>JARWMC010000013.1:0-10000000 GCA_029959065.1 Colias behrii
CTAACCTAACCTAACCTAACCTAACCTAACCTAACCTAACCTAACCTAACCTAACCTAACCTAACCTAACCTAACCTAACCTAACCTAACCTAACCTAACCTAACCTAACCTAACCTAACCTAACCTAACCTAACCTAACCTAACCTAACCTAACCTAACCTAACCTAACCTAACCTAACCTAACCTAACCTAACCTAACCTAACCTAACCTAACCTAACCTAACCTAACCTAACCTAACCTAACCTAACCTAACCTAACCTAACCTAACCTAACCTAACCTAACCTAACCTAACCTAACCTAACCTAACCTAACCTAACCTAACCTAACCTAACCTAACCTAACCTAACCTAACCTAACCTAACCTAACCTAACCTAACCTAACCTAACCTAACCTAACCTAACCTAACCTAACCTAACCTAACCTAACCTAACCTAACCTAACCTAACCTAACCTAACCTAACCTAACCTAACCTAACCTAACCTAACCTAACCTAACCTAACCTAACCTAACCTAACCTAACCTAACCTAACCTAACCTAACCTAACCTAACCTAACCTAACCTAACCTAACCTAACCTAACCTAACCTAACCTAACCTAACCTAACCTAACCTAACCTAACCTAACCTAACCTAACCTAACCTAACCTAACCTAACCTAACCTAACCTAACCTAACCTAACCTAACCTAACCTAACCTAACCTAACCTAACCTAACCTAACCTAACCTAACCTAACCTAACCTAACCTAACCTAACCTAACCTAACCTAACCTAACCTAACCTAACCTAACCTAACCTAACCTAACCTAACCTAACCTAACCTAACCTAACCTAACCTAACCTAACCTAACCTAACCTAACCTAACCTAACCTAACCTAACCTAACCTAACCTAACCTAACCTAACCTAACCTAACCTAACCTAACCTAACCTAACCTAACCTAACCTAACCTAACCTAACCTAACCTAACCTAACCTAACCTAACCTAACCTAACCTAACCTAACCTAACCTAACCTAACCTAACCTAACCTAACCTAACCTAACCTAACCTAACCTAACCTAACCTAACCTAACCTAACCTAACCTAACCTAACCTAACCTAACCTAACCTAACCTAACCTAACCTAACCTAACCTAACCTAACCTAACCTAACCTAACCTAACCTAACCTAACCTAACCTAACCTAACCTAACCTAACCTAACCTAACCTAACCTAACCTAACCTAACCTAACCTAACCTAACCTAACCTAACCTAACCTAACCTAACCTAACCTAACCTAACCTAACCTAACCTAACCTAACCTAACCTAACCTAACCTAACCTAACCTAACCTAACCTAACCTAACCTAACCTAACCTAACCTAACCTAACCTAACCTAACCTAACCTAACCTAACCTAACCTAACCTAACCTAACCTAACCTAACCTAACCTAACCTAACCTAACCTAACCTAACCTAACCTAACCTAACCTAACCTAACCTAACCTAACCTAACCTAACCTAACCTAACCTAACCTAACCTAACCTAACCTAACCTAACCTAACCTAACCTAACCTAACCTAACCTAACCTAACCTAACCTAACCTAACCTAACCTAACCTAACCTAACCTAACCTAACCTAACCTAACCTAACCTAACCTAACCTAACCTAACCTAACCTAACCTAACCTAACCTAACCTAACCTAACCTAACCTAACCTAACCTAACCTAACCTAACCTAACCTAACCTAACCTAACCTAACCTAACCTAACCTAAACTAACCTAACTTTGATATTAACCTAACCTAAACTAACCTAACTATTATAGTAACTTCACCTAAACAGCTAACCTAACTTTTGTAGAAACCTAACCAAAATTAACCTAACTATTAAAGAAACCTCACCTACACTAACCTAACTTTTTCAGCAACCTCACCTACACTAACCTAACTATTAAAGAAAACTAAACTATTACAGAAACCTTACCAAAACTTACCTTACTTTATCAGCAACCTCACGTACATTAACCTAACCTACACTAACCTAACTTTTGAAGAAACCTCACCAAAACTAACCTAACTTTTGTAGAATCCTAACCTACACTAACCAAACTTTTAAAGAAAAACTACCAAACTAACTTATTACAGAAAAGTTGGATTAGTGTAGGATAGGTTGCTAAAAAAAAAGTTGGTTAGGTTAGGTTAGGTTAGGTTAGGTTAGGTTAATATCAAAGTTAGGTTAGTTTAGGTTAGGTTAATGTCAAAGTTAGGTTAGTTTAGGTTAGGTTAATATCAAAGTTAGGTTAGTTTAGGTTAGGTTAATGTCAAAGTTAGGTTAGTTTAGGTAAGGTTAATGTCAAAGTTAGGTTAGTTTAGGTTAGGTTAATGTCAAAGTTAGGTTAGTTTAGGTTAGGTTAATGTCAAAGTTAGGTTAGGTTTCTGGCCTGGAAAATTTTTTTCTATAACAACATTAAAAAAAAAAAAAAAAAAAAACCCGAAACTTAAAATATTTCTGTAGCCTTTTGTAGAAGTCCAAATTCAAAAATTTTCAAATATTCTTCTTTAGTTATCAATTGACTATTCAAAAAAAAATAAAAAAAAATAGGTATAAAATTGTGCGAATCGAGTTGATGTGCCTAAGAGATGTGGACTGGGAGGGTGGGTGGGCGCTGCGTTTCGTTTTTCGCCGATTTCTCCTAAACCGGTTGGCTGATTTTTACAAATTTGGTATCAAATGAAAAGTCTTTTTGGGCCGCATCCCTGGACACTAAATTGATTGGGGTGCATAGCCCAGTTCAATAGATATGAGAGGTGGCTCCCAACGTGATTTTCCTCGTTTTCTCTTAAACTTGTAAGCAAATCCTCCTGAAATTGTTATCAAACGATAGATCTCGTTATTGCGCATCCGTAGACACCAAAATCGATAATATTTTTTTGCTGGTTGATTAATTATTCGAGGGAGAGATTTAGCGCTTTTGGAAGTGATTTTCCCCTACTACTCCTCAGCGGGTTGATAAATTTTCACAATATTAGTTTCAAATAAAAGTTCTTATCGATGCGCATCTATACATACCAAATTTAATGAAATTGAACAAACGGTTAATAAAATATACGAGATAAGATTTTAACGCTAATCCGCACTATAAAACTCGGTTGAACATTAATTATTATGTAGTTATTTTGTTATTTACTTTTATTTTTATATAAGACACCCTGTTTAACACCGTCTTTGAAGTATTTAGGGTAATAACAACAAAAACTTCACGTACACAAATAAAATAAAATAAAATTATGCTGTTTTAAAATTGTTATATTATGTATTTAAATGTATTATATTATAATATAGAAATGTAAAAAAAATAAGTTGTAACTGCCTTTTATAACTATCCTCCGCAAGCAGTAATTTACAAGAATAAAGAATAATAATAATTAATTTTTACATAATATTAATGTCTTAAGAGTATCTAAAAGATAAAAAAAAACACTACGAATCCATACAATATATCTAAATAGGATATATAAATTATAATATCATCTGATGTCGATAATTCGCAGATAAACTAAAAAAAAATAATTAGCATGCCCACCCGGTATCGAACCCCGGCCTTTTCGGGTGAAGTGAGGCTCTATTTACAGAGTGCTGCTGCGATAATTCAAAATGGCGCCGACGAAAATTTCAAATAAAAGGTAATGTGATGAATCTAATTTATTTAAGGACAGTGCTAGTCGTCCGCTAAACGGATGAATAAAATAAATTAGTCGTCCGATTACCTACCGGATGAATAAAATAATTTAATCGTCCGATAACATCTATTTATCTATATAGTTAGGTTATCGGGGTTTCTTTAGAGAACTGCCGCACGTATTATAGGTTTTTTGTGGGGGGAGGAGGGCACACGTAGGTATTTGATTTTTTTTTTGCGCGTCGACGGAGCCCCGCCTCGCGGGGCTCCTATTTCTGTGTAGTTCTTTTTTGAAACCTAACCTAACCTAACCTAACGGCTAATCTAACCTAAACTTGATTTTTTTTTGCGCGTCGACGGAGCCCCGCTTCGCGGGGCTCCTATTTCTGTGTAGTTTTTTTTTTTAAGAAACCTAACCTAACCTAAACTTGATTTTTTTTTGCGCGTCGACGGAGCCCCGCTTCTCGGGGCTCCTATTTCTGTGTAGTTTTTTTTTTAAGAAACCTAACCTAACCTAACCTAACGGCTAACTTAACCTAAACTTGATTTTTTTTTTGCGCGTCGACGGAGCCCCGCTACGCGGGGCTCCTATTTCTGTGTAGTTTTTTTTTTAAGAAACCTAACCTAACCTAACCTAAAGGCTAACCTAACCTAAACCTAACCTAACGAATTGAGGGCGAATATGTAATATTGTTCCTATAAAACATGCTTATATTAGCGTAATCTTTACGATAAAACAATAAATAGGTGTTATAATGACACCAACTCCATCAAAAATTTTCTAAGTCCTGCGCCCCCTTTGCTTTAGTCCAACCCAACTAGCTTTAGTGTTAAAAGGTTATCTGGTAATCCGAATAATCGGACGATTAAATTATTTTATTCATCCGGTAATCGGACGATTAAATTATTTTATTCATCCGGTAATCGGACGACTAATTTATTTTATTCATCCGTTTAGCGGACGACTAGACACTTCGTTTATTTAATTCCGACCGTATCTCGGAATAACATACATATTTTTCTAAGAATTGTATACAATGCCGGAATTAATACATTGCCGGTAACATAAAAAGTAAGTATTATTATGTATGATAATTCTTAAAAAAGTATTTTAAACATTTCTTATAAAGCTAAGATATTGCATACAATTCCTAGAGGTTTTGTAAAACACTCACACTTGTTTAAGTTAGTTACTAACTACTAATAAAAGTAAGAAAATGAATTTTTAAAGTTCGTAATAATGTTCTGTAGGCGTAGTCTCGACGCATTAGTCGACATCGATCTCGACCGAAATCGGTCGGTAACTAACGATTTTCAGTAACTATAGTATGGACCTAAAAATTTAGTGTTGTTTTTCCAAGAAATTTACCTTGATATTATGGAATAAATAGTAAATTAAAATTAGTTACTTACATACATTTTTCGCATTATTACAAATACAATTGCATATGAAAAAAGCACATGCTATGCACAAAAAACATGGCAGTTAATTTAATTTTAATCAAATTCGATATTTTTTTTATATTAATCGTTTAATTAATGTTCTATTTATTACATATTCATGGAATCCAAAATTCCATGTATGGCAATCTCCTTATCTACTTTTTTGACATTTGACATCAATCAATCAAAATAATATTTCTATCAAAATAAATATAAATATTGTGTTTTCAAGAGGATAATTTTTAATTATGTTCTTAAGGCTGCAGTCTAGCAAAATTGCGTTTTCAACAAGTTATTTGACAATTTTTTCCCGGCTAATGAAATGATAAACTGAATTTTTTTTTTCTTGTTTATCAATTAGTGTTATATACGCAATGCGCGTGAATTTTTTCACATTTATAAAGTTACTTTATGTTACCTTAATCAGGCCTTCAAGATAAGTCTCTTTCCCCCAAAGACATTTCGAGCTAAGTTTGTGCACTCACTACGTTGCAACCGATTACAATTTACACAATTTGATCAGCACATTATTATCCTTATATAGTCGTTATTAAAATCTGCTGAATACAATTGCCAAAAAACTTATGATTTTCCTAATTAGAACGTTATAAATTCATTAAATTTCCCATTTTTTGCCTTACAAAATCTATTGATAAATACTGCTAAAAGTTATTTTTTCCATTAATTTATTCGAGTTGGTTGAAAACCAATGAGTATTAATCCTTTAAAAAATTTTTTTTTGAATTTTGATAATTCTTTAAATATTAAAAAAATATTTAAAATAATTAGGAAAAATCCTAGCGAATTTCTTTAGTCGCGCTCCTTGGGCCGGAGCGTTCTGACGTGTGCTCCACGCTCGATTTTCCTTCATACCGAAGTGAAAGTTGCTCTACTTCATTAAATTTAATATTTTTGTTAATTGATTATTTTTATCTTAGTTTTGTGCAAATATTCGTATTTTTAAACATTTGATTTCGATATGGAAAATAAACGAAAAAAATATGCGTGTAACTACTAGAAAAAAAATATCTTCGAACATAAAGTTAATGAAACCAAATACATTACAAAGGTGATTGGCAACAATTTCGTTATTTTACGGGGTGTCAGTAAAGGGATGTATATTTCTTCAAAACTAAAGTAAGCTCATAAATTTTCTTATAATATAATTTTTTTTTGAAGTTCCAAAAATGTTTATTTTTCGTTTGAGAAATACGAAATATAATATAAACTTGTATTGAGAACTTGAACTTCCCAAGTTCATCCGGGGAAATCCCCATACGGGGAAAATGATTTGTTTACTCCAAAATTATATGCCGAGGTGTTTTAATTTTTTCTTCTAGTCATTTTCAACGTAGCGGCATGTTGTTTGATTATTAATTTTGTAACTTAAATACAGGATGTTGGTTTTATATTCTGATCTTACAGACGCGCTGACAAATTTAGTCCACCATTTCTAGTTTAGTCCACCAACTCTAAGTACCAATATTAAAACGAATGGATTATCATCACATCATCAAAACTCAGATGTAATGGAAGATCATAATAACATAGAAAATTTAGTGGGTGTTGAGAACAAACACAAGTAACAGAGACGCGAAGAATAAAAAAAGAGGACGAAAACGATAATTCGTTGATGCTTTCCCTTTTCGACGTATTGTTAGGGTACATCACCAATCTGCAAAAAACAAAACTGATGATTCCCAATTGCTGATTAAAAATGAAAAACAAATAATCGACAACAGTGGTGAAAATTTGCTGATCACAATGAAACATCCTTCAGAGGTAGCAGATTTACTCATTTAAAATGTATCGGTGAACAGCGTAAAGGAGAGGAGGACAGGAAAACATTATGAATGTGGATGGTGGATTGTATACAGGGTGTAATCGATAAGTATGTGCAGGCGATTATGACGTTATTATTGCAGGTATCAAAAAACTTAAAACTGATATCGAAATTACTTTACCTAATGAGCAAAATGACAATAATAACTTTTTAAAAGTATAACGAGAAATATCTAAAAAAATTACTTTATACACTCCCATATCAAGAAGGGAAAATGGGACTAGTAGAAGTTAAATGTCTAATTCCGGCAAAAGACATGAATGCGGAAGATGCGGTTAAAAATAAAAAAAATTAATATTCGAAATACAATGCAAAAAAATAACACTTTTGTCATAGATAAGAATCATGACTATTTTTTCCAAATTCAGGGACAACTAAACGTTGCAGAAGCAGAAGTCTGCTTATTTGCTGTTTGGACTGGAGTGAATCATTCGTTAAAAATAGAATATATAAAAAAGTATGTAACGTTTAGGCAAAATAAAATGATGGACCATTATCAAGATTTTACATAAATTGCCTACTGTCAGAATTGATTGATTCGAGACTTCAGCATAATAACAGCATAATAACCTCCGTCGTTCATCTGATCTTCCTTGCCTACTTAAAAGTCTCATCAAATTTAACCGCCTTCCGGATCCAACATCCCAATTTAGTATCCATCCTTTATATTCAACTCCGTTTCATGCACTAGTTTTTAACCCCAACATTAATATGAGTTCTGGTATTCAAAAATATGCTCCAGATTCTAATGTTGATTTTAACTGTCTGGTTTCTTCCTACTGGCGTGGTTATAATCTTTTTTTTACGGATGCCTCAAAAGTGTCAAAACATCTTGCTGTAGGGGTTGCTGTATGGCACCATAACTCTAACACTATTTTACAATTTAAATGTCCCCCTCTCTCTTCTGTTTTTACTGGTGAAGCCACAGCTATCTTGGAAGCTCTCAATTTTATCGACTCTCATAATCTCCAAAATTCAGTTATTTTTTCAGACTCCCTCAGCTGTCTTCAGACTATTACTTCTAACCCTTTCCGCTCAAAGTCTAAATTTCCTATCATCTTTCTAATAAAATCCGCACTTTACAACTGCTTCAGAAAGGGGCTTCAGGTAGATTTAGTACATATTCCAAGCCATTCTGGTATTGTAGGCAATGAGAAAGCTGACGTTCTGGCTAAATCTGCCATTCAGCATGGTACTCTGGAGCATTACTCTAATTATGCCCACGATCTCTCTTCTCTTTCTAAGGATCGCTTGGATCATACATGGAACAGTCAGTGGAAAAATTCAACCAAAGGGAAATTTTATAGAGATATCCAACCCTCAATTCCACGTAAGCCCTGGTTCTTCCGTTCCCCTAATATAGACAAGCCTACTGTTTCCACCATTTGCCGCCTCCGTTTAGGTCACAATACCACTCCTAATCATTTATTTAAAATTCATGTTCGTGACCATTCTCTCTGTTCGGAATAGATAAAATAATTAAATGGTCACACTGATAGCGGAACGCGATGTATTCAATTGGCGATGAATCGGGGTTCGCATTAATTGTTGTAGGAGTCTATCGGTGTCCGCCAACCGCGCCGCTAGCGAGCAGTCGTGTATTTAGTTTGTATCGGCTATCTCGGAAGTTATTTACGCGCGCATCGGAGTGTGTCGTCGATTGTTTTACGTGCTGACCACGTAGTAAATTAGTAAAATCGGCCCGCGGAATTGTTAATTGTACTTTTTATTGATATTAGTAATCACGCGCTGACCGCGAGTTATTTATGTGACAAGTGAAGTTTAATGGCGACGTAGTGTGCCTGGCAGTAGTGGTGACTATACACATCGTAAATTGTCTCTTTTGCATTATCTTTTATTATCTATTATTCCCGTAAATATAGTTTTTCCTCCCCAAGGGGCCCCTATTGTTTTTATAACATTTGACTGACCGACACACCACATATCATGTGCAGTTTATGTTCTACGCAACGTGGTAATCTCAGGTATGTATCTAGGTTTGATATTACTATTGTAGTATAATGGTAGCAGAGCAAAATAAACAACAATCATAATTTTTGGTAACCAGAGCGTGGTTAGAAATCCATCGACCTCTAGGTTGTAGGGCCCAGCGTAGTTAAAACGGAAATTTTGGTAATAGTAATTGCGATTTTATATGTTCGGTTATGACATTACGGTATTTTATATGTTCGGTTATAGCATAAATTGTCATACATATAATTTTCGTAAGAAATATCGGCAATCTAAACAATAGTTGAATATTTCAATCCTGGGTGCATTACTTACTTGTAAGTTGTAAGGTTATACGTAATATAGGTCAAGGTCATAAGTATTGCATCATATTGTGTTGAATGATTGATTGCGTTCTAAAAATAGAACATTCGAGATTCGAATAGGTACATTTGATATATTGTGATAGTTTGTTTATTTCAATACGGTTTTTTGTTTTTTGACTTGTGTTTTTCGTTCGTGTTTACGGAAAGTTTTTGTTAATAATTAAGATGGCCGCTACTCACAAAGCGCAAGTAGCCGGTGTATTGCGATGGCTCGGTTCGGCCGTATTGAATATATCGCGTCAAGATCGCATTCAGGCACTTTTGTCCCGGGGAGAGGTTTTGGAAGAAAAAATGAATGATTTATATAATTCTTATCGGGCATTACATGCAATGAGTTTAGAACCAGAGGTTATGGATAGAATATGTGCGGATGTAGATCAGGCTGAGGATTTGGCGGACCAAATACGACAAGCCGTGGGTCAAATTAAGTCCACGGTCCAGCCTGTCGGTGATCTACCATGTAAAGAAAATTTATTTACGTCCGGTGGAATAATAGGTCGGTTGCCTAAACTTGATTTACCCCATTTTGGTGGCGATTTAAGCCAATGGGTTGCATTTATTAATTTATTTGATAGTTTGGTTCATAATAGATGTGATTTAACACCTGCTCAGAAATTAGCTTATATGTTGGCTAGTCTCACCGGTGAGGCTAAGGGTTTGGTCCAACATTTGGAACTCATTGATAATAATTATTCCATAGCGCGGGATTTACTTATGCGTCGGTATCAAAACATCCGCCGGTTAGCGGATAATCATGTTGCGGTAATTTTAAACTTGCCACATATTAATAAAAATTGTAATTTACGGACTCACTTATTAAATCCTTTATTGGTGGCGATTAATGCGTTGAAAGGTTTAAATTTACCTATAGACAGTTGGTCGTTTATTTTATTGCATATTGTTTTACAAAAATTAAATGTTGATATGCGTAACCGGTTCGAACAGGAATACGGCGGGGACTCTTCCACTCATCTCCCTTCGTTTGATGATTTTATTTGTTTTTTGGAGGATGAGTGTCGCAGGCAGGACAACGTCCCTTCGCCGTCGCCGGCCCCGGCCCACGCGAGGCCCCGGCCGCCGCCGGTGCGCGCGGAGCGCCGGCCGGACCAGCGAGTGTACAATGTAGTTGCGGCCCGGCAGCCGGACAATTGCTGCTCGTATTGTAGGGCCCCTGGTCACGGTGTAGTTTATTGTTATAAGTTTTTGGCATTACGTTTTCAGGCGCGACGTAATATTGTGCGACAGCGCAGGTGGTGTTACGGTTGCTTAGGTTCCCACCTCGTGTCGCAATGCAGTTCTTCTCGACCGTGCAAGCAGTGTGGTGGTAATCACCACCCTTTACTTTGTGGCAACAGGAACGGGACGCCTCCGCCGGCTGCTCCGGCGCAGGACGCTGTTGTTAACAATCGATTGGAAGGTAAAAATGTTGATAATCAATGGGCAGGTGGTGTGCAGGTTAACAGACCTCGAGTTTCTGGTCACACTTACAGGCGCGGTGGCAGAAAGGCTAATTTGAATTATCGGAGCCAGGCACGTCCCCCCATGGGCGGGGGTGGTAGTAGACGTCAAGTATATCGGACACCGGATGTGTCACGACCATTTAGGGCCCGGGGCCCTAGGGGCCCTGGGGGGCCCAATGTATCTCGGGTTGCTGCTGATCAGCAACGGTCTGATTCTATCAATCCTTTGCAGTATTCGGAGTGGCCTCGCTTAGGACAGCGGGGATTTCAGCGAGATTATTGACTAGAACACACGCCGTCTCCATCTAAGTCTTCGACCTCTCCTGTTACTGTTTTGTTGCCCACCGCTCAGGTTTGCGTCGCCTCCCCATCGGGTGAGCAGGTTGCGGCGCGAGCGATTTTGGATTCTGGTGCACAGGGGAGTTTGGTGTCGAGAAGTTTAGTGGAGCGGTTGCGGTTGCGTGTTGTTCCTGCCGCTAATAGTATTTTTGGTGTAGGCGGAGTTAAGGTGTCCGGTTTAGTGGGACAGGTCTCACTCACCTTCTCTCCTCTTAATTATTCTTTTCCTCGTATTTCAACGTCTGCTGTTGTTTTAGATAATGTTATGGGAAAACATCCGCTTGTTAAATTGCCATCGGAGGTATTTGAACTTGCAACTCAATTGAATTTAGCTGATGCCAAATTTAATATTCCAGGTCCAGTTGATTTGCTACTCGGTGCAGATGTTTTGGGAATGCTACGGTTTGGGAAATGCATTCATCTGCAACGTGGTGGGTTAGTAGCTGTTTCAACAGACCTTGGTGATGTCATCATGGGCCCTGTATTTTCATTATGCGTTTTTAGTGAAGAGGATGGTAACTTGAATGTAGGACTCTCTCTCGCTGAAGCGGTTCAGCGTTTTTGGGAAGTTGAGGAGCCCCCTACAGCACGCCGTGATAACCCAAAGCATCTGGAATGTGAGCTGTTCTTCCAGAATAATACAGGTCGTCTCTGTTCGGGTAGGTTTGTCACGAGGTTACCTTTTCTACCGTCTCGTCCTCCATTAGGTCAGTCTAGAATGCTAGCTGAAAAAAGGTTAGCATCTATGGAGCGACGTATGAAGAGGGATTCGGCATTTCGTATTAAGTATGTTGAGTTTATGAAAGAGTATTTAGAGCTCGGTCATATGTCTGTTTCTAATTTTGATTGGAGGTCGCAGGAGCACTACTTTATTCCACATCATGCGGTGTTTAAGGGTGGTAAAATAAGAGTAGTTTTTGATGGCTCTGCGCCCAGCTCTAATGGCGTATCATTAAATCAATGTTTGCATTCGGGTCCTAAGTTGCATCGGGATATTGGTGATATTTTAACAAATTTTCGTAGGCATCAGGTTGTGTTTGTTGCGGATATTAACCTTCCGCAGGCAACACTTTTTTTACATACATAAATGGCAACAGGGGTGACGCATCACCCCTTTATTTTTAAACTCAAATAAAACAGCAATTTGTAAGAAAACGAAAGTTATTTATTATGAGATCAATCACTTATACAGTTATTAATGACATGAAAAAAGTATTAATTATGGCAACCTTAATTTGGTATTTTTTTTTTTGGGTTAAATGCAGTTCAAGCAAACATCCTTACGGTGTTCAGTGCAAGCGGGCTGAAGACATTTTGTGCAAAAAGTTTTTACTTTTTTGTCCCTTTTTCTTGGACATAGTGCACATCTTGCTTGTTTTTGCAATTTTACAGGGGGCTCACCTTCAGGAGTTTCCTGGTTAATATTTAGAATATCACGTAAAGTGACTCCTAATTCTCTGAATTGTTACTATATTTCGCCGCGGTGTTCTACTCGAAGATGGTGGAATAGACGACCAAACATGTCCATTCTTACCTCTTAACACTTTAGTGCGTAATTGTGCCAGCGGCACATCCTTGTCATCACTACCTTCATAATTTGAAATAATGTCCTCCTCCTCCGAGTGCACCGAAACGTGATCATCATTTTCACTCGCATCCCCATCTTCGGAACGGCGCTCATCATCCGAGCTAGTATCAACAATATTTTGCAAGTAGTCTTGAATCTGCGTATCCGAAATCGAAGCCATTTTTACCTAAAAAAATCCAACAATTATTACAGTATTACAAAAATAAATAATTACGTAAACAGCAATAGGGGTTATGAGTCACCCCAGCAATGTCAATATAACAAAAACAACAACTTACCGCGACACGTTGACGCGTGCGACTGATTGCATCCACGCCAATTAGAGAATAGATTGAGCGTTAGAAAGAGACAGAAACAATGGCAACTAAATATTGACACTTTTATTGAGTAGTGGGGTGACGGGTCACCCCTGTTGCCGTCCTAAGGTTAAAATGATGTTTAGGCAGACTGTTATTCATCCAGAAGATCGTCGTTATCAGTTGATTTTGTGGCGAGAGAAAGAATCAGATCCTATCTCGGTTTTTGAGTTAAATACTAATACTTATGGACTTAAGTCGAGTCCTTTTATAGCTATTCGTTCTTTATTAGAGTTAGCAGAACGAGAGCATTTGCGTTTTCCTAGAGCTGCTGATGTTTTAACTAGTGATGTTTTTGTTGATGATATCTGCACCGGTGCTGCTAATGAAAGGGAAGCGTTGATACTGCGCGATGAGCTTATTGATATTCTCAAGGCGGGTGGTTATGAATTGAGGAAATGGTTGTCGAATTCGCAAGCTGTTCTTGCAGGTTTACCTGAAGACCACCAACAGGATCCTTATATTTTTCAGAATACGGATAATCCGGACGCCATCGCTGTTTTAGGGGTTCAGTATCAACCTATTTCAGATGTATTTACATTTCGAGTTCAAGATTTGGATGTTGTTAAAACATGGACGAAGCGTACCGTACTTTCGACTGTTGCTAGGATATATGATCCTAATGGTTGGTTGGCTCCAGTCGTGTTTTTGGCAAAGTGTTTTATACAAAAGCTTTGGTTACAGGGATTGACATGGGACGCCCCATTGGTGGGTGAGTTGTTAAACGTTTGGATTAAATTTGTTTCGTCCCTCCCTGATATTGAATTTGTTAGAATAGATAGGTCGTTACTACCATCGGGTAAATGCGTAGTAGATATTCACGGTTTTTGTGATGCTTCAGAGAGCGGTTTCGCTGCTGCAGTCTATGTTCGTACGGTTAATAAATCAGGTGTTGTAACGGTTAAGCTTATTATGGCTAAAAGTAAAGTAGCTCCAGTTAGAACGCGATTAACTATTCCTAAATTGGAACTATCAGGTGCTGTACTTTTGACTCGTCTCCTTAGTCACGTTAAATCGACGTTAGGTCAAAATATTAATATTAGAAGAATTTTTGCTTGGACTGATAGTCAGATTGTTCTTGCATGGTTGCAAGCATCAGTTCATGCTTTAGAAGTTTTTGTTGCGAATCGGGTGTCGCAAATTCAGCAATCGGTTGCTAATCTTGAATGGAGACATGTGCCAGGGGATGTTAATCCTGCTGATTGTGCATCTCGCGGTTGTGAGGCTCCAGTTTTATTGAATCATTCGTTGTGGTGGGGTCCCGGTTGGCTGCTCCAACCAGAGAATTGTTGGCCTCAAGCTTCTATTAAGCTTATTGAGCCTCTCCCGTGCTTGAAGGTCCTTTCGGTTATAAAGGAGCCTGCACAGAATTTCGATTTTTTGTTAACGCGGTTCAGTTCTTTAGATAAGCTGTTGGGTGTAACCGCTTGGATACGTAGGTTTGTTTTCAATTTGAGGAATAAATCCAATAGGAATTGCTCCAAGGTGTTATGTCCGGATGAACGGAGGGAAGCGTTGTTGTTTTGGGTTCGATATATTCAAGTGAAGGAATTTGATACAGTACTTACAAGTCTGAAAGAGGGACAAGGTAAGTTGAAGGGTGCTGTTGCTCGCTTGAATCCGTTTATAGATGATCGCGGTTTGTTACGTGTTGGTGGAAGATTACGTCATTCTAATTTGTCTTTTGGTCATAGACATCCGCTTCTTCTTCCCAAGAATAACCCCCTTGGAGAATTGATTATTAGGGATAGGCATGAAAGAAATGCTCATGCTGGTTTAAATACTCTTCTAGCTATCCTACATCAGGAGTTTTGGATTTTGTCAGCTAGACGAGCGATTCGTAATGTTATATTTAAGTGTATTCCTTGTTATAAACTTAAGACGGCTATTGTTCAGCCGCAAATGGGAGATTTGCCTCCAGATCGGATATCAGCCTCTAGACCCTTTTCAGGTGTGGGTACGGATTTTGCTGGTCCATTTTCGGTTAAGGTTTCATCGTTACGGAATGCTAAGATAGTTAAAGCCTACCTGTGCGTTTTTGTTTGCCTCGTTACTAAGGCCGTACATTTGGAGGTAGTGTCTTCTCTTAGCACTGAAGCCTTTATTGCATGTTTGTCCCGTTTTGTCAGTCGTCGTGGGTTACCGAGTTTGATTCGGTCCGACTGCGGTACAAACTTTAAGGGAGGCGATCGTTATATTTCTGATGTGTATAAATTTTTATCTGAAAATCAAGTTTCGGTTGAGGATTCACTTTCCCGTCGGGGAATCAAATGGCAGTTTAGCCCTCCTGCTTATCCCTCGTGGGGTGGGATATTTGAGGCAGTAGTTAAGGTGGCTAAAACTCATCTTCGTCGAGTTATAGGTGAAACGGTTCTCACCTTTGAAGAATTAGCAACGGTATTTTGTAAAATTGAAGCTGTACTTAATTCCAGGCCACTATGTCCTATTTCATCGGACCCAAATGACTTGGAGGTTTTGACTCCAGGACATTTTTTGATTGGGGGTCCACTTAATGCGCTCCCTGAATATCCATTTGAGAATACTCCGGTTAATCGGCTCTCACGTTTTGAACTGCTGCAACAACTTTCTCAGAGTTTTTGGAAACGGTTTAATTTAGAATATCTTCATTTGTTGCAGCAGCGTGTTCGCTGGACAGATAAAACGGATCCACCAAAGGTCGGTGACCTCGTCCTAGTTAAAGAGATGAATATGCCCCCACTGTCTTGGAGACGTGGTCGAATTTTGCGGCTATTCCTAGGCGCGGACGGTATTCCGCGAGTTGTTGAGGTCCTGGTAGGAAATTCTGTCCTTAAAAGAGCTGTTGCGGGCTTGTCGCGGCTGCCCGTTATGTAGGTTTTATCCTTATCCTCTGGTTTTGGACTCAGTCAGGTTTTGCCTGACTGGGACGGGGGAATGTTCGGAATAGATAAAATAATTAAATGGTCACACTGATAGCGGAACGCGATGTATTCAATTGGCGATGAATCGGGGTTCGCATTAATTGTTGTAGGAGTCTATCGGTGTCCGCCAACCGCGCCGCTAGCGAGCAGTCGTGTATTTAGTTTGTATCGGCTATCTCGGAAGTTATTTACGCGCGCATCGGAGTGTGTCGTCGATTGTTTTACGTGCTGACCACGTAGTAAATTAGTAAAATCGGCCCGCGGAATTGTTAATTGTACTTTTTATTGATATTAGTAATCACGCGCTGACCGCGAGTTATTTATGTGACAAGTGAAGTTTAATGGCGACGTAGTGTGCCTGGCAGTAGTGGTGACTATACACATCGTAAATTGTCTCTTTTGCATTATCTTTTATTATCTATTATTCCCGTAAATATAGTTTTTCCTCCCCAAGGGGCCCCTATTGTTTTTATAACATTTGACTGACCGACACACCACATATCATGTGCAGTTTATGTTCTACGCAACGTGGTAATCTCAGGTATGTATCTAGGTTTGATATTACTATTGTAGTATAATGGTAGCAGAGCAAAATAAATAACATACATAATTCGTTGGTATACAGAGAGTGGTTCGCCGCCCACTGGGTTTTTGGGTATACGTAACACTCTCTGTGAGTGTGGTATAGACGAAGGAAGTTATGACCATTTATTCTTTGTTTGCCCTAAGCTCCGTATCTCACTTCTGGATATCCTTCCCCCAGATGTTCCCCTCCCTACTAATTTTAAGTGTTTACTTTGCCTTGTCCCTACCTCATTTGTGAATATCCTATCAAAATTTATCAATTTTAACAATCTAAAATTTTGAACTCCCTCTGACTACCTATACCTATTTTATGTTATGCTTTTGTGATGTGTTGTGTTGTCTATAACTAATATTTGTTCTTTGTCAGGTTATACAGCTCCATGTAAGAAGTCTTTAAGTAAATAAAAAGTAAATCATCTCAACCGTGATTTTTCCTCAGCACAGAGCACGCTTAACATGAGCATTAACTTAAACTGACCATCCGTTCAAAACTTGACATTGGCAGAATCCGTCCTCACTGGGATCGGGAGTTACTATTTGGAAAAAGAAGAAGAAGAAGAAGAAGAAGAGTTCAGCATTCGATGCCCATCCTATATCATTCAAGCGATTGAAAAAAAAAGAGAAAAATCCAGTGCAACCGATAAAGCATCAGAATGCTAGCAAAAGATTTATTAGGTTTATCAGTATAAATCTATATATTATACATAATATAATAAATCTGTAGAAGGGTCAATTCTGTACTTTGAAAATATTTAAAAAATAAAAAGCAGTGTTACTGGATCGATACCAAACACAAATATGTGATTAAAAAAATTTTTGTCTGTCTGTCTGTATGTGAAGGCATCACGTGAAAACTAATGGTTCGATTTCGATGAAACTTGGTATAATTATACCTTATTATCCTGGGCATAAAATGGAATACTTTTTATCCTGGAAAAATACGAAGAAAAAAAATAAATCTTAATTTTTTCAGTTTTATCCATAGACGTTGTTCTGTAGAACCGCGAACGCACGTTGCGTTACCCGCAGTGGATTCAGCGATGTAACCTGTAGCGCCAAAAGTCGGATTTGGCTTGAACCGTTTGCGGCACACGCGGGCCGCACGACACCACGCCTCCTCGACTCCTATATAAGGACGGCGTTCCGCGCGATGCATATAATTTATGAATTTTGATGCGAGCGGACGTGTCCAGTGTGGCGAGCGAGAGTGATCGTCTAATATTAATTTAGTGAGAAACGTCTTCCCAGTTCAAAATGGAGAAATAAACCATCCACGCGAAGACCGACATCCGCGCGGACGGAGTCGCGGGCGGAAGCTAGTCAGAAATAAATATCTTTTGTTTTCATTTGCGTATTTTTCTATTTTATAATTTTTTAACACAAACATTACATTTTTTTTTTATTATATACAAAATTTGTTTATCCGTTTTATTAGTTAAACTGAACAACTTTCACTAAGAAACTTAGGTCGAAAAAAATGTATAGAATGCATTTTGTATGGAAAGCTTTTTTTTTATATTTCGTCCAAATTTCTTTGTAAAAGTTGATCAGTTATATAAACATGAAGTTGAAGATATCAATAGAACGTATTCGCAAATTTTGTGTACTGATAAAAAAATCACCCGGTGTAATTTTCACGAAAATTGTTTCAAATTGTCATTTTTGGTACTTATTACGAATATTAAATTATGCATACGAATGATTTAATTTTTAAAAATTAAGTGGAGCAACTTTCCCTTAGTACATTTGTATTATTTACATATAGGATGACAGGATGCATTTGTTTGCACTACTAGACCAAGCCCTTAAAAATCCTATAAATCTATTGGATAACAAATATTCTAAGAAAATATCAATCTGCGTTATGTTTATAAATAGTTAAAGCTATTAGTTTTAGTTTAGTAATATTTTGTTATTTGTGAAGTGCAATAAAATTCTAATCAAAAGACTCTAAAAGCTCTACAAGATAATTCTGCTCAATTCGAAGCCTTTCGAGAAATCTTTAAGACATCATAGAAACGGACGGAACTAAAACTAAGGACGGAACGGATAATTTGTATCACTTGTATTTTTAGCTTGTATTATTATATTATATTATGTGCATCATTGTAAATTTTATTACAGTTAATAAGCAAAGGATGAATATATGCAATTGATTTAGCGGTTCGCAGGTAATTATTTATGTAATAAATATAAATATTTATCAATAAATTTTATAATTTACAGATGAACAAGTTACTAGAATTATGTTGATGAGAGATGATGGTTTTGAGCCAAATTTTCAACTACGCTATTATAAACTGTTAAATTAAATTTTTCTAATAAATTTTTTTCTTCATTCGATCGTTTTTTATTTGTATTCATCTGTATAATTTTATTATCCTAGAAGTTCAGAAAGAAATTAATCGAATATGAATGCAATAATTTAGGCTGAATAAATGCAGACAGCAGTACACTACCACTTTAATATTTATTTAATATAATATAAGAGGCTTCTTATCTTATATTAAATAAATATTAATATTATTCTTATCAATAAAATTTTGAAACCATCTTAAAAATAAAACATTATTTGTTTATTTTATTTTAATTGCAATAACATTAAATAAGAGAAAACAATATTGCGTTAAATCATTTAGCATCGGAAGTGTGAAATATCTTTTTTATTATAAAATTATAATAATCTATAATTTTTCCGACATTATCAACCGTATCTACAAACCCACACAAACCGTAAGGCCCTTCTCCCATTACGATACTTCTAGAATACGATACTCGAGTAGAATACTAGTTAGATATTTGCTCGCTGCCCGATGCTCGCATAAAAATGACTAAATTCATCATTATTGTGCCTCGTTTTTGTAGACGGACGCTATGTCGAGCGATTCCAGTGACGACGTAAAAGTAGGAAGTAGGTACTGGATTCATCCATATATTGAAAGAAACATAAATTTGTAGAGTTTTTATAGCCGCACGAGAACTACAACATGATGATAAGAATTTTTTATATTTCTACCGAAGAGATACGCGCGAAACGCGACGCAAAAGCGACCAACTATACTAGTCGCGGACGTGTAGGATACCGGTAGCGTAATGGGAGAAGGGCCTTCGAGATCTTGTCGAGATCAAACGTCGGTATCATAACGATTGACAATGTCAAAGAATAATAATTTATTTTGACAATATTCGAATGTGTTGCATAGAAATGATTTTCCAAATCCATGAAATCTATATTTTATTTATTTTTCATATATCTACGGAATTGAAATAATGATGTTATTAATTTAGATAAAAATGCATTACTACAAGGCTATTATTATATTATAAATATTTTGACGCATTACGGAAAGTTTTGTGAAGAATAAAAATTATAAACAAATATGTATCCATTGTATACTTCCATCAAATTAGGGAGAGGTATTAAGTGACATCATTTTCATTGCTGAAGACGGGACTATAAATTAGTTGTCGATAATTACCGACTAATTGTACAGACTGCGGCCCCTGGAATCAATTTCAATAAAATTCTAAAATTAAAAATAATGTCAAGTATCAAGATGACCTATAAAATGGAATGCGCTATCATTTATTATTTAGATGTGCTTTTTTTAAATAGGTTTGAAGTCGATGCCAAACACTTTAGTATTAAGCCCGTGCACCGACATCAAACCTATTTAATAAATACCTAGCACATCGAAAGTCGTAAGTGTAAGTGTGAGTGAGAGGGAGAGGGACAGGGAGAGGGAGAGCTGAGCTTTTGTAAACTGACGATGTAACTGAGCTTTTGTCAACTGACGATGTAACTGAGCTTTTGTAAACTGACGATGTAACTGAGCTTTTGTAAACTGACGATGTAACTGAGCTTTTGTAAACTGAGCTTTTGTAAACTGACGATGTAACTGAGCTTTTGTAAACTGACGATGTAACTGAGCTTTTGTAAACTGACGATGTAACTGAGCTTTTGTAAACTGACGATGTAACTGAGCTTTTGTAAACTGACGATGTAACTGAGCTTTTGTAAACTGACGATGTAACTGAGCCATACTTCGCCATACCGCAGAAAATCAGCAATTTTTTTTCCCCACACGATTTATACCAGTATTGCATTTGGATTTTTGATAAGTATTTGATAAAATGTGGCCATTATTATATTTGCCATACTTCTAGTAAGTAGGGGGGCAAAGTGCTTGAAAAACTTATTTATTCGACACGATTCAAAAATACGACAGTACAATAGGTACGTAAAATATTTGTTACAGCATGGGATCAATATACTTATCCTGTTTGTTTGTATACAATTCTACCTACAAAAAGTTATCCCGGATTGCAAACATGGGGCGGACGATTGTGAGACTTAAGCCAAGACGTAAAAAAAATAAAAAAAATTGACGATTCGTACCAGTATGGCATTTAGATTTTTGGAAAGTATATGATACAATGTGACCATTATTATATTTGCCATACTTTTAATAGAGGAAAAATTAGTGCCAACTGCTACAAATCGTTCAAAATACGAATAAAATCTTACAATGAAAAACTTTATTATACACATTCGCCTCCTCCCACAGGTATGGCATTATCACAATTCTGTTTATGATCATTCAGGAGCTGTTGAAAATAAAATATAAGGTGGTACAAATCGTTTAGCGAAAAAAAATAATTGCTGATTTTCGGGGGTATAGCGACCATTTGGAACTGTCTGAAAAGTATGGCATGGCGATTTTCGTACATGGCTGCAGGACGATGATTACCGGTGCAAAAAATAGCCTGGTACAAATGGTTGAATTGTTTTTTTTAAATCAACGCATTCTCGTCGGTATGGCGGGCTGTAAGTCTACTACTTTGGTTACTAACATACCATTTTTTACAGATTCTTCATACAAGGACTGTCAAAATTTTACGTCGGTAAACAAATATCCATTGAAATGTTACATTTTTTAGGCCTAACCTTGCGTTTTTTAGAGGACGCATTTTTTTATATGAAGGGGGGGTCAGTGTGAAGCTAAAACCAAGTGTGTGGGGTCGACACCCTTGTCTCACGGCCGCCATCTTGAAAATAACGGTTGAAATGGTTTTTACGATATATGTCTTAAACTATTTATCTGATAAATAAAAATTGTAAACATAGTTGTTGTAAATTAAATTGTCTACAACTTTGGTCCAGTAACTTTTTGTCGTAGAACTATAAATAAAAAAGTTATAAGCGAAAATGTTCAGAAATTAGAGCTATTTATATTTTTCAATAAAACTTTTTTTATCATTTTACGAAGAAATGATATTAGACCATTTTTGTAGATTATTTTTCGAGGAACAACTTTTATTTACAAAATTTTTTCATTACGTCACTGTCTAAGGTTTTACAGCGCACTGAAGTGAGTACTATTTTTTCGTACTCTTAACTATACATAATATATTGGCTATTGGCTCTTTAACCAGACTCCAGAACAATGGAACCACACTGCAGAATATTGAAGCCCTGCTTTTCGACGTAAAAAAAAACGTAGTGGGGAAAAGATTCAATAATTAATTAATTATTTTAATATTGCAAAATTAATTATTAAACATATTATATTAACAACAAAAGAAAAAACAATTACTGATGACAAATTATTATTAGTACACACAATATATGTATACTATATATAGTTAAGAGTACTGAAAAATAGTACTCACTTCGGAGCGCTGTAAAACCTTAGCTATTGACGTAATGAAAAAATGTTGTATGTAAAAGTTGTTCCTCGAAAAACGATCTACTAAAATGGTCTGATAACATTTCTTCGTAAAATTATAAAATAAATAAAATTGCGTCCTCTAAAAAACGCAACCCCAAATGTAACTTTTCAATGGACTACATAGGTAGATAGGATATTGAAACAAGCCTTTAGTCAATTGGCGAACATCGATTTTTTTCTTAGGTTTAATGTCAGGTTTTTGGGATAGTTATTGACCAATATGAGCTCAAAACAAAAATCCAAGATGGCGCCGACAAAAATTTTACATCATTTTGTTATGGATGTCATTTTCATGGTTTTTGGGGTAGCAATTAACCAATATGAGGTCAAAACTAAAATCCAAGATGGTGCCGACGAATATTTTACATCTTTTCGACATGGGTGTCATTTTCATGGTTTTTGGGGTAGCTATTAAACACTATGAGGTCAAAACTTAAATCCAAGATGGCGCCGTCTAAAATTTTACATCTTTTCGTCATAGGTGTCATTTTCATGGTTTTTGGGGTAGCTATTAACCAATATGTGGTCAAAACTAAAATCCAAGATGGCGCCGTCGAAAATTTTACATCTCTTCGTCATGGGTGTCATTTTCATGGTTTTTGTGGTAGGTAGCTTTTAGCTAATAACTGTCGTAGCTTTTAAGGCCGGTTGTCTCACGCTCGCGGCGGTATAGCCTGTATAATATGTGAACCGCGTGTTGAAAGTGTTGTTGACCGGCGGTCAGTTTTGACTATTTAACACCTCTAACGACGTTAGCACAGTATTACAATATTTCCTACAGTATGGCGACGAATGTACTTGCACAGAGAAACGGAGGGGAACTGGCGGGGGGTCGGGCGACGCGGGCCGCGTAATGCAATCACGCTTAGTTTGCATTAACTAGCGCGAAAGGACGACGCATTCGTATTTTTTGTGTAATAATTTTATTATACTTATTATTCTCTAATGGCGCACACAAACTGTTCTGTGTATTGATGTAAATCTACATCGAAATCACAGAAGTTATTTAGATATTTTAGATAGATTGTATTTGTATCTATAGAATTTTAATCAAAGCTGTGTATATGTTGTTCTCATTCTTGTCTTATCAGATTGTACATCCCAATGCGAATGCATTACTTAGTTAAATGTTATAATATACAATTAAGAACATCCAAAAATAGTGTCCACGTAAATATTTAGCAGTGCAATATATGTAATTATATATTTATGAACAAATAATTACATCAGATTAAATAATCGCAATTATTTTGAATGTACATATGAATAAATGATTTCATCATAATAATCACAATTGTTTTATTTCCCATTTGTTGCAACCCTAGCATATTTTCGTGTGGCAGCGTAAGTACCTACGCTGGTGGCGGCATCGCGCGACATCAAAGGCGTTTCCTTACTGTAGGAAATAATATTGTAATACTGTGACGTTAGTCTAGAATATTTAGGTTATCGTTCGTGCAAACAATATAATATTATGTAGATATCAGGACAGTAACAAAAATTTCAATTTATAATTTAGTCTTTATTTCATATCTTTACAAAATATTTACAATTTTTATTATACAATATCTTACACATTAATTTACGATATTGTACTTTAAAGTCAGTGTTTTAGTCACATATCGAGTAATGTTTGTATTAAAGAGAGTCCAGTTTATACGAGCGGCGGCGTGTCCTCTCCATCGTCGCTGTCGGTGTCGAAGCGCACGGCGCGCGCGCGGCGGCCGTCCGGCGAGCCGTCCCCCGCGCCCGCCGCGCCGCCCCCCGCACCGCCCCCCGCGCACGCGCCGCTCGCTGACAGTCACACTTTGTCCTCGCCGCCACCCGGCCCGCCTGACCGCACGAACTATAACAGAAAAAAATGTGTGCGTGTACTAGTGTACACACGTAAGAAGTGAAACTTCTTTATGACCTTAGTTTTCAAAAAATAATTTACTATATGCAACTTTACAGAAATACGTCGAATCACGCTTGGTAGGGATAAGAAAAAGATGGCGCGTAACGGAAAAATGTCACGCGTAACGAAAAAATGTTACACTAATTTTTTTTTCCAACCCCGATATAGAAGGTTCACTCCAAAAAAAATTGTATCTTTGAATCTGGAAATATTCTTTGATAAAAATATACCTAGGTAATATAGTTATCGTTCATTTGCGTTAAGCTTAATATGTTGTTTTATATGTTTTTTTGTTATTGTGGTAATTTTGAATTTTACACTATATTAATTAGGGCATGCATGACTGTTATGGTATTTTATACAAAAAATAAACAAATAAAAAACCGGCCATATGATAGTCGGACTCACGCACGCAAAGTTCCTTACTATGGGGACCCCTCTTAATACATACATATTTAATATTTCTCTAATTTTTAGTATTTGTTGTTATAGCGGCAACTGATACACATCATATTTTGTGAAAATTTCAGCTTTCTAGCTATCACGGTTTATGAGATACAGCCTGGAGACAAACAAAAAAGTATATTTTTTTATTAAAAAAAAAAAAAAGAATGGATGGGTACTCAAAAATTACTATCGCCATCCCCGGAGAATAAAATGATAACTGCCATTACCATAGTTTAATTGTTATGCGATATTTGACACCTAGGTAGCCCTTACGTAGCCTAACACAGTATCTGTACATTTTTTTTTATAATTTTTCTCCTGTAATCCACAAAGTTACAAGATATTACAATAATATTCACTACTTTTTCCCAGAACATATTTTTGTACTAGAAAAAAAAAGATAGTATAATGATAGTGGAAAAGTTGCTATACTCTTTATGTGATAATAACTTTTACAATAATATTCTCGGAAAAAAGAATCGGCGAAATAATGACGAACGCCTATAAATTATCATTTTACTGGCGACCCGCCCCGGCTTCGCACGGGTGCAATGATACTAAATACACTACAGAAAAACTGTGAACGTTGTATAAAATATAAAAACATAGCGGCCCGCTTCGGCTTCGCACGGGTATAAAATATATAGCCGGGCGGCCGGCCGGTACCGCCGCAAACGCTACGTCCCGCAATATTTAAATCTGTAATATCTTCGAAAATATTCAATTAAATCATACGGTGTAAAGGGCCATATAGATCTATATTAAATGAACAATGTATTCAAGGTATTTAATTAGTAAGTAAATAACATAAGATAAAATAAAAGGAAAAGAGACAATTAATGTGTATAGTCACCACTGCTGCCAGGCACACTACGTCGCCATTAAAACTCTTCTCACATAAATAACTCGCGTCCGCGCGTGATTACTAATATCAATAAAAGAATACAATTAACAAATCCGTGGGCCGATTTAAATGAAAAATATACGACTTTCCGCACACGATGCGGTCGGCAGACTCCGATAGAAAAAAACAATAATTAATATGAATGCCGCTCCCTCACCAAGTGAGGTATTCGCCTCACCAATTGAATACATCGCGTTTCCGCTATCAGTGTGACCATTTAATTATTTTATCTATTCCGAACATTCCCCCGTCCCAGTCAGGCAAAACCTGACTGAGTCCAAAACCAGAGGATAAGGATAGAACCTACATAATGGGCAGCCGCGACAAGCCCGCAACAGCTCTTTTAAGGACAGAATTTCCTACCAGGACCTCTGCAACTCGCGGAATACCGTCCGCGCCTAGGAACAGCCGCAAAATTCGACCACGTCTCCAAGACAGTGGGGGCATATTCGTCTCCTTAACTAGGACGAGGTCACCGACCTTTGGTGGATCCGTTTTATCTGTCCAGCGAACACGCTGCTGCAACAAATGAAGATATTCTAAATTAAACCGTTTCCAAAAACTCTGAGAAAGTTGTTGCAGCAGTTCAAAACGTGAGAGCCGATTAACCGGAGTATTCTCAAATGGATATTCAGGGAGCGCATTAAGTGGACCCCCAATCAAAAAATGTCCTGGAGTTAAAACCTCCAAGTCATTTGGGTCCGATGAAATAGGACATAGTGGCCTGGAATTAAGTACAGCTTCAATTTTACAAAATACCGTTGCTAACTCTTCAAAGGTGAGAACCGTTTCTCCTATAACTCGACGAAGATGAGTTTTAGCCACCTTAACTACTGCTTCAAATATCCCACCCCACGAGGGATAAGCAGGAGGGCTAAACTGCCATTTGATTCCACGACGGGAAAGTGAATTCTCAACCGAAACTTGATTTTCAGATAAAAATTTATACACATCAGAAATATAACGATCGCCTCCTTTAAAGTTTGTACCGCAGTCGGACCGAATCAAACTCGGTAACCCACGACGACTGACAAAACGGGACAAACAAGCAATAAAGGCTTCAGTGCTAAGAGAAGACACTACCTCCAAATGTACGGCCTTAGTAACGAGGCAAACAAAAACGCACAGGTAGGCCTTAACTATCTTAGCATTCCGTAACGATGAAACCTTAACCGAAAATGGACCAGCAAAATCCGTACCCACACCTGAAAAGGGTCTAGAGGCTGATATTCGATCTGGAGGCAAATCTCCCATTTGCGGCTGAACAATAGCCGCCTTAAGTTTATAACAAGGAATACACTTAAATATGACATTACGAATCGCTCGTCTAGCTGACAAAATCCAAAACTCCTGATAGCTAGAAGCGTATTTAAACCAGCATGAGCATTCCTTTCATGCCTATCCCTAATAATCAACTCTCCAAGGGGGTTATTCTTGGGAAGAAGAAGCGGATGCTTATGACCAAAAACCAAATTAGAATGGCGTAATCTTCCACCAACACGTAACAAACCGCGATCATCTATAAACGGATTCAAGCGAGCAACAGCACCCTTCAACTTACCTTGTCCCTCTTTCAGACTTGTAAGTACTGTATCAAATTCCTTCGCTTGAATATATCGAACCCAAAACAACAACGCTTCCCTCCGTTCATCCGGACATAACACCTTGGAGCAATTCCTATTGGATGTATTCCTCAAATTGAAAACAACCCTACGTATCCAAGCGGTTACACCCAGCAGTTTATCTAAAGAACTGAACCGCGTTAACAAAAAATCGAAATTCTGTGCAGGCTCCTTTATAACCGAAAGGACCTTCAAGCACGGGAGAGGCTCAATAAGCTTAATAGAAGCTTGAGGCCAACAATTCTCTGGTTGGAGCAGCCAACCGGGACCCCACCACAACGAATGATTCAATAAAACTGGAGCCTCACAACCGCGAGATGCACAATCAGCGGGATTAACATCCCCTGGCACATGTCTCCATTCAAGATTAGCAACCGATTGCTGAATTTGCGACACCCGATTCGCAACAAAAACTTCTAAAGCATGAACTGATGCTTGCAACCATGCAAGAACAATCTGACTATCAGTCCAAGCAAAAATTCTTCTAATATTAATATTTTGACCTAACGTCGATTTAACGTGATTAAGGAGACGAGTCAAAAGTACAGCACCTGATAGTTCCAATTTAGGAATAGTTAATCGCATTCTAACTGGAGCTACTTTACTTTTAGCCATAATAAGCTTAACCGTTACAACACCTGATTTATTAACCGTACGAACATAGACAGCAGCAGCGAAACCGCTCTCTGAAGCATCACAAAAACCATGAATATCTACTACGCATTTACCCGATGGTA
Source organism: Colias behrii (assembly GCA_029959065.1). Taxonomy (NCBI): domain Eukaryota; kingdom Metazoa; phylum Arthropoda; class Insecta; order Lepidoptera; family Pieridae; genus Colias; species Colias behrii. The sequence goes on from JARWMC010000013.1 coordinate 27,864, forward strand.
GTAACGACCTATCTATTCTAACAAATTCAATATCAGGGAGGGACGAAACAAATTTAATCCAAACGTTTAACAAATCACCCACCAATGGGGCGTCCCATGTCAATCCCTGTAACCAAAGCTTTTGTATAAAGCACTTTGCCAAAAACACGACTGGAGCCAACCAACCATTAGGATCATATATCCTAACAACAGTCGAAAGTACGGTACGCTTCGTCCATGTTTTAACAACATCCAAATCTTGAACTCGAAATGTAAATACATCTGAAATAGGTTGATACTGAACCCCTAAAACAGCGATGGCGTCCGGATTATCCGTATTCTGAAAAATATAAGGATCCTGTTGGTGGTCTTCAGGTAAACCTGCAAGAACAGCTGGCGAATTCGACAACCATTTTCTCAATTCATAACCACCCGCCTTGAGAATATCAATAAGCTCATCGCGCAGTATCAACGCTTCCCTTTCATTAGCAGCACCGGTGCAGATATCATCAACAAAAACATCACTAGTTAAAACATCAGCAGCTCTAGGAAAACGCAAATGCTCTCGTTCTGCCAATTCTAATAAAGAACGAATAGCTATAAAAGGACTCGACCTAAGTCCATAAGTATTAGTATTCAACTCAAAAACCGAAATAGGATCTGATTCTTTCTCTCGCCACAAAATCAACTGGTAACGACGATCCTCTGGATGAATAAAAAGTCTGTCTAAACATCATTTTAATATCCGCAACAAACACAACCTGATGCCTACGAAAATTTGTTAAAATATCACCAATATCCCGATGCAACTTAGGACCCGAATGCAAACATTGATTTAATGATACGCCATTAGAGCTGGGCGCAGAGCCATCAAAAACTACTCTTATTTTACCACCCTTAAACACCGCATGATGTGGAATAAAGTAGTGCTCCTGCGACCTCCAATCAAAATTAGAAACAGACATATGACCGAGCTCTAAATACTCTTTCATAAACTCAACATACTTAATACAAAATGCCGAATCTCTCTTCATACGTCGCTCCATAGATGCTAACCTTTTTTCAGCTAGCATTCTAGACTGACCTAATGGAGGACGAGACGGTAGAAAAGGTAACCTCGTGACAAACCTACCCGAACAGAGACGACCTGTATTATTCTGGAAGAACAGCTCACATTCCAGATGCTCTGGGTTATCACGGCGTGCTGTAGGGGGCTCCTCAACTTCCCAAAAACGCTGAACCGCTTCAGCGAGAGAGAGTCCTACATTCAAGTTACCATCCTCTTCACTAAAAACACATAATGAAAATACAGGGCCCATGATGACATCACCAAGGTCTGTTGAGACGGCTACTAACCCACCACGTTGCAGATGAATGCATTTTCCAAACTGTAGCTTTCCCAAAACATCTGCACCGAGTAGCAAATCAACTGGACCTGGAATATTAAATTTGGCATCAGCTAAATTCAATTGAGTTGCAAGTTCAAATACCTCCGATGGCAATTTAACAAGCGGATGGTTTCCCATAACATTATCCAAAACAACAGCAGACGTTGAAATACGAGGAAAAGAATATTTAAGAGGAGAGAAGGTGAGTGAGACCTGTCCCACTAAACCGGACACCTTAACTCCGCCTACACCAAAAATACTATTCGCGGCAGGAACAACACGCAACCGCAACCGCTCCATTAAACTTCTCGACACCAAACTCCCCTGTGCACCAGAATCCAAAATCGCTCGCGCCGCAACCTGCTCACCCGATGGGGAGGCGACGCAAACCTGAGCGGTGGGCAACAAAACAGTAACAGGAGAGGTCGAAGACTTAGATGGAGACGGCGTGTGTTCGAGTCAATAATCTCGCTGGGATCCTCGCTGTCCTAAGCGAGGCCACTCCGAATACTGCAAAGGATTGATAGAATCAGATCGTTGCTGATCAGCAGCAACCCGAGATACATTGGGCCCCCCAGGGCCCCTAGGGCCCCGGGCCCTAAATGGTCGCGACACATCCGGTGCCCGATATACTTGACGTCTACTACCACCCCCGCCCATGGGGGGACGTGCCTGGCTCCGATAATTTGAGTTAACCCTTCTGCCACTGCGCCTGTAAGTGTGACCAGAAACTCGAGGTCTATTGACCTGCACACCACCTGCCCATTGATTATCAACACCATTACCATCAAATCGATTGTTGGCAACAGCATCCTGCGCCGGAGCAGCCGGCGGAGGCGTCCCGTTACTGTTGCCACAAGGTAAAGAGTGGTGATTACCACCACACTGCTTGCACGGTCGAGAAGAACTGCATTGCGACACGAGGTGGGAGCCTAAGCAACCGTAACACCACCTGCGCTGTCGCACAATATTACGTCGCGCCTGAAAACGTAATGCCAAAAACTTATAACAAGATACAACACCGTGACCAGGGGCACTACAATACGAGCAGCAATTGTCCGGCTGCCGGGCCGCAACTAAATTATACACTCGCTGGTCCGGGCGGCGTTCCGCGCGCACCGGCGGCGGCCGGGGCCTCGCTGGGGCCGGGGCCGGCGACGGCGAAGGGACGTTGTCCTGCCTGCGACACTCATCCTCCAAAAAACAAATAAAATCATCAAACGAAGGGAGATGAGTGGAAGAGTCCCCGCCGTATTCCTGTTCGAACCGGTTACGCATATCAACATTTAATTTTTGTAAAACAATATGCAATAAAATAAACGACCAACTGTCTATAGGTAAATTTAAACCTTTCAACGCATTAATCGCCACTAATAAAGGATTTAATAAGTGAGTCCGTAAATTACAATTTTTATTAATATGTGGCAAGTTTAAAATTACCGCAACATGATTATCCGCTAACCGGCGGATGTTTTGATACCGACGCATAAGTAAATCCCGCGCTATAGAATAATTATTATCAACGAGTTCCAAATGTTGGACCAAACCCTTAGCCTCACCGGTGAGACTAGCCAACATATAAGCTAATTTCTGAGCAGGTGTTAAATCACATCTATTATAAACCAAACTATCAAATAAATTAATAAACGCAACCCATTGGCTTAAATCGCCACCGAAATGGGGTAAATCTAATTTAGGCAACCTACCTATTATTCCACCGGACGTAAATAAAGTTTCTTTTAATTGTAGATCACCAACAGGCTGGACCGTGGACTTAATTTGTCCCACGGCTTGTCGTATTTGGTCCGCCAAATCCTCAGCCTGATCTACATCCGCACATATTCTATCCATAACCTCTGATTCCAAACCCAGTGCATGTAATGCCCGATAAGAATTGTATAAATCATTCATTTTATCTTCCAAAACCTCTCCCCGCGACAAAAGGGCTTGAACGCGATCTTTACGCGATATATTCAAAATGGCCGAACCGAGCCATCGCAATACACCGGCTACTTGCGCTTTATGAGAGGCAGCCATGATTAATTAACAAAAACTTCCGTAAACAAATGAAAAACGCAAGTCAAAAAACAAATAACCGTATTCGAATAAACAAAGTATAACAAAACATCAAATGCACTTATTCGAATATAGAAAGTTCTATTTTTAGAACGTAAAACACAATTTAAAAAACCGTATTGAAATAAACAAACTATTACAAAAATATCAAATGTACCTATTCGAATATCGAATGTTCTATTTTTAGAACGCAATTAATCACTCAACACAATATGATGCAATACCCTTGACTTTGATATAACCTTATAATGACTTTGATATGACCTTATAACTTATAACGCAAATAATGTACCCAGGATCGAAATATTCAACTATTGTTTTACCCAAAAAACCCAGTGGTCGGTGATCAACCACGCTCTGTTTACCAAAATTATGTTTGTTATTTATTTTGCTCTGCTACCATAATACAACAATAGTTAAATACATACATCCTACGCACATACCTGAAGCCTCGTGCGCTGCTTCATAAATATGTGGTGTGTCGGTCAGTCAATTAGTCAAAACAATAGGGCGCCCTTTTTGGGGAGGAAAAACTATAATTACGGGAATAATTTAAATTACATAAGATAAAATAAAAGGAAAAGAGACAATTAATGTGTATAGTCACCACTGCTGCCAGGCACACTACGTCGCCATTAAAACTCTTCTCACATAAATAACTCGCGTCCGCGCGTGATTACTAATATCAATAAAAGAATACAATTAACAAATCCGTGGGCCGATTTAAATGAAAAATATACGACTTTCCGCACACGATGCGGTCGGCAGACTCCGATAGAAAAAAACAATAATTAATATGAATGCCGCTCCCTCACCAAGTGAGGTATTCGCCTCACCAATTGAATACATCGCGTTTCCGCTATCAGTGTGACCATTTAATTATTTTATCTATTCCGAACATAAGGATTAATGCTGTATTGGTTAAAATCGCTTCGAAAATTAGCCATTATTTGTCGTAAAAAGTAAATGACAAAAAAAAGTTATTGTGGGTTATCCATAAGAGATAGACATATACCATCGCGGACTTTTCTGTAGACCTTTTCAATGTGTACAATACTTAGTACATTATTTTGATAAAACTCGTAGGGTTCAGCCTGCGTTTGCAATGTAAGCGGAAAAAATGTAATTATTTACGACATCACATTAGAAACCTCAAAAATAACAGTACTTCTCCACTATTTAATGGATGTTAATAAACATATAAACCTTCCTCTTGAATCACTCTATCTATTAAAAAAAACCGCATCAAAATCCGTTGCGTAGTTTCAAAGATTTAATAAGCGTACAAAGGGACATAGGGACATAGGGACATAGGGACAAAGAAAGTGACTTTGTTTTATACTATGTAGTGATGATGTAGTGATGATTCTCGTAAAAATATGTTTTGGCGCCATTCGTATGACCATGTACAATGTACATTATGATCACGATGATGATCAGGAAGACTGATTTTTATTTATTTTATTTATTTGATTTGCCAACAGATGTACATCTTATATTTATAATATATTTTGAGTATGTGACATAATTAGCATGCATAGCAAGATGTAGATCCAATTACAGGCAAATACAACATGCGTTTTTGAGTTGTATCAAATTATAGCTTCTAATCGTAGTGTAAATTCTAATCAGAAAACATTATTCTTATCAGTATAATTTTTATGTAAAAAGTTTTTATATGCAAACAAACTAAGGAAGTTGATGTCAACTTTTGTACTATTAATTAATAATCTATTATGTTCCCGACAAACTCTAGCAATGACGCTGTTGAAGCCTAAATTGGTTCTATATCTTTTGACAAAAAATACATTAGTTTTCCTAGAGTATCTCCTCGGAACAGCTATATTAATTTTTGATAGAAGATTAGGACAAATATACGAATTAGTAACAATTTTGTATAACAACATTTGATATGCCATCCATCTCCGATGTTTAAGACTTTCCATTTTAAAAAAGTTTAATCAGAGGTCGTATGATTTTAAAGATTTAAGTTTTTGCTGATGAACAGTAAGTAGATAAAGAAATTTTTTCTGGACAGACTCAAGTCTCTTTATATGATATCCATAAGATGGATTCCAGACTGGTGAACAATATTCCAAGAGAGATCTTACTAATGAACAGTATACAATTTTTAAGGGTAAAACACTTTTAAACATTTTGCAATTCCTCCATATAAACCCAAGAAGTTTAAGAGATTTCGTAACTATATTATTAATATGATGAATAAAACCTAGTTTTTTATCGAATGTTACTCCTAAGTCTCGCACCTGGGGTATCTCCTCAAGGATGGTATCATTTAAGGAATACGAAGATGAGTGTGGCTGTAACTTTTTGGAAAATTTTATAAATTTGCATTTATTTATATTTAACGGTAGCTTGTTAGAAACTGTCCATACTGAAATTCTATTTAGATCGTCTTGAAGAAATTTAGCATCCTCTGAATTATTTATATTTTTGAATATTTTAAGGTCATCCGCGAAAAGTATAAATTTTGAGTAATTAATTTCATAGGACAAATCGTTAATAAAAATTAAAAACAAAATAGGCCCCAAGTGCGAGCCCTGAGGAACACCCGAAGTAGCTACAAATGGCTGCGATTCATAGCCATTAACCGTAACTTTTGACGTTCTATTGTCTAAGTAAGTTGCAAACCACTTTAACATTAGACCATGAACACCAACCCTTGACAACTTTCTAAGCAGCAGCGAATGATCCACCTTATCGAACGCCTTACTGAAATCCATATATATTGCATCTATTTCTTGGCCACTATCGATAATATCACACAAATCATCAGTGTAAGTGACCAGGGGCCTTAGACAAAGTAACAATTAAAAAACGATAACGAAGTTAGAAAAGGAAAAATGTATGGGATTGACATTAGATAGACCACGTGATCTAACGCGGCGTATGTCAATCCCATACATTTTTGCCTTTTCTAACTTCGTTATCGTTTTTTAATTGTTACTTTGTCTAAGGCCCGATTAGTTAAGGTAGACATCCCGCCACGGAAACCATGTTGCTCAGGTATTAAGTGGGACTTTAAGTGGTATGTTAAATGTGGGTATATCAGCGATTCAAAACATTTCGCAAACACAGATAACAGTGAAATGGGTCTGTAGTTTTGTATATCTCTAGCTTCACCGCTTTTAGGAATAGGGACTACATTAGATTTCCTCCACTGTGAGGGAAAATAACCGCTGTTTAAAGATTTATTATATATTATGTTCAATGGCACTGAAAGGCAATCAGCACAACGAGAAACGAAAACAGGAGGGATACCATCGGGTCCAGCGCTCTTATTGATATTTAATTTTCTAAAAGATTTTACCACTGAGGCGTTATCTAATACAATTCTATCCAAAATATTATTGCGAGGAGAAGATTCATCTATAGGCGGAACTAAATTAATCGAATTACTTTTGGTATACACGGAAGAAAAGTGTTGAACAAAGGCACTACATAATATATCTGCAGGAGAAGAATAAGCAACATTATTTAGAAGCATTTCCTCAGGTATTGTACATTTCGAATTTCTTTTAGCGGATATATACGACCAAAATGCCTTTATATTATTATCACTTATAGAAACTTCAACGTTTTTAAGATAACGTTTTAACGTTAACGTTTAACGTTTAACGTTTAACGTTTTTTTAATTTTTATTTTTTTAGGTAGCTTAGTTTAATCTCGTTATGACATCGAGTTCTCGCTAAGTTGAACTCCAGTTTATCCATCGGATTTTTATATTTAATATATTTTTTTCTTATTTTTTCTTTTTCTTTTATAAGTTTTATTAAATTTTTGCCATACCAAACAGGATACAAACAATTTTTGTCCGTATGTTTTTTGGGAACATTGTCCTCAATAATATGATTATTAATGGAGTAAAATTTTTCTACCATGTCGTCTACTTTATTCAAGGTGGCTAATTCTGCATTCCAGTTAATTTCATAAAGTTTACTTTTAATAATTTCATAATCAGCCTTCATGAAATTAAGTTTCACTACTCTATTCCTTTTTAAAAATTTATGAATTGGAAAGTCTACTGAAATATTAATAGCCGGATGATAGCAATCGACCCTAGTCAGTACTGATAAAGCTAGTTCTGTCTTTACAAAATCAATATTACTGAGGACTAAATCCAAAATTTTATCATCTGAGTTTAAAACTGTATTATACTGCCGCAAGTTATATAATGCTAAAAAATCATTCAAGCAACTAGACATCAAATTAGAATCCACCCTAAGTGATGTCATTGAGTGGTGTTCAGGTTGAGTGGAGGGTATGTCCCATACAAGTTTACTCGTATCAGTCACGAGTGGCTGAGTTGGTCAGGCATCCGCCCCGGAATGGCGCGAAAGGATGCGGGTTCGAGTCCCGCCTCGTGATCGAATTTTTTCTATTCTTTATAAATTTATATTTATAAAGCAATTGAATGCCATAAAACCAAAAATATAAATTCAAGTTTACTCGTGTTAAAATCACCGACGATTAAGACATTACTGTCCCCTATGTTTGTAAAAGCTTTACTCATTGAAACTAATTCGGATTCCAGTTGAGGAAGCGTCAATGGTGGTGGTAAATAAACGGCGCATATAAAAAGAGTTTTACTGGTATTATTGTATTTAGTAGATATCTTTATCCACAAATCTTCGATCTCACTTTCAAAAGAATAGATGCGGGAAGCTTTAATTTGTTTAGAAACGGCAATAAGCACTCCACCACCGTCGTTTTTGCGACTAATAGTAGTGGATCGGTCCCGTCTGAAGATTTGGTACCTATCATTAAGAATTTCAGCATCGAAAACACAATCGTTAAGCCATGTTTCCGTGAGAATTATTAAATCACTAGCTAAAAAACCCGGCTTCGCCCGGGAGTTGATATGAGATGACGTGGTAGAGTCAAAATAAAAAAATAAACTATGACGTAAAAAGTAAAAAAAAAGTGTATTGAAAACGTTTTCTCATTATTTACAATACTTGTTTAATGTTTATAAACAACATTTTTCATTTTATTGTCCGGAGTATATATACATAAATTTTTCGGATTTCCTACTCTTGAGTAAGCTACATATAGCTGACCGTGAGAGAAGCAGGATTCTTTGAGGTTAATGCCACAATATTTTAAAGTTTGTCCTTGCGCTTTGTTAATTGTAAAACTAAAGGCTAATTTTATTGGAAACTGCAGTCTTTTAAATTGAAATGGCAATTCCGAAGAGATCAGAGGTATTCTAGGTATAAATACTGTTTGTCCTTTGGTCTTTCCAGAAATAAGTTCAGCTTCAATGATATTATTCGATAGCTGTTTTACGATCATTCTAGTTCCATTACATAATTTTGGGGAGTTGAGATTTCTGAGTAGTATGATTGGAGTTCCAATTTTCAGACGAAGGCAGTGTAATGGCATTCCTGGTACTTGTAAAGAGTTTAGAAATTCAGTGGGGAAGTTGACACTTTCTTCAATAGATACCATCGTGTCGATCGATTTATATATTTTCTCTTCACCAGGTATTTTCTTTAGAATATTAAAATTGATATCGTCAACAATATTATTTTTAGTGGCCAAAATTGCTCTTTAAAATAACCACTCTGCATTAGTATAGTTCTGAATAATATTTGGATAAATTTTGTCGATTAGTTCGTCTTCAGTAGTGGCTATATTACAGAAATCACTATTAAGTTCAATTAAAAGCGCGAAATTTAAAAACCTAATTTTTTTAATGTTTTGAGAACTAATTTGGATAACTAAAATTATGTCGCTTTAACTCCAAAATATCCATACTTAATATTATAAATGCGAAAGTAACTCTGTCTGTCTGTCTGTTACTCAATCACGCCTAAACTACTGAACCAATTTGTATGAAATTTGGTATAGAGATATTTTGATACCCGAGAAAGGACATAGGCTACCTTTTATTGCGAAATAATATGTACCACGGGCGAAGCCGGGGCGGACCTCTAGTAACTTATAAGTTAGCTAATGACGTATAAATACACAAAATTAAATAACTTTATTATAGCAACAAATTAAATTTAAGACTTTATTGAAATTGGAATTTTAAATTTCGTGTCACTACTACACATGCTACAATTGCTCGCAACGCTTTTGGAAATGCAACCTAAACAATCGTTGTCCTGAATGAAGTTCAAATATTCGATAACAGATGGCGCCACTATGTAGGGTTGGAAAGTTCCTTATATCTTTAGAAACACGCCCTTTAGATTAAAACGGGAACTTTCTAGCTTCTGTAGCGGTAGCGTATGTAGTAAAGGCGCGAAATTTAAAAACCTAAATTTTTAAATGTTTTGAGAACTAATTTGGATAACTAAAATTATGTCGCTTTAACTCCAAAATATACGTTAAATAATGACGTATAAATACACAAAATTTAAATTTAAGATTTTATTCAAATTGGAATTTTAAATTTCGCGCCACTACTACACATGCTGCAATGACTCACAACTATGGAGACTATATTACACTATGACTATTGGAGTGTATAGTCTCCGAAGTTCAAATATTCGATAACAGATGGCGCCACTGCACTTAATTTCCAAGTTGAAGGGTCGGAAAGTCCCTTATATCTTTAAAAACATGCCCTTTAGATTAAAACGGGAACTTTCTTGTTCGAGGGGAGATAAAGGGCTATCACACCACATAAGTCCCTTTATCGTGTCGGGACTCCTTTTTAAGTTTTATCGGCACGCACATTTTATCGACTTAGTTTTATTATATATATAGATATGTACATGCGGAACTCGACAGTTTTAACTCGAGTAGTTTACCCCGGATACTTCTAGAGTTCTGATAATAAATATTCAACGAATTCATTGTGAGTATTTTAAAAGACATTTAAAAATGGACATAAACAGAACACCAAAATTTTAACCTAGCACTTTGAACTTACTTAAAACGTCCGCATTTTTAACCCACACGGCCGGTGAAGAATCGCTCCTTCTAACCACACACATTACTTTTTATTGTGTTCATTTTTAATACAATAATAGTTGATTACTCTAATATTTTTTTATTAAAAAATCCCAGAATAAAAGTTTATTGGATATTATTATCCAATAATGCTTATGTCCAATATGAACGAGAATAAAATGATGTGTGTACTGTGTATTAGTAAATTAAGACATCAGTCAAATGCTACTAACTTTTTAATTTTAATTATCTTCAGTTCTGATAAAGTTATTAAAACTGTTTTGAAACTACCACTCAGCTTTTTTTTATCTCTCTAAGTCTATTGCTTGGCAAGTTATAGTCAATTATCGGTTTTTTATTTTTCCTGAAAAGTTGTGTTTTTGAAGTTATCATTTCATTCTCCGGGGAGAGAAGTAAAACTTTACACGATGTTATAGGTTGCTTTGTTGACTTCACTACATAGTATAATATAAAACAAAGTCGCTTTCTCTGTCCCTATGTCCCTATGTCCCTTTGTACGCTTATTAAATCTTTGAAACTACGTAACGGATTTTGATGCGGTTTTTTTTAATAGATAGAGTGATTCAAGAGGAAGGTTTATATGTATAATAACATCCATTAAATAGTGGAGAAGTACTGTTATTTTTGAGGTTTCTAATGTGATGTCGTAAATAATTACATTTTTTCCGCTTACATTGCAAACGCAGGCTGAACCCTACGAGTTTTATCAAAATAATGTACTAATAATAATAATAATAACCCCCCGACGTATCTCTACGTTGCCGTCGTGGAGGGGCTTGTGTGCCTCAATGAGCACTAGAGCTATGCCAGTAGAGCTACTCATGCTGGAAAGGTCTAGGGGGAGAGGTCAGACTAAAAGAGGTACAACCAATGTTTTTAGCCCGGTCACAAGCTAAAAATATGGTCTTTTCTCACTTCTCCTTTCCCTTCCTTCTTCCTGTTATTTCACCACTCTTCCCATACTCTTTTCTTTCACTTTATTTCTTTACTTTCTCTCTTTACTTGTTCCTTCTAATGTCATAATTCACTATTCTACTCTTACCCATACCACATTAATTATCTCGTTAGATAATATGCGATGCGCCTTAGAAATAGAGTATTACCCCAGGCGGGTACCAAAGCTAACCGCGATGGAGAATCCCGCCCCGAGCCGACGAGCTCGGGCTGCCCCTCGTATTCTGGGGGGGGGCACCGTATCGCCAATTGTCTCTTGTCCAACCGCGACAACCCAATCTGTAGAATCAATATCATGTTCTTCACCTTCGTCATTGTTTTCATCAATACCATCATCACCACTCTCATTGCTCCATTATCAAGAATCAAGCTCATCCAATGTATCACCTTCATCTTCATTACAATCCATTGGGGATGTTGTGCAGGAGGCTACCTCAGCTAAAGTTACTGCACCCGCCCCAGATGGAAGGCGCACACGTAAAACGTGAACCAAAGAAATGAACATTTTCATCATGCGCCACTATTTCATCCTCACAAACTTAGAATCAAACACAAGAACGTACCTGACACCATTACATGCACGTTTTACTGCGGAATACCCTGAAATGAACGTAGGAAAACAAAGAATAGGAGATCAACGTCGTGCTATTGTTCAACGCAACTTCCTTACAAAACAAGAAATTAATAATATCAAGGAAGAAATTAGAATTCTACTACAAAACCCTACACCCGCAGAAGTGAACGCGACTACAGAGCACACTCAACAGGGTAGGATCAGATGGTCAGATAATCTTAACGAAACCATAATGAGAAGTTACTACCGACTCACAAACCTTGAAACCGATTTAACTACTTATAGACCTTTACTTCATCAGGATATAATTACTAAATGCCCTTCAATAGCTCACCTTTCAGTACAAAGAATAGCTGACCAACGCAGATCTATTGTCAATAATCACCTCTTGTCCAATGATAGATTAAATAGAATTAGAGAAGAAGTAAGAAACGAATTAAATACCTCAGCTTTACAATCACAACATATAGATGAAAATATTTCAGTTTCTACAATTCACCCATCACAAATACACAACGAACACCAAACTTTGCAATCAACACAAACCACCACAAACGATGATATCACAAATCCAACGCAAATAACAGACGACCCGCCAAGTTTAACTCTGGAACTCGCACAACAATTAGAGGACATGTATGCAGAAACTTATAATAAATTTAAAGATTCGAACCCAACAACCCGGCCTTATATACCCAAACTAAAATCATCTAAAAAGCTATCATCCATAATTAACCATCTGAATAACGTAACTCTCCCAAACATATTTACACCTGACACTAGCTTCAATGTAATACAAACCTCTATTTATTGTGCGGCATATACTTCAGCTAAATTTAATGGGGCCCGAATTAGAGACATCAGCCTAAATACCATAAAACCACAAGCACCTTGGTGGCAAAGATGATTAGAAGATAGGATAAGCGATCTTAGAGCAAATATTGGGAGGCTAACTGAATATGCTAGAGGTATTAGGTCACCAGCTTTAGAAAAGCATCTGTCTAAGATAAAACAAAAATACAGAATAGGTACACACTCAACATGAAACTCAAAACACTGACATAGCACACTTTCTTGACACACTGAAACAAAAATTAAACGCCTTAGCAAACCGATTAAAAAGATATAAACTAACAACTCTTAGAAAAACACAAAATAAACAATTCTGCAATAGTGAAAAACTCTTTTACAGGAAACTCACACAACATCAAAGTCAACAAGAAAATAGCGCAACTATGCCTACCCCTGAATCCCTTAAAGCATTTTGGTCAAATATCTGGTCTAACCAAATTGAACACCAACACAATCACTGGATAGAAGAAGATAAGGAAAGATTAAAGGATACACCTGAAATGAAATTTGAACAAATTCATTTAGACCTTTTTAAAAATGTAATAGCAAAAACTCATAACTGGAAAGCTACTGGAACCGACAACATACACAATTTTTGGTATAAAAAACTTACATCCACCCATGAATAAATTACTACTCAAACACATTAATACATTCATTAGCTCACCCGATACCATGCCACAATATATCACACAAGGTATTACATACATGTTACCAAAAGATCCATCAGACACATCAAACCCTGCAAAATATCGCCCGATCACCTGTTTACAAAATATATATAAGATCATCACATCAGCTTTAAGTGAAACAATACATAGACATATACAAGAACATAACATTTTATCAGAGGAACAAAAAGGATGCCGAAAAAACAGTCAGGGATGCAAAGAACAACTTACTATTGACGCTGTAGTATCAAAGCTAGCACTCAAACAAAAACGTAGCATTTACACTATGTATATAGATTATAAAAAGGCTTTTGATTCAATTCCACACTCTTGGCTACTATACATATTAAAACACTACAAAATTAATCCGATAATTATTCATTTTCTAAAAAACATTATGCTTAACTGGTATACAAAATTAAAAATATGAAATTTTGATAAAACTACTGAAACCGATTTCATCCCCATAAGAAGAGGTATTTTCCAAGGAGATGCCTTAAGCCCCTTATGGTTTTGCCTTGCCCTTAACCCGTTATCCCACATGCTTAATAAAAATAACATAGGATTTAAAATAACACACAATACAGAAAACATAACTCTTTCACATCTCATGTATATGGATGATATAAAACTTTTTGCAGGCACGCTAGACGAAATTCATACCCTTGTCGATATTACGCAGATATTTTCAAAAGATGTATGCATGGAATTCGGAATCGATAAATGCAAAATCCAATCAATCAATAGAGGGGTGATAGAACATAATGTGTACCAATTAGCGAATCATGATACCATAGAAACGGTGGACCCCGCTGAAGGGTACAAATATTTGGGCTACTACCAGTCACAAGAAATTCACCACAAGGACACTAAAAAACTACTTCAAGATAATTTCAGACAACGACTACATAAAATATTACACACCCACCTCAATGCTAAAAATACTATTAAAGCCATCAACACTTTTGCTATCCCCGTAATAACATACTCGTTTGGGATCATACGCTGGACAAAATCGGAACTTGCTACGCTACAAAGAATAATAAATACTACAATGACAAAACACAGAAAACATCACCCTAGAGCCTGTATCCAAAGATTAACCCTACCTAAAATTGAGGGCGGTAGAGGAATCATAGATATAACAAACCTCCACAATAAACAGATCACACTACTTAGGGCCTTTTTTCATAATCGCTCACACCAATCACGTTTACACCAAGTTATAATATGTCAGGTAGATACATTCACTCCACTTACACTCTCCGACTTCAACAAACAAATAAACATAATCACCAAACAACAAAAGATAGACTTATGGACCCAAAAATCTCTCCATGGCCGACACCGCCTGGACTTGACCAATCCAATAGTGGACAAGATAGCGTCAAACGCTTGGTTAAAGAGGGGTGAACTGTTTCCCGAAACAGAAGGCTTTATGTTAGCAATTCAGGATCAGATTATAGACACTAAAAATTACAGGAAGTACATTATTCGCGATAGCAGCTCCAGAAGTGACCACTGTCGACACTGCCACAAGCAACCGGAAACGATTCAACATATAACTGGCGCATGTTCATCAATCACTCAAACAGATTATAAACACAGGCACGACCAGGTAGCAGCCATCATTCACCAAACACTCGCCTACAAATACCAACTAATAACGGAAAAAGTACCCTACTACAAATATACACCACAAATAATTTTAGACACCGCAGATTTCAAAATATACTGGGATAGAACAATACTTACTGACAAAACCATACACCACAATCGACCAGATATCACAGTTCACGACAAGAAAAATAAAACCGTATATTTAATAGATGTAGCAATCCCCAACACGCACAATCTTAACACCACTCATACTAGCAAACTGACAAAATATACAGACCTTACTATAGAACTTAAATCTCAGTGGCAGGTAAATACAGTCAAGACAATTCCAATTATAATTTCTAGCACAGGCGTCATACCGAAAACACTCCACGCTAGTCTTAAAATCTTAAATTTACACCCACTCACTTTTATACTTCTACAAAAAGCTGTGATATTAAACACCTGTAGGATTGTTAGGAAGTTCTTGTCAATTGACTAATTATAAGGTAACCATAGTTGTTTGGCCAAAAGCCCGCAACCTTGGTTTAATTCCCCAGTAATGGGCGAGGTATTTTTAACCTAAAAAAAAAAAAATATAATAATAATAAAACACTTTATTGTACAATGCACAGATATTAAATACAATTTCATACAGAAGGAATCTTCACCGTACAAATTGGCGGCCTTATCGCTTTGAAGCGATTTCTTCCAGGCAACCTTGGGATATAGGAAAATGAAAGTATTGTACACATTGAAAAGGTCTACAGAAAAGTCCGCGATGGTATATGTCTATCTCTTATGGATAACCCACAATAACTTTTTTTTGTCATTTACTTTTTACGACAAATAATGGCTAATTTTCGAAGCGATTTTAACCAATACAGCATTAATCCTTAACCAATTAAATACCTTGAATACATTGTTCATTTAATATAGATCTATATGGCCCTTTACACCGTATGATTTAATTGAATATTTTCGAAGATATTACAGATTTAAAAATTGCGGGACGTAGCGTTTGCGGCGGTACCGGCCGGCCGCCCGGCTATATATTTTATACCCGTGCGAAGCCGGAGCGGGCCGCTATGTTTTTATATACAACGTTCACAGTTTTTCTGTAGTGTATTTAGTATCAACATTGCACCCGTGCGAAGCCGGGGCGGGTCGCTAGTTATTTATATGCTATGATTTGTTTTATTTTATAGCGGCGTAGGTCGCAGTAGGATTGATGAGAAATATATTATAATATTAATATTTTTCCGACCTTTAGAGCATAAGGGGAATAAGACAATAAAGAAAACACTATTCTAATATACACTACTAAAAATTAATTTTTACCGAAACTGTAGTATTCGTTGTGGAATTTGTTCGGGTCCTGAAAGTCAAGATGCGCCATTTTCGCCGTAATTGAGCGAGAACTTCGCCGTTGCAAAAGCAGTACAGGACCGCGACGCAGAGACCCTGGAGGGAGGTGGTGACGGCCGACACGTACTCGTACGCGAGCCACCACGCCGAGTCGCGTGCCGGCCGGCACGGCGTCAGCAGGTACTGCACGCCCAGCAGCGGCGCCAGCAGGCACGTGGCCCGCAGCGCGTGCAGCGCCGTGGCGGACGGGCGCGCCACGCCCGCGCCGCCGCCCGCGCGCAACTTGGTGCACAGCACGCGCACAATGTTGCACAGGAAGGCCACGTTGAGCAGTACGGCGGCGCACACGAGCACGGCCAGCTCGGGGCGCGGCGCGCCGTCGTCGGCCCAGCACAGCGGCTCGTCGGCCAGGCCGCGGCGTGCCGCGTGCACCACGGCGGAGGGCAGCGGCAGCAGCCAGCCGGCGCCCAGCAGCGCGCGCACGAGCCGGCGCTCGGACACGAACGCGCTGACGAGCACCGTGTGCAGGTACAGCCCTTCGCACAGCATCCACGTGTAGTTGGTGAGCAGCGCGTACTGCAGCACGGCGTTGAGCGCGCGGCACCACAGCGGCGACGCGCGCAGCGTGTCCGCACTGTCCACCACCAGCCCGTACCACGCCAGCCACAGCGCGTTGTTGAGCGCGAACGACGCGAACAGATTTATGTGCACGGTTATTCGGGCGCACCGCAAACTTCTGAAATATTGCATATGTGTGTCCCTAAAATCATCAATATCTAGTTAGACATAGTACATAGTATTTGCTATCGTAATCAATACAACGCGTTGAAGCGCCTTTCCACTCTATACATAGCCAGAACGCAAGCATAAGAAACTGCTCGTGTATATTTTGTAATGCTGTTTTAAGTCTGTGATTACAATACATAATGTTACCGCCCAAACCCGATTTCAGGACAAACTAGTTTTGCAATCAAGCTTTTTTATGAGAGAGTATTTTATATATTTTACCAGTAATAATTCAAATTTAATAAAAATACCAATTTATTTTGCCTTTCCAGGTATTCTAAAATGATTATTTTGACAATAAATTTAAGACTCGTCACAGAATCAATAAGTCGTCGACCGTTCACATCCACTAATAGTTTATGATGATTAAAAAAATCGGCACCAAGAAACGGCTGTTTGACGTCGGCAAGTATAAAGTTCCACGCGTGTGGTCTTCTTAATTTTAAATTTAACTCTAAGCGTTTAGTTCCATAAGTCCGTATTTGACTACCGTTTGCGGCATAAAGTTTATAACTATCACTATCACTATTTTTAAATGGTTTTTTCACAGCAGGCAAAACTGAAACGTCTGCTCCCGTTTCCACCAAAAAACGTAGACCACTGTTTAAGTCAGTCACGCAGAGGCGGTGGGATGGTGAGAGGGTGCAGACATCCGCCGCTGACTGCACCTTATTTAGTTTTCCTGGTTCTCTACAGAGATGTAAGATGAGAGAGGTAACGCTCCAGCTCAGCTAACGTACACGTTAGCTGAGCTGGAGCGTTATATTATTGTTTGCGTTTATAGACCCCCTTCCAGTGACTATAATATGTTTGAGACAGTCATGGAAGAAATATTAAAGCGTCTAAGCAGGAGTAAAAAAAAAGTTATAGTATGTGGTGATTTTAATATTGATTTACTTTTTCAAACACAAACGGCTACACGAATTGTTAATTTATTTCAGTCACTTAATCTATATAAACTTTTTAACGAACCCACACGAATTACACCTACTTCTGCAACCTGTATTGATAATATATACTGTGACTGCATCTGTTTAGAGAAAAATATTCTCAATACATTGACTTCGGATCACTGTGGCCAGAAAGTAGTTTTTGAATGGGATTGCATACCTACATTTAAAAGGATTAATGTTAGGCCTATAACTAAAAAAGGCATTAATAAATTTAGGAATAATATTAATAAAAACCTGCCCGTACTAAATGATCAATCCTTTCCTAATAGTCCTTGTGAAATGTTTAATAATCTTTTTAATTTAGTACATAATGAATTTGAAAAAATATTTAAAGTTAAATCTTTAAATATTACCAAGGATTTACCATTTAGTAAATGGGCGACAGCTAGTATACATAGGTGCAGGAACATTCTTTATGAATTATATGGTATGAAGCAATATAATAAAGACCCATCTTTTCTTAGTTATGTTAGAAATTACTCAAAAATTTTTAAAAAAGTTTGTTTTACTGCAAAGCGTTTATATATCAAAGAAAAAATACGCGACTCTGATAATAAAGTTAAAACAGTTTGGTCAATTATTAATGGTGAAATGGGTAAAAGCAAATCAAGTAATACCATAAAACTTGTAAATAATGACAGGGTTATTGACAAAAGTGCTGATGTTGCGCTTGCTTTTGAAGAATTCTTCAGTAGTGTCCCTGCTACTATTACTAATAGTTTAAATTCGTCTTCAGCACTTGCAGAAACCTTTTTGAGGGACCATGTTGCGGGGTGCAGTACATTATTTGAATTACGACACGTAACTGCTAGTGATATTGTTGCTGCCTTTAAGACGCTTAATCTAAAAAATACTTGTGATCTTTGGGGAATGTCCGTAAATTTAGTTAATAATATAATAGAAAATATTGCGAAAAATTTAGCTTTCATATTTAATAAGTGTTGTGACTATGGTACATTTCCTAATTTACTAAAGCTTAGTAAAGTTATACCTCTATTTAAGAAGGGCGATCAAGAAGACTGTAACAATTATAGACCTATCTCTATTTTACCAACATTAAGTAAGGTATTCGAGAAGTTAATATTAAACCAATTGAGTAGTCATTTTGCATCTAATAATTTACTGCACACCAAACAGTTTGGTTTCACAAAGGGGCGCTCAACCACAGATGCTGGAGTTGCACTTCTAACACATATATATAAAGCATGGGAAAACTCAAAAAATGCTCTGGGGATATTTTGTGACCTCTCCAAGGCATTTGACTGCGTTGAACATTGTACTTTGTTACGTAAACTTAATCACTATGGAATTAAAGGAAAAGCCCAGAACCTCATAGCGTCATACCTGCATGATAGGATACAGACTGTAGTTGTTAATGGAGAACGTTCTAGCGGTGCGTCAATTAACATGGGTGTTCCACAGGGGTCAATTTTAGGTCCCTTCTTGTTCTTGGTATATATCAATGATCTTCACTATTATTTGCATGATAGGTGTGAAATAGTTCTGTTTGCAGATGATACCTCATTAATTTTTAATGTGGATAGGCATGACCCAAATGTTGACGAAGTGAACAGTGCTCTTTTACACATATCTGAATGGTTTACTGCCAATAATTTATTATTAAATGCCAAAAAAACCACTTGTGTTGAATTTTTACTTCCTAATGTAAAAAAGTTGAACAGAGATATTACCTTGAACGGGGAGGTATTGCATCCTACTGAGTCTACTGTATTTCTAGGGTTAACATTGGACGAGAAACTACAGTGGGGAGCCCATGTCAACACCGCTGCAGGTAAGCTCAGTTCAGCTGCATATGCAGTCCGAAAAATAAGGCATCTCACCGATAAAGATACAGCTAGATTGGTTTATTTCAGCTACTTTCATAGCATTATGTCCTATGGAATTCTACTGTGGGGCAAGGCTGCAGATATAGAAACTATATTTATCTTACAGAAAAGAGCCATTCGCTCTATATATAATTTACGTGCTCGGGACTCACTAAGAGATCATTTTAAGAATACTGGTATCCTTACTGTACCATCACAGTATATATTTAATAATATTTTGCATGTACACAAAAGCTCCGACTTACACACAAGAGTAGGAGATAGACACGATTATGGCACAAGGAACAGGAATAGAATTGAAATGCCATTTTTCCGATTAGCTAAAGTTAAAAATTCATTTATGGGTCAAGGTATACGCTTATATAATAGAATTCCTCACAATATTAAAGAGTTTAGTAGTTCTAAATTTAAAACTTATATAAAAAATGTACTAGTTCAGAGAGCGTACTACAGTATTCAGGAATATATAGACGATAAAGACCCATGGAGGGTTATCGCGTAAAAACCACAGGACAGTTCTTTGGCATATTATGATATATTATGTAGTTAGATATAAGTTACATATTATGTAATATTGACATGATTTAAAAGAGCAACTATGGAGTTTCTTGCCGATTCTTCTCCATAGATACTGCTTTCCGAATCGGTGGTAAATGTTAAAAATACTTATGTAATGACGATTCGAAAGTGCTACTAAACAGTAGTCTAATTGAATAAATGAATGTTTGAGTTTGAGTTTGAGTTTGAGTTTGAGTTAGCTCTATGGCGACATTTTGCGTGGTAATAACAAAGATTGCCGGCGCTTCGCGACACACGTCGTATCATATTACTTCCACGGGATCTTGAACGAGAGCGATTATGATGATTATAATTCCATTATTTGTCTTGATAACTGAGCTACTTGCGCTTGTAAACTGCGAATATGGGCTTGTTCGCACCAAAATTACGATGTACTTGATGATGCGGTTGCTAGCTCTGATGCTGTGCTGGTTGAACGTGTTCCATTTTCAATAGTCATCTTGTAAAAAAAATTTGAGATGTGATTACATTAAGGTTGGTTGGATAGCCACTGGCTACTGAATACAATGTTGATGAAGTCGCTTACAAATATCAATTATAGCAATATCTACTTTTATATTGATTCAGTAAAATATGGAATAAAAATATTATGAGGGAAGCTTATGTAAATAAATAACAATGTCATAATAATTATAATCAAAATATTGTTATTAAGTACAGAAGAAGTAATTTTCAACGAGCATTATTGATATTAAGGGAGACGTTAAACGCTAAGTCGAGCTTCCTTTTTCCATTTCTTTCTGTGGTAGAGAATTGTTGAAAATAAGAATGGCTTTTAAATTTGATGACCATAGATGTGCTTCTAAAATAGCAGTGAAGTTGTTGAATCTTTCTTTCATTTCAGTCACTGGCGCTATACCTATTATAAGTGGCAGGAAAAGTGCATAATAAATTGGTAGAGGACTCATTTGATCTAGACATGACGTCTATGGCAGCATCGGAAACTTGAACGATGTCAGCGTTATTTTTGTACATTTCACTCTAGCTGTGCTAGATATTTTCGGAGAAGTTAGATTTCGGAGAAGAGAGAAGACTTTTATTAGAAGTCTGTAAAATGAGTCCATACCTTAATTCAACAGCACAGATATGCTTGCAGAAGGCATGTTCCGCCGCGTCTTTCCAAACTATACAAGGCCAGCACGCAACGGTGTGAAACTAATCACGTATAGTTTGGAAAAAACTTTTTTACAAAGTTCTTCCAATCTATACAACAGTAGTACGCAAATACTCGCGTATACTTTGTAGTGAAGTAAGTAAGAATAGCGCTCCAAAACATACAGCGCCAGTACGCATGCGGACTAATCGTGTATGTTTCGGAGTAAGCGCGCCGTCTTTCCATTGCTCGCGTTTATATTATTGTATTGCTGTTTTTAAATCTATTATTACAATGCATGTGTATGTAATGTTGCGTACTGATCGTATATTTTTTGTATCGAGGATGCTTGTATGCTTGTGTCTTCGTTCCCGACTATACTTCACGACTTACAATTGACAATAGTGCTAAAATGTAAGAATCTAATAAGTCCAGAAGATGTATACCTACCTATTTTTATGTAGTTAAAAAAATACACGAACCTGACCTAACCTATAGGTACCCTTATCTGTTACCTATTTATTTTCCTAAGCTTACCTAATAATATTTTTATTCCATATTTTACTGAATCAATAATAATCAAGAAGAATAAAAGTAGATAGATATAGCTATACAAGTCTTTGATTACCTATATATTTATTATTTCGCTCAAGCGTAAGTGGTGTGGTAGGTATATTTAGTTATATTTTGCGTACTGGTCGTATATAGTTTGGAACGAAGAAGCAAGCATCCGCGTTACAAAGTATATACGATCAGTACGCAAAATTCGTGTATATATTGTAATAACAAACTTAAAAACAGCATTACAAAGTATACACGAGCAGTTTCCTATGGTTGCGTTCTGGCTATGTATAGTTTGGAAATACGCTGTTCCGCCTTGACCTTCAGTGCAATTGCAACAAGCTGTTGGAATATCAACGGCGTAAGTTAGGTTTCTGCGCGCATGAACTGCTCACGTATAAATTGTAATCGACAATTTGACGCACCTCCGAAACATACACGATTAGTCCGCAGGCGTACTAGCGCTGTATGTTTTGGAGCGCTATACTTACTTTGGTCACTACAAAGTATACGCAGGTATTTGCTTACTGCTATTGTATAGATTGGAAGAACTTCGTAAAAAAGCTATTTCCAATCTATACGTGATTTTAACTTAAGTTTGCAAAGACGCCGCTTTTAACACGTTGCGCTCAAGTTTCTGTCGTTTGCTTGTTAGGCGAGTGCACGATACTCACTTGAAGTAGGAGAGGATGGCGAGCGACAGCAGCAGTGCCACTAGCGACAGGCTGTAGCCGGTCTGGTACAGCGCGATCACTTCGCTCACGTCCTACGTATTTATATAAATATTAAATATAAATGCTGGCTGGTAAATTCAAAATTAATTCGCTTCACCTATATAAAGGTATACATTTGTTACGGCCCTGCCTTTACAGCAGACTGCTGACGACGACCAAAGGAATACCAAACGGAAATACCAAAAGGAATTACATAATATTATGTATGGCATTAGAGAAAAATGTAATGTAGTGTTGATGCATTTTTGTAAATTCAATTCAATTTAAATTATCCGCGTGTCTAAGCCGCGTGTATTATTTTTGCTAAATAAATTCCCGAATGTCACCAATAAATAATTAGTTAATATCAATAATAATCATAGTTAATAGTTATCAGTTCGCTTACATCTTCCGGTTTGACACAGGTGGTGTAGTTGGACCAGGGCCGGCCCGAGTCGGGGTGCCGCCACCACGTGCCGTCCGCCGTGCACTCCTTGTGCGCCAACACTACAAGTTCAGATTAACGATTCCCAATAATAATATCATCGATCTCGATACACATCATCGTAACATCACATCACATCACAAAATCGTAAACGATAGAATGGAACTAGAGCGAACGTACGGTCGGGGCTGAAGCCGGGCACGAAGGCGGGGCAGCGCTGGACAGCTGTCGCGTTGGCGCGCGTGTGCGGCCAGCACAGCCACGTGTCGAACGTGCCCGCGCAGTACACGCCTGCGCACGCAAAACATAGGCCCGTATTATTAAACCGATCTCAGAATTGAATCCATACTAATATTATAAATGCGAAAGTAACTCTGTCTGTCTGTTACTCAATCACGCCTTAACTACTGAACCAATTTGCATGAAATTTGGTATAGAGATATTTTGATACCCGAGAAAGGACATAGGCTACTTTTTACTCCGGGACATAGGATAGGTTTTATCCCGGAAATCCCGCGGGAAAGGGAACTATGCGGGTTTTTCTTTGACTGCGCCGGCGAAGCCGCGGGCGGAAAGCTAGTACGCTATAAACAAAACTTGAGCTGTCACTTGGGGTTGAGTTATCAGCGGGGCTCACCGGGCGGCGGCGCGCTGCGGTTGTTGGCGAGCTCGCAGGCGAGGCGCTCGCGCGTGATGCGCTGCGGGTCGTCCATCGCCACCGCTCTGCCGCTGCCACCTCACCTACTGCCACAACATGCTCCCCACACACGTAGTGTCTGCAGCTATTCTGAGGACGGAGGAGCGATTCTGAGGACCTGAAACAAAATATATTAACGGTAATTTACACGGTACACTTTTAGCAGATTCACAGTAATTTTGTCTAGAAACACCGTATTTTTACCCTGGCAAAACGGTAACTCTCGACTTACATATTATGGAGACACTGAGTACTGCGGAAGTACTATTAGCAGTTAGCACATTATCCCAGCAGTCGTCCACTCAATTGTTATATTATGTATACAGTACCACAGATTACTAAGTAGTTACCTACTACAGACTTGTTGTCCTAACAGTGCTAATATGTGATGTTTTTTGTTCACTTTTGAACTGGGTTTTCAAGTTGTGTTTTACTTTTTATGTCCCTTTAAACCGAGGCGCGACGTGACTTCAAAACTATTTCCGTAGCTTGCCGCTGTATCTTCTTTGTAAGTCGCTTGTGCATCTTCTTGTAAACAGAATACGCCAATATTATTCCACAAATGACTGCTATTACCACGGTCAAATTGAACATAGCTTCTGATTTTTCCCAGGGTGCGATGTTGTTTGGTGCGTAGTTGTTCTGTCCGCTCTGTGTTATAAATACTTCTTCTTTTTCGACTTATTTAGATTGCTGCTTGCCCATTTTGTCTTTACCAATCTGCATATGTAGAATCTCTTTCCCAACTTATTTTGTATAAAAATAACACGCTACCGCTATAAACTTCTTCAATCTTTGCAATAGCTCTCGTTCCGTCGGGGAAGTCCACATCCAAGCTGCTTTCCAATGATATTTTTTGCATTAGGCTTATTTTTGTAGGGGATGTATTTTGATTAATGTGACCCTCTACGTAAGCCTCTATTTTGTCACGATGTTGGTCTTGAATTAAGCGAATGGCTTGAAATTTAACTTCGTATATCTGGCATACTATTAATAGTCTGCTTTTAATAAAATCGATATATGAAAAGACTTCCATCTTTGCAAGTACGTCCGATTATCGGTGCGACTGGCGTAATTCTCCATAATAATTTATTATGAAGCCTTCGGCTCTCCGTATGAAGATGAAACTCCGATTTCGGTGCCAAATACGGAACGTAATTCTAGAACACTGTTATCCGACGCGCCCGCGCTGGCAGGGTCGCCATGTGATGTGTGGTGTGCGTGGAGAGAAATAAAACGATTGATGGTTGGTTATACACTGACTTTTATTAGAGAAATTACCCCTTTTTATATTAAAATGTAAATAGGTACTTGAACTAAATATCTATCCGATCACAGGCGTCGGATTGCTAGTCTCTAGTTACTAATTAAGGAAAAATAATATGATATTCCAGTAACAATTAAAATAATTAAATATGATATTCTTTATAGTTTTTAAAGACACGTGTGACCTAAATTCCTTAGTGATATCTGATAGGAGTCACATTATATTTATATGTAGGTATAAGTACTCACCTATACCTAATACCTACATTACAAATACATACACTGGGTAATATATAGGAAATATCTGGAATCTATATAATATGGAAAATTTTATTATCTTTTGCATGCCAAATAGTTTGTTAAAGTAAATTGAACAATGTACATCCGTATATTTTAAAAATTTTGGCCAGATTATTTATAATATATTCGATCACATTCAAATTAATAAACATAATAATTATTTTTATAGGTACATGAATATGACGGCGCGCCGATAATTACTGTACTAAATAATAATTATCTAGCATAGTTGATTTCACGTAGTTAAATTGTTTGTTTTGATTGTCAATGTCAAAGTATTATGTTGTGTTGCCAGTAATGAAAATATTGTGAAGTAAGGTTGACACATGACATGATAAAAATAAGAGCGGGTAGTCCCGAATAGGGTAGTGGGTTGGCACGATGGTGACAGCTGGCATTCTACTGTCAGTTGCGCACAGAGGCGCACGCGTACTAACCTATTGGCTCTTAATCCGTTTGGATCTTGATTGTTACGCAAAATTGTGAAGTACTGTAAACTTTAATAAACTATCTGATTGGCGTTTGAGAAAATAGTGAGTTTATTTCGGTGTTCCCATCACTACTAAGCCACCGCTATGTCTGATAACGTAGATCATACCGCCGAGCCTTCCGACGCTCCGTTATCAGAAGTGGGATTACTCCGTGCATCTTAGGAGCAGCATGCAGCCCACTCAGGTCAGATTGAACAACCTTCTTTAGAAAAAGAGTGCGACCGTTGGAAAACACTGTTTGAATTGCAGCAACGAAGTTTGACAGATTTGATACGAGCAATTCAAGAACCTCGGCTATCTGTATCAAAAATAGCTTTACCCGAATTTAATCCTGACCTTCAGGGTAGCGATGCTCGTGCTTGGTGCGAAACAGTTGACCTATGCTTGCAAAAAAAACCACTTTCCGGTGGAGACCTGATAATAACCATGAGTAAAGCACTCAAAGGAACTGCGGCATCATGGCTAGCACAGTCTAGTTATCCTGGAATAACATGGGCCCAATTAAAGGATCTATTTTTAGCTAGATTCGATTTCGTTGAAACTCCTGCAGCAAACTTATGGCGATTGTTTAATGGAAATCCAAAGGAAGGTGAATGCTTATCCTCTTATGCCAGCCGATTTATGAGTGCAATAATGGCAAGATGGAAATCTATATCAACGGAACAAATTGCCATTGCTGTTACACTAGCACACGCTGCAAAAATCGACCCAAGATTGCAGAGATTGGCTTTTACAACGGAAATAGACAACCGTATAAAATTACAACAAGAACTTATGGCATTTACGTTTAGAAAAAGAGGACCTCCAGCTCAAGAGCAGGCGATATCAGCTGTAGAAGCAAAGAAGCCGCGTCCCGAAAACTCTCGTAGGTGTTACAATTGCAACAAGTTCGGACACGTGGCTACTGAATGTCGATGGATTGGTAATCGTGATGACACTAAAGCACAAACCGAAACTTCAAGCAACTCTGTAACTCATGCTTCAAAGGAGGGCAGTGCACCGAAGAAGACCATCACTCCAACCTGCTTCAACTGCGGTGAACAGGGCCATATCGCAACGGGGTGCCCCGGCAAGGAGGCGAAATCCAACGAGACTCGAGTCGAACGTCGTGTGGATATCTGCGCCATCAAACCAGCTACTGATCATCTTTCGGACGAAACCGGTGAGAAGTTTTCATTTTGTTTCGATTCTGGTGTCGAATGTTCTTTGATAAGGCAGAGCTTAGCAGAACGACTTTCTGGTCAAAGATTATATGGTGCAGTGACATTGCTGTGGCTAGGTAACGCTAGTATACATTGTAACACCCAAATTTTATCAACGGTCTCGATTCAAGCCTATACGGTACAGTTGTTGTTTCATATAGTGCCGGATAGTAGTATTTCGCATGACATATTGGTAAGTAGAGATCTACTCGTGCTATGCCTGAGTGTTATGTTCCCTTGGAGTTTAGCGCTGGGCTAGAAGTCCCTATCAACCAGGCTGAGTCAGAATGCGCCAGTGACGGCAATGGTGAGTTAATTAGTTATCTTTAGAGTTTATCACTATTTTGGTAGTACCAGTTAGCCTAAGTGGCAAATACAAGCCTGTGTGGCTTTTCATAATTATGATATGCGTAGCCTGTGTGGCAGTTGCAAGCCTGTGTGGTATTTTAAGAGCCTGTGTGGCAGTGTTAGAAGCCTGTGTGGCAAATAGGAGCCTGTGTGGCAGTGTTAGAAGCCTGTGTGGCAAATAGGAGCCTGTGTGGCAGATAGGAGCCTGTGTGGCATTGTTAGAAGCCTGTGTGGCAGTAAGAGGCCTGTGTGGCAGTTAGGAGCCTGTGTGGCAGTTAGGAGCCTGTGTGGCAGTAAGGGGCCTGTGTGGCAGTTAGGAGCCTGTGTGGCAGTTAGGAGCCTGTGTGGCAGTAAGGGGCCTGTGTGGCAGTTTGTAGGCTGTGTGTGATAACTTATGACGATTTATAGTCTGTGAGACACTCAAAATATTGCGTAGTTTGTAATTAAGCTTATGTGACGTAATTGGACTTATATTGAGCTTTTGAACTGTGTGCCTAGTTTTGAGTGTGACACACTTTGGTCAGGATGCCCGAGCGGTGCTTGGTGTAAACCATTCTCGTATGCCTGTTTACAGATGATGAAGATGAGCGAAATGACTCCACACACGAGGACGTGTGAATATGCAGGACGGCCGTGACGGCGCGCCGATAATTACTGTACTAAATAATAATTATCTAGCATAGTTGATTTCACGTAGTTAAATTGTTTGTTTTGATTGTCAATGTCAAAGTATTATGTTGTGTTGCCAGTAATGAAAATATTGTGAAGTAAGGTTGACACATGACATGATAAAAATAAGAGCGGGTAGTCCCGAATAGGGTAGTGGGTTGGCACGATGGTGACAGCTGGCATTCTACTGTCAGTTGCGCACAGAGGCGCACGCGTACTAACCTATTGGCTCTTAATCCGTTTGGATCTTGATTGTTACGCAAAATTGTGAAGTACTGTAAACTTTAATAAACTATCTGATTGGCGTTTGAGAAAATAGTGAGTTTATTTCGGTGTTCCCATCACTACTAAACCACCGCTATGTCTGATAACGTAGATCATACCGCCGAGCCTTCCGACGCTCCGTTAAATACTTTTATTTTTTTAAGAATGATTACTATGAGTAAGGGTGCTCGAGTTAAAATCATGAGTTTCCCTCGCAAACAGCAAAGATGATTGTCTCGCGATGTGGGCCCTTGTGTTTGCATTGTGGCACGGAATTGTTCACAGTTCACACAATGTGTTCCGCATAGGGGTGCCGCAAAGAATTCCAATGTATTGGTGTTATAAAAAATTTGCAAATCAATTTTAATTTTCACAGATCACACGAATTCTAATCTGTTTGTATGTCCAGGCTAAACTCAAAAAGTACAGAATAGGTTAACTTCATATTTGGAACAGAGATAGCTTGAGACCTGAGGAAGGACATAGGATAGGTTTTATCCCGGAAATCCCACGGGAACGGGAACTATGCGGGTTTTTTTAACTACGCGGGCGAAGCTGCTGGCGAAAAGCTAATACCTATTTAATATTACAGCGTTTGTCTTTCTTTCACGCCGCAAAAGAGCGATGATACTAACTTGGGAAGCTATAGGGATTATAGGTTACTTTTTACCGCGGTGAAACATAATATCATTGCCTTGGGGAATTTCCTTCGACCCCGCGCGGTTCAAAGCTGTGAAATATAAGGAAGTTACTAAACTTTAGAAGGATCTTTGAATTCCATCCATGTTCTGAATTATTTATTGGCTTGCCAGATCAATTAGTGTCACTAGTGGTACGTGTCACGTGGGACTGGGACTGGGAGGGACAACACCACAAATGTGTTGCAGCAAGGTTGCAGCCCTGCAGACAGCTGGGCGGCTGACCTCGCTCGCTTTATTATTAAAGTTTCTCATGTTGAACTTTCCACTCACTTTCATTGCCAGTGTTAAACTAAAGTCAAATTTAACATGATGATCAAGGCCACGGCGTTCCATTACAATACACTTTACCTATCTTTAAGTTATATAGATTGTAGAACATTATTATTTTACTTTTAGATTAGTGGTTAGTGGTTAAAATCACTTCACATACAGTGCTTATATTATGATTAATTATAAATGAATAATTAATTAAAAATAGCGTCAGTGTGGCAGCCCATGTGCTCCTGTAAGCTTGTTGAAATCTCAGCAATAAAAACTGTTCACTCAGCCGCGCACGCCCGCGCCCCGCGTCCCGCGCCCCGCCCCGCCGGCTGTACTCACCAAATGGAAGAGATTCGATCAACAAAACTTTCACATGTATCAGAGAAGTCGTCGCTTCCATTACTTGAGCTAACAACGTAAACTAACGTCATAGCATTAGCCCGAAGATCAACGCGGCGCTGTGGAAACAAACCCTCCGATCCTGAGACGATACTCTCACGATATTATTACGTTATTATGATTGTTCGCTTACCAATTCTTTAACGTTTGCAAACTCATTTCTTGAACGCGGTTTTGATGGTAAATTTATT
Organism: Colias behrii; assembly: GCA_029959065.1. Classification (NCBI taxonomy): domain Eukaryota; kingdom Metazoa; phylum Arthropoda; class Insecta; order Lepidoptera; family Pieridae; genus Colias; species Colias behrii. Next base: position 58,040 of record JARWMC010000013.1, read on the forward strand.
ATTACCACAGAACATTAAAAACAAATAGAAGTGCTATAATGTCATAATTACTATGAAAACCAGTGTCGCCAAACCCACACATTTAAACCGATAGTTATACAGTACACTACAAGTAAACTATGCCTTTGATTGGACAGCTTAATTTGAGTAAAAACTGACTTAGGTTATAAATTCAGCATTTCAATATGTACCCTAACGCACAATGTTACGGTTTATTTTAGTATAACATCCCTAGGTATATTAGCTGTTTTGTTTCTCATTGCACAGAAATTCCAAATTCGAAAACATTCAGCTACTCCACAACAGAGGGCGTTAGTTTTCGATAGATATAACTTTGAACCTCAACACATAGAGATGAGGTTGAAATTTGTGTCACTCAACATTAATGACATTAACTTGATATTTATCTGATGCTATGCCCTGAGGGATGTCAGCCTTGTTATCGATAATTCACAAATAAATATTTTTTTGTGTATTTTTTTTTTCTTTCTATTATATGAGTATAGTATAATGTGTCACATTTTGGAGTATGTTTATTACTACTAAGTACGTCTTTTTATATTATTATTATTAAATAAAAAACGGAATAGAATAGTATTAATCTATATTTACAAAATACAAACAGAAAATATGCATTATTTTAAATCTTCGAACTGCCGTAGCTTTGCTGTATCGGTCGGCCTTTGTAAGACCGCTGTGCTCTTCGGTATCCAGTTAACTCGTCACGTTGCATTTATCCATTTCTCTTTTAAATTAGCCTCTTTGGGAAATCTATAAATAAATTGGACAAATGAAAGCTAAGGAAAAATAAAATAAAATTTAATATTTATAATTTTTGTCTTTTCTAAAGTATCGATACTGTCGATATGCGCCACAAGCATCACTAAAGCGACATTCGTTTGTTTATTGCAATAATATTCCAGAAAGTCTTGTTTGCTGTTCAATCTATAATAGTACTAATTTATTACGGATTAAGGTTCATTTTGACTAGATATTTGTATACAATTTTGACAAATTACAAGCGAAGTTATAACATAAAATATTATATGTAAAATACATAAAAATAAGACTTACCGATGGTATGAAATGCCTCCATTGCTGATATTATTTCGTCTGCTATCATTTTTGCACTCTAATACCGAACAACACGTCCTAATTATTGAATAAATATGGAAAAAAGGTTTGACAGCTGACAACCGACTCGAATATTTTTCTGCGCACAACTGAGAGCAAGTTAGGTGATCTTACCTTACCAGTGACACGTGGGCCACGCCCACATCACACTTCTATCTACTTTACTGTTCTGTGATTATTACCTATCATATCAATTGTGTCGAAAAACAAATGAGCTATTTTATTCTTTAAATGACTGATGATAGAAATATTGAGATATTTATAAAATACGTCTTGTTTTATTATGTGATAAATGCCCTCTATTTATTTTTATATGACCTATACATAAGTATAATTATTATAATTTATAAACTTAAAAATATTTTTCATAGTGTATACAATACTAGCGACCCGCCCCGGCTTCGCACGGGTGCAATGCTGATACTAAATATACTACAGAAAAACTGTGAACGTTGTATATAAAAACATAGCAGCCCGCTCCGGCTTCGCACGGGTATAAAATATATAGCCGGGCGGCCGGCCGGTACCGCCACAAACGCTACGTCCCGCAATTTTTAAATCTGTAATATCTTCGAAAATATTTACTTAAATCATACGGTGTAAAGGGCCATATAGATCTATATTAAATGAACAATGTATTCAAGGTATTTAATTGGTTAAGGATTAATGCTGTATTGGTTAAAATCGCTTCGAAAATTAGCCATTAAGGTAAAAGCATCAGTAGATGACCACTTAAGGAGACAGAATATTCTTTTTAAATGTTTGACTTTAATTATCATATGAATTCAGTAAGTTTCTTTTTTTGGAAACCCTGTGAAATGTGTTTAACATATGAACAAGCATTTCACCACGTACAATGGTCGAATAAACTTAAAAAAAAATAAAAATGTTCTTATATTAGAAACTAGCGACCCGCCCCGGCTTCGCACGGGTGCAATGCTGATACTAAATACACTACAGAAAAACTGTGAACGTTGTATATAATAACATAGCGGCCCGCTCCGGCTTCGCACGGGTATAAAATATATAGCCGGGCGGCCGGCCGGTACCGCCGCAAACGCTACGTCCCGCAATTTTTAAATCTGTAATATCTTCGAAAATATTCACTTAAATCATACGGTGTAAAGGGCCATATAGATCTATATTAAATGAACAATGTATTCAAGGTATTTAATTGGTTAAGGATTAATGCTGTATTGGTTAAAATCGCTTCGAAAATTAGCCATTATTTGTCGTAAAAAGTAAATGACAAAAAAAAGTTATTGTGGGTTATCCATAAGAGATAGACATATACCATCGCGGACTTTTCTGTAGACCTTTTCAATGTGTACAATACTTAGTACATTATTTTGATAAAACTCGTAGGGTTCAGCCTGCGTTTGCAATGTAAGCGGAAAAAATGTAATTATTTACGACATCACATTAGAAACCTCAAAAATAACAGTACTTCTCCACTATTTAATGGATGTTATTATACATATAAACCTTCCTCTTGAATCACTCTATCTATTAAAAAAACCGTATCAAAATCCGTTGCGTAGTTTCAAAGATTTAAGCGTACAAAGGGACATAGGGACATAGGGACATAGGGACAGGGAAAGCGACTTTGTTTTATACTATGTAGTGATTTAGTAGTTGACCATCTAAAAACTAGAAGATGACCATATTTTGCATCAGTAGGTGACCACTCAGATGCTACAATTTTAATTGGGTTATTTGTTAAATAAGAAACAATAAGATGAAAAGATAACGTTTTATTTGAAATATAATAATAATTAGGCCTTTTTAAGCCTATAATTTAAATAAAAACAAGGTTCTAAAAGATCCGACAGATGGTTATAAAACAAAAGGACACTGTCAAACACAAAGCGTAAACGTCAAACTTTTTGCCAAATTTATCATATCAAGGAATGTATCTCTGGAACATCATATACATTATAAATTTATAAAGAATAGAAAAAATTCGATCACGAGGCGGGATTCGAACCCGCATCCTTTCGCGCCATTCCGGGGCGGATGCCTGACCAACTCAGCCACTCGTGACCCGCCAGAGCAATCGAATTTATTCTATTCTTTCAGTTTTATGTGTCTGAAGGGACACACCGCGCGCCATCTATTGATATGATTAACAACCATTTCAACCAATATGAAGCACTTTTCAGTGAATACAATATTGCAACGATGGAACACGACCCTTTTTGTTGAATTTATATTTTTGGTTTTATGGCATTCAAATGCTTTATAAATATAAATTTATAAAGAATAGAAAAAATTCGATCACGAGGCGGGACTCGAACCCGCATCCTTTCGCGCCATTCCGGGGCGGATGCCTGACCAACTCAGCCACTCGTGACCCGCCAGAGCAATCGAATTTATTCTATTCTTTCAGTTTTATGTGTCTGAAGGGACACACCGCGCGCCATCTATTGATATGATTAACAACCATTTCAACCAATATGAAGCACTTTTCAGTGAATACAATATTGCAACGATGGAACACGACCCTTTTTGTTGAATTTATATTTTTGGTTTTATGGCATTCAAATGCTTTATAAATATAAATTTATAAAGAATAGAAAAAAATCATATACATTTCTGGTAGAACTGGTCTTCTTGGGAGCCTCTATATGAGCAACTACTGCATCCCAGGGATAGTCGAGCACATCTTTATGCCATTTTTTGCCATTTTTTGCACCCAGTCGCATATTTTATGCTTCTTTTCTGGTGTAAGGATGGATGTCGGACCCATTTTTCGTTCCATCGGTGACTTCCCTTTTACTTTATTTGTAAGCGTTATTCTTGGTACACCGAACTTTTTTGCAGCTGTTCGTATTGGTGTTTTATGAAGACGAACATCGTTCACTGCTGCAAGCATTGCAGCTTCAGTATAATTTAGGAATGCGCCCCTTTTCCCAGGCATCTACAAGATAAAAATTGGTTTTAGTAATAGACCATAGCCATAAATTCGTACCATAAAGTTAGTCAACTACTAAAGAAAATCAATCTATTGTTAAAGTAAATAAAATAGTTTATTTTAATTAATTATTATATGCAGTATATTTAAAAGATACAGAACATAATCAAAAGTTGACCACCATGGTCAATTACTAGAAAATCATAGTCAAACGGTAATTCGGTAATGGACCACCATGGTCAATTACTAGAAAATCACAGTCAAATGGAATCAGTATTGGACCACCCCCACATCTCAATTTTGTCAACAAATCTTTAAATTTTCATTACCCTGTCATTTAAATAAACCATAAACGAATAAAAAACGAAAAACACTTACCGTCAACAAGTTGACAAAGTTCCTAGTATTCAGCTTCAAACTTTTTCAATCTCTACGAATATTATTACAAAAAACGAATTTATTGATTTTATGGTCCGTCACTCAACAAACAACTGACAACCATTTACTATATTTGACAGATATAGATGCGCAATTTTCGCGCCTATTTGACCAAATAGCAGCACTAACTACTTATTGACAAATGAGTTTTTAAAATTGCCGCGAATTCTTATTATAACGGTTTATGTGCATTAGCGGTCAACTACAGGTACATGGTCAACTACTAGTGACTTTACCCCTATTTGTCGTAAAAAGTAAATGACAAAAAAAGTTATTGTGGGTTATCCATAAGAGATAGACATATACCACCACGGACTTTTCTGTAGACCTTTTCAATGTGTATAATACTTAGTACATTATTTTGATAAAACTCGTAGGCTTCAGCCGCGTCGACACAATACGCGCTGTTGACAGCTGCGAGCTTACTGGCTCGTAGCTGCTGGCTAGTGCTGGCGCTACCGGCTCGCTGACCCTTCGCGTCTCGCGACTTCTTCAGTTATTCAGCACTGCTAGTAGCTATTTAACTAGCCCATAGAACAGAACTACGTACATGTCTTATAAATGTGATAAATGCATCATAGTTCAGAGAAAATGTACGGACGTAATTCATGTAATAAAATCAAATCCGATCATCCAAATCCGACAGAAACGTTTCGTATTTTTACAATAATTTACTTTGTATAATTTATGTAAACATTTTCACTACATGCCGCACGAGCAGCACACGCCGCACGCCGCCCGGCAAGCAGGTCACCGCGTGACTCATGCCGGAAGAGCATATCAATCACGCCGATGTAAAAACATCTGTTGCGAAAATATAGGATTCTCTCTGTTTTATTGATAAAGGACAATCGATCATAATGTTATGCAAGCTGACAATAATATGAATAATAGAGTGCAGTGCAGTGTGCATTATAAATACTATACCTACCAAAGTAAGCCTACTTTTGTTTACCGTGGTTATAAGTAGCGCTAAAATTCAGATCTAAAACGTTCACTTTATAAATTGAAATAAAAAATTATAAAAAATTGCCATCGACACGCGCGGTTTAGGTTTAAGATTATGTCTTCATTCACATTATTAAAGCGCTACTACAATAATATGCCGGGTGCATGAAGATGCTAGGGATGTTAAAAATATAGTTTACGTATTTTTGTTAAGTATTTTTAACGTAATCAACGTCCTCAAAAGTATTAGTTTAATTGAGCTTATTACACCGTATATGAACCTGCATAATCGAGGTGTCCTGATAATTTCCACAGCATAGATCGACCAGCATCTTCATGTCGGAATTTACAAGCTTGCATAAATTTTTATTGGTACGATCGCGGCGATTCACTGACAATGCTATAATTTACCAATTTACATTGATGGTGCGAGGCGTACAAGATATAAGCGGCAGACACTTGTGAGAGTACACTTTAGGGCGCCGCAGTGTGCAATAATGTGATATTCATACACAATTTGCTGCCAGATCGCCCTCCGGGGGGTCCGCAGCGACGAGCTGAGCGCTGACGTCACTGAGCTGACGTTTCTCGCTCCTGGACCCCCGGAGCAGGCAAATTGTGTTCAGTTAATGTTTACACGTTATAATATTATCAGAGATATAATTTCCGAATACAAGGAGCCATGACCTATTTTTGTGTCACTTCTTATTTTCAAAAATAGAACTTATGAAACGTAATAGTTTTTCAAAGTACGGTTAAATAGTTCTATACAGTGTTCTATATTTAGAATTATCTAATACAAGATCTGCCGCCCGCGCACGGGTTTACCGGCTAATTTAACTGAGTTAAGGAGCGCACTGCAAGTTATTCTCGTCGCAATTAACACCTAATCTAGTCATAATTCTACTCCGAATATAGGTATAGGAAATTTAAATTTTCATAAGAACATTGCACGTGCTTACACTTTTGGATTCCATATTTATGTCTACCACAAGCGCCTAGTCTAGAGCTGATGCATCTAATTTCACGATGCTGATCTTGCATCTTGAATTTAATCAAATAATTTGTAGAGTACGTGCTATTGGTTCGATTGAGCAAATACAATTCTCAGCATTTTAGATATAAGTACTTGATTCATACGCAACGTGGATTTTCCCAAGAAGCTAATATTTTACTTTATATTACAAAACATACTTTATAATCCACTAGCAGTTGACTCGTATTCAATTTCAACATAATAGATACTTATACAAAGCAATTCATCGCTTTGAGCTGCGAAAATCACGTCCGGTCAACGAGTTCCTGGCATCTAGTTTATTAAAATGGTTTATTATTATTTTTTTTTAATTTATTTATAATAATAAACATGATAAAATAGGTATATATTCTGATAAGCCAACAAATAGTGAACTCGCCCCCGGCTGGCACCACGGCACACGGGGAGTGGGGACACGGGCCCGTAGCCGCAGCGAACACACCTTTGTCTCGCGGTTACAAACAAAAACCTCGCACTTCGTTAAAAATACACAACTTTTAAACAATGCATCAAATGTAGCGGGAATTTTTGTTCAATATACACGTTATCATTTATAACATTCATAGAATACAAAATCAAATTATTGTTCTATGTGTTTTAAACGTAGGATAATCTATATCAATATCTGTGCCAATATTATAAAGAGGAAAGGTTTGTATGTATGTATGTATGGTTTTCACGCATAAACTACTAGACCGATTTTGATGAAATTTGGCACAGATCATCTTTAGACCCTGAGAAAGAACATAGGCTACCTTTTATTGCGAAATATGTACCACGGGCGAAGCCAGGGCGGACCGCTAGTAAACAATAAGAATAATTATTATTTGTTTGTTGCATTTTATAAAAAAAAAAAAAAACTAGAAAGGATATTATAATGGCCGTGTATATTGTAGTGGGCGCGTCGTAGATACACCTAAACATATCATCATCAATATACCAATCATGATCTCTCTGCAGGAGTTATTATTGTAGGAAATGAAAATTTGAGGGAAAAATTTCGCGAACGGGACTCTTATCGTAAACCTCTAATGAAAATCATTATCGTAATGAATTCATCGCGGTACTTAAAGTATGATTAAAATATAAAGTGTTAATAAAATCCATTGAAAAAAAACAGTAACAATAAGTTTATTGCACAATTTTATTTATTATCCTATACTAGCGACCCGCCCCGGCTTCGCACGGGTGCAATGCTGATACTAAATACACTACAGAAAAATTGTGAACGTTGTATATAAAAACATAGCAGCTTCGCACGGGTATAAAATATATAGCCGGGCGGCCGGCCGGTACCGCCGCAAACGCTACGTCCCGCAATTTTTAAATCTGTAATATCTTCGAAAATATTCACTTAAATCATACGGTGTAAAGGGCCATATAGATCTATATTAAATGAACAATGAATTCAAGGTATTTAATTGGTTAAGGATTATTGCTGTATTGGTTAAAATCGCTTCGAAAATTAGCCATTATTTGTCGTAAAAAGTAAATGACAAAAAAAAGTTATTGTGGGTTATCCATAAGAGATAGACATATACCATCACGGACTTTTCTGTAGACCTTTTCAATGTGTACAATACTTAGTACATTATTTTGATAAAACTCGTAGGGTTCAGCCTGCGTTTGCAATGTAAGCGGAAAAAATGTAATTTTTTACGACATCACATTAGAAACCTCAAAAATAACAGTACTTCTCCACTATTTAATGGATGTTATTATACATATAAACCTTCCTCTTGAATCACTCTATTAAAAAAAACCGCATCAAAATCCGTTGCGTAGTTTCAAAGATTTAAGCATACAAAGGGACATAGGGACAGAGAAAGCGACTTTGTTTTATACTATGTAGTGATAAACAATAATTTGATGCATCATAACTTCATCATAACATCAAAATCATGTGTCGCTTGAGATGTCGAAGTCATGAGCATGTCTCCTTCCTCCACTGCGGAGTGCGGACAGCAATCACTCAACAAGCGATCGTTTGACCAATGCACTCTCTCTGGAGCTGTGAACTGACACGTGCGGCTACACAAACTAACAGCTTGACCAATTCAGTACACATTGAGATAGTAAGCTATAACATGCACGTATTCTAATCAATGCTATTCATTTTCATAACTTTTAACAGCTTTCGAACGAATAGGCAGTTCGAATCAAAACCATGCTCAATGTTTATTGTTGTTTGGAAGTTGGGTGATATTATCGGATCGGCGCGCTGCGCGGCGGGCGGGAGGGTGCGGGGCGGGGACAGCTGCTGTTGTTGTAACGAGTGTTGTACAAAGTTGTTGCATCGCGAACACACTGAGTATCGTATTTATGTTGGAATTGCAGTTTGAAAACAAGTACTTATGGTATAGATGTATCGACATTGTTCCAGACTCACGTAAATCAGTTTTTCCTGGTTTAAACATGCATAATTCGTACAATTCTTTAATATTAAATTCAAATTTCAATATTATGTACTCGTATAAGTAAGAAATAAGTATATACGATGATAATAATAATATTTTAATCAACATTTTTCGCTCATTAATTTCAATAAAAATTGCGAAACCACTTACGAATGAACAAGAGCAATGAATTTTTCATAAAACGTGATATTACCAGGACAGATATCTGTTGAAACTTTTTACCTCCAAGCATAACTTGAACTTTAAGTGGGCCGGTTGAACCCTCTTAAGATGTGTTGAGATAAATAGTATAAATAATATTTAAATTTTAAATGTAAATTATAATTATGTACAATTGTACATAATATTATATAAGGTAAGGTAACAAACATAAATATCTAAGCATCGAACTAAAATATTTTTTGTTAAACAAATAGGTATGTATTTTTTTTTTCTATTTTTATTCAAAGTTATTAATTTGATTATTCGTAACATTTAGTATCTAACTTTGATATATTTATTATAATTTTCAAACACAAAGCAAAACGGGAGCAATAAGGAATTTGTTAGTGTTTCTATTCGTCCACTATGTAAAATCTTAAGTTTTTTTCAGTAACAAAATAATAATTTCAAGTAAGGAAGGAAATATTCGTATTCCAATTGCTTTGCATTTAAACATTACATGGATCAGAAGTTATTAAAGTGAAACTTTTATTACATCGTCTCAAACTTTTTGGTCTGTGTAGCGCATGTCGCGTGTATCTGTATATGAGTAGTGTGCTGCGCTTGCCACAGGTCACTTCAGCTCCGCGTAATAAATAAATTAAAAATATAAAGTACAAAAAAGACAACAGTTTTTATGGTGAATCTTGATCTATATTGTGTGACTTACGTGTATAAGTGTTTGCAAAACACCAGTGCTCTAAAAATAATAGTAATATCGTTGAAATATGTGCTGTGAATAAGTGACAAAAACTAATATCTTTAATAAAAATTACACTAAAAATTTAATTAAAACTATATAGTAACAAGAACTTATACCCCAGAAGCTAAATAATAAGTGTAAATAAGTGTAATCAAACCTTAAATCACGCGTATGTACAATTCCTTTGTTCAAATATCCGTTGACAATCATAAAATATCAAGTACAGTGAATCAACAGTTAACGCATTGTGATTGGCTAATTACAGCAACGGTTCATTAACCCGTTTCTAACATCAGCTGTTTCTATAGTAAACAAAACGTTACACTATTTTGAAGCTTCAATTAACAGCGCTGATAGCACCGAGCATACCACCTCGGTCTGAAGACTGACGGAACCGAGTTCGATCCCGCACCATCCAGCATGTTATTTTTAAATTTATTTCTTGAAGAAGATTTTAAAAAATAGACATTTATTTAAATTATAATTATAAATATAAATTTGCATCTACGAAATATGGCTTCAAATAATATTTATTGTAAAACATGCAATAAGTTGACCGACATTCGAGAATCTATTAAATGTTTGAGCTGTAACAAACTTTTCGACTTGGATTGTGCTTCAATTTCTGTAAAGAGATTCTATTTAATGACTTCAGAGGACAAGCAAAACTGGAAATGTAAAATATGCATAGAAACAAACTCATCGAATATAGATAATACGACGCCAAAAATAAACCCCTGTATGAATGTAACTATCAGAAGAAAGTTGCCAGTAATCGAAAATGAATTATTACCTGATTTAGAAAATTCTTTTGTATCTTTAGAATCCGAGCCTAGAACCAGTTTGATGGACTGTTCAACTGTACAAATAAGCGAATTTAACGAACTTAAACAACAATTTATTGAAATGAAAACTAAACTCGATTTAGCACTCATGGAAATAAAAGAACTTAAAGCAAAATTACAAACAAATAATCATTTACAAGCAGTTACTACATCACCTATATCCTCAAATAATAATAAAAGTGGTACAAAAACTATACAAGATTATGAATCACCGTCAAACACTTTAAATTATAAGAATGGAATGGATAAACCTAAAATAAATATATTTGGAACCCAATGCTGTTCCGGTATGGCGTCCCAGCTTAGACAACGGTTAACCACGTCCGAGAACTATTTAATAAGAGGCAACATTAAACCACACGCACCATGCGATGAAATTCTGAAAGACTGTTATCGACTTAATACAAATGATTCCGATATTGTAATAATATGCATAGGTGAGAATGACGAGAGCCCGGAAAAAATCATGTCAGAACTCAATACAACTATAAGCAGACTAAATAACGGTAGCGTCATAGTAACCAGCGTGCCTAGAAATAAATATAACTTAAATATCAATTACTTAAATAGATGTATATCCCGCGTCTGTTCACGTTTTAAAAATTGTCATTTTGTTAATGTTTTTAACAGCTTTAGATCAATGTATGAATTTTATAGAAAAATAATTTTTAACATTAATTGTATAGAATATGAACGTACTTACTTAAATTGTAAAGCGTTAAAAAATCTCATAAATAGGCACAGCAAAGTTGAAACGGGTATTAAAAATATAATTACAACAAATACTTCATGTGATTCCCCATGTTTGAATAAAACTGTCGAAAGTGCTGTCTTAACATTCAACACACCAAACAATCAAACAAAGAAACACTCAAAATTTTTTCGTACCTAAATTAAACAAAAAGTTTTTTACAGTATTGCATCAAAATATTGCTGGCATCTTATCTAAACTAGAATTAATTGAAATAACATTACTGGAATTGCGCGATAATAATATTCACCCGGATGTATTATGCTTTTCAGAGACATTTATCAAGGAGGGCCATGAACAATACTTAAAACTTAATAACTATTATATGGCAGTGAGTTATAGTCGTGATATATCAAGAGGGGGAGTGTGTATTTTTCTTAAAAATGATCTTAAATTTAAGGATGTCATTTTCATTAAAAGCTTTAGTACTGATAAAAAATTTGAATGTTGTGGCTTAGAAGTAATAGATAAAGATATAATAATTATATGTATTTACCGTACACCAGACTCCGATGTAAATTTCTTTTTAACCCAATTAAATCTACTGCTATTTAAAGTAATTGAAAAATACGATAAAAAGAAAATTATTATTGTCGGAGACTTCAACATTAATATACTTAAAATAAATAAAAATTGTTCTGACTACAAGAATTTAATTAACACATATAATTTTAAGCTACACATAAATCAACCTACAAGGGGAAATTCTTGTATTGATCACATACTAAGTAATATTTACAAAGCGAATGCAAATATTATTCCCCTATATCTATCTGACCACAACACTGCTCAATTGCTGAAATTTCAAGTTAATTATGATCACAGGCAACAGCACAAATCTAGATTGACCATCTATAAAAGAGACTTTAACACAGAATACATTAGCAAATTTAAAAATTACCTTAATAGTTTAACATTTTATGATATTTATAAAGAAAATGATCTAAATACAGCCTTTCAAAGTTTTCATGACCTTTTTTGTCTTTTATATAAATTGTGTTTTCCACTTATAAAAATTAATTTGGGTAAGATTAATAATACAAAATGGATTAGTGAAGGATTAAAGATCAGCTGTAGAAATAAGAGAAATCTAAGATATTGCTATTATAATAATAAATCAAATATAAATTATAAATCTAAATACTTAACTTATTCTAAAATTTTACGCAAGTGCATATATAAAGCTCAAAAGCTTTCGAATATTGCTTATATTTCTAACAGCCAAAACAAATGCAAATCATCATGGAAACTTATAAAGAATGAACTGAATTCCCATAATAAGTCATCTGATATAGATAAAATAGATATAGGATCCGAAACATTATCTGACCCAGCCAAAATATCGACACAATTTAACAGTTTTTTTGTTAATATTGGTAAACCCACACCAAATTCTTGCTATGGTTCCAAAATAAAAAACACACACAAAAATCCATCCTCAATGTTTCTTAGACCCATGAATGAAAATGAAGTTATGAAACAAATATTAGCCTTAAATAATACAAACTCTGTAGGTTACGATGAGGTTTGTACGAAAATTATAAAAAAATGCGCTGTAGAAATAGTTCATATTTTAACGCATTTGATAAACATGTCTTTTTTAAGTGGATGTTATCCAAATGCCCTCAAAATCTCCATAGTTCGACCATTATTTAAGAAGGGAGATAAACGTGTGATGGAAAATTACAGACCAATCACACTTATATCAATGTTCGCAAAAATTTTTGAGAAATGCATGAGTCTTCGCCTTAATGAATTTTTAAATAAACATAATATAATTAAAAGTGATCAATACGCATTTCAGAAAAATAAATCTACGAACAATGCATTATATTCTCTGACTCATGGTATTCTTAAAAATATTGACTTAAAATTTATGACAACTGCTATATTTTTTGACATGTCCAAAGCTTTTGACAGAGTGTGTCACAACATATTATTAGAAAAGCTGGAAAAATATGGTATACGTGGTATTGTGTTAGAATGGTTTCGTACTTACCTAGAAAATAGAAAACAATGTGTTGTAATCACAAAAACAAATAAAAATAAAGAACAACAGTCGTACCAATCTAATCTCATTTGCAACGAATATGGAGTACCGCAAGGTTCTGTACTAGGGCCAATTCTATTTCTTGTTTATATAAATGACTTAATCGATGTTTCGGACAACAAGATAATCTTATTTGCTGACGATATATCCATAATCTTTAAAACTGACATTAAAAATTTTGACCATATAAATTACCAACGTGACATAAATTATAATATTGACTATTTAATTAATTGGCTGACCTTGAACAATCTCAAGTTTAACCTAAATAAAACAAATTTTATTCAATTCCTAAATAAACCTAGATCTGACTTAAAACTAGAACATAACAATATAATAATAAATAAAACTCATGAAACACAATTCTTAGGCATAACAATAGACATGAATTTAAATTGGACATCTCATATTGAAAAAGTATGTAATAGAATAAATAAGTATATATATGTACTCAGACGTCTTCGTAAAATAACTGACATAAAGACAGCAATATCGGCATACCACGCATACGTAGTATCAATTTTAAGATATGGACTTATAGTATGGGGAAATGGAGTAAATATAAACAAAGCTTTTGTATCACAAAAAAAATGCATCCGAGCTATATGTGGTGTAGGGCCTTTCGAATCATGCAAACCCCTTTTTATAAAACTTAAATTATTAACTTTGCCGTGCCTTTACATATTTGAAATTTGCAAATTTGTTAAAAATAATCAAAGATTATTTACCACGGCTCAAGAAATGTACGGGAATTTACGGCATCCCAATAGATTGATACTTGGCCATAAACCTAGAACATCTTTGTACTCAAAAAACTGTCATGCTATGTGTGTTAAAATATATAATAATATTCCAGACGATTTAAAGAAATTGGACGCAAAACAGTTTAAGACAAAACTTTATATGTGGCTATTAAGCAAAAATTTTTATAATGTAAGGGACCTTTTGGATTGTAAACATAAATATTGACATGTATGTTATTCTTTGTTATTCGTGTGTGTAATCGTTCGTTTGTGTGTAATAAATAAGTATCTGAACTTAACTATAATATGTACCTAATGTTTATGTAATAAAATTGTTTTTGTTTTTTTTTTATGATTATGCGGAGCTGTGAAATTATGTTTGCATGCCAGTATAACTGGCGAATGTGCTGTACTTTCCATAAAATAATAACTTGTGAACCACATTTGAGCAAATAAAGATTTATTTATTTATTTATTTATTTATTTATTTATTTATCGCGGCTGCCGAGTAGGTATACCTACTCGGCAGCCGACCGACACGCGACATGCGCTACACAAAGCAGTGTTCGGAACCGTTCGAACAGTTTCACTTTTACCGTGGTTTCATAAAATTATTTAATTTTGCATTGTTGCATAGGCAATTTATAATTTATATTATGGAAGTAAAAAATATTTTTACTACTTTTTATGTAGAATGTTAAAAAATGTATTATTTTCAATGAATAAAGAATTTGTCGTATTCGCATGTTGAAAATGCTATGAGAGGTCGTTAACGAAACAAGTTCGTTGGAAGCTTTAGGAATATTTGACCCAAGAGAAAATAAAATAGAGCTCACGCTAGTAAAGAATTGGCCAAATGGAAATAATTTCAATTTATTGTCCTTCTTTGTCAGGATAGCTCCACCGTAGCGACAGTTTTAAAATCATTTATTTTATTAAGTACATATTATAGAACATGTTTATAATATCTGCAATTTTCATCAGAAAAGCCAAGGCAATCCAATAGATAATAAAATGATAATAAACATACTAACTTTTTACTTTATTTCTAATAATCAAAAACATATTCTAAAAATATTGTCTGATATCCACAGCATGTAATTATATTATTAAACTAGGCGTTAATTGCGTGATTTGTGCTTCTGTAATAGTTATACATATTAGAGGCCAATGAAGTAGCCGCCGTCAAGACGCCTCAACTTCGGGAAAAAATATTTATGTTTCTAAACATAAAAACGGATTGAATACGACAAAGTTTTATCGCGTTATGAAAGTTGACTTTCGTCGGTATTTTTATACGGAATCAACGGAACTGATGGAGGCTAAACTACGAGTATAACATGAAACTAAGAAGTGCTATTTCCCAGACGCCACTCGAGCGGAAGGCGCTTCATACAAACCGCCTGTGATCAAAGTCGTTTCGTATCTTTTGTCGATAATATTATCTAGATGTTTCAACTTATATTTTCTTGTAAATTAAGCGCTTCACAGAACAAGATAAGTTGTAAAATTTTCTTTACGTACGATTTGGTTTCGTCACTTAGAAAAGTAACTAACTAGACTTGCAAATAAACAGTTACAGAATATTTTTCAAATAATGTTTTGATCTTGACATTTTTTCCCAATGAACGGAAGCCATAAAATTTCCCGTTTCCTATAGAAAAGTTCAGTTTATAGTTCGTGTACCGATTTCACGCGGTGACGCCTTTGAAGTTATCCCGGCTAATCTCCTCGAAGCGTGGGGCGGTGGGGGCGCGGGGACGCGGGGCACGGGGGCGGGAGGCGACTGTCGTCAACTTTGCAAATATTAACACACTGCTTCCGAAGTGACGACGTGAGAACCTGCACATGTAATCTATATTCCAGCCTATCATAATATGAGATGTATAACTACCTAACCATAATAAAGTTTAAAGGCATATTATGTCATTATGTTTGTTAAAAATAAATGTATCTCTTTCACAATAAGAATATATAATTTTTTGAGAATAACAAATTGAACAAATATATTATTATAATAACTTAGGTTCCTATAATCATTTTTATTAGTTGAGTCTGTAAAAATTCAAAAGTTTGTCATACAAATGAAATATCAGGCAATAAAGTCAAACCGAAAGTACAAACAAGCGCGTCCTTTAAGGTGAGTGACCACACGTAGCTGAAGCTCGGTAGCGCCCCCGTAGCGCCCCGTAGCGCCCCCGTAGCGTCTCCGTAGCGCTCCAGCCTCCAGCCACTTGAAATAAATAGCTTTCTGCAGAAATTGCTCTCACCTACTATTGATATTCCGAACCGGTAAATGTTTCAAGCTTTCATGTACTATTTTACGCGAAACGTTGCAGAGATGCATTATTTATTTTGCAGAGAATTTTATATTTTGGAGCGAAGCCCATCTCGTCTGATTACGGATAAGTAAGTCTTGAGGGGTTCTGTTTCCATTCAAGTAGGCCATCTCTATATATTTTATTTTATTCAAATTTTAACTTATAAATTGCAGAGTGCCTCTTTACAGATACAAATGGTCACTTATCATGGTCAGTTTTGTCGATATAAGAAAAGAAGCGGCTAATAATTTCTTAAAAGTGAAGCGTGTATGTACACTGTACATATATTATTACACATTGTTGAAACAGCGAGATGATTGTTGGAAGGATCTTTTGTTTAATTTTTTCCTTTTAAATTTAGCAGCTTTGAACAGTTTTTTCTTGTCATAATATTTTACCACAATTAATTAAGTATATCTCTATAAAGTCCGTAAAGATAACATATATTTAGGTACATAAAAATAATGTGTTAGAGCCCTGGCAAATATTAAACAAACGGTAAATTAACCTTTACTAACAGAGCCTTGTTGAACTTATTGGAGTCGAGGTCGCGTCGGCAAAACTGTGTGATGTGGTGTGGTGATATTTATTCTTCCCTATTTGCTACGTTTTATTAAAACAAACTCAGAGTTCCGGATCCCGGAGCCGTGTTTGAGGAAGCCAATTTCGTTAGAGATAAGGAATATCATTCTATCGGTATTAAATCTCAATAGCATCTCAACCCAGATTGGCGCCGGTTTTTGAGACTATTTGGAAGCATGAGATCGCTCCAAAATAAGGTTATAAAAATGAAAAACTCAGACTGAGGTAAGGGAAGCTTTTTTCGGAGATAATTCTGGAAAACATTGTTATTTGGTTAGATGACATTGTTATTTGATATATGGGGACACAGTGGTTGGTGATTAAGTGTTTCTTCTAAAACCGACATTTTGAACAGTTAATTCATTCATTCTATTGAAATAAAATCATTTTTACCTTTAAGTTTTTGTTCAGAAGACCTATATTTTTGCAACAGACAGAATAAAATGTAGTAAAATTATGACGAAATTGTTAACATTTTGTTATAAGCAAGATGAATTCTCTCTTAGCACAGAATCCGAGGGCAACCAGCATCATTGATACATTACGACACGGAAATACGGGTTCAGAAGGTAAATGTTATATTACATAATGTTCTGAACGCAGTATAGTTACTGAATATTATGTTTCAACTTTCAATGTAACATAATATTGGGATCTACACAAAGTACAATGCTACATCTCTGGCTCGATTTATAACACTCATAAAAATACTTTTCCATCACGTGACCTATAAAGGTTTCAGTCGTAAATAGTTCAATGGGATAATGTACGACTTTACGATTTTTCAAGAGATTCTCATGATTTACGATTCTTATATCCATAGAAAACATTGTAATAAACGTTTTACGCTCAATAAATCTTTTGTTATTATAAAATATAAAATATTTTTCGAACGCTGAAGCGTTTAAAAAATATTTTACATTTTAATGAGCATTTTTTCGATATTCGATTTCAGCTTTTTCTATTATTTAATGCTTCTTTTTGATGTGAATACGACACATAAATTATTGGGATTTTTATATAATTTACGAATTACGAGTATGTATTGTAATTTATGTGTTACAAAAACCAAAAATAATACCTTCTTGAAAAATCTTGACTTATAACCAGCGAACTATTAATTTTTTTGGCCAGTTTCACTTCAGTACTTTCAAATAAATGACAAACTAAACTATAACTTTTTATTATTGAATTATGTATATGTACATATTATAGCAATGGTCTTATCTATCTTTATTGAAGTGGAACGGCTTTACATAAGCCGCTCTAGAAATTACCTTTTGTATAATGCTTACCTTTACTAAGTTTTGAGCCGATTAATGTGTAGCTCTTATATTAATTACTATCTTTAGTGGTAGTTCCACAGAGTACAGTGTAATGTTTAAAACTTATTAGCAAGAGTGCTGAATAAATTTACCGAGGGCAATATCTTTGAACTGCACGAATGGCAACAAAGAAGCTAGTTGATGTGTAATATGCATAATGCAGTCATCAATATTAAATCAAATCAAATCAAATCAAATTTTCTTTGCCGCCGCGCGCGCAACCGTGTACCGTTGCACTCCGTATTCTAAATTCGATATCTCCGAATATGTCTCACAAAAACTTAGAAATCTGTGTTCGCGAGTTGAATAACACTGTTATTCTTCTACAGAACAAAGTGAACTCATTGGAATTGCTGATATTCGAACAAAATAACTTATTGAAAAATCTCCTTCAAACTCATCAAGATGTCAATACGAAGGTACTTCTCGGATCAGCTGGTCAAATATGCGAGCCTGATGCGGGTACAACGAAGCAGCGTCCAGTACGTCAGACGAGACTTCGTGCTGTTTCTTCTGTCCCCGCAAGCAAGCCTAAGGTGCGAACAGCGAGGAACATGTCGCCCATCTCAGCGCCCGCCCCACCGCCACTGCACGCGATACCGAGTGACGTCGAGCCAGCCCCTACTACAGGTACGGCGTACGACTCGAACCTCGTCTCGCAAGCGACCGATGCCGCTGATACAAATGCGAGCATCGGTACTAACAATGAATGGGTAACAGTGAGACGCAAGCGAGTTTCTAATTCGTCGAAGAATGTAGCTCGTGGTACGGCCGCGCCTGGGACGACTTCACTCGAGGCTGCGGAACGTAAAAGCTATCTGCACGTTTATTATTTAAAATCTGGTACAACTGTTGAACAAGTTATCAATCATCTGCTCGTTATCTGCCCCAATGATAGCTGCTTCGTCGAACAGTTAAAACCCCGTGGAGACTACGCTTCCTTCAAGTTAACTGTCCCGACTAAACATGTAGATATTTATTTGTCACCATCTCACTGGGCCGAAGATGTGCATATAAAGCCATGGCGTAGTGGATTTCGCAAAGAAAAGGACACCCAAAAGCCGTAAATTTAAATCCCTCACTATGTTCTACCAAAACGTAAGAGGTTTACGTTCAAAGTTAGACAAATGTAAAATATCGGTATTAAGTGAACGTTTTGATATATACGCTTTGACTGAAACTTTTCTTAACAGTGGTGTTAGTGATTCGGAAGTATTTCCCGCCGGTTACTCCTTGTTTAGAAAAGACAGAGCTGACGATTCTGGATGGGGTGGAGTTTTATTAGCCTTTCGTGACTGCTACAACGTCAAAAACATTAGTATAAATAGCGGTGATCTAAATTGTTTAGAGATTTTAGCTTTATCCGTTAAAATTAAGTACATGAATTTTGTTATTTGTGTTTTGTACATACGACCTAGTTCCAGTGATGAAATCTACTGTAAATATTTTGAAATTTTAGAAGACTTGTGTATTCGATTTTCGCAGCATAAAATCATTATTTTTGGCGATTTTAATTTAAACTCTGCAAGTAGAAACGTACTCTCTCACTATAAAAACATGTTAGCATTGTGCAAGTTTAGTCAAATTAATACTGTTCCTAATGTAACCGGTAGTATGCTAGATTTAATATTGTGTAATTTTAATACTGATTTACAATTGATCGATGACCCGCTACCGCTTGTACCCAAGGATAATTATCACCCCCCGCTTTTAGTAAAATTAAGTTATTTGAGCCAACCACAGAAATACAAAACTCCGTCTGTGTGTAGTCAATTTATCTTGCAGTCTAATGAGTGGAATTTTCGTAAGGCGGATTTGAACAAACTATATTCGCGTCTCGAATTATTAGACTGGCGTGATATGTATGAATATGGTAATGTAGATGATGCGATTGAATTATTTTATAAAAAAATTTACGAGTGTATTAATGAATGCGTTCCCACAAAACGCAACCCCACATTTAATTCAAGATTTAACTACCCAGTATGGTTTACATCAGACGTAATTAGTAACATTAAAACTAAATATTTTCATCTAAAAAAGTATAAAGAAAATGGTACACAATTTAATAGGGAAATGTTTAGATATTAAGGTAAACGCAGGTATTAACGACCCCTCTAAGGCAATTTTAAAATCAACCATATTTTTTAAGTATACTGGTTCTTCTAAAGATTTATAGTTTCATTTTATATGCTAGTGTTATGTATAAAAAATGTTTTTATTGAATCAAATACATTCAAATAAAGGATTATCTTGTAAAAAATAATTTACAATGTGACTTAGTCGATTGTTGGAATTACCGACCCATAAAAACGGCTGTGAAGCTATTAACGATTTTTATGCAGCTATTCCCGATCGTACGTGAGAGGAGGCCTTTTTCCAGCAATGGAATGTAATAGAAGCTAGTGATGATGATGATTACCGATCTTAATAAAATGAAATAAAAATGCAAATATATTCGTATTTTTTTATTATATGTAGTTATTTTTAATAAAACAAATGAGTACTTCTTAGTAATGAACTAAATAATTATAAACTTTTAAATTAATCAACATAACACTATTAATATATGTACATATATTAAATTAAAGGATTTCAAACTCTAGGGTATTTCCTTGTGCTATTTGATTGATTGCTTCGGCGAGTTGTGTTTTACTGTATACTTTTCGCCGCTTTTGTGGCTCCATATTTCTGGAAAAAAATATGATTATATGTTTTGTGTTAATTTAACCATGAAGAAGCATTTTTAATAGGCACCTATTATGTCATAAAAGTAGATGAGAAACTAAACAATCTATATTCGATCGGTAATAGCTTCCTATAGTTGCTATTGCCGACCCACATGGGTCGGTAATAAAGTATGTAAGTATAAACCTAAATTGTATTACCGACCCATAAAAAAATGGTTATTTTAATTCATTTGACCATCAGACTATAAAATAGATTATAATTGATTAATGTCATACAAAATATGAACAAATGCATATTGTTTAAACAAAAAAACAATGATTTACTACTGTAACTATTCGATACCGATCCTCGAAAAATATCATAACTTTGTATAAATTGACAACGCTAAAAAATAAACACTAGACAAAAAAGTTTAGTCGCTAATAGATTTTTATGAAGACTCATAGCTTAGATTTAAACTGGTCCATAAAACCACTTGTGTTAGTGTGATACAATAACATAAAAGAAATTTAAAACAAAAAGTTACGTTGCTGCCATTGCCGACTTATGGGTCGTTGATACCTGCCACGACTTAAACTGGTGAAGCTAACACCGTCCCATTTTTATTTTAAGTTTTATCGTTTCAAATTACTTTTTATTAATAAAATGTTGTAAGAAATGAAAAGTTGACACTTAAATGCATTGACATTTAGTAATATAAATTAAAGTATAGATGTCATTTGTTTGTAAATGTCTTAAAAAGATAAATCACAGTACTTACCCGAAGGAACAACGGAACAGTACGAAACGTCCTGCGTCCACGCTACCCCGCAGCAACTTACGTATTTTAACTCTTTTTTGCACAGTTATTCACACTAACGTAAAAGTATACGATGCTCAAGTAATACATTCGTGTATAACTTTGCCTACCTATAGCTATAATAGTTCTGGGAACGTTTAAATTTCGAATTACTTTTATAGGTCGGTAATACCTTCAGATTTTCGATGGGTCGTTGATAGCTGCGTTTACCCTATAGAATAAAGGTTAAAAACTTAATACATATTGCTTATTCTACCTACACGAATCAATTAGAATTTAACATAAAGAATGATCCATCAAATTTTTGGAATTTTATTAAACAACAGCGCTCGTCCCACTCTCAGCGTACCGAATATGAATATAACGGGAACCTTGTCTCAGGTGTCGACGCTGTTAATGCTTTTGCTACTTATTTCCAGTCGGTCTTTTTGAAAGATAAACCTCAACTTAGTCCGAATAACATCTGCTCACATCCCGATAAGGATTCCTCGCGTGTATCTATTAGCTACATCTCCAAGTCCGAAATACAAAATGCTGTTCGACGTCTTAAACCACGCTCATCTGCAGGACCCGATGGCATTCCTCCTTATCTCATTAAGGACTGCATATCTGTTTTTTTACAGCCACTTCACTTCTTATTCAACATGTCGCTTTCGTCCGACACATATCCTAATGAATGGAAAAAGTCGCGCATTACACCAATACCCAAAAGTGGCTGTAAGTCCCAAATTAATAACTATCGCCCTATAGCTGTAGCTTCTTGTTTTGGAAAATTATTAGAGATAATTTTAAATAATAATCTGACGAATCAGATTCGCTCACTCTTGTGCGATCCTCAGCATGGATTCCGGTCGAAACGTTCTACGACAACAAATCTCATCAATTTTGTCGATTATACTGCAAAAGCACTCGATAAAAAAAGACAGGTTGACGTAGCTTATTTTGATTTTAAAAAGGCTTTCGATCGCGTAAATAATGATGTTCTTTTATCGAAATTTTCTAAATTTGGTTTTACACCCAAGTTGATAAAATACTTCGCTAACTATTTTGATGGTCGCGTCCAATACGTCCAACTCGGACGTCTACGTTCCGATCCTTATGCGGTGCATTCTGGCGTAAGTCAGGGCAGCACCCTAGGACCTACTCATTTCTTGGTCATGGTAAACGACCTTCCTAATGTACTAAGATCAGCCCAATGTCTCATGTTCGCAGATGACTTAAAACTATTCTTAACTATCGAATCTTATTCCGATTGCTTATCTTTACAAAATGACATAATAAATTTGACTTCTTGGTGCCATGAAAATCAATTAGAATTTAATATTTCAAAATGCAACATAATGACATACACTCGCTCGCGTTCACCTATTGTATATCCATACAGCTTAGAAGGCACAACGCTGCGCAGAGTCGACCACATCCGCGATTTAGGAATACTTTTTGACAAAACGTTAACGTTTAATGAACATATTGAGGCTCTGTGTCAAAAAGCGTACAAATCCCTTGGCTTTATCGTACGGCAATCGGCGAGGTTTCAGGATAGAAACACTGTCGTCGTATAATACTCGGCCTACGTACGCAGTATATTGGAATACAACGCAATAATATGGAGCCCTCACGAAAAGAAATACACTCTACTGCTTGAGAGGGTTCAAAGAAAGTTTGCTCGTTATTTGTATTTAAAACTTTACGGATATTATCCTTACATGTATCCATCTCTTTTCGTAATAGGCATGGTTGGCTTAAATACACTTGAATTGAGACGAAAACTTGCTCTCTTAATTCACTATTACTTATTATTAAATAATCGCGTCGACAATCCTGTCGCTTTGGGTATGTGCGGGTTGTGGGCGCCGCCTCCCGGCGTGTCGCTGCGCCGCCGGCCGCTGTTCGCGGAGGCCTGTGTGCGGACGCAGCCGGCCGGCACCGCTCCGACACACTCGGCCCTTCATCTGTTAAATCGTGTGCTGGCCTCCGATGCCACAATTGACATTTTTGCTAGCAGTACAAATACTGTCCTAGACCTCTGTATCAGGTACTTGGATGCACATAGTATGTAACTCCATTTTGTTTGTATTTTTGTTAACATATTGTTACTAAATTCTATCATCTATGTATGCTTTGGTATTATTACTGTAAGTACAAAGAATGATTCTGTTTCAATAAATAAATAAATAAATCAAATCCAATAAAGTGTGAGACGGTGACCGGGCCGGGCGCGGGAGGGGGAGCGGGGTGCGGGGGGATGTCCCCCGGCCGTTGAGCGCGACACAAACTACACTTAACACATAATTGAGCAATCTGCTGCCAATATAGCCGAAGTAGGTTTATTGCTATTGCTTTTTTATTTGTAGCTGGGTGAAAGCTCGTGGCGGTTCCATTCGTTAGACAGTAATGATCGTTAACCCTCTTAGCTCAGCCAGAGAACTTCTTCGAGTTAGTGGCTGTTAACACCGGCCAAACATGCTGGCTCATCTTCATTCGGAATGGTACCATAAATCTGAATGTTTGTTTTTATTTCAAGAACTTAGTGTATTGCCGATTGTAAATGTGTCTGTTTTATGCCAAGAACGTGTAAAGAATAACATTCTAGTATGTCCTGTATTACTGATGACCCCGTTATATTGTCCCCTGATATCCAAAGTTTAAAATAGCTGATTCATGTTAAACAGTAACGATCATATCAATAATATAAATAACGAAAAGAAGGAAAAACTTTGAATGTATAAACGAACTGCCCTTGAGATGAGATGGTCATTAGTATAACCATGCAAGTCACCTGTTGCTGGCGCCCCCATTTAGCAGCCTTACAATTATCCTTTTATTCATAGTTTACTTTCTCTAACTATAAACAGGCCCTTTCTACTATATGCACTTAAATGTTTAATCTGTAAAACAAAAGTAATAAAGCAGCATTTGAGTGTAACAGATGCTGCCCAAATCGTTACAAACAATGACCATAATATATCATGGAAGACAATATTAATAAAATATATAATATGGAATTGTTATTGCATAGAAATAATTTCGCAAATTAATTAATTTTGGACCTGAATTAAACTCAAATGCTAAGCTCAATGGAAGTAGAAATTGGAATCTATATAAGTTTGTAATTTTACTAGAGAAATATGTGACATAACAGAAGAGAACTGATAAATCCATACTAATATTATAAATGCGAAAGTAACTCTGTCTGTCTGTCTGTTACTCAATCACGCCTAAACTACTGAACCAATTTTCATGAAATTTGGTATGGAGATATTTTGATACCCGAGAAAGGACATAGGCTACTTTTTATCCCGGGAAAATGACGCAATCCCGGAAATCCCACGGGAACGGGAACTATGCGGGTTTTTCTTTAACTGCGCGGGCGAAGCCGAGGGCAGAAACCTAGTTCTTTATATTTTTCATGCGTTGTTGTGTGTGTATTTTTAAAAACAAAACCAAAGCGTAGTTATTTAATGAAAGCCACAGAAAAGCAAATAAATGTTACTCTAATTAATTTCTGCTATCCTTAAATTTAACACTGATATTTTCATACAAAAGTTCTCAGAATATTTCGATACAAATCTCATATAATAAAATCACTTAGCTTCGAATCCCGTGAAGGTAATCCAGTTAATTTTATTGAGTCCTGCCAACTGCTCCACTGGGCCATTGTTCCTTTTTATAAGACACGAGTGTCCGGTGAAAATCGCATGAAAATTTACAATGCCATCGATCATTTTGGTATTATAGAAAATAGAAATTAAAGACTTTTTAACGGATTTTAAACGCGATTTATTCATTCTATTATTTTCCCGACGGTTCGAACACTTTACAGCGAGCGTGGTCACGGGGAGACTGAGATGTTATACGTCTTGACAGTCATTCAAAAATTGCTGTTTGTAAACTACCTCCACCTATTCCTCCGTAGTTGGTATGTGGAGTATTTTTCCGGATGTTGGCAGTATTGGCTGATCGTGTCTTCTAGTCTTTTGGTATGTTTGACATGGGGTTTTAAATTCTTAATAACAGGATCCCAGGTGTTAGAAAGTTTCAAACCATCTTCTCTATTGAAATTTGGGTGTTTTTTAATTTCAATAGCCTCGCGCACAAGTCTTGGAAAAAAATTATTTTCTCTGGCAAGGATTTGTGGTTGGTCGAATCTTATGAAGTGGTTGTTGTCCAGTGTGTGTTCACATACCGCAGACTTCTTGTGACGCCGATGCTTGATATCCGCAATGTGCTCCTTCAGTCGGTTAGCAATGCTTCTTTTTGTTTGGCGGGAAAATAATAGAATGAATAAATCGCGTTTAAAATCCGTTAAAAAGTCTTTAATTTCTAAATGTATAATACTCGCGTAAAATCAAACATCAGAAAATACTATTATAGAAAATAGTTAGGTTAGGTAGGTTTGGTATTATAGATTAGTTAGAAAAAAAAATAGGAAAATTTTTTACTGTCGATCGTACCGTACCGATCGACCTCTACACCAGGGTAGATAATTTTTGAAACAAAAAAAAATCGCAGTAGGATGAAACCCATTAGAAAAGGAGAGGAATATGATAAAAATAAAAGGAAAAATAAATTACGGTCAATCCGAGTTCGGGAAGTGGGAGGGGGGGAGCTTTTAAGAGAAAAAAATGGTTTCTCTGGATTTCCGACAAAACTACAAGTCCTACGGAAAAAAATTCAATGGCAAAGTTGTAGACAATAAAAAGATCTACAACTTTTGTATTAACAATTTTTTAACATAACCTCAAAATTTAGGTGAAAAATGAAAAAAAACCAAGTTTTTTGTTTTTTATTTTTATCTACTTCAAAAAAATTTTTTTTTCTACGAAATTTGGTGGAAACTTACTTTATTATTTCCCAAATACACTGTAATTTATTTGACTGAAAATATTTATTTTTTCGCCTTATTTTGAATTAATACCAAAAAAAAACCTAATTTTCAATCGAAAACTCACCCGTCAAAATATCAGCTTTTTTCAAAAACTTGGGAAGCCTTTTGTTCATTGAAATCTCTACTTTCATATGGTGTAAAAAAAAATAAACATTACCACAGTAAATATTCTCAGGAAATGCATACAAACAGTGTGATAATGAGCTTTTACTAAATCAGGCAAACTTCTCGAACTCTATATTTTCTCTTGTATTGGCTTTTCGGTAATATTTCAAAAGAAAAAAAATCATCTGTTGTAAGTAACGATACAACTAATATTTTACAGCACATTCAAAAGCAAAATGATGTCGATAAAAACATTTCAGGTCGTTTGAGAAATTTGCCTGATTTAGTAAAAGCTCATTATCACACTGTTTGTATGAATTTCCTGAGAACATTTACTATGGTAATGTTTATTTTTTTTACACCATATGAAAGTAGAGATTTCAATGAACAAAAAGCTTCCCAAGTTTTTGAAAAAAACTGATATTTTGACGGGTGAGTTTTCGATTGAAAATTAGGTTGTTTTTTTGGTATTAATTCAAAATAAGGCGAAAAAATAAATATTTTCAATCAAATAAATTACAGTGTATTTGGGACATAATAAAGTAAGTTTCCACCAAATTTCGTAGAAAAAAAATAAATTTTGAAGTAGATAAAAATAAAAAACCAAAAACTTGGTTTTTTGAATTTTTCACCTAAATTTTGAGGTTATGTGAAAAAATTGTTAATAAAAAAGTTGTAGATCTTATTATTTGTCTACAACTTTGCCATTGAACTTTTTTCCGTAGGACTTGTAGTTTTGTCGGAAATCGAGAGAAACCATTTTTTTCTCTTAAAAGCTCCCCCCCTCCCACTTCCCGAACTCGGATTGACCGTAATTTATTTTTCCTTTTATTTTTATCATATTCCCCTCCTTTTCTAATGGGTTTCATCCTACTGCGATTTTTTTAACACTTTTTATTATTTTTAAAGGCTTTTACCCTAGTGTACTACCTTAAAATCAACAAGTAAAATACATCCTTTTTATAGACGTAAAACTGTCAGAAATATGAAAAGATTCACTGTAAGGACAAAATAAATATATTATTATTTTTGACTGACCGGTTGGCTTGGTTGGTAGTGGCCCTGCCTTCCAAGCCAGAGGTCGTGGGTTCGATTCCCACCCGGGGCAAATATTTGTGTGATGAACATAGATGTTTGCTCTGTGTCTAGGTGTTAATCTACTATATAAAAATAAGTCGGGTTTTCCTTCCTGACGCTATAACTCCAGAACGTACGAACCGATTTCCATGGTTTTGCATTCGTTGGAAAGGTCTCGGGCTCCGTGAGGTTTATAGCAAAGAAAAGGTGTCTCTGGTGGCGAAACGGAGTTCGCCGGGTTTGCTAGTGCTATATATTATAGCAATCAAGGGATGCGCGTGTTATGAGTGTGCGAGATACATATGCAAAGTTCAATACTAAAATGATCTAAAAATAAATTTTAGCTCAGTTGGGGAGAATACGTCGTACATATTTCTTTCGATACACTTCACATTATTTAATGTTTTAAACGTATGCTATGACAATGTTCTTAATATAAACTCAAACCTGTTTAAGTTTTCAAACTTCAGTTATTCGTGAAATCTGTTCGTCGACTCCACAGGGAGCATTCTCGACGAGACCCACTTTAGAAAGAAACATAAAATATTCAGCAATACTACGTTTGTACAAACGGCCTGTAAATTAATAAATCTACGTAGAATCAAACAAGTCTTATCTGCAAATTAAATTAAAATATACTTTATAAGTTTTCGCAGCAAGAACTTTTCAATTTATGACAGAATTATACAAATTCTTGGGATTTGTTTTCCGTTTCTCGCTTTACAATATAAACAATGATCACAAAATCGGGCCGTATTCCCCGATTCATTATAATCTTTTGTTCCGCGGATTGTCGCGTGATTCCAACACAAATTTAGATTTTGGTGCGAAGTTTAAACGTTTCTGAATGGAGCCGGTGTTGGGGGCGATCGGTTGGAATGATGGATCAAATTCGGTGCTCATTACAGCGTCTAAATAATGCAACCATTAGCAATAATGGCCAATTGTTTGGCCGCGGCGAGCGCGCAGCTGTAAGCCGCCATCCGCCGCCGCCCGCCGCCGCCGCCCGCCGCCGCCCGCCGCCTGCCGCCAGCCTTACCAGCTTCATGATGATTTACAATGTGCGATTACGCAGTATTTCGATGGTGTTGCTGATATAAGCAGTCTGGTTAATTGATCTATTGTCCTCTATAATCGTGATTATATTGTAAGTTTCACTCACAAATTCACTCTACATTCTCATGAACACAAAAATCTTGAAAATTGCATTAGGACTTAATATGTTTATTGTATCTACAACTTATATTGATAGTTCAGGATCTCCGAATTTTCCGTGAGTAGCTTTATTTTGATGTGAGACGCCCAATAATTTCTTGTACGAAACTCTCGATTGTGGTAGCTTACAGAAGTAACAAGGATAAAATATTTTGATTTGATGGTTCTCAAATATTTATTACGCAATTTGTAGGACAATATGTCTGTTGAATTATATAAATATTAACTAAGTGAAAACAAAAAAATCAGCTGGTTAGTAATCATTTATGATGACCTCGTTATCGATACACATTGGAAAGAGGGGACTCTTTGATCAAACCATAGATTTTGTAGGACAAATATTTTTTCGAATAATTTAGATAATTATCTTGAGATTGAACAAAAAAAAAATTCCGTTAGTAATAAATATTTGAGAACCATCAAATCAAAACATTTTATCCTTGTTACCTCTGTAAGCTACCACAATCGAGAGTTTCGTACAAGAAATTATTGGGCGTCTCACATCAAAATAAAGCTACTCACGGAAAATTAGCTTGATAGTAATCAAGTGCAAAAATGGGCGAGGGATCCTGAACTATGATTACAAGCTAATCAAGTTAGAGAAAGGAATGATAACTCCAAGATGTAAACAAGATAATAAAGCCTTATATGAAAAAGCAAAGAAAGTGAAGTTGGAAACGTGATTGTCGGCAGTCGGGGTAATTAAAAGGTAAGAGTCAATTTGCGGTTCTTAGCGGGCGAGTGTCTCAAAGCGACGGAAATGAGTCCGACACGAGGCGGCTTCAACACGCTACCCGCCCGCCGTACACCCGCCGCACACCCGCTCCATGCCCGCTCCACGCCCGCTTCACACCCGCCACAAAGGTGCTGTTTATCTGAAGACTATTTCATGCAACAATGAAAGTTCGTTTGGCCAATTTAACAACAGCTGTATGGTGAGGTATACTGTGGATCGGACACATTTCTGACTCAACATGCAAAGCTGTCGAGTGAACAATAATATCGTTACTGCAAAGACGTTACAACCACAGCCCCAGGGAGAAATGTTGACAAATTAAACTTGGCCACCGTACGTATGGGCAATACAATATAATATTTATACGGAAAAAAATTGAAGCTTATGTCAGCATTTTAGGTACACGGAAATATTTTTTTCTAAAAGAAAATCTAAAGATGTTTACTCCTATTTTTTCCAGCTTCTTTTATTGTTTCTCTACATTATAATTAGGTACTAAATTTTTGAGGAGGTACGCGAGGAATGTAACGCAACGTTCTATAATTTTTTTAATAAATTTCATCAGATAAAACTAAAATATTTGACTTAGACTAAGTAAATACAACAGAAAGTTTTGCAATAAGAACTACAGACTGTCCAACATTCCAAGATACCATCGATCTTCGCTATTCGCAAACTCCGATCGGACCGACCTTGACTCCAACTAGAACTTACTCAGAGTTAGTTGTAACTATTCTATAGCTGTTGTCTGTTCTATAGCTTTGCAGAATTTTTGCATATCCAGCTAGTAGGAATGGCTGAATTGATAATAAAGGTTACCCACGCCCTTTATCCTAAATACACAGGCCATAGCCAATCACACTTAATTTTAACCACACATTCTCATAAGCAGTTGATCCTTGCGAATGTGTAGGTGCTATAGAAAATAAATATAATAAATAAATAATAATAAATATTTCAGGACAATTTTCACACACGGCACGATCTGATCCCATACTAAGCTTTCGCTTGTGTTATGGAAATCACTGATGGCTGATAAACGTACATACATAATTTTTAAATAAATACTTATATAGATAACTAGCAAACCCGACGAACTCCGTTTCGCCACCAGAGACACCTTTTCTTTGCTATAAACCTCACGGAGCCCGAGACCTTTCCAACGAATGCAAAACCATGGAAATCGGTTCGTACGTTCTGGAGTTATAGCGTCAGGAAGGAAAACCCGACTTATTTTTATATAGTAGATTAACACCTAGACACAGAGCAAACATCTATGTTCATCACAAAAATATTTGCCCCGGGTGGGAATCGAACCCACGACCTCTGGCTTGGAAGGCAGGGCCACTACCAACCAAGCCAACCGGTCAGTCAAAAATAATAATATATTTATTTTGTCCTTACAGTGAATCTTTTCATATTTCTGACAGTTTTACGTCTATAAAAAGGATGTATTTTACTTGTTGATTCTAAGGTAGTACACTAGGGTAGAAGCCTTTAAAAATAATAAAAAGTGTAAAAAATCGCAGTAGGATGAAACCCATTAGAAAAGGAGGGGAATATGATAAAAATAAAAGGAAAAATAAATTACGGTCAATCCGAGTTCGGGAAGTGGGAGGGGGGGAGCTTTTAAGAGAAAAAAATGGTTTCTCTCGATTTCCGACAAAACTACAAGTCCTACGGAAAAAAGTTCAATGGCAAAGTTGTAGACAAATAATAAGATCTACAACTTTTTTATTAACAATTTTTTCACATAACCTCAAAATTTAGGTGAAAAATTCAAAAAACCAAGTTTTTGGTTTTTTATTTTTATCTACTTCAAAATTTATTTTTTTTCTACGAAATTTGGTGGAAACTTACTTTATTATGTCCCAAATACACTGTAATTTATTTGATTGAAAATATTTATTTTTTCGCCTTATTTTGAATTAATACCAAAAAAACAACCTAATTTTC
This sequence comes from Colias behrii, assembly GCA_029959065.1. NCBI lineage: Eukaryota > Metazoa > Arthropoda > Insecta > Lepidoptera > Pieridae > Colias > Colias behrii. Next base: position 89,915 of record JARWMC010000013.1, read on the forward strand.
AATCGAAAACTCACCCGTCAAAATATCAGTTTTTTTCAAAAACTTGGGAAGCTTTTTGTTCATTGAAATCTCTACTTTCATATGGTGTAAAAAAAATAAACATTACCATAGTAAATGTTCTCAGGAAATTCATACAAACAGTGTGATAATGAGCTTTTACTAAATCAGGCAAATTTCTCAAACGACCTGAAATGTTTTTATCGACATCATTTTGCTTTTGAATATGCTGTAAAATATTAGTTGTATCGTTACTTACAACAGATGATTTTTTTTCTTTTGAAATATTACCGAAAAGCCAATACAAGAGAAAATATAGAGTTCGAGAAGTTTGCCTGATTTAGTAAAAGCTCATTATCACACTGTTTGTATGCATTTCCTGAGAATATTTACTATGGTAATGTTTATTTTTTTTACACCATATGAAAGTAGAGATTTCAATGAACAAAAGGCTTCCCAAGTTTTTGAAAAAAGCTGATATTTTGACGGGTGAGTTTTCGATTGAAAATTAGGTTTTTTTTTTTTGGTATTAATTCAAAATAAGGCGAAAAAATAAATATTTTCAATCAAATAAATTACAGTGTATTTGGGAAATAATAAAGTAAGTTTCCACCAAATTTCGTAGAAAAAAAAATTTTTTTGAAGTAGATAAAAATAAAAAACAAAAAACTTGGTTTTTTTTCATTTTTCACCTAAATTTTGAGGTTATGTGAAAAAATTGTTAATACAAAAGTTGTAGATCTTTTTATTGTCTACAACTTTGCCATTGAATTTTTTTCCGTAGGACTTGTAGTTTTGTCGGAAATCCAGAGAAACCATTTTTTTCTCTTAAAAGCTCCCCCCCTCCCACTTCCCGAACTCGGATTGACCGTAATTTATTTTTCCTTTTATTTTTATCATATTCCCCTCCTTTTCTAATGGGTTTCATCCTACTGCGATTTTTTTTTGTTTCAAAAATTATCTACCCTGGTGTAGAGGTCGATCGGTACGGTACGATCGACAGTAAAAAATTTTCCTATTTTTTTTTCTAACTAATCTATAATACCAAACCTACCTAACCTAACTATTTTCTATAATACCAAAATGATCGATGGCATTGTAAATTTTCATGCGATTTTCACCGGACACTCGTGTCTTATAAAAAGGAACAATGGCCCAGTGGAGCAGTTGGCAGGACTCAATAAAATTAACTGGATTACCTTCACGGGATTCGAAGCTAAGTGATTTTATTATATGAGATTTGTATCGAAATATTCTGAGAACTTTTGTATGAAAATATCAGTGTTAAATTTAAGGATAGCAGAAATTAATTAGAGTAACATTTATTTGCTTTTCTGTGGCTTTCATTAAATAACTACGCTTTGGTTTTGTTTTTAAAAATACACACACAACAACGCATGAAAAATATAAAGAACTAGGTTTCTGCCCTCGGCTTCGCCCGCGCAGTTAAAGAAAAACCCGCATAGTTCCCGTTCCCGTGGGATTTCCGGGATTGCGTCATTTTCCCGGGATAAAAAGTAGCCTATGTCCTTTCTCGGGTATCAAAATATCTCCATACCAAATTTCATGAAAATTGGTTCAGTAGTTTAGGCGTGATTGAGTAACAGACAGACAGACAGAGTTACTTTCGCATTTATAATATTAGTATGGATTATGATTCTGTCACTATATTATGCCATGTATACTATAAGCACCTCTGACTCTATGAGGCGGGCTCGGTATGCGCTCAAACCGCAAGCCGGCTCGACACACACGTGCGGCGGCCGACAGACCTACCTGCGATTATGTGCATAGCAGCTGTACTGATAGCACACGTGTAATGTACACCTTATAGAACACTATCATTAGCAACAATGTATCCATAGTTGAGACAATCTATATCAGTAAGTACCACACTAATCAGAACGAAGAAGATAGACACTGAAGGTATCTAATATTGTATTAAATATATCGATATATCTAATGGTATCGATATTATTTTTACATGCTAGAAAATTGTGAAATAGCGATCTTGTAGGTTTTTGAAGGAAGGAACATTATCTACCAGTTATTTCATACACCAGGAAAGTATTGCATTAAATAACGAAAATGAACGCTTGAATACAGGAAGAAATTCGAAGTTTCATTCTTTAACTTGCCCTTTCCATTTTCATTATAAAAGGAGTATTTCAAAAAAGATTTTTGAGAGGCCTCATTGTAAAATTATCACTAGGTATCGACAAAGTTTTCTTAGAACATTTTTCATTTTGTCACATCATAAATTGTAAAGTAATTACATAATTATGGCAAAATGAAATGAACTGAAATGAAATGAAATTGAAATTAACTGACATTTGAATTAATTAATTAGGTACAAATTAATCTCGGTTCTTAATAGTTTGTGGTAAATGTGATGAGTCAAACCGCACATTTAGCAATTTAAAAATGAGTGAATGCTGCCTGAGCCGGTAATCCGCACTTATTATTACAAAATATCTGAATATAATGGAACGTGTGGTGTGGCTATTTATAATACATACTTGTACCTATATCCACCCAAAATATTTGAGTGACAACTCTATCTCCTGTATATACAAAGTACTCTGTGCCTATACCTACTAATAGATAGACCTATTAAAATTGTTTATAGCGCATATTGAATATTGAATAATGCCAAGATATTATGGTTCATCTACATTCTACATCTTATAATGTCTATTATACTGATATAGGTAGATAGGAAGATATTATTATTTATTAGAGATCAGTTACCGTAAAGTTTAGGTGTGCCAATTTTTTCAATAACATTTTTAAGCAATAAGATTTCGTAGGTCGCAATGACTAGGTACGTTTGAACACTTATAACACATGGAATTTGAACATATGGAAGTATTACTTCATCTTATTATTACCTCCGTAGCTCGTAGCACCGCGGCATCAAAAATATACGAGAATGCATCAAACGCTAAACTTCAGACCCTGTGACGTACATAAAGCGAACATAACAAATAGCGCAGTTGTAACCAGTTATATCTGGATAAACTTCATTGATACGGTGCCGCCGCAGCTTCCCATTATCGGGAGGAAATGAGACCGTGCTCTGACCATTGTGCTAATATTGAATTCCACACTCATAATATAACATTATTATCGACTACATAATATTGTATTATATCTACATACGAGTATACTGTAAAAATGTTGTAATGAGCGATCAGAGCACTGTTTTCATTCTTCAAGTAGACGTACATAATATAATAAAAGATGAGCATTTGCAAGTTTCGATATGTTGCCCACATAGATAGATAGATAGATACAATTAAACACATAAAGGGAGAGGTCGTATAAGGATCATTTACTATCACATAAAATAATGTTATGTCCGGTCCGCAATGGCCGACTATAATACCCTGTACGATATCACTGAATTTGTAATATGAATTTAGAAAGGTCAGCTGAGTCATACATTATAATTATTTTATATCACTGAATTATTCCAAACCAGACATAAGCTTATATCGCTTCGTGCGGCTTACATTACAATCCCTCTTGTGTTTACATAGGCTCGATCTGAGGACTTGATCTGTTCAAAATATCACGTTCAGTAAAGTGTCTGAAATATTATATTACATACGTGAAGTCTGTCGAGTACATTACTTATGGATCTATTGTTAACGTTTATATATATGCTTAATTATAACGTCTATTTCCTTTAGAATCTCGGAGATAAGAAAATATTTTCCACTTTGTTTTCCTTCTAAACGTGTCCCTAAAGTTAACTATAACACAGAAAAAGCACACAATAATAGCCTCCTAATGGACGATAATGGCTTACAAGTTACAAGCCCGTCGCACGTCGATGTGACAAACAAAAGGATGACATAGACGACTGGACAAAAAGAATCATAGCGCGGGAATATGTATCAGTATTGGAAAATTAATCAAATCGGTGGGCAATGGACGTGAAGCTGAATTTAAATAAGCCATTAGTCCGGTACATGCACCCCCCCTAGCCGCCGCCCCCGCGCCCCGCACCCCGCGCCCCGCTCACGCCCCCACCTCGCAACAAGTGCTCATAGCACTCTACATATTTTACAAATAGAGTCAGTAGCGGCGTTAGGGCAGGGCGCGGTTGGGCGACCGCCCAGGGCGCCGGATATAAAGGGGCGCAACAGGCGCCCCTTTATATCAATGTGAATGACATTACAATAATTTCATAAATTTATCTTATTATCCTGATAAGGATCGCCAGGATTAGCTTAAAACATATGTTTGTATGTAACCAATTCTCCTTCGATTCGATTTTGACCCACTTTTCAAAGACGGATTTTATTAAAATTTTGTATACTTATCAAAACCCGGTAACAATACAATAATTGCATGAATTTATTTTATTATCCTGATAAGGATGGCCAGGATTAAATATTTCTTTACGTAAACTAACCGACTTCTTTACACACGTTTTCTACCCATTTTAAACGGTCAGTTTTAATTCAAAATTTTTACACTTATCTTTTTTATTGGTGACTTTACATTATTTTTTTTTTATCTTATTATCGACTAAACAAGTAATAATGCACAACTTGTCGCACGCCTGACGCAGGGCGCCGTTCGTATCACAACGGCAGAAAATCATTGCGTGACGCATTTTTTTAATTTTGCTATAACTCCAAAAATATTCATTTAATATGAAAGATGTAAAAGGAAAAAATAATCTTTATGAAATACTCAAGCTAATTACGTATTTAAAATGATAAGATTTAGTACCGTAATTCTGTAAGTAGCTTTCAAATTACTACTTTGTAATTGCTAATTTTTTAAAGTAATAAAATTGATATAACTAGTATGTTCTCTTTAGAGATAGACATGTCCTATAACGGACTTTTCTGGAGACCTGTAACTGATACACAATTCCACCATACATTATTTCGTTATATCTCAAAGGGTTTAGATAGCATTTTCGTCGACAGCTCCCGTACGCCTAATTTTTTTCCGACTTCTACACACAACATATATCCTTATATTTTGGGTAATTTGTACAAAATCTTAATACATGATATACTCAAGCCTTCCTTTTGAATCGTTATATTAAATAAAATTAAAATAAACTGAATTAAAATCCGTTGCGTAATTTTAAAGATCAAAGCATGTATGTAATATAGTGACAGGTAGGCGGCGGGAAGCGTTTTTGTTTTATGGTTATGCAATTATTAAAACTGAGTTGAATCTGCATTTTCATCATTAGGACTTGTTTCCATATTATCGACTGTTATTGATTACATATTATCGCTACATTATAGGCTCGGGCGGAAAGCTAGTACAAATAATAATAAAATATTAAAGATATGAGTGTATGGACATTATTCAGCATAAATCACTAAAAAATGCAAAATAAATATAGTTAAAAAACTAAATTGTGAAAAAATCGTGGGGTGCCATGTATAATCAGCTCTTGAAAAGCGCCCCACGCTTTTTTCACAATTATACTATGTATTGATTATTGTTTAATTCCTAGAGTAATAATTATTTTTTACTTTTTAGTGGTATCTATCTTGAAAGCGTGTTTTTTAGTTTTTTAAACTATATTTATTTCATATGGGTTTGAATTGCAGTTAGGGGGCGCCGTATAAATCTAGCCCAGGGCGCTGGTAAGGCTAAAACCGGCACTGAATAGAGTCGTACCTTTGAAAGCATTCTCGTTTAATGTAACTGGTCGAGCGATCGCTTTAACGAAGCGTACGTTTAATCGCTGAAACGAACGATACAATTTATATTAAGTTTCTCCTTTTGAAGACTACTGACTTAAGATGGACTGTATATTTGTTGATTCGTGACCTAAAATATATTTGCCTTTCGAATACTACTACATTCAAATGAAGTTCGTATCACGAAATGTAGAGTCTAAGAAAAGGATTAGCTCCGACACCCTCGTGGGTACAAACATCGTCTCCTGCAATAAGCATGCGCTATAAATAACATAACGTACTTCAACAAAAGGTGTTTTATTATCTGTGATTCCCCCGAGTTCTTCCTGGATACATAATACAAATAGACACGATAAATCATAGCTATAGTTACGTAGGTGGCAGTTGGCACTATGTGAGGCTTGTGATCAACTCGTATCGACAGGTGTTAATGTGCTGCTGAACTTAATTAACGGCGTGTCGTGGACAACACGGAATGGACAAAGTGATGTTTACTGTAGCTGATTCACCTTTGACTGTTAATTGAGTGCTATTCGCTAGAATTCATTGGAAATTGTGTTGTAGCTTTGTGTAGGTAGAATCACAGATATAATAGATATTATACTGGGTATAATAGGAATTTTGAAAGAATGTTATAAAATTTTAGTACATTTGTAAAAATAGGATCGAGTAGCCGGATACAAGACGTAATAAGAATAAAAAAAAGTACACATTGAATGTAAATGTTACATGAATCCATTTAAAAAAAGCTTTTGAACTGTTCGTAAGCTTCACGGCGGTAGTTTAGGTACGTATCTACGTAAACTACCGCTTAAATAGATATTTAGATCATAATACAGAAACATAAATAAAAGAAAACTACTTTAATAAGTTTGTTTGACAAATACAATTTGTAATATTTAGGGAGTACCATAAAACAGTGATTTGGTAGGACAAAATAATTTCGTAGCTCGTATGTATAGCCGTACTAATTGCCTCTTCCGTCTTCCTCATCACAAATATTATTGGCGACGCTTTCAATAATCTCATCATAATGAACACAATTTATTAGCGCTCATTAATTTGGCAATTAATTATATTATACTATGTATAATTGATACAGATTGCTCGTAGAGACCGTGTTTATTATCAACCATAGCTGGTTCCCGCGACTTTTGCGATAAAATGAATAAACAAATTATTATAATATTAAAACGAAACAAATAATAAACAAATCTTAGAGAACTAAACAGGAGAATTTCATATCTTGACCGTGCAAGAAATTATTTGTTATATTTACACACATTGGCGAAAATTGTTATAATATCCCTTACTGATTCATACTTATTAATTATTGTGGGCTTATTTTGTAGTTCGAATATCCCGTACTATTATCTTACAAAAAGAAAGGCAGGAAAAACAGTGAAAGGATTTAGGTGGCGGAGTCAGTATGGAGCATGTAAAGTAACGCAGTTAGGCTTGCAGCTGAGCGCACTCCCCCTAACGACGTTACAAAAAGCGCTGCCAGCGCTCGATACATAATTGTGTTTTCGCTGATAAATCTCGTTAAGCGGCTTTTTTCCGAAACGATGTCGCTTTCAGGAGCAATTCCCATCAATCTCGGGCCGATATCGGCCGGCGGATACAAGGCGGTGAAGTCGACACTGCTTGATAAATTAAATTGTGTATTGTTCCCAAATATCGGAACTACATTATATTTTAACTTTGATGCACTTAAACTATTTAGTTTAAAGTTAAATTTCAGTAGGTTCTTATTATTTGTTGAGGAGAATACATTTTTCGAATCAGAATCAACACAACAAAGAAATGGATGCAGTTTTCATATTTGTTCAAGAGAAGTGCGCACTCAACTCTCAGCTTTCCATTTTACGAGCAAAGATAAACGCGACCTCAAAACAAACAATTTTCATGACAAATTCAATACCTTACGACTTATGTACAGAGCGCAGTGCAGCGGAGGTCACCATAATGGAGGCAACGGGAAGCTGAGGGCCCGCTGAGGGTCAAACACAATGGGTTGTTGTTCAAAGCCGCCTGAATATTACCTGTACTTATTTATTGTGTTCATAAGAATACGAAGGGTTGAGGAAACCGTTTGGGATGCCTTATTTTATTTCTAGAAATTTCTTTGTGAATACTAATTAAAGATGAAGTACAAATCACAAATTATAAAACGTTTTTATTAAGGAATTATGTTAATGGTGTATATTATTACATGCTAAACAATTATATAATAATTTCAGTAAGTACAATATACTCTAAGAAAACATCAAATATTAAGCTTTTGAGGGCGGAAATCTCCAAATTCAGATCAGAACTGGCCGGAATATTCTCTGTTATTTCTGAACTTGGCAAACGACTGGATTGTATCGAAGAGCGTGTGAGTAAACTTGAGGAGAATCCAATTGAATTGCAATCCCCTCCAGCAATCAGTTCCGAAATTATTGACACCGTCGATCAGATGCAAAAGCGACTCAACGATTCGGAGCAACAACAACTTTTAAACGATGTTTGTATATCGGGAGTCCCGGAGACAAACGGCGAGAATCTCACTCATATTGTTATGTCACTCGCAAAAAAACTCAGTTTCGAACTTGATGAACGTGATATTGTGAGCGCGCATCGTATGGGTAAGCATCAAAGCAGGCAGGAGTCCAGCACGGATGGAGCTGTGAGCCCTGTGCGCCCCCGCACCATCGCCGTTCGGCTCACGCGCCGCCGCATACGCGACGAGTTCCTGCGCGCGGCGCGCGTGCGGCGCGACGCCGACACTGCTGGCACGGGCATCGGTGGGGCTGCGCGGCGGTTTTATGTGAATGAACACTTGTCTCAGTATCATAGCAGACTGTTTTACCTCGCCCGCGAGAGGGCTGCCGCTGAGAGCTGGCGATATGTGTGGTCTAAAGAGGGCCGAATATACGTCAGGCGCGATCCGAAAGTTACCTCACACCGTATTCGTTGTGAAGACGACATAAGTAAAATTTTTCGTCGTGGTTAGGTTTGCAAAGAGTCGCTATAACTTATAATTGTAATTATTACTTAGCTTTTGTTATAAAACCAGTAAGAAAAACTTTGTGTTTAGTAAATAGTATTAACGTATCATTTAGTGTTTGCATTTCAAATAAAAATTCATTTCATGAGCATATTGTAAATTGTATCTATTTTTACACATTACCTACTGGTTATTATTCTGTGACATTACATGCGATTTATAATTATAGTAACTTAACAATATATGCATATGAAAACAGTAGTATTTCTGGCCTAGACAAACAAAACTATTTGTATAAATTGGTAGTTTGTTGTTGTTTTAAGACTAAAGTGAGAAAATACTGTACGTATCTATATTCTAACATCTATAAAAAATATAACGGATCTACTATACTTGTACATTGTCTGCTGTGTACGCATCTGAACAATTTTAAAATATCATTTTGTGAGATTACAATTTCGGCAGCCTTACTGTCCTATTATATTAAAATAATAACTCACGTATGTTTGGCTGTATATTTGTTAATTATAGACTACAAGCCGGTATAGGAAAAAAATATGGGTCAATATTGAACCACCAGGGGACATATCTAGAACGATAGAAGAGCATAAAATAATAAGATTCATCACTATGCCGTCACTTGTAAGCTGTCCAACTGAGTGCAGATGAGAATTCAAAAGTACAGGTAGACTCGGTAAATTTTGGTCATATATTTTTGTACGGCATTCTTAACCATCGATAGATCCATTAAAAATAATAAGAAACCGCTCAGTGCCGTACAAAAATGGTGGTCCACAAAGTCGGAATTTTTATTTAATTTCCGAGAGTTACCGGGGGTAAATTTGGTCATTTGACCATGTACGGCATCTGTGTCATACTATTTCTATACTGCTTTTAATCCATTATTCCGCAACGCCGTACAAAAATCATGGGGACAAGGGGAAAAAATCGAGAGTTGCAATCCCCTCTCTTTCCCCACTCCAGGGGGTCATTTGACTAAGTACGGCTTCGGTTCCAAAACATTATCTAGCACTCAAAAGTACTATTAAAAGCAATGCCGTCAAAAAATAATTGTTCTTTTAAATGTATACCAATAATCATCTTAATTTCATCGAATTCTTAATATAAAGAGTTATGATTTTGACAGGTCATGTATGTATGTTCATCTATTCCCTCGTAACTTCTAAACTACTTATCAGAATTCGACAAATGACATATCATTAGAAGCGTCTGAATTGTTCACTGGATAACCAGCGACCAGCTAGCTAAAGGCTATATGGGGTTTCACAAAATCCAATGTGGCGCCCTCTAGCGGACAAAACATACAGAGTAAAAAAATTAAGTTCAGATAAATATGCCGTGTTTGGTATCATTTGAAAGCGCTTTACTTGTACATTTTGAATATGTATATATTACTAGCATTTGCTTGTGACTTTACCTGTATTCATGGGCTGATTGCATATAATTCACATCTTTTCGTTCATAGCTTCTTTATTAGTTCATCAATTTAACGGAGTCCATTCCACCTGACTCCGACTTTCCAAGGTGATAATTAACCACCTCGAGCTTCTTAATATTAATGTATATTTATATTTTATTATCAAAATATAAAGCAAACATTTCGTTATATGGATTTTTTTCTTTTTCAGATTTTTCCCCTTTGAACCAACGAAAATGTACGGCACATGAAAAAATATTATCTATGCATAAAATACTTTAAAAATAAATTTATTTCGTGTTGTGTCAAATGACCCCCTGGAGAGGTGAAAGAGAGGGGATTGCAACTCTCGATTTTTTCCCCTTGTCCCCGTGATTTTTGTACGGCGTTGCGGAATAATGGATTAAAAGCAGTATAGAAATAGTATGACACAGATGCCGTACATGGTCAAATGACCAAATTTACCCCCGGTAACTCTCGGAAATTAAATAAAAATTCCGACTTTGTGGACCACCATTTTTGTACGGCACTGAGCGGTTTCTTATTATTTTTAATGGATCTATCGATGGTTAAGAATGCCGTACAAAAATATATGACCAAAATTTACCGAGTCTACCTGTACTTTTGAATTCTCATCTGCACTCAGTTGGACAGCTTACAAGTGACGGCATAGTGATGAATCTTATTATTTTATGCTCTTCTATCGTTCTAGATATGTCCCCTGGTGGTTCAATATTGACCCATATTTTTTTCCTATACCGGCTTGTAGTCTATTAATACTAATATCTATACCCAACTAGTAAATAAACTATTATATTATTGCAATTCAATATTAAACTTATTTAGTGTTTGTGTATTGTATCTTTTAGACTTATTTAGTTTAAAAAAAAGTTTTTGGATGTACATTTGTTTTAAAAAAATATTGTGTGGCGACATGTCTTGTAAATTTTATAAAATTATATTGTGTAATATTGTAGTATTTAATATCAAGCACCGATTTCGTGTAAAACTTAGTAATTGTTTTTATGAACTTGTGCATTTTATTAAAAATTATAGAATGATGGTGACGAATAGTAATACTAAAATATATATTTTATTTCAACTGAATATCAATACTCGTTGCACACTCCTCGAGATTTCATATTATTTTATAATAGTCTCTTCACTTAATAACATAAATCTTTCCCACACATATATCTATATAATATGTATTATAGGTACCTACGTTATATGTGCGAATGTCTGTCTATCGTATAGTTTATTTATTATATTTTTGCGTATGGTTATGTGTGTGTGTCTATATATAACTCTTATCTCTTGCCTTCAACATTAAAAATAAATTAAAGGTTGGTTTTATAAATCCTTGCTCTCTAGGAACCCGTCATGATGAATTTGTCGTCGCACTAAACCGACTTCGGGTGGACGTACTGGCGGTCAACGAGACCTGGCTTCGTGAGGGCGAAGACGGTCGCGCGCCACAAGTCCCCGGCTATAAGCTGCGGCACATACCGCGCTCGAAATCCATTCGCAACCGCGGAGGTGGTGTTGGGTTCTATGTGAGGGAGGGTATGGTGGTAAAAACGTTGCAGCATCCTGTATCCATGCAAGTCGAGCAGATGTGGATAAAACCACAGTTCAGGGTAAAACGATAATTATAGGTACAGCGTATAGACCACCTTGGCTTGACGTCCAGCTTTTCTTGGATACTATTATGGAATGACTGGGCTCCTTCGCCTGGTCCGATAACATAATAATCTTGGGCGATTTCAACATAAATCTTTTAAACAGGCAACATGCTTCTTGTACCAAATTAAACAGTTTTTTGAACCTGATGAATCTCAGCCAGCTTATATCCGAGCCAACTCATTTCACGGATAGTAGTGAGACATTACTAGACCTAATCTGCACCAACATCCGCGCATCACACGTGTCCGTTAACCATGTCAGTGCCCTGAGCAACCATGCTTTCGTATCATGTACATTAGATGTACCCAAAGATAAATATACTCCAAAATGGATAACGTACAGGTCACTCAAGGACATTGACATGGAAAGTTTTGAAGCTACATTGGAAGAAGTGCGATGGCAAACAATTTTGGAATTGGATGATGTCGGCGAGATGGTGAACATTCTTACTGCATACATTCAAATTATTTTTCATCATTACGCCCCCAAGAAAGTGAAGTACTTGAAACGAAAGGTCTATCCTTGGGTGACGTATAACATCAAAATGATGATGAAATCTCGAGATGAAGCACAGGTCGTAGCCCGGAGAAGTAAGGACACAAAACATAAGGAATATTACAGAGAATTAAAAAAACTGGTAAGTAGTGCCCTGCATAGAGAGAAACAATCCTACTTTGATACTTATGTTAATAATAACATCAACAATCCTCCAAAACTCTGGAAACATATTAAAGAACAAGTTGTCATTAAGCCTAAACAGGATAACAAGCTACCACCACATTTCAATGATCCCAATCAACTAAATGATGATTTTCTTAATGTTCCTGGAAACAGTCAACCTGCCCTTTCAAGCCTTACCTACTATGAATTTCATCGATACAGCGACGCTACGTCCAGTTTTAAATTTAAATCTGTAACTGAAAATACTGTTCTTAAGGCTTTACAAACCTTAAAATCACAAGCAGTAGGAGTAGATGACATATCGCTTGATATGATAAAACTCACGATTTCCAAAACTCTACCAGCTATAACGCACATTATAAACACATCATTTAGGACAAACAAATTTCCTGAACTTTGGCAAAGAGCGCTTGTGCAGCCAATACCAAAAAAAGAAAATCCAGTTACGACAAAGGATCTCAGGCCAATCAGTATTCTCCTATGCCTGTCAAAAGTTATAGAGAGGATAGTACACGACCAACTCTATCAGTATTTGGAGCAGAACGGAATATTACCAGACCTACAATCCGGTTTTAGGAAAGGTCGTGGTACTGTCTCTGCTTTGACCGAAGTTGTCGACAACATTTTGACAGCGCAAGATTCGGGCATGAGCACTGTTATCGTCTTTCTTGATTACACCAGAGCTTTTGACACGACTAACATTCCATTGCTTCTAGAAAGAATCTTAAGAATCTTAGAAAAGATGTCGTTTTATGGTTTTGGCAAGGAAACGGTTGGCTGGTTCAATAGCTATCTCAGCAATCGCTCTCAGACGGTAGCAATACGCAAGGAAGATGGCTCGGTTGTATATTCTAATCAAAGAAATGTTACCAGAGGAGTCCCACAGGGCTCTATCTTGGGTCCACTTCTATTTATATTATATACTGCCGATATCACCAAGGAAATAATATATAGCCGATACCATCTTTATGCGGATGATATACAGTTGTATATCTCATTCCATCCGTCTCGAACTCTTGACGCTATTGCTGAACTGAACTCGAACCTGGTGCGCATATCGAAATGGTCGGAGAATAACTCACTTGTTCTTAATCCAGCAAAGACCAAATTCATGGTTTTGGGAACACCGAGGTCGGTCGGAAAAGTCAGTGAATTCAATCCGATATTAAACATTGAAGGTCAAGCTGTAGAGCGAGTCGTCGAAGCTCGAAATCTCGGGATCGTTTTCGATGAGAGTCTCAGGTTTGAAAAACACTTCCAAGCTACTATATCGAATTGCTTCTATAGGTTAAAGCTACTGTATCGCATCAGAAACTACATCACCACACTTACGTATAAGGCTCTGTGAGGCACTAATTCTCTCGAAATTTAATTTCGGTGATACCATGTACGGTGCAATATTGCTTGCAAGGACCAAGAATGCAATACAGCGGGTTCAGAACGCGTGTGCTCGGTTCTGTTGGGACATACCTGCAAGAGATCATGTTACGCCATATCTCATCGAAGCAAAAATGCTCAACTTGGAACGACGCAGGCGCCTTCACTTTGCTGTGATGCTTTTTGAGGTGGTGACGTCTCAAATACCAAAATACCTGCACAGGAAGCTTAGATGGGTTGGTGAGAAAAATGGCTCGCACTTTACAAGAGCATCCACTTACATGTTGGCTATGCCAAGATACCACACAACCGCTTTTAGAGGCAGTTTTGTATACAACGCAACTAAGTGTTGGAATAACCTTCCACCGCCGCTACGTGAGTCGATTTCCAAACACTCTTTTAAGTATAAGTATAAAACACACCTGATTAGCGAATTCGTCGGGAAACCTTAGTTGCGTTGTATATTATAATTGCATTCAATATAATATGTAATATAATTTATCATTATTTATTTATGTTATATAGGTATTGATGTGTATTTCATTAATTTGTAAATGTTAATATTTTATAAATACTAACACTCATTTATTTATTTAAAATTTTCTACTTTGTTTTATTTTATATTATTTTATGTTATATAACTAAATTTTATTATTAGGGACACTTTAGACTTACGCGTCTGTTGTCCAGTTGGACCCTGAAAACCAGCGCTATGCCGACCATACCGGTGCGGCATAGCATATGCTGAGTGGCCTTACCCTTTAGGTCACCAGTCGCCACACAAATATATATTAGATTTTTAGCTTTTAAGTTTTTTTATCTTGTTATTTTCTATAGTGTGTAAGAGTGCTTTTGTTATTGTTTTTTTATGTGGTGGTGGTACTTTGGTGTTTCTAATAAATGTATTTTATTCTATTCTATTCTTATTCTTTATTCTAAAATATTTCACAGGATGATTATATTAAATACATTACCACTTAGCAGACAATTCCACCTAAAGCTTATCAACTGTAGCAAAAACTATAGTTAAGTATGTATTATATTATACAGCTAACTTTCCGCTTTGTCTAAAACCCCGTTTTATTTATGTAGTAGTTTCTTGCGTATAGCCATCGGAAAAGCTTTGAAAAAAAATTTAAGGAATTTGTTATAAATTATAAATTTTAAATTAATAAGTGCCCCCGCCCCGCGCCGCGGATCTATTCAACTCAAAGCTTAACAATTCACAAAGCGCTTTTAACTAATTGCCTTTTCTTTAAGCTTAAATTAAAATCCATTTTCATAAAAGGCATTTATGTGAACATTTTTATAATTACTTTCTTGATTATTTAATTAGAAACTTTCTCTTTGTGTTCTCATACAACTAAGAAACATATTACACCTAATGTGATAAAAAGCGAAGTAAGACAACGCAGATTAGGCATTTTATCATTCATATTTGTATCTTTCGATGTACGTGATGAAAGCTATTTACGAATTTACTAGATCATGCTAGTAATACATACTATAGCAGCTCGTGAATTGAAAACCTTGAAATTAGTAATGTATTAGTTTCCAAACCGGGTTAATACATGTTAAGCTGCAGTAATAATGCCGTATATTATAGTCTATAAGCTATTTGAGTGACGTTGCATTGCAAGTCGGCTTGTGAATATTTGAACGCGCTGGCGAGCGCCACGGACCGGGTGAGGCGAGGAAGTTGGAAACAACAGCTGTGAATGTGATACAACTCAGTTGTGGGCTGTGGCGCTCACAGAGATGGAGGAAGGAGGAACTTGTTGATACGTCTGAGATGTAAGATACAATATTATGCTTAGAACAGATAATGATAAACTTGAGAGAGATGTAGAGATTATACAAATGGTATTTTTCTTAGGCGCTTATTCGATAGAGAGAAATGAGATAATAATATGAATAGCGTAGAGTTTTTAACATGTTTAACAAGCTTGCTAAAAAATAGCTTTAAATAAACAACAGTGTCATTTGCAAAATTTTATAAATCATATAGTTAGAAAGTAGCACAAAGTAGTTTAAAATAAGACAAAAATTTAATTACAAGCATAATATCTAAAGTTTAAGTACCTACGTATATTATACTTTATGTTCTATATATTATTATGTTTTATGATGAGTGTCTCTACCTTAGGCAATTAATTATTATTAACATTTTAAATCACAATCTGCTTGAGACATGGATTTTAATACAATGTCTCAAGACATTGCTGTCCCATCTGTCCACGAACTAGATCAGTCAGAATCGACATTCAAAATCGAGAATTTAACAATAATTCCAAAAGTTTTCAAACTTTGGTCAAGTGAATGGTACACTGGGACGTCAATAATAATTTTGCAACCTTGTCCGCAGTCCGGAACATTGTTAAAATTGCAATTAAATTATTTTTTGCTGTATGGTCGTGAAAAAAATTCCAAAAGTTCTGCAAACTTGGGGAAGTTTTCGATATAATATTTCATATCACGTATTAAATTTGCAACCAATCTAGGTGTACGGAACATTGTTAAAATTGCAATTAAATTATTTTTTGCTGTATGGTCGTGAAAAAAATTCCAAAAGTTCTGCAAAATTGACACAGATATCGGAAATATATGTATACCGAACGGTTGTATAAATTTGCAACCTTTTTCGTTGACCGGAACATGTTTATTTATTATTATTTTAATTCGTGGTCATTTTTTCGAGTAAGGTGGTCTCGAAATAATTACAAAAGTTTTGGAACTTGGTTGCAAACTTCGAAAACATCTATTCCTATGCATTTACAAATTTGCAACCTCATACGCGATCCGGAACTTTATGCAATTTGCAAAAATGTATTTTTTTTATTTTTTCACCTTCAAGAAAATTTCAAAAGGTCTGCAAATCGAGGGGACTATTTAATTTTGGGATTAATGTCGGTATTTGAATTTGCAACCTCTCACGCAATCCGGAATCTTGTGTGATGTCGGAAATTTGTAAATTTGCAATCGAGCGTAGACATAATAAGTATTTTAAAATTAAAGAAAAAAAGTATGAGGATATCAAATATTCGTAAAAAATAATTAATAATAATTAATAGTAATTATTCCGAGACCACCTTACTCGAAAAAATGACCACGAATTAAAAATAATTAAAAATAAACATGTTCCGGTCAACGAAAAAGGTTGCAAATTTATACAACCGTTCGGTTTATATTTCCGATATCTGTGTCAATTTTGCAGAACTTTTGGAATTTTTTTCACGACCATACAGCAAAAAATAATTTAATTGCAATTTTAACAATGTTCCGTACACCTAGATTGGTTGCAAATTTAATACGTGATATGAAATATTATATCGAAAACTTCCCCAAGTTTGCAGAACTTTTGGAATTTTTTTCACGACCATACAGCAAAAAATAATTTAATTGCAATTTTAACAATGTTCCGGACTGCGGACAAGGTTGCAAAATGAGATTTATTGTCGTCCCAATGTACCATTCACTTGACCAAAGTTTGAAAACTTTTGGAATTATTGTGAATTGAATGTCTTGACTGACTGGAGTAAACTACGAAGAGAGATTTGCAATAATGTACATTCTAAGGTCTCTCCTCTCTACCTTTAAGAGTTATTATGAAATATTTAACGTAAAAAATCAAATGACCTTTATCACTACAATTTTATCCGGTAGTATGTATTACATTACAATACATTATGTGAACAAAACCTAAGTCAACTTCAGTATATTGGCTTGGCTAAATAGACTTCGTCGCTCGAGTGGGACCTTTCTTTAAGTATCCTTATCTTAATCAAACCCCCAACATAAGTGGAAAGTAAACGTTCTCCCGCAAACACTTAGTATATTGATTCATTAATTAAACATAATAGAAACATTTCTTATTTTGTGCCAGATTTGCTCTACGTGAGATTCTTTTGGAAACACAGGTCTTATCAATTTAATATTATTATTTTTAGTTAATACATTTGTGTCGATTAAACAATAATATGTAAGTTATAATCCTTTATTCCATAGCCGGACTAAAACAGTGCTTTAAAATAATAAGTTGTATTAAAGCACAGTTGTTGAAAATAAGGTGATTTAATTTTTCCGTATGTTCATCTTCTTTCTAGTATATTTCTTTCATTTATAATATCATTAGTAAGCATTGGATTTGTAAATTAAGCTGTAGTAATAAATGTATGTAGGTAATAGGTAATTGTAATACTAACACTAGGATAAGATTTTACTAACACTTTATGGGCTATGTGGCCTGAATTAAATGAATTTTATTTTATTTTTATTTTTTAAAATAACTGTGGTTTATTTGAAACCAACAACCCATACTAAACCCATACGAAGATAGGACCATACGAAGCCCCTAAAGGGCTTCAATATGGCAATATAATATATTATGTGTCTAATATACGCCATATCTCAAATAATTCTAAAACAATTTGATACCGCTGTTTGGTAAAGTTAGAATTATGTTTAGAACTGCGCACATATTAACGATAATAATTAACGACTTGCATGTGTCGCCGGGGCGGGTTGCTAGTTATATATTATAATATCAAATAACTGTGTGTTTGTCAGTTCTAGAACTTATTTAATATCTACCAATAGTTCAGCAATATCAGACCAACTCTTGCCACAAGCGACGGCAATCATAATATTATATTCTGCATGTTTCCTCTGTGTCGGGTGTTTGAGTAAATATATTCATTGCACACATTTTCGATAAACAAATACCAATATTAACTTTGCTGTGAATATTATAGACTGGAGCTATATACTAAACTTTGGTAATAAAATCCTTCATGGCGTTATAATTTGCAGTATCTAGAGCTTAATTTAAAATTATGTTAAAAATGTTTTATTTATTCCGATATCCTGCTTACTATTATTAGAAATGATTTATTTTAACCGATATGATTTGAAAATACTTATATCTCTTCTGCAGAAAGTGCTTTGAAACGGAATCGTTAAAAAAATCTATAAAGTAGAATTTATTGAGATGACACTGTCGGATAAAATAATACATTCAACGAAGTTACCGTTATTATTCGTAATGATATATAATAATTAATGATCCACAATTTAATCACTAATATATTTAATGCAATTCATAACGAAGTTGATATTCTGATGAAAATTATAACCGAGTACATAAAGCTCTCTGACCAAAATATATCAGACAAATTGCCAACAAATATCGACGCAACTTAACGATAATGACGGAACGATATTTTATAATTAAATTTCCGAAATGATCGGAAATATTACTTATATATGTCCGTTAATAATGTTTCACTTATATTTTCAATCGAAATGCCAAGAGTTCCCGTAAATATCATAAGAAACAATAAATTAATAGTGAAATATTTCGCTACGAGAGCTTTCGGCGACCAAACTGAGAAAAATCCACAAAATGTGAAGCTTTTGGAAGCTTAGCAAATGTCGTTGTTCTTTGATTCAGTCTCGTCTCTTCAATACTTTAAATAAAATTCACGACGAATAAATAAAAGAAAAATGAGTTCTATGATCGCAAGAATCGAATATGAATAATGGAATATATGAATTGAATAGATAATATCCAATGTATCAAATTCGAATATTTTATGAAAATGCCACTTAAAATCTAGTATACGTTTTGATCCTCTATCTGCAGGTTTAACTGTCTTTAGTATCTTAGCCCTTTAAACGAATTATTGATCGAAGTAGTCGAGACAGTTATATAATTTTTGGAAAAGCTTCCATTCATTAAGCGGGACTAGGTACTCAAATTTTCAGTAAATTTTAAATTAAACCATACACAAGATCTATGTTACGGCAAAATTTGTTTTACATTAACAACTTTTAAAATGCAGTCAATTCAAATTGAATAAACGACAATCGTAACAACAAATTAAAATAGTTAATTGCAAGAAGAGCGTCACGGGTGTCACTCAGCGCGTCACGACGCAGCGACTAAGCGACGCAGCGACGACGAAGCGAAGCGTGAAACTTTGTTTGGTTTATCGGATCCGGTATCCATTGAGACAGACATTTTCATAGCGCGCTGAACCCGCCGCGGACGATAAACTCTCACGACATCCACCGTCCACACAGCTTTAAAGTTACCAACTTTTTATATGAAGAAAGGGGAAATATAAAAAACCTGTTTTGTATTACACTTTTTCCTGCACGCGTATTGCTTTAACTCTTTTAAAATACTATTTGAGGTAAATAATGCAGTTTGTTAATTTGTATAGAATTTTAAATCGATGTCTTTGGTGTTCTTTGTTTTTTAAATAAATTAGATAGTTTATTTCATTGTAGTGCAATTTTATATTTATTTATTTTTTAAATATCTTGATTCTTGATGAAACTATGATGATTTAAATTACGATCAACGAGTATAGTATAATATTATATTGTGCCATGGCTATCTGTAAAATTCATAGCAAAATTCTTTAAGTTTGCTAAAATACCTATTTCAAATGAACATCATTAAATTCTACCTCAAATTAGTCTTGAAGCCTCCTGAGTTGAAACGGGAAAGGTTACAAAGGTATCATTACCACAAGTATCAAAAAGCAGAGCGCTGTAGAGTGTAGGTACGACACCCGAGCCCTCCCGTCAAGAACAGACGTTAATTTACAAGCGCCTGTTTAAGGGATCTTTCCTTTCATTAAGTGAACCCTTATAATACGAAAACTTTCATAATTTTGTCAAAACTCCATCACGAATAAAGCTCGGCGACGGCCGCGGCGAGTTCATTAAAACAACGTTTGTGTAAAGAGAAACGTATTTATTGTTATTAATTCATCCGATGCCTTCTCTATCCCGCACTAATGACCGCGCTTCGCTTTGCCACAAAACAATCAATTATTACCAACATAAAAGGAAATATTACTATCGATTGAATCTGTTAAAGCAATGTATATAAATATTATATACCAATTAGTAATATACTCGAGCTCGTATATGTATAAATTAATAAACATTCGTGTATGTTATGTTCATAAAAGAAAGACTATTGGAAAAAAAATACAAACGTAAAAGTATAAAAATATATTATTACATTTCCATAAATGGTTCATAGATGAAATAAATAAAATTACGTTCGGTTATTGAGTTGGATCTAGATCCATAGTATTAGGTTAATACATGATATATTACATACGGTTCCTAATCTTTATAGTTAAAACAGTATTTCATTGGTTATATTTGTATGAAACAGCTGTTGTGACGATTATCATAACTCATAATTGTGAGTATTAAAGTTAACGTAAACACTAAAACATACCACTAATGTAGTGATTCTAAAATAACGAATAAGGATCGTTACCCCCGACAAAAACCTCATTAAATTTTAATTTAAAATATTGACACCACAAATACGTCGACGTTGCTTTCTGCTTTAATATAAGGCTGTTTTCTCATTAATCTCGCAACTTTCATCCAAATAATTACTGCACGAGAATACTAATAATAATAATACCGAGAATTTAAAGGGTACGCAGTTTTACAATACAAGTAATTATAAAGTGTACTGTATGCTGCGGTTCAACACTAAAAGCCTCTTTTTAACTTTGATTCAGAAACTGCTCCGCGTTTAATTAAAATACGTATAAAAATAAAAATATACTACTATAACTATAATTGCCATTTATTTTGTAGTACCTACCTATATAATATTTGATGATAGAATATTTATTATTGTATATCGTTCAAAGTCTTTTATTCATAAAATTCCACAGCAATATTGTTTAGAGACATCTATAAGTATACCATTCAAATGGAATATGAAATAAAAGAAAATGAGAAGTCGGCGTTTTGTTTCTTTTCCTTATTTTTCCTTAGACGGTAATAAGTTTTCACAAAAGTTCTGCCGCTATATAGCCCGAAACCCATTACAACACAGATGTTTGTGCTAACTTCCTCTAAATTGTTTGCTATCTTGTAAAACTAAATAATATGCTTTTAAAAGGTCAAATTGTAAAAGGTCATGACGTTTGTCATCTTTACACAGGTACACGGTAAACTATGTAATATATAATATGTATTGTACCCATAAATTAATTTTATATACGAAAATATTTTTTTAAATAAACTTTTATATTAACATAGTAGTTTATATATACATATTATATCACTTACCTTGAATCTTGTGTAACTGCGATGGGTTATAAAATTAATATTTATTTTGAATAATACTAATTAAAATAATAATTGACCGAGACGCGTTATCGCTGAACACTAACACTTTCGTAGCAGATTACTGTAGCCGTACTACACCGTAGCGTATCGCTGTAGCGGCGCTACGCCGTAGCTCCGCGGTTGCAAGCGAGTGGTTCGACACGGAGCGTAGACAGCCTCGCACTGACTTACATTCCTGAATCTTACGGGAAATTTGCACATTTTCATACATGGTTTCAGAACTATACTTTTATGTAAAACCATAGAATTTATAGTAAAAATAGAGCAACACTATTATTATAAATCATATGTATATTTGATTGTACACAAAATGTATAGAGCAAAAATTTGTTAAAGTCCTTATCATTAGTTTTAGCAATACTATATAAACTATATCGATTTAAAATGAAGATGAGATCTTAATAATTATTGTAGTCATAAAGTTACAGAACAGTAACCGGACCCAGGAACTTATAATCAAAAACGATGTTTTCACGGATGTCGATTTTTAATTTTAACGTGATAACGTTTTTAAAATCGTTTTAGTCGGGTGACATGTTCAGAAACTTGTGTCACACCAAAACCTCACGAGCGCGATCGCAGGTATAACGAGAGAGAGACGGACCGATCTCCCGTCTCATCTCGAACGCTGCCACTGCATTAAGTTATCACGTAAACATCTCGATCGTAAACCTACTTTACAAACAACCAATTTTTTTATCATAAAAAAATTTACTTTAAAATTAAATTACACAATTAAAATTAATTAAGTTTAATTTTTATTTAAAATTAACACGTATGTACAACAAGTAGGAATACCAAAATCTACAGGTGTATTAAAATCTCATCTAATTTACAGAACTAAACCGAAATAAGGAAAACATCCTACTCTATCGATGTATTGCTTTTATATAATCACGAAACCACTTACTCCTTTAACGACTCAATCTTCTGGATCCTTCGTAAATAATAAATGATTGCGCTGTAAAGTTCATCGTTAGGATTAAAATTGATTCTCATTGATGCTTTAGGAACAAAACGACGGTTTAACGATACATTTATTATTCCGAGCGACTAAATAAATAAAAAAGCAGTATAAATTTAATTGAACAAAGTTTACAGAAAAAAAATAGTTTATAGAAACTAAAAAAAATATATTTTAATAACTTTAATAGTTGAGTTTTACTTACCATTAAAACTCGTATTATGTCCAGGAGCCTTATTCGAGGCCTTTAAACAATAATGAGAGAGACATCTTTGATTTCCGGCCGACATTACGTAGTTGTAGTTCCAATTATCTCCACAGAGGGCCTCGTTGTCCCCCTTCCGTGTTTACCAGAGTGACGTTTGTACAGCTAAGCTTATAAATAACGGTTATCGCAGTAATTAGCTCATTGAGTCTCATTATTTTTAATAATTTAATTTTATTAATTATTTAATCAAACTACCAGGCAGGACTTAATGTAAGGCCTCGAATAAGGCTCCTGGACATAATACGAGTTTTAATGGTAAGTAAAACTCAACTATTATGTCCTTACGCCGTTATTCGAGGCCTTTAAACAATAATGAGACATTGTTTGGTTTCGCCTGGTAAACAAGACGCCAATGTGATTATTTACAAAAAATATATTTATAATCATTTCAATTTACTATTGTGATAAGGGCTCAAACAGAGCACATAAAGAATTATTCTGATTATTAACCGGTCTCACTTCTTTTCTATAATATTTTTTGAAGGTATTTTGTGACCTCCAATTTCCCCTTGCAAGAATTTTATCTATAGATTCATTGTCTAACCAGCTCCTAGAGGCAACAGCTGATCGAACGCTACCAGGAGCAGCTTCAACACCCGCCTCTCTAAAAGCAGATTTCACCCAACCAGCTATTACAGTTCTAGAAGCGGCTTTCGCCTTGCCACAAACGGTTACAAATAAATTATCTACGTTAGCCGAGTTACGCCCATCCATGCCCAGATCTAATAACTTTCTAATCCAAAATACGGGGTCGATATTACAGTTACTTGCGTTTGACAATAATTTCCAACCCGATTGAACATATGAATCCGAGTCAGTCTTAGATCCATGTTTGGGCCAAAAAACTATAGAATTTTCTACGGTACTATCTACATAAAAGCCTTCTGCAACACTCAAAAGTGTCAAGTCATGTATTCTACGACCTGAACACAATAATAATATAATGGCACAACGGCGTGAAATTTCCCACAAGTTACTACTATTCTGCACATTATGATTAGTTAACCACGATATCAAAATGGAGGTATCCCAAATGTTACCCGCGCGCAATTTTGGGCTAGTATTTGCTATAGCTTTTAAAATCTGTTTTACTAAAATATTCGAACTTAACTTAGAATTGTCCTCCGTTTTACATAAAGTGGACACGACTGATTTATGAACTAAAATTGTCCTATATGCAAGTTTTTCGACTAAATGTAAATCAGCTAAATATTTGGCTAAATCAGATCCTGTTGGATTCTTAATG
Source organism: Colias behrii (assembly GCA_029959065.1). NCBI lineage: Eukaryota > Metazoa > Arthropoda > Insecta > Lepidoptera > Pieridae > Colias > Colias behrii. The sequence goes on from JARWMC010000013.1 coordinate 114,423, forward strand.
TCGACATTGTGTTTTAAACACCAATTAATCCACCGTTCCCAAGCAGGTTTATACGTTTTAAGAGTAGAGCCTCGCCATCCTGACCGCAACAGCGATTTTTGCTGGCTTGACCATGTTTCTAACGCTTGCGACCACCCCCACATTTCCAAATTTCGAGAACCATATTCTTTACCTTTGGTGGAGGGAGACCCGTGGTCAGATCTATTAGTTTGGTCTCCAGGTGGCGGACGGTGAAGGGTGGTGCTATCGCTCGCGACTTCAGATCTGCTCTCCAAAATGCCCGCGGCCACCTCGGTGCTACTATTAGGTACATACCTTTCGCTCGATTGAGATGCATCAAAACTCGGGGCAGGACACTCGGAGGAGGAAATACCCACGCTAACCTGAAGGTCCACTCCCAAGCAAACGCGTTGTGTTTCCATGCTTGTCGATCCCGTTGGTCTAGACTCACATATTTGGGTACCACATGAGCTCGTGTTGAAGCGAAAAGATCTACATCTGGCACTCCCCATTTCGCAAACACTAGATCTGTCGTTGATGGTAGTAAATGCCATTCCGCGGGGGACATGTTCCGCGATAGGCGATCTGCTTCCATATTGTAACTGCCTGGAATGTGGTGAGGAATCAAATGTATGTCGAAAATGTCTAACAGATGGTAAACTTCGTAAGTTAGTTTCATCAGTTCCGCCGACCGACAACCCCCTTCGTTTTTCAAGTAGGCTACAACGGCTTTGTTGTCGCACTGTAGAAGAACTGACGAATGAATCAGAGAGGGACCCACTTCCCTTAAACATTTGACAACAGTGAGCATTTCCTTTTGGTTCGAATGAAGTAAGCTTTCTGCGCCCACCCATTCTCCCTTCATATGAATACCATTTAGCTCGGCCCCCCAACCCGAATCCGCCGCGTCCGTTGTTAAGAAATGTGTGGTTGAGGGAGGATGAATTCGAGAGAACTTCTCGCAATTTACCAACCACCACTTGAGCTCCTTGACCACCTGTTGCGGCAGATGAAACGACGTTCGGCCTTGGTGTTTCAGCAGTCTGTTTGAAAGTGTTAAAAGACAACGGAAATTGAGCCGGCCCTGGGGTATAACGAGACGGGCAAAGTTTAGAAAGCCTACAGTACTCTGAGCCTCTTTCAAAGTTATGACCTGACTCTCCAATAGATGTGAAATATTTACCTTTATTTTCCGGATTTTGTTTTGTGGTAAACACTTCCTGTTCTGCCACGTGTCCCATACTATACCCAGGTATTCTAAAGAGGTCTGAGGTGAGAGTATCGATTTGTTGGTGTTTACCTTCCAGCCCAGCTCCTCTAGACTTTTTAGCACGAACTCCACTTGGTTGACGAGCTTGGCTCTGTCCTGGCATACAATTAAAAAATCGTCGAGGAAAACAATGATTCGAATACCTTTTTCGCGCAGAAATTCCGCTGTCCAGTTCGTCAGGGACGCAAAAACCTTGGGTGCTGTTGCGAGCCTAAATGGTAAACAGGTCATCTGTAACATCTGGCCCTTGTACATCAACCTCAGAAAGCAGCGATGACTCACGGCCACGGGCACGTGACAGTACGCTTGGGTGAGATCGATTTTTACCATGAAATCTTGCGTCTGTAGAAAATCTGGAACTCGATGTACCGAAATTAGTCGGAATTTCGTTACTTTGAGATATTGATTCAGTCTTTTTAAATTGAAAATTGGACGCATTGAACCGTCGCTTTTTGGTGTTAGAAAGAGGGTAGATAAAAAACTGGGCGTTTCGGGGGCATGCTGTAAAATATTTTCGGTTAGCATATTGTTTATTGCCAAATCCATCTCGACAGATGGAACAGTTTGATAGTGGACTTTGGTATGGCGCGGCATGACCAAGGGCGGTTTTGCTTGAAAAGGAATTTTGTAACCTGTTATTATTTTAAGCAGTGCTTCTGGAGCACCCCTCTCTTTCCAAATACTCACAAACTCCGTTAACCTGCCCCCCCGAAACGTCTGTAAATAGTCAAAATCTTTTATCACCTTTGCCTCTTGGGCGCGAGGCACTAGTACTGTTAGATTGCGGTCGGTTAAAACGCATTTGCTTAAATTGTGATCTAAATTGAGGTCGAAATAAACGCTCATTAAAGTCATAATTAGGACGCACTCCTTTGGGAGGTGCATAATGTCTAAAACTATTATTATTATTATTATAATTGAACGCAAACGGTGCAAAGGAGCGACCGGTTTGGTTTTGAATAAACGTACTAGGTCCAGGTTGCGCAGCCTGGGACCCAGAAATAACTCGCTTTTCTTGCGCAGAAAAGGAGGATTTATTTTGCGAAAAAATTTTATTAATACCGCCATTTATTTTTAAAAATTCAGAAAATGCTTCCTTTTCAAAAATATATTCACAAGAAGGCGGAATCTTTTTTAAACTAACCCTCAAAAACTTATCTTTTACCAAATTTAAGAAAAAATCCCTTCTTTGTTCAACAATATCCGCTCGTCGACCGCATACTAATTGTAAGCAATCAAGAGAATTTTTTTGAAAACTGCCCGAAAATGTCTCTTTAATTTTAGAAAGCAAGGATTCTTTGTTTATTTCCTCACTGTCATTAGTCCATTGTAACAATTCCGATACGCCCTTTTTTAACGCATCGCTTTGCATAATTAACGCATGAGTAATAGCACTTAACGACTTTTCAGTTGCAATTAAATTATTAGATTTTTCGAATTGTTTAATTTCATCGTTTACTTCAAGATCAATAAATCCCGGACGAGCGTTATACAATTTTTGAATATCGGCATAACGTACGTTTGTCCAATTCTCCGAATTAAAATGTTGAAGAGAATTTAATAATTGCAAATGTTCAGTTGAAGTATTTGCTACGGTTGGCTCTTTTAAATTTGTAGTCAAATCGAAGTTAAAAGAAACGCTCGGCTCGACAGCCGGTTCGCTTACATGATCACAATTATCTAAATTAATTCCATCCGAACAATAACTATACCCCGGCGGGTAGTAGCCAAAACTAGAGGAGAAATTCGCAAGAAAATGCTGTATTTCACTGACCTGATTTGAAAGTAATGACAAACTTTCATTTTCCTTACGTGTTTTCTTGTTCTTACTAGGTTTGCTGCTTTTTCGTTTTCTTTTAACCGTCTTTTTAGGTGAACGTACGACCTCCTCTTCATCCGACGATAACGACGACGAACAATCGCTGGATACCAAATTATCATTTGGCATCTTCTCACTACCTCCGTCACTCATTTTAAATACACTTTACACGACAACTTCTATTTAAATTTTAAACTGTTACTAATTTTAATATTTAAAATTTTAATTTCAAAACGTAATATAATAGCAAACTACAACTTTTATTCCAAAGGATAATAAACGAACGCTAACAGCGTTATCCCAAGATATACTGTCGGTACGAAAATTAAGACGCCAATGAGCTAATTACTGCGATAACCGTTATTTATAAGCTTAGCTGTACAAACGTCACTCTGGTAAACACGGAAGGGGGACAACGAGGCCCTCTGTGGAGATAATTGGAACTACAACTACGTAATGTCGGCCGGAAATCAAAGATGTCTCTCTCATTATTGTTTAAAGGCCTCGAATAACGGCGTAAGGACATAATTTATAATTATAAGCGTGAAGTCCATAGTTTAAATCAAATGTTTTATCCATCTGGAACGTTGGCAACTTAAATATTATTAACTTGTTTTAAATGTTTGTTTCAATTAATTTTAAGATCATCTTCGCATAAAAAGACTATCAGCCACTGTCAGCCAGAGTCTGAGTTTTAACTTTTCATTAAACATTTGAAATTCAACAGGTTCAAAGTGCACTTAAGTACCGTGTGGTACCGTGCAGGTCCCGCGTGAAAGGCGGCGCGGCGCTCGAGTGTAACACGCTGTGACACGTGTCCCACGTGACGTGACGTGACGCGCAGGGACGCTGTGTCGCGCTTCACAGCTAATTGAAATGGGACCAAACTGTGAAAATAAAATATTTATTAAACCTTTCGCGATTACATTCCTTTTAGATAAAATAAATGCACGAGAGCCTCCTCGGAGACCTTTTGTTTAATTCTTGTACTACAAGAGCCTTCTAAAAAAGTAAAGTATTTTTAATACAGGATTTTATCTTACTATAATTGTTCATTGTTTCAAATTGTTGCGCCATAGATTATGTCTTTGTTTTGTCATTGCATCAAAGAAAGTCTTAACTTTACTAATCCGAGCCATTCAGCTAAGTGTAATCAGTAAAGTTAGGTCTCTCTATTGTGTGATAGCACTTACATAAACAATATTATATAACAACTTACATGCATAAATTTCAAACAGTATTTGACAGGATTTCAACTAATGTTTTACATACTTGTAATAAAGGAACATTTAGGGAAAATATTTGTTCGTCGGGTTTTTAATATATTGTATTCTGCTATTCGAGGCGGTGGCAAATTCAACCAATGAAATACCATGAAAATTGGTCCAGCAGATCTCGAGTTATAAGTGTTGTAACAAACCCGATTTGTTTAATATATAATATACCTACCTATACATAGCCTTCTACCCATACCATGAGGTATGGGTAGAAGGCTTGGAGTTCAAATGAAACAACCGTTCGGTTATAAGTTGTATTCAAGACTGTCTTACAGACAGGTACACACAATATAACATATTATAACCTTAAGCTACATATACTTCATATAGGTACTTCAGATAATCCATACTATAATATTATAAATGCGAAAGTAACTCTGTCTGTCTGTCTGTTACTCAATCACGCCTTAACTACTGAACCAATTTGCATGAAATTTGGTATAGAGATATTTTGATATCCGAGAAAGGACATAGGCTACTTTTTATCCCGGGAAATAGGATAGGTTTTATCCCGGAAATCCCACGGGAACGGGAACTATGCGGGTTTTTCTTTGACTGCGCGGGCGAAGCTGCGGGTGGAAAGCTAGTATTCTATATTTCTGTACCGACGATCCATAACAACGAATCCCTTAGTCGCTCGATTAATCTGAAAACCCAAATAAATAACGGTAATGTATTCATTTTATGATTAATGGATCTAATAAATGAGAGATTACAAAATTATATTATGAAACGAAATTTTTTTTAAACCTATCTGCATCTTCGGAAGATTTATTAAAGGTAAATGGTTAGATAATAAATAATAATATATTATCGAACATGATGAATATTGCATCATTGCACGCTTGAAAATTGTTAATTAATCTTATTCCTGGATAATCTACTTTGTTAATAACTAATTATTAAGGTAATGCAGAGGTCGTTAGCTAATGTAATGTGCATTATATTAGGTATCTTCCTAATTATCAATATTTAATGAAATGTTATAAATTATTTTAATAGTATAAAACTGGCGTATAATTGAGTATAGCATCATTCAGTGACCATCCCTTACAGTGATAACATCGAACAAAAAATATTTAGAACGATGAAGAAAATAGTAAGTTACTCAAAAAATATTAATCATATTTTGTTATCTAAGTCTGTTTTAAATTTTATATTTGTTATCTAGTTTCTTTGGAATACATAATATTGTTTTGTTGTGTGACTTTTGTACTTTTGATCGTCTTTATTTTGAGTTAATTTATATTTTATTCCTTTCAGCTGATGTTATGCGTTTTGGTTTGTATAGCCATTATTGAAGCTAAACCATTCTTTTGGAAGAAGTTCTGTTGTAAACCTAAATTGGGGTTAAGCAGGGGATTATTTTATCGGCCTCAGTTCAGACCTGCTTACGGCGCTGGATTCCGAATCGGTGGAGGCTATGGAAATGGGATAGGATTGGAAAACGTTGTAGCTGTATTTCCCTCCGTTCCCGTTCCGATCGGCGGCGGGATTGGCCCTGTAGTGGGAGGCGGTTTCTGCCCCCCGCCCTGTCCACAAATAAACATGGGTATAAATAATGGCCTTGGACCTGCACCCGGTATGGGTATTAATCCTGGTATAGACCAAGGATTTGGAATGAACGTAAACACTGGTATAGACCAAGGATTTGGAATGAACGTAAACACTGGAATAGACCAAGGATTTGAAATGTCCGTGAACGGTGGAATAGACCAGGGATTTGGAATAAATGTAAATAGTGGAACAGGACAAGGAATGAATGTTAATTATGGAGCTGGACCCGCACCTGGCATGAACGTTAATTGTGGAATTCCTCCTACTCCTGGAATGGACGTTAATTATGGAATAGGTCCTGGATCTGGAATGGATATCAATAACGGTTTTGGTCCTGGACCTGGCATGGATGTTAACACCGGTCTTTGTCCTGAAAAAGATAATGCGGGTAAGGGCCCTGCAACTGGAACGGCTGATAATAATGGATTGAATCCTTCGACAAATTATAATAACAATGGAGCACCTGGTGCTGGAGCGGGTGTTAACGCTGGCTTGCATCCTAATGCTGGCGCGGGTGTTAATAATAATAATAATGGAAATGCACCTAATATTGGAATGCGTCCTAATGCAGGCATGGGTGTTAATAATAATAATTTAAATGCACCTAATGTTGGAATGCGACCTAATGTTGGCGCGGGTGTTAATAATTATAATGGATATGCACCTAATAGTGGAATGGGTGGAAATACTGGCTTTGGTGCTAATAATAATAATGGAAATTCGCCTCAAAATGCTGGTATGGGTGTTAATAACAATAATGGATATGCACCTAATGCTGGAATAGGTGTAAGTGCCGGCATAGGAGTTAATAGTAATCATGGAAATTCACCTAACGCTGGGGTTGGTGTAAATGCTGGCTTTGGTGCTAATAGTTATCATGGAAATGCACCAAATGCTGGAATAGGTGTTGGTGCTGGCATAGGAGTTAATAGTAATAATGGAAAGGTACCAAATGCTGGAATAGGTGTTGGTGCTGGCATAGGAGTGAATAGTAATAATGGAAAGGTACCAAATGCTGGAATAAGTGTTGGCGCTGGCTTAGGAGTTAATAATAATAATGGAAATGCACTTAATGGCGGAATAGGTTTTAATGCTGGCTTGGGTTTTAATGGTTATAATGGAAATACACCTCATAACGCTGGAGTGGGTGTCAGCGCTGGAATCGGTCATGGTATCGGACTTGGCGTCAATGCTGGAATCGGTCATGGTATTGGAACAGGTGCCAATGTCAATGGAATAAATACCAACGGTGGAGCCGCTCCTGGCGCCGGATCGGGCGTCAATACTGGCGCGCCTACAGACAATAGTGGACCAGCCCTTACACCATTCTCTTCTGGTGCGGCATCTGGATATCAGCAGGGCAGTTCAGGAGCGAGCGGCCACGCAGAACAGGCAGCTCATGCCGCGGGAGCCGCTGGATGCAACAATGTTGGAGCACATCACAACCAAGTTACATCTGTAAGTTTAGATAATTTACTGTAAACAAAATCATTAACACACACATTTTTTTGTATCCCAGTTTCACTTCTCAATAATGAGTTTCACATGTTTCCTTCGAAAAATGTTTCCTTCTTCCTGTGAAAATCTGATCACTAGGCTTCATTTAACAATTCAAACATAAATTCCAGTAATTTCACTTTCCCATACGATTTCCTAATTTCGTGTTATTGTTTTTTCAGATCCATCAAGAAGAGAGCAGCTCGAGTCACGATGTTGGAGCCGGAGTTGCCGGCGCGGCTGCTGGCTACGGGGCCGCCTCCTCCGCCGGTTTGTCCGCAGGCTTGTCCGCTGGTGGCTCCTCCAATCAAGCCGGAGGTGCAGCTCACCTTGCGGCTGGAATCCACTGAAAACAAACTAAACTAACACCTTTCTTAACTATTTATTGTTGTAAATATACCTGTCAAGTAATACTTTTAGTTTTTTTACGCTTTACCCTAAAAACTAAAGTTCTCTGAAATAATATTTTCAGAGAAACAAGAAAAACATGTTCGGTATTGACTGATAACGTTATTTCGTCGTTTCATTATGTTTTGTCAAAGGTTTTTTGTGTATTTAGGCTCGGTATCTCTGTAAATGTTGACTTTTGATTTGCGACACAAGATTACTTACAGCCAAAGGACGGATAATTAATTTTAAAACAAATTATATAAACAATGTTAGGGATTTGGCTTGTAAAATATGTTGGCTGATGATTTTACAAGTGAGAAAGTCAATATTTTCTTGTGTAATAGTTCATGTTTTGGATTGGTTCTTTTAGTTGGGTTGCTGGCACACCAAACGCATCTAACAAGATACTCGACAAAATTGTACAGTAGAATATTTTTAGAAATAGGTATACTAGTTTATATCCAATAGCCTACTTTACTCTTTTTTTTACTACTACTACTACTACTACTACTCCTCTGGCGCTGAAACCCCAAAGTGGGTCTTGGCCTCTGAGACGAGAACTCTCCTCTATTTCTCGTACTCAGTTTCGTAACATAAAGATTTTTACGTGGGAGGGGTGTTAACCCGCCGCACAACCCCCATATTGCTGGAGGACCACACCCATCGTTGGTCAGCGAGTCCCTCGGACTTAGCCGGTAGCGTAGCTATGCTGTACTACCGACCATCCCCCCATCCGCCACCCGGGGGACGCTCCCCTACGCCGCGAGGGCCAGCGCGAGGACTCTTTTTTTTAAACAAATTTATTATTTTCATCGTAAACTTATCGATGTCGTTCACATTCCTAAATGTAGATGTTTAGCATTTGAATGTGAATGTATGCTTGCTTGACTTCCATGGTGAATGTGTGTCAATTATTCCGACTCGAAGGCTCGAAGGCTAATACAATAAGTTAAAATTAAACTTACCAATAAAAATACTCACGCGAAATAAAACCAGATACAAATGTGCACGATGGAGATTCGTTCCGCCTTGTTACACCGCGCGTACAAAACAGACACCAGAAAATGCTATAAACACTTAGAGTAATCGGCTTTTCTCTTTCACAAACATTAAACGAGACGTTAAATATACAAATTTTTACGATATTTATCTAAGGAATACTGGGAATAAGTCGAATAAAACCAGAGCTATTTAATCAAACGTATTTTTCCTTCTACTATTACAAATTTAAATTGAATAATAAAGCTGTATGAATAATTTATTTGACAGTAGAGATGAAAGTGAAAACAACGTAACAAAATGTAATGAACTTTATTTCTATTTATTTCAACTTGGTAGAATAAATTATCCACAATGATAGATATACACAATCTGCCATTTGCAGTCCAACCTTTTAGCAAGTGACGTCACTTTACTCACACTAATAGCTCTTTATTACTCAAATCTATTAAAGCTCGTAATACTCTTTCATGAACTTTCATCCCGAATATTGTATGATGTAACTCAGTGTTTCATGAGTTTTATTTCAGTATATAAAGCACGTTAATTGTCATACACGATAATAATTACATGTATAAATTAAAGAGTTTAACGGATACCTTATAGCATGACAGAATTATAAAATTAGAGAAATAAAACGATTAAATTAAAGAATAATAATAATAATTTATTCATTGAAACACCATTGGTCCACTTATTAGTAACAATATTCTTCCTCCTGACCCTCCTGACCCTCACAGGGCACGGCCCCTTTAACAAACATCTCTTCAATCTAGGGATCACAGACAGTCCGCTATGCAGAGCATGCATGGCGACCGAGGAAACGGCAGCCCACGTCATCATGGAATGTAAGGGGGTTGCAGAATACAGGGCAAGACACCTAGGGTCTCCTGGGTCCCTCCCCGAAGCCTTCGGCAGCCCTCACAAGCTGCTTGGCTTCATGGAGGAGCTCGGGTGGTTTCAGTTTTAGCTGGTTTCCCCCACCTCCCTCTCTCACGCAAAATAGGCGCTTGACGTCGAGATGCGGAGAAATGCCCGTCTATTATTATTATTATAACAATATTCTTATATCTATGCTATATTAGTAACAATACCAAAATTAATACATCATTTAATTTACCTTCATGTCAATATTATTATACTTATTAAATTATATTAATTTTAAATGTAAGTTACAATGAATATGTAAAACGACCCTGTTTATGAAGCTATTTCCATGCTACCAGTATAAGCTTTGGGTAGAGTGCGCGGCGTCCTGTTAAATGTTGGAGCTTTTTATTTCTTTAAACTAATTTTCTTTTATTTTTAAAGCAGTAATTTTATTCTACGGAAGCCATTAACCAATTAAACCAGTGCTACAGTACAGTTACAGCGACATTTTTAAATCTTTTTCTTGCAAAAAAACGTTGTTCTTGTTAAATAGAACAGCATGTAATTAGATAAAGACAATGAAGAGAGAAACAAAGCACACGCGAGAGCAAAGGCGACACTTATCGGCTCCAGTTAATGTTCCCTACTTACAGGCTACGATATATTGCAATAAGAGTTTAACATTTTTCTTGTGATTGCGGTTGAATGTCAGACAAATAAATATTTATAGGTAGACGAATTTGCTACATTTCGCGGTGCTTCAAACTAGGTATGGTAAATATCTTTTTGTATACTTGTCTAGAATTCATGATAGAGTATACATTGCAGTCCTAATAATATTAAAAATGATTTGAAAATTTATGAATTATCGTCAATCTAATAGATCGTGGTAGTACTCAAAGTAAATACAGCTGCATATTTCATGGATATTATAGAGCTGAACAGTTTGTTTGTATAACCCGCTAATCTCAGGAACAGTTTCAGTATCTGGTATCTTCACCCCGTACAACCGACAATCTGACCCCTGTTCATTGCCCCGGTGACGTCACTTGTCACCCTTTCGACCAGACTGGAATACGCGGGAAAGTCGTGAGACATGAGTTATTACCATGTTATCGCACTATTTACATCTTACTTGTGCTCAATATAATGTTAAGCTGTGACGGCGTGTACAGGGTGTTAATTATGTTCCGATTTAATCTAATTATCCGAGTAATTATACTTTATGATTTACTTTTTGTATCATGAATAGCATTCACGAATAGAATTAACTTCTATCGAAAATTTAATCTACAGCGATACTACTATAAGTATTTGGTATTTCTATCTCATCTTAATAGTTAAATACTAATAAGACTTTACAGGTTTTATCGAAATACCTTGTTTAAGAATCTCATCGTCCGCGTCGTAGTGTTAGAGAATGAAATATTTAATTTAGCTTTGTCACGGGTAGCTATGAGGCTCGGCTGCGAGGTGCGGGTCGCAAGCACTTTGTCGCTGAAGAATGCAGCTTTTCGCCGTTAGATAGCTAATTATAACTTCGGAAATAAACAGCTCTCTTGTTAGATTTAAATTAAGATATTAAAACCTGCAAAACTACTGATAATACCTATTTTTAGTTAAATATCATGGACGAAAAATAGTACATGACAAAAAAAGTGTTTATGATAGATATTATACATAAGAAGTTATCAAAAAAATTATATAATTTAATTTAACTTGTTAAGTATATTATAATATGTGTCGTCATTTTCAACATCATACATTTTTGTTATAAAATATTAAATAACCTAACACGACTAGCCTGCTAAGGCTTAAAAATAATTAAAAGTAATACGATCCCGTGTCCTCGTAATTAATTCGACATAGTTACGTAAAACAAGATATACGCGAGTAATAGGTGGTAATAGTTATGTACTGGTAGTTAATTCCAGTTAGCGAGCTACTTTCAGGTGCAGTTGTTTACGAGCGGCGCCGGGGTCGCACACAATGCCTAATTACTCGCCTGTAATTACTCCTGCTAGTCTCTACAACGTCCCTTGCAATACCCGTCGAATAAATATAAATAACGTTATATTGTTGTGAAGTTTTTATATGGAAATGGATGACTTCTATATGCGTAAAAGTTTTAAAACAGTAGAGTCGAAAGGTACGTAAAAAATAGAGATGTTCGAAGCTCCTCTTAGATTGTATTTTAAAATACACTGGCAATAAACTATTTTTTTAAAGTTCAAGCGCGTAATAAAAGCAACTTTTCCTTTATAAATTAAAGCTTTTACCAGAGTTAAAAAGTCATTTCTTTTCCTATTGATTTATCATTTTTCATCAGGTTTCAAATCACAATATACATATTATAGCTCAGGCAATCATGACCACATTCTATAGATTTTCCCCAAATTAGATGTTATTTACAACAAAATAATCAATGCGTAATCTAAACTATTTGAACAACAAGATTGACGTTTATCACACTACAATAATTTAAACATCAAGCATCAGTGATTTTGACGATGAAATCGGTATTTAAATTACATTCCATAATGAACATGAACTTCAGATTGTCACAAACACTGCGATAGGAAAGTCGTGGGCGATAGTCATTAATAAAACAATTACCGGGAGTAAATACAACAACAAATTAGCGAGCTCATTACTGCCGCGCCTTGCCGAGTTGCCGAGCAATCTAGCAGCCAACAATAGCGCCTGCCGGAAATAAATAGCAATAATTTACATGCAACGTCGACCGCGCCGAGTTAACTGTTTGCTCACCGACCTGTGCTTATTTAAATTCATTCAGATACACTTACTAAGTACACAATTACTACTAATTACAATTTACAATTTGAAAGTATTATAGATTAGCAATTAATCATACAGAGCAAGATAATATTGTTTACTGAATATGTGCTGTTACACCTTATGTCCAAATATTTATCTTGATATTTTTTATGAAATAAAAGCTACAATCCGACCACTTTTATCCCCGTACAATAAATCCTGTTAGCAAATTCCAGCCGCTTCCAGCCGAATTTCATTGAGCCAGCTTTAAATTTTTTGCCATTTATCAAAAGTTATGCATAACAATTAATTAATGTTTCTTTTGAAGGCAAAATAACAATTACTAAGCGCCAAAGTTATCTTCTAATATAATGAAATGAATGTAATTTTATTTCATAAGTACCTACTTTTGAGGAGTTTTCTCTCATATTAATTCCAAAAATATTATTAATACAAATATTTTGATGAACAGATTGTTTTTGTTTGTGAAAATTATTTTTATAGAGAAAGAGATTATAATATCTGGAATAGAATATGAACCTGATGATTAAAGTTAATTGTTTGCTGTTATTTTTTTTAATAGTTACCCTGCACTGAATTAAAGATAGAAATAAAGGATTAAGGTCTCCGAACATAATATCTATCAATGAATTTAATTCAGTTCTGAATTGAAACGCTATCTTATCTTAGGAGCAATGAAACGTAATTTATCCGGAGACAGATACTTTATACTAGCCAGGATTGTAGTGTTTAGACTTCAGTCTAGACTGGCCAGAGTTCAAGTTAGATATAGCGAGCCATTCTTATACCGAGGATGCTGCTCTAAGTTCGAAATTTTTTACAAGACAAAAAGGTTTTTGTATCTAAATCTATTGAAAAACATTATTTATAATATTATGATTTCTAGGAAATAAGGTAATTAAGAGAAGGCCCTTAGGAAAAGCCTGTTTCGAATCCATTTCACATGTTGTCTCAATATTTTTTTTTGTATAATCTGTACTATATTATAATGGGTACTTTATCCGGAACTACAGTTTCTAATCAAATCAAATTCACTCACAATTTTAATATAAACCGGGTGTAAATATCTAATAATACATTGAAGTAAAACAACACGGAGCGCAATTACCTAATTAAAATGTAATAAGTTCCATCCGCGGGACTCGAGAGGCCAGCTGGATGTAATTACCTTATCTATTATAAATAACATTGATAATTTCAGCTCTAAAGCTTCCTGAAATTTCAGCATTAGCATTTACTTTTTGACCTGTGAAAATTCTCCCTGCAGAAATTGAGTAGATTTATATGGCCATAAAGTACAGAAAGGAGTGGTTTTGTGTTTGAATGATTAAAATACGTCTAAAATGTGGTTCATAATTTTAACCTTATGTCATGTTTAATAATAACACATTTTAATCTTAAGGCTTTATTAACATTGAACAATCGACTACACTTTAAAATAATTATTTATAATGAACTAGTGGTAAATAAAGCAGGATCAATAACGAAGTACGAACGTCGAACACGATATCATACTTGCGTTATTTGTTCTCTTATACTAATAGTGGCTAAAACAATCGCGTCCTTTGTAAATACATAGACAAATATGGTAAATATAAAAAATAATATCGTGTTGTCCTAAAAGCAATCGCGTCTCGTAGGAATAGTAGAGCTTTTGTCCAGAGCCCGAGGACACGATATTATATTACACGCGTGTCTAATATTATGAAGATGTATCGCGACAAAAACAAAGGAATCGGGTCAATCGGACCCTTCGCGAGAAGAACAGCTGGGACCCACGTCTGGGCGTCCATATTAACAGTGACACATGCTCGCAAAACATTTCAAAACTTAGTCAAAAGATTTTCTTGGCAAGTGCCCTGGTGGGGTGTATTTTGGAAGATTTATTGATATTGACGTCTGTTGCAAAGAAAAGTTTATGGATTTCAGATCATGTATACACGGGAATTCCTAATTTTGATTATGATTATAGTTATGACATTTTCTCTACATTATTAAGATGTAATTTAGTATGGATCTGATTACCTATAAAATGCATTAGGTAAGGGATAATGGACAGGTTTGTAACTTCAATAAAATAGTCTTTAGAAATTTAGAATTAAATACTGAAACTTGATAAAAGCACGTCTAGTGTCTCATTAGGAATGTAAGAAGAGCACAAGTAAATTTATATCCTGTGGCCTCGTTTGTCTGGTTGTCTATTTTTTCTCTCTATTTAAATTAATGGAATACAAAATTACAAGAGCTAAGTAAATGCCACTAATTTGCATGCGGCAATCGCAAATGTGGAGCAAATTTTTAACATAAATGGAAATAAAACAAAGCACGTCTGTGAATGTGAGTTTCTGTAATGTGGTTATTTCAGAAATAATTTGCTTCTCATGTGTATCACATTGTGACGGGGCACGAAATGAATATTTTGATATTGTATACGTTTCGGCTTTACGTTGGAGTGTTACCATATTAATCTCACATTACGGGAGAATGAGATGAGCGATTTGGAATTTGTAATTATGTTTTGAACAATGTTATACGTGGTACATAATGTTTAATGAGTATTCAGCATAAATATTTATAATTTGAACTTCGGATTATGCTTTTGCGTTGACATAAGCCGGTTTAGTGGTTTAGACAAAAAATAACAAGATATTTAAAATACATATACTGTGCGTTTTTTTTTTTACTTTTAATTTATTTTTGTGACAAGAATGAATTAAATAAATAATGCTTCCTTGTAAATTGTTAATCTCACACGGTCTACAAATCACACTTAGGTAATTCAGGCGGAAGACACATGAAAATGTTTCATAGATTCTGGATCTTTCGTGACGCGATTCAGCTTGTTGAGATTAGCATATGTTATTAACTGTAAAGTTATGCAATTTGTTTTGTTATATCTCGCGAGCTCTGAATATAATATATTTGAGAACAAAGACAGTACAACATACAAATTACCCTTTATCGAGTATCGGTTGTTTCAATATCCACATTCTGTAATTTATTGTATTCAATTCGATCATATCAGGAATGTGATATTAGGTATACGTATGAAATATACTTGTTGGGTGTATGTAGCTTTCATAAAATTATAATTTTCGAGTCACATAGAGCCATTATTTCGAGTCACATAGAGCCTTTATTTATCACCACTATCGCTAATCCATATTATAGGTAATTTCAGTTATTTGATAGTAATCATAACACGAATGATATCTACTAATATTGAACTTATCTAACACACTTAAAACAATAAAACAAATTATTATAAACCTATACTATATTGAAATGTGTATATCACTGTAGTTAGTAACTGCTTCAAAACACTTGTAGTTTGTCTGTATCAACGATTTACAAACAATAAACTATCCGTAGGATTAAATTAAAAGCATCGTAATTACATGGTTTATAGCAAATGAGACAATTAAGAGGGGGCATAAAGCAAAATAACCAATCTTCTATTAGATGATACGTGTAATATTCAAGACCAAATCTAAAAAATAAAATATATATCAAACTAGATGATATTATGTTCAACGATTCTGTTTAATCAAAAACATAAAATATTAAAATTGACTCGATAAAAAAAAATCACCAAGTTAGCTCTAATTTTCACACTTTTACGTTTTCTACTTGACATGGTAATACTTATTATGATTTTTTTTTTTTCATAAACAATTATATTAAAACATTTGCAAGATATTTGTCAGAGCATTTTGTGTAATTACTTTTAGTTTTGGTTTTATCTGCGATAAACCACAAACGTTTTATCTCGAGAAAAAAAGAGCGCCAAAAGTGGTTTATCGCAGATAAAACCAAAACTAAAAGTAATTACACAAAATGCTCTGACAAATATCTTGCAAATGTTTTAATATAATTGTTTATGAAAAAAAAAATCATAATAAGTATTACCATGTCAAGTAGAAAACGTAAAAGTGTGAAAATTAGAGCTAACTTGGTGATTTTTTTTTATCGAGTCAATTTTAATATTTTATGTTTTTGATTAAACAGAATCGTTGAACATATCATCTAGTTTGATATATATTTTATTTTTTAGATTTGGTCTCGAATATTACACGTATTATCTAATAGAAGATTGGTAATTTTGCTTTATACTCCTTCTTAAGCAGGTATGTGAGGAATCAAGGGGCTCAATAAAAGTGTAGTGTTTTAGATCACAGATACACGTGCGGGAATAAAACATGTAGCTATAAAGTTTTACGAGACGGCGCGATTTAGCTGCCTACACTCTACACTCTACAGTCGGGTAGAGCAGGGTTTAGTAAACAGTGATCATCTTGTCACAATAAAAATGTACTTATACATGTTTGGAGGTACGTACGGATAACTTGAAGATTGAACGCAGTTTCTTTATTTAGATTTTTAAATCAGGATAATATCTACTGACTTTTAAAATTTTAAAGGCATTTGAGTGATTTATTGAAAACGAAACTTACATCAGTAAGACAAAAGTGTGGTTGTAACTTGTAGTACAATAATTATTACAAATAAACGTACGAATGTCGAGTATACAATTAAATTCCCATATCAAGAAACGCGAAGAAACTTTAGCAATAAATGGACCGCATCGAGATAAAACAGATTGACGTAAAATTTAATTCGAACTTTCGAGAATTCGCAAACAATTCCATATTGCAATCTTTGCCGCGCACATTAGTAGCAGCCTGCGCGATATTATAACAACTTTCATGTTCATCGCTGGTTAGATATTAAAAAAAAGACGGGTTGCACTCCGGGAGTGCCGCGGCCGGCAGAAGTGAAAACTTGATTATTAACGTTCAGCATGTTTGATAGTTTGGAATGGTATCCGTCTTACGCATGGAATATAAGGTCTAAAAAAAAACATCCGTCTTACGCTTTTTCGATCAGACCACGTGTCCTGACGCGAGTTTAAGATTTTATACCCAACGCCGCTAAAGAAGTTTTCACTTCAAAAATTGTTTAACAAGTTTTGTTACTAGTACATGGCAAGCAATGTATGAGTAATGGTGATGTGTAGTAGTGTCGCACGGTGAGTTGGTGCGGGGCTCGGTAAGCCAGCTGTAGCGCTGATCCCGCCGCGCGGAGAGCTCACACGCGGCGCGACTTATCCGGGAACCAAGCACTAATTGATTTTAACCGACTTTCAAAATGTTACCAGGTGTACATTATACGATTATAAAATATTTTAGTTCCGTACTTACCTGATAAGAAAATCAGAAAATTATTATAAAAGCATATAAAAGGTACCTAATATTTTTGCGTAAGTTGTATATTGATATGAAAATATAACCAATTAACCAGACATGTAATGCCTTGTGTAAATTGAAATATCTGTTAAATTTATTCAATTCATCGAACACACAATATAACTCGCTAACAATTGAAACATTTTTAAAATTATTTAGTTATTACAATTAATTATTTACACCCTAGCGCACTGTATTTAGTGCAAATTAATATTTCCTCGTTTATTCAATTTTATGAGGCAGTTCTTTATAATAACGGTGATAAGTCTGTGGATAACTTTTCTAGGCCCAAAGGCCATCAAGATGGGCATAAATATTTTCGGGTTTTCTTACATAATTAATTCATTTACTAGGCCGTAGGCGTATACAATTTTTTATGAAGACATGATTTTATACTTAAAATAATTTTAACATGTAAAATATTATAATATAATACTTCATTTCATCACACCTGATTATAACGTGCTTTATGCCTGCCTGTCAATGCAAACTTTTATTTTATTCAAGAAAAATTAAAATTCAATCAATTTTCAGTCAACTTGCAAATAAAACTCAAGGCTTACAAAAATGAATTCCCTTCGCGATTTTTTCATTGACAATAAGTACCATCCATCAATTATTGCCAGCAATGAAAACAAACGCGCCGTATCGAGATTCGAGACGCAAGTTATTGTAGCTGTCACCTTTCCCGCGTCCCCCCGGCCCCCGCCGCCCCGCGCCCGCACCTCGCAGGTAATCGAGTTTTCAATTTGGCGGGAAATAAAGAGCGATCGAGCGGATGGAACGATAACAGAGAGGTGACATGCCGACTGTACACACAGAATACCCGAAATATCATGATACTGTGATGATACTCTTCTATTTTTATTTTGCGCTTTGATTTCAACTTTCTGTCAGTTTTTGTTTCCTCTCTTGTGCATTGAGATATACATAATATGGAGACGACACCGCCTACATCACTTATGTTCCGCTCAACATACGCCATTTTTTTAATGGTTTTAAAGTGAAACGCATCAAATATGCCTTCGTGTGTGTTACGATATTGCACAAATAAGGTAAACGCAGGTATTAACGACCCCTCTAAGGCAATTTTAAAATCAACCATATTTTTTAAGTATACTGGTTCTTCTAAAGATTTATAGTTTCATTTTATATGCTAGTGTTATGTATAAAAAATGTTTTTATTGAATCAAATACATTCAAATAAAGGATTATCTTGTAAAAAATAATTTACAATGTGACTTAGTCGATTGTTGGAATTACCGACCCATAAAAACGGCTGTGAAGCTATTAACGATTTTTATGCAGCTATTCCCGATCGTACGTGAGAGGAGGCCTTTTTCCAGCAATGGAATGTAATAGAAGCTAGTGATGATGATGATTACCGATCTTAATAAAATGAAATAAAAATGCAAATATATTCGTATTTTTTTATTATATGTAGTTATTTTTAATAAAACAAATGAGTACTTCTTAGTAATGAACTAAATAATTATAAACTTTTAAATTAATCAACATAACACTATTAATATATGTACATATATTAAATTAAAGGATTTCAAACTCTAGGGTATTTCCTTGTGCTATTTGATTGATTGCTTCGGCGAGTTGTGTTTTACTGTATACTTTTCGCCGCTTTTGTGGCTCCATATTTCTGGAAAAAAATATGATTATATGTTTTGTGTTAATTTAACCATGAAGAAGCATTTTTAATAGGCACCTATTATGTCATAAAAGTAGATGAGAAACTAAACAATCTATATTCGATCGGTAATAGCTTCCTATAGTTGCTATTGCCGACCCACATGGGTCGGTAATAAAGTATGTAAGTATAAACCTAAATTGTATTACCGACCCATAAAAAAATGGTTATTTTAATTCATTTGACCATCAGACTATAAAATAGATTATAATTGATTAATGTCATACAAAATATGAACAAATGCATATTGTTTAAACAAAAAAACAATGATTTACTACTGTAACTATTCGATACCGATCCTCGAAAAATATCATAACTTTGTATAAATTGACAACGCTAAAAAATAAACACTAGACAAAAAAGTTTAGTCGCTAATAGATTTTTATGAAGACTCATAGCTTAGATTTAAACTGGTCCATAAAACCACTTGTGTTAGTGTGATACAATAACATAAAAGAAATTTAAAACAAAAAGTTACGTTGCTGCCATTGCCGACTTATGGGTCGTTGATACCTGCCACGACTTAAACTGGTGAAGCTAACACCGTCCCATTTTTATTTTAAGTTTTATCGTTTCAAATTACTTTTTATTAATAAAATGTTGTAAGAAATGAAAAGTTGACACTTAAATGCATTGACATTTAGTAATATAAATTAAAGTATAGATGTCATTTGTTTGTAAATGTCTTAAAAAGATAAATCACAGTACTTACCCGAAGGAACAACGGAACAGTACGAAACGTCCTGCGTCCACGCTACCCCGCAGCAACTTACGTATTTTAACTCTTTTTTGCACAGTTATTCACACTAACGTAAAAGTATACGATGCTCAAGTAATACATTCGTGTATAACTTTGCCTACCTATAGCTATAATAGTTCTGGGAACGTTTAAATTTCGAATTACTTTTATAGGTCGGTAATACCTTCAGATTTTCGATGGGTCGTTGATAGCTGCGTTTACCCTAATACAAATAATACGGAAAAGTGCAAAGGAATAACTTTCAGCGGTAAGTACCTAACTAGATAATAATTTTTAAAACTTAGTTAGAGCAAAAAAATGACGCACAGATTTTGTTCGTGGTGTCTCCTCCATACGTAGTAATATTATCTCAATGCTCTTGTGCAGTGTTTTCAAGTATAATTTTATCAATTATGATCATGTCTTGTGGTGATTTCAATTGCGGTTATCAAATATCTTTGATAGGTACTTTGAAAATAATATGGCGAAATTTAGGCGGTTATAATAGCTTGTATTCTTTATTTGTGTGTTTTTTTTATCTTTTTTAAAAAGTCGAGCTTTAAGGCTGATAGGTAGGTATATAAAGTTAACGATCGTATTCGTATACGTGACTTCTGCAGATTGTACCCGGTAGTGTATCTCTCAATATCAAGCGTGTAGGTGGAGGCGGGAATCGGGATGCACACTGCACACACGTCTGTACTTCTAGCACAGATTACTATAAGTCACCTATGCACATCCTATGCAAGTTGAACTGACGACTAACGACTAACTGCTGACAGTAAGCTGAGAGCTGAGCGCAGCAAATAGGATATGCTAATGATCTCTGCGTACAGCGTAACACGTTTTGAGGTAATGAGCGGATTACTGTCCTAACGAACAACTCACAACCCAAAATTTTCAATTTTTCAAAATATCGTGTACCTACCTATCCTATGTGATAATATATCGTTTTACCCATTGAATGAGTCCCTCCAAGGGGGGTCTAGAGTGCGTGAGTTAGTAACGTAAGATGTTTCTTCGGAAACATGTCAAGAGTCCCTAGGTAATAAAGCTGCATTTTTTACTGCGTGTAACTCAGAAACGGTAGGATATAGGAAAAAATAATTTAGGTACAACTTGTAGATAATTTTATGGCCTTTCAACTTTTTCTTGAAAGTTTTTCTCTAACATGTACCGTTTTTGAGATTTAAGCGAAAAATGTAAAAATGTACCCATTACCCCCCCCCCTCCCACCACTCCGGAGCTCCTCCTAGTGTCCCGGGGCTTTAGTATGTTTATTACCTAGGGACTCTTGACATGTTTCCGAAGAAACATCTTACGTTACTAACTCACGCACTCTAGAACTTTTTATTGGGGAATAAATAATAAAACGAGCGACTGAAAATAAAGTGAGCGACTGATTATGAGATACTGATTTAATAACTTGAGCGCTTCAAATTCATACAATTTGAGTAATCTATACTAATATTATAAAGCTGAAGAGTTTGTTTGTTTGTTTGTTTGTTTGTTTGAACGCGCTAATCTCGGGAACTACTGGTCCGATTTGAAAAATTCTTTCGGTGTTAGATAGCCCATTTATCGAGGAAGGTTATGGGCTATATATTATCACGCTACGACCAACAGGGGTGGAGCCACGGGGGTGAAACCACACGGAGCAGCTAGTGGACAAATAAACTAAACAAGCAACGAATATTAGTTGATAATAAAATTTAATACAGATTGAGCGTACTAAAGGAGGATTGTGATTAATCCATTTGATATATTAGAATTCTAACTGTGTGATTACATTACTATATGAGCGACTAAATTACTAGTTGAGCGAATAGATTACTAAGTGAGCGACTAAATTAGGCTCATCTAGAGCGACTAAAAACACTAGAATAAATTGTTCAAATAGTTATTTGATAAAGTTTTCAAAAACAAATTGAACTGATAGTACCTACTCTGTCCATTATAGTATTTTTCAAAGTGATTTTTCTATTCGAAATACCTCGATTAAGATAAAATACCACTCAGTATAAATAAATCATATGCCAAATAATGAATATAATACAAGACGTAATTTTGTCACTCAAACAATTAATATTAGGTCGCTCAAATATTATGAAGCTGCTCATTTTGTATTTTATGTAACGCAAATTAATGTTTGTTAGTTGCTGATCTATTAATTTTTCATCGCTCGCAGTCAGTCGCTCACTTAGTAATAATTCTGTTACCCCAATTAATTATTTTTGATAACTAAAACTTTAATTTACAGTCACTCGTTTAAATACTACCCCTTTTTATTCAATGGACTATTATTCGCATATCTAACACTCCACTCAGCCGTACAAACTTAATACTTATAATACCATATTATTAATGAATAAAAATTTAAAATACTAGGTAGTCAAATATTAATAAATAAAATACGCTCTAACATGAAAATATATAATGTACATAGTGAACATACCTATACTTACCTAAATTCAATTGAATACATAAAGCAGATAATTTTAAAATTCATTTAGGTTATTTAGGTATTGCAATTCTTATGTGACAATAGTCAATATTTGTTCACAATTATTATTATTACAGGTTTATTATCACACCATCTACTTACTTTCTTATTTATCACTGTTTATGTTGTATCGAAGGTCGATCGTTCGTCAGTCGTCACGGATCAGTGGCCGGCCGCCGCGCTGACGCATAACATGTAATGTGGTTTTACTGCGCCTATAATAACTTATAATCACAAAAAAACCGCTCAAGAATGTACGCAGTACATAAATAAACCCCGTAAAAACTTTGTTAACATGTATTTTACCAGTGTTACGAGACATTTCGTAATAATTTAAGTGTGAAAATCAATAAAAAGTGCAAATCAGTGACCAACAATAACATAACCTAAAAACGTAACCTTGTCTATTCCGCTGAATCATTTTAAGTTCGTGTTTAATGGAATAATTATTTAAATAAATCTTTAAAAATGAAGTACAGGAAGAAACTGGTGTTATTTTCTTTGTTTTTGATGAATTTAGTGGATCAGCCGGCTCCTGAGGTGGATATTGAACAAGGGAAATTGGTCGGTAAGACTAGTGTAGATGGGTCGTTTTTCGAGTACATGGGCATTCCGTACGCGACGACCAATAGCAGCACGCGGTTCAAGGTCGGTTTCTAATGTCAACATACTAACTATATTGTCATTATATGCTACATTAGAACAAAAATATTTAATTTTTCCTATCGATGTGTTCATTTTATGGTTCTTTTTTCTATTTTATTTATAGAAGATTTTGTAATAATTTTAACGTCATTGCCAAAGTTACTTACCATATGAATAACATTATACATATATAGCTAGGTGTAATTAATAGGTACCTAACTACTATAAGTAGGTAATAATATTATGTATTATGTAATAATATTATTATGTAATAACAATTAACAGTTAACATAAAACATTAATGCATCATTACTTAACATTCTAAATATCTATTTATGATTTATTAATTCAAATTCAGGTGGTAATAGACAATAGTTAGTAAGCACAGATAACATTATACTGAAGGAAGAAAGGGATATTATTATTTATTATTAATGAATGAAGAGGTATTTATTACTATATCGATATCATTAAAATATAAGTATAAATTCTCTCGTTTTAAATTTTTATCTCCTTTATGATGATAACGATTATAACCTCTACGTATATTAATACCACCGACACCGAAAAACTTAAAAAATAGAATGATAATATCAAAGAGCTTTGGTCATTCCTCATGTTATTTATAATTCACTAGGCTATCCGCACGCGGCTCTGTGCAGTGTGCACTTTATCGTGTAGCCAGTAGCACCGCTCCCCAAACTAATTTCCATATGTATTTCATCCCTTTCAAGTTTTGTGTTCTTCACATCAGTATTCATGCAAACCCACGATTCCAGCATATAACTACCTATTACCTACATACCATATAAAATAAGACAAATTTATTTTACAGGCACCTGGTCCACCACCGACATGGAAAGGCGTATTCCAAGCCATCACCTCCGACATGTGTCCCCAAGTGAGCCTTCTTGGGAAGGTACTGGGCTCAGAAGACTGCCTGAAAGTGAACGTGTACGTACCCGCCCTCGCGAGGCGACCGCTGAAGGTCATGGTCTTCATTCACGGTGGCGCCTTCATCTTAGGCAGTGGTGGCAAATTTATCTATGCTCCACATTTCTTTATGAAAAAAGATATTATTCTAGTCACTTTTAATTATAGACTTGGAGCCTTAGGCTTCATCTGCCTCGGTACTAAGGATGCACCGGGGAACGCCGGTTTAAAAGATCAAATAGCTGCGCTAAAATGGGTGAAAAGAAACATCGCTGCCTTCGGCGGTGATCCTAACGATATTACTCTGTTCGGTGAAAGTGCCGGCGCTACATCAGCATCGGTACTGTTAGCGAGTCCTATTACTGAAGGATTATTCACAAAGGTTATCATGCAGAGTGGAAATTCTATATCAAATTGGGCGATTAATAGAAAACCGGTTTGGAAAGCTAGCCTCGTAGCGAAGAAGCTCGGTTTTGACACGGAAGATCCTCATGAGTTGTACGAATTCTTCATGACAGCAGATTATAGAGATCTCGTGGCGGTTCCGCCCGGCACGCCCGATGAATTATTCTTTGACACGCAACTTCTACACCTGCCGTGTGTAGAAGAAGAAATACCTGGAGAAGAAGCGGTACTCACTGATCTACCTTACAATTTGCTATCACAAAAAGTTAAGAATATCCCTATTATCCATGGCACTAATTCAAAGGAGGGAATGTTTTTAACATCCGAAGACGACGGAACTGTCGATAAGAGGAATGGAATGTATATTATAGCGAGTGACCTGCGTTTCTCGTCCGTGGAAGAGGGAATGGACGTGTCGCGGAGGGCGCAAGAGTTCTACTTCGGTGACGAACCGATAAGTTTGAAGAAGATTGACAATGTGACAAATTTATATACACAGTTGTACTTCGAAGTGCCGGCGATCATGGAGACGGAGCTTCTACTAAATAGGACTACGTCTCGGGTCTACAATTACATTTTCAACTACTCCGGTAGCAGGAACTTCCTGAAGCAGCGATCTGGTCGCGGCGAGGAGCCCGGCGCCTGCCATGCTGATGACCTCTTCTATATGTTCGACTCTGTGCTAACTCCTTTTCATATCAATGATAAAGATTGGCTTATGATTGACACTATGACAACTATGTGGACAAATTTTGCCAAATATGGGTAAGACTTTTTTACTTGAATTGGAACAAGTTTGTTATTGATGATTTTATGTTCATCAGTTATTCTGTTTTCACAGTAGGTACTGTCTATAATTAAGTAGAGAGTAAAATGATATTCGTGTTTAACAGAACTTGATATTTTTATTACACCTCTGATAACTTCTTTTTAATACACATTTATTTTTTGCAGGGACCCGACACCAGATTCCCAAAAGCTACCTTACAAATGGCTGCCAAGTGAAAAAAATAATTTGAGATTTTTATACATTGACCATGACCTCAGAATGGGTCCCATGCCTCACCCAGAGGCTTATGCATTGTGGAAGGATATCTATACGAAATATCGCAAAACTAATGTGAAACAGCCTTCTATAGGTCCTATTACTTGATAAGTCAAACTGTGATGAGAGTTAACAAAAATAGTAATTGAGAAATAGACTGATCTTTAAATTTTCTATTTTTTATTTGGTTCTTAATTTCTTCATGAAATATCTTAAGCATATTGAAATTTAATTTCATTGGTATAGTAATTATTTTAATAAGTTTTATAGTTCAAATCAAACAAAAATATTCGATAACTAAACATTTTATTAATCTACAATTTTTTGATAGAATGAAAATTACATAAGTACAATAACAATAAAAATTACAATCCCAAAACATGTATAAAAAATGTGAAAACAGTATTAGCAATAGTATTAGCTTGAAAAGGAAACCCTTAAAAGGATTACCATTTCGTATACTAAAACATCATAATACATACTATATTATACCTATTAGCATATTTTTTGTCACCGCACCGTAAATCAGCAGTTACGGAAGTACAGTACAGTAGAAACTTGTATCTAATCTGTGCTATAAATTATATTACATGATACATCACTAAATTCATGTTTCACCTAAAGCACACACAATTAATCTGAAAAGCTCATTATTGATGAAATTGTATTCATAAATAATAAATCAAATTATTACACAAAGCGGAGATGAAGTGAAGTACCTACAGGTATAGTTGCATCCGATTTCAGGCTCGATTCTGCTTATAATACATACATATTTATAACTAGAGGCTCGTTAGGAGGAACACGACGTCGTTATTGCGAACAATACAATTCAGCCAAATAAGCATTTCAAACATCTTCTATTTTATCAGGTTGTTTGCGAATAAATATATTTTCGGTGCTCAATAAATAGCCTATAAATAGACTGTTCTCTGATAACTAGAAAAATTTCATGGTTCTTATATTATTTTCAATGTATAAGTATATTTTGTTCAAAGGACGGAAACTTCTGTACGAATGATATTATACATACATAGTTACATACATAACTAATAATAATTAATATATTTATAAATATAGCAAATTGAGATTCCACTGGTTACTGAGAAGCAAAGTAAACCTGTTTTGAAAGATGAATAAGGAAAACGTTAATGGTAAAATTATGTTAGGACAACTCAAAAGGGCTTCTAGAAGTCTCGAAAATGCTTCTACAAGATTCAATTAATATAATATGTATTAAGTTTGAGTTATTGTGTAGAATATATTTCACGTGTCTTAATAACAGCTGAGCTCGTCATTCAATAAATATTAAATATGGTAATCAATACATACTATCTAAATGAAAAAGACGCTTTCCGCCGCTGTCTGATTTTGATGGTATTTTTATAGAGGGCCTAGTTCTTAAAGGAAGGCATTAGGCAATTTATTAAGTTTTCTATAAAGCGGGTGAAGCAAGAAGCGAAAAGCTAGTTCTAACGGTTTAAAAATGGTTTTGTATCAATAAGTTTTCCATTAGCCACCATCCCGTACATGAAATGAGTAATAAAATGTTTATTGTCCTGGTTTTCCGAGATAAAAGGTTACAGTTATACCTACAGTTATTATATTATTATAGTCTTATTAATGTGTGTCAAATTTGAAATATTATACTTACGACGACCGAGTGAAGATAATAAAAATGTGGTAAGTACAATCTATTTTTAATTTATAATTAAAAATATAAACTAAATTTTATAACATCAAGTCGAAGTCATTAAATTTTTATTTTCGTTTTAAAATAATAGCTACCGGAACCCTTCGTGCACCACAGCTTGAACCTGCTATTTAGGAATTGCTATATATAAATGTAGGACATCAAAGAGATCATTTCAATGTTATGAATTCGCAAAGGTTTGGCGGTAAAAATGTACGTTCATTTTATGCTACATATTTTGCCAATATTATCAACCAATATTATTATGTAGTGTCCAAATTTCATGCAAGGTGGAACATCACAGGATGTGGATAATAATATGATAACCTTTGGAGATGTGTAGAAAGTTTTTATTCGATTTATACTGTTATCTATAACAGTATCATTTTTATTACTTAAAGCACCCAATCTCGTTAATTATGGTCCGGGATTAATATTACGAAATCTCTTTCATGTCAAACTTTGTTTTTTCAGGCGTTAATATAAAATTTTGAGACCAGGCGAGCGCTCAGAAAATAAATTCATTTTTCAATTTATCTGCGCATGTTGTAACATCACCACTGTTCGAACGGTGAAGGAAAACATCGTGAGGAAACCGACATGTCGAAGAATCAAAAAAGTTCGACGACAAGTATCATCCGCCAACCCGCACTTGGCCAGCGTGGTGGATTAGGGCCTGTACCCTCATAGGAGGCCCGTGTCCCAGCAGTGGGAACGTATATGGGCTGATGATGGTGATGATGAATGAATCATTCTCAGAATCAATTAATATTATTTTTTGATTTTATATAAAACAATAAATGAAGTCTTTGTGTCACAATATTTTAGTCAAGTTGTATAAAAGGATATTAGTGTAGCAAATGACAGTGTATTGTGTGGGTAAACCGCGATGTAAGGTATTTTCCACGTTCGTTCTCGTGACAGCGCATCATTAATTAAAAACCGCCATCTTGTCGCGTTAATTGCTTACGAAATAAATATTTACTTTTTGTGATCGTTACACAAACAATTGACCTCTATCTATCTATCTATGTGAAAAGTCGTCCAGTCACCACTCAATAACGGCTAAACTATTTTTTATAATTTTTCTTTTATCTGATGTGACTATAATATATGAGTAAAATTATACTAATTCTACTACTACTACACTTTAATTATGTTAAATGATGTTAATTAACGTAAAAACTTTGTAATAATATGAGTGTAGTTACTAAGAGCTTCACGTGACTAAGGAATGTTTTCGCGAACTTTCGTTTTAAGCTAAATGCGAATAAATTAGCTTTGAAATACAGCTTCCACCGCTTTAACTGCTTGTGTTATTAATTAGATTCAGACAATTACTATTTATTACATGATTAAATAAATAAAGTAAGGAATAAATGTATTTGGAAAAATAGTTTAGCCGCATCATTGTCGTTACATAATATATAAGCCGTAATTTTGGTGTCAATCGCGGCCTATGCATCGATGATGATAATTTACTTGCGCTGTTGATGAAAAGAATGAAAATAATCGAAATGAATTTTCGATTCGATAATATTAATTATTATAATAATAGCCAACCATTACGGTTTATGAGTTAGATATTTTTGTAGTACCTATGCCATTTTTATTCCAATCCTACATCGATGTTATATCTACAAATAATTGAACATCGAATAGCAAGTTACTTACCTACGTTAACAGAAATCGGAAAACGATACGATGCCATATAATTTTATTGCCTTGTAAACCAATAAACATCCGATGCGTATAATCTTACAACAAAAACTAACTGAAGTTCGCGGTATTTTCCTCTTCCAATGGGTAGTTTTATAGGTTATTTTTATATTGGAAATAAAATAAAAATGTATGCGTGTACTAGAGTACACACGTAAGAAGTGAAACTTCTTTATGACCTTAAAAATGTATGGCGTAACGCAAAAATGTCACGCGTACGGCGTAACGCAAAAATGTCACGCGTACGGCGTAACGCAAAAATGTCACGCGTACGGCGTAACGCAACAATGTTACACTAAATTTTTGTCCAACCCCGATAAAGAAGTTTCACTTCAATAAATAAAAAACGAATTTACCTTACAATTAATTTAGTTTTATGGCTATTGAATTGTCATAAAAATCAAAAATAAATAACTACGTTTATTTTTGAAGCACTATCTATACCTATTGCTGAATAACAGTTATACAGTAAAGAGTAAAATACATATTATTCTATGTTAAAAAAATATTATTCCAGCAATTGATATTTTATTTATTGAGCATTCATTCATAATTACTTTCCTTCATTGTAAACGAATGCACTAATAAAATGTAAATCACATTCAGAGTCTTTAAATGTAAAAGCAATAACTTTTGTATTAATTAATGTGATAAGTCAGAAAGAGCCGCGGGTTTAATCTAGCTAGCAGTGTATAAGGGTTGAATGTACAAAGTCAATCTGTCCCTGATGAGCGTGTCATGCCCGTGGGGGCTGGGGGGGGGGGGGTATATTTGTGCCGATACAATAAAGCACAAAGGTCTTGCGGGAGATTCCCTTCACAGGAACTTATTGCGGGCTTCACATGGCTGTAGCGTGAGTAACCGACTTAGTGAGGCTTAAACTGAATATGTGCCGTGCTCTATGTTCAAACTTAAAAATAGTTCGTGTTAGGTGTTAAATTGGATTTAGTTGAAAGTATAGTTTCAATGCAACAAGGCATTTTTTTTATTTTATTTAACAACTAGAAAATGTAACAGAAACTACATTTTTACATTTAAGTAATTAATAATTATTTGGTGCGACATAAGTTTAGTAAATCTCACAATTTAATGTGTGTTTATGACCTTTCATAATAAACATGATACACAGGACTGGAAATTGCATGAAGTCCCCTTAGAACTAAAATCCACTTAAAACTTTTCCTCTTATGACTTTGATATAGTTAGGCTTTGTCCCATTGAAGTTGAATCCAATAAGTCCAATATTTATTATCCAAAACTTATACTACCTACTACGATCCTGCAGCTCAAATCTGATGACCAAAACAAAAAGCCGCAAAAGGAAAAGTGACATCTATTTAAAAGATAATTTTCATTAAAAAGCACAGCAATAAAATAAAGTGTTTTATGTAAATCCCAAGAAAAATACTTAAGCTGAAAGGATAATGGGTTTGGCGAGATTTGATCGGAGGCAGAAATTAATTTGAGTGGAGGTCGCGGCTCAAACGTAATTACAATACAGGCTTTGTGTGTGCAGCGGAAATGCAGTCGCCCGGGATTGGCAGCAGGCCGCACACACACGCCTGACTTCACGACTCTACTGCTAATTGCTATTGTTGTATACACTTAATGTGAAGTGTGATCTATGTATGGAGTGAAGATACTTACTACTAACCTGTGAAATTATTTGTTAATAATATAATTTACTAAGCGTTAGAAAATAATTACATTGATGATGCGAAAATGTAAATATACTTTTGAATTTACAGAAATAAGTCATACGATTTATTTAAAAAGTACATTTTTTGTAGTGAAAATCACGATAAACACTTTCCCCTCGATTTGTCCCAAGGGTTAGAACTGTGTTCATTCCAGTTTTCATCTAAATCGGTTCTGTGATGACGCGTGAGACAACCCATTTATAATATTCTAGAATTACATAATTTTACAAGTTAAGTCGTCCGTGTACATTTCCCTTACAAACCAATATAGGTCGCCATTTTTGTGTGCGGCTCCGATACGTCATCACTAATATAATTAAAAGCTTTCAAAGCGGAGAGCTTCCGCCTCGCTCGCTTTTGTTTTGACAAACGGAACGGATGGACATTTAGCAAATACAAATCGCTGAAAAGGAATGAAATTGCGTAATTTGTTTTCACATAATATTTATATGAATAGATTTTACATTCCAAGGGACATTGTGAATAAACAACATGTCCTTTTATGGATGAAAGCATTAATTATTGTAAAGGACTAAATTAAACAGGTGTAATGATAAGTTATTTTTCTTGTATCTTATTCATTGATTCATAGCATAGAAACTGCGCGATTTCCATTAATTTTATTTAGAAAAGTGAGTTTCAAATCTGAAACGCATTTGCAATACAAAGGAAAATCAATGCTACGTGAAATATTAAAACCTACACTGTTTGCTTCACTTCCCTTATCGACGAACCCATGTTCTACTTCCGACAAAGCATCATGAAAATAATTGAAATAGAAGTCTGTTTCTGTGTCTGAATGATTTAAAAATTAATAATTATTAATAACCGTATACGGCAAATTATGAAGTATATGTGTGTGTGTGTTTTACATTACCTTCAGCCTTACGTAGTAACTACATATTTAGTAATCTGTGCTTGTAGGTACTCAGAGTTGAAGGATTAAGCTTGAAACTTTTGTTTATTTATGAAGAGCACATTTACCGTCCCGCTCGTGTTATTTGCATATTAAAATATCACGATATTTAGAGTGCTTTGTGAAAGTGTCGTTTGTCAAACAAAAAAGTAACTATTATATTATGTTTTTGTTTACGTAATAACTGCTAGACTACAACCCATTTTCATAGTGGAAAAAGCTCATTATTAATTGACAATTACTTAAATTAATTAAGTAGATAATGATTATTGGTGATATCACCAATTATTAATTGACAATTACTTAAATTAATTAAGTAGATAATGATTATTGGTGATATCACCGCTGCATTTGGTCAGTGTGTTGGAACTCGGCAAAGTATTTAGGATAGGTATACAGATATACCAATACAAACAAACATAAAATGTGAAGATTTTCTATACTAATATTATAAAGAGGAAAGGTTTGTATGTATGTATGTATGTATGGTTTTCACGTATAAACTACTGGACCGATTTTGATGAAATTTGGCACACATAATCTTTAGACCCTGAGAAAGAACATATTAGAACATATTAGAACACATTATATGCGAAATATGTACCACGGGCGAAGCCGGGGCGGACCGCTAGTATTAAATAAAGAGCAAATCATCAATGGTTTAAATTAATTTGGTCTTCTTATTCGCAGTGGTACATTATAGAACATTAAGGCATTCAGCAGGTCGCCCCATCGAGGCTCGCACGTAACATTTATCATCCGGAGTGAGCGGCAAAATGGACCGTTTGCAGCACCTTATGAATACGATTACACCTCGACTCGTCATTGTGGAGAGGAAACTCTCTCGTATTGCTCCCTGCCCCCCGCCCCTCGTCCCCCGCACCACACCCCCGCGGACTTCATCCGGAGAAAATGGTCACATTTCTGTTAAACATCTTGGAATTGGAAGCCATTATGTCCAATTAAGTAACATGTTGTTACGCGACCGGACTTTATGAATCGTCACACCTACTGTTGTTCATAATGAATCACAGGTATTATAAATTATTCTATTTAATTCTCGGCTATTAGTAATTCTCCTTCTTTATTTAGTACTAATATGAACAATAGTGGCACGTTAATACCTATGCAGAGACAGTATTATTACAAAACACAACATCTATAGCAATGTCTACAAAGTGAAATTCTAATTAAGTAGCGTAGGGTGTGGCTTACATTAAAAGCAAAAGCATTTTAACCACTTAGACCCTTGTAATTTTCATTTTAAATACAGTTTATCCGATATGAGAGATTGTATCTATATAATCGCATCTAAACACAACATGTAGGCTCGCTCATTTAATCACGGAAAATATGCAAAATGACAAAAAACTCTCCGAAGCGTGGATCCGTTTCAGAGATTGAATCTCTTCAATAATTCGCTCCAAAATTGTAAATGGAACGTGTCGTGTTTGAGGTTTCGTGTTCCAGGAAATTTATTTCATTCTGTATGTTTATGAAAAATACTTTTTCACATATTCTTCAATTACCGCAGAAGAATTCGATATTTTAAAGGGTGAATTTAAAAAGCTCTGTGAGAATTGCAATTTCCTGTTATTTCGAAAACATGAGTTTTGTTAAATCAACCCTTGTGCCTTCACATAAAGCTGATGCCCGCGACTTCGTTCGCCTGAACTTTGGACATGAACAACTGGAGGCAGGATGAGGAAATTTGATACGTAAATAAACCTTAAGACCTGAGAAAGGCCATAGGATAGGTTTTATTTCGGAAATCCCACTGGAACGGGAACTATGTTTGCCTACGCGAGAAAAGCCAGGGGCGGAAAGCTAGTATGAAATAAATTAAAGCTCCAAATCTTCTAACCCCAAAAATAACCATGTACCCTTCAGTTAAGCCATAAAATCTGTCCATCCGACAGTAGACCGTAAAGGATGGCCTTAATAAAGTCGTAAAGTAAAGATAATAGCCGTAACTTAGGAATAACCATAATCAAGAATACTGACTTTTAATTGCTTCGTTTAGTGTTTTCGTAGCCTAAAATGTTCAACGCTTTTGTTTATGACGTACAGTAAGAGATAAATTATTACAGTTTATTTCTAATTTTTATATCAATCGAAGTTTTATCAACTAAGAGAGCTAGGTTTCTGCAAGCTCTACAAATTGCATCGATAACTTTTACTGTTGCTAAGCTATTTAATCTAGGGCAACTTAAAATTTAAGATAAAAAATAAAAGAAAATTCATGTTCAAATGAAAGATATTTTTAAAACTGCGAAGAAAGTTACGAAGTGTGAAGCGAGTTTATCGAACCGCAAGTTAGAACTAACCAACGTAAACAAACATACAACTCGTAAAGTCTGAAGTTAAGAGGAATGAAAACTTGGGAAATTTACACTAAAATGGAATTGTAAGAAATTGGAGCTACTGTGATAGCGAGTAGCGTTTATTTTAATACTTAAAATCTGGAGGCTTGAAGATATTCGAGATTCCCATTCCAATGATATTTACCAGCGATCCACTATATTACAAATTAAAAATACATTCTGTAAACATTGTCTGTAAATAAACATAAACATTTATTTATTCTATTACAGGCACTTTTGAAACGTCATAAGTCATAACACAGTTTTGCCATTTAGCATCATCGGTTGGAAAGCAGTTTCTACAAAGAAGAGCCGGAAGGAAACTGTAGCTCTTCAAATTTACATTGAACCACGTTATGATATAAATAATAAATATACCTTTTTTTTTTTTTTTTTTTATTCTAGATAGGGAAGCGCTTGACCACAATCTCGCCTGATGGAAAGCTAAGATGCGGTCTAAGATGGTACGCGCTTCCCTAGTAGGTACCGGTTCACTCTTCGCTTGAAGACCCCCATATTGTACTCGTCGGGGAACACAGATTCAGGAAGCGCGTTCCAGTCCCTCGCGGTTCGGATGAAGAATGTGGAATCGAACCGCGTAGTCCGGGTACATGGAACGTCCACCATATGGCGATGCCTAGAATCTGTGCGCCTCGACGATCGATGGAAGAACGGGGATGGCGGAACAAGTTCGTGTAGTTCCGCAGCGCACTCACCAAAGTGTATCCGGTAAAAAACCGATAAGCTGGCCACTCTGCGACGATGAGCGAGGCTCTGGAGTTTTTTGCCTACTAGCTCATCGTCGTTTATGAGCCTCTTGGCACGCCTCTCTATCGCCTCAAGCGCCTCTAGCTGGTACTTGGCGGAACCGTCCCAGAGGTGAGAGCAGTATTCCATGCACGATCGGACCTATTAATGTGATCGGCGGAAGACGCACTAAGAAAGACATGAAAAGACGATAAAGCCTGCCTAACTTAAGAATAAGATGCTTTTCTGCTTTAGAAGATTTAAAAAAAACACAAGAAAAATATAATTATATTATCAGTAATATGTGTTAGGAATAAAACGTAGCAGCGTTTCGCTCACGATGCCGATGTCACGCACGCCGGTTCACAGAACTTGTATTTTGCACGACTTCATGTTTGTTTCAACACTTAAGTATTGTATTCTCAAAGTGTTTCCTTAATAAGCACACATAGAGTTTGTTGTTGCATTAGGTTATTATACTTAGTTCAAGTTAGTTCTACGCAACTAGCTTTTCGTCTTCGGGTACATTTCAGGAATGAAATACATTTTACTCCTGAAACGTACCTGACCCTGAGCGAACACAACGCATAGTTTGATAAAAGAGTTGTCACTTTTTTATGCCTCCCTTGAGAAAAATAAAAGCTTGCATGAACTTTGTAAAAACTTCGAAAGTCTCCACAAACTCATTAACTAAAGATATGTTTTAATTAAAAAGATTACTAAACATTCTTAAAGCTGTATGAATTTTAATAGACTTCAATCCCTTGTCTTATCACATTATTTTAGACATGGCAGTTCAAAGTTTCAAGATAGATTAGATGAACTTTGTAGACGTCTTGTTATACCTATCAATTATTATCATCGAGTAAAAATGAAAGAGAAATTAAAGGAATTTTAAGTACTCCAATTATGCCTTTCATTACAACAAGCGATAGCTCTACGTTTCTTTATATAATGTAATCAAAGTGTTTTAATTGTACACAATATCATTTAGTTTATTTAAATATAATATAGTACTCGGTTTTATAAACCGAATTTTAGTGAATATGGCATAATGACGTTGTAACATTACGTGTAAAATTGAAATTCGACCCATTAAAAAGATTTTTATTTACTCTTACCCTTTTTTGAAAGACATTCAATTTGTATGGATGTAATTGAATTATGTTACACACGAGTATATCCTCTCATACAATGTGACCGAAACTGCTCAAGTATAACCCTTTCATAATAATGTATCTGTGGTCCCGCGACAATTGCGGCAAATTCATCACTGTCACTCGTAATGAGGACCGGCACTCTGGAGGTGAGGACTGACAGCTTTTGTCGAGCTTGTACAAATAGCTTCACAAATGTATAGTGCGAAGGACGCAGGCTCAAGATCTTATCTACAGGAGAGCTGAAGTGTATATGGAATAAAATTCGTATTGTGTTTATGATGAAGTACCCATTTTGAGTTAATGTAGTTAATGTGTTATAGAAAATAGGTATGTAATATTTTAAGACAAACTTCTAGTCTTTCACAGAAATATTATAATTATAAATTAAACCCAACTCTTCATACTGAACTAACACTGCATTAATATTCAAGCCGTTGCAAGTAACGTCTATATTTTTAGACGCTCTTATTAATTTTACAGCAATTTGCAAACAGTGATTGTTGTCTTAATATTAAAAATTCAGATTTCAAGCACGAAGAAATACGAGGGCAGAGCGAAGTTTTAAGTAAATTAAACTGTTTAAAGTTATATTTCTGCATCCATTAGAGAGATAAAAGTACTGACTGGAGCGAGACGCTGAGACGTAGCCTTTCACACATTTCCATATCAAAGAAAAACCTCGTTCCGGATCGTCTCAAAGCGAATTAATAATGTATCTTTGGCGTTAAAATGTTTCATATTTCGTGAGAATCTCGACGCGTTGGATCTTCGATAATTCCTTTATAAGCAAAAGAACTTGCGACGCGACCTCGACTTGCTTCGATTTGGCAGAATTGGATACTGAAATACTGATAATTACGATAATATATTCGTAGAGCTACAATACATATTATTACTACTTATATTTTGATACGATACGTGCCAGCCTTAATTGATATTATTTCAATAAAATATAACAAGATTCAGCAATTAAATAGGTACTATTTCCCTTCATAAATAATCTTTATTTTCCTATTTTATGTAAGTCAGATAAAAGTTTTTATAAATTTAATGTACAGACTATTACTAAATTGTAATGGCTTAATTTAGTAATAGTAGAGATACATTTTATTTCAATGAAGTGAAACGCGAAATTGGATTTAGCGACCGAAACGAAAGCTTTTATGAAAATTTTATATTAAATAATAAAGTGGATTACAGACCGCTGGCGGAGCTGCTTTCTCTCTGCACATTTATAATATCATACCTTTGAGTAGCTCTATACTTGTTTATCGATTTACTCTACCTATATCACATTCGGTTATTATAAACAGCTGTATTTTATAAATTTAACTGAATACAAAGGTTTGTTCCCACAGATCACAGAAACTAAAGGTTTGTTCCAGTCAACCCTCTGATGCAATATTATTCAACCTGTTGGTTGCGATCTCGACGTCACACAAGCTCTACATTATTTATCTAATGGCGGTAAAAAAATCATTTAAATGCTCCAATGTAAGCTTGAAAAAGACTAGTACATGTATATTTATGAATAGTGCGTGTATATTTTTTATATTTAGCGGGAGACAATTATTTTTATTTAATTTATAATTAAAAAAATTTCATACATTTGGGTTTGTGTTCTAATATTCTATAGTAACCATATCCTGTATATAAACAAAATGGTAGTGATAATTAAAAATGAAACAACAAATTGCTACTAATAATGTTGACTTAGCTAGGTCGAGCGGTTATTCATTCAATTATCTTCAGAAATTTATACGAACCCGCTTTAATTTATATCAACCACAACAATTATAATTGAGTTGTGGTACGTTATTAATACATATTTATACATATAATATGATTGGCTCAGACTTAAATTATATTATCACTGGGATTGAACAGATTTGTATGCTGAAGCCTGAAGCTGAAGCCGTGAAAATGGATAAATTATTAGAATATTTAGCTACATTAATTTCTTTAACTACAAAGGCTCTGCTTACAGTTTGATGACCTTTCTTTATTTTTTTAAACAAGCCAATTAAATAAAGCTGATCATTTCACACTTCATATGGTCAAGATTTTATGGTAAGTACCTACACTGGAATTGAAAAACTAAATAAAAGAAAACATAATATCTTTTACTTAAGGTTCCCCTGTTTATTTTATAAGTATGTACTCCTTTTTCACAATCGATTATGAAAAAACAGAATAGTTCCTCTTTCTGTCGTTACAATGTATCGTGCACTATGAAACCCTTTTATACAACCAAAGAAAATTATGCAAATGGCGGTGAACCGCGGCAAATGTTAAAATTCACAGTTCTGCTAACAAAAGCAAGACGTAGTTCAAGCTCCCCTCCTTCTCCCAAGGGAGCCCTGAGCCTCAGTCGAATTCCCATAACCAGGTTCAAAGGAATAGTTGTCGTTTGCTGAACCCTCGTCACAGTTACATAGGTAGTCGATTTGAAACGTCAAATAGACCTTCATCAATTCGGATGTTGCTTTATTTTGATTGATTACATTTTGTTTGAGGTGATTTGCGGTTACCAAACGCTTTATTATTTGGTCTTAAAATTATAAAACTTTTTAATAGTTAATAATACTAATTAATACATTTCAAAAGTTACTATTTAGGTAATCATAAAAATGTAGATATTGCGTACTAAGAATTTGTATTGCTATGTAGCTTTTGTAGGTACATAATTTTGTTGTATATGTACAACTTGATAACAGTCATTTAAACGGCAATGAACAATGACATTTCTTAAAAAAATACAAATATGTAAATATTGAGTTTATTGCTTTAACATTATTTTTATTTAGCCTTATCATTATTAACGTTATTTTCGTTGTTATTTTGCATCTCTACAACAGTTCGAATTACCTCACACAGGATTATCGGTATCTGCTAACTTATATGGGTCCTATCTGCCCGTAACTAAGTTAGTAACACAGCGCAGTTAGCATAACTAGCTTAGTCGCGTCGCATGCCAGCCATGCCATGTCCAGCTTGTCAGATTTCATAGGATTCTCTACTGATTTCTACTGTGATTGCCATTTGCGTGACAATGTTTTTTATCATAAGTATGAATTAATGCTGCCCTAGTAGATAGTAAAAATCTCATCGCTAGAGCTTTTAATAAAAAAATCTAATTTATATTTAATTGATTAGAATAAGTTAAATAATTTCTTTCTTTCTGTGTTTGGTAAATCAAAACGCACCTGTAAATAATTCTAGTTGAATAATGTTTGAGTTTTCTTGATCTGATAAATTATTGGGAGTACTAACAGCTAAATTATGTGTTAAATCTATTTGTAGTATTGCGGTCTATGAGGTCGTTGCGTTTATGGTGTGAGCAGGCGCTGGTTTTGGTGAAATAAAAGCCCACACAAAAACTTTTAATGAACTATATTTGTTATAATTAATTTTTATAAGGCCTAGTTAACGTGTGCAACGGTGCATGTCTTATGCGAGACTGACTTCTGATCATTACTTCTCTTTCACTCTCTTATGTTTTATACATTAATATGGTCACAAAACGAAATGTTTACTTTACCAGAATTTATATTATTTATAAGCACTATAAAATAAACACATTATTAAAATAGGTACCTATTATGATTAGGTCCAACATTTTAAACACGAATTTCCATCACAAAGTATCTAATAACCTGCCTATTAACCAAAAGTTGTTTGAGATCACTTTTACAGCCATTACATAACGAAACCAGCCACAACTAAAGGTCTTATGATGTGCGCAAATTGAAAAGGATTACACAATATAATATAAAGCTTGAGATTATCATAAGATCCAAGAACGATTTAGCGCCATATTATGACGTCACAGAATTATAACGTTCGTTTTATATGCAATTCCGTCGATAGTCGATACTCGGCTTTAAATTGCTTGTGATTTAACTTACTTTTTGTTGTTTTTGTTTAATAAATATGGTATAATAATAATTGCTATTATTTTTACCTGAAAATCTGTGAGGAATATAGCGAAATATATATTATTGATAGGTAAGTATTCTTATATATAGACTACAAGCCGGCATAGGAAAAAATATGGGTCAATTGAACCATCAGGGGACATACATATCTAGAACGATAGAAGAGCATAAAATAATAAGATTCATCACTATGCCGTCACTTGTAAGCTGTCCAACTGAGTGCAGATGAGAATTCAAAAGTACAGGTAGACTCGGTAAATTTTGGTCATATATTTTTGTACGGCATTCTTAACCATCGATAGATCCATTAAAAATAATAAAAAACCGCTCAGTGCCGTACAAAAATGGTGGTCCACAAAGTCGGAATTTTTATTTAATTTCCGAGAGTTACCGGGGGTAAATTTGGTCATTTGACCATGTACGGCATCTGTGTCATACTATTTCAATACTACTTTTAATCCATTATTCCACAACGCCGTACAAAAATCATGGGTACAAGGGGAAAAAATCGAGAGTTGCAATCCCTTCTCTTTCCCCACTCCAGGGGGTCATTTGACTAAGTACGGCTTCGGTTCCAAAACATTATCTAGCACTCAAAAGTACTATTAAAAGCAATGCCGTCAAAAAATAATTGTTCTTTTAAATGTATACCAATAATCATCTTAATTTCATCGAATTCTTGATATAAAGAGCTGTAAGGTCATTTGACCCTGTACGGGAACTTTTTTTTAACATGATATTGTAAAATTCAATTGTTGTATAGTATTGCCGTTCAAAAGAAACCGTTCTAAAAAAAGTTATAGAGAAATGCAAAAACTGAAATTTTGTAAAAGTTTAAACATCGTAGATTAATGAAATATAATAGTTTTCTACACTTTATTCGTTGTTTTAAATAGTATAAACACAGATAAATTAAAACGATGCCGTACATTTTTGTGCAGACCACATCTTTTAGGCTGATGAAAGCGACGAAAGTTACAATTTTAAGGGTGCTTTATGGCCATCTGATACAGTACGGCATTACGGTATTTTTACCCGACTACGGCAAAGCAAAAGGAGGGTTATGATTTTGACAGGTCATGTATGTATGTTCATCTATTCCCTCGTAACTTCTAAACTACTTATCAGAATTCGACAAATGAAATATCATTAGAAGCGTCTGAATTGTTCACTAGATAACCAGCGACCAGCTAGCTAAAGGCTATATGGGGTTTCACAAAATCTAATGTGGCGCCCTCTAGCGGACAAAACATACAGAGTAAAAAAATTAAGTTAAGATAAATATGCCGTGTTTGGTATCATTTGAAAGCGCTTTACTTGTACATTTTGAATATGTATATATTACTAGCATTTGCTTGTGACTTCACCTGTATTCATGGGCTGATTGCATATAATTCACATCTTTTCGTTCATAGCTTCTTTATTAGTTCATCAATTTAACGGAATCCATTCCACCTGACTCCGACTTTCCAAGGTGATAATTAACCACCTCGAGCTTCTTAATATTAATGTATATTTATATTTTATTATCAAAATATAAAGCAAACATTTCGTTATATGGATTTTTTTCTTTTCAGATTTTTCCCCTTTGAACCAACGAAAATGTACGGCACATGAAAAAATATTATCTATGCATAAAATACTTTAAAAATAAATTTATTTCGTGTTGTGTCAAATGACCCCCTGGAGTGGTGAAAGAGAGGGGATTGCAACTCTCGATTTTTTCCCCTTGTCCCCATGATTTTTGTACGGCGTTGCGGAATAATGGATTAAAAGCAGTATAGAAATAGTATGACACAGATGCCTTACATGGTCAAATGACCAAATTTACCCCCGGTAACTCTCGGAAATTAAATAAAAATTCCGACTTTGTGGACCACCATTTTTGTACGGCACTGAGCGGTTTCTTATTATTTTTAATGGATCTATCGATGGTTAAGAATGCCGTACAAAAATATATGACCAAAATTTACCGAGTCTACCTGTACTTTTGAATTC
Organism: Colias behrii; assembly: GCA_029959065.1. Classification (NCBI taxonomy): domain Eukaryota; kingdom Metazoa; phylum Arthropoda; class Insecta; order Lepidoptera; family Pieridae; genus Colias; species Colias behrii. The sequence continues at coordinate 156,353 of JARWMC010000013.1, forward strand.
TCATCTGCACTCAGTTGGACAGCTTACAAGTGACGGCATAGTGATGAATCTTATTATTTTATGCTCTTCTATCGTTCTAGATATGTCCCCTGATGGTTCAATTGACCCATATTTTTTTCCTATGCCGGCTTGTAGTCTAATACAGGTACTACTTTTTTGTTGTTTTGTAAATGTTACGTTTAATCTTCTTAATCTATATATATAAAACTCAAAGATGACTGATATAGTGATCTATCAACGCACAGCCCAAACCACTGGACGGATCGGGCTGAAATTTGGCATGCAGGTAGGTATCCCCTAAGAAAGATTTTGGATCAATTCTACCCCCAAGGGGATTAAATAAGGGATGAAAGTTTGTATGAAACTATGTCAATTTTATACCGATTGGGCTTAGACTTTGTTAAGTTTTTACTTACGCTAAACAAAAGTACCAAAGCCGCAAAAATATACCTAATTAATATTAATACTTCTTAACGCGAGCGAAGCCGCGGGTAAAAGCTAGTATCGTATAAGTACGAAATATTGTGTTATAAAAACTTGCATATATTTTTACTACTCGAACTCGTATCAATATTAATTAGAATTAATATTCAAAATTAGTTTTCATTTACTCCTAGGACCTTAAATTCAATAATTCCTTACGAAAAGATTGCAAAAGTGTATTTTTATACTAAAATTGTGTTGAACATTTCTTCTATTCTATTTTTATAGACCGGACTCTCAGTGGAGTTTCGTTTGCAAAAATCGCGGACCTAAATCTGACTTCTGATATATATTGTATAGATCCCAGACATCCTATAGACAGATGTTGCCAACCAGTTTTGTGGTCCCCCTGCCCGCACCCCGGTAATTAAATATGGCATACAAAGAAAAAAATAAAAATTTCCAAAACATGCCGTGTGGGGTATCAAATGAAAGAGCTTATTGAGTAGATCACGAATATATAGCATACTATATACATTTCTTACACTTTCTCTAAGATTTTTTAGAAAATTTACGAAAATGGTCCATTTTTGAGTTAACTTTAAACCACTATAGATTGAAAACTCATGAATATATTTTTTAAATTATTATTTTAAATAATTAACAATAGTCCATTGTTTACGATTCAATATTTCGTACAGTGAAATAGTTGCATGGGGGAGTGGGGGGAGCATTCAAAGATGGCGAGTATATTTTCAAGTTCATATAGTATATAGTTATTTTCATCAAATCCACCACATAGCTCACTTATATTATATTACGAACTATTGAATCATAAACAATGGACTATTGTTAATTATTTAAAATAATAATTTAAAAAATATATTCATGAGTTTTCAATCTATAGTGGTTTAAAGTTAACTCAAAAATGGACCATTTTCGTAAATTTTCTAAAAAATCTTAGAGAAAGTGTAAGAAATGTATATAGTATGCTATATATTCGTGATCTACTCAATAAGCTCTTTCATTTGATACCCCACACGGCATGTTTTGGAAATTTTTATTTTTTTCTTTGTATGCCATATTTAATTACCGGGGTGCGGGCAGGGGGACCACAAAACTGGTTGGCAACATCTGTCTATAGGATGTCTGGGACCTATACAATATATATCAGAAGTCAGATTTAGGTCCGCTATTTTTGCAAACGAACATCTCCTTGGAGCCTGCTCTATTAATACTCTATTCTTAAATATTCTAATACCATAAATACAGACATTTTTTTTTATATAATATTTTTTAATAAAATCTTTTGTAATTTGATCTTGTTTTTATATTCCTACATCCTATTTTCTATAGGAGCCATGCACAGCTCTCAATATGCTTATCTACGATATTTTTTGAAGTACATAGTTAGTAAATGAACTCTGCCTACAATATTAGTTTTCACTTAAACAACATAAATGATAAAAAATAAAAAAGGAACATAAAGTTATTTACCTATTAAAATTATCCGTTTTTACGATCATTATTTATTATTGACATAGGAATAGACATACATATTAAATTCTGCATTAATAAGCCCTATTCACAATGAGCAGCGTTGGGCGAGTAGAGACAATCACGATAGTGTAGACTGTAGAATATAATGCATAGAATTGATGGGTAATGGGTATAGGAGCAACTCGTGGGCGACAGCGGAGTCTCGCCGGCTTTGTGTGCTCCATCTCAATTAGCACTTAGTTGAGAAGCTGAAAGGTCAGGTGTGACATCTACTTTATAACTTTCTAAATTGTAACTAATGTAGTTTTAATGCGTTTCGCTATTTTTATACTGTTCATGATAATTGAACGAGTGCAGGATATAATATAGGTAATCTAATAATTATATATATTGGATGAATATTGTGTGTATTTATTCATTGTATGAAATATTATAAATACATAAATTCTATTTAAAGAATAACTAATAAGTGGAAAGTTTAAAATGTCCGAAGAAGACCTCTTTATATTTTCACTTATTGATTGCGTTAAAAATGATTGTAATGCTAATCACCAAAGTAAGGGTTCAATAATGGTATTCCAAAATAAGATTTCCACTTTATCATGTCTAAATTAAATTACTTAATTCCTGCAGTGATTAACGCGTATCAGGATTATCATGAATATTTATGTGAAAAAAACAACAACAAATTAGAAACAAAAGTATATTTAACTATTTACAAATAAATTATTTACAATCAATAAATTAACAATCTTAACTACACTGACTATAACACCGTGGCGTTCTCATATACACACGCATTGTGTGTATTGTCTTGTAGCACGAAGTCTACGACCCGCTCCCCGATGGCGAGCGCCACGGCGGCCGTGCTGGCGGCGGGCAGGCGCGGCAGCACGGACGCGTCGGCCACGCGCAGGCGCCGCACGCCGCGCACCCGCAGCCGCGCGTCCAGCGCGCCGCCCAGCGACACCGTGCCCCCCGCGTGGTACACCGAGTACGTCATGTGCCGCGCGTAGCACGCCCAGTAACCTTCCTCCTCTCCGTCCGGACAACCCGCCAGCTTGTATTTAAACAGTGACGCGTTCTGTGCTCTGTACTCCGGCGTCTGCGTCAGGTCCTCCAGGATCCGGATCGCTCGCACTATCTCCTGCACATCGCGGTCGTCGTGCAAATAGTTGGGGCTGATCACCGGCGCGTCGTACACGTCGGCGCTCGCCAGCTCTATCCAGTCGCGGGAGTAAGGCTGCAGCACGGGCAACGTGACCACGATGAAGGCGCTCTTGTCGTTTTCCACTACCATCTGGTCCGCGACCTCGGGCACGTGTCCGATCACTCTGTCGTATATCGGCTTCGCGAGTCTGGCGAAACCGCGCTCCATGTACGCGTGGATGTACTGCGACGTCGGCACTTCACACTCCGGCCGGTCGTGGAGCAGCTGCTTCAATTTAAAGTTGTAGCATTTTGTATTCAGGAACGTGGTTATATCTGTGAGCCCCGAAGTCGACAACGGGCCGCGCCGCGCCAGGAGCCATTCTAATCCCTCTATTACTTTTGAGCCCACGGCTAATACATTAGATTTGGTCGGTTGATCGTTTACTTTCATATATACTAAAGGCGCAAAATGATCGGACATATCTCTACCGACGGGCAGATCGGCTTTGACTGGAATGTTATGCTTTCGCAAATGCTCTGCTGGGCCGATACCGGACAGTAATAATAAATGAGTCGAACCGATCGTTCCTGCGCTGAGAATGACTTCCTTTTTCGCGTACATCCGATATATTTCATTATTGCGAATGACTATAACACCTCTCGCCGTGTTCCTCTCATCGATAATAATCTTCAAACATTTTGTGTTTTTGAGGAGGCGTAAGTTTTTACTGACGCCGGGAATATTGAGATAAGATTCGGCCGTGTTGACGCGCTCACCGTTCGCAGTGAAAGCGAGAACTTTCGATACACCGATTTGTGACGCCGCGTTAATATCCGCGTTGAAGGGAATATTGAGAGCATTGAATCCTGTTATGATCCTTTTCTGCCACGGGTTTTTAACATCCTGGAAGTATCCAACGGGAACGACTCCAGACGTGTTATGGTACGGCCGCGACGACTCAGGAAGAAGGTGGAGGTCGCGTAACCCTTCGTATCGCAGGAAATACGGTTTGAAATCTTCCCAGGTCCAGCCGGGCAGGTCGTATTCGTAGTTGTGTGGGCTGCCGCGCGTGTACATCATGAGGTTGATGGCGGTGGAGCCCCCGAGCACACGGCCGCGCGCGAAGCGGCACGCCGCGCCGCGCGACGCCAGGCACGACACGTTGTTGGGCCGCGTGCCGTACGCGTAGTCGTAGCTGCTGCCGATCAGAGCACCCCCCGACCCAGGCACCTGGGGAGACGAAATGTGGTAATGAATATCTACATAAATTCATGTGACAATTTTATCTATCAGTCAGTTAGTTAGGTAAAGTTTGAAACAACAACGAAAATCTGTTCCTAAAAAACAGTAACCATATAAGGGTAGGGATAAGAAAACTGCACTTAAAAATATCCGAGTTACCCACGTTAAAATACGGGTATCGAATCCAGGCGTTCTGAACAATAAAAATTACATTATTATTAAAATTAAAATATTCACTTATAATACCACAAGAGCTTCAAAATTATCGGGTATTTTCCGATAGGTTCGTTGCAAACAAATGAAGGAGTCAAGTTTTTAGTCAAGGTTAAAAAATCACGAGCGCGAAGCGCGAGTGATTTTTCCTGAAAAACTTGACGACTTTATTTGTTTGCAGGGAACCTTGAGGGAAATGCCAGATAATTTTGAAGCTCGTGTGGTATTCGGGAGATTATTTTTCCGTCCCAAATGTCGGCCAATAATTTCACAATTGAATTGAACCTGTCATGTTTCTGTTTGACGTCAACGACCAGAGAAAATTTTCAAAAAATTATCAGTATAATACCATGTAGGTTGTACCACGTGACGTCGAATGGTGCAATTCTATTGGTCGATATTTGGGTCGGAAAAATAATCAGTATAATACCATATAGGTTGTACCACGTGACGTCGAATGGTGCAATTCTATTGGTCGATATTTGGGTCGGAAAAATAATCTCGGTAATTGCCACTTAAGTAATTGGACACAATACATTGTAAAAGCACGTACTTTGGTAATAATTCCCGGGTCTCCGCCAGCCTCTATCAGCAGCACGCTGTGGCCGGCCAGCGCGAGCCGCGCCGCCGCCGCGCCACCCGCCGCGCCCGCGCCTACCACTATGTACTCGTATTCTTCACAATCTGGAAATAGACAGGCATTTCTTGTTATGTTGACAATGCAGAATACTCCTTCCTGATTATATTTGGTAGGATTTCGATGTTAAAATGTATTATTATATAACTTACCGTTAATTTTATCGTCAAGTAAGGACCGAAGAATATCAGCAATGTAGTTCAGCTTTGATGTTTGTTCTGTGAAACACAGTAACGTCAGCATCGCCAAAGTTACTGCAAATACAAACACTATGTTAAAATAACAAATTATTTTCTACATTTATTCTAAATGAAAATAGCATCCAAAGGAATTTTAAATCAATTCGTTATTTGAATAAAGTCATACTTAAAAAAAACAACCTGGGAAAAAACCCCAGTGTTAGAAATTTATGAAGCGAAAAGAACAAAAAAACAAGAACAAAAATGAAAATTCTATTAAATTATGCATTTTTTGTTAGATTAGGTACTAATTAATCCAAAAATGGAATAACAACATAATGTATAATCATGAAATTAGTTGGACTAAACAATTCAAGATGCTGATGGCGTCACAACTTATATATTACAAGCTGTGCTCCGCGGTTTTACCCGCTGTGCTCCGCTCCTGTTGGTCTTAGCGAGATGATATAATATATAGCCTATGCCTTCCTCGATAAATGGGTCATCTAATAACGAAAGAATTTTTCAAATCGGACCAGTAGTTCCCGAGATTAGCGTGTTCAAACAAACAAACTCTTCAGCTTATAATATTAGTATAGATTATTAGCTAGGTATCGATTTTTTTATTTCCGCAATTTTAGTGTTATTTTAATTGTGTACATAGACTATAATAAAAACTCTCTACTACAATTCGGATGATACAGCATCACTTAATAATAATATGTCAAAATCTGTCGAGCCGTTTCAGCTGTAGCACATGCCAAAGAAATGAACATACAGACTTATGGTAGCAGAGGATGTTTTTATAAATTATATAACATTGAAATCAACCTGTAAAACATAGATGAGGGTAAGTATATTGTTCTAATTCCGGATCTTAGACCATTAATATTTGTATAATTTTAGAAGAAGTCTGTAGACAAAATATTAGTCTATTGATCGAAATCCATGTATGCTACAATAGCCTATCTATCGGTTTTTTTTTTTTTTTATGTATAAGTCGGCAAACGAGCTTGCGCGTCACCGTACAGAAAGCGATGATTGGCGCCGCCCATGAACAACCACAGACTCTGGAGTATTGTGGTTGCGTTGCCGGCCTTTGAGGGAGAAGTACGCTCTCTTCTTAAAGTATTCTAAATTATAGTCCTTGGGAAATGCCGAAAAGTTAAAAAAATTTAAATTTCGGTTACGAAAGGTTTAATTAAGGAACACATTTTAATATTCTAAAGTTATATGATAGGTAACAAACTGAGTTGTGGGCATAGAGATAATATTATGTACATGGTTGTGGGCGGCTCTACGAATTTGGTTATAATTATTCATAACCCAGTTGTAATCGACAAAGACTCGATTTGAACTTCAAACTCCAACCAAAAGGTTCGACTTTTCATCTAACTTTGACTCATTCAATGTCGAACTAAGCAAATTATGTTACATAGATATTTCCTAAGCTTTTTTTGTAACACATGATTTATGAACCGGTATAAGAAAAATGATAAAAACCCATACGATATAGGATTAATACAAGAAACAGTATAGTAATAATAATAATAATAAGGCGTAGGGATGTGACGACCCCATCGCCCACGGTTGGAATATCTATTGTTTACGTGACAATAGATATTCCACCCGTGCAATCAGTCAACCCGCAGGACACCTTGTGGCGGGGTGTCGGGGAGTAGCGACCCCGCGGGAACCGAGTGCTCCCGGGGGAGGCCCCTGTCTTCATCTCCGGCTTGCCTTCACCGGCCGGTCGGAGTGAAGCCTGACGAGGACAGGACCCCCACCTCTGGCTTGCCTTAACCGGCCGGCCAGAGTGGAGTCGCGAGAGCTTTTAGCTCGAAGGGTGGATGCGAATCGTAAGTGGCGAGTGGGCACGTGATGCTGGACCCTCAGGGAGCGCGTGATCGTAGTTTAAAGTCCAGGGACGCCTCTCCACCCTTAGCTGCTCACAATATGTTGCCCCCTTGTCGCACTATTGCAGCGACTTATTTCGGGGGCCCATACAGTGAGAGGGCGAGTCACCACCTGCCAACAAATTTTTACTTCCCTTAAGTAGAAAGGCAGGTGCCATAGTTTCCATAGTCCCCAATTCCAGTCCATGTAGCATCCCATTCCATAGCCCGGTTTATTTTGCTTCCATTTCTCACAATAGTCCTACATCGGCCGCGGACTGCCCAGGACTGTATCTCTATAGTGCAGTCATGGGCAGGCTGCGGCTGGTGTCCCACAACACAGTAAAATTCTCGAAAGTGCCTCTGCGTGTTGGATGCGTGTCCCCACGTAAGCCTTCCAAAGGTCCGGGTACCGTCCTTCTGGTGGTACCCGAGTATTATGGAACCGAGAAACATAATAATAATAATTTATTTATTAATAAAACATCATAGGTCCACTTGTTAGTAAATGTTAGTACATTACATTAATTATTTAAATATTATCATTTTACAATTTACCATTTATATGTCATTTTATTTTTATTGATATAGGATGTGTGTACTTGCTCGCAATGGTGCAAGTACACACAATCGTATCTGTCTGCGATCATTTTAAGAGCGCTATTGGTACTGCCCCGCACCCGGCGCACCAGAGATGTACATCTCTTCCGTATTATACTATAAAAGCAATCTACCCGAGCTTCAGCAAACATCCCTGATGCGCTACAGTGGCGAGGCAGCCCCATCAGCGCTCTGAATGCGTTGTTATATTGAATACGCAGAGCATTGTATGCCCGACGACCATAGTTATACCAGAGGCTGCACGTGTAGAAATTAGAGCAATATGCTCTGAATAGTGTTAATTTCACTTCAGTGGAACAACGAGCAAACCTCCTGGCCACCATGTTCGCACGGACCGACAACGCTCTACGCTCCCTCTCTATGTCAGCATTATCCTTCAAGTCGGATGTCAGTATATGGCCAAGATATTTATATTCATTGACTCTTTTTAAAACAAGCCCATTCAGGGTGATTGGAGGCATTGACCGGGGTGATTTCCGGCCTGCCTCGAAAACCATAACCTCACTAATGTAAAATTCATGAATACTTCTTAATCCGATGCTAGGTATATACGGAACTCTTAACATTATTAATACGAAATAAACCTAAATGTACATCATTTGTACCATTGTACCGGTAATCGCCTTAAAACGGCTAAAATTTGAATTTTGAATTTTAACCAGCCTCTAGGCTGGTTAAAATTCAAAATTAAATAAATTCCTTCTAAGGCAAAAATTAAATAAATGCCTTCTAAGGCATTTGGCTAACAGCAATTTGTAAATAAAGCATCGGATAGCTAAATCTTCAGAGAATTTACGGTCAGCAAACATCAGGGCCAATAAATGGACACCGAATAGCATATGGTCTAAGATCCGAATATAGGTCGACCTGCACCGGCGTGATAATAGAATGAGACCAATTTTATAATAAATGTAGTCTATTAAAAAATCTATTAAAGATGGGTTGACTGAAAAAATTTTGGACAGGATATTTTTAGTTAATTATTAAAAAAATCTTTTTATTTTTTTTTATGCAGTGTTGGATAATAAACAATTTTGTTATATAAAACAGCGCTCATGCTGATATATTTTTTTTAGGGTTCCGTACCTCAAAAGGAAAAAACGGAACCCTTATAGGATCACTTTGTTGTCCGTCCGTCCGTCTGTCAAGACCCTTTTTCTCAGGAACGCGTGGAGGTATGAAGCTGAAATTTATATCAATTACTCAGGTCTACTGTCCCTTGAAGCTGTGAAAAAATCAAACTTCTAAGCCAACGCAATCAAAAGATACAGCCGTTTATGCCGCAAATTTTCGACACTTGCAAGGGAATCAAAACCTACAGGGTGCTTCCCGTGAACTCAGAATCTTGAAATTTGGTACGAAGCAACGTCTTATAGCATAGATAAAGGAAAAATTACGAAAACCATAAATTTTTAGTTACATCACATAATATATTTTTTTTTTAATAATTTTAAACTTACTACCCATTTCCTCATAAACGCGTAGAGGTATTAAATTGAAATTCATACCAAATACTCAGGTCTATAATACCTTTAAGCTGTAACAAAATCAAACTTCTATGTCAACGCAATCAAAAGAATTTCGTAATGAACGAACTTTGTAAACCTTGCAGGTTTGTACGGAACCCTCGGTGCGCGAGTCCGACTCGCACTTGGCCGGTTTTTTTTCTATCATCCCATCAAGTGAAAGTAACTGGTACGGACATGCCTGTTTATACCTGCCAACCTAGCAGTTTGTCCAGGTAAATATTAGAAAACCCTATGACTGCACATTCTGTAGGTTTCATACTTCAAGTCTATTATAATTTTTTTTAAAGTGAAACTTTTATTACATCGTCTTAAACTTTTTGGTCTGTGTAGCGCATGTCGCGTGACGGTCGGCTGCCGAGTAGGTATAAAGCAGTGTTCGGAAAGTTTCACTTTTACCGTGGTTTCATAAAACCACACAACATTTTTATTTTTATTATCTTGATAAGTACTGCAATTAATTAAAAAAAATATTTTTTAAAAATTAATTAAAATGTCATGTCCAGGATTTTTTCAGTCAACCCATCTTTAATAGATTTTTTAATAGACTACATTTATTATAAAATTGGTCTCATTCTATTATCACGCCGGTGCAGGTCGACCTATATTCGGATCTTAGACATTGGTCTGGCTGCAAGGCAATTGGTCTAGGCAAGCTATTGAGCTTGCCTCCGGGCCGGAGAGACATTGCATTCTGTCTCGGAATTACTACAATTCGACTTTGGAAGTCACTTTCCAATCATTTAAAATCTATAGGTACTTAATATAATAAAGTTGAAGAGTTTGTTTGTTTGTTTGAACGCGCTAATCTCGGGAACTACTGGTCCGATTTGAAAAATTCTTTCGGTGTTAGATAGCCCATTTATCGAGGAAGGCTATAGGCTATACATATATCATCTCACTGAGACGAATCCGCGGAGCACAGTTATTATGTAGATAAGAAATAGTCCTTATTTATCGTTTTATTAGAATCTTTAGACTTTGTAATAGAAAACAATAAGTATAGAAAATCAATATAAAATATTACTTGTGTTCTTTTAAAGTAAAGATTTTTTGCATTTTTTTTTTTTACTGTTTAAGTTACTCGTAGCTCTGTCTACGGTCGGCCGATTCTATGAATAGAGTTTAGAATCCAGTTCTAGCCAAAAGTATCAACATATTATAAAACTAGCTTTTACCCGCGGCTTCGCTCGCGTTAAGAAGTATTAATATTAATTAGGTATATTTTTGCGGCTTTGGTACTTTTGTTTAGCGTATGTAAAAACTTAACAAAGTCTAAGCCCAATCGGTATAAAATTGACATAGTTTCATACAAACTTTCATCCCTTATTAAATCCCCTTGGGGGTAGAATTGATCCAAATCCTTTCTTAGGGGATACCTACCTGCATGCCAAATTTCAGCCCGATCCGTCCAGTGGTTTGGGCTGTGCGTTGATAGATCACTATATCAGTCATCTTTGACTTTTATATATTATTAAGAAGATTAAAGGTATGAATTTTCGAAAATCTTTTCTTACCGGACGCCTACGTCATAAGATCTATCTACATGCCCAATTTCATGCAAATACATCAAAGGAATAAAAAGTTTCCTACAAATTTCTATTGCCTATTTTACACCTTTAGGGGATGAATTTAAAAAAAAAATTCTTAACAAAACGTCTACGTCATATGATCTATCTACATGCCCAATTTCATGCAAATACATCCAAGGAATAAAAAGTTTCATACAAACTTCTATCCCCTATTTTACCCCTTTAGGGGATGAATTTTCTAAAATCCTTTCTTAGGGGACGCCTACGTTACGACATCTACCTGCATGCCTAATTTCAGCCCGATACGTCCAGTGGTTTGGGCTGTGCGTTGATAGATCACTATATCAGTCACCTTTGAGTTTTATATATATAGATAGATAGAGAAAATAACAAGCAATATTGTCGCAAATAACCTAACCACAGAGTTAGATAGGAGGTTTGGGAGTCATTACAAGCCGTTGTTTTTTCACCAAATTTCTCAAATGAACTTTTTTCTATTATTTCGTAAATTCGTTTTTTGTTTCGAAATTCCCTTGTTGAATACGTTTTACTCGACTTTCAAGTCGCAGGAAGAAAAAAGTATTCCGGAAAAAGGGATCCCATATAAGATCAATTTTGTTGTCCATCTGTCTGCCTGTCTTGACAGAAGTCAAGGCCCTTTTTCTCAGAAACGCGCCGAGGTATCGGGCTAAAATTTATATCAAACACTAATAATGAAAAAATCAAACTTCTGAACTAACACAATCAAAAGATACAGCCAATTAAGTTGCAAATGTGGGACATTCACAAGGGAATCATAACCCACTGGGTATTTGAACAAAACAATGTATTATATGCATAGGTAAAAGAAAAAGGTTTGTACGGAGCTCCCACAGCACGGACCCGAATCGCACTTGGCCGGTTTTATTTACATTCAGTACACTGATCGAATTTCCTTACGGACATGCCTTGCCAATTCGCCCTTTTTTACTTATGCGATGGAGATCTCGCTTGAAACATATAACTATTTATAATACTATATAATGTAAAACATCTTGTGCACTTACAAAATTTGAATTGTAGACTGTGTACGTGCATCTGAATAATTAGAGTTCCCACATGCATTTCATGAATATTATGTTCAAAAGCAGTCGTTATCGTTTTGCGTTCTATAATATTATCATTTAAAATTTAAATTATATGAAGCCTTATCTAAGTTCGCTAGTTAGTATACATTTCAACTGAAGCTGGACTCTGAATCCAATTTCCAGACAATATAATTATTTACCGTTACATTATATTACACCTTTGTCTATGTATTGTTAAATATTGTAATGTAAGTAGTAGACCTGTGTAGGTTTTTCACTGTAGTTACAGGGTGGCCCTGAAATACGTTGACAAACTTATTTTATGATTTATTTAATTTTTCTTTTACACAGTATATCAGTGACTACTTAATAATAAAAATACAGTATTATTTTAATATAAATATCTATTTATTTTCAAAATAACCACCTTTAGCTTTAATACAAAGGCTTAAACGTTTTCTGAAGTTTTCGACGATTTTCCGTACCTCCTCTTCAGATATTTTGTCCCACTCATGAGGAAGTGTTGCCTTCAGCGCGTCTACACTTCTGTGTGATGTTGCAAAGGCCTTCGCCTCTAGAACCGACCATACGCTGAAATCCATTGGATTAAGGTCTGGTGAAAATGGAGTCCATTCCTTGGAACTTATGAACTCTGGGAAATGGTCCATACATCACTACTGCACATTTGAGCCCCTGTGAGATGAGCAGAGTCCTGTTGAAAAGTCCACGGTTGGTCACCGAAGTGCTGCTGGCTCGAAGGAAGAACTATACTCTCCAAAATATCGCGTCGGTATATTTCTTGATTCATTTTCACACCTTTTTTTACGAAAACGAGAGGAGTTTTGCCTGTTGAGCAAATGCCACGCCAAACCATGACTGAATCCGGTCTTTGCCGATAGGGGATAATTGCTGTTGCTCCAAAGCGACTAGAAGAGTAAACTCTATCGTTTTGGCGGTTATGAGACTGTTCAATCTGAAAAAATTTTTCATTTGTGAAAAAAATATTTTTCCACGCTTCACCAGCGGAGCGCGCTTTCAGTAAGGGACATCTTTCAACGCGTATTTTTATATCTTTATCATCCAACCGCTGCGCTTTTCGCGGCTTGTATGCTGTTAACTTGAGCTCATTTTTACAAACTCTTTGTAACGTTGAATGACTTACACCTAAACCTCGAGCCATTTTTCTTACCTTGGCTTGTGAATTGCGGGTCAATCTTTGTTTGACGATGTGTCGAAGCCTAGGCGTCCTCACAGTTCTTTTTCTGCCTCTTCCCAGACGGTCACCAAGATGGCCAAGCTCATCGTAGCGTTTAATAGCAGAAGAAACTAACTGCCGACTGATACTGAGAAGTCGCACTATCTCGCACTGCCGCTTACCAGCCTCAAATAAGGATATTATTTCACCTCGTTGAGCAGACATAGTAAAAAATGACTAATTTTTAATTTATTCTCTTCACAAATAACGTTAAGTTGGCGCCAAAACATGTGAAAATAATAATTAAAATACAAAAGCAACGCAGCATGTCCCATTTTTGAAATTTATTATTTTCAAATTTGTCAACGTAATTTAGAACCACCCTGTATTGTCTGAGTGTTATATTATGTAACCTTCTTCTTACGCTGCAGCGTGGCTCTACTCGCTAATTACGAGTGAGGGGAGGAATACTAAACCATTATGAGCTAAACGAGATATAGTTATAACTGAAAAAGAATGTTATTATCTATTGAGTTTATTAATATAGACAATACTTTGAGAAATTTAAGATTTTTCAAACACTACAACGTTGACCTTCGGATTAAACAGAAAAAGGGGATGCTTATATAAGTGGGGTTTGATAAGAACGGCAAAATAATAATATCTGTATCTGCATTTCACTAAGAAACAATTAATTCTATTAAATACATTTGTTAGAGCCCCTGCAAACAAGAGAGCGAGTGTTTGTTCCACGAAGGATCCTTCATTTCTTGGACATTTCCATTATTGAAGATCCTCAATGTTTTAACTATAACATGATTTTTATCATCACTACATAGTATAAAACAAAGTCGCTTTCGCTGTCCCTATGTCCCTATGTCCCTATGTCCCTTTGTATGCTTAAATCTTTGAAACTACGCAACGGATTTTAATGCGGTTTTTTTTAATAGATAGAGTGATTCAAGAGGAAGGTTTATATGTATAATAACATCCATTAAATAGTGGAGAAGTACTGTTATTTTTGAGGTTTCTAATGTGATGTCGTAAATAATTACATTTTTTCCGCTTACATTGCAAACGCACCTCGAATACCTCGAATACATTGTTCATTTAATATAAATCTATATGGCCCTTTACACCGTATGATTTAACTGAATATTTTCGAAGATAATATTACAGATTTTAAAATTGCGGGACGTAGCGTTTGCGGCCGCGGCGGTACCGGCCGGCCGCCATTGCACCCGTGCCGTGCGAAGCCGGGGCGGGTCGCTAGTATATGATAAATGCATAAAGTTATGTCACAGTTGACAGATATATACGTACATACAGTCAGGAAACTAAGCCCCTGCGATGAAATTATGACGTTAGCACTGTTATAGCTATAGGGCTGTTACCTTTTTGATATTTAACCGACTTCAAAAATAAAGGAGGAGGTTATCAATTCGGCCTGTATATTTCTGTTTGCTTTTTTTTCACAGTCGATTTTGTGGTAATTTTGAGATTAAAACTCGTTAAAATACAAAAATGGTGTAGCCTAAATATGAATTTACAAGAAGAAACAATCCGAATTAATACACCTTGTAAAAGTAAATACGTTTTTATCAGTGCTATATTTCGAAATCTTGTTTTGTTATGGACGCCGTAGGTTATTTAATGTACCTAAATTATTTATAATGCTTGATATTTGTATTATAGATATATTCAATAATTATTTTAAACCAGAATTTACAATACTTGTATGTAGGTATACCTACTAAATTATTTTTAAAACGATAAATTAAATTAAATTAAAAAACACAAAATATGCAGAAATAAATTAAAATTATTATTATACGAGCATAGAACCTCCACCTTTTTGTTTTAGGATGAAAAAGAAAATAGTTTGACAGGCTTAGTGCTTGACAAAGTGGTGACGTCACTAGGGTTGCCAGATGGCCGGGATTTCCGGGATTGTCCCGGAATTTTGCGTGCTGTCCCGTGTCCAGTAATTTTACTTTGCTGTCCCGGAATGAAAAAATACAAGTTTTTTACAAAGTTACTACGGCTGCAAAAGTCAAATCGCGCTGCGTTAGGTGAGCGAGGGCAGGGCTGAGCCGTGAGTGGCTCGATTCGCTCGACGAGTCGCCAATCGCCATCCACACTATTAGTTTTTTATATAAGATAATAAATGATGATTATTATCTACCAAAGTTTTAGTAGGTAATCGTTATACAGTTCTCAATATTTGTTCTATATTTTATTTATGTTACAAAATACCTGATGTTGATTTTCTATTAAAGTTTAATTGATATGTTATAGTCAAACACCGAAGCTCGGGCACTCGTAGGTTAGACTGGTCAATCCTCAGGTCTGACATAATGACTTGGTCAAAACCCAAATAAATGTAATATTTCGGCCATTTACTAAACAATTTTCGTCAAACCTGGGAGAAACTTATTTGTTAAGTAATTTAAAAGGAAAAATTATAATTTTTCTGACAGAGTGAGGTATTGATTTTAATTTTTATTGTTTATATAAAAAATTAGATCGACGACTGACCGCGTTTTGCAGATGTTAGTGAACAGGCAAAAACCCATTTTTTTTTTGATCTGCTAAAAATTATCTACTGCGGGAAGTTGGCAGATCATTTTTTCAAATGTCGTTTTTTTAAGGTAAAAACGCCAGAACTATTTCTAAAAAGTATCAGGAACTGTAGAACTCAACTGCATGCGATAAGAACTCAATTTTTTTTTTATCCGCTAAAAATTATCTACTACGGGAAGTTGGCAGATCATTTTGTCAAATGTCTTTATTTGAGGTAAAAACGCCAGAATTATTTCTAAAAAGTATCAGGAACTGTAGAACTCAACTGCATGCGATAAGAACTCAGATTTTTTTTTTGATCTGCTAAAAATGATCTGCTACGGGAAGTTGGCAGATCATTTTTTCAAATGTCGTTTTTTAAGGTAAAAACGTCAGAACTATTTCTAAAAAGTATCAGGAACTGTAGAACTCGACTGCATGCGATAAGAACTCACATTTTTTTTGATCTGCTACGGGAAGTTGGCAGATCATTTTTTCAAATGTCGTTTTTAAGGTAAAAACGCCAGAACTATTTCTAAAAATTATCAGGAACTGTAGAACTCGACTGCATGCGACAAGAACTCACTTTTTTTTTTTGATCTGCTAAAAATGATCTACCACGGGAAGTTGGCAGATCATTTTTTCAAATGTCGTTTTTTAAGGTAAAAACGCCAGAACTATTTCTAAAAAGTATCAGAAACTGTAGAACTCGACTGCATGCGATAAGAACTCAAATTTTTTTTTGATCTGCTGGATATTGATCTGCTAAGTTCACTAACATGTTTTGCAGTCGCTTCTAGAATTGACCAAACCAAAACAGAACAATTTACGGTCGACGTTTGCCTGAAAAGTTAGGAGCTCCTAGGTTTAAGTAAAAATACTTCAGACAAAGGGCGAAATTCAAATGTATTTCGAGGATTGCCCGATGGCTTTTGCCAAACATAAGATAAACCAGTCCTTTCGCGAAGAAATTATGTTTCGGGATTTGACTATAACAGATAACTGAAAGAGTAAGTATCTCAGTTTCTATTTAAAGTTCATTTGTCATATTTAGGCCTTAAATTTACTTAGAAAAGTTGAATTACAATTTTTGTATTTGACAGTTTAAGAAAGTAAATAAAATTTTTTTTTCTAAAAAAAGTTTTTTTTTTATCAACCAATACTTTTTGGTAATTCTTACTTAGTTTAGCCTTGGACCAAAGACCAAAACTTTGATTCCGTTCGGGGCCCCAGAAATGTCCCGGAAATGATCAGCCTGGATCTGGCAACCCTAGACGTCACGTATCGATAAAAATACAATAATTCATAATATCTATATTTTATGTATTTATGTTTTTACATTTTGGTGAAATATATTATTTCAGTTTAATTTTAACACGTGCTTGTAGATAAGTTGATTTCGGCGATCATTTTAAAAATGCCACGTACTAATTGCGCAGTATTCGGCTGCTTGAATTCAACTATACCAATTATACCACCAGATGATTTTGTTCAATATGTCGAGAAAATGGATAACATACAAAAATGTTATCCATTTTTTTTGCTGCTTTAAGAGAGAACACATAAACTGTAAAGTGGCTGAATTAATTTACAACGAATTTAACATAATCAGTTACTTAAAAAAACTGTTCATAAGATTGAGAATATTTTACACTATAAAATTTAACAATAAATTCCGAATTAGTCGTAGTAGACGAAAGTATTTTTCAGTAAAAAATAATTTGTAATTTTTTTTTTTCGAATAAAGGCATATTTATGTAATGGTTATTTTAATATCTATACATATAATAAAATCGTAGGAAAGTCAAAACTGTAGATTGAATATTTTTTTAAAAGAATACTTGGGACAATAGATACCGAAGCCAAAAATATAGTTAGGCTACAAACTGAAACAATCGATATTTATTTAACGTGAAGTCATTGACATCACTTTTCTATACTATGTATCTTTGTCATTCAAAATCTGTGGATGTGTCACCCGCTACTATCGATCCCCCTGAATACCCTTATGATTCTCGTAAACACGCTTGCTTGTGTGCGTGTGCCATTTCGAACGTTTTGTATGAAGTTTCCTTACTGTATGTATCTGTATATTGTGGTTATGTTTTAGATAAATTACGTAAACGGTAAAAGGTAGGAAATTATCATACTTAAGGAATGTCCATAGTACCTACATAGAAATTTATCGGTTTTCCAGATTAGGCATAATTATGTTTATTTACTTAATGATTATATACTCTATAAATATAATAAATAACGTATATGGAAAAAGGATGCGGGTTCGAGTCCCGCCTCGTGATCGATTTTCTTTCTATTCTTTATAAATTTATAATTATTAACGTAGGTATATAGAGTACAGACAAGATTTATCAAATTATATGGTACTAAAGCTTTCTTCTCCATCGACTCCACCACCATAAAAACAGGTAAAAATCAGTGCAATCGTTTTTGAGTTTATCACGAACAGACAAACAGAGAGACGCGGCGGAGGAATTTAATAATAATTGTAGTGACTAAGTATGCTAGAGAACTTACCAAAAACTAGCAATTGAATCCGCTTGATATCCAATATCTTCTGCAGCAGCCGAGCTGACCTCTCACCAATAACCTCATCAGGCAGCAAGTTGTCTGCTACTCGTCTAAAAAAATTTATAATAAGTAGCTAAGTAAATAAAATATAACGTTTTTGGCGGGATATACCCATTAAATGAACAAAATTAACTATCGTTATGATTATGGTGATTATTTTTCCGACCCAAATATCGACCAATAGAATTGCACCATTCGACGTCACGTGGTACAACCTACATGGTATTATACTGATCATTTTTTGAAAATTTTCTCTGGTCGTTGACGTCAAACTGACAGGTTGAATTCAATTGTGAAATTATTGGCCGACATTTGGGACGGAAAAATAATCTCCCGAATACCACACGAGCTTTAAAATTATCTGGCATTTCCCTCAAGGTTCCCTGCAAACAAATAAAGTCGTCAAGTTTTTCAGGAAAAATCACTCGCGCTTCGCGCTCGTGATTTTTTAACCTTGACTAAAAACTTGACTCCTTCATTTGTTTGCAACGAACCTATCGGAAAATACCCGATAATTTTGAAGCTCTTGTGGTATTATAAGTGATTATTTTTCCGACCCAAATATCGACCAATAGAATTGCACCATTCGACGTCACGTGGTACAACCTACATGGTATTATACTGATAATTTTTTGAAAATTTTCTCTGGTCGTTGACGTCAAACTGACAGGTTGAATTCAATTGTGAAATTATTGGCCGACATTTGGGACGGAAAAATAATCCCCCCGAATACCACACGAGCTTCAAAATTATCTGGCATTTCCCTCAAGGTTCCCTGCAAACAAATAAAGTCGTCAAGTTTTTCAGGAAAAATCACTCGCGCTTCGCGCTCGTGATTTTTTAACCTTGACTAAAAACTTGACTCCTTCATTTGTTTGCAACGAACCTATCGGAAAATACCCGATAATTTTGAAGCTCTTGTGGTAGATATTATAAGTGAGTATTTTTTAACGTTAGATTGCTAAATGCAGAATAATGCTGACAAAATTTCAAAAGAACCACCTACCTAGAAGACATCTTATTTCAGATTTTCCAAACAATAACGCGTCAAAATTCACGACTACAATTTATTGTTGACCACTCTATCAACTAACTCACTAATCAACTAAGTAACTAAAACTCAAGTAAACCGAAGCAGTGGCCACAACCAACTAAAGCGTAACATGTATCCAACGATAATATAAGATGAGTTGCATAAATTAAAATATTCATGTCTAAGGTAATGAGCCGTATTGACGCTAATCTTCGCTCAGGATCTTCCGACTTTAATGGAAATGTAAACACCACACCTATAACAATAAGTTTTTTATCCATTTAAAATTAAAGACTTTTTAACGGATTTTAAACGCGATTTATTCATTCTATTATTTTCCCGACGTTTCGAACACTTTACAGCAGTCCAGTCTCCCCGTGACCACGCTCGCTGTAAAGTGTTCGAAACGTCGGGAAAATAATAGAATGAATAAATCGCGTTTAAAATCCGTTAAAAAGTCTTTAATTTTAAATGTATAATACTCGCGTAAAATCAAACATTAGAAAATACACGATTTAACAATTTGAAAGCTGTGAAAAATAAGCATTACATTTATCATTGTTTCGAAAAATCTAATATCTAATATCTATCTAATATTTTCTAATATTTATATTATAAAGGCGAAAGTTTGTATGGATGTATGGATGTATGGATGTATGGATGTTTGTTACTCTTTCACGTAAAAACTACTGAACCGATTACAATGAAAAGCACACATATAGAGGGTAACTTGGATTAACACATAGGATAGGTTTTATCCCGGAAATCCCACGGGAACGGGAACTATGCGGGTTTTCCTTTGAAAACGCGGGCGAAGCCGCGGGCGGAAATCTAGTAGATAATATTTGTTTGTTCACTTAGAGATGTCGTAAATATCAGGTTATTATCATTTACGGCACGTGAGGAAGCTCTCATCGATGTACGAATATTTTAGACACACCTTTGTGGTATCGTCGTGAATTAGCTAAAAGCATCCGGGATATTATGTCACAGGGAAATGAAGATATCAGAGATTTACGAAATCCCTAGGGACACCAAGAAGATGACGTATAGATAATAATATGTCGTACACTTTCACTTTAAATGTAGTGAAATGAACAGTAAATTAAGTTTCGTTCGTTTTAGTTTCAGGTTAGCCTCATTAAAATGATGCAATTTTCAGTACATCGCAACAACTGACTATCAATAATTCTATGAAAATAATTAAATAAAAAAGGAAATGAAAATACCAATAAAATATTAAAAATTAAATCAATACCTACTCGTAACTATAACAATTAACAAATCAATAATGTTACGTTTTGTTTAGACTACGCAAGGAGTAATAACTATAAATTCGTCAACCAACGTGACTTCATATTCCAAGGGATTTCGTGAAATCTCTGATCCTCATTTCCCTGCGACAGATATACTAGTCTAAGATCCCACCGCAGGATCAGTGCGTTCATCGGTTTTTTGCTGAAAACCGAACTTTTATGTATATTTATAATTAGGAGAATATATATCGACTAGGTTGCCAGTCAAAATTTGGCCGCAAGCATGTTTAATTAAAATTTTTCTAATCGATTTTTGGGAAAAAAATTCGTTCACTTGTTTTTTGAATAAAATGTAGTCTACATCACGTCAAATGATATAAAAATTCTAAAAAATCACGGTTGCCGCTTTTCACCTGGCCGCAACATCTTGACAGCCTGGTGCAAACAGGTATGATTTCGATTCATTTTTACGTTCATAACGCACATTTATGAATCATATATCAAATTAAAGCTATTTTTTTTTCTATTAATTATTATATATGGGTGCCTAATTAAATCCGGCCGCAAATAAGGGTTGCCGGCTGTTAAAGATGTTGAATATTTAAGGTTGAGTGAAAGAAAATATGTCGTCCTTTTCAAAATGACAAATTTAAAAATTACAAAAAAAAATTAATATTGATTTAATATAATTAACAGCCGATCCTCTCTTTTTCTCGCGTCGCACTCACTGCAAGAAACGGTACTATCCTTGTTGCACTCATGATTATAAAGCTATTGCAGTTTTATGTTTTACTTCTAAACAAATGAGAATTTCGAAAAAAACTCTCTGCTTCGAAATAGACCATTAAAAATCTATTACGTAGCAGAGCGTTTTTTTTTTTCAAAATTCTTTTTTGTCTAGGAGAGAAATATAAAGCTGCAATCATAGGGACCGGCTGTTAATATTGATTTAAAAAATACAAAAATAAAACCAAGGTGACTTAAGTAAAAGAAAATTTTATTGTGAAAGTACTACATATTTGTAAATTTTAGTAGATTTTATTCAAGTATTAAATCGTCTGTTACATGTTAATTAAACATTTAAGCAAATTAAAAAATTTTTAAATGTATCTTATATTTCCGATAATCGGAAACATCGGAGCTTTCAGTTACACTATCATCGGAGCTATCACTTTCATCGCTACAAATATCAGAATTGTCGTCACTATCGAAAGATTTGTCCGTAGAATCACATAGTACACTCTTAACTTGCGTTGGAGTTGAGTCTCCCAGGAACCATGTTGGTTTCAGAATACCATCGAATAGCAGCCAGCCATTATTTTGCGGGCTGAACTTGATACAGTCCGGTTCAGTGGCATTTAAACACATCGAATTAACAAAGATTGTCCGCAACAATTTTTGTTTCAAAGATTTCCAGCACGGTGGAATGTGCGTCGAGTCCAAACCTTTAATTCTTTTCATAAATTTTTCAGTACTTTGTTTTGAAGCGTACATTTTATTAAATAATAAAAATCTTGCGGTATTTACACTTTGACACTTTGAGAGTCCATACATAAGGCACTTAAACTCTTGGACTGCATCAATTTTGGTTTCGTCAAAGATGTCAGTAGGATTCGTCAGTGACGCAAAAACTTGTTGAATTTGTGGGTGCTTCATAAATAGATTTAAGGGCCGAAGTTTTCCTTTGTTGAAAAATGCAGCCGTGTAGTCGCAACCCGTGTAGGCGTGAAAAGCGGGAAGAGCGTCGGTGTACTAAAGGCGTAAATATTTATAATTTTTAAAAGCCAGCAACCCTTATTTGCGAGTAGATTTAATTAGGCAACCATATACGATAATAAATAGAAAAAAATTAGCTTTAATTTGATATATGATTCAAAAATGTGCGTTATGAACGTAAAAATGAATCGAAATCATACCTGTTTGCACCAGGCTGCCAAGATGTTGCGGCCAGGTGAAAAGCGGCAACCGTGATTTTTTAGAATTTTTATATCATTTGACGTGATATAGACTACATTTTATTCAAAAAACAAGTGAACGAATTTTTTTCCCAAAAATCGATTAGAAAAAATTTAATTAAACATGCTTGCGGCCAAATTTTGACTGGCAACCTAGTCGATATATATTCTCCTAATTATAAATATATAAAAATTCGGTTTTCAGCAAAAAACCGATGAACGCACTAATCCTGCAGCCGGATCTCGTACTATACTGTAATGGTTATAAATGGAAAGATAAACGACCTTCCGATTTAAATAAAAATTGCCATTTATTTACACAAGCAATGAAGTAATCAGAATTGAATAAATTATTCCATTACTTAAAAATCTCACATAATAATTATGATAAAAATACATCTTTGTCGTTTAATTAATTTTGTTCATATTATATTACGTAAGCTTAATTATGTTTTATTGTATATATTTTATATTAATGGAATGCATAATGTATGCGGGAAGTTCTAGATATTAAAATGATACTATAATTCTCAACAATAATTAGGTATCATTTTCTGTAAAAGTGTGCCCAGTGTGCCCGCAAGAAATTTTCAGATTTCTTCGGTAATATTATATTATAATATAATAAACTAACTTTCGGTGCTATTTTAATTTCTCTAACTGTCTTCCGTAATGTAAGTTCGTAATCCTATCATGCTAAATAAATACAATAGAGAATTTTTCAGTACTGTTTGTGCATTGGTATGCAAAATAATACTTCCTCGTTATGAGGAAGTTATGAGGCGTGAAAAAAATGGAAAAGAACAACATTACGGATTTCCCGAATATTTAATCCCCTCTAATGAAAAAATATAAGAATTTTACTACGCAATTCGGTATGAAAAAAACACATCAAAATTTTTTGCTACCTGACGCCACCAACTTCATTATACCTAACTGTGAAAATTTTAAAAAAATTACAAAAAAATGCTTAATAGGTATAATATCTATAGGTACCCGAAAAGTTGACCGACTCCAAGAGAACAAGGACCAGCTTCTTTACTTGGAAATAATACCAACTAGATGGCGTGGCGGTGTAAAAATAATACACAGACATTTTGTCGGAATGTTATTTTTAAAAACAAAAGCGATGTATTCTTTATAACCAAATTAACCTGTGAAATTAACATAATATTTTTTTATAACCAAGGAGTGCACGGAGTATATAAAATTTAAATATAATGTGACAGTAGTTTAATTTCTCTGTAATACTTATATATACTCTAAGTTTAATTTTGACTCTGTTGATTCGCTGTCTACGGTTTTGACGTTTATATACCGACTTGTCAAAATAAACCAAACGCAATTTGCGAAAAGCAATACTCAAATTGACCAAATCCCAATTAATTAGAATTTAGAATTACAAGGTATTAACTTTCGAGTAATAACAATAAGTATTCGAATAAATATTACTTTATGTAGGTCGTAGGATAACAGCTGTTGCAGTTCTAAGAAAAAATTCCATTTGTACTCGAGACGTATTGATTCTCGTTTTTTATTATTGTATATGCTCTTTAATAAAAGTGATATATCGGTAATGGATAGTGCTACTTGAACTGGTAAACATGAACGGTGACCAAAGCCCCGGCAGCCCAATTGACATCAGCGACCGAGAGCAAGCCGTATTGATGGATCCCATTGACCACAACAGAGCGCGGTACCCGTATTGTATCGTTTGGACCCCTATTCCTGTATTGACGTAAGTTTATATTACTTTGTATTGAAAAAATCTAGTTTCGATATACATAATATGTATAAAAGCTAAAGCAAAGCTTATTCGCTCTATTCAGTACTTTAGTCAAATTTCATTAATTCTAAAGGAAAATTCAAAACATCTGAACCCCACAATATTAATTATATATTTTATACCTTTGAGATTGTATTGATGTACTTAAATCCTATTAAAACATTGTGAAAAATGCAGAATTATCACTGTTATCTTATAATTGACTTACAATTCAGTTTGAGGGATGTTTTCTTAACAAGAGTTTCAAGCTATATGTATACTTAAAAAGTGTGTAGTAATCATATTTAGCATATTTTTACAACTTCCAATATCAGAATAAAAATTAAAACATCAGGAACTGACAATTTTTAAGAACAAAGATTTCAAAATAGAAACTGAATTATGCTGCATAATTATCAATTTCAGATGGATATTTCCTTTACTAGGCCACATGGGCATCTGCATGTCCAATGGAGTGATCCGCGACTTTGCTGGTCCGTACTTTGTGTCTGAAGACTTGATGGCGTTTGGGAACCCCACCAAGTACTGGCAGCTGTCTCCACACAGAGCTGCCAACGGCCAGGCTGGCTGGGATGCTGCAGTTTCTGAGGCCTCCGAGATGTATAAGAAGAGAATGGTAATTTTTATTCTGCTCAATACAAGTTCTATATTGCCTACTTGGGAGTTTTGTTTTTTAGATTATTACAAATTACATATAAATTTGTTATCCTTTGCAAAACAACTCAATGTTCAGTTAAATATTTTTCTTAATTAGCCAAGCAACAGGTAATATTCAAACACCTCCAAATATATGAAAGATTTAGTATGCTAAATTTAAACATCTTTATGATTTGATACACATTTGGAGAAACATTGTTCTTCATTTCATTAAGTAAACTCGTCTTCTGCTTAAAAAAAACAACTGCTGACATTATATGACTTTTCTTACAGCACATAATATTCTATGACAACTGCCACTCCCACGTGGCGGCAGCTCTGAACATCATGAACTACAACGGCTGCAAGAACTGGAACATGGTCAAACTGGCCTTCTATATGATACCATACTCCAAGTATGTGAGGTAAGGAAACAATTATCATGGATGAAAAGCAAATTATAGTTTTTGAACATCCTATTTTATTAATTAAATGATAGGATTTGATAACAGAAGAAGCATTGCAAGCATGCAGGTTACAACATAATCTTAAGTCATTGGCATGGAATTCTTGCTTTCTTTATCTATATATATAAAAATTAAACCCGTTTTTCCTTGGTCACGGCATCACGCGTGAACGGGTGGACCGATTTCGATAATTCTTTTTTTATTATATTCCTTGAAGTACGAGGATGGTTCTTATGTAGAGAAAACGTAAATATGTACCACGGGCGAAGCCGGGGCGGACCGCTAGTAACTTATGAAGATCTTCAAGTTTCATTTGTATGACTTCAATTTATTTACATTACAAATTTATTTCCCTTGATCTTTAACCCATATTGTCAAGAAATCCAAAATATGACTGTAGGCAATTTAACAATAGAAATGTACTTGCAAATGCTGTTTGAATTAATTTGTTCATTGACTTTGAAATGAAGTAAGCCTGTTTCGATTTTGTTCCTCTTGTCAGTAAATAACGAGCCGCACAGTATTCGGATTTTTTCTGTTAATTATTTGTTAATTAGTTATTATTTTTTAATTCACTTATGTGTAGTTTTCCTTTGTTTTAATAAATATAACATTATTTCTTTCTTTATTTCCACTGTATTTCAATAACTTTCATCCTTCACTTATCTAATGAATAATATTTTTCTTGAATATTTCAGCTTTGGAGCCTTCCTGAAGACATGGCTGCCGTTCTGCATCATAGTTGCGTTTATCTGTGGTTTGGCTGCCACCATATAGTCACTATTGTCACCTGGGCACATGAAATTCTTTCAAAATAGGTAGAAGGAGGTTCATTTTATTACCATCCTAGTCTAAATAATATGACTTAAAATATTTACTGGTTTAAATATGTTTTCGTTCTAAAATATCTTGGTTTTATGAATCTAGATATCACCAAGACTTCTCAATTTGTTTAAGATTTAGTTTCAATTTATAAGTTTTTTCTCAATAAACAGTAACCATCACATGAAGGTACTCTACTGTATTTGGAGGACTAGTATGGGAATCTACGAAAGTATATGTTATAAGTTCACAATGAAGAATCCTTTTTTTTATATGACTTAGACATCATCTCATTATTTTCGCCGCAATAATATTCCTTTTTCTATTTGGAATGTTATATAAGCTATA
Organism: Colias behrii; assembly: GCA_029959065.1. Taxonomy (NCBI): domain Eukaryota; kingdom Metazoa; phylum Arthropoda; class Insecta; order Lepidoptera; family Pieridae; genus Colias; species Colias behrii. The sequence continues at coordinate 182,990 of JARWMC010000013.1, forward strand.
TCCTTCATGAAGGATCTTTAATAATTGAAAAAATAATAATTGATATGAAAATATATTATTATTTATTAGAATTTATTAATAAATATTTGTAATTTGGCTGGCTAAGTATAGCTTAGTCTCAAATCTATGGGAATATGGGAAAGACTTGGAGCATGTTAATTAATTTTTTAATTTAAAAAAAATATAGGTTAAAGGTGTCAGCATTTTATATTGATGTTATACCTACTCTCTTAAAGACTTCTCTTTTGGCTGAAATCTCTCTAAAAGTGGTATTTTTCTATTAACCTTTTACACTCTGTTTTCAATTGAATATTATTGATGTTCGACACATTTTTGTATTTTAAATCATATTGTGTAATCAAAGATTTATTGTGTAAAATATAATATTCTAGATATAGAACCGGTTTAAAAAGAAATGAATATAATTTTCGCCGATTCTAATGTTGTGTCAAAATATGTTGTTGTGGCAAGAAGCTGGTTGTGGAATAATTCCACTCATATAAAATAATATTCATTTCGTTTTTGGCACAGAGTAAAGTAGACAATGTAGAGATAATATTTTTAATTTATCAAAGACTAATATTTGCTTCATATGCTGAAGGTTTTAGTTTCCATTTTGTTTAGAATGCTAACAAAACAGAAGACTTATGTTTTATAGAAAAGTGAAGGTCTTTGATTAGACCTTTGTACACCAGTGTTATTTTATTCTATGTAATTAATTATATAAGTGATGCACATGTGGTTAGCTTGGATGTGTAGAAATTATTATTATTATTATGTAAATAAACATATTATATGGAACAGTCCACTTTTGCTTTATGGTACAATACTGGTCAAATGTTTATGTGATTATATACTACTTTAGGCACATGTGTTTGCTTGCTTAAAGTGAGCTCTGTATTTCTGTCCAATACAAGTTAACAGTCAAACACACAAATATTATATTTATGTATATAATCCATCCAAAGAGCAGATAGTTTAAAGGTATGACATGGAATGTTGGAACCAAGTTACTTAAAAGACTAGAACATTTCATTTATTTTTTTAAATGCTGGCTGATTGTAGATAATTATAAGTTTTGTTATTGTTATTTTTTAATTTAGTTATAAATGTAGTTAATAGCAGAAACAATTTTTTTTTGTTTTTTTTTTTTTTTTGGGAAAGCCAGTTTATACTGATGTAGTTTAAGGCTGGATTCCTGATAAACTCAGTCTGGATAAACACACTAATACAACTAGAAGGAAAAAATCAGAGAAAAAAGCGAGCTGCATGCTCATTGCTCAGATGAAACAATAGGCCGTTAAATAAATGATTTATTTTATCATAATTATCTGTAAAACAGGTTTTAATGTTACATGCATTAGATATTGTGTTGCAATATTATACACAGTACAATGTCCTAAAAATGTAAAATGTACCTAATTAATGTCTATTTCTAATTTCTACAATTTGTCTTTGTATAATATAGCTCAAATTTCAAATGACTTAACTATGTATGGCTTCTAATTATATCTTGGAAATTATATCAGTTTTTAATATACAATTATACAATCTGTGTAACAGAATATGAATAATAAAATCTTGTGAATTTTTATTTGTTTTTTACTTGCTCTTACTATAAAAGACTTAAGTGGGTTTAATGAAAATATAAACATTACAAGATGCAGATTCATTTATTTACAATAAAATTTTATTATTGTGGATTTTACATAAAACTAGTGTTTTTTTCTTTTGTCGCTTTTAATAAATTTTAAGATCTCATTTATCAACAATACATATGTTTTAATTCTATTTATTATACAACAAAGGATATAACACGAAAATTCCATTGGACAAGGATTCTTAAAATATAAAAAAATATCAAAAGAATGTCTCGTTGACTAAAGGCAATGGAAACTTTCCAACACTCCTGGTGATTTTTTTAAATTCAGTTGTCACATCTTCATAGCAGATATTTGAATATTTGATTTCACGCAACCAGGTTCTCTTCCTGATCCATAGTTGAACATGCTATCCAATGATGCAGTTGCAAAATGGATCTTATTGGTCTTAAACATACATTCCTATAAAATTTACTTTATAAAATGATATTCAAAACATATCAATAAATTGCATTTTTCATTAAATATCTCAGCATTGTTCTCCTGTTATGTCGGCTGATGATAATATTAGTATAATATTTTCAACTGTTTATAGCCATTTTTGCTTACATATATTATCTTGTCCGTTGTACACTTTATACACTTGTTCGTAACATATTTTATACTCGTTACTATCCTCATATATCACCTCTTATTATAACCAAATTAACTCTTTACCATTCCCAATGTAAACAAGTAAATGATTTCATGCTTTTTTCTCAGTATATGTTTTAAGTATACACAGGTATTCATGATTTTTTCATTAACACTCCTTCAAAACACTCTTTTCTGCAGAGAAGTCATAGTTATATGCACTCATATTAATTTTGTTTGTCAAAAACGCTAAAAGATCACCGATTTCCGTAGCAAATGCATCTTTATTAGCGGACATTTGAAGTTCACGAGATAATGAAAATGGAACACCTTGTAAATAGTGGAACGTTGGATCAATTCGATGTGGTCTGCGTCCCGGAAGTGGCGGAGCTTGCCTGGGTGGATACGGTACTCCACTCACACTGGGATACAAGCCTCCACCGCCGGAAGCATTGGGATCAATTACAACAAAGCCATCGTCAGCTTTAGGGCCGGGTATTGGTGGCGTTTCGTCTTCCACTGGAGATGATCTTCTTTTACCAAATAATGCGGTAAACATGGTTAATCTATCTGGTTAATGTAGCTCTTAAAAAATTATGAATCACACTGCCCTTACTTGAATCAATATTTCACAATAATAGAAGGTATTAAAAAATATTTTGATCGTAGGTAGTAAACGTCTTCTTCTTCTTCTTCTTCTCTTAATTAATGTTTCCCCCTATTAAAAAGGGACTTGGACTTCGCCAAGTAGTAAACGTCAAAACTTTATTTGACATTGACTTTGACGTATTTTTGCAAATTTAATAACGACAGAAACACAAAAATCGGTAATCGGTATTGAGAGGCTATTGTGAAGATGATGTATGTGCTTAGCACAGAACAGTAAAGTAGATAGAAGTGTGATGTGGGCGTGGCCCACGTGTCACTGGTAAGGTAAGATCACCTAACTTGCTCTCAGTTGTGCGCAGAAAAATATTCGACTCGGTTGTCAGCTGTCAAACCTTTTTTCCATATTTATTCATTAATTAGGACGTGTTGTTCGGTATTAGAGTGCAAAAATGATAGCAGACGAAATAATATCAGCAATGGAGGCATTTCATACCATCGGTAAGTCTTATTTTTATTTATTTTAATTATATTTTATGTTATAACTTCGCTTGTCGTAATTTGTCAAAATTGTATACAAATATCTAGTCAAAATGAACCTTAATCCGTAAGAAATTAGTACTATTATAGATTGAACAGCAAACAAGACTTTCTGGAATATTATTGCAATAAACAAACGAATGTCGCTTTAGTGATGCTTGTGGCGCATATCGACAGTATCGATACTTTAGAAAAGACAAACATTATAAATATTAAATTTTATTTTATTTTTCCTTAGCTTTCATTTGTCCAATTTATTTATAGATTTCCCAAAGAGGCTAATTTAAAAGAGAAATGGATAAATGCAACGTGACGAGTTAACTGGATGCCGAACAGCACTAAGCGGTCTAACAAAGGCCACCGATACAGCAAACCTACGGCAGTTCCAAGATTTAAAATAATGCATATTTTCTGTTTGTATTTTGTAAATATAGATTAATACTATTCTATTCCGTTTTTTATTTAATAATAATATAAAAAGACCTACTTAGTAGTAATAAACATACTCCAAAATGTGACACATTATACTATACTCATATAAAAGAAAGAAAAAAAAATACACAAAAAATATTTATTTGTGAATTATCGATAGCAAGGCTGACATCCCTCAGAGCATAGCATCAGATAAATATCAAGTTAATGTCATTAATGTTGAGTGACACAAATTTCAACCTTATCTCTATGTGTTGCGTTTCAAATTTATATCTATCGAAAACTAACGCCCTCTGTTGTGGAGTAGCTGAATGTTTTCGAATTTGGAATTTCTGTGCAATGAGAAACAAAACAGCTAATATACCTAGGGATGTTATACTAAAATAAACCGTAACATGGTGCGTTAGGGTACATATTGAAATGCTGAATTTATAACCTAAGTCAGTTTTTACTCAAATTAAGCTGTCCAATCAAAGGCATAGTTTACTTGTAGTGTACTGTATAACTATCGGTTTAAATGTGTGGGTTTGGCGACACAGGTTTTCATACTAATTATGACATTATCGCACTTCTATATGTTTTTACTGTTCTGTGGTGCTTAGAGTATATATTACTTAGAGTCTTAGATCATTAAGTAATGGATGGAGTACGCTGGCAAATGTTCTAACAAAACTTTCTGCTGATTTCGGTGCGGGGAGGGTAACTCACACTGATGAAACAATGAAACACAATCACACATTCACAAAAATAATTTGTGTCACGAAAGTCGTAAAAATTTACGACCTTTTAAGCGACGAGTTTTTAAATTCAACTCTATCACTAAGTTCATAAAGATTAAATTTGTATTTCATTCCAAGATAGTCTCGTAGGGAGTGCGGTTCAATACCGCGTTCTAAATTCAACTTTATCACTTAGTTCATAAAGATTAAATTTGTATTTCTTTACAAGATAGTCTCGTAAGGAATGCGGTTCATTATCGCGTTTTAAATTCAACTTTGTCTTAGTGCATAAAGATTAAATTTGTATATTTTCTTTCCATGATAGTCTCGTGGGGCCGCATCAATGATCGAGTAAACATGACTCGATTATTTGTCTTGATCATATCGCTAAACGATACATCGACGATTATTATAAATTACATTTAATTAGAAATGTACGTTAAAAAAATAAAAAAAACATACACAAATGAAAGGTTATTCCATCTTTTTTAATATTCGACATGTTTGAATTGCTTCTGCAAGACTTGACAGTACAAAACGGCATTTTTAGCGGAGCACTCGCAGACGTCCTTTCCATGTTTTACGAATACGCAGAGTGTTTGTAATCGATTACGCAAGTAGTTTTTATGAAAGCATAAGATTTTTCGATTCGAATAATCTTATACCTCGGCAAAAGGGGAAGCGCCTGTGAGTGTTATCCATTACTTAATGATCTAAGCTTAGAGTATATATTACAATAGTATAGAGCGCGTGTATTGCACAAATTGCTCAGTGCACATCGTAGGCAGATGAGCTATAGATACTATATAGATGTGTGTGTGACAAATAGGGATGGGTAGGTATCAATTGCGTGTTGAACTATCGATAAGTTATGTAAATAAATATGTATCATAAGTAAATTTTATGTTCAATAAGTTATTAAAGGAAAAATATATGAATAAAGTATAAATATGTAATTTTAAATTTGTTTACCAATACAACTGAATAAAGTTTGTTTATTCCATTTGAATATTTTTTGTATTAATTATAAGTACTTTAAAAAAATATGTTTAATTGGAATATCAGAAAAACGTGAGTACTTTTTAAATAATAAAGTTAATAAAAATAAAAGATCGGGTTTAGTGCTATTTCTTTAATAATAAATCAAAAAATAATAAGAATGTTTTAAAAATGTTAAAAATAAGAAATAATTAATAATTTAAAATGATAATATGTATAATAAATAATATTAATATTTTTTTTATTTAATTTTATCCATTCTACTATCAAAATCTTCAAAATCAATTTAGCGGTTCAGAAAATATATCGTAACATTACATACTTTACATTTACACTATAAGTAATATATTCGCATTCATAATATTAGAAAGTGTATCATACAAAACACACCACAAATTTATTTAATATTTATAATAAATTTTTAAAAGAGTTTTAATTTTAAATTTAAATAAATAATTTGTTAAAATATAGTTCTTCTCGTAAACTTTATATCGAGTACAGCGTTGGTCAGGTCACATCACTACGATCACGTGGCGGCAGTGAGGCGCGCGAGCGAGGCTGCGCGTGTCCGCCTCCCACCTTCCCTTCACCCCCGCGATGCTAAATTTATTTTCATAAAAATAAGTATAACAATCGACTTACTGATGAAATGTGATACTGGATTTCAATTTTGTGTATTTTCTAGTATCGTTTTTGCAAGATAGAACTGCACATTTCACCATGTTTCTTTGTAAATATGAAAAAAATTCCAGAGCCTCGCACTTCGACAGCACTCAACCACGACTACGAGCGCTCGCGGCGAAAACGTCGTGTTGTTCCCACCTGTGCCTACTGTTCCCAATTGGTTATTCGCACTCTATAGATAGTATATATACTCTAAGATATATTACTTAGAGTATATATTACAGTAGTATAGAGCGCGTGTATTGCACAAATTGCTTTGTGCACATCGTAGGCAGATGAGCTATAGAAACTATATAGATGTGTGTGTGACCAATAGGGATGGGTAGGTATCAATTACGTGTTGAGCTATCGATAAGTTATGTAAATAAATATGTATCTTAAGTAAATTTTATGTTCAATAAGTTATTAAAGGAAAAATATATGAATAAAGTATAAATATGTAATTTTAAATTTGTTTACCAATACAACTGAATAAAGTTTGTTTATTCCATTTGAATATTTCTTGTATTAAGTATAAGTACTTTAAAAAAATATGTGTTGGAATATCAGAAAAATGTGAGTCCTTTTTAAAAAAAAAGTTAATAAAATAAAAGATCGCGTTTAGTGCTATTTCTTTAATAATAAATCAAACAATAATAATAATGTTTTAAAAATGTTAAATAACTATAAGAAATAATTAATAATTTAAAATGATAATATAATAAATAATATTAATAATTTTTTTATTTAATTTTATCCATTCTACTATCAAAATCTTCAAAATCAATTAAGCGGTTCAGAAAATATATCGTAACATTACATACTTTACATTTACACTATAATACATTTTTAAAAGAGTTTTAATTTTAAAGTTAAATAAATAATTTGTTAAAATATAGTTCTTCTAGTAAACTTTATATCGAGTACAGCGTTGGTCAGGTCACATCACTACGATCACGTGGCGGCAGTGAGGCGCGCGAGCGAGCCTGCGCGTGTCCGCCTCCCACCTCCCCTTCACCCCCGCGATGCTAGATTTATTTTCATAAAAATAAGTATAACAATCGACTTACTGATGAAATGTGATACTGGATTTCAATTTTGTGTATTTTCTAGTATCGTTTTTGCAAGATAGAACTGCACATTTCACCATGTTTATTCGTAAATATGAAAAAAATTCCAAAGCAACGCACTTGGACAGCACTCAACCACGACTACGAGCGCTCGCGGCGGGAACGTCGTGTTGTTCCCACCTGTGCCTACTGTTCCCACTTGGTTGTTCGCACTCTATAGATAGTATATATACTCTAAGATATATTACAATAGTATAGAGCGCGTGTATTGCACAAATTGCTTAGTGCGCATCGTAGGCAGATGAGCTAAAGATACTATAAAGATGTGTGTGTGACAAATAGGGATGGGTAGATATCAATTGCGTGTTGAGCTATCGATAAGTTATGTAAATAAATATGCATCATAAGTAAATTTTATGTTCAATAAGTTATTAAAGGAAAAATATATGAATAAAGTATAAATATGTAATTTTAAATTTGTTTACTGAATAAAGTTTGTTTATTCCATTTGAATATTTCTTGTATTAATTATAAGTACTTTAAAAAAATATGTTTAATTGGAATGTCAGAAAAACGTGAATACTTTTTAAATAATAAAGTTAATAAAATAAAAGATCGGGTTTAGTGCTATTTCTTTAATAATAAATCAAACAATTATAATAATGTTTTAAAAATGTTAAATAAAAATAAGAAATAATTAATAATTTAAAATGATAATATAATAAAAAATATTAATAATTTTTTTATTTAATTTTATCCATTCTACTATCAAAATCTTCAAAATCAATAATTTAGCGATTCAGAAAATAATTTATATCGTAACATTACATACTTTACATTTACACTATAATACAATCGCATTCATAATATTAGAAAGTGTATCATACAAAACACACCACAAATTTATTTATAATACATTTTTAAAAGAGTTTTAATTTTAAAATTAAATAAATAATTTGTTAAAATATAGTTCTTCTAGTAAACTTTATGTCGAGTACAGCGTTGGTCATGTCACATCACTACGATCACGTGGCGGCAGTGAGGCGCGCGAGCGAGCCTGCGCGTGTCCGCCTCCCACCTCCCCTTCACCCCCGCGATGCTAGATTTATTTTCATAAAAATAAGTATAACAATCGACTTACTGATGAAAATATGTGATACTGGATTTCAATTTTGTGTATTTTCTAGTATCGTTTTTGCAAGATAGAACTGCACATTTCACCATGTTTATTCGTAAATATGAAAAAAATTCCAGAGCAACGCATTACGCACTTCGACAGCACTCAACCACGACTACGAGCACTCGCGGCGGGAACGTCGTGTTGTTCCCACCTGTGCCTACTGTTCCCACTTGGTTGTTCGCACTCTATAGATAGTATATATACTCTAAGTGTATGTGTGTATGCTTTTTCATTTTATTACTTCCATCAAGAAGCTTATATCTAATACACTGGAGATTGCACTATGACCATTAACTTGTAACAAGAAAATATGACGTTGAATGACGCCTGTATGTATTTTTATCCCTTTCACACCAACTTGCCAAGTTAGGTGTGAAAGGGATAAAAAAACATACAGGCGTCATTCAACGTCATATTTTCTTGTTACAATTTAATGGTCATAGTGCAATCTCCAGTGTATTAGATATAAGCTTCTTGACTTCCATAAACGCAATTTTTTACCTTTTATGTACCTAATTTTAATAATAATATCAGACTTCATAAGTTTATCAGTCATTTCGTAAGTGTCAATTCTAATTCTTCTATTGGTTCTTATTAGCGCAAAATCCCTAATAGGATTCTTATTGGCCAATGGAATGATCAGAAACTAGGTCATTGGCAACAAGATGTAAATAAAAAACAACCTATGTTTTCCACACATAGACTTGTACCAACCAAATATGTTGAATCCGTAAACGTCAAAGTCTATCTGGTCAAAACAATATTTTGAGTTGTTTTGATAATTTAGCAATGTTAGTTTAAAAATAATTTCAGTGATGTGTTGAAAACATTGTGAGACTATGATTGCGTGTGTACAGTGAAAAATATAATAGTTTAGTTATAAGTTAATTTGTGTGGCAACAGGAACAAGATCTTTGGAGTCCAGCTGGTTTCAAACGGGTTATTTTTCTTATTATTAAATCCTCGTATTAAATACATTATTAACTAGAATGTTAGAGCCGTCCACATGTTTTATGTAACTGAATATTATTTGGTCTTAATTATATGTATGAACTTAAACACATTACCAAAACAATAATTGACCTTCGTACTGTTTCAAATTTTAGCGTCATTATTTTATACGCTATTTAACATTCTTCGATGTTTTCGAAAAACTTGTAATCGCTATACCTATTGCCATTTTTTTTACATTTTTTTTTTGATTTTATAAAATTATAAAATATTTTCAATATGTAGCTCAAATTACATACATTCTGACTGGCTAAGTATTCTAATTCCCATTGAAAGTTGCGAACAAGAGGCTATTATGCGGAACTATCATAAATTTTTATATGTACCTACATTAAATACAACAATAGAAGTTAGAACTATACCACAAAACCAAAAATAACTAAACATGCCATCAATCTTACAGAAAGTAAAGAATTAAGGGTTAAGGTAGTTATTTAAAATTTAAATTCACACAATATACCTATCAATTATCAATATTGTTAATATATGAAAGTTGCAGAAGGTTCAATGTGTTTGATATGAATATTTTGAATTTATCCCATGATTTTTATTATGTTTAGTTAGTTTTATGTATGTTCAACTGAGTGTGTTAAGCAATGTAACAAATTAACTGTCTTTTTATGTTTATAAATCAATAAAATCTTTTATAAAGTTTTATTATGTACAATTATTATTTCGTACAATGGACGTCAAGGCTAGATTTAACCTTAGCCGCATCTTCAATACCATAACAAAATACTGTTTATTTTTTGCTATCTAACCTTTATACATACATAGGTATTGTTCTTCTTTGTGTGTGTTTGACACTGAACTCCTTTAACCCCTTGACCACCGAGCGGCCCAATGAGACCGCGACACAATAGATTTTCTATTGTGTCTGTGATTCCGGGGCTGAGGGATTAAAAGGATTTAACCAATTGTAATGAAATTTTTTGTGTTACTTCAGGAGGATTCAAGAATGGCTTAAAACCAAAAATTTATATGTTTGATATATTTGACTGGTCATTGAGAATACAACCATCTGATCAGAGGCACAATTTTTTTCAAAAAACCCGGTCAAAGTCTTGGGGTTATTTTGTATACATTATCATAGGTAAAGTTTGATGATAATCTATACTTCTATACAGTAATCCAAAATTAATAATGCGCATGCAAATCTTCGCTAATTGTCGTATTTCCAAAAACACTCGAATCATTGAATAGTAAGAGCCCTAGACAATGCACTTGCATTTTACACCTTGTTTAAAAGAAATAGAAGTCAATTCACGGTCATACACAATCAAAAACAAATCGGGTTGTAGGTGACGGTAGCCTGTCAGTCAAAAAACTGAAAAATCCGTCAGTCGTCTTTAAATATTGGTGGTGGCTGCACATGTTCTCTCTGTGTGGAATTATATAGAGCTGCTATTACATACCCTTCTTGGGTTTGTTTTTAAAGGTGAAAAAAATTAATCGATGAAATGATTTACACAGGTGATGGCAGTAGGAAAAGTGAAAATGAAGAAGATCATAATGAAAGTTCCGATGTAGGTATCTAAAATGTCAGAAATAAAGATAATCCCTGATTTTGATTGTTTAATTTTTATTTTTTTGTAAATGTCATAATATTGAAGAATGATCAGTACTGTATATACTTTTGAACTGAGATTTTAATGATTAGATTTATATGGTTTAATTGTAAACCTGTGTTTGAAAACCATATTTTATACAATATAAACTTTGTGTTATTTTAACCTTCTTTTCTTCCATAATTAGGTACACCAGCTTCAGTAAGACACTTTAAAAGTACCTACTATAAAATTTTCCAAGTAAATAAATCCAACAAAGATATATTCGCAATCGTGGGGTTATGCTCGCTATTTACTTACAAGGAATTATCGAAACAAAATCGTTACTTACGAATCAATATTAATCTCTTTTAGCACAAAACACATAATTTTACTAAACTATGCATGAAGAAAATGCATTTAACCACTCTATATACATATCATCTTCGGGCGCTCCGGGAATATGACAGTTGCCGAACAGTGACGAAGATTTCTATGCGCATTATTACTTTTGGAGTACTGTACTAATATTATAAAGAGGAAAGGTTTGTAATTATGTATGTATGTATGTATGGTTTTCACGCATAAACTACTGGACCGATTTCAAAAATTCTTTCAACATTAGAAAGCTGCATCTTCACTGAGCAACATAGGCTATATTGCATTTAAAAAAAAATTAGAGATCCTTACCAAAAATGCAATAATGTAACCCAAGGTGTAAAAAATTCCTTAATAAAAATTCTGTCATCGCGTGCGCTGCGGAATCTATTCCTTGATGTACGAGGATGGTTGATGGTTCTTATGAAAAAAAAACGTAAACATGTAGGTACCACGGGCGAAGCCGGGGCAGACCGCTAGTAATATCATAAAGAGTATTGATAACTCGGGCCAATAGTAAATATGGGAAATCAACTTGCAAGGTTTTTACAAATTATATCCATATTCATAGAAGTAACTTACCCAAAGAAATCTTTTTGTTTCCAGAAAAGTGGAGACTTGAAAATGTCAGATGATCCGGGTCCATCGTCATTAAGTTCAGGTGAGTGTTCATTTTGTTTAGAATTTAAATAAAAATAAGTTATTAAGTGCTAACTATTTCCGGTTGGAGGTTTGCATGATGAATTGAGTATGAGATTACATTCTATATTAGTTTGACTTAGGTATGTACTGGTAAAACTGCTAATCGAAATCTTAAGAATCGATATGTCGCATTAATTGAAGTTATGCCTTCATAATACATCATATATTATTAAGACAGTTCATTAATATAGCGTTATAAAAATAAATATAGGTTATTGCTTGTATTGCACCGATTTACTTCAGTCTTCAAGAGTATATACCTATGTGGAAGCAGGAGCTAAAATGGACCGGTACACGAATAATATTATATTCATGTACCTACAGGTGATCTGAAATTAATTCCGTTAGTGGTGTCCGGTCGTCGGGTTTGTATACTCGGCAATCTTCAGGGCCAAAGGTGTGTACGTCTTTAGCTGTTAGCACAAAACTCGCAAATCGTATTTCGAATAAATTACCTTGGTAGGTACTTATTGAACAGGAATTCTTTTGGATATTTTGGATCAACGGCCGACTCGTTAATCTATGCTTCTATACTAATATTAAATAAGGAATAATGTTTTGTTTTTTTTTTATGATTTATTGCAAAAACGACTCTCAATTTTATAAATTCTTAATCATTAAAAAGCTACCATTTTTACCGACACAAACACCAACGCAGGTAAAGCCTAACCTCTGGAGCTATTATAAAAGGAGTCATGCTAAATGTGTTTGTACGAATCAAACTATACGATTAGGTATGCAGAAATCCCAGCGTCTGCCATATTGTTTGTAAGCTTACCGTCCGCGGCTTTTCTCACGGGCCACGTAGATGTGAGCTATCTCTTCACGTTATCGCGAAAGCCTTTCCACTAATTTGGATTACTTATTTCACTCTCTACTGATTTTTTATTTGCGAATATGACTATTGACTACACAATTTTTTTACAGGAGAAATGTCAACCAATTTTATCCAACTACACACTAGAATTATTCATGTCTTCTTGAAATTTTAAATTTCTGTAGTTAGTATTCTAGTTCCTTAGAATTACAGGTTTAGATTCATAATATGCCAATAAGGAGTCGTTACTTCTTGATTTTTAATTATACTCGTACTTATAAATTTAAATAATACTTATAAACTTATAAATTTATAATATATATACTCGTACTTTCTAATCATTTCACGATAAACACAACAAACGATCTTATTATGAGTGCAAATCCTAAATATCTAATAGGGGCTTATAGCTTTTATGAGCTATTGCGTACCTATGTGGTTGTCGTTTCCTCTGGGCTTGTTTTAATATATCGTGATAATATATTAAAACAAGCCCATTTTTTTCTCTACAAAAGCTACCGTTTCCCTGACCTAATAAATTTTGAAAGTTCAACATACCATCAGGCATCACGACCCACGAAACAAGAAAATTAATTTTATTTGATATCAAGTTTTTCAGGAAATCAAAATAATTCGGAATTATTGTCGCTTCAAATTATAATGTAGTTGGTATAGTTGCAGTTTCTTAAGTGGACGATCAGGCAAGTTTGCTTTTATTGTTGGTCAAATGCTTTTACTTCCCTACTCAGAATAGTCAAGACCGGAACAGTGGAGGGCGTAATTATTGATAAATTATAAATGCTCCCATAAAGTGTATTCCAATGTGTTATGGAGCAGGCAGCGCTCGGGGGCTCGTCTCACGGCCGATCGATGCTCGCAAGGCCACGGTCGCGCGGCGCTATTGATTTATTATAAATAGCGACAGCCCCAGTGCGCTCCCGTCCTTGGCAGCCCCCACCGCCCGCCTCGCGGAGCCCTGGGCCTGCCCCCTCCGGTTCGACGCCCCCCCGGCCTTGACCATAATACACGTGGCCGAAACAGCTTATCGATGTATTGGTGGTGTGACATGTGTACCCGCTCAAGTGTACACCATTTCCGGTATAGCGAAACCTTAATTAATAACGTCTAATAATACGAGTGATTCTGCCGACTTGACCTTTCTAGCTTATAGACGTTAATTAATATTATGGTGCTATATGGCGCCACGTGCCGAACATGTCAAACCAATGATAATCTCGAAACTAGATTCAGGAAGTAATTACTCGCAAGACTTGGCGATAAAAGAGCGGTTCGCAAGAGGTGCTTAATAGAAAAGTACCTAAAGGCACAGGAACGTTCTTGTAAAAACTGAGAGGTAAGATTTACAATCTTTGGAAATTCGAACACTCGAATGAACAAGTCGAAACGTTTAGTACGCGAAATTAGAATGTTATTACAAGCATCTACGTACTAGTGATTAAAGTTTCGGAAATTATAATTTACTTAAAACGTAATTTATTTACATCTGATTATGCTGCGTACAAAGCTTGGATGGCATCCTGCCTTATAGTCATTGGAAATGCCTAATAGATAATAAGAACCTACCATATCGAACGCGCGTAAGAAACGCTGATGGTACTGGAGTGAAAATTAATAAGAGCATAATGAACGTTCTGATCATCCTCGATATCAGAAATAGAGATAATCCCTGATTCTGTAAATCCTTTGGACTGAGATTTTAATGATTAGATTTCTAAAATTTAAATGTTAACCAGTATTTGAAAATATTTTTTTAAAATATAAACTTTGTCTTATTTTAACCTTGCATACATCCATCACTACACCAGCTTCAGTAAGATACTTTAATAGTTCTAAGTATAGAATTTTCCAAGTAAATCAATACAACAAATTTATATTCGCAATCGTGTGGTTTATCCTCGCTATTAACTTACATTGAATTATCGAAACAAATTTCGTTACTTATCTCTTTTACCATAAAACCACAATAAAACTCATAATTCTAATAAACTACGCATGAAGAAAATACATTTAACCACATACATTTATATACATATCGTCTTCGGAGGCTCGGGGAATATGACAGTTGCCGAACAGTGACGAATTTTTCTATGCGCATTATCAGTTTGGGAGTACTGTATGTGCCGTTGCCTATATTTGTCGAAAGGCGCTTGCACAGCAGAAACACGAATATCTCTAACACTACATTTTTATATCATATCTTTTAATAAATAGTATTGAATCATTCAATCGTCAATCTTCCGATGTGGTAAAGGCGCTAAGTGTTAAGTAAACCAAGTTAATGTACCTATGAGGCAATTTAAGAAGTTCAAATAACTATGTCACCGACTAGCCATGTGTGCGGCTGTCACATTATAGGGTATCGTAATTAATATTTTCTAGAATTATTTGAGTAAATTTTTTTTATGTTGTAATGTTAAATTTTTGGTAAAATTATTCGAAATAAATTTATGATAAAATGAAAATAAAGCTGTAATCGGATGTTCATATCAAATTAATAAAGGTAATATACATCATAATGATATTAAAAATTGTAGTAAATAATAATTAGTGAAGGTTCCTAATGTTTATTGATACGATATACAACTATACAAGTATAAGAATATATGAATTAATGGACAAGGTTAGTACCTTACACACAGCTATTTCGTAGTCGAAATAGCTGTTGAACGCTGGGTGTACCTACATAGCCAATGAAACGAAAATCGTGTATACTGCATTAGTAGCGCATTTCACTTGCGAGAAAACTCGTCAACTGTGTCACGTTGACAACAATTGGAGTAGTCCATTGAAAAGTTACATTTGGGGTCGCGTTTTTTAGAGGACGCAATTTTATTTTTTTGATGTGTAGGGGGGGTCAGTGTGAAGCTATCACCAAGTTTGTGGGGTCGCCACCCTTGTCCCACGGCCGTCATCTTGAAAAGAGCGGTTGATATGGTTTTTACGATATAACTCTTAAACTATTTATCTGATAAAAAAAACATTGTTAGCATTATTTGTTGCAAATTAAATTCTCTACAACTTTAGTCCAGTAACTTTTTGTCGTAGAACTATAAATAAAAAAATTATAAGCGAAAATGTTCAGAAATTAGAGATTTATATTTTTCGATAAAACTTTTTTTTATCATTTTACGAAGAAATGATATCAGACCATTTTTGTAGATTGTTTTTCGAGGAACAACTTTTATAAATAACATTTTTTCATTACGTCAATAGCTAAGGTTTTACAGCGCTCCGAAGTGAGTACTATTTTTCAGTGCTATTAGCTATACATTATATATATAATATAAACATATATGTATATATAAACATATATGTGTGTACTAATAATAATTTGACATCAGTAATTGTTTTTTCTGTTATAATAATATTTTTTTTAAAATTAATTTTGCAATATTATTAATAATTAATTATTGACTCTTTTCCCCACCACCTAGGAGGTAGAGTCTGGAAGCACGTTTTTTTTTACGTCGAAAAGCAGGGCTGAAATGTTCTGCAGTATGCTTCCATTGTTCTGGAGTCTGGGAAAAGAGCCAATAGCCAATTTATGTTAAGTTAAGAGTACTGAAAAATAGTACTCACTTCAGAGCGCTGTAAAACCTTAGCTATTGACGTAATTAAAAAATGTTGTAAATAAAAGTTGTTCCTCGAAAAACAATCTACAAAAATGGTCTGATATAATTTCTTCGTAAAATGATAAAAAATAAATTATCGAAAAATATAAATAGCTCTAATTTCTGAACATTTTCGCTTATAACTTTTTTATTTATAGTTCTACGACAAAAAGTTACTGGACTAAAGTTGTAGAGAATTTACTTTGCAACAAATAATGCTAATAATGTTTTTTTTATGAGATAAATAGTTTAAGTGATATATCGTAAAAACCATTTCAACCACTATTTTCAAGATGGCGGCCGTGGGACAAGGGTGGCGACCCCACAAACTTGGTCTTAGCTTCACACTGACCCCCCCCCCCAAACATCCAAAAAATAAAATTGCGTCCTCTAAAAAACGCAAGATTAGGCCTTAAAAATGTAACATTTCAATGGACTAGAGCGCTTAAGGTAAAAAGCGCAAAGTGACAGATGGTGTCAATTAGGGGGCTCGACAAATTGCCCGAAACGGTGGTGTTGTTGTGACTGCGGTTGTTTGGAAACGGAGGTCAAGGGCGCGTATCGGAAGCCCTCCCCCTCCCCTCTGCCCCCCTCGGCCCCTACGCGCCTCCCCCCGCGCGCCCTCCCCCCGGCGATCATAGGCGTGGCTCTGTCCTGAAATAGACGCAGCAACAGAGTTTGTCAACACACGCCCACGGAGCCGCGGCCGGCGCCCGGGGTGCCGGGTGCCGGGGGATGATGCCGCCTGGCTCCGTAGGACACTTCGCGGAATCTGTATTTTGCCTACATAGATAGCGGGAACTCCTGAGTCCTGATGCCATATTGCTCTATTTATTTATCAAGAATTTCCAACAAATAATACAGATAACATTTTATTTGTATATTGCTCGCATTCAATATTTTAATAACAGGAAATTAAAGCATTACAACTTACAAGACATTGTTTAAAAATAATGTAATGTGTAATTACAATATTAAAGAATTTATAATAAAACTGATAAGCAAAACGTAAATATAATTTTCTTGGTTAAAGATTGACTAAAATATACTCTCAAGGATTCCTGTGTATTTATTGAGATAATGATAATGACAAAAGATTGAAAGCTGTATTCTTCTTGCTTATCGGAATAAAGCCATTATTTGAAATTGCTTTTCCAAGAAACGAATACAAACGAGGGGACATACTATATATGATGCCTTTGGAATAGGTTACTAAAGAACAATTGAATTATACAATTCTTCAAGTTGAACACCATCTATGTCACGTTAAAAACATAGATAGATTAGCGAAATGTATTTCACCAACCATTATATTGATGTGAATTCATGCACATAGCATCTGAAGTTGGTGGAAATAATCCAGCGACCTGAGCACTGATTGAGTGCCGTCGCTTCGATATACCCCTCCGGGAATCCTATTGAATATATATCGGTTCATTAGCAAAGTGGATCTGTTTCAACCCGCAATGGAGATAAATCTGAACTTTATACACAGGCACACAGTAGACTACTAAATTATTCCCACCTAGTGTTTTCCTTCCGGTAAATATTTAGACACGTTATGAAATATGGCCCGTATTTTTCAATGTAAACGCGCTAAGTGTCTTATTTACATGAATAATTTACAAGAGCATCAAAACACAATTCACGTCTATTTAAAACGATGTAAAAATCATTATTTACATAGAATTCATAGTATCTTTCCTGGTTTAAATAAGATTGGGAAATGATCTCACACTCACAAGTAACTCGTCTAGCGCCCGTCGCGCCGTATTGTTTGTATCAGTGTAATGTAATGGAGTCAATAAATATTAGGAAAAGCTATATAAATGTACCAGATTGTAGATTATTATCGCTTTAATCCTCAGCAATTAGTCGCGATACGAGAAAATAATTCAAGTATGTTTTCCTGTAGAGCTCAGTATTTCTTCGTATTGAGGCTCTTTCCTCCCGATCGATAGACACAATAGCTCTTCTTTACGTTTTCATGATCATTTTTCTATAATAACATTAATATCTTGGAAAGGAAAGTTCGAAATTATCTGTTACTTTCATCTTTGCCCTATTGAATATCGACGAATTGTTGATTTATATCTGTTACAGTTACACTGCTAAGGCACAGTAACGATAAAGATTAATTAAAAAAAAAAAATAGTTGAAGACCCAGAATGAAAACAGAATGAAACCTTTATATTTTTAGGGGATACAAAGTTTTGTCCTCGATTTTATCCGCGAGCGAAACCGCGGGTCACAGCTAGTAAGTAAATATAGTTTACTAATCACCACATTAGAGTTAATGAGAACGTACACAGCCATACGGTTATGCTTTAATTTGGGGGAATATTGCGATAGGGTAGCGTGATTGAAGGGGGTGGGGGAATCACTTGCTAATCCAAGATATAGATATTACACATGTACCTACCGCATATTTTACATTATCGGAAAATATGGACAGAAAACATTTCACGTGAACGTTGTGGCCTGGCACTTGGCAGGTACAAAGAGTTTTAATTTAAAATAACAAGTTGCATACATTTTGAAATGAAGTAATTAAAAAGATAATAAAATCAATCAGTACACGTTGGCACGAGTTTGCAATTAAGTGTTGATCGGGAACGTGGAAAAAGCTTCAAACGCTACGAAATTAAAAGCTTCGTAAATTTTAATTACTGCAGCTTCGAGGAAAACAATTAATTAACAAAACGCCGATAAAAATCACCGTCGGGTACACTGCCTTCATTAATTTTTAGAACGCAATAAATAAACATCTTACCGATATTCAATTCGTATGTAGGTACATCGATTGCATATTTCCTTTTAGCTTTTAAGTTACATACGCTTCGTGTCTAAAAATAGCAGCAACCCTCGCACTTACATAATTATTATCGGGAGGCTGTGTTTCCTTGCCCCCACCCCCACCCCCGGGCCACGCGGACTCGCCCGGCGCGCCAGTCGGAGGCCGGCCGCCGCACCGAGCGCACGCGCCCCGTCCCGCATCATGCAATCCGATTGTGATGATTATGACATGAAAACAATCTGCATACTATCTAATTAACATTTAGCGTTGTGAAACACAGATAATATTTTTTTGAAAATGTAACAATCGTTAGTACACATTGTGTAACTTATGTGTGAAACTTTGTGAACTACAAACAAACTTGTGAAAAATGTCGGTCAATCCAACTTCTGTGACCGCCAAAGGTAAACCTAATTGTTCGCTTTATTATTTATCCAAGTGGACTTGGATACGTAGTTTGTGTGAGTCATGGCGTTGTTTTTGTACCGTTTGAATGTATGGGTTTGTGTGTTTTATTAGTTTGTTTAATTTTGTAATGTTGTCATTAACTAGCTCATCTTTTAATGTATCAAAAGATGGCTAATCACAAACAGTAATTATTTAAGACGTGATAAGTGACGTCCGTCAAGTGATATTTTTTGGTCGTAATCATTTATTATCTAACACTCATAATTTTTTAGTTTGATTTTGATAGCTTTCTTTGAAAAAAGGTTAGCCTAGGTTAGTTCATAGATTCGATGCTCAGTGCAAGCTCGTAATAAAATGGAGTTCTAGGTCTGTCCGTTCAAAAACAATGTAGATCACTTGCAAGTTGCAGGCCACCTTGCACCTGTAAATTCTAAAGCCGACATTATAATTGTCTCTATTATACATCATTTTTCAATTGTTATTAATATTCACTGAATCAAACGACACGTAAAATCCAAGTTATCATTATTGCATTCGAAGGTGTGGGTTCAATACTCACATATATGAATTTTAATTATCTCTTTCTAAACCATTAAGAGCATTGCGAAATTTCTGGACAAGCCATACGTTGCCGCGAAAGTTACCGCGAATAATACAGAAGTATCTACAAGTTCTATATAGTACTCGCTCTGAATTGCAGGATATAGAGGCATTTTTTAGAGATAGGATTAAGGCGTATCGGCTTATCCTATCTCTAAATACTGCAATATGACTTGCATCCATCGATCTACTACTTATTAATCACAGGGTGCAGACGATTCTTAAGAATTTCCGTAACTTCTACGCGCGCTACTACGCGCTACGGAACATACAGGGTGGATGGTCCGTAGAAAATTCTCTCCTGAGAGTATCCCAAAATTTCCTCAATTAAAATAAACTTGTGAATAAAGGCTCTCTATAATCATATTTTCTGCTCATTAAAAGTATAATTTGAAAATATCCCATTTTAATGTAAAGCTTTGCCTCGTTATCGACACCATAAAAATAGTTAACCTTTAACCGTTTAGCTTGTTTAATGGCAAACAGTAATAATTGGGCACGATTATGGGAAAACGTGTGAAAAGCGGGAAAAGTTCAAGAGGTCACCCAATTTAGAGGGTCGCTGTGGTCACGCGGCCGCGGCCGTGACTCGGCCCGACTTCGTACCTCGCGTGTCACAATAACTTAGCGTAGTCAATGCTCTGCTGGAATTCCACTATTTGCCTTTACGGACCACGCTAATGAGCCAAAGGAACGTGCTTGCGGAAATACGTGAAATGTGATCCTGAAATTGGCCAAATATATTGTGGCCAGCTTAGAATTTACAATCACTGATTATGCAATCAGATCTGATGATGAATATCCGTAAATCTATACTAATATTATAAAGCTGAAGAGCTTGTTTGTTTGTTTGTTTGAACGCGCTAATCACAAGAACTACTGGTTCGATTTGAAAAATTCTTTCGGTGTTAGATAGCTCATTTATCGAGGAAGGCTATAGGCTATTTATCATCACGCTAAGGCCATTAGAAGCGGAGCAATGCGGGTGATACCGCAGAGCACAGCTAGGTTTAAAATATTACAATTACGCCAAAAATGACATTTAACTATGTAAGGTAGCTAAAAGAATACATTTCTAGTATACAGGAGACTTAGGAGTAACATTCGATAAAAAACTAGGTTTTATTCATCACATTAATAATATAGTTACGAAATCTCTAAAACTTCTTGGGTTTATATGGAGGAATTGCAAAATGTTTAAAAGTGTTTTACCCTTCAAAATTGTATACTGTTCATTAGTAAGATCTCTCTTGGAATATTGTTCACCAGTCTGGAATCCATCTTATCGATAAAGAGACTTGAGTCTGTCCAGAAAAAGTTTCTTTATCTACTTACTGTTCATCAGCAAAAACTTAAATCTTTAAAATCATACGACCTCAGATTAAACTTTTTTAAAATGGAAAGTCTTAAACATCGGAGATGGATGGCAGATCAAATGTTGTTATACAAAATTGTTACTAATTCGTATATTTGTCCTAATCTTCTATCAAAAATTAATATAGCTGTTCCGAGGAGATACTCTAGGAAAACCAATGTATTTTTTGTTAAAAGATATAGAACCAATTCAGGCTTCAACAGCGTCATTGCTAGAGTTTGTCGGGAACATAATAGATTATTTAATAGTACAAAAGTTGACATCAACTTCCTTAGTTTGTTTGCATATAAAAACGTTTTACATTGAATTTATATTTTTGGTTTTATGGCATTCAAATGCTTTATAAATATAAATTTATAAAGAATAGAAAAAATAGAAAAAATTCGATCACGAGGCGGGACTCGAACCCGCATCCTTCGCGCCATTCCGGGGCGGATGCCTCACCAACTCAGCCACTCGTGACCCGCCCGAGTGATCGAATTTATTCTATTCTTTCAGTTTTATGTGTCTGAAGGGACACACCGCGCGCCATCTATTGAGATGATTAACAACCATTTCAACCAATATGAAGCACTTTTCAGTGAATACAATATTGTAACGATGGAACACGACCTTTTTTGTTGAATTTATATTTTTGGTTTTATGGCATTCAAATGCTTTATAAATATAAATTTATAAAGAATAGAAAAAATAGAAAAAATTCGATCACGAGGCGGGACTCGAACCCGCATCCTTCGCGCCATTCCGGGGCGGATGCCTCACCAACTCAGCCACTCGTGACCCGCCCGAGTGATCGAATTTATTCTATTCTTTCAGTTTTATGTGTCTGAAGGGACACACCGCGCGCCATCTATTGAGATGATTAACAACCATTTCAACCAATATGAAGCACTTTTCAGTGAATACAATATTGTAACGATGGAACACGACCTTTTTTGTTGAATTTATATTTTTGGTTTTATGGCATTCAAATGCTTTATAAATATAAATTTATAAAGAATAGAAAAAATAGAAAAAATTCGATCACGAGGCGGGACTCGAACCCGCATCCTTCGCGCCATTCCGGGGCGGATGCCTCACCA
This sequence comes from Colias behrii, assembly GCA_029959065.1. Classification (NCBI taxonomy): domain Eukaryota; kingdom Metazoa; phylum Arthropoda; class Insecta; order Lepidoptera; family Pieridae; genus Colias; species Colias behrii. Next base: position 205,782 of record JARWMC010000013.1, read on the forward strand.
ACTCAGCCACTCGTGACCCGCCCGAGTGATCGAATTTATTCTATTCTTTCAGTTTTATGTGTCTGAAGGGACACACCGCGCGCCATCTATTGAGATGATTAACAATTCATGATGATTAACATTTCTATTCTTTATAAATTTATAACGTTTTACATAAAAATTATACTGATTAGAATAATGTTTTCTGATTAGAATTTATACTACGATTATTAGAAGCTATAATTTGATACAACTCAAAAACGCATGTTGTATTTGCCTGTAATTGGATCTACATCTTGCTATGCATGCTAATTATGTCACATACTCAAAATCACTACATAGTATAAAAACAAAGTCGCTTTCTCTGTCCCTATGTCCCTATGTCCCTATGTCCCTTTGTACGCTTAAATCTTTGAAACTACGCAACGGATTTTGATGCGGTTTTTTTTAATAGATAGAGTGATTCAAGAGGAAGGTTTATATGTATAATAACATCCATTAAATAGTGGAGAAGTACTGTCATTTTCGAGGTTTCTAATGTGATGTCGTAAAAAATTACATTTTTTCCGCTTACATTGCAAACGCAGGCTGAACCCTACGAGCTTTATCAAAATAATGTACTAAGTATTATACACATTGAAAAGTTCTACAGAAAAGTCCGCGATGGTATATGTCTATCTCTTATGGATAACCCACAATAACTTTTTTTTGTCATTTACTTTTTACGACAAATAATGGCTAATTTTCGAAGCGATTTTAACCAATACAGCATTAATCCTTAACCAATTAAATACCTTGAATACATTGTTCATTTAATATAGATCTATATGGCCGCTTACACCGTATGATTTAAGTGAATATTTTCGAAGATATTACAGATTTAAAAATTGCGGGACGTAGCGTTTGCGGCGGTACCGGCCGGCCGCCCGGCTATATATTTTATACCCGTGCGAAGCCGGAGCGGGCCGCTATGTTTTTATATACAACATTCACAGTTTTTCTGAAGTGTATTTAGTATCAGCATTGCACCCGTGCGAAGCCGGGGCGGGTCGCTAGTATATTATAAATATAAGATGTACATCTGTTGGCAAATCAAATCAAATAAATAAATATTGTCATGATTTAATTTTGTTCGATGCTGATGTAACTATTCTAAAAATAGCGTGTGCAGACTGGATATTAAGGAAATTTTACAATAGTATATTATGCATTTTTTTACATTACGTTCAGGCGTCAATGACGTTGATCAAAGCATTCACACAAAGGCCTCTTAAATAGTTAAATAATATTTTATTTGTAATTTAATATTAGCAATGTAATGTTATGAAAGGAAGTCCGTGTCGGTATAAATAACTGAGATTACTATATTTATACCACAGTATTACAATATCTATACAGTACGGAAGCGAATGTACTTGTGCAGAGAAACGGAGGGGAACTGGCGGGGGTCGGGCGACGCGGGCCGCGTAAGGCAAACACGCTTAGTTTGCCTTAACTAGCGCAAAAGGACGACGCAGTCGTATTTTTTGTGTAATAATTTTATTATACGTAGGTACTTACATATTCTATTATGGCGCGCACAAACTGTTCCGTTTACGGATGTAAATCTACATTGAAATCCCGTATGGAAACAATATTTCAGAAAGATTGTATTAATTGTATCTGTTGAATTAAAATCAAAGCGATGTATATGTTGTCCTCATTATTTTCTACTCAGATTGTACATCCCAATGCGAATGCATTACTTAGTTAAATGTTATAATATACAATTAAGAACATCCAAAAATAAAGTGTCCACGTAAATAATATTTAGCAGTGCAATATCTGTAATTATATATTTATGAACAAATAATTACATCAGATTTAATAATCGCAATTATTTTGAATGTACATATGAATAAATGATTTCATCATAATATTAATAATCACAATTGTTTTATTTCCCATTTGTTGCAACCCTAGCGTATTTTCGTGTGGCAGCGTAAGTACCTACGCTGGCGGCGGCATCGCGCGACATCAAAGGCGTTTCCTTACTGTAGGAAATAATATTGTAATACTGTGTTTATACCTAGCCGCTCCGCGCGGTTTCACCCCCGTGGCTCCTCTCCTGTTGGTCGTAGCGTGATGGTATATAGCCTATAGCCTTCCTCGATAAATGAGCTATCTAACACCGAAAGAATTTTTCAAATCGGACCAGTAGTTCCCGAGATTAGCGCGTTCAAACAAACAAACAAACAAACTCTTCAGCTTTATAATATTAGTGTAGATAAATCACAATTTTTAAGACGATAGAATAAAATACACATTCTGTGAAATTTGAAAAGATTTGTCGTTTAAGCTTTGCCAAGGCTCCGGGTTCTCTACATGGCTGAGTATCCCATAATGTTTTATTGAACATTTCGTAAAATTTCCTCGTACCTATGTCAGTAATTATTAGTCTCTTTATTAGATTGCAAGAAGATGGCTCGCGTCAGCGGTCAGTGTGCCTGGCGCAACACGTGTACATTATAATGTGAATAGTCATCAAAAACGTCATAAGTAAAATATATTCCGAAATTAAAATTAAAATTTTTAATGCGTTTTTAACGCGTAATAAAGTAACTATTCGCATTTTTTTAATACTATACTGCATATTTAATTAAAGTTAACTGTTAAATGTACCAAAATTGCGGGGGAATACATAAAATAAAAGTTTTTGTAGGTGATTTGAATACAAAATAGGAAAAAAAAGGCGCAATTTTTTTTATTGTGCTAATAAGACATTGTGATGTGGTTATTAATTGTTAAGTTTTATCTAAATGGAATCTTTTTATTACAGAAACTCGTAACTCTGTAGTGAAAAAGTATTAAATGAATAATGAAAATTTTTTCTTTCTTATTTTTGCCTCTTCATTAACATATGACGGCCGCCTGAACAGTTGTATGCAACTTTTACTAAGTTTCATATCATTTATTATTTGTTTTTACATCGTATCATTATATTTGAGTGTTAGGTAGGACAGAAGAGAGATTAAAAATCCTGCGATTAAGTCTAATAATTACCTGTGTAGCACAAACCAATAGCCACCAATAACCTGTGACATTAAAAAAGAAAGCTATAATTATAGTTTGACGCACAACAGTGCTTCCAGCTGTGACAGCGCGGGATTTCCCAGCTGATTCAGCGCCAGCACTCGACCATTGATGTCACCGTCGGTTCACTTGTTACTGCCAAAACGCGGTATTGCGATCTTCTTTAGAGCCAGCCGTTGATTTATTACTGATATACCAAACTCTATAGAGGAGCCGTCGCAGCGGGCTTAGCGATTGCGTCTTATAGGTTCCCAGCCTAACCATGATGTCTTATAGCAGTATTATTTCCAGTGTGGGAAAGAGAGGGCGCAACAAAACTTATTAACCAACGTCATTTTGTCCAAACTGAAAATAATACTGCTCTATTCTATCTTTGACCGCCTCCTTGGTACAGTGGTTGACGCGTGAGCGTAATACCGAGGGGTCCTGAGTTCGATTCCCGGTGGAGACGAAGAAAAAAAAATGTCTCGATCTGGTAGGACACAGAAGGCTGATCACCTACTTGTCCCTAAAGAAAATCGATCAGTGAAACAGATGTATAATGCATCTGCCCCTTACCCCACTAGGGGACATGGGACTTCACTTACTTTACTTATTCTATCTACTACTAAATGGATATTTTTTCTAAATTTGACAACACTTTATATTGTTACTTCGATCCTATTGATAGTGGCATAATGTTTCCTTCCTAGATTGAAGAACTGTCCAACCCTTTCTGAGATCAGCGCTTTCAACAAACAAACTCTACAACTTTATAGTATTAGTATTTAGTTGGCAAAATCTACTGTTCACCTGGCTGTGTGTTATAATTGAATATGTTACCTATAAGTTATAATCGCTAATACCTACTTGAAGTGTTATGCATATTAATTATATTAGTCCTCTAGTCTTCTAATCTATAACCACACTCACACGTTTGCAATACTTAATGCTCTGCTTTAGTAATTTTTTTTAAGCTGAAGAATAAACTTCACGAGAGTTCTGAAAGCATTGGTCGTGGCCATAAGTTTTTACCCTTGTCTTAGCAACGAATGGTCAACCTAAAAATTACTTACTGCTTGCTTTTTAATTTATATATCTGTGCGTTGTATTAAATCTATTATCATACTTTCTTTGCTTGAGAAATAAGCATGTAATATACTTATTAAGCATACAGTATTCAAGATAATGCATTACTCAGTATACTGCCGAGATAAGGCAAAATTAAATTTTCGTTTTCAGCATGACGGTACATTTGTTATGCTCATGTTTCATCTTGCATGATTTCTTTCATTCTATTTCGGAAACTAGATGCTAGATGGTTGTTTATTCCTGTCGAATGAGTTTATATGAGTAACGCGGCTTCGCTCCACGTCTAGACTGCAGACGCGCCGGACGCCGGATAAATTAACAGCCAATAATTGTCGTATGTGTTTCGTCTGTTTCGATTATGTGATCCTTCACTGTTTGTGCAATCTGACTCATTTAAACTTTTCTGCTTCTATTATCATTACAATTGTCATGTTTGTCACATTATGTGGAGATTTAAACCATACATCAAACAACCTTGCCAGAAGCGGGTAGATGAATGGCACACGTCATCGCACTTTTTGTTCTTAAAGATGTTGTTTTACTTTACCGATTGGCAAGCGTTGTACATAGGGATAACGTACAGATAGACTGAGAGATGACTTTAATTTATTTGCACGCTCTTACACCTTCGACTTGCTTTTGCTTCAATTTTGTAATGTCGACGGCCTTAATCATTTTCATGAAAGCTCTGGCGCTTTAACTTTGTCGAATCTCGAACCTGACTTATCGATTTTAAGTCCGAGGTGCTTTTCACTGAACCAGCGCTTACCGTGGTTTGACTCACAAGTACCGCGTTAGAATAGCTAATATCTTTAGTTTACTTACATCATAATATTTTAACAAATTCAACTTTACTTCGATAAAAAATAAACTTAATTTTAAACGTCCTCCAGATGGTTAAAAAACGCTTTAAATAAAATTGGTTGACAAAAACAGACGATAAAAACCATTAAATTAAACCAATGTCCTCGATCGATAGTGGTGTTATGTCATCGTCGATCTAACTTAATTTGAGATGTAACTCAAGCCCAGTGGGAGAGCAGCAGTGACACGTGCGCAGGAGTTTGTTTGGTAAACACGCGCTGGCGCCGCCGCTGATTCGCCGACACACACATTTATCTGGTGACCAATATCAGGTTGATTCACGAGAAGATGTTAGGTGTAGATGTAAACTGAGGTACAGTCAAAAGATAAATCATAAATAATAAATTGGCTCCTAAAAGAAATATATTATCATTAAGTCAAATACATAAATACAATTTGAATTCTAATAAAAATACTCAACGTTAAACCTTTTCGTTTCGCAATCAGCAATTTGGAAATGCATAAATTAACTAGTTTCATTAAGATGTTGAAACAATTTAAATAACTTGTAACGTAATAACTAATATGTAAATACGCGATTTCAATGAGCGTTCACTGTTCAGAGTGAAAAATAATTGTTATGATTTAACAGCGTCATGTGAACGCTTTCATCGCTTCTCACTTGACGGCACATTATTAAAAACCGGCCAAGTGCGAGTCGGACTCGCGCACCGAGGGTTCCGTACAAACCTGCAATTTTTTTTTTCACGGGTTAAAGGCAATTAGATCTAAGTATTTGATATGAATTTCAACTTGATAGCTCTAAGCGTTCATGAGGAAAAAAGTAATAAGTTTATATTTATTAAAAAATATATATATATTTTGTAATGTAACTAAAAATTTAAGGTTTTCGGAATTTTTCCTTTATGTGTGCTATAAAACGTTGCTTCATGCCAAATTTCAAGATTCTAGGTCGACTGGAAGTACCCTTTAGGTTTTGATTCCCTTGCGAGTACTTGCGAGTTTCAAAATATGCAGCTTAAATTGCTGTTTCTTTTGATTGCGTTGACATAGAAGTTTGATATTGTTACAGCTTAAAGGTATTATAGACCTGAGTATTTGGTATGAATTTCAATTTAATACCTCTACGCGTTTATGAGCAAATGGGTAGTAAGTTTAAAATTATTAAAAAAAAATATATTATGTGATGTAACTAAAAATTTATGGTTTTCGTAATTTTTCCTTTATCTATGCTATAAGAGGTTGCTTCGTACCAAATTTCAAGATTTTGAGTTCACGGGAAGCACCCTGTAGGTTTTGATTCCCTTGCAAGTGTCGAAAATTTGCGGCATAAACGGCTGTATCTTTTGATTGCGTTGGCTTAGAAGTTTGATTTTTTCACAGCTTCAAGGGACAGTAGACCTGAGTAATTGATATAAATTTCAGCTTCATACCTCCACGCGTTCCTGAGAAAAAGGGTCTTGACAGACGGACGGACGGACGGACGGACGGACAGACGGACAACAAAGTGATCCTATAAGGGTTCCGTTTTTTCCTTTTGAGGTACGGAACCCTAAAAAGTAATAGTCGTCTAGTCGGTGGCCAATAAATCGATCACGGCGTGCGTAGGCGCCGGCAGCCGGCAGGCGGCGGGCGACGGCCACGCTGGGCGCCTCTGTTGTGATCTAATCCTTTACTTGTGTCATAATCTGGTTCTAGTAAACCTCACCATCTGCCTCTTATTGAGTCCCAAACATAGGCCACGTCTCACCCGGTGTCAACAAACTTGTTACCCACTTTCGATGGCTCTCATATTCACCAGTGGCACTATTATTTAACTGAACATCTTGCATTACTCACCACGTTACATGACGTATTTTGGCTCGAACTATAATTGTCGTTGATTGAATTTAATGAACTGGCTCTGTTGTTTTTTGTTTTGATTTATCTCATTTTAATACACTGTATGTTTAATGGAATTCGTTTTAAGAACATTGCTGGGATCTTGTGAGGTTTTTTCTGCTTAAAATCTTTTAAATTTATCCCTAACTTTGATCAATGCTGCTATCTGGATTTGATGGATTGTTTGTTTTACTATGATAAAGGTGAAAATATTTTGTATGAAGAACTCCATATTATAACGATTTCATTCAGTTCAGCTTTGGATTCAGTTTTGGTGTGAAAAAAATATATGAAAATTTCAGTCGCCTTGTGTATTTTCAATCGGACACTCATCTACGTAAAAATATTATTTAACTTCCCGGTGTGAACGGGAAGTTGGCGCCGCCACCGAATTAACTGGACAACTTCAAAGTCGAGGTCATGCGGATTTGTCACTGTTTCGTTCTGTTGCTCCATTAACTGTTCCTTACACTTCTATTTCTAATGAAATGACTCGTGCTCTTCTAGGGGCCAGTAATGGTTTCGCTTTTTGAACTATAAGTACTTCCAGTGCTTCTGGTTACTCTATATTTCATAAATTATTAATTACTTCTGATATAGCATTGTTATTGTTTGCTGTGATACGATTATGTGCTATTTTTATTATGAACACCCTGATATATGTCACGTATTCATATTTAATCATAAACTTAAACATCAAGCGTGTTTTTGTAAGTATGTACTCACATACTATAGGTGTAGTGTGGCACCTCTAACTCCCGTGACGGGAGTTCCGTCTATACCGCGGTCTTTAAGTGCGATGATTACTGTTTATTTCCTCGTATCGTGAACTTTCTGTGACCTAGACCGATGGTAACCTTCGATATTTGTAGGCTATTCGTTAGCGTTTGCGTAACCCTACATTGAATTCTAGGAACGATGCATTCGGCGGTAGGGAGATGTAATCATCGTTATTTTGCCAACAATTTTCGATTTTTGCGGTGTTTCGTCACTCATTGATAACTGCAGCCGCTGGCAGCGCCCGGCAGCGGCTGGCAGCGAGCGGGCGGCTAGACTACGGCGGGTGAATGAAGCGCGCGCGTCGCCGCGGGCGCAGCGGCGACAGTGCTGACTGCTGAGCGGCGAGCGGCGAGCAGTCAGTGTCCGCTCGCGATCCGAGCGCGCTTGTCGTGTGCTGTGACACGTCCGTGCTCCTCCTGCCGCTCGGCAGCGCCAGTGTTCTCACATTAAGATGCTTGCGTACAGCGCAGTGTTTACCGTTTGTGTTACAGTTGTATAAAGTGTTTAAAAGTGGATTCCGGACTCTATCAGGCCGTGGAGCACGCGCAGAGGCTCGAGCGCTCCCAGGCCATGTATGTCATAAATTTAGGTGAGTCCGCAATCTTTCTACATTCCTTGTTCAACCTATTATTGGAACTAGACCTAACCGGTACGCGGTCGATCGGACGAGCGGAGTTCTAGCCGTGTTATCTCGTTTGTTGCGATCGGGAGCCAGTTTTTTGCGAGCTTTCACCTGCCTCATCCCGGTACTAACCCTCGGAATTGTCTCAGTGGCTCGTCGGTCATATGTATAAACAACTCGCACGGTTTCATTTCAATTTGTGTCTTATTCATAGCGCACTCGACTCGTCTATGTGTTTTTATTACAGTTCACGTACAACGTGTGGGCGTGTGTTGGTGTGTTTGCGATATCGGTGTAGCTATTTCTGTCCCGCGCTGCCTGTGTGCGCTTCACACACGCGCCGAGCTGCGCGCGTGTGCGTATCCTCGTTCGGTTATCACTTGTTATCGTCGCCAATTACTTCACGACTGTTGTCACGATTCACTTATTGAAAATGTTTTCTTAGCAAATAATTCCTCGTACTTAACCTTCGGAACTGTAAACAAACTGAGACTCGAAGCTCGCTCGAGCTTTGCGGATGTTTGATAATATTAGAGAGAATATAATCATCGCTCCGAACGAGATTTTCTGACACGAGCGATAAATTATTCACGAACACGGTTCCGTTTAAGCAGTCGCGGGCCGCGTGATCGTTTGAAATAAATACACGTTTTATTTCCAAAAAAGTGAGACTCACGTAATTCACTACAGTTGACCGCATGACGTTTCCTTGAATCGCGACTCGATAAAGGTTATGAATGTATTCTACACTTGCCTCACTTTGGAAATTTAATGAATGTTAAAATTGTGAAGGCACGCATAGGCGTCGGAGCGGCAGGGGGAGGAGGAACGACGCGTTTAATTACAATATTTACGTCAATCGAATCGGTAATGACAATTTAAATGGAGCATTGAGATTGCATCGATATACCTATCGGTACGATTCTTTCCAGAGAAATCTATATAGTATTGAGCACATACAAAAAAAAAACGTATGACATTTAAAGACTCACAATTAAACACGTTTGTAGCGGAGACTGGGTGTTACTTTCGCTTTGTTAACTACTTGTTGTTTCGCCCCAAGTGCCGGCCGAGTGTGCGCTCTCGCGAGATGCAAGTAGGGAATGCAAATCCGTTTAGTTTACAAAATCCGGATTTTGAAAAACGGATTTATACAATAATCCGGAGAATCCGGATTTAGCGGATTTTGAATGAAAAATTTGACTTTTCCGTTTGAAACGTTTATTATTATGTAAAATCAATAAAAAACATGAATCTTAGTTAAATCAAATGTATTTATATTTTTCAATACCTAGAAATTAACTAGACAAACTCTTAAATTCTAATAAAATAAAAACTTTTACACTTTGGTAAAGAAAAAACATAAAGCAGACTCCTTGTCACATCCATCAGACATAAACATTATAACAAAACATTTAATATTTTCTTAGATAATAGAAACAACATAAATTGCAAACAGAGTTTTCATCATATACAAACATATTAAAACGAAACAGCTTCAATTTTCTAAATCAGTAAGCAAAATCCTATTTTGCTTTTTCATTCTTTATTAGTAATGATGACAGTCTTTCCATCAGAGTTCTTATTTTTATCAAAATCAGTAATAGTCCGGGATACATCGCCCATTTTTGCAAGTGATTACTATCAAGCTAATTTTTCGTGAGTAGCTTTATTTTGATGAGATGCCCAATAATTTCATGTACGAAACTCTCGATTGTGGTAGCTACCAGAGGAAACAAGGATAAAATATTTTGATTTGATGGTTCTCAAATATTAATTACTAACTGAATGTTTTTTTTTGTTCAATCTCAAGATAATTATCTAAATTATTCGAAAAAATATTTGTCCTACAAAATCTATGGTTTGATCAAAGAGTCCCCCTTTCCAATGTGTATCGATAACGAAGTCATCATAAATGATTACTAACCAGCTGATTTTTTTATTTTCACTTATTTAATACTTAAATAATTCAACAGACATATTGTCCTACAAATTGCGTAATAAATATTTGAGAACCGTCAAATCAAAAATTTTTATCCTTGTTACCTCTGTAAGCTACCACAATCGAGAGTTTCGTAGATGAAATTATTGGGCATCTCATCAAAATAAAGCTACTCACGAAAAATTACCTTGATAGTAATCACTTGCAAAAATGGGCGATGTATCCCGGACTATAATAACAAAATTCAAATTTTCATGAACACAACTATACACAAAGTATAACTTCAATAAACAAGATTCTACAAAGTTAAAAAAAAATACTTATTTTTATTGATTTTTATTTTATTGATTTAAATACTCATAGCTAAAATAAAACATTATAAATGGAAGCTACTCCATTACTTAGCCTGTCTTCACTCGAATACTCGAAGTGCGTAAGCTGAAATACGTTCCAGTCGACGCTTCGAATGGTGATAAATTGTTGTAAGGGGACGTTCATAAAATACGTCACACTAAAATTAACGTTTTTTGATCCCCTCCCCCCGGTTGTCACGCTGTGTCACACTTTCTGTGACCCCCCCTGGAAATATTTCGTCACAAAAACTAAGACCCCTCCACCCCTAAACATGATAAATTTTGATTGATAATACACAAATTCTGATATTAGAAAATATTTATTTTTATTTTTGTAATAAAATTTGAAAAAAATAAATATATCAAGTTACAATTTATTGTAATAAATATACAGGGTATTTTTAAAAAATTATTATGGCCATTTTACTCATTAGGTTAAGTACTTTCGATATCAGTTTAAAGTTTTTTGATATCTGCAATAGTTACGGAATAATCGCTTGTGCACACTTAACGATTACACCCTGTATATTATACATTTAAATATCTGTATATATATCTGTATATTCGTATTTACTAATACGAAATAAATGACTTCTATCATTATTAAATTGAAAAAAAAGTCGAGAGAACGAATACTCAGTAAAAATTTTTAATGAACGGCGAACGTCACTCTGCCGTAGACCCCCTGTACCCCCTTGTCACATCTTGTCACACTCGCGAAAGCCCCTCCCCCCCCCTTGTATGTGAACGTATTTTATGAACGGCCCCTAAACAAAAGTCAACAGTAATGCAATGTGATAAGATCTAAATTCAAACGTATTATTTCTAGGCCCGCTTCGCGATGTGTCGCGATTCGCGCCAAATTCGACTGCTTGCGCGGGAACGGGATGCACTTATAGTGCCATCTATCGTCTAACGCAAGAAACATTAGAAGGAACCTATAAATATTGTAATACTGTGCTAATATGTTCAAAAAATCCGGATTCCATTCTTTAAATCCGGATTTAAAAGCCTATTTAAATTCGAGCAAAATCCGGATTTATCGGATTTCGGGTAATCCGGATTGCATTCCCTAGATGCAAGTGTGTATGATAGACGTGGCTCTCGGGTTATCAGTGTTCCTGTTCAATTGACCCTATTATACAAACATTTTCTATATGCAGAAAAATCGTTACTAAGTATTTTATGTTTACATCTGTTTTCGGTGTCATTCGCTTCTCTCGGTGTCCCTGCAATTTTAACCTCTCTATAGATAGGGAGGCGAATAGGGGAATTTTCGGTAATACTCGAGCGTGGCAGTTTAAGATATGAGAGATACCTTAGACCTAATAGAACAACCTTGTAAACTATTTAGCTCTATATGTAGTGACGCGCGCCTAGGATAGACGATCAGATTAGTAAAAAAAAATCGATAGTCTGAAATACTCGAGCGCGTCAGATTAAGATATTGGGGGTTGATTTTAGTGTTATAAGACTAAATTTAACTAATCTGACGAGTTATAGGGTCGCGAACTTGTAAAAAAAAAAACGTTAATCCGGCATTCTCGAGCGCGATTTTTTTATTTTTTATTTTGAAGAATATAATCTAAAACTAACTAAAAATACAAAATCTGCCGGTTTCCGCATGACCGGAAGTCTGGAGGAGCCATTTCGTCTTCCGAAAAACGCGTTGCAGTATATAAGTCGCGAACGATACATTTTACAAAAAAAAAGTATAAATACACAAAAAAGGTAATTTTATTTTACACAAAAAAGGTCTCTTTACATTTTTGTCCAAAGTTAAAACTTTTTGACTTGAAGCATCATAAAAACTTAAGCTCCCGGTTTTTTGAGTATATCTCGAAAACTGAGGGTGTTAAAAAAAACGATATGAAATAACGATGATTAAAAAAAAGAAACCCAAAAACCTTTTTCGGTTAGATTAAGAGAACCCACCAACATTTTTGTCAGATTAAGAAAATATGCTTTCAGGATACCGAGATAAACCTCCCCTATGAAAATCTGACGCGCTCGAGTATTTCAAAAAGACTTATTTTTTTTGCATTTTCAAAAATTCATCGTAGCTTATCGTCACGCCGAAATCGTCAGTTTTTTTAAGGGGAGCTTCTTTGGGGCCTACTTAACACCCCTTCCGAAAATCTGACGCGCTCGAGTAAATTTTTTTTTGTGCATTTTTGACTAATTTATATGCCTAGCCCCACCACGCACACCGGCAGATTAGTATACCGTTGTTATCAGAGGCACTTGGGGCATACGTAGTATGAATATCTGACGCGCTCGAGAATGCCCAAGTAACTGTTTTTTTTTACATTTTTGAAAAACCGTACACGCCAAACCCACCGCTAAAATGGTTTTTACCATACAAGCTTTCCTTTTCGAAATTATTTTATCTTTCGATTTTGATAAGTCTCGACGGCGCCGTCGAATTACGCCATTTAGCTACCTCGCCTCCCCAACTACTAAGATGGTACTCCTTTGTTGCGTTTAAAGTTAACAAACGTGTTTATAAACATTTATTATCGAGTAATGCAATAAAGCGGCAAAATTTGCAAAAGCTGCCCAGTAAATGTGATAATATATAAATAGTCCGTTTTATCCGGCTGTCTGACGTCAAACGTCTTTACGTAGTGGACTGGTGGCGATTATTTTTATACATTTGTTTACATAGTTATCTACGGATTTAGATCCAACTTCGTAGAATATGTTTACACTATGGCGATATTAATCAATTAATATCGCGTGTTTCTTTTACCGTTCACGGTAGCAGACTGTTTGGTTTGGCGTCGATGGAATAATTGCTCTCTTTGGACCTTTTGACTTTTCGAGCCTAATAGTTCCAACGCGTCGTTCAAAAATTGTACATGCAATATGTTATGGTTATAGACCTCGAAGAGACTTCGACTCGTGTCTCTGATGTGTTCTCAAAAGTTATGGCAATTTGTAATCAAGGAGATGACGGTTAGATGATCTTAACTTTAGACTGAATTACAATCTTAAAATATTGTTTAGAATGTTTCCAAGATATAAATCTTAGAAATGAATCTTAGAATATATGTAAATTATAAATTACAGGCTGTGCTCAATAGCGACTCGTGCTAGGATTTTGTACTAACGGAAAACATTTGATACATGCTCAGATTTTACTGTAGTTATAAGAAGTATATCAGTGGCTTCTAATACTGAAATGGTTATATTATAACTATCGCTTGTAAATCTACTGGCTTCGTAGCAAAATTCACGAATCAGAATTCCTATTTAATTAAAATTAATAATTGTACAGCAAATATGTAGGTTTAAGGATAATCCACGACGTGTTTGTACGCGGCGCGGAGCGGTGCGATAACCGAGGTGGCAATAACAATAACACGATATTGTGCCGTTATCAGCGATCTAATTGTGCACTGATAACGCGCTGAAACTTTCCACAGTTACCTATTCGATCAGTTTGCCGAGCCCATAAGTGGGTCAGGATCCGCCGGCTCACTTGCTGACGCGTGCGCATACGTTTGTACAGCGTAATGTATACGATACGATTGTCCTGTTTGTGACTTACGTGCCGTGGATTCTTCCGACGACATAGATTATATAATAATCGTATATTCTATTCAAAATTACAATTCAAGAGATGTGAGTCGCGAGATGAATATTTCTATAAATTTGTATCCATACTGGTCCATACTAGATCTTTATCAGAAACTTTTTTTTATATATTCCGACATTTGTAATTCAATTTCTTTATTTTTAAATCACTCAGCGGGTGCAGTATCTATTATGTATTGTGTTTTACATAACATACATAATGAGTAAATTATAAATAATTCAAGATTGTACAATAGAAGTAAGCCTAAGTTTAATAAAGAGGAAATCTTTGATTTTTTTTGTTTGTTACAATTTCAAATAACTGCTTCACTTATTAGAATTCATGATAAGTCAAAGCCCAGGACGGTTTACACCTTACTATTACAGTTAAGCAACAGAAACTTTTTTTAAATTATTTTTTAGTACAGATAGATTCCGGCCATATCTAATATTGGTGAAATCGTTTGATAAATAAGATTGTATAATTGTATAATAAGTCTACGTGTAAATTCCACGTGAATTTATTTGGATCTGACTTTTTCTAGTACACCAATGTTTACTCCGGCGAAAAGCTAGTATTATGCAAACATAATGGTCGGACGAATTTGTCATCAATTAGCTCTCGTGTTAGTTGCTGGAATAATAACATCCAATTTTAATAAAGTGTGGTCGGTATGTAGATAAATATAGACGTACATAATAAAAGTTGATCACCTTCAAGTAACATGGCTAGTTTGAAGCAAACGTGTCTCGTCACCTCTATGCAAATTGGATGGTGGCTCATCTGCATAGTCATTTGGAACTGCTATTTTGAGATGCAACCTAATTTAAGTTTTAAAGGTAATTCAGTATTATTTAGCCTTGAGACTATCGAACGATCTTCTGGTCCTGTGGTATTGAATGTTTCTTGTTTGTGTGTTGTTGTTGTTTTATCTGTATGTGTTCAGTGTTGTTGTTTGTACCGTCGTTTTCTGCTTTGACGAAAGGACTTTTTATGATATAAACCTCATCATCCGTTTCGATATAAATCTGTTTCTATCTATTCTTCTAAACAGAAAAACTTGGTATCAGAAGTGGAATGGTTTTTACTTGCTCTACTCTACCTCTTATAGTATTACCGACTATCGTACGGCTTAACATTTGCAAGAATGATTAAACTTCTGATCGTGCTACTAAATTAGCCGGATTATTTTTTAAATGCTACCGAATCAAGGAGACGGTGTTCAATAACTTGCGTAACAAGAGTTTGCAGTGGTACAATCTTTCACTCAGAAATAATGTTTAATTAATGCGCAAGTGAAGTCGATAAGAGCTAATAAAAAATTGAAGAAAGTGAATATGTTTTACATGAGAACCTGTTCTGTCGTATATGTCCCAAGTATCGAGGTTAGTCCCAACACGTCTTTATTAAAATTCCCACGATATTCATATTTGACTTTGATAAAGTGAAAGTTTAAAATGTTGAAAGGTTTCGTGCGCGGCGCGTGAATTGTGCCCTTGCCCGTGCCCTGAATCATATGAAGAAAAAAAAATTTTAACGCCTTTCATGAAACGGTAATAATCGATTGTTTTATTCGTTACACTATAAGAATGTTCACGAATACCTACGAAATGTTTTCAAAGTAGGCACAATGAACATTGATATGGTTTCCTTTTCAAGAATTTTACCGTTCATTTTATATCCATTGATATTTCGGCACAATTTTTTACGTCATTTGGGTAGAGAGATAGATTCAATTTGATTCTGTCGTTTGTTGATTATCTCAATCACGAGTAGGTAAATAGACGAAATTGATATCAAGTAAAACATCGAAGATAAGGTCGAATCTCAAAACAATGGGCAGACACTGCGTCACGATAAGTTCGCACGTAATCGGCCAGCTGTCGATAAGGGAATCTGGCGAGTGTGGCCTCTGCGGCTCAGGAGTCATCATTCCGGAGAGCAGACGGACTGGCTCCCGGGCCGTCGACCCCGCCGCTCGCCGCCCGCTGCTCCGACCGGAACCGCAGATCATGCAAGTGATACACCTAGCTGCACGGTGACACAGTTTTTTTAGCGATACGCACGAGCCATCCGGTCCAGTTTTTGTGGCCTTTATCGGTACCGAACTCCGGTAGATATTCGACGTTCAAGATCATCTATTATTATTATTCCAAAAAAAAAATAAGCTAAGAATTGAGAAATTGTGAGTTCGCCGAAAAAAAATTTTTTTAATACTAATTGAAGCTCGACGGATTTGCGTAAGCGCAACAAAAAAATCGCTAATTAATTATGGTATGACGGTGTTTTGGTTATAAATCTTGGACAATACAGGATAGTTCTTGCTTGTTCTCCGATAAAATCAAGCAGTATTTGAAGATTTATGTAGTTCCACAAGTTAATTTCCTCGATCTGTCAAGGCTACGGGCTGTTGCCATGCCTGTGCAGGCCCGCCAAGAAGCTTATATCTAATACACTGGAGATTTCAGTATGAACATTAACTTGTAACAGGAAAATATGACGTTGAATGACGCCTGTATGTTTTTTTATCCCTTTCACACCTAGGTAGTTAGTTAGGTGTGAAAGGGATAAAAAAACATACAGGCGTCATTCAAGGTCATATTTTATTGTTACAAGTTAATGTTCATACTGAAATCTCCAGTGTATTAGATATAAGCTTCTTGAGGCCCGCTTGTACTTATCGCTCTAATGAATTTCACATTTACATGAATATAATATTTTGCCAACCTTTGACAGACCGTTTAAAGGAATAAAAAAAGACGGGTTGCACTCCGGGAGTGCCGGCAGAAGTGAAAACTTGATTATTAACGTTCAGCATGTTTGATATTTTGGAATGGTATCCGTCTTACGCATGGAATATAAGGGCTAAAAAAAAAAAAAAAAAAAGTCCGTCTTACGCTTTTTCGATCAGGCCACGTGTCCTGACGCGAGTTTAAGATTTTATACCCAACGCCGCTAAAGAAGTTTTCACTTCAATAATGTATGTGGCTTGTGTCCTCGAAAATTTTATAATGATGATTATTTCCTGCCATATTTTTTTTTTATTTGTGTCAGTAGTGTCGATAAATTAAAAGGCGTATTGATTATAATAAAAATGCTATTAATAAGTTTTCACTGTTTTACATTTTACATGGGTTGGTTTTTGATGTTTTTCAAGTTACATTGTGAATTGACAACGGACCACTTTGGTCACGACACCTGGTGTTCAAAAAAAGAACTAGTTTTAGTGTGCACTTAAGTACACAAGTATATTACCGAATCTATTAAAAAAAAATTTTTTTTTAAATTAATAAAAATTCTTTAAAATTTCGTACTAAAAATAAAAGTAGAGTTTATTGTGCGGTGAACGGTTGTGGTAGTAAATCTCATACGAATTTAGAAGTTAGTTTTCATGCTATACCTAAACCTGGTAGCAGTTTTGTTTATGTTGAAAATTATTTCGGAAAAAAAGAAAAAGTAGATCGATGTAAAGCCTGGCAGCGTGCTTTAAAATTGAAAAATATAAATCCGCATATGAGAGTGTGTTCATTACATTTTCAAAGGAATGATTTTATTGTACCAAGTAAGTTGACAATGTTTAACCTCAAATATAAATGTAAATATAAATCTAAAACTAATTGAAAAATTTGTTTTTCAGGTGTTATTACTAAAAAGATGACTTTAAAAAAAACATGTGTTCCATCGTGTAATCTACCAAGTTCTGCTAGAGAATCAAATAAAGCTAAAAAAAATATAGAGGCACGACATCAGCGTCTAGTAAATCGGAGTTTAAAGAAGGATACTGTGAAAAAACATAATGATATTAATGAGGATTCATTAATCCATTCATGATCCAACAAATTGAAAAAAATCATTTATAGAAAACATAAATAATTAAAATTGATGACACTAATTCAATGTAAACTTATGGTTAATTCTTTTGTTGCACACAATACGTAGCCATGTTTTTTAAGCCCCGCCCACTGGTCCGTTGTCAATAGATTTTTGTTGTCTCGGGCCGGAATGAATTAGCTTCAACATTGGCTGCGCAGATTAGATTATATAAAGTAGATAACAATGATAAGTTAATGTTGATGATGTTCGAAGCGAGCGAGGAGATGCACGCGAGCGGTGCATCGTGCGTCGGTGCGTCGCGTCCGCGTCGGTGCGTCACAGTGACGCACGCGCTTTTTGTTCAAACTTCACATATAAATAAGATAATAATATTATATTGTCTAGACGGCTTGATTTTCGTAAAAAATTCGCTGAATGCACGCGCTGTTTTGGATATTCTGAGAAATTTATTTTTTGCTCAAGATCTTACTACTTGCACAAATATTGTGTTTTTGATTAAGGAAATATTTTCTGATCTCAATGATTGTAAGTTTGTTCTGTTAATAGTATAAACTGAAGCCGTCATTGTTTTTAATATAATCAATATCAACGGTGCAAAATTACAGTTACAATTAGAGTTGTTTTATCTTTATTGCATACACACTGATGCATCACACAGTTTTCAATAGGTTGCAAATTTAAATTTAATTAATTAAAAATGAGTGTTAATAACAATTAATACATAGTAGGTACATATTTATTGCAGTTCTCATTATCACTTCCTAAAGTCATAAAATTATTTCATATTTATTGAAAAATATTACTTACATTTTAAGGTTATTCAATTATTTAATATTGTAGAACAGCCTTGATAGTATCATTATCTTTTATGTGTTTTAATTTTTTTCTTGACGGTAAAAAGTTAAATTTCTCTGAAATCGACAATGAAGATAATCTTATTTACCTACTTAAATACATTGAGCTATTATTACTACGTATAGAGGAGACACCACGAACAAAATCTGTGCTGCAAGCGCGGCGGCGCGGGGCGGCTTGTGAGTCATAGATTAAGCGATGTCATCGACTCACCGCTATAGAGGCGAAACTTTGTAAATATTTTGCTTATTACTTATTAATTAAGAATAATCAATGTAACAAAAAAAAAATTAATCTAATAAATAAATTATTAATAAACTTATCATTTAAAAACTTTTCAATTAAAACCAATCAATGTAACAAAAAAAATTGATACATACGTAATTTATTTTCATCTTTCATGATTTAACCTTTTTTTCAAATAATATCCACAGTAAAATATTTTTTAAATGTGTAAAATTATTTTTTTCCATTATAAAAATTTACGTCATCTAATATTACTATCTAAACATCTTTCATACCCAATGCGGTTTCTTAAATTTTTAGTGTATGACAAATGACGCAAAATGGCGCCCGCCAAAAATTTTGCTCGAACCAAGTTTTAAAAATGATTATCTAATTAATTACCGATGAAAAGTTATTTCTTTGCACTTTGCCGCATTACTTGAATTATAAGTGCAATATCGCAACACACTCGGGGGCATATTTGATGAGTTTCTTGGTTTTTTGCTTTAAAACAAACAAGACATGAACGCGACCATCGCACTAAAGCGACTGAGTGCAGTTAAGCCTATGCTTATGTTGAGCGGAACATATGTGATGTAGGCGGTGTCGTCTCCATATGTATATCTCAATGCTTAAATAGCTAATCCAAACTATGTAAATAGAATTATAGCTTTCAGTCATTCATACAAACTGTCCGTATTTTGTCAATGAAACTACACCATGTTTATTATGTGTAACCACATTTTTCTGAATCACCGGATTTCCCCAAAAGTTCATCCATTTAACAATAAAGTGAAACCACAAGTGCGTCAAAGCGGCCACAGCATGCGCAGGCGCAAGTGTGACGAGCGCTGTTACTGACCTTTCAACTCGCGTCCTAAACGCTTATCAGGGGACCAATGAGCTGTGAGCGTGAAGTTGGCAGTTATTCCTTTGTATCCGTATAGCTATAGGTTGAAAAGGTCTACGAATGTAACGTATTGAATGTTTCATTATTTGTGTTTAATATTTAAACCAGTATAAATACGTAAATATCTAGAAATACAATAACAGCGTCGCGTAGGTACAATGTATTTATCGTAACCAAGATCGATATGTTATGCTATATATGTTTATATACAAGCGCTCTTTAAATTTTTGCCTACAAGTTCTCCACATCACAGAGTAGGGACAACACAGAGAGCTATATTTTCACAGAGTAGGGCCGCAGAGTAGGCACGAGTAGTAGTTATCACTATACCCGGCGCGCCGAATGATGATTCCTATGACACTGACAGTTATTCTCAAGAGACAAACTTGTAATGGCGTCACCATTAAATTAGAAACGTATTGGAGGCGTCTAAAAATGGCATTTATTAATTTTTACGTAGCTTTATGCCATTACAATGATATTCCGTTGGAATTATAACAATTCTTAACATTTACGAGAAATTATATCAATCTGACTTTACGTTAACGTCCTACAAAACTTACATCGTTGACATTTATCGACTAGTGCGGAAAGTATCGATAAACAAATTTCGATAATGGAAACGAGTTCACATTTTTTCCATGCTTAAGCTTTAGTTCATTCACTATTGAATGGAGCAGAAGATCGCAGCATACAACAATTATTGAATTAACGAAATAAAACAAAAGCTGTTTAACGATAATTTTTATTTAAATATATCCTAATCTGAATCTGATGAAATCAGTGCTTGCGCCTCTAAGTCAGAATCAGAACTGCAACTGCTGTCGCCTACGTTTATTAAAAGAGGTTGATCTATAATGGTGTCGTATCGCACATCTCTATCCCAATCATCGTAGCAAAGTTTTTTGGTCTTTTCGACGACTTTCCTCCAATTATCCGGAGTGACTTCATTGCAAGCTTTTTCCAATAACTTCATCATTTTATTGGCTGTAAACGGCGGACTGGTATTAAGCCTGGCTACACAACCTGAAACAATATTTATTTAGATTGATTATGACGCAAAGTCAAACAGTAATACTAATAATACTAAACAGAAGAAAAGTATATAATTTTACATTAATTTAAAATAAATACAAATTACCCACCTTTGATTTGCGCCCATATCATCTCAATGGCATTGTATTGGCAGTGGTAGGGCGGTAGCCGAATCACTGTGTGACATCATCCTTCATCCAAATAATATGTCCGCTTTATTTGGAGTTTCTGCAGGTTTAATAGCCTGACTAACTCCTTTTTTAAAAGTTTACTGTCAGCTACCACACCATTGCGTTGCAACCACTCCAGTATTTCACCTTTATTATTGCTACTGGTGGGTGGTTTGTTTACTTGAACAGAATGGTATGGGGCGTTGTCCATCAAAATATGGTGTGGCTCATTCAAATTGTCTAATAGTTTCATGAACCATTTTTTAAAACTTTCAAAATTCATCTCTTCGTGATAATCTGTCGTTTTCACTGATTTGAAGGCCCACAAGCAATTAGGCACAAAACCTTTGGCTGTACCAGCGTGGCAGATAATCAAACGCTGTCCCTTGCCTTCTGGGGCTTTGGTACAGGATTTCACTGTATCGTCTGTCCATGTTTTGGAAACTGTGTGATTAGCGTTAAGCCACGTTTCGTCCAGGTATACCACATTGTCCCAGTTCTCAATTTCCTTTATTTTTCGTAGAAAGCCACACCTCATCAATGATATATCCTTACGCTCCATTAATACTTTTCTTTTGTCACACTTCCCATACCGAAATCCGCATTTTTTATGACTACTCTGAGGGAAGTCATACCGACATTAAATAATTCCGCTGGTCTCAGCGACGTCAATAACTTTTTACAAGTTGGAAGTTCACCCCGGAAGTAGTAACCGTAAATATGGTTACGTATCGCAGCCATGTCGAAGTCATCAGGGCTGGTGACGGGATGTGCTCTAGTACGTTTTTTCTTTTTTGGAGATAAGAGTTTGTTATTCTCCATCGTCGATTCGCCGAACTTTTCCCTTGTAATTCGGGAAACGGTAGCCTTGCCAATCCCTAGAGCATCAGCAACACGGTCACGTACGTTGTCAAGTGGCAACAAAGGTCCGCCATTTTGTTGTTTGCGAGCAAAATAATCTCGCAAACGCACAACAAACTCCCGCGTTTCACTATTGAGTACAGTTTTTCGCAGTCTCGGCATTCTTCAATACCAACAATATCAAAGAGCAACAAAAACAGAAAACAACAGTAGTAACAAGCAACGGACTCCGATAGCAAAAAACAAAACGTGGCGCATACAAGGCGTTAGCACTCGTACTGAAGTAGCAAGCGATCACAGCGTTGTGACAGACTGACCAAATAGGATGGTATGATGGATATCTAAAAAAATGTTAATTTACTTACCTATGATAATATAAGTTTTTTTAGACAAATTAAATGGGGGCTTCCATTTTCATGATAAAATAATATATACTGTGTTAAATGGGTTAAAAATTACGTGGAAATGATAAGGTGCATTTTTATGTTTCGGAAAACTTTCGTTTTATTTATCTACTTCTTAATCTATGCAAAAAAACTTAAATTAATACAACAACAACATAATAGACGTTAAAAATTTTAGTTGAAAATTCAGTTTATAATTTTAATTGTAAAAACATGTTTACCGACGTGGCTGAATGCAAATCACGCCTTTGCCTATAAAATACTAAAGTATCGACACGACCCATCATACGAGCAATCACTAAGACGAACTGTCATAGGGATCATCATTCGGCGCGCCGGGTATAGGTATATTATTTAGGTAAAGATCTTTCCTTAGATACTACAAAAACAAAAATAGAAATAAGACAATAATAAGTTTTATCTATTTCCGTGTCAAGGCTTTGATCTCTAGTGTACGCAACTTTTGCATATATGCGTATAATGTATATGTAATTATTTCTTGAAACAATACGCATTTTATAAATTTAGAATTGCAAATTTTGTTGTTATACTGAAAATAAAAATTGTTTAGATATGTTATCGGATACGTGAAATAATTAATGAATTAACAGAGATAAATTGCGTTAAGCTTAATGACATTGGATACACAATCAAAATATTATTACTGATAAATGATATAATATTGATTGGCGCGAGTTCCGCGAACACCGTGTTTAGTCATACGGTCTTTGGAATTACATATACCTATTGCTAAGCTTTTCCACTACAATTATATTATTGGTATCTTCCAAAGAATGTAAAAATTACACATGATTTAAAATTCTTATATACGCGTAGAATCATGTGTTGGCTGAGCTGTGTAAAGTTTGTTCACGAATGCAATGAATATGTTAACATTTGAAACATTATCTTTTGTGCTGAAATTGTAACTTACAATGCAGCAGGTGTGCAAATACGATCCATTGCACTTGTTTGTTGAGAACTCACTACAAGTTATATTAATAGAACTTTTTATTATAATTATTTAAGATCTTCTACATCTTACATACTAGTGGAAAATTACAGTACCTAAAAATGCGATAAAAACATTTATGAGAAAGGTCATGTCTACTAGTTTCTGGAAACAAAGCCACCATGGCATTACATCATGCAAATTAGCAGGACGAAAAGATTAAATAAACACGATATTAAAGTGGAATTCTATAAATTAACTTCGCCTTTTATTTGCTATCAAAAGGTCAAGCTCCGGTGTGGGCAGTGGATATTGCAGCATGAATTGGGAAAAATATGTTGTTTATTTCCATTGCGGGGCACGGAATCAAGTTCGTGTTGAATTAATTAAAGGTATTGTGGAAACAACGGCGGTGACATTTACCCTGAGGCCTGAGGGAGGGCGACCGGCCCACGCGCCCAAAGGTCGGGCTGCTCCGCGGCGCCCACGCGCTGCTCTCACAGCTGGAACACGTACACTTCTTCGGAGGAAGCTCTCAAGGCGCTGGACATCTGGCTTAGCGTGCCGCGTGTGTCGCTGAAAACTGCGGTACTGCCTTTTGTGGCTGTATGTTGCAATTAAGCTTATGAAATAATTTTGGTACTAAAGTTCGAAATTGTGCCCGAATGTTTTGCATTTGTATCATAATATATCTCATTATCCTGTGCATTCTTCTTCGTTTGGATTTATTTCTTTGAAACATTTAAAATAAATTTTCCATTAGACTTATCATCGTTAAAAGTCTCGAACAGTCCGAACGATTAGGTATATTTCTTGTACGGATAAATTTATTCCTACAATCCTATGATATAATACAAATGATGATGTTGATACGTAATTAATTAATATTTGTATTTATGGTACGGGAGCTAGTAACGTTTTAAAAAAAGTCATTTTAGTATAGTTGGGTTTTTGATATACCGTTTCTCTTGCTTTTTCGGTTAGAGTCCGGGCTGTCTGGCTGGCGGTAGTGGTTGCGTTTATTAGTGCGCACAGGAAAATATACTTAACTTTAAAGTCATTTATTAACGCGTAATTTTTAATCTTTTGCCTTTAGATAGATCCATCAGACATAAATTTTTTATTGCAATACGTTTTTTTCGTTGTTAAATAGGTGCCATACGCAATTTTTTATTTCAAAATAATTAAAATGTCATCGAAATAAGTGAAATTACATCACCATGAGTTCGCTTAAAAGGTAAGTAATAACTTTATTACTTATATTATATTATCCTTTTTTAATACTTATATTGAATAATTAGTAAACTAATATTTTTAATAGATGGTTTCATATTTATTACACTTTTGGGTATTAATATGAATTTGATGATGTTTGGTTTTTATCAAGTTTACATTAACGTCCTATTTGAGGTTCGTTGGGAAAAGGAGGCACCATGGGATTGTTGCTAAAAATTTGTAAATAGTAAAATGAATATTATATAAAGTATAAGTAACATAGTGATTACTTATCCTTCACGGGGACTCATGTTGATGGAATTTCACTTATTTCGATGACATTTTAATGATTTTGAAATAAAAAATTGCGTTTGGCACCTATTTAACAACGAAAAAAACGTCTTGCAATAAAAAAATTATGTCTGATGGATCTATCTAAAGGCAAAAGATTATAAATTACGCGTTAATAAATGACTTTAAGTTACGGATATTTTCCTGTGCAGATAAGATGCGCACTAATAAACGCAACCACTGCGGCCAGCCAGACAGCCCGGACTCTAACCGAAATAGGAAGAGAAACAGTATATCAAAGAACCAACTATACTAAAATTCTCTCTTGTCAACGTTGCTAGCTCCTATACGATTATTACACTGTGTCATCTCCAATTCCATCAAGTTTCGAAAACAAGTTTTCCACGATGTCAAACAACTATGTTCCAATATCGGCTCATCATTGAGACAATCCCAACTTGACATGATAAGGAAACAAAGCTTTACATACGCTTCAGCGACCACAACAGATTGCAGCCAATTTAATAACGCGACACGCACAAATGCAAACAATGTAGCATGCATAGAAGGTAGACGTCCTTGTGGTTGTTTTTACAGATGTTATTACAGAAGCTAAGAACCAAATATAGATTATATCCACGTTAGTCGGGCAATGATGAAAGGTCAAAAGTCTCATCTTGCTTCGTTATGCAGTTTCAACTAATTTCTGTCTTTAATTAAAATATTTAGGACGATAGTTGAAACTACTGTTTCGTTCAAAAAGTACTTTTTTACAAAGTCAAGGTTCGGATCAGTTCCTCGCTTTTTGTGTGAGACGGAAATTAAGCGACAAATTGTTTGTGCTTCAAAGCGGTGTAAATAACTTTCGTTTTTGTGGGTACAGTTATGTAAGGCTGAGGAAGGTCGGTTCGTCACATCGCCATAAAAAACATCGCCTGGTATTCTGCACTAAGGTGTGAAATGGAATGGTTTATATTTGTAGATCGGTGAAGGATAATTTGGTGATATATGATGTGTACGATCTTCGTACATAACGTTGCGCGCTGTCAGCGTTTTACGCGGACACGCGACATTTTAATACATATTTCACCAGTTCGCGTTCGATCACCACAGCAATCGCGCGTGCTCACGACCATCACCATTAACCATATAGAATTAAGGCAATAAAGGCTTTATTGTACTTGATTCTTTTATTTACTCTGTACGGGCCCTAAAACCCCGTACATGATGATTTGACTTAATGTTTTCGTTATTAAGCGCTGCTATCTGCTAATCGTTGTGTGGATGTTTCTAGCTGTGAGAACCTGGTATAGTGATATACCTCAATAAATTAAATTAAATAAATTAAAAATTCTTGGGAAACTCGTTTAAAAGTTGAATTTTGCACAAATATAAAGAAATACCTTGTCGAAACGAATCACGAAATGGAATATTTTCTTGGATTTTTTAACATGTTGTAAAGTCAATCCGGGTCATCTATGTAGTTGTTCATATCTTTTCAAAATGTCAACGTTTATACAATGTTATAAAAACTGGAATCGCAAATTCATTTTATCATAATAAAGTAATGGCAATTTGAAAGTCCAACAGGACTGTTAGGTTAGGTTAGCGCGATGTGTGCGCGGTGTGTATTATATCGTCTCTGTTTATGATCCCTCGAGCCGGACCACTGTGTTGAACACACACAGCGGTCTACACCACAACATTAATGATAACGTTTGATTTAATTATTATATAATTTTCCATTTCTATATCAGCTACTTATCTAACCAAGCGATCTTTTGGTTTTTTACAAATTTTTAAATAGTTCTTTTATACAGAAACTTTTTAATCAAAGTTAAGCATTTGCAAATAATGTATATAAAAAAGATAAGATAACTTTCGAAAGGTGCATAAATTTATATACTTACATATATAAAAATGAAACACCAAATGTGTCGCTAAGCGCAATCTCGATGGCGGTAGGTACGACTGATTTGGCTATTTTATTTTTTCATTCTTTTACATAGAAAGTTTATAAAGAAGAGAAAACACGTTAATATTACGAGGAAAACCGTAAGAACATCGCTTTTCTATTCTCATACAAACCACGCAAATCCCAGCTCTAAAACATTTGCCGTGAATCGAAGCAATTAACAAAGGCTCAAATGCCTATCCGAGCTAAGCCGGGATGAGCTACTAGTTATGAATAAAAAGTGTATTTCTTAATATACCGAATAGGCGGTTATATGCAGACAATAAATAAGTTTAAGTGCCGATACAAAAATATGAAGTGGTAATAGTTTGCCCTGGATATCGGGACGTTAAATAAATTTATGGTGTCTAGCCGATGCTTGCTTTAATAGAAGTTTAAATTTCGGCCAGAGGTATATAAATTTTAAAATTATATAAACCACCATCGCTTCGCATTGTTATAGTGTCCTAGAACATTAAATGTATGGTAATTTTATTAAAACAAAGTTATTGTTATATAATATTATCAAGAAACACTATTCTGGGTAATTTCGGTTTCATAAAATGTCGCTAGCTGACGCTTGCAAATTAATTTATGTTTAATTAAAGAAACTATTTCATAAATACATGTTCATACCATATTATTATCTGCCACAGGTCCAAATAAGTTAAAATTAATTGTAATTGTTGTTATTCTATTAGTTTCAGAAGTCGAAATTGCATAACATTATTATTCGACACAACGTAATTCCATCCAATCCAACCTTGATTGTATGAATGCTAATTTGTGTGTATAAAAATAAATAAATTTGTACTTCGCCTTGGATAATTTGTATTAATTAAAATATCGAAATATTTTTCAGTAAAGAAATTCACCTTGGAAATGTTCTCAGACGACGATGTATTGGCCCTTGTTAAATTTACAAATTTTAATTTTTCGAGTAATGATATAAGTTATTGACATTCCTCAACGTCGATATTTTTGGTCACATTGCATCAATCGAAACAAAAATATTCACCAAGTGAAATATGTACATATTTTGTAATAATTGCTGATCGTAAAAATGGCGCTAAAAATGTTTTATCGTCGCGCATGAAGTTATTACGGCGAGATCGTAATGCTATTCGCATATTAAGATAACTTATACTGGATTTTTTAAAACAACTTTTATGCTTTAAATAATTTATTTTAATTTGTGTGAAATATATAATTTAACTTTTAAATTCCATAGTTTTTGGATTCAATGCTAATACTATTTTGGTAGAACTACTACAAGTTATGATATCATAATCTCGAATAAAGTGGAATTACAAGCGTCTCTATTTTTGGACAGGAAGCGTTAATAAGTGGTGTCAAGAGTCAATCGTACGTAACCACCTGCCACTTACAGTGCCCGCCTTAGTAAATATATTCATAGGTCTAATCTAAACTTTCTTTTGATACGTAGAAACAAGTGTACAATTGAATAAACATCAGCTACTGGAAATTTTTACTTATTTACCGAGCATGTTATTCAAATTTTGTTTTTTTTTTTTTGTGCATCCCCAATCAAATGCTAATTTGCGGCAATTGCTCACCACCACGTGATGTCCTGTTTACCGTTCCCGCATTGGGACCATCGATCATGTCCCGCGCCACGTGACGAGCCCGAGTCATTCAGCATTGCCTCGCACTAGAGCCGCCACCTGGCCAGATTGCACCGGCGCGATCTGCCTCGCTCTGGGACTCTCCACCTCACAGATTATCCCGATTACCGCTATTAGCCGTTCGTTTGACCCGATCGTTATTCTATTGATCGACCAATTAGCGTGTCGACTTCTCTGAGCGATCTACATTAACTTACGTGTAATCTTTCGAGATAACAAACGAGTTCCCCAAAATTTCTACCGTCGGTCGAGGTAAATGACTCGAGTCACATTACTTCCAACGCATGACGTGCGGGCTCGTAAAAAGTTTGTATGTCTATCTAGCGCATTAAAATTACCATAAACCGAGAGGAAATGACACGGTTGAGTGCCAGCAATTAAACAATGCTGAATTACTTAGTTATCGAGGGAACGAGTTTTTAATTCGATGATATAGGTTTGGAAAATTTCCACAAGTTTATGCAATTAGTTTTAGTTCGATAAACAACTGTATAGGTACAATACTGTTATCGGTAGGACAGGAATATTATAAGAAAGTATTAGAAGTGACGAAAGGAGAGACGCAATAGCACAAACAGACGGCTTGCGTCACCGTTCGCATGACTTCGGAGGGTTTGAGGATATTCATTCTTTATTCCTGTAAATCACATTGTTTGCTAATTTTGGTTGGGGCGAACATAAAAACATTATTATTTTTAAGGCTAAGAAAGAAAGATGCTGTATATAATACCACAGAATTTGGTTGTATTCATTTTAAAGTCAACAATATATGAATTGATGTAGCGCTTTAAACAAGCATTTTTCTTACACCAAGTTATGTATTGGCTCATTCGCCTTCCTGTCACAAATAAAAAAACTACATTATTATTAGACCGTAACATTTGCCAAATGGACGCAAGAATAGATCTTACAGTAAAAGTCAGATAATATACACGTTGAAGTAAATACTTCAACATGTATATTATCTGACTTTTACTGTATGTAACAGAATTATCCTGAAATGTAAATACATTTCAGGATAATTCTGTTATATTTGATCCAGCTTTGGATATGAAAAATGAAATAGAGTTTCTCCCGTGCGCGTGGGCGGAACGAAGCCTTAGGGCGTCGCTCGTAATTTCGTAAAGGGAGGATGTTAAAGGTCAAGCAAGTAAACAGCAAGTGTCCTTTGTGGGAACACTGTGAGTGGGCAGATGTTGTTCTTAATTGGTTGACATTTTACGCCGTGGAAATTTTTCTTTCTTAACAATTTTAAGTGTTTATTCAATCTGTTTTGCAAAGTCGAAATTCGAGAAGTTTATTTTTGAAATGTGTTTGGTGACTGAATTGTGATAGTTTGTCGTTGTTATTCTTCTGATTAAATGTTCAGAATTATTCTCTTTCTTTCATTAAAGCAATTTATATATCAACCTACAAAAGATTTACATTAAGTGTAGGTGTTTATATTATCAAGTAGAATTCTTACTACTTACTTACTTACCTTTAATACTGTACCTCAACGGCATTGTACGATACCGTCTCTCCTTGCTTCTCCGTAATCGTTTTCCAATAATAAACAGTGGATTCTATTCTATTTATATAAAACTCTAACTTATACGTATTTACTGTGTAACATCAATGGGATATTTGCCAAATGGAAATCGTCGAATATACTCCCATCTATTGTTGCACGGCTCATTCATAATTGCTCTATAAATATATGGGTATTGGTGCAAAGTTAAACTTGGATTTAAATATACGTAGGTGGTGTCTTCGCGACGGCGTAGTCTGTTGGTCTGATAGGAAATAGTTTGATTCCTGAACTGAAGAACTTTGGCACAATTTGAAAGCATTTGTAGCAAAATATACCAATTCCATTAAGTTTAAAATTAATTTAGAAACAGGTTTGTAGTTCATAAATACCTTGAATATTTCTAGTATCTTATTGGAAATATTTAAGGTTTATTTTTATTACATTAAAAAAATACCTTTATTAACGTAATATTATACCTTGAACGTGTCCAAAAATATACTCGGTACAAATATAAACGTGAAAGTTGTATAGTCATAGTCTGCGCACTAATTATTTGTTTATTAACAATTAAACCAAATTAATGAGATACACGATCATGTACGGATGTATACATATAAAAAAATGAGCAAAGCTGAAGCTGGTTTTTATTCGTGCAGAAGAATAACAACAACCATATTTTCATGACTTGGAGAAAATATATTTTTCTGCATGGGGCAGCTTTTGCGCCATACTATAGTGGATAGTATAGAAGCGTAGGCGCCTACAGAAAGCTAGTATGTTCAAGGTGAAGTGTAAACACAGTTGACAGATATATACGTACATACAGTCAGGAAACTAAGCCCCTGCGATGAAATTATGACGTTAGCACTGTTATAGCTATAGGGCTGTTACCTTTTTGATATTTAACCGACTTCAAAAATAAAGGAGGAGGTTATCAATTCGGCCTGTATATTTCTGTTTGCTTTTTTTTCACAGTCGATTTTGTGGTAATTTTGAGATTAAAACTCGTTAAAATACAAAAATGGTGTAGCCTAAATATGAATTTACAAGAAGAAACAATCCGAAGTAATACACCTTGTAAAAGTAAATACGTTTTTATCAGTGCTATATTTCGAAATCTTGTTTTGTTATGGACGCCGAAGGTTATTTAATGTACCTAAATTATTTATAATACTTGATATTTGTATTATACATATATTCAATAATTATTTTAAACCAGAATTTACAATACTCGTATGTGGGTATACCTACTAAATTATTTTTAAAACGATAAATTAAATTAAATTAAAAAACACAAAATATGCAGAAATAAATTAAAATTATTATTATACGAGCATAGAACCTCCACCTTTTTGTTTTACGATGAAAAAGAAAATAGTTTGACAGGCTTAGTGCTTGACAAAGTGGTGACGTCACGTATCGATAAAAATACAATAATTATAATATCTATCTTTTATGTATTTATGTTTTAACATTTTGGTAAAATATATTATTTCAGTTTAATTTGAACACGTGCTTGTAGATAAGTTGATTTCGGCGATCATTTTAAAAATGCCACGTACTAATTGCGCAGTATTCGGCTGCTTGAATTCAACTATACCAATTATACCACCATATGATTTTGTTCAATATGTCGAGAAAATGGATAACATTTTCGTTGCTGCTTTAAGAGAGAACACATAAACTGTAAAGTTGCTGAATTAATTTACAACGAATTAAACATATCAGTTACTTAAAAAAACTGTTCATAAGATTGAGAATATTTTACACTATAAAATTACCAATAAATTCCGAATTAGTCGTAGTAGACGAAAGTATTTTTCAGTAAATAATTTGTAATTTTTTTTTTCGAATAAAGGCATATTTATGTAATGGTTATTTTAATATCTATACATATAATAAAATCGTAGGAAAGTCAAAACTGTAGATTGAATATTTTTTTTAAAGAATACTTGGGACAATCTATTGTCCGAAGCCAAAAATATAGTTAGGCTACAAACTGAAACAATCGATATTTATTTAAAGTGAAGTCATTGACATCACTTTTCTATACTATGTATCTTTGTCATTCAAAATCTGTGGATGTGTCACCCGCTACTATCGATCCCCCTGAATACCCCTAAATTCTCGTAAACACGCTTGCTTGCCATTTCGAACGTTTTGTATGAAGTTTCCTTACTGTATGTATCTGTATATTGTGGTGTAAACGAGTAGGGCATGTAATGATTGATAGAGTTTGGGCACGGGATGATCTGCGACCGGCGAGCGGCGAGTCGCGACCTACCGCACGGCGGGCGGCCCGCGCCGAAGGTCTGGGTCGCACACCTACGCGGACCCCTCCGTGCCGTCTTGTGACATACCTACGTAAACTGTACACATTTGTATATGTTGACGATTTCATAGTATTGATGCTCGGTGGGTTAGATAATGAGATAGTAGGTGCTTCGTAGATGCAATCCTTAAACGGGTGGGTATAAATGTAGGACTCCAATTACTGTTGTT
Organism: Colias behrii; assembly: GCA_029959065.1. NCBI lineage: Eukaryota > Metazoa > Arthropoda > Insecta > Lepidoptera > Pieridae > Colias > Colias behrii. The sequence goes on from JARWMC010000013.1 coordinate 238,254, forward strand.
TTTATATTTGATTTATTTAATGTCCCACTAAATATTTTGTAGTGGGGTTATTATTATACGTTAATACTGTTTTATTTGATCATGTACATTTTGAATATACACATCAGAACAGACCTGGTAACGAGCGGATGTCTAAATACACCGCCGGAAGTGACGCACGCGCAGAGCCAACCCTTCCCAATAAATTTGGATTCTGCTTAATTTGAAATCGCATTATGCACATTAATTGGACATCGATATTTTAGTCATACACGTTTCAACATAAATCACGAAAACTTAGCTCGATTAGCATAAAAATGGTAAATCAAATACATAAGGCCTTACTCAGTTGTAACAGGAAATAATAAACGAATCGTGGTTTCATTTTCTTAGAATTACATTTACCTTTATCCCTATTTGTTAAAATGAATGCGCCCTTTCCATTGTTTCGCAAAAGCGGATAGTTGACATCGATTGAAAATAACTTTGTATAAAACGCTGAAAAAACACGTGTTTTTGGCCTTGTTATCTGTTACAATCTGTGGTTACAATCATATACGCGACCACACTGTGACGCAGGCGTGTTGTCTTTGATACCTTTAGTACAATAACATTTGAAATTACTTTAAGTATTTGTTTATATTTAGAAAACTATACACCTAGTAATAATAATTTTCACTATATCGACTACATCTCTATCTATTTCTTTTATTCTGAAAGTATCAAACGAGATGTATAAACTTACCGATGCAATTCTGATACACCTATGTGTTTTACCGAAACAAGAAAGTTACAGCATCCTTAGAAGTTGCAAAACTTCTTATTCTTCTAACAATATAATTTAACTAAACAAGGCACATGTGATCCAAGAATTCAGATTATTGTGGCAAGGAAAGCTCCAAGTTAAGCGCATATCGAAATGCAGCGTGAAGTGGGTCTGCTATTTCAGCGTGAAATCTCGCGCATGCTCTTCCTCGGTCTATTCTCGTTAGGCTATAAAGGGAGAGGCCCGCGCCGGCTATATTAAGATATGGCCAAACGACGCACTGGACAGGGGCCAGACATACACGTAAAAATGCACGCTAAGAATAGAAGACGAACTTTCTTTCTAACAGACTGGATGAATGATTTTGGTAAGAATAGTTCCGTTTTGTATTTCCAATTGTTTGACTATAATGTGAATAGGCACATAAAGATTTCATTTATCTTCTAACCTTTGCTCGAGTTTATTATTGTCTAAATATAATTCAGCGTTGATATGTAAGCTCAGATAAAAATTAGTTCCTTTGATAAGAGAGCGACAATCAGATAGGTCATTGCACAACATAAAATGTTCGTTATGTGAAGAGATGCACGTATCGGAATGCCATCCCAACGGCGGGGTGTCGAAGATATTGGGTTCATTATCAGTTGTGATGAGTCAGCGGAGAGGCGCCACCACCTGCCTGGCGCCGCGCCAGCCTATCTAGCTCAGATGCACCGACGTCTAACCAGCTATTCGTGCCGCAAATAAAACTATTGCTTTTAATTGCGCCTAAGGATACTGTGACTGATGACCTTCACTATAACACTAGTGAAAACCATGTTTGTTGTTATTTGGAAAACAAAAGTGAAGGATCAGATAAATTTGGAGGAATAGTTGAATTTATCGAGTCGAATGATAAGCTAGAAGTAGCCTCAAGATTAACTCTATACAAACAGTAAAATGATACGTCTGATGTCGTTTCAAAAGTTGTAATAAATCTAAATGCAAACGACGCATCTATTCAGATGTTTGATCGTATCTAGAATTGTGTAATGATATCAATTGTAAGAGAGGATTAATGGCACGTTGTGTTAATGCTGTGTAGCGTGTGTAGCAGTCGGCGGCAGCTGCTCCTGCGTGTTGTTTAAACGCTTACACTTGCACATCTCATTATGTGATCGCATTGTTTCATTAATCTTGTATCGCTCGTATTGAGATATCGTCTGACAGAGCGAACCGTGAACATGACACTAAATATTTTCATTAGCAATTCAAAACTACAATGTTAGTTTACATTCGGACATTTGAAATTTCGTAACTTCACATTACATCAGACGTATATAAAGTGAGTAACATTGAATAACAAAATTATTAAAATCTTACTTTTACGTAATAAATTCGTCAGATTTTTTGTTATTACATCAAAAATCTGTTTTTACGTTGTCTACTTATCGACGAGCAAAAAATAAATTATAATTATAAGAGAGCTAAGTTAGTGTGGCATTGAAACTGAAACGAGTAACGATAAAGAAATTGCGTAATAAAAAATTATTAATTGAATGTAATGTAAAGTCATGATAGCGAAGCACATAGATTGTGGGCTCATCAAAGGCACAATGAGGAAAATTGCATGTTTAAATGATTATCTACCGTATCTCAAGGTTTTCGATATATTTTTTATAAATAACGCGCCGCTGAGATAAGACAAGCGCGGTTTGGACGATAGTTGTCGGCGGTTGCGCAATTATTCTTACATAATGAGATAAATGAGCTTTTGTCGACGCCTTCGTGTTGCGCGAGTTATCGTCACTTGGATGGACATTATCTGCTAAAGCATTTTTATCGAATGTGTAAGATTTCATTACTAGCACTAATAAGGCTATAGGGAAAATTTTATCAAGCCTGTTTTATTTGTCTTTGATGAATGTTTAATATTCTTTTAGGAACTTTCTTGAATCAATGTTTCTCTAAAAGTACACCGGTTGTTAGTTATTTTACTATTGGCCCTATACAGATGTGCGTTATAAGCACCAATGGCGCCCCGAAGTCTGTCGTCGGCGATACGCACAAAGCCACGCGGGTCTCCTGCCCACAACCCGCCTCCAGATGCAAACATTATTAACAATTAAAACGGCTGTGGGCGTCATCGTCTAGAAATATCTCGGACAATTCATTCAAAACAAAGAGTACGATACAATTTGTTTAAATGGCAGTGTTAGGTCATATGACACTTGCGGTTTGTCATGTATCTTACTTTTGGACGTGTTTATCTGTTTGTAGTTTCATTCATACTTAAAATTTTACGCCGTCTTTCCATCGGAATTTCTCTTAACCAGATAATCAGTGTTAACATACGAGTTTATTCATAATTGAACGCGGCGCTCACGAGACGTTGGAGCGCAGTAAAAGTGCGTGGTGTTGTGGTGTTGCAATGGTGCTCGGTGCGCGGTGCAAGGTGATGCACCAGAATAGTGCGTTGTGCAAGCGCGGCCAGGGTCGCCGCACGCCGGGCCGAATTAAACCCGCGGCAAGTGGAGCGACGCGGCTATCTGCATGGGAGGCTATCACATCCACTGTGAAAACGATAATCTTCTGTTTTACGAATTATTCTGTTTTAGTAGATGGAAATAAATTGAGCATTTTGATTTTGAGGATATTTGTAACTGTTAATGATTCTTATCATATGTAGATATAGACCAATATTTTGCTCAATAACCCAATGAAAATGGATTATAACAGGTCCTAATATTTTTACGATCCAGGAATCCGTAAAAATGTACTTACGTATAAAATGAATGAAATCATCCTTCAGTGAATACATTGTTTGTTGTTTTTTTGCTCAAAAAATCTTACAATGATACAGTAGATAATACAGTTATAGTTCAAGAGCAATATTCTCGATTATTATGAGTGTGACAACGTGAACGTCTCGGAGTCTGGGTGGCGGAACATTAGTCAGGTGACAGAGCACTGATGGCTGCGCGGGCGTTCCAATCAGCCGGAGACAAATTGAGTGTCCGCGCTCGCCGTCAGCCTCACCTGTGTCAATAGAGCTGCGATACGCGTTGTGTGCAATTTGCAGCGGCTTCGTGTGACCCACATTGTGGATCTTTGATGTATTCGCTTTTATTGATGGTTATGTTCTAGCGTTTGGCCATGGATACTATAATGCAGTTCTTAGTTCTTCAGATCTTGGTTGCAATCAGGAGAATCGAAACCTCGTTGTTGCAGAAGTAATTATTATAGGTACTAAATCGAATACAGTTGTATACAAAACAAAGATAATTTCACTTATCAATTTGTTACTAGAGCCAATAGTTTCTCGAGAATATCTTTATTGAAGATAACAATAAAAAGATAACCTTGAAAAGAGCTATTAAGTGTTTAATAAAGCGCTTCCTGAAAGTAAAAGTTGCTTGCGATCTTATTGCAAAGTTTTGCACACTTACAATGTTGATTAATTTATAATTTTATTAGTGAACACTTTCTTTCTGGCCATTTATGAGTGCCAAATGAGTTGCAAGCGTTTTGAATTGCTCCGGCATACTTGCATAATTAGTGGTTATAATTAGACGTCGGGCGGGGTGAGGTGGAAACTTACCGCACTGCTCAGGGCTTCGGAAAAGTACCCCAGCGGTGGACTCACAGCTGATACGGTTATCAGCTGTGAGTCCACCTTTCGAGCTCATACCGTCTAGTCTTGTAGAACTCACATGTTCTTTATTTAGTATTTACCTGTGGGTTTTTACGACTCGATTTATCTAGATAATATTCGATATCAACATAAACGATTATTTATTCATAATTCACGATAAATAAGCAAATGTTTCAATTCATTTTTAGTCCAAATGTAATCAATTGGAAGTAGATGCGTGGTAATTTATTGCGAGTTGTTTTGTTTTGGTGCGAGGTGAAGGCTACGGGCTCGTGGCTACCCCCTCCAGCACGGGCGTCGCCCACGAGCGGCGCGGCTCCCCGCTCCCAGTCCCACAGGAGCGATACGCAATGTCACAGCTGGCTGATAAGGGCCGGAAGGGCGACGACCTCGCCGGAAGCCTTATCAGCGCCACGGTCGCTGCCCAAGTGCAACTGTTTTTAAGACATTTTTAAATACATCTACAGTTGTTGATTGTCCTATTAGGGTTAACTTTTGATTTGTTAAGGTTTTGATTGCATATGAAATTGTTATCTTACCTCGTGTGTTCATAAGTTTTGAGACGAACTTTGTAGTTAAAAAATAAGATAAAATATCACTGGCTGATATTTATTTCTTTTTCCAATTTTGAATTTGGAATGTTTACTTTTAATTCCTTTGATTTTCAAATTCATTTCTTTCAATTTTATCGTGATGGAGGGAACTAAAGAATTACGTGCGACCGTGATTTCGCTGTTTAAGGCGGGAAAAAAACCAATGGAGATTTTCCGTGAGGTGAAAATTTTTGGTGTGAGCCGTAACTTCGTGTATTACACTATCAAACGATACAAGGAGACTAATTCTTTGCATGATCGCCAAAGAAGTGGCCGGCCACGCTCTGTGAGGACGCCTGCGAATATCAAAATCATCAGAGAGCGACTTCGCCGAAATCCATGTCGCACTCAGAAGAAACTCGCACTGCAGACTGATATTTCGCGCGTATCAATCAATAGAATACTAAAATACGATCTTAAGGTAAAGGCGTACAGCCGTCGGAAAATACACTTTTTAAACGACCGCCTTCGTAAATTGCGACGCGAACGTTGTCCAATACTGCTTAGGAGACACGATGCGAGGAAAATACTCTTTACTGATGAGAAAATCTTTACTGTCGAAGAAAAGTTCAACCGACAAAACAATAAAGTGTATGCCAAAAGTAGCAAGGACGTCCCATCTTCAGCACGGAATGTCTTGCGTACTCATCATCCGGCTAGTGTGATGGTATGGTGGGGAGTTTCGTATGAAGGTGTCACTTCGCTGCATTTCTGCCAACAAGGTGTCAAGGTGAAAGCCAAGAATTATCAAAGTGATATTTTAGAGCCTGTTGTGAAACCCCTGTCTCACACTTTATTTCACAACAAGGATTGGGTTTTCCAGCAAGACTCAGCGCCATCTCATAAGGCAAAAACCACCCAAGCTTGGTTGAAGGAGAATGTGCCGGCCTTCATTGCGGCTAACGAATGGCCCTCCTCCAGCCCCGACCTCAACCCGCTGGATTATTCTTTATGGACTGAATTAGAGCTCAGGGCCTGCCGAAAGTCCCACCGAAACTTGGAGTCACTGAAGCGAGCTCTTGTCCGAGAGGCAAAGCGAATTCCATTGGAAAAGATTCGTGCCGCTATAGATGACTGGCCAAATCGTCTGAGGGCCTGTATAAAAAATAAGGGTGGACATTTTGAGTAAAAATGAAAGTTTATTGTTTGTTTGTTGTTACTTAATATGTTGTATAAATTTTAGAATTATAAGTTAAATATTACAAAAGATATGCAACTTTTATTTCGTCTCAAAACTTATGAACACACGAGGTATTTCAAACTTTAAACTTGACTTGACAACGTTGACTGTCTGTGTAACTTCAATAGAGATAAGAAGCAAAACCTTTCAAATATTCGTCACTAACTTTTTCAATTAAATAACTGAAATTGTAATAAACACTTCGAATACTTGTTATTGTTTTTCAGAAGAGATCTGAACCAAAAATAGATTCGTAAGTCGTTATCAACAATAAACGATTATTTTCGATCTCACAGCTCCCGATTCTAATTCTACAACTCGTAAGATGTGATTACAGTGCATGCCAAAACAAGGCGGACGACTATTACAATACATTAGCGGAGATAAATCAGTAGCGACTGTTTGAATTCAATTAGCGGAGCGTTTGAGACGAAACACAAGGCCGGGGTGGAAATAGCCGGCGATTGTCCCGCGGAAATGCTCCCATGGGGACGGGAATAACGCGGTTATGTCACACGTCAGCGCCGGCGCACGTCAGCTGACCTTCGCAATATTTCTATCGGAGATATTGCATTTTTTAAGATGTGAAGATGTATTGTTTTGCTAGGTTTTTGGTGTCGCTGTTTGTTAGGATTGTTGTTTCTTTTTTCGTCTAGTCGGAATTCAATAAGGTTGCCTGGAAGATATCGCTTCTTAGCGATAAGGCCGCCTATTTGTACCGCTTCATTGTTTGTGTATTATTTTGGTTTGATTTTGTTTTGTTTTGTGCGTGCAATAAAGTGTTTTTTATTATTAATTCAATAGATTATTTAAACGCTATAAAAATTTACCCAATATCCGACTATTTGAATGTATTTTTTTCTTCATACAAATTACCTAATTATTTTACGTTCGCTAGGCTTAGTTTTCTATTTATAAGGCTCATTAATATTTGTTGAATGATTAAATGATAAAGCGTTATATAAAACGAGTTTTACACCATATAATCAAATGGTCTCAGAACGATTGCTACAAAACTTCAATATTATGTTATGAGTATGTGCCAACGATGAAACTACTATTTTGCTTGAAATCTCAACAAAATAGCTCATAAATATTTTAAGAATAACTCGAGGAAGGATTAAAATTGCGTTCTTCTGTAATTTATTTCAATATCGCGAATACCGAGAATATTTCGAAGTGACTAAGATCTTTGTGTATTGTATATTTTTGAAGTTCCGCATTGTGTACAGTGGCGATGATAAATTAACACGTTCACTGCGCCATCATTATCAAAGAACTTTCAGCTGGTGCTTTGGAGACCTAAAAGATCTCGAAACTTACCCACCCTTTGGTGCGTTTGAGACCTAATCAGTCTCCTAAAGATACAGTTTTGAAAATAATTTATATCTTCCAGAAAACAATGACATATACTTTGAAGTTTTTGTGGATGAAAGATAGTCTATTGTTTTATATTTTGCTAGGTTCGCACACAGTTATGACATTTGAATAAACTACAAATACCAAAAAAAAAAATTAGATATCGATTGTATCTCGTACCGCAACCGAAGATAGTTCAATATGTGTAGTAAGTAGTGATGGGAATGTCAGTTGTCGATTGAAATAGTTTTATTAATTATGCAAAGTGATTTTCATTAAAACATGGTAAGCAAATTGATTGCTTGCATTGCGCGCATATGGTAACAATTCGTTTTCCGAACATTTTCCAAAATTTTTATTATACTGGACGATGCAGCAGTATAATCCGGCTTTGATTTTTTGTTCTTCTCCGTAGATACTGCTTTCCGAATCGGTGGTAAATGTTAAAAATAAGTAATGGCGTTTCAAAAGTGCTTGTAGAAGAAGTCTAATTGAATAAATAAATATTTGAGTTTGAGTTTGTTAGAAATCTCACCAAAATAAATAGATTTTTTACACTTTTTCTTTTAAAAAAACTCATTGTTTATAAAAAATAATCAACACCTAGATACGCGAGTATTATTTCCAAAACGAGCGAGCTCCCACATCGATGCTAGGACAACACTAAACCGAATCAAGCAGCGCCCGCGCCGCCTACCCTCCCTCTCTTGCGTCTACGAGGCCTACGTTTCCACGAGTACCGACATAACTCCTAACGCAAGGAATGAATATAATTACAGTACTGTGCTTTAGGGACCTAATCCATCTCTAATTTATTTTTTAATGTTATTGAACTCAGCTTTAAGTAGGAAGCAAATATGTATAGATATTTGTCCTACTCATACTTAAAGAACTTTACAAGTTAGATCCTCCCGCAAGGAGTGAAAAAACACGATTATATATATTCAACGCACAAAACAAAAGTCCTGCAAGGGATCTGATAGATCTCGTAATGCAGCGAACGTGTTAACCGAATGTTTTGTCTATTTCAGGTAACGGTGACTCGTGTGTGCAACATGGAAATGCAAGTGCTAGTAAGACTGTGATCTGCTGTATATGGTACTGTTATCAGTTAACACCAAACACATGATAAACACATTAAACAGCATACACTACGTATTATAAGTACGAGTAAAAAGGTGGAGAGTGGTTTTGAAAAAAAAATTAAAAAGGGTTAAGAAATGTGGCTTAGCCATACTTTAAATTCAGTTGTTCATTTTTGTTTACGATTTTGGAATCACTTCCTTTAACGTCTAATCGTGTGTGTGTGTTAGTGTGCCTTTCTTCGTAGTGGTAATAATATGTTGTGTTGCAAACATATTATCTACATATTTTACTTATAATATTATTTGTATATTCTATTCACACTAAATACACATCGCATCGCACACGTGAATCATTATTGCGATTTGCGAGTCATAAACTATTTATATCAAGGCAATCGTTTCTAGGAAAATCTCGCTGTTAACTAAAGTTTTATAAGCGTTATTATTTTTGCACGACAACCGGTTTTTACTGGTTTTGAAGTTGTTTTTAAAGTTCAACACAAGTTTGTGTGGAAAAATTGTCGCTCGTAAATTGTTTTTTTATATAACGGCCTATTTATTTGGCAAATAACATGAATGAAAGGAGATGATAGGCGTTGAATCGATATACTTGCACGATATTTGAGACAGCATCTTGTTCCAACATGCACATAGCATCATTGTCGACTTGCATAATAAAACAATTTTGACATAATTACGGTCTCGAGTACTTCTCAAACAATACTAATCCTAAGCCTCGAACCTTGATCCCTATGACAGTTCGTCTTAGTGATTGTTCGTATAATGGGTCGTGTCTTGGTCGTGTTGATACTTTACTATTTTATAGGCAAAGGCGTGGCTTGCATTCAGCCACGTCGGTAAACATGTTTTTACAAATATGTATTATAAACTAAAATTTTTAACGTCTATTATGTTGTTGTTGTGTTGATTTAAGTTTTTGAGCATAGATTACAGTAATCCAAAATTAATAATGCGCATGCAAATCTTCGCTAATTGTCGTATTTCCGAAAACACTCGAATCATTGAATCGTAAGAGCCCTAAACAATGCACTTGCATTTTACACCTTGTTCAAAAGAAATAGAAGTCAATTCACGGTCATACACAATCAAAAACCAATCGGGCGGTAGGTGACGGTAGCCTGTCAGTCAAAAAACTCAAAAATCCGTCAGTCATCTTTAAATATTGGTGGTGACTGCACGTGTTCTCTCTGTGTGGAATTATATAGAGCTGCTATTACATACCCTTCTTGGTTTTGTTTTTAAAGGTGAATTGAATTAATCGATGAAATGATTTACACAGGTGATGGCAGTAGGGAAAGTGAAAATGAAGAAGAGCATAATGAAAGTTCCGATGTATCTAAAATGTCAGAAATAAAGATAATCCCTGATTTTGATTGTTTATTTTTTTATTTTATTTTTTTGTAATTGTCATAATATTGAAGAATGATCGCTACTGTAAATACTTTTGAACTGAGATTTTAATGATTAGATTTATATGGTTTAAATGTAAACCTGTGTTTGAAAACCATATTTTATACAATATAAATTTTGTGTTATTTTAACCTTCTTTTCTTCCATCACTACACCAGCTTCATTAAGACACTTAAAAGTACTATAAAATTTTCCAAGTAAATCAATCCAACAAAGATATATTCGCAATCGTGGGGTTATCCTCGCTATTTACTTACAAGGAATTATCGAAACAAAATCGTTACTTACAAATAAATATTAATCTCTTTTAGCACAAAACACATAATTTGACTAAATTATGCATAAAGAAAATGCATTTAACCACTCTATATACATATCATCTTCGGACGCTCCGGAAATATGACAGTTGCCGAACAGTGACGAAGATTTCTATGCGCATTATTACTTTTGGAGTACTGTAAGTAGGTAAGTAAAACGAAAGTTTTCCAAAACATAAAAATGCACCTTATCATTTTCTCGTAATTTTTAACCCGTATATTTTATCATGAAAATGGATGTCCCCATTTAATTTGTCTGAGAAACTTTTGTTATCATAGGTAAATGGATATTTTTCAGGTATAGTCTCACTATTTTGTTTGATTTTTCGGTTTTAAAAATATGTACTCATTTCCCTTATCAACATTTGTTTATCGATACTTTCCGCACTAGTCGATAAATGCCAACGATGTAAGTTTTGCAGGACGTAAACGTAAAGTCAGATTGAAATAATTTCTCGTAAATGTTAAGAATTGTTATAATTCCAACGGAATATCATTGTAATGGCATAAAGCTACGTAAAAATTAATAAATGCCATTTTTAAACGCCTCCAATACGTTTCTAATTTAATGGTGACGTTTCACAGACATGTATATTAAGTAGACAACGCAAGTACCGCGATCTGTATGAAAACCAAGCGTGTCATATTTTTTGTACTGACCTTGACGCGTTATTACGTCACGAGCGCTTTTTAGTGATGGTAATTTCATTTTACGCTAAATCGATTAGGACACCACTCGCGCGGCGATTCTAGTATCGTCCTATCCCATCGAAGTAAATCGAAAGAAATCAGATCAAACTAGATCTATGTCTAAGAGGTAGTCAAATAAATGAATCGTAATCGATTACTAAATCGATTCAAGACAGAAAAATGATAATTACCATAGACAGAGGAATGATAAAATAAAGTTATAAACCTTTTAATATTCTAACAAGTAAACTAATGTGTTTTAGCTTTTTCTTGCATATGCCCATTGAGTTACCATGTACTACGTACTAGAGAGGCCATCGAAAGAAAGTAATGAAACTGTCAATCAATCAATCTTTATGTCCCGTTGCATCGATCCATTTTTCTTTTATGTTCGGGTTACTTGGAAAACTGAAAAAACAAACATAGTCTAAGCAATAAGGAGTTTTCTTAAAAAACTCCCAAGATGACACTTTAACTAATGGCGTCCATGTCATAATATTTATTTTTAGTACCTTTGTATTAAAATACTTAAAAGTTCTAGGTCAAGTCGTATTAAATGACAAAAAAAATCTATGCCTTTTTTTCTGAAAAATTGCTCCTTCAAATTATCATTTTTCTGTTCGATTATAAAATCGATTAGAATCGAGAACTGTTGCATCAAATGAACATCACTAACCACAAAATTGGACAGAAAAATGAGAACAGAAAAATGAGAAGACGCTATTCATTGCTTATAATCATACGACGCGATCTTTACCGTGCCAAGTAAAAGCCGCAATGTATTCCGAATCATTCCGTATGGTTTGGTATCCATGTTTGTCACGATCGTTTTCCACAGATATTCTTTATTTGATTTTAAAATAAATAGTGCATATTCTGATTAGAAAATTACTTACCGGTGGAAGGAAACATCTCCGATAACTCGGCCACTCACAGCTGTGGAGTTTCTACAGTTTATAACGGCGCAATTCGGCATTTTACTTTATTCAGCTTCACGTCTTTCCTTGGCGAACTGCAAGCGCGGACTGAGTGTAGGCCAGCGTCAAGTAAGTTTCATAAACTTAGTTTGGACACGGGAAGTACATACACTCGCTTAGTCTATCTTAATACATGTCTGTGTGACGTTTCTTTTCTAGTCAGTAGGTACACTATAATGAGACTAATGATTAATATGATAAAAAAGAGGATTTTGGAAAACAAAACGTTTACTTATGTTTATAAAACTTTTAAAAAGAAGACACAACAAAAACGTGTTTACATTTTATTCAAACCAACAAACATAACATTAATTAAATTTATATATAAAGTATAAACAGTATGCGTCGCAGTAGAAACTATAAATAATATTAATGTAAGTACCTACATAAATACTATTATCTTTTATATTACACAAACAATCTCCATATACGTAATTCACATTTAATTATTATTTTAAGCAAATTAAAACAAGTTTAAAAAATCAATCGAAAATCATAAACAGAACGATTGTGTTCACGGAATCCGATGACATTCCATACTGTGTTAAATATTTAATTTATCGGTAAAACCTATTTTTAATGACCACACTTTGCTTAAGTGAAAAAATATTTAAATATACCTACCTATTAGAATTTATGTTGAGCCATATAACATATTTAGACTTTAAACACAATACTTGAGATGTACGCTCGGGCCTCGGGGCACAGGTCTATGTGATTACTTCAAGCGGAATGTAAACAAATGATAATATAAATTAAATCATAATCCCAGCATCAATCTAGCGACCCGGTTCCATGTGCCAATAAATGTTTGTATTTTCATTCCTTTTGATTGTATCCATTGAAGAAATGAATTCGGAAAATCTTACGTTGCCTGAAGTTTTTAATGTGTGAACTTCTTGTAACAGTTCATATCGTTCAGTTATTTCTTTACAAGAACTAGGAAGTGAAATCGCTATACCAAGTACTCAACATGATGCTGCATCACCGTTACTTTTTCTCTCAAATTGTTTATATCAGCTAGCTAAATTTATTACGATTCAAACAATAAATCTCCAACGTTGTTAGTTTATAAATACATCTTGTTAACAGCAATACCCGGCGTTTTTACGGTATCAGGTTTTACAGGTTTTTATTATTATTTAAATAAATAAGCATTATTTGTACCCGTCGACCGGCGCGCGCCGCATTAAAGCGATAACGCGCCGCGCGAATGCCAATTCTATTTAAAGATCTCCGCACTTCCTCGAGATAACGTTCAGTTGTACGCCAAGGACTGACACTCTGAGACCGCAGATATTCGGTTTACCTGTTTGTATGTATTCGCCGAGATATATGCCTATTATTAGTTCATTGTTGTTGGCTGTGATTGTGGAAATATTTCGGTTTTACTCATTTTCCTTATACGACGAACGACTATAAACTTTAACGAAGTAATTGACTTTTGACATTTGCGAAACAAACTCAAACATTTTTTTTCGCTAATGATGTTTTCAAGTGTTTGAATCTTATAAATAAACACTTAAGTAGGTAATATAAATAGCGGATATTCATTAATCAATAACTGAATGACAGTCAGTTAGACTGATTTTTCTTTCAGGCATTTAATCCTACTCTATCCATTAATTATTATAATCCATCATTATTAGATCAGCAGTCGTTATTATAAACATGAAAACACGCATGAAATGGGCGTACAAAGTGGGGCGTGCATCGATTGTTTTCGACAAAACAATCCCAAGATTATCGGAATCCAACGGTGCGACTAAACAAAGTGCGTCTAAAATAGCTCGTATAACAACCGCTGAGAATAACCGCAAGTGGGCAAGTATCGACCGGCTATTCTTAGCCGCGGCTCGGCAACTTGTTTCAGCCTTTGTTGGGCAAAAATAACCGAACCCTCGCCTCGTGGAGCCTGTGGGAACTGACGCCGCTTATAGCCATCTATTCTGGGCCCCGCCTCCGATGCTCCATACGAGCTATAATTGGGTCCCGATCGGATTTTATTAGCTTCACACTAGACACCAAACCTAATACTGCCAGATGAGGAAAAAACCACAAAAAATTGTTGCAATACTTAAAAAATATATGAGGAAATAAATTATCAAGATAATAACGATAAAGATAAGTCAAAACAAACTCATTGTTGAGTTTTTACAATCAATTTTAGGCGAGACAACGCAAGCGTATTGATATTACGGCTACGCTTATCGAATATTTGTATAAAATATGAATTATGATTTCGTCAATCGAAAATACATGTTTCAGATGTGTACAGAGGAAGGTTAGGGAGAAGCACATTAAACATTAAGTGAAGTACAATTTGATTACATCCGGCTGCAGGCAAGTTTAGCGTCTGTAAATATCACATTAAACGAATAATTCTGTTTATACTTGAACTAGCGACCCGCCCCGGCTTCGCACGGGTGCAATGCTGATACTAAATACACTACAGAAAAATTGTGAACGTTGTATATAAAAACATAGCAGCTTCGCACGGGTATAAAATATATAGCCGGGCGGCCGGCCGGTACCGCCGCAAACGCTACGTCCCGCAATTTTTAAATCTGTAATATCTTCGAAAATATTCACTTAAATCATACGGTGTAAAGGGCCATATAGATCTATATTAAATGAACAATGTATTCAAGGTATTTAATTGGTTAAGGATTAATGCTGTATTGGTTAAAATCGCTTCGAAAATTAGCCATTATTTGTCGTAAAAAGTAAATGACAAAAAAAAGTTATTGTGGGTTATCCATAAGAAATAGACATATACCATCACGGACTTTTCTGTAGACCTTTTCAATGTGTATAATACTTAGTACATTATTTTGATAAAACTCGTAGGGTTCAGCCTGCGTTTGCAATGTAAGCGGAAAAAATGTAATTTTTTACGACATCACATTAGAAACCTCAAAAATAACAGTACTTCTCCACTATTTAATGAATTTTATTATACATATAAACCTTCCTCTTGAATCACTCTATCTATTAAAAAAAACCGCATCAAAATCCGTTGCGTAGTTTCAAAGATTTAAGCGTACAAAGGGACATAGGGACATAGGGACATAGGGACAGAGAAAGCTTTGTTTTATACTATGTAGTGATAGTGATAGTGAAGTATAAATGAAAAGTTTCTCAATGGTATCGCCCTGCGTTCAAATCGAAACATACAAAAAGTGGAGCACTGCACGTGTCGTTTTTTATTTAAATCTCGACGACAAAAAATTGTGTCGCGAGAAGTGACAGTTTATTAGTCCAGAATTAGTAGCAGTTATAAATACACTCTTGAGGAATGCGCATCTGTTTATAGACGACAGGCGAGGCGGGAGACAGGTCCCGAGCAGGTTGACAAAAAGCACCGAGTCACTGACACCAGGGGGTAGAGGTGACGGGGTAGCGCAGTGCATGGGAACGACAGCTTTATTTATTGGCTTGCTGTTTGCAGTTTGTATCGGGAATCCTTTGAAGAATAGTTAGATTGTTGTGACATAGATTAGTCAATTGGTTTTCAACAGATTTTTATTGCGAATCATCAAATTATAAAATCATAACAAATAGTCGTAAGTAGACATAATTGTAATTTTACTTTGATTATTATGAATGATTATAATGGATAACCTATAAAATGTTCACGGAAAGCGCCAGAAAAAGTAAATATTGTTGGAAGCAGACGATTAGATGATTCATAGGAACATCATTGCATTGATAACATTGGTGAAGTTGATAATATGATAATATTGGTAAAGTTGTGATAAATTTGTCGATTTCCACTTTGAAGTCTTGTTACGAGATTGTTATAATGTGATGGTATCGCTTCCATGTGCACTCGCTGTTTGCTGTAGTAGTGTTGTAGTGCGAGTGTCAGCAAACCGCGATTGTTTCCAAACAAAAGGGTGGAGCGCCGTGAGTCAGGGATGGCGGATTCGCTGCGAGCGTTCTTTGTATGGTTAACTAATTATAGAGCGCTCTTAATAGCCGTGACTCACCCGCGCGCCGCCAGCTAGCCGCGATTGTGATGTTTCACTTTTACACTATTTTGGGGCATTTATTGCTCTCGACGATGTTTTAGTGTCGCCCCAGCGTGTGTGGCGGGTGGCGTGGCTCCGCGGAACAAAGGACGTAAACAAAGTATCGACAAGAGTTACGAATGCCGTAAATAATACAGCACGCTAACGTTTACGTTGTCGTGCATCATATCCTAAAATAGAATGACAACAATGGACGAATCAGGACTTATATTTTCATATCTAATTTACTTTTAACTATAATAAATTATCAACATAGTAAGTTTTGGAAGCAGATTCAGTGTACCTTACCATAGTGCGTTTAGAGTTTGATAGTGCAGTACAATATGTTATGTTTTTATTACAATATAGAACAATATGCTTATGCAATTACACAGAACTGCTATAGGTACTTTTGTAAATCATTTTAAATATGTACCTACTATGAAAGGTATTATATTGAAGGTTGTACGTTACGCTGCTTTAAAACAATAAACTCGAGAAAATTTATTTAAACGATGTTTCATTTTTTTTTTTTATATAAACTAAAATGACTATCTTTTTGCTTCTAAACTTATTTTTGTATGTTATTTACGTCACAATGAGTTTGTTATGTACTGTGTATACACGCCTTAACTATTAGAGGATGCATGGGGCCACCCAAGAAGGACTTGCACCTGTTAGCAATTGCGACATCGCGCACACCTGCGATTCCAGAGAGTGTTGCGGCAATCATCGCCACCACGACGCTGCAGCTGCTCCGCCGAGGACGACGCGCACTCTTTGTTCCAACATCGAACGGGAGGGACGTAGTTTAAGTTAGGAATAATTTATAATGTAATTTTCTTACAATAAATTATTAATAAGTAAATTTCGTTTTTTTTTGCGCCTTCGCGGGTCGGTCAATATAATTGGCGCAGTCTTGTGGATAATCCTTGAGAGCCGTCTCTCGGAACGCGAAACTACAAGCATCGAGTATCGCTATTCCATCGGAGGGACGACGACGGGGATCCAGAACCTACACCATTGGCCGCCGCAACGCGAAGGGTATCCGAACATTGATACTGCAGGAAAGGCCGAAATGAAAATCCTGTAAGTACACTAATTCTCTTAGTGACTTGCCACTCCTAGATTGTAAGTTTTCCTAGATTACCCATTCACGGGAACCGAGGAACTGTAGTGCGTAGGCTTAAAATATATTAATTCATCGCGAATTAATTTTAGAATTTTGCAAAATCAATTTGTAAAATTCAAATATATAGATATTAGGTTGATAAAAGATTAATAAATTTAAATATTAATTAATTACGAATTGATTAATTTTCGAATTTTACGAATTAATTCATTTTATAATTCAAATATATTAGGTAAAGATTATTAATTTTTTATGTTAGGTTAACGAAGTAAATAAATTTAATTAAATTTAATATATTTTATATAGGTAATACAGATATTTAAAATGTCAGATTTGGATAAAATTTTTAATGCACTTAGGCTTTTGCCAGAATTTGATGGTAATATTAACGTTTTAACAAGATTTATACATTTAAGTGACCAATTAGCTGAGGAATTTATAGATAAAGATCCCGGAAATACTTTAAAAACTGCCGCGTTATGTAATGGTATTTTAAATAAAGTCACTGGGCCCGCAGCCCGAGTTATTAATGCAAATGGTATACCTACTACTTGGCACGGTATTAGAAGCGTATTAGTTAATAACTTTTCTGACCATAGAGATGAGACCGCCCTTTATAACGATTTAGCCTTATTAACGCAAGGTCGTAGCTCTCCTCAAGAGTTCTATGAAAAATGTCAGCATCTTTTTAGTACCATAATGACGTATATAGCATTACATGAAACAGTCGTTACTACTCGTGAGGCAAAAAGGGACCTGTATCAAAAATTAACACTACAGGCTTTCCTACGTGGTTTACGAGATCCGTTAGGCTCACGCATACGTTGCATGCGCCCCGCAACCATTGAAAAGGCATTAGAATACGTTAATGAAGAACAAAGCACTTTATACCTTCAACAACGTAATGAAACTTTTGATAGGAAACCCCACGTACCTTTTAGAATGCCGTACTCGCATGAACCGTTTTATAGACATAATGATTTTAGTGAACCTATATCTTCTAAACTACAGCCTATACATTCGTTTAGACCGCAATTTAAGCCACCAAATTTTAATCGAAATTTTAATCAACCGCAAGGACCAGCACGTCCAACTCGTACTATGCAAATTTTCCGCGCTGCACCCCCTAACTATAACCCGCAGAGCAATACGTTCAGATTACAGCCTAAACATCCCGCGCAACCGAAACCGCATCCTATGAGTGGCGTTAGCCATTACGTGACAAAGACTTTACCACCGACACCTTTTGCACGCGCTCATGATTGGTCAAAATTTGGTAATCCACCCTGAGTAGCTTGGATGATGGACCCGGTATACTACCATTTAATATTGGAACTGCAAGAATTGTCACTCATTATCATTCATTTTTGCAAATTATTAATTTAAAAGATATTCGCGATAGTATAACCATAGTAAAGGATCAATTAAATTCATTAACACCTAATTTGCACGATAGATTATTTTCGCTATATAATTCACATATCGAACACTTACATTATAAGATTATTAAATTATCAAATCAGTTAGAAACTTTTGAACCCAATCGCAAAAAGAGAGGTCTCATAGATGGTTTAGGTTCAGTAATAAAAGGTATTTCTGGTAACCTAGACTATACGGATGCAATTAAATATGATACCGCAATTAAATTATTACAAAATAATGAAAATAGATTGGTCACAGAAATGAATAATCATATAAGCCTCAGTAAAGATTGGATAAACCAACAATCTGACATTTTAAACAACTTAATTAAAAATCAGGAAAAAATTGAAATAGCTATAAATGATTTAAAGGAAAATAATTTAAACATTACTATATACATCGATTTAATTCAACGCGTAGCAATTTTATCAGATAACATTGATGATATATCTGAGGAATTACATAGATTAGAAAATTTATTAGGTTTTATTCGTGCGAAAAGTACGCATCATCTTATGTTCAATTCAAATTCACTAAAAGAAATGTTAAATAAGTTAAACAAATTTTATGGCAAAGATCAAATCCCTCAAGTTAATTATAGAGAATATTTTGATTTAGTTAAACTAGGCTATTATTATAGTAATAGAAATATAGTTATAGTTTTTATGTTCCCGGTTGTCCTTCCTGCTACCTTTGAATTATTTAAATTATCCATAGTTCCTAATAAAGATAGTAAAGTCCTAATTCCACCCTATCCTTTTGTGGCAATTCACGACGAGGATTTTATGTACATGGAGGCAGAATGCCCGAAGTCTGGCCTAGGGTATCTATGTGAGGACAAGTTGAACCATCATCGATCCAAAAATGACTGCGTGTATCACCTTATTACCACGCAACGAGTCGTCGCATCTTGTCTCTTCACGCCTGTGGAGCTCGGAGCACCCGCACTAGAAAAATTAGACGACGCCCACTACGTCATCAGTTTCCCAAAGCCATCAAAAATTCACCTATCATGCTCGCAAGATCAATATGACGTCATTAAAGGAAGCTACTTAGCCACAATACCCAAAAACTGCATTCTTCAAACGGAGGCTTTCAAGATAGTCAATCGAGAAGACCATATCAAAGGACAGATAATGAAAATTGCAAACCTGCCAGATTCCAGCCAATATAATACAGATGAAGAAGTTCTGAAGTTGAATTCGATAAATTTGGATAAATTACACGCTAGTAACAGAGCTATATCAATGGAAATGCCTATCAGTACCAACAACGGATACGAGATTCTCTATATGCAGCCTTCCATCATACCGATATATGTTATATTAATAACGAGTGCAGTTGCCCTAGTGACATGGTACGTCGTACGGAGAGTGCGTACATCAAAGCCTATTACTACGAGTGTTCATGGTAATCAAAGAGAAGAAATAGAACATCAATCGGCGGAGTGTGAAATTTCAGCGATATTAACGAGCCTTGCCCGCCAATAATCGCTGAACTTCAGGAGGGAGGTGTTATGTACTGTGTATACACGCCTTAACTATTAGAGGATGCATGGGGCCACCCAAGAAGGACTTGCACCTGTTAGCAATTGCGACATCGCGCACACCTGCGATTCCAGAGAGTGTTGCGGCAATCATCGCCACCACGACGCTGCAGCTGCTCCGCCGAGGACGACGCGCACTCTTTGTTCCAACATCGAACGGGAGGGACGTAGTTTAAGTTAGGAATAATTTATAATGTAATTTTCTTACAATAAATTATTAATAAGTAAATTTCGGTTTTTTTTGCGCCTTCGCGGGTCGGTCAATATAATTAGTTAACCACGAAATACTCACAGAAACATTGTAAATATGATACAAACAAATGGTGTTGTCCAATCGCTAATGATTAGGGTTGTCAACTATTCAATTTTAATAATCTCGTTAAATATTAGGCTTTATTATTTAGACACAATGTTACTAACAAGTATTTTGAATAACGTTGGAGAGTTGATTGAGAATCTTTTTAAGTTTTATACATCGTCGTTTTGACTTTGTTTTTATTTTTAAATAGCGAATAACATAATGACATCATTCATATATTTATGCGTTACATTTCATTAAAAATATAATTTTCGGATACGTATAAACTATAAACATATGGTACAAACAACATAACATGATGCAATAAACAAACAAATAAAAAATAATCAATAGCATTTTAAAAGAATTTACCTTGCATTTCAATTCTAGGTAACGAATAGGTATATTGCTTCATAGAATCGCGTTAGTCATAACATCAGTTCTGTAGAATGGATAACGATAATATAGTGATAGTATATCAGCGTTTAGCAGCCCTATTGCGAACTAGCTAAGTGGAGGCGGAACTAACACATTTTACTGTTATCGGGCTATTTATAGCCGGCAATTAGACAGGTGACGATCACGCTTGACCTTAATCCTAACCGCTCTGACTGCCGGCGGGGGGAATCACGTCAACAGGCCAGCCGTGCGTGCTGGAGGGTTAATAACTATATGAGTTTTTATTAACTTTTTCTAATCTTCGTTTTTATCCAGATAAAATCTATTCTGTGGTATGAATAGAAAACAGTAAGTAATGGTTTTGCACTGTAATTATATTTAAATAGTTTCAAATTTATAAGAGTAATTATTAAAATTAAGACACGTTTTATATCGCATAAATTTTAACAATGATATTATAAAATAACTTTAATTTATTTCTTAATTTCTAGTAGGTATTAACAGAATTGAAAAATCTGCGAAAACTTTGTGATTATGTAATGCATGAATGCAATGCACATGTCTTACCACGTGTTTAAAGATTGTTCAAAGAAATGTACTAATCAAACATACTTACATACTCCTTACATACTACACGAACACAAGTCGAATGGTCGCTGCAAAAAGTGTTCAAAATCGTGATTATATAGTATGTGTGTGTGTATGTCAGGCGGTGACCGGAAATGCCGCGCGTGCCGGCCGCGACGTGAGCTGCGTCAGCGCACGGCCGTGAACCAACCTGTGATTGTAATATTGGCAATTATGTCGTTTTTACGACTATTGCAATTCGGGATTGTGGGATCATCTTCAAATTCTGAAGGATAAGCAAGGTCAACATATATGAGCATAGCAATTGACCTTTCTTTTAACTAATTAGAATGAGAAATAGATAATCATTTTTCTTGATTTCTGGATTTACACAAATTTTGGTTTAAACTTTGGAAACCAGATAACAACCATTACCTAGAAATTATACAGATATCGCAACAGAATTTCAATTAGGTACATATTCTTAAGTATAATTTCGGGTTTTCCTGCTTTCTCTCCAAGAAATCGCTCACTTCCAATTTTCCTATAAATAGGAACTTGTAATGTTGATACTGCTTTCTCTACATCCACGTAAAATATTTATTTTAAAATATTATTGATATATTTTGATCGTGTCTCAACTATCCATAAATATGCAGAACTTCCCGTGCAGTTTATATGTATTTCACTTTATTTCTGCCACATTATCGAGGGCAATAAAATGAATAATACATTCGAGTCCGTCTGCATTTAGCCGATTGGAAATAGTACTGGAGGCGTCGTTGTGAAACAAACAGACCGAAATAGAGACTCGGCCTGAACTGGAGCGACCAAATGGCTTTACTTTATAACATGTAGCATTTCAGATAAAACCAATTTCTGATGAAACAGTCAATCTATGAATGTAAATATGTCAGGTTCTATCGGAGTAGCTTCAAGTGTTGTTTTGTTGGTTCAGTTGGCGCATCTAAGGACAATCTAATTACGAATAATTAATGCTAACATTATTACGAAACTTCATAAACTAATGGAACACACTAGTGCCGACAATCCTGCTTTATAAATATTATCGTTGATTATATTCAGACCTTGAAATATTCCCGTAAATTGTACCTACTACACGTGTATGATTCTAGACGTGAATCTATTTTTATTGCGTTCTTCGAAAATATATTTTTTTATGAAACATCTATATATATAAAAGAAAGTCTGTATGTTCCAACACTTATAACTCGAGATCTGCTGAACCAATTTTCATGGTTTTGGATTTGTTGGATTTGTCACCGCCCAGAATAGAAGAATAAATCATAAAAACAACAAAAACTAGACGAATAAATATTTTCCCAAAATTTTGATTTTCGTACATGTCAATCATTAGTTGTCAATCCTGTCAAATACGGAAAATAATGTTTGACATTCATGCGTTCAAAAATGTATTATGTGTAAAATAATTAAAAAGTAAAAAGGGTGAATTAATATTGTTTGTATTTTTTTAAAATCAATTATCAAAAAGTGCAATAAAAGCAGAAACATAAAAATTCCTCAAATGATTGTGTTTACGCGTGTTTTCAGAAATTAACCCTTATTTCGAATTTGTCCGTACCACCGGACAAGTACTTTAAAAAAATCCACCGCCCCGTCTATTTCTATTTTTGCAACAAAAAAACTACTAAGCTATTGGGAGGTCGATCAAATTTTAGTAGAAAAATAAATTTTGCGTGTGACAATCCAGAGTTTGACAGTTGGCGAAAAAATGTCGGCGAAACTGCGCACTAAGAAAGTCTTTCAGGTAATTTATTAAAAATATTATTTTTTGCTTATGTTGCGTATATTTTTTATTTGTGTTTTGTGAATTTAGTCTACTAACGTTCAAATAATACGATTTCATAGCTTTTGCTTACGTTTTTCTTAATAATTATCGAGTTTTTTACTTGTCCGCCACACCGGACTTCGTCGAAACACCTGTATTTATTGTGTCTTACAGCTGGTCCGTCACGGCGGACCTTGTCGAAATATGGTATGAAAGGTAAAAGATTTGAGTTGTCGGTATTACCAAAACATTACATCTATTCTCAGTACCTATCAACTTGTGTATCTAACAAGTTCTTATCTACCTAACCTTTACATAAAACTAAAATGCTAAAAACTAATTACTAAAAGTTAGTCTACCTACTTACCTGACCTACCTACTTACGTGAAAAGAACCCTATACCTATTCTCAACAGGTACTCACTGGTGTATATTATATACCTACTACTTATCTGCTTAGCCTTTACGTTACACTTACATGCTCAAAATTAAGTACCTACTAACTTTTATTCCTAAAGAACTACTTACTTTTGTAAGAACTGGTTACTCACTGTCTAATTTACAAAACTAATATTGACTCTATAATGTACACCATGAGTCTCTGTATTGCCTGTGTGCCCTCTTACTTACCCCATTACTTTTTCGTATTAACTATTTTTTTTATTGGTGGTGGTGTTTGCTTAGCACGTATTTCTTTTATTTTGCTTCAGTCTTCCCTGCATGCACGCTCGAAAAAAATATTGGCACTCGTTCCTGCAGAACGTGCACCGTCTGAAACAGGTGATAGCTCCGGCGCCGAAAATGAACCTCATCCAGTCTCTAATCCACCTTCTGTCTTTAGTTCACCTGCACCGTCTATTGCATCTTCGCTAGAGCGCTTGAATATCGCAGACAACCCTGATGAAAACCCTTCTGAAACAAGTTTTGAACTCAACAACGACTTCCCGACGCCTTTGACTCCAATTATAGAGCAAGTTTTCCCGAACCAGTCGTAGGAACCCAATTTTGCAAACTTTCTATATCGTCTTTACCCTCGTTGCCAACACCTGTGCATAGAAAAAGAAGACTCAGAGAACCATCAGTTGTGACAAAAAAGAGACCCAAGCAAATTCAAAAGTTTTCCCTCTCGTACACACAACAGACAGAAGGACAGGACAGAGGAAACAGAGTACCTTTTTGTATAGAGCCCAGATAGAAGATACTGCAGTAGTTGAAGATCCTCCCGTAGTACGTTCACCTTTAGATTACTTTTTTTTCACAGTTTCTTTGTACTTTTATAAAAAATAAAGGCTCTTTTACTATTATATTCTTTTACTTTATACTATGCAACTTCTTTCACGTTTACGATTAAGTCCGCTAGGACGGACAAGTCATTTTAACACTTTTTTTACTAAGATTCGATAATGTCCGGTGTGGCGGACATCGCTTTTCTCCATAAGGGTGGGGGGTAGATTTTTTTTTCTTTTTTCGGAGGTTTAGAAAAACCATGGAAACTAGGTTATACAATAAAATTTTAATAAGTTTACTATCACCTTCTCTGTCGAAATAAGGGTTAATAAGGTATTTTTGGTGAGGAATCTATCCAAGAAGGTTAGTTCGCTTAATTATTAAAAAGAAATTCTATAAAAATGTAAAAATTCGGACAATTATAATTTGTTGCAATTTCGTCGACTGCTTCAACAATATTGCGTTGACATAATAATATTATTAAGTATATAACGTTAAAATTGAAACGGAGCCCCTGATTCATTGGTTCGAACCAAGCTAAATTGCGTTTTGAAGATTACATCCATTTACGCGATGCAATTAGCACAGAGAAGAAGATGCAGAAAATGTTGGTCTGTTTACTGCGACATACACAGGTCATGAATATGCGCAAGATGCAATGACATACATAATATTTTCGTCATTATGGTCGGCCAGATCTATTCATTACACTTATTACATGTAATCCGAAATGGATGGAAATTATTCAACTGCTGCTTCCCGGACAGATATCAAGTGATCGGCTCGACATTACCACACATGTTTTCAAGCAAAAAATCCGATCATGAGTTACAAAAGCAACACATCTTTGGGATTATTCAATGATGGATGTATTCAATCGAATGACAAAAATAAGCCTTGCAGCATGCACACATTTTAATTTGGTTAGTCGAAAGAATTCGGGCGGATAAAAATTGTATGTGCGGGGATTGCTAATATCATCGTCGGTCGCCCGATGATAGTGGTAGAAGTAGATCTATCATAATTAAAGTGAAAGGAAACGATTTGTGGTCGACACCAGTAGGTGTAGTCTCGACACATTAATCGACATCGATCTCGACCGAAATCGGTCGGTAACTAACGATTTTCAGTAACTATAGTATGGACCTAAAAAATTTAGTGTTGTTTTTCCAAGAAATTTACCTTGATATTAGGGAATATATAGTAAATTAAAATTAGTTACATAAATTTTTCGCATTATTACAAATACAATTGCATATGAAAAAAGCACATGTTATGCACAAAAAACATGGCAGTTAATTTAATTTTAATCAAATTCGATATTTTTTTATATCAATCGTTTAATTAATGTTCTATTTATTACATATTCATGGAATCCAAAATTCCATGTATGGCAATCTCCTTATTTACTTTTTTGACATTTGACATCAATCAATCGAAATAATATTTCTATCAAAATAAATATAAATTTTGTGTTTTGAAGAGGATAATTTTTAATTATGTTCTTAAAAATCCTATAAATCTATGGGATAACAAATATCCTAAGAAAATATCAATCTGCGTTATGTTTTTATATAGTTAAGCTATTAGTTTTAGTTTAGTAATATTTTGTTATTTGTGAAGTGCAATAAAATTCTAATCAAAAGACTCTAAAAGCTCTACAAGATAATTCTGCTCAATTCGAAGCCTTTCGAGAAATCTTTAAGACCTTATAGAAACGGACGGAACTAAAACTAAGGACGGAACGGATAATTTGTATCACTTGTATTTTTAGCTTGTATTATTACATATATTATATTATGTGCATCATTGTATATTTTATTACAGTTAATAAGCAAAGGATGAATATATGCAATTGATTTAGCGGTTCACGGGTAATTATTTATGTGTTAAATATAAATATTTATCTATAAATTTTATAATTTACAGATGAACAAGTTACTAGAATTATGTGGATGAAAGATGATGGTTTTGAGCCAAATTTTCAACTACGCTATTATAAACTGTTAAGGTGATTGCTACGATCTGTTCCCAGCCAATATCCCGCTAGATGGCGCTGAATTCTACATTTCTAGTTTATTTGAGTTTTTGCGTAATTGGAATAGTCATCAAACCTAGGAATAGTCATGGCGGTTACTGAATATTATATTTTATTGAAATATGTTATATCATTGCCTTAAAATCCACCCAATTCGGTAAAATTATGCGTTTTAACATCTGTCATTGCATACAGGGTCGTTTACACACACAGACGTATACAAAAATGATAAAGATTTAACTCTAGATGGCGTGAATGTAAAGCGCGTCACACACGGTGAAGATACTACCTATAATATTTTATCTAATCTAGTAATATTTTATATTACAGTATCTTAAGGTATCCGGTATCAGCGTTCTGACCATCATTTTTCTTTTTTCGCTGTAGAACCGCCATCCTGTTACAAATGACCCACAAAGGAGAATGACCACGGGTGGTATCGGTAAAATTTTAGTTGTGCCACGTATTCGTTATATTGTTAATTCCTATTTGTATTTATAATGATCATATGTATCAATATTAAGTCTTAATTAAACCGGATAAATTGAAATAATAGTAAAAGTAAAAGTTTTTCTTTTGAAACATGTATGACTACGTATGGAATCGGTAAAATACTAGTTGTGTCACGTGTTCGTGATATTGTTAATTCCTATTTGTATTTATAATGATCATATTTATCACTATTAAGTTGTAATTATACCGAATAAATAGAAATAAAAGTAAAAGTTTTGTTTTGACACATACCTATATCTATCTCTCTTGCAAACGTCATATGTCATAGTTTCTATTTGAAATGTCAAATGAATGTGTTCGACGCATTGTTCGATGTTATTTTGAAATAATGTTTAAATTACGATTTACTTTTCACATTTGTCTTGTAAATTAAAATATTACCTATGTAATAAATGTAAAACTTAACGTTCATCGTTAGTTTAAACTCGATTAAGTAGTTTTTTGAAGTGTTGAATAAAACTATTGTTTTATTTTTATTGTCGCGAACTGCGGCTTATTTACATAAAAACTTTAATCATATCTAAAAGTACTAACATCAAGCTTTAAATTGAGCTATATTTCATCTTGACACAATAAGTTTGATTGCGATACCAAGTGCCATAGTCACTTGGGCAATCTCCTGTGGTTTTCATTTTTCTGTATGGGTAGACAAAACTTCAAAACGCCACCTGCTACGGTTTATATTATTATGAACGATTAGCTTTCCGCCCGCATTTTCAAAAAAAAACCCGTATAGTTCCCGTTCCCGTGGGGTTTCCGGGATAAAACCTATTCAATGTGTCCAAGTTACGTTCTATATGTGTGCTAAATTTCATTGTAATCGGTTCAGTAGTATTTGCGTGAAACACACACATACACATCCTCACAAACTTTCGCATTAGTAGGAAGTAGGATTGTTATAAAAATAAAAGTTATATTTGTTGGCGTAAACTATTTTATTGTAATTTTGGGAAATAAATAATGTCAAAATTGATTACCTACAATAAAACGCAGTTTTATTTTATTACCTACATTACACTATTGTTTTTTTTTTATCAAAACATGTATTTGAAGTAGCAAATATGATATTATGCTGATCCAAGCATTTTCACTCAAAACTAATATCACTAATGATTTGTAAAAGTAAATTATTTCAATATACATTTCATAACCAACAAGTAAGAATAATTATTCATACAACAACAAATCAAAAACACTATTTACTATGGAAAAAAAACCAGGAAGGTGAAAAACATATTTACGATTTCGATGCACTCGACTTTTAGTAAAATAATAGGTAAAAATATTATTATGGTTTTGATCACAGACATATCTGTGGTTTTGATTTTAGCTACTAGTATCAGAAAGCTGCGTGTTCAATGCACGTCGGGGTCCCACAACTGTGGAGGAAGGAAGGTAGAATACCTCCATCGAATAAGTGAAGTTTCTCGACATACTCGATTTGCCGGCCGGCCTCAATGAAGATTGTCCGAAAGTTGTATATGTGCTCTGTAACGGAAAAATTTCGCTAGCGCGATTCAGAGTGAGGTGTCGTACAATATACCTAATGAAGTTTTTCATCTTTTTATTTTACTGCAAATACAAAATAAAAATTAAACAATGGTAATGTAAATTCTAAACAAACTACTACCAAAATACAATTAGAACAAAAATCATTTGACTGGTTGATTTCACCCAGAGGCCAGAGGCGGCTCGTGACAAAATTGTATGGGTGTTCACTTGAAATAAAACAACGAAAATACAATAGCGTAGCAGGATAATTTATTACAAAAAAAAATGAGCACCACATTTTATAAATGTCTATAACACTAAAAATTACAAAGTACAGGCTATTTCAAAACGAATTCAATGACTAGGTATCAATAATTAGTAAATCACCGAATTTGCATTCGCGAGCGTAGGTATCCATAGTGTTTGTCACTGACGGTCACTGACCTCTATAACTTATAGTTATAGAGGTCAGTGGTGTTTGTTGTGTAAACATGTATGTATTTGAGTAGTTAGTAGCATATTATATTCTGAATTTCTGATCCATGCCTATTCACTCAAAACTAATAACACTAATGATTTGTAACAGTAAATTATTTCAATAGGTAGGTATTTGAACATTTCCCAACAAGACGTAAGAATAATTATTCGTAGGTATACAAGATACAATAACAAATCTAATACACTATTTATTATTTTATTATTTACTAGCGGTCCGCCCCGGCTTCGCCCGTGGTACATGTTTACGTTTTCTCTCCATAAGAAGTAATAGCTAGAGAGCTAGCGCAAAGCTACCTGTATGTATTTGACCAGACCTGGATTTTTGTGTGTTGATTCCCCTATACCTACTATACATGAGATGAGGAGTCACTAAGCCCAGAGTGGTGGACGGGGCGCGCGCTTAGGTAAGACAGGTGGAAATTTTTGGCGAACTTTGAAACCATTTGACCACGTCTGCCATTTTGATATTTGAAAATAGATTATTATTACTATCGGAAAATAACAATGGCAGACCATTATCACGCGGATAACATTCTGGCAGACACTTATGAAAGTGCTGAAAAAAATACAATTTTGAAAGTATTTGACCAGATCTGCCATTCATATATTTTATTTATTAGGGTCTTAAAAACTTATTTTCGAAACGGCAGACATTTTCATTGCGTACAGACTTCAGCAGACAACAAAACTTTACAGACTTCAGCAGTCAACAAGACTTAGCTTCTACATGGTCAGATGTATATATGTATTACGTTCCCTGACCTTACATCAATGATTTACTTTATTAATGTTTTTTTGGTCATTTACATTTAATTTTGAAAACTATGGAATAAAATTTATAAATTTGATGATACAAAACTAAATATACATTTGTAAAGAATCTCAAATATAAAGTTGTGTTGCAAATAACAAATCATCATTTAAATATTTAGTTTATTTCTTTATTTAAGAAACAATTAACAATTACAAAACAACATAAAAAAACACGCATGCATTTATTGAAATGTTCATTCATCATCACTATCGTATGGCGTTGTGTGACTCGTCTTCATAATCCATTGAATCGGATTCTGTAAAAGTAAAACGTAAATTATATAATAAAAGAAATGAGTCATTATAAACTTACCTAGTAAGGCAATGCCTTTGATGTCGCACGATGCCGCCGCGCCGCCAGTGTAGGTACTTCTGCTGCTACATGAAAATATGCTAGGGTTGCAACAAATGGGAAATAAAACAATTGTGATTATTACTATTATGATGTAATCATTTATTCATATTATGTACATTCAAAACAATTGCTATTATTAAATCTGATGTAATTATTTTTTCATAAATATATAATTATTATTAATTACATAATATATTGCACTGTGAAATATTTACGTATCACTTTATTTTTGATGTTCTTAATTGTCTTTTATAAAATTTAAGTGACGCATTCGCATTGGGATCAACAATCCGATAAGAAAAGAATGGAGACAACATATACATAGCTTTGATTTCAATTCTACAGATACAAAATATACAATCTATCTAAAATGATACAACGGATGTTTCCTGCGTTTTCTCGTCAAAATACCGAAACAACGTAATTATTGTATAGTAGTTGGGCGTGAAAGTAAAAAAACAAATGAAAAGTGTTTTCCATATGATTATTTATTAAATTTACGCGATTAAGAATAATTTCAACGATACAATTTAGTAACCGAGAATTCAGAGGATTAAAGAAAATACCTGCCTGATCATTTTATCAAACTCTAAAAGAATTATGGTTATTTCGCATCACTCGGTTTATTAGTTTGGTAATAATTATTAAAGGTAGTTACAACCCTAGCCATTGAGTCGAACGGTAGGCAACACAATATCGACTTTGTGCGGGTACATATGGTACATTTCTTCTTGCTGTGAAGCGTAATTATTATTATTAAGATTTTTTAGGCTATTTTGAATCAGCTGTTCTAATTTAATTCTAGAAATTTATTAAAACGTGATTTTTTTAAAAGTATATTATGAGTTTATAAATACCTCAACCAATAGTTATTGTGTCCTATCCTCATTTCTTTATATCTTGGTAGTTAACTAAAGTGTTAAATTTACATAACCTCAACAACAACATTTACACTGCCACTGCACTAAAACTAAACTAACTAGCTCTCTAGCTATAAGAACCATCCTCGTACTTCAAGGGATATAATAAAAAAAGAATTATCGAAATCAGTTCAGCCGTTCTCGAGTTATGCGCTTACCAACACATTTTGCGATTCATTTTTATATTAGACTAGCGGTCCGCCCCGGCTTCGCCCGTGGTACATGTTTACGTTTTCTCTACATAAGAACCATCCTCGTACTTCAAGGAATATAATAAAAAAAGAATTATCGAAATCGGTTCAGCCGTTCTCGAGTTATGCGCTTACCAACACATTTTGCGATTCATTTATATATATATACTAGCGGTCCGCCCCGGCTTCGCCCGTGGTACATAATATTTACGTTTTCTCTACATAAAAACCATCCTCGTACTTCAAGGAATATAATAAAAAAAGAATGATCGAAATCGGTTCAGCCGTTCTCGAGTTATGCGCTTACCAACACATTTTGCGATTCATTTTTATATATAAGATAAGATTATGTGAAAATAACCAGGAAGGTGAAAAACATATTTACGAAAACATAGTAACATAATATGGCTGTCGCTACAATAATTATATTTCAATTTTATCTTTTTATACCTAGTAGAACTGGCCGACGAATAAAAAAAATCGTATTAGAATAAATACAATAAATTACGGAACAAAAAAAGGATTGTAACTGAATTAGGTATGTTTGTTTCTGGGCGCACCGTTTTCGACGACGCGACGCGCGACGTAAGCGTATAGGTATAGGTACCTACTTTGCTAAAACAAACTAATAAAATTGTGTGTCTGTCTGAAAATTCGGAAAAGCATATTTTGCAAGTTTGTAATTACTTTGATAGTTTACCGATTTATAATAATTGTAATTGTAATTGTATAATATATAATTTGCAATGTGGTGAAATTTCATAAAAATCACGGGCCAATTTTTTGTTTTGAATCCCACCGAAAATATAATTGCGTTATTAGAATAATTAATTACTATACCTACCCACGATCAATTATTACAATATAGTCTCAAATGCATACTAGAGAAATATTGCAATTTGATTCAATTAAAATGCATAGCATACAAAAATAAATTCACAACACAAGAAATTCCGCGCGCAAATCATAGCGCGTGTCAATGAAATCAAGAATGTTTTATATCAAGCCGACGCGGACGACGACGCGACGCCGAACAAAAGTACCTACGACGGACGACCACGCTTCGAGTTGCCAAACAACATGAGTAATAAATTGTTTACAAAAAAAACAAGTTTTCCATTTTTCTGTATGAGTAGACAGAACTTCAAAACGCCACCTGCTACGGTTTATATTATGAACGATTGTTATAAAAATAAAAGTTATATTTGTTGGTGTAAACTATTTTATTGATCAATAATTTTGGAATTTAAAATTGTCAACATTGATTACAATAAAACGCAGTTTTATTTTATTACACTATTGTTTTTTTTATCAAAACATGTATTTGAAGTACCATATAATATTATGCTGATCCAAGCATTTTCACTCAAAACTAATATCACTAATGATTTGTAAAAGTAAATTATTTCAATATACATTTCATAACCAACATGTAAGAATAATTATTATTATTCCTACCTACAACAACAAACCTAAAACACTATTTACTATGGGAAAATAACCAGGAAGGTGAAAAACATATTATTATTTACGATTTCGACGCACTCGACTTTTAGTAAAATATAGTAGGTAAACATAATATTATGGTTTTGATTTTTGCTACTAGTATAAGAAAACTGCGTGTTCAAACTACTTGTTTGTCTGTCTGAAAATTCGGAAGTACTTTGGTAGTTTACCGATTTATAATAATATTGTATATATATCGTTGTTTAAAAAATATTCAAACACAATAAAATATGATATACTGATTTATCACTGGTTTCAGTGATGAACTGATGAGTCAATTATAGCCACTATACTTTCGTCATACGTGTGTATGATTGATGTGATTTGCAACGTGGTGATATTTCAGAAAAATCACGGGTCAAATTGTCCCACCGAAAATATAACTGCGTTATAAGAATAACTATACCTACGATAAATTATACATAATACAATATAGTCTCAAATGCATACTAGTGAAATATTTTATTTGAATCAATAAAATAAAAAAAAAATAAAAAATAATAATAATACAAAAATAAATTCACAACACAAGAAAATCCGCGCGCAAATCATAGCGCGTGACAATGAAATCAAGAACTTTCGAGCCGACGCGGACGACGAAGGAGCCTAACAAAAGTACCTACAATCATAGGCGGCTCGTGACAAAATTGTATGGCCGTGTTCACTTGAAATAAAACAACGAAAATAGGTACCTACAATAGCGTTAGCAGTACAAAAAAAATGAGCACCACATTATAAATGTCTATTTATACACTAAAAATTATAGAGTATTTCAAAACGAATTCAATTATTATTTAGCAATAATTAGAAAATCCCCGAATTTGCATTCGTGATCGTATTCATAGTGTTTGTCTACACTAATATTATAAAGAGGAAAACTTTGTTTGTTTGTTTGATTGTAATGAATAGGCTCATAAACTACTGGACATTTTACCAATGTTTGCAAGTTTGTGATTACTTTGATAGTTTACCGATTTATAATAATTGTATACGTATATCATTGTTTAAAAATATTCAAACACAATATGATATAGGTACTGATTTATCACTGGTTTCAGTGATGAACTGATGAGTCAATGTTAGCCACAATACTAATCACTTTCGTCATACATGTGTATGAACTATGATTGATGTGATTTGCAATGTGGTGAAATTTCATAAAAATCACGGGCCAATTTTTTGTTTTGAATCCCACCGAAAATACATATATTACTAATTGCGTTATTAGAATAATTAATTACTATACCCACGATCAATTATTACAATTTACAATATAGTCTCAAATGCATACTAGAGAAACATTGCAATTTGAATCAATTAAAATGCATAGCATACAAAAATAAATTCACAACACAAGAAATTCCGCGCGCAAATCATAGCGCGTGTCAATGAAATCAAGAATGTAATTTTATATCAAGCCGACGAGCGACGACGCCGAACTAAAGTACCTACAGTACCATTTACCTTCAGTGTACAATACAGTTTACAGACCTACGACGGACGAACAATAATGAGTAATAAATAAAAAAAAACATAGTTTCTAAGGTCATTAGTTTTATTTTATTTTATTGTTATTTTCTTTGAACGATTGGAAATGAAATTACTCAATTTTTACACAGAACTTTGATTTATTAGAATTATGCTCATTATGCATAAGATAACGAACGCGAATGCACGACATCTAGCGCGTCAATGTCTAAACATCGCCTTTCGTTTAGACATTGACGCGCTAGATCTGTAATAAGTATATAGTCTATGCGCTAGATGTCGTGCTTTATGTCGTGTTTCGCTTGGCAAAAGTCACGCACACTACTGTAGAAGTGTCAAATTTTTCCGGTATTTTACTGTTGTTTTTCTAAGTAAATATTGTAAATTATTGATTAAAAAGGTCGAACGCGCACACATTTCATTATAGAGAAGTGATAAAATGATTAGTTTTAAAGAAATAGTGTCTGTGTTAAGTGTTTAGAGGTAATCAAAAATGTATGGAGGGACGGTCGGAACATCAACCTTAAATTAAATTTATCTAATAAATTTTTTTCTTAATTCGATCGTTTTTTATTTGTATTCATCTGTATAATTTTATTATCCTAGAAGTTCAGAAAGAAATTAATCGAATATGAATGCAATAATTTAGGCTGAATAAATACAGACAGCGGTACACTACATATTTTAATATTTATTTAATACTAGCTTTCCACCCGCGGCATCGCCCGCGCAGTCAAAGAAAAACCCGCATAGTTCCCGTTCCCGTGGGATTTCCGGGATAAAGCCTATCCTATGTCCTTTCTCGGGTATCAAAATATCTCTATACAAAATTTCATGCAAATTGATTCAGTAGTTAAGGCGTGATTGAGTAACAGGCAGACAGACAGAGTTACTTTCGCATTTATAATATTAGTATGGATAATATAAGAGGCTTCTTAACATTTTCAATAAAATTTTGAAACCATCTTAAAAATAAAACATTATTTGTTTATTTTATTTTAATTGCAATAACATTAAATAAGAGAAAACAATATTGCGTTAAATCATGTAGCATCGGAAGTGTGAAATATCTTTTTATTATAAAATTATAATAATCTATAATTTTTCCGACATTATCAACCGTATCTACAAACCCACACAAACCGTAAGGCCCTTCTCCCATTACGATACTTCTAGAATACGATACTCGAGTAGAATACTAGTTAGATATTTGCTCGCTACCCGATGCTCGCATATTATGCGACTGAAAAATGACTAAATTAATCATTATTGTGCCTCGTTTTTGTAGACGGACGCTATGTCGAGCGATTCCAGTGACGACGTAAAAGTAGGAAGTAGGTACTGGATTCATCCATACATTGAAAGAAACATAAATTGTAGAGTTTTTATAGCCGCACGAGAACTACAACATGATGATAAGAATTTTTTATCTTTCTACCGAAGAGATACGCGCGAAACGCGACGCAAAAGCGACCAATTAAACTAGTCGCGGACGTGTAGGATACCGGTAGCGTAATGGGAGAAGGGCCTTCGAAATCTTGTCGAGATCAAACGTCGGTATCATAACGATTGACAATGTCAAAGAATAATTTGTTTTGACAATATTCGAATGTGTTGCAAAGAAATGATTTTCCAAATCCATGAAATCTATATTTTATTTATTTTTCATATATCTACGGAATTGAAATAATGATGTTATTAATTTAGATAAAAATGCATTACTACAAGGCTATTATTATATAAATATTTTGACGCATTACGGAAAGTTTTGTGAAGAATAAAAATTATAAACAAATATGTATCCATTGTATACTTCCATCAAATTAGGGAGAGGTATTAAGCGACATCATTTTCATTGCTGAAGACGGGACTATAAATTAATTGTCGATAATTACCGACTAATGTGTCGAAACTACGCCTACAGAGAACGAAAAGAGTTAATTCGAGTGCATCCCAGGCTGCAAAACGTAGTTTAATTCAATAGGTAATTTTTCTCTGACACGTGTAGGTATGAAGTATTTAAGTAATTATTTTTTTATTCTATTTATATATGTGTTATTCATCGAAATAAAAAGCCATTATACCTATATCTATATTTATTTTGTATCATTGTATTCCGTTCATCATAGCCTAAATTAGTTCCAAGCCCAAAGGTAACACGACATTCATTGACTGGGCGGTACAAAGTTCGCCGGGCCAGCTAGTATGTAATAAAGTAAATGTTTTACAAATCCAATGTAGTCAAGTTTATAACGCTGTAGTTATATTTCTTATCCATTTGTACTTATCAGAGAGTGACTATTTTAAGTAACACGAGCGCGATGGAATTTACCCGATCATAGAGCTTTATTTCTCATTATAAATAACATCGAAGGCTGATTTTAAATTTAAAACAGGTCATGTTATGTTTGTACGTGTCTATTTATAGCGGTATCTGTTTACTTTAAACTATAAACTGACGATATTTATCACATTTTACGTACATTGAGCGTGTGTGCTTATCGCAATGGATAGTGGTGACTTCTAAATGCGTGTTTTTATTATTTTCATATGTTTCATTGCGAGTTATTCATAGCTATTCATATCTCTAATTCGAGATATTATATTATATTATGGCACGTAGATTGTTACAAAATCAATGCTTTATTCATAATTTACAATAAATAATTAACATTTGCAATGATGATTACATTGATCCTAAAAAATCGATAGTATTATAGTTACTTCGCGGTCAGTAAGGTAACATAAAATATCCTTTAAGTTTAAATATTAAATCTGACTCACAAATCCTTGTGTTAATACTTAATATATTTAAATCTAAGTATGTTGACGCATCCCAGTGTAAAGTCGAATCTATTTTTGTACTAAGTTATAATAATTACCGTAAATCACTTCTGTTACGCGACCGGCATACATTATCATATTAACTAAAGCCGTGAGCTGCTTACACATGAGCGACGACGACGAGTGACCACAGCAAATCAATTGAAACACTCATTTAAACCTATACAAATGTTGCTTACTGAAATGTGTTTAAACTACAAGTTAAATCTGATGTGGAATGTCGGATGTTTGTCTTTTTATCTATTTACGGATCTTAAGAATTCGTCGACATATTGAATAGCTAAGTAGGCCACTATTTGTCCATATAATTTCGTGTCCATTTGCCTACTTACCTAGTCAAGTATTACTAATTGCTCCTAGTAGACATTACATGTTTGTTGTATTTTGTTATCTATAGAAATTAAATTACCATATCGGCGCAAAATGTTGGTTGTAGAATTATGCGGGTGAAATCGAGCGGCGCTGTTATTTTTGTTGATATCAATTTGTTATTTATAAAAGATCGATCTTACTATAATATCAAAAATTTTCAACAGTACAATCATAGAAAGTTTCTATGTATTGAATCGTTTAATTAAAATCGGTATCAGCATTCGCGCATTGCAGCATGGGTGGTACATGCTGGTCGGCCGTCGGCTTGCAACCTGCAGTCACGCCGCGGAGGTCAACCACTCGTTAGTCGCACACGTGTAACTGCAACCTTGGGGTCACGCGAACGCGATGGTGGAGCTTTGGGCCATAGGATTTGGGGGCATGGTTGTGTAGCAACGTATCAAAAACTCCGATGCTAGTTAGCATAATTATGTTTTGGTAGGTACTAGGTAGTAAGCACAAGGTAGGGCCCGATGAATAGGCCGAAAATCTACATAAATGAGCAATAAAAAATAATTAAGTTGGTACATAAACTGGTTTTATATGAATACAAACACAAAGTATTGTAATAATTTTCAATACTGTTGCGTAACGAGTACATCGTCCAAGTTTTGTAAACGATCCATCGCTGAAACAAATCAATTTCGTTCCGGCAACACGAAGAGCAAATGATAAAAACAACCGTGAGCAAATTATGTACATATAATGAAATTGTTGTCCGAATGGAAATGGAAAAACAAAAACAAATCAGTTGTCAATACCGGACGCGGCGGCGCTTTAACGACGCGCCATAAACACGGCGAAATAAACGTGTTTTCGCGAACGTAAAGCCGAGGCACGCCTCTTCGCGCGCATTCTATTTATAGCATTTCATATCGTCTGCTGTCCCTCTCGCACCTGTAGCGTGTTGGTGTAGTGCGACGGGGATGGGGCGCGGGCTCGGCGGGCCGCGTCCTTCACTTTTCGTGCTTTCTATTTCGGTCCCGGCGAGGGAGGGTTGATCGCTGGAGTCTTTGTGTTAATTGTGCTGAATGTGTATTGTTTGGTGTCGATGCTGCGAACCACATCCGCGTGTGACTCATCGCTATTGCGCTGCGCCGAAGGTTCTCTCGTGTTGATGATAGCGCGCTCCGCGCTGCGCGGAGTAGGTGACGGTTCCGAAACAAAGTTGATATCTGTTCGAAATTGTAACTTTCCTGAGTTCTACATAACTAATGTTTACATCACAAAAGCTTGAAGACATCTTGTTACTTATCCTATAACCTACTAAACATGCGAAAGTTTATATGGATACTGGATAGATGGATGGAGATGGATGTTATGTTACTCAGTCAGACTTAATTGACTGTATGGATTTGGATGAATTTTAGTATAAAGATAGACGTGAGCAAATCTCCATCCTATTAAATGTGATAGTTTATATGTTACTGAATCGAGAAAATTTATAAAAGAATCCTGTTATAAGTCCGTTTGATATGTACGCGAACGCCAAGCCAATTACAATTTATTGAATGCATTACACAATTGTTGGAGCATTATTTATATCCATGTTATGGAGTAGGTAATAAGGAAAATTATTTTTAGCTCGCGATATCGATTGTTTTGTTTGTTCTGTTGCCTTCCGCGACTGCTTGCTCAGCTTCGACAATCATTTGTTATAAATTTAGCTTCGTTTAAGTTCTCAGAAACAATTAAATAGCAATAATACAAAGCATAAAAAATTCTTATCGAACATAATTACGTATATGGTAATAATAAAAGCAAGCTAAAATAGTATCGGTAAGGGAAAATATGAAAATTAAATCAATTTACGTATTAATAAATTATTGACATCACTACATAGTATAAAACAAAGTCGCTTCTCTGTCCCTATGTCCCTATGTCCCTATGTCCCTTTGTACGCTTAAATCTTTGAAACTACGCAACGGATTTTGATGCGGTTTTTTTTAATAGATAGAGTGAATCAAGAGGAAGGTTTATATGTATAATAACACCCATTAAATAGTGGAGAAGTACTGTTATTTTTGAGGTTTCTAATGTGATGTCGTAAAAAATTACATTTTATTCCGCTAACATTGCAAACGCAGGCTGAACCCTACGAGTTTTATCAAAATAATGTACTAAGTATTATACACATTGAAAAGGTCTACAGAAAAGTCCGCGATGGTATATATCTATCTCTTATGGATAACCCACAAGAACTTTTTTTTGTCATTTACTTTTTACGACAAATAATGGCTAATTTTCGAAGCGATTTTAACCAATACAGCATTAATCCTTAACCAATTAAATACCTTTAATACATTGTTCATTTAATATAGATCTATATGGCCCTTTACACCGTATGATTTAAGTGAATATTTTCGAAGATATTACAGATTTAAAAATTGCGGGACGTAGCGTTTGCTGACGTACCCGCGGGCCGCCCGGCTATATATTTTATACCCGTGCGAAGCCGGAGCGGTCCGCTATGTTTTTATATACAACGTTCACAGTTTTTCTGTAGTGTATTTAGTATCAGCATTGCACCCGTGCGAAGCCGGGGCGGGTCGCTAGTCATGTATATTATTAAAAGCCACGAGTTGAAAATAGAAAGTGCATGCGACGGGAGGGTCTACGAGCAGCTACGAGCTCATAGCTACGCGGCTCTATTATAAATTTTTTCCATGCATTAAGTGATATTGGGTATAAATTCTATGATTTTCTTTTCATTGACGAAAATATCTAAAATGAAATTAATATTTATTTCTAAATTGGAAAGTTCGACGATTCTTTGAACTTAGATAGAGACAATTATGGTAATCAACTATTTCATAAAACTTCGAAGTTCTTTGATGTCTGGCTGATTAGAATAAAGAAATAACTGTACTTCTCCACTATTTAATGGATGTTATTATACATATAAACCTTCCTCTTGAATCACTCTATCTATTAAAAAAAACCGCATCAAAATCCGTTGCGTAGTTTCAAAGATTTAAGCATACAAAGGGACAGAGAAAGTGACTTTGTTTTATACTATGTAGTGAAGTGATGATGATGATAGTGATATTGTAAAACCTTCTTCTAGCACTCTATCTATTAAAAAAATTGGTTGTCTGTAAAGTCGGTTTACTGACGATAGTTGAACGTGACAACGTCCGATTGTGCTTCTTTGTCGCTCGTTCCGCGCTCTCGCTTGCACTTCAAGCCTTACATGGAACGCCTCAGAGCGAGGTAACGCCGCATGAGTCATGTTTTTTCGTGCGTGCAGCCGGCTCTATCGAATTATAAGACGTTGTCACGTCAAAAATAATATTAGAGCTTTTTGAATCAGAGGGTTTATCAAGTGGCCCATTATAAAAGAAATCTAAGGACGTTTCGTCCCGGTGAGGTCGCACACAGACTAAATTTAGCCTTTCTAAAAATAACCGACCCCCGTCTCCTGTCACCCCTCACCCCGCGCCCGTCCACCCCCTCACCCGCGCCCGTCCACCCCCTCCCCCTGCATGTAGGTCGCGTTATACTGATACTGGTGCCAGGAGGCTTACATCGAAGCTAGACCGAGCTGAAATAGCTACTCTATTTGTGACGATACAAAGTTAGCGCGGATCATAAATTCCACTGTAATGAGATTAACTTGTTCGCATTGCTTGTTTGTTGTTTGTTTAAGTGCGACTGAAGAGGCGCGCAATCGTTAAATGTTGGTAAATAAGCTTTAAAAGAGAATCTAGAGAATCTCTTTCTTGAAAATCTAATTACAGTCGACTCTCGTTAATTCGAAACTCGAGGGACTCTCAAAATATTACGAATTATCAAGAGTTTGAAATATCAAATGGTTCGAAATTTGTGAGAGAAAATAAATAAAACTTCGAATTATCAGTCGACTCTCGTTAATTCGAAACTCGAGGGACTCTCAAAATATTACGAATTATTAAGAGTTTGAAATATCAAATGGTTCGAAATTTGTGAGAGAAAATAAATAAAACTTCGAATTATTAATTGTTAATCAATTATTATTTATTAAATGCTATTCTACAGTAACCGAATGATAACTAAACATACCAATTCGTGAGAAGTGTAAAGTCAAACTAATCATAACAAAAACAACGGCTCATTGAACAAGTTTGAACTTGTCGCAAAATGTACCTACCTGACTACCTGCTTACAATTTTTCCGCCTCTTTCTCTCTGCAACGAATTGTCGAGTGTTGGACGCCGATGAGTTCGAATTAACGCGTCGTTTTGTTATATAGCAAGTATATTTTCATTAGAATTACCAAGTGCAAAAAATGTATGGATTTAGTTCGAAATATAAAGAGATTTTGTAGGGACCTCGTGATAACTTTGAATTATAGAGAGGTTCGAATTATCGCAGGTTTGAATTAACGAGAGTAGTCTGTATATCCTATCCTATTAATAAAATAAAATAAATAAATTCTTTATTTGACAACAAAAAATATACATGTACATGCAATTATGGGATAACTTACATATAAGTAAAACATAAACCGTAGCTGTAGGTACAATTAATTGCAATATTTGAACAATGTCTCCTATGCTAGGAAATGTCCTGTGTTACAGGAGACATTTATCCATCCGTTGATACAAGTTATATACCTGAATATTATAACAATTATATACTATGCAAGTTTCACTTTAGCCAAAAATTTGATGATTTTAAAAAATAAACTCTTTACAAAAAAATAAGAGAAATTGAACTAAAAATCTAAAAGAATTTTCTATTATATATATATCAACAAAGTTATTATTAGTTTTGCAATTTTTTTTTAAAGATTGTGAAAGAATGTCGTTTTCAATACGCGTACATTGTAGTAAACTTTTTCAAATCAATGATGATGTAATCAAAGCTTATTAGGACGTAAACATGAATTGCAATGACACCACATGCACAATAATGAAAATGTTATCAAAACGGTTCCATAACTTAAAACTAAAGAACAAACACTTTTTGACAAGAATATATAAAATGATGTAAACAATACATAGTATCGTAGTAAGCTAACATCTAACCCAGTTCCCGGTGACATCCTGGCGGCTGGCAGTGGGTCAGGAGGGCGAGGGCTGAGGACGCAATGCAGGTCGCACGCCCGATATCGGAGATCGGAGATCGCGCTCTTATTTGTCGCGTGTTTATCGGTATCTGTCGATATCTCATCGCATCTCATTTCTCTGATATGGTGAAATAACGTATTAGATACGTTTTTGGTGTGTTACTTGTAAACATGGGAAGGAAAGTAGAATAGGTACATAAGTTTCAATCATTAGGTTTTTTAAACATATGTATGTTATTAAAATAAAACATGGGATGAAACTTATTTCTTCTGCTACCAGTAAATTTTATACTACTTATAACACGATTGTTTCCTACCAACAATGAACATATATTTTTTTTTTTTTTTTTTTTTTTTTATACTCATCATATACATAATTAAAAACAAAACCACGAAACCAGGGATTTACGCGTCCCACCACCTGTCTATAGTTTTCGATATTTCTATCTGTGCTATAAGTTAA
Organism: Colias behrii; assembly: GCA_029959065.1. Classification (NCBI taxonomy): domain Eukaryota; kingdom Metazoa; phylum Arthropoda; class Insecta; order Lepidoptera; family Pieridae; genus Colias; species Colias behrii. Next base: position 281,220 of record JARWMC010000013.1, read on the forward strand.
CAGTATCCAATATGTTGACCACATAGGTTGCCCGAAAATGCAGCTGCGGGCTACATCTAATTTTACAATATTTTATATATAGAAAAGTATGCGCATATTATGCTAACTGTAACCATTGTTATCAACAGAGATGGCGCACGAGAGCGGCGGCGCGGAAAGCTCGCCGCAGCACACGCCGTCGCCGCCGCACGCGCCGCGCCTGCCGCCCGCCGACACCAGCTTCCACCACCAGATCATGCAGGTGAGCTGAGCACCAGACTAGCTAACTTGTCTCTCAGACAGTCATTGGTGTCGCGGAAATATATTATGCCGTTCCAGTCTCCAGACTATTTACTTAAAACAATCAAATCTTTCTTATCTAAATAAAAATGCCGTTGATTTAGTAGTAAAGCGTGTGCGTAATAATTTTTCTTTCTGTAATTTATAGGTTTCTATTATTATGTATCGGTACGGAATTTAATAAAAAAAAACCATTAAGTATCGCAATTTTTCAAAGTCTAAATTTTAGAAAATCCTGCAAATATAATAAACTAGCGACCCGCCCCGGCTTCGCACGGGTGCAATTCTGATACTAAATAGTAAATACACTACAGAAAAACTGTGAACGTTGTAGGTATATAGCGGCCCGCTCCGGCTTCGCACGGGTATAAAATATTATATAGCCTGGCGGCCGGCCGGTACCGCCGCAAACGCTACGTCCCGCAATTTTTAAATCTGTAATATCTTCGAAAATATTCACTTAAATCATACGGCGTAAAGGGCCATATAGATCTATATTAACCAAATGCCTTGACTTGTTACAATGCTTCTCATCTTTAAACAACGTATTTCATTACTTAAATAGCTCAAAGTGCAAAACTCCAATTTTTTAAGTAAAACGTCGAACATCTGTCAATATAGGTGACATTCAGCGAAGTAGTTCGAATACGTGACGGTTGTATACGTAGTATATTATTATTAGTCTGTGGTGACGGTGTTTTTTTCCTCCGCGAAGTAAGTTCTATTGTTTTTGTTAATTACCTTTAAAATTAAATGTGAAAATGTTTAGTAATAAATATTCAAGGTATTTAATTGGTTAAGGATTAATGCTGTATTGGTTAAAATCGCTTCGAAAATTAGCCATTATTTGTCGTAAAAGTAAATGACAAAAAAAAGTTATTGTGGGTTATCCATAAGAGATAGACACATACCATCGCGGACTTTTCTGTAGACCTTTTCAATGTGTATAATACTTAGTACATTATTTTGATAAAACTCGTAGGGTTCAGCCTGCGTTTGCAATGTTAGCGGAATAAAATGTAATTTTTTACGACATCACATTAGAAACCTCAAAAATAACAGTACTTCTCCACTATTTAATGGGTGTTATTATACATATAAACCTTCCTCTTGAATCACTCAATCTATTAAAAAAAACCGCATCAAAATCCGTTGCGTAGTTTCAAAGATTTAAGCGTACAAAGGGACATAGGGACAGAGAAAGCGACTTTGTTTTGCACGACTCATGATGCGAAGCATCAGAGAGTGCTTTACGATCGAAAAATTTTTTTCGCCTCATTTTTGCAGCTATTCTTATTATTATAGCCTTGTTAGTTCACGGAATCAAGATATTTTGCATACTATTGTCGAGATAATTTAATGGAGATTAATCCCATACTTTTTAAAAATTGATTTACTTCAATAGACTTGGAAAAAAACACCGAAATAGGTCAAAAAATTTTCCTGTCCGTCATGTGTGAAACCTGAAAACACTATAACTTGTGAAAAAATCCATCATTTGAGTTAAATTTTTTTTTTAAATATTCTAATCGACGATTGTAGGTCACTGAATGCGAATGATTAATTAATTCAGTGTCGTTTAATTGCAATTAATAAAAAACGAAAACTACAAGACTGTATATCTATATATATATATATATATATATATTTTTTTTTATATTTCATAATTAAATGAGCATTATGAGTCGTGCACTTTTGGATTTTCCAAACTTTTATACTATGTAGTGATATGCTGTATATTTATATTTTATCGTTTTAATTTAAAGCAAAGCATTTATTACAATATTATTTTAGGAATCAGAATATTATTATTTCCGTTGGTCGTAAAATGTTTGAAAATAGACGGAGTGAAATAATAATTATGTATTTTAATATTCATTTTGAATAAATTTAAAAATATATAAAGATTACACAATAAGTCGTGTTAAAGTCACGGTCGCTGCGTTTTGCTTTTTAATGGAAAACTTTAATTCTTTCCCAATCGAGAGGTCCATATTGCAGGATCAATCAAAGCCTTGCTAACACGAAGAAGATTTGCATCTTTTAAAAGATTAATAACACATAATATTCCCGCATCGTACACGCTATAGTAGCAACTGCCGAATATTTGAATGAAATAATTGCGATGGTGTGTTTCGCCCAGTGGAGCGGCGCAGAAATAGCCGACCACGTGCGCCGGCGGTGCTCTGGGAACCCGCCGACATCCGCACTACGGGCTATTTGCGTACCCACATAACGCACCCGCGGATGTCTCATCGCAACCACTATGTACTTCACAAACATTTCGAACGTCCACATTTGCCCCTTTTGTACGGAACTGTGTCACTTGCAACTTGCAAGATGGATTAAAAGTAATAGAGTAAACTAAGACGATATGACGATTCAAAAGTTCTTCTAGAAGAAGTCTAATTGAATAAATAAATGTTTGAGTTTGATATTGTTGTTTATCGTGTGAAACTAGGTGGTCAAAGTTTTTGATGCAAAATCACTACATAGTATAAAACAAAGTCGCTTTCTCTGTCCCTATGTCCCTATGTAAAACTACGCAATGGATTTTGATGCGGTTTTTTTTAATAGATAGAGTGATTCAAGAGGAAGGCTTTAGTATATAATTTATTAGGTTTTAGACAAAGCGGGCGAAGCCGCGGGCGGTAAGCTAGTATAAACTATAATATAATTGGTGGCCAAACCCACACGTAGAGATAATCTGATTGAAAGCTCTGTGATGCAGACCCGAGAGAGATGCACGCCATATTGCAAAACATGGCGCTAAATTATTTATTGATCCGACCGGTTCGGACTTTAGATTTAGGTAAAGGTATGCAATTAGTACATAGGTCTTTACTCTATGCTATACTTTTCTTAAGAACTTCAGACTAACATTTTACACACGCTGGTCTTCAATATAATAAGCTGCATCTCATAATATTATAAACTAATGAATAAATAAATCCCCGTGACCTTTCGCCACGCCGCGCCGAAGCCGACTCGTTTTAACGGGATATTTTTAAAAATTCCCGAGATCGTTATAAATAACTGATATACAACAAAACGCTGCGTCCGTCTGCACGCTATATTTACCCGGTTCTGGTAACACCGCCGAGTAAATATATCCGCCGCTTCGATAAAGTTGCCGATGCTAATGCATTATACAATATAAATAGACCGATCAAAGTGCGCTTTACATTTTAAATGCAAAATGAGCGCTCAAAAATCACGCGGAACTAGAGAATTAAAAGGGTAATCAAATCTGAGCTGTGAATATAAAATTCGGTCAATGTCTAAATTTACATGAAGAGTCTTCCTACTCGGAATAGTGAGACGTAATGTGGTTGACAATCAGATGCATTCAGTGTGGGCGCGGAACATTAACGAGCGATAAAGCAGTTTCCCAATATTTTGGGCGCGCCCACACACGCGCTCCTCCGCGAAGTTATTCCTGAAACATTCCGCACCCGCCAATCTCTTTTTTTAACGAACCAAAATAATAGTCGCGATGCTGGAATCATTCGCCGGCGTTTCTCACAGCGCTGCTAACATCCTGAATACATGATAGTCAATTCTACTGGCATCACTTCTGTAACTCATCATACATATATTAAAGGAGAAATGGAAACTAAGGATCTAAGGATAATAGTTCGCTAACTAATCTAACACATATACTTAAAAATAATAAGCAATTCTTTATAATTATGTAATTATCATAATCCCACGTGCTCAAAGTGTATATTAAAACTCTAATCTTATCTTTATCTAATTAAAATTAAACTCTAATCTTATCTTTATCTAATTACAATTACGAAAAATTGCAAATATAATTATATTTGCAATTTTTCGTAATTGATAAAGACTCCGAAAAGCATGTTAATGATTAGACTAATAACTGGAATATTAAATACAGAAGTGACAGTAATACTGGATTAAAGTGGAAATTATTTAACGCACCTATAGCATTATACCTACATCGTAGAATAGCTTGTTCGATTTGAACTCATTTTTCAGCATTTACAGTTTATTTGCAACTATATTTCTTTTGTCATCATTATTATTGATGTATAGATTGACAAAACTTAGCTACTTAAACAGCCTTAAGGCCAAATTAGAACTAAAGAAATAAAAATGTTCTTTCACCGGGCTCCTCATCAACTCCCTGTGTAAGATTTGTTCACAAACTGTGTCCTACATGAATCTCCTCTCGTTGTCAGAATCAGAGCCCAAGAAAGAACCATATTGCGGAGAGGGCGAAACAAACTTTAGAGAATAGTTTCCTGTTACAAGTGAGTTATTTGAGTTACTGTTGAGTTGGGCCTCCTCGGTGTTCTCCCTTGCACAACTCTTCAACATTAACGCCATTAAAAGGTGACAGTTTCGGGTTCTTTACTCGCCAGACGAGGAACAGACGTCAATCGTTACTTGCAATAATGAACGAGTTGCCAATTTGTTGTTCGGAAGATTAATGACGTTGAAAAGTTGTGCATTCAGAAAACGCTGAAATCTCCCTGACTCGTATACTAATAAACAATGAAGTGTGTCAAATTCAACGACGTTAAATTCATCCGATGTTGAGGGAGGCTATTTTAGACAACCCTGGGCTATATTTGTAGTTCTAATGTTGGAGCTATGATGAGATTTTGTCGATTCCCTTTATTATGTTGATACTACTCCAATAATAGAAACGAGCATAACATTCAGACTGACGTTTGATTTATTACTTTAAATGTCTCTCATTTATTTCTGCTTTGATTTGATTTTATGATAAAATTCATCTTCTCGTTATAATGTTGTTTGAATATGACACTTTTTATGAGTTCCTGTTCTACCATCACTGTTGTTTGTAAAACGCTTGTGTTATGTGGCATACATAATATTGAACAGTATTAATGTTTGATTTGCATTTGTGTTAACTTACGAATAAAGCTTTGATCTGCAAAATTTATGTGCTTTTACAATTTTTTTTTAAACCTTGCGATATACCTATCCTGAAAATTTTATGTAAAATACAAGAATATCCGTGTGAATGTGATAGTATTGGATGTTACACGTGCTAAAAATAATATTGCAACGCATCAAATTATGTTAAGATTTAGAAAAATAATGTTTCATATTAACGTTCCAGTTAAAGAAGCAGCAACAGTTGCAACAAGAGATATTGTTGCAACACTTTCAACAGCAACGGCAACAGTTGGCAGAGCAACACGAGCAGCAAATCAGACATCATTTGAAGGTAACCTATTGTCTTCAAATATCTAATTTATATCGTGAGTGAATTAAAACGCTTGCAACATTTGTATGAAGGTGATGTATTTTCTGACCCATCAGTCAGACAATAAAAACCGTAGCCAACATTTATATCTTTAGATATCATTTCTATAATAACGGACGTCTATTTATATAGTTCATTAAATATTACTTGATAGCATTGTGATTTATTAGCCGCGAAATATTTAACATGCCTAAACGTTCTTGGCTAGATGTTTTGGCAAGATCGCTGTTAAAACATTTGCGCAGATTGCCTAAAATATGCTCTTTTCTGCGAAATTATATGAACACCTCATGTTACATTTAGCGATGTGATAGAATGGAAACGCAGAAAACTTCTAAATTCTATATTAAAAAATATAAGATCATAAAATGAGTTATTTACTGTCGTACGTTTTATATTATGATAATCAAAGCGCAACATCTTAAATTTATAGCTCCACATTCTGACGCAGAATTGCAAATAGGAATAGTCAGTGTCAGTATTGCACGGACCCCATTATAAATAGACGTGAATGGCTCGTCAGCTTGCGTCACCGGCGCTGGACCGCTCCGCCGTTGACCTTACGTGACACCAATTATTAGCCGAAAAATTAGCGGCGATGACATAATACTAACTTAAACGGGAAGCTCGCGAGAGTCTTTTGTTTCGGAATCTACGCGTTTGTTGACGTTGTGACCGTGAAACTTTCTATGCGAGTTACAATATCTTGTTTGTAAGAACAAGTCAATTTCGTTTTCATGAATGTGTGTATTATTAATATAGCAACATTATTATTTAATAACATTATCTAAATCAATTGCAACAATGTCGATATGTGTATTTAATTATATTAAATTCATTGGTGGTCCATATTATAGAGTTATCGGATATCTCGACCAATAGTGTTAAAGTTTATTGCGTTTTTCATTAAATTTATTGCTATTGGTAAGGTAAACATAAACAATGATAACCTTATCGCGATTAATGCGTAACTGCGTATTTTAACGTTTCATTTCGATTGGAGTGCATTCAATAAATTGATTAGAGCTTCAAATATTAGGCACATTTGTAAGTATTGTGGAAAGGCATGTAATGTTAGGCACTGTAGGCATGTCTGTCCGCTCGCAGCTATGGGAGCAGCAGAAGGCGATGGAGGAGGCGGCGCTGCGCGAGGCGCGCGAGGCGCGCGAGGCGCGGGAGGCGCGCGAGCGGCACGAGCGCGACCGCGTCGAGCTCATGCGCAAGAAGGACAAGCACGAGCCCTGCGCCACCGCCTCCACGCAGGTCAAACAGAAGTTACAGGTGAGAGACCACTGATATGTATTCCATTATTTCTTAAATTAAAAGTGAACATATTATTCTGCTTAGGTCTTAGTTAACTAAAAGTTGACAATGGAAGTAAAGTCATAAATGTAAAGTTCTAAGTTAAATCAAGGAAGATATTTAATGAATTCATTATTTCAATTACAGGAATTTTTAAAGAAAAAACAGGCTGCTGCGAATGCCAACGGAACAGTACCTGGTTCACCTTATAGAAATTGGTAAGAATTTTTTATCTTTCTTCCAACTAATTGTTAGTTTATAAACAATATGTGACCAAGAACAGTTCCCTGTGAAACACCACGCTTTTATTTTAATAAGCAACTTTTACTGACGTTTATATTTGAGCTATTGTGTATAATTTTAAGTACGTATTTTTCTTTATCTAATAAAAAGATGCGAATGCTGCTGTTTTCATCAAATGACCACAAAAATTAAACTTACGTTGTAATTTCCAGGGGTATAGTGAAATCGTCGTCGGGCGAGTCGATAACGTCGACGGGCGCGACGGCGACAGCGCACCCGTACCGGCTGGCGGCGCCGCTGCCGCTCGCGCTCAACGCGCCCGCGCCGCAGCCCTCGCCCGCCGACTACCCGCTGCGCAAGACTGGTGAGACACCCTGTCCAACGCTTTGCTCTAATCCATTCACAGCTTTCCATTTCGACCTAACAATTTGTAAATTTATTAAATTTAATAGTGTGATTTTTGTATATAGACTAAAATGACGTTGTAATTATGCTAGTTTTATTTTTAATAACTTTGATTGAAGTATCTATTGTCGTGTGCAGATTTGATGGACTAATATTAATTACATTACAAATGCTCTTATAAAATTTGGCATGTTGAGCTAATATAATGCGTGTGAAACTATTAATTGAAACTGAAATCACTTTCGATGCGTCATGTGCATACTTTTATTATTTTTGTATGCATAAAAGTCGAAAGTGGTTTGAACAGTGTGTGCGTGGAGTAGTGCTAGTAACCGCATGTGTGTGTAGCGTCGGAGCCGAACATGCTGAAGGTGCGTCTGAAGGCGCGCGTCATCGAGCGCCGCGCGTCGCCGCTCGCGCGCCGCCCGCTCAAGACGCGCCACAAACACCGCAGTGAGTAGCTATGTACAGCGTTGACATCATCATCATCGTCATCTTTTATGTTATTTTTTTTTTTTTACAACTGCTATAGGCTCGTTTCATTCTTTATTTTAGAAATCTGTGTAGTGTAAATGAAAACTTCCTTTTTTTAGTTATAATGGAATAATACAACTTGGGTGTAATTTCTGTGATTTTATTTCCAAATTAATCGTATCCGGTTCGAAGGACCGTGTATTTTGGTCCTTGGAATCCGGAATTTTGTTTTTAGTTTAAATTTCACACAGCAAATTGTTTGCTATTATGTTACTGACGCATTATATGTGTGCAGACTGCGAGGGCAGCTCGGAGCGCGGGTCGCCGCCGGGCGCGTGCCCGACGCCCATCCGCGAGGAGGAGGAGACGGGCCGCTCGCCCGAGCTGCTGTTCTCGTCGCCCTCGCTGCCCAACATCTCGCTGGGCCGGCCGCCGCCGCCGCGCCACCACGCGCCGCAGCCGGTACGTGCCGCGCCACACGCACAGACACACGCCACAGCACATACTCACGAGTGGTGCACCCGCAGGTGACGGTGTCGCTGCCGCCGGTGTGCGAGGCGGAGTGCGGCGAGGCGGGCGCGCGGCTGGCCAAGCGGCCGCTGGGCCGCACGCACTCGGCGCCGCTGCCGCTGGGCGACCCCGCGCTGCACCCGCCCTCCGCGCACCACTACCTGCGCGACCAGATACGGAAAACGGTACGGATACTAAACTAGTAGTGATTTTAACCAGGCCAAACTTGACTCAATTTAAAAAATTGTTTTATTATTATGAACTATTTGAGTTTTTCTTAGAGTAATCATAACTTAGATTTAATTTACTAACATTAATGTACGGTCTTCGTACATCACGTTGCGCGATGTCAGCATTTTACGCGGACACGCGACGTTTTAGTACATATTTCATTAGTTCGCATTCGATCAGCAAAGCAATCGCGCGTACTCATGACCATCACCATTAACCATATAGAATTAAGGCAATTGTACTTGATTCTTTTATTTACTCTGTACGGGCCCTACAACCCCATACATCGTGGTCCTTCGAGCCGGATCTGAACCACCGACCTATGGATTGGTTATAGCGAGATATGGATGGTTAAGTTATTTTTTATTATACTAACAAATACAAATGGATCTTTGTTATCCGTACATTATGGAAAAAATAATTTTTAATAATATTTTTTTACCGCAATTAATAGAATTATAATGTAAAATTGTAATGTAATGTTAAATTGGTCCTTTTAGCCTGATATCGAAACGACACTGACCGCAATACTTTTTTATTGTTCCTACTCGATACTTCAACGTTTGTATTTGTTTCGTCAGGTGTTAACGCGCGCGCACGACGCGGCGGCGGCGCAGCTGCGCGAGGTGGGCGAGGAGGGCGAGGTGATCGACCTGACGGCGCGGCGCCCCGCGGCTGGCGCCCCCGCGCTGCCGCCGAGCGCCGCGCCCGTGCCCGCCGTGGGCGCGGCGCCCCTCGCGCGCGCGCTGTCGTCCCCGCTGGTGGGCGCGCGCACCCCCCCCACCGGCCTCGCCTACGACGCACTCATGCTCAAACATGGGTAAAGCGCTCGCCACACACTCGCAAAGTGGTGATTTTTTGTTCACACGTTTTAGTTGCTTTCGTTGGTGCACCTTTTATTGTTGATTTTTATTGTATTTTTTTTTCAATTTAACAAAGGAGAATGGCAAACTCCCATAGGAATCTGGGCCTGATCGTTACACTGATGATTTATGGGGAATTAAATAGATAAAAATATACAGATTCTATGAATATAATAATTATAGATCTGTTCTATGGGATAACAGAGATATTGGGGTGTAAAGTAACAAAAATAAAAGTTAGTTTGCTTGAGTTAAATGAATAGCATTGCCTTTTTCTAGGTCCAGGTAAGTTTATTTTCTATCTACATTGTCTAGCTAATAATAGTGTAACAGTAGAACAGTCAGGTAATAGAAATATTAGATCCAACACATATTATTCAACAGACATTTTAACTTACCAAAACATCAACAATCACTAGGTAGGTACATTTCTTATATCTTTATAAATGGATGAATCAGGATTCGCTTTCATAATAAGACTAATCAATTCAAATAATATCTTTAGAGTAAAAATAGACGATTGGCAATTTTGAATATAACGTTACTAAAACTTCACTCAAAAGTCAAACAACAAACATAACAAATCACTCATCATTGACACAATTAACTACCTAAATAAAAATGTTATAATTATTATTGATTAAGTAAAATATGTTTTTATTTTATAGAATGACCTAAATAAATTAAGATGTGTGTTAAAAAAAGTTAAGTTTTGCTTCTGATTTTTATAGCATTTGAATTCAATAAAACTAGAAATGAAAAATAAACATTCATTCATATTAATCTATATATTTGACTATTTTACTCCTGACAACACTGACATCTCTGCTTGATAAGACCGGTAGTGAACGAATTATCTTTTTTTCAAAGATTTGTTTTCCCATACAATCAGAAGTCAATATTTTACAAATAATTATTAAAATTAATATAATGAATTTTAAATATATTATGATTTCTGTAACAGTTAGGCCCAGTTTCGCCATTTTCCTTTACGTTATTGTTGTATTGCGCTAGTTATTTTTGCTATTTTTCTATAGGATCCGGCTCGAAGGATCAAAGTTGAAAATAGCCTTCTTCTGCACATTAACGTTACCTATAAGTTGTATATTGTGTCCATCAGATGTGGTTGCGGCGCGCACGCCCCGACGCACCCGGAGCACGGCGGGCGGCTGCAGTCCGTGTGGGCGCGGCTGTGTGAGACCGGCCTCGCCGCGAGGACGGAGCGCACGAGGCCCAGGAAGGCCACCTTTGAGGAGTTACAAGTACGTATTTTGTAGTTGTTAAAGTTTTTACTGAAGTTGAAATATATATTGATCAAACCTAATCAATCATTAAAAACCTTTGAAATTTGATCAAAGGTTCAGAAGTAGATTATTGTGTATTGTATTTTAGTATGAAAAATTTGCCGTCTGTGATTTTATTTGACCTATCTGTGTACTTTTAAGTCTCATAACTTGATTATTTCTCAATAAAATATCTCTCGTCGTTTCTTTAATTTAACTTACATTTTATAGTTTGTCAATACAAGTTTAAAAACTTTTTCATCTATAAAATTTAAAGTTTCAGGTTTAGTGTTGTTAGTGTTCAGTGTGCTAGTACCGTTGTTTAACGATCTTATCTTGCCTGTGCCGCAGTCGGTGCACTCGGAGTCTCACGTGTACGCGTTCGGCGGGCGGTCGCGCGAGCGCGCGGCGGTGGGGCCGACCCCCACCCCCGCGGCAGGCGGCACGAGCGGCCCCCGCGCGCTGCGGCTCGTGCGGCTGGCGTGCGGCGGGCTGGGCGTGGACGCGGACACGCCGTGGAGCGAGGCGCACACGCCGGCCGCCGCGCGCCTGGCCGCCGGCGCGCTGCTCGACCTGGCGCTGCGCACCGCGCGCAACGAGTTGCGCAACGGGTACGCACACACGCATCGCGCTCACACTACACGCACACTCAACTATTACGCTAAACATTGTGATAGAAACATGTGCATTGATCAAAAATATTCAGTTTACATCTGTATATAAACTGTTCTGTCTGTTCAAAATTTGAAATGCAAATTATTTTATTATGTATATAATGATAATATATAACAATAATAATACTGGGAATATATTCTTTACATGTATTCTTTATATTTTATTTTATTTGTAGAAGAGAACATAACGGTCATGCATGCTACATATTATATTTAATATGTTGTGCTGTGTTGCATATTAACTATTAACATATAAAATATATGTTGTGTTCAATGTTCGATATCCTATCTTACTTAAATTTCTAACTATGAAATTTTATTCTACATAATCACCAACACATAACAAAGTGCTTATTTTTGATGACATAATCTATAATGTAATGTGTAATATTGCAGGTTCGCAGTAGTCCGACCGCCCGGGCACCACGCGGAGCCCAACCAGGCGATGGGCTTCTGCTTCTTCAACAACGTGGCCGTCGCCGCCAAGCAACTACACCAGCGGCTCGGTCTGCAGAGGATACTTATCGTCGATTGGGTGAGTTATTTTATCAACTATCTTTAAAATCAAAAGTTCGCATACTGTTTATAATTTGAGAAGAAAATTTGAAGTTCTTGTGAAAGCGTTTGACTTCGTTAACCTAGCTATAAAACGTCAAATTTTCACAAATACAATTACAAAATGCAGTTAAATACTATTATTTCAACCTGATCTTAATTTATGACTTAATAATAGTAACACAAACAAAACTATGTTCAGTTCAACATTTATTGAACGTAGAGGTGTTCCGCAAGGCTCTGCTCTGGGTCCGCTGTCGTATGTTTGTTTAACAATCGAATGTCGTGTGGCAGGACGTGCACCACGGCAACGGCACGCAGCAGATCTTCTACGAGGACCCGTCGGTGCTGTACATCTCGCTGCACCGGCACGACGACGGCAACTTCTTCCCGGGCACGGGCGCGGCCAGCGAGTGCGGCGCGGGCGCGGGGCTGGGCTACACCGTCAACGTGGCCTGGCCCGGCCACCCGCCGCTCGCCGACGCCGAGTACCTCGCCGCCTTCCGCACGCTCGTCATGCCCATCGCCAAGGTACGTACCGCACGTCTAACTACACTATTTATCAGCTTATGTTAATCGGAATTTTGATGTGTCAAGTTTTTCTTACGTAATTTGCTTTTTTATATTGTATAAAATACTTTTAAGGATTGTACATTTGAATTGTACGATTTAAATGTAGTGGTCTTTCGAGCCGGATCTGTAGCTACAAATGTGGTTTTAACGTTTATATGTGTTTGTCGCAGGAGTACGACCCGGAGATAGTGCTGGTGTCGTGCGGGTTCGACGCGGCGGGCGGGCACCCCGCGCCGATGGGCGGCTACAACGTGTCGCCCGCCTGCTTCGCGCACATGACGCGCGACCTCATGCAGCTCGCCAACGGGAAGGTAAGCGCCGGTCTTCGATTTTTGATAAAACTACAGAGACAGTAGTCGGTGACAAGACATCGTGGATAAAGCTCCCTGTGCTCCCTCTTTTTTGATTTTGTTTTGACGTAACAAATGTCATATTAATTCATGTTATTTGCCGTATTATAATTTTTAATGAAGGGGTTAAACTTAAGTAGGGTTTAAAAATATATAAAAATGCTTTTATTAGCGGGATACTTTTAGATGTAGAGTCTGGCCAGCCAAAGCTGAACTCAGTGTTTTTTGTAGCGGCCACACTATCTGGAATGTTATCATGGCGTTTTTGCGTAGTTAGTTGTCAGTTTTGTTGAAAAAGGTTCAAATTATTTGCGAATTTATTGGTTTTAGTGTTGAAATATGGGTAAAACTATAAAGAATGCTGTGCGGCAGCTTTTATTTATAATAATTAGTAAATACAAAGAGTTACAATGATTAGTAAATACAAAAAAAAAGTAATGTAAGTCAAATGTTTTATTGACAGGGCTACCACATCCTTTAATAACCTTTAAATCCTGATTTGTTGTGTACCTAATGTGCCCATATACTATGATCACCTCTAAGAATATCAAAAGTATCAAATTTATTTTTCCATATTTTTTAAATTTGCCGCCTTTTACTGGGTTCAGGTTTGGCTGGCTAGACTCTAGTTTTAAATGTTTTTTATATGTTTGTAAGCTTTTACGTCGCAATGTATGTTTAATCCGGCGTCACTCAAGCGGTCGTGGTGTGCAGGTGGTGCTGTCGCTGGAGGGCGGGTACGACCTGGCGGCCATGTGCGACTGCGCGGCCGAGTGCGTGCGCGCGCTGCTGGGCGAGCGCGGCGCGGCGCCGGCGCTGGCCGAGCTGGCCCGCGTGCCGCACGCGCGCGCCCAGCTCGCGCTGCGGGCCGCGCTCAGCGCGCAGGCGCCGCACTGGCCCGCCGTCAAGCGCTTCGAGCCGCTCGTGGGCGTGTCGGCGCTGGACGCGGCGCCGGCCGTGGCGGGCGCGCGGCTGGGCCGCCTGCAGACCGAGCGCGACGCCGCCGACACGGCCGCCGCCATGGCCACGCTGTCCATGCACCCGCCCGCGCCCGACCTGCTGCCGCCCGCGCACCCGCACCCCGCGCACCCGCACCCCGCGCACCCGCACCCCGCGCACCCGCACCCCGCGCACCCCGCGCACCCGCCGCACGCGCACGCGCACGGCCCGCATCCGCTGCCGCTCGCACTCAGGTAAGAGAATATTCTCGTACTCAATTTAGACCAGTCTTTCCCAACGTGGGCGATAACGCCCCCTTGTGGGCGCTGCAGGCCTAAAGGGGGGCGGTAAGAGACCCAGAAAAAAAAGGGGGCGTTGTGTAGGGCTTTGGGGTCGATTTATAATTTTATCTACCTAGCTAGGAAGATTCTTAGAAACCGACTGAGCTCTCGACTTCGAGAGTCGACATCTTGTGAACATCAACTAATATTAATTAAGATATAGCTCAAAATCGGTTCGATATAATAGACCGCGGGCAATCATGTTTTAACAAGTTTTTGTTAAATAATCCGATTTGTACATTCCTGTATCAATCGGCTGGTTCTATAATACTTGTTCTTGCTTGTCGAGTACGATTGGGCGTCGAATGAGATAAACGAGTTTATGCACGTTTGATGTCTTATTCCTGTTGGTGCGTGCTGCTTATGCAATCCTATATAAACGACGTAAATTTATTTTATTTTCATTTGCGGTTTCGCGCATAATAGATAAGCAGTACTTGATTTCAACACTTACGTATTTCTCAAAACAAAACAATGTCGGAAGTAAAAAAGAAGAGACGGCAATACTCTGCGGAATATATTAAATTCGGATTTATTGAAAATCCCACAAACCCGTCGTCGCCTTTGTGTCTTCTATGTCTAAAAACATTTTCGAACGAAGCAATGAAGCCTTCAAGACTGCAAGATCATTTGAATAAAATGCATCCAGATAAGAAAGACAAGAATGTAGCATATTTTCAAGACCTAGAGAAGAAGCATAATACTCAGCCAAGTGTATCAAAACTATTTTCGGCGGCTGCTAAGCAAGATGACGACGGACTTCGAGCTTCGTACAATATCTCTTTGTTAATTGCTCAAAAAGGCAAACCACACAACATCGGAGAAGAGTTAATTTTGCCAGCAATAAAGGAAGTAATAACTACTGTGCTTCATAAACCGGCCGCAGATATTATCCGAAAAATTCCTTTGAGTAATAATTCTGTGCAAAGACGAATTGATGAAATGGCTGAAAACATTGAAGAATCATTGTGCAATCATCTGAGGACTAGTCAATTCTCAATTCAGCTCGATGAGTCCACTTTACCAACTAATGAAGCGTTGTTGCTATCTTACGGGAGGTTTATTAAAGATGAGAAAATACGTGAAGAACTATTGTTTGCCAGAAATTTGGAGACAGATACAAAAGGCGAAACCATATTCAATACATTGGAAAAGTTTTGTGAAGAGAAAGAGATTCCTTTGAAAAATATTATATCAGTTGCTACGGATGGCGCTCCGGCTATGACAGGGCGCCATAAAGGCTTCATAGCGTACTTAAAGAATAAAATTCCAGATGTCCTTGCTATACATTGCGTTATTCATAGACAACATTTGGTTGCTAGAAACTTAAGTGAACGACTATTTCAATCACTGCAATATGTCATCAAAGCAGTCAATAAAATCCGTAGCAGCTCTTTGAATGATAGATTATTTCATCAGCTTTGTGCTACTAATGACGAAGATTTCAACCGTTTGTTGCTTCATACTGAAGTTCGTTGGCTGTCAAGAGGCAATTGTCTGATTCGATTTTACAACCTGTTTGACTCTGTGATAGAGTTCTTGGAAACTAAAGATACAGAACTGCGCAACAATCTCATAACATCAAAGAATGATATAGCTTACATGACAGACCTGTATAAACTGTTCAACGACATGAACCTCCAACTGCAAGGCGATGAACTAAATTTAATTAAAACAAAAAATGTCGTTGCTGCTTTCGCAGCCAAACTGCTTCTGCACAAAAAGAATATGGGCAGACGTGAGTTTCACAATTTTCCGAATTTATCAGTATTTTGCAGTAACGACGACTTGTTTGCCTACTGCCAACATTTGGAAAACCTCCACATTGACTTCACCGAACGATACCAGGACATTTTAAACTTGGAAATACCAGACTGGGTGTTGGATCCGTTTTCAAATGTCAACACAGCAATGTCACCTCAGCTGGAAGAAGAACTTATAGAATTGACAACAAACGAAGAAACAAAAATCAAGTTTAAAAATGGATATCAAGAATTTTGGCTACAAAAACCGATCCCACAATTGTACCCTGGATTGTGGTCAATTGTTCAACGATTCTTGATAGCATTCCCATCGTCATATTTGTGTGAACGTGGATTTAGTGCTGTGGCAACGCTGCTTACTAAAAAGAGAAATCGTTTGCGTGTTACCGAACGTGGCGACTTGCGGCTGTTTTTGAGTAAATTGGAACCTGATATCAACAAACTTATTGAACAGCATCAGATTCAACCTTCACATTAGTTTTTATATAAGAATTGATTATGTTTGTTTTATTTTCAATAAAAGATACTCTACTATAAAGTTGCGTTTCAATAATCAGTTATAAGTACTTAGCGTTTTTTAAGTATGTTTAAAAAGGGGGGCGTTAAAAAATAATTTATTCTTAAAGTGGGCAGTAGACAAAAAAAGGTTGGGAACCCCTGATTTAGACCAATTAGTCAAATTATACAACAGAAAACATCAGTTGTTCAACATGTTCTTTTGGCGAAATTATTTACATTCAACTAATGAATTTATTTCATGTATCATTAATACATCAAAATACAGACATTCGCATACTTAATTTAAAGTGCAAACTTATCATAGTTTTAAATTCTGAAATTATTTAATTTGCATTAGTAAAAACATAATCCAGTGTAGTTATACCTTTTAACTATAAAAATAATCGTGTCAAAACGACATCAATCTACTGATAACAAAAATATAACTTTACCTTTTTTCTTTCCAGTCGTTCGGAGAGCTCACGATCTGTGTCTGAGGAACCGATGGAGCAGGATGAAGGCAAATGAACAGTTGAACTTTATTCCTATGGTCCCCTCGTCCACCGTCCTCACTCCCCTTTGTCCCATAGAGTCCCCCCCTCCCGCTCCCCTCTCCCCCCCGCACACAACATTCCGCGCCCCGCGCCCCGTGCGACCCCGCTCCAGACGAAATCTTAATTTGAAAGCTTTAATATTTTAAGATTTGTGTACAAACTGTAAACTATATGGACACGCGCGTGTGTGTTACGGCCCGGGGACGGTCCCCGCCGAGGGGCTACCGAGCCGCTCCTCGTCCGCGTGACCTTTTGTCGCACATTTTTGTCGACTCCGATTCGCTCGTACTGTCGCACTGCATTGTGTGGAGCTAGGCCGCTTTTCGCTGACCTTTTGTGTTTATAAATTAATGAAATGGAGTCCCGGTCAGCCTCCGTAGCTCCGCGCAGTCCAGTGCGGGGCGAGGGGAGGGGGGGCCGCTCGGGGGGAACCTGTGGGCCTCAGCCGCGATGGCCTGGCGCCGGCTCGCACTTTACTGTCTCTGTAGACAGTAAAGTGTCTTTTGTCAAAAATATAGAATATTTTTAAATGTTGTCCGGGACGTTTCTTGCCCTTTAAGGAATACAGTTCCGATGAGCTTGGTCCGATTGATGTACAAGTTAGTATCTAAGGTGTCTCTCAGTGGCGAGCCGGCGTCGGCGCGCGTCATACCAAAGATATCCGCCGCGTTCCCGTGCGTGTGTGCGTGTCTGTGTGTCTGTGTACACACGCACACGCACGCACACACGCGCCCCACGCACACACACGCGCGCGTCCCCTTGTTGTTGCTTGCGGCAATGTGCTGATCGTGTTAAGTTGTAAGTTTACTTCTCTCGTACAAAACATCGCAAGGTGACCTTGTTTTGTGACTAAATATTACGTGTACGTTAAATACGATAAGCCCCATTTTTGTAAAGTAGCCGTAACGCGGGCGTAAGGCGGGCGGCCGGAGAGCTGCGCTTTCGTTGTAAATAAATATTTAAATAGATTATATTGGTGAGTGCCGCCCGCCGCTCCACTTAGTGAAATCTGTGTATAGATTTTATATTGTAATTTGTAACCCAGTAATGGTAAATAATTGTTATTTTTATATGAGAATGTCTAACGGCGGACGTTCCTCGAGTCCCGCCGAGCCGGAACGCTCTAGTGGAACTATTTTTTATGTATTTTGAACATAAATTTGTATATTTGATGTTTTCGGCGCGTCGCGTCGCTCTTGTAAATAAAATACTTATGACTGTTTTTCAGATATTTAAATGATCGGTTGAGACGTATGTTGACTTAGATGTTTATATATTTTGTTGGAACTGAGATGTTTTCGCCGCAGAGTGCGGCTTGTCGCCATTCGTGCAATATAATTTATAGCGATGTTAGTTGCCGCGCCGTGTGGGATACATTGAGCTATATGTATATAAGGAAGCGGCGCGGTTCTGTCTGTATGTAACGTATATTTTTGTATCGGCCGCGCGCCGCCGCGACTCGGATCCGATCCGCGCGATTAACAGATTTAAACAATGTTGTGTCTTTGAGAATTTTATTGTTAAAATGGAAAACAAATGAAATAATTATTTAATGAATGTATATATTAAATATATATATTTGGAAATACTTTGGCATTTTTATTTTGTTTAAAATGAGACAATCCCCTATGAAAAGTACCTACTATGATAATAAACACACTACACACTACAAATGCAATAAATCATTCCTTCAGAGCTCTATGGTTAGAGCTTACCAAGGTGTAACCATAGGCTATCCGCTATCACTTATGACATACTGACTTACATTTAAAGAAATTAAAACGCTTAAATGATATAATTCTCTCTTTCTTTTGAAATCATACACACGACACGATATTATAGAATTTAGTATGTCTGTAGATTAAATAAAACATTATTTCAACGCAAACAAATTATCATACCTATAACATTTTTCCTAGCAAAATTACCTCTGTTATTGCTAAAATACAAAATCAGTTATGAAAATATAATAATACCCAAACGACGCAACATATTCTACTTCTATTTCAAAAATAAGTGCTAATGTCATTATAGCAATTATAAAGGAGAATGGCAAACTCCCATAGGACTCTGGGCCTGATCGTTACACTGATGATTTATGGGGGATTAAATAGATAAAAATATACAGATTCTATGAATATAATAATTATAGATCTGTTCTATGGGATAGCAGAGATATTGGGGTGTAAAGTAACAAAAATAAAAGTTAGTTTGCTTGAATTAAATGAATAGCATTGCCTTTTTCTAGGTCCAGGTAAGTATATTTTCTATCTACATTGTCTAGCTAATAATAGTGTAACAGTAGAACAGTCAGGTAATAGAAATATTGGATCCAAACACATATTATTCAACACACATTTTAACTTACCAAAACATCAACAATCACTAGGTAGGTACATTTCTTATATCTTTTTAAATGGATGAATCAGGATTCGCTTTCATAATAAGACTAATCAATTCAAATAATATCTTTAGAGTAAAAATAGACGATTTGCAATTTTGAATTTATCGTTACTAAAACTTCACTCAAAAGTCAAACAACAAACATAACAAATCACTCATCACTGACACAATTATGATTAATAATTTGACATTTATTAATGGCCAGCTACCTAAATAAAAATGTTATAATTATTATTGATTAAGTAAAATATGTTTTTATTTTATAGAATGACCTAAATAAATTAAGATGTGTGTTAAAAAAAGTTAAGTTTTGCTTCTGATTTTTATAGCATTTGAATTCAATAAAACTAAAAATGAAAAGTAAACATTCATTCGTATTAATCTATATATTTGACTATTTTACTCCTGACAACACTGACATCTCTGCTTGATAAGACCGGTAGTGAACGAATTATCTTTTTTTCAAAGATTTGTTTTCCCATAGAATCAGAAGTCAATATCTTACAAATAATTATTAAAATTACAGGTAAATTAGCTTGGAGAAATTTTTGCATATGTAGTGGTGTGTATATTACTCAGATCTTAGAGCGCGTTTCCACTATATCGTTCTGGCCTATACAAAAATGTTTCGATATCCTAACATTACTATTTAATTTTATACTTATTCCTAGCAACACTTTTGTTTTCAATAAAAACAAGTTTTTATTTGAAAGAAAATGGTTTTGACTTTATAAAAAAAATATGTATATCATTCAATTTCACGTCCTTGAGCAAACGACAAGGCGACTACCATGAAACAATAAAATATCGTGTCCATAATAATTTGTTTCATAATTAATATTTGACCATAATAATTACGAAACAAAACAAATAAATAAATCGTCACTTGATAGTGGAAAGTGGAAACACGCACAAAACCAGAATAAACCAGTTTACGCTGTCCGCAGGTGCCACGTGCAGTCGTTTGGTACCGTTAGAACATAAAGCACACATTTCATTCAAAAATTATAATTATTACGTATAGACCGGAAGATATTGACACAAAATTTCGAGTCATTTGTAACAGGATGGCGGTTCTACAGGGGTCTTAGTAGGCAATGACAAAAAGAAAAACGATGGTGTGAACACTGGTACCGGCGGCTTAGTCGCGTGGGCGTTAGTCGAACTCGTCGGAAAAATAGCGAAAGTCAAACGATTTGTAACACAAAAATTTTAGAATTTACCGATAGCCCATAAAAAAGAAGTAGGCGGTAGTGTCATGCCATACTTTTCCGGTGTGACTTACAGCCCGCCATACCGACGCGAATGTGTTGATTTAAAAAAAAAACAATTCAACCATTTGTACCAGGCTAACTTTTGCACAGGTAACCATCGTCGTGCAGCTATTTATGAAAATCGCCATGCCATACTTTTCGGACGATTCCAAATGGTCGCCATACCGCCGAAAATCTGCAAAAATTTTTTTTTCGCCAAACTTTTTGTACCAGTATTGCATTTGGATTTTTGGAGAGTATTTGATAAAATGTGACCATTATTATATTTACCATACTTCTAGTAGGGGGAAAAAGTGCTGCCATACTTGAAAAATTAATTTAGTATTAATTTATATAGATCTTTGAAATTTTGTATTTATATTCGTTGAACCTCAAACTTACAGGAAAAATTAGTGCCATACTGTTACTAATCGTTCAAAATACGAATAAAATCTTACAATAAAAAAAATCTTATACACATTCGCCACCTCCCACAGGTATGGCATTATCACACTTCTATTTATAATCATTCAGGAGTTGTTGAAAAAAAAATTTAGGGTGGTACAAATGGTTCGGCGAAAAAAAAAATTTGCAGATTTTCGGCGGTATGGCGACCATTTGGAATCGTCCGAAAAGTATGGCATGGCGATTTTCGTAAATGGCTGCACGACGATGGTTACCTGTGCAAAAGTTAGCCTGGTACAAATGGTTGAATTGTTTTTTTTTAATCAACACATTCGCGTCGGTATGGCGGGCCGCGGGCTGTAAGTCACACCGGAAAAGTATGGCATGACACTACCGCCTACTTCTTTTTTATGGGCTATCGGTAAATTCTAAAATTTTTGTGTTACAAATTGTTTGACTTCGCTATTTTTCCGACGAGTTCGACTAACGCTCACGCGACTAAGCCGCCAGTACCAGCGTTCACACCATCGTTTTTCTTTTTGTCATTGCGTACCTACTAAGACCCCTGTAGAACCGCCATCCTGTTACAAATGACTCGAAATTTTGTGTCAATATCTTCCGGTCTAGTAGTTTAATTGTTAAATTTTGTATTTGTTGATTGTTGTTATTATTTGTATTGTTATAATATTTGTTGAAGTGTTTAATTTGTGTGTAAGTGTTGTAACTTTATATTGTTAATTCAAAATGGCTCCAGTGTTAAAACATGGTCGAGGCAAGCCTTTGACTTCTCAAACTAAAGAATTAAACTTTAAATGTCGTTTCTTTTTCAGGTTAGTAAATTTTTCATTTTAGTAACATTGTTAATGTAAAAGTTATACGTATGTTAAATGTGCAAATATTAAGTTTAATTTAAAATCCCTTATATATATAAAATAAAAACTAAAAATAAAATGTTGTTTTATTTTATTTGCTGACCATACACTACTACAAACGCAAAAATTTCTCCAAGCTAATTTACCTGTAACATAATGAATTTTAAATATATTATGATTTCTGTAACAGTTAGGCCCAGTTTCGCCATTCTCCTTTATCACTCAATTAACAAAAATAAAAAGCTAACAATAAACTGTTAACAAACATATTAAGACCTATCCAACAAAACCGCATGGCTGAAACCCTTTTTTCAACCCTTTTTTGCGATAGAAGTTGTTACTCTTAAAATTACAATTTCACAGATATTTTTTTTTCTGTAGGTATTTAAAATGCTTTTAACAAACATTAAAATTCATTCATTAAATTTAATTTCAATCTTAAAGACCTTTCCAGCAATACCCCACTTCTTAGTTTAGTCTGAGTGTTGCGACTCCTTAAATTCATCGATATTAATACTTGAACAACGTAATTTAAACAAAACTAAATTACCTAATCAAATACATGCAAGAATATATTATATACCTACTAGATTTCAACCCGCGGCTTCGCCCGTGTTTTCAAAGGAAAATCCGCATAGTTCCCGTTCCCGTGGGATTTCCGGGATAAAACCTACCCTATGTGTTAATCCAAGTTACCTTCTATATGTGTGCTAAATTTCATTGTAATCGGTTCAGTAGTATTTGCGTGAAAGAGTAACAAACACACACACACACACATCCTCACAATCTTTCGCATTTATAATATTAGTAGGATTAAAACTGCTTTTTACATTATCTCTGATTAAATTTTTTAATTTATCTATCAAATTAAATAAATAATAATATTACCTTCACAATCGCCTAACAACGGTAATAAAAGGTTATTTATTATGCATACCATGTTTAAATATAAATTTATAGTTGAATCGTTTCTATCGCCTTAAATACGTATTTATCATAATTTATTTTTTTGACTTTTCGAAATTTTCCTGACTTATAGAAATTTTCCCCACAAAGAGAAATTTTCCTGTCTTATCGAAATTTTCCCGACTTATAGATTTTTCCTGACTTATAGAAATTTTTGCGGCAAAGAGAAATTTTCCTCACGTATAGAAATTTTCCTGGCTTATAGAATTTTTCCTGACGTAAAGAAATTTTCCTGTCGTATATAATTTTTCCTGACTTATACAAATTTTCCTGACGTATAGAAATTTTCCTGACGTATAGAAATTTTCCTGACGTATAGAAATTTTCCTGGCTTATAGAAATTTTGCTGGCTTATAGAATTTTTCCCGACGCATAGAAATTTTCCTGACGTATAGAAATTTTCCTGGCTTATGGAAATTTTCCTGGCATATATAATTTTTCCTGACATACAAATTTTCCTGGCGTATAGAAATTTTCCTGGCTTATAAAAATTTTGCTGGCGTATAGAAATTTTCCTAGCTTATAAACATTTTCCTGACTTATACAAATTTTCCTTGTTTATAGAAATTTTCCTGGCTTATAGAAATTTTCCTGGCGTATAGAAATTTTCCTGACGTATAGAAATTTTCCTGTCTTATCGAAATTTTCCCGACTTATAGATTTTTCCTGACTTATAGAAATTTTTGCGGCAAAGAGAAATTTTCCTCACGTATAGAAATTTTCCTGGCTTATAGAATTTTTCCTGACGTAAAGAAATTTTCCTGGCGTATATAATTTTTCCTGACTTATACAAATTTTCCTGACGTATAGAAATTTTCCTGACGTATAGAAATTTTCCTGACGTATAGAAATTTTCCTGGCTTATAGAAATTTTGCTGGCTTATAGAATTTTTCCCGACGCATAGAAATTTTCCTGACATATAGAAATTTTCCTGGCTTATGGAAATTTTCCTGGCATATATAATTTTTCCTGACATACAAATTTTCCTGGCGTATAGAAATTTTCCTGGCTTATAAAAATTTTGCTGGCGTATAGAAATTTTCCTGGCTTATAAACATTTTCCTGACTTATACAAATTTTCCTTGTTTATAGAAATTTTCCTGGCGTATAGAAATTTTCCCGACTTATACAAATTTTCCTTACGTATAGAAATTTTCCTGGCTTATAGAATTTTTCCTGACGCATAGAAATTTTCCTGACGTATAGAAATTTTCCTGGCATATATATTTTTTCCTGACATACAAATTTTCCTGGCGTATAGAAATTTTCCTGGCTTATAAAAATTTTGCTGGCGTATAGAAATTTTCCTGGCTTATACACATTTTCCTGACTTATACAAACTTTCCTTGTTTATAGAAATTTTCCGGGCGTATATAAATTTTCCCGACTTATACAAATTTTCCTTACGTATAGAAATTTTCCTGGCTTTTAGAATTTTTCCTGACGTATAGAAATTTTCCTGACGTATAGAAATTTTCCTGGCTTACAGAAATTTTCCTGACGTATAGAAATTTTCCTGACGTATAGAAATTTTCCTGGCTTATAGAAATTTTCCTGACGTATAAAAATTTTCCGGACTTATAGAAATTTTCCTGACGTATAAAAATTTTCCTGACGTGTAGAAATTTTCCGGACTTATGGAAATTTTCCTTTCTTATGGAAATTTTCCTTGTTTATAGAAATTTTCCTGGCGTATAGAAATTTTCCTTCCTTATGGAAATTTTCCAGCTTATAGAAATTTTCCCGACTTATGGAAATTTTCCTGGCGTATAGAAATTTTCCCGACTTATACAAATTTTCCTTATGTACACGGTATAGAAATTTTCCTGGCTTATAGAAATTTTCCTGACGTATAAAAATTTTCCTGACTTATAGAAATTTTCCTGACGTAGGTATAGAAATTTTCCTGACGTGTAGAAATTTTCCGGACTTATGGAAATTTTCCTTTCTTATGGAAATTTTCCTTGTTTATAGAAATTTTCCTTGTTTATAGAAATTTTCCTTCTTTATGGAAATTTTCCAGCTTATAGAAATTTTCCCGACTTATGGAAATTTTCCTGACTTATAGAAAATTTTCCTGACTTATCGTAATTTTTCTGTCAATCGAAATTTCCCTAACTATTGTTAAAATCATTTTTCTAATCTTCCTAAAATTAGAAATTTTTACGACTGATTAAAGTACTACCAACCACCCACCTATTCCCACCCACATCCCGTACGCTATGCTCTCTATCCACAGGCCGCGCGTGCGCAGAATGGCTCAGTATCTGCATAGCTAGCGAACGTATAAACTCGCCTGGTCGTTGGGCGCTGTCACCAGGGTCCTGGATTATGGAATTATTATTAATTTCATGAACAATATCATCATCATCATTTTTATTGAAAACAATATTCATATATTTTTCTTTGTCCCCGGATTCCCCTGATGTTAAATTCGCATTAGTATGAGTCGTTTCACCGCTGTCAAAAGTTACCCATGGCCATGTCACATTAAAACGAATAAACACACTTTCGCATTTATAATATTACTAGAGGTCTGCCCCGGCTTCGCCCGTGGTACATATTATTATTTCGCAATAAAAAGTAGCCTATGTCCTTTCTCGGGTATAAAAATATCTCCATACCAAATTTCATGCAAATTGGTTCAGTAGTTTAGGCGTGATTGAGTAACAGACAGACAGACAGAGTTACTTTCGCATTTATAATATTAGGTAGTATGGATTATAATGTACATATGTATAGTTTCAATTTTCAAACGTAATTATTAAAGAATCCCATTATCAAAAGAATCTCACTATAAATTATAACAATAATGGAAATCAAAATACATTGATACTTTTCATTCAAACCCTTATTTAATCAATTCTCAATTTAACAAAAATCTATCCGAATTCGAGCGAATAATTTTTTTACCCTAGAGACTTGCTAGAGAGTTAGAGACCAACAAATTTTAGACCGATCAAAATTTTACAAAAAAGTTCCTTTATATGACATTATACCTACTTTTCTTTGTACTTTAGTCAAACGGTAGATAATAATTAATAACCAATGATAATAACATTGACATAATCTTTCACTTATTATCTTGCACTTATTATTGTCTGTATATGCTTTAAAGCAGACAGCTCAAATTTGTAGGTGTGACTGCGACTGGCGACACAATATGAATAGGCTATGATTTTTCATCATTTTATGTCTCAAAAAATGGATCAAGAATAATTCGTTAATTAAGTACATAAGCTTGTTCTTTTCAAATTCTAACGATGAAGTAGTTAAGCAGGTCAATTCATGAGTTCATGTCATTATTGCAATTTAGTAAAAAGAAAATCCTTACTGATATTATAATTGCGATAGAAATTACGTTTCCTGTTTAGCTCTTCCTCACTCCGAAATCACTGAACCGATTTGGAATTAATTTGTTTGAAAGATTCGTAGTTTCAAAGTGTTAATTAGTAAATTTAGACATCAGTCCAATGCTACTAACTTTTCAAATTTCAATTATCTTCAGTTTGGATAACGTTAAAATTAATTTTAAAGATAATAAAAGTTTAATAAATTATCTACCACTGAGCCTTTTTCATCTCTCTACGTCTATTGCTTGGCAAGTCAGTCACTTTGCGGTTTTTTATTTTTACTGAAAAGTTGTGTTTTTGCGATTATCATTATTTTTATTCTCCGGGGACGGCAATAAGGTAAAATTAATTTCTGATTTATAACTTATACTTAACTTATACTTAACAATTATGTGTCCGGCTGCTCATCGATCCAATTTCATTTCACAACAAACAATACTATTTTGATATTATTATCACTAAAATAATCCTAATTAATATTCTCAAACGAAGTGTGTCAGTGAGAAATTAACATTAAACGGGTGGGCGAGGGGTCAGGCGTCGCCCCGGCAAGGCAAAAGACGCGGGTTCGAATCCCGCGGAGTGATCGATTTTTTCCAATTCTTGAATTTTTTTTTATCAAATAACAATTTTGGAAAATCGATTTATACTCTAAAACTACTGCATAGATTTACTTCAAATTTGGTACAGAGATAGTTAGAGACTTGAGGAAAGACATAGGATGGGTTTGATCCCGGAAATCCCACGGCAAACGGGAATTATGCGGGTTTTTCTTTGACTATGCGGGCGAAGCTGCTGGCGGAAAGCTAGTTGTATAGTAGATAAATAAAACAGTCGAATACAGAAAAATTAATTTATTTTAACAAAATAACACAAATGACTAAACTGATGAACACAATTACAGTAACTTATGATACAAAATAATTGAAATTATACAAAAATATTTATTTTTTCATCGTTTTTTATTAAAATTACACCAATATATTACAAAAGTTGCTCTAATTATATACAGCAATAATATAAGCTTAGCATAATGTACTCATCCAGAATACGATTTAATCTTAAAATATATTAATAAAAGCATTTGACACATAAAAACATTTATTTATGTACATGATTACATATTAAAACTGTAAGCACCAATATTTAAGAGAATTAACGTCTAAGAATACAAAAAGGCGAGGTGATTTTCTAAAGTAAAATAAACATCAATCTTCAAAGTTGACCACCAACTCGCAAATTGTTCTTACAATTGCTAAATATTTCTAATTCTGCATATAGTCTAAAATCATATCAGTCTGTTTCTACAATGAACCTAAAGCTACGAATAAGCTAGAGATCGCATGAGGTGCTTGTTTAAAATATATTTCAAATTATAATGTATTGATGTCTTGAACGTTATGCTCAGAGTATTTGATGAGTACACAAAGTTTAAGGGCACTTAAGTTTATAAGACATGACTTATAGAAAGTTGACGCGCGATACAGTACGAAATAGAATATTAACTTGTTTATATGATGTATATGTTTGCACCCTAAAAACCACAACCAAGTATAGATACTAGCGTCATTCTTATGTATCATATATTATGTAGATACATAATATACTTAATGTCATCTTAATGTTTAGTGTACCCACAATATGTCTTTTGCCCAATGTGTTGTAGTGTGTAATGTATCATGTATGTTATGTATGTGTGCGTCATACTATATAGTCCTGTGGTTCAGCTCTTGTAATAGCAGTTGTAACAGCAGTTGAATACATTATAATACAAGCTTACGAGTCAAGTGTTTCATTACCACCAACCATTGCATGGCGACCCTGCCAGTGCTGCCTCGCGGCAGTACTGAGCTATGGATCATTTTTGAAAAATAATATTTTAAATAAAATTTAAACAAATAATTTTTATGTGTATTCGCAAATCGCAATGTACCGGATAGAAAATTTATCAATATAATAAAAAAATCGACGATCGTGAATATGGAAATTAAGAACAGAATTTATTTGACGAAGAAAGTTTTTTAAAACAAAAAAAAAAACGATGGAGATTTGGAATATCATCTATTTATGAAAAATTGTGAAATAAAATTGGAGATTTGGAAGGATGCAGCTGGAGCCGGGAGATCAGCCAGTGTGAATAGCAGACATTTTCCCAAATTGACCAGAATCCCGAATGTCCCGAAATTCAAGAGTGACGACGGAATACAAGTTTAATTTGGTGAAAGAAAAAAAAGCTAAAAGTGAAATTTAAAGTTCAAGCAGTGTATTTTACATTAATGTAAGGTAACTAATTATTTTAGTTAAAAGATTTTTTTTGTCAAAAACCATTATTATGTTATATTTATTATACATAAATATATATAGCTATGTATAATCAAAGTACTTAGTAACAGATAATTATATTAGTTCATTGTTTGTTTTATAAAGCGCTACCAAATAGGGAAATGGTATGCAGCGTCTGTAATTGCGTCTCATATTTCGTGTTACCATGTAGGTAACTAGGTAGTCACAATGCATCGTTCTGTGCATTTTATAAAATGTTCGTAATGAAATACGATCTTGTCAATTCAATTTGGTGTGAAACTTTAATTTTTTTAATTAACATTTTGGATTCGGAGGATTTAACTAATTTCATAAATAATTATTAGTAACTAATAAAATGTAATTAAATTTATATTTCAATATTTCAAAATGATTTAGGTAAGCATAGATAATATAGGTATACGACCATATACGACCCATTAAGTATATTCTTATTTGATTAAGCGAATTACCATGATAAATCTAGAAGAATAGAAGAAGAGAAAAAGTAAATATTTGTCGTTGTATGAGTACAAAAAAAATTACTTACATTGTTTTTTTTTATTAGGATATAGATGGAATCTTAGCTTGATCACCTAAGTTTTTCTTTTATATTCCTATCAAAAATTAAATAATGTGACATTTAATTACTCGAAGAAATAAGAATTAATATTGTATGAAAAATAAAAATAAATAAATATGTAAGCCTGAGAGCTACAATTGAAAAGTGAAATGATATGATTTATTGTTAGAAACAAGGTACACCAGGATACAAGACAGGCACGGAATCCTTGTAATTCTGATCATGATTAGGTCGAGCTACCACTCGTGAAGATAACTTGGACACATGGTACCTATGAATAAAGGTATAAAATATATGATAATGTAATGATGTGTTAAAAGAACTGCCTGAATTAATGTTAATGTTATAAATAAATAAATATATTTCTTGTATCTTGAATTATTGAATATAATAAGATGAATAATATAAAACACGACGGTGTTATTAATTATAATTATGAGGGAAGATTACCCTAAATGAAATTGTGTATCTTGATATTGTTGTACGTATGAGGAAGTACCTACATAAAGAATAAAATATATGAAGAAAATTTAATACAGATAATGAATATTATGTCGTTTCTAAGTATGATGTGTATTAACTGTAAGCACATAAATAAACGTATTCTATGAGGATATATTGTAAGATTTATTGAAAGATAATTATTAGGTATTTTACTCGGATATGACTATTAATTAATTACGGACTGTGACATTTTTAAATACGGATATGACGATAAAATATTTTCTAATATTGTATAATTTTTCCATTATTTTCGTACATGAGAAGTTAATTAAAATTATTTGTTTTAATCTATTAGTATTAGTTACTATGCCAATGTGTAAGCGTGTAGAATGTTCTTTTTTGGGGTTTTAAAAATAAGTAATTATTAATAAGTGGAAATCCATGCTATTGTTTCAATTTTAATTTTGATTTTATTTACTCGTTTATATGATAGGTATTAAGATATGTAACCAAAAACGAAGAAAAAATTTGCATTATATTCAGCTAAAAAAAAATGTTAATTACTATTTTTTTTTATTATTTTCTATGAGGGGAGATGTAGTGTGTAATGTATCATGTATGTTATGTATGTGTGCGTCATACTATATAGTCCTGTGGTTCTGCAGTTGTAATAACAGTATTATACAGCCTACAGTCTAGTAAAGTGTTTGATTACCACCAAACCATTGCTGTTCGTGGCGGTGTACCCTATATGTATGCTCGTGGCGATGAACCCCACACCGTGTGCCCCACATAAAAATCTATATATCTATGTGCCTCTTTGTGTTTGAGTGTCTGTATGTGTACCCAAACGTGTGTTACCCCTGCGTGTGAGTGTGTGTGTGTCCCGCTAGATCTCCATATTGTCTCGGTCGGGCGGGTCGAGGGAACTGCAGCGGCACGAGCACGAGCTCACCGGACACTCCGTGTGGTTGCTGGGGAGATATAGCTCATTATTTATTATTATATTTATAAAAGATCAATTAAAAGTTAGTTATTATGGGTAATATAGATTTAAAATATCTTCTAATTAAGTTTAGATATTAAAAGTCACATGACCTATTAATGGCACATATTATACAGCAAAAATGGCGCTGATACAATAACAGTAATTAATAGATGTATTATTAGATATTAAAACAATACAATTACATAAGAAAGACAAGATCAAGATAGACAAGACACAGAAAAAAAGAAGATAGCTATACATTATCCATCCCTTTCCTCTCGCATGTGTGATCAGAAGTATATATATTTTTTGAAGTGAAACTTCTTAAGGCGCGTTGAGAGTAAATTTTCAAGGTCACGTCATGGCAATACCATCACGTAATAAAATAAAGCGACGATTTTAGTACCTTAGAATCTTGCCAAAGAAGTTTCACTTCTGACACGTGTGCTCGGCACATACGATCCTTTTTTTTAATTTTTTACCTGAACCAGTCGAGCAGATGTGCGGCATGTCCCCCGTGCCGGCACGCCACGCACCAGCTGAACCAGCCGGCGAAGTGCGCGCCGCCCACCGCCCCCGAGCCCCCGCCGGCCCCCCCGCCGGCCCCCCCGCCCCCCACAGCTGCCCCCGCGCCCCCCACCGCGCTTGTCCCCAAGTGCAGGGAGCACACGCCGCAGCGGGGGAGGGGCTTGCGGCAGTTCGGGCAGGAAGAGGTTTGCTGCAATATTGCAATATACACTTATGTGGTGTGTTGTATATGCATCGCGATGTGCACGAGAACGATGCATAGTTTGTGTTTTTGCTTATACATATTTGTAATGTAGGTCATGATAATAAGTTTAAAATAATTTAATAAAGACTTGGTAGCTAACAACCGTGTGTTTCATTTGTCCCTTAAAAACGTAACACTTATATGAAGGGTGAAAACATTGTCTATCCTTTATTAATTCAATTTTTTATTCTTCTATTCAGTATGGCATAAAATTTATTTTTTGATAATATTTCCAAGAAAAAACTACTGCTCTGTCATTTGTGTAATAAAATCTTTTGTATTTTTGCATTTGCATTCGGCATTGATCAGTGCAATTTTTAACACGATGCGATAACATGTCTTCTTACTATAAGATCATTAAAACTTAAATTAAATATAAGACCTAAAACGCTTCCTTGGAGTACACCTTTTGATATAGCTGCATATTGCCTTATGTTTTTAACTATCTGAACCCTTTTTTCCTATTAACCCATTGAGCCCCGAACGGCCAGATCCGACCGCGACACAATAGATTTTCTATTGTGTCTGTGATTCCGGGGGCTGAGTTATTACTATTTTTAATTAGCTAGTAGAAATGAGGTCATAAAGTGCACTGAGTTTAAGTGCTTACACTATTTTTTTATGAAATCAGGTGAAATAAATAAAACCAGAAAATGATGGTATATCGAAGCAAAAACAAAACTTGTTTGTTTTATATCTCTGAATTTTTTATTTCAAACTAGACTTGTAGACCTACCTACCTTAAAATGTATTGCAAAATTTTCAAAGGTAACATAATAGAGGATGGCTTGTATGGAAAGTGTCTACTTCAATAATATACGAATGATCCTAGGAATGACAAGTAACAAGTGATATCTGATCGAAGCTTACCTTCATCTTAGCAGCGGGCGGCGGCAGGCGGGCGAAGGCGGGGCGGGGCCGCGCGGACGCCGCCGCCGCCACCGACTTGCCGCAGTACGTGCAGGCCACGCCCACGCGCCGCGCGTCCGGCCCACTGCCCCCCGCCCCCGCCCCCGCCCCCGCCCCGCCCCCCTCCCCCAGTGCCGCGTACACCCACGTGTCCAGCGCGCACCGTGCCCACCACAGTTGCCAGCTGTCTAGCAGTGAGCGGTAGCTGTGAAAAGCCATTTAATGTTAGTGACAATTACGTCATCTGGCACTTAAGTGTCTAGTCGAAAACATTTTATGTTTTAGTGATTTCTAAAATTTGCATAAGGACATTTTGGTGTATACCGTTAAAATATCTTTATATTAGATGATGGGAATTGGCATTTGGACTGAATAATTTTTATTATAATAAAACTAAAGTAAAAAAAAATAGCTAAACTAATATCTACTCTCTGTAATAAATATTATAAAAAAAAATAAAGAAATTGATTACGGCAAAAAGAGTAATAGTACCTATCAAGCCAGTTGGTGACGTTAGGGTCCCGCAGCAGGTCCGGCGGGCAGCAGCGCGCCGCCAGCAGCGCCGCAGACTGCACGTCGCCCGACTTCTCCAGCCAGCGCTGCACTAGCGATATACCCTCGGGGCTGATGCCTGGTAAATATTCATGCAAATATAAAAAAAAATAGTAATAAAGGCAATTTTATTAGACTTGAAGGATTAGCACAATGTATCAAAATAACCGACTCGTAAGATCAGTGCATTTTTTATGACAATGCAATAACATATTATCCGGTTCGAAGGACCAGCACAATGTTTGAACGATGAGTCAACATAAGCAGCTCGAAGGATTTCATTGGTTAACTCGATAAATCAATATTATAACGACATGAAGGGCAAGCGTAATGTCGTCACATTTTTTTTATTAATTTGGAATTTTGAATTGACACAAAAATTTAAAAAAAAACGAACACATCGTGAAATGCATCAGTGTAACCCGCTCGAAGGACATTTATGAATAAAAAAAGTGTATCGTATTAAGACCGACCGACCGGTGAGCAGGACGCCGGCGAGGTCGCCCTGCTGCAGCAGCTGGTCGGCGGTGGCCAGCACGTAGTCGTGCAGGCGCGCGTCGGACAGGTAGACGCAGGCGAAGGCCACGCGGTCCTCCAGCCGCATGCCGGTCTCGGCCAGCACGGGCGCGAAGTCGGGCGCGGGCGCGGCGGCGGCGGCCAGGAAGTGCAGCAGCGCGCGCAGGTACGCGTCGGGCAGCGCGGGCGCGGCGGCGGCCAGCGCGGCGCGCGCCAGGCGCTCGTCGGGCGGCGCGGGCGCGGCCAGCAGCGCCAGCGCCGCCACGCGCAGGCGCGGCTCGCGCGCGCGCGCCAGCACGTCGAGCGCGGTGCGCGCGCGCAGGTGGAAGGCGGCCAGCGCGGCGGCGCGGCACGGCGTGCCCTCCGCCTCGGCGCGCTCCACGCCGGCCGCCGCGTTCTCCCAGCCCCAGCCCCAGCCGCACAGCTGCAGCGCGCGCGTGCGCTCGGCGCTGCGGTACACCACCAGCTTGCGGCTCGGCATGTCGGCCAGCAGCGACGGCACGGCCTCCGAGCGGTACTCCGCGCCGCCCCCCGCGCCGCGCAGCACCGTGCGCACGCCCGGGTGCTTCCACGGGCTGTTGCGGATGCAGCCTGCGAATAGAACGACACACTATTTTCAATTTTGATACTTATTGTGTACCAAATTGAAAATAATATTTATTTAAATTCAAACAAAATTATTCTCTATTCAAGTCTATCTCTAATTCAAGTCAAAATATACCTACTTTATAAAAGTAATAAATATTTTAACGAAAAAAAAAACACATAAGCATGCAATATACAATAATAAAATTACACAAAGTCTTATAGGAACAATTACAAGTAAAAACAGTTAAATTGTGCGTACCATCTTCAACGAGCGATTTGCTGAGCGCTAAAAAGTGCCAGAGACCGCTCAACGCCTCATCTTCCGCCAGCTCCGCGTTCTGCCACAGATCCGCCTGCAGATACACCAAATATTATTTCAATCGATAATTTTGTATCACATGCATATAATTTTTTGTATGTATTTTATATGGTCCTTCGAGGAAGGTTTGAACTATAGTCAGCACGGCGAAACCCTATGACACTGACAGTTATTCCCAAGACACAACCTTGTAATGGACCAGTAAATTAAAAACATATTGGAGGCGTCTTAAAATGGCATTTATTAATTTTTACTTGGCTCTATGCCATTACAATGATATTCCGTTGGAATTATAACAATTCTTCACATTTATGAGAAACTAGATTTCCGCCCGCGGCTTCGCCCGCGTTTTCAAAGGAAAACCCGCATAGTTCCCGTTCCCGTGGGATTTCCGGGATAAAACCTACCCTATGTGTTAATCCAAGTTACCTTCTATATGTGTGCTAAATTTCATTGTAATCGGTTCAGTAGTATTTGCGTGAAAGAGTAACAAACACACACACACACACATCCTCACAATCTTTCGCATTTATAATATTAGTAGGATTAAAACTGCTTTTTACATTATCTCTGATTAAATTTTTTAATTTATCTATCAAATTAAATACTTAATTAAATAAATAATAATATTACCTTCACAATCGCCTAACAACGGTAATATAAGGTTATTTATTATGCATACCATCTTTAAATATAAATTTATAGTTGAATCGTTTCTATCGCCTTAAATACGTATTTATCATAATTTATTTATTAAATTTATTTTTTTGACTTATCGAATTTTTCCTGACTTATAGAAATTTCCCCACAAAGAGAAATTTTCCTGTCTTATCGAAATTTTCCCGACTTATGGATGTTTCCTGACTTATAGAAATTTTTGCGGCAAAGAGAAATTTTCCTCACGTATAGAAATTTTCCTGGCTTATAGAATTTTTCCTGACGTAAAGAAATTTTCCTGGCGTATATATTTTTTCCTGACTTATACAAATTTTCCTGGCGTATAGAAATTTTCCTGATGTATAGAAATTTTCCTGACGTATAGAAATTTTCCTGGTTTATAGAAATTTTGCTGGCTTATAGAATTTTTCCCGACGCATAGAAATTTTCCTGACGTATAGAAATTTTCCTGGCTTATGGAAATTTTTCTGTCTTAAATTTTCCTTTCTCATGGAAATTTTCCTGTCTTATAAACATTTTCCTGACTTATACAAATTTTCCTTATCTATACAATTTTGCGGCAAAGAGAAATTTTCCTGGCTTATAGAATTTTTCCTGGCATATATAATTTTTCCTGACATACAAATTTTCCTAACGTATAGAAATTTTCCTGGCTTATAAAAAATTTGCTGGCGTATAGAAATTTTCCTGGCTTATAAACATTTCCCTGACTTATACAAATTTTCCTTGTTTATAGAAATTTTCCTGGCGTATAGAAATTTTCCCGACTTATGAAAATTTTCCTGACTTATAGAAATTTTCCTGTCTTATAAACATTTTCCTGAATTATACAAATTTTCCTTACGTATAGAAATTTTCCTGGCTTATAGAATTTTTCCTGACGTATAGAAATTTTCCGGGCTTATAGAAATTTTCCTGACGTATAAAAATTTTCCTGGCTTATAGAAATTTTCCTGACGTATAGAAATTTTCCTGACGTGTAGAAATTTTCCGGACTTATGGAAATTTTCCTTTCTTATGGAAATTTTCCTTGTTTATAGAAATTTTCCTGGCGTATAGAAATTTTGGATAAAATTTAGAATATGGACCGTCGAGTTGGATATCGGCAATTTTATAGCGATAAGATAAGACTCTGAGAAGTAATTTTACGAAGTTTCAACTTGTGAAGCCGCGTATTTTTTTTATAATAAAATAAACAAATTTGTTTAATTTTGTACTACTTTTCGTAATTT
The DNA here is from genome assembly GCA_029959065.1 of Colias behrii. Lineage (NCBI taxonomy): Eukaryota > Metazoa > Arthropoda > Insecta > Lepidoptera > Pieridae > Colias > Colias behrii. Next base: position 317,455 of record JARWMC010000013.1, read on the forward strand.
TGACGTTGACAGATGCTTGTCACTAGCAAAGGATTCACTCATACAGCTTTAGTGATATTTTTCTCACAATACTACTTTATAAAATACATAAATTGATAGTTATTTTAGTATTATTGTATATAACTTAGTTAAAATATGTTAAATTGGTTGTTAAAATTTAAAATTCATTAAAATAATTGTGTTTTATTATATTTCCTCTAAAATATAAACATATTGGATAATAGTAACAACGCACAAAGTTAAATTAAGTATTTTAGTAAAGATAAAGACATTACACAAAACACTAGTTTACATATAGCCACATCAGCAATGTAGCTGCTCGGCTATTAATTAATAATTCAGTTCAATTACATTTCATTCTAATTCAATTTAAGTTAGTAATTCTAACAATAACAATTATGGGTAATGTAACACACATAAATCCATTACACAAAAGATGAACAGTCACATAACCAAATCTGTCAACCCCGACTCCACGTGGTCCTTCCGCTGTTACCCCTAGAGTGTATGTAAAAAATTGGAAGCGCGGAGGGAGAGCAGCCCTCGCCCGCTGTAACCTAACTCGCCTACGCAGCTTCGGCTGTTTGGTCGCCTTCGGCGACCAGCCTCAGCCGCTTCGGCTCGTACGGTGCCTGCACTTAGCTACGCAAGGGTGATAGGGCTGCACTTCCCGCAGCGCTGGAGCAGAAGCAGAAGCAATATAGTGAAACTGGAGGGAGTTTGGGAGTGGAGGGAAGGGAAAGGTTTATCCTACCATCCATTATTTGTAACTTTAGGCCCAATTATAACCTCAAACTTTGACCTTGAATATCTCAGGAACTACTGGTCTGCGCCGGTGGGGGGTGGTACCTAGGAGTTCCCCCCGACCCCCTCCCCTCCCCTCCCCCTCCCCGCCCCCCCATTGACGGTCCACGTTCTAAATTTTTACCGAAATTTTCCTTCCTTATGGAAATTTTCCAGCTTATAGAAATTTTCCCGACTTATGAAAATTTTCCTGACTTATAGAAATTTTTCCTGACTTATCGTAATTTTTCTGTCAATCGAAATTTCCCTAACTATTGTTAAAATCATTTTTCTAATCTTCCTAAAATTGGAAATTTTTAAGACTGATTAAAGTAAACCACCCACCTATTCCCACCCACATCCCGTACGCTATGCTCTCTATCCACAGGCCGCGCGTGCGCAGAATGGCTCAGTATCTGCATAGCTAGCGAACGTATAAACTCGCCTGGTCGTTGGGCGCTTTCACCAGGGCCCTGGAATTATGGAATTATTATTAATATGAAATTAATAATAATTCCATAATTCCAATATCATCATCATCATTTTTATTGAAAACAATATTCATATATTTTTCTTTGCCCCCGGATTCCCCTGATGTTAAATTCGCATTAGTATGAGTCGTTTCACCGCTGTCAAAAGTTACCCATGGCCATGTCACATTAAAACGAATAAACACACTTTCGCATTTATAATATTACTAGAGGTCCGCCCCGGCTTCGCCCGTGGTACATATGTATTTTTATTTCGCAATAAAAGGTAGCCTATGTCCTTTCTCGGGTATCAAAATATCTCCATACCAAATTTCATGCAAATTGGTTCAGTAGTTTAGGCGTGATTGAGTAACAGACAGACAGACAGAGTTACTTTCGCATTTATAATATTAGTATGGATTATTTCAATCTGACTTTATTTCTACGTCCTGAAAAACTTACAGCGTTTGGTATTTATTTTTTCGACTGGTGCGGAAAGTATCAATAAACAAATGTCTATATTAGAAATTAGTGCATATTTTTAAAACCAAAAAATCAAACCAAATAGTGAGACTATACCTGAAAAATATCCATTTACCTATGATAACAAAAGTTTCTCAGACAAATTAAATGGAGACATCTATTTTCATGATAAAATATACACTAGCGCATACGTGTTTAACGGGTTAAAAATTAAAGGTTCGCCGTGCCGACTATAGTGAAGAATTCAATTTTCTTAATTTTAACTATTATGTACAAACATACGACGATATTTTCAGATGGCGCGGGCGTATTATTTGTTCGATCTGAAACTGAATTGATCAATAAACGTTTTTTAAACTGTTGCCAGTGAAACAAGAAAGATATAGAATTTAAAATTACCATAACATTACAGCTTGAATCAAATTTAAAATGTACTTTAAAAACATGAGGGATTAAACGAAACAAATGTCTACCTTAAGGCCATAATCAGTAGTAGCGCGGCGTTTCATAATGTCCGAAAGGTCAGTGCCCTGATTGCGCGTTTTAGGGCGAAGCGCGCGCAGGGCTCCACCGCCCGCCCATGCCAGCGCTCCACTTGCACCCCACGACACCGTCACACGCTCGCTGATGCGGTACTCCACCATACTACCTGAGAAACAAAGTTAGCGAACCTAGTATAGTACCTTGGGGGACACCTTAAGCTAAATTGCGCATAAAACTATCATTTCCGAAGGAATTTTCTTGTTAAAATGCTATAGTTGTATATAAACATGTTCTCTTCACTATCTACAGTAATCTAACATACAATTAAGTTACTGCATAAACTTTCAAATGGCATTTTCAAGTGGTGTAACTATATCAAACGCCGTATCCAGTTCAAGTGCTCACCCGTAGCGGTGAGTGCGATGAGCCTTGCGCGGTGGTGGTGGTGACAGGCGAAGGCGAGCAGCGGGTGCGCGGCCGGCGCCACGTCGCGCTCCACCGCGCTGCGCCCGCCGCCCGCCCCCGCGCCCGCACCGCCCTCGCTCTCCTCCAGCGCGCTGGACGCGGACGACTGCAAGTGGTAGAAAAGATAATGTTTTAAAAGAGATAAATATAATTAATAATAAAATAAAGGAGAGGAAGTGTGCGAAAATTGACACAATCCAATTTCACAAAAAAAAAGAACAAAGAAAATTATAAAACATATAATACATAATTAACAATGAAGAGAAAAATTATAATAGTTTATGATTACAGATAGAGAACTTTAAGAATAAATGAAATGACATAACTTACAGCACTCTCGAAACTTTGTTGTGATTTATAATCATTAGCCTGTTGAATGTCGTGCAGCCGAAGCGTATTTGAGTCGCGCTGCAGGGATAGTAACAAGTTGCGCCTGGAAATGTAGATAAAAAAATGTTTCAATTCAATTCAAATGAATCTCACCATATCAAATCAAATTCAACAGAATGCAATTACATACTGCTGGCTGATGGAACTATGAACCTCTATAAGTTGACACAGAACTGTGCATCGCTACTGTTGACACAGAACTGTGCACCGCTACCTGTTGACACAGAACTGCGCACTGTGCCCTACCTGGTGGGGCACCACTGGATCTTGCGCAGCGGGCGCGGCTGCGGCAGCGTGAGCAGCGGCGCCGCGAGCGCGCGCGCGTCCCACACGCACACGGCGCTGTCGCCGCGCGACGCCAGCTGGTAGCCCTGCGCCTCCGCGCACACGCCCAGGCACTGCCGCGTCGCGGCTGTGCCGGCCGCTTTGCCACCGGGCTCTGCAAATACGAGTTATTTGCTAACATTTCTTGAAGTATCTGTGCTCTTTTTAAATTTCCACATTGCCAACTCATTTATTTTTCTGCCGCCATATTGGAAAAAGGGAATTAAAGCAGATTTTTTACAATAATGTATCTTTTCTAATTCATTTTATGGCGACCGCTACTACGACACCGACGATTTAACAAAAATCGGTAGATAAACACAATCGGGTATCCGCTGTGATTTTTTGACATGACCCATGCTTTTGATTCTGTTAACCATTACGTACTTCCATAAAAAAGCAGTCTTCACGCCATAAAGGTATAGTCCTAAAGTAGTTATAAAGCTACCTGTCTAATTGTGAACAACAGATTTAAATCTCCTATGTACATACAATAACAGTATAGAAATATTTGAACCAAATTATAATTACAAAAAAATGGAGTACCACAGGGAAGCATATACGGACCATCATTATTCTAATTATATATCAATGACTTATCTGAGCAATAAGGTGTTCGGAATAGATAAAATAATTAAATGGTCACACTGATAGCGGAAACGCGATGTATTCAATTGGTGAGGCGAATACCTCACTTGGTGAGGGAGCGGCATTCATATTAATTATTGTTTTTTTCTATCGGAGTCCGCTAACCGCGCCGCTAGTGTGAAGTCGTGTATTTAGTGTTGTTATCGGTTATAAGTTATTTACGCGCGCATCGGAGCGTGTCGTCGATTGTTTTACGTGCTGACCACGTAGTAAATTAGTAAATCGGCCCGCGGAATTGTTAATTGTACTTTTTATTGATATTAGTAATCACGCGCGGACGCGAGTTATTTATGTGAGAAGAGTTTTAATGGCGACGTAGTGTGCCTGGCAGCAGTGGTGACTATACACATTAATTGTCTCTTTTCCTTTTATTTTATCTTATGTAATTTAAATTATTCCCGTAATTATAGTTTTTCCTCCCCAAAAAGGGCGCCCTATTGTTTTGACTAATTGACTGACCGACACACCACATATTTATGGAAGCAGCGCACGAGGCTTCAGCTGTATGTGCGTAGGATGTATGTATTTAACTATTGTTGTATTATGGTAGCAGAGCAAAATAAATAACAAACATAATTTTTGGTAACCAGAGCGTGGTTAAAATCCACCGACCTCTGGGTTGTAGGGCCCAGCGTAGTTAAAACGGAAATTTTGGTAATAATAATTACGATTTTATATGTTCGGTTATGACATTACGGTATTTTATATGTTCGGTTATAGCATTTAAATTGTCATACATATAATTTTCGTAAGAAATATCGGCAATTTATAACAATAGTTGAATGTTTCAATCCTAGGTACATTAATTGCGTCAAGTCATTATAAGGTTAAATCAAAGTCATAGGTATTGCGTCATATTGTGTTGAGTGATTAATTGCGTTCTAAAAATAGAACATTCGATATTCGAATAGGTACATTTGATATTTTTGTAATAGTTTGTTTATTTCAATACGGTTTTTTAAATTGTGTTTTACGTTCTAAAAATAGAACTTTCTATATTCGAATAAGTGCATTTGATGTTTTGTTATACTTTGTTTATTCGAATACGGTTATTTGTTTTTTGACTTGCGTTTTTCATTTGTTTACGGAAGTTTTTGTTAATTAATCATGGCTGCCTCTCATAAAGCGCAAGTAGCCAGTGTATTGCGATGGCTCGGTTCGGCCATTTTGAAAATATCGCGTAAAGATCGCGTTCAAGCCCTTTTGACGCGGGGAGAGGTTTTGGAAGATAAAATGAATGATTTATATAATTCTTATCGGGCATTACATGCACTGGGTTTGGAATCAGAGGTTATGGATAGAATATGTGCGGATGTAGATCAGGCTGAGGATTTGGCGGACCAAATACGACAAGCCGTGGGACAAATTAAGTCCACGGTCCAGCCTGTTGGTGATCTACAATTAAAAGAAACTTTATTTACGTCCGGTGGAATAATAGGTAGGTTGCCTAAATTAGATTTACCCCATTTCGGTGGCGATTTAAGCCAATGGGTTGCGTTTATTAATTTATTTGATAGTTTGGTTCATAATAGATGTGATTTAACACCTGCTCAGAAATTAGCTTATATGTTGGCTAGTCTCACCGGTGAGGCTAAGGGTTTGGTCCAACATTTGGAACTCGTTGATAATAATTATTCTATAGCGCGGGATTTACTTATGCGTCGGTATCAAAACATCCGCCGGTTAGCGGATAATCATGTTGCGGTAATTTTAAACTTGCCACATATTAATAAAAATTGTAATTTACGGACTCACTTATTAAATCCTTTATTAGTGGCGATTAATGCGTTGAAAGGTTTAAATTTACCTATAGACAGTTGGTCGTTTATTTTATTGCATATTGTTTTACAAAAATTAAATGTTGATATGCGTAACCAGTTCGAACAGGAATACGGCGGGGACTCTTCCACTCATCTCCCTTCGTTTGAAGATTTTATTCGTTTTTTGGAGGATGAGTGTCACAGGCAGGACAACGTCCCTTTGCCGTCGCCGGCCCCGGCCCCCGCGAGGCCCCGGCCGCCGCCGGTGCGCGCGGAGCGCCGCCCGGACCAGCGAGTGTATAATGTAGTTGCGGCCCGGCAGCCGGACAATTGCTGCTCGTATTGTAGGGCCCCTGGTCACGGTGTAGTTTCTTGTTATAAGTTTTTGGCATTACGTTTTCAGGCGCGACGTAATATTGTGCGACAGCGCAGGTGGTGTTACGGTTGCTTAGGCTCCCACCTCGTGTCGCAATGCAATTATTCTCGACCGTGCAAGCAGTGTGGTGGTAATCACCACTTTTTACTTTGTGGCAACAGGAACGGGACGCCTCCGCCGGCTGCTCCGGCGCAGGACGCTGTTGTCAACAATCGATTGGAAGGTAATAATGTTGATAATCAATGGGCAGGTGGTGTGCAGGTTAATAGACCTCGAGTTTCTGGTCACACTTACAGGCGCGGTGGCAGAAAGGATAATTTGAATTATCGGAGCCAGGCACGTCCCCCCATGGGCGGGGGTAGTAGTGGACGTCATGTACATGACGTCATTACATCGGACACCGGATGTGTCGCGACCATTTAGGGCCCGGGGCCCTAGGGGCCCTGGGGGGCCCAATGTATCTCGGGTTGCTGCTGATCAGCAACGATCTGATTCTATCAATCCTTTGCAGTATTCGGAGTGGCCTCGCTTAGGACAGCGAGGATCCCAGCGAGATTATTGACTCGAACACACGCCGTCTCCATCTAAGTCTTCGACCTCTCCTGTTACTGTTTTGTTGCCCACCGCTCAGGTTTGCGTCACCTCCCCATCGGGTGAGCAGGTTGCGGCGCGAGCGATTTTGGATTCTGGTGCACAGGGGAGTTTGGTGTCGAGAAGTTTAGTGGAGCGGTTGCGGTTGCGTGTTGTTCCTGCCGCGAATAGTATTTTTGGTGTAGGCGGAGTTAAGGTGTCCGGTTTAGTGGGACAGGTCTCACTCACCTTCTCTCCTCTTAAATATTCTTTTCCTCGTATTTCAACGTCTGCTGTTGTTTTGGATAATGTTATGGGAAACCATCCGCTTGTTAAATTGCCATCGGAGGTATTTGAACTTGCAACTCAATTGAATTTAGCTGATGCCAAATTTAATATTCCAGGTCCAGTTGATTTGCTACTCGGTGCAGATGTTTTGGGAAAGCTACAGTTTGGAAAATGCATTCATCTGCAACGTGGTGGGTTAGTAGCCGTCTCAACAGACCTTGGTGATGTCATCATGGGCCCTGTATTTTCATTATGTGTTTTTAGTGAAGAGGATGGTAACTTGAATGTAGGACTCTCTCTCGCTGAAGCGGTTCAGCGTTTTTGGGAAGTTGAGGAGCCCCCTACAGCACGCCGTGATAACCCAGAGCATCTGGAATGTGAGCTGTTCTTCCAGAATAATACAGGTCGTCTCTGTTCGGGTAGGTTTGTCTCGAGGTTACCTTTTCTACCGTCTCGTCCTCCATTAGGTCAGTCTAGAATGCTAGCTGAAAAAAGGTTAGCATCTATGGAGCGACGTATGAAGAGGGATTCGGCATTTCGTATTAAGTATGTTGAGTTTATGAAAGAGTATTTAGAGCTCGGTCATATGTCCGTTTCTAATTTTGATTGGAGGTCGCAGGAGCACTACTTTATTCCACATCATGCGGTGTTTAAGGGTGGTAAAATAAGAGTAGTTTTTGATGGCTCTGCGCCCAGCTCTAATGGCGTATCATTAAATCAATGTTTGCATTCGGGTCCTAAGTTGCATCGGGATATTGGTGATATTTTAACAAATTTTCGTAGGCATCAGGTTGTGTTTGTTGCGGATATTAAAATGATGTTTAGACAGACTGTTATTCATCCAGAGGATCGTCGTTACCAGTTGATTTTGTGGCGAGAGAAAGAATCAGATCCTATTTCGGTTTTTGAGTTGAATACTAATACTTATGGACTTAAGTCGAGTCCTTTTATAGCTATTCGTTCTTTATTAGAATTGGCAGAACGAGAGCATTTGCGTTTTCCTAGAGCTGCTGATGTTTTAACTAGTGATGTTTTTGTTGATGATATCTGCACCAGTGCTGCTAATGAAAGGGAAGCGTTGATACTGCGCGATGAGCTTATTGATATTCTCAAGGCGGGTGGTTATGAATTGAGAAAATGGTTGTCGAATTCGCCAGCTGTTCTTGCAGGTTTACCTGAAGACCACCAACAGGATCCTTATATTTAATTATTTTAGGGGTTCAGTATCAACCTATTTCAGATGTATTTACATTTCGAGTTCAAGATTTGGATGTTGTTAAAACATGGACGAAGCGTACCGTACTTTCGACTGTTGCTAGGATATATGATCCTAATGGTTGGTTACAGGGGTGCTTTATACAAAAGCTTTGGTTACAGGGATTGACATGGGACGCCCCATTGGTGGGTGATTTGTTAAACGTTTGGATTAAATTTGTTTCGTCCCTCCCCGATATTGAATTTGTTAGAATAGATAGGTCGTTACTACCATCGGGTAAATGCGTAGTAGATATTCATGGTTTTTGTGATGCTTCAGAGAGTGGTTTCGCTGCTGCTGTCTATGTTCGTACGGTTAATAAATCAGGTGTTGTAACGGTTAAGCTTATTATGGCTAAAAGTAAAGTAGCTCTAGTTAGAATGCGATTAACTATTCCTAAATTGGAACTATCAGGTGCTGTACTTTTGACTCGTCTCCTTAATCACGTTAAATCGACGTTAGGTCAAAATATTAATATTAGAAGAATTTTTGCTTGGACTGATAGTCAGATTGTTCTTGCATGGTTGCAAGCATCAGTTCATGCTTTAGAAGTTTTTGTTGCGAATCGGGTGTCGCAAATTCAGCAATCGGTTGCTAATCTTGAATGGAGACATGTGCCAGGGGATGTTAATCCCGCTGATTGTGCATCTCGCGGTTGTGAGGCTCCAGTTTTATTGAATCATTCGTTGTGGTGGGGTCCCGGTTGGCTGCTCCAACCAGAGAATTGTTGGCCTCAAGCTTCTATTAAGCTTATTGAGCCTCTCCCGTGCTTGAAGGTCCTTTCGGTTATAAAGGAGCCTGCACAGAATTTCGATTTTTTGTTAACGCGGTTCAGTTCTTTAGATAAACTGTTGGGTGTAACCGCTTGGATACGTAGGGTTGTTTTCAATTTGAGGAATAAATCCAATAGGAATTGCTCCAAGGTGTTATGTCCGGATGAACGGAGGGAAGCGTTGTTGTTTTGGGTTCGATATATTCAAGCGAAGGAATTTGATACAGTACTTACAAGTCTGAAAGAGGGACAAGGTAAGTTGAAGGGTGCTGTTGCTCGCTTGAATCCGTTTATAGATGATCGCGGTTTGTTACGTGTTGGTGGAAGATTACGCCATTCTAATTTGGTTTTTGGTCATAAACATCCGCTTCTTCTTCCCAAGAATAACCCCCTTGGAGAGTTGATTATTAGGGATAGGCATGAAAGGAATGCTCATGCTGGTTTAAATACGCTTCTAGCTATCCTACATCAGGAGTTTTGGATTTTGTCAGCTAGACGAGCGATTCGTAATGTCATATTTAAGTGTATTCCTTGTTATAAACTTAAGGCGGCTATTGTTCAGCCGCAAATGGGAGATTTGCCTCCAGATCGAATATCAGCCTCTAGACCCTTTTCAGGTGTGGGTACGGATTTTGCTGGTCCATTTTCGGTTAAGGTTTCATCGTCACGGAATGCTAAGATAGTTAAGGCCTACCTGTGCGTTTTTGTTTGCCTCGTTACTAAGGCCGTACATTTGGAGGTAGTGTCTTCTCTTAGCACTGAAGCCTTTATTGCTTGTTTGTCCCGTTTTGTCAGTCGTCGTGGGTTACCGAGTTTGATTCGGTCCGACTGCGGTACAAACTTTAAAGGAGGCGATCGTTATATTTCTGATGTGTATAAATTTTTATCTGAAAATCAAGTTTCGGTTGAGAATTCACTTTCCCGTCGTGGAATCAAATGGCAGTTTAGCCCTCCTGCTTATCCCTCGTGGGGTGGGATATTTGAAGCAGTAGTTAAGGTGGCTAAAACTCATCTTCGTCGAGTTATAGGAGAAACGGTTCTCACCTTTGAAGAGTTAGCAACGGTATTTTGTAAAATTGAAGCTGTACTTAATTCCAGGCCACTATGTCCTATTTCATCGGACCCAAATGACTTGGAGGTTTTGACTCCAGGACATTTTTTGATTGGGGGTCCACTTAATGCGCTCCCTGCATATCCATTTGAGAATACTCCGGTTAATCGGCTCTCAAGTTTTGAACTGCTGCAACAACTTTCTCAGAGTTTTTGGAAACGGTTTAATTTAGAATATCTTCATTTGTTGCAGCAGCGTGTTCGCTGGACAGATAAAACGGATCCACCAAAGGTCGGTGACCTCGTCCTAGTTAAGGAGACGAATATGCCCCCACTGTCTTGGAGACGTGGTCGAATTTTGCGGCTGTTCCTAGGCGCGGACGGTATTCCGCGAGTTGCAGAGGTCCTGGTAGGAAATTCTGTCCTTAAAAGAGCTGTTGCGGGCTTGTCGCGGCTGCCCGTTATGTAGGTTCTATCCTTATCCTCTGGTTTTGGACTCAGTCAGGTTTTGCCTGACTGGGACGGGGGAATGTTCGGAATAGATAAAATAATTAAATGGTCACACTGATAGCGGAAACGCGATGTATTCAATTGGTGAGGCGAATACCTCACTTGGTGTGGGAGCGGCATTCATATTAATTATTGTTTTTTTCTATCGGAGTCCGCTAACCGCGCCGCTAGTGTGAAGTCGTGTATTTAGTGTTGTTATCGGTTATAAGTTATTTACGCGCGCATCGGAGCGTGTCGTCGATTGTTTTACGTGCTGACCACGTAGTAAATTAGTAAATCGGCCCGCGGAATTGTTAATTGTACTTTTTATTGATATTAGTAATCACGCGCGGACGCGAGTTATTTATGTGAGAAGAGTTTTAATGGCGACGTAGTGTGCCTGGCAGCAGTGTGACTATACACATTAATTGTCTCTTTTCCTTTTATTTTATCTTATGTAATTTAAATTATTCCCGTAATTATAGTTTTTCCTCCCCAAAAAGGGCGCCCTATTGTTTTGACTAATTGACTGACCGACACACCACATATTTATGGAAGCAGCGCACGAGGCTTCAGGTATGTGCGTAGGATGTATGTATTTAACTATTGTTGTATTATGGTAGCAGAGCAAAATAAATAACAAACATAAGGTATATGTAATTCTGTTCTACATGTATATTATGATGACGTCGGTAATTATACCAGTAAAGAAAGGTGTTATCTATTGTAAACTTTACAAATACAAAATACATTCAAATTGTGAATAAATACATCAGCGATTTATGTATGTACATACAACATTCACGAAGTTACTGTAACCAATTTTTTGGCTATAGTTTTTTGAACCAAATTTGATGCGAGTCAAATGTTATAGTAGAACCATTTTAATAGGCAACATTTGACAGTTCAACAAAATTCAACAACGTAACCTAGTAATGACGACATAGAATAATATACTATTTCGTTTTGTTAGAACTGCACATTTGCTTAACTTTTTTCAATTACGATTACATATTTATAATAATAATGACCGATACAAGTAATTTTAAGATTTGGTTTTACTGATAACCATTCTAAACATAATAAACAATTTCTGATTGAAAGAACTGACGTCGCTACAATTTTGTGTCAATAAACCTTTTTTCTTTTTAAATACCAGAGACGTTACTCTAAAAATCGAAATCTGACATATAGAATCGAATGCATTGATTACTTGTGAATAAAAAATCACCATAAATTAATATGTAAATGCGTTTTGTTTTTTTTTTTTTAATTATCTAGATACTTGTCTTATTTTGCTCCTTAAATTTACGAAAGAAAGTATATTACTGGGACAGGGATTCACCTGATGAATTTTAAAATTGATATGCGTTTCAAGTTCGATTGACAAATGTTTCAATCCGTATCGATTAATTCATTTTAATAGATGTTTTTAAGCAGGTTACCTCTCTTTGAAGATAAAATTGATAGACGTCAAATGTTGCCTATTAAATTGGCTTGACTATAGTACGCGCTTTAATAAAATCATTTTTGCACTTCTAAAATAGAGATCTATCTCCTAAAACAAAATACAAGAATACACCATAAAAACATTTACAGCAATACAAATCACACACCTCTCAAATCAAATATCTTGATATGCTTCAGGTTCATGGAGGCCATCAGTGTGCGCGGCGCGAACCCGCACCACGCGACCGCGTGCGCAGCCTCGCCCGCGCACAGCTCCGCCACCGGCCGGGACGTCTCGCCCGACGGGGGGGACGAACTCTCTGTGGAGGATATTTGAATGAATGAATGAATGAATGAATGAAACGTTTATTGCCACAACAAGTTTGATACATACATTTAAATCTACTTAACCTAAAGAACACAATAAAATAATAGTAAATAAAACAATGAGAAAAGAAAAAAAAAATAGTTTTGTGGCAAAAGGTCCAGACTCAGCTATGCTGATTGACTCGAAAGAGTGCAACAGCGCTGATTTTCAGTCAGGCTTCACGATTTCTTGTATCATACACTTTTGAGTGCAGTTTAGGCAGGTTTTAAAGTTAGGTCACGTTTTTAACAGTAAGATGTAGGTAAATAAATTATTGAAATGTTAACTTTTATTGATTCAACTAGGATCTTCGCAATTGAATTGTTGAAGTGCATAATGTAACATTAAAATGTGCAATATGATATTCAATATGAACTAAGCATTTAAAACAACTAGACTCATAACCATAAGGTCATCAAAAATGTATGAGCCACATCGTATAAATCATTAATTGAAATTCAAGTCTATTGTATAGACTATAGACTATAGCTCATAGAAAATCAGACATTTCTGCCTAATACACGCATAGGCAGTTTTTTGCCCTGGACAATTTTCAAGTGCACCTGTGAGTCTTATTTCATATCAATGCATACAGGATAATATAATGCCGGGTCCAGACTGGTGAAACGTAACATGCAATGTAACATTCTGCCTTTCATTGCATGTTCGCTGCAAGCGTGGACGCATAGCGCGCTCTTAACGCGCATTCACTACGAACCTCCCGTATTCGTGTTCCTTGCCCCTTTGTGTTCGTCGAAAAACCGACAAATCACGGATCGCTCCGCGCGCGGCTTGTAATGCTCGTAGCATGCACGTGTAATGCACAATTCGCGCGCGCAAGACGTCCAAACTATGAGAAATTGTTACAAAGTGTGTTACCTTTCATGATACATTGCAGCAATGTGGACGGTGAATTCTTTCATTGCATGTTACATTTCATGTTACGTTTCACCAGTCTGGACCCGGCATAACAGGATTAAAGCTTCTTGGATTTATCTTAATTCGAAGCTAATACACATTTAAAAAAGAAAACTTTTCCAATTTGAAAAATTCATAAAACTTTTGTCTAACCGAGCCTATGTTTAATTCATCATATCTCATTTACCTCCATTGAACTCCTCAGTGCCGCATGTCTGCATGTCCCACAGTAAGATGCAGCTGTCAGCGCGGTGCTTGTCCATGCCCACTGCCAGCAGGTGCGGATCCATGTGGCTCCATGCTAGCGTGTTGCACGCGCGCGGGTATCGCGCCGCTTCAAGAAAATTATTGAATAAATGAGTATGAAGGAATACTTAGTTTTATTTGATGATAAATGGATAGAAATTGCCTAGGGTGTTTTTTCTTACAGCATAGGCAGAAAATTAATACTAGGCCATCTCATAAACATGACACAATATAGTTCACCACGGTTTTACCAATAATTATGAAAAGCTAGTACATAATATGCAAAAAAATTGTATTGATTGATAGACCAATATAGTGAGTTTACTATTGTAATAAATTACACTTGAACAAGTTTTAAGAATACATATAACAATGTAACATTAAACTATCTCCTATCAGAAATCATGATTATATTTTAAATCACCAGAGTACTTTTTTTTCTTAAAGGCATCCGCCATCACAGGATGTTCTTGCACCTCTGGAATATTGTCCAGAGACATTATTTACATTTTTTATTTATTTACAAAAACACAATTTACAGCCACATAATAATCAGAGTACTTACAAAACTCTCTACCAACAAGGCCTAATGGATCGTAAGCCTGTTTGAGGCTGGTCAACAGAATCTTTCCATTAGCATGGCCAAGTGCTAGGATAGGGTCAGGCTGATCAGCAATAGCACTGACGTCCACACATCTCACACCATTTGCATTGTGAGTTGCGACTACAACAGCTCCCCGAGTTGATGAGATTGGTGTATCTGAAATAATTGTATTATTTTAATAGTTACAATTTTTTTTATCATTTTTTGGTAAATAGGAATAAGGAGACAACTTCAAGTATTTCTATGTTTGATGATGATAGATTGAATTCTATTACTTACATTTATTCGTGCAATGCAGCAATTTAAATATATTTAATTACACAAGAAAGTCACTAATGACATACAAAACAATAGATTTGTATGTAAACAAACCACATAGAGATACCGTTTTGAGCATATCGTTACGTATTTAAACGCTATTTACAATTTAATATATTTCTATAAAATGCCTTAATACGTACATGTTTTCTTTTCTATATCCTTAATTCGTGCCTCCTCATAAAGGGTTATATCTTGACCCCAAACAATGAATTTGTCGTGGTGTACTGGTGACCATATTATATCTATTTTGCCGGTCGACATGTTATCCATTAATAATTTAATTTATGTATCTGCAGCTCTTTATATTGTACACAAAATTATATTTTATTCATTTTATTTTTAAACAACTTTTAGTTTTATTTTTATTAGAATAAAAACATTCACAGTGTGTCTCAGTGTGTCTTTGAATTTGTTTGAGAAATGTCAACAGTCAAATTATAACTGACAGCAAACCACAGACATCAAAATGTAAGTAATGTTTATACCTCGGAGCAATTAGCAAGCCTGGAGAAGTAACAATTAATTGAACGTTTCTTATATAGTGGCTTTCTTTTATTCAATACCCTAATTAATGCGATAGAAAGAGACAACACTCTGTTATCGGCTTGGCATTCAAATCCACATGTAGCCACTTTTTGTTCTAAAAAGGTAGTGCTTGCCACTTTATCGAATACTAAAATATCGATAAATAAAAAAAAATGTTGTGTGGTTTTATGAAACCACGGTAAAAGTGAAACTGTTCGAACGGTTCCGAACACTGCTTTGTGTAGCGCATGTCGCGTGTCGGTCGGCTGCCGAGTAGGTATACCTACTCGGCAGCCGCGATACACGCGACATGCGCTACACAGACCAAAAAGTTTGAGACGATGTAATAAAAGTTTCACTTTAAAAATTGAGCTATAAAATTGCTTGAAGATAATTTAAGATTCGTTTAATTTTGCATTATGGATAGGTAATTCCAAATTTTAAGATTCGTTTAATTTGGAATTATTCATTTACGATGCGTATTGACTGCCTTGCATTGTATGGTAGTGGTATTTATAAAAAAATATTATTAGGTATTTCGGTTTAGGTTGTTTTTATGGTTTCGTAAAAAGGTACGTATTTTTTCCTGTTTTCATAGATTCATTCATAGAATTATACGGAACCCTTCGTGCGCGAATCTGACTTCCACTTGGTTGATCTTTTTACAAATCAATAATCGTATCCTACTAATATTATAAAAGCAAAAATATATAAGAATGGACATTTGATATTCTTTCACGTAAAAACTACTGAATGAGTTTTTATGGAACTTTACAAATAAACATATTATAGATTAAACATCAGAATAACATATAGGCTACAATTTACCGCGGGAAAATAACTCATTCCCACAGGAAAAAATTGGTAAAAGTTTAAAATAAATTGCTTCAAATAAAACAAATAAACATTTATTTTTTTTACAACATTTTATTTCGATACTTAATTACCAAATTACAATATTTATTATTTAAAATAGATGCCACCTTAAACTTGTGGCACAGCATCTCTGCAAAGCACTTTACTTTTCTTCCCGTCTGATTCGAAATGATTTGAACAAGGCCGCGAATGTTTTGAAGGCTTCCAATTTTCCCTGTGCTATAGCTTTAACCCAAACATCTTTTAATTTTTCTCAAGCCAGAAACCTGCAAATAAAAATAAAATCCATACTTAAATACCTTTTTTTTTTCTCCTAACCTAAAGCAGTCATTATCAATGAAGTACTTCGTTCCTACTCAAGTATCGATAATTGCACAACACTATGGAAGTTATATTTTGCATTTTTTCTAAAAACTAAGCTGATTATGATTTCATTTCAATGATTACGGTTAGATAAAACATAGATGATTAAGAAAATAACGTAAATTAACTTATTTATAATACAATTAACAAAAAAATTGATCAAAACACTAACCTGTAAAATGACAAATTCCAATCTTCATCCGATTTCCCAGTACTACGGCTTTTACAGCCGTGAACAACACAAGCCATGTAATCTTTAGTAAATTATCTTTTCAGAAAATAACATAAGAAACTAGAAAACACGTTTTTCACTTCAAAAACAATAATTAAAATCACCATGCGTTGGTCACCAGACTGGTGACCAAAACAAAACGAAATGGCTACATGTCATTTCAAACTGTCGAGCTGACATATATCGGTCCTCTTTTTTCGCATGACATTTTGCCATAAGTTAAAAAGGCCAAACTAGTGTTATAATGTTCAATTGTGGTTTTGTTACTTCTTCAGGCTAGTTAATTGCTCCGAGAGGCTAGTTAATTGCTCCGAGGTTTATACAGTGTGGAAATTTTCCACAAATTTTCGATGGGCCCTGGACGGAAAGTACTTGAAATACTGAAGCTAATGAATTTTGCTGAAAGGAACATTCCACGCTATATATCTGTGCAGCAAACGGACAGAGCAATCAGAACATGAGGGTTAAATAAATAAAATGAGGGTTAAATTCACAGGACAGTTCTTTGGCATATTATGTTAATATATTATTATTATGATGTTACATATGTAATTTGTAAAATTGTAAAACTGACATGATTAAAAAGAGCAACTATGGAGTTTCTTGCCGATTCTTCTCCGTAGATACTGCTTTCCGAATCGGTGGTAAATGTTAAAAATATGTACCCAGTGTTGCCAATTTGGCATAATTTATGCTAAATTTAGCATATTTTTACATTGTTTAGCATTTTTATTTGTTGTCTAGCATATAGCTTATTTTTTAGCATATAAAATATTATATAATAAAAGTTAAACCATATGGAACCAACTACAGTTTTGCTACCTTGCATACGTAAATTTAGTCGACATTTCATGGACATGCACAACTTCCACCTTGGAATTCTGGAATGAAGTAATGGATTATAAAGACGCAGCTGGTAATAACCCTTTTGCAGATTTATCACAGCTGGCAATATCATTATTATCACTACCACATTCCAACGCGGAAATAGAACGTGTTTTTAGCCAAATGAATGTCGTCAAAACTAAGCTTCGCAACCGTTTGTCGGTAAAAACTTTAAATGCCATTTTATACATAAGATTCGGCCTAAAGAGGGCAGGAAAATGCTGCTACTCTTACACAGTTCCGGATAATGTACTGCGCTCTATAGGCACCAAGGAAATATATAGTCTTGGCAATGAGGCTTCCACGTCTACGTCAACATTATCGGCTGCGGATGAAGACCAAGATACATATTAATATTTTATTTGATAATAACACACTCGAATAAGAGATGTTATTATTTATGATGTCATTATTTACATATGTGTAAATAAATGTGTTGGATGAATAAAATTTTAAGTAAAATGTCGTTTTATTTGACATTAAAAATTTTTAGCAAAATATTTAGCTTAATTATAAATCCTTTAGCAAAATTTTGGCAAAATTTTAACAGCCATTTAGCAAATTTTATGTTAGTCTTGCTGGCAACACTGTATGTACCTAATGACGTTTCAAAAGTGCTTCTAGAAGAAGTCTAATTGAATAAATAAATGTTTGAGTTTGAGTTTGAGTAAAACCTAAGGATAACCTTCTTTATCTTTGGATAAATAATAAGCTAGGATTGCGAACTAAATTTTCTGATAAAAAATCAAAAGAAAATAAAATGCTGAAAATTGTTTTTATTATAAACTGTAATGAGAAGCTAATTCTTATGTATAATCTGTGGACTGAAAAAGTCACAGGACTTTGTAAGTTTGACAGATATGCTGATTTCGAATGTCTGTGTCTGATTGTCTGCATTCCGTGAATAGTAAAGTGAATGACCAGTGACGAAACAAGTGAAATTAAGTGGTGTTTCCAAAATTTTATAGTAAAGCACAACCTGTACGGGATCACCTCTTTGCACTGGTGAGTAATTAATTACGTATCTATGTGGTATGAGACCCAAAGCCATTTTGGGTGTGCAGTGACGTGATTGTTTACTACAGCGGCAACGCCTCTCCTTCTCCCACAGTTTCTCGCGCATTGTCTTACGGTTCTCACGCGTCTGACGCTGTTCCTGACCTGGTTCGGTCATACGTTGTGCAGGCCGGTACGGTAAACAGATCGATGTACTCGTAGCTGCCGCAACACGACAGCTGGACTGTTCCATTGTCTCGGCGTGTGACTAATCCTTTCGAGCTGTATTAAACGTGACCGTAAAGATTTAAGTGTTTCCAATTGAAATAGTTCTGTTGTGTGAATCAAGTCATCTAGTATGGGACTACCAGGGCCTTCTCTAAGCTCCTGCAGGCAGGAGACTGTGTAGAGTGTCTAGTGATGTTCTCGGCGATAGCTTATCAACTCTCCACAACATTTTTAGAAGAGCAAAAGGTAGTTACTCAGTTTAAATAATGGAACATGATACCTAATTCCTTCACAAAATAGTTGTTGGTTTATGAATAGCTGTAATTTGGAAAATAAGGTAGTGAAAAGTGTAATAAATATTTAATATAAATTTTTCCATGTCAAAGTTTTATTGAATGAATCAGATAGATATAGTTGGGAAATGTTAGATTCCTTTTAAGATTTGGTGGTGTGAATAATTTATAGTTACTGTCATATATGTACTTGAATCCTATTTAAGTGCCGTCAACAATATCTTAATTCATTATTTATTCATATCACGAGCATAGCTATACTAATTTGTTTTTAATGGTATTTATTATCAAACAAAAACATTTCACATATTTGTTCTATTTATTTTGTAAGTTATTGCACTTATAATAGACATTACAATAGCTTTTTTTCACTTTTACTCTAAAAACAAAGTCAAGTAAATTAATTAGATCAAATTAAGGTAATAATTAGAAAGTGCGATAGAAAGGTACAATAGTAACACTTTGTATGCGGCCCGTTCTCACGAGGGAGCATTGTCCCTGGTTTCTATTTCACAACGAGTCAACTGTAAAGAGTTTTATATTCATTCATCTTGTTTTTGCTGCAACTCCTCGCTGCCGTCATGCGAGCTTAGTCAATGATTATGATTTATGCATCTTCAATATAATGGTTATTGGTTTTCAGAAATCTTACTAATGTACCTGATTTTCTCAACATTGGAGCATTTTTTATTAGATTCCACAACTACCAACAGATATATTATGTATAATCTGTGGACTGAAAAAGTCACAGGACTTTGTAAGTTTGACAGATTGGCTGATTTCGAATGTCTGATTGTCTGCATTCCGTGAATAGTAAAGTGACGAGTGAATCAGATCTATTATAATAATAAAATGTCCAAATTATTATTTTAATATGTCCATTAGTCCCATCGATTAATTAATTTGTTATTTTCTTTGTTCATGTCATTTAATTTCTCATATAAATTAACAGGTTAGGTTGTTAATAATAAAAGAACAAACATGTCTACACTATGTAGTACTATAGAAGTAGAAAATATTTTGACAATTTTCTACCAGATATGTCTATTCCTCTCCCAATATGATAATTCTAAAAATCTATAAATTGGATTCCTGCGCTACCTATTTGGCCACCAAGTCAGATAAAGATTGATAAAATATGATTGAGAAACAAAGTCAAGTATCATACCTATTGTTTGATGAATGGCAGATGTATTTGACATACTTTCCATCAATCAATATTTATGGACCAGTAGATGATTAGTCCTGTTCCCTAAGGAATAAAGGTTCCTTTAGTATCATAAATGTATTATGAACATACAGATGCTAGATGAACAATGTTCATCACACAATATTTTTATACTTATGGGGAACAGTTTTACTGTTTCCCTCTAAAACAAACAGGATTACTATCAACTGCACCATCAAGTCTTTAAAAACTCGTAGTTTTAATAAAAATGATAGTACACTCGTAAGAACTGATTATGACATTTTTATGTGATGCAACGATTTCATCTCGACAATAACACGCGGGGCCGATAAGAGCCGATCGCCGATAACATTACAAGTGCTATTAAAAATTATCGAAGCCACTCCTTTCACTTTTACATTCGCTTTCGAGTTCATCCGATTATAATAAAATTTTAATAACGTTTTTATTATATTTTTATATCGGCTCTTATGTAGGTCTATTGTCGTATGTTTTTCTTGTATTTTTCTTCGATCATTAATCATAATATTATTTTGCTCATGTCTATGCAATCAACATTAATGCGAGACTAAATTGCTATCCCCTATCTCCTATTTATGTTTTGTTTAGTTTGTGGAGGTCCTATCTTTTTATACAAACTTATCCAAATCCATTCAGCTGTCCAAGCGTGAAAAGTGAAAACGTTACACATAAACAGACGAGAGTTACTTTCGACTTATAATATTACAATTGAAGTATGGGTAATTAGGGTTGTTTTGTATTTTTTGCATGTGCGATTTTATGAATGTATTTCCATGTTATTAATTATTATATATGTATAGTAAACTGTTTATATCTGCGAAGGATTTGAAAATATAAACATACAAATACAGGTGCGAACAATATATTTCCCCTATTTTTATTACGTACCTAGACAAGTTTTCGAAACATACACATCCGGCGCAAAGGATAGGGAATTAGGAATGCATTATTTTATATGTCTGTGACCAAAGTACTGAATATTTAACCAAGATACCAACACACGCTTGCGTCATTTATATCTTCTGAAATTTTGAGATAAGGGTTTACGTAAAGCAGAGTGTAATTATAGCCTGCATGTGAGGTTAATAATCCGGTGTATGAAACACACAGTCGAAGGTTAGCCGAAAAACATAATAATCACCTTTTATCGAAGGACATGTTGCAGTTATTGATGCAGTTTCGATCTTTTAATAGGTACTTTTTTATTTTTTTAAAGTTTTTTAAATTGCATCGAAAATATTATTGCGTGTTTTTTTAATAATTTTGCGTAATTTTAATACAAATTTCATAAATTATGTTTTTATCATGAAACGCGATACGAATACGGCACAATCGTTAGTCAAACATAAACGAAAGAAATAGAAAAGTTGAGTCAGGTCGATAACACAGCCACGTTTTTCCAAGAATTCGGTCATTACATGAATCAAAGTTTGTTGGAATGCATTTGTTGTTTTTATACGCGAATCGATAATATACCTACTTCATTATACATATTATGACGCAACGGAATATGAATATTCCGTTATTTATGGGAATCAATTTCTTATACATTAGAGTTAGCTTGTATATATCTTAAAAGCAATTATGACGATATTGAGAACAAACTTGGTATGTACAATATTAACATTTAACACGAATACTTGAATTAACTTGAGCATTTGTCGGTGTTGAATTAAATTATTTAACAGGCAGATCCAATCAAAGAGATAGGACAAATAAACACCAGACACACATTTTTTATCAATATGATAAACCTGCTCTTTTAACTTAAATATTCTTCAGTAAAACATACATTTAAATAAACTATCTGTGTAGGAGACGGAGATCGATAACATGATTCATATCTGCACTAGACGAGCCCATTTCATAATTTGCCTAAATTAGTGACTCACGCCCAGTTGAACCAAAAATAGCGAGGTTAGTGATAAGAGAATATGTCATAGAGTCTATGATTAATATCACTAATGCTGACATTCACATTGAGTCAAAAAAGGTCAAGTACGAGTTGTAGGCGGTTTTGGTTCCGTAGTTGTAGAATAACTTGAGACGAAGCAATAGGTAGTATGTTTTGTTTACATAGATAGTGGATATAAATTTATTGTGGTTAATATTTTCCTTGTTTTGCTCTTTTATTTGATACGATACTGAAAGACAGTCAGTCTTCTTATGTATCAAATAACATTATTTACCTATGAACTATTTCATGATATTGAGAAAAAGGTACCCTTTTGTCAATTATGTAGGACAAAAGGATCAAATAAAACATCATACTGTTCATTATTTCAACGTCTTTTCGCACATAAGATAAATTCCTGGATGTATTAGGTACTTGAGTAATAATGTATCTACAAGATTGCTTCGTGTCTCGGAATTTCTACAATTACGCACAAACTATTGCGTTGCCGTGACTGTTCCCGCATAACCGGGTTTCTACGAGGTCCCGTTAGTTCAGGAGCTATGTTTGTATTTCTTGAAATTCCTGTGTTTAATAAAAGCTGGTTTAGTATCTGCAGTTAATGTTATCTCTAACGGTAATGTATTTCGACTTGTAAATTAAAGTGTGTTTTGTACTTGTTATGTCTTCCTTTTACATTACTCTCACGTTGTTAAGCAGAAACTTTTCTGGTTAAAGCAATACAAACTTCTAGGACAAAAAGGAAAAAAATTGAAAGGGAAAAGAAAAGGGTTTGTCAACCCAGTTGGTAGTTACGTAACGCAAACCTACAATTCAAAAGCTCTGGGGAGTTAGAACGATAAACTTTTCACCAACCGTGCTTATAATGTGTTTACATTTTCCGCGTCACGATAATGCAATGGAGTATTCTTACTTGTAAGAATTGTGTTTTCACAGTTATTTTTTTATGTGAAGAGCAGGCAAATGAGTACCTGAGTCCTGATGTTATGTGATTAACTTCGCCCACTTGCACTCACAAGGATATGACGAGTGTGTCGCCGGCCTTTACAGTTAATCTTGCATTTAAATAATCAATAAATGTTTAGAAACTGTACTATTGTAAAGTCGATCGTGTCGGTGTGACTGTGTCATCATTAATTTTTTATCTTCTTCATTGTTCCAATTTATATCATAAACGCGATGAACTGTACAGGCTACTTAAATGATCATTTAGTTTCCATAGCGCTTTGCGATACAATCATAGGTACTCTTATGCTTCATATGCTAAGTACAATTCTATGAGTATACAATTATATTGTAGTCAATCATTGTTACACATATAAACAGTAAATATCACCACTGATTCACTTTCGAATTTCTCCCATCGTCACCGAATTACCATAAAAATTCAAAACTGAGATTCTCGACCATTACCTCAACAGTCACGTACTGTCACGACGTGATGCGCCTACCGTCTCTCTTCCTACATAAGTAATTAAGTATTATTTGTTAGTAACACGTGCTATTTCTTGTATCGATAATAAGTCTGGTTTACAAGCAATAAAGATTATTATCATTGTTGCTAATGAGGCTGGCTTATCAGTGACGTAAGTATAGGAATGTTGGTAAATGAATGTAGGTTCGTTGGTACTGTACACTTTCTAAATTATATAGTTTTTGGTTATTATTGGTAATATCAATAATGCTTTCACTATGGTCACCGCTACTGGTAAACTATTATAAATGAAACTACATATATTTTTATTGTGTTTTCGAAATGTGAATATTATGATAAAAAATAATTGAATGTGATTCTCTTTCCAACTTGACATCCTGATCAGCGCAATCTTTATGATAAGAAATCAAAACAAAAAACATTAAAAAGTGGAGAAACCAGTAAACGATTAAATAATAAAATCTAAGATTATATCAGTGAATTAAATAAACATATTAAATAAATTGCAAAAACGAATACACAGACACTTGCGCACTAGGAAGTGCTGCCATTCAACAAGTCGGCGAGTTGTTTTGCAATTAATTGTTATTATATTTTAATCCGTGTTTATCACACCAGAACTCATTGATAAGCGAATTGAATAAAGTACGGTAATGCTAACAGTTCCGCGGGCGCATTGTTTGCGTTCCGGGTGTAGTGACAAACAAAGGATCAAAATAATGGCATGCATACATGAATTTTATGAGATCAACTCGTTTGAATATACCTTGTAAGTGGAATTGCGTCATCTATTTTTTATTGTTCGAGATTTTTGTTTTATTGACGTCGTTTATCCCGTCATACGTGACGTGTAAAAACGTAAGATTATTATCTATGTAATATGCAATAGAAACGAGCTTAGATCTAATCTATGATAATTTGTATTAATTTTTTGTTGTTCTCATAAAACTCACCAGGAAACCATACATTACATACAATAACATAGGCCATTCAAAAAACAAGTTTTTGCATACCAAAAAAATATCAAACATCATCGCAGAAAAGTAAGTCTTTCGCGCGTAAAGCAGCAATCTGCACACAGTGACACACACTAACCTACTTTCGTTGATAAATAAATCACAACACGAGCATTGTCTATACTCTATATAATTAATGGGAAAGAAAGCGCGGCGGTGACGGGTGACCCGCATGTGATAATCAGCTTTACCTGTGCGACAGACCTACTTCCCGTGATCTGTGGTTTTTATACAATTAATGTGTTTATAAAGCCTAGCATGTGGGTTAAAGTGTAAGTTCAGTTTATTATGTAGGTACAGTACACAACCATCGTACGATCGCAGAGAACAATTTTAGGTATTGGCGGGGCGTTAAGGGACTGTGTGCACCCTCACTCGCACCTGCACCTGACTTCCGAACCGCCATTAAGTTTGAATCGAACTGTAATGTATTTTGAAATACATACTTTGAAATATAATTATGTTCTTTATGCTGACTTTACGAATAACTTTATTGTGAAAATGCTTTTTTAAATGTATCCGGAATGGTTGTTTAATTAATAAAGACAGTGTTTACTGTACAATGTAACAAAATAAAGATATGTTGGTAATATGACTGAGTATTCATTCATAATATTGAGATCGATTTGCAATTTTAATTCATATTTAATTGTTATGGCCTCGAAAATACTTATCGTATTAAAAATTCTGGAGTAAATGACGCATATTAATGATTTGTACAATTTGTGTCAACTGATAAAGAAAATATCGAACGAACAAAATCCCACTTTGTCCACCTACAATAAAAAACTTACCAATTATTAGATTCTTAAGTTCAAAAGTGGGAAGTCATTATAGCACTTTTACAAAGAAACAACGATGTCTAGACTGCAGTACAAAGGTATTCAATTACAATTGAATGTATGCTGAACCTTGACTCTACGCTCGTCGTAAAATAACTAGCTTCTTGTCAAATATTTGCAAATAATGGCAAAGATGTAGGAAAACGGTGTGGGTTACGGAAGGAACAATTCGTCCTTTGGGAAAGGGAGGAACTTCGACACTTCATTTTTGCGATTCAAAGAAATATATCTCTTCAATGGTCTAATGACGTCACTTAGCAATATAATTGGTTGCTTTTAAATTGTTTTTACTGGGAACTGACAAATTTACTATAAATGGCTCAGTGATCTAAGATTTAATTTGCCCTTGAAATTGTGCGGGTATTGTAGAAAGGATTGCGAAACGTTTAAAATGCTTTAAAATGCTTTAAAACCGTCAGTAATTTATAATTGTTTTAACTCTTAATCATTGCATTAATCAACATTGAGCCTTTTGCCTTTCAAGTCGACCTTGACTGCAATGGTGTCGCAAACTGCTGAAATATCTTCAAATTAACTTGAATTTATATTTGCATTTATGTACAAGGCTTCCTTGATATGTAGGTAATCCATTGAATAATGTTGCACTTTTTATTTTATTCACGATAATATTGTAAATGTAGGCAAGTGGCAACACTAGTAGGGCGATGTGATTAGGTCCATTGACATCTAAAAGCTAGGGCTGCCTGCATGTAATTTAATGCACATTTCAAATTAGAATTTTAAATTATGCGATGTCGTTTGTTCTTGATTCACTTGGCCTATGTAACAGAGTTGTTCATTTGTTTGTAAGTGTATGCAGTTTTAATGCATTGAGTTATACAATGTGTTTAAGTAGCAGCCCTGCTGGGGGATTATGCCAGCCTCTCATTACTGCAGAAGCCCTTGTGATGCAAGCGAGACGTTACTGTAATAATATTATACATTTTATTTTTCTTCAGCAACTACTTGTCATACACATTTCAATTTTCATCAGTTTGGATAGGATACAGAAATTAAAAATAATTGACGGATATACCAAATGTCGCTAATTATTTTGATATCCGCTGTGTATTGAATCCATAATAACTCGTTTAAAACGCTCACGTTTCCTCAGTATTACCACCACAGATCTAGCACTAGTAGATTTGCAATGCTATGGTGAAACGAGATAGATAGCTACGCTTTCATTATGTGAGTGAAGGGGATGTAGATACGTTTTTTTTGTCCTTATCTGCGTGGCCACTTTTTAGATGGCCTAATGTCAAAACTGGGCCAAACAAACAAAGCAGATCTGATATTTAATTAGTTTTCTTGTGTCTACTGTTCTTTTTGGTGATAAATACATTTGGAAGTTAATTATAAAAGTGTTCTGAATGTCCTACGTGTACTGAGTGTTTATAATTATGGGTGGTTGCAGCGTATTAGGCTATAACAGCCGCACGGAAACAAACGCCGATGGAATTTCGTTTCATTCGTAAGTAAACAATTAAATATAGATACATAATATCAGAATCATTATAATTGACTGTTTCCTATCAACTGATCATTCTTATTGTTAATATTTCGTGGTAGTTTTAGGTTTTAAGTGTAAGATAACCTCAATCACAATGTTGCCTGCAAATGGGAAAAAAAGTCCACAAAATTGCAAAAAAATGTTTGTCCAATAGTTTTCCAACGTATTCTGGCATTCGTAAAATATGGATTGATGCTAGTCGGTAAAATTGGGTACCATCTAAAAAGCGAGAATATGTTCAAAGAATTTTAACGCAATTTTTTTGTTTGCAAACCTAAATTATCTCTCCTTCAGTCAAATGCTACGCCAACAATAAGCATGAATGTAATTACTTATCTACATTTTAAGAAGTTGATTTTAAATCACAATCAAATTCCATTGTTAGATTTCCCTATAACCCTAAGATAGATTATTTTCATATGCGTTTATTAAACTTTGTTACATATTAAATTGCTTTTTACATTAACTCTCTAGTAAAATAAAAGTAAAATATAAATCTAAGAATTTATATTTTTTTAGTTTGAATCTGTGCAGTCAGTATCGGCAACACAAAATGATGATCCAAATTCCAATACCATCAACGAGCTATAGAGGAGTTAAAAGGAATAGACAGAAATCAAATGATTAAAATGTGTCCCCAGGTGCTAAAACTCGAAAACTGGTTTGTACTAAAAAATACATCTTAATTAATAAAAATAACAAGTTATTTGGTAATACATACTTAATAATGGATAAAAAATTATAACCGGAGTAAATTAAGCATTAATTCCATTTTATTTGCCATTAATTGTTAGCATTTCTCTTTAAAAAATGTTTTTATTTCTAAAAGCAGAGTTGTTTTGATGCCATAGTTTCAAATTTAATATATTGAAGTATTTTTATTTCTAATTATTTGCTATATATGTATATTAATGTTATACTTTGATACCAATATATTGGTATTAAAATAATTAATATAATGGCCTTGACACAAAAAATATTTTATATTCTAAAATTTATTTTTTCAGTTGCAGAAGCAAAAACAGATATCAGCTAATCGTCTTAAGAAATTGCTTGTTAAATGCTTATAAATATGGAAGAAACAGAAGTTCTCCGCAGCATCGAAAACGGAAATAAAGATTTTCTAAAACTCAAGGAAACGATATTCAAGCCAATTACGCAACTTTTCCTTATATCTAAATTTTATAAGCCCAAAAGCGTACGTTTACGTACGAAAAACATTCGACATCGGGCTATGTAGATTTTGTACCTACTTGATTTTTATGTTCCTATATTTGTAATCGGCCCTTAGCACAGAAATTTATACATGTGTAAAATAACCTATGATAATAAAACACATTGAAACTGTATCTGAATTTAATATTCCTTTATTTGTGGTCTTCCCTTCTCGAATGTATATTATGTATATAAAAACTACAAAGGTAAATTTTCATTAAAAATACGTCCTCAAATTCACCTAATATTATTTATTTATTACACTGAATTGTAATAAATAACTAATGTTAGAGTGAATTTGAGGACGTATTTTTAATGAAAATTTTCCCTAAAATGTAGGAATGTTTATAAAATGGCAACACTCGAAGATAGAGCGAAATGCACTGAGGTGGCCACGCATGTTCGGAATCTAGTAGTGCTAGATCTGTGATTACCACGATATAATTTCTCAATTTATATTCATGAAAGTACACTAAATTAAGATAGCTCTAGGAAATGCTAAACTTAGAAATTAGTTCGTTTACCTCGACAGGATTTTCTCTGTAACTACGACCATAATATGTTGCGTTAGTTTAAAATAAATCGTTAGATGATGAACAAACTTCCTTTTTAGAGATGATCTGGTTGAAGTGACGCCAACACGAATTTGATAAATATCCTTATCGAGAGACGAGATCGCGATATATGGAAATGAAGAATTTGCTTGAAATATGTAGGTTGTGATGTAACTTATAACTTTAAAATGTATATTAAGCATTTATAGTTTTGTCTGTATGTTTGCGTCATAGATGAATAACGATAACTTTAGGAATTATATTATGCAGAAATCCGCCCAAATATGATAGCGTTTCTACGTATTTTAGTGGAAGGCGGAGTGTTTATTCAATGTCGCAATCACAATTGTAACTATTTATTATGAATACATATTGATACTTTCCTCGTACCAAAATTGGTCTATTCCCAGGCTGAGGCTCAAAAACCTATTCTATTTAGCACGGATTCAACATAGTAATATTCCACATAGTACTGATCTGTTGCATTAAGTATAATTTCGAGACATTCTTAGATTTTTCTTGTGTCGAATAAAACTGTAACGTCCCACAAACCATTTCAGCGCGGCCGCTACCCCACCAAGATGTCGAAGAAGCCGGCGGCGCAGCCCACGCTGCACAAGGTGATCATGGTGGGCTCCGGCGGCGTCGGCAAGTCGGCGCTCACGCTGCAGTTCATGTACGACGAATTCGTGGAGGACTACGAGCCAACCAAGGCGGACAGTTATAGGAAGAAGGTATGTGGCTAGTGTAGGGTGGAATTTATGGATCAATTAGCTCAAATATTTCTTGATATTCCGAGATATTTTGCTTAGAATGTGACTGTAAAAGTACTGAAATATTCCATTCCATTGAGAATTTTTAGGATTGTATGCTGGGACAAAATTGATATTCATCAGAAGCAGCCGTCTTCTATATCCTGTTTATTTTGATAAGCAAATCTGGAGGCGAATTTTGAATTGTACCGACACAAGGTATAGCTAGTCAAACCGGCAGTCATCAATTTGCAGGTAGTGCTGGACGGCGAGGAGGTGCAGATCGACATCCTCGACACGGCGGGGCAGGAGGACTACGCGGCGATCCGCGATAACTACTTCCGATCCGGCGAGGGGTTCCTCTGCGTCTTCTCCATCACGGAGCCGGAGAGCTTCGATGCCACGCAGGAGTTCCGGTAGGTTGGCTTATCATAAACTTGGCAATACTATTACCTTGCCTTGTAATGATTATTATGGTATTTTTTATGGAAATGACGAGTATAAAACTAAATTGTTTTGGGTTGTTTTCCAGCGAGCAGATCCTGCGCGTGAAGAACGATGAGAACATCCCGTTCCTGCTGGTGGGCAACAAGTCGGACCTGGCGGACAAGCGGCGCGTGCCGCTGGACGCGTGCCGCGAGCGCGCCGCCGCCTGGCAGGTGCCCTACGTCGAGACCTCCGCCAAGACGCGCGACAACGTGGACAAGGTGCGCACACACACACACACACACCACACACACACAGCGCGCCGCCGCCTGGCAGGTGCCCTACGTCGAGACCTCCGCCAAGACGCGCGACAACGTGGACAAGGTGACACACACACACACACCACACACATACAAGCGAGATATACAATCATGCACACACACGAACACACCACGCCAGACACAAGTGATATATACAATCATACGCACATGCCCGCACGCTGTGCGGGCACGCATACACACATACACTTTACACACACACATACACGGCCATAAACAAACCTTCCCTATATACATCACTCACTCCAAACATACATGGCATATTCCATGCTTACTATTGACACTACAACCACACACATACACATACTTTCCATGCACACACATAATAAAGTATATGTATATGGGCCAAGTGATAAGTACCAATAATTGTTCATTATGAATAAACTTGAAAAAATACCTATATTTATTACTTGGTCCATCATTAATTGAAATAAGAATACAATATCTCTTTATCTGATAAGAAATTTAATTGATACTAGATACTTAAGATGCTTAGCAAAATTTTTAAATTGCCATCATAAATAATAGTAATAAATCAAGATTATTATCATTACTTTTAATGGTTCTATTGTACTTGCATTGAGCAAGTATACTCTAACTGCTAACAGACCATTGCGTCAAATTGGTTGACAATGTATCGTCTGGTGATGGAAGCTTTACTTATTTACATAAAATAATCGTTAAGTGTGGTCAGTAGTACCTAACAGTTTCAATAAGATTATTTATTAATGTTATTGATTCAACTTTACAATCATTATTATTTAATCGATCTTACAATATCTGTCATGTTTTTCCTTATATGTATTTAAAATAATGATGTACTTGGCCACTCTTAACGATTACATCTTAAATAACTTGAAAAAAAAATGGTAAATTATTTTTGAATCCCTGGTGAATGTAGACGTGTCAAAATAACATGTCCATTTATAAAATATCCCATTGTTTTTCCCAATATATTCACACAAGCTTGCGACCCGCACAGCTCTGCTCGGCTGTACCGCTTTTGTTTGTTTTGCGTTCCCGGCCAAGTAGCGCTGTGCTGTTGCGTTGTCTCTTGTTTATATTTAGTGCGCTCTATAGCCCGTCTTGTACACTACGCATAGTATTTTGATGCACCTAGCATAGATTAGATCGATAGAAAGTACTTTTTGGTATGCAAAATTTTGTTGACAAAAAATATGCCCAAAGGTTAAAAGTAAATTGCCAAGTATTCAGGAAGTAAGGAAAATATATGTAAATGCAAAAAAAATACGCTGATCGAATTCTATCTTTGGACAGAACATTTTGCGCTAATTAATTATTTACCACGTTAAACATTAAAGTAATACGCGTGCCAAATGAATCGTCGCGTGAAAGTCGCAAAGCGTAGAACAAGACGTGCTATGAGTGCACAATGTTGTGTGTGTGTGTGTGTGTCCGCTTACCCGTGTGTGGTGTGCAGGTGTTCTTTGACCTGATGCGTGAGATCCGCTCGCGCAAGTCGGACGACAGTCGCGCGACCAACGGCGACGTGCGCGGCAAAAAGCGCAGGAAAATCAAGTGCGCCATCTTGTAGTGCGCCCGTTACCATGGAAACCGCCTAGCAACTAAGTCTTAGCGTCCTGCGGATAAGGGTCATTGTCGAAACGTTGTATAGTTCAACCCGCTGTGCATTGTAACCGCTTGAGATACCGGTGCACGCAGATTTAACGAGTCTTACGTTACGAATAAAGGCGATAATCGCCTGCGGATATAATCATCGAACATTTGTAAATCTTTTTATATTATCGACTAGACCGTTTTGCTTTGGAAACGTGCGGATGGCCCGCGTTCGATGGGTTTAATTAGTATGTATGTCGCCGTGTATTGGTGACTCGGTGTTGTGCAGTGTCGGCTAGAACGTTATGTGTGTTTTGGTGCTGGTGGGATACTGTTCCTAATGCGTGGAAGCTTGAAATTACAATTAAAATATAAAAAAGAAAACGTTTATTAATAATTTTCACAATTTTAAAATCATGTGCGTGCACGAATTAATGAATTTTGCTGTTGCACATTTTGAACGGATAAAAATCCTATGTCATTTCAAGGTTTCCACGCAAATGTGCGGACAGAATTGAAAACATTTTTTATATAAACGCAACGCTTGCGCGATTTTTATGTACCATAGACTCGTGTAGCGATGTTTACAGTTGTCACAGAATGTAAAAGATGAACGATCGACAATAAAACAATAAAATATTATAGTATTTGTAAAGCATGTCTCGGTTTAGTTACATACAAGCTTCTTGTGCTGACCTTACGTTTATTAAGTGGTATTTATTTTTGTATTGTTAAGTGCCGTCTAGTTTAAGTGGGAGTTTGCGGCGTTTAAAGATAATTTGTCGTGAGAATAAAATGTTTTATCCAAAAACTTTATAGTAAGATAAGACTACCCTCAAAATCGAATATTTAAAAAATATCTTTAAACGCTACAAATGGTGTGCACAGCTCATGAAAGGGTCTATTTAGTTATAATTCTCAATTTAATTAGTTCTGAATAGCTTGTGTTGTACTTGTAAGTTGTGTATATTCGAAGACTTTTACCTCCGTGTTACAACACCTGTCTCTACTTTGCTCAAATAATTTATTTGCTTGTGTTTATCGATATTGTTTTATGAAATTATGGGAATATTAGTTTTAAACTATTCTTATGAAATTATTTGTATTTTTGTCTTGTTTTTCGTGTTCGTTTATTTTTTTGTTTTGTAAAAATAATGACGTAAAAATTATGAAATAAATAACTAACAGGTGTATTAACACGGCGGGTTTTTTATATTTCATTTATCACTCCATTCGCATTCGACCAAAGCAGTTTAAACTAAATTGTTAAGATATTAAGGCTGATATTCGCTTGCACAAGCTTCGCTGCTTTGGTTTTGACTCGTGTCTTGTGTCAAAATTGTCAATCACTTTTTGTATATTTTAGTGTCCATTAAATTTTCAATTTTAATATTAAAATGCAATTTCTCAAATTATTTAATTTAATAGTTCCGATATTATCAATTAATTTATAATTATGTTTACTATTATGTCCTATCGTAGGTAAGTGTCGATTTTTATTAAGGTCATCATCCTAATCTAGATGAGTTCTAACTAAATATTTTAGTCCTTGTCTCGCTCAAATACATAGATAGGATATTTTTCGTAAGTGACCAAATTTAATCGTATCAATCGTTCTCATTAAGAGGTATAAATAAGATATTATTTATTGACTGTATTTTCTTAGCTAAGTTACTTTATAAAAATGATCAAAAACGAGTAATTTAATCTACCGTATTAGAGCGAGACAAACTAAAATATAGTTGTAATAATAGGCTCCTAGACTATTTTATTTTCATTAGTTGAAGTTAAAAGTATATTTTTTTAACGACAGTGTACATAGGAACTGCCAAACATTTTTATTTAGCTGATCAAATCTTTGAAAAAATAACAGTACACCAGTCCAGGCTATAATTTGATAATTTGTTGATTAATATAAAATTAATCGAATAAATAATGATTCGTTACAATACGTTTTGTATTGAGTAAATAAGCCAACATAATAATATACATATTTACTTGTAATGCATCCCGCCAAGTGTGGAATTAATAGATAGTACATAGTTACTCGGCATTCTATCGAGAAGTCGAGAATGTATACAATGTGTAAGATTTTATATTTCAGCGAATGCCTTTTCCAAATATCATAATGCAATCTTGGATGTCTGTATGTATAGAGTTAGCGTAGGATAATAAATTATTGATGTGTATGTACGTACTGTATATGAGCACGTGGTATGTTTATAAAGAGAAGGCAAAAATATACTGATTTGCAAAATGCTGTCTTGTCATTTACTTCTAGGGATCCTTTGAGAGTTTATAGTAATCACATTTCTTGCCCATTTTTTTAAAACTCAACAACTTTTTGCACTTAATTTAGTGTTATAATATAATACACCGAAAATCATACCGAATTTAGAACATATTACAAATACAGAAAAATTACAAGTTAATACGCAGTTTCGACATTAAAATTTAATTTTTCATAGATTTTTTTGCTAGTTAGCCAAATTGCCTGCGTATTTCTCATAGAGCTTTTAAGCAGTAGCAGTAAATAATAAAGTAAATTCCTTTATATCATTCATCTAATAACATTGCAAATGTCCAAAGAAACTTAGCCTATTCAATAATCGAAGCCTTTCCTTAAATATAAGATTTTGCAGGCTTTCCTCACTCTGGTTCATGCGATGTCGCGACAGAAGAAGGGACTCGCTGTGGAAGACTTGTCAGAAGAAACGAAGAAGAAGTGTTCTACTCCTTGCTGTGCCATTGTTTAGATATTTTAATACGAATTATAAAAGATGGATAGGGCAAAATATTTCTGGAAAGTTCGGAGCATATCAAAAATTGTAGAGAATTTTTGGGCATTTTATATTATTTTCTCTAATAATCTTGACTGATATTGAGAGTTGGGGATATCAAAAGAAAACATAATATCTATAATTGGCCGTAGATAAACAAAAAGGATCCAACCCACAAAATGTTACTTTTGAGTTATTGAAGATTGAAGTTTAACGTGTGATTGTTCATATAAAGACTTGCTTGCGTTTATTGCTTCTTAAGAAAATATGTGTGTGTCAATGCATATTTTATTCTTACATAGAAAATTTTTTGACTTTATTTTTACTTCTTGAAATATTCAGCTAAATATGTGTTAGGATCCTTTTTGATAAAACCTATTTTCAATTATGTTAAGTGAATTTTCGTTTCGCAAAAACGATTCAAAGCATCTAATTGAAATAATAATTAAATTTAATTTCATTAATAAAACAACTAAATTTCAAATTTTTTTTCATTATTTATATAAAACATATTTATTCTATCCGATTTACTATTCTTCTTCGTGTGCGAAGTCTGGTTCATCGTCATATCGTCATGAAGTCTTGGATTGTCCCTTAAAGATTTATAGAAATTCAGGCAGTATTTAGGTATAATATAGTCAAAGATTGACTCCAAATCGTCTAATTTGGCTTTTCTTTACCATTTGGCCATAGTAATTGGAAATCGTCAGATACCTCCAAAGATTTTCCTTTCGAGCTCGCGGATACATACAACATTTACATCGACTAAACTGTTCAGTCGAGTTGTGTTCTCCTCTTGAATTCCACACGACTAGACTGTTTAGTCTTTGGACGTGCACATACAATCGATTTCAGTCTAAATTTATATCCCAAACAATTCTAACAGTCTTCTATAGGCAACTCAATGTGATAAAGATCATATGAGCGCGTGATCGTTGTCCGAGATTTTTACTTTTTTTTTTTGTACCTCTGACATATTCGTCAGCTGTGTAAATTTTTTCATGGTATTTTAACAGTGCCTCTATTTTAGAAAAATCGGTATAAACAACGGCAAAAATGTGTGACCGGATTCAAGATACTTGAATGTAATCGTTTTTAATGTTAGATAGTTAGGTGTGAACTTAATGCATGCCTTATGTCTAAAGCTGTAAATACATAATATTCGGTCTATCCAAATTTTCTGAATCGTTTTTGTTATTAAACCAGTATACATTTTTTATTTTTTAAATATAAATTTAGTTTAACAAAAGAGATCCATGCTTTCTGAATCTCTTTAGCGATTTATCTTTTGCATAGGTTTGATTTAATATACAATAAGAGAAAAGGATCCACATGCTTTGGATTTTTTTAAACATTTTAGTGTTGTGTCATTTTCTTAGACTGACCGTTTTACAATATGATCCAAGAAGAATGGATTGTTTTTACGAAACTAAAAAAGGGGTTCTCCATACATGTGGGTTGGTAACCAGTGTCAATTTAACGTCAAAATATTCATATTTTACTAGGATTGTTTTTGCTAATCGAAAATATAGACCTTGACGAGCAGTTTGGTATACTTAACTCATTTTCGGTCATGTTGTGGGTTGGATCCTTTTTGCTTATCTACGGCCAATTAATCTTTGTAAAAATCCGGTATAAATAAGCACGAATCAAAGTTCTTGATATAAACAGCTACATCGTATTTAGTACAAAAATCGACGAGCTAACAGTAACTGTTTTTTAAGAAAAAAATTTGCTAATTGAACTTACTTTGTATATTTAAATTTTTTATATCAATGAAACTTTGATTATTTTGAATTAGACTGATTTATAAATTACTAAATTAACCAAGCAACAAAAACTGATTGCGCATTTTCAAAACTAAGAACGTATCTTATCTATATCTTTAACAATTATACTCAAAGCAAAGCCTAAATAATAAAAAAATAAATACATAAAATTACTTTTTAAAATTATTATTTTAGGGGACCAACATGATTTTTATTTGCATTTATTTGTCAATACACATAAACTCGCTAATGAAATTAAGAAGAAGAAGAAGAAAGAAGAAATATGGATTGGGTTTAATTTTTAAATGTTTTATTATTATCACCTCTGAAAATAGGATAATTTCTTTGAAATATTTAAACTATAAGAAAAAACTATGCTATATAGCACTAAGCCACAACCTGAGGCAACAGGTGCTTGAACTTGCTTCATAGCATGGACCAAAATACTCATTGGTCCATGTATGGTCCATGTTCATAGTAAGAAAATCCTCTTGTTATGAGCATTTTTTTATTGGCTTGTGCCATGCCTTGGTGGTCAAATGTTATTGACGATCCGTTAAGTTTTATAGAATATTAATATTTTTGAATGGTGTCATAGTTTAGAAATCATATCGCATCTTGATAACATCATTTGCGCACAATGTAGTTACTATAAGCTTAGCTGAATACAGGATCTTCCATATTAAACTTAATTTGTAAATTTTCTAATGACTTTCTCATAATCCTTTGAAAAAAAAATCTATTTTTTGTCTGTAATATGTGATACTGCACTGTCTTGAATATTTAAAAAAAATATATACTTCATTTTTAATCAAAACATGTTCGTTTTTGAGACTCTAAAAGGTTAACTGTGAAATAATGAAGTATTTTGAATCTTATTTTCATTAAGATAAGATTCAAACAATTTTATGAATTGTAAAATTTAATGTTCTGATTTACAGTATTATTGTATAGTTTTATTGTTTTGTAAATAAGTTAAGGATAAATAAAAGAATTGATATGAATTATTTCGTTTTATTTCTAAAAATACAACAGTACAAATTCAGTCTATATAATATACAACAATAAGATAACAGTAATGTTTGTCTATATTTACATAATTGTATTCTGAATACATTTATACAACATTAAGGCATATAGTCAAATTTTGTTAGTAATAGAGCAGCTTTTATCTTTTTTACTTTTATTATAAATATATAATATAATAAATCTTAAAAATAATATAATATATTAAGACAATTATGAAATTTAAAAGTTATTATATTATAGCTTTACAATCTTCTATTACTACTTATTTGTTATTAAGTCACAATAAAATTAAATCACAATTAAATCATGATTATAGTACAATTAGATTTATTTCTCTCTTCATGTTATATGTATCTTCAAAAATTTAAAGCAATGACATAGCTATAGAACCCGACGGGACGAGCGGCAGAGAGACGAGGCGGAGGGCGCTAGCCCAGCTGGCAGTGGTGGCCGCAGCCGGCGGGGCACAGGCGGTGCGCGCGGTGCCAGCGCTGCATGTGGTGCAGGTGGCCGCCGTGCGCGCAGCCCTGGCACCACGCCAGCAGGCCGCGCACGGCGCGCGCGCACACGGCGCAGCGCTCGGGCGGCGCGCGGCCGCACCGCTCGCAGCCGGGCGGCGCGCCGCGCACGCGCCGGCCGCAGCGCGCGCACGCCGCCGCCACCGAGGTGGACTGCTGCGAGAGCCCCCACACGGCGCCGAGCCAGGCCGCGCGCGCCGCCTCGGCCGCCAGGCTCCAGCGCGCGTGCCGCTGCAGCAGCTCCACGTAGCCGAGCAGCCAGTGCTCCTGCGCGGGCTCGTCCACGTGCGCCAGCAGGTCGGCGCGCCGCTCCTGCAGCGCCAGCAGCACGGCGGCGGCGGTCTGCACGTCGCCCAGCGCCGCGTGCTGCGCCAGCGCGCCGGCCACGAGCGGGGCCAGCGCCGCCCGCACGCCGCGCCCGCGCAGCGCCGCCCCCGCAACCACCTCGCCCGCCCGCTGCTCCGCACAGCCCTCCTCGCTCTGACACGGAAATAAAATTTATTATGAAACAATAATCAGTCTTTTATTTTTTCCTTTTTTCCTGAAATTCATATTTTTTGTATACTTTAATTACTATTTAAAAATCTTAAGAATAACACCATTCTTTAAAATTAAGAATAATTGAAATTCAAAACT
The DNA here is from genome assembly GCA_029959065.1 of Colias behrii. NCBI lineage: Eukaryota > Metazoa > Arthropoda > Insecta > Lepidoptera > Pieridae > Colias > Colias behrii. The sequence goes on from JARWMC010000013.1 coordinate 355,890, forward strand.
GAATAAAGAAAACAGTAGCAATAAATTTACAATTTCAATAAAAAAAAATCTAAAGTTGCATTCGACAACCTATCTCAATTATAAAACACAACAATAGTATAACAAAACACAATATCTTAAAGCAATAGTTTTTAACTGACTTTTCAATTAGAAATCTGAAAATATACCACAATATAAACAAACATTAATTTATTCGACATTAGCCGATTTAAACAATAACTCATTAGGTGTACCTCAAGGTACCGTATTAGGTCACAAATAAAATATTATTGTATCAATTCAAAAACAATTCAGAACATGATACTCATTTATATTAAAACCATACTATACACAAAAAAACTAAAACAGCAAAATAACTTACAGATTGAGCGGCTGTGGTAACACTATTAGATCTCTGCAGCGTAGGCGAGGTGTTGGTATTCACCCCCAGAGCCCCCGCACCCCCTGATGGTTGCAGGGAACCGGAGCCGGTAGACCCTCCAGGTGAACCTGATGTTCCACCGTTAGGGCCGTTCATGTGACCGCTTAAGTTTGCTGACTCTGTGAATATTATTATGTATTATTATTGTGTTTCTTGTATAATATTTAAGATAACTATAGTAAGGCCGGTAGAGTATTAATATATTCAACCAGAATCTTTCGTATAAGTACATATTTTTTGTCAAAATCGTCCGTCGGAAGTAAAATACTTGAATATTTTATAAATTAATTTTCCAACTATATTTTATTTTTATTTCCACAAATTTTGCAGTCATAAAGATATACCTTTTAACTGAAGAAAATCTTAATTTATTTTTTTTTCAGTTTCAATTTGTTACTTTTTTTAAGTAGACACATTTTCAACTTCTAAATCCTATCAAAATTAACATTAAAACCCAACTGCAACCCACCATGCTCATCATGTTCCTCGATAGCTGCGTGCGTGTGTGCGTGCGCGTGCGCGTGTGGGTGCGCACGTAACGGGAACGCCTCCTCGGGCAGCGTCCAATCAGCTGCGTCCACGTCTACATAGTGTGCGCTAGCCGCTGATATCCAGCCGGTTGTATCTGTGGTGACGAATTTAATTTATGAACAATTTTTTTTGCATTGATAATTTGTATAGTAACGCAGGATTCGGACAAGATAATCATTATTATGATTTATGGTATTGGATTGGTTGATAGAGTTGGTCGTTTCCCTACTAATACCATAAGTTTTGATATGAATGACCCTTATGAAAACAAAGATTGATAAGACGTTAAATATTAGACCATGGTTAAAGAAAATAGAGATTGTTTAAAAGCCACTTAAATTTGCGATTTTTTTACGTCACTCATCTATACTAATATTATAAAGCTAAAGAGTTTGTTTGTTTGTTTGAACGCGCTAATCTCAGGAACTACTGGTTCGATTTGAAAAATTGTTTCGGTGTTAGATATCCCATTTATCGAGGAAGGCTATAGGCTATATATCATCACGCTAAGACCAACAGGAGTGGAGTCACGCGGGTGAAACCACGAAGCGCAACTAGTTTCAAATATATATCCCTAAAATACTACTTTCAGCCAGCTCCCACATAATTTTAATTGAATAGTTCGGCTCTCCCGCTCCTCCCCGCTGCCCTGGATATATGTGCCACTACACGGGGGGGGGGGGCCACGTACCCACGTCCCGCTTGTACTTGTGCGGCGGGATGTAGATGGTGTGCGTGGGCAGGCCGAGCACGCCGCTGTGCTTGTGCGTGCGGCTCTCCCACTCCTCCGCCTCCTCCACCACCTCCTCCTCCGCTCCACTGGAACAATTATTATTAATTCAATAAAAAATTGTATCTCAGTATTTCTTTTTTTTCATTTGGCATGGTCATTTTTAATGTTGAGTCACGTATTGTCACTAACAATTAAAGAGTTAAGAGCATAAAATCAAGAATTGTAAAATATTAATTTTTCATGTGCAAATTCAATAAAAGCAGTCTTCCTAACTTAGATCCGGCTCGAAGGACCAAACGGTTCGGTGCAATGACCACCGATTTTGATAATTGGTACATTGGATGAACTAAAAGTGTATCAATGAACTTAACAAACGTTAAGGGGTCAAAAGTGTGATGCTTATAGTCCTTTTCACCTATGATGATTCCTGTGACACTTCATTGTGTTCCGAATTACGTATTTTATTTTTAAAAAGAAAAAATAATTTTAATGCATAATATTTTTATTTTAAGGCGGCATTATTACCAAAAATATAAAAATGAAACATCTTAAGCTACTAAAACAAACACAGTATTGTTTAGTTTAATATAACGAAAAATAATATAAAGTAACACAAAAAAATAATACCTACGCAATACGTGTACATGAAATGGAACGTTGAAGAATTATAGAGTTGGAAAATCATATAATCGGCGCCCATCTTGTGATCGTTTGTCAATCGCGTCAATCGTCTGTACGAGTCCGTCAGCTTTGTATACAAGTTGCATTTTTATATTGATACTTTACGTGGTATTCTGTTATTATTACTAATTGTAATTATTCACTTTTTGTCGCTGTTGTTTGCTAAGATTCCTTAGTTAATTGTTGGCGAAATGCCGAAATAACTAATTTTGGTCCTTTATTAAAATCGATTTCATTTCCATATAAAATATTATCGATTATCGGAAACAATTGATACGATTTCAGTAAAGGCAATCTCTACACGTGTCAACAATCGATATGTCACAGGAATCATCTCAGGTGAAAAGGACTATAATACATTTGAATTACGAGACAGTTTATGTAGAAATGTACAAATGAGATACAACTCTCTCAGGTCTGTTACTTGTAGGCGGTGTGGTGCGGCGCGGGGTCGGTGCGGGGCGGCGGGTCGCGGGGCGGGGGCGGGGGCGGCGCGCGGCCCGCCCCGCTGCGCGCGCGGTACACCGCCGCCACCACCTCCCACACGTGCGCCACCTACACAACAGTTATTTAGTACTTATACGTAACATAGTATAGTTACGACTTCAGCAATTTTAGGTCATAAGTGTAAAATGACACGAAAGTTTGAATTAAAACTGTCTGTTTAAAGTAGGTCAAATTGAAGCTATAGAAGTTGGCTCAATCTATACTTATATTATAGCTTACACTCTGATGCAGCTAGAATGCTATTCAACTTTAAATTTCAACTATAGTAAATATAATTTGTTAAGTGTTAAATATTTGAACCAGGTACGATGGGATTGTCATCGTCCTTTAGGACTAAAATCCCTAAATAAACAAAGATTTAAAAAAAGCTGAAGAGTTTGTTTATTTCATCATCATCTCATCTCAGGAACTACTGGTCCGATTTTGAAAAATTATTTCGGTGTTTGATAGTCCTTTTATCAAGGAAACCTATAGGCTATAAATCATTACGTTAAGACAAACAGGAGCGGAGCCACGCGGGTGAAACCGCGGAACGCAGCTAGTATAAACAAAGTTGAATGTAATTAAAGCGAGTTAAAAATTTAGCGTAAAGGTAATTTATATAATAGGTTAGAGTACCATGTGCCGCTGGTGGTCGCGCGCCACCTGCGCGTTGTGCCGCGCGAGCTCGTGCGGCGCGGCGCCGGCGAGCCGGTAGCGCGCCGCGCACGCCAGCACGGGCGCCGCGTCGCCGGCCGGCCGGTGCCGCGTGAGCGTGGACGCGGCGCCGCCCGGGAACGCGCGCTCCAGCGCCGCCTGCGCCGCCGCGCCCAGCGAGCCCGCTGTCGGCTGCTTGCGGCTGCGCACAGTATAACTGTTCGATTAAGTTTCATGTTAAAAAATGCTTATAAAGGATCCGGCTCGAAGGACCATATTCATTAGTTCTCCGAGTCGGATCTTTATTATAACATATAGTAAAATATCACAAACGTAAGCACTCATATGGCACTAAGATAAGCACTGTTAAAACATCGCTTTTTAAAGATCCGGCTCGAAGGACCATATTGATTAGTTCTTCGAGACAGATCTTTATTATCACATATTGTAAAATTTCAGAGATATAAGCATTAATAAGTATTGCACTAAGATAACACGATAAAACTAAGCTGTTTAAAGATTCGTTAAAAATCCGGCTCGAAGGACCAATCAATATGGTCCTTTGAGCCGGATCTATATCATCAGAAGCACTATAATAGCTCGTGACGTCACCTGAAGGGCGCGTGTGCGTGCGGGGCGCGGGGCGGGGGCGCGGCGGGCGGCGCGCGGGCGGGCAGCGGCCGCTCGGGCAGCGCGTGCGCGATCTGCGAGCGCGCCGACACGCACACGCCCTGCGGGTTGGCCCACAGCACCGGGTGCGCCGCCTCCGTGAACCGGTGCCGGTACAGGCTGCAGTCCTAAGCACAACACATATCATAACAAAGTATAAAACAAAGTCACTTCTGTGTTTCTATATGCTTAGTCTTTAAAATTACAAAACAAATTTTGATGGGTTTTTTTAATAGATAGAATGATGCAAGAGGAAAGTTTTAGTACATAATTTATTAGGTTTTAGACAAAGCGGGCGAAACCACAAGCGAAAAGCGATAAAATAAAATCGATAATAAATGTATAAAACAATTTTTGGAGGGTAGTTTAAAAAAATTGTTTAAAAACGTCAGAGAATGCTGATTTTCATTTTTTAATTATATATTTTATACGAGTAGTTCCACCGCACTTACTCTACTAGTGGACAGGAAGGTGTGCGGCGAGGCCTGCCAGGCGATGGCGGTGGTGACGTCACGGTGCTCCGCGAACGTGGCCAGCGGCACGTGCGGCCGCCGCACGTCCCACACGTGCACCGCGCAGTCCAGCACGAGAGCGCACGAGGCCACTTGGTACCTGGGTAGGAGGAATACACATTGACGTTCAAATAACACGTTCACAATCACGTACAAAAATTTTCCAAAGAAGATCTTGGAACGAGAAATGTTAAAACTGTTATGACGATTCAAAAGTCTTTCTAGAAGAGATCTTATTAAATAAATAAATGTTTGAGTTTGAGTTTAAGATAATATAAGAGACTTTGAACCTTATAACAAGGAAATAAAGTGTTAATTTCAATGAATGTTTTATACAACGCCGCTTGGAAATCTCATTATAATAAAATTCATCAAAATGTGAACGGAAAACAAAAAAATGTGATCAAATTCAATACTAAAAAAAAATTGTTTTACGTACTTTTTCTGTGGCCTCCATTTGACGTGTCCCACGGAGGCTATTGTGTATATCGTGTGCTCCAAGTTCGGCTTTGCGTGTATATCCCACACCTGAAACAGAAGTTTATAAATATACATGGTGTCCCACTCTAGGTATACTAAGCTCAAAGGAGGTTATAGGTTATCATACGCTGAGTACGTAAAAAAATACTTATAAAATTCCAGACGCATTTTTTTTTCAAATAGATGAATTCTTAAAACTCTATGTGTACACCCCTAAAAAGCAACCCGCCCAACTTTGCCACCGGCACGTGAGCTATCGTTTAAGATTATGTTTTCATAGACAAAATGCTCATATTAGAGAAGCGGTATATGCCGGCTGCGCGAAGCTAGAGAAGAAAACATGGATTTTCAGGAAAAATTTAGCAAAAAATTTTTGACGTAATTTTGTTGTTTAAGTATTTTTTACGTGATGAGTGTATGCAAAACTACAAGTTCCTTCGCGCTTAGTATACCAATAGTGGGACACCCTGTATTGTGCCAATGATATTGTTCATTGACTTGTTGCGTTTTTCGAAGTCATGATTCATTTATTGATTAGGGATATTGAACAAAATCATTTGATCAGTCAAGAATCTTTATAGAGGTGGTGAATAAAAAAAAGATTTATATGGTATTCATTTCAACTCAATGATGCAAATTTGCATATGCTACTGACTTCATTTGCACATAATTTTAAAACAGACACATGACTCAGAAACTAAAAGGCTTTTTCAGGTCTTATATCTGCTTAAAAATGCAGGAACTATCCTTCCCAGCATTTCTAAAACAGACTTCCAAAGGTAACAAGGATACAGACACGAGACAGTCTATAAATAGCATATCAGCACGCGCCGGAGCGGCTAGACCGCGTTATCACTTATCATTTGACCCACTTGTGACTTCTGCCGAGTGAATAATCATTATTGTTAGATGAATTTGCTTTACAACTAATTTTACATATATGATATTTCGTTCAAATGCTTTGCAAATGAGAAAATTTAAAGATAAAATCTGATCTCGAGACGGGATTTGAACCTGCGTCATTCTCCTTGCCCGGGCGACGCCTGTTTAGGCGGGTGGCCGAGTAACATACAATTTAAATGTTACCTACAATTTTGTACAAAGTCAAAATATTGCATACGAAAGTCATGGGTCAAAAAAGTGTCTAAAGATATAACAAACTGATGAATTAACATGACATGGACAAGTGCTGTGCCATTTTTGACCAACGTGACAGATTTATACTCTAACAGTACAAATTATACCCTGCTAACTGTACCTTGATAGTCTTATCCCGTGACGCGGTAGCCAGCCAGGGCACATCCGGGTGCCAGTCGCAGGCGAAAACAGGTCCCGAGTGTGCAGTAAACTGGTGTAGAGCCCGTTCATGTCGCCTTGCGTCCCACAACTGGACCGTGCCATTTTCGGACACCGCTGCGAACAGGTGCGCCGTGTGTGGACTGAATTGGACGTCTCGGATCGACTCTGTGTTGCTGTCAGAATGATTGATTGATTGAAAGATGGTAAAATTACTGCTAGATACTGTTTTTTGTTGTATATTATGATATGGAAATAAAAAAATGCATATAAAGGAAAGGGAAGAAATTCAAATATTTTGTTTCAAAAATTATGTTTTTTTTTATGTAAATTTAAGATACATACCATGATATATCCAAGAAATCATATTATAACAATATAAATAACAATTAAAACACACCTGATAAAAGTCCTGGCCACCTCTTTCATGCGCAGATCAAAACATTTCATCATTCCATCTTGTGAACCCGAGATCAGCAGTGAGGGTTCCGTTAAATGGAAGCTTACCTGGAAAAATAAATGAATATAACATTGACACTTTTTTTTTTATTGTATTCGAGTAAGAATAGAATACTTTTGCTAAGTATGAACAACACAAAAACTCATGATACAAGTTTTACAGTTCCTGTGATTATATTATTGCAAAATAAAATAATATTAAATAATATCAAACTAATTTGTAAGAAAAATACATTAAACAGCAACCTCTTCAAAATGGTCAAAATAATAGAATAGTGCATTCCATATGTGGCTACAAAATTATAAAACTAAAAAAAAATACCTTGTTAACTGTCCGCTTATGGTCTGAGAATACATGTTCCTGTTTAGATCGACCAGATCTGCCCAGATTCCACACAACAACTGCTCCATTTGTGGCTGCTGTGGCTAGAGTATTCTCTACAAAAAAAATCATCAAGTTATTTGTATGTTAATGACATTATTACTTTAGTGTTTACGATTTTATTTGTTTAATATGTTTAATTTTTTTATCATCTATTACAGATGAAGAATTAATCTAATTATTCTAATATTGGAACTTTCATTGAAAAAATGGTTAAACTGTACATTATAGGGCGTGGAATTTGGGGGTGGTGGGGGGTGGAGAGAGGGGGGGTGGGTACTAGGAACTTCCCCTGTAAAGGGGGGGGCGCGGAAATTAATAGTTTTCGAGATACAGTGTAAACTCTATATAACGACACTCGATTTAACGACAAACTCTCTAAAGCGTCAAAATCAATTGCATTTGGTTGGTTTAGCTTATCTACCATACAATGATACACTCTACATAGCATCACACCCACTCTCAATAACGACAACAATTAAGTAATAAACTCGACGTCATGCATACCGAACTTTCTAAGAAATTCGTTCTTTTGTTTACAAATTGGGATTGCTTGCACGTGTAGACTGTTTTTGACCATGACTAAGAAGTATGAGTCATGGATTATCTATACGTTATCATATTCATAGTTGCTCACAAACTTTCAAACTGTAAACATGGCTAGTAAAAGAAAATCATTGTGTATTGACGAAAAAGTTTTATTGAGGATCAAGAGCAAGGAGATGAAGAAGATGAGGCAGATGAGCCTGAGCCTCCGCCGAGCATTAAAGAAGCTCTGAAAGCAGCTAAATTATTGGAAAATTATTTTCTTTATCACCAAGATGTTACAATATCGCAAGATATAAATAAAATAAGTAAAAAAATACAAAAAAATTACTGGTGCAGCAAAAGACGTCAAACAAAAATAACAGACTATACACAATAGCGTTCAAGTAACATTCTTTTTTATGTACATAACTACTAACACTAGTCTGAAATAAATTTTCTCTTTTTCTAATTCTGATTTTTCTTCTCTCCATTTAACGACAACTCTATATAACGCCATAAAATGCACAGTCCCTTCGGTGTCGTTATATAGAGTTTACACTGTATTTACAAATGAAGTTTTTAAGGTTATGTTGGATTGTTACCACTTTTTGGCAGGCAAGGATGCAAATTAACATCAATTTATAACTAAAGCATGTATTTTTTTCCAGTTCCACATTGATCTGAAGCAATTAATATTATTTATTACTTTATAATAATAGTTTTCAATACTAGTAATATTGCATTAGCTCTTTGATTTGAAATATGACAGATTTAATGTAATAGACATTATGGTTAAATTTTTGAAACATGCTCCCTGAATTTCATTATTTTGAGGTGTCTAATCAATAAAGGGACTATTCATAGTAAACTGCTTTTCTTTTTAGTTTCTTGACCTGTAGTTTTTTTTTTTGTTTGAGTGGGAATCGCCCTAAAGTCGCTTCTGGCACTCGCCGGCCGCTGCCGCGGCACGCTCGCTTCGCTCGCTCGGCTCGTGCGGCAGTTCAAATGTTAACCTAATACGCTCGTCGCTTCGCTCCTCGCTACCTATTTGAATACTAAAAGTAAAAGTTTAACAGTTTTGTACAGTTTTAGGGCTTAACAGGAGTACGCACGAAACGATCTCGACTGAAAGGCGGCATACGAACAGTAACTGAAAATGACGTCGTTATTGTTTTGTTCCACGGTACAAAGCGTACAATTAATATTTTTGTTAAATTATAAATTGCGAATATTAATAATTTTATTTTATTTAATCTATTTTACAATAACTATACTTGTTAAAAAATATACAAATTTCATAAATAAAATTTAAATTATAATATTTTTTTTGTTAGATAGAAATTTTTTACCTGAAATGAAACGCGTTTGACAATCGCTGTATATCAATTTGACACTGTCATAACAGTAAGTTCGCGTTTCGAAGCTAAAATGAAGTAAAATTTCCGATTTTCAAAAATTTGTGACTCAAAAACTAAAAGTTTGCGCGGTGTGAAATTTCAGATTTAGGTTCCATAGAACAATAGCTAACCACAAAAAAATTTACGACTCTCAACTCCACGCCCTATAATGTACAGTTTAGCCGTAAAAATAAATAAATTATAATTAATTATTAGGCTAGTTTACTGAAAAAATAAACTTAAAAACATCAGGGTATTTAGTATAAGTACATGCATTTTACCTTCAATGGTACTCCAGGCAACATCAATTGATGAAAAATTGAGATTCAAATTCTTCCCCACTCTAAGATTGCATACTTCCGAAAACTCATCCTCTCCAATAGAAAATACTTTGAAAACTAAAATAAAAAAGGTAGAATATTATATCTTGATGACCTAATTAAGGAATGGCGACTAAATGGTCTAAAAATATTTAGAAATTCTATATAAATTTACTAGAAATATAAAATATTGTAACTTACCATTTCTCCCAGCAATAACAACTTGACTGCAGTCCTTATTTAGAGCCAAAGCATTTGCAGGCCCTTCTTGTGATACACAAATAGTATTTGATGGTATCATGTTAATTGATGTATAGCTAATATATTTGTATATCAATCTATTTGCTTTACTAATGAAGTTATAGTTCAATCACGAGTCACGATGCAGATGTTATCAAGACCAAATAAGATCAAGCAAAAATAAAAAAGGCACAAATATTAAAAATATAAATTATAAACAACTAAAATATCAAAACACAAACACATGGCTGCATGATATGGCGATTTCATGACGTTAAATTAAAACGACTATCAACGAAACACCTTATAATAGCCAGAATCTTAATATACAATAAATATTATTGTGTTTTTGGTTTGATTTGAGCATGTTTTGAACTTTGACTGACTTTGACATTGACAATAGGTCACTTTTTTTTTACCAAAAAACTCTCGTTAGGCTACCTGCACTTTTGATTTTATTACGATTGTTCAGATAGATCTCCTTTATTTTTCTCATAATATTTATATTTTATTCAGAGTATTATATATTCAAACTGAACCAAATATTCATAATTATTTGGAAAATACGGTAACCATGAAATTGATTACATATATAGTTTTTCCAAAAGACTCGACTTCATTCAATGGTTTGTCATGTGCAATGACAGTTTAAATCTATTGATATTTTTGAAGTGTCAAAAGTCATAAATAAAAAAATATCACGAGTATCGAGAAAAGAAGAAGATTAGCGCTGTTACATCTAGGATATTATTTAATTTAGCTTTATGTTATCTAATAACATCTGTAATGGCTGTATGAATAGGAAGATATTCAAGTATTCTTAAGATAGAACAATGGACGGCGGTGATAGAATTTTGGTTGCTGCTGGGCTTACGGCCGCGGTTGTTGTGGGGGCCTTCGTGCTGTGGGGTCCCGGAGGAGCACCCAAGGTCCGTAAGCGGAGAGGTCAGATCGCGGGGCTCCAGAATCTGGGACGAACATGTTTTTTAAACACCCTTTTACAAGCACTGGCGGCTTGCCCTACTTTTATAGACTGGTTAAGAAAATACGCGAAAGCCGATGGCCATAATAGTATGATAACAACGTTGTACACTGTTATTGAAGGTACTTACATTTTGAAAGTGTTTGCTTTCTAAATTTCATTGCTTTTCATGTTAATATAATATAACTTTCCTTTGGTAAACATTGTCACTTATATTGGTTACTTAACCCCTCGCCAGTGTAGCGTGGCCATCGTGGAATAGGCGCATCTGTGGGGCCACACTGTGGTTCATCCACAGACAGATCCCGGTGAAGCACACTTGTGCTTTTTAATCGCGATTTCTCTATTTTTTTATATGAAAAGTACTAGAAAACTTAAGAAATAATTAAACCTCATTAAATTTCCGACTATATAGTATTCATCATGTATGAAGTGAGCTATAAAAATAAGCTTTAATTGATGGTCAAAAATGTAGTACTGTCATGTCAACTAATTTTGATTATTTTATAAAAATGAAACATTTTTCAAACGAAATTTAGTTTAATTATGAAACCTTACATATATTCCTAATAATATAGCTAAAAATCTCATACACCATGCGTACATATTTTTTCTACAAAACATGTAGTGGACTGAAGTGCCGTGTTTTTGACAGCATAAAAACCGTTAGTAAACCGACCAAATAGGCAAGTCATGTGATTCTATAGGTAGCTCTTTCTATTCTGTATATACCACGGTAGGTTAGAGGGAACTAGAATGATTTTTAATAAGATTTTAGAGACGATTTGTATTTGGTCACGAAGTAACCACACTGTGGCCCCCACACAGATCCGCAAAAGTTTACACCTGCCACTGTGTGGTTCCTCCACTGGTGAGGGGATAAATATGTATTTGGCAAAGTTGAATATGAACTTTATTTCTACCCTGCATTTACTTAAATATTCCAGTTTAACTATCTTAATCTTCATATATAAAATCATGTACAATTACTTCACCAACATTCTCATTTATAACCAACAAAAGTGTATATTACAAGAAATTTTTATAAAATCTTATTAAATCTGCTATTCAATTTGTACTAGTCAAAATTATCACCTCAGTCTGATTAGAACAAATTAAATAGATTAAATGTATAAATTAATCCAGTTGTGAACGGCACCCACGAGTCTGCTCGCGGCACCCCCGTTTGTCCTCTGGGAGTGCTACAAGCTCTCAGAGCAGCCGGCTGGGTGGTGCCCGCCGACCAGCAGGACGCACATGAGTTGCTGCATGTGCTGCTCACTTGCATTGAGGAGGAAATTACCGCTATGGCTAAGAAGGTATTCATTTCTTGCTGTTTAGATGTGATTAAATAAAATAATTAAAACATGAAAAATATAACTTGGCATGTTCCTGTTATGTACTTGTATCTATCATGGAAAAGTGTATAATGTTATTATCAATTCCTTTTCATTTTTCTGCCTATTTGAGAAATCCATTCTAAGCTAATATCCAAAATCTTTTGCCAATTTGTTTCTTCTTCTCTGCCTTCTTTCCAATTTCAAGTTAATATGCTAAGACATATTAAAAGAAGTGAATTATATTATTAAAAGTTTATAAAACTTGTTACATAATTTGCAGTTACTGATATCATCTTTAAATTATTTCATTTTGTGTCTTCTCAAAATCAGTATTTGGTTTCATAGCAGTAAATGTTTTTCTGAGTTTTTAGCATGAGTTCAATTTGTATAATAATAAATAAATTAAATTTGACCATTCCAGCCAGGTTGTCTCTCAGACGCGCTAGGTCTCGGCGGCGGCAAGGCGTGGTCCGCGCTTGCTTCGCCCGCGTCGCCGCCGTCAGGGTCCTTCGCGCTTCGCCCCGCGCGGCCCTCGTCTGCTGCACCACCCACTGAACCAGATTTAGTTGATTCAGGTAACAGGTTACAATATGAATTATATTTACGGTTGGCATATATGATATGAAAGCTCTGTTTTCTCCAAATAAGTTTGCTATATAAACACACACATCCTATTATTTTTTCTACTCTTTTAAGACCACATTATTACAAAAATTAACCTGCATACTGTTGGCTAAAATATAAACAATCTGAATTATTGATGATGGTAATATAATAAAAGCAGTTGTCTTTAGTACAAATATAAACAATAATTTAAAATGTGTTAATTTTGAAGATATTATCATTATCTTTTGTTCACAGAGGAACCAGGGCTGGAGCCAACGCCGCTCCGCAAGGGCGTGTCCCGCTCGTTCTGCCACCTGAGCAGCGTGGGGCGGCGCTGGGCCTGCGCCCCCGCGCGCCCCGCGCCCGCGCTGCCCTTCCGCGGGACCCTCGCCACGCGCACGCACTGTACTGTGTGCTCCACTAAGGTACCACTCGCACCATTGTACCACTCGCACCACTGTACCACTTGTACTATTAAACCACTTGTACCATTATACCACTTGTACCATTATACCACTCGTACCAATATACCACTCGTACCAATATACCACTCGTACCAATATACCACTCGTACCATTATACCCTCTCGTTTCACTGCCATTCCAAAAGAACGTTTCGCTTATGTAACTAACTGGAGAATCAATGGTGCTTATACCGCTTCCTTTCCATTCCATACCACCGCATTGCCGTTTCATACCACTGTACCACAGTCTTTCTATACCAATATTATACTACCATTCTATACCATTGCCATTCCTTAACACTATACCACATTCGTTCTATACAATTATATTACTGTCATTCCGTACCTCTATACCACTATAAAAAACAAATTAAGACTACGATATAAATCTTATAAAAATCCTAGGGACAAAATCGAATTGAATTTGATATCTAAAAGATGTCAAAACCTGGCAAAGGATCTATACAATAGTTATATGAAAAATATTGAAGCGGAAATTACCAAAAATCCAAAAATATTTTGGACACACATAAAGGCCAAGCGTGGTGGATCTAGCGCATATCCCTCAACTATGACTGACGGAGATACTACCTCATCCGATGGTTCAACTATATGCAACCTGTTTGCGTCTTATTTTTCTTCTGTATACACACCCAAAGGCGAGGACACTTCGAGCAATGTTTTGTCCTCTCTCAGCTTTATCAATACAGGTGGTCAGTGTCTAACAGGTCCAACATTGGATAAAGATGGTGTTTTGAAAACTTTAAAATCTTTGAACGTTAATAAGGGAGCGGGTCCTGATGGAATCCCTCCTCTATTTATTTCTTCTACTGCTTCGGCATTGGCTGTTCCATTAGTAATGATTTATAACAAATCCCTAATTTCAGGTTCCTTTCCACAGGAATGGAAAAAAGCCAAAGTTGTGCCCGTTCACAAATCTGATAAAAAAAATGTTATCTCAAAATATTATAGACCGATTTCGATCCTCTCTACATTCGCTAAGGTTTTTGAATCTTTAATCTGTCCTTTTATTCAACGACATTTCAGGCAATATCTGTGTGATCAACAACATGGCTTTATTCATTCAAGATCTACAACAACAAATTTGTTGACCTTTACTGAATCGCTTGTGCAATGTGTTGATGAGAATAAGCAGTTCGATGTGATCTACACAGATTTTAGTAAAGCTTTTGACAAAATTTCTCATTCCATACTATTACATAAACTTTCGGCTTATGGAGTTACTGGCTCGTTGTTACATTGGCTACAATCGTACCTAACAGACCGAGAATTTGTCGTTGTCGTAAATGGCTTTGTATCCGATGTCCATCATATTACGTCTGGTGCTCCGCAAGGATCCCATTTAGCGCCAATCCTTTTCAACATTTATGTTAATGATTTGCCATGTTGTTTTTCTTACTCAGAGGCTTTTCTGTATGCAGATGATCTTAAATTTGCCATAAAAATCGATAAACCAAGTGATTCCGGTCTCCTACAGGAAGATCTAAATCGACTTATTCAATGGTGTGCACTCAATAATATGCAGTTGAACTCAAAAAAATGTTACCATATAAAATTTTCTAGAAAGAACTCTGTAGTGCAGTCAAAATATTATATTGGAAGCCAGGTAGTGCAGGAAGTAGACACAATCAAGGACCTCGGTGTCCTGTTTGATAAATCAGTAACGTTTGTACCGCATATTGAGAATGTTACGAAAAAAGCTTCCCAAATGCTTGGGTTCGTATTACGAAATACGAAAAATTTTAGTATGGGCCGAACAAAAATGATTTTATACAACTGCTTGGTACGAAGCAGCCTGGAATATTGTAGTTCCGTATGGAGACCCCACTATTCTACTCACATGCTAAGACTAGAAAGAGTACAAAAAAGATTTCTATGGCACTTAGCATTTTCTGTTGGGAAGCTTAGACAACTAGCTACATATAAGTCGCGTCTTAACTTTTTTAAAATGCGTGCTTTGCATGTTAGATACAACATTATTGATGCATCTTTCTTATTCAAACTTATCAGAAATAAAATTGACTGTCCCGGTTTGTTGAGTCAAATTAGGTTTCGCGTGCCATATTATGCCGTATCCCCGTAGCTGTATCACACCTTTTTACCCTCCATTACGAAGAACTGTTCTTGGTACTAATTCGCCACTTCTAAGAATGTTTAAAATTTTAAATGAGTGTAGTGATGTAACAGATATTAATTTTGATAGCCATAGATTATTCCTGAATAAAATCTACGAACACTTTATTAATTTAATTTAAAATCATTGAGCTTATATATTATAATTCATTCATAATCTCATAAATGTTAATCCAATTTAGTTTATTAAGAAAATTATTATTGTTAATCTTTTTTTTTATTTGTCTAAACTTAAAATGTAAACTAACTGTAATGTAAGTTCTAATTATCTGCCTTGTTAGTTTTCATAACCGTTCTGTTTTTCTTTTCTTAAAAAAAAATAAAAAAGTTTTTGCATGTGGCCTTTAAGTAGCTGTTGCATTTATATAAGTTATTTTGTGTTCTTGTTTCTGTATGTTTGTGTTGATGTAAACAACTGTTGGCTGACCTTAATTAAATAAATAAATAAAAAAAATACCATTGCCATTCTATACCAACATACTATTACTGTTCCATACTATCACACCAATTTTAATCACGGTCATTTAACAATCTTGTTTCTATTTCAGAGTCCAATTAGATACGACAAGTTCGACAGCATCTCTCTGTCAATGAGCAACGCAAGCACGGGAGTTTCTGGCTCATATAGTTTAGCTGGTAAGTTCTTTTAACAGTAATTCTTGTTTTCTAAATTTTTACATTTACTTGGTACTTTTTTACCAGTTATTTATTTATACATTTTTTTACCATGTACACCAAATAATTTTTTTCTATTTCATGAACGATTAAATGTTAATTTCCTACCTGTTATGATTTTTACTATATCTATTGTCTATTTATTACCTCTGTAAAGCATTTTTAACGTAGGAATAAAAGTTGATTAAATATCATTAAAAAAATTATAACCTCAAAAAGCAAACAACAAGTCATAAATGAATAAATCTGCAGGTCTTCTGCGCGCGTTCACATCGCCGGAGATAGTGAGCGGGCTCCGCTGCGGCAAGTGCTGCCCCGAGGCGGCGGCCGACACGCCAGAGCATGCGTACACCAAGCACATACGCACGCTTAGCTTTGGGAAGGTAAGGTATCAAAAGTGGGATAATATTGGTTTTTGTAAATGTTTTTTATAGATAAGAATTTAGTGGTATCGAACTTTTTCATAATTATTGATATTTCATACTATTTTGTTTCTTGTATTTTCAATTTTATTTATATTCTTATTTTTTTAACTAATCTTTGTTAAATTTTTCTGGTACGTATTGTATATTTATGTTACAATCAAAACTGACTAAAGTAAGGCCAACGAGAAGCGATACAAAAGGTCATTCACCTAAAAAACAACTGTGGCGTTGACAATCTAATATCTATCTCTTTCCATCTTGTGCCTTTGTCGTAATGTCTCGTTCTCCCGGCAAAAACATAACAACGTCAAGACGGATTCGCCAACATTCGGGCGGCATTTTTATTATTCTTATATTATATTTTATGATTCAGAAAATTTTTATTATTCGCGTTATTTAATTTAAATCTACATTATACAATAATTCAAATTATGATAAAATTTATAAAAATAGACTATCCTTTTTGGTATTATTACAATTTGCCGGATATTTTTTAAAACTATATAAATCCAACTTTCAAAAAGTTACGCACCCCTGCAATTCCCAATGACCT
Source organism: Colias behrii (assembly GCA_029959065.1). NCBI lineage: Eukaryota > Metazoa > Arthropoda > Insecta > Lepidoptera > Pieridae > Colias > Colias behrii. The sequence continues at coordinate 372,880 of JARWMC010000013.1, forward strand.
TGCATGTGTTTTGTTTACATTTGGTATCGCTCCTCGTTGGACGTACTTTACGAATGAAAACCATGTTTAACTGCCGATATTAGTCAAACACCTTTTTGACTGACGGTTCTGGACCGTCAATGACTTTTGAATGTAACATAATTATATACTATCTTATGTTAATTTTTGGCATATTGCACGCCTCATAAGCGAAGCGTTGAGGTGGGTACTACTGTCACTTCGCGCAAAACATCTGATTTTTCAAACTTAAAATGTCTTTATGTATCATACATTGCACTTGTAAGATAATACATACACACACATATTAAGAAAAAACACTATTTTTAACATTCATGATATTTTTGATGTCATTTTTGTTATTTAAACTAGTTAAAAAACAGTTTAAAAAAGTTCTGTCTTGGACGTCCGTGTGTCTGTATGTGCGGAGGATTTTCTTGTTAACACGATAGCGACCGAAATACTTTACTAATCGAGTCTTTTTTTTTTCTCTTACGCTTGAGTATGCTCAGGAATAGAACCCTTTCATTTTTCAGGGTCTGATTCGATGTGGTTTAATTGTTATTAAATAAACAAAAATAATAATTAATAAATAATTATTAAAAAAAAAATTATGAGGCGTGCACTTTTGGATTTTCCAAATTTTTTTTTTTTTATAATAAGTAAATTCTCACTTTACATAATGTACTTTGTCGTTGACACCTAAATAAATGTAAATTCTTAATTCCTGCAGTTGCCGGCGTGCCTGTGCCTGCACGTGTCGCGCGTGGAGTGGCGCGGCGGCGGGCTCAGCAAGCGCGGCGAGTTCGTCGCCTTCCCCGAGACGCTCTGCATGGCGCCCTACAGCACGCTGCCGCCCAAACAGGTGCGTGGAGGGAATATTTTTTTTATTCTTTTGTTTTTTTCGTGGGTAGGTATGATTTTTGTGTCGTAAAATAAAATTTTTTGGTGGTTAGGTGTGAAAATTTACTCCCATTATACTATTTTTGCTTTTATTATAGTCCTTTCCACCTAAGATGATTTCTGTGACACATCGATTTTTGGCACGTGTAGAGATGTCCTTTACTCAAATCGTATCAATTGTTTCCGATAATCGATAATATTTTATGTGGAAATGAAATCGATTTGAATAAAGTACCAAAATTAGTTTTTTCGGCATTTCGCCAACAATTAACTAAGGAAACTTAACAAACAACAGCAACAAAAAGTCAACAATAACAATTAGTAACAATAACAGAATACCACGTAAAGTATCAATATAAAAATGCAACTTGTATACAAGGCTGACGCACTCGTACAGACGATTGACTCGATTGACAAACGATCAAGATGGGCGCCGATTATATGATTTTCCAACTCTATGATTTTTCAACGATCCATTTCATGTACACGAATTGCGTAGGTATTATATTTTTGTGTTATTTTATTTTATTTTTCATTATATTAAGGGCCGATTTTTCAATGCCCAGATAAACAGCTAGATAGACTTTATTCTTCAGTTAACAAAATATTCAATTTTTCAATAGACGAATAGGACTTATCTATCGAATAACTACGTTATTTGAGGAATAAATCTATTTGCCGCTCCAACGGCCAGATAGCGCGCTATTCGACGGTTAGGCGTTTGAGTTGACAACTGACGCGTCAAATTTGGGATATTTTCGTATGTCATAACATAGAGCGTAGAATTATTAACAATTAAACCTCTTTCTATATAATTATTATCAATCAAAATCATATTGAAATTGATGTTTTTGATAGTACTGATGTCCATGCCATTGAAAATTTGCCGAACGCTGCCTTTAAGTATGTCGTTTCCATCGTAAAATATATAAATTGAAACACAAATTTAACCAAACTCTTTACTCGAATCAAAACAACAATCAACAATCATAGAAGACTAGAGCAATACAAGACAAACTTAAAATGCACTCCTGACGTGAGTCATAATGACGGTTGTTGACAAATTGCAAGAGTTGACTCTATCCCGCTCTAACCTGACTAATTTAATATGTTTGTTTCGCCACTCCGAGAGCAGAGCTGCCAATATGGAAATATTTGGTCAGATAGTTATTCATCAAATAAATCACGATTGATAAATAGGCGAGCCGTTATGAGTTAGATAAATAATTGAATAAATCTATTCGAGGGGTAGTTATTAGACTGTTTATCTCGGGATTGAAAAATCGGCCCTTAACCAAACAATACTGTTTTTGATTTATAAGCTTATGATGTATCATTTTTATATTTTTGGTAATAATGCCGTCATAAAATAAAAATATTATGCACTAAAATTATTTTGGCGTTTTAAACATAAAATACGTAATTCGGAACACGATGAAGTGTCACAGGAATCATCATAGGTGAAAAGGACTATAGGTGTGTTTTTGTATCATACAATGTTACTTATGATTTATATGATTTATTGAGAGAAATATTTGTAGTTGAGACGCTTAGTTTTAGCAAGTAAAGATTTATTACAGTTATTATTATTTTGGAACATGTGTGTCTTTATTGTTCGTTTTTTTCTGATTTAACAAGCGTTCACTACTGTTATAGCTAATAATGTTATTTCCATTGCAGTCGGAAGGGCGGCCGCTGGTAGAAGGTCGCGTGCGCAGCGGGCTGGCGCTGCTGAACGCGAGCGGCGGCGCTGCGGGTGGCGGGGCGGGGGGAGCGGGCGGAGCGGGCGGTGCGGGGGGGGAGCGGGCGCAGTACTCGCTGGCGGCCGTGGTGGTGCACGTGGGCGGCCCGCGCTCCGGACACTTCGCCACCTACCGCCGCGGCAACGGGTTCGAGAGCAGGCGGTGAGTGGGGGGAGGAGGGGTGTACACACAATAATATGCGTTATATACCACATACCAGTGCCTTTCTATACCACCATACCACTGCCGTTCTACACCACATACCACTGCTGTTCTATACCACATACTACTGACGTTCTATACCACATACTACTGACGTTCTATACCACATACCTGATACCACTGACGTTCTATACCACATACACTTTGCCAAAAAAGGGGTATACATTTTTGAAATTTTAAAAATTAAATTCCTTACGTCACTAAACAGAACATGCATTGCCAAAAAATATTTTTAATGCAATCATTCATTGTAAAACCCTTTTATAATATGAGTGTAATCTCCTCCAGATGGTGGTACACATCAGACACACTCGTACACGAGGTATCCCTACAGGAAGTACTCCGATGTTCAGCCTACCTGCTGTTCTACGAGAGGCTATCGGAACCTAGCACTTATAACACGCACTTTTGAATCTAAGATGCCTGGATATTGAGTAAAAATATGATGGGAATTTGGTAAGGAAGGTGTTGAAGTGGAACACGCTTTGTGATGAAAAGTACAGGCAGGTGTAATATTTGTAAATTAAAGTTTCTAAATATGGCTTATTCCTTTCGGGAAATTAATTCTATATTGTACATTAAAATCAAGAATAATAAAAATCAGCAAATGTTTTCGAACCATTTGGTATAAAAAAATATTGGCTATAATGATATTTTCCATTTTCTTATTCAAGCCATGCTGTTGTAATATTGATGATGTATAATTTCTTAGCTTTTAGAAAAAAAGTTGACACGTGTTCATATTGTATATTCTTGGGTACAAGTGATGTACCTGATTCTTTGACACAAATATAGTCGTCTCGCTCTAACGCTGCGTTAGAGCAAGACGGCATCATTCTACGCTTTCGCTTATAAAAGCATCTTTTATAGATTTTGTATTACCTCCAATATTTAATGTACTTAAGTACTATTTGTTTCTGATTAATTGTAACCGAAGTTTTATTTTGACGTATTTTGTAACCCTTTAAAATGTTTACTTGGTGTTTAAATGTAATAGTTGTATGTTTTAATTGTTGACTGAAGGATGATGTGCCATGATGAAAAATTATGTGATAAACTTATAAATACATTTTTTGGTGTGATAACACTTGATGCTTTTTGCGCCTAATGTCTCTTGCGCTTTTGGCTGGTCTCCGGCAAGATTAGCCGCCATGAAATTCAGACAGGGCATTTTAAAATACTTATAAATGTATTACTAAATGTGAATATTTGTTATCGTTATATTCAAATAATTGAAATAGAAAACTGAACTTCTTTCGATGTAAATTAATATAAAAAAACATGCCTGTGAAGGTCACATCAAAGGGTATTTGTTCATCGTAAAAATATTCTTGATCTGATTGATAATACTTATAAAAGTATAAAGTAATTAAAAAATATATATTCATATCATATCCTAATATACAGTATAAAGAAAAAGTCAAATACATTTTAAAAGCATTAAAAAAAATTGTAATATTATTATAAAATATGGTTTTGTAAATCAATAATTTCTTCTGTAAATTAAAACATTTCAGCAATTACTAGTCGTGATATAATATTTCGACGCCCCCCGCGAATAATCCGGTAATCGTAAAAGTGTAAATGTTCAGGAAAAATAAAAAACCATTTTTCCTTAATAACTCCATTAAACAACAAGTATCAGAGACTTTTAATATCGCATATGGAAGCTAATTTTTTCAGCTATCTGGTTATTTCAACAAAATTTAAGTAGTCCCAAGGGCTTCGTTATAATTTAGCTGGATGCATTTTACTATACTAGTGTAGGTCAAGCTCTGGTCAGTAATGTCACTTACGATATTGTTCGTGTAAATTTATATTTTCGACGGCAACAGTAAAATCTTGTTGCGCTAATATTCGTGTTATTTGTTTTGTATAGTGAATATTTGTAAAAATCTATTATTAGGTTATTCGATTGTTTAACAGTAACGTACATTTTATTGTTATAACTATTACTGTTTATTCGAATAGTTTACTTAAGTATTATTTGATGATTATTATAGTATATTTTATGAAATACAGGACATTTTAGTAATTGAAACAACTTTGGATTGTTTCACAAAACACGATAGTTATTATTATCATAAAAAATAGACACTGCACTGAAGACACGACTATTACACATGATTACACAATCATGAAAATTATACTATGGTCCTATTACAGTTAAAAATTTAATCAGAATCCTCATCAGAACCTCACAGAAGGCGAATCCGCCGTGACCAGTCAGTACTTGTGTGGTGTGGTGTGTGATGTCTATTTTCCCGACTACCTTGTATGCAGCAGCAGCGCTTGGGAAAAAGAGCTTCGTGAAAATGAAAAAAAATGAAAAATTATTTATTTCAGCAAAAACACAGTATGTAACAAAACAAAATTTAACAATATCATATTTTGCTGTCACTTATTATACAATATAATTATTAACTGTAGCTCCCACACTAAGAGAACTTGTGTCGTGGGAGCTGGTACGATTATAAAAAATGGATTTGCTCGTGGTACCGTAATTGTTGATTAAAAAGATTTAAAATAACAAATTTAAATATAAGATATGAATAGAGTACAACTAATGAACTAAATTTAAAATAAATAAGTAAATAAATAGATACCTAACTATATCAATAAATAAAATAAGTTAAATAAATAAATAAATTAAAGTTAAAATAAATAAAATTATATGATACATACAATATAATGTAAATAAACAATAATTTATATTAATTTAATGTATTGAGACAAGAAGCTTTTCTGTTTGTGTGTAATTTAATGATTTTAAATAGCATGTAATAACTTTTTTAGCTTTAAAAATAGAAAAACTCTTAATGTTACATTTTAAATTTATTTTATTATATATAAAGATGCCAATATATGGGTTCATGCGCTTAGCGAATGTTGTGTGTGTAGTTATGTTTGGAATTTTGAAGACACGCTTTTTTACAAGATCTTTGTAATCAACTAAATTTAAGATAGATTTATGGGTGGAAAGAGAGCTATAGAGGATGAAAAGCTGCCGCACCGTTAGAACGTCACTGTCTTTATAAAGTTCAGAGGTTGGGTATCTGAAGGGCTTGCATAACATTGTTTTTAGGACCGCTCGTTGAGCTCTTTCAAGGCCGATAAGTGATGTTTTCGCAGCCCCGCCCCAAGAGTTAATACAATAAGTGATAATGGATTGGCAAAGAGCATAATAAACATTCCTAAGCAGATCAGTTTTAGCAGAATTCCGAAGTTTTTTTATTATACCAGAAATTTTACGGACACGATCAGAGAGCAGAAGTATGTGACTCTTAAAGTTCAAATTTTCATCCAACATGATACCCAGGTATTTTACCTTTTGAGCTCTTTTAATTGAAAGATTAGCCGTCCCTGTTTGCGGAAACTCTATCATGTCGCATATAGAGGGTGCCGTAACTGAAGTTTTATGAAAACAAATATAATTGGTTTTATCTACATTTAGTGTTAGTAGATTGCGTTCGAGCCATGCGTTTATTTGAGTCATACCTTTTTGAGCGGTAGACACAGCCTCATCCCAATTTTCACCGTAAAATATGACAGCTGTATCGTCTGCGTAGCAGAGAATATCCGCGTTAGATAGAGAGATTTTGTGAATGTCGTCCATATAAAGTATAAAAAGGGTGGGGCCTAAGATGCTACCTTGTGGGACTCCAAAATTGACCTCTCTCGTTGAGCTTCTTTGGTCTCCAATTTTAACACACTGAAGCCTTCCCTTCAGATAGCTCTCAAACCACAGAAGTGCGTGGCCTTTGATACCGCATCCATCAAGCTTTCTAAGCAGTAATGGAATAGAAACGGTATCAAATGCCTTTGCAAGGTCGAGAAATACACAAAGACAGCTTCTTCTGCAATCTAAATGCGAAGCAACAATTGACGTGAGGAGGGAGACTGCATCGGCTGTACTTTTCTTCCGTCTAAAACCAAATTGATGGCTTGAGATTAGGTTATTACTCTCTAAGTATTTAACCAAACGAGAATTTACTATTTTTTCGAGAATTTTTGAGAAGACACCCAATAAAGAAATAGGCCTGTAATTATTCGGGTTGTCACGTTCCCCCGCTTTGTGAATTGGGGATACTGAGGCAATTTTCCAACTATCAGGAAAAATTCCCTGTGATAAACTAAGATTATATATTGAGGTTAGGGGGCCGAGGATCTCTTGACGGATCTGCTTAACCAGTAAATTGTTCAGGCCGTCAATACCCGGAGCTTTGTTGTTCTCCAGTTGCATTATCAAAGATTCCACTTCATGTATGTTAGTTGGTGTCATAAAGAATGAGTTAACGGGAGAATTATTAAAACAAATTGTAGAAGCTAAATCTTCTTGGGTGACTTTAATCTTCTCTAATATCTGTGTTGCGTAAGATTCTCCAATAGAAGTAAAATGTTTGTTGCATGCTTCAAGGGACTGAGAAGGATTTAAACAGTGGATGTTCAAAAGCTCTAACGGTTCTCTTTTAGAAATAGATAAATTACAAATATTCTTTACAGCTTCCCAGGTTTTTTTTGGATTGCCCGCACTATCACTCAGAAGGGAAACTTCGTATTCACGCTTAAGTTTCTTCAGTAAATTATTTGTAAAGTTACGGTAACGATTGTAAATGTGCAGTAGCATTGTATCAAGAGGATTTCTTCTAACACGTGTATGGAGTCGATCTCTGTGTCGTATACAACGGAGTAAGCCGGGACTTATCCAAGGTTTTAAGATAGTGTTTGACCTGCGGCAGGGATATTTGCGAGTGTGTTTGTTTACTATTGATAGAATCGTATCGGTGAAAGTTTGGACTATTAGGTGTAAGTTGTTTTTATCGAGGATACTTTGCCAGTTTACAAGATTTAGGTCAGTCTTTATAAGCTCAATATCTCTTTTGAAAAAGTAACGTTTTGCGTTGCGAACCTTTATTTTACCAAGTCTCATCCCAACCATAACCATATCGTGGTCTGATATGTCAGATTCGCAAACTACGCCAATTACTGCTTTATTGGATTTTACAAAGATGTGGTCAAGGCACGAACCTTGTCTAGTCGGAAGTGTTATTGCAGGCGCCAGATCAAATTCTGAGACTAGGCATAGGTATTCCTGCCACCAGGGACTATCAGACGATTCCAAAATATTAATATTAATGTCACCTGCTAGGACAATATATTGATTATTCAGACTAGTGAGGTGCCTGTCCAGCGATGTGAGAAACATTGAGGGATTTCTAAATGAAGGAGAGCGATAAATACCGAGTATACACACCTTTTTGTCAACAATAAGTTGTAGACAGTTTGCCTCGTCGATGGGAGGTTCTGAAACTGTGACACAAAGACCATCCCGTACGTACATCACAACACCGCCATTTTGATTAATAATTTTAGTAGTTTTATATGCTGTGTAATTTTGCAATAATGGAATTTGAGAATGTTCACTAAGCCAACATTCATTCAGTATTATGACATCATATAATAGTTTTAAACGCTGCAAAGAAATTACAAAATTATCAAAATTTTTGCTAATACTACGTATATTGAACGAAAGTACTTTGAAATTATAGTCACTTGTAAGAAATGATTTACAACAATCGATGTTAGAAACGGCATGACATTTTATCTTGTAAGAGTCTAAATCGGCTGCAATATTATTCGACGCCATTAGATATTAGTTTTGTACTATAGATTAATCTAGCTTTTACTTGTTTGATGATAACTATACAAGTTTCAATAGTAAATAACAGCTTTAAATACATGTTCGGATTATTATGAAGTGCCTGATGTAAATGTCGTAGCAAAGTTGTGTAAACGATTTTTTGTATTCCTGAATTTTTGTAGGCGTTTAAAATTAATAAATATTGATAATTAATAAAAGTATATAATATGTAAATAAAATAAAAATTAAAATAAAATAGATAAAATATATAAGGAATAAATTGAAGTAATAATATTATGTTATGTGATATAATTAAAATACATCGATAGTTTCTTAACAAAGTATCTAAAAAAGTTACATGTTTATGGCTATTTGAAATATTATTTAAGCTATAATTATTAGAAGATATATGAATTATTACAATTTCAGCATTGTGATGTATCGTCGATATGCGGGGCCGAGTTAAAAATACTATGCAGATCGTTTTGGGTGCGAATGTGAATAGCATTTTTCCCTTCTCGCTGTCTGACATATACATTCCCATTACTACACCAGCAAAATGCGTAACCAAAGAGTTTGTATTTACTTCGGGCCTCGCGAAACAACAAACGGTTTTCCTTTGTTAGTCTTTCATTATAGTATATTTTCGATGCTTCACCAGGTATATTCAAATCAGCACTGTTGATATTTTTTCTCGACTTAGCAGACTTTAATATTTCGTCGCGCTTAGAACGTCGATGGAATCTAATAACAACAGGACGGGGAAGTTTTCCTTTATGAGAAATCGTCGATTTTTCTTTAGAGATACGTGGACCGGCTCTCATGACCCAGTCAATATCTTGATCTGACAGTTCTACACCAACTTTTCGAGAGGCAAGCAAGGCAATGTGATGAAGGTTTTCATAAGCTGTTTCGGGTATGCCAGCCAGCTCAATTTCGTTTCGCAAATGTTGTTGCGCTTGTAGATTTAAGTCGGATTGGAGGTTTGAGATTGTGGCCTTAAGGACATTTATCTCCCGATTATTGCACTCCAGGTTTTTAATTCTAGACTCGTTTGCGGTTACTTTCCCCTCGAGCATTTCAATACGTTCGTTGCAGATTATTAGTGATTGAGTGGCATCCTCAAGCCGTTGTTTAATAGACGACAATTCTTGTGTCAAGCGACGGATTTCAGAAGTAAGCTCCTTAACATCGTTACCAGTTACTTCGGTAATCGAGGAATCTTTTTTCCGCATTGTAATAAACTGGGAGTCGGAAGTGGAGCGAACTGGAGTGTTGCTGTTATCTCCACCTCTTTTTTGGGCTGAGGAGCAAATGGGACATTCCCATTTATTTTTTTGTTCAGCGGTTAGCCCATTAGCGTTTATACAAAGTTGACAAAATATTTTTCCGCAGGATTTTAGAGTGCATTTGACAGAATTATTATCCTTAAACACCTTTAAGCAACCGGAGCACTTCATTATTTATAGTATATAAACAAAGTACCTTTACACTAAATAATGTATAAAGTAGTTCCGAGTCCGCTCTGCGAAGATTAATCTATGACTCGCAAGGACTCGTACAGCACAGCAACCGGTCCGCACGCAGATATCACCCGGCTGCCTGAAGGATTTACGAGCGATAATCACTTGCACACAGCTGTAGTCAGTTCACGTTTACCCGACACTTTAAACTGTACAATTTGTTTATTGCTGCACAAATATTCTTTAAAATTCACTTTATCTTCACTTAGTACGCGATTTAATGTTGATTATTATTAGATTTGTATCTAATATTAAAGTAAATGTTTAGATATTGAGCAAACGTACGTCGCGAAACTTTTTAAAAATATATTTTATACAGACTATGAACAGAGAACAAGTTAACGGTTTGACCGCGAGGGCAAAGATGATGACGTGACTCCGGCCGTTCCTCCTACATCGTATCTCCTATCCCATTCGCTGATCGTATCCTGTCTTAAAATACGCTTGACGAATGAAACAGGACACAGATCGTAATCCGGTTTCCTCCTCAACCCCAGAGCGGCCTCCTTGGCTAACTCGTCTGCCCGTTCGTTCCCCTTAAGCCCTGTGTGCGCCTTAATCCAAAACAGGGAGACCTCCCGCCTCTGCAATGCAGATTTTCGGAGGGCCGCCCGTGTTTGCACAGCCAGGGGATGAGGGGAACTCAGGGTAACCGCCTGGAGCGCCGATCTGGAGTCGCTGAGGACACCGACCTTTGCCGCTCCACTCTTGCAGGCCATGTCTACTGCTCTTTTGAGCGCTAGGAGCTCAGCATGAAAGACGGTACAATACGGTGGCAACGCAAGCTTAATGGCCTTTGTCTCGGCCTCACCTTTCCATACGGAAAGGGCGGCTCCGACTCGACCCTCAATCTTGCTGCCGTCCGTATAGACCCTGTGGACGTGGCTGTTAACCACGTCGTCATAGGTGTCCTCATCTATCAAGCCGAACTCCAGCTCTACCTGCTCTGCCGGATGTGGGTCCTCAATCGCGGGTGCCATTCGTTCCACCTCCCTGTCCCTCAATACCGCCGGGTGCGACACACCCCACTTGATCTCATAAAGCCTCGAAGCTTCGAGTATCCTGAGATCAAGAGGGAGAATCCCAGCCAACAGCATCGCAGAGTTCAGGGAGACAGTCCGATATGCTCTGCAGATCTTCTGGGCAAAACCCCGTTGAACGGTGTTAAGCCTCTTTTGGACCTCCATCTTTTCCGCTGTGGGTGCCCATGCTGCTGATGCATACAAGATAGTCGGTTCTATAACTGCGATATACTTATCGTCTTAACTACTTGGGGGTTAAGCCCCCAAATTACTCTAGCTGCTCTTGCTAATAGCTTATAACGGGCGATTGCCTTTTTGCAAACGCTCCCGTCATGAGCGTTGAATGTCAGGCCGCCATCAATAGTAAGGCCCAGTATCTTAATACTTTCGAAATATTGGATGTCCACACTCCCCATTACAAGTCGTGGCCTGTCAAATTTTAAATTTCGTGTCGAGAGCAGGGCACATGTCTTGTGTGGCGCGAATTTTAGTTTATTTCTGACACCCCATTCGTCAATTTTCCTCAATGTGCAGTTTGCCTTCGTCTCTACTTCTAAAGCAGTATCTCCATCAAACACGCACAATGTCGTCGGCAAAAGCCTGACAAAACACATCCATCTCCTCTAACATCCACAGCAGAGGATTCAGCAAGAGGTCCCACAGGAGCGGCCCACCTATGGAACCCTGCACGCACCCCTTGTTGGTCTTTTTACTCACTTCCACACCCGCATACCTAACTTTCACACCTCTTCCACTCAGGTAGCTGCTGATCACCCGCCTCACGTTCCCCGGACACCCAACTTCGGCCAACCGCACCTTTATGGCTGGACACCAGGCGCTGTCAAAGGCTCCCTCTATGTCCAGAGATACCACAACAGAAATCTTATTCTCCTCCCTCTTATTTCTGATGTGGCTCACTAGTCTATAGAGGGCGTCCTCGGTGCTCCTCTGTGGCATGAAGCCATACTGATGGGGGCTTATTTTGGGCAGCAGGTAGAACCTGAGTCGGACGACCAGCATCTAATGAAGATGAAGATGAAGGTTTCGATGTGGTCTATTCTGATGCCTGCCTCGTTTATCTCTCAAGCTTTCATGTCTTTTAATTTTTTCTAAGGCCGTGTAAATCATTTGCTCAGTAATAGAAAGAGTGTTTAAAAAAAATACCTTGCATACTTGCACTCCATAATGAATGTAGCTGGAAATCGATTTCTTAATAAAACCCCGAATAAGCCTGTACTAGCACTTACTTAAATAATGTAGAAAACTATTTACCTGAATAATATCGTAACAATGTTTACTGTCAAATCATATTGATATTAATTTTCGTAAAGATCTAAAACCATATTATTCGTTTAAAATACATTTTAATGTTATTTTATGGAATATACGCGTAGTTTTTCATATCTTCGTAAATAAAGATAGAAAAATTCTGAAAAAAAATTACATGGTGTATTTTAACTTCTAGATGCCGAAAAACGCATAACATGAAGAACCCCGTAATAGGTCATTACCGGATTATTCGCGGGGGACGTCGATTTGCCTTCTCAGGTTGTCTTTAGGTACCCTATTTAATATGCCGGCCATTTTGGCGCGAAATGAAGTACTTTAGCTGTGAAATATGAATTGTAATTGTAAATATTTCTATATTTCAAGATTTTTAATAAAATAATTCGTGTGAAAACTAGCTTATAGAAGAAGCCTTGGGTATGCATTTATTCAATAGTCCTTACGATTGTAACTTTGCATTTTGAATCTGTGCATTTTTAGCACTAAATTTTCTATAAAATTTCACCCTCTATTTTCCTACACTCTTCGATATATTTTATCTATGTATGTTTGATCCAGCTAGAATCGTTAATGTAGATAGGAATTTTTGTGGGAAGTTTAACCTTGAATAAATATAATATCTTATTCTCAACTTTGTATGTATATTTTCTTTGGAAAGTGGAACAATTTGCTCATTTTCTACAAAGTATTGAGTAGCCGTTGGTTTGAAATCCACTTCTGTTACTTAATGATCAATATTTAAATACGACGAGGTTGTAAAGTGCATTTTTTAATAACATGACTTTGATGTATGTATTTTTAATTATTTAGCTTCTAGTGCCGCCAAAAATCATAATAATCATTTTCTTACTTTAAATACGACGATAGGCATTTTTTAATTCGTCGCAAAGATACAATGATTTTGCTCGAACATAGCCGTCCTTGTTTTTGTGTATTTTGTTTAACATTTAAGCTTTTACAAGAATGTAGACTGAGGCCATTGTTTTACTACATAATTCATTCTTGTAACATTTATATCTATGTATTTAAATACGTCACAATTAGAATACATAACTGATCATTATTATTTTATTAACATTTCCATTCGAAAGTCTATGTTTTGGCGGGAAACTATGTCTTGCTTATCTGTAGTTTACAGTCATGGCTATGAATTCTATGAATTAAAAAAAAAAAATTATGAATGTTGTACGAGATACTTTGATTGGTGCTGAAATTATTCAAAATTCTCGATCATAATAATTATTGTTATGGATTATTTTCTATCATAGATGTTAATCTTTAAAAATTTCTGCATAAATTAGATTTTTAGAGTACTTGAGTATTCAGTTGTATGTAATGTATGTAATTATAGTAGAAGTTTAAGATCATTAGCTTATACAAAAGTAAAGATGTAGCACACATATTTAATTTTAATGTTCATTCTTATAGAAATTTTGTTGAACAATACTTTTGAACGATTTTTTAACTGCAACATGTTGTAAGTTTTGAAAGTGGTCTGGAGAAAAATAGTTAAATTTTGTTCCTATTTTGTTGTGTGAATGAACTTCAAATGATGTGTGATGTAGATAGAAGAGTTTTAAATGTGAATTGATGAAAGTGATATGAATGTTGGTGACAAGTAGTCAATAATGCGCTGTATACAAAAATATTTGTCAAAAGTTGAGCTTTGCTTAGCTCGTGATTATTGTATGTGTGTACCTGTCTCAATGGATATTATTATTGTAAAGTTTATACTACTAATATATGGTTCTGTATATTTATTAGTATTGTATCATCCAATTGAAATAATGAGTACAAGCAAATGTGGTACTGTATATGATTTGAATTTAAAAGTTTGTAATGTGAACTATATTAGTTTTTTTATGCTTTTTGTAAAGCAAGCATTTTGTATGTTTAATCTGTAGAATTAAAATTATTATGCTTATGTATGTTGACTATATGTATGTGTTTAGTTATATGAAACATAATATCATTAGAAATGAACCAAAATGATAATGTATCACTTTCATTTATTCAATGTTAAAATGTTTATAAATAAATTATGTTTAAAATAAATTTTCTGTTTTATTTTGTATAAGTCATATGTGGATAAATATTTTGTAAATTGGCCCCTTAAAATAGAACAAAATAACGAGACAACTTTATATGGGAGTAACCTGTTACACAATGTTGACCCAGAATCCTCAATCAAACAATGAATGAAAAATTTAATAACATTTTGTTTGCTCATACTAATAAATAATATTTAGATTGTCCTTTAATGTTTATTGTCTTTGATGTAATCAAAAAACATCTGGTTAAAAAATATTATGAAATACAAAAACAAAGATGGCTTAAAAAATTTATTGATAAGTTTTTGCATTTTTATATCTGTTCAACAGAAATTTTACATCTGTTCTGTGTCAAACTTATATAAATCACTTGGATTAAATTTTACATAGCCTAAGTACAGTGTTATTTAATGTTATGACATACTGTCGATGAGAGAGGCACGCATGGTGGAAGTAATTGCAGTTGGTTTAGCATCGTTCAGCTTGAATACACTCTCAATAACTGATATTTCTGTTGAAGTAGTGTCCATACCACAGAAAGCACTCCAATCGTTGACAACAAGACCTGCGGCAACCACATCACTACCCCTGTTCACTGTGCCCGCAACCAAGGGCACTTGCAATAGTGATGAGAGCTCATCTTGATCTTGAATTGTGGTTTTCGGGTGGACTAACCCACCTCGGTTGCTCAAAGCTGTGTAAGACCCTACTAAAACGTTCCCAGCTACTGTCTGTCTGAAAACCTCCACATCTAATGTGTCTGCGAGTATTTCTTCTGTGTCTTTGTCGAGATCTGGATGCACCAACGCGACATAGTCGTTGCAAGCGATGACGTTCCCGAGGGCACTTAATCTCTCTTCTACTCGTTGCACTTTAACACTGTCTGGTAAACTGTTGCGGATGTGCTGTAATTCTGTGTCTGTAGTTGACGCTGGTACGAGCAATCCATTTTTATTCGCAACTGTCATTCGCCCAATAATTCGGCAGCCTGCGATACTCACATGCACGACAGGCACTGTGTCTGCTAATTCTGCTTCAAAAACACTGTAAAAATTCTCCGAACCTCCGATTGCAACGAGACAGTACGAATTGGTTAATTTACTAAAAACTCCCACCTCATTATTGTTTTCGAATTGTACACGAACCGCCATGACTGTTTTTTGGATTTCTTGTTTACTGTATTGTTTTTAGATATTTCACAAGTTGATTCACTCTTCACGTGGAGAGAAAAAGTAAAACACGATCAATCCGCCAAATGTCATTATATACGTACAGTACTTTTGACAAACTGTCAAATTGTCGCCACATTGCGCAATCGGATGCGTTCCGAACACAGGTTCCGAAGTTCCGAGTCATAGAAATCTAAATAACAAGGCAATAGAAGTGTTATAATGTCATAATTAGTATGAAAACCACTGTCGCCAAAACCCATACATTTAAACCGATAACTAAACAGTTCACACAAGTAAACTATGCCTTTTATTGGACAGCTTCATTTTAATGAAAATTAACTTAATTAATAAATTCCGCATTTTAATATGTACTCTAACGCACAACTTTACGGTTTATTTTTGTATAACATCCCTAGGTACGTGAGATATTTTGTTTCCTTTTGCTTAGAAACTTCAAATACGAAAAAATTCGGCTACTCGACAACAGAGGGCGTTAATTTTTGATAGATATAACTTTGAACCTCAACGCATAGAAATAAGGTTGAAATTTCATTAATGTTCATTCAACGCTTTAGTGATGTAAGACATCATCAGCCTTGTTATCGATAGTTAAGTGATAGTTAACAAATAAGAAATATATAGTTGTTGATTTTAATACAGTGGTAGGCTCATCTCGTGAGCCCACGGCAGACTGTAGAATGTAGATATAGGTATAAGAAATAAAAATATGTTATGTACTTAAATATTTATTTATCTATATATACAAATAGTAAAACAGTGTCTGTACATTATATATTTAAAAAAATGGAGGGGGTTTAGAATCTGAGAGTATAAATTTGAAAATCTCGAACACCTGATGCAGAACCGCGCCAGACCACCAAAACTATAAGAGTTATAACAATTATGCCATAACAAAAATCGATCCACATAATAGCATCTCCTGCTGAAAGTATAAATTTAAAGATCTGAAATGTACTGGGAGCCCTTTTACACTATAACATAGGAAAGACAACAGAGACTGACAAACTTTCGTATTTATAATATTAGTAGTATGTCCCGAATACACATACAGCAAAAAATTCAAAATCAATTAGAAAGTGAGAGTAAGAGAGAGTGTTGCTGGAGTACAGCGTGAAGAGATAGAACAAGAGTACAACGAAAGTAGTTTATAAAGAGATTTAAAACTTATTAACCGACTTCAAAAAAAAGGAGGAGGTTATCAATTCGGCCGGTATGTTTTTTTTGTATTTTTTTTATGTATGTACACCGATTAAATTAACAAATTTTTTTTCCCAGTCGCGGATATCCATTTGTCCTTAACGTCAGGACATTGTGGAAATCTGCAAAGAATATATTTAATATAAAATAGTTTTGTCAACCTAAACGAAGAATGTCCTTTACATTATGGCATTATTGTATATTTAATTAATGTGATTCTGTATCGACAGTAAAATTGTCCGAAAATGATTGTATCGATGTACTTAGTTAAAAAAGTTATACATATATCAGTTATAAAAATAAAATAAAATTCAAATTAAAATATAATCCAATTATACCATCAGTCGTCATAAGACTTATATTGAAATAAATAAAAACCTAGTTAACTACTACATACATAATTATAAATTATATTTTAACATCGTATTACGCAAAAAAATTTTAACACATCACATCACTAGCTTGCGACTATTTACTCTTTATCGTTAACAATGCAGTACATTGCTTCTTGTAATTGTCATTTGATAACATCTGGCAGTTATAACAACCGACCTGTCAGATGTTGACAATAGTAAAAGGCAATGTATAGCTAAACGTGATGAGAGGAACGGTTGACTGTGTCATTCGTATTACTTGTAAATATTGTTTAATTTTAAGGAAAAACGGCAATATTTATAAACAAAAATATTTGCCGGTGAAATGTTATTCCTTTATTAGTATAATTACAATTTATGGAAGAATTTCTGCACTGGGAAATGCTGCAACACACCATGTTTACTCACGCACGTGTCAGGAACAACTGAACATTGAACTGTGAACAAGCGACGACTCACGACGGACGAACAGACTTGTGGCATGGTAAACACCGAGCGGCGACAATGTCACGCGCGCTTAGAGCTAGCGCGCACGAGCAACTTTGTCTCCGCAACAATTTTGTCTCTCCCATCAATTTGTATGGGGAGTTGCGTCGCTACGTGCGCGCACTTTCATACTAGCCCATGGGTGGAGAGACAAAATAGTTGCGGAGACAAAATAGTTGTGGAGACAAAGTTGCTCGTGCGCGCTAGCTCTAACGACTTCTAGTGCCTTGTTATTTAGATTTCTATGTTCCGAGTATATACAAAACAATAAGAATTATTGTGACGTAATAAAAAATATCATGAAATTTTCAAATAGGTGTAATATTGGAAACGTCATACATTCAACTTTGTCATAAAACAATAATCATCTATGATCATGAATAAATATCAAAATTTCAAGTAAAATTTTTAAATCCTCAATCCAATACAATGTCTCCAAAGCGAGAGAAAAATGCGTAGATTTGTTAATTTGAATTGCCTAATAGAGTCCAATGACGCACCAATTTTCCCTATCGATACAATACAAAACCTAAGGCAAGCAGTTCTGGCACCAATAAAATACAAACCGAATATTGAACAAACGCTACAAAGAGCAAATTTCAAATTCCACAGAACTTGTAGCTATTCCAGTTTAATCAGGGTAAGTATACCGTATAGGATAGGAACCCAATAAAAATTCAACCTAAGTATATAATATAAAATGCTTTAAAAATGATAAATTGTTTTATTCAGGAATGTAACGTAACCGAAGGTCAAACATTGCTAATATTTTGGGGAAGCAGGAGTTCCGATAGCAGAGTCACCATAAGCATGTCTGCATCCAGCTGTTCGTCAGTGCATATTCCTGTTAGTACTAAATGTATTTGTAATATTAAATAATCAAAATTGGTAGAGTCAATGAGTTATTATATCGTCTGGTAGCAGGTAGAGTCAACTGGAACCCCAGGTCGCATCTGATAAAAGCTGTGCCTACTTCTTAATAAAATCAGTTTAAAATCGTTATTATTTTTATTAGTATTACCTATTATGAGAACCTAATCTACGTAATTTGTGAGTCATTTTAAATTACGCTGTGTATAATACCTATTATGCTCTACGTGCTTTACCCTTTTTTTTTTTTTTTTTTAAGTGGGGAAATCTTGCATAGATACCCACGGCCTCCGGGGAAAGGGCCGTGGGTTATGTCGGATTCCTACCGACCAAAACCCCACTGTGTTCCGTCAAGCCGCATCAACGACGGGGCCACGGGTATAGGTAGAATTCTTCCGTGACCCCATCAGCAGCTGCCCGTCTCCAGGCCAACATACGTGCTTTACCCTAGAGCCATGCCATGCCTGATTCTCATTTTCATTATTTGACTTTTTGAGTGAAAGCGTGATTGAACTTGTTTCTTATAAATATTTGTAAATAGCCAAGCGCACACAATCATGGCACCCAGCGTGACAGAGACCTGCGGTCCACGGCGCAGCAGACTGACATTAGCTGCAGATACTCGCCAGGTGTTTCCTCCCCAGGTGATTGTAATTTGTATAGTAGCTCTTCTTTTTTTAAAGATCTTGTTGTTTTCTATCGGGCTTCATTGCTGTTGTTTCTAGAAATGCAATTTATATAGAGCAATTACCTACACGATATTGTTGGCACTTGGCTATGAGAAATCAGTCAGTGCTAGGAGTTGATACAATTGCGTAATCGAATTAATAACACATTACACAATTAGGTTTTATCTCTGTAGTTGTAAAACAATGTTCTTTATAAATGCGTCATCCTGCCGATATCATAATGTTTTAAAATACATATCAATACCCTTCTCCCTACCTAAAACGAGCTTATTTTGGCCAAATATGCGCTAACGTGGATACACAGGACAATATTATGAAGAAATGACACGTCAGAAGGCTGTGAAACGCATCCTACAAGTAAAGGAATGCCGGATTTCCCATTTCGTGGGCTGTGATTTCACAATATTATTTTTTAATATTAATAACTGTTAATAATAATTAGGTAATTGAAATGCGTGATAAAAGCAACTAATGCTTCAGTATTATGGTGATCGAAATACTAATATTTAATTTATCGATACATAATGATTTACCAATGCCTATTTTGCAAAATAAAATAAACAAACAATATTATCTGCAAAAATAAGTACCTACTCCAATACAAATTCATTTATAAGCTTGCAATAATAAGATTACGTAATAGTATTTCATAATATAATTAATTATCTTGCGAGTTGAGTGAGTTGATGAGTCATGACAACAAATTCTTTGAAAACTGCGAACACACGAAGATATAATTATGTTTTACAATTGAAATTTTTCTTTATCCTCTATTATGAATAATTAATTTCGTAGATTACTAAATATGTAGTTACAAACATTGCTAAGACTGGTTTTCAAATGAAAAAAGGCATCGAAATCGGTCCATCCGTTTGAGAGCTACGACGTCAAACTCATAACACTTCTATTTAACCGACTTCAAAAAAAGGAGGAGGTTCTCAATTCAGCCGTTATATATTTTTTTTTGTAAAATAAAAAAGTTTTATCTAACTAACTAGGAAGTTATCTACTTTATATTCCATACGCATATAGTAAAACAGATAAATATGATAATCATCTTTATTAATATTCATACATAGACATCAAATATTTGCTAAAATTACTACTAATTACTTATCTTTATTACAAATATATAGAAAACTTGTTCTTTTTCCGAAAAGATAACGATTTTTAAGCTTTTTTCTATGGCTTACTCGATACTTATTATTAGCAAATCAAGGTGGACCTAATTTTGAGTACCTAATACAATAAAAGTGTTAGCGAATCTGTCGGACATCCAAGACTCGCAAGTGCTGCGCGAGCGCATCGCCGACTCGCTGACGTTCTCGTCGCCCGCGTCGTCCATCCTGCAGCCCACGGCGCGCTCCATGTCCATACTCGGCTCGGTCTGCGCGCTGTTGCTTAAGAAACAGGTAGGTATCTTAAGAATGAAAGATTAGAGTGTTATTACTCATTGTGTAGTAGTATTTGTTTTGTTTGTAAAAGCAATTAACCCATTGAGCCCCGAACGGCCCGCGATCGGTCCACGATACAGTAGATTTTCTATTGTGTCTGTGATTCCGGGGCCTGAGTTATTACGTGTAAATTAATGAAGAATGTGTCATTGCGTTATAATACCTAATTGTTAAAGGAGATAGATAGTTGATTCTTGAATCAATCAACGCTGTTTTTCTTTTATTAAATATGTTTGCCTTAGTTTAAATGCAAAACGGCTCAACCGATTTTGATAATTTTTTAACTTATTGATAGATTAGACTAACTTGAAACTTGATTTTTTTACGTGGGTATGGCTCAATTATTATTAGTCAACTAAATGTTTTATATTTTTTTAACAAAATACATTATGACTGCCTCTATACTCCAGTGTAGGGGTTTCAATATAATATTATAAAACTTCAATTATCGTTCAACCATGTTATATTTCAAAATTACAATTTACAAGAATCTGTTAGATATTATCAGTACAATTGTAAAAGGGCTCAGACGCGAAAGAAGTATCAAGCGTCACCGCCAGCATCCGTTCCGACAACATCTGCCGCATCTGCTTCGGCGGCAGCTCAGCGGAGCGGCTGGTGCGGCCGTGCTCGTGCCGCGGCACCATCGCCGCCGTGCACCGCTCCTGCCTCGAGCGGTGGCTGCTGCAAGCGGCTACGTCGCACTGCGAGCTGTGCAGACATCACTATGTCGTGACTAGGAGTCATAAGTTAGTTTTCGTCGTGTGTTTATAGGTTTTTAGAAATAGCTGTGCCGATGTCGTAAGTTAGTTTGGTTCTAAAGTTTCTATAGTTTGTTTTAGCATCACTATGTGGTGACTAGGTGATATGTTAGTTTGGTTTGTGTGTCAGTAAGGTAAATTAGTTTCTAGAAATAGGTAGTTGTGTAGTGGATGCGGGAGTTTTAATTAAGTAAGTTGTTTAGGTTTTGTGTTAATAAGATAGCTTAGTTTTTAGAAAAAGTTGTGCAGGCAAAATACATTTATAAACGTAATAAATATTAATTTCCTTTATGATATGGATTAATGAAATTGCAATAATATTGTCTTGGTCAATGTAGTTAGATGTTAGGCACCTAATGTGTTATATCCATGCTTAGCTCTCATGTAGGTAATAGCACAGCTAATAATAATATACTACGTATACAAGTAATAGGTATTACTAGATTTCCGCCCGCGTTTTTAAAGAAAAACCCGCATAGTTCCCGTTCCCGTGGGATTTCTGGGATAAAACATATCCTACGTGTTAATCCAAGTTACCTTCTATATTCTGTGTGCTAAATTTCATTTTAATCGGTTCAGTAGTAGGTATTTACGTGAAAGAGTAACAAACATACATATACACATTCGATATAGTTCTGTGCATCCATCCTCACAAACATTAAGGGCATTTATAATATTACTAGCTTTCCGCCCGCGGCTTCGCCCGCTTTGTCTAAAACATAATAAATTATATACTAAAACCTTCCTCTTGAATCACTTTATCTATTAAAAAAAACCGCATCAAAATCCGTTGCGTAGTTTTAAAGATTTAAGCATACATAGGGACATAGGGACAGAGAAAGCGACTTTGTTTTATACTATGTAGTGATAGTGATAGTAGGAAGGAAGTAGGATAGGATAGGATACGATCCAACTGAGAATAAGATTGATTCTACGTCAATGTCTGAAATTATATCCTTGTAATAAGGAGGAAAAATAAAACAAACCGTTATTGATATTCAAAATATTTATTGTTTGTATCATCGCAACATTACATAATGTAGGTATACGTTTTTAAATGTATATTGTGCGATTGTTATTATAAGAGCTTTCGATGTATACTGTACGGTCGTGGGTACGTTTATTACTACAACTGCTAGTTGACAGATGGTCGTGGGCGCGGTAATTACTATAACAGCATATTGTCAGATGGTCGTGGGCGCGGTCGGTAGTGGAGTGGGCGCGGTCCGGTCGTGGTCGTGCGCTAGCAGCTGACGCGTGGCGCGGGGCAGCACTGGGCGCGGCGTCGGTGCTGGGCACAGCACGCGCACTGCACGCGTGCGATGCGGCGCTGCAGGCGGGCGCGAGACGCGGTGGCGGTGCCGCATTAGCTGCGAATTTGTTCTCGTCGCTGCTTATTGGGGTTATAGGTTGGTTTTTTTTTAGGTTAAAGGCCCGTGTAAAGGTTTGTTTTTAGTAAGTATTTTAATAAAATAAATGTTCCTCTAGACCAGTGCATTTTTCATCCCTTAATTATTCAGTGAATAACCGTCGTACTTAAAAATATCTTGGAACTTTACTGTTATGTAAAACATCCTATCCTACCTACTTTATCAGTTATCCTAACCTACTTTAACAGTTGTATAGCCTGTATATTAATTGATTTCAGTTTTAGCGAAGTAAATGGAAACTTAACTATAAGCACAGAATACATAATAGTAGCTAAACGCTACAGAACGGACACTCTCCGCCTCCCGCCAAAATTAAACTTACCTCACCCCGCGCGATCGTGATTAAAATGGGCCATATTTTTCTGCAAGGACGATACGCAACGAAGATTGACAACATTAATCAAATTGACTTAATTTTATTATTTTGGATTTGTGATTATCGTTTTTCGTAGAAAATGGTTAGATATTGTGCTGTTTACGGATGTATTTCATCAGAAAAACGCGAATTTTTTTTTACGCTAGTCACAAATGTGCCAACCATAAAGCGTTAACACACATATTTGCAGTCTCTACAGTGTGACTGTCAAAACGATAATTTTGTATGGAGTGTCCGGGGTGTGCTATAAGTCTTTTTTATGTCTTTTACGTTAGAAGAAAAAAATATCAAATTGACTGTGCTTGGTCAAAAAAAAGAACTCGTTGGTTTATATCTCATAATATTTAGGTAACATAGCATTATAATAGTATCCAAAGATTGTCATCTCCCGTAGGCGCGCTCAACGGCCTGCTAACCACGTGGATGCTGCTCAAGATCCAAGAGCACCAGATGTCGTGGCGCACGTGGCGCGACAGTACGCTGCACGTGCACGTGTCACTCGCCGAGCCCACGCCCACGCCCACGCCCAGCGCGAGCTCGCTGGCCACGGTCGTGGGCGCGACGGACGTGACCACAGAGCGCGCGACCAACGTGGCGGACCCGTTTATGGTCGCGCTGCCGTTTGGATTTGCGGACCCTTGATTGTGCAGCTTTTACACAATGTTTTTATAGAGACATATTTTTTATAGTTTTTTTTTTTTTGTATTTTTACAAACGAACTTGGACTTTATTGAGCATTTTCTGACTATTATTTCAGTGCCTTATTTGGAATTATAAATTAATGTAACTTTCAAATAGGATAAAAGTAGTTTTATCCCAAAAGGTATGATTAAAATAACTATCCAAGTAACATTGACTTAGTTCCCCGACAACTTTTAATTGTATTTTATTCTTTATAATTCAGTTTGAAAATAAGTTCTAAAAATATAAGTGGAGACAATAATGTCACAGGCTTTCATAATTTTCATAATATCAACATGTACATGTATTTTTCTACTAACAACTGTATTGATCAGGAGACAATGTTAAATAAAACGCATAAATAAATTGTTAATCTTTTATTTCTATCATAATATTATAAATTAATAACAATGGTCAATTAAATAAAGGCGATTACATCAAGCGTCTAATAATTATGTCAGATAAATAGTTAATGTTAATAAAATAAAATAAATCGTAGAAAAAATGGCGGATGCGACTATCTTATGTGCCGTAATAAGTTATGAAGATCCAGCCACAGTTCGCGCACAACTATGACCTAAATAATTGAACGTTAGACTTAAGGGCTAATATAAAAAAATCACATACATCTTGAGATTTATTACAATAAATAGGAGGACTTTCGATGCTAAGAATCGAAAATGCTACTTCGATAACGTAGATGCAGCATTTTCGTTTTGTAACATAGAAATAAACGAGACAGCGCGTGGAGAAACGGCGTTCTGGGCGGACGCTGACGGATAAACAGTTAACAAACACCCGACAAACAATCTGACAAACAAAAACAATCAACAACAATCGCTCTTTGGACTCTGCTTACCGATAACAAATTTTGTGACATTCGACTAACCACGCTTGAGCGTGTGGACGGAACCAGCTATTATATAAACCAACTAAGTATCAAGATCATTCAGTATATCGAAGTATATAACAGTAACATAAATATATGAAACGCAATTCATTTTAAACTTAGTTTTAACATTAATCGAATAGCAATAATCTGCTGAACAGTCTTGATACTTTCACAAAGTGGTGGACACACGACACCACGTGGCTTATTTTAAATAGAGAGTTCGTCCAATACTAGTTTTACCACTATCCTTGCAACTCTGCTATTGGTCAATTTGTGAAATAATATACACCAAAAGCAATAAATTAGCTGATAAAGTACTGCATAATATTTATATGTCAGAATCTATGCTATTGGTCAATTTTATTGGGCATAATATCCACCAATAGCAAGGCTGATAAACGTTAGCACAGGTTAGTGGTAGAACTAGTGCTCGTCCTTGAAGCGGCGGTAGATGGACTGCACGTAGGTGAAGACGCACTTCCAGTCGGGTTTGCGCATCGCCACCATGTCGTCCACGTCCAGGAGGGGGTAGATGCCCGCCTTCTCACTGCGGATAGAGATATTAATATAATCAATTATTGCTTTGATACTTTGAAGGACAAATTTTATAAATTTACCAAATATATCTACTTTAATAATTGAAGAACTGGGTGATTGTTATTAAGAAAAGTAAAAATTGTAGAAAGAAATCAGAAAATCGAAAAAGGATATGAACAATATTTATACTATTAATGCTTACAGCTTTTACTATATTATTGCCAAGAATACCTTTAGATATTTTCAATGGAAAAACTTCTAGGGAAACTTCGATAAGTAAAATCGCTAGCGAATACCTTCTGTTTACTAGTCTGTTAAAAAAAGCATTGAATTTCCAGCAAACCTTAGAATCAGCGAAAAATAACTACAAAATATGATTATAGTCCGGGATACATCGCCCATTTTTGCA
Source organism: Colias behrii (assembly GCA_029959065.1). Lineage (NCBI taxonomy): Eukaryota > Metazoa > Arthropoda > Insecta > Lepidoptera > Pieridae > Colias > Colias behrii. The sequence continues at coordinate 398,617 of JARWMC010000013.1, forward strand.
AGTGATTACTATCAAGCTAATTTTTCGTGAGTAGCTTTATTTTGATGAGATGCCCAATAATTTCATGTACAAAACTCTCGATTGTGGTAGCTACCAGAGGAAACAAGGATAAAATATTTTGATTTGATGGTTCTCAAATATTAATTACTAACTGAATGTTTTTTTTTGTTCAATCTCAAGATAATTATCTAAATTATTCGAAAAAATATTTGTCCTACAAAATCTATGGTTTGATCAAAGAGTCCCCCATTCCAATGTGTATCGATAACGAAATCATCTTAAATGATTACTAACTAGCTGATTTTTTTATTTTCACTTATTTAATACTTATATAATTCAACAGACATATTGTCCTACAAATTGCGTAATAAATATTTGAGAACCGTCAAATCAAAAATTTTTATCCTTGTTACCTCTGTAAGCTACCACAATCGAGAGTTTCGTACATGAAATTATTGGGCATCTCATCAAAATAAAGCTACTCACGAAAAATTAGCTTGATAGTAATCACTTGCAAAAATGGGCGATGTATCCCGGACTATTACTAGAAATATGATTACTGATCGATCTTATAAATTGCTCAAAGTATATGGACTACTCACTCAGCAACTTTGAAGGCGAGCGTGAAGTTGTGGCGCCGCTTGTCGGGCGACAGCGCGGAGTAGTCGAAGGCGTCGGGCAGGAAGTGGTGCAGCAGCGCGCAGAACGCCAGCCCGTCCGACCAGCTCGTCGAGAAGTTCTCCAGCTTCACATTCTGTGGTTACGCGTGGAGTTAGCGGGGGTTGGGGGTTGGTTGGGGGATAAACGGAAAATCGTACTTGCAGCTAAGGTAATTTTGTTAGGAATACTTTATAATCACAAATTCATTGAGCCATGTAATGTAAATTTTGCAGCAACGGTGGGTTAAGTTTGTGTCTCAAATATTATATTTACATAGGTATATGTGAGACTTTTTTGGTTTTCAACAATTAATTATGTTGGTTATTCTTTTGTCATTGACAATTTATATGTTTTCAATTTTTAGTGTTTATTAGGAACAATGGAATTCTAAATTTCGCGAACTTTTTTATAGGTACAGGACAACATTTTTAAATCCAAGCCGATTTTCCGTTTATCAAAAAAAGAAAATTGTAAGATTGCAAGTGACCGTATCCATTTGAAATTGCAATAACATTGAATAGTTTAATTTGAAGTATCGATAAATATAATACTGTGCGCAAATGCACCAAGTCACCGTCATTGCAAGATTAAGATCTAAGATTGTTATAGACATTCTTAGTGCAATTTACACGTGAAATTTAAACACACATTGAAATAAATATTAAAGAAATAGAAATATTAATCAATTGTACAAAGATTTGAATCTCGACGAACACATACCATCAGCCGTCTAATGTTTGTCTCTCTTTTTCATAATTTTATCGAATTAGACAGGTAAAACAGTTAAGCATAATAATGTGGTCGATACTCATTTGAGAATTCTGTTTTAAAATTTTACTCATCAATAATTTATTATTTTACATTTTATTTCACTTTAAAAAACACACAGTCATGCAAAACACCATCCGTCTCATACCTACCTAGGTATTTCCGGGGTCATTAAAACCATGCGGTCAGTTAGTTATTTTCATTTTAAAACTGTCACACTAACCGCGTTTAATATGGGTTCTGTTTATGTGCGTTTTAATGAGTGTTTAAGTTAACCAAAGTGATACAATTTGGTAATAGATGATGATACATTTATAATATACATATATACAGAGGTAGGAAGCGAACGTATAAGCGTGTATGATCGGCTGTGAGCTTCGAGTTACGTGCGAGTGTCAGCATGCGTCGCGTGTCGACCGGTCACTCCCCCCCCACTCCCCCCCGCCCCGCCCGAGCCATGTCCACGAGCGACAGAGTTGCGTATCGAATCATTAAACCAGGGATTAAAACAACACCAATCACGTCAATATATACATTTGAATTAGTCATCCTTTACTTTCATTCGCTCTTAATTGTTTAGACTGCCCCGTCTCAAGCAACAACACAAGTACTACTGGTCACTGTGAAGCCCAGCGAGCCCAGTGCTGGACATGGCCGTTCCCGTTAACAAGCGACAGTTGCGTGAGTACCTCGTAGTCCCGGGTCTTGTCGCGACACCACTGCAGCAAGCGCTCTTTTATAGTGACGGCGCTGAGCTGCAGCGCGGGGTCCGTGAACTTGAAGTAGGGCTGCGACGGAGAGCCCGGGCTCTGCGGCGTCTTGGGCGAGCTACAACCGGCCAAGGCAGTCGCGATTAGTCGCGAGTCGCGGGGCACAACTAGGTGTGTGTGTATGCTTTGATGCAAGCTCATGGTAATTTCGGTCAAAAGAGGAAAATCGTAAAATAGTAATGAAAGTGGAAAATGCCCTTAATGGATGCTTACAGCCTGATTCACAAATGTAGATGTCAGCATAAAATAACAGTTGTAGCAATGATGAATATGTTTGCAGTTCCTTATTGTATCGAATGACAGGTGTGATTATATAATGTTTCCTAGTTCCACCCAAAATTGTGCAAGAATGGGCAGCGAACGATGACATGTTATTTACAATCATGATGTGCTGTTTGTCTCATGATGCGAATTTCAATTGTATTCTAATGTCAATGAAAATGTGAACACCTACGGAGCGAATATTCGGAAAGAAGCACCAATCGATTTACATTTTCGTGGAGGAATAACATGTTTAGATACTTTTATATTTTTTGGTTTAACTTGGTCTTTAGTATTGCAAAAGATAATTAATAAATAAGTAAATAAATATATTATGTATATGTAGTTTCTTTGATAGTACTACTTATAAATTTAAAGTAAAATGGATTAACTATACTGCCCTACGCATCACTCCGTAAGCTCTTAAGAAAGCTCTAAAAGCCACTACTATTTTGTTATTAAATAAAATAGATAGTATATATAATTACTTGTATTCCTTTATCCGTTTCCACAGATATAGCTGCTAAAATAAATAAATATACCGCATTACATAATGAAGAAAAAATATAGATGTGTGTGTGGATGAGTTATATGATATTGTGTGTTTTATGGCTTCCAGATATATTTTTTTATTACATTGACATAATTTCTAGATAATTCTGCCGTTTTGGAAATTCCTTCTGAAGATTTTAATGTCATCTTGTTCGTAGCAAAGTCTTGGAATCCTGCTCAAGGTTCAAATTAGATATCTTAAATTCTACGGTTAACTATATGTATAATACTTACTTGGGACTGTTAGTAGAATTTTGTTTTTCAAGCTGGCGGAACTTAGCAAAAGGAGAGACGGGTTTCGGCGCCGGCCTGCTCATGCTCTCTACAACTGTACATTTGTTTCTATTTTAGTAATCACTCAAAAACTTTTAGTTATATTTTGATAAAACTGTGGGAACACAAATTGGCTATTTACATGTTCACTTTTATGGCAAATGTAGTTATTAACAAATAGTAAGTATTCTATAAAAGTTATTATTTTATTCAACGAGATGAACTCAAGTTTGCATATTAAAATCAGTACATTGTTACTTAAAATTGCTAATCTAATAATATTTATAACTTGTCATTTTGTTAAGAATATTAGTGTATAAGGTACCTTTAGTATTTTTGATAGTGGTGCTGCTAACAGTCTTCTCAGACGAGTTCCTCCTAACGCTCGATGTCACAGTGGTTATTTCTTCTTCCTCTGTAAACGATATAGCAATTTAAAATATTTATCATCGAAAAGCATCAAATCAAACCAAATAGAACACTAAACGGAACACGGAAAACAGCAGCAAGACATTACAATGATTCTTAAAGCTATTAGTGAAAACACTGTTACGGGCGCGGTGAAAATGAAAACGTTACAATGTTTTATGTACAACGGGTATGCCAGAGGTGGGGTCGGGGCGGACGGCATGCGGACACACAAGCACGGCCCACACACACACCACTCACGCGCTCGCCTCCGCCAGTGGAATGTCTACGCCAGCGCCGACACGAGGTCTTCGAACGCGTCGTCGGCGTTGCTCTCGTCTAGGAACTGCAGCTCGGACACCGTCGGCATCGTCCTGCTGCGGCCCAGCGCGAACTGCACCTGCGGGCGCGCGGGCTTGCCGCGGCTCTGCTGCAGGCGGCTCGGCGACGTCTGCCCCGAAAAGTACGCCTCCACCGTCTTTTTCTTCTCCTGCACCTCTTCCTGCGCTATCCCGCCCTCGAACAGTTTCGGCACGGCCAGCAGGTGCATCGATTTCGTTCGAGCGACCACTTTTCGCGGCGACGCGGCTTTGGGCGCTTCTATTCTGTGCCAGGAGCCGGAGCGGGCGAGGGCCGAACCAGGGCTGGAGCCTCTACTGGCGGGCGATTCGCTGGAGAATACGGATTCCCGGGATGCGGCGAGGGCGGGGCTGCGCGATCCGCTCAAAGCGTTCAAACGGTGCCCGTCCTCAAACGTGTGCGCGCGGGTCGGGGAGATAGCGTGCGAGGGGGACAGCCCGGGGGCGGGGGGCGGGGCGAGCCGTACCTGATTGCGGGCGTTTTCCCGTTTCTTCTTTTCTATCTGCGAAATGACATCGTGTTTCGGCGACGATATTTTATCCAGCACGCCGCGCAGGCTGTCGGCCGCGCCGCGCGTCCGCACGCCCGCGGTGATGGTGGCCGCGCCGCGCACGGGCCCGCGCATCACCTTAGTTACCACGCTGTCGTGTTCCGTGGCCGCCCCGTCGTCCCCGTTGAGCCTCGCGTCGCCGTTCTGGTACACGGGGTTGGATTTTGTTTTTACGGGGCTGACTGGCGTTATACGGGTCGTCGGGGATGTTAAATAATTAGGAGGGTTGTTTTCGTTGATCACTACGTCTGGCAAATAGTCTACTTTGTGCGCTTTAGCTTTTTCGATGTCCGGAGTTTGCTGTAAAGGTATAAACGTGGAGGCCGAATGGGGTGGGGTATAGTCAACTATCGTGTAGGGAGCCTGCGCGGGCGGCGCCGGAGGCTTGTGCGCGGGTATTTCGCGCCTTTCACTCGATGTATCTCGACGGTTTTTCTCCCGGATCTGTTTTTCATAAAACTCAATTTGTAATTGTTGAGCGTCAATTTTCGGGGGATAGACTTCTGAATTTCGATAGCAATTTGTGGAATCGATATTTTTCACTAATTGCGGTGCAGCGAGATTATTCTGGCTAGGGATGGTCTGTATCGGATAATTGTGAGAATTTTGCGCGTGAGTCGGAGGCGTGGGTGCGCGATACTCGTATGATTTCGGTGCCGTTGAGTGGTTAAGCTTATTTTCATATTTGGGTATAACTGCAGGTACTTGCTTTTGCTTTTCATTATCTACCCGTTTAGAATTATCAGGATAAGTAGGAACATATGGCACGGATTGGTACAGAGGTGGGTTGTCGACTGACGGAGAGACAGGCAGAGCAGAAGACGAAGGACTCCAAATATTCGCGGGTGCACTGGTGGGGGAAAGTATTTTCTGCGGCGGTTTAAATGCGGACATTGGGGCATGAGAAAATTGATTTACCGGTATAGGTCTCGCGACAAATGGTTTAACGATGACAGGTTTTGTTGGCGATAATGGCACCGGAGGCTGAATTGTTTGTTGTTGTATTTGCTTAGTGGTTGGTAATATTGAAGATTTTAATGATTCTCTACGCTGCGATACCCATGGCGGTTTAATAATTTCAGGAGTCGATTCATTAAGGAATTTGCGCGGTCGTGACATAGATGTCTGTGATGAATCGGCAGCCTGCCAGAATCGTTTAGCAGATGATGCACTAGCACTAGACGACCTAGTGTTTTCTTCACGTTCACGATTTTCAAAAGTATTCTTAATGTTTCCAAACCGACTGCTCCAATTTGCTGGACCTACACCAGAATGACGACCATTTTCCTCATTTTTCTGCATGAAGGCTAAAAATTTCTTGTCGTTTTCAGTTTGCGGTTTGAACTCTGGTACTAACGGAGCTTTGTTATTTGCTTCATCATCCTCATCATTATCGTACCGGTAACCGCCCAAAGGACGACCAATATCTATGGTATTTGCACGCTTCATACGTAAACGTTTGCTATTACTATTAGATCGGTGCAAAGGTTTAGTATCATCAATAGGAGGGGCTGCAAAGTTGTAAGTCGGTGGCGGAGGACGGTATACAGAACGCCTTGGCTCTTCAACTGGTTTTTGTTGTATATTAAACTGTGGCCGGTGAATAGGCGCTCTCTTTATAGGAGGCGGCGCTTCCTTTTCAATTTTCGCATCAAATTTATTTGCTATAGCAGCGATACCACCCTTAGATTCTGTCTTCCAACGCTCTGTAGCAATTTTGGGCGGTTCCGTCGCTGCACTATCCGCGATTGAATGCCTGAAGAAATCAGGTCTTCGTTGCGTGGGAGCGCGCCTTTCCACCACTTGTGCATCTCTGTTCACTTTTGGGGTAGGCTCATAACTTACACTGTGAGCAATCGGCTGCGGTTTTTGTCTGGATTCAATAGCATCGTGGTAACTGACCTGGTCGTCGACGCTCTGTTTTCTCTCTGGGGTAGTCGATTCAATACTTGGCGCGCTGGAAGGTGCTGAAGACGTCGGAGTCTTTACAGGTTCAGGGAGTAACGTATCTCTATCGACCATGCGTCTAGCCTCTTCTAGTTCCTCTCTGGTGACACCTACAGTATGTCGCGCTGTACGGCTCCTGCGCCGGGTTTTGCGTTTACAACCATCAAGTCGATCTGCTGCATCTAGTGCATCTTCTAGTCTATCAGCAAGTGCGAGCAATGCACGAGCTTGAGGGTGGTCTGCTGGTGGAGCAAGAGCAAGTCGTAAACGTTGTAGAGAACGTCGTACATCAGCCACAACATCATGAGACGCTGTTCCGAGACCGGCAAGCAGTCTCTCCCCTCCGCCTTGCAGTAAGCCCTGTAGGAGTGGCAGAAGTAGAGACTCACCGCGTTCTCCAGCTTGTTGCTGTTCTTCTGTCTCGACTGTTTCTCCGGCGGCAGCCAGTACTTCTGTTACCGCGCTCGCACATGCTGTAACGGGAAATATCAATATTGCATTACAATACAATTATTGATCTCGTAAATAAATAATAAAAATGCAAGTTATTTAATACCCTCATTAGTATTTATTGTCATGGCAGTTTAACTATGTTTAAATTATAATTATAGTGACAATATAGATGATGTTTTTTATATTCTCTCCAGGTTTACAGCATTTACAACATACCTTCTTGTTCCGCCATGAGTGCACGGATGCGCGCGCGCAAGCGACGCCGTACCTCGTAGTCAGTACACTCGTCTAACTGTAAATCAAAATTTTAAGTGTTATACTGTAGTTACCAAAAAGCAACGAATTAAAGGTATTCTCATTGTATATAATTTATAATGAGCCTCTAATTATTTAATTAGTTTACATATTAATTGTACTTGTAAGTCATAATAATAAAAATAAGTATTATTTTCTAATTAAAAATTATTAATTAATTCAAGAAATCAGTGTCAATAAGGCCAAAAGTTCAAGACCAGATAAAAAAAGCAATTCGTAGTCGGTAGTACTTATCGCTGTGACCGATTTTACCTAGATAACATGTTTTATTAACAAACAGACGTCCTGAAAAACTTTCGCGTTTACAATAGTACTAGCTAAAAAATCATTTCAAAGGAAACACATAGCGTGACCGTCAGCAAAATAATTCGCGGCAATTAGCGCCACACACCGGAACTAGCTGCATCATGGCTATTTCACAATTACCCGCATTTGCATGTTTAATGAGCGCGTTATTGTACGTAATACCAGTGGCTACTTTCTATTGTCGAATACTTGTGTTTTGGTGTTTTTAAATTAGACTATATTATGTTTCTGTAACTTTACCGAATAAAACATTAGTATTAGTATTTAATATATCTGTTTCTTACCATCAAGTCAGACAATCATTATCGTTGTACTAATCAGCAATGAGTTTCCTTACGTTTAATTTTATTTTTTAATTAATTTTGTCATCGATTGTGTTTCCCTTCTAAGGGAACTGCCCTTATCCCTCCCTACCTTGAATATCTTCCCTGTCACAATATTCAATACTAAATGCAGCACTATTTTCACTTGTATAATTAGCATTACATCTCCAGGTCTACTCACGAGTTTGCGCAGTACCCGCTCGTCCCAGCACTGCTCGAAGTCGATATCTTCCACCTGGCGACTGGACACCTTGCCACCGCTGCTGTGCGTTTGAACAGTCTCCTGGAAATATTGATTAAGAGATTAAGAAGATGGTTAAGATTATAATTAATAGCACAGAACTGTAAAAATTCCGTCGGGTTTTTTGTGAGAAAAATAAGTGAATATGTAACAAGACGAAAATATTTAAGTAGTAAAGATGTGTGGCATATCTCAGTAGTTTTGTATCAAAATAAAGACCAGTATTAAAATTATAACAGAGTGTTACTAACAATCATAGACACAAAGAAATGAAGAGCTATCCCATATTAATTCAAATGGACCCTTAATTAAAAAAAATATTTAAATTCTTGAAATATCTTGGATCACTCGCACCTGCAGCATTAAAATTAAAAAGACATTGCATTGGCGCCACACATCCAGAGGTCGCGCTCCAAGGAGAGGCCTATTTATATTCACTCGATTCGTAGAAAAAATATAATGAGCTTTTAACGAGTTGACAGTTGACCGCTTACAACTGCGCTTGACCTACAATTTGAGTTGGGAAATACGAGGTTATAATTGTATGATGAATATTTTATTAGGCTGGATAATCTTGTTAATTTTGGAACTGAATATATTAACGTTAAACGTTTATCTTTCGATTCTTTTAGGCAGTATGTAAACAATGAAATAATAGTCAGTGAAAAAGCTCAGTGCCATTAACTACGATTAGAAATTGAAGAATGAGATAGTCGGCTAACCGACTATCTCATTCTTCTTAAAAGTTTTACGTAAGTAAAACTTTTAATGCACTTTTAATTACACAAATGAGTTTTAAATTAACCCATTAAGCCCCAAGTGGCCCGATCGGTCCACGACACAATAGATTTTCTATTGTGTCTGTGGTTCCGGGGCCTGAGTTATTTAAACAAAGAAGGCATTGATATTATATTTTAAAATACATTTTCAATGCTGCTTTTCTTACGTCTATAAAATTAAACAAAGTCTTAAATACCTAATTAAAAAATGGAATATATTTTAACGATAGGCTAACTGAAAAAATGTCGGTATGAACTGAAAGCATATTCATCTCGGCATTTCTTCAGTGTAGGCGGAGACGTCAACAGTAATAGATACACAGACCTTGGGGCGGCCACTACGGAGCTTGTAAAACTAAAACATAAACATTTTTAAACGCTATTCGATTTCATAATCACGTAAGTGGATTATAGTTCAGAATCTTTTGGCAGGAGTTTGCTAACGTACCGGTGATGTGTAGATAATTTTGAATTCGTGCCTCTAATGATGAAAATCATAAGAACACTAGTTTCAATCTGATAATTTCGTATGATGATGATGAAAATTGCATTAAAAATGGTGTATTCTAGGCATTCAAATGATGATTTAAAGTGGAGAAGAGACCTTTAAGTTGAAAAGACACATTTTGGAAGAAAGAAATAACAGAATTTTATTAAATAGGTTCTCTGCATACATCGACCTCTACAACTTCTTAAGTTTAAATGATGTTGAACTTTACAGTAGATTTCCTTTGTGACAGTGAAAGAGAATAATGCGGAGGTAATTAATCAATGTTTTGTTCGTGTTAAATATTTGAGTAGATGTCCAGACGCGGAGGACATTAAGCTATATTTGGTTGTTTAACGATTAATGTGGCATTTAATCCGAATGTCAGTGTTGTTTTATACAACTCATGCGAAGGGCGCGTCTAATTTAGGAATCGTGGAAACATTTCTATATCCCTTATAATTTTGATCCTCTTTAAGCAGTATATTTTATCTCGTCTTCTTTGACATTTCAGTCCAATTTGAATGCAGATTAATTTTAAATACTTCTGAACTTTCTGCAGTAGCAACTTAGTATCCTCTAGTTTAAACTAAGAAACAGCAGAAATCTCAGCTGCCTTTTAAGAATCTTCAATAACAAGGTTAATTTTCTTATTAGAATGGTTTTTTATTTTCCTTCAATTGTAGGTTAAACCCCAAACAGAACTAGTATTTATAACCAGCATGAACTGAATTCAATACCGGATAACATTTCTGCAGAAGATCAGTGGGGCACATTTTTGGCAGGTCACTGCGCCACCACGGGCTATTTTTGGACAATAATGGTTAGATCATCGTAGAGTATACCACTGACAGATTCATTGCGAACTATGTTGACGGAAACTGACCTGCTTTAATTGTTAAGTGGTGTAAGTTTCATATCGTTATTTTCTGGATTCTGTGATTGTAAATTTGCGTGTTAAATTGTAGAAATTTTTTCTTTCTATTGCAATATGCTTGAGTTCTAAAAGGTGTGATTTAATTTGACGCTTCATATTTCACTCCATGAGGGTAATTTACTACGTTTCGTTCGTTTTACACTTCATAAAACTATTCTTGCATTGATTTCTATTGATGATTTACATACAGCTTTTTTTATTTTCCGTAAATTTTTCATTTTTAGGGCTCTATGCTATGATCGTTTTTTAGAAGACAGAAATATCAAGTATATTTGCTGACATTAAACAAGATAAATAAATAAATAAATAATAAATAAATAAAATCTTTATTTGAATTCATACATTAAGTTACAATAGATTGGGGTTCAGGCCCCCTTACTAGGTATAACCTGTATTAAGGGGACCTGTTCCTTCCCTAGGATTGATCCCTTGCATGAATTAAAAAAAGAGAGAAACATAAATTTAAGAAATTAGGAAAAAGCTAATCCAAAGTCCAAAAACAAACAGGGTGTGTATGGATGTATAATGTATAAGTATGAATGTGTTTATGTGCGTGTGCCTGTGTTTGTATGTGTGTGTTTGCGTATGTATGTGTGTGTGTGTGTGTGTGTGTGTGTGTGTGTGTGTGTGTGTGTGTGTGTGAGCGTGTTTGAGAGTATTTATTATAGTGATCTAAATACGAATTAAATTTTCAAGACTGTCATAGTCATAATTTTTAAGCCAGGTTAGAACCGTTTTTTTGAATATATTCCTATTGAGAGCTTTAACTTTATGTTTTTCACTTAACTTATTGTAAAATCGAGGGGCTAGTCCCTCGAAAGATCTTACTGCAAATTTACTTTTAAAAAAGGGAACAGGGCATCTCTCATTACGTGTATTCCCTTTCTGTAAGGTGGGAACAGTACCTATATGAAATCTTTGTAACAGACACAAAATGTACAACTTACGGACACTAAGCTCAACAAGTCCTTCTTTATATAGTTCAACAGAAGGGTGTCTAAATGGCAGTTTAAGCGCGACTTTAATTAAACATCGTTGTGCTCGTTCAACTGGAAGGAGGTGTGATTTCGCCATACCCCCCCCACGTGCAAATACAGTAACGTAGAACGCTTTCACATAAGGCTTTATATGTTAGTATAAGGATGTCCTTGTTAGCTACCGAGTTAAGGTTTTTAAATATATGAACTAATCGACGAACTTTCGTAGCTAGATAGTTAGCATGAGGTAACCACCTTAGATGGTGATCAATCTGGATACCCAGATATTTGCATTGTTCAACACGTGTTAAGCTTTGGCAATTACAACTGTTACCATCCAGACTCTGTCTATTGCAGGGGTATGTATGAATTCTGATATTGAAGTCACTTTTTGGTAGGGTAATTTTGGTTTTGGCAAAACATATAAGATTGGATTTTTTAGCGTTTAGGGATAAAAGGTTGTCCTCTAGCCATTTTGATACAGCGGTTAGACCAGCTTCGGTCGATTTTTTGACTTCGGGCCACGTCTTGTGATGGAATAGCAATACGGTATCATCTGCGAACATGGTAATATCTGCTTGCGGAATAGACAAATTGCACAGTGGGTTTATGTAAATTAGGAATAAAATTGGAGCAATAGTACTTCCTTGCGGAATACCATAACCTGAATTTAAAACCTCACTGCTTACTAGATCATCAGCCTTTACACATTGGGATCTATTAGTCAGATAGCTCTGAAACCAATTTAAAGTTATTCCTCTTACGCCGATATTTTGTAATTTCGTGATGAGAATTCTGGAAGACACCGTATCAAATGCTTTCTGAAGATCAAGAAATACACCAAGGCATTTCTCTCCTCGATCCAAATAGGTGGTGATAAGTTGAGTGAGTCTTAGTGTCGCGTCTTCTGTAGAGACACCCGAACGGAAACCAAACTGAAATTTTGAGATAATGGAATGCTTATCGAGGAAAGTAACTAGTCTTTTTGAGACGATCTTTTCCAGAATCTTGGAGATACATGGAAGCAGTGAGATGGGACGGTAGTTGGATGATAGATACTGTGGTAATTTTTGTTTTTATACCTACTAGAGTCTATATTATATTATACTCCTTTCTAAATTGTTACATCGTCAAATATTATCATTACAGTCTAATTGGAGTGATGAAAAGCAGATAAAAGTTTACGATACAGAACGATAAAGTAAAATTCAGAAAATCACTAATAAGTTAGACTAATTAAGAAGTGTTTGCGGAAAATGCAGGTGATCACAATAATTAATACGTTTGGCTGTAGGCCAGGTGGGGCGTCTATTCAATCCTATCAATAGACATTTTCTACGGATAATTTATTAACCAGGTTACGTAAGGGAATTTATAGATGTCCCATTTTCTGGGATTAGGGACTCTTTAGTTTTATTTATTTTAATTTAGAATAAGATTAGTGGTAAATCTCATGCACGTGCAAAATAGGGCTTAGATTTACCATACAGTTTTTGCGATAAAGTGCGGTTCGTGATTTATTTAATTTATATTTAAACGAGTATGGTTACTAGCTGTAATGTTTCAAATCACGGATGAAATTAATAACAAATACATCTGCTTTAGGTCAACGAATATTTTGATTATCTATCATTTTATAATAATATATTTGAAAAAATGTTTAGAAAACGTTACGCTTTTTACCATTGATAATTGCCATAAACATAAATCTATACTAATATTATAAAGAGGAAAGGTTTGTATGTATGTATGTATGTATGTATGTATGGTTTTCACGCATAAACTACTGGACCGATTTTGATGAAATTTGGCACAGATAATCTTTAGACCCTGAGAAAGAACATAGGCTACCTTTTATTGCGAAATATGTACCACGGGCGAAGCCGGGGCAGACCGCTAGTATACAGATAAAAATGATGGTAAATATGTTCTAGCGAGTTCGCATGTGTGTCAGTTTCTTGTAGAAGCATTTACGGAAAGACGAGGGGCGTGACGCGTGCGCACGCGACGACAGCACGCTATGGTCGCGGGCTAATGATCTAGGTGATCTAGTGTTTATCTATACTAATATTATAAAGCTGAAGAGTTTGTTCGTTTGAACGCGTTAATCTCAGGAACTACTGGTCCGATTTGAAAAATTATTTCGGTGTTAGATAGCCCATTTATCGACGAAGGCTATAGGCTATATATCATTACGCTGAGACCAACAGGAGCGGAGTTAACGGGTGAAACCGTGAAGCGCAGCTAGTAATGAGATAAAATTGTTTTGTAATTAAATATACTATGGTAGTGATATGCGTTAAATTAAATATTGTATAGGGATGATTGTTGAACGCTGTGTGATTTTTTTTTGGTTTATAAATTAATGATGAAAGTAAAACTAAAAACCGTGGTCTGCGTGTTCGACAAGTTTAAGTGTTCGACATGTACATAATTTTATAGGTAAAGATAATTTAATTCTGGAGAATCTAAACTGTTGGATGGCAATATAAAAATCTCTAAGTAATCCAAATCAGCATTCGGAGTAAATATGAAATATAAAGATAGAAGCTTAAGCTGATGTCGATTTAGTAATCTTAGTTAAAATGCAGCCTCTTAGAATATCGACAAATATTTATCTCAAATACTTTCCCAGCATAATGCGTGGTATTATCAACACACTAAACATTACGCAACACAAACACACAAACGCTAGAACACTCAAGAAATCCATCAAAGGTCGTCAAATAGACGTGGCCGTCTATTTCGAGTACTTGCATCGTGTTTGCACACGTACATCGGCTTTCTCTTGCATTTTGGAATGACACTGACAATGCACATCTTAATGAAGACTTTGATATTTTATGAAGATGTATAAATGGATGCTTCACCGCTTGGATAGATCAAAGACAGAGCAATGACAACAAGAAAGAAGAATATGGAATAATATAGCCTACCATTCACCTGAATGGATGGAATGATGTAGCTTGTTCCTGGAATAAGATTTTTCAAAATGAAGCCCGTATCTTCCTCTGTATGGGTAATATTAGTAATAACTTTAGATCGATGTATATGACAACACGACTGCTATGGTTGTCTACGCCAAAATGTATGCTGATAAGGATATCTTTCAAACACAGATTTTCAGTGACTTGCTCAGTTAATAAAACAGCTTTTAAGATGTCACGTTCATGATACAGCAAAAAGCTTCCCTAATAAAATAGCTATACATCTCAGTTCCATGGGGTGGTACCAATGTTGGCACGAGCTTGGCATCCCTCCAACCTATATTTACTACCAACATCATTGTTTATAACTCAATATTCAGTGATAAATTAACGTCTGCCAGTTTTTTACCAAATGACGCGTTAGATGGATATTGTAAATTGTAATGTACTGGAAAACGATTTTAATGTAACGTTTGATTAATTTATGCTATTTATATAGTTGTTTGTTTGGCAATATCAAAACTATTGTCTTTATCAATAAATGTTTTTTTCACATTGTCCAATATAATATACGAAAAGCTTCTTTTAATACAATATCAATTTTAATGTGCATATTTTTGTATTTGTCAAACCCTCTAGGAGTAGATAACTTTTAACCGAAAACTAGTAACATCAAAGACACAATATTTATTCTCTCTTTTACGATATTTACAATTCAAAATAGTATTTCAATATACTTCCGTATCTGAATCAGATACTAAAATAGTGCAGCGCACAGGTACATTTGGCCTACTTCGGTATATCGGGATCGATCGCTAATTTATAAGTGAAGTGAACGCTCGGTTTTGTTACAATGTAGTGATTATAACCTCTTTTTTTTGAAGTCGGTTAAAAATGTTAGTTCATATCTATAGTAATACAGCTGAAGAAATTGTTTCTTTGGACGCGCTAGTCTGAGGGACTAATGGTTCGATTTGTATTTCTTTATGTTGGATAGTGCGTTTATCAAAGAAGGTGATATTATAAAGAACGACCAAAAAAAAAAACAGTAATGAAAATGTTGGAAAAACATTTATTTTGATGAAGTTGTGCGGTTGTAGCATGATCAAGTAGAGAACAGTTAATAAAGTATAAATATGACAATGTTAATATTAAAAATAAAAGAAATCGGATCTTTTACATAGTAATGTCATGTTTAACTGCATTTTCGTGTACCATTTATAGCAACCGTCAAGTAAGGACAACTTAAGGAATATTTTAGTTTTTGTAAACACGGTTTACATTATCGTTTTATGAGGTTTCAATTTAAATGAAAAAAACGAAGAAAGTCATAAGGACTTTTACTTTTATTTCATTGATGCCATGAATTTATCTCTGTTGTTTTGAATGTTTTTAACTCTAAAAAGTGTGGGTATTAATTAACAAAAACAAAAATTACGATTGCAAAGTAACCAACCTACGACAAAGAATTCAATATTAGAGAAATATTATGCATTTAAATCTGTTAAATCTATGATCGATAAATGAAAGTTTTGTAAGCAGTTAAACATATGTATTACTCTGACTAGATTTTATCCATCCATATTGGTGAAAAATCCTACTTTAAAAACAGAGTTATGGTTTATTTCTGTCGAACAGCACACAGAAGAGAATAGCATTGTTATTGGAAACAATGAAAATTAATTACGATTTTTTTTTTTTTTGATAAAATTAATCACGATATACTATTTCTCTATATTTTACGCCAGCTTTTAGACAAAGATTATCGTATCAAACAACAGGTAAAAACATTACAAGTTTAAATTGAATTTCACCAATACAAACTTCGTCATTAAAGCTGTAACGAGCAAGGGAAAGCTGCTTACACACTCATAAAATTGCAAACGACTTTTATCTTTATCGAGTTTTTAAGATATTTTAATTATTTCTTAAAAAAGATATTGGAAATACTATTTATAAAAAAATAAATATTCATAAAATTTGCCGTTGACAAGTTATTTTAGCAGCCATAATTTTGGTTTGTAAGAACAACGTGAAATTTTGTCAATTATTAATAAAAATTGACCTAAGTTTAATTGTGAATACATCTATATTCTATTCAGATCATCATCATCATATTCATCAATCAGCTCATATATGTTCCCACTGCTGGGACACGGGCCTCCTATGAGGGTTCAAGCCATAATCCACCAGTTCTTAATATCAGCAGAATATTTTTTATTAACTAGATAATATGTAAGTAGATATAAAATCAGTTCTTACAAACCAACTATTTTATTTTACTATTTTTAAGTTATACTACGATTTGTATTAAATTATGTCACTCAAGAACAACACGACCTTTGTAAAAATGTTGCCGATATAATATTAGCATTTAGAAAACTGCCAACATACTGACGAGTATTTAAAAATGAATAAATTACGGATAAACTCAAATAGTTTGAAGAGATATTACAATGTGTATGCATTGTAACTTCGTGTATTGTGTACCGTCACAGTCCGGCGACATTGTGACATACCAAAACACAAACACCCGTTACATTGTAGTTTTATGTATGGTTAGGGAGCCAGGTGCAAATTTGGTTAACTATTTCCTCTCAAGAGATAATTCGTCAGACGCATGAGAGTATAGTATTATAAAGCCTCGTGAACGTCAGCTGGCGCTCGGTTGGGGGGGTGAGCGGTTGTAGCCTCCCACGCACATAGGAAAAAAAATACATTCATTCATTCATTTCCTCTCAGCTAAAAATTTGTCAAATTGTAGCTAACCCAATATCTCAACGAAAAAAAATAGTCAGCTGGTTACAACATGGTGTATTATACGTCAGCTGGTGTCTCGAACATGAAAGTTAAATTTAAAGAAAAATTTATTTTCCGTTATTTCCTCTCAAACAAAAATTTACCTGATGATAGCTTATATGTAACTGTGGATAAATATATATGTCAGCTGGCTGTATCTTGGTGGAAAAACCGTCAGCTGATACGGGAGGCTACAACCGCTCTTCCCCCCAACCGAGCTCCAGCTGACGTTCACGAGGCTTCATAATACTATACTTTGATGCATTTTACTAATTACCGCTTGAGAGGAACTTGGTCATAAAATCTGCTGCTGGCTCCCGGACCAGTAGTTTTCAAATACTAGAAATTACGGAAATACTTTGTTGGGAAAACGAGAGAAAATTAAAGTTTTCTAGTATCAAGAGTGTCTACTTTAGGATTTAATAATAGAATTGATTGAAAAGAAACGATGGGAATAAAAAAAATAAATAAGAAAAGAAGATAGACTGCAATATAAATGGTTTTGTATATGATAAAAGCTTTTAAATGAAAATTATCATTATGAGACAAAATATAGAGTTATTTGTTTAAAAAATTATCATTAGGATATCTAATGATATTTTTTTGGGAATTGGGAAATTCCCAGGATCAATATCAAATAAATTTTCTCTTTTGTTAAAAATAAACTATTTTATCCATAATCATATTAGTAACAAATAACAATCGCAAGAGCTGTTTTATCATGAATAAATCTATTTCAAAAACACTAAGATCACAATTGATCAAATTGATCACAAAAATGAAAAAAAAAAAATCTGAAATCGAACCTCCGATCGAATGTCTAACCACTAAAGATGTTTAACTGTAAGTTAAAACGAGTGCTAAAAAGAGAACAGTTTTATGGAGGAAATGATGCGGTTAACTCCGATATAGATTTTATGTTTGCGTTCAGTTTTTATTTTTTGCAACGAATGGGTTTATATTTTTGTAGCACGAACGGTTAAAAGGAAATTTTCAATAGCATATCTTTTGATCGAGATTTTAACAATTCAATGATTTTTATTGAAAATTAATTAATTTAAATTGCTTGCCTAAATTAATAAATACTTATATTAAAAATATTTTACCCCTAACAGATATTTAAATTCTTAATTCTGAAAGGCGGTAAACCTTTTCAACAGGTTAAATTAAAATATATTTTTAACTGTAAAATATATTATCTGAATCTTTTAAGTGCTGAAAGAAAATCAATTAATTTTGTTTCATAAAATTAATATTAGAAGAGTGCACAGACTGCTAATTTCCGTTGGCACTAAAATATAAGGAAGCTTTATACTTTTGAGAAAGCTCGATACTAGCGCGGTAGAGCAAACTCTATAATATTTGGTTCATTTCAGCTCTCTAGTTTTCAGAAACGATTAAATTTTAATACATCTTAAAAAAAACAGATGAGAATTTTCATTCAATATATTGACGATTAAAAATAAACATTATTTTCTTACCTTGAAAAGATTATGTTCAACTATGGCAATCCTTAATGGTTTCACTGATTACACGATATATTACGTTTATTTTTATTAACAGATAATAAATTTATATTTCATATTGCAGCGCACTGTCATGCGCGGGTGTTGGACGACGACTGCGCGCGCAGCGTTCCCTGACGTCACCGAACCAAATATAGTCTGTGGAACCTGTCAAACGATTTCCCGCCAAAACGCGCTAACCATAGAGTTCTTATAAATTAGAGCGTTTTTAGTACATAAGTCGCTTTGTATTGAGTTTCGAATTGGGTGTTATTTTTGCTGGCGATTTTCAGTCTTTCCCGCGTGTCTTAAAACGGCAAAGAGATCGCGCGCTCGCGCAGCTTTTGTTTACTATTGGTGTTACAAGAAAATACTTAAAATTCCTCAATTTCATGGAATTTTGTCTCCGTATGAAAATATGACGTTTATCTTGTCGTGTGTTTATTTGTAAGTAGGTTATTTTAATGACGATTTATAATGTTTTGTTTTAATTTATTGAAAAACAAACATTGCTTGTTTTCTTTTTGTAACGTTTAGCTTTGATAATGAATTTGAAGTGAAATATAATCTTTTACTACAGCCAATGATTTTAATTCAGATATTTTTTTAGTAATCTTCAGTTGTGCACACTGTATTATAATTTCAATTAATCCATTTTCAAAAGTGACTAATTATGCCTCATTCTAACACGTTCCCTAAAGCATATTATATTATTAGGCCAGATGATTGATTCTTAATATTTTACGCATGTATGAATTGCGTAGTAAATTGTTTATTTAATGTTAATTTAGAATAATACCGAATTAAATGGGTACGTCATACGTTTAATTGATAAACATTACCTTTCTATAACAATATGTGCACTTTAGCTTAAGAAACAAAGAGCATTCCTTTTAATAAAGCATTATAATTACCTATCTAAAAAGTGTCTGCAATGATTTTACAGAAAAATTTTAAGAAAATATAAATTTATCATTTTCTCTCTTTTCATTAATATTAATTTCATTTATTATTAAGTAAGTAAGTATTTCCTTATATACTATTATTTTTTCCAAAAGTGTCACAACCTATTGATGAATGAATTTCTATTCATCCTGGCGCGATTAACATCTCATTTATATATTTAAACGAAAAATTTAATCTTTTCTGTACGCTGGTGTGTTAGTAAGGATAAACTCAATACTACCTTAGGAAAATCGCCGGAAAAGCTGCATATACATTACAGGCAAAAAAATTCTTTTGTTTTCACCCCAGTTGAAATATAGCACAGTTGGGGTGAACATAAGTCATAAAACTGTTATTAAACATATGTTTGCGTACTTAGAGGCGTGTACACTGTACATCACGAGTATGACTTGACACAAAGGGCACGTGTGCGCATGCGCATGTGGACAATAATTCCACGTTGAGTAATTTATTTGTGTGCTGGCAACACGCCCGGGGTTACAGGAACTATTGCTTTCCTGCTTTTTAACAAAGAAGTACTGAAGGGTTGGCAAAAATCTGGCAAAGGTTATGGCATTGTTTGTAAACGTGATACCGTAAATACTGAGTGTCCTATATTTGGCATCATTTTTATTAGTCATTATTTTGACACATTTAAAGGGTAGATACATCGAACTTTTTAATACCTACCTTTTTATATACCTACTATTTTTGAT
Source organism: Colias behrii (assembly GCA_029959065.1). Classification (NCBI taxonomy): domain Eukaryota; kingdom Metazoa; phylum Arthropoda; class Insecta; order Lepidoptera; family Pieridae; genus Colias; species Colias behrii. The sequence goes on from JARWMC010000013.1 coordinate 418,876, forward strand.
GAAATAAATAGTTACATTGTATTATTTTTAATTAGGTAGACCTTATTATTGTATTTTCCTGAAATAAATGTATGTTGTGTCTTTGTGAGCGTTAATTTACTTTTTGGTCTGAAATCGTTACGTTTATGTTACGATTTCTGCCACAGAAAGTAGTCCTTAACAATTGCTTATTGTAAAAGAAAAACTATGCACTTTAACGCAATATAATAGGGGGAAGAGATGAAATACAAGAGATAGAAATTTACGAAAAATTTCATAAACAATAACAAACAAAATTTCATAACCACATGCGCAGTAGCACCCTGCACAGTTTTGACCATAAAAGGCAAGAGTTACTACGAAGTTGGCAGGGATATCTGGGAGTAATGACCACATGTGGTGCTGGGACAATGCCAACTAGCGTGCAGCTGGTGCATGGAGATCTTATGGAGATGGAAGTCTAGTAGTCTAGTATTAAATAAAACTTTGAGCCGATCGTGATCCCAAAAAATTCGATAGGTCAGGCAGAAGACGAAGGTTCGAATTCCGCCTCGTGATTTTTTTCTATTATTAGCTACCTAAAAAACTAAAAATGAAATTCAACAAAATCTTTGTATATTGAAGTATTTATCGACGTTAATCGTAGTTTAAGTTAACAATTGCAGTTTAATAATGGAAGGATATTTTATACTGAAAAATACGCAGAAATTGACCATACGTTGAAAGGCTTAACCCGCAGTTACTTTTCCAAAGATATTTGTGATGAATAAAATAATTTTGTTAATTTTTTCATAATATTTTTACTTTGTCTGTTACTTCTTATTGATCACAGACGTGGTAACAAGAAGAAAATTGTAAAATGCGGTAAACAATCAGGGAAACTATATTTGAGACCTTTTTAATAGTTACCTATTACACAAGAACAAGAAAACATAGATATTGCTAGATGACTCATGATTTATTTGCAAACTGGGTAAACTATATCCATCACGGGTTTATAGACAGTATGGTTATCGGAATATGATATAAAATCGAATAAAGCTAATAAGGAAATGTCTCTTTGGTCGTGTCGTGGGAAATGGGAGTGCAGCCAAGTTGCAATGTAATTTTGGTCTGGACATTGACTTTTTATTTTGGTGCGATGTGACGTAGTGACGTTTTGAGGCGCGTGAACTGATCGAGTGTTGAGAATATGTACATGTAATGTCACATGTTTTTGTTTATATTGCTTTAATAATGTTTGTATGTTGATTTATAACGATACTTGTTCTTTATTGCGTGTCTAGATGCGTATGTTTAGGAAGATAAACATGTTTGGCTTGTGTATAAATAATAAAAAAATGTTCTAAAATCAATACAATATGTTTTAAAACGTAGTCGTCCGAGTTATCAATTACCTGACTTTCGTTGGAGAGCTTAATAAATAAAACGAAAAGGTGACTGACTGACTGACTGATGATCTATCATCGCACAGCCGAAACTACTTTTAACCAATCTGGCTTAAATTTGACATGCAGTTAGCTACTATGACTGAGACGACTGAATGAGGCATTTGCTAATACATAATTTTTTGATAAATTCTACCAGCAAGTGCATAAAATAGGAGATGAAAGTTGTAGCACAAAAAAAATATTTTAACTAATGTATAATAATATACTTGTCGTTGTTGTATGTCTTGGCGATCGTTTTATAAAAAATAAAATATATGTAGGATTAAAACTTACCTGTCTCACAACCACACCCCCCGGTTTCTCAGTGACATAGTTCTGCATGCCGGCCATAAGCACGGTCGCGCCCAGAAACTTGTTAAGAAGCGCGCGGGCTTCGCTGTCCTCACTTGTGTCGCCTTCTTCTATCACTGTTGTTGATATTAACATAAAATAAATACAAATTGTTTATCATTTATCATTTAATTTGTCACTTATGATGTAACTCACAAAAACTTAGTGTCCGAAGCAAAAGTCTGCCCACGAATGTAAAGGCAGAGTTTTTTTTATGAGCAATAAAAAAGAAGATAATATATTTTAGGAAGACTTTTCATTTCAACATACAATTTGTAGCTCGTATTACTTGTATACCTTTGTTTAGGCAAAAAATTAAATTATTTTGTGTTAGAATTATTATACCTTGTTAAGCTATACTTTATAATGCATGTTATAAAAAAAAAGACGGGTTGCACTCCGGGAGTGCCGGCAGAAGTGAAAACTTGATTATTAACGTTGAGCATGTTTGATATTTTGGAATGGTATCCGTCTTACGCTTTTTCGATCAGGTCACGTGTCCTGAAGCGAGTTTAAGATTTTATACCCATTACGGAAAAAGTGCTCAACGCCGCTAAAGAAGTTTTCACTTCAAAAATATCTTTGACATCACAAACTAATGTATTTGCTTTATCTGAATCATTTCATTATAAAACTTGCCAAATACATATTATAAAACTTACCAATATCAGCATTCTTCATCCTGGTCAATATATCCTGTACACCCGTCACCTTAGTGGAACTATCCAAGAAGGAGCGCTCTTGCATCCTCGTGGTTCCTCCCCTTGTAGTTGTGGTCGTGGTGGTTGTGGTGATGACGTCACCAGTCTGTCCCCTGGTTGTGGTGTGGATGACGTCACCAGTCTGTCCCCTCGTGGTTGTGTGAATGACGTCACCAGTATGTCCCCTGGTGGTGGTGATGACGTCACCAGTCTGTCCCCTAGTGGTGGTGCGGATGACGTCACCGCCTTGGGACCTGGTGGTAGTACGCGTGACGTCACTGTGCTCTCTGGTGATGACGTCATCGAGGGATGCCAGACTGTGTTCGCTGTCTGTGCGCGCTAAACCTATATGAATAAAATTGTAGTTTAGTTAAATATAACCAACAAACGAAAAAATAAAAATCATCAACCCTTTTGGCTTCCCCTTTATCCCTCTACGCAGCTCTGATCTTAAAAATATGATTGTTAATCGTATTATGGTCCCGCAGGATAGGCATTGCCTAGTGCGGGAAGCAATGAATTTTATAATTTAACGTTTAACTTTAAAAACCTGTAATATTTACCATGTAAAATTTTAAACCTGTAAAATATATGTTTCATGTGTATTACTGATAAAGATATTATTTATTTATAGTAAGAAAATACATAAGATTTGTTCCGTAAATACGATTGCGTAGCGCCATCTAGTTATAAACTCAGTAAACCTGATAATATACCAGAGCGAGACGACGCGACGGTAGAATACGCTGTACATTATTTTTAACATTATTATATGCCATTTTTCCATTAGCGGGAATCTAACCCACATTTTCTAGGCAGAATATCAAATAATCAACAGGTAATATAAACTACCGAATTTTGATTAAGGATTAATAATCAATATAACGTAACAACATGTCATACAGAAATATGTACAAAAATTTAAGTAAAACTTAAACTAAAAAAATGTGTCTGTTTGCCCCAAAAATATAAATCAACATAGTAGTTTTTGAGTTTACCTATTCAAGGATTTTTTAAATATTACTGTAGATATTGATCAAGAAACTATGGTACATATGTATACAATATATTATTTACCGGCATGAGCTGACGAGTCACTAGAGACGCTGTCCTTCATGCTAGTTGTGCGCAGAATCAGACCAGCCTTGGGGTATGTTATCCGCTCCGATTTTGAAGTTTCACCTGAAATAATACAGCCGTTTTAAATGTCATATCTTGCTGGATACGTAGTTTTATGCCCGCTTAACGATTTAATAACATATTAATAAAGTCTGTATTTGTTAAATTTGTGTTTTATTTTGTTATCCTGTACCTCCCATAATTTGAAAAAAAAAACAATAAAAAGACGTGTGGCACTCGGGGACTGCCGCGGTAAAGCTATTGCATGCTATGCCTATAAGCCACACCTCCGTGCCCGTCGGAGTGGGGAGCGTGAGGTTTTTCGTTACGCAATTTCTGGATTCGGTCCCCGCGCTCAAGGCCCGCGATAGAAGCTATGCAATAGCTTAATAATAAACAATAATTTTTTGACTGTTTGGTCACCTCATCTCCGTAATCACTGTACAGATTTTGACGGAAGTTTCTATAACAGATTATTGATATAATAGAGACCAAAGTATAACGAAATTCAGTAGTTAGTTCATATTATTTTTATAAAAGGCTTCCCCAATCTCATAAAACGCAAGCAAGCGTATCAACTAGTTGCCAAACGCCAAAACCTTTACATTACCGACTATTACCAAAGTATTACCAAACTAGTCGGTGCAATACTTAAAATCGTCTAACTTTGAATGGAAACGAAAGTGTTTGACAGTTACAAGTCATGATGACAGAGCGTTGTTGCCACTTTTACTTTTAAAGACAGATGCGTCATTGCCTTTGTAAGGAAATCTTTATTTGTAAGGTGCATAGATTAGTTGTGATTGCTTTGTGTGCATTTTTAGAAGTATTTGATTATTATTATGTTACTAATGAGTTAAAATATATGAACATGTTAATAAAAGGTTATGACTTATGAATTGCATTGTTTGTGTTCCTTATTTGGGCGGGCAATATGCGGCGTTACGCCCTTGAACTAAAAACCTATTTCCTTGACAGATATCTATTCTTCTATGAACTTTATTATTTATTATACTGAGCCAGCTTAAAATTGCCTAGCATTATTTTAAAAATACATTTATAAATGTAATCTATACTAATATTATAAAGAGGAAAGGTTTGTAATTATGTATGTATGTATGGTTTTCACGCATAAACTACTGGACCGATTTCAATGAAATTTAGCACACATATAGAGGGTTACTTGGATTAACACACAGGCTAGGTTTTATCCCGGAAATCCCACGGGAACGGGAGATACGCAGGTTTTTCTTTGAAAACGCGAGCGAAACCGTGGGCGGAAAGCTAGTTTGAAATATAATTCATTTCGTATGTTTTGAAAGATGTCTAGCATTTTAATTAACACATATTGTATAATCTCAATTTAGTTAATTTTATAAGATTTGTATAAGATACGTGGATTTCTAATGTGAATATGTTTCATGCTACAATTAAGAATAATATTGGTAATAAACTCAATACTCACTAGCATTCTTAATAAACTTTTCTGTTAACGACTTAACAGAACTTTGCCTGACCGTCTTTCTGTCGTCTACTCGTCTTTCAGTCTTCTGCATCGTTCTTTCAGAACGTTTATCACTCTCCTTACTTCTTCCAGTATCTACAGTCTTCTTTTTAGGTTCTTCGATAATTCTTTTTGGTTCTTCTATGGTTCTTTTGTTGTATTTTTCACTGTTATCTATTCTGTCTACTTTTTGAGTATATGAGTGATCTTTGATGTCGAAGGTGTCAGAGTGCCTTTCGATTGTGCTCTCTTGTATTCTTCTGTCGGTGTGTGTGAATTGATCTAGCGCAGCACGCTCCTCTTTCTGTAAATTAAACGTTTTATATTGTTATTTTGATAGTTTTCAATATTTTATTCAGTAATACAGATACAGATTAAATAAGGTTCTCTGTCCTTTTTGAAAATTTAATAACTAAAATTTTATATGGTATCTTCATGAAAAAGTATAACGATAATGTCCTTTATATTATTTGAAATCGAATTGAATTTTGTTACAGAAATCGTTAATATGAATAACTCGAGTAAAATCAAACACAAGAAAATATTAACACCACACTTTACCAGCTTTAAAGTTACTTTACGTTGAAACTGATATTCTTGTACTGGAATTATTATTTTTCAAAAAGATTGAACGATTATTGGCTTAAATGTATTCAGTTACACTACTAACATATTATACAAAACTTACAGTTGTAATTTCACTAAACGTAGTGCCGGTATCTCCTCCGAATTTCTTGGTAGTGGTAATCGCTGCCAGTCCATGCAGGCGCGAGGGTTTCTCCCCCTGGGACCTCAGCAGCTTCTCCAGGTCTTCTGGCTCCGTGGAGTACGCAGTTACGGACACCGTGCCTTCTGGTTCACCGCCGTTCTTCGAGTGGAACTCTTGCCGTATCACCGTACCTTTCACTGTTAACCAAGAGTTTATGTAAATGACGGGGCAACGCAAAAAATGTCTAGCCTGTCGGACTGTCGGCTGGTTACTACCGTTACGTGTTTGTTTACTTTGTGAATTGAGTAGCTTATGATTATTATGTGTACTAGCTAAGGTACTAGCTTTAGAACGTGACTTTGCGCTACTGGACTCGATTTATAGCTGTTCACATATTACATTCTATACTCTTTTACACCCTTTTAAAATTACACTCTTTTTGACAAAATAATAATCTAAGTATGTATGTATTTATCTAATGTGTATATCTATTTATGTCACATAATTCACCAAAATATGTTAAGCTAGTTGAATGAAAATAAAGAATACACACGATATAGATATTTTAAAATTTAATTGAGAACCGACCATCGTTAATGCGATGCCTTTGCCTTTCTTCGTGAAGTTAATACTTCACGAAGAAAGAGACTATGAATAATATATGCATAACGTGATACGTTTAAATTCTTCGAATAATATATAAATAACATTGTCTTAACAAATTAACAGTCAGCTGTGTCAATATTAGTTGATATGATAATGATTCATAATCACACCAAATATACATAACTTCTACGTCTGATATTAAAGATTTTTTTCTACATTATATTATTTGAAGTCCCGTTTCTATTTGCAATTTCTTTGCACATTACGTAATTGCACGACCAAAAATATATTTGTGTTTTATTGTGATTTTGGTAACCGATTTTTTGTTTGACTACTTTTAAAGAAATAAAAAAGGAAGTTATGAAGTTATTAGCCCCACTTCTATGATCCAGTTAAAAACCAATCGGAACCAAGCAATTATTAACAGGAAATTATTATGAATACTTCGAATTGTATTATAGAACCGGCTGTATGTTTTTTGTGTGATAGGCATTTTTAAATTTGTTTATTGATGAATATGTCTTAATAAATTCTACAGACAGATATACCTAAGTACATTATTTGTCATCATTCCGTTCATTTATGTAGGTATGCGAATTTGAATCTTATTGTACCGTAATTTCTTCATAGATATTAGATTTTTATTTGTATAGGGTTCTCTTTATAGAAATGACATCTATGTACAATTTTATGTATTGTCTCTTCTATAAAAAGCTCCTAATATAATCCTACTAATATTATGTGAAAGTTTGTGAGGATGTGTATGTGTGTGTTTGTTACTCTTTCACGCAAATACTACTGAACCGTTTACAATGAAATTTAGCACACATATAGAGGGTAACTTGGATTAACTAACACATAGGATAGGTTTTATCCCGGAAATACCACGGGAACAGGAACTATGCGGGTTTTTATTTGAAAACGTGGGCGAAGCCGGAAAGCTAGTAAAAATAATGAAGGAAAAGGTTCTATAATTTGAAATAGCATAATTATTGAAGATAATTTGTGGTGTCTATTTGGTGACCGATATTTTCGTACAAGAAATAGCTCAATTTTTTTTTATTTAATTTAAAAATGTTAAAATAAAGTTAAGTGGATCAAATATTATTCACTAAATCGTATACTTAAAATTTAATAATTAACATACCTTGATAGTTAGTAGCTCCGTTTCGCAGCGCCTTGATACCAAACAGTGGTCTGCCGTCAGCATCTAGGGGACCCGGGCCGTAACTTGAAGTAATCACATCAATGGGTTTCGTGATAGCCTTTGACGGACTACTCGGCCTATACTTTGGCTTCTCAGGCTCTATCTTCTTACTGCTGAAAGTCCTTGTCTCTGATGTAACCTTTTTCAAATTCCTGTTCGTCACCCACGACGGTTTTTCTTCCTGCGCCTGTTTCTGTGGAATCTTCTTCTCTATATCGAACACTGTTTTTATGATTGTTTCCTTTTTGACTACTTTAGGTTTGGCTTCAGGACTTGGAGACCGTTGGTTGGTACGTTCAGGGCTCTGTCGCACTGGACTAGGTGACTTCCTTGGTGGACTCGGGTGACGTTCGAAATTAACTTTTTCATTAGGTCTTCTTTCCGGGCTCTGTTTTCTTATTTGATCGATACCGTCATGACGATCATGACTTTGTTCTCTTACGATTCTTTCAGGAGACGGTGACTTTTTACCATTAATATGCACAACCTCAATGATGTCTTTTGATGAAGTACGCGACGTGGTGGTTTTGGATGCGTGATGCGTTTCTACTACACGACTAGTTTCAATTCGTTTGGTTTTGGCCTCATCTATTATAGGTGCCTTTTTAGTTTTCACTTCAGCGTGTTTTGGCTTGTCATTTTCATTTAGTCCAACCTTTTTCAAGTAAGCAGACGCATACTCGCTGATGCGGGAAGATTTCGTTTTCGGAGTTGCAGTTTTGCTGGGTGATATAGGTCTTGATTTCTTTTCAGGACTAGTAGGTCGTGTCATTCTGGATGGAGTTGATTTTGGTTTTTCAGGGCTGCGCGGTCTAGCTGCTATGGTATGCTCTTTATCTGTCCTATGAGGTTCTTTAGAATGACCGTTAGTTAATGGCTTATGATGTTCGTTTTCTTCTACAAGCTCATAGGTAGAAACTACATGTGCGGTATCCTTGGTTTGCCGTTCCGGTGATTTAGTTTTGGTGGGAGTAGTTTTGGGCAATCTTTCTGGCGAGTGAGGTTTGTGTGATTTCGGTTGACGATCCGGAGATCTCTGTGATGGATGCCGTTCAGGCGATTTTGTTTTACCAACTTTAGTTGTAGTGTGTTTTGTGGTTCTGGTAACAGTTGTAATATGTTCAGTTTCCATTTTCTTCTTAGCAATACGAATCTGGGCGCGTATGCGACGTCTTTGCTCATATCCTACGACCTTTTCCAACTGCAACAAATAAAACGGTTTTAACTATTGTGGTAAAAATTATAATATTCATTTTAACATCACATAGCACTTACATAATATAACAACGTAACATATTATTATAATCATAATCATACAATTTATTAACGATCTATAATTTTTTAATTATTCCTTCTGTGTAATAAATTATTGAATAAATATGCAATAGCATCGAATCTAAGCACAAAAATGTTTGTAACAAAAACGATATATTTTTAAAAGAGACTGTTGTAACGCCTGAATCTCTTTCTTCTTTCGATACATTTTTAAATCAATGTAATAAATTAAAATCATGTTACCATTTGTTCCAGGAGGTCCAGGTCGAAGATATCTTCAATGCATGGCTGATGATGATCGCTACTACGCCGCCGCTCGCTGCTTACAGACGACCGATCAGCGCTGGTCCTGCGCAGCTCCACTCCAAACTTCCCGCTCCCTCGCCTGCTGCTAACTTCAATCTCTTCTACAGACTTCTCTTCTTTCAATTGACTTGTTTTGGTCGGACGTTGGTATCCAGGTACCTTGTCTGAAGGTTTGTCAGTTTTTTCCTCTAGATGCGTCTGTTTTGGTGAATTAAATTCAGCTGCTGGGAAACGAGAGGGAACCTTCTTTGCTGTTGTAGGTGCATGCGGTACAGGTGATTTTGGCCTGCCAACTGGAGATTCTTCTCTCGCCAGTGGTGACTTCGTTCTGCTAATGGGAGATCTTCTTCCAGAAGCTGGTGATTTATCGCGAGTCGTTGGGGTCAATGTCCTATGCATCGGCGATTTCTCTCTTGTGGTGGGAGGCATTGTCTTACCTGCAGGTGATTTATCTCTTGTGATTGTAGGAATTGTCCTACTCGCAGGCGATTTCTCTCTTGTGATTGGAGACATCGTCCTACCCGCAGGCGATTTTTCCCTCACTAAAGTGGATTTCAACGTTGTTGAAGGTGAAGCATCTCTGTGAATTGGTGCCTTTGATTTAGTTTCAGGAGATCGTTCCCTTGGCCGTGTAGTATCTTGTTCTTCATTTATTTCACTATCGTAGTCAGTGTGTTGAATAGTTGGTTGCTTATCTTTAAGAGGAACATGCTTTATGTTCGAGTTAGGCTTGCCAGGTGGGGTTGTTTCAGGTGTTGGCTTACTGACTTTTTTAGCTACTCCAATATCAGTCAACTTCGTGGTCTTAGTTTGAACGGTCTCTTTTGTTTTATTGGTGGTTGTTGCAATATTTTCAAACAGTGCCTTTGCCTTTTTCACAGCCTCACTGCTTCTTAAAGTGGTAATTTTAACAGATGGCGCTTTTTCGGGAACTTTTCCTGTACTTTTTGTTTTAGGTATCACTGGTTTTTCTTCTGTAGGTGCATCATCTTTATGTGTGTCTTTATAATCGGTAACAACTTCTTCTTCTTTTGAAACAGTAGATTTTTTCACATCTGTTTTAATGATATCATCCACATTTTCTACAATCTGCTTCATTATTTTGTCATGTTGTTCCTTTATCTTTCTATCTTTTTCTTCAATTATGTACGCGTCTGATAATACTTGTTCAGCGGTTTTTACAAACTTGTTGACCTTATCAGAAACACTAAGCAAACATTCATCGCTTTTTAGTGATTCATCAACGTCGCTGAAATCCGGTCTTTCTGGTTTTTGCACGACAGACTTCGGTTTAGTAGTTTTTATATTTTCAGCAGTTTCAATAAAAAGATGGGCTTTGTCATTTACACTCAATTTAGTATAATCATCTTGATAAATTGTATCTCTATCATATTCCTCGACAATATTACGAGACGGACTTTTATCTTTTGGTCCTACAGGCCCCTTGGCAAATTTATTGACTTTTTCTGAGACAGATAGCAGACACTCATCTGATTTCAAGTTTTCGTCATTGAAGTCAGAATGTTTTCTTATTTCAGTTTCTTTGAAAAGAGTAGTTGAGTCTTTCGGTTTAACAGTCTCAATTTTTTTCTTGAATTTCGATACTTTATCATTTACACTCAACAAACTATCATCTCTTCTATCTTCATAGTCAGTCTCTGTTCGTTTTACAAACAGCTCGTCATCTTCACATATTTCTACTATATCATCTACTATTGATTCAGTTTCATGAATAATATGATGCTTACGTTTATAGAATTCATCATCTGGCTCATTGACTTCGTCTGGGAAACGTGGCGTTCCCACATCTTCAGAAAAACCGACAGGCGTTGGACAAATGCGGTCCGGAGAATTTTCTCGTGATGATTTAGCTTGCTGAACATCAATAATAATATCATCGTCATCTGTAGATGTGTTTATATCAATTGCCGATTTAGGTTTGCTTACGGGTAACTTCGTTGTTGATTCTTTGACGGACGACTTGTGTTGTTTAATATTTGACTGTTTTGTGGTTCTATTCGAAGAGGCATTAGTGACTTGTATCTCCGGTTTAGATTTCATTCGTTGTGGTGAAATCTTTTTCTGTACTGGAGACTTAATCGTAATATCACTTGTTGTGCGTGTAACTTTTGTATCGACATTTCTTCCCTTCAGCGGATATGTTTTCTTGGGCTCCATTTCTATAGGTTTACTGTTAGGTGAAACTTTAGTGACATTGACTTTGGGTTGTGAAATCTTGGATGTACTGTGTTGTTTCAAAATGGTAGTCTTTTTAATATCGGTCACGTTCGTTTTTTCATTCTTCAATGTTGATGTTGGTGAAGGTTTCTGATAATGAGGAGAAACCGGTTCTTTCTTTCCTGTGCTTTTAGGAACTTGCGGCGACTGTGGTCTCTCTACTGGGGAACCTGGTTTTTTCTCAATGGGTGACATAGGTTTCTTTGGAGAAGAACTTCTTATCTTTCCAGTTTCAGGAATACCTTTGGATAAAGTCGGTGAGTTGGGTGATTTTTTGTTAGGAGAAACATTTCTTGATGAAGGTTTGCTTGGAATTTGTGTTTTAGTTACTGGCTTGTCATTTATTGCGCTCTTTTTTAACGTTGTTTTTTCTTCCAAAATAGTTTTTGTACTTTTATCGACAGCATCTAAGCACTCTTCAATTGTCTCTTTGGAAATGGTGACAATATCTGTAGCTTCAGTTTTAATAGTGTGCTTTTCAGGACTTTTTTCTCGGCCAGGTTGAGTTTGTTTGCGGTCAGGTGATAATTTTCTCAGCGATGATTGCACTCTGTCAAGTATTTGTTGTTCTCTCTCTGAAAGAATGAAGTCAGAACTAATCTCTGTTTTTTTGCGAACCTCGGTAGTCTTGATAATGTCTTCTTTTAATAATGATTCATCGCGAGTTTCCTTATTTTGCTGAATATCTGTTGTTTCATATTTAATCACTTTATCAGTGACAGTGATATTGTTATTAACTTGATCGGGTTTGGATGGTAAATAAGCATTATTTTTTTCAGGAGATTTTCGAGAATCTATTAATGAATAACGTTCCGGGCTGGTTCTTGAAGGCTTCCTTTGTGGAGACTTGGAAGGACTACGAGTGTCCTTATCTTTATGTTCTGCTTTAGGCATAGTAGGAATATCATTTGACTTATTCTTAAACTTTCTTTCAGGTGAATTATCTTTATCCAAGGAAGGTTTTTTGGTTTCTGAGATATCTGAAAATGTTTCAATGTCCCTTTCCTTGACTGTACGATCATCAGTTGTTTTTGTAACATGTACGACACTAGAAGGAAGTGTATCATGTGGTTTACGCGTTGATTTTTGGGTACTTGTCTTTATCTTTTCTTCAGATATATCAACTACATCGACCACTTCATACGTATCTTTGCTGAAATGCTTGTCATCAAATTGTATGGGACTCTCACAAGGAGAAATACTGGGTGAAGTGTCTGTCGATTTTTTTGTGAAGAAAGTTTCATTTTTATTTTCAATTGTGGTATCCTCATCGGTCATTCCTAAAATTTTTCTGCATCTTTCTTCATATGTTTCCCGTCTTTCTAATGGTGGTTTAGCTTTTATAGGGGTGTCTTTCTTATTTGGCTTTTCTTTTGTAACATCTTTATCTTCGTCAGTAGGTGAAATAAGGAAACTAGTTGGAGGTTTTTCTGATGGAGTATTATCAATTGAAGGTTTTTTCAATGAACTCTTTCTAGGAAGACTTTCCTTTGTGGTAACCTTTTCAGGAGAAGGAGATCTGCAAGGAATTTTTGTTGGAGATGGTGATCTACGCAATGGTTCTTTCTGTTGTAAATCATCAACAGGTTGTTTATTTGGCACATTAGTGTAAATCGGCTCCTTATCATCGAGATCAGTAACTTGTGGTTTTTCCACTTGAGGAGAGCTGAAATAAACAAACCCACTCGCTGTTGTAGTTGGAGTGCTTTGGCCAGTGGAGGGTGCAGTCTCATCGGATTTTGGTTTTCTCGTAGGACTCGTTGACGGCGTTACTAGTTTTCTGGAGCGATCAGTGGTGGTTCTTTTGTGTGCTTCTTCGTTTGTTTTTTCCATTGAAATAAATTCCGTGGTTTGATTATATTTTGTATCTTTAGTAACGGGTTTAGTGGGAGAAACACTTCTGCGAGGTGAAGCTCTCGAAGGTAATGTTGTTGGAGTATCCTTAACCAATGTCGATTTAATTGATTTCGTACTATGTGTATCTACGTCTGATAGCTTATTTGTAATATCAGTATCTTGTATTTTGCGAGTGATATCCATTTTGATATCTTCAATATTTTCAGTAATAGTTGATGATTTTGTTATAGATGCTGTTTCTGTAGTTGTGGATACATCTCCCTTTAAACTATCCTTTGTAGGGGATTTACGTTTTGGCGAGAGATTATTTATAACCTCTTTGGTAGGACTTGGCGATTTGCGTGTAGGCGAAACATCTTTTGTGAAAGGTACTGAAGATTTTTCATTTGGTAACTTATAATCTTTGTCGGGGCTCATATTCCTCTTTACAGGTGAAGCTTCTCTGGAAGGCTGTCTATAGCTTTTTGTAGAATCATTTTTAGGTTTATTTTGTGCATCCTTATCTGCGGTGAGAGCTTTTTCAGGACTTTTCCTGTCAATTCCCATAGGGTATTTAATAAGATTTCTAGGCGACGGTGATTCTTCACGTGTGTTTGGAAGCTTCCTTGAAGGAGATACATTTCTATCGGGACTTACTGACATACGTGTTGGCGAATCTTTGCGAGGCTGAGTTTCTTGCGGCAGCTGTTCCTTTTGTGGGCTTTGCCTTTGTGATTTTAATGTATCTTTATCCACATTGGTAGTTTTTTCAGGGCTTTTTATATCAATAAACCCGGGATGATCATTAATATTTTTTGGTGAATCTCTTGTAAGTGGCGATACTTCATCTGTATTCGGAATTTTCCTTGATGGTGACAAATTTCTGTCCGGACTTAATGACGTACGCGTTGGTGAATCTTGGCGAGGCTGAGGTTTTTGTGGTGCCCGTTCCTTTTGTGGGCTTTGCCTCTGCGATGTTAAAGTAGTAGTTACGTCTTCATCATATTTTGTGTATGACTTGCGTTCTTCGTTAATAAATTGTTGATGCTCATCCTTAACTTTATGAAGTTTAGTATCGGTGTAATTGGGTTCAGGGCTCGCAGGGTATACATGTTTAGTGGGAGATTTTCTGCTAGAATCATGTGGTTTCGTTGGTGATGGCGAACGATCTGTTTTAGGTGTACTAGATGCAGTATGTTTCATATATCCTGGTTGCCTTTCGGGGCTTTCTGATGGCTTAGACTGTGACTTATTTGTGATGGTGCTTGTGTCAATGCTATCGTCAGTAAGAGAAGTCGTTTTTGTAGTTTTAGTTCCTATTTCTGTCACTTTATTTTGCGTCGATATTTTATTTTTGTCCGTATTTTCATGAATTGAATAAAATTCATTAGTTTCTGGTGTTTGACGCATTGGCGAAGTCCTATCTGTCGGGTAATTTTTAAATTTTCTGTCAGGGCTAGGGGATGACCTTGCAGGACTTTGTCTTTGTGGACTATAACGAGGTCTGGATGATGGCACGTTTGTTTGTTTTTCCGGACTGACACTCGGTCTCTTTCGGGTTCCATCTTGTGGTTTTCTTTCAGGACTATATCTAGTTGGTGAATTGGATTTTGGAGCCGTTTTATCGACACTAGAATATTTGTTAGTCTTTGTTTCATGAATAGAGTATGACGACGATTGTGTACTGGAATATTTATCAGACACAGTACGAGATGGTGAAAAACGATCAATTTTATTAGGACTTCCACCACGGCTTGGAGTTTTTCTGTAGTTTTTGTCAGGACTCACGCTACTTCTAAGAGAAGAGTTGCTAGATCTAAAAGTTTTATTTCCCGGAGAAGAAGCTCTTGTTGTTGGTCGTGACGGGGAATCAGAACGAAGTGAGCTGGCCCACGCTTGATGTGAAGGGCTCCATTCGTTACTTATTTTTCTTTGCACGTAGTCAGATTGATACGTCGTCTGATACTGATCATTCGTTCTTTTCTCAACATGTTCTCTTACATCATTTTCTTTCGATATGGTATGGATTCTTTCTTCAGTATCTTTATTATATCTAGTCTCTTTAGTTGTATCTTGATTGTTAAAATTTTTATCATCATGGGACGTCAAAACCTCGCGGTGTTGTTGTTCATTTGACAATGGTTCATTAGGTTTTACGCGATCCGGTACATCCCTATCTTTTGTAACGTGAAGAATGTGCTCCTCATTATCATTGTAGGAACGAGTTTCCTTTACATGATGTTGACGAATATTTTTATTATCGTATGACGACGATCTCACTTGATGGACGTTCCTCTCATTAATAATACGTTCATTATTTTTGTTTATTTCATCGACATTTCGTTCTATAGTTTGATTGCGATCGTCCGTGTCTTTGTAATAACGAGTCTCTCTGATATCTTGACGACGTATGTTTTGGTCATCATTAGTGGTTGTGTATTCACGTTGATCCCTCTCATTGTTATTGGATTTATATATTTTTTGTTGCTGCGTGTCATCATTGTATTGATTTATGTGTTCTTTTCTGAAGTCAAAATCATCTTTGACTCTTTGAGAATCAACTATATTGTGAACATTATCTTCAATTGAATCACGAATTATTTTTGATGTAGATTCATTTGAATGAGATTTTTTTTGAGATGAAGTGAAGGATGATGATTTGCTTTCATTTCTTACTTGCTGCGAATAATGTTCAGATCGACTAGTCTGAACACTCGGAGCGCGAAACTCACGACGGGTGCTAGTGACCCTAGCGCCATCGGGAAGGCACCTTGTTTCTACAATAACCTTTGTATTGTCATCTGGATAGTCAATTTTCCGGGAGACGAGTTCCCCTTGTTCGTAATCATTTCTTAAATTTTGTTCGTAGTTATTTGTTTTTGTTATTCTATTAGATGTCATTTCTTCGTTTCTGTTAGTGTCATAGGATTTTTGAGATGCTAGGTCATAGTTGTCGTCGGTAATATATGGCACTGTTTCATGTTTCGATGAAACCTGTTGAAACTTGGATGAAGACGTGGACGAGCTGGTCGTTGACGAGAAATGTGTGCCATCGTCAGTTTTGCGCACAACTTGCTCATGGGCTGCTGTGTTTGAGTAGTCTTCGTTACGTTTGAGGCTCGTGTTGCCATCGTCGTACTCGGTGACCGCTTGTTTGTGATGGTCTGCTGCGGAGAATTGTCCTTTTCCGCCATCAACGTCATAGCGGCCTTGGATATCAGCGCGGACCGATTTGACGTGCGTGTGGCCATCGTCGGTCGTTCTGTTCTCGGATTCTACGTTCCACCCGGCGTTCGACAGGTCTTTAAGATCTGGAAACGTGAAAAGGCAGTTATAGTGAGGGTATTGGTTGTGGTGTTTGGTTACTGGTTAATGAGTGTTAGTTCTGTTAAGTTGAGTTCAGGGGGCGTAGGCACCTTGGCCGCGATATGTGAACTCCTTGGGCGGGGAGCCCGCGTCACGCACTTCCTTGCTCTTCATCGACTGGAAGCTTTGGTCGGCGAACGATTTCACGTGGCCCTGGGTCGACGTGAACTCACAACCTGTTGAAATGGCGCAATAAAACACTAATTTCGTAATTTGATACATGTAAATGTATTTGACGATTTCTAGTCAAATTATATACAAATATTGTATTTTGTATTCAAGGTGTAGTTTTTGCATCCTACCAATATGACATTCAACTAAGATGATTTGATGAACTTCGAATGCGTGGATATCTTTTCTTCATACTCTGTCTAAAACTTTTTTAAAAAACAATACTCTTTATTTATTGACGAATAGGCTTAAACAATGGAAAAATAACTTAAATAACTACCACCTACACATCAACCTAACATTAATTAACACCATCTTATGACACAATGCCTACATACAATAAAAAAAAAAGACGGGTTGCACTCCGGGAGTGCCGGCAGAAGTGAAAACTTGATTATTAACGTTCAGCATGTTTGATATTTTGGAATGGTATCCGTCTTACGCATGGAATATAAAAGCTAAAAAAAAAAAAAAAGACGGGTTGCACTCCGGGAGTGCCGGCAGAAGTGAAAACTTTTTTTTTTTTTTTTTTTTTTTTTTTTATGTCAGAGCAAGCAAAGGAGCAGGTGGGCCACCTGATGTTAAGTGGTCACCACCGCCCATAAACACTTGTAACACAAGGAGTGTTACAGGTGCTTTGCCGGCCTTTTATGGACAAATAAGCTCTTTTCTTGAAGGCCCCAATGTCGTAGTTGTTCGGGAACACCGCAGGTGGCAGATCGTTCCACAGTTTCACCGTACGCGGAAGGAAGTTGCGGGTGAAGCGGACAGTGGTGGAGCGCCAACCATCCAGATGGTGCGGATGGAACTGGTTTTTACGGCGTGTGGTCCGGTGGTGGAACTGTGCGGCTGGTAAAAGGTGGAACAATTCCTCAGAGCACTCCCCATAGTAGATTCTGTACAGTATACAGAGAGACGCAACGTCTCTCCGCACTGACAGTGGATCGAGCCTATCGGAAAGCCTACGGTCATCGACAATTCGAGCTGCTCGACGTTGAATGCGGTCAAGAGGAAGGAGTTGATACTGTGGGGCTCCGGCCCAGAGATGAGAACAGTACTCCATATGCGGTCGCACCTGAGCCTTGTACAGCTGAAGTCGGTGGGCCGGCTTGAAGTACTGTCTCGATCTACTGAGCACACCAAGTTTTTTCGAGGCTAATTTAGCCTTCGCTTCCAAATGACTGCGGAATTGAACGTCACTCGAGATTTCAACTCCGAGGATTCCGATTTTCGGCGATATACTAAGGGGAGTACTCTTAAACCGAGGTTCTACGACAAATGGGGTCTTTTTAGCGGTGAACGCGCAAACCTGTGTCTTTAGGGGATTGAACTCGACAAGATTAAGTTCGCCCCAATCCGAGACTTCTTGGAGAGAAGACTCGACTTCAGACACAAGTTTGTTTCGACTCTCATTGAGGCTTTTAAATTAATATTAATTATTAACGTTATTAACGTTAATAATTAATATTATTAACGTTCAGCATTTTGGAATGGTATCCGTCTTACGCATGGAATATAAGGGCTAAAAAAAAAAAAAAGTCCGTCTTACGCTTTTTCGATCAGGCCACGTGTCCTGACGCGAGTTTAAGATTTTATACCCAACGCCGCTAAAGAAGTTTTCACTTCAAAAAAAAAGTCCGTCTTACGCTTTTTCGATCAGGCCACGTGTCCTGACGCGAGTTTAAGATTTTATACCCAACGCCGCTAAAGAAGTTTTCACTTCAAAAATCGATTTATCCCATTTTAAAAGCTTTAGCATATTCAAATCAACTTATAAAACTAAACTCGCCAGCTAGTTAGCACTTCACGCATGTCAACATAAAAGTTAACGATCAATCACGCAGACAACAAGACAGCAGCAATTGTTTCTGCGAAATGCATGCCATGCGGAGTAACAGCATTGGGTCTGCGTTTATCATTATTTCAAACGCTTGCACACAACCATGTTTCTAGTTAGTGATTTCTAATTGACGGTATTTAAAGCTACTAAATTAATTTTGCTGTTAAAATTTTTACCTAAAAGGTATTTTTAAAATTTAGAAATATTGACCGTACTTACGATTTTATAAATAAGGTGTGTATTAAATGTTTCAAAATTTCTGCAGTTATAACTACTTGCTTGTTTGAGTTATGATAGATAATTATAATTCTTTGGTACCTACTTTTTCCTATCAATTAAATCTCCCGTCAATTTCACAACCAAAATGACCGTATTTCAATCAATCAACATGGCAGCGAAATACTGATGAAACCCCATATGTTGACAATAATAAAGATCCAAGTATACTTACTAGATAATCTATATTATTATAGCTACCTTTGCCATCAGCAGTCGGTTCAGGCGAATAGAGGTTTCGCAGCCTCTCCTCTCGAAGGCGGTACATGTGCGCCCGAATCTCTTTCTTGCGAGAGAAATCTTCGGTCTGTTGCCACTGTAAAGCAAAAAGTTAATTAAATGCCATTGCTAATTTCAGTTTTATCATTTCATGACCAAACTTAGGTAATGTATTTTACACTTTCGTAGTGCTGAAGTTATAAATGCTGTTTTTTAAACCTAGCAGTTAAACACATGTATTTTTAATTGTGAATTAAATAATTAGAGGTCAGTATAATCTATTTATTAGGCTTGCCCACCACACGTTAGTATTTTCACAGTTATTAATTAGATTTTAGAACATAGGTATAAGCTGGTATAAGGTATATTTAATTATCATGTAGTTTAATTAGTTTAAAGACGAATAATATTATTATACAGACAAACCATTGGTGGAATATGATTTTAGATCAAGCCACGGTAGCTGTAAACTGAAATTATGCTTAAATAGGAAATCAGTTATAGAGAGAAAAAACGTTAAAAAAATCAGCACACATTTAAAATAAATAACGTTATAATAGGATCACGTCTTAATATTCGCAGTGAATATTTATTGCTGTCATTTTTTAAACAGACATCTAAAATTCAGATGAAGGAATAATACATGAATGTAAAATGAATAAATTTTTAAAAATAAGTGGCTCTCATCTTACCATACGACGTAACACGTCCTCGTCCCTGATCAACGACACGTCTCCGTCAGACATTCTGTAACAAACAGACATACATATTAAATACGATATATTTTCAATTATAGTCATCCTAAAAGAATATATTTGATAATTTGATATCGAAAAAGTTACGTCCATAAGATAAGACTATAAGAACTAAACGCCTGCACAAAAATACAAGCAAATAAGCTTATACAGGTAAATTTATTTTTTACTTTATTTTAATACTTATAAAAATGTAAACTATATATATAAATATAATAAATATAAACTATATATATATATATATATATATATATATATATATATATATATATATATATATAAATAAAAAATAAACATTAAAAAAGAACATAAAAGATGTTTACCCCCTGATATTTCATTTTACGAATCTACAATATTTCAAGAACTCCATAAATTATCGTTTATCATGGAGATTCTTTTAAAACATTATGTTCAAAATTTAAAACCTCAAACCCAAACATTTAAATGTTTTTAAACTTTTCATTGTTACAAATAACAATTAAATACGGTAATTGACAACATTTCATTTTTTATAAGGCCATGAAAGAAAAAAACCGTTTCTTTATTTTGCTCTTGCGATTACAGAAAAAAAATTATTTCATTTTTTTATCGCATATTTTAAGAGAAATTAAATAAAAACGATAAATGTGATGATGACGTCATACATACGGAGGAATAAAAATGCGCCTTAGCCTAATTTAAAAAAAGTTAAAAAAAAAAACTATCACTGACATTTACAGGGTATGGCATGTGTCAAATTTCTTATTAATGTCATTTTTGTGAATTATTCATGTAAACAAACTTTTAAATCGTGTTATTGTGTTTTGGTTTTCTAATTTAATCTCATTAGCGTGATGTTTGTTTGATTGGAGTTGGACCAATTCATTTATATTATACAAGTAGTGCCTATAGTGTTCATAATTTTCTTGAAATAAAAGACTTTGTTTACTTACTAAAAGTTGTATTTATTTAACACTTTTCAACGTTTTTGGGATAGTATATTTGTTTCCCAGAAATTTTCAGCACCCCTTAACAAATCCTGCATAAAGGCATCATCATCAGTACTTGTGAATAAGTTTCTTTTGTTTAAAATTTGGATCAACAAATAACAAATAACAATATTTACAAAGCTTGACGAATCAAAGTGACAAATGTGCCAAAATGTCAACTGTCAAGATTTTTTTTTAATTTAAACTAGGTATGTGGCAAAGGAAAAAATGTATTCCTCCGTATGTATGACGTCATTTGGCGCTTACGAAATTTTAGAATGAGATGATTTTAAAACTCAAAAAGATGAATGAAAACTTCCATATTTAGAAAAAGCAAAAAATACGTGTATCGTAATTTTTGATCTAGTTTTCATTAAAATAAAAAAATAAGTAGCTTAAAATTTTGAAATGTTGTCAATTAAAACGAGACGGGTCCGACACGACACAATGAATTAATTTTACCTTCAAGCGATTGTGTATGACAACGATTAATAAACATTTTTATGCAATCACGACGGGAATTATAATGGACTGGTATCAATATAACTTTAATTTTATGGAAGACAAAGTTAACGATGCAATTATGTCTGTTATTGATTGCCTGATTTTTGTTATAAGTTACATGTACTAAATAGTAAGTAAATACGTATTGCTGTCATAGAACAGATAACATTGAATCATTCCTAAAATATATATTTTAGGTAAGTTTAGTCTAATATTTTATAAATAAGTTATTTTGTGTGTTTGTTAGTCTGTTAATGAATACTGGAGAAAACAAGCATATATGATGTTGTTTCATCACAAAGTATACCTACAGAAAATGATGAAAGTGGTACAGACTTTATAAATGGAGCCTGTTTTGACCTCAAAATGATTCAAAAGCTTCTACAGCCATCTAGTAAACAAATAAACATTCGATTTTTGATTAAAATAAAAAGAATTTATGCCTTAACCCAATTAACAATTGCGCACTGCGAAATAATTTAACTTTTTCGATTGAATTTTATTCTCAAGTCGCATAAGGCCGGTCCATATACGCACCCCGCCGCCCTTGTCCCGGTTCGTGTGGACGTGCCCTTATATAGCCGTGTTTTACTTGTTTCAATCATTGTTGGTAATGAAGACAAGGATTGTGTAAATCGTCCATATGGTCTGTGATCGTGGCTTATTTAAGATCACGATGTGTGTAAATGTTAAGTTAGGTATGTGCTACATATGATTATGCAAGCCTCATATCGCGAATGGTTTGCCATTTGAGATAATTTTAGGTTTTAACAAGAGCTTAGACTATTAATGAAACGGCTGATTTATCATTTGGCTATCTAGCTATATGTGTATATAAGTAGGTATATCAAGCAGCATTCGAGCTGCAAAACGTCCTATTACCTATAGTTATTGATTATAATTCAAAGGCAGCATTTGTGTTTTCCTCAATATTTTATAATATTAAATGATGTTAAATTATAGTAGTTCTGTGTAATACAAATAATAAACTAGTTAAAGGATAGAAGCTGATAATTGTAACTCTTTTATGTATTTTGAACTAAAAATGTCCAAGAAAATTTACTAATCTCCCCAAATTTGTATATCTGTAGCAAAAAAAAAACAAAATGACATCAGTGTGACGTCAGCTAATGGCGGACAATCTGTCAACACGTCACTCTAATGGAGCCGTGAAAAATGGCGCCACTAATGTGGACTGATAAAGATTATACGCTTTTTAACATTCAACAGGTCGTGACGAGAAATAGATTTATTTTGACAGAAATTAAGCATTCGTTGGATTTAGATAGGCTTAATTGTACAACTTGATTGTAAGCTTGATAAGTATTTTAGGTAGATGCCTACAGTGGACGTGTGGACCAAGCTTAATAAAGTTGTATTCAACATTTCATTCAACTAAAAGCTTGTTTAACAATAAGTTGTATCATTTTATCTAATGACTAATCTAGTACAGATAAAATGGATACAAAAAAACTATTGAAAAATTAACTATCTAGGTAGGTAGTAAACTATACGTAAAAGAATAAATTTTCATTTCACTTCGAACAAAGCAAAACAAAAGTAATAATTTTCAAATTTAATTTAAATTTTTAATAAAAAACTCATGCAATAATTGAAAAGAAACACGCAAACCAAGCAATATATAATTGTTTGTCTTAACACTTAACAGTAAAGAATAAAGATACAGCTAACGAATCCATAAAAAGGGATCCCAATAAATCTTCAAGTGCAATTTTAATAAATTTCGGGTCCCTGCGAGTGAGGTCACTTTTCTTGGACCTTGAACCGAGTGTAAGCAGGGTCGTTTTGTCAAAGATTATGCGAGTCATGAAGTTACGTTTTTTACTATTATGTTAATGCCTCTCAGGGGTAAATGTAGTTTATACAAAAAGGCATGGTATTAATATGTACTATAATTAAGAGACATTAAATTCGATTGCCTAGGCATTAAAATAATAAATTCATATGATTTTTAAAGAATGCTACTTACTTATTTCTATCCTGATTCCGATAACTAAGATTTGATAGAACATAGAAATCTGCCCGTAAAAAATCTCAGTTATACAGTAACGAAATGCCTTTGCCCTGTACCCGACAAGGGGACACATGACATGTGACAACTCACAACATACAAAGGACAGCGACTTAAATATTTTGAACCCGGTTTCGCGCGCCGTCGGGAGCACACATTAAATTGTCATTAAGATTTCAACTCAAGAGTCGAGAATACAGTTATTAAATGATGAATTTTACGATCTTTTTAATTTCGTAAGCGGGAATACGCAAGTTGCAGTTAAATTCTGATTTATAGTATTTATTGTAAGTCACGAAATGTAAAAACGTAACTTAAGATTGGTATAAATTACTTGAACGAGTAAGTACATCTTATTTGAATCACACTTCGTTTACAAAACGGCTGATCAGATTTGGAGGAAATTTCACACAGAAATAGATTACAGTCTGGATTAATGGATAAATTTATTCTATCCACATAACACGTGCGGCCGCGGACCAAGCTAGTTTAATTTCAATGCAAAGGCTATATTGTTTCTGTAAACATTTGCGAAATTATCGTTATTTAAAACCTGATTTCCAGGGAACTCGTAACTTTTGTTGAAAGTATGTTGGAAAACATGCGTCTTCTATTAGTAGATAAGGTATTTCTTATAAACTATTTCCAAGAAGACGTTACGATGCGAACCTTTTTAAGGATATTGAGAAGGAAAAATATGCAATTACTATAGCATACCTATACAGATTTAGTGATTTATAAGATATCAACAAGTCAGTGTAATCACCATGATTTTCAGCAGACACAAAATGTACCTATTGATTAAATTTATAAGACAACGATTGTATTAAAATACAAAAATGTAGCGTATACGAAAGCTACTAACATAGGCTCTAGTGAACATTCCATTATAAATAAAATTATTTTAATATTTATAGTAATACTAGGCTTCGCTTCGCTTCGCCCGTGGTACATATTTCGCAATAAAAGGTAGCCTATGTTCTGTCTCAGGGTCTAAAGATTGTCTGTGCCAAATTTCATCAAAATCGGTTAAGAGGTTTAAGCCGGAAAGCGTAACAGACAGACAGACAGAGTTACTTTTGCATTTATATTATTAGTAGGGATTTACTGATTTTAGTTGTTAACTAATGGAAATACAAATAATGACTACATGTCGGTCTTGCATCTGAATAAAACTTCTTTGATCTTTATTAAAAGAAATGTTAATATATCTAACCAGCTATTAATAATGTGATCACGTCTCACGCCTTTTGTTTTGGTAATTTCAAGAATTGGACATGACCCACATATTACCTATATATAGATATTAAATTATATCGGTGCACTCTAAATTATATATGTATCATATTTGTTATTTTAATAATGTATGATCTTTATGATAATTCTCACGTATAAAAGTTTATTATATTGAAAAAATTAAGTAAGCATCTGTACACTATTCATTGAATTTTGTGCATAATGCAGTTATACCTATAGTAATAAATTAATTGATATTAAATGAAACCTTCTATACTTTTTTTTAATATTGGGCAAATAAGAAGAAGATAATACATGGCAAATTGAATCACAATCAAAAAATAATTTAGGCGAAACTACCCTACATTATTTAAACTAAAAACATTACCTTTCTGTCTTCAACGTAGTCGGGTAAAAATAGGATGTGACACTTTCACTGTCTCTTCACAGTTCAAAAACTGATTAATATTCAAAACACAAAACTCTTTACATACAAAATAACAGCTGATGTATCAATGTTAAGGTAATGTTATGCAAATTCAAATAATAAAATATAATATTTTATACTTTGAGATTTTAAATACTACTTATAGTATTTTTTCCAAATTAAGTACTACTAGGTATCTACTTATATATTATTATTTAGTATTCCTTTTTTTCAAAATACATAAATAGAAACTAGAAGGCACTAGAAAAATAAAATAAATTTCAACCTACAATATTATTTTAAAATTTAAATAATGGGGATTGAACCCACTCCCTCTGACGCATAGGTCACTAACCGCTGAGCTATTGGCTTCAAATAATATCAAGGTTTTAGGTGGTTTTAGTAACAAAATGTTAAATACTATTTTCGGGTTTTATTACATACTTGGTTATTATCATAATGTGTTTTGTTGTTAAAATGTTATCTTAAGTATGTTACTGAAATACTTGTATTTAGCACAATGGATTCTGTTTTATAAATGTTTATGTTTTCGATAATAATTCTCAAGTTTCGATGGTTTTTCGTCAAATACAATATAAAGAAATTAAATCTAATGATATGGGATAAATACAAGGAATAAATACAAAGATAAATAAATAAATAACTTAATAATTCAGGACAATTTTCACACACGGCACAATCTGGTCCCATACTAAGCTTTCGCTTGTGTTATGGAAAATAAAATAATATAGATCATTTTATTCCTGCATAACGTAGTTTTCCTAAAATAAATTTAAAGCCTACTAAGTAGTTAGTTCTTAGTTTATCTGTGGTAACTAATAACTACTTAGCAGGATTACTAAACAGTTAACAACTATAATATAAACAAATGAACGGTCTAATAGCTTCTTCTTAGTTCTTGTAAGCGTTTTAAATATTTTCACTCATTAGTAATGGATAAGTAAAAACTACTAGGTACCAAAGAACTAGTTAATTAATAATATAATATTATTAAGGAAAGTGTAAAACACAGGATCCTCATAATAAGTTATTTTGACCGGATCTAGGAATGTGGAGTACACAAGTATAGCATATATTTGAACAGAGTACGCAATGAATAACGCATGGTTTTTACTTTCATGGAAAGTCGATGGTGAATCATTTCACTGTCTTTTTACTTAGAAGAGGGACTGTAGTTAATTCTGATTTCTTCCTCCTTGGTACAGTATTTTAAGTGTTTTAATTTTGAGGTTCCGGGTGGAATAGCTAGTGAAGATTAGCTATTACAGGCTATCAGGCATAAATGCTTTAAATTATTGTCAAATATACATATAAACGAAAAGTCTTTACATGTTATATGTATAGGAAATTATCATATTGAATATGATAAATAATAAAATCACACAAGCAGCTTATGATATTGATTTTTAATAAACATTTCATACAAATATAGCAGGCTTCAAAGGCTAAATCAAATTACAAAAATATGTTAAAAGGGGCATTATTAAAAATATAATAGAGATCAAAAGATAATGTTATTATTGAAAAGCTCCATATTTTTTAAATATTTTTTTTAAAGGAATTCGTTTTAATTAAATGATCATGTCTCATGTCGGCTTTAACTTGATGTGTTCTCTTTAGGAAATACCACCTTCGTACTCATTTACATACCCATTTTATATTCTAATCAAGTTGTTGGCTTTTAAGCATCTGTGTTGATGTTATATTACATTCTTGCTAATACGTCATAATATATCATATTACTTAACATTCCGAATAAAATAATATTATACATATTAGGTAAACCGTATAAACTAATCGGCATATACATAATAACATAATTCAAAGATTGATTACTTAACAGTTACATAATTTTATTAAATACGATAAATTAAAAAAAAACCCGCAATGTTCCCGTTCCCGTGGGATTTCCGGGATAAAACCTATCCTTAAAATCCTTTCTTAGGGGACGCCTACGTTATGACATCTACCTGCATGCCAAATTTCAGCCCGATACGTCCAGTGGTTTGGGCTGTGCGTTGATAGATCACTATATCAGTCACCTTTGAGTTTTATATATATAGATTATTGTCTTTATTGATTATAGTGCATACAAGCTAAGAATGTCAAAATTCCCGTCAAAATCAGTCCATCCGTTGTGACGTTAAACCGGCAGTAACAAACGAAACAATTGTATTACCTCAGTAGCATAGTAAATCAGCTAAACATTATAATTTGTCGCATTTCGATCCCACTCAAATAAACATTGGCATAATGAAGGCAATATTTCATATGCAATTACGTCCAGCAAGGACGAATCAATGGACGCGACAAATATTTCCGTAATGAAAAAACTACGAAATAACACCTACAGCTAAATGACTAACTGAGCTAATGATTGCGTTGTTTACTAGCCTGTGGTTATCGATATTTATTATATGCCTTGCATTATGAACAATATTTCTGCCCTCGTTCGCGTTTTGCTCAAAAACTGATAATTTCGTACAAACTGCAGTTTGTTGATTAGGTTTTTGCGATAATCTCAGGAACACGTACCGATTCGTATTAGAAAAACATTTGTGGTGGATAGTAGGCGGGTAAGGCTGTATGTATGGCTGTTAGACTATAAGACATCACTCTACCAATATGAGCGGAGCAACAATGAAAAGCGGGAAAATATTCCTTAATATGGTGATGAATTAATTTTTCTAACATTTACGGCCCTTTTTAAACCTTCGTAATTTTTATATTATTAAAGTTGTCGTGATGAAAATTCTTGACAAGAAAGTTCAATAGTAACACAATACGTCTACCGTTTTAGAAACATGATTCCATGATATTTTCTCGATAGAAAAAAAATACAAAGTTCTCATTGTTATTTTTTTTTAATCTCTGGCATCTTCAAAATAACAAACGTAAAGTTACGACTTTTTGGATATTAACTATAAAATATACAACCTATACGTCTACCGAGTTAGAATTTTGAAATATGCGATGGATTTGAAATAAACAAGAAATACTTGAAATTAGCGCGCGACCAGCCAATATAGCGAGAGCCGCCCTGTACCTTCCTACCCCGATCGCTGCACGAGTCATTCCATTCCCGCTACGGCCGTCACACGGGGAACTTGTGTCGCTCGCGCAATCGTAACAAAGGGTGACAACACGATAAGACAAAATGAGACAAATGGGGACAATAAAGAAAATAAGAAGAAGAAACATAAAGGTTGGAGGAAAAAGAATGCTTACAATTGGAACAAATTAATGAAGTAAGTTGGTTTTATTTTAAATTTGATGATAATTGTATTATAGACGATGTTTGATATGTACCCCTGTTTTAAGTACATAACGAATGTGTAAGATTTTTTCATTTATAGCATAGATAATCTTTTCAGAAATCCGGAATCCAGAAGGAAAATAAACCCACTGATTGTTCACAATGTGAACCCACTCCTTCGTAAGTACCTTTATTCAGTCAAAAATGTATGTTATCAACGCTCTACTGGTTTTATCGCATGATTCCATTTTTAGCAAAAAGCAACAAAGTGCAAAGAAATAAAAAATCATGGTGAACTTAGTGGAAGTATGGTGGACGTAATATGGAACAGGAGCTTATTGGAGTAGTATTATATTTAAAAAAAATACGAAAAAATTTCAAGAATTACATTTCTTAGTAGGTGGTAGATAAGTATGTTGTATAAAGAATTTGATGTTGATATTTATTTCATTTATACTTACTACACCTGTGCGGGAAATTGCTTAGTACTAAAACAGGTTTATATTCATATTTACATAGTAATGTGAGTTTTCATTTCGAAAAATTTTGTGTAAGTATATTAAATTGAGTTCCTGGGTGATCTGGAAACACAATTGGGCCCGGAAGATAGCGCTGCAGTCACTCCTCCTAATCACATGAACCGATTTGGATGAATATTTGTGTGCACATTTCATTGTTGTGGGATGATTGGTTGATTCGTTTTCACATTAGCTAATATTATGTATTTTTGTTGTTAGAAAGTAAACTTAATTTAATGTTTATAATACATTATTATTGGTATAAATAAGCCAGTGTTCGTCTCACATTGCTGTACCTGCCTACCTACCCTACCAGGGCCTAACTTTGTTCTGGCTATTTTATTTTGATTATTTGTAATGAATAATTACAATTATAATAGAGTGCAAAAAATAAATACATGCGTCAATATATTTTGTGTGTTTTTTTAAAACAATTTTTTTATTTAAAAAAATATCATTCCGACCGCGGCTTTGCCCGCGTGGAATTAGGTTATATCGTGAATCCTGTTTTATCCCACAGAAGTGTTCAGTTCGGATAAAAAGTATCCTATGTGTAAATCCAGGCAATAAGCTATATTTTATCAAAATTGGTAATGTAGTCTTGACGTGATTAAGTAACAACTAACAAAAAAATATACAAATTAACATCCAAAGTTTCGCATCAGTTTTACTGTATAAGTGATATCTTCCACTCTTGACTTTGACTGAGAAGAATTAGGGTTTATAACTTCTTTCAGAAATAGTACCTTTCATTTCTGGGCATGATGTAATATCTACGTCAGCATCAAATTCTATCTAAATCAATTCAGTAGTCCGCTTTATTGAGTACCATTTCATTTTTTCAGTAACAATATTTTTTGTTATTTTAAAGATTATTTATAACCTGTATTATTTTGTAATAAAGTAAACATTACGAAATAATAATAATTATTAATAATAATGTCTAAGTAGTTGTTAAAAAGAAGATTATTTGTTTATAAGCAAGAAAATAAAACCAATAAATCAACAATTAAATATATGTATAACAATATTATAACTGTATGACAACTCCATACATGTTTGTCCCGAGTCGGCCAGCGGCAGCGCGGCGAGTTTGCAAGAATGACTTCGCGCACACCCGCGTTCGCGATAGCGAGCTATTAGACTCCGCCCACCAAGCAGTGGATTTTTTTTTTGTGTATCGTCTTGAGCTTCCGCTGCAAAAACTTTAACTAAGTTATGCAAAAATCATGTTATGACGAAATTTTGCCGCTTTTAATGTGCTAATAGTTTTTGAATGCAGCTGCAGGTGAAACCGCGGGGCACAGCTAGTTTTATATTAGATGTCTGCGGTTTTGCATCATGTGCTTCAAGAACCCGAGATTCATTCTCTTTAGTTATAATTTACTAGCGACCCGCCCCGGCTTCGCACGGGTGCAATGCTGATACTAAATACACTACAGAAAAACTGTGAACGTTGTGTATAAAAACATAGCGGCCCGCTCCGGTTTCGCATGGGTATAAAATATATAGCCGGGCGGCCGGTCGGTACCGCCGCAAACGCTACGTCCCGCAATTTTTAAATCTGTTATATCTTCGAAAATATTCACTTAAGGCTTTTACATGCGCTAATAACCTTGAGGATACTTGACGGATCTCAAACCTCTCCCCCTGCACCTTCTTTTTTCCTCGCATTTTGTATTTAAAAAGATACTAATCAGTGAAACAAAAAATCCTCGTCAGGGACTGTTGTGTAACTGATAATTTATTAAACATAAAATTTTCAGAGCTCTAAGTCAGTAGGTTACGAAGTTTATAGAGTATTTGCGGAAAAATCGATGACCACGGCACATTTTTTTTCTAGAAATCTATTAACTTTGGAAAAAAGTCCTCGCGAGCAATTAAAGATCAAAGACCATCCTATTTTATATATTTTTTTCGGTATTGTGCTTTATGTTGTACCAGACTTTATAGAGGTTGAACATAGTCGAAATTGCCGGGTAACGCCTTAAATCATACGGTGTAAAGGGCCATATAGATCTATATTAAATGAACAATGTATTCAAGGTATTTAATTGGTTAAGGATTAATGCTGTATTGGTTAAAATCGCTTCGAAAATTAGCCATTATTTGTCGTAAAAAGTAAATGACAAAAAAAAAGTTATTGTGGGTTATCCATAAGAGATAGACATATACCATCGCGGACTTTTCTGTAGACCTTTTCAATATGTATAATACTTAGTACATTATTTTGATAAAACTCGTAGTAGTCCATTGAATGAGTCCCTCCAAGGGGGGTCTAGAGTGCGTGAGTTAGTAACGTAAGATGTTTCTTCGGAAACATGTCAAGAGTCCCTAGGTAATAAACATACTAAAACCCCGGGACACTAGGAGGAGCCCCGGAGTGGAGGGAGGGGGGGAATGGGTCCATTTTTTCATTTTTTGCTTAAATCTCAAAAACGATACATGTTAGAGAAAAACTTTCAAGGAAAAGTTGAAAGGCCATAAAATTATCTACAAGTTGTACCTAAATCATTTTTTTTTATTCGCAGCCGTTTTCGAGCTACATCCCATGAAAGGTGAAAAATTCAATTATCGTAACTACCCTAATAAAATTCAATTCCTCCTAAACGCCTCCATGGTGGAATTTGGTATTTTTATCAATGATAGACCTAATTATGAGCAATCTATTTGTACCGGTCACAAGTTGCACTTTTGAGTTTTTTGGAAGAAAAAAAATAAAAAGTTCAAGTACCGTAACTACCCTAATAAAATTCAATTCCCCGTAAACGCCTCCGTGGTGGAATCTGGTATTTTTATCAATGATAGACCTAATTATGAGCAATCTATCTGTACCGGTCACAAGTTGCACTTTTGAGTTTTTTGGAAGAAAAAAATAAAAAGTTCAAGTATCGTAACTACCCTAATAAATTTCAATTCCCCGTAAACGCCTCCGTGGTGGAATCTGGTATTTTTATCAATGATGGACCTAATTATGAGCAATCTATCTGTACCGGTCACAAGTTGCACTTTTGAGTTTTTTGGAAGAAAAAAAATAAAAAGATCAAGTTCAGTAACTCAAACTACCCTAATATAATATTTTGACAATCGATTCCTCCTAAAGGCTTCCATGGAGGAATGTGTTTATTTTACCAATAATTATACACCTAATTAAGAGCAATCTATCAGTACCGGTCACAAGTTGCACTTTTGAGTTTTTTGGAAGAAAAAAATAAAAAGATCAAGTTCAGTAACTCAAACTACCCTAATATAATATTTTGGCAATCGATTCCTCCTAAAGGCTTCCATGGAGGAATGTGTTTATTTTACCAATTATAGACCTAATTAAGAGCAATCTATCTGTACCGGTCACAAGTTGCACTTTTGAGTTTTTTGGAAGAAAAAAAAAAAAGTTCAAGTATCGTAACTACCCTAATAAAATTCAATTCCCCGTAAACGCCTCCGTGGTGGAATCTGGTATTTTTATCAATGATAGACCTAATTATGAGCAATCTATCTGTACCGGTCACAAGTTGCACTTTTGAGTTTTTTGGAAGAAAAAAATAAAAAGATCAAGTTCAGTAACTCAAACTACCCTAATATAATATTTTGACAATCGATTCCTCCTAAAGGCTTCCATGGAGGAATGTGTTTATTTTACCAATTATAGACCTAATTAAGAGCAATCTATCAGTACCGGTCACAAGTTGCAAATTTGAGTTTTTTGGAAGAAAGAAATATTTTTTGATCGATTGATGAGCCAAAATCATTTTTTACTGCGTGTAACTCAGAAACGGTAGGATATAGGAAAAAATTATTTAGGTACAACTTGTAGATAATTTTATGGCCTTTCAACTTTTCCTTGAAAGTTTTTCTCTAACATGTACCGTTTTTGAGATTTAAGCGAAAAATGAAAAAATGGACCCTTTCCCCCACTCCCCCCACTCCGGGGCTCCTCCTAGTGTCCCGGGGTTTTAGTATGTTTATTACCTAGGGACTCTTGACATGTTTCCGAAGAAACATCTTACGTTACTAACTCACGCACTCTAGAACTTTTTATTCAATGGACTATAGGGTTCAGCCTGCGTTTGCAATATAAGCGGAAAAAATGTAATTTTTTACGACATCACATTAGAAACCTCAAAAATAACAGTACTTCTCTACTATTTAATGGATGTTATTATACATATAAACCTTCCTCTTGAATCACTCTATCTATTAAAAAAAACCGCATCAAAATCCGTTGCGTAGTTTCAAAGATTTAAGCGTACAAAGGGACATAGGGACAGAAAAAGCGACTTTGTTTTATACTATGTGTGTATGTAGTGATTCTGCGTTGTATTTCAAATACTTTAGAAAATCATTTTTCATCTACGTTTAAAAAAAAGAGCGTGTGCCGAGCACACGTGTCAGAAGTGAAACTTCTTTGGTAAGATTCAAAGATACATGTCGTGACGGTATTGCCATGATGCGACCTTGAAATTTTACTCTCAACGCGCCTAAAAAAGTTTCATTTCAATAGTTATTTTTCCCACGTTCTTTTAAAAATAGAAAAAACATCATATCTAGAATTTTAGTACACATCTCCTAAAAAAGACTAAAGCAAATAAAGCCTAAAGTTAGTGTTTACGTCATGTTCATGATATAAGCGTTATTTAATTTCATCGAACTGGTTTTATGCAATCTTACCTTTTATAGCAAGTCGGTATCGCCATATGGTCATTAGCGGGTGCGTGCACATTATTCAAGTATTTCTTTTTAAATTTTTAGTCATTAGTGTTCTAATTAGGTGACCTGGGTGGTATTATAGCAGTATTATTCCCAGTATGAGAAAGTGATGGCGCTAGACGAGCTATAATATGTATAATGTGAAATAAGAGGTCATAATACAGCCCCGGGTCATTTTTCCAAGTTGAAATAATACTGCATAAGCTGATTTATCTAGAATTTAATTTAAATCCTAGGGCATAAGCACAGGCATAAGCCGAAGAAATTGATAAGATTTTTAGTGGAAAATCTCTTCAATTGTAATGGTTATTTTTCATGTCATTTTAGGTGAAAAAAAACGTTGCATCCAGAAAATGTAACGGTCTCATGTGAACTAATTTTATGATTGATTTCTAAAGTTCGTTTCATTATTTAGTTTCAATAGCATTTCCTACCACTCACTTACAATTCTTTAAATATTGAATATTATTTCAATACTTGCTCTCATTTATGCCTCATGCCAATAGCAACACCAATCGAAACAATACACAATGGGCAGGCAAGCTGCGCACAATCGACAGGTTTCTATAGAAGTTACTCATCAGGATCCCTTAAGCCGGGTATCCACTTAGGTTCGCCGTGGTTTGCGAACACTGTGTGCTCCGCGAACGTGAACGTGTACAGTGTACACACTTAGGCTGCAACATCAGTGCTCCTGTCGGAGCACTAACATTCCGCGCTCCGGTCTCCAATCGACACACGACAGACGGTCGGTGCAAACATGCCGCCTCCAGAATTAGTAGGAAGTGCAGCTTATATTTTGATACATTATATTGTGATGGAATGGAATACAAACGACCTCCTCGATTTTGGCAAGCTAATATGTATAAGGGGAAGAAGAAATAATGAAATGCATATATTCATGATTTCATCGGACCACTCCATGTTCGCGAACTTAACAAACACACGCTCGCGTCCACGAACAAACTGCGCTCCCCTTTGAGATTGCGCAAAAAACCGCTTCCCGAGCGCTCCGCCGTGCTCCGATCGTGCTCCAGTCGCGCTCCGCGATCACGACGTATCCATTATGTTTGGTTTGCTGAGCGGGCGCGTTCGCAAACCACGGCGAACCTAAGTGGATACCCGGCTTTATACAGGGTTCACGTGAATAGCTCTTATAGGCTTGAATATTCACCCTGTATATGAATTACATCATTGTGAGGTTTGTTATTGCAGCTTTAAGATTAAGTGTGGTGATGACTTTTATTTTTTACATCCATACGTGTATCCATAAATATTAAGTCTTTTAATGTGTTAATTTCAGGAACTACTGTTTTGAATAGAAACATTATTTTTCGCTAGATAGTTCATTTATCAAGGAAGTTTTCGTTCATAAGTGAAAAATGCTTATGTGATATTCGACGTAGACGAAGTTGCATGTAGAACTAATGTAAATCAAAATGGAAGGTGTTTTCGATTTTTCCGTTCCAGCACGAATTAAACAAGATTTGTTTAAATAAAAAGTATAAACAAGGCATAATTTCATAGATATCATGACGCTAATTTCCGGAATTATGACTATTGACTAGTAATAAAATAACATCACATTTAAAGTGATCTCACGAATACTTACAATAATCGATTCATCTAATTAATAATAACTTAATTTTGTCTACACTTATTTGTGCTCATATATCGGTTATTCAATATGTAATCTTCTCATATTGTTTAACTATACAGTTATTTATGGCAAGAGGAAGTTTGTGCACGCAGCGCCTAATTCCCAGAAAATATTTATCAACGTCTCGCAGACTTCAACAAACAGACATACGACACTGTTTACAATTTTTATTTCCTTTTGAATTATTGCAATTGAATTAGCATAAAGATATTATTGAATGATTTTTGATTGAAAAATTAAATCATTTAGTATTTAATTAAACGCCATAAAATATGCTCAATTTTTTGTATAGACTAAATAATTATATCAAAATAGATTATAGATTTATCGTAAATAGGATAAATATATTCAAATTAGTAGTTAATTTTATACTTGTTGGTAACATTTACAGAAATGGAAAATTACACATATTTTTATTCACGGAAATAAGTCACTAATTAGGTAATAACTAAAAAAACTTATGGTAACAATATGAATATCTATAGTAATAAACGCATTGTTTAAGTTGATTGGTAAGAATTAACTTGTAGAGAATTATGTTCCTAATTGGCCTTAACCGAGTATTTATATTTAAAAAAAAAAAAAAAACAAAACAATGTTAAGTTCAGAATATTTTCCAGAAGAATCGAACAAACAGTGACATATCCTCTGGCATTTAAGGTAATACGCAAGTGGCTTGTTAATCTATGGAAAACTGTATTTAAAAGAGAAATATGTATATTAAGGTTTCGGTAAATATATTAAGTTATTAATTTAACATTAAGTTTTATATAACAAGAAATTATGTACTTTAACGGTAGATTATTCTGTCCGTGAACTCACTCGCTGTTCGAATTTTGTTAAAACCCCGTTAAAAGTCAATGAAGAAATATAATTTAACATAAATTCTATTTATATATCAGATTTATTTATGACGGCAGCCTATTTATAGCGATACAAGGTCATAAATTCTCAAACCGATTCGCATGAAGCCCGAAGGTACACACATACAAACATATAGATATAAACGAGACCGGTTTGCACGATGCACCAGGGGTGCGCTTAACAAGATATCCAAAATTATATTTTGATGGAAATTTGTATTTTAAGGGCTGATTTTTCAATCCTTGGTTAAAACTTACCCGTCCAATAAAGTATTACACGTAATATTAAAATGTCACATGTAAACTATCAAATACGGGCAATTAGACTACATTTTTGAAATGGTAGTTTAATACGTTATTCGACGAATAAGTTTTAACCAAGGATTCAAAAATCAGCCATAAGTCTTAATTCATAGAGAAAACTTTGTGTAAGTTTATCAAGATTGGTTTAAAAATTTAAATGTTCGTTTGAACAAACCAAAGTGAAATAATATTAAATAGGTTGATATTTTTTTATAACGCTATCAAAATACTTTTTTTTCATGCACCTAAACTAATAGGTACATCCTACAAATGTTATTAATGTAAGGTTTATTTGTTTAAATATTTGACAACAAAAAGATAAGACCAAAATATAAAAGAACGTTTAACAGAACTTTACAGCCTATACCTTATTTAAATTCTATTTGTATCAACTATCAACCTTCGTACTCAAAGGCAAAATTAGTCTACTAGATAACTAGTCTAGATTTAATTCCCGTATCATCACAGCCCTAGGAATCCCGATTCAGGTTTTGCGGCCGCGGCGGGCCGATCCCCCGAGTACTGTATGGGTATCTAAAGTTTTACAAAATAACATGAACTTCGCGTTCACGAATCACGGCGCTTTTTCATTCAATTTAACACGATTAACTAGACTACCCAGTTATTCTAGTGTTCTTGTATAAACTATTATTATTAACGTATGTTTGTGAGAATGTTTGTCATTGTTTATCATTGAAGCTTTCCGGAGCTTTTCGGCTTTAGAGTGATTCTTCAATATATAAATATATAGCTTTCGAACGTTGATCTCCCTTACACTTATCAAGAGAAGATATTAAGAGAAGCGATGTTCTTGCGAAACAGTAACAAATAAGTAAAAGTTAACACAGCATGCACTAATTACATAGAGCTACCTATTTATTAAAAACTAGCGACCCGCCCCGGCTTCGCACGGGTGCAATGCTGATACTAAATACACTACAGAAAAACTGTGAACGTTGTATATAAAAACATAGCGGCCCGCTCCGGCTTCGCACGGGTATAAAATAGATAGCCGGGCGGCCGGCCGGTACCGCCGCAAACGCTACGTCCCGCAATTGCACGCCTCATAAGCGAAGCGTTGAGGTGGGTACTACCACAGTATTACAATATTATTTCCTACAGTAAGGAAACGCCTTTGATGTCGCGCGATGCCGCCGCCAGCGTAGGTACTTACGCTGCCACACGAAAATACGCTAGGGTTGCAACAAATGGGAAATAAAACAATTGTGATTATTAATATTATGATGAAATCATTTATTCATATGTACATTCAAAATAATTGCAATTATTAAATCTGATGTAATTATTTGTTCATAAATATATAATTACAGATATTGCACTGCTAAATATTATTTACGTGGACACTTTATTTTTGGATGTTCTTAATTGTATATTATACCATTTAACTAAGTAATGCATTCGCATTGGGATGTACAATCTGATTAGATAATAATGAGGACAACATATACATAGCTTTGATTTTAATTCAACAGATACAATTAATACAATCTGTCTGAAATATTGTTTCCTTCTGGGATTTCAATGTAGATTTACATCCGTAAACGGAACAGTTTTTGCGCGCCATAATAGAATATCTAAGTACCTATGTATAATAAAATTATTACACAAAAAATACGACTGCGTCGTCCTTTCGCGATAGTTAATGCAAACTCAGCGTGATTGCATTAAGCGGCCCGCGTCGCCCGACCCCCCGCCAGTTCCCCTCCGTTTCTCTGCACAAGTACATTCGTCGCCATACTGTAGGAAATATGGTAATACTGTGGTACTACTGTCACTTCGCGCAAAACATCTGATTTTTCAAACTTAAAATGTCTTTATGTATCATACATTGCACTTGTAAGATAATACATACACACACATATTAAGAAAAAACACTATTTTTAACATTCATGATATTTTTGATGTCATTTTTGTTATTAAACTAGTTAAAAAACAGTTTAAAAAAGTTCTGTCTTGGACGTCCGTGTGTCTGTATGTGCGGAGGATTTTATTGTTAACACGATAGCGACCGAAATACTTTACTAATCGAGTCTTTTTTTTTTCTCTTACGCTTGAGTATGCTCAGGAATAGAACCCTTTCATTTTTCAGGGTCTGATTCGATGTGGTTTAATTGTTATTAAATAAACAAAAATAATAATTAATAAATTCTTATATATAAAAATGAATCGCAAAATGTGTTGGTAAGCGCATAACTCGAGAACGGCTGAACCGATTCCGATAATTCTTTTTTTATTATATTCCTTGAAGTACGAGGATGGTTCTTACGTAGAGAAAACGTAAATATGTACCACGGGCGAAGCCGGGGAGGACTGCTAGTATTTGATAAAAATCGATCAAAGGTAGCGGCCTTCACAAAATTTCATCATATAGTTAATTTTATACAGTCCGATGACTTTGTAGAAAAAAATACTATGTTCAACAAATATGAATCGGCGAATTCATGCACTCGAAGGAGTGAATAAATAAATAAATATTTCAGGACAATTTTCACACACGGCTCGATCTGATCCCATACTAAGCTTTTCGCTTGTGTTATGGAAACCAGATGGCTGATAAACATACATATATAATCTTATATATAAAAATGAATCGCAAAATGTGTTGGTAAGCGCATAACTCGAGAACGGCTGAACCGATTTCGATAATTCTTTTTTTATTATATTCCTTGAAGTACGAGGATGGTTCTTATGTAGAGAAAACGTAAACATGTACCACGGGCGAAGCCGGGGCGGACCGCTAGTCTTTCTTATATATAAAAATGAATCGCAAAATGTGTTGGTAAGCGCATAACTCGAGAACGGCTGAACCGATTTCGATAATTCTTTTTTTATTATATTCCTTGAAGTACGAGGATGGTTCTTATGTAGAGAAAACGTAAACATGTACCACGGGCGAAGCCGGGGCGGACCGCTAGTAATAATATAAAAATGAATCGCAAAATGTGTTGGTAAGCGCATAACTCGAGAACGGCTGAACAGATTTCGATAATTCTTTTTTTATTATATTCTTTGAAGTACGAGGATGGTTCTTATGTAGAGAAAACGTAAACATGTACCACGGGCGAAGCCGGGGCGGACCGCTAGTAATTATTAAAAAAAATTATGAGGTGTGCACTTTTGGATTTTCCAAATTATTTTTAAATCTGTTATATCTTCGAAAATATTCACTTAAATCTTACGGTGTAAAGGGCCATATAGATCTATATTAAATGAACAATGTATTCAAGGAATTTAATTTGGTTAAGGATTAATGCTGTATTGGTTAAAATCGCATCGAAAATTAGCCATTATTTGTCGTAAAAAGTAAATGACAAAAAAAAGTTATTGTGGGTTATCCATAAGAGATAGACATATACCATCGCGGACTTTTCTGTAGACCTTTTCAATGTGTATAATACTTAGTACATTATTTTGATAAAACTCGTAGGGTTCAGCCTGCGTTTGCAATGTAAGCGGAAAAAATGTAATTTTTTACGACATCACATTAGAAACCTCAAAAATAACAGTACTTCTCCACTATTTAATGGATGTTATTATACATATAAACCTTCCTCTTGAATCACTATCTATTAAAAAAAACCGCATCAAAATCCGTTGCGTTTGTTTTATACTATGTAGTGATATAATACAATCGTATTATTACAACGGGTATATCCGTGCATCGAGTGAGTAAAACCGCGTGCTCAGCTAGTATCAAGCGGAACAAGACACAAAACGGAACTTGACATTGGCACTGACTTTATTTAAATTGCTTTGAAATGAGAAAAGATGACCGACTTGGGCATAATTTGGAGAGGAGGCGGCTTAATAGCATAGTCTCACCTTTTACAGATCACAAATTGTATCAATGGAAGAAATAGAAACAATATTCTAAAAAAGTTTCTCACGTGAAAATTCAGACATGGATAACTATGTAAATAAAACTAGGTATAAATACTTAAACAAAACATCAAGAGGCATCTTTATAAAAAGCAAGTATACTCTTAAAAACAATCTGCAGAGGAATCCATTAGTACTGTACAACACATTGTAACTATCTGTACATCTAAGCTAAGTAGACACTTCCATTGTAACCTTTTATTGTACCCACGATATTACACGAAAACAGACCCTAATATGGGCACAAAAGAACGAATATGCTATGACGTCATTTTGCAGGCAGTATTACACCTTAGGGTATTAACTGTAGGATCAAGGATATTATATAGTGACGCGTGTTCATTTATAAACTTTTCTTATGGATAATAAACATTTTTAACAAGAAACTAAACCGCCTTCAAATGATCAGAACCGCACAAAATTTAAATGGGACCAAACCAAGACCAAACGTAAGCAAATAAAAAAAAGACGGGTTGCACTCCGGGAGTGCCGGCAGAAGTGAAAACTTGATTATTAACGTTGAGCATGTTTGATATTTTGGAATGGTATCCGTCTTACGCTTTTTCGATCAGGTCACGTGTCCTGACGCGAGTTTAAGATTTATACCCATTACAGAAAAAGTGCTCAACGCCGCTAAAGAAGTTTTCACTTCAAAAATCAAAATCTAAATATCGATTCATCCAGTCACAATATTTGAGATATGAAACACAAAAAAATGCAAACGAATTCAAAACGCCCTTTTTTTTAAAACTCTCCCAACTTAGAATATAAAAATAAATGCTACAGATGAGCCACAACATGTACTTCACTACTCATAATTATGTTTATGAAACATCTCATAAAACTCTACAAATGAACCAGCGCCTTTAACAATGTTGTTCAGCGGTAACTGAACGTTACCGAGAAATGGCCGTAGAAATGGTTACGGTCCGAGAAATGGCCGTAGAAATGGTCACTATATTTCGATTGGTTTTCCGTTTTAGTGTAGATGTCTTTATGTTACACTTTCTTGAACCGTTCCTATTTATTGTACAGGATTTGATAGACAAAAAGGATGATAATTAATTTGTAAAAATAATAAGGATAAGTCTATATTCAAAAGTTCAAACCACAAGTCACAACTCTCGTAGCATCTGACGACATCTCTCAAACGAAAGTTATAAATATTTCACAAAACCTAAGCCTAAGAGGAGGCTTAGGTTTTGTGAAATATTTATACGCTGCGCTGGAAAAACATCACAAAATACGTGAAACTGAGATCAATTGTATGACAATTTGTGAATCAAAAACTTCACAATGCGATACAAATACAATCCATACTTTAATAATATAAATGCGAAAGTAACTCTGTCTGTCTGTCTGTTACTCAATCACGCCTTAACTACTGAACCAATTTGCATGAAATTTGGTATAGAGATATTTTGATACCCGAGAAAGGACATAGGCTACTTTTTACCCCGGGACATAGGATAGGTTTTATCTCGGAAATCCCACGGGAACGGGAACTATGCGGGTTTTTCTTTGACTGCGCGGGCAAAGCCGCGGGTAAAGCTACTACTACATACTTCTATTTACAATTCCAATAAACTACATTAAAAACATGTCAATAAATTCGCACGAACAAATTATGCAGTCATGACTGTATTAATGCCAAGGCGTCGATATACAAGCAAATTTTTGTTTATTTTCACAAGTGACATCATTCTAACTGCGCCGAGAAAGGAATTATCAATTATTATAATGTTTGAGACACCCGCGCGAAACCGCGAGTTACGAATGCTAGTTTAGAAAATAATTCGATGTAACCAAGATAAACTTTTGTTTAAAATTTCATTGAACACTCATGACTTAATACTAAAGAAGATAATACTTACTTAAAAATTTTTAAAGGTACAGTGAAAAGTCGATGAAATTAGAAATATAGGAAATCCTAAATCACACTACATTCATGAAACAAAACAACACGACTCTCTCAAATGTAAAAACTTTAATCAATTTGACAATAAAAAAAATATAATCCAAAGAGTACACACAAAATACCACGAATACTAAACATTACAGGTCAAATCCGAAAACAGTAGTAGGAACAGTGTACTAGAATAGTATTATATTATCTACTAGCGACCCGCCCCGGCTTCGCACGGGTGCAATGCTGATACTAAATACACAACAGAAAAACTGTGAACGTTGTATAAAAAAACATAGCGGCCCGCTCCGGCTTCGCACGGGTATAAAATATATAGCCGGGCGGCCGGCCTGTACCGCCGCAAACGCTACGTCCCGCAATTTTTAAATCTGTAATATCTTCGAAAATATTCACTTAAATCATACGGTGTAAAGGGCCATATAGATCTATATTAAATGAACAATGTATTTAAGGTATTTAATTGGTTAAGGATTAATGCTGTATTGGTTAAAATCGCTTCGAAAATTAGCCATTATTTGTCGTAAAAAGTAAATGACAAAAAAAAGTTATTGTGGGTTATCCATAAGAGATAGACATATATACCATCACGGACTTTTCTGTAGACCTTTTCAATGTGTATAATACTTAGTACATTATTTTGATAAAACTCGTAGGGTTCAGCCTGCGTTTGCAATGTAAGCGGAAATAATGTAATTTTTTACGACATTACATTAGTGATTAGTGATAGTGATGGACTGTGGTACAGGTAACCTAGGTTATAAAAATGTACCATAATACGTGGGG
The DNA here is from genome assembly GCA_029959065.1 of Colias behrii. NCBI lineage: Eukaryota > Metazoa > Arthropoda > Insecta > Lepidoptera > Pieridae > Colias > Colias behrii. The sequence continues at coordinate 461,869 of JARWMC010000013.1, forward strand.
GAAGACTGGTGGGCGAACCGCGAAGTGATACCTTACGTCACCGCTTATTTCTCACCTATTGTAGGTAGTTTAAGTAAATATAAATTTATTACGACAGATCACGACTAGATCCCAATCTCTTCCTTTGTGGTATATCTGTAATCTAGATAGTAAGTTTATTGTTTAAGGGTTTTAGCCATTTTTAGACAAGCGTGAAGGCACATTTAAGGTAATAATATTATAACACTTATTTCCGTTAATAAACAACGTAACTTATTTTTATACTTAATTTTCTTGTACCATGTCGTTTGATATCATTTATGTTATAACATAGACACAAAACACATGGCATTTTTAATCAAAGATTTGCATATAATAAAGATTTGGTTATTTGAAAATCAGTTAAGGGAAGTTGATATATTTTTTAATTTTTTAATAAGAGAACAAGTTAGCCCGAAAACATAGGTCATAGAAACACGTAGACATAGACATAGAAGTTAGCCCGAGAACGATTTTAGTTCTTCAGAATAAGCAGCTTGATGGATTTTAGATTGATAGGTGTCGTTAAATAAGTCTCAATTACTGTTAGTGTCATTTTATCACATCATATATCATCATAATATTATAATGATCTGCATGGGTAATTGCATACACAATCTACGCAAATATTATAAAGTGGTAACCATAAACAACTATTGCCCGTCAATGAAAGCAATATTTGATTGTACGTTAGTTTATGAACTCAAAACTATTTAAAATTAATCGTCATTTCACATTTGACAGCTACAATCCTGTGTTAAAAAATAAAACAGGCAATATTTTAATATCGAGTAAACACAAGCGGAACCGGGCGGGTTCCTAGTAGAGAGAAGATAAAACATGACATTGTACCATCTGGTATGTCTGTCCCTCTATTAACCAATCATTGATTGACATAAGCTCCTATTATATGAAACAGTGGGCTCTTGTTTCAAGATAAGGACAAATTAACGATTGATTACTTAATTAGTTGAATAACTCAACGTTATCTGTTATTTATTTTAGAATCTTTGTTACTGTTAATTTGTATGGAAAAGAGCTGGTATAAACGCAACACTACCAACTGCCAAGTGAACAAAAGATGTAGTTATATAATTATAGCTTAGACTTCGAAAAAAATGGCTTCTTTTGTCGCAAAAATAAAGGACAAAGGCCCTAAAGCGATTTTAAACTATCGCCCTTTAACTTAAATAAGGTTGAAAGTTTGGTTCGGCAATGTAAAGTCCATGCAAGGGAAGTCGAGCAGAAAGCTATTCAGAGCTTAAGAATTATTGCAATCTTTGTTTACTAGAACAAAAATATTAGAAAACTGAACTTAACTTTATAAAAATAATTATATCAAACTCTCACATTCCTCTACATCGTGAAGAAACTAAATAAACATTAAAAATACGCTTACCAAGTTCAAAATAGATATATAAAGTACGCGAATGCGCAGGCGCAGGCGACAGACGGTCGCGGCGCGCTCCCAGGATCTAACGAAGGGTTCGACTCCGGGCTACCCACGCATTGTGCTGTGGTTACATGGAGACGAATTTAAACTATATATTTTATACTAGTGTAGTATATAGTGATTTAAAAGGCATAATCATTGCGTCAATAGCTACTGTTAATCAGTCTGGAGCTTAAGAAAAAGAAAATCAAATAAATATGCCGTCGCTTTAAGTTAATTATATATTTGTTACGTGTTTTCTTTCTTTTATTTAGATGTTAAAATTTGTCCAAGACCTGGATGACTAGAAGTTAGTAAATTGAACCCATTAATATTGCTATGCGTTCAGATTTTATAATAATGCTTCGAACAAGATTTGTGTAAGATACAATATTGTTTCACTTGTAAAACATAGTTTTTTTTAACGTACTGCCACAGAACACTAATGCAGTGCTACATCAAACATTGACTGGTATCCTAGAGGCATCAAGTACATACCTAATATTATGTATTTTAATACAGATTATACTTGTACTAAAAGAACCACAATGCTATGAGAAAAAGTGAAAAAGTTTTCATTTAACTAATAATAATATATTACTGTACCAGTAAATACGTTATGTTAAGGAACACATCATCATAATTATTCTATCCAAAACTAAAATTAACTCTGAAATGCGTGTAAAATAGTTGAGCATTTAATTCACAGGAAACATAATTTTAGCGACTCTGTGTGAATTAGTATTTGGATAAATGATCCTAAACAAACAGTTCTTTGGGCGATTGTTCAAATAATTAAAATATATTTAAAACCTTTTAATCTTTTAAAGTGGGTTATATGAAAACTTGCTTATCTGTGTTTTGAAATATTGATTTATGATGTAATTTTTTTATAATAGTCCAATATAGGAGCAGAACATACTACAAACTACACACTACACGAACATACATACATAATAATTACAGTGGATCATAAAATACAACGAGTAGGTAAATGGATATTCATATATTTAACTACCTATGTATAAGTTAGTATGTATACCTATACTTTATAGTTTAGGTATATTCAGTCTACTAATTTAACTGAGTCTGTACTGTCTGTATTCCGATGGTAAATGGTAAAATAATATTAAAACGATTCAAAAGGGCTTCTAGGAAAAGTCTAATTGGATATATAAATGTTTTGAGTTTGTAGATAAATAAAAATAAATAAATAAATAAATATTTCATGACAATTTTCACACACGGCACAATCAGAGGGGCTAGTGTGAGTTTGATCGAGTACGAAACGTTACTATCGCGTCTGCGTCACAGCGAAATTTGTATGGGGAATCAAAGCTTCCCCATACGTCCGCTAGGGGCGCTGTTCGATTTCCCATACTAATTCGGCTATGACGCAGACGCGATAGTAACGTTTCGTACTCGATCAAACTCACACTAGGGGTACTGATCCCATACTAAGCTTTCGCTTGTGTTATGGAAACCAGATGGCTGATAAACATACATATATATAATTTTTAAATAAATACTTATATAGATAATTAACACCCAGAGACAGAGCAAACATCTATGTTCATCACACCTATATTTGCCCCGGGTGGGAATCGAACCCACGACCTCTGGCTTGGAAGACAGGGCCACTACCAACCAAGCCAACCGGTTAGTCAGATATCTATTTAAACACGACACACAAACTATCTTCAAACAAAATTTTATCTAAAACGATAGTGATCTAAACGTGCGATTTAGATACAATATTAGGTTACCTAGACTAGCAGCACAGTATTACAATATTATTTCTAGCAGCATGTAGCCCCAGGCTACAGCAAGTGGTCAGTACTGTCAATGTCGTGTGAACGGTGCCGCTGACATCATTGAATCAGCTCTAAGATTATCAATGTATTTGAATAATTATTTGTAAACAAGAGAGAAATTTCGTCGAACATGTAGTATTCGATATTCGTAAAAAGTTTATCTGTAACTAGTTTTTCGTCCGCAGCTTCGCCCGCGTAGTCAAAGGAAAACCCGCATAGTTCCCGTTCTTGTGGGTTTTTGGGGATAAAAACTATCCTATGTTTTAAATTTTAATCCAAGGTTCAGTAGTTTTTGCGTGAAGGAGTTACAAACAAACTTTCGCATTTATAATATTAATTATTTAGTATTTTAAACATTTATTTGAACAATGTATGAATGTAAATACGTGTGTGATTATTATATACAGGGACAAAAGAAAGGTATTTACTTTTATTTAAAAGGTAAATAGATTAGTCGGTAATAAGTTATTTGCATGACATAGGCTTTTAATAATCTCGATGCAACGTCCGAGTATCTAATCAAATCCTATTAGGTATATTGGATACAACATAATATTACATATTATTATACGTAGTTTTAATGAAATAACCATTCGATAAATCGAAATTATATTAGAAACAATCAGGTCAGAGTCAATATAACTGACATAGATTAATTTACGACATTATTAAATGAAGTATGTTTTGTGTAAGACTTTACAGGTAAGTAGGTGCTTGTTTTATATGAATTGAAATAAACGTAGTGGTAATAAAGGTGAATGTTTTAGGATACATGAAATTTACTCAAAAATTTTGATGAAAGTTGTAAACAGGTACAACTAAATATGAAGATATGAGTCGTAAAACTATGATACGTCGTCGTTGGCCTATTTAATCTATGGTAGATTATAAATTATAATAATATATGCAGTTACTGCACGTACGCTCGTAATTAAGAACATATTTTGTCCTTTCAGTAGGTAATGTCGGTTAAATTCTATATTTTTACGTAAATCGCGGAAATGATAAAATGTAATTCACCACATTAAATGAAGTCATACGTACATACATACAATTAGAAAGACCGACAGGAAGTGATCTCATAAAATTTTAACATGCAGTTAATGTAGTTTATTTTCAATATAGGTAATACTAATATAATATTTATCATATTACGATCGCAAAACAATACATTTATCTCAAAGATAATAAAATGTTAAACAATAACTGAGAGATTTAAACTGCGCATAAACATCGGTAAATATTTACAAATAACGATTGTTTCAAGCGTGGGTGTGATGTATCTGTCATTGTTATACGTATAGATTATCTGTGCTCTTGTGATTGGCGGGAAAATTATTGCACGTCAAAGAAATTGTAAAATAACCTCAAAATAATTATAAATGATAACCTAGTAATTTCTATTTTACTGGAAGAAAACTATTTTTATGAATTTCGATTTCATTTTGAAAGTCGTTAAAATAAAATAAAAATCCATATAAATGACATAATATCATTAATATGATATTATGTCATTTATATGGATTTTTATTATTAATAGAATGAATAATTATAAAGATTTATATTTGTAAATAAAAATAACGCATACTTTATCTGTTCTGCTAAATTTATGACACAAAAGTGGCCATCAGCAAGTTATAAATAACTGTTAATTAATGTCAAATACTTCGTCATCGATTGCTTAGCCGTTCTGGGTATTGATATCAAATATACACAGAACAAATTTCCTCTTCGACTGCTTACAAAGATTTATAATGTGTCATCGCTTCTTGCATTATTATGTACATATTAGGTATACTAATTTAAAAAAATATGAATGTTTGTATGTGCATCACACTGCATGGAAGCGGTTATATTATGATTTTTATAAAAAAGTACAAGTATAAATGGTCAAAAGCTTTCTTTAGAACTTTATAATATTTTTAGAAGTTTTTGTGGCTTAGAAGTTGAAACTAGTTAACTACAATAAGTACATAAATACTAGTTTTTCGTAACTAAATTCACAATATAACATATTTTAGATAATTCCAGTAGCGTTAATTAAGTATCTCAAAATTTTTTAAACCATGTTTAGGTACATATTTCACTTAGGCACTACCTAAAAAAACATAAAACATAACTGCTAAGTTAAATAAATTAACATATTGTATTTGCTATAATTGCAAATAATTTCGCGTTTACTCGAGACACGCTCGCTTCGCCCACGCCACGCCTTCGCGCATCTTTACTTTTTATTTAATCTTATTGTTTATTCTAAAGGTTAAGGTTACATTAAAAATATGGATAGGCTTTTATGTGTTTTCCGAATGTAAAATTAATTGAATTTTAATATATAATTATCATTAGATTTGGTTTAAAATTTACAATAGGCCTCAACTTACCCACTCATAAAGTTACTTTTAAATTGATTAAAAATATTCAGTACATACAAGAATATATCTCAGTTTTTATACCTTATTTCATGATGTTACAAAAAATTTATCAATGCAATGAAAATTAAAACGGAAAAGTTTGCGTATGGTTTTAATTTTTTAATGTATCTTTAATTACCTGTATGTGAACGAAGTCGAATGCATCACTTAGTATCGAAATAAAAGTTCACGCGACGTTTCTAAGGTCATTTAGAAGGGAGTTACGCTTCAAAGCTCTGGTAAACTTTGAGCCTGTGAAACTAACCCATTGTGTACAAATAATATACCTGTATGTGTATTTATTCGTTTCCAATAAAAATCCGTACTTATATTGTAAATAAGAAAGTCTGTGCTTTCACGGCAAAGTAGTAAAGAAAATAATTAAATTCAGGATGCTTTTTTCCCTCAAATCAATCCCTCAAATAAATCTTCTTATGAGTTGAGAAAATGAGGTAGGTAGTTTTTTTTGAGAGTAAAATATGTAAAACTATTATTCTGACAACAAAAATAGGTAATATTTCATATCCCAAATCTTTACAATCTTTTTACAATTAACTTTATTACTGGATATAGAACAAGGGAAGTTTTATTCGGCTTTTTCGCTTGTCCTAAAAAAAAACATATGTCACTGATATTTTAAATTACTTGTATTTATAGAGGTTAATTTATGCCAATTACGGCTAATTAACATTTTATAAGTTAACTACCGTAATGCACAAATGTATAATATTTTAAAGTTTAATAAACTTTCATTATATTATTTTAGATACAAGTAAGATATGAAAGAATTGTATATTCTGTAACAGTTTAGAAATTATTTGGAATAGAAAGTTTTCTGATTATGGTCGCAGCCGTTATTATTGTTATTTTCTTTGTTGGGAAGAGCCATATTATGGGCAATAACTTGCAATGAATATTTTGTCTGAATAATTTCGTAATATAAATATTAACTGTACCTTTATGAAATTATTTAAGTACGAAAATACTTCGATATATCGATTCTATCCATTGTTCTATCCACTGCGCCTTTGCATCCCACGAAACCGCGTCATATTTATTTTTATTGATATTATATGTAGATCGCCTTATTTTGGTCTAAATATAGAATCAAAGTAAAGTTAAATCTAATCGGCCTGTAAATTCGCGTTATCAAGTATATGAAATCAAATCCTTTATGGCGCCATTTTAACTTTGGCATAACGTTATTACGCGTTTGGCATAATTGACTATCTATAACCAACAGGAACAGATTATTAAGATTCTTCTAAAGAGTTATTTGTCAAATTCCATAAAACTGTTACGACTTCCAAAAATGGCTAATTAAAGCGTTTATTTCCAATGTAATTATACAAATTATTTAATTAATTGTATTCACGTATTGCATTGAGTACATAAGGAGTGACAATGCATCGGAGATAATGAAGGAATGTGGAGGTCAGTAAATAAGATAGTACATAATATGATAGGACACGTTGTTACTGTGTTTTGCGTGTATGTTATTTTGAAAATGGGTAATGGATGGACCAATTCTGATATAGTGGTAGAAAAATATTTTTATTGATTTTATTTCCACCCGGATAAGAGCAATCTGTAGATTTGTTATTATAATTTTACCAAATGAAATACAGACTTCTTTTTCTTGATTGATATGTAATAATTTAATAGAATTATTATGAGAAACAGATCCTACACTGAAAATTACCTACATTCCTACTTTTGATGCATGTGAAAACAAATTTTAATTTCGTGATTTATTTCATAGTGGAATTCGATGCTAAATATTTTTTTATAAATAAAATTTCGACATGTAATTAACATTGTAATAAAATTAAATTTATTACTGTACTTTAACTGTTTTATTTACTATCAAAAGAAAGTACCAAAATTAACACAAGGTCGTTATTTGGACTGATATAATGAAATTAATTCGAAAAACGAGTTTTTATCAGTTGTAGTAAAAACAAATGTTTTAGCGTAAAGGAGACTATTGTTGCACGACTTTGCAAAAAGGAGTAGGAGTTCACTACTTGGACATAAGTATTTACCTATAGTCAAGGCATAGAAATTAGAATACTTAATAGTTAATACTTAATAGTTACTAACGACGAACTAACGCTTGTCAAGGCGTATTGGTAAAATTCATATTCGTCAATATTAATAAGCAAATTATTTGGGCGTGGAAAACTTATTTGATTTGAAACATTTTAATTTTTAAGTATTACTTGTTGTCATAGTTAAATGGTATTTCTTAATTTAGACTGCTCCATTTATTGCCCTTAATTTTATGTCTATCCTGTATTTTGTTAGTATAAATGAGAAAATACTTGTTAGGGTCTATTTTTTCATACGATAATCACAAAAACGGAATCTAATACGGAAAATTCTTCCTCCAGTATGATTCTAGATAATTCCCAAATTATATAGATTATTTTTCTTGCTATGCATTTCTTAACAACCCGGAACAGCCACAGTATATAGCTAAGACGGTACAACATTGTTGACAATAGTAGATAGTAAATATAGGTTAGGAGATGTGTTATGGTCTGATGCCACTGGGTCGGTGTTGGGTGTCGCTGACGCAGCTTTACTTCCTTTTGTTGCTTAGGGTTGGTATTTTTTATTATTCTGTTTTAAAAAATACTCGTTGCTTTTTTATCTGTCAATTGGGAGCGCTTGACCACAATCTGGCCTGATGTTAAACTAAGATGGTACGCGCTTGTAAAGAGGAATCAGAAGAGAATTCAGGCTTGGGTATTCATCTTGACGTTTTATTGGTTAGGAAAGTGTATTGTACAAAATAAGCTATTGTTTTAAAGTTGTCAAAAGAGGAAATGTAAAAGGATTTATTTGAGTAAGTACCTATTTATTACTTAGTTTACTACGTCTTTTATTATGATGCTTATCAGATGAATACTGATAGAGAAATTTTCATTAATCGAAAGGAGTAGATTATTATAGTAGCATTGAAAAAACAACAAATAAAAAATAGGTAAACATCAAAATCAAGACAAAAAGAATCTCTATCCGAACTGAATCTATTAATTTAATCATTACGTAAATCGAATAATTATTTCTTAGATTTGACAACCCTAAACATAACCACAACTGACAGCTCCTTTGCGGTGTCGGGTAACTCCAGTGTGCCTGGTTACATACCTAATAACTTACTGCCTACTGCCCAACAGAGCGAACGAAATGACAATGACTGGTATACTCTACATTTTGAAGTCATAATTAGACACAAATATGTGAGACAATAGATTTGTAAAGGAGATATTGATAGGGTTGTCGACCAAAAAGTTTAAGTCGAAAAATATTTATTATTTTTCAATAATTGCTGTTTATGTCAGATAATGTAAGTAGGTACGTTTTCTCTATGGCGAGGTCACTATAACTTTAAACATTATTTCATAAAAAGCTCTCACACAAAAAAATTATGTAAAAATTCGAAGAAAGACAGAGCATCAACTAGTTTTAATTACCTAATCGATGACGTTCTTACAACGACCGTTCTTACAACGACCGTTCTTACGTCGGAATTCACTGCACTTGGTACAAAATTTACAAACAATGACATTTGGAACTTCCTGGCAAACATTGTCCCTCTTTTGTGGGGTATGGGGCAGACGCAATAAGATATGTTTCGCGTGTGTTTTCGCGAATCTTTAGATGAGGTTTTTGTATTCGTTTCCTACGGAAATAGAACCTAGAAGCTGTCATACCCATTTAGTACCTTTAAAGTTTAAACCTTCGTTGAATATCCGCCCTATAAAATTTCAAATGAAATACTGGTTAGGTATGAATATGGAAGATATTTAATTTAGGTACCTAGTTGTTTGTTACAGATATTCTAAAAACACGGACCTTGTTGAACAGAATGCCGTAAAAGTGGGATATTTTAAAGGCTACATATGGATAAGCTACCTGTGAGTAAAATTACTTGCAAAATTAAACTTGTGGACAAAAACATAAATACCTACCTAATTTATAAAGCTCATGAGTTCTGAATTCATGCTGAAACCGCAGGCAGCTTGATTAGGTATATACCTAATTTATACTGTTAAAGTATACTGACCTATTTAAATTATACCTACATAGGTATAATTTAAATAGGTCTACCTTATAAAATTATATTATTCATTCTATGCAGTTTTGTATTTGTTTCATGCATGTACATTCCTCCTTAAATTGATGAGACTCCAATGAGATAAAAAAAGAAAACTTAATTTGTACATCTTACCATCTGACGTTCTAATTTCAAATCTATTGTTCGATTTTTTTATAAACCTAAATACTTATGTACCTATTTAATTAAAATAGGTATATTCCCATTAAATAGAAAGAATATGAAAACATAAGACACAGAACTATATAATATACAATTTTGTAAGTACCTAATTTAATATGATAAACAATGACATGTAGAACTACGGCATTCCACGACCGTTTTAACATTTTTTGCACAGGATCAATATAAGAATTCTTGGAAGCATACGCGTAACGCGACATATTTAATGGTCTAGAACTCTAGTACAATAGTGCAATAATAGGCAATATTTGTAAACCAACAGCATATATTGTAAATAATTCTCACCTTGAGACATACATCAATATTCAATAGCAAGATCGTTTAGCCAAAACATCAAACTAAGTGACATCATTAGTCACCAATCACTGTAAATGACTAATATTTTAAATATTTCGTTTGTTACAAATTATTTTAGTAGTTGGTAACATAAACTACATATTAATTACCATATAACTGTGCATTAAATAAAAGTACAATAACCTTCTTACATTCGGCAACAGAATAGCAAATATAAAATTTTTAATAACAATAAGTGACTCACCTGAGTAGGCCGCTAATTCGTTAACATTTAAATTTTTTCGTTTCAAAATTCACAGTCCGTTCACTAAATTAAAATAAGTTATTGAAGCTCACATGTGTTATTGCAAAGCGGTTTTAGTTTTTGTTAATCGCGGTATCGTTCGTTCGAGGGGTCACTCGGGGTTGGGGCGGTACAGGACGTGCGTCGCGTGCGGTGGTCGAGTGCAGACTGAGTACTGACCGGCGGGCGGCGGAGGCTGCCTCTGGCGCAGGCTGTGCGGGCGCAGACGAATGGCCTCCAGGATCACTCCCTCCTCCCGATCCCTCCCGAATTAAGATAGCTTCGTTCCAAGAAGGTGACGCTACTCAATACAAACCTATATTCGTATAAAATATGTGTTCATTTCACCTATCATTGAATGTAGGTAGTTCGTGGAATTATTAGACGAATTTTAAGATGATATTTATTACTTTCGTTTTTTACACTTTATCACAGCCAAATAATACCTACCTAGGTATACATTGTAATTCTAATCTTAGTAGTTTACTTATTAAATTACTTCAACTAGGTAGTACGTGATCTCATCACAGCTGTAATTCAATAAATGTCTATTTGTGCAAAAATGCTGTAAGTTTTAATACAAACAGTAATAAGGACGTACCTAACAAGGTAGCTATAGATAACAGTGATAACACCGTCACATAATATCATTATGTCAGAATTCCGATCTAAGGTGAAAGGCGCGAAAATAAGTAAAAATATAGGTTACTATATTGTAGATTTTCTGGAAAATTCATTGAATGGATGAAAAATTAATGCTGGCATAGGCCTTCTGATGTTTTTAAAGTGAAACTTTTATTACATCGTCTCAAACTTTTTGGTCTGTACATACACAGACATAATACATATATTAAGTAGACAACGCAAGTACCGCGATCTGTATGAAAACCAAGCGTGTCATATTTTTTGTACTGACCTTGACGCGTTATGACGTCACGAGCGCTTTTTAGTGATGGTAATTTCATTTTACGCTAAATCGATTAGGATGCCACTCGCGCGGCGATTCTAGTATCGTCCTATCCCATCGAAGTAAATCGAAAGAAATCAGATCAAACTAGATCTATGTCTAAGAGGTAGTCAAATGAATGAATCGTAATCGATTACTAAATCGATTCAAGACAGAAAAATGATAATTACCATAGACAGAGGAATGATAAAATAAAGTTATAAACCTTTTAATATTCTAACAAGTAAACTAATGTGTTTTAGCTTTTTCTTACATATGCCCATTGAGTTACCATGTACTACGTACTAGAGAGGCCATCGAAAGAAAGTAATGAAACTGTCAATCAATCAATCTTTATGTCCCGTTGCATCGATCCATTTTTCTTTTATGTTCGGGTTACTTAGAAAACTGAAAAAACAAACATAGTCTAAGCAATAAGGAGTTTTCTTAAAAAACTCCCAAGATGACACTTTAACTAATGGCGTCCATGTCATAATATTTATTTTTAGTACCTTTGTATTAAAATACTTAAAAGTTCTAGGTCAAGTCGTATTAAATGACAAAAAAAATCTATGCCTTTTTTCCTGAAAAATTGCTCCTTCAAATTATCATTTTTCTGTTCGATTATAAAATCGATTAGAATCGAGAACTGTTGCATCAAATGAACATCACTAACCACAAAATTGGACAGAAAAATGAGAACAGAAAAATGAGAAGACGCTATTCATTGCTTATTATCATACGACGCGATCTTTACCGTGCCAAGTAAAAGCCGCAATGTATTCCGAATCATTCCGTATGGTTTGGTATCCATGTTTGTCACGATCGTTTTCCACAGATATTCTTTATTTGATTTTAAAATAAATAGTGCATATTCTGATTAGAAAATTACTTACCGGTGGAAGGAAACATCTCCGATAACTCGGCCACTCACAGCTGTGGAGTTTCTACAGTTTATAACGGCGCAATTCGGCATTTTACTTTATTCAGCTTCACGTCTTTCCTTGGCGAACTGCAAGCGCGGACTGAGTGTAGGCCAGCGTCAAGTAAGTTTCATAAACTTAGTTTGGACACGGGAAGTACATACACTCGCTTAGTCTATCTTGATACATGTCTGTGGTTCGAACAGTTTCACTTTTACCGTGGTTTCATAAAACCACACAACATTTTTTTTTTTTATTTCACTTTTTTATGATACGGTTTACCTAACTTAAAAGTTTTTTTTACACACACTTAAATAAAAAATTGTAGTTTATTTTTAAGGCAATATAATATTGATATACCTACCTTGGATATACCTAATAGTAAGCCTAATAGTCTTAGATCATTAAGTAATAGTATTATTATTTATATTATCTGTGATATTGACAAAAAAAAAATGGCTGGATATACAAGAAAATGAAAACGTTTTCAATATTAATTTAGGTATATTTCCCACGATCGATTTTCGAATAAAGTCGATTTCTTAAAAACCATTGTAAAAAGTACCTATATACACGAACGCTGCAGCTATTATCACACAGGTAATAGTTTTTGCGTTAATTAAAATGTTTTTTTATTGCTAATTCTAACGTAAGAGCATTAAAGCACAGGAAACCCAAGGGCTATTGCAATAATATACCCATGTTTATTCATAAAGTTGAATCATTTGTTTTGCATCTGCGAATTAATTAGAAATTTCAATGAGATGTCGGCCTTGCCCCTTAGCGACTTGGCTAAGTGTATGGGTTTATTTAAGTACTAACTTTTCCTGCAGTTTTGTCTATATTCTTCAGTGAGTAAGTATTATATTAAGTATCCTTAAAATATACCTACGCTTTAAATTTGATGTAACTTTTATTCTTTAAAATTGTTGTTATTTTCTGTGACGTTTAACTAATACGAATAAATTTTATTTTCTAAAATCGAACTGCCGTTTTATAAAATTACTTTTAATTAAGAAAAAAGTGAAGTCCCATGTCCCCTAGTGGGGTAAGGGGCAGATGCATTATACATCTGTTTCACTGATCGATTTTCTTTAGGGACAAGTAGGTGATCAGCCTTCTGTGTCCTGCCAGACCGAGACATTTTTTTTTCTTCGTCTCCACCGGAAATCGAACCCAGGACCCCTCGGTGTTACGCTCACGCGTCAACCACTGTACCAAGGAGGCGGTCATTTAATTAAGTCATTTTTTTTAATTAAGAAGCTTGGTAAATTTTCCTTCATATGTTAGACCCCACAGGCTAAAAAGACAATAAAATTACGACTCAGTACTAAACATTTCATCGCCTCAGGTGGCCCACTATCATCATGATAATTACAATTAACTTTAATTAAAATGTATCCCAGAGTTGGATAAATAAAAAAACCTATTCGTGTTTAATTAAAAACAATAAAATACAACGTGGGTGGAAGGAAAACTATAGTTGAGAGCTAATCATAAACGACAGTTTTAAATAAGGGCTGTTGTAAACCGATAAATATACGACGATAATTCTATATTTCTATAAAAATATATGCTTAAAAATGTTCCATGTTCAAAATCTATGTACCTGCAAGTTACTGATTATGACGAGTTTTAGAACGTGATTTACTTTTTGCTGCGAATATAAAACTTAGGCAATATGTTTAAAGATCTATCGATATATCGATATAGTACCTATGTGGCGTTTTTTCTTTTATTATCTGTATATTATTTTATCTGTGACGTTCCAAAACCGAACGCACTTGACTAAAATTTCAAATTGACATTCGAACGTTAATTTTCAAAGCAAAGCAAAAACGCAGATTGTCTTTTGTCTAGTTTTGTACTTTTTTATTGTTATTAATTAATTGTAAGTTGCAATCACATGGTAAAACATTGTATAATGTTTTTGCAAAAGTGAGATAACAGTAGAACGTAATTAAAAGGTAAATACAACGTTATTTCTTTCATTTTATAACATGGGTATAAATAATTTATAATTAACAATTATTAGTATTTTGTGTATATCCCGCTGTTAAAAAAGTTGGTGTACCTACTTCTATATTTATAATCATCATTATTACATACAGTATAAAGGTACCTATGCTATTATTTTGATTTATTAACATCATTACTTTGAAACATTTGGCTGCATTTTTATATCGTGATCCCCAAATATCTAACTGCTTTTCTAATTGCCGGATATTAGTAGTAGTTTTTGTGAAAATCGAAAATGAAATGATTTTTTTAAGGTTATTTTTGTACTAAAAGACACCTCAAATAATGAAATTCGGGGATCACGTTTCAAAAATTTAACCAAACATTTATTGGTTATAGAATAATAATAATAAATAAATAAATAAATCATTTATTTTCCTCAAACTTATAACTACATTAACAAAAGTACAAGTAAACATAAACCAAGAGGACTGGTGTCTGCGATAGGCCGTAGCCTGTAGTGCAGATCGCCAGGCACTCCCCAATTCGAACCGCTTCAATTTTGCGAAGTACATCGATTAGAGGATTTACATATTATGTATTTGAAGTAAATAAACAAAATAAAGAAAAAAAATAACGAATTTAACAATATATAACCCTATGTGTAGTATATTATATAAGAGTAGGCATGTGGTTGTGTGTATGTATGACTGTGTGTGTGTGTATGTGCGTGTGAGTGTGTATGTGTATGTGTGTGTGTGTGTGTGCGTATATAAATTTGCTACAAAATTAAAGCTACAGATTTGCGCAACGTATTAATTTCTCAGTAGAATCATAATCCAGACTTCTGAGCCATTTAGAGGTAATTAATTTGCAAGCACTTGTCGTCATTGGATAAATAGATAATTTACCGTTTAACTTATTATATAAGTGACTGCCTTGAAAACAAAAGAAACGACGCGCGAATGAAGTGTTAGGAGTAAATTGATCACATATTCTGTCTAACCGACGCATATTTTTAAAATTTTGAGAATCATATAGAAGCAAATTGTGCTGTTTAAGAATTGTGTGAAGAACAAAGAGTTGACGAACTGTTAAAACATCACATTTTTCGTAGAGGGCGGTAGTCGGATGATAAAAGGGTAGGTGAGATCCAACCTTAAGAATAGCTCTCTGGGCTCTTTCTAATTTTAATATAAATGTTTTTGGAGCTCCTTCCCAAGAAGTTATACAATATGAAAGGAGGGATTGGCAGAGCGCAAAATACACAGATTTTATAACATTTTTATCCGCAACACTTCTCAGGCACTTAAATATATAAATGAGTTTGCGTACCCTACCCGACAACAATTCAATGTGTTCTTGAAAGTTTAACCTGTCGTCCAACACAACACCGAGATACTTTATACATTTAATAAATTGAAGTGTTGGACAAGAACAGGTGGAACTATTAAAATCGAGACAACAATGTGATTTTATCAGAAAAGACTGCGCACCTAAATTACTGTTTCGCAGATAAAAGGCCATCAACTTGGTCTTATCTGTGTTTAGTGTGAGTATATGGCTATATAGCCATTTACAAACAGTATTATAGCCATTCTGGGCGTGAGATACTGCCTCCTGCCACGTGTTACCACAGAAAAGTAGGACTGTGTCATCAGCAAAAGTTACCATTTCACCTTGTGTCAGAGCTAACTCGCGTCTCGCACAAATCGTTTATATAGGCTAAGAACAGGGTTGGGCCTAATATACTGCCCTGTGGTACACCGTGACAAATCGCAGCCTCTTCACTCGAATAATTATCTATCCTTACCAATTGTGTACGATTACTTAGAAAATCTTTAAATAGATTAAGCTGAACCCCTCTTATTCCAAGAACCTCCAATTTTTTTAACAGTATTGGGACAGAAACTGTGTCAAAGGCTTTTGCTAAATCTAAAAATATTGCAATTACTTTCTTTTCATTATCTAATTTGTTTACAATAAAATTTGTGACTTTATGTACCGCATCTGATGTTGATTTGTTTGATCTGAAGCCAAATTGTGAAGCTGATAAAAAATTATTACTTTCTAAATTCTTAACTAATCTTGTGTTAATCAAGATTTCCAGGATTTTTGAAAGTGAGGGCAAAATAGAGATTGGTCTATAATTGTTGACACAGTTTCTGTCACCACTTTTATAAATAGGCTGTATTCGGGATTTTTTAAATGCTGTAGGGAAAACTCCCGTAGCCAGAGAAATGTTGCAAATATGTGTTATGGTGGGCGTTAGTATATCTTTGTAAGTTTTGAGTACATGGCTTGGAATCATATCCAAGCCTACGGCACTATCAGTCCTGAGATTATTGATAAGTCCTTCTACTTCTTTAAAATCTGTGGGTAATAAAACAAATGACTGGGGATTAATATTACGGGTGTTAAATGTAGTGTATAAGGGGCTGTTTTTAATTTTGTCTGCTAGATTTTTGCCTATGTCTGCAAAAAAGCAATTCACCTCATTAATGCCTCAGCCCCCGGAATCACAGACACAATAGAAAATCTATTGTGTCGTGGCCCGATCGGGCCGCTCGGTGGTTCTGATAATTTAACAGTTCGTGGGATGTATCTTTTTGTTTTGAAGTAATTAGTAAAGGTAATGTCTTTAAGAGTTTTCCATAACTTTTTGTTGTTATTTTTAGAATTATGTATTTGCAATGTATCATAGTCTCTTTTAAGCTTTTTTAATAATGTTGAGCAAAAATTTCGATATCTTTTGTAGGTAGTTTTCAGTACTACGTTGTCGGGATCTTTTTTTAATTTCTTATGAAGTTTGTCACGATTTCTCAAACATTTTAGAATACCGGGGGTAATCCAAGGCTTTATAATTTTTTTTCGACTAGAAACAGTTATAATTTTAGTGTGTCGCATAATTAAATCACGAAGTATATTGATGAAAATATCAGTAGCAACATTAGCATCATCTATGCTGGCTATAAATTCAAAATCCTTGCTCTTAATATCACTATCAAATGCAGCATAATCAAATCGTTTAACGGTTTTCGATGTCCTAAGTTGATACTTTATTGCAATATATAACCCCACACTGTCATGATCGGTTAAAGTAGTGTGAATCACAAGACTTCGAATAAGCTTCTTTGATTTAGCTAACGCATGACCTAGACATGTTTTATTATGAGTAGGTAATGTATGTGTTGGGAGAATACCGTGAAAAGCTAACATATCCAAATAATGATCTTTATTAGTATCACTGCTTTCATTCGCAATATCAATATTGATGTCACCGACTACAAATACATTTGTAATTGAAGAGTATTCTTGAAGCAATGTATCCAATGAATGAATGAAGTTATTAAAGTTTTTATAACCCGGTGGGCGATAAATAGCTAAAACAACGGTATCAGAATTTATTTTGATGACTAAGCAGTTCGCATCCTGGATGATTTTTTCTTCTACTGATATAATTAGATTTTTTTTTACAGTAAACCACAACGCCTTCATTTTGGGTCAAGTTATTTGCGGTTGCAAAAGCTTTGTAACCCTCCAATTGAGGTATATTTTGTGAAGAAAGAAGCCAGCATTCCGTTAATATGATACAATCCCAGGATACATTAGACCTCACAATGAGTGGTATAAGGCCACATAAGTTACATTTAATGCTTCTAATGTTTTGAACAAGTAATTTTAAACATTCGGAATTAGGTATAAATGATGGACACGCTTCCACATCGCACGAAAATGAGTCAGCTACTTTAAAATAATCTATTTCATTTTCTAATTGTACTATGTCATTGAATTTGCTTTAAAATACCACTTAGTCCGGTACATTATGCGTTTTTCGTGTAACTCAAAGTCTATGCTATAAATTATAATAGAATAATATAGCTTTAAAGTTTTGTTGCGATTATGAACGAAAAGTGTTGTAGCATGTGATGTAAATTGTAGGAAATACTGGTATATATGGTGTGTTATATAATTGTAAAGTGTGTAGGGTGCAGAGTTAACAATATCAAAATACTTACAAAATATGATTTTGGAGAAAAAGAATGATTATATTATAAAAACTGTTACCAACTGTGCTGTTACTCAACTATTACTGGATGCGAAAATCGAGATGAATAAAAGACAATCTGACTCAAGAATGACATAAACGTGACATAAACTGTCTGTATTATTGTTATCTGTGGCGCATTTAATTTAAGGCTTATACATGCGCTAATAACCTTGACCATACTTAACGGATCTCAAACCTCTCCCGCTGCACCTTCTTTTTTCCTCGCATTTTGTATTTAAAAAGATACCAATTAGTGAAACAAAAAATCCTCGTCAGGGACTGTTGTGTAACTGATAATTTATTAAACATAAAATTTTCAGAGCTCTAAGTCAGCAGGTTACGAAGTTTATAGAGTATTTGCGGAAAAATCGATGACCACGGCACATTTTTTTTCTAGAAATCTATTAACTTTGGAAAAAAGTCCTCGCGAGCAATTAAAGATCAAAGACCATCCTATTTTATATATTTTTTTCGGTATTGTGCTTTATGTTGTACCAGACTTTATAGAGGTTGAACATAGTCGAAATTGCCGGGTAACGCCTTAATATTTGTTATTCAATTTATACTAATCGAGATTTAATAAACAATCATTATTATTGTAATAATTATGAGACTTGAGGGAATAGGAAATTATCTAACCTTTTTAATTTGGTATAGGTCGAACCTAGAACCTTTCTAAATCATAGGATTTGTACCTTAAATCGATTCATTCCATTTTAAATCTTGCCATTTTTTTCTATACAAAGATTACAACTTAAACGTATAATTAGTACGATTTACGATGTTTAAAAATAAGATCAAACTACTGTATTAATTATTTTAATTTCCAAAGCAATCAAATAAAGCAGAGATTACGATAATTCTTATCAACACAAACTTCTCGGATCAATTATGCCTTATTTCTGTATTAAACTTACTCTATGAAAGTACATCGAGTTTTTGAAAGTAGTCTAGATTTACGAGAGTCAATTAAAATATGATAAATGAATACATTTGAATACTATATTAAAGTTGATTACTTATTTTGCATTGTATTTCGTAATGGTTATACAATACACGGTTACGGTCAAAGTAACGGTTACATTACGTCACGACCCCTCCTCACGGTCAGACTGCCTGAGTGCTTTACTATGTCCTCTCCTTGTAAGACCTAGTAATAGCTGGACCTAATGTTCTTAAATATTAGATATTTGTATGGACAGAATAAATAGACCTGGACACTTATACAATCCCATATTGTCCTACGTTCCTTGTAAATATGCTGAAGGTAATCCTATTTGTGGCTTATTAATGCATTTGTCCCATATTCTAAAAGCTAAAGCTAAAAACAAATGAGATAAACATAATTAATTTTCCACTACAGCAGTTATCTCTCTCTTCATAACTGACGGTTATGCATAATTTTATTAAATTCAACTCATAAAATATAAGTATTCACATCAATGGTGGATCGCAAAAGATATTGAATCATAATTTTTGAGTGATAAGTAGGTATTTACCGTATAGAATATATCGTAAGTCGTAATTTTTTATTTTTATTTTACTGTTAACTTAAGTTATGTAGGTAATTTAAGCGCATTTTTCAAAGCTTTCAGTCGCAAAAAACACAAATTTATAAAATGTGACAAACCTTGCTCTATTTTTCCAAAATAATTTAGGAATGAAGTAATAATATAAAATTAAATGCTTTATCACCGGCTGCATACCCACGGAATAAAATAAGGTCACAGGATAACTCAACCAATGCGATTTTACTGAGAATAGTTAGGGTTGAACATCACAATTGTGGTTTTAAAGTATTTGAAGAATTTGATTTTTTTAAGCTATTGCATAGCTTCTATCGCGGGCCTTGAGCGCGGGGACCGAATCCAGAAATATAGTAACGAAAAACCTCACGCTCCCCACTCCGACGGGCGCGGAGGTGTGGCTTGAAGGCATAGCATGCAATAGCTTTACCGCGGCAGTCCCCGAGTGCCACACGTCTTTTTTTGTTACAGACAAACGAGATAAACGAGTTTATCGTTCGCCTGATGGTAAACGGTCACCACAGATGGACCGCTACAAATGCGTTGTCTCCTTAAGGGTTAAGGAAAGAATTTGTGAGGAATCAGGCCTCAGGCTCCCCCACTTGTAGGACGTATTTCATTATTCGCCAATATAACCTACATGACAATTAAATACATTTCATTGATTTCAAACGCAACTTACACATCAGACATATCAATCTTACATTTTAAACATTTTATATTGTACGTAATCAATAATCATGGGCTTAATAATTATGTTGGAAGTAAATTCGTTAAGTTCTCAATAAATGAAAGATAGGTATAAGTGTGGTGGCAAGAAGATAAAATACTTACAATGTTTTAAGAATACTTGACTTCAACACCGATAAAACATATTATATAGTATAGTCCACAGACAATATTATATGTCTGTGGTATAGTCCTATATTCGACCACACTCTTATCAATATTTTTAGTTAAAAATTAATTCTCCTCACTGCCAGCCCTATCCCAGCGACACCTCACCGCGTGGGTGATGACGTCACCCTCCTCGCAAGCCTTATAAGGCGTCTGCTTATTGAACATCGATATATGTTATATGTTTTGAGTAAGCTCCGCCAATGCCAGCCGTAAGAAGGTTGTGGATCTATACTAAGTATGCAATTATGAAAGTTTGTATTGTATTTTGAAAATGGTTTATCTAGTATTACATCATTTATTTATTTATTTATTTATTTACTCTTCAATAAAACTATACATAGAAAACTTATTGCTAATATACAGAACAAAAAAAAAATTCACATTCTAGCACAGAAATTAATTCTAATTAAATACATAAACCATGAATATTTTATAATTTCCGTCTTTTCTCGGAATGGAAAGCAATGCTCTACCTAGGTCCTAGAGTATAGTAAATAATTTAAAGAACAAAAGTTTAAACTCCAACTGGATTCTCAAAGAACTAATTTTCATTTGCCATAGAAATTAAAATTGCTTAGAACTGTATCTGACCTATTGTAAATTGAAATATATTATAAACTAAACCTATTGTTACATTGCTATTGTTATTTAACCAAAGGGCTAAACAAACATATTCAAATTATGACGGTGAGATTGGATGCGCGTGCGCCGCTTGTGTCGTATAGTCGTGCGCACGCGATCGTGGTAGGCACGCATTAGGTTATGGGTATGTGTTTTATGACTTTTATGTATATATTCAATTATTTATATGTTTATTTATAGCATAAATAAATAATTTTATTCATCCTACCAATAATGATATGATAACTTGGATTAACACACAGGATAGTTTATCCAGGAAATCCCACAGGGACGGGAATACGCGGGCGAAGCCGCTTTTTTGTTGTTTTCCTCCATTGTTTTCCTCATATTTAAAAATTGCACAAATCAAGAAGCCCGCGCTTTCCATCCATCGACTCTCCATTGAAAATATGGAGCATTAGATGTAGTGTTACAGAGCTCTGCTGCAATAATTAACACATGTTTAGGATCGCTATTCAGTATTCTGATTAGCATTTGCTGTTCAATTCTAAAAATCGAAAATGTGGAAAACTATGCAACATAGAACACGGAACACGAAAACTATAGCATAGATTTTGGAACAAAGAAAACAGTTTGGAGCGATGCATAACTTTACACATGGCTGGCTGGATTTATTCAATTTTAAGCAACAGACAAACCCTAATACTTATCGTACAAAATTAATCGTTATGAGTCATAAATACTAAAAATTATCTTTGACAACTTGAAAGGATTACTAATTACATACTGTTAAAGATCTCGAAATAAACTAATCATGCGTATAAAAACTTATAGGCTAGTTACTAGTTGCTTGCCCCGACTTCGCCCTGATTTTCTTGTGATAAAAAATTGCCTATGTTATGACTTATGAGTAACAGATGTAAATAGTATTTACTGAGGTAAATATGAGGCTTTCTGAAAATCTTTCGTGAAAGAATATTTGAAATCGGTCAAGTAGTTTTTGTCTGAAAACATTATAAAATTACATTTATACAAAAGCACAAATACTTTAGTTTTATTTTTTTACAACAACGAATGCATGCAATATGAATCAATGAATGAATACAATATTATTTCAGCAACCTTTTTACAAAAGATGGTAATGAAAATGATTAAAGACAGGAACCTTATAATATGTTCTGGATGGGCCTTCCCTTATTATTTATTATATGCTCGTCTAATACGAATAAAAGTTCAGCATATACCTGATATCACATAAACTTCTAGATATACACTCAATCACATCAACTGTGAATGTTTGTACGTTTTGTGCAAATTTGTAATACATAATATTATGTACCTAGATATTATGTGATAAATATAATATAATGTATACGTATCTTTGTTACACTCTGAAGCGTAAAAGATTTGAGATTACTATCGCCATGTTCGTATACATTTCATGAGCTTTTGTTAAAAGTTAATTGAGAGCTTTCTTAAATAAATTATAACTACATTTTAAAGATATCAGAATTACCAAATACCTACACAGCAGTAATTTAATGTGCAGATGACAATAATTACAAGGTTGTAGAGTCGAGTGCGTAATAAATGGAAGTAAATAGAAATAATCAAGAGCATGAGAGAACATCACATACAAATGACTTCCTAAGAACCGATACAAATGGCGTGTAGGCGGAATGTAGGGTTGACAAATGGATTATAAAATATCATATTAAACTCACTGATTTGGATTTTTAAATATTGCTGATTTGCCCCGGTTTCTTCTGGGTTGACCAGGGACACAGAATAATAACTAGTAACTAGCGTTACCAGGGATAAAAACAAAGCCTTATGCCACTCTATAGTATAGCTTTCTGTTAGTGAAATACTGTGAAATATTATTTTCATGTTCGTCTCTACATTTCTGTAGATTACCCACCAATATACAAAGCTAGAAACTTCTTTTTAATATTTCCACATTATATTTCAGGTAAAAGCAATCATTAATTAAATTACGTTGATAAATTAATGTCGAATATGATGAGGCAAATAACACGCCATTTCATTAAACGCAGCCACAAAATAGTAATTAATAGTTGACGCAGCTTAGTAAATAGAAATAATCCGACAGGTTCAAATACAGTAATGATTGTTCTCTACTGCCTCTATCTGTGCTTCAGTGTATTTCGCCATAAACTATTAAAAATACTATGATAAAAAACGATGGTTGGCAGCCCTAGGCTCTATGCATAACGTGACAAATGCCTGACACACGACATCCACGTGATAATGTTAAGAAATGCTTTCCGAAGTGGGCTCTATCCTTTTGTAATTTTTTGCTATTTACTATTAATTTTATAAGAAAACTATCATAATTGTTTCTTATTAAGTAATTGTTAGCGTACTAATTCAATGGAATTTTAATAAACTGCTCATAAATGTCTCATGGAATGTATGTATGTTTGTTAATTCCAGCATAACTTAAAAAAACAGGATATTTTTATATTGGTGGTACCTATTTTAGTAGTAGATCATATGCTCTATGTTACATGTCATGTGATATCAATTACTTAATTGATATACATACTTTTAACTAGATATATGAAAATACATCTATAATCTATTCATTCTGGATTATCCGCAACAGTTGGACTGATTTTGATATGAATTTACCTTCAAGTAAGTAATAATGGTAAGTTACAATTTAGAAAAATAATTTCAAATTTCCAAAAAAGCGTAAATTAAATCTTATTGTTATAACAACAGTTATCAAACTAATAGTACGAAAGGTTTGGGACTCAACACCTTGAGACTCACTCACCAAAAATTCAGGTCACAAAGGTCGACCTGTAGCTCTTAATTATTTACCTGTATATGGAAACCGGCCGAAACCGAGTGTTAAAGTACTATGTCTAGGTTATTGTATGGCTTGATGAGTAATGCATCTACTTATTTTTAATTTTGAAAAGAAATACGGAACCTTTCCGAGATAACTTATTTGCTAATCAGCTACTGTTAGTTAATATTTATAGAAACAAGTAGTTTTAAAAATATTTTAGGTACTTATAAAATTGGTGAGTATTCTATCGGTGTTTCATATTTAATAGGATACGTAGTATTCTGAATTGGATTTTCACATTATAACGATTCAAATGTAATGTCATACTATTAACTAGGTATTCTGTGGTAATGTGCCAATTTCAGGGTCCCCTGCACACATCACGATGCATCATACCTACAGGCAACGATATATAATATAATTAATAGCCTACAGGCATCTAAAGGCGACAAGTCCGCATTTTGATATGTTATATTAAAGTGTTTTATCATGATTCGTGGAAGCAATTCCCTAGAATAAGCCAACCCAGCATGAAATAAAGATAAAAGAAACCACTTAATAAGTTAGAAAAAATATTGTCAAATAACTTACTTTACCTACTTTTTCACATGAGGATAATTTAGTAAAATAAAAAACCATCCGACTGCGGCGTAACTCCCATGTCCTTCATCTCCTGTACTGTGTGTTGTTTGATTCAAAAGCTCCAAGCTATCTTCGAGAGAAATTCAAATATGTAAACTCATTGCGCTCCTCCACTAATCTCTTGCTTTTTATGCCGGCCCATAATACTAAGTTCTTCCACAACTCATTTGCTGTTCGTGCAGTTCAATTGTGGAATTCTCTTCCCATAAATGTCAGACGAGCCCAAAACTTAAATTCTTTTAAAAATTTTAGTAAAACATCATTTCATGTCTCTTTCTTAGTTCTAATTTAGCTGTCTCGTTAGTTATATAATTTTGTGTCCAGTTTATATTTATACCTATATGTACGTATAATTATGACATATACAGTATACCTATATTATAAATATATTATACTATGTAATTATTTTATTTTATGTACTTTATCATGATATTTATTTATTTTTTATGTATTTTTTTATTATATATATATTTATAACTAGCTGTGCCCGCGACTTCGTCCGCGTGGAATAGTGACTGCATAGTAGTTACTACTTAACTTTTATTGAATAAACACGTACTACCATAAATAATTAAAAGAACAGTTAGTAAAATTTATTACTAAACTGAGCTAAAAAATAAAAAAATAAGTGCCTAATTAATTTTAAATTATGTACGTAAAATTTATTTTAAATTATGGCATATTATTTTTTAGGCACCAGGAGGGAGAGGAGCAAATTTATTTACCTTCCTTCCTTGTATGGATGTTTTTGACAATATATTGTGCAGCAACTGAGTGCCGAGGCAAACGTCAAAACGTAAAGGAATAGAATCCGCTATCGATACTAATTGACATAAGCGTATGATGTTTTGCTAAGGATTTGTTCACCCTACCAACGACGACGACGACCACGAACAAAATTTTCATCCAGTCGCAATTTAATAAAATTGTGCAAAACACAATTAAAAATCAATTATTAAAATTTCCTGTCGTTCTGGTGATTGGAATTTTTATTTTTGAGATCAACGATGAATGAAAAAATAGATTTTTCGTAGAAACAGTGGCTCCTAGAAAAAAATGTATGTGAAGTTTTTTAAAGATAATTTTATAATCTACAATTTTGGTAAAAGTTAAGGATACCATACCATACCATCATTATCATAATAATATATCTTATATATATATTTTTTTATAATGGTACTTAATTTTAAAGATCGTCGGGAAGTTTGTAAAATTATATATATTC
Source organism: Colias behrii (assembly GCA_029959065.1). Classification (NCBI taxonomy): domain Eukaryota; kingdom Metazoa; phylum Arthropoda; class Insecta; order Lepidoptera; family Pieridae; genus Colias; species Colias behrii. The sequence continues at coordinate 488,008 of JARWMC010000013.1, forward strand.
CTTTTCCTTCGTTGCGTTGGGTTTTTTTTTTAATTTTTAAACTTCGGTTTCTTATTTTCATTTAATATTTTCAAGTGAGCGAGACCTACCTCTACCTCCATAATACATTCCTACATCTGACATCTTTTAAGTTGGGCCGTAACCGTGCATAAATTGTAATGGACCACAGTGGCAAAAGAAGTGGTATATTTAAGAAAAAAAATTGCCAAGGGCCAGGCCTATGTGGCTTTGAGAAGAGTTCAAAATTTCCAGGGTGTGGCTATCCTCTCGCTCCCATGTCCCCCTCTTCTTTCACAGACTTTCAACCCTTCCCTTTCCATCCCTAGTAAATGGCAGAACCGATTTTGATGTAAATAATATTATCTAATTGTACCTACATGTACACGTCATATCCTATCGTTTGATGCTCCATTTGGTTTATTTATCTAACCACTGTCACCCCTAAAGTGCCCTATATGTAAAAAACGGATGAACCGATTTCGATAAAACATTACTAATTGTAATTCACCCGTTATGCACATTCATTTGATATATCACTTAGGTAGGTACTATCACAATATTTGACAACATTCGTTTCTTTCATTCCCACTTATACCTATACAGGGTGTAATCGTTAAGTGTGCACAGGCGATTTTTCCGTAAGTATTACAGATAACAAAAAACTTTAAACTGATATCGAAAGTACTTAACCTAATGAGTAAAATGGCGGTAATAAATTTTTAAAAATAAATCGAGAAATATCAAAAAACTTATCTTTAAACCCTCCCATTCATTAAGTATGAAATATGAATATCCCATATACCTACATTTAATATGAAAGATTTTAGCTTTTTTTTTCTTTTTTTGGTTTTCTGCTTTAATTACTTCGCAAATTTGAAGTGACATTTTCCACATTTTTCCGGACATTTTCACGCATTTTCCGGATATTTTCCGGGAATTTTCCAGGCATTTTCCGGACATTTCCCTGACATAGCCTGTAAATGTCTGGAAAATCCCCGGGAAATGCTCGGAAAATCCCCGGAAAATGTCTGGAAAATCCCCGGAAAATTCCAGGGAAATGTCCGGAAAATGTCTGGAAAACATCGGGAAAATCCCCGGGATATGCTCGGAAAATCCCCGGAAAAAGCCTGGGAAATTCCCGGAAAATAACCGGAAAATGCCTGGGAAATGCTCGGAAAATGCGTGGAAATTTCCGGAAAAACCGTGGAAAATCCCTGGAAAAGGCCTGGAAGATATCCGGAAAATGCGTGAAAATGTCCGGAAAATATCCGGTAAATGCGTGGAAAATCTCCGGAAAATGCCAGGGAAATGTCCGGAAAATGTCTGGGAAACATCCGGAAAATCCCCGGGAAATGCTCGGAAAATGCCTGGGAAATTCCCGGAAAATGTCTGGAAAATCCCGGAAAATAACCGGAAAATGCCAGGGAAATGTCTGGGAAATATCCGGAAAATGCGTGGAAATTTCCGGAAAAAGCGTGGAAAATGCCTGAAAATGCCAGGGAAATGTCTGGAAAATATCCGGAAAATGCGTGGAAATTTCCGGAAAAAGCGTGGAAAATGCCTGAAAATGCCCGGAAAATGCTCGAAAAATGCGTGGAAATTTCTGGAAAAACCGTGGAAAATCCCTGGAAAATGCCTGGAAAATATCCGGAAAATGCGTGAAAATGTCCGGAAAATATCCGGTAAATGCGTGAAAATGTCCGGAAAATATCCGGAAAATGCCTGGAAAATCGCCGGAAAATACCTGAGAAATGTCCGGAAAATGTCTGGGAAATGCGTGGAAAATCCCCGGAAAATGCCAGGGAAATGTCCGGAAAATGTCTGGAAAACATCCGGAAAATCCCCGGGAAATGCTCGGAAAATCCCCGGAAAAAGCCTGGGAAATTCCCGGAAAATAACCGGAAAATGCCTGGGAAATTCTCGGAGAATGCGTGGAAATTTCCGGAAAAACCGTACTTAAATGGTCATAACTTTTTTATTTATGAACCGATTGACATGAAATAAACACTAAATGTTAAATGAAGATTACCACAATATATTAGTGAAAACCGCATCGAAATCGGATTAGCCGTTTCTGAGATTAGCGTGTTCAAACATACAGACAAACAGACAAACAGACAAAAAATATTTTAACTATAGTTTTGGGTTTGGGATCGATTTAATAATAACCCCTGCTAATTTTTTTTTACATATTTTCATTGTACAGACACCACTTTTCTAGAATTTTATTATATGTATTGATGATGATATATATTATATATATTGTTTATATTTATATATATTTTTTATTTTTATTTATATAGGTATGTTTAGATAGTGTTTTTAAATATAACGTAATATGTGTAATAGAATATTTTATTTAGTTTTCCTTTTTTGTATTACCTTGTTTTTGCTCACCCACTTTTTGCTTTTGTGTATTTCCTATATTTTAAGGGTTGCCTGGCAGAGATCGCTGCCTAGCGATAAGGCCGCCTTTTGCTTGTTTTATATTATGTGTTGTGTGCTTTTGCATTTGTATTTATTTATAAGCAATAAAGAATTTTCATTCATTCATTCATTCAACCATTTTAAATCAATCACACGATAATTTTCACCTACATTTAATGCGTAGGCCGTAGAATATAGTAGATAGTCTAGCTTCACTAGAATTTTCAATTACCTAACACTAGACCACTTCCTAAATAATGTGACCTGCGTGTCGCAAGCGCAGTGGTGCGAGCTGTCGCAACGCGGGTTCGGTTCCCAAACTTGTAACTTTATATTGTGGTTAGAGAATATAAGGTAATGTGTAAGTATGGAATATGGAGCATTGTTGAAGTGGACTTTAATATATATGTTACCGGAAATGTATGTAATCCGTCATTGTATACAATTCCTAGGAAATGAATGTAATTCCTAAAATCGCACGGAAATGTGTGAAATAAATTATTTTATACACATTTCCTAGGAAATCTATACATTTCCTAAATAGCTATCGGAAATGTAAAACATTTAAGATATTGATATGTCGCAGGAAAATTGTATATAATCTGGCCGTTTACAAACGGTCGGCATTTTGTAGTAACTATGCCGATAATTCCTAATCAGAAATTTTTGGTTTGGATAAGGGGGTGGGTTAGGTTAGGTTCGTGTTTTTTAAAACTACACAGAAATAGGAGCCCCACGAAGTGGGGCTCCGTCGGCTCGCGACCGTCTTTTTGTAGAATTTTGGTAAAAGACGAATTTTCGGCAAATTAAAACAGTTAGCCGTAATGTAATACGGCGGATTAAACAATCCGACTGCGCCAAATATACGCGGGGACAGCGGGACGAGGGGACTGATTACTTGCCAAATGAAAATTTGATTTTATAAGAATAAATATAAGTTGATTTTGTGATATTTACGTTAAAAGTTAGATAGTTGATTTTTAAAATGTTAATTAGCAAGATAATAATATGAACATAATATTATTATAATTTTACAGTATGACTGTTACCCGATTGTATCAATAAGAGCTATAATAAAAAAAAATAACAACGTGTTTAATTACAGAAAGCATTTACTTTACACATTTCCTAATACGATACAGGAATTGTATACAATTCCTAGGAAGATTATACATTTCCTAGGATATGCATGCATTAAATAGTTTTTTAAACAATATTTTATACATTTCCTAAATGGTATCGGAATTGTACACATTTCCTAGGAATTGTATACAATTCCTTGATTTCATACATTTCCGGTAACATATACACCTATAACAAGACATAAATTTAGTATAATATGTACCTACTTGAATCGTTTGTTTTGGTTGTTTATTTAAACGAATTAATATTAGGAAAAACTGATTCAGATAGTTTTTATTGTGTATGAATAGGTCATTAATAGAAATATATGAATAGATTTTTTATTGGGTCATAGGTACATCGAGGAAGAAGAGCATCAATGAAGATTGGAGAATGACGAAAAAATGGGAAACAAAAATTATTTTATGTCACTCAGGAATAAAGAATTTTAATTTTCTTCTAATTCTTTCATTCCAATTTTCAAATCGATAAAATAGTTTCGTAGCTTACCTACTTGATACAAAGTAATCTAGTAATAATTTACATCAGTCCTAAAAATGTAATATTTTCCACATTGGCCGTAATTTGTTAGACTGAAAACCTAGTTTAAATCTAGATATATAACGAACCGTTATCAGGGACAACTGTCTCGCTTAACTTAAAAGCAACGATATATCACTTTCTAATGAATTAAACAGGAAAGTACGAGAAAGTCATCAAAAGGAAGACGTATTGCAAATCGCTTTGATACCATCTTGAATACAATAGCGACTTTTATCGGTTTTCCACAAAATTTTTTTAGAGCATTTTATAAGCTTGCATAAGCGTAAGTTCAATGAATTAGGAAAACCCGATTTTTTTTGCCTTAAGAATTTAGACTTATGTTTGTAATTCAACTTCAAATAAATTTTGCCAAATCTATACTAATATTATAAAGCTGAAGAGTGTGTTTGAACGCGCTAGTCTCAGGAACTACTGGTCCGATTTGAAAAATGTTTTCGGTGTTAGATAGTCCATTTATCGAGGAAGGCTATAGGCTATAATATATCATCACGCTAAGACCAACAGGAGCGGAGCACCGCAGGGCGCAGCTAGTAAAAAATAAAATAAAAATATTATATTATTGCAATAGCAGGTATGTCACAGACTAATAATAATATACTACGGTATGTTAAGTGTAGATGTATATTATTTTAAGTGGTGGTAAGTATGCTTGTAAAAGTTTCATTACATAAGTGACTATGTAAGGATATCGAGGCCCTGTATTTAAACATACTTCGAATTTTTTTACTCATTCTCTACTTTTTCTTATTTTTGTACGTAAATTATGTAACTACAATAACAATAATTTTAATGATGGTTAGAATCACCGGTTGAGGGCATCCTATATACATAGTTTGAATATATACGCTATTAAATAAATAAATAAATAAATCTTTATTTCAGATATCAATATCCATACATAATATAATTACACATACATTTACAATTTGGCATATATTTGGGACATTTAACTTAACAACATTTAACTTTAACTTATTTATCAGTATAAAAAACAATTGAACTATTTACGGTTCCTACCTAAATGAACACACAACCAATACCTAAGAATGGGACTGTTCAAGCACTCGGAGAGCGTATTTATGATTTTGTTATTAGAGGAGCGTATACGTGACCAAAAAGATGCTATTCGCAATCTAATAATTGCGAAGAAGTCATTGATGCCGCCATCTGCGAACATGCTAGACGCACTGCTGTACCTAGGCAATTTCATTAGGATGCGGTATGCATCATTATACTGCACCCTAATGGTGCCAAAAGCTTTTCTAGTGAAATTTGACCATAATTGACAAGTATACAAATTTTGACAATATGTTTTGAATAGAATCGATTTTACCTCTTCATTACATTTAGAAAATCTGCGTGCTAGCATGTTGCATCTGACGGCAAGCGCTCGTCGCTCACGTTCAATATCCTCATCATCATTTAGGTTTTCTGTGAGAAAGTGTCCCAAGTACTTAAACCGCCCCACACGTTCAACGGGTGTACTATTCAAGTAAACGTTAAGAACCATATCCGGCCCTCGACCTGCCTTAAACACCATCATCTGTGATTTCCCAACATTATACTTCAGACCATGCTCAAGCACATAACGCTCACAGATTGAGAGCATGCGCCTGAGACCATTGATTGAGGGACTGAGAAGAACCATGTCGTCGGCGTAGCTCAAGTTGTTAACACAAGTACTGCCAATATGACAACCCACCTTCGTTTTACTCAGTTCCTCAATCAGGTCATTTATATACAAGTTGAACAAATCTGGTGAGGTAAGCCCACCTTGACGCACTCCGCAGTTTAACCTATATTCGTTAGACAGCGAGTCGCCCCATCGCACACAATTGGTTTGGTTCTCGTACCAGTATCTCAACAAATCAACAACATTTGATGGAACAGAACTATTAGACAGTTTATTCCAAAGTAGTTTATAATTTACAAGATCAAAAGCGCGGCTGAGGTCCAAAAAACATGCGTACACGGACGTATCTCGAGTTTTATAATAATTAATGACACTTTTTACGCTAAAAATTGCAGAATCTGTTGAGAGCCCGGGACGAAAACCAAACTGAGCGTCGTGTATTACAACATTCTTCGACAATTCTGGGTAAATAAGTCTTTCAAGAATTTTTCCCAGAATTGTGCCCAGTGAAGGAGCTTAAAACCCCGATACCTATGTTAGCAGTTAACTGATATAATAAGAATATAATGTAATTATTTTTGTCAATTTATTAATTGCCTTCTTTAAACGGATTAATAAATGAAATTCCAACATAGACTAAGGTTACAGATTTACTACCTTTAAAACTTATCAGTACCACGCAATGTAAATAATGTAATGAAAATCGGTGCAGTAATTGTTGAGTTCAGCGCGAACAGACAGATAGTAATTGTGATTGGGTCGAAGGACTTTGTTTTATACATAGTCATAATTTATATTTATATATAAATAAAATACAGTTCATTCGAGGACAATTAAATAGGTCGTGGTCGCAGCACGAATAGTTTGTGGAACATGACGTACCTATCTAGAAAAGATTTTCCTCAACGTGTTTACTGACTTCATCCATATTAGGAGTAACATATGGCACTACGAATCCGCCATTCATGAGAACATGTTACGTATTTTTATGGATTACTAGCTTTTCACGCGACTTCGCCCACCTGCAAATCAAGTTAACACTGCAGTTCTGAACCTCTACCATGAGTTGACATAGTTAAGTCGTCTGACCTAACTATAATAGTATAGTAAACGTGAATAGTTCTTAGCTTTCACGAGATTATATACCGTGAATGACCCTATCTATCGTCGAATAGTTATAAACTATGACATATTATGTCAAAATTAGAACTCATGGTGCAAAAATTGTATGGTTAGGTACTACAGCGAGTGTAGTATAGTTTACTATACGTTATCTACTGTAGTATACTATTGCACCTCATGGTAGGCTTTTTAGTTCCGCTACGGCACACTAGGGGCGCTGTACGAAATTTCATACAAACCGCTTACTACAATCGCTAGCGAGTATCGTGTGCGTAAACTCATGGTAGAGCTACTGATGGAGTATTATCAAAGGTTTATTTAACCATGTTAGTTTTATCTACGCAAAAAGTCTATCCCCGGTACTGAGGTTTCTGTAACTTTTGAATCCGATTAAGTTTGCAAATGAAACATTAAAAAATATATAATTAAGTAGGTATTAAAGTAATGGGCTTGATTAATAAATTGTTATTTATTGATATAGTTAACTACTTACTCATTATCTTTCATAAATTTTTCACGTGTGTTTGAATATCTTTGTAACTTTCATTATCAATTTCATCAATCACAAATATTTAACATTGAAAAATACTGGTAAAATAACATAGAACTGTACTTTCCATTCAGTTTTTTGCGAATTCAATTAAAAAAGCGTGGGAAACAAAAAGCCAATAGCCAAATCTTTTTATCTCAATCGTGGGCGAATGTGTCGTGATTTATAGCGTTGGATTAAAGTTATATTGATGATCTAGGTGTATCCTTTACATTTTATAAATACATATAGGTAGATATACAGGGTGTAATCGTTAAGTGTGCACAGGCGATTATTCCGTAACTATTACAGATATCAAAAAACTTTAAACTGATATCGAAAGTACTTAACCTAATGAGTAAAATGGCCATAATAATTTTTTAAAAATAAAACGAGAAATATCTAAAAAATTAACATGAAACCCTCCCATACAACATGAAAACATACCTACATTAAAATTAAAACATTAATCTATCTTTCAAGATCTTTTTGTTGAGGTCAGAAGAATGTCAGACAACTAACCTTTTTGTATTTTATAATCTAAATACATATCTATTTTATTAATTTAGTTATCTAAAGTAAATTTATATGTATAATAATTATTAATGTACGATTTTATTCTCGAATAAAATATGCATAATTAGTAACTGGTAGTTGAATATTATGCTGCTATAGTTTCTGACATCGAATTTCATAATTTTTATTACGTTTTAATAAAAGGTTTTAAAGTTAATTTCACACAGACAAGCCCTTAAACCTTGTCCCTTATCGCAAGTAAAAAATCTCATCAGTCCTTTTGGGTGAGTCAAACAATGTTTTGCTGTTATTGTCCTTCCAAAACGGCTCGATTTTTAAAGAACAAGCCGCCCTTGTCCCACTGTGTGATAGGGCTGAGAGATATATCCAATATTCTGATTATAGACGATATATTTCCTATAATCGATGGTTAAATACAGCCGTGGCTATCCTTAATAGCACTTCAAGTAATTATTTTCATAAGTAATTATAATATATATTTTTTAATCTTTAAAAGGCCATAGAAGTGTCGCTAATGAGGTACATAATATAAAAAAGTGAAGTCCCATGTCCCCTAGTGGGGTAAGGAGCAGATGCATTATACATCTGTTTCACTGATCGATTTTCTTTGGGGACAAGTAGGTGATCAGCCTTCTGTGTCCTACCAGACCAAGACATTTTTTTTTCTTCGTCTCCACCGGGAATCGAACCCAGGACCCCTCGGTGTTACGCTGATACGCTCACGCGTTAACCACTGTACCGAGGAGGCAGTCACATAATAAAGCAATTGCATAAGAAATGTTCATAGTTTTAAGCCATTTTGTGTGCTTTAATATGTTATTTCAATCAATAAATCAATAAGTTACGTGTAGAGTCAAAGCTAATACATAATTAATGATTTGTTGTCGAAACTTATCATTAGGTAAGTAGCTTATCTTGGAATAAGATTATTTAGTTTTTTCTCTACATTAAGATTAATAAACAGATACAATTACAACATTTCTTATACAATTACAATATTTCTTATTGTCTTTATGTATATAGATGAAATTTGAAAATCTGGCTATACGATAAATATTATTGTGCCGATTTACCAACAGCCCTGTTGAAATTAAAATCTTATGTGAAGGGGCTCGGTTTGACCATTTACGAAGACTCGGGTCGTTTTGCATTGATTTATGGTCTGTGACATTTTATTTTACATAATAAACCACTTGATTCATTCTAAACTGAAGTTTAAACTGCTGCTGAAGGTGGATGTTCCGCCCGTCCCTCCATACATTTTTGATGACGACTAAACACTTAACACAGACACTATTTCTTTAAAACTAATCATTTTATCACTTCTCTACAATGAAATGTGTCCGCGTTCGACCTTTTTAATCAATAACTTACATTATTTACTTAGAAAAACAACAGTGAAATACCGGCAAAATTTGACACTTCTACAGTAGTGTGCGTGACTTTTGCCAAGCGAAACACGACATCTAGCGCGTCAATGTCTAAACGAAAGGCGATGTTTAGACATTGACGCGCTAGATGTCGTGCATTCGCGTTCGTTATCTTATACATAATTCTAATAAATCAAAGTTCTATGTGTAATAATTGAGTAATTTCATTTCCAATCGTTCAAAGAAAATAACAATAAAATAAAATAAAACTAATGACCTTAGAAACTATGTTTTTTTTTGTAAACAATTTATTACTTACAGGCGCGGTCCCAGGGGGGGGGTCACGGGGGACATGACCCCCCCCAAAATCGTACTCGATAAAATAGAAAATAATTCTTATACAGTACAATATGTGAAAAAAACATTCGCAAGACATTCGCAAGGGAATCAAAACCTACATTGTACTACTCGTATAGGAGCTAGCAACGTTGACAAGAGAGAATTTTAGTATAGTTGGTTCTTTGATATACTGTTTCTCTTCCTATTTCGGTTAGAGTCCGGGCTGTTTGGCTGGCCGCAGTGGTTGCGTTTATTAGTGCGCATCTTATCTGCACAGGAAAATATCCGTAATTTAAAGTCATTTATTAACGCGTAATTTTTAATCTTTAGCCTTTAGATAGATCCATCAGACATAATTATTTTATTGCAAGACGTTTTTTTCGTTGTTAAATAGGTGCCATACGCAATTTTTTATTTCAAAATAATTAAAATGTCATCGAAATAAGTGAAATTACATCACTTATTTCGATGACGGAACGAAATAGGAAGAGAAACAGTATATCAAAAAACCAACTATACTAAAATTCTCTCTTGTCAACGTTGCTAGCTCCTATACGAGTAGTACAATGTAGGTTTTGATTCCCTTGCGAATGTCGAAATATGGGATAATTTGCAGCATAAACGGCTGTATCTTTTGATTGCGTTGGCTTATAAGTTTCATTTTTTCACAGATTCGAGAAACCGTAGACTTAAGTATTCGATATTAATTTCACCTCAATACCTCCACGCTTTTCTGAGAAAAAGCACGTTGATAGACAGAAAACTTTAAAATTATTAAAAATATTTTTTTTACGATGTAATTAAAAAATTTCATTTTTTGCAATTATTCCTCTATCTGTGCTATAAAATATTGCTTCGTACCGAATTTCAAGATTCTGAGTTCACGGGAAGTACACTGTAGGTTTTGATTTTTGATTCCCTTGCAAATGTCGAGATTTGCGAATATATCAAGCTGAAATTTATATCGAATATATAAATCTACGGTCTCTTCAAGCTGTAAACCAACTAAACTCGAGATCACGAAGGGATCCGAATAAATTAATTTTACGAGAGAACCCTCGTATCGTCAAATACAGGGAAAGTTGCGTGGGGATGGCCGTTAAAATATTCAATCATCTGCCAAATAACCTAAAGACGTGTAATGATTATAAATTTAGAAAACATCTTCTTAATTGGCTTAATGAAAAAAACTTCTATACCATAAAGGAGTTCATGGAAAGTTCAACCCGAACGCACCATTAACTCCTTTATGGTAATTATTTTATTTTTGCATGCTTGTATTGGCTGAACATGTTTGTGCTTTATTAATATAATTGTATCACCATTGAATACCATGTTTAAAGCAAAATAAAGATTTTATTTATTTTTATTTATTTATTTTAAAAAATCAAACTTATATGCCAACGCCATCATAAGATACAGCCGCAAATTATCGCAAATTTCGACCGCATTTGAATCAAAACCTACAGGGTGCTTCCCATGAACACAGAGTCTTGAATTTTGGTACAAAGTAACGTTTTATAACACAGATATAGGAATTATTACGAAAAATATTAATTTTTAATTACATTATGTAAAAATTAACTTTTAAATAGTTTTAAACTTACAACCCCTTTACTCATGAACGCTTGTACATTAAATTAAAATTAATATTCTAAGATATATTCACATTTAAAGAAACATTCACATCAAAAACTCAGGTCTATAATATAGTCTTTAAGCTGTGATAAAATCAAATTACTATGTCAACGCAATCGGGATATACAGCCGTAAATGCTGAAAATTTTCGCAAATTTCGACATTCGCAAGGCTATCAAAATTCAAAACCTGCAGGGTACTTCCCGTGAACTCAGACTCTGAAATTCGGTACGAAGCAACATCTATTAGCACAGATAGAGGAATAATTATTACAAAAAATAAACATTTTTAATTACATAATATAAAAAAATATCCTTTATAATTTTCGAGACCCTTTTTATCAAGAACGCGTCGAGGTATCAAGCTGAAATTTATATCGAATACTCAAGTCTACGGTCTTTTGAAGCTGTGAAAAAATTAAACTTATAAACCAATGCAATCAAAAGATACAGCCGTTTTTATGTTGCAAATTGTCGCAAATTTCGACATTCGCAAGTCTTGAAATGTGGTTGGTTGAAAGCAATGTCTTGTAGCACAAATAAAGGAAAAATTTCTAAAAAATACATTTTATACAGCGCGAGTCCGACTCGCTCTTGGCTTTTTTGTAATTTGCTCTTTTTTGTAAATATAAAAAAAGTAAAAAAATGTATAAAAATTTTCTCCCGTTTTTGCTTATAACTTCTATTGAATACGATTTTTAACGAGTACGATTGGGGGGGGGGTATCTTTCCAGCCGCGTGACCCCCCCCAAAATGTCAGGCTGGGACCGCGCCTGATTACTTATTATTGTTGTTTGGTCGTCCGTCGTAGGTCTGTAAACTGTATTGTACACTGAAGGTAAATGGTACTGTAGGTACTTTAGTTCGGCGTCGTCGTCGGCTTGATATAAAATTACATTCTTGATTTCATTGACACGCGCTATGATTTGCGCGCGGAATTTCTTGTGTTGTGAATTTATTTTTGTATGCTATGCATTTTAATTGATTCAAATTGCAATATTTCTCTAGTATGCATTTGAGACTATATTGTAAATTGTAATAATTGATCGTGGGTATAGTAATTAATTATTCTAATAACGCAATTAGTAATATATGTATTTTCGGTGGGATTCAAAACAAAAAATTGGCCCGTGATTTTTATGAAATTTCACCACATTGCAAATGATATATACAATTACAATTACAATTATTATAAATTGGTAAACTATCAAAGTAATCACAAACTTGCAAACATTGGCAAAATATGCTTTTCCGAATTTTCAGACAGACACACAATTTTATTAGTTTGTTTTAGCAAAGTAGGTACCTATCTGTGGTACCTATACTCTACTCCGTTTACGCCGCGCGTCGCGTCGTCGAAAACGGTGCGCCCAGAAACAAACATACCTAATTACCTAATTCAGTTACAAACCTTTTTTTGTTCCGTAATTTATTGTTTAAATTTATTCTAATACGATTTTTTTATTCGTCTGCCAGTTCTACCAGATATAAAAAGATAAAATTGAAATATAATTACTGTAGCGACAACTCGCTCTGAATCACGCAAGCGAAATTTTTTTGTTACATAACACATATACAACTTTTCGACATCTCTCATAAGGGGTTCAACGACCGGCCAGTCGAGTAGACTTGTTTATCGATGGAGGAATCCTACCTTCCTTCCTCAGCAGTGGGTAACCCCGACGTGATTTGAAGTTTGAACACGCATTCTCCTGATACTATCTAAAAGCAAAACCGTATGTTACTATGTTTTCGTAAAAATGTTTTTCACCTTCCTGGTTATTTTCACATAATAAAATAATAAATAGTGTTTTAGATTTGTTATTGTATCCTGTATACGAATTATTCTTACTTGTTGGTTATGAAATGTTCAAATACCTATTGAAATAATATACTGTTACAAATCATTAGTGTTATTACTTATTACTTTTGAGTGAATAGGCATGGATCAGAATATTATAATATGCTACAATCTACTCAAATACATCTTTTGATAAAAAAAACAATGGTGTAATGTAATAAAATAAAACTGCGTTTTATTGTAATCAATTTTGACATTATTTATTTTCCAAAATTAATCTATCTATACATATAATAAATCTGTAGAAGGGTCATTCTGTACATTGAAAATATTGAAAAAATAAATAGCAGGGGGTGTTACTGGATCGATACCAAACCCAAATATGTGATTAAAAAAATTTTTGTCTGTCTGTCTGTCTGTCTGTCTGTATGTGAAGACATCACGTGAAAACTAACGGTTCGATTTCGATGAAACTTGGTAGATATAATTATACCTTATTATCCTGGGCGTAAAATAGGATACTTTTTATCCTGAAAAAATACGAAGAAAAAAAAAATCTTAATTTTTCAGTTTTATCCATAGACGTTGTTCTGTAGAACAGCGAACACACGTTGGGTATTATTATAGGCTTAGCCGTATTTGAGTCCAATAGATATTTATAAGATGTTATTGTCAGAGTTACTCAAAATGGAGAAATAAACCATCCACGCGAAGACCGACATCCGCGCGGACGGAGTCGCGGGCGGAAGCTAGTGATGAATAAAATAGTTTACGCCAACAAATATGTATAACTTTTATTTTTATAACAATCGTTCATACCGTAGCAGGTAGCGTTTTGAGTCTCACGCAACGTTGCCGCATCGCATGACAGCAGCAATTGCGCGCGACGTTGCCAGTTTGCCACTCCTTTAGTATAAACAAACACTATGGATACCTACGCGTAGGTACGCTCGCGAATGCAAATTCGGTGATTTACTAATTATTGATAATCATTGAATTCTTTTTGAAATAGCCTGTACTTTGTAATTTTTAGTGTTATAGACATTTATAAAATGTGGTGCTCATTTTTTTTGTAATATATCCCGCTAACGCTATTGTATTTTCGTTGTTTTATTTCAAGTGAACACCCATACAATTTTGTCACGAGCCGCCTCTGGCCTCTGGGTGAAATCAACCAGTCAAATGATTTTTGTTCTAATTGTATTTTGGTAGTAGTTTGTTTAGAATTTACATTACCATTGTTTAATTTTTATTTTGTATTTGCAGTAAAATAAAAAGATGAAAAACTTCATTAGGTATATTGTACGACACCTCGCTCTGAATCGCGCTAGCGAAATTTTTTCGTTACAGAGCACATATACAACTTTCCGACAATCTTCATTGAGGCTAGCCGGCCAATCGAGTATGTCGAGAAACTTCACTTATTCGATGGAGGTATTTATACCTTCCTTCCTCCACAGTTGTGTGACCCCGACGTGCATTGAACACGCAGCTTTCTGATACTAGTAGTGCTAGTAGCTAAAATCAAAACCACAGATATGTCTGTGATCAAAACCATAATAATATTTTTACCTATTATTTTACTAAAAGTAGAGTGCATCGAAATCGTAAATATGTTTTTCACCTTCCTGGTTTTTTTTCCATAGTAAATAGTGTTTTTGATTTGTTGTTGTATGAATAATTATTCTTACTTGTTGGTTATGAAATGTATATTGAAATAATTTACTTTTACAAATCATTAGTGATATGTATTAGTTTTGAGTGAAAATGCTTGGATTAGCATAATATTACCTATATCATATATGCTACTTGAAATACATGTTTTGATAAAAAAAAATAATAGTGTAATGTAGGTAATAAAATAAAACTGCGTTTTATTGTAGGTAATCAATTTTGACATTATTTATTTCCCAAAATTACAATAAAATAGTTTACGCCAACAAATATAACTTTTATTTTTATAACAATCCTACTTCCTACTAATGCGAAAGTTTGTGAGGATGTGTATGTGTGTGTTTCACGCAAATACTACTGAACCGATTACAATGAAATTTATCACACATATAGAACGTAACTTGGACACATTGAATAGGTTTTATCCCGGAAATCCCACGGGAACGGGAACTATACGGGTTTTTTTTTTGAAAATGCGGGCGGAAAGCTAATCGTTCATAATATAAACCGTAGCAGGTGGCGTTTTGAACCTTTGTCTACCCATACAGAAAAATGAAAACCACAACCCGAAAATTTGTGGGTCATTTGTAACAGGATGGCGGTTCTAAAGGGGTCTTAGTACGCAATGACAAAAAGAAAAATGATGGTCAGAACGCTGATACCGGATACCTTAAGATACTGTAATATAAAATATTACAGTATCGATAAAATATTATAGGTAGTATCTTCACCGTGTGTGACGCGCTTTACATTCACGCCATCTAGAGTTAAATCTTTATCATTTTTGTATACGTCTGTGTGTGTAAACGACCCTGTATGCAATGACAGATGTTAAAACCCGGTATTTTACCGAATTGGGTGGATTTTAAGGCAATGATATAACATATTTCAATAAAATATAATATTCAGTAACCGCCAAGACTATTCCTAGGTTTTCCAATTACGCAAAAACTCAAATAAACTAGAAATGTAGAATTCAGCGCCATCTAGCGGGACATTGGCTGGGAACAGACCGTAGCAATCACCTTAAAGGATACACTTATACATCTGTAAAGCTACCTAATTTTAAGTCAGTAGGTATGTGCACTGACCGCCTCCTCGGTACAGTGGTTGACGCGTGAGCGTAGCACCGAGGGGTCCTGGGTTCGATTCCCGGTGGAGACGAAGAAAAAAAAATGTCTTTGTCTGTGAGGACACAGAAGGTTGATCACCTACTTGTCCCTAAAGAAAATCGATCAGTGAAACAGATGTATTTAATGCATCTGCCCCTTACCCCACTTGGGGACATGGGACTTCACTTTATGTGCATTGTGCTTAAATTAAATATCCACTATTTGTAAAGCTGAAGAGGTGGGTTATTTGTTTTAAATGAGCTTAAATCTTAAAAAGATGAGTAAGTAACAAGATAGTCTATTTATGCAGGAAGTCTATCGGTTGTAAAGCACACCTACTTACTACCTACTACCACTAATAAAAACGGAGCATCAATGAAAAATGTTTCAAATAAGTAGTATATAGCAAAAATATTGCGATTGAAAATAGTCTTAGTAGCGTAGACCACCTACATATTTGATAACCAGTAATTTTGATTTTTCTGATTTTCTCTTGTTTTTCTATTAACTACTTCAATATCGATTTTTTCTTCTGATCGATTGTTTTTTCTACCCAAAATTTGAAACTCTATCCTATTATGATTATTATACTATGATAACCGCACCTTTGCATAGAGACAGCACATGGCGTCACGCGCTGTCACCTCCGAGCGGGTGAAGCAGGTCTGCAGTGGTCGTCCTTCAAGTGTAATGGAGAACGATTCGTTACAATAAGTACCTAATGTTATGGAGTAGCATGCACTAGCGGGAAATAGCCTCGCAATGGAGGAGCATTTTTCTTTTATTTAGATTTATAAAGAGGGATGATTTTATTCGCCTATTGATGGACACACTTTCTTTCATATTATACTGTTATAAAGAGAGAAGATTTGATTCTTTATGCTGTGTAATTGACTAACTAAGTGAAAAAATGATTAATCAAACGCATTATTTTTTTATTATTTGTGTCCCTTTTAAGTCAGGAAAGCTGATATGACTAATGAAATAAGCAAGTTAGGTTCATAAGTTTTGTTCTGAATTAGGTGGTCGCTCAATAACTGCTATGAACCACTATGGTAGAGCTAGACCATAACGATAATAACTACTATGAACCTTTCTAGCTTGGTAGAGCTAACGATTGTGATGGTATATTTGTAAACAATATTGTCATGCTCCTGTGATAGGGCAGATTTCTACATCTTATGAGTACAGCGTTAAATTCAGTAGAGAACAGTTCGTGTTTGAGTTCTCCAGCTAGAAACCAAGGTAATCACACGGTTGACCTTATTGAAAATCGGTGATAATAATTGGTTCATGTTGATATGAACTAATGAAATTCTGTTCTCCTTATAAAATATTCAAAGCAATTTACTATGTGATGATATATTTATCGAATTTCCCTATGTTTTTACAATATGAGCTTATGCAAATTAGGTACCTATCAGCATTGTCGAATTTTGTCTCAATTTTGCTCGATATTTATTTCTATCTTTTCATTAAATCAGATATCAATTATCAATCAGTAATCACCTCGTATCGTATTTAAAGTGTACTTGCGCAAATAAAAAGCTTGGACATATGCGGTGACCAATATGGCCGTGCCCAAACCAGACGCGACCTCAACATATGGTCGACATGTAATCACTAGCTCTGCATATGGGTTTGGTTGTAAGTCTGGTCATAAATTACGATTACTAGAGCTTAGTATCCTATGTTGTGATTGGTTAGAATTGTGAAATTACTAAGAAAAGAGGTTGAGAGAGGGTATTAGGTTGTGTACTTAATAGTTAATTCTATTACTACATTCTTTAGACTTGCTCTATATATGACAATATAATTTTTTTTGTTGTTTTATTCTACATAATAATATACTATACATAGGTATCGCTATTGCTTTTAGGTAACTTATATTACAAATGTATATATAACTAGCTTTCCGCCCGCGGCTTCGCCCGCGTTTTCAAAGAAAAACCCGTTCCCGTAGGATTTCCGGGATAAAACCTATCCTATGTCCTTTCTCGGGTATCAAAATATCTCTATACCAAATTTCATGCAAATTGGTTCAGTAGTTAAGGCGTGATTGAGTAACAAACAGACAGAAGGAGTTACTTTCGCATTTATAATATTAGTATGGATTACGTCGTCGTGTGGGAAAGTCAAATAAAAATCAAAACCAACAAAAAAATCTTTATTATAACAACAGGAAATATAATATTTAATCTATAATTTATTTACATAGCAACAATTAAATATCTGTTTAAAAGAAAAACAGAAATAACTTAATTAATTAATTTTATCTATGCTCTTATTCTATTAACAGTGTTGCGGAATGTTGCGGATTAACTGCAACATTCCGCAACCCTGTTCCTAATTCTGTAAATTCGTTAGTCCGTGTGTTTGAACATGTCCTTATGGCGGAAACTGTTTTGATTGTGTATTTATAATTTATCTATTATTCAGCTCATTGCTCTAGTAACTAAATTGTACTAGAGCAACACCATAGACAACAGAACGATGTCGATGAGCAACGCTCTATCAGTCGACACTATAGAATCAAAGTACACGTAGCTTAAACAATTACAAACGCTTCAAATGATACCGATCCACGAATTCTTCGCTCACTTCCAACATCTTCTCTCTATAAAACTTACTCTGTCGAGCATAATCCAGCACCGGCTTACACCTGTCTTCTTCCACGTGCTTTTTAAACGTGTCAGGATCGTCAAAAGTCTTCTCGGCTAACGAAGGGTCCATTAAGACGAAGGGAAAGATAGCCATTGCTACCATCATCGCGAACATTCTAGCCCTTTCGCACCAGTTAAAGAAGTCCCACCTCCCGTAATTATAATCCTTTAATTTTCCCTTCATGGTGTCGTCCAAATATTGGGTAAATACGGTGTAGTAGTGGTTAAAAACTTCCTTTTCATGGGACTCTCGGAACTGCTTTGTAGTTGTAAGGTAGAGTAATATCATCAGGTCAAACGCTGGTGGACCGTATCGGATGCATTGAAAGTCTACCAAGATTGCTTCTTTCGGCTCATCACCCTCATGACGAAACAGTATATTGTTGGTCCACAAATCTCTATGGAGAATAACGTTGATGCTATCCTTGCTGACTGTTAGATCGTCGCATGATTTTAAAAACAGGTTTGCTAGGGTGTCTTCATTTATGGTCTTTGTTGAGAATTCTCGGAGCAGACTGCAGGTTAATTTCGCAGCAGCTCGTAGCCATGGTGCATCGATAAAGGCAGATTCTTTTAGGACTTCTTCGTGATCTTCATAGATGGTTTTCTGTTGATTAGCTTCATAACACGCGTATTTAGCGTGGAATTGGGCTAATGACTTCACGGCTATCAACGTGTGCTTTAAGTCGAAGAATTGTTCTGTGGGTACGGTCTTGTAGCCGAGGATGGAGAGGTCAGGAAGCACCAACATTGTGTCTGTGTGGATGTACGCTTTTGTGCACCAATTGTCGGAATCTGTTGAAGAAATTTTATAGACAGGATTATTAATTGGTTTTCATTCTGTATGACATGTAGGAATTTACCGTTTCATGAAAACATAATTATTAATTAACGACATACCTATCTAATAGATGTAATCGATACAAATGTGTTAAATGCAAGTTAAATGTGTGTAAAGTTTATTTTATGTTATGCGTTATAATTAGTGTCATAAAAATCTTTGTTAATCAGATCAATTCAATCATTCAACAAGGTATTTATGTGTTTAGCTTTCTGTGTTCAGCTACCTACCTAATAAATCATCAGAAAGGCAAAATATGTTGACTTTAAATTTATGAAATAAATATTTACATTAAATTTTAATGAGGCGTTTTAAAACTTGATTTAAATACGTTTTAAAAAAAATGTAACCTCATAAATTAGCATATTTATTTGTATAAAATCTAGCAATTATTTTATCTCTACACAAAATAATTTCGCAAAATTTCAGACAGAGTTAGATTAAAATTATTAACTATATACTTTAATTATTAAACATTTATAGGTAAGTATGGAAAAAAAATAAAAATATGAAACTCACCTGTCACACCCATATCTTCAAATAACTTGTATACAAGATTTTCCCGCCGAAAGAAATTATAATCGGTGATAAAATCCGCCTTCGGTTTATTTAACAACGGCATCGACTTCGCAAATAAATACAATTTCTTCGTGATGCCAGCATTTTGTAAATGGACCACAATTTTGAAATGATCCCCTAGAAATCCTGCAAGACCTATCGAAGCAGGTTTGACGTCGTAACCTAAAAATTTCCACCCATCCAAGGAGGCACGATGTATGATGGTTTTCAAGTGTTTTTCCGATAATATACTTTCTATATTTCTGCACTTTTGTTCCTCCATGGTGCCAAACTAACGAACTATATTCGATCTCGGGGCTTTTATAGAATTAGTTGATAAGTATTTTGAGTTCATCTTAGGAATTATTTGTTCTAAACGCCCGCTATTTATGTGCAAAATGATAAAATGAATTTTCCCCTCTCGTGACTATTTGCTATGATAATTGTAGATAACAAAACAATGGTAATATTGATAGAGATGTTATGTGTATGTATCTTGCTGCATTTGCCTCGTTTCGGTCTGTGAAGTCTTTGAATCGTCATTGTCGAAATGCATGAATATCGTCCTTCCTGTCATTATAAATTATTTTATTTGTATTGAAGTTGAGTTATTTATTTATTTATTTATTTATTTATTCACACATATCAAATACCATTACAGGATTTCCTAATGCGGTACTGACTTAAAACTATAGATGTTATACATATATATTAACTAATACTACTACTACTTATACTAACAACTTAAACTAATAAACTTACAACCTACTAAAAGAACATACAATTAACACAATCCAATAATAACAATACAAATTAATAACAAATGACATAAAGAAGAACCTTTGTTAATTCACTCAACTTGCATGTAAATATGTATATTCACTCTCCCATGGAGGTCATTAAGAACGCGGAGCGCTCGAACAAGAGAAGACTTCGCGAGCAGCTTGGTTCGTGCTTGAGGCACGCAGAATAGTGGGGGTCTGTGGCGCTTCTCAATGTACTTGTCCGGCACACATAGAGAGGGATTGGAGTACTCCAGGGTTATGCGCATATCCCCTCAATAACTTTATTAAATATAGCGCCATGGAGAACTCCCGTCGTACCCTCAGTTCATTGTATCCTACCATACCCAAAATGAATAGTGTAGGATACATTAACGGGTAAAAGGGGTACACCCCATACAGCTTAAAATAAAGATATCTAATGTATTTGTTCTGGACCCGTTCTAACATTACATTATATTTATCTTCGTGTGAGGACCAAACAACTGAATTGTGCTCCATGTGACTGCGTATTAACGCGTTGAAGAGCACTTTTATCGTTACAATATTTGTAAAATCTTTTGTTTGGCGCAGAAGGAATTATTTTTAAAGATATTATAAAAGGCAGTGGAACCTGCTCTAATTCGTATTTTGATCATAAATATATCTAATATGTATTTTGCCTACATGTTGCCTACCAATGAGGTAGCGAAAAAAATAGGTATGCAAGATAATACCCAAAATATATTAACCACGTAGTAACATGGAAGTTAAACATTACTAATTAAATAATATATCGGTATCGGTTCCAGATACCACAAAATTAGATTGGCAACGGAACGGTGACATACAAAAAGTTAATAATTTAAATTGATTAAATTAAAAAGAGCTTTGTCATGATTTCAGGAGGCAAGTCTTTAAAGACGTTTTTATCTACTTTTTATTGTATAAAAAGTAAGTTTCTTCAGGTTAACAATCGGTAAAGTTTACCTTGCATTTAATTTTGCCAATCTGTACTTATTTTATTATTATTATAATATTATAAAGCTGAAGAGTTTGTTTGTTTGTTTGAACGCGCTAATCTCGGGAACTACTGGTCCGTTTTGAAAATTCTTTCGGTGTTAGATAGCCCATTTATCGAGGAAGGCTATAGGCTATATTATAATATAATATAGCTAGTCCTTATGTAAAAATTAAATTCAATTGTTTAAAAGTTAACTATATAAGTTCCCATTCGTTTTATCTTCATCTATATTTAGGTACAATATTATGTATTCAGGGTAAATGAAACAACACAATATATTACAATATCTTTTAATCATAAAACAAACTATATAAATCAATTCGTTTCACATAATACAAACATATAGTTAGGGGCCGTTCAAGTATTACGTAAGCACTAATTCTCTGTTTTGCTTATTTTGGAAGACATGGGGGGTGGGGGGGTCTAGATGATGATTACGTCATCGTTAGTTATTTAAGTTTTTTCGGGGATTCCCGCAAATAATACATATGCGTAGGCACTCGCTTTGAGAACTGATTAGGGGAATTACCGCGCATTAGGGAAATTACCGTGCGCTATTCACTTGTCTAATAATTTACTCTCGTGCCGGCCGGCTGCAAGTGCGCATCTATCAGTATTGTTTTGTTTGGATTCTAAACGTATTGTAAGCATTGAAAGTTATCATTTGTGTTTATGTTGATGCAATTAGCCAAAGTTTAACGTTTTAATTATTTAAATTTAAATATCTTATTAGAATGTCATATCATATAGACAAATCCAAGTTTTACCAAAAACTGTTCGAAAGTTTAAAAAATCTCATACTGGGACGAAAGTGCAAAATGTACAAAAGTTAGTTAACGAAGTTTGGCGAAATTATAAATTACAAGCAAAGTCAGATAAGGAACTAGATATTATTGTATCTAAGAGAATTGAAGAAGAATTGCAAGCGGCGACTAAAAATAAATCCAATCTGCTTCATTTTTTTTCCAAGGTGAGTAAAAAAAAAGTAAACACGCCCACAGAGGGAAAAGTTAGACCTGTAAGAGTCGCTGCTCGTCGTGCTAATGAACTGATGTGCATTATTCAAAATTTAGAGCACCAAGATGTTGAATGGCTCGATGAGAGTGACGTAGACATTCCAAAATCGGATGAAAGTGAGTAGACTCACAACACTGAGCAGCAATCCAATGTCATCGATAACTTAGAATCATGGATTCAGGTTTCATGGACTGAAGACTGTTAATGTGTTCCGAAAACATTCTTTATGTTAGTTATGTTCTTTATTTCTGATTATATTTTTTTGGCATTTACTCTATGTGTATCAGTTAAACCTAATATTTTCATGAATTTTCCTATTTTAAAAATAACAATATAAAAAAACATTTATTACAAAAATGTTTACGTAAGCATAGGGGGAGGGGGTAAGTGCTTTGCTTACTTTTGATGACAAGGGGGGCGGGGGGGTAAAAAATGGTAAGAAATCTGCTTACGTAATACTTGAACGGCCCCTTACAATGGAAGCGCGTCTGGAAGACTTACGGCAAGATAATATAAACATTTATATATATGTATAAAATAATATACTTACACACAAACATACACTTTAGCATTTGCATACAAATTTCAACGCGTTTTTTTTACCAATTTTATTTTCGCGACAAAAAACTATTATTTTTGATGTCCAAAATTAAAATGAATGAATCTTTACATCAAAGTTTATATCATAAACTGATTCGCCATTATTAATATTACATTTGCGTTTATTTCTGTATTTCTAAGGTATTTCTCATCTTAATATCTTAATACTATTATAAAGGCGAAAGTTTGTAAGTATGGATGTATGGATGTTTGTTACTCTTTCACGTAAAAACTACTTAACCGATTACAATGAAATTTAGCACACATATAGAGGGTAACTCGGATTAACACATAGGATAGGTTTTATCCCGGAAATCCCACGGGAACGGGAACTATGCGGGTTTTCCTTTGAAAACGCGGGCGAAGCCGCGGGCGGAAATCTAGTATAATATAAACTAAATACATCATTAATAATTCAGGCATTTTGTGTATAAGTATATACTAATAACATAGGATAAAGATTACAAAAAGCAATTTAAAATATTCTGACAATTATATTACGTCTATTTTATAAAGGCACATACTGGCAAGATCTTACATAATAATAATAACATTTATAAATCTAAGTATATAATATGGAAGAAAGGCTAAGAGCCTAAGATTACAATTTTATAAACTTTACGCGACTGCACAAAGGAGAGTAATGTTTATAGGGTTTAAGTCTTTAAGTTTCTATATTTTACCACAACTCCTAAACGAGTCAATCGATTTGAAAATTATATCTAATTCTTTCATTGTGTTTTCACTATAAATAACTGGACTCCTAATCGCCTATTCTAAATCGTTAAAAAATAGCCGAGCAGTATTGTATAAACATTAATTAAAATGAACACAATATTTATTGATATGGATTGTATCTCAAACTATGCCTAATAAACGCGTAGGCAGAGTTTTGCTAGATAGATAGAAGATAAAAAAAACTCCTAAATTACTAATCTTTTATCATAATAAACCTATTTTATAATACAATTAAACATGTCCATAAATCTTAAATATCATGAGTCTTATGAAACAGTAATATATCACTACATAGTATAAAACAAAGTCGCTTTCTCTGTTCCTATGTCCCTATGTCCCTATGTCCCTTTGTACGCTTAAATCTTTGAAACTACGTAACGGATTTCGATGCGGTTTTTTTTAATAGATAGAGTGATTCAAGAGGAAGGTTTATATGTATAACTAGCGACCCGCCCCGGCTTCGCACGGGTGCAATGCTGATACTAAATACACTACAGAAAAACTGTGAACGTTGTATATAAAAACATAGCGGCCCGTTCCGGCTTCGCACGGGTATAAAATATATAGCCGGGCGGCCGGCCGGTACCGCCGCAAACGCTACGTCCCGCAATTTTTAAATCTGTAATATCTTCGAAAATATTCACTTAAATCATACGGTGTAAAGGGCCATATAGATCTATATTAAATTAACAATGTATTCAAGGTATTTAATTGGTTAAGGATTAATGCTGTATTGGTTAAAATCGCTTCTAAAATTAGCCATTATTTGTCGTAAAAAGTAAATGACAAAAAAAAGTTATTGTGGGCTATCCATAAGAGATAGACATATACCATCGCGGACTTTTCTGTAGACCTTTTCAATGTGTATAATACTTAGTACATTATTTTGATAAAACTCGTAGGGTTCAGCCTGCTTTTGCAATGTAAGCGGAAAAAAATGTAATTTTTTACGACATCACATTAGAAACCTCAAAAATAACAGTACTTCTCCACTATTTAATGGATGTTATTATACATATAAACCTTCCTCTTGAATCACTCTATCTATTAAAAAAAACCGCATCAAAATCCGTTGCGTAGGTTCAAAGATTTAAACGTACAAAGGGACATAGCGACATAGGGACATAGGGACAGGGAAAGCGATTTTGTTTTATACTATGTAGTGATAACATCCATCAAATAGTGGAGAAGTACTGTTATTTTTGAGGTTTCTAATGTGATGTCGTAAAAAATTACATTTTTTTCCGCTTACATTGCAAAAGCAGGCTGAACCCTACGAGTTTTATCAAAATAATGTACTAAGTATTATACACATTGAAAAGGTCTACAGAAAAGTCCGCGATGGTATATGTCTATCTCTTATGGATAACCCACAATAACTTTTTTTTGTCATTTACTTTTTACGACAAATAATGGCTAATTTTAGAAGCGATTTTAACCAATACAGCATTAATCCTTAACCAATTAAATACCTTGAATACATTGTTAATTTAATATAGATCTATATGGCCCTGTACACCGTATGATTTAAGTGAATATTTTCGAAGATATTACAGATTTAAAAATTGCGGGACGTAGCGTTTGCGGCGGTACCGGCCGGCCGCCCGGCTATATATTTTATACCCGTGCGAAGCCGGAACGGGCCGCTATGTTTTTATATACAAAGTTCACAGTTTTTCTGTAGTGTATTTAGTATCAGCATTGCACCCGTGCGAAGCCGGGGCGGGTCGCTAGTTATACCATAATTCTTATACAAACAAACATATTATATAATAAAAATAAATATTATAAAATTTGTGTTTGTAAAAAAGATATCCTATCTAGTCATAGCACTCGATTATAATGATGATATTCAAAAATAATAAAATAATGCTCATCGTTTCTGAAAACAATAAGTTTTACCTTTCGATAAATAAAATATATTATTTGAACTGGCAAACATTTTAAACTAAAAATTTCATTAAAATCAGTCAAGCCGTTTTGAAGGAGTTCGGTTAACAAACACTGACAAACAAACATGTATAAAATTCAAATAAAAATATTGTAATTTTCCTTCAGGGATAAAGTTATTTCATATACCTACCCTAAAAACATTACTCTATTTTTGTTACAGTCGTGTAAAAATTCCTAAACATAAAAACCTAGTATTCATTAGATATACATTCGTTTATTTACTTAAATAGTCATTAAAAATAACAATTGTGATAAAAATTATATCAAATACTCATTGAACATGTCATGCAACTTGATCATGCCTGATCGTGTGTCACCAACATTATTTCTAATAATAATATGACTTATATTTATATCAATAAAAGTATATTAAATGCAACAAATGTATATACAATGCATTTCTATCGGAATGCTGCCATTGGAAGACTAATTAATTGTATTTAATATATTAATTTTGACGTGACAACGTCTTATAATTCGATAGAGCCGGCTGCGCGCACGAAAAAACATGACTCATGCGGCGTTACCTCGCTCTGAGGCGTTCCATGTAAGGCTTGAAGTGCAAGCGAGAGCGCGGAACGAGCGACAAAGAAGCACAATCGGACGTTGTCACGTTCAACTATCGTCAGTAAACCGACTTCACAGACAACCAATTTAGTAATAGTATAAAAGGGGTTTTAAAACGTGTATATTAATATTGTTACAATTATATGATAGTATTTAATAGTAATTAAATTGTTGTATTTACGAATTAAGTATTTATCAATTTTGATATCGGTTTTAAAGTTTTTTATAAAAATATGTTACAATTTATATTTATCTAACTACCCGCAATTCGCAAATATTCCAAATACCAATATTTTAATATCTCTTAGTTCGTACGTATATTTTAATAGTATATTAATAGTTAATATATGACTTACTTAAATAAAATTAAATTATACGACAAGTGTATTTTGTACTAAAATTATTTTAAAACATTATTTTAACTGGATTTATTTATCATAAAATTCTAATAATTAAACGTATAATATGTCTAAATATAATTAAAAATATGCAATATATGTGTTATATGAAACTGAGCTTTAAAATATGATGAATAAGATTCATTTCATTCGAGCAGTATTTTATCTAACTACCTTCTTAATCTAAAGTAAATAAAAGTTATACGAGTTAAACATTTTTGATGCTGTCTGTACATCGTATTATAATAATTATGTAGTAGTAAATAAATCAATTGAAATACATAAAAAGAGTAAATATTCGTTCTTCTTATAATAAACTAAAAAATAGGCATTTTAAAGCTTAACTAGTTATCGATGAATGTTTTTATTTTAAAAGTATTTATATAATACTTTATTTATGTGGGTAGTTTGACGTAAAACTTGTTGAAATACCTTCATATTATTTTTTTTTCGCAAAGTAAAATTGTTACTTTTTCATAATTTGAAAGTAATTGGAATTTATAAGATATCTTTAATCGTAAAAATTTAAATTTAATGTAATAAGGGCGCGGTTAGGGCCGGGCGCTACGATAGTATTATTAGGGCACAGTCAGATCGCAGACTGGGGCGCGGTCACAATGCAGTGCGCAGTTGAGACGTCATCAAAACGCAGATGCGGTTTGGGAGCAGTTGAAGCGCGGTAGGGGAGCTATTAGAACTTGGTCAGGTCATATTTATAACGCGGTTAGGGTTCCGTCAGTACACAATTAAGGCCCCGTCAGTACACTATTAAGGCACAGTCAGTACACAATTAAGGCACAGTCAGTAAACAGTTAAGGCACAGTCAGTACACAATTAAGGGTCCGTCAGTACACAATTAAGGCACAGTCAGTACACCATTAAGGCACAGTCAGTATATAATTAAGGCAGTCAGTACACAATTAAGGCACAGTCAGTACACAATTAAGGGTCCGTCAGTACACAATTAAGGCACAGTCAGTACACCATTAAGGCACGGTCAGTACATAATTAAGGCACAGTCAGTACACAATTAAGGCACAATCAGTACACAATTAAGGCACAGTCAGTACACAATTAAGGCACAGTCAGTACACAATTAAGGCACAGTCAGTACACAATTAAGGGTCCGTCAGTACACAGTTAAGGCACAGTCAGTACACAATTAAGGGTCCGTCAGTACACAGTTAAGGCACAGTCAGTACACAATTAAGGCTCCGTCAGTACACAGTCAAGACACGGTCAGTACATAGTTAAGGCACAGTCACTACATAGTTAGGGCTCCGTCAGTTCAAGTTAAGACACAGTCAGTACACAATTAAGGCACAGTCAGTACACAATTAAAGCTCCGTCACACAGTTAGGGCTCTGTCACCCAGCTAGGGCTCCACCACCCAGCTAGGGCTCCAGCAGCGCGTGCAGCCGCTGCAGCGCGGCGAGCAGCGCGCGCTGCGGGCGGTGCGGGGGCAGGTAGTGCTGCGGGCTGGCGGGGGGAGGGGGCACCCGCCACGAGACCACGTGCTCGCGCCCGGTTGTACGGGACGCGCTCACTGTGAACAGCAGCCGCCGCTCCCAGGCCCCTTGTAACCCGGATAGCACCTGCACAACAACCAGATTGTATATAACTATACAGGGTGTCTCATTGGTGATGTACTTGCGCAATAATCAGATCGGATACAGGGTGTCACATTTTTGGTGTACTAAGCTCAAAGGGGTAGTATTTCGTGCACTGAGTACGCAAAAAAAATACGTACGCAATAAAAATATATATATTTTTTTTTCGATTAGATGATATTTTCAAAACTACCCGCAGTTCATATTTAAGATTGTGTTTTCAGACACTCTACAAGCTAGAGACGAAAACAGCAAAATAAACGAATATAAAATAAAAATATACATTGTTTGGCTGTATAAGTATTTTTACGCACTCATTGTAAGAAAAAATATAAGTCCCTTAGAGCTTAGTACACCGACAATGGAACATCCTGTATACGAATAGGTACGATACTTGGTATGAACCAGAAAATGTTGAAAAGGTGCATTAACTATACTAAACTACGTGTTTGTTACATACACAAACACACACACACACACTCAGATATACGCAAAAATTTCTCACATGAAAATGACTAACGCAAATGCACAAAACAAAATTAAACCTTATTCGTTTGGATTAAAGTCGAATTTACAAGGGTCTTCGAAATGTCTGTACTTAACAAACACAAACACACACAAACACACACACACGCACCTGCCGTCCCAGCGGCGTGTCCGGCAACAGCGAGTGTCGCGGGAAGCCGACGGCGTAGTACGGAGCACCCGGCGCCGGGTGACCCGCGCCTTGCACACCCGATTGGAAACTGTAATTTTTACATCGTAATTTATACTTCTATACTAATATTATAAAGCTGAAGAGTTTGTTTGTTTGAACGCGCTAATCTCGGCAACTACTGGTCCGATTTGAAAAATTATTTCGGTGTTAGATAGCCCATTTACCGAGAAGGTTATAGACTATATAACATCACGCTACGGCCAACAGGAGTGAAACCACGCGGAGCAGCTAGTTAGTGATAAATAAAATAAAATAGATACATCAATTAACAAATGTACACATAGAGACAAAGTTAGATATGTATAAAACTTCAATTAAAAATAAACAAAGCAGTAATTTAAATTCATATTGGAAAGGGCCACTGGGGAAAAATGTCAGACAAATTGCTTGATAATTATTATTTCATTTTGAAACAATATACTATCGTAATGAAAATGCAATCCTAAGTTACACATAACAATTTCGAAATAAATATTTAAAAAATATGTATATGTACATATATACCGGCCGAATTGAAACTCCGGTCCGTTAAAAATCAGAACCATTCAAAATATATAACAGGCTATCTATTACCAGCCAAAGTTACATAACTATGTATAAAATATGTACTATATAGTACTCACTTATAAGTGACCACAATAGACCCCACATGCGCTGGGTGTCCGGGCAGCGGCTCCGCTTGTCTGCGCCACGCCATCGACCCGCAGGGCTGCTCCCCCCCACATTGTTCCACCCCACCCCCTCCCCCCCGGGTGGGCTCCCCCCGTTGGGTCCCACCACGCCCGTATTGGTGCCCGCAGACGAGGCACTCGATATATGTTACACCCTGGAAGAACATTTGGTTAGTATTTACAGGTTATACTTATTATGATACATAAAACGCATTTTTTGTATTTTTTTGGTACTCCAATCGTCAAATAATGAAATTAACTGCTACAAAATGCATATCTCATGTTAAGTAAATGGAAGATTTTGTGTGCTAATTAAATTAGTTAATAATATATTCATAAGCTAACCGAATTATGTATTTAACTTGTCTAAAACATTTCATTGCTATTTAACCTATTTTATAGACGGCAAAAACACCACCATAACAAAATATGCGCCCTACCCTCCCCCCATCCACTTACCTCAGTGTCTCTAATCTTCTGCAGATGCGCCTGTAGACACCTTAAATGTATGGCATGTCTACATTCCGCTAGCGCCACGACCCCCGCGGGTTCTCCCCCCTCCCCCCGCGCCCCCCTCCCGGCCAGCTCCCCCCCGCACGCGGGACACCACCCCCCGGTGTCGTCGAGCCACGCGACGGGGAGCACGCTAGACCAGACCGCCCACTCGTCGGACGATATGCCGACGCAGCGCGGCTTTTGGAGAGGTTCTGGTGGATGGACAGATGAAAAAATTTAATATATGTCACCGCACGATAATAAATGATACTAAACAAACAATAATAAACAATGGAAGGAAAGGACTATAATAAAAAACTGGTCATCCTATCTCGCACATTTATTTTAATAAACTAATCATCCTATCTCGCACATTTATTTTAATAAACTGATCATCCTATCTCGCACATTTATTTTAATAAACTGATCATCCTATCTCGCACATTTATTTTAATAAACTGGTCATCCTATCTCGCACATTTATTTTAATAAACTGGTCATCCTATCTCGCACATTTATTTTAATAAACTGGTCATCCTATTTGGCACATTTTTGCATTCGATCAACTGAATAACAGTTCAAATACAAAATTATACCAACTATATTTGCTTCCGGTTACAATTCGTCACAAGAAGCCAGATTCGATTTGAAACTAAAAAGCCCACTTCTCATGTGCACTCTGATTTGCCAATTTACTTGGTATCGTTCCTCCTAGTTTATTTCACAAAAATATATAAACGATATTATTTTTTTATTCCAAAAATAGAAAGTGTCCCTTACCTGTATTATTATTAGAACTGTCTTGTGCTAGTGTGAGTGTGGACTCGAAGACGTCATCACTCCCCATGCTGCAATTCAGCAACTCGCCCACAGACGCTTGCTGAAAACAATGATATTGAAATTAATGATGAAGATAAAGAGTAAATCTATACTAATATTATAAAGAGGAAAGGTTTGTATGTATGTATGTATGTATGGTTTTCACGCATAAACTACTGGACCGATTTTGATGAAATTTGGCACAGATAATCTTTAGACCCTGAGAAAGAACATAGGCTACCTTTTATTGCGAAATATGTACCACGGGCGAAGCCGGGGCGGACCGCTAGTCGTTGATAAAGGAAGAGATAATAGTGCTGTTATTGATTATGCTGATGATGCTGCATATACTGCTGCATCCTGTAACCTAACTGTCGATAGTGATGATGACGAAGAAAGTAAAGATAAAAATGAAATTTTCGATATAGGAAATGATTATTTTGTAATTGATGCTGGTGATGCTTATGCTAATGCATATAAAGATGATGATGATGCTAATGATTCATTTAAACATGGTGATGCTGCTGCTGCTGCTAATAATGCAGATAAACATGATGATGCTGCTGCTGCTGCTAATAATGCAGATAAACATGATGATGCTGCTGCTGCTGCTAATAATGCAGATAAACATGATGATGCTGCTGCTGCTGCTAATAATGCAGATAAACATGATGATGCTGCTGCTGCTGCTAATAATGCAGATAAACATGATGATGCTGCTGCTGCTGCTAATAATGCAGATAAACATGATGATGCTGCTGCTGCTGCTAATAATGCAGATAAACATGATGATGCTGCTGCTGCTGCTAATAATGCAGATAAACATGATGATGCTGCTGCTGCTGCTAATAATGCAGATAAACATGATGATGCTGCTGCTGCTGCTAATAATGCAGATAAACATGATGATGCTGCTGCTGCTGCTAATAATGCAGATAAACATGATGATGCTGCTGCTGCTGCTAATAATGCAGATAAACATGATGATGCTGCTGCTGCTGCTAATAATGCAGATAAACATGATGATGCTGCTGCTGCTGCTAATAATGCAGATAAACATGATGATGCTGCTGCTGCTGCTAATAATGCAGATAAACATGATGATGCTGCTGCTGCTGCTAATAATGCAGATAAACATGATGATGCTGCTGCTGCTGCTAATAATGCAGATAAACATGATGATGCTGCTGCTGCTGCTAATAATGCAGATAAACATGATGATGCTGCTGCTGCTGCTAATAATGCAGATAAACATGATGATGCTGCCGCTGTTGCTACTAATGTACATAAAGATGCTGCTGATGATGCTGTTACAGACACAGACGATGATACAACTAATGCTGATTATAACTCAAACTCAAACATTTATTTATTCAATTAGACTTCTTCTAGAAGCATTTTTGAAACGTCATTAGGTACATATTTTTAACACACAAGAAATAGCCACCAACCTGTCCGTCCTGGCGTCTCGTGGCTGAGGTAAGTGGACACAGTGTCGACGCTGTGCCGGCGGCCGCCAGCTCGCGACCGCACTCGGTGTCCGTGTGCCGCCCGTCCGAGCACGACCCGCACATAATTGCTGACATATAACACACAGATATAGCCACCAACCTGTCCGTCCTGCGTCTCGTGGCTGAGGTAAGTGGACACAGTGTCGACGCTGTGCCGGCGGCCGCAGCGCGACCCGCACTCGGTGTCCGTGTGCCGCCCGTCCGAGCACGACCCGCACTAATGCTGACTATAACAACACAGATATAGCCACCAACCTGTCCGTCCTGCGTCTCGTGGCTGAGGTAAGTGGACACAGTGTCGACGCTGTGCCGGCGGCCGCAGCGCGACCCGCACTCGGTGTCCGTGTGCCGCCCGTCCGAGCACGACCCGCACTAATGCTGACTATAACAACACAGATATAGCCACCAACCTGTCCGTCCTGCGTCTCGTGGCTGAGGTAAGTGGACACAGTGTCGACGCTGTGCCGGCGGCCGCAGCGCGACCCGCACTCGGTGTCCGTGTGCCGCCCGTCCGAGCACGACCCGCACTAATGCTGACTATAACAACACAGATATAGCCACCAACCTGTCCGTCCTGCGTCTCGTGGCTGAGGTAAGTGGACACAGTGTCGACGCTGTGCCGGCGGCCGCAGCGCGACCCGCACTCGGTGTCCGTGTGCCGCCCGTCCGAGCACGACCCGCACTAATGCTGACTATAACAACACAGATATAGCCACCAACCTGTCCGTCCTGCGTCTCGTGGCTGAGGTAAGTGGACACAGTGTCGACGCTGTGCCGGCGGCCGCAGCGCGACCCGCACTCGGTGTCCGTGTGCCGCCCGTCCGAGCACGACCCGCACTAATGCTGACTATAACAACACAGATATAGCCACCAACCTGTCCGTCCTGCGTCTCGTGGCTGAGGTAAGTGGACACAGTGTCGACGCTGTGCCGGCGGCCGCAGCGCGACCCGCACTCGGTGTCCGTGTGCCGCCCGTCCGAGCACGACCCGCACTAATGCTGACTATAACAACACAGATATAGCCACCAACCTGTCCGTCCTGCGTCTCGTGGCTGAGGTAAGTGGACACAGTGTCGACGCTGTGCCGGCGGCCGCAGCGCGACCCGCACTCGGTGTCCGTGTGCCGCCCGTCCGAGCACGACCCGCACTAATGCTGACTATAACAACACAGATATAGCCACCAACCTGTCCGTCCTGCGTCTCGTGGCTGAGGTAAGTGGACACAGTGTCGACGCTGTGCCGGCGGCCGCAGCGCGACCCGCACTCGGTGTCCGTGTGCCGCCCGTCCGAGCACGACCCGCACTAATGCTGACTATAACAACACAGATATAGCCACCAACCTGTCCGTCCTGCGTCTCGTGGCTGAGGTAAGTGGACACAGTGTCGACGCTGTGCCGGCGGCCGCAGCGCGACCCGCACTCGGTGTCCGTGTGCCGCCCGTCCGAGCACGACCCGCACTAATGCTGACTATAACAACACAGATATAGCCACCAACCTGTCCGTCCTGCGTCTCGTGGCTGAGGTAAGTGGACACAGTGTCGACGCTGTGCCGGCGGCCGCAGCGCGACCCGCACTCGGTGTCCGTGTGCCGCCCGTCCGAGCACGACCCGCACTAATGCTGACTATAACAACACAGATATAGCCACCAACCTGTCCGTCCTGCGTCTCGTGGCTGAGGTAAGTGGACACAGTGTCGACGCTGTGCCGGCGGCCGCAGCGCGACCCGCACTCGGTGTCCGTGTGCCGCCCGTCCGAGCACGACCCGCACTAATGCTGACTATAACAACACAGATATAGCCACCAACCTGTCCGTCCTGCGTCTCGTGGCTGAGGTAAGTGGACACAGTGTCGACGCTGTGCCGGCGGCCGCAGCGCGACCCGCACTCGGTGTCCGTGTGCCGCCCGTCCGAGCACGACCCGCACTAATGCTGACTATAACAACACAGATATAGCCACCAACCTGTCCGTCCTGCGTCTCGTGGCTGAGGTAAGTGGACACAGTGTCGACGCTGTGCCGGCGGCCGCAGCGCGACCCGCACTCGGTGTCCGTGTGCCGCCCGTCCGAGCACGACCCGCACTAATGCTGACTATAACAACACAGATATAGCCACCAACCTGTCCGTCCTGCGTCTCGTGGCTGAGGTAAGTGGACACAGTGTCGACGCTGTGCCGGCGGCCGCAGCGCGACCCGCACTCGGTGTCCGTGTGCCGCCCGTCCGAGCACGACCCGCACTAATGCTGACTATAACAACACAGATATAGCCACCAACCTGTCCGTCCTGCGTCTCGTGGCTGAGGTAAGTGGACACAGTGTCGACGCTGTGCCGGCGGCCGCAGCGCGACCCGCACTCGGTGTCCGTGTGCCGCCCGTCCGAGCACGACCCGCACTAATGCTGACTATAACAACACAGATATAGCCACCAACCTGTCCGTCCTGCGTCTCGTGGCTGAGGTAAGTGGACACAGTGTCGACGCTGTGCCGGCGGCCGCAGCGCGACCCGCACTCGGTGTCCGTGTGCCGCCCGTCCGAGCACGACCCGCACTAATGCTGACTATAACAACACAGATATAGCCACCAACCTGTCCGTCCTGCGTCTCGTGGCTGAGGTAAGTGGACACAGTGTCGACGCTGTGCCGGCGGCCGCAGCGCGACCCGCACTCGGTGTCCGTGTGCCGCCCGTCCGAGCACGACCCGCACTAATGCTGACTATAACAACACAGATATAGCCACCAACCTGTCCGTCCTGCGTCTCGTGGCTGAGGTAAGTGGACACAGTGTCGACGCTGTGCCGGCGGCCGCAGCGCGACCCGCACTCGGTGTCCGTGTGCCGCCCGTCCGAGCACGACCCGCACTAATGCTGACTATAACAACACAGATATAGCCACCAACCTGTCCGTCCTGCGTCTCGTGGCTGAGGTAAGTGGACACAGTGTCGACGCTGTGCCGGCGGCCGCAGCGCGACCCGCACTCGGTGTCCGTGTGCCGCCCGTCCGAGCACGACCCGCACTAATGCTGACTATAACAACACAGATATAGCCACCAACCTGTCCGTCCTGCGTCTCGTGGCTGAGGTAAGTGGACACAGTGTCGACGCTGTGCCGGCGGCCGCAGCGCGACCCGCACTCGGTGTCCGTGTGCCGCCCGTCCGAGCACGACCCGCACTAATGCTGACTATAACAACACAGATATAGCCACCAACCTGTCCGTCCTGCGTCTCGTGGCTGAGGTAAGTGGACACAGTGTCGACGCTGTGCCGGCGGCCGCAGCGCGACCCGCACTCGGTGTCCGTGTGCCGCCCGTCCGAGCACGACCCGCACTAATGCTGACTATAACAACACAGATATAGCCACCAACCTGTCCGTCCTGCGTCTCGTGGCTGAGGTAAGTGGACACAGTGTCGACGCTGTGCCGGCGGCCGCAGCGCGACCCGCACTCGGTGTCCGTGTGCCGCCCGTCCGAGCACGACCCGCACTAATGCTGACTATAACAACACAGATATAGCCACCAACCTGTCCGTCCTGCGTCTCGTGGCTGAGGTAAGTGGACACAGTGTCGACGCTGTGCCGGCGGCCGCAGCGCGACCCGCACTCGGTGTCCGTGTGCCGCCCGTCCGAGCACGACCCGCACTAATGCTGACTATAACAACAC
This sequence comes from Colias behrii, assembly GCA_029959065.1. Lineage (NCBI taxonomy): Eukaryota > Metazoa > Arthropoda > Insecta > Lepidoptera > Pieridae > Colias > Colias behrii. Next base: position 524,468 of record JARWMC010000013.1, read on the forward strand.
AGATATAGCCACCAACCTGTCCGTCCTGCGTCTCGTGGCTGAGGTAAGTGGACACAGTGTCGACGCTGTGCCGGCGGCCGCAGCGCGACCCGCACTCGGTGTCCGTGTGCCGCCCGTCCGAGCACGACCCGCACTAATGCTGACTATAACAACACAGATATAGCCACCAACCTGTCCGTCCTGCGTCTCGTGGCTGAGGTAAGTGGACACAGTGTCGACGCTGTGCCGGCGGCCGCAGCGCGACCCGCACTCGGTGTCCGTGTGCCGCCCGTCCGAGCACGACCCGCACTAATGCTGACTATAACAACACAGATATAGCCACCAACCTGTCCGTCCTGCGTCTCGTGGCTGAGGTAAGTGGACACAGTGTCGACGCTGTGCCGGCGGCCGCAGCGCGACCCGCACTCGGTGTCCGTGTGCCGCCCGTCCGAGCACGACCCGCACTAATGCTGACTATAACAACACAGATATAGCCACCAACCTGTCCGTCCTGCGTCTCGTGGCTGAGGTAAGTGGACACAGTGTCGACGCTGTGCCGGCGGCCGCAGCGCGACCCGCACTCGGTGTCCGTGTGCCGCCCGTCCGAGCACGACCCGCACTAATGCTGACTATAACAACACAGATATAGCCACCAACCTGTCCGTCCTGCGTCTCGTGGCTGAGGTAAGTGGACACAGTGTCGACGCTGTGCCGGCGGCCGCAGCGCGACCCGCACTCGGTGTCCGTGTGCCGCCCGTCCGAGCACGACCCGCACTAATGCTGACTATAACAACACAGATATAGCCACCAACCTGTCCGTCCTGCGTCCGTGGCTGAGGTAAGTGGACACAGTGTCGACGCTGTGCCGGCGGCCGCAGCGCGACCCGCACTCGGTGTCCGTGTGCCGCCCGTCCGAGCACGACCCGCACTAATGCTGACTATAACAACACAGATATAGCCACCAACACTGTCCGTCCTGCGTCTCGTGGCTGAGGTAAGTGGACACAGTGTCGACGCTGTGCCGGCGGCCGCAGCGCGACCCGCACTCGGTGTCCGTGTGCCGCCCGTCCGAGCACGACCCGCACTAATGCTGACTATAACAACACAGATATAGCCACCAACCTGTCCGTCCTGCGTCTCGTGGCTGAGGTAAGTGGACACAGTGTCGACGCTGTGCCGGCGGCCGCAGCGCGACCCGCACTCGGTGTCCGTGTGCCGCCCGTCCGAGCACGACCCGCACTAATGCTGACTATAACAACACAGATATAGCCACCAACCTGTCCGTCCTGCGTCTCGTGGCTGAGGTAAGTGGACACAGTGTCGACGCTGTGCCGGCGGCCGCAGCGCGACCCGCACTCGGTGTCCGTGTGCCGCCCGTCCGAGCACGACCCGCACTAATGCTGACTATAACAACACAGATATAGCCACCAACCTGTCCGTCCTGCGTCTCGTGGCTGAGGTAAGTGGACACAGTGTCGACGCTGTGCCGGCGGCCGCAGCGCGACCCGCACTCGGTGTCCGTGTGCCGCCCGTCCGAGCACGACCCGCACTAATGCTGACTATAACAACACAGATATAGCCACCAACCTGTCCGTCCTGCGTCTCGTGGCTGAGGTAAGTGGACACAGTGTCGACGCTGTGCCGGCGGCCGCAGCGCGACCCGCACTCGGTGTCCGTGTGCCGCCCGTCCGAGCACGACCCGCACTAATGCTGACTATAACAACACAGATATAGCCACCAACCTGTCCGTCCTGCGTCTCGTGGCTGAGGTAAGTGGACACAGTGTCGACGCTGTGCCGGCGGCCGCAGCGCGACCCGCACTCGGTGTCCGTGTGCCGCCCGTCCGAGCACGACCCGCACTAATGCTGACTATAACAACACAGATATAGCCACCAACCTGTCCGTCCTGCGTCTCGTGGCTGAGGTAAGTGGACACAGTGTCGACGCTGTGCCGGCGGCCGCAGCGCGACCCGCACTCGGTGTCCGTGTGCCGCCCGTCCGAGCACGACCCGCACTAATGCTGACTATAACAACACAGATATAGCCACCAACCTGTCCGTCCTGCGTCTCGTGGCTGAGGTAAGTGGACACAGTGTCGACGCTGTGCCGGCGGCCGCAGCGCGACCCGCACTCGGTGTCCGTGTGCCGCCCGTCCGAGCACGACCCGCACTAATGCTGACTATAACAACACAGATATAGCCACCAACCTGTCCGTCCTGCGTCTCGTGGCTGAGGTAAGTGGACACAGTGTCGACGCTGTGCCGGCGGCCGCAGCGCGACCCGCACTCGGTGTCCGTGTGCCGCCCGTCCGAGCACGACCCGCACTAATGCTGACTATAACAACACAGATATAGCCACCAACCTGTCCGTCCTGCGTCTCGTGGCTGAGGTAAGTGGACACAGTGTCGACGCTGTGCCGGCGGCCGCAGCGCGACCCGCACTCGGTGTCCGTGTGCCGCCCGTCCGAGCACGACCCGCACTAATGCTGACTATAACAACACAGATATAGCCACCAACCTGTCCGTCCTGCGTCTCGTGGCTGAGGTAAGTGGACACAGTGTCGACGCTGTGCCGGCGGCCGCAGCGCGACCCGCACTCGGTGTCCGTGTGCCGCCCGTCCGAGCACGACCCGCACTAATGCTGACTATAACAACACAGATATAGCCACCAACCTGTCCGTCCTGCGTCTCGTGGCTGAGGTAAGTGGACACAGTGTCGACGCTGTGCCGGCGGCCGCAGCGCGACCCGCACTCGGTGTCCGTGTGCCGCCCGTCCGAGCACGACCCGCACTAATGCTGACTATAACAACACAGATATAGCCACCAACCTGTCCGTCCTGCGTCTCGTGGCTGAGGTAAGTGGACACAGTGTCGACGCTGTGCCGGCGGCCGCAGCGCGACCCGCACTCGGTGTCCGTGTGCCGCCCGTCCGAGCACGACCCGCACTAATGCTGACTATAACAACACAGATATAGCCACCAACCTGTCCGTCCTGCGTCTCGTGGCTGAGGTAAGTGGACACAGTGTCGACGCTGTGCCGGCGGCCGCAGCGCGACCCGCACTCGGTGTCCGTGTGCCGCCCGTCCGAGCACGACCCGCACTAATGCTGACTATAACAACACAGATATAGCCACCAACCTGTCCGTCCTGCGTCTCGTGGCTGAGGTAAGTGGACACAGTGTCGACGCTGTGCCGGCGGCCGCAGCGCGACCCGCACTCGGTGTCCGTGTGCCGCCCGTCCGAGCACGACCCGCACTAATGCTGACTATAACAACACAGATATAGCCACCAACCTGTCCGTCCTGCGTCTCGTGGCTGAGGTAAGTGGACACAGTGTCGACGCTGTGCCGGCGGCCGCAGCGCGACCCGCACTCGGTGTCCGTGTGCCGCCCGTCCGAGCACGACCCGCACTAATGCTGACTATAACAACACAGATATAGCCACCAACCTGTCCGTCCTGCGTCTCGTGGCTGAGGTAAGTGGACACAGTGTCGACGCTGTGCCGGCGGCCGCAGCGCGACCCGCACTCGGTGTCCGTGTGCCGCCCGTCCGAGCACGACCCGCACTAATGCTGACTATAACAACACAGATATAGCCACCAACCTGTCCGTCCTGCGTCTCGTGGCTGAGGTAAGTGGACACAGTGTCGACGCTGTGCCGGCGGCCGCAGCGCGACCCGCACTCGGTGTCCGTGTGCCGCCCGTCCGAGCACGACCCGCACTAATGCTGACTATAACAACACAGATATAGCCACCAACCTGTCCGTCCTGCGTCTCGTGGCTGAGGTAAGTGGACACAGTGTCGACGCTGTGCCGGCGGCCGCAGCGCGACCCGCACTCGGTGTCCGTGTGCCGCCCGTCCGAGCACGACCCGCACTAATGCTGACTATAACAACACAGATATAGCCACCAACCTGTCCGTCCTGCGTCTCGTGGCTGAGGTAAGTGGACACAGTGTCGACGCTGTGCCGGCGGCCGCAGCGCGACCCGCACTCGGTGTCCGTGTGCCGCCCGTCCGAGCACGACCCGCACTAATGCTGACTATAACAACACAGATATAGCCACCAACCTGTCCGTCCTGCGTCTCGTGGCTGAGGTAAGTGGACACAGTGTCGACGCTGTGCCGGCGGCCGCAGCGCGACCCGCACTCGGTGTCCGTGTGCCGCCCGTCCGAGCACGACCCGCACTAATGCTGACTATAACAACACAGATATAGCCACCAACCTGTCCGTCCTGCGTCTCGTGGCTGAGGTAAGTGGACACAGTGTCGACGCTGTGCCGGCGGCCGCAGCGCGACCCGCACTCGGTGTCCGTGTGCCGCCCGTCCGAGCACGACCCGCACTAATGCTGACTATAACAACACAGATATAGCCACCAACCTGTCCGTCCTGCGTCTCGTGGCTGAGGTAAGTGGACACAGTGTCGACGCTGTGCCGGCGGCCGCAGCGCGACCCGCACTCGGTGTCCGTGTGCCGCCCGTCCGAGCACGACCCGCACTAATGCTGACTATAACAACACAGATATAGCCACCAACCTGTCCGTCCTGCGTCTCGTGGCTGAGGTAAGTGGACACAGTGTCGACGCTGTGCCGGCGGCCGCAGCGCGACCCGCACTCGGTGTCCGTGTGCCGCCCGTCCGAGCACGACCCGCACTAATGCTGACTATAACAACACAGATATAGCCACCAACCTGTCCGTCCTGCGTCTCGTGGCTGAGGTAAGTGGACACAGTGTCGACGCTGTGCCGGCGGCCGCAGCGCGACCCGCACTCGGTGTCCGTGTGCCGCCCGTCCGAGCACGACCCGCACTAATGCTGACTATAACAACACAGATATAGCCACCAACCTGTCCGTCCTGCGTCTCGTGGCTGAGGTAAGTGGACACAGTGTCGACGCTGTGCCGGCGGCCGCAGCGCGACCCGCACTCGGTGTCCGTGTGCCGCCCGTCCGAGCACGACCCGCACTAATGCTGACTATAACAACACAGATATAGCCACCAACCTGTCCGTCCTGCGTCTCGTGGCTGAGGTAAGTGGACACAGTGTCGACGCTGTGCCGGCGGCCGCAGCGCGACCCGCACTCGGTGTCCGTGTGCCGCCCGTCCGAGCACGACCCGCACTAATGCTGACTATAACAACACAGATATAGCCACCAACCTGTCCGTCCTGCGTCTCGTGGCTGAGGTAAGTGGACACAGTGTCGACGCTGTGCCGGCGGCCGCAGCGCGACCCGCACTCGGTGTCCGTGTGCCGCCCGTCCGAGCACGACCCGCACTAATGCTGACTATAACAACACAGATATAGCCACCAACCTGTCCGTCCTGCGTCTCGTGGCTGAGGTAAGTGGACACAGTGTCGACGCTGTGCCGGCGGCCGCAGCGCGACCCGCACTCGGTGTCCGTGTGCCGCCCGTCCGAGCACGACCCGCACTAATGCTGACTATAACAACACAGATATAGCCACCAACCTGTCCGTCCTGCGTCTCGTGGCTGAGGTAAGTGGACACAGTGTCGACGCTGTGCCGGCGGCCGCAGCGCGACCCGCACTCGGTGTCCGTGTGCCGCCCGTCCGAGCACGACCCGCACTAATGCTGACTATAACAACACAGATATAGCCACCAACCTGTCCGTCCTGCGTCTCGTGGCTGAGGTAAGTGGACACAGTGTCGACGCTGTGCCGGCGGCCGCAGCGCGACCCGCACTCGGTGTCCGTGTGCCGCCCGTCCGAGCACGACCCGCACTAATGCTGACTATAACAACACAGATATAGCCACCAACCTGTCCGTCCTGCGTCTCGTGGCTGAGGTAAGTGGACACAGTGTCGACGCTGTGCCGGCGGCCGCAGCGCGACCCGCACTCGGTGTCCGTGTGCCGCCCGTCCGAGCACGACCCGCACTAATGCTGACTATAACAACACAGATATAGCCACCAACCTGTCCGTCCTGCGTCTCGTGGCTGAGGTAAGTGGACACAGTGTCGACGCTGTGCCGGCGGCCGCAGCGCGACCCGCACTCGGTGTCCGTGTGCCGCCCGTCCGAGCACGACCCGCACTAATGCTGACTATAACAACACAGATATAGCCACCAACCTGTCCGTCCTGCGTCTCGTGGCTGAGGTAAGTGGACACAGTGTCGACGCTGTGCCGGCGGCCGCAGCGCGACCCGCACTCGGTGTCCGTGTGCCGCCCGTCCGAGCACGACCCGCACTAATGCTGACTATAACAACACAGATATAGCCACCAACCTGTCCGTCCTGCGTCTCGTGGCTGAGGTAAGTGGACACAGTGTCGACGCTGTGCCGGCGGCCGCAGCGCGACCCGCACTCGGTGTCCGTGTGCCGCCCGTCCGAGCACGACCCGCACTAATGCTGACTATAACAACACAGATATAGCCACCAACCTGTCCGTCCTGCGTCTCGTGGCTGAGGTAAGTGGACACAGTGTCGACGCTGTGCCGGCGGCCGCAGCGCGACCCGCACTCGGTGTCCGTGTGCCGCCCGTCCGAGCACGACCCGCACTAATGCTGACTATAACAACACAGATATAGCCACCAACCTGTCCGTCCTGCGTCTCGTGGCTGAGGTAAGTGGACACAGTGTCGACGCTGTGCCGGCGGCCGCAGCGCGACCCGCACTCGGTGTCCGTGTGCCGCCCGTCCGAGCACGACCCGCACTAATGCTGACTATAACAACACAGATATAGCCACCAACCTGTCCGTCCTGCGTCTCGTGGCTGAGGTAAGTGGACACAGTGTCGACGCTGTGCCGGCGGCCGCAGCGCGACCCGCACTCGGTGTCCGTGTGCCGCCCGTCCGAGCACGACCCGCACTAATGCTGACTATAACAACACAGATATAGCCACCAACCTGTCCGTCCTGCGTCTCGTGGCTGAGGTAAGTGGACACAGTGTCGACGCTGTGCCGGCGGCCGCAGCGCGACCCGCACTCGGTGTCCGTGTGCCGCCCGTCCGAGCACGACCCGCACTAATGCTGACTATAACAACACAGATATAGCCACCAACCTGTCCGTCCTGCGTCTCGTGGCTGAGGTAAGTGGACACAGTGTCGACGCTGTGCCGGCGGCCGCAGCGCGACCCGCACTCGGTGTCCGTGTGCCGCCCGTCCGAGCACGACCCGCACTAATGCTGACTATAACAACACAGATATAGCCACCAACCTGTCCGTCCTGCGTCTCGTGGCTGAGGTAAGTGGACACAGTGTCGACGCTGTGCCGGCGGCCGCAGCGCGACCCGCACTCGGTGTCCGTGTGCCGCCCGTCCGAGCACGACCCGCACTAATGCTGACTATAACAACACAGATATAGCCACCAACCTGTCCGTCCTGCGTCTCGTGGCTGAGGTAAGTGGACACAGTGTCGACGCTGTGCCGGCGGCCGCAGCGCGACCCGCACTCGGTGTCCGTGTGCCGCCCGTCCGAGCACGACCCGCACTAATGCTGACTATAACAACACAGATATAGCCACCAACCTGTCCGTCCTGCGTCTCGTGGCTGAGGTAAGTGGACACAGTGTCGACGCTGTGCCGGCGGCCGCAGCGCGACCCGCACTCGGTGTCCGTGTGCCGCCCGTCCGAGCACGACCCGCACTAATGCTGACTATAACAACACAGATATAGCCACCAACCTGTCCGTCCTGCGTCTCGTGGCTGAGGTAAGTGGACACAGTGTCGACGCTGTGCCGGCGGCCGCAGCGCGACCCGCACTCGGTGTCCGTGTGCCGCCCGTCCGAGCACGACCCGCACTAATGCTGACTATAACAACACAGATATAGCCACCAACCTGTCCGTCCTGCGTCTCGTGGCTGAGGTAAGTGGACACAGTGTCGACGCTGTGCCGGCGGCCGCAGCGCGACCCGCACTCGGTGTCCGTGTGCCGCCCGTCCGAGCACGACCCGCACTAATGCTGACTATAACAACACAGATATAGCCACCAACCTGTCCGTCCTGCGTCTCGTGGCTGAGGTAAGTGGACACAGTGTCGACGCTGTGCCGGCGGCCGCAGCGCGACCCGCACTCGGTGTCCGTGTGCCGCCCGTCCGAGCACGACCCGCACTAATGCTGACTATAACAACACAGATATAGCCACCAACCTGTCCGTCCTGCGTCTCGTGGCTGAGGTAAGTGGACACAGTGTCGACGCTGTGCCGGCGGCCGCAGCGCGACCCGCACTCGGTGTCCGTGTGCCGCCCGTCCGAGCACGACCCGCACTAATGCTGACTATAACAACACAGATATAGCCACCAACCTGTCCGTCCTGCGTCTCGTGGCTGAGGTAAGTGGACACAGTGTCGACGCTGTGCCGGCGGCCGCAGCGCGACCCGCACTCGGTGTCCGTGTGCCGCCCGTCCGAGCACGACCCGCACTAATGCTGACTATAACAACACAGATATAGCCACCAACCTGTCCGTCCTGCGTCTCGTGGCTGAGGTAAGTGGACACAGTGTCGACGCTGTGCCGGCGGCCGCAGCGCGACCCGCACTCGGTGTCCGTGTGCCGCCCGTCCGAGCACGACCCGCACTAATGCTGACTATAACAACACAGATATAGCCACCAACCTGTCCGTCCTGCGTCTCGTGGCTGAGGTAAGTGGACACAGTGTCGACGCTGTGCCGGCGGCCGCAGCGCGACCCGCACTCGGTGTCCGTGTGCCGCCCGTCCGAGCACGACCCGCACTAATGCTGACTATAACAACACAGATATAGCCACCAACCTGTCCGTCCTGCGTCTCGTGGCTGAGGTAAGTGGACACAGTGTCGACGCTGTGCCGGCGGCCGCAGCGCGACCCGCACTCGGTGTCCGTGTGCCGCCCGTCCGAGCACGACCCGCACTAATGCTGACTATAACAACACAGATATAGCCACCAACCTGTCCGTCCTGCGTCTCGTGGCTGAGGTAAGTGGACACAGTGTCGACGCTGTGCCGGCGGCCGCAGCGCGACCCGCACTCGGTGTCCGTGTGCCGCCCGTCCGAGCACGACCCGCACTAATGCTGACTATAACAACACAGATATAGCCACCAACCTGTCCGTCCTGCGTCTCGTGGCTGAGGTAAGTGGACACAGTGTCGACGCTGTGCCGGCGGCCGCAGCGCGACCCGCACTCGGTGTCCGTGTGCCGCCCGTCCGAGCACGACCCGCACTAATGCTGACTATAACAACACAGATATAGCCACCAACCTGTCCGTCCTGCGTCTCGTGGCTGAGGTAAGTGGACACAGTGTCGACGCTGTGCCGGCGGCCGCAGCGCGACCCGCACTCGGTGTCCGTGTGCCGCCCGTCCGAGCACGACCCGCACTAATGCTGACTATAACAACACAGATATAGCCACCAACCTGTCCGTCCTGCGTCTCGTGGCTGAGGTAAGTGGACACAGTGTCGACGCTGTGCCGGCGGCCGCAGCGCGACCCGCACTCGGTGTCCGTGTGCCGCCCGTCCGAGCACGACCCGCACTAATGCTGACTATAACAACACAGATATAGCCACCAACCTGTCCGTCCTGCGTCTCGTGGCTGAGGTAAGTGGACACAGTGTCGACGCTGTGCCGGCGGCCGCAGCGCGACCCGCACTCGGTGTCCGTGTGCCGCCCGTCCGAGCACGACCCGCACTAATGCTGACTATAACAACACAGATATAGCCACCAACCTGTCCGTCCTGCGTCTCGTGGCTGAGGTAAGTGGACACAGTGTCGACGCTGTGCCGGCGGCCGCAGCGCGACCCGCACTCGGTGTCCGTGTGCCGCCCGTCCGAGCACGACCCGCACTAATGCTGACTATAACAACACAGATATAGCCACCAACCTGTCCGTCCTGCGTCTCGTGGCTGAGGTAAGTGGACACAGTGTCGACGCTGTGCCGGCGGCCGCAGCGCGACCCGCACTCGGTGTCCGTGTGCCGCCCGTCCGAGCACGACCCGCACTAATGCTGACTATAACAACACAGATATAGCCACCAACCTGTCCGTCCTGCGTCTCGTGGCTGAGGTAAGTGGACACAGTGTCGACGCTGTGCCGGCGGCCGCAGCGCGACCCGCACTCGGTGTCCGTGTGCCGCCCGTCCGAGCACGACCCGCACTAATGCTGACTATAACAACACAGATATAGCCACCAACCTGTCCGTCCTGCGTCTCGTGGCTGAGGTAAGTGGACACAGTGTCGACGCTGTGCCGGCGGCCGCAGCGCGACCCGCACTCGGTGTCCGTGTGCCGCCCGTCCGAGCACGACCCGCACTAATGCTGACTATAACAACACAGATATAGCCACCAACCTGTCCGTCCTGCGTCTCGTGGCTGAGGTAAGTGGACACAGTGTCGACGCTGTGCCGGCGGCCGCAGCGCGACCCGCACTCGGTGTCCGTGTGCCGCCCGTCCGAGCACGACCCGCACTAATGCTGACTATAACAACACAGATATAGCCACCAACCTGTCCGTCCTGCGTCTCGTGGCTGAGGTAAGTGGACACAGTGTCGACGCTGTGCCGGCGGCCGCAGCGCGACCCGCACTCGGTGTCCGTGTGCCGCCCGTCCGAGCACGACCCGCACTAATGCTGACTATAACAACACAGATATAGCCACCAACCTGTCCGTCCTGCGTCTCGTGGCTGAGGTAAGTGGACACAGTGTCGACGCTGTGCCGGCGGCCGCAGCGCGACCCGCACTCGGTGTCCGTGTGCCGCCCGTCCGAGCACGACCCGCACTAATGCTGACTATAACAACACAGATATAGCCACCAACCTGTCCGTCCTGCGTCTCGTGGCTGAGGTAAGTGGACACAGTGTCGACGCTGTGCCGGCGGCCGCAGCGCGACCCGCACTCGGTGTCCGTGTGCCGCCCGTCCGAGCACGACCCGCACTAATGCTGACTATAACAACACAGATATAGCCACCAACCTGTCCGTCCTGCGTCTCGTGGCTGAGGTAAGTGGACACAGTGTCGACGCTGTGCCGGCGGCCGCAGCGCGACCCGCACTCGGTGTCCGTGTGCCGCCCGTCCGAGCACGACCCGCACTAATGCTGACTATAACAACACAGATATAGCCACCAACCTGTCCGTCCTGCGTCTCGTGGCTGAGGTAAGTGGACACAGTGTCGACGCTGTGCCGGCGGCCGCAGCGCGACCCGCACTCGGTGTCCGTGTGCCGCCCGTCCGAGCACGACCCGCACTAATGCTGACTATAACAACACAGATATAGCCACCAACCTGTCCGTCCTGCGTCTCGTGGCTGAGGTAAGTGGACACAGTGTCGACGCTGTGCCGGCGGCCGCAGCGCGACCCGCACTCGGTGTCCGTGTGCCGCCCGTCCGAGCACGACCCGCACTAATGCTGACTATAACAACACAGATATAGCCACCAACCTGTCCGTCCTGCGTCTCGTGGCTGAGGTAAGTGGACACAGTGTCGACGCTGTGCCGGCGGCCGCAGCGCGACCCGCACTCGGTGTCCGTGTGCCGCCCGTCCGAGCACGACCCGCACTAATGCTGACTATAACAACACAGATATAGCCACCAACCTGTCCGTCCTGCGTCTCGTGGCTGAGGTAAGTGGACACAGTGTCGACGCTGTGCCGGCGGCCGCAGCGCGACCCGCACTCGGTGTCCGTGTGCCGCCCGTCCGAGCACGACCCGCACTAATGCTGACTATAACAACACAGATATAGCCACCAACCTGTCCGTCCTGCGTCTCGTGGCTGAGGTAAGTGGACACAGTGTCGACGCTGTGCCGGCGGCCGCAGCGCGACCCGCACTCGGTGTCCGTGTGCCGCCCGTCCGAGCACGACCCGCACTAATGCTGACTATAACAACACAGATATAGCCACCAACCTGTCCGTCCTGCGTCTCGTGGCTGAGGTAAGTGGACACAGTGTCGACGCTGTGCCGGCGGCCGCAGCGCGACCCGCACTCGGTGTCCGTGTGCCGCCCGTCCGAGCACGACCCGCACTAATGCTGACTATAACAACACAGATATAGCCACCAACCTGTCCGTCCTGCGTCTCGTGGCTGAGGTAAGTGGACACAGTGTCGACGCTGTGCCGGCGGCCGCAGCGCGACCCGCACTCGGTGTCCGTGTGCCGCCCGTCCGAGCACGACCCGCACTAATGCTGACTATAACAACACAGATATAGCCACCAACCTGTCCGTCCTGCGTCTCGTGGCTGAGGTAAGTGGACACAGTGTCGACGCTGTGCCGGCGGCCGCAGCGCGACCCGCACTCGGTGTCCGTGTGCCGCCCGTCCGAGCACGACCCGCACTAATGCTGACTATAACAACACAGATATAGCCACCAACCTGTCCGTCCTGCGTCTCGTGGCTGAGGTAAGTGGACACAGTGTCGACGCTGTGCCGGCGGCCGCAGCGCGACCCGCACTCGGTGTCCGTGTGCCGCCCGTCCGAGCACGACCCGCACTAATGCTGACTATAACAACACAGATATAGCCACCAACCTGTCCGTCCTGCGTCTCGTGGCTGAGGTAAGTGGACACAGTGTCGACGCTGTGCCGGCGGCCGCAGCGCGACCCGCACTCGGTGTCCGTGTGCCGCCCGTCCGAGCACGACCCGCACTAATGCTGACTATAACAACACAGATATAGCCACCAACCTGTCCGTCCTGCGTCTCGTGGCTGAGGTAAGTGGACACAGTGTCGACGCTGTGCCGGCGGCCGCAGCGCGACCCGCACTCGGTGTCCGTGTGCCGCCCGTCCGAGCACGACCCGCACTAATGCTGACTATAACAACACAGATATAGCCACCAACCTGTCCGTCCTGCGTCTCGTGGCTGAGGTAAGTGGACACAGTGTCGACGCTGTGCCGGCGGCCGCAGCGCGACCCGCACTCGGTGTCCGTGTGCCGCCCGTCCGAGCACGACCCGCACTAATGCTGACTATAACAACACAGATATAGCCACCAACCTGTCCGTCCTGCGTCTCGTGGCTGAGGTAAGTGGACACAGTGTCGACGCTGTGCCGGCGGCCGCAGCGCGACCCGCACTCGGTGTCCGTGTGCCGCCCGTCCGAGCACGACCCGCACTAATGCTGACTATAACAACACAGATATAGCCACCAACCTGTCCGTCCTGCGTCTCGTGGCTGAGGTAAGTGGACACAGTGTCGACGCTGTGCCGGCGGCCGCAGCGCGACCCGCACTCGGTGTCCGTGTGCCGCCCGTCCGAGCACGACCCGCACTAATGCTGACTATAACAACACAGATATAGCCACCAACCTGTCCGTCCTGCGTCTCGTGGCTGAGGTAAGTGGACACAGTGTCGACGCTGTGCCGGCGGCCGCAGCGCGACCCGCACTCGGTGTCCGTGTGCCGCCCGTCCGAGCACGACCCGCACTAATGCTGACTATAACAACACAGATATAGCCACCAACCTGTCCGTCCTGCGTCTCGTGGCTGAGGTAAGTGGACACAGTGTCGACGCTGTGCCGGCGGCCGCAGCGCGACCCGCACTCGGTGTCCGTGTGCCGCCCGTCCGAGCACGACCCGCACTAATGCTGACTATAACAACACAGATATAGCCACCAACCTGTCCGTCCTGCGTCTCGTGGCTGAGGTAAGTGGACACAGTGTCGACGCTGTGCCGGCGGCCGCAGCGCGACCCGCACTCGGTGTCCGTGTGCCGCCCGTCCGAGCACGACCCGCACTAATGCTGACTATAACAACACAGATATAGCCACCAACCTGTCCGTCCTGCGTCTCGTGGCTGAGGTAAGTGGACACAGTGTCGACGCTGTGCCGGCGGCCGCAGCGCGACCCGCACTCGGTGTCCGTGTGCCGCCCGTCCGAGCACGACCCGCACTAATGCTGACTATAACAACACAGATATAGCCACCAACCTGTCCGTCCTGCGTCTCGTGGCTGAGGTAAGTGGACACAGTGTCGACGCTGTGCCGGCGGCCGCAGCGCGACCCGCACTCGGTGTCCGTGTGCCGCCCGTCCGAGCACGACCCGCACTAATGCTGACTATAACAACACAGATATAGCCACCAACCTGTCCGTCCTGCGTCTCGTGGCTGAGGTAAGTGGACACAGTGTCGACGCTGTGCCGGCGGCCGCAGCGCGACCCGCACTCGGTGTCCGTGTGCCGCCCGTCCGAGCACGACCCGCACTAATGCTGACTATAACAACACAGATATAGCCACCAACCTGTCCGTCCTGCGTCTCGTGGCTGAGGTAAGTGGACACAGTGTCGACGCTGTGCCGGCGGCCGCAGCGCGACCCGCACTCGGTGTCCGTGTGCCGCCCGTCCGAGCACGACCCGCACTAATGCTGACTATAACAACACAGATATAGCCACCAACCTGTCCGTCCTGCGTCTCGTGGCTGAGGTAAGTGGACACAGTGTCGACGCTGTGCCGGCGGCCGCAGCGCGACCCGCACTCGGTGTCCGTGTGCCGCCCGTCCGAGCACGACCCGCACTAATGCTGACTATAACAACACAGATATAGCCACCAACCTGTCCGTCCTGCGTCTCGTGGCTGAGGTAAGTGGACACAGTGTCGACGCTGTGCCGGCGGCCGCAGCGCGACCCGCACTCGGTGTCCGTGTGCCGCCCGTCCGAGCACGACCCGCACTAATGCTGACTATAACAACACAGATATAGCCACCAACCTGTCCGTCCTGCGTCTCGTGGCTGAGGTAAGTGGACACAGTGTCGACGCTGTGCCGGCGGCCGCAGCGCGACCCGCACTCGGTGTCCGTGTGCCGCCCGTCCGAGCACGACCCGCACTAATGCTGACTATAACAACACAGATATAGCCACCAACCTGTCCGTCCTGCGTCTCGTGGCTGAGGTAAGTGGACACAGTGTCGACGCTGTGCCGGCGGCCGCAGCGCGACCCGCACTCGGTGTCCGTGTGCCGCCCGTCCGAGCACGACCCGCCCTCCCACTCGTCCGCGCCGGACCGGTCTGCGGCTTTGTTGCCTGGATCAATGAAGGAACATGAACATGCACCGTCTTATTACAAAACATTTTGCATGTTGTGAATAACTATAATTGTTTGTTACATTTAGAAGAATACAATAAGTCTGTAATTATAGTAGAGCCATTTTAATAAGCAACATTTGACAGTTCAACAAAATTCAACAACGTAACCTAGTAACGACGACATAGATTAACATGATATTTCGTTTTGTTAGAACTGCACATTTGCTTAATTTTTTTCAATTACGATTACATATTTATAATTATAATGACCGATACAAGTAATTTTAAGATTTGATTTTACTGATAAACCATTCTAAACACAATAAACAATTTCTGATTTAAAAAAACTGACGTCGCTACAATTTTGTGTCAATAAACCTTTTTTCTTTTTAAATACCAGAGACGTTACTCTAAAAATCGAAATCTGACATCTAGAATCGAATGCATTGATTACTTGTGAATAAAAATCATCATAAATTAATAAATGCGTTGTGTTTTTTTTAATTATGTATTATAATTGTCTTATTTTGCTCCTTAAATTTACGAAAGAAAGTATATTACTGGGACAGGGATTCGCCTGATGAATTTTAAAATTGACATGTGTTTCAAGTTCGATTGACAAATGTTTCAAGTCCGAATCGATTATAGTCCTTTCCACCTAAGATGATTTCTGTGACACATCGATTTTTGACACGTGTAGGGATGTCTTTACTGAAATCATATCAATTTTTTCCGATAATATTTTATATAGAAATGAAATCGATTTGAATAAAGTACCAAAATTAGTTTTTTCGGCATTTCGCCAACAATTAACTAAGGAAACTTAGCAAACAACAGCAACAAAAAGTCAACATTAACAATTAGTAACAATAACAGAATACCACGTAAAGTATCAATATAAAAATGCAACTTGTATACAAGGCTGACGCACTCGTACAGACGATTGACTCGATTGACAAACGATCACAAGATGGGCGCCGATTATATGATTTTCCAACTCTATGATTTTTCAACGATCCATTTCATGTACACGAATTGCGTAGGTATTATATTTTGGTGTTATTTTATTTTATTTTTCATTATATTAAACTAAACAATACTGTTTTTGATTTATAAGCTTAAGATGTTTCATTTTTATATTTTTGGTAAGAATGCCGCCATAAAATATGATAAAATTATTTTGGCGTTTTAAACATAAAATACGTAATTCGGAACACGATGAAGTGTCATAGGAATCATCCTAGTTGAAAAGGACTATAATTCACTTTAATCGATGTTTTTATGCAGGTTACCTCTCTTCGAAGATAAAATTGATAGACGTCAAATGTTGCCTATTAAATTGGCTCGACTATAATAATTAACAATGTACACAGACGTTGGTATATTAAATAAATAAATAAATAAACAAGGATAACTTAAAAACCGGCTCTAAAACGTATTCACCAACGTTTCCACCAACAATGTGCGAGGCTGTGCAGCAAGTGTGTGTTAAATAACCACTCATATAGCTTCATTTAGTTTGAAGTTTTTTAGCGTTTGAAGCGATTACTATTGATTATTTACAAATACATTCCTCGCTACACATCCTCGCACATTATTGGTGGAAAAGCAAAACCCTAACCATGATCTAAGTAAGTCTTTTTAAAAATCATGTTTGAGCGTTAAACCATAAACAAGCACGGATAAGGACAAGTTTAAACCTGTGTACAAAAGTTAAGTTTTTGAAATAACACAGGGAATGTTCTCGCTTAAGAATTACAGAACTATTCCTTGCCAGTTGGCATTATTGTGATGTATGAAAAATAAAGGACTTTTAAAACCTTTTGTAATATATTCAATGTTAATAATAAAATTAATAATAAAGATTAATTATCAGTACGGATTAAAAAAAATCACAAACATTAGCAATATTATCTTTTAGACAAGCAATATTAACTGGAAACAATAATAATTTTTTGACCTATCAAAAGCTTTCGATTGCATATCGAAACATATAAAGTTTTGAATATTATGTAGTTTATTGTCATACCCTACAATAGTAATTTAAAATAATAATTAGTAACAAAAATTCTCTAAAATTTCTCACCAAAAATGTTCAAATTGTGCAGTATCTGTCTAGCGAGGCCCGGTTTCCTCTCCCTGGGGGACGCGCTCCTCGCCCCTCCCCTCACCTCCCGCGCGCCCCCAGCCGGCGCGGACTTGACCGATTTCGCTGACTGTACCGATTGTACGGACTGTACGGATTGTACCGAGTGTACGGATTGTACTGATTGTACCGAGTGTACGCTCGAGCCGGTGTGCTGCTGTGGTATGCGCGGTCTGCGGCCTGCGAAATAAACATTAATTATACAATTAATATAAATAAATAAATGACATATTCCGTTTCATTTACGTTATTTGCTAGACTTGTAAACTACTACTTTTTATATGTATAGTTAATGTGTAGTGTACAATAGTTACCTAACCCAAGTTACAGTCAATTCTCATATTATTATTAATTACTTAAATTATACTATTATAACATCAACTGTATGCTGTTAAAAGTCGCGCCGAAACGGATTTTGATGATAGGCCTGAACCACGAACAAACCTTTATCCCAATTTTTAACCGACTTCAAAAGGAGGAGGTTATCAATTCGGCCGGTATATTTTTTTCTTTTCGTGATTTTTTACTACTTACCATCAACAATCGGCCGATCTGGCAACACCGGCGGCACGGGCGGAGACCTGGTCAGCGGGTAGGGGGGGTGGGCAGCGCGTCTCAGCAGTCTCAGCGCTGACCCCGCTGTACTGTGCCGCTGCGCTGTCATGTTGCACAGCGACGCTGACCAGCCCTCAAACGTGACGGCGTCGATCCCGCGGTCCCACGCTTCTTCTAGGTGGCATTGGATCTGGAAAAAATCATGTTTTTTCATATACTATATTTTTAACCAGTTACATCCGAGTTATTTATGAAAAAAATAGTATATACTTTATGGAAGGTAATCTATAAATGTTGAATCTGTTAAAAATTACTTTTAACTTTATTTTACTACTAGCTTTCCACCGGCGGCTCCGCCCGCGGTTTCAAAGAAAAACTCGCATAGTTCCCGTTCCCGTGGAATTTCCGGGATAAAACCTATCCTATATTACTCGTGGATAATGTAGCTTTCGAATGGTGAAAGAATTTTTAAAATCGGTCCAGTAGTTTATGAGCCTATTCATTACAATCAAACAAACAAACAAACAAACAAAGTTTTCCTCTTTATAATATTAGTGTAGAATAATATTTTACTATACTAGTATACTTTTTTTGCAAATTATACAATGTTTACGCTATACCAATAAATTAAAGGTAAGCATTTATAACATTGGTTGCAATTTGTTATGATTCACTTCAATAATTGACAAGATTTAATTTAGTAAACGTGTATTCTATAAATGTAAAAACCAAAAATAAACCATACAAAATCACACAACTATAACACAAAATCAAGATTAACATTTTTTTTTTTATATAAGAGAAGGCAACAGAGCAGACGCGTCACCTGATGTTAAGTGTACTGCGTCGCCCATACGCACCAGCAATGCCCGGGACTAGTGTTGCCGAACTATCGATAGTTTGACTATCGATAGTTGACCTTGAAAATAAGTCAGAATATCGATAGCACTATCGATAGTATCGATATTATCGATACTATCGATACTATCGATAGCGTTAATCATGGAATACTATTGATGAACTGCAATAGTATCGATAAAATCGATAGTATTGATTGCCAATAGTTGCTATACTATCGATACTGTCGATAGTATCGATACTATTGCTACTGAATATTGCAACTACAATCGATACTATCGATAGTACTGATACTATCGATAGTTTTGAGCTATCGATAGTAGTAAATTGTGCAATAGTATTGTTCACGATTTCTTGGTATAATGGGTCAGTCAGTGCCACCGACCCATATTATGACTCAGTTTAAAAGTTAAGACTAGTATTTGGTTTAATCGTTGTAATAAAGAGACTTTCTTTTTTTCCTATTGTTTTGTGGGATCGTTTTCCCTAATTTTTTGTAAAATTAAGCAAGCGTGTACTCGCCGCGAGATCACGATGGCTACTAAACGCGGACCAACATGTAAATGCATCGCAAGCGCTTACCGCAAACGCCCTTTGATCTGCGTAAAAAAACCGACACTCGACTGGATCGGAAGCAAGCAGGCACAAGCCCACGCAAGCCAAGCCAAACGCCCTTTTTACATGCTTGCGATTGTCGATGCTTGCCAAGGCTTGGCAAGCGTGTAAACGTACCATTATGTGGGTAGACAACCATCCACTATTCTGTTCCAATTTTATCAATGTACCCTCTTAAACCTTATAAATTATTGTTGCCAATTTAAATTAGAAGACACTAACTATGCACAAATGTACGTGGCTTATTGGATTACGAATTAACGAACTAAAAAAAATGGATTGTACAAAGCGCCAATAGATAACTTGAAAAGTATTATAACCAAACATCTAGTTCTCTGTCATCCACTATAATATTATTGATAAAGCAATACTATCGAGAAAAAGGTCACTATCGATGGGACGATATTATCGATAGTATCGACACTATCGATAGTATCGATAGTTCGTTCGATATTGAGCTTCGATAGTATCGACACTATCGATAGTATCGATAGTTCGTTCGATATTGAGCTTCGATAGTATCGATACTATCGATGGTATTGCTATGTGTCGATAGTATTTACGCTTATAGGACTATCGATACTATCGATAGTATCGACACTATCGATAGTATCGATAGTGCTATCGATACTATTGCTTTTCCCCAACTATCGATAGTTAATCGATAGACTATCGATAGTGGACTATCGAGCGGCAACACTACCCGGGACATTGGCAATGCGTTGCCGGCCTTTAAGGTAGGAAAAGTTTAACATATTACCTCCATCGGCAACGGATCATATCGTAGTTCAGCAGCTCGTGGCGGGTCCGCGAGCCGCGCCCACTCCCAGCGCACGCCGCGCCCGCCCGGCGACTGCACGCTGTAGCACGAACGACGGACACGGCATTCTGATACTCCTGCATGTGTTCAAGATATTATTGACGTGACAACGTCTTATAATTCGATAGAGCCGGCTGCACGCACGAAAAAACATGACTCATGCGGCGTTACCTCGCTCTGAGGCGTTCCATGTTAGGTTTGAAGTGCAAGCGAGAGCGCGGAACGAGCGACAAAGAAGCACAATCGGACGTTGTCACGTTCAACTATCGTCAGTAAACCGACTTTACAGACAACCAATTTTTTTTATGAGGTTTCTTCATTGTATACACATCAAGGAAATACAAAAATGAAAAAAAAAAAACAAAATAAAAGATATATACAATGGGCGGCCTTATGGCTATAAGCCATTTCTTCCAGGCAACCGTCGGGTAAAGGATAAAAATATAATAACTTCTGTTTTCCTTTGCAGGTATATATAATAAGCTTGCAAATTATAAATAAGGCAAAAAATTGTTTATGAGGGTATTTTGATGCAATCATTTTAAACACTTTTATGTAATCCATTTCATTTTATAATTCAGACAATCATTGTCAATAAATATGTGTCTATTAAAAGTTAGCAATGTCCGCTCTACACACAAAACAAATGAAAATCTTGAATGTTTTGAATTTTTTTCCATGACACATAAGAATTATGGAATTATTGGTTAGGGAGCCAGGTGCAAATTGGGTTCATTATTTCCTCTCAAGAGATAATTCGTCAGAAGCATCAGAGTATAGTATTATAAAGCCTCGTGAACGTCAGCTGGCGCTCGGTTGGGGGGGTGAGCGGTTGTAGCCTCCCACGCACGTAGGAAAAAAAAAATACATTCATTCATTTCCTCTCAGCTAAAAATTTGTCAAATTGTAGCTAACCCAATATCTCAACGAAAAAAAATAATCAGCTGGTTACAACATGGTGTATTAAACGTCAGCTGGTGTCTCGAACATGAAAAAAAAAAAAATATTTTCCGTGATTTCCTCTCAAACAAAAATTTACCTGATGATAGCTTATATATAACTGTGGATAAATATATAAGTCAGCTGGCTGTATCTTGGTGGAAAAACCGTCAGCTGATACTTTGAAAGTTATTACATAGGAGTTAGACAAAAGCATCTATTGCCAATTTATATGCATCAGCTGACTAGGTTTTCCTCAACTTATTGCTAGCTGATTTTTTTTATTTATCGCATCAGTATATTAACAATCAGCTCACAAATTTTCATCTGAGAGGAAAGGACGTATCTTTAATTATTCGACATTGCGCTTCAATATAAGAGTTGAGTTGCAATAAACATTCAGTATCAATATTTTTGAAACGAATAAGTATGTAATCAAATAATTTTATATATTTAAATAATTAAATAATCAATTAGCAATAAATGAACTAGTTACTCGATAAATAATATTTATTAATATATTATAAACTTGATTGATAAACAATGATAATGAGAATTCAGAATAGCAATATGATTTATTCGTTTTCGCTCTGGCTTGGTTCACTTTCCTCTCTTTCCGATTCATTATCAGAGTCGATAAATACCAACGATGTAAGTTTTGCAGGACGTCAACGTAAAGTCAGATTGAAATAATTTCCCGAAAATGTTAAGAATTGTTATAATTCCAACGGAATATCATTTTAATGGCATAAAGCTTTAAGCTACGTAAAAATTAATAAATGCCATTTTTAGACGCCTCCAATACGTTTATATACGTTAATGGTTTTCTGGAAGTCAGTTACCAACATCGATTGATGAAATCACTATTCAGCCGGGAAAAGGTAATTTTTTTTTATCATTTTGATTATATAATGCTTTAATACGAATTCTAATATTTTTTTTAATTTTTGTACAGATGATGACGATGAAAACATAACAGCAGACAGCTCTGACAGCGACTCTGATAATGAATCGGAAAGAGAGGAAAGTGACTCAAGCCAGAGCGAAAACGAATAAATCATATTGTTATTCTCACTATCATTTTTTATCAAGTTTATATAATAAATATTATTTATCGAGTAACTAGTTCATTTATTTCTTATTGATTATTTAATTATTTAAATATATAAAATTATTTGATTACATACTTATTCGTTTCAAAAATATTGATACTGAATGTTTATTGCAACTCAACTCTTATATTGAAGCGCAATGTCGAATAATTAAAGATACGTCCTTTCCTCTCAGATGAAAATTTGTGAGCTGATTGTTAATATACTGATGCGATAAATAAAAAAAATCAGCTAGCAATAAGTTGAGGAAAACCTAGTCAGCTGATGCATATAAATTGGCAATAGATGCTTTTGTCTAACTCCTATGTAATAACTTTCAAAGTATCAGCTGACGGTTTTTCCACCAAGATACAGCCAGCTGACTTATATATTTATCCACAGTTACATATAAGCTATCATCAGGTAAATTTTTGTTTGAGAGGAAATCACGGAAAATATTTTTTTTTTTTCATGTTCGAGACACCAGCTGACGTTTAATACACCATGTTGTAACCAGCTGATTATTTTTTTTCGTTGAGATATTGGGTTAGCTACAATTTGACAAATTTTTAGCTGAGAGGAAATGAATGAATGTATTTTTTTTTCCTACGTGCGTGGGAGGCTACAACCGCTCACCCCCCCAACCGAGCGCCAGCTGACGTTCACGAGGCTTTATAATACTTATACTATGATGCATTTTACTAATTACCGCTTGAGAGGAACTTGGTCATAAAATCGGCTGCTGGCTCCCGGACCATATTATATTTTAAATTCAGGAAAGAACAGACACTTTTGGTACACTCATTCAATTGTGAATAACTTTATCAGTCAACCTTGACAATAGATAACATTTAAACTTGTGGCAAATTTAAACAGCCAACTAATAAAAAAACATACCCGATGTCTCTGAGCACTGCGTCAACGTACGCAAGTTCACGTAATGTCCCTTGAGCGCCGGTTCAGCATCAGCCAGCACCACCCTTGTCAGTTTCTTGGCATGTGCTCGTTCTAGTGTCCTCGCTACACCTGGGGAGTGCGGCAGCCACTGGCCTTCGTGCTGCCACTCCCACACCACTACGCAGTGCACGGAAGACATCACCGGTGCATTGTCTGTGACGTTAAATAGAGTTAATATGTATGAAAATTGCCGTGATTGGTTAGTTAGTCTCATGATACTATGTGAAGCGTCAATTTTCATGTTGTATAAGATCTTTACATTCATCAGAATGTCACTCTGGTTTATTTCCTTCCAGTTTTTATATTTTATGGCAACAAAATAACCTGTAAAGTTCCATAAATAAAAGTTTATCTACACTCATTAAATTATAGAAATATTACAAACAAAACACCCAGAGTATGTTTAAGCATTATCAGTAGGAATGCAAGTTATTTTAAACATGCTCTTTATGTATGAATAGCATAAAGGGCCTTCCTCAATAAATGGATTATCTAACAAAGAAATTTTTCTAGCCGGACCCATGGTTTTAGAGATTTACGCATTTAATCAAACAAACAAACTATTCATCTTTATAATATCAGTATAGATTAGGGGTGCATCCGATACCGATACCGATACCGATATATCGGCGATACTTCGGGTTAGCCGATATATCGGTATCGACGATATTTTTATGACCGATACAACGATACTTTTAATTTAAAAATGTAGTGTAAACGAGCGTGTTGTCTCGTCTATTCCGTTGCAAATGAGGCATGAACAATGCTCGTGGAAACCCTGCGCTTGTGAGGGTGTTGTTGAGGTGTCCCAATATATCGAGAGATGGAGATCTATTCGTTTTCTGGCGCAATGACGTTTTATACCCAAACTTGAAAAAAATTGTGCAGTAGTACTTTAGTTTCCAAATGAGTTCTGTTGCATCTGAGAGACTATTTTCCAGCGTAGGTCTTATCTGACTTGTGATTTATTTATTATACCTTCATTTTTAACTGACTTCAAAAAAAAGGAGGGGGTTATCAATTCGGCCGATATAATTTTTTTTATGTAAGTATGTACACCGATTACTCCGAGGTTGCTGAACCGATTTACGTGATTCTTTCTTTGTTCGATGCGGGATGATGTCGAATTGGTCCCGTAAAAATTTTATTCGGATAGGCCCAGTAGCACACCCAGTAGTTTTTATTTTATGAGCATTTTTGTCTGTACTTGATGACTTTTGAAATGTAGCAAGTAAATTTGATTCACTTCCCGGTAACCGATTGAGCTGAAATTTTGTATACGTATGTAAATTGGATAGCGATGAAACATTATCATGACATAGAGCTGATTTGATGATGAAAAAGGTGGCCATAGGAACTCAGTAATATATTGACTCAAGTTTATCGAGTTTGGGCTCGTTTGATTTATGTTGATAAATAAGAGAGGTTTTTCGTTACGCAATTTCTGGATTCGGTCCCCGCGCTCAAGGCCCGCGATAGAAGCTATGCAATAGCTTAAAAACTACGTTAAAAACAACCGACTTCAAAAACGGAAAAGTAAAAAATAAATAAGATTTGTTATTATTAATTACTACATAATATTTAGATGTGCTATTTATTAAATAGGTTTGAAGTCCGTGCCAAACACTAATAGACCGGACTCTCAGTGGAGTTTCGTTTGCAAAAATCGCGGACCTAAATCTGACTTCTGATATATATTGTATAGATCCCAGACATCCTATAGACAGATGTTGCCAACCAGTTTTGTGGTCCCCCTGCCCGCACCCCGGTAATTAAATATGGCATACAAAGAAAAAAATAAAAATTTCCAAAACATGCCGTGTGGGGTATCAAATGAAAGAGCTTATTGAGTAGATCACGAATATATAGCATACTATATACATTTCTTACACTTTCTCTAAGATTTTTTAGAAAATTTACGAAAATGGTCCATTTTTGAGTTAACTTTAAACCACTATAGATTGAAAACTCATAAATATATTTTTTAAATTATTATTTTAAATAATTAACAATAGTCCATTGTTTACGATTCAATATTTCGTACAGTGAAATAGTTGCATGGGGGAGTGGGGGGAGCATTCAAAGATGGCGAGTATATTTTCAAGTTCATATAGTATATAGTTATTTTCATCAAATCCACCACATAGCTCACTTATATTATATTACGAACTATTGAATCATAAACAATGGACTATTGTTAATTATTTAAAATAATAATTTAAAAAATATATTCATGAGTTTTCAATCTATAGTGGTTTAAAGTTAACTCAAAAATGGACCATTTTCGTAAATTTTCTAAAAAATCTTAGAGAAAGTGTAAGAAATGTATATAGTATGCTATATATTCGTGATCTACTCAATAAGCTCTTTCATTTGATACCCCACACGGCATGTTTTGGAAATTTTTATTTTTTTCTTTGTATGCCATATTTAATTACCGTGGTGCGGGCAGGGGGACCACAAAACTGGTTGGCAACATCTGTCTATAGGATGTCTGGGACCTATACAATATATATCAGAAGTCAGATTTAGGTCCGCTATTTTTGCAAACGAACATCTCCTTGGAGCCTGCTCTATAACGAGTTTGGGCTCGTTTGATTCGTGTTGAAAAATACACTAAAAAGTTTTAAATAAAAATAACTACGTTAAAAACAACCGACTTCAAAAACGGAAAAGTAAAAAATAAAAAAGATTTGATCTTATTAATTACTACATATTATTTAGATGTGCTATTTATCAAATAGGTTTGAAGTCGGTTGTTTTTAACGTAGTTATTTTTATATTTGAATTCACAGTAAGCGTATCGGTATCGGTATCGGTATCGCCGATATTTTTATAAGAGTATCGGTATCGGTATCGTATCGGCGAAAAGGCGTATCGATGCATCCCTAGTATAGATATTATGAATTATTACAAATTATTTTAATTTAACATTCCCATATGAAGTATAATAGATAATCTCATTTAACAGGAAATAGATTTTGATAAGAAAATTATATTTAACGTACAAATTATTTATGTATTCCATAAAAATATTATCTTCATTATAGAGGAATTTATTTCAACTCAATGCTTGAATTTATTATAGTCTTCATTTCAACTTCTTGTGAAAAAATATTTAATCACCTGATTTACAAAAAATGATATATATACTAGCGGTCCGCCACGGCTTCGCCCGTGGTACCTACATGTTTAAACTATCCTATCTCTCAAGTTGGATCGAACTGCACATGGTGTGTGAATTTTATTATAATCGGTTAAGTGGTTTAGGAGTCCATTGAGGACAAACATTGTGACACAAGATTTATATATTATATTAAGATTTGTTTCTAAGCTTATATAAACTGAGGTAGAAGCGGCATGCATGTACAAACTTGTTCCATCTGAAGTCAGCTAAATAGCCAGGTTGCGTTTAGTTGGTTATTTTGCTAACTCATTTTGGCTAATGGTTTAAATGTATATACTATCTTTATCTCACTACAGAGTATGTGAATGTGTATGTTACTATGTTTGTGTGTGTGTGTAGAATGTAGATAACGCGGGATGGCTTTAACTACTAGTTTGTTGGCATAAACCGCTTCTATGTCAGTTTATGTATTCTAAGATTTTAAGTAGTCAATTAAAAGCTATGCCACTTATTTAAACTAAGCGGATAACTAAAAATCAAGTATTTTAAAATTCAAACACAATAGTAATCATTGAAATATAGAAGGAACGGTTCAATAGTATGTAGTGATGTCAATATGATTAGATTCAAAAATACAATATTTAATATGCTAGGAAATTCATCATAGCATCATACTAATAAAAGTACTCCATTCTCATATTTAATCACTACATTTTAGCGTTTTCTCGAAATGAAAAAGCAATTATAGCGAGTTGAATATAGTTAACTAAATATAATGCTTGATGATTTGATTGTATTGTACCAATAAAGATTTCGATTCCAGAAACTAATAAACAACAATTAACTTGTTGTCACTTACCATCTTGTAAAAATTAAACTGTGAACTTATTCCTTATGGCTTTCAAGGAGGGTTTGGAGTTTTGGCTGGAGGCTTTCAATATAACTTTTAATCATTGATATGCCTTTTCATCGAAGTTCTATTTACTTTAACTTACTGGTGAACGAATAAACAAACAAATTCACAGAAATTAGCGTCGATTCCATCATAATCATAAACTGACAACACAACTGACAATTAGTGACAATTAGGATTTTTGAGTTTTGATCACAGATTAAAACTTAGTTTCTACCACCGGTTTCTACCAAATGTTCACATTTTCGGAGTGGGGCTTCTTCGGCGAAATCTTAAACGTAAATACGTATAAGTCAATTTGATTAATGTTGTCAATCTTCGTTGCGTATCGTCCTTGTAGAAAAATGCGGACCATTTATAGCATGATCGTGCGGGGTGAGGTACACAGTGAGGTAAGTGTTTAATTTTGGCGGGAGGCGGAGAGTGTCCGTTCTGTAGCGTTTAGCTACTATTGGCTGTTTTCCAATTACAGAGCATAATGCGACTCAGTGGCGCACAATGCCGAATTATGCTGATGCTTAATTGGAACGTGAAACGCACCAGCAGGTTGCGATAAGTTCAGTGTTGAAAAAAAAAATATTCATAGAGTTAGCAATAACCTCATTAATGTGTAAATAAAGTGGTATACATAATAATTGGTTGAAAAATATTTACGGTTATTTTAAGTAATTTGGATTTTGATTATTTCATTAACATTTTTTTCAATGTTTGTACCTTCATCCATACTTATATTTATTTTTTTAACACAATTTGAATTAACTTTGATTATTTCGAAAAAACTACAATGAAACGAAAGCTTTAAATTTTTTTCCAACAATTAATAATTACTAACGATAAATCGATTGCACGCATCATTTCACGCGCATTACTTTTAAGAGTGCTCGATTGTGCGAAGCGTTGCTGTAGTTGGAACATTCAACGTTAAGCATTATGCCGCATAATGCGCTCTAGTGCTGTAATTGGAAAACACGGATTATGTATTCTGTGGTTATATCTTAGAGTATAGATAGTATCTATAGAGCGCGAACAACCAAGTGGGAACAGTAGGCACAGGTGGGAACAACACGACGTTCCCGCCGCGCGCGCTCGTAGTCGTGGTTGAGTGCTGACGAAGTGCGTTGCTCTTGATTTTTATTCATATCTAGGAATAAACATGGTGAAATGTGCAGTTATATCTTGCAAAAACGATACTAGAAAATACACAAAATTTAAATCCAGTATCACATTTCATCGGTAAGTCGATTGTTATATGTACTTATTTTTATGAAAATAAATCTAGCATCGCGGGGGTGAAGGGGAGGTGGGAGGGGACCCGCGCAGGCTCGCTCGCGCAACTCACGTGATCGTAGTGATGTGACTTGACCAACGCTGTACTCGATAGTTTACTAGAAGAACTATATTTTAACTTATTATTTATTTTACTTTAAAATTAAAACTCTTCTAGAAATGTATTATAAATAATTTTGCGGTGTGTTTGGTATGATACAATTTCTAATATTATGAATGCGAATGTATTATAGTGTAAATGAAAAGTATGTAATGTTACGATATATGGACCGCTAAATTGATTTTGAAGATTTTGGTAGGTATAGAATGGATAAAATTAAATAAAAAATTAATAATATTATTTATTAGTTATTTCATTTTAAATTATTAATTATTTCTCATTTTAAAACATTATTATTATTGTTCTATTTATTATTGAAAAAATAGCACTAAACCCGATCTTTTATTTTATTAATTTTAATATTTAACAAGTGCATACGTTTTTCTGATATTCCAATTAAACATATTTTTTTAAAGTACTTATAATTAATACAAAAAAATATTAAAATGGAATAAACACACTTTATTCACTTGGTAAACAAATTTAAAATTACATATTTATACTTTATTCATACATTTCTCCTTTAATAACATATTGAACATAAAATTTACATATGATACATATTTATTTACATAACTTATCGATAGCTCATCACGCAATTGATATCTATCCATCCCTATTTGTCACACACACATCTATATAGTATCTATAGCTCATCTGCCTACGATGTGCACAAAGCAATTTGTGCAATACACGCGCTCTATACTATATCTATTGGCTGGTTCACACTTTGATTAGTGCGCGTGCAGGTGATTAGTGCAGGTGTTTAGTAACTACGTGTGGACAGCGACTGTTTAGTGCAAGTGTTTAGTAGGCTGTGTAGTAAAGTGAATAGAAGCGTGTTCTATTTTTTTGCGAGTGGACTGCGAGTAGCCACGTCCCGCGCGCCCTCCCTTCCCCCTCACTCGCAGTGTGCCTGCCTAAACACGTCTGGACACGAGTGTTTAGTGTTTAGTGTTTAGCGTAGTGTGTAGCGTCGCGAATTGCACCATTGACCTGCACTCCCACTAATCACCTGCACTCGCAGTTGAATTGGACACTACTCGCACTACACACCTGCACTCGCACTAATCACCTGCACTCACACTAATCAAAGTGTGAACCAGCCATATACTCTAAGACTGTAATATATACTCTAAGGGTTATATGCTAATGTTTGACAGTTGTTACCTCTGTGGTTGTAACTAGTCTGTAGTCACTGGTAACTATAATAATCTGTGCTAAAACAATTCCAACTTGACGCCGCTAATCGCTAATAATTGTGTCTTAGAAATTTTAATTACATTCATTTCAATAATAATTTTTAATCATAACCCAATATTGTTTGTTCCTACTGTCCATATCTTTTAAATAAACATAAATAATTGTGGTATATCTTGAAATTCGCAAAAATGCCGAGTAAGTATAAACGTGATCTTACGTCAAAAACTTAAATTTATGTACATATGCAAAATATTTAGGGAAATTACTTATCATTATCATTAGAATGTACACACCTACCTGTAATAGTCAAGACAAGAAATATTACTAAAGGAAAATCTTGTATTTTCGTTTTGATGATGCCCAGTCTCCATTTTTCTATTGAGGGTAATGTGAAGTGAAGTTCCTTTCTGTTGTTCATTGTTTTATATAAAATAAATTATTTTGATTTACAGAAAAAGCTACAAAACTGGCGCAACAATGGCCTAGCCAGGTATTTATTGTTTCTCCTCCCTCTTATGTATTAATTATTTGTTATTTTTTATAAATTAAATTTTATTTTATGTTCAGTCTAGGGCAGAACCTTCCGTGCTGGCCCATCCGAGTCATCAGTCACCCTTCAACTGTATAGTTGCTCTGGCATTTAAATTTAATGCAAGATAAAGTAATGCAATTTAACTGTATTTATGCAGGCTATGTAAGATTTCATAATAGAGCTCAATAATAAGTGAGTTGTGCAAAGTAAATAAAATTAACCATTCATTACTAATAAGTGTATTTGAGGGAAATAAATCTTTAAATCTGATATGTCTAATCTGAGACATTTTTATTTCCATTAAATATAAATAACAATTTTTGACAAAAAATATAGTTTAAAGTGGCATCACTATCACTACCTACTTATGAATATAAATGCACAGACACTGATCTCTTGCAGGGTGACTGTCGACAGGGGACTAATTTTGTACATAAGACAATTAAAGAATGTATCTTATGTCCTTAAGAGGTCCTTAATTAGTTTAAGCTGCGCCAGTTTCTAGGGTGTGATAGCTCACTGGTATTGTAACATTGTATCACACCAAATACCCTGAATAGACAAAAACTGCCATTTAAGTAATACTTATTTGTCATGAAATAACTTGGATTGTTGCTGAATTAAGTGTAGCGACCAGAGTTGAATTATGAGAACAGTTATGGTTGCTCAGTTTATTAAATACTATATATGCTTTTGATGGCAGATTTACTCCATATTTTAATGCAAAATGTGAATTTACTGTGATGATGAAAGAGCATTTTACAAGTGAAGTTGGTACAATATCACTGAGTATGTGACATTCTAGAAACATGGTTAATGGTTTGTGCATCAACCCTGATAGACAATAGCCAGTCCGTATTCGTTCATCGTCTCCCACATTATTATATATTCTCACAAAATGTGCCTTTTTATTTCAATATATTCCCTAGTATATATAAACCTAGAAAGTATATCTATTTGTACATTCCCTTTGCCAGAAATTATGTTTTCCCATAGCTAATTTTTATATTGTCTTGTTTTGGCTTCTTCAATATTGCCACATT
Organism: Colias behrii; assembly: GCA_029959065.1. Classification (NCBI taxonomy): domain Eukaryota; kingdom Metazoa; phylum Arthropoda; class Insecta; order Lepidoptera; family Pieridae; genus Colias; species Colias behrii. The sequence continues at coordinate 555,556 of JARWMC010000013.1, forward strand.
ATCATGGCATTCTCCCGAGACCCCTAGAGTATAGACTGTAACCCCTTGTCTAATCTGTGGTTTGATGCACTTGACCAATGGCTGACTGACGCCAGTTCGTCTCGTTCGGCGTGCAGAACCCGCAGCCGTCGGAGCAGTATGCGCCGGAGGACCCTGTGAGTATCATTTGTTAATTTATTTTTTATTTATATACAAACACTAGCTGCGCTTCGCGGTTTCACCCGCGTGGCTCCGCTCCTGTTAGTCTTAAGTGTAATGATATATAGCAGATATCTAACACCGAAAGAATTTTTGAAATCGGACCAGTAGTTCCTGAGATTAACATGTTCAAACAAACAAACTTTCTAGCTTTATAATATTAGTATAGATTACCATTAACACAGGTTATCCCAATTTGATAGAGGTATAAGAAATTATCTACTATTTCTTGAACAATATACATTCCGTGATAGAAGCAGATTAACTTTGCATAGTTTTATTTTTTATAATTGGTTTACACACAGGATGATAAAGTAGAATTATTTCATAAAAATGTATGGCATCAAAAATATACATAGCCAGTAATAAGTAATAACTTGCGACAAGTTTTTTATATGCCATTTCAGCTGCAGCATTACTCAGGTAAAATGTTGTATTCAAGTGATATTTCTACTCTTCCTGTCAATTACAAAAAAATGTTTTAGCGTTAAACCATACAAAGGTAAATAGATAATGTTAAATTTAAACCTCTGTACTAAAGTTCTATCATGACTATAGTTTGGGTGTAAACCTGGTCTCTTTAAGTTTTTGTAATGAGACGGATTATGTTTTAGCAATCCAGAATACATAGAATTGCTTTAAATGTGTTTATTTTTTGGGATTTTATAATTTGTGTAATCATTTGATAATCTAATCAAGCATTTTAATATAATTTTGTTTGAAAGACGGGGCACAATGATAGTCTTGAGGAACCAGACCAAGAGATGAATAATGTGTCAGAACAAAAGCCATCCTGGATGAAGAAACTGCAAGGAGGTAAATATCAACATTTCCCTACATTATTTCAGAAAAAAGGTATTACATTTTTGGTTGAAAATTTGAAATAAATTATAGTAACAGCCGTACAATAGTTAAAAAAATATATTTTTTTATACCCCTAGGCTGGGTTGCACCCTGTTACTTCCAAAAAATAATATATATCTAATTTTTTCTAATTATGAAGGCCAACAAGCTTAGAATTTTATGTAATACTGAGTGCTAGGTGGGTGTGACATACCCAGATAGTGACTATGTAGTTTTAATACGCTTTTAAGTACTTGTTTTCTCGAATAATTAACTGATATTAACTAATTTCGAACTACTTAATTAGAACAATCAATTGTGACTGTTCTTTAGTTATGATATTTACAAAATTAACAATTCGATCATGAAGTTATAAGGCAAATGTTTATAAGTTTTGGTCAAAAATATGAAAACAAAATCTACATAATTTTTTTCTATATAAATTAGATCATTAAAAACGTATAAAGAAATACTTTTGCATCTTGATGTCTTGTACAGTTTTCATAACTAAAAATGACATGTTCAATCATTAATGTATGTAGATAGATAATGGTTGCATTGGTTACAAACACATTCAGTTTTACTTATTTTATAGATCTGGCTTCTTATTATGGAAGTGCTTTTGTGAATTCACCTAGATCTTGTACTTATTCTGTGGAGGAAATTAGAATTTTCCATCATATAAAAAAAATATTCTAAAATCAATTTCATTCCTAGTTCTGAATAAAATCTATACGTTCCACTGACACATTCTTATTGTTTCTTTAGTATCATGGCTATTTATTGCCGCAAAAAAAAACAACATGAACTTTCACCATTTCTTACAATATTCGCCATCCAGCTGCATACATATAACCTGTTTTGAACTTGAACCCTTTGATTCCATTTTGCCCAACAATTTTCGTAGGACTGGGTCTATCACACCCAACCTTTCGCTCGCCGATTTATATTACACATTAATGCATAATTTTTGTTATTCTCATATTATTTACTAGTTTCATTTATTGTGAAAATAAACGAACCAAATTATAACCATTATTTTGCCAGTTAAAAGGCTCTCGAACAAGGAGCGTCGTCGTCGTCAAAACCAGAACTTGCGGAAGCTTCTCACGCCCAAGAGCGCCCTGATGGTGCTTAATGAGATCATGCCGGGGGAACAGCCGGTAGGTAGAATTATTTTATTGCCAGTGCTTTTAAAAAAATATCATGAGGTTCTTGTAATATATTAAATAATTAATTATGTAAACTACATGTAGTTTTCAACAATTAAGTACGCACACTTTTTCGGTTTTGTGAGAAAAAGTTTATGTTGAATGAATTTTAAGATTTTAACATTAATTTATTCTATGAAACCAAAAAAATAACGTTACCTTTTTTTTGCGGATAATAGCGAAGCTTAGTAGCTTTAAATGTAATCATTACTGCCACGAAATAAAGTTTTAAATTTAAATTAATTTTTTATACAGCACTTCTTGGGCAATATTTCACGAAATTTTAATAGGCTACTGTTTATTGTACGTCAATATTTTTAAATCTGCAGGTGTTCAAAGTGGAGCCGGTGCTAGACAAGCAGTTCTACAAGTCGACGGACACGTGCTTCTGCGCTGAAGTCACCGTGGAGGGCAAGACCTTCAAGGGGTGCGGTGAGTTGTTGACAGTTAAAATTTACAGAGATTTTTTTTGCTACTATAAAAAAATGGAGGATAAGCAACGGTTGGCGCAGTCATACATTAGATTGGTGATTTTGATTTTTTTTTTGTTTGCAGTACTTTCTTTAGCTTATTTGCACGGAACCCTATTGTTTTATTTGTTTCCCGGCTTCGACACGGCTCGGCCATCGCACGGCGTAGCGTGATTCATGCTTTGGTGTCGTCACTGATTCGCACTTGATCCTTTTTTTGTAGTATTTTTTTTATATTTTTGTGTACAGGCGAGACGAAAGCGAACGCCCGTCACGCAGCCGCAGAGCTGGCCATCCGCGAGCTCATCATCAGCCGCCTCGGCCGCCTGCAGGACGCCGCCACTGCTACTGCCGCCACCGAGCAGTCGGGTATGTAGCTCCTACAAATATCATAAACTAAGTTTGTCTAAAACGCAATAAATTATATACTAAAACCTTCCTCTTGAATCACTATCTATTAAAAAAACCGCATCAAAATCCATTGCGTAGTTGTTTTAAAGATTAAAGCATACATAGGGACAGAGAAAGCATTGAATACCCAGAATAAGACATAGGCTACTTTTTATCCCGGAAAATTGGTCAGGCACAGGTGAAGAAACAATGGAGTGCACGGAAGAGGAGCCGATGCCGATGATCCAGCTGGCATCGTTCGCGCTGCACAAGCTGTTCAGCGAGTGGGAGGGCACCGGCCTCAGGGTGCCGCACTTCAGACCCAATGCGACTTCGGTGAGATTTCATACTCGATACAATAAAAAAAAAAAGTGTGGCACTCGGGGACTGCCGCGGTAAAGCTATTGCATGCTATGCCTTCAAGCCACACCTCCGCGCCCGTCGGAGTGGGGAGCGTGAGGTTTTTTCGTTACGGAATTTCTGGATTCGGTCCCCGCGCTCAAGGCCCGCGATAGAAGCTATGCAATAGCTTAATAAATAAATTAATAAACTCATTTATTGTCAATATCACATCACATGACAGAGATATACATACTAGATTATTTTGTGATGCTATTTATGTGTGGCTGGGTCTATAATACCCGTGTGGGTCGAAAAAACTAACAACAATTTGCAGTGTTTTTCTATTTATTCCACTGATGTGTACAAATATTTAAAAATTTTAATAATCTTAATGTATTCTATGTCTGTAACATAACCTATTTTTAATTTAATAGTTACTTGTTTCGACTTAATTGGCTTTCTATTCGAAAAATAATTTTCAAAATCGGTTTATTACATCCAGAGATACCCGTACTATCTTCCGAATGTTAAATCTTCAAAAAGTTTCTTTAAATTTTGTATATCATGTATTTATTTATGCTATATAGTCTTATTTTGTATTCCAGGTATCATCCGAACCCGAGGCCACATCGCCCATCGGCAAACCGCCCAAAGTGCCAAAGCAGCGCACAGAGATCCCAGCCAACGCGGGTTCCATGCACCCGTGCATGTTGTTGACGTACATGCGTCCGCGCACACTGTACCGCATACTCGCGTGCACGGGCGATAGACCGCAGAACTTCGAGTACAAGATGGCGATCGATGTGGATGGTGCTACTTTTGTGGGCACGGGTGAGTGGTGCTGGGTGTAAAATACCCGGGTGGACATTGACTAGAATCCAAATAATGCGTTCGCAAAGAGGTTGCTATTATGTCAGTTCGCATAGATATCGCGGGTCTCAAACCATAGGGGCGTATCCACAAAACCCCTACTTTTCAGGAGAGACAAAAAACTTAATAACTTTTCTTGAGATTGAGCCACCTTGTTGTGTTTTTGCATGTAGCTATATATTTACACTGCAGTTAATATGGAATGCTTGGTTTTAAGATATTCCCTCTATAACACTAGTTTTTAGCTGATACGTCTATTTGCCATGACGAATAGACGGCAATACTCCGTCAAAGTTCCTCCATAAATGTATGGAATTTATGGACGTAAAACCCTTCTCCTTAAATTATTAATATTTATACCTATATTTATTTTTACCTGGTCTGTGATTCAAAATATTGTAATTTAGGACTGAGAACCTATCGAAATTAACGTTATTTACGCGGTTTTTTAAATTCTTACGCCTTTCTGGCTTGTCATTTATACTGAGAGGCGTTTGAATTCAAAGTAGAGGTATAAACCACTTTTATTCTATAATCTAGACAAAAAAACAAATGGAAGTAATTACACAGTATTTTCTGTGTGAAAATAAAAATAAGCATATAAAAAAATAAAGTTTATTCATAAATCTGAACATACTCATTTTAAATGACTTAAAGTCACAAATACATATTTAAAATTGAGCTCAAGGCACATTACAAGAAAGAAAATAAAACTGAAATCCTAAAAAAAATTCTTATGAACTTAAAAAGGCTTTTACACATAAAAATAAAATTTTATAAAGAATAAAATCGAATAGTTAAAAAAACTTTGTCATAAAAACTAAGGAGAATAAACTCTCTAAAACAATAAAAGCAAAATAAAAGATAAATGACCTTTCTGATAGATGCTGCAGATATTCAAGCTTTCCTTACTTTTTGTTCCTAGGTCGACGTCGTATATAAGATGCTCTTGTTGCAGCAAGGCTTAAGTCATCGTCGTCATTTGTAGCTCCTGTATCTAAATTTTCGTTTTCTACAGGCAAATTTTCGTAATAGCTGTGATAATTCTTTGGAATAGTTCCATCATTACACATAGCCATGAGGTCTTTATATTTAACTTGTTTTAGTGGAAGTGGTTCTGAGTACAGATTTGTATCCATAGAAGAGGAAATGTCTGACCGCGTTACTTTTCTGGTAAACCTTACCTCCTTAAATTCTTCCCAGTAATCGAATTTGAAGAAAAGCGAATTGGGAACATCTTTCCTTACCTGTATCCATCTGACGTTAGCCCATTTTAAAATCGTTCCGTCCGTGGCTTTTATTGTGTTACCAATAGAGATACTTCGCATTGCCTTAAAGTCTTTAAATTTTGAATGGTCTAACACCTCAACAATGTACGGATTGTCTTTCCGTGCCAATCGTATAACATTTAGCCAGTCTTCGGGAATATAGATTTTGGCGTATTCCGAAGCCCGTTCTATACACGAATGCATGTTGTCACATTCCATGTGGGTGTGACCTGGTTCGAGAAACTTGTAATCAATAATCTTTACATTATTTGCTGGAGACATAATTACATATCTTAGCATTGAAGCTACCACTGAATTTCGATTTTGTCCTGGGCAGCAATCAGAATAAAGAATCAAGTGGTCCACATTGGTAAGCTTGGTGATATAAGTATACAAACATGTTGAGACTTCATTTGCCCCTCTGTTCCCCTCGTACTCTGGCCAAAAGTAACAGTAGCCCTGTTTGCTCACTGCATTATGTATTGTGAAATTCATACAGCCCAATTTCCTTTTATAAAAAACAGGTTTACCCAATACTAATGGACAGTATAATACTGCTTCAAAATCAAAGGTACAGACAAGAAGAGTAGAATCAACCATTGCCTTTAATTTATCACTCTTCTTTTCTTCTTTGGCATATTCTTTCCTATTAACATGTTCTTCATACTCCTCCTGTTTTTCTTTCTGTTCTTCTTCGGGTAACTGCTCAAACTTATGACACCAACATTGGTCTTTCCTCGGCTTGTGAAAATCTATATTTTTTTCCAGAATTAATTCTTTGTATGAAGTCTTGCAGATAGGAACGTTATTATTCTCCATGCAATGTTCTTTATATAATTGATACAGTTTTTCTCTGTTTAATGTAGGCTCCAAATATTTTTTTTTTGTATCTTTACGACACCAGTGTGATGGTACTGCTGGAAACAAATCAATATGATCTTTGGCGAATTGAATTTTTAAATTGTCATATTTATTTGATGGTACATGTCGACCTCGTTTATCGGGTGACATAATTTCACAAACTCCTCTGCGTGCTTTATCTAAAGCAGTGCGGACCATTTTGTCGCTTATATGCAATGTTTTCAAAAAAAAAGGCTGACAAACTGAAACGGTATCTGAATTTACTTTAAAACTGTACTGAAGTGTAAACTTTCTTCTAGAATCTTTTACACGTGATCCTGTAGCTCTAGTTGCAGTTACGTTTTTGGACAAAAAATCTCTTTGCCTATCAAGACACCCTAAGCCCCAGAAAGAATCAAAAAGCTTTTGTCTTGTTTCACTGTCAAATTTTAATTGACATTGTTTTTTACATTTACATGGTTCATAGCTGCACTTTTTTGCAGGTTTATTCTTGCCTAGAGCCGACGTATATGCAGCGCCACTGTTTCTTTTAAATTTCCTTTGGTTTTTTTTCCACAGTTCTGGTAACTTTCTTTTATTTCTTTTTGGCAAAGGGGAATCAACCTCCTCTTGATAACTTTCACTAATGGAGTTTACTGATACTGGTTCTTCTATTTCAAAAGACTGTTGTGGGGTATTCAAATTGTTTAGTGGAAGAGGTTGATTGGATGACGGTGTAATTGGTGACATTGGGGATGGCTGACTTTCAATATCTGAAGGAACATAATTAGGGTCTGCCACAGAATCATCATCATCAAAGTTTATCCCTGTTTCTAGCAATGTTTCATTATTCATGTTAGATGTAGTGGTTGGTGTTTCTAATAAAATGCTAGGGCTTGACAACGGCTGCACAGGTTCGATTGGAGTAAAAAGTGGTGTAAGTTCTTGTTTACTTTGAACTGAAGAATATTCGGGCTCTTCAAGCGGTATTTCGTTGGGTGTAAATACTGACATTGGTGACAAATGTGAGGCTAATGAAATATCTTTGGTACTATTGTCGCAGAAACTGCCAGTAAAGCCTAAGTTTTCCATTTCAACTATTACAACTTGTTGTTCCACTGTTAGAGGTGAATCTCTGGATGTATTCAGTGGCGATGAATGTAAAATTCGAATTGGTTCTTCGACTGGAAGTGGTAACTCCTCGTAATCATCCATAGTCCGAGACCCTGTTATTTATAAAACTTATGAGAAAGGAAAATTAAAAGAAAAAGACTCTCACGTTTATAATATTTGTAGGATTATAAAGAAAAAAATACACGCATACAGTATTTATACGTAATAGGTACCTACACTAATTCAATAGAACATTTAAAAAAATATTATACCTACTAACTCGCGCTTAGGAATCTTAGGATACCTACCTGTTCAACACAAACGATCGCAAAACTACCTACATCAGTATTATTTAGCTTTACGTTATTGTTATAATACAAATTCATCATTTTAAACAAGAAACAACATCCTAATTAGTCAAATGAACAGAACCTATACTTTAAAACAGACATTTCGATAAGATTATTTTAAACAAATAAGGTATAATCAAAATTACTCACCATTATTGATAAATACATTATCATTTTTTAGTGCTAAACGCAGGATATTGTCTCTACGCTTCATTATTCACAGTAAATTCACTAACGTTATTCCACGCATTAGAGTAGATTACATCTATTCGCTTTGGCAGCTCACTGTAGAATGATCGTGTTTCCGTGTTGTTGATATGACGATACGTCCGCCTAGTGACGAAATCTTGAGACAGCAATACTAAAATATGTAGACGTAAGTGCATACGTCCGCAATGATGACTAAATATCCCCAGGATCATGTTGACATTGATAGTCGTATGCGCATACGTCTATATAGCTCGACACAATGATCTCAGGTTAAAATAAAACAAACAGTCGTATATGTCTATATGGCCCGACTGGATTTCCTGGGATCATAATAAAATTGAAAGTCGTAAGTGCATACGTCTATAAGGCACGTCAAAACTGCCTCAATAAGCAATAATATTGCTCTTACGTCTATTATACGGCTATATGGCCTAAAAATAATTGTAGACTGTCTATCTTACGGCAAATAATATTTTGCAATTTATACAAAAAGTAATTAATATAAAATTATAAGAAAAATTTGGGTTATGTATTGTTTAAAGTAGAATCCATTTGCATTAAAAACGAAAAATCTCATTTTTGCATATACGCCCCTATGGTTTGAGACCCGCGATATAATTTAAAGTAATTATTTATCACAACTACATAAATATGGTAAACCTGAATTTGATATTTTTGGTTTTATGACATATAAACGCTATATAAATATAAATTTATATGATAATCCTTTTAAAAACTATGTCACGCTGAAATCTGATTTTGACTGCAACCAAATTTTATTACGCCACAAAAATATTATAAAAAATGATGTATGAAAAAATTGATTTTGACGAATTTTTTTTTTTACTTTTCAGGTAGAAACAAGAAAGAGGCGAGAAAGCAAGCCGCCATCGCTGCGTGCAACTCGCTTTTTGGAGTCACATTTGATCAGTAGATGATAAATATTTTTTTAAATAAGTTTTATTATAATTTAGATTAATTAAAAATCTAAGTTCATTTTTTTCGTGATAAGAAGCATAAATTAAATGTCGCCTCGCTTATTGACAAGGGTCAATATGATGAAGTATAAGAATAATAAAGAATTTCTGATGAAATTTTGTTTTATTTTACTCTAAATTACTTTTAAACCAGCTGATTTATCAGTTCTGAATCAGGTATTCATGGAACTCGTCATTCATTAATTATCTTAGAGGAGAACACATGATTACTGAAACGTCATAGACCGGGAGATATTAACACAAAATTTCGAGTCATTTGTAACAGGATGGCGGTTCTACAGGGGTCTTAGTACGCAATGACAAAAAGAAAAATGATGGTGTGATCGCTGGTACCGGCGGCTTAGTCGCGTGGGCGTTAGTCGAACTCGTCGGAAAAATAGCGAAAGTCAAACGATTTGTAACACAAAAATTTTTGAATTTACCGATAGCCCATAAAAAAGAAGTAGGCGGTAGTGTCATGCCATACTTTTCCGGTGTGACTTACAGCCCGCCATACCGACGCGAATGTGAAAAAACAATTCAACCATTTGTACCAGGCTAACTTTTGCACAGGTTACCATCGTCGTGCAGCCATTTACGAAAATCGCCATGCCATACTTTTCGGACGATTCCAAATGGTCGCCATACCGCCGAAAATCTGCAAAAAATTTTTTTTCGCCAAACTTTTTGTACCAGTATTGCATTTGGATTTTTGGAGAGTATTTGATAAAATGTGACCATTATTATATTTGCCATACTTCTAGTAGGGGGAAAAAGTGCTGCCATACTTGAAAAATTAATTTATTATTAATTTATATAAGTGAAGATTTCCAACACCTAGATCTTTGAAATTTTGTATTTATATTCGTTGATCCTCAAACTTACAGGAAAAATTAGTGCCATACTGTTACAAATCGTTCAAAATACGAATAACATCTTACAATAAAATAAATCTTATACACATTCGCCACCTCCCACAGGTATGGCATTATCACACTTTTATTTATAATCATTCAGGAGTTGTTGAAAAAAAAATTTAAGGTGGTACAAATCGTTCGGCGAGAAAAAAAAATTTGCAGATTTTCGGCGGTATGGCGACCATTTGGAATTGTCCGAAAAGTATGGCATGGCGATTTTCGTAAATGGCTGCACGACGATGGTTACCTGTGCAAAAGTTAGCCTGGTACAAATGGTTGAATTGTTTTTTCACATTCGCGTCGGTATGGCGGGCTGTAAGTCACACCGGAAAAGTATGGCATGACACTACCGCCTACTTCTTTTTTATGGGCTATCGGTAAATTCAAAAAATTTTGTGTTACAAATCGTTTGACTTTCGCTATTCTTCCGACGAGTTCGACAAACACCCACGCGACTAAGCCGCCGGTACCAGCGTTCACACCATCATTTTTCTTATTGTCATTGCGTACTAAGACCCCTGTAGAACCGCCATCCTGTTACAAATGACTCGAAATTTTGTGTCAATATCTCCCGGTCTATCATATCATAGTTAAAAATGGCATTTCAATATTGTATTAGTAGCTTTCCGCGCGCCTTCGCCCTCTTTGTAGAAATCAAATTAACAAATATAATACTAAAACCTTCAAGTACAATTCTATCACATCATAAACACACACACACACACTATCACAAACACGCGTGCTGCGTTTTTCTATTATTTTTTATTAATTGTATTAACTTACATTACATTATTTACCTACTGGCTACTAGTTAACTTCCTACCGTCCATAACATATTATGTATATAACCAAGAAGCGCAACTCAGGGTCCCAAGACAATTATTTCACGTATTAGTTTGGGACCCACTGTCGTACATTAATTATTGTAAAACATAAATGGACAAATAAATTTATTTCATTTCATTAAAGATTTAAGCGTTTATGTAAGTATAGGATCAGGATAGCAACAGCGATTTTGTTTTATGCTATAAGTACGCGGTGTAAATAATAAATAAATAAATAAAAATCGTTTATTTCCTTTCTAAATTTTACACAATATGGAGTAGTAGGGCCCTCCTAGTAAGTTTAAGATAAAACCTGTGTCAGGAGGACCCGCTCTTCTTTAGCTTAAAATAGGATATCTACATGAAAAAAATAAACTGTTAATAACTAAATATTAATAGTTAAGTGTGGAGTGTATGATTGTGTGTGTGTGTGTGTGTGTGTGTGTGTGTGTGTGTGTGTGTGTGTGTGTGTTTGGATTTGTCGGTTTATGTATGAGCACGAGTTTGTGAGTGAACGAATTTAAATAGCAATTAATATTTACCAGCTAATGATTACACGTGGTTATAGTTAAATAAATAATATAAAAGTAATAATTACACAGTGCATGACGTAGCAAGGAGGTTTTCTGTGTCATCATAATTTAGTGTTTTTAGCCAATTCATTATTTTATTTTTTAAATCACAACAAGTTAGTCTATTAATGTTAAATAATTTATTTAGATGATTATATATATGTCGTGGCCATATCGTAGATTTGCTCATTTCATGAAATGGCCAATTTAGTTTGGCCAGATCGTTAAATCGTCAACGTTTCACGATTTGGTCATCCACATTTGGCCAGATCGTCGATCTGGCCAAACGTGGATGGCCATTTCACGAAATGCGACCATTTTTGTTTCTTTTTTAAAAAGCGATTCGCTTCTGGCAGTCGCCGGCCGCTGCACTGCCGCGGCACGCTCGCTTTGCTCGCTCGGCTCGTGCGTTGTTTATTAAAGTCTAACCTAAACTAACCTAACTGTTTTCTATTGAAAAAACCATTCGCTTCTGGTACCTATTCGCCGGCGCTACCGAGGCACTAACTTAAATGACAATAAACAAGTTCTTAAAATATTCTGAATTTTTTAATGTTTTATGGACTCTCTAAGATATTTTATACGATCTGGCCAAATGTCGATGACCAAATCGTGAAACGTTGACGATTTAACGATCTGATCAAACTATGTTGGCCATTTCATGAAATGAGCAAATCTACGATATGGCCACGACATATATAAGCTGAGTTAGCTGAGTACTGGCGTCTGGCAAAAACAGTTTTGGTACAACGAGTTTTAATTACCTCCTTCCTTCTTCTTCCCTCCACTGTGGTATAAATAAATGGTGTTTTTTTTGTGTGTTTTTATTGTAATAAGTAAGATGTATAGTTGTCTGACTGATACAGGTGTAGGTACAGAAAAAATTAGAATGATAACTTTTTGACTTATTAGGCTTAGCTGATTATTCAAACTTGATTCAAACCAATTTATTGTAATTTGAAGTCGTAAGACAATCAATAATGTTGTTATTAAAATATTATGTTACAAAAGTCAGGCAAAATAAATCAACTGTTATTGATATGAATTTTTAATAAAAAAAATTGATCACGAGGCGGGATTCGGCTCTCAGCTACCCGCCTCACAGCAACGCTCAAAAATTTATCTTTTCAGCGTTTCTATTCTTATTTGAATCGCATGCGACGACATACCTTGTATCTACAGGCTTTCGTGTTTTTGTCTTTTTGATATAGGAATTGGTAAAGGACAGGACAACAAATAAAATTAAGCATGTTTGTCATAATCTGGTTTATTAACATTGTCTCACAAGTCACATTTGAATCAAATCTATTGTAGGCTTAATTGTAGGCCTATATTAAAGATCAAAACAAATTTAAATTAAAAAACGTCAACTGATATATAAAAGAACTTAATTCATAATTATCATTTCTAATAATAACAGACATTACACAAAATTGTATATACAAATAATAAAAGTAGGTATTGCACTTAATTATAGATAGTAAAGATTACAGTCATGTATAAAATAAAATTCATATAAAAACAACATCAATTGGCACAATTTACCATTATCTAGGACGCTGCTATAAAAAATAATACCTAATTAATTGCAGTCAGTAATAGGTACAGAAGAAGGAAACTATATTAACTACATGGACCTAAAAATCTTTTTTTTTAGGTCCATGATTAACTATGTATGTACTTATAGTAAAACAGTTAATAAGCCTACTCATGAAAAGAATGGTATATGTACATTCATAATACTTCATTTAAAATACGGGCTTTTTATAAATGACACAATAACAGAGTAGGTATACAAATTTAAATTGTTTAGACGTTTGAAAACAAAACGCGGGAGTGGGCTATATCGGTTCGGAATTCAAATTCAAAATAATATAAATAAATTATCAAAATGTCACTTGCTAGTTGCAGAAAACCAGTAAAGTAGCTGCGAAAATTTTACCTAATTAAATAAATAAAAATTACACTTAGGTTTATTGTTAGTTTAGACACAAATTAAAAATAATGGGTATTTTTTCTTCTTTCCAAAAACATCATGAAACACACATAGGAATGTAAAAATAAAGAGGAATAATAATATTGTACTAAAATAACTAAAGTACACAATATAAACAACTAAATAATGTCACATTATTATAATTAATAACATCAAAACGTCAACGTTGTATGAAAATAGTTGAAAATCTATTGCATTTCCCTCAAAATTTAACAACTCTATTCTTCCGAGATCAATGATACTGCTAGAAAATAACAATGCTTTCATAAGATCTGCAAAAATACTGCTTGATGAGTATTTTGTGAGTTAAGTTAATTTTTTTTATGACATCGGATTTTAAGATGGATCTATTGTGGATCTATCTATTTATCCCAGAGGTTATCAGAAATCTTTGAACTTTTCTTTTGTCATTTATTATAGAATCCGAGTCTAATCCAAAAATATTGTAAAATAAAATACTACATTCACAACAGCCGATACGTCCACATGGAAAGGGGACTTTGCAATAGAGCCCTGTGTGGGGGCTCTTTTCCCCCTACGAGAAGCAAGTAAAGCTGTGATTCCCCATTCCTGGGTTCACTTCTAGATCGCCTTTCGCTCATATCCTGCAACTCGATATCTCCCCCGCCTACTCCAGAATCTGGGGTCATAGCGGACCCCAAGTTCCTGATATCGGGCCCTAAATAGTGCGGGTTGCTGAAACCCAGAGACGCTCTGTTCGGACGGTTAACTTTCTCTGCGCTTGCGTAATCGGACGTTGATAACTCCCCTTCGTCATCATTTTTGTCAGTCACGGGTATTTTGGTGAACTTCACGGACGCAGATTTTGGCAGGACGGTCGTTTTTTCTATTCTCTTCAGTTTTAGATCTTCTTCTTCCTCCGAATCCAGGTAGACTAGCTTCGTGGCTTCGATGGGCGATAGGACCGGCGTTGGAAGAACCATGTCAGCGAAATCCGGGACAGAAATCGGTTCCCTGGACACTATGCACTGTTCCGGGACAGTTCCTTCTTTGGGGCTTTCATCCCCATCTGCTGGCTGGCGCTCATCGATGATATAGGCGGAGCGAGATTTGGACAAAGACGTGGATTCTCTAATGAGGCTTTCAGTGGAGTCCTGGTCTCCGAGAACACTGTAGGAGCACCTAGCAGCTCTACGGATATGGAAGGAAGAGAGTTTGGAGATCTCTCGGAGGAAGCCCGCGGGGGGTTCAGCTCGAGGTGGTGGGGGGAGGGGGGCACGGGATTTAGAACAAGGGGAGCTGATGAGGAGGGCGCGGCAGTCCACGCGGGGGGAGGGCCACTTGAGGGAGTGGATGATGCGCTCCCAGGTTTCGGTTGCTGGAATGGAAATTTATTTTAGTAGTATAGTACATTTGTAACGTAAAAAGGAAAATTGTTTATTTTTTATTTATATATTTTAAAGGTCAATAAATCTAGTCAAAATTTACTTTATTATGGTAGAGGTCAGGATTCGTATGATGGTTAATAAATTTACTACTATAAATACTACTAGACTATAGTACTAGTATACTTATAAAGATTTTCTTTACTATGATTAGAGAAAAAATACTTAACATTATAGCAAATTTTAAATCAAAGATAATTTAAAGAATTACACACAATTTTTAACAACACACAACACCAAACAAACATACCAAAATGGAACCGCCACAGTTCGTTAGTGGGGCTGCCCCCCGCCTCCCCCCCGAAGATGTACAAGTGTGCCCCCGCGCGCAGCCCCGCGTGCCCGCTGCGGGCCGCCGGGGAGCTCCTCGCGGGGGTGCGCACTTGCGTCCACACGCGGGATACTGCGGATACAAGTGTATTGTAAGAAATAGCCAATAGACTAATAGCTATAATATAATAGCTTGGAAAAGAGGTTTATAAGAATAGGGAATAAGCAATAGCAAAAGTAATATAGCCATAATTGAATAGGTATTTGAAATTCAGACAGTTTTAACGTGATTCCATTCGTGAAGTATTTTTTTTAAGATTAAATAGTTATAAGTATACTTAAAAAAAACTTTTCATCGTAAAAATATTATTTAACGATGTCAATTTAGTTTTCTTTCGACCTTTAAAACGTCTCGCGTAATAACTACATTTGGTTGCAGGAACACAACCCCACACATTTTTAAGATCTTTAATTTATTTTAGGCAACATGTAAGAAGTACAAATAAAAAATCTTTAATTTAAAACTATAATCCACATAAACTGAATACTAATACAAAGTGACGAATGTTAGGGCGGCCATACACGGACCGCTTCAACAGTTGAGACCGACGGCTTGAAGCCGCGACCGCGCGGTGAACTATAGACATTCATTCACTGCCGTACACATGACTGCTCGAGCCGCCAACTGCGTGGTAGCGAAAGCTCGAGCAGTCAACGACCGACCGCTCGAGCAGGCCGTGTACGGCCGGGCTACACGTGTGCACGTGTGGCACGTACTGTACCTCTACCATGAGTTGACATAGTTAAATCGTCTGACGTAACTACAATAGTAAACGTGAATACAGGTAAATTAGCTTGGAGAAATTTTTGCATATGTAGTGGTGTGTATATTACTCAGATCTTAGAGCGCGTTTCCACTATATCGTTCTGGCCTATACAAAAATGTTTCGATATCCTAACATTACTATTTAATTTTATACTTATTCCTAGCAACACTTTTGTTTTCAATAAAAACAAGTTTTTATTTGAAAGAAAATGGTTTTGACTTTATAAAAAAAAATATATCATTCAATTTTACGTCCTTGAGCAAACGACAAGGCGACTACCGTGAAACAATAAAATATCGTGTCCATAATAATTTGTTTCATAATTAATATTTGACCATAATAATTACGAAACAAAACAAATAAATAAATCGTCACTTGATAGTGGAAAGTGGAAACACGCACAAAACCAGAATAAACCAGTTTACGCTGTCCGCAGGTGCCACGTGCAGTCGTTTGGTACCGTTAGAACATAAAGCACATTTCATTCAAAAATTATAATTATTATGTGCGTAGTTTAATTGATAAATTTTGTATTTGTTGATTGTTGTTATTATTTGTTATTATTGTTATAATATTTGTTGAAGTGAATTACATGTCCCGCAGCCGGAGGCCCCAAATGAAAACTCAGATGTACTTAAAAACTACATTTAATAGCTAAAATGAGACTTTTACACCCATGTCTGCACGATGCAGACCGGAGTTAAAGAATGAATTTATACAGTTTAATAATTATAAAGACGTAAGCTTGGATGCTAACTAAGGGAAATCGCATCCACATTCTATTCCCGTGCGAACGGCGTATTCAGCAGTTTTGTATGAAGGCAGGGCCATAACTAGTGTTTAATTTGTGTGTAAGTGTTGTAACTTTATATTGTTAATTCAATATGGCTCCAGTGTTAAAACATGGTCGAGGCAAGCCTTTGACTTCTCAAACTAAAGAATTAAACTTTAAATGTCGTTTCTTTTTCAGGTTAGTAAATTTTTCATTTTAGTAACATTGTTAATGTAAAAGTTATATGTATCTTAAATGTGCAAATCTATACATATAATAAATCTGTAGAAGGGTCAATTCTGTACATTGAAAATATTGAAAAAATAAATAGCAGGGAGTGTTACTGGATCGATACCAAACCCAAATATGTGATTAAAAAAATTTTTGTCTGTCTGTCTGTCTGTCTGTCTGTCTGTCTGTCTGTATGTGAAGACATCACGTGAAAACTAACGGTTCGATTTCGATGAAACTTGGTATAATTATACCTTATTATCCTGGGCGTAAAATAGGATACTTTTTATCCTGAAAAAATACGAAGAAAAAAAATAATCTAAATTTTTCAGTTTTATCCATAGACGTTGTTCTGTAGAACAGCGAACACAAGTTGGGTATTATTATAGGCCTAGCCGTATTTGAGTCCAATAGATATTTATAAGATGTTACTGTCAGAGTTACTCAAAATGGAGAAATAAACCATCCAGGCGAAGACCGACATCCGCGCGGACGGAGTCGCGGGCGGAAGCTAGTATTAAAATAAAGTCTCATCTTTTTCAGAGGAGAAACACATATAGTTTAATTTAAAATCCCTTATATATACAGGGTTACTTGTAAAACACCGGCAACCTCGCAGGACAAGATAGCTAACATCATAAGTAACAACATTTCGACTATTGATAATTTGTTGGATTTTTTTTTCATACAAAAATAAATATTCATTTAATTTTCCGTCTGAATATTATAAACTCTACGCCTCCCAAAAATTACGTAAACAAAAAGCGAACGAGAGGGGGAAGGGGGCGTCGCGTCGTCCATCCGATAATTAATAGAACATAGACTTACAAATGTAAGGAGAGTACAATAAAAGTTTAAAAAATCATTTAAAAATAATTTATTGCGTTATGCCAAAAGTCGTAGAACAAATGTTGTTACTTATGATGTTAGCTATCTTGTCCTGCGAGGTTGCTGGTGTTTTATAAGTAACCCTGTATAAAATAAAAACTAAAAATAAAATGTTGTTTTATTTTATTTGCTGACCATACACTACTACAAACGCAAAAATTTCTCCAAGCTAATTTACCTGTAGTTCATAACTTTCACGAGATTATTTACCGTGAATGACGTATCTATCGTCGAATAGTTATAAACTATGACATAATATGTCAAAATTAGAACTCATGGTGCAAAAATTGTATGGTTAGTACAGCGAGTGTAGTATAGTTTACTATACGTTATCTACTGTAGTGTACTATTGCACCACATGGTAGGCTTTTTAGTTCCGCTACGGCACACTAGGGGCGCTGTACGAAATTTTATACAAACCGCTTACTACAATCTCTAGCGAGTATCGTATGCGTAAACTCATGGTAGACTTACTGGTGTCGTAGTGCCACAGGTCAGCGCAGTCCCTCAGGTCGCACTGGCCGCCGTGCACGTAGAGGCGCGCGTCGTGCAGCGCGGCCGCGTGCCGGTGCCGCGCCGGGCCCGCGCCGCTCGTGCGCACCTGCTGCCACCACTCCGATTCTGTGGATACACACAATTATATAATTACTGTTGTCCTGGCAAACGTTTGTACTGCTTTATTGACGTGACAACGTCTTATAATTCGATAGCCGGCTGCACGCACGAAAAAACATGACTCATGCGGCGTTACCTCGCTCTGAGGCGTTCCATGTAAGGCTTGAAGTGCAAGCGAGAGCGCGGAACGAGCGACAAAGAAGCACAATCGGCCGTTGTCACGTTCAACTATCGTCAGTAAACCGACTTTACAGACAACCAATTTTTTTTTTAATATTCACTGAGATATGAAAAATAGATATTCAATTCGAAATGGAATTGTTGAAAGTTAGTTAACAAATTCAATAAAACCAGTCAACTGTCAAACCTATCACACGTGTTAGTCACACGTGTCACTAACACGTGTCAGTCACACGTGTCACTAACACGTGTCAGTCACACGTGTTACTCGATGTGTCACTACTCACTACTTACATGCGTCACACACACGCGTTACTCGACGTGTCACCACTTACATGCATCACTCACACGCGTTACTCGACGTGTCACCACTTACATGCGTCACTCACACGTGTGACTCACAACTCACCATAATGAAACGCCCACAGCTCATTGGTGGAGCCCCGCAAGTCCTTATACCCCCCGTATATTAGCAAGCAGTCCTTCAGCGCATGCGCAGAATGTCCCCGTCGTCCCCGTGGGCCGGTCCCGTTGCGAGCTTCGCGGGCACTGCGCCGGCGCAGTGTGGAGTAGTTGTTGCTGGTCTGACCGGCTAGCTTCCGCCATAGTTGTAGCTAGAATGGTTTGAGGGAATAAGTTTATTGACGAAATATTACTTACTGACTTCGATCATTTGTAAGGAAAAATTATGAATGTTGTACCTACATGTTATGGTAAATGGTAAATATTAATATAATATATAAAACTCAAAGATGACTGATATAGTGATCTATCAACGCACAGCCCAAACCACTGGACGTATCGGGCTGAAATTTGGCATGCAGGTAGATGTTAGGACGTAGGCATCCGCTAAGAAAAAATTTCCCGAAATTCTTGCGGGAACGGGGAAAAACGGGGATGCACGTACAAAGTCGTGGGCGGAAGCTAGTGTGTAATAAAACGACGATTCTAAAATGCTACCAGAAGTCTAGTTTGATTTTGTTTGATTGAATCAAAGTCGAAGTGACTTCTTCCTACAATTCCTATTTCTTATTCAATACAGATGGTTGAGATACTATTCATATTTAGGTAAGTTCGCAACAAACATCCATAATCTCATTGTGAAAGGCGACAGCTGAAATTATTTCGAAAGGAATTTAACAAGAACCTGCACTAATAAGACATACCTTATTTACATGGAATTGAAATCCTGTAAAAACCCAGTATTCAATGATTATTATATTGAGATGTACCTCGGTATCATAGATCCAAAGCGGTGTCTCATTGGACAGGGCACCAGCTTCTCCACCGAAAACATAGAGACGACCTTCATGAGCTGTTGCAGTGTGTTCCTGTAGCGCGGGGGGCGGCTCCCCGCGAGCTTCTAGCCGCTCCCAACGTCCTGTGGCTGGATGGGCAAGATTGGTATAAAAGTGAGGCGTTAAGAAGGTTTTTGTTGTATAAATAGAGCCGACTTGGGTAACCAAACAATTGATTACAAGAGACTTTAGAATCCTTGGTTTAAATACAATGAGACTAAAAAAGAAAAGAAACGATATGCAATGGGAAGAAGTGTAGACAATTATTTAAAATCTTTTTAACACGTTCACTGCGGCATGTCCAGTATCGGGCCATCAGCGACTACACCACAGTGCGGCGCCCAAAATCGCAGTTTTCACCGTGGTGCGGCGAGGTTTTTTATATGTTAATCAATGACTAGAAAAGAGACAAATATATTTTTGTGATCACAGTTTGAAGTAGGACTCAATTTCGTTTAAAAATCGTATGGCAAAATATTGGACACAACGCATAGAAAAGAAACCGTTTCTTTTGGTGCGGCATGTCAAATATTTTGCCATGGACAAGCACCTCATGCCGCACTGTACTGCGAGCGCGCCGCGTGTCAGTCTCGCATAGTGATGTACCAGGACCGCACGCACTTTTCTTTTGAGTTTTTTTAAATGAAAATACCTTAGACTTTAGAGGCTTTAGTTTTTTACTTTCTTTTATTTCGTAGCATAAACGCAAAAATGTGATGACAGTTGTGAAAATAATATAAAACAAAAGTTACTGAACAAATTAAAACAAAAGTTACTGAACAATTTCCTGATAGTACTCTATCAAGTACCTTGTTTTATATGTGTTTTTTTTTTGTATCGACGATCTTGTTATCTGTTAACAAACAGACTGAAATATACAAAATTGATTTATATCGATATCGATGTTTTATTTTACAGTGTTTCCCATCGCTATTACTGTAAACATGCCGTATCAACGCAGTGCGGGATGGCAAATAATTTTTCACAAAATCAGGGGTTTACATTTTCCCTCATATCTTTTAAACTATTGGGTCAAACTAAAAGCTATTTATGCGGTATATACTAGACTATATATAGGTACTATTAACTGAAAAAAAAATTTTTGAAATATCTTGAATTTTCATGAAGTCAGAAGTCAGAAGGTGCGATGTGATAAAAATGGCTCATGACGCACAGTGGTGAACTTGCTGATGTGAAGTATGGAAGACATGCCGCAACAACGGTAAGTTTGGCATTTTAGGTGCCGCAGTGAACGTGTTAATATACAACAACCTATTTATCGACATAACGATATCCTCACACTTTAGAGTTGAGTGTATTTTTTTCTTAATATAATAAGATTTTAATTACTCTATCCTTTCTAAATCAACATCTTTTCATTTCATTTCTATTCAAACTACTTTTCAAATAGTAAATTCATAGTTTTTCAAGAAAAGCGAGCGGCTCTTCACATAATTGTGTCGATCGTCAAAGAAACGCTGACTGCAGTGGCCTCTCCATTCGAGCCTCTACATGAGAACGATTTGTTGATAGAACATGAAATGTGGGTTAAGTTTTGTTTTTAATACATGCATATTTAAAATGATGCTTTTATTCTAATAAGTATTTTTACTGCGGTGGTCCTATTAAAATTGGATAAATTAAATACGAAAAGATAAGATGGTAATTACTGAGATATTTTTGAGGATTATTTTCACATTAGCAAGTAGATCAAAAAATATTCAGTTATCAAATTATTATTAGACCTCTGGATACCAGTCTTAAATAAGATTGGTGTAATGTTATGTTATGCTAGTCTTTATGTTGTGCTCGAAATCGATTTATTAGACGATGTAATTGCATACTACAGGTTATTGTTCTCTCTAGACAAAGTAACTCTATGTATAGCAACTATCGAAGTTTTAAAAATAATCTGAAAATCTTGCCGATTCTTCTGGATAAATGCGATCAACTATCATAAAAACTTGTAAAAGTAATAATAATTTTCTTTGAGTTTGACCGTTTCTACTCATGTGACCTTATGCTCGTCTTTACTTCGAACTGGTCCAAATCCGATCTAGAAGACCATTATTAGGTAATTGTAATTTGTAATACTAACACTAGGATAAGATTTTACTAATACTATATGGGCTATGTGGCCTGAAATAAATGAATTTTATTTATTATTATTTATTATTATTATATCTTAGTATGTTATAAACACACTGCTGGTCAATCAAAAGAAGAAGAGAACTTACCTAGACAGTATCTAATAAAAGATACATAAATTATTAGAAGCAGTCTACACTAGTGTTAAATAACTTCTTCCTTTACTTACCCAGACAGTATCTCCAGAAATCTCTCAGCGGAACCGATCCCCCCGCGCCCCTCCCGCCAAGAACGTACACGTACCCCCCCAGGAGCGTCGCAGAGTGCTTGCCACGCGCGCAGGGTGCAGCCCGCGACGCTTCCACACCGCTCTCCACGGATGACCACATTATCTGTGAATAGGTTTTTCAATTCTTTTAATTATACAAAAGAGAGAATATAAAGTATGATGTACAATGTATCCTTATACATAATTTTAAAGGTTATACATTAGTTTATTGGTTGCCTGGAAAATATTGCTTCTGAACGAAAATATTGCTTTTAAGCGAATCAATGAACCTTGGTAAAAGTTCAGTAAAATTGAATTGGCAAGCCGAAGACATAAAAATAAGATAGGAGTAGCTAGTTATGGAAAATATCAAAAGTCCTGAAGAGCTTCATTAAAATTACGTTCTTTAAAATGTTCACATTTTAATAAATAAGTATTAACATTGCTATTGAGATTACCTACGAGTAAATTGTCTATCACGTTTCAAGAATAGCGTGCCTTCAAGGAAACTCATCAAATATTCATTGACATTTTGATTTATCGTTAAACCTTTTACTTTTCCAATCAGCTCCATCAAGTCAGCAAATAAGACGAGCTTCAACTTGTCTAATTTAGTTATTAAATTCGAAACATGCTCGTACATTTTATATTTAAGTTCAAGAAAGTTCCGAACATCAAAGACGAGAAAAAGTGCATTATTCCCTTCAAAGCACCCCTCAAAGCGGCGAAATATTCCATATGTAGGAAATGAAATGGGCCGGCGTCCCTCAGGGCTCGTCGCCGGACCCCTCCTCTTCCTATGCTATAAGTATAACTCATTGAACATTATCGTACGCACTTCAAGTGAGGGTTGCTGAGCATCGCTTACAACATGTAAATATTGGTTAACCGAAAAGAATGATTGCAGTAGTAAGTTTGGGGATGCTTCGTTTCGCAGTGGTGTATTCAACTAATGAGCCGAAATTATTTAAGTAGCTATATATCAATGGAACGATGTAGGGAAATGGATTTCATTGCTTCAGTTGATTTTATTACTTTATCAATGTGTTTGTATTAAGGATTGTATTAAACACATATCACTAAATGTACTTAACTATCACGAAACAAGTTTGAAATAAAAATCTTTTATCGATGAACGAAGATGCTTGGCTAATTAATGTTAGTTGCGGAAAGTATAACTTAAGTACCTACCTATGTTTTGCAGATTATTTTAATGAGAAATCCTGTTCATATAGGTGAGCTATAAGATAGGAATTGAAAATGGATATTATTTTAATTAAAGTACCTACCTAAGATACAATCTACAAGAAAGTATCATATTTCCAGATATTTGGAATTGAATTCGTAGGTTCTAGATGCTTTATAAGTCATAAATTAAGTTTCCTACAGTTTGGCAATAACAACGTTACTACCTAAATTGTGACCTGGATTCAGTGCTTCCAAGAAATTTGCCATTTCTGGAGAAAACAAAAAACTTCTGTACGTGGAGCGTCGCCAAGTTTCCTACATTTTAGAGGTAATTGATTGCTTTGTCCTTTACAGTAAGGAGTTCTGTTTTATCGCCGACTTGGTTCTATTGTAGTATTGATTCGTCTACCACTAAATTGAGTTATTTGTTTCGTAGAAAGGCAATAAGTATATTTACTTCTTCTTTTATGTTTTCTTATTATATTATAGCAATGTACATAACAAGTTCTTGGTGTTTTTCCTAACTTTTGCTCTGGCGACACCGATCATGGAAAATAACTAGTATCATGTCAAGCTTATGACATGTTGTGAAAGACTTTCGATTCATACATAAGAACCCACTTGTACATAAGTATTCCACTGCTAGGCAAAAAGAAATTTTTTACTTTTTTTTAACAATATTTTAGCTTCACATACAACGACTACCTATTTTATCCCCTTTCGCTTAATTTAGAGAGCAAAAGTAAATATTTATCCCGCAATGTTTGGCCAGTTACCTTGACCGTAATCAAAGGTCTGTCGCAACCCCCAACCCCTGTATTGACAGCCCTTCGTGCAAAATAAAACGGTACAAGGGTTAAAGGGTAGCCTTTGGTTAGATAGTAGATAGGTATAAGCACAGACTAATAATAATATACTACGTATACAAGTATAAGTATTAAACACTTTATTGCATATTGAACGGTGTATCTTATGAAAATGTTTGAAGAAAATAGTTACATAGCATAATAAGACAAGACAAAAAAACATAAATAATTCAGTTTCAGTGAATAAGTACCTAATAATAACCAAATTGAATACTACCTACGTTACTTTACAAGTAAATAAACAATATTAAATACAGAAAACATTAAACATTAATACTGTTTATTAGTAACTAAGGTAATCCGTAATCTTCTCTTAAAACACAAAATTAAATATATTTATACCAAAACGTTAAAACTGAAACATTTTTCACAGTTTTACAAGGATGCTTGCGTTCCACAAAACTGAGGTGAAAGCGTCATTAAAATTAATCGTAGGCGGAATTTAGCGAGCAGACTTGTACATACAACTTATTATATACTGTATCTATATTATGTTTATATCTAGTACTTGTATATAGGACTAGTATGGTATTATATTACCTATCTGTATATTATATTGGACCTAGCCACCATGCGACAGCTGTTACCATTTAGGTACAAAATTGTATTCCATATTTTATCATTTTGGTATTGTTAAAATAGAAGTGTTGTTTATGATTTTAATAAGAAGACGTAAAAAAATATTACTAAAATCACAGAGCCTAAAATGAAAATAATACGTATTATTTCTTTATTATATTATGCTTTACAGACGACACAATAAAAGAAAATAAATAATCAAATAAATATTTATTTAATTGCATAGGTAGTTAGTTAAGTACATTTGAGTTTAAGTAATTTCTAAGTACATTTCAAAGTTGTTTAATATTTGAACTTGTGTAAGCTAGCTTATGTTAAATACTGCCGCTTTCTGGCTTGAGAAAAGTATTTTCTTAAGTACCTTAATTCCCGCTTTAAATGCTTTAACGCATAATTAACATTAATCAAAAACACATTTGAGTTTCACATGTACTTGTAGTACTTTATGATGTTGTAAATGCTCTTTGCTCAAATCATAAGCCGGCATAAAGCGTCATATATGTTACCAATTTTATAAATGCGAAGTTTCTGAATTCTGAGGATAGCTGTAGGTATGTATCCTATATATCTATCCTCATGTATTTATATTTGTTCTTCACGAAAAAAACTGCTGAACGCATTTTGATCAAACTTTACTACTTATACATAACTGATTAACACATATGAGCTATAAATATAAATTATCTATTTGATTTTGTGGGTGAAACCGCGAGGCACAGATATGTAAGTTAATTTCAGAAGTTTAATTTGTAAACAGCCTTTGCTTTGCTTTGTAACTGTCGGCTTTGTCTTTCTTTTGGTGCAAAATAAAAGTATGGTGCTATTTCTTTATTTCTTATATCAACTGCAGTACGTGGTATTGACCAAACAGATTTAGGGATCCAACCGTCCAGTAGGCTTTGTCAGCAATAATTAGACAAGTTAGTGTCAACAGGGGCGCTAAACAGTGTTTAGGTTCAGCTCGTAAATATCGGGCTTGTCGCTGATCAGATAGGGTCGTTCACCCTCGAGGGGCGATAATTCTACCATTACGTAAGGGTGTGAACACACGTCAAGACATCGGGGGTGGATGCATTTTTCGGTGTAATGCAATTTGTAGGAATTATTGAATTTTATACTGGATAGAGGTGATTGTAACCATTATTTATATTGTTATCATAGAATTTGTAGGTACAACGTGAAACTTTATTTTAATTTGTATATCTGGAAGAACAAACACCGTTAACTTAATAAAAAAAGTATAGTAAGCAGACCGTACATATACATAACATTTGAAAGACCGTACATAACATTTGAAAGTTTCTTAACCCAGTAGTTTAAGAAGCGCGTTTATATTATAGCAGTTATTTTGTCAGATTTTCTATCTAACCTATGTTCATAAGAACGACGGATGTTCACAAATCTTATTTTTTTTTCTATACTCTCATACATATAGTTTATAGCTATATTACACACATAATGTGTTCAACACTCTCAGTGTACCTATTCGGTGCACTGTTGCACATAATTACCGTCTGTAACGACCCTTATTGAAAGCTTTATCCCTTCAGTACTAGGGTAGCTGTTATAACCTTTGCAACGATAAATTAATCTCTATCAAAAAAGGTTTAAGGTCGAAATTAGAAAATCTCTCGGAAGAGGGTAGTTGCACAATTCAAAATGTTTGACTACCTGCGAAGGTTGTATTGACAACAATCAATAGAGCTGTCGCGGGGGAGAATGACATTGCGATTTTATAGCCCTTTTAATTAAGCATAATAATAAATGTTTTTCAGGAGTGATATTGTGACTTCTTTGCATATAGTTAGTTTTAGTTATTGCTTGGTTGTTTTTGTGTTAAGTAACTAAGACGAATACTGGAAACTGTGATAATGGGAGTATAATGGCTACTTTTTATGTGAACGAATATTTACGACAATTTACAAAAACATAAGTTTTCATAAATTTACTAACACTTTATAATTTATAATTAGTTACCGAAAAAAACCGGCCAAGTGCGAGTCGGACTCGCGCACCGAGGGTTCCGTACATTGCTGTTTCTTTTGATTGCGTTGACATAGAAGTTTGATTTTGTTACAGCTTAAAGGTATTATAGACCTGAGTATTTGGTATGAATTTCAATTTAATACCTCTACGCGTTTATGAGGAAATGTGTAGTAAGTTTAAAATTATTAAAAAAAAAAATATTATGTGATGTAACTAAAAATTTATGGTTTTCGTAATTTTTCCTTTATCTATGCTATAAGACGTTGCTTCGTACCAAATTTCAAGATTCTGAGTTCACGGGAAGCACCCTGTAGGTGTTGATTCCCTTGCAAGTGTCGAAAATTTGCGGCATAAACCGCTGTATCTTTTGATTGCGTTGGCTTAGAAGTTAGATTTTTTCACAGCTTCAAGGGACAGTAGACCTGAGTAATTGATATAAATTTCAGCTTCATACCTCCACGCGTTCCTGAGAAAAAGGGTCTTGACAGACGGACGGACGGACAACAAAGTGATCCTATAAGGGTTCCGTTTTTTCCTTTTGAGGTACGGAACCCTAAAAATAACAAAACACGCATAGTTTTTATTCTAATAATATACGGCATATTTGATTTCTTTATTGTTCCACTGCGAACTTTAAAGTCCACGATGAACATGAGCACTGTTATATAATAAATTGCATCATAAATTGCACAATCTTCAAACCCAGTACATTTAACATTAGCATGTATAACCTGCTATAGCCAAAGGCTAGACGGACCACACGGGGGACCTAAATCCAATTTGTTACGTCCCCCTTTGAACCCTCTGTGTTCAATGTTAAAATATGTACCTGCATACAAAGCGAACAAAGCTTTTGCTGAATCGATTTAACTTTGGTGAAGAATTGTTGACAAATTTGTTTATACCATGTCTACACATTTTACTAAAAGAACAATGCAAAAGTTAAAATGAAAAATTGATTAGGTATTCTTTTACTATTTGTAACATCGTCAATGTAGCAGCAAACAATTAAGACCATCGGGGGTTTCTACTATTTGAGGGCTGAGGGTTTTTAAGCTATTGCATAGCTTCTATCGCGGGCCTTGAGCGCGGGGACCGAATCCAGAAATTGCGTAACGAAAAAAACCTCACGCTCCCCACGGGGACGGGCACGGAGGTGTGGCTTGAAGGCATAGCATGCAATAGCTTTACCGCGGCAGTCCCCGAGTGCCACACGTCTTTTTTTTTATTTAATATTAAAATTATTGGAGGGCCAGTTAAAACTAGGGTTGCCAACCGTACTATAATATAAGTATAGTATTGTACTATATTTCGGGTCTGCGTACTATATACTGTTGAAAACATATATAGTACGCAAAAATACTATATTTTCAACACCGACAAATGTTACAAACAAATCCTTCATTAAAAAAAAATAAGAACGCGCCTTATTATTGAAGATGGCTAAGTCATATAACCTATTGCGCATATACCAGTGGCGAGATGAAAGAAACAGAAGTAGTGTATCATTAATAAAAAATGATCTTTTGATTTATATTAATTTAAAAATTGAATGTGACAAAGCTTGACACTTTTATTTTAAACAAAAAGCTGTTACACAGTGCAAGAAGTGCAAAAAATATAGTTTTTTATAATTAATATCTATTTTTTTTGTTTTTCCCATAAAATACTATATTGTTTTTAAATGTACTATATTTTTTACACCTTATTTTGGAAAATACTATATTTTGATGATGAAGTGTTGGCAACCCTAGTTAAAACCAATATCTCTTGAAGTTCAGTCCGACTAAACTGCCGAAATATTATTAGGGGCAGTGCAAAGTTACGCGGTAAGCTTATGATCTGTATTTTCCTTTCCCTTTGCTACCGAAGTAAATCTGCACTCAAAACGACATCGTTGCGTTACCATCTTGCGCTTTTTCGAGGCCTGGAAAAAGTAGTACCATATCATTTCAAGTGATTGTTGAACAAACAATGCGGATTGCGATCCGCTCCTCAGCTGCAGGCGCTTTCAGGGACCCCATTGTGCTCAGCTGTGTGTTTTAGACGTAAACTTCGCTTTGAAACTCGCGAGACTACTTTCTAAGTATAGCAGAAAGGGACGAAAATGTTGGGAACCATGAGCATATGGAGTAATCAAGAACGATGACGTGGATAGGAGTTATCACGAACGAATTAGTTGTAGGTACGTAACAATATAGTGATACCGTTCTAAAGAAGCAGCTGTTAAGGTATGAGGAATGACCGTGGTATTATGAAAATGATTTACAAGGCACAATCCTGAAAAATTAAAACTATCATTAATGTTGAGTTCTAGAGAAAAATAGTTTAACAATAGCTGTTCGCTTTGCTTGCACACAGATTCATGAATGTCCATATTTTGATATTTATCGAGATTTTTATCTATTTAAGTATGTACAACAATATAGAATAAGACATATTATGTAGACTATCGACACATCAATATAATTCCATCAAGATAAACAAGCTGCACCTAACGAGATCAGATCAGACGTAGTTTTTGCAATAAGCCATGACAAATTGTCTGTCATATCGCCAATCAAATCGTTAGGCACTTGATTATCTCCAGGGCGCAGCGCCTCCCCCACCCCCGTCCCCCAGGGAGGCTTCGTTTGGCTAGAGGCATTATGCTGTATGACTTTTTAGCTTGATTTTAAAATACTAGAGATATACTAGAGAGATAAACGCAAACGTTTGTAATATAATATAGATATATAAAATTCTCACAATGTAAGTTACCATACTCCTCCGAAACGTCTGGACGATTCTCATGAAATTTTGTATGCCTATTGAGATCTGAGAATCTGCCAACATCTATTTTTCATACCCCTAAGTGAGAAGAGTAAGGCAGAACAATGTTTGTCGGTTCAGCTAGTTATCATAAAATATTTCTTTTTTTTTTATGGCAGAGCAAGCAGAGGAGCAGGTGGGCTACCATATGTAAAATCTGTTGTTATCTCTATAAATTTGGAGGTCAACCACATAAAAATACTGAATCGATAGTAAATTTCGTATGCGGACAGATTATAGCCTGTAATAAAGTATAGGGGACATTTCATGCGTGCACCACGCGACTCAAGTCGCAGGTTAAATACTCTACATTAATATTTTAAATAGGAAAGATTTGAACCAACTCAAAAACTAACAAATTCACAAGTTGAAGGCATACATTATTCCTGGGTAACATAGACAGTAAGTACTGTCTATGTTACCCAGGATCTATAAGTTTAGACTATACTTTTTAGTTCTACGGGATGTAAACTGTAAATTTTGAAATTATCATCATCGCTACTGACACTATTAGTATTAAACAAAGTCGCTTCCCGCTGTCTGTCTGTGTGTCCCTATGCAGCTCAGATTTTTAAAAATAAACTTCGCAACGGATTTTGATGAGGTAATTTTAAATAGAGTTCGAGAGGAAGGTTTTAGACTTTTAGTAAATAATTTGTTAAGTTATCGATAACGCAGCTAGGTAACCTATCAAAATATTATGCTATTCTTCCATAGATAATATTTCTATTAAATACTAAAGCTCTTTTATCAAACGCCCGCTCATTTTGCGGCAGTCATGCGGAACTAATGGCGTACTATCTCGCAGCCCGAGGGTTTTGGCGGTAAACGAAATAAGTCATGGTCTATGGATCGAATCTTCTGTGGTACGTAAATTGAAAGCTCTATGGTTAGGCTAAACCTTACTATGGTCCTTCTATGGTCATAGAATATATTATACTCTATGGTGGAATGGGATTTTTAGAGAGGATTGGCTGTGCCGTGCAAACGCGAGGATCTAAGCGAGGATCAAACCGAAGGAAAAAGCAAGTACATATTTCCATAGCTTACGTACGTTACGTATTCTTGGTAGGTACCATAACTAAGCTCCATACATCACAACTCACAGCTAACTAAGTATGTATTACAAAACGTTTTTTTTTTTTTAATCATATAAAGCGGTGCCGACTTTGTAGCCTTTCTTTTTAAAAATGTAAAATATTTACCGACCAAAGTGCGCAATATTAAAAATATTTAGGTATACGGTAGCTTTAAAAAAATTACCATGTTATACAAAGGAACATACATAAAACCGCTTTGACCAAGGACAATTTGATAAAAGATAATCATGATGAGATCTTGCCAAATTAATTGTATTACTTAAGCTCGATAGTCCCGGAGTGGACGTCAATTTAGTTTCGTCTTTAGTTACTCTACTAGTTAGTTAAGTTCAGTTATATTTTTTTTGTTGGATTTTTCTTTTATCTGTATGCCGGTATTGATATCGAATCTGGAATCTTTAAATTATAGAAGCGAAAGCGTACATATAACTTACCAAGAATATTTTATTTTAAACATAGTTAGGTACTTATTTAATAGGAATTACATGCAATATTTTTTTTAATGTCTGTCCAATTTCTAACATGTTTAAATTTTTTATATCCTAACGATGCAGTAGGTAGATATTCACCCAAAATAATGTATGGAAACATTTTCAGCATTCTCTGTTAATAGTTAGTATTTGAGATTAGAAGTACCTATACCTACTATGTAGAGCAAAAAATAAAACGATCTTCAGACGCAGTAACTATCAATTCAATATTTAAAATAGTAGACACAAAAGTAAATAGAAAATTTCTATAAATGTTTACTCAACTGTTGTACAATTTATTTTTTACCAATTTTTAACAAAGGAGACATAGTAAATCCGCATGAAAGATATAGTTAAAAAATGCGATTAAAATTTAAACCACAACAGTTATTAATACTACCTACATGTACACATTGATTCTAATTAAAAAATACTATTCTATAATGTTTATGTTTCAACCGCATCGCTTAGAGCACTCCTATTAATTTATATTGTCCATTGAAAATGCGTCGCGGGTTTTCCACTACGTTTTTCAAATGTGTAGAAATGCTACCTATATAAAGACTTACCTATATTACGTCATCCGTTACAGATTACTTATTATGTTAAACACAGATACACAAAACAAAACAACAGTGACGCTATTTAATTTTAATGGTTAGGTGCATTGAACTATTCGTGAGGGCGGACGCACGACATCCCCGTCTCGAATTCCGAATCGCACTGGGGTAGGGTGCGTTCGGAAATACAGATTTGGGGGTTGAAATTTTAACGAGATGCTTGTCATACCGGCGTAACTTGCGGTTCCTACTATCTGTTTAATACTACGTCTTGATTAAGCTAATTTTGTATTTTTCATTGATTGATTAGTCGTGTAATTTAGGTACTGTTTTCTTAATTATTTTTATATTAATTATCGTAGGTATGGAGTTATGTACCTATGAAAATTATTTGAAAAATTAAAAGTCTAAGATATAATGGCTATGCCTATGCCTACACTTATAACGAATTTTATAACTAAAAAACATGTTTTTATATTATGTTCTTTTTTATTTCAAACACTTCCACAACTCCTTAGTAAAAATTAAATTATTAAACACAATCAGCACCTGGGGATAGCTGATAGGGATTAGGATTTTTCCTGAACAAAGAAATTAAATGCGAAATGATGTCAACATTGTTTCAGAAATATTTCTGCTTATAAAAGACCCAGTTATATAACATGTAAAGAGGTCATGGCAGAAGGATCTGGGACCAGCTTACATAATAACTATAAGGTCGTTATCGGCCATTGAACTGTAAGCTTGGCTGACTCTGCCTTGTTAGTTCTTACAGAAATGGAGCAAAATAATTATCTAGGTAACAACTTACATTTTTATTGCAAAAGATTTTAAATTTTCAACAAAAAAAGGATCTAAATTTGAAATGAAAGGTTTCAATCGATAGATCTGTAACTTGTGTCTTATAATTATGTATCTACCTATCAAACAAACTCTTATTAATTTATATAATATGTAATTACCACGAATAATCTTATCGAAACCGTAATTTGAAAATGAGATTCGAGTTGCGTATGGCTCTTTAAATCTATTATACCCAAGTATATTATTTAGGTAATCGTGCATTAAGATAAATAATCGCTCTACATATACTCGCTCTACTATGAAAAAGTGATTAATTTCATACAGTTGATACAGGCGCGTTGTAAAGTCCGTAGGTACGGCCAACGTACGGCTTTCGATCGATATGGCGGGAAAGCTATGAAAGCGCGGGAATTCGCCATCTTAATATTCGTTGCTATGGTTACGAGAGGCTTTTATTTCATTTGAATAAAACAGTTAGGCATGACGAAAGATTTTGAAATCCTCTACCATAATGTGTGTATACGTTTACTATACAAGAAAAACTCTATATTTCGGTAATATACTTAAATTTAACGAAGGTAAAAGCCATTTTTCAAAAAATATTTATTAACTGTGCCAAAACAGCTCGCAGGTGTCATGGCGTAGGCGTGACGTCACTTTTTAGTAAATACGTAATTATTTGTACGCATTGCGAAGAAAATTAAAAAAATATTTATTTAATGTGTTATAGAAACGAATTTCAAAGTTTATAAGTGGTGTGCAGTATTGCAGTGTGAATCCACATAAAAATAATGATCAAAAATGTGTTGGTAATTATTTCAAGCGAAAAAATAATAAGAAATGATTGTATAAAGTTGGCGCGGAGAACCCCGAACCATGTATTCGTGAATTCGCAATTATATTTCTGTTCTGAGTCGATAAAGCATACGTGAAACAATAGAAAATAAATAAAAATGCGTATTCTCAACATATTCATAACAACAAAACACATCTGCCCCCCTAGTCAAGTGGCTTTCTGCTAGCGTAGCGTTCAATAGAATAGACTACGAATGTATGAGATTGACGTAACCTGTAGATACGTTTATCTACAGCCTACGTCAATCTCATACATTCGTAGTCTATTCTATTGAACGCTACGCTAAAGCCACTTGACTAGGGGGGCAGACGTGAGTTGTTTACTTAAGCGTGACGTCACGCGTGTTTTTTGATGTGAAACATCTATAGGCTCACTTGTAAACCGAATTGTTGACGTGGCGACGCTTGCCATGGCGACGGGTCGCCACGCTATACACATCTATAGGCTCACTTGTAAACCGTTTTGTATCTTTTATGCATATTACTTGTACACACACGATGTTTCACATCTACCAGGCGTCCCATGACGGCTCACATTTTTTTTTCCTTTGCGACGTAATTTAGATTAAAAAAAAAAACTCGACAGTTGACATTTAACATTTTATCACTCTTGACAGTTGACACTAAAATAAACCGCCATTCGCCAAGCTTTGTAATTAACCAAAGAGAATACAAATACTACGTAAGAAATTAACTACACACCGTTATTTGCAAGTCTTTTCGAGTATCTTAAATTTTGATAGCTAACATAGATTGTTGTACCTAATTTTATACTACACAATGAAAGTTTCCGAAGGATTTCAGTCTGCTGATAATAGAAACCTACCTTCAGTTAGTTATCTGATGATAATGGAATATATGTATGAAAACGATTGCTACAATGCTGCGGAAACTCGTAGTGCTAAAGCATTACTTGCATCTCGAGAATCTTACGTCGAAACAGCAGTAGGATACGTCGAAGTTAAGCGGGAAGGAAATTTGTGTATAATTAAATGCCGTGTAACACCAGAACACAAAGTTAAAGGGAAACTATACGTCGTGTCTGCTACAATAGATGAGACTGCAGAAAAAATCATAAAAGTTGAATGTAACGACTGCGCAGCAGCAGCAGGAGGGTGCAAACACGCCATTTGTTTTGTAATTTGGCTTGTTAAACGATCAGATGAGCCATCGGTTACATCAACTGTTTGCTATTGGACTAAACCCAGACTTGCCGCAGCTGTTACAGATAAGCAGTTTGTTTTGGCTAAAAATTTGGGAAGAAAAAGGAAAGTTCCTGAAGATATAAATGTGAATGTAACATTATCCACATTTACTAATGAGTGTAATCTGCGCAATATATCTGAAGGAATGATTTTAAAATATTGCCAAGAACAGCAGCCTGCACTGATTGATTTAACCGTTTTTAATTTAATGCTCCAGTTTATTCAAGATGTCCAATATGATCACAGTTACATGGCATTTAAATCATGGTATGCAAACATCATTACAGACAACCTCAAAAACCAAATAGCTGAAAAAACTAAAAAACAGGCTGACTCTAAATTGTGGCATGCAATGCGTCAAGGTAGAGTGACTGGCTCCAAAATTTATGAGGCAGTGAAATGCAAAACTACAGATGGTGCATTAGTCAACAGTATTTTAGGGGGATATAAAGTGCCAGAGACTCAAGCTATTAAAAGAGGCAAAACATTAGAAAATCTAGTTATACAGGAGCTTGAAATACAACTAAATATCCACATTGAAAAACAAGGCTTAATTTTACTATCCCCTATAATTGGAGTATCCCCAGATGGCATTTGCAAGGACTTTGTCATTGAAGTGAAAAGTCCAATGAGTCAAAAAGCAATGAAAAGGTACATAAACGAAAATGAAATAAAAGAAAAATTTAAAGCACAAATTATGCTTCAGATGTTTGCTGCTAAAAAGAAAAAAGGATTATTTTGTGTAGCTGATCCACATTTTGAACAAAACAAAATCATCCACAAATACTGGATCCTTTATGATGATGATTATATGCAACATTTGTTAAGGGGTGCTGAAAATTTCTGGGAAACATATATTTTCCCAAAAATGTTGGAAAGTGTTAAATAAATAGAACTTTATAAAAAACAGTCTTTTATTTATAGGAAATTATGAAAATCATAGGCATATTAAGATTAAATAAAATAAGTATTTTACAAAACTACATACATATACATAAGTATAAGTTTGAACTTAATAATTTCTTAGTAAATTTAACCTAAATGTCCTTACATACAGAAATGACACTGTTTAAAATTATTTTTACAGAATAGGTATTCATTATTTATATTTACTATAGAACTTTATAAATTAATCAAACCACATACTATGGTCACCACTTCATCTATCTGTTGAATTAACTTATTATTAATAATAGAATGTGGTTTTAACAATTTTTCACTATGGAACTTTGTAAATTAATCAAACCACATGCTATTGTTACCACTTCATCGATGTATTGAATTAACTTATTATTAATAACAGAATGTGGTTTTAACAATTTAAATAATCTTATTCTCCTAATAACCCTCTCTATATGAATGCGTAGACTGGCAATAACTTTACTTTGAATGGCTTCTTTTTTTGTTAATTTTACATTTTTTGCAACACTTGGTGGACGAAGAAGCTTTATGCCTTTTTTAGTCAATAAAGTATCAATATGTTTGAATCCCCGATCTGCTAATATTGAGCAGTTAGGTGGTAACACATCTAAAAATCTAGATACTTCCACTATGTTTGTATCAGATATCCTACCACCATGGCCAGCTGATACAAAAACAATGAAACCATCAGGTGTTGAAGCCAATAAATATTTTAGTGTGTTAGCATTTTTATACTGAGACCAGGTCAGTGATTGCTCTATGGGTTTGGATGGTTTTTCTATTTCTATTTCAAAACAATCTATTATGCAATATATATTTGAGTATTCTTTATTTGTTTTAAAAGAAGATGGTAAGTTTCGTTTTACAGTCAAAATAGAATTGTTGACGTGGCGACGCTTGCCATGGCGACGGGTCGCCACGCTATACACATCTATAGGCTCACTTGTAAACCGTTTTGTATCTTTTATGCATATTACTTGTACACACACGATGTTTCACATCTACCAGGCGTCCCATGACGGCTCACATTTTTTTTTTAGTCAAAATGGCCAACTGCAGAATTTCAATGTTTTATTTTATTGATAATCTCATTAATCTTAATGTTTTTAAGATTTCTAAGTCACTATATTTGATTTATTTATTATACATTTTCCCTTAAAAACACTAATACGATCATTTATGGATACTGTCGTCATGCCTAATGGGAGAAAAAGTACGTTAATTAAAATTGTTATCAATCACCTTTCGCATTTAACACATTTTCTAGAAGCGTTCATACTTCATATTGTTATAAAATTAATATATTACTACTTACTAGATTTCCGCCCGCGGCTTCGCCCGCGTTTTCAAAGGAAAACCCGCATAGTTCCCGTTCCCGTGGGATTTCCGGGATAAAACCTATCCTATGTGTTAATCCAAGTTACCCTCTATATGTGTGCTAAATTTCATTGTAATCGGTTCAGTAGTTTTTACGTGAAAGAGTAACAAACATCCATACATCCATACATCCAAACAAACTTTCGCCTTTATAATAGTATTAAGATAAACTATGGTAAGCACCCTACGTTAAAAATAGGTTTCATATTTTATAATTATTGTGAACAAGCCATTGAGATAATATCATATTATGGAGGAGTCACCACGAACAAAATCTGTGACAAATCTGTGATGAACAAAATCCCGCGGCGCGGGGCGCGCGAATGACGGCTAGAGCCTAGACAGTCATAGAACTCATAGATTATGCGATGTCACTGACTCACCGCTATAGAGGCGACACTTTGTTTCATTCTGTCTATTTTATTGGGTGCCACTCCTTACATGCACGTTGACTTGAAATTTTCTTTGTACTTACTTAATATTTATTTTAGGTATAAACTGACTTTACTACGCGGGGCTAACAATATCTGGCATATAATATAGGATGATGTAAATAGTGACGTCATATGGAATAATTTAATTTTTTTCGGGTTTTAGGTTCAGTCAGGGCTATGGGAAGTTTCATTCCTTACAAATTGAGCCTTTTTAGAAAAAAAAAATAAAAGCCGTGTAATTTTGTACAAAATGTTTATTTAGTTCATCATCCTCAGAACATGTTCCCTATGCTGGTACACGAGCCTCAGGCATCAGGCCATAATCCGCCACGCTGGCCAAGTGCGGGATGGTGGATGCCACATGTCGTGGAACTTTGATTCTTTCCCATGTCGGTTTCCTCACGATGTTCTGCTTCACCGTTTCGAGCATATAAATTGAAAAATCAATTTATTTCCTGCGCGCTCGCCTGGTCTCGAACCCTCGACTTATGGAGTCCGAGATCCTCACCACTGAGCCATCCCTGCTGTTGTTATTTATATTTGTGTGATGAACATAGATGTTTGCTCTGTGTCTGGGTGTTAATTATCTATATAAGTATTTATTTAAAATTGTATATGTAAGTTTATCAGCCATCTGGTTTCCATAACACAAGCGAAATCTTAGTATGGGATAAGATCGTATGAAAATTGTTCTGAAATATTTATTTATTTAGTTACCTTGAAACAATATAAGTTTTGTTAGCTTTTGTCGCTTAGTTATATGATTATTAGTCTGAGTTGCTTCGTGTTTCAAGCGAATCATGGTGTATCTATTTATAATGGCCCGCATCAAATGCACTCGGTGGTTTAAAGTGCACGGTTGATGAAACGAATGTTGAACCAAAGATGTAAATACCTCCTTCTCAATAAAATATTCTAAAGTATTGACAGTAATATAGCTAAAATAGTGTTTAGAAGCGAAATTGATTTGTTGCTTTGAAATTTTTCGTATGACTGTTTCTGTGGCGATACATATTTTATACACGTCATCTGTTGAGTATGTCAAGCCACCCATATCTTTGATACTTATTAGCTTATGATGAGGCAACCTTGCTGTTGTGCTCAAACTATCCACACAAACTTCGCATTTTAATGACTTTGTCAAAATCCTGGAAATGTAGCCAGATATGTATCCGACTATCAATTGGGAACTAAATAAAATTTGTTGGCAATCGAGTATATCTGCAAAAATTTTACAGTTGTTCTCGGCTTCTATATCAGACTGTAAGCAGCGAGTAGCCGATAAAATTTCGTATTCCTCGTCATCGTGTCTGTTCATGTGTGTGGTGCTATTTATTGCGTCAGTTGAAGAGTTGTGCAAAATATTGAAATTGTCTAATGGAATACAATTGCCTGTAAAAGATGAGCGAAGTTCTAAGTGATTTAATGTCTTTTTATAACCAGCTCGCAATTGCAAAATATTGGGGTTATTGTTGTATCCACCATGTTGTCTGATGACACCAAAATACAATTCTAAGTGGTCCTGGCTGAGTCGATACGTCGAAATATAACTCATAATTTGTTTGTCCTCGACTGCATTTTGATACAATGTTTTCAGAGATTCTATGCAAATGATGGCACCAATAAACCCTGTTTTATTTGCTGATTCCACAATTTTCCGTTTTGAAATTGATAGTGTGATACGAGGCGCAAAATTTTTTCTTTTAATCACTCTTCTATATTTTATGTGAAATTCCAAATTCAGGATGTACTTCTTTACTTTGTCCAGAAATTCAAATACTGCTGATTTATTTTGTGTATCAATTGGACGTTTGAATCCATAAAAGTGACACTTTCTCGAATTCATTGTGTCAAAAAAGTTATTCATTATTTCTAAAAAATTTACAGTTGCTGACGAGTCAAAGAACTGCGACGATTTCAATACCTGATCGCATAGTAGCAACGCTTTTGCTACACTGATACTCAATAATTGCGTAGCAAGCTTAACCTTTATTATCTGGTTGCGAAAGTGGAGGTGGCGTTGTGTTAGTTTGTTACCAAATCTGAGACCCTCTTTTGTTTGAAGTTTATTCAGATTGATCAATAGCTGCCATCTAATTTTCTTGCCATCTTCATCAATAAATAGTCTCTTCCTTTCAAAAGTATTTCTTATCAATTTAATAACATGGCATGCATCAAGAAATATACATACCTTCTCTTGAGTACTCGGGTGCGGAAAATGGGTCACAAAATTATTTGGGTCGGTTAAGTCACAACCTAGAATGTTAGCAGTCGATAGATTTGTGGAGCATCCATCAAATGTAACGCTTAGTACTGTAACTCCAGCGTCATGACATTTCCGTAAGCAGGTTGTAATTAAATTTGCCTTTGTTTCAGCAGTTATGCCTGCTATTAAAAAGTAGCCCACAGGGAGCTTCCAATTTTCAGTCAGCGATACCAACATAAATATTAAGGCCTGCGATGCTTCGTTATCGTCAACGTCACCTTCTTGAGGGCCTGCTCCAAAGTTGACGGCACCGAGTGTCTGTTGGTTGTGAAACAATTTTTGTTTACGGATAGCCATTTCGTCGAAGACTAAATTACACACAAGAGATTTGTCACCTGATTTAAATTTCAGTTTAAGAGCTTCGAACGCTTCATTAGTAAATCCTGGCTCAGCATCAAACGTACCATACCATCGACAGAGAGTCCTTGGATGTGGAAGGACGTTATTGTAAACATTTCTCACATATTTGTAAGCCGCTGGCGAATAGTAATTTAGAGTCAATGCGAACTTACGTAGTGCAGGTGTATATTTTAAAGAATTTCTATTCTGTTTATTTGTTTCAATTAGTTTTTTTTGTATTTCCACCAATTCTGCTTTATCCATCAAATTATTTTCGGCCATTCCATCGAGTGAAAATTTAGCTTTAAGAGATTTAACAAGAAGGGTCAGAGATTCGCATTTCATCTTTAAATGTCTG
Source organism: Colias behrii (assembly GCA_029959065.1). Taxonomy (NCBI): domain Eukaryota; kingdom Metazoa; phylum Arthropoda; class Insecta; order Lepidoptera; family Pieridae; genus Colias; species Colias behrii. The sequence continues at coordinate 595,909 of JARWMC010000013.1, forward strand.
TTTAGACGTTGAACTTTCTTAAATTTATTTGTCAACTTTTTTTTTGCCAGAGTTATGTCATGTTTTTTTCTTTTCAGAACAATTTTTCTTGGTGTATCGAAAATAGATTCAGACTCGCTAACAGACTCAGAAATTGCTTGCATAGTTCCAGTACTATTGTAGCACACCTTCGGCTAAAATAAATATAACATAATGTTAGTGATGGCTAAAATAATATTTTATTTGTTATACAAATCCGTAAAATTTTATTATTATTACTAACATCAATACAAGGAACAGCAGACTTCTTTAGAAAACGCCTTCCCGTTTTAGTGGTATATTTATCCTCATCGCGAAAATGCAATGAACAGACGCAAGTTCTATCGGATGGTAACCAGGTTTCTTCACTGCGGTTGTTTTGGACAAATTTTACCCATTTTTCCCTTTCTTCACGGCCCAGACGTGGAAACCTTGAATAGAAAAAATATTAATTACTTATCTCTGAACTAGTTGCCGCCCCGGCTTCGCCCGTGGTACATATTTCGCAATAAAAAGTAGCCTGTGTTCTTTCTCAGGGTCTAAAGATTGTCTGTGCCAAATTTCATCAATACAGTCCAGTAGTTTATGAGCCTATTCATTACAATCAAACAAACAAACAAAGTTTTCCTCTTTATAATATTAGTGCAGATAAATAAATAATAATTTAATTAAATACGTTCAAGTCAGTAGCTTATACAATATCAATTAAAAACGTGATTAAAATCAATTAACAAAAAAAAATTGGTGATTAAGTAATTGATTTTCATATTTCATGATTTCACCTTTTTTTAATTAACAATCAGTCTATGCTTTTCTAAATTATTTTATACTATAAAAATATACGCCAGCAAATATTACTAACAACACTTATTTCATACCCAATGTCATATCTTAAATTTTTAATCTATGACAAATGACGCAAAATGTCGCCCGCCAAAAATTTTGCTCTAACCATTGAGATAATAATATGTATATCTCAATGGCTCTAACTAAGTTTTAAAAATGTTTTTACTTACTGATGAAAAGTTATTCCTTTGCACTTTTCCGTATTATTTGTATTATTTGTGCAATATCGTAACACACACGAAGGCATATTTGATGCGTTTCACTTTAAAACAATTTATAAAAATGAGCGTGACGTTCGCGCCAATGAGCGAGCAAGCGACTGAGCATAGAGTCAAGTAATACTGTGGGCGACTGAGTGCTGTTACGTTACCGGTTACGCCATTTTTTTTTTTTTTTTTAGCCCATATGGCGTATGTTGAGCGGAACATAATATGTGATGTAGGCGGTGTCGTCTCCATAGTCCATATGTATATCTCAATGGAACAAGCACGAAAAGTATGACCCAAATTTTTCAGCACCTCAGGTCAAAATAATATTATGATAATTGGCATCTTGTTGGCATAATATGAAAATTCCGAGATTCGACATCTAACCTGTATTGTTAAAATCAAAAAAATATTTCTTAATTCAGGTAAGTTTAATTAAGTCATCTGATACATTTTAATTTATAGCATAATATAAACTGTCCATTATTTTGTAATTTACCGAAAAATTAATAAACGAATTAATTAAATAACTAATGTGTTAAAATGCATGACGACAGTATCCATAAATGTTCGAATTAGTGTTTTTAAGGGAAAATGTATAATATATAAATTAAAAATAGTGACTTAGAAATATTAAAAACATTAAGATTAATGAGATTATCAATAAAATAAAACATTGAAATTCTGCAGTCGGCCATTTTGACTGAAACATGCGTGACGTCACGTCTACGTAAACAACTCACAACAACTTCGCGGCAGGTGTATTTTGTTGTTATGAACATGCTGAGAATACGCATTTTTATTTATTTTCTATTTTTTCACGTATGCTTTATCGACTCAGAACAGAAATATAATTGCGAATTCACGAATATGTGGTTCGGGTTTCTCTGCGTCAAATTTATACAATCATTTCATATTATTTTCTCACTTTAAACAATTACTAACACTTTTTTTGGGTATTATTTTTATGTAGATTCACAGTGCAATACTGCACACCACTTATAAACTTTGAAATTAGATTCTATAACACTTTATAATGAAATATTTGTTTAATTTTACTTCGCTATGCATACAGATAATTACGTATTTACCCGTATTATTATAGTACTCTTTGGTATTTACGTAAGAGTGACGTCACGCCTACGCCATGACACCTGTGAGCTGTTTTAGCACAGTTAATAAATATTTTTTGAAAAATGGCTTTTATCTTCGTTAAATTTAAGTATATTAGCGAAATATAGGGTTTTTCTTGTTTAATAAACGTATACACACATTATGGAAGAGGTTTTGAAAATCTTTCGTCATGCCTAGTCAATCATAATATAAAAAATCAACATGACATAATTTTGTCCTACAAGTATACCTACATTAAAACCTATCCACATACGTAGGTATCATTTTTCCACCTAGATGATCGTCTAACAAAAACATTTGATCCGATGCAATCAACTGTGGAAAATGGATTGTGTCTGTTTGTATAATAGTTCACATGGAGGACCGACACAGTCTAGCAGTTCTGAATAGCATGCACGACGTGTAGGTAAGTTGCATTTTCCTTTGTTTAATTATATTTTAACTTATTTTAATGAGTTTTTCTAATGATGATTTTTCTAATTAAATCTTTGCAAATATTTAATTTAAAGATTGTTTTTTTTAAACTCTACAACCCATTTTTCGCCCATAAAATATTTAAATTTGTCTTCATATAATTTTACTATCCGATTTTTGATATAGCCCTTATTGAGCCCATAAAATAAAAGCAATTTTTTTAACATAATAATATTATGTTACCTTGTATGTTACTTTAGATTTAATCTATAAAGAACCGTTTTCTTTTTTTAATTATGATATAGATAAACATATAACAGGTATTTTAATTCAACAACGTATAAAAAAACAATCATTTCATTTATGTACCTTTTTCCTTTTTGATTCCAATCGAAACCAAACTCTATCTTTGCTATTTTACTGGCAAAGAATATACTACTCTCTATGTTTACTGGTATCTGTGGCATTTGAAAATTGAATTGGTCGTTCCGTCGTTCGGCGTTCACGTGACACGTGTCAAAGTCAAATCAGCCCAAATACCTAACTGTCAATGTTCGTTTTTTCACGGGCAATAGGAAAAATAAAACGAAAAAATAAGTCACAAATAAGTGCCCCGAACGATGTACGCATGAAAACAATTATTTATCAAAATAAACTCACCGCAGTAAAGAAGTCATTCCGTCCACCGAGAGCTTCCGTCCTCCAGGAACTCGAAGCAATGAGGTACTTAGTGTTTATGTGAGGAAATAAGCTCTTAAAACTATGGGCGTAGGATGTTTAATTTGGACTGAGGCATCGTAGCGTATATATTGTTTGACATATTACAGATAATTATTGCTGATGAGCGTCGTTCGCTCGTGTTTTCGTTGGAGTCATCATGACGCGTCCGGGACCGCCTAGTGAGAATCTACCCACAGTAAGTAAAATGATTTAATCCTTTTTCCTATTACGTTATTCGTAAACAGGATAATCGTAAATACCGTGTTGCAAAGTTTGTTCCACAAATATGTATCATAATCATAATCACTGTTTTTCATGACTGTTAATATAATTTATTCTATTTTAAGTATATTTTATTTATAAAACCTCTGTAAAAGTGCGCTATAAAAATTTATTATCGATGTTTTTTGTAAGTTTTTGTTATCTATTTTGTGGGTAAAACTCTAACAAAATAAATACTAAACAGGTGATGATAAGGATCTAATAGTGATAATAATAGTGCTTTGATTTTTTCATTTGCATCTTATTATCATCAATATTTTTTAAACATATTTGGCATTGTTCATACTTGTTCTTTAAATATTTTTTGGAATTTAAAACTAATTTAACAGTCTGGATCTGTTAGAGCAGGAAAGCACATCACATACTCAGATACTTATTAGATTATTAATTATTTTTACTAGCTTATTATCTTTTATTTATATGAAATTAAAACAAGCAGTTTATATTTTATTTGCTTACAGATTTAGTTTGCTCAGTGATGTCTATATTCAGGGATTGTGATTGTGTATGTTAAATGTTTGTTTTTAATATAAAAATGTCCCCTGCTTGAGTTAATGAAGTATTTTGTAGTAGTTTTTGTTGTAGCTACCTCTAGTTATCTATACTAGCTTTTTGCCCTGGCTTCTTTCTATTCTTTCTGGCTTCGCCCATTTTGTCTAAAACCTAATAAATTACATACAAAAACCTTCCTCTTGAATAACTATCTATTAAAAAACCACATCAAATTCTGTTATGTAGTTTTAAAGATTTAAGCATACATAGGGACAGAGAAAGCTACTTTGTTTTATACTATGTAGTGATGTTGATATTAGTTAGTGATGTATATAGCACCTTATTGATTAATCCAAGCATTTAAAGAATTTATTTAGCTCTATAGTTCATCAATAAAAAATAAATAAACTTAGCTTTGTAGCCTCGGAAGCACTACAAATGCATTACATAAGATAATGTTTAGGTTTTCAATTGCAACATGAGCAAATCAGATAATTATTATAATTAAATTATAATGAAATAACTACAATAATACATTAATACATGTATTATGTTATTGCATGTACATATATTGCTAGAATTTAAAGTGCATTTATTACTTCTACTAGCTGTGCCCCTGCGGTTAAAAACCGCAGTGCTCTGCTCCTGTTGGTTTTAGCATGATGATATATAGTCCTTAGTCTTTCTCGATAAGGCCGGTTGCAGGGCTTCACCGACCGTCAGCGCGTACCATCGGTCCTGACGTTACGCATCAACAATGTGTATGAATATGACACTAATACGTATGACAATACGCGTGTGTATGTATAGTCGGTCTAGCTATGAACAGTTTTATGAATTTCCATACATATGACAAGCGCGACTGACGTACGCATTGTTGGTCGGTCAAGCTCTGCAACCGGCCTAAATGGGCTATCTAACACCAAAATACATTTTCAAATCGGACCAGTAGTTCCTGAGATTAGCGCATTAAAATAAACAAACAAACTCTTCAGGTTTATAATATTAGTATAGATTGGTATAAATATAGACAAGTTCAAGAGATCTTCTATTAGTTTAGTACAATAATTACCAAGAACATATCGACGGGTGAAAGGCTATTTGGTTTAAGCGACACTATGGTCGAAATAGAGATATATACATATTCGGAATCAGCGAATTTTTCTGCGTCGAATGAACCTAGTTTCATGTCAATCGGAGCACTTTTTTGTCGCTTGATACATCCCTGATTTTCCATCGATGTCTCAAAACATGTGTATGATCCGACATAAAATATGACATAATTTTTAAGTACTGGATATGAACATATATAGTTCACCGATAATATGAATTAAGCTGTTTTTCCTGCCATTACTTTTAATAACAACGATACTTAAGGCGTTTTTCTTGCAACTCAATTTTATTAAATGGGATCTTAAACTTTTTTTGCCTCCACTTTTAAATAGTTTCGCGTCGCTTAAGACATTGTTCCTTCTGCTAAATACGATGATGTATGGCGCTTGAACTGTTTTGCCTGCTTTCGCGTATAGTAACATATGGAGTTAAACTATTTTTGCTTATTGATAAATTTGGAAATCTTTGTCACATGAACCATTACATCCTACTATTGTATTTGCAATATGTTACATAAAACAATAATACAGTTTTTAATATGGATGTTAAAACAGTTTCACAAAACTATATTTTGGTTAATCTCGTCATTTGAACAGTAAAATTTTAGTATGTCCATTTAAACATAAGTTGTTTAAAACGTTTTTTTTACTTGGTTATCCCGATGTGTCCAGATATTTTATGTACCGACCTGCAATGCGCGGGCGTTTCAATCAACGTTGAGTGACAGAAGAAGCAAGAGTGCGCCATTTTCGCGCGCTTTATAGTGGTTAGCAGGCAATTAAAATATATTGTAAGTATTGTTTTTGTGTAATAATTGGTATATAAATTGTATTTTTTGGTTGTTTGTAATTATTGATTGATGTACATATCAATTTTCCTACGTACAAAAACGAAAGTATGTCATAATAGGGATATAGTATTAAATTACAATCATAACGAATATATGAGTGTTATTTCAGTTAGTTTTAAATTACTTGAATTCAGTTATTTCTTAATTTAATTAATGCAGTAGGACATAGTAGACTGGCTATTGTTTTGTTTGATGTTATTTCTTTATTTAACTTACAGATACCTATTAACCATGGAGACACATAGACAGAAGTATTATAAACATAAAATAAAAAATATTTCTGATAATAACAACACTACTGATGAAGCTTTGGATGAAATAGATAAAGAGCAACAAAATTCATTCCAAAAATAAACCAAAACATACCTCAGCACATAAATCATCAATACCTCTCAGTACGTAAATCATCTTCTGTATTATTCAAAATACTGTGTTGCATAAAATGATCAGAATTAACCATAAGTTCTTGATTTTGATTATGGTATGAAGAACTTCCTAATAATGTTACTGATAATCGACTTTTCATGTTGTATTTTTGGAATGAATTTTGTTGCTCTTTATCTATTTCATCCAAAGCTTCATCAGTAGTGTTGTTATTATCAGAAATATTTTTTATTTTATGTTTATAATACTTCTGTCTATGTGTCTCCATGGTTAATAGGTATCTGTAAGTTAAATAAAGAAATAACATCAAACAAAACAATAGCCAGTCTACTATGTCCTACTGCATTAATTAAATTAAGAAATAACTGAATTCAAGTAATTTAAAACTAACTGAAATAACACTCATATATTCGTTATGATTGTAATTTAACAATGACCCTGAAGATGGCGCTTATATCTGAATTTTTTTTTTTATTTCCAATATCTCGAATAAAAATAGAGCTATGAAAACGAGACCGAATAGATTTTATTCATTGGCTCGAAATCTACATGTGGATGATTTCCAAAAAATTTTTTTTTTGAACAGAAAATTTTTAAAGCTAAAACCAATTTTGTCTTGACTCTCTAAATTTTGTATATCATTAAATATAAACTTCCGTATATTCTCTGTAATAATTGAATGGATTTCTCGATGTGGAATTATTTTTTTTTTTGAATTTATTTTCAGATTTTTTGATAGCAAATATCTGCTAGAATAATAGATGGAATTGAAAAAAAAAAAAGCAAATTAAAGATAATAAAAAAACTCAAATGTGGTTTTTTTTGTTTTTTTAATATTTCGGGTTTTTCCACCAAAAATTAAAAAAATAAAATTTTATTATTTTTTGATTACCGATATCTCAAAAAATAATTATTTTTTTTTCTCAAATCAAAGTTCCACTTTTTTATTATATTTTAATGAACATGTGGTTAATTAGTTTTTTTAATTTCCTTCAACGGAAAAATTAAAAAAACTAATTAACCACATGTTAATTTGTACAAAATCCGTTGAAGGAAATTAAAAAAACTAATTAACCACATGTTCATTAAAATATAATAAAAAAGTGGAACTTTGATTTGAGAAAAAGAAATAATTATTTTTTGAGTTAACGGTAATCAAAAAATAATAAAATTTTATTTTTTTAATTTTTGGTGGAAAAACCCGAAATATTAAAAAAACAAAAAAAACCACATTTGAGTTTTTTTATTATCTTTAATTTGCTTTTTTTTTTTTTCAATTCCATCTATTATTCTAGCAGATATTTGCTATCAAAAAATCTGAAAATAAATTAAAAAAAAAAAATAATTCCACATCGAGAAATCCATTCAATTATTACAGAGAATATACGGAAGTTTATATTTAATGATATACAAAATTTAGAGAGTCAAGACAAAATTGGTTTTAGCTTTAAAAATTTTCTGTTCAAAAAAAAAATTTTTTGGAAATCATCCACATGTAGATTTCGAGCCAATGAATAAAATCTATTCGGTCTCGTTTTCATAGCTCTATTTTTATTCGAGATATTGGAAATAAAAAAAAAAATTCAGATATAAGCGCCATCTTCAGGGTCATATTTAACACTATATCCCTATTATGACATACTTTCGTTTTTGTACGTAGGAAAATTGATATGTAGGTACATCAATCAATAATACAAACAACCAAAAAATACAATTTATATACCAATTATAACACAAAAACAATACAAATTATAGTTAAAATTTCTAGACCTTGAGACTGATTGCGTAAATTATGTAGTAAGTGTTAAACCCATAAAGCTTTACTGTTGCAAAGTTCAATAAAAGAGATTCGAAAATTACTGTTTCATTTTTACATCATATTAGTCCTATCGTACTATAACTTTTAATAATGGTCCATTTTAAATTTTGTTTTATCTGCCAACTAACTGTTAGTCTTGTCATCAAACGGGAAATAAACCCATTGTTTTTTCGAGGCATTGTCACTTCAGTGTTTTTTCTTGAAATCTGGTGACACATGATTGGCCGTTACACTAACTAGCCACATACTAAGATTTGAATATAATGTCGTTTAAATCAATTATGCATTCCCTGAATAATGTCAAATGTGTCGTTTAAAGCATTTTTCCTGAATCTAATAACCTGTGATATTGTTGTTTAAGTCTTTTTTCCCGATTCTATAATAAAGTGGATTACAGCATTTTGTATTAAGTGACAGCTATTTTGGTTCATATTAGTTTTTATTGCGTAGGACTACATTATTAATATGGCTATTGATAATTAAGACCTTATAAGTCAATTCACTTCTGTATCTCTATATTATTTTACAAGTTATGAATTTTTTTCCAAAAAAAAATCTTTTAATTGGCTCTCCTGTAAAGTTAAAAAAATGTCGCTTAAACCAAATAGCCTTTCACCCGTCGATATCATACACTAAAAACATATGCTGCAAAATAGTAATACTGAAATTGTATTCTGAAGCTATCCATACCCTTTTGTAGTTACACAATCACCTCTAAAGTAAATCTATTTTATATTCAGCCTGATTTATACATAAATGTTTATCTTTTTAGTTCTATCTCATATCTTTCTTCACCGTTCCAATTATCTCTAATATAAGTCCATATAGCCTTGAGTTGTAACAAACAGACTTTAGTAACACATCTTTATTTTATAAAACATATTGAAAAAAATATTTTTATTTCCATGCATCATAACTAGAGAACGACTGAACAAATTTCTTTTTATTTATTACTAGCTGCGCTCCGAGGTTTCACCCACGTGGCTCCGCTCCTGTTGGTCTTAGCGTGATGATATATTATGGCCTATAGTCTTCCTTGATAAATGGGCTATATAAAACCGAAATAATTTTTCAAATCGGACCAGTAGTTCCCGAGATTAGCGCGTTCAAACAAACAAACAAACTCTTCAGATTTATAATATTAGTATAGATTTATTATCATTGGGATATTAACTCAAAAGATTATAAACACATATACTTACAAATTAGTATCTACTTGGCCTTAACTATCAGTTAGTTTATTATAGTAATGTATTTATTTCAACTATATTATGTACATTGCAGTTAAAATCAATGTATTTTTCTAACATTGCAGGTGAAATTGGTAGTGGTAGGCGATGGGGGTGTTGGCAAGAGCGCGATCACCATACAGTTCTTTCAGAAGCTCTTTGTGACAGACTACGACCCGACCATCGAGGATTCGTACATTCAGCATACAGAGGTGGACGGACAATGGTGTATTTTGGATGGTATGTGTTTAATCAATAATGAGTATAATACAAAATTTGGTATTCATACATTTTAGACATCTGCTCCTGTTGGTCTTAGCGAGATGATATATTATAGCCTATAGCATACCTCGATAAAATAATATAGGCTATCTAACAAAAGAATTTTTCAAATTGGTAAAGTAGTTCTCGAGATTAGCGCGTTCAAATAAACAGTATAGAATAATATACACACTAAAAAAAAAAAATTGGTGTATAGTTTGGTAACTATGTATTTTAATTATAATTATTTTTATGTATGAGTTGATGGTTAATATCTGTGGACTGTAACTATTATAGAGTCATATTAAAGAGTTATAGAAAAACGATGTTTATAAGAAAGGTTGTTAAAATGCCAAAGTTTGTAAGAATGAATTTGTTACTCGTTCCTATGTTTATAATATAATAAGCTTTATTTATTTATTCCACCTTACAAATAATTAATACATACACATATGACAATTTAGGTTTCTATCTATTCCTTGTTAGGTGGCCCCTTATGGGTAAAAGCCTCCTCCATCTTGTACCAAAGATCCCTATCTTGGGCCATACGCATCCAGTTTTCGTCCCTATGTTATTGTTATCATTATTATTCAATATTCCAGTACTCGACACAGCCGGGCAAGAGGAGTTCAGTGCGATGCGCGAACAGTACATGCGCAAGGGGGACGGGTTTCTACTCGTCTACTCGGTGACGGACAAACAGAGCTTCGAGAACATTCGCCACTTTCACACGCAGATACTGAGGGTCAAGGATCGGGAGACGTACCCAATGCTGATCGCTGCTAATAAGGTCAGATTTATATAGGAACTAGCTTCCGCCCACGACTTTGTACGTGCATCCCCGTTTTTCCCCGTTCCCGCCAGAATTTCGGGAAATCCTTTCTTAGCGGATGCCTACGTCCTAACATCTACCTGCATCCCAAATTTCAGCCCGATACGTCCAGTGGTTTGGGCTGTGCGTTGATAGATCACTATATCAGTCACCTTTGAGATTTATATATATAGATACATAAAAAAAATAAAACATGTATTGCATTATTGAAGGAAAGGGAGGCTTATTGATGCTGATTGCTGTCATAAGGTAAGTTTTGGCTGGGTATAAAATACTAGCGGTTTGCCCAGCTTCGACTGTGGTATATATATTATGTAGCCTAAGCATTCTGGGATAGTGTATGTATCCACTATCCCATGGTGAAAGATTTTTTGAAATTCGTCCAGTAGTTCCTGATATTAGCGCGTTCAAACAAATATAGTAAGTATGTAGCTTTAGTATGTAAGATAATATTGTCCTTTAATATTTATTTATTTATTATTAATAACAACAACACACACATACATAATCAGCGACTACATAATACTTTGTAAATCCAACTTTAATTCATCTAAATAAGGATGTTTTTGGTCGTTTTGGCTATAAATTTATTGCCTTTCGTGAGTTTTGTGAAAACACCTTATAGTAATGCGAATAAGCTTTACATTGTTTTAATGGTTTTTTCTTTTAACTAAAATTCTGCAAACACACTTAATGGCAGTTTTGAATTCATTGTTGTATAATTTCATTATATATCTAGTGATTATGCACATTATTTTACCAGCTTACTAACTTTATATATTTCCACCTGCTTCTGTATGTATATCCTCTCACAAAACCAAATGTGCACACAATTATGATCTGTATTCCTAGATACATAAGATAACTTATTACAAAATACCAAACATTTCCTCTTCACACAATTATTATGACCTCTATTGTATCGTTCCATTGCTGTTATTAACCGACTTCAAAAAAAAGGAGGAGGTTCTCAATTCGGCCGGTATTTTTTTGTGTTTGTATTGTATGTTTGGTGTTCTAAACATTTTTTTTTAAATAAACATTTTATCTATCTATCTACCTATTCCCAGGTGGATCTCGTCCACTCTCGCGTGGTGAGCGAAGACGCGGGACGTGAACTAGCGCGTGCACTTTCCGCTCCGTATATAGAGACGAGCGCTAAGGAGCCGCCGCTCAATATCGATGCGGCTTTTCATGAGGTTAGTGTTGGTGTTGTTCATGTTGTACGTCTTGTTCAACTAGTTCATGTTGTTCTGCTTGTTCATGTTGTTCATCTTATTCGTCTTCTTATTGTTTGGTGCTGAAAAGAAGTTTTAATTTTATTTAATAATAGTAGCTTTCTGTCCGCGTTATTGCGAAATTATGTAAGTACTAGCTTTCCGCCCGCGGCTTCGCCCGCGTTTTCAAAGAAAAACCCGCATAGTTCCCGTTCCCGTGGGATGTCCGGGATAAAACCTATCCTATGTGTTAATCCAAGTTACCCTCTATATGTGTGCTAAATTTCATTGTAATCGGTTCAGTAGTATTTGCGTGAAAGAATAACAAACACACACACATCCTCACAAACTTTCGCATTTATAATATTATATTAGTAGGATTATTAGTTAGTACTACTAAAATATTCCTCGAGAAACACGCTTAGGTGAAAATAGAATGAAAATCTATATCTAATACTAAAGTTTTTAAATTCTGTAATGATTATTATTTTGTTTACTCCTGTGTTCTTTACGTTTATGGTTTTAGTATTTTCTCCTTTGCTTTACCAGATTATTTTTGTGTTCTCCTAAAAACCTTATAATCTTATAATAAATACTTGTGTTGCAGTTGGTCCGCATCATTCGCAACCATCCCCAACAAGAGGAGAAACAACGACGCCGCAGCAAGTTCATATGTAAATGCCAAATTCTATAGATTCCATACAAATGGCCGACATGCATTAGAAAATATTATTTGTTATAAAATCTGTAGTAATGCTTAAAAGTAAAAGTTGTTTTTTGTCGAATGAAAAATGATGTGGGTAGTAGAAGAGGCTTTTTGAAGTGAAAACTTCTTTAGCGGCGTTGAGCACTTTTTCCGTAATGGGTATAAAATCTTAAACTCGCTTCAGGACACGTGACCTGATCGAAAAAGCGTAAGACGGATACCATTCCAAAATATCAGACATGCTCAACGTTAATAATCAAGTTTTCACTTCTGCCGGCACTCCCGGAGTGCAACCCGTCTTTTTTTTATATTATTGTTTTAAGTAAACAATCGAAAAACGAACAAATAAATATACTTTATACTCCTATTATAAACACAGTGGATACTGATAATTAATCTGACTGACCTTGGCTTGGTTGGTAGTGACACTGCCTTCCAAGCCAATGGTGGTGGATTCGATTCCCACCCGGGGCAAATATTTGTGTGATGAACATAGATGTTTGCTCTGTGTCTGGATGTTTTACTATATAAGTATTTATTTAAAATTATATATATGTATGTTTATCAGCCATCTGGTTTCCATAACACAAGCGAAAGCTTAGTATGGTATCAGATCGTGCCGTGTGTGAAAATTGTCCGGAAATATTTATTTATTTATTCAATTTAACCACTAGAATTGTTTAATAATAATAGCAACTATCTAAATATATTTCTTGCGATATAATATTATGTTAAATTTCCTAGAAAATGTGCAGGGTTCTAAATGTTCTAAGCATCTTGCTTTGATGCGTGTCGGTCGCTTATATAAAGGAAAAATTCGCTTGACGTTCAGTATTTTAGTTGCATTTATGGATTTATCGAAGTATTTAGAGATCTTTTCACTATATTAGGATCCATTCACACGCACGATAATTTAGAACTAAACCTATATGTGTGAATGGGCCCTAAGGGTGTGATTTATTTAGTTAATATAATCTGTGTTAGAATTATGTTACAAAATTATTGTGTAAAAATCACAAAAATACATATTTTTTCTTATAATTAATCTGGTACACAATATCTTGACTATAATAGATTAAAAAAAAAACACACTATTGGTTTATTTTAAAAGGTATTACTTAGTGATAATTTATTAAATAACATGTTTATTATAGAAATAAGAAATTAAAAATCCAAAAAACGATAAAGACTTGTATTTATAACGTTGCACTAAATTCGAGAGATATGATTTGAAAATACCAAAAAATAATAATAATATGTTAATACAAGCATACTATTCCGTACCTTAACTCGAGTAAATAAAGTTTATAATAGAATGACTAAGAATCTTCCAATAGTTAAAATGTTCTTTTAATATAGATACATATTAGATTTCAAAACTTACGAATATCTCATACTGTCCTTGTCACTCCGTGTGTGAAAGACAGAGACAGCATGAGGTATGACGTCACAAATGTAATTCAGTCTCTAAGACAAACATATTAAAAAAAAAAATTTAACGGATCTATTCAATGCTTTAAGCATACAAAATATATTTTATTAGATAAGTAATTATTTATTTTCCATGTTAGCCTAAAAATGTATCCCCAAAGATATGCATATGATGCACAAATTTTGATGCTGTTTTCGTGTGTTGTAGTTGAATGTTAGGTAAGGTTTGTGTTTCATGTTTTGTTAGTATAGTATGTTTATGTGAAAGCAACAAGATTTTAAAGATTACTTATTTACAGTTAGAAATTCACCAAAGTATAATTTTATAGTGTTTGGGGGTAGTTATGAATGTAGGGTTTTTAAAAAATAAAGATTCTAAATTAGAACAATTCGGTTTAAAATATTTTTTAAACCGAATTGAAATTCTTTAAATATTCCTTGATTTCTAGAAATGATATTCTTATTTTTGAAACTACCCGCATTCAATAACTACCCCAATGCACATTAAATAAAAAATATATGTTAATTTAAACTTGTTAATCATGTTTATGTTATGTTACTAGTTAATATATTTCCCAATTTATTTTAATTTTTTGTTTGTTTTATTTGTTAGTTATAAGAAAATAGTTATCATATAGCATTATCGAGTCAGTAAGATAAATATTGTGATTAATTGCGACCAGTCGTGGGTTCGAATCCCTTTGAAATTCACCAAAAACATATACATGTGTGTCTTATAAGCTCTAAGTAAGATATACCTCTTTTTATATATCTGTCTCTTTCTGTTATATAGAAATGGAAATCGGTAGAGTGAGAAAGATGTATTGCTATTTACAGAAAGATGATAGGAAAATGCATTAATTTTATTGAGTAAAAGAAATTTAGAATAGTGCATTAAATTTTCCAATAACAGAATTGTGTTTACAAAGTAATGAGTTCAAATATTAACTATACAAAATATACACACTTTCTCAACTATGCTGAGAGAAATAGCATTTTCTTACAACGCTTTAAACATTCAAAAGACTACAACAAAACATTACATACATAGATTACATTATCTATGTAATGAAATGTTTTAATCTATGTATGAATTCTCAATAACTCTGTAGTTTTGCATCTTATTAATAAAACACAATGAGCTTATAAAAGTGTATGCATAATCCTTCTCACTCTAGCCAACTGTATTTCCATACGACAGAAAGAGATAGAAAATGGAAATCAGGTAAATTTACTTAGCAATACTTAGATCGCTCCTAAAACCCCATATTTTTGTATCATTTAATGATAATAAAACCATGCTCAGATACGAACTAAGATTATATTTTATAAGATAGTTTTGTCATCGCCTATGTGAATAAGTATATAATAAAATTACAAAATGTCGTTACGATGTGTCGTCGGAGGCTAATGTACAATCACGATTCAAGGCTGATACACTTTGGTACCAAATGCTATAGTTTTTAAGTGGGTATTGACTGGAAGCCCGATTGAGATTGAGAACACTAAATATGAATATTCATAATAATTTAACGGTAAAGGCATAATAGGATAAAATGTATCTCTTCCAACGTTGTCTCGCTATTTCCCATAACATTATTATAATTCTGACTAAATAATAAGAATTTCAAAATATTTCACTTTATTTCCTACCTAGAAATTTTGTGTTAAGTGCAACTCGTTCGAGCGATCTATGAATTGATATTGGAGAGATATTTAAAGCGCGTGTTTTAACATTTCGTTCCCAACATGTGCGACGTTGCCATTTTTCGTTTCATTTTCGCGCAACATGACAGAATTACTAAAAGGCATACGACGCGCGACGTTGCCAGTTTTTGTAGTAGAGCGAGACAGACTACAATTTTCCCGCCAACTTTCAAGATGTTGAACATCATCATTACCAAGTGGCTTAAGTTTCATGAAATGAATTGTTCCAGAATTTTTATATTTGGTCGTAAAAAAAATCAAATTATATGATACTAGCAGAAACAATATCAAAATTTTGGTTTCGGAATAAAATAACTTATTACTTACACAATGATTACAAATATATGGGAGAATTGGATGGCTTTCAGTCAGTACTACAAAAAGTAAGTAATGTACGCGGTATACCTAGTAAATAATGGTAATTTTCATACTGCAGGAATTATTTTTATTTGATACCTTAATTTTTAAGTTTTTCGAGAACTAATTCAAGATGAACTTAACTTTAAAACATTCAAACTCAAATATTTATTTATTCAATTAGACTTCTTCTAGAAGCACTATAATTGAATAGTCATAACATATTTTTAACATTTACCATCGATTCGGAAAGAAGTATCTATGGAGAAGAACCGGCAAGAAATTATAGTTGCTCTTTTAAAATCAAATTGACTTGTATTTATTGGTGTCCTCAGTTATTCAGGTCTAAAAAAAATCTCTTATAAATGTCTGTACAGTGCCACAAACTTAACTGACCCGGTGAAAAAAACTGGAACTACGTGTCGCCAGTAGTAAAATCGACATCAGTGACACCGTCACCGGGTCAGTTGAGTTTGTGGCACTATACCGTGTACATTACTGTCATGTTCTATGTAAATAGCATTAAGTAAATCGGTTATATAAAGATCGAGGAATTGAACAAATAGTTGCTGTTACAATAATTAGCTGGCGATAGTATTTAGGGATGTGTGTAATATACAGAGAGCACTGGAATTTGTGTTTTATTTCTATAGTTGTAAGGTTCATGTTATGTTGAGTGTTAAACTAGTTCAGTTTTGATTCATCTTTGATTCTATACCAATAACTTAAAGCAGAAAGGTTTGTTTGTTTGAATGTGCTAATCTCACGAACTATAGAACCGATTTAAAAATTCGTTCACCATATAATGTGATCCTTCATTTCGTATATTATATTTCACAGGCGAAGCTCGCGACGCACAGTGGGGTTTTAGTCGGTAAGAATCCGACATAACCCACGGCTCCTTCCCCGGGGGCCGTGGGTATCTTTGAAAGATTTCCCCACTATAAAAAAAAGGCGAAGCTCGCGACGACCGCTAGTAAATGAAAAAAGCAGCCCTATGTCTTATGCCTCTAAATCACTGCAACTTAGCATAGTCATGGAAACCGCTCACATATCAATTTTTCTCGTTATCCGTTTTTGCACAATGAAGTCACTTTGAATTAAAAAGATAAGCTAAAAACCAAATTATGTACAAAGGTTACCATACCACCTTTAAGGTTGATGTTCCGACCGTCCCTCCATACATTTTTGATTACCTCTAAACACTTAACACAGACACTATTTCTTTAAAACTAATCATTTTATCACTTCTCTATAATGAAATGTGTGCGCGTTCGACCTTTTTAATCAATAATTTACAATATTTACTTAGAAAAACAACAGTAAAATACCGGAAAAATTTGACACTTCTACAGTAGTGTGCGTGACTTTTGCCAAGCGAAACACGACATAAAGCACGACATCTAGCGCATAGACTATATACTTATTACAGATCTAGCGCGTCAATGTCTAAACGAAAGGCGATGTTTAGACATTGACGCGCTAGATGTCGTGCATTCGCGTTCGTTATCTTATGCATAATGAGCATAATCACAGACTAATAATAATATACTACGTGCATAATTCTAATAAATCAAAGTTCTGTGTAAAAATTGAGTAATTTCATTTCCAATCGTTCAAAGAAAATAACAATAAAATAAAATAAAACTAATGACCTTAGAAACTATGTTTTTTTTTATTTATTACTCATTATTGTTCGTCCGTCGTAGGTCTGTAAACTGTATTGTACACTGAAGGTAAATGGTACTGTAGGTACTTTAGTTCGGCGTCGTCGCTCGTCGGCTTGATATAAAATTACATTCTTGATTTCATTGACACGCGCTATGATTTGCGCGCGGAATTTCTTGTGTTGTGAATTTATTTTTGTATGCTATGCATTTTAATTGATTCAAATTGCAATGTTTCTCTAGTATGCATTTGAGACTATATTGTAAATTGTAATAATTGATCGTGGGTATAGTAATTAATTATTCTAATAACGCAATTAGTAATATATGTATTTTCGGTGGGATTCAAAACAAAAAATTGGCCCGTGATTTTTATGAAATTTCACCACATTGCAAATCACATCAATCATAGTTCATACACATGTATGACGAAAGTGATTAGTATTGTGGCTAACATTGACTCATCAGTTCATCACTGAAACCAGTGATAAATCAGTACCTATATCATATTGTGTTTGAATATTTTTAAACAATGATATAAGTATACAATTATTATAAATCGGTAAACTATCAAAGTAATCACAAACTTGCAAACATTGGTAAAATGTCCAGTAGTTTATGAGCCTATTCATTACAATCAAACAAACAAACAAAGTTTTCCTCTTTATAATATTAGTGTAGACAAACACTATGAATACGATCACGAATGCAAATTCGGGGATTTTCTAATTATTGCTAAATAATAATTGAATTCGTTTTGAAATACTCTATAATTTTTAGTGTATAAATAGACATTTATAATGTGGTGCTCATTTTTTTTGTACTGCTAACGCTATTGTAGGTACCTATTTTCGTTGTTTTATTTCAAGTGAACACGGCCATACAATTTTGTCACGAGCCGCCTATGATTGTAGGTACTTTTGTTAGGCTCCTTCGTCGTCCGCGTCGGCTCGAAAGTTCTTGATTTCATTGTCACGCGCTATGATTTGCGCGCGGATTTTCTTGTGTTGTGAATTTATTTTTGTATTATTATTATTTTTTATTTTTTTTTTTTATTTTATTGATTCAAATAAAATATTTCACTAGTATGCATTTGAGACTATATTGTATTATGTATAATTTATCGTAGGTATAGTTATTCTTATAACGCAGTTATATTTTCGGTGGGACAATTTGACCCGTGATTTTTCTGAAATATCACCACGTTGCAAATCACATCAATCATACACACGTATGACGAAAGTATAGTGGCTATAATTGACTCATCAGTTCATCACTGAAACCAGTGATAAATCAGTATATCATATTTTATTGTGTTTGAATATTTTTTAAACAACGATATATACAATATTATTATAAATCGGTAAACTACCAAAGTACTTCCGAATTTTCAGACAGACAAACAAGTAGTTTGAACACGCAGTTTTCTTATACTAGTAGCAAAAATCAAAACCATAATATTATGTTTACCTACTATATTTTACTAAAAGTCGAGTGCGTCGAAATCGTAAATAATAATATGTTTTTCACCTTCCTGGTTATTTTCCCATAGTAAATAGTGTTTTAGGTTTGTTGTTGTAGGTAGGAATAATAATAATTATTCTTACATGTTGGTTATGAAATGTATATTGAAATAATTTACTTTTACAAATCATTAGTGATATTAGTTTTGAGTGAAAATGCTTGGATCAGCATAATATTATATGGTACTTCAAATACATGTTTTGATAAAAAAAACAATAGTGTAATAAAATAAAACTGCGTTTTATTGTAATCAATGTTGACAATTTTAAATTCCAAAATTATTGATCAATAAAATAGTTTACACCAACAAATATAACTTTTATTTTTATAACAATCGTTCATAATATAAACCGTAGCAGGTGGCGTTTTGAAGTTCTGTCTACTCATACAGAAAAATGGAAAACTTGTTTTTTTTGTAAACAATTTATTACTCATGTTGTTTGGCAACTCGAAGCGTGGTCGTCCGTCGTAGGTACTTTTGTTCGGCGTCGCGTCGTCGTCCGCGTCGGCTTGATATAAAACATTCTTGATTTCATTGACACGCGCTATGATTTGCGCGCGGAATTTCTTGTGTTGTGAATTTATTTTTGTATGCTATGCATTTTAATTGAATCAAATTGCAATATTTCTCTAGTATGCATTTGAGACTATATTGTAATAATTGATCGTGGGTAGGTATAGTAATTAATTATTCTAATAACGCAATTATATTTTCGGTGGGATTCAAAACAAAAAATTGGCCCGTGATTTTTATGAAATTTCACCACATTGCAAATTATATATTATACAATTACAATTACAATTATTATAAATCGGTAAACTATCAAAGTAATTACAAACTTGCAAAATATGCTTTTCCGAATTTTCAGACAGACACACAATTTTATTAGTTTGTTTTAGCAAAGTAGGTACCTATACCTATACGCTTACGTCGCGCGTCGCGTCGTCGAAAACGGTGCGCCCAGAAACAAACATACCTAATTCAGTTACAATCCTTTTTTTGTTCCGTAATTTATTGTATTTATTCTAATACGATTTTTTTTATTCGTCGGCCAGTTCTACTAGGTATAAAAAGATAAAATTGAAATATAATTATTGTAGCGACAGCCATATTATGTTACTATGTTTTCGTAAATATGTTTTTCACCTTCCTGGTTATTTTCACATAATCTTATCTTATATATAAAAATGAATCGCAAAATGTGTTGGTAAGCGCATAACTCGAGAACGGCTGAACCGATTTCGATCATTCTTTTTTTATTATATTCCTTGAAGTACGAGGATGGTTTTTATGTAGAGAAAACGTAAATATTATGTACCACGGGCGAAGCCGGGGCGGACCGCTAGTATATATATATATATAAATGAATCGCAAAATGTGTTGGTAAGCGCATAACTCGAGAACGGCTGAACCGATTTCGATAATTCTTTTTTTATTATATTCCTTGAAGTACGAGGATGGTTCTTATGTAGAGAAAACGTAAACATGTACCACGGGCGAAGCCGGGGCGGACCGCTAGTCTAATATAAAAATGAATCGCAAAATGTGTTGGTAAGCGCATAACTCGAGAACGGCTGAACCGATTTCGATAATTCTTTTTTTATTATATCCCTTGAAGTACGAGGATGGTTCTTATAGCTAGAGAGCTAGTTAGTTTAGTTTTAGTGCAGTGGCAGTGTAAATGTTGTTGTTGAGGTTATGTAAATTTAACACTTTAGTTAACTACCAAGATATAAAGAAATGAGGATAGGACACAATAACTATTGGTTGAGGTATTTATAAACTCATAATATACTTTTAAAAAAATCACGTTTTAATAAATTTCTAGAATTAAATTAGAACAGCTGATTCAAAATAGCCTAAAAAATCTTAATAATAATAATTACGCTTCACAGCAAGAAGAAATGTACCATATGTACCCGCACAAAGTCGATATTGTGTTGCCTACCGTTCGACTCAATGGCTAGGGTTGTAACTACCTTTAATAATTATTACCAAACTAATAAACCGAGTGATGCGAAATAACCATAATTCTTTTAGAGTTTGATAAAATGATCAGGCAGGTATTTTCTTTAATCCTCTGAATTCTCGGTTACTAAATTGTATCGTTGAAATTATTCTTAATCGCCTAAATTTAATAAATAATCATATGGAAAACACTTTTCATTTGTTTTTTTACTTTCACGCCCAACTACTATACAATAATTACGTTGTTTCGGTATTTTGACGAGAAAACGCAGGAAACATCCGTTGTATCATTTTAGATAGATTGTATATTTTGTATCTGTAGAATTGAAATCAAAGCTATGTATATGTTGTCTCCATTCTTTTCTTATCGGATTGTTGATCCCAATGCGAATGCGTCACTTAAATTTTATAAAAGACAATTAAGAACATCAAAAATAAAGTGATACGTAAATATTTCACAGTGCAATATATTATGTAATTAATAATAATTATATATTTATGAAAAAATAATTACATCAGATTTAATAATAGCAATTGTTTTGAATGTACATAATATGAATAAATGATTACATCATAATAGTAATAATCACAATTGTTTTATTTCCCATTTGTTGCAACCCTAGCATATTTTCATGTAGCAGCAGAAGTACCTACACTGGCGGCGCGGCGGCATCGTGCGACATCAAAGGCATTGCCTTACTAGGTAAGTTTATAATGACTCATTTCTTTTATTATATAATTTACGTTTTACTTTTACAGAATCCGATTCAATGGATTATGAAGACGAGTCACACAACGCCATACGATAGTGATGATGAATGAACATTTCAATAAATGCATGCGTGTTTTTTTATGTTGTTTTGTAATTGTTAATTGTTTCTTAAATAAAGAAATAAACTAAATATTTAAATGATGATTTGTTATTTGCAACACAACTTTATATTTGAGATTCTTTACAAATGTATATTTAGTTTTGTATCATCAAATTTATAAATTTTATTCCATAGTTTTCAAAATTAAATGTAAATGACCATAAAAACATTAATAAAGTAAATCATTGATGTAAGGTCAGGGAACGTAATACATATATACATCTGACCATGTAGAAGCTAAGTCTTGTTGACTGCTGAAGTCTGTAAAGTTTTGTTGTCTGCTGAAGTCTGTACGCAATGAAAATGTCTGCCGTTTCGAAAATAAGTTTTTAAGACCCTAATAAATAAAATATATGAATGGCAGATCTGGTCAAATACTTTCAAAATTGTATTTTTTTCAGCACTTTCATAAGTGTCTGCCAGAATGTTATCCGCGTGATAATGGTCTGCCATTGTTATTTTCCGATAGTAATAATAATCTATTTTCAAATATCAAAATGGCAGACGTGGTCAAATGGTTTCAAAGTTCGCCAAAAATTTCCACCTGTCTTACCTAAGCGCGCGCCCCGTCCACCACTCTGGGCTTAGTGACTCCTCATCTCATGTATAGTAGGTATAGGGGAATCAACACACAAAAATCCAGGTCTGGTCAAATACATACAGGTAGCTTTGCGCTAGCTCTCTAGCTATTACTTCTTATGGAGAGAAAACGTAAACATGTACCACGGGCGAAGCCGGGGCGGACCGCTAGTAAATAATAAAATAATAAATAGTGTATTAGATTTGTTATTGTATCTTGTATACCTACGAATAATTATTCTTACGTCTTGTTGGGAAATGTTCAAATACCTACCTATTGAAATAATTTACTGTTACAAATCATTAGTGTTATTAGTTTTGAGTGAATAGGCATGGATCAGAAATTCAGAATATAATATGCTACTAACTACTCAAATACATACATGTTTACACAACAAACACCACTGACCTCTATAACTATAAGTTATAGAGGTCAGTGACCGTCAGTGACAAACACTATGGATACCTACGCTCGCGAATGCAAATTCGGTGATTTACTAATTATTGATACCTAGTCATTGAATTCGTTTTGAAATAGCCTGTACTTTGTAATTTTTAGTGTTATAGACATTTATAAAATGTGGTGCTCATTTTTTTTTGTAATAAATTATCCTGCTACGCTATTGTATTTTCGTTGTTTTATTTCAAGTGAACACCCATACCATTTTGTCACGAGCCGCCTCTGGCCTCTGGGTGAAATCAACCAGTCAAATGATTTTTGTTCTAATTGTATTTTGGTAGTAGTTTGTTTAGAATTTACATTACCATTGTTTAATTTTTATTTTGTATTTGCAGTAAAATAAAAAGATGAAAAACTTCATTAGGTATATTGTACGACACCTCACTCTGAATCGCGCTAGCGAAATTTTTTCGTTACAGAGCACATATACAACTTTCGGACAATCTTCATTGAGGCCGGCCGGCAAATCGAGTATGTCGAGAAACTTCACTTATTCGATGGAGGTATTCTACCTTCCTTCCTCCACAGTTGTGGGACCCCGACGTGCATTGAACACGCAGCTTTCTGATACTAGTAGCTAAAATCAAAACCACAGATATGTCTGTGATCAAAACCATAATAATATTTTTACCTATTATTTTACTAAAAGTCGAGTGCATCGAAATCGTAAATATGTTTTTCACCTTCCTGGTTTTTTTTCCATAGTAAATAGTGTTTTTGATTTGTTGTTGTATGAATAATTATTCTTACTTGTTGGTTATGAAATGTATATTGAAATAATTTACTTTTACAAATCATTAGTGATATTAGTTTTGAGTGAAAATGCTTGGATCAGCATAATATCATATTTGCTACTTCAAATACATGTTTTGATAAAAAAAAAAACAATAGTGTAATGTAGGTAATAAAATAAAACTGCGTTTTATTGTAGGTAATCAATTTTGACATTATTTATTTCCCAAAATTACAATAAAATAGTTTACGCCAACAAATATAACTTTTATTTTTATAACAATCCTACTTCCTACTAATGCGAAAGTTTGTGAGGATGTGTATGTGTGTGTTTCACGCAAATACTACTGAACCGATTACAATGAAATTTAGCACACATATAGAACGTAACTTGGACACATTGAATAGGTTTTATCCCGGAAACCCCACGGGAACGGGAACTATACGGGTTTTTTTTTTAAAATGCGGGCGGAAAGCTAATCGTTCATAATAATATAAACCGTAGCAGGTGGCGTTTTGAAGTTTTGTCTACCCATACAGAAAAATGAAAACCACAGGAGATTGCCCAAGTGACTATGGCACTTGGTATCGCAATCAAACTTATTGTGTCAAGATGAAATATAGCTCAATTTAAAGCTTGATGTTAGTACTTTTAGATATGATTAAAGTTTTTATGTAAATAAGCCGCAGTTCGCGACAATAAAAATAAAACAATAGTTTTATTCAACACTTCAAAAAACTACTTAATCGAGTTTAAACTAACGATGAACGTTAAGTTTTACATTTATTACATAGGTAATATTTTAATTTACAAGACAAATGTGAAAAGTAAATCGTAATTTAAACATTATTTCAAAATAACATCGAACAATGCGTCGAACACATTCATTTGACATTTCAAATAGAAACTATGACATATGACGTTTGCAAGAGAGATAGATATAGGTATGTGTCAAAACAAAACTTTTACTTTTATTTCTATTTATTCGGTATAATTACAACTTAATAGTGATAAATATGATCATTATAAATACAAATAGGAATTAACAATATCACGAACACGTGACACAACTAGTATTTTACCGATTCCATACGTAGTCATACATGTTTCAAAAGAAAAACTTTTACTTTTACTATTATTTCAATTTATCCGGTTTAATTAAGACTTAATATTGATACATATGATCATTATAAATACAAATAGGAATTAACAATATAACGAATACGTGGCACAACTAAAATTTTACCGATACCACCCGTGGTCATTCTCCTTTGTGGGTCATTTGTAACAGGATGGCGGTTCTACAGCGAAAAAAGAAAAATGATGGTCAGAACGCTGATACCGGATACCTTAAGATACTGTAATATAAAATATTACTAGATTAGATAAAATATTATAGGTAGTATCTTCACCGTGTGTGACGCGCTTTACATTCACGCCATCTAGAGTTAAATCTTTATCATTTTTGTATACGTCTGTGTGTGTAAACGACCCTGTATGCAATGACAGATGTTAAAACGCATAATTTTACCGAATTGGGTGGATTTTAAGGCAATGATATAACATATTTCAATAAAATATAATATTCAGTAACCGCCATGACTATTCCTAGGTTTGATGACTATTCCAATTACGCAAAAACTCAAATAAACTAGAAATGTAGAATTCAGCGCCATCTAGCGGGATATTGGCTGGGAACAGATCGTAGCAATCACCTTAATTAGCGAAAAAAGTTTGAAGGTACTGAAGCCAGAAACTGTGATGAAAGGCGCGGGCCTATAAACATTTAATATAAAAATTTCAGGACGTCGTAAACATTTAACTCTCTTGCCAGACAGAGATAAGTGTATTGAAGAAGACGCTAGCTAATTATCTGATTCTAGCTATCCTATTATGTGATTCTTATGTGTTTTTAGATATTACGTATATAATATCTGTGGTAGCGATATCTAGCTGTGAAGGGCGGTATTTTTACAACACGCTTCACCGGTGACAACCTGGTGCCATCTATCGGGTTGAATCGAATGGTTCCGGCGAACGTTCTTCAGATGAGCCAAAACCGTTGTAAGTATGGGTTTGGGCATTTATACTAGTGTCCAGCATAGTATTATATTATCTTTGATATAACGTTGATTCAATAAATGAACAAAAATACTACGATATATATTTACTATATTTACGTTTTTGTGTTTTGGAGCCTCAGATAGTCTAATTCTGAATACTACCGTACCTACGTGCCTGTGTAATATTATTTAAACAGCTACGTGATGTATAAAATTATACTCCCTCAAGGATTCGTCGTGTAATTCCTTGAGTAACTTAATCTTAAAATTAAACTGTACCCAAATAGGTTTGAAATGTCTTAGGACAAGAATTTCATGTCTACAGAAACTCGGGATAAAAGGTCTAATGGAATACCTAATTCTTAGATTAATCTTGACTAATTTATCACTGTAGCTATAGTACATATAAAATAGCTTCTTGCTGTCTGTATTACACTACGGATGCTGATGCATTTTATATAGACTACGGGAAAAGCTGCGGGCGGAAAGCTATTAGATAAAACTGAATCATAACAATTTTATAACTTATCGATAATTTACTTATATTTTATGACTTCACATTTCTATCTTTCATCACAAACTAAAGCATATAATATTTGTTTCATCTCTACGTACACATACGCTAAGGCTCACAAGTCACAGGCAGTATCAACGAAGTAAATAAATGTACAAGTTTTAAATCAATACCAAACCCCTCGAGAGCGTATTGTGTAACAATATTGGCACATATAACTGGATTGAGCCACGGGATACATTTTTATTTCACATCATCTATTATATGTTGGATTTGATTTAACATGAGATTTCTTATAATGTGTTTGCGTGAGTGTATGTGAGCCTTTTTCGATCGAAAAATTGGTTTACTTAGGGCCGATTTTTCAATGCTTGGATAAAACTTATTCGTCGAATAATGTATAAAACTACCATTTAAAAACGTAGGTATTCTAATTGCCCGTATTTGACAGTTTTATACACACGTGACAGACGTGACAATTTAATATTATCGTTAATGCGCGGGTCAAACACAAGCGGCGCGGGCGCAGGCGTGCCATAAGCGCACCTCTTCAATCTGTTTTGCACCACGTCCTTCTTCTACATTTCGTATGAAATAATTTTGGAAAGGCGTCGAGACGGCACGCCACGGTTGTGCCACGGTTGCGCCGCTTTTCTATGAAAGAACTTTGGAAATAGCCAATAGCGCACCCGATGCGCGCCGGCAGTGCGCCCGATGTGCGCCGGCAGTGCGCCCGATGCGCGCCAGCAGTGCGCCCGATGCGCGCCGCGCCGCTTGTGTCTGTCCCGCGCCTTACTGAAATAATTTCGTCTATTACATTAAATAGTTCGTACTCTTTTATTTTACAATCTAAGGTTCATATCACGTGTAGGTATACTTTGTGGCCTGAATTGAAAAATATCGGGATTTAAAGCTGTTTTTTTTGACAACAACTTATCGAAGATCCTAATGGAATGTTGGAATAATAGATAGGTATTTATTTATAAAATATTGCAACACTGAAAAATATTGCATGCAAAAAATATCGATAGAGTAATTTTTGATAACATCGATACCACAGAGCATCGATACAAACATGCAATCACACCTTTCCTGTTAATATTATAATAGCTTAGAGCTTAGACAAACAGAACTAAAATAACAACAATACAAGAATATCGTCCTACTGTGTCTTATCAAAATTAAAACCATAATTAAATTATCTTCATTCTCTTGATTGCTGAATAAACACAGGCTGACAGTTTTTAATTCCCTAACAGAGTTAATTTTACGGCTTTCATTATACACTGAGGTTGTCAAGTATCTCTGCCCATTCTTGAATCTTAACCCTTAGGGGATTTGTAGAGAAACGTTTTTGACTTTATTCTGTATTTTATTTAATTTTTTTGAAATGAAATGTTGTGGAAGAATCTAAAGATATTTAATAAGTAATAAGATACACATGGGACAGTTCTTTGGAATATTATGTTATGCTACGGCCACACTACCGTGATATGCCAATAATTATTGCCACAACTTTAACAACACCTAGGTGTAACCACGACTTATGGCCATAATTCTACAATGCCAATCAATATGACAAATGGCGGTAGGCAATAGCTCCGGCGGCGGTATTCTTTCGCACATCAAAGAAGATTACCGCGGTAATTATTGCGTTTGCGGCCACACTACCGTTTGTCCAGTGTGCTCACCGGCGACGCACGTATCGACCGACATGGAGTGGTCAAATGAAAAAGCGCTCGATGGCGCTAGAATTTTTGGAATTATTCTAATCCGAACTATCTCTTTGGGATACCCGACAGAAGAACTATAAAAATCGCAGTGTACAAAAATAAAATAATTTTTTTTTACTCACACTCTTATTAATTTATATTCATTGAAATTTTTAACACAAAAATAAAATAATTTTTTTTTACTCACACTCTTATTAATTTATATTCATTGAAATTTGTAACGTACGAGTGGGGAAGAATGCGGAATGTTTAGCATTAAAAGGTATGGAGCGAAAGAAATACTTACATGTTTGGCGATTGCAACCTGAAACAACACTAGAAGCCGTAACTACTTACGTGGAAAGCATATGTGGTTCCGATGCTGGTATTAAAACTGAAAAAATCATTCATAAATCCCAACGCGACTACGCATCGTTCATAATTGGTCTACCAGAGTCACTGTATAACAAATTAAACCAGCCGGAAATTTGGCCAATGAATGCACAATTTAGTGAGTGGACTTGGTTTCGGAAATCAACAAAAAAAGGTGCCACTAAATAGAACTATTAACTTATACTATCAAAACGCAAGGGGTCTTCGAACAAAGGTAACGGAATTTAGAAATAACCTAGGTTTGATGAATGCCGATTTGTTCGCGATCACCGAATCTGGCTGCACTGATTCCATACACGACTTGGAACTTATACCGGCGGGATACCACATAGTGCGCTGCGACAGGGCTGATGGGCGCAAGCAGGGCGGCGCGCTCCTTGTGGCCGCGCCGCGGTACGAGCTGCGACAAGTATGTATACCGTTCGTGTCTATAGACTCTTGTAAGTTTGAAGTGGCCTGTGCAAACATTTTTATAAATAATAATTATTTGTTTCTGTGTTGTGTAGTATACATTCCGCCTAACAGTCCGGACCGGGACTATTTACTTTTATTTAGAATACTGGAAGAATTTTGTACTAAGTATAGGAAAGTAATAATTGTTGGAGATTTTAATATGTATTCGTGCTCAGTGAATGTTAAAAATTATTTTGAATATTTTATACACTTTTGCGAATTCACCCAATGTAATAACGTTCAGAATAGCTTAGGCCGTCAGTTAGACTTGGTGCTGTGTACGGGTTTCGACGCGGGAACGAAGCAGCCGGTATGTGTGTCGGCGGCGGACGAGACGCTCGTGCCGGTGGACGCGTATCACCCTCCGCTCGCAGTGCGCGTGAGCCTCGCCCCCGTAGCGCCCGTTGCGCCCGCTGTCCGCCACCCGACGGATTCGAGAGCTCATGATTTGCGGCCGAGGTGGAACTTTTATAAAGCTGACTATAACACGTTATACTCAAAGCTAATGTCGGTAAATTGGGACGCACTGTATAAAATGCACGATATGGAGGATATTCTAAATTATTTTTATCTTACAATTAACAGTATACTAGAGGAATGTGTTCCCAAAAAAACAGAAAAGAGCACCAACTTAAAATATCATTATCCAGATTGGTATACTGTAGACTTAATAAAAAATATTAAAACAAAATCTCTACTACATAAAAAATATAAAAAAACAAAATTAGACTGTGATTATAGAGAATTTTCACTGTATAGGAAAATAGTAAAAAATGGTATTGATGATGCTTATAAAGCACATGTAAATAAAATTCAAAACCAATTTTCTAAGGACCCCAAACAATTTTGGCAATATATAAAGTCGAGACGTGGTTCATCAAATAGGGCTAATGTTATTATGAAAGAAGGTATACCTCTAACGGATAAAGAGTGTGCTCAAGAATTCGCAGCCTTTTTTAAAAAGGTTTATAACAAAGGGCCACCAGTTCTTGACACCCAGGTAGCGAGTCAGTGCGGAGCCAACAGCGCGCGCATAAGTCTAGATGCTCTTAGCATTGCCGACGTGAGGAAGGCGCTAACACGGTTGAAGCCAAAACGTTCAGCCGGCCCGGATGGTATACCGGCTTTTATTTTTAAAGATTGTGCTCGAGTGCTGGCTGAGCCACTGTTGCATATTTTCAATACATGTTTGAATGTAAATACATTTCCAACACTATGGAAAACTACGCGAGTGATACCCGTGCCCAAGGCTAAATTGTGTATCAGCGTACATGATTACAGACCTGTTGCAGTACTATCAACGCCTGCAAAGGTTTTTGAGGCCGCTATACATCACAGGGTGTACGAGCAGGTATCGGGGCAGCTGTGCGATGCACAACATGGGTTTCGGCCCGCGCGTAGTACTTCCACTAACTTACTCAATCTTATGGCGAACTTAGTTCCGGCGGTGGATGCAGGAGTACAGGTAGACGTAGTATACCTGGACTTCCAAAAAGCATTTGACACCGTCGACAATGATGTCTTATTGAGGAAGTTGGCGGAAGTAGGATGCACACCGAAGCTCTTGCAATTCTGGGCATCGTATATGCAGGACCGGCAGCAGTATGTTTCTTACAATAGAAGTCAGTCCGAGCCCTTCTTTACAAGGTCTGGCGTAAGTCAAGGCAGCAATCTCGGTCCTCTGGAGTTCGTTCTAATGATTAACGACTTACCGGATGTTCTGGAGTACAGTCAGTGCCTACTTTTTGCCGACGACCTGAAAGTTTTTCTCCGAATAAACGAGGAGATGGACTGTGAGCGTCTACAAAGTGACTTGCTAAACATCTTCAGCTGGAGTCAGCAAAACAAGCTACATTTCAATATAGCTAAATGCTCCGTAGTCAGTTTCACTCGCGCGAATAAGAGTATACACTACAACTACTCGCTTGGATCCGTACCTATTCAACGGGTGAATAAGGTGCGTGATCTAGGAGTATACTTCACACCGGACCTGATGTTTCGTGAGCACATCACAAATATTTGCAAAAAGGCTTACAAAAATCTTGGGTTTCTACTGCGGCACGTAAGGGACTTTACAAATGTAGCAACTGTAAAAGTGCTATACAACGCGTTAATACGCAGCCACATGGAGCACAACTCCATTATTTGGTCTTCACACGAAGAAAAATATAATGTCATGTTAGAGCGGGTTCAAAATAAATTCGTTAGACACCTTTATTTTAAACTTTACGGGGTATACCCCTTTTACCCATTAATGTATCCTACCTTATTCATACTGGGTATGGTAGGGTACAATGAACTTAGAGTGCGACGGGAATTTTCCCTTGCGCTGTATTTAATTAAATTATTGCGGGGATTTGCACATAACCCTGGAATGCTGCAATCCCTCTCTTTATGTGTGCCGGACAAGTACACTGAGAAGCGTCACAGGCCGCCGCTACTTTACGTCCCTCAGGCGCGAACCATGCTGCTCGCGAAGTCTCCTCTCGTGCGAGCACTACGCATTCTCAATGACGTCCATGGCAAAGTGGACATTTTTACGTGCCCATTGGGTGAATTAGTAAAGGTTCTTTTGTATATTATTAGCTATTAATTATTGTATTATTATCGTGTTAATTTATTCCTTAGATTACTATCTAGTTCGTTAGTTTAAGTTGTTTTATTATTAGTTTTAGTTTTCTGTGTAAAGTTTTTAGTGTAAGTCAATACCGCATTAGGTTAAGCCTGTAATGGTAATTTGATGTAATGATAAAATAAATAAATAAATAAATAAATAAACACTATTTTCTTAATTTAAATTCATTTAAATTTATTTTCTATTTTTTAGTTCGGTTTTATACATATAAAAAGCGTGTTTTTTTAGTTTTTTTAAACTATTATTTATTTAAACTATTATTATATACAACGTTCACAGTTTTTCTGTAGCGTATTTAGTATCAGCATTGCACCCGTGCGAAGCCGGGGCGGGTCGCTATTATAATTATATAACAATGTATTGACTCCTATTTTACATTTGACTAGGTATTCACAAAAAACACTTATTGAAAAACTCAAAAAATGGATTAGCATAACTTTTACTACAATAGGGCTCTTAAACTGTCAATCGTGACTGAACTTTGCGAATATATATTTTCAATACATATTTTCTAAATTAGAATGCTATTATATTATGGTGGCGTTGTTACCATTTTTTATGAATAGAAAACGTATTAAGCATTTCGGTGTGAATGTTTATAAAATTCATCTTTTATATTACATGGAGTTTCAAGACATTTTACCAATTTTATTAAAACTCAGAATAACCAAAACAATCTTATATATTATGTACTTTAATTAAAATCCGCTCGTATATTTCGCGCCTAATGTAAACACAATTTATCTTATTCGCAATTTGCCGGAAACATTATTTTCAGGAAATATTTAATTCATGTGTTCTAACATTCAAGAAATCGGCTCACATTGGTTATGGTTTCGCTGTTATAATTATCTTCATAAATAATTAATTATATTTGAAAGGAAAGCGGACGCTGGAGGGCTCATTAAATCTTAAAATCGAGCTGTAGCTTTTAATATAATTCAGAGTAATTTGTTATTAAAAATATCCTTAATTAAAAACCATTATTTTGAATTTTTTTTGTGTTAGAAGCATTTATAAAAATGTTTAGGTATATTATATGTTGGGACTTGAGGATGAAATTAAAAACCAACGTTTTTTTAACGTTTATTTTTTATTAAAAACATAGTCTTAAAAAACAAATCATATTACATAATATTACAAAATAAAATATAATATCAAATTACATATTAGTTAGGTGTATAGTGTGATAGGCAGCCTTAAACCTAAACTTACAACAAAACACTTCACAGATTTAACTAACACAAAAACAGAAAAAGTAGTTCCTTTTTTGTTTTTCAGTTGATTGATACAACTTTTTTTTTCTTCCTTTTGTTTCCATCTTCAAAATTATCAAGGGACTGTATATTCGGCCGTTCAAGTGATTGGTATACACATTATAGATTCTATTTTCCGCACCAATACATATAATTTGCCCTTACTCGATTTATGTCGTGAAATTACTATCGAGGGATCGGGTTGCGAGTTATTGGCGATAATATTAACATAGTTTTGTTATATCCTAAAGGGCATAGAACTGTTTTGTGAATATAGAGCTCTTATTTGTAGAAATGTTTTCCGAAATGGTACCACATACAATGTTACATTAACTACATAATGCTAAGATATAATACTAAAGTTCTTCTAAAAAAATTCCAGCTTTCTTACAATTAAAAGGTAACTAGGTTTATAAAATGAATATTGATGTATGCCTACTCTACAAAAACTTTATGATCGCATTTAAATGCGTTTTTGTTATGATTGGTTGAATGTAAAAAATTGTTTGAACGATGAACATTGAAAATGATCTACCTTTACCACGAACTTACGACATTTTTTATGATGATTTTTGTCATTATGGTTTCATTGATTTCAATTTATATTTTTAAGCTACCAATTTCTACTTAGCTATCAAGCAAGCTACCAAGCAACCAAGTTTTAACATACGCCACAAATATCAAAACAAACCAATACCGATTTGCAATTTTCCCGCGCTAAATACCTAAATAGGAAAAGAAAAACAAACATTGACGGATACATTGACGGATAGCTATTTGTCACGCAATATGGCCGCCGATTGACAGACGCTTGCCGCCTGATGGATCGTCAATCTTGTCCGTAATTGCCTGAACCTGGCAACACCGTGTTGTTACAGGGTAGAATTTTGTAATGCCACCTGGAGGCAGAGTCTCGACACATTAGTCGGTAATTATCGACAACTAATTTATAGTCCCGTCTTCAGCAATGAAAATGATGTCGCTTAATACCTCTCCCTAATTTGATGGAAGTATACAATGGATACATATTTGTTTATAATTTTTATTCTTCACAAAACTTTCCGTAATGCGTCAAAATATTTATATAATAATAGCCTTGTAGTAATGCATTTTTATCTAAATTAATAACATCATTATTTCAATTCCGTAGATATATGAAAAATAAATAAAATATAGATTTCATGGATTTGGAAAATCATTTCTTTGCAACACATTCGAATATTGTCAAAACAAATTATTCTTTCACGTTGTCAATCGTTATGATACCGACGTTTGATCTCGACAAGATCTCGAAGGCCCTTCTCCCATTACGCTACCGGTATCCTACACGTCCGCGACTAGTTTAATTGGTCGCTTTTGCGTCGCGTTTCGCGCGTATCTCTTCGGTAGAAAGATAAAAAATTCTTATCATCATGTTGTAGTTCTCGTGCGGCTATAAATACTCTACAATTTATGTTTCTTTCAATATATGGATGAATCCAGTACCTACTTCCTACTTTTACGTCGTCACTGGAATCGCTCGACATAGCGTCCGTCTACAAAAACGAGGCACAATAATGATGAATTTAGTCATTTTTCAGTCGCATAATATGCGAGCATCGGGTAGCGAGCAAATATCTAACTAGTATTCTACTCGAGTATCGTATTCTAGACGTATCGTAATGGGAGAAGGGCCTTACGGTTTGTGTGGGTTTGTAGATACGGTTGATAATGTCGGAAAAATTATAGATTATTATAATTTTATAATAAAAAAGATATTTCACACTTCCGATGCTACATGATTTAACGCAATATTGTTTTCTCTTATTTAATGTTATTGCAATTAAAATAAAATAAATAATGTTTTATTTTTAAGATGGTTTCAAAATTTTATTGAAAATGTTAAGAAGCCTCTTATATTCGGAACAATTCGGATTTAAAAAAGATAGCTCCACCACCGTAGCATGTTTTTCATTAATCAAACAAATTACAGAATGCCTCAATAATAAAACACTCATTAGTTGTGTATTCCTAGACATGACAAAAGCTTTTGATTTTGTCTGTCACAAAACACTACAGGTAAATTAGCTTGGAGAAATTTTTGCGTTTGTAGTAGTGTATGGTCAGCAAATAAAATAAAACAACATTTTATTTTTAGTTTTTATTTTATACAGGGTTACTTGTAAAACACCAGCAACCTCGCAGGACAAGATAGCTAACATCATAAGTAACAACATTTGTTCTACGACTTTTGGCATAACGCAATAAATTATTTTTAAATGATTTTTTAAACTTTTATTGTACTCTCCTTACATTTGTAAGTCTATGTTCTATTAATTATCGGATGGACGACGCGACGCCCCCTTCCCCCTCTCGTTCGCTTTTTGTTTACGTAATTTTTGGGAGGCGTAGAGTTTATAATATTCAGACGGAAAATTAAATGAATATTTATTTTTGTATGAAAATAAAATCTAACAAATTATCAAAAGTCGAAATGTTGTTACTTATGATGTTAGCTATCTTGTCCTGCGAGGTTGCCGGTGTTTTACAAGTAACCCTGTGGGCCTGTATATATAAGGGATTTTAAATTAAACTATATGTGTTTCTCCTCTGAAAAAGATGAGACTTTATTTTAATATTTGCACATTTAACATACATATAACTTTTACATTAACAATGTTACTAAAATGAAAAATTTACTAACCTGAAAAAGAAACGACATTTAAAGTTTAATTCTTTAGTTTGAGAAGTCAAAGGCTTGCCTCGACCATGTTTTAACACTGGAGCCATATTGAATTAACAATATAAAGTTACAACACTTACACACAAATTAAACACTAGTTATGGCCCTGCCTTCATACAAAACTGCTGAATACGCCGTTCGCACGGGAATAGAATGTGGATGCGATTTCCCTTAGTTAGCATCCAAGCTTACGTCTTTATAATTATTAAACTGTATAAATTCATTCTTTAACTCCGGTCTGCATCGTGCAGACATGGGTGTAAAAGTCTCATTTTAGCTATTAAATGTAGTTTTAAAGTACATCTGAGTTTTCATTTGGGGCCTCCGGCTGCGGGACATGTAATTCACTTCAACAAATATTATAACAATAATAACAAATAATAACAACAATCAACAAATACAAAATTTATCAATTAAACTACGTACATAATAATTATAATTTTTGAATGAAATGTGCTTTATGTTCTAACGGTACCAAACGACTGCACGTGGCACCTGCGGACAGCGTAAACTGGTTTATTCTGGTTTTGTGCGTGTTTCCACTTTCCACTATCAAGTGACGATTTATTTATTTGTTTTGTTTCGTAATTATTATGGTCAAATATTAATTATGAAACAAATTATTATGGACACGATATTTTATTGTTTCACGGTAGTCGCCTTGTCGTTTGCTCAAGGACGTAAAATTGAATGATATATTTTTTTTTATAAAGTCAAAACCATTTTCTTTCAAATAAAAACTTGTTTTTATTGAAAACAAAAGTGTTGCTAGGAATAAGTATAAAATTAAATAGTAATGTTAGGATATCGAAACATTTTTGTATAGGCCAGAACGATATAGTGGAAACGCGCTCTAAGATCTGAGTAATATACACACCACTACATATGCAAAAATTTCTCCAAGCTAATTTACCTGTACTGTCTAAGCTGTCGTGCTATGGAATTAGAGGTAACGCCTATAATTGGGTTAAAAGCTACCTAGAAAATAGACTACAGTGCGTGGAAATCACTAAAACCGATAAATCCCACCAAAAATCATACAGGTCTACATATACATGCAATAATTATGGTACACCACAAGGCAGCATATTAGCCCCCCTCCTATTTTTGGTATACATTAACGACCTCCCAGATGCAATAAACGTAGACAGTATACTTTTCGCAGACGACACTACACTTATAATAAAAAGTAAAACTAAGGAAGACTTAGAAAGGGACATAATTAAAGCTCTAGACGACGCTATAAAATGGTTAAAACTGAATAATCTCCAGATTAATATGACTAAGACAAATATAATTAATTTCCAATCATATAATACAAACATACAACTTGACATAAAATACGAAAATAATCAATTGACTACTGTTAATGAATGTGTATTTTTGGGTATAACACTAGACAAATTTTGTAACTGGAAACCACACATTGCAAAAATTATAAATAAATTGGATCGTTTTGTGTATGTACTAAAAAAGTTGAAACAGACGATTAATTTAGATGTTGCTATGATCGCTTATCACGCGTACGTATCATCGGTACTTAGATACGGCATAATAATATGGGGTAACTCTGTAGCAATACAACCAATATTTAAATTACAAAAAAAATGTATTAGAGCAATGTGTGGAGTACATTTTATGGATAGCTGCAAACCCCTCTTTAAAAAATTAAAAATCTTGCCATTACCCTGTCTATACATTTTGGAAATATGTTTATTTGTTAAAAAAAATATGATCTTCTTTGAAAAATATGATGACACAAATACTACACGACACAAAGAAAGATTGCGCTCACCTAAGATCCGCCTTGCACTATATAGAAATAATGCGTATTGCATGGCTATAACTATTTATAACCACTTACCCATAAACGTTAAAGAATTGAAACTGAATTTTTTCAAAAATAAACTGTATAGACTGCTACAAGCTAAAAATTATTATAGTGTTAAGGAATATTTAAATGATCGTGACATTAATGTATGAATCCTAATTGAATTTAATTGTAATTTTATGTGTAATTGTTTTATGTGTAATTTTTAGTGCTAAGGAATATTTATATGATCGTGACATTAATGTATGAATCTTAATTTAATTTAATTGTAATTTTATGTGTAATTGTTGTTGTAATTGTTTATTAATGTATTTTGTGGGTAATTTTGTAATTGTCTATTAATGTATTTTATAACTTGACTGTATTAATTTGTAAATTTTTGCACGCCATTTAAAATGGCAGTATATGCGATAAAAAAAATTTTTGTGTAACACCCTTATGAACCATATACGAGCAAAGAAATATATTTGAATTTGAATTTGAATTTGAATTATTATATTAAATAAATATTAAAATATGTAGTGTACTGCTGTCTGCATTTATTCAGCCTAAATTATTGCATTCATATTCGATTAATTTCTTTCTGAACTTCTAGGATAATAAAATTATACAGATCAATACAAATAAAAAACGATCGAATTAAGAAAAAAATTTATTAGAAAAATTTAATTTAACAGTTTATAATAGCGTAGTTGAAAATTTGGCTCAAAACCATCATCTCTCATCAACATAATTCTAGTAACTTGTTCATCTGTAAATTATAAAATTTATAGATAAATATTTATATTTAACACATAAATAATTACCCGTGAACCGCTAAATCAATTGCATATATTCATCCTTTGCTTATTAACTGTAATAAAATATACAATGATGCACATAATATAATATATGTAATAAATAATAATACAAGCTAAAAATACAAGTGATACAAATTATCCGTTCCGTCCTTAGTTTTAGTTCCGTCCGTTTCTATAATGTCTTAAAGATTTCTCGAAAGGCTTCGAATTGAGCAGAATTATCTTGTAGAGCTTTTAGAGTCTTTTGATTAGAATTTTATTGCACTTCACAAATAACAAAATATTGCTAAACTAAAACTAATAGCTTTAACTATATAAAAACATAACGCAGATTGATATCTTCTTAGGATATTTGTTATCCCATAGATTTATAGGATTTTTAAGAACATAATTAAAAATTATCCTCTTGAAAACACAAAATTTATATTTATTTTGATAGAAATATTATTTTGATTGATTGATGTCAAATGTCAAAAAAGTAAATAAGGAGATTGCCATACATGGAATTTTGGATTCCATGAATATGTAATAAATAGAACATTAATTAAACGATTGATATAAAAAAATATCGAATTTGATTAAAATTAAATTAACTGCCATGTTTTTTGTGCATAACATGTGCTTTTTTCATATGCAATTGTATTTGTAATAATGCGAAAAATTTATGTAACTAATTTTAATTTACTATATATTCCATAATATCAAGGTAAATTTCTTGGAAAAACAACACTAAATTTTTTAGGTCCATACTATAGTTACTGAAAATCGTTAGTTACCGACCGATTTCGGTCGAGATCGATGTCGACTGATGTGTCGAGACTACACCTACTGGAGAATATCCGGAGAATAGAGAAGGGAAAATACTCTTAATACTGTAGATTGAAAAATTTATTCATAAGAATTAACTATAATATCATTATTTAAGAGAAAGAATTAAAAATACATTCAAACATTTCCGTCTAAAATCACACCCAGGAATCGAATCGAGCAAAATCCGTTAAAATATTTTTCAAATAGATTTTAATTTCATTTCAATGAGTAGTAGTTAAATAAAGTAGTAATCATTACTTTGTTTCTTTCTTCCTTAGTTAATAAATCTTCTATAATATAAAAATGAATCCCAAAATGTGTTGGTAAGCGCATAACTTGAGAACGGCTGAACCGATTTCGTTAATTCTTTTTTTATTATATTCCTTGAAGTACGAGGATGGTTCTTACGTAGAGAAAACGTAAATATGTACCACGGGCGAAGCCGGGGCGGACTGCTAGTATAAAATAAAAGAAATAGATCACAGACCAAGCAAGCTCGGATCCCCGCTGTTCGAAATTCGCATTTTCACCATGTTTTCACCCGCGTTTTTCATCATGATACATTATTTAGGCAAAGGGAGTATCACCATGAAACGTACATTCTGCAAAATGTGCATTGTAATGCGGAACCAACACTATAATATTATGTATCTAGATGAGTGGAGAGATCACTAATTAATTAACTAGAGAAGATAATTCATAGATATATAGATAGCCCATTTATCGAGGAAGGCTATAGGCTATATATCATCACGCTAAGACCAACGGGAGCGGAGCAATGCGGGCGAAACCGCGTGGCACAGCTAGATATAGATATTATGTATAAAGCTTAAAAGTTTGTTCGTTTGATGGCACTTAACCCTAGAAAGATAATCATATTGAGTAGTACGGGAAAGATAGTCATGCGTCAAATCGCATGTTTTTTAGTTAGCTCTAAGTCGCGGTATATTGTTTTTTTTGAAGTGAAAACTTCTTTAGCGGCGTTGGGTATAAAATCTTAAACTCGCGTCAGGACACGTGGCCTGATCGAAAAAGCGTAAGACGGTTGTTTTTTTTTTTTTTTTTAAGCCCTTATATTCCATGCGTAAGACGGATACCATTCCAAAATATCAAACATGCTGAACGTTAATAATCAAGTTTTCACTTCTGCCGGCACTCCCGGAGTGCAACCCGTCTTTTTTTTCTATAAATTGTAAATTATTATATATTTACAGTTATATTATCTAGAATAATTTATATTACAAATAATTTATTTTTAATTATTTTTATACATATAAAAAAACGAAAACATTAAACGTCTGCTTTAAATCTACAATTCTTGTAACACGTATTATTTCTAATAAAAACTTATTTTTGACCACAATTATCAGACTTTTTTATATGTTATATATATGTTGTACATATAGTTATATAAAAAAATAGTGAGAAACGAGTTTAGCACATATCAATGTATGCTCACGACATATAACTATGTTACATTTTTTGCAGGAGGCATTTGCCTTTCGTCATATTTCAGAAGGACAAACCGACAAAAAGTATAGTAAATACGTTTTTTTTACTGAAGGCCTCCTCAGTACTTTCTTACGATGTACCAGATACTTCATTTGGCAACAAATTGGAGATATTATCACGCAAATGTCTTCTCAGAGCTAGTGATTCTAAACGCCCACGCATAAACAAAGAAGATAGTTCCATGCTTCTATATTTCATGTTTTTTTGACTCAGATGTTTTTGTGCTTTATTTTTAACATTGTGGCTATAAATTTAATATGCAATATGCAGGCAATTTTAATGATTCCATAAAATAAAGTCATTGGCCATCTCATTGTCTTCCTACTATAGGACATCAGGGAACGCATTCGGTCTAATGCATCTACTCCGCCTTTTGCTTGAATGTAATACATAATTTATATCATCTTTGCTTTGTATCTCATCGGGAAAAGCTTCGTCTGTGTCACTTTGCTCATCATCTTCAATTTCGTGGTCCTCCTACTTCTTTTTTGGTATCTTCACAGGGACCCTCATCGCTTTGCATAAGAGCGGCCAGTATACAATATTCTTCAAATTTTCTAACCCCAATTGTTTTCTATATTTGCTTCAATATGTATAAAAATAAATTTTTAACATAAGTAACAATATACAGTAATAATAAGCTAAAAAATATTCAAACTACACTACTCAAAACAAAATAGGGCCCACCCTGATTTTTTGCTGTATTGTAAAAACTCTTCACTTTTTTCTTATTTTATGAATGGGTATAAACGAACAAGGTGTAGGACAATTGTTTTAACGTAAACTTAAGCAAAAATTAGCGATTTTATGAAAATTATGCACAATTAACAGTATTAGAGAAAAATTGCACAAATAAGACAAATGACAAAAGTTTCAATAAAACCTTTATTAACAAAAAAAATCTGGTTTATTTTGTAATTAGTAGCGTGTGGGACCCCCTCTGCTCCGTATGCACTCTCTGAGCCTATCTGGGACACTTTCAATCAAATGGGTTACATTTTCGTCAGGTATTTGCTCCCAACAGACTTTAAGAGCATTTATGAGATCTTGTTGGCTGTTTACGTTGCTGAAATTTGCTTTGACGCTCCTTTTTAATTGATCCCACATATGCTCTATTGGATTGAGGTCAGGACTCATGGCTGGCCACGGCAGAACTCTTATATTGGCATCAGAGAGTGCTCTTTGAGTGATACGGGCTGTATGTGGGCGGGCATTATCTTGCATTAAGATGAATTCTTCGCCAATTCTTTGTGAAAATGGGATCACGTGAGGCTGGATGACCCGTTCGACATAGGTAGCAGTCACGGTACCTCCATCAAGAACTACGAGCTCCGTTTTGCCATGTAGGCTTATGCCGCCCCACACCATGACGCTTGGACCTCCAAATCGGTCTGTTCCGTGGACACAAGGTTCAGAAAAACGTTCACCTTCCCTTCTCCATACACGCACTCGACGATCGTCACTTAAAAACTTCACTTTAGTTTCGTCCGTAAACAGTACTGTCCCCCAGTTATCCATAGACCAGTCTGAGTGATCACGAGC
Source organism: Colias behrii (assembly GCA_029959065.1). Taxonomy (NCBI): domain Eukaryota; kingdom Metazoa; phylum Arthropoda; class Insecta; order Lepidoptera; family Pieridae; genus Colias; species Colias behrii. The sequence goes on from JARWMC010000013.1 coordinate 637,974, forward strand.
AAACCTTAATCGTGCTGCACGATGAGCACTTGTCATTTTCAGTCGAACAGTGCGAGTTCTGGACCTTTGGCCACCTTCATGAAGTCGATTCCGAATGGTTTGATCACTCACTCGCGTGCCAGTAGATTGCCGCAGTTGATTTTGTAAGGCACGGGCGGTTACCGTCCGCTGCCGACGCGCTGTTAGTCTGATGTACCGAACCTCTTGGGCTGTTGTAGCCCGAGTACTTCCTGTTCCACGTCTTCTAGCAACACTACCTGTCTCTTGATAACGATCCCAAGCATTTCGGATAGCTCGACGTGACACACCAAGACGTATTGCCACCGACCTCTGAGAATTTCCTTCTTGAAGCAAAGCAACCGCTCTTGCTGCCGTTTCCATATCCATATGAACGCGAGATCCAGGCATAATAATCACGAATAATACCGAAACCAAATTAAACTTTAAAAAATAACGATGTGCTAGAGTAACATTCAGAATGAGACTTTGAACACAAGTGATTGAGAATTTGGAAAGAACGTGATTTTGAAACATTTAACTTTTTCTGGTTACCCCCTTGAGAATAACATTAAAAAGAATAGTTAAAACAGCAATAAAGTTTCGTTAACATGTCAACAACGTAAGGGAATACTCAAGTACCCCAATAACTACCCTATAAATTACGTGTAGGCAAAACTTTGAGATAAGTGTAGGTGGGCCCTATTTTGTTTTGAGTAGTGTACCATTGAAGTCAAAATCTTAAAAGTCACGGTAAAGATAATCATGCGTAATTTTGACTCACGTAGTTGTTATATTTCAAAATCGGTTACTCAAACTTTATTGACACGTATACCATAGGGTAGCTCTCAGTGACTTATGAAATGTCCTATAAGCACAGTTATGGATTCGCGACATTTAAAAATATACAGCTATATTTCGAAAACGCAGGAGTCATTTTGACGCAGACTATCTTTCTAGGGTTAATATCTTGAACGAAAATGGACCAATTTCAAATATTCTTAGGTACATATTGAAACTAAACATGTCATCTAAATTAAGTTGAAAACCAAACAACTATTACAATACAATTAGTTAAACTTTTAGTTTGTGTTTGTTTGTTTGTTAAGGTCAACTCTGAAACAACTTTGACGGGAGTTTAATTAACAAATAGCTGATATTACAAGGAATATAACTTATATTATTATTATCTTTAAATATATTGGTGTAAAGAAAGTCATGGCTGCAAAAAATTTGATGGATGTATGACGCGAAAACTATGAAACATAGATATAAGGGTGGAATTAAAGTGTTAAAATTAATTTGTGTTTTTAAATTATGTATCTACCAGTAACCCACTTAATTAATTATAGAATCACTAGCTTTTCCCTTTGATTTTCACCACCTCTTGTAAAATAATAAAGTTCAATGCTATTTTTGATGAAAAAATAAGATATTTTTTGTTATTCTCTTTTGTAAATAATAAATATTGATGAAATAGATATTTAACCAAATTGTATGCGATCACCTGGGAACTAACGGTTCAGTGGACCCAAGTTATACGTCAATCATTTAATTTATTATCCTCCTGTCGATATTACTCGTTCCTATACATGTATATCTATATCTAGGTAATATTTAGAAGAGGAAAGATTTTATATTTATGTATCACTTGCACATAATATGAAACTTGTTCTAATTTTATCCTAATCCAGGCGTTGAGTACCTAACTAACACAACTTTATTTTGTGTAGCATATACCTAATTACCTAGGTATATAGATCATGGAAAAACTAATGCAACCTTTTAGGTAAGTTAAGAGTAAAATTTAAAGGTTGCAACAGGGCAATACCGTCACGTCATAGAATAAGGCGACGATTTTGGTATCTTTGAATCTTGCCAAAGAAGTTTCACTTCTGACACGTGTGCTCGGCACACACGCTCTTTTAATGGAGTTTGATATCTTTAGATACGAATAAGAATGTACGACGAATTGAAAATATCATTCATTTAGGAAAGTCACAAAAATGTATACCTACTTATGATAAAATTGTTTGACACCCACACACAATAATCACTTTGGCAACGCCCGAAATATCTTAATTAAAACAAATCATGATTAAGTACAGTGATAAGTTGGAACAGCGCAATGCTAAGTAATTACTTAACTTTAACTTAGTTTGATTGCTTTTAAACGCAGTTGCTATAATTTTGGTTATGGTTTGTATAAAATATGTACAATAATAACAATAATTATGTAATATGAAAAGTTGATTTCAAAACAGGCAAAACAGAGCTTTTTGCCGGATTTTCTCTGAAGATACCTTACCTTGTTTTCTGCAATATTGCTACCTAACTTATTTCTATGCTTTATGACGATAAAAAGCTCTAATTAAAGAAGTATTGTTTAATAAATAAATGTCTGATATTGAGTTTAATAAACATGTTCTACTGAATTAAATCGCTTTTTCAGTTGTTACAAAAAATAAAATATGTAATCAATGAAATAAAAGCACGCACTTTTGATTCAGAATGTAATTGTAAAATTCTAAAAGGTTTTAATGGCCCGTGCACTAAATCAATACTCAATTCGATTCAAAGGAATTTGCATATTTATGAAGTAAAAAGAGAGCTTTTTAATTTTATTGGATTTACTTTCATTCATTGATCTCACAATTTTATTGTTCACATTTGACTAGCTTTTTGAATTCAAATTTTTCTATAGTGAATTCATAATATAGTGAATGTGTATCGAATAATATGTTAGTTTTAACCGTCTTAAAAGTAGACTTCTTTAGATTTTAAGTTCTGTTCATCGCGATGATTTTTGAAATATGTATCTACAACTTCGCTTAAAGTTTAATTTTATTAAATTTATAAATATATATTTATGTTCTAATACTTAAAGCATGTTAAAAAGGAATCTAATTTGTCGTGTTAGAGGGAAAATAAAATCAGACATACGCATGTAAATTTGTCACAGAGTAATTGATACGCAGAGTGGTCGGCGCGAGCCTTAATGAACTGTTAGCTAATTAGATTCAGACTGCAATGTTTAACTACCCAATGGAGGCAATATTAGACAGGAGCTAGCGCGCAAGAGCAACTTTTGTCTTCGCAACTATTTTGTCTCTCCCATCAACTCTATGGGCTACTAAAAAGGTCTCCCGGGAGTTGCGTCGCTACGTGCGCGCACTTTCTTACTAGCCCATAGAGTTGATGCGAGAGACAAAATAGTTGCGGAGACAAAAGTTGCTCTTGCGCGCTAGCTTGAGGTGAAATTAACTGATGTACAGTGTCAGGTCTATAATTTTATTAATAGTATATTAAAGAGTGTAGATATTTTATTGTTTTTGAGTGTCGGTCAAAATGTTTTATATTATTTAAAAAAATGTACTCCATATACATTATATTATATAATACATTATATCTAGAATTATAAACAACACTAACTGCTATTTAGTAAAATAATAAAACGATTTTACAGTAAGGTAGAGTTTAGTAGAGCTAAAGCTTAAAAAGCTTAAAAAGCTGTAAAAGTTAAGGAGGATTCCTAAATTCCGAACTTACAAGCAAGCATATAGCACCGTTTGGAAAAGCGTCAAATTCAAATTCAAATTCAAAATTCAAATTATATTTATTTGCAAGAATGTAGTTACAAATTATAGATGTTTTAATTACAATATTATGTGGCTAATACATTCTACCCATTGATTGGGTGTGCAAATATTGAAAAAGAAAGTTGATTAGTCTAATTATTTAAATGTACACACAATTCAATTTTCACAATTACGCGAACGCACTACGATTAACACGATTATATCACACACAATTCAGTTTACACTACTTCAAAGTCATAAATTCTTCAATGTCATAAAATTGTTTCACCATTAACCATATCATATGAGTCATATGATTTTATAAAATAAACACAACTCCATACACAACACCACCTAAAACCAAAAGTACACAACATACTCAACCCCAAGTAAGTATATTTACATTTCAAAAACACACAAAAAATTATAAGTTCCATCTCGCTTCCCAGCTGAACAAACTTCGCTAAGATTAAAGTTTTTGACGTGAGCGTTCAGTAATTTTAACGAATTCCGTTTGTACCCCCGGGTCTATTCGATTCTCATTTGATATCCGTGTTTGTGTTTCAAATTGGATTATATAGTTGGTTTGGAAGAATTGGTGTAGTTTCATATATTTTATTAACCGACTTCAAAAGAAAGGAGGAAGTTATCAATTCGGCCGGTATATATATATATATATATTTTTTTTTTATGTATGTACACCGATTACTCCGAGGTTTCTGAACCGATTTACGTGATTATTTTTTTGTTCGATGCGGGATGGTGTCGAATTGGTCCCATAAAAATTTTATTTGGATAGGCCCAGTAGTTTTTATTTTATGAGCATTTTTGTCTGTACTCGATGACTTAATTGAAATGTAGCAAGTAACTTTGATTCACTTCCCGGTAACCGATTGAGCTGAAATTTTGTATACGTATGTAAATTGGATAGCGATGAAATATTATCATGACATAGAGCTGATTTGATGATGGAATCGGAAGGTGGCCATAGGAACTCAGTCATAAATTGACTCAACTTTATCGAGTTTGGGCTCGTTTGATTCGTGTTGAAAAATACACTAAAAAGTATTAAATAAAAATAACTGCGTTAAAAACAACCGACTTCAAAAACAGAAAAGTAAAAAATAAAAAAGATTTGATATTATTAATTACTACATATTATTTAGATGTGCTATTTATTAAATAGGTTTGAAGTCGGTGCCAAACACTAAGTAAGAAGTAAGCACTTTGTATTAAGCCCGTGCACCGACATCAAACCTTTTTAGTAAATAGCACATCTAAATAATATGTAGTAATTAATAATATCAAATCTTTTTTATTTTTTACTTTTCTGTTTTTGAAGTCGGTTGTTTTTAACGCAGTTATTTTTATTTTTATAAAAAACGGGGTTTATGCCTACGCGCTTCACTACATAGTATAAAGCAAAGTCGCTATTTCCGTCCCTATGTCCCTTTGTATGCTTAAATCTTTAACACTACGCAACGGATTTTGATACGGTTTTTTTAATAGATAGAGTGATTCAAGAGGAAGGTTTTAGTATATAATTTATTAGGTTTTAGACAAAGCGGGCGAAGCCGCGGGCGGTAAGCTAGTAATATTATAAATGCGAAAGTTTGTGAGGATGGATGTGTATGTGTATCTTTGTTACTCTTTCATGCAAATACTACTGAACCGATAACAATGAAATTTAGCACTCATATAGAGGGTAATTTGGTTTAACACATGGGATAGGTTTTATCACGGAAATTTCACGGGAACGGGAACTACCTATGCGGATTTTTCTTTGAAAACGCGGGCGAAGCCACGGGTGGTTAGGTTAGGTTAGTTTAATTAAAATATAAAATGCCTAACTATTGTGTGTTGTGTTTATTGCAGTTTTGTGGAGCCAAATAAATGATTTTTCTTTCTTTAGACTATACAATATAAACATGTGTTTATGTTTGTTAATTGAAATGTAAAAAATTTAAAACAAACCGAGTTATATTTCCAACACTAGCTGTGCCGGCGACTTCGTCCGCGTGAAATAGTGACTGCATAGTAGTTACTTATACTTAACACACAATTATTGAGTAAACACGTCTTGAAACACGTACTATCTTATACAACTAAATTATAAGTACTTACAGATTATTATAAAGTTAAGAAATAAAATAAATAAGAACTGTTAGTAAAATTTATTACTAAACTGAGCTATAAAACTTAGGTACAGAAGAGTTCAAAATTTCCAGGATGTGGTTATTCGCCCGCTCCCATATTCCTTCTACTTTCACAGACTTTCAACTTTTCCCTTTCACCCCTAGTAAATGGCAGAACCGATTTTGATCTAAACCATGTCTAATCATGAAATTGATATTTTTGGTTAAGGCATTCAAATGCTTTATAAATATAAATTTATAAAGAATAGAAAAAATTCGATCACGAGGCGGGACTCGAGCCCGCATCCTTTCGCGCCATTCCGGGGCGGATGCCTGACCAATTCAGCCACTCGTGACCCGCCAGAGCAATCGAATTTATTCTATTCTTTCAGTTTTATGTGTCAAAGGGACACACCGCGCGCCATCTATTGAGGTGATAAACAACCATCTCAACCAACACGAAACACTTTACAGTGAATACAATATTGTAACGATGGAACACGACCTTTTGTTGAAATTGATATTTTTGGTTAAGGCATTCAAATGCTTTATAAATATAAATTTATAAAGAATAGAAAAAATTCGATCACGAGGCGGGACTCGAACCCGCATCCTTTCGCGCCATTCCGGGGCGGATGCCTGACCAATTCAGCCACTCGTGACCCGCCAGAGCAATCGAATTTATTCTATTCTTTCAGTTTTATGTGTCAAAGGGACACACCGCGCGCCATCTATTGAGGTGATAAACAACCATCTCAACCAACACGAAACACTTTACAGTGAATACAATATTGTAACGATGGAACACGACCTTTTGTTGAAATTGATATTTTTGGTTAAGGCATTCAAATGCTTTATAAATATAAATTTATAAAGAATAGAAAAAATTCGATCACGAGGCGGGACTCGAACCCGCATCCTTTCGCGCCATTCCGGGGCGGATGCCTGACCAATTCAGCCACTCGTGACCCGCCAGAGCAATCGAATTTATTCTATTCTTTCAGTTTTATGTGTCAAAGGGACACACCGCGCGCCATCTATTGAGGTGATAAACAACCATCTCAACCAACACGAAACACTTTACAGTGAATACAATATTGTAACGATGGAACACGACCTTTTGTTGAAATTGATATTTTTGGTTAAGGCATTCAAATGCTTTATAAATATATATTTATAAATATATATTTATAAAGAATAGAAAAAATTCGATCACGAGGCGGGACTCGAACCCGCATCCTTTCGCGCCATTCCGGGGCGGATGCCTGACCAATTCAGCCACTCGTGACCCGCCAGAGCAATCGAATTTATTCTATTCTTTCAGTTTTATGTGTCAAAGGGACACACCGCGCGCCATCTATTGAGGTGATAAACAACCATCTCAACCAACACGAAACACTTTACAGTGAATACAATATTGTAACGATGGAACACGACCTTTTGTTGAAATTGATATTTTTGGTTAAGGCATTCAAATGCTTTATAAATATAAATTTATAAAGAATAGAAAAAATTCGATCACGAGGCGGGACTCGAACCCGCATCCTTTCGCGCCATTCCGGGGCGGATGCCTGACCAATTCAGCCACTCGTGACCCGCCAGAGCAATCGAATTTATTCTATTCTTTCAGTTTTATGTGTCAAAGGGACACACCGCGCGCCATCTATTGAGGTGATAAACAACCATCTCAACCAACACGAAACACTTTACAGTGAATACAATATTGTAACGATGGAACACGACCTTTTGTTGAAATTGATATTTTTGGTTAAGGCATTCAAATGTTTTATAAATATAAATTTATAAAGAATAGAAAAAATTCGATCACGAGGCGGGACTCGAACCCGCATCGCGAATCCGCCCCGGAATGGCGCGAAAGGATGCGGGTTCGAGTCCCTCGTCGTATTACCCGTTAGTCATTCGTATTACCCGTTAGCGAGCTACGGTGGCACAGACAGACACGCAAACACACATAGCGGACATAACACCCCTCTTTTTGTTTCGGGGGTTAAAAATATAATACCTACGACATAATTTCAAAGACCTTTTATATAGAAAATTTACCTAGAAGTAACCATAATGCTATTTGTGCAGGTTTTAGACTTATGAGCAAAAATCTAAATAAAGGTCCTTTGACCCCCCTACTACCCCCCCAGCATAACCACCGCCCCCCCACGCTTGGGGACTTTCGATATGATCATCTGGACATGTCAAGGAATAACTTTAGCGTATAATTTACGTAATAAAGTAATTCATGTATAGAATGCCTTAGCAAACGTTCGCCGTGATTACTTAAATGGTCATAACTTTTTTATTTATGAACCGATTGACATGAAATAAACACTAAATGTTAAATGAAGCTTACCACAATATATTAGTGAAAACCGTATCTAAATCGGATAAGCCGTTTCTGAGATTAGCGTGTTCAAACATACAGACAAACAGACAAACCGACAAACAGACAAACAGACAAACAGACAAAAATTTTTTTAACTACAGTTTTGGGTTCAGGATCGATTTAATAATAACACCTGCTATTTTTTTTTAATATTTTCATTGTACAGACATCACTTTTCTACAATTTTATTATATGTATTGATTGATTGATGATGATGATGATGATAAGCTACATTCGTCCTATGCATTTTATTCGTAGTTCCTATGACGTAATTTTGTTGTCCTAATTAAAAGCTTGTTTAGAAATAATAGTATAATACCTACAATTAAAGAATGATATACAAAAATGTCAATAAATGACCTAATTCATAAAACAGTTACGAGTCGTGTCACGTAGGCTGCATTCACAATTTAATTAAAATAAGAGTTCATTAGGCTCGGTTCACACTGCCGACCACTCTGCATACCAATCACTTCGCGACCAGTTTGTGAATATAGCCTATAGGTATTTTATTTGCCATGTTGCTACTTACTAGTGCAAAGTATTTTTTCACTTCAAAATCATGAAATAAATGTTTTTTTTTGGATGTTTAGGTTCCTTTTGAAAGTTTTAATTAAAACACATCAGTTTCGATACCTCAACAGATTACAGATATAATATGTAGAAAATATTGCTAAAACTTAACATATGTAACAAAAATTTATATTTCTTAGGTGCAATATTGGCTAGGAACACGGCTCTAGTTCCTACAATTATTTTTAAAGTTAATGCTATGCTTTATTGGTAAGTAAAATTTCGTTAAAAACATCTATCTAATTCATAAATATTAATGTTAGTAGCCGAGTACTCTATAAGCTTTTCTTAGAACATTGATTACGTACTTTCCATATTCGTATTCACAAAGGCGATTCGCATATAATCCATTTAGATTTTTGAATATTTTGTTAGTAGAATCAGATTTCTGATGCAAATTATTAAAATATGTATGTTTAGGGAGAAGATATTGTCATGCGCAGATCGTGCTAAATTAATTTTTATACGTGAATTTTTTACGCTTAAGGCGACGATGTTTAGTTTTTAAATTTTTTAAACTGACAAAATACATTGTTACTTTTTTTGTTTATGAATTCACTGTGCTTTTAATGAAAGCTTCTATTTTCTGTATAAGCAAGCCTTTCATGGTTTAAAATGAAGATCTGACCACTGTACTAAAGATTGCTGCAAAAAAATGTATTTAAATGATGAATACGTGGATAATATCAGACGAAAACATAGAAAAAGCACATTAAGCTAATCATAAAATATATATTTGCTTACACACAGTTAAAAATGCAACCTGAATAAAATTGCTTCGCCATGTTTATTTCACGCTAAAGAAATAAAAAAAATACTTCAAGAAAAAAAAACATGAAATTCATTCGCCTTAACTATACAAAACGAGGTCTCTCTAGATCTCTTGACGTGAACCCGTGGAAGATAACTCGACGGTTTAATGGAATTTCGCAAGTTCATCCCACGTTATGTGTATTGAGTTTACATTTTGTTTATTATCCGACTTCAAAAAAAAGGAGGTTATCAATTCGGCCGGTATATTTTATTTCACGATTTATGACGTTTGGGTTATAATCAAGCTTTTATGGGAAAATTATGCCTTCTTATAATATTATGTACTTAACAAAAATATAAACTATACTATTTGAGAAATTCTTTCAGTGTTGTAGCCCAAACATCATCATGCTAAGATCAATAGGAGCAAAAAATCCGGGTAAAACCGCGGGTCACAGCTACATAAATTGGCAGCTTCACTTTTTATGTACCTACAATAAATAGTGCACTTACCTATGTCTTTTTATAGGTTTGTTAAATGGGTAAACTAATTAATTACTATGTCGATTTTGAAAGTTCTTTCACCTAAAAGCTTAATTAGGTGAAATAACTTTCAAAATCGACTTTTAAAAGCTTATTATTCCTGGCTGAAACGTTTTTTATTTTTTACTAGCGGTCCGCCTCGGCTTCGCCCGTGGTACATATTTACGTTTTCTGTACATAAGAACCATCCTCGTATGTCAAGGAATAAAAAAATAATTATCGAAATCGGTCCACCCGTTCAGGCGTGATGCCGTGACCAAGGAAAACGGGTTTCATTTTTATAGAATATAGATTCATGAAACATTTGTACAAATTAATATGCTCTAGACATACATAAATCAATCCAAAAGTACTTACTAGTTAAAAGATAAGTAAATAAATGTAGATACATTTGACCTTACACAGTAACTGAAGCAAGTAAAGTGAAGGCAAATTGGACTTGCTCCTAAGTTGCAAACTATGTCGTTCACATCTCACGTCTTGCTAAACTAATTGCGATGCGGTTACACTTTGCGCTGAAGTTTGTGAAGCAATATGATACGGGCTACATATGTTGTATCGTAATGTTATAAGTACTAAAGTAGCTGTCTGTTTCTAAAGTTTTCGTGTCTACAATGATGGACAAATGAGGATGAATTCTGATATAAAAAGATAGATGGAATTTTGAAGACTAACCATGGCAAAAGAATTTAAAAATGAATTTCTGTATTTTATTTGAACGTCTTTAAATATGTACTTACCTAATACTTGGTTTCATTTCTACACTGGTTGAATTTGATAAAAATTTGGGAAGAGGAAAATCGAACGGAATGAAATACTCATAAGCTTTGTAAAAGCAACATTTAGGAGCTTAGCATAAGGGTTGAATGTTATCGTCAGCAGCTCGTTTGTAAACGTCAAATGCATGTAAGTAAAGCAGTGGGTGGTAAGCTATTCTATGTGTATAATGGCACATATTCTTTGTTTCCAGAAAGCGAACTCAACAGGTTCCAGAAGACGACTCAACTTATTAAACAAAATAACTATTGAATACTTTTTATGCTATTCTCGAGTAGAAAATATCGCGGGAACTCTAGATAACCTAGTTATTTAAAGGGTGTTTCAATTATAGTTTGTTTTTGTTCCAGTATTGGATTCATTTCCATTAAAGTTATCTCTATCTGTTTTGTTCAATCCCGCAATATTGTATGCTTTGTTACGATAGTTATTTTGAACAAGTTGTTATCGTTATAGCTGTTTGTTAGTTGTTACGAGTGCGTTATTGGCTAATTCAAATGTAGGTACAGTTTTATAAAAGTTTGATATATTTTAACAATTTAACGAATATGTATTTATTTTATTGTAATGCGATTCTCTATGTTACAAATGCACTAACATACAACAAGTTGTTATGATTACTTTTTTAGTTATAAATAATTAATTAATTATTTATATTAATTAGACAATATAAGTACTAAGTTATTTTAGTTCAAATATTATTGCTATTAATATGTTAACACCATTAACACCATGTCTTATTTTATACGTGAACTTGGCTGACATGTTTTATTTTATTCCTAACTAGCTTACTGCCCGCGGCTTCGCCCGCTTTGTCTAAAACCTAATAAATTATATACTAAAACCTTCCCCTTGAATCACTCTATCTATTACAAAAAACCGCATCAAAATCCGTTGGGTAGTTTTAAAGATTTAAGCATACATAGGGACATAGGGACAGAGAAAGCGACTTTGTTTTATACTATGTACCTAGTGAAGACATTGTGATTCTGCTGTGCGCGTGCACTCAACGCGCAAGAGCGGGCGGAAAGTTTTCACAAATACATATAACTACCTACATGGCTAATTATATAACGTATTTCTCCCCAATAAACAGCAAAAACATTTTCAAATCATTAATTGTATGTGACACAAGTAATGGCTTTGTATTGTTGTAAAAAGTGCGTCGTCCGCTCCGTAAATACGACCAACATCAGGCTTTACTGCGTATGAAAAGCCGCACTTTACCGCCGCTTTTATGTTATTTTCTTTGGTTTACGATGAAATGGGACATGATTTTTAACAAAAGTTATTTCGATAGATGTCACCTGAATGTGGCTGGATGCTTTAAAGATTATGCTTAAAAAGAATGTAGTTTTGCGTTGGGTTGTTACATCTTATTTATGCGCTAGTCTGTATGTCATAACTGTAACTGAAATATGAAACTAATCCTACTAATATTATAAATGCGAAAGTTTGTGAGTGTGGATGGATGTTTGTTACTCTTTCACGCAAATACTACAGAGCCGATTAAAATGAAATTTAGTATGTAGGTAGCTGAAGACATATAGGATCCTTTTTATCCCAGAAATCGCACAGGAATGGGAACTATGCTGGTTTTTCTTTGAAAATGCGGGCGAAGCCGCGGGCGTAAATCTAGTAAGTAATATAATATTTTGTAGGTATGTAATATGTAGGCTTTACCAAATAAATAATCACAGTAAGGTATTCCATTACATTTACAATAATATTGACGCAACTTTTATACTTATTTATAAAAATATTATAATAACACAGGTTGTTAATCCTTTTTATATTGTAATTTTGTTTTTCTCATAATCCTATACACACTGGGTGAATCATTATCCCAAGATAATTGTTTTCCAAGTACTACAAAAACAGGAATTAATGAGAAACCTGTTTACCATTAATACCAATTAATTATAATTAAAAAAAGGATTTTATTCTCGTTCATTATTTTTCTCCTTGACCCGTATTAAGCTCGTAAACAACCTTATTGTGCTTTATTAAAAATTAATGAATAATAAAAGACTAAGAATACGGCCTCTAATTCAAGAGTTGGATTATGGTATTATTAAGATTTTCTGTCCTAGTTTCTAACTACTATTTAGATAATAACTATTAAGCTATTGCATAGCTATAAACCTTACACATATTATTAAAGTAGTACATACTTACTTTTTTGTATTAACCCTATACCTGTAGTATTAAGCATTATAGATTTACAAAAAATTAAAAATAAATACGAAAATTTATTTGGTTCAAGGTAAATTTAAACGTAGGTAACAAAATAAATTAAATGAAGTAAATTACGTAAGAATAAAATATTGTGATTCCTTCAAGGCAGTAATTTCAGCCTTTATTAAGCCTTGGTAAAGGATTAATTTTGCTAAAGCAAACTCCAATTTAATTCCGAATTAATCACAATTATAAATTACTATTGAGCGGTAATAATAATTACCAACCCTACATGTTGCTACGCTATGATTTTCTCTCACTTTTTTCACAAATAGACCGTACCTAAATATGGTAATTTACGAATGTTATGCCTAATATAATATTATGTTAAATTTTAAAGATATAGTTTAAAAATTTTACTATTATTGACACAATTTTATTTTTATTTTTTACAATTAGGATTAGGTACTACCTACTTGTTTTTTCTATAAAATTTCCATAATTTGTTTCAATCCAATATAAATTCTTCCATTTCCACATGACTTCCACAAACAGCATCCATCACCTTATTCCAGAACTTGCTCCAATTTTTCACAAATCAATTCAACGCGATATATTTCCGATAAAAGGATTTGTATTTGAACCACGAGTTCCAATTATTTTGGTTACTGTTGAGTGTGATATGGGAGAAAATATATTCTGTGTGTATGTGGCCGTTTGTATAAAAAAGGAGAGTTTTACCTACTGTTGTCTTTTTTCTAAATATGTGTATATTTTGGTTCTAGATACATGGAACTTAAATATGTACTTTTATTCTATTTTATTGGACAATAGGGAAGCTCTTGACCAAAAACTCGTCTGTTGGTTAAAGCGATGTGGCCTAAAAAGGCACTTCGTTAGGTAGGTACCTACCTTACTGTTCTTATCTGTTCACTCTTTTCTTTATGAATGCCCAAATCAAAAGAGAAAATCTATATTCGAAGCAAATATTTATTTATTCAAATGCCTTTACCCCCTACAAAATGAATGAAATCGTAACGTAACTACAAACCCACACATTTTCAAATAAACACGAATTTATTTCTGAATCTACACTATCTATACACATTTGTAGAAATAAACATATAGATTTATTATATATACAAGTTGTAGAAGTCGGATTCCTTTAATCTCAAATCTATTTCGGACAAACAGATTTGAGATGAAAGGTTAAAAGCATGAGACTTTGACCCTCATACAATGCTCCTTGTTGGCTGAGGGTCTAAAGGACCACAAAGTATTTGATCTTCAGTACCTACCCGCGATGCAATTATCTAAAACCTATATAGAATTGTAGTAGCTGTCTGTAGGATTAAGGCAGTCGTAGTTAAAATTAATGTTTTCTTGAAATTTCCTTTTAAAATCCTTTAATTCGATGTAATATAAACTTGCTATGAATCATTATGATTTGAATAAGGAAAATGATGACGTAAAATTTGGCGCAAAGGAAATTACCTACTTATATTTTATCCACTTTTAAATGGCGTATCTATCAAAAGCATTTAGTCAGAAGTATATTTGAAAGAGAAAGATTATAAATATATTATCATAATTGATAGCCTACTATAGGTATTCTGTGTATAAAATATTTTTTTTTTTTTTTTTTTTTTATTTAAGGTCAGCCAACAGTTATTACATCAGTACAAGCATACAAAAAAAGATGACAAAATAACTTACATAAATGTAATAACTACTTAAAGGCTAACACCACATGCGAAATAAAACGGTTTACGGTTACATATTATGATAATAATTACAACGATTAATTCGAAAAAAATAAGTTAAAAAGAAAACAGTGATAGTTAGTATCTTACATTTAAATATTTTTTTATGTTGAGAACTATGAGAAAACAAAAAAAAAATGTAAATAATTAACTTATAAATCTTAATTGACTAAACATTTCAAATTTATATAATAGTAAACACACAAAACTTGACCGAGACCAATGATGTTAATCATGAGACAAATGAAGCAACAACATTATTTTTAAATTTTGGAAGACTGTCTGAGAATATGTCTATGTCTATTGCACGATCTTTTGACAATTTGTTATACTGTTTTAAGAGCCTATTTATTGTGGCATTCTGACCCAGGTTGGTTTTAGACATTTTGGTCGAAAAAGGGGCGTATTTATCTACACGGGGCAACCTCGAACTATTACTCTATGTATATTGTCATTCATAATTTATAAGAAGAATTTATTCTCAATGTAAAATCCATCAAGTCAGAGCTTTCCACAAAATCCCGTACATAAATAATTCATACATTTACTTGATAAACATTATACTTCAGCGAAATCGAATAAAAAGTTCAATTAAAATGCGTTTTATTTCCCCATAGCCCAAAATATATCACACCAAAGGGAAAATATAAATAATTTATTTCTTGTTCAATACCAATTTCGTGCCACGTTTTATGCTGTTAGGCGCACTGTTAAATTCTTAAGACTTACACCTTTGATGTTTCATATTAAAATGTTTATTACTCTGTTTATTACTGTACATTATTCATAATTTTAAACTTTTAAAAATGTTTAATGAACTGTTTAAAATTATTAAAATACATAATATTATCTTAATGCAGACGGTGTAATTATTCCGCTTTGCTCTGGAAAATTATTATCACATCGAATACATAATTTTATTTTGGTTCTTTTAACCAGAATTACAGGGGTTAACGGAAAATATTTGTCTTGAATGGAGACCATTTATCCAGGAAGGCTTATGGCTTTAACAATAGAAGCGTATAGCAGCAATGAAAAATGTTGCAAAATATTTTGTTAGTAGGTAGTAGGTAATATAACTATATTGTTAGACGATGTTTCGTGGGTCAGCTAGTAGAACTTACAGTAACAATTACCTACAGGAGTTTATATAAATTATAAAGTAATAACATTTACACTAATAACATTAACAATTGTACCCTCTACGTGTCACAGAATTATCTCTCCCGTCTTTATTATAAGAGACTAGATTTCCGCCCCCGGCTTCGCCCGCGTTTTCAAAGGAAAACCCGCATAGTTCCCGTTCCTGTGGGATTTCCGGGGTAAAACCTATCCTATGTGTAAATCCAAGTTACCCTCTATATGTGTGCTAAATTTCATTGTAATCGGTTCAGTAGTATTTGCGTGAAAGAGTAACAAACACACACACACACATCCTCACAAACTTTCGCATTTATAATATTAGTAGGATAGGATAACGGCACATACATATATCTCTTAGTAAGAATAACTCCTAGTATAACTCTTTATACTATCTACATACTTTATGTTTATTACTAGCTATTACCAGTCACAACAGGTGGGTCACTTCTCGAGGTATGTACGTACATACATACAAACAATGCATCTATTTTGGTCATGATATCGGCCAGCTGGTTGACGAATGAAGTCATGGCAGGCTCGTAAAAATATGCTATTTTAAACGTCAACAATTGAAATGACTACTAATACGTCTTATTAATATATTTTTTTTCAATTCAAAGTAAAAAATATGTAATACCTACGTAAGTAATAAGCATACCACGTAATGTTCAATCTAGCATACAATAGATGCAAATTACCAATTAACGTTTGATAAATTTTCAATTTAAATAAGTTAATTAACTGTCTGAGAGCCCTTAATTAACATAAACATTTATTAAACAATCTCATAATAATATTTGAGGAAAATATACAAGTTGTTCACTTCCTTCGTCATAGAATCATTCACAACGTTTTTGCACATAATATGTACTTATTTCAAGTCGATCGAATTACTCTTGCGTCCTTCTCTATCTTCAGGGGTAAATTATCCAACTTTACTTCCCATAAAACCGAGTCAACTATATATAACTATATAACGAGTAACTACGAATTGTACATGTATATGTACAATTCGTCTTAATACCTGTAGACAAAAATAAAAGTCAAGGAATGCAAACACATAACGTTTCGTATCATCGTATGTTTGTTCCGGAAGAGCGCAGTAAAACTCTAGTTTACGGCACGCCTCCGGGAACCCTGACTATTTTTACGGTGTTCATATTGGAGTAATCACGTCGTAGAATAGTACTTTGGGAATAACGTTTTAATTGATGCTGTCGGCAGAAATTAGATCTATTAGAGCGGTGGAAGAAGCGTAACGTAGATTGAAATAACATTTCTAGTATGTGTTTCTAAAATTGGCTATTTTTTGTGTAACTACCTATGAAGGGGCTATCTATAATTTACTAGAGAATAATTTTCTATCATTTAGAACTAAGTAATATTTCCAATATTTACTTGTATAAATCTCTGTAGGTAATAATATCTTAAATAATATTTTCGTTCGTTTAGTATTGAATAGGATAGAATCACATGAGGAGTTCATTGTTTCTTTTCTGAGAAAACATTTTATTTACAAGTACAATCCATCACAAATCACAAGATTCCAATACATGATTGCAATCAAGATACAACCAATGACATTATTCAGCCTTGCTGATAGTTACAATGCGTCAAAATATGCACCTCAATTCCACAGATCTAATGTATTCCGAATATGTGCATAGCAAACACGACAGGGTCGCGATCGTGTCACGGGAATTAATTTCAACTGACACACGTATATGTTAGGGGTGTTCCATTTTATTAATCTTACTCCTAAGTATTGGAGAAATATTCATAGAAACATTCAACAGATTACAGGTAAGGTATAGTAGGTAGGTGGTAAGGTACAGGTAAGATATAGAAGTTTAATTTAATAAGGCCAAATTTTATAAAACCAAATTAAATAGCATGTTTTCTAAAATTCTGCTGTTCGTCTTGTAATTATGAATGGTGGTGGCTCTGTGGACTTCATTAATCATACACATATATACACTATATATACACTATTTATACACTCGGGACCATTTTGAAAGTAATAGTCTCCTTTCTCCTCTTACTCCTTTCTCTTCTCCTTTCCTCTACGTATATATTGAACCTGCAACATGAACAGAAATACTCTTATTACCTACCTATACTTCTAAGTGTCCTTTTCAAACACAAAACACGTAAACTTTATATAGTTCCTAACTACTCATTTAACTCAATATTGCAACATATTTACAGCAGGATATATCTTGCAATCCACAAGCAAATGAATTACGACCAAAATTAATTAGGCATAGACAAACGTTAACCAGAGACAACCCTAACCGACCGCAGAGTCTGGTGTCTCACACGTTCTTGACACGCTTTAATCACAGAATACATAATAGTAGCTAAACGCTACAGAACGGACACTCTCCGCCTCCCGCCAAAATTAAACACTTACCTCACCCCGCACGATCAGTCTAAAAATGGTCCACATTTTTCTACAGGGACGATACGCAACGAAGATTGACAACATTAATCAAAGTAATTTTATTATTTTGGATTTGTGATTATCGTTTTTCGTAGAAAATGGTTAGATATTGTGCTGTTTACGGATGTATTTCATCAGAAAAACGCGAATTTTTTTTTACGCTAGTCAAAAATGTGCCAACCATAAAGCGTTAACACACACATTTGCAGTCTCTACAGTGTGACTGTCAAAACGATAATTTTGTATGGAGTGTCCGGGGTGTGCTTTAATTAAAACTCCATTTTGACTCTTTCCTTTATTTCGTTATCTGTGATTTGTGCGGTTGACATTCATTTTGCTATCTTCACAGATTAAAGCGTTTAATTAAGATCTAAGTGCTCAATATATATAATATATATAATATATAATATAATCTTTTTTGGTGTATAAAAACATTTGTACGGCGAAAAATGCTTTCCTATGCCTCTTATTTACTTACTGGAAAAACGCAATAGTCATCACACAATAGTTTTCTCATTTATTATTAAGCAGTTTAAATTTGTTATATTTGTTGAATGGTTACTGTTGTAGAAATATTTATGGGCTACTAGAAATCAGCGCATCAATCTATTAATTTATTAGTATAACATACTTTTTAGGTAAAATACAAATATAAATGATGTTTAATAAAAAATATCAATATAAAACAAGTTACTTTTTTCTCATATGCGAGAAACCTTAAAATTCTCGCCGTTATTGAGCACAACATTTTAAAATAGATACATTTCGCAAATATTCAAAGTTCAGTGAAGGGTCTTACGATCCGACTCGTAGTTCCGTTTGATTTGACTCTAGGTATTTTTATAGAGCGATTTATATGTCAAATCTGTGTGTCAAATGTTACGTCTCTATTGAGATCTTTACGACACGATAACGATGCGACTGATGTATAGAAATAATTATTAAACGTACCTTTTTGTCAAACTTTTAGCAAGAGTTCTGTAACGAATGTTTTTAGTAGAAGATAATGTTTTTTTTTTGAATAATTACCGACTTAAAGACAAGAGTCCTCCCTTTCCAATTTTCCATTGACAAATATAAACATCCCTAAGTAACAAAAAACGAAACCGCCTGCAAATGGCCAGAACTGGACAAAATTTAAAAGGAACCAACCAAAAGGCACTAAGGCTTTCAAATAAAAAAAGAATCATCAAAATCGGTTCACGCAGTCTGTGTGTCAGTCTTAGTTCTGTAGTAACAAACCCAAAAAATTTAAATACTGTTGAATAGAGAATCTCCTGCTAAGAAGTCGGTTGAAAAATCCCTTCTTTGAACAGTTAAAAATGCCACAAAAATAAAGCCACCTATTGAAATCGTCGTTTATAAAAGTACCTTCAGAGATTTCAGTAATTCAACATCTATATCACAGCTCACTGACTCAAGAATAAAGCTGTGTGCGTCAAAGAGTTATATTTTATCGAATGAATTGTTTATAAATGTACCGTTTCTTTAGAGAATATGTTAATGAAATGGCCGAGCGTAAGAATGGCTTGAATTTCCTCTTGCTTGAGTGGGTTTTACTTTGTTGGTATGAAAATATAGTAAAGGTAGAGACTGATTTTAATCAATAAAGCTAGGAAGATTTTCTTTGAGTTAAATATAACGTAGGTATGTTTTGTGTTTGTAGTTAAAGTAATTACTTTGATGTATTTGAAATGTGCTTTTCCACTAATAATCTGCGAGGAAGTGTAGCGAGGAATGTGTTTGTAAATAACCAATCATATCGCTTCATTTAGTTTGAAGCTTGAAGCGTTTAGCATTTGAAACGATACTTTTTTCGATTGGTTTTTTTACAAACACATTCCTCTCTCGCACATTATTGGTGAAAAAGCACTTTCGATTCCTGTGAAGTGTGAATGAATTTTACTCTCTATTTTTCTCCCAGCCGTATTTGGTATGTTCTTAACTAATTTAGGAGACCAGTAGCTATTTATGATATCTTTTATTATTAAAGGAAAGTCAAAATATTTATACCCGGAAACGATACATAATTTTCCTCGTGACCAATTTGTAGCATAACATTTCGCGAAGCTGTCATCTTGATTTTGTTTTTAACCAACTTCAGAATGGAAGGTTCTCAATATCTCAGAATGCTGTCATTTATAAAACGATGAAAATTAATGACGTTTCAAATAAAAAATATTTTTCCACGCTCAAATTATTTTTAAAGACAACTAAGGAAACGATTGAAAGTCTAAATAAATATTTTGATTATATAACAATTTTACACAAACTTCTTATTATGTAATATTATGTTTATCCTAAATAATCTTCAATTAGCAATACGACGAAGAAAATTTTCCTTTCATTACAGGTAATTAGTCTTCAAACGCACGCACAATCTTTAAAGTATACAGACGATTTGTATGTCATAACTTTTCCGTAACAACTCTGTAGTTGTAATGAAAATTTCTGGAATACTTGCCGCTAAAAATGGCGTCTTATTTATAGAAGTTGAGGTGATTGTGTCGACAGCGCCGGAAAACTTATTAAACTCATTATTTTCTTTGCATTTAATCAGGTTTTCTTAATATTTTCATGGAACGTAGAAATTTTTGCAATTTTATTCATTTTATAATGGACTACCTACATTAGTCTCCGACGTCGCGGCTTTAGTCATGGTTACCGTTCAAATAATTTGCCTAGCTGTTTGACAGAATGGCTGAATATCACCAGGCTATTAGTTGAACAGCGATGTTTTATAAATATAATATGTACATGAATTTTATTGGCTGTGATAATAATTATAATACAATAAAGAAAAATAAGGTAGGAATAGCTGTTCGTGCAATTTCATTTCATGCTTTTTAGGTTTTTAGGGAGCATACCTATAGGTATAGGTAATTAAGTAAAAGTACCTACCTATAGCACACGTACCTTCGTAATTTTGTCCTTTTTTATCAAATGAAAATCCATTTAATTGTTAAATAAATCGTAGATTTTTTCGTAAGATTTATTTATACCTAAAAAGCTATTTAGCACTATCCCAAAATCTGTTTAGAAATCCTATCCGCTTGAATTCTGTTTCATTAATTTGGAAAACAACGCTGTCAACGCTATTGTTTTGTTAATCGTTTGAAGTGAAAGCTTTTAACGAAATACGATTAAAAATAGGCATTTTATTTTATTGTATTTTTTTCGCAGATTTCAGAGCTTAGAGCTTTGAACAATCGGTGGTTCGAGATTATGTTTTTCTAAATTTATCTACAAATTCATTTCACCAGTTCACTACTACTACGATTGATAAAGATATTCCTTCGTCGTGATGAGTGTTGGATTAGGCCAGAATATGGCTAAAATTAGGTATCTTAGTGATTATAACTCAATCCAAGTCCAATGATAACTCTTACCCTAATCTCCCTCAAAATTCTAAAAGCATCTTTCTGTCACCGGTAAACGAAGAAGACATTTATAAAATATTAATGACGCTAAAAAACACTAACTCCGTTGGTTATGATAACATAGATACTAAAGTTTTAAAATTATGTGCAATTTACATAATTACCCCTCTAACATACATAATTAACCTATCACTGACTGAAGGAATATTTCCCAATAAATTAAAATTCTCAATTGTAAAGCCACTCTACAAAAAAGGATTAAAAACAGAAATGAGCAACTACCGACCAATTACTCTTATTCCCATTTTATCAAAAGTCTTTGAGAAAGTTATGTTTCAGAAAATTGAGAATTTCTTTACATCTTGCAATATTCTTAAAAAAGAACAATTCGGATTTAAAAAAGATAGCTCCACCACCGTAGCATGCTTTTCATTAATAAAACAAATTACAGAATGCCTTAATAATAAAAAACTCATTAGTTGTGTATTCCTGGACATGACAAAAGCTTTTGATTTTGTTTGTCACAAAACACTGCTGTCTAAGTTGTCATGCTATGGAATAAGAGGTAACGCCTATAATTGGATTAAAAGCTATCTAGAAAATAGACAACAGTGCGTGGAAATCACTAAAACCATTAAATCCCACCAAAAATCATACAGGTCTACATATACATGCAACAATTATGGTACACCACAAGGCAGCATATTAGCCCCCCCTCCTATTTTTGGTATACATTAACGACCTACCAGACGCAATAAACGTAGACAGTATACTTTTCGCAGACGACACTACGCTTATAATAAAAAGTAAAAATAAGGAAGACTTAGAAAGGGATACAATTAAAGCTCTAGACGACGCTATAAAATGGTTAAAACTAAATAATCTCCAAATTAATATGACTAAAACAAATATAATTAATTTCCAATCATACAATACAAACTCACAACTTGACATAAATTACAAAAATAATCAAATGACTACTGTTAATGAATGTGTATTTTAAAATAAAATAAAATAAAATAAAATAACATTTATTTGCCAAAAACATGGTACAGAGAGGTGTGAAGAGATAATTGTTCAGCATGTTTCGCTTTGTATAAAGCATGCAAATATATGCGTAAAACAGATAGGTATACTAGATCTAATACACTACACATGCATATTATACAATCGATTTAGCAATTATCATTTAAGGTCAAAAAATTCTTTTAGGCTATAAAAACAATTAATAATCAGCCATTTCTTTAACTTATTTTTAAACACATTCAATGTTTGGTTTCTTATGCATTTAGGAACATGGTTAAATATTTTTATAAGCATAATAGGTCCACTTTTAGAGAAAAGCGCAGTTTTTACAACGAGGCATAATTAGTTTGTCAGGATCTCGAGAGGGAACAATACTCACGTCAGCCGCTTTTGTGAAATATTGGGGGTGTTTTTTAACAAAGACACAACACTCCAGTATGTACATAGAGGTCAGTGTCAGAATATTTAATTTTCGGAATAGTGGGCGACAGCTTTCTAGCGGCCCAACCCCGCAAATAGCTCTTATACATTTTTTTTGTGCCAAGAATGCTCTATTCATACTTGTTGAATTGCCCCACAATATAAGTCCGTATCTTAGTATAGATGACACATAGCCATGGTATGCGGTAAGAGCAATTTTTTCTGAACTTATGGTCCTTAAACGGCGTAAGGCGAACACAAATTTGTTTATACGCGAACAGAGATGATTAATATGTGATTTCCAATTACAATTGCTGTCCAATATAATGCCTAAAAATTTTATTTCATCAACTTCTTCCAATATAATGTTGTTTTTGGGTATAACACTAGACAAATTCTGTAACTGGAAACCACACATTGCAAAAATTATAAATAAGTTAGATCGTTTTGTGTAAAGAAAGTTGAAACAGACAATTAATTTAGATGTCGCCAAGATCGCTTATCACGCATACGTATCATCGGTACTTAGATACGGTATAATAATATGGGGTAACTCTGTTGCAATACAATCAATATTTAAAATACAAAAAAAATGTATTAGAGCAATGTGTGGAGTCCATTTTATGGATAGCTGTAAGCCACTATTTAAAAAATTAAAAATCTTGCCTTTGCCATGTCTGTACATTTTAGAAATATGTTTATTCGTTAAAAAAAATATTAGCTTCTTTGATAAATATGACAAAACAAATAGCACACGACATAGAGAAAGATTGCGCTTACCTAAAATCCGCCTTGCGCTATATAGAAACAATGCGTATTGCATGGCAATCACTATTTTTAATCACCTACCAATAAAAATTAGGGAATTGACATCGAATATTTTTAAAAATAAAGTATATAGACTGCTACAAGCTAAAAATTATTATAGTGTTATACTTGAATGATAATGACATTAATGTAATATGAGTTTTAAATTTTAATATAATTTAATTGTAATTTTTGTATGTATTTTGTAATTTATTGTCTTTTTTTTTGTTGATTGAATGTATTAATGTGTAAAGATATTATTGATAATTTAATATAATTTAATTTGTACTTAAAAAAAAATTTTTGCACGCCATTTACAATGGCAGTATATGTGTATAAATATTGTATATTAACACCTTTGTATGACCATATACGTGCAAATAAACTGATTTGATTTGATTTGATATAGATAAATGGACTTAGTCGGGCACAGCTTGAAGGTTGGCTATTTACTGCTATTTTCAACAGGACTGCAATGTGAACTGTAAAAAAACGTAAAATTGTGTATTTTATATGTAAAATAAAACTCTTTTATCTAAAAATATTGCAGTTTCATTTATCTTTATCATATTTTTCGTTAAATAGCTTTTCAGTGCAATATATTTGAATCCCCTATAGAATACTATAGCTTAAGTTATATATGAATTTAGTAAGAGATTGTACTGTATATGAAAATGTGTAACTTCCCAAGGGAATGTGACCTAATTCGAGCAATGCATATGACATCCACACTACATTATAATTTATATTTCATGTTAAGAAAAGCATATTTTCTATTATTTTCACCAAAACTTAAACATAAGAAATTGATATAAAAACGATCATAATTGTTTAAGACGATCATAAAATAATATATTGCCCTATAATAATCTTCCCATAAGGCAAAAGATTACTATGTATATGGTATGTATGTATGTAATATGTACCTACACTGACAGTACATATTTACTTATTTATTTTACAGAAACAGCAGTAATACCTAGTGCACACTAAAAGTTTTGCGTTGCGGGCCACCCATAAATGTTTGAATTTTGAATGTTATATTTTTTTAACATATGAAGTCTCATTAGTTGAAGAAAAAAAAAATTGCCGGGTAGCGCTTGTCAATTGTTTTTTATCTCAAGTTGAAGTTCGTTGTCCGTAGCAAAAACGGAACTAACACGAAACAATATTAGGGCGGTGATTTTTTACGATTTTAAAAGTTCGCTTTCTCCGAAAGCTTGCACTGCTCGCCTTTAAAATACTTTCTGGAGGGAAGCACCTTAGTTGAGGACTGTAAGGCATTGATATGCTGAAGTTCATCGCGGCCATGTTTCTCTCCATGATGACATGAAGGTCAACCTTGAACTGCGATCACGGAGGAAAATATGGCCACCGTCAGACGACTAATTTAAGAAATTTGCCATTTCACTTATCAGGAGATTCGGGGAAATTTGGGGATTGGTATGAGCCAAATTCAGAAAATTTTACATGAACATTTCAAAATTAGGAAGCTTGGTTGCCAGTGGATTGCTCACAAACTCACTCCAGAACAAAAACGACATCGAGTAGATTGGTGTAAAGAAATGCTATTAACACGTTCACTGCGGCACCTAAAATGCCAAACTTACCGTTGTTGCGGCATGTCTTCCATACTTCCATCGGCAAGTTCACCACTGTGCGTCATGAGCCATTTTTATCACATCGCACCTTCTGACTTTGAAGGTTAATAATTTCATGAAATTTCAAGATATTTCAAATTTTTTTTTCAGATAATAGTATATATAGTCTAGTATATACCACATAAATAGCTTTTAGTTTGACCCAATAGTTTAAAAGATATGAGGGAAAATGTAAACCCCTGATTTTGTGAAAAATTATTTGCCATCCCGCACTGCGTTGATACGGCATGTTTACAGTAATAGCGATGGGAAACACTGTAAAATAAAACATCGATATCGATATAAATCAATTTTGTATATTTCAGTCTGTTTGTTAACACGTTCACTGCGGCACCTAAAATGCCAAACTTACCGTTGTTGCGGCATGTCTTCCATACTTCACATCGGCAAGTTCACCACTGTGCGTCATGAGCCATTTTTATCACATCGCACCTTCTGACTTTGAAGGTTAATAATTTCATGAAATTTCAAGATATTTCAAAAAAAAATTTTCAGATAATAGTATATATTATAGTCTAGTATATACCCCATAAATAGCTTTTAGTTTGACCCAATAGTTTAAAAGATATGAAGGAAAATGTAAACTCCTGATTTTGTGAAAAATTATTTGCCATCCCGCACTGCGTTGATACGGCATGTTTACAGTAATAGCGATGGGAAACACTGTAAAATAAAACATCGATATCGATATAAATCAATTTTGTATATTTCAGTTTGTTTGTTAACACGTTCACTGCGGCACCTAAAATGCCAAACTTACCGTTGTTGCGGCATGTCTTCAATACTTCACATCGGCAAGTTCACCACTGTGCGTCATGAGCCATTTTTATCACATCGCACCTACTGACTTTGAAGGTTAATAATTTCATGAAATTTCAAGATATTTCAAAAATTTTTTTTTCGGATAATAGTATATATAGTCTTGTATATACCGCATAAATAGCTTTTAGTTTGACTCAATAGTTTAAAAGATATGAGGGAAAATGTAAACCCCTGATTTTGTGAAAAATTATTTGCCATCCCGCACTGCGTTGATACGGCATGTTTACAGTAATAGCGATGGGAAACACTGTAAAATAAAACATCGATATCGATATAAATCAATTTTGTATATTTCAGTCTGTTTGTTAACAGATAACGAGATCGTCGATACAAAAAAAAACACATATAAAACAAGGTACTTGATCAGGAAATTGTTCAGTAACTTTTGTTTTAATTTGTTCAGTAACTTTTGTTTTAATTTGTTCAGTAACTTGTGTTGTAATGTTTTATATTATTTTCACAACTGTCATCACATTTTTGCATTTATGCTACGAAATAAAAGAAAGTAAAAAAACTAAAGCCTCTAAGGTATCATTGTCATTTAAAAATTTGATAACGACGCGTGCGGTCCTGGTACATCACTATGCGAGATTGACACGCGGCGCGCTCGCAGTACAGTGCGGCATGAGGTGCTTGTCCATGGCAAAATATTTGACATGCCGCACACAAAAGAAACGGTTTCTTTTCTATGCGTTGTGTCCAATATTTTGCCATACGATTTTTAAACGAAATTGAGTCCTACTTCAAACTGTGATCACAAAAATATATTTGTCTCTTTTCTAGTCATTGATTAACATATAAAAAACCTCGCCGCACCACGGTGAAAACTGCGATTTTGGGCGCCGCACTGTGGTGTAGTCGCTGATGGCCCGATACTGGACATGCCGCAGTGAACGTGTTAATAGATAGGTAACGAGATCGTCGATACAAAAAAAAAACACATATAAAACAAGGTACTTGATAGAGTACTATCAGGAAATTGTTCAGTAACTTTTGTTTCAATGTTTTATTTTATTTTCACAACTGTCATCACATTTTTGCATTTATGCTACGAAATAAAAGAAAGTAAAAAAACTAAAGCCTCTAAGGTATCATTGTCATTTAAAAAATTGATAACGACGCGTGCGGTCCTGGTGCATCACTATGCGAGACTGACACGCGGCGCGCTCGCAGTACAGTGAGCACGGCATGAGGTGCTTGTCCATGGCAAAATATTTGACATGCCGCACACAAAAGAAACGGTTTCTTTTCTATGCATTGTGTCCAATATTTTGCCATACGATTTTTAAACGAAATTGAGTTCTACTTCAAACTGTGATCACAAAAATATATTTGTCTCTTTTCTAGTCATTGATTAACATATAAAAAACCTCGCCGCACCACGGTGAAAACTGCGATTTTGGGGGCCGCACTGTGGTGTAGTCGCTGATGGCCCGATACTGGACATGCCGCAGTGAACGTGTTAAAGGCAGTTTAATTCTTAATATAAGTCATTTAAAATTATTTTTCATATTTAAAATATAATTCGCTATCTTCTCTAACTAGTCTTAATCTGTCACGTTTCCCAAATTCCATTTCCCCAGGGAGCTAGCTGCTCGTATAATGGGACATCGTCAAAGAATTATGAAGTGAGCGATCACGCCACAGGGACTCAATTAATTACCATTTACGATTAATATAAATGATCGAAGAGTTATTTATGAACACTGGTATATTAAAATAATGGGCTATATTTATGTAATACTAACTTGTTTGTACCTACTACTACTTCATTGATACTAACCCGCTCGTTTCGGTAAAAAATCGTTCGATAAAACCGAAATAAAATAGCCTATGTGACGTAGAAAAATGTAGAGCCTTTCAATAGATGAAAGAATTACAAAACGGTCCCGCTTTTATTGTGTAAAAACATTTCAACATACAAAAGCACAAATCTTTCCACTTTATAATATTAGTTAAAACTAGCGTAAATACTAGATACCTACGTAATTTCGTTTATTCTCAGAAAAATAAGGTCTCCAAATCCGATCTCTATGCTGCATTAAACCATATTTTATATTTAGTTAGATTATTATAAAGATTATAATATTATATTCATTGTATAAAGGTGCATTTACATCAAACGAACATAGAGCTAGTCAGCTAGAGCAAGAGCATTCTTTCATCCAGCGTTCGTTTGATGTAAATACACCGTAATAAAATGAACTAATTAATACAAAGAATAAACAAAATATTATCCCATGTTTCAATAGTTGAACACAGAGAGTTGGTCTAGCAAACTAGAAATAATTTTAATAATTCCCGTAGATACGTTTTTACTTGAGAAAGTCTGAGTTGAATTTATTCATATTTTTTAACTTCTCTGATACTTTGAAGAAGGTTCTTACGGATGAAAAATTATGAAAATGTTGCAGAAAATTGAATCAACTTTATGACTACAGGGCGTTGACATTTTACATATGAATAAAATAATATAGGAGTTTGAAAAAGCTCCCATATTAGTTATTTTAAAAAAGTAAAAGAACGTGCTTTAATAAGATAAATTCATGAGATTATTGTAGTATTGTCAAAGTCTATATATATATGAAAATGAAACCCGTTTTCCTTGGTCACGGTATCACGCGTGAACGAGTGGACCGATTTCGATAATTCTTTTTTTATTACAATATTCCTTGAAGTACGAGGATGGTTCTTATGTAGAGAAAACGTAAATATGTACCACGGGAGAAGCCGGGGCGGGCTGCTAGTCATAAATAAATTCACAGCAAATAAAGCAAGTTAAAATGGACCCCGGCTTCTTGGCTGACTTAATATTCTATAAACATGCCGACTCAATACGTAGATATTTTTCCCGATGTAACAAAATCTTGGACCCACCAAAAAAAAATATCAAGATCGGTCCAGCCGTTTAGCTGTGGTTTAGTAACATACATAGTTCAGAAACACACACATGTACAGAGAAAATTTCATAAAAATTAGTTCAGTAGTTTAAGATTAAATAACTTCTATTTGAACATTTAAATAACTTAGTTTTTCTGCACTTATTTGGCGAAGCACTTTCAACACAATAAAAATGTTCTTTGTTATGAGCTGAATAAAGGGTTTAAATTTTCATATGAATTCAGTAATTTTCTTAACACAAGGAAAAACTGCAACGCTAAAATAAAAACAATTTCAAGAATGTTTCACAGTTAAAAATGCCAACAAAGTTTTGTTTTCGTTAAAATATTATTTTCAACCGCTGTTTTCACTGACCGTTGTGTTAAATATGAAATAATTTATTACTTGTAGTAATATTTGTAGTGGTATTTATAGTAGGTTTTTTGGCTATAAAATAATGAATTTTTTAATCAACTACATTTTCTTGTTATATAAAAAACTAGCTTACCGCCCGCGGCTTCGCCCGCTTTGACTTAAACCTTAAAAATTATATACTAAAACCTTCCTCTTGAATCACTCTATCTATTAAAAAAAACCACATCAAAATCCGTTGCGTAGTTTGAAAGATTTAAGCATAGGTACAAAGGGACATAGGGACAGAGAAAGTGACTTTGTTTTATACTAAGTATGTAGTGAATAGGAAAATTATTCGTAATTATATAGAGCAGATGCATTTAACATTCTTTTTTACTGATTGATAAATAATATTTACGAAAAGATTTTGCAACTATCATTTTAATTTAATACAAAGCAGTTGAATAATATGTAATTTAAAAGAGCATTACTAGTACTTGTTACTTCATGGCAATGGTAACAGTGCACCGGAAAAAAAATGAGAAAAATTTTACCGCCAAATTGATGGAAAATGCAGATCAAAGGCGTTACAGGAAGTCTACATGAATGAATATTTCCTTCGTTTAGGACAGGAAAAGGGAGTACAAATATGTTTTTGAAGTGAAACTTCTTTATCGGGGTTGGAAAAAAATTAATTAAATAAAGTGTAACATTTTTTCGTTACGCATGACATTTTGCCGTTACGCGCCATCTTTTTCTTATCCCTACCACGCGTGATTCGAAGTATTTCTGTAAAATTGCATATAGTAAATTATTTTTTGAAAAATAAGATCATAAAGAAGTTTCACTTTTTACGTGTGTAGGTACACTAGTACACGCACACATTTTTTTTCTATGTCATAAGCATATGATGATGTACGATTTTCATATGTACTATAATCATATATAATAGATATATTATCCAGCTCTAGTTATGTAGAGTCATAAAATTATTTTATGACTCTATCTAGAGATAGGTAGATTTTTGTATTCGTACACTATAGTTATTTATAAATCTGGTATGTATATTGAATAGGCGAAATTTGAATATTATAATTCCTCGATTTCTCAACCCGAAAATTGGCAGTGCCGCGTAACAAATAGAATTATACAAAGCTAATTTGCATTTGCAAAGCAGAGGCAATTAACTAATTGTTGAGCAGGCGGCCACTGCCACGGAAATAACGTTGACTCATTGACAAAACTGGAACTCAAACTTGAACTCGAGCTTCTAATCAACTAGATTACTTAACTTTCTTTTAGTCTAGTTATATTCATGATTAAATCTTATATAATATAGCTGAAGAGTTTTTTTGCTTGAACGTGGGAATCTCAGAAACTACTGGTGCGATTTGAAAAATTATTTTAGTGCTAGATGGGCTTATTTATCGCGGAAGATAATAAATAGGCTATACCTATAGCATCGCATCGTGATAAGAGCAATAGAAGCGGATCAATATGGGTAAATCCGCAGGGCATGGCTAGTTCATGATATATTGCTTAAAAATATATTGTTACCTAATTTGTTAAAGTTCTTAGGTTAAGTAAGGTATAAATGGGTGAATAAATAAATTTATTATTATGAAAAAAATCCTAATTTGAAAAGTATATATATTAATTATATTATGTAAGATATAATATGCCTTTCCGGGAAACTTACTTTACTTACATAAAAGATCTCTAAGTCTACCTATAACTTCAGCTTTCTGTTAGGAAAAGTCCCATTGTAGTCGTTCCGAACATTGCCCTATACAAACATAAACTTTGTGCTAGTATTTACTTTCACATTCTCTTAATATAAAGTTGTTGTCTTGATACTAGAGCAAGATATTTCAATTTAATTTGTATAGAAGACTCTACAATCTAGCTACCTTTTCTTAGAATACAGCATTCAGAAATGGACTTGAGATTCTCGACTTGTCAAGATCAGAATTGATGAGATTTTTCACTATTGAATATATTTTTATCTTACTATACTGCTAGGAAAGATCACTTTTTGACTCTAGTGTATAAATATTTCTTTGACATGTTCTGTACCGTAAACTTTATTAATTAGATATGATTAAATTTATTTTTGCAAGTGTCAAACTGTCAAGAGAGTTTTATTTCATTTTGAGTGTCACGGGGTGTCTTCGGGGTGTATTTGAATCATTTAATTTATTTTGAGTGTCATGGGTTGTCTTCAGGGTGTGTAAATTATAAAAACGTCTTTTCTATAGTATCATTTCTATAGTACATACATAGTCTAAAAGATGTTGATGTAGTTAGTTGATTATAATGTAAAGATCTTTTTTCGCAAAATTTCCAGCTGTATATTTTTCAATAATTAGGTACTTGTTAGTGGGAGTAATAAAATGGTTAATGGATTTGATAAAAGTATCTTCAAATTCTATTAACATTAGGCATATTAATCTTATACCGAGAAAAAACCAACCAAATCTCCCTTTCAAAGATAGCCGTAACAATATTGAAATAAAAGAATATGCTTCTTTCCATTCAATTATCATAAAGGGGTTCTTCATTGAGATATACATATGGAGACGACACCGCCTACATCACTTATGCTCCGCTCAACATACGCCACATGGCGTATGTTGAGCGGTTTTTTTTAATGGTTTTAAAGTGAAACGCATCAAATATGCCTTCGTTTGTGTTACGATATTGCACAAATAATACAAATAATACGGAAAAGTGCAAAGGAATAACTTTCATCGGTAAGTACCTAACTAGATAATAATTTTTAAAACTTAGTTAGAGCAAAAAAATGGCGCACAGATTTTGTTCGTGGTGTCTCCTCCATACGTAGTAATATTATCTCAATGGGGTTCTTACGTCATTCTCAGTATTCTTCAAAAGGTAACCTCAAGGAAAATATTCAAAAATAGCAATTTTCTTAACAATGTAACTTTTTCTATTATTTCTAATAAGAGCGGCAGTGTGTGTTGGGCGGTCTTCATGAACGGATGTCAGTTTGGCTTGCAAAAGTGTTTGCGGAAAAATTTGCGTTTTAAAATAAGTTTGTGTGATTTAATAATAGATTGTGTTTATTTATAAATATATGCGGTTGTTTGGATTACGTGATAATTTAATATAGTGTTTAATTTTGGATGCGTTTTGTGTTTGTGAAGTTTAATGCGACTATAAACATTGGAATTTGGTTTGTATTTTCTCTACCTTTTATATTTAATTTTTCTCTATAAAAATATTGGTGTAAAAATATTCTATGAATTAGTATCTAGCAATCCCTAATTAGGATTTATATTTAATTTAATTTCAGTATTTATCGTGGCGACCAATATTTAATATTTAATAATAATATTCAATATTTTTTTATTGACGGGTTATTACTTTATGCTGCAAAAAAACATAGACAAGACGAATATGCGATTCTAATCATTCGAAAAACATAAACTATAATTTAATCTAGCCTATATATTTTTTTTATTGAGACAGTTTTGGTAGATTAGTCATACATCAAATGAATCACATAACTATTATGTGAATGACTTCTGAAAACATTACACTTTTTTTAATCAGCCGTTATGAATTCATATATTTTTCAATATGAAAATTCATCCTAAAATTGGATCAATTGATTAGAAAATTTGATCATAATCGGAGCTTCGGAGGTTTCGGAGCTTAATGACGTCAAAGCTCTTGCCAAGTTATTAAGTTTAAGTTACTTTAACTGCACTGGAAAAACATAAGGAAATATGAATGTTCTTTCTTCGTATATGATTAATAAAATTGTATTCTCAGTTTATTATATTTTAAAAAAGATAAATCCATTAACACGAGATTCCTCGCGCGTGTAATCCAAGTTATAATCTTTATGCTACATAAAGATCCGTTTCATAAATCAAGCGTGGTTCAAAAACAAATATATTTTTATACTTGCTAATCCCAATATTATTAAAGTTTGTGAGGATGACGTGTGTACCTACTATGCATATTTGTTATTCTTTCACGAGAAAACTAACGGACGGATTTGATTCAAACTTAACAGTTAGGTATAGGTTGTAATGTATATCTATAGTTTTAACATCAGAATAATACATTAGATATACTTCACATCAAAACGGAGCCATTTTAATATATTATTTTAGTGTCTGGAGATGGTTAGAAGGCTAAAGAGCGACATAATTTTCTTTTTACCGAGATGAAACATATTATTCCCATGAAAGTTTCCTTTTACTACCCAAGCGAGGTGTCACCATAAAAATCTACCTATATACTTTCCACTTCAGGGACACAAGCCTAACTTAGGTTTTACACTGGCCAAGCGCAAATTGCCAAATTCAAACATTTATTTATTCAATGAGACTTCTTCTAAAAGGACTTTTGAATCGTCATTACATATTTTTAACATTTACCACCGATTCGGAAAGCAGTATCTATAGAGAAGAACTGGCAAGAAACTCTATAGTTGCTCTAAATGCCCATATTATAGTATGTCCTATATCGTCAAATTCTTGTTTCATCGGGGTGTATTATTTCCACTAGTGAGTAGGTATATACCTACGAGTGATATGAACAACGCGCAAATAAAATCTCTGTACATTTTAAGTACCTCATTAAGTTATTTTAATTGTCCTATATGTTGTACAGTGTAAATAATTTTCATTCATTCATATTATAATGTTTGAACCTTCGACATTAAATTGAAGATCTTAACCAATGATACACTGCTCTTTAGAATTGTATAGGTACATCTAAATGTATGTAAATAATAAGATTTGTAGCAGGTCTCTTGCCCCTAATTGATTGAAAGCATTTTGTATCGAATTACCGATAAAAATCAGCCAATACCGAGAATTTAATTCAACGGTATGTTTATAATAAACTGTTTTTAACTAGCTATTAAAAGTGACATAGATATAATTTATTTTTCACAGCTTATCAGTAACTAGCAGTGACCCGCGGTTTTATCCACATTGCTTCGCTCCTGTTGGTCTTAGCGTGATGATATATAGCCTATAGCCTTCCTCGATAAATGGGCTATCTAACACCGAAACAATTTTTCAAATCGGCAGTAGTTCCTGAGATTAGCGCGTTCAATCAAACAAACAAACTCTTCAGCTTTATAATATTAGTATAGATAAGTATAGAAGTATAGATGTAAAATTTCATGATGATCCCTCCAGCCGTTTCAACGAAAAAGTAATAACGTTGTAACAGATAATTTATAAAGGTTACAATAATCCTTGTGTGTTTTCATTTGTCACAAACCTTCTTCTGTCGTCTGTTATCTTCGTGACAAATTTCATCCGAGCCCGTCGAGCTATTTCAGCGTAAACAAACTTTAAAAATTAAAAGGTTATAATATTTTATATTAATTACAATTATTACAAGTTTTGCTTGAAATTCCCATACAATTTTCCATTGTGTCATTTTTACACACTATTGATACTAATTAAAATGCGCCATGAATTTAAACTCTACAAGAGAGCTTGCAACGTCAGCTAAAAATTAATACAATTGATATATACAAATAAATGTCAGTCTAATTCAATATAGTATCAATATATTGATTTATATTGCGTTTCTTGAGTGCTGAGATGGCATATAATTCAGTTATTGGAAACGAGAGTGATAAATTGATTCAGACTTCGTTGCGACAATTTTGTAAAAAGCTCTACAGTTGTACGCTCACACGAATAATTATGGAATTATATATTTTACTAGCTGTGCTCCGCGGTTTTACCCGCAGTGCTTCGCTTCTATTGATCTTAACGTGATGATATATAGCCTTATAGCCTTTCTTGATAAATGGACTATCTAACGCCGAAAGAATTTTCAAATCGGACCAGTAGTTCCTGAGATTAGCGCGTTTAAACAAACAAACTCTTCAGCTTTAGTATAGATATTGTATCTATTTTCAATTCCAGCTCCTGATTTATATTTCTTAAATCTGAAATTATAGATAGATTGACCTATCAGCTTCAAGTTATCTACCTACTAGGTTATTGGTCTAGTTTTGAAATACATAATTTATATATAGAGTTCTAACCATTTTATTTATTTTAAAACTTATTTAAAAAATTAATGAAAATTTTTGGCACGGAATATAGATAAGTAAAAACCTACCTCATAAATATTTTCGCGATGATTTGGGAAACACCCACAAAATAATTTTATTATCACTTATATTCTATTTTATCTTCTCTCAGATCGTGAAAACGTTGACAAAAACAATGGTCAACATTATTTATTGCAAAAGCAATAATACCGTCATAGAGGCCTCATATTTATGACGTGCCCAAAATTTATATGAGCACTCGTCAAGTCATAATAATACCTACCTATATGACTTCTTCATATTATGTTATATGTATAACTAGATAATGTCCGTGGCCTTGATCGCTGAAATGAATTTTTTTTTGACGTGTCAAAAAACCTGAAAAAAAGAGCGTGTGTGCCGATGCCAGAAGTGAAACTTCTTTGGCAAGATTCAAAGATACCAAAAACATCGCCTTTCTCCATGAGGTGACGGTATTGCCATCACGCGACCTTATTTCTTCCTTCAAAAACACTCAGTACCAACTACTTTTTAACAAAAGTTACTTATAAACAGCTCCGGTTATACCAACTTTATTCAATAAATTACGTTGATTTAAGATACACTCATTTATCTATTTCATATAAAACTTTTAACAGGAGATACTTATTCAAAGTTACAAAAATAAACATCTAATAACACTATGTTTGACGCAAATCTATAAGGTACGTGATACAGTAAATCAAATTTAATTATAAACAACTAGCCAAACCCATTTTTTTCGGGCTAAAACAAATAAGACACAGGTGTAATGTATTTTCCATTGGTGAAGGAATTTTCGATATCCATTACAACATTTGAGTTTATCAAAATAAACAAACATTATTTTCCTTTTAATTTCAATATAGGGTTAATATAAAACCTGCAATAACTCTTTTTCAGTTCAAGTCTCTTCTAAATTCGACGAAAATGTCATCCTAGAGCCCTTAGTAGAGCCATAGTATCTACTATCTTAGAGTATAGATAGCATCTATAGAGTGCGAACAACCAAGTGGGAACAGTAGGCACAGGTGGGAACAACACGACGTTCCCGCCGCACGCGCTCGTAGTCGTGGTTGAGTGCTGACGAAGTGCGTTGCTCTGGATTTTTATTCATATCTAGGAATAAACATGGTGAAATGTGCAGTTATATCTTGCAAAAACGATACTAGAAAATACACAAAATTGAAATCCAGTATCACATTTCATCAGTAAGTCGATTGTTATACTTATTTTTATGAAAATAAATCTAGCATCGCGGGGGTGAAGGGGAGGTGGGAGGCGGACACGCGCAGGCTCGCTCGCGCACCTCACTGCCGCCACGTGATCTTAGTGATGTGACCTGACCAACGCTGTACTCGATATAAAGATTAATAGAAGAACTATATTTTAACAAATTATTTATTTAACTTTAAAATTAAAACTCTTTTAAAAATGTATTATAAATAAATTTGTGGTGTGTTTTGTATGATAGACTTTCTAATATTATGAATGCAAATGTATTATAGTGTAAATGTAAAGTATGTAATGTTACGATATATTTTCTGAACCGCTAAATTGATTTTGAACATTTTATAGTAGAATGGATAAAATTAAATAGAAAAATTATTTATATGATTTAATATATTATCATTTTAAATTACTAATTATTTCTTATTTTTATTTAACATTTTTAAAACATTATTATTATTGTTTCATTTATTATTAAAGAAATAGCACCAAACCCGAATTTTTATTTTATTAACTTTAATATCTAACTCGTTTTTCTGATATTCATAAACATATTTTTTTAAGTACTTAAAATTAATACAAGAAATATTCAAATCGAATAAACACTTTATTCTCTTGGCAAACAAATTTAAAATGACATATTTATACTTTATTCATACATTTCTCCTTAAATAACATATTAAACATAAAATTTACATAAGATACATATTTATTTACATAACTTATCGATAGCTCGGCACGTAATTGATACCTACCCATCCCTAGTTGTCACACACACATCTATATAAATTATTATCTATAGCTCATCTGCCTACGATGCGCACTGAGGAATTTGTGCAATACACTCGCTCTATACTACTGTAATAATAATATATACTCTAAGCATAGTATACACTACATATATAGTACAGGAATTGACCGAGCTGAAGTTGGCATTACTGTCCTGCTTATGTTGGTAGTTTTTATTACAGCTTTTATCTTATGAAAATTTTACGTTATTCGCTTCGATTGCGCCTAACTTCAGTCCTGTTATAAAGATTGGAGAGAAGGTATAATCCTCATTCATTATATAACTTAATAATGCGATAGTGTTTGTATATCTTGCTTTTATATAGCAAAGAGATTAGGCATGACGACAGTATCCATAAATGTTCGAATTAGTGTTTTTAAGGGATAATGTATAATATATAAATTAAAAATAGTGACTTAGAAATATTAAAAACATTAAGATTAATGAGATTATCAATAAAATAAAACATTGAAATTCTGCAGTCGGCCATTTTGACTGAAACACGCGTGACGTCACGTCTACGTAAACAACTCACAACAACTTCGCGGCAGGTGTATTTTGTTGTTATGAATATGCTGAGAATACGCATTTTTATTTATTTTCTATTTTTTCACGTATGCTTTATCGACTCAGAACAGAAATATAATTGCGAATTCACGAATATGTGGTTCGGGTTTATCTGCGTCAAATTTATACAATCATTTCATATTATTTTCTCACTTTAAACAATTACTAACACTTTTTTTGGGTATTATTTTTATGTAGATTCACATTGCAATACTGCACACCACTTATAAACTTTGAAATTAGATTCTATAACACTTTATAATTAAATATTTGTTTAATTTTACTTCGTTATGCATACAGATAATTACGTATTTACGTAAGAGTAACGTCACGCCTACGCCATGACACCTGTGAGCTGTTTTAGCACAGCTAATAAATATTTTTTGAAAAATGGCTTTTATCTTCGTTAAATTTAAGTATATTAGCGAAATATAGGGTTTATCTTGTTTAATAAACGTATACAGACATTATGGAAGAGGTTTTGAAAATCTTTCGTCATGCCTAGAAGTCTAGAGAGTGGCATAGGCTACTTTTTATCCAGGTGGAATATCTCTTTGCTATGGGAATTTCTTTTACATGCGGGCAAAGCTGTGGGCCGTAAGCTTGTAAATAATCATTTAACTAGTAAAGTATTTTATGTGTAGCAATAGTTATTGAAATAAAGTACCTACTCAACTACTGGTGTTCTCAATGTTATCACCGAGTCAAATGTTATTATATACGCCGGCTCATTTTAAACTGTACAATCAGCTGTGGTTGTATTAGTCATGATAATTTAGCGTAAAAACAATTCAACTGAAACTGTTTGGGACTTTGAATGACTGAATTACGCAATGTAAGAAAAAATAGTTAAGTATCTAATACAGAAAGTGCTCCTGATAGTAAGGTTAAGTAAAATTTAAAAATCAATTGCCTGAATAATAACTTTGACACTGAATTTTCCTCAAATTTGATTGATTTAAAAACTCAACTGTAAATAGATATTAAAATGGTGTATAAAAATATTCTTGGGTTTATTTAACGTTGATTTTACGCGGAATTAGGAATCAGAGGTTTTTATTTTTATTGTAAATTGAGAAAACTCAGTGTTGCCTTCATTGCGCTTTGACATAAATATAAATAATGAAAAGACTTCAATTACCAATATTCTCTACATTTTATTTAAAATAGTAACTACCTACTTATGTTAATAAAGTTTTTTTTTAATTAGATAATTTGACTAATTTGAATATGAAAAGAAAAATTATCAACAAACCATTATATACTTAAATTAACATCCGAATAAGTTAAGGTTTTGTCATTTTTAGTTTACTTTTTTAACCTACACAATATCAAATACAAATATAGCACACAGCTCCTTATTTAGCAAGATTTAAGATGATGAGAAATGATTTCAAATTCTCAGTTCATGATGTTTATCGACAAACACACATAGACATTATTGTAATATAGGATTAATATGGTGAAATTAAACATGACGGTTTCGCCTCGATATTAAATCGTGTCTTTCTGAATTACTTCACAAAATTTGTAGAAATTTTGTAGGTAGTTTAGATTGACTAAATTATGGTAATTGAATTATGTATACCTGAGTAGGTACTACAAGGGATGGTAAGGGTTAAAAGATAATCTACTCCCCAACTACTTCCCTTAAACAAATCTCAATGTCCCGTCAAAATCGGTCAAGCCGTGTCGCATATAAACCAACAGAGATAACAGGCATAAATCAAAATTTCCTTTTGTCACAGTTAACAAACATTTCATAGAAATCTGTCAATTTAACATTTTGACATAAAAGTTTAGTACTTATATCTAGAATCTAGATACTAAAAAACGAATCAACGGCTTCGTAGGTATTCCCTGTAGAAATTGCTTTCCAAACTATTAGTTTTTTGCAATTTCACAAAAGGTAATTTTTATGTTTCATTGTAGTGTATATTTTTTTACACACTAGGCACTCATCTCGCGCGATATGATTAAAAATAAAATTGAAAATTGGTCCAGCAGCTTCGGAGCTTATTGGTAAAAACAAAGAGCTTTCCTCCATTCATACAATATTTGTAAAGATTTTTATTTGTAGTTATAGCATTCAAAACTTTAATAAATGAGAATTTTAAAAATAAAAGAAAAATCACTGGTGGCTGAGAGGTTAGGCGTTGCCACGCTTCTGTGAAAAAAGCGGGTTCAAATCCCGGCACGTGATTTTTTATTAGTAAAGTAAAATCTCTCTTCGATATAGATTGTTAAGCAATAAATTTATATAATCGGCACATCAAAGCGCTCCCACAGGAAATCTATTTAATTGAATAAATACTAAAAGTCTAAAACGTACATTTGAGTTAGTTTACCTCAAGACGAAGGTACTTACAGGTCCAATCTGTTCTGATTCAGAAACGTAAAACCATCAGTTAACAAGTTGAAATAAAAATAAATTCACGCAATTTATTACTGACAGTTGCGTTGCTTCAGTAAATAGGAATTACGTATAAATAGTGTATCTGTTAGCAGCAACGGGCCATAAAGTTGTTTGTAATAACAG
This sequence comes from Colias behrii, assembly GCA_029959065.1. Taxonomy (NCBI): domain Eukaryota; kingdom Metazoa; phylum Arthropoda; class Insecta; order Lepidoptera; family Pieridae; genus Colias; species Colias behrii. The sequence continues at coordinate 678,807 of JARWMC010000013.1, forward strand.
GGACAGCTGGGATACATCACATAGTCGATGTTTGATGGATGTCATGTGGCGAATGGTGTTTTGACTAGCTAGCTGAGTATCAATCCTTCAAACAAGTAAGATTTGAAACACGAGAATACCATAGAAAACTAGCAGTACCGCGTGGTTTCATCCGCGAACGAACCCGCAGGAAACCCGGAGAAATCAAGTATTTATTTACTATATTATTCTGGTACATAGCCCACATCACAGCTAAGTATTATCAGAATTTGTTAAGTGGTTTTCCTGTGAAAGTGTAACAAACATACATACATACGAATATTTACAATATTGACTAAGATATTACAGATAGTAGCTGAAGATTTTTATGGAAACTGCCCCTTAATTTCAAAGAAACATAAAAAAATACACAAGTAGCTATAAGGAACACAAAATTGAGATAAATAAGTTTATTAACAAAAAACCAACTAAACTACGCTCTACGAAATACTTAGGAAACTCATTATATTTTTCCAGAAGCTATAATTAAAAAGGAGGGAAATAATGAAAATTCCTAAAAGTTAATCATAATCATAGTTCTTAGAAATTTGTTGGGAGATTGTTTACAGAAGGCCTCTTGATAACCATAAATATCATATCACATCTATACTGAATATTATAAAGCTAAAAAATTTGAAAAATTATTTCGGTGTTACATAGCCCAGCTAAGACCAACAGGAGCGGAGCACTGCAGGTAAAACCGCGGGGCACAGCTAGTTATACTATATAATGAAAATACTTACTTACTAATTTTCTATTTTCGTCCAAAAACAAAACTATGAGGAAAACGCAAGAAAAACTTCGTCTAACGATGGAAAACAACTAACATAAAGATGGTACTAATAAGTTCTCGTTGTAAAGAAACAATAAAACATACTACGAGAATAGAATCGTTATTTTACTGTATTATGTTGTCTTTATTGTTGATTTTCTGTGATTTAGATCGCTGTAGAGTCCGTACTTTGATAATACCTACTCCTCACTAATATTATAAACGCGAAAGTTTGTGAGGATGGATGGATGTTTGTTATTATTTCTCGTAAAAGCTACTGAACCGATTACAGTGACATTTTGTGTGTCGGAAGCTGAAGACATAGGCTGGCATATTGACTAGACTAGACTAGGCTAGACCTAGAATAAGACATAGGCTACTTTTTATCCCAGAAATCCAACAGGAACGGGAACTATGCGGGTTTCTTTTTTTGAAAACGCGGGCGAAGCCGCGGGCGGTCTAAGTATCAGTCGAATCTAGTAATTTATAAATGCAAAAGTTACTATGTCGTCTGGCTCTTCTTCACGTCTCAAAGACTTAATCGATTTGGATGAAATTTGGTAGAGCCTATAGTTTAAGACCTCAGAAAGAACGACTGATTTTATCTCGCAAATCAAACTGGAACATCTGAAGCTACGCGGGCTTTTCTTTGACAAAGCGGGCGAAAAGCTAGAATGATTACGTCTATATCGACTTATTTCTGTGTCCAGTTTACGAGGGTTTTACTCAGGTACTTATATAAATAATAACAATGTCTATCACGTACCTACTGTAGAGGCTATTCTGAACTTCGCTTTATGACCTGAAGGTGTCTTTTGCGATAAAACAGCTTTCAACCATGTTTATAGCGGAGTACCTACATTCTTTATATCTGAGACATTAAACTCTGTGTATCTATTATTATGTTTTACGACATTTTCTTTGTTATGGGATACTTAATTTTTTTTAAATATGAGTTATAAACGCAGTTGAAATACCTTGTTTTTCCAAAATAAATTCACAACACATTCTATATCTATAGGTAGGTACCTAGTTCCATAGTTCCTAAAATACAACTATCGTCTGAAGTTGATATTATAATTTTCGGTATTATCAATGAATTACCCATACATATATTTATGCACTCAGTTAAAAAATCTACGCTAGTATTAATACGAACATAAACTTATTTATTAAAACTACTTATCAGCATTCAGCATCCTTTTTTTTCCGCACTAACACCGGAATCCGGATACATATCCTATGCCCTTGAATGCAATAATGAAACGTTAAAAAAACACTAAAGTAAACAATTGATCTAAACAAAGATTTCTATAGCCCTAATCTCGTACAATCACACACATAACTTGAAAATGGCTGAAGCAAAGCGCTTTCCGCGTACAAAGCTGTAAGCAAATCTAATTTAGTTCAACAATAAAATCATGAATACCATAGCACGGCGAGTTCATTGAATAGTATTTTATTACGTTATTTCCTCGGTATAATGTACCCATTTCATTATTTGCACAGCAAACGTCTTTAATGCCGTTTTAAGAGAGCAAAGGGTCATTGTGACTAAACTTGTACTATTGATGATGTTTGTGGTGTTCTTTATGAAACCACGATGGCATAAAACTAACGTAAAATTTGAAATTCTTAGCTTTAATATTGAATACCCATAAACTGAATAACTTTAATATTGAATGCCACTGGCCATACCTGAGAACCATTTGAAAATCACGACATTGGACATATTTTAGGAGTACGATTCCAGAGACCGTTAGATCTCCCGTACCAATTTAAGAATAAGATAATTTTATCTAAACTAATATTATAAAGCTGAAGAGTTTGTTTATTTGAACGCGCTAATCTCAGGAAGTATTGGTCCGATAGCGATTGGCGTGAGCCGTGATGATATATTAGCCTATAGCCTTCCTCGATAAATGGGCTATCAACACCGAAAGAATTTTTCAAAGCGGACCAGTAGTTCCTGAGATTAGCGCAAAAAACAAACAAACTCTTCAGCTTGATATTTTATATTAAGTAGGTAGTACTTGTTTACGTAGTATATTATTATTAGTCTGTGGTAGTACCTATAGATTTCGATACGACCCGATTATGTTTTTGCTTGAATGAAAAACCCGGGATTTGAATGTCAAACAATAATTCGAACAGAATCACAAGCAAAAACTAGTCTTATAAAACTCTAATAAATAATTGAGCAGCAAATTTTCTCATCCACATGAGGAATGTCGCAGGCATTTCGTAATTAATGTGTTTTAGCACTTTTTTATATCCTTTACGATGTTAGAAGGAATTACGGACATGTTTAATGTTTATAACGTCATAATGCGATGTTTACAGCTGCAGTTGATAAAATGTTTTATTATAGCTTGGAATAACGTAATTTGGCATGATTGAGGATAGTTTAAAAATGAACGCTCTTTTTATTTAATTACACAGGAAGGAACAAATTTTATAGCAAACTACCTATATAAGACTAGTTATCAATATTTATAATTTTAATGGAAATAGATACATCTCATATAGATTTAAAAAAAATTAAATGCATTTCATTTTCAGCTTTATGATAAGATTATTTTATTTTCCACTTTTTCCCAAGTTATTTTGTCTATTTTTCATTTATTTGTTTTGCCGACATGTGTAAGTATTGGAAATACGGATATAATTACTAAACGTCTCATCGAGCTTCTTTATACGCGTTATTTCTATAGCCATATGTACCTACTGGAAAAGGTTAATGCGACCCAAACATGGTCAATTTACCTGCCAAGAGAATCAAATAATGTTAAATTACTGGTTCTGAACCGTGATTTACGGTATCCCGTAAATCCGACCTTAGCTGTTAAAGCTACCTACTGTATTAAGGCTTAGATTAGCTTTTTATTACCCTTAAAGCTTAGGTCTAGTCTAGTCTGTATTATGTGGCGTACTGCCCCCTTGTGGTTTATTGTACCTTATTTTCATTACGATGTTGATGTATTATTTCATAGAAAATTAAATGATGTAAATAGATACTATTTAGGTATTAGTCGCGAGACTCAGAAACACCAAAAATAAATCTATAGGTTATCCAATTACAATTACTTATATAGGAACTAGCGGTTCGCCCCGGCTTCGCCCGTGGTACCTACATGTTTACGTTTTTTTTCATAAAAACTATCCTATCTCTCAAGTTGGATCGAACTGCACATGGTGTGCGAATTTTATTATAATCGGTTAAGTGGTTTAGGAGTCCATTGAGGACAAACATTGTGACACGATATTTATATATATTAAGATGAGAAAGGAGAACGACTACAAACGTATAGGTAAACCAGAATCTGATGGCAATTAGGGAAATCAAAATTTTGAGTGTGCAACCCTAGGGAAAATGGACTGAACGATCTTGATACTGCTTATTTTTCATTTTGTCCTCAATATCATTAGTCACATTACATAAGTGGACAATACTGTACTTAATAATGAGATATCCACTTAATATTATGTAGGTACATACTTACATGTATAATTGTATACATATTACTTTTATATAGGTAATACATATTATTATTTACACATACCTATACAGGGTGTACCTAATCGTTAAGTGTGCACAAGCGATTATTCCGAAACTATTGCAGATATCAAAAAACTTAAAAACTGATATCGAAAGTACTTAACCTAATGAGTAAAATGGCCATAATGAGTTTTTAAAAATAAAACGAGAAATATCCAAAAACGTTACATTAAACGCTCCCATACATTTTATTTCCCATACATTTTGTATTCACAGCAGATTTTCGAAGTGATGTCTTCATTGTGCAATACAATGAGGAGCTCTATTAACAGTTTTTAAATGAACTTCCCTTCAAATTTGCGAAGTAATTAAGGCAGAAAACCAAAAAAAGAAAGAAAAAGCTAAAATCTTTCATATTAAATGTACATGGGATATTCGTATCTCATACTAAATGTATGGGAGGGTTTCAAGTTAATTTTTTAGATATTTCTCGTTTTATTTTTTAAAATTTATTTTGGCCATTTTACTCATTAGGTTAAGTACTTTCGATATCAGTTTAAAGTTTTTTTGATATCTGTAATAGTTACGGAATAATCGCCTGTGCACACTTAACGATTACACCCTGTATTTGTATATTCATTATCATTATGCCATGTGAAAATATGGATGTAATGATAATGCAGATCAAAACTAGATTTTATAAAATTATATTGTAAACAACAAACAATATTATAGTTACCTACATATTATAATATTTTTAATTTAAAGTATCAAAACGGGTAAGTCCAATTTACCAATAAAATATTCAAAATTGAAAATTGTGATGTGTTTGACCCTTCTTCATCGAATGTTTTCTATACACATTATAAACAATACCTCTTGCTTGTGATCGCAGCGGCTTTTACGACATTTTCGAAGATTTCTTAGACAAAATCCTAAAAATTATTCATCAATTGCAAAGAAGACAAATAATTTGACAACCAATTGATAGTTATCAAATAAAGTTGCCACATGAATATCTTTTATTTCTTAAATATAAATATGCCATCAGATTCTAAAAATTATTTGAAATATTTATTGTACCTATACTTTTCTATAAAATATATTTTGTAAATTCATAAAACCTGATCATAAAATAAATCTTCATTTCAGGCACTATGGTAAATTCAGCAAGATGAAGTAGCTCTGAGCATCATGGACGATCCGGAGAGGATCGCGCGGGAACAGATAGCTTGTGACCTTGCCAATAATAACACTATACCACCCACAGGTCAGGTTTTTAAGGGGATTTATCTTTTCCGACTAAAAACTTCTTTAGGAGTTCTTAGCCACGCCACGTACAGCCAGAATGCTAATATTCACTAAGTATTTTAGTGCTCAGATTTTTAATATTGTACTAAATTGACGAAATAAGTGGTTAAAGAAATTTTCATTTCTATCAAAATTTTCAATAAATCGTTATCCATTTAACCCATTGAGCCCCGAACGGCCCGATCGGTCCACGACACAATAGATTTTCTATTGTGTCTGTGATTCCGGGGCCTGAGTTATTAAACTATTTTCTTTTCATAAATTAAAAAAATATATAAATTCTCAGAAATTTTCGATCACTCGGCCATCATTGACCTCTCCACCCGTGATGCCGCATTTTTCACCAAGTTAGGTGTGAAAGGGATAAAAAAACATACAGGCGTCATTCAAGGTCATATTTTCTTGTTACAAGTTAATGTTCATACTGAAATCTCCAGTGTATTAGATATAAGCTTCTTGATCGCTGCATTTTCTTTTTCTCTTTAAATAACTCTATTTGCAGGTCTATACTGTGAAGGCACGTTCGACACTTGGCTATGTTGGCCGCATACGCCCGCCAACACCACTGCGTACGCGCATTGCCCTGTATTCGTTCCTGGATTTAGTACTGAATGTAAGTAATGTTTTGCATGTGTTTAATTCTGTAAAATCTCAAATTAAACTAATTCTCTCTACTAAATATATAAGTTATAAGTTAGGTACTACCAAAGTGATTTAAATGTACCTACCTACGTTGGATATTTTGTAGTGAAACTTCTAGCGCGTTGAGAGTAAAATTTCAAGGTCGCGTCATGGCAATATCGTCACGTCATGAATTAAGGCGACGATTTTGGAAGGTATTTTTGAATCTTGCCAAAGAAGTTTTACTTCTGACACGTGTGCTCAGCACACACGCTCTTTATGTATTTGTATTATATGTATTTATTTCTGTTAAAATATTTCCATAACGTGAATGTCATGAAAGAAGACTTTTAACGCAATACCACCAAAACCTTTTCAGTTCTATAGAGATTTCTTCGTCTTGTTAACTGGCAATTTACATAGAGTCACTACTCACTACACCATGATTACGAATCCTACATAATACATTTATTTACGTTTTCCAGTGTTAGCTTATAAGGAATGTACAGCAGATGGCACCTGGTGGCGACATCCTGACTCAGGAAAACCCTGGTCGAATTACACTACCTGCGTTAAACCTGAAGAAGTAAGTGAATTATTATAATAAAAAGTTAATTTAGGATATTTCTAATGTCTTATATATACTATCGTACGTACTTCTATCTATTATAAACGTAAGAAATTATGAAGAAACTTGATCAGGCTGCTGCTAAACACATACTGTTGAATAATACTTGTATCTATATACTGACTGAAATAATTGATTATAAAATATTCATATCATGTTTTCAATAACTACAATACATACTTCATTATTATCATCAATTATTCCGCATGATATAAAGGAAATGCGGAATAATCTGATCGGGAAAATCCTTATTTTTCTAATAATTTTTTCAGGATGTAAGCGAGGTGATAGTGCTCTACGAAACCGGCTATAGTATATCTTTAATTGCTCTACTTGTGTCCCTGGCTATTCTCACATATTTCAAGTAAGTACCAACTATAACAAAACATAATTGAATAAAAAAAGAGCGTGTGTACCGAGCGCACGTGTCAGAAGTGAAACTTCTTTGGCGGGATTAATAGATACCAAAATCGTCGCCTTACTCCGTGACGTGATGGTATTGCCATGGATCCTGAAATTTTACTCTCAACTCGGCTAAAAAAGTTTCACTTCAAAAACTATAATAATATGTCCTTTACTTTCAATCTATCATGGATGCAAACAAACGTAGCTTATGATACAAAATCATTTCTACTGATAATATGACCTTGAATTATTTTTGTATGACATTGTGTTTTAACATGATAATATCATAACAGACAACAGTAAACAATTAGTTAAAAATTCGCATCTAATGCAAGGTAAACGAATGCGCTAAATGATTCACGTAATGAATTAAAAAATAAACAACAAGTGTATACAGTTCTGACTTCTGTATGCAATGTTTTTAAAATAAATATTCACTATTCACTCCACTTTATTTGACACGGATTTTTAAAAACAAACTTGTATAACTGACAACTCATATCGTTAAAACAACTAACTTCTTGGAGATTAAAATGTTTATTGTATACCTAATTGTTAAGAATGAGCCATGTTTGGATCATCGAGATAATATGTACTACGTGTTTGGATGGATTTGACTAGCAAGTATATTAACAGAAATTATGTATTGTTCCAGGAGTTTAAGATGCGCCAGAATCACAGTACACATGAATTTATTCGCTTCTTTTGCCCTCAACAACGCGTTATGGCTCGCCTGGTACGGCATGGTAGTGAACAATGCAGATATACCCAAAGAAAACCCGGTCTGGTGCAGATTCCTCAACGCCATCCTACAATACGCACTTCTTACTAACTATACCTGGATGCTATGCGAAGGGCTTTACCTCCACACTGTTCTAGTCAGCGCTTTCGTGTCAGAAAGACGTTTAGTTCGAGTTTTATTAGCCGCTGGATGGTTACTGCCAGTGCCATCAGCTATTATCCACGCTGCCAGACGCACGGCTTCAGACGACCCGTTCTGCTGGGCAGATGATGGAGCCCCACGGCCAGAACTCGCTGTTCTAGTCTGCGCTACTGTTATCCTAAACTTGGCGTTTCTGTGCAATATTGTCAGGGTGCTATGTACAAAGTTACGGGCTGGTGGTGGAGCAGGGATAGCCAGACCATCAGCAACGGCTTTACACGCTTTGCGGGCTACATGTCTCCTAGCTCCTTTACTCGGAGTTCAATACTTGTTGACGCCATTCAGGCCAGAGAGAGATGCGAGCTGGTGGCGGGCGTACGAGTACGTGTCAGCGATTATGACGTCACTGCAAGGGTTGTGCGTGGCGGTGCTGTACTGCTTCTGTAATGGAGAGGTGCTGGCGCAGTTACGGAGGAAGTGGCGCGTGCTAACGTTCCGACCGAGGGCGAATTCCACGACGAATACTACTGTGTCGGTGAGCGCTTTTAAACTTAATATTTAGACCTGTACCTATCCTATAAAACATATATTAAAGGAAACTAGATACCTTAAACATAATTATTATTTTCACAAGTAAAATAAAAGGCATTTGAAGTTAGCGAAAGTGTAAAATTAAAACTAATGAATTACACAATTTATTGCAAACAACTTATGTACTTACCTATCATTCTCATTTTTTTATCTTTAGAAGTGAGAAGAGCTTTGAGAAGATTTTAAAAATTATGTGTTTATAAACAAACAAGTTTCCCATCATTACATAGCCTTTATCATAATTCTAGTTACATCTATTCCAGTTTGTAAGATCTGCGGGCGCGGGAGGCGGTGAGGATAAAGTCTGACTAGCGGCCGGCGGCGAGCCCGAAGTCGTGGCGGAGCGGCAACGCCGCATACGCTTCGAGCGAGATAGCGACGAGGACGCGCCGCCGGATGCTAGACTCATTTAGATTTAAAAATTTGAATTTTTATAATATTATAATATATGCCAGTTTGTATTGTAAATGCTATTATAGTGTGATTTTATTTGTTAATACTTTCGTTGTTAGGATGCTGTTGTGATTGTGATGTAATTAATAATTAATTGTCAATAGTTTCGATGTTAATTATGTTGTACATAAGGCGAAAGGTTTTGAGGATGGTTTTAATTATCCCCACTTTCTAACATATTAGATAGATACTCAGTAGGTACTCTTTATTGGAAGGGTACCCAATGGATCAGAATAAAGATTTTTAAATTATAAGATTTATTGTAGTTACTTTTAAACAAATTAAAAGCAAAAGCCGAAAGCTTGTAGGTACTTATAAATCGAATGAGAGCAAAATTTTATGATATTGTTTGTCCCTAAAATTTTGTGTAAGTGGGTATACTGTACAAAGAATTTAATCTCTAATTTACATATTTAAATATATTATATAAGATTCTTCTTAGTGCATTTAACACTAAATTATATTTTAAATTACACATTAATATGTTTTTTATTTTTCGTTATTTACTTTAAATATTAAGTGTTATTTATCAGTTACATATTTGCTTTAGTAGTGTATTTACTATTTAAGTATCTTGTAAATTTTACGATTAAAGATTTTTTAATAGAATTTTTACTATAAATACCTATCTTATAATTATTGTAAAGAAAACTTAGTAGATACTTATAAATTATGATTAGTTAGTTATGTATAGTATCAATCATGTATCAATTGTTATGATAAACTTTTACATAAATCGCACAATTTTATAGTTAAACGTTTTATTGAAGTGAAACTTCTTTATCGGGGTTGGACAAAAATTTAGTGTAACATTTTTGCGTTACGCCGTACGCGTGGCATTTTTGCGTTACGCCGTACTCGTGACATTTTTGCGTTACGCCGTACTCGTGACATTTTTGCGTTACGCGCCAACTTTTTCTTATCCCTACCACGCGTGATTCGACGTATACTTTCTCCAGCGGAGTAAGGATAGCGTATCGTTTTAACGTACGTCCTACCTCTTTACTTGACCGTTTTTCTATTGCACTCGTATTTATTTCCAACGCTCTATAGTGACGTGATAAATATATACATGTTATATTAAAGTGATCAGCAAAATCAAAGGGTTTGTTTTAATTCTAATTCCAGTGAATTTCTAAAAAAAGTAAATAAGTAATGACATCTATTTTTCTAATACTTAGGTGTAATAATGGTATTTATTTTTCTAAGTTATTTAAGATTAACCTCACTTTTTGATTGTATTTTTCAATACACTAACACGTGGGTGGAATTATGGTATCAATTTTTTCTAATACTTGATTTGATTGATTGTGGTATTTATTTTTCTAAAATATTTAAAGTTAACTTCAGTTTTTGATTGAATTTTTTAAAACACCAACACGTGGGCGAGATCATGTTATTTATTTTTCAAGTTATTTAAGCTTAACCTCTGTCATAATATTATGTAGGTATATACTATGTGCGTCATTAATTTCTGACTGTTTCGAGATTTGGTGCAAAATAAAATAGTGTGTAAATAAAATTAAACAATTGAGTAAAAGTATAATTTCATAGATAACACGTTGAGAAGTTCCCTGTATTGCCTATAAATATATATCTTTACTCAATTGTTTAATTTTATTGATTTTTATTTATTCACTTTTTATATTTGCCTCTTAATTTACACGGATTTTTATTTTTACGGATTTTTTATCGATACACAATTTTAATATAGAATATTTTATTTAATGCTTTTTTTACTATTATTCATTTATTTTCCTTCATTTGTTCATTTAATTACATTTAATTTTACAAATTTTATTAACACACTATTTCTTTTGCACCAAATATTGAAACAGTCAGAAATTAATTACGCACATACCTACCTATTATATATACGGTAGAACCCCGTTAAGTCGAACCTCGATAAGTCAAAAACCTCCAAATCTCGAAAAAATGTTTTGTTCCCTTCCCTTCAAAAACCAAAACCTCCATTACTTGAAATCTCTAGTCTCTACCCTCTGTTAGTCGAAATAATCACAGAGTCCCTCCAAGCCATTTTGGTACATATTTTCACTCTATAACTCGAAAAATTAAATTTGACCTCTGTATGTCGAACATAGCAACGTTTTATTTTATTTTACAACCTTTACAACTTGATCATTAGGAATTTATTACCTCTATTGTTCGAACAAAAATAAGTTACCGCCTTTAAGAACTTGCCGACAATGTAAGTACCCTATTGTTTCTTAGAAAACATTTTAGGAGTATACGATAATAAATCTATGACTCACGTAAACACGTGTTTGCTTGATTGGTGTTCAATTATGATTTTGTGAATTCAAAATTTATAAGAATAAACCTCGAACTCTTTATGTCCAATCAAAATCCGCCTAAGTCGAAATCCTTTATAAGTTGAAAACTCTATATAACTCGAATTTTTTGGCGTCTCCCTTGGTCTTTTGAACTACCGCACGAGCGGAGCGAGCGAAGCAAGCGAGTCGCGGCAGTGGCCGGCGTAAATATTCAAATAGGTAGCGAGGAGCGAAGCGACGAGCATCTTAGGTTAACTTTTGATTTTTGAACTACCGCACGAGCCGAGCGAGCGAAGCGAGCGAGTTGCAGCAGCGGCTGGTGTAAATATTTAAATAGGTAGCGAGGAGCGAAGCGACGAGCGTGTTAGACTAACGTATTTCTGTAATATTGTATACAAGCTGTGCCGCGCGGTTTCACCCGCGTGGCTCCGCTCCTGTTGGTCTTAGCGTGATAATATATAGCCTATATTACTCGTGGATAATGTAGCTTTCGAATGGTGAAAGGTCCAGTAGTTTATGAGCCTATTCATTACAATTTACAAACAAACAAAGTTTTCCTCTTTATAATATTAGTGTAGATAGTAAATTATTTTTTGAAAAATAAGGTCATAAAGAAGTTTCACTTCTTACGTGTGTACTCTAGTACACGCACACATTTTTTTTAATGAAATCACAGCCTAATTTATTATCTATATTCTATGCTAATCTTATAGATATAATATTTGTGTAAATTTTGGAGAAATATTCATCTCATTTTAAATTAGGTATAAAGTTGTTAAAATTAATTCTAAAATATAAAAACTGTTATAATGTATTGATGCTAAGAGGGGATTGAGCGCTTAGATAATTGGAATTTTTAACTGAATTTTATTATTAATAAGGGACTTCGATCAACTTTACTTTTTTATATGTAGGTAAGTAGGTCTCAGTTTATTACGGGTCACTTAAGTAATATAATATGTAATGTAGAAAATATATAACAGTGTTGAATATTGTATTCTTTACATATTTTATTAAAATATAATAATTATTATGTAAAATACTTTTATAAGGAATATACATTTAAATAAACTGAATAACCTTTATTCTACTTTATAATATTATATTTAAATGCCATAAAAATAAGATGCATATTATTGATATTGTTAGATATTATATTTATGTAAGATAAGACAAGATTGTATATAATATAATAAATTTTAACATTATAATATAGTTTTTCATTTTCATTTGCTACCTGCTCATGGTCAATATATTGAAAACTGGCTACTCACCTACCTGCAGCAGGGGCAATATTGGAATTGCACCCTTAATTGGCTCCTTAATTGTGATGTGTATGGGCAAGCAGGGGCAATTTAGAGAACAGCTGAAATAGCTTCAACCACCGCGCAACCGAGATTGTTTCAATATTGCCCCTACGGCAGTTACGTGAGTAGCCAGCTGATCAGAATTACACGCCTCATAAGCGGAGCGTTGAGGTAGCGCTCTACTCTCGCCTTGTCTCATAGTGAGTATGGCCGCCAAATATTGTACAATAACAGTCGTGAAATCGTAACACACCGTAACATACGTGACTGATAGTAACATACGTGATTTTGTTAAGCCTAGTGTACATTACAACTAATAATGCAGGAGATTTTTTTTACATTTCTGTTTTATATTGTTAATTAAATTATTTGATTAAATAACTTTAAAACTCAATAAAACAAATTTAAATATTAAAGAAAAAGTTTTATTTCTCAAATTTTGTATTTCTATAATACTTACAAATGCAAGAATCATTCACAACTTATGATATTAATTACGAATACGAATTATTATAGTAAAAAAGTTACTAACTTCCGAAACATAATAGTTTTTGAAGTGGGTTCTCTTTATGTAAAAAAGTAAATTTTTAACTTTAGATTCTCTAGTGAGTACTACCCCTAACAGCCGATCACGAATGTTACGTAACACAATAGTAACACATGGTATCATTCGTGAATCAAAATATGGTTGGACACAACTTAAAAAGCCTTTATTCGTCAAAGTTTTGTAGTAATAAGACGCCGCATAGTTTGATTTGTTACTAGAACACTAAAGCTACACACATAATTTAAATAATATAGTAAATTTGTATTCTTACCTTGCATAATTCTCACTCAAAATTATTAAAATGGTGGTATTAGGTAGGCCAACATGTAAATTGGTGTTGCCATTACTTAAAAATATTTATGTGGGTTGGATATCTAGTTATTTAGGGTGTAATTTTATGGTAACTGTGCGTGAAGTATCATTCGTGAAAAAAAGTGAGACATAGTTTTAAGTGAGTTTTATATTAATTTCTTTTATGTTATTTTTATTAGAACTTGTTAAAAGTATCCACAAGTTTACAGAATAATTTAGAAATACCAAAATTTTACAGGTATCAATAGATTTTTGCATAATTTTGTGACTTCAAAGTGTGAGATGACTAAGTGGGACACATGATTCTAGTATGGAAAGGAAAATAAGCATTTCAAAAAAAATATATTGAGCTTGTTAAAGGCACTCAAAATTAATTTAAATTATTAATATAATGATAAATATAACATAGTGAAGCTGAAACTATTTAAAAACTACCATAATTACTATATAAAAAAATCTGGTGTTATATAAAATGACAAGGACATTTTTTTTTCTTGAATGTACAAATTTTGGCGGCCATACTCTAGTGTCTACCTATTACTTGCTCTGTGGACTGTGATGTCTACAATTTTTATTTTCTACCACACTCGTTGAGCTCGTAGAAGTTTCTTTTTCTTTCTTCATGGCAAGAATATTATGACCAAATGACTAACACTAGTCTTAACACTCATGGGATTTAGAAATTAAAGACTTTTTAACGGATTTTAAACGCGATTTATTCATTAAGTATATTATTTTCCCGACGTTTCGAACACTTTACAGCGAGCGTGGTCACGTGGTGAAAATCCGTTAAGTCTTTAATTTCTAAATGTATAATACTCGCTTAAAATCAAACACTAGAAAATACTACTCATGGGATTTTTAAAACATATAATAATTTTTCGTACCTTTTCGTTAGTACCTATGTATGGAAACCGGCGTGGTCACGATAATTCGTGGAAAACTATGGGAAAACTTAATTAATCGAATTCATTTTTTGAAACGCTTCTTTATGATCTCAATTTATTTCCTTTCGAAGATCACGGTCTAATTCGACGTAGTTTAAATTTAATTAACAAAAACTAAAACTCACTTACTTATTGATTGTTTACCTTTCTGTGGTAGGCATGGTAATTGGTAGGTATATATTTAATTTAATACCTTTTTTTCCTTTTCTGGGATGTTTCTGGGTTGACAGTGGCGCGAAAGTTTCAAAAGTTTTTTAAAATTATTCCTTTTATATTTTTTTTATACTGTATAATCGCTATGAGGCGTGCATTTTGGATTTTCCAAATTTTATTTTAAGATTTGATTTAACTAATAAACCATTCTACTAAACATAACAAACAAATACTGATTTAATGAACGGAACGTCGTTATAATGTTGCGTCAGTTAATATTTTTACTTTTTGAACACTAGAGATCTTACTCTAAAAATCGAAAGCTGATATTGAGAATCGAATGCATGATTACTTGTGAAGAAATATCACCAAAATTAAAAACCGCGTTGCTTAGCCGCGTTGTGATAATGATAAAACAGATCTTCAGAGTACACGGTTACACTAGATTATATACATTTTTTTAGCAAAGTTTTAAATTGTACTAGTTAGTCTTATTTTACTTCTAAAATTTACGAAATAAATATTATATTGGGAAAGGGATTTGATTGATGATTTTTAAAATTCACATAATATATTTCAAACTCATATTGATTAATTCACTTTAATCGATATTTATTATAGCATCTACAGACGCTCCGATTTGGTTGGTGCCAACCATATTGGAACCGACATGGCAACCATTCCGACATTGCTACAGATTGTCCGACGGTTGGCCTTCCAGCTGTCAGTTGACCATAGAGTTAATATAATATATGCAGTTGACTTTGTTATGAAGTAGTGAACGGACGTCTTGCCTCATGCCACCGGTATTATCGAAAAATGCTAAAATAGCGTTGGTTGCAGCAACCATTGTTGCTACAGCACCGCTGCAAAAGGAACAAAGGAAAAAACGATGAGAATGGGCTAAATTCTACTATAGAAATAGAGAAAATTACAGTCATATGCGGCTCCTTAAGGAATTGGATGATGAAGATTTCCGAACATATCTTCGAATGACTCCAGAATCATTCGATGAAATATTAAATCTTTTGAAAAGATATATAGCGAAAACCGATACAGTTATGAGGCAAGCTGTAACTGCCGAAGAAAGATTAGTGGCAACTTTAAAATATCTCGCGTCAGGAAGAGAATATAATGATCTTAAATTAAGCACATGTATATCACCACAACTACTGTCTGAGATAATACCAGAGACCTGCGAAGCTATCATTAGAGTACTCAAAGATTACCTAAAGGTATGTATTCAATAAAACAACTTTAATATATAAAAAATAGTTTATTTATTTTTCTAAAGTAATAGTATACATAGTATAAAACAAAGTGTCTTTCTCTGTCCCTATGTCCCTTTGTATGCTTATATATTTAAAACTACGCAACGGATTTTGACGTGGTTTTTTTTCAAACTCAAATTCTTCTTCTTCTTCTTCTCTTAAATAATGGCTCCTAAAACTCAAACTCAAACATTTATTTATTCAATTAGACTTCTTCGAGAAGCACTTTTGAAACGTCATATTTTTAACATTTACTACCGATTCGGAAAGCAGCATCTATGGAGAAGAACCGGCAAGAAACTCCATAGTTGCTCTTTTTATAGATAGAGCGATTCAGGGGAAGGTTTTAGTATATAATTTATTAGGTTTTAGACAAAGGCGGGCGGAAAGCTAGTAAAAATTAAAATGGAAAAGTACGAATATCACTGAAAAATTACTTTTTAAAAATCAAATATTTTTTTAACTCCTTCCCCTTTCCTCTGACTACCTGTTGTTGATTGCTGCTAATGTAATTAATTAATGAATTGGAATCTAATTGTTGCTGGTATGATGATGGTGGAAGCTGAGGTAATGTTGATGACGTTGATGGCTGACTGAGTTGAAGTGATTGTGATGTATGTGAGTACTTATGTGATGGTGATGGCTGACGATGCTGTGGGGATGGTGATGGTGATGGTGCAAATGGTGACGGCTGGTGATGCTGAGGTGATGGTGATGGTGATGGTGCATATGGTGACGGCTGGTGATGCTGTGGTGATGGTGTTGGTGATGGTGCAAATGGTGACGGTTGGTGATGCTGTGGTGATGGTGATGGTGATGGTGCATATGGTGACGGCTGGTGATGCTGAGGTGATGGTGTTGGTGATGGTGCATATGTTTGTGGCACCTGCTGCTGGTACGCGTACCCCTGACCTAAATATTGTACTGATCTTCTTTTAATATTTATTGAGGTTTCAAAAGTAAGCACTCCTAGTTTTGCATAGAACAATGTTTCTCCTATTAATTTTTCGGCGAGGCATCTTTGTACTTTTGGGAGCTCCTTGAGCTGAGAACTCACGGAGTTCCCGAAGGCATCAGCTGATGTGCCGTCACCAGATATTAATATTTTAGCAGACTCTAGTAATTCCGACTGTTTCTTTAAAATGTCATTTTGCTTTCTTCTCGTAACGCGTTCTCTTTTTGTTGCAGGTTCCTGAAACAGAAAATGACTGGTTACAAATAGCTAAAGACTTTGAAATAAAATGGCAATTTAATCATTGCTTGGGTGCTATTGACGGCAAACATGTTATTATCGAGAAGCCGCCAAAATCGGGTACACTGTACTATAATTATAAGGGAACTTTTAGCATAGTCCTGCTTGGTATTGTGAATGCAAATTACGAGTTTATTTATGTAAATATAGGTTCTAATGGCAGTATTTCTGATGGTGGAGTATTCAAACATACAACTTTTCATGAAAAAATGAAATCGAACCAACTAAATTTACCATCACCTTCTATTTTACCGCAATCAAATGTTATCGCCCCATATTGTTTTGTGGCAGATAATGCATTTGCCATTAATGAAAATCTTTTAAAACCATATCCAAGAAGAAATTTGACACATGATCAAAGAATTTTCAATTATAGACTCTCCAGAGCAAGAAGAATTGTAGAAAATGCATTTGGTATTTTAGCTGAACGTTTTAGAGTATTAAAAAGACCAATTCAAATTAATGTTCATAATGTACCCAAAGTTGTAATGGCTTCATGCACACTGCACAATTATTTAAGAAAAAAGTCATCAAACTATATAACAAGAAATTGTGTTGATACCGAGGATACTGAAACATGTACTTTTCGGCCAGGAGACTGGAGATTAAATGACAACTTAGTAGGCCTTAACAGAACAGAAAGGCAACGTACTGCAGATGGTAATTCTGTTAGACAAATATTCACTGAATATTTTAACAATCAGGGCCGGGTACATTTTCAAGAAAGAATGATTAATACTCTGAATATTTAAAGCTTACCTCATCATTATGTGACTGGGAAGAATCCGTCTCCATATTATCAATAACCTCTGTCGTCGGCGTGATTTTTTCATCCAAGAATAAGAGGTGTTCGTAGTACCATAGTGATGGCGTATGCACCTCATCGTTTCCAGCGCCACTAGTCTTGCTAGCTTCCACCTAAAATATGTAAAATATCCAAATTTATTGTTTACTGAAACCCATAGTTGTTTTATTTCTTCAATAAAGTACTTAGAATATATTATAATGATTTTTTTACTTGTTAAGTATTGTCAAAACATGTCTTGATTTACCACTATGTATACTTGCTAGTCTTGCTACATCAAGACATGTTTCGATATTGCGCAGCCGTATATCACTTCATATTACTCTTGTTATTTAGACTGTAGAAGCCAGTCTAGGGAATGGGCGAAATCCTTTAGCAATCATGTCATCCATACTAATATTATAAATGCTAAAGTAACTCTGTCTGTCTGCCTATTACTCAATCACGCCTAAACTACTGAACCAATTTTCATGAAATTTGGTATGGAGATATTTTGATACCCGAGAAAGGACATAGGCTACTTTTTATCCCGGGAAAATGATGCAATCCCGGAAATACCATGGGAACGGGAACTATGCGGGTTTTTCTTTGACTGCGTGGGCGAAGCCGCGGACGGAAACCTAGTTATCTATACTAATATTATAAAGCTGAAGAGTTTGTTTGTTTGTTTGTTTGAACGCGCTAATCTCGGGAACTACTGGTCCGATTTGAAAAATTCTTTCGGTGTTAGAAAGTTCATTTATCGAGGAAGGCTATAGGCTATATATCATCACGCTAAGACCAACAGGAGCTGAGCCACGCGGGTGAAACCGTGGGGCTCAGCTAGTTCATAATAAAACGCAATAAAAATAAGTACGTTAAAAACAACCGACTTGAAAAACGGAGAAGTAAAAAATAAAAAAGATTTGATATTATTAATTACCTACTACATATTATTTAGATGTGCTATTTATTAAATAGGTTTGATATTTATTAAATACTTTTTAGTGAATCAAAGTTTCTACATTTCATTTATATGTCATCGAGATCAGACAAAAATGCTCATAAATTAAAAACATATAAAACACATTATTTATTTATATACATAACAGGATATTTGACTTGAATTTGCTTACCTTTTTTCGCTCCCTCCTATAGGATGTACGCATATTATCTAACTTATTTTTTAATTTTTTTAATGTAGCCCCACTGTCAATTTTTTTTAATAGTTCTAACATAATAATATATGCTTGATTTCGGGCATCTCTGTTTGCGTAATCTTTGTTAGTTAAATCCCACAAACAGGGAAAGTCTTTATATACTTCCAGTAATTTTATTATAATATCACGTTCGGTGACTGTAACTCCCTCGGCGTTCATGTTGACACGGCGTTGCGAATGCGAATGAGTCAATTACCTATATTACTCTATGGAATGAGCCGATTTGGTCGGAACAAAGCTTCCAAACGTTCCAATTTGGTTGGGTCGGATAGGAAGTTGGTTTGGTCGGTATCGCTGGCGCATCCGACCACGTCAAACCAATATTAATAATAATTATGTCGGACCGACCGCTCTCTACACTTTCCGATTTGGTCGTGGTCGGATGGTTGGCACCAACCAAATCGGAGCGTCTGTAGATGCTATAAAATGACTCCACTATAGTTGCTAGTATTATTATAACCAAAACTTTCACTCGATGCCTCCAGAAACTATGGCTGTTTTCCAACTACAGAGCATAATGCGACTCAGTGGCGCACAATGCCGAATTATGCTGATGCTTAATTGGAACGTGAAACGCACCAGCAGGTTGCGCTAAGTTCAGTGTTGAAAAACAAATATTCATAGTGTAGGTCCACACTGCGAGCCTAGCGCGGTTGCGACGGCGGCGGGCGCGAAATATCAAACGTATGAAACGCGCCTTTGCGTCCATATTGTAGTGACTAAGGCGGAAACCTAGCGCGACGGGACTGAGCGAGACAGCGGGCGTAGTTTTCAAACGCTTCTGTCCGCGCGTTCTGGCCACACTACGGGCCTAGTCAGCAAGCGACCCAATGCGCGGACGGCGGGGGTAACAAACCAGTTCGGTCTTGTCGCTCGACTTCTTATATTATATCCTTTATTGTTTTTCGTAAAATAGCGGTAAATACTTAATTGTTTATAAGTGCGATTCAATTTAAAACACTTATATACACCACAGTAATTTTGTAGGGTATAATCTCAATTCTTCATATAAGATTCACCCGTTATTCCTCTGTTTTTATTTATTTCGTGCACAACTTCTATAATGATCTCATCTCAAAATCGGACTGTCCAGTAAAAATAGCAAATCGTCCAAAGTTTGCAACACCCGATAAACGTCGAACCGCTACATGAGCTCGCGCGTCGGTGTGGCCACCGCGAGCGCCCGCTCGTCGCGCCCGCCACAGGCCGCTGTCACCGCGCATTCAGTGTGGACGCACACTAGAGTTAGCAATAACCTCATTAATGTGTAAATAAAGTGGTTTACATAATAATTGGTTGAAAAATATTTACGGTTATTTTAAGTAATTTGGATTTTGATTATTTCATTAACATTTTTTTCAATGTTTGTACCTTCATCCATACTTATATTTATTTTTTTAACACAATTTGAATTAACTTTGATTATTTCGAAAAAACTACAATGAAACGAAAGCTTTAAATTTTTTTCCAACAATTAATAATTACTAACGATAAATCGATTGCACGCATCAATTCACGCGCATTACTTTTAAGAGTGCTCGATTGTGCGAAGTGTTGCTGTAGTTGGAACATTCAACGTTAAGCATTATGCCGCATAATGCGCTCTAGTGCTGTAATTGGAAAACACGGTATATGTAACTCAAGCGTCTTATTCACGGTCCATCCCCGACGTACGTCAGCTCAAGGCCGCGGTGTTGGATGTACCTACCCTACTGACGATCGTGCGCGCATCAAGCATGGCTAGGGTTGCCAACTTTTATTTGAAGAAATAGAGTATATCTGATTTTAAAGGAGGTAAATAAAGAGTAAATAAATATTTTTAAAAATGTATTTTTTTGTACTTTTTGCAGTACCTAACAATTTTTCATTATTTTTAAATTAATTATATGAATCCAAACATTCCAAATCTAAATTTATATATTTCAAGAGCTTGAGCTTTAATTAATTTTTAATGAAGCTCGGTTTCTCTCTTCCCGCCACTTCACATTCATGTCAGAAAAGACTCTTTCAGTAAATGCTGAAGTGGCGGGAACAGAGAGTATATAGCTAATCATTTTTTTTAAACAAACAAATTCGTTAGGACATTTTTTTAAATAAATTGCCATTTTTCTGCAGTGGACAGCTTTTGCATAAAATCTGTGTTATTCAACAATTCGCCTTGGAGTTCTTTTAAAATAATAACTTCTGAATATAAAATGTCCATGTGTACTAGGTTGATCCAAAAGTAATGATAATTGGGTATTTCCTGTGTAAGTACATAAAAATATAAAATAACTGTTTCTTGCTTGCTCATGTACTCACTAAGTTATCACAAAAAAAATCATATCAATAGGCCACGTTTCCAAGTATTTACATTAATTCTGTGCCTCCAGTGAATAAGGGAATAACTCAAAAACAGCACTTTTCAGGAGAGACAAAAAACTATATATCAATACTAAATCTTTATAAATTCAAAATTTTAAGCTTGTATGGGTAAGATATGATGTTAGACTATAGTTTTACATATGAACACATATTGTAACAACCCCATAAATATACTTTTTTCGTGTTTTTTGTAGTTGTGGCCTTATGAACGAGCACTTCATGGAATAACTCAATGTATTCACATAATTTTTTTTACTCTTTGCAATATAACGACTTATGCCCTTATGCACTATGTTCATAATCGCACAACACGACTTATATTATTGCCAGTTTTGGTTTTATAGAAATGATGTGACTTATTATGCTTGAAATTTGTGTACTTTATGACTCAATTAAGGCCTTTTAGTGGAAAAACTATGCACGTAGCTTGAAAAACGAATGAAATCAACGGGTTTTTATAATTAGGTATTTATGCATTTAACCCTAGAAGTCCAATCTACGTAAATTTTACGTATACCTACTCTTCTATATTTACCATCGAATCGCTGCAAAATCCAGAACCAACTTATTAGCCGTCGAGACCTAGCAGTACATAGTTGGCTCATCCCGGTAAATTCCGCCATTTTGTTGTAGAGGATGTTGTGCGTCATTTTGACGTATAATTGGGCTTTTCGTAACTTTTAAGATTGTTTCAAATTTTTATTTTGTGATTTATTTGAATAATTTTTTTTCCAAGTCACGTTTCACATGATATAGTATTATACTATAGATTGAGTATAAAATGGGATCCAGACAACTTTTATACTAGGACGAAAAACCTTCAATTTTAGTAAATGACGATTATTGTCCTCCGCTGGATTTGGACTCCAAGCAAGGGGATTGGGTGGCTGAAGATGTTGTCCGGAGTAAAACCGAATATGTCATGGTGGTATACATTGAGGATACAAGCACTATAAAGAGATAAGAGAAGCCCGAAAACCATATTCCTGTATGTTCAGTTACAGGAAAAGTTATAGGTGGTCAGTGGCGATATTTTACGGCATGATATGGAATTTTAACAATTTCTATATCATATAATATCAAAATAATGTAGATAAATAAAGAAAATACAATGAGCCGCAAAGATTTTATAAAAAAAAAATATTAAGCACAGATTTGAAGGTGCCTTGGATGCAAATACGACTTGTGGCACGCACTTTGAAGAGACTCTACGTGACAATAGCCCAATTTTTTCAAAATATGTGGTACCAGAGTATCCATAATATGTTTACAAAAATGCAGGACCAAAGAAGTATCGATATTGCGGATTTTTTTCCTATAAAAAAGGCAAATTACCAAAGCACAGTGGCTAAAACGCTATATGCGGAGAACACAATATTCATAATTGTCAAGACTGGTTATAAATACTTTTTTTTATGCGACTATTATAGACTATAGTATTATTGTAGTTTGTGTTGTAGTTAGATTAAATTTTTTAAAAAAGATTAAAAACTATAGTCTGTGTGAAAAGAGAATAGGCGTGGCGTAAAATGGAACTAACGATATGATTTTTACATGGCAACCACGGCAACCCAATCCAGCCGTCTGTCAAACGTCAAACTTGATTTCGTGTCGATACAGCTTTGTTTGTTCTAACGTTTTCCAGTGAATTTTGATTAAAATCATGTCGAAAAGAGGTAAAACCATACACAGTTCAACAAGGGAATTAATATATAATATTATTCGCTTTTGCCAAAGAGAAAAAGCGGCAAAACATACCATTATTGACCTAAACGAAAGAAAGATATGAAAGAAATGAAAGACATATATCTCATTGAAAGACATGATATTGTGGTCTGGCGAGCTAAATATTTGCGAACAATGAAGCGCTTGAGGGAAACTGGAAAACCAGTTGTATATATAGATGAAACATATATACATACTGCACATGAAGTTAATAAGTGTTGGCAGGGTCCCGGTGAACCTGGAGTTTCAAAAGCAATTTCTCTTGGTGAACGATATATTATAGTTCATGCAGGTAGCAGGGAAGGATTTGTTGAAAATTGTTTACTTGCATATAAAACTAAAAGTATTTCAGCTGATTACCATCACGACATGAATCGAGAGAATTTAGAATCAGACTTTAGTTATGGTTCTGATCAGGGAGCCAATGAATAAATATAAAAATAGATTTAAATAAATTTTTAGTTTTATTCCTTATACCTACTGCACAAATTTAGTTTACACTGCACATTCAATCAATTTTAATCCAATTAGAAATATATTTCATATTATTTTGTAGCTTTCTTAAACATTTTATTTATAACTTTTTAGGGTTCCGTAGCAAACAAGGAACCCTTATATTATGTAGGTAGTTTCGCCATGTCCGTCTGTCTGTCCGCGGCTTTGCTCAGTGAATTAGTACTAGAAAGCTATTATTTGTCATGGAAGCATACTAATCACGCCGACAGCGGTAAAATAAAATCTTGAAAAAAGACCCTTTACTTAAACATATTATAATCTTAATACATACAATACATCAAAACAATTATTAAGACAGTCGTTGAAAATATTATATTCTTTACACAACCTTAAAATACCAAAATGTTACAGTCACACTATAATGACATAACAGTGTTGTCAACATCATAAACACGGAAATTAATCACAGAGGCGCCCTCAAATCTTAGGACGGTTCTCTTTTCACACAGACTCTAGTTATTTTTTAAAAACTTACCCAATTATAAGAAGAAAATATAAGTTTAACATTTTTGTTGGCTTTTTTTAGATGATTCAATTATCGTTCTGTATTTATATAAACAAAGAGTATAATATCATTAAATGCACTTAATGTGTTAACTGTATTTTTAATATCTATTGCAAAAAATAGTTAATTTCCATAGAAATATATTAGTATCCCAAGTTAACTGATAAATACCTTTTTTAAAAAATATAAAGATTTGTTGTTGCCATGTTGTTGCAGATTTATTGAAAAAACGATTGAAAAATAATAAGGAATAGTGTGTGTTGTTTCCGTGCAGTATTCAAATAGACCAATAGCAACACGGCATTAATGCGAAACTGTCTCATGTCGTCACTTGAACCAATGACACTAAGAGTTGTTCCTTTATGCTCATGTTAGAAAATTGACACAAATGCGTTTATACTAAAATAGTGTTAGGACTGATGGAACAAAATGAATTAAGTCTTTATTCAAAAAGTATAACTACACATACGTCTTTGTGTTCGTGGGTACTTTTGACTCGAGACGAATAGTTCCTTTGCGATTGCCTAAAATGATGGATAAGGTAACTTATACCGTTAATCACACCCTACTTATACCGTTTGGGTCATTCGAAAAAATGGGTTAGGACGCAGCTAGAGATATGACCTTTTGATATGTTGTGTATTTTGACGAGCTGAATCCAATGGTGCAGTAAAAACCAAAGGGAATAACTCGTCTTACTCCTTTATTCACTGGAGGCACAGAATTTCTGTTGGCAACACTGATCTGCTGTACAGCAAGCCTATTCACTGTCCATCTGCACGACGTTCGCGGTGGTGGGGGTGCTCGCTGGATGAAAAATTGGTCGTGCACATCCAGCAACATAATAATAATAATTATTGACGTACGTCAATACTATTCACTGTCGTTTTGAGTCGTGCATCGTGTATGACCTTGGCGGGACGTACGTCAAGATGGACCGTGAATAAGACGTTTTATTCACGGTCCATCTTGACGTACGTCCAGGAAATACCCAATTATCATTACTTTTGGATCAACCTAGTACACATGGACATTTTATATTCAGAAGTTATTATTTTAAAAGAACTCCAAGGCGAATTGTTGAATAACACAGATTTTATGCAAAAGTCCACTGCAGAAAAATGGCAATTTATTTAAAAAAATGTCCTAACGAATTTGTTTGTTAAAAAAAAATGATTAGCTATATACTCTCTGTTCCCGCCACTTCAGCATTTACTGAAAGAGTCTTTTCTGACATGAATGTGAAGTGGCGGGAAGAGAGAAACCGAGCTTCATTAAAAATTAATTAAAGCTCAAGCTCTTGAAATATATAAATTTAGATTTGGAATGTTTGGATTCATATAATTCATTTAAAAATAATGAAAAATTGTTAGGTACTGCAAAAAGTACAAAAAAATATATTTTTAAAAATATTTATTTACTCTTTATTTACCTCCTATTTATTTAATCAGATATACTTTATTTCTTCAAATAAAAGTTGGCAACCCTAGCCATGCTTGATGCGCGCACGATCGTCAGTAGGATACATCCAGCACCGCGGCCTTGAGCTGACGTACGTCGGGGATGGACCGTGAATAAGACGCTTAAGACGTTTAACATATTCATATTGTTCTTATGTAAATATCAAAATTTAAAACTACTAACCAAAACGCCTTGTATTCAAAGCCATTGGAAGTATGAAAAGTCCACATTAAAAACCTCATTTGACGTTAACAACTTGACAGTTGACGTTTACACATTCCCTTTTGCCGTTTGCGCCATTATTTTTCGGGTATTTGTTATTGTACGAGCGTCATGTATGACGCGAATTTGAATTAAAAGTAGTGTTTAGTTTGAATTAAAGCGATATTCATAAAAGGAGTAAAGATGCCGGCGTTTTTAAAGTATATAGATATGGAAAACTTCAAGTCCTACAGTGGACATCATCAGATTGGACCTCTGAAGTCTTTCACTGCTGTTGTAGGCCCCAATGGATCAGGTAATTTTCTTTTAGAGTATGTAATAACGACATTTATAAGTTTATAAAACTCTATTGATAACAATTAAATCATTTAAATTGGTATTTGACTAATGAATAAAACATAGGTCATGGTAACATTTGGAAATTAATATGTTACTTAAACTTCTATAAAAATTCTTAAAAGATGCTAAATTTCACGTATTTAATGTAGAGAAGGGTTTATCTATAAAATATACTTGATTCTTGTCAGTTTTGATGACTGCCTTGTATAGACCAATATAATAGCCAATCTAATGCTTTGTACTTATATTTTTATTACAACTGACTTGAGTATGATATTTGCAATATTATAAACAGACGCAATGAAATGCTTGTGATGTCCGAACATAGAGGTATTGGTGTATGTGCACATTTTGACTTTTGTAAAAACGCTTCTATATTAACATGACAATTATCCACTTTTAATTATGTAAAATTAACCTTTTTATATCTACTTTTAGGAAAATCAAACTTCATGGACGCGGTTAGTTTTGTGATGGGTGAAAAGACATCTCTGTTGCGTGTGAAACGACTTAGCGATCTCATCCATGGAGCTTCTATCAACAAACCAGTGTCCAGAAGGTAAGCATAATATCATTAAAGTTATAAAATAGTTATTTTGGCTTTAAAAATGTTTTAGTTCCAAGAGATGTCAATGAAATAGAAATTTTCATAATTAAATGTCACATCTTTTCTTTTTTGTGTAGAAAATGTATTCTCAATCATAGGATTAAATTTTTGAGACAATTTCTTCACAATCTATAAGTAGCTTCATATAAATAATGCTACAGTTTAATATAAGAATAGGTACCTCAGGTTTGTTTTTATTGTATGGCAAGCATTCAATCTCATTTGTATTTTAATTAAAAGTTCATAGAATATTATCCTTCCTAGTTCCTACTAATATTATAAATGCGAAAGTTGGTGAGGATATGTGTGTGTTTGTTACTCTTTCACGCAAATACTATTGAACCGATAACAATGAAATTTAGCACACATATAGAGGGTAACTTGGATTAACACATAGGATAGGTTTTATCCCGGTAATCCCACGGGAACGGGAACTATGCAAGTTTTTCTTTGAAAACGCGGGCGAAGCCGCGGGCAGAAATCTAGTAAATTAATATATCTAATACATTTTATTATTTTAGTGCCTCCGTAACAGCAACATTTGTGCTGGAAGATATGACTGAGAAACAGTTCCAGAGGTCTGTTATCGGACAGTCTTCAGATCATAAAATTGATGGACAGGTTTGTTTTTGCAGTTATTCTATTCATATTAAAGTCATAAAGATACCAAAGATATCTTTCTATGGCCTGGATCAGAGAAATTTAAATTCATCAAATTATTTTGCTTTGGTGATAAATGATCAGAAATGAGGAGATCTGCCAAAGAACTAAAGTCACCGACATAGCCCACCGTATTAGTAAGTTGAAGTGGAGCTGGGCTGGGCATATAGCCCGCAGAAACGATGGCCGTTGGGGCAAATAGGTTCTTGAATGGCGACCACGAACAGGACGTTGCAGTGTGGGACGGCCTTCCACGAGGTGGACAGACGACCTGATCAAAGTGGCGGGGAGCCGCTGGTGATTGGTTGTTATGGAAATCTTTGGGGGAGGCCTATGTCCTGCAGTGGACGTCCTGAAAGGCTGGAATGATGATGATAAATACTTGCTGCTTATAACTGAATAAAGTACTTATAATATAACTTATACTACTTATAAAGATCTATAAGAAAGAAGAAATAAAGAAATTCTCTTAACAACATTTTTTAAATGAATATATGTTTGCATTATATATGTATGTTTATCATTTCAGTCAGTAACTATAAGTCAATACCTGGCTGAGTTGGAGAAACTGGGCATCAACGTCAAGGCAAAGAACTTCCTGGTGTTCCAAGGGGCTGTGGAGAGTATCGCTATGAAGAATCCTAAAGAGAGGACCGCTTTGTTCGAGGAGATTAGTGGGTGAGTGACATGATCGTAGATTCTGAAGGAATGATAATTCAAATATGAATAATGTTACAGTTTCTGGGGGAAAAGTAATTTAAAACATTTTCATATGTTAGTGGTATGCTCTTGGATTCATAGTAGGTATCTTGTGTATAAATCTATACAGTACTCCCAAACTGATAATGCGCATAGAAAAATTCGTCACTGTTCGGCAACTGTCATATTCCCCGAGCTTCCGAAGACAATATGTATATAGAGTGGTTAAATGTATTTTCTTCATGCAAAGTTTATTAGAATTATGAGCTTTATTGTGATTTTATGGTAAAAGAGATAAGTAACGAAATTTGTTTCGATAATTCAATGTAAATTAATAGCGAGGATAAGCCACACGATTGCGAATATATATTTGTTGTATTGATTTACTTGGAAAATTCTATACTTTGAACTATTAAAGTGTCTTACTGAAGCTGGCGTGATGATTGATGTATGGAAGGTTAAAATAAGACAAAGTTTATATTTAAAAAAATATTTTCAAACACTGGTTTACATTTAAATTGTAGAAATCTAATCATTAAAATCTCAGTCCAAAGGATTTACAGAATCAGGGATTATCTCTATTTCTGATATCGTAGAATGATCAGAACTTTCATTATGCTCTTATTAACTTTCACTTTCTCCACTGCTATCTGCTACCTGTGTAAATAATCATTTTATCGGAAAATTCAACTTTGAAACAAAACTAAGAAGGGTATGTAACAGCAGCTCTATATAATTCCATACAGAGATAATACGTGCGGTAACCAGTAATATATAAAGACGACTGACGGATTTTTGAATTTTTTGACTGACAGGCTACCGTCACCTACCGCCCGTTTTGTTTTCGATTGTGTATGACTTTGA
Organism: Colias behrii; assembly: GCA_029959065.1. Classification (NCBI taxonomy): domain Eukaryota; kingdom Metazoa; phylum Arthropoda; class Insecta; order Lepidoptera; family Pieridae; genus Colias; species Colias behrii. Next base: position 708,037 of record JARWMC010000013.1, read on the forward strand.
ATTGACTCCTATTTCTTTCGAACAAGGTGCAAGATGCAAGTGCATTGTTTAGGGCACTTACGATTCGATGATTCGGGGTGATTCGGGTGTTTCTGGAAATACGATAATTGGCGAAGATCTGCATGCGCATTATTAATTTTGGAGTACTGTACTATAATATTATAAAGCTGAAGAGTTTGTTTGTTTGTATATTTGAACGTGCTAATCTCGGGAACTACTGGTCCGATTTGAAAAATTATTTCGGTGTTAGATAGCTCATTTATCAAAGAAGGCTATAGGCTATATCATCTCGCTAAGACCAACAGGAGCAGAGCACTGCGGGTAAAACCGCGGAGCACAGTTAGTACCTTATAAATTTATACCTTATAAACTGCATACAATAAAAAAAAATAGTGGCACCTGAAGTTAAGTGGTCACAACTGGTGGTTTTTAGGTGCGTTACTAGCATGTTGAAAAAGAACAGCTATATTCACGTTTCCTATGAGTTTGTAAGATTATTTTTCGATTCAATAACATTCCTATAAAAAAATATGTTTTTTTTGGTAGACTTCGGCGTTAGTCTTTACAATCCACATAACTTATTTATAATATTTATTTACCCTGCAGTTCTGGTGTACTAAAAGAGCAATACGAGTTATGTCGCGCGGAAGTTAATCGCGCAGACGAAGAGGCCCAGTTCTCGTATCAGAAGAAAAAGGGAGTGGCCGCTGAACGGAAGGAGGCTAAGTTTGAGAAAGAGGAGGCCGAGAAGTATACGAGGCTTAAGGAGGAATTGGTATTTAGATATTATTATTTATGTTAATGGCTCCAAGCTTGAGGTATTGGCTTGATCTGATAGTAGATACATTGTTTTTAAATGACATAAATTAATAGACTTTTTTATGTATGAACAAATCATATATAAATGTTTTCTTTCCATCTTTCTTTATATTATATAGCATTATAATGCATAATTCATTGTATTATGTGGTCTTCTTCAAAAGTAGAGCGATTTTTGTTTTGTGAATAACAATTAATATGAATTGTAATATATTCAACTATAGATGAAACAATTGAAAATAATATGATACCATTTTGGTTAATTTTCTCCATTTAATTATTACCAAGTTATCAATATTATTTCCTTTGAATTTGATAATTTTTGGTTTTATGGCATTCAAATGCTTTATAAATATAATTATATTATTTCCTTTGCTAAAGCTTGAATACCACATGACTAATCTTAAAACAGCCAAATTAATCCATCAGGCCCCGGAATCACAGACACAATAGAAAATCTATTGTGTCGCGGCCGGATCTGGCCGTTCGGGGCTCAATGGATTAACTTTAAAAATTCCCCCCAGCAACAACAAAAAATCGAGCTCCAACTCTTCCATCTCTACCACAATGAGAAAGAGATCAAGTCCTGCGAGGAGGACCTCCAGTATAAGCAGACGGAACTCACCAAGATTGAGAAGAAGCGGCAGAAGGCAGAAGAAGCGTTGAAAGATAAGAAGAAAGCAGCGGGCACTGCGCAGCGAGATCTGGCCAAGATTGAACAGGATATACGGGAAGTGGTATGTGTTTTTGTTTGAATAATTAGTTTTTAAAGATAGGAATGCATGTTATTTATTGACAGAGAAAATATTGAATAATCAACTATGCTGGGTAAGTAGATATTGGTTAGAAAAACTAATACTTTTGTAAATATATCATTAATGTAGGAAAAATATCAAATAAATTGTTGTTTGATACTTAGAACTTGAAATTAAGAATTGATTGTGGTTTTATCGAAAATGTTGACTTGTAGCAGCTGTAATGTGTTCTAAACGTCAAAAAATTAAATATTAAGTAAAATGCGTCAATCTCCAAAATAAATATAATGAATAAAACGTGTTTAAAATCCGTTAAAAATCTTTAATTTCTAAATGTATAATTTCTCGTAAAATCAAACACTAGAAAATCACCAAAATTACAATTTCTTGCATTTAACTAGTAAATGTTATTTACAGGAAGCAGAAGTATCAAAAAAGCGTCCAACATTCATAAAGGCAAAGGAACGAGTGTCGCACACGCAGAAGAAACTAGAGAGTGCGGTGAAAACGCTCGAACAAGCGCGGAAAGCGCATGAGGCTCATCAGGCTGATATACGGTATAGACCGACATACATATAGATTTTTGTATGTATATCTATGTCACTATATGTATTGGCAAACATATAGTGACATATAGACATATTATGATTAAAACTTCTGTATTGGAAGAAATGCAGTTCTTTATTCAAAATATTATATTATTATAATTTTACGAAAAAAAAAATCTTTGACACATGCAAATGTTGAACAAAGTCTTCTTAGATATGTTACGAGCATTATAATAAACGTCTATAATATAAATTATACCAGTGTTTCCAAACCTGGGGTCCGCGGACCCCTAGAGGTCAACATAATTTAATTCTGTATAACATATTAACATCATACATTTCCTTTCCCATCAGGTTGCCTGGTAGAGATTGCTGCTTAGCAATAAGGCCGCCTCTTGTACAAACTATGCCTTCCTTTTGTATTTTAATGTTATTTTTGTCCTAATTTTGTTTGTGCAATAAAGTGTTATAAATAAATAAATAAATAAATAAATAAATATTTCAGTAAATTGGAGGGAGAATTACGCGAGATAGAAGAACAGAAAGCGACGTGGGAGCAGACGCAGCTCGGCACAAGCGCTACTAGAGCCGACGTGCATTTGGAAGAAGCGCAGGTATATAAGTATAGTCTTGTAATGAATGTATGTTTGTCACGTGTAAGATGTTTGTATTATACTCAGTGTAAAACGTGTTACATATGTAATCCACTGTATAGCGCATGTTAGCCACTCTGTAAAGTTTATTACACATGTTTGCCACTCTGTTTAGTGTGTTACACGTGTTAGCCACTCTGTAAAGCGTGTTATACTTGTTAGCCACTCTACAAAGCGTGTTATACGTGTTAGCCACTCTACAAAGCGTGTTATACGTGTTAGCCACTCTACAAAGCGTGTTATACGTGTTAGCCACTCTACAAAGCGTGTTATACGTGTTAGCCACTCTACAAAGCGTGTTACACGTGTTAGCCACTCTGTAAAGCGTGTTATACTTGTTAGCCACTCTACAAAGCGTGTTATACGTGTTAGCCACTCTACAAAGCGTGTTACACGTGTTAGCCACTCTGTAAAGCGTGTTATACTTGTTAGCCACTCTACAAAGCGTGTTATACGTGTTAGCCACTCTACAAAGCGTGTTATACGTGTTAGCCACTCTACAAAGCGTGTTATACGTGTTAGCCACTCTACAAAGCGTGTTATACGTGTTAGCCACTCTACAAAGCGTGTTACACGTGTTAGCCACTCTATAAAGCGTGTTATACGTGTTAGCCACTCTGTAAAGCGTGTTATACGTGTTAGCCACTCTGTAAAGCGTGTTATACGTGTTAGCCACTCTATAGAGCGTGTTATACGTGTTATCCACTCTACCAAGCTTGATATACGTGTTAGCCACTCTACAAAGCGTGTTACACGTGTAATAAATGTTAGCGTTTATCGTAAAAGCTAAATCACTACGGAGACGGTCACTAAAATCCCCAATCTGGCTTTTTATTAATTAAGTAATTCTAGATGTGTAAAGATATTTTATTTTTTATCCAGATCCGCGAATACGAAGAGCTCAAAATGGAGGCGTCCCGCCAAGCGGCTAGATATCTACAGGAGTTGGATTCCGTGAACCGAGAGCAGAAGGCTGATCAGGATCGGCTTGATAACGAGCTGCGGAGGAAGGGAGAGTTTGAGAATAAGCATCGCCAGAAGGTATGGCAAAAACTAAATTTGGATCTTTTAAAGTGTGGAAAGATACGTACTATGTGCTGGTTTAAATTTTGAGTGGTTATTGATGTACAATATTTGAGAAAGATCCGATCGGCTGTGAATAGTTCAGTAAAATATGTATATGTCACAGGAAAATTGTATAATATTGCCGTTTATAAACGGTCGGCATTTTGTAATATGCCGAAATTCGTCTTTTTCCAAAATTCTACAAAAAGACGGTCGCGAGTCAACAGAGCCCCACTTCGTGGGGCACCTATTTCTGTGTAGTTTTAAAAAACACGAACCTAACCTAACCCACCCCCTCATCCAAACGAAAAATTTCTGATTACGAATTTTCGGCATATTACAAAATGCCGACCGTTGTTTGTAAACGGCGAAATATTACAATTTGCCTGCGACATATATATTGCCCTCCTCACAAACTTTCACATTTATAAATTTAAAATTCAAATCATTCATTCTCAATATTTTAATATTCTATTAAAATATAATATTGAAAGTTATTAGTAGGAAGTAGAATTTATACAAAAATTCCAAATTTATTTATTTGGATATCTTACAGAAACATTTAAATACAGGAGTTTAAATAAATTAAGAACAATAAAATGACAACTTATAACAATTTGGTAGGATTTCATCAATATTTAATTTCGATAACAGGGTCACGAACGCAACGAGGCCATGAAACGAGTGGAGAAACTAAATGAGCACATCAAGAGCTCGGAGCAAGCTCTCGAGGAGCAAAGGAGGCTGCGAAATGAACTACAGGTTAGTTTATATTTATTATGTGCCAGTTTTAGGATCGCAAATGTTTTTAAATTGTTCCCCTTGTTCTCAATAACGATATTAGTGAAGGACATTTTTCTTTTTAAATATCATAGTCATCTATTAAAAAAAAGTTCTTCATTGTATAATGCTTCAGTGATTATGCTGTATATATTTGTTTTAACATGCTTTAGTGTCACCTATATGTTGGTATTATAATCGACCCCTTTATCATCTATTTTGATTCATTTTTAACGGACAGATTTAATTGGAACATTATTTGGAACTAGCGGTCCGCCCCGGCTTCGCCCGTGGTACATATTTACGTTTTCTCTACATAAGAACCATATTATAATAAAAAAAGAATTATCGAAATCGGTCCACCCGTTCACACGTGATGCCGTGACAACGCGAAACGGGTTTCATTTTTATATATATAGATGAAACTTGTCTGTATGTAGTGTCGTGTATGTATTTTTGTTGTGTCCGCAAGTGTAATGACATAATTTGTCAATTTTCTTTTTCTCTCAGTTGTCTTTGTTGTGTTCTCGTCGTCCCTATAGCAGTTTAATAACTCCCTTCCTCTTTAAGGCGGAATTAAATTGCCACCTATATATCTATATTTATTTTAGCATAGAATTCGGATATCGCAGATTCATTTTAAAATAATATTGTCCAGGCGGACGTAGGTTCGTGCCGCGGTAAAGCAGCAGCTCTCCAATCAGCGCTAGAGGAAGTCGCCTCACAACTCGGAGACGCGCGAGTAGACAAGCATGAAGAGGCAAGACGCAGGAAGAAACAGGAGATTGTGGAGAGCTTTAAACGGGAAATACCGGGTGTGGTGAGTGTGTAGTGTATACCACACATGAATTGAACCAGTTTTAAAATATCTTTAAAAGTTTTAATTAAAATAAATAAATATTTCAGGACAATTTTCACACACGGCACGATCTGATCCCATACTAAGCTTTAACTTGTGTTATGGAAACCAGATGACTGATAAACATACATACAATATAATTTTAAATAAATACTTATATAGATAGTTAACACACAGACACTGCTGCTTTTGTATCCTTGTCAGAACAACATATACTTTGATCATTTAATAAACTAACTAATATAAAAATCAATAAATTGTAGCATCTGAAAGAAAGAACGAAAGAAAAAATTTATTTTAAGGACAGAGTAATAAAAAGAAACAAAAAATTAAAGTTCACAATCTACTATCCCATTTCTTCGGCTGGCTGGAATATTGCCTTAAAAATGCTGAAGAAATTGACTTAATATGACAATATTTTATGAATGAATAAACTAAAATTGTGACAATACCATTCTGTTCGCTCAACTATACTTATAAGAATATTTCCAAAAACATGATAACATATGACATGATTCACCAATAATTAAGAACCTTATTTCAGTACGACCGCATGATAAACATGTGCCAGCCGACCCACAAGCGATACAACGTGGCGATCACGAAGGTCCTCGGCAAGTACATGGAAGCCATCGTGGTGGACACGGAGAAGACGGCCAGGAGGTGCATCCAGGTGTTGAAGGAAAGGATGCTGGAACCGGAGACGTTCCTACCCCTGGATTATATACAGGCGAAACCGTTAAGGGAGAGACTGCGGTGAGTTTATTTATTTATTTATTAGAAATACCAACGTTTGTTTACATTGTTTCATTATTAATTACAGTCTTCTAAATGTAACAAACAATTATAGGTATTCACAACATGCAAATATAAATTACACAAACTAGTTTGGTGTTGGAAGGAAAGAAAGATTGAGACAAAGTAGAACACGACAATATAATTAATGCAATGCAATAAAACACACAATTATTGAGTTAACGACATAAATGCAATTAAAACAGAACTCAAAATATAAAAGGTTAAATGGTTATGTATGATTGTTATTTTACTAAAAGCTTCAAAAAACGTGCATATAAGTTCAGCTTTATTAGAAAAATGTAATACTTGTGATTTGGTTAAGGCTTATGACTGTGTGGAACACAAAACTTTCAAAGTAAACTTAATTTTTATGGAACCTAGAATATTGCCCCCGATCTGATAACGTCTTACTCAGATGAGTAGATAGATATCCGAATACGAAAAGCATCATTGTGTAGCGAAAACTCGTTACATACAATTATTACGCAAACGGGTGTCCCACAAGGTTCCATATTAGGTCCACCATTATTTCTAACCTACACCAACGACATTATTTTCTTCCAGCGACATAAAAGAGCCGAAAAATGTCAAACTGCTCTTCGACGTGCTCCGTTTCGAACCCGCGGCCATTCACCGTGCGGTGTTGTTTGTTACAAACAACGCGCTCGTGTGTGAGACGCCGGAGGACGCTTCACGTGTTGCCTACGATCTTGATAGGAACAAGAACAGCCGATATGATGTGAGTACACAAACAATTTCAGGACAATTTCACACACGACACGACCTGATCTGATACCATACTAAGCTTTCGCTTGTGTTATGGAAACCAGATGGCTGATAAACATACATATATAATTTTAAATAAATACTTATATAGATAATTAACACCCAGACACAGAGCAAACATCTATGTTCATCACACAAATATTTGCCCCGGGTAGGAATCGAACCCACGACCTCTGGCTTAGAAGGCAGGACCACTACCATCCAAGCCAACCGGTCAGTCGAATTCAATACAAAATTATTTATTTAACACACACATACAGAAAAAAAGAAAAGAGAAAAACGTATAAGATACGACATGGCGGCCTTATCGCTTTCAAGCGATCTCTGCCAGGCAACCTGTGGCTAGGTTTAACACTTTTTTTTTTTTTATTTGGTTCACAAATTGAAATTGACACTTAAATAGCTTTAAAAACAATTTACCAAAACAAACATTTGCGGTGCAATTCCTAAACTAGTGAGCACATCGTGCTTAGTGAAACTACATAAAATAACAGACAATATACACGCTATACTTTAAATTTTAAACTTTAAACTTCTATTATAATTCAAGTAACACTACAATTTTTAGGTACTCAACGCAGAATAAATTTTACTTCTGGCTGAGGCTAGAGAACTCGAGAAAATATCGAAGTTATACCTAATACCATTATAGTACGAACAGCACATAAAGGAGAATTTTGACCTTCGTTAGTACGACAATAGGGTAATTTAAAGCACTTCCTATTTTCCAAACGGCTAGCAGGACGTGGAACTTCTGTTTTAATGCGCGAAAGGAGTTCAGGGCAATCCACAAGACCATGTATCAGTTTGTACAGAAACAGTATGTCCAAACACTTGCGGCGCACACTTAGAGGCCTCATTTTGTAAAAACTCAATCTTTTTTTGTATGATACCAATGTTTTGCATTGATTATTAATGTAAGACAGTTGATATACAAATCTTTTCTGAATTCTCTCCAATCTACTGGAATGCACAGCATAGCTGGGAGACCAAACACAACTGTTATATTCCAAGACACTTTTTACAATGCAATTGTAAATAGGAATCACAACGCAAGGGTCCTTAAAATATTTTAATTGCTTAGAAATGAATCCGGAAAGACTGGACGATTTACTTATTATGTGATCCATGTGATCTTTGATATTTAGTGAACTGTCTACTATGACTCCTAAGTCTCTAATACTGTATACTTCTTTAAGATTGCTACTTTTTAAAATATATGAAAGAGGCAACGTGTTCTTCTTTTTTGTGAAGTTCATGCAATAACATTTATTTTCATTTAATAGCATTCTGTTCCTGAGACACCAATCTTCAACGTGGTATAATTCTTTTTGTAGCATATTCTTATCGTCTTCGCATTGAATTCGCATATACAATTTTAAATCGTCCGCATACATTTTAAAATTACATTTTAGACTATTGGCAAGATCATTTACAAATAATAAGAAAAAAAGGGGACCCAGATGGGATCCCTGAGGCACGCCCGTTGGGATTACATTAGCTCGTGATGTATATCCACGAATCTTGACTAATTGAGTCCGGTTACTTAAGTACGATTCGCACCATCGGTACAAGGACCCATGAATACCCAATTCATAAATCTTTCTTAATAATAAATTATGATCAATTAAATCGAACGCCTTACTAAAGTCCGTGTAAATAGCGTGGATTTCCTGTCCTTCATCGATCGCGCCGGCAACATCCTCAATGAAACTGACTAAATTTGTGGTGGTAGATTTCTTTAGTAAAAAACCATGTCATTCATATTCCGACTGAAAATATTCCGAAAATAACTCGTATATTTCTTCTCCATCGGAGGCCGTTTTAGTACCTAAGATCAGCTGGTTAGGAATAGAACCACTGTTGAGTTTTAAATTATTCACAAAGGACCATATATGTTTAGGGTTAGTTTTCAGTGTATTCCCAGCATTTTCTTTAAAATTCTTTAAACATTCTTTTAACATACTATCATATCTTTTTCTCAGAATATAAACTGTTTCTTTGTCCCTCGGATTTTTGTATAATTTATAATTTTATACATTTTATTGTATTTATTCTTTTCTTTCGCACATTTTATTAAAGCTGAACTAAACCAGATTGGATAGTTTTCACTTTTAGGTTTACTTAAGGGAGTATTCGCCTCTATAATGGGAACGATGGATGAATAAAAACTGTTAACCATCTGATCGAAACTCTTTTCATCTTCCCAAATTTTTGACCATTGTAAACGCGACAGTTTTTCATTAATATCGGTATAATTAGCTTTTTTAAAATTTAAAATTGGAGTTCTCACCTGTTTTAGAGAGATTTGACTTTTTCCTATACTCCATTCTATCTCAAGAGCTGGATGATATGAATCTAAATTTATTAATGACTGTTGACATAAATTAACCTGTATTAGCTTAGGAGTATCCGTAAGAAAAAATAATAAATAACAGTTAGGAAAAGTTAATTAGGGAAAAGTTAATTAAATAACTAATTATTACAGGTTTTTAATCGTCTCCTCACTATCTATTAATACCGGTTTTGATGCTACGTTTTTACGGACGAATATTTTACCGTTCCTAACCCATTTAAAATTGTATTGTTTGTGCTTAATAGCTATTCGCGTAGATGCATGCAGTGTCTTATTCCCAGGGGACAGATGCTCGGTGACAAAAATTGGCTTATTGCCTGATATACCTAGATGCCCGGAGTGCAGCTTCTCCTGAGAATTGGTTCTATTAAATGTTCGAACGGCTGCCAGTAGTTCGTCTCGTACGCGAGGACTAATCAATTTCACTACTATTGATCGCGGTCTGTCAGTTTGTTGATTCAGTTTTTGAACTCTGTGGAAGTCAACAATCTCGTGATCGACTATTTCTCTCGATACAACCCTTCCAAGCTGTTTAATAGTCGTCAGAATATTTTCACTTCTGTTCTCAGGTACACACTGAATCTCAATGTTATACGACCGTCATTTTTGCTCTATATTATTTAACTGAATATTTACATTAGTGATTTGAGAACGGAGCTCTTCGTTATGCAACGTGAGAGTTTCTATTATCTTAGCCTTTTCCTTCACTTCTTTATTTAAATCATCAAACTGCGCAGTCACGTAGTTGATACTAGTTTTTACTTGCTCCAACTCCTGATGTATAGCTTTATTATGTTCAGCAATCTGCAGTTTGACTTGTGAAAGAATAGTAGCGGTTGACTCTTTAAATTTTTCTTCAAAGTATAACTTGAGGTCCTCTAATACAAAGTCACATGTACTGCTTGAAGTTAATGGTGGGCTGGGTACAATTTGCGGTCTTATAGGTGTGTTCGTGTTATCACCCCTTTTTTCAGTACTCTTACAGTCAGGACACTTCCAATTGGCTTTGGTTTGTTTCAATTCCTTATTATTGGCTTTGGTTTGTTTCGATTCCTTATTAAAATTTTCATTCGATATGCCCAGACACTGATAGTGATACTGCCCAGAACACAAAGAACAAATTTTAGAATCAATTGGTTTTATAATCCTGTTGCAAGCCCTGCACTTCATTATTAAGAAACGCTGCGGTATATAATGTTTTTATGATGCGCTGAATGGAACGTTATTCTTACTAATCTGTGATGCTGACAAGTTGCTAATGTTGGTAGGCTGTATCGTTGACTTTGTCAAAATCAAATGACAGTAAGTATTTAAAACTTGACATCGGTTTATTAACTTACTATTTGCGGGTATATTAAACTTTGTCTTTCTCAACAAGTTCGAAATCACTCAATATCTTGATAAATATTAATGATTCAGTGGAGATAACAATAATTAATTAAATTCGCAAAGTGCCACTCAAGATTCACCAACTTTAAAACGGAATTATTCGCAAATCGTATGTACATAATATTATCCAAGCTTGCGTTTAAAAGTGTTTTTATATAATACTAGCGGTCCGCCCCGGCTTCGCCCGTGGTACATATGAAAAATAGATGTTGGCCGATTCTCAGACTTACCCGATATGCACAGAAAATTTCATGAGAATCGGTCCACCCGTTTCGGAGGAGTATGCAGACTAACATTGTGACACGAGAATTTTATATATAAGATTATTTCGTGGGATATCTAAAGTCAGTATATTATTTTAAAACCTATAGGCAAAGGTTTGTTTCGCACCATTTTTCAGCAAAATAAATAACAATAAATGTTTAATCACCACTATATCTCCAGGCGCTGGCGTTAGACGGTACTTTCTACCAGAAGTCTGGAATCATTTCCGGCGGTTCGCTCGATTTGGCGCGAAAAGCCAAGCGCTGGGACGAGAAACACTTGTCACAGTTGAAGGCTAAAAAGGTACGAACTTTATTTTTTGGTGTATGAATGGTTCTTTTTTAATTGTGTACAGAAAGTTAATTATTAACATGAATCTTCAATAATTTTAAGCTCGCCTCGCGGTTTTACTCCGCTCCTGTTGGTCTTAGCGTGATGATATATAGCCTATATAGCCTTCTTCGGTAAATGGGCTATCTAACACCGAAATATTTTTTCAAATCGGACCAGTTCCTGAGCGCGCAAACAAACAAACAAACTCTTAATTTTTATAATATTAAGTAAAGACTTTATAACTAATATTATAAATTTGTAATGACAATAATTTTGTTATCTGAATTCGGGCAATTGCGCACAAATATGCGGGCAATCACCAATGCTCACTCTATTCCAACATTAACAGCCAAATGTTAATATATTATTTTATTTCATTATATTTAGTTTATTATATATTTTTTCTGCTAAAATCTTCCATCAAAATATAGTGTAAGTCGCTCCAGATAATATTAAAATACAAATATGTGATATGACCTATTATTTACCATATTTTTTATCATTTAACAGGAGAAACTCACCGAAGAACTCCGTGAGTCGATGAAGAAATCGCGCAAAGAGTCGGAACTGACGACCGTCGACTCGCAAATACGTGGACTTGAGTCGAGGCTAAAATACGCTCTATCAGATAGGGATGCTACGGTATGTATATACAGATAAACAGATATAAAATCACTACATAGTATAAAACAAAGTCGCTTTCTCTGTCCCTATGTCCCTATGTATGCTTAAATCTTAAAACTACGCAACGGATTTTGATGCGGTTTTTGCACGCCTCATAAGCGAAGCGTTGAGGTGGGTACTACTGTCACTTCGCGCAAAACATCTGATTTTTCAAACTTAAAATGTCTTTATGTATCATACATTGCACTTGTAAGATAATACATACACACACATATTAAGAAAAAACACTATTTTTAACATTCATGATATTTTTGATGTCATTTTTGTTATTTAAACTAGTTAAAAAACAGTTTAAAAAAGTTCTGTCTTGGACGTCCGTGTGTCTGTATGTGCGGAGGATTTTCTTGTTAACACGATAGCGACCGAAATACTTTACTAATCGAGTCTTTTTTTTCTCTTACGCTTGAGTATGCTCAGGAATAGAACCCTTTCATTTTTCAGGGTCTGATTCGATGTGGTTTAATTGTTATTAAATAAACAAAAATAATAATTAATAAATAATTATTAAAAAAAAATTATGAGGCGTGCACTTTTGGATTTTCCAAATTATTTTTAATAGATAGAGTGATTCAATAGGAAGGTTTTAGTATATAATTTATTATATTTTAGACAAAGCGGGCGAAGCTGCGGGCGGAAAGCTAGTAAAAAATAAAAATAAAAAGCCTTTATTGTTGATCTTAATTGAAATTACAAAACTTCTTTAGTTACTACTTACATTTACCAACTAATTATACTATATTAAACTCAACAATTTAATTTATATTAAGTGATTTTAGTTCGGCAAACGGTAGTTACTTGACAGATATACGGACATACAAACAGATATACATATACATATATCAATTGACAACAAACATACAACAATAAATACCACAAACAATCCTTTCATTCAAAAATAACGCGCTACTGCATTTTAAGTAGTGTAATGTATTTTCTAGTGTATGATTTTACGCGAGTATTTTACACTAGCGGTCCGCCCCGGCTTCGCCCGTGGTACATATTTTGCAATAAAAGGTAGCCTATGTTCTTTCTCAGGGTCTCAGATTACACTGGTCAACAATGATTTTGTTGCCGTGGATTTGAAAGTGGTTTCGAATAATTTAATGCATATTATATATAAAACTATTAATGGTTTTGGTAGATTGGCTCTAGTTTTTTTTTAATCCTAATTTTCTTATTAGACTCTAAAACGCAGCATGAAATAGAATATATATTTGTTTAACATCATTTATTTATTACAAAGTTTTAATTATTGTTTTGTTTTAGTATTTAATTAACTCAAATGGATTTTAAAATAGAGAAAAATCATTAAAACTTATGAAGTAGTACAAGGAAATAGATTTTATAAGCTTCTCTTCTTAGTTAATTTTGCGACAATAGTTTTGTTATGGACCATCAGTAATCTGCCATCATGTGACGATCCCATATGTTGATACCTTTATTCCATAATTTTTACTTATTTTTCGATGCGTTCTTCCTGTTTCTCACAGAAATTTCGCAGATTTACTGGATATCTATCCAGGAGACTGTGGGGAAAGTGTAGCTTTATGTTCGTATTTGCTCATAAAATAATGAAGTTTTTTAACAAATGTTGTTAATGCAATGCAATTTCTTTATAATTTGGTGTTTTAAATTTACCTTAAACTAACCAATACTATATCTCTCCATAATTTACATTCAGCATCAGTTATAAAATTTTGTTAAATTTTCATCTTTTATCAATTTTCGACACGCCCGTCCTGTAGGGCCGTCGGGTATTCTTCTTATACTTCTAGATTCCCTCAAAGGCCTAAATTCTCATATTTATTAATTATTCCTGATGAATTTGCTTTGTCTAATTCTATTAATAAAAACATCAAGGGAATTTCGTATACCTATCCGCTTTGCTGACCAAGTGCTACTGGGTTTCTTCAACTCAATAAAAACCGAACATTGTTGTTCATAAAAATGATTTTTTTACAGAAACCATTTATTATTCTGATATTCTACAGTCAGTTTTATAGAATAGGGTTATGTCTGAGCGAATAAATGCGCAGAAAACGTTATTCACCAAAAAAATAAACACTTGTTAGTAACCCGTATTCTGAAGGGCCGTAAGAAAATTTAATATATGAAAATCCAAATTAAAAAAAAAAACGAGCCAATTAAATAATTTTAATGATTACATTCGCAAACTGGGTACTTGAAATATATAAATCTGTAGAAATATCCAGGGCAACAAAAAAAAAATTGGTTTTTTGTTGAGCTGTGTTATCTGTGCCAAATTTCATCAAAATCGGTTCAGTAGTTTATGCGTGAAAACCATACATAATTACAAACTTTTCCTCTTTATAATTTTAGTTTAGATTTAGAAACGTAACCATGCTCGCTGCAAAGTGTGCGAAACGTCGGGAAAATAGTAAAATTAATAAATCGCGTTTAAAACCAGACCATGTTTCAAGCTCTTTTGTGGACTAAATTGTTAGAATGGCATTAAAGCCTTTTTGTCTGTGAAATCAAAATTTAACTGGTTTAAATAGCGCATCAAAACATAGCTTGAATCATCAAAATCAGAGCAGCAATTCGAGAGGGAAAACACGAAATATGAACGTAAATAATTGGTTTCAGCTGAAACAAATCAAAGCGCTGGACGCGGAACTCGCTGATCTGGAACGCAAGATGGATAATTTCGGCGTAAGTAATTACTTAGTATTATAAAACTTACAAAAGTTACATTAAAGAAATTAAGTTTACATGTTATACACAAACTATGACAACTTATGATAATTTGCTGTTTTTTTTTTTTTTTTTTTTTTTTTTTAATAATTACGATAATAGTCTATTTCGGAATTTCTGTTGAGCAAAACCTTCTATTGTAAGTATATTACAATATGGCTCAAAGTAAATTTTTTTGAAAAATTTCACTTTCTACGTTGATAATAATATTTTTTGTTGATCCTTCAATCCTTCATATAAGACTTGCTCTAAATTAAATTTTTATAATTAAAAAAAAAAAAAACGTGTCCAAAGACAATTTCAATTTTTTCTTGACGAGTGTCTAGTATTGTAAACTTACATGTGACTTACCACAGTCAAATTTGAAACTTTATAATAACCTTAATTAACATCTTGTGCGAATAAAAATAAAAAAAAAATACGAAATAACAACTAAAATAATATATTTTCAGCCGCAAATTGAAGAAATAGAGCGCACTATATGCGCACGAGACGCCAAAATACAAGAGATCAAAGAGAACATGAATAATGTGGAGGATGTGGTGTTCCGCGCCTTCTGCAGGGACATTGGGGTTGCCAACATACGGTAACTATATATATTAATATTATAAAGCTAAAGTTTGTTTGTTTGTTTGAACGCGCTAATCTCAGGAACTACTGGTCCGATTTGAAATATTATTTCGGTGTTAGATAGCCCATTTATCGAAGAAGGCTATATCATCACGCTAAGACCAACAGGAGCGGAGCCACGCGGGTGAAACCGCGGAGCGCAGCTAGTAAACAAATAAAATACGGTAACAATAAACAATAAAACTATTAACATACTTTTCTATAAAAAATAAATAATCAATTTTTTATAGAAAAGTTTGTTAATATTTGGTAGTTTGATTAATTTAATTTCTACGAAAAAAAATGTGAATACTTGTCAGATTGATTTATTTTTTTATATGATGCACAATCACAAGTATATTTAACTAATTGGAGATTTGAAATTAAATAAAAAAAAATAAAAATGTTTTGAGCTTTTTAAACATCGGCTTGCCGATTTTCCCGGCTCCAGCAAAATTTATCCGGGGTAAAAAAAAGTCATAATATGAATATGATACTCGCTACAGTCACATGTAGATATTAAATGCTTTAGTATTTTTAAATGGGTCGTTTATCAGATAAAATCTTTGCTTTTTTAACCGACTTCAATAAAAGGAGGAAGTTCTCAATTCGGCCTGTAATTTTTTTTTAATGATAGAAAGTGCACGCACAAATCGAGATCCTAATCTAATTTTTTTAATTCAATTATGCATAATATTATTTATTTCCAGGCAATATGAAGAGCGCGAATTACGCGCGCAACAAGAGCGCGCCAAAAAGCGTATGGAGTTTGAAGCGCAGATCGACCGCATCGCTTCCAACCTTGAGTTTGAGCGCTCGAGGGACACTCAGAGTGAGTTATATTTGTTAAAACATTATTTATGTGTAATATAGGGATGATGCTTTAGTCCTTCGAGCCGTATTAGTTGTAACAATAAACCTAAATATAAAAAACGCGCC
The DNA here is from genome assembly GCA_029959065.1 of Colias behrii. Lineage (NCBI taxonomy): Eukaryota > Metazoa > Arthropoda > Insecta > Lepidoptera > Pieridae > Colias > Colias behrii. Next base: position 724,389 of record JARWMC010000013.1, read on the forward strand.
AAATAGCGTATGGAGTTCGAGGCGCAGATCGACCGCATCGCTTCCAACCTTGAGTTTGAGCGCTCGAGGGACACTCAGAGTGAGTTATATTTGTTTTAATAGGTTTTAATAGGGATTTGGTCCTTCGAGCCGGATTTATTATAATAATCAACTGAAATAAAAAAGAGCGTGTGTGCCGAGCACACGTGTCAGAAGTGAAACTTTGTGGGCAAAATTCAAAGATATAAAAATTGTCGCCTTACTCCATGACGTGACGGTATTGTCATGACGTGATCTTTAAATTTTACTTTCTTATTTTACTCCCTAGTTAATCCCTTTGAAATCGGTCCTTCAAGTTTTTTGTAATAGCATTTTAAATTGTTTGCCTTGTGGTCTTTCCATTTAGAATGAAGTAGTCTCTCTCTTTAAACCATTTTTTCGAGTTAAAGCGAAAGAGTTATCTTGTCCGATTGGTCCGTCGAGCCGGATCTTTCGCAATATTGCTATATTTTCGAAGTATTGTTTTATTTTTGGATTATTGTTTTATTGATGACGTGATGTATGTACAGAGAACGTGACGCGTTGGGAGCGCACGGTGCAGGACGGCGAGGACGAGCTGGAGGCCAACCGGCAGGCGGAGGCCAAGCAGCGGCAGGACGTCGACCGCGAGCTGCGCCGAGCAGAAGCGCTCAAGGCGGACCGCACTGCTGCTCGAGCAGCGCTGGACGCGGCTGAGGAGCAGGCCACGCAGGTATGAGCTGAGCTGCAAAGCAAGCTGTGGTGTGCGTGTGCAAGCTGTCTCGTGCGGGTGCAAGCTGTCTCGTGCGGGTGCAAGCTGTCTCGTGTGGGTACAAGCTGTGCCGTGCGGGTGCAAGCTGTCTCGTGCGGGTGCAAGCTGTCTCGTGTGGGTACAAGCTGTGCCGTGCGGGTGCAAGCTGTGCCGTGCGGGTGCAAGCTGTCTCGTGCGGGTGCAAGCTGTCTCGTGTGGGTACAAGCTGTGCCGTGCGGGTGCAAGCTGTGCCGTGCGGGTGCAAGCTGTCTCGTGCGGGTGCAAGCTGTCTCGTGTGGGTACAAGCTGTGCCGTGCGGGTGCAAGCTGTGCCGTGCGGGTGCAAGCTGTGCCGTGCGGGTGCAAAATGTCTCGTGCGGGTATAAGCTGTCTCGTGCGGGTGCAAGCTGTCTCGTGCGGGTGCAAGCTGTCTCGTGCGGGTGCAAGCTGTCTCGTGTGGGTACAAGCTGTGCCGTGCGGGTGCAAGCTGTGCCGTGCGGGTGCACGCTGTGCCGTGCGGGTGCAAGCTGTGCCGTGCGGGTGCAAGCTGTGCCGTGCGGGTGCAAGCTGTGCCGTGCGGGTAAGAGTTGCGCCGTGCGGGTGCAAGCTGTGCCGTGCGGGTACAAGCTGTGCCGTGCGGGTGCAAGCTGTGCCGTGCGGGTGCAAGCTGTGCCGTGCGGGTAAGAGTTGCGCCGTGCGGGTGTAAACTGTGCCGTGCGGGTGCAAGCTGTGCCGTGCGGGTGCAAGCTGTGCCTTGCGGGTGCAAGCTGTGCCGTGCGGGTGCAAGCTGTGCCGTGCGGGTAAGAGTTGCGCCGTGCGGGTGTAAGCTGTGCCGTACGGGTACAAGCTGTGCCGTGCGGGTGCAAGCTGTGCCGTGCGGGTGCAAGCTGTGCCGTGCGGGTAAGAGTTGCGCCGTGCGGGTGCAAGCTGTGCCGTGCGGGTACAAGCTGTGCCGTGCGGGTGCAAGCTGTGCCGTGCGGGTGCAAGCTGTGCCGTGCGGGTAAGAGTTGCGCCGTGCGGGTGTAAACTGTGCCGTGCGGGTACAAGCTGTGCCGTGCGGGTGCAAGCTGTGCCGTGCGGGTGCAAGCTGTGCCTTGCGGGTGCAAGCTGTGCCGTGCGGGTGCAAGCTGTGCCGTGCGGGTAAGAGTTGCGCCGTGCGGGTGTAAGCTGTGCCGTACGGGTACAAGCTGTGCCGTGCGGGTGCAAGCTGTGCCGTGCGGGTGCAAGCTGTGCCGTGCTGATACGAGTGCAACAAACAAGACAGTATCGTTTGGTCCTTCGAGCCGGATCTTCAGTGAAAATCTTGGCCAAAATAGCTAATTTCAATATTATTAGCCGACAATAGCTAATTTCATTATTATTACCCGACAGGAAATATGTGCTACAATTTGCACTAAAACAGTGCACTTCGATAAGAACTAGTAGATTAGACGCAGAACATCACTAATTCGTACTTTTCGAAACACAGCGCTCTCCAACATTCCCTTCTTTTATTCTGGTTTTGGTAAATTATTGGTTAGTTTTTTTTATGGTAATTTGTATACGCTATTTTATGTATAGTATACAATACAGTGTCCAGAAGTGTATATATTGTATACATTCAGTTATTATAAAATTTTCAAAAAGTGTATTACACGGTAATTCTCACTATAACATGAATAATTTCCCGCCCGCAGGCTCGCAAAGACCTAGCAAATATACAGAAGGACATAGCAAGTGTTCAAAAACAGATCGCGGCCATCGAGTCGCGCATCGAGACGCGCAAATCCGACCGACACAATATACTGCGACAGTGCAAGGTACAACTCAAACTCAAACTTACACTCAAACTCAAAAAAAAAATGTGTGCCTGTACTAGTGTATACACGTAAGAAGTGAAACTTCTTTATGACCTTATTTTTCATAAAATAATTTACTATATGCAACTTTACAGAAATACGTCGAATCACGCGTGGTAGGGATAAGAAATAGATGGCGCGTAACGGGAAAATGTCACGTGTAACGAAAAAATGTTACACTTAATTTTTTTCCAACCCCGATAAAGAAGTTTCACTTCAAAAATTCATTTCAACTTTTAACAATGAAACTTTTACTCAATTTTATATTCACGTAAATTTTGAAGTGTTCGTTTATAGTCATGTCAACGAACGTGTGTGCAGAACACACGTGTCTGAAGTGAAACTTCTTTGGCAAGATTCATAGATACCAAAATCGTCGCCTGACTCTATGACGGTATTGCCATGACACGACCTTGAAATTATACGCCCAACGCGTCTAAAGAAGTTTCACTTCAAAAACTTACGCCATATTTTTTAAATGAAATTTAAATTTTTTTATTTTTAATTTAGTTATTCAATAAAATTACTTCGTGACGACGTGAAAGACAGCCAAACAAACAAACACTTTTGCATTTATTTTATAATGTAACTAAAGAATTAGTAAATAAACCAAACTGTTATATACTATTTGTGTTTTTTTACAAATCTTATGATAAGCTTTTCTTCATAGATCGATGATATAATAGTACCCCTAATGGAGGGCAGTCTACACGACACGACGGACGAATCCGAGCCTTCTTCTATGTCGTCCTCGCAACGCACCACTCGGTAAGTGGCAACGAATAAAATATGATATTTTATTCGTTTTTTTTTTTTTCATTTATTAATCTACTAGGTTTCCGCCCGCGGCTTCGCCCGCGCAGTCAAAGAAAAACCCGCATAGTTCCCGTTCCCGTGGGATTTCCGGGATTGCATCATTTTCCCGGGATAAAAAGTAGCCTATGTCCTTTATCGGGTATCAAAGTATCTCCATACCAAATTTCATGAAAATTGGTTCAGTAGTTTAGGCGTGATTGAGTAACAGACAGACAGACAGAGTTACTTTCGCATTTATAATATTAGTATGGATTTACAACAGTAACTACATTTGTTCAATATTATTTCGGCTACATATTTTTTTAACTAGTGTTCCATGTATTTTGTAGGGTAAACATTTAGTTTTATCTGAATTCCACAACTTATCATACAAGTTTTTTTCTCTCTCATACATTTTGTGGTCCTTCGAGCCGGGTTTCAACCAAATATTTTTACATTTAACTTTCGTTATTAATATTGACTGTTTTCTGAGTAACTACTACTTTTTCTGTGTATATTTAATGTGTTTACTAGTCTATATAATATTTAATTCTATCTAGGATCCGCGTAGACTACAGCATGCTCTCTGAAGCACTAAAAGAACTAGAGGAAGCCGATGAGATCAAGCGCAAAGCGGACAAGCTGCAGAAGGGCATTAACTCGCTGCAAAACACCGTTGATAAGATACAGGCGCCGAATATGCGGGTAGGTCACTCACTCACTGACTCACCAATCATTCACTCACAAACATTCACTGAAGAACATCGTTGCTAATACAGACGCCAAATATGAGAGAATGTCGCTCACTCACTAACACACTCAGTAAATAACGCAGACTATAAAACTACACACTAATAACAAACAGGCACCGAATAGGACTTACTAATAATAACATCACTTACTCACTGTACCACTCACGCACACAAGCTAATTCACTCACTACACAACACTATTGGTAACATGCAGGTGACGAAAATAAGGATAATATATCACTCACTCACTCACTAAGCCACTATCTAACTCAGTACAAAACATAGTCGACTAGATACAAGATCGTACAAGAGTGTACATACGTATGTACACTCATCACTAACTCGACCTAACGACTCACTAACCCACTCACTCACTCATACGTCCTTTAAATATACTTCTATTTTGACATGACAACGTCTTATAATTCGATAGAGCCGGCTGCGCGCACGAAAAAACATGACTCATGCGGCGTTACCTCGCTCTGAGGCGTTCCGTAAGGCTTGAAGTGCAAGCGAGAGCGCGGAACGACAGACAAGGAAGCACAATCGGACGTTGTCACGTTCAACTATCGTCAGTAAACCGACTTTACAGACAACCAATTTTTTTTTTGTTAATTAATTGTGTGTATTCCAGGCAATGCAAAAACTAAATGAAGTGCGTGAAAAAGTGAACGCAACTAACGAGGCGTTCGTTGCAGCTCGAAAAAGAGCGCACAAAGCTAAACTAGCTTTTGAGAAGGTAATTTATTCATTTATTTGATATTTGTGCAGTTAATTGAAGTGAAACGTCTAGGTCGCGTAATGAATATACCGTCACGTCATGGAGTACCTTCGAATCTTGTCCAAGAAGTTTCACTTCTGACACGTGTGCTACGCTCTTTTTTTCATAGCACAAGCACAGTATTACAATATCTATACAGTACGGGAGCGAATGTACTTGTGCAGAGAAACGGAGGGGAACTGGCGGGGGTCGGGCGACGCGGGCCGCGTAAGGCAAACACGCTTAGTTTGCCTTACCTAGCGCAAAAGGACGACGCAGTCGTATTTTTTTGTGTAATAATTTTATTATACATAGGTACTTACATATTCTATTATGGCGCGCACAAACTGTTCCGTTTACGGATGTAAATCTACATTGAAATCCCAGAAGGAAACAATATTTCAGAAAGATTGTATTAATTGTATCTGTTGAATTAAAATCAAAGCTATGTATATGTTGTCCTCATTATTTTCTAATCAGATTGTACATCCCAATGCGAATGCATTACTTAGTTAAATGTTATAATATACAATTAAGAACATCCAAAAATAAAGTGTCCACGTAAATAATATTTAGCAGTGCAATATCTGTAATTATATATTTATGAACAAATAATTACATCAGATTTAATAATCGCAATTATTTTGAATGTACATATGAATAAATGATTTCATCATAATATTAATAATCACAATTGTTTTATTTCCCATTTGTTGCAACCCTAGCATATTTTCGTGTGGCAGCGTAAGTACCTACGCTGGCGGCGGCATCGCGCGACATCAAAGGCGTTTCCTTACTGTAGGAAATAATATTGTAATACTGTGGCACAAGTCATTGGAATCATTGGAATTATTTTAATCGGGCAATAGATTGACATAAAATCATAGTACATACAACAATTCTAGAGTTTTTATCGCAAATTTGCTTTAAATATTGTAATTTTCAGGTGAAAAAGGAACGTCACGACAAATTCATGACGTGCTTCGAACATGTAGCCAATGAGATCGACGCTATATACAAGGTAAGATATTTGGTACAATTGCAAATTTCTTTCTATAATTTCTGTTTTATCTTTGAGAAGATAAAATGTTAAGTATTACCATAATAATTTATAATTGAATACAATTTTTTAACTTTAGTCTACGTCTACATCACTTCAATCTACGATTGCATGAACTACTTTTCTTTTTAAATATTTTACATGCATTTTTTCGTTTCCACACTTTTTGGCATTTTTTAAATTATAAATATTTAAATTTTAACAGGCATTAGCAATGAACCAATCTGCGCAAGCGTTCCTCGGGCCAGAAAACCCGGAAGAGCCATATTTAGACGGAATTAACTACAACTGCGTAGCGCCCGGGAAGCGATTCCAGCCGATGTCCAATTTGTCCGGGGGAGAGAAAACTGTCGCTGCACTAGCGCTGCTTTTCGCTATACACAGGTAATTCATTGAAATTTATTTATAATAAATTAATAAATGGTTGGTGTCCCGCAGGGTTCTGTGCTGGGGCCATTGCTATTTGTTGTATATCAAAGTGGTGATTGTATTGGTTATGAATATTTAATAATGAATTATAATTTAGAAATGAACAGATAACACGTTGGACATTATTTATTAGTTAATAAATAAGTAAATCGGTTGGTGTGCCGCAAGGGTCTGTGCTGGGGCCTTTGATATTTGTAATGTATGAAAGTGGTGATTGTATTGTTTGTAAATTAAATGCATAAATAATAGTGTAGAAATAAACAAATCACACAAAACGACATTATTAATCAATAAATAAACTAGTCGGTGTGCCGCAGGGGTGTGTGCTAGGGCCGTTGCTATTTGTTGTGTATGAAAATGGTGATTTTGTTGTTTGTGATTATTTAATAATGAATATCGCACATTCCAAATTATTTATTAACATAAAAGTCGGTCGGTGTGCCGCAGGGGTGTGTATTGGGGCCTTTGCTATATTTTGTGCGTATATACATATAAGTAGATTTTTAACGAAAATTTATGTATTTTGTTTAATGCCAGCTACCAACCTGCGCCTTTCTTCCTTCTCGACGAGATCGACGCAGCCCTCGACAACACGAACATCGGCAAAGTGGCCGCTTTCATACGCAGCAAGAAGGGCTCGCTGCAGACCATCGTCATCTCGCTCAAGGAGGAGTTCTACGGGTGTGCCGACGCGCTTGTCGGCATCTGCTCTGAGGTCTGTCTGTCTGTCTGTTTGACGTCACACGACGTATACATGTCGTCATAATTTTAACACTAACTATAACCGCTCGTGTTTCACCGGTTAAAGCTATTGTTAACGTTAAATAACTGTCAGAAACATATAAATTTATAAATTTAAATTTATAAAGAATAGAAAAAATTCGATCACGAGGTGGGACTCGAACCCGCATCCTTTCGCGCCATTCCGGGGCGGATGTCAGAAACATTTTGGCCACGATAATTAATGCTAAAAATACGCTGGTGTAACCCATTTCGCTGTCACTGTTACCACAGATTAGAGAATAGTTACTTCGTAACAGATACATCACTCCCATACAAAAGCTAAAATACCTACGCTATATTTACCTACAAAATGCGCCGCAACTCGGCTGCAGTAGGAAATGTACTCTACGAACACGCACCGAGAAGCGAGTTTCCCGCGCACGCCGCGTGATTGCGTCATCAAATGAAAACTTTAGGGTTGTACCGAGCGCGTAAATTAAACACAGAGTTGCTGAAACACTTAATTTTTTATTGTTAATTATATTTGTTACATTATACAATAAAAAAGATGAAATCTTATTGATAGTAGTTGTTTCCTTCGGTTTCACCCGCGTGGACCCGCTATATGTGTCTCCTGGATAAAAAGTAGCTTTGTTATTCACTCTTGAACTCCGACACCCGTCCACATCGCAATAACCGGGCATCTTGGTAGCGAGCGCGGGAAACGTGACGCGGGTGCGCAGTCTCGCGTGTGCCAACTGCCAACCAACTGCCGCTTGGGTCGGTACCGACCTACTGTGCGGTAGGCACTTATAGCGCGACCTTGAGCGAGTGACGGAGGCCTGCTGTTACTGTTATTGTTAAATTTGACGATAACCTTAACTATAACTAAAATACATTAGTGATTAAAAATGCTTTAAAACTAAAATTAAAATTTAACTTTGTTTCAGCCCGCGGATTGTCTCGTCAGTGACGTCATCACACACAGCCTTGAAAACTATCCAGATTAAACATTTATGCTTATTTAGAATAAATTTATTTTTCCAGTATGACCTTTTTATTTCTTGTACTTTAAGTTAAAAATAATTTTAAGTTTTAGTTAAGATATATGAACTCAGGAATATTTGACTTTCAGTATTCTCATTTAATCTAATTATTTTTGTTTTTTTGTGCAACGAAACAAGATTATTTTGGCATTTTAAAGTTTTTTGTTTCAGTTGAAAAAAATCGTCAATTTATAGCTGTCAAAAATATTTATTTGATGATTATTTTGCCGTACTAAGTTAGGTTTATAATAAGCAACGTATGTAGCGATTCATTTATATAAGAAGAATGAAGTAAGAAGTTAAAATATTTTTTTGTTTGTAAAATGACTGTACTGATTCATTTGAACTATATCCATGTCATATATTTTAGTTACAATAATGTTTGTGTTATATTTTTCATGATTATATAAAAACGTTGGCAAATGATAAAGAATTGTTAATATAAGTTTAGTTAAATCTAGTGTTAAGGCATTGTATTGAAATAACAAGATTTGTATCGATCTGGTTATTTACAATAAAATATCTGAATTTTACGTATTGACTTTTATTTACTACTCACAAATCTATCTACTGAACTGCTTCCAATAAACTTAAAAACACACATGTAAAAAGAATTAAGTATGTACGTAGAATCTTGTAGAATAATGAAAGAAGTACACTTGATTATTTTAACTTTGACATCATAATATATGAACAATAATTTCGTTTTAAAATTCGTATAATATAATCATAATACAGTATTTATCAATTTTCTAAAAAAAAAATATTTAGGACTCTTAAACTGTGTCCGCACAGCGGTTTTTCACTGCGCGGTTTTTTTTCTCGAGAATTAAATTCCGCACTCAAAATTGTGTCTAGTCTGCACTGCGAAAAAAAATCGTGTGTTTTTTGTAAGCAGAATTCTGTTTTCAACCGAAAAATATATTTAATAGTGATATAGTTCGATAGCGTAGCGCATTTTTCGGTGTCAAACTATTATTGACATTGTCCTAGTAAAAATAATATTCAAAATCAAATAGCAACAAGTTATTCCCGAGGAGCATCGAAGCGTCACATGTGCACGGTAGCGCGCGACGCGCTACTCCGCGCGCGCCGCTTTTGGTCGCCGCCAACACGCTCGCGCGGCACGCAAATTTCGTCAACCCAAAATGTTTTTTTTCTCTACTCTTTATTTATTTCCTCTTATTCTTTTATCAGACAAAGTGATTTACGTTTCAGAATGTGTAATGAATAACATGTCATAATCCATCATTTTATTCGCAAATGTACACGTGTATCTCTCGAAAAATTGCAAAACCAATGATGATGAGTGTGTCGAGTAGCGCAGTCTAGGCTCTAGCGCATGCCCGCTCCTCAGCGCGCGTACTCGTGAAGACTCTCGCTTCCGTGCGCCAGTGTGTCATGTTTCCAGTTTCGCGGGAATGCGCTGCGCTGCGCTTTGCTATATCTGCGCCGGCCCTTAAACTCATTACATGAAATAATTTCTTTCTTATCGATCGATCAACTCGAATCGAAGTGTACAAATTTTGAAATAAATCTGTCCATTTAAAGTGGGTCAAAATCGAGTGTAAGGGAGTCGATAACACAAAAACATGTCGGTTACATACGAACATACAGCTGAATATAATAATGGATACTCTAAATAGCGTCGTTCAGCGTCGTTGCACGACTGAGCAAAACGCGTAATTTTTTTCCGCAGTGCCTACACTTCATTAAAATTTGTTGTCATATGTAGTATAATAATTAATACTTTGTATTGTTACCTCTTGGAATTATTATTATTATTTGTTATGGAACTGCATTTTATTTTTTCATATGTATTTAAGATTTTTTAAAAGAAACACTGCACTAGTTCCACTTTTACATCAGACAAAGTGATTTATGTTTGAGAAGTGTGGCCCATAAAATTAATCGAAACCAAAAAGATAAATAACATATCAGTAAAAATCTGCAAATCCTTATACACTCATGACTCATCTGTTATATTATATTTTATTAATTTTTCTGGGCAATGTGACAAAACCAGTTTTTTAGAATGTATATCTACACTGTATATAGCCAAACTAAATTATGTAATTTAGGAATTGTCACCCAGCAATTATGTATAGGGAACAAAAATGATAACAACAAAAGTATAACAAAACGTATTTTATTTCATCGAATTTACATATTTAGAGACTCACTTCACTGCACATTGTTCTTGATCCAATTCTAAACTAACATTAGCACATAACTCCCTTGGTCAATGCAATATATCATTTGAATCAATATGTAATTATAATTTTAAATTCTGGGCTTAAAACAGAATAAAATCTAAATTTATATTAACATTTTCTTGTGATCAACACAATAGAATATTGAGTCTTTAATTTTATTATTTCTGCTAATATTCTTTGCTTAAACCCAAATTAAACTTCTTCAACCAAGCTCATCAATATTTACTTATAAAATCTCTTTACATCAAAAATACAGCGCGAGCCAGAAAAAAAGGGACGCAAAATAATAAAAAGCAACATTTTAATAGACAATTTCTTTCATACAAACATAAAATATACCAAGGATCGTATACGAATGAAATACAATATAAATAAATACATTTCATTCTCAATTTAACAATATAACGCATTTAATTACAACTATCTACATAAGTATAACTATATACAAATATCCGCTTACCTAGTCAATCTAATTGACCGTCCACTGACTGAGCAAAGATGTTATACCGTATTTAATTTTTCATAAACGTCTGTTTTCACAAATAATTTCATCAGTAGTTTTAAAAACGTAAGAAATTAATTATAATGTAAAATTGAAATAAAATACACAGCTTTCCTATTCATATTTTATAAGTTTAGCATAAAACGAGTACTATCACGTTACGAACAAAATACGTTATATAAATAAAATTGACCCAATTTGTATGCTCGTATTTGTACAATTTACATACGTTTGTTTCCATCACAGCACCACAGTGGACGCTCACAGTATCATTTAGCTATCAATAAGAACTACACTATTATAAAAGTTACCTTTAGAACACCTTATAACTTGATGTATGAGATTAGCATTAGTTTGGACGATTAGAAAAACATTTATTGGAAAAAATATCTTAATATGATGGGAATATCGAGAAATTTTTTATCAGTAAAGACGTTTATTTGCAGTTCAAGGAATATGGAGCAGGGCTGCACCGCAAAATGTTTTTAATAGATAATGTCATTTAATATCATTTATGCTGATGAAAGAGATCTAGAACGGCGATGTTTTGATGACCGGACCCTTGATTATTTTGGAATTTAGACTCAAATGTGACAGCGCAGATGCAGAAATCAAGAAAGAACGTTAAGTTTCTGAGTCTGACATAGAGTGCAAAATGTCAGTTTTAAACGCACTGCATTCCACATTTACATTGTGGTCGGAATTTTCGGAAGAGGCAAGTGTGTGGTGAAGAGTTCAGGGTATGAAGCCGCAATGTGTTTTGTTGCCCTAAAACTCGCTCTAGGTCTAGGGCGAGCCTTAGGGCGCGATACAATTAAGGGCGCTAGTCGGGTGAGTGCGGGGGCGCGGTGCTGAAGTAGGGCGCGGTGTGGGGCTGCAGCAGGGCGCGGGGTGGGGCGCTAGTCGGGCGAGTGCGGGGGCGCGGTGCTGAAGTAGGGCGCGGTGTGGGGCTGCAGCAGGGCGCGGGGTGGGGCGCTAGTCGGGCGAGTGCGGGGGCGCGGTGCTGAAGTAGGGCGCGGTGTGGGGCTGCAGCAGGGCGCGGGGTGGGGCGCTAGTCGGGCGAGTGCGGGGGCGCGGTGCTGAAGTAGGGCGCGGTGTGGGGCTGCAGCAGGGCGCGGGGTGGGGCGCTAGTCGGGCGAGTGCGGGGGCGCGGTGCTGAAGTAGGGCGCGGTGTGGGGCTGCAGCAGGGCGCGGGGTGGGGCGCTAGTCGGGCGAGTGCGGGGGCGCGGTGCTGAAGTAGGGCGCGGTGTGGGGCTGCAGCAGGGCGCGGGGTGGGGCGCTAGTCGGGCGAGTGCGGGGGCGCGGTGCTGAAGTAGGGCGCGGTGTGGGGCTGCAGCAGGGCGCGGGGTGGGGCGCTAGTCGGGCGAGTGCGGGGGCGCGGTGCTGAAGTAGGGCGCGGTGTGGGGCTGCAGCAGGGCGCGGGGTGGGGCGCTAGTCGGGCGAGTGCGGGGGCGCGGTGCTGAAGTAGGGCGCGGTGTGGGGCTGCAGCAGGGCGCGGGGTGGGGCGCTAGTCGGGCGAGTGCGGGGGCGCGGTGCTGAAGTAGGGCGCGGTGTGGGGCTGCAGCAGGGCGCGGGGTGGGGCGCTAGTCGGGCGAGTGCGGGGGCGCGGTGCTGAAGTAGGGCGCGGTGTGGGGCTGCAGCAGGGCGCGGGGTGGGGCGCTAGTCGGGCGAGTGCGGGGGCGCGGTGCTGAAGTAGGGCGCGGTGTGGGGCTGCAGCAGGGCGCGGGGTGGGGCGCTAGTCGGGCGAGTGCGGGGGCGCGGTGCTGAAGTAGGGCGCGGTGTGGGGCTGCAGCAGGGCGCGGGGTGGGGCGCTAGTCGGGCGAGTGCGGGGGCGCGGTGCTGAAGTAGGGCGCGGTGTGGGGCTGCAGCAGGGCGCGGGGTGGGGCGCTAGTCGGGCGAGTGCGGGGGCGCGGTGCTGAAGTAGGGCGCGGTGTGGGGCTGCAGCAGGGCGCGGGGTGGGGCGCTAGTCGGGCGAGTGCGGGGGCGCGGTGCTGAAGTAGGGCGCGGTGTGGGGCTGCAGCAGGGCGCGGGGTGGGGCGCTAGTCGGGCGAGTGCGGGGGCGCGGTGCTGAAGTAGGGCGCGGTGTGGGGCTGCAGCAGGGCGCGGGGTGGGGCGCTAGTCGGGCGAGTGCGGGGGCGCGGTGCTGAAGTAGGGCGCGGTGTGGGGCTGCAGCAGGGCGCGGGGTGGGGCGCTAGTCGGGCGAGTGCGGGGGCGCGGTGCTGAAGTAGGGCGCGGTGTGGGGCTGCAGCAGGGCGCGGGGTGGGGCGCTAGTCGGGCGAGTGCGGGGGCGCGGTGCTGAAGTAGGGCGCGGTGTGGGGCTGCAGCAGGGCGCGGGGTGGGGCGCTAGTCGGGCGAGTGCGGGGGCGCGGTGCTGAAGTAGGGCGCGGTGTGGGGCTGCAGCAGGGCGCGGGGTGGGGCGCTAGTCGGGCGAGTGCGGGGGCGCGGTGCTGAAGTAGGGCGCGGTGTGGGGCTGCAGCAGGGCGCGGGGTGGGGCGCTAGTCGGGCGAGTGCGGGGGCGCGGTGCTGAAGTAGGGCGCGGTGTGGGGCTGCAGCAGGGCGCGGGGTGGGGCGCTAGTCGGGCGAGTGCGGGGGCGCGGTGCTGAAGTAGGGCGCGGTGTGGGGCTGCAGCAGGGCGCGGGGTGGGGCGCTAGTCGGGCGAGTGCGGGGGCGCGGTGCTGAAGTAGGGCGCGGTGTGGGGCTGCAGCAGGGCGCGGGGTGGGGCGCTAGTCGGGCGAGTGCGGGGGCGCGGTGCTGAAGTAGGGCGCGGTGTGGGGCTGCAGCAGGGCGCGGGGTGGGGCGCTAGTCGGGCGAGTGCGGGGGCGCGGTGCTGAAGTAGGGCGCGGTGTGGGGCTGCAGCAGGGCGCGGGGTGGGGCGCTAGTCGGGCGAGTGCGGGGGCGCGGTGCTGAAGTAGGGCGCGGTGTGGGGCTGCAGCAGGGCGCGGGGTGGGGCGCTAGTCGGGCGAGTGCGGGGGCGCGGTGCTGAAGTAGGGCGCGGTGTGGGGCTGCAGCAGGGCGCGGGGTGGGGCGCTAGTCGGGCGAGTGCGGGGGCGCGGTGCTGAAGTAGGGCGCGGTGTGGGGCTGCAGCAGGGCGCGGGGTGGGGCGCTAGTCGGGCGAGTGCGGGGGCGCGGTGCTGAAGTAGGGCGCGGTGTGGGGCTGCAGCAGGGCGCGGGGTGGGGCGCTAGTCGGGCGAGTGCGGGGGCGCGGTGCTGAAGTAGGGCGCGGTGTGGGGCTGCAGCAGGGCGCGGGGTGGGGCGCTAGTCGGGCGAGTGCGGGGGCGCGGTGCTGAAGTAGGGCGCGGTGTGGGGCTGCAGCAGGGCGCGGGGTGGGGCGCTAGTCGGGCGAGTGCGGGGGCGCGGTGCTGAAGTAGGGCGCGGTGTGGGGCTGCAGCAGGGCGCGGGGTGGGGCGCTAGTCGGGCGAGTGCGGGGGCGCGGTGCTGAAGTAGGGCGCGGTGTGGGGCTGCAGCAGGGCGCGGGGTGGGGCGCTAGTCGGGCGAGTGCGGGGGCGCGGTGCTGAAGTAGGGCGCGGTGTGGGGCTGCAGCAGGGCGCGGGGTGGGGCGCTAGTCGGGCGAGTGCGGGGGCGCGGTGCTGAAGTAGGGCGCGGTGTGGGGCTGCAGCAGGGCGCGGGGTGGGGCGCTAGTCGGGCGAGTGCGGGGGCGCGGTGCTGAAGTAGGGCGCGGTGTGGGGCTGCAGCAGGGCGCGGGGTGGGGCGCTAGTCGGGCGAGTGCGGGGGCGCGGTGCTGAAGTAGGGCGCGGTGTGGGGCTGCAGCAGGGCGCGGGGTGGGGCGCTAGTCGGGCGAGTGCGGGGGCGCGGTGCTGAAGTAGGGCGCGGTGTGGGGCTGCAGCAGCGTGCGGCACACAGCACAGACCCGCGCGGGCGCCCCGCGGGGCCCGCTCGCCACGCTGTGCGCCGCGCACGCGCTGCAGAAGATGCGCCCGCAGTGCCGGCAGTGCACCTGCACACAACAGACGTCACTCAAGCGCAATTGGCATTTTATTAATACAATACAAAATGCTTTATTTAACACACGAAGAAAAGAAAAAGAAAAGAGAAAAACATACAAGATACAACATGTTAAATAAGCGGCCTTATCGCTATTAAATTTCTGAAACCGGCAGGACTGGCGAAAAATACCGAAAATGAAAAATAAGCGATAAAATAGCTCACAATGTGTTGTGGTTATAGTAAAACATCAACAAGGGGAAATTTGTGTTATGACTAATAAAAACACTCAAAATACGGTGAGGCAATGAAGAAAAGCTATAAAAGTTTGGAACCTTATTTGATTCAAGTCGGTTTCAAATAATTCAAAATCATTACCACTGAGACCGCTTGTTATTAGTTTAAAAACTATCTCTATTTTGTTAAGATTTTAGTAAAGCGTTTGATAAAGTGCATCATTTGCCTTCCTTAAAAAATCATACTATTATTCATGAATTAGCATTAGTCATTAGTAAAAGTCATATTTCCAGTGGTTTACAAAATAATAAGACATCATAAAGTTAAAAGTTATGATTTTATTACGATAATGGCTACGAAACGCATCCCAACTATTTCTGGTGTTCCCCAAGGTTCTCATCTAGATCACAATTTATTTCTTATTTCTATTAGTGATTAAGTACATTCATTTTTCACGCGAAACTTATTTACTTGGTTGGCAAACAGCAATCAATCGTATAATAGATATTTAAAAAAACTAAGAGACAATACGAAGCATGTATGGAAAAAGTAGATCACATTATTATTGGATGTGGAAATAAATAAAAACTACTAAAAATATGTTTATATAAGTGTACGTATATATTTTGCTATTGGATAAAATACATGGATACAAAGAATTATTGAACGATAAGAATGAATGAATGTATGTTATGCACAAGTAGATCTTATTACAAGTTGTAAACTAAAAGAAAGAATTGATATAGATTAGTTAGCACAAAAATATTGAAATTTAAAGTACAGTGAAACTTGGTTAAGTGGGACCTGGATAAGTGAGAAACCTCCATAACTGGAACTCATGCTGAGGTCCCAACACTTTGGCACTGAATTACCTCTGTTAGTGGGACGAGGTAAACCTCTATATCTGGGATTTGTTCTTTCGATTTATCATCATAGTTACCTCTATAACTGAGACAGCGAGTAAATTTTATATGCATAAACCTCTGTTACTGAGATAACATTGTTTGTTTACTCATTCTTATTCTACCCTACCATATATATTTTATTTAATGATCGCACCTGTATAACTGAAATAACCTGTATTCTCACCTCTATTAATGGAACACTCTGTAAATGAGACAGATATTTATTTATACCTGTATATCTGAGACACTGGGTAAGTGAAATACCTCTATAAGTGAAACGATATTGCAGGTCCCTTGATGTCTCACTTAACCAGGTTTCACTGTAATTATAATTACCTTCTTCTTGCTATTGGGCAGCGCCACGTGGCACGAGGGACACTCGTTGACGTCCTCGTCGTGCTGCCACCGCACTTCGGTATCCGCCTCGCGGATGCGTTGTAGTTGTACCTATTAATATAAATATATTAATTAGTGTGATCATTTGTTTCTTTTTGTTCTTTCAACAGATAAATGTGCGTGTTTGTTCATCAGTGTTCTATGACGCGCGTGTTTGATAGTCGATGTTATTGTGACGAACGTGTATGTTCATCAGTGTGCGTGTACGGGTCATTCTGCATCAGTGTACGTGTTACACGCGTGTTTTGTGTCCGTTCGCATGTAACAAGCAAACACTTGTCAGTGTATTTTAGTGTCTGTGTGTAAGTATGAATACGTGCAAACATATATGAATACGTACCTAATTGCATGTGTATACTTGTGTCTGATTGTCTACTTGTATGCGTATATGCTTCTGTCTGTGTGTGTGTGTGTGCGTAATGCGTATATGTAGTTATTTATGTTTGTTTGAATGTTTGTGTGTGTGCGTGTGTGTGTTTGTGTGTGTGTGTACCTGCAGCGACTGCGAGAGTCGCACGAAGTCCTGCTGCACCTTCTCGCTGTTGTCGAGCTCGAGCTGTAACACGGACACGCGGTTGCGCGTCTCAGCCACTTCGCTGGCGAGGCGCTTCTGTTTGTGTAAAAAGAAAAATATATTTATAATAATGAAGTAACAACGTTATTATGTAGCGAATAAAGGTTTCGGCGTCAGTCAGTACATTCCTTGTTATCGTGTTTACTTATTAGGCTATCTTTTGTTTGTTCAGACTTTTATAAGGCGTTTGATATAGTGGATCAGTCGTTGTTACTTAAAAATATTAGAGAATAATACTCAAGAATGTACAATAATCCATGAATGCCATATATCTTGTGGTATGACAACAGAAAAAATTAAAGTTATATTGTTATAAATCGCATCCCACTTTCATTATTCCGGGTGTTCCCCAAGGTTCACATCTGGGACCTACTTTGTTTTTTATTGATATAAGTCCGTAGGCACGATATTTTTTCAAATGTACATTATTCACAGATAAAATAAAGCTACTTAATATTGCAGATTTTTAGAAGACACAATGTATACTACACCACACTTTCTTTCTTTCTAATTTACCTTGTCTTCTAACAACTGCTCGATCATATCGGTGGAAGCTCGCAGCTTGTCCGCCAACTCTTTCATTTGTTCGCGCTCCGTTTGTAACCGGTCTAACTGCTCTCTGCAGGAAATAAATTCAACATTTTAACCAATCATTTACGATATCTTTAACATCCGGTTGATCTCGAAGAAATATTTTAGAGTACGAATTTTGAACGACATTATTATTTATGAGAAATTAATTAAAAAAGCAGCTAGTTCCGCAGCTCCTGTTCACTTGCAGCTGCTGCAACAGTAAGTATCCAGCTGCAGGTCACCTGCACTCCCGGAGCTCGGTGCTGCTGCTGGCCAGAGCAGCCTCCTGCTGGTGAAGCAGCGCTCCGTGCGAGAGCAGCTGGTTCCGCAGCTCCTGTTCACTTGCAGCTGCTGCAACAGTAAGTATCCAGCTGCAGGTCACCTGCACTCCCGGAGCTCGGTGCTGCTGCTGGCCAGAGCAGCCTCCTGCTGGTGAAGCAGCGCTCCGTGCGAGAGCAGCTGGTTCCGCAGCTCCTGTTCACTTGCAGCTGCTGCAACAGTAAGTATCCAGCTGCAGGTCACCTGCACTCCCGGAGCTCGGTGCTGCTGCTGGCCAGAGCAGCCTCCTGCTGGTGAAGCAGCGCTCCGTGCGAGAGCAGCTGGTTCCGCAGCTCCTGTTCACTTGCAGCTGCTGCAACAGTAAGTATCCAGCTGCAGGTCACCTGCACTCCCGGAGCTCGGTGCTGCTGCTGGCCAGAGCAGCCTCCTGCTGGTGAAGCAGCGCTCCGTGCGAGAGCAGCTGGTTCCGCAGCTCCTGTTCACTTGCAGCTGCTGCAACAGTAAGTATCCAGCTGCAGGTCACCTGCACTCCCGGAGCTCGGTGCTGCTGCTGGCCAGAGCAGCCTCCTGCTGGTGAAGCAGCGCTCCGTGCGAGAGCAGCTGGTTCCGCAGCTCCTGTTCACTTGCAGCTGCTGCAACAGTAAGTATCCAGCTGCAGGTCACCTGCACTCCCGGAGCTCGGTGCTGCTGCTGGCCAGAGCAGCCTCCTGCTGGTGAAGCAGCGCTCCGTGCGAGAGCAGCTGGTTCCGCAGCTCCTGTTCACTTGCAGCTGCTGCAACAGTAAGTATCCAGCTGCAGGTCACCTGCACTCCCGGAGCTCGGTGCTGCTGCTGGCCAGAGCAGCCTCCTGCTGGTGAAGCAGCGCTCCGTGCGAGAGCAGCTGGTTCCGCAGCTCCTGTTCACTTGCAGCTGCTGCAACAGTAAGTATCCAGCTGCAGGTCACCTGCACTCCCGGAGCTCGGTGCTGCTGCTGGCCAGAGCAGCCTCCTGCTGGTGAAGCAGCGCTCCGTGCGAGAGCAGCTGGTTCCGCAGCTCCTGTTCACTTGCAGCTGCTGCAACAGTAAGTATCCAGCTGCAGGTCACCTGCACTCCCGGAGCTCGGTGCTGCTGCTGGCCAGAGCAGCCTCCTGCTGGTGAAGCAGCGCTCCGTGCGAGAGCAGCTGGTTCCGCAGCTCCTGTTCACTTGCAGCTGCTGCAACAGTAAGTATCCAGCTGCAGGTCACCTGCACTCCCGGAGCTCGGTGCTGCTGCTGGCCAGAGCAGCCTCCTGCTGGTGAAGCAGCGCTCCGTGCGAGAGCAGCTGGTTCCGCAGCTCCTGTTCACTTGCAGCTGCTGCAACAGTAAGTATCCAGCTGCAGGTCACCTGCACTCCCGGAGCTCGGTGCTGCTGCTGGCCAGAGCAGCCTCCTGCTGGTGAAGCAGCGCTCCGTGCGAGAGCAGCTGGTTCCGCAGCTCCTGTTCACTTGCAGCTGCTGCAACAGTAAGTATCCAGCTGCAGGTCACCTGCACTCCCGGAGCTCGGTGCTGCTGCTGGCCAGAGCAGCCTCCTGCTGGTGAAGCAGCGCTCCGTGCGAGAGCAGCTGGTTCCGCAGCTCCTGTTCACTTGCAGCTGCTGCAACAGTAAGTATCCAGCTGCAGGTCACCTGCACTCCCGGAGCTCGGTGCTGCTGCTGGCCAGAGCAGCCTCCTGCTGGTGAAGCAGCGCTCCGTGCGAGAGCAGCTGGTTCCGCAGCTCCTGTTCACTTGCAGCTGCTGCAACAGTAAGTATCCAGCTGCAGGTCACCTGCACTCCCGGAGCTCGGTGCTGCTGCTGGCCAGAGCAGCCTCCTGCTGGTGAAGCAGCGCTCCGTGCGAGAGCAGCTGGTTCCGCAGCTCCTGTTCACTTGCAGCTGCTGCAACAGTAAGTATCCAGCTGCAGGTCACCTGCACTCCCGGAGCTCGGTGCTGCTGCTGGCCAGAGCAGCCTCCTGCTGGTGAAGCAGCGCTCCGTGCGAGAGCAGCTGGTTCCGCAGCTCCTGTTCACTTGCAGCTGCTGCAACAGTAAGTATCCAGCTGCAGGTCACCTGCACTCCCGGAGCTCGGTGCTGCTGCTGGCCAGAGCAGCCTCCTGCTGGTGAAGCAGCGCTCCGTGCGAGAGCAGCTGGTTCCGCAGCTCCTGTTCACTTGCAGCTGCTGCAACAGTAAGTATCCAGCTGCAGGTCACCTGCACTCCCGGAGCTCGGTGCTGCTGCTGGCCAGAGCAGCCTCCTGCTGGTGAAGCAGCGCTCCGTGCGAGAGCAGCTGGTTCCGCAGCTCCTGTTCACTTGCAGCTGCTGCAACAGTAAGTATCCAGCTGCAGGTCACCTGCACTCCCGGAGCTCGGTGCTGCTGCTGGCCAGAGCAGCCTCCTGCTGGTGAAGCAGCGCTCCGTGCGAGAGCAGCTGGTTCCGCAGCTCCTGTTCACTTGCAGCTGCTGCAACAGTAAGTATCCAGCTGCAGGTCACCTGCACTCCCGGAGCTCGGTGCTGCTGCTGGCCAGAGCAGCCTCCTGCTGGTGAAGCAGCGCTCCGTGCGAGAGCAGCTGGTTCCGCAGCTCCTGTTCACTTGCAGCTGCTGCAACAGTAAGTATCCAGCTGCAGGTCACCTGCACTCCCGGAGCTCGGTGCTGCTGCTGGCCAGAGCAGCCTCCTGCTGGTGAAGCAGCGCTCCGTGCGAGAGCAGCTGGTTCCGCAGCTCCTGTTCACTTGCAGCTGCTGCAACAGTAAGTATCCAGCTGCAGGTCACCTGCACTCCCGGAGCTCGGTGCTGCTGCTGGCCAGAGCAGCCTCCTGCTGGTGAAGCAGCGCTCCGTGCGAGAGCAGCTGGTTCCGCAGCTCCTGTTCACTTGCAGCTGCTGCAACAGTAAGTATCCAGCTGCAGGTCACCTGCACTCCCGGAGCTCGGTGCTGCTGCTGGCCAGAGCAGCCTCCTGCTGGTGAAGCAGCGCTCCGTGCGAGAGCAGCTGGTTCCGCAGCTCCTGTTCACTTGCAGCTGCTGCAACAGTAAGTATCCAGCTGCAGGTCACCTGCACTCCCGGAGCTCGGTGCTGCTGCTGGCCAGAGCAGCCTCCTGCTGGTGAAGCAGCGCTCCGTGCGAGAGCAGCTGGTTCCGCAGCTCCTGTTCACTTGCAGCTGCTGCAACAGTAAGTATCCAGCTGCAGGTCACCTGCACTCCCGGAGCTCGGTGCTGCTGCTGGCCAGAGCAGCCTCCTGCTGGTGAAGCAGCGCTCCGTGCGAGAGCAGCTGGTTCCGCAGCTCCTGTTCACTTGCAGCTGCTGCAACAGTAAGTATCCAGCTGCAGGTCACCTGCACTCCCGGAGCTCGGTGCTGCTGCTGGCCAGAGCAGCCTCCTGCTGGTGAAGCAGCGCTCCGTGCGAGAGCAGCTGGTTCCGCAGCTCCTGTTCACTTGCAGCTGCTGCAACAGTAAGTATCCAGCTGCAGGTCACCTGCACTCCCGGAGCTCGGTGCTGCTGCTGGCCAGAGCAGCCTCCTGCTGGTGAAGCAGCGCTCCGTGCGAGAGCAGCTGGTTCCGCAGCTCCTGTTCACTTGCAGCTGCTGCAACAGTAAGTATCCAGCTGCAGGTCACCTGCACTCCCGGAGCTCGGTGCTGCTGCTGGCCAGAGCAGCCTCCTGCTGGTGAAGCAGCGCTCCGTGCGAGAGCAGCTGGTTCCGCAGCTCCTGTTCACTTGCAGCTGCTGCAACAGTAAGTATCCAGCTGCAGGTCACCTGCACTCCCGGAGCTCGGTGCTGCTGCTGGCCAGAGCAGCCTCCTGCTGGTGAAGCAGCGCTCCGTGCGAGAGCAGCTGGTTCCGCAGCTCCTGTTCACTTGCAGCTGCTGCAACAGTAAGTATCCAGCTGCAGGTCACCTGCACTCCCGGAGCTCGGTGCTGCTGCTGGCCAGAGCAGCCTCCTGCTGGTGAAGCAGCGCTCCGTGCGAGAGCAGCTGGTTCCGCAGCTCCTGTTCACTTGCAGCTGCTGCAACAGTAAGTATCCAGCTGCAGGTCACCTGCACTCCCGGAGCTCGGTGCTGCTGCTGGCCAGAGCAGCCTCCTGCTGGTGAAGCAGCGCTCCGTGCGAGAGCAGCTGGTTCCGCAGCTCCTGTTCACTTGCAGCTGCTGCAACAGTAAGTATCCAGCTGCAGGTCACCTGCACTCCCGGAGCTCGGTGCTGCTGCTGGCCAGAGCAGCCTCCTGCTGGTGAAGCAGCGCTCCGTGCGAGAGCAGCTGGTTCCGCAGCTCCTGTTCACTTGCAGCTGCTGCAACAGTAAGTATCCAGCTGCAGGTCACCTGCACTCCCGGAGCTCGGTGCTGCTGCTGGCCAGAGCAGCCTCCTGCTGGTGAAGCAGCGCTCCGTGCGAGAGCAGCTGGTTCCGCAGCTCCTGTTCACTTGCAGCTGCTGCAACAGTAAGTATCCAGCTGCAGGTCACCTGCACTCCCGGAGCTCGGTGCTGCTGCTGGCCAGAGCAGCCTCCTGCTGGTGAAGCAGCGCTCCGTGCGAGAGCAGCTGGTTCCGCAGCTCCTGTTCACTTGCAGCTGCTGCAACAGTAAGTATCCAGCTGCAGGTCACCTGCACTCCCGGAGCTCGGTGCTGCTGCTGGCCAGAGCAGCCTCCTGCTGGTGAAGCAGCGCTCCGTGCGAGAGCAGCTGGTTCCGCAGCTCCTGTTCACTTGCAGCTGCTGCAACAGTAAGTATCCAGCTGCAGGTCACCTGCACTCCCGGAGCTCGGTGCTGCTGCTGGCCAGAGCAGCCTCCTGCTGGTGAAGCAGCGCTCCGTGCGAGAGCAGCTGGTTCCGCAGCTCCTGTTCACTTGCAGCTGCTGCAACAGTAAGTATCCAGCTGCAGGTCACCTGCACTCCCGGAGCTCGGTGCTGCTGCTGGCCAGAGCAGCCTCCTGCTGGTGAAGCAGCGCTCCGTGCGAGAGCAGCTGGTTCCGCAGCTCCTGTTCACTTGCAGCTGCTGCAACAGTAAGTATCCAGCTGCAGGTCACCTGCACTCCCGGAGCTCGGTGCTGCTGCTGGCCAGAGCAGCCTCCTGCTGGTGAAGCAGCGCTCCGTGCGAGAGCAGCTGGTTCCGCAGCTCCTGTTCACTTGCAGCTGCTGCAACAGTAAGTATCCAGCTGCAGGTCACCTGCACTCCCGGAGCTCGGTGCTGCTGCTGGCCAGAGCAGCCTCCTGCTGGTGAAGCAGCGCTCCGTGCGAGAGCAGCTGGTTCCGCAGCTCCTGTTCACTTGCAGCTGCTGCAACAGTAAGTATCCAGCTGCAGGTCACCTGCACTCCCGGAGCTCGGTGCTGCTGCTGGCCAGAGCAGCCTCCTGCTGGTGAAGCAGCGCTCCGTGCGAGAGCAGCTGGTTCCGCAGCTCCTGTTCACTTGCAGCTGCTGCAACAGTAAGTATCCAGCTGCAGGTCACCTGCACTCCCGGAGCTCGGTGCTGCTGCTGGCCAGAGCAGCCTCCTGCTGGTGAAGCAGCGCTCCGTGCGAGAGCAGCTGGTTCCGCAGCTCCTGTTCACTTGCAGCTGCTGCAACAGTAAGTATCCAGCTGCAGGTCACCTGCACTCCCGGAGCTCGGTGCTGCTGCTGGCCAGAGCAGCCTCCTGCTGGTGAAGCAGCGCTCCGTGCGAGAGCAGCTGGTTCCGCAGCTCCTGTTCACTTGCAGCTGCTGCAACAGTAAGTATCCAGCTGCAGGTCACCTGCACTCCCGGAGCTCGGTGCTGCTGCTGGCCAGAGCAGCCTCCTGCTGGTGAAGCAGCGCTCCGTGCGAGAGCAGCTGGTTCCGCAGCTCCTGTTCACTTGCTGCTGCTTCTTCACGCCCAAGCTGGCAGAAGATCAGCTGTTCGCGCAGCTGCAGGCACTGTTCTTGTAACTCCTTCAAAAAAAATGTTTAATTTTTAATAAACAGTACAATAATCCCAAAGTTTATTCAGTCAAGTGAAAGAACAATATTTAACTTACTATCGCGTTATCAGGTAGATTTATAATTTCGTTCTGCATGTCGGCTGCCTTTTTCGTATACTGGCCAATTAGCATCGCATTGTCCCGCTCTAAACTGTAACACAAAAGAGAACAAGTGACTTTCAACTGAAAAACGACTATAACTTGGAATTACTATCTCCTATCCCCGCGTAATTCCCGTAGCCCTAACTTACCTTTACTCCAAGTTACTGGCCCAATTTCTTCTGCAGCGTTTCTTTGGACACTTATTATTTCTCAAAGACCCCAACTTCCCTCTTGCCCAAGGATTACCTGTTAAGTTTCCTCTGTAGGGTTTCCCGATCTACAGTCAACGTGGTGACCTGTTCCAGTGCTCTCTGCGAAGCCTCTTCAGCAGCAGCAGACCTGTTCTGCAGCAGCTCGTGCGCTTCTTTCAGCGCGTTGGAAAGTTCTGTGACTCGGGATCCACTGTCAGATCTTTCCGCTTGCCAAGTTCGGATCGTTTCGTCGTGGATGGAACGGACCCCTTCTAGTTCTTCTGTTGCCTGCGTGGAAGTAAATGTTATTAAGGGCTGATTTTTCAATCTTTTGTTAATACTTATTCGTCGAATAACGTACTAAACTACCATTTCAAAAATGTATTCTTTGGTCGTATTTGACAGTTTACGTGACATTTTAATGTTATCCTGTAATACTTTATTGGGCGGATAAGTTTTAACTATGGATTGAAAAATCGGCCCTTAGTGGTATACATTACACATAGTTTTAAAATTACTCTTTCTTTATTATAAACAAAGATTGCATTGAAATTTAATGGTCGTAAGTCCTATTTGAGCGATTAAAAAAATATTACAATCAATGCGAAGAACGCGAGTTTAAATTCCGTCTCATGATTATTTTAAATTTTCCAATATAAATAATTTTTTTTTACTCAAAACTTTATGAAGTGAAACTTCTTTAGGGGCGTTAAGAGTAAAATTTCAAGATCGCGTCATGGCAATACCGTCACGTCATGGATTAAAGCGACGATTGTGATATATTTTTCGTTTGATGAAACTTCTTTCGTGCCAAAGAAGTTTCACACACGCTCTATTTTTACAATTTTTTTTTTTTAATTTTTTAATGTCCCCCACCAGCCTGAGCGCCTGCTCAGCTCTTGCAGCCCGCTCGGCCGCCGCGTGTGCTCGCGCCTGCTCGGCCACCAGCTGCCGCTCGTAGTTCGCGCACATGTCGCAACTGCCACTGCTTGCCGCTTGCTGGCTCTCCGCTATTTGAATAAAAAAAAATTTTAAAAATACAACTCTACTGCCTCTATAGCTCCAAACTCCAACAAGATTAGCGTCCATTCTACTGTATACTCCAAATAACAACGAGATTAGAAACTACAAACATGTCATAGACTTCATAGATAAGTCTTAAACGATTATCAGACTGCCACCACGCAACGTATCGCGTTTTAACGTTATTTTAAATACATATAGTTTATAAAACCGCACAGTGACAAGGAAAGAGCATCCACATGCGCTCCTTGCACGCATGACGTGCTATTGCGTGTCAACGCACCTACGCGCGTATTTGCATAAAAAACCCCGCGCAATGATGCAAATCTGCACTACGGCAAATACACGCGTAGGTGCGTTCACACGCAACGTATAGCGTCATGCGTGGTAATGTTATACATAATCGCTTTTGTCGTGTGTATGATAATTTTGGATGTTTTCATTTCGTACCTACGTAAAGAAATTGATGACATACATAACTCATACAATAAGATACAATAACAAAGATCTCAATAATTATTAATTAATTACATAAAATTCTGTTGACATTTTAACCGCATCAAAAGAAATGTTTTAAATTTTTAACATTCAAAGAGTTCAGTTATTAAAAGCTCCAACTGTTCCGGTATAAATTAAAAACTTACCTGTCTCTGGTTTAGCATCTCCAGTCGTATTGCTTGTGACCACAGTTGTATTAGCTGCTGTTTTCTGAAATATTTTCACGTACACTGAGTTTTTTGTCACGCAATTTCATATAAATACTATATTACAAAAACTATGCCTCGAGTTATTACTAGTGAATGTTAGTACATTGGATCTAAAATTATGGACAACGATACGCCCATATTATATGAATAAGTCCGATAAAAACCTATGTTATGAGTAATAAATTATTCATTCTTTGTCAATGTGAGCAACAGTTCAATAGTGAGCCTAGGCCATTAAATAAACGGCTAAATCAGCCGTTTATTTTAGTTTTAGCCGTTTTGTTGTAGTTGGCAACATCGAAAACATCAGTTCGAGCACTCTTCTTATCCTAATTATCATTATTACATACCAAGGCTTCTTGCAACCTTGCATCAGTTTCTCTGAGTTTATTCTTTAGAGCACCAATCTCCATTTCCATAGGCTGTATGATTGATCGGACCAGTTCGCCATCTTCCACGTTTTGCACCTAATTATAAAAGAAATTTAATTTTTATTTCGTTGTAAATTATTCTGGCATCCCACCCTTAGAAAGATGAATAACAGGGGTAAATGGAAAAATTAAATTAATCAGTCAACTGATTATTTGCAGAGATGGCAATTGGTATTTTGAGGGTGCATAATTAAATGCAATATAATCTAAATAAAGAATCTAGAAAAGCTTAAATTACTTATTTTGATGAGGGTAGATGAATGATTAAAAACAAATTATAAAATTATACAACGTTGCAAGGGTACTGGATGAAGTCCAAGCCACTTATAAGTCATGATTAGGACTATGTGAACTAGACTTAGCAGTTATTTTCTTAAAAGTAAAAGACAAAAGCGTGGTGATGCGATAACGAAAAAACATGCAAAACTAACTGAAAATTATAGAAAGACATAAGCAGTATCACAAAAGCTTGTTGGTCAAAATTTAAATAAACGTATCTAATGTATTTTTTGTATTTCCATTGTAAAAAATACTTATAAACTATAATACAGGAATATACGGTGTGAATGTAGAAAAAAACGTCATAGAGTTCAGGTTGTTTCAGAGGAGCCACAATAATTTTGTGTTTAGTATTTTGATTCTACAATACTGCATTTCCATGGACCAACTTAAAGAACAATTTTTGAACCGAAACTTTCTTACGCGCGTTAAGAGTAAAATCTCAAGGTCGCGTCATGGAGTACGGCGACGATTTTGGGTATCTTCTATTGCCAAAGAAGTTTCACTTCTGACACGTGTGCTCGGCACACACGCTCTATTATGATTATATAATTTACTAGCGGTCCGCCCCGGCTTCGCCCGTGGTACATATTTCGCAATAAAAAGTGGCCTATGTCCTTTCTCGGGTATCAAAATATCTCTATACCAAATTTCATGCAAATTGGTTCAGTAGTTAAGGCGTGATTGAGTAACAGACAGACAGACAGAGTTACTTTCGCATTTATAATATTAAGTATGGATGTGCTATTTATTAAATAGGTTTGAAGTTGGTGCCGAACATTATGCACTTAGTATTAAGCCCGTGCACCGACATCAAACCTTTTTAATAAATAGCACATATAAATAATATGTAGTAAATAATAATGTCAAATCTTTTTTATTTCTTACTTTTCCGTTTTTGAAGTCGGTTGTTTTTAACGCAGTTATTTTTATTAGTGAATATTAAGCTTTCCGTGCGATTAGAGCTTTTTATGAAAATTAAGCTCTCCGTGTGATTAGAGCTTCTTGTGAAAATTAAGCTCTCCGTGCGATAAGAGCCTTTAATGAAAATTAAGCTCTGCGTGCGATTAGAGATTTTTGTGAAAATTAAGCTCTCCGTGCGATTAGAGCTTTTTGTAAAAAAATAAGCTTTCCGTTCGATTAGAGCTTTTAAAGAAAATTAAGCTCTCCGTGCGATTATAGCTTTTTAGAAAATAAAACTCTCCGTGCGATTAGAGCTTTTTGTGAAAATTAAGCTCTCCATGCGATTAGAGCTTTTTGCGAAAATTAAGCTCTCCGTGCGATTAGAGCTTTTGTGAAAATTAAACTCTCCGTGCGATTAGAGCTTTTTGTGAAAATTTAGCTTTCCGTGCGATTAGAGATTTTTGTGAAAATTAAGCTCTCCATGCGATTAGAGCTTTTTGTGAAAATTAAGCTCACCGTGCGATTAGAGCTTTTTGTGAAAATTAAGCTTTCCGTGCGATTAGTTTTTTGTGAAAATTAAGCTCTCCGTGCGATTAGAGCTTTTTTGTGAAAATTAAGCTCTCCGTGCGATTAGAGCTTTTTGTGAAAATTAAGCTCTCCATGCGATTAGAGCTTTTTGTGAATATTAAGCTCTCCGTGCGATTAGTTTTTTGTGAAAATTAAGCTCTCCGTGCGATTAGAGCTTTTTTGTGAAAATTTAGCTTTCCGTGCGAATAGATCTTTTTGTGAAAATTAAGCTCTCCGTGCGATTAGAGCTTTTTGTGAAAATTAAGCTCTCCATACGTTTAGAGCTTTTTGTGAAAATTAAGCTCTCCGTGCGATTAGAGCTTTTTGTGAAAATTAAGCTCTCCATGCGATTAGAGCTTTTTGTGAATATTAAGCTCTCCGTGCGATTAGTTTTTTGTGAAAATTAAGCTCTCCGTGCGATTAGAGCTTTTTTGTGAAAATTTAGCTTTCCGTGCGAATAGATCTTTTTGTGAAAATTAAGCTCTCCGTGCGATTAGAGCTTTTTGTGAAAATTAAGCTCTCCATACGTTTAGAGCTTTTTGTGAAAATTAAGCTCTCCGTGCGATTAGAGCTTTTTGTGAAAATTAAGCTTTCCGTGCGATTAGTTTTTTGTGAAAATTAAGCTCTCCGTGCGATGAGAGCTTTTTGTGAAAATTAAGCTCTCCGTGCGATGAGTTTTTTGTGAAAATTAAGCTCTCCGTGCGATTAGAGCCTTTAATGAAAATTAAGCTCTCCATGCGATTAGTTTTTAGTGAATATTAAGCTTTCCGTGCGATTAGAGCTTTTTATGAAAATTAAGCTCTCCGTGTGATTAGAGCTTCTTGTGAAAATTAAGCTCTCCATGCGATTAGAGCTTTTTTGTGAAAATTAAGCTTTCCGTGCGAATAGAGCTTTTTGTGAATATAAAGCTTTCCGTGCGATTAGAGCTTTTTATGAAAATTAAGCTCTCCATGCGATTAGAGCTTTTTTGTGAAAATTAAGCTCTCCGTGCGATTAGAGCTTTTTGTGAAAATTAAGTTTTCCGTGCGATTAGAGCTTTTTGCGAAAATTAAGCTCTCCGTGCGATTAGAGCTTTTTGTGAAAATTAAGCTTTCCGTGCGATTAAAGCTTTTTGTGGAAATTAAGCTCTCCGTGCGATGAGAGTTTTTTGTGAAAATTAAGCTCTCCGTGCGAGTAGAGCTTTTTTGTGAAAATTTAGCTTTCCGTGCGATTAGAGCCTTTAATGAAAATTAAGCTCTCCATGCGATTTTATGCGGTTATCAATTCGGCCGGTATATTTTTTTTTTTTTATGTATGTACACCGTACACCGTATGTTTTTTCGGATAGGCCCAGTAGTTTTTATTTTATGAGCATTTTTGTCTGTACTCGATGACTAAGTTGATATGTAGCAAGTAACTTTGATTCACTTCCCGGTAACCGATTGAGCTGAAATTTTGTATACGTATGTAAATTTGATAGCTATGAAACATTATCATGACATGAAGCTGATTTGATGATGGAATCGGAAGGTGGCCATAGGAACTCAGTAATATATTGACTCAACTTTATCGAGTTTGGGCTCGTTTGATTCGTGTTGAAAAATACACTAAAAAGTATTAAATAAAAATAACTGCGTTAAAAACAACCGACTTCAAAAACGGAAAAGTAAGAAATAAAAAAGATTTGATATTATTAACTACTACATAATATTATTGTACATATTTCGCAATAAAAAGTGGCCTATGTCCTTTCTCGGGTATCAAAATATCTCTATACCAAATTTCATGCAAATTGGTTCAGTAGTTAAGGCGTGATTGAGTAACAGACAGACAGACAGAGTTACTTTCGCATTTATAATATTAGTATGGATAATGTTGTGTTTGTGTGGGAATAAATGGTTTCTTTATTTCTTTAAAAACCTCAAACTATACTATAAACAAAATCTCAAACTCTCAATCAGGTGGGAATTTTTTTTTTCTTTTTTTATACTGAAAGTTGAAACTATACCTCAATCAAAATGTCAATTATCATGTGTGAAAAAAGGCTTATTTGGAAATTAAAGATATTAAACGCGATTTATTCTTCGGCAAAGTGTGCGAAACGTCTGGAAAATAATATTATGAATAAATGGCGTTTAAAATCCGTTCAATTTCTAAATGTATAATACTCGCGTAAAACCAAACACTAGAAAAGGCTTATTTCTAATTATCTACACCTACCTTCCTAGTAGGCGTGTCCTCGGTGTCAGCGCCAAGTTTCCTCGCGAGCGTGCGCACGAGCGTCGCCGGCGCGAGCGACACCTCCTGCCACACGCGACATCTTACCCGAGAGAAGGTACGGGATATACCGAGCGGGGAGCCGGTGGACATTGTTTATACGATACTTTTGTAAACTTTACTGATATTCAATGTTAGAAGTATTTAACGGTCACCGAGTGGGGAGCCGGTAGGCATTGTGGGAACTACCTTTTTGTTAACTTTACTGATAATCAATGTTAAAAGTGCTATTTAACGGTCACCGAGTGGGGAGCTGCTAGCCATAGTAGATACTATACTTTTGTTTTTAAATGGTAGAAGTGGAGCTTTTTAAACGTGACAACACAAATAAAGGCAGAAGTACAACTTGACACGAATGTCAGAAATCAGAAGTGAAACATTTAAAACCGATGTTTTATTTTATCAATAAAATTGTAAGCTTTTCGATTGGTCAAAATTTTATAGACCTTCTTCAGTGACAAAACTTTTGTCAAAATTATTGTTAAAAATGTTTACCATTTCGGCCTAGATATCCAAATAAAAATTGATCTGATTCTAATTAAAGGTAATGAAAAGAACCTACAACACATAACAACTCCAATAAAGATATTCAAATTGTAAAATAATTGGCAGTAATCCCACAAAACGATATATCCCGCATTCACGTAAAACACATACACTCAGCAAATGCAACTTATTGAAACATAGTCAAATAAAACACCACACTTTACTGTGTATGGAAAGTAAATTTAGGTTTTCACAAATTTGAATAGTTTTACATTATGCAGGGCTAAGTGATAGTTGATAAGCGTTAGGATGGTTTTACCTTTAGTTTTTATTTAATTCATCATTTGAAAAATACATAGCTTGTGTTATTGCTGCTAAAATTAGTTATTGTTATAAGACAAAGCATTGAAAATTGCATTTAATAAAAAAATAAGCATGTGTTAGATTTCATGGAACGTATTTAAGAAAGTCTTCAAGTTATTCTTTGTCCTATATTTTTTTTAGAACCTACAAAAAATGAAGAAAAAAAGATGAAAATAATAAGTCCATATTAAAAATTCTCTAGATATTTACAAAGACTGTTTTTAGTTCGTAAATTGCCTAAATGATAAGTGTAAATTTGTAAAGTTGTCTTGAATATCAATGACTACGAGAGATAATAAACGGAGACCTACTTAGACATCACACTTTGTGCTGATAACTAGTAAGGAACTTTTTACGGAAAATATTTTTAATTTATTAAAACGCGAGTTATATACCGAAATATTTACAAACTTAGTGATATTTTTAACTTATATTGTTATCTATATTTTATTAATTGGTACATTTTTACTACATTGATATTTTACATACGTAAGTTACGTATGTACTGAAGTGTACACACAGTGCAATTTTCAAAACATTTTTTCACAAAAAATAACAAAAAATTTCAAAAAATTCACTCAAGCATTGCACACAAGTCGCTTGTCATGCCACTCGACTGTGTTGAACGTACCTGCTGCTGAGATCTGAGTTGCGCGAGTTGTTGTTCCAATTCAAGGTTCTTGTTGCGCAGGCGCCGGACCTCCTCTATACTGGAGGACGAGGCTTCTATTGTTTCTGGGGAAAGTGGACTTTATTTGTATGGTGATAAGGTACATAATTGGGTGAAAAGGGTAAACTAATTTTTCGCTCTAAAGCTGCTGGTTCAAATATGGATTTACTTTATATTTATGATATTGATATACTTCTGTTTTATTCAAATTTGAAACATATTTTTATACAACGAAGGTTCACTGTCACATGCTTAAATTAGTACGAGTTCTGTCCTATACAAGAGAAAGAGGTTGCTTATGTTTCTGAGGAATTTGAACATTATTTGTACAAGTTAATCAATCTATACAAATATTATAAAAAATTGAAACTTTATCAAATATCCATATGACAACTAGCGGTCCGCCCCGGCTTCACCCGTGGTACCTACATGTTAAACTATCCTATCTCTCAAGTTGGATCGAACTGCACATGGTGTGCGAATTTTATTATAATCGGTTAAGTGGTTTAGGAGTCCATTGAGGACAAACATTGTGACACGAGATTTATATATATTAAGATAAATCGCCACATAAATCCTAATCTCTCTTAAATATTGCCATCAAAAATATCAAAATACTTGCAGGAAACACATTTAATAGTATTTTAAATTTTAAATATAATACAAAATATGTACCTTGTGGACCCCACCAGCAAAATGTTGGTAACATTATTACAAACTAATCACAACAAAAAGCTTATAAAAACTGAGAGGAAAAAGTGCTAACTTGTTAATTAATATTACTGATAATAGAATGTTAATTAGGACCAAATCAATGCCAGATTTATTGTTTCATATTTAGTGTTATATGTTGTAGGCATATAGGTAGGTTCTATTTTTATATCTTGTTTGGGCCCGGCGAAAGGCTGCCGCTGTTGGGGTCACGGATGAATTCTACCTATACCCGTGGCCCTGTCGTTGATGCGGCTTGACGGTTGGTCGGTAGGAATCCGACATAACCCACAGCCCCTTCCCCGGAGGCCGATTTATATTAAGATGTGTGTTAGTGATAAATTTTTAATTTATAATTGTTTCTTTATTTGAAAAAGTTAAATATTAGAGTATTACAATAAAGTAATGATTAACAATGTGTGAAGAAAGATGGTGATATACGTCCATTGAAAAAGTATATATTGTCAACTAGATTTCCGCCCGCGGCTTCGCCCGCGTTTGCAAAGGAAAACCCGCATAGTTCCCGTTCCCGTGGGATTTCCGGGATAAAAACTATCCTATGTGTTAATCCAAGTTACCCTCTATATGTGTGCTAAATTTCATTGTAATCGGTTCAGTATTTTTTACGTGAAAGAGTAACAAACATCCATACATCCATACATCCATACATCCTTACAAACTTTCGCCTTTATAATATATATATTAGATATATTAGATATATTAGATGTTTTTGTAAAATTTTATACTGTGTTAAAACAATAATTTTCAAAAATTAAATAAATGTCTCATCAGTAAGTTTGACACTGAAGGTACAATAAATAGAAAGCAGGTATGAAATACTTCTACTGCATAATATAATACTGTTAGACGTAACTTTTCATTTAATATTTTTGTGGATGAATAGTTGTCAATGTAGTTGTCATTATTTCATGTCTGAACATGCTTAGCTGTCGAATACTATAAAAAGCCGCTTTCCATTGACTCGTGGCGCATTCGTACGAATCGTGCCTAGGGGCTCGGACGTTGTTTATACGACATTCGACCCAACTACCCTCACTTTGTTAATAGTCGTTGACTAACTGCGATTTGTTATCAACTAAGTACCTGTATCAATTAGGCAGTTGTGTAGAATTGCAGTAAATTCTCATTACATTCAAATTAATATTTAACCTAGCCTCACGTGTAATTTCTTATAATACAACATACACAAAACATTGTAGTAGTATTTTTTACAATCAAAATATATTAACTTACCACTAACTAACATCTGCAAGCTCTGTATTTCCGACTTCTGGTTTTCACTGAGCGTCTGCAGCTGCTGTAGCTCCGCCCGCAGACCCAGCACTTCAGAGTCCAGCTGCTCCTTCTCTAAACGGAGCTTTCTGAGATCATCTGGAAGAATAATAACGCAAAAACTATTTAAAAGGTAAAAGAATGTTATTGTAAGTGGGACACAGTTTTATTAGTTTAATTCAAATAATATATGCATTTTAACCCCTTGACCACCGAGCGGCCCAATGAGACCGCGACACAATAGATTTTCTATTGTGTCTGTGATTCCGGGGGCTGAGGGATTAACAATTATGGAAAAGCCCTCTGATAATATGACATGCCATATACTTATCACTACATAGTATAAAACAAAGTCGCTTTCTCTGTCCCTATGTATGCTTAAATCTTTAAAACTACGCAACGGATTTTGATGCAGTTTTTAATAGAACAAGTGATTCAAGAGAAAGGTTTTAGTATATAATTTATTAGGTTTCAGACAAAGCGGGCGAGCGCGGGCGGTAAGCTAGTATTATATAAATGTAAAGTACATTCAAATAAAAGCAACCACAAAATACTTATTAATTTTCCAGACTTCCATTGTACTGAAAATTTAATGAATATATTTGAAACTACACCTCATAATTATAGGTATAAATTTTGCAACACTAAAAAAATTATCTGCAAAAAATTCTTCATTTCATAGCATAGTAATTAATTCATTAATTCAATTAAGTAAAACAATACAATTACTTGATCATTTTCAGTATACTATTTAGTCTATTACCAATGTTTTGTTATCTATACTAATATTATAAAGCTGAAGAGTTTGTTTGTTTGAACGCGCTAATCTCAGGAACTACTGATCCGATTTGAAAAATTCTTTCAGTGTTAGATAGCCCATTTATCGAGGAAGGCTATAGGCTATATATCATCACGCTAAGACCAACAGGAGCCGAGCAATGGGTAAAACCGCAGGGCACAGCTAGTTGTTTGATAAAAACAAGTAATTATAAAAAGGTAAATTTCAGGTAAAACATTGGGTTTTTAAAGACAAAATTGAAAAGTCTGAATAACTTAAACCATTTTTAGTTTTTAGATATTGAATACCAGAAGATTTATATTTAGAGCATTAAGAATTTAACAGATAGGTACAGTGTTGACTTGTTATCTTTAGTATGAATATTCAATATTATTATTCACAAGGCGATTTAGGTATATTAAATTAAAATTGCCATCATAATATAATGTGATAATAGGAATGACATGCGTTTTATTTTTATATCAAGTCAATAACTATTCACTGGCTATATTTTAATGCCCACAACCTCGGTTTATTTGTTATTCGCAGAAACTAAATTAAAAATCTTTATGTAAATACAAAGCCTTCAAAGTCAAATAACAACACACATCGAGCTTTACGTACCTTCCTTTTGTAAGAACAACTCTTTCATTTTCGCTCTTTGCATATTAAATTCCTCTTCCAGATCCCGCTTCGATTGGTCCACTGGTCCTCCGCTTTCACCCTCCACTTGAAACAGAAACTTTTCTCAATTTCCTGCAGGCATGAACACGATTAGGCAATAATACAAAACACACCTTTCGTCGCTGGCTCGCCGGACATCGTCGACGATTCATTCATAACTGTCTATTTAAATATATCACTATAGTAAGCTTAAATTGAAAATAATGAGCATAATTTTAGTGCTATTCTAAATAGATAGAGAATAATAACAATACATTGAGATCGGCCCAGCCGTGATCACCGAATTACGAATTAATTTTGACATATGACGTTTGCAGCGTGTCAATGTCAATGTTACCAGTGACATCTATCATATTATGCTACACAATATTTCGGCACAGAAATTTTATAGAAATTTGGATTACGACCTGTGATTACGACTATATTTTGTGATGTAATTGTTTATACCACTAACTTTATTCCCTAATTTTTACTATAATTGGTTTAGTGGTTTATATAACGAAAATATATCAGACAGTCAAAGTTTACCACCATATTTTTTTAAAGATGTTGTTTATTAGTATGAACGGAGATTAAAGCATCGTCGGTCGGTCTGATAATACATAATATTATTATCATGCATCCATTATGGAAGGGTAATATAAATAAATTTATCCTTTAAAATGAATTTAAATTTATAAAATATTCATATAACTTTTTTGTGTTCAGACTTCAGAGACATTTTATTCATATAGATAGACATTAAATATTTTAATAGGGGATGTAAATAAAACAATTGGATTATATTAAATATAAATATTTATTTTCGTATACCTAGACTATTCAAATTTATTGCTCTCGTTTTTCTTAGTAATACTAATTAATACAATTAGTGTATTTGGAATGTTATTTTATTTTATATCGGACGAACGATGTTTCATAATATAAACAAAATAAATAAACCTTAAAATGTAATAAAGTAACTAAATTATTTAATATTTTAACAGCGCCATCTCTAAATTACGTAGAACATTACAAGGCACAGACATATCACAGGTTTAATATCTAAATAATTAGTTACAATAAAAAATACAATACATAACGATATTTAGGTACTAAATTATTTACAACTCACGATGACCATCACATTAAATGCAATTTACCGCGTAACATTAAATCTGTGCAAACGAACCGCTAGATGGCGCTAGTACAATTCGAACTAATTCGCTAGATGTCGCTAGAAGCCAGGTCTGGCGTTCCGAAAGCGTCGGCCGTTGGGCCTGTCTTCGAGACAGGGCACTTGGACTAAATTGAAGTAGATGTGTCCCATGAGGTGCGAGGCGGACGTGTTGGTGGTTTTGAGGCAGTCGAAGAGCATGTCGTCGCATTTGCAGTGCGACTTGCTGTAGAGCGAGTTGTTGGTGAGGTTGTAGCGGCGGGAGAAGGCGCGCACTTTGGTCGGGCACAGGTCGTGCGTGCGGCAGCAGCGGTCCAGCGCCCGGTCCGCGCCCAGGTCGTGGTAGTCGCTCGCTATGTCGCCCGTGCCGCACCATTTTGTGCCTGCAATGTAAATAATTATTGAATAAATGAAAACAACAACAAGAAAATACAGTAAATATATGCAAATGATGTTCACAAATAGAATACACGAGAAAGCTTAAAGAAAGGAATAAATAATCTAAATACAATTTTGATAACTATATAATATTTTTAACAGCATCTAAAAACGCCAATAAAAAGACGTGTGTCAGAAGTGAAACTCCTTTGGCAAGATTCAAAGATACCAAAATCGTCACTTCAAAAATAAACCCAATTTAAATACTGCGACAAATAAACAAAAAAAGACGTGTGGCACTCGAGGACTGCCGCGGTAAAGCTATTGCATAGCATGCCTTCAAGCCACACCTCCGTGCCCGTCGGACTAGGGAGCGTGAGGTTTTTTCGTTACGGAATTTCTCGATTCGGTCCCCGCGCTCAAGGCCCGCGATAGAAGCTATGCAATAGCTTAATAAGTAAAGCAAGAAATAAATTATCTGTGATGTTTCAGTTGAATTTCCAATGAGAAAAATATCCGGATATACCACTAACAAAAAACACAATAAATTTTACCAGGTATGATTCCCTGCAACAATGACAGAGGGCTGCCGCCAAAGAGCCCCGCGTGCGCGCCCCCCGCCCGCAGCCGAGCCTCCGCGTCGGGCTCCTCGTGCCAGATCTCGCGGTTACTTTCCACGCCTGTTTCTAGGCCTTCCAGCTGGAATAAGGATACATTTATATGAAATGCGAGCTCAATTTGATAATGTGTCTGAATTTGATATTTTAGTTTTATAGTATTCAAATTTCAAATGCTTTAAAAATATAAATTTATAAAAATAAATATTTAAAAATGTATAGTCGGTTGAAAAGGTATTTTTTATGTTGTTTAAGGAACGTCGCGTAGTGTACTTTTAAGTAATCTGGCTTACACAATTAAAGGGCGGTTAACTGTAAATTAAAAGGGGGTAAATTAAACAAATAAAATTAAATTGTTGCCACTTTTACGCAGGTACATAATAGTCAAATTTTATTAAATATCTTTAAGAGAGTTAGTTCGAGAACTATCTACTATCTAGTCTTGTATAATATTTTTTGAATTAATTAAGTACATAAAAAAAAAACAATTCTGAGCTATACACTTGAATATAGCAATGTAACTAATTTATTTGAGCACCAGAGTTTTTAATTTATCTGACCACATACTTTTTACCGACTAACATAGCATTTTATGCATACGAAATTGTATAGCCCATCGCTTACGCCTTACTAGAAAACTCAGTTAAGATAACAATGCATTATTCCGAGACCGCATAATGCTCCCATTCACGCTTTCTGTGTAAAGCAATAACGCATTTAATCGACTCATTTACTTGAAAAAGGCCATTCTTCTGAAAAGTGAAGTTTTGCAATGCGTAAATTTGTTTTTGAAGTGAAAACTTCTTTAGCGGCGTTGAGCACTTTTTCTGTAATGGGTATAAAATCTTAAACTCGCGTCAGGACACGTGACCTGATCGAAAAAGCGTAAGACGGATACCATTCCAAAATATCAGACATGCTCAACGTTAATAATCAAGTTTTCACTTCTGCCGGCACTCCCGGAGTGCAACCCGTCTTTTTTTTTTTTGTGTAGGTAAAACCGTACAAGTAACCTTTACCATACATACAATTAATATACATTTTATTAGTCAAGTCTAGTTAGTCAAGTTCTATTTTAATCTATACCTAATACGGTAATTTAAATTGGCGGATATAAAGCATATAAAGCCCGTTGTTAACAGAGGTATCGTATGCAAAAATTACTAATCAAGAAAAAGGATGAGTAACAACGTTTTCTATTCAAATCACCATGCATAACCATTAACTTATGTGCTACACAGAATTACTAATACAACTGACGAAACTTAATAACTAGCCGCGGTAATTAGCAAGCAATGTATATAGAGGTACAGGTAAATTAGCTTGGAGAAATTTTTGCGTTTGTAGTAGTGTATGGTCAGCAAATAAAATAAAACAACATTTTATTTTTAGTTTTTATTTTATACAGGGTTACTTGTAAAACACCAGCAACCTCGCAGGACAAGATAGCTAACATCATAAGTAACAACATTTGTTCTACGACTTTTGGCATAACGCAATAAATTATTTTTAAATGATTTTTTAAACTTTTATTGTACTCTCCTTACATTTGTAAGTCTATGTTCTATTAATTATCGGATGGACGACGCGACGCCCCCTTCCCCCTCTCGTTCGCTTTTTGTTTACGTAATTTTTGGGAGGCGTAGAGTTTATAATATTCAGACGGAAAATTAAATGAATATTTATTTTTGTATGAAAATAAAATCTAACAAATTATCAAAAGTCGAAATGTTGTTACTTATGATGTTAGCTATCTTGTCCTGCGAGGTTGCCGGTGTTTTACAAGTAACCCTGTATATATAAGGGATTTTAAATTAAACTATATGTGTTTCTCCTCTGAAAAAGATGAGACTTTATTTTAATATTTGCACATTTAACATACATATAACTTTTACATTAACAATGTTACTAAAATGAAAAATTTACTAACCTGAAAAAGAAACGACATTTAAAGTTTAATTCTTTAGTTTGAGAAGTCAAAGGCTTGCCTCGACCATGTTTTAACACTGGAGCCATATTGAATTAACAATATAAAGTTACAACACTTACACACAAATTAAACACTAGTTATGGCCCTGCCTTCATACAAAACTGCTGAATACGCCGTTCGCACGGGAATAGAATGTGGATGCGATTTCCCTTAGTTAGCATCCAAGCTTACGTCTTTATAATTATTAAACTGTATAAATTCATTCTTTAACTCCGGTCTGCATCGTGCAGACATGGGTGTAAAAGTCTCATTTTAGCTATTAAATGTAGTTTTAAAGTACATCTGAGTTTTCATTTGGGGCCTCCGGCTGCGGGACATGTAATTCACTTCAACAAATATTATAACAATAATAACAAATAATAACAACAATCAACAAATACAAAATTTATCAATTAAACTACGTACATAATAATTATAATTTTTGAATGAAATGTGCTTTATGTTCTAACGGTACCAAACGACTGCACGTGGCACCTGCGGACAGCGTAAACTGGTTTATTCTGGTTTTGTGCGTGTTTCCACTTTCCACTATCAAGTGACGATTTATTTATTTGTTTTGTTTCGTAATTATTATGGTCAAATATTAATTATGAAACAAATTATTATGGACACGATATTTTATTGTTTCACGGTAGTCGCCTTGTCGTTTGCTCAAGGACGTAAAATTGAATGATATATTTTTTTTTATAAAGTCAAAACCATTTTCTTTCAAATAAAAACTTGTTTTTATTGAAAACAAAAGTGTTGCTAGGAATAAGTATAAAATTAAATAGTAATGTTAGGATATCGAAACATTTTTGTATAGGCCAGAACGATATAGTGGAAACGCGCTCTAAGATCTGAGTAATATACACACCACTACATATGCAAAAATTTCTCCAAGCTAATTTACCTGTATATAGGTATGTTGCAAGAAAGGATGTCAAAACTACGATCATTATTCGTAATGCTGGGCTTACAGCGTGACCAAGGCGACAACACCAAGAAGGATGTACTTACGAAACGGCAAATTTGATTTTAGATTTCGCAAGATTTTTTAATCTGTGGAAAATTCGGACTGGCGGTTTTGGCGGGTGTTTTTTTTTTTATATTTCTAGCCTTCGAAAAAACGCGCATTCACAATTCACATGGTACAAATCGTGTTAAGTTTATCTACATTTTGAAAAGTGGTAGGTAGTTATTATGTAATTAACGTGAGTTCATTCAAAAACGACGTTCCGAGCGAAAAGTTTTTCAACACTAATGATATTTCCAATTATTATCAACGATAATGAGCAGAAGTTAACATCTCATTAGAGTTACCTAACACTCTGACAATGAAGAAATATTGAACTGTTCCTTTGTGAAAAGATTTCGTACGGCAACTGTTGACTACTTTTATATTGACCCAATTTTGTTTTTAAAATTTTATTGTTTTGTTTTATAAAAAATCTGCCATGTATTTTCAGAGTAGTTATTTTTATGCCTACTTTATTATATTACTGCTTAAAAAATAAACATACCTAATTACAGACTTCCGCTTACATCGTAATGCTACGGCCACACTACCTTACCGTCTACCGGGCTGTTACCGCAATAATTATGGCATTAAATTACCGTCTAAATTACTGCATGAACTGGTGTGGTTACACTACAGTTTACCTAGATATGTCGGTAATTATTGGCATTTACCGCAGCAAAAAAAAATATTAGTTAATAATTAATATATAATATGGTTTCTGTAATAATTCATCAAGGATTCTTTCTTTTTAAAAAGGATTTTTTCTTTTTCAAATCATCTATTGTACTTGGAAATGATAAATTTTGTTTGATCCGACGCCACGCATCATTGTGTACACTGCGATGTTTATAGTTCTTCTGTTGGGTATCCCCAAGATCCCAAAGAGAAGAATTCCAAGAATTCCAAAAATTTGCGCCATCGAGCGCTTTTTCATTTGACCACTCCATGTCGGTCGATACGTGCGTCGCCGGTGAGCTCATATTGCACACTGGACAAACGGTAGTGTGGCCGCATACGCAATAATTACGGCGGCAATCTTCTTTGATGTGCGAAAGAATACCGCCGCCGGAGCTATTGCCTACCGCCATTTGTCATATTGATTGGAATTGTAGAATTATGGCCATAAGTCGTGGTTACACCTAGGTGTTGTTAAAGTTGTGGCAATAATTATTGGCATATCACGGTAGTGTGGCCGTAGTATGCTTGTTGCTAAAAACACACTAATGTATCGTGTCGTATCGTTACCTGATCGTACAGTCGTGTCGTGATCTTTTGACTCTGGCCCATCGTTATTAATTCCAAAAATAACACAATTACAAACTTCCACACATCGTATCGTATCGTTACCTGATCGTAAGGTCGTGTCGTAATTGTTGCTCAAAATTACACAATTTACCCTCTCCCGTATACATCGTATCGTATCGTATCGTTACCTGATCGTACAGTCGTGTCGTGACCTGCTGGCACTGGCCCATCAGCTTGATCATCTGCGGGAAGGTGATGCCGAGCGGTCGGTTGATCCTGCTGAGGTGTCGGAGCAGACGGCCTGTGTCGTCTTCGTCACTGGAAGATAATAATATATCGTTTATTCATCATCATTATCTATAATATAAAAATGAATCGAAAGATGTGTTGGTGAGCGCAAATCTCGAGAACGGCTGAATTGATTCCGTTTATTATTTTTTACAATATTCTTTGAAGTACGAGGATGGTTCACTTAAACATGTACCACGGGCGAAGCCAGGGCGCAAATTATAATGTGCAATGTCAATTGTCCAATTGATAATTATTTATCAAAATTTATGTCAAACTTAATTTTACATGTGATTTTACATAATTAACTATGGAAAACTTTAAACTGCATTATTCCTGAGTTTGGGCACAGGCCACAGAGAGACGGTTGATTTTGCTCGTGAGATTAAAAATTTAAAACAGATGTGAATTATTCCGTTTGATATATAAATATCGCTCCAATTTGTCAAAATTAAAATTATTTCAACACACGTCCACTCGTCTTGATGTCCAAGGAGGGAAAGATGATGTCCAATTGAATAAATACTTAATACTATACTAATTAATAATATTTACGACCGTAAATCAATTAGCAAAATTCTCCACTAGTCATATTATCTTGATTAAAATTGTGCAAAAACGTAAACAACCTTGGTAATTAAGTTACACTTGTAAGCAATTAAATTATAACTATTATTACTGATGAAATAAAGATAAATATAATGTTCGTGTGCACAATCTAATAATAATTTACAATAAAATAGTCATGTTTCAAACGGAGTTATTACTAAAATCTTGTAATAATATTATCACACTTTATAACCATTCATTTGATAATAGCTAACCAGAAAGCTGCTGGTTTAGAAAGTTGGGAATATTCCGGAACTATATACCTAACTGATTATTATTCATAATAATCTACCGCATTTATCAAATATTGATAGTTCAAACAGTACTACACATTTTTTTCATGTTTATTAGCTTTAAAAATTATATTAGTATGTACGTACCTACTTCTTAACCTGTGTTTTAACCATATCACTATTAGACATTTCACAGGAATGAAATATGTTTTACTTAAACAAAACAATATGTACATTGTACAAATCAATGCACACAGCTGACACTTTTTTTTTCAATTAGGTATGTACTTTTAAAAAATCATTGACTGAATTAATAATTGACGCCTTTTTTTCTCAAAGTCCATTCTTTATTTTTCCCGCCAATAAACTTTTTCTTTATAAGCTGTTAGGTATCTGCCTTAAAATTTCAAATTTCGATTCTTTCTTTTTTCATGAGCAAAAACAAGATTATTTCTGTTTTTTTGAAGATTGAAGATTTTTTTTAATAATTTAACTGGGATAATCTCAATAGGTTATTAATCAATTAAAATAATCTTATTTAATTCTCGCAAGGCTTTCGCAAGGGCTCTTCAATTAATATTTCAATCGACATTAAATTTAAATGTAAAATACCTACTTTTATTCGATAACTTCATTGAAGCATGCGAGAAATAAAAGCAGCCTCAAGGCTACAAGTTGAAGGCCATTATTATTAGACACGAGAACAATTTCGATATTGACAATGGATAAATTGTATCGGAAACTAAGGAATTTAAAATAAAAATATGGCAATAATTTAGTTCATAGAAGATATTCGGATTTGGTTCATATATTGTATTATGTGAATTTTTAAAATTTTGTTTATGTGTGAATTTTATACATTTTTTTTTTGTCACAATGTTGCCCGTATTATATAAATAAAATAATACTGACTGGCATGGCACCGTGGCTGGCACATTAGAAAAAAAAATCAAAATTCGAAACTTTGGACAACGATTTTTTTTCTATATGATGTCAAGGATGTCAAAGGTTGCACTAATGTTTTTAATCGACAGATTACCTCACGAAATAATACTATGTACGATATAATACTATGATAACACATAGTGACCCAAATGTGCAGTAGACCACGTCCTACTGACCTCAGGTTATGCAACGGGCACTGGCCTTGTTGAAGATGTTACAAATTCATACGAATCTTTTCATCTTTCACGCTACTGAGAGAAATGGTGTCTTTATCTTGTACCTAGTAAAATGTGGAGACGA
This sequence comes from Colias behrii, assembly GCA_029959065.1. Taxonomy (NCBI): domain Eukaryota; kingdom Metazoa; phylum Arthropoda; class Insecta; order Lepidoptera; family Pieridae; genus Colias; species Colias behrii. Next base: position 768,276 of record JARWMC010000013.1, read on the forward strand.
AAAGAAAATGTTTATAATTATTTATATAGATAAATAACTATTTAGAAACTAAACCAACTACACATCACCATAGCAGACAGAATATTAAAAAAGTAGAAAAAAAAATATGGTAAAGAACTACATTTATTTACGCGCAAAAAGTTGTTTTATTCTTTTTGGCGCGTAAAAAGAAATGTGTGGAAAGAATTTTTGAATAGAGAACGATTATCGAGCAAAACGAAGTGCACCAGCGCGAAAAGCGATTACTTATATATAAACTTGACCTTTAATATAGCTATTAGCTCGGTTAATAACATTGCACAAACTTTCCCTTCACCTTCGCTGGTATCGGAAGGAAGACGGTATTTCCTTGCGTGTGGCTGTTATGCAGTTGGCTGTCACGGTAAATTAGTTATCTGTATTGGTATTAAATTGATGATACTGTCAACATAGTAATGTTTATATCCTAGTTTTGGGTGAAAATTTTAGCTAAATTATCCGTTTTGCGTGATTGAACAAGAAAGTTTTATAATTATTACGTCCGTATTATGATAGAAAGGTAATTTTTTTAGACGATTGCTATAAATTATAATTTGTATAATAACAATAATCAAATATGTATTCCGATTTTAAAATTGAAAGTTGTAATAAAAGTTGAGTAAGTATGTAATAATAATATAGGTAATACTATACTAATCTTACTAGATAAGTATGTTAAGAAAACAATTCTATTTAATAACGCTTTTTGGTGTTCCAGCTTTCGAGTGCAAGAACGACAAACGTGGTTCTTCGCGCGAACTGTCATACGCGTGAAGTTAAAATAGTCGTTAGTCGTTACCCTTAACCCTCCATCGGGTCAACAACAAGAAGATTTCTTCTTATGTAGGTAAGTTTTTTTATTTTTTTTATTTACTTCGCAAATTCCTTCCTTCTCCTGACAACTCAGCTGTTTTTACGTGAAAGAGTAACACACATCGACACATTCTTACAAACTTTCGCGAATATAATATTAATAGAAAATAGGATAGATTAACATTGTATAAATTATTAAATACATTATAATTTCTAACCTCCGTGCCTATATCCCGGGTCAGTGAGGACAATTCAATAAACATAGTGTCCATTTAACGAGGTCTGAATGTAATGGAAGCTAGGCACAATAGAAGCACTAACGCTACATTGTTGGAATACGACTTGAGAGTTAGTTCCGGGGATTGATAGCCCTTTAAATCTAGACTTGAAACTGTCTAAAAGATTAGAATTAGAGACTTTTAACGGATTTTATACGCGATTTATTTCACTTTATTTAAGCAGACGTTTCAACGAACTAACGAAATGAAAAGTAGATTATTTTAAATAGTGTTTATCACTCCTCTCGTAAAATTATAATGGAAACTACCTACATACCTATACGATTGATCATTGAATAACATAAAATATATGTAGTTAAGTTTAAAATTTTATTTTCTGAAAAGAATATATTTTATGTAATAACTACTTAGGTAATAGGTTAACCATTCAACAGCACATGTAAACTAATAATATTATATTAAAATGATAAGTAATACAACAAATATTTCCCATACATAATTCAATAACTATTTCTTGGTTCATATGAACATACCTAGCTGAGAAAAAACATCTCAATTAGGCAAGAACTGAGCACTGCTTTATATAATACATGCAATATGCTAATATTATGCGTGTTTCTATGTAAACATTGTTAAACTAATGTTTTTATTTAGCAATCGTGTATACGTTTTTATTTGCATATTTCGTAATTTTGAGGCTCAGTGAAAATTGTGCTTAATTTGGCCCTCAATACAAACAAAAAGTTGCCAAACAAAAATCTTTGAATATAATGAATTCATACAATAATGCGTAACAAACAATAATGTATGAAGAAGATGTTTAGACGTAGACTAAGTTAACGTTCGCGTTGTTAAAATCGACAGGTTGACGACAATTGAAAGTAAAAGTAAATCGTGTTGTTTGGCAACTTTTCGTTATTTGATAAACGAGAAAATGTAAAATATTACGAAATAAAGAAAGAGAAATAGCTATGTCATGTAATAGACTACAAGCCGGTATAGGAAAAAAATATGGGTCATTTGAACCACCAGGTGACCTATCTAGAACGATAGAAGAGCATAAAATAATAAGATTCAGCACTATGCCGTCACTTGTAAGCTGTCCAACTGAGTGTAGATGAGAATTCGAAAGTACAGGTAGACTCGGTAAATTTTGGTCATATATTTTTGTACGGCATTCTTAACCACCGATAGATCCATTAAAAATAATAAGAAAACGCTCAGTGCCGTACAAAAATGGTGGTCCACAAAGTCGAAATTTTTATTTAATTTCCGAGAGTTACCAGGGTAAATTTGGTCATTTGACCATGTACGGCATCTGTGTCATACTATTTCAATACTGCTTTTAATCCATTATTCCGCAACGCCGTACAAAAATCATGGGGACAAGGGGAAAAATCGAGAGTTGCAATCCCCTCTCTTTCCCCACTCCAGGGGGTCATTTAACACAACACGAAATAAATTTATTTTTAAAGTATTTTATGCATAGATAATATTTTTTCATGTGCCGTACATTTTCGTTGGTTCAAAGGGGAAAAAACTGAAAAAGAAAAAATCCATATAATGTAAGGTGAATTTTTTTTATATTTTGATAATAAAATATTAATACATAGAAGGTACCTGTTCACTCTACGCTTGAAGACCCCCATATTGTACTCGTCGGGGAACACAGACCCAGGAAGCATGTTCCAGTCCTTCGCGGTTCGGATAAAGAATGTGGAACCGAACCGCTTAGTCCGGGTACATGGAACGTCCACCATATGGCGATGCCTTGAATCTGTGCGCCTCGACGATCGATAGAAGAACGGGGATGGCGGAACGAGATCGTGCAGTTCCGCAGCGCACTCTCCAAAGTGTATCCGATAGAAGACCGATAAGTTGGCCACTCTGCAGCGGTGACCGAGGCTCTGGAGCTTTTTGCCTACTAGGTCATCGTCGTTTATGAGCCTCTTGGCACGCTTCTCTATCGCCTCAAGCGCCTCCAGCTTGTACTTGGCGGAACCGTCCCAGAGGTGAGAGCAGTATTCCATGCACGATCGGACTTGTGCTTGATAAAGGTTGAGCAACTGTCCCGGGCTGAAATACTGTCTCACCTTCGCCAGAATTCCAAGCTTTTTTGAGGCTACTTGGGAGCTTTTGATTCTATGAAGGAACCAAAGTTCAGAGTAGGCGTTAAGGTGATACCAAGAAGCTCGAGGTGGTTAATTATCGGCACGGACACACCTTGGAAAGTCGGAGTCAGGTGGAATGGACTCCGATAAATTGATGGAACTAATAAAGAAGCTATGAACGAAAAGATGTGAATTATATGCAATCAGCCCATGAATACAGGTAAAGTCACAAGCAAATGCTAGTAATATATACATATTCAAAATGTACAAGTAAAGCGCTTACAAATGAAACCAAACACGGCATATTTATCTTAACTTTATTTTTTTACTCTGTATGTTTTGTCCGCTAGAGGATTTTGTGAAACCCCATATAGCCTTGATAGGCTAGCTGGTCACTGGTTATCCAGCGGACAATTCAGACGCTTCTAATGATATGTCATTTGTCGAATTCTGATAAGTAGTTTAGAAGTTACGAGGGAACAGATGAACATACATACATACATGGCCTGTCAAAATCATAACCCTCCTTTTGCTTTGCCGTAGTCGGGTAAAAATATGTTAATGCCGTACTGTATCAGATGGCCATAAAGTACCCTTAATATTGTTGCGTAGCTTTCATCAGCCTAAAAGATGTGGTCTACACAAAAATGTACGGCATCATTTTTTCCTAATTTATCTATGTTAATACTATTTAAAACAAGGAATAAAATAAAGAAAACTATTATATTTCATTAATCTACGATGTTTAAACTTTTACAAAATTTCAGTTTTTGCATTTCTCTATAACTTTTTTTAGAACGGTTTCTTTTGAACGGCAATACTATATAACAATTGAATTTTACAATATCATGCTAAAAAAAAAGTTCCCGTACAGGGTCAAATGACCTTACAGCTCTTTATATCAAGAATACGATGAAATTATGATGATTATTGGTATACATTTAAAAGAACAATCATTTTTTGACGGCATTGCTTTTAATAGTACTTTTGAGTGCTAGATAATGTTTTGGAACCGAAGCCGTACTACTACCGGAATATTCAAATCACCTCCTGGAGTGGGGAAAGAGAGGGGATTGCAACTCTCGATTTTTTCCCCTTGTCCCCATGATTTTTTTACGGCGTTGCGGAATAATGGATTAAAAGCAGTATTGAAATAGTATGACACAGATGCCGTACATAGTCAAATGACCAAATTTACCCCGGTAACTCTAGGAAATTAAATAAAAATTCCGACTTTGTGGACCACCATTTTTGTACGGCACTGAGCGTTTTCTTATTATTTTTAATGGATCTATCGGTGGTTAAGAATGCCGTACAAAAATATATGACCAAAATTTACCGAGTCTACCTGTACTTTCGAATTCTCATCTGCACTCAGTTGGACAGCTTACAAGTGACGGCATAGTGCTGAATCTTATTATTTTATGCTCTTCTATCGTTCTAGATAGGTCACCTGGTGGTTCAAATGACCCATATTTTTCTTAAGTCTATAAGTGATGTTATGTTTTACTGGTTTTACTACGTTGAACGGCATTTTTTGTGTCTCATAAATCGATATGGAACCCTAGGTAATTACCTATAATATTTTATATTAAACTAGCGGTCCGCCCCGGCCTCGCCCGTGGTACATGTTTATGTTTTCTTTCCATAAGAACCATCCTCGTACTTCAAGGAATATTATAAAAAAAGAATTATCGAAATCGGTCCACCCGTTCACGCGTGATGCCGTGACCAAGGAAAACGGGTTTCATTTTTATATAATATATAGATTGTAACGATTTAAACTAGTATACGGGCTAAGGCATCGGTTCAAATCCTTATCTACCAACAACTTTTTTCTCATTTTAAATTTACATAGGTACAATAATGTTCATAATATAGTCATGATATATTGTGATGTTTAATTAAAATTACAGCAGGCTCCCATACTATATAAAAAGAAAATCACAGAATAAAAAAAAAGTAAGCCGCGTAGTCGGGTGCTAACTGCCATAGATAATAAATACTATACTAGTACTGCCACGCGTGCATTGTAGTTCAGTGGGTCACTACGAATGAAACAAAGCCATTCTCATCGACATTATTGATTTATATACATCGCACATGCATTTATTATTTATAGCTTTTTATGTTTTCTTTGTCTGGAATATGGATTATTTAAAAAAAAAAAGATGTACATAATAATATATCTCTTTATTCGAATCATATTTAGTGTGTTTTACTATGTTTTTGATAAGGTATGTTTTATAGGATAATATTTAAATTAAATATTTATTAAACTGCTAAGGATGCTGTAAATAAAATATAGTGCAATTCTACTAGTATATTACCTTTAACACGTTCGTTGCATTACGAGATCTATCATGAAAAACACTTTGCATAATTAATAAAACTATTTCAACCGACAACTGATATATTACTTTATTCCCATCACTACTTACTACACATAACACATATTGAACTATCTTCGGTTGCGGTACGAGATACAATCGATACCAAATTTTTTTTTTGGTATTTGTAGTTTATTCAAATGTCATAACTGCGTGCGAACCTATCAAAATATAAAACAATAGACTATCTTTCATCCACAATAACTTCAAAGTATATGTCATTGTTTTTTTGGAAGATAGATAGATTCTTTTTTTTTTATTTTCAAAACGGTATCTTTAGGAGACTGATTAGGTCTCAAACGCACCAAAGGCTTGGTAAGTTTCGAGATCTTTTAGGTCTCCAAAGCACCAGCTGAAAGTTCTTTGATAATGATGGCGCAGGGAACGTGTTAAATACGTGGTTGTAAAGTTTAAATGGTTGTGTCAGAAACGGTTTTGATCCCATCTAAATAACACCAAAAGATTTGGATTTACAAAGATCTCAGCTACATCTAATAAAGAATACTGGTAGCGTGCTTGTCTCAATTATTTATACAGCGTGCGTTTCAACACGTCTTAATTATTATATGCAATTACATTTAAAATCCGTACAACGCCTCAGCATCTCTGTAATTGTTTACGATTATTTACCATACTTATTGCACATTGTTACTCGTTTACTTGTTAACTACTAGATTATACAAATTTGACTTGGTAATATAACAGAACATTTGTATTCTTGTTGGCATTTTGTGTGACACGAGAAAGTGTATTTTCAGTGAAAATATACGAAACTCAAAACGTTAGCATATGGTTAGCATGCGTTTTTTATTGCATTTGTAATCATCACTACATAGTATAAAACAATGTCGCTTTCTCTGTCCCTATGTCCCTTTGTATCCTTAAATCTTTAAAACTACGCAACGGATTTTGATGCGGTTTTTTTTAATAGATAGAGTGATTCAAGAGGAAAGTTTTAGTATATAATTTATTAGGTTTTAGACAAAGCGGGCGAAGCCGCGGGCGGTAAGCTAGTTTAATTATAAAATTCTTGTATCAATGTTTGTAAACAAAACTCGTATGAAACGGTTTGACCGATATTTTATTAATAAGTTTTTCTGCATATGCAGTAGATGTGAGGTCTGAGAGTAGAATAATTCTGTTATACTATTGATTATCTACATTGCACTCATAAATACTTGCAGTAATGCAAAAGTGACTGTGCATGCAAATTATTTTTCCAAATATGACTAACTCTAAGTAAGAGAATAATAATAAGCACAAAAAAATCAAAAAAGTAAATAATATACATATACACAAATAATCAATAAATTAATATCTAGGGAGTAGTTAAGTGAAAATAATAATCTTAAAAAAACAGGATCAGATTACATAATAAAAAAAAATGCTTAAAAAGTAGCGGAACAGCTTAACAGACAGACAGAAAGACTTTCACATTTCTTATATTGGAACAGATAAGTAAAGCATTTTATGAGCACGCTCTTGGACTATTAGAAAGTTACGGCACTGATATTGTCACATGTGTGCGTTTAGTTTTCTAATCTAATAAAGTCTATTAAAATTACGACATTTTCTGTAATGTTAGATTTCGCGACATAACTGATTTTGATGAAACTTAGCAGTGTTTAGAAATATAATTTGTTATTTCATTGAGTTTTTGCCAGTTTTTGCTATATTGTGTAGAAATTGTATTTTTGACGATAAAAATCTTCATTTTTTATTCATTTTTTCATAATTTTGACATACCGAGATATCTTACAATTAAACTTTTCGACACCTCATAAGCTAAAATCCATCAAACCTTTTATTTACGCAGTAACTATTTAGTAATCTGTGCTTTTATTCAAAAGCATACGAGTCATACATTACAAAGTCGAAACACATAACCCTCCTTGCGCAATCGGTTAAAACTTAATAATTACAGGTCAATAGGCACAGTATCTATCCTTGAGCTAGATTAAGTTTGACAACCTCGTCCGATCACTTGTTCTTGCGAAAATTAGCTAACCTTACCATCTATTATGCGAAGTGAGCTTATAATAGAGATCTTCAAAAGCTGTAGAACATAATATTTTAATTTTTTTGATGAGGGTTTTTATGGATTTGAGGCAAGCATAAGTTTGTTTGAAATCTACCATTTTTCATCTATAGTCTATAGTCTATACTTACCAATAATAAAGTAGGTGTCTGTTTGTAATATTATACAACCGCTCTTTACGAAATGAATATGGATGTTTACGCGGTACAAAATAATATATACGGCCGCATCCAACTGGCTGGACTCATTTTGACGGGACTTTCATTGATGTTATAAGGAGTAACTAAAGCTGTTTTTAGTCCAATATTCCTACAGGAACTTAGGATTGAAATTAATACCTCATTTACGCGGGTTATACCGCGGGACGCACCTAGATAGTAATAAAAACATTTTTGTATTTATCAACCTGCACATTTTGTTAAACGAACTATACATATTTTTTCCTCATAGGTATTATGTTTTAACAAGAAAAAACGTCAAAAGTTTTCAACCATCAAAACATCCTAGAAAAATATTCCTACCTCTCTGAACATCGTTAAAAATTCGCAAAAACAAGCATCTTCATCACAGTTGACAGTTCATATGTATGGTTGTCTGTATGTACATCACGTGTTGCTTGACGCAATGGATGTCGCCCGAGGACGTGGACGGTTCATGCAATAGGGCACCAAATGGGAATGAAATTGAAAGTTAATGAGGTTAACGTTCGCTGGGAGTTTTGATGTGTGTTTGAAATTCTAAAAGTGCTCTATAGTCTATTGAAAGTTCTAAACGTTAGACTAGTAAAAGGGTTTGTGTCAATTGAGATTCTAAAAGTAAGAGTATTAGTAAGTTAGGTTTAATGAAAAACAAATTAATTTGAGCTTCTTTTTCGAAAGCTTTTGGTTGAATTAATATGTACAAATGGATGGAATTATAAAATATGTGATCCGTTATAATGCTTCCTTTTGTCGCAAAATTATAGCTGTAATTTTCGTTACTTCGTCTAGGTACCTCTTTATGTTTGGAACTTCCTGAAAATTAGATATACTGTTTAATAATTTTATTTTGTACGCTATTTTTATAAATTTTCTGTAATTAGCTCGATGCCAAGGACATCCGAGTCTGGGAAATTAAATTCAAGTAACAAAAATGGTTACGAAAATTTTACATCAATATTCAATTACTGACTACTGTACCAAAATAATTATACATACAGATAGACCTATTATTATTATTCAACACGGATGTATTTGTATGCTGGTATCCTTTTTACGTTCCATAGAAAAATGCATTTTTTTTGTTACAAAACGTCCGGATATATTAAATTTAAATGCAAGCAATATTAACACACAGAAGGCACAAAAATTACTTTCCTAAGTAATTTGTTTTCTAAGACTATGTTAATACAAAATTCTTGAGTTTTGTCTACTAGATGGCGCCCCTTAAAATTAAGTAGCTCGTATTATAGCCACACTAACAACTCTAGTACTGATAGAATTAAATGAATGATGAATGACGAAAAGGCAAAAGATGAACATCCAGTATTACAAAATTAATTAAGAAAAATTTCTTTGATAAAACCACATGTTCGTACGTACGAAGCAACACTATACGAACTAGAACGAATTCACGCTTAGTTCCTATAAAAAAATTAAAAAAAAAACATCAAAAATCCATGCAAATATTAGTCATTCTACACCTCACGCATACGGCATAACGCGACTCTTGCGCAGATTCCGATGCGGCAATTGTTCAATGATTGAATCATTGATCGCCCCTCCCTTGCCTCTCCCCACACTCCTAGCGCTGTGTCAAGTCTAGACCTTTATGGACACTTCCCGAAACATTTTGAGGATATCATTGGAAATATGGCTCGAAAAATTGTTATTTTTTGGGATTTTTTCCAATTAAAGGGTTACTGATTTGAGAAAATATCAAAATTTTCATTAGATTACGTTTTAATAAGTCCACAAAATCGGCACTGACATAGCTAGATGAGAAAATAAGTAATATTCTTCATTCTCATTTTAGTACATATTTCTATAGAATGTACATAGCTGTGGCATTGATACTTTAAACTGTAAAACACGAGTGCATTTGCCGCTTTGAATCAAATGTTTTCCATTGTTTAAAAAAAGTTAATTTTATTTTCCAATCTCTGTATCTACAATATCACCTTTAAACACAAGTAACTAAAGTTGATTTTCCTTCTCACTATTCACACTAAGTAATTCGCTTTTAATGAGACTAGAACTCCATGCAAACGAATTCTATTTTTATGACAGAAAAATAACTAAAAATACACGTAAGGAATATAGGTCAGTGTAAATGTGATGCACCCTCTAGACCCTGAAACTGGGTTGATTGCTGCCATTACGCTGGCAAGGGGTCTGAGATTCGGTGCTTTGCTGCACCAAGACGACAGTTATGACACGTCTTTATAAGACTAGAAATAAAAAATTGTTGCGGAAAAAACAACTTACTAGATGTCTATTCTAATAAATTGAAATACACATCATAGAAAAAACTCATAGCATTTAGATATAGAAAAACACATGGATCCGTTGTTAAATAGGTCGGGAATATCAAAAGGTGGTCATTTAATAACTACCGCAGATACATTTTTTTTATATTTTATTCAAGTAAGAAATTCTGTCTATATGTCTGTGATGCTTTCACGACAAAACCACAGCACCCATAGTTTTGCCACGATAAAATCGCGGGTCATAGCTGGTCTTACATTTCCACCTACTCCTATGAGAAAGGTTAAAGTTAATTACGAAGTTACCATTGACTTTTCAAGGGAGAAAGGCTATTGTATTATTACTCGCTAAACGTAGCAGGAACTATTAACTTATTCATGTTCAAGGTAGACCAATAGAAAGTGGCCATTCAATTAATCTAACATGTGTTATTTACACAGCATGACGGTCATGCTAACACCTAGAAAGTTCTAAAGTAAAAATCGATTTAATAGAGCAAATATAGACACCGATGGCAAATATTGAAATATTCAATTCAAATGCGCTACAAATTGTGAATCTATATTTTCTTGAGGAAAGGTCGGTCGGTCTAAAATAGTTACCTTAATACCTTAATATTTGCAGAGTATGCTAAAATTAGTCAGAATGATTGCATTGATTATAAACGACATTATATACGTCCATTTAAATATTTGTAGTTAATTAAATAATTTTACTTAAAACCTTATTCAGTAATTTTCTTCTGGCTTCATAAAGAATATAAAGGTAAATCAGGAAATTGAACTCATGTATCAAATATCTGATAACGATCGTCACGTGTCTCCAAGTGGTGCATAATAGTGATGCATTTCACATTTGTTTCATCGATCAATTTTCAGTACAACTACGCAATCCACCTCCTTGTCAAAATCACTATTCACACGAATTTACCTTCCTCTGCTTTTCAGAGACTTTTCCATTATAATGCCCATTTGTTAATCCCTGTAACAAGACGTTTCTCAATCTTTAAATTCAAGAGTCCAGAAATTTCTCAATTATAATGGTCATATGTTAACCAGACGTTCCTCAGTCTTTAAAATGGAACCCTAAGCCCAGGACAAAACGTGCGACACCGAGAACGTGATTCGCGATCCATTAAAGTATCAGGTCAGCCATTATGTACTTCTGCGAAGCCAAGTAACTTATTGTACGTGAATGGCGGTCGATCACAATGCGAATCGTAACTGGATTTCGAGATTATGTGCATAACTTGGATTATCGAATGGTACTAATGGGATGCTGGACTGTGAATGTATTGTTAGAACACGAGGCCAATTTGTATCGATATCAAATGTGATAGTCACGTTTACGTTACTAACTCAATTGAATTGATGAACTTTTATATGAAGATAGATGATACTTCGTAGGTCAAAGGTTAGGGAATTACTGCACATAATCGTAGCCGTGGAAATCTAGATCCAAATATCAGAACGCGATAGCCATCTTTAAAATACCTATACCTAGTCGTCTTATCAGGAAAAAGTAATATTTTAATTAATGAGAGCACCGTTTTTGATGTTTTAAAAATATTTCCGAAAAAATCAGAGCTATTCTTTTCTTTATTAAAAATTTATAACCCACCATGAGATGAATTAATTATTCGCCGAATTCTATCCCATAAGAAAGTAGTTAGTAGATCCTAAAACTTACACTGGTCTAAATTTAGCGCTTCCAATTGACCAAACAACACATACCATTTACTGTCAAAAACCATCAATGAGCTTGATATATCTCAAGATTCGGATGAGTCAAATGGTCGAGGGGAAAGGGGAACTGCTTCGCGTATTGTAGTGCGATTTGTGATCGCAAATATTATGTGAGCTGAATGGATGGAAGCTTCTAGAAGTATTGTCCCTTATGAGCAGTAAATATTTTAAGCAACTCTGGTCATTGTACCATTTATATTCTGTGACTGTGTCGTGGTCAAAATGAAACTGATGTAATTTTAGCTTTTCAAACTTTACTATTCTACTCATGTTATAAAAGTGAAATTTGGAGAAAATTGATGGACGAATGATTAGCTGGGTCCACACCGGATGATCCAGTGATCCCGCGATCCGCGATCCAAGATCGCGGAGCATGGATCGTGGATCATGTTAGGCCGATCCACTTTAAAAACTTGCGATCCCAAATATGCGCTCCAAGTGATCCTAAAGCGATCCGTGATTCAGCCAGTCTAATTACTCTTGTACAATATGGAGTCACACGTACAACGGCGGCGTCTTGCCGTTGCAGCAGTAACTTTTATTATACTGAAATGTTTGCGCAAAAAATTAAAAAAAGAAATCGACGGTTTTGGCTGAAACAATTTTATAAAAATCGTGGCATCTGGGACTCAGCTGTACGCAGAGTTAGTTTCAGATGAAGTTGAACACAATTTTGCAAGAATGAATGCTAATCAATTTGAGATATTCGACTTTCTGAGATGTCCATGGTGAGGTGGATCGCGCGATCCAACACAACCGTCCACACCGCGCGCATCACGCAACTGAGGCACCTTTGAAGTGGGTACAAAAACCGCCCGCTAACGGATCGCACGAGGTAGGGAGCGCGCGCTCCAAAACGCGTGCATGGATCGCGCGCGGCACGTCCACACCGCCCGCATCTTTGGATCGCGCGCCTGCCGCGCGCGATCGGATCGCGGTGGATCGTCCGGTGTGGACCCAGCTATTCTTATTCACAACGGTTGAATGAATTTCGATAAAATTAAGGGCAAAGATAGATTACAGTTTCGAATGCAACGCAAAGCACTCGTCAACTTTTATCTGTGACTTATGCGAGCGAAACTACCTAAAGAACTTAAAAGCTATCTTGTTACGGTATCTAACCAATTTTCCAATTGCCATGATTGAAAAAAAATATGACTAAAAATATGACATCCTTATTCTTTATCCTATCTTTATCCATAACAAAGTTTCCAAAATATTATCAATATAAATTCGGACTAAGTTTCACCCTAATCAAGTAAATTAATAATTAACGAAACTTGTTGACTCCCTCTAATCGCTCTATAACCTTACCCCTGGCCTTCCTGTGTCTGTGCCATAAATCTACAGTCCTTTATCAATGCGCAACGTGACTCATAGCTTCATAACGAACATTAGGTAGGTAATCGGTCTAACGTTTATCCTTGTATCTAATGGCAATAACGGTCAGAACTTTTTATCGTACAAATAATATCAATATTTTTATTTAAAAAGATACTGTTTCTGTCTACAATATTTTTGGTTTACGTTTAACTTCACCTAATAGTAAAAATTCTAAGAAAATTGCATGGTTCCACCAAGGATCTGTTCAGGTCCTTTGTCTAATCTTATATAGCAAAGTGACTACAGATGTTTTTCTAAATATGATATATTCATAACATCTATGATATAAGTTGTTTGTGCACGCGACGTTGTTTAGCAAATTCATTTGGCTAATAACAATAAATTGCGTGCATTTGATATGACGTTATGTTTAACATTTGTGGACAATGGAAACAATCAGTTAAGAATATTTTTTGCATCTAAACATGTGTGTAATGGTGCATACTTTGCTCATTATTTGATTGTTTATGAAGATGGTAGTTGATATTGATAATAATTACGTAATTTGAAATTCATTTGCGCTATTAGGTATGCTATTAAATTACGCAGATAGTGTGGTATAATTATCTTATTACAATTATATTAAATACTTCCTAATTAATGTACTACTAATTCCACAATATAAACATTCGCGTTGGTGAAAGATATTTTAGTACAAATTACAAAGATTTGTCTTTGATCATAATTAACTAACTCCACCAAAAAATTCTGATTTGTAACATTACAATATAATTAGCGTATTTCTTCAACTCCTAGGTTGGCAAGTTGCAGTTTATGTAGCATAATGCATATAGATGCATAATTTGTCAATTAATTTTTTTTAATTTATCTGTAATCATGGTAGGTATGTATAATTAATGATGCCTAAGATCTTAGGCAAGATATCCCCACTTGAAAAAAAAAGACGGGTTGCACTCCGGGAGTGCCGGCAGAAGTGAAAACTTGATTATTAACGTTGAGCATGTTTGATATCCATCCGTCTTCGCTTTTTCGATCAGGTCACGTGTCCTGACGCGAGTTTAAGATTTTATACTCATTACAGAAAAAGTACTCAACGCCGCTAAAGAAGTTTTCACTTCAAAAGTATATAAATGTTATTATGGTGCTTCAGAAGTTTTTATCCGGTTCAAGCACAGAATAGCACATAGCATAGCACTAGTAACTATATTGTTCAAGTCAATAAAATGCAACAGGTAGGTAGTTACCTAATTATTAGTTTCAATATTGTTTATCTAATATGATCCATAATACTTATTACGATCTATTATCTGACCTGTCACCTCTGTAAAGACATTATTTATATCGAATTAACGCTATTTGCAATAAATTTATTTACCTACGTAATACGTTTATAGGAAAAAATAGATTCAATTTTTTATTTGTCCCATGCTGGACGAACAGTGGGCAAAGATTACGACATTGTGGAACCCAGACACAGCTAGAAGGCGACGCGGCAGGCCGAAGAAAATATGGCGGAATCTTTTGCTATTGAAGACCAGTCTTTAGTAAATTGGTCCAATTCAACCAATTTACTAAAGACTGGTCTTCAATAGCAAAAGATTCATGGAAGTGCCTTGGGGAAGCCTTTGCCCAGCATTGGGACACAACAGGCTAATACAATACATTACAATTTTTTCATTGTTTGTAAACATCCTTTTATACATTTTTACTGTAAATTTAATCGTTGTACTATCAACTTCGTGACATCTTTAATGCGTCATTTATAATCTACATTAATCGTTATCTATTTATTTATTAACGAAGCACGTACAGTTAACACGAAGTTAGTAAACGAACCTCTTAACACAGACTAATAATAATATACTACGTATACAACTCTTAATAATTCAACCTGTCCTTGGTTTAGTAGACCACTCACTTTGCCATATGACTCGAGACTTATCTATACTAATATTATAAAGCTGAAGAGTTTGTTTGTTTGTTTGAACGCGCTAATCTCAGGAACTACTGGTCCGATTTGAAAAATTCTTTCGGTGTCTTTCGGAGGCCCATTCATCGAGAGAAGCTATATATGCTATATATCATCACGCGAAGACCACTCGAGTGAAACCGCGAGCGCAGCTAGTAAAATATATAACTAAGGCCTAGCTATCAGCTCGCTTTTGTAAACTCAAAGGGAAACATTTATCTTATAAAAACTCTAAGTCTTATTTATTCAGTTTGATTTTGACTTTGATTTTTGAATAGTATTTAGTTTTCCATTACAAACGAACAAAGAATAGTTATTAGCCGACTTGTCACAGCAAAGAAGGACATCGTTTAGTAGATGACTTAAAAACAATATTAAATTATAATATTATATTAGGTAGAGCAGAAAATTCAATAATTTTTATATTAAATGTTTACGATCAATTCTTAGAAGTTAGACTTCCTCATTTTATTTCAAAGAGATTCATATTTTTTGTTGGTTGGGGAAACCACCTTACGTGCTCAAGCAAATATGAATGTAGGAAGTAGGAAATACCAACATAGAATAAAATATCTAAAACTATTGGAAATCGTTTGGAGATCTTTAGGAAACGGAATCGTATAGAAATAAGAGTTAGGCCGCCTTTCCATCTGCAAGAAAACTTCCGCGAGAAATGTCCGACAGTCTGTCTGACAGCAGCTTGCAAGTCTAATTTCGCGTTTCCACCTGCAAGTAGACTTGCAAGAACTCGCGGAAGTTTTCTTGCAGATGGAAAGGAGGCCTAAGCGATGAACGACAAAAACAACAATGGTTAAATTATTATCTGTATAGATTCATACAGATTAAAAAGTAATCATTTATAGTATCACTGCAAAGAGCGGATACCATAAAAATTATTCCCTTTGTTTAGTTTATCACATTTTAATGGCTATCATAGGGTCATATGTGTTCAATTTTTTTAATGATTACGACTTATATTTTTCAAATAAAATTAAAGAGAAAATGATGTTAACTTATTATTTATTCTTAAACAAAAAAATCTCAATATTCTTATTTTTAAGCTGTTTTAATAAGCCTAATTAAGAATTTCAATTATGCACAATCAGACCAATAAGCTACGGTAATTAAACAAATTTGCAATTGGTTGATTAATTAATGATTTTGGCATACATTAGATAACAAAATATAAAGTATACTCTACCATGATTTTAACTCTATTATAAAACGCTTGCCTAGATTTAAGCTTGTCTTGAGTACCTTATTGTAGACTTAGCCTACTTCCAGGGGCGTAGCTACCGCCGTATCTGCCGTATCAATTATACGGGGCCCCCGCGCCAAGGGGGCCCCCAATGTGCGCTTTTGTGAGAAATCTTTACTTCCTAAGGGCCCCCAAACAAATTTATATACGGGGCCCCGCCAAGGCACGCTACGATTCTGCCTACTTCCCTTTTCCTCTATGGTGAGAAGATCCAACATATGATTAATTTTTATTAATTATACACGAGTATCCTAAGTATCTTTTGCCGGAACGAACATTTAACGTTTTATTGTTTACTAGCTTTCCGCCTGCGGCTTCGCCCGCTTTGTCTAAAACCTAATGAATTATGTACCTATATATTATCTAGTCTTCATCTTGAATCATTCTATGATTTCTATCTATTAAAAAAAAGCGCATAAAAACCCGTTGCGTAGTTTAATATGTATATTTAAGCATACAGAGGGATACTGAAATCCGTTTTTCGGCTATAAAAAAAGGCAAAAAATTGATTGATGTCTCTAATTCGCTTCTACAAAACCATTTGTCTCTAAACATGGCATTTAGGTATATTCTATTGTAGTGAAGGCTTATTTATGATCTCAGTTGCCAAGAAAAATATATTTTGTATCGGTCGATAAAGCCTCAGCAAAGCCTGAGATTTATAAGATGCGGTTTTCGGGCCACAATAGCGCTTCCGCAATGCGGGAACGTGTTAAATATAATGTAATGTTTTCTTAATTATTCTGCTAACTTCTCGCAACAATAATTTTATTTTTAACCGACTTTAAAAAACTAAGGCGGAGGTTTTCAATTCGGACGGTATATTTTTTTTTAATCATGTCAAAATTACAGACGTTTTACAGAATATTTCCTAACCCACGGAACTCTGCTCTCAAAAATAATATTTGCCTGTTATTGCCATATTATTTATACATTTTTTTATATTTTCTATCGATGCTCTACCGGCTACTCTTTTTATCTTTATATGACATAGCCTTCCTCATATCGATTATCCAAATACGTTGTCCGATGTTTCGATTTAAACCGGTTCCTTAGTTAAGCTCATTCAAACAAACAAACTCAACTTTATATTATTAATAGTAAGACGTGACCCAGCTTCGAGGATGACCCCACTTCATTTCTCTCAAATGACATCACAGATGAAGCTGGTTTTCGGGTGTTATGTAATATGATGCGGTATACTTTCACATCACATGTTCCATGATTGGAGATTATATTCGAGCCTTATTGTATAATATGTCGTTAATTTTGAAGCTTGGGATCATAGCCGTTATGGAATATTTAAATCCTCGACGCTAACGATGTAATAGGTATAAAATATGACGTATTTTTTATCTGTTTGTGTGGTTTTTTGAAATGATACTGATCTGACACATATTTGATGGAAAATCCAGCCTCTCGCCATAATTGAACTCTAATTGAGCTCCTGTTTTCATCAAGTATACTTTAAGTAAAATATTTTTTATTTTTTGTTATAGATAGGTAGTTACTTTTACGTTTAGTTTTTATTACATTTAAGAGCTATGATGACACAAGACACACACACACACACACAATCAAACACACATAAACATTTAAAAGATCGAAGTATACAACTACCTATCATTCCCAAAAAATACTGCACCAATATTGTACTCACTAAGTCTCAATGAGCTCGCAGTTCAGCAGCAATTTATCCTCCCCCAGTTCCACCACCGCGACAGTCTGGTCATGGAAGTATATCATCCTCAGGGTGTCGTTGGCGACCCGTCTCCCGGAGTACGGCTTCACTCCGGGGTCCTTGCTGATTGCATTGTCCGATCTCGCGCCGACGCTGCCGACGAGACCTGGGAATTGGAAGGTTGGGGTGTCGTTTCAAGTGTTGATTTTTATGTCAGAGCAAGTGAGCTGATGGTTCGCCAGATGGTAAGCGATCATCTTAACCTATTATTTGCTCTACAGCTTGACCCAAAGTTATAAAAAATAAATAATCACTTGGTCTTATAAACCGAGAAGCTGTTTGCATGCATAGTGCATACTTTGAAGTAAAAATAAATAAAAGAAGTTCTACAAATTCGCGCCATATTCAAGTACTGTACTTATAAACTTTTATATGGTTTACCTATATGACTTTGTTTCTTTTTCCTTGGTAACTTCAATGTGAATACAACATAAAAGTCAAATTATTTAAAAAGTAACTTTGTCGGTCTTCGGTCACGTTAATAAACCTACGTCTGGATGTATATTGGATAAATAAAATTTGAAATTAAATCGTATTTGAAATATGTTACTTGTTGTAAATGTATGTTAATTAGAAGGCATTAAAAATTATTGATACGCTTTAGAAATTTTTACCAGGTTTTAAACTCGTTTATATAATCTTTCTACGCCCAGCGGAAACTTAAATCGTCCTCTAGCAAAAATCAAAACTAATATCTTCCGGTCGTCAATAGAAATTATACCAATATTTTAGAAGAGGAATATTGAATTGATATCTAGAGCTTTGCTTACGATATTAAAATATGTAAAAATACGAAAAATAATTCATTCATCATCCTGTATAAAAACTATAAATTTTTAAACCATAATTAATTTTGGTTAATACCTACCCATTTTTATCGATAAAAATTCAATACTTTTTATTGTTCATTTTTATCATTTTGTCATGACTCTACAATAACAATAACTCTCTTCAGTATTTACATCGTAGAAATATAAATACTGAAGAGAGTTATTGTTATTGTAGAGTCGTACTAAATGATATAAGTAATATTTACTGGCTTGATTGAAAAATATAAGAATAACTTAGAGATAATACTTATGTAATATAGAGACAAAAGTAGAGTCTCACAAAAAAAATATATTTTATATATAAATACTAGGGATCAATCCTTGGTTTGCTCGGATAAAATGTTAGAACTAAAACTATAGGTACAAAATGTAGGTCTTTAAACATAATTGAGTACTTATTAATTTAAACAAATTAACTGCGATTATTTTATAGGAAGTGCGATACAATTTTAGTTCAATAAAGAATTTCCGATTTTTATTAAGATTACAGTTTGTTTAAATGGAATTGCAAATAAATGAAAATTAAAAATTGCATAAAAAAATTGATTTAAAAAATTAAAATGGCTTTCATTGAAAGTGAAAACTCTACAAGCTTTCAAAAGCTATTGCCGAAGTCGGAGCCAACTTTTAACTTACAATGCCGAAAGTTATATTTTATGTAACACTGCGACAGTTGCACTGAAACCTGAATTTATTTGTGCTCTCATTATATAATTTGTTTCACATTATTTTTTACCATTTGATTATAATTAATTTAATCAACACGCAACGAATTAAATTGCATTTAATCGTATCTATTTACCAAATCATCCGTGACAGCGGTAAAAAATCCGATACACCTGTTTTTTAACCTGTTTAAAATCCGTTTATTGTATAATGATGATTAACTACCTGCAAGAGACCAGCTCGCCGGTAAGCTGAAGGTGAAGGGCTTCGCAGACGCCGCCTGCGGGGAGGACACAGCAATGCAACAGATCACCACAACACTCAATAAGGACTTTAGGACTCCATCTGCCATCGGGGCGCCGCGGTGTATGGCGTCCCGGGCGGATCGCATCGCGGTGAGGAGTCTACGAAACGACATTGTGTCAATTGTCCATGACGTGCGCACCGCTCGGTGGTTGAACGCGGACTGAGAGGTGCTTACTGCTTAGGTACTGCTTTCTTCGCGTGTCGTCATCAATTTCACTGATACTGATAGACGATAGTTGATACACACGTCACGATTTGTGAACAACTGGTAGCACATATTAATTGATTGTCCATGAAGCATTGGCCTCTATGGATAATTTAGCGTAAGTAGCCGGTAGTACAGGATTTTATGGTCTGACTTTTGCTTTATCGCAATTTCCTAGCAAAATATGCCTCATGTCCCCTCGTGGGGTATGGGGAGATGCACTATGTTTAAGTATCAGTTTCACTGTACATATTTTGTAAGTTTAAGTGATCACCTTCTTTGCCCTGCCAAAGCGAGGCATTTTTTTGTTGAACATCCCCACCGGGAATCGCACTTATGACACTTGTTTTTACGCTCACGCATTAATCACTGTACCAAGGGGACCGTTAAGTTTAAAAAAAATGAGTATTGATAGGTCTAAAACGAGTGTACCTACATACCTATAAATTGTGTGTAAAAAACTTGCTTCTAAAATGCATTTAGTTTCCATAGACGTCAAAAAAACTTTAGTCTCTACCAAGTCAATTTAAATATTGAGTCATTTAAATATTATGAGTCAGTTCGCTAATCACTTGTCTTTTGATATAAGATATAATATCAAAGCTTACTTGGAAAAATTTTCAATACAAGTTTAAAACCGGAGACAGTTATATGTAATTTAAAGATAACGATCATGCTTCACAATAATTATTTTACTACACTTTTTATTAGAAAAATGATTATTTTATCGCTCATAATCACATGAACATGTCATAATGGATATTATAACATTCTCATATTTGAATGAAAAACCGGCCAAGTGCGAGTCGGACTCGCGCACGAAGGGTTCCGTACTTATGGTACTATGGAGTCCCTTGATATGTCTATAATTTTTAATTTTTAGTATTTGTTGAAGAAAATAGAAATACTATTATTATGTAAAGAAAATTATATGATGATATACCTATGAATGGTAGTATGATGATGAGCCATGGTAGGTAATATTATACAATCGATAATTAAGTTTATAAACCGAATATTATCCCCGCATAGTAGGAATTTCTATTTCTTTTTTACCATTTTTGAAAATTTTCTTTCAACAAACTTTTCAACACAATCCTTACACAGACAATGAAACTCTTCAGCTTTATACTTTACAGATTCGCAACTATACATTAAAGAATTTTGAAAAACCTAAGAGAAGGCATAGAGTAGGTGGAAAAATACGATGAAACAGCAATTGCTGCAAGATTGACATTGTGACGGTCAATACCAAGATTATATAATGTTTATACAGAAGAAAGTAAAGACCGGTCACTTTACTAGTAATGTAAAATGACACAATAACAAGTTGAAAGCAATTTGTGAAAGTCGTTAATCATGTGAAGCTGATCTTTTCAGTGTTGTGTAACGTTTATGGGGACTAATTTAATTTTAATTATCCATATTTTCGTTAAGAATGCCTAATGTCTTTACTTTATCTCATAAATCTTTTCTAAAACTAGTTTCCCGCCTGCGGCTTTTCTCGTGTAGGTACCTACTTCGCAATAACGTCTCTACATCAATGCCCAAAATGTAATCTGAAGTGTTTTGTTTTTTAAAAGGGTGCTTTTCCACCAATTATGTGTGAGGAATGAGGATGTGTACATAGTTATTTACAAACACATTCCTCTGTGCATTCCTCGCTACACATTATTGGTGGAAAAACACCCTTAGACTCGATTTTGACCCACGTTAAACGTACAAATTTAATTTATACTTTGTACACTTATCATGGATCAGTACCTAACAGTTCAATAATTTCTGGATAAATAAATAAATAAAGCCTTTATTAAGAATCTTAAATTTATGCAAGCAACATAATTAAAATATACACACCGGCACAATTAGCGGAACACAAAAAACATCGAGAACATCGTCATTGGGATTTGAACGAATGGCAGCAGGTTCTCTTTACTGATGAGTGCAGAGTTCTTTTAAAACAGATCGATGGAAGACAGCGAATATGGAGACGCAAAGGAGAACGCCACATACAGTCTAATTTTGAACACACAGTGGCTTATGGTGGCGGCTCGATTATGGTTTCGGGAGGGATATGTTTGGGAGCTCGCACGGAGTTAGTGATAGTCACAGGAGGGACCATGACAGCAGATCGATACATCAGAGACATTTTAGAAGAATATGTTGTACCATTTGCCCCATTTATTGGTGACGACTTTATTCTAATGCAAGATAACGCTCGTGCTCATAGTGCACAATCGGTACAGGCATATCTGACCGGTGATGCAGTGGCCAGCAAATTCCCCCGATATGAATCCGATAGAGCATGTCTGGGACTTGCTAAAAAGAAGGGTTAAATCCAGAATGCCACCTCCCAACAATCTGAATGAACTTGGAAACGCATTACTTGAGGAGTGGGAGCGGTTGCCTCAAGAAATCATCGATAACATAATCTGTAGCATGCCCAGACGAATGGAAACCGTAATCAGACTCAGAGCAAGAGGGGGAAACACTCGTTATTAATTTTGCTTTAATTTTATTGTTAAATCACTTTTTTTATTTTTTTGTGATGGTTCATAATCATCTAAAAATTTCACTTATTTCAAATTTCTTTATTTTTCAATAAAAAATAACGAAGACTTTTCAAAGTCGTTGTTAAAAGATGTTAATCAATTTGTTATTTTGTGTCTAATTACATTTTCGTCAAAAATATGCGTTATTATCTCATAGTCTCTCTTTTTTTCTGTTCCGCTAATTGTGCCGGTGTGTATATTATTATTTGTAGTGGACACCGGTTTTATTTTTTATTTTGTCTTGCATAATTTCTGGATAATACATACTAAAATATAGTCTAGATAATATTTTTCAGTTCTCGAAAGTAACTATACTCACACAATTACGTCAGTATGTTGTTTTGTTTTGACGAGAAAAACAAACAAACATTCTTGTTTATAATACTGGTTATGAAATAATTGTTATTATTGACTTTCTTCGACTTTGACTTGTATACAGATGGCTTGTCTTATATTATCTGTGATATATATTTAGAGCCTCAATGGATACAGGGAGAGAAGGATAAATAAAATTAAACTTCAGAATCATTTATATATTTTTTATTGATTACATTCACAACCGTAACACAAACATCACATATTTTAAGTCACAATTTACATGCAAACATATTTAATTTCTTAGTAGGTAATTTTTAATAACGAAATAATGTAATTAGTTAATCTTAAATTACAATAAAAAATGCATCATCAATGATAGTTTATTTTAATTTAAAATAACAGCAAGAATATATTAAAACGCTTAATAAATGACATTTTACTACTTATTTACCGATAAATATGAGCACAAAAGATTGTGCTATGATATGATACTTATATAATTATAGGGTAAATTTTTAACTTTCTCTAACTATTTTTAACATTTTAGGGTGAATTCAAAAATTCAGAAATATTTACACTATCTATATCTATACAATATATGAAATAGTCATGTTAGTGACACTATTTATAACTAAAGAACGAATTTTAATAATTGTTTTTTTATTTATTTTTATTAAAATTCTTACAATAAATGTCTACCCGGGTGAATCCCATCCGAGCAGCTAGTAATTTTATAAATGCAAAACACACTTTTTATTTATTTGATACAAACTGTTAAGTATCCCAAATTTTCTTGAAAAATAGTAGATGTTATTCATAAGACAAAATAAAGTATTAAAAATCGCCTAATTTATATGTACATGAATACATACTCAAATATTTACGTATTAGGTATATAAGTTGATTAGGAAATTTAAATTCTTTCGAAAAGTAGACAGACTATACTTTTATTTACCAAAAGCATTTTTTATTGTACATACCTTGTTAGGAAGATATATTTAAATCTTACTTATCTATTCAAAGATATATAAAAAGTTAGTTTCTTCATATTAAGTAACGGAAATACACAAGTCGACTAGTCAGCAAGGTCTATATAAAAACTTTTATTAAAAAAAAACTAGCGTGCGCCTAAGACTCTGTTCGCACAAAATGGTAATTATTTGGTAGCCCTTAGTTTTTGTTTAAGATGATTTTTCTTAAACTAAATTGAGGATATATATTAAAATTACGTATGTTCTGATGTTTGATTTTACGCGAGTATTATACATTTAGAAATTAAAGACTTTTTAACGGATTTTAAACGCGATTTATTCATTCTATTATTTTCCCGACGTTTCGAACACTTTACAGCGAGCGTGGTCACGGGCAGAGGCGGCTCGTGACAAAATTTTATGGGTGTTCACTTGAAATAAAACACTGAAAATACATGGTGTAAAGCAGTACAATTTATCAAAAAAATTACTTATAAAGAAAATGCATACGTGATACGTCTTTCTTTTTGGTGTGCAAAAATATCTATAACTTAAAGCGACAAGACCGATAGACGCCAATTGCAGTTCATTCAACAAATGGTACCGAGATTGTGAATGTTTTTTCATCTTGATTGAAAGATGAGCTAAGTCGTCAACGCCCGTTTCAGTCCAAGCACTCTCACCTCCGCCGGCCGCGCCCGCTTTAAATAAAAGACACGGAAAACAAAATAGTTTGTTGCTTTCATCACAACCACACAACCACGGTGTTTTCACATATTGTTCAGATTTAAACACACGCGTATATGTTTTCGTTTTTGTCGTACATTTTTGCGTCAGATCAAGTTCAGGCCGTGGCGGTCCCTTAGCTTTACATTCAAGCCGAATTTGTAACGTTTTATCACACTTTTTAATGAACGCCACATTATAATTATTGTTCATTTTAACACTCACAAGTAATACTGATAACTACAGGCTATTTCAACACGTATTTTATAATTTTAATTAGAAAATTGCATGAATCGCGCGCGTGCATTGAAGTTGACTCGAGTGTTTGTTTATATTATAGAAGTGGCAACTGGCAACGTCGCGCCGCGCGCGCAATCGCTGTCCTGCCGGGCGGTAAAAACGAACCGGCAACGTTTGCGGGTGCGGCGCTCCGAATTTTGCTACTTTTCCATAGAAAATCTTTTGTTTCACGCGCAGGGCTTTGGCAAAACCCTCTCTTTCACTCCTATTGGATTTCGTACTAGGAAATGTACTAAATCTTTTTTCATTGGAGCGCAATCGTGAGCGCTCCGCTTCGCGCGTTACATAATACAGTAGGTATTATACAGGTGTATGGAATGATGGAATGATGGATATATTCATTGGTATTAACAGTAGTTTTAAAGATTACGATTGATTTTAAATAGTAATAATTAATGTTTATAATTAAATTAAGGAGTATGATTTAAGATTTTATTATAATTATTTATGGGAGTTCACTGCACCAGCGCTCCTTAGGGCGAGCCGCCTCTGGTCACGGGGAGACTCCCCGTTTAAAATCCGTTAAAAAGTCTTTAATTTCTAAATTACGTATGTTACCATAACTACGTAACTTAGCCTTTGATAACTGTTTTTTTCAGTTTTGAAGTTCTAATCTATATTAAATTGAATTACCTACGTAATTTATAGTGAACAGTCAAGTACGTCTTGGAATATACATGGTAATATGAAATGCAGACCAAATCACGGAATACAGTTAGCTAGTAGACAATAATAGCATTGTTAACACTGTCAATAATTTAATAATCACTAAAACACTGCACAGTAAACACCATTACAATATTTTTTCTATTTTTTATATGCTTGCCCCACTATTTTAGTATGAACTGTTTCTTCACTGTATCATATCTTTTTTGTTTGTTCGTCCCACTTCACCATGAGAACCGTCTCACGATGGAATGTTTCCTCTTATATCAGGTGGGTATATAGCCCTGGATGAAGGGAATCCCGGTGCCGACCTGCTTCTGGTACACCAGGTACTGGTTGCCAAAGAAAGATATCAGGAACATCTCCTCAGCGTAGATACGCTCTTGGAAGAACGACCAGGAGACTAATGCGTAGATTAACACGCATACCGGGTTGAGCAGTATGATCTGTGATGAAAAAAACATTTATATTTATTATGAAAATTTCAAATTCCATAGTGTTATAAAATCCAAAAAAAATGAAGATCCCTTTTGTAAGTATTGTCAATTTGATATTAAGTTTTATTGCATTCAAATGAGAACAATAAATGAGGATTTTTTTAGAATAGTAAAAAAATTTGATCACAAGGCAGTCGAACTTCGTCTTTTTGCCATACCGTGATAACGCCTAGTCTGTGCACCCAGAAAATCAACAATCGAATTTGTTCTACTCTTCCGGTTTTGTGAGCCAACGGTATATTTCAATGCAATAAAGCTTAAAATTAAAATATACTATATAAAATTGACTCATAAAAGATTAACTATCAAGTTCTATGACTTTTCTCTCAGTAGTAAAAACATGCAGAGCTAATTTCGAACTACTTGTTTTTACAAATTACAGAAACAACTAGTTTTTAATACTTATACAACAAACCTGTGTCCCAATAGACCAGTAGAACCAACCCACGTAGCTCGGATGTCGGCAGTATGCGTACACGCCGTGCGTCACTAATTGATGATCAGCCTTCTTTACTGTTTGCACCTGAAACCAATTATTTTAAATTTATAATTCATTTCAATTTAAAATTAGAGTATTCAATTGTAAGAATCTGTAACGGAATACAATATTTCGAAAATTTACAATCTCGTGAGATGAATTGTAATCTAAAGGTTTTGAAAGTTTTATTGTATCTAATATTTACAAAATTTTAATTATGCAAAGTCCACTTTAACCTAATTCTTTACAATTGTACGAAACATACTTACATGATGATTAAAGTTAGTTTTTGCTGTAAACATTGCCATTTTCCGTAAGAACTCCCCTCCAATGCACATTGCAAAACCAAATAAGGACAACCACAGTGACATTTTCAATTCTGTAAATTATATTAATATGATTAATTATTATATCTATTTGTTTAGTAGAATTCAGAAATACTGGTAGTACAGTAGTTGAAATATAAAATTGATAATATAATTTTAAAAGAACATCTACAGAATTTCTTTCCTTCGCTTCTCCTCTCTTTAAATGCTGAAAATAATTGTTAGTAATATATAAAAACAATATACTTACTAGGGAAAAAGTAAGATTCCACTGCCATTTCAATCCAGCTGGCCACAGCAGCCACCCAGTATTGTACACTGTGGTTTAATATGAATGAGTCTACTGTCAGAGTCTTGGGATTTGTCAGAGCCACTGCCATAAACTCAGAGAAGTGGAATATTGATAGAACCATGATGTATAGCCCGTAGGCTCTCCAGCTATGCTCAAACTTGGTTAAGTACAACCCAGTGGCAAAAACTGCACCTAGAAATGCTGCTCTCACTGCTACCTAGTAGAACAAGCAAAATAATAATTAATATTTCTCATGAACTAAGTAGGAATGTACTTTTTGCTATGCTATGCTAATACAGATTAGGCTTATGAGTGATTAGCATGTTTGTAAAGATAATTATGCATAGTTATATTTAATTTCAGATATAAAAATGTTAATAATACTATTTAATCCACTTACATCATATGCGAAGCCTTTGTAATAATAGCGAAGAATAAAATTAAGCAGGCAAAAATATAACGCCGGTCCCCAGTAGGTAAGTGCCCATAATTCCGATGTAAAGCCTAATATGCTTCCAGAAAATAAGGTGATAATAAATATTATTGATGATAAACTGAAAAAACTGAAAGCTTTAATCGCCGCTGGGCATATAGGCCGGTGCAGTACACTCTGTGTGTTGGAACTCATGACGATTTCTTTCAAATTAAAATCACTATCATTTTCTATTTATCGCTTAGCTAAAGTTAGAGCACTGAATGTTTCTATTCTGAACCAGATACTGACTCATTTTTATTGTAAAAATAAAAATGCACTTGCAAATTTACATTAGCCATTCGGTGACTTGGTTTGTCAACTGTCAAAACAACGAAAATGACATTTTAAAAATAGCGATGGCAACTGCTTAATGCTAGTATAGTATGGCAACAAAAAATTTAAAATTATGTGAAAATTCTTACAGCCGTACAAATAAACGAGTTATAACATTTTATGAAAAGAATAAACTAAGAATAAGGAAAAATCATACAAATAAACACGTAATAAATGAAACCTAGTATAACTTCGTAATAAGTATTCATACTAATGCTATTTCGTCCTTATTCCGGCTACCACCCTAGTATAAGTCTGACATAACCGAGTTATAACGTAACTTTTAGTACATTGTGCTGTGTTTTACAAGTTTTAGAAGCAATTTTCAATCTAAATTTGAGATAATAGCAATGAGAGTAATACGAGAAGTAGAAAAAGTTGAGCAAATTAATAATTTCATTACGTACCTATTGAAATGGTAAATTTTGTATGAAATGTCAAAATATACGAAATTATGAAAAACCCTTTTGATATTTATAATGATTTATTTATTTACAGCATGCGCCAAACCATACATACATAAAACTTATTTCTAAACTTACATATCACAATAATATAAACTTTCTTTGAAAATCTTCTAAGCCTGGAGTTGTATGTTTTGAGTACCAGTTATTTGGCAACTCTCTATCTCAAGGTGGGTTTATCTTCTGTTCTCCAGATATTGGATAGCGTTCTCTTTCATTTGCTTGCATATTTAATGATATATATATTTAAATTATTTACAATAAATATTTAAAAAATAAATAAACAGAACATCGTATGATGAAACTTCACAACAAATTTAACGAAGTCAAACGAGCGTCAAAAATCAAAATGACAGCACCAAGGCTTAACCGTAGACAATTTCAATGTTTTTCATAATTTTGTGAATGAATTGCTACGTTGCCGCTTCGCGCCTATTGCATAGCGTGAGCATAGTAACATCGACGTTATTCCAAATTTATTTGTAAGAAATTATGACATCCTTATTCTTTATTTATTCTAATCATATCTATTCATTGCATAAGGTTTGAATAAGCAAGTTTTTATTTGTACGGCTGTTAGAGTATATATACTATCTATAGAGTGAGAATAACCAAGTGGGAACAGTAGGCACAGGTGGGAACAACACGACGTTCCCGCCGCGAGCGCTCGTAGTCGTGGTTGAGTGCTGTCGAAGGGCGTTGCTCTGGAATTTTTTTCATATTTACGAATAAACATGGTGAAATGTGCAGTTCTATCTTGCAAAAACGATACTAGAAAATACACAAAATTGAAATCCAGTATCACATTTCATCAGTAAGTCGATTGTTATACTTATTTTTATGAAAATAAATTTAGCATCGCGGGGGTGAAGGGGAGGTGGGAGGCGGACACGCGCAGGCTCGCTCGCGCGTTTCACTGCCACCACGTGATCGTAGTGATGTGACCTGACCAACGCTGTATTCGATATAAAGTTTACGAGAAGAACTATATTTTAACAAATTATTTATTTAACTTTAAAATTAAAACTCTTTTAAAAATTTATTATAAATAAATTTGTGGTGTGTTTTGTATGATACACTTTCTAATATTCTGAATGGGAATGTATTACTTATAGTGTAAATGTAAAGTATGTAATTTAAATTTTACGATATATTTTCTGAACCGCTAAATTGATTTTGAAGATTTTGATAGTAGAATGGATAAAATTAAATAAAAAAAAAATATTAATATTATTTATTATATTATCATTTTAAATTATTAATTATTTCTTATTTTTATTTAACATTTTTAAAACATTATTATTAGTTTTTGATTTATTATTAAAGAAATAGCACTAAACCCGATCTTTTATTTTTATTAACTTGATTATTTAAAAAGTACTCACGTTTTTCTGATATTCCAATTAAAGTACTTATAATTAATACAAGAAATATTCAAATGGAATAAACAAACTTTATTCAGTTGGTAAACAAATTTAAAATTACATATTTATACTTTATTCATATATTTTTCCTTTAATAACTTATTGAACATAAAATTTACTTATGATACATATTTATTTACATAACTTATCGATAGTTCAACACGCAATTGATACCTACCCATCCCTATTTGTCACACACACATCTATATAGTATCTATAGCTCATCTGCCTACGATGTGCACTGAGCAATTTGTGCAATACACGCGCTCTATACTATTGTTATATATACTCTAAGTGAAAATTATTGAATTTTAATTTATTCGATTGAACGTGGATTGAACATTTGCAAATTTCTTCATATTTGTTCAACGTACCTATTGTGTCATTAGCGCGAATGTGAGAGAGCACCATTAAGCCAAACTTATTATGAAAGCATCGAATGATTAAATATATATTATTATATAAACTGAGGTAATTCGAATATATTATGGTCAATTTTTTCAAATAATCCCAAAACCACAGCCCAAAACCCTGACAGCCGTACAAATAAAAACTTCCTTATTCAAACCTTATGCAATGAATAGTTATGAATAGAATAAATAAATAATAAGGATATCATAATTTCTTACAAATAAATTTGGAATAACTTCGATGTAACTATGCTCACGCTATGCAATAGGAGCGAAGCGGCAACGTAGCAATTCATTCACAAAATTATGAAAAACATTGAAATTGTCTACGGTTATGCCTTGGTGCTGTCATTTTGACGCTCGTTTGACTACGTCGAATTTGTTGTGAAGATTCATCATACGATGTTCTGTTTATTTACTTTAAGATTTATTTGTTAAATATTTATTGGAAATAATAATTTAAATATATCATTTAATATGCAAGAAAATGAAAGAGAACGCTATCTTAAAGTAAGCTATCTGGAGAAAGGAAGACAAACCACCACCGCGTCTGCCTTGAGATAGAGAGTTGCCAAATAACTGGTACTAAAAACATACAACTCCAGGCTTAGGAGATTTATATTTTCAACGAAAGTTTAAATCATTGTGATAAGTTTAGAAATAAGTTTTATGTATGTATGGTTTGGCGCATGCCGTAAATAAATAAATCATTATAATATCAAAAGGGTTTTTCATAATTTCGTATACTTTGACATTTCATACAAAATTTTCCATTTCAATACTTAATGAAATTATTAATTTGCTCCACTTTGCCATTATCTCAAATTTAGATTGAAAATTGCTTCAAAAACTTGTAAAACACAGAACAATGTTATAAAAGATGGTTATATCGGTTATGTCAGACTTATACTAGGGTGGTAGCCGGAATAAGGACGAAATAGCATTTGTATGAAGACTTATTACGACGTTATACTAGGATTCATTTATTACGTGTTTATTTGTATGATTTTTCCTTATTCTTAGTTTATTCTTTTCATAAAATGTTATAACTCGTTTATTTGTACGGCTGTGAATATTTACAATCTCACCATTCAAGAGCTTTTTTTGTGTAGACAACGCTTTATGTGCATTTTTTATTTTTCGTGACCATGGCAACTCGGGCAACTCGTAATGTTTTGATTTGACTGTCGAGAAAGTAAAAGTGAGAAATCTACGTAAGTTTTAGTTTTAAATATTTTTTACTCGTTTATCTTATATTGTCAAAATTTACAGTTTAAATTCTAATTCTTATTTATTTAATAAAGTACTTCACATTTCCCAATAAACAGCAAAACATTTTCTTTACTTGTAGAAAATTCATATTATGGCTATCTACGGGTTATCCACCAAATAAGGAACTGCATGTTTTTCTCATCATCTGCAGTGATTAAAATAATGTAAATACATGGTATCTATTAACCGGCTGTCCATGTAAGTGCCGAAGTGTTTAATTAACTGACGTAATGATCACTATCGGCACTTACAATTTCCTATAGAACTTTTTGTGGTCAAAATGGATTAGTGTATCGTGTATTCAGTAATTCGCTGATGTAACCGACAAAATGAACGATCCGTGGGATGTTAAGTGCGTGCGACAGTCGGATCATTATACGTCTTGTATGAAATTAAATGGGGTGCCCCTTCTTCCGCCTGTTGTAAGTATATTAACCATATTTTATTGCGTAAATTTTACAATTAAATTGAGTTTTTTTGAATTATATGTAAACAATATTAAGTATTACTAGGTATATTTATTGCAATTCTAATTTATTTTATATTATAGTCATTAATAAACCTATGAGTAGTAAAATATAAACTATTATTTCCAAAAAATTGTAGAGTGAAGAAAATATTATTTTTTAAGTTCCTTCAATGTTACAATTTATTATGATCATTATATATAAATAATGCCATACATGAACACATCTTTAAATTAACCCATTGAGCCCCGAACGGCCCGATCCAGCCGCGACACAATAGATTTTCTATTGTGTCTGTGATTCCGGGGCCTGATGGATTAATATCTGAAACTTTGTATATTTGTAATGTTATAATAAATAAGTCATATTAACCATAAATTATAAGTAGAGATTAAACAACACATAAACCAATTAATGGCGAAGTAAATACATTTATGTAACATGCTTACAGCAAATAAGCTTAATATTTAATATTTCAGTTATCTAGAGAATGTCGCAAAGAAATGCAGTACTACAAGTTGTTAGCGCAAGAAGTAGAGAAAAGGATAAATACACTAAAAATATTTATGGTCGAGAGTGACACTGAGTCGATTGACGATAAGACTGATGCACCCGATTTACCAGAGTCGGAGCACAATGATAACTTGTCCCCTACAGATATAGCAGTATATAATGCCAATGTTACACCCACACTTAAAAAAGAAGTAACATCTATAGATTGCAGCGAAAATAACACTCCCGAACTTGATTCCCCGAACACATGTGAAATTGACAGTATTTCCAAAACACAATCCAAATTTATAATAGACCTAAGCATTAGTCTGAACGACAGCAAAACAGTTACAAACACACCAAATCCAGTAGAAGTACCTGAAAGAGACTGGGAATGTACAAAATTAAATAAAGATGTCACTGATGTTAGTAATAAGGAAAATCTGAAAAGTGTTGATGATAAATTATTTTTTAGCATCAGTCTAAACAATGATGTCTTATCCGACCCTCTGTCTATCACATTTGATCAAGAAGGACCCCCTTCTCTTAGTTCCAAGAGCTTCACGGGTTCCCTGAATAATATCCACACAGAAAGCGTTAGAGACGCGAAAGTGATACCTCTATCTCGCCAACGATCTTACACAGTTCTGAAGCCGAGTCCTCTACTAATGGCTCATCTTGAAGTTCAATCTTTGAACACTGGGGTAGAAATAAATTCAATATCCATGAGTGAATCAATGTCCAACCTGAGCTCTCCGAATAAAAAGCGAAGGAGTTGGGATTTAGAAACTGCGAAAGTGAAATGGTCTTCCATGGCTTTGGAGTTAAAGCAAAACAGTTTGAAGAAAACGACGAAAGATAAAAATGGTGTTACGAAATCGGCAACGAAAAAGGTGACGCAATCGGCGCCGGTAAGTCACAGCAGAGCGAGATCGCTCGTTCAAGAAAGAAATAAACGAGTTTCTAATATCTATAAACCAACTAATAAATCGGAGCCTATTCAAAAAATAAAGAAAAACCCAAGCCCTGTTCGTAATCAATCAGCTAACCCGCCTGTATCGAAAACAAATTCCACCAAAATTTCACCAATTCCAAACGGCGTAGACAAAAAAGCACCTACACCTAAGCAACTTATATCTGAATCAGAAGATCCAGCTGCGCGTGTACGAGAGCTTTACGAAAAAATCCAAAAACAACAACTCATTCAAATGGCCAGCTTAGTTGAGAAACAGAAAAAGGAACAGATGCTGTTACAACAAGTATTTGATGAACAGAATAATTTATTATATTCCCAGTTAAAAACTATATGCCCAAAACCGTCAAATGATGTGAAAGAAGCTTGGGGAGATAAAGATACAGATAGAGGTCCAGTTAGTTTGAGCCAATTGATAAATTCAGAGCCGGCCGATAGCCCTGTAGTTGCTACACTTACCGAAACGAACAATTATATAAACCACTGTGATAATATTTTAAAAAAGTCTAGAGATATTACTGGGAGTATAAAGAAAGCGACAAAGTGTCCATCGAAAGAAAAGAGTCCTCCAAAAAGCCAGTCCAATGGTAACTGTACAAAGAGTCAATCACCAGGACGTAGGAGTTCACGAAAGCTTACTTACGATAGTGCATCGACTGACCGAGATTACGACCTTATTCTGACCGATCGAACGAATGATACTATGGCCGATCTTAACGTGACCTTTCCATCAGACAATGAAGAATATCAACCCTATCATAATATAGATCCTTGTAATAATGATATTTCAAATTCAGTGCCCATGCAGCTTATAGCACCATGCAAGTCTACAGACAGAGCCATAAAAAGTATGGAAGAAACAATACAAAATTCAATAAAGAGCATGTGTGGTAGAAAGCCACGAAGTATTTGTCGGCAGGCCACACCACAAGAGGTAATTTAGTTGTAAAACATTTTTGTATTTCTATTATTGTAGAATTTTAGAATCATTTAAAGTCAAATCTGTAGACTATTCAATTCATAATATATTGCTAATCTTCCATTTTCTTATTATCATTCAGTTCTTATTGCTTTTTAATCGCTTTTTAATTACTATAATTTAGACTACTTCTACTTTCTTATTTTCCTGCTCTATCATTTTCTTCTTCCGCTCCCATTTCCTGGCCTTTTCTATTACGTTCTTACGTATTTTTCTGAATTAAGTCTTCTTAAGAATCTATTCTCTAATTTTGTCTACCTCTTCCTTTCCTGTTATATTGTCCTTTCCTGTTTCTTCCACTCCTATATTTATCTATCCTTCTCGATTAAGCCCTTGTATCTTTTGCCCATATTTTTCTTCCCTTCTCTATCAAGCTTTTTCTGGATAAAATCTTAAGGATATATTTTATATACCAAAGATAGCCGCAGCCACGAAAATAGTGGCTCACGTAAAGGGTTACCTAGTCCGTCGGTTGATGCGCACGGAGCGGGTGCAGGGCACGGTGCAGACGATCAAGGACGCTCTGCTGTGTGCGCTGCAACTGCACCAGGATCGCGAGGGGATCCGTGGAGCTGATGTAGACCTGCATAGACGGTTGATTCAGCAGGTTAGGTTAAACGGAGCTTAAACTATTGTTGTATTGGTGATTTTATGAGATTATAATGAATTTAAGTGTTAACCTCTCAACCACCGAGAGGCCAGATCCGACCGCGACACAATAGATTTTCTATTGTGTCTGTGATTCCGGGGGCTGATGGATTAAAGGTTAAAACCGCGATTTAAAAAGTTTAACGTTTTGAATGTTTTATGAATCAATCATAGTTTTAATTATGTATTTGTAATTTTCAGTTAACTTTTCTTGTGATAACTTCGACTGGATAATTTCAAAAGGATATTTTGTAGAATAAATTGTAAGAAGATAAGCATATTGGCTATCGAATTATTATTCGATCCAATAATGGTCTAAAAAATATTAAAAAAAAAAACATATGATTTCCAATTAATTGTTTCAAAGTAACAGGTTTTTACCATGTTATAGATAAAGTTAGATAGACTGTAGAGTATAAAGTGAGTTAGTTTTCAAGTAATTAATCATGTATGTAAGCTACAGTTTGTGTTAGCTACATTTCATTCGTGACAAGTAATATCGTTTTAGACATCCATAAGTATAATAGTTCAGTCTCATATGTCTATGCTAGGTTCGTTTTTTGCTATTTTACCTACAAACCATGGATTTAATATAATCAAAGAAATTTTAAACATTATTTTTGACAGGGTCAAAACCCTGACATATTTTGAAAACTACCCACCCTCTTGCAATTTTTATTTGTATCTGATATATTATTATACCTTGTTCTTAAAAAAATAATCAAATTCCCATGCAGATAACAGCAGCATGCTACACACTACATGACACGTTCATAACAAGTACCGCCGCGGAAAGATGCGCCATGATCGCCGCGGACCGCGGCCGGCGGCGCTCACTCGCGAGCCGACCGCCGCCGAGACAACACCGGCCCACGTGAGTGGATGTTTGAAAATATGTGTGTGAGAATATTTTTTTACGTGTTTGAAATGTAAACTAAGGAAATCTAAAAAAAAAAAAACAGATTTTTTGTGTCGATATCATTTTTGTGTATGTTTGGAAAGAAAAACAAGAAGGAATATTTATGTACATAAATTACTATTTGGAGTACTTTCTAAGCATTTGATAAAACAAGAGTAGGTTGGTATACTTTTATGGATATGAAAAAGGGAGTACCTAGACCAAGAAGTAGAATAAACACAGAACAGTAAAAACATATAGAAGTGCTATAATGTCATAATTAGTATGAAAACCAGTGTCGCCAAACCCACACATTTAAACCGATAGTTATACAGTACACTACAAGTAAACTATGCCTTTGATTGGACAGCTTAATTTGAGTAAAAACTGACTTAGGTTATAAATTCAGCATTTCAATATGTACCCTAACGCACCATGTTACGGTTTATTTTAGTATAACAACCCTAGGTATATTAGCTGTTTTGTTTCTCATTGCACAGAAATTCCAAATTCGAAAACATTCAGCTACTCCACAACAGAGGGCGTTAGTTTTCGATAGATATAAATTTGAAACGCAACACATAGAGATAAGGCTGAAATTTGTGTCACTCAACATTAATGACATTAACTTGATATTTATCTGATGCTATGCCCTGAGGGATGTCAGCCTTGTTATCGATAATTCACAAATAAGTATTTTTTGTATATTTTTTTTTCTTTCTATTATATGAGTATAGTATAATGTGTCACATTTTGGAGTATGTTTATTACTACTAAGTACGTCTTTTTATATTATTATTATTAAATAAAAAACGGAATAGAATAGTATTAATCTATATTTACAAAATACAAACAGAAAATATGCATTATTTTAAATCTTGGAACTGCCGTAGGTTTGCTGTATCGGTGGCCTTTGTTAGACCGCTTAGTGCTGTTCGGCATCCAGTTAACTCGTCACGTTGCATTTATCCATTTCTCTTTTAAATTAGCCTCTTTGGGAAATCTATAAATAAATTGGACAAATGAAAGCTAAGGAAAAATAAAATAAAATTTAATATTTATAATGTTTGTCTTTTCTAAAGTATCGATACTGTCGATATGCGCCACAAGCATCACTAAAGCGACATTCGTTTGTTTATTGCAATAATATTCCAGAAAGTCTTGTTTGCTGTTCAATCTATAATAGTACTAATTTCTTACGGATTGAGGTTCATTTTGACTAGATATTTGTATACAATTTTGACAAATTACAAGCGAAGTTATAACATAAAGTATTATATGTAAAATAAATAAAAATAAGACTTACCGATGGTATGAAATGCCTTCATTGCTGATATTATTTCGTCTGCTATCATTTTTGCACTCTAATACCGAACAACACGTCCTAATTAATGAATAAATATGGAAAAAAGGTTTGACAGCTGACAACCGACTCGAATATTTTTCTGCGCACAACTGAGAGCAAGTTAGGTGATCTTACCTTACAAGTGACACGTGGGCCACGCCCACATCACACTTCTATCTACTTTACTGTTCTGTGAGAATAAATGAATCAATCATTGTACTAATAATATACATGTTCAAAGTAGCTTTACGTATTAAGCAATGTTCTAGAATCTAGATTAATATCACTTGTGTGTGTGTGTGTTTGTGTTTTGAATTACGATGTGTGATGAGTGGTTTTTTATTCAACGAAAAACGCATGGATTTTGTTTTATGCGAATTGAATTGTTCATTAAATTGAATGATATTGTATGTAAATAAATACAATCGGTGGTGGTAATCATAAAGGTGTGTGTACAACAGGGACCTAATGTCGCAAAGTCACTGCGGCGCGTTCCCGTCGCGCGCGAAGCGAGCGCCGCCCAATCTCATGACTCAGTCCAACTATGGTAACATTAGAATTGTTAACCTCTTGTTGTGCACGTCTGTTTTCGTTTTTTTTTGAAGTGAAACGTCTTTAGGCGCGTTGTGAGTAAAATTTCAAGGTCGCGTCATAGCAATACCGTCACGTCATGGAGTAAGAAAAATTTTGCCAAAGAAGTTTCACTTCTGACACGTGTGCTCTGCACGCACGCTGTTTTTTTGTGTATGCTTGTTTTTTTTTTCTTTTGCACGGCCTACCTGTCTGTTGTTTGTTTCTCTTTTCAAGCAAGTTGGTGTTTTTGTTGCGGAGTTTGGTGAATAAAGCTTGTTTTGTTTACGTAGTATCAGATTTGCATGTGTTTGTGGTCTGGTAAGAAATTGTTGTTGTTGTTGTGTATTGCTATATCTATAAGTATTAGTATATTTAGCACTAGCCGCTTGCCCGGCTTCGTCCGAATAGATATATAAAAATATCACATATGTTACATGTGTAAATGAAATAATTTTTATGATCATATCTACAATAGTTCCTTTGGTTCATTGAGCCGAATATGTATCTAGCCACAGATTTTGTGAATGCTAGCTGCGCTATTACTCGTACCCTAAACACATACAAAGTTATATAATTATTTAAAGAGACATTTAGTGGCAATTGGTCCTTCGAGCCGGATTGTCTGAACCAATTTTAACGCTTTCTAAAAAAAAAAAAGTAAAAAGTGAAGTCCCATGTCCCCAAGTGGGGTAAGGGGCAGATGCATTATGCATACATCTGTTTCACTGATCGATTTTCTTTAGGGACAAGTAGGTGATCAGCCTTCTGTGTCCTGCCAGACCGAGACATTTTTTTTTCTTCGTCTCTACCGGGAATCGAACCCAGGACCCCTCGGTTCTACGCTCACGCGTCAACCAGTATACCAAGGAGGCGGTCAGCTTTCTAGTAACTTATTATTCGTACACATTCTACATACATACAAAGTTAAAAACATTACTCTACTTACCTCTATTAATAATTTATTAATCTATTATAATATTTACAGAGACCTTTAGCGGCGAGAAGAGTGTAGTCCGCCGCTACATGCCGAGCCCGCGGCGACGCCCGTGGCGCTGACCGTGCGTGCCTGACTTTATCGCGAGGTGTTGGCTGCGGGACTATAGTGTGAACTGACCTCAAACCGTGTAGCTTCTGACTTGGCTTGTATAATAAACACTCAGTGGAAACGTACCTTAACTGACTTCGCTTGAAATATATACTTAGTGGAAACGGACCTTTATAACGGATTATTTATAACATGCACATGCATATACTTGGATTGAAAAATTAACTCGTATTTCAATGAAATTTGTGAATAGTTCTTGATTTGCTTTTTTTGTACGTGATTGAATATAACTTAATATCCTCAGCATTTATTTTTATAAATTGGATTTGTAGCTTTTAACGAATTTAATCATGTTTAACGCATTCAATGTTTCTTTAAAAATAAAAATATTAAGGACTTACTGAATTTGCAAAGCTTGTTTAATAATTTACATTTTAAAGTATTTAAACCAGTCTTTTATTGAATGAAAAAGTTAAATTTTATTGTGTGTCTGAAATATCTGATGAAAAATAGTTAAATGGCGACAAATTTTAGCGAAAACTTTTTTTTTTGATAATATGATAGTGATAGTGTTTCGTTTAATCTATTTCAGTGTAAATAATTCATAGATTTCATATAACAAAGCAAACAATCAAAGCATTTACTTTTAAAACATAGTTGAAATTTCACCCAAAAGCAGTCCAGTTTTCAATTATTTTCCGAAAAACCTTTTTTTTATATATTAGAGTTACATGTTTCAAACTTTCAACTAGTTACTTTATTTGTGAAAACTGAAAATATCTTCCAATATAAATATATCACAGATTTTATGTTACTGACAATTATTATATATCTTCATTATTTAATATACGGTGCTGAAGGAAATAAAACTTCATATTAAGCACTTTTTTACCATATTGCTGTGAATAACAATATAAATCAGGTACAATAATTATTATAATAATGACAAGCTTCCAGCAGAGGCTTTGTGGTTGTGTAACCAATTAAAAAAGTGGCTTTAAGTGCGGGTAGTTTTTGTTTTAAATTTTGTATTGGCTTTTTTGGACATTGTTGGAATTAAACATTTCATAAATTGTGATTTTGAGCTTGTAAATTATTTAGTTGGTCAAAATTATGTCATTAATACATTCTTAAATAGTTTTTGAAAGTGTAAAAATGCATGGATTAATTTGTAACAAACGTTTAAATCTGTAGGTTATATTTTCCAAAATTCCAACATGTCACGATAAATTTATATACAGTAGTTTTAGTTTTTGCTAGTTGTAGCTTTTAAAAATTATGTTAAGCGATAATTCGCACTAGTCAGTTGTATTTATTGGCTTAATGACCAATATTCGGCACAAATTCAAAATTATAAAACGCTTGTACAACTAAGGTCACGTTAAATATATTTTTTGTGAACTAATTTACATTAAACATTTTAAAAATATGCGTTGTTTTATTTATTCCTCAGTTTACCCACAAATGTTTATATTTTATTTTAGAAAACTGTTAAAAAACGTTACTATTTGGTCTGTTCCAAGTGTATAAACTCGAGGGTCGAGTTAGGACAATGTCTCTCATTTAATATCTTAAACTCAAAATTTATGAGTACAATTTTAAAGTTACTTAATTTTGTTAATGC
Source organism: Colias behrii (assembly GCA_029959065.1). Classification (NCBI taxonomy): domain Eukaryota; kingdom Metazoa; phylum Arthropoda; class Insecta; order Lepidoptera; family Pieridae; genus Colias; species Colias behrii. Next base: position 808,962 of record JARWMC010000013.1, read on the forward strand.
ACATGTGCTTCACATAATAAGGTAGACTAGACTATAAATATGTAACAAGAACAAAGAAGGACCTTTAAAACAGGTCCCTGTGGAACACCAATGTTAATCGACGCACCGCAAGTTCTTCCTCCACTCAAGAAAACGGTTTGTATCTTATAAGAATATAAAAAAAATACTATATTGGTACATAATATATATGTACAGTGAATGGGATGTTTCGATGCTCCACGGGAATAAATTGTTGTTATTTGACTTTGAATATTATTTTAATTAGGACAATGTCGATAATAGTTTAATAATGAAAAATGCGCTGCGTGCACCTAGCCATATCTGCGCCAGGCCTAATTCGTACTATTCTTTTCGTATATCATTCGACTTCGCCTCATTTTTAATTCTGCCATTGCTAAATAAATTATTGGGACTAAGGTTAAAAATAAAAGTATAATGTTTTTATTTGCACGTGTATGATTAAATTTCTTAGAAATAAATTATGTAGTCGTATCTAAGAGTCATACTATAATGATATATATATATATGTAGCTTTCTATTAGTGAAAAAAAATAGCTTCTTTATATTAATATGTAACTACTATTCCTAATAATTCTTGTGTTTTAAACATGTTTTATAGTGGCTTCTCTACGCAACAATGATTTATATTTATGGGTTATTCTTAGATGTATAATTTTTGGTTGTCGGATGTAAGCTTCATTGTTATAAATTATAATACAGTAGAACCTCGATAAGTTAAAGTCCAAGGGAAACACAAAATATTTTAAGTTATAGAGGTTTTAAGTTATCAAGGTTCTATCCATTTTTCACTGCTTCTATAGCTTTTAATTTATCAGCGTAGGTGAGGGTTGTTAGTTTTATTTTTGGACTCATTTTAAGCCAGTTTAATCACACAGTAAGTAAAGCGATGTTTCCAGGACAACAATCAAAAACTTATGATGCAAGTAAGTCGTTGTCATAAAGCTAACCGCCGCAAAGCTTTGAAGAATTTCGATAAAGCAATCAATAGGTAATGTATTGTTTACGTTAACAATACATATTAAACACGTGGAAGCAATAAATACCGAAACCTTTTGTTTTGACACTCTTTCAAAATGACTCATTGACAAACAATTTTATGTTATAGAGGTTGTGGAAACATTTCTTTAAGTTACTGAGGGCCAATACAGAGATTATTTATTTAAGTTATAGAGGTTGCGTATTTTAAGTTAAAGAGGTTTTGGGCTCTGATGGGAAGGGAACATATTATTTTTTGAAGTTACAGAGGTTTTTATGTTACCGAGGTTTAAGTTATCGAGGTTCTACTGTATTACAAGCTGTGTTAAGCGATTTTTATGAGAAATTACCTGTAGTGTCCTAACAGTATTCGACCCAGATTATACAGCTAAATAGTCTTCTCGATACTTAATGATAATTTATCTGAAGCATAATTATTTTTCAATTCGATTCAGCAGTTCCCTAGAAAAGCTTGTTCATACACTCTTTATATTTTTCTAGATTTCTAGATTCTAAAGCGCGTCACACACGGTGAAGATACTATAATATTTTATCTTAAGATACTGTAATATTTTATATTATAGTATCTTAAGGTATCCGGTATCAGCGTTCTGACCATCATTTTTTCTTTTTGTCATTGCGTACTAAGACCCCTGTAGAACCGCCATCCTGTTACAAATGACCCACAAAATTTCGGGTCATTTGTAAAGATACTGTAATACATATAAAATATTACAGTATCTTAAGATAAAATATTATAGTATCTTCACCGTGTGTGACGCACTTTATCCTTATGAAATATCAAATAAGAAGGCACTCCTGACTACATCGGTTATCTTTCAGTGAAAGACCCATCAAAACCGGTTCAGCCGTTACAAAGATAAATACAGAATAAACACAGAAAAAATGTGAAAAATTGATATTTAGATGTGTCGTGTCGTGACACATCCCATATATTATGCATATGGTAAAAAGTAGATTCTAATAATTACAAACAGACACTCCAATTTTATTATTGGTATAGATTAGTAGCGTAAGTTCGAAGTAATAAGTTGTTAAAATAAAACAAAAACGTTTGCTCAAATTTTATTTTATTTATCCTTCATATACAGACCCATCTGATTTAATTTGAAATTCCAATACGGACGTTAAAATAATAATTACGAAACAAACAGCACAATGTGAAAGTGAGCAAAAGTAACTACGATAAATATAAAGTTATAATAGACGATGAAAGCGTGTCTCGAAGCACTCAAAATAATTTGTCCAATCACGGTTATCACTGTACATCGCTGAGGCACTCGATTAAAAATACATAACCTAATCGCTGTTAAAAATACCCTCTGTGTGTGAAAAAATTCGTAAACATCGCGGCATCGTAAATGCGACGAAATGCCTCGGTCGGTCACCGATCTGTTTGTGTATCACTTGGTTAAGGCAGAGTATATTTCACGTAGGGCACTTCGATGTCGTTGTCGTCCTCGTCGTTGCAGCACAGTTCGAACACTAACGCCTTCACGTGGGGCTCGAGCTTCTTCTTCGACACTTTGGTCACAACTTCAGACATGGGCAAGTTCAGCCGCTCTTGACGTTTGTTCTTGGGCATGAAGAACGAGTAGAGCATGCACACACCTTGCGATAACATCGTGATCTCCAGCTTGTGCTCATTCTTGAAGTAATCGATGAACTCTTGCAGAGTAACTTCACCTTTGACTTCAAAGCGGTCCCAGAGCGTCCATTTCTTATCGTAATACGTGTTGGTTGGTGCTGCGATGGGCTCGGAGAAGCCAAAGAACGGTAGTGCGAGGTTAACAAAGCCGTTCTTGAACACATCTAGAGTATTGAAGCCTTGGGCAAGTTTGTAGAGCTCGAGGCAGACGAGACCAGCAACTACAGAGGTTGTAGTCGCTATGGCTGGGATAATCTTTCCTGCGATGAGCTTGGAGCGATGCCTGTCAGCTGGAGGTATGTTATAATTGGCCGCACGTAAATTAGAAGCAGCTACAATGAAGTCCATGTGGAAGTTGGTGTCGTCATCCTTTTCAAAGTCCAGCGGAGTGATCTTGAGGTTGCCGAGCTTGCTGGGCGGGGGCAGGTCCGATACAATGTTCTTGACTCTGTCTTGGTCCATTTCGTCGTTGCTCTGTTGTAACTGCGCGTCGGTTACCGCGATTTTAACACCGGATCTTGGTTTGAATTCTGGTACCTGGAAAGATACATAATTATATTAAAATGTGGAGTACAACAATCTTCATAACTATAACATCATTTTTTGTTTTTGTAGACATGTAGAGTTCGATAATTTTTTTAATATAACTTTTAGATTAACATTTTTAGCTTAGTTACAATTAAATTTCAAACACAAATCTCAAACTATTCATTTAACTAACTTCGTAAGCGCTATTAAATTGCCAAAATTCATAATTTAACATTTACGTCCGTTTCGGAAGTCATTTACAGAGAAGAGTCATCAAAAAACTTATATTTTTTAAATTAATCTTACATACATAATACTTAATTTTTACTTATTTTTCTTACATTTAGGGCCGATTTTTCAATGCTTGGATAAAACCTATTTGTCGAATAATGTATAAAACTACCATTTTAAAAACGTATTCTAATTGCCCTTATTTGACAGTTTACGTGACATTTTAATATTATCGTGTAATACTTTATTGGACGGATAAGTTTTAACCAAGCATTGAAAAATCGGCCCTTAGATGATTAAATTACCTTAATACTATCCGCGACCTTCGCTATACGTTCCCTATCGACACAGGTAGGTATGCCATAGACCTGGGCCCTCAGGTTAGCGGCGGCCACAACGTAGTCAAGGTGGAGCTCGTTGTTGGGGTTGAACGTGAGCGGTGCGGGGCAACGCTTGGGCCCCGACCAGAATGGGGCTCCGCTGGTTGTCACCTGTATAGCAAAAATATTATTTGAACAAATTACATCCATACTAATATTATAAATGCGAAAGTAACTCTGTCTGTCTGTCTGTTACTCAATCACGCCTAAACTACTGAACCAATTTGCATGAAATTTGGTATGGAGATATTTTGATACCCGAGAAAGGACATAGGCTAACTTTTATTGCGAAATATGTACCACGGGCGAAGCCGGGGCGGACCTCTAGTATTTAATATATTAATTATGCATTTGAATGTGGTGAAGAAGCATCAATGGAACTTATAGTTTTGCAGATACCGCTTACATAAAATATTTTTTACGTAATCAGACTCGGAAAAAATCTATGTATAAATACCCCGAAGAAGTGAATTTTTAATAAATGCATTTTTATACGTAAGTTCATTAATATTCAACAAATTTGCGAAATTAGGCATTCCATTTTATTTTAGACCAATCACAAAAACATTTGGTAATAATTAATAATTCATGTGTCCAGTAAACATGCAGACTTCGAGAAGTTTTAAGAAAAAGATACAATCGAAAAAATACACTTCAAGGATTTTTTTAAAGTATTTTTTACATCATCAGCCTATTCAAAACTATAGCACAGAATACATAATAGTAGCTAAACGCTACAGAATGGACACTCTCCGCCTCCCGCCAAAATTAAACACTTACCTCACCCCGCGCGATCGTGATTAAAATGGGCCACATTTTTCTGCAAGGACGATACGCAACGAAGATTGACAACATTAATCAAATTGACTTAAAGTAATTTTATTATTTTGGATTTGTGATTATCGTTTTTCGTAGAAAATGGTTAGATATTGTGCTGTTTACGGATGTATTTCATCAGAAAAAACGCGAATTTTTTTTTTACACTAGTCACAAATGTGCCAACCATAAAGCGTTAATACACACATTTGCAGTCTCTACAGTGTGACTGTCAAAACGATAATTTTGTATGGAGTGTCCGGGGTGTGACTTCAGTTTACCATTTAGTACACCAAAGCGAAATACCCTGTATAATAAATAAATAAATAATAGACCAATACACACCTGATCAGGCGGGAAGTTATACAGCAGCTGTTTGATCTGGTTGGAGTACTGCGCCTCCCAGTGCACGCGCGCCCACGTCACGCAGTCGTCAAAGCTCAGTGGCCGCTCGTTTATTGCGTTCTGAAATAATAAAAGTATGTTAGTTTAAAATTTAGGAAGTGAAGGTATCAAATGGAGAGCAAGTGATGATTGAGATTTTTTTTACTTTTGAAGCGTGATTTATTCTTCAAATTTACGAGGCGACTGACTGACCACGCTCGCGCCAAAAAGTTCGAAACGTCGAATAAAGTAATGTAAAAATCGTGTTTAAAATCTGTGAGGTCTTTATTTCAATTGAATGATACTGGTGTAAAATCATTGACATGAAAGTACGAGTGCCAATGATGATAGTTAATGGGTATTGTTTGACTAAAATGTGAATCCGGCTCGAAGGACCTTTCATTTTTGGTCCTTCGAGCCGGACTCACATTTTTACACGTAACAATGGGACATTGATTATTGTGAAAAATTTGAATACGATTATTTTTGAAAAATTGTGATGATATTGTAAATTACGAAAACGTGTACGTATTTTTTTTGTCATGACAAGGAACATGTTTTGCAGAATATTGTCCTTTTTTATCATTATACCACATCCATTATTGGGGCGTAGCAGCGGGCGGCGAGGCAGCATGACAGCTCGCAGCTCGCTCTAGCGCATATATGCCTTGACCTGGATCTCTATGAAGCGGAAAGCGCGTAGATTCCGCTACAAATCTGCAAGTGCGGGGTTCCCTGAGCCACTCACCCGCACACTCTCCAGCGCGTCCAGCGGCTGGCTGCCCGGCAGCTTCATGCTGCGCTCCAGGAAGTGCGGCTCCCGCAGGTACTGCGCCGCGTGCTCGGCCGCCTGCCGGAACAGCCCCTCGAACTCGTCGCGCGCCCACTGCAGCGTGTGCTCGATCGCGTTCGGGAAGTTCTTCAGCGTGCAAATCGGTATGCTCTTCTCCGGTGGGTCTTGGGACGAGCTGTACGACTCGGTCGAGAACGGCACCACCACCTGGAAGGAAATAATCAGTGATAAATGTTAAAAACCACATACAAAACAGAAATCACGCAATTTTTATAGACCTGTACAATTTAGCAAGATAATTAAATAAAAATAGCATTCACAATTTATAGAACATCTTTGTAATACCCATGCAATAACTTGACGATTCTTCTCAACAGAAGCGACATTCAAAATCAGTAGTTGTTTTACAAAAAATACTATCCGCAAACACAAAATTACAGCATTGTTTAAGTTTGCCCAACTTTACCTGAGTATTTCCCTTAGTACCAAGCGTGCCGCTCTCCAACAATGGTTTCCTGTAGTACACACAGCGCCTGTCCATGTAGATCCTAGCGTCCACATTGTCCAGGGCGTTGGCCACACCGTCCAGCGCTTCGAAGAATGCATCATCGTACACGCATTCTGTTTCTGGGCACACACGGTTCTCTTGTGCGAGCACATTCATAGATGGATTCATTTTTTTTACAGCCTGAAATAGGTGACAATGTAGTTTTTTTTTTTTAGTTTATTTAATGTAACTAAAAATTGTCGCTAATATTACACAAACAAAAAATTAAGTTTTCACAAAAAATTACTGTAGTTTTACTGCAGCAGAGAGAAGTCAAAACAAATATGCCTCTGTAATTTTTTTTTTTCATAGTTTTTCAGAGATATTCATTGTTGCACCCTATACTGAACTAATTTCGATAGTTATATCTAATTGAAATTAATTAATTAAATAAAAAAATTGTAGTACACAACAAACAACTTCACAAAACATTTACTTTAGCAGCAGTGCTCGACTTGGGTTTCTGCACATCATGAGGCCTGAAGAGAAACTGTCGGTTCAGGTTGGACTTCTCGATGAGGTCCATGTCTGTGAGGGTCACCTGACCCCCGCCAGCTCCCACTCCGATCATCGCGAAGTTCTTCAGCAGCTCACAGCCGATGGCGCCAGCGCCTGGAATAGACATAAATTAGGTTTTATCGCAATCATGATTAAAAGAGTTTGTATTGATCTGTTGTTTCATTGACCTCCCTTATGTATTCATTACAAGTATTATTACTTTAATCTATTAAATACATATACCTGTTTATTAACTTCTCTATTAAAAATTATGTGTTATAAGGGATTTGCACACATTTGGCCTTTCTTTTCTTTTTATTTCAAACTTTTAAAAATACTACATGACTAGATGTGCTTAAAAATTTACATACAATAAAAATGCCTTACTGAGAAACAGTAACAAAGTTATTATAAAATCAAGTAAACAAATTCATTATTCGAAATAATGTTGTCTGCGCCTAAGGCTTACGTTACCTTGAATCAGTTTTAACAAGCTGCGTCACTAATTATAGAGATAAGGAAAATAAGCTGTATTTATTTTTATTACTGTGTACTATTTATATCAATGTTGATTCTGCATTTTGAGAGAACAAATTAGCTACATAGTTTTGAGTACAAGGTATTAAAATTGCCTATACCTAATACAAAAGAAAATTGTGTTGTAATTTGTAACAAAAATTAATGTAACATTCTTGCACATTATGAAAATTAATTTAAGTAACTTACTAGCGAAACACGAAAGAAAACAGTTTTTAAACCTATGATAGGCTTCAATAAACAATGAAAACATTCTTAAAATGTTATACATACATCAAATTCTTTGTTACTTAGAAATTGTCTAAATAAAACAAATACATACCAACAATAAAGTATTTAAGTTCGCCGATCCTCTTCTGGAAGTCCTTGCCGAAGACAGCCACTTGTCCATCATATCTCGACCCTGTGGGTTTACAGTTCTCCTCAGTTAGAAGGGTCTTGTCTTTTGGCAGACATTCGATGGCATCCAGGTATAACCACTGGACGATGGGGTGGAACTTTCCAGAGCACGCTTTCATCACCTCTTGGGCAACTACCCCTCCGATCGCTGCATTCATCGGGTTTAGATCACCAGATGAAACCTGTGGATGTTTAAATTTACGAATATATATTGTGCTTATTGACATGGATCTTATTGTAATTCAAAATTACCAAAACAGATACATAGATTAACAAATGTCTAATTTTTGGCATGGTTTATTGACTAAATTATGAACTGAACTGAATTATGTTTCATTTACGACTAAAGATTTAAGATTATATAAAGGTATAAGAAATAAAATATACACTGTCCATATAGCTTAAAATTAGTCATAGCTTACCTTAGCAAAAATTTCCAAAAGCTCAGTGTTGAGTTCGACATCACTCTCCTTGAATATTTCTTCCGATTTCAGTAAATTCTTGACATATTCCACAAATTTAGCCGCATCATCGTTACTCCAGGGTTTCGGCAGTCTTCCTTCTGACGCTTCATACTTGTGCAAAGCAGCGAAGGCAAGATGTAATTGCTGTGGATAGTCCATCTTGGCGAAATCGGTGATCAGGAACTCTGGTTCCTTCAGAGATTCACTGAGAGGTTTGAAGCTGAGTTTCTTGGGCATCTTCACTTGGGTTACGATGCCACCTCTGAAGTATTTCGAAAATTTGGTTGTATCTCCAATGCTAAAGGTATAGGGACCCAGTACTTTGATTTTGCGTGGTTCACAGCCATTTAGTTCTGTCATGCCTTGTACCTTTAAGACAATAGTTCATAATTTTATATTTGCTACAAATAAGTACACAAAGAGGAATATAATTATGTAGGTATTTTCTACTTTTCATAGTGTTTATTATTAATTAACTATAATAACAGCTATGAATAATTATATGAAAAAAAATATATATTGCCAAATTGAGAACCTCTTCCTTTTTTTTAAGTCGGTTAACAAATACACATACATTATATACCTTGTATATTTCTTTATTTTACCAGGCAGTATAGATATACATATTATGCAATTATTCTCCATACAATTCATTTTAAATAGACTATGTTTGCTCTATTTCATTTAATTGAAACCTTGAAGTAGATTGTTTGATAACAAATTGCATACATGCAATATGCATATTATTGGATTTGCCTATGTACATGGTGTTACATTTGAAAGCAATACAAATAAAATGTTTAACAATTGTATGTAATGCACCAGATAGTGATCATTTATTTTATTAGAACCATACCTATTGTAATCACTACATAGTATAAAACAAAGTCGCTTTCTCTGTCCATATGTATGCTTAAATCTTTAAAACTACGCAATGGATATTGATGCGGTTTTTTTTTAATAGATAGAGTGATTCAAGAGGAAGGTTTTAGCATATAATTTATTATGTTTTAGACAAAGCGGGCGAAGCCGCGGGCGGAATGCTAGTAGTCCTATAAATATAATGAATAAGGCATTGGCATTTACATTTATAATTAAGTAAAACATACATTGATACATTTTCTTCTGATCCATATTAATAATGAAATGCTGTTACAATAACAAATAAATAGAATTTAAATAAGGCTGTTGTACACATATTTTCTGTTTCTCATAGTTTATCTAATACTTTGTTTTAGTGGATACAATGTTTAAGTTTATGATTTTTTACTACCTACAACACAAACATACACAAAAAGGATATTACAATATCTGCTGTACATACTGCTTATAACATAGCAAGAGACTTCATGATTTTGACACATAAATGCTAATCACTGAACTAATAGATGATTAATAAATATAAACAAAGCAATAAATATGATAGACAAGATTAAAATATTTCTAGTGTAAACAATACCTTTGTTGTGTGATTCATATGAATTGAGTCAACTCAATAAAAACTAAGTTCATTGCACCCATAACTTGGTGTTCATATGAAAAAATGATAACAGCACCGTTAAATGCTAATGAGTGTAATGTGAAAGAAAAATATCATTAGTGTATTTTCTTTCCTTATAGAGTATTGTCATTATGTGTGATTAGTGGGTTATGGAAATTTTGCAGTTATTTTGTTGCAGGAGTAAAATAAACAAAGAACAAAAATATTGTTGCAGGAGTAAAAAAATACAAAGTTTTTTTTTTAATTCTGTATGTGTAGCCAACCTTAATGATACAATCATTATAAATTTTTCTGTATTGTTTTAATCTTGAGCATTTCATAATATTAATGAAGGTTAACACATTAAAATATGATGTATTGCATGTGTTAGTCATAGCTTGATCCATAATCAATACTTCATCTTGTTAAAATATTGCTATAAATAGAATATAATCGTTTAAAGAAACTTAGTATTACAATACTTAGTAAAAAATAATAATACTAACCTCACTGAAGGTAACATAGTCACCATCTTCCAGACCATGGCGAGTGTCATCTAAGCAAGTAACAACTGCCTCGTATTCATGAGTAATGTCTGCCACCATAGCAGATACAGGGTTCTCTCCCGTGACATCATAAACAGTAAATTCAGGCCCAAAATCACAAAAAACTTGTGAAAACAACCCTCTAGAGTCAGCGATCACCAAAGCTATGTTATTGGCATGAGTGATAGCCGCTACACGGTCCTGTTCAGCTCTAGATGCACACGTAAGCACAACAACCCTGAATTTCTGCAGAAACTCCTCCGTCAACGGACCGGTATACGCCGTTGTCGGCACGTAGTGATTCAATTCTAAAAGCTGCTCGCATGAAGCTACAGCTCGGTTTTGACCGATTGTATCTTGAGACAAATAAAACTGTGATGATAAATCAGCTATTGTGCATGTCCGATCATCATGAAGGGTAACCGATTTTACGCCGCCCAAAATCACATTTTTTGCAACCTCAACTCCCAAACCTCCCAATCCAGAGATCAGGACGTCGGAATGGGCCATGCGACGCATAGCATCGTGACCGAGGACGTAGAGCTGCCTCGAATACAAACTCTCGTCGATTTCATCTTCTACACGCGTTCCATTGTTCGCCATTGCTGATGATTTGCAACTCGCTTCTCCTATGTTTAGCTTCCGCTTTTTAGCCGGGGGGTCAACGGAATTATCGGCGACTTCAGCACTAGACATCGGGCACGAACGCGCACAATTTTGACAGAATTTTGCTTTTTGTTTCTTCAGCACAATCCAGAAATAATCTTCAAATTATTGTGGTCGACATTCGCGCTTCACCGTTCGCTTCGTTGAAGAATGAAGGCCCGCTTACTCACCAATACTCACTGTCTTGAAGATAGCTACAAGCAACGTGGAAAAAGAACTACCTACGGAAGTATATTTTTTAATAAAATTATAACTTTAATTTTCTAGTGAAAGGAATAATTCTTTATTATAATTATTTTAGAACAAGAGGTACAGAAATTTATTATAATTAATAATTATTGCACCTTTTTGGATTTTATATTTTTTTTGAAGTTATACGGAAATCTTATGACAGATTAAATAAAGGAAATTGATTATTTTATTTTTACGTTTTAATAAATTAATTTATCTTTTCATAAAAATTACAATTAATTAGATAAATGTCTGTGTAGCAGAATGATATCCTCAAAACAATTTTTTACCACTCAATGTATAAATTAGTATTGTACATGAATTTAATAAGAATAATTATTAAAGACAAATAAACATTATAGGCTTATATGAAACAATGAGTCTTTTTTAAAAGTGATTAGGTATTTAATTAATCTCTGATATAAAGTATTTTTTTTATATGTTCTAAATAATTTGTATGGAAATTCGGAAATATTTTACTCTTTTTACTCTGTCCGTAGATTGCAAAAAATTGACAGTATCTGTCAGTATTTCATCAATCATCCATTTTGTCTTGTTGACGCTCACTGATTGGTTTAATTTGCTACAACTTCAGTATAGTCCAAGCGATTCCATTTCGTTCGACGTTGTTTTGTGGCTTGGACCTTGGTGGCTGTGGCTTGGTGGCTGTGCCATCAGGCATAGCGATTGCGGTATTTTTTTGTTTGACACTCATTTATTTTGGTATAATGTTTCGTGGGGAGTGAAAGGAATCTATGTTGATGACAATATTCGTGGACATAGTTTCATGAAATATCTTTGAAACAGTATGAACTAAGAACAAAGTTGCGTAAAGGATTAGTGATTTTTTTTGACGTGTTTATTTCCTTCGTGGGACTGTAATCATGGTGCAGGAATATGTCTCGCCCGTGAGGGTTCATAAATATCCTTTCGAAATGGTGATGGCGGTGAGTAATCTTTGTTATAATACTTATCGCCCGATGATAGCTAACTTTGAAGACCTAAATATTCTGTGTCAAAGTTGTTATTAGAGCACTAAATAAGACATCCTTTCAAAATAATTAATAAACGTTCTAGTTATTTATTTTCTTATCTTTTATGTGTAAAAGTAAAATACTGAGCTTTTGCTTAGAATTTAATATAAGTGCTTAACAAACTATCTTCATTATGCAGTATTTATCTAGAATAACAACTTTCAATAGGTAAGTTACACTGTCCATCTCTTTCTTTGCCATTCATAATGTTTCTGGTATTAGAAAGAAAATTTGTTCATTTGTCAACCTTGATGAAATATTTAGTTAAAATTCATTGCATTGGTTTTCTTATTAGATTATTATTTTACAGAACAACTAGAGAAATAGAGAGTTTATAATTTTATTCAGAGAACATCTTTTACAGCTTTAAAATTGCCAATAAAATATAAATACAACCCATTGATTTATTCAATTATTACTGTAATTTTTTTATATCTAATCCTACTCACAATATTTTTAGCCAATTATATCCATAAAAAAGTATATTTGTCGATTATTATATTTGAGGTTTACCTAAATTAAGTGTTAACACATTCTTCCAATATCATACATGTGTTTATTTTTATCCAAGAATAATTCATATATACTGAAGGATGTTTACACATTTTCACTAAATTTACCATTCAAAATACATTGAAATGCTGTTGCCATCATAATAATGAATAAAAAATTGTGTATGTACAAATAAATCTTTCATGAGGTGTAAATATGTATGATTTTTTGCTTGTTTTACAACTACAGGAAATAATGGAAAGGTCAAATGAATAATTGATAAGATAAAAAAAAAAACATTTTTTTTGTATCTTTTTACATATTTATCTTCTCTACATAATATGCATATAGGGTCATTGCGCTGGTTTTCGTCCAGTTATGGGAGTTGCCAACTTTGTGATGCGAAATAAATATTTTGGAGCACCCTTCCTTAAACATATAATATTTTTATTTAGTCCTTATATAGTCTTCTTTAAGATAATATTAAGTGAAAATAAATCATTTTGACGTATCTTTTTATTTAAATTATTTTCTGCAAAAGTAGGGTAGGGTCAACCGGGGCAAATGCAACTAAAAAATAACAAGTTTCAAGTTTGATCGGTTGCAGTTATCTCCTTTTATATTTGGTCATTTATTTGACCCATTTAGTGATTTTTGTATTTATTCAAGATTATTTTCAACCAATCAAGCAATACAGTAGTCTTATAAATAACTGGTAGTGAGAATATTTCCTAAAATTGGTAGAAAAAGTTACATTAACCCCTAGTCGGGGGTAAATGCAACTAACTGCCATAGCTCTTCTTCTATTTCATATAAAACAACGAATATAGAATATATTTATGAGATTTCATGTTATTCATAGGATTTTGAACTGGATTACCGTGTAGCAAGGACGAGTTTTCAGGAAAAATCTTATTTTTCTGATTGTGGGGCAAATGCAACTATTTGTTAGAGAATTAGTGTGGGGAATGCAAAAAACTTATTCATCGATATATTTTTATTATTCTATATATATATACAATAACGTTATCTATACAATAACGTTGCGATCGTAGATGGCGCCGCATTATTTAGAGGAAAAACTCATGTACCTACTTTGATTTACCACTTTAAATCGCAACAAAAAAAAATAACAGTGTACTACCTACTAAGTCAATTTTAGTTTTTGGTCAGAACAAATAATATTCTTTGTGTTAAATATTGTTAAAAACGTAAACCAAACAAAAAACGTTTATTAGTTAATCAACCGTTTACTAAAAATTACTTGAACAATCACAGAACTATCCTACCTATCGTTTTTAGTTACTTATATTCTTTAACCACGCTTTATCTAATTTGAATTTTACTTATGAACCCGTCTCTGGGTATAATATCGAAGAAATAATCGATGGTTCTTCTTTAATTAATCATAAAGAAAGTATATTTTGACTACCAAGAAGGATACATAATAAAAATATCGACACTGTCACATCACTAGTGTTTTTAGTTTCATACAAAAATATAAGGGGCTATTGTAACTAACCTCACAGTTGCAATAACCCCACAGTGAAATTTTCATGAGGCAATTGTAACTGCATCAATAACACAAAATAGAGTCAACTAACGCACTAAAAATATAAATGAAATAAGCTTAACGGCTTGTGATAATCGTGTCCAATCAAAAACACCTGCAAAAAATCACTCCTAAACAATTTTTTTGTCTGCAAAACTCGACACCTGTTTTTACGCACACCAACTTCAAAATAGCGGTTTGACACAATGGCCTATCAATCAAATAGTTTTCATCGTAGGGGCACCATCTATTACTTGTAAGATTTATTAGTCGTTGAGTTATTGAATCATAGGTGGCGATTTATTACAACAACTCTAATAAATTAGTTATGATAACTAGTTGCCATAGCCCCATAGTTGCATTTGCCCCGGTTGACCCTATATGCTAGTTTTCGTCCAAAAAAACTGGTTTTCGTCCTAGTGTAAGCTAGTTTTCGACCACCGTGTAGAAAAAGGAGGGTAGGTCAACTATTAAGTTAAAAACCAATTACAGGTAAATATATACTTTTATTTAATCAACATCACAATTTCTCACTACCTTACAGGTTTAGTTTTACTAATAATAATCAATATAACTAGTCAACACTGAGATCTCTGTAGCACTTGGCAGTCTTTATATGCGTTAGTGATGACTGTTTAATCATTTGTAATAAAGAAAGGAATGCGTTACTTACAATGTAAATGAATAAAGTAATAATTATAGGACTGAGAAATTACATCAAAAAACAGAAATATTCATTCTAATACTTTGTTTATCAAATGAAACGTACTATATTAAACACAGCCATAATAATACGTTTTAGCTACTAAAATAAACTATAGTATACCTTACTGAACTATGCATTATTGTCTTACTGATGCCTTTATTAAAGATTCTTCAGTGTACGTAGCGTTTTTTTTCTAGCTTTCTTAGACTCCTTCGAGGCCATCTAAAAACAATAAGATCTTTCTTAGGATACGTTGAGTAAGTAGAATAAAAAAATATTGCATTGGCAAAACAGACCTAGAATAAAAGATGATACTCAAGTGAATGATAATCAAGAAAAATACAGTGTATTAGGTCTGACCTACCCCCATTTATGCTACGAATAATTGACTCTACTTCACATAAGGAGAATGATACATGACTGAATGAATGACAATATTAGGTACCTACAGCACTCTGGCCCTCACCAATTATTTATAAGGAAGATACTGAATAGAAAACTTTTCAATACGTAAAAAAGACGAAAAGTAATGCAAAAGAATAGCTATTTTTAATTTTTGTCCACTCCAATACTCATTCATGGACGAAAACTAAAACGTTTAAAGCTAAATTTAGTTTTCGTCCACTTCTTTAAATATTTTTTTATTTTGGCAGCACTGACAAAGCAGTGGACGGAAACCAAAAAATCTAAACTAATAGCAATAAAGATCACTTCGGGAGAAACTATTCAGTATTTTAAAGGTCCGATAGAGTAAAAAGAACCTAACAAATATTCACGTAGCTGTTTGAGTTTTCGTCCACTTGGACGAAAACCAAATATTTTGAGAATTTGGTAACCTAGTATCCGTCCACTTAATTTTTCGAAGAGTATTATAAAAAAAGTATAATAAACACTTCTAATTGCGTTTAATAGGCTTATAACTAAACATACGTACCAAAACCATTACGTAAACTAGCTAAAACAGTGATTTAACTTACCATGAACTTTTCTCGCCGGCAAATTTTTCTCTCGCGCGATGACATCTGCAAGGCACGGATGGGAAGCGGCCACTTTTACTTTAATTTTTTGAACTCTCTTCTTGTCACATCAAATTTTCATGTTGATAGTACTGTTGCTTACACATTATGGAACGTAAAAAGTGCAAACTTGCGCGGGAAGGTAGGTTTGTATTCAAGTTTTACGCACGTGATTGTAGCAGGTCAGTCAAATGGACGAAAACCGAAACTGGACGGCAAACCAGCGCAATTACCCTACATACTCTATTTTTGGGATAGCTGGCTAGAGTTGCATAATACTATTAATTCTTATTCCGGTTAAAATTGACCTGTTTTATTACTACCAACAAAAAGTACAACAAATTGTTTTGGAAATGTTTTTAATACTTCTTTCAAAATACTAATGATAAAAAAATATCATTTCGGTTCCATATAGGTCACGTAATTTTTTACAAACAGTTAAGGTCAGTTGTAAAGAATTTTCAGGTCAGGAAACAGTAACTATATACTTATTGGTATGTGAATTGTCTGTGTTAAATATCTATACTATAATACACTCACCGGCACGGAATCTTGGCCACTTACAAATTTGGCGATAAAAAAAGTTTGAAGTGTTTCCCACAAATTTTTTGGATGCAGATATGTTAACACATAATTACTTAAAGTTTTTGTTAGTAAATCATTAAGTTTGAAAATAAGCTTTTAATTTTTTTTGAGAGTTAGTCGAAATTTGTCATTTGTACGGTTAAGCCGAAGTTACGCTTTGTTTGTTTTAAACTTTTTACATTTTTGTTTACGCAATTTTAAGATACTGGTATTGTTGTGGTGTAGTTAATGAGCCTTAATAACGATAAAAAATGCCGTTAACATCTGAACAAGTTGCACAGGCCATCACAATGATCGACCAGGGACTGACGCAACGTGAAGTAGCTAATGCACTGAATGTACCACGTTCTTCGATGCAATATGCATTGAGAAGATACCGGGATACTGGCAGCTACACACGAAGACCAGGAAGTGGAGGTGTGAGGTGCACATCAGCTCGAGACGATCGATTTATTGTCCTAGAGATACTGAGAAATCGCTACCTGACGGCTATTGAGATACGCCAGCGGCTCCAAAACATCCGTGGCATAAATGTGAGTGAGCGTACGGTGAGGAGAAGAATGGAGGAAGTTTATTTGAAGGCTCGCAGACCAGCACGTGGTCCAGAACTCCTCAGACACCACAGGGTAGCCCGTCTACGTTTTGCGCGAGAACATGAAAACTGGAGTCACGACCAGTGGGCTCGTGTGCTGTTCACAGATGCGTGTCGAATCGCTCTACGAGCTCCAGATGGCCGAGAGCGAGTATGGAGGAGACGAGGAGAGCGGTTTTTACCCATCACCACAACCCAAACAGCGAGTTTTCAAGGTGGGTCAATTATGGTATGGGGAGGTATAAGTTCCGATGCTCGTACGGAGTTGGTTTTCGTAGATAACCGGTTAAATGCGATCAGGTATATTGAGGAAATTCTCCAGGAACATGTTCAGCCCTATTCCGGGTTTATCAGTGAGGAAAATTTCCTATTAATGCACGATAATGCACGTCCGCACATCGCAGGATGCGTACAAGAGTACCTTCAAGAGGTTGGTATTACAAAATTGGAGTGGCCAGCTCGTAGCCCGGATCTTAATCCAATAGAACACATCTGGGACATGATTAAAAGGAAGATAAAGTTCGGTTCCAACCCACCACAAACGCTGGATGAGCTTAGAAGTGCAGCAAGGGCCGCTTGGGACAGTATAGCTCAAGTGGACATCAAAAATGTCATCCAGAGCATGCCAGATAGGATGCTAGCAGTAATTAAGGCAAGAGGTGGAAACACCAAATACTAAAAGGTAAATTTTTTTTTATGTAAACCATTTTTTAAAATTTTTGTGAATTTTTAAAAAACCTGTTGAATTTTCCACAAACAGTGTACTTTTTTGTTTAGTTCATATTTTTGAGGTTGAACGTCCTATTATCATTAAATTGTTATTAAAAGTTTCGAAAAACATTACGTGTACTAGTTTTAATTATATTTTTATTAATTTTTGTAACAGAAAAGAAATAATGTAATTTTTCGCAAAAATTGATAGTGGCCAAGTTTCCGTGCCGGTGAGTGTATTATAAAGTCGAAGAGTTTGTTTGTTGGCCACTAATCTCTCCATGTGTTTGCTTGCTAGCATTATATGAGTCAGACAGCCAAATAAATATTATATCAATAAGGTCACATACACTTTCATCCATTTGCTATCACCATTTTTGGAGCTGACATTTATTTGAATAGAATTCCAATAATATTTAACAAACACTAGCTATGCTCCGCGGTTTCACCCGCATTGCTCAGCTCCTGTTGGTTTTTAGCGTGATGATATATAGCCTATACTTTAGGCCCTATAGCCTTCTTCTATAAATGTTCTATCTAACACCGAAAGAATTTTTCAAATCGGACCAGTAGTTCCTTAGCGCGTTAAGACAAACAAACTCTTCAGCTATATAATATAAGAATAGATTATACTAATTCAATAAAAACATTCATTTCTTAAGTGATTGTCCAGTATCTCACCTTCAAGCAATGTCACTTTGGCCTTGTTACAAAAGTAACAAATAAACAATTTTGTTGCAGCACTTAGTCAAATGGCCTTTATGTTTTATGAGTTTTTGAGGAATTCAGGTAATCTGCATAGAAAGTTTTTTATGAGCTTTTAATTTCTCCATAGATGTTATTGTAGGATAGGTTTTTTCAACCAAATTATTAATTTGGTCTGGTAGAACTAACACTCTTTAGATGTTTAAACAAAATATGCAATAAAAACCTTTTTGTATTTTTAAATCTGAGTAAGTAGGAATACATTATTTTTTTTTCTGAAATAATGAGTGCGTAAAAGACTTGAATATCGATAAAAATACATTTTACTCCGTATAGATGTAGGCTTTCCAATGCTATACCGGTAACCGGGTGTCACGGATGTCCTATCGTATGCTTAATGGAGCATATAGTGTTTAACCTTCTGATGCTGTAAAAAATATTTATAAAATCCGGTCGTGCAGGAAAAATTATCTCAAAACTTTTCAATAAACTTCGTGTTCGTAACCCTAACTACGCGGATCATACTCGCGGTCGTTATACATAAGCGGTCATTGACCTCGAACGCTATGCTTAACCTCGTACCTCGAAAATAAATACCTACTGTTTGGATAATATTTTTTAGAGTATACGAGACAAATACACAAGTACACTATCGTTTATTTATACAAAAAAAAACGAAAAATTACTTAGTATCATCGCCTTCTGACCGCACCCTTTTAATACTGAATCATATTTTAATCTTTACTAAATTTTTTTATTGAGATACATGCGTATCAATTATTTTTGTACAATGATATTGAAATAAGGTACATACCAACTTGTAGAAATTTCAGCAAACAACATGCAGTAGGTACCTATCACACACTTCACTTCACATTTCACAACATACTAAAACATTTATTCTTCTAGAAGCACTTTTGAATTGTCATAACATAGTTTTACCAATTAGGTACCTCCGAACCGAACAAAAATACGCTCGAAAACAATTATAGGACGGTAAATTCCGCTGGTGATGTGCTTCTCTTCCGTCTATGTACCTATCGCTGCCGATATAAATCTCGAGCTGCAGCGAGCTGATTACCATCCTCTGCACACACACACATAATCATATTGTAATTTGTAATACCTACTCCGCGTTCGTATAATACGACATTACCGACTCAGATACTCACAGATGAAACACAGAAAACGCAAACGATAGCAACTTGACACCGAAAGATGAAACAAGCGACTAACAAAAATTTATTTAAAATTACACAAACTTCAATAATAATACGAATAAACGTACAATGTGAGTTTAGGGATTCGTAGGGAAATGTTTGTAAAAATACCTATAATAAGAATGATTTAGAATACTTACATAATAATATCTGTTCCTTTCAACTTTTGCTAGATGAAACTCAATAATTAAAATATGGTGCCTAATCTAGATTAGAGTATAAATAGCAACTTAAGGTACCTAAATACCTATTAAATAATAATATTATTCCCAGCATAAAACTTAAAAATATCATTTCATGATAATTTCATATTAAATTATAATATGATTGTATTGTTTCATTTGTAGTTACAAAAGAAAATTGAAAGTAAATAATAAAAAGATAAGTAAAATAAAATATTAAATAAACAACGGAACCATATTTTTAAAAGGCGGCATTTTACAAACGAAAGGCGGCGTTACCTTTGCTAGGTGCACAAAGACACCGCCACCGGCACGTGTGCGTCCGCGTATTTTATTAATTCACAAATTTTGTTAAATTGTTAGTGCTCCACCAAACGTCTTAGCGTAAGGGCTGTGATAGATCTGCGCGGGAGATTCGGGATCGTTCGTCGTAATTCATATTTTGTGTTTATAATAATTAGTTGAAGTTATTAAAGCAGTGATTGTATAAATCCGTAAGATAATGTATTTAAGTAGTTACGAGATTTTCTTATGTTACTTAGTTATTTTAAGAAGTGATTGATATTTGGAGTAGTGGGTATTTAATACATTATGTAATATTTGTTTACCTTCGTCACTCATCATTCGTCATCATTGTGCAATATGTATTACGATCATGTGATTCCTGTGCATGATAATCGGGTGAGTGTTTGCATTTTGAAACCGTTGATTTCTTCTAGTAAATATGACACCGTGTGCATGTAATTATTGTTTACGGCACATCTAATTACTAAAAATCATAAGTAAAACATACTTTCTATTTCTTAAATCAAAGTATTATTATTCATTTTCACTAATAATTATTAATCCAAATGGCAAATAGGGTAAGGTCGTATAATTATCAATAATTATTAATATTTTAGACTTATTTTATTAAATAAATAAATTTATTATTTAGCCTTCACAACTCAGTAGGTACTATTATTACAATAATTATTTTGTCAGTAATCATAATTATGTAGGTAGTTGTTATGACTTATGAGTTTGAGGGAGTCGTACTTTATTTTTATCGTTATGAAAACTTTGATACTTAATAATGAAGTTTTTCGATTCATGAAAAATCTGAAGACTTCCTCGTAAAATTAAAAGTATAAGTAAATATGTACCTAGTAAAGCAAAACAAAAAACACATTGCATAATGCAGACAAAAATAATAATTAAAAAAACTTAAGTAAGGATTAAAATATGTTAAGTAAAAAGTATTAAAAGGGCGCGACCGCGGTCAGTTTCAGTTTCAGTTTCAGTTTTTTTTTTTTTTGGTATAAATAAACGATAGTGTACTTGTGTATTTGTCTCGTATACTCTAAAAAGATTATCCAAACAGTAGGTATTTATTTTCGAGATTCGAGGTTAAGCATAGCGTTCGAGGTCAATGACCGCTATGTATAACGCTCGCGAGTATGATCCGCGTAGTTAGGGTTACGAACACGAAGTTTATTGAAAAGTTTTGAGAAAATTTTTCCTGCACGACCGGATTTTATAAATATTTTTTACAGCATCAGAAGGTTAAACACTATATGCTCCATTAAGCATACGATAGGACATCCGTGACACCCGGTATATTTATTTTTTATCGACTCAGTAGTTTTACGATTAATGTTTACAGATCAACAAACAAAAGATCACAATTCACCATAAAACATTATTGTAAGTTTTGAAAATACATAATTATAAATTCCCAATGTGTATCTATAATTCGTTTTATCTAACCCTTTCGCTTGTTCCATTCGGTAGTCAAGAGTGAAAATGGCTCGTAAAAGATTAATTTTATGGCAGATAAAATGGCGCAATGGAAACGAAATCAGCACCATCTTAAAGCAGTATTATTTCCAGTGTGGAAATAAGACAGCGCTATATAGATCGTCTAGCGCCGTCACTTTCACACACTCGAAGTAATATTGCTTTAAGATGTGGTAACGTAGTTTCGCGGTATGCCGAGCGTTCATTGGAATTCGAGGCACGTCAATGTGAAATGTATGTGTGGTGTAATGTTTACATGTGTTTAAAATTGTGAGCCGAAATATATGTATGCCTAAAATATTTAGCGTTAAATCGTGATGTTATATTAGTTTAATATCACTACATAGTATAAAACAAAGTCAAACTCAAACTCAAACTCAAACATTTATTTATTCAATTAGACTTCTTCTAGAAGCACTTTTGAAACGTCATAGGTACATATTTTTAACATTTACCACCGATTCGGAAAGCAGTATCTACGGAGAAGAATCGGCAAGAAACTCCATAGTTGCTCTTTTTAATCATGTCAGTTTTACAATTTAATTTTACAAATTACATATGTAACATCATAATTTATAGTGATATGCCAAAGAACTGTCCTGTGGTTTTTACGCGACAACCCTCCATGGGTTTTTATCGTCCATATATTCCTTAATACTGTAATAGGCTCTCTGAACTAGTACATTTTTTATATAAGTTTTAAATTTAGAACTACTAAACTCTTTAATATTATGAGGAATTCTGTTGTAAAAGCGTATACCTTGACCCATAAATGAATTTTTAACTTTAGCTAGCCGGATAAATGGCATTTCAATTTTATTTCTGTTTCTTGTGTCATAACAATGTCTATCTCCTACTTTTGTGTGTAAGTAAGCGTTATTGTGTACATATAAAATATTATTAAATATATACTGCGACGGTACAGTAAGGATACCAGTATTCTTAAAGAGATCTCTTAGTGAGTCTCGAGCACGCAAATTATATATAGAGCGTATGGCTCTTTTCTGTAATATAAATATAGTTTCTATATCTGCAGCCCTGCCCCATAGTAGAATTCCATAGGAGTCGCTTTCTCTGTCCCTATGACCCTATGTCTCTTTGTATGCTTAAATATTTAAAACTACGCAACGGATTTTGATGCGGTTTTTTTTTAATAGATAGAGTGATTCAAGAGGAAGGTTTCAGTATATAATTTATTAGGTTTTAGACAAAGCGGGCGAAGCCGCGGGCGGTAAGCTAGTATAATATAATAAACTTATTATCGTCTTCGCGGTAAATAGTCTATCCAAGAAACTAACCAAAATAATTTGTTAATTCGATCCAGTAATTTTTAAGATTAGTGCGTACAACCAAACAAATTCTTCTGCTTTATAATCTAAGTGTATATTTTTGACAAAACATATTTTAATTTATTCAATGAATGAATGAATGTACCTATGAAATAATGATAATAATTCTTTATTGCAATAATAGGGCGTATTCAGAAAGAAAGCTTGAAACTTATAAGCGCTTATAAGCGCTTATCGGCGCTTATAAGCGCTGGTTACCCGCGCAGGAAAATATATGAACATGCGCTTATAAGCGCTGATAGGCGCCGACAAGTTCCAACAAGTTTCAACAAACTTGTCGGCGCCGATCAGCGCTTATAAGCGCATGTTCATATATTTTCCTGCGCGGGTTACCAGCGCTTATAAGCGCCGATAAGCGCTTATAAGCGCTTATAAGTTTCAAGCTTTCTTTCTGAATACGCCCATAGAAGATCATGAAGAAGTTGACGTGAGATTGGTCTCGCTCTTTATACCTTTTCTAGATAATATATTTAGTTACATAAAAATTTCGTTCTTATGGCAAGATGTGTAAAATAGAAAGTATTTTCTAATAATATTATGCAATTACTCTTATAAATACCTAGTAAAATAAACATAACATCTGATTTCATCGGATTAATGAATGCAACGAATAAATCGCATAATTTCTAAACGTTAAACTCGTGTAAGCAGTGCCGGCGTAAGGGCCACTGACACCCCGGGCGAAAATATTGTGGCGCCCACTTGAGGGAAGCAATATCAAGTGTTAGTTTTTTGCTGATCCCAAGTAAAGGAGGAGTGACTCTAACGATATCGTTAGAGTCGCTCCTCGACCACAAACCCTCAAAAAATCCATCTAAAAAAATCCCAATAAAAAATATGCATATGCATAGAGCGTAGAGCACAGTTCTGAGGGTTTGCACCAGGAGAGGCAAGAGACTCCAACTTCAGACCTTGGCGCCACCCAGAATTTGTCGCCCTGGGCCGTAGACAGAGAAACCAATAGACAAATTGATATCTTATGTCGCATTCACACTAGAAAAAGAGCAACTTATGCCGGTGTTGTGTAAAGAAATGAGAGAGAACGATAAAATTTTTTGTTTCACGCAGCGTGCCACTTTTTTCAAGAATAGCAACCTACTTTGATAAACAAAGTTTGACAGCTAGCTATCGTCTTCCATAAAAATATAGTTTTTACATGTTCTAAGTTACGTAATTCATGGTATGTTTGGTTTTGAATGATTTAGACTTACTGTTAATACCTTATAAAATAATACCATGGTGCGGTGTAGCGTTAAAGGGTGTAAAAGTGATAGTGGAACGAAAATGCCTGGATTGTCTTTTCACTCGTAAGTATACAACTCTTTATCAGTTTATAGGCCTTCATGATATTTCAGCGTGTTAATATATTGTGTATCACGTGCTGTTGACTTGAATACATTGTTTAAAAACCACAAAAATAACAATTATAAATTTTAACCTAAAAAATTTTGTGTTGCCAACTTTTCTACAAATTGTTACCCACTATTATGGGAAATAATAATATATATTCTGCAGTGTGTATTTAATTAAATATAGAATCTGAAATATTCAATGGCTTGTTCCAGTTTTCCTGAACCGGATAATTTACGACAAATTTGGATTGTAGCTACAGGATGAACAGATTGGAAACCAAAACCGAAGGTTAGAAAGTATTACAATCACCACCACCGCGACGCTGCCCCGCCGAAGACAATGGACACTCTTGGTTCCAACATTGAACCGGAGGGACGTAGTTAATTAAGTTAGAGATAATTGAAATGTAATTTTTTTATTACAATAAATTATTATTAAGTAAATTTCGTTTTTTTTTGCGCCTTCGCGGGTCGGTCAATATAATTAACGTGTGTATCTGTTAATACTTACGAAAATAAACATTCTTTTATTTTTTTATTTTATTTTATAAAAAATAATAAACAATCGAGTTTTCATCTACATTATCATTACATACACATTTTCATATGGGATTATGATAATGATATATATATATATACATATTATATAATATATAGGTATGTGTATATACATAATATGTATTACCCATCTAAAAGTAATATGTTTATTATATACTAGCTGCGCTCCGCGGTTTCACCCGCGTGGCTCCACTCCTGTTGGTCTAAGTGTTATGGTACAACTAGATTTCCGCCCGCGGCTTCGCCCGCGTTTTCAAAGGAAAACCCGCATAGTTCCCGTTCCCGTGGGATTTCTGGGATAAAACCTATCCTATGTGTTAATCCAAGTTACCCTCTATATGTGTGCTAAATTTCATTGTAATCGGTTCAGTAGTTTTTATGTGAAAGAGTAACAAACATCCATACATCCATACTTACAAACTTTCGCCTTTATAATAGTATAAAACCTATCCTATGTGTTAATCCAAGTTACCCTCTATATGTGTGCTAAATTTCATTGTAATCGGTTCAGTAGTTTTTATGTGAAAGAGTAACAAACATCCATACATCCATACTTACAAACTTTCGCCTTTATAATAGTATTAAGATTAAGATATAGCCTACTATAGCCTTCCTCGATCAATGGGCTATCTAACACTGAAAGAATTTTTCAAATCGGAATCAAAGTAGTTCCTGCGAATATCCCTTCCCTCCTCACCTTCACCCCGTCCCGCACTACGCCTCCTCATTGACAGTATACCTACTATTTTCTGTAAATTGACACTTTTGAAAATTCGTTATATCTTTTGAATGGAATATCGCGGACTTTCTTGTAGATATTGGTCCATTCTATAATACCGTAGAACATTTATTTGTTCTATTTTCAATAGATTCCGCAGCGCACGCGATGACAGAATTTTTATTAAGGATACATTATTGCATTTTTGGTAAGGATCTCTAATTTTTTTGAAAATGCAATATAGCCTATGTTGCTCAGTGAAGATGCAGCTTTCTAATGGTGAAAGAATTTTTGAAATCGGTCCAGTAGTTTATGCGTGAAAACCATACATACATACATACATACATAATTACAAACATTTCCTCTTTATAATATTAGTATAAACATGTAAGTATGTAATGTGGATATCTCATTATTATCCACTTATGTTATGTGAATAATATTGAGAGATTTGTATCTTACAAATTGCGGGGTAAATTTTCCCTCACACGGTAACCCTAAATATTGTGACGTATTCTTTTTTATCTCTTTCTGCGACACGCATTGCCGGTGTCTATTGGATTCTCTGTCTACGCCTTGGGCCATCGCCCCATCACGCCCCCCCCCCCTAACGCCGGCACTGCGTGTAAGATCAAACACGTGAAAGCATTAAGCACATATCTTTGTTAACTTGCGATCCCAATCAAGTCAATGGAAAAACCGCAAAACAAAGAATTCGATTCATTAGACATCACATTATTGAATCGATTTAGAGAAATCGTTTTTACGCTTTGTGAAACATTATTTTGAAGGATGTCGACTTTCTAAATGGTGAATTTAGATATCATCGTGATTCGATCCGAGATTCAAGGTTAGTTGGAATTACTTTATTTAAAAAACTAGTTGTGCCCCGCGGTTTTACTCGCATTGCTTGGCTTCTATTGGTCCTAGCGTGATGATACCTTATATTATAGCACTAGCTTACCGCCCGCGGCTTCGCCCGCTTTGTCTAAAACCTAATAAATTATATTAATCTTCTAAAACCTTCCTCTTGAATCACTCTATCTATTACAAAAAACCGCATCAAAATCCGTTGCGTAGTTTTAAAGATTTAAGCATACATAGGGACATAGGGACAGAGAAAGCGACTTTGTTTTATACTAGATATGTAGTGATATAGCCTCCCTCGATAAATAGACTATCAAACAGTGAAATAATTTT
The DNA here is from genome assembly GCA_029959065.1 of Colias behrii. NCBI lineage: Eukaryota > Metazoa > Arthropoda > Insecta > Lepidoptera > Pieridae > Colias > Colias behrii. The sequence continues at coordinate 835,877 of JARWMC010000013.1, forward strand.
TCAAATCGGACCCGAGATTTCTGAGAAAAGTGCGTTCAATCTTCAACTTTATAAAGTTGAAGATTGATTTTTAATAAAGTACCTATAATTGACACAAATTTTATAAAATCAGTATAGATTTTCGTCTGAATTTGCTTCAAGTATACGTAATGTTTTTTTATATGTAAAATTTAAGGTTCTAAGGATGACATATATTATAATAATTTTAAAATATTAGAAGAATTAAGTACACGTTTCTCATCATATAAAATTGTAATATTTGGAGATTTTAACTTAAATTCAGCATCAAAAAATGTTATTTATAAATATAATAGTATGATTTCCTTCAGTAAGTTGCATCAGTATAATACTATTACGAATAAGATGGGTGGAATTCTTGACCTTGTATTAAGTAATGCCAGTAGCAGGGAATTACAGGTAAGTAGTGACACACCACCACTTGTCCCCATTGACAGTTATCATCCGTCTTTGTTGGTGAAATTAGCATATTTAAGGACTTACAATAAAAAAATTTCTTGTGTACGGTCTCGCAGTAAACTAAATGAATGGAATTTCCGTAAAGCAGATTATAATGAATTATATGCGTGCATTCAAACATTGCGTTGGGATGATGTTTATTCGTGTACTAGTGTAAATAGTGCCGTAGATAGATTGTACACACAATTATTTAATTGTTTCAATAAATGCGTCCCAAAAAAGAGACATTCTATGAATAGTTCACGATATTATACTTATCCGACGTGGTTCACTACGGAAGTTGTAAATAATATAAAAATTAAATATTTTAATTTAAAAAAATATAAGCAGTTTGGTCTACAGTATAACCTTGAAATGTTTAAATACTATAGAAGTAAAGTAAAAATACTTATCAATCAGGCTTATCAGAACCATATAAAAAAAATTGAAGCCAACATTAAAGACGATCCCAAGAAATTCTGGGCATTTGTAAAGGAGCAGCGGTCATCTAGTAAGTTGCGTATCGAATACGACTATGATGGTGTTAAAGTAAGTGGTATTGACGCCGCAAATGCATTCGCTAAATATTTTCAATCAGTATTTTTAAATGAAAAACCAAAACTTGATTATAAGGAGGCTTCGCTTGTATCCGGCGTCGCATTATCACGTATTTCTATAGATTACATTTCAAAATCTGATATAAAGCTTGCAATTCGGCGCCTTAAACCGCATTCGGCAGCAGGTCCGGATAATATACCGCCGTTCATTATTAAAGACTGTATATCAATTTTTATTGAACCTCTTCACTACATATTTAATTTGTCTCTCCAAACAGATACGTATCCTACCGTATGGAAAACTTCGCGTGTTACACCGGTTCCAAAGAGTGGCTCCAAAGCGAGCATTGAGAACTATAGACCTATCGCGGTGCTATCTACTTTTGCTAAGCTACTAGAAATTATTTTAAATAATCACGTCTCACAACAAATAAGTTCTCGATTATCGGATTGTCAGCACGGTTTTCGTGCCCGAAGATCAACATCAACAAATTTAATTAATTTCGTCGACTACGCTTCTAAAAACTTAGATCGGAAAAAACAAATCGATGTCAGTTATTTCGACTTTAAAAAAGCGTTCGATCGCGTAGATAATGACGTCCTTTTGCGCAAATTTTCTATGATTGGTTTCACTCCCAGGCTGGTAAAATATTTTGCAGACTACCTCCGGGATCGTTTTCAATTTGTACAACTTGCTAGTTATCGTTCAGATCCATATGCAATCAATTCTGGTATCAGTCAAGGCAGTACCCTCGGTCCTACTCAATTTCTGGTAATGATCAACGATCTTCCAGATGTTATTAGTTCTTCCCAGTGTCTTATGTTTGCCGACGATCTAAAATTATATTTGGCTATAGGAAGTATTGCGGATTGTCAGGCATTACAAAACGATATAAATAGCGTGTGCGAATGGAGTAAAATGAACCGTTTAGATCTTAATGAGGCAAAATGTAATGACTTTTACTAGGAGTAAATCTCCACATCTCTATGGCTATAAAGTTTCGGATAAGATTGTAGCTAGAGAGAATTCGATTCGTGATTTAGGCGTATTATTCGATCGTACCTTAAGTTTTAATGGCCACATAATTGATTTATGCCAGAATGCATATAAAGCCCTTGGATTTATTTTTAGGCAGACTGCTCGTTTTAATGACAAAAATGTTATCATTAGCCTTTATTATGCATTTGTACGTAGTAAGCTCGAATATAACGCTATAGTGTGGAGCCCACATGAAAAAATTTACACGTTAATGATTGAGAAAATTCAACGCAAGTTCTCAAGATGCCTTTTCCGGAAGATGTATGGATATTATCCCTACTTATATCCATCCTTGTACGTAACGGGGATGGTTGGAATGGATACACTGGAGCTACGACGCGAGCGCGCGCTTATGGTTCATTATTATCTGCTGTTAAATAACAAAATTGACAATCCCGTGGCACTGGAAGCCTGTGGTGTGTGGGCACCGAGCTGCTCCGTGCAGTGGCGCTCGCGGCCGCTGTTCGCGGAGAGCCTGCTCCGGACGCGAGCCGCCTGGAGTGCACCCACCCATCATGCACTCAATTTGTTAAATAAATTTTTACGTGCTAAATCTGAAGTGGACCTATTTAATGTTAATATTATATCGTTTGTCTCTAATTGTACCTTATTTTTAAGTCAAACTTTGTAATAATTGTTATCTTTGTGCGTTTTGGTATGTTTTGTACTGTAAGTCAAAGATGTATAAATAAATAAATAAATAAATAAATAAAAATCAAGCAGAACTGTATGTGTCACTTATTTTCGGTATGTTTTGTAAACGCAGCGGATACACGGTCATTGATCTTGCTGTAATTGTTGCAAAATTTATTAACAACAACCGATGACCTACTCGGTACTTGCCACTCGGTAGTCGACGTCATTTAAGTAGGTTATCTGAAATTTTAAACAATGATGTTTTGTAAAAGAAATGTCGGAGAAAGTAAGGCAAATTAAAATGTTTGGATGTTTACAGCGTTACTTCGTTATTTTGATCTTGTAGTTATGCCTGTCAAGCATTAATACACAAAGAGCAAAAGATCTAATAAAATATCGTGTATATTTACTTAACTTATTCCTAGAAATTAAAGAAACAAAATAACACAAGTATACTACAAAATATATAGAAAAGAAATCACGTAAATACCTATACACACATTTTATTAGAAGTTTATGCTTCTGATAAGTTTTATGTCGTCACTTTCATGATGACGTTAAAGCTGTGTTTAAAGAGAGACCATTTTATGCATGTCTGATTTATGTTTGAGCATCTGGTTTAACGGTTTGCATAAACAATAACAAAGCACGTCCAGGTAGACATGTATCTGCTAGCTTCAAAGACGAAGTAATCTGTGTCATAGATGGATAGAAAAAATAGATAGACACAAATACACAGCACAAAGATAACAGGCATACAATACTTAAGACTCCAGAGGCTAGCGGCACAGAAAACTTTATAAACAAGAAAAACGATATAATATATAGAGAGAGAAATGATTCAGAAACTACCCATTTACATAATCTCTTATAAATCATAATGGCATGTGGAATGTTGTTAAGTAAAATGCTAATTTGTTTCAAGTATGCTAATGTATGTGCACTATTGCTAGCGATGTTAATGAATTATTATCAGTGCTGTCCTCGTGAGAAACATGTCTCGTGTTTGTTTTACGATCACAATATAGTCCATTCAAAACACCGGATATGTGCAGATTGAACTAGTTTAGAGCGTGGAACGTGTATAGTCAGTAGGAGTAACTAGTAGTAGAGAACTGCCAGTAGTTTTATAACCTACAAGCTGCGCTCCGCGGTTTCACCCGCGTGGCTCCGCTACTGTTGGTCTTAGCGTGATGATATATAGCCTTTAGCCTTCCTCGATGAATGGGCTATCTAACACCGAAATAATTTTTCAAATCGGACCAGTAGTTCCTGAGATGAGCGCGTTCAAACAAACAAACTCTTCAGCTTTATAATATTAGTATAGATTACTGCTTTATTTAACTGGTTTGCCCAAAAATAAATGTTCTTAAATTGTGGAGATTTTCTTATATTGGGATTTGGGATCTGGTCATAAAATAAATATGGTCCTTCTACGATCGTTAGGATTTGTTCAATTACCGTGCTGGTTGTTCTTATAAGTAATAACCTGGTTATCCTTGAGATACTGATAGTTTCCTTATTATCATACTTGCCAGTACCTCTACCATGAGTTGACACTTGACATAGTTAAATCGTCTGACGTAACTTCAATAGTAAACGTGAATAGTTCACTTAACTTTCACGAGATTATTTACCGTGAATGACGTATCTATCGTCGAATAGTTATAAACTATGACATATGTCAAAATTAGAACTCATGGTGCAAAAATTGTATGGTTACTACAGCGAGTGTAGTATAGTTTACTATACGTTATCTACTGTAGTATACTATTGCACCTCATGGTAGGCTTTTTAGTTCCGCTACGGCACACTAGGGGCGCTGTACGAAATTTTATACAAACCGCTTACTACAATCGCTAGCGAGTATCGTAAACTCATGGTAGAGCTACTGGTTTATCTAAGCGAAGTGCTTCTATGATTATTGACGGATTTCGTAGTAGAATTTTATTGGATGTTACTTAGTTTTAGGCTTTAACATAGAAGGATTTACACTTTACAGGGTCAATTGTCATGTGCTCAATAATATTGTCTTTAAAGTGTGCTTAAAAATAACGAAACAAATGAACAATGCATGAGTTAATATGCATATTGTTTGAAGTGACGTGAAGGACAACATTTCTCATAAAAATATACATTGAATGATGCCAAGTAGGAACGTGTGAGAATTTGATATTTTGATTTATGGCATTCAAATGTAATAAATATAAAATTTTAAAGAATAGAAAAAATCGATCACGAAAAAAGTATTTGAAGTTTGAATCTTGTGGTCGTGATCGATTTTTTCTATTCTTTTAAAATTTATTATCTGCGAGAAATAAATGAAGAATATGTATTCCGATCTGATTGTCTTCAAGGGTCAAATAATAGTAGGGCATTAAAAATGATATGGATACAGAATAACCTTTGACACGCACTTAATTTATATCTATTTAGAAATATTATATGTGGGTGTATAACAATTTAGATACACAAAGGAAGTATTTTCGATACGGCTTATCCCAATTCCACTATTACTTTTTTATCGCTCATAGAAATAGTTTTTATGATGGGTGGATTGGGGGGTGGATTGTCTGTTTTATCACTTTTTCCGGAGACGAGTGTGTAAATTGAATAATGCAATAACACGATATTGTTGGCAATGAAATCATTCACTCGGTGCAAATGAAAATATAGTGCGTTGATCTTCATGTCTTGTTTGTTATGATTTCAAACTTGGTATTGAAGATTTCGCTCAGATTGTGGTGAGCGTGTGATACCATTTATCAATGACAGATAAAATTCATCTCACCTGTATCTTAGTAGGTATATAAGAATATGTTCTTGGCTATTATCAAAAATTAAACGAATCAACAGCCGGTTGCTGAAGGATGTGATTAATTATGGTTTGAGAAAGCTTACACGGTATACGATACGAGAGAATATATAAGCAGCATTTAAGTAATATTTGACTAGTTCTTAACGGCAAATACTCAATTCAGAAACTGGCTGTTATAGTCATACATAAACGATTCTTCACTAAATACATTCTAACACCAGATAAAAGAATATCAAAAACTGAAAAGCTCAAGCTCACACTTTCCATCTGAATATGCCTGTTGCGCGTATTTGAGATCATTGTTCGTAGATGTTTTTGTTTCGAATTACTATCAAATTCACTTAGGTAAAAATAAACCAATTTACTCGATTAGTTTGTCCAAGTCGCATATACTTTCATTAAAATTATTGACGTAAGTAAATAAATATAATAATAATTAAATTGAACGAGTTCTATTTACAATTGATAAGATGTTATCAGAAGGACGGGATTCACTCTCATTCCTTATCTCGCCGAGTTATAACTAAAAACATTCAATGTTCCGGATGTAGTTCCTAAACGAATAAATACATTGAAGAAACATGGTAAACAATATAGTTTAAACGACAGTATTCGTGAGTCGTGACCTAAATTGATGTGAAAATGTTATGAACATTTATGGCTAACGAGATCGGTTAAAGCCTAATCGCTTCTTATAAATTTTGAAGTTAACTGAAAACCTTTTCTTCAAAGCGCATTGCAATTATTGTTTCTTCTGGATTTTTCTTTAGAGGGCTATATTCTATATCCTGTTTTTGCAATTTACAAAATAAAAAAAATCTTAGAAGAGACTTGTAGACATATAGTCCTTCTTGAGGTATATAATGATGACGATAATTATAAACAATAAATAAATAATCGACAGTAATAGCAATTTGCGTAGTATTTCGAAGTATCAACCAAGATAACGCTCAAACAGCAATAATTGGTGTGTGGAATGAAAGCGAGACCGCGATCAGTTCGACATCTGACCTTCGTATCAGTTCCTCGTTGCTAATTTCGTTATCTGTGGCGTGAATTGGCTGCCACTTGCTGGGATCGTGATTCTTGGGTAATTGGATTCCTGCTTGATCCGTAATTATGGGATGGAGTAATTAATGATGATCCGATTGTGAATACTGGCTGGATTGGGAGTAGGAATTTTTGTTTAGGTTCAGGAATGTTTATAAAATATCCTTTTAAGAATGAAAGTAGAAAGAGAAGATATCCTTTTAGGCTTTATTTGCTAGATGTATGATTAGCACAAAAAATAATCGAGCTACGTGTCTTTGGCCGTTTACGATTTAATTCTCTAGATATTTGATTCGACGAGGTTTCTTTACTTCCGTTCGCCACTGCTATATCCCTTATTTGTTAATCGAGTTTAAATTGATGTGGCTGGATTGTAACTTTTCGTCAGCGATTATGGGGCCAAGGATGTTCGTAAGCAGGGAAACGTGTGGATAAGCGGACAGCTGTTGAAGTAAATTATTGTTAATTACGAGCCGGTTATTAGCGTTCGAGGAAATTACAAATCGTCCGTAATGCGGTGCCGTAACCGTTAATTTTCCAGCTTAGTTTCCAAATGTATGATTATTTTTCAAGTTACGATATAGTTTCAGGGTGATCTAAATGTTTTCCAAAACAATTCGAAGGGTAGATTAATTATACTTAAAGTTTCGTAAACGACTAGAATCCGTACAGAATTAGTACAGTTGTGTTCAAAATTCCTTATAAATTCTTAAATCCATCGCTCGATGGAGCACTTATAGACAGACTGTATTAGGTAATTGGATTATTACTAAAAATAAGACATTCCATTACATTGAATTGACCCCTTGAATTTGATTGAATGTCAAAGTTCGAAGATGTTTACGTTCTTGCGGGGCCTTATAATTGATCTGCGACACGCAAGCACACTGTTCAATTACTTATAGTTGTGTAACTGGGCCAGCGGGAATAGCTGGGCCATTTTCGATTATGGTTATTTCTGGGTAATAAGATTGAACTCTTCAATATGTAGAAAAGTTCGACCTCGCTATCCCCAGCGGAGACAGTCTAGGTCTCGGCCTAGAATATTGATTTGCCAATGCTACAAGGTATCTGGGTTTTAGTTTATATCTTGGTTACGAGGTAGTTACATGTTGTATGGTTTTATGAGAACTTTGATATGGCAATAACTGTGAGATATAAAAGATAGCTCGAAGGGCTTTTGAAAAAATGGGAGTAGATATTGATTGAACATAAAAAATATACATTTTTATTTTTAATATAATTTAATATAATTTCAAAACAGAACAGGGAATTCTATAGCTGTATCAAAAAATGGGCGTTTATTTATTTAGTAGCTTATCAGAATATAAAATAATTGGTACGAGTTAAATGAATTATATTTATATTCCCTTTAATTTAAAACTTAAATACAATTTCGTCTGAACATAATATTATACCTATCTTCATTCGCATACATTTGTTATTATTTATCATAAACTCATACAATCATAAACTCTTCAATAACTACAATAAAGCCATGGAATATAATACCCAGTGTAAATTAATACAATGCCCAGCTCAACGAATGTTTCGGATCAGTGAATGCCAAAGTTCACAGCAACAATTGTGACGTTCCCAGCTGTGCTTCATAGTCGATAGACGTGTAGAGACGCAATCATTCAATCAGTCACGTATGGAAGGTCGCTGGGGATAAATGCAAGGCATTGGCACATGAGGTTTGGGTGTTTTATGAGCACAGTTTGACAATAGGTCACTATAAAGAAAGTATGATATAGTAAGTATAGAGGTTGGTCAGTAGGTCCACTGCCTATGACTTACTGACGGTAGTTGGATAAAATAAGCCAAATGCATGCATGAGCACTCTTCTCTGGAATAAAATAAAAGGTATAATTGATACAGGGGATTCACTAAAAAAAAATTATTTTACATTTAATGTATTGTTGTCAGAATTTATTGTGTGAATATTAATGTCCAAAACGTGACTAATTACTATTCACAGCTGTTTCGTTCCCAAACTATCAGCTCGGTCTAGATCGTAATTAATATTTATTTAATGATCTGCCATATTTTATTGATTTATAATCGTCTCAAAATTATTAATTATAAGAAACTCAGCGATTTAAAGGCATTGCTGCTCTTAATGGCTATGATAGAATAGGATGACGCAGAGTTGAAATTATAACATTTTCAATATTTAGAGCTATTTTCCGCTAATTTTCTGGCTCCTGGTTCCTGGCTTTCCAGAATCTAAGCCAATTTTTGTTAAGTGGGCTTATTCTAATCTACGATAGTGTCTGGTACGTAATTCAAGCTGTCGCTAAATGCCCTGTAAGCTGTTTTAGAGTATTAATAGACGTAATCCAGCTTAGTCTGAGACGGCCCGTGACCTCTGACTCAGGGATATTTTGAGCTCCAGAGGTTAACACGTGAAATTTTTTACTTTTTTTTTATAGAGTATTTTTTGGTATGGGACTTTGCGATGGTTGCGTATATTGTGGAGGGTAATAAGTAAAGAGGGGTAGAACATGAGCAAAACAATTAGGTCACTCAACCGAAGTCTAAACAAAAAAAAAACATATTAGTAACCTAGTAGTCTTACCTGCTGTCATGCAATGTGCGAAAGAGGCGGAAACTGTCACATGAGTATCATATTTGCAGCGAGTATTTTTTTTCAACCGTTTACAGCTGCCATTTTTGATTGGCACGTCGACGTGTGTCAACGTGATGCTTTTAATATTAAAATTATATTGTTTTTAAAACGAGTACAAGTTTTTTTTGTCGTCACTTTAAATTATGTTATGGAAAACATCTTCAAGATTAAAATTTGTTTGTTTCAAGTTTTACGCCGTAGTGTCGCTCGAGTTCTACTAGAAGGTATTAACTATAAAGTCATTCGTTGCTTAGTTACAATATAAGGGAAAGATGAACTAACAAAGACTTGCATTATATTGGTATTTTATGTATTCGATGACTCAAATTATTCGATCAAGCAAAGTATTAACGTATCAGTGAAGCACGTGTTTGGGAAACCTGACGAAGTATTTCGTTAACTTCGTTATTCACACTATATTGTAATGGAATTAACGATATAAAGGCGGGTAGACGTCATAGAATTTGTGTATTTCTTAATTAGCTTAGTTTATCTTTAAATATGTAATTAAAAGATGTGCTCCCACGTTAGTATGCAAAATAAATTTAAATCGCTGGTATGTTATTGGCTTGGGAAAGTTTAAATAATTAAAATAATGGTGTAGTCGCTTTCTGAAGGTTTTGCATGTCAATGAAACAAACTTCTATTAAATATTATCTTTTCTTTAAAGTATTTAAATAATTTATAATATCGTCTTCGACGGATATATCAATTGGCACTAAACTCTAGACTGTTTTAATTCTCATATAGAAAGGTTTGAATAGATTTATTGAGGATATAAATTAATCAATTCAGTCTGCGCATGAGGAAATTACGACAAAAGTATCCTCTAACCGTCTCGAACTAACTCTGGTTTATACCAATATGATTGAAGATGTTTACAAACTTGCTCTAAGAAATCTGTTTTTCAGCAATACACATTGAAATGTTTATTTATCCATTTAGCTACATTTTGGTAGATCACGTTGCAATGCCAAGGTCGAGTTTCTGGACTCTGGTCGTAGACGTTGGTAGGATATATTTAGACTTTGTTATGCTTATGTCCAGCAGTTTTGCGTGGTTCTTGTAAGATCTTTGGGCTTGCTTTGATATTTGGCAATGTGATAATGTATTTTGTTACATGTTGATAGGTTTATAGTGCATTTTTTTGGAATCTTGACAGCTTTTCTTCCCTATTTATAACTGAATTCTATTGTATCATCGAAGTGGTAGGTAGTTAATTAAATATCAACAAATAGAAACAATAATGTCCTGGAAATCCAAATTTTGGTTTTCAAAGTTTTCCTTAGTGCCTTAAAACAATGACAATATTACATTATATTGCATTTCTGGAAATATTACACAGTGATGTAGCTTCACACTATACAAACATACATATTTAAACAGACAGGCACTGAAATTCTAGTAAGAAGAATAGGCCAGTTACAACAGCCACAAAAAAGCCAGTAGCATCTCTTATATTTTACTCGTACAGTACGTTTATTAGTTTAAACCTCGTCGTATTTTACATACTCTTATATATTCTACTCATACAGTAAGCATTTAATACTTATACGATTGCACTCATGCCCGGTGCGTCTGCGCAGCCGTAGTAAGCGGCACCGTGTGTTTTAACGTCGATTTCATATCCGCCAAGCGAAGGTTACCGTCGGGGTGTTTGAATGTGTTTGAGATAATTACTCGAGTACTACACATACAGTATATTATATGTACCCTATTTCTTGAGAATGCTGTTATCTATTTTGGTGTGGAGGCGATATTAGTATGCGGCATTTCGATGTTAAATAACACAAAAATGCTTCAGAGCTCATTTCTATGGCAAATGACAAAACTAGGATTAATGCGGGCGCAACCTGGACGAGTAAATATACTCAGAATTATTAATGAAAATAATGTGCTCATGTTCCTCTATAGTTTTAAAAGCGGGACACTTAATATCGGTAAATACATAGCCAAAATATTAATTTTAACAAAATTTAATTGCGTGTTAAAATTTAATTATTATTCGGGCTCGTATAAACGGTAGGTAAATTATTTAACAATTTCTCCATAATCTACTACGTTTTAATTAATACGAGTTTAATTATGGTCGTGAAATTGAGGATGAGAGGATAAAGCTGAAAAATATTTGAAGTATAAAATATTTTTCAGCTACACGTGAAAAATATGTTTTTGGTGAAACGAGATAATAACTTGTATAATTAATTATAATACAATTAACTAGGTCTTGCGTTAATATTTTATTACAGACTAGCGGTCCGCCCCGGCTTCGCCTGTGGTACATATTTCGCAATAAAAAGTAGCCTATGTTCTTTCTCAGGGTCTAAAGATTATCTGTGCCAAATTTCATCAAAATCGGTCCAGTAGTTTATGAGCCTATTCATTACAATCAAACAAACAAACAAACAAACAAAGTTTTCCTCTTTATAATATTAGTGTAGAAATACAAATCATTCTTCTTAATATTTTTGGGAAAATAAATGTTGGTAGGTATTGCAATATTGATAGGAATTTAGCAATACGATATTGGATTATCGCGAAATAGTGTAGCTCGGTTCCGGTCCGTCCGTCTATCATCATTTCCCGGCGATTTGGATTTAATCACTGCGGAACGTTTAAAATATAATCGGAGCAATTTATCAACCGACTTCAGAAAAGGAGGAGGTTCTCAGTTAATCAAATCATGTACAAATTATTAAAAATAACTTTTTGGAATAGATAAATGAAACAATTAGTCAAATGTGGATATGAAAGCATATTTTGCATATTTTAAACGTGATATTGAAAGCAGTACCTATATGTAACTAAAAACTAGAAAAGAAAACTGGGTCACTTTCCTATAAGAGATAACATATATTAGAAGTACATACATAGGTCTGGAACTAATGCCCATTTCGTGACGTTTGTGGGAATATAATAAATTGAAAATTGATACCATTTCAAATTAATTTCAAATGAATCGTTTTAACAGATGTTTGATTCACATAAATTAAATTATTTTTGATACTGGAATATATAAAATATTCACACAATTAATGATGGACTTGTATTTTTTGTATTATTTTACTAACATTAACACATGTTTGTAATACATATATAATTTATACATTATTCATTTTCACAGGTTCCTTTCAAATAGGTATACAAATACAATACATAACTTAAAAGCTGCTTTATAATAATTTTTAATATTTTTGTTTTGCCTAGCAAGAAAAAGTAAATCTTAACTTCACAGGAAAATGCTCCTAGCTCCTAACTCCCATAAACTGAAGTACCATTTTCTAATAATCAAGTGCTATTTTCCCATCACCAAAAGTACGAGAGACGCTTATCCACCTGCTATCCTGTGATAATGAACCGTATAACTATAGACTAAAGTACCATTTTCCCCCAGGTGTACGAACGCCGTTTCGCCAGCTATACCCGCAGATCCCGGTGGTGTTGAAACACCACTAATTTGAAAAATGCCCCAACTACCAGATAATTAAGTGCTAATTTCCCTTCCAAAGGCATTAGTTTCGCTTAACCATCATGTTTATGAAAATGTCTCCTATAACCATATACTTAAGTGCCATTGCCTGCCTGCCATGCATCCAGGCGTACGTGCATTGCCATGCCTCCAGGCGTACATACGAGCGACGCTTATCCACCTTCTACCTGTAATAATGCACCTTAATAATATAGACTAAAGGACTATTTTCCCCCCCAGGCTTACGAGCGCCGCTTCCCCAGCTGCCCGCAGATCCCGGTGGTGCTCGAGTGCGTGATCACGGACGACAGCTGGACGGCTGACGACTCCCAGCGGCAGACGACGAGGCGCTGCCAGTTGAATGTGGAAGCGCCGTATTTGCTGAAGAAGGTAATGTCACGAGCCTGAGCATGTTCTTCTTGAGTTTTGCAGTCAAATGTGTTTTGTAGCTTTTAAATGTTAAATATACTACTAGACAGATAGATGGAAATAATATGAATTCGCTTTATTGTAAACTAGCTTACCGCCCGCGGCTTCGCCCGCTTTGTCTAAAACCTAATAAATTATATACTTAAACCTTCCTCTTGAATCACTCTATCTATTAAAAAAAAACTGCATCAAAATCCGTTGCGTAGTTTCAAAGATTTAAGCATACAAAGGGACTTAGGGAAATAGGGACAGAGAAAGCGACTTTGTTTTATACTATGTAGTGATGATATAGAAATGGAGCGGTTTTACATAGTGGGTACATAACTTATGCTGAAGATGTATAATGTGCGGCTTTGTCGCTCGTGAACGATTTCTTCTGTACTAGATTTATCGTGACTAATTAATCTTGTAGCTGATCTTGGTAGCTATCATCATTTTATGAAGTTTAATTTGCAAATTACTTAAATCCATACTAATATTATAAATGCGAAAGTAACTCTGTCTGTCTGTTACTCAATCACGCCTTAACTACTGAACCAATTTGCATGAAATTTGGTATAGAGATATTTTAATACCCGAGAAAGGACATAGGCTACTTTTTACCCCGGGACATAGGATAGGTTTTATCCCGGAAATTCCACGGGAACGGGAACTATGCGGGTTTTTTCTTTGACTGCGCGGGCGATGCCGCGGGTGGAAAGCTAGTATTAATATAAAGCATAAAATTAAAAATATCTTCCGACGCTGTGTATTCACTGCTATTAGTTAGAACTAATTCCCATTTAAAATACATTAATATTTCCCAAAGTATTTAAGACAAAAGCTGTGGTAGATACATCTCCGGTTAACGACCCATAAACAACAAGAATGTCGGAACGTAAAGAATATTAGTAAAAAATCCAAATATATCTTATTTATTTGGAGATTATCCAAATCACATTGTATGCAACGTGATGAAATATATCTATCTATATAAATATAAAACTCAAAGGTGACTGATATAGTGATCTATCAACGCACAGCCCAAACCACTGGACGTATCGGGCTGAAATTTGGCATGCAGGTAGATGTTAGGACGTAGGCATCCGCTAAGAAAGGATTTCCCGAAATTCTTGCGGGAACGGGGAAAAACGGGGAGGCACGTACAAAGTCGTGGGCGGAAGCTAGTTAGGTATAAATTATATTATGCTATGAATTATTATAGCTAGCAACTAATGTAAGCAAGATGCATCTTTGCGATATTAATTATACGTTTATTATACACGCTTTAGCTACACTTGTATGTTTGTATGTGTCCGACTACTGTTCAATTTTGACCCACTAATGATTTGATGTTTCCTTTAACTGTACCTATAAATGATTTTTATTTTATTACTAACTAGCGGTCCGCCCCGGCTTCGCCCGTGGTACATATTTCGCAATAAAGGCCTATGTTCTTTCTCAGGGTCTAAAGATTATCTGTGCCAAATTTCATCAAAATCGGTATAGTAGTTTATGCGTGAGAACCATACATACATACATACATACAAACCTTTCCTCTTTATAATATTAGTATAGAATATAGATATTAGTATAGAAGAGCCTGTTACGTAAAGTATTTAATCACTGTATTCCATCAATAAATACTAGAGTTTCGTTGTATTTATCGAACGTATAACTAACGAACTATCAGTAGTCCGCTAGTGATCCAATCCATCAATAAACGTAGCCGTCTATAAATATATTATACTCAACTAAAGAATCACGTTGAGAGGAAAATTCCCTTAAATTTTCCACGCAAGTTTCGTAATGTAATTCGTAAGGTTCGTAACCTTCTCCTATTAACAAACACAACAAACAAAGATTAGTTAAATCGGTCCAGAATTTCTCTAATTGAAATGAATTTGCTTTGGGACTGTCGTTATTTTGAACTTAATTATACTGCTGGATATAAAAGAGAGTTCTTGTTTTATCAAATTAGGGTTGTGTGTCTCTGATTAGAGTAAATGGATAAGACGATACAAACGCGAAGTTTAATCACATAAAACTCACATCTTCATTATGAAAAAGGCATTTCGTTGCTATTAGTAAGCTACATAATAAAGAAAAAAATTCAATTACGACATGAAACCAGTTAAACAGAGTCTTATGTAATTTTAACCCATATGTATGTTTTCAGCATTTGAGATATAATATCGTTGGAAAGTCGTGTTAAAATGTGACCCTAAACCACTGCTTATAATACTCCTTCTCGAAGCAGTCTTTACTAAAATTGTTAGATTTTAAACTGAATTGGGACTCTTTATTCTTTAGTATTAGTGTCTCAGTCAATAATAGTATTGCACTGATGTTGATAAAGAATAAATACCTACAGCTGAAAATAGAGTAAAAAAATACATGTCACTAAAGAAAAATTAGCATTGCCACTCCTGAAAAAAAAATTGTCCGTTTAAAGTAGGTTCAAAATGGAGTCTATAAAGGAGTCGGACACATACAAACATACAGGTGAAGCTAATAAAATGGTGGTAAATGTTAAAAATATGTACCTAATGACGTTTCAAAAGTGCTTCTAGAAGAAGTCTAATTGAATAAATAAATGTTTGAGTTCGAGTTTGAGTTTGAAAAGCTCAAACGAGTACATATTTTTGCGTAATTAATAAGCGTGTTAATACATTGATATTGGCCATTAATTACTTTGCTTTCCAAACTAAACACCCCCCATTCACCAGATGATCGGCGTGGACTACGTGTACTTCATCCAGAAGAACCAGCTTGACCTGCAGGCCCGAGTGCTGGAGATCGAGGCGACGAACGAGACCTTCGCGGCCAGGGTGTCCGTGGTGGAGAAGTGTAGATATTATGTAAGTGGCTTTTTGTGGTGGTTGGTGTGTGGGGTTTTGGGTATAGATTGATGGATGTGTAGACGTTATATTATGTGTATTTTGTGTTGTTCATTTACATCAATCATTAAGTTTTTGTAACATATAATGGTGTAAATAAATGATTTATTTATTATTATTATTAATTATTAATTTATATATATGTATAAGACTAGCTACGCTTCGCGGTTTCACTCGAGTGGCTTCGCTCCTGTAGGTGCTAGCGTAATGATATATAGCCTATAGCCTTCCTCGATAAATGGGCTATCTAACACCCACAGATCACAGAAACTAAAGGGAGATATGGTTAGGGGGCGGGGCCGGTGTCGCAGCAATATGTCCAAAAAAGGAACACATGCTGTTTGTTGCATTCAGTTTACGTTCGACCGTCGGCCGGGTATTATTTGACAATGCCGTGTTGTTCCGTTAAAGTTTGTAAAAACCGAAGTGGAACCAGCAACTTTAAGTCAAATGGAATCACATACCATCGGTAAGTACTGAAAATTATACGATTTTCTTACTAAAATTTCAAAAACAATATTACGTAGAGTGATTTCTTGGTTTCTGATCTAAATGTGTAATGTATGATGTAAATAGTTTACAATGCTTCTTCTGTACGTGACTCTATTCAAACGCGGAGTTCGAATACCGCAGTGTATAATGAACATACTAAAGCATTCGATCGTGTAGTACGGCCGCTGCTTGCGGTCGTAAGTTAAGGATGCGGGTCGAGTGTGTCCATGTCGATAAGATTCGGAATTTTACTACCTTACTACCTTATTTTTATATCATAATGTATAACTATTAGCTTAATATCTGATTGTATTATTATTATTTGATAAGTACTCGAGCAATAATTTTATAGTAATTATTTTATAGTATTATACATGGATTAAAAAAAGAAGTCACTTATGTCATACTTATTTTACTTTACAATAAGTCAATAGGCAATGCTTTATGGACTTCATCACCATGAATGCTACCATCAAGGTGTCCATTTCTACCTAGTTACTGTATTGCCTATAAATTGTTTTAATTTTAACGTTTCTCATTTTATCGACAAGCAATCCCTATCATAAACCTATCTATATCTATATCTTGCGGCTGTAGTGGTGCTGTATACGTACGTCACTTACAATCTAGTGTGCGAACGAGTAGTCGCTCTCAAATCTTTGTGTGATGACACGCACACAACGCGAAGTATTGTGTTTATTTTGTTTACTGTTGTGTGCGTAAATTTGTAATGAGACACTAGGTTTCGTACTCAGCGCAAGCGATTGGCATCTCTCTAGATCTCTATGCTAACACCGAAAGAATTTTTCAAATCGGACCCGTAGATCCTGAGATTAGCGCGTTCAAACAAACAAACTCTTCGGCCCTATAATATTAGTATAGATTTACCTTATTGTTACTAGAGTGTTACGAGCTTTGTGCATAAAGTTTATTTCGTACGAAAACTAAATTTTTACATTATGCGTGCCTCATACTCCTACTACAGTGCAATTTTCGTCAAAAGGAATGCAAAGTTTTTCTTTCTCGTATTAATATTATTTGTATATATACTTCGTGGATCTGCAAGTGATGGAAATTTGACTGTATCGTTCTAAAGACTCACGCAAATAATGTTAGATTGCGATGAAACGTATATATGAGACCAAGCCTCATTGTAATACGGAAGCAACTATATGTTATGTATCTGCGCGATATTATGTGGAGGTGACAGTCTAAAGTGCATCGTTTTATTGGAATAATCAGTATCAATTATTCATCTAAATTTTATATTTATTCCTTAAAACTGGCTACTTACGTACCTACTGCAAGGGCAATTTTAGAAATGAACCCTTAATTGGCTCCTTAATTGTGATATCTATAGGCAAGCAGGGGCAATTTAGTGAACAGCTGAAATTGCTCCGACCGCCGACCAACCGAGATTGTTCCAATATTACCCCTGCGGCAGGTACGTGAGTAGCTGGCCCTAGGTTCTAAAGAAATAAATGGTTTTCATTAAAAATCTTAAAGCAAAAGACGTCGTCGAAAGTATTATAATCGCGTAAAATCACTTAAAAATTATAAAGGAGCAAGATATATCCAACAGAAAAATATCCTCGCGTGTCACTGTGAACTGCATACCATGCAAATTCGTATCATGATTGGCATCAATAAAAATGTAATAATAGATCAATGTATTGTGTAATAACATGATTGCTTCACGATGTCTACACACGAACTTGGGAACCTGATGGATTTGTCATTGAAGTTTTATTGGTATCGGATAGGTATATGATCTTTTAGGGGTCTTATTGATTTTTACTGATATTATAAAGAGGTAGCTTTTTGAGGATGTAACGGATTGGATGTGTTGAATTGATTTTGAAAATTCTTTATACCAATAGAAGTCATAGGCTTTTTTTAATAGGGTCAATCCGAGCGAAGCCGCGGCGAGCGGCTGGTAAATTATCCCATAGGTCAGTTTAACTAGCTTTAGTCGGCGGTTCTTTAAAAGGGAACAAATGTAACTTAAATATGTGGATGAATTCATGATCATCCGGCGACTTTATAGTTAGGTTGAATGAATTAAATCATCTTTTTAGGATTAAAGTAAATATTCATTTAAAAAAATTGGAGAGTTCTTGAGATGCAATTTATCATGATAAGACAGGTTTTTTGATATCGTCATACCAGAATAAAATTGCAAGCAAAGTCACGCGTTAACCTTAACTAATCAAATCTCGCACGTGACCAATAAAAGTTATCCAGATAAGCGAAGTTGTATCGATTTGGGTTCCATTATTGCGCAGTTTTGCAAATAGTTACGAAATATTTGCTCTGATAAGAGTGTAATAAATGTGCTTTTAATGTTGATGATAATCGTCAATTAAGTTGAATTACGTATTTGTGATAACAATACTATTTATACAGTTTAATATAATACCAGATAACTAAATAGTTACTACGTAAATAATAGTTACTACATATTTATATACCTACGTATGTTTTTAGCAACTAGGCCGCCTTTTTGTGCTGTTTTAAACATTTTATTGTTCGTCTTTGTTGTTTGAACACTAAAAAATAGATTACACATGCAGTAGAAGATAATCTTTATTCATTTGAAAGGCTAGGTATTCCCCGTGACCCTGGTGAAAACAAGAGGATAAAGTAACGAAGCCCGAAGGCCTCGTACTTGCATTGATCCTTGAGACGTGAGCATCGTTGAAAGAAATACGACGTTTTAAAATGCTTGAAAAACACGTTTAAAGATTCTCGTAGTTCTATAATATAAGAACTACTACTACTACGTGGTTAAGAAGTTATACACACAGTACACACACACACACACACACATTATTATCTTTCTCCTTTCTTTTTCTTCTTCTCTTTGTTCTTCTAATATTATATGGATAAATGTTTGTGTCTCGGTTTAGGAGGACAGCAGATTGCATACATTTCAAGATGAGAAAAGACGCGTAACTTAGTAGTCTATATATTTTATTTGGAATTGGAACAAGCGAGTAGATAGTTACTAGTATATTTCTTACTATGTGCAAGTGGATAATACATATGTAAATATGAAGTATGCACATACATACATATTGTATTTAAAAGTTTATTAAAATACCCTCATATTTCTAAATTCAGTACCATTTTAACAAGTAATGGCCCCTCCACAAAATGGGCAGCGTTGGGCGAGAAACAATCACGATAGTGTAGTCTGTAGGGCCTAAATGTCTATGATCGGCTGTCATTCTAGATGTTTATTCATAATCGTGGTAATGGCGGCAAACATGGATGATCATTTGTTGGGCCAACGCTGCCCATTGTGTAGATAGCTCCTAAAGGCTATCGATCGTCTACCGTCACATGGCGTATCGTATCCATGTCAACGTTTTGTATCGTGACATTCAGCGATGTTACGATAAGATAACAGTGTTTGTAAACACTGGCGAGATTGTGTATTGCTATTTTGTCGTAGCAAAATAGTCTAGCGATAAAATACATCGCTACGGTATTCGAAAGATGCGGGTTCGAATCTCAATGCACGATATTTTTTACTATTTTTAAGCGTAGAGTGAACAGGTACCTTCTAGGGAAGCGCGTTCCATCTTAGACCACATCTCAGCTTAACATCAGGCGAGATTGTGGTCAAGCGCTTCCCTATTACCAATAAAAAAAAAAAAATAATAATAATTATTCAAATATTTATAAATTGATTTTAATGCTTTAATTTTTGAAATATTTAGAGGGGCGTGTTTGCTCGAAAAACCGATAGATAAACAGATGGGATAACCGATAGATAAAATGCTATTACCTCATCCACAAAGCAATCTTAATTTAATATAGTTCAGTTTTTATTATTTTTTTGTTCTTCCGTTCATAATATAAAAACAAGTGTTATTAAATTGCCATGTATGCTGTATAACACTCTCAACTCCCTATGTGGATATGTAGATGTCGTTTTTATTGCAACACTGCCCCCGTGGCCCGTACCATCATGTATTAAAGCAGTATTATTTCCAGTTTGGAAAAAAGACAGCGCTATAAAGGTCATCTAGCGCTATCACTTTCCCACTCTGGAAACAATATCGCTATAAGACATGATGGTCCCATCTTAATGTATTATATTGATTTTAATGACTGTATAATACGAAGTACCCGGATCAAATCAAATCAAATCATTTATTTGCAATCAAACATGGTTACAACACAACAGACGATTTACATAATATAATAACTATAATATGTGGATGTGAGGATCATTTTATCTATTCAGCTGTCAATGCATTAATGGCCTTCATAGTTGATTTATCATAATTCACTCGGGTTTCTTTGTTTATTAATTTTATGTTTACAAGGCATTTAAAATGTCGTTAAGGTTTAGTTATAAACTCTGACTCGACAATCTTCGAAGAGTCTACATAACTATATTCCCAATCAATTTGGAATATTGTATTTTAATGATACTTACGTGTAACGTGCCTGATAAAAATGACCGTAATACATTAACACAAAACTTTACTTAGGTACTTTAAATGTCTTCTGCACATTTCTCTCCGTCGCTTAAATATTGTTACGTAAATGAAAAGACATATACCACATGGATACTATCCTATAAATAATCCACATTAATACAACAGGGTCACCCACAAGGTACTCCTTAGAATAACATATTAGCCGGACACCGTTCCGCATAGAAACATAATATACAGGGTGTCCCACAATCGGTATACTAAGCGCGAAGGGACTCGTAGTTTTGCATATACTGATCACTTACACATCGTTAAATTTTTCTTTAAGATCCATGTTTTCTTCTCTAGCTTCGCGCAGCCGGCATATACCGCTTCGCTAATGTGAGCATTTTGTCTATGAAAACATAATCTTAAAAGATAGCTCACGTGCGGGTGGCAAAGTTGGGCGGGTTGCTTGTTAGCGGTGTACACTGTACCTACACATAGAGTTTCAAGAATTCATCGATTGGAAAAAAAAATGCGTCTGGAATTTTATAAGTATTTTTACGTACTTAGCGTATGCAAAACTACAATCTCCTTTGAGCTTAGTATACGGTGGGACACCCTGTAGATTGTAGATGCCGTCTCGCCTCGGTATATTGAAAACAATATTGTAATGAAATCGATGTTTTGTTACGCTTCAAGGATGTACTTCCTAATGTACTGTTTTATAATGGAATTATAATATATTATAATCTGTTTCAGTTAGAATTTCATGAGTTTGTTGAATGTTAAAATGCTAGATGGTTTATATAACTTCTTGAATATGTCTGGATTTGATTTGGTTTTCACTTGGTGAGAATGTAGAAAATGTAGTTTCAGTTTCGTAAATAGTTCTTTAATATTTTTCTTCATGCATCAAGATGATTATTTCCGTTTATGTACATAGCAATGAGATATTTCCCCAGGTCAAAATATAATTATAGCCTACTGGGTTTCCGCCCGCGGCTTCGCCCGCGCAGTCAAAGAAAAACCCGCATAGTTCCCGTTCCCGTGGGATTTCCGGGATTGCGTCATTTTCCCGGGATAAAAAGTAGCCTATGTCCTTTCTCGGGTATCAAAATATCTCCATACCAAATTTCATGAAAATTGGTTCAGTAGTTTAGGCGTGATTGAGTAACATACAGACAGACAGAATTACTTTCGCATTTATAATATTAGTATGGATGTCTCTAGAGTCTAGACTAATAACTATCTCCAGACACAAAAATCATACATATCATAAAATCGCTGCGTTACGACGTGAAGGAAAGACAAACACACTTTCGCATTTAGTAAGGCTGTAAAAATATTGTCGAACTTATGTTACATCATGATTCATGATACATGCTATGGAAGGAAGGTGGCAATCGTTTTAGTCAGAAGGTCGAATCTTGACCATGCTATCCTCGTTGTGATAATGATTCATTGTGAGGCGTATAAGGCGGTACGAAGTTGTTCATGTCAGAAAGTTTGGAAAACCATTTACATACAAATAGTACGACTATAGTGGATTACAATTGTGTCATTACGTATTCTTCCAATGGAAAAGGATCTTATGGGCAATGAGATTCGATTATTATGGTCAACTTTTTTTTAGTACATTATAGGCATATAGCAGACGAAGTAAGAGACGAATCTAGTCATATTATTTACGTTTATTATTGTACACATTACAATTGTTTAAAGTGCATCCATTAAGAGTCGTTAAATCGGACAATTATTTGTTATCGATCTAAAGCCATTTGTGTCTGATTTCTATTAAAAGCAATGTTTTTCCTCTACTTTGATACATATGTAGTATTTTCCTTGTGGTATTATTTTACGTATTTATTCTCTTGATTTTAACTTGACCATTATTTAGCAATTAAAATTATTATCACGGTGTAATAACCTGTTTATTGTTTTATTGTTTTTGGAACTCTTTACATTATAGTGCAATGATATTTTATGTATAGATACGTTATATACTCACAATATATCCAAAAAAATGCTTCATAAGCAGTGTCAGGCACACACAAATACAAGTATCATTTTACTTAATTAATTACATTCACAGACTGTATAAGAGAGATGGCTCTAATAAAATGATATAAACAAAAAAGACAAAGATAGTTTGTCACTTCCGCGCAGGTGTAAGCAAAAGTCATAAGAATTCACCAATTAAATATAAATAAACAAATAGTTGCCATGGTAATTGGCATAGACTAACGACACAGAAGGTTCAATGTTATAGATGTTACGTTTCCTGCACAAGTAAACAAATGTGACAATTTCATTTACTATTTAATTATTATTATCATTTATTATGATGTTGTATTAAAATGAAAAAACTTCTTTGGAGATATAACTGTATTAAGTATTTATTACTAGCTGTGGTGTTCGTTTTCGGTCATCATCATTTCACCCGATAAACACCCACTGCTGAGCATAGTCCTCCTTATAGAATTCCATAAGGACAGATCTTACGCTATTCGTTTCAAGGCAGTTCCCGAAACCCGTACAAGGTCATCACTCCAACTTGTAGGATATAATAATAGTGGTGCCTAGATGAAAAAAAAGGATGAAATAAAAGAAAGGATGAAGTATAAGCCTTTTTTATCTAAAACACAAATAAAATTTATGTTCAATAGCTATTTACAGAAAAGCAAATAGCATTTTTCGTCAGTAGCGATAATCTTTTATTTAATGTATACGTATATTCAACATCATTTTTGCAAAAAAACATTTTTGCCATCACGATTTCTTTGTATATAATAAATAGATATATTTGTTAATTACATGCACTGTGTGGATTTAAATATAAAAATAATCAAGTATTTACCCAAATCGAAATTAATAAAATAACCGTTCTATTTTCAATAATCGTATCTACATGATAATCTTTGAACACAGTGTACGCTAGCTTTGTCACACTAGTGATTGAAGCAATGTTGTATCCCTTTCATTATTTCAATACAAGTGTCAAGCATGTGTCATTCATAAAGAATTGTAAATTGTTATTTTTACTCATAAACTGCAATAATTTAATATATTTTCCTGTGATATGATATTCCATTATCTTTCTTTATTTTTTTGCACGAATACGTGCACTTTCTGAACACACAGGAAGGCATTTTCGACAACTTTAATGTACCTATCGGCACATGCGCTCACTGGGACCGGTGACAATCTGACTGATTGCATTGGTCCCAAATAGGACCAATTCACGGAAGCAATTTTGGTGCGTTGATGACGTATCTACCTCTTGTTTCTATATATAATATCATTGTTAGAGTGTCGACTTCGACGTTTAATTTGTAATTATCTCATAAAAGTTTTAAGTTTCAATTCTTTTTTTTTTTTCGTTTTATAAACCAATAATTGATCAACTTTCCATAAAGTTATTGGAATCCTTGAGACCTAATTTAATTTCTGTCTGTTATTGTTGCTATACCGTGGTGAAATATCCTATAACCATGGAAATTTTCCTTCA
Organism: Colias behrii; assembly: GCA_029959065.1. Taxonomy (NCBI): domain Eukaryota; kingdom Metazoa; phylum Arthropoda; class Insecta; order Lepidoptera; family Pieridae; genus Colias; species Colias behrii. The sequence continues at coordinate 860,278 of JARWMC010000013.1, forward strand.
CCACTTGGTTGAAGCTGCGGGTAACATCTAGAGCAGCAGCAAACGTATACATAGAAAACAGATGTTATAAGTTACTGATCTCCCCAGGTGCACCCCGAGAACGCGCAGTGGACGTGCTTCGAGCAGAGCGCACTGCTCGACGTCAAGAACTTCTTCGGGCTCGAGAGCACGGTCGAGAAGATTGCCATGAAGCAGTACGCTGCTAATATTGCTAAAGGTAAGGAAGACTGACCTGTGTAGGAGAAAGTTGGGGTGATATTTCATGTCCAGATGTTGAAGAGTTTAGAAGCCTGGCAAGTTTGCAAGAAAGTTGGGGTGATAATTCATGACTAGAAGATCGATGTTATAATTTGGATTTGATGATGGTGGTTTATTAAATTTAAGTTTAATAGAACGTGTATGCACATTTCTAGGGGTACAAAATTCTGCTGTCCTGTAGGCAAGGATGTTATCGTTTCTGATCTTTATCTACAGTTTAGTTGTTCTAAGCCTTCTTTATGTCGTTTCTAAATGTTATTTATGGAATAATTGTGTTTATTTTCGTTTCTACAAAATTCTGCTGTCCCTTTTGCAAGGCGCTGATTTAAGTGTTTATATGGACGGGTTATGATCATCCTTTTATAATGTGACTGTCGTCATATTTCGTCTTTTTTGACGTGAAAACGTCTTATAATTCGATAGAGCCGATTGCACGCACGAAAAAACATGACTCATGCGGCGTTACCTCGCTCTGAGGCGTTCCATGTAACGCTTGAGGTGCAAGCGAGAGCGCGGAACGAGCGACAAAGAAGCACAATCGGACGTTGTCACGTTCAACTATCGTCAGTAAACCGACTTTACAGACAACCAATTTTTTTTGTTGTAATTTGGCATTATTCCCGTAGGCAAGGAGCTGATCGAGGTGTTCATGCGCGAGGTGCACGCGGACGGCGTGCGCGAGCTGCCCGTGTGGAGCGCGGGCGCGGCGGCGCGCAACCGCGAGCTGCGGCGTGCTGTGTCGCGCGGCGCCGAGCCGCTGTCGCCGCGCCGCTCCGTGCCGGGTGAGTGAGCGTAGTCTTACTTTATATATACAGGGTGAAAATTTTCCATGGGCCCTGGAGGGAAGGTACTTTGAGTACTGGAGATAGCAAATTTTGCTGAAGGAAACATTCCTTTATTTTTAAAAAGAAATAGAAGGGCATTCCTAAGATTTTCGAAAATTCACTTGCTTCGACCGACCGAAAAATTAAAAAAATGTTATGACGATTCAAAGGTGCTTTTAGAGTCTAGAATAAATAAATGTTTGAGTTTGGGTTTAGTCGTTATTCGTTTCGTAAGCGTGGTCGTGTCGTAAGCGTATTTACATAGGAAGCGTGGTCGAATAGTAAGCGTGGTCGTGTCATACGCGTAGTCGTATCGTAAGCGTATTTACATAGTAAGCGTGGTCGAATAGTAAGCGTGGTCGTGTCGTAAGCGTAGTCGTATCGTAAGCGTAGTCGTATCGTAAGTGTAGTCGTATCGTAGGCGTAGTCGTATCGTAAGCGTAGTCATATCATCGCGACGCGTTGTAGCAACATAGCGTAAGTTTCATGTAGATGTATCTTACGATATACATTATACACTTTCAATACGACTTCACATGTACGAACGGAATAAGTGTATACTGTGTCGTAAAATTTTCCTTATGAACAGCATTCGCTCACTAAATTGATACTATGTTATGAGTATAGCAAACTGAAAAAAAAAAAAAAAAACAATTTATAATTTTAAAAAATTTACACCAAAATAAACAATGAAATGGTTCGCTCGCGTGTCCGTGTCACCGTGACATTATAATGGGCCACAGTAAATAAACAGTGCCATAGCGTATGAATTATTTACCGTTTGTCGCCTCTGCGGATTATACTATACTGTGACCTCGGGTGGTTAGTATTTTTTTATGAAAAAGGCTGCGTATACATGTGGCAGGTGTTAAATATTTTTTGGTAAATATCAAAGGTGATAAAAATTTTAAAACGATATAAATTCTTAAGTTTACTATGAGTATTAAAACCACATTTAGCGATCCCTTTTCGCGTTGCTGGTGGTGCTATTCCTGTCAAATAACAGGTAAATATGGTAATCCTGTTACTGTTTGGATATCTCAACAAAACGTTCAACTTTTGAACTCCCACAAAATATCGTGAAAAACATTTTTTTTTTGCTTTTTGCAATTTTAAATTTTTTTTATTCTTGTAGTTTTGTTCAAAAGTATACTCAAATCTTTTCGCACGCGAATCGCGCTTCCTGCACAATGAGTACTTATTTGTTACTTTTTGTGTACATATAAAACAATTCACGCATTTACACACTCCGTGTGTAAACAGCCTTATAGCATTTTTAAGACTGCTCGTCGCCAAGCTATGATAATAACTACTTTGCATAATTATTTATTTATGATAAGTGAGATTTTATGTCGAGATAACGTCCATTTTGCATTTTTGTGCCTTTTTATAGCACGGTTGTTTTAAAGTTTCGTAATTAAAACGAGACTGAAAAAATGTGTTAAAATATAATGGCGCATGCTTATTAAAATTATTAGAACATAGAATAATATAAAAAAGGCACTTCTCTCATCGTAAGAATGGTTCGAGGTCTTATTTATCTGTCTACTTAATATTTATCGCAATCGGTTTAGCACTTTTGGCTTCAAACATCAAATCAAAAATATACATACACACAATATGATTTTTTTGTAGATGAACAAAGTCCCTTTACCAATTCACTTTTTAAATAATCTTTAAAAGTGATAAATATATCTTCCATAATTCAAATAACTAGAAACAACAAACAAACAGAATTGTTGTTTAACTTCCACCTTCGATAAAAGTTTTGGCATCAAAAATATTGAAATAATAATAAATATTCAGTTCTATATTTGGAGCAACTTGGGTTGGGTAGTTTTGAATAATGCATCCCGTCAGGACGGAGTCGCTGTAAGTTATCTTCTGCTTTATATTTAATAACTTAGGTTCAAGCTTAAAGTGATATAACTTAGACGGCTTGGAAATTTTCCCATTTTAGCGGAGAAGTTTTATATTGCTTTATTTACTACCGGATTAATATTATTTGTGTGAATATTATGAAAGTTTAGCGTAATTTTGCTGTTTTTAAGTGAAGTAGAGCTTAAGCATATTTTTTTATAACTCACTAGCTTACCGCCCGCGACTTCGCCCGCTTTGTCTAAAACCTAATAAATTATATACTAAAACCTTCCTCTTGAATCACTTTATCTATTAAAAAAAACCGCATCAAAATCCGTTGCGTAGTTTTAAAGATTTCAGCATACAAAGGGACATAGGGACAGAGAAAGCGACTTTGTTTTATACTATGTAGTGATGATGGTACTTGTCACTAAAAAGCCAAAATATTTGTCCGATTTCTAAAAGTGAGGTCCGGTCCAATGATCTGACGATTGAGTCTTGGGTAAATTTAGGAATTGAATCAAATACTACGAAGCCAATACATTATTTACATAGTTCTCGTAACTTACGTTTCTATGAACTTGACTGGTAAAAGAATATTCTATACTAATAATATTATAAAGCTGAAGAGATTGTTTGTTTGTTCGAACGCGCTAATCTCAAGAACTACTGGTCCGGTTGGAAAAATTCTTGCGGTGTTAGATAGCCCATTTATTGAGGAAGGCTATAGGCTATAATATATCATCACGCTACGACCTACAGGAGTGGAGCCACGGGGGTGAAACCGCGGGGAGCAGCTAGTGTAAAATATGACGACTGATTGTAATTAACCCCCTGGTAGCGTGACATAATATTCTCAAAATTTCCATTACCCCTTTTTACTTACACGTTTGCTTATTCATTAATTATTCAGAGACACAAACAACAATTAACAAAGTGACATAGAAAGCGACTAGAACTTACTAATTGCCCCAGGGCGAATGTCACTTGCTCTGAAATATTTCAAACGCAGACGTTTATTACTAACAAATGTTACGGCTTTGGAATTATTTACAAATGAAATATTCCCAGGGTGGAGCTCATTTGTGTGATGTTAGAGAAGGATTTTTGTCGTAATTGGCAGACTGAAAAGGCTCAAGTAATTGGTAGAGGGAATCATGTCAGATCATAATTCATAAGAGATACAGAAAATATTGGGTAAAGAATTAATGAGGACTACATTTTTCATAATTTTTAATATCCTAGCTCTAAATGGAAACAAATAATTAATAATAATATAGTCGAAATATTTTAAACAGTGACCCGGAATACGAATTGGGTCCTAGACCTTGTATTTTATTGAAAACATAAGGTCAAACAAATATCTGCATAAAAGCACTGATCAGTGGATGAATTCAAAATAATTTGTTGTCCGCATTTGTTAATCATTATTTTATTAGCTTACAATTCTAAACAGAGTTTCTATTTCATGACCTCAAAAAATGTATATATGTAATAAAAATAACAAGAAGATCCGTTAATTAAAATAATTTACAATCTAGCAAAATTTAATAAAAAGCTTCCTTGCAAAGAGAGATTTTTTCCCAAGACTAAGTTCAAATAAGTTCTTAGAAAGAATTAATGATCTATCCATTTCATTTTTGCCTATCCTTACTCTGTAATATTTTCCTAATATCCTTTACCTCTCCTAACCTCCTCTTCCTTTCCCCAGGTACATCTGCAAGCTCCAAACGAAGTAACCTAGCCCTATCCAAATCGTCGAACAGATTGCTAAGAATGCGCAGTAAATCTGCCACGAATAGAGAACACGAGAAATCTAGCCATAGCCTCTGGCGTAGAAGCAAAAGTAAATCGAAACTAGATGACCAAGCCTCAACTTCCCATATTTCTATAAAAGATAATCATGACGATAAAAAAGGTTACGAAGCATATGAAGAAAGAGTACGAAATACTGCTCTAGCCAACGAAGAGTTTAATAATATTCCAAATACGATACGGTTTTCTGAAGATGATTTAACAAAACCAGTTGCTAAGCCCTGTGTCTGTGATAATGAAAGAGCGGCCAGGGAAAGTGGTACAAGATGGGATAATTTGTTGATTGTATTAGTGTGTGCTGTTATTATAGTGTATGTGCTGTCGTCGCCTCTTTCATTCCTGTTTAGACGGGATAGATAAGTGTAATATATGGTTTTTGTTTGGTTTTTTGTTTATTTTTTATGTAGTTTGTTTTGGATACCGTTACTATGACAGTTTAAGAAATGACCAGCATAAAGTTACATATTTTTATCAAGTTACAACGTAATGGGGAAACATTATAGGAACACAAGAAAAAGCTGTATAAATGAATATAAGATTAGCGCAATTTCCTTTTGATAGCATTTTTTTAAAGGGTAATATTATGTAACAGGTATACTGCTTAGTTGCAACAGTCATTCATCAAAATTCTGGCTTCGATCCTTTAAGGAGTCATAAAATGAATCTTTCTTACTAAAAGCTCAAACTAAAAGGTATTTATCGAGCTTCTATTCTCAAGAGGCCAGGTAGACCTTGGAGTTTTCTATTTGCATATAATGATTTTTCATTGGAACTAGTTAGGTAATACCTAGCTCTAACAGCAAACTACTTACGTAACATAGTACTCGGGTATAAAGCTAAATGGATATTTTAAGTGAAACGTCGGAAATGGCTTGATCGATTACATTTTCCATGCATTAAGGGATTTTAGCGAAAATTTCTTGAAACAATAAAGACATTTAGAGATTAAAGATTTTAACGGATTTTAAAAGCGAGTTTTTGGATGGATATTATAGAATAATCTATACTAATATTATAAAGCTGAAGAGTTTGTTTGAACGCGCTAATCTCGGGAACTACAGGTCCGATTTGAAACATTTTTTCGGTGTTAGATCGCCCATTTATCGAGGAAGGCTATAGAATATATATCATCTCGCTAAGACCAACAGTAAAACCGCGGAGCACAGCTAGTAATGTATATTGCGTTTAAAATCCGTTAAAATCTTTAATTTCTAAATGTATAATACTCGCGTAAATACAAACACAAGATTAAAATACTACAACAAAGATATCCAAGTGCCAATACCATCTCGACCATTCAGTATTAGATCTTCAACATCTTCAGAAGTTCGATAAAGACCCTTGTCATAAATAAACAATGGAAAGTCATGTGTCTATAAATAGATTGTCATACTGCGTGGGTGTTTCAGTAGTGTCCGCCCACGGCAAACGCCAAGCGGAGATAATAAGGGTTCGAATTACTATTTACAAGCTTTTCAGGTTTTGGAAAGATGCTCTGGAATATGGTGGATAGGATGGGGAGTAATATCCCTTGAGTTTATATAGTAGGATATGGTTAGGATAGGTAGAATCGGATGAATATTGGGAGTTAGTTGTGTCAATATGGAAATTTGGATTTAAAAATATATTAAGGGAGTTAAATTCATTTTCAATTTATTTATTGAATGACTAGAAAATTGTGAATTTCCCTTATGAAGAACTTACCATTGAAAATTTTCAAGAAAGAAAAATAACGAGGGTTTAGATGAGACCTTACGCAAACGAGCAGGGTCATCTTATGTAAGTCTTCACCGTTGTCCACGCTTGAAGGTGCCTTTATGAAAAATTTCGGCCCTTTATTTACATAATATAGGCTAGTCTTAAAGGCCGTAGTTAAAAATACTAAGTAATAAATTTAAGTCGGAAAATTTTCGGCCCTGACTTCTAAGGAATTCATAAACCGGCTATTCACTAATTTTAAAATAATTTTAGCTGTGAACATGTATTAACAAAAATACCCACATTTACATAAGAAACAGTGTAAAAACAAAAGCAGTCTATCAGCTTTTTACATAACAACTTGGAAGGATATCTCTTGCTCAAGTACTGCAGTGGCCTTGAACTTAACCTATAAAGATAGGGTTGGCAAAACGCTCTTCCTTGTGTTACAATGAACATTGTGTTGAAAACGATTAGAGTCTTTACTGAATTTTTACATTACAAGACTTTTTATAGGTCTTTGACATTTTTTTATGTCAAAATGCCGGCAATTGAGCAGGGTTGCTTGATGAGGCGATGACAACTGGATTTTTATATGGTCTAATGGCCGTTCCCAATATTGAAACTACGGTTATAGATAGACAGCTATCTCCGATAGCTAGTAAGGTTCTATCTATCGTAAGATAGATACGATATTGGGAACGGCCATTACTGGCTGACAGCTGTCAAAACGTTATTGGGACGCTCCTTGGGACGCTCAAATAGACAAATTCAAAGATAAAAATATACCTCTAGTAAGCAGTTAGTCCTCCAGACGATAGATAGCGATCAGAGATAGGTTAGCTTATCGAGTAAGCTTATTGGGACGCCAAAACAAAAGATAGATAGCATTTTCTATCTTTAGTAGGGTCAAACCGAAGATAGATACGATATTGGGAACGGCCATAAGAGCCCGTGGGAGATCGTCCTTCACCGACGCGATCTAATAACCAGATGAGACGTATTTTTTATTAAATATTTTTTATAAACAAATATGCCTATAATTGCTTGCCTATCGAAAAGTGGTCACAGTAACTAGTACTACTACTACTACTAGTTACTGCAATATTACGGTGTTGATTAATTATTATTTATATTAAGATGGTTAATCACGGAAAAACGACAGGACCGATTTCGATGATTCGATTACTTTTTATTCAAAAATCAACCCTTAAGGTGCTGAAACAGGAAATTAATGATTTTAGCCACAGCCAACATTTAATATTTTTTATAAGTTAGATGTGGCAACCCTACACGTGCGTAGATATTTAAAACTCAGTGCTAAGCTCGACAAATAAATGCTCGGAACTCGAAATGAGTTTTAGTAATTAGTTCAACACCGCAGATGTTTAATGCAAAAAGTTTTAACCCTGTTTTATCCTTATAATTGGAAGTATAAATAGATTTTCTGAACAGATTGAAGATCTGATGATAAATCTGAGAGTTTTGATTAATGTTTTTGTTATGAAGTTTTGGATTATCGGTTTTTCTGATATTTTTTATCTATACTAATATTATAAAGCTTAAGAGTATGTTTGTTTGACTGCGCTAATCTCAGGAACGATCGGTCGATTTGAAAAATTATTTCAGTGTTAGATAGCCCATTTATCGAGGAAGGCTATAGGCTATGTCACGCTAAGACCTATGAGTAGAGCAATGCGGGTAAAACCACGGGGCACAGCTAGTTATAAATAAACTGATAAATAATTTTAACAGATGAGAGATTCTGTATGTTTTGATACAGTTTTAATTGGAAATAGCTTATAGAATCGATAGATCTGATCAAAATAGTAAATATTTAAACATTCCGTTTATTTTGAATGCTGTATTTTTGCAAGTTTTGTTATGCTTGATGAAGAATTATAATTAAAGACAAGCGTTAAGGTCATTGACTTCAATTAATTAAATAGGTATTTATATAACTTTATTGCAATTTAATTACCTGATCATTTTCGCAATTTAATTGATTCGATTGCTTTTTATGGCATTATAATTTTGGGTATAATCAGGTTTTGGTGTTACTGCTGTATTTATTTTTAGATATTGATTCAGGATTTGTACTCGTGTTTAAGGTCGATGGGTATTTAAAAAGGGAAAATTCAGAATTTACAAGACCTAAAAACACAATTGGGTTCCCGATAATTGAAACTTATGAGGTATAAATCGATTTGAGAAGTCCCAGAAAGGACGTATCAAGGTCCTTTGGAACATTAGGCAAGTAGGACAGGGCAATTAGGGAAACGGGGATTTATTTTACTTACTCTTTTAACTTTTTTCAAAATTTCGAAATTCCGTAACGAAAAAAACCTCACGCTCCCCACTCCGACGGGCACGGAGGTGTGGCTTGAAGGCATAGCATGCAATAGCTTTACCGCGGCAGTCCCCGAGTGCCACACGTCTTTTTTTACGTTATAGCAGTATCTTTACATCTACCCTCAAACAAACTTCAGGGTATTACAAACTTCGGTTAAAATTGTAACACCAGAGGGTGTTACAATAATTTTAACCTTTTTAGCTAATTTGAATATTAGATGATCTTCTTGTAGCTTATTTAAATATTAGATCTTACGAATAATCTTATTAATAGACCAATTGTGCTGATCTTCTTCACTAAATTCTCTTCTTCGTTCTTCTTACTGATTAATAATCTTTATATTTATAGACCAATACACCCTGGACAGCGAATACATCAAGAGGTACTTGGGAGAGCTCACGCCGATCCAGGAGTCACGGCTCCTGCAGCTGAGGAAGTGGATCGCAGATTTACAGAAAGGAAAGGTAATATACTTTGAATTTGATATTTAGTTTTATAGCATTCAAATCTTTATAAATATCGCAGCGTCTTTCGTTTGCGGAAGACGCGGTTTCGAATCCCGCCTCGTGATCGATAGTAATCGTCTCCTTGTATGTAAAACACACGTTTTTCTCATATGTTCTTTCTGTATATCTATTTCATCTGTTTACAATTAAATATAAAATAAACAAAACATAAAAGTGAAGCCAATAAAAGCGTATTCTGTCGCCCAAAAGGTGCCAAGCGACACAACTCTCCTCCGATTCCTTCGCGCGAGGGACTTTAACGTAGAGAAAGCGCGGGAGATGCTCTCGCAGTCGCTTCTCTGGCGCAAGAAGCACCAGGTGGACAGGATCCTGTCGGAGTACGAGACCCCGGATGTGGTGAAACAGTACTTCCCGGGGGGCTGGCATCATCATGATAAAGGTGGGTGGAGATTTGTCTATTGGTCCTTCGAGTTTGCAGTGTTTTGTTTGGAAGTGTATTGCATTTTTCTAGTTTTTTGAAGGTTTTCAAGTTGGGAAAGTGTAGGGCTTTTTTCAGTTTTTTTGATGTTTTCAATTTTATTGTCTTGACAAAATTGCACTGTGAAAATCTATTCATAACTTTAGCAATATCGATAAATAAGAAAAATGTTATTGATTATATTATGTAAAGTGTCGTTAAGATAATATACCATTTAAAGAAATAAGCAGTTGTTTTCCAAACCAAAGTTTTGTCAAACAATCATTAACTATAGTATAATTATAGGTAGTGGGTATCAAAATTATGAGTTATTTAACCCTTTTTGTAAGTTTCCTATATAAATATGATTGTAAGCTAAAATATTATAATCATTTTTCTTTTCAGACGGACGTCCACTGTACATTCTTCGTCTTGGTCAGATGGATGTTAAAGGACTACTCAAATCGATTGGCGAAGATGGCCTACTTAAGTTGGTGAGCATTATTTAGTTATGTTCATAAGTTATAACCTTTTTTATTACTGTGTTTTGGTGAAGAAATAAGCACTTTTTCTTATTTTAGTTCGCATTTTTACCATAAATTTATAAGTATCTATAATCCTAATTTTAACGTAGACTTATGTATTGATTAAGTCTGTGTATAATATTGTTATATTATTGCTTGCATTTTAGTCAGTTGACATCTTATCATACTAAAATAATAGGAGTAATGGCGCAGCCAGCTAGCGTAATCAGCCGTTTAATTAAGAGTTTCCTCTTTATTAAACGGCGCCGTGTAATTAACTGCCTGAATTATATTAAAAGTCAGATTAAGCTGACTGCGACGTTGTATAAGATTTTAGTGTTAAAGTAAGATAAGGAAAGATTTTTAGACAGTTGTTATAAATTTAGCAAACCATAAGTTTATTTGTCTTGTTGTTTGAAAAAAAAAAAAAAAAAAACACCATTACTTAGAATTCGTTTCATCGTGTTTCGACTTTTAAGTCCAAATTTTTTTTCATTCTCTTTCTAAATTCTTCATTATTTATTGCGTATATTGAAAAATATTGCTTCCTTCTTAAAACTATACCTTCCCACCAGACTCTTCACGTGTGTGAAGAGGGTCTAAAACTGCTGGAAGAAGCGACCCGTTCATCAGAACACGCGGTCCATTCCTGGTGTCTGCTCGTGGACCTGGACGGGCTGAACATGCGCCACCTCTGGAGGCCCGGGGTCAGGGCTCTGCTGAGGATCATACAGATTGTAGAGGCCAATTACCCGGAGACGATGGGCAGGGTGCTGATAGTTAGGGCTCCCAGAGTGTTTCCCATTTTGTGGACGATTGTTAGCACTTTTATTGGTGAGTTTTGACAGTCAAATTTAAACATTTATTCAATCAAATAAACTTCATTTGGAAACACTTGTGAAACGTCAAAATACAAATAATAATAATTAACGTTCGTTTCGGAAAGTTTTCGCTCTTTTAAAATTTTATCAATGCATGTAACGTTTAAAATAATAATGATATCAGAGAACTGAATATTCGTGTACCCCAGCACAAACTTATGTAATTTAAAATATGTATTCCATCCTAACCATCCTTGAAAGTGCTGATAGAATTAAATAGTGTTTCTAAAAAAAGATTTTGCATAAGCTTTTGACAAAGTACACAATGTTAAATGTAATAAAATCTGTAATTCCAGATGAGAACACCCGCAGTAAGTTCTTATTCTACGGCGGCAAGGACTACTTGCAGCCGGGCGGGTTGCTCGACTACATCCCGAAAGATCTCATCCCGGATTTCCTCGGGGGACCTTGCAAGGTACTGTATTTGGTCCCATACTATATATTGTGTTTATTAATGGTATTGAATTTTTTTATTTGTTATAAGTATAATTGGAAATGTAGTGTTTTATTACTTGCTAATTGCTATTGCTCTGGGTTTTTAATTAATTTTACTAGATTTCAAACTTTGTAACTCTTGTTTCATAACTTTTTATTACTTGTTATTTTGTGTTTGAAGTAATTAATTGTTAAATTAAACGATTTTATTTGCTGCGACAGTCGGATATAATAGAAACGTCGTTGTTCGTCCCGCATCAGTATTACCAATTTGTATGAAACGTGAGATCTAAACAAATATCAATGCAATCGTGACGTCATATGTTTTGTCAGTAGGATATGGTACACTTTGTAACGCGATTTATATATTTGTGGTGTGTTTAATGTCTTCAATATACGCAAATTTATTATTCACCTGTTTTTTTTTTAATTTATTTATTCTGGATATTACTTTTTTAATATTGACAAAAATCTTTTTTGTATAGTTATCACTATTTTCGATTGTGTTGTCTTTGTCTGTGAACTATCGTATTTCCTATCTTTAATAATAAAGCACGCTTTAAACACTGTAAATATATTTATAATTTGGGCATTTATACTTCCGTCAGCTGAATTAGTGTTACTCGCAATTTTTTCCACTTTGAGTCAAAAATATATCTAATACTAGGTTTCCGCCCGCGGCTTCGCCCGCGCAGTCAAAGAAAAACCCGCATAGTTCCCGTTCCCGTGGGATTTCCGGGATTACATCATTTTCCCGGGATAAAAAGTAGCCTCTAGTATGTCCTTTCTAGGGTATCAAAATATCTCCATACCAAATTTCATGAAAATTGGTTCAGTAGTTTAGGCGTGATTGAGTAACAGACAGACAGACAGAGTTACTTTCGCATTTATAATATTAGTATGGATGTAAATGTGTCAATATAATGTATGAAAATCTTGCCTCTTGGAAATAAAGAAGTAATATTAATACTATTTTGTTTTATCAGTTATATTTTACATCATGCGGTTATAACCAAAACTATAGATGGATGTTTTATTTATTTGTTTACTTGTCCATGAAATTTATTTCAGTGTTTATTAACTTTATTGGAAAAACTAACTTATCAGACTCACCTAGCCTAAAGCTTTTCACATCTTTTACAAAAAAAAAAAATCTTAGTTCTTTTAACCTACCCTATATTGCAGTTTAATTTTGATTTTACCTTATCTTGTTATTTTAAAATGAATCTTCCACAGAGTTTCGTGCACGAAGGTGGTCTAGTGCCAAAGAGTTTGTATGTGAGCGGCGCGTTCACGGAGCGAGATGGCGATCCGCTCAGTGAAGATAGTATCTATAGATCGGTCAGCTTGGGGAAGGGGCAGGTGAGATACAAGACTATTTAATTGTAAACAAGAGCGTTTGTGCCTAGCACACACAGAAGTGAAATGTAAAAATAGCTTGTGTGCCGAACACACGTGTCACAAGCGAAACTTCTTTGGCAAGATTCAAAGATACGTAGCACGTAAGTATTGCCAGAATGCGACCTTGAAATATAACTCTAAACGCGCCTAAAGAAGTTTCACTTTAATTAAAGTTTTTGTTGTTTTTGTCACGATTATTCCAAAGTTTGTAGGGACATGTTAAGCTATATTAACTTGAACTTGATGTTTGAATTAAAATAATTTCAAAAAAAAGTTTCTTAATACAATCCAAACTATCTTACTATTTATTGCATCAAAATTATTTATGCATATTGATTATTATTAGTAAAGCAGTGATTTAAAGTCTTATGATTCGAAAAATTATACAAAGTTTTCTTGCTTCCGTAAATAAACATAACCCCACCGTTTGTTCAATCACCTATATAATATTTATCATTATCATCTGTATTATTAAATATTTTTTGACGTGACAACGTCTTATAATTCGATAGAGCCGGCTGCACGCACGAAAAAACATGACTCATGCGGCGTTACCTCGCTCTGAGGCGTTCCGTAAGGCTTGAAGTGCAAGCGAGAGCGCGGAACGAGCGACAAAGAAGCGCAATCGGACGTTGTCACGTCCAACTATCGTCAGTAAACCGACTTTACAGACAACCAATTTTTTTTTATATCCAATAAAACTCCCAGGTCCACGAAGTGATAGTAATCAACCGAGATCCCCAAAGTGTTCTGACGTGGGACTTCGACGTGCTGCGACACGACATATCGTTCGTCGTGTTCCGCACGCAGCACGAGATCGACGTGCCCGACACCACTGACCATGCTGCCGGTGAGATTTGTGTTTTTAACTTTAATTATACGTGATTTAATTAAGGATTTTTTTTTTTTTTTTTTTTTTATATAAGAGGAGGCAACAGAGCAGACGCGTCACCTGATGTTAAGTGTACTGCGTCGCCCATAAGCACCAGCAATGCCGGGGACATTGTTAGTGCGTTGCCGGCCTTTAAGGTAGGAGTACGCTCTTTTCTTGAAGGTCCCTAAGTCGTAACCGTTTGGAAACACCGCATGAGGAAGTTCGTTCCATAAACTCGTTGTGCGCGGAAAGAAGCTTCTTTTGAAGCGCGCAGTCGTCGATCGCCAGGAGTCAAGGTGGTGTGGGTGGTATTTGAGTTTGTGGCGTGCAGTACGGTGATGGAACTCAGCGGCAGGTATTGTTCCAAACAGCTCCTCAGAGCACTCCCCATTGTAGATGCGATAGAAAACACACAGTGAAGCGACGTCTCTTCGCAGCGCCAAAGTATCAAGCCGATCGGTAAGACTTGGCTCGTTAACGAGTCGTACTGCTCTCCTTTGAATACGGTCAAATGGAAGGAGGTATTGTTGAGGTGCCCCGGCCCAGATGTGGGAGCAGTATTCCATGTGCGGCCTAACTTGCGCCTTATAAAGCATAAGGCGGTGGTGCGACGTGAAATACTGCCCCGCTCGACAGAGCACACCAAGTTTCTGTGAAGCCAATTTGGCCTTTCCTTCCAGATGACAGGAGAACTGTACGCTACTCGAGATTTCGAGACCAAGAATACCGATGCTAGCTGTGGCAGAGAGAGGAATACCCTGAAAACGAGGAGTTACGACAAAGGGAAGCTTTTTTGCGGTGAACGCGCAGACCTGTGTCTTCTTGGGGTTGAATTGGACTAAGTTACGTCGGCCCCAGTTAGATACCTCTTCTAAGGAGGTTTCTATTGAAGACACGAGGTTGTTCCGGCACTCAATGACGCGGTCCTGAGAAATATTGCTGTGGCCGGTGTATATTGTATCACCAGTACTGTCGTCTGCATAGCAATGAATGCTACCGTCTAGCAGCATATCATTGATATGCAGAAGAAACAGAGTGGGAGACAGAACGCAGCCTTGTGGGACACCAGCATTCACAGGCTTAGGATCGGAGCATGAACCGTCGACTACGACACTCATGCTACGCTCTGTGAGAAAACTGGCAACCCACTGGCAAAATTTCTCAGGAAGCCCATAGGAAGGAAGCTTCGCAAGAAGCGCTTTGTGCCATACCCGATCGAAAGCTTTCGCTATGTCCAAGCTGACGGCTAAGCCTTCCCCCTAGCTCTCAATCGCTGACGCCCAGCGGTGAGTCAAATATACAAGAAGATCGCCAGCTGACCGGCCACGACGGAAACCGTACTGTCGGTCACTAATCAGCTGGCGCTCTTCCAGATATTTGAGCACCTGGCGATTGATAATGGTTTCCATTATCTTGGAGAGCAAGGAAGTGATGGCTATGGGTCGATAGTTGGACGGATCCGAGCGATCGCCTTTTTTCGGGATAGGGTGTACTAAAGCTGTCTTCCATGTATTCGGGACGACGCCTGTAGAATAGGAGTGCTGGAAAAGTCGCGTGAGAACCGGCGCCAACTCAGGTGCACACATCTTCAACACAATAGGAGGAATACCGTCGGGTCCACTCGACTTGTGGATGTCTAGAGCGAAAAGTGCTTTACGCACAGCGCTCTGGGTGAAACGGATGTCCGGCATAGAGCCCTCGAACCGTGGGATGGTAGGTGGTGATTTCCCCATGTCATCCAAAGTCGAGTTAGCGGCAAAAAGGGAGCTAAGAAGATCAGCTTTCTCTTTCGCCGTGTGGGCCAACAAGTCATTCTCCATGCGTAGAGATGGCAATGACGGCCGACAAAAGTTTCCTTGCACAGCTTTGGCGAGTGCCCAAAAGGCTCGTGTTCCCGAAGGAAGTCGGGCGAGTTTCTCGCCAAGCTTTGCAATATGCTCAGACTTAGCTCTTGCAATAGCTCTTTTGAAGGACCTAGAGGCCGAGTTTAGTTCTCTCTTAAGAGTACGGGCGTCTGGATCACTAGACACAAGAGCATTGGCCCAGGCTTGGTAGCAATCCTGTTTTCGGCGTGATGCCGTTTTACAAGAGTGACCAAACCAGGGCTGGGACTTGCCACCGATGGGAACAACGGAGTTTGGAATAAACAATTCCATTCCCTGAAGTATCACATCAGCAACAGAGTCAGCACAGGTGCTAGGATCTTCTGCCGAGAAACAAACACGGCCCCAGGGATAAGATGAAAAGAAGGTGCGCATCTCGTCCCAGTCTGCTGACTTGTAGTGCCAAACGCGACGGCGGCCACCATTCAGCCGTGAAAAGCGCAAGATTGGCACTTCACTCCGTACGAGGCAGTGGTCAGACGAGCCTAAAGGGGCATCAACATTGACCTGATAGCCATCCGGATGGGAAGTCAGCAGAAGGTCCAACAGGGAAGGCATATGGTCCTCAACATCGGGAATTCGCGTGGGCGATGCTACCAGTTGGGTAAGACCATAGGCAAGGGCAAAGTCGTACACAGATTTCCCTGCGTGGTCTGTTGTGCGAGACTTGAGCCATTCTACATGGTGCGCATTGAAGTCACCAAGGACCACGATTTCCGCTGAAGGAATCTGATTGAGCATATTGTCAGCCGTCAATTGTATGTGATCAATGAGTCGGTCGGTTTCGTCATTACCGCTATGGGATCTGTATAGGCACGCATAGACGCGAGGGTGGTCGTCGCAGTCCACACGTAACCAAAGGATGGATAGATCCCTACCTTCAAGACAAGCGAGGCGTCGAAAGCAGATATCATTCCGAATAAAAGCGCAGACACCAGCGCGAGGAATAAAATTGTGCTCCAGGGTAAATCCTGGGTAATTCAGATAGGATGTGTCGGAGGGGGAAGATATCTGCGTTTCGGTTAAGAAGAGCAAGGCCGGCTTCGCCGTCTCAAGATGGTAATGGACGGCATTGATGTTCGAGTGTAAGCCCCTAATGTTGCAGAAATTCACGCAGTGCGTGGAAGGGGGTGCGCTGAGCTTTTTGCTCTTGTTGCCTCGGGTTTGAGAAACGAGCGGGATTTTGCCCTCCCCAGAATACGCAGGGCAGCCTGAACAAAGATGCTCAGGGAGGGATTCTCCAGCACCGACAGTGTTGGTACCCTCCTGGGGTAATAGTTCTTTAAATTCCGCTGCCATAGTTTTAAAAGGGAAGGGTGGGGGGGGGGGGGGGATTGGGCATCCGGTGTGACCCACTCACCTATGCGAAACGCTAAGAAAGCTTTACGCCGGTTTCCCGTGGGTTAGTGGTACCGCCCCGGACGGACTACAGCCCAGTTCATGCTGCATACGATTTTCAAAAGAGAATATCTTACGCAGCTGTAGTCCTACCACTCTAAAATGTCGCTAGAGCCTCGTCCGTTGATCAGCAGGGTGCACCACGAGCAGGTGAGGTTGGCTTTGGCCGTTGGATGGTATACGGCCATTACACCCCAAGGATAGGGAAATTAATGACCTTTATGAGTACATATTTAAAAAAAATAAAAACTTTAAAATGCTTATAGATATTTAAGTATAAGGAAATCGGTGAAGTTGCTGGGTTTCTGAGAATAAATAGTGTCGTGCCAAAACAATTTATAAATATCGATATTTTTAAATTATGAAAAATTGTATTATACAAATTATATTAGTGTTAGGATGATTAACAATGTATACATTATGCGTGGATATTTTAAAGTTATTCTTATTATCTTATACATGTTATATGTATTATGTGTGTTTTAGGTTTTTAAATTATTATTACTAGGTACGTTATATTTTACGTAAATTTTGTATTACAGCGGTGTGCGTAGGCGGTTCAGCCGTGGAAGAAGGTCGTTCAGTGCTAGCGGCGCGTGAGTGGCGTGAGGGGGAACATTACCACCGTGCGGAGCCGACTCTCGTGTGTCATGATGGGGAGAGCATACAGGTGAGCGTGAGCACGAGCGTGAGCACGAGCGTGAGCGTGAGCGCGAGCGTGAGCGTGAACACTTACATTAACAGTAATATTCACACTTGCACTTAAGGTCACGAACATTAATACTCATACTAGCACTAACACTCACACTTATACACATATTCACATTCACACTTACACTAATAATAATAATAATCATAGAAGTGGAAGAGGGTCGCTCAGTGCTAGCGGCGCGTGAGTGGCGTGAGGGGGAACATTACCATCGTGCAGAGCTGACTCTCGTATGTCATGATGGGGAGAGCATACAGGTGAGCGTGAGTACGAGCGTGAGCATGAGCACGAGCGTGAGCGTGAGTGTGAGTACGAGCGTGAGCGCGAGCGTCAGCGTGAGCGTGAGTGTGAGTCGAGCGTGAGCGTGAGTGTGAGTACGAGCGTGAGCGTCAGCGTGAGCGTGAGCGTGAGCACAAGCGTGAGCGCGAGCGTCAGCGTGAACATAAACATAAACGCGAAGACGAACACGAGCACGGGCGCAAGCGTATGCTCACACTTCACGCATATACTGGGATTCACACTCATACTCACATTATATGCTTAAATTTGCCAGTGATGAGGATTAAAATAGGAAATTTGACGATGGTGATTGTCCTACCAATTTGTATTATAATAATGATAATTATTGTAATTATAATGAATATAATAAATACGCATTTGTTGCATGCATGAAAATGTTGGTTCGCAGTTATACATGTAATTAAATATGGTGATATTTCTTACTGTTCTACTATTAAT
Organism: Colias behrii; assembly: GCA_029959065.1. Lineage (NCBI taxonomy): Eukaryota > Metazoa > Arthropoda > Insecta > Lepidoptera > Pieridae > Colias > Colias behrii. The sequence continues at coordinate 878,853 of JARWMC010000013.1, forward strand.
TATCTCAAATAATCCCAAATGAGGAAAATAAAATAACACTACTATTGTCCCCAGGGCTCGCACGTGATGTCCCACACGGGTAGTTACATCCTCCAATGGCGCTGCGAAGCCCCGGACGCCCCGCACCGCGCTGCACAGTTGATGTATTTTCATGAAACACTCGCTAGCTTGACTTATAAGTAAGTGCTACTTTTGTTTTAATTGATTATATAATAGGTTTGGAAAACTAGGTAATAGTTTTTTTTTTTTTCAAATATAGGTGTTTAGATGAATAGAAATTCTGTTAATTGAGAATTAGAATTGAAATGCGTATGAATGTTTTAAAAAATACATTTATTCTAATGTTAATTAATATGTTAAGTGTTCAAAGCTTTTTAATAAACATTCTAAATTTTGAAATTGGATACGTTTTAGCGAATTTAGAAAATTTTTGGTTTATTTTTTATTACGCAGATTTGCCAAAAAATATTCTTTCTTTGATACATATTTCTTGATAACCTATGTAACTTAAAACCAACACCAAAAGATAGGTAATCTTCCAAACTAGTGTTACGCAAAAGTTAGAACGTTGCTTATTTATCTTCATGATATCATCCTACGTTAATTTATCTTACTTGTTATATCTACCGTATTTACTCAACTTGTTCTTTTGTTTTTACTAGGCCACTCACAAATTAGCAGTAAGAATAGTTAAGATGGTAACAATATCTAGGCAGGTGGCGTCGAAGGTTCCGATATAGAATAAAATTAAATGCTGAGGTAATAACGTGAGTGGCCTAACTAAAAATCTCTGATTATGTTTTAATTTTATACCCACCTCCTTAATTATATAACCAAGTGAGGTTATTAATTCCTCTGTGTTCTTATAGTTTCATTTTCCATATTAACTGATTTAAATGTTATTCTCTCTCTCTTTGTATAATTTTACTGTTTATTAATTTAACGAGTCGTTTACTAATCAATATTAAATCTGATTCTAAATTTAATTAAACTAATTTTTTAACAGATACTCTATTTAACTGACATACGTTCTGGGAAATAATAGATACTATGATTATCTACCTGATCTGAATTTCACTGATTAAAACTATTAGTTAACTGTATCGTTTGCTAAAATAAATTTAACTGTGTCTTTTACTGATACTGCTTCTATCTTTTACTGCTACTAACTTCAAACTCAAACATTTATTTATTCAAATGGACTTCTTTTAGAAGCAGTTTCGAATCGTCATTACATATTTTTAACATTTAGGTACCACCGATTCGGAAAGCAGCTTCAAACTAACTAACCGTTTTATCTTGTATTGCTATTTCTATGTTTTACTAAAATTAATTATAATTTCCAAGGGGCTCCATGTCAAGCCTGCAGTCAGCAACCAGCGGTTTCTCCTGCCTAAGCAACAAGTCGGTCGGCTCGTGCCCGTCGCGGTGATGCGAACTGCCCGCGCCCGCCACGCGCTGAATGCGAAGCGAAGCGAAGGCGTGGCGAACGCGAAGGCGTGGCGATAACGTGGCGGGAGTTGTGAAGAGGAAAGAGTGGTTTAGTGGTGGGGTGGAAGGGAAGCGGGATGTTAGATTGTGATAGAAGAATCATTGAAAGGTGATACGTATATACTTATACAAATAAGTGTTTGGGAGTTCAGATAAACATATTATATGTACGAAGGATAAATGTTAATTCAGTGTTAAATGTGTTGATGGATTTAGATTGGTGGATTTTAAAAAGTTATTTATGAATTAAATGTGATTGTAGTGTTGTACATGTTATGACACTAGATGTCAGTGTAATAGGAAATTTTGATCTTGATATGTGTCGAAAACTTTGTAACTTTGACGTTTGACATGTATGTTAACAGGTATGTAAAGAGGTTGCTTAGGATGGCATTAATAGAATAATAATAAACATCTATAAAAATACTTTTAAATCACTCTTATGATTATTAATTAAATGATCTTGCTATGGAATACTTTTTTATGAAATCAAATTTTCTATGATTTTCACAGATTTTTATTGTTTTCTATCACGATTAAAGTTACATGATTTATACCGAAAATCTATAAAAGAAACAATGTAAATAACATATTACATTTCAATATAAAAAAACGACCATGCATTGAAAGCGCCTACCATACCTATGTTTCGAAAACAAAATGATTCGTACATTTAAATGTATAATTATAAAAAGAAGTAAATTTATATCTTGTGTGAGTATTTGAAAATGTCCCGTAACCCTTCGCCACGTATGTGACAACGAAAATGGCGGTCTTTTGAACTGTCATGTTGACGTTTGACAGCTGTCACTGTCAAATGTCAAGAAAATTATCAACGTAGTTTGTATTGTAGCGTTATCTTATCGAATATAATAACTACGTAAGTATAAAAATAACTGTTTTGTGATGATGGAAAATAATAAATAGCAACCAAGTGAGATTACAGAAGTATAGTGAAAAAAAACAGTGATTTTTCACAGCTATTTTTATCAAGTAGAAAAATGCGTTACAGGCGTGTGACATAGTCCAGTTTGGAATTGAAGTTTTATCGCTCAGATAAAATATATTTATGACCTAGATCGGTTTGTATTTTCAACTGTAACACATAGTAATAGAATCTATTTTTGATTAAATAGCCAAGTGTTGGAAATAAGTAATAAATAACTAATAACGTAATTATTGCATTCAACTTGTAAATAATATTTTTAAAACTTGGTAATGTTTTAATGTTTTGCTGTAGGTTCGTAGCGTAGTTTTTTGTTTCGTATTTTATACCGATTATATAATCGTGGCGCATTCGTACGAATCGTGCCTAGGGGCTCGGACGTTGTTTATACGACGTTCGACCCAACTACCCTCACTTTGCTAATAGTCGTTGACTTGCTGCGATTTGTTATCAACTACCTACATCAATTGGGTAGCTGTGTAGAATCGCAGTACATTCTTATTACATTCAAACTAATATTTAACCCGGCCTTACGTGTAATTTCTTATAATAAATTATCATTGATAATGGTATAAATTCTTAACTCATTAGTTGATAGAACTTTATAACTATAAGTAAACCTATTTTCTTATAATATTTCTAGCTCACAAAAGTCAATTTTCTGAAAACTATGTGATTTAAGTAAGAAAGAAGATTCTCGTATTTGTGAATCAATTTTGGCATTGCGAGACAAGGATGGCAATAGGAAAATTGTATACTGTGTCTCTGTCTATCAATATGTAATTGAATTAGTAAAATATGAGAAGATAATGTAGTAGTAGCAGAAAATTCGATTTAGAAAATAAATAATTTGTTTTGTATGAGTATACATAATATAATATGTATGTATTTTCAAATAAAAAGTAAATATTTTTAGTAGCATCGTAGTTATGACATTATATTTTTATCAATTTTTTTAAATAATAAAACCTATAAAATACTAATTAAATTTTTTGCTTCTACAAGATTATCAAAGGATGAGGACGTAAGAAAAGTATCTCAAATTGAGGATGTACAAAATTGGATTAAAATGCATATTTTTCCGAACGCTTGTAAAATACATATTAAATAATGTTAAATTTATCATGTGGAATATCTAGGGCACAGACCATTTAGACGTATTATAATAAAAATTATAGTAAAATACATAAAAAATATTAATTAGTTTGAATATAGATGAGTTATCTTACGTAGAAGTTACGTCGTGCCAAGGAACGTATAAAATGAACCTACTCCTTACTTTATTTTATCTAAATATAAAGAAATAAATATTTTAATAGCCAAATTGCGAAATCTGTAATTTCTATTCATTTTTATCTATGGTCAATTTTAATCTATTATTTTCAAATATGGGCGGGAAACGCGTGATGCCTTCCCATTGGCTGATTCTTTATAAGACAACATGGCGACCACATTGTTATTACATTGTATTAATTGTCTAATCGAATACTATCTCCTTGAATAAACTGCTTAAAAAACTTCAATTATGACCATAAACTGACTGTAAAATAGAATATTTATAACATAAATCTGTAACTATTGCAATTCCACCTATTTTTCACATGACTGTCTAACATTGTTAGTATAATTAATCAGTAAATGTAGGAAGGTAACAATAATTTAATATTAATATTGTTATATCAAGCCAACTATATCGTTATATTGTAAGTATAGATGTTATACATGTGTGTGTTTTAAATAAGAATAAAAACTGAAATATCTGCTTCAAGATTGCCATATAAAAAATAGATTCTTGCAAATGGCTACATTTTACAGTAATAGAATCGCTCAGTAGGTACTTATAAATAAGGAATTATAGATAAATTAAATAAATAACATTTTATTGATAAGATTTAATGAACAATACTGCTTGCACTCTCAAACCTTGCAACATCGGTAGCTTTAATTATCTATATGTAAAAACAATTTATAGCTAAATATAAAAAATACACAAAACATGCAAATTATTTTTTTACATAGTGCATTTGGTGCGTAAAACAATAAAGTTTGGAATTGTTTTGCTTGCATATACGATACTTATTTTGATGTGACACGCTAAGTATTAGAAAAAATGTGTGCGTTTACTAGTGTACACACGTAAGAAGTGAAACTTCTTTATGACCTTATTTTTCAAAAAATAATTTACTATATGCAATTTTACAGAAATACGTCGAATCAAGATGGCGCGTAACGGAAAAATGTCACGCGAAACGATAAAATGTTACACTAAATTTTTTTCCAAACCCGATAAAGAAGTTTCACTTCAAAAAACTCCTTATCAATATTTATAATACTTATATCAGATTTATATTTTTATCACGTTTAAATAAAGCAAAATTGTAATAAATACTATGATTGTTCTAAAATCTATGGTTGGAAGATTAAAAAAAAAATGATGGGAGTAAATTTACGTTATCTATGGCTGTATCGTGTGTCAAAAAAGGCGGGAACTTGTAATTATTGATAACTATGTCTGTTTCTTATTAGGTATGTAAAAAGTCCTGTTGTGTAAGTATATTTAGCTAAATAAATGCGAATCCTCTTAAAATATTGTCAGAAAAGTTGTGAAAAATGTGCAATTCGATATCAGACTTGCAGAAGTAATGAAATTGTTATTTATTTTAGGAAATTATTATGATAGTGGAATTTATTGTCTATTAAATAAAATATATTAACTGGTTGTTTTATTTGCTTTATACCTTATTACAAAAGATTTACTTCATGTCTGTCTTGCCTAAACAACATGAAAACCCTAACATTATTAGCTATCTAAGGTACCTAAATTAAACCTTGGGTATTAATAACAATAATTATTGATTTAAGTGAACCATCTAGAACGATTGTTCTCATACAAACACTTTAAACTACGGCAAAAAAGGCAGTTGTACATATGATTATAACGTGCTTATAATTTATATTATAATAATATATCGACACGTAAAACGCATACATCATACAAAACGGTCATGTTCGGGCGGACTGAGCCAATATGGCTTAGTTTTAATTGCTTCACTTTTCTTGCGTACTGGTACACTTCTCAGTTTCTAGAGGTTATTATTCTAAGAAGATAAGAAACAATAGAGTGTGGTATGCTTTATTGAGTTTTATTGGATGAACTCAGAAATTTCGTGGTAGACATGTACCTAATACACTGAAATACATAGCTGAAAAGAAATAAGAGTGCTAAAATTTGACTAGTTGTGTAATTATACTAAAGGTAAAAAATCAAAATTAAGCCTATTATCAGACTCCTTTGATTTGCCATAATCAAGTACTTACCTATAACATTTACAATTTTACTGTATTAGGTATAGGTATTATCTAAGGCAAAATCATTCGTCCTTCATTAAACCATTAAACAAAGTGTTACTTAACTTTCCCATTCGAACATATCGGTATAAAATTTCAAATGGCCAAGGCGTAAAATTGGCCACCTTATCAGAGACTATAAAAGATTTGTAAAAAAATGAACGTTTTCCAATAAATCCTTGCCAATCAAATGTGTAGTTGTAAAACCCCTTATCGATCTTAGGGCCTTCGGTTATGGTTCATTATTGTATGTAACACAATCTCCGATTGTAAATCTAATGTAATTTTCAATTTTATACCCGTTTTATTGTAACTGCTTGTTCGTTGGGAAATGGAAAACTTATAACCTAGCGCCATCTGGTTTATTACTTATGTGCAACACAACGTTGCTTTATCCATGTTTGAAAATTTTGAAAACATTTGATACATAGATTTAATCATATCGATCGAAATCGAAAGAATTCAAATGAGATATAGTACCTAGGTATTATGTTTTCTGTGACACAGCTATGTAGGTAAAAAAAATAGATAATGGCCTTCTATGTCGGGCGACATTCAATTATTTTTTGTACACTTATCAAAGAAGATATGGTACTTCTTACCTATAATCTGCAGTTTGCTCATTTCTTATTATTATTTAGGCAAGTCTGTAGGTATGTAATATGATTGATGACACCTACCTATTATCGTGACTGGAATGTTTCTCATCAAAGCGATGATCTTGATCGTCATTCGTATTCCATGATATTTCTTCTCCGACTGTAACATTAAGAAAGTTGTATTGTAAGTACCTAGAACTGTATGAATTCATAATATAAACTGAACTTTTTTTACCAATATAGGTGGGAAGATAGATTTGCTGATTTGACCGACTACAGAAAAAAATATAAATAATTAATTACTAAGGTGCAATAATTATATTTTGGACACCGTAATAATTGTTATTTACTAGTTACTTAAAACTAGGCAATCCTGTTTGTAAAAAGTTTTGTTTTTCATAGCTTACATGTGTATTTGACCTAAGAAACGAGGACTGAACAAATACAAAGGCTTGGAATGGTTATTACTCCCATATTATAGTAGAAGTAGGCTAATGAGTATTTGCAAAGGAAAAACTAATAAAGCATACATATGACTACCGTAGAATTGATCCAAGAGTCCGTTATCGTAAAATAGTTCCAATACTCCGCATAGAAACAATGCGATCGTAAAACTCATGGTAAAACTTCCACTGTAGGGCGCGTTCTATATAACGCTTAACGACTTACAATTAGTTATTAAATTCAATGCTATTTTACGAGAAATTTGTATGTTTCAGTTTTTAAATGCATTCTAAACGAACTGAATAATTTTCTGTGCAAAAAATGACTGGGAAATGGGAGAACTACACGATGATGATTCCTTGAAATAAGTACCTAGTTGATAATAGACGATACGCTATCGCTTCATTTCGTAAAAAAATGAAACTTAAAAGGATTGCTTTACACGTGTATAATGCTAAGTAGTTATGCAATTATTATAGACCATGTGCGGTATTTTTAATAGTAAAAGTCATTACTAATAAACACTGAAAGCCATATCAAATTCACTTAGCGTGCACCAAGAAAAATAAATGCTATAGTACCTATATAGATAGATATATTATAACTATAGTTTTAGATATTATATCCTAATGTCCATATTATTATAAAACTTAGGTAAAATAATTTAAAAGAAACAGACGCGACATCTGGTTGAAAGATTCATGAGGGTCTCGTGAGGAAAAGAGGAATACATGAGCTTTTTGTGGCATTTTATACTCTGTATATTTGACTAGATTGAATTCCGTCTATTGAAATAGGTACGAGCTTAGAGTATTCGTACTACCTTGTAATATATACTCTAAGGGTACGAGTTTTTGATACTTTACGAGACAATAATTGTGTACGCACAATACGAACAGTAGACATATTGTAGAGATCCGCAAGGCATTCATGTTGCAGGTGGAGCTTAGACACATTAACCTGACCTAACCTGATTATTAAACAAACTTAAACTTACATATACTGCCAGGCCTTTTCATATTCCCTGAAGCAAGCTCTTCTTTTCTGATCATTGCTGCTTTTGTTCTTGTTGGTTCATTTTAAAAGATCCTGTGTGACTTGAATGAATAAGGCTGATAACTGAATTTTAGGGTTAAAACATGATTTCAACAGAAATATAAAAAATAAGTAGGTGGTTAGGTTTATTAGGTAAGGTTATGTGACACGAATTTACTGTAATAAATAATCTGTGAATAGATTTACAGAATGGATTATACATAATTGCAACTTATACTGAACTTGTAAGTCTCTTCAAAATTGGTTCGGTAGTTCGTATATTATCTATGTAATTCTGCAACATGGAATTTTATAGGTACTTAAGATTTTAAAAGGCAAAATAAATCGTTCACATATAACAATAAAGAGAAGTAAAAGCCATTTAAAAACTACTCGACTAATTTCAAACTTACATCAGCCGAAAGCTACAATATTCCTGACTTCAGAAGCCCAGACTATATTACAAAGTACATACAAATTATAAACTATATCTTACGTCGACGTGTGCATAATGAGCATTAGTTCCGGCGATACTGTGAGCCAAGACGACACGAGCCGGGGCGAACAAACTAGCTAGCACAGTTTGTCCAACCGCTCGGGTCGACGGGCTCACATGTGTGTAAATTTGATTTTCCCTCCATACAACCAGGTTTTGCTTGATGTTACCAGTTGAAGAAATGGGAGGTTTGAAAATGTATTCACCTGTAACGCCAATGGTCCTTAAAGTCCTTGAAGAAAGCTTTGAAATTGGCCGTTAGTTTAAAGTCCTAGGATCTGTATCGACAGCTACATTTTCTCTTAATTCTTGTTAATTTTCCTTTTTTATAAATATATGGATATAAGTTTTTCCCGGTGTTTGTTTTTTTCAAAGCCGGAAACGCTTGCTTTTTATGGTAGTCCATAAAATAATATTTCTTGAATTTTCAAATTCTAATAGGTAGTTAAATAAGTGTCTCTATCTTGCTTCTTCTTTTCCCTTCTATTTTGAAAATTAAGCATTATAATTAATAAGTAGGTACAATTGCAATTTCATACAGTTTCTTTGAATCTTACTATAGGTATGTCTAATCTAACCACTATCCGAAATCCTTCTTCAGAAAAGGATAGTATCAGAGTTAGCTAACTTACTTATTATAAAATAACTCGAATAAATACGTTGCCTTTGAAGTTCTTCAAATACTTTGCTCCATATGGAATCCATGTGCTATATTTCCCGCTTCTCTGTGCTCATTTCTTATGCATAGTTAATTGTGCCTACTTCAACTTTTCCTTAAAAATTAGCTATTGTCGAAAAGCCCAGAAGTTGTTCCCAGTTTTTTATGAAACAATATCAGTCATTTATGCACCTTTCAATCTTTTACCACTCCTGCACCGATTTCTTTAAACGCATGGCGATTAAATAATTCATCAGACTTCATAAGAAAAATGACTAACGGATATTCACTTTTCTTTTCCTTTTTTCTTCCAAAAGCTATAGCTAAATAACACATGAAAACGATTTAAAAAAATATTCCACGTTAGATGCGCGCGCGCACCAGAACCGAACTAGCTTGAAAAACTAATAGTGTTTGCGCAAGTGTTTTCAAAAACAATTGTAAAGGACTTTTCTACTATTACTTTTGTGATGTTGTAGTTAGTATAGTGTGCTAGGCATTTCTGTAAATTACTGGAAGCATTGCTTATGTGGTTTTGCTTAACTTATGTAAATAAAAGTGAAAATATGTATATGTATTGAAATTGAATTGAACCAACTATGGCCTGGGTAACGTAATCGAAAAGAGTACCTAACTGTTGATCACAGAAAATTCTTGTAAATTTCGGAATAACAGTATCTAATTAATATAGCAGGTGCTAGAAGAGCATACTTCTTTATAAATGATTTATCTCTCCTTCTCTTTACCACACCACAAAATTACAGAAGATTAGTTTACTATTCAATATTCACAGCTAATTATAGGAGGATTGAAGACGGTAAGAAGTAAATAAAAGAAAAAAGCAGGAGGTTAATCTCCTCTGTAGGAAAACAGTAATTTTCCAGTGTCTCCCTATCTCTTAGCACGCATTCAATTAAGTTTTTATTTCACTGAATGTTGCTCTACATCTGGGATATTGCAGACCTTTGTAAGTAGGTAGTTATTTTATTAGGATATGAAACAAAAAAATTTGCTTTCTTTCGTCAAAGAAATGAGACCTGAATTGTGAATAGGATACCCGGGTCTGTAGCGAGTGACGAAATCAAGTCACGGGTGCGTATTGTACGTTTATTATCTACTAGCTGTGCCTCGTGGTTTTACCCGCATTGCTATGCTCCTATCGGTTTTACTATGATGATATATTATAGCCTATAACCTTCCTCGATATATGGCTGAAAGAACTTTTCAAATTGGACCTGTTAGTTCTTGAGATGACCGCGTTCAACCAAATAAACAAACTCTTGAGCTTTATAATTATATTATTAGTACAGATTTAGAGTAGTAGGCTTCTCCCATTTTTTAAATTTCTCCCTTTTTCATAAATGTCATATTTCATAAGCTTCAGCAGCAGGCAGTAAATACAAGTGTGTATCGACCCACATAGCTGGCTGCAGGCGGCTTTATCAATGTTGATAAACTCCTCGCTACGGATAAGCTGCATGCCGTGAAATCGTTGTGAACCTTTATAATTGGAACCTTATTTATGGGGTTTTTCAATTTATTTCTCGATTGCGAATGATAATTTGATGAATTCAATAAGCAATCAAATATTAGTATGGCTTTTATGATGAATTTGATGATTGCGATAAACCCTATGTTAAAACTTAGAACTGATTGCGACAAACCCTATCTTAAAACTTAGAACTGATTCAAATTCTAAGCAAAATCGGATCGTTTAATTTGGTCTTATAATAAAATGTCTTTATCATGCAGATAGAAAAGGTAGTATGCACTCTGCATTGTAGAGGACCTACCTGTATGTACCTTTGTGTTGAATGGAAAAAAAATATACATATTGTGCCAGATATTTTTACAGAAAAGCGTGCATTGCAATTCTGAAGAAAACGATAAGGCGGAACGATAAAGTGCACAGAAGTAAAGCCACGAGCGTAAAGTTACCTATATAATTGTGGTAATGAGTGTACCTGTAATGAATAGGGTAAATATTGGTCTTTCAATTTATTTCCTGCACCCTGTCTGATGAAAACAATTCGTGATCTATAGGTAAGTACAATTTTATTCAAAAGTTTAGGCAGATGCACAAATAATAAATTATTTCATAAGTATAATATGTAATAGGTATAAAAGCGGAATAAGAAAAATACCCATTTTTATAAATTCTTTTATTAAATCTCTAGACAATATAATTTTCGAATCATCGAATGTAACGGAAACAGGACTAATTAATTATTATCATTGTCGCTATAGTCTAACATTGTCCACAAAATATGGTACATTTTTAAAGTGTGTGTATGGATTTTGAAATGTTAATTATTAGGTAGTCTACAAAAATTATACGTAAGTCATAATAATATGACGCCTTGGAGTTTGAAAAAGCAAAATTTATTTGGGTAAAATTTACAAGATTTTTGTTTACATTAATTTTATGATTCTGATGTAACTTGTAACATAAACAAGCCGTTTATAATTTAATTTATATGTTGTTCTTGTTAGTAATGTGTTGAATAAATTATACAGTTATATCCCAATGGCTGGTTTCACAACTTCTGGATATTATGTTCATAATTAACTATAGCTGGTTATTACGATCACAATATGAATTTGCCAGTCAGTTCAATTCAGGGCGTAAACTGGAGGTTCTTGCAGAGGAATTTTTCCATTATTCGCTAATTTATCTAATTTCAGCTTTGACAAAAGATGAAAGGCAAGCCATGGAGATTTCTAAAATATGTTTTAAGAGTGCTCAAAAACAAAAAGTTTTACGTGTAACATTTGACAATCCGTTAAACAGTGCGGTAGGTTATGGCCTAGACCTTCATTGGAGGCTGTGTCCTTGGAGATGAAAGCTTAAGCTTCAAGCTTCTAGGCGTATATTACGTGTAGGTAATATTTTTGTGAAATAGTTGAAATCTTTATAGGTATATTTATTCCGTGCTTGAGTTTTTCGTTAATCTCTTTATAAATGGCTGGACCGTTTTTTGTTACATTTTTGTCTTGAGGTAGAGAAACTCAATATCAATCTTTTATTTATTCAACTATACTTCCTTAAGAATTGTTTTTGAGTTGAATAAATTCATAACATACAATAGTATGTTATGAATTTATAATATTTACCAACTTTATAAAAGGCAAGGCAAGAAATTGTAATTGCTGTTTTAAAATCTCTGCATCTTCCATACTTATTTTCATTAAATAATATAACCTTCTGAACATTTTAATACATTATGAAAAACACCGACATGACTCTAAAACATTAGGTATTTAAATTTTCTCTATGCTCGTAATAAAGTATATTAAAATCATATTTAATGTGTATTTAATTGTTCCTCTTAACATTAACCTAAATACATCAAATAATTTGTTAAATTTTTATGTTAAAACCTACAAAAACGTATCATAATAGATTTAAATTTACTTATCATAGAATATCTAATTACTTCTGTGATTAAACGAAATAACGGTTCTTAAATTAAAAGTAACCGTTATTTAATTGGCGTTATGTAGTGTTGTGCGCAGTGCGGGTGGGTGACATATCGATAGTTGTCGATTTTGAAAATAGACTAGCCGAGCTCGCAAATTTGCTTTTATTTTATCGTTTTGACAACTTTAATAACTTTCACGACTCACATTATTAAGTAACATTTCAACGTTTTTGCATAAATGGAATAGCATGCACTGTTATTCATAAAATAAGATGTAATAAATTTTCTTAGACTGCGAACGAATTTTCAAAAATTCGAACGTGTAGACATTATTACATAGGTAGAGTATCAGCATAATATAAAGTTCTCTTTATACTATAGTATCAGTATAACAATTTTTAAATTAAATAAAAACAAATGTTTAATTTGTCATCATCTCTTATTATAATAAATAATGGATTTTTAATGATTTTACATGAGCTATTAGCACATTTATATGCGAAATTTAGCTGTTCAGCATAATTTTGCATATTTTAATTCTTTGTAATCTACAAATTATTTATATACTTACAAATTAGTTATGAAGCTATTTAAGTATGAATAAAATATACATTTTTACTAGTTAAATTTATACGTTTACATAAATTTTTATGTTTACTTTTAGATTTAATTTATGTTAACTAAGTACCTATACCTATACTAAGTATCTAATAATGTTAAAATATACTAGTAAGTTTTTATTTTTTTTTGCATTATGTAGAACAAAATGATATGTATTTTGAACTCAATTGTACGTTATAAAATATGAATAATAATATTATAATAGATAGTCTATAGAGGTCAGCTGTTGACCAGCGCGTTATCGCATAACGCAAGCTACACCTCAATACACTACACTGTACAAATTCAACGGGAATACCGGATACCAACACGGGTCTGCATAAAAATATATCCGTCTCTTTCATGAATAGCATTTTTCTTAACTCCACTGATGATAACTGAGATTTTGTCCTTGTCCCGCGCGTTCTTTAGACTACTACTACAGTATAGATGTTTGTAACCAGTAAACTATTCGCTTTTCTGTTTTGCCCAGTTGTAGTCGTACGGAATCAAACACGGAATTAGATGCGGTAATATTGTGTACGGTAAATAAAAGTGCCGTGAAGTTTTATGACTTAGGTGATACAGATATTAGGTATATTGTGGTGCAAAAATAAAGAAATGATGGGTCCGTCCGGGCCGTTAGTTCTGTGCCGGTTGTGGTGCGATGCATTCGTTAGATTCCGATAGACTTGGAAAGTTAAATAGTTTTCGATGTATCGTTGTGTGCTTTTTGTGCAATCGTAACCCCTAACATGAGGAATATAAGATTTTGTGTCGACGTAAGTAAAATATATTGTTTCAATTGCATGTATAAATTACAATTTGAGCAATAAATAAGGTTTATTATTATATTATCAAAAGGTTTATATTTTGTAACATAAACTTTAGAGAAATAAAAAAGAGGCTGTAAACCTTTTGTATTTTTTATTTCTTGAATTTTCCAAAATAAAACGGCATATTATGTGCAATATAAATAAATAAAATTTTCCTTATAAGTAGCGTCATTTAACTTCCCAGAAAGCTTTGTCATGCAAACAATTTATAAACCTGTACGTTATTAGAGTTATCGAAAGTGGGAGAGAATTGTCGAAAGTTTTCATTATACAATGAACTGGCGAGAGCCCAGCATCTGTTGTCTATATTTATTTTCTCGTGACATTTGTTATTTATTGGATAACAACGGAGTCACGAATACGAGCGATACTTTCAAAATGCACATCTTTTAACCTACTTACAACGATAAACAAGATAATCTCATTTAAATTTGTGGTATTATTGACACATTCGTGCATTCGTATCAGTCTGCATTGTAATGACGTCTGAATTGCTGAACAGATTTTGAAGAATTTGCACACATTTAAAGTAGGTATACCCATAGATGAATTTTATTTTTGTAGGTTTATATTAACATTTTCGAAATTTCGAAAAGCTAATAGGTATCTACATATTTTAAAAATATATTCCACTACTTGGAATATCTCAGAATCTACATTCTTATCTAATCATAAAGTAACTAAAATCTCAACAAAGCGAGTAGGTTAGACACGCTCAGACTCTGTGGTAAAATAATATGTTGGTAATTTATAAAAATCTGACTCATGCATTTTTACACGTGTGGTTTAAACAAACATACAACATTCGAGTTAGATGGGAATGAATTTATATACCTACTGCTGGAATTAAAGTATTTCTAGATTGGGTCAGTCTTACATGTCAAAATGATAATATAAAAGAATTCTTTTTTGTGTTAACAACGATTGAATGTCAGCAGAGTATTTACCTATTGCCATTTGTGGCAATCATAAATTTTAAATTACTTTATACTCATTAATTTCTCATAAAACAAAAAGCGGGCAAGTGGCTGATTCATGAGAAAGGGGCCCATAAAACACGCCGGTAACAATAGTCTTTGTTCCTTTATGTCTTCTTTCTTTTAAGTGAATTAAAAAAGAGATGGAACTACTACTACCTAATACTTTTTATTTATTTATTTTATTTATGGAACACACAACAATAAATACACATTACATTATATATAAGAAGACATTATCTAATTAATTGTATCTAATGTATTTATCAATTATACGTGTACACAACATTCACCTTATTAACACATATATGTACAATTAAACATTGACGAAAGAAAAACTGGTTTTATATCATTACGAGTTTAAATTATATAATTCGTCGAAATAATTAATGTAATCTAGGTATTTACTGTATAAATACCTACAATTGTTTACGAATCTAAAATAATGGAGGTTCTAATTGTAATTGAATATAACGATCATCGACCGTTCAGATGATAATTCAATTTTATCGATATCGATAATTTATTACGCAAACACTACAATTGATTTTAGTAAAATCTGTTAACTCGCTATTTTGGCGAGAATATTAAGAATTTATTTACAAGGTATAGAATTTAAAAGGAAAATAATAAGAAAACGCGCCAAAGGTTATCGATATTGGCGGATTTAACAAAATAAATGATTGTAATAGGTAAAGGGTTTTTCATTAAGCACGGGTAGATGTTTTCGGCCTGTGCTGGCCACCTCCTGTGAGTGACGTCTATCAAAAATATATTTTATTGTTCAGCCAATTATGCCATTTTACTATGCCAAGTAACACGAAAAAACATCGGGCACAAATGATAAAATTTTATGATCAAAATAAGACGATTTTTTGAGTCAATTTCACAGAAGAAGTGGTGAGATCTTGTTGAATTTTATCAGTGGCATGTGTTAAATATGCATTTACAGCATCAGTCGATTGTGAATTACCTCTTAAGACCTGCAACTTCAAGAAATCCTACAAAAAAAATGTGTAACAACCTAATAATCGCTAATTTGAAGCGCAAGTTCTTAGGCACGGCAAGAAATCACCTGCTTCAGGTTCTGCTGTGCATATCCATGGACTGCGGCGATATTCTCCGCCATTCTTGCATTCCTTGAACGTTGATGTATTGACTTATTATTGCCCCAATCAATAGTATACAATTTCCCCACCAAACCTGCAAGAGAGAGCAGCGAAGGGGAACACACCACGTCACTGTGAAATAGGCGAAAAGCGTTCGTTTTAACGGACATTTATTGTAATCGTAAAATTTTATCATTTGTACCCTTAGATCATTAAGTAATGATCTAAGTTTGTACCTAATGTTTTTTTTTTTTGTAACTTGGCATAATTGACTGAACATAAAAATATATTTTTGATAGATGTCACTCACAGGAGGTGGCCACCACAGGCCGAAAACATCTACCCGTTATTTGACTAAATGCGAAAATTTGTAAATTGTAATATACATACCTACCTACTTACTAATAGAAACATCTCAACACCTAAGTATAATTTTATCAGACATATTCTTAACGATTATTATAAACAGAGATTTATAGGCAAATATGCTTTTAACTTATTTATTAAAAATACAAAATAAAGAATACAAGTTATTACAAATATCATAACATATTTTTTGGTATAAATTTCATGTATAAATATGTAGCCGTTTTCCTAACAAAATGCGTTTTATGTTCAAAAAGGGGTTGATTTGTATGTATTTTTTTTATGTTTAGGCCGTTCTAAAATGAAAAGTAAACAATACACTTTATTAATTATATCCTTGAGTATCACATATATTTTTTTTAACACAATCGTACCAACAGTTTCCTCAACAAAATTCAATATGTATAAGGAGTTTTTCGGTTTTGACCATAGTAATCCCCTTAAAGACTTTCTATAAAACAGTGCTTGCATTATTTTTTATTAAACTCACGGGGCAATTAAAAAATAAAACTTGAGTTGAATAACAGATAAAGTGTGTAACTTTTCCATATTTAGAGAAATATACAGTGCTCTTCAAGTTTCTTACAGAACCAACTATGATAATATTATGGTTCTTTATTATTTTTCTACGGCATTGTTCTACAATTTATCTTCTAACTTTTTAAAATTTCGATCAAAGTGTTTGACCAACACCGAAGACTAGAGTTACGTAGTATTAGAGGCTTTTAATCTGAATTATAGAAAACCTGGATAAGCCTATCTTATAGATATTATGCAGAGATTTCAGAAGAAACTTCTCAGACTACGGAAATCCTTTGAAACATTAAGAAATGAGCAGTAACTATTTAACAGTAAGGAACGCTGATAAAACAAAAAAAAAAGACGTGTGGCACTTGGGGACTGCCGCGGTAAAGCTATTGATTGCATGCTATGCCTTCAAGCCCGTGTGGCTTGAAGGCACACGGAGGTGTGGTTTTATTTTCCTGATAAAAAGAGATGATATGAAGATGACCCTTACTTGATTACGATTTTAACATAAAGACTTTTGGATCTCTGTTTTACAAAAAAATACAGTTGAGAAACTCCTCCTTTTATTGAAATCGGTTGATTATTATTATATGCTTTTTACTTTTGTGAATGAGGGTACTTGGAAAAAATAATTACAGAATTATTTCAACAATCAAATATAATTATGCATCTCCCAATCAACGAAACAAAGAGGAATTAAATATATTTTTAAATATTAAACAGCCTTGTTTTTTCATGACTGTAACAAGTAAATTACCTAATAGCACGTTTATCATAATAAGCAAACCAAGATTGTTTACATTAGCAAGCGATAAGTTCTAAAAAAATAAAGAAAATAAATGACAAGACAAAGCATACTAATTTTATTATAGAAATAGTTTTAATTATAATATTTAACATTATTATATTATCTGTGCTTATACTTACGTAGTAACTATTTAGTAATCTGTGCTAATACTTATTATAATACCAATATCCTGTCTATTTAATAAGTTTATTGATTCGTTTAAAAGACAAAAAAGAAAAAAAAAATGTTGTGTGGTTTTATGAAACCACGGTAAAAGTGAAACTGTTCGAACGGTTCCGAACACTGCTTTGTGTAGCGCATGTCGCGTGTCGGTCGGCTGCCGAGTAGGTATACCTACTCGGCAGCCGCGATACACGCGACATGCGCTACGCAGACCAAAAAGTTTGAGACGATGTATGTAATAAAAGTTTCGTTTCAATTAAATTGAATTGATCTATTGTTTTTTGTTAGTATAAATACCTATATGTAGGTATCCTATCCTACTATCTATACTTCTAGGTAGGTATACTAATATTATAAAGAGGAAAGGTTTGTAATTATGTATGTATGTATGTATGGTTTTCACGCATAAACTACTGGACCGATTACAATGAAATTTAGCACACATATAGAGGGTACCTTGGATTAACACATAGGATAGGTTTTATCCCGGAAATCCCACGGGAACGGGAACTATGCGGGTTTTTCTTTGAAAACGCGGGCGAAGCAGCGGGCGGAAAGCTAGTAATATTTATAATTGTATCCAATAACATTCGATCATAAATATCTACATTGTTTGGTGTTAATGTAATAAGTATAGTAAGTATTTAATAATCTGTGGTAATATCTCGTTCAAAAGAAAATTAAAACGTACTTTACATACATAATATTATGTATCGCATTTTCATATTTTTTTTAAGTCGGTTTATCGCAAAGGAACAACAAAGACAAATGACGAAGTTCGGTGATTACGACTTCCTGTTAGTAATGTCCACTTCCTTTCTACCACTTGAGACCTAGAACTCCTAATATGATGATACTCTCAACACATAGGCACTAATAATATAAAGCTGAAGAGTTTGTTTGTTTGAACATGCGAATATCGGAAACTATTGGTTGCGTGGTAATTATTAAGTAATTTGTGCAATTAGGTCAATTTCAAAAGTCTTTCCGTTGGATATGTAGTCCCGATGGCTATAGCATATAGATGTACCACAGGCAAAGTCGGGGCAGACCGTTACTACATGTAACATGACGTATAATGTGCAATGTTTATGTTGTTGTTTCATCTTATATCCTAGGACCCAGTTTAGATTCTTTTATTATCTGTAATCTATATATATAGGTCACCCAGATAATATAAATGATTGTTCTCTAAACCTAGATGTTACAAACTAGCACGTCTTTGTCTCGATAAGTTTTTAGGGGTACTCCTAATAGTAATATGATAAGAACGATTTGCTGCCAACTAGGTATTTATTTTGTAATCTGTGCTCATATCTATAGCTTATTTTTATAATTACAAAGCGCCCTTTATGTTTTATGCATTTACGTATAAAAAAATTGAAAAACATTTCAATTTTTTTATAGGACTTACTTATAAACTTATATTTTTCTAAAATCTACCTATGAAATATACATACTTTTAAATCTAACATCGATATTTTGACTTAAAATATTCTACAAATCGTTCAAAGTATATAAAAACTATTAAATATCAATTATGAAATCACGAGAGACAATTAGAGCGCCACAAACATGCGCAGGGGCAGGCCGGTCAACTACAATGAGATAATTCGATTGAGTTTAACAGAGTGTAGGGTTGACAACAGCTATATTATACAGGGTGTCCCACTATTGGTATACTAAGCGCGAAGTGACTTGTAGTTTTGCATGCACTGATCACGTAAAAAAATATTTAAACAAAAAAATTACAAAGTCAAAATTTTTTTGCTAATTTTTTCCTGAAAATCCATGTTTTCTTCTCTAGCTTGGTGCAGCTGGCATATACCGCTTCTCTTATGTGAGCATTTTGTCTATGAAAACATAATCTTAAACGATAGCTCACGTGCTGGTGGCAAAGTTGGGTGGGTTGCTTGTTATGGGTGTACACATAGAGTTTTAAGAATTCATGTTTTTGGAAAAAAAAATGAGTCTGGAATTTTATAAGTATTTTTTACGAACTCAGCGTATGCAAAACTATAACCTCCTTTGAGCTTAGTATACCAACAGTGGGACACCCTGTATATGCGATCTTATATTTTATTATGTTCAGGCATTACAATAACATTATATAATATAATAACATATTATAATAACATTTTTGAAGTGAAACTTCTTTAGGCGCGTTGAGAGTGAAGTTTCATTTTTCAGGTTGCGTCATGGCAATACCGTCACGTCATGGAGTGAGGCGACGATTTTGGTATAAATGTTGACGAAGAAGTTTCACTTCTGACACGTGTGCTCGGCACACTCGCTTCTTTTTTGTCCACTGCTAAAACTCTCATTTTTATTCTTAATCAATTAGAATGAGAGAATTATGAAGAGCCTATCTAATTAAAAAACTACTTAAATATTATCACTGTACAAAATCTTTTAAAATTTCAGTCTAATTTAGTTATCCTCCCGGCTCCCATGCACATATCGTATATCATATCACAGTCTATATTATGTGTATTAAGCTCTGTGTGAAATTTTGTTCAGAGATATTATATTATCTTGAAAATAAGCATCTGCTCATACTCTACATTTTATCCAAATTTAAAGCAAAGTCACGGTCTGCTCCTATAATATTTTAAACTATAGGTACTGGCTAATCCTCGAGTTAACAATTTATCGGTCTTTATAAGCTATTCAGGGATTAAATAAAAGTAATCAAATAAAAATATATAAAATTCATTGCATATTAGAGATAACATACATAGTTATACACTCTAATCCACTGAAAGAATTTTTATGACATCATAATAAAACATGTGATATTTATAGATCAGCAGGAAGTTGCTGACTAATGAGTTAATTCATATCTAAGGATTATCTATTTTTTATCTGTATTCACATAAAATGTCAATGCAATTAGGAGAGACATGGGAGAGACATACTAAATATGTTTCCTGTCCAATAAAATATTAATAAAACCAAAACTAGCCAAATGTTTTAAACATGTATTTAAAAGCACATTAAATAAAATGACACTAATCCTCTTAACAAGGTGGTAATTAGTTATAGTAGGTACCTACAAGTGTAAACTGATTGTTTTAAAATAAAATTAAATGACTTCAAAAGTAAAAAATTAAGTGAAGTGTAAGTTAACTTTAATTATGTAAAGTCGCTTCACATTAAAATGTTTTATTTATTTTAGTACTGAGACTGCGACTAGACTTATTTTGTGTATTAAATACAGTTATCAGAATAAGAATAAATAAAAAAAAAAACAAATAGGTAACTACGTCAGTAACTAACAAAATAGGTAATCATTATTGGCCCACCCAAACATATGAATGTAAATAAGTTAAAATCGTTAGTTAATATTTCGCCTAGGCATACAATTAAATAGTTACATATTCGTAATATATAGGAAATCAATAATTAAATGCAACGGACGTGCTTAAAATAGACAGTCTATTTATATCACAAGAACAATGTATCAAGTGGCGAAGTATGACTTCATTCTGCGTCCTTTGTTGTTAAAACATAAATTAAAATAAAAATGTGTGCGTGTACACACGTAAGAAGTGAAACTTCTTTATGACCTTATTTTTTTCAAAAAATAATTTACTATATTATGCAGCTTTAGAGAAATACGTCGAATCACGCGTGGTAGGGATAAGAAAAATATGGCGCGTAACGGAAAAATGTCACGCGTAACGAAAAAATGTTAGGGCGCGGGCACACGATGCGTTGCGGTGCCGCACCGCAAAGATTTCACCGTGTCAGTGGGCACACGAGTGGTGCGGCGCCGTAACGTTGTTCTGTCGCAGCGGCGTCGTAGCAGCGTTGCACAGCGTGTCCTTCCTTGTGACGCAAAACAACTGAGCGGTGCCGCTCCGACATCGCACCGCATTCACCCCTCCCCGCCTCGTCTTGGTGGTTACAAGTCCGGTGCGGCGCCGGAGCGCATCGTGTGACATGCCACAGATATTTCTATGTAAGACGACGCAGCGACACCGCTCCGGCGCCGCACCGCCGCCGCAACGCATCGTGTGCCCCCGCTCTTACACTAAATTTTTTTCCAACCCCGATAAAGAAGTTTCACTTCAAAAAAAACTCACTCGAATGCATCCTATTACAATTTAATACCTATTTTAAGTAAAAATAATATGTACATCACCCTTTTAAGTACATCACACGTAAATGTAAAATACATTTTATGCCACTACACAGATTTCGATTTTTTCATCATGTTGTTATTATTCAATATTCGATTGATAAGTTGGGATCAAATAATTATGGAAAATTTGGAGACATTCTGGGAATTAAAATATTTAAAAAGTAAAATTTGATGGTAGGAATTTTTTCGATGTAGTCGACGAACATTGTGAATTTTAATGAGTTTTTATGTATTGTAAGTTGTTGTTTTTTAATCGTTTGTATGTCTGTATATTACAGTATTCCATTTATACTCAAGGAATACTTCAAAATTGATACAAACTATATATGTACATGTTTAATAACTATTAAATAACTTTGACTACGTGCCACTTAATGTAAGCATTGCATAGAACATCTGTTTAGCAGTTGGGTTATTTTAGAATATATTTATTGCATTTATACCTAGATCACAATAATTATACGTGGGTTTAATAAGATGGTAATTGCTAAGCTTAAATAAATTGAAATGTTTGTTGATAATAATGTTATGGACTTTACGGTTGACGTTATTTATAATTTACTAGCTGTTCTCCGCGGTTTCACCCGCAGTGCTCCGCTCCTGTTGGTCTTAGCGTGATGATATACCTATAGCCTTCCGTAAAAATGGGCTATCTAACACCGAAACAATTTTTCAAATCCAGTAGTTCTTGAGATTAGCGCGTTCAAACAAAGAAACTCTTCAGCTTTATAATATAAGTATAGATATTTACATTGTAGAGCACAGATATTTTTATTTTTAAACCATACAACACTTAGCGTTGCGAAACTTACAAAAACACCTACTAAAAAGTAATAGATTATTTTTTGTGTCTGTTGCAATGTCTTCGACACATTATTTTGAATACTACTGATAAAAGTATATCATAGATTGTTATGAGTAATAAATAATAAACAGACGTACTTTTTACTATACAAAGAAAAATACAGTCGAATGATAACCTAATTAAATGTTAGAATTTTGGCACCCTTTGCCATCTGGCACTTAGTTCAAAATCTTATCTCGCTCTACATTTTAAAACACATTATGTATTCGTAATGGTGCTAGAATTTTAACGTTCAAATAAAAACTCAATTTCGTGGCTCTATCTAATTTTCTTTCGTTAAAAATTACTCATCTTCTATTCAAACTCAAATCCAATATTAGTCCAGCACAAGAAGCTTATATCTAATACACTGGAGATTGCACTATGACCATTAAATTGTAACAAGAAAATATGACGTTGAATGACGCCTGTATGTTTTTTTATCCCTTTCACACCTAACTTGGCAAGTTGGTGTGAAAGGGATAAAAAAACATACAGGCGTCATTCAACGTCATATTTTCTTGTTACAAGTTAATGGTCATAGTGCAATCTCCAGTGTATTAGATATAAGCTTCTTGGTCCAGCACCGTGGTCCAGCATCAAAAACTCGTGTTGTCAAAAACAAAATGTTGTAAAGTGACAGATCAAAAAACATTTTCGTATGGCAAATGTAGTTCCAGACTTTAACTACTGCAAAGCAGGTAATATATATATATTGATCATTGATGCAGTCACTGGATTTCTACTAACGAATACTTAAAACATGGAATATAAATGCAATCTTGTGTAACACTATACAGTATACTATCGACGAATAATGTCGTAGGTATATTGCCAAAGCTGTGATATTGCAATTTCACTAGTGAAATAGTAATTAAAGACTAAATCGTCAAACGAGTTCGTTTTACAATTGAAAAAATTTAGTTTTCCCGCGAGATTACAATATATCACGGCCCCACACTGAAAACAATACTGCCTTAAAAGAGATAAAGTTCAATCTACTGATTAATTATTATAATATCACTACTCACTAGTTGTGCCCCGTGGCTTAACCCTCATTGCTCCGCTCCTATTGGTCTAAGCGTGATGTAAAACCTTCCTCAATAAATGGGTGTTACATAGAACACTGGAATAATATTTCAAATCGGAGCAGTAGTTCCTGCGCGTTCAAACAAAATATATTCTCTTCGGCTTTTTAATATTAAGTAAGTACCTACAGATAGTAAAATTGTTATATGACAGTTTTGACAATATACCTGCGACATATATACAGCTACATCTATATATAAATATATCCACGTGTACGGTACTGTTGCGTTTATACTTTATGCTAATTGCATGAGCACGCGCATTCCACAGTAATTATACACCGTGTCGTGAGATTTTGTATATAAATGTTGATTTTTGAACTTATATGGCTTTATTGTTTGTGATAATAATAGATTATGAGACTGCTAATAATTGATGTGTTTGATATCATATTTGATTTTGATTGATACCTAATATTATATCGCTTGTAGGTACATAAATTA
Organism: Colias behrii; assembly: GCA_029959065.1. Classification (NCBI taxonomy): domain Eukaryota; kingdom Metazoa; phylum Arthropoda; class Insecta; order Lepidoptera; family Pieridae; genus Colias; species Colias behrii. The sequence continues at coordinate 903,201 of JARWMC010000013.1, forward strand.
TAGGTTCGATTGTAAAAATAAATGATGAAAGTTTTATGAAAATATTTATGATTTCATAATCGCATTTAGAGTACGGTCTATGTTTTGTAATCGTAGAAGCCATTTCAGATTTTCTTCTATGATTAATTTTCTAAGATTAATATTTTGTGTAACTAAAGGATTTTCCTAATATTAGGTACTAGCTTCCGCCCGCGGCTTCGCCCGCGTGGTGTTTTGATAAAAGGTAGCCTATGTTCTTTCTCAGGGTCTAAAGATTGTCTGTGCCAAATTTCATCAAAATCGGTTGAGAGGTTTAAGCGGGAAAGCGTAACAGACAGACAGAGTTACTTTCGCATTTATAATATTAGTAGGGATTGAATTCACAGCGTTTTGATTGAATAGCTCGTACATAACTTCTATACCAGTTATAGCTAATTCCATAAATAATGTACTCTATTGGAAAAAAACACAATATTCAGTATTTACCAGTAAACAATTTGCAATTGTAAACTGATATCGCTTTGTAGCATAGATAGGTACTATTGGTGTCAGCTGTGTATGTATTTCAGAGTTTAATAACATTTTGTGTACCTAGAGTTACATATTATTTAATGTCAAATATAAATATTTTTTCAATAGAATATAAGGATCAAGGTATTTGAAAAAAAAAAATTAAAGTTTTCTAGCCTATGCCAATTTTGGATAATATCTATTAATCATATTTATTATTTATATAATTAAGGCTTCGGTTAAATTTTAATTAAAAATCTAAATCGTTCTCTAGAAAGTAGAAACTTGTTTGTGAATCAGACTATTGGTATGTTTTCATATTTACATTCTATTCAAAGGAAGGGTCATTTCTTAAAAAAAAATAAAGACCAAAGGACGTACCACTTTTCATATTTATTGAAGAAGTCTTAGTTTAAATTTATACATTTTTATAATTCAAGTGAAAACTTTTAATTAACTATGCTTATAAATACAACAATCTTATTCAGTGTATGTCGTTTTAAATTGATAAATTATAACAACAAGACGACCAATTTGGAAAAATTATCTGAAATTTGAAAAAATGGTTTTATTTATACGTAAGTACCTACTAACTACTAGCACACATACGTACCGAATTATTACATTAAATTAAAAAATGCCAAGATGTCTTTAAAATTTTTGTTGATTTAAAAACAAAGAAACATTTGTCATTGTACAATTAACCAATTTTATATGACATTGCACACGACTGGCATAAAAAACCATATGTTTAGGGATTAATTAAATACAATAATGTTAATGCTTAAAAACAAATTTATATATACATAATAATTGATTTTTTTTAGTATTTATTTTCGATATAACTTGTAATTGCCTAAATACTTATTATTATAACTACTAGTATAGAAATATCTGTGGTATAGGTAACTGACAACTGTAGAAATTTTAGAGCCAACCAACGCTCTAAGGTAGAAATAAATATTACGCATCTTTACATAGTTAACTCTTTCAACAAAATAGCCAATGTTCAATCCCACTTAGCCCTTTCCTACTAAGGTGTGTCGTAGGCGACACTAAAAATCGATTTAAAAGTGTATTAGAACCGGTTGCGCACCTCTGGCTGCAATGTTAATGTTTCATTGAGGACGTTGGCCGATGCAAAAATTCTTTACTTGTTTTTAGAGCTAGTTCTATTGCTATTAATAATAATATTTGTGTATTTAATATCGTAATCAGAAGACATCCTGTTCAAAACTTTGGGATATGTCTTTTTAACTTATCTATCAGTTAATGACGAATTATGTATGAAAATAATAATATGTAAAAGTGTATTTAAGAGTCTATCACTGACTTTAACAGCAAGAAGTAAAATTAAACCTTTATGTTTATTTTCCCAATAGTACAGATAACATGTATACTAGAAATACACTGTACATGTACAACCAAGATGGATTTATTAACCAGTATTCATTTGACTAGTATTTTAGAAATATTTTTCATTCATACTAGGTCTTCAGTGATCTGGATTATCTTTAAGAAAAGCAAATTAAAACTCATTTATCAATAATTTATCTCCGCAATATATCTCATATCTACTACGGCAAAAGAAATCATCGTGAGAAACCGACATATTCAAGAACTACAAAAGTTCGATGACATGAGAACCCGCATAATAGACATACCTATATAAATTAAATGCAATGACTCTAAAAACGCTACGAAACGAGATCCTTTTGTTATAAATTCAAACTAAAACTTTTTTTTTAAATTTCACTTTTTTACGTGAGCGCTTTCGATGATTGATTCATTTGATTTATTCTTATACAATAAGAACGAATTTTTTTAGTTACCATCTGTTCCGAAAACAGAGTAGAAGAATTTTTACGAGTTCTCCCGTGGATACAGACTTACATCCCCAATTTCAATCCTAACAAAACTTTTCATTACAAATTTAATATTGATTTAGCCGTGATAGAGTAACATACAGATAGACTTGCGTATTAAAAATATTCATTTAGATTTACCAAAAACAAGAGACATAGGTATATCAAAAAAGTACATAGAAAAACGTCTCTAAGAAAAAGGAAAATTTACGAATTCATTTGCTATAATTGTTGACATTTCTCCGCTGTTTGTCCAACACAATGAGGGTAAATTGGCCTCATGCTGCTTTATTTATGTCCCAGTTAGTGGCCCAAAGTATCGTAAATGCCCTACCTTATCTACAATGCTAGGACAGATATAAGGCAATATTTTTATTCTTGTTGTATAAGTCTAAGTTGTATGCAGCAGCATGCAGCTAAGGGATAGCAAATAGTCACGCAAAATAGGACAGTTTTTTTAATTAGTGGACGACAAATTGTTCATATCAACACTACTCGACTGAGAAAATCATCTGTGATGATGATGACTAGATAGGATTGATATACATATTTTCACAAAGTCTAAACTGGCGATCACATAATATTATTTTGTAGTCTTCCAAGTTACTACGGATGGATGGATGTTTGTTTAGCTATTGATATATTATCAAGATAATTCCACGAAAAAACTACTGATGCGATACGTATGAAATTTGCTACAGAGATTATGTCTGCATTAACATATTATTGACTTATTCAAGTAAAAAAAATAGAACACATTTAATATATACACGAAGAACGTGATTTTGAGAATCTCCGTCGTTTAGGGAACGTTCGTAATAAATTGTAACTACCCATAAATTTGATTAATTAATATCATTCGTGCCCACATCAAATGAATCAAGTCGCTAAATCTCTGTCTTACATATGTAATATTATAGGTAAATAAGTTAAAAATAGCCCAACCTTCGCTGACTGCTCTTATCAGCATTTAACTCTTATGTATTTATCTCATATAATGTTGGATAATTTATATAACATATGTATGTAGAATATTGTTTTAGGATTTACTGTATTTTGTGCGGTTTTCCTTATTAGTTTGGGGACGAAGTGTTTAAATTTTGTGGTAGAGTTTTGATTCTACCGTTAGTTAAATAAATAAAATTTAAATAAACTCATTTCACAAGCCATTTTAGTAAAACGTTTCCATCTTGGAATATATTTAGCAAAAGTTACTAACACATAAATTATTACCTTTAAAAGCTGACTCTATATTTTTTGAAAGATGCCGCATTTACATTTTCGGCATGCATGCACTTTATAAAATCTTATTTTAGGTACTTTTCGAGTAGCAAAAGTTAAGTGTTGCATCATGACTGTAATATACCTACAGCTATGCAAATGCAATTGAAGTTTGCAAGCAATAAATACTGCTTTATAATACATAGGCTATAAGTTACTGTAAACATTGATTTTAGGCACGTATGCACATTCATATGAGTTTCTGGTAAATTAAACCAAAACATATCGAAGATGATGAATTGTTATTACCTGTTACTAAAAGAATATGATGTAAAATATTTAGTTTATAGCATAGAAATGCTTTATCATCACAAATATAAAACAAAGTCGCTTTCTCTATCCCTATATCCCTTTGTATGCTTAAATCTTTAAAACTACGCAACGGATTTTGATGCGGTTTTTTTAATAGATAGAGAGATTCTGGACAAAGGTTTTAGTATGTAATTTATTGGGTGGAAAGCTAGTATATTTCCTATATTTTAAAAGAATAGATACCAAAATCCCGCCTCGTGAATTTTTACGCTAAAAATAATTAATTAAATTATAACTGGAAAGTGGATTTATGGAATTTTAAATAGAAATATTTGGAATTTAATTTATTTATAATCTTAAATATATAAATCTCGTGTCACAATGTTTGTCCTCAATGGACTCCTAAACCACATAACCGATTATAATAAAATTCGCACACCATGTGCAGTTCGATCCAACTTGAGAGATAGGATAGTTTAAACATGTAGGTACCACGGGCGAAGCCGGGGCGAACCGCTAGTATATTATAGGTAGTATAATATTGGTATCATGGATACATCAATGTCACGAAGCTCTCTTGTTATAAAGGGTGATAGCAAACATTTGACATGAACGCATGTTATTGTTATTGCTTCAATATCGATGTCATGATTATATTATCGAGTGTCCTTGTAACTTATTCGATATTATTGCAATTATATTTATTTATATACTAGTAATTTTATTGCGAAAATAGTTCTATCGAAAATTCTTATAGGTTTTGGTTAAAGTTTTTTAAATGAATAAATTATTTTCAACATCACTACATAGTATAAAACAAAGTCGCTTTCTCTGTCCCTATGTCCCTTTGTATGCTTAAATCTTTAAAACTACGCGACGGATTTTGATGCAGTTTTTTTTAATAGATAGAGTGATTCCAGAGGAAGGTTTTAGTATATAATTTATTAGGTTTGAGACAAAGCGGGCGAAGCCGCGGGCGGTAAGCTAGTATAGAATATAACAATAACAATACAGCAAGCTTGAAGAAGCTTTTTGAAGAGAAAGCTTCTTTAGGCGCTTTAAGAGTAAAATTTCAAGGTTGCGTCATGGCAATACCGTCACGTCATGGAGTATGGCAACTATCAACTTTGGTATCTTTGAATCTTGCCAAAGAAGTTTCACTTCTGACACGTGTGCTCGGTATATACGCTCTTTTTTCGTATATTTCACACTATAGGTATTAATAAAACATAATTTTTAAACAATTCATATGCTATTAGGTACTTAATTGACTTTTCCTGTTAACAAATAAATAAACAACTACTACAAATTTAATTTTAAACCCGTTACAAAGAGGTGTTTTAATGTTGAAAAATGTCCATTCTCCATACCTGAGTTCTTGACATAAAAGGGAAGTAGCATATTAAATAATTGGCTGACGGCCGCCAAGACTCGTCTCGAATCTCGCGTCATGACGAAAGTTTCTTATGTGAGGAATGGTTTTATTCTTTATGATATATTTTTATTTCAATATAATTTGATTTATAAAAAATATAAATTTGGTTACTTGCCGGTTCTTCTCCATAGATGCTGCTTTCCGAATCGCTAGTAAATGTAAATAAATGTTTGAGTTTAAATTTAAGTAATGGGTTGTTAATCTATGCTTATATTATAAAGCTGAAGAGTTTGTTTGTTTGAACACGCTAATCTCAGGAACTTTTGTTCCGATTTGAAAAATTATTTCAGTGTTATATTATAGCCCATTTATTGATGCGATAGGTGTAAGTATATCATCACGCTAAGCCCAATAGAAACGGAGCAATGCAGGTATTACCGCGGGGCACATCTAGTGCAGTCTATTAAGAGCCCGTATCGATTTTAGAGTGATTTTGACTTGTTTCTGAAATTCTTTAGGAGCTCGTTTAAGAAAACTAAATTAGTAACAATGTGTTATAATATCTTAAATTAAAGATTTATTCAATATCTAAAAAGTGCTCCTAAAGAATTACAGAAACAAGTCAAAATCACTCTAAAATCGATACGGCCTCTTAATACGTGGTTGTTGAATATAAGTCCTGGTAGAAACGGCTAACTAACTCAACTCGCATTTAAAGAACGGGATTTACGACACTCTTAACAGCGCATAAATACTATTTTCGTTGCAATTCAGTTAATAAGAGTAGTTAATCACCGTTTTATAGTAATTTGGTAACTTCCTGTTAATCAATTGTGTGTGATTTTAATTTGTTACTTATTATCCAATACATGAATGCAACATTTAAATTAAAATATAATGTTGAATTATTAAATACGTATTATGTTTATTGCGTTTATTTCCCCCTACCATTTGGCGCATTAAGAGTTGAGACCCCTCTCGCTAAGTAAGAGCCAACAACAAAGAGTCAAGGTCACATTCTCTACCTCCCAGCTTCAGTAGGTATATCACTACTTCTTGGGACATATTATGTAGGTTCTCAAACAGGTTCCTCTCTATTCTATTTTCAAGCAAGTGTGTAAAAAAATGTATTAAAGATTCGCCGAAAGGGGCCGTTCATAAACTAAGTCATACTAAAATTAACTTCAATATTGCCACGCTGAGTCACACTCATAAATTAGAAACGAAAGAAACGGTTATAAATTAGAACGTAGAATGCTCCTGAATGGACTTGGCCCTTGAATTTAGTTATTTTAGTCGAAAGAAACAGTTCTGCTGTCTTGTTACAGTTGGTGCTATGGAGTGCGATAGCATACCTCTTCGTGCTTCCGTTCTCGGAGACCAGGATGGAAGAAAGCATGGAGGTATCAGCATATTATCTATTCCTTTTTATAGGCTAGAAAAATATCCATAAATTAAGATTTATAATAGACTCCTACGAACTCTCTATACGCAACTTTGAGTTCCATAAAATAAAATTATATTTCAGCCCCACCCGACCTCCACGGAGAAGCCAGAAGAATCATCCCGGGACGAGCCCAAGATCGAGAAGTGTTTCCACATGCCCCGGGACAAGTGCCCCACGGACGGGCAGAAGTGCACCCGCGTGGACCCCGTGTCCGTGTTCTGCTGTGATGTGGACAGCTTCAGGTTGAGGGAGGCCCTGGCTATATTTAGTAAGTAAGACTCAAACTCAAACATTCATTTATTCAATTAGACTTCTTATTGAAGCACTTTTGAATCGTCATTACATATTTTTACATTTACCACCGATTCGGAAAGCAGTATCTATTGAGAAGAACCGGCAAGAAACTCCATAGTTGCTCTTTTAAATCATGTCAGTATTACAATTTAATTTTACAGCATATATTATGATTATATGCCAAAGAACTGTCCTGTGGTTTTTACGCGACAATCCTCCATGGGTTGTCATCTTCCATATATTCCTTAATGCTGTAATAGGCTCTCTGAACTAATACATTTTTTAAATTTAGGATTACTAAACTCTTTAATCTCTAAAGTACTAATGTATGGCCAAATTAAAAATAGGAAAGAAAAATTTGTATGTAAGCATAAAGCATTTTTGGAAAAATTTGGGAAAAGAGAAGCTTTGGCTACATTTAGTAAGGAAGCATTTATAATGTACTAGCGGTCCGCCCCACGCGACCACGCTGAGTCGATAGCACTCACTCCCGAAGCGATAGGATGCACGGTTTCGGAGATGTGCAGATCGATTAACTCTTATCTAATTGATATCCGGTGGCCTTTTCCTATTATCTATCAACACCGTCCCAACTCGGCGTTCTTATCTATTACTCATTGTGCACCTCGCTTATCACTGCTTTTGTATTAAACTTCTTTGCTATGATCTACCTCGCTATTCTAACCAAACGATGTATATATTCAAGAAAAAATACGTCTAAAATACTATAACTATATTTATATATTATCGTACTATATTATTATAGACATTTCTTAAAAACTACAATTATTTTACATTATTTACAATCAAACAATACATTTTAAATATGTAATAAACTATTATATAACATTATAGCAATATCATAATTTTACAATCAGTACAAATTTTGTATATACACACAGAAATAATAGTAAAAAGTCACTTAGCGTAATTTATAATGTCCCCGAGCCAATGTATCAGTGTTGTTGTTCATAATACATCGTTTGGTATCATTATATGATAAAGATGTTTTATTTATTTTTGTGTAAAAATAGTGTGTTTGATTGACTTATATCGAAGCATACTACAATATAATACATTTTTATTAAACAAACACGATTTGTAATTTTCCATATTCATTTTTGGTAACACTTTTGTTAACCCCTTTTGCCTTTGCTATAAATTTATCTTCTATTTCTAAGGCATACATTTTTGATCGCAACCCTACAAATTCCTTCAATACTTTACCATTATTCTCATCCTTAAAAAAAAACCTAACTTTTTTTATTTATTTTTGGATATCCGTAAATATTATTTTCCAGGTAATCTGATGTATCGAAATAGTGAAGTAGATCTGGTTTTATATCCTCATAAAAATTGTCTGCAAAAATTTGATATATCAAACTATCGGTATCGGTGTACAATAACTTAATTTTATTATGAATCTTTTTAATCATGTAGTTATAATGAAATTCATACATAAGGGTCTTAGATATATCTAAAATACAAAATCCTAAATAAATCGGCTTATCATAAATTAATTTTGTTTTCCGTAATTGTATTGCAACTAATTAATGTTCTGAAAATATTGATAAACTATGGAATTCTGGTTTTGCAATCCAATCCTGAGCACCTAAAACTTTACCACGATTATCCCAGTGAGTTAGTAGTTTAACGTTTACTCTTTTTCAATATTTTCCATAGTCTTATCGAAGACAGAATTGTTCATTAATTTAAAAAAGTCTTTTTCAAAGTTTGATGTAGCTAACGTTCTCAAACTAGTATTTAAGTCTATGTATTTCTTTAACCAAGAACTCTGTTTAAATTTTAAAATTCTATGTACTTTAATTAATCCAATTCCCATTTCAATGCATTGTTTTAAATTCCTGTAGTGAATGATGTATTTATTTTTATTATTTAAATTAGGAACTAATTTAGTTTCTTCAGTATTACCCACACATATGTTTTCAGGACATAACGAAAAGTCAGAATGCAAATTATGAAGTTCATCAGGATATTCCAAATCAACTTCTAAAACATAACCGAAATCAGAGTTATCCGACACATTATAATCTGTATTATAATCTATCCATTCGAACCCACCAACAGGAAGAGATTGAGTTAGGATAGTTCCTTTTTAGTTCTGTAAACTGATCATCATTAAGATTTTTAGCTAGTTGATCTAAACTACACGATAAAAATTTCAATGAATCTATGAATCTTAAACTTACTGATTGATTATTTATTGTTAGCAAAAATGTATTTTTATTTATTTATTTTTTTATTTTTTCACCTTCAAGAAAATTTCAAAAGTTCTATGTCAGTAATTGATATTTTTGGTTTATCGCATTCAAATGTAAATATTAATATAAATTTATATAAATGTCAGTATTTGGATTTGCAACCATATCCGGAATACAGAAATATTATTTAATCACATTCACACAAACCTATGCATTAATATTTACTTACCTTTTTTACGAATATTTGATATCCTCATACTTTTTTTCTTTACTTTTGATATTATTATTATGTCTATTTATTTTTCGACGACGATAAAATTTTAAAAACTCGATCCCAAAATAAGACCATCCGCTCGATTTTGCAATTAAGCAAAAATGTATTTTTTTATTTTTTCACCTTCAAGAAAATTTCAAAAGTTCTATGTCAGTAATTGATATTTTTGGTTTATCACATTCAAATATAATTCGATTTTTTCAAATAAGCAAAAATGTATTTTTTTATTTTTTCACCATCAAGAAAATTTCAAAAGTTCTATGTCAGTAATTGATATTTTTGGTTTATCGCATTCAAATGTAAATATTAATATAAAATACATTTTTTAACTAATTGTATTAGGTGTAGTTTGGTCAAGTGTATAATTCATATTTAATTTTAAAATCAAAGTCAGCGGAATACAGAAATATTTTTAATCACATTCACACAAACCTATGCATTAATGTTTACTTACCTTTTTTTTTACGAATATTTGATATCCTCATACTTTTTTTTCTTTACTTTTGATATTCTTATTATGTCTATTTATTTTTTCGAGGGCGATAAAATTTTAAAAACTCGATCCCAAAATAAGACCATCCGCTCGAGTTTTGCAAATAAGCAAAAATGTATTTTTTTATTTTTTCACCTTCAAGAAAATTTCAAAAGTTCTATGTCAGTAATTGATATTTTTGGTTTATCGCATTCAAATGTAAATATTAATATAAAATACATTTTTTCACTAATTGTATTAGGTGTAGTTTGGTCAAATGTATAATTCATATTTAATTTTAAAATCAAAGTCAGTTAATTTTTCGAGAATGATGTAAATATTTTAGAATGTTTTATTGGATTAATTTTCAATCCAGTATTCGTTTAGCGAGCTTATTACAATATTAAGTACTATTTATTCTTTTGATTTATCTTTCCACCTTCCAAACAATATGAGATAAAAAATGTCGAATGATTTTTTTCTTAATAATAGTTTTTATTTTTTTCATCAGACGTTAAAATTCAAGATAAGCTTCATAAAATATGATCATATTATATTACAAAATAAAAACCTATGCATTAATATTTACTTACCTTTTTTACGAATATTATTTTGATATCCTCATACTTTTTTTTCTTTACTTTTGATATTCTTATTATGTCTATTTATTTTTTCGACGGCGATAAAATTTTAAAAACTCTTATATTACAAAATAAAAACCTATGCATTAATATTTACTTACCTTTTTTACGAATATTTGATATCCTCATACTTTTTTTCTTTACTTTTGATATTCTTATTATGTCTATTTATTTTTTCGACGGCGATAAAATTTTAAAAACTCTTATATTACAAAATAAAAACCTATGCATTAATATTTACTTACCTTTTTTACGAATATTTGATATCCTCATACTTTTTTTCTTTGCTTTTGATATTCTTATTATGCCTATTTATTTTTTCGACGGCGATAAAATTTTAAAAATAGATAAGCTTATCTTGAATTTTAACGTCTGATGAAAAAAATAAAAACTATTATTAAGAAAAAAATCATTCGACATTTTTTATCTCATATTGTTTGGAAGGTGGAAAGATAAATCAAAAGAATAAATAGTACTTAATATTGTAATAAGCTCGCTAAACGAATACTGGATTGAAAATTAATCCAATAAAACATTCTAAAATATTTACATCATTCTCGAAAAATTAACTGACTTTGATTTTAAAATTAAATATGAATTATACATTTGACCAAACTACACCTAATACAATTAGTGAAAAAATGTATTTTATATTAATATTTACATTTGAATGCGATAAACCAAAAATATCAATTACTGACATAGAACTTTTGAAATTTTCTTGAAGGTGAAAAAATAAAAAAATACATTTTTGCTTATTTGCAAAAATCGAGCGGATGGTCTTATTTTGGGATCGAGTTTTTAAAATTTTATCGCCCTCGAAAAAATAAATAGACATAATAAGAATATCAAAAGTAAAGAAAAAAAAGTATGAGGATATCAAATATTCGTAAAAAAAAAGGTAAGTAAACATTAATGCATAGGTTTGTGTGAATGTGATTAAAAATATTTCTGTATTCCGCTGACTTTGATTTTAAAATTAAATATGAATTATACACTTGACCAAACTACACCTAATACAATTAGTTAAAAAATGTATTTTATATTAATATTTACATTTGAATGCGATAAACCAAAAATATCAATTACTGACATAGAACTTTTGAAATTTTCTTGATGGTGAAAAAATAAAAAAATACATTTTTGCTTATTTGAAAAAATCGAATTATATTTGAATGTGATAAACCAAAAATATCAATTACTGACATAGAACTTTTGAAATTTTCTTGAAGGTGAAAAAATAAAAAAATACATTTTTGCTTAATTGCAAAATCGAGCGGATGGTCTTATTTTGGGATCGAGTTTTTAAAATTTTATCGTCGTCGAAAAATAAATAGACATAATAATAATATCAAAAGTAAAGAAAAAAAGTATGAGGATATCAAATATTCGTAAAAAAGGTAAGTAAATATTAATGCATAGGTTTGTGTGAATGTGATTAAATAATATTTCTGTATTCCGGATATGGTTGCAAATCCAAATACTGACATTTACATAAATTTATATTAATATTTACATTTGAATGCGATAAACCAAAAATATCAATTACTGACATAGAACTTTTGAAATTTTCTTGAAGGTGAAAAAATAAAAAAATAAATAAATAAAAATACATTTTTGCTAACAATAAATAATCAATCAGTAAGTTTAAGATTCATAGATTCATTGAAATTTTTATCGTGTAGTTTAGATCAACTAGCTAAAAATCTTAATGATGATCAGTTTACAGAACTAAAAAGGAACTATCCTAACTCAATCTCTTCTAGGGTTGTTGAGGAAGTGATTATGAGGAAGAGGAGGAGGAAGAGGAATTTTCAAACGCAAATTTAGGGGATGCGGACGAGGATGAGGATATTTTTTGAGGAAGAGGATGCGGATGAGGAAGCGGAAGAGGAAGCGGATGATAGGAAATTATAATCAAAATAAATAAAAAAAACACAACAACAAGAAAAAGACAAGTAGAAACAAGCAAGGAACAGCGCGGGTGGTGGGAGGGGAGGTCTCGCACGCCCGATCACGAATTTACAAAGCCTATAACTATACTATTTGAGTCACTAGTCGGACTCAGATGAGATTTGGTTTATGCATATTACTCGACAAAACCTAATCTATCTCAGTAAAAAAGTGACTCAAAGGGATTAGCTTTTGTCGAGATATTTTCAAACATTACATACGAACAAAACCTAGTCCCTTAGTTTGAGTCCCTTGTTTACTGAGATAGATTAGGTTTTGTCGAGAAATATGCATAAACCAAAGCTCATCTGAGGCTTTGTAAATTCGCTGTCCGATCGGATCGGACCGGCCGCGGCGCATTGCGATGCAGCGAGTGCGTTGCCGTAGATATGGCATCCTCATAAATTTCCTCAAAATTTTGAGGAAGCGATAGCGGAAGAGGATTTTTTTCTTTTCGTTTTTGAGGATGCGGTAACGGTTGAGGAACCCAAAATATTGCGGAACTTCCGCATTATGAGGAAGCGGAAGAGGAATCCTCAACAACCCTAATCTCTTCCTGTTGGTGGGTTCGAATGGATAGATTATAATACAGATTATAATGTGTCGGATAACTCTGATTTCGGTTATGTTTTAGAAGTTGATTTGGAATATCCTGATGAACTTCATAATTTGCATTCTGACTTTTCGTTATGTCCTGAAAACATATGTGTGGGTAATACTGAAGAAACTAAATTAGTTCCTAATTTAAATAATAAAAATAAATACATCATTCACTACAGGAATTTAAAACAATGCATTGAAATGGGAATTGGATTAATTAAAGTACATAGAATTTTAAAATTTAAACAGAGTTCTTGGTTAAAGAAATACATAGACTTAAATACTAGTTTGAGAACGTTAGCTACATCAAACTTTGAAAAAGACTTTTTTAAATTAATGAACAATTCTGTCTTCGATAAGACTATGGAAAATATTGAAAAAGAGTAAACGTTAAACTACTAACTCACTGGGATAATCGTGGTAAAGTTTTAGGTGCTCAGGATTGGATTGCAAAACCAGAATTCCATAGTTTATCAATATTTTCAGAACATTAATTAGTTGCAATACAATTACGGAAAACAAAATTAATTTATGATAAGCCGATTTATTTAGGATTTTGTATTTTAGATATATCTAAGACCCTTATGTATGAATTTCATTATAACTACATGATTAAAAAGATTCATAATAAAATTAAGTTATTGTACACCGATACCGATAGTTTGATATATCAAATTTTTGCAGACAATTTTTATGAGGATATAAAACCAGATCTACTTCACTATTTCGATACATCAGATTACCTGGAAAATAATATTTACGGATATCCAAAAATAAATAAAAAAAGTTAGGTTTTTTTTTAAGGATGAGAATAATGGTAAAGTATTGAAGGAATTTGTAGGGTTGCGATCAAAAATGTATGCCTTAGTAATAGAAGATAAATTTATAGCAAAGGCAAAAGGGGTTAACAAAAGTGTTACCAAAAATGAATATGGAAAATTACAAATCGTGTTTGTTTAATAAAAATGTATTATATTGTAGTATGCTTCGATATAAGTCAATCAAACACACTATTTTTACACAAAAATAAATAAAACATCTTTATCATATAATGATACCAAACGATGTATTATGAACAAAAACACTGATACATTGGCTCGGGGACATTATAAATTACGCTAAGTGACTTTTTACTATTATTTCTGTGTGTATATACAAAATTTGTACTGATTGTAAAATTATGATATTGCTATAATGTTATATAATAGTTTATTACATATTTAAAATGTATTGTTTGATTGTAAATAATGTAAAATAATTGTAGTTTTTAAGAAATGTCTATAATAATATAGTACGATAATATATAAATATAGTTATAGTATTTTAGACGTATTTTTTCTTGAATATAATAATACATCGTTTGGTTAGAATAGCGAGGTAGATCATAGCAAAGAAGTTTAATACAAAAGCAGTGATAAGCGAGGTGTACAATGAGTAATAGATAAGAACGCCGAGTTGGGACGGTGTTGATAGATAATAGGAAAAGGCCACCGGATATCAATTAGATAAGAGTTAATCGATCTGCACATCTCCGAAACCGTGCATCCTATCGCTTCGGGAGTGAGTGCTATCGACTCAGCGTGGTCGCTTTAGTGGGAAAAGAGTTCAAACTTTTTTTTTTTTTTTTTTTTTAGGATGGGGTACCACTGATTTGCGGGTTCGCCAACACGTGATTCACAACTACTCATATTTACATTTTCTCTACATAAGAACCATCCTCGTACTTCAAGGAATATAATAAAAAAAGAAGGAATATAATAAAAAAAGAATTATCGAAATCGGTCCACCAGTTCACGCCTGACGCCGTGACCACGGAAAACGGATTTCATTTTTATATATATAGACTAGCTTCCCGCGGTTTCGCCTTTTCCATGGGATAGATGTTTCACCGCATTAAATTAGCCTATACCTATGGAACTATCTCCAGTCAAACCATACCGTAAAATAGCTTTTTTTATGACAGAGCAAGAACAAGTTTACCTGATGTAAAAAGTTTATGGATTTGTGATGGTTTTTTAGATAGTAAATTATAGTCAGGTAGTCCTTACCCACGCAACTTGCTGATAATTCTTTTCAGATTTTGCAAAATTTATTGAAGATTCGCTTTGGTAATAAAACCGGTATTTTTATTTAAAAAAGTGACACCTCTACAACAGAACTAAAAAGCAGAATATTATAGATATCAGTGTTTACTGCATTTCCATCAAAATAACTCAGAATTTTCTCTATAGAAAAGAGTAAAAAAAATTGAAACGGTTTATTCGTTTACCAGACACACAGACCCAACATACACTGTGTATTAAATTATAGATTAAATTATTAAAAACTGTTGTTATTCTAAATAATTTGATCTATCTTTCTGACATTTCTCACAATGAACTGTGTAGATATTTTTCATAATTGTACACACATTAAACTAATTTTATATACAAGAAAGTGAAGTAACCGTCACAATTAATAATAATTTAATTGTATCTAGCCTAATTTATGTCATCTGTACACCAAAAAATATAATTAAACAACATGTTTACATATAGTTACAAGCCACAAACAAGCGTGTAAATATGTATTTACAGATGCATATAACGACAACGACACGACCTTGAAACGACAAATCGTGTGCTGTAAAGATTTATATTTATGTCGCCACTGTGGGTTATAAATAGACATGTTTGAATGTTTATGCTGCATGTTCATTTTAATTACGATACATTACGATGTTATGGCACTGTTAGTAGTTAGTTAGTAGTATTAGGTCCAAATAAGATACTTTTAACGGATTTTAATCGTAATTTATAAATGTACTAGCGGTCCGCCCCGGCTTCGCCCGTGGTACCTACATGTTTAAACTATCCTATCTCTCAAGTTGGATCGAACTGCACATGATGTGCGAATTTTATTATAATCGGTTAAGTGGTTTAGGAGTCCATTGAGGACAAAGATTGTGACACGAGATTTATATATATTAAGATGACATATTTATTTTGTAGTATAAACAATGTAGAGAGTGTGGTCAAGAAATTATCTGGATTAAAGAGCTCTATATTTTTTATCTGTAGCGCATAATGAATAAAAGAAAAATACTAATCTGTTCTTAAATATTGTTCAAAATTATATTCGAATAAGTGTATAAGATGTTCAATTAAATCAATAGATTACAATAATGATATCCAATAGAAAACAAATAATTGAATAGGATAACAGATGGAAATTACGCTCTTTTGAAATTGAATCTACAATGCAGTCACTTTCTCAATTCCTATGCTGTTGCGAATACTAATTTAATAGACAGTGACTTATTGTTTTATTGAGTTACTGACTGACCCGGAAAATGTTCTTCGACCAGGAAATATTTCTTAGAGTTTAGAGATATTAAAGTAGGTAATTCACCTTTCAGACCTACTCAATTTAGAGTATCTACATCTACATGAGAAAATTATTAAAAAAGTCCTTATTTAAGTTGATTATTCTTATTTATAAATGCTACTAGTATGAAGTATATATTATATCATTATGTGTGACTACACACGGCATTCGAAGCTGAACCGATTTTCCATTATTTATAAACTTTTCAAGATATTTATAAATTGCATTCAATGATCTGAAAATAAAAACGTAACATAGGTACCATTTATAACGACAATAAATACTTAATAAATTATATTTATTCATATTCTTTTCTTATATTTCACAGTGACACAGAACACGACGAACCTCCACGTGTCGAACGCAACTATAAAAGATCTAGATGTGTCCCAACCGATCTTCCGAAGGCTAACCTCCATGGCCCTCACTGATGGGAACATTGGGAAAATTGTCGGTAAGTGTTCAGATTAGTTTATGACTAATAAATACTAATACTTCCCTAGTAATAAACTACTAATACTTTCCTCTTGAAGCATTTTATCTTTTAACAAAAACTGTATAAAAATCCGTTGCGTAGTTTTAAAGATACGCACCTACATAGAGACGGACAGTTTTATCAGACAGATATAATTTAGATAGTTTTAAGGATAGTTTAGATGTCAATAATTGCATTTGCTTTTATTTACAAGAACACGAAGTTTTCCGAAAGGAAAATCATGATAGATAGTAGAAACTCCCTTCAAAAAAATCTTGAATTGCAATTTAAAAAATTTAAGGTCTGAAACGTTTATAAGGTGTACTTTTAATATGCTATAAGCAGACGTATAACATTATGATTCATGTTGTTTATTTTTATTAATGCATCAGTTAAGGATATTTTTCAAGAGGAAAAAAGAACTAACGACAGTGAGTATATTGTTATCATTAATTAAAAATTCGGAGATTTCACATATTATAACCGACTTTCAAAAACAAAAGGTGGTTGAGTTATGTTCGACATGTTTTCGTAAAATATGCACATAATGCAACAACGATACCACTATTTTCAGTAGAAGGTATGAGATAATGAGTCAAACTGAGTCCTTTAGATAGTAATCTGCAATCTGTTATCATTAAAATATGTAAAAGCTACGCGTTCCTATAATATAAATAAAAATGCATTTTAGATATTTAAAAAAATCTCATAAATATCTACGTAATAATATTTCACACTTCAATTGATAAAATCCTAGATGCAAGTCAACCGAGTAATAATTATTATAATAATCAGTAAAAAAAATATAATATTACAACTTTATTTCGCAAGATTTTACATTTAATTTAAAAACGCAACATAATTTTTCACCGCGTCATAATAAAGTTATGTAAACTAAGCGATTTATTTAATGAGTATTAGCGTCCGTTTTATAAATCAGACTGTAAACGAATTTAAATCCACCTTATCTTTATTTTATATAATAATACAGTACTCCAAAATTAATAATGCGCATGCAAATCTTCGCTACTTATCGTATTTCCGAAAACATTCGAATCATTGAATTGTAAGAGCCCTGAACAATGCACTTGCATTTTACACCTTGTTCAAAAGAAATAGAAGTCAATTCACGGTCATACACAATCAAAAACAAATCGGGCGGTAGGTGACGGTAGCTTGTCAGTCAAAAAACTCAAAAATCCGTCAGTCGTCTTTAAATATTTGTGGTGACTTCACGTGTTCTCTCTGTGTGGAATTATATAGAGCTGCTATTACATACCCTTCTTGGTTTTTTTTTTTAAGGTGAATTGAATTAATCGATGAAATGATTTACACAGGTGATGTCATGGCAGTAGGGAAATTGAAAATGAAGAAGAGCATAATGAAAGTTCCGATGTATCTAAAATGTCAGAAATAAAGATAATCCCTGATTTTGATTGTTTTTATTTTTATTTTTTTGTAATTGTCATAATATTGAAGAATGATCAGTAGGTACAGTAAATACTTTTGAACTGAGATTTTAATGATTAGATTTATATGGTTTAAAATGTAAACCTGTGTTTGAAAACCATATTTTATACAATATAAATTGTGTGTTATTTTAACCTTCTTTTCTTCCATCATTGCACCAGCTTCAGTAAGACACTTTAAAAGTAGGTACCATAAAATTTTCCAAGTAAATCAATCCAACAAAGATATATTCGCAATCGTGGGGTTATCCTCGCTATTTACTTACAAGGAATTATCGAAACAAAATCGTTACTTACAAATAAATATTAATCTCTTTTAGCACAAAACACATAATTTGACTAAATTATGCATGAAGCAAATGCATTTAACCACTCTATAAACATATCATCTTCGGACGCTCCGGGAATATGACAGTTGCCGAACAGTGACGAAGATTTCTATGCGCATTATTACTTTTGGAGTACTGTAATTGTTTGTTATTTATTTTGCTCTGCTACCATAATACAATAACAATAGTTAAATACATCCTGAGTACATACCTGAAATCTCGTGCGCTGCTTCCATAAATATGTGGTGTGTCGGTCAGTCAATTAGTCAAACAATAGGGGCCCCTTGGGGAGGAAAATCTATATTTACGGGAATAATTTAAATTACATAAGATAAAATAACAGAAAAGAGACAATTTAATGTATAGTCACCACTACTGCCAGGCACACTACGTCGCCATTAAACTTCACTTGTCACATAAATAACTCGCGGTCAGCGCGTGATTACTAATATCAATAAAAAGTACAATTAACAATTCCGCGGGCCGATTTTACTAATTTACTACGTGGTCAGCACGTAAAACAATCGACGACACGCTCCGATGCGCGCGTAAATAACTTCCGAGGCGGCCGATAACAACACTAAATACACGACTTCACACTAGCGGCGCGGTTGGCGGACTCCGATAGAAAAAGACAATAATTAATATGAATGCCGCTCCCTCACCAAGTGAGGTATTCGCCTCACCAATTGAATACATCGCGTTTCCGCTATCAGTGTGACCATTTAATTATTTTATCTATTCCGAACATTCCCCCGTCCCAGTCAGGCAAAACCTGACTGAGTCCAAAACCAGAGGATAAGGATAGAACCTACATAACGGGCAGCCGCGACAAGCCCGCAACAGCTCTTTTAAGGACAGAATTTCCTACCAGGACCTCTGCAACTCGCGGAATACCGTCCGCGCCTAGGAACAGCCGCAAAATTCGACCACGTCTCCAAGACAGTGGGGGCATATTCGTCTCCTTAACTAGGACGAGGTCACCGACCTTTGGTGGATCCGTTTTATCTGTCTAGCGAACACGCTGCTGCAACAAATGAAGATATTCTAAATTAAACCGTTTCCAAAAACTCTGAGAAAGTTGTTGCAGCAGTTCAAAACGTGAGAGCCGATTAACCGGAGTATTCTCAAATGGATATTCAGGGAGCGCATTAAGTGGACCCCCAATCAAAAAATGTCCTGGAGTCAAAACCTCCAAGTCATTTGGGTCCGATGAAATAGGACATAGTGGCCTGGAATTAAGTACAGCTTCAATTTACAAAATACCGAAGGTGAGAACCGTTTCACCTAACTCCCTATCTAAAGAACGAAACCGCATTAATAAAAATCTAAATTCTGTGCAGGCTCCCTTATAACCGAAAGGACCTTCAAACGCGGGAGAGACTCAAAAAGCTTAATAGAAGCTTGAGGGCAACAATTCTCTGTTTGGAGCAGCCAACCAGGACCCTACCACAACGAATGATTCAATAAAACTGGAGCCTCACACCGCGAGATGCACAATCAGCGGGATTAACATCCCCTGGCACATGTCTACACTCTAAAACAGCAACCGATTGCTGAATTTGCGAATCCCAATTCGCAACAAAAACCTCCAATGCATGAACTGATGCTTGCAACCATGCAAGAACAATCCGACTATCAGTCCAAGCGAAAATTCTTCTAATATTAATATTTTGACCTAACGTCGATTTAACGTGATTAAAAGGACTCGACCTAAGTCCATACGTATTAGTATTCAACTCAAAAAACCGAAATAGGATCCGATTCTTTCTCTCGCCACAAAATCAACTGGCAACGACGATCCTCTGGATGAACAACAGTCCGTCTAAACATCATTCTAACATCCGCAACAAACACAACCTGATGCCCACGAAAACCTGTCAAAATATCACCAATATCCCGATGCAACCTAGGACCCGAATGCAAACATTGATTCAATGATACGCCATTAGAGCTGGGCGCAGAGCCATCAAAAACCACTCCCACTTTACCACCCTCAAACACCGCACGATGTGGAACAAAGTAGTGCTCCTGCGACCTCCAATCAAAATTAGAAACAAACATATGACCGAGCTCCAAATACTCCTTCATAAACTCAACATACCTAATACGAAATGCCGAATCCCTCTTCATACGTCGCTCCATAGATGCTAACCTTCTTTCAGCTAGCATTCTAGACCGACCCAATGGAGGACGAGACGGTAGAAAAGGCAACCTCGTGACAAACCTACCCGAACAGAGACAACCTGTACTATTCTGGAAGAACAGCTCACACTCCAGACGCTCCGGGTTACCACGGCGTGCTGTAGGGGGCTCCTCAACTTCCCAAAAACGCCGAACCACTTCAGCGAGAGAGAGTCCCACAATCAAGTTACCGTCCTCTTCACCAAAAACACACAATGAAAATACAGGGCCCATGATGACATCACCAAGGTCTGCTGAGACAGCTACCAACCCATCACGTTGCAGATGAATGCATTTTCCAAACCGTAGCATTCCCAAAACATCTGCAGCGAGTAGCAAATCAACTGGACCTGGAATACCAAATTTGGCATCAGCCAAATTCAATTGAGTTGCAAGCTCAAACACCTCCGATGGCAATTTAACAAGCGGATGGCTTCCCATAACACCATCCAAAACAACAGCAGACGTTGAAATACGAGGAAAAGAACATTTAAGAGGAGAGAAGGTGAGTGAGACCCGTCCCACCAAACCGGACACCCCAACTCCGCCTACACCAAAAATACTATTCGCGGCAGGAACAACACGCAACCGCAACCGCTCCACTAAACTTCTCGACACCAAACTCCCCTGTGCACCAGAATCCAAAATCGCTCGCGCCGCAACCTGCTCACCCGATGGGGAGGCGACGCAAACCTGAGCGGTGGGCAACAAAACAGTAACAGGAGAGGTCGAAGACTTAGATGGAGACGGCGTGTGTTCGAGCCAACAATCTCGCTGGGATCCTCGCTGTCCTAAGCGAGGCCACTCCGAATACTGCAAAGGATTGATGGAATCAGATCGTTGCTGATCAGCAGCAACCCGAGATACATTGGGCCCCCCAGGGCCCCTAGGGCCCCGGGCCCTAAATGGTCGCGACACATCCGGTGCCCGATATACTTGACGTCTACTACCACCCCCGCCCATGGGGGGACGTGCCTGGCTCCGATAATTCAAATTATCCTTTCTGCCACCGCGCCTGTAAGTGTGACCAGAACCTCGAGGTCTATTAACCTGCACACCACCTGCCCATTGATTATCAACATTATTACCTTCAAATCGATCGTTAACAACAGCGTCCTGCGCCTGAGCAGCCGGCGGAGGCGTCCCGTTCCTGTTGCCACAAAGTAAAGAGTGGTGATTACCACCACACTGCTTGCACGGTCGAGAAGAATTGCATTGCGACACGAGGTGGGAGCCTAAGCAACCGTAACACCACCTGCGCTGTCGCACAATATTACGTCGCGCCTGAAAACGTAATGCCAAAAACTTATAACAAGAAACTACACCGTGACCAGGGGCCCTACAATACGAGCAGCAATTGTCCGGCTGCCGGGCCGCAACTACATTATACACTCGCTGGTCCGGGCGGCGCTCCGCGCGCACCGGCGGCGGCCGGGGCCTCGCGGGGGCCGGGGCCGGCGACGGCAAAGGGACGTTGTCCTGCCTGCGACACTCATCCTCCAAAAAACGAATAAAATCTTCAAACGAAGGGAGATGAGTGGAAGAGTCCCCGCCGTATTCCTGTTCGAACCGGTTACGCATATCAACATTTAATTTTTGTAAAACAATATGCAATAAAATAAACGACCAACTGTCTATAGGTAAATTTAAACCTTTCAACGCATTAATCGCCACTAATAAAGGATTTAATAAGTGAGTCCGTAAATTACAATTTTTATTAATATGTGGCAAGTTTAAAATTACCGCAACATGATTATCCGCTAACCGGCGGATGTTTTGATACCGACGCACAAGTAAATCCCGCGCTATAGAATAATTATTATCAATAAGTTCCAAATGTTGGACCAAACCCTTAGCCTCACCGGTGAGACTAGCCAACATATAAGCTAATTTCTGAGCAGGTGTTAAATCACATCTATTATGAACCAAACTATCAAATAAATTAATAAAAGCAACCCATTGGCTTAAATCGCCACCGAAATGGGGTAAATCTAGTTTAGGCAACCGACCTATTATTCCACCGGACGTAAATAAAGTTTCTTTTAATTGTAGATCACCAACAGGCTGGACCGTGGACTTAATTTGTCCCACGGCTTGTCGTATTTGGTCCGCCAAATCCTCAGCCTGATCTACATCCGCACATATTCTATCCATAACCTCTGATTCCAAACCCAGTGCATGTAATGTCCGATAAGAATTGTATAAATCATTCATTTTATCTTCCAAAACCTCTCCCCGCGACAAAAGGGCTTGAACGCGATCTTTACGCGATATATTCAAAATGGCCGAACCGAGCCATCGCAATACACCGGCTACTTGCGCTTTATGAGAGGCAGCCATGATTAATTAACAAAAACTTCCGTAAACAAATGAAAAACGCAAGTCAAAAAACAAATAACCGTATTCGAATAAACAAAGTATAACAAAACATCAAATGCACTTATTCGAATATAGAAAGTTCTATTTTTAGAACGTAAAACACAATTTGAAATGAAAATGAAATGAAATGAAATGAAATGTATTTATTGCCACAATAATTTAGATACAAAAAAACTTAAAATCTACTTAACCTAATAACAAAATTGAAAATAAAAATAAACAAAAATAAGAAAACAAAAAAAAAAAGTATTTTTGTGGCAAAAGGCCCAGACTCAGCTATGCTGTTTGACTCGAGAGTACTATAGCGCTGATTTTCAGTCTGGCCTTGAGTTGAGGTTCGCCGCCAACAATCTGCCTACGTAATTATCTACTATATACTTATATTATATATTATACATATTGCATATCTATACTAGACTAAGAAACTTAAAAAAATAACAACCACAATTGAAACAACGGAAAAACAATACAACAAAAAGGAATCGTCAGTTCACTACTACTATGTTACGTTCACATATTATACATAATACATATTCAACGCTAAAGAGGTTCAGTTTTTAATTATCACCACTAATCTGTTTTTTTATTAAAAAGATCTTCAGTTTTTTTTTAAAAGTTACATATGCCATATCTAATCTTAGTGGGGGAGGGAGATCATTCCAGATTTTAGTGGCAGAAAACTTAAACCCTCCTCTGAAACCTGTAGATCGGTGTTTTGGAATAGTCAGTTTATTATCTGCTTTACTTCGTGTATTTAGTTCATGCGAATCTTTAGCCCACGACAGTTTCTCATACAGGTAAACAGGCTTGCCAGTTTTAATAATCTTAAATACTAGGCCCGCTAGATGAAGCTCTCGTCTTCCCTTCATCTTTAAGATGCCCTTTTTATTGAGGTATGGTGTAATATGTTCGCGTCTCGGTATACCAAAACAGAAGCGGGCACAAGCATTTTGGACGCGTTGGATGGCGCGCTCGGTTTTACCGTAGAGTCGCGGCCCGTACACCGTATCGCAATAGTTGAAGGCTGATAGCACCAGTGATTCTGTAAGTGTTACCCTGGCTTTCTCCGTAAGATGCTCTCGAAATTGGTAAAAAACTTTGAGTTTATAAAAAGCATTCCTCACCAATAGATTAATGTGATCCTCATATCGGAGTTCTTCATCCATCAAAACACCTAGATTTCTAGCTGAATCCACCCGAGCTATTTGAATATTGCCTAACCCAATTTTTAAATCTTGTTTTTTTTATTTTTTGGCATTGGGTTTTAGTGCCCAATATCATTAATTTCGTCTTACTGAGATTAAGCAATAACGCATTTCTTTTGGCCCACACATTAACTACTTCCAGGTCGTTATTTACTTGCAATTCTAAACATTTCGGATCTTTCGTGTTTAAAGGATAATAAATTTGAGTATCATCAGCGTATAAATGAATCTTGCCATTTTTTATTTGTTTAACCAAATCTGCTGTGTATATAGAGAATAAAAGAGGACTTAGTATAGAACCTTGAGGACATCCACGGGACAGTGTTCTATCGACCGATCTCTCGGAGTTGTCGCCATTTTGTATAATAACGTACTGTTTTCTATACATTAAATAGGACTGAAACCATTTACATGCATTCGTACTGACCCCATAGTATTTGAGCTTTGCCATCATCATCTCCACGTCTATACAATCGAATGCTCTTCGAAATAATCGAATCGAAGTCTAAAAGAACCAAGAGACTGCCATTGCCTTCGTCACTGTTGGATATTATATCATCTGTGACTTGTGCTAAAGCTGTTGCCGTTCCATGTCCTTTTCGGAAACCTGACTGGACAAGAGGTAGGATATTTTCCTTTTCAATGAACTTTGTAAGTTGATTACACACTATACGCTCTATTATTTTTGACATTACAGGTAAAATACTAATGGCCCGTAGGTCTTTGAAATCGTTGACTATATCTTTTTTAGGTAATGGTGTAATTCTTGCAACTTTCCAGCAGTCCGGGAAAATACCCTCAGAAATAGACACGTTAATCATTGAAGTGATAACGGGCAGTGTAACTGATAGGGTCATTCGTATCATTTCAATTGTCAACGTATCGTGTCCAGCAGCGTTTGTGGATATCCCGTTGATTATTTTGCGAACATCATCAATTTCACATGGCTGTATAATAAATTCACGGTTGCTATAACATTCACTATTATAGTAATTAATCAAGTTCCTGTCCGCTGAACTATAGCCATCTATTGTGATGAAAGAATCTTGAATTTTATTTGCATTATTCAGATGCTGTGGAATGGTATATCTTCTAGCTGCATTACCAGTTATCGCTATTTTTCTTAAATATTTCCACATAATAGATGGTTTATCAACGTTATTGTTAATGTAATAAGTGAAAAATGCAGTTTTTTCGCGTTTGATAGCGCTTGTTACGAGATTTTTGAGGTCTTTGTAATACCGATAGCAAGTGTCATTTTTCTTACGTTGTGCTTTTTCTAGTGCTTTGTTTCGAAGATCCATCATAGTTACTATTGTACCAGTAATCCAGGGACGTGGTGTGTCAGTAATTTTAATTTTCTTTAACGGTGCGTATTTATCGAAGAGGGAAATTAGCAACTGATTGAAATTATTCGCCATTTCATTGATGTTCGTTTCTAGCTGTACACTATTCCATGGTAAGGCTTTTAAATCTTTGTCAAAAGCTTCTGGGTCTATATTTTTTAGCAAACGCGCGTACCTATATTGTGAGCTCTTGCTCATTTTCTTTATATGACATTCACATACGACGAGGCCATGATCACTTAAGGAGGGATTATGGACGATTTTGATGTTTCCGCAAATTTCTGGTGAATCTGTGATGAATAGATCTAAAAGGGTCTGTGATGATTTGTGTATGCGTGTCGGTTCTTTCACTAGTTGGTGCAGATTTTGTTGCAACAAAAAGGAACGAAATTCAGACGCCGGGATTTAAAAAACCGTATTGAAATAAACAAACTATTACAAAAATATCAAATGTACCTATTCGAATATCGAATGTTCTATTTTTAGAACGTAAAACACAATTTAAAAAACCGTATTGAAATAAACAAACTATCACAATATATCAAATGTACTTATCCGAATCTCGAATGTTCTATTCTTAGAACGCAATTAATCACTCAACACAGTATGACGCAATACCTATGACTTTGATTTAACCTTATAATGACTTGACGCAATTAATGTACCTAGGATTGAAACATTCAACCATTGTTATAAATTGCCGATATTTCTTACGAAAATTATATGTATGACAATTTAAATGCTATAACCGAACATATAAAATACCGTAATGTCATAACCGAACATTCGAATCGTAATTATTATTACCAAAATTTCCGTTTTAACTACGCTGGGCCCTACAACCCAGAGGTCGGTGGATTTTAACCACGCTCTGCTACCAAAATTATGTTTGTTATTTATTTTGCTCTGCTACCATAATACAATAACAATAGTTAAATACATCCTGAGTACATACCTGAAATCTCGTGCGCTGCTTCCATAAATATGTGGTGTGTCGGTCAGTCAATTAGTCAAACAATAGGGGCCCCTTGGGGAGGAAAATCTATATTTACGGGAATAATTTAAATTACATAAGATAAAATAACAGAAAAGAGACAATTTAATGTATAGTCACCACTACTGCCAGGCACACTACGTCGCCATTAAACTTCACTTGTCACATAAATAACTCGCGGTCAGCGCGTGATTACTAATATCAATAAAAAGTACAATTAACAATTCCGCGGGCCGATTTTACTAATTTACTACGTGGTCAGCACGTAAAACAATCGACGACACGCTCCGATGCGCGCGTAAATAACTTCCGAGGCGGCCGATAACAACACTAAATACACGACTTCACACTAGCGGCGCGGTTGGCGGACTCCGATAGAAAAAGACAATAATTAATATGAATGCCGCTCCCTCACCAAGTGAGGTATTCGCCTCACCAATTGAATACATCGCGTTTCCGCTATCAGTGTGACCATTTAATTATTTTATCTATTCCGAACAGTAATTGTCTTTATTATTTATTAATACATATTACATGTTTTCCTTACAACTTCCTTATGAAATGATAAAATTACAATTTTATACAAAAATAGCAGACATGAAGACAAGACGTATAGGTAGGTATTCCTAAGTCAACATTATGAAAGGATTGTTATCAGTATCTATAAAAAAAGCCCATCAAAATCTGTTCACTTTAAGAATCTCAGCACAGAGAATAGAAAGCGACTTAATTTTGTTATAAACCATGTAGATTTACTAATCTATAATAATAATCCTACTGGATAAAACAGTCTTCTACATTTGCAGGTCAATTCCCAAAGCACTCGCCAATCGTCTGTCTCAACATTTCGAACAATAACTTGAGCAGCATAACTCCCCAGCCGCCTTTGAGCCGGCCCTTCGCGTATTTATACGCTCTTAATGTTTTGGATGCGTCCTCTAACAACCTTACGGAGTTCCCGTTGAGTCTCCTGCAGAGTAATAGGAAGATACATGTGGATTTGTCAGGTAATAAGTTCATAGATTATATTTTTTTATGAATGATTAGGATCATGAGATTTACGAGTGGTCGGTTTCACTGCTTGCCGAATGCCGATAATGTAATCTTTGAAATTTTTTCATAAGTAGTCTCTGACAGATAAGCTAACTGCTAAATAGAAAATGATGTTACAAATTCATTAATGGTGATTGAAGAGAAATTGTGTTTGTTTTTTCTGTGTGAGTGTCTGCGTATGCATGTGCGTGCGTGTGTTTGTAATATTGTTTGTAGATATAGATAACATTGTGAATGTTTGTCACCTTATTCCACCTAAACGGTTTGGCCGATTATAGTTACAAAGCAATAGGAAAAAGCGACTATTTATAGAAATACGAGATATGATGTAGACATTTATTTAATCTGTACCAACAATCCCCTTACAGGTAACAACTACCTCCCCTGCAAGCACTTCCACAAAGCCATGGAGGTGAACAGCCGGGAGCCGCTGCTGAAGTTCCTCCACTACAACAAGACGTACTGCGCGATCGATCTGAGGTACAACTGGTTTAAGGATGTTCAGATTGTCCAGATCGATCATGTGTGGGTGCAAAAACAGGTATGTTGAGGTCTCTATATTTAGGTAAGCACTGTGTAAACTAAACATACCTATTTATACTGTACTATAACCATCACAGCAGTAATTAATAAATAATCAAATAGGTTATAAAATAAAAAAAAAACTAAAAAACACGATTCAATAAGGTCATGGAATTATTGTATTATTGTTATATTCTTGATAAGTGTTCAATATTTGGATTAAATCTGTCCGTTTAAAGTGCTTCAGCATTGAATCCAAAGGACTCTGTTACATACTAACTCACAAAGATACAGGTGAAGCTAATATCAAGCACTTAAAAATCACAGCCTCACGTAATTATTGCTTCTAAAAAGTGCGAATTCACATTTTCTCTAAAAAAACTACGAATAAAACAATCAAATTTACGACCATTTTTGTACAAAATTCCAGCTAAACGAGTCCTGCCAGAACATAAAGCCAGCGAACATAAACTGCACGTGCACCACGGTGCTCGAACTAGTGGTGTCCAAGGAGGCGATATACGTGGTGGGGGTGGATTGTTCCCAGCGCGGACTGAGAGAGATGCCAACTAATCTGCCCAATAATACCGTTAATTTGAACGTGTCTCATAATAATGTGAGTTGTGTACCTATTAAATTTTAAGCTATTGCATAGCTTCTATCGCGGGCCTTGAGCGCGGGGACCGAATCCAGAAATTCCGTAACGAAAAAACCTCACGCTCCCCACTCCGACGGGCGCGGAGGTGTGGCTTGAAGGCATGCTATGCAATAGCTTTACCGCGGCAGTCCCCGAGTGCCACATGTCTTTTTTATAATATTTAATATTGATTTTTAAGTAGGTACATTATATAAATATAAATAAAATTCTCGTATTGCAGTGTTTTAGCTTTTAACTTTTAAGTTAAATAATAAATTCTTTCGAAACGGCTTGACTGATTCTCATGAAATTTTGTGTGCATATCGGGTAGAGAATGTTGTGTCGGACAAAATCTATTTTTCATACCTCTAAGTGATAAGAATAAGGCACAAATCTATTTGAATTTGAATCTTAGCACGTAAATGAAGTCATGGGTAGGTAATGCTAGCTGCGTCTTCGTTCAATCACTGTTTTTAGGCTCTTACATATTCTCGTTAGGTATTTTACAAGAATATTAATTATAATTAATTATTATTATTTCAGATAACATCTCTTCAAGCAATTTCGGATGATAGTACGTACGATCACTTAAGATGGCTGGTCGCAGACTACAATGACATCACTAGCCTTGTTGAATTGGAGGGATCCAAGTTCATAGATAACTTTGGTCTGTTCTCTATTACTAATAATAAATTGCATTCGGTGAGTTTTCGATACATACGTGATATATTTTGTCTATCTGTGTATTGTTTTGTTTTTGTCTCTCTGTGAACCGTCTGGACCGACTTTTTATTGGATTATATACGGATATTAAACATTAGCTGCGCCCCGCGGTTTCACCCGCGTGGCTCCGCTCCTGTTGGTCTTAGCGTGATGATAGCCTATAGCCTTCCTCGATAAATCGGCTATCTAACACCAAAACAATTTTTCAAATCGGACCAGTAGTTCCTGAGATTAGCGCCTTCAAACAAACAAACTCTTTATAATATATTAATATAGATTTTAATTGTTGTTGGATACCTAATCACTTAAATGATAATAATTGTATGATGATAATAATGATTTTAATTGGTTAAAGATTCACCCATACGTGTTCTCGGACCGCTTCGACTCGACCAGCGCCACCATGCTAGTTGCCGGGAACTACATACACTGTGACTGTAATACTGAGAAAGTGCTAAAGGTAATTGTATATTATATGACTATATTATATTATATTCTCCTTCTATTTAAGTTACAGTTTTCTTTAGAAATCCCTAACACAGTAGGTAATATTGTACCTACTTATTGCTAACATGCCTAGGTATAGGATCATTACGTTCAAAATTAAATTAAAATCATTCTTGAAAGCCAAATAGAACACACTTCTTTAAATTATAATAAGCCTTGACATAGTTTAAAAATAAATTAATAACATAACACATACATTATTACATGATGATACTACATACTGTATTTAATTATGATTTATTTCCTTACAGTCATGGCTACTAGAAAATAACAAAGCCATACCCGACTACAAACAACTAAAGTGCGAGAATATTCCAAACACCGCTGTCGTAGAACTAAAAGAATTCCAAGTGTGTCACACTCCACGAGACTGGACAGACTATATCTATTATATTATTGGTCTAGAAACCCTCGTTTTAGTGTTACTAGTAAGCAAAGTGTCTTATGATTATTGGGTGTTCAAAACAGCTGGATATCTGCCGTGGCCAGCTAATAAAATGCCTAGACTGCCGTGTGATTGGCTCTGTGAATAATATTTGACGTTTTACGATATCTGTGGTATTTTTTTTGCTTTATAAGCTGTTTGGATGTTAGTGCTGATCAAGAAGCTTATATCTAATACACTGGAGATTGCACTAAGACCAGTCAGTCAGCCAGCCAGTCATAGTGCAATCTCCAGTGTATTAGATATAAGCTTCTTGGTGCTGATTGAGATTTTCGCGCCAAAATCAATATTGACGTGTTGACATGGAGGTGTGATGCAATGATGCCAAAAGTGAATAAAAACAGTGCAATTCTTTTAAATGGTGATTATGCTTAATTAGACATTATGCTTAATTAGACATTATATAGACTAAGATAATAAGATAAGGGCCTGTTTCACCACTTGCTGATTGCCACTGCTAGGCTATTTATTTTTTTTACGTAGGTACCTACATTCATTATTTGTTATATTAACTGGCAGACAATGTAAACAGAATATATTATCTAGAAGTTGTGAAGCTGGCTGGTAAACACTGCAAAATAATTTGCGAAAGACCAAAATAAAATAACGTTAATCAGAGTTTATAATAATATTTTCGGTATATTTTTATAATGATACATTTTCCATAATTTATAAGTAGGTACATAAACAACATAGATATTTAAAAATGTGTATATTTTTTAATCTATAAGTCATGGACGTATAAAAAAAGACTGACGGAGTATCGCCTAAACATTGAGTGAAGCCTAGTAATGGCGGCGACACATCCATGTGTGTGTGCCAGGTTGATTGCCAGATGCAATAAAATTACCCCACACTTTAGTATTTTTATTATTCAATTTGATATACTTTTTATGAGTACTCTAACTATTAGAACCTATGCATAAATACAATTTCTATTTAGCTTTGACAAATCATCCACTGGACGCGAAACCAAAGGAATATGTATGAAAACTTGTTCAACCAATATTGGGGGTAGGAGAGGTAATGTCTCCTTAATTATTATTAAAATAAATAAAATGTCAGTTTATAACCAAACAAATAGAAAACATGCTTCATACGATTTCAGTATACATATACTTGAAATTTTTAAAATTAACTGTCTTATAACAGATGTCGTAGACAGCACAGACATATTATATTAAGTAGACAACACAAGTACCGCGATCTGTATGAAAACCAAGCGTGTCATATTTTTTGTACTGACCTTGACACCTTATGACGTTACGAGCGCTTTTTAGTGATGGTAATTTCATTTTACGCTAAATCGATTAGGACGCCACTCGCGCGGCGATTCTAGTATCGTCCTATCCCATCGAAGTAAATCGAAAGAAATCAGATCAAACTAGATCTATGTCTAAGAGGTAGTCAAATAAATGAATCGTACCTAATCGATTACTAAATCGATTCAAGACAGAAAAATGATAATTACCATAGACAGAGGAATGATAAAATAAAGTTATAAACCTTTTAATATTCTAACAAGTAAACTAATGTGTTTTAGCTTTTTCTTACATATGCCCATTGAGTTACCATGTACTACGTACTAGAGAGGCCATCGAAAGAAAGTAATGAAACTGTCAATCAATCAATCTTTATGTCCTGTTGCATCGATCCATTTTTCTTTTATGTTCGGGTTACTTGGAAAACTGAAAAAACAAACATAGTCTAAGCAATAAGGAGTTTTCTTAAAAAACTCCCAAGATGACACTTTAACTAATGGCGTCCATGTCATAATATTTATTTTTAGTACCTTTGTATTAAAATACTTAAAAGTTCTAGGTCAAGTCGTATTAAATGACAAAAAAAATCTATGCCTTTTTTTCTGAAAAATTGCTCCTTCAAATTATCATTTTTCTGTTCGATTATAAAATCGATTAGAATCGAGAACTGTTGCATCAAATGAACATCACTAACCACAAAATTGGACAGAAAAATGAGAACAGAAAAATGAGAAGACGCTATTCATTGCTTATTATCATACGACGCGATCTTTACCGTGCCAAGTAAAAGCCGCAATGTATTCCGAATCATTCCGTATGGTTTGGTATCCATGTTTGTCACGATCGTTTTCCACAGATATTCTTTATTTGATTTTAAAATAAATAGTGCATATTCTGATTAGAAAATTACTTACCGGTGGAAGGAAACATCTCCGATAACTCGGCCACTCACAGCTGTGGAGTTTCTACAGTTTATAACGGCGCAATTCGACATTTTACTTTATTCAGCTTCACGTCTTTCCTTGGCGAACTGCAAGCGCGGACTGAGTGTAGGCCAGCGTCAAGTAAGTTTCATAAACTTAGTTTGGACACGTGAAGTACATACACTCGCTTAGTCTATCTTGATACATGTCTGTGGTAGACAGTATTAATTGGCTGTGATATTTTTTTTAAATATGGTTGTTATATAAAGGTTAGCATAGTATACATGTTTTTGTGAGAAGAAAATGCAAAAACAAATTTGCATTTTGTATCAAATAATTTTATCGTAATTTTAAAATTAATTAACTTTACATCAACTCCCCGACTTTTGGGAGAATGAAATTTTGAAATAATGACAACACTATGGCAACAGCTGTCCTGATGACAATGGCGGCTGTATTTTTTTCTATAAATTTTGTCGTAATAATTTTGTCATTAAAACATAAAAGAAATAACTTGCTTCCCTGTGGAATGTAATCCTCTGTGTTTTGTTATTTAAAATTGTACTGTTGTGACACCATTTAACCACGCAAGACGGCATTTTAAATATTTTTTGTGAAACAGTGACGTTGTTAATCAGTCGGTAGTTCTGTGGGTAGTTCACGACGTAATGGCGGCCGACTAGCTTACTGTGAGTACCTACCACTGGTGAGAGTGTGTGCGTGTTCATTGTCTTTACACGATCGCTAGCTTACTACGATGGCTTCACGTTGTTTGTTCGTAAAACGGCGTCCTTCTTTTTTTATACGTCCATGCTATAAGTATAATATATCATGAATGTGCCTTAACTAGCAAAATACGATACATATTTACAAATTTTAAGTATTTTGTGGAAGTAAACTAGTTATGAACTCAGGGTACATGTTTCGGATATTTTGTCTTTTTGAATATTAACTGATAAAACTTGCCATTTTTTTGGAATCTCTAGTGTGCTCGAAAAATACCTAACTGTTTAAGCAGAAATTATAAAAAAAATAAGCATAATAAATAAAAATCTATTTTTATTACTATTTACTCGATTTGTTATGTACATAATAAAAAAATATTTTATATGTATATTTGGTAGCTTTAAGACGTAATGTCGCTGTAAGAGGCTTATTAGTACACTTTTTAAGTTAAGGAAATAATAAATAATTTAAGTATCATCATAGAATTTTGTTAGAATGTACATAAGGCAGGCTTTGTAATGCAGAAGAATTCGAACCAATACCCGCGGCCCCATCATTAAAGCGGCTCGACGGAACACAGTGGGGTTTTAGTCGGTAAGAATCCGACATAACCCACGACTCCTTCCCCGGGGGCTGTGGGTATCTATGCAAGATTTCCCCACTTAAAAAAAAAGCTTTGTAACATAACAATCCCACCCATAAGACAAATTAAATATTTTTTTCTATCGAAATAGGTCAAACAATTGCTAATTTTATTTTTTTTTGTTTTTGATACGTCAAAAAAAAAATTTTTTTAATACGTAGCGATTGTAGCATCGTTGTAATGATATTATAACTGTAATGTAATAATAAACTGTTTAATATAAAAAAAGTACTTTTTTTCCAACATTTTGTATCTTTTTCTACTAATAGTCAGTGCCATTTGGCTTGAGATTGTACATTGATTTAAGATATTTATGTATATAATAGATGCGAAGACTGTATATTTTGTTTGCTAATTTTAAGATTAAATTTTTTTCTCGTCATCTACGTAGTTTCTTTTATTTATCCTTCCTGTAAGTTATTGCAAACTCAAACTCAAACATTTATTTATTCAATTAGACTTCTTCGAGAAGCACTTTTGAAACGTCATATTTTTACATATTTTAAACATTTTCCACCGATTCGGAAAGCAGTATCTATGGAGAAGAACCGGCAAGAAACTCCATAGTTGCTCTTTTTAATAATGTCAGTAGATATTACAATTTAATTACAAAATATGTAACTGTTGTATTATCATAATATGCCAAAGAACTGTCTTGTGGTTTTTACTCGACAACCCTCCATGGGTTTTTATCTTCCATATATTCCTTAATGCTATAGGCTCTCTGAACTAATACGTTTTTTACATAATTTTTAAATTTAGCACTACTAAACTCTTTGATACTATGAGGAATTCTGTTGTAAACCAGTCTATTCCAGTCTATTAATAATATTATCATTTTCTAATTTAACTATAATTAATAAAACTACTTAGTATGCTGCTAAAAAATAACTACTAATATTTTAATTGCCAGTGTGTTTCTTTCGCATCACAATGCAGCGATTTCATGATACGATTTTTGTGTAAGGATAGTGTGTCTATAGAGTTAGGTTAGTTTTTACCGTGGAAAATATCTTCCTATGGGAAGCTTTGTTATGATGCACTCTGAGCGTTTTTAAATTCCGATAATAAAAATTAGACACGTATGGGGCATTCTACACAATGGGCAGCGTTGGGCGAGTAGAGGCAATCACGATAGTGTAGAGGGCCTAAATGCCTATGATCGGCCGTCATTGTAGATGACTAATCATATTCATAATCATCTCTTATCATTCATAATCATCTCTTATCATTCATAATCATAATCGCTGTAATGGCGGCAAACATAGACAATCATTTGTTGGGCCAATGTTGCCCATTGTGTAGATGGCCCATAATTGAATTACAGAATTTTGGCTAATTTTCATTGACCACGTGAAAGAAGCCGCGTGAGTGCTTGCCTACTTTAAGGGCCACTTCACAGTTGTGTTATGATTGTAGCCTATATAACTCTATATACAAGAGATCTTAAGCTCTTGAATCTTAACCATAATATTTCATTCATTACCTACTTTATATAGCCTACATATTTTTTTACGAATACCTAGTTTGTAACAATATCAAAAGTGGATATTGACGAAATAGGACATAAGGAAATTTCATAGATATTAGTTATAAATAAAACCAATTATAATTTATAAAGAAACTTTATTTCATAGGTTTCATATTCTTCTTTTTTTTAAAATTACTCTTTCCTGTCTTTTCTTTAAAATTCTGACCCTTATTCTTCTTATCTATTTTGCCTTTTCCAAACTTCTTTGTCTTCCCTCTTTCTTCGTTAGTGGAAACTTTCCTTAATTTCTTATTTTTACTATTTTTCACTTCGTCTGTATCTTTCGTTTTTGATTTATCTGTTTCTTCAAGTTTTCGTCTGAAAATAAAATAATTTATTATTAATATAACCACAAAAAGAAATTACTTAGTCGAATATTTTTCGTGATAGATTTTTTAAATTTTTAGAATGAAAGTAGACGTGTTTCTAGTTAAAATCAGAGCTAACTGTTTGAGAGATAAAATATATATTAGCTGTTTTATTATATACTAGTCATTTATCCTGGCTTCATCTGTTTGGAACTGTGATAAAAATGTCTTATGTATTCCTATGACTTCTAACGGTTTGATATATTTTTTATTTGGTGAAAAATATATACCTACTTTTTATCTATACTATTAATATTATAAACCTGAAGAGTTTGTTTGTTTATTTGAACGCGCTAATCTCGGGAACCACTGGGCCGATTTAAAAAATTCTTTCGGTGTTAGACAGCTCATTTATCGAGGGAGGCTATAGGCTATCATCATCTTAAGACCAACAGGAGCGGAGCAATGCGGGTGAAACCACGTGGCACAGCTAGTGGTGTAATATATATTTTTATTAGGTCCAAAATATATATTTGTTACATAAGATTACTCACTTGCTAGGTTTTTCCAATATAGTAGATATTTTATCCCTACGCGGTGCTTTCTTGGCGAGCTTTTTCCTTTTATTTGGGTCTTGTTTCAAACGCAGCATGTATTCGGGAACCTCACAGCCAGATTGCTTCATTACTGATGCTATACTACAAGTTAAAAAGAAAATATAAATAAAATCATGGTTTTAAAAAATCTGGCAAATAAAGTTAAGTTGCTTTAAAATATTTTTGAAGAAAATCGCTAAATATTATAAAGAAGAGGGCTCCACTACGTCTGTCTGTCTGTTCGCGATAAACTGAAAAACTACTTCCACGATTTTCATTCTGTTTGCCTACATTATTGGAAATTTCGTTGCCCACGCGAAAACCTAATTTTAAAATAGAAGACGAATGAATTGTTAAAACGTCAAAAAAATATATTTAAATATTATATTATTACCTCCTTAAATTCACTACATCATCCTGAGTAAAGAACGTGATAGCTTTTCCCTTTTGCCCTGCTCGGCCTGCTCGCCCCACTCTGCAATGTTAATAATATTTAAATCATAGAATATTTCATGAATAAATAATAATATTTATTGGGTTATAAAAATAATTTCAAATTACTTTATAGCCTAATTAATATTATGATAAATAAAGCTCAGTAGGTTATGCTATTTCCTGCAAAATAATTGTTTCGAATGTCATAGTTGTCATTGCCACACTACATTTATTTTATAGTATCTACAAATGCTACTAAATTTTCTAAATCACCTATCTATAGGTACTAATATTATAAAGCTGAAGAGTTTGTTTGTTTGTTTGAACGCGCTAATATCGGGAACTACTGGTCCGATTTTCAAAATTCTTTCGGTATTAGATAGCCCATTTATCGAGGAAGGCTATATAATATCATCTCGCTGAGACCAACAGGAGCGGAGCAATGCAGGTAAAACTAGTTACATATAAATAAACTAATTAAAACAAACTAACCTGTGAATATAAGATATAGCTGACGGTGGGAAATCGTAATTGATCACCAGATTGACTCCACGGAAATCGATCCCACGACCCATGAGTTCAGTACAAATGAGCACCCAAATACGACCCACGCGGAAACTGCGTACCACGTTGTCTCGCTGCAAGTTGAGTTTGAGTTGGAAGTTGAGTTGAGTAAAAGTTGAGTTTATTTTAAAGTTCAGTTGAGTGGAGTAAAAAGTTGAGTTGAGTTGAAAATTGTGGTGAGTTGAAAGGTTACCTATCTTAATCTCGAATTTTAATATTCCGAATATCATAATCCAGAAAACGTTTGGACATTTTTTCATAACCCCGAATTTTAAAATTTCGAAGTTTTGTTTGCCATATAATCGCAACTCCGAATTTCATTTGCCCATTTCTTTATTTGTACGACGTTTTACAATCCAGACGAATGAGTTCCAGACATACGAAATCTAAATGCACAAAATCCAGATGACCGTAATCCATATGCACGAAAGCCAGATTTTTAAAACACAAATTTTTGAAATACAGTTAATTGATATCCAGACAAACAATGTCCAGATTTTTGAAATTCAAATAAACGATATCCAGCAAAACGAAATCCTTCCAGGGGGTCGCAGCACGAACCTAACCTAACCTACTGAATAGATTTTAACACTTTAACCTTTCTGTAATGGGCAAGTAAAACAATAGCGAGTCGGTTCTGGCACTCGCCGGCCGCTGCCGCGGCACGCTCGCTTCGCTCGCTCGGCTCGTGCATGGGGGGTCACACTTCGAACCTAACCTAACCTACTGAGTCGAATTTGACACTTAAACCTTTCTGTAATGGGCAAGTAAAACAATAGCGAGTCGGTTCTGGCACTCGCCGGCCGCTGCCGCGGCACGCTCGCTTCGCTCGCTCGGCTCGTGCATGGGGGGTCACACTTCGAACCTAACCTAACCTACTGAGTCGAATTTGACACTTAAACCTTTCTGTAATGGGCAAGTAAAACAATAGCGAGTCGGTTCTGGCACTCGCCGGCCGCTGCCGCGGCACGCTCGCTTCGCTCGCTCGGCTCGTGCATGGGGGGTCACACTTCGAACCTAACCTAACCTACTGAGTCAAATTTGACACTTAAACCTTTCTGTAATGGGCAAGTAAAACAATAGCGAGTCAGTTCTAGCGTGGGGGTCGTAGTTCAAACCTAACCTACTGAGTCGACTTTGACACTAAAACCGGTCTGTAATGGACAAGTAAAACAATAAATTTACTTACTGACAATGTTTATTTTCAGTCGATAGTAAAGGTATAATCACGATTGTATGGAAATCAAATAAAAAGATAATGAAAATCTGGCAATAGTTTTTCTGTTATACGATTATATGGGAACCAAATAAAAAGATTATGAAAATTTGGCAATAGTTTATTTGGAAAATGGTACGATGGGAAACAAAAAAAAGTATTCTGAGAATCTGGTATAATGAGATCTGTATTATGAGAATACGGGAAACAAAAAAATACTTTTTAAAAATCTGGTTTTGGTGCATCTGGAAATTGATTCATCTGGGAAATTAAAAAAGGAATTTTAAAAATTTGTCATTCATTACATCTGTCTTTTAAAAGTTCTAACAACCGTTTTCGGGGTTTTAAGATTCGGGTAATAGAAATTCGAGTTTTTAATAGGTTACCGAGTTGAAAGTGTAGTTAAGTTGAGCAGGAAGTTGAGTTATAATAACAATATGATTAAGGGTAAAAGTTGAGTTTAGTTGTTGTGAGTTGAGTAATGTTTTTTTAACCTATAGGACCCCCAGGGTGCTCGAAAATTTGCTAAGGGACGATCGGTAAAAAAGAAACGATTTTTGTGAACTGTGATATTAAAATAATATATAATACAACTATATTATTAGAAAAGTTGTGCCTTTTCTTCAAATCTATATTTGACACGCAAAAAATTCGCTTATTGCATATTAGAACCCATTTCTTTTAAAAGTAAAATGATTTTTACTGAAATAGTAGTCACGTCTGTAATCCATTTTAACTTTCATTATTTCTACACTAATTTTGAATTCAAAGATATTGAGCAGCTGTCTTTTCGATATCTATTAAAAGGTGGTCACAACAAGATTGCCAAACACTGTACAGATAAATAGCTCCAAACCTTCATAAAGAGTGTCTGAAGCACGAAATCAATAATTATTTTTCAATAATAATTTGATCTGTGCAAATGAGCACCCAGATACGACATACGCGGAAATTGCGTACCACGTTGTCACTCTGCAAGTAGCACTTAATAGAATTTTTGTTATGACATTTGTAAGCTTTGGGTGTTGAGTTGAGCTAAGTCGTAATAATAACAAACCTATTTATTATACACCAAAAAAGGCGAAGGATAATTAATACAATATAGCACAAAATTATGTTATGACTTAACAATTGTAACATATGTAGTACCTCAATTCTACACTTTGATCTCTTTTGTCAAAGACGAGTTATGTTGAGTTAAAAAGAAAAAAAAAATACTTGACTTGGTTATAAAGTCATGGAGAAAATGTTGCTGAAATGAGCTGAATTTTTTGTTGAATTACGCTGTGTAAAGTTGAGTAATGTTTAATTGAAGTGAAACAAACTTCTTTATCGGGGTTGGAAAAAAATTTAGTGTAACATTTTTTCGTTACGCGTGACATTTTTCCGTTACGCGCCATCTTTTTCTTATACCTACCACGCGTGATCCGACGTATTTCTGTAAAGTTGCATATAGTAATTTAATTAAACATACCTGCGCCTGAGTTCTGTCCGCATGAATAACATCAACATTAATTCCATCATAAATAAGTTCTTTGAACAGCTGCTTGGCTCTGTCTTTGCTTTGTACGAAAACTGAAAGTAACATTTTTATTTACATTAATTTTTATAGTATGTGTTTAGCTGTACTTGATCTGCAGAAAAAAATGAACAGGTTTAAGGGGTTACACGATTTTTATATAAAATATTATAGTCTAAGGCAAATTGGGACATTTTAATTATATTAAATTTCACTAATAAGCTACGATATATATTAGTTTAGTTATATTACATAATAATTTTTTTTTGACGTGACAACGTCTTAAATTAGGTTGCGACTGGGAGTCACTTATGAAAAAGTGTAACGCTCGGTAACGTTACGATGAGTCACCGAACGAGAGAGAGGCCCGCGGTCTGCCGCGCGCGCAGCACATAAATATTCTACCGAGAAAAAGACGTTGTCACGTAAAATCTTCGCCCGTAAAACCGACTTTACAGGCAACCATTTTTTTTTTTATAAGAATTTAATTTTAACACATTATCAATAATAACAATGTTATATTACCGAGTACAGGCGGTTTAAGTCCCTTCTGTACAAGCTGTCTGAATGCCACTAGCTTCCCATTCTCATTGCCGCAGAACAACAACTCTTGATCCACTGTTGTTGCTGCTGCGTTCCTGGTGAAAACAAACAATAACACAATTTATAATTGACATTTATTACAATAGATATTATGTTTTATTAGTTACAACTTGAATTACGCTTTTCTAAATTGTAGTATTGTGGTAGTGTATTATTAGTGGTAGATGTTATTTGTGGTGGAAAATATAAAAAAAAAATCACGCAAAATGTACTCGAGCACATACGCCACCAGCACCGCGTCTAGCTGCTGTCTGAATGTAGACACCTCATCATAGGAACCATCGAATATCTTATTAACCAAGTGTATAACTATGAAAAGTCACAAAAAAACGCAAAAAAATCACAAAAAATCACTTGTTTTTGCAAAAAATCTTGCTAAAAACCGTTTTTCCTCCTATCTTCCTACAAAAAACCTGTAAAAAATCTCAAAAACCCGCACCTAGCGCCCACGGCCACGCTCACAAGCCCACGCACGGTCCTCCTCGCCCACTTGGCCACTGCGGGCGTGTGCGTCGCGCTGAACATGCCCACACGCGCGGAACTGCACGCGCTCAGCACTGTGCCCAGCTGCTGTCTGAACGTGGCCACCTCATCATTGGACCCATCGAATATCTTACTTACCAAGTGTTTTATTATGATAAGTCACAAAAAACGCAAAAAAATCACAAAAAAATATTTTTTTTTTCAAAAAATAGTGCCAAAAAGCGTCTTTTCTCCTATCAACCTACAAAAAACCTGCAAAATAACAAAAACGCGCACCTAGCGCCCACGGCCACGCTCACAAGCCCACGCACGGTCCTCCTCGCCCACTTGGCCACGGCGGGCGTGTGCGTCGCGCTGAACATGCCCACACGCGCGGAACTGCACGCGCTCAGCACTGTGCCCAGCTGCTGTCTGAACGTGGCCACCTCATCATTGGACCCATCGAATATCTTACTTACCAAGTGTTTTATTATGATAAGTCACAAAAAACGCAAAAAAATCACAAAAAAATATTTTTTTTTTCAAAAAATAGTGCCAAAAAGCGTCTTTTCTCCTATCAACCTACAAAAAACCTGCAAAATAACAAAAACGCGCACCTAGCGCCCACGGCCACGCTCACAAGCCCACGCACGGTCCTCCTCGCCCACTTGGCCACTGCGGGCGTGTGCGTCGCGCTGAACATGCCCACACGCGCGGAACTGCACGCGCTCAGCACTGTGCCCAGCTGCTGTCTGAACGTGGCCACCTCATCGATGGAGCCTTCGAACATTTTATCTGCCTCGTCTATGATTAGCCATTGCACTCTGAAAAATAAAAGAAAAAATGTAATTAAAATCAGAAAAAAAAAATGACAAGTGTGACAAATGACAATCGATTTTTTTTCATACAGCACTGTATCGAAATTCAATAATTATTATAGAAAAAGTGTTAGGAATCAGCTTTAACAAATCATGGCATGTCAAGTAATATTTAATAAAGTTTTTCAGTTGTTTTTTTTTTTTATATTTGCCTATCTAAAATAGGTAATCAAACAATGTTTTCTTTATGTAGATAGGCGACTACCAAAGAAAGTTTTTTACAGATTTTCAACCAAAATTTCTACTGCATCATTAAGTTACACTTACTTATCCAAAGTGACACTGCAGTTCTCTTGAGCCAACATATAGCACAAACGATTGGGAGTGCTTATTACTATATCTGAAAAAGTATAAATACATTTATAGTTTTTAAGTTAATTACATTTCCCACAGCCGGAGTCCCCAAAAGAAAACCAGATTTACTTTAAAACTACATTTTAATTAAAATTGAAACTTTTACACACATGTCTGCACAATGCAGACCAGAGTTAAAGAATCATTATACAATATTAATAATAATTATTCTAAAGAAGTCTTAAAAGCTAGCACAGCAAAACTACGCTCGCATTCCGTTCCCATGCGAACGGCGTAGTCAGCAGTTTGCTATTAAGGCCGGGACGTAACAAGTGTTGTTGCCTTAAATAGGCAGACAAAAACTAAACAAAAACATCTATAATCAAATCCAATCAAAAAACATAATATTATATATTACTACTAGCGGTCCGCCCCGGCTTCGCCCGTGGTACATATTTCGCAATAAAAGGTAGCCTATGTTCTTTCTCAGGGTCTAAAGATTATCTGTGCCAAATTTCATCAAAATCGGTCCAGTAGTTTATGCGTGAAAACCATACATACATACATACATACA
The DNA here is from genome assembly GCA_029959065.1 of Colias behrii. Classification (NCBI taxonomy): domain Eukaryota; kingdom Metazoa; phylum Arthropoda; class Insecta; order Lepidoptera; family Pieridae; genus Colias; species Colias behrii. Next base: position 946,534 of record JARWMC010000013.1, read on the forward strand.
TACAAACCTTTCCTCTTTATAATATTAGTATAGTATAGATAGTATAGATTAGTATAGATTTTTATTTGTTATACATATCTGTTATATTGACAGACTATAAGCAATTGACTTAAATAAATGCAAAATATAGGAATATGATTCATAGTTTGTAGTTTTTAACATTATTTTTATCATATTTTATTTAAATTCAACCACAACATACATCTATGCGCTATTAACAAATACATCAAAACTATAAAACAACCGCAATCAACAAACAAAAACTACACAACAATAAGAAAAGCTTTATGAACGCCGTTAGTACACCTACGCATTCGCGTGCGGCAGCGAAACAACGAAAAATCTGTGAGTAGTGTGGCAGGATTTCGCATATGATATGTCTCACTCTAGCACATAGATAGATGAAATAGTTGCGTCCTTGTCAGTATTGTTTCGCAAGGAACTGCGAAATGGCCATTACACAGACGCATTGCGAAAAAGTTGCGAAAACATTGCTGTGTACTAACGTTCCGCAGATATTTCGCTACGCAGTAGTTTCGCAGAGATTCGCTGCCGCACGCGAATGCGTAGGTGTACTAACGGCGTAAAACCAACAAATTACCACTCACCACTCTTCCTAACCGTAGCCTCTCTCTCTTTAACCTTGCTCAGTTTAATACTTTTAACGACGCTACATCTCAATTCAGTACTAGCGGACAGCCTTAGGGCCTCTCTGTATATCTGCTGCGCTAGTTCCCGCGTGGGGCACAGGATCAGGGCCCTGGGGCCTCCAGCTGGAGCCCCGAGAATGTGAAATAGGGGTATGAGGAATGCGGCTGTTTTGCCTGAGCCTGTAGGCGCTGTGCCTATCAGTTGACGGTTCTGGAAAAAAAGCACACATATTTTTACAATTCCAGGGTACTAATAACAGACTAAGTTACAGATAATGTTTAAATAAATTAAGAATCTGTAAGAAAATCTACCAAATACGTATATGTATGTGAAAATGCACCTTATTTATTTTCTTGCTTATATTTGAATGATTGCTAATGCATCTAAATTGTGAATTTACTGGTAAGAAATCATTCATTCTCAATGTGTTCCACAATTAGTTCCAATGCTATAAAATGACAAAAACAAAGAGATCTATGAATCAGCAACACTCAATAAAATACAATATTACAGCCTTACATTTTATACTTGTGCTACAAGAATATCCATAACATATAAACTTTAAACTAAAAAATAACACAAAAATCCTCACCTCCAACATACAAGGCATAGCCTGCCGTTGAATCGGGGTGGGTTCGCTATACCCGCACTGCCTTATCGTGTCCACTAGCTCTGGGGCCACATTGTATCGCGCCGTCAGCTCGGAGAAGTCACGCAGTGCGCTGGGTATGTGACGCCCGACTGCTTTGATGCCGTATTCGTTGCGGAATCGATTTTGCTGGGAGGATAAGAACAATGTTTTTTTAGTTTTAGACTGTTTCTTGAGCTATAATTAAAAAGAAAAATGGTATACCATGGAAATAAATCATGCGAGCTATAAAAGTTTATTTCTATGTTTGAAAAATTTCTTTTTTTAGGTGTCTTTGTTAATAACTGAAGAGTTTAAACTACTTGTTCAAATAAAAAAATATACTAGAAAAATTACAGGAAATGTGAAATTCCATTATGATTGTTAGAAGAGCAGTATCATTAAAAATTATTGCAAGATGGTAAAAATATCTTACCTCCTCCAACTCGAGTTTCTTTTGCAATTCTTCCGGTGTGAGTTTGGACTTCTTCTCTTTCTTCTTCTTGTCCTTTTTCCCAACAGACAACCCTTCAACAATTTGCAGTTCGTCATTTGATTCTGTGTCCACATTTCGTTCGTCTGGTGATTCTACGTCACTTGCGTCTGAGGAATTATTGTAAAATTGTATTGTTGTTTATTGTATATTTTGTATAAAATATTTGTTTACAAATAATTTAAAGATGATATGACTAGATTCTCAGTTTCTACATTTTGTTGTTCTCGATTGATTTCTCTTACATGAGTTTAATGACAGAAAATGTATGGAAATCTTAATCATAAAGTGTTTAATAAGCTATCTGGTATTTGCATAAGTGGTGCAACCAACCATTACTATATAGTTAATAAAAATAAATAATTTATTTACTTACCATCTGAATGTTCACTACCTACATCCTCGTTTTCTTCATCTTCTATGTCACTGACCTCTGCTGGTTTTTCTTTTTTTATTTCCACCTTTTTGAGCATTGGCTTGACATTTTGTTCCTAAAATATTTTGAAGAGTACTTATTTTTACTTTTATTCAAAAAGTTTTTATAGTTTATTTTTCATTGATATAAGATTTTTACTTGAATTGGTCTTGATAGGAAATCATGTTTATAAATTATATTTAAAAAAGACGTGTGGCACTCGGGGACTGCTGCAGTAAAGCTATTGCATAGCATGCCTTCAATTCAAGCCACACCTCCGAGCCCGTCGGAGTGGGGAGCGTGAGGTTTTTTCGTTACGGAATTTCTCGATTCGGTCCCCGCGCCTAAGGCCCGCGATAGAAGCTATGCAATAGCTTAAAATTATGGTCAATCATTCACAATTCGTGTTGAAATATAGTAAATGTCAAAGAATCACAGCATCACATATTATTGATATATTGCAAATACTCGTATTGATAGTTGAAGCAGATAAGGGCCTGAATCTTAAAACATGTGAGTTTGTTTGTTCAGAACGTTGAAAAATACTAAATTATAAAATACAACAAGTAAGGAGGTTATGTTTACTTACATGATTATTTGCACCCAATACACGTCGTTTAAATGTTAACCCTTTAGTAAGTTTCTTAAATATATCATATGCATCCATTGTAACGGTTTACTTTGTCAAATTATTTTAACATTATCAGCTTTCGTATGTTGTATTTTTCGGTATGTACGCATGCCAATGTTTTTAAAATTGTAATGACAGCTACAGTTGACAGCTTGACGTTATGTCAATGCGACAGTTAACCGTACTTTCAAACCTCTAGCTACTAGGCTTTTTGCAAATTGTGACATGGTTAATATTATAAAAAATATTTTAAAAGGAATTATAGATCATTGTATTCATGTATTAAATAATCTATTAAAAATCTGTACCTAAGTAATTTGCACAGAACTGTTGTTTATGTTACCTTAATTTTATTTATAAGACGGCGCAACGGCACATAAAACGCTTTGCAGACTTTTCGGGTTTTGATAGCTGTTATTACTATGTATATCTATTACTATTTCATGAACTAGCTTTCCTTCTTCAGAGATTCATTAGAGATAGAGATAACATAACATTGTGGGGAATTATTGTAGATTTTTGTTCTTTTTTATGTAAATAAATTTATTTATTTGATGCTATTGTTCTTTTTGTGTAAACAAAAGGGCTTAGGCAAATTCGTATCGTAATTTATAAGTGGCTCAAAGATTATACACATACGTTTAAGACTCTTTTTAGTTTCTACCAGTCCTACTAGGTACCTAATAATATTATACTCACTTAAACGAATTTGTAACAATGTATGGATGCAAAATGTGACCATTGAATACTAAAAATACTTTATTAGGTACTAGTACTTAAGCAACTACTGCTGAGCGGATCGTATAGTCTCTGTATAGTCTGGATAAGCATAGAATACTGTACTTTTTACCTGGATGAATTTCTGTGTCTTTTATATGCAATCTGTGTAATGTGTATTAGGAACGTATTTGAATCAATCTAAGTAAATTCTAAAAATATGGACTTGCATCATGCATGTAGCTTCATGAATATGCTTAATATACATATAATGTTTTAACAAACACCTTTATTCTTTACTAAGGTTTTACCTCAGATTAATATCTTACCTATATTGTGTAACCTCAATTTATTATGTTCATAATGATTATTGATTCGTCATTTTACAGTAGGATCGGGAAGGAATGAAAGGTTATAATTAATACACTGTTTCAATGGAATCACTGCGAGTTTATTAAATTTTATACCTTTATTACATCCAACTGTTTGTCCCATTATAATTGTAAATACAGTTTTCGTATGAAACATAAAGGACCGCTTTAAACAACTCAATTTATTTAAAACATCAGATTCAAAGATACTTAGAGTACTAATCCATTCTTTTGATATGTTCCTACTTCGCAACCCGAGTTGATTCCTTAATCACAATTATCAACAACATCAAAACAAGTAAAGACACCACCATTTTATTACCACTAAAATACTGTGATTTTTGCTTCATGTTTTAACTATTATTAACAGACTTTATTATGCTACGATGTGTTGCATTTAAATTGTCATATCTGAATTACTTCTGTTCTTGAACGCAACTGCTAGCTGTCAAGATTGACGGAACTTAAATTGACAATTGATTTATTAGAAAATTTGGTGGGAAGTGGGTGGGAAAATAAAGCCGGGAACTTGGGTAAGTAACTTTGTTTTATAATGTTTATGTGTTTAATTATTTTGTGACTTATTGTAGTATAATTAAAAAGTTATGTAAATAATATGCATTGTTTTGCCAAACTTTAATCAAGCTGTCTTCTTATTTTTAAGTGTTCGTCAATGAATGCAGTGTCATCAATATTTTAGTGATAATAAAAAGCAATACAGTCGAATTCCATACAATCTACAACAATAGTACTTTAAGTGTCTTCACTGAAGATGCCCTTACAACGAATCGTAGAGGACTTCTAACTCCCTAGAGCCGATAATACGGTCCTATCTTACCTTATCGATTCATACACAATACTATGAAACATTTTTACACCCTCCACTCACGTTCCTGAACATCAATCAATAACAAAACGTTCTAACTAAATGTATTTTTAAAAACATATTTCTCCTTTTTCAACGATGGCAAACTATAACGTTTAACGCAATATTTCTTGAGGCAAATCGGTCATAAATGTCACATACGCTCGATAAAATTTTTAAATACAATAAATTAATAAATGTGTATGTTTCTATGAATCGAGGGTACGTACCACTTAAGACAATCTTATAAAAGATAAAAAGAAAAAAAAATATCGATACTAAACGCAGATCGTGCATACATTAAATTACTTAAAAATCTTAAACTAAGCGTGTCAGCAAAAATATAGTGCAGTTAAAATTAGAATTGCCACTTAATTAACATTCACATATAAATTGCTTTCATAAAAAAATATTTCTGTGTATAAAAGTTAATGAAGCATAACAAGTAACAGTGGCGCGATTTTACTAAAAACAGATAGAACTATTAACATAAACTTTATTATCTATATCACTATGGCGAAAATAAATTTAAAAGGCTTGGCCTGCATCGACAGATTACTAACTCAACTAAGTACAGTACAAGATAAGCACACATTGTAAATATTATAGTAAAATGTATGTGTAAAATTATCTTAAATTTTAGTGTAAATTCGCTACCGTTATCGATGTACAATCGAGTAAAGTGCGATTTTCTTTAAATTATTTAAATATTTTAATAAATAAAATGTATTAAATTACCAATAAATATTATAATGTAAATTTGAATAAACTTAATATTATAGCATAAATGCGTATCTACGTGTGCTCAAAACTTATTATTTGATTTTTAGAGCTCAAGTACTGTAACGTATTGTCAGTTCGCCATTCTACACGTAAAAATATTTGGCATTTTAAAAGCGCTATTTATTTTCGGCAAAATCGGCCCACTGTCTCATTTTCTGTAGATAAAAAGTTATTTCTAGCAATAAATCGTATGTCAATAGTGGGTATATTGTAAATACTTTTTATATAGTTACTGCAGACGGGTTTCAACGATAGCTCGACCAGGACCGCGGGACTATAGTACATATATAATAAAGTAATTCTTATTTTTACAAGACGTAAGTGCACTTTGATTTATGGAACTATTATTTATGTAACTAGTTAATCAGCAGATTATCAAAAATGTACCGTAAACTGGCAACACTGGCCTCGACAAAATAAAAGCGGGAAAAAGGGGCGCGAAAAGCGATGCAATTTTTATGAAAAATTTTCTTCGTGTACCTACATTTTGTTGAATACAGATAAAATATTTTCACTAGCCATTTTAGGTGTCTGTATTCCACAAAGTTAGTAAAGTTAGGCCTTTTACACGGTACTTAAGAGAGTAACGTATCTATAACAAAAAAAGTAATAACAGTTAACGGATGTATGATAATTTAACGATAGCTATAAACATTCCATATTATAGAATAATCTGCTAGTTATTTGTTATAATTACTGAGGTACTGTGGCTGATTGGGAACTATTGCTATGTATTTATAATAATTACAATATAGTGGAAGATACTGTAAATATTAAAGCTATGGACTTAAGAATATAACGACATATATTATATATACTTTACGGACTCGAGAATAGAAATTTCAACGACTTATAAATCGATATCAAAAAACAACAACGGATCGGTTGCACAGCTATCGAACAACGTTGAAAGATAACTAACTATAAAGTACTGTCAGCAAAACAAGTGATCAATAGAAGTCGATAAGTCGGTGCGATTTTTATCCTAAACTTTACTTGTAGTCGATTTATTCTTAAAACGGAAACCGCGTTCCTGATCGAGCATTAAAAATTATTTAAAATAATTAACTATTGCGTACCGGTTGGCGGCGATTTAGCGTGTGACGTCACAAGCGCCACAGATTAAACCGTCGCCAGATAAACTATTGCATTTTAAATATGGAAATGGATAACAAAATAATGTGTGTATGGGAAGAATCTATGTAACAAATGTTATATTTTAGATTTTTACAATATCTATAATTATTGTATCATAAATATAAACGATCACGTGTTATTGACTCATCCTGTAAACGTAAAGTTTGTCTCCTGTGGACGCTGCGCCAAAGCATGAAAATTAGTACACGAATACTTGACAAGCATGTTTTGTCGTTTTCATTAATGTAGGTGGAAAAACCTGTTAATCAAGCAATTTATACGACTAAAGGGAAAATGCTCGCTAACTACTTTTTCATACTTCGCTGCAGATTTCAATCCATACGCCTCCACCCAGTAGATTATGAAATGTACAGTTCAATATTATTTCTTGTCGTTCAAAACTGGAGACGATAAAATACAATCGCGTTCATTATTTGATTCGATAAAACTTACAATACGACGTATACCAGTCGAATCAAATAATCGTAACACAGGAGACCCATTCCGACTATATTATATATAAAATTAAGCGACACATTCTGTCTATAATACTTAACATTATTGGAGGTAATACTTATATTAGAAGCAAAAATGTTTGTGAAGTTTTGTGAGCTTGTAAATCGATTAAAAATCTTCAATATTAAATACACAATTATATATTAAGATTTATGGTTCAAAAATAAATTTAAACGTGTTGGCAGTTAGGTATGCAAAAGTTTATAAAATACTGTCAAGGACGGCGTGGGGACTCTGATATTTTTTTTATAGAAATATTTAAAATTCTTTGCTGAAATATTTAAAATATATCGGGCGGTGTACAGTCAACAATGTGAGCGTATCAAGGAGGTAAGACGTCTACATATATATAGTCGCATACACTTATATGCTATTATTCCTAAACTTCATACAAATACGTAGAATATATTAAAGCGACAATTTCCTCGACACGCTTACGCTGCCGACTGTACCTCGCTGTCCCAACGCCGCCGTAATAAAAAGTATATAGTTATTTACTTAGGCTATTGCTAGTTGTACTGTCTGAAGGCATTCCGTTGCTGATATTGTGCATTACCTATATTAGTAACACAGTCGGTTCATTAAACATATTTCAATTTAACTTAAAATATAAATAAAGTGGCGAAAAAGCGAAATTAACATGTTAATCGAGACGACGTTTAATTATAAAGAAGTTCTCTCACTTATCATCTTACAAAAAAATGCATAGTTTTGGTATAAATTGCAAATAATAACTTTTTGTTGTGTTTCGCTGTATTATTTTATCGTTCTTATAATTTTGAGCTGCGATACCTACAATTTGCCGACACATAACCAAACTTAACGATTACTTAAAGCCTAACAACCAACGGCTGACTCCAATTTGATGTAATTCGCAGCTGACAACTGAGATCAAATAATTTGGACAAGAAATTTGGAATCACAAACGAAATTAGCGGATAGATTAGGATATCCTAAAGTCCTCCAACAAAAGCGTCTAACAATAAGCTTAAACAGCCGACGTTTCAAAAATAATTGCACAGCAAAACAATAAAACTCAAACACTAAAAAGACTACGTCACTATCAATAAATCGATTAGTAGAATATATAAAAATCCTTTCCGTTAATGATTTTATCTAAACACTATTTAGTTAATAATATCACGAGGCGATATTCCCGATCGACGATTGCCACGATTGTTACTCTAACTTATAACATATATACAATTCACGCTACCCGCTTGCTTCACTAAGCTCACTAAATGATGCTATGATGATTTATTCCCGAACTGTTTCACTCATCTGTCGGAATCTAACCAGTAACAAGAAATAAAGATTAATAAAAAACAAAATATCTGAGGTATTACGAAAATGGAGGTACAATGGGGATACCATTTCAAAATAAACTAACTTTTCATAAAAGCTTAAGCCGTCCGGATCGATCTATCCGAGCTGATTACGTACGTACTACTTAAATTATCTAAACCAAATAAAGTTTATAAATTTATATCACAAAGAACATGTAACATTCCGAAAAAGAAAATAAACAAATAATCTTAAAGTACATACTCAAACTCGACGAAATTAAATAATTAAGAGTTCAAAATAAATGCAAAAACTTAAACGTTAACGATGTAATCTACAAGTGCATTGATAACCGAGTAACTCCGCATTATCTCATTGCATTTTAATTGGTTCGTGAAAAGGTTTCTGAAACGCTCTTACTTCTACGTTGATATGATAGGTAATTTTGTTTAATTTTAGATTAATTTTTGAGATATGGCACAAATTTTATCGTCTTTTTTCAGAATGTTTTATTCTAAAAGAAATAAATGCAAGTCGGCAAAATATCCCCCATTAAATTTTCTTTGGCTTTGTGAGTTATCACTGTGTTGAATACTTATTTCCTGCTCTATGTATACTTGTATAGATATTTGTTGCGTGAGATATGTTCAATATTTGATCTTCAATATTACGATATTAAATGAATTCGTCCGTGTAAACCCTGATTAGATATGTACGTCTTGTATATTCAGACAAATGCGTATCCAAGCAATTTCCTACAATATAAGTAAATAAAATATTTTTTACAATCCGCAGCCATCTTATGGTTGACCTTAAGATTTTAATTTTGAGAATATAATAGTAATAATTAATTAATATTAATAATAATCTAATAAATTTTCATTAACTTGACGTCCGCTACGTTGGTCGACATTTAAATAAGAAACCACTATACTCATAGAGAGAAATCCGAAAATGGATACGTATTAAATATAATTATGTTAATGAATACCTAACATCTAAGTAAATTTATACAGAAGAAAACTTTAATTTTGTTACATGATTTGCAATCATGCGCACGTATACGATCATCGAACAGACGCACGTCGAAGACCCGCAACCGAAGGCGCCTGTGGAGCGGCCTTCTCTCTGTCACCCCATGCGGCTAGCGAGGCGAGGCGCGTCGCTGCCACCCTTCGCACATCGCACATCCCATCCCACATGACAGTTCGGAAATCCCTACCAACGTTTTAATGGCATGAAGACGAACGAAGGCACGGCTACTTACACATTGATCATTACCGAAGCCAAAATAGATTACAAATATTGTTCAAATAGACGTCAACACTTTTGTACTTTCGAAGATTCTAAGAAGTCTTTAAATTTTATTTAACAACATTATTTTTTTTTAATTTTTTATCTTAAATTTTGGTTATTAACTTCTAAATAATTTGTATTTAAATTTAGATTTGGCGATCCGAAAAAGTCTCTTTAAAAAATATTTTCTTTGTTAATTTACTGTTAAAAATTTGTACGTTCCGTTTTGTACAGTTACCGATTCTAATTTGACACTAGACATTTAATTTATCGAAAATTGTTTTTATAAAATGTTATATTCTCTTTAGAACATAGTTGGCATCGTTTGGCAGTACTAGAAAATATGAATACTTTAGTATTGCTCTGAATTACATTGTCATATTGAACACCGTTCGAACGTCGATCTCGCAGAGGCCCGCGTCGCGGAGGCCGATCTCGAAGACCCTACGCGACTCCGCGTCGCAACAATACTGTTCATTTTTAAACCTAACGTCAATATTTTCCTACCCTTATAATACACAATTAAAAATTAATAAAATGCGGCAGAGTCCTGCGTTTTGGCATCGTCCGTATATTGCACATGGTGGTCGCGGGCGGCTCAGGCGGTCGGCTGCGGTCATTGCAGGCCGGGCAGCTGCGGGTGCTCGGCGCCCAGGTCGAACAGGTGGTGCGGCGCCGGCGCCAGCGCGCTGTGCAGCGCCGACGTCTTCAGCAGCCGCTTCAGCATGCCGCTGGAGCCGCGGTGCTGCAGGCTCTTGTGCGTCGTCAGCGAGTTCTTTGTCCGGTACCGCCGGTGGCAGAACTCGCACACGTACAGCGTGTCGGACTGCTCGTGCTTGTCTTGGAAGTGTCGCTTGAGGGAGTAGTAGCAAGAGAAGGTCCTGCGGCAGTAGGGACACTCTTGCGGCTCGTTAATCCCGCCGGCGGTGGGCGGGGGCATACGGAGGGGCGGTACAGCTGCAAACGAAACGGGCACATGTACGGGGTTCGCTTTGGCGCCCAGCACGAGCGGAATTTTGCGGCGCTTCCTAGATTATTGCGTTTCAATTGACCAGGATTTAGGAAACGACAAGACTACAGCAAATACAGTCAACATAGTGGAACAGATAAAGGATATTAACATGTCAATACAAATTTTGGAATAATATTGCTTGTTTTACCTTTTACACGCTCAGAATTTGTTGAAAGCATTCGTTGAAGGAATCGCCGCAAAGCTCTCTCTCGTGCTGATGACGCGACATTATACAATTTAATTATCCTCTCCTTGTTCCGGTATAGTAATAATGAAATTTAGAATTCTTTAAAGCTTGTAAATATATAGCATGTACAATAGAAATATTCATACTAATATGCACTGTACACATTGACTAACTACACAGTAATCACGAGGTTTGATATTGAAAAATTTAAAGTAATTCGCTCAACCACAATGACACAATAACACGTAATAACAAAAATGATAGAAGCATGCTCCAAGCAACACAACAACGTCAAAACTGCGAAACCCGATGGGAGAGGGGCTTTGGGGGCTTAACATAGAAATAAAAAAAAAAAAAAATAAACAAAAAAAAGTAAATTAACAAAAAAGGAACAAACTTAAGAAAGAACCTTAACCTATCTCATCTATTATCAATGGTATCAGCATTAGTTTGTTTTTCTATGAACATTTTCTAACCTTTTTCAGTGTTGAAATGTATAGCTGTTGGCTGGTTGGCTTGGTGGTTCTCTTTGCTAGATGATTTCTGCCGCTCGCCGCGCCAACTCCGTCCGAGTAGTCACTAAAAAAATCGGCTCGGGTCCTCTCCCGGCCTCGACTTGTGGTAGGTATATATATGAGTCATCAACGAGTTCCTCGAGCAGTACACTCGCTCGCAAATAGTGCAGCGGTACTCCTCCTGCCGTTCCGCGTGCTTGTCCGCGATATGCCGTTTCAGGGATGCCTTCGAGCATAGCACCTTTGGGCATTGCATACAGGAGAATAATTTTTTACCTGCAAACAAATCGAAAAAACAAAAAAATATGGGGTTGCTCCCCGCTCGCGATAAATGAAAAAAACTCGGTTATCGCCTAGCTGACTCGCTTGGAACTCAATCGAAAACAAAAAAGTGAAATAAAGTGTTTTAAAATATGAATAAATAAAAATTGAATTAAAGGAAACAAATAAATGATGGCTAAGCAGAGTGGCCGATGGAGTGTTAGACATGCAATGGTTCGCCGAAGGAAGCAGTCGGAACGCGCTCTATCTACGGCACTCGGTAACAAGCGGCTACAGGAGAGTACAATGAAACTAACGGGAATTTTTTTATATGTTTTTATTAAAAACGCCATTATCATCAATATTAGGATTTATGAAGTTCGGTTTAACGATTACAATTACACTTTATGAGTAGTTTTAAGGTTTAAAAATTTAAAATTAAGGAAGAGAAAAAAATCTATTTATACATATTTGACAATGTTTTGATCTACGTAGTGGTTTTGTGGTGTGCAGCCCATTATTGAAATCAGGCGTTTCCGTTTTCTAAACTAGTAGCCAATCTATAACCTTACAGGTCAATGGAAGACAAATTAAAAACAATTTTTGGCACAATTTCTACTAAACATCTAATGGACTGCATTACACTGATGCCGATCAACAAAAATAATTAGATTTAAAGGCAGTAGAACAATAATTTAAGAAAGAAAATAAAATTTTAATACAACAACCAATAAATTAATTTAGATTCCTTATAAAATAAGTAAAAACGCCAACAAGAAGTATAAAGAACACATCGATTAAGGTCTCCACGATATCGTGACTCGAAAAAAATATACCTTAACATGATAGAAAGATAAAAACTTAAACAGGTCACAAAAACAGTCTTAAACTTGCTAAAATTCCTAACTAATGTAGTTTTGACAGGGATGTGTCCTGCTCCAAGAACACGATGTAGTTCGCCCAGTAAAACACACAACACCTCGGCTGTACCACCAATATTTGTTACAACCACATCTTCAACTGTGTCTAACCGTCTATCATTATCTATACTAATTGTATAGATATATAGTACTATATAGTATTTATCATGGTCTAGATATATTCCCATGAAATCTTATATAGGAACAATGCGATCAGACCAAGCGCGTCATGGAGAAGGTATTTTAAAAATACGTGTAATCGCATTCATAGAAATAATATTATAGCCTCAAAATCGTTGTACTGTTCAAAGGTGGGAATGTTACAACACTTACCTAAAACTTTGAAATAGTATATAACAAGTTGTAACCGTTTTTAGTTCAAAATACCTACTTGAAAGATGTCGAAATAAACGGTTATGTAACAAATGTTCGTGGTACGAGCAACGAGGTCTGAGATCCCATAAAACTTTGCAACTAGGAACAAAAAATTTCAAAAAACAAGATCATCAAATCACAAATTTTGAATTAATACCAACCGAAACGAGTTACGCTTCTGACTTTATATAAAATTTAATAAATAATTGTACATTCCTAGAAATACGCCTAATAGTGTACAATCGCGTACTTAGTCTAATCAGTCTATAGCGCTTATTAATTTTGGCAATTTTGATTTTTTTCAAAATAATTTTTTAACATCTAGTGCTCGCCAACATAGCCAAATAAATAATCCACAGAGTATAAATATATCTATACTCCGCGCAAACCGTACTGCTGTAATCTGCAGCACATCCCTGTATTCATTAAACATATAGAACATACTATTATCGCTATGAATTCAGATAAAATGTTCTTATATCTATATAGTCAACTAACTTAATCCCCAAAACCCAAATTAACAATAGAAACTATCACTAAAATTACTAGACAAAAACAACAACTATTATGTTACGTTGAAAGTTTGCAACCAGCAAATCAAAACTTAACGGTCGTCGCTCGGAATGTCGCGAAATTTTTTAAATTTAGCCTCCGTCAATGGTTTTTCTTAACAATTTTTTTTTCTAATACGAACATCATACCAATTTAGCACCAAATCTCTAGTCTTCCAATTAGTTTAAAAATATTAATATAAAGCTTATAAACAACTAAACAAATTGTAGTGGCTAAGCGTTTATGCATCTAGTAATAACAACATAATCTTATAACATATAGTATTAAAATATGTAGGAAGCCTCTTATACGTGTTAAATAGCAATAACCCCCTAGTTAATGTGTTTCGAACACAACTTCTAATAGAATTAGAAGTACGCAAAATATGTCTTTTTTCGAATAATAGAAAACAATATGTAAAGCAGGCACTAATAATTACTTAATATGTATATTCATACAATAAATTATGTGTTTACACTTACATAATATATTCCTTACGGCTATAAAAGAAAATTGGTTTAAGCGACATCTATTGACTCGAAATGGTGATGTATTGAACTAGAATATTCACATCGATAAATTGTGCTTTGAGTCTAGATTCAGAAAGTGTAATTTTCCAAAACGGTTGCTCTTAAACGAATCCTTTACTATGTTCAAATTTTGTTCAAAATATACTAAGGTATGGTACATGTGGAGACAGAAACGACTATAATAGCTAGGTCATTCTGAATCTAGACCTTCCGAACGTATGTCTACTCTATTTGCATAAAACAAACTTGTATTTTATTATTTACTATGGCAAGCAGGATTTATATGAATTAGAGTAATCAAAAAATTCACACTGTTCAAATTTAGGAACATTTAACACTGAGAATTACTAAGATTTTACAATTATCATCTATTTTACGTTTAATATCAATAATAAATTTGAAATTAAAAATAACGTTTTAAAATTATGTGATAAAAATTGTGTAAACTTAAAAGAAGCCGATTATAAAAATAGTAAAATCGACGAAACGAACACATTGATAGTGATGAAAGACTTATATAATCTAAATAAAAATATAAAATAGCCATATTGATTCCTTTACATGGCACATTGTTGGCTATGCCTCGATCGCGGAAGTGGAACAGAAGAGTCGACTAGATTCAGTAGAGTCGACGCGGAAGTTCAGTTTTTGTTGTGTCGTGTGTGTTGTGTCATATTTTGTTGTGTTGTGTCGTGGACTATTGCGGATATGTGAGTTGTATCTTGTCGGTGGCCGGTTGTTTCCTAGTGGTGCGTTTGTAATCCTTATCTATTGGTGCTATGTATTTTCTGAAAGTATCAGTCTTACAGTCAAAACGAAAACACCTTAATAAAATTAATAGTAAAAAAATCAAAAGCCTCATTAGCCAATTATATATCAGCGTATATAATTTTATTTATTTTTTTAAATAGAATTTTTAGTAATCTCGTATAAATATCTAAGAGTGAGATCATGAAGGTAAAATACAGAATAAATAAAATTGCAAAACGCCGAAAAATGAACACAACGTTAAAACGATACGCCTCTTTTGTCGCTCACAACGAACACTGTTCAATTTCATTTTATAAATTTAAGCCTAATATATAAATTTACAGCACCAAGATTTTTCTCTTTTTCAAAATATTAATTTTCTCTTCGCCTTATTGTCGCACATTTAACATAGTGTAAAAATTCAGGAATCGTTTAATGCGGTATTGCACATAGCGGGCGCGCGCTTACAATTCAACCGAGAGTCGCCCGCGTCACGCCACCCGCGCCCCGCGCCCCGCGCCTCACACCCCGCGCCCCTACAGATAGAGAAAGGAAATGCACTAAAACGAACGGAGAGGAGAGAGAGCCGCCTTAGACGTTGAACTGGTCTTTGAACTTGTAGAAGTCGGGCGGCGCGTGCTGCGGGTGCGCGGGGTGCGCGGGGTGCGGCAGCGCGAGCGGCGCGTGCGGCAGCGCGTGCGGCGGCTTGTCGGCCGACAGGTTCTGCGGCTGCGGCGGCGCGCGCTGGCGCCGGTGGTAGATGCTCTTGTGGTTGTTGAGCGAGTTGAGCGTGCGGAACACCTTGTGGCACAGCGAGCAGCGCGCCGAGTGCAGCGGCTGCAGGTGCTGCTGCTCCGTGTGCCGCTTCAGCGTGAGGCGCGTGGACAGCAGCTTGCCGCACACCTCGCAGCGGTGCCCCGCGCCCAGCGGCCCCACTGCGCCACACATAACGACCAACATTAGCGCATTAGTCAATACACACCCACCCCCAGGGAAAGGGCACACCAACACCACCGCTCGCATCCGACAGGTCCCATTCCGGAGGAACCAATTGGCACAGACAGTGCCGCCGTTTGGCGTTTCGAACCTGTCGTAGAGGCAATTTAACGTGATTCGAAAGAAATTGACTAATGCGCTTAAAAACGTTGGTAGTTATGCGTGTACCGATCACGGGTGTCCCAATTGGTTCCAGGAGCGAGCGTGCGAGCGCGGGCGCCGCAGCTCGCAGTATACATACATTATATAGGTCAATGCGCATGCAAGATACACGTAAAACTATGCTATGTACATGTTAGGAACATATCGCGTTACATAATTTCTTTAAACTTAACAAAGGTCTACGGGCAAGAGTATGGCGTTTTAGGTGGTTAGGATGGCAGCTCGGTTTCTTCGAATGGCAACGTGTATGGCAACGGTTTCTGGCGTCAATTGACCGGGTAGAACGGGCCCTGGCCGGAGGGCGCTTGCTGCTTGCGGTGATAGATCGACTTGTGGTTTCTCAAGCTATTCAGGCTGGAGTATACGCGCCGGCAAATGTTACAGACGGGCTCCCTGGAAGGTCGCATGTGAACGTTTTGTATATGCCGTTTGAGCCGCGTCAGGGAGGACAGGCTCTTGTTACAGGGCTCGCATCGGTACTCTTCCTGGGGGGTGCGGGCGCCACCTGGTCACAACACAAGCAGTTAACCCCATGGAAGCTTCCGAACGCACTTTTAATGCACTCACTATCGTAGCCTCTCGACTTTACAAGCACCGCCACCCCCCACTTTGATGATAGTCATCCGACGCGCCGATAGCCAAGCGGTATTAGTACGCATAATTTTGTTTCTCTAATTCGACCTACGTCTTAGTAAAGCTCAGCCATGATTGATGAAATCATTGTTTTCATAACAAACGGCGGCCGCGTCGTCGAGTGCGGTTTCGGATATCTCGAACAAAAGCGTTAGTATGTATTTCTTCAATGAAATGTCTTTTTAATATAAACTGATACCACAAAACCATTGCTAAATTCCATTGTCTGATCTTGTGTGCCCCAACGTTATTTCCCAAGACAATTATGATTGAGGGTAATACGAGACTGTTTTAAGAAATATGAATGATTCATGGGAGCGTTTAAATAATTTAGTTGTAAAATTTTGTCAAATTCGCGACGTTACGATATCGGATTTTCTTCTTTTTCTTCTTTTGCACGTTGTTTTTTTTTTAATTTATAGCCAATTGTATAGTACAATGTTAAGTGCATATTTTAATGATTTGGAAAAGAAAAGAAATTAAAAATAAAGGCGGGTTAAATAAAATTTCGGGAGGTCGATCGGGAGTAGTGGGAGGAGGGATCGTCCTAATACTTTCAAGACACATCTATAAAACAAGCTAGCAATCGTTTGTAAAGTAAACATTAAACTATAGTTACAATACATTAACATGCACGGCACGTTGCGTTTTGGTTCAATGATCAATTCTCGTATCACAGAGCCGACAGTCCGACTAACTTTGGTTACTTTGTGCCTGCTACGGATGTCCATCGAACCATAACACAATAAGCTAACATTAATATTGAGTACAGAACACAGAGCACAAAATGAAGACATATACAGGTTAGGAGGAGATATATTAATATACATATATTATAGAATATGTCACGTGATAATTGCCTCATACAATTTTAAATATAAAACCTAATAATGATATATAAACCTAATAATGACAGAGCAGAGAGGAAGCGGTGATGGTGGCATACGACAGACAGTGCATTAAAAATATCGTTTGGTTCAATATATGTTGGTAATGCATAAAATAAACTTGTTGCTAGACAAGCCGTTACTCACCTTGTGATGTGCCAGCGATGTTGTCAGTCAGGGGACTCTGCAGACCTGAAATTATTACATGACCTCAAAAATCTTTCTTATGTTTTGCAACAAGAAATTTTTCAACGTATTCATTTTAAAAATTCATAACTTTACTATACAGGGTTACAGGAAAAGTCGACCTAGATCCATTAAGGGCGTGTAGTACACATCATTTCTGAATGATTTCACTATGAAACCCCCCCTCCTAAACTTAACCGTTTTCGAGATATTCGAGTTTTAATTTTTTTTATGAAAATGCCCAATTTTTCGGCTATTCAATTGAATATTTTGAATTTTTTTGACTCTTATGATTATTTTTTTGGTTTTTTACATGAAGAATGAGATGCTTAATGACCTCAATGACTAAAATTGCACGTAAGTTAACTAAATAGGTCATTGTAGACGATCGAAACTTAAGAAAATAAGTACAAATTATAAAAAAATATTTTTCTTTTCTCGATATCTCAAAAAATTATTATGGCACTTGCTCTGCAGATGTGCTTAAAAACATCTACATTTTATCAGCTATCCAACGAGGTATAACACTCTAGGGTATTTATTAACCTTAAAGGTGAAACTTAGTTTCTAAGGCTACATGGCAGTCAGAATAAATAGCGCTTATTTAATCTAATTAATTTGACTTAAGTTCAGCATCATCATTTCAGCCTACTGGCTTCCACTATTGAACATAGGCCTCCCTCGGCTAGCTACTACCTTCATGCATCCATCGATATCCCGCTATCCTGACCTAGGATCATTCAGTTTTATAGCATTTTTTGACGTGACAACGTCTTATAATTCGATAAAGCCGGCTGCACGCACGAAAAAACATGACTCATGCGGCGTTACCTTGCTCTGACTCATCTGAGGCGTTCCATGTAAGGCTTAAAGTGCAAGCGAGAGCGCGGAACGAGCGACAAAGAAGCACAATCGGACGTTGTCACGTTCAACTATCGTCAGTAAACCGACTTTACAGACTACCAATTTTTTTGTTCAGATCGTCGATCGTACAAATAATGACCGTACGCCAACTATTACTTGAGCGTTAGTGACTAGTTACTGGCTTTTGTTTGGAAAATAACGTTTTTGAATACCTACTACTAGATGATCTCCCATTACAATTACTGCGGGACATGTGGTTTCAACATGATGGCTGCCCTGCTCATTTCAGAAGAAGCGTTAGGGAATGGTTGGACACTAACTATCCTAACAAATGGATTGGACGAGGTGGAAATTCTCAAAGAAAGGATAATTAATGCTGCTAACAACATAAGAAGAACATTAACCACTGGTGTAGTGAAAAGTGGACTACGTGAAAAAATGAGAAAATGTGTGCGAAATAGAGGTGGACACGTAGAACATGAACTATAAAGTTTTATTCAAAAACGTTATTCTCCTACAAAAGCCAGTAACTAGTCACTTACGCTCAAGTAATAGTTGGCGTACGGTCATTATTTGTACGATCGACGATCTGAACAAAAAAAATGCTATAAAACTGAATGATCCTAGGTCAGGATAGCGGGATATCGATGGATGCATGAAGGTAGTAGCTAGCCGAGGGAGGCCTATGTTCAATAGTGGAAGCCAGTAGGCTGAAATGATGATGCTGAACTTAAGTCAAATTAATTAGATTAAATAAGCGCTATTTATTCTGACTGCCATGTAGCCTTAGAAACTAAGTTTCACCTTTAAGGTTAATAAATACCCTAGAGTGTTATACCTCGTTGGATAGCTGATAAAATGTAGATGTTTTTAAGCACATCTGCAGAGCAAGTGCCATAATAATTTTTTGAGATATCGAGAAAAGAAAAATATTTTTTTATAATTTGTACTTATTTTCTTAAGTTTCGATCGTCTACAATGACCTATTTAGTTAACTTAAGTGCAATTTTAGTCATTGAGGTCATTAAGCATCTCATTCTTCATGTAAAAAACCAAAAAAATAATCATAAGAGTCAAAAAAATTCAAAATATTCAATTGAATAGCCGAAAAATTGGGCATTTTCATAAAAAAAATTAAAACTCGAATATCTCGAAAACGGTTAAGTTTAGGATGGGGGGTTCCATAGTGAAATCATTCAGAAATGATGTGTACTACACGCCCTTAACGGATCTAGGTCGACTTTTCCTGTAACCCTGTATAAGTAAGTAAAATACAGTAAATTAAGTAATTCCTACCGGCCAATGTAGACGATGGGTCAGTGAGCGACATTGGGTAGTTAAAGTTGTGTGATGGGCCAAATATTTTAGTGTCGGCTGGCGATATGAAAGGCGGCTGTGGCATCTGAGGCGGTGGCGTGCGGTCGTCGGCGTCGGCAGAGCTGGCGCGGGATGGCGGCCCTCCCTGAGGCAAACAAGTATAGGCATTAAAGTCTATACCGTTGAATATCTGTTTAGTACTTAATCTATGAGCGTTTAGATTTCGCTCGTAATTTGATGCTGAATTGTGATAGTTAAACTACTGCAGTACTTTTGATAAGATTATTTCTCGGTAATTTTTATAATTAACTATAAAAAAGAATTTGGCCTATATTATAGGCAGGACAACTTATCTCTGGGGAAACCAGCCTCGAACTATTAAAGTTAGACGAGCAATCTAACTTAGTAATAACTTTTTGTGCCTAAGCTTTGCTCTGAAAATCAACGCTTTGATAAGAAATGCGTACTTAAATACATATATAGTTGTCTTTGATATCGATACTGGAAGAGATTTATCGAAGAAAATAACAGTTTCAGTCTGTTATTTTAGTAATAACAAGAGATATATGAAATACATAAATATATTTTACCTACTGATTAAAAAAATATAAATTTAATTTATTATTGTTCCAATAGCCTTATTATAAAAAAAGAAAAGATTTACATCTATGCTAAGCTGTTCTTATCAATAGAAAAAATTATAGGTATTGTGCGAATTTAAACTGATTCAATAATATTAAATCAATATTACATCATGATTTACTATTTTTATCAAAACAATTTTTTTATGACTGCCATCATTGTCATAATAATAGTTAGTATTAACTACTTAAAACTAGTCAAAAGTAGTACATATCGTTTTGTGATTATTTTTTTATATCTAAATGGATAAAAGTTAGTACTTATTTATTTTTCAAAAATATTTCGAAACCGTTAAATATTGCCCAAGACTTAAGATTACTTAAAAAAAGAACCTTATTTAAGTATTTGTTTTCTCTTTGTTTAAATACTTCTTTGATTTTTATCACAGCTTTTAAAAATCTATTGTGATTCCCGAAACTTCACAAATGCTTTGTAATATTAGGTAGATTAGTTCTCACATCAATGAAGTCGAAAGATAGCAAAATTAAATTGACTATCGAGAATGCAATCAACGTATCCCCTAAATAGTTAAACAGTTTCCTGTCTTTTTGACCTTGGCTGAATGAATCTAGTACCCGGAAACTATCAACGAATACTCAGCGTCGTATTGCATACAATGATACTGATAATCGCTTGTTAGAAAAATGCGAGATATTTTGATTGACGTTATGTTTTTAGATGTGTTTCTAGTGATATAGAATGTACTGGGTCTTATTAGATGTCACAGGCTTTAGTTTAGGTTTGCATTTTAATGTTTGAATATTCTAAATAGTTGATTTTAAAATGGCGGATTTTTGGCGCCAAATTTTCAATTTTTTTTTGTAAGAACTATGAATAATGACATTTTTAGACGCTCTGTATATTATATTTTTTCATAACCTAATAATTTATTAATTCAGTTAAATTAGGGGAAATTAACTTCATGATAATTAATTATCGGTTAAGTGCGGGCTAAAATTCAACACAAAGTGTATTTTTATTCATTCTAACATTTGTTTTGCGGTAAAAACTGTTTATCAAATGTTTATTTACATAAAGTCTATTCATGCAACTTCCACTGTAATTAAAAAACGAAAATATTAATTAAACCCAAATAGTAATTAAGTACAAAAACGAGGGTAGTTTTATACTCCCTTCTATTTCTACCCTCCAATTATGTAAACATCAAAGTGAATTCCCCACAAGTGATTTTATAATAAGATCGAACTTGGGATAACTTTATTTGATAATTAATTAATAGCAATAAGAATAATAAGATAACAAGCTACAAGTGTCAATTTTTTACTTTTTGATTGGCGCGTTTCATGAAATAATTGCGATGGAATTTAATTAGTAAATTATGTTTACATTAATCAGCGGTGAAGACGGAATTGGAACATATTTTTCTTGTATCTTTATTTATTTAAGAGCCTTATACATAGGAGGTTTAAATTCGAACCATGTAAGAAGGTTCATATAATTACTTAGAGCATTAAATGATCTAAGTATAATTAGCATGATAATAATTATTTTGTCTGAAATAAAATCAATTTACGTTAAAGGTAAGTTTTTTAGCAAAAAAATCAGATATTTTTTTAATAAAATGTATTTCGTTAAAATCCGATATTTTTTAACCGACTTCAATAAAAGGAGGAGGTTTTCAATTCGACCGTATGTATTTTTAATAATAATTATGTATTTCGTCATCGTCCCTGTATCACCCTGTACGTTTTAAAGGATCTCAATTAGATTGAATTTATTTGAATATGTATTTTAAATTCTAATCCCAACTTACTCTCCCATAGGTATCCACTAACAATAATACGACATCAAACATTTGCAATAGAGATTCTTAACTCATTAAAAATCGAAGATTTCTTACCATTTGTCTATGATGGGAGTGCGGCGGCGTGTCATCAGTGCTGCGATCTATATCAGCGTTCGTCGGGCAGATCATATCCAGCGGCTCGTTCTTGACTTCATCCATCAGCCGTGGCGACGGAGATAGCGAATTCGACACTCCATTCCCGTTATTAGGCTGTTCGTGAGCTCTTGTGTTGTTCAGCAGGGGATTCTTGGTGGAAAAGTCGTGTATTTGTGGCTGGTCGTTGTTATTATCGTGGCGGGCGCGCTTGATGACGTCAGGGGAGTTGTCCGCGGAGCGGGACAGGCGGCGGGGGGGTGCGTGCAAGCGGCGGATAGGGGGGTGGAGTAGGGCTTCCTCCAGCTTGTCGGTATACGGCGTGTGCGGCGTGTGCGGGGTGTGCGGGGTGTGCGCGGGGTGCGGCGGCGTGTGCGGGGAGGGCGCGGTGTTGGCCCGGGCCAGGCTCTGCACGAGCGGCTGTGGACAATGTTAAGAATGAGCTTTTGCTATAGATAGACCCGTTGTCTTAAAGTTAACAAATATACTAAAACCTTCTTGGAGAGGTACGAGGACTATTGCTCATGGAATGGCTTCGAACTAGCTTTCGGTTGCGAAATGCAATGTTGAATATGATACTGCGTTTGCTTTGAATTAGCTTTCGGTTGAGAAAAAATTAATAAATATACTAAAACCTTCTTCAAGAAGTACAAAGACTATTGGTGAAAAAAGAATGTAAATCGGTGCTGTAGTTTTTTTTTTTGTTTTCGCACAATAGTTTCTACGGTGTTTATTGAACAGACAGACAGATGCGGTGATAGTGTCATACTATGATCCAACTAAGTATGTCAGTACTATGATCCAACTAAGAATAGGATTGATTCAGCGCCATATTGTAATTTGTGACGTCATAGGCGTTAATTTCAGGACACAAAACGTTTTTTTAACGTGAAAAAATAGTTACACAAATGATTTTAGAATCATATTGTTGTAAAATATAAGTTCTAAACTTAGATATCTAATAAAGGATTCGTATTAGACAAAAACAAACACAATATTATTCATTATTATTCAATATCATCAATATTCGAAAATATATATAAATATATAAATATCAATATTATCATTATTCGAAAACGGCTGAACCAACTGGGTTGAGTTTTCCAAATATTAATAGTAGGTATACGAAACATTATTTGTCTATGCGTCTGGCTGTACTATTTTATAGCTGTTATAGTTTATAATTGTGACGTTTTGGAAAAAACTGATATTACTACCAAAAGTTAAAAGAAGAGCATACACTGAAAATTATCATAATTTTATTTTCATCTAGTCTCTAAGATAAATCTATACGTATTGTTAAAAAAATACACTACTATTATATTATAGTATTAGTTTGCGTATTATAATATGTATGTATAAATATATATACCATTATAACTGAAGGACATCTGTATTTGCAAAGGTGTTGTGTAGTATAATTAAAATAATATGAATATTTGTATTGCTGAAATTATATTTAAAAAATGTTTCTAAAATTGCATAAATATAAATTCTAATTTTAATGCTTGGATAAGTAATACATGTTCCTCTTCCCTATTTCATGTATTATCAGTTTGGTTTAGATTTTCAGTTTTTAGCATAATTATTGTAAAAAAAATACGTGTGGCACTCGAGGACTGCCGCGGTAAATTTTGATAGAAATTACAGTAATATGCATAAATAGTATGCAAATATTTTTAAGCTATTGCATAGCATCGCATCGCTGTGCCGGTTGGAGTGGGGGGTGTTAGGTTTTTTCGTTACGGAATTTTTACATTCGGTCGCCGCGCTCAAGGCCCGCGATAGAAGCTATGCAATAGCATAATATTTGCATACTATTTATGCATATTACCGTAATTTCTATCAAAATTTAAAAAAGTATAAGGAAACTACATTGGCCGTTAATTACTTGTCTATATGTTTGAATAGTCTAGACAGTAGATATCTATTGTAATTATTCAGTTTAATTTATTTTTGTGGCAAAAAGAAGTTTTAATTTATTGGTGCAATTGTTTCACGTTTTGGAATGAATGCATTTTATAAGTAAGGTACTCTCTACTGAATTATGTTCCCGAAAGATGAGCCTTACAGATTAAAAATTTAACTAAATAATATAATACAAGTAAGACCATTATTAATATCAGTAATATTAAGTAAAAATAATATTAAGGTAGGTGCTGCTCGTAGCTACGAATACAATTTTAATACCAACCATCCGAAAATATGTTTTTCCTATTGAAATTAAGATATTTGACACAACATTTAATATTTTAGAAATATTATATTAATAATATGATGATACCTACTGATAACTTATTACCTGGGATGCCACAATTAAAACTAAAATTTGATATAGTACTAACATAATATAGCCCTTCAAACTCAAAATATATTTTTTAAATTTATGATTCGAACTCAAACTCAAATTTTAACATTCATATCTTTTTTAAATATTCATATCTTCGTAAGTAGGGTATACAATACACTAAAAAACAAATGTACATTAAACTTTAGAAACTTTTAAAATAAGTCTACAAAAATACATACCCCTTGAGCATCATCATTATGCGTGAGGCCAGACACTCTGAGCACCTCAGCGGTCTTCAAGAACGAGGATAGGCTCCTCTGGTGCACATTCACCTCGCCATGGTATATGAACTCGACCAGCGCGTGGAGGTCCGTGAAGGCCACGTCTTGGAGGACTATCACTGGGTGCTTGCAGGGTGTTGACTGGAAGAGATTGTTAAGTTAGACATGGGTAAGAGGTTATATTTATATATACAGACTAGCGGTCCGCCCCGGCTTCGCCCGTGGTACATATTTCGCAATAAAAGGTAGCCTATGTTCTTTCTCAGGGTCTAAAGATTATCTGTGCCAAATTTCATCAAAATCGGTCCAGTAGTTTATGCGTGAAAACCATACATACATACATACATACAAACCTTTCCTCTTTATAATATTATATATATATATACAGATATACTTAGTGCGTTCGAGGAATTCCGGATGTCGGGTAATTCGAAAAATTGTGAATACCATTTCAGAGCATCGTTTTATTGAGAGTATCGTAAAGGCATCGCATGAAAATAAACGGGTTTGATGACATATAGAGATACTTGTATATAATCATACACAACAAAATACTATGGGCTAGATATTTGTGAAATATTCATTGTTAATGTTATATTTGTTTTTTAACGTGACAACGTCTTATAATTCGATAACGCCGGCTGCACGCACGAAAAAACATGACTCATGCGGCGTTACCTCGCTCTGAGGCGTTCCGTGTAAGGCTTGAAGTGCAAGCGAGAGCGTGGAACGAGCGACAAAGAAGCACAATCTGACGTTGTCACGTTTAACTATCGTCAGTAGGTAAACCGACTTTACAGACAACCAATTTTTTTTATAGAAAAAGATACAGTCTATATGACTACACATATTTTGGTTACACAACAGTAGTTTTCTTATTTTGAAAAGTACGTAATTAAAACTAAATTGTTGTAGGTATTCTAACACTGTCTTCATAAGTGTCTTTTCTACGTAATAATAATAAATTCTGAATTTTGTTAAGAAGACCAATTTATTGAATCAAGTGTTAGGAACTTATGTTACATGTGAACAGTATTTAGTCCATAAATCTCATTCCTAAGTAAGTTAAGTTTATCCCAGTCCTTACGCAAAGTTGGCTATGTGTAAGCACGTCAGGTTGGCCGAGTGGTCTAAGGCGCCAGATTTAAGCTCTGGTTCCCGAGAGGGAGCGTGGGTTCGAACCCCACACCTGACAAAGTTGTATGTTTTTTATTTTTTATCTTATAAAATTATATTTTGAAACAAATTTGTACGGATAATATGTGTAATGTACCCTTACTGACTTTAGATTTCCTAAAATATTTAACTTGACATTTCGTACTTTTAATAGGCAAAAGTGATTATTAATTTGTTACCTATTTGATAACTAAAAAAAAATGGCATTCATTTATCTATACACATGGGCTATTATTAATTATTCGGTTTGTTCATTTTTAATGTCCTAAAAGAACTACTCGATTTTACTTTTTCATATTACTAAAACTATTGCTATTTTGAGTAACTTAAACTTTAAAACCGACTTAAAAACCGAAGGTTTTGTTTTTTTGGTAACTTTTTCGAACATAAATAAGGGTTGCCGCCAACTAATTTCTACCAGGGCTGTCATTATTTCAACACTAAAACTAAGAGAGAAGGCTTACCTTCAACAATTCTCTAAAATACGGGCTGCACGCTGACAGCACAACGCGGTGCGCCTTCAAGCTCTTGCCGTCACACGCCAGCGTGACGTCCACGAAGTCTTCATCATCACGAAGGTTCTCGAACGCGCTGGTGATGCTGCTTTGATAGTTGTTCCAGCGGAGACAGAAGTGTTGGGTGTCCACCATCTTGCTTAGCGTGTCATGTGTCCGGGGTCTGGGGGAGATTGAATAGTTAGTTGTGTTTGATAAAGGAAAGAGTTTTAATTTAAATGGTTGTTGCTAGTTACTTTATTATTTAAGGTCTATTTGAGTAATATAATATGTTAGTTTAGCACCTAGGTAGGTTGTTATTACCAAGTTTATATAGGATCTAAGTATACCTACATGGAGGTAAGGTTACTCTCGTTCGCAGATCTGAATTAAATCACAGGTTAAATTTAGTACAAAATTAAAGTCCAGACAAAACTTATTTTGTCAGTAGGTAACATTGCAGGTTCAATCTAGAATATTGTAACGCATTTTATTTGGAAAATAGCATAAATTACAAAGACGCACGCAAAAAAACAACTTAATTTTATCGTGATCCTATTAGTTATCACTACATAGTATAAAACAAAGTCGCTTTCTCTGTCCCTATGTCCCTATGTCCCTTTGTACGCTTAAATCTTTGAAACTACGCAACGGATTTTGATGCGGTTTTTTTTAATAGATAGAGTGATTCAAGAGGAAGGTTTATATGTATAATAACATCCATTAAATAGCGGAGAAGTAGGTATAGTATTTTTGAGGTTTCTAATGTGATGTCGTAAAAAATTACATTTTTTCCGCTTACATTGCAAACGCAGGCTGAACCCTACGAGTTTTATCAAAATAATGTACTAAGTATTATACACATTGAAAAGGTCTACAGAAAAGTCCGCGATGGTATATTTCTATCTCTTATGGATAACCCACAATAACTTTTTTTTGTCATTTACTTTTTACGACAAATAATGGCTAATTTTCGAAGCGATTTTAACCAATACAGCATTAATCCTTAACCAATTAAATACCTTGAATACATTGTTCATTTAATATAGATCTATATGGCCCTTTACACCGTATGATTTAAGTGAATATTTTCGAAGATATTACAGATTTAAAAATTGCGGGACGTAGCGTTTGCGGCGGTACCGGCCGGCCGCCCGGCTATATATTTTATACCCGTGCGAAGCCGGAGCGGGCCGCTATGTTTTTATATACAACGTTCACAGTTTTTCTGTAGTGTATTTAGTATCAGCATTGCACCCGTGCGAAGCCGGGGCGGGTCGCTAGTGTTTAATAAACACTACAGCCTACACTAACGTATATGCGAGCAAACCTGTATGATGAAACTAGTATAATGCAAAAAATACATAAACCCATAAATTAGGTCAGACTAAGCATAACTCGTACGTTGGACGCTAACGAAAATCTGTTATACCACGTCATAATGTTTTAGTAAAGCATCGATGTAAAAAAGTTATGATATCTACTTTTCTACCTAATAATAATATTGCAATCAAGTTTTATAAGCGATGAATATGTAAATGGATAATATCGAATAGGTAAGTGGACTAGAAATAATATCCCAAATTGCTTCTAAATTTCTTAACATAACTTTACCCTGGCTCCGCCAAAAACCAAAACCAAACGAAACCAAAAACTAAAAAAATAGGCTACTTGACTCAGGAATAGATGATTTTAATTTTGGTATTTATAGCTCTTTTAAGTAGATAGGTAGGTACTTATTGAATATACCCAATAGCAATCATGCAAGTACATACATATAATATGTAAATCAACAAATCGCATCTATACCTATTAATGAAGACTATCCATAAAGATATAGGAAACTGTCTATAATATTAATATAAGATATCATCAACAAGATATAAGTTAGGTAGATATTATAATAATATGTAGATTATAGGTCAAATACTAAACTTCTCCTTAACCCACGGTGGTCCATATTCTAATTCGTAATATCACGAAAGAAATTCGATCTTTCATTGTTATCACACCGGTCACTGGGTTCTATTGTCTACGAATTGTTTAAAAACACCAAAGATATCTTTTTGTGAAAACCACCATTTTATAAATAGCGGTAAAGTTGATAATTGCTTCTCTTGCGCAGTGTGATTCGATTCGAGTAATGCATTGTGATTAGGTTATGCAAGTGGCTTCTAAAAAGTACGTTTTTATGTGGAATTTTATAATTATTATCATTTGTAATTGAAAGGACATCAAGTAAATATAATATGTACCTATTCTGATTTTTATACAGCTACCTAATTATAGAACCTATATCCCGTGTCCCGAATAGGTATCTCAAAAAAATATGAATAGAAAAGATTCTCTACTAGAACTTTGCAAAAGAAACTATATTATTTTCAAGTAAAATTTATTTCAAATTAGATGATATACCTACTAATCCTCCTGATAAATAAAAAAATATTGACTTTATACTTGTTACCTACTCAATCACATTAGAACGGCTAAATAAATTCGGCTGAAATTTAGCATGGGTATAGATTAGTTATTATCTGGAATAATTAATTATAAACAGGCTTTATTCACGAATCACGCGAGTGAAACCATGGTCTGAAACGAGTACCTACAGCAGTCGATTTAAAGAAACAATTACGATCTCTAAGTTTTAATACGGTTGTACAAAACCACGTTGAAAAGCGGCATAATTCAAAACGTGAACAGTCAAACATTATAACTCTTTTATTTGTATAATCACGTGCTGACTTTGAAACGCGTGTTGTTTGAGCCTAAGTACAAGCTTTTCTTTTAGACTCTTCGAATTTGTATGGCTTGAAAGTTTAGCAGAAATTTTGTTGATATTTTATATGATTTCCATGTCAATAAGACATTGTTTTACAGACACGTATAGAG
This sequence comes from Colias behrii, assembly GCA_029959065.1. Lineage (NCBI taxonomy): Eukaryota > Metazoa > Arthropoda > Insecta > Lepidoptera > Pieridae > Colias > Colias behrii. The sequence goes on from JARWMC010000013.1 coordinate 976,143, forward strand.
TTATGAAGCCTCTTCAATGAGGTAAAAAATTTAATAAGAATTTTTACTTTGGATTTTAAATTGACAATAATAGCTTAAGTAATGTACTTATAGTCGAGCCAATTTAATAGGCAACATTTGACGTCTATCAATTTTATCTTCGAAGAGAGGTAAATCAGAAATTGTTTATTATGTTTAATGGTTTATTAGTAAAATCAAATCTTAAAAGTACTTGTATCGGTCATTATTATTATAAATATGTAATCGTAAATGAAAAAAGTTAAGCAAATGTGCAGTTCTAACAAAACGAAATATGTTATTCTATGTCGTCGTTACTAGGTTACGTTGTTGAATTTTGTTGAACTGTCAAATGTTGCCTATTAAAATGGCTCTACTATAATAAGTTAATTCTTAATATTATTCACTTTAATTCAAACAATACTTACAAGAAACGTTGTCAGTGATATAACTAATGTCTAGTAACTAGAATTGCACAATACATAATTTGATTGCAAATTGCAATAAACAATAAAATAAAAACAATTAAAAAAACGGGTCATGTTTGATAATAAAGCTTCCACATTCTTGCAGATAGTGGTGTTATGACAGTATTAAATATGCTTTTGGCCTATTTTTTCCATTAATTGCTACATTTATTTATGATAGATGTCGACAGGATATAAATAAAATAAATATAAAGTTAGTTTCTATGTAAAATGGGACAAACTGGCATACACTCATGTCATATACAGTGTGTCCGGACATGACATACCGATATTTGAAGGGGCTATTCTCCAGTAGGCGTAGTTTCGACACATTAGTCGGTAATTATCGACAATTAATTTATAGTCCCGTCTTCAGCAATGAAAATGATGTCGCTTAATACCTCTCCCTAATTTGTTGGAAGTATATTATAATGGATACATATTTGTTTATAATTTTTATTCTTCACAAAACTTTCCGTAATGCGTCAAAATATTTATATAATAATAGCCTTGTAGTAATGCATTTTTATCTAAATTAATAACATCATTATTTCAATTCCGTAGATATATGAAAAATAAATAAAATATAGATTTCATGGATTTGGAAAATCATTTCTTTGCAACACATTCGAATATTGTCAAAACAAATTATTCTTTGACATTGTCAATCGTTATGATACCGACGTTTGATCTCGACAAGATTTCGAAGGCCCTTCTCCCATTACGCTACCGGTATCCTACACGTCCGCGACTAGTTTAATTGGTCGCTTTTGCGTCGCGTTTCGCGCGTATCTCTTCGGTAGAAAGATAAAAAATTCTTATCATCATGTTGTAGTTCTCGTGCGGCTATAAAAACTCTACAATTTATGTTTCTTTCAATATATGGATGAATCCAGTACCTACTTCCTACTTTTACGTCGTCACTGGAATCGCTCGACATAGCGTCCGTAGCTACAAAAACGAGGCACAATAATGATGAATTTAGTCATTTTTCAGTCGCATAATATGCGAGCATCGGGTAGCGAGCAAATATCTAACTAGTATTCTACTCGAGTATCGTATTCTAGAAGTATCGTAATGGGAGAAGGGCCTTACGGTTTGTGTGGGTTTGTAGATACGGTTGATAATGTCGGAAAAATTATAGATTATTATAATTTTATAATAAAAAGATATTTCACACTTCCGATGCTACATGATTTAACGCAATATTGTTTTCTCTTATTTAATGTTATTGCAATTAAAATAAAATAAACAAATAATGTTTTATTTTTAAGATGGTTTCAAAATTTTATTGAAAATGTTAAGAAGCCTCTTATATTATCCATACTAATATTATAAATGCGAAAGTAACTCTGTCTGTCTGTCTGTTACTCAATCACGCCTTAACTACTGAATCAATTTGCATGAAATTTTGTATAGAGATATTTTGATACCCGAGATAGGACATAGGATAGGCTTTATCCCGGAAATCCCACGGGAAGGGGAACTATGCGGGTTTTTCTTTGACTGCGCGGGCGATGCCGCGGGTGGAAAGCTAGTATTAAATAAATATTAAAATATGTAGTGTACCGCTGTCTGTATTTATTCAGCCTAAATTATTGCATTCATATTCGATTAATTTCTTTCTGAACTTCTAGGATAATAAAATTATACAGATGAATACAAATAAAAAACGATCGAATTAAGAAAAAAATTTATTAGAAAAATTTAATTTAACAGTTTATAATAGCGTAGTTGAAAATTTGGCTCAAAACCATCATCTCTCATCAACATAATTCTAGTAACTTGTGCATCTGTAAATTATAAAATTTATAGATAAATATTTATATTTAACACATAAATAATTACCCGTGAACCGCTAAATCAATTGCATATATTCATCCTTTGCTTATTAACTGTAATAAAATATACAATGATGCACATAATATACAAGCTAAAAATACAAGTGATACAAATTATCCGTTCCGTCCTTAGTTTTCGTTCCGTCCGTTTCTATAAGGTCTTAAAGATTTCTCGAAAGGCTTCGAATTGAGCAGAATAATAATTATCTTGTAGAGCTTTTAGAGTCTTTTGATTAGAATTTTATTGCACTTCACAAATAACAAAATATTACTAAACTAAAACTAATAGCTTTAACTATATAAAAACATAACGCAGATTGATATTTTCTTAGGATATTTGTTATCCCATAGATTTATAGGATTTTTAAGAACATAATTAAAAATTATCCTCTTGAAAACACAAAATTTATATTTATTTTGATAGAAATATTATTTCGATTGATTGATGTCAAATGTCAAAAAAGTAAATAAGGAGATTGCCATACATGGAATTTTGGATTCCATGAATATGTAATAAATAGAACATTAATTAAACGATTGATATAAAAAAATATCGAATTTGATTAAAATTAAATTAACTGCCATGTTTTTTGTGCATAACATGTGCTTTTTTCATATGCAATTGTATTTGTAATAATGCGAAAAATTTATGTAACTAATTTTAATTTACTATATATTCCCTAATATCAAGGTAAATTTCTTGGAAAAACAACACTAAATTTTTTAGGTCCATACTATAGTTACTGAAAATCGTTAGTTACCGACCGATTTCGGTCGAGATCGATGTCGATTAATGTGTCGAGACTACACCTACAGGTATTTTTATCGACAATTCCTCCTCACCCCCCTCAAAATGGCAAACCTATCAATTCGGATAGTGAATTTATGAAAATTGTAATAACTTCGAAAGTGAGTGTCACAAAATACTAAATTTGGTTTTATTTGAACAATAACAAGTTATTCTAGGGACCACTAAACAAATTTAATTGATAAGAGTGATGAAACATACTTTAAAAAATTCGAAAACCATTTTGAGGGGGGTGAGGTAGGGGACTGTAGAGGGGTTGAATTGTCGATAAAAATACCTGGAGAATAGCCCCTTCAAATATCGGTATGTCATGTCCGGACACACTGTATATTATAATGAAAGTCGTAGTAATTTTAAAACAATTGTTATAATCTGTGGTGAATGTTAAAATATGTAATGACGGTTCAAAAATGCTTCTGGAAGTCTAATTGAATAAAATAAATGTTTGATTTTTAGTTTTGAAAAGAGGTAAAGTTTTGGTTAATTTATACATTAATACGTAATAAAAATTTTACTAAAACTGTAATGAAAAATTATAACAGTGTTTATATTTTCGTTTGCGTAAAACTGCAATTTATTTCACTCATATAATATTACCCAAGAAATTTTTAAATCTCTTTCAAAAGATAAATTGAATGAAAAAAGTGTAAACTCTAAATATATTAAAAGCAAGTAATAACTGGTGTTTTCACAAATAAAATAAATAACTATTTCTAAATACATTTTTAATTTTCCCGCGTAAAAAACGGTTGAACGTGCTTTTGAAAATGTAACGAAATTATACATGAAATAAAAAGCTATGCTTAGACTAGATTTCTAAGTATTTTTTTATATAAAGGGTGTCGTGGCGCAATGCAAATGTGCCATTCAATATAATGAAAAGATTCTAGGCTTTGTGACGCTGGACAAGTTATGGGCGGAGCGGATAGCGATTATTATGATATTTTTATTATATACTTTTACAAATAAGTTGTTTTATTATTTATTGTCTAGTTATTAAATACAATTCCTTTTTGAGTTGCCTTTGTTCAAAAAAATACAGTATTTATATCGGTGAAGTTTATAAAATATAGGAAATAGAAAACCACGAGACTTCAATTATAAAATCGTGCAAAAATTCAAGTATCTTTCAATTTTACAGTATATTCGACTGTAAAACAATGATATTAAATTAAGTCTTCATATCATTTTAAAATCATTCAAATTATGTAGGTTTTGGCTAAAAAATAACCGTCTTACTGCATTTAAATTATTACCATCTAAATCGCTCCCGCTTATGACTTGCTTCCAAACTAACTGTATACTATCTGCCCCTATTTAACTAAACACCATCCATCTTTTACTCAAAAGGTTTTTAACGCCTTTGCAATTGTTCCTTTATATATAGAGGTGTTTCTGTCCGTTTATTTTAATATGAAATCCGATTTATTTAAGGATTATAATTGTGTACTTTTTATATAATAACGAGGGGTTGGCTTTAGAGTTAAATAGAACTAGTAATTTTTAAAATGTAATAAGTATACACCTATCCTATCCTATTATAATATTATAAATGCGAAAGTTTGTGAGGATGTGTGTGTGTTTGTTACTCTTTCACGCAAATACTACTGAACCAATTACAATGAAATTTAGCACACATATAAAGGGTAACCTGGAGTAACTCATAGGATAGATTTTATCCCGGAAATCCCACGGGAACGGGAACTATGCGGGTTTTCCTTTCGAAATGCGGGCGAAGCCGCGGGCGGAAATCTAGTCTCCGCATAGTTCCCGTTCCAGTTGGATTTCCGGGATAGAACCTATCCTATGCGTTAATCCAAGTTACCCACTATTCATTGTAATCGGTTCAGTAGTATTTGCGTGAAAGAGTAACAAACACACACACACATCCTCACAAACTTTCGCATTTATAATATTAGTAGGATACTCTACTAAAACGTAAAAACACTTGGGTCATTTTATCAATAATAATCATTATCAATGCATTTTAACTTGCTGAAATCTAATTTTCGAGATAACGAATATTTTTGGCCGTCATCTGGTATGATATAGTTCTAATACCTTTAATCATAGTTGTGAATTCTTATCAAGGAGATATCGATTTGGCTAAGTGCGAGTCGGGCGAAGAAAATGCTTTTTCTGCATTGAGATAATATTACTACGTATGGAGGAGACACCACGAACAAAATCTGTGCGCCATTTTTTTGCTCTAACTAAGTTTTAAAAATTATTATCTAGTTAGGTACTTACCGATGAAAGTTATTCCTTTGCACTTTTCCGTATTATTTGTGCAATATCGTAACACACACGAAGGCATATTTGATGCGTTTCACTTTAAAACGTGCAGTTACGCCATATGGCGTATGTTGAGCGGAACATAAGTGATGTAGGCGGTGTCGTCTCCATATGTATATCTCAATGTTTTCCTGTATATTTTTTTTATAATTTTAGTTATTATATTAGAAGTATTAGTTAGGCTGTAGACATTTTTTCTGCCTGAATTTAAAGTTTATAGAATCAGTAGATATTGGTAGCATTTATATCTAGATTTGCAATAAAGTAAATAAATTGTATTCACATTAAAAAGAAAGGGAAATTAATAGAAAATTGCAGGTATAAATTTTTTGTCTATTTTTTAAATTAAAAATTCTAGAACGTATAGGATCTAGAAGTATATTTGCGATCCATTGTTACAAATTTTCATTTTTATTTTGCGTTCTGTGAATAGTTTTTAATTTCAAAATGCACGTTTCGCAATTTTTTATAACATTGATATAAAAATTCATCAATCAACGGTTTTAATGTATTGTTAGAGTTCCGATTATGGTTCAGTTCCCGTTTTTACGTACATAAGTTAATGTAAAACCTATGTACTAAATAAGATAATAATCTATGTGCTAAATCTATACTAATATTGTAAAGCTGAAGAGTTTGTTTGTTTGTTTGAACGCGCTAATCACAAGAACTACTAGTCCGATTTGAAAAATTATTTCGGTGTTGGATAGCCCATTTATCGAAGAAGGCTATATGCTATATATCATCACGCTAAGACCAACAGAAGCGGAGCCACGCGGGTGAAACCCCGGAGCGCAGCTAGTTATTTCATAAATATCGTTCAAGCTGTCTAATAGTTTATTTAAAAAAAGTGTGACCCCTTGTATATAGGTATAGATTTATCTTTACTTACGCAATGTATAATCTCTTTTAATTAGTGTTTTAAATGTTTAAATAAAACTAATTTTAACTACGGATCTCAAATCGTTATCGTTTTGCAATAACATAAAATGCATACATAGATAATGTGAATTCTTATTTATAAAAACTTTATCTACATTACAGATTATATATTGGAATAATATGACACTTTTCGGGAATTTTGTATTTCATTCCTCAATTAGGTATGTCACATTTAAAATTAGATTCATTATAGTTGAATTTATATTTTTGGTTTTATGGCATTCAAATGCTTTTATAAATATAAATTTATAAAGAATAGAAAAAATTCGATCACGAGGCGGGACTCGAACCCGCATCCTTCGCGCCATTCCGGGGCGGATGCCTCACCAACTCAGCCACTCGTGACCCGCCCGAGTGATCGAATTTATTCTATTCTTTCAGTTTTATGTGTCTGAAGGGACACACCGCGCGCCATCTATTGAGATGATTAACAACCATTTCAACCAATATGAAGCACTTTTCAGTGAATACAATATTGTAACGATGGAACACGACCTTTTTTGTTGAATTTATATTTTTGGTTTTATGGAATTCAAATGCTTTTATAAATATAAATTTATAAAGAATAGAAAAAATTCGATCACGAGGCGGGACTCGAACCCGCATCCTTCGCGCCATTCCGGGGCGGATGCCTCACCAACTCAGCCACTCGTGACCCGCCCGAGTGATCGAATTTATTCTATTCTTTCAGTTTTATGTGTCTGAAGGGACACACCGCGCGCCATCTATTGAGATGATTAACAACCATTTCAACCAATATGAAGCACTTTTCAGTGAATACAATATTGTAACGATGGAACACGACCTTTTTTGTTGAATTTATATTTTTGGTTTTATGGCATTCAAATGCTTTTATAAATATAAATTTATAAAGAATAAAAAAAATTCGATCACGAGGCGGGACTCGAACCCGCATCCTTCGCGCCATTCCGGGGCGGATGCCTCACCAACTCAGCCACTCGTGACCCGCCCGAGTGATCGAATTTATTCTATTCTTTCAGTTTTATGTGTCTGAAGGGACACATAGGGACTGGTGAGGCATCCGCCCCGGAATGGCGCGAAGGATGCGGGTTCGAGTCCCGCCTCGTGATCGAATTTTTTCTATTCTTTATAAATTTATATTCATTATAGTTATCAAATAGTTGAGTTTTTGAGCAGTTTTTGTGCGAATTGCATGTACCTATATATTTTAAGTAGGTTAAAATACAGTAATATGTATAAATAGCTGTGCCGCGCGGTTTCACCCGCATTGCTCCACTCCTGTTGGTCTTAGGGTGATGATATATAGCCTATAACCTTCCTCGATAAATGGACTATCTAACACCGAAAGAATTTTTCAAATCGAACCAGTAGTTCCTGAGATTAACGTGTTTAAACAAACAAACTCTTCAGCTTTATAATATTATAGTATAGATTAACCTCTAAATTCTACAAAAAACTAACTTTATGATTGCGTCTTTATGATGGAAAAACTTTAAGAGCTTTCATTAAGTATGTTGAAGAATTATTATTATGTTTAAACTTTATTTTATGTACACATTATTTTGATAAAACTCGTAGGGTTCAGCCTGCGTTTGCAATGTAAGCGGAAAAAAATGTAATTATTTACGACACCACATTAGAAACCTCAAAAATAACAGTACTTCTCCACTATTTAATGGATGTTATTGTATACATATAAACCTTCCTCTTGAATCACTCTATCTATTAAAAAAAACCGCATCAAAATCCGTTGCGTAGTTTCAAAGATTTAAGCGTACAAAGGGACATAGGGACATGAGGACATAGGGACATAGGGACAGAGAAAGCGACTTTGTTTTATACTATGTAGTGACGATACAATGGATTTGATATAGGTAATAGGTATATACTTATGTATTTTTTAATTATTTGTGTTTTTTTTCAAAGGTCTTTCTGTCAAACGCAAAATACGAGCACAGATTCTTAATAAGTAATACATAGATATTATTTTATCTCTACTGTAATGTTAAAAATCAAATCTATATTGTATATAAAAACTAGCTTTCCACCCGCAGCTTCGCCCGCGCAGTCAAAGAAAAACCCGCATAGTTCCCGTTCCCGTGGGATTTCCGGGATAAAACCTATCCTATTTCCCGGGGTAAAAAGTAGCCTATGTCCTATCTCGGGTATCAAAATATCTCTATACCAAATTTCATGCAAATTGGTTCAGTAGTTGGCGTGATTGAGTAACAGACAGACAGACAGAGTTACTTTCGCATTTATAATATTAGTATGGATGAAACCCGTTTCGCGTTGTCACGGCATCACGTGTGAACGGCTGAACCGATTTCGATAATTCTTTTTTTATTATATTCCTTGAAGTACGAGGATGGTTCTTATGTAGAGAAAACGTAAATATGTACCACGGACGAAGCCGGGGCGGACCGCTAGTATTAAATAAATGCGCAACTTAATATCATAGCTTAAAAATAAAACGCCTTACCTCCAACGACGATCACCATTAAAATAAAAAATAATCTACAATTATATAATTTATATATTTTTTTTTTGTAAATTTAGCGCTTTATCAAAAACCTAGGCTACCTGATATCTTATCAGGCATATAGTTTAGGTTTCTGTGCGATTCTAGTGTTGAAACCAATTTTTTGTAATAAATTATTGTGGATATTTTAGCTACGTGGAATATTATTGGAGGAAATAAATGTTTGTCAGTTTATTCGTAGAGCTGTAAATCAATTTTAGATGTATTTTTCGCGATTTTGTAGTTCTTCAGGAATATTAATTTATATATTATACTTAAAAGCTATATTTCTCGGTAATTTTGTATGTATACGTAGGTCTGATAATAGGTATCAAATTATTTTTTAGCTCCTAAGTTAAACAAAATTTGCCGGGTTAGATAGTAAACAAAAAATTGTTCTGGTCAGAGTAAATGGACACAATTGGCAGACTGTATTTGAACAAATTTTAAAGAAGATAGATCTTTACCTTGAGAACATACAGAAAGCTATATCTTTATTATTTTTATAGCATTTAAAATCATATAATTTGATTAGGATATTTTTCATCATGGGTAAAATCGATCGTTATACAAAAATATATAAAATATATATGTTATACAAATTCGGATTCATTATTATTATCAAATCGATAATGTGTAATATTAATAAGGTAATAGATAAAATGCAATATGCCATTTAAATTTTGTTAATATGAAAGTTTGTCTGTTTGTACGCTTTTACGACCTAACCTCGCAGATTCAATTATTAAAACTTGTTAGATATAAATATAGTTTGTCCTCAACTATTGATATTCCAAACTTGATCCAAATCGGTGTTTTGCTTTAGCCGTAAAGAGTAACAGACACACAGACTATTATATTAACATTATTATAGCATAGCTTTTGCTGACTCACAAACCCAATCTTTCTATTTGCTATGAAGAAATAACAGAAAAAATACCATCTGTTTAATCGAAAAAGTCCTTGGCTATTTTAATTTGTCTCTAAAATTGTAAAACACGGAAATTATAATTTTTGTTTGATTTAAAGTGTTTATTTTACGCTTTAGTTTATTATCTATAGATAGATTTTAAATTTTAATTGATGTGTTGTAAAACAAGTTGAACATATTATCTTTTTACAAAATATTACGTACCTACTTACTTTAATATTTTTATAGAATTTCATCATAATTAATAAATTGCTAAAAAAATGTGTGTATTGTCCCAACAGCGATAACAATTTTTGCTATGACTTATTTTTTTGTTTAATCTGATTTAGTACTAAGAACCATTTATATAAAATAGCTCGTTTCTTTTTGATAAGCGTAGTTAGGTCGTGGCGTTTCAACTCTGACACTAGCTAGATAAAGCCTAAATTTTTAGTTCTTATCCGATAACGCACTGAGATAGTGCTCAAATGTAACACTATAGGTTGAATTATACACTAATTATAAATAATATCACGACAAAGTCATTGGAGACAAATTTATTTTGATAATTAAAGATTTTAACGGGTTTTTAACGCGATTTATTCATCATATATTATCCCGTGTATTATCCCGACGTTTCGCGCAAAGTGACGCGACGAATTCGATGCAGTAAGCGACACATCGGGATAATTTTATTGAATAAATCGCGTTTAAAATCCGTTAAAATCATCAATTCCTAAATGTATAATACTCGCATAAAATTCAACAAGAAAATACAAATAATTTTGTAAATTAACTTAAGTATTTTTTATTTGAAAAAAAAAAGAAACAATCATATACAGTAAAGCTTAGAAAAGATATGTAAAAGATAAGAACGTTTTTTATATAATAGTGAGATCGAGATATGGGTGTGATAATATATGAAATGTAGTGAATTGACCCAATATCGAATGCACTTTTTTATCATTATGTATCATGAGTTTTCCTTTTATTTTAATTTATCAGCACATTTTGTTAAATAATTTTGTTAGTGTTAACGTCGAAATCTTTAAGACCGTAAAAATATATTTAGGAGCATAGAAACATATTAAAAAAAAATAAAGATATAAGTAAGTTACTTAAAAAAAAACATTTTTTTTCTAAAATGACTGAATAATTGTTTTGCTAAATAAATATCTTTATATTTCTAATATTTTTTTTATGAAGTCAAAATAAAAGAACGTACCCTCTTATTATAAACTTGGTAAAATAATACCTATAGTTTTAAATTAAAGGACTGTCTAGAAATAAAATACGTACCTAACTTAAGCACTAGATGGTTTGAACTCAAACGCAGTACTAAGCTCAAGTTACTTGTTATCACTTAAATATGCACTTCTAATTAAAGTGTTTTTTATTGTTTATCGAGAATGATAAGCGTATCTATTTTTTACTTATTAGTATAGTCTATATCTGCTCTACGAGAATTTTTATGCATTTTTGTAGGATTTTTGTATAACATCTATACGAAGAGTTTGTTTGTTTGAACGCGCTAATCTCAGGAACAACTGGTCTGATTTGAAAAATTCTTTCGGTATTAGCCCTTGTATCGAGTAAGGCTATAGGCTATATCATCTCGCTAGAAAATATACCTACTTATTTCTCAAAATATTCTATGATACTAAAAATGAAAGCTTTTCAGGTGATATTGTATAATTTAATATAAGCTTGTGTGATTGCATGAAACCCATAAAACATTTAATTTAATATATTTGCTGATATCTAAAATTCTCGAATTAATGACTATTAATAAATATTAAAACAGAACTATTAAAACACTATCAATAACGGGAAAGATGTTCGGAATTACCGTCATCTATACTAATATTATAAAGAGGAAAGGTTTGTATGTATGTATGTATGTATGTATGGTTTTCACGCATAAACTACTGGACCGATTTTGATGAAATTTGGCACAGATAATCTTTAGACCCTGAGAAAGAACATAGGCTACCTTTTATTGTGAAATATGTACCACGGGCGAAGCCGGGGCGGACCGCTAGTTATTAATAAACAAGAATTAAATTAAATTTTGTTACTTACTTTTAGTTTATATACCTAATTAGGTATGGTAACATATAGCCGAAAATAGGTCGAGTTCCCTTGTTCGTCTTTTGGGTCGAAAAACATATATTTAAATTTTTAAACAATATAAATTATTTTGTTTATTAAATTTATTAAAAAAATATTACCTGCTCTATTTAAATAATATTTTTAAGCTAGTGCATAGCTTTTATCTCAGACTTAGAGCGCGGCGACCGAATGTAAAAATTCCGTAACGAAAAAACCTAACACCCCCCACTCCAACCGGCACAGCGACGCGGTGCTATGCAATAGCTTTACCGCGGCAGTCCCCGAGTGCCACACGTATTTTTAAGCTATTGCATAGCTTCTATCGCGGGCCTTGAGCGCGGGGAACGAATGCAGAAATTCCGTAACGAAAAAACCTCACGCTCCCTACTCCGACGGGCACGGAGGTGTGGCTTGAAGGCATAGCATGCAATAGCTTTACCGCGGCAGACCCCGAGTGCCACACGTCTTTTTTTTATATAATTGGAAAGAAATAATGTACCAATTGCGGTTAGAATAATTTTGAAATCCCTTCTTTTACTATATAGCAATAAGTTATGGAATCTGTATGTTTGTAGAGATCTTCGGAGTTACTGATCCGATAATGAAAATTCTTACACTAACAAAAAGCTATACTATTTAGGAGTGATAAAAAATATCCTGATATGGTTTCTCTTCCAGATCACCGAACAAATTATGATAATTTATACCTATATTAAACTAGCAAACCGGGCGAACTCCGTTTCGCCACCAGATACACCTTTTCTTTGCTATAAACCTCACGGAGCCCGAGACCTATCCAACGAATGCAAAACCGTGGAAATCGGTTGGTGCGTTCTGAAGTTATAGCGTCAGGAAGGAAGACCCGACTTATTTTTATAATATATTAAATTAAATATAGAGTTGATACTTCATCATAGAGCTTTAAGCTACTGATCTCTCTAAACGCAAGTTCGACTGTTTTTGCATGTGAAGCATGCAAAAACAGTTCGATAGTTTTTGCATGTGAAGCATACGTATTCAAGATTCTTTGTGTAACTCTAAGTGATGGGGAAATTTTAATCTTACAAAAATATAGGCTTTTATATTGTATGCAGAAAAAATTTAATAAATAAATATATCAGGACAATTTTCACACACGGCACGATCTGATCCCATACTAAGCTTTCGCTTGTGTTATGGAAACCAGATGGCTGATAAACATACTGTATATATAATTTTAAATAAATACTTATATAGATAATTAACACCCAGACACAGAGCAAACATCTATGTTCATGTGACCTGTTGTATTCAATAATAATGCAGCATAAATATATTATAGAATTTAAATTGATGACTTAGTTCAGTCTAGTCATTAGGTACAAACAAAAATACGATTTTTCCTCTTTATATAAATGTAGATATTTCCTGTAGGTATATTTGACTAGTTTTAGTCTCTTTTTCGATTATAATCTGAATTATGTTCTTAAATCTAACTTACCTTAAAAATAATGTATTGTCCGCTTAACTGTCTTCGTTTTGCTTATATCTGAAAAGAGAAACAATATATTAGTCTATATAATAAAAATAAATCGCTAAATGTGTTGGTAAGCGCAAAACTCGAACAGCTGAACCGATTTCGTTCATTTTTTTTTATAATATTCCATGAAGGTACGAGGATGGTTCGAGAAAACGTAAACGTAAACATGTACAAGCGAAGCCGGGGCGGACCGCTAGTTTTCAATAAAATTATTGACTTAGAATTGAATAATTTCATACGAAAGTAAATATATTACTTCATATATAAAACCCGGGAGTATTCTTGGATATTAGTAATTTGGATTTACCTAAGCTTTTCCTCCAAATCTATGAATAGATATTGAGCTGGTTTTTTTTATGTATTTTTTTTATCTTAATTACGCATTCAGAATCGAATGACACATTTATTTTACTAGATTACGTAAAAGAGTATTATGGTTTGACTGTATCTTTTGTATAGGTATTGGAAATAATTGAATTGATTTTAATGATTCCTTTTTCGTCGATTTTTTGAAGTGAAACTTCTTTATCGGGGTTGGAAAAAAATTTTGTGTAACATTTTTTCGTTACGCGTAACATTTTTCCGTTACGCGCCATCTTTTTCTTATCCCTACCACGTGTGATTCGACGTATTTCTGTAAAGTTGCATATAGTAAATTATTTTTTGAAAAATAAGGTCATAAAGAAGTTTCACTTCTTACGTGTGTACACTAGTACACGCACACATTTTTTTTTGTTTTTTTTTGTCTCTTGAGACGTGTTTTTATATGAATTTTATTGTATAATCGATTTAAGGCTTTTTAAGTTTCTGTTTACAGTTTATATGTAAGATATTTTTTTAAGAATAATAGACTTTTATAAAAAATAGGTATTAGATATTTAATTAGACTTTACGTATTGTAAGAATGCAGATTTATCAAAAAGTGCATTAATAATCTGTGTCAAGTATATTAATAGACTAGCTGTCCCGGCGAACTTTGTACCGCCCTGTCAATGAATGTTGTGTTACCTTTTAGCTGAACTAATTTAGGCTTTGATGAACGTAATACAATGATACAAAATAAATATTTATGGATTGATTAATATGGATTGATATGTAATAGTATTTTATTTTATTACTTCAAACACGTCTCAGAGAAAAATGACTGAATTTTAATAATTTGTGCAGCATGGATTAACTCTTTTCATTCTTTAACTATTATCGACCACGCCATCGTTTCGTTTCACTTTAGTTGTAATAATAATTTTACCATTATCATTGGGCGATCGACGCTGATACAGTGGGTAACCATCGTTGCCTGTTATGGTCTCTGCCATCAATTTTCGTGGATACCTTTTGGTACACTCACTGTCAACCATGCATGGTGATTGGTGGTTGATGGTGTCACACGGTCCATGAATCATATTCGTGATAACAACGTTATGTCGGTCTAGATCGGTTTCAGGATTAGCAATCCCCGCACACTCATATATTTTATCTGCCCGAATCCTTTCGACTAACCAAATTAAAATGTGTGCATGCTGCAAGCCAGATTGTTGTCATTCGATTGAATACATCCATCATTGAATAATCCCAAAGATGTGTTCCATTAATGTAACTCATCAGTGATTGGATTTTTTGCTTGAAAACACGTGTGGTGATGTCGTGCCGATCACTTGATATTTGTCCGGGAAGCAGCAGTTGAATAATTTCCATCCATTTCGGATTACATATAATGTAATGAATAAATCTGGCCGACCATAATGACGAACATATTATTATGTCATTGCATCTTGCGCATATTCACTTGGGCTACCTGTGTATGTCGCCGGTAAAATAATCAATAGACCAACATTTTCTGCACCTTCTTCTGTGCTAATTGCGTCGCATAAATGGATGTAATCTTCAAAACGCAATTTAGCTTGTTTATAGCAATTTGATAGCAATATTGTTGACGCAGTCGATGAAATCGCAACAAATAATTGTCAGAATTTTTACATTTTTATAGAATTTTTTTAACAATTAATCGAACTAAACTTCTTTGTTAGTTTCCCCACCAAAAATACCTTATTAATTTCTGAAAACACGCGTAAACACAAACATTTGAGGAATTTTTATGTATCTGCTTTTATTGCACTTTTTAATAATTGATTTTAAAATAAATACAAACAATATTTATTCACCCTTTTTAATTTTTTATTATTTTACACATAATACATTTTTGAACGCATGAATGTCAAACATTATTTTCCGTATTTGACAGGATTGACAACTAATGAATGACATGTACGAAAATCAAAATTTTGGGAAAATATTTATTCGTCTAGTTTTTGTTGTTTTTATGATTTATTCTGCTATTCTGGACGGAGACAAATCCAACGAATCTAAAACCATGAAAATTGGTTCAGCAGAACTCGAGTTATAAGTGTTGGAACATACAGACTTTCTTTTATATATATATATATATATATATATATATATATATATATATATATATATATATATATATATATATATAGATATTATATATATATATATATAGATATATAGATATCGATTGTTACTTTTAGAAGAGTTTAGTCAGCAATTTTATTAATAGTCCATATTATATGTTATATTGTATGAATGTCATTGTGAAATAAGGAAAACAGTCAGAACTAAATTCCACTAGGTATGTGCAATTTATTAAGGCAATTACTTCTTATTACTCTTTCTAGCACATTCTTTATCTTGTCTAGATAAGCATTTATGTAATGTGTAAATAATTTAAATATTATCTATATATATAAAACTCAAAGGTGACTGATATAGTGATCTATCAACGCACAGCCCAAACCACTGGACATATCGGGCTGAAATTTGGCATGCAGGTAGATGTTAGGACTTAGGCATCCGCTAAGAAAGGATTTCCCGAAATTCTTGCAGGAACGGGGAAAAAAAGGGATGCACGTACAAAGTCGTGGGCGGAAGCTAGTATTTAATAAATTGGTATTTTTATAAAATGACTAATGGTGTAGTGGTTAGAGCATGGTAACTCATGGCACTGAATTTGATTAATATATTTTAGTAATAACATTTTTACAGTTTTTTTTTGTAATACCGTTTCTGTGTTTTTGTATATTTGGTTATTATTGTGTTACTGCTTTTTTGAGCTTTCAGTGTATTGTGATTGTTTCTAGATTGAAGTCGCGGTTGTGTGACTTATATTAAAATAATTTCGGGATGAATCTTATATCTATTCTGAAATATAAGAAAAATATTTATTTAGAAAACATTTCAAATGTGGACATAAAATGATCTCTACGGTAAAGTAGTTACCACTTTACAAGCTAAGTGTATGGCGTTCGATCCACTCTCGAAAGAAAGTTACAATCTGACAGATTGTTGATCTTTTGCAAAGAAAATTTATCAGTGAAATAGATGTGAAATCCATCTCCATATTCACAAGAAAACATCTCAAAATACATCTTAAAAACTTCCCCTAAAGCCTAATTTATATAAAACATAATCCACGTTACAATAATCACTTCAAACGTACGAACTAGTCCAACAAAAGCTTCACCTAGCACATAAGCCTCAGTTACGTAATCCTACGAAGCCTCCATTCACACATACACCACACTCACACATAGAACATAGACCCGCGATTGGCCCACTTTTACTTTCATTTGAAGCCTACATATTTGAAATTCCACACACTCGCCGGTGATTGGTCACTCGCTGTGTGACCTTGGACGCGATTGGTCGAATGCCGCCCATGTATTTCTTGTTTACGGAAATATAACACATATTTCCTGTCCTTGAGGTGTAGGTATTCGTAACCTTTGATACCTAACGTTAGAGGGCACATGTAATTTGTAATTTACGTGTGACGTTTTATGGTTTAAAATTAAGTGAAGCAATGATTTTTATTAACGACTCTCTTGATTACATTGTGCGAAAACCTAAGGTTTGAAGTTATTATAAGTAAATAATAAATAGTTCCCTGTTAAAGAAGCTTATACGAAAAGCTATGAAGCTTTTCATATATAAATCGTTCTATTACAACGTTTTAGCTTGTTATATTATTGAATATGCCTTCTTCATATGGAAATAGCTAAAACACTTATAATTCAGAAACTTATGAGTAGATTAATCAATTCAATGCGGAATTAAAAATAATCAAGGAGATAATAAACTATTAAAACCTTCAGGCAAATAAACTTACATAATATATTCAAGTCGATTAAGCAATTTTCAAATAACTTCTATAAAAGTATTTAAAACAAAACAATGAAAAAGTAATTTTCAACAGAACGTACTTTGTATACAAAAACTAAAGTTCAAAAAACGCAGTGTATAAGCATTGTTTAGAGTACATTGCTCCTGAAACATCGCTCCAATGTGCGCGCCATCTTATCGGACAAACAATGAATCGTTTATTTTTCATAACCTCGCAAATTTTAAAATGTCACTAACTACTGATCTAAATTCGTTCATAGGATGATAATTGTTATCTAGTTTAGCACACTCAGATTAGGATTATTTAATTTAACCTTGCAGTGTGTAGTTTTTATTCCCTCATTACGAACGTCAACATTGACAGTTCGTTTTGCCGCCAAATTTCCTGTCAATGTCACGTTTGGTTCGTGCTAGGAAAGAGGACAAGGTTTTACATTCACGTCACTTTTCTTATTTTTTCAGCGCTGTATTTTATAATTACATCGATAAACAATTAAGAATGAATTGTAGTTTAATAAATTAAATAGTTAAAATGTAGGTTGATAAAAAAATCATTTCTCTAGCGATTAAAATAGTTAAAATAAGTTGGCAGTTATGAAAATACTAGGAAAATGATTAATTAGCGCGGGAGTAAAAATAAATAGTTGAGATAAAGAGCAATACAAAAGTTTATTATGTAAACTAGATAAATCCTTCCTTATACCAGTTCCTTCACCCGGTCAACGACTTTGTTGATATTTTTATTATTTTTTAATATCTTCTAAGCGTAAATATGGGTGTTTATTTTTCTCTAGTTTCCTACGCTTTATAAGTTAATATTTACTTTAAGAAAATATGCTTAATAATAAAATAGATATTGGAATATTTTGTTATATAATTAAAAATTTCGTCTTTTTGTTACAGCGGTTAATGAAAGGGCATTGAACCTTCGTGGTTTTGATTCCTCCTAAAGCTCATACTTGCATCTTGATAATGCACCTATCCCTCAAGATATTCGTGAAACAGACATTAATGCATAACTATAACAGATTCTCTTTATTTTATTACAGCTTGTCTACAGGTTGACCCTATCAAAACTCTGGTTTCCCTTCAAAACGTATAAATCTTTCGTCTTTTTTTGACCCTATCAATCTGTCAAATTCATCCAAATCGGTAGAGCCGTTTTTACCTTATTAGGCGATAAACATCTAAGCATTCTATAGCGTTTTCAAACAATGAAATATCGTCAAAATTATAAAAATATCGTGTCCTAAATATAAACTTACTGAGAGTGACCTAAATAGTACTTAAATTAAAAATTTCTGTTTTCTAGTGACGTGCCAAATAAAAATGGAAAACGATAATTTTTAAAACACGTCGCATTTTATATTTGCGTACTTACCATACAGATAGACGTTTGCCTATGTTTGATGGGCTAATATTTATTTGGTGTATTAAAAACGCGATAACTGCAACACTAGTGATGTGCAGTGTTACGATAAAATCGTATTATTTGATTATTACGTAGATATGTTTAAGTTGTATGTGATTTTTTTTAAATTTGTTCTATGTTTCTTGTGTTTTCTAAGTTTTCTAGTGTTAATTTACATATTATGATTGTTTAAATTTTAAATGTTTTAAGTTAATTATTGCTTTATGATTGAAGTTGTTATCCGTATTTTAATTATACTTAAGCAAACCGAACTATAAACATTCTATTACACAGTCATGACATAAACATAAATTCCCATATTATATCACTATCTTTAAACTCTATAAATTCCAGCTTATCAGCGCAAGATGCAGTAATCCTTTTATCGACAATCGATACACTGCACGTCACATCACTAACCTAGGGCAGGGCAGTTATCAGTAGATTGCGAATATAAGAATATATATGATAAGGTGTGCCGAATTACTAGCTTGTTATTTAGAAAAACTAGAACACGTGTAAAAATCAGGAAATAGACAAAACCTAGGTTTAATAATAATACTTTAATTTTTCATATTTATTAAACAAATGAATGTATATTCTACTAGTTTTTGCATGTGGCTTCGCTCGTATTTGAATTGTAAATCTAAACGGAGACCTAGAAACATTAAAATCGGTCCAGGCGTTTAGGAGTTCAGTCAAAAACAGACCAAGACAAAAAAATATTTTACTTTTATCTTTTTTGTTCGTTTTGTATAAATTCTGATTAAATAAAACTTTAAATGGCCTATAATAATGAAAAAAATGCTAGATTCTGAAAAGAATTTGCAGTTTACTGGTTATCTCTTACAAATAAAGTAAATCCAGTTTTATTGTAAGTTACACAGCATATGTTATAAAGTTATATTAGTGTAAGATATTGCATTATTTTATTTACATGCATAATTGTTGAGCCGTTTAGATGAATGAAAAATGGTTTTGATTTTAATAAGATAATTAAAAAAATTAATCGATAACAAATAATTAGATTTATATTATTTAATAATTTAAATATTTATATGAAATGGTGTTTTATTATAACTTATAGTAGTGAATTGTGTATTTTGACATTTTTTCTTGTCTTTATGACTCTTTTCTTTTTCAGCCGAAACTTTTATATATTTTTATATTCTCCGCAAAATATAACAATAGGAGTCAGGTGACTAGCATAGTATAGAATTGCCAAATGAATATCATATGCGTCAATATCCGTCTTTGTTTATTATATTTGATCCGTGGCTATGTACGTCCGGACTTTTTACAAACATTCATAGATGGTACGAAATCTTGATGTTTTTTACTGAAGTATATCTAAAAATCTAGTATTTCAGCCAAAAAATACGAAAAATAATCCTATTATATTTTTATTTTGTGTAAAATTTAAAATTAATTTGTGTTTTATGTTTAAAAATACGGCTTATAGAAAACAGTGGATTCTATTGAGAGTAAGAAAATTCCTAGAATCCACTATTTCTTACTTACCTAGGTTCTTATACTTGAACGAAATAATAGCTTAAACTTTCAATATTGATACTTAAGTTACTACTTACTATTAAACCTCATTAAAACAAGAAAAAATTATCGAGAACAATAAAAATCTAACACAGCAAGTCATTGTTGCTTTTCTAAAAACAATTGCTTCAGAACAATTTATTACTATTGTTAAAGCAAAATGAACCTTATTCCATTGTAATACGGTAATGTATTTGCAAGTAAAATATAATTGATGTGCGAACACATCGTTCTTATTATATTGGTTAAGTCTAATTTACTTGGAAAATGATTCAGAATAATTAAACAATGTTCGTTTGTTTGGTTGTGCAATGGTTAACGACTTTTGGGAGGTCCCAGGTTCGATTTCTAATAAAAATTGTTAGATATCAAAATATATAAAGATAGGTTTCATTTTTCGTAATTATTTTTTTATTTAATTTGAGTCTACGCAAAATGATGATCACATTGTTTATCAATTTTGGAAAAAAATCTTAATAAACATATAAATCTAAATATTTTATATTGGATTAAAAATAATAGAAAATAATAGCCAATTTAGTTACAAAGTTATTTTTATGTTTTTCCTTCATTTTAAAACCACAATGGTCCAGACGTTTTTGAGATAAAGTGAGTCAAACGAACAATTTCAGTTTAGTATACTTTGTTAAATATCTTGGCATTATATTGCTACTTATAAATTATAATTTTAACTATTTATATAGTTATCCTTGATTTTGTTTTAAAAGTAAAAAAAAGTGAAGTCCCGTGTCCCCAAGTGGGGTAAGGGGCAGATGCATTATACATCTGTTTCGCTGATCGATTTTCTTTAGGTCAAGTAGGTGATCAGCCTTCTGTGTCCTACTCTGGTAGGTCTTGGTCTGCCAAGACATTTTTTTTTCTTCGTCTCCACCGGGAATCGAACCCAGGACAGTTGTTTTATATAAAAACAAAAAATAAATAAATTTAAAATAATAAAACTGAAGAGTTTGTTTCTTATAAAAATATTCAGAGAAAAGTTAATTGTTAATAGTAACTATAGTCAGCTGTTTCACAATCTTTGTTAGAATTAACGCTGTAGGTGGTCATGAGAATTTACTAAGTATTATATTTATATATATACTAGGTTTCCGCCCGCGGCTTCGCCCGCGCAAACAAAGAAAAACGCATAGTTCCCGTTCCCGAGGGATTTCCGGGATTGCGTCATTTTCCCGGGATAAAAAGTAGCCTATGTC
This sequence comes from Colias behrii, assembly GCA_029959065.1. Taxonomy (NCBI): domain Eukaryota; kingdom Metazoa; phylum Arthropoda; class Insecta; order Lepidoptera; family Pieridae; genus Colias; species Colias behrii. The sequence goes on from JARWMC010000013.1 coordinate 997,913, forward strand.
CTTTCTCGGGTATCAAAGTATCTCCATACCAAATTTCATGAAAATTGGTTCAGTAGTTTATGCGTGATTGAGTAACAGACAGACAGACAGAGTTACTTTCGCATTTATAATATTAGTATGGATGTACTAGTAAATAATATGTATTTTGGTACGATTCATTACCTGTTTATAATATTTATAACATTAGTATAGATAGGTATCTATACTAATGTTATAAAGCTGAAGAGTTTGTTTGTTTGAACGCGCTAATCTCAGGAACTACTAGTCTCATCTGAAAATTCTTTTGGTGTTAGATAGCCCATTTATCGAGGAAGGCTTCGGCTATATATCATTACGCTAAGAGCAAGAGGAGCGGAGCCACGCGGGTGAAACCGCGGGGCACAGCTAGTAATAATATAATCTTTCTTTATGTGTGTGTGGAAATAACTCTTTTCAATATTAATAAAAATATAATGAATTTAATAAAGCTTATGTATGGAACCAAAAGTTTTTATTTGTAATACCATAATGTTCATATTTTTATAAATAAAACAACCAAAAATATTTTGGACGTTATATCCATATAAGGGTATTTAATATATTAAGTATCAATTACTAAATTTGGATATAAATATTAAATGTTCAGAAATTTAGTTGTGTTATCACTAAAACTGCGTTGAAATCCACATGTATCGTAGTTTTTAGTTTCCTGTTTAGGTTTCTGTCTAGTCAGATAGTGTTTACAGTCGCGTACATAAGCGTCTACGTTTAATTCATTATTTTATATATTTACTAGCGGTCCGCCCCGGCTTCGCCCGTGGTACCTACATGTTTAAACTATCGTATCTCTCAAGTTGGATCGAACTGCACATGGTGTGCGAATTTTATTATAATCGGTTAAGTGGTTTAGGAGTCCATTGAGGACAAACATTGTGCCACGAGATTTATATATTTTAAGATTATTAAAAATATATGCTTTTATAATTAAAAATTTATTCTGTATTTTGTTGCTTGTATTAATAATTAAAATTTATTATTTAGTTACTTATATACTCTTACGTTACGTTACTTAAGATCTTTTAATCTGGTTCTTGATCTTTAAAAGCGTATGAAATATAAGAATGTTGGTAACTTTTCATTATACATATATATTTTATATATTTGAATTGATTCAGTATATAGTATATATAGTTTGATTAGGAAAACATGGAATTAAATTTGTTAATATACTACATAAAAAATAGGTAATAAAATATTGAATATTAATAATTATTTCACGACTGTACTCTTGTATTCGGTAATGAGGTTTTTGAGGAAAATTAACATAATAGTTAAAATTATTACTCATCGGATAAATATATTTAACGTTATAATTCATTTTCGCTGCATTCTGCATGAATATTGAAAACTAGCTTTGCGCCCGCGGCTTCGCTCGCGTTTTCAAAGAAAATCCCGCATAGTTAGCGTTCCCGTAGGATTTTCGGGACAAATCTATCCTATGTGTTAATTCAAGTTACCTTCTATATGTGTGCTAAGTTTAATTGTAATCGGTTCAATAGTATTTGCGTGAAAGAGTAACAAACATACATACACATAGGTCCTCACAAACTTTCGCATTTATAATATTAGTAGGATTTATCTACTAACAGAAACTTAAACATATATTATTTATTAAATTCGTTTTCTGTTAAGAGCTCTATCGAGTTCAGATTGACAGTACCTATTGGTCATAATAAATAAATGACTATCACTCTGTTATAGTTTCATTAATATAGATAGAGCATAATATAATGTGTTGTTAAGGGTACCTATTCATTCATGTTAAAATATAATTTTAGTTATTGTGAGTACGCAAGTAAATAAAAAAAAATGTAAAAAGGTGCGTTTAAATTGTAAATTTTTTTTAAAACGATCCTGTAATATTTATATGAATATAATAAATCTAAATGTATTTTGAGGCTTGTCTTCTCCAATTTCCCGTCAAGCACAACTTATAAGAAACTTATATAACTTATAAGATAAGATACCTGAAAATTGCGTAGCCTACTTTTATAACTTCCCTTGCAAACGAACTTAGGTTTTTTTCTTTATAAAGATAATAATTTACTAATTCTTGTTGTTAATATGATTTCTAAACTTGTTGTTACTTAATATATATTCCTAGGTTTAAGATTTCGATAAAAAGTGCTTTTGAATCGTCAAAATCACAGACATGTGTCAAAATACATTAATTACAAATTCTCTTACAATTGTAAAAAAGTTTCATTCCATAATTTTTCGTTGTGTAACTAATTTTGACCAAAGCCTGGTCCATAAGTTACCGCCGGTTTAAAAATCTATGAAAAATATTAATGTAACTTTTTTCATTATATTTATCTCAAGTATTTAGGTAATATACTTACCTATAATATATTACATATAAGGATTATTGTTATGTACAAAGTTGTGTAAATTAACAATATTTATATCTTCAGTTTTTCATCAGAAAAAGCAATTAAAACAGATAGATTAGAGCTTAGCGAAGGCATACGTTACTTTTTTTTGTAAAAACAAGACCTGAAGGGTTGCAATGGAGGGTGGAAGCGTGTGGGGAATTAATGCCCTGTAACATACTATTATATAGTATAATCTACTAGCTTTTAGCCCGCGGCGTCGTCCGCGTATTCAAAGGATTTTCCCATGGGAATGAGATGTTTTAATGCGGTCAAAAGTAGACTATATCTCTTTTTAGTTTCCTATCTCTAATCATAAATATCATATCATAATTACTCCTTTTCGATGTGATACATAGACAAACAAACATAAGGAAGTAAGGATATACCGTCATACCTATTATATGTAAACTCAAGAAAATACTTATATGGGTGATTATACAAAAATGGGGTAACTTATGAGGATATTTTGTTTACTATATTTTTTATATCAGATTGTTACAAATTAGGGTTTATATGATAGCTAATCTAATGAATATATTGTACCAAATCGGGCCAGCCACTTTTTTAAGTAGATTGTGAGATATTTGAAATTTTCTGGATTTGGCCTCCAGGGGACTGACGAGGCTAACACGGTACTGATAAAAACACAATATTGTAATATTCTTAAAGAAATTCAATGAATATTACTACAAATCTCTCAGTTTTAATAATGGCACATGTCTTTTAAGTATTAAAATCACTTAGTTACGTTTAAAAATGATAATTAATAATATGTGATACTGGGAAATAACAATGTCTCAATTTTCAAAACAGCCTTCTGACATTTAACGCAACGTGAATATTCTTACTCTCTTACTTAACTTTTACTACTTTGACTTAGTTTTACTTAATATTTCAAGTAATTCACAAACAATAGAAACAAAAAACGGCCAAGTGCGAGTTGGACTCCTAACAAACCTATTTTTTATTATGTTTGTAACTTAAAATTTACACTTTTAGCAATTTACCTTTGTATGTGTTATAAGACGTTGCTATTTACCAAGTAGACTATATAGTTTATAGTTGACTGTATACACGGCAAGCATTCTGTGTGTTTTTTATTCCCATGCGAATATTTAATTTTGCGGAAATTTGCAGTATTAACGGATGTAGGTATCTTTTGATTGCGTTGCGTTATAAGTTTGAGTTTTTTACAGCCCCAAGGGTTCTTAATCTTGAGTATCCAATATAAATTTCAGATTGATACCTCCACGCGTTCCAAAAAAAAACGTCTTAACAGACAAACGGACAACAAAGTGATCCTATAAGGGTTCTGTATTTTCCTTTTGAGGTTCGGAGCCCTAAAAATCTAACAATATTTATGTTAAAGGACTAATTATAATAAAATTAAAAACCAAAGGCTCGAATGAAAGTCTCATCTGAGTGTTCATAAGAGCCCCTTGACATTTTTATAATGTTATTAGGCATATTAATTAACTTTTATGTTATTTTGAGGTAATTTTACTTCACAGTATTATATATATAATATATATACGTATTTATCTGATAAATATAAAAAGCTATGCCCTGAAAGCATCAAAATCAATAATTAAAATAAAATAAGATCTTTTTAATAAAATTATTAGTAGTTTGTTTCAATAGCTCTTTTCTTTGCTACTCTTTTTTAAATGTTTCTTCCCTAGTCAAATTCAGTTTCTTTTAGCGTGGCGCATGGTGTTTTAAACTGAAATATAAAATAGAAATGCTTATACCAATAGCAATCAAGATAAAAGTTCTCAAAAACGATAGAATCATCAGTACTATGGGGTCGCGTCAGTCCTCTGGTGAGATATCTGACAAAGGACTGATGCCAGCGGATTGATGAAAAGGGACTTAATATGAGGTTATAATCACAAATTATGTTTTTTTGCCTAATTTCTAAAATCAATAAACTATATTTTTACAAATCATAGTTAACCATTTATAAATGAAAATAAAAATCAGATTAACAATAAAATAACGACTCACCATAGGACTGAAATTTTGACTGGCCCAGCACGAGTTTAGAGGACAAACACAACCCAAGCGCTGGTACAGTAATGATGGCCGTCAAAATATGCGGTGCACAAGTTACTTCATTACCAACATTAATACTTAGACAGGGATTTGACCTCGACTTGGTGATATTTAGCGAGAATTTCAAATTTAAAAAACACACAACGGACTGACTAGTGAAAACGATGACAAAGTTTAATTTTATTTTTTAAATAAAATGGAAAACATTGCGTTATGAAAGTTGTAGTATATAATACTATGTACATCAAAGATTGTAGTGAATTAGTAAGTTTTCTTAAATCGATGATAATGTTTAAACGATAGTCACTTGATTGTTGGTTTTCGGAGTTGTGACATGCCAAAGTACTGACGTTTGAGGTATTCATTTATTTTTTTTATTCATTTGTATTTTAAATAAAGAAGTAAAATTGAGTGACCAAATAAAGGACGCTTCATTGTTTTAAAATATATTGTTATTTGAATAAAATATAATAAGACTTTGTTTAAATTGGCTGATGACATCGAGTTACCCCATTTTTGTATAATCACCCATATATATTTTACTAAGAAGACTATTAATTCGTATATTACAGATTTCGCAGATACATTTAAAAGTTTAAGTTACCTAATTTTCAGAGGTGCATTAAAATTTAATTAAATTTTTAAAATTAAACTCGACACCGCGGTGCAATATGACCTTACTCGGAAATAGAGATAATAATAATTATTTTTGGTTAAAAACGAAATGTATGGAATTGCATGTAATACTATAAAAGTACGTTTTAAAATTTCGTACAACATAATTATCATAATATTATTAACGGGTTAGAAATTCAACGCCATTTAAAACTACAGGATTTTTTGTAGAAAGGATTTAAATTATCTATTTAGCCATAAATTCCAAAGTGTGTAATTGAAACTGAAACAATAATACTTAGGGAAAATAAATTATTTGTAAATTTTAAACAAGTTCCTCTCCGAAATTATTTTTTATTTAATGTTTTTATCCCTCTTGTTTCTAACATCCTTAAAACAAAAACTGTCGCGCTACGCCTGCAATTCTATACGCTCGAGCTCTTACAATTGTAAAAACGTTTCATTCCATAATTTTTCGTTGTGTAACTAATTTTGACCAAAGCCTGGTCCATAGTTTTAGCGGTGTAACTTTTTAAAACTCGTTCAAAAGTTTAATTCGGTTTTTGTTAAAATTTCAGCCGAAAAAGGTAATCTCGTGTTGTGAAAAATATTTGAAAGCGCCAAAATTAATATTCACTTTCAAAGTGGGCTTTTTATCTGTTAAACTATTTGCGGTGATCTGTGGGCATTTGTAATTTTTGACACTACGTGAAAATTGGCGGGAAATAGACGAATATTTTTGCGAATAAAATTGTAATGAACCAGAAATAACCAGAATTTGTTTAAGAGCATTAATTATTGTGAAATGCATGGTTTATTGGTATTGTGGTTGGTTTTTTTACTATATTATGCATTTTTAATACCTATATAGAGACTAGCGGTCCGCCCCGGCTTCGCCCGTGGTACATATGAAAAATAGATGTTGGCCGATTCTCAGACTTACCCGATATGCACAGAAAATTTCATGAGAATCGGTCCACCCGTTTCGGAGGAGTATGCAGACTAACATTGTGACACGAGAATTTTATATATAAGATGATAATATACATAATATAGAGATGTGCGAATTGTTTGAGGATTAGAAAATCGGCAAAGTTTTACGATTATGTTTTATGTTATATCCTCATTAGGAATATAGTGTTATTACAATTTGTTAAATTATTATTTAGTTTTCCTTTACATCGTTAATCCATATTCTACTATAATAATTTTAGGCAATTACATCTAAATTTTGTATATTTCAGCATATATATTTTTTACGAGGAAAAGTATATATAAATAGTTAAATTATCTAAAAATATTTTTTCCTACAGCTTTGCTCGTTGTAGCGTGTACGAGGAAAGTAAGTAATAAAATAAAATGCTTCTAAAATAGCTTCTACAAGACACCTCTACGCTGAAATTCGTAGATTTTTAAAGCCGCTATACCTAATATTAAATATCTATAAGAATCAATGCAATAGTAAACTTCATGTTTTAAACAGTATTATATCTTTTAATAGATTTATTTTAAATGCATTTAATGATAGAGTTCAGTATAAAAAAATGGTAAACTAACTTTTCCGTCTATGCGTGATATTTTCTCTACTTTCTTACGAAGTTGTAATAAATATTTTTTTAATAGTGGCGGCTTTTTAGGGAAAGATAAGAAGTTTTTTTTTTATATCTGTGCTTCATATAAAAAAAGACCTAGATCGTAGTTCTATTAAATACGTCACCAATGTCATTTATTATCTTCTGATTAAGATAATTTGATTGAATTTAATTTAATAGTTTTTGCACTTTCTTATCAGATTGTAGATAAGTGGAATAAAATTCGTTGCACAATTTTATTTATCTAATGTTAATTTTATTTCATAGAAAATTATTTTCAGGAAAGTTGCTCTATGTTGAAAAAGTTTGTAGTTTAACCGCCTTTTTCAAATATTTAATTTCTCGTATTTATGGTATTTAAATTTAGTCTAATACCTAACTTATCATACAGAGTAACGGTATAAACGGACGCGTTGTCCTCAATAAGGTTATCCGAAAGACTCTAACACATTTTTTTGTGCAAATAATATTATCTTCGTGGCACGACCTTGCTCCCAGCTATCACCGAATTTTGCTAACCACGTCATGAGATAATACGTACCATTAATAGCTTCATAAACACACACAACACTTCACTAAATAAATAAAAAAAAATGTTTGCTAATATCCGTACATTTCACTGTTGCGACGGTCCCGAGAGGATTGGCACATCACTCGTCGGCCGGCGATTGCCGACTGACGGCGCGCACGCAATGTTGTCAAAACCCCCCCGCGCTGAGAAAATGGCGCGAAAAAATGGCGCGCGTTTTGCGTAAAGGGGTGCGTTCAGCGAGGCTGTATGCTAATCTCGGTTTTTTTCCGGGGTGGGGTGGGATGCAATTAAGGCGCGTGCGTAGGGCTGCGATTAGAACGGAGACGGCCGGAATGAGTCTTTTACTTTTTGCCTAGTCTGGTGTAGATGTATCGATCCGTTGTCTGCAATTTTTGTTTTTGGCTCCGCGCTGTTTTGCGATTATGGCGCGGCGTATGCTCCGTTTTTAATTATACTTATGCGACTAATTAAAAATTAATTTTAATTACTCTGATTGGTATAATTGTATGTTTAATTAATATCGTACGATATTAAAAAAAAAAGTAAAATACCAACTACTTCAATACTTTAATGCTTTACCCATAAATTATTTTTGGAACGAAAACACAACGTCTTTATATTTAAAAGTTCCTAATCTTTTTATCTAAGTAATTTAAGACAAGTTACAAAATCATTGCCTACTTTCCAAAAGAAAAAAAATCAGATCAATCTTCACAGTCAAATTTAAATTAAAACATAGAACCAGTTCAAATATCGTTATCTATAACGTGTTACAGCTAGGGTCCCTGCAAGGATGCTGCAGGCTCGCGCGTGCAAGATCCCGCTCACGTGCGAACGTGAAGGGTTCTTTATAAACATTTAACAGATAATATAATTACCGCCTTTTTACTAATGACGTTTTATTGCTGGTGGTTAAGAAAAAAAATGCGTGATTAAAAAAAATGAAAAAAAATTGAGCCGTGTTTAATTATTCCAATTCATAAATGTTATTTAAAAAAATACAGGCCCGAAATATACAGGCTATTTATCCTAGATTATTTTATTATTAGAAATATTTTAAATACTTCCGGGTCCGAAATTAGCATTTACAAAATAAATAAGAACCGGTCATTCACATCTGTTGGAATTGCACTTTAAATTCTCATACATATTCCTTTAGTTATAAAATTTGCATATTCCTATTGTTAATTTTCTAAAAATCCGGTCAACGGTCCGAGATGCATCGTTACTATTAATCTAATTATTTATGCAGAATTTTCTAAAATCGAGCTCGGACCGAGCTTGCAGTTTCGCTCCACCCCTTGAGTTTAACTACTTATTTACATCATAATAAGTCCACTTACTGGCCTCTATTAAAAGCTCAAACTAATTGATTTTAAGTTGTGACAGTTTCGTTTGCTATTATAATTTAGCGAGCGTAATAAAAAGTCTTTTATTTAACTTTTCGAATATTAAATAAGTGTTAAACATTTATCGCCGCTGAAATTAAATAAAAAAGACTTACCGTATCTCGAAAGCTGCGTCGTTGCGTAGATAAATAATTAAATTAACAATAAAAAATAACATCAACAGTCACAATGTCCGGTAACACAACAGGAAAAAAAGAAAACTCAACGTGGAAAACACAAGCGCGTAAAACAGTTCAGAAGTAATTGTCCAATGGCATGAACGGAGAGCGGCCAATCCGTCACGCGGCCACACACGCGTGTACTTTATAAGTTTTGCGAAAGTTCCGCGCGCTAACTACACGATATCAAATCGAAATATTCCGGATGATGATCGGAATTATTTTTTTTGGGAGCGTCCACCCGTCCGGTCGAGTCCGGCGGGTCTGCAATATTAACACGAGCGGCGTCCACCTTTTGTAATGAAACGTTCACACATGCTTCCGCATTACCGTCCCGATGCCATCAATAATGAAGCCGGGCGGGCAAAAAACAAAACGGGCCACCTCACCCGGCGAGGCGCCCGCCGACACTACAGCCTCCTCGTCAAAGATCAGAATTGCATATCTGGGTTGCGTTAATGAGCGAGGGGTGGGTGAGGGGGGGTCGAAAAAGTGGCACCGCTCGCGCGCGAATATAAATTCATCGCCAAAAAATCATTACGCGGGGGGTGGTATTACGGTTGTGCGCGGGCTCGTTCCGTATAGTTTTTAAATCGGGCGCTCACTCGGCAGCGCGATGCCGCGCCGCGAAGCCGCGGGCCTCTGACTGGCTTGCCCTCGCAACTATCACGCATGCACTAAACTTTTCAAGACGCTACGTACATACGCACGTCAGCCAGCACGCCCGTTAAAAAAGTATGCTTTGACGGACGTTTGGGCGGGAAATTTTGACATATGCTTTTCTTTTTTTTTTAAGCGATGAAAATTTTCTTAGTTGACAGAGTAATGAAGTCTAATTAGGAATGGTAATTAAAAGGAGATCGATAATTAACTGTACAAAATTAAACAATAATAAAAGAAAACTCTTGCATTCATTTCTCATCTATGAAATGCTACAAGGAGCTTTTGAAAGTTCCTATAATAATTAGGTACACATGTAACATAGACTTACTTTAAGCCACTGTAGAACAGGCATATAACACGATCGTTACAATTATCCAAAAAGAGGTCACAATCCTTCCACATTACGAAATACATGAACTACGAACCGCCTCAAAAAAATAACACATCCTAATTCCAAATTCAAACAGCGAACAACGACGAACTGTACAGATGTCAAGTCAAAAATGGGCGGGAAATCGAGTTACGGCTGAGAAAAAAGGCCGTATACATACCTACTTACTACCTATGCAAATTCTTTTCGACGATCGTAATCAATTTGTGCGTAGGAAGCACACTTTCGCACACATGCGTGTAGTTAGGGGGAGGAGGGGGGGTGTCACTGTGTGCGAGTCAAATTAAATCTAATACAAAATTGCGTTTTATGTTCCCGCTAGTGCGTATTAGTGTGCGTACAGGCGCACAATGGTAACGCGTCAAGTACAATCAGGATCATTAGTATTAGATTCTAATTTTTAATTATCACTATTTTAGTAAATGTTAAATTGTGTTGTTTTGTAATACTTGAAACTAGGTACTGTTGAGTGGAGATGTAAGATTGTAAGATTACTGTTTGCGGAAGAATCAATTTTAAAGAAAAATTTGCAAATTTTTTTCATTAAAATATTCTTAAAGTTACTAATTTTGATCCTTTCTCAATAAACAATGAATAAGTACATTGCTAGTATTTTTTGATAATTGTAATTAAACTCTACATTTTCTTCCTTAATGAACTTCAAAGGTATTATTACAAAAATAATAAAACAACCAAACAAATGATTTTCTAAAATACTTCCAACTTACATATCTTCGAATATATAAAACGATACTTAATTAATGCATCTTTAAAACATTAAAATTAGAATTACTTATTGCTAATTACTAATCAAATTAATAATAAAAGCGACACTTTCTGTGTGAACTTTAAAAATTCTGTAAATATTTCGTATATTATTATTATTTTTTTGTTTTTTAATAATACTAATTATTAAGTTACAAGTAACTTACATTAAAATTGTACCGTGTACGTAAAGTACATCAGCCTATTTCGTGCCTAGAGAATATTACAGTTAAGTACATTCGAAGCTAGTTTTAAAATTACATTCAAACTCAACTTATAAACCGCTGCATCTTCACACTAAAATTGAACCAACACAAAATCAAATGCCTACCTAACTACCTTCCAACCAATAGAAATAATTAAAAAATAATTATCTACTAATATAAAATTTAACCGCCCGACTGTATTTTAAAACGCACACAAGCTTAATGTTAAAAATGAATTACCAACACACCCCCTGCCTCCCTCGTCTCATTTTCATTTTGATGTTTTCGGGTTTTTGCGCAGAGCGTCGGTACGGGGGCCGCCTCCACCACCCTATGAAAATAGGATATATTTTTATGTTTTATTTGCCCGGAAACCGAGGCTTAGTTGCATGTTTATTAGAAGTTTTTTATTAGTAGCAACAATACGGGAAGCCGGATGATTTGCGATGACTATTCGCGAACACGGCATGTTTTTTTGATTAGAGTCAACAATAAAACGCAGAACAATGAATATTAGTTTCTCTAATATCGCTCTCATACGAATAAAATACGGCATATAATAAATAATGTGTGCATTTGTGATATTAAAAAGTATCTTCGTTTTAATGTGCGAGAATTTGTTGTAGCTATAATGAAAGTCACCCCAATCACGGAATGGCTTCTGAAAATTTCATAGATTGTAAAATGTAAAATTGTAAAATGTAAATTACGTCAATTCAGAAGATTAACACTTAGAGAAGTTCTTGATCTGTTATATATGCTGAATATTACGCGGTAGTTACTTTCTATATAATTAAATTTTGAGCTATTATTTTTACGAACGACGAACGATATAACGAACTGTTTACAAGGAAGAAATAATATCAATGACGGGTCTATACAATTACGCACTGCTTATAACTACATGTTACTAGGAAAAATGCGCTATTTATACAATTTATAATCTATTGATTGCTACCTAAAACACGCTACTAGTCACAAAATCATAGAGTCTATTTTAACCCAAAATAATGTCTTTACAAAATAAGTACATAACAAAAGATAACATAAATAATTGTTTGCATAAATCTTATTCACACCACCATTCTTAATGTGGAACCCTTCAAATTTATAGTCTCTAATGCCGTGAGCTAGAAAGATATAGGTATGTACAAAGTTTAAAACAGTATAAATTCGAAACATTTATAATATTTACAGCACTGAAAATCAGCTAGTCAGCAATACTACATATGCTGAGAAAATACAACACACATAACTTAGATAATATTAAACTATCCCATTTTTATTTAAGTATTCTTCCTTTTATGTCAATATCAAAACAAAGTATAATAATAATAATAGTTTAAAAAAACTAAAAAACACGCTTTTTATAGAAAACCGAACTAAAAAATAGAAAATTTTATCAAATTAGTGTATTGACATCGGTCCTCAATAAATCTACAAAGTTTGAACGAAATCTGGCCGTTTTAAGTGGGTCAAAATCCAGAATTACTAGTAAAACGATGGTAAGTTCTAAATAATCTGACAAGAGCTAGTCACATTATAATCCTACCGCTACGCGTCGTAGCATGTTAATGTAACGCGTAGTCGATTAAGTTAACCCTAGTCCATGCACATATTTTAAGTCTTTTTTGTAGATAAGTTTGTTAAGTTACTATAGTTGTAGGTAAGTATAAGTGTAAGTTTGGTTTTGTAAGTTACTATAATCTATGTTGGTATTACTTATAAAATAATGCAGTTAGAATAATTAACTTCATTGTAATTTCCTTGAGGTAATTGAAAGAGTTCTTTCATTAAATTATTAAATAATAAATTTAAAATATGGCAAGATTTATTTGAAGATCAAGTACGAGTACAATATGGGGGTCTACAAGAGTAGAGTGAACAGATACCTACTAGGGAAGCGCATAACATCTTAGCCCACAACTCAGCCGAGATGGTTGTCAAGCTTCCCTATTCACAATAAAAAAAAGATCACCAACCATAAACTAGAAAAACATAAGCCGCAAAATCTGTAAATTATAACGAAATAGGCTATTTTTCCGTTTATAATCTACTGATAAGTTTTCAAAGAAATAATGTTGAGTTTATTCTTAGAAAGAAATATGCAATCACGCAATCAAATCTATATATTTTTGTTGACTCTACATTAGTAGAGATATGTGTAAAATCTCTTTGAATATATATATATACTAGTAAAATTTTCACAATTCATTTTTCTATATATCCTGACTTTTAACACAACGATACAGTCATAGTTCAATGTCATAGTATAATTAACCACGTCAACGTATACTAAATGTGTTAGTTGACGCGAAAAATATCGACCTCATACCCTAAAAGGGGACGTAGGACATCACATTACTGTAGCAATAATATCCTTTTAAACGAAAGAAATCAAAAACAAACAAATCTGAATAATTTCAACATAAATTATTATAATAATAAATACTTAGTTACATTGTTGAAGACAGTTTTGTTTTCTTTAAAACAATAGATTTAGAACCAAATAAACATCAATTACATTATCTTTAAAATTCTGCGAATGACATCTTAAAACGGTAGTGGAATATTATTTGGTTTTGCTTAGATTTTGTAATTACGTCTTGAAATAAAGCCTGTATAATGAAATGATAATAAAATTAGGTTAAATAGGTAATGCCATGCATAGTTACGTATGTTTTGTCTATAAACAGAAGGAAAAAGGGATAAATCTATACTTATATTATAAGGCTGAAGAGTTTGTTTGAACGCGCTAATCTCAGGAACTGCTAGTCCGAATTGAAAAATTCTATCGGTGTTAGATAGCAAATTTATCGAGGAAGGTTATAGGCTATATATCATCACCCTAAGACCAAAGAGAGCGGAGCAATGCGGGTGAAACCGCGGTGCACAGCTAGTTGTGTATAAAACATTGAACTATAAAGTGCTTTGAGATATTCGGGATAATTTTAGTACTAGAAACGAAAATATTTGTGATGAAATGTGCTTAATAATTGGCTGATCAGATCTGGATGATATTTGGAACAGAGATAGATTATAATCTGGATTAGAGTATAAAGCGTAGTTATCATGAAGCTAGTTTTAACAAATTGTTTGTAAATATGGTATGTAAATTGTTTGTAAACAAGATGCACTAAAACTTACGTATGCAAAGTAAGGAGCTTATTAGACATTTTTTCCGATAACGACTAATAAAACTTAAAAGCAACATAACGCAGCATTCATACAATTAACATATTATTATGCATTATGCATCCACGCTTGGCGTCACAATACATTATTGGGTCCATTAAAATCAAGCTCTTCTACTATATAATCCAAATAAGAATAGGAATGTGAGTGACCCTTATTTATATATTTATTTAGAGACCTAGAGCGAGAGTTTATGTGTCAAAATAAAGAGAAATATTGACTTGGAAAATCTTACAGCGCTTCAGTATTTTTTTTTTGAATGCTTCTTACATTAAATTAAAACAAAAAAGTATCAAAATTACTAATTAGTTTTAATTAACAGCTATGACGTCACAATATAGCGCTAAGTCGAGCCTATTCTTGCTCGATTGTAGTTCCTTTTAATACAAATTAATAAGCAGAGACATTTTTTATGAATGAAAAAGTTTGAATGAAGTTTATTTTGTTGTTATTACAGTGAATTAACTTGTCTATTAAGTAAACATTGTTCTATACGTAAAATCTACGCGTAGGTATAGTAATTAGTATAAGCTAATTCGCAGCGTCCTATCTTCTCGAACGTACAATTTAATAGCATCTTGTTTATAATAGTACTAGCGGTCCGCCCCGGCTTCGCCCGTGGTACATGTTTATGTTTTCTTCCATAAGAACCATCCTTGGACTTCCACAAACATTAAAAAAAAAGAAACATCGAAATCGGTTCAGCCGTTCACACGTGATGCCGTGACAACGCGAAGCGGGTTTCATTTTTATATACATAAACATAGATTATTAACAATAAGTCCCTTTTAAGTATAGCTCTAATATGTACAATTTATTTTCATATTACAATGCAGATTTTGGAGACATCTTCGCGGGAAAAAATCGTGAGGAAAGCGGCATATCGAAGAATCAAAGGTTCAACATATTGTGACATCTGCCTGCACTTGGCCAGCGTGGTGGATTATGGCCTGTAGGTCCCCGTGTCCCTGCAGTGGGAACATAACGGGTTGATGGTGATGATGATTTTTTTGTGATATGTAGTGGAATGGTAGTGAATGGTATTAGAATGAGAATATTCAATTCCTTTATATGTTTAGCTACTAATGGAGGTGGAGGTATTCCGCAGGTGGAGGTGTGGAAGAATGAAAGAAAACTATGTGTAAACTATTGATATAATATAGTATTCATACCTTTCAACACAATATTATTACAATTACTGAGCATAGTGATATAATTAATAAATAATTGTTAAGACTTTTCGGCTCGAGTGAAAAGACAATAATCAAACAAAAGGATGCGGGTTCGAGTCCGGCCTCGTGATCGATTTTTTTCCATCTATATATATATATATATAGATGGAAAAATATATATATTTATTTATATATATATATATATATAAATGAAACTTTCCTTGGTCACGGCATCACGCGTCAACGGGTGGATTTTTTTGTTATATTCCTTGAAGTACGAGGATGGTTCTTATGTAGAGAAAACGTAAGTATGTACCACGAGCGAAGCCGGGGCGGACCGCTAGTTCTTTATAAATTTATAAAAATCAAACAGAGAAATACTTTCCTTTTCATCTTTTACACATGTTACTGGCTTATCTTATTATCTCTTATCTTTATAATTGTATATGCGTGTTTAAAGTTTACCGTTGATGTATTAATGAATGCTTTATTAGTAGCCTTGTAAGTAGAAAAATGCAGTCGATAAAAATAAAAGTTTGCTAAAAACCACTCCTTTACTAACTACAGTACAATACTAAATCCTTTATTCAACACACACATACAGAAGAAGAAAATAAGAAGAAAGAAGAAGAAGGAAACTACTTAAGAATCAAGAAGTTGTTGTCCTTAACATGTTTAACACATTAAATTAAGGCAGCTTTTAATATTATTTTTTACAAACTTTAGATCCAAAATCTCACACAAGAAGCATCCAAAACTAAACCACAAGAAACTATCTTCAAAATATCTAGATAAATAAATAATAACAAGAAAAACTCTATCTTATAGCAGATCGCACAATACACGCCACGCAGAAAAGAGATAAAACGATACCAATTCAATATGAAAAGCAGATATTTTTCCACCAATCACTGAATTATTGGAAAAACTAGCAAATGAATTTATTATGCCCGCGAGTCCCCCCACCCCCCCTCTGTTATACTCATTATGAATATCACTGAAACTTTGTGTACAATAGGTTTTCGGCTTTTTTAACTGCAGCGGACTATCTAATTATATTTTAGTTCGATTTAAATTGATGGTTCGTTTAGTATTAACGCTGTTTGTGTTATTAATTTGATTGCTGATTGATGTTTTATGTATTTATTAGTAGCTCTAGGTTGCGGTTTTACTTGTAGTAATGTAGTAGGTATCTACTGTAAGAAGTTTAAAATAATAGATTTAAGAAGAAAGATTTAATTTGTTTCCTTAATTATTACGATTTAAATCAAAAACTATTGAACCGATTTTAAATTTATTTTACACCCAAAAGCTATATCTTTACCTAATAACAAGTTATTTTTTTATTCCAGGACAACACGGACGACGCCGATATACACATCCAAACTTTCGCCTCAATATTTAAGTAGATGCTTAACTGACCGTATCGCCCCACGATATGTTTCTTAGAATCTTGTTTTGGAAAGTTTCTCATATGTGTGAATATTTCTTCCGCTTTTCGACAATAAATGAAAGCTTATAAAAATCAGTTGAGCTTTTCTTGAGCTATGTTTATTTTATATTTATATAGATATAAATAGCAGACAAACAATGTAGTTTTTGAAGAGGAGCATCAGAAGTAATTAAATACGTTTTATAGTCAACTATTCACACAAGATGCAAGGAAAAGCTAATAATACACCTAATAATACACCTTCTAAAACATTTGATGTAAAATTGATTATCTAGACTGCTTAATTCGGTTTCACCCGCGGACGAACCCGCGTAAAAAATCAACTATTTCAATATGTCTTGTGTTATTTTGATGTACAACCTATATTTTTGTAAAGTTTCATCTAAATCCGTCCAGTAGTTTTTACGTGACGTAACAAACATCCATACTTACAAATTTTCTTATAATATCAGTGTCAATATGATCAATCATCAATATGATCATATGTCTTCTAAAAGCTACTTGTAATGCAAAAAACTTAGTAAATCTAATACTTGGTCAACAAGTTTCTAAATAAAACAATTTACAATATCCTGTCCATTCTGTCCGTTTATTCTGTTCATTTCATTACTGCATGGTTCGATTGTTCAGTTCATTCCTAAATATTCAAAGCCCAGTACTGAAGTGAATAAAGCTCAAAGCGCGGATTGAAAACGATTGAGCCATTCTCTAGTTTTGCGATTTTTGTATATGTCGAGAAAGGCTTATGGTGGAAATTTGTTGCTTTTCTATTTCAAATGACTACGTTATGTCTTTTAACTATTTACTAAGGTTTTTAAAATTGAATAAAACAAATATTTCGTGTTGATTTTGTTTTAAATGAAAACCTTGCTATTTTAAAAGTGATAAGTACCTACCTACTATTGTATCAAAACTGTACAAGAACATCAGATAGTCTTCCCGATTCTTAAAAATAATTATAATGGCTAGACTCTCCATTATAATTAACTTTTACTCCACCTAAATGTACCAACATTCAAACTCAAACTCAAACATTTATTTATTCAATTAGACTTATTCGAGAAGCACTTTTGAAACGTCAATACATATTTTTAACATTTACCACCGATTCGGAAAGCAGTATCTATGGAGAAGAACCGGCAAGAAACTCCATAGTTGCTCTTTTTAATCATGTCAATATTACAATTTAATTTTACAAAATATATAACTGTATATTATCATAGTATGCCATTACAGTTAACAAAAGGCATATAAAATTACACAATCCAAAAGAGTCTAACACGAATGCAAACTAAATAATTTTTAACTAAAAGCGTCTAGTTAAGCTTATGTTGCGATGAGACAAAGCTTTTTTCAAATAAAACTTTGGAAAGCTGCCCGCGACGTAACCGGCTATACTTTTCACTTATAATTGTGTTATTTTTAGGGTTCTTTAATCATATGTGAAAACCTTAGATAGATAGATAGATAATACTTTATTGCACACACAGAAATTAAAATAAAATACAGATACAGTATACAAACAGGGGCAAGTATGCACAAATGGCGGCCTTATCGCTAGGTAGCGGTCTCTTCCAGACTACCATTATTAACATGTTGTGCACCTTAATATGTTGTAGAAAAAAAAATTAAAGACTTGATGTTGTTGTTATGATTTTTTTTCCTAGAAATAAAGAGTTCTTCCTTCATTTCTTATCTTATTTCCTCACCAATCTATTAGCGTAGTTCGAAGGTAATTTGCATGTTTGTCACTCTTTAACACAATAACGAATGTGCTAATTTTTATCTAATCTGGTTTCATACACCTGTGCCAAATATAACGCAGATCGGATGAAATTTGGTAAATTAATAGAGTAAAGGGACTAATAGGGAATAATATTTGCTTTGACTAACACAAACCAGTATCTACGTGTTATTATTGCACTGTTTTCATTTTAATACATACTGTTGTAAAATAGAAAGTAATGGAATAATTAATAAATTAAAATAATGTTGTAAAATAAATCTTTATGAGCTTTTTTAATAACCTTTATAAAAGTAATTAAAACAGAGCGTCTGTGCCGAGCACTCGTGTCAGAAGTGAAACTTCGTTGGCAAGATTCAAAGATACCAAAATTACTTACGCCTTGAAATTTTATTCTCAACGCGCCTAAAGAAGTGTCACTCCAAAATGTATAAATTTACTAGGTATCTTCTATAATATATAAAAACGAATCCCTTTTTCACGGCATCACGCGTGAACGGGTGGACCGATTTCGATAATTCTTTGAAGTATAGTTTTATATATTCCTTGAAGTACGAGGATGGTTCTTATGGAAAGAAAACATAAACATGTACGGGGCGAAGCCGGGGCGGACCGCTAGTTAGAAAGAAAGAAGAGAACGTTAAAATAAATTTATCAAATACAAAATATACGGAACCAACGTAAGCTAAGAAAATTGGCGCTTGGCAAGAATTTTATTGAAGGAAAATATAAATGATGCAACATTTAGACAAAGATTGGTTACCCATTCTGTGAAGCAATCATAAATTTTACTAGTGTGCTCTAAAACTGTATATTCTTGTTGAATTAGATTTTCTAACCTACATTTACAAGAATTTATACTTTATGTCAAAATCGTTGGTTTTAATCTTTAAAAATTGTTACAAATAAATAATAAATAAATAAATAAATATTTCAGGACAATTTTCACACACGGCACGATCTGATCCCATACTAAGCTTTCGCTTGTGTTATGGAAACCAGATGGCTGATAAACAAAATATATAATTTTAAATAAATACTTATATAGATATTATGTTCCTAACACCCAGACACAGAGCAAACAATTATGTTCATCACACAAATATTTGCCCCGGGTGAGAATCGAACCCACGACCTCTGGCTTGGAAGGCAGGGCCACTACCAACCAAGCCAACCGGTCAGTCAAAATATGTGTTTTTCTACCACGTTGGTAGACAACAAATGAAGAAAACAGCTGAAATAAAAGATCTTGAAGTGTCAATGTTGTCTTATTCAACTTGATTAGTGGAGTATAATATGTACCTACGTACCTGACACGAGATTGGCTGCAACAGACATGCTTGCATACTTTATACGAGCTAAATGATATCAGTCTAAAAACTGTATGAGTGTGAAGATGTTGGATGTTTAACGAAACTACTGAACTGATTTTGATAAATTTTGGCCATTTTGGCAGATAGCTTACAGCTTAAAAAAATATTACTGCTTACAACACCAGCAATGCATCAAAGAAAAAGATCAAAAAGTTATTCATATGAAATTAATGGTTGGATGATTCTTTTGAGTAAGTAAACTTGCATAATAAACACCTAACAACCTTAAAGCATATAATATCACGATTTAAAAACTTACCAGTAAGAGACCAGCCACATACATCTGTAAAAATAAGAGTTATTATATTAGTACAAACATATTTATAGAGTCATTATTTAAATGTAATTAAAATAACATTATATCATCTTAGAGCTCATGAAAAAATTGTATGAAACCGGAACCAAACTACGCAAAGCTCGAGCAAAGGCAGGGTAATTGGCTAGTATAGTAAAAGTACAAGAGTCCACAATGCACATTTAATTTAAAAGAATCTAAAAGAAATTGCACACATGCAATTTCTGTTTTTCCTTTATTTCATGATTTCAAAACAATAAAATATGTCATTATAATAATACATAATTTTAGATTATGCCACGCTAATTTATAATGAGATTTCCCAAAGCCTTGATTAGACATATGCGTAGGCTGTATGCGAGTTTTCATTGCTACGGCGTAGCTGCTACGACGAATGTTATACCTTTGATGTAAAATTTTATTAAAAACTACTGCAACATCATTGCTTTAACTGCTCATGTCTAGTTTAGTTTTAGTGTGGTTATAGATTACTAAAACTATACAGTTAAAATTCAGAAGACTTAGCTTAAATATATTTACTCGCATTCTATCGCTTGTGCAAAATACCTGCAGTAGTGCAAACAATCTGGATATAATTGAATTTATTTTATATTTAAACATATAACGATGAATATGATTTTCGTTTTAACAAACCGCAACAAAATTGGACCACCCGTTTTTGAGCTACACAAACGCGCCGTCATATCCCCTAAAACCCTGAGCATGAGGAATTGACAATTTCCTGCACGTTTACGTAGTCCTTACGTTTTTCAGTTTTTAAACGTTAGGTTAAGGTAATAATTTGAAAATGTTGCATTTAAAAATACGAAAACCGATTGCCTTGTCATATTATTATTTTATTCCTGTCATGACTATTTTAAAATTAAGAATACATATCCTGATATCAAATACATGGCCACATAAAATTAAATACGCTTGATATATATTTTTACTGATTCCATAATAGGAAATAAGGTTTCCATTCGTAGTGACAAATCTATACTAATATTATAAAGAAGAAAGGTTTGTAATTATGTATGTATGTATGTATGGTTTTCACGCATAAACTACTGGACCGATTTCAAAAACTCTTTCACCATTAGAAAGCTGCATCTTCACTGAGCAACATAGGCTAGGTTTTATCCAGGAAATCCCACGGGAACGGGAACTATGCGGGTTTTTCTTTGAAAACGCGGGCGAAGCCGCAGGCGGAAAGCTAGTGATTGATAAGCTTACACCCTCGACTTCTAGCCTACAACCCCACTTAGATCCCATATCCCATTTAAAATTCGCAAGCTATGCCGATTTTTTGACATTTGTCAACGTTTACTATTATTTATTTATAGTCCTTTTTTTATAGGAAAAAGAATAACTAAAATACTGAACTAAAATTATTTATTTATTACACTTTATTGTAATACAATCATTAAATAACAAGAAACAATAACAAGAAAATATGGTACTAGAAAGATGTAGTACAATTGACGGCCTTATCACTAAGCAGTGATCTCTGCCAGGCAACCAAGCGACAAAAAAGTGAAATATCTATATATATAAAATAAAGTCGTGTTAGTTTCTCCACTTATAACTCAACAACGGCTGAACCGATTTAGCTGAAAATTGGCAGGGAGGTAGTTTAGAGCCAGGAGAAGGACATAGGATACTAAATATGTACCACGGGCGAAGCCGGGGCGGACCACTAGTTTAGTAATAAAATTTTTCTTTTTTTTATTACTTACTAAATAGTAACTTATCAATTATATATATTAAAAAAATACTACTCTTTAACTAAACACGCGAGTTGTTCTACGTAATACAAATCAATAATCAACAATACACAATTCATAAAACTCATAACAACATATTAATATAAAAGAATACAATAAAATACATTTCTTGGTACACCCATCATAGCATGATTAACTCAAAACATATGTGAATCTATATGGAGACAATATATTAAGGACTCAAACATACGTTGAAAGTAGAATTTAAATATGTAAGGAATTAGGAGTGGGGTGGAGGGGGGTGGGTGTGGGCCCGGGAGGGGGAGGGGGTCGGTTTTTCAAAACTAGAAAGAGATGAACACGCTTAGTATCGCGATCCGAGCTTCATATGGTTTTAACGATACGGAGTTAGAGGGATACGTCTTGAGATTTCGAATAATTAAAATGTATGTATTTATTTATTTATATATTTTATGTCGTATTATTATCAAGAAAGTGGTCCTAGATTTCTGGCTTCATACATTAATTTGTATGTTACAAATTTTACAGATATGTTGCGAACATCAGAGATTTATAATTATAGTACAACATCAAGTAATCGAACAGACTTCTGACTTATTGTATCTATAAACTAAATAGTTATGGGGATGAGTTATAGGATGTAGAGCTCATCATCTACCTAATTGTTTATGGCATCTTGAAGTGTGTTATCACATTTCTTTTCACTACTCAAGTATATACATAGATATAACATATAGGATAAAAAATCAAGACATATCCCGCGACCCGTATACCATGTGCGCCGCACGCACGCGCCGTAATGAGAGCGGGGTGGGTAGTTAGACAATTTTACAACTGCGCCGTTTCGTTTTTTGGGAGACTCCGCTCGCGAGGTGTGTGCGCAGATTAGCGAGTGTAGATGCGGCATTCGTTTTGTGCCTAACTTGTTATAATTGTGAGGAAATGTACCTTTAGTGTTTGGTATAAATTAGAGATAGCTTGTTAAAGGCATGGAGTGTAAGAATTGTAATAAGTAGCTTTATGGAAATTTACAATAGGTATTTTGTAGATGAAAGTCAACACACAAGACACTTTTTTCTATACATTTATATCCAATAAATGTGTATTAGATATGTTTTAATTAATTCATTAATTTAGAGAAAAACGTTTAATGTTAATATTACAAGTAGATTGACCGTGATTGGTTGATTCATATCCGTTTAAAGTTCATTTATAGTACGTAGATACTGAGAAAGAATAAAATACTTAAGCATGTGAGAAAATATTAAGATATACCCTTTGCATTTAAAATGTATATGTCTATTCGATCATAAATACAAAAGTAATTTCGAATTTTTTTTATTACAATGTGTTATTTCGAATCCATTTTGAATAACTCGTGATATATAGCATTAAAGAGTAGAGCTAATTCGACCACTGATTGGTCTAATAAGGCTTGTGGTAAAAAGACGAAGCGAGCGAAGCGATTCTTTCAATTACTTCTTAGTTTTTAAGCGTTTATAATTCGTTCTAATGATTTATATATTGGTAATTAGTCATTGATGGTATACAATGTTTTTAAACACTTTAGTGTAGAAGAAATAAAGATAAAATTACGCAATATAGGTACTTCAATGAGTAGAACGACTTCTTGCGATTTTGTCGCAAAATAATGTACCTTACGTCATTATAATAATAAACAACATGTACATTAAGAGTAGTAAATTATAATATACCTACATATGAAACCGAAAACACTTCAAAAACAAGACATTATTCTGCACTGTAATATCCTAATCTATGTCGTGAACAAATTTGCATACGTCGAAACACACGCACACACGCACACAAGCCAACGTGTGTATTGATAAATTAGAATAAGAAGTGGGGACGAAAATAAGATAGGCCCCGCGGAAATTATCCCGAGAGGTGCCTTCCTGCTTTAATATCTACTATATTAAGAGTTATTTTATAAAATGGAATGAAGAAATTGTAAAAACACGTTACATAGTATAAAACAAAGTCAGTTTATCTGTCTCTATATCCCTATGTAATCTTTAAAACTGGGAAACTGATTTTGATGCGGATTTTATAATAGATAAAGCGATTCAAGAGGAAGGTTTAAGTATATAATTTATTACGTTTTAGACAAAGCGGGCGAAACCGCGGGTGGATAGCTAGTTATATGATAAAGCTCAAGAGTTCGTTTGTTGGAACGCGCTAATCTTAGTAATAATAAGTCTAATTTGTAAAATAATTTCACTGTTATATTGTTCATTTATCGAAGAAGGCTATTAAGTTATATAATATCATCACGCCAAGATCAATAGGAGGGGAGTAATGCGGGTAAAACCGTGGGGCACAGCTAGTGATAAATGTCGAAGTGTATATGCATAATTTTTGCCAATTTTTGTATGGGGTTTAATAACTTTTCAAAATAGACTTTGGATAAAATAGAGCTAACTTTTATCGAGAAATAAAAAAATTAGAGTCTTAGAATCTATGCTTGAGGACTAAATTATTATAATATCAGTATAAATGTATATTTCAAAGAAATTACGTGGAGGACTATAAATTCGGGAGGATGTTTAATTCCAAAGGATGAAGGATCTTACTTGGAATTTTAATTACTATCTATTAAAAGCTTGTATATTATGTATTATATGTTAAAATAATATTTTTAAACATATTAATTTGCAATCGATTAAATTCCACATTTATATGTTTCCAAGGAGATATCGGTTTGAATAAAGCGTTGGTTTTCTTATAAATTACATTAGGAACTTTCCATTCTACAATCATAGCCACAAATAGTATAAAACTTGGTTAGAAAATTGTGTCGGTAAATACTAAAGCCATTTCTTAGAACCTACGTGTTACTACGCCGTAGCGGCTACGTCTACTACGTAGCGTAGCATTCGCCTTGAGACTTCAATTAACTACAATAATATTCCCGTATTTTATGATTCATTAGATTTTGACCTTTAGATAAATGAATCTAATTCTATTGCGATTTACTGTTTATTAACGAAAATTAAGAGACAGGATATTGAATGATACTTTTTATTTTAAAATAGTAAATCTGCATTATGAATGAATATTTAAATAAAAATTTAAGGCATAAAAGAAATTTTGTTTTCTATAGTCAATAGCCTACACTTCTAATTACGCCGTTTTTTAAAGCATTCAGCTCTGATCTACTACAATTACCATATTGAATAGAAAATAGTTCGTGGTTAGACTTAATTAATTAACAAAAATGAAAGGACTCTCGAATCTGAAGTAAACAGCTATATTCAAAAACTTCCGTTAAAGGCTTTTGGCCTGTAAAAATTACGGGTGTACGTATAACCTTGAAATTTCATACTCCAACGTACGCCGAAATAGATTTTTTACTGAACATTTTTATTTGAGCGACGTGAAAGCGAGAGTGGGCGATTTTTGGCAGTTTTTTTGGCACACAAATGAATGGAAAAAATATTTTTTAGGCGTCCGCGCGGCATTTTTTATCGGAATCTAAAAAAAACAAAAAACTAACGGGCTTATACACGCTTTTTTAACATCGAAAGTGAAAGGGCGGTTTTGTTAGTTGAAATAACGTATTCACTTTATCGAAACGTTTTTTAAAAGCTAACTTTACATTCACGACTGACATACTTTTGATCGTTTTGTTTTTCAACGCCGCGGCTCGTTTTTTATCATATTTTGTACGTGTGTTTTGAATTTTCTGTCTTTTTATTTGTTTAGAGAATGCGTGAATCATTTCGTTTGATCATAACTTGGAAACTGCAGTTTATTAAAACGTAAGCTTTTAAAGTTAGTTAATTTCGTCATGAGTTCTGTTAATCACGCAACCATGAAACCTGATAAGATAATAAATTAAATAAAAGAGTTTCCTTTTTGCTAACAAATGTAAGTTCTACATAAATAAATTCATAATTAAATAATACATTATAATAAAAAGCGCGATTTTTCATAACATTTTCCATTTTGATAAAACATATTCATAGAATGCCTTTAGAAAATCTAAAATATCATTCATACCTTCACTGTGTTATATCAATAACAAAACATTTAATTTCATAATTCAATTTTTTACAAGAAGAATTATTAAAGTAGGTATAATTATTCAAGTTTACTCCTTACTGGCTCCTATCCGCGGCTTTACTCTTTACAAAGTAGCCTGTGTATTAATCCTAACTATAGTCTATGTCCCTGCCAAATTTCATTAAAATCCGATCAGCAGTTTTGCGTGTAAGAGTTAACACAGCAAATCAAACCTAATCGGTTGTTTAAAAATGGCTATTAGAACGCTTGTGAAAGTTTACATTAATACAAAAGTTTTGTCCGTAAACCTTTTTTGTTTTTGTATTAATACAATAAACGTACAAACAATCACTCTACAATTAAAACAGTATGAGTATATTCTAAACGTTTTAATTATTTTAATTATTTAAATACGGAAGTTGTACCGCCGTGGCGTGAAGCCAAATAAGTCTCAAGCATCAGAATGTCTCTTTAAGTCTTGGCTGAATCGATGGTAACTTGTATTGAAATTTAACGGGTTTTAAACCGTTTTATTGTAAAAGGCAAACATAATATTATAGGATGAAACGATATATTGCAGCTTGAACAAAAAGGTTTAGATTCTTCGCGCCTTGATTGAGTAAAAAAGTACTACATTGATTGGGTTTAAATGAACTCAACTTACTTCAAATACTGTTTATAAAAACAGTATTCTTCATAATTTCTTATTTTTGTGCCATATTCAAAATATATTTGTATATGAGGAAGATATGGTTATATCAATATTGTACAATTATGACCAGCTTTGTATATCATCAATAATTAGTTTTAATAGGTCCTTAATTAACCTTCTTTGAGTATTTTTGGAATTACGACGAAAGTAACAGCTTCTGAATTTGTTTTCCTTTTTTATTAAGACTTGTAGTATAGAAATTTAAGTCCTAAAATACCAAACAAGATCTAGAATGTGACTGAATAAGGTTTAAGTATAATTATTTAAACATTAACGAAAACAAACACAAAGGTAAAGAATATTTTTATTTCATAATGGAAACTCGTTTCAAATAATAATCAGAATAAATGCAACGTATAATTAGAACCATTGCGATGTTAAGTTCATTTTGTCTTTGAATTCAGTGAAAATATTATTGTAATAATTTTAGAGACGACAATAGTTCATTATTTTAATGACAATAGTTCTCATAATAATAATTGGTACCTAATTTCTAGTCTAAAATAAAATCAATCAAATTATTGTTTTTTTATAATTAATTTAAAATATTAAAACTGAATAGTATGTTAATTACTGTAGTGTACAATATAATGTAACTGTTACTTAGATGACACATTTTTTGAATTCATTATACTATCCGCTAATTTAAAAGTAACCAACAATTGAACATCGCCACGAATGCACTATACAAAATAATTAATTAAAAAAAATTGCAAACTAATTGCGTTGAAAAAAAAAAGACTTGTATCGTATTTTGACAAGTGGAATGAGCTTATACGACAGGCTCGTAATAAAAATTATATGCTTCAATTTACGATGCGGGGGTATGGGGCAGGGGGGGCCAAAAAATACCCCCCCACCACCCTGATTGCGGGATCGAATCTCGCTAAACGAAAGCAGAGGGGCCGAAAAATTTCGCGGGAGGGGTTCACCCCCCTCAACACGATACACTTTTTTTTAACATTATCCACGAACTATGCGGTGTTTTGTAATTATTAAATTTTTTATTTTTTCCGCCTTTGTTACTCCTATTCAACTGAGTGTTTACGCTGGTTCCCGATCGCAATAATTCCATTGCAATGACGCAATTGTTTATAATAATGGCGTGCTAATTAAAAATCCAATGCGAAATTATCTTTGTTCATTGTTATTTTGAGGGTTTCTGATGAAAGCTCCAATCGCGAGTGCTTTTGCAATAGTATATGAGTTTTAGTGTTTTTATTGAGGAATGTATGAATAATATGTGGTATCTGTAGATCGGGAAATGCCTGTATTACTTTTTTAAGTATTTACTTTATTGTAGGCATATTGGAAACATAAATTATTAGATTAATGAAAAATATCATATGAAATTCGTTTAGTTGTTATAATTAATTTAACGTTTTATTAGTGTTTATGAATATCATTAGCAGTTAATTTATTAAATTATTATGTTTTAAACAACTATTGATATGTTATTTCAAAATCTTTATAGAAATACTTGCTATTACCCGCGGTTCCACCTGCGTGATCAAAGAAAATTCGCATGAGGTATATTTCACCATAGTGAAATGCCTATACCAATCTTAGTTTCGTAACTATCTCCAAACACAAAAATCATAACAGAAAACTACTCCGTTTGCGAGTAAACTGACGAACTGGTTAATGGTGAAACAATTTTATGACATTGAAGAATTTATGACTTTGAAGTACCTAGTGTAAACTGAATAATTGTGAGTGATAAGTGTGTGATATAATCATGTAAATCGTTGTGCGTTCGTGTAATTGTGAAAATTTAATTGTGTGTACATTTAAATAATTAATCAACTTTCTTTTTTAATATTTGCACACCCAATCAATGGGTAGAATGTATTAGCCACATAATATTGTAATTAAAACATCTATAATTTGTAACTACATTCTTGCAAATAAATATAATTTGAATTTGAAATTGAATACTATTTCTAAAACCACTATTTCAACACACTTCTAAATATACCACCCTAAAAGGGCCTTGTGTTTTCCCAGAGCATTTGCGAACATCTTAAAAATGCCTTCATGTAACGGACAAAGTAGTAAGTTATTCAAAGCCCTATTTTACTGGTAAGGAGTGATAGAAATTCCTGATGTAAAGGGGCTGACATGCTTATCTTAGTACACATTTTAAGGTTGTTTGTTAAATTTATATAACTTATAAGGGAAAGTTTATCTTTTCAAATATAATATAGGACTAAAATTACCATCATAAATAGTATAATGAAACAATTGAAAATTCATTTTGTTCAACTATATTATAAATTATCTAAAAGTATTATTATTGTTTCATTTATTGAGGGCTCAAGACATCGGTTCGCTTCATATTTCTGTAATGTTAAACTATCTTTGCTTACAGAATTTATAAGATTGTTGAGATTTTCCAGATTCCAATTTATCATAATCTAATGTCGTATAGCATGACAAATAACGCCCCAAAAGTAAGAATAACATGTTCTACAGTAAAGGAAACTATTAAAGGATAAATAAAGCTAACTATAAAATTCACTAGCTGTGCCCCGCGGTTTTACCCGCATTGCTCCGCTCCTGTTAGTCTTAGCGTGAAATAAATGGGCTATCTAAGACTAAAACAATTTTTCAAATCGGACCAGTAGTTCCGCAGATTAGCGCGTTCAAACAGACAAATAAACAAATTCTTCAGCTTTATAATATTACAGTATAGATTATTTCTCTAATACAGCCTGTGTTAGACAAATTGTAAACAGTTGACGGCCTTTTCCGTAGCGCCACGTAGGCCGTAGTACTACGACGTAGCGCGCCTACGATAATATTTTCTTTAGACAAATGTACTCGTTTGAGTGGAAACGTTATGGAATTTTTATTTTCCTTTGTTGGTATATTATGACGATTATATAAGGGAAATTACTTGAATTATAATTTCATATAATTGTAATATATCTTTTATTCATTTTGTAAGTTCTTTATACTTAACCTTAAAAGTTGAGAGTATATGAACTACATAAACTTACTTAAGTAACATAACTTTACGCAGAAGTTATTCTTTATTTCGATCTAACGCAGGGTTTTTTTTTCGGGGCAAGAATGTAATGTAAGATTAAGTAGTTAATTTAAATTAAGATCAATGTTTTTTAAAATTTTAATAAATACTTGTGTATTACATTATTTAGTCTTCTTTTTTGTTTTACAATTGATAAAATATAAACCTTCAGGTAGGGAAAGCTCTTTCTTTAAAAATAAATTATTTATAGATCTTTATTTAAATAACTTTTTAAAATTAATTTTAAAATTAATAAAGCAATTTTTAAACTTTATTAGCGTCTTCGGGAATCGAACTTTCAATCCTACTTAATATTAAAAATGCGAAATTTTGTGAGGATGTGTGTGCGTTTTCACGCAAATACTACTGAACAGTGTACAATGAAATTTAGCAAACATATAGAGGGTAACTTGGATTAACACATAGGATAGGTTTTATCCCACGGGAACGGGAACTATGCGGGTTTTCCTTTGAAAACGCGGGCGAAGCCGCGGGAGGAAATCTAGTCTATCATAAGCGATGAACTACGAAGGGTATGGTTAACTGCAAGAAGGCATGAAATCCTATCATGTGTTTACGTAGCATCGCATTGTTGAAGTTATTTTAACGCTATTGTAAACGTTTTAGGAAAAGGAATTATTTGAACAGGTGTAAATTCAAATGTGTTTTTCTCAAACAACAACCGTATTTTTCCATTGTAAACACAAACATTTCCTTTGAAGGAAGATTTGAATGTATTTTACCAGTTAGCTTGTATATTTATTATATTGAAAAAAGATTTAAATATATCAAGGCATATTTAAAAACTACGCATTACTTTTTTAACTTCCACTCGTAATAAGTTCTTTTAAATTACATAAAGTTCATCAGGACCGCATCACTGTATAGATAAACAAACGAAATCGATTTCATCTTACCCTAACCCTAAAACACGTTTATAGTTTTGATAGTGAGGGGTGCGTGGTTTTATATAGCTCTAGTTATAGATATTTCTAAACGAATTCTTTAGACTTTGGTGAAGTTTTGAAAATGATGTAGTATATTTATTAAATACACCATATATTGATGATTGATTGTGGCGGGTTTTTTGAAGTGAAACTTCTTTATCGGGGTTGGAAAAAAATTTAGTGTAACATTTTTTCGTTACGCGTGACATTTTTCCGTTACGCGCCATCTTTTTCTTATCCCTACCACGCATGATTCGACGTATTTGAAAAATAAGGTCATAAAGAAGTTTCACTTCTTACGTGTGTACACTAGTACACGCACACATTTTTTTTTATGTTTTACGTGAGTGTTATACATTTAGAAATTAAACCTTTTTTGACGGATTTTAAACATGATTCTCAGTTTTAGTCTCACCGTGACTACTCGTACGTTCGGCATAAAGAATATATTCAATAAAATGCGTTTAAAAGCCGTTAAAAAGTCTAAAGTGTAGTTGTTGTAATTTCTTTAAGATTTTGACGTTATTTTCGACCATAAATAATACAAATAAGGCATTACCTATTAATAGAATAATCAGTCACTTTGAAAGTATTTTCCTTTGAAGACATAAATAAATATTACAATAATTGTCGCGGATTTTCAGCATACAATCCTCTTACAAATATCTATCCCCTAATTTTTTACCACTTTTGTTTTGCGTCAATATGTGGTATACGACTCTGCAAGGCTCTATCTATATAAGTGTTAAAATTCATTGAAATCCGTCTTGCAGGTCAGGCGAAAAACTTTTGATAGAGCAAGGAAGGAGAATAAATGAAACATTTATTTTAAATATTTCAATAATGTCTGAAAATAAAATACAGTAATATTTTTTCCATAAATTAAAAACTTAACTAATAACTTAACATCTTAAAATTAAAACACCTATAGGTAATTATTGCAGTAATTAAGACTCGCGGTTTTGCTCTATTTCTATCTCTTATTAGTTATTACGTTCTTACGAAGAAAAAATTATGAAGGTAGTTGATTTTTGAAGGCGTAAAAAACCATTTTGTTTTAATTTGTTTTTTTTAATCGTATCATAATATCTTCATCTCTTTATATCGCATTTCTTTCTTAAGTTTTGGAATTAAGGAAACTCGTTGCTAAACATAAAAAATGTATATTTCCTAGTACTTATTTGAAATTTAATTAATGAATAATATTTGTAGATTAATTAATGTCAATATTATTATCTTTGTAGATAGATCTAATTTATATTAAATTTCTTCAATAAAGCTATTATTCCTTTGATCATAACATAATTAACTTCCTATAGTTTTAAATAAGCTATAGTGTATTGATTTAAAAAATCAAAGTTTTGATTCAAGTGCATACTCCTCCTTAAAAATGACGATATCTTTTTTGAATTTTTACAAAAAAGAGGGTAAAGAGCACTTAAAATTTGAATTGAGACAATGGGAAGCTAGTCTAATTTTGTAGATCGTGATACAGGGGCGATTCCTTGTTATTTTTCATAATTGGGTCAAAGAAACCGGTCAAGGATTCATTGTAATACGATTTTCTATATTCTTTAGTTTAGAAAACAATTTTTGTTGATATAACAAATTGTAGGTATTGTGGAAAAATTAAAAGTTGATCTTCGTATAAATATTATAATAGAGTTAATACCGAACTGGCGAGTCACCGTCTGCCATAATTTTCAATTTCTAATATTGAAAAGGCAGACGTCCATAGTCCCCATAGACCCAATATACCAGTCCATCTAACACCCCCTTCCATAACCCAGTTTTATTCATTTCCATTTTTCTGCAATAGTCCTACATTGGCCGCGGACTGCCCAGGGCTGTATCTCTATAGTGCAGTCATGGGCAGGCTGCGGCTGGTGTCCCACAACACATTAAATTCTCTAAAGGGCCTCTGCGTGTTGGACCTGTGTCCCCACGTAAGCCTTCCAAAGGACCGGGTATCTTCCTTCTGGTAGTGCCCGTGTATTATGGAGAGTTAATATTATTATATTTTTAATTAATATCTTGGTTTTAAGAAACGTTATATTAATAACAGATATTATCATTTTAAACTGCAATATGTTAAGATAACTAAAATTCTACGATTAACTAAGTTGTCATTAGGCTTTACTTTTCCATAGATAATAAATAAAACAACGTTTTTCAATTAAAATACAGAATAAATAAACTCAATACAAAAATAATATTGAAAATATAAAACTAAAGGCACGCATAAAATTATTAATTACATGTTTAATTATACACAAAATAAAAGGAACTGAACGAAATGTCTGCCTAGAGATAATTGTGCCTCCCGCAAAAAACCAATATTGGAACATATGTAAAACGTATTGTATATTAACATCATTTAAACATATATATTATATGTAGGAATGTAGGCGTCATGGGGAGGCTGATTAAAAATCATGACATGCGCAGAATCATTTAAAAACTAAAGGGGGTTGGGTTAATTTTTAAGTATTGATCAAAAATTGTGTATGTGAAGAGTAGGGGTAGGGTGGCGTGCGTGTATTAGGTTTTTTGCTGAAAATTTATTATTAGACTCTCTTTTGTCGCGTGAATTATTTTCGTACTTTGAGCTTTTGTGGGAGGGGAAATTTTTGTGTGATTTCACTTTGAAATTCCGATGTGTTGATAGTTATTGTTATGGATGTAGATTGCTCATTAGATGATTTTGTATGTTGTTGTTTGTTATGTTTGGAATGAATGTAGGTATTGGAGTGTTTTGGAATGTTTCGTGTAGAGCTTATTTGGTAATTATTTACTTCCTTAGGTTTGATTTTGTTTTTGAAACTGTTGTATGTTGTTGTTGTGTTCTTACAATATATAAGTTCTTAAATGATAATAATTATAAATAATATTAATGTTATTTTTAATTATTGATGTTATAATTACAATTGGCAAATATTAAGTTCACTGTTTATGAGTTTTCAATTCAAGTTCCCTATTTTATATTTTTACATAATACAGAAAAAATAAACTTTATGATCAAATCCCAACTTATAACAAATACAACACACAATAATATCATAAAAACTATACAAATAAATGTTAAGAAACTTCGTAACATCACACCTAAATATATTGACTTATTTCAAACAAACATTTCTCACATCATACGCGCTGTCGTCTCAGGCGATATAACTATAAAAATAGCTAGCCGTGTGAATTATGTCAATCTGTTAGTGAGTCCGGAAGGTAACAAGGCAGGCATTGTCAGGCGCCGACACATGTGTGGCGGAATCGTGAACATTTCTGCTATCTGTGTAAGTAATTAACAAAGGAGGTTATGTTGTAAATTCTTTTGAATCTGTGGAATTTTTTTATGAAGGAAAAATCATGTAAAAAAAATTTTGCTGTTCTTCAAGATTTACTTTAATCAATTTACGATTATCCTTGTTTGAATAAGAAAAACAAAAGGATTAATTATATTTTTATAACAGTTTTTAATGTTGTTATTCAATACAGAATTTCCATTACAAAACTAAGCCGGATTAAATCGTACTTTCTAATTAATTAAGCGAAAATGCTTATATAAATATTTATATAAAATATAATTAAAAAACGCGAACTTTACGCCATAATACAAACATATTGTTTCCGTGAAAAGAATATAGAGGCATAAACAACAAAATAAAACTTATATCATAGTGGATGATTCAGAGCTCTTATCAAAAAGCGAATACAGCATTTCATTATATACAAAACAGAGTTAAGCCCCAAATAATTTAACACAAAACAAAAATAAAAACTCGACAAACATTAGAATTCAGCGCGAGAGGATCCGAACTAAACATCTCACCCGCATGTGGGGAATAATTTAAAAATACGGGCACTTCTATCCGGAGGCACATTGTGCCCCATACCTACTATTTTGCGTATTTTTCGGTGTGCGTGGCAGGTGGCGACCCCTCTGCGGGGCGTTCGTTAAAAACGCTCCGGAGTACGTATTATAAAAGTTGCGCCTACCGCGTGTAAGTAGTGGCGTGGGGTCGGCCCCCCCTCCCCCCACCCACCTAGTTAGACAGTTAAAAGTATGCGGTATTAACGAAACGGAAATGAATATACGAGTAGGTAGGTACGGTTTTTGGGAGGCTGTGACGCCGCGGGTTAGATTATGAGAATACTTCGGCCTTTTATTTCGTTTTTTTTTTTTTTCATTTCGGGGACGCTTCGACCGGAGGGTTGCTTAGAACTCAGTTATGTGACTGGTTGTGTTTTGAAGTACGTTTTGAAATTTTCATAATGTTGCCTGGTATGCTTCATTGGGAAAGTAATTAAATATTATTGATTTTTCATACGTTGGTACTGTAAAATACAGTATTACGTATTGTAAAAGACGACGTGATTAAAATTTAAGAATTATCTTTAGATAACATGAATACATTTATATATCTACTTAATTATAATTATAATTTGCTTTTTATTTATAACCTCCATTAGAATAAATCATAATTTAATGTACACAGAAGGAAAGGGATATGGAAAATGCTTTCTTTGACTAGACTCACAAATTGTTTAACATTATATTTGTGAAATGATTCCTGTATTATATTAATATTTAAATCAAGCTTATCTTTAGGTACAGTAATCTGGGTTTTTCATACTTAAAAATGCCATAAAATATAAAATTATTATATCAATTGGAAATAATTAATTAATCTTAATTACTTACCTACGTAGGTAGGTATCTTATAGGCGGGTAAGTATTAAAAAGAATATTTGTAAAATCTAAATAAATAAAATTAATGAATCGAAACATAATTCAAAATTTAAATTATTATTATGTCCCCATCACTGATGTTGAAGATATAAAAAATTCGAAAATTTTATCCCCTGTGAAAATTTTGTAGCAAAATCTGCTTAAGTTTTAAACACTTCTAAAAATATCGGAATACGAAAATTATCATAATTTTTTGCAACGTAATAAAAATTTTAAATTTAATTACAGAATATTTTAAAATCACTTCTAATATCGAATTTGTTAGTTCAAAAGTGAATCGAGTGGGGCTTGAAAATTCACGCCCTTTCACTAATTGGCTAGTAGCGCCGGAATAAAGTACTTCAAACGATTTCCGTTACTAAATAGAAACGTAATTTATTCACGCAATAATTATCAAATATCAAAGATTACATTCGTATACAGAAACTCGTACTTACATAATTAGGAAATTCTAATAAAACATTGTGGAGGAAGCAAGGCCGAAAACGAACGTATCAATTTTTTGCGCCTGCTATTTTTGTACCGCAATCAAACGACACGTAATAAAGAGATTGCTACGATATTTCTGTAAGGCGTTCGAAAATCGTCCGCCGCGTGCAACCTACTGCCAAACACATTACAAGGGTCAGCGGTTCACTTTGATGCTATATTTATAGCATTAAGAAGTTACAGAGAAACTGTTATGATTCCGATCTCTTAGGTTTATTTGTTTGCATTTTATATGAACCATGAATTATGTTAAGTAAAATTACTTATTTGGAAAAAATTGTGAATACCTTAACAAAATAGTACATTCATTCAATATAATAGTCGAGCTCTCTAATAACTAGAGCACTCTTACATTATAACGAATGTATTTCCTTTGGAAACACAAATAACTAAGTCCAAACTCAACAGGAACAGTAAAACGAAAGCAACTTAAATGTATACGCCAATTAATTAGCAAAAAATAAATACAGATTATAATCTATTGAGGTATGTATTCAAATATCAAGCCAATAGTAAATTTATGGCGCAATTCTGCAGCATTACCAACATAGAAATAAAACAATTTATAACAAAATGTAAACAGGAAGAGTCGTATTTTCATTAAGACCCCCCTCCCCCTAAGCACCCCCCAGAATAGACCGAAAATACTCGGTTATGATTAATTCGGAATGCGAGGCGCATTGATCAAGGAAGAGGGTTTTTACTTGAAACTACCCATCTCGTGCCCCCCCGTTAGAGAGAGACTAATGCGCCACCGTCTCACTCTAAAACAAAGATGCTAAAACTTCTTTCGCAAGTATGAAGATTTTAATTTCATATTTTTGACGAAACGGTTCTAAAATTATGCAAGCGCACAACCTGAAATGGACTCTAAGCAGCCGTCTTTGAATTCAGATTCGCGTACGCCGCGGACGTACTTATTTCCATTTTCTAATGCCGAATTAGTTTTCGAAGTGAAAGATACAGTGCCAAGACTGTGTGAGTGCTCTAATTAGATGTGGACTCTATGCTTCCGGGATAGAGTTTGATTTCGCGCGTTTCGCGTTCTGAAGAAATAATTCTCAAGTCGTACCCCGAAATTAGTCGAATAAGGAGAAAGGGGTTCATACGATGGGTGGTTTTAAAAGAAGGCAAAAAGGTGGGGATAGAAAGATGCGCAAAGACTTAGTTTGCGCGGGGGGTAGGGGGTGTTATAAAATATATAATTCTATACTTACAATACTTGTAAATACGGCATGCGGAAGTACCGGGAGTAACAAGCTTTGATACTTTGATATCTTGATTAGACGAATTTGTTATGATTTATTGCGGTTTATGTCTTAGAAGTCAATACTAAATGTCTAGTTTCATGAACTGTTTAATTGGTGTCGATTATTTGAGCATTTTAGGCGGATGGAAATTCACCTTTAAATGAGATATATTTACAAACGAGTATGGTAAAAATTCAGAGTTTACCTTAATTTACTTAGAAATCAATAAAAAATCGTTCCAATTAACAAAAATGCAAATGTATGAAACCAATAAACACGTGTAAGATTTGCATTAGAATTTTGAAAATATATTTAGGTAGGTACAAGATATCACACAGCGTAGCCTATATTTTAAGTTAAATACTAACTAATAAAAGGGTGATATATTTTACATCTAACCAAACATGTTAAACCAATAGAATTTCTGTGTATAAACCATGAATTCTTTTATAAATCTAAGATACCGTCACTTATAAGGAATTCATACGCCGCAAGTTTTCTCAGCGCAAAGTATCAAGAACACTTGATCGCAGTACTCTGCTACATTCGCTGATATTTAGTCGCGAAACGGGATGTATTATAGGGCGGTAGTTGTTTAAAATAAGAGCGAGTCGCGCTCCCTATGGTGCAGTGGTTAGAGTTGAAGCTAGTGCAGGTTCTATTCTTGGTGAAGTATTTTCGGATTTAAGTTTTTTGTGCTGATTTTTAATGTTATTAAGGTAGAAATTGCTATTTAGATGATATGTTACAAAAGGCTATGAATATTTGTTTTTAATAAAGGTAACACAAAATCAACCATATTGAATGAAATAAGCAATAAAAGTAAAATTAAACGTTCTAGTTGTTAAATAAACAGAACAATTTTAAACATTACATTATTCTATATTCTACGCGTGACACCTGTAATTTTTTATCTTTAACAAAAAGCCTTGTTCGTGCTACGTGTAAAAAAAAACAAAAAAGGAGCAGTGAAGCTACTTATGCCTGATCCGCTCATTTCGCGCGGTTCTTAGTAAAAAGTTGTAAGAGGGGTGCACTAGCGCCTACGACGTAGCCCGTAGCCGCTACGTAGGCCGTAGCAGGGCTGCGACTTCTTTCTTTGTGAATTGTATTTTTTTAATTAATTTTTTTGTGGGATTATAATTAACTTTTTAATTATGATTTTTTACATAATGAATTGTTATATAGGGCATAAATACATGTTTAATGATAGTCTAATTTGAAATATTGTAATGTAGGCCAATGTTTAGCTTTAGATTTAGTATTTTGTAGGCAAAGTGTTTACTTTATGGGCCTCTACGGTATTGTTTCTGGTTTATGGTCAGTAAATAAATAAAACAATACTTGATATGTATTATATCTATCACCTGCTTCTTTAAAAACGACCTACGAATATGAAAATGCGGTATTGAATATGTATTGGTTAAACAATAATTATTATAGAAGTATTTTACCTATTTAAATAGTTTAATTAAAAACACGCATTCTTATCGATATACATTTACAAGCTCCTTATTTTACAATATCTATTACATTTATTACATTTTGATATATAATCTACATATTTAACCAAAACCTCATTTCAGCCTACTTATTTTTTTGCTTCAAATAAAATAATTACAATAAAACTACCAAAAAAAACTTATTAAGACGTTCATTAGCCAGCCCTGGCACTATCGCTCCTAAGACACCCCCGGGGGGTGCCCCCGGGGGGGAACGCGGAAATATGAAGGGAGTACTCATTTATCAATATACTGGGGACTGTTTCTTTCCTTGAATTGATTATTCTGCTAAGAATATTGACGGCGCACGATCGACCGATTAGACTTTTTGATGTAACGATTTTGTAGTTCTGTTATGAGTGAATGTGAATGCTTCTAGTAGGATATCACCTTTGCTTAGAATAATATGTTGTGTTGAAAAAGTTCAAAAGGAAAGCTAGGTGTTAATATTATAACATTTTAAAGTATTGAGGCTTTACTTTGAAAGCTAGGTGTTAATAACATCTCAAAGTAATGATGCTTCTAAAAGATGTGAAATGCAACAATTTGAGTTTGACTCATAAGTTAATTAGGATTCTAGATTTATTATAGGTACTTTAAACAAAAAAATATTTTAATAGTGATACAAGATACTACAAATATAGAACATACTAGTACACATAATGCTATATACTAATAGGGTATAGTAATTGCGTATATATCTTTAACTAGCTGCTCCGCGCGGTTTCACCGCCTTGGCTCCACTCCTGTTGGCCTTAGCATGATGATATATAGCCTACAGCCTTCCTCGATAAATGAGCTATCTAACACCGAAATAATTTTTCAAATCGGACCAGTAGTTCCCGAGATTAGCGCGTTCAAACAAACAAACAAACAAACTCTTCAGCTTTATAATATTAGTATATAGATAAAAAAGTAGAAAACTGTGCAATTAATCCAAGAACACACGAAAACCATTTTTTTTAAACATAAACAGTCACAGTAAATCATAAAATCTTCGTTTATATAGTTAACTTTGTTTTCTACGTTAAATTAGATATTTAGAAACTCGGTGAGAACTTTATATCCTAAATGGTTACAAGTTTTTATATTTAGACGTTTTAGTAGAATATTTTACTTTTATATTTTTATAACAGTTTCATTGAAAAAATATACTTTTATTTACTTGAACTATAATTATTATCAACCTTTTCGTTCTCATGTTTTCTTCTAAAAATAATTGTTTTATTTTCGGCAATACGATTGATTTTTGTTTATGGATTATTTCAAATTGTACTTGAAAAACCGTACGAAAGCATGAAAAATGACATAAGAAGATTCATATAATTTCATAACCATCGATAACAATTATGACAAGTTTCCTGCGTTCAAGAAACCACTTTAATTATATAAATTATTATGTTCGTAAATAACAGGTTCTTTACTCAATAACTTTAGGTGACTGTAAACGGCATAGGCCAGACAGACCAAATGCCAGAAAGACAGTAAAAGCATAGACGGTGCCTGTTTTTTTGTTTATATTAATGAACTAAGATGAATTTATCGATTTTTTTTTTAACTAATTCAGCTAAAACCATAATTTATAAATCCCATAACAGTTATAAACAGACTGCGACTACA
This sequence comes from Colias behrii, assembly GCA_029959065.1. Classification (NCBI taxonomy): domain Eukaryota; kingdom Metazoa; phylum Arthropoda; class Insecta; order Lepidoptera; family Pieridae; genus Colias; species Colias behrii. The sequence goes on from JARWMC010000013.1 coordinate 1,038,023, forward strand.
TAGTGTATCACACAAATGCCACAAACCAAGCCTCGTCGCATAAAACACAAAATAACTAACGCAAAAATCGTATAATTCAAATAATTCAAACAGCCTCCCAACATTTAGGTTAAAATAAGCATCTTGCATAAGAAAATGCCGGGGTGTTCTCCCCTGCTATCTCCGTTTTTAGTATTTTAGTAAGTTCAGGGGGAAATTACCCCCCAGGGGTGGGGTGGGGTAAGATGTTGATGTTTCTTAGTTTTATATTACTGCCGTACTTTATTGCTTATTTGTGGAAGTGTGCTTAGTGTATGCAGATGTCGGAAGGGTGGCCACCCCATTTATGGATCTACTTAAGTATTTTTTTAAGATTAGAATTGTGATTTCGCTTCGATTACGTTAGTTTTATTTTACACGCGCTGCCCATAATATTTTATGTTTGGGCGCGCGTAAAATTTATGTTTTGACGTTTGAGGACGGGCGTAATTTTTTTTATTAAATTCTCGAACGATCGATGGTGGTGCTGACGTGAGGCTTTAGCTTCTGTCATTTATGTGTTGTAGAAATCATTTGATTTGATAGTTCGCTTAATAAATCACATCAATCATAAACACATTCTCCATTATTTTTTTGAAGCAATATTAATAATACGTATAGTTATATGTATAGATGTATATTTCTATGTTTGTATCTGTATTCTCAATCGAGGTAACAGTAATAATTTATTTTTTCTTCCGTTTAACCGTAGGGAAGGGCGGGTCGCTTTAACAGTATGCTTCAGTAATTGAATTTATGTTGTGGATGAAATATTAATGTCTTGACTATAATAATTTCTTCTTTTCTTTCTTTCTTAAATTATTAAGTGACCTTAATTATATCTAACTACTAGTGGTCCGCCCCGGCTTCGCCCGTGGTACATATTTAGTATCCTATGTCCTTCTCCTGGCTCTAAACTACCTACCTCCGTGCCAATTTTCAGCTAAATCGGTTCAGCCGTTCTTGAGTTATAAGTGGAGTAACTAACACGACTTTCTTTTATATATATAGATATAGGTATGAAGATAGGTATATATACATAAATACGTAATAAATATATACATTATACGTAGTAAATATATGAATCATAAATTGTTATTTAAGTGTGAAGGAAAAGAAAATAAAAAGGAAAACATTATCAATTGATGTTGAGTGATGAGTACATTATAATATCGTTATTAATATTTTAGATTTGAAGACAAAACATGTTTATTTTTTATTTGAAGACAAAACATGCTTATGTTTTGTCTTCAGTTTCCTTGTGACTTAAGTCCATTTTATGATACTTTTATTGAAATATGTTGACCATAAACATTTCATCATTTGTCAGTATAATAGTAATAGAAAGTTTAAATTGTAAGGATATTATAACGGTAAGGATTTACAAAGCTTCACACTTTGTAATCCATAGAATATTTATTGATATTTTTGGATTACAGCAAAAGTTAATTACTCTTTTAAAGTACTTGTTAGCTAAAGCCATCTTGCGACTGTTTTAAATGTTACATTGCTATCTCTATACATCCATTTAAGGTAAACGCAGGTATTAACGACCCCTCTAAGGCAATTTTAAAATCAACCATATTTTTTAAGTATACTGGTTCTTCTAAAGATTTATAGTTTCATTTTATATGCTAGTGTTATGTATAAAAAATGTTTTTATTGAATCAAATACATTCAAATAAAGGATTATCTTGTAAAAAATAATTTACAATGTGACTTAGTCGATTGTTGGAATTACCGACCCATAAAAACGGCTGTGAAGCTATTAACGATTTTTATGCAGCTATTCCCGATCGTACGTGAGAGGAGGCCTTTTTCCAGCAATGGAATGTAATAGAAGCTAGTGATGATGATGATTACCGATCTTAATAAAATGAAATAAAAATGCAAATATATTCGTATTTTTTTATTATATGTAGTTATTTTTAATAAAACAAATGAGTACCTAGTGCACACTAAAAGTTTTGCGTTTCTGGCCACCCATAAATGTTTATATTACGAATGTTATATTTTTTTAACATATGAAGTCTCATAAGTTGAGGAAAAAAAAATTTGGCGGGAAACGCTTGTCAATTTTTTTTTTATCTCAAGTTGAAGTTCGTTGTCCGTAGCAAAAACGGAACTAACACGAAACAATTTTAGGGCGATGATTTTTGATGATTTTAAAAGTTCGCTTTCTCCGAAAGTTTGCACTGCTCGCCTTTAAAATACTTTTGGGAGGGAAGCACCTCATTTGAGCACATTAAGGCATTGATATGCTGAATTTTATCGCGGCCGTGTTTCTCTCTATGATGAAATTCGTGAAGGTCGACCCTCAACTGCGATCACGGAGGAAAATATGGCTACCGTCAGACGACTAATTTAAGAAAATAGCCATATCACTTATTAGAAGATTCGAGGACATTTGGGGATTGGTATGAGCCAAATTCAGAATATTTTACATGAACATTTCAAAGTTAGGAAGCTTGGTTGCCGGTGGATTGCTCCCAAACTCACTCCAGGACAAAAACGACATCGAGTAGATCGGTGTTAAGAAATGCTATTAAAGTACAATTACGGACATTCTAATGCCGTGTATAATATCGTGACAGGATATGTAATATGAATACATGGTTATATTCCAGAAAGAAAACACCAATATTCTTTGTGGGTGTTTGAAAGTGACAGCAAACCAACCAAATTGAGGCAGGCGATAAGGGTCGGCAAACAAATGATTGCATTATTTTTCTCTAAGACGAATCCTGTCTACACTATCCCACTTGAGTAACAAAAGACTGTTAATGCCGAGTGGTACACCACTATTTGTTTGCCCAATGTCTTAGAAAAAATAAGAGAAAAGCGACCTAGAAGTCGCATCTTGTTGCACTATGACAGTGCTTCGGCGCACACCGCGAACAAAACAAAGTCATTTTTGGCTTCTGAAAACATAGAGCACGTGACTCATGCCGCACGCAGTCCTAACCTAGCACCTTGCGATTTCTTCCTTTTCCCAAAAATCTATGATTCAATGAGTGGTTCGACATTTACGTGGCCCGAAGAGGCAGTGGTTGCTTTCAAACAGCACGCAGAAAACATACCCTCGGACCAATCGTCCTCATGTTTCCAGAAATTATTTGAACGGATGAAAAAGTGTTTTAATTGTAACGGAGAATACTTTAAAAAGTAGTAAATATAATATTAGACAAATCAATTGTTTTATTTATTAGTTACGCAAAACTTTCAGTGTGGCCCACGTACTTCTTAGTAATGAACTAAATAATTATAAACTTTTAAATTAATCAACATAACACTATTAATATATGTACATATATTAAATTAAAGGATTTCAAACTCTAGGGTATTTCCTTGTGCTATTTGATTGATTGCTTCGGCGAGTTGTGTTTTACTGTATACTTTTCGCCGCTTTTGTGGCTCCATATTTCTGGAAAAAAATATGATTATATGTTTTGTGTTAATTTAACCATGAAGAAGCATTTTTAATAGGCACCTATTATGTCATAAAAGTAGATGAGAAACTAAACAATCTATATTCGATCGGTAATAGCTTCCTATAGTTGCTATTGCCGACCCACATGGGTCGGTAATAAAGTATGTAAGTATAAACCTAAATTGTATTACCGACCCATAAAAAAATGGTTATTTTAATTCATTTGACCATCAGACTATAAAATAGATTATAATTGATTAATGTCATACAAAATATGAACAAATGCTTATTGTTTAAACAAAAAAACAATGATTTACTACTGTAACTATTCGATACCGATCCTCGAAAAATATCATAACTTTGTATAAATTGACAACGCTAAAAAATAAACACTAGACAAAAAAGTTTAGTCGCTAATAGATTTTTATGAAGACTCATAGCTTAGATTTAAACTGGTCCATAAAACCACTTGTGTTAGTGTGATACAATAACATAAAAGAAATTTAAAACAAAAAGTTACGTTGCTGCCATTGCCGACTTATGGGTCGTTGATACCTGCCACGACTTAAACTGGTGAAGCTAACACCGTCCCATTTTTATTTTAAGTTTTATCGTTTCAAATTACTTTTTATTAATAAAATGTTGTAAGAAATGAAAAGTTGACACTTAAATGCATTGACATTTAGTAATATAAATTAAAGTATAGATGTCATTTGTTTGTAAATGTCTTAAAAAGATAAATCACAGTACTTACCCGAAGGAACAACGGAACAGTACGAAACGTCCTGCGTCCACGCTACCCCGCAGCAACTTACGTATTTTAACTCTTTTTTGCACAGTTATTCACACTAACGTAAAAGTATACGATGCTCAAGTAATACATTCGTGTATAACTTTGCCTACCTATAGCTATAATAGTTCTGGGAACGTTTAAATTTCGAATTACTTTTATAGGTCGGTAATACCTTCAGATTTTCGATGGGTCGTTGATAGCTGCGTTTACCCTAATGTTTTTTCACTCAAATATCAGTACTTCCATCAAGAGTTTCAAATTTTCACATCAAACGCAAGTACCAAATAAATCTAAACCCATTCGAAATTTCCATCACACATAAAACAATGCCACGCCATCAAACACTGAAAATACCTGTTGAAAACGGCAAAATGGTCCGCCGCTAAGCGTATAAAAAATCAATACGGTCCAAAGAGTATATTCACAGGTTTTTTTTCAATCTTTATTTGCGTTTGCGAACCGAGAGTGAAAGTAGAAAAAACAACACTATTTCTATCGCGAAAAATAGAAAACACTATCGAGAGTGTTTCGTTTTCATTTTGTGTACAATGTTTTTTAGGTTTTTTTGTGACGGTCGAGTGACGCCTAATCACTGGATGAGAATGGTGTATGATTTTGTTTGGAGATTTTGTACTGGGATTTTTGATGTATGTGTGTTGTTTGAGTTCGTAGAGAGCGGGTAAGAAGATGCTGATTAGAATGATGATTAGTCGTCTTCTGCTTTTTCTAGAGCCTTTAGTGTAAGTCTAGATATGACCCGATGTCATTAATTGTCTAATTGGTTGAAAAACTAAGAATTCCTCATCACATTTCATTTTAATATAAACATAATATAATGATATTATAATTGCTTTCTTATTTTATTTAAGTTTTATAATTTAAATATCGGGAACACAAATATAATGTATTTAATGTAAGTAGTAGGTAATTGCTCTTGAAAATAGAGCTACGAATATATTGTGATTCAGGTTTTTTCAAGTATAAAAGAAGATATATTAGTAAAGTACTAGTCAAGTCCTGCAATATAAGGCAACATTGAGGTTTATCATCAATGTTGCCTTATATCCATCATCATCATTCATCGCATCATAATGTATTTACTTACTTTCAAAATGTTTACAAATTACTTACAATTAATAAATAGTGAATATCGTATCATCTATACAGCATACGTTGAAATAATGAAAGTGAAGATATTATTAGCATCTCTTGATAGATGGCGTAGAGCCACATAAATAGGGAGGGAAAATATTCGATCCGAAGTTACTTTGTGAATGGTTGAATGGTCTAAGAAATTGGTATGATGGCGCTTAAGATACGGTTTTAATTCCCAGCTGACTTTTTTTCTTTTTAATTACTGTATTTAAGTTTTTTTTTTGTGGTGTTTCTCAATGTTAGCCAGAAGGGCTTCTACATTTTAACGCGGACGCGATATAAGTTTTAAAATGTTTATATATTTCTTGATCTGATCTCCTTTGAGTGTGTGGTTGTTTCCTGATTAACATAATATTTTGTTTATTTTTTTTCCACTGCTAATAATAATTAATACTATCATAAAAAAAGACATGGCCACATATAAGTACTTCTTTAAACGTCTTCTCCAAAAAAACTCAATAAAATTTTCAATAATGACCTAATATCGCACTAGGGGATCACTAAATAGAAATAAACATAATAAAAATAAAAATGGCGGAAAGTTGTCAAAAATTAACAGTGGTGTGGTTAGAATAGAATAAATCTTTAAGTTAACCAGCAACAAATATAAATAAAATAAGCTACTTTGCACATCACTATATATATACGCCATATATCGATAGTGATGTGGTAATATCATCGATCATCGATCAATAAACAAAAATTGAGTGAACCATGCAAAAATAGGATTTGAATTAAAAATTTTAATACTTATGCATAATGCACATGCTTTTGGATAAGCTCAAAAACAATTTAACCTCATAGAGGATCTTTATATCACACTAACTGTGCTATAGCCTTCCTCGATAAATGGGCTATCTCATAATCTAACACCGAAAGAATTTTTCAAATCGGACTAGAAGTTCCCGAGATTAGCGCGTTCAAAGAAACAAACAAACTATTCAGCTTTGTAATATTATAACTATTATAAGTATAGATAACAATTAGAAACTCTATAGCATATAAAGTGGGCTACTACTTGTATTTTTACAAAAAAATACAGCGGAATCTAGCTAGTCATAAACCAGGTTTTGATTACGTTGATTAGAAAGAGTTACCCCTAATTGTACTTCAAAAACATACACATTTTGCCCGTGCACGTGACAACAGAGTGACAGACCTTTCCCCTTGCATAATAATAACGAATTCTAAAATATCAGTATGTCTGTTACTCTGTTACTCTTTCACTAAACCACTACAACGATCTTGATTATATTTGTCTTTGAGTTTTGAGGGATGAATGTGAGGTCAGATAGTTTTCAAAAATAATGCCATTTGAAAGTTAAATAGGTTATAGAAATACGTGTGCAGAATTTGTATGTGATAGAGCATGTAACAGACGCGAGCGAAGTAGGGGCGAATAGCTTGTTTCGTATTAATACTATTAGCTTGAAATTAACAAATTAATTAACTACCGCTAACCAGCTAAATGTTGCTTGTTTTCGCTACGTTTAAAGCTGTATAATCTAAGATCTAGATAGGCAAGTAATCGTTTAAAAAGGTACTTTTTAGGTTGATATCAAAAATAGATCTAAATCTTTGAAAGTTACATCTTTTCTGAGGCTATGAATTCGATCTCTATAAGGGAGTAAAAATTACCTACCTTTTCCATTTTTAGCGGGAAAATATTTATTTTAGGTGGAAATAGAAAGAATGATGAAGCAGATCTCATTGGAAATTGTGTATAAATCTTAAACCATATTGTATCTAAGAAGTCATTTTTTGTTTATAAATATAATTTCATTATGAAGAAAATTATTAAGAAATCCAATGTATTTTTATTATAGCTACGTTAACGTCAATTTGTTACAAGTATTTTTTGTCACTTTCTTATCATGTCCTTTTCGTCAAATTTTTTATAATATTTTAAATAAGATTTCGCTTCTTACATAAAGTAATTTACATTAGGGTTGTTGAGGATTCCTCTTCCGCTTCCTCATAATGCGGAAGTTCCGCAATATTTTGGGTTCCTCTACCGTTAACGCATCCTCAAAAATGAAAATAAAAAATCCTCTTCCGCTATCGCTTCCTCAAAATTTAGAGGAAATTTATGAGGATGCTGATCCGATCGGGCGGAGAATTTACAAAGCCTATTTTAAACTATGTATTTGAGTTACGAGTCGGACTCTACTAACGAACAAGAGTAGAGTCTTACCGCCATATTTATATCTGCGCCTAACACTTATCTCTAAACATAATAATATAACATTTTCTCTCATATTCAGAAGAAACATATTTTACCAAATAATGTTTGTCAAGTCATTTTAAATTAAAAAACAAACAAGTTGTTTAAGCTTACATACCTAATAATATCTACCAGTTTTTTTTGTGGAAATCGCCTAATGTCGCTTCTGGCACTGATATAGATTAGGTTTTTTCGAGTAATATGCATAAACAAAAGCTCATCTAAGTCCGGCTCGTGACTCAAATAGTACTTATAGTACTTACAGGCTTTGTAAATTCGCGATCGGGCGAGCTAACCTCCCTTAACCTTAAACATCAATATGTAGAGAGTAGAGAGAATAATGGCTTTTGTTTTAATTTTAAAAGTTTTTGTTTTTTAATTTTGATTATAATTTCCTATCATCCTCATCCTCATCCGCTTTCTCTTCCGCTTCCTCATCCGCATCCTCTTCCTCAAAAAAATATCCTCTTCCTCATCCGCATCCTCTAAATTTGTGTGTGAAAATTCCTCTTCCTCCTCCTCTTCCTCATAATCACTTCCCCAACAACCCAAATTTACATCCACCTTCAGAATCCATTATTTCCCGAGTAACACATATAGGTACATACACAATCACAATGGAACGAAAACCAATCGGTAGTAAATAATATACAGACGGACATGCAATTTGTATGTATGTGGGATAAAGTATATGGAAAAAAGTAAATAGTGATAAAAAAGCCACATTTTGTTATGAGCCGATCGAGTGGGGGTGGGGGGGACCCCATTTGTTTGCTATTATACAGCGTGTTTAATTAATGAGCTTTTTTTTTATTTTTTAACTTTTTTTTTGTGTTGTGTGTATGGGATTGATGTGTGTGTTGTTGAATAGATGTGAAAGGATACTACTATGCAATACATAGTTACTAGGATACACCTATTTTTAATAATATGAATATTAGACTGCATAATTTGCTGTTTTTCCAACATAAATAAAGTGGTTTTATTATGTGATGTGGTGTATGTATATATCTACACAAATACCTTATAAAATAATATTAACAATTAAATATCTTTGTGGAAATCGCGTCTTTTATTAAAAACGTTTTACAGAAATGACAATTAGAATAAAAAAAATACCCATATCTAAATGTTTTGTATAGATGTAGCATGTTTTCAAATGAAGTAATGATTTCCAAGTAACAATAATTGATGTCCTTCTCATACAAATGTCAAAGTAATAGATACGATGGCTCAGTTCATTCCGACAATAGATAAAATTTTGTGATAATTACGCCTACTTACAAATAATTTAATCTTTAATTCATGTTTGTTTTTGCCACTCTAAACCACATAAAGACCAAAGAAACAAAATTAGTTGCATTACTAAAAAAAAATAATAAATAATATCAAAATTATATTAAACACTAATTAAAAATAACATAAAGAGAAAATCAACCTGTATACAATTTACATGTATTGGTGTTTCACGTATCGATCACGCACACATGCGCGAGTGTTAACACGCACACACGCGCAATCGAGGTCATGCTGCAGCGCGACTTAGTATGGAGGAGGTTTTATTTTAAGATTTTTTTCGTTCTAAATTTCATGTTATTTGAATGTAAGGTTATTTATTGTTTTGCATATTGATTGTGAACTGATAAAGACTTATTTTAAAAGCTTAATAAAGTTGTCTATATTAAAGTGCGTACTTAAATAGAGTCTGATATTTATCATTATAAGGAAAGTATTATAAAACGCAACTGTAGATTTTAATCGCGCCAAGGTTTCTTAAAACTGGTATCTTATACATCGAATTTATTTAAGTAATTTTTAACGATTTCTAAACTACATATGGGTAGCTAATATGAAACAATTGTACGTTTACATATCTGTGACATTATGACTCTACTTCCAAATTGAAAATAACAGTAAACATTCAAATGTAAAACACACATTATTGTTATAATGATGTGTAATGAGCCATTCTTTTTATTCCGTTTCCTCATCAGTTACAGTGCGTCAACTTTTGACACCTCCAATACAATAAAATTAACCGTCATCGACCTTTTCCCATATTGTTCAATTCAATCTGTCTTGTTTAAGGCCCCGCAATTCATGTGTACACGACCCACTTACAGATGCTCTCGAAATCTAGGTCAAAGACTTTAAGTGTTTATTGTTTGAGATCCGGTCATATATATGTAAAGTTTTAGGAACGTTTTGCGGCTAACACTTTCGACGCATTCGCACGTTGACAACGTTTTATGTTCTTTAACGGTGTTAGTCATAACTTTTTAAACATTCGTAGAATTTCTAGAAATGCAACAAGGAAAGTTGTTTATTATATTATATTCAGATAGATTTATTACTTAGTTGTCGGGTGAAGAAGCGGACTCCATAGTTAGCGAGCTTTAACTCTATTGCCAAAAATGCAGGGTCTCGTCGCAAATACGCATTAAAAATCGACAATGAGCGTACGTCTGGATGGCTAGACTACCTATTATTTTTATTATTTATTTTGTTAGGTCTTTGTCTGTGCTATAAAGCGCGTCACACACAGTGAAGATACTATAATATTTTATGTTAAGATTCTCTAATATAAAATATTACAGTATCTTAAGGTATCCGGTATCAGCGTTCTGACCATCATTTTTCTTTTTGTCATTGCGTACTAAGACCCCTGTAGAACCGCCATCCTGTTACAAATGAGCCGAAATTTTTTTAGTATTTGACAAAAAAAAACTTATTTTTAAATATATTTAATGTTACTGTCCAATAGGTGGAATAAATAATGAGATATACTTTTAAATAAAATCCTTTATTAATATATTAAAAGCTAATAAATATAAAAGTTATCAAACATAATATGACACGGCATCGATAAATATCTTAAATTGTAGCATTAAAGCGCGATTTTTAATCAAACATTTATATACAACACATAACATTTGCATTTATACGAAATTCCACCAATAACCAGCGCAATGAATCGACATTGGTTGCATAAAGCCGAACGTAAGGAAGGAACCTGTTGTCTGACCTTTGTCTTTTATACGCCGCTTTACCAGAAGTGTGAATAAAAAACGTAATATATAGCTCCAATACACACGAGGTCAACATTTACTCTCAACTTCTACTAAATTTACATTTATACCGCATAAATATCGCCCTTTCTAATAATAGACGTTCAAAAGCAAATTAAATCGAAATTTTTAATATCCCGACATACAAAACTACCTTTAAATATTACAAGACCGTTTGGTTTTTATAATTAACACAATTCTGATTGTTTTTTAACGCCGTTCTTACCAATATAACGATCATCACGAGGCTAAAGACCTAAAAATTTTAGCTCTAAAGAATATTGCAATTAGCGAATTTGCATACTAATGAATGCGATCTTGGTTATTTTAATGTCGTTTTAACTAAAATAATGAAAGCCGGGTGTTTTAAATAGATGGTAAGACTCGATAGTGACGCAATTCAGCATCAAATTGCAGTGTAGCTCTTTCGTAACCTCTCGATAAGATAGTTTTTAATTCATACCATGTATGGGCATGACATGTCTGGTTCGGAGAACTGCGCAAATTTATTTTGTAAACCTTTGAAAAATTGATGAGGTCAGACTATGTATGCGTTAACGAATAACGATATGATTAAAATATTCGAAAATTAAATTTTTGCAAGTCGATTTATATGGTTTTGAGACGCATTTTTCAAGTGATTGGTTTGATAGGGACATACGCCCTTTTATAGCAATTTTTAATTACTCTTTTTATTGGCTAATTTGTAAACAAGCCATAAAATATTATTTTCAATAACACATGTTTGCACAATTACAAAAATATGTATACATAGCCTTTACGTAATTTATAGGTATATTTATTCTATCCCATGATTCACAATTCATAGGTATCTTAATTTTATACTATCACAAAAAAGCTTATGCTCTTGTACAAGATTTATCTGAATGGTAAAGTTCATCAAAATCCTGGGTGCCATTATCTCCCTTGAATTGATACTTTTATGTAATTTCATTTTGACGTGCCAAAACCAAATTCTAGCCTACAAAATTTAAAAAGTCCGTTAATAACAGTATACTTTCGACCGTTATAAAAACATCACAATTTACAGCTGGTAAAAGCGAGAACGTCTAATCTTATTGAGAAAAGTAACATGCGTCGTTCGGTGTGCATTTTTGCAATTGACCCAAATCCAGCACATGGTCGCGCTGGCGTCACGCACATCTGCGTGCGTATGTGTGTGTGGCGTGTACGGTTAGAATAAAGTGTTCCTTTTTTAAATTATTGTCTATGGTTTCTTTTTTTTTCTTGGTGCGATTTAAAAACAATTGTGTTTGTGGCCTTGAATGTCGATTGGTCCAGTTTAGTTTTTTTTTTTATAAATAGTGATTTGTTATCTTTACAGGATGTTATATTACAAAGCGTAATAATAAACTTGCGCTAAGTATAATAATTAATTTAGTTGTGTTGCTGACGCTTCAATGACTGATATTGAATTGTGGCGGTGCGAGTGTGTGCGTGTCATTCTTTCACACATTTTTGATCACAACATTTTTATTTGCATCGCGTCTGTGCTGCGCGTGTGTGCGTGTGTGTGCAAGTGTGCACTAATTGCGATAGCTACTTCATTTAAACGAATGTCAGACGGCCATTGCGAAAAATGTTTAAATTCGAATTTTTAATTATTGCTTTTTTTCGTGATAGGCACAGACTAAGTGATTAAATTATGTTTATTATAGTATTGGGTCGTACGTAACGAATGTATTTTTGAAATAGTATCATATTATTTTACCGTTTTTGTTTATAGTTTTGTTGTATTTCGTTATTCGATATCATAATATTATTGTATTAAGTTTTCAAAAACTTAATTTTTCCTTAGTTTAGAAGATTTAAAGCCTGATTAAAATTTATCTTGATATGTTGTTATTAGTATGATAAAAATAAACCTTATCAACAAAATCAGATAGTAATCAAACGAAAATTAGTCACAATAAAATTTCGTCCCAATTTGAGCGAACACAATGGAAGGCAAATGACCTAAACATTATGCATTTGATCTAAATAATAAAACAATGTTAAAAGTCAATCAATGCATCGTTTTTGGGGCATTGTTTTTGATAAAACGTAAAAGGAAGTTTTCTGGGTCGGTTATACATAAAACGTATTAAAGGTATTAAAGGTATAATTTAAAAAATTACGACAAAACGATAGAACAGATTTTGATGAGATTTTTAATTCGTATAGAGCATGCTCTATCGGAATTAAGCTCAAAGATTAAATCTTTAAATGTTCTTTATAAGTAATAAATCTTTAATCTTATTAAAAGGAAAAGATAAACATATTTAGTATTGTAGCTGCATAAAGCCAGGTGAAGTTACTTAGCGCTAAAAAATGAAAGCGACATAAAAACTAAGTTTATAAAATTAAATGACATTTTGCTTGCAATTATCACTTGCCCTTGCAGCTGCAGGACAAAGAACATTAAATTACTATGTTTATGAATATTATTCAAATAATCAGCTTTCTCCTTATCATACAATATCCTCTTTAAAACCACCGATTTTTGGACGAAAAGTTCATCATAAGTCTTTCTTACATCTGTATTTAAAAAAAACATAAACAATAAAAGAAACTATTCCTGTGACGAGAATAAAAACGAAAATGAAAACCGAAAATAATATCACACACGAAAAAAAGAACAAAAAATTCAGTTACGCAACTCTCGTTTCGCGCCCAACACGATAAACGGCCAATGCAACCGGACATTACGCCCTCATTTTTATTTGGCACATAGACAAAAACACCCTTTTTTCTTTACATAACGCACACTCCCGAAAAATATATAATACATACGTACGACCACTTAATATACTGATGATAAAATGTACAAGCGATTTTGGCTTCTTTTTTTAAAAGCAACAAGGCGATATTGCTGTGTAATTTAAACGAATCCTATTTGATGTTAAGCTGATTATCGTATGGAGGCTGGACAGAGGCGCGTTCGATAATTAGTGAATGTTTTTTAAACAGAATTCCAAATTTGAAATGAAGTTTTATTCGGCTTGATTACGATTCGAATCTTTTTTTATTTCATGCCAGACTTGACAAATATGCAAAGGATTTATATTATTTTTATATGTATCGGATTATAGCAAGAAGCTTATATCTAATACACTGGAGATTTCAGTATGAACATTAACTTGTAACAAGAAAATATGACCTTGAATGACGCCTGTATGTTTTTTTATCCCTTTCACACCTAACTAACTACCTAGGTGTGAAAGGGATAAAAAAACATACAGGCGTCATTCAACGTCATATTTTCTTGTTACAAGTTAATGTTCATACTGAAATCTCCAGTGTATTAGATATAAGCTTCTTGGATTATAGATATATTTAAGTGTATGTTCAATTCAAAATCTCCAACTTATTGGATAAACTTTCAACGACAATTCTCGATGTAGGTACGTCACATTATGTAGCATTCTAAAATCTGATCATGAGCAAATAAGTAATAACCAGTAACCAAAATATGGTATCTAAGTATTCTATAAAATATATGAACATGACTTTTTCTCAGGTATTTCTTAATTATTATGAAAATCCTGCACTGTGCTAATGATGAACACGGAAGCTTAAAAAAAGCTGCTTGGCATTAGCAAAAGTTTCATTAGAAACTTTTTACAAATACAAATTCGATGAAAACTAATCAGCATTTATCGACCACCTCCTTGGTACAGTGGTTGACGCGTGAGCGTAGAACCGAGGGGTCCTGGGTTCGATTCCCGGTGGAGACGAATAAAAAAAATATCTCGGTCTGGCAGGACACAGAAGGCTGATCACCTACTTGTCCCTAAAGAAAATCGATCAGTGAAACAGATGTATGCATACTGCAACTGCCACTTGGGGACATGGGTCTTCACTTTTACTTTTACTTTTAATCAGCATTTATATTGTACTCATATATTCTTCTTTTCATCCACAAAGATACGTTTTATCAATATTAATAATGACAAAAACTCAACACATAATCTGTTTCAAAGCTCCCAAAATAAACCATCTGAGATAACGAAATATTGCACATTTTGTACTTTTGACCTACCAATGAATCGCTGACTGTACGCACACAACCTAATCTCGAGTCTAAGGCACGTTTTTTAGATACTTTCAATACAGTCTGACCATATAACATAGACCCCTATGGTTCCTTCTCGCCTTTACATTACATACGCCAGAGTGGTACTTATAAGAAATTTCGTGGGTCTTCAAAACTGGTTGTGGTAGTTCATAAAAAGGGCCAAGGGCTCTCAGACTCGCTGGGCTAGACTCGAAGGGCAGAGGGTCGCAGAAACTGGATTACTCGTATACATAGGTATAGGGAGTCACCTTAGAAGGGCAATTGACATATCGTTGCTATGAAGATTTGCGCGCTATTTTTAATTTGACAGATGCAGCGATACAGATTATAAATTGATTCGATGTTACTGTAAGATGATTTGTAAAATGTTCTAACTTCTATGTTGTTGTTTAGTATATTTATTTATTTGTATGTAGCTCCACTCGATTTGACCTATATTATGGAGTAAAACAAGGCATTATACTTATTATTTATTTAAAGATTTCCTCTTTATAATATTAGTATAGAATTGGAAGTTGCCAATTGGTATTTAATAAGCATTTTATAAACATCTTTTCAATTATATCTTTTTTGTATTATCTCATATCTCCTAATCTACTTATACTAATATTATAAAGCTGAAGAGTTTGTTTGTTTGTTTGTTTGTTTGAACGCGCTAATCTCGGGAACTACTGGTCCGATTTGAAAAATTATTTCGGTGTTAGATAGCCCATTTATCGAGGAAGGCTATAGGCTATATATCATCACGCTTAGGCTAACAGGAGCAGAGCAATGCGGGTGAAACCGCGGGAAACAGCTAGTTAAGTATATTATTGGAATGTGGTAAGCGATATTATGTTCTAATGGGATTCCAATTGGAACAATTTCATTCTCATTATCAATATGTTATTTTCGAAAATGTGCTTCTCATGGTGTAAATAAATATTCGTTGCAGAATTTATTGCTAAAAGTTTAGCATAAATTATGTTATCAAGCTATTGTTATTAATATAACAAACCCATCATAAGTTGAAGCAGTTAACAAACAACAAATTTATAGCATACATCAAACTATTGAGGTCAAATTAATTATTATAATTTTCTACGCATTGTTTATCGAACGACAAGAAACATAATTAACCTTAAAGCTCATTAGTACAAACAATTAAATTCGTTAACATAACCAAAGATAATATTATAGAACTATACTAGGCATTACGTTCAAAAATGCAGCCAGACAAAACGCCGATTAGCAGACGTCAACAAAACACGATTGCTGAACGCATTCATAGACAACCACAATTCAAATATCGAATGCCGATATGTATGTGTGCGTCACACTAACGCATTAGACATGACGTGTGCTAGTGTGCGACCGATAGGGTTGAGGTCCACTGGGTTATTGACATTTCCGTATTTTATTTAACAAGGTGCGTCAAACGGTTTAGTTTTTAATGCCTGTTTATTGCATGATTCACGCTTATTGTCCACTGTGTACAATTTTTATTGCAACTATATTCGTTTATACTAATTTTATGGCCCATTCAAATCATAGCTAATGTGTAAACAATACATTAATAGACCTTTCAACCGTATTATAATTATAATTGTTACAAAAACTATTCAACCTTAAACTTATGTATTTGACAATCTATATATTATAATGTTGTCTACACTCAAAACTATCACGTGAAACCGGAGACGGTCCCAGTGGAATATCAGCCTAACATCTTACATGTGTGCGTCTATCCTTCCTTGACCTAGAGCCACGACTATCGTCTCTAGGTCAGGACCACTACACACACTACACGATGCGCCCAGTTTGTACAGACCTCCCTCGGCCCCCGCGTTGTTCAGAATCTCGACTGGAACAGGGTGTTTGAATGTTGTGGCCGGGGTAATGTTGTTTTGGACGTGCGATAGTCGGCTAGACGACTCGTAGACAGATGAACAAGCTATCTCGGTAATAGCGGTTGGAATTTCGTATGGTTTTAGGTCAGATTCGGAATGGTTAAGTTGCGTATATGTGGTTACGTTGATTAATGTGTGGGTAAATTGTTTAGAAGTGTTGTGTAATAGATTGCGTGGATTAGAATAGAGGTTTAATCGTGTTGCTATAACTTATAATATGTTAAGTAGAGAGGAAGGATGTTATGTTAGTTGATGTCGGGGTTTATCGAATGAGTTTCATTAGTTTGAGGTTAAATCCTACTAATATTATAAATGCGAAAGTTTTTGAGTATGTATAGATGTTTGTTAATCGTTTTTTTTTTTTATGTCAGAGCAAGCAAAGGAGCAGATGGGCCACCTGATGTTAAGTGGTCACCACCGCCCATAAACACTTGTAACACTAGAAGTGTTACAGGTGCTTATATGCTGTACATCGTACTGAACCGATTACAATGAAATTTAGGCACATACATAGAGAGTAACTTGGATTAACACTGCCGTATTACGTACATATTTTATTTATGCTTTATTATTTGAAATAAGTTTATCTATATTGATCTTATTCCCTAATATTATTTCTCCGGTTCTGAAAATGATGCTTAGACAAATTATTCTTCCAATGTTGCGATCGAAAGTTTACTTATCTTTACTATAAATATTTTGAATCTGTGCTTTATATAAATTTATGTACAGAATATTTTTTCTTTATGTTCTCACTGCAGTGACCATTGAGATGTTAATGTACCACAAAGTAGCAAGGGACTTCAAAATTACGTCAAAATCTTAAAAAAAGGCTGGATTTTGGAAATTAACCAGAAAATTTAAGGCTGATCGAAAAATCCCCTATTTTCCTGATGCGTTACAAACAGACAATTAAATTAAATTTATTTATATTGATAGTTTTAACGATATTAATTTGTTAATAAAACGAGTTTCAAATTGATTACGTTTTTATTTATTCACTTATTGTATGTTAATAGAACATTTAGATAAATATTTTATCCAAACCGGTATAATATTAATTTATGAGTTGCTTTTTACAAAACTACTTAGTAACATCATAAAACTTTGTGTCTATACTAATATACCAATAGTATTATAAAGATGAAGAGTTTGTTTGCTTGAACGCGCTAATCTCAAGAACCACTGGTCCGATTTGAAAAGTTTTCAAACTGTTGGATAGTCTATTTATAGAGGAAGGCTATAAGTCTGTATACGAATACACACTAAGAGCCATAGCAGCATAGCAGTAGACATACTGTGTTACTAAATGAAACCATAAATTGGTGTAATAGAGAATTTATTGTTTTTACCGTGATACAGTGAAGTGGCGTAAATACGAACAAAGTCGCGTGTACTATGTTAAACCTATATATAGTTAATTTATTTATATATATCTAGTGTCCTAAATCCTTATTGACTACTGCAATTTCTCATATTTAATTTATACTTTCATAAGTAGAGCTATTGCTCTACATCAAAGTTATTATCAACTAGCTTCCGCTCGCTGCTTCGCCCGCATGGTGTTTTAATAAAAGGTAGCCAATGATCTTTCTCAGGGTCTAAATATTGTCTGTGCCAAATTTCGTACCGCCTCAGAAGCCTTCGTGGACTCATGCACAACACTTTGCTGAAGATCATCAAACGCATGGTTAACGAACGACCAAAATGCATGAAATGATATGAATTATAGTATAATAAATAAATACTGACAGGTTATGTTTACAAATATTATTTCTCTATAATGCTAATAATATAGAATTTGTATTGAATATGAAGATTTGTTGCTCTAATACGCACAAACTGCTCTAGCGCTTTGCTTGCAATTTTGTATAGCATTATGTTAAGTAGTTTAAAAATAGTAATATAGGCTATATTTCTACCCACAACCCGTTACTCGAGCAAAACCGCAGCCTGCAGCTAGTTAATAGCACCAAACCAATCAAGGAATGTTCTAGAACCATACCTAATAAATAATAATTACGATTCAAAACATGTGTGATTCATGATTGTATGTACTAGGCTCGCATAACACATAGGTACCTATTTATAGTTCCCAAAGTCAAGGGTTGGGAAGCATAGGGGTGAACGACCGCCGAAACAGTGCACGCGGCAAGGTCACGCACACTAGCGCAGCGCACACATAGACAACGGCCGTGAAATTAGAAATATTAGTGATGTGTGTAGTCGATGTATCGATGCTTTCGCAATTAATAAGCTATTGGTTGTTTTTTAGTAATTTAAGACGAGAGGTTCAGATTTTAATAATTTTGAATTATAATATTATTCAGACAAGTCATCTAGTTCGATATTTCTAATAATAAATAATCATTTTATGTGCAGTGTGTTGTGTAAAAGACGCTTTGTTGCTTAATTAATTAGCTGGTTGTTCCAATCAGACTATAAAGTACTAGATACCTAAGTTTGTTGGAGGTAAGTGAGGTTATTTTTAACAATTTAAACATGCAATAGCGTACTTCACAGACGCGTACACGATTGTCAACACACGAACATAGCGTGGTGACAAATTTAGAATAACAATGAAGTATTTTAACACTACTGTCCAACAATCAATCAAAAGAATTATTTACAAGGTAATAATATGCATCGGAAATTAAAAAAAAAGAAGAATTTATTGCGACAGGATGCAACAATTTTGAATATACAATTAAGTTTAATGTCAAGTTGATACTACTGAAACTGTAATTATCTGTAAGGGTATTGAACTTATTCTGTGACTTTGTTAATTCTCATTTGACTCCAAATAGCATTCAGTACAATTCGTCTTTGAATTAGTAAAGGTCGTGGGTTGCATGTTAATGCAACTTTAGAATGTACAACAATGTGTTAGCATGAAAAAACAATCGTTTCCCGTACATACGATGTTACACATGCTAATTCTGTGTACGATCCTCACGTTGATAAGCCGTAATGGACGTTCAAGTCTGCCTCAAAATTATAGTTAAACATAAAAAGTTATTATACTTGGCGTAAACAAAGAATGTCCTTTTTTAATACCCCAGGTGCACCCGCGACGTAAATAGGAAGCTGCTTTTCTATAAAACTCTAAAACTCTTATCTAAAAGGCGGTCGTATTTTATTTTCCCTATCTATAAATTTAATTTAGCTCAGTCAACCTCGGCATGAGTTTTATTATGCCTTAATTAGTTTACGGAAATAAAATACTAAAGATTGTGCATTCAAATATTTTTTATAATCAAAATGCATGTCAGATTTAAAATGTCGTAATTATATTCATAATAAATCAAGTTAAATGCATTCAATAACATTACAAACGTATAAATATCCAGTCGCCATCTTAGCCTTTGTTACAAGGCCAACCGGGTTATTTAACGTCTGATTTACGTCAAATCTAGTGAATATTTATTTCAACGTTATAAAAAATACTTTGTTTCTCGTTATTTAGTACTATAATTAGTTAGAAAATTTCCGCATTGGATTACTGAGAATTATTAATGTACAAGTATTGTTATGGCGACCTCTTCATTACTTTTTATTTCTCCGAATCGTATATTGGGTAATAACGATTCACTTTGATTGTGCTTACATGTATTTTAAAGTATATATGGACGTGTTTTATAGTTATTTTACTGTTAACGTTCTTAATGTATAATATATCTGTACCTATACTAAATTGTCTCACACGCAAAGCGGACTTAAACAAGTTCTTTTCAATAGAAATGAATCATTTTTAACATCGCACAGCTGCTCTTTGTTGTATTATTTTGTTGATTTACACATACATGTGTAATTAAAACAGACTTCCTAGTCGTACCTACAAAAGCACAAATTGTGTATCGATAGTCAATCTATCGATAGTTTCGCCGCACATCTCTATCATGCACTATAGTAACCAAATTACGCTAGTGTTCGCATGAAACCGAGTTGGTTTATTTTCGTAATGTTGGAACGCACCTCGAGTGTGCACTCTGGTTTGTAATATCTTGACAGCTGACGTCGTGAAGGCGCCAAACTATACGCACAGAGTATAAATGCATATATTATAAATAACTTATAGCCTATAAAGTTTGTATTGATGTTAGCGCTTCTTTGTTGATGATAGATGTACGTATTTTGTGAAAAGTATTTGACTGAAATATGATACTGTAATATCTAAAATTGATTTTTTTTTTAATTTCTAGGTTATCTTAGAATATACATTTTATTGTTTTTAATACACAAATTTTTTGTATTAACGATTTAAAGATTTGTATTTTCCGATTTATAGGCTTGAAAAACTAAATAAAATTGTTGTATTATGTTGTTGAATAAATTCAATTGATGATAATATTATACCTAAATAGTCAGCACAAACGTGAAAGTGTATTTATAGGATGGATGGATGAAAGTTTCTTACTGCTTCTTACATAAAATAAGATCGAATCTATATGAAATTAAGGTGTACAGATAGATTTCAGCCTGAATTAGCATGTTCTAAACTTACTAGTCCATTTATATTACCTTTTACCATGAATGTTCCACGGAATCTAAACCATGGGCTCCGCCAAGTAAACACAAACGACGAGATTACATTTTTTTCTAATTTGCTATAACAGATATATATGTATAATATTAAAGCTTCAATAATGATTCGATATACTAATCCTCCTCCGCCTTTTGTAAATAACAAATTTAAAACCGTTAAAGTTCCTTAGGGAAAAATCCTTTTTAAACATTAACAATTCATATTTTGAAATACCCTTCAAGCGCAAATAGAAAAGCTGCTCTAATTACGTTGAAATAATACATGAACCGTCCACCATTGTTGTCAAAAAAAATTAACAAAGCCTCCCAAAAATGCAAATGGCGTAAAAAAAGTTCCCGCGTAAAATAACGACCCAAGATGGCCGCTACTTAGATCCAGCCTTCTATTGGTTCGCTAGCTTTTAAATTTAAAAATGGAATGCACTGTCCTTGGCGCGCGGAGTTCGTTGACCTTCCGATGCATTTTGGCGGTTTCCGCTAAATTTGAAACGGCGTTAACGACTTAGTTGAATGCTAATCTGTTTTAAACTTTACCATGTACGTATATAAGGTGTATTCTTGTTAGCGCTGCATCGGTGCATCAAGGCGAGCCAGACTCTATTGTCAAATGACTTTAAACCCTGGCCCTTGTTGTTAAGAGTTAGGTTTATTTTTGACGTTTTTTTCTGGTTTTGATTTTTAGGGATAATAATTCGTATTTTAAAGGTGAAGAGCATTAAATCCCTTGTTGATGTGTGAAGTCTTATCATGCCCACTGAAGGTGAGCTAGACGGTAGATTTTTTAATTTTTTCCTTTGTACTTAAGCAATTTATTACTCTTAAGTTTTCAGAATATTATTAATGACTGTTTAACTTTAAAAGTATATGGATATTCTAGGACCTATTAATGAATTTAGGTATAATCTGATCTGGTAATTCATAGAAATATGTCTTTTTTTCTCAGTGGTTTTCGCACTGCATAATACAATGTTGTTGTTATTTATTGTTTGAATTGAATTTTTTGAATTGTTTGTTGAATTGTTTCAATTGAATTTGGGAAAAACTAGTGAAAATTTAGAGAGCAAATTGTGTTTGTTTCAAAATTGTTTACCTCAATTTCTGCATTATAACGATTACTTCATTGAGATGACGTATCGCTCCTGAACGCATAAAATAACAATTAATTTTAAAAACACTGTCCTAATTGCGAACCAGTAAGGCGAAGACCTCATCTTGAAGGTCTTTACACCCAATTTTATTTTTTAGGCAATGCATTAATAAACAAGAAATTTATGGTCGTTTGTTGATGTCGTTCTGTATTATCTGTAATGGCGGACTTTTGGCGGCAACTTTTGAAATTGGAACACAGTTGTTCGTTTTTGTCATTTTTTCTTCTTTTTGTTAGTGGACAGTATACGTTCAATGATATTGATGACAGATTTGACAGTTGTTTTGGCGGTAACATTTGAAAATAGAACGCTGTATATTTTATGCAAAACGAACGAATCGGAATAGGATTCGGAAATGCATTAAATCTAACTGCAATAGTGTTATTTTTAGTAGGAGCATCTAATATTTATTTGCTATTGTCTTTTTTACCGTATTATTTATATCAATAGATAGATCAACATTATTGCACAATATACAGATACAACCAGTAGGGAAACTTCATACAACATTTTTGAAATGGCTCACATACACAAGAAAGCGTGCTTACGAGAATCGTAAGGGTATTATGACAATTGACAGTTATAAGAATACACTTAGACACGCTTGCTTGTGTGCGTGAGCCATTTCGAACGTTTTGTATGAAGTTTCCCTACTGTATGTATGTATGTATATTGTGATTATTGCTATGTTTGTGATTTAAAGTATTTGTTTTCAAATAATTGTCTAAATAAAGATTAATGTTAGTGCAGTGATCAAAATATACGAGGCACGTATCTTCTCGGTAAAGATGTACGACCTTTGTATGTCATGCTGTCACCAAGTGGTTGTATAGAACTAGTTGTTGTCCGCGGTTTCGTCTGCGTTGTAAACTTAACGAAATAATACTTTTAGCTTCCTCTTGAACAACTCCGTCTGTTAAAAGATCGCATAAAAATCGATTGTGACTTAAGTTTTTTCAGACACAGCTGATAGCAAACTTGTTTTCCATTATGACTAGCTATTGCCCAAGTAACTTTTAAACGCAGAATGTATATTCTGAAAATTTGAGGCATAAGAAATACAGACAATTTTTAGTTCAGAGCATAAATAAGAATCTTAGACATAGGTATGTAGATATTCGAACAAAAAAAAAACCGGCCAAGGGCGAGTCGGACTCGCGCACCGAGGGTTCCGTACAAACCTGCAATTTTTTTTCTACAATTTATTCTGCAATTTATTTTCTAAGTATTTGATATGAATTTCAACTTGATAGCTCTACGCGTTCATGAGGAAAAAAGTAGGTAATAAGTTTATATTTATTAAAAAATAAATATATATTTTGTAATGTAACTAAAAATTTAAGGTTTTCGGAATTTTTCCTTTATGTGTGCTATAAAACGTTGCTTCATGCCAAATTTCAAGACTCTAGGTCGACTGGAAGTACCCTTTAGGTTTTGATTCCCTTGCGAGTACTTGCGAGTTTCAAAATATGCAGCTTAAATTGCTGTTTCTTTTGATTGCGTTGACATAGAAGTTTGATTTTGTTACAGCTTAAAGGTATTATAGACCTGAGTATTTGGTATGAATTTCAATTTAATACCTCTACGCGTTTATGAGGAAATGGGTAGTAAGTTTAAAATTATTAAAAAAAAATATATTATGTGATGTAACTAAAAATTTATGGTTTTCGTAATTTTTCCTTTATCTATGCTATAAGACGTTGCTTCGTACCAAATTTCAAGATTCTGAGTTCACGGAAAGCACCCTGTAGGTTTTGATTCCCTTGCAAGTGTCGAAAATTTGCGGCATAAACGGCTGTATCTTTTGATTGCGTTGGCTTAGAAGTTTGATTTTTTCACAGCTTCAAGGGACAGTAGACCTGAGTAATTGATATAAATTTCAGCTTCATACCTCTACGCGTTCCTGAGAAAAAGGGTCTTGACAGACGGACGGACGGACGGACGGACGGACGGACGGACGGACAGACGGACAACAAAGTGATCCTATAAGGGTTCCGTTTTTTTCCTTTTGAGGTACGGAACCCTAAAAAAACGATATTTTCGATTTTTTATACAAAAGACATATAATTTAAATGTTATTTCAAGTCACCTTCCGTAATTATGCCAGCTTGGGGGTGTTTTCGAAAGCAGCGTCACCTTGACCGCGATACTTGCGCCTGTGCATGCTTGCAGTATAGTCATTATAATATGTATATAGATAACTATAGCTTTACATTATTGTAAGGGAATCTTTATAGATGGATAGTGCTTTTTATTTGTAAGTTCTTCAAGTTTTGTATCAAAATGTTGTATTTCAGAGTGATATAATATTTTATACAGTTGCTTCATACTATATTATATTTCGGTTCAATATCTTTCTTTTATTTATATTTTGTTCATTCATAACTACTATAATACTAGCTGAAATCCTGACTTCACTCGTGTGGTAACGGGGTAAAAAGTTGCCCTTTTATGTTAACCACGACTATAACTCTGTACCAATCATATAGATCCGATCAGTTGTTTTTCATTTGTTACAAATATACACGCATACATTCTTACAAAGTTTCGCTTTCAATAATTAGTAGGATCAGTAGGAAAGGAAGCATAAATAAGCTTTCTTTTCCCATAATACAGCGAGCAAAGCAAGCTATATAACATAGTGTTATATAGACACCAGACGCTATAGAAATCTAGCTAACCTATCATTTGCAAGTCGAGATCAGATAAGGTAGTCTGCCTTTTTGACCTTAGGTACCTACTACCTAGCTATAGGTGTTTATAGTCTTCTTTAGTGCTTATTTTTAAGCTATAATACCTAGTGTATTATAGGTAGTGCTTTTAAAAATGGCTAGTGTTATTTAGTCGCATCTTTTTCGATATATTTATTAAAACGAAAATGGAGTCTTTGATTTTTATTACTTGCTTATGTGTAGCGCTTTTAATTAATTTTGTAAATTATTTTTTTCATATAAGTATTATTATAGCAATATACTTTTAAAACTTTTATTTTTAAGATATTTACATCTTAATTTTTGTTTCTAAGGTGACAGTTCAATTAGTTAGATAATAATTTATGTAAACTTGCCTTTGATAGGAATCAAAGCCACAACCTTCCAGTTGATATCTAACTCTTTTGTAAACTTTACGTAACTTAAACTTTTCACTTAGAAAACTTAGAAAAAATTTAACTTCGAAATCTTAGTGCAATTTCGTTTTGACTAGGATTTAAAATTTTTTATATTTTTTATAAAATAATATTTTAGAGTTAAAATCAGAAGTTTAATTAAATTGAGATTACTAGAAGATAACAATGAAACTTTAAAAGGTATGTATGATAATATTAATATACCATCGAAATAATAAATCTTAATACGTGAAAATTTTCTTTTAAAAATAATTCTTATTAAAAATTCATACCTAAAATTGATTAGTCAATCTCTAAATTTCCATTTTTTCCGATGCCCTTTACCAAGCCATTCCTTTGCCTAACTTAAATTAAACTTAAATTAAAAAAAATTTAAATTTTGACCTAATTTCCATTCTGCTAAGATCTAATTTAACTTGTCATCAACTATTTGTACAAAAAAAAACAATAAAGATCTATCGCTATCTCATACAACTTTAAATACACGACAAGGTCAATCTTGCATCTCTTTCGCGCAGTGCCATTAAAAAAGGACAAAAGACATCCCACGTTTTAACTGAAATGATTATGATATGAGCTAAAAGCTATAATAATGACTTTATTTGCGATTAATGGTACGACTATACAGAGCTTTGAAATGCACAAAGTAAAAAATATAATGGTACGGCTACACGGTACTTGATTTTTCCACAATATCTGTTGGGTACTGTGGTTATCATATTAGGAGCAAATTTTGAAAAAGTGCGGTAGGTTTTAAAATTTGGTTTAATAAGGAAAAAATAAATAAAACGACTTATATTTTATTAACATTAAGTTTATCAAAATGTAAAAGGGAAAACTTTAAGAGTTATATCAAACACATATGACATAATATGTATAAAACTACCATTATACCAAAACATTGCTTGTGTCAGCTATTCTTGCTTGATACGCTAATAATTTGAGTCACGTATGCCAAAATTCCATCAAAATATCTTCAGTGATAAATTCATTGTTTTAAAATCGATTTATAAAACAGACTTATATAAATTTTATTTAAATACTATGGTCAAAGCAAGCTTGAGTAAAATTCTACGCTTTTAATGTACTTACAATATTAATACAAAAAAAAACAACATTCATAGTATACCACAGCAAAGTGTTAATAAATGTGCCAAAACCTGCCCCTAAATAAAATCGATAAAAAATCTGCCCCATACCCCATTAGTACTTTGCCCTATAAAACTAAAATGCATCATGACGTCACTCGACTATCTATTTGTAAGGCCTTGTGCACAATAAAAAGGACAAGTATCAACCAAACACCTTACTACAGTTAGGGCTTGTGCACATTACGTGGGTTATTTTATTTATTTATTTATTTTAAATTAATTTAAAAATAAATACGAAATAACGATGTGACTCTACTAGAGAGTTAAATTTGGTTGCAAAAATAATACACAATATATATTAATATCTCACAGGAATCTTTTTTTGACGTTATGTTCAGATTTGAAGTCAATAAAACTGAAGTTTTCATTCATTTCATTCAAAAATTGCTATAAAACATCAAATGAAGTAGAAATAGGACTTTTTCTTTGTTTCTATCGACTTTCTCTTTAACTAAGATATCAAAATTATCATGCGCTAAGTTCTACATAATTTAATATATATATATATAAAAATGAAACCCGTTTCGCGTTGTCACGGCATCACGTGTGAACGGCTGAACCGAATTCGATAATTCTTTTTTAAAATGTTTGTGGAAATCCAATGATGGTTCTTATGGAAAGAAAACATACACATGTACCACGGGCGAAGGCGGGGCGAACCGCTAGTATCTCGATAAAATTGATTTGAAATATTGCAATGTTTTATTTTCTTTGTTTTATTATATTATTGATTAAGTATAATCAAAACACAATGTATAGATATATATATTTTGAATTATAAAAATTCCGAATATACTAAAAATATATTTCAAGATGGTTCTAATTCACGCGCGATCATTGCACACCAATGTGGTAGCGCCGCATCAAATATTGCTCGGCCGTTCAAGGTTGTCTGCATTGACTGCAAAGGGTGAAGTATTTTCCTCATCGTTCAATAGATTTATTTTAAGGGCGTTGCGTATGCGCATGTTTACATTTGCTCGCTAATAATGGAAATGACTGGACAAATTGAGATGAAATTTGGCGGAGAAATAGTCTGTTGTATTGTCTATTAAACTTTTATAGTTAAATAGAAATTTAAAAAATAATAATTTATGTATTTGAAAGTGGTATATAATATTCTTATTAAAATGATCATCAAAACCTATCCATAATTTGTGGGATAGTGGAATTAAAAAAAATGCAAAAATAACAAATTATTTTATAGCCTCCTTTTAGTAAAGTCGGTTAAAAGGAACAGTAGCTGACGCTCACCAAACTTTCTAATCGTAAAAAGTAAAATATTAAAAAGTTACAACATAATTAAATATACTTTATGTGACTTAAGATGAGTTATCTGATGGTACCATTTTGTACCGTCACCAATTGTTTATGACGGTTTTAAAACACGTTTTTTACCCCGCATTTTAACTCAACAGCCTGAAAAAATGACTATTAAATATTTTAAGGTAAAAATAATGCTAAATATCTAAAGTATAAAAAACTAGCTAGTCATTATCCTGCGGCTTTGCTTGCGTGGTGCACAGGCGGAAAAAGTTTATGTTCTGATCCACACAATAATCGATCTCTATGTCTAATTTCATACATATCCGATGATCCATTTTGCATGAACGAACATACATGCATCCATGACAAATACTTATCGTATTTAAAAATAAAAGCTATGTTTTAATTGAAATTGTAATTCTGGTTCCATCATATCGTAATAATAATAATAATTTGCGTCCCACAATACATTAAAATTCTCTAAAGGGCCTCTGCGTGTTGGACCTGTGTCCCCACGTAAGCCTTCCAAAGGACCGGGTATCTTCCTTCTGGTGGTACCCGTGTATTATGGAGAGAGATTGATAACATAAGCTTTTGTTTATTCCTCAATAAAGAAATAATGAAGAAACAAAGCATTATGATGGTTCCCTAATCTTTCTTAGTTATTACCCAGAATTGACAAATGCTGGAATCATGGAATAAACGCGTGGGTGACTCCATTTTAAATATTATTTATTCATTTTTAAAAATGTACTTATCTCAAACTCAAATGTTTTTCCTATACCTACACTTTAAAAAGTATATAATCTATACTAATATTATAAAGCTGAAGAGTTTGTTTGTTTGTTTGAACGCGCTAATCTCAGGAACTACTGGTCCGATTTGAAAAATTCTTTCAGTATTAGATAGCCAATTTATCGAGGAAGGCTATAAGCTATATATCATCACGCTGAGACCAACAGGAGCGGAGCAATGCGGGTGAAACCGCGGGGCACAGCTAGTATACTTATAAACAGTATTATTTCGGTTCGGTTCTTCGTATAATCGTCAAGTCATTATTAGTTGTTACTATTTAATAATATAAAGTTTCAACGACTCTATTAAAATATCAGTTCTTTGGTTGTCTAACTATTGTTCTATTAGTAACTTATACATTTACCATGTTATACAACAAGTATGTATACTCCATACTCCGACTTTGCTCCGGCATATTTAGGTAAGCCATAATATTATTTTAGATGCATATGTTCAAACCTCTGTAGTCAGACCATTTTAATTAGAATTTTTTATTCCTATATAATAAAACTCCAGATAATTATCTATTACACGGTAGAAACCGCTTTCTACAATATTACAAATCACTTTTGAAGTAACTCATAAACAGACAAACAGACAACTCTAGAATATTCAATTTTCAACTCTACATTATACATAACAAGACTTCTTTTAGAAGAGCATTTAAATCGTCATTACATTACATAGGTACCACCGGTTCGGAAAGCAGTTTCTACAGAGAAAAGCCTTCAAGGAACTTAAATAAAGATACATAGCATCTTGTTTTTGTGCTCTTACATAAAATTATGTTAAAGTAACATAGTCCATAATATTGTAATCTATAATATTGTAATCCACAATATTGTAATCCATAATATTGTAATCCATAATATTGTAATCTATAGATATTTAGATACTATTGTAGTAAATACTATTCTATAGATTACAATATTATTAGTAGTCATAGTCATAATCCCATTTAGATGGGATTGGTTAATTATACACTATTAAAACCAAGTTTTCAGTTTATTAGTAAAAGTTTAATTTCTGAAAAACGCGTAAGTAGACACTTATGATTATATTAGGAAACAATAGAACTGCAGAAGAAAGGTTTCAAGTAATCTTCGGAACTATTAGTCCATTATCGAAAATATTTTTTTGAATAGGTAACTTCTTTAAGCATTTTTAATTTTTATCTTTTACTAACGGTCCGCTCCGGCTTCACCCGTGGTACATGTTTACGTTTCCTGTCCATAAGAACCACACTCGTACTTCAAGGAATATTATAAAAAAGTATTAACGAAATCGGTTCAGCCGTTCTCGAGTTATGCGCTTACTAGCACATATTACGTTTCATTTTTATATTATAGATATAACTCTACTAACGACTAAGCTCGTTTAACCAGACTCGTAAAATCTAAAGAAATATCTCTATGTTAAAATTGTAAAATAATTTATTACTCCAGGGTATAATTTATATATAAATTTTAAAAGAAATATTTCTATTATCCTTCCAAACTCATAACAACGAATTTCTTTAGATCATTCATTAAAAAAATAACAATAATTAAAAAAAAAATAAGACGTTAAAGCTTACCCTTTGGAATAAAGGAAGGAAAAAATATTGAATATTTATTTAACTTTAAAAACGCCTAATTGAAAGAACTAACAAATTTTACAACAATGGCGAAATGTAGAGCTTCCTATTCATATTATTTTCTTTCTATATAATTACTTATATAGTATTCTAATCTTCTATTCTTCAAATAAATAAACTTTAAAAGCATATTGAATCTGTGGCCAGCATGTCCCTGACGCGCCCGCGCATTTTGTAGGCTTTCGAGAAAAAAGCACAAAATCAAGATGGCGGAATTTCTTGTCAGTTTCTATTTCCATTGACGTCACTGGACGACGTGTCCTTGTGCCTAGCGTCTAGCCGGGAATTAAAGAATTATACAATAAATTGTGTTTCTTTTTGTGTTATCTATATATCTTTGTCTTTTGTATTTTTTTCACAATTTTATTAAAAGCTGCAGATGATTATATTCGTCGAGTAAGTTCCGAACGATGTAGGTTCCGAGGTGTAATAAAAGTTTAATAATTTTTATAAAAAATAAAACAATAAAAACCTTGAAATTCAACAATAAAAAAATTTCGTAGAAATAAATAAAATAATAAAACAAAAAAAAAAGTACTTACCAAATAAACCAACCAAAAATAACACAAAGTCCAAATAATAAATTCTAAGTAAAAGTTTCAAACACCACACGATCACACGGCACTGCAGCAGTCTTTTGTGATTTTCGAAAAAAGAAAAAAATCTTGAATTCTATTGAACAGTTTATGCCATCATCGGATACGTCTGTAAAATATAGATGCAAAATAAGAAATCACTTCGCCCGCCTTCAGGGTGTAGATAAAACAAAACACTCGTTGACAATTAAAAAGAAAATTCAATTTGAAATTCGAATTAGAATCTGACTAGAGCGCGCCGACGCGTTCCGAGTACTTTATTATTCAAAAAATTGAGACGCACTGGCTGCGCTAATATACAGCCAGGAAGAGAACTATTGATGTAGACATTAAATACTTTTTAAAAATCACCAACGAGCGTTTTGGAGCCAAAAAATCTAACCTAACCTAACCCTGTCGGGCGGGCGACTGGCGGGCGAGTAGGGGCCGCATTGCCAAATATTTTTTTTTTGCATCTCGGCCGAATTATGCACTTGTATGCGACTTACGTCCTCCCTTCATTGTAGTGGTGCGACATGTACGGATTGGGCATTTTTATGTCTTCTCCGTGTGTGCGTCACTCACACACGCATCACCGACGAAATTCTTATCTGTGTGAGTGATTCGGCCCTTTGCCGAAGTTTCTTCAAAATTTCGCCGTGTTATGTAAACATGGTGTATTTTTTGGGAACTAAAATATTTAGGTGTTGCCCTGAGGGGTCAATAGCCGTATTTTTCGGGAAGTCTGAGTAATTTCGGCAAAGGATTCGTTTGATGACTGCAACAGAAGCTCGTGTTTGCTCTGCGCTGTTTCGGCGCGAACGCAAAACGTCAAATTTAAAAAAAGAATTTCTTCGCCATAAATGTAAACTTCCTCAATCGTGTGTAATTTTATTTTTGTAATTTACATCTCGATGGTATGTTTGCCTTTCGATTTTATACGCGGAATTTGTACATTGAGCGTAAAATACGATCGCAATCTTATAAGCAATATAATCTAATAGTTATTCTAAATCACTATTATGTGACTAAAAAGATAAAAGTACGCAAAATCCACACATTAATTGGGTCGTTGAATAAAAAAGGTTTAAAGCAAATTGGAGCAAAAAATCTGTTAAGGTCGTCGGGACATCAGAGACTTTAAAAATAGTAAACCCGTAATAGATCCACACTATGATCAAACAAGTTAGGTTATAGAGCGGCAAAATTTGACAGCCATTTTGGCGGGAAATTCACAGATTATTTATAAACTCTGTGTTAAAATATTGCCTTTCATCATTAATAAATTCATCTAATTATATTTCCTATTTGCGTCATTTTGATTAAAATTTAATAAAATATAAAAAAAATACTTTATTGCCATTAAATACTTTATTGCAAAAAAATAACATTATCCCGATTAAAAGGACGAATAAGTAATAAAAAATGTCCTATGTAACCCAGTAGTAATTGACACCATGTATGTCTGAATGACAATTTAATTTTTAAACGTCATTAATATACGTAATATATTCAAAACTGCTCTATCGGTTTTAATGATATTAGTTTCGTAACCAAGTATGCATGAAGATTTCCCAATCATTGTTCTCTGGTACAAGAAATACAATACCTATATTAAATTATAGATTAATATATAACTATAAAATATTTAGTAAGGTATGTATTTCCATATTCTTTTCTATATACCTAATTAATGATAAACAATTGGCATACCTATTTATTTCAATAAACTATATAATAGTTAATTAATATATTCTCTTTACAATGATGACATCACTGACATCGAGTGATATAACACACTGTCAATCAGTCAATGATTGCTGAAAGTCAGCCTGAATCATATACAGCTCTGTAAACTTCACTAAAAATATTTCTAACGTGTTGTAATACTTTTAATTGTTTCTATAATTACCTGAATAGAAATAATCTTGTTCATAATCCTCCAATTTGTCCATAATTTATCTGAATATAAAAATTTATCCAAATCGGTTCAGCAATTTTTGAACATAACCTAAAGTCTATACAAATACACAACCCCAGTATAACCATTAACTGCTTATTAATCTCCCTAAAACTACTTATAAAACAAATAATAATGACATAAGTATGCTCAAGCGCATCCGATCGCAGAGCTAGTATATAGCGTGCATTAGAAGCGGAGTTGGGTTGTCGGCCGATCGCCCTTGTTAGAAGGAGGACGATTGTATGTAACGAAACAGCGTCATAGATTAAGATACAGATGTGACAAAATGAAAAGGATATAAAAGTAGTTTGAGTAGTTCGAAAACGTATTGATGTTTAAAGTTTTCAGATGTGATAAATGTAATTCGAAAGAACATAAAAGTGATTTGTTATTCTTCTCCTTCTATGCTGATTATATTCGTTTCTTTGAAAGTCCTGTATACCATATATATTGTATAGTGCAAATGAATTCATAGAGAAACAATACTTAGGTACTGCATAGGTTATAATGTAGAGCTTAATTTTCTTTTCCTCTCATAACATATTTATACAATATTTCCTAAGAAACAATACTCCAACTTCCTATTTCCACAATTCCATGAA
Organism: Colias behrii; assembly: GCA_029959065.1. NCBI lineage: Eukaryota > Metazoa > Arthropoda > Insecta > Lepidoptera > Pieridae > Colias > Colias behrii. The sequence continues at coordinate 1,071,486 of JARWMC010000013.1, forward strand.
AAACAACGTAAATCATTAATCAAAGCACTTTAATCATTTATTTTTTCAATGCTTAATACTAAAAACATACTACATAGTCCGCGTTATTCCCATACTCTTTGCCATCACGCACACATGCACACAGCCAACATGCGCGGGCGCAGGTTCGTAGACACCTTTTGTTTTGGGACATTGATTAGGGACCGGCATGTTTTAGGATTCAACGAGCATAGTTTAATTCAACTTAGGTTCATCGGATTTTTATAGTTCTTATTTGTTTTGCAATGGGTATGGAATCGCAAATAGAGGACGTTTTGAATGATTTAGCTGCTATTTTGTGAAGTTTTTCTTAAGTAAAGGGTCGTTTAATAAAATGTAGAGCCATCTTGTATATATTATGTATATTTACTTATATTTTAAACATGTGTCATCTTCCTTTGAAGTGAATTCAATATAATATGTATATTATGTATTAATTACTAGTAATAGCATTGTTGAAAATCTCTCAAAACGATGTCTCTTTCACACCAAAACGGCTGATTAATTCCGGATGAAATTTGCGCATATTATAATCTTATTCATACTTAATTTCCACATTCTTTTACACGAACAGGTATTGGAAAGCCGCGGTCTAATACTAGTATTCAATGTATAGTACATTTTATCAAAACAAGCAAATCTTCGGAGAACCAACACGTGGAAGTTCAATCACATCACGGTCAAAAACCTGCCATTTATTACACAATGCTTATGTACGTGTATTTTCCTACTTGTATTATAATCTGTATTTATGATGTATGACGCTCGTTAGAGCTCAAAGAAGTGGACGGATTTTGGTGAAACTCTATAAGTAGATAGAGCTAAGTACCGACTTATTGTTTAATATAGTATACTTATAAGCTATTTATTAAGGTGGAATTCTAAACATCTATCTGTATGTTTGTGTGTCACTTATGTAAAGAAAGATCTTAATTAAAAAACTGGATAAAAATAGCTGCATAGTTTTACCTGTTTATCCCGGTTTTATAAGCCGTGGACAGCTAGATAAGAATAAATTCTATTCGCGACTTCTATTTTTGCACCAAACGAAATAGATTTTAGTGTAAGTGCATTTGTAAAACTAAGATATAAATTGAAAGTAACAATTTTACCAATAACACGCTTGGGGAAATAATAATGCACATTGTAACGTCATTAAAATGTATTTTATTAAACTCATAAATAAAACATTAGGTCACTGCACTCATAATTACTTAATAAGAATATTTATAATGCAATAAGTACCTATAAATATAATAAATAATAATTTTTACTGCGTCTCTACCTTATACAAAAATAATGGTGTTAGTTCACCAAGAACAGTAGTGGTTCAGTGGTTAAAGTCTTCGACAGGAAATAAGCACGTCATTAGAAACTCAATAAAAAATAATCTTATTTAAAATTATCTATCGAAATAAGTCAAATAAAAAGCTAAACTTTAGTCTAGTCTGTTAGTAACTTCTAGTCTAAGATCCCACCGCAGGATCAGTGCGTTCATCGGTTTTTTGCTGAAAACCGAATTTTTATGTATATTTATAATTAGGAGAATATATATCGACTAGGTTGCCAGTCAAAATTTGGCCGCAAGCATGTTTAATTAAAATTTTTCTAATCGATTTTTGGGAAAAAAATTTGTTCACTTGTTTTTTGAATAAAATGTAGTCTACATCACGTCAAATGATATAAAAATTCTAAAAAATCACGGTTGCCGCTTTTCACCTGGCCGCAACATCTTGGCAGTCTGGTGCAAACAGGTATGATTTCGATTCATTTTTACGTTCATAACGCACATTTATGAATCAAATATCAAATTAAAGCTAATTTTTTTCTATTTATTATCATATATGGTTGCCTAATTAAATCCCGCCGCAAATAAGGGTTGCTGGCTTTTAAAAATTATAAATATAGGATTAGTGCGTTCATCGTTTTTTGCTGAAAACCGAATTTTTATGTATATTTATAATTAGGAGAATATATATCGACTAGGTTGCAAGTCAAAATTTGGCCGCAAGCATGTTTAATTAAAATTTTTCTAATCGGTTTTTGGGAAAAAAATTCGTTCACTTGTTTTTTGAATAAAATGTAGTCTACATCACGTCAAATGATATAAAAATTCAAAAAAATCACGGTTGCCGCTTTTCACCTGGCCGCAACATCTTGGCAGCCTGGTGCAAACAGGTATGATTTCGATTCATTTTTACGTTCATAACGCACATTTATGAATCATATATCAAATTAAAGCTAATTTTTTTCTATTTATGTTCATATATGGTTGCCTAATTAAATCCGGCCGCAAATAAGGGTTGCCGGATGTTAAAGATGTTGAATATTTAAGGTTGAGTGTAAACATGCTTGCGGCCAAATTTTGACTGGCAACCTAGTCGATATATATTCTCCTAATTATAAATACATATAGTTACATAAAAATTCGGTTTTCAGCAAAAAACCGATGAACGCACTAATCCTATATTTATAATTTTTATAAGCCAGCAACCCTTATTTGCGGCCGGATTTAATTAGGCAACCATATATGATAATAAATAGAAAAAAATTAGCTTTAATTTGATATATGATTCATAAATGTGCGTTATGAACGTAAAAATAAATCGAAATCATACCTGTTTGCACCAGGCTGCCAAGATGTTGCGGCCAGGTGAAAAGCGGCAACCGTGATTTTTTAGAATTTTTATATCATTTGACGTGATGTAGACTACATTTTATTCAAAAAACAAGTGAACGAATTTTTTTCCCAAAAATCGATTAGAAAAATTTTAATTAAACATGCTTGCGGCCAAATTTTGACTGGCAACCTAGTCGATATATATTCTCCTAATTATAAATATACATAAAAATTCGGTTTTCAGCAAAAAACCGATGAACGCACTGATCCTGCAGCCGGATCTCGTACTATTCCGCATCGCACACCTGAAATCGAATCTTGAACCCTCGGACTTAGGACCCTTAATTTACTAATCTTCATACAAAATCGACTCATTGCTTCAACTGCCCCTTTAACCACTGTACAACAAAGCTTATCAATCAAACACTTATCTTAACTAGTAGATACATATAACACAAACAAAGATCTTCAAAACAAATATAAATACCTAAATAAATGCACTAAACATTAACGTTGGAAACAACTAGATAGCAATCAAAAACTGACCTTGGGCACCAATGTCATAGCAATGTTAACTAGTAAACAGTTTGAACATCATTTGACCGGCGTGACTTTGGTCTAGGCGCACAGACGGACAAAAACACTTATCTATAAGTATAGCTTCGCGGAATTCATTTGTATTGCTATTATGGTAGGTAATATGATCTGCGAATCTAATTTGGGAGCTTGACTGACTAAAGGATAGTTATGTTTTTAGGATAATATGTTAACTTATTGGAAGATAAAAACCCATGGAGGGTTGTCGCGTAAAAACCAAAGGACAGTAATTCTTTGGCATATTATGATAATATACAGTTACATATTTTGTAAAATTCAATTGTAATACTGACATGATTAAAAAGAGCAACTATGGAGTTTCTCCATAGATACTGCTTTCCGAATCGGTGGTAAATGTTAAATATACCTATGTAATGACGTTTCAAAAGTGCTTCTAGAAGAAGTCTAATTGAATAAATAAATGTTTGAGTTTGAGTTTATTATACGATAAAGTATGAGGAGTGAGGACCTATTCCCATAGTGATTATTCCATAGAAATTGTAAGAATTATCTCTGATGTAGGAGCAATAGCAACATACTAGAATTTAAATTGAAGTGAAGTCTTTATAAAATTCTGTATAATACATTGTGAAATAGAGGAACTGTCATGACGTAGAACCAAACAGTTCGATGACATGTGATTTGCCACTCTGTACTTGGTCAATGTAAACTGAATTAGCTACTTTTAGGTAAAATTAAAATACAATACACATCTAAGAATACAAAGAACTTTACATTATTTTTATAAGTACTAATGATAGAATGAACCTTACTGCAGAAAATTAAGAAGAATACGTCGTAAGTAGTAATTGCCGTCGTAGAAGTTAAATAAAAAGTCTTAAAATTATACAAATTATTAAATAATAGTTTTAGTAGTAATTAGTAATTTTTATTATTTATTTGGTATTAATCTGAAACTAGACTAAGTATTCTGTTTACGTATTTAATAATATTTGTATGAAATCATAAGGGAAGGCACTGTTTTCTGAGACACAGGTAATAACCTAGTTCGGAAGACAGAGCAAAATTGTGAACCGAATATATAAAATTTTCTACTAAATATTATTTTATTTTTTATTTTAATAAATTTCGTCAACACGTAACAAATAAATGCTTTCTTTCTTTCAATAGCCTTAACATATTATTCCTTAACCATAACTATTTCCAAACATATTCTACAATAACAATTTCAACATATGAACGTTAATAATCAACATATAAATCTTAATAATTCGTAAATAAACCGAAAATCTAAATGAGCTAGGTCCGCTACCGTTGAACAATTACTTTTCAAATAAAATGCGTCATGCATAATAGATGGAGCGACGCAAGGTGACGAGCGAGTCAAGGGTAACCGATGACCGTACGCGTAGGTTAGTTTCATAGTTTGGATAACGTCATATAGAAAGGCTACGATTTTGGTACCTTTAAATCTGATCTTGCCAAAAAAGTTTCACTTCTGACACACGCCCTTTTTTATTCAATTTACATTTAATTAAATAAAGAAAAAAAATCAATCTAAATGTAACTAATTTATCGTAACCATCTCTTAAAATAAAATCAAAAGGTACGACACACAACAGTTTTAGAGGAAAGAGGAAACTGCTTGATCATTTATTATGAAATATAAGATTGAGATAACTGCAAGGCAGGCATCATGTCAATAATTATTTAAAGTATGTCGCAATCAGTAGCTAGAAATAAAATCTAACGCAACGCCATCTTCCTTTCCTATTATGTATATTACTAGCTTACCGCCCACGGCTTCGCCCGCTTTGTCTAAAATCTAATAAATTATATACTAAAACCTTCCTTTTGAATCACTCTATCTATAAAAAAAACCGCATCAAAATCCGTTGCGTAGTTTTAAAGATTTAAGCATACAAAGGGACAGAGAAAGCGACTTTGTTTTATACTATGTAGTGATGATATTCCTATTCCTAATATATTGTAAAATAATATAATTATAATCTACGATATCCAATACTCCATTCGTTAGAATTCTATAACATCAATCATACCTTATTATAAATATCGGCTGCCAAGAAAAACAAGTTTTAAATAAACCATTCTAGATATATGCGGGGAAATGCCCGAATGATAGAGTCATCAAACTTACAAAATATACCAATTTAATTCAGCAGTTTTGTATGGAAGGAAAACTTTATGAACGTTCTTGTGTAGTGTGTTTAATCGTTGCAATCACATCATTTATTTTACACGTATTTTGTAGATGTAATGTAAGTCGATACATTTGATAGAAATAGATTAATTTAGATCAGTATCTACGTATCTATACGCGACATTAATACAGTATATTTGGGATAGAAAGACAATTTTTTATACGTAATATCGACTCTCTGTAGATGGAGATGAAATCTATTAATACTGAAGTCCTATTAATAATTTTAAACTAAAAAAAATTGGGCTTTTTTCTATATGGCCAGTAATCCTAATCATATCTACTAAACTTATTTGTTTCTTAGTTTTGTTTCCAGTCTGCTACACACGATCTTCAAATATTTTATACAGAACCCGTCGAACAGAATGTTAATTAAAACTAGCTGTACCCCGCGGTTTTACCTACGTCGATATTTCCCGTTTTATTTTTAAAAAGTTATTATTGTCATTTTACTCATTAGGTAAAGGTCTTTCGGTATCAGTATAAAGTTTTTTGATATAGCAATAGTTACGGGATAATCACCTGTGCACACTTAACGATTACACCCTGTATATAGCCTATCCTAGCCAACCTTCTTTATTCACAATTCAATACAAAAGTAAAGTCAAGTCAGACCAGTAGTTCCCGCGCTTACCGCGTTTAAACTCTTTAGCTCCATAATATTGGTATACATTGAATCCAGCACACAAAATCTATTAAAAAACTCGGCTACAGTGCGTCATCTCCGTCTAAGAATCTAAGCTAACCAGTTTTTGGCCAGACGCGACCTACCGCACATGCTGTGCTATTGTCTTGAAAATGGCCTTCACATTACTGGACCATGGGTTTAGCTTCGGACTATAAGATTTTGACTATTCAATCTTTATGATGGGATATATAATGTGGAAGGCTGTTTGGAAATGTAGTATTGTCAATACGTCGGTTTTTATGTTTATCTTGCAGTTGTACCCTGCGACAATTCAATTCGATTCAATATTGCGTATGTATTGATATGAGAAAAATAAATAAAAGCAGTCTCTGAAGTGGCGTATGTTGATATATGAACTCAATTGATGTAGAATATTTTGGGCATCCAAAGCATCTACACCTACACCAAAATCTTAACATTTTTTTAAATACATTTTACAGAATAAATTAATAAAATATTCCCGAGCATTCAACAAATCGTCATCTTGTTCCAGGGTAAGCTAATGTTGCTGAAGAAAATAGACAACTGACATATTTAATAATTTATGTTAAATTTTATATTTGAATACATTTTAAAATACCTATAAATATACACAGAACACCCATAAACTACAAAACTATCATACCATAGTGATGGAACCCACGTCCCCTATCCTATTCCACAATTCACAAACCCACTCAACTAAAACTATCAATTAAAACATATCTATACTAATATTATAAAGCTGAAGAGTTTGTTTGTTTGAATGCGCTAATCTCAGCAACTACTGATCCGATTTGAAAAATTCTTTCGGTGTTAGATAGCCCATTTATCGAGGAAGGCTAAAGGCAATATATATCATCACGATAAGACCAACAGGAGCGGGGCAATGCGTGTGAATCCGCGGAGCACAGCTAGTAACATGATACAAATAAACACAAAAAAAATATCTACGAATTACTTATCCACAGAATTAACTTACATATTTATTACACAAGAAATATCCAACAAAAAATTTTAAATACATTTACAAAACACACAAAAACAGAATAGATAATTTAAAATACGCACACATCTAGGCTACCTAAATTCGTAACCTATTCATAGCCTACCGCACTATTCCGCCCGCCACGACCTCTGCTGGTCGTTGACACTTGACTCATACCTATTTTGATGAGCATCCGGTAACAACTAGATTTCATGGAATGTAACAAATGCAAATTTGGGGAATTTATTTACTAGAACATACTCTGGCAATCATTTTATACCTAATTTGTGGTATTTTATGTTGGACTAAAGTTGGAGTTTGTTTGCTTGATCGCGGTAATATCAGGAACTACGGGTCCGATTTGAAAAATTATTTCACTCCTAGATAGTCCCTTTATCTAGGAAGGATCGTCACGCTAAAACCAATAGTAGCGGAGCAATGCGGGTAAAACTGCGGGGCATAACTACTATAATATAAGCTCAAATGCATATACCCTATGAGGGTTCATAATAAAAATTCCAGCTTTTATATATGCAAATTGTATAACCATAACCGGAATACAAAATCTATCTATCTGTCTGTTCGTATTAATCTCCGAAACGCCTCTGCCAATTTTGATAAGACCTCCACACACAAGGGCTATCGATATAAATTGACTAGATTTCCGCCCGCGGCTTCGCCCGCGTTTGCAAAGGAAAACCCGCATAGTTCCCGTTCCCGTGGGATTTCCGGGATAAAAACTATCATATGTGTTAATCCAAGTTACCCTCTATATGTGTGCTAAATTTCATTGTAATCGGTTCAGTAGTTTTTACGTGAAAGAGTAACAAACATCCATACATCCATACATCCTTACAAACTTTCGCCTTTATAATATACTAGATTTCCGCCCGCGGCTTCGCCCGCGTTTTCAAAGAAAAACTCGCATAGTTCCCGTTCCCGTGGGATTTCCGGGATAAAACCTATCCTATGTGTTATTCCAAGTTACCCTCTATATGTGTGCTAAATTTCATTGTAATCGGTTCAGTAGTTTTTACGTGAAAGAGTAACAAACATCCATACAAACTTTCGCATTTATAATATTAGTAGGATATAGCGTATCGTCCACCATGAATAATACAAAATAATTTAATGCTCAAAATGTCCAAAACGGACGAAGTCACGGCTGTCAATATGTATAAATTAAAATGCAAAATGGGACCCACAAAAAACGCTATCAAAAGCAGTTATAAAAATCGCTATGTTTATTTATTCTTCGAATAGTGTCGTCGACCCAGAGGTCGAATCGGACGCAATAGATATCGCCTTGAGGCAGGCCGACACGCGCTTGGCACACATACAGATAGATAATGTATTTTCGGTACTAACTGTGTTGCTAGTTGCAATTTTCCCCGATTTTCGGGAAGTTTGGGCGGGGTGATCCGTGATTGTGAGATTTTTTTTTGATATTTTTTTTCTAATGAGGAGAAAAAAAATTGCTATTGGTATTTATAGAGGCGAAAGTTTGTTACAATGTATGGTTAGTTACTCTTTCACAAAATGTATAATTCCTTAATTTACCTCTATTTCTTTATAACTAAAAGATCTAGAACTTAATAACAATAATAAATATAATCACCAATCCTTACAAAAATAATAATCCTTATCCTTGCCTAATAATATATGGCTGTTTGTCTTTCTTTCAATTCACAACGGTGAAACATATAATTTCCATGGAAATTTCCCATGACCACAATTTTCCTAACACAAAAGTACCTACTATAAAACTCGTACTAATATTATTAAAAAATATTTTTTTGGGGAAATTCCAAAAGAATAGTATGTCAACACATTGTTCTAGTGTGCGTTATGTTTACATAGATTAGTTTTGTTAATGTGTGCTAATAAATGACTCACACACACATGCATGTTGAATTTAATGCGTCATTTGCTTGTTTACGAATAAGATTGGACTAGGAACAAAACAGATTTTATTTAACCGACTTCCAAAAAGGTTTATATTTAAAATACACATTTTATTTTTTATTATATTTCTGTTAATTATAGGTACAAATAAAAAGTAGGAAAAAAACAGAACACGATGTTAATATACGTACCTAGTTTAATAGTAACACCCGCGACTTTCCTCGGGTATTATCAAACATAAATCCTTCAAGGTTTATTATTTCGAAAAATAGACAATAACTTTATAACAAAAATTATTATAAGTTTTTATTTCGTGACAAAAAATAACAATGTTCATAAGCAAGGTCTTCTGTCTCCGTAGCATAACCATATCCTTTTACGACGAAACGACGAAACTGAAACAAATAGAACAAGTTAATACACATAAAAATATGCCTAAATATTAATAAAAATGATAGAGTTCTCTAATAATTTTACTATAATAAAGTGTAATAAATGCCAACTAGGAAGTCTGAAAAAAATTATAGAATGAATAACTTTAATCCCTTCAGCCCTTCAAAGGGATAATCCTCCAATAAAGACTATTATTTACGTCAAAAATCGTATTTAAAAAGGAAATACGTTGAATAATAAAATATTTTCCACAAAGCTAAATAGGTATAGCGTCAAGGTCTAAGTTTGGTTCACGGCCGGGCGGCCATTCACGTTTTTAGATATTCAAGATCGTACTTGAAAAATGTATGAGGACCCGACGGTTAAACCTAATTTGTTAGTCTAGATCTGGGGGGATATTGGTAAATATACACATACGAACATATGTGTATGTAGGTAACTTATGTCGAGATAAGAAGACATAAGGATATTGTTTTACTAAATGCTATATTGTAGATATATAGTAAAAAACAAACAAAAAAACAATATTCCCTAGCTTTTGTGGGCGGTTTTATCTTAATAAATTAGCATTATTATTCTAAAGAAGTATTTCAACATCTTTTATATGTAGATAGACTTTATACATCTCCGATGTTAAATTCATATCAATACAAAAAAAACCTCAAGAGTTACGTTTGTATTTACGATTTTTATATTTAAAAAATACTGGTGTTTCAAAGATTCTAAATAAAAAACTAATCATGAAAAGAATGAGACTAAAACTACTTATTTATTTTAAGAAAATCTACCTATCCCTAAGCACTTACTATAGTGACACTTAAAAAATTGAGTTTGAGTTATATTTTGAGTATGAAATTAAAACGTTATTTCTATTAATACAGCTCTGTTTGTGAGTTCAACGACTGCAAACACCTTGAATTATAATAATGTCTGTAAGTCGTAAAATGTTAGTTTTTTCGACGTTCCAATACTTGATAGGATATTACGTAGTTTCTGATATGAATTTTAAATAATTTAAAGTGAAAATTGAACCGTATAAGAAATTGTGACGTCAATTCGGAAAACTACACATCTTCTCTTCTTTATAATTATACTAGCGGTCCGCCCCGGCTTCGCCCGTCGTACCTACATGTTTAAACTATCCTATCTCTCAAGATGGATCGAACTGCACATGGTGTGCGAATTTTATTATAATCTGTTAAGTGGTTTAGGAGTCCATTGAGGACAAACATTGTGACACGAGATTTATATATATTAAGATTGTATTGTATAATATTTCTTTTATATTTTGTGAGTTTTCGATAAATTAAAAAAAATACTTTCAAATTTACATCAAATTTTTCTAGACTGTTATGAAATTAAGCATTAAAAATTCAAAAAATATTATGTACCTAACTTACTTAGGTAATTAAAATAGCAAATATTGAAAAGCAATGTATGTTATACAATTAAAAAAAAATGTTGCGTAACTTTTCGCAAAATCTTAATATATTTATAAATCTCGTGTCACAATGTTTGTCTTCAATGGACTCCTAAACCACTAAACCGATTATAATAAAATTCGCACACCATGTGCAGTTCGATCCAACTTGAGAGATAGGATAGTTTAAACATGTAGGTACCACGGGCGAAGCCGGGGCGGACCGCTCGCGCTAGTATACTATAAATTTTCCGAAGTACAAATATAAATTAAAAAAAACCTAAATCCATCAACAAAAACATCACAAAACGATAGAAAAAACAACGTTTTATTTAACCAATAACATTATAACATTACGTCTAAGAAAGTCAAGGCTAGGCTCCAACCGTAGCCTAGGTCATGTCTAGCCTAGATAGAGTTCACTCACTTGTTTACACTGTTACGTCAGCCATTTTGTTTTTGTGATGAATTTATTTTTCATATATTAGGTGATGTAATTTACAAGTTTTGATGTTGTATTTTATATTTATTTACAATTTTTAGGGGTTCAGATTGGATGTATGTATGTTTGTTTATTTGTTTGATTAAATCTCAGGAACTACAGAGTAATAATTGTTCATATCGGACCACGATTTGAAAAATTCTTTCATCGTTAGATACAATACAATTCTTAGGGGTTCATATGCTTGGATGTTTGTATGTTTGTTTGATTAAATCTCAGGAACTTAGTGAAATAATTTTTCATATCGGACTACGATTTGAAAAATTCTTTCAGTTTAGATAGGCCATTTATATTATGATCAAATTAAAACCAATTGGAGCGGAGGAAGGTCATAACTATTTATTGGATTTTGATAAAAATTGGTGGGTATATGTTTTAGATTACCCAATACCCCATGGGTGTTATGGGGCATCTTCTAACATTACAGGTCACATATTGTAACTAAATATATAAAGAAAAGTGAGTTAAAAGTTCCAAGTTTATCTCTTTAGTCAAGGACGATACGTGACTGATTCCTATCTTGAAATACGTAGGTACGCATAGGTACTAGTTTTAACCCACGGTTTTACTCGAGTGTTATCCGGGTTTATACTAAAGAAGGATTGTATATGTGTGTTCAGTTCAGGGCAATATCCTGAAAGAAACCGTCGATTGTAAAATACACGTTTTCTGAAAGATGAGTTGTTAGAATGTCTGGAACGTTATCCAGGTAAATAAACTTGAAAATAAAACTACAAATTGAAAATAAAAACTATTGGTATGAGTAAAACATGCTATGTTTGATTTTACGGTACATTTTTTCAGATTAAAATTTTAAATTAAATACCTACTTTTTAGCGGATTTAAAGCACGATTTTAATTATAAAAGACCTTTCGCTGACTATGCACAGAGAGTTTAAGAAACGTCAAATTCAATAATTTAATAAAAAATCATGTTTAAAATTCGTTAAATATATATTTAATTATTATTCTGTGAGCCACTCATATACCTAACCTAAACTTGATTTGCATCATAGGGCGTTAATAAAAACAAATTCTAGAAATGCAATGTAATAAAAATAAAATCCATCATTATTAACCAAGAAATATATTTTTATAGTGTACAATAACAAAGTCAAGTTTCTCTATAATAATCTTTATCTACACTAATATTATAAAGAGGAAAAATTTGATTGTTTGTTAGCATTGAACAGGCTCCGAAACTACTGGACCGATTTAATAAAATATTTTATCATTAGAATCCTACATTATCCCTGATAAACATAGGCTATATTTGAGATTTGTTCTTATCCCAGGTCGGACGGAGCCAGGACGAGCGGCTAGTCAAATCTAAAATTCAGTTCTTTGGCATATTATAGAGTAACTATGGAGTTTCTTGCCGGTTCTTCTCCATAGATACTGCTTTCCGAATCGGTGGTAAATGTTGAAAATATGTACCTATTGACGTTTCAAAAGTGCTTCTCGAAGAAGTCTAATTGAATAAATAAATGTTTGAGTTTGAGTTTGAGTTTGAAAATGTATTCAGCATCTACTAGTAACAAAATACATACTTCTGAGTATTAAACTCGTAAAAATACTTAAATATTAAGTCCTACATTCACTCGTACTAATACTAAAGTAATAAAAAAACTCCGATAGTTTAAAAATAATACGCAATATACGTAGGGTCAACAGCCGAGCATTGCCCGCCCAAATACTGAGCACTAAATACTATGTCTAGATATCTGTGTGCGGATGGACTGCATCTCGACACTGTACACTGCGGGACAAGAGAATTGGTACACTTTATTATTTATTTATTTTTGTTATGAGATTTTGTAAATGAGCTGAAGAACTTGAAAATGAAAGCAGAACTTGACAATGAAATGAACATAAATGCCCAGTAAAAGGATACAAGCCTCCAGCTAGCCTTTTCTTATTCTTATAAGATTTTCTTTCGCTTTTATGTTCACTGCACATCTGCTATGGTTAAAGACTTTGGTATCGATTCTCGATTATTACTAGTGAACAAAAATTGATCTGGCATGGCACAGTAAGCTGATCACTGCAATGCATGTCGTGTGTGTGTATGGATGTGTATTTCATAGCGGGCGTTATAGGAAACCCGCAGATAATCTTGTAAGTATACTATCTTGCAGTGTAATGTGCATAAAGATAATATATATCAATATGTACCTCATATTAGAATCATGATATTTCACGTCTTCGCCGAGTAACAAACGATAAATCAAGAAAACAAACAACTGTATAAACCGTAAAAAAAATATACAAAAACGTATGATACAGGTACTGTAAAGTTGCCATCGTACTTATTGTTATTTTCAGTAATAATTATTTTCAGTACGTTGTAAAAATGTTTACAAACATTCACCTCTTTCCTAACCTCGTACTCAATCTCTATCTCCAAATTTAGTTCATTCCATCACAAACTTTACTATAATTTCTTATATATCACAACGTGACATAAGGCGTCTGCGCAGTTGCCTACCATACACACATCATTGTACCAATCCCCATGTCTTGCAGTGCAGTGCATCGCACTGAGCATTTGCCAAATATTTTTTTCTAAATATGTAACGAGGTCGTTCACCCCGCCGCCATTATCGAGCGGCTGTAGATCGGCGCCCGCGCACGCTTTGTCATCCTTAATTTTTATAACACTAAATATAATTGCGTTTGAATAGATTTTTTTTTATTTTTGTGCCAGGTATGTGTCATGTTTAAATATTGGAGAAGTGATGACGTAGGTTGCAGAATATGTGTTAAATAGGAAATTCAGGGTCGGTAATTGATGAACTAACCTGGTTCCTAAGCCAAGCAAATATTATTAATAATATAATGATTTTGGCTGTCGAGGATATAGTTTAGATAACGTTATTTATAGGAAACAGTTTTGCATAAATCCACGATTTTCTTTATGAAATGTGGTATGGTAAAAATCATACGATAATAATCTATACTAATATTATACGAGTAAAACTGAAGAATTTGTTTGTTTGTTTGTTTGAACGCGCTAAACTGAAGGACTACTGGTCCGATTTGAAAAATTCTTTCGGTGTTGGATAGCCCATTTATCGAGGAAGGCTATAGGCTATTGCCAATAGAAGCAGAGCCACGCGGGTGAAACCGCGGAGCGCAGCTAGTGTTTAATAATACTGTAGATCGTAGTATGTGTGATAGATTTCAAAAGACTGTAGATCAAAATTAGATCTATGATATATTTAAAACTTGAATAAAAACTATCGGAACTTAGAACGAATATTATTTCAAAAATTTAAGCTTATTTTCCACTTCTATCTATCCCGTACCCTTGACCTCTAAATTTACAAACACTTAACCCTCAAGACGATAGGTTTTAACAAATCAATACGACACACTAAACCCATGGGATCCGTTGAACTATCACCCTGACCCTTGTAACAACCCCTACACTATATGCATAATGTGGACATTCCATTTCTTTTTGTGTCTTATACTTTTAAAATAGGACATTAAATTATTATCCTATATTATAACAATATAAAAAGTACAAAATTATCAATACGCATATTCGGAACCCTATATATGTTTCTTAATTAAATCACAAAAAACAAGAATTTGTGTTTAAATACATAATATACCTACGTAGTTACAGATTATTACATCAAAAATTTAAATAGTTTAACATTATTTGTATGTTCCCAAAAATAGTGTTAAACTATACACCCGTCTGTCTGTCTTTCATGTAAATCTTTATTGTGATGTAAATCTCCTATTCACAAACAATACTGAATGCTTTTCAAACGTTTCATACTTACAAATGTTGTATTGTAAATGATATAAACAAAAATATCTATGATTTCTTCAACATATGATGGATATTAAGTATATTATAGTATATTATAGTTACGAATTGCGATACTATAATCACAGATAAAATAATACTATACTAGTACTATAATAATTGAATTAAATAATTAAACTTGTATGTACAATGGTGGTAAATTCTTTTATCCTTATTTATCTTCCCACCTTTTACACTTCCTACCTACCAAAGAAGTATTCTTAGTCAAAAAAATAATATATGCGAAGAAAATTTAAAACACTAAGGGCCGATTTTTCAATGCTTGGATAAAAGTTATCCGTCCAATAAAGTATTACAAGATAATATTAAAATGTCACGTAAACTGTCAAATACGGGCAATTAGAATACGTTTTAAAAATGGTAGTTTTATACATTATTCGACGAATAAGTTTTAACCAAGGATTGAAAAATCAGCCCTAAGTAGTTATTAAACTAATTATTATTAAATAAATGATAATATTAGAAGCTAGACAACACATTATATTAATGAAAAAAGACATAGATAAATCACTAACCGTAAAACTTACAAGCTCTACAATTATTTAACAGAACACTTCACTACTATCCTTTTAACTTTACCTTAAGTACTACACTACTTATCCTCTATTAATAACATATCAAAATTAATGCACACATAGTCTATTATCCACAATTACCCATACACTACTTATCCACTATTTATAACCGTAAAAACTTAACAAAGTCCACACATTACCGTAAACCAGGAACGCATTACGCAACAGTGAAACAAAAGTCTATAAAACTTGTCCATACATTCCATAGGGTTGCCCTTGAATTCACTATCAATAGACACATGACAGAGACGGCGATAGTGCAGCGAGGGAGAGAGAGGGATGGAAGAATAACATAAGAAAAGCAAGGTCGTCGGCCAGTGGGTCAGCACGTCTAGGCGACGTCTAGTGCGCACACTAGCGTAGTTTACGGTTAGCAGAGAAAGTATTTTTTTTATTTATGACGCTAAAATTATAAATTTTTAGAGAATAGAAAAAAATCGATCACCAGGCGGGACTCGAACCCGTGTCATACCGGAGCGACACCTGACCAATCGGCCACTCGTGTTCACGCCCGCCAGAGCAATCGAATTTATATCACAAAAATTATGTCTACGTACTCTAATCACACTAATCCCTTTCATGAATTTCATATCTGTATCCACATTTTCGATTCACATCAATAAGTAATATTGTAAAGCGTTTTTTTTTAAATGTTAAAGTCGCAAGCGTCAAAGTTCAACCCAAAAGTCAACGCAACGCACTAGCACAGCTACGTTAATACAAGAAGTATTTCCAATTGAATTTGTCAGCCATATTTCATTTTTCATTTGCGTAATTCTTAATTAATATTATGTTTTTTTTTTTTTAATTATTGTTTTGTACCTTATTATACAGCTTATACCCAAAAATAATTATAATCATGAAACGAAATTTCTTCTGTAACAAACCTTTATTTAACACGGAAACAACAACAAAATTGAGAAATTTGTATTATAATGCAAAGTTTGTGACCACTTTTATTGTTCTGTTGGACGCAAAATCTGACAATCTAAATGTCTTTATTGTCCCTAATTGCTTTATTCTTCCTCATACAGTGAACATCGATCAATAATTTGGTTTATTGGATCGAAAACATCCATTACAAGTAACGATATTAATAAGAAAAACAATCCTTAACTGCTTAGGTCTTAGGTGATCAATGCTACTACTTGTTACTATTTAGTTATAGTTTAGCGTGTTACTTCAACAAAAAAACCTACTTATAAAAAAAACCCAAAGAAATATTTTACCATTTTTTAATAATCTCAATGAACGTAGTTAATATTTACTTAATAACATTGCCTAGATTCTAAATTCAACATCAAGTATATATTTTATATAATGTATATTGATTTCTGGAGAGAACAGCACACTATTATATCCTTAAATTCTTTAATTAAATATATTAAAAAAGCAAACCTTAAATAATTTATAAAATTCTAAACCGTTTTATCTGCTATCCGTACGCACAACTATCACACGTACAACACACGCACACACGCACGTAACTAGCGCAGCCTTCTTTCAAGTGGCTCGTGTGAGCGCCGAGCGGAAAAGGGGCTGCTTTTCAATGTTTCTTTATTTGAAAAGTTTTGCGCGGTAAAACGTGTTGCTTTTTTCAAGCTTTTTTCGTAGTTCTATCATAGTAGTTGTATGACGATTTTAGTTACAAAATACATATGCATATGTTTTGTTTTTAAACGTTATTCAATTATTCCAAGTGTGCTATTTTTTTTAATTTAGGCATTTACATAAAATTAATAAATTTATTTGATTTCGCTATTTTAAACATGTAATACGTGTACAAGATTTTTTTAATTCTACAGCAATTCTACTGTCCCAAAAGCTGAATATCTTATAGACGTCTATTTACAAATGACTTTCATTAAAAAATCAAGAGCCATTTTTCCATTTTGGAGCTACAGTGCATCAGATGCTCACTAAGACTATACGTATACATTATTGCGATTCGTTCACATTTTAGTTAAGAAAATGTGTTGAAAGCAATTTAATAACCAACATTAGTTTTTATTAAATTGCTTTCAACATATTACATTCGTTTAAACAAAGCTCAGCTGTAATTTATTTCAAACTAAAACAATTATTTTAAAACGGCTTTATAAACTATCAATTTAATACCATCCATGTTTTACTAATCATTGTAACAATGTACGCGGACAAAACCGCGGGCTGAAGCTTGTTAAATGTGAGCATGTTACATTTAGGTCTAATTATTCTAAAACGATAAAATTCATGTTTTTGGATTGATACAAATACATTGCAATATTCATTTAATATGTTATGGGACCAGAATATAGAAATCGTTAGTTTTAGATTAAGATTTAATACGTATATTTTCAGATATTACAATATTATAAAAAAGGTTTAACTACAGAAAAAAAATACGCCAGAAAGCGTTTTATACTATTGCCTTATGACTCTACATTATTAATTCAATCACGGAGTTTAATTATGTAGCTTTCTAGGGGAAATAATTAAAAAAAAATCTGTTAAATTAAAGTATACCTAATACCTACTTGTCTTATGTATTATTATTTTTTTTGTAGTATAGCCAGCCTCTTAACTATCTTTTCATTTAAAAATCATATCTTTACGACTCTCGTTGCGGCGCGTCTAACAGGGAAAAACAAACATATTTGCATATTATTATTCATTCAATTAATTACTATGGAAAATATATTTAAAAATTATTTTTTATTCAGATGAGTCAGAGGTTTTTAAAACAGTCGATTGTTTTAGTTTTAGATTATTCGATCGTAAATTTCTAATATTAGATGCAAATTGCATTATTTTTTTATTGTATTTTATTTAAAAACTTTTATATACACAATGTCTATAAATAACGAAAGAATATACATGTAATACTCGTGTTATTTCCGTCCAAAAAAAGTTATATGGCGGTAATTTTTTCTTAGTTTAATTTATGTTTAAAGGATGTTAAAGAGAATCTCAATCAGGTTAGATAGGGGTCAAGCAGCTGATTAATTTTGCTAAAAAATCTACCATGTGGGACTTAAAAGAGTACTGACCTCACAAGGTTACCTTTGAACATAAGTTAGAAGGTACCGTCAGCAAAAAAGTATCATGTTCTTAAGAACATCTTCAAGAGATTTGAAATTATGTATACTGTAAAGAACAAAGTGCAAACTTTTGATGATTTATTTTTGAAGCAATTCAATATATTTTATCAAATATTCGGAAACTTCTACTGAGAAGAAACTCGTGAAGATTTACAATACAGTAGAAAAAACTTATAATAGGACATTGTGATTTATAATACGACCCCTTAAAAGTTCATTGTTTAATGTAAATTATGTAATGATACTGACAATTTAAGCTTGACAATTTTCTAGTTTTATAGAGGAAAACATATAATTACTCGCTTAAGACAATAAATAAATATTTAGGTAAAAATGTATTTGGAAACACTTCAAACACACACACATAATATAAAAAAAGACATAAAACATCATCAAAATTAAAGCCTGTAAGTTGTCTAACTAATAAAAGTTCCTATAAAGAAAAAAAATATTTAATTTTAATTTGCAGACCGTACATGCATTTTAGATCTATGCAGATGTGCCCAGCAGGCGACGCATACTAAATTAATGGAACCCACTTCCCGTGCTTAACTCGATAAGGAATCACTTTACCTGTTTTAGTTAAATTGTCAAGGTTTATACGGCTTTTTGTGATTTACTAGTTTCTTGACCGATTTTAAAGGGATTAATTATAATATTCATATAATGTAGGTAGTTAAAATTGGTATTTAACTTAAAAAAAAAAAGTCACAAACAATGATTAAGTTCTCTTGATAACATTATTAACAAATATATTTTTTATTTATTATTACGAAATACGGTTATTACAGATACGCTTATTTCTTTTAAGTGTCTTCCTTGTATAATAATTCTACACACAAAGACATACCAAAATACCGAAGAACTGGTTTAAAAAAATCATTCAAACAATGCCACATTCTTCAGCTAGTCAAAAGTGAAATAGTACTTAAGAAATTGACCCTTTAAGTGACAAGGTGAACCAGACCATAGTCATCCTATAGGTCATACGATGTTGCAACAGTTGACGAAACCTAAAACGGAAAATAACATACGACTTTTAAAATAAATAAGAATCTTTAAAAAAATTAAAGATCAAAATGAGAGCTTTTATTGATTATATACCTATGGTATAATAATAAGACCGCTCGGTACAGTGGTTAACGCGAGCGTAGAGCAGAGAGGTCCTGGGTTTGATACACGAAGAAGACGAAGAAAAAAATGTCTCGGTCCATCAGATTACAGAAGGTTGATCAACTATTTATCAACATAATTTGCTCAAATTTTTATTTTTATATCTTTAATAACCCCATAAGATATGGTAAATAAGTTCCGTCCGCAAAACAGATCATCTAACGCAGACGAAGCCGCGGTAATCAACTAGTAACTATCACATCGTAAGGCGTCGTTCAAATTTTCAAGAAGCATCTCAATAAAATAATATCCATTCAAAACAGCTTTACCGCGAAACAAATGTTTCAATTTCTCATTAATTACATTAGGTAATACCTACTATAAATCTATAATAAACTCAATCAAAACGTTATCTTTACACGAGACCGCCGACATGTGTAATTTAAAAAAGTAATGACGTCCCATTTCGCGGGACAGAAAACTCAAAAATTAACCATGCTGTGTGTGCCAGTTAAATTATTTTTTCCCCGTCGATGTGTGCCAAAAAGAAGAAAAAACGCATACATACAAATCCATCATGAACGTCCACACACACCGGCGAGAGGTAATACAATACAAACGCAAATAGAATGCATTAACACGCACACTCCAAAAAAATTATTCACACTTGAAAGAAAATTCGGTGTTCCTATAATCAAAAATTATGCGGCTGTGTGCGTAGCGTTCCCACGCATGCATAATGTGAACATGCTAGTTCGACAAGCGGCCAACGCAATGAGATTTAAACCGTATTGCTGCGCTTTAGGAACACATTTGGAGCGTGATAAATTAATGATTGGTTTGCATTAGTGTTTATGTGTGCGGCGATGCGATTCGTTCGTTTTGTTCCTTTTTTAAATTTCACCGTTTAGTTTAATCTATTTATTGGTTGTGGGCGTGTGTGCGTTGCGGTCACGTGTGTATGCGCGGTTTTTTGTATGTGAGCGCGAAAGTGCGTAGAAAAATTGGTTTGTATAATTATACATTATTGACTATCTTTATATCGTTACTTCGCTCGCATTGATCATGGAGATAGCTGTTTTCAAAAATGGCGGATTGTATTAACGATGCGACGGTTTTTAATGTCCTTTGCTGATAGTGTATGGAAATTTAAATAGCCTTGAACTTTAAACTTTCTATGACTTTAGCTTTTGAGTCACCTTTGTTAAAACTAGTAAAGATCCTGTATGCGACAGAATCGTCCGTAAAAATATGTTTTTATTCTGACATGTGAGGTTACGAAAACAAAGGTACAATTCAACGTAGAGTTTCCCAGTGAGTGAAGCTTTTTTAACTAAGAAGAAGAATAAGTTATAGGAAGTAGACGGAAAGAAGTTACTACGTAGTACGTATTTGTATTTTCTTCCTATTTGATTAAGAAGAATTAAGAAATCTACAATACAATTTATACGACCAAAAAACCAATTACTTTAAATCTATATAGGAATTTCTAAATGGAATTTAAAGTAGCTTCCTTTTTTTTTTCTAGACTAGCTTTCCGCCCGCGGCTTCGCCCGCTTTGTCTAAAACATAATAAATTATATACTAAAACCTTCCTCTTGAATCACTCTATCTATCAAAAAAACCGCATCAAAATCCGTTGCGTAGTTTTAAAGATTTAGCATACATAGGGACATAGGGACAGAGAAAGCGACTTTGTTTTATACTATGTAGTGATATGGAAGCGCTTGACCACAATCTTGCCAGATAGAAAGCTAAGATGTGGCCAAAGATGGTACGCGCTTCCCTAGTAGGTACCCTTCACTCCTCAGTAGGTACCCGATCTTGAAGACCCCCATATTGTAATTGGTTTATAGATGTAAATTGCAGATTTGTTTTTTTTAGATTCTAAATACTATGCAAAGATAGCTTCTCCAATTAAGACTTATGATTAAATGAATTATGTAATATTTATTAAAAAATTATAATTAGTAATAACAATTACCCGTTTTAAGTCCGTTAGAAAATTTCAAAATGATTTAATGTCTTCATGCTAGTGTTAAAAATATGTAACGGTAGAATTATCTCTTATAATACTTTTTAGACCGTTGAGACTAAAATGTTTTTAAAGTTACAACTTTTCGCACTTACACTTAATTAAGTTGTTATTATTACCGTTAATAGAAACATGGTTAAGGGAAATAAGGAAAGATGTGATTGTATGATGTATATTTGAGACTTTGAGGGCGTTTTTTTAATTACTTACTTATTTTATCCTACTAATATTATAAATGCGAAAGTTTGTGTGTGTGTGTGTGTGTGTTTGCTACTCTTTTACGCAATTTAGCACACATATAGAGGGTAACTTGGATTAACACATAGGATAGGTTTCATCCCGGAAATCCAACGGGAACGGGAACTATGCGGGTTTTTCTTTCAAAACGCGGGTGAAACCACGGGCGGAATGCTAGTACTTTATAATACAAACCAATGTTTCAATTGCTAAGCTCAATTTGAAACGTTTTACAGTGAAGTTAAATATTTTCGATGTATAAATTGATCGTATGCTTTCAAATATAAGTTCTTTAATATTTATTTAAGCGATTTATGCCATGTTATATAGAGAATGGAATAGATATAGAAAATATTATATATAACTGGCGGTCTGCCCTGACTTCGGCCGTGGTACCTACATGTTTAAACTATCCTATCTCTCAAGTTGGATCGATCTGCACATGGTGTCCGAATTTTATTATAATCGGTTAAGTGGTTTAGGAGTCCATTGAGGACAAACATTGTGACCCGAGATTTATATATATTAAGATTGTTAATTTAATTAAATATATCCCTAAAAATAGAAACATTTAAGTGAAACCTTACAACATGACTTTTTTTTTCAGACATCAGTGTCAATGAATCCTGCAGAAATCATCATCTCATATTTCGAAAATATAAGATTTTTTTACTTCTAAATAAAACTTAGCTTAACATTCCTAGACTAAACATTATTTTAATAAAATTTTCTTACTTCTTATCAAGTCATAATAAATATTAAAATATAGGCATCTATAGAAATTATACTAAGAAGGTCTCCTTCTAGGTAGCCTGCGAAAGAATCGCTTGCAAGATAGAAAAGTCGTGTTAGTTACACCACTTGTACATCAAGAACCACTGAACGGACTTTAAGGATTTTTAGTTCTGAAGTAAAAATTTTCTCCGCTTGGATTGGGATACTAAATATTAAGAAAAACTAAAGAAAAAGTCTAACTACGGAGAGTCGGAACGAGAAATATTGCTTTTAAATATACATATAATATTTAACTACGATTTAACGGTTTAAAAACACGTAATTTTTCGCTACATAACTGGTTACCAATAATACTATTTTCACTCTACATTTTGAATAAGTACCATCTTAAATTTCTAAAAAAATATTAACTTACAAAATAATAAGTACTTATTTAATTACACTTTAACTGTTTTAAAACATATTTCAGTATTTAGTTGCGTACTCACTACATTTTAACCCTCTTTTCCAATTCTTTACGACCTTAAAATGTCTAAAATTTTCCCGAAATATCAAACAAGAAAGTCCTTGGCTTGCAATTATTTATACATCAGTATTCGTACATACCTTGATGCGTGTGTGTGTGCAGTGTGCGTGTGTGCGTGCCGGGTGAAATGTAACTTGTTCTAAGGAGACTTGACAGGTGTTGGGAACATTTTCTCGAAAAACTTCCGAATTATATTGATTTACTGTATACTAGAGGTTCAATATATACGTAGTTCATAAGCCTAGGTTTATTAGCGTTAAGATAGATCTAACGGTGCATTTACATGAAACGAATATAGAGCTAGAGCAAGAGCATTCTTTCGTGATCGTTTAGTGTAAACGACAACTCGTATTCAGTGTGATATTAGAACATTGCACAGAATTTTTCGAACGCACTAAGAACAACGAAAGAATGCTCTACGCCTGTTTACAATAAAAAAAATTGACATAGTGGGGTTAGAATGAGCATTTGCTCATTTGATATTTGATTGCACCGTGACAAAGTAAAGCGAAAGAAAAATTCCTAGAAAGTGTTTACCTATGTCACCCAAGAATAGAACTGTTGTCTGAAAGATATCGCTATTTAGTGATAAGACAGCCTTTTGTAAAAATTTATCCTAGATTACGACTAAATTTATAATTAATCTAGAGCAATAAGGTTTTAATAAATAAATATTTAAGTTGTATAATTTTTTAGTTTACAAACACATCAAAATCAAATATTTTTCTTTTATTATATGAATATAGATGTTGAGTGACCGCCTCCTTGGTACAGTGGTTGACGCGTGAGCGTAGAACCGAGGGGTCCTGGGTTCAATTGACGGTGGAGACGAAGAAAAAAAAATGTCTCGGTCTGGCAGGGCACAGAAGGCTGATCACCTACTTGTCTCTAAAGAAAACCGATCAGTGAAACAGATGTATAATGCATCTGCCCCTTACCCCACTAGGGGACATAGGACTTCACTTTTTTTACTTATAGATGTTGAGTGTAGACGTCTCTAAAGCTACGTCTTAATTAAGTCCCTAGTGGTATTCTCTAAATGGCATTGTTTCTTACATTTTAAAATTTCCCATTTTTTGTACGCTTTATCGATTGCTATATTTAGCAGATCTATGTGTAATTTTCTGTCGTGCAATGAATTGAAACGTTCAAGAACCAACTCTATAAAGAGGTTTATGTGATTGAAATTGCATTTCTCGATTTACCAATCCTATCAATATAGTACATGTTTTCATGAACAGTTCTTCCTTTTTATTGATATACTTACTCTAAATACTTGGACATCATTTTTGAATCAACTTGTTAGTTGCAAATTGTTAGTTCTTGTATGTCAACGTGTGTTAAATGTTTTTTCTTTTCTTCATTGAACTACCTATGTAGGGACAATTTATTGACAGAAGTTACTTGTGGACATATATTTACAAAACATCCTACTAATATTATAAATGAAATATGGCACACATATAGAGGGTAATAGTTTTTATCCCGGCAATCACCCAGAAACAGGAACTATGCGGGTTTTTCTTTGAAAACGATGGCGAAGCCGTGAGCGTGAGCTAGTAATGTTATATTATCTATACTTAATATTATAAAGCTGAAGAGTTTGTTTGTTTGTTTGAACTCTCTAATCTCAGGAACTACTGGTCCGATTTGAAAAATTCTTTCATTGTTAGATAGCCCACTTATCGTGGAAGGCTATTGGCTATATATCATCACGCTACGACTAATAGGAGCGGTGCAATGCGGGTGAAACCGCGGAGCACAGCTAGTCAGCTATATAAAGAAAATGTATTGAAAATGATATATGAAAATAAATAAAACCAACCAAATGTTACCATGCACTGGCATAGAGTAATGTTACAGTAACAGGTCGTGCGCCATTTTAAAGTTTTTAGTGCATTCGAATTCGGCTACCTAGGCCGATGACCCCGCGGCATGTTCCGGGAAACAGGGCTATGTACCAAGGGACTACGGCTTCTAATCCCGTGCAAGGGCCCAAGGACACGCCAGCTGTGCACCCCGTTCTTAGAAATAGCCAAATTATTATTATTATGTGCAGTCTTTTTCGAATGAATAAGTTTTAGGTGTAATTAGAAAATAGTGTAGTTCTTATAATAATGTAAAGCGTGTACTTGTGTTTATTAGTAAAGTATCTTGATGAAATAAAATATTTGGAAATGTAAAATATTCTCTTACCATTTTCTCAGAACTGCCATATTATTATTGAGTTCGATGTAAGTATGTCTCGTATTTCATCATTAGGTACAAAATGTATTGATTAAATACGTTATACTTATTACATTTATAAAAAAAGAGCGTGTGTGCCGAGCACACGTGTCAGAAGTGAAACTTTGGCAAGATTCAAAGATACCAAAATCGTCGCCTTACTCCATGACGTGACGTTATTGCCATGACGCGACCTAGAAATTTTACTCTCAACGCGCCCTTAGAAGTTTCACTTCAAAATACAACTAACAATGTTTCCTAAATCATAATAATTAATATAAAATAGGAAAAATAATTAAAATTAAACATCATCATCATCAGCTCATATTTGTTCCCTGTGCTGGGACACGGGGCTCCTATGAGAGTTCAGGCCATAATCCACCACGCTGGCTTAGTGCGGTTTCATACTTGGTATAGTTTATTTCTTTAAACTTGGTTTTAAGGCATACCGGTTTCTTCACGATGTTTTCCTATACCTAAACGAACTATAAAATGCAGTTCTTTCGTAGAGTCATCAGTCAGTTAAAATGGTAGAAAGAAACTTAATTATGATTTTATTAATATTTAAATTAAAACATAGGTACTTACCTATATTATTTCTTATATTATTATATCTTAGTATTTTCAATAAACATGATTATTATTGCTATGTCATTTAATTTGAAACCTAAATTAACTTATAATTTGTGTAACTGTGCCAATGTTAACCTTTTATTAATTTTTACATTGCATACATCGTTATCTTGATGAAACTTCATTTAAGAATGAAATGAATAAATTTAAATTCAGTTACAATGTACTGTATTAACAAAGTAACTTTTAAAAGAGTAGCAATCGAGATTTTAGCGATTTTTATAGGTGGTAAGAGTTTAAAATAATACCTAATCATGAACATTTTTAAACGGTTACATTTCCATAAAATTTTCATTTTCATGCTACTATTTTCTATAGAAACTTATACTGGCACTGGGATTGAAACTTCAAAAGATGAGATGGTTACTACTATTCAGCTAATCTCCAAAACGCTGTCTTTATATTGACGACATTTTATCAGTTCCTGAAAAAATAAACACTTTTAAACTATAAGGAATTAAAACACAATTCGCAAACTAAAATAAAAACCACACACTCAATAAATAACAACAATTTAAACAAAGGAGACCTAAAACCCTATCGCCATGAATTAACACAGATAAAACCCAACTTGTATATAACATAATCGAATTTGCGACCTTTTCGCATATTTGTTCGAGTGCCCGCAGCCCCCGGACCCTCAAAAATCCTTTAATTGAAAAGTTAGGTTAGGAAATGTATTATGTATTTATTTTTATTTTATTTAGTACTAGCTGTTCGGTCTCCCGGAAAGGTTAGAGAGAAAAGTTAGGCAAGGCTTATTATTTAGGAATAAAAGGTTCCCGTGTTCTCTAGGTTATGTTGACATTTATTTCACTTATCGATTTTCTTTAAATACATGTTACTGTATCCGTGTGACTGTTTTAAGCTATTGCATAGCTTCTATCGCGGGCCTTGAGCCGAATCGAGAAATTCCGTAACGAAAAAACCTCACGCTCCCCACTCCAACGGACACGGAGGTGTGGCTTGAAGGCATGCTATGCAATAGCTTTACCGCGGCAGTCCCCGAGTGCCACACGTCTTTTTTATGTTTGTCCTACCAGGAATCTAACCAAGAAAGCTTCAGGCATCCGCTCTTCTAAGTATGTGGTTTGCCAATAATGTAGCTTTTTACTGAAAGAATCGAAATTGTTACAGAAGTTACATAGATTGTTTTCTGCAAAGAAGAGTCTTAGCGCTACCGTACCGCGTGTTTTTTACCATTTTCTTTGCCTTACATGTATGTGAAGATATTCTGATTATGCTACCTGATAAATATAAATTAAGCAAACGTCAAGCACTGTGACCTGGTAGGATACTGGACTGGAAGAAAGATTAGCTGGATCAGAAATACATCTATAGATTGACAAACATATCACCTCTACGACAATAAAGCGGCATAATTTGAATCAAGATTTCAATTTTAAAACTACAATAATATCAAATAAATTGGCCATGAGATAGAATTCGAATACTTTGGTTTTCCATAACTACGTTATAACCAGTTGGTTATAACGTGTGTTAGTAGGACTAGTTAGTCCTACTAACGCACTTAAGAAAACCACTTCAACCCTAAATTTTAAGATCTCACCTCAGATATCATTTTTGCCTCTCTTTGAATTTAAATACTAAGTTATATTTCTGAAATCAAACATTTTCTTTTCTCTTCAAGCCTGGAAAGGAACAGTCCGCGCCATCTATCAGGAGTTGCTAGAACTTTTGACAACAAAATATATTATCAACGTAGATATACTTAACCTGTATAATTTTTATGGTATAAAGCACATTTTCACAGCATAAAACCAAAATATTTCACCCAAGAAAGGGGAGTAATTAAATACATGTTTGATTTATAAAAATATGGTCAAAGCATATTGATCGTGAGTGTATCAGATACTGTTGGGATAGGAAAAAACATTATTGGAGTGTGTAACGATGCCTCAGGGCGACATAGCTCTTTACATATCGGATCGGTATGTTAGTGGTGTAAGTTATACGCTGTTATCGTAAAATAATCATATTAATAGTATTAAAAACACAATAAGGATAAAAAAGCTCCTTCCAGATGTTTTTCTTGCCAGAAGTCAAAATCAAAGATTTATTCATTCAACTAGACTTCCTTCTGTTTTTAAATCGTGACTATCATGTCCTATCAACAATTACCTTGAAAGTGACAAAAATAATACTTTGTACCATGTGGTTATTATGAGTGTACTAGTAGGATTAAGGCAATCCTTATCTCTAATATTAAAGCTATTTAAATCATAAATGATTATTTATACAAATATCGATCGTTTCCTTATCACGCGATCTTCATTTTGTCAGTTGTTCATTCTTATTGCATTGCCGTGTTAATTTGAAACTCATTCCAAACTTTTCACCTTTTTTTATTAATTTCTTTATCTATATGGAATTAACAAAAAATTATCATTGACCTTCAATCTCCAACCACTCCATTCCGAAAATTCTTTAGCATCTATATATATAAAACTCAAACGTGACTGATATAGTGATCTATCAACGCACAGCCCAAACCACTGGACGTATCGGGCTGAAATTTGGCATGCAGGTAGATGTTAGGACGTAGGCATCCGCTAAGAAAGGATTTCCCGAAATTCTTGCGGGAACGGGGAAAAACGGGGATGCACGTACAAAGTCGTGGGCGGAAGTTAGTCTTCAATAAGATTCTGAGAGGGCATTAAAAAAAACATTATATTGATATTATTTGCTACAGTCTATCACTTGTACCACAGGTCAAACCTACCCCTATCTAAAATCGTTTTAGAAATAAAACGCGAGCTCCGGCCGGAATTAGAGGGTTTGCAGGGAACTAATAAATCGGCAAATAATTATGGGCTCTGACCCCGGCGTGTGTTTTGCGAGAATGATATAGCCATTTGTAAGATAAATTATTATTATATTATAAGTACTGTATGTAGCTTATAACTGTATTATTGTTTTACTTGAAAAAGTAATAATAAATACCTGTAGAATGACTAAATCTAATAAGGTATTTACTACACACTGAATACTTTTTACCGCGGTGAAGTCGAGGCCATGGAACCCATGGTTTCCTACCACGCTAGCTTCGGGCGGAAGCTGCGGGCGGAAAGCTATATTTCCAGATAATTTAGAGATTTTGATGCAAACGAAATTTAGTTCATTAGATTAAATAGAAATCAGTAGAGACTTAATTAGATTCAAATCTAGTAACTTACTAATGAATATTTCTTATTACTAGATGAGAAGAGTTGATAAAGCAAATAAACGTTTATAAAAAGACAACTTAACTATATGCTTCTTCTTTCAGTTAAATTAATATTCATAATTTCTGTAATAAGTATTAAATTACAGAAAAATATGTAATTTATGACAATACAGTTACATTTTCTGAAAATATAACAATTATATGTCTAAATTACTGTTTGTATTACAAAACAAACGGTAAGATTGTTTGTTATATTTAAAACCTGCGATGAATATCTCTATCTGTTTATTCTAGTAAATTATTATCTGTTTTCTGAAACGTATATAATCACTTGTCACAAAAAAAAATCATCAAAAGAAGAAAATTTTAGTATGTATTTAAGAACAACTATCACACGACACCTCTCCGAAATCGATTTCAATAAAATCACGCATACAATTAATTATAAAAAGAAATTACGCAACTAAAAATCTGACCCAAAAGGGTATTATGATTTCTATTCGACTCTAAGCGTGCCTTTGGACATATTAAAATACCCCCGCACCCCCGTCATTTCGGTAGTTAGGAGAAAAAAGGGGAACCCCCACGTGGGGGTAAAAAATGCGTAGTTTTAGCTAATCTGCATGAGGGGTTTAAACTGGGTCGGGCTGTTTTAGGCTTTTTAACAAAAATGAGGGGTGTGGGGGTGGAATCGGATGTATTATGTGCGGAATCTATTTATGTGCTGAGTGGCCACGCGTTTTGTAATGAGTAGGGTTATGTGGGACTCTTTTATTTTGATAACAGTTTTACTAGTGGAATATTTATTATATTACCACAAAACAATTTAAACACAGTCTAACTTTAAACAAGGGATCTGTCACTTTAATAGTTGTATATGTGAAATACGACAAAACCAGATTAAAGAGAACCCGCGCTTAAAGATAAACCCTGTCTAAAGTTTTTTTGTGGTAAGACAGTTATAGTCTATTGTGAAAACATATAAAGATCTTATTTATTCTGCTGTACTACAATTGTATGTGAAATAAGCACTAGATGGACTGATAGAGCTATAATTGTGCATATAGAGCATATAGAAATATATTATAGAGTTGTGAAACAGATCTTTATATATTGTACAAATCTACACCTGATATTGGAACTTTTGACTATTATCATGATCAACAACATTATTATTTTATATTATGTCGTTAGCAAATAGCAACGCTCGCGCTACACTACACTGTTTTGTTTCTATAAAACTTTGTTATCTATACCAATATTATAAAGCTGAGGAGTTTGTTTGTTTGAACGCGCTAATCTCAGGAACTACTGGTCCGATTTGAAAAATTCTTACGGTGTTAGTTAGCCCATTTATCAAGGAAGGCTATAGGCTATATATCATTAAGCTAAGACCAACAGGAGCGGAGCCACGCGGGTGAAACTGCGAAACGCAGCTAGTCATAGTATAATTAACAAATACTCACGCATATCTATAAATTTATTCCCAAAAATAACAAACAATATCCCACAACATCAAACAACATGGCCACCTTCACCCCCGTTAATATCGGTTACCATAGCAACGGGCCGATTACTGCATCTACTCGATTTTTCGCCGCTTTTTCCGTTGTAATCAAATGAGGTGACGCGTGGGGGCGACGCGTGTGCTCAATTATCCCTAGTGAATCAATAGCGGAGATGAGGGGTACATGTCACGCATTTTTATGTATAATGCGTATAATTGTCTGTTAGTTATGTCTGATTCCGGGTTTGGTTTTAGAAAGGCTGGCCTAATACAGATTGTATTGTGTAGCGTAGGAGGTAGTAGCTTAGCTTACTAGATGATAGTAGAATAAGTTTTCATTAATGGAATAAAGAATAGATGCTATACTATAGTATGCTGTATGTAGGTTCACTTGTACTTAACCATTATCTTATACCTATCAACATAGAGATAATAATATACCCTATTTTATTGAAAAAAAAATGTAATATTCATACTTTTAACAATTATCATCATTATAAGCAAGTAATTAACTTTTAACTATTCTAGCTTTGTACTCATGAAGTACTTTGATAGGATTTTAACTTTTTACGATTTGTAGTAATTGGGAAGTTTCCTATCAGTCAGACTGAGTCACATATCAAGAAATAGACCCATAGTTTTATATTATCAGTCTTTAAAATCCTTTTCAAATATCCGATGTATTTCTTAATAATTGAAATGAAATGAAATGAAATGAAATGAAATATGTTTATTATGGATACATAAAAAATACAAATAAAATAAAACAAGAAACTTAAATCTAACTTAAATCAATGTATGCCACAAAAGGCCTGCCACTCAGTGCAATACACTGATTTTCAGTGGTTGCCTTAGGATGCCTTGCTGACAGTGGATGTATTTTTTGCTCAAAACTGCCCTATTTGGTAGCCCAGTACCCATAAATAACCCATGCTATTTTAGGAGAATATTTTCATAATCTGTAGAAATCTGTTATTACATACGTTATCTTTACACGTTAATAAAATAGAAGAAAGTAGGTACCTACATATTTCGGTGTTTGCTTGTTCGGTACCACGATACCTTAGGAAGTAGCTTTAAGCTATCTTTACTTTGGAAATACATAGATATGTGGCGCATGCTCAAAAGATCTTATTTAAAAAATAACCTGAGTCTAGGAAAGCAGGAGTCAACTACTCTTAATATGGGTATCTAAAATTCAAGTTCGTTTTTTGTTCACTGAATATGTGGGAAGAACCTTCATTTGCACCAGCACATGCACCAGCCTTAGGAAAACGTGTTCATACATATATTAAAATACGATGAGATATATCATATTATTTATTACCTTTATACCTGTAAAACAACCATCTATAAAAACTTTTTGGAACTAAAACAGAAGCATGTTCTGAATTTTGTAATTTTAATGTTTACTGCCACCACCCAAGAGATGGCGCTGTTATCAAAAGTTAAGGGTTCCATAATAAACTTAAGGGTGAATTCAGACGTTGTAGTTAATTGAATATTAACGCCATCTATATAAAATACGTGAAATTATTCATTGTTTTTATTTAATTCTGTTAGTTTGATGTGATTAATGTGCGTAAGATGGAACTGTAAAATATATTTTGTTCATGCAGCTATTTTTTTCCTCTGAAGAGACAATATGTCTTACCCACTTAAAAGCAACAGCTGCAATTTTAGGTAGATTTTTCTGATAATGTCCCTCATGCCTTATTTGACTCTTTATAATGTGTATTTTCATATATTATTTGCCATTTTATAAGAACCTATACAATTATACAAAAGCTTTGAATGAAGCCATAAGACTCGGGAAATTATTGCTTTTTGTAGTTTTTCTAATCCAAGTGACAGGCACATGAGACGAACCAAAAATCATTAAAATCCGTCCAACCGATTAAGTATTATAAGCTCCGATGTTATAACCTATGAGTGGTATTACTAAGACGAATTTATCTTATACTAGCGGTCCGCCCCGGCTTCGCCCGTGGTACATATTTCGCAATAAAAGGTAGCCTATGTTCTTTCTAAGGGTCTAAAGATTGTCTGTGCCAAATTTCATCAAAATCGGTTGAGAGGTTTAAGCGGGAAAGCGTAACAGACAGACAGACAGAGTTACTTTCGCATTTATAATATTAGTAGGGATTAATTATTTTAGATAGACTTTCAGCTACGACTGTATATTGTGCATAAAGGCTCTTTATAAATTTATAAGATAAAAATAAAACTCCAACTTCAATAGCGAATAACTATTTATTTATAAAATTAAATATAAACTTATTTATGCAAATAAAATACTTAACGGAATTAAATAACTAGTAGTCTTTGATAATTTTATACGATTTGTGAGACAGAGAAGCAAAGATATAGTTTATTTTTATAGTCCTTTTCACCTGAGATGATTCCTGTGACATATCGATTGTTGACACGTGTAGAGATTGCCTTTACTGAAATCGTATCAATTGTTTCCGATAATCGATAATATTTTATATGGAAATGAAATCGATTTGAATAAAGGACCAAAATTAGTTATTTCGGCATTTCGCCAACAATTAACTAAGGAATCTTAGCAAACAACAGCGACAAAAAGTGAACAATAACAATTAGTAATAATAACAGAATACCACGTAAATTATCAATATAAAAATGCCACTTGTATACAAAGCTGACGGACTCGTACAGACGATTGACGCGATTGACAAACGATCACAAGATGGGCGCCGATTATATGATTTTCCAACTCTATAATTTTTCAACGTTCCATTTCATGTACACGAATTACGTAGGTATTACTTTTTTGTGTTATAATATTTTAATTTTTCGTTATATTAAACTAAACAATACTGTTTTTGTTTTAGTAGCTTAAGATGTTTCATTTTAATATTTTTGGTAATAATGCCGCCTTAAAATAAAAATATTATGCATTAAAATTATTTTTGCTTTTTAAACATAAAATACGTAATTCGGAACACAATGAAGTGTCACAGGAATCATCATAGGTGAAAAGGACTATAATATTAAAATAGGGTTAAAAGAAAAAAAATATTTAGGTCTTTAGGTCTTTTTATAGACCTCTACTATCTAAAAGTCTAAGGCCGACAAATTTTAGTTTTCTTTATGTATGGATATATGTAGTACTTTATAATAAAATATTTGTTGTTTTAAAATTATATATTATAGGTATATAATAACTAGATTTTCGCCAGTGGCTTTGCCCACGTTTTCAAAGAAAAACCCGCATATAGTTCCCGTTCCTGTGGGATTTCCGGGATTTTCACTGTTGATAAAAAATATTCAATATATTTTTAATAATATGTGCTTGTATTTTGAAATTACTTTATCAAGGAAAAAAATCACTTCAAAGAGAAGAAAAATGATTGCGAAAAGACCTTGTCATATCTAAAATAAATATACAATTTTATATACGTTAGGTATTATTTCATATTTTTTTATTATAATCAATCGCTTCGCTGTCCACAAAATATATTTACAATTGAACTTTACATAACACGAGATAAAATTCAAATTTGCTTGGCACATGATTCGATCAAACAGGACGGCACTAAATAAATAATTTTTGAACTCTATTTCATAATCTGCTAATAATAGAAGCTTTATACAAACATAAATGTAAATAATAATTATTATGATTATAATTTATAACGCTGACAACAGATTAATATTTATTTTTGAATGAAAACCGACAGAAAATAGAAGAATGAGAAAAATTCAGTTAAAAATTTATTTTCAAAACAATTTTTTTTTTCTGAAATGACTTACAATTTTTCACATTTTCTAAACACAAATGACAGAACATATTATGTAAAAATTTATAAGTAGGTATAACTAAAATATAGAAACCGGAAAAAATTGTATGAAGTCAAATTATTAAAACTGTTCATTAAAATACAGCGAACAGTAAAACTGAAATAAAATTATGAATTATTTTAATAAAACTAATGTCAGCGTCTTAACAATAGCGAGTTAATTTGACAATTTATAATAAATAGCCATTTCATGGATACATTGTTTCTGTTTCTTTTTTTAATATATTGTAATCTACAACTATGCGTCCTTTATAAACTTTTGAATAAAAGTCAAATTAAAAAAATATGTACATTGGCAGAAAACTATATATATTATAAACTACATAATATACATATTTGTGTACTGAAATTTTAGTATATTTTCAGTACCTATTTTCATATTAGAAAAAATAGTAACTCAAATAAAAAATTAAAAGTGATTTTGTTTCATTATTTACTTAATAAAACTATCATTTTCAATCCATTTATTGATAAAAAATATTTGTAATAAAAAATACGCACATAAAATTGACTTTTCATCATACAAAAAACACAACAGTAAAAAATTCACATATTTTGTTTAAAAATTTTCATATATTATATCATATAGATATTAAAAACTTGACTGCCATTATTTTTATCGAAAAGATCTCACAAAAAATCGAGTTTTCAATCGATACCAACCAAGAACGTGTCATGCACTTACAAGTGTCATGATAAAATCATTAAAAATGCAAATTGCGACCATAAAGCGGATCGTAGCAGCAACCATTATAATAATCGTAATTGTTAAAAAAAATATACATAATATACGTTTTATTTTTTTGAAAAGAAACTTCTTTAGGCGCGTTGAGAGTAAAATTTTAAATTCGCGTTATGGCAATACGTCATGGAGTAAGGCGACGATTTTGGTATCTTTGAATCTTGCCAAAGAAGTTTCACTTATGACACGTACACACACGCTCTTTTTATCTTAAAGCGAATTGTCGAAAGGAATTGTAGTTTTTTGATTTAATATAACGAGCATTTAGAAGTTAAAGACTATACATACATAAAAACATTAAAATCTATGTATATTTTAAAGCGTGTTTTTTTTCCTTTATGTAAATTAAAAATTCCATTTTTTTTACTGAAATCACAAAAATAAGTCATAATTTTTATTTTTGTAATGAATATTTTCCAAAATATTTTATGCATTTCATTTATTATTAAATTTTCAGCTAATCATATTTTAAAAAGGCATAAAATCTAATTGGCACAATTACTATACAGATAATGATTTTTTATTTAGAGGTACAATAACGTTTTAAACTTCTAACATAATTAACAAAGTTTTGGTCTACTCTTTGTTAAAATAAATCAATGCGAAGAAAAAAACATTTTTTTTTGTATTAAAAGTATTTTTTTTATATGAAAAGTTGAGCAAAAATGAGAATTTGTTTTTTTTTTTCGTTCGATCTTTTTAATCTTGAATCGATACAAAATAACTAAAAATAGAAACTATAGGCTCTTAGCTGGTCAATAACAAAATAATGATCCTCCTTCCCCTAATAGAACGAGGTAATTCAACATTTATTCATTAAAAAAATTCACTTACAATATAATTTCTGTGCCTCGCTTCCAAAACGTTCCATTGCAAAAAAAATATTTATTAAATTTCCTCTTTTAAATTATTTTTTAATACTTTAACCCTAAAACTGGTAACATAAGTACCGAGAAAATCGAAAGAGATTCGTTTTAATACAAAAAGAGAGAAATCTATAAAAATTATCATTATTGTATCACATCTTAATTCTAAATTTGATATTCTATCGATGATTTAATACTAGACGTATTCAGTTAAATACCTAGAATTAGAAGATCTATTGAATTTTTGATTTAGGAAAGTTTTAAAAGTATTAGTAACAAAAAAAATGGTTGCCTGTAAAGTCGGTTTTACGGGCGAAGATTTTACGTGACAACGTCTTTTTCTCGGTAGAATATTTATGTGCTGCGCGCGCGGCAGACCGCGGGCCTCTCTCTCGTTCGGTGACTCATCGTAACGTTACCGAGCGTTACACTTTTTCATAAGTGACTCCCAGCCGCAACCTAATTTAAGACGTTGTCACGTCAAGAAGTAAAAATAGTTCTAATGCAGACTAGTACTAATCATCGACTTGTTTAGAAGTTAAAGTAACAATTTTAACTACATTAGAATCTAAGAAATAGCAACTTTAAACGTGAACGAAACCGAAAATTAACGTTAACTATTATCTAGGAAATAGACTCTAAATGGTTGATGAAATAGTAAAAAATGAAACACAAGAACCTTTTAAAATTTTAGATGTTTATAATAGCTTAAAAACTTTACAAAAAGTTCTGGTTGTTCATTATGTTCTAACATTTTAAATCGAAATTATTAATAAAAAAACATTCAATGAAAAAAAACGAAACAATTTGCAAAGTCTTTAATTTCAATTAAATATATACACAACATTATGATAGGTTTAAAAACAATTTAAAGATTAGTGATAACCAACACAGAAGCTAAAATGTCCAGCGTATTTACATAATTTAAAATTAACTAGTATCATCCGATTTGGTTTCACTCTCTTCAGTAATAGTTATCATTGGCGGACTATCAAAACCGCTTTCCCCTGGCGACATTTCATTATTAAATTTCTCAAATTTCGGTGATCCAGCTTGTATTACTTCTTTAACAGATTCGTAAACATCTGATCTTATTGCTGGTAACCTTTTCCCTTTAGAATCTTTAGGATTATCTTCTATAATCGTTTCCATCATTTTCGTTCCATCATTTGGAACATCGGGTCTACTAAACGTCTTCAATGGACTTTCAAATTTCTCAGCAATGGGTATAGCTACACCATTTTCAAGTTTCCTTTCTTTTTGATCGTGTATCTTTTGTAAACTGACTTCTCTAGCTTGAACATCGGATAGTAAGGGACCATCTGAAGACCCTTCGATACAATAACCTGGTCCTTGTAGAATATCATTGCTTATAATAGAGTCTTGTTTGAAAATAGCTGCAGTGACCACTGGTTTATCGGGATCTGTAGGTGTTTTACCAATTAACGGTTCTTGAGAATTGTCGTGAATTAGAGCATCTGCTGTATCTTCTTTATTAACATCGTAGCCAGAATATATGGGGTATCCAAATGGTCCTTGTTCATAACCCACTTGACTGCCATACGAATAGCTAACGTTATGAGAACCAATAGAGGACATGCTTAAGTCTGATATAGATAGACCAGTACTAGATAAGGCCAAGGCTTGTTCAAACTTTTCACTGCTACGTTCGCTGTCTTCTTCAATAATACGTTTGTCTAGTTCTTCTGGTACGCGGTGAATAAGAGCTTGGTTGGTGGAAATTTGGGGGTCGTGGGGAGGGGAATTGTGAATTTTATTAGGTCTATAAGCAGCTGATTGTTGGACCTCCACGACGAAGATACCGTCGTTGTCTGGGGAGTATTTCATTTTTGTTTCTCGACCGTTCATTATATCCTGGAAAGTAAACGGTAAAAAATTAATAAAAGGTTCTTACTGAATAAAATAAAAGTAAGTATATAAATATGAGGAAAATGACTTCGAGGAAATGAACTAAGTTTTCCTTAATGGGTTAATCAAGAAACTTTCTATCATGACATAATTTCGCTACAGTACACGTTCATGACTGTTTACAATTTGAGTATTAATCTTAAAATTTTGAAGAATTTTTATATTTATATTAAATTATATTTCATAAACATGCTATGTAATTAGTTTTATGTCACATAGATAATATATTTAAACTTACACTCCTTTCTTCAGTTTCCACTATGAGGTGGTTGTTTTTCATCGTCATGGTGAAGACAGAGCCGTTGGCTGGTGGTGACTCCCCGTCTGTACCACCATCGTCTGATTTGAGCTGGAATAAGGAAAATTTATGATTAGAAAATTTTTCTACTACCACTACTAGTTGACCTGAGATGTGGAGAGACCTTTAAAACGCACACAGTTTCAATAATTATTACGTTTACTAGAAAATTTCTTAATTTTTACTTCTTATTAGAAACTAGCTTTCCATCCGCAGCTTCGCCCGCGCAGTCAAAGAAAAACCCGTATAGTTCCCGTTCCCGTGGGATTTCCGGGATAAAACCTATCCTATTTCCCGGGGTAAAAAGTAGCCTATGTCTCGGGTATCAAAATATCCCTATACCAAATTTTATGCAAATTGGTTCAGTAGTTAAGGCGTGATTGAGTAACAGACAAACAGACAGAGTTACTTTCGCATTTATAATATTAGTATGAATAATAGGCCAAAAAAGGCTTTTCTACAAACACAACAAAATAAAATAACTCGATATTCGTTAGGTACACACCATAATGGCTGACCGTAGTTAGATGAAATAATTATAGTCTAGATAGAGACATAGTGTACTTATTACTCGTTTAAATTCTAGCACAACAACCTATCAGGAAGCGAAAGAATTTTACATATTTGTTCGTCTGTTGAAGATATTGCCTGAACAAACACATAAAATAATTTTGTTTACACCAAAGTTATTGCACATTAAAAACCAGGCATTTTGGATCAAATTTGCGTGGGCCAGGGTGAATGATATATCAATACGAATCATTAGTACAAACGGTATAGAGTCAGTTTGTGGTTGACACTGTGACCTTTGCAATTGCAATGTACAAACATATTTACGTCATTACTAATACTGATATTATAAAGTGAAGTCCCATGTCCCCTAGTGGGGTAAGGGGCAAATGCATTTTACATCTGTTTCACTGATCGAATTTCTTTAGAGACAAGTAGGTGATCAGCCTTCTGTGTCCTACCAGACCGAGACATTTTTTTTTCTTCGTCTCCACCAGGAATCGAACCCAGGACCCCTCGGTTTTACGCTCACTCGTCAACCACTGTACCAAAGAGGCGGTGATACTGAGATTATAGAGAGGATTATTTGTTTGTAACGATTTAACTTAAAAACTACTTTGTCGATTTTAAAATACCATTAGAAAGCTCTACATCTCTACCGAGAAACTGGATTTTTTTTTTCTTTTTAATTCCTTCGCGTATCATAATAATATATTCTATAATAAGGATTTCCCTGCTAGCAAAAGAAAAAAAATAAAGCTTGAAGATCGCACTAGTTTCATGAAAATACTGGTTCAGAGAAGCCATATTAGTGTTAATTTTATTTTAGTTGAAAGATGATAAATGCTATTTATCGATTATCAAGTAAGAAAGTAATAAACGCTATGTGACGACCAATAAGAATGAAGTATTCGTGAATGATGTTGTAGATGACACAGACACAGACTGAGACAGAACGTGAAAATTACAAAAAAAATACTTAGGCACAGACAACATAATACGGATTAAGTATAATATGTAGAAGTTAATATTTCTATATATCTTTATCTGCAGTTTTTATTATGTAATTCCAAAAAAATACAAAACATTTTTAGTCTACATTTCATTTACATTTCGCTGCTATTGCTAACTAAATCAATTCAGAAAGGTTAGTTTTAAAAATAAAAAGAATGTTACTAAAATATACTATACGTTAGATGAAACGTGATATGGAAAATTCTGAAAAGCAACGCAACGTTGCTCGCAAATCCATCGAAAAAAGAACACAAATATCAAAATCACGTGACGAACATTCATATTATATATCCGAAAGCCAACAAAATACTTAGGTGTTAAAACCTAGCTCCTAACTTGGGTTCAACGACCGGTCGTTGCCGCGACGCGCGGAGCCGAAAATTTTTCGCGAGCGCTTGCATCGTGCACTTTTTAGATGCACCTACTTCGTACGGACTATCTAACGGCTGGACAGTGGAAACTGTGGAGACGCTGTTGGATTTTTTTTAAAAGTTGTACTTATTTTTTTTTTATAATGCTGTAATGTTTGCTTCTTGTACTTTGATACAGGTGTAGATGTGTAATCTGTCTTCTTAAATTTTAAGGTATCCTGATAAGATATATGGTTTATTGTGTATTTATTCTATTTCATAACCGAGAGCACTCAACAAATTCAATTTAAGAACCGTAGAATGAAAAGACTGAAGATAGACTACGTCTATAATTACTTCCAATCAGATGGTATATATAGATTTTCTTTAATATCTTGCGATTTTAAGTTTTAATTTTTTTAATGAATTGCGTATCCCTAAATTACAATTTACAAGAATGAAAGTATGCAACGTACATTTGTTAATCACACATCGTGCGGATATAATGTTCATTCAAATTTTCCAAAACAAATCTACCAACAGCGACTCCACGTATCTCTTGTCCCCAACGCATTCATCTCTCAGTGCGTTGCACTATACGAGCCAGTTTGACTAGATTTTTGGCAGTCGGCCTGCGCAGGAGTCCCGCGCCCCGCACCCCGCACCCCGCGCCCCTGCGACACCCCCCGCATTCTTTTATGAGGTTTTGATGACTTAGGCATCTTTTTGTGTTAGCTTTTTCGGTGTTGCTCTTTTTGCACGGTTTATAATTATGGTATAGTTGCGTGCTCTGGTTTTGCTTATAGTTAGAAAGAAAAAACGTTTTTAGCGAGACAGTGTGACACAGAAAATTGGCATCAAAAATAATAAAATACATACAAAAACCATGAAAAGAAAACCAAAAAAATCTAAAAAGAAAACAACGTAATAAATGGTTCGTTGGGAATGTATCCTAGATTATTACAGAATACAGATTAAGCTAATCGTGTATTAAATCGTTATAAATTGAACATAAAACAAAGAACTATGTATAAAAACACTTTACATTATTATTTTCATAGAATAGAAACTATATAGTAGCTCAACTACTGAATTTCTTGTCGGCTTTTCTCTGTAGAAACTGCTTTCGTGATAAATGATTCTTACATAATATTATGACGACTTAAAAAGTTTATAAAAGATATGTAGTTAAATTAATAATTAATATTTAAGGAATATCCTATGTAAAACATAATATTAATTAATATTCGCTCTCTAAAGAATC
The DNA here is from genome assembly GCA_029959065.1 of Colias behrii. Taxonomy (NCBI): domain Eukaryota; kingdom Metazoa; phylum Arthropoda; class Insecta; order Lepidoptera; family Pieridae; genus Colias; species Colias behrii. The sequence continues at coordinate 1,113,276 of JARWMC010000013.1, forward strand.
AGAAAATGGTTTAACTCTTATTGGAGTCAACCATCACCAACATATGTTTTTATGTGTATCTGAATATATTTATTTGCAGTATCTTTACAGTACTTATCCAGTACATATAACAAATCAGCAATTGTTTTTCCGTCTGTCTGTGTATTATTTTTCAGCTAATTGGCTTACCTAACATTTTATTTGCAGAAAGTTTATGAACAAAGAAGTCCATACAAGATATTGGTAAGTATTTATTTCGAGTATAGCTTACGATCAATTTTTTTTAGATAATATGTATATTCCAACTATCTTTACAAGATTGAAGATTCGTAAATAAAAATTTACGACCTATTTATTTATTTATTCTTTATTGTATAATTGGTGTAATAAAATAAAGAAAAAAAAAGCTGTTACAAAGCAAATTATACTAAGGGCAGCCTTATAGCCATTCTCTTCCTATTCTCAGATCTACACAACACGAAAAATTTCATGAAAATCGCTATAGCCGTTTCCGAGGTGTTTAGTCACAAACATTCAATTATTACATTATAATATAGATATAACGTTAACCAATATATGACACGAATTTAACGCAATTATAATATTAATTTAAATTCATAATTCTTTATCGAGTTATCTGTAGGCGAGATTATGAGAAATCGATACGACAACTTGTAGTAACTTTCACGAGTTACAAATTAAACGTATTCGAACATAATTAATCTTGTTATTTTACCCATACTAATGTTGTGGATGTGAAAGTTGTGGCTAAACTGCTGAACCGATTTTGGTGACATTTTGAAGGATGTGGTTGGGAGAAGAAACACATATTATGGGATCAAAAATGATGGAAGGAAGGTTCGTGGAATAATCTTTAAAAATTAATAACTATTCCAATCCTACTAATACATATTAAAAATGCGAAAGTTTGTGAGGATGGATGTTTGACTCTTTCGCGAAAATAAGTACCTACTACTGAACCGCTTACAATGAAATTTGGTATGTAGATATCTGAAGACCCAGAATAAGATCTTTTTATCCCAGAAATCCCACAGAACGGGAACTATGCGGTTTTTTCTTTGAAAACGCGGACGAAGCCGCGGGTGGAAATCTAGTTTTGTATAGTTTTCTACACCGCCCACGTTATCTTTTATCTACACTAATATTATAAAGAGGAAAACTTTGTTTGTTTGTTTGATTATAATGAATAGGCTCATAAACTACTGGACCGATTTTGATGAAATTTGGCACAGATAATCTTTAGACCCTGAGAAAGAACATAGGCTACCTTTTATTGCGAAATATGTACCACGGGCGAAGCCGGGGCGGACCGCTAGTCCTTAATAAAATAATTTAAACCTACTTATTTGTCTCATTTTATCTTTCAACAGTCAGTGTTGCCGGTTATTTAATTTCAAATCGATACATTACAGTTTCCTTTCTGATTAAGATATATTTGTTGGGACTAAAACCCGTTCCACGAGGCAGCCCTCGGGCGATGTAGCGATGGGAAATAAATTGGGACACCGTTTTTGTAAATATTTTATTTATAAAGAATAATAATTAAATTAGCTTGCAGAAGTTATGAAAAGCTTTTCAGGGTTTTAGATAAGCTTTTAAAATATTATTTTTATACGATTACTTCTAGATACCTCCAGATGCAATACAAAGTACATAACATTTTTATGAACTCGACATCAAATGTCGACATTGATGTCTCTACAATTGTTACGAAAGCAACAAAAAATTATAACACTTATCGCAATATGCATGATGGTATTCATCTTGAGGCATATAACACTTTTGTATTTCCTATTATCATATTAATTATATTGAATTTGTACCTCTAAATATAAAAAAAATGTTTCATTGCTTCTGATCTTTTTTGCTAATGCTACCAGCATTCCTCAGCCCTTGGATTATCTCGCCGCACCCGGAAGATGCCATATTTTCTTATTTTTTCTTACCAATTTGATTTTATATCGTTAACTATAATGTCTCAAATAAATAACCGTAGAGCCTTTCCCTTTTGACATAAATTTAAAATCTAAGAAAATAGGTTAAGTTACTTTTTTAGACCTTTTTGATTTTGAAGCAGGAATAAAACACGCGTCTTTCGTCCGAACCTTAGTGAAAGAATTTGTGCTATATCTATTTAAGTGTTTAAAAGGGTCTCTGCAGTACAAATTAATATATTTATGTCTTGTTGAATCTATTAAATCTATCGAAGTAAAGAAAAACCGGCCAAGTGCGAGTCGGACTCGCGCACCGAGGGTTCCGTACAAACCTGCAAGGTTTACAAAGTTCGTTCATTACGACAATCGAGTCATAACTATGGTATTTTTATTATTTTAAGTTAGAGGAAATGGGTAGTAAGTTTAAAATTATTAAAAAAATATATATTATGTGATGTAACTAAAAATTTATGGTTCTCGTAATTTTTCCTTTATCTATGCTATAAGACGTTGCTTCGTACCAAATTTCAAGATTCTGAGTTCACGGGAAGCACCCTGTAGGTTTTGATTCCCTTGCAAGTGTCGAAAATTTGCGGCATAAACGGCTGTATCTTTTGATTGCGTTGGCTTAGAAGTTTGATTTTTTCACAGCTTCAAGGGACAGTAGACCTGAGTAATTGATATAAATTTCAGCTTCATACCTCCACGCGTTCCTGAGAAAAAGGGTCTTGACAGACGGACGGACGGACGGACGGACGGACAGACGGACAACAAAGTGATGCTATAAGGGTTCCGTTTTTTCCTTTTGAGGTACGGAACCCTAAAAACACCAAATTTTTAACTGACTGATAACCCAAATGGAAGATTTATTTATTTATTTATTCGTAATCATAGAGCATTATAGTAAATAACATTTCTTAATATATTGTTACAGAATTATGAGCCAATTAAGATTACAAAACAAGGTAGCTAGCTTATACTTTCAGCACAGCTTTCAGTTAAATGAGTTATATTTTAAATGACATATAATATGAAAGATAGAAGTTGCAATATTATAACTATTAATACAACAATAATTAGGATTCCTACTAAGTTCCTACAAATGCCGACAAATGCCATTATTAAGTATGAGCTGAGAATGTTACTTAGTAGTTTTTAGTACTCATGTCATAAATAATAATAGTTTAAAAAAACTAGAAAACACGCTTTTTATAGAAAACCGAACTAAAAAATAGAAAATTTTATCAAATTAGTGTATTGTCATCGGTCCTCAATAAATCTACAAAGTTTGAACGAAATCTGGCCGTTTAAAGTGGGTCAAAATCGCGCCCAAAGAAGTCGGTTACAAACAAACAAACATACAGGTGAAGCTAATATAAAGCGTGTAATAATAAAAAGCCATACCTGCAACTTACGCAACATGACGATGAAATAATGACAAGCAATCAAAGTGAATTATGCCAAATCACTGGAAACTGCGCTTTACGGTGAAAGCTTGTAAATGAGGACATGCTTGATTCATTCGTCCAGGATTCGAAGCCATGATACCATGTCTTATAAGCAGTATTATTTCCAGTGTGGGGAGGTTAGGTTAGTGTACTTCCATCTCAAAAAGTCGGCAACGCATCTGCAGAAATCCCTAGATGAATATGGGCGGTGGACTCGCTTACGATCAGGCGCTCCACAAGCCCGTTTGCCCACTCTAATATAAAAAAAGAGATGATGGTGCAAGATAACATATATAGTGCTGTCATTTTTCCATATCTTTATCACCCTTTATGTATGTTTATATGATTGTATCATGTATGCAAGCCCTGATTATGACGTAAAAAAGACAGATTCAACATCAAGGATCAGTGACAATACAAAAATCTTAAAGCGTGTTTAAAGTTTTTAAATTTATTACATCCATACAAAGAGAAGATAGTCTGTTGTCCAGGCTTGAAGCCAAAAAAAATCTGCACGGATTTTGAACTTTTTTTTATGCTATTAATCAGCGGTTGATGTAAGAATAGCTGTAAAATATTGAAATTACAAAAGAGTTTTAAAGTTTTTAGTTATTTTCTATTTAACTACAGTAATTCATAATAAGTTTTTTTTTTCTGTAAATTAATATGACGTCCCAGTTAAACTTTTAAAGCTTGTTCAAATCTTTTTGTAATGAACAAAAAAATTTCCTTAAATAAAAAGTTTCTTTTATAAATTTGTTTGTTAATAACTAAATATTTTATAACTTTTAATAGAGTGAATTCTTGAAAGTAAAAGATTCTACATTAATTCAAAGTTTTAGGAGAATTCAATTAACTGAAAACGTGATATTTTTTCACTTTTAATATCAATGTTCTTTTACGTATTTAGTATAGCATAAAGAGATATATTATGTACTAGCTGCACATTGCTCCGCTCCTGTTGGTCTTAGCGTGATGATATATAGCCTATAACCTTCCTCGATAAATGGGCTATCTAACACCGAAAAAAATTTTCAAATCGGACCAGTAGTTCCTGAGATTAGCGCGTTCAAACAAACAAACAAACTCTTCAGCTTTATCATATTAGTATAGATTTACTGTACATATTATAGCTGAAAGATATATCGGCATTAATAGAATATCCCTGAAAGAACAGTTTTAATGAATAAAAAACGCAACTAAGAAATACTTAATATTAGAAACATGAACTACACAGATTTTCTACAATATCATCATAACGTGTGATCGAATTTGTTTTTTTCCGGATTTACCTGAACGAAGCCAAGGTGAGCAGTTATTATTGACATAAATTAGCACATTTAACTGTATTTAAATTACTTAGTATATAGATTTTCACCAATTTATTTAGAGAAATCGACTAAATATACATCCGTTTGTACAGTCATACCTTTCGACTCGCAAACCAGACCTACCGTTACTTCAAAACAAAGAAGCTGCTGTTTAAGGGAATTCCAAAAAAAATGTATTTCAATTTATTAATTTTGTAGCAAATTTGTATAATTGTTTGGGATTTAATAGTATAGTTTCAGAAAATGAAAAAATCGACCTATTTCTCTAATTATTACCTACAAGAACATGTAGAATTAATGCCAAAAGTTGTCGCTACCGTTGCAATTCATTTATAAAATTTATTTTTCATGTACTTCATTTTCATGTATTTTATTTCAAAAATAAAGCACAATTTATCAAAATTAAATTGCCTTTTAAAAATAATTAAGCACAACTTGAAACATCACCCATTGCCTGCTTAAGAACTGTTTAATTTTTATTAAAATTTATAAATGAATGCCTATGAAATCCCCTTTTCAATCGGCATGCTCGGTTATTTGGTTTACCAATTAGAGCTAGCGCGCACGAGCAACTTTGTCTCCGCAACTATTTTGTCTCCGCAACTATTTTGTCTCTCCACCCATGGGCTAGTATGAAAGTGCGCGCACGTAGCGACGCAACTCCCGGGAGACTTTTTTGTCCGCGGGTTCGGAGACAAGCCCGCGACGCAACTGTCGCCCTATCTATTGGTTTCAATGCAAGTGCGCGCACGGCGACAAAAATGTTGCCTGTCGGCGGAAGCCGGCCAGTTGCCGCGTACCGGCATAGCGATAATACGTATTTATGTCAACGTATTTATTCTCGTACACAGTAGTTTTTACCGACTTCAAAAAAAAGGAGGAGGTTATCAATTCGGCCAGTATATTTTTTTATGTATGTACACCGATTACTCCGAGGTTTCTGAACCGGTTTACGTGATTCTTTTTTTTTTGATGCGGAATGGTGTGGAATTGGTCCCATAAATTTTATTCGGATAAGCCCAGTAGTTTTTATTTTATGAGCATTTTTGTCTGGTCTCGATGACTTAATTGAAATGTAGCAAGTAACTTTGATTCATTTTCAGGTAACCGATTGAGCTGAAATTTTGTATACGCATGTAAATTGGATAGCGATGAAACATTATTATGAGATAGAGCTGATTTGATGATGGAATCGGAAGGTGGCCATAGGAACTTAGTAATATATTGACTCAACTTTATCGAGTTTGAGCTCGTTTGATTCGTGTTGAAAAATACACTAAAAAGTATTAAATAAAAACTATGTACTTTACTTTTTACAATTACGATTACATATCTATACTAATATTATAAAGAGGAAAGGTACATATTATGTAAGGTTTTCAGTTTTCACGCATAAACTACTGAACAGATTACAATGAAATTTAGCACACATATAGAGGGTAACTTGGATTAACACATAGGATAGGTTTTATCCCGGAAATCCCACGGGAATGGGAATTATGCGGGACAAGAGCACAGACCACAACCGTTTCTTCGAAATCCATGTTGATAAATGCAGACAATTTTAAAGAAAAAGTTGCGTTGCTGTCGCTTTCGTGAGCGCATCGTTCAAAACTTTGCGAGGAGACAGCGACAGAGACAAAATAGTTGCCGGGCAACTAAGTTGCTCGTGCGCGCTCGCTCTTACAGTTCCGATTTAGTTAATATTTTGCTTATTGAGACATTCAAATATTAAAAAAATTTCATTTTCGGTTATCGCTATGAACACACTAAAAAACTCTTAAAATTAATGTAAATGTATAATATAAACTTGTTCATTAAAAGGAAAGATACTTAGCTTTTTACGGTTTTAGACTAGTGAGTCTACTGTAAGGAATAAGGTTTTATCTCGTATTGACAACTCGGGTAGAGCCAAGAAGCTTATATCTAATACACTGGAGATTGCACTATGACCATTAACTTGTAACAAGAAAATATGACCTTGAATGACGCCTGTATGTTTTTTATCCCTTTCACACCAACTTGACAAGTTAGGTGTGAAAGGGATAAAAAAACATACAGGCGTCATTCAACGTCATATTTTCTTGTTACAAGTTAATGGTCATAGTGCAATCTCCAGTGTATTAGATATTATAAGCTTCTTGGGTAGAGCCGGAGAATTGACTAGTGGGAATGATTAAGTGAAAAGTCATTCTTATTTATAATAATTAGTATATTATCTACCCCTAAAATATATATTTATTATGTGTTAAGGCGACAAATAATTAACACAACCTATAATGTGTTGTAAATTTTATGATAACGATTTAAATAATTATATTATATTTTTAATAAAATTTAATAATCTTTTTAGTGTTTTCTAAACTTCATACATGTATAAATTTTTAAGCGTCATCTTTACCGAGCAACATCAGCCATACTGTTTTGTTATCACGGGTCAACACAAGCAAAACCCGGATGTATGGCTAGTCTTATAAACAAGTGCATTTCTGTGAGAGTTGTATACGCAATTATAACAATTACACAATTTTGTAAATGTTTTGTGAATCATTAAAATCTCTCGAATTAACATTTCTTGCTTCACAATGATTTTCTTAAAAAATTAAAGAATTTTCCATGGATTTCAAATGCATTATTTTATATATTATTTTCACTAGACTATTGACTATCTTATTTGCTATGTGTTAAGATCGATGAAATAGTTTTCATAAATTATAATAACAATTTTTTTTATAATTCGTACCCTTCTGTAGCGTTCGTATATTAAAATAGTTTAGAACGAAGACCCTAAACTATTCAGATAATAAGAAAGGAAACATTATTTTGAAAACCTCAATAATAACTTAATTTAAGAATGGTGTAATTAACACAACTAATTAAAATTACGACTGCGTAAAATACCTACACCTAGAAGCTATCTAATATCTAATATATATTATAAAGGCGAAAGTTTGTAAGGATGTATGGATGTATGGATGTATGGATGTTTGTTACTCTTTCACGTAAAAACTACTGAACCGATTACAATGAAATTTAGCACACATATAGAGGGTAACTTGGATTAACACATAGGATAGGTTTTATCCCGGAAATCCCACGGGAACGGGAACTATGCGGGTTTTCCTTTGAAACGCGGGCGAAGCCGCGGGCGGAAATCTAGTAAACAATAATAAGCTTAACCAAATGATTAATATCAAAGAACACGTAAGTAATCATTTATACTGATATTATGAATATGAAGGTTCGGCTATTTTGATGGACTGTTGGACATAATATGAATATTTGTTATTCAATCACGCCAATATTACTAACCGAATTTTGAAGAAACATAGGTAGCAAACAGCAGTGTAGTTTTTGTACCAGAATAACACATCATAAGCAATGTAGTGGCTAGCTTTTGTGTGTTCTTTATCAGCAAGTATTTCATAATATTGCACACCTATTGGTCTCTAATACTCTTCTTTTAAACACATAAATGTTACTCGGCTAACTATAACCCGACCAAACCACATAGGAACACCACAGCGAATATAAAAGTCTTAAACCTATCCATAAATAGCGGTTCCAAAAATGCCCTATAGGTACCTAAGTGCACTTTCGAAACCGGCCCGAGCACGCACACATGCGTGGAAAGTACGAAGGGAAATTTTGGCAATAATTTGCTGTACAACCCGCCTGACAAGAGATGGTGTAGCTTTTTAACCGATTTACTTTTTAAAATACTTTAAAATTTACTTTCAAAAATTAATGTGTTTAACTAATTACGTTAGTAAATATGAGGCATATGTAGGGAAGATTATGATGGTTTAGAACTTTTAGATATCAGTAAATAATGAATTCTACTCTCCATTGAAACTCAACTAAAACTTATTTATATTCAAACATGTTTTTATAAATCGTATCGTTTTTTAATCGTCATAATACATAGAAAACAATGATGACAAATTGTTAAAGCAGATATTCTATACAAGAGCCAGCAACGAACTCTGTACAATTTTCCATATAAAAAAGTGATGCCAAAGAATTGTTGTCCTTGTATAAACCCTTGACTCTAAGCACTAAGCCACATCTCTGAAAGGTCATTGAATTCAAATTTAACTTTAAGAATCATAAACATGACGTAGCAAATCATAATATTATTGTGCAGTGTGGCAGATATTAATGATGGATTTGGAAGTTAATTTAGGTTCGTAAAGTTAGACATTTATTGTGAATGAGAACGATGAATTTTCTTTATGGCTTTTTATTTGTTTTCTGTCCTTAATTTTATACCACTTTTATTTATTGAATAAATTAATTGGAATATTAAACCTGTAAAATAATATGAAGAGACGCTTTATAATAATAGAATGCCAATCAATGTTCAAATAGGAAAGTGCCGTCATTTCCACTTAGTTAAACTACATCAATCTTTAAACTACACTTAGCAAGTCTAATTTCACCCAGATCTATTATTGTAGTAGTATATTTTCTTTGGGCGTAATTGTGTAATCAAAATATCGTCATCTTCGTCAAAAACAAAAGAGATAATAAGACTCAAAAACCAAGACATTTAAATATCGTATTATTAACAGTAAAGAAATACATTATTTAATCGAAGTGTTTTTATAAAAATCCTGCATACACATTTGTTATCCTTTTTACTTTTTGTTAGATTATAAAAAATACGCATAAACTTTAGTATTATTATTATACATATACAATATACATATATTACAATAAATAATTTGGTAACATAAAAAATATTCCAAAATACCAAATCAGAATTTCGCGCACCATATTCGGTCGTATCGTCATTAATGCACTAATGTGAAAAAATGTCCTTGTGTGTATCGCGTGTGTGTATCTGTGTGAGTGTGAAGCCGGTCATTATTCGTAAGTACTAGAGGATAGGAACACTGTACATATAGATTTTGGGGGTACAGTGCACCAAATAAGTTCAAATTACAAGACAAATTTTTTAAATGTTTTATTTTTCATGATTTACTTTTTTCGAGTTTTGGTTGCCTGCTTTATATTATTATCACGTGATCGCCTATTCAGATAGGTAATGTTTCCAACCTCTATTTCGACCCCATAAATTTTATTTCGTGAGATGGAGTAGGTATCTTACGTCTTTACAAATTGCTTTGTTGGTATTGTTCTTAATGCAGCAAATAATAACAAAAAATAAACAAATAGTTTTTCGTAAGGCAAGCGAAACCACAAACTGAACATAGTACAAAGGTACGAAATACTGGCTATTTCTAGGCATTAATTCCGGTCCAAAAACTATCGCTACGAAATGTTTAAAAGCACTAGTTCAGGGTCATTGACATTCATTGTTCCTGTGTCATTGACAACCAAATTACAACCCTCTGACTAAGCCTTAACTAAATATATACTTAATAGAGGTTGAATTGTGTGTATGTAGGAGGTACCCCTGTAACTACTCAAAACTGTAAAATTTATTTAATTATTATATAATTATATATTTATTTATTTATTTAACGATTAGAATTATATATTTAATTAATGATAAATTTAATAAGGTTTCATTATTATTTTGACCCAACACTAACATAGCGAGAAGCTTTCTCTACCAAGCAAGTTGCCTTTAATGTAAGTACATATTACGTCCTCCTTAGAAATAAAAGTAAATAATTAGTGTTGTTACACACATAATATTATGTACATGACATAAATATTGTTTCCTTCTATTTTTACAAAACATATTTTGAAGATACTTCAACGTAACACGCTACATAAAATAAAATCAAATTTAATTTAACTTTACAGCCCCTTAACTTAGTAGCTTTGCTTTAATCTAACTTCAAAGGAAAAGTTCCGTTTTTAAATTGAAATGCAAATTTGTGAAATAAACCTCGTTTTTTTTGGTAACTTTAGCTTAACTTTATCGTATTTAGTAAATGTTATAAGTTAATGCGGGTATTTTTATATTTCTTTAAATAAATTTAACACACAAGTATATAACACGACTGGCCTAGCTGGCTTGTAATCAAAATGGAGCTTCCGGACATGTAGCTAACTAGGTATTAGGTCTATTATTAAGGTATTCTAAATCGTTATTAAGTAAAGAATGAGGCATTATAATCTATATCAGATACCTTATAACTAAAACTGAATTAACTATTGAATTATTTTACAACTAAAACTATAATGGAAATTTAACCTTAAACACGATCGAAGTCACGTTAAAAATTAGTTTTCAACGTCACATACACAACTTGTGCTGCGAACTGTACACGGCTTACACACACGCACACACGCGCAAACTTCCAAAATCGGTCGTTCAGCGCATAGGTCAAGCGCACTCTTGCATCTCGCTCACACTCGTGTAGCAGAGTGAGATAGGTGTATTGTCTAAAGAGCTTGCAGAAATGCAGTTTGGCCAATGGGATACGCAAAAAAACTTTTGCATTTTCGCACATTTGATACAATAGGTATTGCAATGCTTTAAATCTAAACTACGAAATATTTGTTACAAGGTGCTTGATGCTAGCAAAATATCCCTTTTGAAAAAACAATTTAAATCATACATTATTTTAATATTATTTTTCAAAGTGGACTGTCAATTTGGAATATTATTTATTGAAGCATAATATCTTTATTTATGACCTAACGAGAAATATACTTCTATATGAAGTGGGTTTACAACGGAAGCTTTAACATTACATCTAACAGTTTAAAATTTTGAATTACATAAAACTTCTTCGTGGAAATACATTCAAGGATATTAGACTATGAAAGAAAACTGTATTCACTTTGCTAAAAGGATTTAATGAACCAGAATATGTTTAAGTTATGCAGACAATGTCAGGGGCGTCAGCTAATAAAATTTAACACGTTCACTGCGGCATGTCCAGTATCGGGCCATCAGCGACTACACCACAGTGCGGCGCCCAAAATCGCAGTTTTCACCGTGGTGCGGCGAGGTTTTTTATATGTTAATCAATGACTAGAAAAGAGACAAATATATTTTTGTGATCACAGTTTGAAGTAGGACTCAATTTCGTTTAAAAATCGTATGGCAAAATATTGGACACACGCATAGAAAAGAAACCGTTTCTTTTGTGTGCGGCATGTCAAATATTTTGCCATGGACAAGCACCTCATGCCGCACTGTACTGCGAGCGCGCCGCGTGTCAATCTCGCATAGTGATGTACCAGGACCGCACGCGTCGTTATCAAATTTTTAAATGACAATGATACCTTAGAGGCTTTAGTTTTTTTACTTTCTTTTATTTCGTAGCATAAATACAAAAATGTGATGACAGTTGTGAAAATAATATAAAACATTAAAACAAAAGTTACTGAACAAATTAAAACAAAAGTTACTGAACAAATTAAAACAAAAGTTACTGAACAATTTCCTGATCAAGTACCTTGTTTTATATGTGTTTTTTTTTTTGTATCGACGATCTCGTTATCTGTTAACAAACAGACTGAAATATACAAAATTGATTTATATCGATATCGATGTTTTATTTTACAGTGTTTCCCATCGCTATTACTGTAAACATGCCGTATCAACGCAGTGCGGGATGGCAAATAATTTTTCACAAAATCAGGGGTTTACATTTTCCCTCATATCTGTTAAACTATTGAGTCAAACTAAAAGCTATTTATGCGGTATATACAAGACTATATACAGGGTGTCCCACTATCGGTATACTAAGCGCGAAGGGATTTGTAGTTTAGCATACACTGATCACGTAAAAAATACTTTAAAAAAAATTACGTTAAAATTTTTTTGCTAATTTTTTCCTTAAAATTCATGTTTTCTTCTCTAACTTCGCGCAGGCGGCATATACCGCTTCGCTAATGTGAGCATTTTGTCTATGAAAACATAATTTTAAAAGATAGCTCACGTGCGGGTGACAAAGTTAGGCGGGTTGCTTATTAGGGTTGTACACATAGAGTTTTAAGAATTCATCTAGTTGAAAAAAAATGCATTTGGAATTTTTTAAGTATTTTTTACATACTCAGAGTATGCAAAACTATAACCTCCTTTGAGCTTAGTATACCAACAGTGGGACACCCGGTATACTATTATCCGAAAAAAATGACGAACAGTGGTGAACTTGCCGATGTGAAGTATTGAAGACATGCCGCAACAACGGTAAGTTTGGCATTTTAGGTGCCGCAGTGAACGTGTTAAACTAGCTTAACTAAAAGGAAACTTGGCTAATTCTTTAATCGTGTAACCCAAGCCTTCGTCAAATGAAAAGATTCTTCCGTTAAAAGAACTAAAAAAACTGAGTTAAAAGCTATCCATTGTTCTCCGGATCTTTTCCAACCCTATTAGGATACTTTTACTCATCTTTCACTCGATGGAAATCCTTTGAAACTTTAAATATTACATTTAGCAATGGACAAAAATGTTCCTCAGTACCAGTCTTGGTTTGATTACTCTAGATCATTTACGACTTTCTTCGCGATAAATAATAAATATCTACGATCTTATAATTAAAAAATACTAACTACTGTTTATCTAAGCCATCTTGCCCAAGCCATTGAAGTTGTTAAAATTGATGAAGTCGTTTAGTAGCTACTCAAAACAAACAGACAAACACAAAGTGTAGTCGGCAGATCTACTTTATATCTATCGAATCGGCGTAAAAGTTTTTAAAGTATTTTAAGAGAATTTGTCTTATAATTAGTTAGATAACTCTCCAAACGATATCGTTTGTCCTTATACTAACTAACTTTTTAATAATATTTTAATGAGATCTCATTAAAGAAAATTTTGTAATTCTTCTTCTAATAATATTATCCCTGTAAATTCTCAATGGAAGTAGGAGGAATTACCAGTTTCCGAATAAAACGGACTAAATATATTACGCCTGTGGAAATATACTAGCAAAGCCGACTCAACGCTGAATGCTATTGTATATCGTCAGGAGAAAATTAATTACACTTCCGATGTCTTATCACGTCTTATTGTATGAGATAATAATGGATTCCTGTGACGACTTTGTATTATCATCACATTCTATCCAAAATATATACGGAAATCCATAATAGATAGAAATATATTAACAAACATAAAGTTTTTGAGCACTTCTAGTAAAAGCTGAATGTTTTTGTAATTTTAAACAGTTAATAGTGTACGTATAATGTAGTAGTTCGTATAGTGTAGGGATTGCTACAGCAATTTACGAGACTTCAATCGTTACCATTTCATAATTTATACCTTTCAATAATGTTAATTATTCAGTAGCACTGTGCTTGTAAATATCATTATTTATTGAACAATAACTTAGCTTATATTTTAGCTAGTTTGAACTTGCTATTCTGTACGTTATTAGTATAGTAGGTACCTACGTAGGTACAAAGCGTTTGTTTCACAATATACGTATTATAACACATTGCTTTGATGAAGGAATTTTTAATACCTAGAGGCTTAGCCTAGAGGTTTTTCATCGATAAAAACATTTTATTTAAACAGAAGCAATATGTAAGATTTGTTATTACATTTTTTGTCTCTTTATCCATGAGTTTCTTCGAGCTTATATGAATAATGGCGACTCCTACCAATTTGAGTACGATTTCCTTAAATATTTATTTAAATCACGTGAACGAAATAACAGGAAACAATTAGTATTGAAAAAAAATAGTCTTGCCTGTTGGTTGTTTTCATTCTTATCACTGCTGATAGAGACAGACGACTCGGATGTCTTTTTCGCACACCCGGGACACCAGCGGCGGCACATGCATCTATAAACAAAATATTATTTATTTGTAATTGCATTTATATGAAAAATAACTTATTTGGCCATTAAATTTGGCAACCGTTAAACGTTGTCCTGATAAAAGCTTTTATCACTTTTGTATGAATAATAGATTAGAACCTATTTTCAGACTTGTCGAAAATACATATAAAAATTTTCGTGAAAATCGGTAAAGCCTGCTGCAAGACTGACACATATTTTTATAATTGCAATATGGTTTAATTCAAATACAATAGACGTTAACTGCATTTATTAATAACTCAACAGTGGATATTCAACTATGTATTATAATATTATCGCCTATCACTTTATTAACAACTAGGTGACATGTTTTATAAATCACAAATTTTAAACGTACCTACGTTCGCAAATCACTGGAATTGTGACAAATCCACCTAAAACTAGAACTTGCTCCAATGACAGGAAATTAGGAATCAACTAGACTCGTAATTATCAAACCCAATCGACACTGCTACGTTTTGGCGCGAAGCCAACGCCATCGAAACAGATTAAAAATGTAGTTTACAGTTTTTGATGACTGGCAATCAAAACATTGTGCCAACATGTGTATTGTGGACTTTTATTGGTTTGAATTGCGAACGAATGTTTTTTTTTATTTATTTTTTTATTTCATGCTTTATAAAATGTTTTAAAAATTTAATGTAGGTAAGAATTTAAGATCATTAAAAGTCCACTACTATTTCTAATGCTTCCCATAAATTATTTAATTAAATAATAGTTAATAGTTAATAACAAAATATGTATTACAATTAAAATTTATTATTTGCGCCTAAAATTTGCGCTTGAAGTTATAAATGGCATATTATAGTCTGTAATGTTATATTCTGTGCGACATTTTTTTTCTTTTTTATGTTCTTTTGTTTTTAAAATATTTAACGAAAGTGTGAATTCCGGCATTCTTTTTTAAAACAAATTTGATAATGCGATAAAAATGGCTTACCAAAATAAAAATAAAAACGTAAGTAAATATACATCTGTTTCTATTCTTAAACAATAACTTTTATTTGTATATCGCACTAGCTGCGCTCAACGGTTTCACCCTCGTGGCTCCGCTTCTGTTGGTCATAGCGTGATGATATATAGCCTATAGCCTTCCTCGATAAATGGGCTATCTAACACCGAAAGAATTTTTCAAATCGGTCCTGAGATTAGCGCGATAAAACAAACAAACAAACTCTTCAGCTTTATAATATTAGTATAGATTATCACTCTAGTAAAACACAAGATACCAACTGTAACAATATTCATAGTACACGATTCTTTCTACGCATCCAGTTAAATAAATTAATCAAAGCAAATTAACTTAAACTCAAACTCAAACATTCATTTATTCAATTAGACTACTATTTAGTAGCACTTTCGAATCGTCATTACATAGTATTTTTAACATTTACCACCTTATGCTCCCAAATACTATAAATACTTACAGTAATTCAATTTGTTACCGAGTGAACCACGGCGGCCATATTGAATTATACCTTTCATGTACCACGGCAGAGTTTTCTTTGTCATTTCCTACTGCTAATACAAAAACATCAACCATGTTTTAAGATGGGATATCTTAAATTGAAAGTAATATGTGATATTATAATGAAAAGTAACCTGTCGGGTTGTCTGTTACGTTTTATGTAACTCAATGAAGCAATTTTGTTCAGTAAGTAAAAAATGATTATTGTATATTTTAATGTTATTGTTGGAAGAATCTACGGAAGAAATTTTTCGTAGATAGATACGTGGACAAACATATTATATCACACGTAACTTTTATATGTTAATTTTGAAGACTTCATAATATCATGTTATTTATGTGAGTATTTTAACGTTCTCGTATTACACTGTAAACAAATCAAATTCATATTCTTTTTATTTAAATCTGTGAACTATATGGATAAACTTCCTTTAGACAAAATTCTCTATTTTTGTGATAACGATATTATTTTAAATTAACAGCCTTTTTCTTTCTTTCCCTCATGTAAAAAAAAACAAATGTTTTATTATTTAAGCCATACATCCTTCTTATTGAGTGTACATTCAAAGCAATTAGGCATTTCACACCCTATTACGTGCACAGTTATCCGTTAGGGGAAGATAATTTGATACCCGGGTCTACCCGGTCATGGCGGATTATCCGAGTCGGTCATCCGGCCACAACGCATTTGCTGTTTCATGTATTGTATAACAGACATGCAAATTCAGAATAATTAAGGATTAAGCAATTTTATGTTGATTAATTTATACTTATGGTAGTAATAAATTGAATTGATTTGTAAATCATATCACGTATCATATAATAAAATTTATTTTTCCCAACGCAATGATTTTTGCTCACCCACCTCCTTTAAATGCTTTTAAATGTGTTTCCCTGTTCAAATTAATGGTAGTACGATAAGGCCGCCATTTGTACATACTTGCATCTGTTTGTCCTTTTCTGTGTTTTATGTAAATCTTGTGTGTGTGCAATAAAGAATTATCTATCTATCTATCATATCAACATACTTGTTCTTGAACACAACTAGTTAAATTAATTGTGAACATTTCAACTAAAGAGTTTAACTTCTTTTATCGAAGCAATGGTCTCAAAGTTGAAACTCTCTTCCGTACTCTTATCCATTTGAGTGCTTCCACTCCAATAAGCAAACTGAGCACTCGTTTCGCATTATTTACCGACAATTCAATGTTTTTAATGTTGGAAAAATAACGTAAAGCTCGATTGTAGAACATGCCGGTTCGCTGCAGGTTAGGGCTGTCACTGATATAAAAAATTAGTTCCTATTACATACCTAACATGTATAAAATGTGATTTTTTAAGGAATGGAAAAAAATTATCATTTTAAAAAGCATTTGAATGGTAACACTAACTAAATAAAATAACGTATAAAATGTGTTAAGTTATGCCGTTAAGACGCTGTGTAAAAATTTTATATGTATAATGTGTCTGTTCATCACTTTTAACGTTGACTATTTTGTCTAATCCATGGGGACTCGTAAAGTAATATATTGTTCTACAAACCACATACATATTCCAATCCTGCATTTATTCATAATATTTTAAACTACATTTAACAACAATATATTATGGCTAAAGGAAAACTTAACAGTCCAATACAATGACAATCAAGTTAACATTTTCTGCTTACTATATGCATGACATATATATTTTCCTTCAGTAACTTTTTACTTTTGACTACCCTATGCAAACGAATACTTTTCTATGTTTCAAATTTTTTTACATTTAATTATGAACTCTATTATTGAGAAGTTTAAACATAAATCTCTCGTTTCGAACTACCGCGCATGTAACCTAGTTCATGAAATATTTTTAAAGTTATACAATGCTATTTCCTTTTACATATTTTGTTTTTAATTTTTATTTTTTCGTCTTGCTTCATATACCGTTTTATGTTTTAATTCATATTATTAGGTGTATAATATATTCACATTAAATATAAGTTACTTCGTTGGTTTGGTTGGATACTTTACTCGCAAGAAGTCAATAGTAGTTAATCTATCTAACTATAGTTAGTAAATAAATATAGTTTGAGAAACTAAAAAACACGCTTTCAAGAAAGATACAACTAAATGTTAAAAAATAATTCATAATTTGGGTAGAGGAAATATGACTTGGATATTTTAATAATCGCTGATAATTATTATATATACCTGTTTCAAAAGCCCATAAAATTAATACTATTAAAAAATCTACGAAATTACCTGACAAGCAGCGTAGCAAACAAGACGAACAGCAGAGGCAGC
Organism: Colias behrii; assembly: GCA_029959065.1. Taxonomy (NCBI): domain Eukaryota; kingdom Metazoa; phylum Arthropoda; class Insecta; order Lepidoptera; family Pieridae; genus Colias; species Colias behrii. Next base: position 1,131,497 of record JARWMC010000013.1, read on the forward strand.
AGCGTCCCGAAGCAGGCCAGAAACAGAGTCTGCATATCCGTGAAGCCTGAGAACATAGATAGAACTGCGACAGGTCACATGCCAGGGCACCAGTGGCCCCGTATAGGGAACTGCACGTTGGTAACATGATCCTATACAGGGTACTGACAGTTTGAATGTAATGGTACAAATCGACAAGGTGCAAGGCGCATGGTAGCATGGGACATACGGAAAACTGACACAATGTAAAGGTGCGAGTGACTCCGTGTGGGGAACTGCACGTCGGTAACATGATCCTATACAGGGTACTAGTTTGAATGTAATGGTGCAAATCGACAAGGTCCAAGACTCATGGTAGCATGGGACATACGGGAAACTGACACAATGTAAAGGTGCGAGTGACCGCGTGTGGGGAATGGCTTGTCACGTGGTAATATAGTCCCATACAGTTTGAACTGACACTGACAGTTACAATTTAAAGGTACAAGTGGCCCTGTATAGAGATGCACGTCACATTATAACATGTTCCCATACGGGGAACTGTGACAGATTTAATGCCAAGGCACGAGTGACCCCGTAGTTATGGGGAACTGCACGTCACATATCGATAATGTGGTCCCATACGGGATACTGACAGTTTGATTGAAAATGTGCAAGTATCACCATGTAGGACACGTAACATTTCAGCAATGTGGGCCCATATGGAGAGTTACGATAGTTAAATGACAGTACCACGGGCCCAAGAGGCCATTGGGTATTAAGAAATATTATATTCAATAAATTGATAGTGTCATTTTTTATTGATGTAGGACAGGTCAGTTAGTTTTTCAAACTGATACAAATCCAGTTAATACATTCAATAATTTAATTTTGTTCAATTGATACTAAGAAAAAAGAGCTTTGGCTTTTTCATAAACAAAATATAAATATTGAGCTACTATCAAAATAAATGTTAAATTAGCCTCCATTAGCAAAATAATTAACTAATGGACCTATAAATATTCAACCAAATAATATTCCATATAACCAAAAAATATTCATGCCATTAATTTATATAGGAGAAGTAAATCCCATTTCTACGTAAAAGAGAATTTATCACGAGTTTATTTTAACATAAATTCATCCGAATCCCGGAGATTTCCGTTTAATTGAACCGTCAATGGATAGTAAATGCGGAACGAGATGAGATCTGAATAAATCTAGACTTAATAATAACGCTACAGACTTTGTATATTTTAAAAAGAATCAATACAATCAAAATATATAATTGATCCGATAATTGGTTTGAAAGCAACAACATTGAATAGATAGAATTAATTTAAAACATTTAATATTTACTCACTTGTGTCCGGAGCAGAATCGTTATCTATGTCATGTCCTGTGATATTACCAAGAGTATAAGCACTTTTGTTTTCACTCATTTTCGGCTTCGCAACCTCAACTAACTCCACATAGTCCACCTTTCTAAGAACATCACTAGAGTTCCTATCAACTTTATCTAAATTATTATCACTAAACACAGCAGTCCTGTTTACATCACTCTCGTTAACCCTAGCTGCGATTAGGAATTCAAATCTTGGTCCTTCGATGTATTCTGATTCAGGCCTGAACAGAATATCAGTTAAAGTTTCCTCGCGATCTGACTCTGAATCAATCATTGATTCTAACAACGGACTTGACGTGTTCAATTGTTTTTCGAATGCTTCAGCCTCGTTTTTCGTCATTTCTAGAATACTGACTTGGTCTTTTATAACTTTCTCTGATAGCGCTTCGTCCCTGTCTTGTTCCGCATTCATGATTGCCTCCATTTGTTTGTTGGAACTTTTATTCGTTTCTTCCGGTGTTTCATCGTCGTTTCTTTGTTCATCGTCTTCGTTAGCTACGATAAGAGTGTCCGAATTGGTATCAACTGGTATAGTGTATGTGCTGTTATTAGAAAAGTTCATGAAGAATTCTGTGACATTTTTATTGGAGTAAGGACGAGAGTGCACCAAATCAGCTGACAGGAGCGCGTTCAAGAGGAAGAAAAGTAGTTTTAATTTGACGTTTGTCATTTTGAGTGATCATCAAGGCTTCATAGTAAGTGTTACGCGATTCTTGGAGACATGATGCGGCCCTGGGAACAAAATAAACTATTGAACAAAAGTTTTTACTATCGTTAGGGGAGGAACAATGTAAGCTCACGTTGTGCAAGTCTTGGAGAAGTTACGAGTTGGAAATAGTGAAAAACATGTTATTGGGGAATGACAGCTTGCTATAAAATCAAGAAATTTAATAATACTAAATTTTATCGCACTTGCAGTAAACGCTATAGTCCATTCATTCCTTGTCTATTACAAAATTCTTAAGTTCTATACTCTCAGCACTTAAATAATAACCACGATAAAATAATCTTAAAATAATAATAAAAAAACTTTGACATGAAACTAAACATTGAAAGTTTTACAGAATTGAAGAATAACAAACAGAAGGCATCAATATCGGAAACCAATTTTGTATACCAATTTTGTATCTATTTGAATAATTATTTACGAGTAATATCAAAATGCTATTTCAGTTAATTACACACGCGAGCAGCTGTTACAATAACGCCAGTATACTTTGCCGTCCGACTTCTCCCGCTTCCGTCTAAATTTATTGAGCAAAATAACAATATATTTTTCGTATCGATTCAGTTGTTTTTGAGGAATGTATGGTATAAAAATAACGAACACACTTTGTGGTTTTGAGTAAATTTTATCGCATTGAAATTTTATCAGGAAAAAAACACTTTATTTCTATAAACAATATCTAATGTCTGTTATGGCACAAGGAACAGAAATAAAATTGAAATGCCATTTTACCGGTTAGCTAAAGTTAAAAATTCATTTATGGGCCAAGGTATACTTTTTTACAACAGAATTCCTCATAGTATTAAAGAGTTTAGTAGTGCTAAATTTAAAAATTATGTAAAAAACGTATTAGTTCAGAGAGCCTATTACAGCATTAAGGAATATATGGAAGATAAAAACGGAGGGCCGAGGGTTGTCGCATAAAAACCACAGGACAGTTCTTTGGCATATTATGATAATATACAGTTACATATTTTGTAAAATTAAATTGTAATACTGTCATGATTAAAAAGAGCAACTATGGAGTTTCTTGCCGGTTCTTCTCCATAGATACTGCTTTCCGAATCGGTGGTAAATGTTAAAAATATGTAACTAAAAATATGACGTTTCAAAAGTACTTCTTGAAGAAGTCTAATTGAATAAATAAATGTTTTAGTTTAATATTATACAGGGTGATACATACTTTCAATATAGGTAAAAACATAACTAAAAGAATTAAAGTTGCTTAAAAAATTAAAATCCAATTCAGCTTATCTCATTCACATGGATCCAAATCATCAGATAATTAAAAAACTTAAACCTCTACACGTGACTTATAAAGTATTAAACCCTGTATTTTCACACAAACCAATCTGGTCGAACTGTCATGTCCGCCCTGAGTGCGAACTCAGAGAGTTAATGTCATGCATGTTATGACATTATGCTGAATCTGAGTAAAGCGGTTGTAACTGACAGTAATTGGTTTGCTATATATAGTTACTAGCGGTCCGCCCCGGCTTCGCCCGTGGTACCTACATGTTTACGTTTTTTTTTTTTCATAAGAACCATCCTCGTACTTCAAGGAATAGATTCCGCAGCGCACGCGATGACAGAATTTTTATTAAGGAATTTTTTACACCTTGGGTTACATTATTGCATTTTTGGTAAGGATCTCAAATTTTTTTTGAAAATGCAATATAGCCTACGTTGCTCAGTGAAGATGCAGATTTCTAATGGTGAAAGAATTTTTGAAATCGGTCCAGTAGTTTATGCGTGAAAACCATACATACATACATAATTACAAACCTTTCCTCTTTATAATATTATTAGTATAGATAGATGTATATTAGTATAGATATATTAACATTTAAAATACCCTTGTAAAGTTTTTAAAGCATATCTCGAATTCGTTTGCTCTCTAATAGTATATATCAATATATTTTAAAGCTTTTCCTCGATAAATTAAGTATGTGAACACATACCTAAATTTTAATTTAAAACTATAATTCTTATAAACTCAAAACAATCAAACTTTTTTATTGGATCAGCGATAAATATTTGCCAAATCAAACGTCAGCCAGTACCAAATTAAAAAAAAACTACTATAATATAACTGATAATCCTTATTCGTGTATTTTAGCATGTTTTATTTATATAAGTACCCAGACAATATTCAGTTCGACCCGCGGCTTTTCTCGCATGCTCTCCACGTTATCATCAGCTGTTGCCCTGACAATTTTTCTAACGATTTTGTCCCTTCAATTTTAGTTTTGGCATTAAAAATAACTTTAATAGAAGACTCGTTTAACAGTAACAAAACGAAGAAACGGTTGGACACTATTATTATTAAAACAATCAAAATTATTTAGTATAAATATCAGAATATATAGAATATACATAGGTCCTGTGCATATGGTAGGTATTATTTTTATGTAATTTTTCTCAAATAAGAATAAATCTATTCATAATTACTAAGTTAGTTTTAAAAGACTTATAACGACCATATTAGTAAATAACTTGATAATTACATATCACAATCAGTTTCGTCTCTAAATACTAAAACCAATCCTCACATTTCAAAGTTAAACTAACAGTTCGTAGTTTATTCATTCACAACCATTGATTCTGAAACACCCTTTATCCAAAGCTACAATTGAACTCGGAAGGATCCTCAACAAGATAAATATCAAGCGCTTGAAGTCGATTACGACAGCGCTGCAACAAATCTCCTGTATTGATTAACGAGCGCTGTCAGCGCTTTAGAACCTTTGTTAATCTGGATTTACATTACACCAATGAAAAAAAAGGTTTTTACCGCCTTTTTTGCTTAAAATGGTGTTTAAATTTATGTGTTTAGATTAAATAGATTCCGGTGGTTAATATAAAATAAGGTTTAGACTTTTATTAGCCTACTGTTTTTATTTATATCTAAAGGGGTATCTTTTATAACGTTCGGCTTTGACCTACATTTTAATCGCAGTATAAAACTGTTTATGTTTCTATTAAATAAAGATTTTTATTTAAACGTCCAACCATTTTATGCGGTTATTATTATCAAATAACAAAACACTAATAAGTAAACATTTATAAAGATTCATATTATAAGAACTACGTTAAGTCTAGGATCGTAGGACATAAATATTAAAATACCTAATCCAGATTTAAACAAACAAACATATTTCTTTTATATTTTTACCTATACATTTGATATTTTGTTTATTAACAATGGAAACACTCAATTTTCTTTCTTTTTTTTTCACCAAAAAGCTACAAGGTGAGCTTTTTTCTTTTTATCTTATTTCAACAGTGCTCTATAAACAAATATTTATTCCTAACTATCACTACGTCTATTTTAAGCTTACTAACCACACCAACCATTTAAACATAAAGATAAAACTGAACTTTAAGCTTTCATAAGCTTTGATCAAAGCTCTTCTATTCAATGAGTATCCATTGTTATAGGAAGCGAGTGTCAATCGATATTACCTCGGCTCCTAAGTTGTTACTCATTGCAACTAATTGCTATATAGTCTTTCTAGTTAGGCTTGCGCCCGCGGTTACTTGCTAGCATTTTACGTAAAAAAATAAAGATTGGAGGTAGAAGACGTAAATGAAAATTAATTAAAACGGTATTTTTTCCTTCAGCGGCATCTATACGAAAGACAGAGAATAATTAAATATATATCTATTATTTAATTATATAACAAGGATATAATAGTGTCCACCTTTTTTTCTTATACGAAAATGAATTGTTACAATTAATTTGTTCATTATTGTAGTTAAAAAAGTGTTGTTTGGGGTAAATGCGGTGGTGTTATAATTTTCTGAATGCCATATAAGCTACTATTTAACCATTTATTAAATAATTTCCAAATGCCTTTCAAATAAACAAATATACAACGTAAGAAAAAATACAATAGAATTGAATACCTCCCTCCTTCGTCGGTTAAAAGCTATGCCCTCTGTTAAATAGAAACATAAAAACTAGTAATCTACACTTGCCTTGAACCAAATGGCTTGGTGATTAAGACAAAACTGTGTCGACCTGAGACCTGACCTCAGGGTATTCATGCCTCCTGGCATATGAGCTTTGTATACTTATTATAATATACTAGACGTTCATTTATATTATCTAGCTGTGCTACGCGGTTTTTGCAGAGAAACCCGCGGGCAAAAGCAAGTTTTTCTTCAGCATATGTGGTATTCTGGTACATAATCTATAGCTTACGTATAACTGTCAAGTATCATGATTAAGTGGTTTTCGAGTAAAAAAGGAACACACATTCATACATACATACATCCTCACAAATTTTAACGTGTATAATATTAGTGAGGTAATAATAATACTTTCCGCGTATTTAAAATATACTATTAACTTATTAATAAATGGCTTTCCGTAGCTTCCTTTAGCCAAAGGAAATTCCCATGGGATTGAGATGTTTTATCGCGGTAAAAAAGCCTTTAGTATTCCTCTCTAGCCTTATAAGTTTCTCCACACATAAAATATTATAAAACTAGCTTCCGCCCGCGGCTTCGCCCGCGTGGTGTTTTGATAAAAGGTAGCCTATGTTCTTTCTCAGGGTCTAAAGATTGTCTGTGCCAAATTTCATCAAAATCGGTTGAGATGTTTAAGCGGGAAAGCGTAACAGACAGACAGACAGAGTTACTTTCGCATTTATAATATTCGTAGGGATTGCTCTGTTTAGAAATAAAAGAAAGAAAAACACACTTCCGAATTAATATATTCCTAAGAAATAAGAATAAGGATACTGAGGATGCGGATGAAGATGGGTTGAAGAAATATAGTTTCTAGTATTTTCGATTAATCTTGAACAAAGTTTGTCCAATCGACTCTGCTCCAAGACTCAAGAGCATTTCAGAAGTACTGTAAGATCAAGGGCCAGTTTCACAACTCGTTTACAAAGTCACTGATAGCCTATTTAAAACCATTCTCACTTATATTTCATTTATTATTTGTCAGTTAAACTGGCAGATACGCCAAATAGAGCATATACGAAAGATGTTAAGGGGCTAAATTTGGTCTATAATAGCATGTAGTTTAACAATACACTTTTTCTTTTCAATTTCCAAACTGCTATTACAAGAAGTGTTTCATTATGTTTTGCAAGAACTTAATTTTACAATTAGATATTACAATAACATGAAGTGTTTCAAAATGTATAATAAAAACTTAATACTATAGATAGATACTCGACATATGCCTTGTTCATGGTAGTTTGTAGACACTAGTCTAGAATGGTCTAGAATCAAGATAATAATGATTGACGCGACCTATGTCAAGCGCAGTGTACCTACTTCGGCCTTGGAGGTTCTTTGCATGCAAATTGTTACCCAACTGCGGGAAAAGAAGGGTTATGTGCCCAGATTATGTGTACGTATTTATTAAACACGTCTGAACTAACGATAGTAATATGAGGAATTCTATTGTGGTACTAAATTACAAGCCCATTTTAAACGCTACAAGAGTACCTAGTGAATGAAAATCCATGGAATATTATAGAATAGAATAGCATAGAATACACACTTATTGACGAAGAACCACATTCCCATTCGTTCTACATTTACAACTCTTTTCTGTGGAAATTGCATTGGAAATCTATCTATGTATTAGGGCGATTCAAAAAGCACTGACTGGCAAATTCATATAAAACCATAATATATGGTTATTGCGATCATAATATGAATTTGCCAGTTACTTCAATTCACAGCGTAATCGGTCTGGAAATAAGAGGTTATAATACGACCCCTGAAAGTCTTTTCAAATAAATAGATACATGTAAACGCACATTCACACATACATTTAACCTTTCTAGTTAGCCTATATCTAGCCTGTACCTTATTCAGCCCGCGGCCAATGGCACATTTCCCCCAGCATCGCTATGAAAGGCAACAAATTATGTACCGACCCTTAGCTATAAAATATTCACAGGCACACGTGTGTTTGCTCTAAGGGATTTATTAAAGGCATTTACAATGCAGGCGTGTATGTATGAATGAGATGTTGATTAAATAGACGGTTTTGTTGGAATGGGTTCGAATTAAAGATGAAATTTAATATGGAATGTTATAGGAGTAATTTGAATTGATTATAGGTTTTGTTAATGGAAAATTAAATTAACCAATCTGTACATTACCAACCCGTACGTATATTACGTTCAGTTTAAAAGTTTTAAGAACAAAGGCTTCATCGAAATCAAAGGGTTTAGATGCATAATAAACCTCACAGTTTTATACTACGAAATATAAGTGTGATATAAAAATAACTGCTGAGTTTTATAATATTATTGACCGCCTCCTTGGTACAGTGGTTGACGCGTGAGCGTAAAACCGAGGGGTCCTATGGGTTCGATTCCCGGTGGAGACGAAGAAAAAAAAATGTCTCGGTTTGGCAGGACACAGAAGGCTGATCACCTACTTGTCTCTAAAGAAATTCAATCAGTGAAACAGATGTATAATGCATCTGCCCCTTACCCCACTAGGGGACATGGGACTTCACTTACTTACTTACTTTATAATATTATGTTTCCTATGAGTCAAAAACCAACTTCAGAAAAGTATAAAATCAATGCATTTTAATACATTCGTACTTATAATATTAATATGGATTAAATTTATTACACATCCTTTATTGCCTTAATTACGAAAGTGTATAATCGGTAACACAAGTAGACACATAAAAGTTCCAACTCACGCTGGTTTAACACTAATTCAAGCTCTAATTAGATAGTAATTAGATATTGAGACGAATACGCCGCCCCAGTTCAGAAACTTTAATTAAGCTTTTGATTACAGGAGCCGTGTGGAGACTTGCTTATATTTTATTTTTATATAAAAAGCTTGGAAAATGTAAGAATTAAAGCCCACGTAAGAGGCGTTTGTCCTTGGAAATAATGGTCTGATGATTATAATGAGGTGTAAGTAGATATGGATTCGTTGTTGAGATTTACTTAAATGATATTAATAGCAATATTAAGAAGCAGTATTTTATTCATCAATACAGAAATATTGATCATAACATAAAAATAAAATATTTTTCTGTTTATCCATTTGCAATAATTAAACAAACCATCTTAACAACAATCATAATATTATATTATGCATCATAATAATATAAGTGTAGGAAAACTTCACACAAGCAAAGAAAAACGTATCTCATATATTTTCGTGGACAAATTACGGTCGTATAATTAATGAAAAAGCTATAAAAAAAATTATAAAAGCGGTTTCGTAATGTTGACAAAACTGCTACGCGGCTACGCTGCGTAGACATTTCGTAGCGCGGCTACGAAGCTTTTTAATTATCCGTTTCCTTATAACATGTTTGTTCCAAGTACAGTGCTTTTTACGTATGGTATTTGATATATAATGTTCGTTGAATACGAGCAATGAATATCAAATATACGACTAATCTAAAAATTTAACTACTTGGCATAATTGCTGATGAAGAGTTGTTCTAAAAATGTTCCGCATATGCGTAGGTGTGCCTGTATATTCAGACCCATCTAATTTTAGGTTCTACTCTCGCTAACAGCAACTTTAATTTAGAACGCAAAAACGGATTCACACTATATGAGCTATAACGATATTTTTAATTGAATCAATGCTTCTTATGTAAAATTGACATGATTTTTAAAGGACAACTACAATAGTTTCTTCTCTTATTAAAATGTTTTCCTAACAGAAACGTGGTAATTGAACTATGTTATGACGATTCAAAAATGCTTCTAGAAGAAGTCCAATTGAATAAGTAAATGTTTCAGTTTGAATTGAATAAGTGAAATTACTTTAGATTGGGAGAAATACATAACTTCGGATACAGAAATTCTATATGAAAAGCTTTAATAGTTCGACAATTAATTGATAACAAAACCTAGCAGCATAGTTTATGAAGGCGTATAAAATTAAGTTATTTTAACTCTTGGTAATGCTTTTGACTTGATATATAAGAAACTAAATAAACTAATTTAATAAATTATGGTGATTTTATTTTGATATGTTTAAATATCTTTTTTTCAGTAAATGTTTGAATTATATTATAATTATATTACACTTATTGCATCATCGAGAAACTGAAAAGCTGTTAAATATAAATAAATCACCTGCAAAACCTTGGTATTTCATGTAATAATAATAATAATTAAACGAGGATCTTAATAAGCTACATGATGCATGAAATTTAATAAATTACCTACAAAACCATGCTATTTTCATTAAATAATAATCAACGTATGAACTTAATAAGCCAAACTTAAAGCAGTACCTACATGATAGCTATTAACCGCGACATTGCTTGTGGTAAGGTTAAACTTGTCACTCCCTCTACGTGAGTCAGATGTTACGCTAACGTCTTATATGGGTTTTATAATTCGGACGTAATTGAGTAACATACTTACATAGATTTAATCTGAATAAGGGGTATTAAGAGCGTGTTCTATAATATATTTTTAACAAATTTATAACATAATGAAAGATATATTTTATATATATTGGATTGTTAATATATATAAAACCTTGATTTCCCTTAAAATCAATATGAAATTAATTTTAAGGAAAAACATTACTAGCGCGCAAAACTATTAATTAATCAACTAACTAGAAAGTAAATTGCTTAAATAATTTTAATAAATTACATATACATAAATAAAACGAATTCATTACATGTATGGATAACAGAGTATATTTTATCTTATAATTATTTTACTGTTGTAAGAAAAAGAAACGGTCGTAGGTTGAAGGTTAACACTGAATTATGGGGGAGTCAAAAAAAATGTTTTAATAACAGGTTAAAAAATTTTACACCACCAATACGTTCCTTCTCATGTTATAATAATTTAAATATTACATATAATACGAACCTGAAAGTCCATGAAGCCAGTGGAAATCCTCAAATAAATTGTTCGGTCACAAATTTGACAATTCACTCACGGGCCGATAAAAAAACGCCTTTATAAAAAAATAAAAATCTAAAATCCGACCAACGCTCGACGCAACACTGAAACATTATTATTTGATAATTATAACTTATAAATCGTGTTTTTTATAGGACGTGGTTCGACCGGGCTATGCCCTGAGCTCCGGAGGCTGACTCTCGACTACCGGTCGAAGCTTCGTATGCTGCAGCTCCCCTCTTGCGTAACTATTGTTGTAAATTAGATAAACCGTCTGGCGAGCTAATAAAAATGTTTATACGTTTATCACCTCACTGTTATTGAATAATTGGTTAACAAACGACAGCTGTGAAGTGAAAAGGAAAACCAATATGTACATATGTGTTATTTCATCTTGCGATTCTGAATAAGTTTCACCTTATGAAGCTGCGAGTGGCTCTTCGGGAAAAGCCTCAACGCGCAGGCGTCAAATGGGAAATTAGAAAGAGATAGAGATAGGATCTGTGTGTGCTGGAAAGGGAGGGGAAATCGTATAGTGCAGATAATCTCAATTTGTTGTCTAAACACGTTCGAGTTTTAAGATGTGAATAGTGTATGAAATGTGACGGTCGTTATGAAAATCTTTGATTTTTTGGGACGTTAATGAATGATACCCTGAAAACATACTTTATATGAAATAAATAAAATCTTTACTTGATCTTTTGAATAATTTTAAATGAACTATAAGTACGTGAGGTACATTTAAAACATAATATTGTATCCCCCGTATCGAGCTAAAAGCTTCCTGCGCGCGTAAGCGTTAAAAGGCTAAAATAATTAAAAATTAATAATTAATAATTAATAATTAAATATTTTTAGGTTTCTTGAAAATAAAATCAAAAGATTGATTCACTTAGCATAAACAGGCATACACACATTAAACTATACAACTCATTGAAACAGATTTCCTAAACTAGTTAGAACTCTTGAAATCAATTTAAAAAAAGTTATATACATACTTCTTTAATATGAAAAGCTCATTTAAACAAACACTTAAAATAATGCATACATAGGTATACATTATACTAATTACACTCAATAAAATACCCCTTATTAGTCATAGAACTATAGTTAATTGTAATTACTTTCATTGAGTTTGAAATACTAAAAATAAAAATTGCTAACCCCTATACTTATCAAAGACTGCGTCTCTATCTTATCTATTGATATCTCCTACTTAGCAATCTCTCTGTCAAATTTCACTTAAAAAGATCAAGCAGTTTCAGATATTTCATGCTACGTCAGTAAGTGTCAATTCTTAAACTTTTATATAACACTAGCTTTCAGCCCGCGGCTTTGCCCGCTTTTTCAAAGAAAAAGCCGCATAGTTCCCGTTCCTGTGAGATTTCCGGGATAAAACCTATCTTATGTGTTAGTCCAAGTTACCTTCTATATGTGTGCTTAATTTCATTGTAATCGGTTCAGTAGTATTTGCGTGAAAGAGTAACAAACACATACATACACATCCTCACAAACTTTCGCATTTATAATATTAGTAGGAAGTAAAAATAGAGTTGCTTTTAGTAGAGTAGTAGTTAAAATTAGATGGGTCTTTACTCTCAATATACATAGTTATTCAGGAAGGCACACCTACGCATATACGGAATACATTTTTAGAATAACCACCATCAGCAATTATGCCAAGCATTTTCATCTGCAGATAGTCGTATAACTACTATCTGCCTGCGACTTCGTTCGTGAATACTAAGTATATAAATATTGTCATAAAGAGAGATTGAATTATGAAAAATTCTTATATAAGTTATTCTCAATTAGGTATCAAATAGTTAAAAACATTAGAACTTCATACAAACCTTCCTCTGGTAAAAAAAACCTTAGTGCAAAATCATTAATTAATCCTAATAGTTTGCATTGTGCGTTTATACTAATTAATATCAGTTTCGTCAGTATTCTTTTAAATTTTATAACATAGGTAATAGTTTATAGAAATAGGTATAAATTTACGGTTTAAAAATGCGTAGTTATCACTCAATAATTTTCAAATAACCATAACCGTAATTACCTCTACCCGTGACCACGTTGGTATTTGTTCGAAACGCCTAAAAAAATGTGTGCGTGTACTGTACACACGTAAGAAGTGAAACTTCTTTATGACCTTATTTTTCCAAAAATAATTTACTATATGCAACTTTACAGAAATACGTCGAATCACGCGTGGTAGGGATAAGAAAAAGATGACGCGTAACGGAAAAATGTCACGCGTAACGAAAAAATGTTACACTAAATTTTTTTCCAACCCCGATAAAGAAGTTTCACTTCAATTAAAACGTGCGAAAAATACTAGGCAGAGTCGTAACAACCAGTGTCTGAGTTTCGTTCTCAGCTCAAGTGGCTACCCATTCGTTTTCGCCGGGATGTTCATGTGCTGCAACTACTATATCAAGTTTTGTTTAACCCCAAAACACCAAAATATCTCAAGGAAAATTTTGTGTTCAGAGGAGAAAACGGAGACTCTGTCCGCTCATCGGAAATGCTCCGGTTAAGAATGCCAGCTCATCATACAGGCTTTCTGGGTAACTCCTTCACTGTTCGTGCGATTAAATTATGGAACGCATTGCCGGAACCAATCAAGAAGGCGCAATCTTTGAATATTTTTAAAAATATGGTTCGTGATCATTATTTTTCTCAGTTACCCTAGTATATATATATTATGTGTAATATATTATATATTTATATATTTTATTAGTATATTATATTATTTTTATCTCTTCTCATATGCATGTAATCTATTTGTGTGTATGTATTTTATTTAATCTCTTAATTTTGTGGCTTGTATATTATGCTGTTTTTATTTTATTTCATTTTTTTATAACTCTTCTTCTTTTTATTTTTGTACATATATTTATTTATGCTCTGCCCTACTCCTATCCTTTACTTAATTTCTCTCTGTACAACCGGTTGTCTGGAAGAAATCGCTATTTAGCGATAAGGCCGCCGTTTGTTACAATGTATCCTAGATTAAGTCTCAATTTGTAATTTTTAAGAGCAATAAAGTAATAAATAAATAAATAAATAAACCAGCTAAAAATAAACTAATCGCGCGGAACGAAACAATAAAACAAAGAAGATTTATCTTTTAATCCCCCTACACAACAATCAATCATAAATTATATACTATCATTATTTTTCTGGAATTGTTATCGTGTCCCCAATAATCGCCAATTATCCTGAAGGACGTTCACCCCGGGGACATTGCTCCTGAAAGGGGGAAATAATTACATTAATTAACGCTTTGCGATGATTGCAAAGATATAACAAGTATATTTATATTTAAAAGCTAAAAAATAAACAAGGGAAATTGTCAAAATACATGTAATTGTCAAAATACATGTAAATCCATACTATTAATATTATAAATGCGAAAGTAACTCTGTCTGTCTGTCTGTCTGTTACTCAATCACGCCTAAACTACTGAACCAATTTTCATGAAAATTGGTATGGAGATATTTTGATAACCGAGAAAGGACATAGGCTACTTTTTATCCCGGAAAAATGACGCAATCCCGGAAATGCCATGGGAACGGGAACTTTGCGGGTTTATCTTTGACTGCGCGGGCGAAGCCGCGGGCGGAAACCTAGTAAATAATAAATAAATAAAAACACTTTATTGTACACACAGATGAAGTTGACAGAAAGACAATAAAAATCAGCACAAGAGGTTAAGGTACAGTAGGTGGTCTTATCGCTCATGAGCGATTTCTTCCAGACAACCAAAAAGCAAAGGAGAGCTGTGTGATGTACTTACATGAAATAGATATCTTTTTGCAATCAATATTAATTGTATTTTTTTAATTAAAATACTTCCAAAGATAGTCCTAGAATTATTCGTTTTTATATATTTTGATCCGCTAAGATCTAGAAAAACAAAGTAATAAACTTTATAGAACATAATATATATTACTGGTTAGCAATAAAATCATTATTGGGAATGTTTTTATGAATAAAATACCGTAGCCTGTGTTATAATCACGTTATAATATAACATACTAGCTGCGCTCCGCGGTTTCACCCGCGTGGCTCCGCTCCTGTTGGTCTTAGCGTGATGATATATAGTCTATAACCTTCCTCGATGAATGGGCTATCTAACACCGAAAGAATTTTTCAAATCGGACCAGTAGTTCCCGAGATGAGCGCGTTCAAACAAACAAACAAACTCTTCAGCTTTATAATATGTATTAGTATAGATTTAATAACTTATACAATATTTTATTTTAATGGAAAGAAAGTAATATTCCAAAAGTGCTAAGACGAATTCTTGCGAACTCTGTGTCCGTTAGAAACATATATTTTATAGAAAACTAGCTTTCCGCCTGCAGCTTCGCCCGCGATGTCAAGAACCAGCGAAGATAACGTTCCTGTAGCATATCCGGAAAAAACTATTCTATGTTTTTTTTCAGGTCTATCTCTGATTTATTCAAATGATTTAATGCAATGAAGATGAGACAGACAGAGATATACTTTCGAATTTGTAATATCAGTAAAGATTAAACTTCAACCTAAATGTATTCGAATCCGTCAATGTTCATATAAGGCGATCTTCGAGACCATTCTCCGTTATATTTCATTTAATCAATTGACTGGATCAAGCTAGCTAAGTGCGGCGTTTAGAGTTCACTTTACAAACTGTGTACATATACAATAGTTATAGGCAATGGCATAATATAACGGTGCATTTAGAACATAGAGCTAGAGCAAGAGCAAGAGCATTATTTCGTGATCTTTTAGTGTAAACGAAAACTATTATTCAGTGTTGTTCAGTATTAAAACATTGCATAGAATGTATTCGAACGCACGAACAACGAAAGAATGCTCTACTCTCTCTTGCTAAGAATGTATAATAATATAAGTTTGGTATTTTAAGATTTTGTAATGTATTGATCAACGTATTGATTGTGGGAGGAAATATATATGAATAAATAAAAAAATTAAAGAATACTCTACGCCTATTTACACTTAAAGAATTTGACATAGTGTAGGTTAGAATGAGCATTCGCTCGTTTGATGTAAATGCACCGTTATAAATAAAAATTAAAGAATTAGAATTTATACCATGCATTATTTGTATACTATTTATATTTATACAACACTCTACACGATAAAAAGGATGCAAATAAACTGCACATATCAAAGAGGTATTTTGTTATTCCACGGCTATTGTTCGGCCTATTGTACTATGTGTATCTTACATTTTGACAGATAGCTAAGGCTGTATTGTTCAGCAAAGCCTTTGTAGCATTTTGATGGATATTGTGTTTGAATTTGTGTTGGATTTTAGAGTATATAGTTTGTCTTAGTTTGAAATGTTAGTTTTTCATTAAAAATATGACGGTTGCTCTATCGCTTCTGTTGCAACATTAGTAGGTACATTTAATTTCAAATTGTAAAGATGATTATTTTCTATTAAGTTTATTATTAATGGATGGATAAGGTGTTTACGAAATTTCAGTAAAATATGGATTATAAAATTGTATGTAGGTAATAATAATTAATATTCAATCATAGCATAGACTAGACTTCAAATTTTACAAAATATCACAATGAAACGTCCCTATATGCGCTCCAACCGATAAATGATTTATTTTAATAAAATCATATTTTAAATAGGACTTTTTACAAAATTTCAGTCAATCTGTCATAATAACATATCTTTACTGGTTCATCCTGTTATCATATAAGATATTTAATTGAAAAAATATTATGTATTTTATTTCAATATTAGTCAAGAATTGCTTGCACCAGACACCTCAAAGCACGAGTCAATTTCACAGGCGCGTTTCATTGAACGATCTCTGGAATAGAAAACTGTCCAACAACAAAGTCCGTATGACTCGCTTTGTTATTTCAGTTTCTCTTTTAGTGAAACCTTTGTGCTTTTAAAAGGGTATAATATAAATATTTGAAGGACAAATAAACATATCGTGGTCAATATAAAAACCTAAGACTATACCTACTCATAGTACCTAGTGTATTTATTAAAAGCATTCATTGATAACATCATCATACAACTAGATACAACAACAACTTATTTTGTTATTAATATTCCGCTGATAAGAGAAATGGCCTATCCAATACAATAAATATTTTAATTTCAAACCAGTAGTTCCTGAGATGAGCACATTCAACAAACAAACTTTTCAGTTATATATTACTAGCTTTACTCCCGCAGGTTCGCCCGCATGCTCTAAAACTTAATAAATATACCTACTAAAACCTTCCTCGATAACCCCGCTATCTGTTAGTGAAAACAAAATGAAAATCGATGCAGTAGTTTTAGAGTTTATCGCAAACAGACAGACAAACGCAACGGAAGACTTTGTTTTAAATATGTAGTAATTCTTATAAATTTGAAAGCGATAGACTAAACACTATAAACTAGAAACTTACTTTTCCCTTCTACTATCAAGTAGAATGTAAGTAAAACCGCATGCCCCAGCTAGTTATAAATCAGCAAGAATTCCACTACATTGTGTCACAATGCCCTAACCTTGCGACATATTGGCAAATTGCTTCACAATACACATTGTTGATGACAAAAAGAACGCAAAACGTGAGTCATGTGCATCTCTATTGAATAATATTGTAGAATAATAATGAATAGGGTTGTTTCAACTGTTTGGTTGAGAATCTAAGCAAAAAGTTTATCGACAGTATAAATAGAATGTTAGCAAATATTCTTGAGAATACAAAGTGAACTATCATAGTTCTCGATTTTTTAACGTCCGGCAACTGAAGCCATTAAACCGTTCAAAAACGTACAATATAAATACATATAACATTGGAATGGTTCATAAAATAAAACGCATCATACTTTATTGGTATTATTTATTTAATCTTTATATTTAAGTACATAATATGTGAAAATACATGTTCGATCAAATTAGGTTAATTGGTTCCTTGTTATTTCACAAACTAACAACATATATAAATTAATGTGTTAATAAGATCATCTTTTAAATTTCTTGTCGGTTCTTCTCCGTAGATGCTTTCCGAATCGGTGGAAAATGTTAAAAATATGTAATGACGATTCAAAAGTGCTTCTAGAAGAAGTCTAATTGAATGAATAAATGTTTGAGTTTGAAAATATAGCAGATGTTTTCGTAAAAATAATTGATTTTTCTCCATCTTGAATATCCCACTGGAGAAATTCACCAAAGAGACCTTCAAGATCATTGTAATAATCATCATCAATAAAATCACATAATCATCACTGTCATCAATAGCATTATCTAATTGTAGATATTTATCACCCTGGTTTTTCAACTGTTTGTGTATTTACACAATTTGTTGTTAATTCTTGTTATTCAATGTTAATTCTATTAATTCTATACGAATCTCCCACAATACCACCATTATATCGTTGACGGAAATGTCTTTGCATATCAAAACCTTTATCATCATCACCTTCTATTACAGTAGCGACGTCATTTGTTTTCTTTCTTCCCAATGTTAGGTTAATATCTACACTTTTAATACTAATACTTCTTGATAACGATTTTGTTCGTTTTACCAGTTTGTCTTTAGGTTTGATATCGTATATAGGATTGGTGATACCGATTGTATCATTGCCAGTGATTTTGGGGTAGCGTTTAATTATCTGGAAATAGAAAGTCTTTATTAGATTTCGGTAAAGATATTAAGACTGTGTACTTATAATGTTTATAATATCGAATGTCGAAGTGAGGTTCGTATCTTTATTATAAGTACTAACGTATTATTTCATCACTCGAATAAATGTTGATAGGTTAACCTAATATACCTCCTTAATAAATTAAATTGAAAATTGTGCCTTCTTTTAAATAAAAATCTGTCGAAAGACACGGCATTTTATCATAAATTCGTCTTAAAACTATAACATAACATTAAAAAAAAAACTACATCAATTCTTCAATAAGCAAGAATTTAATCGGACACGTTTTCAATTCCCAAAGGAAACAATTCTTGTGACAGCATACAGACAGATTGCCTGCTCAGTGCTCATATATAACGATCGATCAGTCCCTGTTGATTTATCGAATTAAAAGGATATTTCTCATTTAGAGCACCTGGAGAATGTAATTTTATCAATATCGGTTGATAAAACTATGCCAAAGAAGTAGATTACTTTTTTTAACGTATTTCTTGTTTCTTATGTTAAACATTAATGTAACTATGTAAGATTTGTTTGTAATTAAATACCTTTTTAAAAGCAACAATTTTCTTTAAATACCTTCAATCTTCATTTTGAAAAAATTCGGAAATGTTTGAAAATAAAATTCAGGAATAAGTTTTACCTCAGTAGAAGTAGATCTACGAGGAACAGGTGGTGCATGTTCGTCGGAGGACGTGTAATCTGGAGGCCGCGCCCGGTACTGCTGGACCGTATTTGATGCGATTGTGTCCGGTAGTTTCCATGTACTAGAGAAATAATAATTATAACATTATTATAAATTTATATTTTGTCAGTTGGGAACATAAGACATTCTGTGTGGTAAGTATACCAATCTAGCACACAATATATTTTTCATTGTTATATTCCAATATAATTCATTTTCGTGTTGTTTTGTTTTTAAATGTATCTTCGAGTTCGATGAAATACTTTTTGGAATGTCTTATAGCCATGATAAGGCCGACAATATATTTTGTACCAACTTTCAATTGTCTATATAACTTCACTCTTTATTCAATGAAGAATGAATTTTATTTTATTATCTTTGGGAAACAATACAATATTTCTTATAATGAATATAGACATTTAGTACATACCTATCAGCCCGCTCAGTACTACGAGCGCGCGCGGCCCTCGCGAGGCGATGTAACGCGAACAGCGCACCCTCACTCTCATTCAAGTGTACACATAGCTCTTGGAGCATCTGAAAGTGATTCTTGTTATTGTAAAGTTGACCTTATTAGTGGGAGGTAGAATTACGAGTCGTATGGCAAGTGAGTTGGCTTGAAGAAGCACGTGGAAGATGATTTTTAGTAAAGGGTAGTTGAATAAAAATAACAAATGTATATGAATATATATATAAATGTATAGGATTAATTGAAAAGACGAGTTTTCGTTAATTCGTTTTATTAATCGGTGTCTGCAACCAAAAAAAGAAACATAATTTTGTCTTTGTACATTAAATTATTAAAATATTTGTCTTTGTTTATTATTTGTATTTAATTTAGTAGGAATAAATGCACGTGAAGCATTCACATAACTAAGAAATAACACGTGTCCAGCATGAACCTTGAGGTACACCCCGTATAAAATTACCGTAAAACAGCCTCGTCGTATTGCACACAACACCACATCAGCTAAAAGCAGATGCAAGCTATGAGGCTCTTTATCGGCGATCACGTTGAGAGGCGCCACGTGACTCAACACCCACTCATCTTCTACGCACCAGCTGTTGTCTTCTATGTCGGATGCTCCAGATTCTTCTACTAAAGATTTTTTAAATAATTATTCATAAGTTGTTGATTTTCTTTTTTATATCACTGACATATAATTAATATGGTATACCTATTCTTAATTGGTGTATGTATGATATTGTAATTATTTCCCAATAGCTTTGAAACATTTTATTTTCTCATGTTTTACTATCTTTTCTATATAAACTTGACAAAACTATGTAATATCATTAAAACAATTTTCTTAATTTTTAAAGAATTGTTACATAAAAATCATGATGATGATTTATCATTTTAGCAATCTTACCACACAACGCATCTTTTACGCTATTGATAAAGTCCATAGTCTCCAACAGACTAGGACGAGTCAACGGCTCTTTATTCTT
Source organism: Colias behrii (assembly GCA_029959065.1). NCBI lineage: Eukaryota > Metazoa > Arthropoda > Insecta > Lepidoptera > Pieridae > Colias > Colias behrii. Next base: position 1,152,299 of record JARWMC010000013.1, read on the forward strand.
CACAGTAGACCCAGCAGACCTTGGCCGTCTTCTCATCTCCTTAACATCCACTTGGTCAGAGTAGACCAAGCTTCTTAGCGTATGATACTTTCTTCTCAACGTCTTTACATCTGACTGGTTTGTGATGGAAATTTCTGGAAACCCGTAGATTGTAGCTGGTCGATGTTTACGCCTAGATTTTGGCTCTAATGTATTTGATGCTGAAGGAATGATATCTGGTTTGGAGGTCCTCCAGAAATTACCCTTTTTAACGCTGGCTAATATTTCATCTGTGCTACCGTGGCGCGATATATTTTTGGGTTGGAACCTGTAGAAAAAACATGTTTTTTTATTAAATTGAAATAGTATAGTAAATGTATCCAATAAAAAGGTTTAAAAGCTATACCTTCATTCATTTGACATTCAATATAAATGCTGTAATAATTGTACTATACAATAAAGTTTTTAAATGTAAATCATTTATTTTAAAAGCCATTTTCTTTATATTTTAGACGCAATTCCAACAAAACGTAGCAATTACGTTAAATCTTTTCCTTGAAATCTCGTAAGAACATAAAAAATGGAAACCTCGTACAGGATTTCTTAAATAAAATGAAAACTAAATAACCCCAAAATCTAAGCAAGGTCAATCCGATAAATGTGTCTCGTAAATTGCAAGCGGGTGTGTGCTGAATGTTAATAAAACACATCTGAGGTTCGTAATGTACTTTGTCACCTAGTTTTCGCTTTTCATGCCTTTCTTTATTTATAATTTACTTATCAACCACAAATGTGGAGCGTTAAAGGCACAGGTTAAAGTTATTTTTGGGTGTTCGGAAAAAACGGTACGCAAAAACTGTTATTATTTTCATTGTTTGATAGATTCGAATACTGGGCGTGAAGGTTTTTTTATATGTATTTCATTTATTTTTTATCTCTCCAAATACCATATTTTAAATACGAATGGAGGCACTTGTCTTTACTTTCAGTCAATTTACAAGACAGAAAATTTCTGTCCTGTGAATATTTTCAACAAATTTTATATCAGTATAGTTGTAATAAAATATTGAGTAACACATTCATTCATCCATATTCAACTTTCATATAATTTGTAGCTCAAGCTCAGTTTCAATATAAGCTGTAATCACATTAACATTAAAAAAGTAGCGTCTCAAACAATTTAAATTATCCTAATAAAACTTACATAACATCAAGCTAAACTATTTTAAGTCCAAACCAAATGAAAATTGTCTAAAAGTAGCTAGATTACGTAAAAATTTTCTCTTTTTAAGTATTCCAGCTATTCCCTTGGCGTTAGAGGGATGTAGAGAATTGCTGTTTCATTATACAGATGTACAAAGGAATTTAAATTGGACGGGTATGTACTGAATTTAGATTTTGAATAGATTTCTGCTATTGCATAGTGCAGAACAAAGAAATTCGGTTAATTCTAAAGAGGATTCGCAGTTATGTAATTGGATTCGAATAAAATAATTCATTGCTATTGCATATTTATATAGATAAAGATATAAGGAAAAGAGTCTTAGATTTGTAATAATTAACAGCATCAATCTATTTCATCCTTACTTTGTAATTTCTTTTATTACAATTTTAAACAAATATTCATATCTCTGTTGGTTCTTCAATTAAACTATCATAAATATTTATTAATCATTAATAGTAATTTTGTGTGCAAAATAATGTCACTTGTTAAGATTAAAATCTAAATTATGTTCTAAAAGTGCTAATTCCGCAACATGTGACATCAACTTCTGTTGACGCGTATAGTTTAGGTACCTTGGTAATACCTCTATGTGCTACAACTATGCCTACATACTTATAGAATGAACAAATATAGGCTGATGATGATGATGATGTGATCTAATTTAGAACTACGATAGTTATTATCAAAAACCTACCGTTCACCAACAAGCGCGTCATGGAACGCGTTCACGACGCATCGCTTCGCCAGCCGCAACTTCGCCTCGGCTTTATCCCGCCTGCTCAGTGTGAGGAAGCGAGCGGAACTGTGCTCCCTCCGGGAGGGGATCTTTAGGGGATAGGACACGGCTAGACCGTCTCCGGTGGGGAATATGAGGCGGAATTCTGAAAAAAAATTCGAATTTTATATACATTGTTTAAGATGACCGCCTCCTTGGTACAGTGGTTGACGCGTGAGCGTAGAACCGAGGGGTCGTGGGTTCGATTCCCGGTGGAGACGAAGAAAAAAAAATGTCTCGGTCTGGCAGGACACAGAAGGCTGATCACCTACTTGTCCTTAAAGAAAATCGATCAGTGAAACAAATGTATAATGCATCTGCCCCTTACCCCACTAGGGGACATGGGACTTCACTATGTTCAAGATGATGATAATGATGATGACGATGATGAAAATAATATGGTAACATTTATATTAACAAAAATGTGTTTCAATAAGTATGTACTGAAATTTTATATTTGTAGGTATTATCAACATACTTCTGTTTTTAAAAGAAACATCTTAAAATTGACCTTTTTCAGAATATCGCTCGGGCTCTTACAGAATTGATAAAAATGTTGTCTGAAATGCTTTTACAATTTAACAGTTGTATAAACATTAACTTAAGAGAAATAAAAGAAGAAATACAACTTTCACAAAAACAGGCTAAAAGCCATATCAGCTACAGTAACTCCCCTTAGCGTAACTCCCATAACTTTTCAAAGGTCCAACTTGACCCTTCGGCCTCAGATTTCCCGAGGGCGAGCAAATGGACAGAGTATTGACAAATAAATGATGAGCACAACTCACGCGTAACAAAAGGGAATCTGCAAATATTTGGCTGTTTTGTTTCAAACTAATCTTTAGAAGTAGCAATGAAGAATGAACTTTACGTATTTGACACGGTAATTTCTAAGTAAAAGCTTTAAATGGAGATAAATAGATACTTTACGTATTTGACACGGTAATTTCTAGAGTAAAACTATAATAGAGACGTCATCTAGCAACAGAAAGCAGGCAATTTATGAAAGTTTGTACTATACCCGCATCGACCACACAACCTATACCCGTAACCCGTACAAGATCAGTCTATGACAACAAAACAGGGTAAAGAAGGGTAAGTTACAAGCTTGCTGCCAATAACAAAAGCACTTAGTAAACTTAAAACTACGATTGTACAGAGAAAGTCTGTCATTATTCCCCCAATCACATAATATCTAAAAAAAATGGTTGCCTGTAAAGTCGGTTTTACGGGCGAAGATTTTACGTGACAACGTCTTTTTCTCGGTAGAATATTTATGTGCTGCGCGCGCGGCAGACCGCGGGCCTCTCTCTCGTTCGGTGACTCATCGTAACGTTACCGAGCGTTACACTTTTTCATAAGTGACTCCCAGTCGCAACCTAATTTAAGACGTTGTCACGTCAAAAATACGTAAATTAGATGCTGCATTCAAATTGTCCTTAACAGAAGCAAAACTACACCATTTAAAAGTGTTACATTGCACGGTAATTCGCTTTTATTTGAAACGCTTTAAGCAAAAAGATTTAAGCGCTAACAAATAGGTATATCGAGTTAGCCGGTTTCTAACAAAAGTACTAACTCCCCCGGCTTCCAGTCGCCACCGGTTAGTCATTACATCGTATAGTTTACTAGATGTGAACTATAAATACTTTATTTATTAGTTACTCTTAACTTTTCAGCTTAAAGCGCAAAAGCCCAATACAAATTTCAAAGCCTAAAGTTATGTATTTGTATTCTAGGTACCTTTTATCTTCTATCTATTTATATAGGTATCTTCATTAAGTTTCAGCGATTCACATGTGATTACGTTTAAAAGTTTTGAATTATTAATATAAAAAATAATAGTCACGTTCACGTTTAATAAAACTTTTGATACAATACATTTTATTGATAGCTACTCATACTTTTAAAACAATAAATAGTATAATAACATCTTAATATATATAAATCTCGTGTCACAATGTTTGTCCTCAATGGACTCCTAAACCACTTAACCGATTATAATAAAATTCGCACACCATGTGCAGTTCGATCCAACTTGAGAGATAGGATAGTTTAAACTAACCCGGCTTCGCCCGTGGTACCTACATAGGTACCACGGGCGAAGCCGGGGCGGACCGCTAGTAATATTATAAAGTAAGTACAAAATACAAGAACATTTACAACACTTAAAAAATAAGACATATCTAGTAAATATCCATCTGTGTAAAGCTATCGCCAGCATTAACTTTTCACCAGAACTTTTAGACCCCTCCATTTAACTACGGATCGAACGTAAAAGTACTTGCAGGGGTCAAGTGCGGCTGGTTTTATTAATTTTAACGTATTCCTGTTTAACCCGCCCGAAAATCCGAGCGCATTTACGAAACCTTTTAAATGAGATAATTTTGTATGAATAATAAAAAGGTAAATCTGTGAGCTGTGTTTCGTTAAATAATGAATGTTGTTTTATGATATAGGTGGGAAAATATTGCTGTTGAGTGGTTTATAAAAATATCCTAGTGTAAATTTTTGCTACGAAGACTACTTGATTTTAACATCCGAACGATAGTTTCGAAAAAGGCAGTATCAAAAACCAATTCTTATAAAACATGTTTTCACAGAAATACAAAATGAGACTACACTTTTTAACGTATTTAACAAGCAAGTTATTAATATATAATGCAATAAATTACTAAAGAAAAATAAATCAAGTTTCCAAGATAACTAAACTGAATTTCTTGAAAATAACAAAAAACCACATAAAACACAAAACTTACCCGTATGCCGATGTCGATCAACAAAGTCCACCACCGCTTTCGCCCACGCGTGTTTCTTAGCAGCCCCCAACAACCCCATACAGGGCTCTATGAACCCCTCGTGAACCCCCAAGCAGTATTCTTTTAAACCATCCAACTCTGAATCACAATTTTTAGCATCAAAGTCCTCTAGAAACCAAGAATTTTCTAAAGATGAGGTAAAGAGGTCGTCCAGGTAAGGCTTTAAAACCGGCCCTAGATATTTTTTGTCTTCTTTCGCTCCTGAAATTGTTAAAACAGCTACTACAATATAGGTAAATAATGTATTCTGTTAAAATGATTTTATGTAACGTCATAATCATGAAATATTTACCATATTGTTAGTCTTTTTCTCATAACACTACAACTTGACAAAATCCCCACCTTAATACTTTTAAGATCAGTGAAAGTCTTTGGATTATAAAATGAAAAATAATGCTACGTATAGATACTTACACGAAGTATCTCAATTTTTTACTAGAATTCATCTTCAAAAATTATTAAAATCCTTTCTACCGTTAATGAGTTATAGGTAGTGTTACTAACACGATACACTTTTTTTACAGATAGATAGATTTGACTACTTCATATAAAACTTTATAGTCATATGTGCGCTTACCTTTATAAAGCCAGTGCAACACCAAGCTCATGAGACTAGTCTCATCGTCTTCAAGCCGAAGGTCCTTATCCCTCCTCACAGCATCTATCAAACACGCTGATGATGCATCGTAATAGTCCTTTAATTTGTTCCACTTTTTAGACCTGATTTATTAGAAAAATAAATTCAAGGAAATCTTGACGAAATTCTTAAAATAAACAAAATTAATTGGCAATTATTTCGTCACAACTTTTAATCTTGGAAGAAATTACAGATACTCCATACAAAACGTCTCATTACCGCTAATTCGAATCGATAGAATCCAGTATTCACATTTTTTTTTAAATATTTATTGTAGAAAAAGATCTATTTTATACATCACAATCAAAGGTAATTATCACCCACCTGTATATTGTTAGCTCTCTATCAAATTCACCTATATTCCTATTATTTATATTATTCATATACGAATCTCTAGCTTGGTCTAAAATGATGGCCATAATATGTATTAAATCTTCAATAGATTCCAAATGTACAGATGTGACTTGAATCAGGTTGGCTCGGAATGTACTGTGACTTTCCTGTTAAAATAATTATAGTTATTAGTTAAAATTCAAGTGGATTCATGCATGATTTTGCTAAAGCCTTTGAAAGGGTTAAGGTTATTACTATTAGATGAAATTATTAAAGGCCATTGTTGAATTTGAAAGAAAATTTGTCGAATTGAATGGAATTTTAAAAGCAATTTCGTAGAAAGATTAACAAAAATAACAATAAAAAATTGCAAAAATTTATTTAAGGCGTTCCACAAGGAAGCAAACAGGGACCAACGGATTTCCTTTTATATATAAATGATCTTTATCAATTACATTGTATGATTTTAATTAAATTTTCAATTAACATACATAAACAATAGACCTCTTGCATCGCACCAGTTCCGAAGCCACTCTATTTAAATATCGTAACTGTCGTTTTGAATAACTACTGGGTCCCGTACATTTTATTTCGTGCGTCAGTCTCTCCCATCGTGAAAATAATGCTAATTCCAACGTTTCAGATGGTGAAAGAGGTATTTCTTCGTTACCTAAAATTTAAAAAAATAAAATTATTGAAAAAATGGCAAAAATAACCCTCATATAAAAAATAAAGTATTTGTTTCATTTTAAAGTTTTAATTGAAAATAAGTAACACATAATAAGAAACAAACATTTACTACCACTAATAGCAGAATTAATTTCATACATCAGATTTATTTACGTAAAATAAAACGTAAAAAACATGAATTGTGAACAAAAAAGTTCTTAGTTTATGCAACCCACCCACCCACTTGGTTATTACAACACTTACCCGCGACCCGATACAAGTGTCGCACGCAGCCAGTGAGCGCGATGACGTCACTCGCCCAGTTCCCGCGCGCCCCGCGCCGCGCCGCGCACCCGCGCTCCACCGGGTAGATGTAGCCGCACCTGCCGCCACTTGTTGCGATCTGGAGGAGCCTGGTGATGATGAGTGAGGTAAGGTAAAAAAAAAGTATGTGCCGAGCACACGTGTCAGAAGTGAAACTTCTTTGGCAAGATACAAAGATACCAAAACGATGACGGTATTGCCATGACGCGACCTTTAGGCGCCTAAAGAAGTTTCACTTCAAAAGGCAAATCACTACATGGTATAAAACAAAGTCACGTGTGTTTGTTAGTCTTTTTAATAGATAGAGTGATTAAAGAGGAAGGTTTTAGTAAGTATATCATTTATGAGGTTTAAGACAAAGCAGGGGAAGCCGAGGGAGCAAAACTAGCTATGCATAATTTAATTAAAATAGAAAATAGTAAAATAAATAACAGGGATGTTCCTAATGATAGGAAGATAAAATTTGAAACAGTCTGGTGAAGAATATAACTTACTCATCAAGAACTAGCAGTAAGTGATGCGCCAAGTGCGAGGCGAGGCACGCTCGCGCCACGCCGCGCTGCGAGGCGCAGCGGTACGCGCGACGACGTAGCACGCTGCTCGCTGCGTAGCGACTTAGCAGTTGAAGAGAACCCTATAGGTATACAGACAAAAACTGAATCTAAAAACTTCGAAAATATGTATCAAAAGTTATTTTCAACTTCAAAACCATAATCTGAAAACTCATATTTTCATAACTTTTACCTTGCAAATACCGTTGTGCATAAAATATTTTTACTTGTATTATTATTTTCCAAACTTCAATGACATTGCAAATACTGTACCAACCGCTACAACTACAATCTAAATACATTACCTTACCTCAAAGTGTACTTTTCTCCTATCCACAAGAAAACTTATGTTAACGTAAATTGACCATATGACCCATATTTTATAGTCCACATTGTCCATACGACCATACCTCAAAATGCCCCTCCCTCATCTTATCCACCAGCACGTTCAAGGCACCAGCAATCCTGGCCACGTTGGATAGATCAGAACAATGAGCATCTAGGGCTGCCTCTAGTGCGGGGTGCCAGAGCTGCCAAGTAGAGGAGCGTTCTGCACACACCATGGAAGATGGTGGAGCTATTGCCACTGCGTAGTAGCCCTGTAGCAGGTTTAAAGGTTAAATGGGTAAGAATCAGGAGTAGAAAATAATGGATAAGAAATTTTCTTTCTAATTATGACAATTCATAAATTAAATCTTTCATGATTTCTTCATCAGAATCTTATTTTACTATAGCAGTTTGAGCAAAAGACTATCTACCCTTTTCGAATGCGATGGGAAACTTGTTATTTGTGATTATAACAACTTTAACTTCGCATTCGAAAAGGGTAAATAATTCCAGGCCTATTAGTTATAATAAAAAAACTCACCCCTTGTCCACAGCTATAATGCAGCAACGCCAAGGGATGTGTGATCGGCACTTTAGTAGTATACGCGTCTGGGCTGCAACCTCGCACCCTTGCGCCGAGCAGTAGCTTAGCACTATCACCCCCCACTCCCACACGCACTACAACCCACGCTGACCCCTCTACTATGGCTAGTCGATGTTCAGGGATGGTTTGGTGGGATGCTAAAAGTGGTAAGAAATATATGGTTAAGTGGATAACCGGGTTAAGGAACTTTAGAAGATATAAAGCTGGTCAAGAAGCAGTTTAGCGCTCTCTAAGCGCTATAGCCTATAACTATTCAATGTTTCGTCATATTTTGGTGGAAAGCCGGTAAAATGGAAAACCAAATGGAATTGAAATTGAGAAGATATGGACTGTAGTAAAAGAATTAGAGATAATGTCTAAAATATAATAATAAAAAACTAATTTAAAAAAACATAATATATTAAAGCAATTCGCAAAATTAAATACTGATTGTTTTGTTTTAAGGTATCTTAGTTTTATTTACAACCTTTATGTGAACCTTATTTAGATTTATAGTGGAATTAATAAAATAAACATTTTCGGATCAATGGTTAATTTACCTAATCTATAAAATGTAATTAAAATTCCTTTTGAAGAAGTCTAGTGGAATAAATTTCGATGTGAATTAGAAAAGGTTTCGTTAAACTAATTTAACTAAATATTTTTGATAAGACACCTAAGTGTCGTATTAAAAATATTTAGGTAAAGCTAAGCAAGAATTTTTTGTTTAAAACACTTTCTCACTTAAAAATCTCTAAATTATTCAGTAACTTTCGTTTTTTAATTTCAATTAAACCATTAAAATACTTAAAATAAAACTTATGCAACTCAGCATTGCAAAATCAGTTAGCCATGACAGTTTCCAGCTACCAACTCATAACTAACTCAGACACGAGTGAGTGTCAACTTATAAGTTGACTAATTAGTTGGTTGGGATTAATTACTAGTTGTGGACCGTGACTTCGCTTTATACAGGAGGTTCAAAAAAAGTATAATTAAATTAAATTCGCTTAAATTAATACGCTACTATTACAAATGCGAATGTTTGGATGATTTCCTTCAAGAGCTTAGTATTGTGGATTGAATCTGGGTAAAACTTAGATCAGTGATAGATGAAAATCAAACATGTAATTCTTAGTCATTTTCGTACATAATAATTTCGTAAATATATTTTTTCGAATTCTATCAAAAAAATTAAACTGAAAACATTTGCAGCACTGTACAAAACATTCATAACACATTTTTATTATTCCTATGATGCACATAGTATATGTTAATAAATTTGAATTATTGACGACGACCTGGCTGGCCATGGCTAACATTTTATAAAACCAAAGTGTTTTATTAAATGTTAGCCATACTTTAAACACACTGCGAACTTTGGACGATTTTTAAATTGGCTATACCTATAGTACTTTGAAACATCCTGTACAAAATGTGGCGTGACGCGATCAATACCCACTTTCAGCTGATATAATCCATTAAAACTTAGCGAAGTTCGATACACATCACAACCGAAGCTTACTAACTTCCAAATCGCAAATCTAAAATATTTGACGCGTTCCGTAAAATTTTCGTTTAAAAAATTTTATAATTTTATTTGACATACGGTAAAAGATATATTTATTAAATCAAATTGAAACTACGAAAGTCTCTACGGAGTTTCAAAGAGTAGAATTAATTCCAATGCCTTGATAAATTCGTCGGTAGCCTTATCAAAATCCTAAATCATAACAAATACTTTCTTTTACTAACACTAGAATAAGTACTAGATACTAACAATATATGGTCAATGCTGCCTGATACAAATAAAAAATGTGTGCGTGTACTAGTGTACACACGTAAGAAGTGAAACTTCTTTATGGCCTTATTTTTCAAAAAATAATTTACTATATGCAACTTTACAGAAATACGAATCGAATCACGCTAGGTGGTATAAGAAAAAGATGGCGCGTTACGGAAAAATGTCACGCGTAACGAAAAAATGTTACACTAAATTTTCTTCCAATCCCGATAAAGAAGTTTCACTTCAATAATAAAAATTGAGCTATTTATGAAGAATTTAGACACATAAGGATTAAGGAATGTATACAATCAAGAGTAAAAACACAAATAAACTCACCCCGCTCCACATAACAGTATGAGTACGGTGCGGCGTGCGCATGTGCCCTTGCGCTCAACACGCGTAACGCGCCGCCACCGCGTGCCCGAGCACAACGCGCTACCAGTTGCACCCAGCGCTCTACTACCTTGTCTCTATGTAGAGAATATAAATAAAAGCTCTAAAGTTAATTTTTATTATAAACTATGTAGCAAACCTGGCGAACTCCGTTTCGCCACCAGAGTTGCTATAAACCTCACGGAGCCCGAGACCTTTCCAACGAATGCAAAACCGTGGAAATCGGTTAGTGCGTTCTGGAGTTATAGCGTCAGGAAGGAAAAGCCGACTTATTTTTATATAGTAGATGTAAAGATTTAGAGAAAAATTATAAGCTCTACTTTATGTTAGTCTGGACGTAGAGAAAAATAATAAAGCGTAGAGCTTATATATATATATATTTTTTTTTTTAATTTATATAACTCTACATGTAGAGTAGAATTATAACGCTCTAGGTTATATAAATCTGGATGTAAAGATTCGTTTATACACAAATTCTGTTTAGACAATCGAATCGAACATCACTATTAATATTCACGTTATCATAACATGGAAGAGAATCTATCATCTCCAGGTATTCTACCAATTTAGGCATCTCAAATGGTCATCTACCCCTTACTTACCGATACAAATAAAGAATTGTATAGCTGGTGTGTAGAACTTATTGGGAACTAGTAGGGATACTATGGTCACTAGGTATTCTAGCCATTTATACAATCAAGAGAATTTAGGCAACTGAAATGGTGATCTACTCCATACTAACCGACACAAATACCCAGCAGGCGTGAGGAACTCATCCCAGGTCTCCGCCTGCCGCCCCGCCAGCCGCACCTTGCCGAACCCCACGGGACCTTCCTGGAGACGACCCTCGTCATCCACGTTCAGTATTGGCAGAGAATCTATAGTTACCAGATATTCTAGGGATTTAGAACGCATCTGAAATTGATGATGAGAATAACGTTATGTAATTTTACAAATAATGAACAACTGCGATTGCAAGTATCTCTGCCTTATTTTCTTCGTCTGTACAAAGTTTAGGTGTGATTTAGGTGGCATAACACTGCTTGAAAACAGCAAAGAATTATTACCATACCATGTCTATGTACACGAGAATGAACTTACATTTACAGTTTTTACATTATCATCTTCTGATAAATTACATTATAAATTGTGTTCTTCTCTGTAGAATTTCATCATATATTTAGCAATTAGTATTCGTAACTGTCTTATTCTTATACAAAAGGAAAAATATAAAAAGACTCATCATTAACTATAACATACTCGTTTCCCCCTATGCAGTGCTATAAGATGACTACATCTGAACCGCGGGTCGCGCTGTCCGGCACCATCTACTATCCTCTGAACTAGAGCCTCCACCATCATCTCTGTTTCTACTGACATGCGACCTGACGAAGATGTGCAAAAATATTGTCAGTGTATATACAGTCAGTATTTAAAATTAATTCTGTTTGGCCACTAATGCAAAAAGTGAAACACTGCAGATAAATTCTCATAGAATATTAACATATTGACCATACTGTTGTTTTGTATTATCTCGTTGTTAAGTGTATAATATCAAATGTTAAGTGTATAATCCATACTAATATTATAAATGCGAAAGTAACTCTGTCTGTCTGTCTGTTACTCAATCACGCCTAAACTACTGAACCAATTTTCATGAAATTTGGTATGGAGATATTTTGATACCCGAGAAAGGACAGGCTACTTTTTATCCCGGGAAAACGACGCAATCCCGGAAACCCCACGGGAACGGGAACTATGCGGGTTTTTCTTTGACTGCGCGGGTGAAGCCGCGGGCGGAAACCTAGTATCAATATATATAAATATTATTTTAACTTATATTAAGAGAACTTTCAACTTATCCCTCGTTTCAAAGTGATAGCTTTTAAGATAGGATAAGTGAGCTCTACAAACACCCCAAAGTTATAGAGACACGATGTTTCATACTAAAATCGATATAACAATTCTTATAATATAAGTGAATAGACTACAAAATATGTAGTTACATCTATAAAACTAAAAACACGAGAATTTTGCTCATAAGTATTTCGAATTATACAAGCATTAAAATTGTTATTATTTTAATGTTACTACATATATTTTCTAAAATGTTTAATGTAATATGCAGTATGATAACCTGTTATATTATTACCTTTCTGTACCTCTTCATACAGTGTATCGACATAGGAATTCAAAGATCTCAACTGATGACTGGTGAAGCGAAGCCCTGACGCCGGCAAACGCAGGTCCCCGCCGGGAGTGTCGCTCACAGCTGATGTGTTGGAGCCCATTGCTATTGCCTAGATATTATTAAGTTTTTGTAACTTTAGAGTTTAGAATGCTTATAGTCTTAATGTTATTATTACCGACTTTAAAGAAGGATCCCGTTTCATATTACATTGTATATTTTTGGCAGAAGCCGTTATATTTAAGATAATTAAAAAAATATTGTTCAGAAAAATAGAGGCATCAAAAGCTTTTTGCAACGGCTGAGCCAAATTTCTAATTGAATTCTGTTAAGGCATGAATGGTTAAAAAATATACTTCTAATATTATACACGTGAAAGTTAGTAAGAATGTACATGTTATTCTTTCGCGCAAAAACAGTTGATCGATTTGTATGAGGGAGAGAGATAGAGCTTTTTACAAATATAAATAAATTTGTCACAAAGGTACATTATTTCTTTTTACAGTTATACTAAATAAAATGCATGATTTATACGAAACAAATTGATCACAAAATATTCCACAGACCTCTAAATTACCAGATCATTACCGTGATGCACAGACGCACGCTATCAATACAAAATCAAAATAATTGTTGAGTTTCCGCCGGAAGTCACATTATGTGTCGTCAGTGATGCGGACAGGTGGTCATGTACCATATTATATAAGTACCATAATATAGGTGAGGAGCGAGCGATGATTTTCTTAAAACATTAGATTTTAGTCCGAGCTCTTGCTGGTAGATTTTTATTTATTACTACACAATACAAAAGAAAGTCGCTGTCGCTGTCTTTCCGTCCCTATGTTTGCTTAAATATTTAAAACTACGCAGCGTATTTTGTTGAGGTTTCTTTTTAATAAATAGAGTGCTTCTTGAGGTAGGTATATCATTTGTTGTTGTATAACATTTGTTTTCTACAAATCGGGCGAAGTCGCACGGAAACCTAGTCATCTTAATATATATAAATCTCGTGTCACAATGTTTGTCCTCAATGGACTCCTAAACCACTTAACCGATTATAATAAAATTCGCACACCATGTGCAGTTCGATCCAACTTGAGAGATAGGATAGTTAAACATGTAGGTACCACGGGCGAAGCCGGGGCGGACCGCTAATATTATATAAATATGTATTTCGTCTGCGGATTCAAGAAGAAGTTTCGAATGATGGGTCCTCTCATTTTCGAGTTTGGTTTTAGCGAATAAAATTATCTTATTATAAAGCTAACTTTTTTTTTATAGCAGTAATGGAATCCTAAAAAAAATAATTGAGATTCGAAATGATTTGTTATTTTTTTATGTGTGTACTGATTTCTTCCTTTTTCTTACTAAATATCTTCTTTTCATTTATATTTTTCCATCTCTCTACATATTACAATTATTATCCACTGCGAAACGGTATCATAGAACTATAAATATACAAGATGCAGAAATTATATAGTATATATGTATATCTGCTACGATTATATTACTTAGCACGTGGATTACGTAAATTATGTATCTAAGTTTTATGAAGTATGTTCTCAAATATAAGGAATAATAATAATATTTGAATTCAGTTTTGATATAATAGTTGCCTTTAATTTTCAAGTTACATTTATAATTTATGTTATTTACAGCTTTTTACGCATGTTATAGATGCACCTTATCTCTACACTATACAATTTTACATCACTACATAGTATAAAACAAAGTCGCTTTCTCTGTCCCTATGTCCTTATGTCCCTATGTATGCTTAAATCTTTAAAACTACGCAACGGATTTTGATGCGGTTTTTTTCAATAGATAGAGTGATTCAAGAGGAAGGTTTTAGTATATAATTTATTTAAGTTTTAGACAAAGCGGGTGAAGCTGCGGGTGGAAAGCTAGTTCTATATATATGTAGGAACTCTATCTACTTATATCAAATGAAAATTATAAACATAAGCTTAACAGTAAAATTGCATAGATTTTCAAAATTTGCTGTTTCTATATTCGCCCTTGTGCACAGCTAATGAAAACTAAAATGACATGTAATTTATGCGCGGGAAGGTCGAATCACTGGTCTGTGACGCTATTTTATAAAAAAAACACATTGAAATTGTATATTGTCGTAGTAATCCGGTATTGTTACAATACAGTTTCTAACGGTTGCCAAATTTTGTATTCGATTTCATTCAATAGAAATAATACTAAATTGTATTGTTTTAAAAACTGCCTAGACTAGCCATAGTAGATAATATTATGGTAATTAATTCGTTGTAAAATGATAAGCGTTTTTAGGCACATAAATGTTAGTTTTATCGAAAGCATTAAGTACATTCATACATACACTTGTTAAAATTTTCCTGTTTTCCCATTTATCATAAAAGGGGGGTTATATTCATACACGCTAAACTAACTTGTTTTAATTTATTTTTTTCTGTTTCCCCATTAATCATAAAAAGTGCGATTTATGCGCAAATAAAAATGACTATGTAAAATCTGTGATAGAGTCATGTTGCATGTTTTTTCTCAATAGGGTTGATACTAAACGTTTTTCATAAAATCATAAAATTTTTATATGAAAATCTATCATAAATGAGATTTATGACAGATTTTCATATAAGAATTTTATGATTTTATGAAAAAGATTAGATTTATTAAATCTATAATTGTCTTTACACCAACAAACTAAATAAATCGAAAAACAAACATAGGTACCTACATAACCTACATTATATACCGCTTGAATTTAACTTGATAAGTAATAAATTTTATCAAGGTTTAAACACCTATGTTTAATAATGAAGACTATATTAAGTGATAGGTAGGTAATTATTCATTGAGTATTATTTGTTCGTTTATGTAAATCATGTTATAGACGACGCATCGAACTTGCTTTATTATTTTTGCATCAAAAATTTTCGTGTCGTGGTGTTCGTAGTTAAAATCCCCCGAAACAGCTTGACGGATTCTCATGAAATTTTATGAATTCGGACAACATAAAAAAAAAACAAAAATTACAACATTGACTTTTCAATATCATATAGATAATCGGTAGAGAAATGTATAAAATCTTATGAGATTCCTTAATACTTATGAAAAAATGTTATTATTCAATTAAAAAATATTATTATTTGCATATTTAGTTACATACTTTTACATATTAACTAAGTACATATTTTAAATTAAATAATCGTTTGTTTCTATTTTATAAATAAAACTCTCGGTTAGTTAAAAATTAAAAAAAAAACTCACTCAATGGCTGTTTAAAAAAAATCCATTGCCAAAACACGAAACAAAAAAAAGAATTATTGTACATCAGAAACGTCAAGATTTCCCGCCTTTTTTAATGGCGCAGATACACACAACTCCACTCGCCCAGTGAGTGTTTGCTTTGAGCTGTTGGCGCGGTGGAACGGAAGTAGTTTACACCCATTAATTCGCGCCACAATACATTTTACTCGAAACCTCGTCGTACACATTATGGCCGCTTTATTCTACATTTTAAGGCAGGAACATAGCAATTTTGTGGAGAAGTTAATTAAGATTCTTTTTTTATTTATACTTTACATTGTTAGGCGTTATTTGAATATCATTTTACAAAGTAAATGGGATGCTTTTTATGTTTGAGTTTCTACTAGAATTATACAGGGTGTCCCACTATTGGTATACTAAACGCGAAGGTAGGTAGTGGGGTTAGAATGAACATTCGCTCGTTTGATGTAGATGCACCGTATGGAATTTAATATTAAGAACATATTATTTATTCTCGTATTATTAGATAATGAAATAAACACAATATAATGCTTATTCAGGGTATATGCATGCCCATGGTAGATGCTGCATGGTAGAGTAGTAGGGATGAATAAAAAGAAAGATATCTTTATACAGGGTGTCCCACTGTTAGTATAATAAGCTCAAAGGAGATTATAGTTTTGCATACACTGATCACGTAAAAACTACTTAACAAACATAACAGCAAAATTACTTACGTCAAAAATTTTTTGCTAAATTTTTCCTGAAAATCCATGTTTTCTTCTCTAGCTTCGCGCAGCCGGCATATACAGCTTCTGTAATGTGAGCATTTTGTCTATGAAAACATAATCTTAAACGATAGCTCACGTGCGGGAGTAGGGCGGGTTGCTTGTTATGGGTATACGCATAGCGTTTTAAGAATTCATCTATTTGAAAAAAAAATTCGTCTGGAATTTTATAAGTATTTTTTACGTACTCAGCGTATGCAAAACTATAACCTCCTTTGAGCTTATTATACTAACAGTGGGACACCCTGTATAAAGATATCTTTCTTTTTATTCATCCCTACTACTCTACCATGCAGCATCTACCATGGGCATGCATATACCCTGAATAAGCATTATATTGTGTTTATTTCATTATCTAATAATACGAGAATAAATAATATGTTCTTAACATTAAATTCCATACGGTGCATCTACATCAAACGAGCGAATGCTCATTCTCACTCACATCCCCACTATGTCAAATTATTTTAGTGTAAACAAGCGTAGAGCATTCTTTCATTGTTCTTAGTGCGTTCGAAAAGATTCTATGCAATGCTCTAATACTGAACAACATTGAACACGAGTTTTACACTAAAACATCAAGAAAGAATGCTCTTGCTCTAGCTCTAGCTCTATGTTCGTTTGATGTAAACTTTTTTTTACTTTAATTCGTATATTCTACAATCGTCCATAGAAATTAGAAACACGTAAACGAATTTACACGCGTGTAAGTATTTATTGTCAAATGTGCCTACAACAATTTGTCACTCGGAAAGTGATTAGTGCAACCGTTTAGTGAGTAATGTACAGATAATTTCGCGTTCGTCACTGACATGCCTTTACTATCTGTGGTAACTATTCGAGCTATTGTTAAATAGATTTTAGTTAACACAATACTACTCTATATGAGTAGATATATTATTATGTACTAGCGTTCTACCCGGCTTCGCCCGTGGTACCTACATAGTTTAAGCACTCAAGGATCACGTAGGTACATATACAACGGTGAAAGAATGTTTGAAATCGGTCCAGTAGTTCATTAAATTAGCGCGTTCAAACACACAAACAAACTTTTCAGTTTTACATTCTTAGCAACCATAGATAGTACCTACGCATTTTACGGCTAAACCACAGACCACTGCTCCGATTTAGATGAAGTTTGGGATAAAATTAGTGGAAAACATAAGCAATTTATTTTAAAAATCAACCCCTAGACTGTCATAGGAGAACTTAGAAATAAAGTTATAGAGTTTTGGTATGATACCAATACCTAATAATTGATATTCTAAGACTCAAAATCAATTGAATAATTATCTTATAATCGTAAAAAATAGAATATTATAACGTAACGGCACCAGTCTTGTACAGATTAAGGAAAAAATTGAAGTTTTTTGCAAATTTCTCGTAGGTTTTTTAACTTTATTGGATATTGTTTAGTTATACCTTTAGTTCAATGTTAGTTTAACGTAACCAATGTTAGAAAAAAGATTACAATGCATAAATAATGAAGTTATTTATAAATTAAAAAACCACTTTTTTGCACCAGTGTTGGACAGTGAAAATCTAATGATGGACACCCAGTTTTGGACAACATCCAGTTATGAACACCCATTTATGGACTGTACCTAATGTTGTTTCTCCAGTTATTTACACTTGGAGAAGACTTATAGTTATCAATAGAATCTTGAAAATGATGATTGGAATACAATACATCGGGGATGCATTTATAAAAAATAGTACTTATTAATTATTTTGCATACTTATAATATTTAAAACAGTCTTAATTTCCATTTTCTAGGCAAAAATTGGACAAATGCATCGTTAAATACGTGTTATGTCCGTTAAGAAACACCAATATGGGTTTTTTTTCTCAATAAGTCAGGGATGAAAAATATAACTAAAAAAAGTACTGCCATTCCATCCATTTTGGGACTTCTTCTTCTTCGTCATATCACACTAGTCAGAGCGAACGTAGTCAACATGAGGTTTGGGGGGGTAGATGTTACCAGCTTCACGATGTTCCGCCATATCTATCTGTTTACTGGCATTCCGCTACACTCGTGAAGTGAATCGCCAATCTGAATCCGCCAGCAGCCTTAACCTGATCGGCAGTAGCGGCGTTAGGGTAGGGCGCGGTTGGGCGACCGCCCAGGGCGCCGGATATAAAGGGGCGCAACAGGCGCCCCTTTATATCAATAAATAAATAAATATTATAGGACATTATTACACAATGCATACAATGCCGCTCGGTGGTCAATGGGTTAAAACATATGTTTGTATGTAACCGACTCCTTTCGACTTTTGACCCACTTTAACCCTTATTAAAACGCTGGGAGCTATACTTCCCACGTCTCAGATTGAAGTAAATCGTGTTTTATTTTTAAAGCTTCACGCGTCCTACGTACATTATTTGCTCGTAACTAAATCAGTATTTTATAGTAGGACGCGTGAAAGGAGGAGAAAGTAGGATGCGTAAACCTTATGCAGTGTAATATTTATCTACGCAATCTTAACATTTCAGAGAACTTTTTTTCATGGAAACACTTTTCAGAGAATTATTACATGTCATGGTAAAAACACGTCAAAGTCAGGTGACGTGATTTTGCAGCCGAAAACGACCGTTATATTTTAGTTTTTGGTGTAGTGCTGAAAAAAAATTAGTTATGTAGATTTGAGTTCTAGCTATGTAAACTAGACTATATTACGGTTGCGTGAAACGTAAAATATGCCCAGAATCTTTCGTTTATACCATTGGTAGAGTCGATTGAAATTAAGTCTTTAAGTGGGAAGATATCATCCCAGTGTTTGTCCCTGCACACGACATTCGGAAATTCTATATATAAAATCTAAAAAAATCTGTCTGTGTAAAAAATCTTTTTTAGTCGGTTTAAGCAACTTATTTATTATTAATCGGTATTTCCTGATCAGATAATTAAAAATCTTAACTGAATACATTAGTATTTACCTATAGCTTTTATTTTGTTTAAGAAAAATGCCATGTTTATGTTGAAGTCATTCATTTTTCAATTTCCGAATTCTTCCCTTAGTAAAAGAAACTTGCATTGATGAGTACTTTCACCTGCTTTATTAAAAAATATGATCTATATAATTTTTTATGATAAAATTTAATTCACAAGTGGAGTCAGGTTAACTAGCTAGTGTTTTAAAATATTGGTGTCATACTGGACACTGGGAGCTATAGTTCCCACCTTTCCAACCTTTTTACAAGAGAGAACAGATGACGGGATATATAATTCCCACCAAAAAAAGGTAACTTCCCCCCCACTAAGTAACCCCTCTTTTGTGTGTATTTTTGAAATCTACGACCCAAAATTACCCAGGAACGTATCTTACTTTTTTGTTAACTCCTCCACAGGCTCGCGTTTGAATAAGGGTTAAACCGTAGACAGAGAAACCAATAGACACCGGCAATGCGTGTCGCAGAAAGAGATAAAAAAGAATACGTCACAATATTTAGGGTTACCGTGTGAGTGAAAATTTACCCCACAATTTGTAAGATACAAATCTCTCAATATCATTATTCACATAACATAAGTGGATAATAATGAGATATCCACATTATGTAGGTACATACTTACATGTCTATACTAATATTATAAAGAGGAAAGGTTTGTAATTATGTATGTATGTATGGTTTTCACGCATAAACTACTGGACCGATTTCAAAAATTCTTTCACCATTAGAAAGCTGCATCTTCACTGAGCAACATAGGCTATATTGCATTTTCAAAAAAATTTGAGATCCTTACCAAAAATGCAATATTAATTTTGTCTAATTAATTCTGTCATCGCGTGCGCTGCGGAATCTATTGAAAATAGAACAAAAAAATGTTCTACGGTATTATAGAATGGATCGATATCTACAAGAAAGTCCGCGATATTACATTCAAAAGATATAACGAATTTTTAAAAGTCTCAATTTACAGAAAATAGTAGGTATGTTTAATACAATGAGGAGGCGTAGTGCGGGACGGGGTGAAGGTGAGGAGGGAAGGGATATTCGCAGGAACTACTTTGATTCCGATTTGAAAAATTCTTTCAGTGTTAGATAGCCCATTGATCGAGGAAGGCTATAGTAGGCTATATTGTACCATAACACTTAGACCAACAGGAGTGGAGCCACGCGGGTGAAACCGCGGAGCGCAGCTAGTATATAATAAACATATTACTTTTAGATGGGAGACATATTATGTATATACACATACCTATATATTATATAATATGTATATATCATTATCATAATCCCATATGAAAATGTGTATGTAATGATAATGTAGATGAAAACTCGATTGTTTATTATTTTTTATAAAATAAAATAAAAAATAAAAAAATAAAAAAAATAATGTTTATTTTCGTAAGTATTAACAGATACACACGTTAATTATATTGACCGACTCGCGAAGGCGCAAAAAAAACCGAAATTTACTTAATAATAATTTATTGTAATAAAAAAATTACATTTAAATTATCTCTAACTTAATTAACTACGTCCCTCCGGTTCAATGTTGGAACCAAGAGTGTCCAATGTCTTCGGCGGGGCAGCGTCGCGGTGGTGGTGATTGCCGTAATACTTTCTAACCTTCGGTTTTGGTTTCCAATCTGGTCGTCCTGTAGCTACAATCCAAATTTGTCGTAAATTATCCGGTTCAGAAAAACTGGAACAAGCCATTGAATATTTCAGATATTTAATTAAATACACACTGCAGAATATATATTATTATTTCCCATAATAGTGGGTAACAATTTGTAGAAAAGTTGGCAACACAAAATTTTTTAGGTTAAAATTTATAATTGTTATTTTTGTGGTTTTTAAACAATGTATTCAAGTCAACAGCACGTGATACACAATATATTAACACGCTAAAATATCATGAAGGCCTATAAACTGATAAAGAGTTGTATACTTACGAGTGAAAAGACAATCCAGGCATTTTCGTTCCACTATCACTTTTACACCCTTTAACGCTACACCGCACCATGGTATTATTTTGTAAGGTATTAACAGTAAGTCTAAATCATTCAAAACCAAACATTCCATGAATTACGTAACTTAGAGCATGTAAAAACTATATTTTTATGGAAGACGATAGCTAGCTGTCAAACTTTGTTTATCAAACTAGGTTGCTATTCTTGAAAAAAGTGGCACGCTGCGTGAAACAAAAAATTTTATCGTTCTCTCTCATTTCTTTACACAACACC
The DNA here is from genome assembly GCA_029959065.1 of Colias behrii. Taxonomy (NCBI): domain Eukaryota; kingdom Metazoa; phylum Arthropoda; class Insecta; order Lepidoptera; family Pieridae; genus Colias; species Colias behrii. The sequence continues at coordinate 1,174,133 of JARWMC010000013.1, forward strand.
GGCATAAGTTGCTCTTTTTCTTGTGTGAATGCGACATAAGATATCAGTTTGTCTATTGGTTTCTCTGTCTACGGGTTAAACCGACGGATTTCATTCAAATTTTGTACAGTTATCAAGGACCAGTGACAATACAATAACTTCATAAATTTATCTTATTATCCTGATAAGGATTGCCAGGATTAGCTTAAAACATATGTTTTTATGTAACCAATTCTCCTTCGATTCGATTTTGACCCACTTTTTAAAGATGGATTTTATTAAAATTTTGTATACCTATCAAAACCCGGTAACAATACAATAATTGCATGAATTTATCTTATTATCCTGATAAGGATGGCCAGGATTAAATATTTCTTTACGTAAACTAACCGACTTCTTTACACACGTTTTCTACCCATTTTAAACGGTCAGTTTTAATTCAAAATTTTTACACTTATCAAGGACTAGCTGCTCTCCGCGGTTTCACCCCCGTGGCTCCGCTCCTGTTGGTCGTAGCGTGATGATATATAGCCTATAACCTTCCTCGATAAATGAGCTTTCTAACACCGAAAGAATTTTTTAAATCGGACCAGTAGTTCCCGAGATTAGCGCGTTCAAACAAACAAACAAACAAACAATCAAACAAACAAACAAACTCTTCAGCTTTATAATATTAGTATAGATTGGTGACTTTACAATATTTTCATGAGTTTATCTTATTATCGACTAAACAAGTGAGAATAATGCACAACTTGTCGCACGCCTGACGCAGGGCGCCGTTCGTATCACAACGACAGAAAATCATTGCGTGACGCATTTTTTAATTTTGCTATAACTCCAAAAATATTCATTTAATAAGAAAGATGTAAAAGGAAAAAATAATCTTTATGAAATACTCAAGCTAATTACGTATTTAGTACCGTAATTCTGTAAGTAGCTTTCCAATTACTACTTTGTAATTGCTAATTTTTTAAAGTAATAAAATTGATATAACTAGTATGTTCTCTTTAGAGATAGACATATCCTATAACGGACTTTTCTGGAGACCTGTAACTGATACACAATTCCACCATACATTATTTCGTTATATCTCAAAGGGTTTAGATAGCATTTTCGTCGACAGCTCCCGTACGCCTAATTTTTTTCCGACTTCTACACACAACATATATCCTCATATTTTGGGTAATTTGTACAAAATCTTAATACATGATATACTCAAGCCTTCCTTTTGAATCGTTATTATAATATATAAAGCTATTCTATAATATAAAAATGAATCGCAAAATGTGTTGGTAAGCGCATAACTCGAGAACGGCTGAACCGATTTCGATAATTCTTTTTTTATTATATTCCTTGAAGTACGAGGATGGTTCTTATGGAGAGAAAACGTAAACATGTACCACGGGCGAAGCCGGGGCGGACCGCTAGTATTAAATAAAATTAAAATAAACTGAATTAAAATCCGTTGCGTAGTTTTAAAGATCAAAGCATGTATGTAATATAGTGACAGGTAGGCGGCGGGAAGCGTTTTTGTTTTATGGTTATGCAATTCTTAAAACTGAGTTGAATCTGCATTTTCATCATTAGGACTTGTTTCCATATTATAGACTGTTATTGATTACATATTATCGCTACATTATAGGCTCGGGCGGAAAGCTAGTACAAATAATAACAAAATATTAAAGATATGAGTGTATGGACATTATTCAGCATAAATCTTACTAAAAAATGCAAAATAAATATAGTTAAAAAAATGGTTGCCTGTAAAGTCGGTTTTACGGGCGAAGATTTTACGTGACAACGTCTTTTTCTCGGTAGAATATTTATGTGCTGCGCGCGCGGCAGACCGCGGGCCTCTCTCTCGTTCGGTGACTCATCGTAACGTTACCGAGCGTTACACTTTTTCATAAGTGACTCCCAGTCGCAACCTAATTTAAGACGTTGTCACGTCAAAAACTAAATTGTGAAAAAATCGTGCGGTGCCATGTAAAATCAGCTCTTGAAAAGCGCCCCACGCTTTTTTCACAATTATACTATGTATTGATTATTGTTTAATTCCTAGATTAATAATTATTTTTTACTTTTTAGTGGTATCTATCTTGAAAGCGTGTTTTTTAGTTTTTTAAACTACATATATTTATTTCATATGGGTTTGAATTGCAGTTAGGGGGCGCCGTATAAATCTCGCCCAGGGCGCTGGTAAGGCTAAAACCGGCACTGCTGATCGGTCCATCGATATGGATTCCAAATTGTAGCACGAGGCAAAAAGCTTTTTTCCAAACAGTTGGTGTGGATGAAATTTAAGCGTGTGTGCTATATGGTCGTGGAATTTAGCAGCAGACAGCGATCCAAACAGTTCATCAGAGAACTCTCTATGATAGATGCGTTACAATACGCATAAGTATGCGACTTCTCTACGCAGTGATAGAGAATGAAGCCGAGAACGAGTCGCACAGCACATATAATGACACATTGTTCTAAAATATATTCTTCATGTTTAGATAGATATTATGTTGTTGGACCCATTAGTGTAATTTTAACAAAAAATATCAATGTCCATTATAGGAACCAAAGCAAATCCAGTCATGGACAATTGTTGTACAATATTGGAACCCTTTGTTTGAAATGGTCGTGATAGGTATATTATTAATCAGAAAGAAAAGACAATACAGAAAACCGCATGTAATTTACCTTTAAAAAAAGTTTATTTTCGACATATGTCCATAAATGGATATATCCATAGAATTAAATCCAGTTATGGACACTGAAGAATTTTATTTAAACAACATAACCTATCATGATACTAAATCGTGTAATATTTCGTACACTTAACTACTATAAATAAAAGAAATATCAAATTTTGCTGACATTTATACAAAAATTCTTATAACCAAAATTGTGTCCTCACTTCCTTAAGGATTTCCTTAGTAAAAACGGATTTCTTCGAAACGAGTCGCAGCAACTAAACATAACGTTCTGCCATCTTCAAACATTTTGGCCAAATAAGATGAAGTGTCGTATTTTGATAGCTTATGAACCAAACTTTTATTTTAAGTATTGCCAAATTATATAACGTTAATTTTGGCCTTAATATTTAAATTTAATATTTATTTTGTCCATTACTGGATGCTTGTCCACGACTGGTGCCGTTACCTTACCTACAAGTAAGTATTTCTATACAAAATATTAAACTTAGATCAACCTCCTACGTTATGTAAGGCTGCACATTATAGCTATAGGTACCTAAGTTTTATAGTACCTATGAAATATTCTTGGCTTCACATAGACATTTAGGTTGCCTGAATAGCTAATCTTAAACGTATCATCGGTTTTCCAATAGATAAATTGAGTAGACTACGAATTTTCCTTCAAACACATCATTTAGAATACTTTAGGATTTTTCATTTTCATATAGTGTACGTGATGATTTATGTAGAACACATACCTTATGTAATCGAACATTTTTTAACAAAGTATGTTTTTGTTCATTTCTCTCTCACGTCAGAACGGAGCAGCCTTTTATCATTAACTTAAATATCCATAATCAAATAGGTAGATAATTATTTACCTATATTCTATTGAGTTTGAGTTTGAGAAGCTAAAATTATTGAAACCGAACATGCCGACACTAAGCGACAAATATTAATAGCTAAAAGTATAAAGTTGTTTGCAATAGTTAATAGTTAGTAGTATTTTAGTAGTAACACTTAACCCCTTGTAATCAATACAAACAAAACTTCAAAGAAACAAGCGAGCTCATTAAAATAACTAAATTAAACACAACACGAAAGCGCTGGATTTCTATAATAACTTGTTTGTCGAAGTTTCATAATTGCTGTTTTTGTTTGAGTTGATTGATACTGCGAAGTGTTGAACAAAATATGTTAATAAATTAACGCTCAATTTTGTGTACAATGTACATATTATAATAAGTAATTGGGTGTAATGGTGATAATGAAGCTTTAAAATTTGCCTAATATGTTTATTTGTCATGTTTTAATATTATTTACTAGGCTAGGTCATAATTCATATTATTACCGCAAGAGCCAAACTTGAACTGATATATATATTATACTGATACTTCGTAATATTTCGTAGTTGTAATTTTTTCAATCTTACGAATGAAGACTTTAGAAGTACGTTATTTTAGACGTACGTTTATTTGTACTGCTGTTAGAGTTTAAATAGCTTACAAACGAAATAGGTATCTACTAATAAAGAATGAATTGAAATGCGAATTATGTATAGCAAATTCAAGTTTTTTTACCGTAATCTAAAACCCTTAACTTATGAAGTAGGAGACCTTTTCCACTGAGCCATTGCTACACTATTATAGCGCGCTCACATAAATGGACGTCAAACAATATTGATATTTCATATTGAAACATATAATAGTTATATTTCATAAACAAATAATAGGAATAACGTAGTTTTCGTATTTACTTAACATAATATGTACCTATTTCTACTAATTACTGAACGTATTTTGGTATGATCTTATTCCCTATCCAGTATCCTAATCCATCAATATCTACGGGAAAACTTGACTAATAAATATTCCTGCATAGATATAGGTACTTATAAAATCCATACTAATATTATAAATGCGAAAGTAACTATGTCTGTCTGTCTGTTACTCAATCACGCCTAAACTACTGAACCAATTTGCATGAACTTTGGTATGGAGATATTTTGATACCCGAGAAAGGACATAGGCTACCTTTTATTGCGAAACTAGCGACCCGCCCCGGCTTTGCACGCGTGCAATGCTGATACTATATACACTACAGAAAAACTGTGAACGTTTTATATAAAAATTAAAAACATAGCGGCCCGGCCGGGCCGGCCGGTACCGCCGCAAACGCTACGTCCCGCAATTTTTAAATCTGTAATATCTTCGAAAATATTCACTTAAATCATACGGTGTAAAGGGCCATATAGATCTATATTAAATGAACAATGTATTCAAGGTATATTGGTTAAGGATTAATGCTGTATTGGTTAAAATCGCTTCGAAAATTAGCCATTATTTGTCGTAAAAAGTAAATGACAAAAAAAAGTTATTGTGGGTTATCCATAAGAGATAGACATATACCATCACGGACTTTTCTGTAGACCTTTTCAATGTGTATAATACTTAGTACATTATTTTGATAAAACTCGTAGGGTTCAGCCTGCGTTTGCAATTTAAGCGGAAAAAATGTAATTTTTTACGACATCACATTAGAAACTTCAAAAATAACAGTACTTCTCCACTATTTAATGGATGTTATTATACATATAAACCTTCCTCTTAAATCACTCTATCTTTTAAAAAAAAACGCATCAAAATCCGTTGCGTAGTTTCAAAGATTTAAGCGTACAAAGGGACATAGGGACATAGGGACATAGGGACAGAGAAAGCGACTTTGTTTTATACTATGTAGTGATGATACGTGCGAAGCCGGGGCGGACCTCGAGTAATATTATAAATGCGAAAGTGTGTTTATTCGTTTTAATGTGACATGGCCATGGGTAACTTTTGACAGGGGAATCCGCGGGCAAAGAAAAATAAATGAATATTGTTTTCAATAAAAATGATGATGATGATATTGTTCATGAAATTAATAATAATTCCATAATTCCAGGGCCCTGGTGAAAGCACCCAACGACCGGGCGAGTTTATACGTTCGCTAGCTATGCAGATACTGAGCCATTCTGCGCACGCGCGGCCTGTGGATAGAGAGCATAGCGTACGGGATGTGGGTGGGAATAGGTGGGTGGTTGGTAGTACTTTAATCAGTCGTAAAAATTTCCAATTTTAGGAAGATTAGAAAAATGATTTTAACAATAGTTAGGGAAATTTCGATTGACAGAAAAATTACGATAAGTCAGGAAAAATTTCTATAAGTCAGGAAAATTTCCATAAGTCGGGAAAATTTCTATAAGCTGGAAAATTTCCATAACGAAGGAAAATTTCTATACGCCAGGAAAATATCAATAAACAAGGAAAATTTGTATACGTCAGGAAAATTTATATAGATAAGGAAAATTTGTATAAGTCAGGAAAATGTTTATAAGCCAGGAAAATTTCGATAGGACAGGAAAATTTCTATACACCAGGAAAATTTCTATACGCCAGGAAAAATCCATAAGTCGGGAAAATTACGATAAGTCAGGAAAAATTTGTATAAGTCAGGAAAATTTCTATAAGCTGGAAAATTTCCATAATCAAGGAAAATTTCTATAAGCCAGGAAAATTTCTGTCCATCAGGAAAAATTGTATAAGCCAGGAAAATTTCTATCCGTCAGGAAAATTTCTGCGCCGAGAAAATTTATATAAGCCAGTTTCTATAAGTTCGGAAAATTTCTATACGTCAGGAAAATTTCTATACGCCAGGAAAAATCCATAAGTCAGGAAAATTTCTATACACCAGGAAAATTAATATAGATAAGGAAAATTTGTATAAGTCAGGAAAATTTTTATTAGCCAGGAAAATTTCTATAAGTGAGGAAAATTTCTATACGCCAGGAAAAATCCATAAGTCGGGAAAATAACGATAAGAAAGGATAATTTCCATTCTATACGTGAGGAAAATTTCTATACGCCAGGTAAAATCCATAAGTCGGGAAAATTACGATAAGTCAGGAAAATTTCCATAAGTCGGGAAAATTTCTGTCCGTCAGGAAAAATTGTATAAGCCAGGAAAATTTCTATCCATCAGGGAAATTTCTGCGCCGGGAAAATTTATATAAGCCAGTTTCTATAAGTTCGGAAAATTTCTATACGCCAGGAAAATTTATATAAGCCAGTTTCTATAAGTTCGGAAAATTTCTATACGCCAGGAAAATTTATATAGATAAGGAAAATTTGTATAAGTCAGGAAAATGTTTATTAGCCAGGAAAGTTTCTATACGCCAGGAAAAATCCATAAGCCGGGAAAATTACGATAAGAAAGGAAAATTTCCATTCTATACGTCAGAAAAAATTCTATACGTGAGGAAAATTTCTATAAACAAGGAAAATTTATATCCGTCAGGAAAATTTCTGCGTCGGGAAAATTTCTGCGTCGGGAAAATTTATATAAGCCAGCAAATTTTCTATAAGTTCGGAAAATTTCTATACGTCAGGAAAATTTCTATACGTCAGGAAAATTTCTATACGCCAGGAAAAATTCTATACGTGAGGAAAATTTCTATACGCCAGGAAAATTTCTATACGTCAGGAAAATTTCTATACGCCAGGAAAAATTCTATACGTGAGGAAAATTTCTATACGCCAGGAAAATTTGTATAAGTCAGGAAAAATTATATACGCCAGGAAAATTTCTTTACGTCAGGAAAAATTATATAAGCCAGGAAAATTTCTATTCGTGAGGAAATTTCGGAAAATTTCGATGAGTCGATAAAAAATAATATTATAGATTAATTATGATAAAATACGTATTTAAGGCGATAGAAACGATTCAACTATAAATTTATATTTAAAAACATGGTATGCATAATAAATAACCTTATATTTCGTGTTTCTCAGAAATAATTCAGAAGAGAACTTAATACAACGGTTCCGTGAGATGGGAGAGGATACGGAAGATTGCTCTAAACCGTTGTTAGGCGATTGTGAAGGTAATATTATTATTTATTTAATTTGATAGATAAATTAAAAAGAGATAATGTAAAAAGCAGTTTTAATCCTACTAATATTTTAAATGCGAATGTTTGTGAGGATGTGTGTGTGTGTGTGTGTGTTTGTTACTCTTTCACGCAAATCCTACTGAACCGATTACAATGAAATTTAGCACACATATAGAAGGTAACTTGGATTAACACATAGGATAGGTTTTGTCGCGGAAATCCCACGGGAACGGGAACTATGCGGGTTTTCCTTTGAAAACGCGGGCGAAGCCGCGGGCGGAAATCTAGTTAATAATAAATACGGTTTGTCTATGATAATTACCATGTATAATTTCAGAAAATTATGTAACTAAAGCCTGAATAAAGTTCACACACTAGTCATAACATACTTAACCTTTTGTAAAATCGGTTAAATCAGCTCCTCGTGTATGCTATCAAGCCTCAGATCGGTGCCGTGCCACGAAGTTGAATGAATTAAAACTTACCACCATTAATCCAAACACGTATATTCCAACTATAGTAATGGAGCCAAGCTGTTATTTTGTTTACTAATGTGTTATTTGTTTTATTGGTTTAGTTCTAAATTAGTTATTTGATTTAGTTAGAGCTATGTAACATAATGTAGGTATAAAATAAATATCGATTGTATTTCTTCGTACACTGAAACAGTACAATCACAAATCTCAAAGGCGAATAACCAACTGCAAAGCTGTTTTATTGCATTGAAATACAGAAAAAGAATTCGAACGTGAAACGGGACTCAAACCCGCGTTTTTTCGCAGTGCCATGGCGACACTTACAATACCTATCATATTATAATTTCTATTTCTAATTAAATCGGTGAACGTCGTATCACCTATATATACTATCTACATAATATGTATTGGTATTTGTGACAAATATTTTCTGTTTATTATAGCTACTTTCCGCCCGCAAATTCAAATCAAAATCGGTATTGCTATTCTCAATTTTTAGCGACACAAATGTATACTATTTCATTTTATACATGTTGCAGCTAAATAATTAAATCAGCTGATTCATTAATAAAATAATGGCCATCATGAACGAGCCTTTAGGTCTTTATTACACGCCTAGTTTTTATTAACTTCCTAAATTATATTCAGTCATCTGTATACTTAATATTACCAAGCTGAAGAGTTTGTTTGTTTGCTTGAACGCTCTAATTTTAGGAACCAGGGGTCCAATTTCACTTTTTTGTGTGAAAAAAATGCCAACGAGACATTTTTTTCTTAATTTCCACAGGGAATCGAACCCACGACCCCTGTTCTACGCTCACGCGTTAACCACTGTACCAAAGAAGCGGTCAAATAAATAAAATTAGAGGTGTTCAAAATGTTCAAAAAAACGAGGGTAGGTAAATAAAACACGCATATATTTAGGTACATATATAATCACTCCCAGCGGCTCTTCTTGCCAGAGCGTCGCGTGCGCTCGGGCTGTGCGGGCGCGTTCACACCGGGCTGGAGTACTTCGCGGGTTTGTTCCCACGAGTGGTCCGTGGATGCTGTGAACTGGGGAATGTATGATAGAGATGAGTTTATTTCTTTTTAAAAGTAGGTACCTTTAAAAATTGTATTGACAAAAAGAATCAATGGAAATGCGAAATTGAGACAGAAACTGGAAGAAAATGAAAGACACCGGTGATATCATTATAATTAATTTATGCTATTTTGAATTATTGTTTATTTTTCAGACTACCCTCAAAAATTATTATAAAGTGTCCGAAAAGTGAAATAAAATGTATGTGAAGATAGAAGTTAATAAAGTATTTTTAATTGAATTATGTTTTTTTATTTTTCCCTTTTTATTAACAACCACTAAAAACATTGTCAGAAATGTGAATCGAAAAGTGAAATTCAAGCGGCGCTCGCCAGAAAAAAATAAAGAGGCCACAAGAATAAAAAAAGGAAAAAACCTGCTTGATAAAAATAGTGCATATTTCAGAAGATACGACTTACGACATTCTTTACTTTTGGATCAGTTATTTCCGATTTGGATCAGTTAAATCCTTTGGATCAGTTAAATCCTTTTAGATAAAATAATTTTCTACTATTCTTTACAAAACACATCTTCTTACTTTTTTATTTCTACCCTCACCTACTTTTTCGACTTTTTTTCTATATCTACCCTCAAATACCTATTCAATAAATAAATTTTGAATTTGAATTTGAATTTGAATTTGAATACCTTATTGTACTGCGAGCGGAAAGCTTGTTTGAGCGACGCCAGGCGGTCGGTGGCCGGCCCGCCGCTGGGAACATTCACTATTGGCTCTTCAGTCACGTTGGGTAGACCGGGCCTCTCTTTATACCTATGATAAATACAATAATAATAGACATTTGTAAATGTGACACACTTAGCTCGGTACTTCGTGCGATTGTGAGTAATTTTTGTGTTTAATTTTACGGGATTAAATACATTTAGAAATTAAGGATTTTAGTGAAATTTAAACGCGATTAATTCATTACATTAATTTTATTAACCTGACGTTTCGCACACTTTGCAGCGAGTGTTGTCACAGTAGGGATATCCGTTAATCTTTAATTTCTAAATGTACATATTAATACACGCGTAAAATTAAACAAGGAAATACTACAAAAATTATATTTAAATGAGCGCCATCTATTGACAAAGTAAATATTCGAACAGTTGATCGTGGATTTAATACAGCGCCATCTATTAGTAGACAAAGTTAATTATAAAGCAGATGATAATTTTAATATTTTGATTTGAAAAAACGCCATCTATGAACATATACAGTAATTCTTCGAACAACAAACATTTTTATGCCTAAGCATTAAATCTACATATATATATTATTTTTAATATTATTTCAGTGATACTGATTGAAGCTTTTTTTATATTATATTATTCTTAATATTATTTCATTGGACTGTTAGGGAATGGTGAATGTTTATTTAAACAAGCAAAGAACATTACATTAAAAAATTTTAGTATTCTAAATTTAATGAAAACTTACCCTAATCCACAGCCGCCGATATTCAGATTCTTGCCCTTTCCTTTCTTGAAGCGCGACTTCCTGAACCAAGCGGACTGCATCGCCAATTGCGTCAATTCTTCGGGAACTTCCTATTTATTAAAAAATACTGGATTTTAGAGTGACCAATAGATGCAAGGGATTTCACAGATTGACAGAAATTCAAGCAAATACTGCGATATTCTGTACAATATTTCTACTACCTTATTTTGAAACCAGTTTCTATTTTGAACGTTTTATCTGATACAAATAAATAGTGAACAAAAAATTCAATACAGTAACTTAATTTTATCAAAAAACTAGCTTTCAAAAATTATTTTGTAAAATTTATAAGAGAAAAAGCACACGACGCGTTGCGTTGGCGGGGCGGCACCGCAGCGGTAACGCTGCTTCGATATAAAATGTAAAGTTCTAAAATTAAATTATGGTATTAACTATTTGTGTAAATTGTTTATGAAATGTAAATAAAATAAATAAATAAATTAAAAACAACGGTAGGTATTGTGGCACGTCACACAATACATTTGCAAACCGCTACGTGTTTGTCACCACTCATTTGTCCCTCCGTACCCCATCATGTGCTCTCACCCTAGGGGCCGGCGTAGATATGGCGGAGCGCAGCGCATTTTTCATTGTCAAAATATTATCGACATTGTCCCCATTAAAATAATATTGAAAATCAAATACAAATTTTTTTTTTTTCATCAATTCAACAAATCAAATAACATGAAAAATGCTCTGCGCTGCGCTCTTTACGAATCAAATTAATCATGCTCTAAGTACCTGCTGAGCGCCCTCCAAGTTCCTCAGCAAGTGCCCCGCGAACTCCTTATCCTTATCCCTCGCCAGCAAGGTATACGCGTCCCCCCGCACCCCCGCGCGCCCCGTGCGCCCCACGCGGTGCGTGTGCGTGTCGATGTCGCGAGCTACGGTGTAGTTGATCACGGTACGTATGTGCGGGATGTCGAGACCGCGAGCTGATGTGAAATGTGGTTAAAATTAGCGAAAAATTAAGACTAAGAGAATCCGGCTCGAAGGACCAAGCTGTATCATGGTCAAACTTTGTAAAAAAATTAAGAGTAATGGAATCCGGCTCGAAGGATCATTTTGAAAGTCTTAATAGTAGTTAAAAAATCTTAATGTAAAATTGGAACGAAAAAAAGTGGAACGTAAAATACAACAATAAACAAACAGCAATTGAATATACATATAACTACTACACTACACATTTCACATTCTTTTTTATTAACCGGCCTGAAGGACCAATTTGAAACTATGTTGCACCTTTTTATAACAAATACATATTATTATTTGATAATACCAGAAATTAACGCAAAAGTTTAAAATACCAATTCTTATGTTTTAAACCTACTTTTATAAAGACATCTCATATGAAATCCGGCTCGAAAGACCATTTTATAAACCTCATTAAAATTTGATCTTCATCAAAATTAACGATATCTATGCAATACTAATGCATATATTCCACACACTATCATTATTTATCATCATGATCACCTGCAACATCAGTAGCAACAAGTATGTTCTGCTCCTGCCGCTTGAACGCGGTGATCACCTTGTTCCTGTCGGCTTGTTCCATGTCTCCGTGCAACAATAGTGCGTCATATTGTTGCACGCCCAGGTTCGCTGCTGTTTGTTCTGCTTCTAGCTTTACGAGAAAGAAACAGAATATGGAATTGGACCTAATTGAGCCCTATAGGTTATGAATTTACAATAGTATGTAACCCGTGTCATATTTAATAATGTTCCCAAAAACTATGAATTTTCTAAATTCGCATTTATTCTTTATTTTAATTTTCTTTTTATTCTAAGTGGAAAATTTCTGAGCCTTTTTATAATTCTCCGTCTTTAAAACTTGATAATCGTGTCTTTTTATAAAAAGAAATTGCATTAATAAAAGCAGTCTAGTAATATTACAGTCCAACACGGATTTATTTCTTTCTCTATTGGCTGCTTGGGTTTTTTATGCTTACCTTTTTGGTAACGAATATTAAAACGCTACCCGCCGACAGAAACTCGACGAGGTTGTGCAGTAGCCATGGCCATTTTTCCTCTGGTTTGTTGAATATGCTGTAAGAATTATTTGTAGTAAATTTTAAATAATATAATATCTGGCAGGTGTCTTGAGAAAGAATTTCCCTATCCTCTGAAGGTTTACCAGACTTAGTCATTGACAAATCAGCAAAATAAAAGTGTCACAACAGTGTGATGCCAGAAATGATGTTGATGATAATGTTTGGTAGTAAGGATTTTTAAAAAAAACATAATTTATATTGTGTTGTGTTGAGTTGCGTTGAGTTGAGGTACGTTGGGTAGAGATGCGTAGAGGTGCGTTCGCGTATGCGTTGCGTATACGCTTGTGTATGCGTATGCGTATGCATATGCGTATACGTATGCGTATACGTATGCGTATGCGTATGCGTTTGCGTTTGCGTTTGCGCATGCGTATGCGTATGCGTTTTCGTTTGCAAATGTTTATGTCATAGTGTAGCGTGGTGTAACGTGTCGTAGAGTTGCATGGCGTGGTGTAGTGTGGGGTGGCGTTGAGTGGTGTGGAGTCGTGTGGTGTAACGTGTAGTAGGGTTGCGTGGTGTGATGTGACGTAGGGTAGGGTTGCATGGTGTGTGTGGTGTGGTGTGGCGCACATACCGCACGTGCTGCGCCACCAGGTGGCACGCCTGGCCGGCGGCGCCGTGCTGCACGCGCACGGGGTCGTGCAGCGCGTGTGTGTGGTGTGTGGTGTGGTGTGGCGCACATACCGCACGTGCTGCGCCACCAGGTGGCACGCCTGGCCGGCGGCGCCGTGCTGCACGCGCACGGGGTCGTGCAGCGCGTGTGTGTGGTGTGTGGTGTGGTGTGGCGCACATACCGCACGTGCTGCGCCACCAGGTGGCACGCCTGGCCGGCGGCGCCGTGCTGCACGCGCACGGGGTCGTGCAGCGCGTGTGTGTGGTGTGTGGTGTGGTGTGGCGCACATACCGCACGTGCTGCGCCACCAGGTGGCACGCCTGGCCGGCGGCGCCGTGCTGCACGCGCACGGGGTCGTGCAGCGCGTGTGTGTGGTGTGTGGTGTGGTGTGGCGCACATACCGCACGTGCTGCGCCACCAGGTGGCACGCCTGGCCGGCGGCGCCGTGCTGCACGCGCACGGGGTCGTGCAGCGCGTGTGTGTGGTGTGTGGTGTGGTGTGGCGCACATACCGCACGTGCTGCGCCACCAGGTGGCACGCCTGGCCGGCGGCGCCGTGCTGCACGCGCACGGGGTCGTGCAGCGCGTCGCGGGCGAGGCGCTCCACGCGGCGCGGGAACGTCGCGGAGAACAGCAGCGCCTGCCGCTCGGGCCGCACGTGCGCGCAGATCGAGCGCACCTGCGGCTCTGCGGGCGAACGACGAACGCATTTGTATTTACGGTAGACCATAGACTATAGACTTGTTGACTATGCAGGGTGAATTTTTCAACTTAACGTCGTATTCTATATTTAACACATAGTTTTGATCGGATAGCTGAAAGGTCGATTTTGATTAAAATTAAAACAGCATCGTCATATAAAAAAAATATTCTTAGCAGAGAAGCGAAGTCGTCGGAAAGAATCGCCGGCCTATATTATTACACTTAATAATGATTAATTTTCAGGCGTTCAACAAAAAACACTTGCAAAATGCTGCATGTTGCGTATCAACGCACCAACGTGCGTTCTTGCGGGAGCGTTTGGGACGTTATACAAATTTTTTACGTACTCAACGTCTGATAAACTGTACGTTCCATTAGTCATATTACACCACATTATTACATGACATAATCATAGTTGCCACACACTTCAGAAACGGCTTTACCGATTTTTATGAAATATAATTTTATACTTCAAGCAACAAATCCAACAAATAAAAAAGCAAGACAACGTTTTCTTTTATATATTTTTAATTAGGCTGAGTTAAAAAAACTGGAAAAATCATAAAAAATAGTTACAAAACCAGAAAAATCTATGTTCTAATCCGTCACAAATAGTAGTTGTCTATCCAAACCTACTCGCAAAAAGTACCTAATATCCGAGCATTATTTATAATCCGTCAACAAAAATCCACTTACCAAAACCCATGTCAAACATTCTATCCGCTTCATCTAGCACCAAGTACGTGACCCTCTGCAAGTTGGTCGCTTTGCACTTTATCATGTCTATAACACGACCCGGGGTACCTACGACGATTTCAGCACCACCTATGTACAAAACAACCGTTTATAACGCATTAAAACTAAAAAAAAATTTTAAATGCAAATAGCACAAAAATTCGATCCTGAATGAAGTCAAAGGCTAATAGATAAGCTAATACAAGTGAAAAATTATAAGATACTAGCTGCGGTCCGCGGTTTCACCCCCGTGGCTCCGTTCCTGTTGGTCTTAGCGTGATGATATATATCCTATAGCCCTCCTCGATGAATGGGCTATCTAACACCGAAAGAATTTTTCAAATCCTCCCAGTAGTTCCTGAGATTAGCGCGTTCAAACAAACAAACAAACTCTTCAGCTTTATAATATTATGTATAGATTTAAGCGTAAAATTTTGAAATTTCATAAAATACATTTTTTAACATCTTATGAATTCTTCTTTTTCAATCTGAAAGAAAAAAAAATATTATTATTACCTTCTAAGGCCTTTGTCTGTTCCCACTTCGACCCGCCACCGTAACAGCAGACGCATCGTATATTATACACTTTGCCGAATTTCTTAGCTTCCATGTATATCTAGAAAAAAAAAACAAAAAAAGAAAGAAAGAAAACATTTATTTGATTTTCAAGTCTGCAGTCAATTATCAATTTTTTATTAAAAACAAATACCAACTAAATGCACAGGATTTTAAATAGAACCTTTTGCAACACCTACATTATTTTTTATTTATTTTTTATCTAATATCTTTAATATTCAGCTTTTCATAAATATTCGATATACAATTTTATTCCTATTAGTTTGATATTCAAAAAATAAAATTTAAACCAACCTGTTGAGCTAATTCTCTTGTTGGTGCCAGAATTAATCCAATAGGTCCATCGCCGGGCGCTAATTCCTTTTGATCCATGATATGTACCAGCAAAGGCCATAAGAACGCCGCCGTCTTACCCGATCCCGTTCTTGCAATACCTATTAAAATTGTGTTTATAGGATCTCAAATATCTAACCTAAATTTAATTTATATCTAGAAATTTTGAAAATTCACTACTCAATAATGTATAAAAGGAACATTGATGGACCAACAATAGACCCTTGAGACACCCCTATATTTATATTGTAATTTTCCTACAAAAAAAAACATCTTTATCGAGTCAATTATGAATTCATTACATTTAAAATTACTGATTAGTCTATTTTTATCCTTGCATAGTTAAAATTTTACAAATAAACTTAACAAATTACGTAAAGGCAAATAAATCAAAGGCCTTAACGAAATCACATTTTTTAAAGGTTATTTTACCAATAAGATCTCTTCCAGATAAAGCCGCAGGGACACCAGCCGCTTGTACGGGTGTTGGTTGTGTGTACTCTGATCGACGGATTGCTTTCATGAGCTGTTCGTCAAAGCCGAGATGAGCGAAACTGCTGACTGGTCGTGGTGGTTCAGGTCCTGATATCTGGATATGACCAAAAATTATAAAAAAACCAAGAATCTTTAAAGATATTATATTTATAGCACAAATTGTATTTGCATGTTGGGTATTGGAACTGATGTAAAATATGTATAATTGAAATATTAATGAAATATTATTATTGGATAAAGTACACCTTAGTTCATCATTCTGGAAGGCAATATTTCATTGAACATTTGAGTTAATATGTAGTAAATAAAGTAGGCATAAAATTGCATTTTAATCATAATTGAATATTAAGTTATCCCATCATTTAAATATTTTTATCACTGATAATTTCAACTCCATACCTGTACACCTAAATTATTTTTCAACTCTTCAACTTGTTCATGTGTTAGTTTCTCTATATCTTCATGTGGGGTGTAGAAGTTCTTTTCAAATGGTTCATATACAATTTCCGAATGATCAATAGGAGGTAGGGGATCTATGAACTTCTTTTTGGGAGGAGCAAGGGGGTTGCCATCCTCGTCATACTCTATTTCAACATCTGAAGTGTCATCTGCAGCACTGAGTGGATTTTCTTCCATGTATCTGCAAATGAGTTTCATAAAATAAGTTATATTAGGATTCCATCAACTATTGGGAAATGACATGAATGAGGTAAACAAATAATTTTATCATAAATTTCTTCATAAACAATAAAAAATTTAGAGCAGAAACATATAAAAGAGGAAAAATCTAACATCAAGATATCAATTAATGCTCTCTAACTTTCTAATAAGCTTTATATAGTGAAGTGTTATTTAATTTACTAAATTCAACATACAATTTGTATTTTTTAATATTATCCTATCATTAGATCCGTAATTTGTCAAATTACAAGGTACTGTTTCATAAAAACATCCGGAGTAAAGGGGGACTCTAGGCTGCAGTCTATTATTCGACAAATTCAATACTCCAACACAGCCCTTAAAAACGATTTTCGGAATACTGTGAGTCTACTGTATTTGTTTTAACCATCTTACCACTATCAATAAATAGAAAATCTTACTTATAATAGCTTTCTTCATCGTCCATTTCATCAATATCTCCCCTGGTGCCTCTGGCTGTTTCACCCTTGCCTGTTGCTTCATTCTCTTTGCTTGTCTTCATGTCTTTTGCCGCTTGTTGCTCCAAACCAGCCATGTACGCGTCTAGGGGATCTTCTTCTTCATTATCCTGAAAAATAAAAGATTATTTTACTTATTTGTTTGTTACTTTTTACTGTAACCTTGTAAGTATTGATTTTTATTGTTTTATCTTTATTAGATATTGTGTAATTCCTGAAATTGATATGAGGCTTACCCTGAAATTTACTGTTTATCCTTGACATTCTTTGTGACAGTCATTCCTAATATTATTTATTAGCTTTTACTTTTACAATAAAAATAAGTTTATGCCCTTATCCAAAGTCAAATATCTCTATTTTAATATTTAAATACAATGATATTATTTTGATGAAAATTATCATAATAATGACACTTAGAGCATTAAAAAATCTATTGACTTGCTAGTTTACACTACAATTTATAAAATCAATAAAAACTGCATTACATGAGACTTAGCCATGTCATAGCTGGGGCTGCCCGGTGCCGGGATGTACGCTAGAGCTGGTGTTGGAGGCTCGTCATCATCGTCAAAATATCTGCAATTCAAATGAACTTGTTTATAATATAAATTTCAACTTTATAGATTTGTATGTGCTTCACAACACATGAAAATTCATCTGTCCTATACCCAAAAAATTATGGATCTTCACTTTTATCAAAATGGTTTACAGATAAAGAACCGGCAGCGTCCGCCCATGTCTTTCAATATTTTTTATTATTAAAAAAATAGGTAAAACTGTACATTATAGGGCGTGGAATTTGGAGGTGGTGGGGGGTGGAGGGAGGGGGGGTGGGTACTAGGAACTTCCCCTATTAAGGGGGGGGGACGGAAATTAATAGTTTTCGAGATATTTACAAATGAAGTTTTTGAGGTTATGTTGGATTGTTACCACTTTTTGGCAGGCAAGGATGCAAATTAACATCAATTTATAACTAAAGCATGTATTTTTTTCCAGTTCCACATTGATCTGAAGCAATTAATACTAATTATTACTTTACAATAATAGTTTTCAATACTAGTAATATTGCATTAGTTTTTTGATTTGAAATATGACAGATTTAATGTAATAGACATTATGGTTAAATTTTTGAAACATGCTCCCTGAATTTCATTATTTTGAGGTGTCTAATCGATAAAGGGACTTTTCATAGTAAACTGCTTTTCTTTTTAGTTTCTTGACCTGTAGTTTTTTTTTTTTGTTTGAGTGGGAATCGCCCTAAAGTCGCTTCTGGCACTCGCCGGCCGCTGCCGCGGCACGCTCGCTTCGCTAGCTCGGCTCGTGCGGCAGTTCAAATGTTAACCTAACACGCTCGTCGCTTCGCTCCTCGCTACCTATTTGAATACTAAAAGTAAAAGTTTAATAGTTTTGTACAGTTTTAGGGCTTAACAGGAGTACGCACGAAACGATCTCGACTGAAAGACGGCAAACGAACGGTAACTGAAAATGACGTCGTTATTGTTTTGTTCCACGGTACAAAGCATACAATTCATATTTTTGTTGAATTATAAATTGCGAATATTAATAATTTTATTTTATTTAATCTATTTTACAATAACTATACTTAATAGAGTCTGTGTGAAAAGAGAACCGTCCTAAGATTTGAGGGCGCCTCTGTGATTAATTTCCGTGTTTATGATGTTGACAACACTGTTATGTCATTATAGTGTGACTGTAACATTTTGGTATTTTAAGGTTGTGTAAAGAATATAATATTTTCAACGACTGTCTTAATAATTGTTTTGATGTATTGTATGTATTAAGATTATAATATGTTTAAGTAAAGGGTCTTTTTTCAAGATTTTATTTTACCGCTGTCGGCGTGATTAGTATGCTTCCATGACAAATAATAGCTTTCTAGTACTAATTCACTGAGCAAAGCCGCGGACAGACAGACGGACATGGCGAAACTACCTACATAATATAAGGGTTCCTTGTTTGCTACGGAACCCTAAAAAGTTATAAATAAAATGTTTAAGAAAGCTACAAAATAATATGAAATATATTTCTAAATGGATTAAAATTGATTGAATGTGCAGTGTAAACTAAATTTGTGCAGTAGGTATAAGGAATAAAACTAAAAATTTATTTAAATCTAATTTTATATTTATTCATTGGCTCCCTGATCAGAACCATAACTAAAGTCTGATTCTAAATATTCAATGCCGGACATGACTGAACTATCTTTGGAACTAATGGAGAGATCCACAGAATTATCTTCTTCTGAACTGGATGTGCTCGAGTCTGTAACATTTATGATGATCTCTTGCATATCTTCAATTAAATGGTCTTGTTCCCAATATTTTTGTTCTACATGTATCACATGATCACACTCTTTTCGCCAATGTTCTTCAGTAATATTTTTGAAGCATTCATTTATAATTGGTAATAGTTCTTTTGCTGATACGTTCACATTCTTTGATGCTACTTGTCTTTTCACAAGGCTCCATATCATTTCAATGGCGTTAAGGTCACAGTGGTATGGGGGTAACCTCAAAACAGTATGACCATGTTCCTCAAATATTTGATTGATTTCAAATACTGGTTCTTTTTTGTTCCTTTTTACTAAACTTAGAAGTTCAGGTTTCAGTGCGTTATCTGGATATTCTATTCCATTGTCGTCCAACCATTTTTTCAAAGTGTCTTTCTTGTCGCTACTATTTGGAGGCTTATTTATGCGTGTACTATGATAGGATGCATTATCTAGCACAATGACAGACGGTTGAGACAGGTTTGGCAAAAGCTTTTCTTTTGCCCACTTGGTAAAATTTTCTCGATTCATGTTGTGATGGTAATCAGCTGAAATACTTTTAGTTTTATATGCAAGTAAACAATTTTCAACAAATCCTTCCCTGTTACCTGCATGAACTATAATATATCGTTCACCAAGAGAAATTGCTTTTGAAACTCCAGGTTCACCGGGACCCTGCCAACACTTATTAACTTCATGTGCAGTATGTATATATGTTTCATCTATATATACAACTGGTTTTCCAGTTTCCCTCAAGCGCTTCATTGTTCGCAAATATTTAGCTCGCCAGACCACAATATCATGTCTTTCAATGAGAACTTTTCGTTTTGACTCACATTTTTTATATTTGTAACCCAGCTCTTTTAAAATACCACTGAGACTACTGATTCCACCGCAATAGTTTATGTCTTCCTTTAACACACGATGTAGCTTCCTCAAAGTCGGCACCTCCTTCCTCACAGCATAAAATTCACGAATTTTGTTACGGATGACGCACTTATCAAAATCATCAAGAATGAGTTTTGGTCTTCCTTTACGTTTTTTCCCTGGTGTGCACCACACGCCGTTATTTGTAGAACCTTCTTTTTTTATTTTAGATATTGTACCTCTATTTAAGCCTGGAAAAAATAATCTTAAATAAGTCTAAACACATTATAAATGAAAAGTATCAAAACTCTTTATACCGGCTACCAAAAACATTGATTGAAACAAAACAAACATTTATTCATTTAGATCATCACATATTTAATGAATTACTTTTAATTTATATACATTTCGAGATCTCAGGGATCGAAGGTTACCTAGGAGACTAGAAAATATTAAGAAAAACTGTTACATACCGGTCATAGCTGCCACACGTTTCGTGACTGCGTTTAGGTCAATAATGGTATGTTTTGCCGCTTTTTCTCTTTGGCAAAAGCGAATAATATTATATATTAATTCCCTTGTTGAACTGTGTATGGTTTTACCTCTTTTCGACATGATTTTAATCAAAATTCACTGGAAAACGTTAGAACAAACAAAGCTGTATCGACACGAAATCAAGTTTGACGTTTGACAGACGGCTGGATTGGGTTGCCGTGGTTGCCATGTAAAAATCATATCGTTAGTTCCATTTTACGCCACGCCTATTCTCTTTTCACACAGACTATAATAATTATTTTTAATGTTGTTGTTAAAAAATATACAAATTTCATAAATAAAATTTAAATTATAATATTTTTTTTTTGTTAGAAAATAAAATTTAAATTATAATATTTTGTTTTACCTGAAATGAAACGCGTTTGACAATCGCTGTATGTCAATTTGACACTGTCATAACAGTAAGTTCGCGTTTCAAAGCTAAAATGGAGTAAAATTTTCCGATTTTCAAAAAATTCGTAACACAAAAACTAAAAGTTTCCGTCAAATGAAATTTCAGATTTAGGTTCCATAGGACAATAGCTAACCACAAAAAAATTTACGACTCTCAACTCCACGCCCTATAATGTACAGTTTAGCCAAAAAATAAAAAACCTAAACTACTTTTTAATTTATAATCTACTTACTCGTCTTCTGTCTTTGAGCGTTTCTTTCCCAAGGTCCCCCAATTGCCGGTCATAGCATTTTGCGTGATAGCATTCATAGTTGAATAGCCCTGCTTCGACAGCCCCGCCGGTGGAGGAACGCTGTTCATGGCCGTGGGAGGAGGCACTGCGTGTAACGACACATTCGAGGGATTCCGCTTGGGCATCGAGAACCCAGCGAAACCAAAACCTTTTCCTCCATTCCCACTCATTTTTGCTAACAAATCGATTTCCCTTATAACTAATTATATGCACATTACATTACTCTATAAAATTAAACGAATTAACTGATTTATTTCACGATAATCATTTTATTAAAAACAAAAATAGCCAATTTCACTACATCCAAGCACAAGCACTTGACCATAATTTGACAGTTGACATTTATCGAATTGATATTGACATTTGATAAGTGATACCCAACATTGATGCGTTCAGCGTTTGATGATTATTACAAAATAACCAATTCCTGTTTTAAAATATGAACTGCTATTCTTACAAAATATCAAATAATCTAATAAATAAAATATAATAAAAGGATGCAACAGAGCAGAACAACATCAATATAATTTAAATTGTATTTTGACTGATGATAAGTTGTGTTGTCATGGAGTAAATAAATTATGATATTTGGCTGTTTTCCAATAATTACAGAGCATAATGCGACTCAGTGACGCACAATGCCGAATTATGCTGATGCTTAATTGGAACGTGAAACGCACCAGCAGGTTGCGCTAAGTTCAGTCACACCCCGGACACTCCATATAAAATTATCGTTTTGACAGTCACACTGTAGAGACTGCAAATGTGTGTGATAACGCTTTATGGTTGGCACATTTGTGACTAGCGTAAAAAAAATTCGCGTTTTTCTGATGAAATACATCCGTAAACAGCACAATATCTAACCATTTTCTACGAAAAACGATAATCACAAATCCAAAATAATAAAAATCTTCGTTGCGTATCGTCCTTGCAGAAAAATATGGCCCATTTTAATCACGATCGCGCGGGGTGAGGTAAGTGAGGTAAGTTTAATTTTGGCGGGAGGCGGAGAGTGTCCGTTCTGTAGCGTTTAGCTACTATTATGTATTCTGTGGTTCAGTGTTGAAAAAAAAAATATTCATAGAGTTAGCAATAACCTCATTAATGTGTAAATAAAGTGGTATACATAATAATTGGTTGAAAAATATTTACGGTTATTTTAAGTAATTTGGATTTTGATTATTTCATTAACATTTTTTTCAATGTTTGTACCTTCATCCATACTTATATTTAATTTTTTAACACAATTTGAATTAACTTTGATTATTTCGAAAAAACTACAATGAAACGAAAGCTTTAAAATTTTTTCCAACAATTATTAATAATTACTAACGATAAATCGATTGCACGCATCAATTCACGCTTAATGATCTAAGATTCACGCGCATTACTTGAGTGCTCGATTGTGCGAAGCGTTGCTGTAGTTGGAACATTCAACGTTAAGCATTATGCCGCTTAATGCGCTCTAGTGCTGTAATTGGAAAACACGGAAAATAAACTTGTCAAACAAGTTTGGCAACACGTATCATTGTCATATTTCGCAGTTGTTTTACATTTTATGAATAAAGTTTAGATATCTCAGAAACTAAACAATTTAGAAAAAATGTATGTTCAACTATTACTTTTGGTGTTTTGTTTGATTGCCATCACGAAGGTGGAAGCATCACAAGGGTACGATTTTGGCGATTTCCTAGCAACTGTGCTAGGAATTGGTATCGCAGTGACTGGTATTCTAGCATGCTTAGGAAATTACGCTAGGCAAAAGGCGAGGAACGAATTTATATAAGTATTATAAGTACTATGTAAGTATACTTCTATACATTTTCCGTTATTTAACAAGACTATGAGAATAAAACAACTGACGAAAACATTCAAAGTAGAAATAAATATTAACTACTTCCTAAACTTCATTTCTGTTTCAAATAATTACATTGTTCTTTGCAGAGTTTCTTCTAAGTTGTAACCACAAGGAAATAAAGATAACTTATTAATAATGAATATACCATGGCACCAAAGGAGATGATTATTTGCAAGTTGAAGTGATAGATTGTTTTTGCAGAAAACATAAACATCATGTATTTGTAACTTAATCAGTGATTATATTGTTATCTATTGTACCAGCTGTTTCATTATTCCCTTAGAAATAATAATGTTTGTAATATATTCAGTAACGTTACTATGTCTCTATAAGATAAGTGAAAATGATAATAAACTGGCTTGCCTATGGAAAATTTCACAAAATAAACTAAATATTTGATGTCAAGAAATTGTTAATTGTGGAAAATTCACTACTTGTATAAAACTACATTAATCCTGAGTGTCATTTGAAATAAGTTTTTATCATGCCAGACTGAACAAATTCTACTGAATATCTTTTGATGCTGTTTGATCTAAATTATTAGTAAACTATTTTTTTTCCTCATAATAACTTTTAAATGTAACCTTCTAACCTAAAAAAGACACCTGAATAAATAATGAAAAGCACATCTAGCCATCTATAGCGTGATCGTGCGGGGTGAGGTAAGTGTTTAATTTTGGCGGGAGGCGGAGAGTGTCCATTCTGTAGCGTTTAGCTACAATTATGTATTCTGTGATCTAGCACTTACAAAACAGTGAAACACATCAGAGATTGTAAATAATTTTATTTTACAAGTGCAAATAAATTTCATGCACATATTTTATTTAGAAAATTAATTAAAATTGAGTAATTTAAAATGTAATATTATGACTCTTTTCTTAAACACTAGCTTTTTCTAATTCTTGTATTGCTTGAATGATTTCATTTTTCTTTGATAATTTCTCCTTTTGATCTTTGTCGAGGGTAAGGGTGCCTAATTTTATCTTTTCCTCCAGAGTTTCAATGTCTCGGAGCTTTTTTCTAAGATTTTTTATTTTTTTATTGGGGTCTGAAGAGGGTTGTGACGATTGGCCGTTAAACGTTGGTTCTGTTATGCCACATTTTGACAGTTTCTCTGCAACTTCCTCTGCACCTGTAAATAAGAACATTTTGTATAAGTATGCACAAACAAACGAGAAATAATTAAAGGAAAATGGATGAATAGATCTAATTTTTCATTGATTAATTCAATTTCAATAAAAATTTAGTGATTTTTATAACTACCTTCATTTCATCTAATAACAAAATTTTCAAAATTAATTATACCAATCAAATGCAGTTCCATAAAAAAAATGGGTATGGATCCTATTTTTGTTTTTTAATTATTACCACATTAAAATCTAATAAGATTTTATTTAATTAATGTGTAGGTTATAGCTTATTATTACGATTTTCATAGTATAATAATTGTATTACAATATTCAATGACAATTCAGATATAAATTTAATTTGAGAGCATGTTTATATTTACATCATACAAGCAGACAATATGAAATCTGGGTACCACAAAAAACAATAACATCTTATTTAAATAACAAAACCAACCTGTCTTCTTTTTCTTTTTCTTCTTTTCCACATTGATTATCATTCCTGGAATTGGTTGAATAGTTCCACCAGCCTTCTTAGGTTTTCTCGCTTCAGCCACGATTTCTGGAGTCAAACCAACTGGCAAGCCAGTGGTCTGTCTAGCTTTAAACTGCTTTCCTTTACTTTCATACAGTGGAACTTCCTCTTGAGGCACATAGCCGTCTCTAACCCGCCGCGGTTTCCTCCATGTACCATCGGGACGTTGAGTAGCTGGTATAAACTTGCTTCCTGAAAATAGTCTTGATTTAAATCAAAGGAGAACCGAAACGTCACATTTTTTCGCGCTAGCCCCGATCTGAGCAGAATTGTACAAGCTTTATTGGAAAAACATAATTATACATTTGAACTAACAAAAACAATATTATGTTAAGTTATGCTTAATCTATTTGTTAAAGATTATCAATTGTTTTAAATATACAAACAATCGCGTACCATCTGCGTCATGTTGATAACTTGTTGTGGCCATCACACTTCATATATTGTGTATGTTAAAGTAAAAATCACTTCCTACATCAAATTAGATTGAGTTCATTTATTATTATATTTAAGTAAAGTGCTTTTTTTTATTTTCAAGAGCTAAATACAGACCCGTATATAAAAAGGTACTCTGTGATACAGACGTTACAAGAGCAGCTTCCATTATTGAAGCCAATGCCCAATTGACAGCACATTGACATTTGACATTCTATTATTCGTTTAACAATCGAGTCTGAACTTTTATTAAATACTTTTATTTTATATATATTTGATACGGTGTATTATTTACTGTGATTATTTAGTATAATTGGAGATGGAAATTTATTATATGGGAAGGGATTTTAATCCTGGTTCCATATTATTATTACGTTTATGTCACTCTTTTTTAATGTATGTACCGTCAACCGTGTTGTATACAGGGTGTCTCACTATGCGCGAAGGTCCTTTAATCTTGCATTCACTGATCACGTAAAAAATACTTAAAATAAAAAATGTGTGCGTGTACTAGTGTACACACGTAAGAAGTGAAACTTCTTTATGACCTTATTTTTCAAAAAATAATTTACTATATGCAACTTTACAGAAATACGTCGAATCACGCGTGGTAGGGATAAGAAAAAGATGGCGCGTAACGGAAAAATGTCACGCGTAACGAAAAAATGTTACACTTAATTTTTTTCCAATCCCGATAAAGAAGTTTCACTTCAAAAAAAAATTACGCCAAAAATTGTTTGCTAAATTTTTCCTTAAAATTCGCGTTTTCTTCTCTAGCTTCGCGCAGCTGGCATAAAACGCTTCGCTAATGTGAGCATTTTGTCTACGAAAACATAATCTTAGACGATAGCTCACGTGCGGGTGGGCGGTGGCAAAGTTGGGCGCGTTGCTTGTTAGGGGTGTACACAAAGAGTTTTCAGAATTCATCTATTCGAAAAAAAATGCATCTGGAATTTCATAAGTATTTTTTACGTACTTACGGCGGGACACCCTGTATAGCCCTTGGGCATGTATTTTCTATGCTGTATAGTCTGTACCTATCTCGGAGCAATTAACACTTAGATCATTAAGTAATGGATGGAGTACGCTGGCAAATGTTCTAACTAAACTTTCTGCTGATTTTGGTGCGGGGAGGGTAACTCACACCATTGAAACACAATCACACATTCACAAAAATAATTTGTGTCACGAAAGTCGTAAAAATTTACGACCTTTTAAGCGACGAGTTTTTAAATTCAACTCTATCCCTAAGTTCATAAAGATTAAATTTGTATTTCATTCCAAGTTGTCTCGTGGGGAGTGTGGTTCAATATCGCGTTCTAAATTCAACTTTATAACTTAGATCATAAAGATTAAATTTGTATTTCTTTAAAAGATAGTCTCGTAAGGAATGCGGTTCATTATCGCGTTTTAAATTCAACTTTATCTCTTAGTCCATAAAGATTAAATTTGTATATTTTCTTTCCATGATAGTCTCGTGGGGCCGCATCAATGATCGAGTAAACATGACTCGATTATTTGTCTTGATCATATCGCTAAACGATACATCAACGATTATTAGAAATTGCATTTAATTAGAAATGTACGTTAAAAAAATAAAAAAATATACACAAATGAAAGGTTATTCCATCTTTTTTAATATTCGACACGTTTGAATTGCTTCTGCAAGACTTGACAGGGCAAAACGGCATTTTTAGCGGAGCACTCGCAGACGTCCTTTCGATGTTTTACGAATACGCAGAGTGTTTGTAATCGATTACGCAAGTAGTTTTTATGAAAGCATAAGATTTTTCGATTCGAATAATCTTATACCTCGGCAAAAGGGGAAACGCCTGCGAGTGTTATCCATTACTTAATGATCTAAGAATTAACAAGTACCTATATTACTTACTCTGTGGTCTGCAGTTTGCTTCCGTCACCTGTCATTTC
Organism: Colias behrii; assembly: GCA_029959065.1. NCBI lineage: Eukaryota > Metazoa > Arthropoda > Insecta > Lepidoptera > Pieridae > Colias > Colias behrii. The sequence continues at coordinate 1,201,733 of JARWMC010000013.1, forward strand.
AAAACAAAAAACAAATCAGTCTGGAAACTAGATTTTGTTTGAATTTAAATTCTTGATTCTGTTTTCGAAATCGTAAAGTAGTGCAAAGTTGTAATATTTACTTTATAAAAATGCCCAAACGTAGGAGATTAACACCAATGAAAAGCAAAAATAAAATAACGACACCCACAAAGACCAAAGATATAGATGAGCAAAGAGGTAAGCTAATAACTTTAAAGTTCAGTAATTTCCACTATTTAAGTCATAACTTTTTAATTTTCTATCGATCAATGATTATTGTTATGATAATAATTTTTTGGCCTGTACTGCGTACATTTAAATATTACGGTGCAGTTTACTGTACTCTAAAAAGTGTTGTACATATGTTGTGCATTATTCCTAATATTTAATTCTAAAATGATAATTTTATAGATCAAGAGGTAAATACTGCAAGAGGAAGACTTAAGGGTGCACTTATGGGGATGATGGAGCCACAAGCGGAGGATTCTGATCATTCCTCAGACTTTACACCAGCTAAAAGAGAGAAGTATTGTCATCGCTGAAAATAATAAGATTTGTGCTTCATTCTTAATTAATGAAATAATTTTCTAGCAAATTATAGATTTTGATGACATTTTTTATTTATTTGAAAGCTTATGCTTTCTGTGTAGTCCTATTTAGATTTTTAGTTCATATACAATTTAACAATTTACTTTTTTGTTAAATAATTATTGTTACTACCATTAATATATTTCAGAAAGGTTAGTAGCCATGATTCCACATCTGATGAAGAGGACCCCAACAATGGGTTAACTCGGCAGTCCTATGTGCTGAAACTGTTTGACCGCAGTGTGGAATTATCTCAGTTTAGTGAAGACTCTCCGTTGTATCCCATATGTAGAGCGTGGATTGTGAACCAGCCAAGAGCTGATTATAAGAAGTTTGCGTGAGTTATTTATGTCATTCTTATTTCTATAGCATGAAATGCAATGTATAAAATATAAATATAATGTTTGGAAAAAATTGGCAGCGCATTAAACTTATAATGTAATCCTCTCATTAATTTTGGTTATTTTTGTTAAATATGTCTGAATTTAACAAAACTGTTTTAAAAGTTAAAATATTAAAATTATATATCAAAGTCCCTTATTTACTCATTAACATACTATGTTTCTCATGTTCTATATACCTTCATAACAAAAGATTCAATTAAAAATTTCTTAGGAAACTAAGCAAATGCATTATTAAAAAGATTTTACCACTGATATTCTTCATATTATGAAAAGAGGCTTTAAATTCACATTTTTTAGCAATAAAGACGACAAGGAAGACAAAGTAACAGATGGAGTGGAACTACCAGGACCTGAAGGACCAGTGGTGTCCAGGATACCAGAGCTGCTACCTGAACAATTGGCCGTTAATAAGGATAATATTAATTTGAATTATGTGAGTTTAAAACATTTTTTGCATTTGTTAATCATTATTGTGATAATTTATACTGATGTGTGTGGATGATACTGATGAAATATTTATTACCTTTTTCAAAGATTTTTCGATAAAAAATATTTTTTAAATCACGCTATATCTCCCCTTTTATACTTATTACTAAAGTTTGGAACTATCTATTCACGCAAATTATTTTCCTATACAAAAAAAACTTATCTTAGCAAGTCTTTTTCTCATGTAGATAAAGAATCTCGCGGGGCACGCGGGGTGTTGGGCGGGTGTGCGACACCTATATACAATTATTATATGCACTATCATATCATATTTTTTGTACTATTTTTTGTTTTTTATAAGGAAAATAGTATAAATGTCCCCTATTCCCCTATATACATATTATTATTTATTCGATCAAATACATTATCTTTAGCGCGAACCGCCACCCTCCCGCGAGCAACTCCTAGCGTGGCACGCGGGCCGCTGGGCGGGAGTCCGGCGCGCGTGGCTCGAGCAAGCACAGAGAGTACACCGCAGATATGATGCCGCGCAAAACGTGCTGTATAAGATTAATGTCAAGTTAGTGGACTTTTTTTATATATTTCTATTGTTATCTTGATTAATCTCTGTTTTCGAATAGTTATGACATTTAATTTATCAAATTTATTTTTTGTGTTATATTAATCACTTAATATTCCCAAAGAATCATTTACTTCATGATAATAATTATTGTTTTAACTCATTTTTATTATTTTATTACAGTGCTCTCTGATCGAAGAAAAAGCGGAAAAACCATATAGGAATAAATCGTAAACAAATAATTGTAAATAGCACAGAGTGAATCACACGGAAAAAAATCTTCATACAAATATTCAATTTTTATATGATTTTCTAATGCTAAGTACTAATGTAATTTTTTAAGAAATCTTTTAGCCAGTTCCCTGTATTAGTTTTTTATGAATATGTATTGTAAATAGAGATGCTTTACCTGTTTTTTTATGCTCAACTCATACAGAATAAAAAAAATCATTATTATTGTATTGCTTCTTATCATAATATTATAGTAAGTGGAATTGGACTGTTATGTAATAGAATTAAACTAGGTGAAACAATAGAGCAGAATTAGTATTCAATATATCTTTGTCTAACGAATAATCATTTGATATGAAGACCGTTATGCTGATTTTAAAAATAATCTAAAACGTTTTTTATGTATTTTTCGTTTTGTGAACGATTTTACGAGATTTTTTGTCGTCAACGAGTAGCATTGATTGTTTTGATTAAATCATGATTGATTTGTAAGTATATTGATTATTATAATTGTTATTACATTTTCTTTTTTTAATCACTTTCATTTTACATAAATTGTACAAAAAAAATTAACCTCATTAACAAAAAAAAATCTTGTTTTATAAATTTGAAATAAAACAATGTAACTATAACAAAGTTTTATTAAATATAAGTTTACTTTGATTTTCGTTTTTTATTGCTCACAGCTTCCTTTTGTGGACAATCTGATTTCTTGTGTCCCTTTTCATTACAATTGTAACACGACTGAAACAAAAATATAACATTTTTTTTATAAATCCCACCAACACTGATGTATTTTGTTTTTTTTTTTTCAATAAAACCTTAACATAAAAAAACACATTTGAAAATAGTACATTAAGCTAACTAAGATCGCGATATTATTTTTAAAGAGAGAAAATATTTTCGAAAGTTTTTGTCACGTTTAAACACATTTTATTATTACGAATAAATTAAACAATATTTTTCTTATATTAAAATCAGCTGAAAAAACCAACCTGCGATTGCACAACCACCCCACACTTATGTTCTGCTTGACAGCATCTCTCGCACACCTTACAATGCTTGTATGTGGGCTTGACACACCGCTTGCACAAATCACAATGAATATACCTCATGCCATTCTTACTTGTACACTCTTTGCATTTATTACAATGTATATTCGATGTGGCAACCCAGTATTTGCATTTATCGCAGAATTTGTAAGTGCTATCGTTGGATAAATCAATGGTGATAAATGGTAGGTTGGTGAAGAAACGCACGGGTGAACCGAATTTACGCCCGCCCTTGCTGTTTTGGAATTTCTTGTGGTTCTGATATTCCACCTGTTTTAAATAATAAATATATAATATGTTACATGTGTATTGTAAAGTTGATTGTAAACATAAGAGTAGTCTGTTGTCTTTATAAAAATAACAACTACTTAACACATCTATTATTATTGATTAGATTACATCAATATATAAAAAAATTATATTGTGCTTGCTTACGTATTTTATTACAAAGTCAAAAAATATCAGTCTATAGTATTTTCATGAAAAATTTTCTTAGTTATGTTGTTTGAAAAATTTTCTGCGATTTAATATTAAAAAATTCTTAAAGATTTCAATTTTTTGCAATGAAAAATTAATAAAATGTGATAAAAAAAAATTTGGCTATGGAATTACCCGATAATCATGCATCTTAATCTCTGGCATCATATTCGTAATGTATGGTTCAGAAAAGTATGGAAATGCCCATATAACTGGTAGAGTGCCTTCTGTGTCACATACTTTATTATAACTTGCGGATAATTCTTTAATAGTATGCACTATGGGCTCCACTCGACCTCCGAAAGGAGGGTCCATTACTATGCAGAGATTTTTATTTCTGTAAAAATAATTTATAAAGTTATGTAGCAGGAATATTATGGTTTTAAATTAAAAAAAAGAGAGAGGAACTGCATTGATTTAAAGAAAAATAAAATGATGTGTAAAAATCAGAGCTCTTGGTGACGATTAATAAAAATTTATTTGCTAAATAAATTGACTGGTTTTGGATAATTATTGCCTACATTCAATAATAAGAACATGTTATTCTCTAGTACTCCTAGTATTCTATAGTATATATTAGGGGTGCATCCGATACCGATATATCGGCGATACTTCGGGTTAGCCGATATATCGGTATCGACGATATTTTTATGACCGATTCAACGATACTTTTTAATTTAAAAATGTAGTGTAAACGAGCGTGTTGTCTCGTCTATTCCGTTGCAAACGAGGCATGAACTTTGCTCGGGGAAACCCCGCGCTTGTGAGTGTGTTGTTGAGTTGTCCCAATTTATCGAGAGATGCAGATCGTTTTCTGGCGCAATGACGTTTTATAACCTAACTAAAAAAAATTGTGCAAAAGTTCCAAATGAGTTCTGTTGCATCCGAGAGACTATTTTCCAGCGCAGGTCTTATTCAAACAGACTTGCGAAATCGCCTTTTCCGCAAAACTTAAGATTACTTTGTTTTTTAAACAAAAATCTTATGTTAATTTTAATTACTAAAAGTTGTAATTGCCTAATTATTAACCTTTGTCTCTACTTTTTATATTAATAAAATAAAAATCTGACGTGATTTATTTATTATACCTTCATTTTTGAATTCACAGTAAGCGTATCGGTATCGGTATCGGTATCACCAATATTTTTATAAGAGTATCGGTATCGGTATCGTATCGGCGAAAAGGCGTATCGATGCATCCCTAGTATATATACTATAGAGTACTACAGAGTCATAGTACTCTAGAGTACTATAGTCATAGTACTCTATAGTATCTGTGTGTATTCTATAGAGTCAGAGTACTTTAGTCATAGTACTCTATAGTACCTACACAATTTAAATCAAGCAAATAAGCAGATATAAAAAAAAATAATTACTTGGACGCTTTAAAGAACTTCGTCAGCACTTTTTCATCCGTATTTCCGTTGAACAGATAATTATTGAACATGTTGTACCACAGAAACTTAGTTGGTTCATAGAATTGGTGGTGTCGAGAGTCATAATCCAGGAGTATGGAATTAAAGTCAGGGTGAGCTTGTGCTGCCTCGTGGATTGATGGTGTTCCAATACAGAGTATATTGCTGGAAGAAATTGGTGGATGTTTGATAATATTTAATCTGTGTGTATTCTAATAAATTAAGTGAAGTCCCATGTCCCCTAGTGGGGTAAGGGGCAGATGCATTATACATCTGTTTCACTGATCGATTTTCTTTAGGGACAAGTAGGTGATCAGCCTTCTGTGTCCTGCCAGACCGAGACATTTTTTTTTTTCTTCGTCTCCACCGGGAATCGAACCCAGGACCCCTCGGTGTTACGCTCACGCGTCAACCACTGTACCAAGGAGGCAGTTGAATAAATTAGATTTGAAATAACTACTATTTGTAACAAAACTATGTATACTACAATTTTCAATTGAAGAATATGAAGGTTTATGATTTTAAAATGAAATGCTCAAAAGGAAAATTAATGTTGTTGTCAATGTCTTGTTAAAGTTATTAAACGCAAAAATTCAAATAAGAGAGTCAGACAGAATCGGTTGCTAAATTTAACATTTGAACCTCTGATATTTCTATGATACTTTTATACAAAAATTAAAGATTACTTTCAATTAATAAAATAAATAGTCAAAAATCTCACCTAATCTTGTTATTCTTCAGTATCCCCAGAACAGTGCTAACAGCTTTCTTAGTGAACAAGTACTGGGCTTCTCTATAATCATTTTCCAAAGTTGGTAACCAAGATGAGGGGTTGTTTAATAGTTCCTCAGTCAATGGGGTTGTGATTCTATGATCCCCTCTGTGTTTCTTCGATTGCGATATTAGGTAGAGTTCCTTGCATGTGTGACAGTAGGCCCTGTCTGATGGATGTCGCGATTTTACCTATAGTAGTTTTAAAATTTATTAAATCAGTATTGATGGTAAAAATAGGGTATTGAAAACTTTTCAATGATAAAGATCTATTGAATATCTTAAGGGTTTTTTCTTAGTATTTTAAAAGTAAGTAATCAACAAATTAAAAGATTGAGATGTTACATTAATACATAAAAAATATATACATTTGTCATATTGTTTTAGAATGATGCATTTAAATTGTTTTTATACATGTTTCTATTTGTATACCTCGTTCAAGATATTCCAAGCCGCCTGTTTATCAATTTTGGGTATGAGGTTATAGTACTTTTCATTACGTTTTCTAACCCCTTCCTTCTTCCAGTCTTCTTCGTCAATGTTCACTGTACAGTCTTTTTTGTCTCTACAAGAAGCACATGCGAAATATCTTCCTTTTTCGCTTGAAAATAATAAAGTCGGTCCATGTAGACACAAGGGATGTGTTGATACATCTTCAACTATAACTTCAACTGGAGATGATTTTAATGGTTGCACATTGTTTGTATTCATCTCAGCTGCGGAAAACTTACGTTTCTTTCCCATTATTATTTTTAAATTGATGTATTACGTCCTAAAAAAATATATTTCGTATTATTCTGCCCTCGTTGCAATTCACACGTGAATCTGACAATCAATTGAATATTTGAATTTTGAGTATCGACATAACATTTGACATATTTCAAAATAGATGCCAGAATGAAACCAAATATTATTTTATTTTTTGACCTAGTAACAAATTTGACGATAAATTAATGTAACGTTTAGAAAGTTATATTAGTTTTCATCTAGTGAATTCGCTTCGGTAACCGTCTACGATTATCTAAATTCTCAAATAAACACGGATAAAATATGTAAACCGGAAAAATATATGTTTGAAGAGTGAAAAGCATGAATATTTTGTATTGGCAACACAAAACATAATTAGTACGACCGTCGACCGGTCGAGAATCGAGATTTGTCTTTTGACTTTTCTTTAAAATCTCCGGAGTACATTTCTCCGAAATATTCGTTTAGTTTTTAGTGTTCTATAAAACAAATAAGAAAATGAGTGGTCTAGTAAGAACAGCTCACAGAGTCCTGCACTGCTGTGTTAAGAACAGCAGCCTCGCCGGTGCAGTTATCAGCAGGACCCAAGCACCCGTAAAACGTGACTTCACGCGAGGAATCTGGCACATGAGCTGTTCCAAGAGACTAGACGGCACATCAGCATCCACCGGTCTTTTGCACCACTCTAATACCTGCAGTTGCGGGTGCGGCTTGAAAGCGCTGCACACGAAAGGTTACTATTGCATTTATAGGTTATGATTGCGCCACAGTTGAATATATTTTCAATCTGTTCCGAAATTAATTAAGTCTAAGCATTCACGAATGTCATTTATGTTAGAAATGAGTTTTCTGTCAGAAAGATAAATTATTAATATAATAATTTGGCAGATCACCACCAACCTACTACAAAACCTAATGAAAAATCCAAACCCCTTGGTAAGTCCTTTCCCTGTTCCTTGTACCAGTATCCTATCCTTAGATCCTAGATTGTAGATTTGAGTGTAATAAAAACATGGACAGTGCTAGTCGTCCGCTAAACGGATGAATAAAATAAATTAGTTGTCCGATTACCGGATGAATAAAATAATTTAATCGTCCGATAACATCTATTTATCTATATAGTTAGGTTATCGGGGTTTCTTTAGAGAACTGCCGCACGTATTATAGGTTTTTTGTGGGGGGAGGAGGGGGGGAATAAAATACAAACAAGTGAGTTTATGCACACGATACTCGCTAGCGATTGTAGTAAGCGGTTTGTATGAAATTTCGTACAGCGCCCCTAGTGTGCCGTAGCGGAACTAAAAAGCCTACCATGAGGTGCAATAGTATACTACAGTAGATAACGTATAGTAAACTATACTACACTCGCTGTAGTAACCATACAATTTATGCACCATGAGTTCTAATTTTGACATATGTCATAGTTTATAACTATTCGACGATAGATACGTCATTCACTGTAAATAATCTCATGAAAGTTATGAACTATTCACGTTTTCTATTGTAGTTACATCAGACGATTTAACTATGTCAACTCATGGTAGAGGTACAGTTGTGAAAACCTACGTAGTTTTTTTTATTTGAGTGGGAATCGCCCTTAAGTCGCTTCTGGCACTCGCCGGCCGCTGCCGCGGCACGCTCGCTTCGCTCGCTCGGCTCGTGCGGCAGTTCAAGAGTTAACCTAACACGCTCGTCGCTTCGCTCCTCGCTACCTATTTGGATATTAAAAATAAAAGTTTAATAGTTTTAAAAAGCCAACCCAGGTTATCTAGTAATTCCTAGTAATCCGAATAATCGGACGATTAAATTATTTTATTCATCTGGTAATCGGACAACTAATTTATTTTATTCATCCGTTTAGCGGACGACTAGACACTTCGTAAAAACATATTGTATCAGGTACTTACTTACTTTTTAAAAGGCTAAGCAGTACTAAAATTATGCATAGTTGCGTTCCCTGTAAAATTTATTGTGTCTATTTCCAATAAATAGACAATCCATTTGCAGGGTAAATTAATTAATATTCACATCCAGTTATAATCTTCTATTGGATTATGTCTGCATAAAAATATTAAACAATTATTTTAGTAAGTTTTTAATTAATTTATAGACTTGAATGTAGTAGTATTTAATATTATTGAAGCTAATTGTAGAAAAAATATCCTTATACTGTTCCTAATTACTTATCTTCTTCATTCAAAAGGAAAACCTTTGTTTTCTTTTGTTACCTTATCTTTAATTCATTGTTTAGATAAATTTGCTAAGATATTGATAATAATTATTTAAAAGGATACAATTTATTTGTTTAAAAAAATTCCCATCAAAAAGTTATTTTTTTAAGATTGTATTAATATTGTTGTTATTGCATTAAATCCCATTAATACACAACTAGGTGAACGGGAGCTGGTGGAATTCCTCACAGAGGAAATAGTTGCGGAGCGTAAAGCGCAGAAGATCAAGACTCTGCCGGCAGAAGTGGAAGGGTTCTCCGTCAAGGGTGACGGTGCTGAGGTGGTGCTCACTAAGCAGATGAAGGATGAAATGTAATAAATATTTCTACTTTTTTATTGTTGTATATGTTATATATTCATATTTGTCTTGAAATTGAAATATAGAATAGAAGTAGTGTGTGAATTCATTTTTCTATTTCATTATCTTGCAAGTAAAATTGTTTTCATAATTTATATTGTAATATTATTGTTGATTTATAATCAGTTTCACAACTTCAAGATATAATGTTTTGTATAACCTCATCTGTTCATTTAAAATGTTAATTGTAAAAGGATATAAATAGGCTCAGTCTGATAAAGTTTATCAGGAAGAGGTAAAACTGTCCATTAAAAACAAATAAATTTTTTTAAAATAGATTTCAAAAAAATAACACAAGCTATTCACCATTATATATCATAATCTTTTAAATTCTAGTGTCCGAATCACATTCAACGTGAACCACACAGTGGACTCTGAGGACTTTGGCGACGACATCCAGCCGGAGAAGCAGGAGTTTGCGGAGATGAGGTCCAAGCCCCAGTTTGAAGTGGATCTTGTGCGAGGGGACACCACCCTCGGCTTCACATGTTCATTCCTGCAAGAGCCTGCGAATGCTGCTGCAGATGAATATAGTGAGATATTTCGTGTCTTTAATATTTGTACTTGCTGATTGGGTTAAGTTCCTTCAAATTTATACATTGTATTGTTACCTCTTGATGGAACTGCATTTTATAATTTAGATTTTTTAAAAGACGCACTTATATTGTTCCACAGAGAAATTGAATTTGAAATCTTGTGGAAAGTAAAATTTTAAAATACATTTAGTAACTACTGACTATGACATTACAAAACGATACGCCCACGATACGATTCGTGAATCGTGTCGTGTGTTGTTTAACTGTCGTGTCGTACGCGTTACGTGTTAAAGATACGCTTACGAGACGACTTCACTTACATATAACTTTTTAAATCCAACTAGTATTTAAAAAGCTATTTTATTAACTTACAGATGACATATTCGGTATTGATGAAGTAACGCTATACCAAGGAGAGTGGTCTGACAAAGTGTATGCAGTGGCTGGTGATGTGCTTGATGGGGTATGTATCTAGATGATAATAATTTTAATTTACTTATACTTAGATTAGATTTAATAACTTTTTAGTGTATTTGCTTCTTTACTTTACGAATAAAAATTTGTTTCATTCGCAATTTCATTAAGAGGACAAACTTTACAGCTTCCTGATGTCTTCCTGTTAATTATTGATATAAAATATTTAAAAATACATAATACTGTTTACACTTTTTATGATTTGTAAAAAGAATTTCCTTCCCCTTGGTGAAAATTTATAATGATTATCACAATTTCTTATTATTGATTAAAGTTACTAAGTTGGCAAAGTTTTTGAATAGAAAATTGAGTATGCTCAATCATATACAATTTTTGACACTATCACATAGTCACACCGTGGCTTTATGGTACCACATACCACTTTGAAATCGGCGGTCCTGGGTTCAAATCCCGCCATGACCATTCACCATAGATTAAATATAACCCCATATATCCGCCATACTTGATTCCGTAACTATACGGTGCTCAGGTGCCAATTATGGGGGAAATTGAAGCAACAATTTGAAGTTTAGTTCTCATTCGTGTGAGGATTATTCATTGAATTGCGACATTTTTATAAGGGATTAAAAAAATCTTTTTTATTTTTTTATCTTGTCTTTAATCACTTTTTTAATCCTATATAATCGTTGCCAACAATCCTGTCAATAGATATGCGTGATTAGATTTTTTTTACAACTTTTTTTTTTATTTAGTAATGACTCATTACTCATACTTCGAATAAACAACATGCATTATTTTAGAAAATAAATTTATTTTTATTTTTTTCAGTATCTCTACGATCTGCTTATGAACGTCCTCGAAGAAAAGGGTGTGAGCAATGAATTTGTTCAAAAACTCTCAGATTTTAGTACGGCGTACGAGCACACCGCGTATATTAACCTTTTGGAGGGAATCTCCAAGTTTACTATTGGCAAACAATAATCTGTTACCCTAGAATAGTCAAAGACAACATTTTGTATCTGTGGAATCTGTACTGCCTTATTTTATCTATATTTCATTTTGCAGCTCTACGAAAAAAGCTTTAAAAATAAGATTGTTTGTTGTAAGATTCATTCTTCATATGTCTGTAGCAAACAAAATAAATAATAATGTTTTCTCTGTTTTGCAAAAGCACTTATTTACAGATTTTCGTGTAAATAATTGCTTTTCAATATAAAATATTTGTAAGGTTCCACAGAAGAAAGAATTTATTTCTGATTGTTATGAAGAGCATTTATTTTGCTGTAAACAGCTTTAAGAATGTTAGTTTAGTTGTGCAATGTGTTGTTTGATTTAGTTATAATGTTAGTTCTGAATAAAATATTACAATAAGATACTGGTGTTTTATTTAAAAAATCTTGTCTTTATAGTTTTTTTTTATCTATGGTTTTTATTATGACCAAAGGAACAGCTAAGTTTTCTTTTATCCATACGCACTCCTAAATTATTATAGATCTGATTTGGATAGATTTTGCAAATTTAGAAATGTCGACACATTAATTAAAGTATTAAAAATAAATTAACCGCCACCAAATAGAGTTAGTGCATCAAAAATGTTTTGCAGTATTTGGGCTACCCATTTCCATTGTAAAATTTTAGAATACCGAGCACTTTTTTTGCCGTGAACTTTGCTAAATCACATTCAGTACTTACCTCCAAAGATTGAATCGCTTCAGGGCTCAAAAAATCATAATCGATCTACAATTGAATTGAATACGATCTAAAATAAGATGAATAATAAGACGGAAATAAGATGAACATCGATAAAATCAAAATTAGCGAAACATGAACTTACTTTTTTAAAGTCGGTTAAAAATAGGCTGTGCCGCAATTGATGCATTTTATGTACGTAAGAACTAAGAAGATAGGAAATAATTTGCAGGCCCCAAACGCCTGTAGAATGATGTTAGCGTGAATATCACGTAAAGATTATAGAAGCGTTCCTTTTAAAAAATGCAGATTTGAAATAGGTAAGTATTATTTTTACAAAGTACCTATACTTCAAGCGTAGACTGTAGAGTGAACAGGTACCTTCTAGTGAAGCGCGTACCATCTTATACACCACATCTCAGCTAAACATCAGGCGAGATTTCTGGTCAAGCGCTTTCCTATTCACAAAAAATCTATAGCCTATTATATTACTTGCTCTGTGCCTATTATAATCAAACAATGACATAAAAATATTAAAGAAGCTTCGTTCGAGAATCGTTTTACGATTTTGTTAGCACTGCAAACTGATTTTAAATAACGTTACTTTTTATTTTCTCAAAGCTATATGTTTTAATCATGGGTTTGGATGGAAAAAAATGGGAAAAAATAATGACCCTGAAGATTTTTTTTTTTTTTTTTTTTTTTTTATGTTATGGGGAGGCAAACGAGCGGACGCACTGCCTGGTGGTAAGCAGGTTGCGTCGCCCATAGACCATAACAGAGGTTATGGTTGTTGCCTACCAAGATTAAGGTATTTGGAAGGAATTAGGGAGAAAGGGGCGAGGATGGGAGGGATTAAGGATAGGGAAGGAGAGGATGGGTAGGGGATGGGAAGGGATGTGGGCCTCCGGACCCCTCACTCACCGTACGGAACGCGACAGTAAACTGTCACTATGGCGCCGATATTCTGTGAGGGTGTGGTACCTTCCCCGGTGCGAGCGTGGCCCAGTTCGTGCCGAAGCATGCTCGACTCCCACTTAAAAATTTTTTTGTAATATTCTTGTAATATTCAATTGAGAATATTAAAAAATCCGTTGAAGGAAATTAAAAAAACTAATTAACCACATGTTCATTAAAATATAATAAAAAAGTGGAACTTTGATTTGAGAAAAAAAAAAATATTTTTTGAGATATCGGTAATCAAAAAATAATAAAATTTTATTTTTTTAATTTTTGGTGGAAAAACCCGAAATTTTAAAAAAACAAAAAAAACCACATTTGAGTTTTTTTATTATCTTTAATTTGCTTTTTTTTTTCAATTCCATCTATTATTCTAGCAGATATTTGCTATCAAAAAATCTGAAAATAAATTCAAAAAAAAAAGAAATTCCACATGCAGAAATCCATTCAATTATTACAGAAAATATACGTAAGTTTATATTTAATGATATACAAAATTTAGAGAGTCAAGACAAAATTGGTTTCAGCTTTAAAAATTTTCTGTTAAAAAAAAAATTTTTTTGGAAGTCATCCACATGTAGATTTCGAGCCAATGAATAAAATCTATTCGGTCTCGTTTTCATAGCTCTATTTTTATTCGAGATATTGGAAATAAAAAAAAAAAATTCAGATATAAGCGCCATCTTCAGGGTCATAAAAAATATAATAATGAAAAGGGTACATACATACCTTGTACATACACTGACAGCACAGGGTAATTGTACATAATCCTTCAAAGCACGTTGAAAGTATAATTATTTATGAAAGAAAAATTTTTTTTAAATGTGAAGGCGGGTTCAAACTTCGAATCCCGCCTCATGATGTTTTTTCTTCGATTTTTTCATGATTTTTTATATTTTTTCATATTTATAGCATTTTCATGCTAAAAAATATGTAGGTAAGAAATTATGTACTTAAATAAGAAACACGTAAGTAATTATAATTGCTTATCCTTCGCACTATACATAATCGCAATAATTCGTTCTAATTATAATTAATTTAATTATAGAAAAATCAATTAAGTAAACTTATTTTTTTTATTTAAAGTTCAATGTCTAAAATATAATGTTATGCATATACTTACCAGGTAAAGTTAATTTAAACTTTTTATTCAGTTGTCATAATAATACTAACAGACGTTCGAACTTGGTGCGACCGGACCACCGTACTCGTGCGGTGCGTTCGACTCTCCACACGACCGCACCGCACCTAGGGTTGCCAGTATTTGATTTAAGGGTTAACAGCATCAAAAATACGAGACAATTAAAACAGCAATGTTAAATAGAGAAAATTTATTTTTGGCATTTATATTTGCTGTTGGAAGAAACAGCTTTTAATAGCTCTTCATTTTGTAAAGCGAATGTATAAAAATCTTTGCACGATAATTTAAAATTACATTTACAGCTCATTTTGCAGCTCCGCCTTTACAGTTTCAATATTCAATCGGTTTCGGCTATACGTCCAGGCATTGCCGCACAAAGAAAATATTCTTTGTTTAAAAATTACGATTAAATTTACGATTTTTAAAAAAACATTTAAAATATGTATTGGAATTTTCGCGGCCGACTGAGCTAAATAAATTCGTATAAAAAAAAATAGATACACTAGATAATTTATTATGTTGCTAATATATGAAGTGATTAAAGGCGCAAATTATCCCTTTTTGAAATTTTCGATATTGTCGATAGAGGCGAAAGTATTGTAATTTTTACTGATTTTCGTTTTTATTTTTTTATATTATATGCAGGCGTTAGTAGAAGCTCTGTTTAGTACCAAAAGAAACCTCGAACTGAGTTCTACATGTGACAAAAATACCACATTCTAGCCACGAAGTTATGGGCGTATTCAGAAAGAAAGCTTGAAACTTATAAGCGCTTATAAGCGCTTATCGGCGCTTATAAGCGCTGGTTACCCGCGCAGGAAAATATATGAACATGCGCTTATAAGCGCTGATAGGCGCCGACAAGTTCCAACAAGTTTCAACAAACTTGTCGGCGCCGATCAGCGCTTATAAGCGCATGTTCATATATTTTCCTGCGCGGGTTACCAGCGCTTATAAGCGCCGATAAGCGCTTATAAGCGCTTATAAGTTTCAAGCTTTCTTTCTGAATACGCCCTATTACGAGATATAGATTTTCAAAGAATGTCAGGGTTGTCCCTAGTAAAACAAAATTATATATATTATCATCTATCTATTAACAAGTTTTTGTTTATGTTTTAGTCGTTAGTTATAGTCGATATTTCAATATATTATTATAGGTAGGTACTTAATCCTTATATGTAATAAATTAACTGAACAAAAAACATAACTTAGATTTATAAGACAATTCAATAATATCAAATTAATACAAATTAATCTCCTTTTTTTGTGAATATTTCGAGCATTGATCATAGTAATCTCATTAAAAGTCAAACCGAATTCTTTGAAAATCTATTTCTCGTAATAAATTCGTGGTTAGAATGTTGTATTTTTTTCACATGTAGACCTCAGTTCAAGGCTTCTTTTGGTACAAGTACAAGTACAAGTTACAACCATTGAAAAGAAGAAAACGAAGAGAAAAGAATGGGCAAAATTATATTTAAAAGACAGGGATTCATTCAGACATATGCAGTCATATCATAAATCTTTGTAGAGTTCTAAAATTTATATTATTAATCTTTTTTCAGTAATAGCCACGTCATCCGACGCCATCGCCATTGATAACGATCGACCGACGTCCGTTTTGTTTGGCGGTAGAACTGTGACTAAAGCTGTAATAAGTATACAGTCTATGACTAAAGCGCTGTCCGGTGCGATCGCCCGTCCACACGCGCGAATTTGGTACGGTCCGCACCAAGTTCGGAAGAAAAAAAAATGGTTGCCTGTAAAGTCGGTTTTACGGGCGAAGATTTTACGTGACAACGTCTTTTTCTCGGTAGAATATTTATGTGCTGCGCGCGCGGCAGACCGCGGGCCTCTCTCTCGTTCGGTGACTCATCGTAACGTTACCGAGCGTTACACTTTTTCATAAGTGACTCCCAGTCGCAACCTAATTTAAGACGTTGTCACGTCAAAACCATCGAACCGACCGTACCGTCAATAATAATAATTATGTCCGGCGGACCACTGTACACATGATCGAATATGGTCCAGAGCGCACCAAGGTCACGGTGCGGTCCGTACCAAATTCGAACGTCTGTTTATACTTTAATATCACAGACTAATAATAATATACTACCACTGGAGGTATTTACTTAGCTACTTATTTAAATTAAAATAATTAAAAATTTATTGAATACATACGGAACTTGGCAAATGATAAGTAATTGGATTTTAAAAATTTTACACCGCATCGCATGAGCAAATATGCGTGATATTTGCTCATGCGATAAGAGTACAATTAATGATCTTTTTTAAATAATCGGACTATAGCTGTTATCACTTTATTATCAAGTTGTAAATAAATAAGATCAAAAAGCATGCTTCTATAAAAACTGTTTCACACACCAGATTTAAGGTTGAAATGCGCGGGCGCGGCGGTGCAATAGTACTTCATAATTCATAAATCATACCTGTAAAAACTTCGCTGTAAATATTCATTCATCATTGGCGATCAGCTGTTTTAGCACAAGTAAATGCAAGTAAAAAAAGAACAAGCATGGATCCATATTTGTTTTCTCTTTCACACTTGACTCGTTACAATGCCTGTGCATCAACATTCACGCTGAAAAGAAAAACAAATCGATTAAAACTTACAATCTGACCAATTGGTGCCCTCTGCACATTTGAATTAACCAATAGGAGAAACGATTGTAACGTGAACTTAGTTGCGAATCGATTCGATCTGCCAAGTGCCAGCCGTGATGCAAAATGAAACGAGTACTATTTTATCTCGCCAAGATGGCTGACGTGTCTGCGTTAGTGCGCGTGAAAAAAACACCAAATAGTTTGTATGATTTGTGTTTAACCAGTTTAGTGAACTACTTGCAGAAATCAAAGTGCGAGAAAAATGATTTGCGATCATTACCGGACAGCATCCTCATGGACGTTTATTTCAAGGTAAGTCACTAGGAGTAGGACCGACCACATTTCTTATCTACAAAAACAGTGACGAAAATTCACCGTTATTTTTATCCAATGTTTTATATCATGTGCAAATTACTGGTATCAGGGGCGCTGATTTAAGTACAGTTTGCACCTATGTAGTGATTATTTTTTTTTTTTGTTGGGTTCACGGTCATGCGTTGCTAGAATGGGTCGTACCTCGGTGGAATCACTTTCACTTGCTAGCAGTGATCATGCTTTTGTTACGAAATATATCGTTTTGAGAATATTCAATTTTGCATAAAACTCCGTAGGAGAGATACTATTTCTGATGCTTTAGTTAGTATTTTTTCTTTATATTTGATTGGAACCTAACAAGATATTGATTCAATATGAATGGAATGAGCACTATCTTACTTATTTATTAAATATTTATAAGTATACTACAATGGATATAAATCTAACAAAGCTCATTACACATTGCATAAGATATGGGTATTAATGTTTTGAGTTTTCATAT
The DNA here is from genome assembly GCA_029959065.1 of Colias behrii. Lineage (NCBI taxonomy): Eukaryota > Metazoa > Arthropoda > Insecta > Lepidoptera > Pieridae > Colias > Colias behrii. The sequence goes on from JARWMC010000013.1 coordinate 1,219,216, forward strand.
TATTATAGTAATAAGCAAATACAAGAAGCAATTGAAAAAGTTTGCAATTAAATTCATAAAAAATTCTTATTTTAAATCATTCATCTGATTTTAAGCAAACAAAATTCAATAGGTAACTAGGTATCTTGTGTTTATCTAAAATTATAAATTCTTATCAATTCACATGACATAAAAAATAAATACACATTTATTTATTACATACCTATTAACCTATACAATTTGTAGGCTAAAGGCTTGTGTTGTCACTTTTCCATTTTCTAGGACCATGTATCTAATCCAGGTTTTACTAACTAAAAAAAAAACTGATCGAAAAATGTTCCCAAAAGTCAATCAAAAGTATTGAATCTTCTTTAATCTTTAAAATTACATTTACAAAATGTAGAACTTATTTTTATTTTAAATTGAAAGTACATAATGCAACCTTCTCTTTCTTTTCATCTTCACCTTTCTAACATCTTCAACCTTCTAGAACATTCTGGGACATTCTAGACATTTAACATACTCCATTCCATCATTCATAAGTCTTGGCAACTCCTGACTGATTATTTTGATAATCTACTACTAAATATGGATATTTCATTTAATATTCTCACTTTTTATTGTAATTGTTCAATCATGATACACTACAGGTACTTATCATAAATTATATGTTGAAAATATATACATAGTAACTGTATGACAACATAGTTAAATGTTGCGGTAGGTTGCATAGAAACCTTGATGTTATTATTTAATTATCAATGATTAGCATAATAAAGAATGCTTATTTATGGGTATTCCTACTTTTTATGAGGCTTCACTAAACATCTTTTATAATTTAAAAGTGATCTAAAACTTCATATGTACTTAATACATATAAATTGTATTAACAATTAGGAAATACCTAAAACAAGTAAATTGGTAAGATCAATTATCTAAATAGTAAATACAAATATCCAAAAAAGGAGTAATTAGCGGCCAAAATACATCTACAGAATTGCTCTTTAAAGAATTGTTAGCATTGTCTCAATTTTAAAAAGCACTATAGGAAAAGTTAAATTGAATAATTCACTTGTTTATGTAACAATTTTTATTTACAACTAGCTTTCCGCCTGCGGCTTCGCCCGCGTTTTCAAAGAAAAACCCGTTCCCGTAAGATTTCCGGGATAAAACCTATCCTATGTCCTTTCTCGGGTATCAAAATATCTCTATACCAAATTTCATGCAAATTGGTTCAGTAGTTAAGGCGTGATTGAGTAACAGACAGACAGACAGAGTTACTTTCGCATTTATAATATTAGTATGGATTTTGAGTAACTCTGACAATAACATCTTATAAAAACTATTGGACCCAAATACGGCTAGGCCTATAATAATACGCAACGTGTGTTCGCGGTTCTACAGAACAACGTCTATGGATAAAACTGAAAAATTAAGATTATTTTTTTTCTGCGTATTTTTCCAGGATAAAAAGTATCCTATTTTACGCCCAGGATAATAAGGTATAATTATACCAAGTTTCATCGAAATCGAACCGTTAGTTTTCACGTGATGCCTGAACATACAGACAGACAGACAGACAGACAAAAATTTTTTTAATTACATATTTGGGTTTGGTATCGATCCAGTAACACCCTCTGCTATTTATTTTTTCAATATTTTCAATGTACAGAATTGACCCTTCTACAGATTTATTATATGTATAGATGTTATAAAATGATAGATAAGAATCTTTTCCTGCTTACATAAGTGTGAATTGTTAATTTTGGAGTTCTATGAAGACAAACATAACATACATTTATATACAGGGTGACTGGTAAACGATGTGATCCTTCAAAGGGGTTATACTAGAGGTTGTTTGCAACAAATTAAGTCCAGCTAACCAGGGGTCAAAAATGGATGGTTATTGAGCTATGACGCTTTTCTTTTTGAGGTGATGCAACTTTTGGGCAAGTTTTTTTTTAAACTGATCGCTCATTTTGCGGCTTTAAAAAAAATATCAATTGAATGTTAATAGTGTAGTAGTTTTTTCATAATTAATTGTTTTTGGTAAAAAGGTAGAAAATTTTCATATCAAAATCCGTCACAGCTCAATAACCATCCATTTTTGACCCCTGGTTAACTGGACTTAATTTGTTGCAAATGACCTCTAGTATAACCCCTTTGAAGGATCACGTCGAATTACCAGTCACCCTGTATACATTCAATGTATTGAATCTTTAAAAGCAGATTTAAATAGAAAGATTCTTCTAGAAAGAAGAATAGTTGAAAAAAAAATCCGTATTTTAGCACTTAACTGTTATTAATTTTGACTATTATCTTCAAGTGGAACTGAAATATATGTGGTAGCTAGGTGCTAGGTGGATAGAAGGTATAATTTATATTAGTGTCAACTTTATATTAGTAACTAGATCAACAGGCATCCTGTTGGAATAGCCTGAATAAAACACCACAAATTGCTACTCCTATATAATATGATTCCCTTCATCTACTGCTAATGTTATGAATCATCTTTATTACTTAATATCATGATATTGACATAGTGGCACATACTGCTTTCATCTAGTAGAAAATGTGAAGCAACCAGAATGTTCTGGTTTTAATGTTATTAGTACCTAGAAAGGGTTTAAGAAAAATCAATAAATTCTTTCGGGTATTTGTTTTAAATAGTCTTGTAGAAACCAACAAGAAGTGTATTTTAATTTTAAACTTATCTGTGCAGTTGTTTTGCTATGATAGAGCAAGAATTGTAACAGAAAGACCGACTAGTTACTTAGTTCATTTATTGTATTATTATATTTTAGTATGCTTTATACCGTATACCTAGATGATACTATTCCAGCCATTTCATGAGATAAAAATATATTATAAATAATTGCTATTTCTAATGACCAATACATACCTAATGATGGCCTCCTTGGTATAGTGGTTGACGCGTGAGCGTAACACAAGGGGTCCTGGGTTCGATTCCCGGTGGAGACGAAGAAAAAAAAAATGTCTCGGTCTGGTAGGACGCAGAAGGTTAATCACCTACTTGTCCCTAAAGAAAATCGATCAGTGAAACAGATGTGTAATATATCTGCCCATTACAAAATAACATCTCTACATTATATTATAAGCTATATAATCTTGCAACAATTCTAACAGATCCGTCAGACTACAATGAGCGTCTCGTCTGTTGGTTATTGGGTAACAAAGGACAGCTCACTCAAGTGGCCTGGCTTCATTTGCTATTGTCACAGTATTACAATATCTATACAGTACGGAAGCGAATGTACTTGTGCAGAGAAACGGAGGGGAACTGGCGGGGGTCGGGCGACGCGGGCCGCGTAAGGCAAACACGCTTAGTTTGCCTTACCTAGCGCGAAAGGACGACGCAGTCGTATTTTTTGTGTAATAATTTTATTATACATAGGTACTTACATATTCTATTATGGCGCGCACAAACTGTTCCGTTTACGGATGTAAATCTACATTGAAATCCCGTATGGAAACAATATTTCAGAAAGATTGTATTAATTGTATCTGTTGAATTAAAATCAAAGCTATGTATATGTTGTCCTCATTATTTTCTACTCAGATTGTACATCCCAATGCGAATGCATTACTTAGTTAAATGTTATAATATACAATTAAGAACATCCAAAAATAAAGTGTCCACGTAAATAATATTTAGCAGTGCAATATCTGTAATTATATATTTATGAACAAATAATTACATCAGATTTAATAATCGCAATTATTTTGAATGTACATATTATGAATAAATGATTTCATCATAATATTAATAATCACAATTGTTTTATTTCCCATTTGTTGCAACCCTAGCGTATTTTCGTGTGGCAGCGTAAGTACCTACGCTGGCGGCGGCATCGCGCGACATCAAAGGCGTTTCCTTACTGTAGGAAATAATATTGTAATACTGTGCTATTGTTGTTATATTGCTCGGACTTTAATGTGATGGTTGGGGTCAGGATGGAAAGTTGAGTGGTAAGGATTCTTTACTGTCGTATTAAAGAACAATTCATTGTCGTATGATAACGGAGGTATAAGGTATCTATTCATAATTTGACGATCCCAGTTTTAACGAAATTTGTGTTCAATTCACCATGTTATTATTTCAATTATCTCTTGTAAGACTATGAGAATAACGCGCGAATACTCAAACACTCTACGTGTTTGAGTATTCGCGCGTAGCTGTGCACTAAAATATATCTTCTGAACTAGTTGGCCAATCTCAATAGAGATTACCTGCCATAGTTCGTCGGGTCTCACGCTCGAGGCTTTGTTTCCTTGTTTGAGCCGAACTCTGGATCTAGATGTAATTCTTTTTTAAATTCCTTTTTGTAATTAAAACCCGGTAATAAGAGAGGTCTATACGCGATCTATAATAACTGATAATAACATATTATTTTAAAGGATTATGCTAAAATTAATCGAAGTGTCTAGTCGTCCGCTAAACGGATGAATAAAATAAATTAGTCGTCCGATTACCGGATGAATAAAATAATTTAATCGTCCGATTATTCGGATTACTAGATAACCTTTTAACACTAAAGCTAGTTGGGTTGGACTAAAGCAAAGGGGGCGCAGGACTTAGAAAATTTTTGATGGAGTTGGTGTCAGTATAACACCTATTTATTATTGTTTTATCGTAAAGATTACGCTAATATAAGCATGTTTTATAGGAACAACTTTTCTCTAAAATCAAAAATGGCCGAGATATTCGCCCTCAATTCGTTAGGTTAGGTTTAGGTTAGGTTAGCCTTTAGGTTAGGTTAGGTTAGGTTTCTTAAAAAAAAAACTACACAGATTCGCGGGGCTCCGTCGACGCGCAAAAAAAAATCAAGTTTAGGTTAGGTTAGGTTAGGTTAGGTTTCTTAAAAAAAAACTACACAGAAATAGGAGCCCCGCGAAGCGGGGCTCCGTCGACGCGCAAAAAAAAATCAAGTTTAGGTTAGGTTAGCCGTTAGGTTAGGTTAGGTTAGGTTTCTTAAAAAAAAAACTACACAGAAATAGGAGCCCCGCGAAGCGGGGCTCCGTCAACGCGCAAAAAAAAAATCAAATACCTACGTGTGCCCTCCTCCCCCCTCTCCTCCCCCCACAAAAAACCTATAATACGTGCGGCAGTTCTCTAAAGAAACCCCGATAACCTAACTATATAGATAAATAGATGTTATCGGACGATTAAATTATTTTATTCATCCGGTAATCGGACGACTAATTTATTTTATTCATCCGTTTAGCGGACGACTAGCACTGTCCAAAATTAATTAGGAGAAAGCAATGTGTCATCGCCGGATCGTTCAACTCGTTACGCATTACGCAGGCGATGCCGCGGGGCACAGACAGTGCTAAATATTGATCAGCTCACGATAAGCCCCAGGAAGTGTTACATAGAGTGTTATGTTTACTTAATTCTATGTTAGATAATGGAATTATGCCCATGTTATCATTGGAGCGTTGCATTGTTTAGTAAACAATATGATTTACGTGTTTTTAAATTGTTTTATGTGCTATGATGAAATATGCGATTATTTGTGGCAATTGGAATATAATGCTTTACGACGTTTGCTATTTGTGTTGCACACATACAAACAATTTAAATAGTGAAAGGATATGATTTTACAAGTAGCCTGAGTTCAGCAAAGATAGATCCAACTGTTTCAGAAAAATGGGCACTGATAGACCAAGTTAATAACACAACAGTTGTTATTTTTTGTAGTTAACGTATTATATACACCTTAATATTATTAATATTAATGCTATACTGGAATAACAAATTGAAGCATTAACGAGACTGCGTTTTTTCTCAAAAGGTCTGCAACAATTTGTCAGAACACCAATGGACCCTCTTCACAATCGAGAGAGTTGGCCCATCAAATGATCGTCGATGTTTGCCGCCGTACCGCGATTACCTATATGAATGAACATCTACAATGATGGCCTTTCGCAGACATTTTGGACATCTACACTATCATGATTGCCTCTATTCGCCCAACGGTGCCCATTGTGAAGAGGGCCCATAACATGTGATCATGGGACCGTGAAAGGTCGCACAATTGTTATTCGAGAAGCGATGGCAAGTGGTATCGAAAGTACCCGTGCACACTGCATGTTTATCGTCGTCATCTTTGTGCGAAAGTTTGGACTTTCTCGTTGTTTATGTTTTTATACAATATTACATAAAATAACTGGATAAAGGTACCAGTGGGCAGTGACGTGCCTAGGGTGTAAGGACTGGGCAAGCCCAAATTTTTCAAAGTGTTTGATGGGTACCCTTTTCATGAATTAGATACCTACCTAGGTATACTGTGTAATTATGTTCGTTATAAAACTTATAAAAAAACGTGAACATACCGAATCAAATCTTTTAAATTTTCACGCGCGCCCGCAAACAGTTGAGTCATTAAAATCGATAAATTATATTAAACTGTATGACATTATATTATTAATAAAATTGTACAGATCATTTATATTCTAATTCAAAACGCCAATCTTTCTGAAGGAAAGATTTTATAACATCGGAATTATAGAAAGTAGGTGTTTGTTTTAGAATTCAATTACCTAACAGCTCTTTTTCTATGGCAATTATTGATACCTAATTCAGAAAGGCGTTCTTGGCCTTGTGTATTTCTTAATTAATACGTACCTATGAATACGATTTAACGATGAGAAAGCACGCTCCGTGGAAGAACTACTTACTAGCAGGAATCGTAACTACCAAATGTGCAAGTTTCCACAGCTGCGGAAAGGCTTCTTCTAAGCAATTCTCATTCATGAAATCGTTCGTAAACATTACAATTAAAATTTCGTTTATGTGACTTACTACCTAGTTTGGGTAATGCACAAATCGGGAGTTGGTTTTGATGAAGAAATTAATTGTTGTTTTTCAGTAAAGTTTAATGATTTTACCTTTCCCCCGCTGAGCACAAAGCAAGTTTTCGAAAAACTTTACATAAATTACACCGGTATCGGTATAATCACCCGCTCAAACAAACTATAATAACAATAATATTCACGACGTTCGTTCGCGCAATCGTAACTATCTTCACACTGTTAAAGCCGGGCTTTTTTCGCCATACAAATTGCTATAGAGTTCTATAGCTAGGTATGTAGCTACTCGGACGAAATTTCATACGTTTAGAAGAGATGAGCGCAAAGCCCGGTAAAAGCCCACGCGTGCAAGCGAGACAACTATATGTTACTCAAGATCGACACCGCACTGTTTATAATCCATCCAATTTAGATTGTAACGTCAAAATAAAAGGTACGACCTTATTCCTATTGGAAGAAGGATGAAATTAAAAAGTTTACTCGAATTCGTCATTGTTTTATGCTAGGCGTATTATATATTATATTGTAGGTGAGTTTTCATTGAATTTTGGAGCAAATTATGAATTGCTCATTGCGCGCGAATATTCAAACGTGAATATGGGTATTTTCCTGTCTCGTAGCGAATTTCTAAGGCAAGCCGGGCTTTTCGGCTTGCATGAACGTACCGCCACTGAAAGGTACATGTGTCGTGCCAAGAGATGGTGAAAATATGGGAACTGCCTTCAAACTGTGATTTGTAATCATCCATCTGATATATTATTCATATTAACTTTCACTGAAATCGAATGTACCGTTGTGCAGCTAACGAACATGTTACTGAAAAAAGATATATAATTATATCGATAATTTTTTATTAAGTTGAATTGCCAAAAAACATATTTTTTATGAAATATTTAAGCGACAAGTCGCTTGCGTTTAAGATACGACAACTACTCCACTCAAATAAAATTCTGATTCATCCTTTATTTTATTTTTTTCTGTTCTGTTAAAGCCAGTTAAAGCACATTTAATATTCAACATTCTATATTAGCAAGATAAATTACCACATCGCTCTATTTAAAGTATATTACAGATACCGTACAGAGCGTGTCAGTATCTGGTGATGTCTTACAGTTAGTTCCCATTGATAACCACCATCCCCCGCTAGAAATTACAGTAAAGTGGCGCCGGAGTAATGTGCTAGTTCGCTCACAGAAGGAATCGCAACCATTTAATTGTGCCGCATTACAATTCGTTCAAAATTGGAATTTCCACAGAGCAGATTTAAACGTGTTATACTCTATGCTTGAAAATATTGATTGGAGCGCCCTTTATCTTATTTCAGACGTGAATGAAGCAGTCGAATACTTTTATACAAAGCTAAGTGAATGTCTAAATCGCTGTGTACCGATTAAAAATTATAATAAACCCTTGAGCCGTTATATATATCCTGTATGGTTTACATCTGATTTAATATCTAATATAAAAAATAAACATTTTCAACATAAGCAATATAAAATTAGTGGTGATTTGTTTAGCTTTGAATTATTTAAATATTACCGAGCTTTGGTTAATAAACAGATAGATGAGGCGTATAAAATCTATACTCACAGGGTTAGTTCTAGTATTCGTGAAAATCCGGCGTATTTTGGGAAATTCGTAAAGGAACTTCGACAAAATAGACACGGTACTGCTACTTATAGTTATAACGGACAATCTCTCATTGGGCAAAATGCTGCTGATTCATTTGCAGATTACTTTAGCTCAGTATTTTTGAAAGACACTCCGAGGTTAAATGCTGAGGAAGCCGAGAAATATTTCCATTCTGAAAGTAATAGTTCTTTGCATGTGAGTATAAATGAATTCGTATCTGATGATTTATACAAGGCAGCTAGACGGTTAAAGTCACATTCATCTACCGGTCCTGATGGAGTTCCACCTTTTTTGGTAAAGGATTGTTTATCTGTATTTGTAAAACCGTTGTTGTATCTATATAATTTGTCTATGCAAAATAATGTCTATCCTACCGCATGGAAAGTTTCTCGCGTCACACCCGTAGCTAAAGATAGCAATAATTGTGATGTAACAAATCATAGACCAATTGCTGTTCTCTCAACATTTGGGAAATTATTTGAGATGCTAGTAGATAATCGCATCAAAAATCAGATCGGTTCTTACTTAAATGATTGTCAGCATGGGTTTAGGTCTAAGGGCTCTTTCAATTTATGCGTTTCGTATCGGACCGGTACAGTGCCGAAGCGGTGCGTTTGTCGTACGGCGCACGGCCGGTCGTTTGCTTTCATACAAAATGCACGGTGCGGCAACAGTGCGGCGTCCGTACCGCGAACGCTCGACAGCAGGACGGCAACGTCGCAAGTCCCATAGGGATGTCGGAAATGCAATAAAATATCGATATATCGGTATGATTTGAATATTTGTGCTCTAAAAATTAATTTTTTGGTCTAATCTAATTCAATCATCTTACATTTCTACGGGTACTCAAGTACGCGCGTTTTGAGGTTATAATATCCAACCAAAATCACATGTTAACGAAAACATCGGTGATGCTCTTTTACGGAGGCGTAGTTTTTGTTTATTTTTTTTTGTTTGATGTTTTTCAACAAGAGCACTAACAGTAATGTTTCTTCGTCAGAGTCCATGGCTTAACTGGTGTCAAATAAATTTAAAACAGCACTAGCATACAAACGCACGGCAGTCAGATACGCTTTCAATTTAAGCGTTTGGTAACGGACTGCTACCGTACTGCAACGGCACGGCAGCGGGTTATAACTAGCGGCACGGAAAACGTGCGGCAGCGGTCCGATACGAAACGCATAAATTGAAAGAGCCCTAAGCGGTCAACTGTAACTAATCATTTAAATTTTGTAACTTATGTTAATACATGCCTGGATGAAAACCAGCAGGTAGACGTCGCTTATTTTGATTTCCAAAAAGCTTTCGACAAAATAGATAACGATATCCTTTTAAACAAACTTGCCTTATTCGGGTTCTGCCCTAAACTTTTGCAATTTTTTGCAAATTATTTAAAAGATCGTTTGCAATATGTTCAAATTGGTAATCATAAGTCACATATTTATTCCACTAAATCAGGAATAAGTCAAGGATCGACCCTAGGACCGACCCAGTTTTTAATTTTAATTAATGATTTACCAAATGTTGTCAGCAGCGCTCAGTGTTTAATGTTCGCAGATGACCTGAAAATTTATATGGGAGTAAATAATCATACCCAATACCAGGCTTTGCAGCGTGACATTGAGTCTGTTATGGAATGGGATGTAGAAAACCGTTTATTTTTTAATATTGGTAAATGCAAAGTTATGAGCTACTCGCGGTCTCGAACGCCAATCGATTACACTTATTATTTAGGTGGACAGTGTCTACAGCGCGTTACAACAATTAAAGATCTAGGAGTTACTTTTACTTCTCGGTTAGAATTTAAGGAGCATATCGTTAATATATGCAATAAGTCTTTTAAAACCCTCGGTTTTATAATTCGAACTGGCAATAATTTTTCTAACATAAAATGTACTATTTCTCTTTACGAGGCATACGTCCGAAGTAGATTAGAATATAATTGTATTGTCTGGGATCCATATGAAAAAAATATATCTTAATGTTAGAGAAAATCCAAAAAAAGTTTTGTAGGTACGTATTTAGACAGATGTATGGATACTATCCATACATGTACCCGTCTCTGTATGTATACGGTATGACAGGCTTTTTCAGTCTTGAATCGAGGCGTAAATACATTTTACTAGTACACGTTTATCAGGTGCTAAATGGTGGTATAGATAACCCATTTAGTCTTGAACGAATTTCTTTTAAAATTCCTCCAAAGTTCATTTATAGTGTAGCGGCTCCTTCTGGGTTGGGACTACGTCGGGGTCGTGATTTCCTTGCTGTGCAGCAAGGCGTAAGAACTGTGTCTGGCCGTAACGCCCCATTGGTGCGTTCAGTAAAATTGGTAAACGACTTGCTCGCTCTGTTACCCGAGACAGATTTATTTAATACGTCTTTAAATACGTATAAATCGAATGTTTTTAAATTCTTAAGTCGATAATTAATGAAAATTGTATTTTATTTTTATTATTTGATTTTAAACTAAACATGTAATGCTTTGGGGTAAAACCTGTTAATTACTTGTTATTATGAAATAAATAAATAAATAAATAAATTACTCATATTTTTTTAATTCTTATAAACCAGTTGGTGTATATCACGTTTCTATGATTCAACAACAAGCATAACTGCAGATTTAACACTAAAAGATTATCATTGTAAAATGATACGTAAATTTATCTAAAAATTGTTCACCAAAAAGTAGAACATGAAATTGTAGACTAAGGGCTAATTTTACAATCCTTGGTTAAAACTTATTCGTCGAATAACGTATAAAACTACCATTTCAAAATGTATTCTTATTGCCCGTAATTGACAGTTTACAGGTGACATTTTAATAACTATTATCGTGTAATACTTTATTAGACGGATAAGTTTTAACCAGGGATTGAAAAATCGGCCCTAAAACAACTAGGTATGTTTGTTCGTAATTTCCGCTATGAATAAAGGGACATACCTAATACAGATTCGGATCTATATGATGTCCCTTTGATCATAAGAACACACTCTAACTATTGACTAATAATAACAATGATCCATATAACATTTAACAGGTGATTACTGATTAGCCCTATTATGCTATTTATGGTAATTGCAAACGATTACTGTTTAGGTAATAAGTTTTTCGCTTTTCGCACTAAAAAGTGTAGTAAATACGTTTACGCAAAAAGTATTCGGAAACGTTTTTTTCTACGTTAACAATTACATAATATTTATTATTTAACAATGAGAGAGAATTGCATTATTGTAGCATTGTACATATTGTTTAAGAATGTTACTATGACATAATGAAGCGATTTGGTTAAAATGTTTTATAATGATTATACAAAATGTATATTCAATAGGCCGATGTTGTTCGTACGAAATATCTTTTATATTATGGTAGAGATCTAATATTTTGAGCAAATTATGTAGGTACCTACTATCACATTCAACACAGGACCCAGTTGTAAATTACAACAAAAAATATTTAATGGCAAGATACATTGTCACGGATTTCTGAAATATGTTTAAACACACGTTAAAATCTACGATGAAGTTATTACAAGTTAAGGATCCCGGAAGGCGGCGTCTGTCAATATTCAATCACCTCTTTAGTGTGAGCAACGTGTTTGGCCATTTTATTATGTACATTGTATGTACGTGGGTCGGAATATCAAACCGCATTTCATACAATTTTGCACCATATTTTTGGTGGATAAAGTTGGTTTTAGAAGAACCGGTGCGACCACCCATTAAGCCTGATGAAGCGTAGAGCAAATAATCCAATACTACAATGTGCTACAATGTTATATTTTGGTGAGACGTAACGTTACAGTGCAAAATTCTTTTAATCCTAGTTCAAATCATTCCTATATCATGTTAGTTTAAAGTGACGTCACACCAAACATGTAAGGTCCTTACAACTTTTGACAATCAAGGAGGGGGTAAAAATTCTGAAATTCGTGTGTAATTTGTGATTATAAATACTTTAAGATCTCGCAGTGATTCAATCTATGCCAAGATAGTCATGATTCTCAACGTGGATTCTTTGTTTCGTTAAAATTGAGAAAACTTGGAAGCTGATAGGTAGGTAGGTACTTGAAATATTAATTGATACCTTAAATCCAATTAGTGTTATTTTTTACGTATCTATTGCAGGAAAATATAAAATATTTTATGCGCAATTCGCGTATTCTTTATTCTCACTCATTATCCTCATGTCTTGCATAATTATAATGAACATGATACATTGAGTTTTCATTAAAAATAATGGTTCGACCGGCGAACAGACTCGTTGAAAAGGGTTAAAATTATTTAGTAAAACCATACATTACTAAATATTTACTAGGTACATGTAAAATTTTGAGAAGCAGCTTATGTGTTTGCGAATTTTTATACAGACAGGCTGATCTGATTATATGATAATATTACGTTTGTATTACAAAAAATATTATATAGATCGCAAATAATTTTCCAGCTTTGCTTCAATATCTATGGAGGAACTTTTTTTCTCATTTCATTAAACATTCAATGAAACCATCTCAAGATGCAATTATCATCATAAATAAATCCCTCTCCTGGCTATACTGACGATAATTATCAAAAGAAAACAGAGTAGGTGCTTACTCCCTACCAAAACAGACACAGAATATCTACATTGAGCTCACAAACATGCTTCAATCTAAAAGCGGTTCACAGGATATTCTTAGGAAGACTTCTAAGAAAATACTATGTTGAAGACGTTCTGTGCTAAAGAAGACGGTCCTTTCGAAGAGTACAAGACGCAAATGTTATAATTACAAAACGCAGCCGGTTAGCCTTCACACGAATGCTGATCGCTAGCGGTACACAGCGCTAACGGTAAAGGATCGACCAGTTTGACTTGACCCCCGCACGAGGTGTGTGCGCATGCGCTGAAGGGACCATGGGAAATTTGTTTGTATATGTAGCTATATGATGATTTACAGTTTCAGTAGGGATTTCGTGTTTGCAACGATGTTTTTTTGTCTGTTTTTGTTCTTGGTTGTTGTTTGTGGTTTTCGACGAGTCAATGCTGTCCAAAATGCGTTGCCTGAAGCTAAATGTTATGTAAACATAATACAATAAGCTGTGTCCACGTGACTTTGTTTAGATACATATTAAACAAACGAAGTCGTGTTCCAATTATTTCTCCAATATAAAAAGCAACAGCTTTGTAAGTGAATGTCCTGTTAAAGTGTCCAGTCGTACCAGCGTCGGAATAAGCAGACATACAAACATAAGAACATCAGAATAACATATTTTGATACTACCAACAGGTTTTCGTTGTCATAATGTACTATTAACATATTTCTATGTTTACCGTCGCCGCACACGAGCCACAGGCCACAGCCACAAACGCCGCCACGAGAAGCTAGAAGCGTGTAGCGTGTGGCCGCCACAGGCGTCTACCGTGTGCGGCGAGTCCATATAAAATGTATGAAAAGTGCAGGAAATATGCCAGTGGCGGCGTTTTGTGGCCGGTGGCCGGTGGCCCGTGTGCGGTAGCCCTTACGGATCGTTTGATTTTGAGTCATAAAAGTTTTATCAAAACCCAACCGTCCGTGACGAAAATAGTTATAGGAACGGAACAATCAGAGCACAGCAATATATTATTATGTTATCGATATCGTTGTAACTAAGTTTAATTGGCACTTGGATGTAGGAAATAACTCGTTTATAACCGTTGCCCGGTTTGGTAAGCGTTATCGCGAATATGAATCGTTTTTGAGATAAAGTTGTGTTAATTTGTGAGCAGCGCTTCAAGTAAATATAGGCTAAGGACACGGGATGACACGAAGTGTATGATATTATGGTAGTTTTTTTGTGTTTATGACGTCAGTCATTCTCTTCTGAACCGTTCGTACTAATTACTAAAGATGGTAGACTTATTTTTAGTATGTAACGAATACATTCAAAAACTATTCCATCGATATTAAAAAAAAGGTTATTAGAAAGTTATCAAGTAATATAGGCTATTTTTTTATAGCTGGTCCAACAAGGCGAAATCGGGCTAAGCAGCCTTGTTCATTACATAACTAACGAATTCTGTAAAAGCTTTCATAGCAATTACCATTTTTAAAACACCTACCTTTTATACTAACATTCTGTACGTGCCAGCTATGCTTTTTCAGGGCTCACTCAAAATTAGGACACAGTCTACCTAAAAAAGGCGACCTATTACACAACTGTAACTTCAATACAGTGCCCTTAATCCAGCGTAAGTAAACTGGGGCATTGCGAATAGATTTTAATATCCATTTGTTACTATTTTGGTGGTTATCCTTGTCTCAAAGTCTCTTTCTTGTCTATCAGTTATTTGGAAGTCGTGTATTCCTATGGAATATAAGAGCAGAGAGGACCATGTCCAACCTATCTATAATATGTCTCATCCAATTTTTTGCTTCTTCTCCGACAGTTTGTAACTACTACATCAAAAGGTCACCGCGTTCTAATAGCCACCATCACGAAAGACACTAAAAATTGTCATTTAAATACATTCTAAATATTCTGAAAAGATTTTGCGGTTACGTCGCAGCTCGTTTTCAACATTTTTCTCTATTTGCTTTGTGCCAAAAAATTTGCTTTCAGAAAAAACGGTACTGAATAGATACGTCAATAGAATGTTTTGCAACTATTATAGAGGTTAAGCAAATATCCAATACAGTTAGCGATAAGTTGTTATTTGTCGAAACTTTGTGCTGCATCACTGAGTCATATTTTTTGCGGCTCAATAATGCCAATGCTCGGATTCGCATTAACTGTACATCCGATTTGTTATTGCGATGACCGTTAAGCTCTTTACTGTAATGATTTATCATTATTGGTGGTAATTGTGATTAATTGTAACTGGTGTCTGTGCTATGCCGATGTTATTTTGTCGTTAAGTTTGAGTATCGTCACGATTGTAATCGATTTTCAAAGTTAAAATATTTTAATTGAAGAAGTTTCTGTTTATGTTGGCATTATAGCCATTCTGTAGAGTGTAGACCCTTGGTATGTTGAAATGTTGAGTTACGTTACTGTATGTTTATAAATTCCCATGATTGGAGTTAGTGATGGAAGAAATATTCAACTGTGTATGTAGATTGTAGATGTAAAAACACTTCATAATTGTCACGGTGTTGACTTTAAATAATGACATTAGATATTATAGTTTTTTAAGGGTTACAATAAGATATATGAAAGTTTGTTTAAAGAGGCAATCGCGTAAGTCAAGATGGCTATTCAGGAAACTTTTTTGTGAATAACCACTGTTCAGTTTGTACGGATCCTGTATATTATTATGATCTATAAAATTGTAAGTAGTAAGAAATTAATCAACTTATTAGGTCCAACTTGCTGCTGTGCTAGTATAGTTCCCATATAAATAAGTAACCAGCTCGTAAATAATACATGAACTCATACCACATTTCAATTAAATCGTTTAAGTTATTTTGCAAGAGTAAAACAGATCTTCACAGCTAACCTACAAACTTTCCCATTTATATAAGTAGGATTGAATTATGCATATTATATTTCTTTAATTTAAATAACAACGCTAATTTACCTAATATAAAGTAGCAAAACAGGCTTTCTAATTTATTTGAAACTTTTTGCTAATATCTACTACATTTTGTTAACTGGATATTCGTATTAGAAAAATGTAAGGGCACATCGCCCAAATTGAATTTCAGGTTCATCTAGTTGAATCTGCTTGCTGCTATTTGATTGAATGACTAGCGCGTTCATTGAATGTCATCAAACGAGGTAGAAATTATGGTGTGAGCTTCATTATTATTGTCTCAACAGTCAATATTTTCTCTCTTTCTTTATTTAAAAGTATATTTGTCTTTTCTAAATCCTCTTACGACCTTGTTTCTATAACCTCGATATAAAATGAAACAGAACTTCAGATTAAGCAATGTTTGGGGACTTAAGGCGCATAGGTACAACATGGAGTACCTACGCAATTTATTCCGCCCAACGTTTTCCAGTGCATTTCGACTCGCTGCCAAAGTAGGCTAGGCCATTCATCAAGATCTAACAAACGCACTTTCATCAGATTTCGATAAACTGGTCGCGGCTGTTGGACAGCCATGTGACTCGGCCTTTCGCTTTCAAGGTGATTTTCACTTCACAAAGCTTGTGTTAAGTGCCGGTTTGATATTATGTGCTATTGAAAATGAAAAGCAAAAAATTACTAATATAGGTTATTAGGTGGTCAGGTCAAGCGCGATACAAAAAGTTCTGTAGTTATATATTGTGTAAACCGATGAAAACATTTAAAACAGTTCCTTCCTGCACGTAAAAATAAGGGTAAAATTACTATCGGCAATATAACCCTTGGCTCAGTTAAAAATTATGTTGTGGTTGAGAAGCTAAGGAAAATAACTCAGTTGCTATGTTGGAATATTTCACGTTTAAAAACAAACTTTTTCATTAAAATTTGTAGGGTTTCAAACGGAACTTTATAGAAAGACGTTTGCGTTTGTTGGCGAAACAAAACTTGGGAGGGAGTGAAAAGTAAAAGTTTCGATCGAGAAGCCATTATATTCTCCAATTAAATTGCTGGGATGATTAAATTAAAGAAAATAATGTAATAATCGCGTTTGAAATCTTTCGAAATGTACGAAACCCGACACTCGGTACTACAACTTTTAGAAAATAACGCGGCGTGAGGCCTACTTTTTAGCATTCGCAAGAATTGTCAATCTCCAATGAAAGTGTCGTCGCCTTAACGATTTCACTTTCGCTCGCTTACGTAAACACGACCTTTTATATTAATGCGATACGTAGACTTGATCTTTCGTTATTGTTTGAAACAATGGCGAGATGTAGCCTGCGACAATAATTGTTCTGTTTACTTTGTTCTGTAGATGTGGGTAGCTTTCTTTTGGAAACGTAATAACGGGGGTATAAAAATAAAAAGAGACTTGATATTTTGTCTGTTGCTAAGTTTTATTAAACTTGCTTGCTCATTAACAGCCTTACTTATAAAAACTGACTGATCTGTTGCTTAAACACCTCTCAGTTAAATAACTCTCAACTCCAACAATGATTAAAATAATCATACTTATATACCTGTTTCAGCAGTCTCTCAACTAAGTAACGTCGATATATTTTTTTCTAGTAACATTATCGACATAAAACCCGCTATTCACGTAAAACTTGACTAAAAATGTACTTTTTGACAAATATGAATGGTAGACTCAAGAAGCTTATATCTAATACACTGGAGATTGCACTATGACCATTAACTTGTCACAAGAAAATATAACCTTCAATGACGTCAGTGTTGTTTTTTGTCTCTTTCTGTGGGTGACCACACTGGTTTGTATATTCGGGATTTTTCGAAATAAAAAAAACTAAAAATCATGGTCTATAAATAATAACGACATATATTTTTAACAGTATTTATATTATAATATTACTGGTCAACTTACATGAATAATTATCATCTTTATAGGTACATACCATTTTAATTGGTAGAGAATGATAGTTTTAAATAACGCTTGATAACTTTTGATCTCATACTACGATTTTTTAATTAAAATGAGTGCTACATACATTAAAACATAGTTTTGGTTACTCAAGCTTCAGTCTAAAACTTTTCAATATTCCAAAGGGAGAGTTGCATCGCTAGTGTTGATGTGTGGTAACGATATTACAGTTCTCAGAAATTCGTATGTCTTTCAGGAGCTGTACTTACGGTTACTAATGGTTTCATGGTGGTTAATTATAATATAATTAAAATAGTTTGGAAAATCCAAAAGTGCACGCCTCATAATTTTTTTTTAATAATTATTTATTAATTATTATTTTTGTTTATTTAATAACAATTAAACCACATCGAATCAGACCCTGAAAAATGAAAGGGTTCTATTCCTGAGCATACTCAAGCGTAAGAGAAAAAAAAAGACTCGATTAGTAAAGTATTTCGGTCGCTATCGTGTTAACAAGAAAATCCTCCGCACATACAGACACACGGACGTCCAAGACAGAACTTTTTTAAACTGTTTTTTAACTAGTTTAAATAACAAAAATGACATCAAAAATATCATGAATGTTAAAAATAGTGTTTTTTCTTAATATGTGTGTGTATGTATTATCTTACAAGTGCAATGTATGATACATAAAGACATTTTAAGTTTGAAAAATCAGATGTTTTGCGCGAAGTGACAGTAGTACCCACCTCAACGCTTCGCTTATGAGGCGTGCAATTACTTTATCCACAGTTGAGAAGCAGTAACAAGAATGTGGTAAATAAAAAGGTATAGCACTTTTCAAAAGGTATTTTTTTTCTGGACCGTAATCCTCAGGCTTAAAATGCAAACTGCATATTCTGGCATGTTGATAAATTTTACCCTTGATAGGCACTATGGACAGCCATTTATTTCTTTTTATTTCATTTTTGGAAAGCTGAAATAAGTAAAACAAAAAAAATTTGGTAAGTTAAAAGAACTATTAATTTCTATGTTAAAGAAGAACAAACATAAAACCACATGTGAGTGCAATATCGATGTCGTGCGTTGTTTCATTACTAGTATAAAAATCTTTGAAATGGTGTTCTAAATGTTCATCATAATTTTGTTAACTATTACAATATTTTCTCTTCGCTATCCGTAAAAACTCGTCATCATGGTTACCTTACTTGTTAAATTGGTTTATTGAAAAATGATGAAATTATTAGGAAAAGAAGATAGATAGAAGATATTTAGCATGATTGATTACTAAAATGATGATAAAATTGACGATTTTTGCCATGAAAATGATTCTAAACAGGTAAATGCATGAGTATTGAGGAATATTGTAAATAGCGTAAATATACACTTGCCTGTGAAATTTTATGCCAGAATTTGGTGTCCAAAAACTTCTGCAATTTTTCACAATGCAATACATTATTTATATTCGGAAAATATTTATTAAATACGCAACAATATTAACTTAAATATTCGAAGCGACGCAATTTTTTTGACACTTATGCCATATTGTCAAAGTGAGAGTTGTTACAATTTTATTATGGTAACTACCCATAATCAGGGAGTATCGCTTTTTAATAATTGGTTCAGATACTTATTTTATTTAGCATAAATAATAATTGTCTCATCCAACAATGCTTCTGAATGACGTTGTTGGCAATTTATCAACAAACTCATGTACAAAAACTAACCTTTTGCACAGAATATTACAGCATACATAGTAGCCTTGGGAAAACTTCGTATTAACAGTGGCAATACCAAGTTAGGTGTGAAAGTGATAAAACACAACAATTTTCTTGTTACACGTCAAATGTTCATACCGAAATCTCCAGTGTATAAGATATAAGCTTCTTGGGTAGACTTTATTTTGTATGACATTTAACTGCTAAATAAACTTTCAAATATATATGTCATTTCTTTGTTATTTAATATAGGAATAGCAATTATTGTACAGCTGTGATTTATGTAAAATTATGTTTAATGTTTATCGTATTTGTACAGTGAAAAATCAAATAACTGTGAGAATGAGCATCAATTATTTATTATTCCTCCTTGCCAAAAAAGCAGGGAAGAACTTATGAAGCAACAACAAGAGTTGCATGAAATTAGAATCCAACAGGAAAGGGAGACTCATGAAAAAAGGCTCTAAATACTTACTTTGGAAGAGGAATATTATAAGAAAACAATAATAAATTTACAAAAATAAGAAAATATTCATTTAATTATAAAAATAAGTTTCAATATGACTGTGTTTAAATTTTCCCTTGATTTTCGCATTCATCTTCTTATTCTTCTACATTATTAGGGACAGTTAGTAGGACAGGGATTTGTTAATTGATTTTCAATGCCTGTAGGATCTAGAAAGAAACAAAAAAAAAAGAATTAAAATATGAATAGCATTTATGTATTGGCATTATTAAATATACTTTGTTTGCATAAGACAGTAGTTTGCGTAAATACCTTGATTTAAAATAGACTCATTAATTAGTATTGTTAAATTGTGCAAAATTGCACCAGCAATAATCGTGATCTTGATCACGTGGAGGAATCCTCACATCGTTTCATTAAGAATGCGGAATCTTTGCTTCCACACCCCGAAGCAACGCTCGACAGTTATAGTAATTATTCCTCGTTCGCATGTGACTCAGATCGTATATGCTTCCCAAAACTACGACCGGAATTCTTCTTCTTTCAGGTCCAGAGGATTCACGCTCGGTTTATAAACTTTTTTTTGACGAATACGAATTCTAAAATCACGAAGCACCTGCACATCATTTGTAAAATCCTTACTCAAACTATCAATATCCATTTTACCACAGTTATTTACCTGCGAAGTGAATAAAAACACAAATAATATACTCTTGGCAACTACAAAACGTCAAATGTTTGACAATATATCCGCCATGATGTCTCTCAAATAGATTTAAACACAGAACAGTAAAGTAGATAGAAGTGTGATGTGGGCGTGGCCCACGTGTCACTTGTAAGGTAAGATCACCTAACTTGCTCTCAGTTGTGCGCAGAAAAATATTCGAGTCGGTTGTCAGCTGTCAAACCTTTTTTCCATATTTATTCATTAATTAGGACGTGTTGTTCGGTATTAGAGTGCAAAAATGATGACGAAATAATATCAGGCATTTCATACCATCGGTAAGTCTTATTTTTATTTATTTTACATATAATATTTTATGTTATAACTTCGCTTGTAATTTGTCAAAATTGTATACAAATATCTAGTCAAAATGAACCTTAATCCGTAAGAAATTAGTACTATTATAGATTGAACAGCAAACAAGAATTTCTGGAATATTATTGCAATAAACAAACGAATGTCGCTTTAGTGATGCTTGTGGCGCATATCGACAGTATCGATACTTTAGAAAAGACAAACATTATAAATATTAAATTTTATTTTATTTTTCCTTAGCTTTCATTTGTCCAATTTATTTATAGATTTCCCAAAGAGGCTAATTTAAAAGAGAAATGGATAAATGCAACGTGACGAGTTAACTGGATGCCGAACAGCACTAAGCGGTCTAACAAAGGCCACCGATACAGCAAACCTACGGCAGTTCCAAGATTTAAAATAATGCATATTTTCTGTTTGTATTTTGTAAATATAGATTAATACTATTCTATTCCGTTTTTTATTTAATAATAATAATATAAAAAGACGTACTTAGTAGTAATAAACATACTCCAAAATGTGACACATTATACAATACTCATATAATAGAAAGAAAAAAAAATACACAAAAAATATTTATTTGTGAATTATCGATAACAAGGCTGACATCCCTCAGGGCATAGCATCAGATAAAAATCAAGTTAATGTCATTAATGTTGAGTGACACAAATTTCAACCTTATCTCTATGTGTTGAGGTTCAAAGTTATATCTATCGAAAACTAACGCCCTCTGTTGTGGAGTAGCTGGATGTTTTCGAATTTGGAATTTCTGTGCAATGAGAAACAAAACAGCTAATATACCTAGGGATGTTATACTAAAATAAACCGTAACATGGTGCGTTAGGGTACATATTGAAATGCTGAATTTATAACCTAAGTCAGTTTTTACTCAAATTAAGCTGTCCAATCAAAGGCATAGATTACTTGTAATGTGTACAATTTACATAGTGGTAGAGCTACAGTTACTTATATTCTGTAAGTAGCACGAATGGGCGGTAGCTCGTCCGGGGTAGAACCACTGTCTCGCAGAACACCGGCGTGAAGTTTTTATCCTCTTAAAACGTTTCGCATAGGTCAGCGTGATAACCGGGCGCCCATCTCCCCCCCCCCCCGTATAACTATGGCAGCGAAATTAAATAGATATATTATACCCCAGGAGGGTACCAGCACAGATTGTGCAGGAGAATCCCTCCCTGAGCTCTCAGGTTCAGGCTGCCCAGCGTATTCTGGGGTGGGCAAAATTTCGCTCAAATCCTCTTCCCGGGCCAATAAGAAGAAACGTCTTTCCACACCCCTCTCCACACTACAGGTGGACTTCTGTAACGTAAGGGGTCTGCACTCGAACATAAATTCCATCCACTATCACCTGGAATCCACGAAGCCGGCGTTGTTCTTCTTAACGGAAACACAAATCTCCTCCCCACTCGATACCTCGTATCTTCACTACCCCGAACATAAGTTCCTGCCGCGTGCCGGTGTATGCGCGTACATCCGTCAGGACTTGTGTTTTCGTCGCCTTGGGAACCTCGAAGTCAAGGACCTTTCAATCTTCTGGCTGCGTATAGATTGCGACGACCACCCGCGCATCTATGCGTGCCTTTATAGGTCCCACAGTGGTAACACGGAGACAAACAAACTTGTGGAGCACATCGAATCCGTGACAGATCGCATACTCCGTGAGATCCCCTCTGCTGAAGTCGTGATACTGGGCGATTTCAATGCCCACCACACAGATTGGCTGAATTCTCGTACAACCGACCATGCAGGGAGATCTTTTATGAGTTCGCCATTGCCTATGGTTTGACACAATTGGTGCCCTCACCTACAAGAGTGCCCGACGTGGAGAATCATTTGCCTTCCCTGTTAGACCTCATGCTGACTTCCCACCCTGAAGGCTATCAGGTTAGTGTCGATGCACCCATCGGCTCGTCAGACCATTGCCTAGTGCGGTGTGTAGTGCCAATAACGTTCTGTCACCGCCCACCTTGTGCGAGTTCTCGTCACTTATGGCACTTCAAGTCAGCAGACTGGGATGGGATGCGCACATTCTTTTCTTCGTATCCCTGGGGCAGGGTTTGCTTCTCAGAAAATGATCCTAGTGCTTGTGCAGAATCTGTCACTGATGTCTTGCTGCAGGGCATGGAACTCTTTGTTCCTAGCTCTAAGGTGCCCATCGGTGGCAAATCAAACCCCTGGTTTGGTGGTTCCTGTAAAGCGGCTGCTCGCTGGAAACAAGAATGCTACCAGGCCTGGGTTACAGGACTAGCGGCTAGAGATACAAACTCCAGAACCCTCAAAAAGAAGTTGAACTCTGCCTCAAGGTCATTCAAAAGAGCAATTGCAAAAGCGAAGTCGGAGTATATTGCCAAACTAGGCGATAAACTAGCCCACCTTCCTTCCGGAACAAAAGCTTTTTGGGCTCTCGCCAAAGCCGTTCAAGGCAATTTCTGTCGCCCATCTCTTCCATCTTTACACATGGGAAATGACCGGTTGGCACACACTGCAAAAGAGAAAGCCGATCTTCTGGGCTCTCTTTTTGCAGAAAATTCTACATTGGAGGATAAAGGCAAATTACCACCGCACATATCGCACTCTACATGCTCTATGCTGGAAATCCGTTTCACGCAAAAAGCTGTACGTAAAGCCCTTCTTTCTCTAAATGTGAATAAGTCATGTGGTCCCGACGGTATTCCCCCCATTGTGTTAAAGATGTGCGCCCCTGAACTGACTCCAGTTTTAACGCGTCTCTTTCGGTGCTCATACTCTTCAGGCATAGTCCCAAGCTCTTGGAAAACCTCTTTAGTGCATCCCATTCCCAAAAAAGGCGATCGCTCAGACCCGTCCAATTATAGACCTATTGCTATCACCTCTCTGCTCTCAAAGGTAATGGAATCCATTATCAATCGCCAGCTTCTAGAGTTTCTTGAGGAGCGCCAGCTGATTAGCGATTGCCAATACGGTTTCCGTAAGGGTCGCTCAGCTGGCGATCTTTTGGCGCTCTTGACTCACAAATGGGCGACTGCTATTGAGAGCAAGGGTGAAGCTTTAGCAGTTAGTCTGGACATAGCGAAAGCCTTTGACCGGGTTTGGCACAAGGCACTCCTTTCCAAGCTACCATCATACGGGATTCCCGAGAAATTGTGTCAGTGGGTCACCAGTTTCCTCACAGAGCGGAGTATCAAAGTCGTTGTCGACGGTTCGTGCTCCGAATCTAAGCCTGTGAATGCTGGGGTCCCACAAGGCTGCGTTCTTTCTCCAACTTTGTTTCTTCTGCATATCAATGACATGCTACTGCCTAGTGGCATTCATTGTTATGCAGACGACAGCACTGTTGACGCACATTATACCGGCCGATGCAATATTTCTCGGGATACCGTTACTGAGCACCGGAACGAGCTTGTGTCTCAAATCGAGAACTCTCTTGTGGAGATCTCCAATTGGGGAAAACATAACCTTGTTGAGTTCAACCCAAAAAAGACACAAGTTTGCGCGTTTACCACCAAAAAAACTCCCTTCGTCGTATCTCCAGTTTTTCAGGGCATTCCCACCAGAGTCTCAGCCAGCATTAGTATACTTGGAGTCGAAATATCGAATGATGTCCAGTTTCGTTGTCATCTGGAAGGAAAGGCTAAGCTAGCCTCCCAAAAACTTGGTGTGCTCTGTAGAGCGGGACAGTTTTTCACACCCGGCCAACGCCTACAACTTTATAAGGCTCAAGTCAGGCCGCACATGGAATACTGTTCCCATCTCTGGGCCGGAGCACCCAAGTATCAGCTCCTTCCATTTGACCGAATCCAGCGACGAGCTACACGATTAGTGGACGACCCTCGTATTACTGATCGGCTGGACTCTTTGGCTCTCCGTAGAGATGTTGCATCTCTCTGCGTATTTTACCGCATCTACCACGGCGAATGCTCTGACGAACTGTTCGGAACAATACCGGCTGCTGAATTTCACCATCGAACTGCTCGCCACAAGTTGAAATATCACCCTCAACATCTGGATACTTGGCGCTCATCCACCGTGCGATTTAGGAGGAACTTTCTGCCACGCACCACTCCTCTGTGGAACGACCTTCCGAGCTCAGCATTTCCGGACAGATACGACTTAGGGTACTTCAAAAAGAGAGCGTACTCTTCCCTAAAAGGCCGGCAACACACCTGCAACCGTACAGGTCTTGTGGGTGATTATGGGCGGCGCCAATCATCGCATTAATCCGATGACGCGCCAGCTCGTTTGCCCGCTAATACATAAAAAAAAAAAAAATGTACTGTATAACTATCGGTTTAAATGTGTGGGTTTGGCGACACTGGTTTTCATAGTAATTATGACATTATAGCACTTCTATTTGTTTTTAATGTTCTGTGGATTTAAAACAGGGTCGGACGTTTCTTAAATTTTGACATTATATAACTGTTACTTAAACACCTCTCAACACTGAAATGGGTTTATAAGTGAAAAAAACGTTGATCAACAGCTAAGAGGGGCTCTTAAATTTGAGAGACGTTTATGAGTAAGGCTGTAAGTCTTTGTTTATCATACCACTGAGCCTTAAACAGAATCATAAACAGTAATTGTGTTTATAATTCGTTGGTGTTCAGTATTTTCATCTTTGCCGAGAAATACTTAAAATAATAATGAACTTTCGAGCCTAGCACGGATCGAAACCGACAAATTTCGGTTTGATCAGCGACAATATATTATAGACTCATACCTCATCTCACCTCATATGCCACATAGAAATGAAGTAGCTTGCTGCTGAAATCGGTCTTATAATTATAATGAGTTTATTTTGTTACAAACATTAAAAAATAAAAATCTTTCCGCGTTATAATTAAGACAAACTGGTTCGCAATATATTTTCCACTAAGAATGATATAAATTGATTAAATTATTAGGTTTGTACCTCTGTTACTTATAAAAGTATAGGCTATAGTCTAACACGAGTTATTAAAAAGTTAATGACCTTACCAGAGCTGGATGACATCTAACAACCTCTGTTATCAGTACCTCTACCATGAGTTGACATAGTTAAATCGTCTGATGTAACTACAATAGAAAACGTGAATAGTTCATAACTTTCACGAGATTATTTACAGTGAATGACGTGTCTATCGTCGAATAGTTATAAACTATGACATATGCCAAAATTAGAACTCATGGTGCAAAAATTGTATGGTTACTACAGCGAGTGTAGTATAGTTTACTATACGTTATCTACTGTAGTATACTATTGCACCTCATGGTAGGCTTTTTAGTTCCGCTACGGCACACTAGGGGCGCTGTACGGAATTTCATACAAACCGCTTACTACAATCGCTAGCGAGTATCGTGTGCATAAACTCATGGTAGAGCTACTGATATCAATATTGTCGTAACCGGTACATTACCGGTAATGTTAATTTAACACGGTTTACTTCGTGTATTTAAGTTTTTAATCCGATGTCGAATAAATGAACTGTATGTAGGTACCAGAGGCGGCTCGTGACAAAATTTTATGGGTGTTCACTTGAAATAAAACACTGAAAATACATGGTGTAAAGCAGTACAATTTATCAAAAAAATTACTTATAAAGAAAATGCATACGTGATACGTCTTTCTTTTTGGTGTGCAAAAATATCTATAACTTAAAGCGACAAGACCGATAGACGCCAATTGCAGTTCATTCAACAAATGGTACCGAGATTGTGAATGTTTTTTCATCTTGATTGAAAGATGAGCTAAGTCGTCAACGCCCGTTTCAGTCCAAGCACTCTCACCTCCGCCGGCCGCGCCCGCTTTAAATAAAAGACACGGAAAACAAAATAGTTTGTTGCTGTCATCACAACCACACAACCACGGTGTTTTCACATATTGTTCAGATTTAAACACACGCGTATATGTTTTCGTTTTTGTCGTACATTTTTGCGTCAGATCAAGTTCAGGCCGTGGCGGTCCCTTAGCTTTACATTCAAGCCGAATTTGTAACGTTTTATCACACTTTTTAATGAACGCCACATTATAATTATTGTTCATTTTAACACTCACAAGTAATACTGATAACTACAGGCTATTTCAACACGTATTTTATAATTTTAATTAGAAAATTGCATGAATCGCGCGCGTGCATTGAAGTTGACTCGAGTGTTTGTTTATATTATAGAAGTGGCAACTGGCAACGTCGCGCCGCGCGCGCAATCGCTGTCCTGCCGGGCGGTAAAAACGAACCGGCAACGTTTGCGGGTGCGGCGCTCCGAATTTTGCTACTTTTCCATAGAAAATCTTTTGTTTCACGCGCAGGGCTCTGGCAAAACCCTCTCTTTCACTCCTATTGGATTTCGTATTAGGAAATGTACTAAATCTTTTTTCATTGGAGCGCAATCGTGAGCGCTCCGCTTCGCGCGTTACATAATACAGTAGGTATTATACAGGTGTATGGAATGATGGAATGATGGATATATTCATTGGTATTAACAGTAGTTTTAAAGATTACGATTGATTTTAAATAGTAATAATTAATGTTTATAATTAAATTAAGGAGTATGATTTAAGATTTTATTATAATTATTTATGGGAGTTCACTGCACCAGCGCTCCTTAGGGCGAGCCGCCTCTGGTAGGTACAGTTAGTTTAACCTTAATACGAAATTTCATCATTATTTAAAAGTATCCTTAATAAAAATAACTGCGTTAAAAACAACCGACTTCAAAAACGGAAAAGTAATAAATAAAAAAGATTTGATATTATTAATTACTACATATTATTTAGATGTGCTATTTATTAAATAGGTTTGGATTAATAATATCAAATCTTTTTTATTTATTACTTTTCCGTTTTTGAAGTCGGTTGTTTTTAACGCAGTTATTTTTATTTAATACTTTTTAGTGTATTTTTCAACACGAATCAAACGAGCCCAATCTCGATAAAGTTGAGTCAAACCAATTCGACACCATCCCGCATCGAAAAAAAAAAGAATCACGTAAATCGGTTAAGAAACCTCGGAGTAATCGGTGTACATACATACAAAAAAAAAAAATTATACCGGCCGAATTGATAACCTCCTCCTTTTTTTGAAGTCGGTTAAAAATCACAACGAGAAATATTTAACCTGATAATGCCATGGAGTTTTTGTGAAGCATATAGTTAGTCATAATAAACAGTTTTAAAAATTTTGATATTAAATTAGAATTATTCTCCTCGTATCCTCATATCAAAATATCAAGCTTTTTTCATCAGAATATAATTTCTCATCTACCTTACCTACATAATATTATGTGTGTTTTTGTTTTGAATCTTCTTAAATATTGTGTAATATTTCAATAAAAACAAATATTTTTTTTAACGTTAGTCTAAATACATTATTTACGAATTACTGTGAACTTTCTAGATACCAGTAGAACTAGAATATCGTTAGGAGGCCGTATCGATTTTAAGAGTGATTTTGACTTGTTTCTTTAATTGACAACATTTCAAAATTTTAAGCTACTTATTTTTTTATATTAATGAAAACTAGATCAAACATTATGATACACGTATTTTTTGCTTCTACTAAATATCGAAGTTTTCATTCATCTTTTTGAGTTTTAAAATCATCTCATTCTAAAATGTCGTAAGCGCCAAATGACGTCATACATACGGAGGAATACAATTTTTCCTTTGCCACATACCTAGTTTAAATTAAAAAAAAATCTTGACAGTTGACATTTTGGCACATTTGTCACTTTGATTCGTCAAGCTTTGTAAATATTGTTATTTGTTATTTGCTGATCCAAATTTTAAACAAAAGAAACTTATTCACAAGTACTGATGATGATGACTTTATGCAGGATTTGTTAAGGGGTGCTGAAAATTTCTAGGAAACAAATATACTATCCCAAAAACGTTGGAAAGTGTTAAATAAATACAACTTTTAGTAAGTAAACAAAGTCTTTTATTTCAAGAAAATTATGAACACTATAGGCACGATTTGTATAATATAAATGAATTGGTCCAACTCCAATCAAACAAACATCACGCTAATGAGATTAAATTAGAAAACCAAAACACATTATCACGATTTAAAAGTTTGTTGACATGAATAATTCACAAAAATGACGTTATTATGAAATTGACACATGCCATACCCTGTAAATGTCAGTGATAGTTTTTTTTTTTTTAACTTTTTTTAAATTAGGCTAAGGCGCATTTTTATTCCTCCGTATGTATGACGTCATCATCACATTTATCGTTTTTATTTAATTTCTCTTAAAATATGCGATTAAAAAATGAAATAATTTTTTTTCTGTAATCGCAAGAGCAAAATAAAGAAACGGTTTTTTTCTTTCATGGCCTTATAAAAAATGAAATGTTGTCAATTCTTTATGAGCTCGTTTAAAAAACCTAACTACTATGTTTTATGAAAGTAATGGTATAATTTAAAATTCTCTAGAATATTCGATTATATATACGTAGATCTGCCGTAACAACGTTTGCGCTCCCGTATTTAATCGAAAATTCTAGAGAACTTTAAATTATTCCATTTCTTTCATAAAACATATAATATGTATTTTTTTTTATTGCAAATTTTTAAGCATTAACCTATCATTTAGTGTGTATTTTTTATTTTTTTTTAACTCTGTTGTAAGAACTAGAAATTCGACGCCATATACGCATAAAATTTCATCAAAGTAAGGCTATTTTGAACATATTTTAGGATGTCTCAGTGTCTTTACTGTTGTATATTTTATAAGAAAACTTCTTCTATTAAATTTCGTGTAAAATACAAAGACACGAACGTCCCGCATGGAAAAAATTGAAACACGCCTCAGGTTATTGGCTATTAAACAAACTGGACAATGAATATCAATAAATTGTCTCGAACGCATTTTAGATATTGAATGAATCTTTAATTTAAGATATCATCACACATTGTTACTAATTTAGTTTTGTTAAACGAGCTTCTAAAGAATTACAGAAACAAGTCAAAATCACTCTTAAATCGATACGGACTCTTAATAAAGGAAAATGGTTATGCAATGCAACGATGTTTTTATTTGCTATATTATGAATGTGAAAGTTTGTAAACGGGTTTGGATGTTTGTGTGTCAAACGTTAAATGGCCGGATGGATTTGCATGCAAGGGTCACGGTTCTGATACAATGTAATCACTTATGGTGCAACCCAAACGGAAAATAATAATGGAAAGTTTATTGTAGGTTTATTATTAATAATAACACTTTGAATAGGTTAAAACTTGGGGTTTCTCGAGAGATGGAGTGATTCATCATAGACATCTTAAAATAGATTTCTTTCTTATGTTTTTTTTTTCGATAATCACTTGATCCAATACGTTATCCGTGCCTTAATTTTTATGTTTTTTGTTCCAGGTAAACATTGATTTTTTGGTAAATCCGAAGCACAAGATGGTAAAATGTTATTGATGAGATTATTTCCACAGTTTAAGGGGTGTTAGGCGGTCAGCGAAAATTCAGCTATTCGGGCCTGAGGTAAGCGGTGAGGGGGTCCGCGTTTAGTATGGAATCAACGTGCTCGAAACTAAAAATCGTAAGCGCCATTCACATTTTTATCAAAAAGTGAATGAAAATATTTAGTATTTTCTAAATCTAAAACAGTCACGAAATCGAGAAGGTAAATACTAAATACCTATGTATTTGTGATTTTATACGAATTATTATCGTAAAATACGGTTTTAATGAGCATTTATATGATATTTTAGAGGTAACTTCAGGATTTTTTTTTATCGAGCAAAATTTTTCCAATCGTGTTTTGGAAACAGTCATCCCATCACACATACGTTCCGTAATACATATTTGAAATTTCAGTGCGAAAAAACTTCATTATTTTCAATTATAGCTCATAGAAAACAGTCCATTTTGCCGTTTTCACCTACTAAGGGCCCTTAACATAGCGATAGTCTCTATCACAGATCACAGAAACTAAAGGGAGATATGGTTAGGGGGCGGGGCCGGTGTCGCAGCAATATGCCCAAAAAAAGAACACATGCTGTTTGTTGCATTCAGTTGACGTTCGACCGTCGGCCGGGTATTATTTGACAATGCCGTGTTGTTCCGTTAAAGTTTGTAAAAACCGAAGTGAAACCAGCATCTTTAAGTCAAATGGAATCACATACCATCGGTAAGTTCTGAAGATTATACGATTTTCTAACTAAAATTTCAAAAACAATATTACGTAGAGTGATTTCTTGGTTTCTTATCTTTTATATTATGTGACAGAACGAAAGTCACAATAATTTATGTAAATAGTTTACAATGCTTCTTCTGTACGTGACTCTATTCAAACGCGGAGTTCGAATACCGCAGTGTATAATGAACATACTAAAGCTAACAATCGTGTAGTACGGCCGCTGGTCGCGGTCGTTAGTTAAGGATGCGAATCGAGTGTGTCCATGTCGATAAGATTGGGATTTTTACTACCTTACTACCTTATTTTAATATCATAATGTATTTATTAGCTTAATATCTGATTGTATTATTATTATTTGATAGGTACTCGAGCAATAATTTTATAGTAATTACTAGCGGTCCGCCCCGGCTTCGCCCGTGGTACATATTTACGTTTTCTCTACATAAGAACCATCCTCGTACTTCAAGGAATATAATAAAAAAAGAATTATAAAAATCGGTTCAGCCGTTCTCAAGTTATGCGCTTACCAACACATTTTGGGATTCATTTTTATATTATAGATTATACATGGATTAAAAAAAGAAGTCACTTATTTCATACTTATTTTACTTTACAATAAGTCAATAGGCAATGCTTTATGGACTTCATCACCATGAATGCTACCATCAAGGTGTCCATTTCTACCTAGTTACTGTATTGCCTATAAATTGTTTTAATTTTAACGTTTCTCATTTTATCGACAAGCAATCCCTATCATAAACGCATATCTTGCGGCTGTAGGTGGCTGTAGTGGTGCTGTATACGTACGTCACTTACAATCTAGTGTGCGAACGAATAGTCGCTCTCAAATTTTTGTGTGATGACACGCACACAACGCGAAGTATTGTTTTTATTTTGTTTACTGTTGTGTGCGTAAATTTGTAATGAGACACCAGGTTTTGTACTCAGCGCAATCGATTGGCATCTCTCTAGATCTCTATGGTCTCTATGTTTGGTACAAAAATGAAGATAAGGGAATCATTCATCTTTCATTCGCGACGCCTTAATCCGCTAGCCCACCCATGATCTCAGCAATCGAATTTCTTCTACTCTTCCGGGTTTATGTGACTATCTACTAAGATACACTGCCAATGATAAATTTTATTATAAATTTGACAATTTTGTGCTATTTTCAAGGTTCCATTCAATATAATCCAACTCTGGTCATCAGTGCCTAATCTATAACAACAAGATCGCCATAGTCATCGCATGAAACAACCACTTGTTGTCTGTTTACAATTTCTCTATGTTCATTTTGTTCGTACATTGCCTCGTCGCGATAGCGTTGCGTCACACGCACCGGCCCAATTTATATTTTAATTGCAGCTGATATGTGATGACACATCCGTATGTAGCGATGTGCTATAGGGTGTGATAGCGGCATTCGTGTGATATAAGTTGTTTACATTTTGTCAATGTAATTAAAGCTGTTTCTTTTTCGTTTGTGTGTTACTAGGGAGCACGTAGTTTAAATAGCGGAGTATCATATTCTATCAGGTCTATTCCAAGATTTATAAGATGGTAGGAAACGTATTTTTGATGGAATTCATCAATTTCGTGACATTTATTTTCATCATAGCATGTCTTTGCAGAAATTCTAATTCACTTCACGAGTGTAAAGTAGATAACTATAATATTAATCTATGCATCGAACCACACTAACCCAATGGAGTCCTATGAGCATCAAAAAATCGATAGTTGACAAATGCATTATCATACCCACTTCGTTATTGGTGTGTCAAACTTGTAAAAGATTGTCTTTATTAGGTCAATTGTTAAGTAAGTTATTGAAAATAATGAGTAACATTGTTTCATTGATGGATGTTGTGTAATAGGACAACTTCTGCCCAATAATTCGATAATCCTTATTGTTAATTTTTTTTTATTGCGAATCAATTTATTATTTTTTAAGTTATACTGCTATTTTAAGATTATATGGTATAAAAAAGTATTCTTTAAAATGCGGTAAAATTTTTGCATTTCGAGATCAAGATGAACTATTAAAGGAGCTAGAGCTATTTTTAGCTGTAGCGAAGAATATTATGAAAAAATGCCCTTTTAATTTCTTAGGGTATTAGCAATTAGCATATTCAAACTTCAAAGCAATATTGTTGCTTTGATTTGACTTCTAACTTGCTCTGTTTGCTTTTCCTTTCTTAGTCGTTCCTAAAAATCTCTTTCTCAATTTGTTTTTTAGAACACTAGCAAACAGATACATCAAGTAATACATAGTTAATAGCCCTAACATCGGAAGTGTTTTCTATTGTCCATAAAAAGTACCAATAAACGAACATAAATCAACAGCACAAGTATATATACATATAGCGTACTCCTACCTTAAAGGCCGGCAACGCACTGACAATGTCCCCGGCATTGCTGGTGCCTATGGGCGACGCAGTACACTTTCCATCAGGTGACGCGTCTGCTCTGTTGCCTCCTCTTATATAAAAAAAAAAAAAAAGTATGTGTTTAGTTATATATCGCACGTCGATTAGCTCTATCTTGAATTCTTGACACACTTACAATTAGTTCGCTCGTCACGAATGCTCGCTTTCACAACTTAAAAACAAATGTGCTATGATGGGATTGGAACGCGATTGATTTATTATTTTACTACATAGAATATCTATTCTACTATCTAGTAGCCGTGGTTGTAGTCTAGCTTGGAAGATTTGAAGAGGTACCAGTTGTAGAATTTTGCAATGTTTTAGGCAATTTAAACGAAGCCTCGGGTTGTTTCTTATATTGGAAACTGCCTTTTTCTAATGGCTGCAGTGACATAATAGTAGATATATTGGGCAAAATGTGTGATAATGCAGATATTTGAATAGTTATTAACAGATAAGTGTTGAAAAATTCCAAAAATACTATCCAATAAAATTAAAGATCTGTTTTATCGACGAGATGTTGTGTAAAACCGTTTTACAATCAATTTGTGGAATTGTTTAGTGTGAAGAATAACACATCGTTACAAAAATTTTTAGTTCTTTACCCCGTTTAAGGAGAACCAACAGTTAATTAATAGATGTATGAGTAGAAAACACCAGAACATTCTGACGCGAATGTCACAAGCGCAATCAGTGGCTGGTGTCAGATAAAAACGCATGCGCAAGTGTGCTAGGCCACCGGGTTAGCGGGCTAAGACCAGACGAGATACGTTTGGCACACATACGTGGGAACACAGACACGGTGGTAATAAATCTTGCCGTGTTTAGCCATCGGGGCCTTTGGGGTAGCTCGGGTTTCTCTTGTAGCGGTGTTTTTAGATGGATTCCTTAACTTTCTATAGGAGGAAAGCTAGTGTTTGTTGTCTACCCAATGTTGGCTCATTCATTATCTTCATTGTGAAGAATACTGTAGCCTTGAGTGGATATGATTGACTTTGCTTGGGTTGTACCTGGATAAAAAGTAGCTTACATGTTATGTAAGTCAAAAACGAAAAGCTGTCAGTTGTTAAATAGAAACATAGACAGCAACTTAATTATGACTATCTTTTTATAGCTCAACTAAGTCGTTCCTTTTCTGATACTTCAGTGCCTGAATAACAAACATGCACGCATATCTACAAAATAATTCGCTTTATGAATTTGATTTAGGTTACTTTTAACCAAACACAACTCAATTTACGTAGGTATATTTATTTACACAAACGTAACAGCGCTAATCGATTGAATTACAATGTAGGTAGGTAATGCACCTTTTTGCGTAGCTTTCACGGTGGCAATTAGCTAAACGGCCCAAATACCATGTCTGTATTTACTATTTAGCGTCACATGACAGTGGTGCTAGAGAAGTACGGCCTTATGCAACGAGGTGCGTATACGGCGACCATTAACACCAATAGCGAGGAATGCGGGTAGTCGGCGAATTAATTACTGCCATTGAGTGTGATCGCTTCCGCGTATCGTGTGTGAACTGTGAGAACTGTGGTGTGTATTGGGTGTCATTAAAGATATATTTTTTTTTAACAGTTTTTCGACGTACCACTAGGTACCTACTGTCTAAAACATACATACATTTTGTAACATTTTCATTTTTCAAGCATCTGATCTACGAAATCATTATTTTCATAATAATTATTCTACGTACTATTATATGATCTGTTTCAGAGTCACATTTCAAAATTCTATCAGATTCGTTTATCGTAGTACCTATTAATTAAATATGCAAGTGTTTGAATGTTTCATACTTCCTAGTTTATAATCTGGAGTAATACAGAACCTAATTTTTTCCGGAAACAATGCGAGCAAATATGTTAATTTTACGCAAACATATTACTTGTATTATGTCATATTTGAATTAATTAGGTATGTACAAAACATGTGAAGAACACATAATATTTTCAAATTGTATGAGAACATAATATAAAAAACTATGAATTAAACATTATATTCTTGACATGCACTACACGTAATATACTTACATAATAATATTATAGTATTAGTTTTTTCTTTTTTAATCGTGTTGGTTTTATACAGGGAATATTATTTTTAATTATATATAATTGCTATTCGATTACATATTATTAAATTGCATTTAAATTAATAAGATCTGTCATATTTATCACTATAGTTTGAATGGAGGTGACTAGTGGTTTAAATAAATAAATGAATAGACTTTAAATAGGGTTTAGATCAAGTGTCGACTGTCGATAGATTTGTATTATTTGTAAAATATGTCTAGAATTTGTAACTTTGTACATTAGACTTTAGAGGACAGTATTAGGGTTGCTAATTTTATTATAATAGAACATTCAATTTTCTATTTCGGTGTTATTATTTTATTAAGTATAAATAGTCTTGTATCTTGGCGATTCACAAAGGAACTGTGTAAAATACGCAGTTTGTATTGCTACAGTAAATACAAATTGACAATGTTTTATTTTGTGCTTTTATGTATATTTACTTATTAGCCTATTTCAATTTATATATTGGGAATTAAATTTATTACAAGTGGTTGGCAACCCTACCTAATACACTGGTGTAATAAAGTATGATTTGTCTTAGGTAATTATGTCAGGTGCATAGAAATCTAAATAACAAGACACTAGAAGTCGTAAGCGCGCGTGACCTTGTCGCCACTCAGGTGACTTTCACATCACCAGCTGTGCCACCAGTGTGTTCGTCACAGTTCAGTTGCTCTGGAGACGTATGTGTGTAAACATGGTGTGTTTCAGCATTTCCCATTGCGGAAATTCTTCCACAAGTTGTAATTATACTAATAAAGGAATAATATTTCATCGGTAAATATTTTTTTTTAGAAATAATGTCGTTTTTCCTTAAAATTATAGAATATTTACAAGTATTACGAGTGTCACCATAGTAATCGAAATAACAATGAATGACACAGTCGAGCATTCTTATTATCACGTTACACAAATTTCAACCTTATTGGAGCAAAAAGAAACAAAACGTCTCATATACTTAGGGATGTTATTCTAAAATAAACCGTAAATTCGTGCGTTAGGATACATATTAAAAAGCTTAATTTAATATTTAAGTTAGTTTTCACTAAAATCAAGCTGTCCAATAAAAGGCATAGTTTACTTGTGTGTACTGTTTAGCTATCGGTTTAAATGTGTTGATTTTGGCGACAGCGGTTTTCATACGAATTATGACATTATAGCACTTCTATGTGTCTTGTTATTTAGATTTCTATGGTCAGGTGTAATGATTTATTAAAAAGATGATTTATACCTGTATTGTGTGCTATGAAATCGCAATAAATTGAGAAATATAGGTTGGTGCGAAACAACTATATTTTATTTAGTAGTGCTATGTGATTGTTTGATTGGATGTTTGTTTATCACGCAGTTATAAATGGTTTGACCGATTTGCACTACGATCTACGAATATCTACTTTATGAATTAAATCAAATGAAATGAGTCAAATTAAGATATTTATTGCACAAAAATGTATAAAAACATTCCATAATATCTCTACTTATTCATTGAAAGATAGTAAAATCATCGTTCATATTTTGTCTCATTCTCCATAATACACGGGTACCACCAGAAGGAAGAATATTTTGTCTCATTATTATTATTCAAAAAAATAATAATAACTACATTCCTTGTGTATTTAACATCATATTTTCAATGAATACACATCATCAAACGGAACAAAAGATTTGTCTAAAATTGCAGACAATTTTCGCGAGACACGACATGCAAATTTTTGCGAGATGTAACCTTGAAAGTTAATCCACCCATGCCCTAGCCTGATGCAAAATCGATAGCCAATTCTAGGCACCTGAGTGACATCCAACGGCCTGCATAATAACGCGCAGGCGCAACAGGTGACGATGCGGTAGAGTCCTGAAAGTCAAAAATATAACCTTTTTTTTTAGGTGGGGAAGCCTTGCATAGATACCCACGACACCCGGGGAAGGAGCCGTGGCTTAAGTCGGATTCTTATCGGCTAAAACCCCACTGTCTTCCGTACACTCAATAATGCAGCCTGCAACTGCAACGCATAGACAAGCGTTGGTGGATGAACTTTTCAGGTGAAATGGTGTCGTAGGTATTGTAAGCGATACACATAGGAGAACTAAAGCTTGTATGGAAAATAGACTGTTGATATCCTATTACTGCATATTATAAACACGAAAGTTTGTAAGAATATGGATATATAATATATGGATTACTCTTTCACGCAAAAACAGCTGATCTGGACGAAACTTGGTACAAACATAGATTAGTGTCCGGATTAGCAGATTGGCTTATTTTTACTACGGGGGTACGACATGAGTAATACCGCGGTTCTAGCTAGTTCATAATAATTATGTATACTTTTGTTAATGCATACGCACATGTATTTAAATACATAACAATGAACATATACTAGAAAAACACAATGTTTATCTTCAAATTACTCTCAAAAACTGCTTAAAAACGGATCCATGGGAAAATAATTATACAGAATACAATAAGAACTTACTTTTTGTTTCAAGCCTTAACCTGAGCTGGATAAAATAAAAAGTATCAAAACAATGTTCTATTTCTGAACTCATTATAACAAGAATCCGGCATATAATTACTGGATATCCCATGTCTTCAATACCCAAGGTTAATTACCAAAGGTTATAATTATAGAACTATTTATGTTCTTATCACGGGAATGGAACGGGAAATTCTGTCTTCAATAACTGTAATGTACTGTGGTAATGTAAGTGTCAAAATAATAAGGGTTTTATTTCTGCGTTAATTTTAAAAAGTGTGAAGTCGCGGAAATCTTTTCCATAAATAAAATAAATCTTACACACTCATATTATAAAGAGGTAGGTAAAGTTTCCAAAATTGTACGTTTGTAGGGAGTAATCTTCAGTAAGTACTTACTGATGCGATCATGCAAATTATTTTTCTTACAATAATGCCTATCTTACTATTGAAGATTAATATAGACATTTTAACATAAGCGCGAAGTCGGGACTTGTAATAAATAAACAAAAAAATAGCGTCATAGAAATTCCCAGCGATATCACATCAGTGATATAATGTACCATCGATCATGGTTTTGTTTACGATCTTCTAGAATGGATATCAAGGGCGCACGTTTGTTAGTGGTAATTTGAGTTTGAGGTTTTGCTTTGAGTACGAACTCAAAGTTTTGGAGTTAAAGCATTTTTTCATTGAACTAGGATGGAAAATGCGTTTTTATTCGTTGTTATCGTATCTACCGTTAAGGAGAACAGTAAATATTGACTTTTCTAGCTACATTAGTTTTGTTTCTACGTTAGTTATGTAGACACGAATTTGTGCGAAATGCAGTGATTCAAAATTAACCTCATTACGAAATTAAAGGGATAAAAGGACATGATTGTGATGACATTATGATAAGGACTCCAAAGCCTACTTTTTTGGTTGAAGAAAACTTGTAAATTACGCCTTTTATTAGATTTAGTATTTGAAGCGTTTAAAACTGCATCATTGTTCGGTCATCTTAATTCCACACCGCTTGCATTATTGCATCCATTATTTATTTACTCGGTGCCTTCTAAGAAATTCCATACTAAACAGCTGTTAATCCCGGGGATGTACGCTTCCATGGCACTAATAAGGAAAGGAAACTTACGACTCACTATACAAGGCGACATAGGATAGAACCGCCCGAACGGCCAATTTTAACGTAGAACAAAAAACAATACACTAGCAGGTCTTTGCCACTAATAAAAAAATATTAGCAGAGGCATTTTCTACACTTAGTCAGCGGCTACAAAAAATGAGTCTATGTTTTTTGTTACCAGTGCCGTGATTCATGGCTCGAATCGAAATCTGAAATAAAAGTTGAGCCGGTTGAGACAGTAAGAGGTCGTTGACCCGCTGCGGTGTGTGACCATCAGGTCAAGGTTGCTGCTATCGTGTTGCGAATTATCGGAGAAATTTTAGATAGGTTTATCTTGCTTGATAGTGTGCAATAGGCCTATAGCCTGAAGGTTTGTGTGAATGTGAGCTGTGGAAATGTATGTTGCTCGTAAGCGAAGACTATAAGGTATTGGTATACAAGCTTTCAACTTTATTTTTTTATACGTAATTAATTTTAAGAAGCTGCCAATGCGCCTATGCTATGAACAATTCCATTGTTTGCAAGTAAAACGCAATTTGAAAGTATGATAACTTCCTTGTTTTACGCGAGTCAATATGAGCGTACCAAATAAATATTGGAATATAGCCGAATCAGCCTTGTTATTTATTTTGCTTAATAATAATATTTAATTAATAAATAATGACTTTCATTGAGGATTTTCCAGTCATTAATCCACATGAAATATGGACAATTGTTTTGTCCTGTATTTCTAGGTTAGCCTCGTATTTGTGCAGTAGTTATATAAATGTATATTTATTAATTATTTAAGTAGACTTTCAACTGAACAAAGACGTTCAAGAAGCTACAATGATATACATTTTTTAATCCATTAATTGCTCCATAATTTTGTTAAAAATGTATCCTATGGTAAAGCGTGTTACACTAATATTATTCGCGTGATATAATCAATTAATTATTTGGTGCTTAGTATTTAGCAAAGGTCATTAAAAATTCGACTTCAGATAAAACTAACACTTCCTGATACGTTGTTCCAAAGCAAGGGGCACCCCGTAAGTGTGGCCTACCTTCGTTTATGTCTACTATCACTAAATATGCGTATTTTGACATTTCAAAAGGTTCACATGAAAAAAACGTGTTCCTAAAATCCGACGATATTTATTGACTAGCCGTAAATAGATCAAAACAAAAGTTAAAACTTGGCGAACGGCGTGACCTCGCCATACCTCTTCGAGCACATGCTATTCTGACTATTATGAGCAGGAGATACAGCTCGTTCTTCCATGCCCAGTTTGTTACACTGGTCATTAATAATTCGATCAGTGTTTGCACAAGTGATAATGAATAATGATTGCCAATTGTTGAGTTTGTGTCTTTTGATTGTAGATCATGTTTAAAGTGTGTTGTTTCGCGATGTTTATGGCGTTGCAAAGGTCGTTCTACTTTATTTACACTTGTTTATGGTACGTCTTTGCAACGAATATTCTGTTATTTAATGAATCGCTAAACTGTTCATAATATAGGTAATTATTTTAAACACCTAACTCTAAAAGGTTCGGTGGAATTGGAAAAAGCAGACACGTTATTTTCTCTCATTTCTTGTAGCAGCAATTTCATGAAGAATTTTCTTCTGTTGTTTTTAGGATATGTCTAATAGATTGGAGTAGATTAGATGGCATTACCAACGCCTACACCAGGTTTCAAGGAATTTAACAATCAATTTGCTATGTAGTTCTAATAAAAGCCACCACTAAGCCTATTGATTAGTATCATACGCTTGTCTTATAATACTTAGATTTTCTTTGAAAAAAGTATAAAAGCGACTACGTACCTGAAGTATGAACTTCGTATTTGGTCTCGTAATCTAGTCAATTAAGACGTGAAAATAATATATAACCAAAATTACGACTCAGCAAAATTATGGTGAAGACCTTTAGTTTAGTTTTAAGCTCTGAAGTTTCCCGAAATCAGATGAAGAAGTTGCCAAAACATATCGTCTCAAATGCTTTCCGTACACTGTACAGTATTTAGCATTAACATTAATGTAAAGCATTAACAGAAGGTTGTATATTACATAAACATTGATATGACTGATGGTGACGACAGAGTGCAATCGATGTGGGCCATCAGATGCGTGCCCGGCGATCGCGTGTGATTGTGTTACGTAAACAGCCTCTGTGGCTGATACATCATGATATGGTGCATGATAGTACGAAGGTCTTCTAGGGCTTGAGTAATTGGCGTCCTTGAGTAAAGTGTAAGGTTCATGAGAAACGGCATTGAAATGGTCTTGGCGATGGAGTTTTAGGTTAGAAAATGTTGTGTGGATTGAAGGAATTTCAAGTGCCTGTTGGTTATTGTAATTGGTATATTATAATTATGTATGTTTGTTAATTGACTATAATCAGTCCCTTATCAGCACTAGGTGTATCTTCCACCATTTCCTCGTTTATCAATGCAAAAAGTTCTGTTTCGTTATGACTAATACATATTGGGTATTCAGATTCATCAAACAGTTACACTTAAACAATTTTTTACTTACTTTTTCTTTTAGTAAATCTCGTTTTTCTCTTATTAACAGATGCTCCAGGAGAAGCGGCTATGCATCCTGGGCGCGGAACTCTCCGAGCTGGAGATATTCGAGCGGCTGCTGCGCTTCTCGGGAGCCCAATTGAGGCTATTGCAATGCTTTCAGGTGAGATCCTAGCATTAAGCTTTATCTGTTGCGACTCCCTAGTTGTTTTACAAGAAGCAGCTTGCAACTGATAAAGGATGATGCTGATTAAAAAAACCCAGGATTAGAGGAAATAACCCTGTTATACCAAGGTATTCCGGTTGCTTTTTGCGATATGCTAGCGTTTTATTTAGGTATATTTAATTATTAAGCTGCGCGCCATTTCGTCGTAGAATTTTTTTCAAAAATCCGGCCCGACATAGATCAAATACTGACACGCTTTTTCCATACATTTCAATGGTACACGCGTATTGTTTATCAATGTCACTTCCGTAATAAAGAGTGCATTTAATACCTACATAATATTGTTATTACGCATGCGTTGCGGCCGAGGATGACTCAGCATAAATTGCACTAGATATACGAATGTCTAAGGCCTTAGCGTCATGTTACAAATTATGTGATCATTACTTAATAGCCCCGTATTATTCAATTTATACCCGCCCGACTTCGCAATAGCAGTTTGCATCTACCTCTATAAAAATAAAAGGCATAGCTTATGTACGAACCTACACATGTGTTGTTGCGCCTAGAAGATTAGAATTTTTTTTTTTAAACATTTAAACTGAAGGCGTGAAAAAGGGTGCATCAGCAAATCCTCGGACAAAGATTAGTTTAGTTAGTAGTTACATATAGGAGGATTGCTTAATTTTGCGTTAGTATACAAATATAAAGAAGCACACTGATAAACTCATGCTGTACGTCTTCCTGCATGGATTTTTTGCTTCTCTATTTATTTAACATGGCAAGAAGCACTGGGGGCTTGGAAGGATGGGATCCTTCAAGAAAAGAAAAAGAACGAAAGCAGCCAATTATATAAAACAAAAAGATCACTGCAGTGACTATACATTGTCTATCGTGGCTGTACAAACAAACTCATTTGAAACAAACGACACTACCTATCTAGTTTTACGTGTGGTCTTATGTGTGCGTCCACACTGAATGCGCGGTGGCTAGAGCCTGTGGCGAGCGCGACGAGCGAGTGCTCGCGGTGGCCACACCGACGCGCGAGCTCATGTAGCGGTTCGACGTATATCGGGTGTTGCAAACTTTGGACGATTTGCTATTTTTACTGGACAGTCCGATTTTGAGATGGGAGGTATTGTACATTATAGATGTTGTGCACGAAATAAATAAAAACAGAGGAATAACGGGTGAATTATTATCTTATAATATGAAGAATTGAGATTATACCCTACAAAATTACTGTGGTGTATTTAGTGTTTTAGGTGAATCGCACGTATAAACAATTAAGTATTTACCACTATTTTACGAAAAACAATAAAGGATATAATATAAGAAGTCGAGCGACAAGACCGAACTGGTTTGTTACCCCCGCCGTCCGCGCATTGGGTCGCTTGCTGACTAGGCCCGTAGTGTGGCCAGAACGCGCGGACAGAAGCGTTTGAAATCTACGCGCGCTGTCTCGCTCAGTCCCGTCGCGCTAGGCTTCCGCCTTAGTCACTACAATATGGACGCAAAGGGGCGTTTCATACGTTTGATATTTCGCGCCCGCCATCGCAACCGCGCTAGGCTCGCAGTGTGGACCTACACTATGGCATTGTCGCTCAAATGGCGTGTAAGAGTATTGTTGCAACAATGTGCATCAAATGTATGACAGGCTATGTAGGCCAGCGGGCTCTCTTTGTTGAACTCGTCTCGTAAATACGACAATGTTTCTCGTGATAGGTTTTGTTCTGCACCAGAATTTACTTTGGAAATGAACCTGTTGGCTGTTACGTCTAAAACGTCTGAATGTAGAAAAAAACAATTCCCTAAACAATAGCTTTATCTTTTGAGT
This sequence comes from Colias behrii, assembly GCA_029959065.1. Classification (NCBI taxonomy): domain Eukaryota; kingdom Metazoa; phylum Arthropoda; class Insecta; order Lepidoptera; family Pieridae; genus Colias; species Colias behrii. The sequence goes on from JARWMC010000013.1 coordinate 1,263,040, forward strand.
GTCTTATGAAAGTACTAGCGGTCCGTCCCGGCTTCGCCCGTGGTACATATTTTGCAATAAAAGGTAGCCTATGTTCTTTCTCAGGGTCTAAAGATTGTCTGTGCCAAATTTCATCAAAATCGGTTGAGAGGTTTAAGCGGGAAAGCGTAACAGAGACAGACAGAGTTACTTTCGCATTTATAATATTAGTAGGGATGGTACTTAATGCCTTTTTAGGCATTCTTATTGGAAGAAATACAGCATTTTTAGGAATTCCTTTTAGACTTGTTGCGGCTCATCTATAGGCTAGACTAACATAATTTCCCCAGATAACCTTACCTAAAAAATAAAGCGAGCGAATAAATAATATCTCAGCCGTTTGGTCACTCAGCTTCAATTTTACTAGTTAAAGTTGAAAAAATGCAATACCTCTCGTAGCATTCCAGTTTTCTACACAAATATGTTAAACCATAAACGCATATATGTAGAGTGGTTTCTAGCGACACCTAGCACGTAAGCAAAGACGTGACCGTTACGTAACCCTGGTGGCATTGCGTCGGAGCGCAATGTTAATGCACATTCTGTTGACCGAGGTCCGTTATACGAAATTGTGTTTGTAAATGTAAAATAGGGCATATGGGATATGGCTATGACACGGAAGACGTCATTTAGTCAACGCTCCCTATGGACGAAAGAAAGAATTGCCAGTAAAAGAAGTTGATAACAACCACATATCCCTAGCCAAATGTGGAGACAAACCCTGAAGCTATCTGCTTGCCGGGATGGAAAGTTACAAATACAAATAAAAATCGTATATTTACTGGAACATAAATCTTTTGAAGACAATGGAGACAAATCATTAAACAATTGTCATATTATATAATGAAAAGATATTTCATATTAGCGACTAGATAGATAGATAAGCTTAGACTTATCCATCTAATATATACGATTAGCGCATGTTGCAAAGTTACAGATCTTACGCAAGCTCATCCCACTCACGACTACGTAAACATTGGCGTCTGCCTTTTGGTATTGTAATGAGCAGTTGTGCCAAATTGTTTTTTACTGAAATACTGCCCTTGTAACATGATGTCTGAATAAATTTCCAGTGAGGAAAAGTGAGAAAAATAGGTGGTCTAGCGACACAACTTTACCACGTTGGAAATAATACTGCTAAAAGGCATTATGGTGTTTCCTTGTAGTTTTGATCAGATATTTGTGGTCGTCAATCTTTGTGAATAATAATTGTGGATACAAAGTTCGCTGCAGACTGTGTTTATTTCCCAATTTCTAACTGTTTGATAAGGAAAATCAGAGATGCGGCTATCACGTCATATTATGAAGTGGTCTTAAAAATATAACTAAGATTTGTAAAATTCAATAGTCATGATGATGATCATGGTGTCAATGACGTATCTAGCTAGTCATCGGATTATCCCAATGCCATATGCCACAGGTCGTTAGGTCATGGGGAGTAGTTACATATGACATGAGACTCGCGCATTGTATAGTTTTGTGATTATCATCGATTTTACAATACAGTGACGTCATTACAAATGAATTATAGGAGGAAAAGCTCGGCTTTGTATTCGCTTCGTGGGTTGGAAAATATTACATCTACGTAATAGACAACCTTTGGAGTGGAGTTGTTATGATATTGCTTGCTTTCTAAAAATAAACTCGTTATTAGAAAAGTATGCATATAGAAATTTATTTAGATAATTGAAATATTTCTGTACTTTTCCATTGTGAAAGATTGTCTCGTCCCAGATCTTCCACTCCCTTTCTTTTCATATGAATAAATTACAGTTGAAAATTACATATATATTCATAAGTACATTGTCAGTTTTCATGACGCTGTATTAAGGAGTCAATAATAATATGTAATAAGTGTAACAATAAAATTAACGTCAGTGGGTAATTAGCATCGAGATGGTAATATCATTAATGATAATGAATGCACGGGAATATCCGTTAAGTAATGCTCGAAGGTATCTCGATTAATTTGTTGTTAAGTGCTATAAATTACAATGTGCTACTTATTCGTCGCCTCTTGTTAATTAACAGCTAGTGTCCGATACTTTTACGATAGCTTTATCTTTTGACTCCTCTATTTCCTCTACATAGTAGCACTGGCCGTTCTTGGAAGCATCGCCAATATATTGTTTATATATTATGTTGAACGAATGTACATTTACCTTATGCATCGATTACAATGTATTAACTTTATTAATAAAGGATTTACTATTATTATTCATTTCTATGTTTTCTCTTGTAACTAAACAGTTTATTAACGGAACTTTTTTTGCTATATTTATTTAGAAAACAATTTGTTTCCTCCTCATGCCTCCTCCATACACCTCAATACACCTCCTACCATGTAACATACGTGATAGTTGACGATGGATAAAAATCTTCCAGTTTCTATATGGACTATAAAATGTGATGTACGGAAAGTCATATTACCTTGCTTCTTGTAAACTGCTAGTGGTTAACGACCCGTCCTTGATGCTCAAAGTTACGGTAAACGGTCTAGCTTGTGAGATTTTATCTTATCTATGCATTATACATTCACCCAATTTGTGGTAACTGTTCTATATGGCTGATTCAGTACCTACGAATTACAGTCGAATTACAAACCAGGTCGCTTAGAGGTCGTTTATTATCACAGGTAATGCAGCAGAGCTCGTGAAATACTGCTCTGTTGATAGTGAGAATTTAGATGTCCAATAGTATGATAACTATTGAAGTACGTATGTACTAGGTTTTTGCCCGCGGCTTCGCCCGCGTTTTCAAAGAAAAACCCGCGTAGTGCCCGTTCCTGTGTGATTTCCGGGATAAAACCTATCCTATGTGTTAATCCAAGTTACCCTCTATAGGTGTGCTTAATTTAATTGTAATCAGTTCAGTAGTATTTGCGTGAAAGAGTAACAAACATACATACACGTATGGATGTATAATGTATATCCATCCTCACAAATTTTCGCATTTATAATATTAGTAGGATAGGATATCAGATTCAAGATAGAGAAAACTAATTAAAGAAATTGTCTGAAATCCATGAAGCCATAAAGAATATCGAAATGTTCCCCAGTAAATTGGAAAATTTTGCGAATGTTAAGCGTAGTAGTGTTTTCCAACTCGTTGTTTACGTCGGTGATGGCGGAGGTATGTCAATAACAACGGCCTCGTTGTTATGAGCTTTGTGTAATTGGATCGCTCCAGTGTTTGTAGGCTGTGTGCGGGGATAAGGGATACTTCACATTGAGCGAGTTCTTGATCTTTGTATATTCGTGGAATATTTTTGAATTGTTTTGAATGGAATTTTTTGGCTGTCTGTTATGTGGACACTATAGACGATGAACGAGTCATAAAAATAGATTACTTTTGAAATTGTATGTTATTAATTTGATTGTGTGTGACAGAAAAGACCACGGGACATACGAGTTGAATAAGATCTCTTAGCCACGCTAGAGAATATATACAATTATAATTGAGTTATTTTGTAAGGATCAGATTTGCATTCACCAATGGATATCATCAAATTCAGCACAACAAACAAGACAGTCTTCCCACAACCTAATTTACGCTTTACTAATAATTGTCAGTTGTCAGACGTGCCTCTGTACCCATCGCACGTCGCTAATCACATTGTAGTTAAAAAGTAACCACCCCGGCCGGCTTTTACTCATTTGTTGCCTGGAATTCCACTTCTATATCCCATTATTGGCTAGACGACATTCCACCAACATTGTTGCTAATATATACTATAGTCACATCACGCGATCACTGCTGCATAGCTGGGCATAACAAGCTACTATGTTGTTACAATTTTTCTAGACTAGGGTTCTATTAGATTGTAATGGGATGGGAATGCGAAAGCGAAATAAGTGGCATAAATTGATTTTTTGACTGGTCTGTTGATGGTTCTTAGCTGTGTTTGGTGGAAGCAATTGTAAAGAAATATTTTGCCTTCATTTTAACAAGTGTATGAACAAACAGCTACTGTAGAAAAGAAGTCTTAATAAATTTATTTTCAGTAGCCTTTTCTTAACCAATCTCTTTACAGAAGTTTCGCAATGACTTATTATGTTTTCAATTTCATCATTTTTTGTTTTGTTGTTGTGGTTGTGTGGTGTGTTAAGGAAAATAAAACTGATTCAAAGTTGTAACGCTTTCGCAGCGCAACATACTCGAGTGGTTTTTGTCTACCTTTTTATTCATATAAGTCAAGGATGCTTCGATATGAGTTATATCACGTTCGCACTAGAGGTTATCACACTTTTGCTCGATAAATCGTATGTTAAAAATTACACTCACTTTCTACGACATGTTGTAAACAAAAATATTGTTAAGTATTTTGTGTTTTAAGCGGTTGAATCTTTCGTACTAAATCTTTTCTAATATGTTAGTTGGTATTTCACATACTATTCTTGATCTACAATTCAACATATCTGATTTGGTTAACATTTGATAATTAGAGGATTCTCTCGCCGTTATTTTTCGTGTCTACTAATGAATTAATAACATACTGTTATTCCGACCATCATGTAAAATGAATAAGTGTACCTCAATAAAATAGAACTTAATCCTTAATTGGAAACGTAAAGTACTATAAGATAATTGTTTACCGTATTTGCGATTACGTCTAATAAATATTCATAAAAGAATAATAAAAACCGCCTAGCACTTAATCCAATTAGCGAACGATAACGTTACTATTCTTAACAATGTAATTAAAAATGATAGAAAAAATAACAATTGAATATAATGAAAAATGCAATAACAAATGCAGCTGGTGTTTGTAAATTCGATGAGACAAAACAAGTGTCATAATTATTCACTACACACTATGTATTACAATTTACAATGTAACCCACTTGTACATACATAGTATAAGTTCTCTTTGTACTATGTAACTGACTTGTTTACATAGCAGCGTGATACGCACCATTTCACTTACTAGCGTAGTGTATGTGACATCGCAATTTATGTCCCTTCTAAACAATTGCATTTAACTTTGATATGCATGATGCAACTATGTTTGATACGGCGTTAACGAATTGATGGTTTAATGATTCACTATCTTTAATGGTGTGGCGTTTGTTTTTATGTAGTGTATACTTTATCAGGGGCCATATTATCATAATTAACCATAGCTGGTTATTGCGATCATAATATGAATTTTCCAGTCAGTTCAATTCAGGGCGTCAACTGTCTGGAAATAAGGGGTCATAATACGACCCCAGTGAACTGGTATTGTAAATAATGTATTTGCATATGTACTGCTTCTTTGCTTAGTCTTACAAAAACGTTTGGGAGTTCTTTCATCCATGCTATTGTTGTAGTACATACTATTTGTTTTTGCTCTCAGGAGACAGGATCTTGACTTGTTCGGAAGGAGCATTGAATTGCGTCTTGTGGTTAAATAGACAGGAAAGATGAAAATATAATATTATGTATTCATGATTTGCTAGAAAAACATGCATGTCATGCAAGCTATTGTGGCAAGATGTAAATGCAACCAAACTGAATGCGAATTTGTCCTGGTATAACAGGAAATCTCAATACTTAAAATATTCTTCTTTTTTCGTTAAATAACGTAGTTTGTGTTCTTTTCAGGCGGTGATTGAGCACGGCTCGAAGCTATCAACAGAACTGGCCACCAGCTATTTGGCAAGATGCGATCAAAGCAGTCGCCCAAGGAACTCTCTCATACATTTAGGTTTAAGGCTAGGTAAATATGGCTATCGACTCTGTCTCCGAGTCTTCTTTATTGAAGTGAAAACTTCTTTAGCGGCGTTGAGCACTTTTTCTGTAATGGGTATAAAATCTTAAACTCGCGTCAGGACACGTGACCTGATCGAAAAAGCGTAAGACGGATGGATATCAAACATGCTCAACGTTAATAATCAAGTTTTCACTTCTGCCGGCACTCCTGGAGTGCAACCCGTCTTTATTTTATTTTAGTCATGAGTTCAGAATGATAGAAGATTATAATATTCAATTAAGCAATTTAGATCTGCTGTCAGGTCTCGTCTATACCATAAAGTTTTCAAATTGAGAGAAATTTTCTGTAGTGGGTGCTATCGGGTAGTTAGACAATAGTTTTTAGTGTAGCAGGGATAGTAGTAGAAGAACCTAGATTGGGCATAAGTAAAATAAAAAATATACCCAGTTTATTGAAAAGCTCTGTAAATACATAAACTTGAATAGTAAACTCATTTTTGTAGTTCGGGAAGTGTTTAGGAAGCAAAGTAGTTCATAATGGCATTTTGTTTCAATTATACACAACTTGTTTCAGGTGGTTTTCTGAACGAGGCCGGTTGGTACGCGGACGCGCAGCGCGTACTATTGAGGTGTCGGGATCTGTGCCAGTCACAACCACAGTCCACTCACTATAAACGTTTGACACTTGAATGTTGCCATAGGTAAGATTTGAGAGAATTGTTTTGATGCTGTAGTAATAATGGTTTGCTTTATTTGAGGGATAGTTAACTTTTAAATTTATTATATTCATGCACACAATTAAACTACATTTTTAAAGTATTTTACATTCGAAAATCAAACTATATTTAATATTACAGGTTATTAAATACACAGTCAGTATACTGCTGCTTCCCCGCAGCGGCCGAAACTTACAAATTGGCACTCAAACTGCTCGGTCTGCCTGAAGACACGACGGCTCAGCTCCCAGAGGGTCCGATAGCAATTGCAGAAACATGCTCGAAGGCACTACAGACGGATGATGAGGAGATACAGAGGTTGGTGTCCCGCAAGGTTCTGTTCTAGATCCTTTGCCTTTCCTTGTGTATGTTGATGACAAATGGAAAAATTATTATTTTTCATTTGACGATTCAAAGGCTCTTTTTAACAAAGTGTAGTCGAGTAAATAAATGTTTTGAGTTTCATGTTGTACATAATTGAATCCGTGCAGGCTAGAATCGTACGCGGAATACTCAAAACATGATCACGTTATGTAAATTATACTATAGAATATGATGATGTTGTAGAAAATGACGATGATGGCGATGATGTCGATGATGATGATGTCGATGATGACGATGTCGGTGATGATAATGGAGATGATGATTATGATGTCCGTGATGATGATGATGATGTTGTCCGTGATGATGATGATGATGATGTCCGTGATGATGATGATGTCGGTGGTGATGATGATGACCGTTATGATGATGTGGGTGATGATTATTATGAAGTCGATAATGATGATGATGATGTTCGTGATGATGATGATGATGTCCGTGATGATGATGATGTCCGTGATGATGATGATTTCAATGATGATTATGATGATGATGATGTCGGTGATGGTGATGATGATGTGGGTGGTAATGATGATGATGATGTCCGTGATGATGATGTCTATGATGATAATTGATATATTTTGTGTGGTTAGGCTAGAATCGTACGCGGAGGAGTCGTGCTCGGGCGGCGAGCGCGTGTGGGGCATGTCGGCGCTGCTGGCGCGGCTGTGCAAGGAGATCAGCGCGCTGTTCTTCGTGCGCTGCGACTACAGCGCGGCGCACGCGTGGGGCATGCGCGCGCTGGCCATGCTCACGCCGCACACGCCCGCCAAGTATGTGACACATTACATAATAAAAGTGTATCGCCAAGTGTGTTGTAGAGCGTAAAATTCGATAGCTCGAACAGCTTGATCAGTGCAGCATTTTTCTTTTAATGTTTGTGTTAGAGCAAAAAACTTTTTTGGAGAGAAAACACGAAAAGGGGCATTTGGGTAGAATTAAATCTACCGGGGTAGCTAGTTATTTTTATAAAATGTTTAAAAAAAATTGCCGAATCATGTATGACAAAAAAAAATTGGATATTTGTTGTTTTATAGTCTACACGGGGTAATCCGTAATAGATTTGACCAAATGCAGTTTTATCTTTCCATATGATCCTTCGAGCCGGATCTTCATTTTAAAAGTATTAACATTTTTATATTTTACATTGATTATTATTCTGTTTTACATTAATTTATATCCATGTTCATAGTGCAAGATATTGTTATGTTATTTTTCGATTATTGTTATATTTCCTATCGATTATGACCAATGCGGTTGTGACGACGCGGTTGGCGCAGTGGTAAAGTAACTGCCTACTGAGCCGACGGTCCCGGGTTCGATCCCCGGTCAGGGCAAATATTTGTGTGATGAACTCAATTATTTGTTCTCGGGTCTGGGTGTTATTATCTATATATGTATTTATAATATTATATTTATCGTCGCCTAGTACCCACAACACAAGCCTTAATTGAGCTTACTGTGGGACTAGGTCGATTTGTGTAATAATGTCCTAAAAAAAAAAAAAATGCCCTGATTACAATGTATGGTCTGTGTGTAGGATCACGATCGAGGTGCTCCGCGCGTGCGGCACCGCGTGCGTAGTGAAGCGGCGCTTCAGCGAGGCGGGGCTGCTCGTGCGGCAGGCCGTAGCCCTAGCGCGCCGGGCCTTCGGGCCGCTGCACCCGCGCTACGCCGCCGCCCTGCTCGACTACGGGTTCTACCTGCTGAATATAGACTCGATACCGCACAGCGTGGCTGTGTACGAGGTCAGTGCAGTGATATAAGTAATCTATACTAATATTATAAAGCTGAAGAGTTTGTTTGTTTGTTTGAACGCGCTAATCTCGGGAACTAGTGGTCCGATTTGAAAAATTCTTTCGGTGTTAGATAGCCCATTTATCGAGGAAGGTTATAGGCTATATATCATCACGCTACGACCAATAGGAGTGGAGCCACGGGGGTGAAACCGCGCGGAGCAAGCTAGTAATTAATATAGGGGAAAAAAATATAAAAACACACGCTTAACCTCATGATATTATTGTATTTTCGCCTATCTATACTAATATTATAAAGCTGAAGAGTTTGTTTGTTTGATTGAGCGCGCCAATCTCAGTAACTACTGGTCCTATTTGAAAAATTCTAGATAGCCCATTTATCGAGGAAGGCTATAGGCTATATAGCATCACGCTAAGACCAGCAGGAGCGGAGCAATATGGGTGAAACAGCGGGGAACAGCTAGTTTATGATAAATGCGAAATTCAAGCGAAGTCCGTCTGTCTCTTCTCGTCACGCTTAAACTACTGAAGCGATTTAGATGAAGTTTGGTACAGAGAAAGGTATTATAGACAGTTTTTATCCCGGAAATCCTTCGGGAACAGGAACAATGCGGGTTTTCCTTTGCTACGTGGGCAAAGTCGCTGGCGGAAAGCTAGTGACATTATAAGTTAAAAGGGTTATTTGCATGTGCGTGCGTCAATGCGTACGCACCTGCGTGCACGTAGGTATACTCGTATAATGACTTGTTTACACAATTTGTATGTATGTGTAGGCGTCAGGTTCCGAGATTGATTAAAAAAACACGAATGTCTCCACAAAATCACTTGGTCTATTACAATTATGACAATTAATAAAAATAAATATTAAATATCAGAAATAAATTAAAGTAAGCTCGTGAAATATGTGCACTGGGCAACGGTCGGCGAAAGAATGCCCGAGTCGTGCGCGCGCGCTGCTTTATATTTATTTAAAACTTTGATGGTGGCGCCGTCATATGTATGTATGTCTGTGGTCAGGAGGCGCTGTCGACGCTGCGGCGCGTGTTCGGGCGCAGCAGCCTGCACGTGGCCACCGCGCAGGAGGACCTCGCGTACGCGCTCTACGTGCTCGAGTACTCGTCGGGCCGCTTCTACAAGGCGCGCGACCACGCGGAGCGGGCCATACGGATCATAGAGGTCACTTGGACTAATAAAGAAAAGAAGAAAAAAAATTGGTTGTCTGTAAAGTCGGTTTACTGACAATAGTTGAACGTGACAACGTCCGATTGTGCTTCTTTGTCGCTCGATCCGCGCTCTCGCTCGCACTTCAAGCCTTACATGGAACGCCTCAGAGCGAGGTAACGCCGTATGAGTCATGTTTTTTCGTGCGTGCAGCCGGCTCTATCGAATTATAAGACGTTGTCACGTCAAAAAAGACGTGTGGCACTCGGGGACTGCCGCGGTAAAGCTATTGCATGCTATGCCTATGTCCCCGTGGGGGGGGGGGGCGTGAGGATTTTTCGTTACGGAATTTCTGCATTCGGTCCCCGCGCTTAAGGCCCGCGATAGAAGCTATGCAATAGCTTAATAAAGCTTAAAAAGCTAGTTTGGCAAATCCTATGTCTGTGACAAATTGTATGTAGATCAAGGCAAATTACATATCTCATTCATTGATAGCAGTCAAATAGATCGATTAATGTTGTCAGTTTTTTTTAATAATTTATAATTAAGACTATTAAAGAGTATAATATATCTATTACGAATACTCATGTTTCCAAATTTGTTTAACAGAATCTCGTACCACCGGACCATCTTCTGCTCGCTTCAGCGAAACGTGTGAAAGCGCTCATTCTAGAAGAGATTGCGTTGGACACACCCGCCGGACAAGATATGAGAGGTAATCACAAAATTACTACTTCCTTTAGTTTTAAATTAATTTTTATTTTGGTACTTTTTAATCTGCCCTGATTAGTAAGTTGTCATTGATATAGATAATATAGAAACAGGGACCTAGAATAGAACCTTGGGGCACCCTGATTTAAATAAACTTCGCGTTATGGTAATTTAATCGTGATTATTACGATTAATTAAGTCGTACAATTTGTCTCATTGTTATATTTATTGCTTTTCTAATTATCAAGTCTAGTCTATAATATTTCTTTCAAAATTTACCCGATATGGAAAAATAATAAATGTTTACATAATTCTTCATTAAACTTATGTGAATTACATTTTCTTCTCATTTAAAATACCGAAAGTTAACATTATATTCAGAAAGCATATAATTATGAATTAACATTACAATATACTAGCTTTTCAATCGTAGAGACCGAAGCAGTTAAAAAAAACCATGAAAATCTGTTGCGTAATTTAAAAGATATAGACACACTACTGGAAAGCGACTTTGTTTTCTACAATGTAGAAAAGGTGGTATTTATAATAATTAACTACAACATGACTACCTTCCACAGAGCCAAGTCTTCTAGAAGAATCGGAAGCGCTTCACAAAGCTGCGTTAGAGCTGTCGATGATGGCGTTCGGAGAGAAGAACGTACAGACGGCCAAACATTATGGCAACCTGGGAAGGTTGTACCAGTCTATGCAGAAGTTCCAGGTGTGTGTATACTAGTGGAGCATGTGACTTTGTTCGTGTTTGACGGAGGTGTCCAAGTTAATAAGTTTAATTAAGCGCCTAGGCTTTTTGTTAAATTTTGTGTTTTATGTTTAGCCTGTGAAATGAAGAGCCTTCGACGTGTGATAGACATGACTTGTTTAAATTTTTGTAGTAGTTAACCCGTGATGCGTCCTACGTACAGCGGTTGCTCGTAACTAAAACTGTACTGTAGCGTCCTGCGTACAAAAGCTGTTCCTAACGCGGCCAATGACTTTGAAGGTCACCTGTAGTTACTTACAAGTGAATGTTTCCAGTATAAAAAAATATTTCTCTATGCCTTAAACATTTATAATTCGAATCGACACGACTCCGAGACAGGCAATACGGACTAAAACCACAAAAAAAAAAAAAAAAAAAAAGTGAATCATAGATTGAGTTGCGTCATCGGCCATAGTTTGTGACGTTTGTCTTGTTCAACGAATATTTGGATTGTGAATTATGCCGAGAGGAATAATTAGATGAGTGATAATTGAGACGTATATTACTTGAAATTGACGCAAAATGGCGCTTTTTTTCTTGTTTGTGAATAATGGAGATTTGTTATTATTCATAGTGAAATACGTTGTGTTAAATGTGTGAAAATATAAGTGAATGTATTTGGCAATCGTGTAGTGATATGAAAACGTGAATATGATCATTTGATGACTCAGCATTATCATGTAAGGGCGTATTCAGAAAGAAAGCTTGAAACTTATAAGCGCTTATAAGCGCTTATCGGCGCTTATAAGCGCTGGTAACCCGCGCAGGAAAATATATGAACATGCGCTTATAAGCGCTGATCGGCGCCGACAAGTTGCAACAAGTTTCAACAAACTTGTCGGCGCCGATCAGCGCTTATAAGCGCATGTTCATATATTTTCCTGCGCGGGTTACCAGCGCTTATAAGCGCCGATAAGCGCTTATAAGCGCTTATAAGTTTCAAGCTTTCTTTCTGAATACGCCCTAAGTGTTAGTATGTAAGCAATTAAAATTAAAACAAAATAAAATCAATTTTTTTTCAATTTATAGAAAAAATATATCGTCATGATACCATTTTTATGCTATAACTAGTTTCTTCTTCTTTCCAAAAATATATCATACATGGCATATAATTATAGAACAATAGGGTAAATAAAATTTTCAAACTCGGTAGTCATAAAAAAGCTAGATTTCGTGAACTCCCTTGACACTCTTGAAACACACAACCGCTGTGAGTAGGACGAGCATGGGTTAAATTAAAACTTATGCTAAAAATAATAATTACATGGCACCCAAATCGCTAGGCATTTGAGTTATGGCTGATATTTCTGCATTGTTTTTAAATCTCAATGGAGATACATATGAAAATATAGAAAGATTTGTGTTATGATATTTATGTTTCTAATATTCCATTCCAATTTTCCAGGACGCTGAAACAATGCACCTCAAAGCGATAGCCATAAAGGAAGAACTGCTTGGCGCTGAAGACTACGAAGTCGGCCTGAGCGTCGGCCATCTTGCGTCGCTCTACAACTATCACATGAACCAGCACACCGCCGCAGAGAAGCTCTACCTGCGCTCTATTAACATTAGTAAGTGCTGTACATGAATTAGAAAATAGTGGTAGAGTTTCTTCAGACTCTACAGATTGAAATGGGTTAAAGATTCGGCTCGAAGGACCAATGTCGATCTATAACTACCGCCATAAGTACTTACTTAGCTCTACCACTATATTTCACAATATGCACTTGCATATTGTGAAATATAGTGGTAGAGCTGCTGTAGTCTACAAATTTTAAGCGGTTAATATCTATTTGAACTTATTAATTATTATTTTAAAGAAAAACTCTCCGAGGTATGCAATGAATGATATTGGTGTCTAATTACCATGCTAATAAAACAATATTTTTTTTTTCAGGTCTAAAACTGTTCGGTGAGCGTTACTCGGGCCTCGAGTACGACTACCGCGGACTTGTGCACGTGTTCACTCAGCTCAAGCGGCACGACCGCGCGCACCACTACAACGCGCTGCTACAGCACTGGCATGGTTGGTGTATATGTACATGCACACATACGTACACGTGCAAAAATATACACTATACACACACAAACATACACGCACATGTAGATACAGGAGGATATACACAACACACACGCGAACATGTAAATACACATCGACACATATCAAAGAGCATCGCACACATGCACCACTTCAACTCACAGTGAGTGCACATACATGTACACATACACATACTATATACCGGGTATGGACCCTGTTAATGCGGACGATTAGCTCGCATACACGCATTCGCACTTTACCTGCATACACACGCACTAAACCGGCATACGCATCCGCACTTTTTACACCCACGTACCTTAACAGTGCACACGCACTTTATACGAACAGGCAATTTACACGCACATGCACATACGTACGACCATAACGCACGGTATACCATTCGAATACATGCATGACCCTTCCAATACAAATTATTAAATATACGCACTACATCAAATACTAATTACTAATTATTATAATTATAATTTTCTCCAACAGATCTCCGCGAACAATCAAAGACAGAACAACAGCCAGCCATAGGGGACGAGCAAGTGATTCCCCTGGAAGAATTACAAAGCAAGTTATTCGCGCGCTGAGACAAGCGGCCGCGCTGGCGCCGCATCGCGCGCCGAGCGCTCCGCCCGCTGGGCCATGCTGTGCGAGTGATTGGGGCTTGTTGGAGGAAATAGTGGGGGTTAGAAGTGGGGGGGAGTGTTGGAAGTGTTTCTGGGAGTGCATGGGGAGTGAAACCATATAAAAACTGAATAATAACCAGCCATTGGCGAAGTGATAGTGATTCTACTACAAGCGCTACAAAGCAAGCTGTTCGCGCGCTGAGACGCGAGTGCGCGAGAGTTTGGGGCTTGCTGGAGGAAATAGTGGGGGTTAGAAGTGGGGGGGGGAGTGTTCGAAGTGTTTTTGGAAAAGTTGGAAGTGATTTTGGAAAAGTTTGAAGTGATTTTGGAAGCTTAAAATGACCTCCGGAGGCGAAAATTGTTTACGAAGATGTTAAATTGGATGTTAATTGAAGGTGTTAAACTATTTCTGGAGAGTATATGTTATGTCAATGGCATTTGGAAATGAAAGAATTAAAAACGGAAGGATGTGCTTATTCCTGGAGACGAAAGAATTGATTCTTGAAGTTTAAAATAACTGCCGATGATGTTTAACTGCTTCCAAAAGCATGATGTTTACGGAAAGATTTGAGTTGCTTCCAGAAACATGTCAATATTTCATATGGATAACCAAACGCCCCAGAAACATCCAGAATTGAAGAATATTTAAAATATGTGTTTGTAAAGGAATTACTCCGTATCTATGTGTGTGAACCAGCGGATCAAGGACACCTCTATGTGTAGACAAATAACAATTTGAAAACAAATGGTTCTATGTATGTTAGTTTATGTGAACTAGGAAACATTTGTATTAAAAATTAATAGTAATAAATATGCGTCTATGTACTAGTTTCTCGACCCAATGACAAAATGTACTAATAGAAGTGTGCTTAAGGAAACAACCTCTTATATGAATAAACACATTAAAATGTTGAATTTAAAGATTCATTTAATAAGGCAAAGCTGGGTCGAGTTGCTAGTATTATTATTTCTTGTGTTCAATGTTAATTAGATGTGATCTTGTTGTGTCAATTTCCTTTAAAAAATGCTTAGTTATGTGAGTATGGCCGCCAAATATTGTACAATAACAGTCGTGAAATCGTAACACACCGTAACATACGTGACTGATAGTAACATACGTGATTTTGTTAAGCCTAGTGTACATTACAACTAATAATGCAGGAGATTTTTTTTACATTTCTGTTTTATATTGTTAATTAAATTATTTGATTAAATTACTTTAAAACTCAATAAATCAAATTTAAATATTAAAGAAAAAGTTTTATTTCTCAAATTTTGTATTTCTATAATACTTACAAATGCAAGAATCATTCACAACTTATGATATTAATTACGAATACGAATTATTATAGTAAAAATTTATGTATAGTTATAGTTTTTGAGGTGGGTTCTCTTTATGTAAAAAAGTAAATTTTTAACTTTAGATTCTCTAGTGAGTACTACCCTTAACAGCCGATCACGAATGTTACGTAACACAATAGTAACACATGGTATCATTCGTGAATCAAAATATGGTTGGACACAACTTAAAAAGCCTTTATTCGTCAAAGTTTTGTAGTAATAAGACGCCGCATAGTTTGATTTGTTACTAGAACGCTAAAGCTACACACATAATTTAAATAATATAGTAAATTTGTATTCTTACCTTGCATAATTCTCACTCAAAATTATTAAAATGTTCCGAGACAAAAATGCCGACTACCTTTCGATCAACTTTGACAGTAACAAAATGGCGATTTTTTGTTCTAAAGGTTGGCCAACATGTAAATCGGTGTTGCCATTACTTAAAAATATTTATGTGGCTTGGATATCTAGTTATTTAGGGTGTTATTTTATGGTAACCGTGCGTGAAGTATCATTCGTGAAAAAAAGTGAGACATAGTTTTAAGTGAGTTTTATATTAATTTCTTTTATGTTATTTTTATTAGAACTTGTTAAAAGTATCCACAAGTTTACAGAATAATTTAGAAATACCAAAATTTTACAGGTATCAATAGATTTGTGCATAATTTTGTGACTTCAAAGTGTGAGATGACTAAGTTGGACACATGATTCTAGTATGGAAAGGAAAATAAGCATTTCAAAAAAAAAAAAAATTGAGCTTGTTAAAGGCACTCAAAATTAATTTAAATTATTAATATAATGATAAATATAACATAGTGAAGCTGAAACTATTTAAAAACTACCATAATTACTTACTATATAAAAAAATCTGGTGTTATATAAAATGACAAGGACATTTTTTTTTTCTTGAATGTACAATTTTTGGCGGCCATACTCATGTGTCATTTCAATGTCTACAAAACCTTGTTCTCCTCTTAAATGTAATAATTTTAGTCTTTATAACACATAAATATTAAGAGGTAAAGATTATTGGTCCTTTACGAATATAATTTATTCGCTTTTTGTGTAAAATTGTCGTAATTTTATTAACAAAAACCAAAAAATATTTAAACGTATACTAACGAATTTTAACATCATTAATTGGGCAAAATTAAAGCACAGGTTGGGTGGATGTCGCTCGGTAGTGATCGGATAGTCGCATAATATAATACTGCCAATTTGTAAGGCTTCGCGTTCGAAAATACATACGATTCAAAGTCAAAGGCAACGTTAATTAAAAAAAAAAAGTGACATTAGACATTTTTAATCTGTGGTAAGCAATTAAGACTATAATCTATGCTAAGTCCTTTAGCTTTGGTATCGTCATAAAGTTTTTAATATCACGATCTCAAAATGGGCGCGAAGTCGAACCAAAAATATTACTTTTCTTTGACCCGATGTGAATATGTAGTTTTAATGTATAGTTTTAGGATGTAGTTGCTTATTTATATAGCACTAGGTTTCCGCCCGCGGCTTCGCCCGCGCAGTCAAAGAAAAACCTGGAAAGTTCCCGTTCCCGTGGGATTTCCGGGATTGTGTCATTTTCCCGGGATAAAAAGTAGCCTATGTCCTTTCTCGGGTATCAATATATCTCCATACCAAATTTCATGAAAATTGGTTCAGTAGTTTAGGCGTGATTGAGTAACAGACAGACAGACAGAGTTACTTTCGCATTTATAATATTTATTTATTTATTTTTACATACATAGATTCCTTACAGCTATTTGTATTACAATATTTATAATTAACTTTAACAAAACAATACGCCAATAAAAAGGAATACCAATAATAAGACAATTAATGTGACAGTAGTTTTACATTAATTATAACAATGATAAAGTGGAAAAAATTATTATTATTTATTTTTATTTTTTTTTTGCATGATATGAAAAAAAGAGGAAAACGTACCCATTATAGAATGTTTGGTATGGGTGTGTGAATGTGTGTACTGTGTGTGTAGTGTATAATGGTGTAGTGTGGTGAGAATGTGTAAAGGTAAACTAAGAAATTATTGAATTGGTGATGTCTGTTACTGCTTTTTTAAAACTGTTACGGGAGAGATGAAATATGTCAACACTTGAGAATTTCTTGTTATAAATATCAGGTAGACGGAAGAGTGTAGAATTTTGCAGGTGTTTGGTTGAAACGAGGGGAACCTTTAATAGTTGGCAATGCCTTGTTCGTAATGACGGTGTTTGTAGTGAGATATTACCGAGAATATTTGGACAGTCCAGTCTATTACGCATTATGTCGTAAAGCAGCATCATGTCGATAATATCTCTCCGTTGTTCGAGTGTATTGATCCTTTGGAGAGAGCATCCTTCGAGGTAATTAGCACAAGAGGTCTTCGATATAAAATTAAGTTTCCTAATAAATATTTTTGGAATATTTTCCAAGCGGTCAATATAACAGCGATAAGAGGGACGCCAGATCGGACTCGCAAATTCTAGAAATAAATAAATCTATATATTAGTATGGATTAGGTTATTTGACAAATACCAGTTATTCGTAAATATTACTTGCTGTGTATTTTATATTATATTACAAGTCGAATTATCCCTAAATACGTGTTTTATTGCTATGTCGATATATAATGGAAAAATTTACCTAATTTAAAATTTTCTCGAATTGATATTATGACACATAGGAATCTAATTAGGATTTTCTGACTTTACAAGAATTAATTATTTGAACCGTAAAAATTTACGCACAATCCCTAATGTTTCCCACACTCACTTTAAGGGTAAAATCGTAAGTGTTGCTATATATATTATAATAAATAGAATAAAGAAATTAATGGCTACTTAGGTTATAATAATAATATGACGTCCCACAAGCTCAAAATCATAGTCATGATATTTGGAATGTGTAGACTCGTCATATTTTCTAATTGAGGTATAGACGAATCACAATATGAGATTATGTAGGTATTCAATTAAAATATAATGTAAAAAAATCAATTAAAATATAATCGTATATTCCAATAAAAAAAAAATCAATGTGGTTTAGAATTTAATTTGTAAATATTAAATAATCATAGAGAACTCATAGAGAAAGACAATTTAAATTCTCTTTATGTAAGTCTTAAAATAATAAATAATAGAAATGCTTATTGTATATACTCTGTATGCTTTGAGTTCCATGTTCCTTGTTTAGTGATTTTTTTCATATAAAGTTGTTTCTTGTAAAAATATTAAATATTGTATGTATGATGTATCGCTTTCAATGTTATTTGTAGTATAATCTAAACGTGCATTGACTGGTTGCTAAATGTACATATTGTTCGACACAGGGCTAAAATGTACGAAATTTTGTTTGGTACTTAATGCGAGTGCATAATAATGTTCTGTATTATGCCTTGTTTTATTGTTAATATATACATATACCTATTCTTAGATTTGTTCTTTCTTATACATATATACTTCTTGGGCGTTTTATACACGAATATTCACTGAAAATCTTTGTTATTTATAAGGGTTTTTAACTTGTAATCTAACAACAGATCAACTCAAGAAAAATAATATGAATAAAAGTTTAAACGAAAACGGCTAGTGAATACGACGCCTAAAAGATTTATTTTTATTTACATTAATATGCAAAAGTAGTGCATTCTAAGTGCGTATATATTTTTATAAAATGATAAAGTAATTATATTTTTGCTGCTCACATTGTAAGATCAACGGCGTGTCCAGTAAATGTAAACATATTTAAATGGCTGTAACGTATGACTTGTGAATAAAGATTCATGACGATAATATCATTGTTTTATTTCACCCCTTACAATAATCATTACTACTTTATATTAGGTAAACGACAGATTTCTAAATTTGTTTTTAATGCTAAAAATATACTTATTCACACTCCACAAAGCACATAATTACATCCTTATACATCATAGATGAGAAACCACAGTCTATATTCTATACTCTATAGCTTACTATCTTGCTATTTAGTACACTCATTTGGTTTAAAAATAGTGATACATTTTGAGGCGCTCACATCACGTTTAAACTTTGCCAAACGCGGATCTTATCTTTATCGCCATCTGACGAAGTAATGCAGTCTTATAACGATTTCTTCTTTATTAGAAGAGCATCACCCATTTTCAAAATCCCGTAACACCTTCCGCAAACTTTTCCTTAATAGAATAAAATACTTTTAGTCGTTATCTATTTATAGTAAACAAAAGCACTTGCTTTTGTATACTATAAATAGACAAATTTATCATTCATTGAAAATGATAAATTTATCATTCAATTTATAATAAAAAAATACTAAACTACTACTAAAATATTACTTTCTCGATTATTCATAGTTCAGTCTACCCAATCAATAGATACAGCCATAAGTGCTGACAATTTTCGCAAATTTCGACATTCGCAAGCAAATCAAAACCTACAGGGTGCTTCCCGTGAACACAGAGTTTTGAAATTTGGTTAAAAGCAATGTCTTATAGCACAGATAAACCAAAAATTGCTGAACTGAAACAAACATTTTAGAGAACATAATAATGAAAATAAAAATAATAAACGAGTAGGTTTGTTCGGAGCCTGGTCCGACTGGCACTTGGCCGGTTTTATTTTTTTATTTCATACGACTATTTATATACATAGTTTATTTTACTGCCCCATTCCTTTAAAATGTTGGGTACATCCATGACCCATGATATTAACTTTTAAACAGTTTTTCTTGTGCATAGCCGCAAGTTTTGCGCACAGGCATATTTTTTAAAAATTTTTTAGGCTGCGTCGCACCTTTATCGCGATAGCGATAACACGCTCTTGCGCGTGCAAGCATATTGTAAGTTGTATGTTATATTTAGTTGCATTGAAGTTTATAAATTGATCTATTAGTAATTGTTATATTAGATGTTTGCTGAAAATAAGAACATTTGATTTAATACTGAATAATTATTTTAATTGATGCTTAGTATTTTTTACTTGAATTTGAATTTACTTTTAAGTAGTTTTTAATTTTGATTCATATTTCTGACTGTTAAATAATTAAAATTGATGCAGTACTTTATAAGTTAATCGGAGCATTCTGGGTGAAACCACGAAGCGCAGCTACCACTAGCACTAGCAGATTCAACTTTATTACCCACGTAATAAAGTTAAATCTGAGTTTGTATACAGCTTTATTCGCCATTATTGATTTGCTTCTAAAAAGTTTAGTAGTATTTGGAGCGTAGCTAACTTAAAATTTATTACTTTCTTATCAGAATAAGTCGATGGCGATTTGATAATGAAATGAAACACAATATATCATAATAAATATATATTTAAGAAGAAAACAAGAATTAAAGCTTACAAACACTGGATAAATAAATTAACGGTGGAATGATTTTTGTCTTGACATGTCAAAAATTATATTTTTAAACTCTAAATAATCTCTTATTCTATTACAACAATCAAAGCGCTTTTAGGCTTTTCTAAGGCCACATGAATTGAGGAAACATTACGTACAATAAATATTCTGTCTACAAATATTCCAATCAGGTAGCTTTAGTAGGATGTTTTAAATATTAGTACCTTACAAAATACTTTCGTAAACAAAGTGTATAATAAACATTAAAACAGCAAAAATTTCGAGATTCCTATGAATCTAAAAGCTGCTAAAACTGTTCCTAAAATCTTGTTTAGGCCGGGCCGAGTAGTGCGATGAGCGCCTTTCTGTAGTCGCCCGAAGTTTCTCCCTGCTGTCGAGTCGCGAAACAGAAAGTTCCATTTTCATCCAACAGATGGCGTTATTTTCAAATGCGTGTTTTTGCGCAAAAGTTTTCATTTCATTCCGTGGCGTGTTGGCAAGCGGCGTGGACGTGCGTGTGGAAGAAACGCGACAACGTTAGTGATTGCAAATGGGAAAGATTTTCGTGAATGTGAATTATTGTTAGAGAGGGATAATGCTATTTTAATAAAATATTGATATTCGACTATTGTTTTGTTTGATTCGACTTGACTATAGAAATTTATCTCATATAATAAAATAAAATATTTTTTTATAGAAAATACTAATTGTGTAAGTAATTTAATTGCAACTAAACATGAAATTCATAAAAAAAGAACTTTGGGTACTTTCTTTTTCTTAAGAACAAATAAAAACAAATAAAAGTCATGCAGATAAATGTGGAATAGAAAAAATTGAATATTTAAATAGATATTTAATATAAATAATTATAAATATTAGCGTTACATTACCTCCTGATCCGATGAGAAGCAGTTGAAGAGAAATTTAACATTTATTAATACACATTACGGATATAACAAACTAAATTGAAACAAATCTTGTACAACATATAAAGCAATAATTTTTTATGATCATATTTACAAATAATGCGTATTAATAAAAGTGGTTAAAAACAAATTGTAGCGTAAGCACAAAGCTACTTGTAAGTTTTAAAGTATTATAGAACAAATGCATATATTATCTTTATTTATTAAGTTTACAATTTATTTTGTGTGTCGAAACAGTTGAAATAGCTGTTTCTTTTTCTGCTAAAATTTTTCTATCTGAAAATTTTCATCGATATTACAATTAGTTTTAATTATGTACTATTCAGAATATGCGCAACAAGCGAAATACATTAACTGTCACAATGCTGCTAAAAAGCGACTTATACAAGTATGAAGCAAATTATTTAAACATAATGTTTGAGCCTCCATTTCCATGATAAACGTGGTTTTGTGATGTCAAAGTTTTTATTAGAATTTTACACAACATACAATCAAATAGTTTCAAATCTACCGACTTTCTAAAATGAATGCTCTTTACGTTGTACTGTCTAACATTTTTTAACCATTTACAACATTTATGTTACCAAAAAAATAAGTTTAGATATAATATCATCTATTACTTCGATATTTTTATTTTCATACTAGCGGTCCGCCCCGGCTTCGCCCGTGGTACATATTTACGTTTTCTCTACATAAAAACCATCCTCGTACTTCAAGGAATATAATAAAAAAAGAATTATCGAAATCGGTTCAGCCGTTCTCGAGTTATGCGCTTACCAACACATTTTGCGATTCATTTTTATATATAAGATTTAAATACTGAAACGCCCACAAAACCACGTACACTTACCGCAACATCGCTCAGCAGCGTCTTATCGTACAGCACTTCATACTCCCGCTTGACAGCCTCGAGATCGATCTCGGATCTATTCACCAGGATCCTGACTAGGATCCGATCCTCAGTGCCCCCCCCTTGCATGGCATCCCGCAACCTTCGCGCGAACCACGCGGGCGCGTTCTCCACGCACTCCACTGCAACAAATACCTACATACAGGAACCCTTCTTTTTTTTTTAAAGTGGGGAAATCTTGCATAGATATCCACGACCGGTAAGAGCCGTGGGTTATGTCGGATTCTTACCGACTAAAACCCCACTGTGTTCCGTCGAGCCGCTTTCACGATGGGACCGCGGGTATAGGTTGATATTCTGCGTCCAACACGAACGCTAGGATGTAGGACGTACCCTAACTTCGCTGGCCAGCGTTTTGTCGTACAGCCTCTCGTACTCCATTTTGATGGTGCCCAGGTCGAGTTCAGCTCTGGAGACCAGGATCCTGATGAGTGTCCGGTCATCTGTTCCCATCCCCTGCATGGAGTCCCGCAAGCGTTGCGCGAACCACGCGGCCGCGTTCTCGACGCACTCCACTGAAATGTGCCGGATACACGTGTTCCCGTGTATTTTGCTTTCCTACTTTGTTTTAAATAACTCAGGCCCCGGAACCACAGACACAATAGAAAATCTATTGTGTCGTGGACCGATCGGGCCGCTTGGGACTCAATGGGTTATGTGCAGAGTCTCACGAGAAAGTTGTAGAAGTCGTGAAACACGTGGAAACAAAAAGTAAATCTCCATCTATTGACGACAAGGACCGAAATTGCATAAAAGCTGTTTTTTTTTTTTATTATTGATATCTTGAAAATATGCTCATGTGATAATCTATACTAATATTATAAAGCTGAAGAGTTTGTTTGTTTGAACGCGCTAATCTCAGGAAAGACTGCGGTCCGATTTGAAAAATTCTTTCAGTGTTAGATAGCCCATTTATCGAGGAAGGTTATAGGCTATGTACAGTAGAAATATTTTTAAAATCTTGTAATTTTACGAGAAATTTAAGATCAGTGTATATTCTATTCTTCATTGTATCAACTTTTTCATTAATTTAAACAACTTACTGAACTCTCTACTTAAATTAAAAAAATGTTGTGTGGTTTTATGAAACCACGGTAAAAGTGAAACTTAGGCACAAAATTATCGTATTTGTACGATAATTATCGTACAGTTCGACCGTCACGCGACATGCGCTATACAGACCAAAAAGTTTGAGACGATGTAATAAAAGTTTCACTTTAATAACTTTTTCACTAAAAATAACTTAGAAATCGCTAAAATACAAACCAATAGCACTCAAGGCCTCAGCGAGTTCCCCGGATATCTCCGCCTTGATCGCCTGCTCGATCGTGCGACCCGAGATGTTCTTGTAAGCTTCGAAAATCGCGCGCAACTGCCCGAAACTCTCGTGGGCTAGGATCTGAGTGCAAATATCATCGTTTAATTATACAAAACTAGCTTTCCGCCCGCGGCTTCGCCCGCTTTGTCTAAAACTTAATAAATGATATACTAAAACCTTCCTCTTGAATCACTCTTTATTACAAAAAACCGCATCAAAATCCGTTGCGTAGTTTTAAAGATTTAAGCATACATAGGGACATAGGGACAGAAAAAGCGACTTTGTTTCATACTATGTAGTGATGTTGTATAAAACACTTATTATGTTATAAAAGTGGCTATATTAGTCATTTTTTTTATTATGGAGTGGACTTAAGAACATTACTTAGAAGAAGTAAGTTTATGAAGTAAGATGGATTGTTTTTTTTTTATTTTTACGCGCACTTGACGGTCAATTAGCTCTCTACGAATATAGCATTTGCGAAAGCAAACCATGTGAATAAGTGTAGCTTTTAAACAGCTTAATCACTTTTAAATCATTCAAATAATTTTCGAGCTAGATAAAAAACACAAAGAACACTTTATAAGATTGTGGTTGTTAAACAATTCAAAATCGCTCGAATACATTTTAACTTACACTACTCCAAACAAAACCTTTCTACTCAAATCTTTCCTCTTTTTAATTTCTCTTACCTTATTAAATATCTCCTCATCAGTGCCCCACTTGGCCTCTCCCGCATCATACAGTTGCTGAGCAGCCTCCGCAGCGCGGGACTGGTCCACGCCAGCCTCTTCATCTCTCGCGCCCTGGGACGATCTCTACTTACTTCGTGTTGTGTGTTCGGTGGCCGTATCGATGTATTGCAATACTTTTCTAGCTACTATGCTTTTAACCGACTTCAAAAAAGGGGGCGGTTCTCAATTCAGCAATTTTTTTTATGTATGTACACCGAAATCAGAGAGATTATAGAAAATAGTTGGGCAAAAGACAGAATGACGCCTAAAACTCCATTTTGCAAAAAATCTACAAAATGTACTTTGCAAAACATTACGAGAATTTAGAAAATGCATTTTGCAAAACGCCCGATTTTCAGTCAAAATTATAAAATGCTACATTTCTTCCCATCACAGAATTTACCTTTCGAGTTTCACTGGCTTAACCTGTATGACAGAGATGGTTATATGCTAACTGCTATTTAGTTCTCTTTCACAAAACACAAAACGTTTGTTGAGCAAGGTGCTAGACTAGAGTCTTTCTATATTTTGCTGTATTGTTTTCTTTGACAGGGTCACTTATATTAGAACGTTCTACTATTTAGCTGCGCAGTTGATTGCAATAACATGATACGGCCTCTAGTCTCGGTATAGTTGGTATTATGTCAGGAAATGAAAAAGGTCAGGAATATGAAGAATCAGTTTAAATTCATATTGCGACAAATTAAGATGGTATCTGCTTATGAGTTTAACGTATGGGATAGTTTATAGATACATCGACACCAACTATACCGAGAATCAAGTATAGCAGAAGCGATAGAAAGAATACATTGAATATGCGTTGAAATTAATCAATTTCATTATCTATCTTTTAATTATCTTCAAACAAAAATTAAATTAAAACTCAGGAACAAAATTATTAAATCGTTAAAATGTGACCCTCATAGTTGACAAAAATAATCGGAAATTTCTAGAAATAAATCGACCACTGAAGAAAATGTTAAAATTTCGCTAGAAAATTCATATTTAATGAACGCAACATAATAAATATAGACATAATGAATAATAGTTAAACTTCGTATAGACCTTTTATCAAGTTGCTCAAACAAATGTTTGTTTATCCAAGTGTGATGTATTTTAGTCTCAATATTTTATCAGGTTAATATTATTAGTAGCGATAAAAGTGGCTCAAGCTGTAATAGGTAATGTTAATATACGGATATATTAGCCATTTTTTATTTATAAAGATAAATCGGGTGTGCCACAGGGATGTAAACAAGGGCACGTTTTATTCCTTAGTTATGGAAATCTATATTGATGTATCTAAGGGGAATAAAGTCAGCTGTGTTTTAAATTTAAGAAACTCATTTTTAAAGGTAATTGTATTTTTATAGGAATTATTCATGATTAAATATAAAAAATATAATATATTGTTATTTGAAACTTACAGTAACAATAAGAGTGAGTAGTCTGCGGAAATCTCCAGTGGTCTCAGAGCACATGTGCTCAGCTAAAGGTCGGTTGTACACTGAAATAGAAAAATCAAACTCTATTTGAATAAAGTAAAATATAAAATAAAAAACGCATATCCTACTAATATTATAAATGCAAAAGTTTGTTAGCTAGCTGAAGACCCAGAATAAGACATATTAGCTACTTTTTATCCCGGAAATCCCACAGGAACGGGAAGTATGCGGGGTTTTCTTTGAAAACGCGGGCAAAGCCGCGGGCATAAATCTAGTTAAATACAAGATTTTTATTTGTTTTTTGTTTAATTTATGTTCAACAACAAATTTATACGTAACTAGCAAACCGGGCGAACTCCGTTTCGCCACCAGAGACACCTTTTCTTTGCTATAAACCTCACGGAGCCCGAGACCTTTCCAACGAATGCAAAACCGTGGAAATCGGTTCGTGCGTTCTGGAGTTATAGCGTCAGGAAGGAGAACCCGACTTATTTTTATATAGTAGATTTGAATTTTTTACGGTGACTCGAAACGATAAATCAAATTCAAATTTAAATAAGTTTGATCAGAAAACTTGTACATACTTAAGTGACAGTTTGTGTTTTATGGTCTTCAGTCTTCTCAATATGCGATAGAGTCTATAATCATCACTTATTATCCGCTATACCCAAAAAAATCAAACCTACACACAAAAAAAAAAAACTTACATCTCTCATAAGTCTCAACAATCTCTGCTATTTCCTTCTTAGTGCGAGTGCACAGTATCTCCACGAGCACCTTCTCATCAGTGCCGATGCCATCCATGCAGTGATGGAGCTCCCTGCAGAGGTACTCCGCTGGGGGCAGCATCAGCGCAATGATCACGTCTTCGAAGTGACCACCGAGCTCGGATTTTAGATCTTCGATTAGGTCCTAGAATAGATTGAATTTTAACTCGAAGTGAAAAAAGTGTGGAAATATTTGTTAGATGATATTATTTCAATGTTTATAATATGTATAACCCCTTGACCACCGAGCGGCCCAATGAGACCGTGACACAATAGATTTTCTATTGTGTCTGTGATTCCGGGGGCTGAGGGATTAAAGTTACGAATAATGTTTCATATTGTCTGAGATGGTTGTTTATTATCTCAATAGATGGCATGGGGAGTCCCTTAGGCACATAAAACCGAAAGAGTAGAAGATATTCGATTGCTGAGGCGGATTCACGGGTAGCCGCGAAGCTAGGCGTTGCCCCGGTTTGGCATAAAGGCGCGGGTTCAAATTCCGCCTCGTAATCGATGTTTTCTATTCTTTGAAAATTTCTCATCTGTTAACAACATACCCATAAAAGCCAAGCCATTAACACTATGCACTAAATAATATTGATCAACTCATATTTATTGTCGTTTTTTAAATAAAAATTATTAATTAAAGCTTAATAGGTATTGACAGGTTGCATTATTCATTAATAACATGATT
Source organism: Colias behrii (assembly GCA_029959065.1). Taxonomy (NCBI): domain Eukaryota; kingdom Metazoa; phylum Arthropoda; class Insecta; order Lepidoptera; family Pieridae; genus Colias; species Colias behrii. The sequence continues at coordinate 1,290,395 of JARWMC010000013.1, forward strand.
AATAGATTAATATAATTATAAAACTATGATACAATTACGTTTTTATTCATGAGTCATTTACAGAGTATAAAGTATGAGAAAATGTGATGATTCATTTGGTCGACATTGTTTCAAACCTACTGGCTACTTTGACCTTCATAAATGGTCTTAATTTGATGTGTCTATTGTTCATTGCACTTTTATTTAAACTGCCAAAAATTTCTTAAATATATTGTTTAATTATCTGAAAGGTGGTGTATTTTTTTTCTTTTTATTAATAACTAGCTTTCTGCCGGCGGCTTCGCCCGCTTTGTCTAAAACCTAATAAATTATATACTAAAACCTTCCTCGAGAACCATAAAAAGAACCATTAGATATAGATCTATTTAAAAACTGCATCAAAATCCGTAACATAGTTTTAAAGATTTAAGCATACATAGGGACAGAGAAAGCGACTTTGTTTTAACTATACTATGCAGTGATTAACCAATTTGTGTTACATATAGAATCATTTGTTTAATAAATCAAGACAATCGCTAGTCTTCTCACTGGGGATTCAGTGGATATGGCATGCATAATGAACTTGCTTATTTGTGTATTTCACAATCACAGTGACACTTGCAGAATTACTAATAACATCTATTATACTCAATTATACTTCATACATAAAATATATTCGAATACTAAAAATACATAAAATATATTTATTAGAAGAGATCACTCTTTAGTGATAAGGCCGCCCTCTGTGCTAGTTTAGCTATAAGTTTTAGTTTTAAGTAATTTGTATTATTAACTAGCATAGTAAAGTGTTATAAATAAATAAATAAATATATTAATTATTAACAGTTTAGCATCGAAAAAAAAAGAAAGTCTTACCCTCCCATATTCATGTGTGAAAGCCTGCGATATAGCCTGCCGCTGAGCATTAGACCTGCTGGTGAGGATAGCGATGATAGCATCCTCGTCAGTGCCAAAGCCCTTCATGGCGGCGCGGAGGGCTGCTGCATCCTCTGCTGCATTGAACGGTGTCACACCCACTACTGTAGGATCACGCTGGAAATTGTATAGTGTTTGAAATGTTAAGAATGTGCGACATTTTAATCTTATTAGAGCTATGCAACTTTATATGATTAAAAACTTAAAAAAATAACTTTTTTATTTATGTTCTGCTCCCATTGGTTATACCAAGATAAATTTAGTTTTATAACTTTCTTTGATAGCTTGATACAGCACAAAAATAATATTTCAATTCAAACTAGTAGTTTATGTAAGTATTTATGGTATTTTATATAGATAAATAAGTAGTTTCTGAATACTGAATTTACTTCATTCAAAGAAACTTTTCACTTTCATTATATTACAATATTTATCAAATTTGATAATGTAGGTATATAACACATGTAAATATTACCAAATACAGGTTTTATGAGTCATGTTTCACATTTAATATTCATAAAAAAATACTGGTATTGAAATAATTCGAACATTTTTAGTGTGTAAGCTCAAGGGCTACTTTATTAACGGTAATGATGCTTCGTCTTCTTTCTAAAGACGTGACCTCAATTTATTAATTGAAGACAGAATGAATAAGTTTTCACAAGGGAAATGACTTGTCAAGGCCAATTCCACACCCTATAGAAAAGCACTGCCCTTTAGATAATTGCTTTAATTGTCTCTGACATCATCACAACCGCCCTTATTGAACAATTAACTATTATACGTTTATATAAAAAACACGTACCTATATTTTCGAAATAAAGTTTTACTTACCACGGTAGCCATTATGATGTATTAGAGTAGATATCAATTAAAACAATGATAGCAGCAAGATATCCGAATAGTAGACTTCGAGTAGCACTTTTATTTATAATTTTATAGCGGCAATTAGCAACACAACCACAACCCACACGTATCAAATCAAACTGTTTGCAGTTTGACATTGATTGATTATGGACTTCGGTCTTCGATAAAGATCAGATGACGTTTAAACCAAAGAGTATAGTATTACAGAGGGGTTTAAACTGTTGACAGCTGCTTTTTTTGTCACTTATTATCTATCCAAGAAGCATACTCTTTGCCAGTTCTAAAATAAATATCGGTTTATTATTCCAAATTAAGTATTAAGATATAGACCTCGAAAATAGATATTTACACATAAGCAATTTATCCACTTTCTCCATACTCTCTTATCCACTAAAATATAATCTTCATTCTTTGTTTAGTTGTTCATGAACTTAAAGCACCAAAAATTATTTGGAAGGAGCAAATTGTATATGGTGGTGCTAATGGATCAGTCTGTTGTACCTACGCTGTATAGTAATTAAAATATATTCCTGATTTTTGTTTTGAATCCAGTGTCTTCTTTTTATTAAAAATTTTCAACTTTAAATCACCATTCCAAAGTATTTTGAAAAATCAGTAAGTGTAGTAAAAGGAATAAAAGACCAATTTTATTATTAAAATATATTTAATATACTTACTATAATTAATACGAATGGAATAAATTCACGCGAAAAAATACTAAACTAGGGAACACATTAAAGTCAGAATCATAATTATTATAAGTCCTAATTTACTAAAACAGGTACTCAAATACCAGTTTACACAGGTAATGTAAAACGGATACTTATAATTATTATGTCCTGTAACCGTACAATTTAATCACAATAAAATACAATACACAGATCATGCAATAGTAATATATTTTTAATAAAACATGTAGCACTAACTATGGTCTACTTATATAATAATTAAATAGGTATTTAAAGAATTCATTCACACCGAGTCTCTTTACTACTTTAGTTGATGGACTTTCGATGACTGCATTGTTTTTACTTACTTTATACTTAAAATTACATTTTAGAAATATATTTTATCAAAGAATATTATATATTTTGTGACATTTACAACACTCCATTTATACTCATATGAGTTTTGAGATACATTTGTTTATTACATAACATAATGCTGAATGCATATGTTAAGATTAGTACCTATAGCTGTACACTAATAAAATATCACTATTCAATAGATTACTTATTAAAACATTAACACTATTAAATTATATCTCGAAGTTTGCATAGGTTTTATTTCATTACTTATATTGAAAGCGTTATAGTATGTGAATATTGAAAATCCTAAAATATTTTTTATTTGTAATTTTTTTTTTTTTAATAGATGAGATAAATTTTGGCTGTATCACGAATTTATTTTTACATTCTCAATTTCACATTCTATCAAAATAGTCTATAGCTGCTAAAGGATTTTATTGAAAAATAGTTAAACATTTAAAATTGTATACTTATCTGAGTCGTACTATCTGTACATCTTGCCAAAATACCAAATTTCAAGTTGCGCATTTATTTCCCTCAATTATACTTAAGTCAATGTCTTTTTTCTTCTCACATATTTTATGCATACAAGTCAAACAGATACATAAAATATGCTACTTGTACTATTAAATTTAAATCCAGCGTCAAATTTCTTTAGCGCTGAACCTGCGCAGAAGTAAAAAATAAAGTATATTCTGAGTAATAATTGAATGATGAGCGCGACCAAGTAATCCCCTCCACATTTCACTGAGCGCTACAGTTATTTTCCGCATATAGTACTGTCAATTCAACTTTATTTTTTATCTACATTATGCTACTGCCACACGACAACTCGATAGTCCGGTTCGACGCTATCTACGTAGAAACCATTCATGTATGGACTCGGCAAGATTTCACCTAGCTGGAATAAAATATGGTAAAATAATTAAATATGTAATTTTTTCATAAACTGGTCCTCCCAAAAAAAAAACATAATGTTTGATTGTACATTTATTAAGCGTTTCTTCAAAAATATACATCTAAAAAGTATATCTGAGTTGCGGGGGTATGAAATGACTGTACTAATAGGTCCTTTTGTGTTTTTATGGAAGTGATTTAATGACATACACAAGAACTAGGATTAGGATATAATCACATGTAAGATGTGAAATGACTGTTATTAACACATGTAATATATTTTAACATCCTGTATGAGATAGTTTCATTCATTTACAGTACCTACTGTAGTTTCATTCATTTACAGTACCTACTGTAGTTTCATTCATTTACAGTAGGTACTGTAAATGAATGAAACTCATTTCCTTATTCTAATCTGGCAATTTCAACTGAGCCTGCTAGCCATTTTATAGAAATATTGCTTTGTGCATGTTAAGCACTAAGGGCGTTCACAAAATAAAAAAAACTGTTTTACTACATATCACAGATTTTATTCATAAACTTACATTAAATTACAGTCTTCACTTAAAACAAGAACATCTTAAAATTAATAATGAGATTTTAAAATTGTATTTATTTTTTAAAATAATAATCAAAGCAAAAAATCTACAAATCTGTTATAGACAATACATAGTTTTTCATTTTATATTATCCAATTATTATAATACACTGAACTGAAATAGTGATTGTTATTTTATACATTTATCTGGACAAATCTCACTTTTATTTTAATTATTATATATTACGCTCTATAAAGTTTTATTTCCTTTTAATCAAGAAACACATAATCTGTACATTATAACCTATAATAAAATTCATTGACTAAATTTTGAGCAATATTTATTCATAAGGCACATACGATCGGATGCCAATATATATTTCCATCTCTGTCTAACCCATTGAAATTATGTTAGCTAGAGCGAGAAAAGATGCTGACAAATTTGTTGTAGAATGTACATTTTTATCTTATTTGTGTAAGGAAGGGACAGATTCATATTTGAATTGTTATATCTTGATGCATTGAACATATTTAGTTACCTATGACATTAACTGGAATCAAAACAATCATGATATTTTGATATGAGAGACAGAAGTTAATATTTTCTTGTCTCCTTGTTGTATATGGCCTCAAATCTAAATGAACGAAATGAAATGGTATTTCCACCAATTTACTATTACTTCTATGGCTTGAGACAAGTAGGATCATTTTTCATATCTCCCCATCTGATCATCTAACATTCTAACACATTCCTAAAATTTGGATAAGTTTATATAGGTACACCAGAATCTGATGGCAATTAGGAAAATCAAAATTTTGAGTGTGCAACCCTAGGGAAAATGGACTGAACGATCTTGATACTGCTTATTTTATATTTTGTCCTCAATATCATTAGTCACATTACATAAGTGGACAATTATAGAGATATCCACTTAATATTATGTAGGTACATACTTACATGTATAATATACATATTACTTTTATATAGGTAATACATATTATTATTTACACATACCTATATTTGTATATTCATTATCATTATTCCATGCGAAAATATGGATGTAATGATAATGCAGATCAAAACTAGATTGCTTATAATATTTTTATATAATAAAATAAAAATGAAATAGAGATATGTTTATTTTCGTAAGAATAATATCAGATACACACATTATAAAATTGACTTGGACAGCTTGGACTTGACGAATAGTCGTATTGGAAACTCCTGTAATAAGTTTTCATAAAATTATATTGTAAACAACAAACAATATTATAGTTACCTACTTATAATATTTTAAATTTAAAGTATCAAAACGGGTAAGTCCTATTTACCAATAAAATCTTCAAAATTGAAAATTGTGATGTGTTTGACCCTTCTTCATCGAATATTTTTCTATACACATTATAAACAACACCTCTTGCTTGTGATCGCAGCGGCTTTTTCTACATTTTCGAAGATTTTTTAGACAAAATCCTAAAAATTATTCATCAACTAGAAGAAGACAAATAATTTGACAACCAATTTGATAGTTGTCAAATAAAGTTGCCACATGAAAATCTTTTATTTCTTAAATATAAATATGCCATCAGATTCTGGTAGACCTATAACACCAAATATCAAATTAATGATGTAAAACATACACAATTTCTCCCTGTTTAACACTATATACAAGTTTCTTTCTTTAAATGCAAACTGTCGAATTTAAGCTGTCAAACCGAAAAGAAAACATTTTTAAAACTCCCGCCCTGTTCAACCATTCAAATGTCTACAATAAAGCGCAAAAAGCGCGGTACATCATATATTATCGCTGCGTACAGCGCGTGCGTGCAGCGCTTTCATCTGCCAATGGCGTCGTTTCATGCCCGACGCGACATTCTGTAAGAGATATTGTTTTAATGAAAATGGACCGAATGCCGTTGGTTATAAGGATGACATTCGGAACTCAGAAGACATGTTATGTGTATTTTGTAAGTTTTTTAATTAAATTGTGGAAATAGTTGTGTTCTATGCAAGTTATTTCAGTGTAGAATTTGAGAATTTTGTAATCTCAAGAAATGCAATAAACAAGAAAAAGACAGATAGAATTAAAAATCATATTGTCAAATTTAAGGTCAAATTATACACTCTTTCAATCATATGTTTAAGGTTTTGTATTTTAACGTAAATCTGATAGAATTAAATGAAATTTAATTAAATTCATAGAGAAGATAAATATGACATTTTATATTTCAAGAAAATTGGCACGTAAAAGCATGTTTATTATATTTTTAAAGCGATTATTATTGAATCAACAGACTAATGATACCCAAATCTAATATAAGTACATACATAGAATAAAAATTAAACTTGCAAAGTTAGTATTGTCATATTTTACTTAATTGAAAATATAATTAATAATGTAGTTCTTGGTTGGATTCATTAACAAAATTTTAGTACTTAATTAATGTAAAAAGTGGAAAATGTAGATGAAGAAGTGTAATTATAGTTTTATACAGGACTAGCGGTCCGCCCCGGCTTCGCCCGTGGTACATATTTCGCAATAAAAGGTAGCCTATGTTCTTTCTCAGGGTCTAAAGATTGTCTGTGCCAAATTTCATCAAAATCGGTCCAGTAGTTTATGCGTGAAAACCATACATACATACATACATACATACATACAAACCTTTCCTCTTTATAATATTAGTATAGATTAAATTAATTACTCTCACCAAGTTTCCTAACAATAGATAAATCCTCCCTAAGGGTGCTTTTCCACCAATAATGTGCGAGGATGTGTAGTGAGGAATGTGTTTATAAATAAATAATCCAATAGTATCGCTTCAAACTAAATGAAGCGATATGATTGGTTATTTAAAACACATTCCTTGCACATTATTGGTGTAAAAGCACCATAGATCGCTATCTAAGTCTTCATTTTTTTATTACTTTTAGTACTGCACATCAGACTATATTTAGACTGCAATTGACATTATAATTGGCAAATTAGCAATACTCAATACAGATTAGTAATAATGATGATATTTAAATATCCCACAGACACATCTGACTTCCGACACGTATCCAATGCCTGTCTTATGTCACGTAGTATCTATTGACATGCTTAATTATGTTTTTGGAACCAATAAAATATTTAATATCTATTGCATCTTCTAGATATGTTGTATTTAAATTATCTGCCAATTAAAATGAATAATGATGTATGAAAATAAGGAGTTAAGTGTTAGACAAGCTATCGATAACTTTTTCAGTCAGACTTAATTCTTGCGAAAGAGTTTGCAAAACAAAGGTTTGCGAAACAATTTATTAATTCTATTATTATAAATATAAAAGTTTGTCAAGATGTATGTTTGTTGCTATTCCCCAAAAATGCTGATCGAAAAGTCTGGATAACCATAGACACTAGTTTTGAGTCATGGGAGTGCATTGCGACTATGACGTATCTGCTTTTCATCCCAGAATAATTGTAAAGTATTACAGGTAAATTAGCTTGGAGAAATTTTTGCGTTTGTAGTAGTGTATGGTCAGCAAATAAAATAAAACTACATTTTATTTTTAGTTTTATTTTATATATAATATGTCGTGGCCATATCGTAGATTTGCTCATTTCATGATATGATTGATCATTTCACGAAATGGTCGCATTTCAGGAAATGGCCAACATAGTTTGATCAGATCGTTAAATCGTCAACGTTTCACGATTTGATCATCCACATTTGGCCAGATCGTATAAAATATAGAGAGTCCATAAAATATTAAAAAAATTCAGAATATTCTAAGAACTTGTTTAGTGTCATTTAAGTTAGTGCCGCGGCAGCGGCCGGCGAATGCCAGAAGCGAATGGTTTTTGCAATAGAAAACAGTTAGGTTAGGTTAGGTTAGACTTTGATAAACAACGCACGAGCCGAGCGAGCAAAGCGAGCGTGCCGCGGTAGCGGCCGGCGAGTGCCAGAAGCGGATCGCTTTTTAAAAAACAAACAATCATAATAATATAGTAGGATATATAAATATATATCCTAAAAGAAAAAATGCGTGTTAAATCCTTTTATTTAAGACGCATTTTTTCTTCAATACATATAAGATATCCACATTTTCCATAGTACTCAAACCTCTTCGTCGTAAATTCTTTGCTATGACTTTCTTCATATTGTTATTAAACGAATTATGAAGTTTTTAACTGCGAATAATTAAATTTTCGCCAGCGGCCGCCATATTATCAGTTATCACATAAACACAGAGCTTGCAGCGCCTCTACCAATAATTAATGTAACTATTTTACGATATGATCAAATAATTTTGATCATTTCATGAAAAAACCGCGCGTTTAGTTGGCCATATCGAGAAACGATTTCTTATCATTGATCTGCCCAAACCACATCATGATGTGGCCAATAGACATTCGATCATTTCATGCAATGCGATCATTTCACGAAATGATCGATCATATCATGAAATGAGCAAATCTACGATATGGCCACGACATATATAAGGGATTTTAAATTAAACTATATGTGTTTCTCCTCTGAAAAAGATGAGACTTTATTTTAATATTTGCACATTTAACATACGTATAACTTTTACATTAACAATGTTACTAAAATGAAAAATTTACTAACCTGAAAAAGAAACGACATGTAAAGTTTAATTCTTTAGTTTGAGAAGTCAAAGGCTTGCCTCGACCATGTTTTAACACTGGAGCCATTTTGAATTAACAATATAAAGTTACAACACTTACACACAAATTAAACACTTCAACAAATATTATAACAATAATAACAAATAATAACAACAATCAACAAATACAAAATTTAACAATTAAACTACGTAATAATTATAATTTTTGAATTAAATGTGTGCTTTATGTTCTAACGCGAACGGTACCAAACGACTGCACGTGGCACCTGCGGACAGCGTAAACTGGTTTATTCTGGTTTTGTGCGTGTTTCCACTTTCCACTATCAAGTGACGATTTATTTATTTGTTTTGTTTCGTAATTATTATGGTCAAATATTAATTATGAAACAAATTATTATGGACACGATATTTTATTGTTTCACGGTAGTCGCCTTGTCGTTTGCTCAAGGACGTGAAATTGAATGATATATTTTTTTTTATAAAGTCAAAACCATTTTCTTTCAAATAAAAACTTGTTTTTATTGAAAACTAAAGTGTTGCTAGGAATAAGTATAAAATTAAATAGTAATGTTAGGATATCGAAACATTTTTGTATAGGCCAGAACGATATAGTGGAAACGCGCTCTAAGATCTGAGTAATATACACACCACTACATATGCAAAAATTTCTCCAAGCTAATTTACCTGTAATTTGTATTTTTAAGTATATCGATGGAAGTAAGCTAGGTCTCGGTGACATGTCATGTGTATCTTATTAAGGGCCGATTTTTCAATGCTTGGTTAAAACTTATCCGTCCAATAAAGTATTACACGTTACAACAAGACACGTTAATATTAAAATGTCACGTAAACTGTCAAATACGGGCAATTAGAATACGTTTTAAAAATGGTAGTTTTATACATTATTCGACGAATAAGTTTTAACCAAGGATTGAAAAATTAGCCCTAAATATTTAATCTTATTTGAGACAATTGTTATTTATTTAATTCTTGCTCTAGCGTCAAATCTTTAAAAAATTTAACTAAGAATCCAATGCAATGCATACCTACAGGTAAATTAGCTTGGAGAAATTTTTGCATATGTAGTGGTGTGTATATTACTCAGATCTTAGAGCGCGTTTCCACTATATCGTTCTGGCCTATACAAAAATGTTTCGATATCCTAACATTACTATTTAATTTTATACTTATTCCTAGCAACACTTTTGTTTTCAATAAAAACAAGTTTTTATTTGAAAGAAAATGGTTTTGACTTTATAAAAAAAAATATATCATTCAATTTTACGTCCTTGAGCAAACGACAAGGCGACTACCGTGAAACAATAAAATATCGTGTCCATAATAATTTGTTTCATAATTAATATTTGACCATAATAATTACGAAACAAAACAAATAAATAAATCGTCACTTGATAGTGGAAAGTGGAAACACGCACAAAACCAGAATAAACCAGTTTACGCTGTCCGCAGGTGCCACGTGCAGTCGTTTGGTACCGTTAGAACATAAAGCACATTTCATTCAAAAATTATAATTATTATGTACGTAGTTTAATTGATAAATTTTGTATTTGTTGATTGTTGTTATTATTTGTTATTATTGTTATAATATTTGTTGAAGTGAATTACATGTCCCGCAGCCGGAGGCCCCAAATGAAAACTCAGATGTACTTAAAAACTACATTTAATAGCTAAAATGAGACTTTTACACCCATGTCTGCACGATGCAGACCGGAGTTAAAGAATGAATTTATACAGTTTAATAATTATAAAGACGTAAGCTTGGATGCTAACTAAGGGAAATCGCATCCACATTCTATTCCCGTGCGAACGGCGTATTCAGCAGTTTTGTATGAAGGCAGGGCCATAACTAGTGTTTAATTTGTGTGTAAGTGTTGTAACTTTATATTGTTAATTCAATATGGCTCCAGTGTTAAAACATGGTCGAGGCAAGCCTTTGACTTCTCAAACTAAAGAATTAAACTTTAAATGTCGTTTCTTTTTCAGGTTAGTAAATTTTTCATTTTAATAACATTGTTAATGTAAAAGTTATATGTATGTTAAATGTGCAAATATTAAAATAAAGTCTCATCTTTTTCAAAAGAGAAACACATATAGTTTAATTTAAAATCCCTTATATATACAGGGTTACTTGTAAAACACCGGCAACCTCGCAGGACAAGATAGCTAACATCATAAGTAACAACATTTCGACTTTTGATAATTTGTTAGATTTTATTTTCATACAAAAATAAATATTCATTTAATTTTCCGTCTGAATATTATAAACTCTACGCCTCCCAAAAATTACGTAAACAAAAAGCGAACGAGAGGGGGAAGGGGGCGTCGCGTCGTCCATCCGATAATTAATAGAACATAGACTTACAAATGTAAGGAGAGTACAATAAAAGTTTAAAAAATCATTTAAAAATAATTTATTGCGTTATGCCAAAAGTCGTAGAACAAATGTTGTTACTTATGATGTTAGCTATCTTGTCCTGCGAGGTTGCTGGTGTTTTACAAGTAACCCTGTATAAAATAAAAACTAAAAATAAAATGTTGTTTTATTTTATTTGCTGACCATACACTACTACAAACGCAAAAATTTCTCCAAGCTAATTTACCTGTAATAACTAATCACTATAATTCATAAATAACTTAATCAATTTCATGCTTAATTAAACTAATAATTACGGTCAACAGCTGTGTTTTAGCTTCTAATTAGAAATGCGTAATTAGGTCACATTTGTTATTCATTATAAACTACTTTAAGTTGTGAATCAAAATAATCGAATTTAATCTATTCATATGATTAACTAGCTGTGCTCCGCGGTTTTATCCGCAGTGCGCCGTACCTGTTGGTCTTAGCGTGATGATATATAGCCTATAGCCTTCCTCGATAACTGGGCTATCTAACACCGAAAGAATTTTTCAAATCGGACTAGTAGTTCCCGAGATTAGCGCGTTCAAACAAACAAACTCTTCAGCTTTATAATATTAGCATAGATTCATAAAAAACAAATACGAAAAAAAATACTTTGTAACGTCTTCAATCTACCCACATTTTCTACGTGTTCCAAACTAACAATACATTTATAAAATCACATTAAAATCCGTAAAAAATTAACTTCCTATACATAAATATTCCACTTTCACAACGGCCTATTAAATTATAACATTATCTATAGAAAACAAATCTATACAAAAACAGTTGTTTATAATGTGAACGCCCTCACTCGAGACTAAACATAGATAAAAAAATGTCTTACAAAACCCAAGATAAACTAATATGGCAAAAATAGCACGTGACTAAACAAAGTATTTGTGTGTTAAACACGAATTAGTATCATTAATTGATAATTTTAATGGGAATAGTATGAGAGAAATGAAAGTACTACCCGTGCTCAATAAAATGGCGTATTATTAGAAATCAGCTTTTTTATGTATTCTGATAAGGGGTTATACGAGTGAGATCATGCATGGATTGTGTGCTAAATTGTTTGTTTAAGTCAAAATGGCTGCAACGATTATTATTAAATTCACACAAATATCTACTCACACATTTATACTTTTTTTTTGGTTTCGATGTGTGCGACCGGAAAATAAAATTCTAACATTTAAAACTCCTTTACGCGATCATAAAATAATATCAAATGAATGCATCCATTTTCAAAATTGATATGTGTAATCTGATTAAATAGTGACATGAATGATGAACTAATTAATTGTTTTGGTAAATATACAAAATAAACTCACCACATTTGATGCAACTTTGACTGTTTGTAACTCGACGGCACTGGGTTGTTCCTCATCATCGTTAGATACTTGACCTGGAAAATATACATAAATATATAAACACCAGAATCTAGATACACATCTTGTTTCATTAATTGTATTTTTTCCAGTTAAAACATTATTAAAAATTCATAGAGAATGTGATTTTTTTTAATATTATTTTCACCTCCTACTTAGCTTGTGTACAAACACTTTTCTTCACTACATAGTATAAAACAAAGTCGCTTTCTTTGTCCCTATGCCCCTATGTATGCTTAAATCTTTAAAACTACGCAACGGATTTTGATGCGGTTTTTTTTAATAGATAGAGTGATTCAAGAGGAAGGTTTTAGTATATAATTTATTATGTTTTAGACAAAGCGGACGAAGCCGCGGGCGGAAAGCTAGTTTCAAATAAAAGTGTTAGCCAAAAACTGTCTAGATATGGAGATATTAAAAAAACCTTTCGTTTTTTCATGAATGTTCTTTGTTATTATAACAACCAAAATATAATTGAACATTATATGATCTGTAATCCAAAAATTCCACACGATTTACTATATCTATATGAATCAAATTCTCCATAATAATAAAAGACGATAACCCAAATTAACAGTCACTTCCGAATGATTTATTTTAATCACTTGTTTTGAAAAGCGGTGAACATTAATCGTCTCGTATCATCTATATGTAAATAAATATAATATTGATACAGAATTTTCCTATTTGGATGTTAACGACCTGCATGTTTCTGTTAGATATACATATTGCCATTTTTTATTACAACTTCTACCTTTGGCAATAAAACGAAATAATTTGACTCTGAAGAATTTAAAGATGATTGGGATAAATAGAAAACGCATCTATCCATGTTTTTATTATATTTTATATCGAATAATCATCATTTATTTGTCTATTTATAAAACATCCTATATAAAACTTAGCCTTTAACCCACTTAGTTCCCATCCTTACTAGACTAGCATTACTAAAATAATCATTAATTTAAAAAAATATACTTAAACTCATTAAATTACTAGTTTCCGCCCGCGACTCCGCCCGCGCGGATGTCGGTCTTCGGCCTTCGCGTGGATGGTTTATTTCTCCATTTTGGGTAACTCTGACAATGACATCTTATAAAAAAAAAATTTAATCACATATTTGGGTTTGGTATCGATCCAGTAACACCCCCTGCTATTTATTTTTTAATATTTTCAATGTACAGAATTGACCCTTCTACAGATTTATTATATGTATAGATATAGATTATCACCGATCCTTGATAAGAGTAGAAAGTTTGAATTAAATCTGTCCGTTTAAAGTGGGTTGAAATTAAAATCGAGTGTTAAAGTCGGTTACATACAAACATACAGTTGAAGCTAATTAAAGCATATCAAACTTACCATCCGTAGGCAATGTAAGCCAGAACTGCGACCTGCACATATACCACAACCCTGGCGGTAATGCCGTCTGTCTGTCATTCCTTAACGACGCTGCTAGTATCTTAGCCGCGTCCACTAAAAGCGAGGCGCGCCAGGAGGCAGCGTATATTAGCAACATGCTCGATTGAGCTGCAGTGGAACATAGCATGGGGTATAGCGCTTGGTGTCTTCGCAAGTTGTAGAATGATATACCTGTTGAAGAACACCATGTATAATTAGATGATCGAAATAAATGATGCTAAAGTGAACTACGATGTATAAAAAAAGACGTGTGGCACTCGGGGACTGCCGCGGTAAAGCTATTGCATGGCATGCCTTCAAGCCACACCTCCGAGCCCGTCGGAGTGGGGAGCGTGAGGTTTTTTCGTTACGGAATTTCTCGATTCGGTCCCCGCGCTCAAGGCCCGCGATAGAAGCTATGCAATAGCTTAAAAAATGATCGAAATATGCTGTGTAAGTGAACTTTGATGGATATCTTGGTGTGAACACCATGTATAAAATTCAAACGTCACGGAACTTAACACTTCCACTGTAAGTAATCGCAGGGAAACTGTTCTAGATGATCTTTAAAATTTACATAAGAAACATGTCCATGTGTAAACGCAAGAAATACTATTTCTATAAAATTATTGGCCTACATCCTTTGTTTAAAATTTTACCAAACAACATTAGTGACACAAAGCTGCGTTTAGGTCAACCTTTGTTTTCTTATTTAGATCGAATTTAATAAGAACACTGAAACACTCATTTATATGATAATTTTACTGAATATCGAATTAAAAATTTCGTCACAATTGCACAATATGATTACCTGGAACCTGCCGTGTATTAACCTTAAACCTGATGAAACACATGTATACGTGACTAGTAACTTTTACCTCAAGTTAATTATATACCTTATGTTATGCAACAGATATTACATAAAAACGTTGAGGATAATCCGCGATTTAAAACTATACTGGAAGGTTTAATCTTCTAGTATAGTTTTGAGGATTGATTCTAAAGCTAAGTTATTTTTTCTTAAAAATCATGGTGATCATCCTTTGAGTTCGAGTTTGGCTATGTCAGAGGGAATTTTATCAGTCACAAAAATGCCGATTTTCTGTGTATGAAGTATGTAGTTAAAAATGTATTCTTAAATGGTATAAAAACTACTCAACCGTTTTTAGTAATTTCTTCACACTAATCATCTACTTAATCTACTTTATTCGCTGACTAGCTTCCACCCACGACTTTGTACGTGCATCCCCGTTTTTCCCCGTTCCCGCAAGAATTTTGGGAAATCCTTTCTTAGCGGATGCCTACGTCCTAACATGCATGCCAAATTTCAGCCCGATACGTCCAGTGGTTTGGGCTGTGCGTTGATAGATCACTATATCAGTCACCTTTGAGTTTTATATATATAGATTTCGCATCAGCGAATAAAGTAGATTGAAAGGATTAAGTTTCTCCAGTTTTAATCAGACATAATTTGATTTAAAACCATAGTTCCTACTATATCGGCCTTTAATACTCGATAGCTACAATCAAGCCAATGATAAACTAATATAGATAAACATTCGAGTGGAAACTTAGGGTACAATGTTAAGAGGTTAAGTGCACTTTTCTAACTACAATGTATTTACGGTCTTATCGTCGCGTGATACTGGACGGTAGTTTTGAAAAACGTCTAATCGCGCAACTTTTATCATCGGTTTAAATAAAGTGCGTTCAATAAAGAGCCCAGGCTATTTATTAAACGGCTAGTTTAATCAGTTGTCTGTGACGTACAGTATAGACGATTAATTAATTATTAGATTAATTATTTGTAAAGAATTGATTCCTTTGTTTGTTATTCTTTTGACATTTTAATAATCTTCATAGATAAAACTATAAACACACTACGTATATTGTTATTAACACGGGTTTATCGCACTTTATCCAGCAACTTCCGCTCCCCTCACATTTTGTGTAAATAGGGTTTATTAGTTAATATGTACAGTGTTATTTTTTGTATTAATTTATTTCTGTCATCATAAGTATTCTAACGGATATGGTTGACACACAAAAAAATTGGTTGTTTGTAAAGTAGGTTTACGATCGAGATGTTTACGTGATAACGTCTTATTGGTGGCAGCGCTCGAGATGAGACGGGAGATCGGTCCGTCTCTCTCTCGTTATACCTGCGATCGCGCTCGTGAGGTTTTGGTGTGACACAAGTTTCTGAACATGTCACCCGACTAAAACGATTTTAAAAACGTTATCACGTTAAAAACTTAACATACGAGCTCCTTCTAGGTAGGTACCCACGTAAGGTTTTGCTACCACTTTGTCCTCATCTTCGCAGAACTGTCTCGGGCCGTACTTCTCCAGATTTTACAATACTATTAACAAACACGCGCTATGTGAGCTTTTCGTCATTTTTTCGGACTCCCCCAGCAACCTCCGAAAAATTCTTTAAGATTTTTTTTTTTATGGATAAGATTCCTTTCCTTCCTTTTATATGTAATTAAAAACTTGGTTAACATTTTTGCATGCCGTGTTTGCCAGTAAGTGTTTGTTACATTTATCATGTTTTTTTTTTGTTTTATAATGTTTGTGTCAAGTAAAAAGTGTAAACAAGCAAACCGGTGAACCAATAAATAAATAAATATAATAATTCAATTTTACTTCCAAACATTTTTTTATAATTTTGAAACACCCTGTACATAACTGCCATAAATCATAAACATACGCCTGATTAACCTTGTTTGACCGCAACCGAGTGCAACGCATCGATAGGCGCCTTTATCATGCCTAACAACATAAAGATTATTATCTATTTAATTTATTACATTTTATGATATGTACTTTTTTCCGTAAACATCTATGATGTTCTATCTCTACTAGCAAAAACTTAATCAATAAAATCAATCACGGAAAACTTAATAAAAAAACAACAAATCGAATTATTTTTCATTTTGTGTCTTAGTCCATTGAAAAGTTACATTTGGGGTTGCGTTTTTTAGAGGACGCAATTTTATTTTTTTGATGTGTAGGGGGGGTCAGTGTGATGCTATCACCAAGTTTGTGGGGTCGCCACCCTTGTCCCACGGCCGCCATCTTGAAAATAGCGGTTGATATGGTTTTTACGATATATCTCTTAAACTATTTATCTTAAAAAAAAAAAATTGTTCACATTATTTGTTGCAAATTAAATTCTCTACAACTTTGGTCCAGTAACTTTTTGTCGTAGAACTATAAATAAAAAAGTTATAAGCGAAAATGTTCAGTAATTAGAGACATTTATATTTTTCAATAAAACTTTTTTTTTTAATTTTACGAAGAAATGATATCAGACCATTTTTGTAGATTGTTTTTCGACGAACAACTTTTATCTGCAACATTTTTTCATTAAATAAATAGCTAAGGTTTTACAGCGCTCCGAAGTGAGTACTATTTTTCAGTGCTCTTAACTATACAGTATACATATATTGTGTGTGTACTAATAATAATTTGTCATCAGTAATCGTTTTTTTTTTGTTATTATAATATTTTTAATAATTAATTTTGCAATTATTAATAATATAATTAATTATTGGCTCTTTTCCCCACCACCCAGGAGGTAGTCTGGAAGCGCGTTTTTTTTTTTACGTCGAAAGCAGGGCCGAAATATTCTGCAGTGTGCTTCTATTGTTCTGGAGTCTGGGAAAAGAGCCAATAGCCAATATATGTATAGTTGAGAGTACTGAAAAATAGTACTAACTTCAGAGCGCTGTAAAACATTAGCTATTGATGTAATGAAAAAAATTTTGTAAATAAAAAGTTGTTCCTCGAAAAATAATCTACAAAAATGGTCTATATAATTTCTTCGTAAAATGATAAAAAAAAAGTTTTATTGAAAAATATAAATAACTCTAATTAATGAACATTTTCGCTTATAACTTTTTTATTTATAGTTCTACAACAAAAACTTACTGAACCAAAGTTGTAGAAAATTTAATTTGCAAGAAATAATGTTAACAATTTTTTTTATCGGATAAATAGTTTAAGAGATATATCGTAAAAACCATTTCAACCGCTATTTTCAAGATGGCGGCCGTGGGACAAGGGTGGCGACCCCACAAACTTGGTTTTAGCTTCACACTGACCCCCCCTACATATCAAAAAAATAAAATTGCGTCCTCTAAAAAACGTAAGATTAGGCCTAAAAAATGTAACATTTCAATGGACTATCTGTCATGTTCCATACTCGTAATGCAATTTATATTCTAGTAAATAAGTGTGTAAATGCGTGCGTGTGTGTGCGTGCGTGCGTGCGTCCGTGTGTGTGCGTGTGTGTGTGTGTGTGTGTGTGTGTGTGTGTGTGTGTGTGTGTGTGTGTGTGTGTGTGTGTGTGTGTGTGTGTGTGTGTGGTGCGATGACGTCACTCACCCTGCGCCCGTCGGTTCAAGTAGAACTCGAGCGTGCCCCGCCACATGTCCACGCGCACGCCCACGATGCTGCCCCTGCAGAAGCCGGGCGACTCTCGCATCTCTGTCGCATTGTGTTTCACAGCGCCCGTGTATGAGAGACCGTACGATTCGCCATCTTGGCCTAATAGGGATGTGAACTCGAAGTTCGTCGTGTTCACTTTGTTTGTACCGAGGCCTACCATCTGTGGAAGGAGGGGTAACATTTTTATTACTAACTTAGACTAAGTAACACTTTATATTAAAGATCGTAAAACAAACTCAAAATCTGGGAAAAAAATTATCGGGCATTGGTAGTTATAAGCCTTCAAACATAGATATGAATGTAGATAAAAATATTGGGTACGTTCGTGTAAACATAAATACGAAACAATTAAATACTAAAAGTACTCGCAAATAAACATGCAAAAATACAAATAGGAAATCATTATTTTGATAATTTGACAAACTAATTATCGTAATTTTTATCTATCTACTAACGGTCCGCCCCGTGGTATATATTTACGTTTTCTCTACATAAGAACCATCCTCGTTCTTCAAGGAATATAATAAAAAAAGAATTATCGAAATCGGTTCAGCCGTTCACACGTGATGCCGTGACAACGCGAAACGGGTTTCATTTTTATATATATAGATTTTAAAACCATTCAATTAGCAAGTTACGAATGATAAATAATATGCGTTTAATTTTTATTATCTTATCAGTTATCTTTTAATAGTTATTGACTCAAATTTGTTAAGGTTATTAACCTAGATTAGACTACTAAGCTAGATTATTAGGGGTAAACAAACTACTATTTATTACGCATGATACACGTGGAGCGCGATTAAACGAAAGCTATATTAAAATTAACAAAAAATTGAAATTTTAGGTAAAATATTTGCTATATTAGGGTGCTTATCCACTTACAAACTATTGATTCTTTAAAAAACATATCCCCGCTACGCAACCTCGCACATCTATGGTGGAAAAACACCAATAGGCAATATCATCATTGAGAACAATATCTTTGACCATCACCATAATGCATATTCAACCAAACATACTTTTTCGATAAAACTTTGTTTAAAATACAGTTGATAATAATTAACCATCAATATTAAAAGCTAATACTGTATCATTAATTAAATTTATTTCTTTCAAATAATTAGTCAACGACTGATCGCAGATGAAAATTGAAAAAAGAAAAAAAATCTTTCAAATAATGAAAGGTATTATAGTGTTGTGTAGGTGTCTCATTTTACACAGACAAAACCGTGGGCCTTAACTAGTATTATGCATATAAATAGCATCAAATGACCTAGATATTTAATTGTTAAATGGCCATTTATGTAAACCGCAGACGTGTGGTCACTATCAATTGAAATATAATACTCACTCAAAAAATGAGGAAAAAGGTATATTTAAATGATTTAAATTAATAATTAATTAATTAAGTCAAAATTGAGAATCTCCGTCTTTATGGTAAAATTGGTTAAAGTTAAAATAAAAGTCAGTCGATCAGATAAAGCTTAAATCTAGAGCAAAACAGAAGATAATAGGCGACTATATAGGTTTTGTTCAGTGATATGTTAGTAATTTAAAGCAATATAAAGAACACATTATTTGTGTTAACAACAATTCATGTAATATCTAAGGAAGTGCGAGATATTCTATCACAAGCATTTAATTACTTAAAGGGTGTCTCAATTACAAAAAAAAACGGTAAATACACAAAATTGCTATTGAAAAAATATTTTTGATTGTGAACAACTTACAATATCAGTACCATAAGTCTCCGTGAGTATCTTTATCTCCCAGTAGTAGTGGTAGTTGTGGAGCAGGGGTGTGTCGCCCTTAACCGCGGCGGTCCCAGAACTGTAGAACGGGTGGAACGTCACTTGCTTCTTGTCCTCGCTGACCATCACCCAGCTGGAGCCGATGCCGTTTGGCAGCTCCCATTTCCATTCGCTGACTGGAAGGATTATTAAGATTATTAGCTATAGTGACTGTAACGGTTTTTATTGGTTTATTTATATCAGGCACATGAGCAGTCTTGTTTTTCCTAATGAGATATGGTGCATTTGATAAAATATAATTGAGATATATGCATTTGGCATTATTCATCTGTTTCATTGATAAATTTACAGATTAGGAAGTGATTAACCTGTGTTGCTAGATAGAAATCTTTTTTTTGTTAGTCCCTTAGGGAATGGAAGCTCTTTGGTTCTATATTCTTATATTAAATATTAAACACTATACGAATAGGCGATCAAATCAGCCAATACTATAATAAAAATACTTAAATTTCCTTATAGTATAGCCCGTAGAGTAGTAACTAAAATACAATAATATGCAAGTTGCAGCAGATTGAATGCAAATATCTATCATCTAGTAACATCGATACACAAGCTATTTCAGCCAATACAAAGACAATCTCACTACAAAGCAGTTGAAACTAACTGTATGGCGAGATTCCAACTACTCCACTGTCAGGGTCGCACGGGAGGTCGCGCGTAAATCTTCAAGACAAAATATAAATGCAATATGTCAACTACATAATAGTTAATATAATACATTTTAGTATTCAGTTAATTTGCATTTTTAGCCAGTTTGATGACCAATGTTCGACAAGTGAATTTTCGTTAATCTGTAAATGCGATTCTATTTCTTATAAAAAATAAAGCAATGCTTTATTTCAGCAAAATTTGCTATCTCATGTATTTTAAGTACTTATCCTCCAGGGTCCATAGAATATTTCCACCCTGTATAACATGCATATTTCTACATTTGCATCTGTGTATAACTAGGGCTGGTGACTAGTTATGGATAAAAAGCTTTTGATTTCTTGTTTATATGTACTGTGTGACCTATTTGACTAGGTTATTCATATATTATATTCCAAAAATAATTTTTAAATTAGCAAATTAATGAAATGCAATAAAAATAACACACAAAATATTATTTAGCCAATGATTATTTAATTAATAGTGTTAATTTGAACCAAACACATATCAAACTATAACAACACGATGCCACTGACCTCAAAGGAATGTTTTGATGATAAATCAATTAAATTTAATGAAATTTACTATTTGTGTAGTTTGTGGTTTACACATTATTATTACTAATATACCTAGTCAATAAAATTTGCTACAAAATTGGCATAAAAACATAGAAATTGTATATTATAATGTAAATGTTCTAATGTAAATTATAATGTAAATGTTCAAAAATATAATGTTTTTATTTGGATTACTTATTAATTTTGAGAAATATATTTTTGTAAGTATATTTAATTGCTTCCTGCAGTTAAAAAAAATATTTTATTGAGAAACACATTTCAAAACAAACATCATTCAACATAATTCTAGTTAATGATAAATGTAATAAAACTAGGTTTAAGTTATGGTGGCCGCACTTTGTTCTACTGGTGTTATGAAAACTAAACCCAATTCTAAACATAATTTAAGCATCATAATCACCTTCCTTCAGCCAGCTTAAACTTAAGATAACGACACTGCCTTTAGTTGTAACATATGAGCACTAATTTAAAAATGAAACTAGTATATTACACATTCAAGTATAATTTTTAAATTAATTTGTATATTCAAACATTAGAGCAGCTTCATTTATTAAGTAATCGAAATATTAATTCTATTAATACAAAATGTCAATTGATAAAAATAAATAGTCAAATTAAATTATTTTATTTAGTCACACATCTGATTGAAAATTAATGTGGCCTATTACGCATATTATTTGATTATTCTTTTTCATACTTTATCATTAATGGTATTTCTTTAGAAATTTGCGGCACGAATTAAGGGGGGGGAGGGGAAGGAAAGGGAGGGGGGAGGTAAGGCGAGACCCCCTATAAAGTGGGGGGGTGCGGAAACCCCCCCTTCTATTTTTTTTTTATTTTTTTTTGAGATTATATTTATACTAGCTTACCGCCCGCGGCTTCGCCCGCTTTGACTTAAACCTAATAAATTATATACTAAAACCTTCCTCTTGAATCACTCTATCTATTAAAAAAAACCGCATCAAAATCCGTTGCGTAGTTTGAAAGATTTAAGCATACAAAGGGACATAGGGATAGAGAAAGTGACTTTGTTTTATACTATGTAGTGATGTAGTTAGAAATATAGAGAAGATTATGGGCTTTCTTGACTGCTCCGGCGCTGCAGAGCGTGGTGCTTGCCCCCGTGTACCTCGTTGCAGGCAGGAGTCCTCCTCCGCGCCTCCGACTTTTTTAATACACTCTAGTGTATGACAGACAAGTACCACGTGGAATCGGGGTGGACAGATTCGGTTCTGTGATTAACAATTTGTGTGCAATATACATACAATAAAAACATTTTTTTTAAATAATTATTTATTCAAATCTTGTATACATGTTTGATACAATTTACAATGGCAATGAATGGATCCATTTTATTTTTTTCCACCCATCGTCTCCACATATTCTATAATATTATCACCGAAGTTTGCTGGGTGGTTATGGTTATCTTTTTTAAAAAATCTTTTTACAACATGCCACTGGGACTCAAATGGGTCAGAGGCAACAAATGGGTTGTCTGGGTCTGAGTGATTAACTTTTTTATGAACATACCCATATTGCCCCAAACAATCATATGCTCGCCAATAATCCGTATGAATTGTTGTCCCCTCAGCAACATGCTTTTGAATGAACTATGGTTTTTAATATGTACATTAAGACATTTGTTATCTCTTTCAAACACAATTCTTGTAGTTTTGTCAATGTAACTCAAACAATTTTGAACATAATCTCAAAAATTAAAAAAAAGATTTCTCTGTATTTACACGTTTCCGCACGAAAAGCCGTTAATGTATGTTTCGGGGCATCATTATCGATCGATAAAAATTAAAATCGCGCCGAAATTCGTGCCGCACGTTTCTAAAGTCAACCCTCATTAATTACCATAACGATCGTTATTTTAGTAAATCACTGTTTGACGGTGTACTATTGTTCTTTGATATGTGCTAATTTTATTTTATATGTATTCATAATAAACATACCGTCATTATCTTCTCCACAGGTACAAGATCGTTGTGTCCACGACACTGGTGCCTTTTTATTCCAGCACTGGCAGTAGGGTTTGGCACGTCGTTCGCGATCATTAGTCCGAGAAGGTGAAACTGATCGAGCCACCAGCATTGTGCCTCACTGTTCTTGCACTTTACTTGAATATATACTACGTGTTGCAAGTTTCACAGATAGTTTATTATCACGTTATACAAGCACGATTAGTACATAGTGAATTATTAATCAAAATTCGTATTGTTGGGACAATTAACACACAACATAACCGACACAAATCACACAGCTGTAGTCTGTTAATTGTCAACACAAATAAATTCTGATTTTTGCCAACTGCCAACCAGCGAATTGGCCCGTTTCCGCACGTATTTATACACATGTCCGTTATCGTTCAAAAACTTTTTATGTATAGATGGTATGTATAGGTATTTATTACTTTAAAAAATATTTAAAGGACAAATAAAATGAATATATAATATTGTTTAAAGGTTATTGGTGATACTATATAGTATATATTGTAGATTTTTATTAATTAACGTCTTATTTATAATTTTCTTAAATCAAGTTTCGACACGCTTCAAAAGTTTTTGAACGAAGATATAGAATTTTCCGGAAACATTCCCCCTCTACCTCGCTTCGGCCAGAACAATAGATTGTTTGGCGGTAAAGTTAAACAACTTTATTATTGTGACAAAATTTATGGATACAACTGGTGTTTACAATTGAACGTTAGTGTAATATTCTTTTCAAATATAAATATACATTTACACTAATTAATCTCTGATTGAAATATTACTTGGTATAATATGGAAAATCGCATTGTGAATGTTGTGAATTGGGAAAATTGCAATGGCAACCCCTTCCTTCTTTCTGACCCCACCCCATCCCCGCCTTCAACAGCTGAAAAGCCCCAGCCCCCAAGTTAAAATGCGAATAATGGCTGTCATAATTCGCGTATATTTCGGTTCTATTTAAAAATCACATATATGCGTTAAATTTATATTCTTATACGTTTTTATCAATTCCGTGTTATTCAACTACATCTATTTCTCTTAATAGTTGTGTTTTGACGGCAAAACTGAAGGATCTATACTGTTGAAATTGTGGTTATTGTTTTTGTGAAATAAAACAATTTAATTGTGAAACTTAATGCTTCCCGTATAATAAATTATTGCTATCGCTATGTGTATCTATAGTAAATATGCTAGTGTTGAAGCTTATCACTAGTTATTGTTAAAATTAAAGCTTATTGTTAGGGTATAACAAACTTTATTCCAAATGCATTTTTGGATAGATAAACGTAGTCAGTGCTATAGTGGTCGTCATAGAGTGCCGTCTTCTTTATCTGCAGGTAATTAATTTTACAATAGCTTCAGGAAATAAAGACAAAATGTGCTATTCATACAATTATACAAACTGCATTAGCCATTGAATTATTGTTTATCTCTATAATAGGACTTGTTTTTGATAACAGCAATAGTAGACATTCATAATATAATAAGTATTGTTAGAATAATCAGCTTCTCAGTAATGCAATGCTTACTTGCCAATTACTCAATGTTTGAGGCTTCGGCTAAGTCAGGGGTACACCCGAGTATGTTTTATAAGGCATATACATAACATGTCTGTTTCAATGATATATCTCTTTATTATGTTTGTAATCAAATTTCTATTGCCTTACACATAGATTTTTTTGGTGCGAACTCATTTCCTCTAGTGTGAGTTCATACTTATACTATTGTACAAATCAAGTAATTAGTCATTGGTTGTAAATAAATAAAACATATTTGTTTGAATTTACTAATACAGATAACAGAATTCACATTTGTTAATAATATAGTTCTCACGATTTGGTTGCATAGCCGTATGAAGTATAATATCAATCATGTAAAACATTTCAAATTTTTTTAATTATATTTTATCTAACTAGTTGCTACTTATAAATTCATAAGTTACAAATTTCATGGTCATATTTGTTTTTTTTCACCATCATAATATAGTATTGAATTATAATTATTTCATTTGCCTAGCACAAAAAGCGTAATAAAGTTTTCGTGAGCTATAGATTATTTATCGAGTGTATCTGGTTATCAGGGGTGGGTAGATCACGCGGTCGTGTGTGCGCGGGCCCGCCGGGCGGCCGCAAGGGCATGGCGGCGCCCGTGCACCGCTTCGTGCCCGTTGACTGTGCGCCCAGGCGACCGCGTACACAGAGACAGTATAAGTAAGTCTTTAGTTATTAGTTAGAAGCTTGTTTTTTTATGTATCGTGATCATTATTGTACAGTATGATGATGGAGTAACTTACTTTTAGCCGAGGTATTTTAATTATGATCCCATTCATATGTTTTATATTCTCTTCATGTGTTTAAATTCATGAAAAAATCTAGTTCTTCGAAAACATACATGAAGAGTCATTCATAATGTTATTAAATTGATTTCATAATTCATATTTGAAAGAATATTACGCAAATTGCAACTAAAACGAAACTAGACCCATTTTCATCACATCTAATTTTTGCAAAATGTTGTTTTCACTACTTATTACTGCCCTTGTGAATACCTATAATAGTGAATGTTATATTCCGAACAGTCCGCCACCAGTACCACCCGTTCACACCTCTCGTCGGACGGTAGAAGAGCCAAGCATGTACGTGGAGATACCACTGGAACCACCACAACCAACTATAGCCAGCCTTGCTGCTGCTAGAAGTGTTACCCCAGATACACTATTACGTACTGCAGCTCTTGGCCTACAACATTCGCCCATGATGGCCCCACATTTGAAGTTTGGGATACTAGTGTCGTTGGCGCTCGCTACAGTGTTCATTGCTGGAGCGAAGTACTATTTCGATCGACAGGTAAGTTCTATTGAAAATTTTTATTTAGAAGTTTTAACTTTGGCTTTAAAATCTGAAGTCAAGTCGTTGTTTCGAGTCGTTTTTCAAATTTTAGGATGGGAGGAATAATTTGTTCCTGCCGAACAATCAAATTAAGTAAAATAGAATGCAGGCAGAAGTTGAGCGGCTATTATTTGCGCGGCTATAGCGTGCGTGTACGCTATCTCGTGTGCGTATTTTTGACTGTAGCATCTTCAAATGTTTTCTATACACGCCCATTACAAGTGTGCACCCTATCCCAGTTTAATATCCATATACCAGGCTTCAACACAAACTTCCGGGCAGTTTTCCCATATCCATATCACAACTTCGGGGCAGTTTTTCCATATAGACCACTATTCCCCAGGTAATTCACGAAGCGGGTAGTAGCGAAGCGGGTGTAATGTGCGCGGCCATGGCGTGCGTGTGCGGGATGGGGTGTGCGCTGTCACTGTGCCGTCCCCGCGCACCCCCGCCCCCCGCGTTCCCGCCGGATCGAGTTTGCTCTACGGGTACTAGGGATCGGATGGTGAGTGGCCTTATTTACAGATTTTGTTTATCATTATCGTCCTAAATAATTAAAATGATACCTATTCTTAGCTTTCTACGTATAAATTTATACAATTGGCGGGCTTAACGGTTAGATATTCTAAACATATTTTGAAAAATTTCTTTTAAATATCATTTCTGTGTAATATTTATGTAACGTGATCAATTTGACCCAGAAATTTTATCATAATTATTGATATTCAAATACACGCAATGCGAAAATTTATTTGTATGTGTGTGTGAACTTAATTAGACGCCACAAGCAAATTTTTAACATGTGGCTTACAAGATAGATATTTTTTAATTATAGTAATATTTTGTTATCTGAACATTGTCTAACACGTGTCTATTCCATTGCAGCCGCCCTCCGAGCCCTCCGAGGACATATCGCTAGCCACCTTACTGCAGGGCTCGGAGCAGGCGGGCCCCTCGTCCCCGGAGGCCCCGCCGCCGTACCACATCGCGGTACTACTGCCGGGCCGCGAGGCCCCGTCCCCCCCGCCCCCCGCCTACTCGGCCCTCAGCTAGCTACACTCGCCTGTGAGCCAGGAGTTTATCATATAAACGTATTAGAAAGAACTTTCTTTCTTTGTTATACGAAGAAAGAACTTTCTCTCTTTGTTATACGAAGAAAGAACTTCCTTTCTTTGTTATGCGAAGAAAGAACTTTCTTTCTTTGTTAAACGAAGAAAGACCTTTCTTTCAAGTTTATATTGTAAACTTGTGGTGCACTGGCTCACTGTGCTCCCGGAACCTTGTAGTTTTGACTTTCGATCTTAGTGCGGGTAGTTTCGAATTTTTGGTGTTTTTGTTTTCGTTTTGCGGCCTGTCAGCCAAGTGTTTTTCATATAAACTATTATACGAACGCTGGCTCACGGTGCAGGGACCTTGTGGTTTAACGTTTTTAACGGAGCATCTTTATACCTTTTAATACTCGAATTTAATGCGGGTAGTTTGTTTCTTTTTTTTTGTTTTTCGTTTTCGTTTTACATCTGCAAATGAGGCTCACCGGGCATACGCTGGCTCACCGGGCCTCTTAATACCTTGTAATACTCGATTTTATTTTTTTTGTTTCTTTTTGCGTTGCGGCCTTTTGTGTTGCGGCCTGTGAGCCAAGTGTTTGTCATTTAAACTTTTATTGGTATACTGGCTCACCATGCAGCGACCTTGTTGTTATTTCGATTTTGTGCGGAATTTTTTTTGTATGCGGAAAGTTTCGTTTTTCTCTTTTTGCGGGTAGTTTGATATTTTTGGTCCTTTTATAGATAGTGTGTTGTTTAGACCTAAATATCTAAATCTAACGATATATACGCCTAAAATGAAACATACGAATATCTAGTTTGATATTTGCTTTCTGATTTTGCGTGTAGTAAGATGTTTGTGAAGGATCCGCGAGAGTTGCTCATTCACTTTAATATTGTTTAATTGATAACTTTAAACGTGAAAACTCGTATACTATGACTTTCCATTAACTTTTATCGTATTATGAGGGTATTTAGAAAAAAACATACCCATAATATATTTATTCTATTTCACACGATCTCAATATGAATCATAATATTTAAGTATAAAATGTTGATATACGCACAATATGCATTTTAATAAAATAGCTTTTTCCTTTTCTTTTTTTACGTTTTACTTGAAGAAAGAAATATTTGTTAGCTAGAGATAAGAAGTTGAAAGAACTGATGGAAATGTGTCAGAAGTCGGCTTTTTGGGTAATTAGACTTTTTAGAAAACTATCGATGTAAGTATTACAATTTTAATTTTATTTGAGTTTGAGTTTACCAAAGCTGTTTTGATCTCAGTAATTTATTACAAATTATTTAGCATTTATTCTATTTTATATATTATTTTTTATTGCTTTTTACAACTGCCTTCTGTTTTAAAAGTGCACAAAATTACTACAATTTTAAGGATTTTGGATCCTTTTGATCCTAGGCCATAAATTATGCTGTGTGTTAGATTTAGTAATTATATAAGTCGGGAAAAACATGTAAATAAAATGTTCGTAACCAATCGTAAATCGTAATTTTTATTTCTTAATAATTTATTTTTTATGGTGTAATTTGTATTATTCACATTACTCATTACTAATAAAAATATAACGTACATTTTTGAACATGGTAATAATATACAAGCTTTGTATTATAGCTCTTTTTATTATGTATAACGTATTTTATACTATAACGGTAGTTATGTGGATAAGTGTGTAGAAAAATAGTTGTGTGTATAAAATTTAAGCTAAATTGGAGGGAATGTAACCATTTAAATATAATTTGATTGCTGAGTCAAAAAGCGTCGTATTCATTTAACAACTTTTATTGACAAGTGTAATGTCCTTTGACATTTTAAAACGATACTTTTTCTTTTTGAATTTTTGACGTTTGTCAAATTTCAAGTTGGAGGGAAAAAGTTGATTTTTAGTTTTTATCATTAAATAAAAACTAAAAATTAACTTGGCGGTTTTTACTTCGATCGGAATATGTGTGCTTTACGGTAAATGTTCGAAATAAAATCACAAAAAAGTTTAAAGTTCATAGTTTTCATAAAGTCTTATATATTATGTGAAATTAACCCCAATAGATTTATAATAAACATATTTCAGCTTGTTACTAGTTACCTATAATATGTTTATATAAAAATAAGTTTAACTGTTTAAACAACGATAATGAATGCAGCCTTATGTTCCCATGATTTATACTCGAAATACAGATAATAAACTGTTATTATTATAACCTCATTATTTATTATATGTATTAAATAAGCAAGTATGTATGTATTATTTGAAAAAGTATGCGATACAAAATTTGTTAACCTTTAAAACATTCCAATGTTTGCTCATTTGCACATTATTAATAACTTACAAAATAAATTGTTATTTTTTGTTTGTAAAGTTGAGGCCAAATGTAAAATTATTTCGTTCAATTCAAAATTAAATACGCGAGCTTTGACAATGATATTCAAATATAGTCCTTATAGGCAGATAAAATTCAGCAGAATGCCGTCCGTCCTTGAACAGACCCTACTCTTATGAGAATAAGGACTATATTTCAATGAGCATTGTTATTGTTGAAAGTATTATACGGCCGATTTACAAATGCATCTGTTTTGCTCACGGTTCATGCTATCCTTGTCTTTCTCTGTATAGATAACAGAGATAGCGTTATTTCTCTTCAAAAAGCTAATGACTTAAAACGGCCAAGGTTATAACAATGTATAAGACTAACGTATATAGTCTAGTCATAGCAAAATCGATGTGATGTAATTATTTTAGTACTGTTATTTTTATATTTATGTATGGTATAGATAAATCGTCTCTGTAACGGACGCTTGAAATAAATTTTAGTACACGTGACAGTTTTTATTTATTCACCACTAGCTTTCCGCCCGCGGCTTCACCCGCTTTGTCTAAAACATAATAAATTAAATACTAAAACCTTCCTCTTGAATCACTCTATCTATTAAAAAAACCGCATCAAAATTCGTTAAGTAGTTTTAAAGATTTAAGCATACATAGGGACATAGGGACAGAGAAAGCGACTTTGTTTTATACTATGTAGTGATGAACGAAAAATAAAACAAACAAATCAAGCTCATATTTCCATTTATTTTCAATAACATTAAGTACATTAGTGATATTATAAAATAAATAGATTTATATTAACATTATTCTATATAATATTCGACGTAACATATTAAAAATGCATTTTGTCATCTGGTATACTTTGTTTCAAAATAAGAACAAGGAATGGAGCCAATATAAGGTTTTCCTTTAACGCCGATTTCTACAAAGGCGGGAAAATTTAAAATGGAATGATAATAAATATATAAACAATTCATAAGAAACATTTTAACAGAGATCGAATATATTTCATTGTCTATGTTGTTGAATTAAAGCATAATTGTATGGAAATTACATCAAAGTACACACATACACTGAAAGTGACTAGACCTACAAATAAGAAGAATAAAGCATAGATTCATAGAATAACTTTAAAATTTTAACACCTTATAAAACAAAGTAAATTATTCTAAAGTATGCCTCAAACATTCACATTAACTTTATATTACTTTATTTAAAATGCAAAGCAAAAATATTTTACTAAAGTACAGGAAATAAGTTATCACGAGGATTAGAATTTAGTCTATTATGCCTTTTTAAAATACATACGTATATAAACAGGTGGAACAACAGTCTATATAAGATTTACATAAAAATGGTTTCCTAAGCCACAAAGTAAATTAAAGCGTAATGTGTTTTAACATAACTATAATAAGTATTACTAAAATTGTCATGAACCGAATTTAATTTAGTCGCATTATATGTACATACACTATAAATTAAAAGTTGTCATTTCAACTGTCAAGATGACATTTCACGCATATAAAGATATTCGTGAAATATCAACTTTTCAGTTTAGAAAAGGACAATAATAAAATTATGGAAATCAATTTCACACAAAAGTTACTAGTCTTTCCCTACCCTTTTGGCTTTAATTTCCATCTAACGCCGTATTTTAATCCACGCAAACTCGGTACGTTAATAAGTATGTCTATCTGAGAGTTACATTGTTTGTAAAGTATGTTCGAAGATATATAATGCGACTAAGGGCCGATTTTTCAATGCTTGGATAAAACTTATTCGTCGAATAATGTATAAAACTACCATTTTAAAAACGTATTCTAATTGCCCGTATTTGACAGTTTACGTGACATTTTAATATAATCGTGTAATACTTTATTGGACGGATAAGTTTTATCCAAGCATTGAAAAATCGGCCCTTAATAAAATTGGTAACAACAATTCAATTTGGAAGTATAAAATGAATATTACGTATAAATTGCAACTAATATATTCTAAAACTCAACATGAACCAAACATTGGTTGTGTATAGCTGTAATAACATATACATTGTGATCAAGAAGCTTATATCTAATACACTGGAGATTGCACTATGACCATTAACTTGTCACAAGAAAATATAACCTTGAATGACGTCAGTGTTGTTTTTTGTCTCTTTCTGTGGGTGACCACACTGGTTTGTATATTCAGGATTTTTCGAAATAAAAAAAACTAAAAATCATGGTTTATAAATAATAACGACATATATTTTTAACAGTATTTATATTATAATATTACTGGTCAACTTACATGAATAATTATCATCTTTATAGGTACATACCATTTTAATTGGTAGAGAATGATAGTTTTAAATAACGCTTGATAACTTTTGATCTCATACTACGATTTTTTAATTAAAATGAGTGCTACATACATTAAAACATCGTTTTGGTTACTCAAGCTTCAGTCTAAAACTTTTCAATAATCCAAAGGGAGAGTTGCATCGCTAGTGTTGATGTGTGGTAACGATATTACAGTTCTCAGAAATTCGTATGTCTTTCAGGAGCTGTACTTACGGTTACTAATGGTTTCATGGTGGTTAATTATAATATAATTAAAATTACTTTATCCACAGTTGAGACGCAGTAACAAGAATGTGGTAAATAAAAAGGTATAGCACTTTTCAAAAGGTATTTTTTTTCTGGACCGTAATCCTCAGGCTTAAAATGCAAACTGCATATTCTGGCATGTTGATAAATTTTACCCTTGATAGGCACTATGGACAGCCATTTATTTCTTTTTATTTCATTTTTGGAAAGCTGAAATAAGTAAAACAAAAAAAATTTGGTAAGTTAAAAGAACTATTAATTTCTATGTTAAAGAAGAACAAACATAAAACCACATGTGAGTGCAATATCGATGTCGTGCGTTGTTTCATTACTAGTATAAAAATCTTTGAAATGGTGTTCTAAATGTTCATCATAATTTTGTTAACTATTACAATATTTTCTCTTCGCTATCCGTAAAAACTCGTCATCATGGTTACCTTACTTGTTAAATTGGTTTATTGAAAAATGATGAAATTATTAGGAAAAGAAGATAGATAGAAGATATTTAGCATGATTGATTACTAAAATGATGATAAAATTGAAGATTTTTGCCATGAAAATGATTCTAAACAGGTAAATGCATGAGTATTGAGGAATATTGTAAATAGCGTAAATATACACTTGCCTGTGAAATTTTATGCCAGAATTTGGTGTCCAAAAACTTCTGCAATTTTTCACAATGCAATACATTATTTATATTCGGAAAATATTTATTAAATACGCAACAATATTAACTTAAATATTCGAAGCGACGCAATTTTTTTGACACTTATGCCATATTGTCAAAGTGAGAGTTGCTACAATTTTATTATGGTAACTACCCATAATCAGGGAGTATCGCTTTTTAATAATTGGTTCAGATACTTATTTTATTTAGCTTAAATTATAATTGTCTCATCCAACAATGCTTCTGAATGACGTTGTTGGCAATTTATCAACAAACTCATGTACAAAAACTAACCTTTTGCACAGAATATTACAGCATACATAGTAGCCTTGGGAAAACTTCGTATTAACAGTGGCAATACCAAGTTAGGTGTGAAAGTGATAAAACACAACAATTTTCTTGTTACACGTCAAATGTTCATACCGAAATCTCCAGTGTATAAGATATAAGCTTCTTGATTGTGATTAATAAATAACTACTTGAAAGTTTAAATATAATTTATCTATCTCAAACCCGTTGTATTTCGAATAGCTTGACGTCGGTGTCGTACCAAATCGGCGGATCCACGTTTCTGTAAGTGAAAAAAAGGCTTTAGTTCTAAAACAGTAAAGCATTTATTGTTCCCAACTAGCTTTTTCTCCTGTATTATAAACTTTTGATGACTTATAAACTTTTTCATCAATGATTGAATTTTTTTATTGATTTCAAATTATTTAAAATAGTATTACTGATACAATTAATCAATGAAATATTATACAAAGACAAATAAACAATTGTGTTAATGTCATTTCTTGTGTAAGTGTTTTGTGTGTAACATTTTTACTTTCAGCTGCTTTCAAAATGTAAATGCGGTTGTGTGCGTGCGCGTTTATGTGTACGTACTACGTGTGCGTTTGTGCGCTTGTCTATGTGTATTCGTGAGTGAAGCGTGTTTATGTATGCGTGTGCGACTGTTCGTGCATGTCTGTATGCGTACAGTTCACATGTGTTCGTGCGCGTGTGTGTACGCGTTTTATGCGTATGTCTACGTGCGCGTTTGTGTGTGTGTATATGTGTATGCTCGTTTTTGTGTGTATCAATACGTACCGTATATAAATAACGCCCCACATATAAGTGCGGAACCAGGCCGCTGTACCGGCATTCGGCTGGTATTTGCGGATGAGGATCGGATGCGGTACGGGAAGCAGGCCAACCAGCGTCCCATGCTGTAGGAAACGAAGGATCTCGGACTCGTCGGTCAGGCCCCTGGAATGAGTGAACGTGTATAAAATACTATGATGTCCTCATAAATTCACTCTGAAAATGGCCATTAGAGAGAACACAAATAATTTGAACTACTACACACTTTTTAAGCAATCACTCCAATCATCAATGCAAGCCTATGGAAATCTGCAGAACTAACTCTGCAAAGGTTCATGGGTAAGGGATTAGAAAGTATTGACAATGGGCATCAAAAAGGAATGAACTGGGCAAGGTAAGGAAAGGGAAATGGGCTTAAAAAGTGAGTTTTTGTCTTTGCATCCACTCACTTATCAATGCAGATCTTTTCCACCTGCAGCAGGCGCACGATGGCCAGCATCAGCTCACTCCACTTTTGTATTTGCCCCTAGGTCCACTCTTATCAAAACACCTATAGCAGTAAAGAGGGGTCCAAAACCTTGCTGGTATATATACCAGTGGCTTTTTATCCCCTTTAGCCCTGGAGGCACTCACTTGTCAATGCAGATCTTCTCCACCTGCGGCACGAGCACCTGCAGCAGGCGCATGATGGTCAGCATCAGCTCACTCCACTTTTGTATTTGCCCCTAGGTCCACTCTTATCAAAACACCTATAGGGGTGAAGGGGCAAAAAACCTTGCCGGTATATAACAGTGACTTGCGCATGACTATGGCCTACATCATTACTCCAGCCGGGCTCCTGAATTTGCCCCTAGGTTAATTCTTATCAAAACACCTATATACCAGTGAAGCTTTTTGCAATCTTTACCCCTGGAGCCACTCACTTGTCAATGCAGATCTTCTCGACCTGCGGCACGAGCACTTGCAGCAGGCGCACGATGGCCAGTATCAGCTCACTTCACTCCTGTATTTGCCTCTAGGTCCTCTCTTATCAAAACACCTATAGCAGTAAAGAGGGGTCCAAAACCTTGCTGGTATATATACCAGTGGCTTTTTATCCCCTTAAGCCCTTGATCCACTCACTTGTCAATGCAGATCTTCTCCACCTGCGGCACGAGCACCTGCAGCAGGCGCATGATGGCCAGTATCAGCTCACTTCACTCCTGTATTTGCCTCTAGGTCCTCTCTTATCAAAACACCTATAGCAGTCCAAAACCTTGCTGGTATATATACCAGTGGCTTTTTATCCCCTTTAGCCCTGGAGGCACTCACTTGTCAATGCAGATCTTTTCCACCTGCAGCAGGCGCACGATGGCCAGCATCAGCTCACTCCACTTTTGTATTTGCCCCTAGGTCCACTCTTATCAAAACACCTATAGCAGTAAAGAGGGGTCCAAAACCTTGCTGGTATATATACCAGTGGCTTTTTATCCCCTTTAGCCCTGGAGGCACTCACTTGTCAATGCAGATCTTCTCGACCTGCGGCACGAGCACCTGCAGCAGGCGCATGATGGTCAGCATCAGCTCACTCCACTTTTGTATTTGCCCCTAGGTCCACTCTTATCAAAACACCTATAGGGGTGAAGGGGCAAAAAACCTTGCCGGTATATAACAGTGACTTGCGCATGACTATGGCCTACATCATTACTCCAGCCGGGCTCCTGAATTTGCCCCTAGGTTAATTCTTATCAAAACACCTATATACCAGTGAAGCTTTTTGCAATCTTTACCCCTGGAGCCACTCACTTGTCAATGCAGATCTTCTCCACCTGCGGCACGAGCACTTGCAGCAGGCGCACGATGGCCAGTATCAGCTCACTTCACTCCTGTATTTGCCTCTAGGTCCTCTCTTATCAAAACACCTATAGCAGTCCAAAACCTTGCTGGTATATATACCAGTGGCTTTTTATACCTATAGCAGTAAAGAGGGGTCCAAAACCTTGCTGGTATATATACCAGTGGCTTTTTATCCCCTTTAGCCCTGGAGGCACTCACTTGTCAATGCAGATCTTCTCCACCTGCGGCACGAGCACTTGCAGCAGGCGCATGATGGTCAGCATCAGCTCACTTCACTCCTGTATTTGCCTCTAGGTCCTCTCTTATCAAAACACCTATAGCAGTCCAAAACCTTGCTGGTATATATACCAGTGGCTTTTTATCCCCTTTAGCCCTGGAGACACTCACTTGTCAATGCAGATCTTCTCCACCTGCGGCACGAGCACTTGCAGCAGGCGCACGATGGCCAGCATCAGCTCACTTCACTCCTGTATTTGCCCCTAGGTCCACTCTTATCAAAACACCTATAGGGGTGAAGGGGCAAAAAACCTTGCCGGTATATAACAGTGACTTGCGCATGACTATGGCCTACATCATTACTCCAGCCGGGCTCCTGAATTTGCCCCTAGGTTAATTCTTATCAAAA
Organism: Colias behrii; assembly: GCA_029959065.1. Lineage (NCBI taxonomy): Eukaryota > Metazoa > Arthropoda > Insecta > Lepidoptera > Pieridae > Colias > Colias behrii. The sequence goes on from JARWMC010000013.1 coordinate 1,327,048, forward strand.
CACCTATATACCAGTGAAGCTTTTTGCAATCTTTACCCCTGGAGCCACTCACTTGTCAATGCAGATCTTCTCCACCTGCGGCACGAGCACTTGCAGCAGGCGCACGATGGCCAGTATCAGCTCACTTCACTCCTGTATTTGCCTCTAGGTCCTCTCTTATCAAAACACCTATAGCAGTCCAAAACCTTGCTGGTATATATACCAGTGGCTTTTTATACCTATAGCAGTAAAGAGGGGTCCAAAACCTTGCTGGTATATATACCAGTGGCTTTTTATCCCCTTTAGCCCTGGAGGCACTCACTTGTCAATGCAGATCTTCTCGACCTGCGGCACGAGCACTTGCAGCAGGCGCATGATGGTCAGCATCAGCTCACTTCACTCCTGTATTTGCCTCTAGGTCCTCTCTTATCAAAACACCTATAGCAGTCCAAAACCTTGCTGGTATATATACCAGTGGCTTTTTATCCCCTTTAGCCCTGGAGACACTCACTTGTCAATGCAGATCTTCTCCACCTGCGGCACGAGCACTTGCAGCAGGCGCACGATGGCCAGCATCAGCTCACTTCACTCCTGTATTTGCCCCTAGGTCCACTCTTATCAAAACACCTATAGGGGTGAAGGGGCAAAAAACCTTGCCGGTATATAACAGTGACTTGCGCATGACTATGGCCTACATCATTACTCCAGCCGGGCTCCTGAATTTGCCCCTAGGTTAATTCTTATCAAAACACCTATATACCAGTGAAGCTTTTTGCAATCTTTACCCCTGGAGCCACTCACTTGTCAATGCAGATCTTCTCCACCTGCGGCACGAGCACTTGCAGCAGGCGCACGATGGCCAGTATCAGCTCACTTCACTCCTGTATTTGCCTCTAGGTCCTCTCTTATCAAAACACCTATAGCAGTCCAAAACCTTGCTGGTATATATACCAGTGGCTTTTTATACCTATAGCAGTAAAGAGGGGTCCAAAACCTTGCTGGTATATATACCAGTGGCTTTTTATCCCCTTTAGCCCTGGAGGCACTCACTTGTCAATGCAGATCTTCTCCACCTGCGGCACGAGCACCTGCAGCAGGCGCATGATGGCCAGTATCAGCTCACTTCACTCCTGTATTTGCCTCTAGGTCCACTCTTATCAAAACACCTATAGCAGTCCAAAACCTTGCTGGTATATATACCAGTGGCTTTTTATCCCCTTAAGCCCTTGATCCACTCACTTGTCAATGCAGATCTTCTCCACCTGCGGCACGAGCACTTGCAGCAGGCGCACGATGGCCAGTATCAGCTCACTTCACTCCTGTATTTGCCTCTAGGTCCTCTCTTATCAAAACACCTATAGCAGTCCAAAACCTTGCTGGTATATATACCAGTGGCTTTTTATACCTATAGCAGTAAAGAGGGGTCCAAAACCTTGCTGGTATATATACCAGTGGCTTTTTATCCCCTTTAGCCCTGGAGGCACTCACTTGTCAATGCAGATCTTCTCCACCTGCGGCACGAGCACCTGCAGCAGGCGCATGATGGCCAGTATCAGCTCACTTCACTCCTGTATTTGCCTCTAGGTCCACTCTTATCAAAACACCTATAGCAGTCCAAAACCTTGCTGGTATATATACCAGTGGCTTTTTATCCCCTTAAGCCCTTGATCCACTCACTTGTCAATGCAGATCTTCTCCACCTGCGGCACGAGCACCTGCAGCAGGCGCATGATGGTCAGCATCAGCTCACTTCACTCCTGTATTTGCCTCTAGGTCCTCTCTTATCAAAACACCTATAGCAGTCCAAAACCTTGCTGGTATATATACCAGTGGCTTTTTATCCCCTTAAGCCCTTGATCCACTCACTTGTCAATGCAGATCTTCTCCACCTGCGGCACGAGCACCTGCAGCAGGCGCATGATGGTCTGCAGCGGCAGTCTGCCGCGCCAGCTCGCCACCCACTCGCTGCTGGCCTTCCAGCCCTCGGGTTTCTCTTCGTCCTTCTCGCTTACGCGGAGGCTGTCCCTCTGTAGAACATTAATTAAAGAAATTGGTAATAATTGATGATTCATGATCCCAGTTCCACTGCGAGTTAAATCGCAGTTTCATTGCGGCATAGGCAAATTCTATTGCAACTTTCAGGTCCATTGCCATTTATATTTGTAAATTCAATTGCGAGATATAATTGTGAATGTTTCGTAAAGTTCAATTTCTATTACAATTTTTTCCCCAATACATTACATATTGAAAAAAAAATCCCTTTTAAAATAATCTACAAAAAAAAAATCTCATCTACTACAAAAATTACAAGAGACCATTTTTTTTTTTATTTTTAATTTATACGAAACTTAGTAATTTCGTTTATTTTATAACTCACATGCGCCACGCTCCTCTCCTCCCGCACGCCCTCCCCCTCCCCCTCCCCGTCCCCGCCCTCCTCCCCGTCCCCCGCGCGGCGCGGCAGCAGCTGCTCGCGCGCGGGTGGATGGGCCGATTCACGCTCTGTCATTGTCGCGATCGCTGCCATAGATTATAGAGATGACGATATAATATAAACGTTTATTCATCGTACTACCATAGATATGTAGAGGAAATCATAGATATGTGGAAGAGACCATAGACATTTAACAGATAATAGATACGTAAAAATAACCATAGAGTTGATAGACTATAGATATGTAAAGCAATTTCCTTACCATCATAGACACGTAGAGAATACCGAGAATTTAAGCATAGATTAAAAGCGTTTACATCGTATGGCAGTTCATACTATGTGAAAAGTATTTCAAATACTTTTTGAAAATTTTAACTGAACAATTTTGATGAAATTTCATACCTTTAAGCAAGATACATATATGTCTAAAAAGTTTGTTGAAAAAAATTTCTAAAAATAACGTATCTGTTAAATTAGCGTACCTAACTGTTAATAAAAAAAATACCATACTACCAAAAGAAAAGAATAAGGCCAGTTGCAGAGCTTCACCGACCGTCAGTGCGTACGTCAGTCACGCTTGTCATATGTATGGAAATTCATAAACCGTACAGTGACCGACAGACCGACCATACACACGCGTATTTTGCTATGCACTGCGTACGAGGACCGTCCGCGTCGGTCGACTGTCGCGATATGGAAACAAATGAACGCGTTCAGTGCTGTACCGACCGGTACATTGACTACGCGCATGCGTGTATCGTAGTCGTGAACAAGAACATCGATACTGAACGCTTGATCACCGAAGTTCGTCTTCGTGAACCACTCTGTGATTTAGGCCACAAACTATATAAAGACCGCGATGCCAGGCTAAAGGCTTGGAAGGAAATATGTGAAGTATTATGTCCGAATTTCGATGAAATGTCTCCGACTGAGCAAAAAAAATTACGCCACTACTTTGTCGCTACGACTGTACAGGTCTGGTCAGTTTACTGGTACGCAGAGCACTGAATGATACAAACTGACGGTCGGTCAATGCGTATCGTCAGGGCCGATGGTACGCACTGACGGTCGGTGAAGCTCTGCAACCGGCCTTAGATATTTCGGAGAACATCTTATAAATAAATAAATGAAACCACTAAAAGAACATCAATACAATGTATCTTTTATCAAGTGAAAAGTAAAATTTCTCACCTGGTATATCAGGTAACGTGGGATTTAGTGTGCCGGGTTCTGCAGGTTGTGCCGGTCTCGAACCTTCCATCGCCGCTTCCACAACTGACTCTGCACTACGAGACCTGGATAAATTAAAGGATCGGGGGAATAAAGAAATGAACTGGGTAAGGTAAGGAAAATAATTTTTTAACGATAATTGAACACTATTAGTCTGAGTGATAAGTTGAAAATGGCGTAAAATAGAGATAAGTCTCTTAAAAATACGTGCGATAGCTCATTTGATTCGGAATGACGTCTAGAAAAATGTATCGGAAATGTGTATTAGCACACAAAAAATTGCAAAAGTTATAAACAAATTAAGTTGCAAAAAAAAGGTATTTCGTTTATTGTTAATAACTCCGAAATTATTAACATTTCAGAAATTTTGAAAAAAGATTCTTAAAGAGGAGGAAATTTCCAACGAAAATCTCCCGACTCCCGGAATTCTATCTCCATTATTTATAATTTTAATTTAACGCTGAAAATAGCCCTCCGCGCGGCATTTTTAGTTAGCGCGCGCGGCTTCAAAACCGAGCACGTCACACTAATTATTTTTTTTAAGGTATTAAATATTAATTTAAAAATTTAAAAAAATTATGGTGTATTCCGAACACTTCAAAGAATTTGCTCCCGTTGGAAATTTTACTTAAAGTTAATTTTTCAACAAATTAGACAAATGTTAACTAACGAAATTTTTTTGAACTTCCGTCCTTATTGCACATTAAAAAAAATGTTTAAATAATTGTCGGTAAAATTTTTCACTTCGTGGAGCCCTTCATATAAATATCCTTAACAAGATCGCGCCATAAAAGTTTAAAAATTTTTATTACTTTGTTTATAATAATTTTTTCAAGTTAAGTAATTTGAACAAAAAACTAGAAATTTCTAGTTTTTTGTTAACTTGAAAAAATTATTATAAACAAAGTATTAACATTTTTTAAACTTTTTGTTCAAAAAAATTTCGTTAGTTAACATTTGTCTTATTTGTTGAAAAATTAACTTTAAGTAAAATTTCCAACGGGAGCAAATTCTTTGAAGTGTTCGGAATACACCATAATTTTTTTAAATTTTTAAATTAATATTTAATACCTTAAAAAAAATAATTAGTGTGACGTGCTCGGTTTTGAAGCCGCGCGCGCTAACTAAAAATGCCGCGCAGAGGGCTATTTTCAGCGTTAAATTAAAATTATAAATAATGGAGATAGAATTCCGGGAGTCGGGAGATTTTCGTTGGAAATTTCCTCCTCTTTAAGAATCTTTTTTCAAAATTTCTGAAATGTTAATAATTTCGGAGTTATTAACAATAAACGAAATACCTTTTTTTTTTGCAACTTAATTTGTTTATAACTTTTGCAATTTTTTGTGTGCTAATACACATTTCCGATACATTTTTCTAGACGTCATTCCGAATCAAATGAGCTATCGCACGTATTTTTAAGAGACTTATCTCTATTTTACGCCATTTTCAACTTATCACTCAGACTATATCTCGCAGAAACGAAAAGATGGCAAATGGTTATTGCCAGGAGACACTTTTGTATCAGAATTCATAACATATGAAGACAATTTTTATTAAACTTCGGCAACACGCTCATGGGACATCGCGACACATGCTCATGGGACAGCTTCACCAGCTTGCGATAGACGTCCATGCTCGCTACTGTAGTTTCGGTAAGTAGAAAAATTCAAACGTTACATTTTCACGAAAATGCATTTTTTCTATTGCCCCTGTTTCTTGCCCAAAAAAATTGCACATTGCCCCTGGTTTCTGCCCTATGTACCAAACGTCACTAAAGTGCTCTTTGCTTCCTGCCCTGTCTCAAAGGCTCCTGCTATTTTCTACCTTTTTTTTTTAAGTGGGGAAATCTTCCACGGCCTCCGGGGAAGGGGCCGTGGGTTATGTCGGATTCCTACCGACCAAAACCCCACTGTGCCGCATCAACGACGGGGACACGGGTATGCTATTTTCTACCTGCCCTTTGCCCAAAAAGGCACCAATCTGCCCCTGCCCTGCCCCTGCCCCTCACCTGGGCAGCGCGGTGTGGTCGCGCGCGCGCGAGGCGGCGGCCAGCGAGCGTGCGATGGACGCGTGCTCGTGCGGCAAGTTCGCCAGGTTGTGGAACACCCCCCGCTTGCGTATTATCGTGTACACTAGGTTCGAGTTGCCTGCGAAATAGAGCAATATTTTAAAACTACCGTCATTAAAAAAGTACATTATAAACTACCCTCAAAGTAATACGAAAATTTTAAAACTACCCTCGTGTTAAACTTCCAAAATTCTAATGTAAAACAAACCTCATCGAAAAAAATATTTTATAACCAATTACCCGCAACTTTTACCCAATTTTAAAAATTCTTATAAAACATTTAAAAAATTTGATGAATATTTAATGAATAAGCCCTTTTTTACATTAAAAATTTTTCAATCAAAAATTTTAATCCATCAGTCCCCGGAATCACAGACACAATAGAAAATCTATTGTGTCGCGGTCGGATCTGGCCTCTCGGTTTTTGAGAGGTTAACAAGTTTGTTGTGTTAAAATTGAATGTGTCAATTTGCACATAACCACACCACTTCATCACGACTCACCATCAAACTGGTACTGTATCATGTTGTTAAACATCTCGAGCAGAAAGAACACCAGGTGGTGGTTCTGTGGCTGCGAGAACAGGAACCAGGGGGTGCTGAAGGCTTCCAGGAGGTGGAGTAGCTTCGTGGACGCCACCATGGATAGCGTCTTGAGGTATGGGGACACTGAAATTGTCATGTTTAATATGATTTTTTGATGTTTCATGCTGCGCCAACTAGTTATAAGAAATCTGGTATTATTTTTCTATAGTAATTAATTATTATTTAATATTTCGTAACATAAAGTAAAATTCACACAAAACTAATCGTACCACTGATTATACCGTACCAGTGTGAACAGTGAAATATTTACGTGCAGACAGTGAGAATAATGTAATAAAAGTATTAATAACATTTTAACGTTTATGCTCCGAAAAATGTTCAAACAGTCAAAAAGTGGCGAATTTTATACAATTTACGACGTTTTTCGTCTTCACATATTAAACATACAACTAACTGATCATAATAACCAAGAAAAACCTCAGAAATCATTGAAAAACAAACATACTTTAAAACCAAACTACCCTCAATAAAAAATCTCACCATTAACCAAAATAGTCAGCAAGCAGTCGAACAGCGGCTGCAGTCTCTGGTGTCCAGTGGTAACGATCTTATGGAATACCACCACCAATAAATCAGCATGGGTTCCCGTGAACACCGGTATGTCCATAGGCACAGTAGCCGTGTAGGGCTTGTTCAAACGGACCCCAAAGTTCCGTTCCCCGGATAGCAAGAGGAGGATAAATACCCCGATGTGCATCAGGCCTACGCGAGCTATAGCAAAAAGAAAAATAATTATTGTAGAAGCTATTTTAAATATTTTATGGTTGTAGCTAAATATGATTTTATGTTTTGACGCCGTAGATATTGCAATTGTTTTGACTATTCAATTTCCACGGCATTTTACTTTAAATTGAAAATTACAATAGAAATCATAATAAAACGCAAGGGTGTTCCACAAGGTTGAGTATTTGGACCTTTGCTATTTATTATTTATATGATTGATTATGTGTAAAAAACGATACCGAATGTATTAATTATTATCTAGAACAGTCTTTCCCAACGTGGGCGATAACGCCCCCTTGTGGGCGCTGCAGGCCTAAAGGGGGGCGGTAAGAGACCCAGAAAAAAAAGGGGGCGTTGTGTAGGGCTTTGGGGTCGATTTATAATTTCATCTACCTAGCTAGGAAGACTCTTAGAAACCGACTGAGCTCTCGACTTCGAGAGTCGACATCTTGTGAACATCAACTAATATTAATTAAGATATAGCTCAAAATCGGTTCGATATAATAGACCGCGGGCAATCATGTTTTAACAAGTTTTTGTTAAATAATCCGATTTGTACATTCCTGTATCAATCGGCTGGTTCTATAATACTTGTTCTTGCTTGTCGAGTACGATTGGGCGTCGAATGAGATAAACGAGTTTATGCACGTTTGATGTCTTATTCCTGTTGGTGCGTGCTGCTTATGCAATCCTATATAAACGACGTAAATTTATTTTATTTTCATTTGCGGTTTCGCGCATAATAGATAAGCAGTACTTGATTTCAACACTTACGTATTTCTCAAAACAAAACAATGTCGGAAGTAAAAAAGAAGAGACGGCAATACTCTGCGGAATATATTAAATTCGGATTTATTGAAAATCCCACAAACCCGTCGTCGCCTTTGTGTCTTCTATGTCTAAAAACATTTTCGAACGAAGCAATGAAGCCTTCAAGACTGCAAGATCATTTGAATAAAATGCATCCAGATAAGAAAGACAAGAATGTAGCATATTTTCAAGACCTAGAGAAGAAGCATAATACTCAGCCAAGTGTATCAAAACTATTTTCGGCGGCTGCTAAGCAAGATGACGACGGACTTCGAGCTTCGTACAATATCTCTTTGTTAATTGCTCAAAAAGGCAAACCACACAACATCGGAGAAGAGTTAATTTTGCCAGCAATAAAGGAAGTAATAACTACTGTGCTTCATAAACCGGCCGCAGATATTATCCGAAAAATTCCTTTGAGTAATAATTCTGTGCAAAGACGAATTGATGAAATGGCTGAAAACATTGAAGAATCATTGTGCAATCATCTGAGGACTAGTCAATTCTCAATTCAGCTCGATGAGTCCACTTTACCAACTAATGAAGCGTTGTTGCTATCTTACGGGAGGTTTATTAAAGATGAGAAAATACGTGAAGAACTATTGTTTGCCAGAAATTTGGAGACAGATACAAAAGGCGAAACCATATTCAATACATTGGAAAAGTTTTGTGAAGAGAAAGAGATTCCTTTGAAAAATATTATATCAGTTGCTACGGATGGCGCTCCGGCTATGACAGGGCGCCATAAAGGCTTCATAGCGTACTTAAAGAATAAAATTCCAGATATCCTTGCTATACATTGCGTTATTCATAGACAACATTTGGTTGCTAGAAACTTAAGTGAACGACTATTTCAATCACTGCAATATGTCATCAAAGCAGTCAATAAAATCCGTAGCAGCTCTTTGAATGATAGATTATTTCATCAGCTTTGTGCTACTAATGACGAAGATTTCAACCGTTTGTTGCTTCATACTGAAGTTCGTTGGCTGTCAAGAGGCAATTGTCTGATTCGATTTTACAACCTGTTTGACTCTGTGATAGAGTTCTTGGAAACTAAAGATACAGAACTGCGCAACAATCTCATAACATCAAAGAATGATATAGCTTACATGACAGACCTGTATAAACTGTTCAACGACATGAACCTCCAACTGCAAGGCGATGAACTAAATTTAATTAAAACAAAAAATGTCGTTGCTGCTTTCGCAGCCAAACTGCTTCTGCACAAAAAGAATATGGGCAGACGTGAGTTTCACAATTTTCCGAATTTATCAGTATTTTGCAGTAACGACGACTTGTTTGCCTACTGCCAACATTTGGAAAACCTCCACATTGACTTCACCGAACGATACCAGGATATTTTAAACTTGGAAATACCAGACTGGGTGTTGGATCCGTTTTCAAATGTCAACACAGCAATGTCACCTCAGCTGGAAGAAGAACTTATAGAATTGACAACAAACGAAGAAACAAAAATCAAGTTTAAAAATGGATATCAAGAATTTTGGCTACAAAAACCGATCCCACAATTGTACCCTGGATTGTGGTCAATTGTTCAACGATTCTTGATAGCATTCCCATCGTCATATTTGTGTGAACGTGGATTTAGTGCTGTGGCAACGCTGCTTACTAAAAAGAGAAATCGTTTGCGTGTTACCGAACGTGGCGACTTGCGGCTGTTTTTGAGTAAATTGGAACCTGATATCAACAAACTTATTGAACAGCATCATATTCAACCTTCACATTAGTTTTTATATAAGAATTGATTATGTTTGTTTTATTTTCAATAAAAGATACTCTACTATAAAGTTGCGTTTCAATAATCAGTTATAAGTACTTAGCGTTTTTTAAGTATGTTTAAAAAGGGGGGCGTTAAAAAATAATTTATTCTTAAAGTGGGCAGTAGACAAAAAAAGGTTGGGAACCCCTGATCTAGAACGTGAAATTTAAGTTACTATTTTAAGTCAACAATAATAAACGAGGACTACTTACATTGATCTGCTCTTGAATCGTTAAGATGATAGAGTATAGGCACAAGTACTTCTAACACGTCGCTACTCTTCAAAACGTAGTACATGAATTTCTGTAAATGAAAGTGAAGGTCAAATCAGACCATATTCTTTAGTTCAACATTTAATCCTAAAGCCTTGTATTCATGGTAAACATTTATTATAGCAACAGTTGATCAACTTGTTGGTTAGATGTCGCTTCTTAGGCGAGTACTTTTCAATGTTCATTTTCACCTCTCAAACACGTTATGTTGCCAGCAACACCGCAACATGTTGATTCAACATTATTGCTTAGCAAATTTTAACCATGAATGAGGCTTTAAGTGATCCTTGTAGTTACTTTTCAGATAAATTGTTAGGTGAAAAAGTTTAGTTTATTTTCCTTATATTGCTTTCATATGGGCATTTTTCTCTCACCTTGTTATAGTCGCACATCTTCTAGAACAGCACGAGCAGTTCCTGATGCAATGCGACCTTCCTACTCGAGTTGGGCAAGTAGGTCTGCTGTAGAAGATTATTCAGAAACACTCAAGCATTATTCATTCATTCACTAACCTTGTTATAGTCGCACATCTTCCAGGACAGCGCCAGCAGTTCCTGGTGCAATGCGACCTTCCTACTCGAGTTTGGCAAGTAAGTCTGCTGCAGAGGATTGTTCAGAAACATTCGAACATTATTCATTCATTCACTAACCTTGTTATAGTCGCACATCTTCCAGAACAGCACGAGCAGTTCCTGGTGCAAGGCGACCTTCTTACTCGAGTTGGGTAAGTAAGTCTGCTGTAGGGGATTGTTCAGCAATCTGGTGACACCACGGAGGACTAGGCCAAAGTCCTCGTCCCGGTGGATACGGGATAAATAGTTGATGAATAAGTTGTCCGGGAGACTCTGTGGAAAATTAGTTTTTTTGTTTTCTGGGTAGCGTTTGCAGAGGGGCAGAAAGTATATATGTCATAGTCGCTTTTGTAAAGCAAACTACATATAAAAGTATTTAGTCGTAAATACTGCGAGGCGAGAAAACTATTTTTTTATGTGAACATCACTACATAGTATAACATAAAGTCGCTTTCCCCTGTCTATTTTTCTGTAATCTGTATGCTCAGATCTTTAAAATTATGCAACCGATTTTGATGGGGTTTTTTTAAGAGATTCAAGAGGAAGGTACTTATATAATTTTTTAGGTTTTAGACGAAGCGGACGAAACCGCAGGCGGAAAGCTAGTTTTTACATACAACACTACATACAATAGTTTTTGTTTTAATTATCCAATTTCAATAATTATTCACATATTACTTACCTCATCTGAATCTTCATTGACTACATTGCTTGTGTCATGATCTAATGTGACGATTAAAACTTGTAATGCTACCTGTAAATAATATAACAACAAATACAAATTAGTCTCTTGAATACCATAAAAAAAATTGATAGTAAATACAAAATAGTTATGCATATTGTGTTATCCCATACATTAAAAATTGCAGCAACTATTAAAAAAGGTTTTAAACACGTTATATAGTGGCGTGAATAGTCATTTTATTTTGCAATCATTCAAACACGTTATATAGTGGCGTGAATAGTCATTTTATTTTGCAATCAAACGTTCGTGAATAGCGGTTTTATTCCCAACTAACCTCAACCAATGGCTCTAGTGTATCAGCAAACAATAAGTGGTTGTAAGGCACGCCCAAACCGACAGGATCATATGAACACACTGTGTTCAGTAGTGATGTGAATAGCGGTAGTGCGTGGCGGTTTTCCGAACTCGTTAGATATCTGTAAGTAAAACATATTGTAGATTTTGTTAGTTGGTTTATGAATATTTTAAGGTATTTTTTTTCCTTCATTATCATTTTTTTTTTCATATTATAATTTTTTTATAAGTTTCTTATTAGAGCTTTAAGTATATTTTCTTGTATATTTCTAAACAGCAATTCGATAAAATTTTCAAAGCTGTTTCAGTAAGTAATTAATAAAACTGAGAAATAATTTACTTAAACTTTTGATTGTTTTATCCGTCTTTAAACACGAAAAATTGCCTCTCGCATTCGAACTTACATTCATTTTGAAAACATAACAAATATTAATAAATTCTCTAAACACTCACGCGATCCACTTATTATGATGCGTCGCGGCTTGCTGCGGAGGCCTATACACAGTTTCACTACAGCATGTAAGCAGTAATCTCAACAGTTCAGTTCTAGCTGCTTCATGCTGGGCGGAGCTCGCGGGGCTCCGCGCGAAACCGACCCCGCCCGCCCAGATGTATTCGCAACTGTCTAGCGAGGATAGTTCTTCGGCACGCTCCTGGGTGGGTAACAAAATTATTTACTTTTTAGTGTTGAGAAAAAATTTTTAGTTTACTACAGTAGTACAGTATTTTTTTATTTTAATGAAGTCTTTAGTATAAATTTTTATAAAAGAATAGAAAAAAAATTTTCATGAGGCTGAATTCAAACCCGCGTCTTTCGCAATACCGGGGCGACGCGAACGCAGCTGACCTGCCACACGTGAACCCGCCAGATTAATCGAATTTATTCTACTCTTTCGGTTTTCTGAATCTCAGGGTCACCCCATATTAAAACATGTCCTACTAATATTATAAATGCGAAAGTTTGCGACGATGTGTGTGTGTGTTTGTTACTCTTTCACGCAAATACTACTGAACCGATTACAATGAAATTTAGCACACATATAGAGGGTAACTTGGATTAACATATAGGATAGATTTCACCCTGGAAATCCCACGGGAACGGGAACTATGCCGCGGACCGAAAGCTAGTATATTTATAAAACATTTGAATGCCATAAAACTAAAATTTAATAGATTGAGTAGTTTTTTTGTATCAATGGTTTGGAAAGCAGAGTCTAGATTGGGATAGTCAAGTACTTGGGCATGCATCTAGATCGTCGACTTACCTGGAAAGAACACATTAAAAAAAAAGGGACGTAATACATTTAAAATACAGAGGACTCCACTGGCTTCTAGGTCGAAACTCAAAACTGTCCATGAACAACAAACTCCTCATTTATAAAACAGTTCTTAAACCAATATGGACATACGGACTGCAACTTTGGGGTGCAAGCTGTAACTCTAATATAATGATAATGCAACGAGTTCAAAACTATATTCTCAAGCAATTATCATGTGCTCCCTGGTTCATCAGAACAGAAGAGGTCCACACTTTATTGAATATACCAACCATTAAAGAGGAAATATGTACGCAACATTTTTCATACAAAGTGCAATTGGGAAAACACCCAAACCCTCTTGCTACAAAACTGCTTGAACCTGAAAACGTGCGTCGTCTCAAAAAGCGACGAGACATTTTTGACTAGTCAACACTGCCGGCTATCAAGCCCGATAAAATAAAGGGTGGACTCCAATGGGAGCAGCATCCTTCCTGCCATACGCGCCTTCAACATATCCGCTTATAGTCTAGCGACTGATCGCAGATATAATAATATTAAAAAAAAAAGATTGGGATAGAAAAATGTATTGAAATATATATATATATAGATAGAAATATGATATACTTACTGGACCTGATCTCTTTGTGCTGGTTACTGTAAAATCTGGGCAGAAGAGTAGATCCTAAAACATAAAATACAAATACACAAAATTTGTAAGATGAGCACAAATTTTTAAAATATTTTTATTTATAATCATCATCAGACCTTTATGTTCCCAATACTGGGTTAAAGACAATGGGATATTTTTATAATAAATTACATTTATTAGTACAATTTGTAAAAGGACAAAATAATATCACAATCAAATCTAATAAAATTATAAAGTAATTATTATTTGTTGAGCACTAATATTCTTGCATTTTTTTCTTATAAGAACAAAACTTTACTTCCAATACTTTTAAAACATGAAATAAAATAGTGTCCACCCAGGACTCAGTTTTATTTAATAACTTACACAAATAGCATTTATGAGTGACTGAGCAAGTGGTATAGATTCATTCTCAGCGGCCGCTGGTAGTGATGACCAGAAGAAACTGTGCCACTCTGGCTCCTCCAGCATATACGGTAGGACTCGAGTCAGCAATCTTGCACAGTTTAATGCTAGAACAATGAAATAACATGAAGGTAATAAAAATTTGATTTTTTAATAAAATGCTGTAAGGATATAACATTTCAAATTTATTTGCCTGAAAAATCTTTTAGAGGCAATGATTTTGCAATTTAAAAAGGAAATAGTTCTTATATTATACGCAAAAGTATGAATCAGATGATGAATAGGCAATCGTTTTTGTTTAGTAACAAGTTCCTTGCAAGTTTATTGTAATATTTATATAAAAAATACTGAGCATGTACCTGTATGTTGATCACGTTGCGTGCGACAGCTGTTATCTACAATTTTAACCATTTTCTCCACAGCTTTATACACCAGGGTCGCCAAATTATTTGGCGATTCTTCACGCAAGGCACGAATTTCCGCTCCCGGAACCAAAGCGAACACATCTTGGACATTCGTCACGCTTTCCGACCAAAACTGATCCCAGAAATTATCATCAGAAGCGTCGATAGGCTGGAAAAATAATCAAAATCAATAAACACAGTCATCCATATCTGAGTGGGTTTATCTATTAACATAAGTGCCCATTACTTGATTCTTCGATGTTAGCTGAACTACAGCTTTTCGGAAGTTCAATTTTGTGTCAGCATTACCCATTTTTGTAATGATATATTACAAAACATTCAAAACATTGAACTTAAGGACATTTCATACGTCTACACCCTACACAAAACAAATCGAATTTGGCAAATATGAGGACAAGACAGGTCACAGGAGATTTATGACAGCTGTGCGATGTAGGATTTGTGTACAATTTTTTTTTTTTTTTTGTAGGATCAATGTCAGATTGACATCAATTTATTTAATTGACATAATTGCAGGTGTTTCTAGACGTAAAAACGAGTATCCATAATTTTTTTAAATTAAAAAGGAAACAAACACGAATAAATTGATTTTTTCTCGCTTTGAATTATTAAAATAGGTTCTCATTAAAAATCAACTGTTTTGTTTAATTTTGATATAATTCGAATGTCCTAGTATCTAACACTCAAAATCTTTATCTCTGTGGGAAAAAAGTAAATCGGTTCCATTCTCAATTTTATTTCATGTCAGTGAAAAATATTGAAGCCAAAAAATGGCTGCAGTGAATATTGTCCGAAGTGCTGTAAGTGGATTACTCCGAAAATCCACAACAATTAAAACTCCGGTAGTATGCCGGCTATCCACTGTAGCTTTACAACAAAAATTCCATACCGTCAAAACCATCGCTAATCTTTACAACAACAACCACATACAAAATGGGGTAAGACATTTTATCTAGTTGAGGCGATATCTTTTCTTAATTTTTAACTGAGATAAAATCTTTATCCGGGTGGCTCAAAACTTTTTTTTGCAAGTTCATAATTTGTTTTTTCTCGTAACTATAAAGCAAGTATAACCTCAAATGTATTGCATAACGTATGTGTAAAGAAGTGCTCCAATGTTTAGGTGCATAGAGCAAGTCGACAATATGCAACCGGGCCGGTGCACAAAGTCACTCAGCAGGACATTGCGGACCGAGTGATGAAAGTTATCAAGGCATACGACAAACTAACTAGTGTGCAGGTACATATTCATATATTTTTCACTTGTTTCAGAAGCCGAAAGTGGCCGTACGAAACTACAGCGGTGGCCCACCGCTAACAATCGATCTTATTAAAAGTAGGGTGCTCCTTGTTCTGCAGCTTTATGATAAAGTTAACCCTGAAAAGGTAGTCGCAAGCTTTTTCAGAATCTTTATACTGATTTTTTTCTATGTACCTATGTAGTTGTTACAAATAATTCAGCGTGTAGCTAGAAGAACATCAAGTAAATATATTTTTCTCCAGTTAATCTCTAAGCTTATTTCATCAATATCGGTTGAGAATACAGCAGAATATAAATAAATTTAGTTTTTAATTTAGCGAGTACTTAGGCTAACTTAACTCTACTTACACTAGTAAGTTGAGTTAAGTTATGTATTAATTATTATATTTTGCTAAGTTAATTGAATATTCTGCAATTTCATTGTAATAAATAATAAACAGTAAATATAATTTCAGTGGTCATCATTGTTTTCATATTCCTATAAATAAGATAAATAAAACACGTAATAAAATTTTAATGTATTTATTTTATTTCAGCTTTCCCTGGACTCGCACTTCATCCAAGATCTGGGTCTGGACTCCTTAGACCATGTTGAAGTTATAATGGCCATGGAAGACGAGTTTGGCTTTGAAATCCCCGACGGAGACGCGGAGAGGCTCCTACGACCTAAAGACATAGTACAATACATTTGCGACAAGGAAGACGTTTTCGAATAAGCTATTAGACCAGTAATATTCCATTTGGTCTACTGATCAGCTTAGCAACTAGTTTTGTTTTAATTTTAAAGAACAAACATCAAACGGCTGGACATCAAGGGATGTAAAAAGTGTAAATTGTTTATCATTATATGCCTGTTAGAGTAGATCATTGGTTTTTTATTGATGCCCCATTCCCTGATACATCACTACATAGTATAAAACAAAGTCGCTTTCTCTGTCCCTATGTCCCTATGTATGCTTAAATCTTTAAAACTACGCAACGGATTTTGATGCGGTTTTTTTAATAGATCTAGAGTGATTCAAGAGGAACGTTTTAGTAGTATATAATTTACTAGCGACCCGCCCCGGCTTCGCACGGGTGCAATGCTGATACTAAATACACTACAGAAAAACTGAACGTTGTATATAAAAAAATAGCGGCCCGCTCCGGCTTCGCATGGGTATAAAATATATAGCCGGGCGGCCGGCCGGTACCGCCGCAAACGCTACGTCCCGCAATTTTTAAATCTGTAATAGCTTCGAAAATATTCACTTAAATCATACGGTGTAAAGGGCCATATAGATCTATATTAAATGAACAATGTATTCAAGGTATTTAATTGGTTAAGGATTAATGCTGTATTGGTTAAAATCGCTTCGAAAATTAGCCATTATTTGTCGTAAAAAGTAAATGACAAAAAAAAGTTATTGTTGGTTATCCATAAGAGATAGACATATATCATCGCGGACTTTTCTGTAGAGTGTAGACCTTTTCAATATGTATAATACTTAGTACATTATTTTGATAAAACTCGTAGGGTTCAGCCTGCGTTTGCAATGTAAGCGGAAAAAATGTAATTTTTTACGACATCACATTAGAAACCTCAAAAATAACAGTAGGTACTTCTCTACTATTTAATGGATGTTATTATACATATAAACCTTCCTCTTGAATCACTCTATCTATTAAAAAAAACCGCATCAAAATCCGTTGCGTAGTTTCAAAGATTTAAGCGTACAAAGGGACATAGGGACAGAGAAAGCGACTTTGTTTTATACTATGTAGTGACTATGTAGTGATAGTGATAGTGATTGTTTTAGACAAAGCGGGCGAAAGCTAGTACCTATATGAGGAGCTTTAGAGCAAGTATAAAAATTTGGTTTGTTTATGTAGGTTTTTGCTAATTCTAGTAGGTAGTAAGTAACAATACAAAATTCTCACAATTTGTGTGATTTTTTATTAAAACAAGGTGAAAAACACGCCCCGTTTTCCAATTACAACACTAGAGCGCATTATGCGGCATAATGCTTAACGTTGAATGTTTCAAGTTTCAACTACAGCAACGCTTTTCACCAAGAAGCTTATAACTAATACACTGGAGATTTCAGTATGAACATTAACTTGTAAAGCTGCGTACAGACCGGCCAAACGAACGGGTTTCGTTAACCTTCGTTGCTGCAATCTGGACGGCTTAGCGAATGCCAACGATCGCTCGTTGGCGTGTGCCGGCGATCCGAAGCATGGCGGTAACATCAAAGAAATCGAGCTATTTGATCGAACTCTGTTTGGACGGTCGCCGAAGGCCAACGAACGAACGCTCAGCACGGTTCCCAACTTAGGGGTTTTCCCCCCAGATTTAGGGGGTAAATAAGTGAGATAGGATTTTTTTAGGGGTCTGAAATTTTTAGGGGTATTTTTAGGGATTTTTTTTTACTCTTTAATATTTTAAAATTGATAATTACCTAACTGGTTTTAATATTTATTTCTTGACCTAGCGACTCATAGCGACATCTAGTGATGTCGAATCATCTTCAGATGGAGACGAAATATTTTATGTATTAAATAGCTGGTAATAAAAATACTTTTGATACATATTACAGCATATTATTTCTAAATCATTATGAATTTATATTTGTACTAGCGGTCCGCCCCGACTTCGCCCGTGGTACCTACATGTTTAAACTATCCTATCTCTCAAGTTGGATCGAACTGCACATGGTGTGCGAATTTTATTATAATCGGTTAAGTGGTTTAGGAGTCCATTGAGGACAATCATTGTGACACGAGATTTATATATATTAAGATATTTTTTAGGGGGACAACTGAATAATTTACGCGATTTTAGGGGTTTTTGACACAAACTTTAGGGATAAATATTTTTGAGAGTTGGTAACACTGACGCTCAGTTGAAGCAAGAGAGCGTAGCGTGTAGACGTCCAATTTGATAATTAGTTGGATATTTCCCGCCATTTAGATCATGGAGAAAAATAAAGAATGGAGTAACGACGATATTCATTATCAAACACTTGCGCGATTTATGTGAGTGAGTTTTTCGAAAACTAGAAGGTCGATTGGGATGATTCTTTTTTGTTCGTTTATGTAACGTTGAACTTAGGGAAGAGTGGAAGTTTCATCAAAATCGGTTCAGCAGTTTTTTGCGATGAGCACTTTACGAGCAGAATTTAATTATATTATATATATTATAAATTGCGAATGAAAGAAATAATAATAGTTTAAAAAAAAAAATGGTTGCTAAATATGGATGCTAAATATGGCAGAACATTCTTGAATCAGCCTCTGTGTGATTAGATTTCAAATCGGTAACTTCAGTGAAAGTTGCGCCTTGCAATTTAAAACATTTTGTGGGGTCATCAAATCCACCACATAGCTCACTTAATCGTGATCTACTCAATAAGCTCTTTCATTTTATACCCCACACGGCATGTTTTGGAAATTTTTATTTTTTTCTTTGTATGCCATATTTAATTACCGGGGTGCGGGGAGGGGGACCACAAAACTGGTTGGCAACATCTGTCTATAGGATGTCTGGGATCTATACAATATATATCAGAAGTCAGATTTAGGTCCGCTATTTTTGCAAACGAACATCTCCTTGGAGCCTCTATTCTTGCTTCGCACAATCGAGCACTCTTAAGGCTGCGTATAAAGCCAGAGAATTTCTACGATCCATGGGCGGCCGGCGGGGCCCGCGGGCCATTACGCGCCATGCCGCGCGCCCTCAAAATCCCCTCATACACCCGGCTCATCCAACGTACGTAAAGTTCATCGCTCGCTAAATTAAACACAAATATTCTTCGCTCGTTCAACGCGTATTTTCGGTAGTTAGTAGGTATGTTATCTATACTAATATTATAAAGAGGAAAGGTTTGTATGTATGTATGTATGTATGTATGTATGGTTTTCACGCATAAACTACTGGACCGATTTTGATGAAATTTGGCAGAGATAATCTTTAGACCCTGAGAAAGAACATAGGCTAACTTTTATTGCGAAATATGTACCACGGGCGAAGCCGGGGCGGACCGCTAGTCTAAAATAATTACATATATAAAACAGTGAAGTTGAAATCATCACAAATTATGTAATATGTCTTTTATTATTATTATTTAATTATAATTATTAATGATAATCTATACATATTATAAAACAGTAAAAAAACTGTCTGTATGTAATATATTAAAAAAAAATAATAGGGAAACAGTATAATGCTCGAATCCGTAAAAAAAGTCTGTCTGTTTGTTTGTACACGCTTATCTCAGGAACTATGCTATACGGATTTGAATAATATGCTGTACGGATTTGAATAAATGTTTTTTTGTTGTGTAGGTAGATATTATAGTGTGAGACCCATTTGTAACAAAGTCGTCAGACAGACTACAAATATCCACCATCCAGTTTAGATATATATTATTTTCGTAAATTCGTTTCCGCGGGCTGAGTATTGACGTGACGATATTAGGTATACATATTATATTGATATAAATATTTCATTCATAGTTTTACATCAATAAGATCAAGAAAGATTTATAGTATACTAGCGGTCCGCCCCGGCTTCGCCCGTGGTACATGTTTACGTTTTCTCTACATAAGAACCATCCTCGTACTTCAAGGAATATAATAAAAAAAGAATTATCGAAATCGGTTCAGCCGTTCTCGAGTTATGCGCTTACCAACACATTTTGCGATTCATTTTTATATATAAAAAAAGATTTTTTATGAATTATAATATTACTAGGTTTCCGCCCGCGGCTTCTCCCGCGCAGTCAAAGAAAAACCCACATAGTTCCCGTTCCCGTGGGATTTCCGGGATTGCGTCATTTTCCCGAGATAAAAAGTAGCCTATGTCCTTTCTCGGGTATCAAAATATCTCCATACCAAATTTCATGAAAATTGGTTCAGTATTTTAGGCGTGATTTAGTAACAGACAGACAGACAGACAGAGTTACTTTCGCATTTATAATATTAGTATGGATTAGCATTACTACCTATTTGTAGATTCCTATGGTTGTTCCAGTAAATAACGTAAACAGGTTGTGAATAGTATATACCATAGAAATCTAAATAACAAGACACTAGAAGTCGTAAGCGTGCGTGACCTTGTCGCCACTCAGGTGATTTGCACATCACCAGTGCATTCGTCACTGTTCAGTTGCTCTGGAGAGGTATGAGTGTATACATGGTGTGTTTCAGCAATTCCCATTGCGGAAATTCTTCCACAAGTTGTAATTATACTTATAAAGGAATAATATTTCATCGGAAAATATTTTTTTTTAGAAATAATGCCGTTTTTCCTTAAAATTATAGAATATTTACAAGTATTACGAGTGTCACCATAGTAATCGAAATAACAATGAATGACACAGTCGACCATTCTTATTATCACGTTTGTTCGTATTGGAGCAAAAAGTCTCATATACTTAGGGATGTTATTCTAAAATAAACCGTAAATTCGTGCGTTAGGATACATATTCAAAAGCTTAATTTAATAGATAAGTTAGTTTTCACTAAAATCAAGCTGTCCAATAAAAGGCATAGTTTACTTGTGTGTACTGTTTAGCTTTCGGTTTGAATGTGTTGATTTTGGCGACAGCGGTTTTCATACGAATTATGACATTATAGCACTTCTATGTGTCTTGTTATTTAGATTTCTATGGTATATACCTATATAATATATTCACAATCTGTATTACATAATAATATTACATATCTATAAGTACATAAATATAGTTTTTCGAATTTTTGTATGTTTGTCTGTCTGTATGTATATCTGTGCTAAATTCAAACTTTGGGTTGGGGTGTACGAAAGAGGGTCCCGGACTTAGAAATTTTTTCATGATTTTTTTTTATTTACGCATTACGAAAATGTAAAACTCAGCTATACAAATCATATCATTATGTATGTCCGGGCCAAACTCAAAAAATACTGTATGGATTCACTTAAAATTTGATACAGATATAGCTAGAGACGTGAGGAAGGACATTGGATAGGTTTTATCCCGGAAATCCCACGGAAACGAAAATTAAAAAGAAAATGTATAACTCAGCTATACAAATCATATCATTATGTATGTCCGGGCCAAACTCAAAAAATACTGTATGGATTCACTTAAAATTTGATACAGATATAGCTAGAGACGTGAGGAAGGACATTGGATAGGTTTTATCCCGGAAATCCCACGGAAACGAAAATTAAAAAGAAAATGTATAACTCAGCTATACAAATCATATCATTATGTATGTCCGGGCCAAACTCAAAAAATACTGTATGGATTCACTTAAAATTTGATACAGATATAGCTAGAGACGTGAGGAAGGACATTGGATAAGTTTTATCCCGGAAATCCCACGGAAACGAAAATTAAAAAGAAAATGTATAACTCAGCTATACAAATCATATCATTATGTATGTCCGGGCCAAACTCAAAAAATACTGTATGGATTCACTTAAAATTTGATACAGATATAGCTAGAGACGTGAGGAAGGACATTGGATAAGTTTTATCCCGGAAATCCCACGGAAACGAAAATGTATAACTCAGCTATACAAATCATAAATTTATTGACAATAAAAATTCCTACACTATTTAACAGTAACAGTATGTAAATAACATGAAAGTAAAGTAAACTTATAATTGTAAATCAAATTTATAAATAATTAATATTATAAAATAAAGGACCAAAGAGTGAAAAACAAAAATAAATGCACCTTGAAATAAGTTACGTTCGTAGTACCCAGGGGTACTGGAGTACCCTGATAGGTTAGTACGACGTCTTCCTATATCTCGATAACGGAGTGTCTGACGACATCGAACTATGGGACATTATTTACTCATCTGGCGCTCCTCTAGTCATTCCCGTTAAAAAAAAGGGGGGGGGGGTTATGGGGACAAAATAAAAAAATCACGAAAATTTTTCTAAGTTCGGGACCCTCTTTCGTACATCCCAACCCAAAGTTTGAATTTAGCACAGACATACATACAGACAGACAAACATACAAAAATTCGAAAAGCTATATTTTTGTACTTATAGATATGTAATATTATTATGTAATATAGATTGTGAATATATTATACTAGCAATGCCCTGCGGTTTCACCCGCATAGATAGCGATATCGTGACAGTGAAAAGTCTACTATAGGTTTAATTTTTAATCACATGAAAATCACCTTTACCCCGTCCCGCACTACGTCTGCTCATTGTACACTTTTAAAAATTCGTTATATCTTTTGAATGGAATATCCAATTTTTTATACATATTTAAAAAGTATTTTGCTGGTATTGAAACAATCTATAATAAAACATCATTTTGGATAAGGATTAACATATTATATGTATGGATAACATGGTTTGATTACTGTCGGCACTTCTATTTACTTTGAAAACGTAAAAAAGTTGTTGTAGTAACATAACTACTGAAGATGGACATATTATGGTATCGCGGACTTTCTTGTAGATATTGATCCATTCTATAATACCTTAGAACATTTTTTTGTTCTATCTTCAATAGATTCCGCAGCGCACGCGATGACAGAAGTTTTATTGAGGAATTTTTTACACCTTGGGTTACATTATTGCATTTTTGGTAAGGATCTCAATTTTTTTTTAAAAATGCAATATAGCCTATGTTGCTCAGTAAAGATGCAGCTTTCTAATGGTGAAAGAATTTTTGAAATCGGTCCAGTAGTTTATGCGTGAAAACCATACATACTAACATACATACATAATTACAAACCTTTCCTCTTTATAATATTAGTATAGATAGTATAGATAGGTATATACTTCCAACATAACCCACGGCTCCTTCCCCGGGAGCCGTGGGTATCTTAGGCAAGATTTCCCCACTTGAAAAAAAAAAATGATAGGTATATACTATTCACAACCTGTTTACGTTATTTACTGGAACAACCATAGGAATCTACAAATAGGTAGTAATGCTAATAATATTATAATTCATAAAAAATATAGGTACTATAAATCTTTCTTGATTTTATTGATGTAAAACTATGAATGAAATACATAATATTTATATCCATATAATATGTAAGTATACCTACCTAAGATCGTCGCGTCAATAATAAGCCCGCGGAAACATAATATCATATCTACAAATAGGTAGATTACTACCTATTTGTAGATTCTTATGGTTGTTCCAGTAAATAACGTAAATAGGTGGTGAATAGTATATATGTACCTATATAATATATTCACAATCTGTATTACATAATAATATTACATATCTATAAGTACATAAATATAGCTTTTCGAATTTTTGTATGTTTGTTTGTCTGTATGTATGTCTTAGCATTAGCTAATAATATTATAATTCATAAAAAATATACTATAAATCTTTCTTGATTTTATTGATGTAAAACTATGAATGAAATATTTATATCCATATAATATGTATACCTAAGATCGTCGCGTCAATACTCAGCCCGCGGAAACGAATTTACGAAAATAATAAGGCCTATCCACACTCGCGCACGGTTCGCGCGCGAAGGCGCGAAGTACCCGCGAAGCATGAGTGTGGATCCGATTCGCATATTCTTCGCGGTTTCGCGGCTTGTTCCCCGAAAATTGTCGGTTTTTTGTCCCGCGTCAAAGGGTTCGCAGGCGCGAAGCGCGCACTATAAGGCCTATCCACACTCGCGCACGGTTCGCGCGCGAAGGCGCGAAGTACCCGCGAAGCATGAGTGTGGATCCGATTCGCATATTCTTCGCGGTTTCGCGGCTTGTTCCCCGAAAATTGTCGGTTTTTTGTCCCGCGTCAAAGGGTTCGCAGGCGCGAAGCGCGCACTATACTGTGAGCCCGGCGCGAACCCTGCGAGTGTGGACTGTTGGGCAATCGAGGCGCGAACCACGCCGCGCTTTGCAGCGCGATTCGCGCCGTGATTCGAGTGCGAGTGCGGATAGGCCTATAGATATCTAAACTCACCTGCATAAAGTTTCTGAAATGAATCAAGTCTTATTTTTTATATTATAATTATAAATTAATACATATATTAATAAATAATAATAATTTATTAATATACTACCTATACTATATTAAATTATCTTCGAAAATTAGTCAGATATCATTTAAATAGGAATCTCTTTCAGTTCTCGTTTCTTAAGTTTTAATGTTATTTTGTTGTTTACCATTTTCTAAAAAAACAATACAATATTAAAACAAAATTATTAAAATTCGGCGCAGCAATGGCACGGTCTACTCGTCTCAACGGAGCGATAGCGTCTGATGTATGAAATAGAATTATGTTTTTAGCTCCCGGAACGTGCGATGGAAGATGATTTCTATAGTAAGCGCCAAAAGTGTTTTATCGTGATTAAACCAAAACTAAAAGTAATTACAAAAAAGTGGTCTTACAAAGTTCTCTGCCATTGATCGAAATGTTTTGTTTATATATTATCGTTATATAGTAATATTATTAATTGTTGGAAAAAATTTTAAAGCTTTCGTTTCACTGTAGTTTTTTCGAAATAATCAAAGTTAATTCAAATTGTGTTAAAAAAATAAATATAAGTATGGATGAAGGTACAAACATTGACTTTTTTTTTATATTTCACATTTAAAATGTGAATACAATTTTATTTTAGAATTCGAATCTACAAACAAATTTGTTTACAGGAATATACTTGCATTTTATTATATACTTGGTGCATTTGAAAACTAATTCACGTTCCAATTAAGCATCAGCATAATTCGGCATTGTGCGCCACTGAGTCGCATTATGCTCTGTAATTGGAAAACTACCACGATTTTAGGAATTGAATTGCTCCGATGTATATTTGACTAGGTAATAGGAAATAAATAAGATTTAAACCTTAGTAGTATTCTCTCAGAATAAATAAAATAACTTATTAAAATTATCAGTTTTTATTTTTATTATTTTTTTTTATAAGCTGGGATGAACATCTTTACTTATACTTAGGTTATACATAGTTGTAAAAAACCCGTTAGCTACCGTTATTTAACTAAATTTTTGGTTAGCTACCCATAAAGTGCGGTAAATAACGGTTAGTTATCCGACTGCGACCTATAAAAATGGTACTGTGTTTTGTTTTTTTGTAAGTCACTTAACGTAAACTAAACACAATTTAAGTATCTAAAATATTCATACTACAAACCTATACCTATAATAAATAACATAACATAAACGACTGATACCTACCTACTATACATATTGATTAAAATAGATTCTTTAATCATTGCAACATAATAATTATGAAATGAATAGCCTAAAAACGATAACCTTTCATCATTCACGTATTATTGCATTGATAGATAAGTACAGTCCTTATTGGAATACTGAGCTACACCTACCTACCTACCTACTTACATAATTTGGAGAAATGACGCGATGTTGCCGCTTCGATATAAATATAACGCACGTGAAATTAGTGAGAGGCGACTGGCGAGGCGAGGGGAGAGAGACGCCGCCGCCGCCCGCGCCGGCCGACCCGACTGCATTCAACTCGCCCCGCACCTGTCGCGACCGGCGACGGGCTATTCAGTATTCCACGGTGAAAAGGACTGTGCGGTTGTCATTTGAAGTGCGGAGCGCTACACTGATTCGCTAACTAAGCATGCCGCGTAATATTGGTGCTGTTTGGGATTACTTTTTAATGTTATCGGAAAGTGATAACAAGAAATATGTATCTTGTAATTACTGTAACGTGCATTATAAATTTGCCCAAGCAACAAGACTTAAAGAACATTTGTTAAAATGTAAAAAATGTCCAATTGAGGTGAAAAAAAAGTTTCGTCCTGAAAAAAGTGATAATCGCGCCAATATTACGGAAATTCCGGTTTTATCACCTGCATCAAGTTCGAGGTCAAGCGCCTGCACATCGACAGCTTCCTCATCATCAGCGACCACATTACTACAAAATACATCGACGTCATCCGATTTACAGTCATCAAGTCGCGACGTAGTGATTTCGTATAGTCATGCAGACGTTGACACTGTTGTAGCGAGAGCCATTTACGCTAGTGGGGTTCCGTTGTCGCTTTTAGAATGTGAGTATTGGAAAGACGTTTTTAATGTCTTAGATCCATCCTATACAGTGCCGTCAAGACATGCGTTAAGTAATCCCCTTTTACAAGCTGAGCATGTCCGAATTAAAGAGGAAATTGGAAATAAATTACAGAAGTCTGTCGCACTTGGCCTAATTTGTGATGGATGGACAAACATTGTTGGTAAAGAGGTGATAAATTTTATGATTGCAACGCCGAAACCTATTTTTTATAATGCCATATACTGCGAGACACAAAGAAAAACTGGTCAATTTTTGAGTGAGCAAATGATCAAAATTATTGAGGAAGTTGGCCCCGCAAAATTTGTGGCAGTAATAACTGATAATGCCGCTAACATGAAGGCAGCTTGGGCTATTGTAAAAGCCAAATTCCCTCACATTGCTTGCGTAGGATGCGTAAGTCATGCTTTGAATTTGATTTATAAAGATATATTTAAAATAACTCTGTTTGAGGAGGTCCTACGCGATGTAGTCAAAGTTATCCGATATATAAAAAGGGCGCACATTGTATTGGCATTGTTTGAAAAGTTTCAAATTGAAAAATACGGACGAACCTCACCCAGCCTTAAATTGTTTTCAAAAACCAGATGGAGTGGTGCATATATTACAATTAAATCGTATAAAGGAAATAGAGAGGCGCTCGAGTCACTTGCCATATGTCACGAAACCGACATCCTGTTACAAATAAAAACCATTATTTTGGACAGCCAGATATGGATAAAAATTGACGAGGTGGTTAAAGTCCTTGAACCAATAGCCAAAGCTATTTTGATATCTGAAAAGAACAGTGCTCTACTTTCAGATGTGCCTTATATTTTCAATTTGGTGAGTCAAGAGTTAAAAAGTGAATTAGAAACAGCAGAGTTTTTAAGTCAAGTGGACAAAAATATGATAACGACCACTATCCAAAATAGAAAAGATTTTTGCATGAAGCCAATTCACTACACGGCACACCAACTGGATCCGCGCTATTGCGGCGTTTGTCTTACTGATGAGCAGATAAGTACGGTTGCAGAATATCTACGAGAAGTTTCTACAATGTTAGGCATTGAAGCTGGTAGAGTACTGAAAGATATGGCAGAATTTAGAGAAAAAGATAATTTTTTTGATGCTACGAAAGCCATTTGGACCCCAGTTAAGGAGTTGGAACCCAGAATATGGTGGAAAACTTTCGCTTCTAATTCGGCCATTGCCAAAATAGCGCAAAAGATTCTGAGTGTGCCCCCATCATCAGCTGCTTCCGAACGTAATTGGAGCCTTTTTTCCAGAACCCACACCAAACTCCGAAATAGGCTACACAATTCAGGAACTGTGAAATTAATATCCATTCGGTCCAATTTAAGCTTATTTCGAAGGGAAAGCACAAACAACGTCACTGTTCCTGACTTATTAGATGAAGACAGCGACGATGTTAGTGATAATGAATGCGAAATTACCGACCGCGATCCTCTTTTGTAATATTTTATTATTTTTAAATACAGGCCGCGCGACGGTTTAAGATCGCTTGGCGAAACTGGTGGGGCTAATTTACGATACAATCGCTTCTTGTATGTACCTACAGTCAAGTGCAACTCAACTTACATTTAGTGCACCGTCAATCTTTACACTTTTGCACCTTATGTGAACCGCATAAGTTGCGAAAGTGTAAAGATTGACGGGCACTAAATGTCAATATTAACATGAACTCGACGGTACATTCTGCCTCTTCTGCTTTTCTCGCCACGCGACCTGTAACTGTAACTACACTACAGATCACACCACATCATATCACACCCATATCTCACACATACATACACACCACACATATTTGAGATGTTACTTTATATTACATCATATCACATACACATACACACTACACATATTTATGTTACTTAAGGTGTGTACTTCATAGCAATTAAAAAACATTGTTTTGTTATAATCATAAAGTGTATTGATCTACATTATTCGAATAATTATTTGTATCACTTTTTAAGTCTTATCATTATAATTCTAAGGTACTCATCATAATTTTTTTATTACAATATTTTTTTTTTAATAAATAAAAGTTTTAATTTTTCTTTTTCATTCTTCTAAATTTTTTGCATCAAATCAAATCTTTCATTCCCTTTGCATTTATCGAGTTCGTGAGAAATAAACTTGCAAAACATTAGGTTGCTTATCCTTGAAAAAGCAAAAAAAAAACGGTTAATTAACCGTTAATAACGAAAAATGCATTTTTAACCGCACGGTTAAAATCGTTAATATCCGATATACACTAGACTAGAATCATTCTCTAATCATTTTTTATGTAATGTAACATTCTTATTTCAGTCAAATTAGACCTGAAAATTAGTAGTTAAGTATTGAAAGAACAAATATTCCGACAGAGCCAAATTTTCACAATTTCTGTTTTTTAGGGTTCCGAACCTCAAAAGGAATAAACGGAACCCTTATCGGATCACTTTGTTGTACGTTTGTCTGTCTATCAACACCCTTTTTCTCCGGAAAGCGTGGGAGGTATCGAATACTTAAGTATAAAAAATAAAACTTATAAGTTAACGCATTACGCAATCAAAGGATACACCCGTAAATGCTGAAAATTTCGACATTCGCAAGGGAATCAAAACCTACATTGTACTTCCCGTGAACACAGTCTTGAAATTTTGTTAAAATCAATGTCTTATAGCACAAATAGAGGAAAAATTTCTAATACGTATACATTTTAGAGTTAGTTACAATATAATAAATAATAGGTTTGTTCGGAGCTCTCGGTGCGCAGACTGACTGACTGCGCGCTGACTCGCACTTGGCCGGTTTTTTATTTGAGTTTTTCTCGAAAACGGTAAATTTTATAAAAAAAGACCTCAAACCAAAGTGCTAGGATCTTATAATTCTCTTCATAAATGGTCTCAATGATTTATTTCCCAAGAGTTACCATTCCTAGGTATATGAAATACTAAGTGAAATACATAAGTAGTGGCAAATTAACATTTACGATCTTTACGATACAGTAATAATCGAATATCGTATCGCACAATGTTCGTACCTCTCTTTGCTCGATAAAATATAATAAAGCTGATAATCTACACCGTAAGTATAAACTACATAACACGAAGTAGGAAGTCTTCTCGGATTTATTTAACACTAGCTGCTCCGCGCGGTTTTACCCCCGTGGCTCCACTCCTGTTGGTCGTAGCGTGATGATATGTAGCATATAACCTTCCTCGATAAATGGGCTATTAAGAGTTTATTATTTGGTTGAACACGCTAATCTCAGGAACTCTGGGTCCGATTTGAAAAATACTTTCATTGTTATCTAAGTACCTAACTATGTAGTTACCTACCTAGTTCATATATTTTATAGGTTCTAGCAGGCATCCTATTATAATAAATAAATAAATAATAAAATAAATAAGCCATTTATTCGAAATCTCACTTATTATGTAATATACAATTTTGTTAGTAAGTAGTTACTTATAATTAAGGTTACTTATAATTAGTGTTAGTATTATTTAAGAGATTTCGACCCCTTTTTGGGTAAAGGCCTCCTCCATCCTTTTCCATAACTCCCTGTCCTTACCTGTCTTTATCCAGTCTTTTCCTGCGACGTGTATAATATCATCAGCCCACCGTTTTAATGGTCGACCAACATTCCTTTTTCCCTTTGGTCCATTCCATCTTGTAGCTTCCATGGTCCACCTTCCGTCTTCATATCGTGATATGTGCCCTGCCCATTTCCACTTTAGTGAGAGTGCGTGTCTGAGAGCATCAGTGAATTTAGTTCTTTGACGAATATTTTCGCTCTTAACTTTGTGTATTTTTTTAATTTTTAAAATGCTCCTCTCCTTCGCTGTTTGACTGCATTTGATTTTTTGTTTTATTTTATTTGTGAATATCCAAGTTTGACAGCCATACAACAAACAGGGTAGTAGGCATGTATCATATATAGTCCTTTTCATGTGCAAGCTGTAATTCCCTTTTAAGATTTCTCTCAGTGCCCAGAATTTTTCCCAAGTTGTGTTGATTCTTCTTGTTACTTCTTCTTCATTACTTGTCATTTTAAATGAGATTTGCTTCCCCAAGTAGATGTAATCACTTACATATTGTATATTGTTCCCTTTTATATCTATTGGACGTTCATGATTGTTGGTTAATATCTTGGTTTTGTTTACATTCATTTCTAGTCCTATTTTAGAGCTTTCGTAGTCCAGTGATCTCATCATCTCTTCAAGGTCCTTGGCAGTTTCAGCAAGTATGGCAATATCATCAGCGAATCTCAGATGGCTTAAATAATGTCCGTTTATAATTTATATACACACCCTTGCTTTTCCAGTCTAGTTTTTGAAAAATACTTTCAAGTACTGCTATGAACAGTTTCGGAGAAATAGGATCTCCCTGTCTCACTCCACGTTCGATTTTTATTTCATCTCCCCTAGTTTCTAATTTTACTCTACTCGTGCAATTTGTGTATATATATTTCAAGATATTGATGTATTTACAGTTGATATGGAATTGTTCCAGTGCGTTCCAGATTGAGCAGTGGCTGATGCTATCAAAAGCCTTGCTGTAGTCAATGAAGGCCACATACAGAGGTCTATTGTGTTCTCTGTATTTTTCTATAACCTGTTCTAATGTCTGTATGTGGTCCACTGTACTAAAACCTGGCCTGAATCCTGCTTGTTCTTTCGGTTGCTGTATATCAATGTCATCGGATATTCTCTTTAAAATTATAGATGAAAATAGTTTATATGTACTAGCTAGCAGGCTTATAGGTCTATAGTTTCCTATATCCAATGGGCTTCCTTTCTTGAAGAGTAGAATTATATCTGATGTACACCATTGTCTAGGTACTTTTTCTTCTTCTAGTATCATGTTGAATAATTGCTTAAAATGGCGCGTTAAAATAGGTGCTCCTATTTTAAGGGCTTCATTACATACACTATCTGGTCCGGGGCTTTTCTCTGCCTTCAGTTTTCTAATATGTTCTAAAACTTCAGATTCATCAATTTGTTTGACGCAGTCTGTCGTATTTATGCGTGGTGTTTGTTCTTTTATCTCGATGTTGTTTTGTTTCCTGTATAGCTTTTCGTAGAAATCTGTTGCATGGCTTATAACATCTCTTCTAGAATTAGTTTCAAGTGAATTATTTTTGAGTTTTTGAATCCATGACTTTTGTGTGGTTAATTCTTTATATGCTTTTTTAGCACTTCT
Organism: Colias behrii; assembly: GCA_029959065.1. Taxonomy (NCBI): domain Eukaryota; kingdom Metazoa; phylum Arthropoda; class Insecta; order Lepidoptera; family Pieridae; genus Colias; species Colias behrii. The sequence goes on from JARWMC010000013.1 coordinate 1,358,787, forward strand.
AAAATGTTTGATGTTTCTTGAAATAATTTCATATCTGTGTTTGTTATAATCTTTACGGATTGACCTGTTAGTTTCTTTGTATATTTTGCTGAGTTCGTTTTTCATATCCTTGTTTTTATTCTTTGAGTGTTGTAGTTCCGTGCGTCTTTTTATAAGTTGGATTGTGTCATTAGAGAAAATACTGTCTTGTTGAAGATGAACTATTTTTGTATTTTAAGCTCTCTGTTATACCTTTTTCCAGGATGTTGTAGTATGTTTGGATATCAATATGGTCTCTTTCTATATCTTCTATATGTGTTCGTAGCTTTTCGATGTAGTTTTTGATGTCTGTTTCTGTCTTAGGGATAGTAGATTGTGTTGTGTAGGTTTTTCTGCTCTTTACTGGAATTTTTAAAAGTAATGTTGCTCTCACTAATTTATGATCGGAAAAGAATTCAAATTTGTTTAGTACTTCAATATTAGTTTATGCTGATTTATCATTATAAAGTCAATTTCATTTTTGGTTTTTTGGTCAGGAGATTGCCAAGTCCATCTACGACAATCTTTCTTTTTGAAAAATGAGTTCATTATTGACAGTTTGTGTTGGTGTGCGTAGATTAAGAGACGTTCGCCTCTTTCATTACACACCCCGTAACCATATTTTCCCATTACTGGATAATAGTTTATTTTCGGACAACCTATTTTCGCATTAAAATCTCCCATAACAATGACCTTACCTTCTGTCTTGGTGTGGGCATATTCAATGTCTTTGTAGAATTTTTCTATTTCTTCTTCTGTTGATCTTTCAGTTGGCGAATATGCTTGGATTATTGACAGCGAAAAGCATTCAAATTTTAGTTGCAGAAGTGCGACTCTTTCTGATATTCCTATGAAGTTGGTAATGTTGTTTTTGTATTGTTTCTTAATTATAAATCCTACTCCATATAGTCCTTGAGTTTCGCCAATGTAGCAAAAGATAAGATCACTATACTCTTCAATCTTACACCCCATTTTTCGGATTTCTGAGAGACCTAGAATGTCCCAGTTAATATTTTTTAGAGCATTATTTAATTCAAGAAATCGTTCTGTTGATGAAAGTGTTCGTACGTTATAAGTACAAATTTTGAGAGTTTTCTTCGTGTCTTGGTCTGTTTCTATATCTATATTTATATTTGTGTTAGGTGGAGGGTTGCAGTCTAATTCCCCACGAGGACAAGTCGGGTTGGGGAATGTTTTCTCATTATTTTCTTTTGGTTTATATTTATTTTAAGTTTTGTTCCGGCGGCTGATGACATTTTCCTATGCATTTTGATTAGTTGGTAAGTTGGCAGAAGGCAGAGAGTTACTTCTATTCCTCATAACGTCGAAAGCGTTTAGGCGATATGCCTTTGATGATACTTGTTGTTTCCGAGGGTGCTCTTTCGTAATGGGCGAGGTTGAAGGTTGCCTTTTGCGTTTCTCGTTCACAGGTTTCCCCTGTTTGATCACAAGCTTGTCATAGTTTATAAATGCATAATTGCCTTTCTTTCTTTCTTCTTCCAGTTTTGGCTGTAATTTCTTTCTTATGTCAAGTATTTCTTTCGGGTAGTCTTCAGACAAATATACATTTTTTAATTTCTTTCTATTTGCCATTATTTCGTTTTTCTTCCACTGATTAACGAATGTCAGGAGGATTGGCCTTTCTTTTCCTTTTTCTGGGTTGTTTTTTCCAATTCTGTAGATCGTGTTTACATCCCTATCTTCAAAGTTTATATTTAAATCTTCTTTAATTTTTTTTCTAACGATTTCGATAAGGTTGCTACTTGATTCTTCGGTTTCTTTAAATCCATACAAAATTAAATTATTCAGTCTTCTATGTTTTTCAAAATTATATATCTTTTCCTTTAGTTTCTCGTTTTCTGTCTTTAATTCCTGAATTTCTTGTCTAAAAGGGGCTAATTTTTCATCAATTCTCGTCATAATATCATTGGTTTGTTTTGACATTTCTATTTTCATCTGGTCAAAAAAAGTTTGAAGGTTATCCATTTTTGCTATTGTCTATGCGTGGAATTGGTCGTAATGAACGCAGTTTAATGAAGCTGTTGGGTTGGTAGCACTGAACAGAAGTTGTCACTTGTCAAAGTCAGTGTGCGCTTATGGTTGATTTGACGGATAACCTTAAGTTTTTTTTTTTTTACCTTTGTTTATCCACTAAATAGTGAATAATTGTTTTTATAGCACAGTTTACACTTGAATTTTAATTTCAAAATGTAGTTTGCCAATATATGTATGAAGTTCAAAGGTTATTTCACAGAATTACGTGTTATGTTTATAGTTTAAACGTCTAAATACGGAGCTAATCAAAAGTATGTCTTTACGTTTACACTGCCGGAAACGGAAAAAACATAATATATTAGTCGAATATCTAATACATAATATAACACCGATGACTCAATAAATAATCACTAAACATTTGCTCACGGCACGGCTAGCTACAGCTACACATAACACAGCACAATATCTACAGGAAATGCCTTTGATGTCGCGCGATGCCGCCGCCAGTGTAGGTACTCAGTACTCACCATCACGCTGTCACGTGTAAATATGCTAGGGTTGTCACCAAATGGGAAATAAAACAATTTTTATCATTACTATTAATATGTAATTATTTATTCACATGTACATTAAAAATAATTGTGATTATTGAATCTAATGTAATTATTTATACAGAAAGTGTACAGAAACATAGCTTCTATCGCGGGCCTTGAGCGCGGGGACCGAATCCAGAAATTCCGTAACGAAAAACCTCACGCTCCCCACTCCGACGGGCGCGGAGGTGTGGCTTGAAGGCACGCTATGCAATAGCTTTACCGCGGCAGTCCCCGAGTGCCACACGTCTTTTTTTTTCAACGTTGTCCTTTCTTTGTACGTTAAAACTTATACACATGTGGACTTGAGTAATAAATATTTAAACAAAACATTTTAAATTCTTTAGATTTTAGAATAGCTGTTATTTCTAGAATGAGGTTTTAAATTGACTTGTGCTTTGACAATTTGACTTAGATTCGGTGATAAGAATTTGTCACATCCTCGTAAGAACTGTTCATAAGTGACGTCCGTCGACTTAGCTTCTTCCATCAACTTTAACTTTGGAGTCTGATCTGTCAATTTTTTTGTAGTCTGCGATGCTTGGGCACTAGTGGATGCCACAACTGATACGCTTACGGAAGCACAAGCGGTCTGTTGTTGAACACCTCTGGTTGTCAAATCTTTTATAATCTCTATTTTTGCAGTCTCAGTTTGTGTACTCATAGGATGTATTGAAGCAGACGGTAAGTTTGCTACGGGAATAGCAGTGCTCTTTAGTTTTTTTTTCATATACATCCATCTTTCAAAGTGTAAACCACATACATACTTGCGATATAATTGTTCAACTGTTTTACTCTTCAAGTCCGGTCTTTGACAAGCTTCTATCCATAATTCGCGCCTGGAAAATAAGTAGGTACCTATAAATTCAATAAACAAACGCATACCTATAAAATTTTAAAGAATAGAAAATATTTGATCACGAGGTGGGATTCGAACCCGCGTCTTCCGCCATTTCGGGGCAACGCCTGACCACTCGGCCACACGTGATCCCGCCAGAGCAATCGAAGAGAGAAAGAGCAAAGAGTAGAAAAAAATTGATTGCCGATTTTGATTAACTTATCTAAGAACCACCGCTGGAAAACAAGTTTTCCAATGAAAAAAACCGCATCCAAATCGGTTCACCCACTTAAGAGCTACGATGCCAATTGATTGCCGATTTTGATTAACTTATCTAAGAACCACCGCTGGAAAACAAGTTTTCCAATAAAAAACCGCATCCAAATCGGTTCACCCATTTAAGAGCTACGATGCCACAGACAGGCAGAATAGCGGTCAAATTAATAACACCCCTTTTTAGTCGGGAGCTGTGGTCGGGAGTTAAAAATATAAGGAAAAGTTGGCGGGGGTTAAAAATATAAGTTTAACCGTAAAATACCGTTTATGCGGTATCACGTGGACTTTTTTCTTTATATTTTTTATATATATGTAATGAAATAATATTTCATCATTATTCAAATTTGGCGCGCTTCGCGTGTTCATGTTATCTGTGGCTCAGATTGACGTAGCAGAAAGAAAAAATGGCGAGAAAGCGAGAAACGATTAAAGTATTGTGTGCTTGTGTGCAACGCAATTTATAATAAAACTTAAAGATAGAAGGGATATAATTGAGGATTTATTATAGGTGGACTTTAAATGTCGTTTCTTTGAAATTGTGAGACTACATATTTTAAGTTGTTGTAGTAACAAACTATTTGTATGTTAACTATTGTGAAAACCTAAGGTGAAAACTTTCAAATAAAAACTTTGAATTTACAGAGAAACATATTGGTTTTCTTAAAAATCCTCAATAATATATAGCTAATAGCTACTTAAAATATGTATAGTCAAAAACTTGATATTAGATAGATTATATACAATTGTTACAAAAAATCATTGACATTTTCTTGTCTCCTAGAGACAACCCTATCTTTGAATTGGTACTAAACAGAATTTGAAAAACCTACCTCTCATCGCGAGGAAATCTATGAAACTTCATGTCCTTGGATTTAAATGTAGATTTGCATCCATAAACACAACAGTTTGTGCGCACAACCATTATAGAATACGTAAGTATAAATTATTAGACAAAAAAACTGAAGCGTCTGCCCTTCGCGCTAGGTAAGGCAAACTAAGCGTGTTTGCAGTTTGCACTTTGCCAGTTGCCTTACGCGGCCCGCGTCGCCCGACCCCCCGCCAGTTCCCCTCCGTTTCTCTGCACAAGTACATTCGTCGCCATACTGTAGGAAATATGGTAATACCACGTAATACTGTGACAATATATTGATCGTAGACAGGTTAAGTAAACTTATACGCGGCCAGTTTATTGATGGGTCATCAACTCATTGTGGCTATACAGAGCGCACTTAGAAATCGACTATTATTATTGGTAAATTATGTTCCGTCGCATTAGCACAAGTAAAGAAACTTTAGGTATTTGGTTGTATGGAATAATTAATTTTAGGTACCTAACTATGGTCTCATTGAAATTTAATACTAACCGATTTTGACTGTTCCATGAAATGAATCGTATTAGGTATTTTTATTACAGAAACTCGTACCTAATCAGTTTTATTTAAATAAATAGAAATAGTTCATATTTCATCCACGTAATAAGAATGTTTAAGGTATTTTGAAAATGCTTTAATAGGTACTCGTAAATATAATACTTATATATTGTAGGATGTAATATTTTAGCCGTCCTTGTTCAAGTTCATGTTAGGTAGTATTTTATTGTATTATATTATTATCCTGAGACTCCCTCGTGCACACGTTCGCTGCAAAGTTTGCGAAACGTCGGGATAATAATATAATGAATAAATCGCGTTTAAAATCTTGAATTTCTTCATGTTAGGTGTTTAGCAAGTCTATTTCGAAGCGAACTAATTTATTTTGTAGCTTATGCCCCGACTTCACCGATATCTATACTACTACACAATACTTGGATTATCTATTATTCTATTACCGCTTTTTTTGGGAATTTGTCGTGATCAATAGTTTTTGATAGTTACAGGAATAAGTTTAACTTTTCTCTAACACAATTCCTATATGAAAATTAAGCTAGCTTGTGCCAATTAAAAATATTAGTGTATACTTTTCATATATTATAGGATATAGAGAGGGATAAATAACGACACATTTTATGAGTAATTATTTTATTTATACAATGTTACTGATGAACTGACAGTAAACAAATTTCATTTCAAGAAAAGCAACATACTTTAAGCATACGAAAACATTTATGTACAGAGTAAGCTCGCTCTTGAGACACTCTTCATACAACCACAACATTTATACTAAATAGATAACAAAATTTCTAAGTATATTACACATATATTTACAACGGCTACACACAGCCTCGAGACATAAATACTGAAACTTTCATACTAAATTAACATTCAAATAATATAGCTCCAGTTTATAAACATACAAAATAAATATGTATTTAATAAGTTATTTTTAGGATTATTTCAGATGTTTCAGACAGACATCGAGAGAATGAATGCAGTATCATAAATTGAACTAATTCTAGGAATTGCATGGTATCGAATTATGCCTTCACATATTATTTAGTATGTATGTGGATTCATATTGAAAATACAAATCGGTTTTTTGAATACGCCGACATTTTAATATTAGTCGTATTCAATGAAACAACACAAGTAACAATTGGTAATCTATTATACACGGAAAGTGGAATCTAAAACATTTAGATAAAAATCTTGTGATACTAATCAATATCACAACTTTACGGGAAGTAACAATATATTCACATCGAAATTCAACATCTATTTGTTACGGTAGCAAAAAAAATGGACACCAATGCGTCTATATAACACAGATGGTACGGGAAACTACACATAAACTGTCAACTTTGTACCGGTGCTTCAACATCTGAAATTCAATTGTCCTAGTCACTTATTTAGCCACTAAGTCTGGTGGGGGCCGGGCGCTATCTGAACTTGCTGGAGCGCGCCCTGCCAGCCGAGCGGAGCCTTCGCCCCGCGCTGGGGTCCACTCTAGCCACGCGCACTACTGGCAGCCAGTCACAAAGACCCTGCAACGCTCGCTTCTTCTTCTTGAAGTCCACCTTCTCCTCGCCTTCTGACGACGTCCGCTTTTCAGAGTCCTTCGACGACCGCTCGCTACATTTATTCTCTATTAAATTCTTATCTACATTCTCAGACTTATTCTCTTCCACGTCCATGGGACACGCCAGCTCAAGCTCCTCAGGATCCGACGATTTCTTATTAGCTACGGGTGTTTCTTTCGATTTCGACTCTTCGGTTAGAGTGTTATCGTTTTCAACTTCTGAATTGTTCTCGTCGGCTTCGCTGAGCGTTCCGAGATCTGGTTCAGCCGACGATCTGTCCAAACTGCCATCCACTTTTTCCCCCTCTGTGCTGCTGTTTCGGGAACCTTTCTTCTTGTTCCTCTTCGTCGGCCAGCCGGTCCGGTTCTTCTTTTTGAATTTGCCGCGTCTGTCTCTCGTCTTGCCCGTGTCCTGTTTTATTTCGTTCCGGATAAGATCGCAGTTTTCGCACTCTGACACTAAACTGGACATATCTAGGATGGCTTTCGAGGTAATAACGGACGCATCGCAGTCCATTAAATCCTCTGAGACATCGTAATCCGACGCGTCTTCGAACACTTCAGAGAGGAATTGCTGTAACCTCTCCGAAGCCTCTTGAGTTTCTGTAAGTATTGGTTCTACTTTGGAGTGAGTATCACTAATTGTCTCTTCGGAAGCTGTTGATTTAGAGTCGTCAACATTTTTCCGCCGATGCAGGAGGCCGGCTGAGCCTAAAATGGCTAACGTAGAAGCATGTTCTCTTGGAGATTTCCTGGGATGACTTTCAAGTGCTAGAATGGCGGCTGTGCGCTTTCTAATCTTTTGTTTTTTCATTCCCCTAGTCCCGTATGAACGTGAAGGCCCAGGTTTCTCCTCGCGGCGAACGAGGTCACTTAACGGACAACAATTTGGCTTCAAAGGTGGTAACTGACCAATTTCATATGGTAACTTTGGTGACTTTGAGTAAAGTGCTGTAACAAAAAAAGATAAAGTTAACAATAATACATTTATAAGTACATCTAAGCTTTTATAAACTAATAATATCATACAAAGACATTGATATTGTCATGGAATTTCCAAGATTACGATTATAAACAAATAGTAATAGCTATTTCATGCTTAAAGTCCATAGTTAGTAATTCATATTTACCAAAATACTGAGGAACATTCTTAGCAACAACCTTGTCTTGATCCTGCCGCTTGAACGTCTCAAACCAAGGCTCGCTATGTGGCACAGATTCGAAAGCGAACTCCAACTGTTCCACTGCCGGAGTGTATTTCAACTTCCCGTCTTCCCACTTCATACACTTTTCTGAAGCTTCTTCTCGGAGTGGACTGACTTCTGGCTCAGGTTGTGGGGGTGGTTCTTCAAGCTCAGGCGGTTTACTCGGTGGCTGTAATCTTGGTCTTCCGCACCCTCTCTTAGCCCTTTTGACCACTGGTGGTGCCCGTCGCTTCCTTCTCCTCTTATCTTCTTCCGGCCAGCTATCTTCTTCTGAGGATTCTTCTTTCAACGCTACCGGCCTGGCAAGCCTTTGCCTTTCTGTTGCGGGCGGTGGGAGCTGCGGTGATGCCTTTTTTCTTGTTTTTGTATTGATTATCGCGTCATCATCATCAGATGAAGTGGAACTCGTGGAGCTGGCGCGTTTTGGGAACATGAATTGTTCAGCCTCATCGCTCAACACTGATAGTTCTGAACGCCGCACTTTTCTGAACTTTACCACTAAAGGTTTTGTTCCATTGCAAACAGGCAATTCCTTCTTCTTGGTGAATCCCCCGCTCGACCGAAGCTTCGTACTGACACCGACTACTTTATAATACTGGCGGTCTTCTGACTGCGTGGACTCACTCGTCTTCTTACTACATCTGGTGTTGTGTTTCTTTTCCTCATCGAGGCCGCCATTTCGTCTCGGGCTTATATTGCCGTTGATAGCGTCTGGCGATTGAGATCTTTTGGAACGTCTGTTTTTTGGTTCGGAGTCACCGTTGCACAATTTGCGCAACGATCTTCTTTCACCGTTTACTGGAGTGGCTTTGTCAAGGAAGGTGTTGACATCTGCGCCTGAGGTTATAAGAGAGTCTAGAGCTAAGAAGTTAGCGTGGTTTCTGACGAACGCAAGATGGTGGGGCGTCCGTCGATGTGTGCTAGCGTCTGGGTAATCAACATTGCACATTTCACAATAACCACCCTTTTCTTCTTTTATTTCTTTTTCTTTAATACGAGGTCGACTCTTCCGCGTCATTCTGTAACAAGACAAAAACAACAATAAATAACAAACACAGAACACTGTTACAATCAATTCACAAGCTTATTCTTACATTTCTTGTTAAAAACTTACTTGTGACCGATATTATTGTTAGAAGGAATTGCGACGAGATTCTCCGGCGACTCTTTTTTCTCTTTCTTCTCCTTAGGAGGATCTGGCTCTAGTGAGATCTGTGGCCACTCATCAAATTCCTTATACACAGGTCGGCACGGTCTGCAGAAAGAGGGAATTTATAAATACCATTGATCGCACATCGAATTTTTATTTCATTATAGGGGTCCATACTTGTCCAAAAATTCAATCTTGATAAAATGTTTACTGAAGAAGTTGACCTGCGCTTTACGCTGCGTGAAGAATGTGTCATACAGTTTATCCAATAGACTTATAGCCTGAAAGATGATAAATACATTGTAAGGATATATAATATATATAGCGAAGAGATTGCGTATTATTTCCCAACCTTATACTATTAAAAAACAAATATTAAACTACATGAAAAATGAACAAAAATTATTTTCTTAGTTGTTTATTACTTGCCGGTTGAGAAATAATAAGTTAAGAATATTAGTAATAAAAGTTAAGTTGAAAAAAGGAAATATCTAGCACAAAGTTATTTTTATTAATAGAATTAGTTGACATGCAAATTTAACTTGCAACTATGCAATTTTTATAGCACAAGAAACAACAATAAAACAAAACAATTCGCAAGGGTTCTTCTATATCAGTAATATTGCAAAACTACAATATCTACAATAGTTCACATGCTATTTTTATAAAATAGGCTATCCTCATATAGTTAATTTTTTCATTCACATAGATTCAGAAATATTGACATAAAATCCAATTTTATCCCTAAGTTCATGCAATAATTTAGTTCTTAAAGAAGACTGAAGAGCTAAGGCTATCATGAAGATATGAATTCAATTCTATATACTATATAGAAAACTGTTCTAAAAAACCAAACATTTAAAAATTTATAAAAAAAAAACATACAAAGCACTAAGCTTACATTAATACTAATAGATATTATAAAAAAGAAAGATTGGATTTTTTTGATATGTCTAACAATTTTACTTATAAATTACAAACAATGTTATACCATTTCAAAATTACATTCCTACATATAGGCCATTTTATCCTTGGGTGAATTTCGATGAAACCAGGACAAGCAGTTTTTAGGTAGATAACTCTAATATCTCAGAGTAAATTACTAGGTGACCATTGAGTAGGTGTGGTGTTGAGTTATATTTCATTCAATGTAAATTTTTGGTCTTTCACACTTCTTTAGATTGAATATGGATACTAGTAGTTATAGGAACTGCAGTGTATAAGTTGTGAACATAATATGTATCAGTAACTTATGAAAAAGTTTCGCTGTATTTCACCAGTAATATATTATGTACAAATACAGTTCATTACCACCTCATACTAATCATATGTGTGCACGTATTTTTTGTATTGTATTTATTGCAATGTGTAACTTGACATTATATCAGTACTACAGGCAAATAATTATGTTACAGTCATCCAGTTGAATCGGCTATTTGATTGAATGACTAGCGCCATCATTGAATGACTAGGCCGAACATTGATTTAACAAAGATCACTCAACATCCACTGATTGTAGAATATCTCTTTAAACAGAGTGGATATAACGCTCGGCATAAGATTCAACCAGAAGCCATACAAACATATATACTTTCTTAACACGGATATACCTGCCAAAGTGTATGGCATATGTAGCGAACACCACATACCTTTTGCACGGTGAGCTGCACGTAATTATGTTGCGCGTGCTTCGGCGATTGCGCGCGCAGTCTCTCGAGCATGGCATCGGCGCGGGCGCGGCTCTCACGCCATACCACCGGCCGCTCGTCCGCGACCACGTGGGTGACGCGCGATGTTAGGAACACTTCTTCGCGCTGTTGGGGGAATTATAGCTATAGAATTGTTGAAATTATGTGTATATGGGGTGGATTTCTGAGACAGGTCAGTAAGGGCAGATACCTTTACCGTTATAGCTATGAGTGAAGTTACGGGTGAAAGATAATGGTTCGCTTATTATCCTGGACTAACACTGACAAAGCCGCTAGTATTTTAATAATAAAATCAAGACTAGAAAGAAGACAATATTGTTTCCACTGCTTTTGAATTGATCATGAATATACTCAGTGTTATTACTAGCTGTGCTCTGCAGTTTTACCCACATTGCTCCGCTCCTATTAGTCTTAGCATGTGATATATAGCCTATAGCCTTTCTCGATAAATGGCTATCTTACACTGAAATAATTTTTCAAATCAGACCAGTAAGTTCCTGAGATTAGCGCGTTGAAACAAACAAACTTCAGCTTTATAATATTAGTATAGATTTGAACTTATTAATATTATTTTATAAAATGTTCAAATGTTTAGAAATGACCCCACATAACTACCTACTTAAATATTTTCTACAAAAAGGTCACCAATATTTCTGGAAGTGGTACCACTCCAGGGTTTAAAATGGTAACATATGACATCACTTTTCTATTCCTATGATTATCAAACACAGAAATAATCATGTCAATAGTTTGAAATCAGAGTTTTTGAGCATAATAAATAAGTTGAATTGAGTCTGTTAAAAATGTTCGACAACTTAGTAGTTTTAAATCATACATTTATATTTAAACTTATAGGTATTGTAAGCATTGTTATAAATTATAATATTACTGATAATATGCACCAGGTAGATAACCTGACTGACCCATCATATGTCTGTATTTCTCTGTATATATTTTTTCTGTTTTAATATGTCGTAAATCATGTTGCTGCAGTTGAATATTGAATTTAAATTATTTTTATAGATTTTGTATTTTTTAAATGTAACTGTTAAAATAATGATTAATTTGTAACAATAATTAACAAAAAATAGCAATTTGTAAAAAATGGATTGGGTATGTTTTAAGTACTATTCATAGACCTTTGTAATATGAAATAATTGTTTAATTATATTAAACATATTAAAATGTACAGGTTTGATAAATTATGTTAAATTAATTAAAAAAATTAAATAACAATATGCTGTGTTTTTATTCACTTTACTGTTTCTTGAAAGTAAATTCATAAAAATATTTATATAAGGAATTTAATTTAAAATAAACAAGTAAGAATTATCATATTTTTTTTAAACTTTACAAAAATATTTGCAATTAATAAATAGAAAAAAAAAAAAAGATTTATTAGTGAAGAAAACATCACTGATATTAATATTGATAAATACAAAAAATCAATTTAATATTTTTGACACATAATAATTATTAAAAGACACTAATTATGCTGGCAACTCTTATAAGAACTGTCAAGACAATTTGAATTGTTGTGACATATTATTTTGTTTGGTAAAATGTAATGTGAAAGTCATCAAAAACACGTATTTTGACCTGAAAGGTGCACGTATGTGATTTCGTAACGTAAGAAAATTCCGTCCAGAATGCTGACGACGACTATAAACAGACTCGACAACGGACTGTTTATCAAAACAAGAGAATTACGTGTCGTGGCACTCAAGTGACCGATTATTTCTATGCAATCCGAGTCCGTGCGCAATCATGGAGTTTTCCTTGAAATACAAACGGCGAAATTGACGCCAGAACGAGCATCGCGCGGTACCCTGAATCGCGCCAACCGTCCCGCGCAAAAAAATAACACACTACCATCTTACATGCTATTTTCATCCTTAGCTTGACAACCTTAAGAATCATATCGCCTTGACAGTCTAAAAGCAATACCTATCAACTGTCAAAAATTAAGCATACACACGCGTTAGCCAAAGAAAACTACATTTCAAACAGCTTTTAAATGGATGTATTGCAACGCAGCGTGATCGAACGCGGCGCGCGGCCTCGGCCCGTTGCATTTCGCTCTGCGACAGCGGCTCTAACGCGAGCGTACAAAAGATGACCTAAAATCGAACGCAAGCTACGCGCCTAACTAGCCGCTACAACAACTCAATTTTAAACTATTTTCTTATTAATTGTAACTAAAACCAAGTATAACACAGCACGTGTGGATATTGGTAGTCGCATATACTCACACAAAAGCCGTCCGGAAGGCCCCCGCGCACCGCTTATCACAAAAATAAGTAACTATATACTAGTCACCGAGACGGGACACTTCGTCACTGCTTGAATTACATGGAAACACAATGTACACTTCATACGTCCACTGCACTGGATATTGTTTCCAAGCACTATCACATACAATCACGTAATAACTACTTTTTAGTCTTATTTATATAGATTTGCCTAATAAAATCGAAAAAGTAACAACAAACACAAATCTGTCATACAAGATGGAGATATTTTGCTGTAGTTTTTGTTATAGACACTGGCAGCGCTAGTGTCGCTTGGAAGGGGAAAGGCATGCGATTGGCCGATTCTGATTACGTTCCATTCTATGTATTTTTTGTATATGAAATTATGATTCTAATTTTACATTTTAAATAATAAAAATGATTATATTTAATATATGCACCATGTTTTTTCGCACTTCATTTTACATTGATTATTTTTAAACCTAATAATTTAGTTGCATGAATTATTGAAAATATAAGTTGTGCTTTTCTAAGACAAAATATTGTGAACCTGAACGTGCACGATGTTAAGAAGCCAATTCAAATATTCAATAAGTTGTTTGAAATGTGAGGAAACTAATGACGTATCTTATGAAACATCTTAGTCAGATTGTATCTATACGTATAACCAAAAAAATTCTAGGAATGCATAGCAAGGTTCTCAGACATTAAAAACAAATTATTTTCGCGCCAAAATGAATAAAATACTTACTAGGCCCATGTCTTGCAGTCTTCGAGATAGAGATCGCGATATAGATGGTTCTTGTATATCCAAATAAAAACAGAAGTTTTTACGAACTGTAACAACAGAAAAGCTTAGGAATCGTTTCTTATGTAAAAATATATCAATGCTATAATTTATTATTCATACTCTTGTTATATTTTTCTTGTAGTTGCAAAGTCGAAACCATCGTGTTCATGAATAATATTTGTCACCAATATCTATCTATGCGTTGCACTACCACGTTGCAATGTTAAACACATGAAATATATTGCACTTATATGCCATTTTATTTACATATTGTAAAACGTTATATAATTAAAAACTAAACAAGACTTTAAAGTGCAAAATTCACACTATTTTTCGAATGACCCTTGTTTCGTTCGACCCTTGAAAGATGAAATGTCAGTGCCAGCTGTGATGACTTATGACAGATAAACAAAAATCGATGATCTATGGCAGATGATCAATAAGACAATCGATAATATGTATCGATTTTACTTTTTAAAAATTTAAGTAACCAAACTAAATTGTATTTAAATAATTATTTATAATTTCGATCAATACAATTAGGTCATATTGTTCCATTTTTTAAAGTTTATTTTTAACTAAGAAAAAAAATTATGTACTTGATTTTATTTACAAATAAATTACGTAACTGAATTATTAATGTATAATAATCGTGACAAATTGTAATGTAGTTTGTATTCCCTACAGAAAGTACATATTATTTTCATATCCATAAATGGCATCTCCATTCATTTTATAGCCCGTGATTCTGTAGCAAATGCCACCGAAATGACGAGCCCCGGGGCAGAACATACATCGTTTATATATACGTGCTTTATTGATTACTCGTGTTCAATGCTAGGCGTTTATGTATTGGAGTGGACGTCTGACGCACCTACACATATAATATATAGATATATGCTGTGGATATATGTAATACCTATGTACTGTAACATGTATACCCGTTATAGACACGCATAGGTAGTTGGGAATACGACCTATTTCGTAACAAGTTAATCTAGGTCATATGAATGTTACACTGTAATGTATTCAAATATCAATTTGTTGATATTTATTTTTAGAAATATGAAGTGTTCAAAACAATGTTCATATAATGGGCGGCATAAAATTTAAATTAACGTCTCTGACTTTAGGTAATTGAGTTTGGAGCTGTCTTTGCTTATGTGAATCAATAGGTTACTACCACGTTACTACTTCTAATATGAAAATGGGATTAATCTAAAAATTACGATTGACGTTTCAAATAGAATATTTTCATTTTATTTTGTAATAATTCATTATACTTTTGAGGAAGTTTTGAGGTATTTTTAGAAGTTTAGAAATATAAATAATTTAAACATTCCTTTAATATTTAACCAGAATAATAATTGATAATAGGTATAAGTATAACAATATTACATACTTACGAGGCACTTATTTGTACCCAACTATTTTAGGCCGTTTCCATTCAGGCATACAAATTGCATAGTAACAAAATAAATCGATACTCGATAGATAGGTAATACCTATTTATTCCGATGTCTGCGCCAGTGTATTCAAGGTTGAAATATAGAATTCACGGAAGAATAGATGGCGTTTAAATAAATAACAGGGGATATTATTTTGGAAGATTACTATCACAGTTAATATAATAAATACTATACTAGTAATTATTATTATTCAATAATTATTGCTAACATATTCTCTATAGAAACGAATGAATTATTCCATTCTTTGCTCTAAAATGAGACATTATTTTGTACTTATCTAATAGGAGCATATAAAACACGATTTTTATATTTGTTAATAAAATTTCTATTAGCTTCATACATGGCTGGGCTAATCCTTACCACTGAGCCAACACTTCACTATCACTACATAGTATAAAACAAAGTCGCTTTCTCTGTCCCTATTTCCCTATGTCCCTTTGTATGCTTAAATCTTTTAAACTACGCAACGGATTTTGATGCGGTTTTTTTAATAGATAGAGTGATTCAAGAGGAAGGTTTTAGTATATAATTTATTAGGTTTTAGACAAAGCGAGCGAAGCCGCGGGCGGTAAGCTAGTAAGATATATAACACTAACTTTCCGCCCGCGTTTTCAAAGAAAAGCCCCCATAGTTCCCGTTCCCGTAGGATTTCCGGGATAAGACCTATCCTATGTGTTAATCCAAGTTACCCTCTATATATGTGCTTAATTTCATTGTAATCAGTTCAGTAGTATTTGCGTGAGAGTAACAAACACACACACATCCTCACAAACTTTCGCATTTATAATATAAGTGGGATAGGATTTAATTGGTCAGATTTTTTTTGTATATTTTCTTTTAGCATAAAATATCAGTTTGCATTCTACAGAAAAGCAGTTATAAAAACAGCACTAGGTATAATATTATAATAATTAGTATATTATAATATGCCTTTTTTTATTCTTAATAAATTTTAATGTAGAGCAACTTAAATGGTGTGAATTAAAACCAAAAATAGTTATAAATAAATAAATAAATTTAATATTGCAGATTGATTTTATAAAATTTTCAGTAGAATAAAAACAACAGGTTCTCTTATAATAAGCTTATATTTAAAATTTAAATAAACAATTACAATAATAGTACAATTAACGTATAGCCACTTTGTAAAAACCCTTATAAATAAATATTATAATAGTTATATTATCATTTAGATGACGGAAGTATAAACAAATCGATACTTTATAAAAATATACAATAGCGGAGTCACATACAAAAAAAAAAAAATAAAAAAATAGAGAAAATATTATAGGCTTATGTTTCGATGTACAAAGGAGATTGCCCAAGTGACTATGGCACTTGTAGTCCAGGATACATCGCCCATTTTTGCAAGTGATTACTATCAAGCTAATTTTTCGTGAGTAGCTTTATTTTGATGAGATGCCCAATAATTTCATGTACGAAACTCTCGATTGTGGTAGCTTACAGAGGTAACAAGGATAAAAATTTTTGATTTGACGGTTCTCAAATATTTATTACGCAATTTGTAGGACAATATGTCTGTTGAATTATATAAGTATTAAATAAGTGAAAATAAAAAAATCAGCTGGTTAGTAATCATTTATGATGACTTCGTTATCGATACACATTGGAAAGGGGGACTCTTTGATCAAACCATAGATTTTGTAGGACAAATATTTTTTCGAATAATTTAGATAATTATCTTGAGATTGAACAAAAAAAAAAACATTCAGTTAGTAATTAATATTTGAGAACCATCAAATCAAAATATTTTATCCTTGTTTCCTCTGGTAGCTACCACAATCGAGAGTTTCGTACATGAAATTATTGGGCATCTCATCAAAATAAAGCTACTCACGAAAAATTAGCTTGATAGTAATCACTTGCAAAAATGGGCGATGTATCCCGGACTATTGGTATCGCAATCAAACTTATTGTGTCAAGATGAAATATAGCTCAATTTAAAGCTTGATGTTAGTACTTTTAGAAACGATTAAAGTTTTTATGTAAATAAGCCGCAGTTCGCGACAATAAAAATAAAACAATAGTTTTTTTCAACACTTCAAAAAAATACTTTATCTAGTTTAAACTAACGATAAACGATAAGTTTTACATTTATTACACAGGTAATATTTTAATTTACAAGATAAATGTGAAAAGTAAATCGTAATAAACATTATTTCAAAATAAATAACCTCGAACAATGCGTCGAACACATTCATTTCAAATAGAAACTATGACATATGACGCAGGACGCTTGCAAGAGAGATAGATATATGTGTCAAATCAAAAACTTTTAGTTTTATTTCTATTTATTCGGTATAATTACGACTTAATAGTGATAAATATGATCATTATAAATATACATAGGAATTAACAATATCACGAACATGTGACACAACTAGTATTTTACCGATTCCATACGTGGTCATACATGTTTCAAAACACAAACTTTTACTATTATTTCTATTTATCCGGTATAATTAAGACTTAATAGTGATACATATGATCATTATAAATACAAATAGGAATTAACAATATCACGAATACGTGGCACAACTAAAATTTTACCGATACCACCCGTGGTCATTCTCCTTTATAGTTTTTAAAATATGAACACTATGGAGTTTTAAATAAGTTTAGGAGTATTGTCAATTTTGACAGTGACATAAATGTCTTCAGCCTGTGATTTTGGGAAAAAGAATCAACTTATAAACTCATACATCGAAACCAAGCGAAACACATTCATCAGTATTCAAGGTGGCATAGAAGCTAGAGCAGGATATAACAAATGTGAATCTTTGGTAAAGATTAAGAAGTTTAGTCGGTATTTTATACCGAAATTAATCTCAAGAGACTAGTAAATATCTGAAGTATTTCATTATAATACGTTCAAATAATAAACCAATTTAGTTTCATAGGCCGTGTAACGGTTTTTGTGTTTATACACATTGTTCAATAGCGTGCCTTCGTCTTACTTGAAATTGATAAATAATGGTTGCACTTTCTTTTTCATTCTTTTGGAGTAACTTATTGAATTTGTTATTTTATTTCTTGTAACTCTTGAATAAATAAATATGTATAAATATTTCTCAACTACAAGTATAGGAATTATTTTTCTGTTGCAATAAAAACGAAAAAATATTAAAATTGTAATAAATATAAATGTGACTCCGCACTTTTCATAATATATACAATGGAAATTGATGAAATTTAATTTCATTTTTTTTACTTTTTATCATGGCGTTTTTAACATGACTTAAGAGTACACTCACTTAACATCAGTCTCATGTCGACATTCTGTGACTTCCCTGGCAACCCAAAATATATATATATATTTATTTATGCTAAGAAATTATATGAATACAATTTTTTTAGAACAATAAAGTAAAATACGAATACCCACTGAGGGTACAATATTGAAATTGGAACAATTAAACATATTTTTTTTATAAATATGTATACCATATTTAAAAAATTATATTATGTATTAAATAGAAGGTCGTCAGGTGATTGAAGTCATATGCCAGCATATTAACCATTCACGATTTATTGGTCAGAAGCTAAAATGATAAACTTGTCTATGGTGATTATCTATCTATGTTAATGTTGATTGTCTTTATCTTCGCCGTTCGTATCGCCATTCAAAATTGGCGGGACGGGAGGCTTTATAGGCGGGGCTGGTATCACCTGTAATAATATAATTTGTTAGTTAAATACAAAATCGATATTTTCAAATAATACAAAACCAATAAAACCATAGACACCTAAAACCATCCGCAACCCCACATAAAAAAAGGAAAAGTGACAGATGACAATGTAGGTAAAAAAAGGCGCGAAAATAACTGTCAAAATGAATAGAACTAAATATTTGTCTAACTGTGCAATGTGTGTCGTGATTTCTAAACATTAAAAACTAAACTAAATAATAAAAACCCCATCCAAAATTTACCAAATACCACAAGCAATTCAATATCCTTGACAACAATGGATGCAAAATATAAACCAAGTGCCCAAGCTTTCCCATTTTGGAAATTCACACGAAAACATCACACTATTCAAAAATTCCAAAAATATCCACATCCGTACGTATAAAAAAATTTTGAAAAACTTAACTTCAAAAGTGATTTCTTGCAATATTCATACATTTTTTTTCTACTAGTGAGATGCATTGATACTTATTGTTCTGAGTTTGTTACCTATAATAATAAGCGAAAGTGTTTTTAATATAATAGATACTTAACTATATTACGTATATTTAATTGAAAGAATAGAACTTTAAATATAGGTACTAGTTTATATAAAAAACTTGGTTGAGGACATCATTGAGCTATTATTACTACGTATAGAGAAGACACCATGAGCTTGATGAGTTTCATGGTTTTTTGCTTTAAAACAAACAAGACATGAACGCAACCATCGCGCTAAAGCGACTGAGTGCAGTGTGGCCGGTTGACCTCTGTTGAGCGGAACATACGTGATGTAGGCGGTGTCTTCTCCATACGTAATAATAGTATCTCAATGGTTGAGATAGACATTAAGGTTCAGTACTTAGTATAACGTAAAAATTACAATATTTTGTAAAGTCAATATTAATTTTATGTTATCGTGCAAATTGCAATATATATAAAAAATACAAGAACATCTACTATATAAAAATAAGTCGGGTTTTCCTTCCTGACGCTATAACTCCAGAACGCACGAACCGATTTCCACGGTTTTGCATTCGTTGGAAAGGTCTCGGGCTCCGTGAGGTTTATAGCAAAGAAAAGGTGTCTCTGGTGGCGAAACGGAGTTTGCCGAGTTTGCTAGTATGTATAATAAACCATAAATACATATATAAAATATGCTAAAAAATATTTTTTGTACTGGAATAATATGTGTTTTGTATTGATTTATGTTGTTTGTTAGTCAAAGCTTATAAAATAGGTAACATTTACTCATTGCATACGTTATTTTCGACGGCAGCGTCGTCTTCATCCTGTTAAATATTGTAAAGTAATGAATGTTTTAGTAAGTTATAGTTGAATTAAGCTTAAAACAATGAAAACAAAACAAAAAAAAAAGTTCCAAGAATCCATAACCATTACATTCAAAACAATATTTAAATGTATACTTATTTTATTCGACAATTTGTTTGTTGTTGTCTCGTAATTATTATTTTTTATAGGTTATCTGAATTAGTTTTATCATTGAATAATTAATTTGTCCAGGTAGTTTGATATTTTGATAATGTACAAAATACAAATGTATTGTAATTTGTTAAAAAAAGTTTGATATTCGTCATGTAAGTCAAACATGCATTGGTTCATAAAATATTTGTTACTAATTGAATGTACATAGTTTGCTTTAAAATAACACCAGTTATGTGTGTTATAATTATTGTATGTTGTGTGATGCATGATTGGTCAATAAAATGTTATCTCGCCTTTGATTGGTCAGTTACTCACAGATTAGATGTTCATTACGCTATGTGTATTCTGATTGGTCAATTATCTCGTCGCTGATTGGTGATTTCACAAGTTTGTTACGTGTGTTATGATTGGTCAATACCACATTATCTAGCTTCTAATTACTCACAGAGGGTTTTGGCCGGTGTGTGTCCACGGCATCAACTGATAGCTTGATGTGTTCTTCTCTACACCCGTACGCGACCGGCGTGAGCTTGATCACAGTATGGAGTGGTACATACAGGTAGGGGAGCTCTTCTGTTGATTTTAGAAAAAATTATAGAATACTAGCTTTCCGCCCGCGTTTTCAGAGAAAATCCCGCATAGTTCCCTTTCCCGTGGGATTTCCGGGATAAAACCTATCCTATCTCTCAAGTTGGATCGAACTGCACATGGTGTTCGAATTTTATTATAATCGGTTAAGTGGTTTAGGAGTCCATTGAGGACAAACATTGTGACACGAGATTTATATATATTAAGATTTTAGTTATGGGTACTGGATCCGCACTGAAAGTGTCATATTTGTTATAATTTATTTTATTAATACTTTATTAGTGGGTAGTTAGTGACGTGCTGAAAATCTCATTTTTGACGTATTTTATTTTACGAATCTACTAGAGTATGTATCATATAACTGGAAATCATTATTGAAGTTATCTTCTACTCAAATTAATATCGTGACAGCATCATCACTACATAGTATAAAACAAAGTCGCTTTCTCTGTCCATGCTTAAATCTTTAAAACTACGCAACGGATTTTGATGCGGTTTTTTTTAATATAATAAAAAATAATTTATTAGGTTTTAGACAAAGCGGGCGAAGCCGCGGGCGGTAAGCTAGTAATTTTCATAATCTAAAAACTTGGAATAATAACATGGAGGCTTTAAGCCTGTACCCATATTTATGTGCTTATATTGTTTTCTCTAGTATGTTTTGTTATCGTAATGTCCTTGTTAAAAACGTTCTGATTTCTTACACACATCTTTATGCACAAACTATCATAAAATACACAAACATGTTTAAAAAATAATCAATATTAAAACTGGTTTGTCGAATAACTTAGATTTGAACTAATAGAAATTGTGTGTGTGTGTATCGCTGTTTCATTGGGCATGTCCTGTCATGACAATGATATTTAAAATAAAAAACGACGTGTGGCACTCGGGGACTGCCGCGGTAAAGCTATTGCATGCTATGCCTTCAAGCCACACCTCCGTGCCCGTCGGAGTGGGGAGCGTGAGGTTTTTTCGTTACGGAATTTCTCGATTCGGTCCCCGCGCTCAAGGCCCGCGATAGAAGCTATGCAATCCATACTTCCATACTAATATTATAAATGCGAAAGTAACTCTGTCTGTCTGTCTGTTACTCAATCACGCCTAAACTACTGAACCAATTTTCGGTATGGAGATATTTTGATACCCGAGAAAGGACATAGGCTACTTTTTATCCCGGGAAAATGACACAATCCCGGAAATCCCACGGGAACGGGAACTATACGGGTTTTTCTTTGACTGCGCGGGCGAAGCCGCGGGCGGAAACCTAGTAGCTTAAAAATAAAACCGGTCAAGTGCGAGTCCCGTTGTACCCTTTGGGTACCTATTACCTAACACTAAAAATAAAGAAACTTGTATAAAACTGAATGTGTCGATTAAATATTAGCGTTCATCTCACCAGCGGACTTATCCAGGAAGTAAGCCAGCAGGCACCTCATGACCGCCTGGTGGGAGACCACCAGCACGTTGCCCTGGCGCTCCAGCTCCAAATAAACTTGTGTAAAACTGAATGTGTCGATTAAATATTAGCGTTCATCTCACCAGCGGACTTATCCAGGAAGTAAGCCAGCAGGCACCTCATGACCGCCTGGTGGGAGACCACCAGCACGTTGCCCTGGCGCTCCAGCTCCAAATAAACTTGTGTAAAACTGAATGTGTCGATTAAATATTAGCGTTCATCTCACCAGCGGACTTATCCAGGAAGTAAGCCAGCAGGCACCTCATGACCGCCTGGTGGGAGACCACCAGCACGTTGCCCTGGCGCTCCAGCTCCAAATAAACTTGTGTAAAACTGAATGTGTCGATTAAATATTAGCGTTCATCTCACCAGCGGACTTATCCAGGAAGTAAGCCAGCAGGCACCTCATGACCGCCTGGTGGGAGACCACCAGCACGTTGCCCTGGCGCTCCAGCTCCAAATAAACTTGTGTAAAACTGAATGTGTCGATTAAATATTAGCGTTCATCTCACCAGCGGACTTATCCAGGAAGTAAGCCAGCAGGCACCTCATGACCGCCTGGTGGGAGACCACCAGCACGTTGCCCTGGCGCTCCAGCTCCAAATAAACTTGTGTAAAACTGAATGTGTCGATTAAATATTAGCGTTCATCTCACCAGCGGACTTATCCAGGAAGTAAGCCAGCAGGCACCTCATGACCGCCTGGTGGGAGACCACCAGCACGTTGCCCTGGCGCTCCAGCTCCAAATAAACTTGTGTAAAACTGAATGTGTCGATTAAATATTAGCGTTCATCTCACCAGCGGACTTATCCAGGAAGTAAGCCAGCAGGCACCTCATGACCGCCTGGTGGGAGACCACCAGCACGTTGCCCTGGCGCTCCAGCTCCAAATAAACTTGTGTAAAACTGAATGTGTCGATTAAATATTAGCGTTCATCTCACCAGCGGACTTATCCAGGAAGTAAGCCAGCAGGCACCTCATGACCGCCTGGTGGGAGACCACCAGCACGTTGCCCTGGCGCTCCAGCTCCAAATAAACTTGTGTAAAACTGAATGTGTCGATTAAATATTAGCGTTCATCTCACCAGCGGACTTATCCAGGAAGTAAGCCAGCAGGCACCTCATGACCGCCTGGTGGGAGACCACCAGCACGTTGCCCTGGCGCTCCAGCTCCAAATAAACTTGTGTAAAACTGAATGTGTCGATTAAATATTAGCGTTCATCTCACCAGCGGACTTATCCAGGAAGTAAGCCAGCAGGCACCTCATGACCGCCTGGTGGGAGACCACCAGCACGTTGCCCTGGCGCTCCAGCTCCAAATAAACTTGTGTAAAACTGAATGTGTCGATTAAATATTAGCGTTCATCTCACCAGCGGACTTATCCAGGAAGTAAGCCAGCAGGCACCTCATGACCGCCTGGTGGGAGACCACCAGCACGTTGCCCTGGCGCTCCAGCTCCAAATAAACTTGTGTAAAACTGAATGTGTCGATTAAATATTAGCGTTCATCTCACCAGCGGACTTATCCAGGAAGTAAGCCAGCAGGCACCTCATGACCGCCTGGTGGGAGACCACCAGCACGTTGCCCTGGCGCTCCAGCTCCAAATAAACTTGTGTAAAACTGAATGTGTCGATTAAATATTAGCGTTCATCTCACCAGCGGACTTATCCAGGAAGTAAGCCAGCAGGCACCTCATGACCGCCTGGTGGGAGACCACCAGCACGTTGCCCTGGCGCTCCAGCTCCAAATAAACTTGTGTAAAACTGAATGTGTCGATTAAATATTAGCGTTCATCTCACCAGCGGACTTATCCAGGAAGTAAGCCAGCAGGCACCTCATGACCGCCTGGTGGGAGACCACCAGCACGTTGCCCTGGCGCTCCAGCTCCAAATAAACTTGTGTAAAACTGAATGTGTCGATTAAATATTAGCGTTCATCTCACCAGCGGACTTATCCAGGAAGTAAGCCAGCAGGCACCTCATGACCGCCTGGTGGGAGACCACCAGCACGTTGCCCTGGCGCTCCAGCTCCATGATGACGGGCTCCAGCCTCGCCACCAGGTCCTCGTAGCTCTCCCCCCGCGGGTAGCGGTATGCGAACTTGTTTGCGTCTCTAGCGTTGAAGTCTGTCGGGTATTTCTCTTGGATTTCAGCGTATGTCATCTCTTCGCAGATGCCCTGGATTGAAGATGGGAAATCGTTGTCAATTACATGTTTTTGAAAACAAAAATAAATGTAATGTAGATGTAGATTTGATGTAAGAAATTTTAAGGTTATCATTTGGTTGGAGAAAGTTATGGTTTGTTACGGTAGATTTGATGAAATTCAGTATTGTTACTTCATAAACGGCTTGTATTGAGGATAAGTTTGTGTTGAATGCACAATGTAAAAAAACATTGGTTTTATATTTTGTGAACAATTTTGATAAATGATTTTTTAAATACTTAATTTTAATTAACAAACGTTGTAGAGCTTGAGAACGAAATAAATATAGCTTTTACTAATTCGTGAAAATGTTGGCGTAGGAGAATAAACCTACGCACGCGCACCGCCACCAGGCTACAAACGCAGTAAACAAACAAACAGATGCGTAAGTACCCATGCGTTTCGTCTGGACACGACGAATTTTCGTATGTATTATATGGAGTTGCGCTACTGTCCGCGTATGTACTGTTGGGTCGATTACACCTAACGAGTACAGTGGTGAGTCAGTAAATAAGCTCTCGGCCGAGAGAGTTGCCGAACCGAGTGGGTGTTTACACGTATTTACACTAGTGGCGAGTCAGTTCAGTTTGCAATAGATAGAAAAAAAAAAGACGGGTTGCACTCCGGGAGTGCCGGCAGAAGTGAAAACTTGATTATTAACGTTCAGCATGTTTGATATTTTGGAATGGTATCCGTCTTACGCATGGAATATAAGGGCTAAAAAAATCCGTCTTACGCTTTTTCGATCAGGCCACGTGTCCTGACGCGAGTTTAAGATTTTATACCCAACGCCGCTAAAGAAGTTTTCACTTCAAAAATGCCCTGATGACGAATAACGAACGAGTGGCGAGTGGCCGAGTGACAAGCGAGTGCGTGTTTATACGTGCCGAGCGGGATAGCGAGTCGCTGCGGGGGCAGAAGAATGAAGCGGGGTGGTGGGTACTCGGCCGAGTAAACAAATTGGGATTCTAGTGACTCTCTCGCCGCTCTTCTCGGCCGAGCACTCGTTAAAGTGTTTATACCAACCGAGCACTCGGCCGAGGACACCGACTCGCCACTCAAAAAACTGTCATGCTATGTGTGTTAAAATCTATACTAATATTATAAAGCTGAAGAGTTTGTTTGTTTGTTTGTTTGTTTGAACGCGCTAATCTCGGGAACTACTGGTCCGATTTAAAAAATTCTTTCGGTGTTAGATAGCTCATTTATCGAGGAAGGCTATAGGCTATATTATATCATCACGCTACGACCAACAGGAGAGGAGCCACGGGGGTGAAACCGCGCGGAGCGGCTAGTATATAATAATATTCCAGACGATTTAAAGAAATTGGACGCAAAACAGTTTAAGACAAAACTTTATATGTGGCTATTAAGCAAAAATTTTTATAATGTAAGGGACCTTTTGGATTGTAAACATAAATATTGACATGTATGTTATTCTTTGTTGTTCGTGTGTGTAATCGTTCGTTTGTGTGTAATAAATAAGTATTTGAACTTAACTATAATAAGTATGTAATGTTTATGTAATAATTTTTTTTTCTGATTATGCGGAGCTGTGAAATTATGTTTGCATGCCAGTATAACTGGCGAATGTGCTGTACTTTTCCATAAAATAATAACTTGTGAACCACATTTGAGCAAATAAAGATTTATTTATTTATTTACTAGCTTTCCACCCGCGGCATCGCCCGCGCAGTCAAAGAAAAACCCGCATAGTTCCCGTTCCCGTGGTATTTCCGGAATAAAACCTATCCTATGTCCCGGGGTAAAAAGTAGCCTATGTCCTATCTCGGGTATCAAAATATCTCTATACCAAATTTCACGCAAATCGGTTCAGTAGTTAAGGCGTGATTGAGTAACAGACAGACAGACAGAGTTACTTTCGCATTTATAATATTAGTATGGATTGTACTCGTTAGGTGTAACCGACCCATCACCCATAGTATGGAAGTATGGATTGTACTCGTTAGGTGTAACCGACCCATCACCCATAGTATGGAAGTATGGATTGTACTCGTTAGGTGTAACCGACCCATCACCCATAGTATGGAAGTATGGATTGTACTCGTTAGGTGTAACCGACCCATCACCCATAGTATGGAAGTATGGATTGTACTCGTTAGGTGTAACCGACCCATCACCCATAGTATGGAAGTATGGATTGTACTCGTTAGGTGTAACCGACCCATCACCCATAGTATGGAAGTATGGATTGTACTCGTTAGGTGTAACCGACCCATGTGTCACTCACCGCGTCGATCTCGTTGAGCGCCTTCCACCGCTCCTGCGGCGCGCGCACGTCCTTCACCGTCTGTATGGCGCGCTTCATCCACGAGCTCCACACGCGCAGCCCCGGGATGTGCTGCTGCGAGATGTACCCGGCCAGGGCACTGGCGTACTGCTGGCCCCGGGCCGACAGCGAACTGTCCCCGCCGATGCGACCGACCAGGTTGTGCATGCTCTCACCGTGCTGGAATACGAATTGAGAAAGAAAATACATTTATTTGTACCGATTCACATTAATCTATACTAATACTAGCGGTCCGCCCCAGCTTCGCCCGTAGTACCTACATGTTTAAACTATCCTATATCTCAAGTTGGATCGAACTGCACATGGTGTGCGAATTTTATTATAATCGGTTAAGTGGTTTAGGAGTCCATTGAGGACAAACATTGTGACACGAGATTTATATATATTAAGATTATAAAGAGGAAAGGTTTGTATGTATGTATGGTTTTCACGCATAAACTAATGGACCGTTTTTGATTAAATTTGGCACAGATAATCTTTAGACCCTGAGGAAGAACATAGGCTACCTTTTATTGCGAAATATGTACCACGGGCGAAGCCGGGGCGGACCGCTAGTAGTTACATAAAACATAAAAAATAAAATAAAATTAGGTAACTACTAACTTGTTACTAGTTACACAGTACAAAATGGATATTATATCCATTCAGAAAAAGAAAACGTATTGTACATGATAAAAAAAAATAGCGTCTGCCGAGCCGTGGAGTGAACGAATGATAACATATTGCACGTGATTAAAAAATTGTGTGCCGAGCACACGTGTCAGAAGTGAAATTAATTTGGCAAGATAACAAAATCGTCGGATTACTCCATAACGTAACGCTATTGCCATGACGTGACGGTATTGCCATGACGCGAAAATTCGAAAATTCTATAAAATAATACCGTTGACCACTCTTTCTGATGCTGTGACTTTCAATGAAGGATTTTTCTCAATGTATTAAACCATAACTTTTAAGGGACGCATGCATAATTGTTTTTAAACAAACATATATGCTTATTTTAGTGCCTATCTTTTCGAAAATTCCACAAGACACTTTGTTATGACAATAAAATAACGAGACAAGGTGTTATAACGTCTATATAACTTCTGATTTATTAGTAGCTAAATATATAAGAAAAAGTCACAAAAACTCACCCTCGTCAAATAAATAGTCCTTGGAACTATGTGTATATTCATCAAGTAGTAAACAATCCTGCTCTGTATATGCCCCTCGTGTTTATGGACCACCACCTTCTCGCCCGTATCATATATCTTCATGAAACTATACTCTGACTCCAGGTTTTCGTCGAGCGGCTCATACTTTTCCATGTAATGCTCTATGCGAAGGAGGAAGTCGTTTAGAACGTTGTCTGTGTTCTGTATGTTTGTGTAGTCTGGACTGCTGACTTTTACTTCCTGAAAAGGTAATAAGTAGGGATGCATCGATACGCCTTTTCGCCGATACGATACCGATACCGATACTCTTATAAAAATATCGGCGATACCGATACGCTTACTGTGAATTCAAAAATGAAGGTATAATAAATAAATCAATCAAATCAAACAAGTCAGATTTTTCTTTTATTAATATAAAAAGTAGAGACATAGGTAAATAATTAGGCAATTAAAAATTTTAGTAAATTTAATTAACATTGATAAGATTTTTGTTTAAAAAAACAAAGTAATCTTAAGTTTTGCGGAGAAAGGCGATTTCGCAAGTCTGTTTGAATAAGACCCGCGCTGGAAAATAGTCTCTCAGATGCAATAGAACTCATTTGGAAACTAAAAAAACTTTTTCAAGTTTGGGTATAAAACGTCATTGTGCCAGAAAACGAATGGATCTGCATCTCTCGATATACTGGGACAACTCAACAACACACTCACAAGCGCGGGGTTTCCCCAAGCATAGTCCATGCCTCGTTTGCAACGGAATAGACGAGACAACACGCTCGTTTACACTACATTTTTAAATTAAAAAGTATCTTTGAATCGGTCATAAAAATATCGTCGATACCGATATATCGGCTAACCCGAAGTATCGCCAATATATCGGTATCGGTATCGGTATCGGATGCACCCCTAGTAATAAGGTTTTTTGATAAATAAAGAATTGAATAAATAAGATGTTTTAGATTTTTGATATTTTATAAACATTTTTTTTTTATTTATTACCAATACATATTTCTAGGAATATTTTATTCACCAATGACTTTCATGGTAATAAAAAAGATAATAGTTTACTTACATATTTTTATTTAATTAACCTTAGTACACATAAGTGTTTGAAGATTTGTCAGATTTTATTATGTTTTATAGCATTAAATATCCAAACCATATTCGCATCTATATCCTTTACATAAGGTTCAATTTCCCATACTCACCATAATATTCTGCTCAATGATCCTAGGGTCGTCACAGATGGACTCCACAAAGAAGAGTTTAAAGCCCATTTTGTGAACAACGATGTCACGGATCATCCGCCGCCGCTCCATCGTTGAGTTTGTCGCGTCGAATACCTGGAAAGAGGTAATTGTTATTTAAAAATTTGAGAGAAAGAAAAATACACAAAAAATAAAGCAATTTTTTTTCTTTTATATGGTTATGTCTACTATGTATTTTGGTCATTATGGTTGGCATTTGACTGGCTGACTGACGTTGACCCAAAATTATTTGGGTCTAGACTCTAGCAGGATATCTCCTACTCATCTATATCAGATGTTTTTTTACAATTTATTGACTAAACACATGTGAAATGCACCTTCTCCATCACCTATACTTATCATCCTGATAGAAACAACATAAATGAAAAAAGGAGCAGTAACATATTTTTAATTCTAAATAAGTAATTATATATTCATTAACATGTACATAAAAAAAATATAATGGCCCAATTGATAACCTCCTCCTTTTTTTGAAGTCGGTTAATTAAAAATTATTATTCTAGTCTTAACATCCAAGATTCAACATCAATAAAAATAAAATCACTCGACTTCGACTTGTAAGAAAACCTATCAAATTCACATTAAGATAATAACTTAGTAATGATACTCACAGCCACCTCCCCCCCCTTCACCAGCCACTCG
Organism: Colias behrii; assembly: GCA_029959065.1. Taxonomy (NCBI): domain Eukaryota; kingdom Metazoa; phylum Arthropoda; class Insecta; order Lepidoptera; family Pieridae; genus Colias; species Colias behrii. The sequence continues at coordinate 1,388,798 of JARWMC010000013.1, forward strand.
CACACATCATGCAAGGCGTCCAACGCACACTGCTGTCTGATGGCCATCGCCTCTTTATTGTCAGCTCGGAAGAACTCATGGCTCGTGTATGCTGTGGTCGCATGCCGTCTGTACTCGCCGAGGTTGAATACTGAAATATGTTTAATAGTAAGTTTTATAGCATTTAATCCATTGAACGGCCCGATCGGTCCACGACACAATAGATTTTCTATTGTGTCTGTGATTCCGGGGCCTGAGTTATTAATAATATTTTCTGACATGTAAACTGTAAATTTATTATTCAATTTGATCTTTATTCTTAACTAGCTTTCCGTCTGCATAGTTCCAGCCCCAAATTTCCTTCAAATCGGTTCAGTAGTTTAGGCGTGAAGGATAGACAGATAAACAGAGTTATTTTTGCAATTTATAATATTAATAATATTGGGAGGGTAAAGGAGTTTCTATTTTTATTCATTGCCAATTTTGTTATCACATTATTGTTGGATTATCAGTATGTACTTCAAGTATTGATTGTCTCATTTTAATAATGCATGTTTTGACTAGATAGCACTGTATTCAAACTCAAACTCAAACATTTATTTATACAATTAGACTTCTTCTAGAAGCACTTTTGAAACGTCATTACATATTTTTAACATTTACCACCTATTCGGAAAGCAGTATCTACGGAGAAGAACCGGCAAGAAACTCCATAGTTGCTCTTTTTAATCATGTCAGTTTTACAATTTAATTTTACAAAATACATATGTAACATCATATCTTATATATAAAATTCTCGTGTCACAATGTTAGTCTGCATACTCCTCCGAAACGGGTGGACCGATTCTCATGAAATTTTCTGTGCATATCGGGTAAGTCTGAGAATCGGCCAACATCTATTTTTCATATGTACCACGGGCGAAGCCGGGGCGGACCGCTAGTCATATTATATTATCATAATATGCCAAAGAATTGTACAAAACAAGTTATTGAGTCAGAAACTTGAATCTTGTTTATTCTATCTGGAAATGAATATCTACGTAATATATAGCATAATATGATAGGCTCTATATATTTAACTAGCTTTCCACCCGTGGCTTCACCTGTGTTGTCTAAAAGTTAACAAATTATATACAAAAATATTTCTCTAGAACAGCTCTTTTTATTAAAAAATGCATCAAAATCCGTTGCATAGTTTAGAAGATTAAAGAAAACAGGGTCGATTAGGCAGCGATTTTGTTTTAATAAACTATGTAGTGATTTGGGCCTTTATTTAGTAAACAAACATTCAACTTGTTCAATAGAAGAATTTAAAACTAAAACTTGACAAAATCATAATTATCCACATTACAACTTACCCCTGGTATTTATTCCAATCCAATTAAGGTACCGTGACAGTTTCTTTGAGATATACGTCTTGCCGCGCGCAGGCAGCCCTACCATCGCGATTACATGGGGAATGTTTACATAGTTGGCCCTTTCACCTGGAAAGAGGAAATACATAGTTCAAAAATCTGTTTTATTGTCTAGTCTCTAGACATGGTAAGTATTTGTTGATTAGTTGATTAATAATGACGCTGGAAACTTTGTTTAAATGTTGATGCCCCTCAGGAGAGAAGTTTGATTGTCTATTGGTATATTTTTTGAGCAACAGTTCATAAAATAATATTGCTGGAAACAATGTTTAAACTTTGGGGATCCTCAGGAGAGAATGAAATAAATAATTTAATACAGGTTCATCTTTAACTTTAGTAATGGCTTAGGTACAGAAAGTTAAGAAGAGTTAAGTTTACATAGTTAATTTTCTTGTAATCAGTACTAAAAAACAATGAAACAGAATGCATCAAGCCTTTCTTTTGCATCAACCTTTCTTTATTTCAGTTATTTCTATGTACCATTGGTTGATGTTTAAGTGCCATTTGATTATATTTTCAAATGAATAAATACATGAGTAAACAATATCACTTTGATATTGAATGACATTATGTATGCAGTAGTTATATCCTATACCTAGATGTAAGTACTAAGTATATACATTTTATTAGCACATTTGATAGGTGTTAAGTCTTATGTATTATTGTAATAATCTAACGTTGAAAATATTCCTTATTATGACTTAGTATATTTGTAATTTTGTAGTTTCCTTTAGTTTTTCTCTTGTAATAAAATATGAAATGTGGATATTGTCTTATTAATTATCAAATATTTTTTCATTTAAAAATAAAGTTTGAACTATCTATCATATTTTGTGAAACAAATCTTTTAGTTTAATAAACTGTACAGTACAATAAAATACAGTTTAGTCTTGTATGATTTTTCCAATACGAATTCTTTAAACTTCTAGTGTACAAGTCATTCTAAGAACTTTGTTAGATAATAAAAATCTTTGTTGGCTCTCAATAGTTCTAAATGATATATTTACTAAAAATTAATTGAAATCAATAAAAATCACTGAAATGTTCTTTACACTATGCAAAAAAACAAGATTATGTCGAAAAGGTAGTAACAATCATGTGTACTATATAATTATGTTTGCTTAATTGATAACCATTATATAATAAAATCCTTGATAATAATCACTTGAAAAATAACCTAAACAAGGGTTTTTATACAAAATTGTACCGTAAATTGTATGTTAAATGTATATGTTTGTAGGTACATAGTATGGAGTATGTATGTTGAGAAAAGTATAATCAAAAAACTAATGAAATGCTAATTATTAAAATGAAAACAACCAATAAGTCAATTATCAGCATACACCCATCTTCATATACAGACTAAGCAGTATTCATGATTAATTACATAGTTTATATGACGAGTAATTAGCGATAAAGACAACAAGCCAATATTGTTGTATATAAGAAGCAGATAGAACACCTTTTTGACCCCGTCTGTATTATTCGAACGCCTTAATCATTTCAAAGTCTAAACGTGTATCGTAATGAAAACAACAAGTTTTCATATAAAATCTCGTAGTCATATCAAGACGGATTGACGAGGAATCTAAATATTTCCGACACATGTCCTTGATATTCATAAATTCCTTGATTACACCTTTCCACTCTTTGATTGATCTCAAATTATACAAACCATCACCGAAATACTGTTTATTTAAATATTTCCAGCCTTCAGCACGATTATCTTCTAGATCCATTGTAACCACTAAATTTATTCGCAAAAGTCTATGATAATATTATAACTAATTAATTATAATTTATTAATTTAATTCACTGCTTTATTACAACTCACAGCCGTATCACTTGTATACTTATTCGCGACTGTCAAGTGTCAGCGGTCAGCCGATTTTAATCAATTCAGTGTATGTCATATTGACTTTGATGGAAGTTTCTATTCTATGTAAGGCCGGCCACACATCGCTAGAATTTTTCTGTCAGAAAATTTCTGATGCCCGCCGGACGCACTCTTTTCATAGGGCGTATTCAGAAAGAAAGCTTGAAACTTATAAGCGCTTATAAGCGCTTATCGGCGCTTATAAGCGCTGGTTACCCGCGCAGGAAAATATATGAACATGCGCTTATAAGCGCTGATAGGCGCCGACAAGTTCCAACAAGTTTCAACAAACTTGTCGGCGCCGATCAGCGCTTATAAGCGCATGTTCATATATTTTCCTGCGCGGGTTACCAGCGCTTATAAGCGCCGATAAGCGCTTATAAGCGCTTATAAGTTTCAAGCTTTCTTTCTGAATACGCCCATACATTTTGTTAGGGACCCCGCATACTATCAGAATTCTGACGTTTCTGATGTCCGCTTCTGATGGGTGCCGGATGTGAACGATCGGACGTCAGAATTTTTTTGATCAGAAATACGGAAGGTAGCCTTTCCATGCATTTTGTATACATCCCGCACATATTCTGTCAGAAATTTCCATCTGATATTGAACGGATGCCGTGGAGGATGCACGCGTTTATTTTGACCGGCAAGACAAGATGAGAGAAATGGAAAATTTGATTAGTTCCGTAAATTGAAAAATGTTGTGTGGTTTTATGAAACCACGGTAAAAGTGAAACTTTCCGAACACTGCTTTATACCTACTCGGCAGCCGACCGTCACGCGACATGCGCTACACAGACCAAAAAGTTTGAGACGATGTAATAAAAGTTTCACTTTAAAAATGAAAAATATTTGTTCATCGAATTAAGGTATTACGTGGGTATTACAATATGTTTCATATGAAATTGGCTGTCATGCAATCTTCTGCAACTGACCGTGTTTTCCAATTACAGCACTAGAGCGCATTATGCGGCATAATGCTTAACGTTGAATGTTCCAACTACAGCAACGCTTCGCACAATCGAGCACTCTTAAAAGTAATGCGCGTGAATTGATGCGTGCAATCGATTTATCGTTAGTAATTATTAATTGTTGGAAAAAATTTTAAATTTTTATTTATTTCGAAAAAACTACAATGAAACGAATCATTGTAGTTTTTTCGAAATAATCAAAGTTAATTCAAATTGTGTTAAAAAAATAAATATAAGTATGGATGAAGGTACAAACATTGAAAAAAATGTTAATGAAATAATCAAAATCCAAATTACTTAAAATAACCGTAAATATTTTTCAACCAATTATTATGTATACCACTTTATTTACACATTAATGAGGTTATTGCTAACTCTATGAATATTTTTTTTTTTCAACACTGAACTTATGGAGCGATTACACCTAACGAGTACAGTGGCGAGTCAGTAAATACGCTCTCGGCCGAGAGAGTTGCCGAACCGAGTGGGTGTTTACACGTATTTCACTAGTGGCGAGTCAGTTCAGTTTTGATCACGACGCGGACGTCTGCAATGGATCGAAAAAAAAAAGAAGAATTTAAACGGGTTTTAAATCGGCTGTTACCAGATATTATTAACGAATTGTGGGATTTATTAGAAGAGGAAGATCAACGAATTTGGACCAGAAAATGGATTTTAAGGCGAAATTTTTGATGGTGGTTTCCAAGCTCCATTTGTTAGCGGCCATTTTAATTGAGATTTTCGATCAGTAATTCTTTGAAAAAATACAATGACGAAACGAACGAGTGGCGAGTGGCCGAGTGACGCGACGAGTGCGTGTTTATACCTGCCGAGCGGGATAGCGAGTCGCTGCGGGGGCAGAAGAATGAAGCGGGGAGGTGGGTACTCGGCCGAGTAAACAAATTGGGATTCTAGTGACTCTCTCGCCGCTCTTCTCGGCCGAGTACTCGGCCGAGCACTTGTTAAAGTGTTTATACCAACCGAGCACTCGGCCGAGGACACTGACTCGCCACTGTACTCGTTAGGTGTAATCGCTCTATTAGCGCAACCTGCTGGTGCGTTTCACGTTCCAATTAAGCATCAGCATAATTCGGCATTGTGCGCCACTGAGTCGCATTATGCTCTGTAATTGGAAAACAGCCTTAGTGGATAAACCCTGTATATATGTTTTATTTTATTTTTATTAACTAAGTAGAACAATGATGTTTACTTGTTGTTACTTTTTCTTACTCTTTGTAAACCCAAGACTATACCTACTATGCTGCCGGCCAACCGCGAACTAAACTCATACTTGCCGGAAGGAAATTTCTGACAAGTGTGCGGTGTGGTATCGGCGGGCATCAGAAATTTTCTGACAGAAAAATTCTGACGATGTGCGGCCGGCCTAAAGTTAATAAATTTCCAAGATTAATTTTTATTGTTCCTAGTTTTGGAATTTTACCATGATGACTCATTTATCAATAGATAAACAAATATCTGCTTTTTGCCTTTCATTCTCATTTTGTTTATAAACAGCAGCGAATTTATAATATTATATTACGTAGGTAGTTTTTTAGTAGTCTGTGGCCGTACCGTACCCACGGAAGGAAAAAAACAAATACATAAGCGTTGTATTCACGGTCCATCTTGACGTACGTCCCGCCAAGGTCATACACGATGCACGACGCAAAACGACAGTGAATAGTGTTGACGTACGTCAATAATTATTATTATTATCTTGCTGGATGTGCACGACCAATTTTTCATCCAGCAAGCACCCCCACCACCGCGAACGTCGTGCAGATGGACAGTGAATAGCGCGGACGTACAGCAGATCAGTGTTGCCAACAGAAATTAATGTAAATATGTACTTGGAAACGTGGCCTATTGATATGATTTTTTTGTGATAACTTAGTGAGTACCTATATGAGCAAGCAAGAAACAGTTATTTTATATTTTTATGTACACAGGAAATACCCAATTATCTTTAATTTTGGATCAACCTAGTACACATGGACAGTTTATATTCAGAAGTTATTACATATTTTAAAAGAACTCCAAGGCGAATTGATGAATAACACAGATTTTATGCAAAAGTCCACTGCAGAAAAATGGCAATTTATTTAAAAAAAATGTCCTAACGAATTTGTTTGTTTAAAAAAATGATTAGCTATATACTCTCTGTTCCCGCCACTTCAGCATTTACTGAAAGAGTCTTTTCGGTCATGAATGTGAAGTGGCGGGAAGAGAGAAACCGAGCTTCATTAAAAATTAATTAAAAATGAGCTCTTGAAATATATAAATTTATATTTGGAATGTTTAGATTCATATAATTCATTTAAAAATAATGAAAAATTGTTAGGTACTGCAAAAAGTACAAAAAAATACATTTTTAAAAATATTTATTTACTCTTTATTTACCTCCTTTAAAATCAGATATACTCTATATCTTCAAATAAAAGTTGGCAACCCTAGCCATGCTTGATGCGCGCACGATCGTCAGTAGGATACATCCAGCACCGCGGCCTTGAGCTGACGTACGTCGGGGATGGACCGTGAATAAGACGCTTTACTCTATTGATTATTTCGCATTCCAGGCCCCCTTACTAGGTATAACCTGTATTAAGGGGACCTGAGTAAGTGAGATTTTTCATTTATTTCCGTGATGGTGATATAGTAATCACGGAAGCCGTGGAAGAAAGGAGCTGGGAAGATCCTCGCCCATGTACAATTTCACCTGTGACGTATTATTATTTTTTTTTACAGTTATTTTTAATTAAGGATTCGATAAGACTATCCTGATTTCAGTTGATTATTACAATAAAGATAGTCATCTGTTATTACAATGTGTAGGACGTAATATCCTCAAATATTCAGTCATGCCGGGTACAGACTGGTGAAACGTTTATGTAACATTCTGCCTTTCATTGCATGTTCGCTGCAAGCGTGGACGCATAGCGCGCTCTTAACGCGCATTCACTACGAACCTCCCGTAGTCGTGTTCCTTGCCTCTTTGTGTTCGTCGAAAAACCGACAAATCACGGATCGCTCCGCGCGCGGCTTGTAATGCTCGTAGCATGCGCGTGAAATGCACATTTCGCGCGCGCAAGACGTCCAAACTATGAGAAATTGTTACAAAGTGTTACCTTTCATGATACATTGCAGCAATGTGGACGGTGAATTCTTTCATTGCATGTTACATTGCATGTTACATTTCACCAGTCTGGACCCGGCATCAGACGGTAGGCGTTTTCATGTGGGACGTCTAGTTTTGTTGATGTAGTTTATTTTAACCGGCATTTCATGTTAATTACCAACGCTCAACCAACGCTCAAACCGACCATGTTTCGTGACGTCATAGCGGTAAGACAAAACGTTTTTTTTTTAACCCAGATGTTACTGAAACAATTTTTGTAATCATATTAAGGTGAAATTTACATATTGTGTCCATATTGCAAAAAGTTTAACTGGAAAAATAGTATAAAAATTTTATCTATCGTGGAAATCTCGGAAAATGGTGTCCTTTTAAAAGGACGGTAGTAATATGTACTACTAAGTAGGTAGACTATGATATTAAAATGACAACATACATTTCACATATATTTATGTAGCAATATGAAAGTTTTCAAAACATGATTTAGGATGCAAGGTTCCATTACATTTAGAACAATAGAAATTCTTTCTTGTGACATTATATATGTTATGGACCAAGTGATAAATTGGGCAGTATACATAATGCACGGTCATTATGAAAAATGCCCAAATTGAGAGTGCAATTTGATAATAATTATTCAAATAATCAAATTGACCGGGCATTATAGATATTGCCCATCACCTTTTGGGCAGAGTAATACAAACATATTTAATTACTATTTTTTTATTGTTATTGTCATTTAACTTAAAATAAACTAAATATTAAACCACTTAAACAATCAGGCTCATTATTGGGATTAATTACCAAGGACTTCTACCTTAAAAATCCACTAGTTTTTGCATTTAAAACTTAAGGAAAGTCATATTACAGTACTCCAAAATTAATAATGCGCATGAAAATCTTGAGATTTTAATGATTAGATTTATATGGTTTAAATGTATGAATGAATGAATGAATGAATGAATGAATGAAAATACTTTATTTGCACCAAAGGAAACAACACAAAAAACACATACAAACAAACACGTACAAAAAGGCGGCCTTATCGCTAAAGCAGCGATCTCTTCCAGGCAACCTTTAGTCGAGGATTATGAGAATTACGTTTTATGATGAGGTTGATGGTGCAGAACACAAAAATCATTAAATAAATAAGTAAGACTACACATAGTATACATATACATACATACGGATATTATAAAGATAAAAAGTAAATATTTAGTTGCTTTTTAAACTCATTCAATGACCCTGCCCTCCTGATGTTATCGGGCAAACTGTTCCACAGCCTGATAGCACGGACCGTAAAGGAACAGTCATAGAAATTAGATCTATGAATAGGAACATGTAGTAGGAGTTTATTACAGGATCGCGGGGAACGGGTGGTGGAGTTCAGGAACTGGAAATTACTTTTAAGGTAGGAAGGCGTATTTGGACAGAAAAGGATGCAGTACAATAGGTTTAGGATATGAGCATTCCGGCGGAGTCTGATAGGGAGCCACTTGAGTCTTGTGCGGAATTCACTAATGTGATCATATTTGCGCAGACCAAAAACAAATCTCACACAGAAGTTCTGGAGACGCTCAAGACTATCAAGTTGGAATTCAAGGAGGTCAGGATAGGAGACATCTGCATAATCAAAGAGGGATAGGAGAAGGGACTGTGCAAGAACAATTTTAGTGGGAATAGGCAGAAAGTTCCTAAGTCGTCTGAGAGATCCAGCTGCTGCAAACACTTTTTTCCTAAGTTCTTTAAGCTGATTTGTCCACGATAATGTTTCATCGATGAAAACACCAAGACTCTTAACAGTGGAACTGTAAGGAATGTCAGTGTTATTTATGCAAACATTAGGTAAAGAGGACCAATCAATTTTAGAAATAAGCGACTGACTTCCAATAATAATTACCTGCGATTTCTTCGGATTAATACATAGACCATGATCGCGGCTCCAATGACTAATAGTACGTAAATCATCATTCGTGAGTGCAACTTTCCTACTTAGGTCCTCAAGTGATGAATGGCAATAAATTTGCAAATCGTCCGCGTACATATGGTAGAGACTGGATATACCCGAAGTGATGGAGTTGATAAATAAGGAGAACAGGAGAGGAGAGAGCACACTACCCTGAGGAACGCCAGAAGTAACATCAGACCAGGATGAGTAACACTCGTCCAGTAGAATGCGCTGCCGGCGGCCCTCGAGATAGCTTCTAAACCAATTAATCACTGCCGGAGACATGTTGAAAGAAACGCGTAGCAAGCTCAACAACACATCGTGATCAACTGTGTTAAATGCGTTACTAAAATCAAGTAGTGTAAGTATTGTGAGCTGCCGTTTGTCCATACTCAATCTAATATCGTCTGTGATCTTGACTAACGCAGTGGCCGTACTATGACCTGGACGGAAACCGGACTGGAAGGGGTTGAGAAGGTTGTTTTTATTGAGGAATCTTGAGAGTTGCTGCTGCACTAATCGCTCAAAGACTTTTGAAAGGAAAGGTAATATGGATATAGGACGAAAATCGGAGAGAGTGGAAGGGCACTTGGACTTAGGGAGAGGGATAATATTTGCACTTTTCCATGAGTGTGGAAAAGTACATGAAGATATGGAAAAATTTAGGATATCAGTTATAACAGGAGTAATCAGGTCGAGGATGGGAATGATCATATTACGACCAATGCAATCAACACCTACAGCCTTAGAAGAGATGGACAAAATGTTCTTCTTAACATCGGCGACAGAGAATTGGCTAAAAGTGAAAGGGGAAAAGGAGGGAGTTGATTTAGATGACAAAGAATCAAGTGTGTTACGTTTACAGACAGGATCAAATACAAAGGAAGGTGAGGAGAAGTGTTTATTAAGGTCATTAATAGAAATGCCACTGGGAATTTCGGTTTTACAGGAAGATTTACCAACTCCAAGGGACTTCAGAAATTTCCAGACTCTAGCCGAATCTCCGTTCTGTACAGACGGGTGTAAACCTGGGTTTGAAAACCATATTTTATACAATATAAATTTTGTGTTATTTTAACCTTCTTTTCTTCCATCATTACACCAGCTTCAGTAAGAAACTTTAAAAGTACTATAAAATTTTCCAAGTAAATCAATCCAACAAAGATATATAGTTATTCGCAATCGTGGGGTTATCCTCGCTATTGACAAGGAATTATCTAATACTAACAAGGAATTATCGAAACAAAATCGTTACTTACAAATAAATATTAATCTCTTTTAGTACAAAACGCATAATTTGACTAAATTATGCAAGAAGAAAATGCATTTTACCCCTCTATATACATATCATCTTCGGACGCTCCGGGAATATGACAGTTGCCGAACAGTGACGAAGATTTCTATGCGCATTATTACTTTTGGAGTACTGTAAAAATATAACATAAAATATAATTAAATTTAAAACAAAAATTTCACAACATACCTTTGTTTTATAGAAATGACTTATTATTATGAAACATAAAATAAACTAAAGTTTAAGCAATCAGACTCATTATTTGGCATAATTAGCAATTACTCTTAATAAACGAAATGTAAAGAAGTAAAATAGAACATAAAATTGAAAACAATAATTATACAATATGTAGCAAGTAACAGGTTTATTTATTAGAACAACTGCCACTGTGATGGCATTTTGAGGTACACAACTTTTTGGCTTTGCGACAACTTTTCAAGCGTTATTATCAAATTGCCCAATTGTCATGTAGCATTATAATAATGACCGTGCAATGTGATAAATAATGAATTTAAGATAGTAATTAATCACTTAGCCCAATAAAGCTAGACATTATTCATAATGCTCGTGCATTATAAATAATGCCCGCATTAATCACCTGGTCCATAACATATACACCGAAGCTGCTTGTCTCTGTACCTAATGATGTGATCTTTTCCATCAAATCCAGAGGTTTCACGGAAACTCTAGCACCTTTACGTTCCTCATTCTTATAAGTTTCGAGCAGAGCAGTTCCAACACTTCTACGAATGTGGAGATAATCATAATGGCCCCCTTTTACTTATATATTTGCCAAGAATTATGTATTGCCATATCAAGTCCATGACAAGTCAAAGAAAAATACCACTTCTTGCCTCTGATAGATGTCTTATACAAACCGATGCTCTGGTCGGATCTGTCCACCCCTCCCATTTTCTCGTACTTTTTTTACGACAAGTATATTTTTGTTCTGTTGTTGTGAAAATCTCTTTACCGTTGTAGACACAGGCTGAATCGTATCAAAGTTTGATGCAACAGTCACAACACTGTTATCATTCCATTTGCAAAATAAATTTGTTCTGCTCTGGTCGATTGATGCTTGAATGTACCTCGTGGTGTCTTTTTCAATTCTCAAAGGCAGTAGGCAAAGGGCATTTCGCAACGCGATTTTCACGTACTGTGCCAGTAGCCTTTATTCCTCGTACTCGAAGTTCATCAATGAGATGAATGGACGTAAAAAAGTTGTTAAAAAATAAATGGAATGCAGCTTTGCCCTATATTTTTCGCAGTACATCGGCATACTGTAATACAACGCTTGCACCCAATCCCAGAGGCTTTTGGTATTTGTTTTGATTACCAACATCATTCGATTGTCCTTGGTATGGATCACACCAAACTATACAACCTAACCGTGTCGCTCCGACCCAAAATTCATACCCCCATCTTATTGGTTTCCCTCTTATGAATTGCTTGCATGGATGGCCGCCATAGTAGGGCACCATGGCTTCGCCGATGCTGTGATGCTCTTCAAAGAGTGCATGCGCAAAAAAGTACTCTGTAGTAGTACATATATTACTACTGGCCTTTTAAAAGAACGGCAATTAAAACTGCATAAATATCACAAATAAAATGTGATCTAATAGTAGGTAATATATATTTCTGATAAAACACGTTTCAAATTACGTGTATTTAAAATAAATCAAGTAATTTGTTGTAATTTATTGATAATACATTTAACTTGATTTATCAATGGAAAATGGCAGAAATTCTAAAATAATTTAAAAATATACCACTGTTATAAAACGACACAACACTTTAATTTTCCAATTCCTACAACCGCCAAATGAATATAAACATTTTTTTCAAAAATGCCCTCATTGTTAATAATAATTTTATTTATGGTGCGTCCTTTTAAAAGAACGATAGTAACAACTGGGTTAATGGGAGGCAAGAGAAAATATTCTTTGGATAGACAGGTAAATAATGCATAATATTATGAACGTTGGTAACAATATAAGTATGCAATTCATCATTGTAATCATATAAAGTTATTGAAACAAGTTGCATAATGCATAGCCTGTAGGCTGTAGTTGAGTTATCGAGTTTCCGAATTCCGATATCACGAGTCTACCGTATGATAGCCAGAGTGAATATGTACGCGATGATATTAGTAAATTATTGTTTATATAGATATGTACTCAGATTATATTATATTGTTTTATAATCGGGGAAACATTCAGAATACGTACTGATATAACATAGATTAATCTTGTTAACGATAACATTTTTATTAGTTATTTGATTTTGTTAAATTATATCTATGTAGATGGACATAAGATATTATATTCCCCACGTATGGAGATGATATTTACATAATATTATAAATATAATAGTTATTAAAATGAAGGATATATTGAATTATATTTACTACGTATTTAGTGAGAAGAGGGTTAATCATCGTTTATTATTATTAGTTTTCTGTACTTTATGCCCCCTTTTTACTCTATATAATATCATAATATTACGTCGGAATACATTTAAATTTGAATAGAGTTTCCATCATTACTTAGCAATGATTTTAGTTTACTATCTAAATTCATTATAATTAGCATTGTACGGTGTGCTTACATTAAAAACGCTAAGTTACTTAGGGAGCGTCCATAAATTACGTGAGGTGTTTTCCGATCCCCCAATCTCACGTGAGATTTTTCCAAATGTGGGTTTTTTTATGTAAAATTGATTTGTCATTGAAAAAAATGCTTTGTGCTTTTATTTACGACCAGTTAAGTAGTACCTAATTAATATTGCTGAAAGTTATGTGTAATAAAAATTTTACAATAGAATACTTAAAGTTAAATCGTAACAGTGAATTGAATATATGGATCTTCAATTCATGAAAGTACTGAAAAAATAATTCAGAAAATGATATGGAAAGTTTTGATAATTCTTCATTTATAATCTTTTATAATCATATTATGCAAATTAAAATAATTTTGTGATAATATTTATTGATAATGAAATTACCGCACTGACGAAAACTCAATGAAGAAATAACCGGTATTTAATTGGTTTTTTATTTGATATATTAATATTATGTATCCTTCATCGTTGATCGTTACATATTTTGGAATAAAAGTAATAAACAATAACTTAAAATAAAAAAATACATGTTTTTAGTTTTAACTGCACAAAGAAGAGTAAATACGTATTATGTAATGTATATGTCGTTGCCATATCGTAGATTTGCTCATTTCATGAAATGGCCAATTTAGTTTGGCCAGATCGTTAAATCGTCAACGTTTCACGATTTTTTTATTCGCCGGCGCTACCGCGGCACTAACTTAAATGGCAATAAACAAGTTCTTAAAATATTCTGAATTTTTTAATGTTTTATGGACTCTCTAAGATATTTTATACGATCTGGCCAAATGTCGATGACCAAATCGTGAAACGTTGACGATTTAACGATCTGATCAAACTATGTTGGCCATTTCATGAAATGAGCAAATCTACGATATGGCCACGACATATACATATATGGCCTAGGGTATTATATTACGATTATGCTTCACACTTAAAAAAAATTTTTTGTGTGACTCAATTATCTCAGTTTTGTTTACAAATAATCATTTTTAAAACTCTTAATCGTACAATATGCTCAAATCTAGAAAGATCCAGAAAGCTCTATAATAAACTTAATTCTTTAAAACATGAATTTGCAGATTTATCTTAATAATTTATCAACAACGTTAAAAAAATAATTATTATATTAATTTATCATTTATTTTATAGCAATAATATCAAATTAAACTTACGTCAATGGTATACTCACGTGCCTTGCTTGTTGACCATCGACAATATAGATAAGAAATACATCACCACTACATCACACTAAGGAACTTTATATTATCAATTAGAACAGTTTATGTTCTGTATCGTCTGTATCGTTTTTTTTATTATTTTTGCTTCCCGCTCTTTTCTGATTCTGTGTTGAAAGTTAAAAACTTTTCGAACCTATTTTAGGTATTGTTTTGTGATATTCAAAAGAAATTAAAATTTGATCATTATTTTTCATTGGGTTCGATCTGTGGGTTCGATCAATAGATATGTATATGTATTTAAAAACACCGGAACATTAGACAAGACATTCTAGTCAGTAAGTACCTACCACAAGATTTAAAGATATTCGTAGGGGAGCCATATTAAATCTACTAATAAGTAGTTATGTAGGTAGGCATGTATAAATTCTTTAGAATTGATAGGTACCTAAGTAAATTAGATTTAGATAGAATAAATAATTGGAATTTCTAAAGAAGCATATGAATTTCCAACAACGAGTAGGTAACAATGAAATATAAACATTTAAGGCCTGAATCGGGTAGAATTCCCTTTTAATACCGAAAATTAACTCTAGTTATAACCGTTTTTCTTCTTAGATTCTTAATGTAGGAACATATCTAAAAAAATGTATATTAAAGTTTCGAATATGATAAAGGGCATGGTTGTTTTAATTTGTTTATTTTACAATCAGGTTTTTTGGAAAAAAATCATGAACTGAGGTCGATTTTTGGACTTTAAACCAAAACGCTAAGTCAATATAACGTCAATTATTGTAGTGTTTTTTACAGTGTGTTTATGAAATTGAAACACAGGGCATGGTTGTTTTAAATTTTGATTCCATATCCAAATATCTTTTTTAATAATTTTTATACGTACTTTTACTACGGTAGATTCGCGCCGGTCGGGTCCCCCGATCCCGCCTTGTAAATCGTTGCCAAGGTCGCTAGCCCCTATTAAGGCCTTAATATAACACGTTTGTATTATTATTGCAATTTTATGTCTAACTATAATAAATAAAATCGATAAGTTTTGTATGTTTTTACATGACCATTATATCAATTAACATTAAAATTAACCAAAGATTATTTTAATTGTACCTAACCTATTTGAAACACGTGCTGTTGTCGTGTGAATGTAATTATTTTATGTCTTTGTTCGAGTTACATCGTAAAGTTGATATGGACCAACGATAATAATTATTATTACTTATTGAAACTGATATAGGTACATAGGTAGATTAAGATGTATAAAAGATTGCTGTAGTAAGTCGTATGTACCTACGTATCTATTATATGTTTGAAGTTCTATAATTCTGTAAAATAAATTAGGATGCATCATCACTACATAGGTAGTATAAAACAAAGTCGATTTCTCTGTCCCTCTGTCCCTATGTTATGTGTATGATGTATGCTTAAATCTTTAATACTACGCATCGGAATTTTAGGAGATTTTTTTAATAGATAGAGTGATTCACGAGGAAGGTTTTAGTAGGTATATAATTTATTAGGTTTTAGACAAAGCGGGCGAAGCCTTTTTGTAGACGATGATGCGGATAAGCCCAAGTATCGCATATTTATTCACATGGTACCTACCTACGTAGGAAATAATACCACTAGTTGTCGAGATATGTGGGAAAAACCGCATTTTATATAATACAAGATCTAAATTAATATGCTTTATTACCTAGACAGGTATGATTAATAGTTTGTAGTCTAGCTTTCCGCCCGCTGCTTCGCCCGCTTTGTCTAAAACCTAATAGGTAAATTACATACTAAAACCTTCTTGATTCAGTCTATCTACCTATTCAAAAAAAACGCATAAAAATCCGTTGTTAAGTTTTAAAGATTTAAGCATACATAGGGACATAGGGACAGAGAAAACGACTTTGTAGTGAGATAAATCATAAAACATAAACAAAAACGACTTTGTAGTGAGATTGGACATAATTCTTACTACTGTGTGAATTATTATGTTATCTATATGTAATTCTTACAAAGGTAGTAGGATATACAGATTTTATTGTAATTGTAAATAGGTACCTAAGATCTGTCTTTGCATTGGAAATTTTTCAATTAATATTCAAAGGATTTTAATGAATTTCTGTTCTGTGATTTACACATTACTTAATGAGAATTACATTTTACTTGTGATTTTTTATAGTTCTTTTTTATAATTTAAATAGGATTTATTTATTTATTTTATTTTAAAATTATTGTTCCATATTCTTATTTTGTATAAATAAGTACAGTGTGTCCGGACATGACATACCGATATTTGAAGGGACTATTCTCCAGGTATTTTTATCGACAATTCAACCCCTCTACAGTCCCCTACCTCACCCCCCTCAAAATGGCCGCCATTTTAATCTTTACCTATCAATTCGGATAGTGAATTTATGAAAATTGTAATAACTTCGAAAGTGAGTGTCACAGAATACTAAATTTGGTTTTATTTGAACAATAACAAGTTATTCTAGGGACCACTAAACAAATTTAATTGATAAGAGTGATGAAACATACTTTAAAAAATTCGAAAACCGCAAAAAAACATAAAAAATTCCGAAAAAAAAATACATTTCTGCACATAATCAAAAAAAATAGCCCCTTATGATGGTATTTTTTTATTTTATTTAATTAGTTAGTCATGTTAGCTACAAAATGACACCAAATTTGCGGACCTAACATGAATTATTTTTAACAAATCTCATAAAAAAAACTATGACCTTGCGAAAGCCGTCCCATTCCAGGTAGCGGATCCGACCCTACACTCCTAGAGTGAACAGGTAGGAAATTACAAATGTGCTATGAGTGTGAGCGAGACATCGCTACGGAAACGTCCGGATGGTTATCAAACTAGTTACAGCTATGTTGACTTATGACTAGTTGTTGTCCCTCGCTACGCGTTGTGATCGCACGTCAACTTTGTTCTCTACTATCTCCATTGTGTTTTACGTTATCCTTAAATTAAAGTGTTTTTTGTGAACTTTACAATGGCAAATAGTTCTCGCAACGAATTTACAAGTCAGCATGTTGCTGATATTGTTTTTGTTTGTGGTTTTTGCAATGGCAGTGCTGCCGCTGCTGTTCGAGAATATCGAAGAAGATATCAGCCGAGTTACGCCAAATGCTCGGACATTCGTCTCTACGTTCATGAGATTAGCTGAAAATGGGATTCGCAGACCACCCAACGAACGTTACCGGCTCGTGTCTCCGCAAGACGAAGAAGATATTCTGAGTATAATTACCAGAGAACCGAGACTCAGTGTGAGGAGGATCGCTGCAAGACTGCAGTTGTCAAGATGGGCGGTTTGGAGAGTGCTCAAGAGAGAAGGTTTACATCCTTTCCATTTTCGGAGAGTACAGGATATTCATGAACCTGATTATGCTACAAGGGCAACATTTTGTTCTTGGATACAGCGACAGTTAAGACATGACAACAATTTTTGGAGAAAAATCCTATGGACTGACGAAGCCAAATTTACAAGGCAAGGGATTATTAATCACAGAAATGATCACCTTTGGCTTTCCGAAAACCCGCATGCGATACGTCCGAGAACATTTCAACGGGAATTCAGTGTCAACATGTGGGCCGGAATGATTGACGGAGTTTTAATCGGCCCAGTTGAGTTACCTTCAAGGTTAGATGGTCAGAGATTTCTAGAGTTTTTGACCACTGAATTTGCTAATCTACTGTTAGATGTGCCATTAATCAACCGGCGCAACATGTGGTTGCAACTTGCAACTCGATGGAGCGCCCGCACATTTTTCTCGTAATGTTCGGTCATATTTCAATGAAATGCATTCGCCTTGGATTGGACGAGAAGGTACTGTTGCGTGGCCACCAAGATCTCCTGACCTAACGCCACTCGACTATATTTTGTGGGGCACGATGAAGCAAAAAGTTTATTTCCACGTGTCGGAAACCAGAGAGGAGCTTTTGGAGAGAATACAAGAAGCAGCAAATCAAATAAGAGCTGATGTAGAGATGGTCCGCCGTTCAACGAAAGACATTATTATAAGAACTGTTAAGTGCTTATCATGTAACGGCGGCCATTTTGAACAGTTTTAATTAAATTTTTAGTTAGTTTAAATAAATAATTTGTTTATGAATGATTTTTAATAAATGATTGTTAATTTAAAAAAAAAATTAAAAATAATGCCAAATTACTTTCATTTCGACCTATGTCAGAGTTGTAATAATGTTTTTTTTTTCTTAAAGCGGATTACTTATTACTTACAAATTTGGTGTCATTTTGTAGCTAACATAACTAACTAATTAAATAAAATAAAAAAATACTTTTTTTTTTTTTTTTTTTTTTTACAGTACAATAGGGGAGCGCTTGGCCACGATCTCGCCTGATGGTAAGCTGAGATGTGGCCTAAGATGGAGCGCGCTGCCCTAGAATGTACCTGTTCACTCTCCTCTTGAAGACCTCCATATTGTACTCATCGGGGAACACAGATTCAGGAAGCATGTTCCAGTCCCTAGCGGTTCGAATAAAGAATGACGATCCGAACCGCTTTGTCCGGGTACATGGAACGTCAACCATGTGGCGATGCCTAGAATCTGTGCGCCTCGACGAACGATGGAAAAACGGGGATGGCGGAATTAGGTCGTGCAATTCCGCAGCGCACTCACCAAAGTGTATCCGGTAGAAAACCGATAAACTTGCCACTCTGCGGCGATGAGCGAGGCTCTGGAGTTTTTTGCCTACTAGCTCATCGTCGTTTATGAGCGTCGTTTATGAGGCGCGCCTCTCTATCGCCTCAAGCGTCTCCAGCTGGTACTTGGCAGATCCATCCCAGAGGTGAGAGCAGTATTCCATGCACGATCGGACTTGTGCTTGATAAAGATTGAGCAACTGTCCCGGACTGAAATACTGCCTCACCTTCGCCAGTATACCGAGCTTTTTTGAGGCTACTTGGGCTTTTGATTCAATGTATGAACCAAAATTGAGAGTAGGCGTCAAGGTGATACCAAGAAGCTCGAGGTGGTCAGTTATCGGTAAGGATACACTTTGGAAAGACGGAGTCAGGTTGAATGGACTCCGTTTTGCGGTGAATAGACACGCCTGGGTCTTGGTCGCATTGAACTTGACCAGATTGGCTTCGCCCCACTCGGAGACTGCCTGTAAGGACAAGTTCATGCGTTCGACCATCGCCTCCCGTAGAGACTGGATTTGTGCCGTACTGGCTCGCGCGCTGGATGCGTATCTCTCCACAACGGTGCTATCGTCTGCATACCCATAGATACCGGGTTTCAGCAGATCGTTTATGTGTAGCAGGAATAGTGTTGCGGAGAGAACTGATCCCTGAGGGACCCCGGCATTAATAGCCATTTGGTCGGACGAGCAACCGTCGACGACTACTCGAATCGACCGATCTCTCAGGAAATCTGAGATCCATGCGCAAAAACCGGTAGGCAGACCGTATGATGGAAGCTTGCCGATAAGACTATCATGCCAGACCCTATCGAAGGCCTTCGAGATATCAAGGGAGACTGCAAGCGCTTCACCATGATTCTCTATGGCCTCACTCCAGATGTAGGTGGCATACGCTAGAAGATCCCCAGTGGACCGATTTCGGCGGAATCCGTATTGGCGGTCACTGAGTAGATCGTTCGCTTCTAGGTATGCCATAAGCCTGCTGTTCAGTACACGCTCCATAGTCTTAGAGAGTATGGACGTGACTGAGATTGGCCTATAATTGGAGGGGTCGGCACGACTGCCTTTTTTGGGCACGGGCTGCACGTTGGCAAGTTTCCATGATTTCGGTACTTTTCCAGTCATCATCGAAAGGCGAAAGAGGCGTGTCAAGACAGGAGCGAGCTCAGGCGCACAGGTTTTTAGCACTATGGCTGGAATTCCATCAGGGCCACTAGCTTTGTTCACGTCAAGACTTCGCAGCGTTTTAAGAACCTCAGTCTGTCGGATGCGAATTTCTGGCATGCTCACCTCGCATCCAGGTAGACTGGGAGGTTTGGCGCTTGCGGGATCTAGACGTGAATTTTCTGCGAACAGAGTAGCAAGTAGGTTCGCTTTCTCTGCGGCAGTGTGAGCCAGCGACCCATCCGGTTTCAGCAGTGGAGGAAGTGAGGGGCGGCAGAAATTCAATTCAACCGACTTTGCCAGGGACCAAAACGCTTTACTACCAGAGGGGTAAGAAGCCAGTTTGTTCCCTATACGGCTAACGTGGTCAAATCGAGCTTTCCGTAGAGCCTTTTTGCAGGACTTGGCGGCCCGGTTGAAGGCTTTCTTCTTCTCAGATACGTCCTTGGCCTTGCGGTGTCGAGCATCAACCCAGGCCAGATATGCTTCATGTTTAAGCGCTTCAGCGCGTCTACATTCGGCTCTGAACCAGGGTTGAGCTTTGCTGGACGTGGCCACATCGGAGAATGGAATATAATACTCCATTCCCTGCCGCAGCACATCAGTCACAGCATCCGCACAGGTTGAAGGGTCTTCAGAAGAAAAGCAGACAGGCCGCCAGGGATAAGATGCAAAGAAAGAACGCATCTCGTCCCAATCTGCTGACTTGTATCGCCACACGCGCCGAGAGCCCCTGGGACTGGGATCGGGCGGCGAGTAGACAGATACAGATTTCACCAGACAGTGGTCGGAGCTGCCAAGCGGCGATGAAATCGCTACCGAGTAACGGTCTGGATCGGTTGTCAGCAGAAGATCCAAGCAATTGGCTGTATGGCTCTCAACATCAGGAACCCGCGTCGCTCCTTGGACCAGCTGAGTGAGATTTAACGCTATAGCGAGTTTACGCGTCTCTCTCCCAGCGAGGTCAGTGCACTGGTATGGGTATAGCCACTCCTGGTGGTGGGCATTAAAATCCCCCAGAAGCACTAGCTGAGCGGAAGGGTATTTGTGTTGAGCAGCATCCGCCGCCTCACTTAGGTACTCTGTGAGCCTGATCGTCTCCTGGTCTCCGCTGTGCGCTCGGTAGACACAAGCATAGATGAGTTTCTCTAGGCTTGTGTCCACCAGCATCCAAAGTACAGAGAAATGGGGGTCTTCAAGGTAACGGAGACGCCGACAGCAGATGTCGTCACGTACGTACGCGCACACACCTGACCGAGCTTTAAAGTTATGCTCCAGGGTGTAGCCGGGATACGATAGGTACGCCTGATCAGACGGACATCTAATCTGCGTCTCCGTGAGGAACAAGATACGAGGATTGCTAGTCTCTAGGTGGAAGTGGACTGCAGCGAGGTTGGAGTGTAGACCTCTGATGTTAGTGAGGTCTACTTTCAGCGAGAGGGAGTGCTGCCGCTGTACAACTTTATTCTTGTACCTTGCTTTTTTCATGTGAATTAAAGAGTGATGTAGGTGTGAAGACGGCAGTGAATCGAGGCGCTATACTTCTAGACCTGAGACACACACTCAGAAGCTACACTGATGGGGACTAGTCTGGAGACTGCGGGGACGCCCGAGCCCCCCCAAGGATGTCCATAGGGCCCTCTCGTCCGGTCGCCAACCGGCACTATGGCGCATCTTGGGATTTTTCGCTAGTTGGCGGGGCAGCCTTTCACATGTGGCTAGCACGCTACTTGGGCCCCCTACTGACTAGCGGTCGGCCAGCGGTGAACCGTGCCTCGGATCCCGCTACCCTCCATGACTAGTCTCCAGGTGCAACAACATAAGTGTGCGTCAAATCGTCCAGGTTGTATAAGCGCAACTGATTCGACCCGTCTTCACATGGGCTACATCAGCTTCATCGTGTCGGAACGCGGACGCTTGGCGACACGGCTTCAGCTGATGGGTGGTCATTATAGCCGCGACGATTGTCTCCCACCATGTCACCTGATTAGCACCACCCAGGGGCCACGTGTAGGGAATCCATACTCCGGGTATACTCCTACGGACGAAGGTGACTCGGCCCCCAAATACCATCATAAGGGGCTATTTTTTTTGATTATGTGCAGAAATGTATTTTTTTTTCGGAATTTTTTATGTTTTTTTGCGGTTTTCGAATTTTTTAAAGTATGTTTCATCACTCTTATCAATTAAATTTGTTTAGTGGTCCCTAGAATAACTTGTTATTGTTCAAATAAAACCAAATTTAGTATTCTGTGACACTCACTTTCGAAGTTATTACAATTTTCATAAATTCACTATCCGAATTGATAGGTAAAGATTAAAATGGCGGCCATTTTGAGGGGGGTGAGGTAGGGGACTGTAGAGGGGTTGAATTGTCGATAAAAATACCTGGAGAATAGCCCCTTCAAATATCGGTATGTCATGTCCGGACACACTGTATAGTGAAACGATAGGAAAATATGTCTTACACAAATACCGCAGCTTATGGAAAGACCTCAATGGGTGATTTAACTTTTTCTTTATAATTATGATTGGTTGCTAAGTAATTCCTTTCACTGACCGCGACAACTTTTACAGAAAAAAATGATACAGCGATCTTTGTAACGCAACGCAAGAGATAATATAATATTATCTTTATGGGCACCCCGCACCACAAAACCGGTGGTAACTGCATTTTATATTCATTTTTATGTATTATGTAACTCGTAAAGAATTATGTGCAATTTTAAAACACATAAAACAACATTGAAATAATTATTTTTAACAAATGGAAAACTAACAATGTTATGTAAATAAATATCTATTGAAACATAAAAGTATACATTAAAACAATAACCATCGTCAAAAATTGTAAACTATGAATAATAATTAGTATCATTGTAACTACCAAAGTCCATTACTTATAATACTTATAAAAATGTTACCATGTCACTCGTGGGAGTCATCAGTCAATATCCGAGAATCATTTCAAGATAAGAACTCAACATTATAAAAAGAAAAGACTTTTTGTTGTAAGTAGTAAGTAGGTACATATGGCCGACTATAAGCCGACCAAGAATTGGTTTTTACTTTTTAGCAAAATAATAATACCACATTTAATAGTACATAAAATTAGGACAAACAGAAATACAATTTTTCTTTTATGATTTTTTTTATGTTATATTTTAAACTAATTGGTACTTGGTAGGAATTCGACTCTCTCTTTGTAAAGATTGCTCCGGCCTCCGTTCCACGTATCGCGATGAAACATATCTACTGTTTTGGAATAATCTGCATTCTACCATAAATAAAATCTATGAATTTAGAACCTCTGACGTTTTTGCTATCGCGACTTGATGGTACCAAAATTTCACTTTTTTATTTTCACATTTAGTAATTTTTGGTAGTTGGTAAAACTCTAATTTTGTGAGTTGACAACCCTATGGGAATTTTTGTAAACTCAAACAAATCTTGCAGAACTCTATCTGTATTTATCTTTATCCAAACTTTATCCTTTTTTTTTTTTTTTTTTTTTTTTTAACGTTGGGAAATGCATTTACGCATCCCCCTCTGCAGTTTTTCTGCGTGAGGGGGTATGTGGGACTCGCGAGAAGCCATACCCACTAAAACCCAACGGTGGCCACTGTTCACCTTCGGCGGCAGGGGTTAACAGCCAGGCCTTATACCCCCACCGCTTACGTGGTCATTGCCGCGACTTGGCGGCTCGCCTAAGCCCATAACGTGACAATAGGCGTCGGTATCCGATAAGGATAACGACGCTCTATTGCCGGGCTATCCACCTTCTGGCACAGGGGGGGCCGGCTTACTTGCAGCGAGCATAGCTACAATATGCTCGTTTCTACGTAAACCTCCCCCTGAGCTTGTTCGTCAGGTCATGTTATTTTCACGGCTGATGCTGGGCGTAAAGACGTCTGCGTCTGCCGGGTCTACGTCGGCGCAGAGGATCCGCCGTTGGGTCATTCTCCCGGGCCCTCTCTGCAACCTCCTTTGCTTTCATGACGACAGTCACGGCCTCGCAAAAGGCCACGACTGTCTTCCATTTAGTGTTGCCACTGACCATCACTTTCGCGAGGCCCCGCAGGGTCAACTCTTCCTCTCCTAGCAAGCCTTCAAGAGTCCTTCGCTCCGCCGTCCATGCCGGGCACTCAGCCAGGGTGTGATGAGCCGTGTCCAATTGGTCGCTACAGTGGTGACAGGTGGGGGCCGGTTCCCGACCTATCCTGTGCAGGTAGCTGCCAAAGCATCCATGTCCTGACAGGACCTGCACAAGCCGGTAGCTGAGAGGCCCCCACCTCCTCTCTACCCACTCTCTAAGCACAGGGCTTATCGCGCTGAGGGTCCAGGCCCCCACGCAGGATGAATTAATTTCTCGACTCCAATTGGCGAACACCGCGTCGCGAGCCTCCCGCTTCCAGCCTTCAAGTGTTTCGGAGGGCAACCCTTCATCCCTCTCTCTTACCTCCGCTCCGCGCCAATAGACTTCCGCCAGGGCGGCCGCCTCGAGGTGCCAGGGTGCAGTACCGGCTATGACGCAAACCGCATCATACGACACGGTGCGATACGCCCTTGCTACCCTTATAGCTATCACTCGCTGCGACCGCCTTAGCACGATCGTGTTTCGCGTCAATAGTTTATCGGCCCATATTGGGCATCCATACAACGCCTGTGAGCGCACCACTCCGGCAAAGAGTCTGCGACACGCCCCGCTCGGCCCTCCAATGTTGGGCATGATACGGCAAAGAGCCGCTGCCGTGGTGGTGAGCTTTGACCCCAGTGCCGAGAAGTGAGCTTGAAATGTCCATCGCGGATCGAGCACCAAACCGAGGTATTTCAGTCGGGGCCCGATCCGGATGGGCACCCCACTCACAACGATCTCTTCTCCAGCCTGTGGTGCTCTCCGATTGCCGTGAAAGCATATAGCTACGGATTTATCGAGGGCTACTTTGAGTCCGAGGCTTTTTATTCTGGCAACTACTTGAGCCACTCCAGCCGTGGCGCGGAGTCGTTCCTCTCTAAAGTCGCGGCCTGTGGATACCACTAGGGTATCATCGGCATAGCATATGGCGGTTACGCCTTGCGGCAGCCCTCCTCGTAATACGTGATTGTACCCGATATTCCACAGAAGAGGCCCCAATACAGAGCCCTGTGGAACACCGCGTTCAACCCTATACCTGCCCCAGCCGTCTTGCCGTGGAAAGGTAATTTGTCGCTCTCGGAGATAAGATGAAATGATGCGGCGAAGATATGACGGCAAACGGTGTCGAGACAGGCCGCCTAAGATTTTGTCCCAGGGAAGAGTGTTGAATGCATTGGAGATATCCAATGATATTGCCAGTGCTACCCCACCCTGGGAAACGCATCCTTCTGCAATGTCGCGTAGGCGTGCTATAGCATCCACTGTCGAGCGTCCTCGCCTGAAACCATACTGAGCTTCCTCAAGATCTGGTCCAATCCTTGCCAGATGGTTCTGGATGCGGTTGGCGATAATGCGCTCGAACAGCTTGCCAGCTTCATTAAGCAGGACGATCGGCCTGTACGCCGATGGCAGGTCCGCCGGTTTACCGCTCTTCTTTAATAACACGAGGCGGCCAACTTTCCACCGTTCTGGAAACCTCCCGCTCTTAAAGCATTCGGTTAATAGCAAACAGAATCGCTGGTCCAGACCATATGAGAGGGCAAGAGACCACACTCTACCATGTACGCCGTCGGGGCCTGGGGCAGTGGTTTTCCTTTGGAGGCGGTCTACCGCCGCCTTCAATTCCGCTAACGACACGTCCGGGATAATTTCGTCACTGATCCTTTCCTCTTGGTTGGTGCACCTATCTCGATCCGCAGGGTCAATTGTATTGCGACCCGGAAATAAGGTTGTTATTACTTTTTTAAGAAGCGCTGGCTCTAATTTAGCTGTGATCGGTGGGGCCCAAGGACGCAGCTTGTTCATCACCAGCCTGTAAGGGCGTCCCCAGGGATCCAGGTTTAATGTGTCCAGTAATTCGGCCCAGGCTCTCTCTTTTGCGACCGCGATAGCTTCTCTAAGAGATTTTTTGGCATTCTGGTACGCAGCGTACCGTTCAGCCTCTTCCACGGTGGAGTAGTCAGCACGCCTCCGCCTTCGCCTATACTTGGTGTATTGTCGTCTAGCAGTAACACAGGTCGATCGGAGGCGCGCAAGATCCATCGACCACCAGTAAACTTTGTTCCGTGGGAGAGATCTTCTGAGCCTTGACATTGCTGCATCCGATATTTGCGCCATTGTCTCGCCAAACCAAATCCAAACTTTATCCTAGCTTATCCAACATTAACGTTAAGTCCTTTATCTATCAATCAATATTAATGAATGATGCTAGCAACTACAGTTTATCAAGAGCCAAGTGGCATTATAAACACCAAACACTAAAAGCAACTCGATAAGGGACAAATGACAATCTGTCGTTGGACAGATAATGTTTATAATCGAATGTATACATTTATATGGGGCATAACAAAATGCGATAAACTTTTATAAGTAAAAACATTAATCGGAATTTAATAATTGATTCTAATATTTTTAGAGACTCACAGACGAAGTTCATTGTGAATAAAGTTGTCAATATAGAAATACAAGTTGCCAGTTGCTTTATACTTATTAATAACGAGTACCCTATCTGTGTTATCTTTAAATCTTTGACTTTGCCGATCACGACTTTTGTAACTAAAATGTTCTTATTTGTTTCACTAAAAATACAATGAACATGGCTACATTGTACAGGCATCGGCCTGCTACAATTACATAATATGTACGTCCTAATTCCAATAAGATCACTAAGTAGACGATAGTTCTTCCTCACATACAGTACAATACAAAATTATAGATAGCATTGTTTGTTTACACTTAGCCAAATAAATTATAACGGCCTGATAGACGACCACGCGGGCGAACCGTGCCCGTGACTCAAGCGTGTCGGCTAAATAATTTACATCAAATATTTTATTATTATTTATTTTTTAAACATGTTGTTTTGTCTAGCGATGTTGTTTACGTCACAGTATTACAATATTATATTCAGTTAAACCGGTGTTAGAACGTTAGAACAAAGATGGTTCATTGCTCTTGATTGAATTTTTTGAAGGTTGGTTGATTTTATAATTAGAATATAGTTATATAGGTACCTAGATTTTGTGAAAATTGTCTGATTATCATTTACACGATATATAAATCGACTTAACAACAAAAAATTGAATGAAAAGCATTTAAAGAATGAGAAGTTTTTTTTTACTTTTATGCAGTCGTTCAAGTGCCGGTTTAAGAAAAATAAATTATGAAAAATAATTGTGACCGTGAACAACTGATAGATATCCTTACTAATATTATAAATGCGAAAGTAACTCTGTCTGTCTGTCTGTTACTCAATCACGCCTTAACTACTGAACCAATTTGCATGAAATTTGGTATAGAGATATTTTGATATCCGAGAAAGGACATAGGCTACTTTTTATCCCGGGAAATAGGATAGGTTTTATCCCGGAAATCCCACGGGAACGGGAACTATGCGGGTTTTTCTTTGACTGCGCGGGCGAAGCTGCGGGTGGAACGCTAGTATGGAATATGTATGGAATGTCGCTTCAAAAATTTAATAAATGTCGCTCCAATTCATTAATCTCATGGCTACATTTTTTTATTTACCTACTGGTAATTATAACTACTGGTAATTATGTATTGTTTTTACTTAGATATTTTTTTTTGTATTTTGTAAGACATTTTTTTAACCAAAAACACGAGTGTCGCGAGTGACGTATTGGAATATATATGTATATTGATTAAAAATTCGCGGACGATAAACTCACGGTCAATGAACTGTTTATCCCCGACCTATATACATAAATATACAATCAAATAGGATTAATCGATTCGACAAATTATTCAAAATATTCGGTGATGACCGACACTATTGTGGTTAGTAGTGGTTTTTTTACTGCAATAATGAATATTCTTGTCAGTTGTGGTTTCTATTTTGGATTGTCATTTTCATCATCTTTAGTAAATCCTATAAAAAATAGGTACGTAAAAAGAAACATAGAACATAGGTAGAACAGAATGATTTTTTTTAAAGACTAGGTAGGTATTTAAATTAAACTATAATTTATTTTAAGTACCTACCTATTTGTACTTAAATAATTATTTATCTAAGTATTATTATTTATTTTCCACATTAAATAACAATATAAATTAAGTATTAAATATTTTACTACGGCGCGATAGTATCTAAAACAAATTAAGATCAATTAAAAAAGAGATCATTGGTATCTAATTAGTGAGGGCTGAGGTAATTTGTTTCAAGTGACAATTTATAATAAATTATCATCGTGTTTTCCTATAGATTCGTTCAAATTGATACGGTCTACTCCGTTAAAATTAGCTGCTACAACCAGTTATTGCGGGTTCGTATTTGGTTACACCAAACAAATTCGGTTTCTATTGAAGAGCATAAATATGAGGAATGAATCTAAACATTTATTGTACGCCAGTATTAGAAATAACAGGTTGAAATCTAAGAATAAACATCACTTGAAGGCATCTTGAAGGTATGTTCCTCAAGTGAAGTTTATTCTCCGATAAGTATAGCATTAAACAATATTAAAGGAACACACAAAAATCTAACGAACTATGTATATGAAATTAAACTAATGACAAATAAGATAATCACTTTGAAATATAAATATTTGTTCATCCTTTGGACTGGATTAGGAATTTTAAATTATTACTAATAAAGATCGTATTTTTTTACTACACAAGAAATTTAATTTATGGCCGGCGGTGGTTGTCATCACAGATTATTATCTATCGAATGCTCGAATATACGAGTTGTCATAAAACTGAAAATGCGCGGCAATCACGTTTGACATTCATGATAGCCGAATTTGCTATCAAAATAGAATCGTGTTTACTAGTACCAGTTTTATTCGTTGCTACTTGCTTTCGGTATTTATAGATTTGACTGTGGTATTCGCACGAAAAAAACAAATTAAAAATTCGGTTGAGAACCGCGCAATTTTATTCAAACCGGCTTTGGATTGTTATGTTTTTAGGCGGGAATCTATATTATTATCACCTCTAAACCTAAATGAATGTTAGGTACTTTAACTGGCTAATCACGTTGTTAAGGTACACATAGTACGATGATTAAAAAACAATTATTCAAACTCAAACTCAAACATTCATTAATTCAATTAGACTACTATTTAGTAGCACTTTCGAATCGTCATTACATAAGTATTTTTAACATTTACCACCGATTATTATTTATCATCATATTAGCTGTTGTCATCTTTGCTTCTAAACAGTAATGTAATAAATTTAGCTTTTCATAGATTTTCCTCTACAAATGCAATAACTTCAGTGTTATTATGTATTCTTGATAAAATGAATGATTTATTACTCGACATTGAATGCAACAATAAATTTTATGATTATCTCTCTAAAAATGTAAAAACCACTTATTACTTACTTTTTTTTTAATAAATGTTGCCAGTTTTAAGATCGATATTTTATATTAATTATTAGTATGTGAGAGTATAATTTATTTTTCTGAACATATTATACAGGGTGTAATCGTTAAGGGTGTAATCGTTAAGGGTGCTATTACAGATTTTTAACAAAAAACGCTATTTTACGGTACCATTTTAACTCAAAGCAATTACACGTGAGAACAAAGTAATATCTTAATTTAAAGATAATATATTCAGTTCTACGATCATCTTATAAAAATTGTACGACGTCATACAAAATTGTCGCTGAAAATTGAAATACGATTTTCCCAGCACAATGATCGCATAAAATGCAAAAAAAATGGGGTCTAAAACAGTCTAAAACGGTACAATTTTAAGAAAATTAAAAGCCCAATCTATCTTCTTACCTATTAATTATTGAGGGATATATAGTCCTTTATAGATTCTGATAATTTTTTTGTATCTAAATCAAAATTTTATTTCAATTATTAGCTAAATTAAAAATACTTGTCGATTTCTTCATACATTTTGCTCTCGCGGGTCGTCAGACCGCGCTCAGAAGCGCTCTTGGAAGGACGGGTGTATCGCTCCTCGTCCCAAAAATAAAACTAATTAGAAAAAGATTATTTTGCGTGCACTGTCGTTTTCGTGATTTGAAATATTTGATACTTTATAAGAGTAAACTGTATAAGTTTCATATTCCAATTATTTGTAATTAAAAATTATGTTTTAAAAATTACCTTGCCTGAGATGTCTTTTTTATGGGTTGTTGAATAGATTGGTGGGGTAAAACAATTCAAGATGGCGTCGACGAAAATTTGACTTTTTTTCGTGATGGGTGTCATTTTCATAGTTTTTGGGGTAGCTATTAACGAATATGAGGTCAAAACTGAAATCCAAGATGGCGCCGAAGAAAATTGTACATCTTTTCGTCATGGGTGTCATTTTCATGGTTTTTGGCGTAGCTATTAACCAATATGAGGTCAAAACTAAAATCCAAGATGGTGCCGACGAAAAATTTGACATATTTTCGTCATGGGTGTCATTTTCATGGTTTTTGGGGTAGCTATTAACGAATATGAGGTCAAAACTTTAATCCAAGATGGCGCTGACGAAAATTTGACTTTTTTTCGTGATGGGTGTCATTTTCATGGTTTTTGGGGTAGCTATTAACGAATATGAGGTCAAAATTATAATCCAAGATGGCGCCGACGAAAATTTTACATCTTTTCGTCATGGGTGTCATTTTCATGGTTTTTGGGGTAGGTATTAACCAATAAGAGGTCAAAACTAAAATCCAATATGGCGCCGATGAAAATTTTACATCATTTCGTTATGGGTGTCATTTTCATGGTTTTTGGGGTAGCTATTAACGAATATGAGGTCAAAACTATAATCCAAGATGGCGCCGACAAAAATTTTACATCTTTTCATCATGGGTGTCATTTTCATGGTTTTTGGGGTAGCTATTAACCAATATGAGGTCAAAACTGAAATCCAAGATGGCGCCGACGAAAATTTTACATCTTTTCGTTATGGGTGTCATTTTCATGGTTTTTGGGGTAGCTATTAACCAATTTGAGGTCAAAACTAAAATCCAAGATGGCGCCGACGAAAAATTTGACATCTTTTCATCATGGGTGTCATTTTCATGGTTTTTGGGGTAGCTATTAACGAATATGAGGTCAAAACTATAATCCAAGATGGCGCTGACAAAAATTTGACTTTTTTCGTGATGGGTGTCATTTTCTTTTTTTTTTGGGGTAGCTATTATCGAATATGAGGTCAAAACTAAAATCCAAGATGGTCGTCGAATTTCAAGATCGCGTCATGGTAATACTGTCGCGTTATGGAGCAAGGCGGCGATTTTGGTATCTATGAATCTCGCCAAAGAAGTTTCACTCCTGACAAGTTTTCTCGGCACACACGTTCTTTTTTATTTTATTCTCTTCGTTTAAATGTTTTAGATAAACATTATTTTAAATAAAGTTTAGCGAATATATTTAAAGTTAATAATATCTGTCAGAATATTAACACAGATGATGATTGCCACAGAGTTGCGTTTTATATTACATTTCTAAATATGCATTTCAATGTTCTTTAAAATTGTTTTTTTTAAGACTTTCTACAAAACTGTAGTTGTTAACGTTTTTGTTATTTTATTTAAGTTTACTTTAAAGGAGTAAGAAAAATATACCTAATTATCGACGGTTACATTGGGGATTTGGTAATACATAGCTGTCTCAAAAACCTTGAAAATGACACCCATGCCGAAAAAATGTAAAAGTTTCGTCGACACCATCTTGGATTTTAGCTTTGACCTCATATTGGTAAATAGCTACCCCAAAAACCATGAAAATGACACCCGTGATGAAAAGATGTAAAATTTTCGTCAGCGCCATCTTCGATTTTAGTTTTGACCTCATATTGGTTAATAGCTACCCCAAAAACCATGAAAATGACACCCGTGTCGAAAAGATGTAAAATTTTCGTGGGCGCCATCTTGGATTTTAGTTTTGACCTCATATTGGTTAATAGCTACCCCGAAAACCATGAAAATGACACCCATGACGAAATGATGTCAAATTTTCGTCGGCGCCATTTTGGATTTTAGATTTGACCTCATATTGATTATTAGCTACTCCAACTCCTTGAAAATGACACCCATGACGAAAAGATTTCAAATTTTCGTCGGCGCCATCTTGGATTTTAGTTTTGACCTCATATTGGTTAATAGCTACCCCAAAAACCACCCACATTTGCAAATATGTTTGCTACTTAGGAAAAGTTCAGATTTAAAGATATAGGTAATGTGACGAATTTAATTTATTTCATTCCGACTGTTTCTCGGAATAACATACATTTACTAAGAATTGCATACAATGCCGGGTTTAATATATTGCCGGTAACCTAATATTATGTATGATAATAATTCTTAAAAAAGTATTTTATACATTTCTTAAAAAGCTTCGATATTGTATACAATAATACAATTCATATTCAAATTGTTGTAAAATAGTCACACTTTTTTAAGTTGGTTGAATACACTAAAATACTTATAAGGATCGTACCTACTAATAAAAGTAACAAAAAGAATTTTTAAAGTTCCCAGTAATCTTCTGGAATCAATTTCAATAAAAATATAAAAAAAAAAATAATATCAAGTATGAAGATGATCTATAAAATGGATTGCGCTATGTTTACGTGAGCGTGATGTCCCGCGAACCACGTTGCGACGTTAAATACCTAAATTTGAGTAACGCAGATTTGTGACAGCGTCCTTAAGTGTGCACAGGCGATTATTCCGTAACTATTGCAGATATCAAAAAACTTTAAACTGATATCGAAAGTACTTAACCTAATGAGTAAAATGGCCATAATAAATTTTTAAAAATAAAACGAGAAATATCTAAAAAATTAACTTGAAATCCTCCCATACATTTAGTATGAGATACGAATATCCCATGTACATTTAATATGAAAGATTTTAGCTTTTTCTTTCTTTTTTTGGTTTTCTGCTTTAATTACTTCGCAAATTTGAAGGGAAGTTCATTTAGAAACTTTAAATAGAGCTCCTAATTGTATTGCACAATGAGGACATCACTTCGAAAATCTGCTATTAATACAAAATGTATGGGAAATAAAATGTATGGGAGCGTTTAATGTAACATTTTTGGATATTTCTTAAAAATTTATTATGGCCATTTTACTCATTAGGTTAAGTACTTTCGATATCAGTTTAAAATTTTTTGATATCTGCAATAGTTACGGAATAATCGCTTGTGCACACTTAACGATTACACCCTGTATAGTTTCTCGTATCAAGGATACATAACCTCTCATAATGCTGCACTTATCATGTATCATGTGACATTTGAGTGCATTGATAATAATTACGTTTTACTGACATAGATATTTATTTTATACATCCTTAATCTTAAATGTAATATTGTCATGGAGTGCTTTAGTGGATTTTATACAGATAATATAAGTAAGTATAAAAATTTTCCAAACGTTGAAAATGTTTACTTTCTCTGTGGCACGTTTAAAAATAATCGAATGCAAAAAAAAATTTGTGTAAAAGTTGAATAGATTTTCGAACGCGGTTGCGAACCAGTCATTTAAAATTGGTATTACTAATTTACTTATGTAAATTCAATTATTACTTTATAATATACTAGCTTTCCACCCGCGGCTTAGCCCGCGCAGTCAAAGAAAAACCCGCTTAGTTCCCGTTCCCGGGGGATTTCCGGGATAAAACATATCCTATTTCCCGGGGTAAAAAAAAGCCTATGTCCTTTCTCGGGTATCAAAATATCTATATACCAAATTTCATGCAAATTGGTTCAGTAGTTAAAGCGTGATTGAGCAACAGACAGACAGACAGAGTTACTTTCTTATTTATAATATTAGTATGGATTTATGTATACGGAATTAAAAATTGATTATAGATTATATGGAATTAGAACTGTGACTCAACTCTAATTATTCAATTCATTTCTATTTGAAAAAAACATGTTTTTTTAAATAAACGTATAAAAGATACGCAAGTACATCCGAGGTCGTTAAACTTGTACGTTTAAACAAAAAATAACGTCATTTGATAAATAGTCGATTAGAAAAACGCATAAATAGATAGACTGTGGGTCAAGGAGTAACTGCTATTGAAGGTCAAATACAGCGTGACTGTATCATATCGACGTTATATTAGTAATCGTCTGTAGATGGTCTGTAGTCTATTAGTTGATTGATAATTCAATCTAGATAAGACGGTATTGTTTATTTTATATAACAGTTTTTTATCGTGGTGTTGGGAGATGTTTTAATTATGGAAAAATAACCCTGATTTTAGTACACACTAGCTGTGCTCCGCGGTTAAACCCGCATTGCTTCGCTCCTGTTGGTCTTAGGGTGATGATATATAGCCTATAACCTTACTCGATAAATGGACTATCTAACATCGAAAGAATTTTTCAAATCGGACCAGTAGTTTCTGAGAGTAGCGCGTTCAAACAAACAAACTCTTCAGCTTTATAATATTAGTACAGATTATAGTATAACCACAGTTAATATACTTAAATTAAATTATGATTGGTACAGGCTTCTGGAGTTTTATTTTAGAATAAGCTTTTTTTATAATATTGGCCTATTACTTACGTGCATTTTAATAAAATCGATTAGTGAAACAGATGTGAAATGCACCTGTCCTATTATCTCACAAAGGGGAAACCGAGCTTCACTTTTTGATGAAAATAAAATCATCAACATAGTATATGTAACACAAACAGTTTTAAAACCCAAATTATTATTTCAGAATAGAATTCATATCTCATAGAGTTAAGGTAAGGTAAGTTGGGTAATAGAAAAATAAATAACATTAATACTTAATGTTTATAACTTTCAGCATTGTTCATTTTCTATAGATTTTAAAATGACTTTTATGACTCTACCTGCAACAAGGAGAGCACCTTTCTCGAAAACATAATTGCGAGCTCTACAATTTACTAATAATAATACACTACAAGCATTTGAATTTGTCATAAATATGTATATAAAAAAACCCTTCAAGAAGACTACTGTACTGTATATTATGTATACTAAAACGGTTTTTTGAAACTTGTGAATAGGACATGAACTGTAGAGATTAAATAAATGTAAAGCGACTTCAGGAAAACTTTTTAAAATGTAGAGACAAAATGCAACGCTTTTAAAAAATATAGAGACACACATATCAACAAAAATGATAGAGAAAGAGTAACGACTCTACATTCCTACAATTCGATCCCGCCTCAATCACAAAACATTTCGAATCGGATCTCACAGATTTCCGCGAACGCACCGCAGCTGTCACGGAGCGCTTTATATTTTTAGCGGGCGATATTACCTCGTATGGGAAACGGTTTCGTCATGATCGTCTCCGACGTCGGTGGCAAAAGCCGTTGCGTCTCCGGCGACATGGCACTGGTGCACATATTCAACTCATGTTTTTTACTCTCACAGTTTGTGTTTACGCCGCCGCGTAAACGCAGCGACGGGCCGTTCAACGCGTCCATTTGCGCGTGCTATCGCAGCATGACTGACGGTTAGAGATGTAGGAGCGCTCCGAGCGGTCGGCTCGCTCGTCTTATATCAGCTGATTTTGTGGAATTATTCGTTCAACGCGGTTGATTTGTTGCGCGCTTGCACAAATGCGCAGTTACAAGATTGTCGGAACGTCATGCGTACACGCGCGATGCTGTATGCGCCGCGGTCAAAGAGGCCGCGGTCGAGACTGGACCGATTTTCGGCAGATTGCCATAATACGAGATAGCAATTTTTACGTCACATTCTTGTGACGTCACTCGATTCACTGTCTGGATTCGAATCAAGGTAGGCTGCTTTATCTATATGGCTGTGAAATTGGCGGGTTTTGAAAAATATAGAGCTCTCTGTGTACATGCAGTTGTTCCGGTATTTCCTATATCTCTACACCTACAATTTTTTATGTTTAATAAATATTAGTTATTAGAATATTCAAATTTACTTATTATAATCCTGAATTTCAGTAGCAGTGTGCTGAAAATCAATTTTATTAACCAGCCATAATCGATCCTGAGATCCTTAACTTTATCATAAAAATGTAGTTTATAACTTTTTCACTATTGCGTCATTATGTCTGTTAATACAAAACAAATAAAAAATACTCTATCATCTTTTATGTATTGATGCAAATAAATAAATGGCACAATAAACAATAGACAAACGTGCCTCGATTTAAATCAATTGATAGACTCTTATTATCAATTAATAATTGTTAGACTGTTTGTCTATTCAAACTCTACATAATCTATAGATAGAAAACATAAACGCTCTATAATTGAGCGTTTATGCTCTATATTCCTTGTCTTGTTTCTTGATGATAGTCATTATTATTATCTTTTATAATATGTTTATCCACTGTATCATGATTTTTGTAATCATATTAAAATTCAAATTACCTATTTTCGTTACAATATTAGATAAATACAGAATATTTACTATTTAATCATTGTATTACCTACTATTGTTTGGTTAATAAATTTTGAAACGCACTGTAGGGATTGCATATTGCATAAGCATACGAAAAATGTACCTTTTTTTTTTAAGTGGGGAAATCTTCCAAAGATACCCACGGCTCCCGGGGAAGGAGCCGTGGGTTATGTTGGATTCTTACCGACTCCCGGGGAAGGAGCCGTGGGTTATGTCGGATTCTTACCGACTAAAACCCCACTGTGTTCCGTCGAGCCGCTTTAATGAAGGGGCGGCGGGTATTGGTTGGAATTCTTCCGCGACCCCCTCGGCGGCAGTCCGTCTCCAGGTCAGGCGCAAACCAAGAACAGGAAAGGTGGTTTGCCTGTTCTCCCCTCCTGTTGGC
Organism: Colias behrii; assembly: GCA_029959065.1. NCBI lineage: Eukaryota > Metazoa > Arthropoda > Insecta > Lepidoptera > Pieridae > Colias > Colias behrii. The sequence goes on from JARWMC010000013.1 coordinate 1,425,939, forward strand.
GGCATGAGCGGAACACGTCTTAAGCCGCCTCACCGCACCGGACGATGGATTACATTCCCCGTTCCACCGTCCGGCGACGAAAAATGTAGAATACATTGATACAGATTATTATTTTAGATGCTGCTTCCACATCCGCCTTCGATTGATCCGGCAAAACGACGTAAGTTATATTCGAAGCTTTAAGTTGATTTAAACCAAAATATATATAGCAAATATACAGAATTGCTTCAATAACTTATTAGATCTGTTATTAGAGATGTTTTCTGTTCGATTGTAAATACATAGGTTAAGGTAACTCTGTGGTCGAAATACGAGCGTTTTCGTCCACAGTATATAGAAAATGATATGTTAGACTGTGTTTTCGTCTATTTTTATATGAAACAATAATAAATCATCTTAGCTCTTAAGTATTAAATACGAAAGGCAATATCTTATCTTTAGCTATAACCCGCATTATATCGCTTCAAAACACAGTCATCCTAGGTCTTAACTGCTTGACCTGTTTTCATCTGGAATTTCTAATAGGTAGGTACGCGTTGTTTCTGACCCGTTTTGGCTGACTGATTTTAGGTGTTTCATTTACATATAGTTCGTTATAAAATGTAAGTATGTAGGCTAGTATGTAGTATCATAACAGAAGGCCTATTATAGGCATTAAGTTTCGGGTATCATTTAATCTATCACCAATTTAATTAGTTTTGTGTTTCTTAAATAATAGGGTGTGTCCTCAAAATAGTAGATCTGTCACCAAAATGTAGTCACCAAACAATGCAAAATCAGTTCCACAATAAATCACCTAAAATCCTGAGATATAAGGTCTAGTACCAAATAAATGTTTTTATATGTATTATAAAAGGTGTGTCCTAATAAGTATTTAAGCAAACTAATTTAAAGAGATCACCAATAAATCATATTATGTTACTAGAAAATTGCATTAAGTTCAAATAAAAAATTAGGGTTGTCATCATCGTTTCAACCAAAAGATTCTGCTACCTTACTAGACTCCCAAGGTTCTAAATTTCCACTGGTAGTATAAATTATATTTAAATTTAGCAGAGTAGTAAATAAAACAATTAAAGTCAAAATAATCAATATTTATTGTTTAAAATAATTACCACTGAACAATCAGCGCTGGTTTAAAATAGCTGGCTTATGGCTAGCAGAATAGAAGATAAAACACTTAATTAAAGTTAAAATAATCAATATTTATTCTTAATTTTTAAAGCGCGCCAATTTGTCTCCGCCCCTTTGATCATTTTTTCATTAAAATTATAAATTGATGTATTAAATTGGTAACGAATACTATTAATTTCATATCTGAACGAAATAAAATGTTACTACTGTATTGGTGACAAAATATCAAATAAAAAGGAGTCGCAGTCAGGGATCGATAATCGATTTATTTGGTGACAGATCTACCATTCTGAGCACAGAGCTATTATTTAAGTAACAAAACTGTTATTATAAGAACGAAGTTTATATTCATGTAATGCAATATAATTTTATTGGTTATCGATCTCTTATTTAACACATATATTAACATTAATTTGATAATTGATACCTGGGAACAATTTTTGTTTATCTGAGAACGAAAATATTTCGTGGTGATAGATCTATTTATTAGGTGATACAACTTGATGACAAATATAAATTTTGGTGATAGAAAATATAGTTCCCTTAAGTTTCTCTTACAGCATCGATTACAATACAAGCCTTGATATATTACATAGTAAATTATAAAAATGTTCTAGGAAATGACGTTTATAAATAAGTGATCTACCTCAAGGTGCCATGGTACGTATCTAAAGGAAAATTATAAATAATGGTTTTTAATTACCACTCAAAGGTGGATATTATTTTGCTATTTAATAAATCTAGTGTGGCATAAACGCGTGTGAATGTATGTTTGTGTTTATATTTCGATTGAATCAAAACGACGGAACCGATATTTAATGAATATAGAAATAAATTGGGGATCTTGAAGAAGGAACATTTGACATGAAATACTTTATTATAAAAGATGCTGTGAAGGTGAAAAAGATAGGCTCATTTTTTTTTCATGAAGACAAAATATCATCTTAGTCTTCTAAGTTAAAGTTAAAACTAAATAAAAACATAATGATCTAATTACATTTGTAATTGTGATTGGAAAATACACTTGGATAAGTCTATAATAAGAACTATCATAATCCACTTGGGAGGCTTTGTCTTATGAATCCGTATAAGGTTTCCATTGAAATAAATTCAATCAATGTCACTTAAGTCTTTTACAGTCGATTTGTTTAAAAAAAATGAGCGTGTGAGCCGAGCACACGTGTCAGAAGTAAAACTTCTTTGGCAAGATTAGACACAACAATCGTCGCCATACTCCATGACGTGACGGTATTGCCATGACGCGACCTTGAAATTTTATTCTCATCACGCCTAAAGAAGTTTCATTTCAATAACTTTTATGCAGTAAAAAATGCCATATATCAGGATGCAGGTGTACAATGGACTTGAAGACTCATCAAAGATGAAAGGAGAATTTTTAAGTGGTCTTCTTCATTTACTTGTATCTTCATACTTCAAATTACTGAGATCTTAAAATATATAAGGCCTTTCTTTTCATAATATCCAAGTACCCCATTTTAAAAGTATGTAGTCAATATTATGTAGTCAGCAGTATATTATTTGTATCTATCTACATCATGTCTTCTTAAATAATTCCTCTTCTCTGCTAAGAAATTCGTCAAAATTATGATTCTGGATAATGAATACTGTGAATACTGATCCAGAATTAGGGTACTATAAACTTAAATAATAACTTCCAATTTATTATTTTTATTATCTAAAATAGCTCTAGATCTCTAGATGTCTTAATAGTGCAGTCATTCTAAAGAAGAATACTAATTTATTGTATGTTAGCTCAATACTTACTCGGGTATTACGAGTATATACAGTTTCATGTAAGTATTGTTGTCTTTAAGAACATAATATCATACTTCATTACTACATATTACTTATTTTAATCTTTCTCATTAGCTTGTTATTTTCTTATTTGTTACAGAATATTTGTATGTGATCTTCGTCCACTAGAAGAAGTCCAATTAAATTGAAACGTCCTCTTATCCGACAAATACAAACAATAACATTAATTGGAGATAGTTTAGCAACCTTTGGATATGTCCTGTTTAGCTTAGATAACAAATAATGTGTGAAAATAAAAGTTAAAAGATTCAAAAGTGTTTTTTTTTAATCCAAAATCACATCATAAAGCATGATGTTTTTGTTTTCTTCTTTCTAATTATATAATTAAAATGTTGCACTTGTATTCAAGAATTCAAGAGGTGTGTCTGTCGATAATGAGTGTATTTATAGTTATTGACGTAAATCTAGTTACCTACATAATATTATGTATTATGAACTACATAGTCAAAGAGATCGACACAGGGTATGTTTGGCACGCGGACGACGCCCATCTAATTAAATGTAGTAAGTAAGGTAAAAGCATCAGTAGATGACCACTTAAGGAGACAGAATATTCTTTTTAAATGTTTGACTTTAATTATCATATGAATTCAGTAAGTTTCTTTTTTTGGAAACCCTGTGAAATGTGTTTTAACATATGAACAAGCATTTCACCACGTACAATGGTCGAATAAACTTAAAAAAAATTAAAAATGTTCTTATATTAGAAATTTAGTAGTTGACCATCTAAAAACTAGAAGATGACCATATTTTGCATCAGTAGGTGACCACTCAGATGCTACAATTTTAATTGGGTTATTTGTTAAATAAGAAGCAATAAGATGAAAAGATAACGTTTTATTTGAAATATAATAATAATTAGGCCTTTTTAAGCCTATAATTTAAATAAAAACAAGGTTCTAAAAGATCCGACAGATGGTTATAAAACAAAAGGACACTGTCAAACACAAAGCGTAAACGTCAAACTTTTTGCCAAATTTATCATATCAAGGAATGTATCTCTGGAACATCATATACATTTATTTTAGAACTGGTCTTCTTGGGAGCCTCTATATGAGCAACTACTGCATCCCAGGGACAGTCGAGCACATCTTTATGCCATTTTTTGCCATTTTTTGCACCCAGTCGCATATTTTATGCTCCTCTTCTGGTGTAAGGATGGATGTCGGACCCATTTTTCGTTCCATCGGTGACTTCCCTTTTACTTTTTTTTTTAAGCGTTATTCTTGGTACACCGAACTTTTTTGCAGCCGTTCGTATTGGTGTTTTATCAGACGAACATCGTTCACTGCTGCAAGCATTGCAGCTTCAGTATAATTTAGGAATGCGCCCCTTTTCCCAGGCATCTACAAGATAAAATTGGTTTTAGTAATAGACCATAGCCATAAATTCGTACCATAAAGTTAGTCAACTACTAAAGAAAATCAATCTATTGTTAAAGTAAATAAAATAGTTTATTTTAATTAATTATTATATGCAGTATATTTAAAAGATACAGAACATAATCAAAAGTTGACCACCATGGTCAATTACTAGAAAATCATAGTCAAACGGTAATTCGGTAATGGACCACCATGGTCAATTACTAGAAAATCACAGTCAAACGGAATCAGAATTGGACCACCCCCACATCTCAATTTTGTCAACAAATCTTTAAATTTTAATTACCCTGTCATTTAAATAAACCATAAACGAATAAAAAACGAAAAACACTTACCGTCAACAAGGTGACAAAGTTCCTAGTATTCAGCTTCAAACTTTTTCAATCTCTACGAATATTATTACAAAAAACGAATTTATTGATTTTATGGTCCGTCACTCAACAAACAACTGACAACCATTTACTATATTTGACAGATATAGATGCGCAATTTTCGCGCCTATTTGACCAGATAGCAGCACTAACTACTTATTAACGAATGAGTTTTTAAAATTGCCGCGAATTCTTATTATAACGGTTTATGTGCATTAGCGGTCAACTACTGCAGGTACATGGTCAACTACTAGTGACTTTACCCCTATATGGTGCAATTATTATTTATAATATTATTTAATGCAAGTATGTAATTGTATGTTCTATTGATAAAAATTCTGATGACGTATATATGCCTAATGTACATATTTTCAGTTTTAACGATGAAATAGAATTTCAGCTTTTTTTTGTGGTTACTGACTATCGCTTGATAATGTGAAGTGAACGTAAACGAAGTCGGGAAAAAAGATAGTTTACATTAATATTTAGTAAGTATCATATTAGCTAAGCTAGCAAAACAACGGAGGACTCCCATCTCCTATCAATCAATCAATATGATGTTGATTTTTGAAATTAACGTGGCCTATTTTTCTCTAAGTCTATACATAATTAGTCTATTTTTCTTCCAAATTTCATACAAATTGCTCTTGTGAATCCGGGAAAGCGTAACGGATGGCTAATTTTTCGTATTTTATTGTACTACATAGAAGTAGGCATGGATAAATGCTGTGGATAAATGTAATAATAGCGTATCAACTTCATCTATTATGAAGGTGTGGTTCTGAGTAATAGAGAGAATTATTGTTATTGAGCGTATAATACGATAAAGTAGTGCTTTTAATAAATTGTTGATTAAATTGTACTGACGTCATCGAAGTTCATTGTTTTTATTATGTGTATTTAGCCATAGCTTGCCAATAGAACACGCCTATATTGTACATCCACAGTATTCATACCATAAAATTGTAAATAGCTAATTATATTGTGAGTGGAGACAAAATAATGCACTTCACATTTGTTTCACTGACCGAACTTTTCAATTTTGATCGAAAGTACGAAAATTAACTAGTTACTTTGTTTGTAGATTATAACTTCGTTATTAATTACCACAACTTATTATTAGACAATTCAATCTTCAAATTATAGGTTCTTTACAGACGGTCAATAACAAAATATTATAAAGATAACATAAAGTTAGCAATTGGGTACCTAAAGGGAATCCCTACAGAATAAAATGTTTGACTTGCGCTTAGTCATTGTTTATTCTATGCAATTAATAGACATTACCTACTGACTACTGTTATATCCATCGTAAACTATTTATATGTAGGTATGTAGTAGTAGTTTAAATTCCAGCGCAATTAATAATTATTAACCTAGAGCTATGAATAAATTAAGATGTCTGCGTCGATAACCCCTGCGGTTTTACAGAAATTATTTTTCTTTGATGATCCACTCTTCTTCTGCCTTCCACCCATTTCATCGGTTTAGGCACATATTAGATACTAGGTTTAGTGTGCCTAGAACAACTACATTCTAACAAATAAAAAAAACCAAAGGTATTGAAAAACAAAACTTACATTACTACTAACAGCTTTCGCATTTTTGGTCGTATATCATATGGTTTAGGTCTTTTCTTTAATACCTTACCTACAGTATGACTGACAACTTTTTACAATCCTTACCAACTATTTTTCCAATCATCTAAATCGAGATGTTTTGTGAAACTGTTGCGTGGTTACGATCACGTATCGACCAAATTTGAAGACGAAAGTCTTAGCCAGGCTTTAGGTACGTAACCTTTGCCTCGTCTATCTGAGTTATTAAACATATTATGTAAAATTATTAGTCTGTAGTTTAATTAACAAAATTGTGTATTACTCGTAAGTACTCGTTCTTCTTCTTTTTCTTTAGTGGTATAAGTACTATAAATACTTTAAAGTTTTTCATAAAATTTGACCTTAGTTTAAAACTTCAATCGAAGTCGTTGTGAAGAAAAGACTCTAGTATTATTTATTTAAAGCAGTCAATTAATAAAATCACGTATAATTTAGTTACTATAACGTCACCATAAAATATTTTGTAATTACAACGTGTCGCAAAAGTAGAGTTTGTAAAAAAGAGAGCTACCATGATGTTACCATAAAATCTTATTTTAATTTGATTCTAATTTAGGCTGCTTGTCTGACCATATAAAAAATAATAACATAAATACAGAAGCTGAACCAACCATGGACATGTTTCCATCACTCTTCGACTCAGTACCTAAAACCAGGTCTCAATTCGTAAATGACCTGGACATACCAGAGATTCCCGTAACACCTTACATCTGGACTCCAGAGGTTTCACCAAGGCACAGTATATCGTCACTCAGTGAGGAGGAAGTTAGGACAGAGTCCTCTGACTCAAGTTTAGCTCTCTCCAGGGCTATGACAGACTCGGAGATAGATTATGAGAGGTTTAGACGGGTGAGATTTGTTTAAGCAAGGTTAATTAAGGGCTGATTTTTCAATCCTTGGTTAAAACTTATTCATCGAATAACGTATTAAACTACCATTTCAAAAATGTATTCTAATTGTCCGAATTTGACAGTTTACAGGTGACATTTTAAAATGTTCGTGTAATATACTTTATTGGACGGATAAATTTTAACCAAGGATTGAAAAATCGGCCCTAAATTGAAGATCTACATAATTACGTATTTTAGTAAATTGAAGTCGTACCTAAACAAATTCTTAACTTTGAAACGATAAAGATTTTTAAAACTAATAGAAATATATAATTGAACACCAAGGATAATCGATGATCCTACAAGCAAAAGCAAGTAGGTATTTCTTTAAATTATTATGTGTGTTATTCTGGTATTATAAGTTACATTATTGCAAAGTATCATCAAAATCTGTTCAGTGGTTTCATTTTGAAAGAGTAACAAACAAACATAGTATATTCTAACATATTACGACAATGTGTTGTAAATGTCGGCAAATAGTAAATTTATAATAATATCAATTTTTAAAATTTAGTTTCAGAAAAGAACTCTCAGTGATCCGTGGTTAGAAATGAGAAAAGTTTTGAACTCTTTTCCACCTGGATATTTAGACTCGTTGAATAAGTAAGGAGTTTTAATTTATCTTCTACTTTATCTATATTTTAGCAAGAACATACATTTCATTATTTCAGTTTAATAGTACAAAGGACTTCATTTGATTTAATTAATTAAATACATAGATTTAAAAAGTATCTTTAAATAATTATAAACCTTAAATATCAGTTAATCGGTTTGAAATTTATACTAGATTTCCGCCCGCAGCTTCACTCGCTTTGTCGAAAACTTAAAACTTCAAGAAGAACAACTCTATTTAAAAAAACCGTTTCAAAATTCGTTACATAGTTTTAAAGATACGGACAGACAGACTTCTGTACTTACCTACTAACTACTATGTAGTGGTTAATAGTCGTCGTACTAATAACATCCCTTCACAGTTTCAGCTATCAAGAATCAGAATCCGAATGTACTGATACCGATTCAGTAATCGGTAAACCCAATTATAATGAGGAATTACGTTTGAAGATGGAGCGGTTCTTCGAAGAGGAGTGTCGAGCGTTCAGTCCTGATGACCCTGGGTACATTGCGCTGCAGGAGGCTCTAGCTGATTCGGAAGTAAAGGTATAATTTTGTCAAGGAAAAAATAAAACACTTTTTGCCAGTATCCATTCATTTAAAAAAATCGTAAAAGTAATAACTATCTATATTTAAAAAAATAATCAAAATTTTAAATAATTTTATATTTATGTTCAATTTTCAAACCTATTTAGGTATTATAACTTTGGCTTTATTTCTTATCCTACACAATCGAAAAATATCGGATATTAATTTAAATCTTAATGAATGACTTAAAATTAAAGCTTTTAAAAATATCATTAATTTTTTTTTTATTCGATGACTAATATTCTAAATAAACTCAAACTTAGTAATTATGAATCAGAGTTCAATAATCTAATTTCCTAGAAATCATTGACATCAGAAACGAGGCGATGTGACTCGATTCAAATACATTGACCATAGGAACAAAATGAATAAATTTCGCAAGATTTCAAATGAATATGACCAAGAATATGACTCATAGTTTAACTACTAGTATAGGTAGTATTATATTATCACTAGGTATCATCAGTGGCGGGGCAAGACCTAAATTTGATGTGGGCAAGACAGATTTCGCGAGGCCCTGTTCTATGGCGACCTGAAGACGGATTTTATAAAATAATAAAAACAATTAACACTGCCAAGTTTTTATTGCATACTTTGATTTGATTGGTTGTCTTCCTAGTCAAGAAAGTAAACAAATAAAACCAGGGATTCCCGGCACTCTGGTTGTTTTTTTTTTTAATTTATTAAGGCATTGGAACTCTGGTCGGTCGGCGGCAAATGTTGCCAGACTAAGAAACCATGTTTCACAACAAAATTGATTTATATCTTTTTTAACCGACTTCAAAAAAAAGGAGGAGGTTATCAATTCGGCCGGTATATTTTCTTTTTATGTATGTACTACTCCGAGGGTTCTGAACCGATTCTTTTTTTGTTTGATACGGAATGTTGTCGATTTGGTCCTATAAAAATTTTATTCAGATAGGCCCAACTTTGATTCACTTCCCGATAACCGATTGAGCTGAAATTTTGTATACCTACGTGTATAAATTGGATAGCGATTAAACATTATCATGACATAGAGCTGATTTGATGATGGAATCGGAGGGTGGCCATTTTATTGAGTTTGGGCTCGTTTGATTCGTGTTGAAAAATACACTAAAAAGTATTAAATAAAGTTTGGAAAATCCAAAAGTGCACGACTCATAATGCTCATTTAATTATGAAATATAAAAAATAAAAAAAAAATATATATATAGATATACAGTCTTGTAGTTTTCGTTTTTTATTAATTGCAATTAAACGACACTGAATTAATTAATCATTCGCATTCAGTGACCTACAATCGTCGATTAGAATATTTAAAAAAAAAAATTAACTCAAATGATGGATTTTTTCACAAGTTATAGTGTTTTCAGGTTTCACACATGACGGACAGGAAAATTTTTTGACCTATTTCGGTGTTTTTTTCCAATTCTATTGAAGTAAATCAATTTTTAAAAAGTATGGGATTAATCTCCATTAAATTATCTCGACAATAGTATGCAAAATATCTTGATTCCGTGAACTAACAAGGCTATAATAATAAGAATAGCTGCAAAAATGAGGCGAAAAAAATTTTTCGATCGTAAAGCACTCTCTGATGCTTCGCATCATGAGTCGTGCAATAAAAATAACTACGTTAATAACAACCGACTTCAAAAACGAAAAAACAAAAAATTAAAAGATTTGATATTATTAATTACTACATATTATTCAGATGTGCTATTTATTAAATAGGTTTGAAGTCGGTGCCAAGCACTAAGCACTTAGTATTAAGCCCGTGTACCGACATCAAACCTTTTTAGTTTTTAGTAAATAGCACATCTAAAATAGTTTGGAAAATCCAAAAGTGCACGCCTCATAATTTTTTTTTAATAATTATTTATTAATTATTATTTTTGTTTATTTAATAACAATTAAACCACATCGAATCAGACCCTGAAAAATGAAAGGGTTCTATTCCTGAGCATACTCAAGCGTAAGAGAAAAAAAAAGACTCGATTAGTAAAGTATTTCGGTCGCTATCGTGTTAACAAGAAAATCCTCCGCACATACAGACACACGGACGTCCAAGACAGAACTTTTTTAAACTGTTTTTTAACTAGTTTAAATAACAAAAATGACATCAAAAATATCATGAATGTTAAAAATAGTGTTTTTTCTTAATATGTGTGTGTATGTATTATCTTACAAGTGCAATGTATGATACATAAAGACATTTTAAGTTTGAAAAATCAGATGTTTTGCGCGAAGTGACAGTAGTACCCACCTCAACGCTTCGCTTATGAGGCGTGCAATAATAATATGTAGTAATTAATAATATCAAATCTTTTTTATTTTTTGCTTTTCCGTTTTTGAAGTCGGTTGTTTTTAACGTAGTTATTTTTATTTTATTTTATTCTCGCTTTAAAAAATTTTGAGGCGCGAGGCCCCTTGTACCGCGAGGCCGTAGGCGGTGGCCCACGTCGCCCACGCCTTACGCCGCCTCTGGGTATCATCATCACTACATAGTATAAAACAAAGTCGCTTTTTCTGTCCCTATGTCCCTATGTATGCTTAAATCTTTAAAACTACGCAACGGATTTTGATGCGGTTTTTTGTAATAGATAGAGTGATTTAAGAGGAAGGTTTTAGTATATAATTTATTAGGTTTTAGACAAAGCTAGTCTGTGATATAACGTGATGTTGCGTGCGTATGTACCTACACATGAAATTAATAATAATAAATGTTACACATGAAATTAATAATAATAAAACAGTTGACAAGTCTGATAAAAGATTTGTCATTTGTTAGGAGAGTTGCTAAGGCTTTCCTTTACCGGATGAAATTCAATAATACATATTATTATGAAATCTACAGTACTTTATCAATATATATAAAAATGAAACCCGTTTTCCTTAGTCACGGCATCACGCGTGAACGGGTGGACCGATTTCGATAATTCCTTTTTTATGATATTGCTTGAAGTACGAGGATGGTTCTTATGAAAAGAAATCATAAACATGTACCACGAGCGAAGCCGGGGCGGACAGCTAGTGTATAATATTTTTTGCTAAACAAATGTACTAAATCAATTTTAATGTAGCTGTAAAAATGTATATTTTTATATTCTATTTACCCATTATTATATTACCAGAGAAGTTAATATCTGATGAAACTAAATGATGTAAATTAGAAAAGTGTTGTATAACTAGCTTCTGCTGACAACTTTACTCGTACGACCTTTGAAAATATGACTTGTTATTTATAAAACTAAAGGTCGAAAAAAAAACCCAAAAAGTGGCGTTACTAACTATAATTATTATTTATTACAGTTTTGTTATAGTTTTATGTATACATATGCCTAACTTTATTTGAGAATAATTATTATGAGGCAATTGATACTATTTTTTTACTTTTCAGGATTCTGATTTGGAGAGCAGCCTATCGTGAGAGATCGAAACTTTTTTCAATGAAGATTATTTTTATGTCATTTGTGGTGCGTTTATTTAACAAAGCAATTACTATTGAATAAATCATTATCATTTATATAAATGGTGTCTTTCATTCTATCGACCAACCTTTATGAACTTTTTATGTATTCAAAAATATTCAACAGATGGCGCTAGTAGTCTTGTGAGTGTATGAAGTTAATTAATAAAAAACAATTTAAGATTGTAACAAAAAAAAATGTTCATTAATTTGTGTGTTACATTTAATTGTGATATCAATAAATATTGGTTTAGATAAGCAAATTATATTGTTTTATACTTATAATTAGTTAATTGTTTACAACGGGAATCGAACCCATCAGAATTTAATATGTGAAGCGTGTAAACGATACATCGTATTGTTACCAGTAAAATAAAAGTAATAAAATTAAAAGGTATAGTAGTAGGGGAGCCCAAGAGTTGATTTTGGGGTTTACTGCGTCAAATAAAATTAATATCTTACCTTACCTATAGAACCTTATCTATAGATAAATACCTACATCCAGCCAGTATGAGCACCGTAGGGTAAAGGTCAAGGTATATATGTCAAGTAAAATAAAACAAAATATTTGTGTAAAAAGTATTTTTAATGGGAATGGCTGCCAACATCACAACAACTGTATAAACTGCATTGTACTTCAGTTTTAATAGTTTTCATTACATTAATGTTATACAATAATAAAACTAAATGAGATTTTCATACGAAATACGTCATAAAATATACTAATCGAAAATCCAATGAAAAAGTTATATGTGTTTTTTGAAACATAAATAAGAACATTTGATTATAAATGAAATTAAATTCTAAGAAAAATTTATAAGAAATTTTACTTAAGATATTGTTATAATAATAATTTATACATGACGTACTTTGAGTGTACAATTTTTAACATACAATTTTAGATTAAACTTAACATAAATTCCTTAACCCAAGTAACGAAAGTAACGAAAACATCTAAAAAATAATACAATTTGTAATATAAAAAAAAAACTTTTACATAAATTCAACCCAATTTTTAACATATAATTAAAAAGATACATATTGCACATTTTATTTTGGATCCAATGAGATTCATAGTTAACTTACAAAGAGTAAGCAGGACGAATATATATTCGAGCGACCATTTTAAAGGGTTAGAGTGAAACAGCATTATAAAATCACTTTTACTTAAAACAATGTGCTTAAATTAAAATATTACACGTAGATTATAAACCAAATCGTGATTAAATTTGTCATTTGTTGGTAATTTTTAAACACCATAGACAATTTTTTCATTTTTATTATTGTTTCAAATTCAAAAGTTATAGGTACCGTCTGTACAATACAGATGACCATTAAATAATAAAAATGGGAATTTAATTTTTCAAAAACGTATTTTACCGATATTTCTTGTTAAATTAAAATATGTACGTACCATTTTGTACCTATTTCGAAAATTGTCTATGGCGTGCTTTGAAATGGGATAGTGATCACTTCTATTTAACATTGATAGAACACTTAAAGCGTTTAGTCGTCTAATCTCGCATTTGTTTCTTAGTGTTGTTTTGTTAAGCTTAAATCTATTAGGATGACCGGAATCAGGAAGACAGAAAATTAAAAGTTGGTCAATCTACTTCATACCAACATTTACCGCCAAACTTTCAAATTTGGAACACAATGTGACCATAGACAGAATATTTTTTTTAAAGTAGGCACCGACAAATAACCATTCTGCCTTTCTCGCCCGGTCCGAATAAAGCTAATCTTAAATTTACTTATAGAAAAATATTGCCAATCAATTGAATAATTTGGTAACATAGCCTTAAGTATAAGTTATATATATAGGCAAAGTAACATACATTCGCTGCCCTATATCATGGACGTGCTTATAAAAGGCGATCTTAACCTATAATAATAATTAAATATTACTTTAATTAAATATTACTTTAATATAAAGTAAAATAGTTGTAATTGAGATTTGGTGAATAAACTAGCTGATTATAATTATTTCGTGGATACAAATTTCAACGGAATGTTTTATGAACGTCGGAATGCTCATAAGAGAGATGTTTCAAAAGGCATGAAGCTTTGGCTTATCGAAAAAGAACAGCTTTGAATCAAAATCACGAATGAATATTAATATTTTAATAAATGGAAGATTTCTGCGTATTATTTCATATTATTAGTTAGTATGAATATTTAGAAACAAACAAAACAATGCGCGATGAATTTATAAAATAATGTGGAGGAAGGAAGGTGGAATTCCTCCATCGAAAAAGGGAGGATCCTCGACCAGTCTACCCGACTGGCCGGCCGTGAAGGCCCCAATGGATGATGTCGGAAAGTTGTATATATAGCTCTGTAGCGAAAACATTTCGCTTGCGCGATTCAGAAATCAGAGCGAGGTGTCGCTACAATAACTTATACATTTCATGGCTCTTTAATTATTTATCTCCTTACGGTACATTTGTAAGCCCCATAGGAAACATCTCTATCTCTAACATATAAAATAATTATAGGCTAGCAACATTGAATCGTGATACTTTTTTAATATGACAAACGAAAACATTTATTGCCATAAACTGTTGCGCCTCTGTTGTCTATGCTTTCATGCAATAAATATATGTATATGTACGATAACATCACAGCGAAAGTATCACTGAATATAATATATAACACAAATAAGTTGACACAACAATCGTGCATATTAATTATAAAACTAAAATAAAAAGCCACACGTATTTTCTAAATGGTGGGTTGCTTAAAATTATCATATTACGACATGAGACAAAATAACGTGACGTCGACTCGTTTATATGGATTTATTAAATTAACTAATAATCCATACTTTTGTAAAGTTAAACCAGTTATTTTTATGTCTTCAAATATACACAGAAAGACATGTGAAATGTTTATTGTATGAATATTTCAAGTGTGTTAAAAACTGTTTTTACAGAAATAGTTGAGTCAACTATTTTCAAAAAGAAATCAATGTATCTGGTATAAGCTTAGAAAATGTGAAATTTTCAGCAGAATAATTTTCTTCTCAAACATTGAAATAAAAAATACTTTACTATAGATCAACGAAGAAAAACGAAGAAGTTTATTTTTTATAATTAAAAAAAAAAAAAAATGGTTATATTTTCTATGTGCGTTTTCCACAGAGTAATTTACTATAGAATCATTGACAACAAACGACATTTGCACGAAAAAAAAAATCTATGACATTATGCATGACACAATTTCACAGCAGCTATGAACACTGTAGGTGTAAGAAAATACTAGAACTTACCTTTTAATAAAGCGGTAAAAAATACAGAGTATACTAAAAAGCTACCATTGCCATGTGCAACTACCAAGCCACGTAGCCCCCATGCAAAGTTTTCATGCAACCTGTAAACTGTTGTAAAGACAATAATATTATTATTATTATATATTTAATTAATAAAATATATTACCGAGGCCTGAAACTAGAAGGACATTTGAAGAAATGAGGCAATATTTACATTATTTAACAGAAGTAATAGGACTTTTAAACTGTCTTAAACATTTTAGGTTAAAAGAACATCGCTGTAATTTTTCATTACAACATTAAATTTTTTATTGTTTAGTATTTTTAGCTGATTAGACAATTTGCCAAAAACCTTCACTTTTAGCATCAGACCACAGCATTACAATTTACAAATACCAGTTAACAATAGGAATGCTTTAACAATATTATCGTTTCTGTGTATTCACACCACTACAAACAACATTACTCGATTTAAGGTGCCAGTTACAAAAACAATTTAGCAGCCCACATATATTGTCGCCTATAAAACCTCCCACCGACCCAGTCTTGATTCTCGGGCTATCCTACGTGCGCCTAGATCTAGCGAAAACACCTAAATCTATTAACGATATATTATCTTTATCTAGTATTGTTTTCGCGTCAAAATTTCATTTCGACTCACGGCAATGACGTCACAAGCGTGCTGCAAAATCTTCACAACAAAAACACAAATTATAACGTGAAAACTTTTGTAACGAATAAAAAAAATACTATATTAAATATATATTTTATATATGGAAAACATATTCATACTAAACATACATAACTTATCATACTTTTTTTTTTGTTTAATTTAAATAAATACGGAATGCATCGCTTGTAATGATTGCCATCGTCAAAATATCAATATTAAAAACTACCAGTACCCAACATTTCACTGATAAACCGCTTAAATCGAACCTATAAAAGCACTTATCTATATGTTAATTACAATTAACAACGCTTCATTTGATATCTTATTACGCTCATACAAAAATAAGTTAATTATGGTTAAAACTTTTTGAATATTATGTTATGAGTGTAGTAAGTATAGAAATTGACTGGCTCTTTAAAGTAATAAGAATGGAATTATATATAGAGACGATAGAATGATTAGATCGAAGCTTAGAGACAGGATTAAAATAGGTATTTAAAAAAAGACTACAGGAAATTTTCTTAAATCTACATTAAATAAAATAGAAGACAGTACATAATATACAAGGAATTCTATTAAAATGTGCGTTTTATACCACACTAGGAAAATATTTAATAAACACAGCTAGAAAGTGCTTCTGAGACACGCATGTCAAGACCGATAGTTTGACCAGAATAATATCATTTATAAAGTCAGCAAGATTAAGTAAAACGAGCACTGTTCACCAAATTAAAGATTTTATACAACTATTGCTTCATTATTTATAATTTGCCATCAAATATATAAAAATTCTCGATATGATTTAATTTTGCGAACAGCGCATAGTTTTAAAGGACAGGGTTAAAATTTGATATATTTCATATTCTTTATTCTAAGGCGCTTGTGATATGCTTATGACGTGTACAAAAATAATGCTCTACCAATTAATAACAACCACTTTATATAATATTACAATTTTATACTATTGTTTGCACAAATCTAAGTGATGATATCATATGCTTCATAAATTTTACTCGTGAGCACATTCTATTTTCACTACTAGCAACATTTTCAACATATTGTCTCTGGTCGCGGGTCATATATAAGCTGTGGTAACGCGGTCACTCGTTCACATTAAATTCTACTTACATTTTAATATCATAAGCAACAATGACACAAATACAAAAATATATAAGCATATCGTATATTATTATTAAAATAAAACTGCAATAATATTTGGAAGGTAAATAATCACAGTAAAAAATCACAATAAAACATCATATCAATCCATTCACTTGAGATCCATATTAACACTTAAATCCATAACACAAGTATTACTATCTATGTACACAGCTAGCAACATTAACAATTTATTGCGAACGGTAAGCAATATCACTAAAAAACCTCATGCCAGGGTTGCCACAGTCGAAAAGCCGGAATTTACGTATTCATAACAAGTTGCATTTCTAATATATATGGCAGCCCCAATACTTTTAAACTTACGCTAAGTTCTCTCTCAGTTTTAAAAGCTAAGCCCATTCGAGTTGTTTTTTAAATGTGCAAGTGTTGCTATATCGAAAAATAATTGACTGAATATTTGATTGACATTGAAACGTTTATAGGTAGATAAATTTTAGACATCCCTGTGTATGTTGAAATAGTATAATACGACCATTTGAAAAACAACTCGAAATGTATTAAAGTTAGTTACATTTCCAAAAGTCATCAATCATTAGGATATTCTATCCGCACCACATTACACTCTGATATGTCCATTATTACCCTTGCCAAATGCTTTGGACATATAAACCTTACCAATAACTTCGCTACGCAATGCTTGTAACACAAAAAGGTCTGGTAACACCAAGTTATAATTTCCCAAACCCTTTTAAATAAAAAACAGCACTTAATAAAAATTAGCATCGCTCGCAAAATTCCCCATTCCACCATCGTTTTCGGATCATGACAAAAGGCCAGGATCACTCAGATAGAATATCCTAAGGTTGAGTATGGACGAGAATCAAACGCGCCTGGGTTTCCCGGGGCCGGGGCATTCCGCCGACTTGATGATATGCCCATGCCCCTCCCTGGGCACCGGGTCGGTTTCCATGAAGCCCGGGTTCAGTATAATGTTAGGAACTAGTTCTATGACGTCTTGTTCCTCTGTGAAATCTACATGGAGCAATGCGGAGGGCAAATCATACATACCATAACCAGTGTTAGTGTCCCGCGGTCCAAGCGTGCGATAGAAGGAAAGAAGAAAAATTTTGAATGAATAAAATGAATCAATTTGCGTTTGAGGTTATGCATCATGCTGTCGGTTGTTCACTCCTGTGTGCGGAGTTTGGGACAATGCAAGTAGAGGTTTTTAGTTTGAATTGAAATTATAAACGGTTAGTTGAAGAAGCAATACGCAAAGAGATGAAGCGTAGAATCTATGACCTAAAGAGCTCTTTTGTAGTTTTTTAAGCAAAAAAAGGCAATCAATTTGAACATGAAAAAAATTCAAAAAGCTTGTCGTGAATTCATCCAAGAATGGATACCGCTATTGCTTCTTTAACTATCAAAATAGAAAATTAGAAAAAATAAGAACTTGAATATTAAACCTTACCTATACAGAAGTTGACGCTTCCACAGGAGTGAACCTTCCCATATTAAACGCTTTAAATTCTCTTTCGCATACAAATTAGTCATAATATAATATATAAAAGTTTTGGGAATTGAATCTATGTCTAATTCTGCTGTAAATGTAAAATAATACTAGTCTATGTTATAACCTGTGCCAATAAAGAATCCTTTGCAGCTATCTCTTTTCCACCAACAATATAATTATATCTCTATCTCGCTCACACATATGGACTGTGATTTATTTATTCGATTTGTTTATTTATTGGCACGGGTTATACTTATTTGTCCTTCATTTTTGTAATTTCTGGTTTAACTTATTTTTGATCTACTTGATGACTATATGATCAGGCTATGACTTTTTATATGTATAAATATACG
The DNA here is from genome assembly GCA_029959065.1 of Colias behrii. Taxonomy (NCBI): domain Eukaryota; kingdom Metazoa; phylum Arthropoda; class Insecta; order Lepidoptera; family Pieridae; genus Colias; species Colias behrii. The sequence goes on from JARWMC010000013.1 coordinate 1,444,751, forward strand.
TATATATACATAGTAAACAACTCTAATGTCACGTTATTCTGCCTCATGAATTTCTAAATAATAATTAATATTATCTTAATATACTATCTTTCCTTTTAAAGTTTATTGAATCCTATTTTAAATGAGATTTCACTAAATTATTATGTTCAAATATATCTACGAAGTGTATAATAAAATCTTTTAGTGTAAATATAATATAGAAATTCCTAAATTAAAAGCTGAAATGTGCATTGAATTATAGACTCTATTGTGTAGTAGGATAGGTATATTTTCGCGTGGAACATTCTAATAGGGACTTTTATATTGAAGGCATGTCTTATAAGTATATTTTTATGCTATTAGGTACTTATTAAGTTTGAACTCACGAGGCAAGAGATAGGATAATAAGCTAATCTAAATGTACAAAAAATGTGATTATTAGATTCTATACAATCATTTTACATAAAGTTTCCAACCTTTTTTTTATTTTTCTCTAATATTTTAAATCGAATCACAGACCAAAATATTAAAAAAATGTATAGACTGATATGATTCATTTATTTTTACTTTAGAAATTATAGAACATTTGATAACAGTATATTTTTACTTTATAAGTACCTAAAAATGCAATAAATTATTTAATTTTATATGTCTTAGCTTTTATAGGCACTACTAAGGTAATTGTTTGCTAAAAGATATGTGTAAAGTGGTCCTAAGCGGTCATAAGAGTTGGAGTTAGATAAATAGTACCCTGGAAGCTGATTGGTGCCAAAATAGCTCTTATCCTAATATAGATAGAGTCGAATATCATTTGAAATGTTAACTTTAGAACCAGAAATGGAATTATGCCTTATTATGCCTCGATAAATAAATAAATATTTATTCATTTATCGATTCAATATATTGCTAAACTCGATTAAAGCTATACATTTTTTTGCAAGGCTTATTAGTTTTCTTAAAAAAATCTAAATTTCACAAAAATAACACTACATATTATTATTTTTTTAACTAATACTTTGGCAAGACCGTCGTATACGCTAATAAAATTCCTACGGCTAGTTAAAACATATTTTTTCTCATGTCTATGACATTGTTTTTTTTTTATTATCCTCTAATGGAAGCTTAAGCTATTATTGATCTCCAACACCTCAAAATTTAAAACTACTCTAGCAAAAACTAGCGAAAAATATTAATTTGCCAAAGGACTGATGTCCAGGCACAAAAAATAATATTTTTGAAATCTACGATTAGCTAACTACGGAATAATTGACTTTTAGTAGCCGTTGGTCCATGACTTACCTAAGAATATATTAAGAATACGTGAAAAAGTGGAATATATTTGATAAAAACCTTGAAAGCCGTATAAGCGTGCATTTAAAAGATACGCTTATTCAAAAAACAGGAAGGCACAATGCTTCGATTTGCGCATTTATTTTAATCAAAATAATGATTTTACATAAAAAAATACAAAAAAAAAATATATCAACAAAACATTTTTTACCAAAGCATTTTTAACGATTAAATTAGTTTTAAAAAATAGGTATCTAATTAAAGTATACATAAAGCGTATCTTTTAAACACATTAAATAATCCTAATAATATTTGAAAAATTTAATGCAGCCGAATATATTGGCACTTGTCATTTTAGTACTTTATAGAAAAGCGTGCATTTTATCAAAATATTGAAGTGAAGTTTATATATTATTTAGATATGTATAAAAGTTAGTAAGGAATATATTTTAAACGCGAATTTTAATATAGCGTGTTATAATTGACTGAATTTTGAAAAAAAAAAATCATTTTTAAAATAATTTTCAAAAGCTCAACGTAAATTTCCTATTGATTATTTTTTTATGGAAGCAAAGAAAGCAAATTATTAACAAGAATATTGATTATAAAATGTTTATGTTTTTAGAGAAACAAAAATATGTATTTTTTATGTTGTCTAATTAATTTTTTCTCAAATCATAAATAACACGTTATAGGCCAAGTTAGTTTAGTGCAAATATCCTTACATGAATTGATTATTTTAAAAACTCTACTCTAGGTATATAAATATAATAATTACTTTCTAGTAATATTGCATTGCTTTTGTATTGCTCATATTATTGTTCTTGTACTTAACGGTGCATTTACATCAAACGAACATAGAACTAGAGCTAGGGCAAGAGCATTATTTCCTGATCTTTTAGTGTGAACGAAAACTCGTTTACAGTGTTGTTCATTATTAGAATATTGCATAGAATCTTTTCGAACGCACTAAGATCAACGAAAGAATGCTCTACGCCTGTTTACACTAAAAGAATTTGACATAGTGGGGTTCGAATAAGCATTCGCTCGTTTGATTTAAATGCACCGTAATATCCTAAGAGAGATAAACACCATCTACAACCTAGTCTATGTGAATTGTCTATTTTTCTATCAGAAAATTTTAATGGAATGTTACCATTAAATATATCTCTACTTATATTCAATGTACTTGTATCCTAAATTAATGGCTACCCCTACATTCCTGCTCTTTATTGACAAAAAAAGACTCGTCTCATTCTACTTTCCAGATCTTAGATGAATTAATGGTTATCACTTTTTGCTTCTAATAGCTATTGTACTCAAAATTTGACCATTTAACATCCCAATACCCAATTATATTTTTCCTTATTTATAATATTGAAACTAGGCGACAAGGCGACGATAAAATCCCATATTCACAATTTTCCATGATTTCGTAGAAAAGTTCTTAATGGTCCTTTGAGGATCAATGTTTAAAGTTTTCATAAATTTACGAAAACAACACGAACAAGCATAGTTATCTAGTTAAATTCTCTTAGAATTAATATAATAGAAAATTGTGAATTCAGCTACATACACAATAAATCCTAACTCTCGACGTACTAGTAACGACCCTAATTCTAGACAGTGTAACGATTTTTTTTTTAATTTGGTATACAGCTTCGAAATAACGTTTGAGATTTCCATCCGTTTTCTAGATGCCATCAATTACCTCCTGATAACGGATTAGGGTCGCTACCTTAAGGTATTAATCTATCTATTGCCTAAAGTCGCCCTTTAGCTACCAGTTCCTACTCGTTCGGTATAAAAAACAGGCGTGTGTAACGGCTATTATAAAGACTATGTAGCTCTATCACTATTTCTACGTAGAAACCGAGAAATAAAGACGCCGAATTTAGCTCTATCACCATCTCTACATATGAAACAAAGTTAGAATCACACACAGACTCATCGCTCTACCACCATTTACCCGCTACGCATAACTAGAAAGTAGAGTCACGCCTTATCTAGAGCCTATGTAGCGCTATCACAAACTCAACGTAAAAAGAGAGCCACACAAAACTCTATCGCTCTACCACCATCCATCGCTATATATAACCAGGATATAGAGTCACACACAAACTCTATCACGTTATAGAGCCGACTCTACACATAGAACAGAAAGTAGAGTCTCGGCAGCGGCTGGGGCTACAAGGCCGGCTCACCTGAGCGCCGCCACTCGCGGCAGAGCACCGCGCACGTGCCCGCAGCGAGTACAGCTAGTGTTCCCATCACAACGCACACGGCGGCCACCCATGTGCGTGTGTCAAATGTTTCAGCACCTTCCAGGAAGTGCTTGTAGAGCTCTGTGGGGAGAAATTGTTGGGTGTGTTTGGTATAACGTTACTCTGTGGAAAGGTTTGTGTCTGGAAAAGCTAGGTATATAATGTAAATCATTAAACGAGCACAGCTAGCATTCCCATTACAACGCACACCGCGGCCACCCACGTGCGCGTATCGAATGTTTCAGCACCTTCGAGGAAGTGCTTGTAGAGCTCTGTGGAGAGATGGTTGGGTGTGTTTGGTATAACGTTACTCTGTGGAAAGGTTTGTGTCTGGAAAAGCTAGGTATATAATGTAAATCATTAAACGAGCACAGCTAGTGTTCCCATGACAACGCACACTGCGGCCACCCACGTGCGCGTGTAGAATGTTTCAGCACCTTCCAGGAAGTGCTTGTAGAGCTCTGTGGAAAGGTTATGGAAAGTGTTTTTGGTAATATAGTAATGTGATGAAAGTCTCATAAAATAGTTTAGTTTGTAAAAGTTTTCGAGTGAAAAGCAACAGGAAAAGTGTAGACCCGTGTCTGTTTTGAAATATGTACAAGAGGATACGATTAAATTGTAATAAAACCATAGTAGTAAGTTATCAGTTTGGTTAGAAATAAATTTATATAATATAGAGTGAATGAATGAGCTGTATTCTATTATGGTCATTACGAAGATCAGATACCTAGCTATGACGGTTGATTATTGAACCATCGATCGCTTTAGAGTCACATCACATCATCCATCACGATACACCATCAGTAACCATAGCAACGGTTACTATGGCAACACTCACCAGCCTCCTGGTCGCTAAACAGCGTAGTGGCGAGCACTTCCACGGGTGGTCCTGGACCAAGCACATTGTTCGCCCATACTCGGAACCAGTATGACGCGTTAGGTTCTAGGTGGTATACGTCGATTTGGCGCTGAAATGTTATAAGGAGGTCGATTATTACAAAAGAAAAAGTTTGGCTAATACATTTCGGCTGAAATTAATAAAATTAAATAACCTTTCTATGATTTACGATAAATTTTATTCCCCAAAATTGTAGTATAGTGAAATCATCAATTAACTGCAAAAATGTGACCATACACACTTTTTAGTGCCTGTTATTTATTTTTATTTCAAATCTTGATCAAAAAGTGAGCAAAATAAAGCCCCTCCAATAATTTCATTCAACTAGACATCTTTTAGAAGCTTTTGAATCGTCTATATATGGAGAGAAATTAATCGGCAGTTCGGAAATCAGCTGTTACAGAAACGAGCCGGCAAGGAACTGTGTAGAAGCTATTCCTAACCACTCATATTCTAAACTTACCGAATTAGGACTAATATGGTTGGGGCTGATCGGCCGCCACGCCTCCAGGCTGCCGTTCACAGGCATCGCGGAGCGGTACTGTGCGGTGAAGTCTATGATCGGATGCCCACCGTCACCAGCCACGTTCCATAAAATGATGGCCAGGATGGTCGACGCGTGGACCGTCACATTCACTAACGGGGGAGGTTCCGCTGAAAAGGAAAAGGATAATATGAGTATTATATTATTCACTAATCGGGAAGATTCTGCTGGAAGGAACACGTTTTGAAGTTTAAGATTGAAGATGGTAGTGGTCTTTTGTTAAGTTATGGGCCGATGCCATGAAATATGGTTATTTTACCAATGTTGTTAATGATAACATTAAAGTATTTTGTCTATATTTCCGTTTTATAAGTTTTCTATGTCGGTAGGTTTGAAGCAGATATATGACTTATTTATTATGGAAGTTTGCCTTGCCTGTCTTGCCTTGCCTTTGGTAATACATATAATAATACATACACACCAAAATGAGTAAGCAGTACATCCGTAGATATAAAATGCACCAAAAATATATTTCAGCAGTGAAATATTGACGTTTCTCATAATTAACGAGATACCGAGAGCTACTCAAAATTCGTTAAGCATAGAAGTACTTGCGGTTTTAATTACAACTGCTACACAGAACCCGTGCATGCCGAAAAATTAATGATCTGTTTAAAGGTGCTGACGTTTTTTATCTCCGCTCGATGTTGAAGCTGTCCCAAATTAAAAAACGCGTAATGACCTAAAATTTAAGAGATCCGGATATTGCTGAATATGTTATAGTGGACCCAAGAAACTCTACACGGACAAGTATTTATTTGCCCTTAATCTTTTTCGAAATAAGATTGTTATAATCTATATTCCTTTAATTTAAATGTGTGCGTGTACTAGTGTACACACGTAAGAAGTGAAACTTCTTTATGACCTTATTTTTCAAAAAAAATTTACTATATGCAACTTTACAGAAATACGTCGAATCACGCGTGGTAGGGATAAGAAAAAGATGGCGCGTAACGGAAAAATGTCACGCGCAACGAATAAATGTTACACTTAATTTTTTTCCAACCCCGATAAAGAAGTTTCACTTCAAAAAGAAAATTAAACTTTTCAGTATTTCATTTTCTAAGAATTGTTATGCCCAGTTACAGAAACATTTTTTCTGGGGTGGTTTATTTCTTTTGTTTTAGCGAAGCAAAAGTATTTTATATTTTTCAGCATACATATATTTTTACATGATCTTTTCTCGTATTGCAATAGGGCCTATAAAGTTTTGTTTTTTAAATTACAATGCAGATTTTTCGAATGTATGATTTTCATCTTATTCTATCTTCTAATAATTCTCTCTGGTAAGTCTTTTAATAATTTTATCAGCGACCCAACCCTGTTGGATTAAAGGCAAAATAAACAATTTAAACAGGCACCATTAAAGTACAAAGACAATTTATTATAATACTACCTCATTGCATGTAAATGATGGCCTGATGACGGGTTTCGGATAATGCGACGTTGCATAATGAACGGAAAGTCAATTATATTTTGCCGTATTATTGCTGATGCGTTCTAGAAACAACTAAATATGCAGTTCCACTTTGGTACTATGTAACAAAGAATTGTATTCATTTCGATAATTTTATACAGATATAGCTGGAGCCTGCGCTTTTACTGAAGTGGTATCTTTATAATGACAAGTAGCTTATGGGCTTACTGCAAATCAAGACTATAATTTAACTCTGTATTAAATTTAATACGAATCCAGAGCAGCAAATAGGTATGCATCAAGCACCTCTCACGTATTCATTAGTAACATTAGAAAATAGGATAGGATTACCTTTGAAGTTGACTACTGAACTAAAAATACAAAGGAATAATCTTCGAAATCACATCATAATAGCCGCAATAACTATCATTTTGTACATAAGAGACTTTAATTTTCAAAGAACTTAATTTATTTCAATCTTCTCTTTGACAGAACCCTCCTTATATCCTCCATCCACTTTTTCTAACTCATTTGCATCATAGATTTGGCTTCCCCTAGCGTATCCTGTAAGGCAGTATCGATCGATCATCAGCACGGGGCGCTTGTATGCAAATTCACGACCAGCACGCAAGGGCCCACTGTATTTGCATTCACTTATCCGTTATTTTGATTTGTCTGGGATTTCCATTCCACTCCCAACTCTACAAAGGCTCAGTTCAATGAAAAAAGATATTGTAGATAGTACCTTTATTTAGTGTTGGCTGGATTTCCTTTTTTTCAGTCTATTCCTGGTCCTACAAAGGTTCTGTTCAATGGAAAAAGTACCTTTGTTTTGTGTTGGCTGGATTTACATTTTCCAGTCCATTCGCGGTTCTACAAAGATTCGCTTTAACTAGGGGAATTACTTAAAATGTCAATGGACGTATCTGTTAATTTGATTTTGCTCGAATTACCATCCATTGTAGTGTAGCTGTTATTTGTTGTGTATTTTTAAAATCTAGTAAACAGTATTTGAATACTGAATGCGTTGAGCGAAATTAGTTTGGTGACGGTCGGAGCAATTGGTTAACGCATTACAAAATAGTGGGTTTGGGGTTTGATAGTTCTAATCTTAATCTTAATATATTATATAAATCTCGTGTCACAATGTTTGTCCTCAATGGACTCCTAAACCACTTAACCGATTATAATAAAATTCGCACACCATGTGCAGTTCGATCCAACTTGAGAGATAGGATAGTTTAAACATGTAGGTACCACGGGCGAAGCCGGGACGGACCGCTAGTATTATTATATTTTATTAGCTATCTCGGCTCGGTTGTTCTGCCTTACTCCACTTAGGACTTAGGAGTTTGAAAAATAGATGTTGTGCGATTGTTAGGTCTACCCGATAACCACGAAAAGTAAGCAGTTTCGTGAAAAGTATGCTAAAAATAAGAAAATGATATAAAAGGACTAACATCGATCCGTCTATAAATCTATTTTAATCACATTTATTCCTGCGATACTCCACCTTATCAAAATAGAACTGTTAGAATATTAATGTATTTCTGTTTACGAATCGATACTAAAACGTTCATCTGCAAATTGTGCGCTTGGAAAGGGAGAAGGTACTCCACTGACGCCGTTTTTACCTAACGACATAGCGACGATGATATATCGGTCATTTATACTTGATGATATATCGTGATATCGTAACTCATAATACAATTTTGTCATTGCATTTTTGGGTGTATTTTGAACATGGGTGTATGATCTGTTTTTAGAATAGTATTATTGCAGAAACCACTACCTACATTATTAGTGCAATTAGGTTTGTACATACCTAAATCATCCATCAAAGCTTGAGTTTGAGGTGTCGCATTGCTGAATAACACTTTTAGTCAATAAGTGACGTTATTAAAATCGCATTTCAAAAATGACATTAATTATCTTACGTCTCATAACATGATACAGAATTTAGGGCAATGTTCTACTTTTGTCTTGTTAAAATCGATCAATTATCTTCAAAAATAATTGTACGCTTTCCGATACAATTTATCGTTATCGTATCGTTACATGGAAACGAATTTATCGTAAACGTGTGACAAAATTTGATTAATTGCTACCCCGTCACATGTTTTAGGGTTAATCTGTCTGTCTGTATAATTAAGGTATAATGATATAATTTGCTTATATTTGTGTTTGGAGAAGGTTTTGCGTTTGCGTTTTATAGCAGGGCTGGCAAACAATTTTGTTTGAATTTTGAAATAAATAAGTTTAAATGATTACCTACTATAAGATTGATTATTAATAATAGAGATAAAAGTATATTTACTATGCTATTATAAAGAATTAACCAACTTATAGGTTATTACATGTATCAATGTAAAGACCTACAAGTAGGTAATTCATTTGCCAATTTCATCAAATTCTTAAACTATATTATCTAAACATATAATTACAAATTGATAATAAATATAACTAAATAACAGCTTTAACATAAGCAGAATAAAACTAAATAACATGTACTATTATACTTATATCTACATATCAAGCGACTTTCATGTCGATCATTTTGATTGGAACCTTATCCGTCATTCCTTTGAAAAATATCTTTTATACGCCGCTTCATATTGACAAGTGAGTCGTGTTTGCATACGAGTTATACAAATATTATACGGAAATAAATACTTCTTTCCCAGTTTTATTCATATTGATTCGTTTAAAATTAAATTTACCTATTTTATTTTCTAGACAATATTTCATATTAATAGTAATTTTTATCCAGAAGGATTTGAATTTTGTATGTACTCTAGTGAAAAAAAAAAATTGTACAAAAGGAAAAAAAACCGTCCAATTAATTTTAACTTATTTTGTAAGCGCGTCACGTTTCACCCTTCTCTGTACAAATTTCCATATCCTATTTCAACTATGTTAATTGCTTTGTCCATCTCCAAATTGAAATTCTGTGAATTTTATCAAATTCATCCATTAATAGCGAAAAAAGTGTGTAGGTAAACGTAAAGGTACTTTACGTTTACCTACACACTTTTTCATCAAATAAAACGCTTTTATTATACAAAAGGCCTATCTATACTAATATTATAATGCTGAAGAGTTTGTATGTTTTTTTTTTTTTGAACGCGCTAATCTCAAGAACTACTGGTCCGATTTGAAACATTCTTTCGATGTTGGATAGCCCATTTATCGAGGAAGGCTATAGGCTATATATCATCACGCTAAGACCAACAGAAGCGGAGCCAAGCGGGTGAAACCGTACCTAAGTATGGAGATAGTTAAGAGACTAAAGAGTCATATAGGCCTCTTTTGACCGAGGTCGGTAACATCCAGTTCACCATAGCCAACAGTCAAAACAAATCTATCACGATCCTCAGGGTATTGCTCCCAATCCACTGGTAACAAGCCATACCCTGTCTCTACCAACACATGATCAGTGGTTACTGGCTGTAAACCAGTTACATCTCCATCTTTATTGGCGACAGATGTCCCATCTGTTACCCTAATTGCTTTTTATTGTCGTTAACGAAAGTAGGCAGCCTACCTCAACGTCTAATGGGTTGTTAAGGTCATTTTAGCAAAGTGGGCAATAGTACTTTTTATTTGCAATTTGAACAGTGCTTTTGAAGGAAGACTAGATACAGAATTAAGGACTATGAAAATATAAGTTGCATAATTTTCATAACATTTTCAATATCCATTTTATAAGAGTTTAGAAGCTTTGCTTCTAAGATTGTTTATAAATTTAATTAGAAGTGTGGCAGTGAAATAGATAAAGTGGATAATGTTTTTGAAACACTGCACTATACGACCGCAATATCATCTAACCATCTTTACGCCTTTCTTTCTTATCAATTACGGTTTCACCTCCAATATCCCAGTGATATTTTTCCTTCAAAATTCCAAAAGGTACATGTTCTATGTGATTGAATAAAGAAGAGCCTTACAAATTGACATTTGTAGGATCGACACGCACTGCCAAATATGAAAGTCGATGGCAAGGGGAGTTTCCTAATTACTTAGTGGCAATCAGATACCCTTCGGCAAATTCAATAACGCTTTCAAAAGTAAACTTATTTGGCAAATGATGGCTGGTATGTACCTACATATTTAGGGAATTGTTCATTAGGCTGTCTTTGAGTTGCGGAAATATCATTATTTGTGTTAGGTTTGTCTTTTTCTTAATATAGGTACACTGTCTTATATGACTGTCCTTCCAAATAGGGGGTTTGTGTTTGTATGAAAACTTTGCACCATCTAAATACCTTAAATCTGAAAATATCATTCTAGTCTTACAAAATACACCTTCGAAATTACATATAAATTTCATTCAACAATATTTAATTTAATTTCTACGCAAAAATACAACATGAACGGGAAACGCAAGAAAATATACATATCCACACACAGACAGTTCATACTGAATAAATAACTACTGAAAATTTCAACACACATAAAAGTGTTAATAAAAACACCCAACACTTTGAAACTTTTGCATTCACCAATTAAGTGCAGCAATGCACTCAAACGCCTACAAAGATATGCTAACTCTTTTGAAAGTGTCGTTACTCGTTGCATATGCAAGTGAGGCATTAATATTATAAATGGATGGAGATTGTTAAGAAAAGTAGGTTCTTTTTTTCGAAAAACGTATAGTCATATTTGTTATACGGATAGTTCATGTTCTTCTTCAGAAGTTTCGTCAACTAGAAAATTGTAGTATGTAGTAAATCGTAGTTTAAGAATTTACTTCTGTATAAACTGTATAAATAGATGTAAGCTGGAAGAGACAATTCTCCACAACACAGGGAATCCTATTGTGGAGATTACTGCATTGTATTATTTTCGGAATGTTTTAGTAACAATAATGATTTTTGTATTTTTTCTTACTTTGGGAGAGGTCCTTAATTCGTAACAATGTATTATAATATCAGTAATATGATATAGTTTGTCGAAAGTTTTATAGAGTGCTCCTTGTGTATCCCGCGAGGATTTAGGTCACAATTTGGTCAATATTATCCATTATAGATAACAGATGAGGAGGTCAAAACGGAGGTAATAAACTTATTGGGATTAAACGAATTCCAATAGCAGATCAAAGTCAGAAAGTTGGCTTAAACAGTTCGTTGCTAACCACTTCGAGTATCGCATCAAAGTCAACTACACGAATGACCAGCTTCGATTGACCCCTTTTAAATTTTGATCGTTCTTCAAGCGATCCAACAATTTAAAACTAAATATAATAAACACTTGCTATATATCTTAAAATATGATAAAAATATCTTCATTCAAAAAGACTTATAGAAAAATGCAAGATAAATAATATTTAAATAAACAAAAAACACGTTCTAGTGAATACAAGAAATGATTTTTTATCGCCTAAAGCTGGCCATACACGCTAGGGTGTACCTGACAGGTTTGCCTGTGCAGTTACGCCTGTCAGGTAAAGTCGAGTTGAGAAGAGGACATACACGCAGCGGTAAACCTGCACAAACTCTCATTTGAAACCATGCCCTCGGCCGCGGCGCTTGATATCGACGCAGTAGCTTTAATTGATTTATTATTTATTTTATTGAAGAAAAAGAAATATAAACGAAGATACCGTGAACGATGGTGCAAATCATGGTTATTGCAAAGTTATTGTTATTATACTCTCATGTGAACTTGTTGAAAGAATTGATATTTGAGCCGAATGATTTTCGCAACTATCTACGATGAAAAGACGTATCTCAAACTATTAGCAGCTATGACTCCTTTACACATATGCACGTGTTTCCCTGCTAGCACTCACTGGACAACTGACGACTACGTCGAACCGCCCCATACACGCTCAGGTTTGCCTGCACAGTTAAACTGCACAGGTATACCCACGCGTAAAAAATATCAATTTTCATATTTTTTCTGTCGCCTGAACAGGTGTGAAAACTTGCACAGTTCTGTAACATACACGCTCCGGTTAACCTGAACAGGTGACCTGTACAGGCAAACCTGTCAGGTACACCCTAGCGTGTATGGCCAGCTTAATGTGTGTGTAAACGTGATTTTACGTTTAGGTTGAAATTGATTTATATTTTGATAAGAAAAACCATTAATGTTTTTTTCATTATTAATATTAGTATTACACCATAACTACTCTACTTATTTATGGAAATTAAGATACAGTACAATAGTTTAGGAATGTCACAGGTAATGGGGTGGATCCAGTCCTTTAAAATAGTTTTAGGTCACAGTGATCGGTCAAGTGTGAGACGTATTATGTACTGGTTCAAGGAGGATCGATTGTGTCCTTTACTATATATATCTATTATTTATCCTGATCAAGATTTTGGGATGGTCACATGTCTATACCGATTATAGGCATACTGCTTACCCATCCTTTCAAAAAGTGGAAAAGCGTTTGCAAGGACATAATGAAATATCTCTCATCTATACTAATCAAATAAAACAATTTTATAAATCTATATTATAAATTTGAAGTTTGTTTAAACGCATTAGTCTCAGGAACTACGGGTCCGATTTTAAAAATTCTTTCAGTGTTAGATAGCCTATTTATCGATGAAGACAGGCTATCATCACGCTAATACAACAAGAGCGGAGCAATGCGGCTAAAACCGCGGGACACAGCTAGTACATTATTTTTTTTAAATTAAACGCTGATGTCCGCAAAGTGAATTAATAGTTGCACATGTCCACGCGTCTGATTCTGCTGAGCAAAATCCCGGAAGATTAATGGCTCTAAGACTTGCTTGACGGTTAACTTCTCGGTAACCAGGAATTTCTTGATAACTGGAAAGTTCTTATGGGATATAGTGGGATTTCTTAAAGATTTTGTTCATGTTATAGCCATTTTAAAACAACGATATTTTCAGGGTTTCAGTGATGGCATTATATGCAATCATCTTGCTTCAGCCAAATGCATGATGGCATATGGCTGAAGAGTTTATGGTCTAAATTTGTCTATGGTGTTAAATATCACAAAATGTCGTCATAAGTGGAAGATGATCGACGTGAAATAGTAGCGTGCGAATGCTACTACATATTGTTTATATTTTCATTAACAAAAATTATATACAAATACGTTCATTAGTTTTCTTTACTCTTTGTTATATAAGTCCATGCATTCTTCTTTACTGTAGTCTCACAATAACTCTCAATACCATACCTTCAAAATAACTCAAAGTAAATAACTTATATAGCCTGTACATTGATCGGATGTTCATCTAATAAAGCAACAGTGTACACGATACATATAAAGGAAGCCAGTGTCATTGCAATCAGGGGGGCAACGAAGCGTGTATTAACACTGACGTTTTTATCTCTACATCTAGATATATAAAGTTATATTGTACTGATAGGGTTAGTTAGGTTTAAAGAATCATTTATTCACTTTAAACACTTGAAACATGCTGGCTTAATACCGTTCCTACTGTTAAGCATTCTGTGTAAATAGTCAAATATAAAAATTATGAACCGCATAATTCTGTGTAATTAGTCAAATATAAAAATTATGAACCGCATAAAGCTTTATAACTTCAGTTCAGTATTTTTAATAAAGACAAAAAAGGGACAGCTAAGTATATTAAAAATATGAACAATATAAAAACGAATACCTATTTCAAGTTTAATCTTTCCCAGCGGGAGTTTAGCGAGATTTTAGTATCAAGAAATGAAATCCTTTTTAATTAAAACCAGAGTTGGTTTGCGCGAATTCAAAGTTAGTAAATGTAATGTAGGTCAACAAGTATTATCTCTAGGAATATTAATGTATTGTACATTTATTTTCTTGAGTTTGTTTACGAATGGCAAATACATAAGATAAACATTATTACGGCTTCAAAATGCGATCTATTTATTATTATAGTGTTCACACATGATATATAAATTAACTTATTAATATAATATTTTTCTGGCCGCCAATTGTATACAATATCTTTTGTACCAACTTTCTTTTCTATATTACTTCACTCGTATAATCCATACTAATATTATAAATGCGAAAGTAACTCTGTCTGTCTGTCTGTTACTCAATCACGACTTAACTACTGAACGAATTTGCATGAAATTTGGTATAGAGATATTTTGATACCCAAGAAAGGACATAGCGCTACTATTTATCCCGGGACATAGGATAGGTTTTATCACGGAAATCCCACGGGAACGGGAACTATGCGGGTTTTTCTTTGACTGCGCGGGCGAAGCCGCGGGCGGAAAGCTAGTGAAGAATAAATAAATAACTAGACATAAAACCAACTAAAGTGAACAAAGCAGGAGCAGCAAATAAGGATTTTTACGACAGGGTATTGCCCCTGTCGCGGAAGAATTCTAACAAATACCCGCGGCCCCATCATTAAAGCGGCTCGACGGAACACAGTGGGGTTTTAGTCGGTAAGAATCCGACATAACCCACGGCTCCTTCCCCGGGGGCCGTGGGTATCTTTGGAAGATTTCCCCACTATAAAAAAAAAAAAAAAAGGGTATTGCCCCTCATTTACCGCAAGGATCGATTTTTATGATATTTGTGTGAGTAGAAAAACTCTTTAAACATAGGAGAAATCCACAAAATATTTGTATACTAGATTTCCGCCCGCAGCTTCGACCGCTTTAAAAAAAACCCGCATAGTTCCCGTTCCTGTAGGATTTCCGGGATAAAAAGTTGCCTACATCTTATTCTTCTTTTCTTCAGCTACTTACATACCAAATTTCATTGTAATGGGTTCAGTAGTAGGAGTAACAAACATCCATCCATCCTCAAAAACTTTCGCATTTAAAATATTAGTAGGATATCGGAGAAATCTACTAAATATATATTTTTTTTTTAAATCGTAAATACGTAGTTCATCAGGTCATCTAGTGATAATAAATATTTTATTGAGGTAAATATTAAACAGCTTATTTCAAGGACGTGAATATAATAATTTCACGTGATATTATCGCTATAGAATAAACACAATGTTATTAACACGCTATTATTTTTACTATTTATTATTTATTTATATCTTTCTGACGACTTTGTATATTCACCAACGTAAATTATTATTTTTTTGTATTTTAGAGAATAATTTATAGTATTTCTATGTGCTTTTAAAAAGATTTCTTTCCATATCTGGATGTGTTTTTTACGATTTCGTGTTGACACCTTCCAAACTGGTGAGTTTGAATTAGATTATTAAACGAATAAAAATATCTGATACAGAGTCTGGACATCTAAAAAATAATGCATTTTATTGCATAGCTTTTATCTCAGACTTTGAGCGCGGCGACCGAATGTAAAAATTCCGTAACGAAAAAACCTAACACCCCCCACTCCAACCGGCACAGCGATGCGATGCTATGCAATAGCATTACCGAAAATACCGCGGCAGTCCTCGAGTGCCACAAGTATTTTTTTGTATGCTCTATGCACGCACTTTTACTTTGAAACTTAATGTAGTTAAATTCAAGTTAGGTACTCTTCTCTATAAACTACGTATATTTACAACACGAGTCCTTAAAATCATTTTCTCACACTCGACACCACACAACCATTTACCATTGACCCCTCCGCTCCTCACCTACCCGCAAATCATTTCACGGTAGTTGGTACATCCCGGGGCTCAAGTTAGTCTGGTCGTTATAATGATAGTCATTACCCGACCTTCGCGTTACGCGTTGTATGCATGTGAAAATTGCAGTTGGATGGGCGTTTTTCTATTTATAGCTTGCATTATTTTTAACCGATTGTGCAGAAGGAAGTTATTGTTGATATAATATGCATAGTGCATTGACTATCATATAAATGCAAAACGAACAACTTATTTTTAAACAAAGATGAGGTGAAGAAAAAATATAAGGTGAAGGAAGGTAGATGGTTTAATAAACAGGCTAGGCTATTAATTAAATGGCTGATTCAGCTCCTAGTAAATCACAGTGCAACCGCCTTTATTAAATATTGAAACAGAACCTGCTCATCTGTACCTATATCAAAGAAACTATCCAGTCCACACTTTTATATCATATTGGAGATTCATATAACTCTTGGTTTATAGACCCTTGGCACTAGAATATTCGACATTTTCTGCTGGCTTCCAGCCACATGAAATACGTTAAACTCATAAAAATTGATCGTCCTCTTGAGTTGCTACCGTGTACTGTGAACGTGAAACGATAGGATCCCGATGGACACTAAGAATTTTCCAGAAGACTGATCATTTACTTGGTCATAATGAAAATCGATCAATGAAGCCGATGTGAAAAGCATCTGCCCTATATCCTAATAACGATGTCATTATTTATTATTATTTGTTTTTTTTAGATATTGGATTTGACCACTATTGGAAAATATTTCTGATGATAAATACATACCCACGAGTGATGCGTTGATCATTTCATTTACTAGTTTTCCGTTCGCTTTTTAAAGCTTAAAAAAATATTAATTATTAATTAATTTTTAAAAATAATTATACTTTTCTCAAGAACCACGCTATTCGTTAGTGAAAACAGAATGAAAATCGTTGTAGTTGATTTGATGTTTTCGCGAACAGATAGACGCGACAGAGGACTTTTTATAATATGTTGTGATGTCTGTTCTTCCAAAATAAGGAAACCTATTAGTCGTTAAGTATCCACTACATAAGTTTTTCTCATTTTAGAATTTAAATACTCGTTTGTGAAATAGCCGGAAATATTAATTACTGACCCGCAAATTCATAACAGAGTTAATGAGACTCGCCATTTCCTCTTACAATTTCCAACATTTTTCATTGATGCGCTGCTTCTACGACGTGATGATACAAGAGTCATCTCATTCACCTCGTTTGTATCGTGTCAGTAGTTTCTGATATCAGCGCATTCAGCCAAACAAAACTTTCAACACTGAAGTATGTTCTACTTCTTCGGACCTTTCCAAATCTTGCACCTTCCAACAAACTCTTCTACCATAAAACCTTAGTACTATAGAAGAACTTACTTCTGACAGTGACGTTAACTTTATCAACGAAGGAAGTCTCGTTTTCCACACCGCACTCGTAGAGGCCCTCGTCTTCTACCCCCACGTGGGGTAAAAGCAAGCTGCCGTCCACCTGGGGAAGATAGAACAATTTAATATTAAATGTAACAAATTAATATTTTAGCCATATCATTAGTGTATCCCTTGTTGTTCTTAGCAATGGTTTATGCGGTCGTTGGGTTTAGATTTATTCATTTGACAATTTTTTTTCCTCAAATTTTATAAACAAAAAACCTGAGGTCTGAACAGTGATCAACTCAGACACTTAAATAATTTTCTAATACTATAGCTGTAGTCAGAAAATTCATCAAAATTGTCTCTGTATCATTTGATTCATGTTCAAGCGACTTCACCAACACTATTAAAAATCCAAGACCTAGAAACCATTTTTAAATCATTCTTTTCATAATAAAACGAGCTACTAAAAATATGAAGCCGTCCGTATTCTTTCCTGCAAATAGATTAACCTAAATCAAATTCACCTACAATTTACCGGCATGCTAAACTACAATCACCGGAGACATTTTACGTATTCATTCTATGCATTTGTGACAGTGGAAAATGACACTTTGTCCCCTGTAATAGAACTGCATTTCCTGTGTCCTCCCTTTTCCTTTTACTACCCGTTTTGCCCTGAAGAAATACACTTTTATGGCACCCGAATGACCATCGGTCTATATGATTAATAGGCTGTAATATCCAACCCCATTTCAGTTTCATTTAAATGAATTAAACGTGAATCACGCCGGTTTCTGAATAAAGAGATTATGATGATTTTGATAATTATTTTTGAATTTCTTTTTGACTGACTTAAAAGATAGATTTGAATTTGTTTAGTTTGTAGGTAACGCGAATATTCTGAAGGATTAAATTATTGTGATCATAATTATTTTAAAGTGTATTAGATTTTTATCAGATCTCATATTATAAATTTTGGAAATGAAAATGCTAAACAGAACGCAGAGATAACGCTTAATATTTAATGTATTTTGACTTTAGTACCTATGTAATAACTTATTTACTCTAAAAAAATTATTTCCTATTTTTAGCGTGTAGGCGTTCCAAACGTAGGATGAGATTAGATGTGATGGACCATCTAAATTAATTTTACAGCTGTTAAAGAATGCGTAGGATGGTTAAATCTTGTTGAAGATAATATTATGGTCTGGTAAATTTATACTACGTTAGCTAAGCAAATTAATTTCTACGTTATCTCTGTTTCCTTTTTGAGGACAGCAACACATCCATCTCCTAGTGGCGTGGATGCTTATGGGCGGTGTGTATCGCTTAACACTAGGCAACATGTCTGCTCGTTTGCTACCTATCCCATAACATTAAAAAAACGTATACGGATAAAGTAGTAGTGGCGATCCGAACAAATTTCTATCTCTGTGCAAAATTTGCGTGAAAGAGAGATACATAAATAAGTTACGAGTCCATAACAGTAATTGGCGGATAGGACAGTAGGATATTATTGCCCACTCAACGGCTTTCGGGGTATCCAGCTAATTTAGGTGAGGGCTATTATTATTGACGTGACAACGTCTTATAATTCGATAGAGCCGGCTGCACGCACGAAAAAACATGACTCATGCGGCGTTACCTCGTTCTGAGGCGTTCCATGTAAGGCTTGAAGTGCAAGCGAGAGCGCGGAACGAGCGACAAAGAAGCACAATCGGACGTTGTCACGTTCAACTATCGTCAGTAAACCGACTTTACAGACAACCAATTTTTTTGTTTTACTCTTTATAGCCTCACTTGAGCAATAATTCCTACCATTATATTTGAGAACAGCTTTTCACGAACGTAAATGCTGTTAAATTGTATGCATAGTGCCTAGTGGTCCGTTTTTGGGTGCCTTTTGCTCTTTTGCTGAATTTTCAAGTAGTTGCCGTTTGTGATAATAATAAAACAGGTCGGTGTATAGCTACAGAAAAGTACGGCGAATTAAAATTTTGTGGAATAGCTGTTTATACACAGAATTGAAATTAATATGTAGAATAGAGAAGAATATGAATCTCCAATAGTTTGGGAATCCAAGATAATCAAAATCCTGAAGCATTCTTAAGCCTGATACTAATAACGAAAAAGTAAGAAGCTTTTTTAGTGAGGGTCATTGAATCTCCTATAGACCATCAAGAAATTACGAATCTGGGGAATTGAGCGATAAAACTTATTTAATCAACGTTTAAATTAATCACATTTTTGATTATTTCTTCCGTAAGTCAGATAAGTTGAAAACGAAATACAGAGAAGCTGATTAAATAAATCAGTGACAAATTATTTTCCATAGATAGGGACAGTAGATTCAATCTTTGTGTTATTATTGACAGTATTTTTACCAAGCAAACTTAAAAGTAAGGGTACTTAAACACACCAACTTTTAAAGAGACATAAAATACGAACTTACTTCAACGTAATAACATTAATTAATTAACCGAAGCATTAAAGAATTTATAACTTTGGACAAGACCAACATTAGTCATAAAGGACTATCCACAGAATATTAACGTTTTTGAATCACAAATCTGTAAGGAAACAAAAACACGAAAAGGGGGTTAATTATAATTAAAGGCTTAATTTTTCACACAAAGTGAGTAGGGCGTGACTGGGGTGTGCTGAAAAATGCTACCTCATGTTTTCATGCCTAATACCTATAAGCAGTGCCGAATTAAGCAGGCCCGGGGCCCGTAGCTAATTCTTTCACAAGGCCTTTGATCTACTACTAAGTATTAAGTGGTAAACAAAATAATTCAAAATATTTTTGATAATAAGTTAGCAATGGCAAGTGGCAACACCACATCTTAATGATTTCGCTATTGTTAAATCAGGGATGTATATTATGCCTTTCCAACAATAATGTACTAGGAATATGTTTGTAAAGAACCAATCATTTCGTTTCATTTAATTTGAAGTTTTAGCGAAGCGTTTAGCTTTGAAGCGATACTATTGGTTATTTACAAACACATTCCTCGTTACACATCCTCGCACATATTGGTGGAAAAGCAACATTAGGTTTAAATACGTGGGGGCCCTTTTCGCGCGGGGCCCGTAGCAATTGTTACTCTTGCTACTATGGTTAATCCTCCGCTGCCTATAAGGTATGTTTTTGTGGCCAAGCATGAATGCCCTCGTATCCAATTTTGGAGTTTCCCAATATCAGCCTTAGCGTAATCCTGTAAAATCTTTATTTGTTACGGTCGATTTATTCGTTATGCAAGGGTATGTTTATAATATTTTGTAAACAATTTCCACGATTGATGAATGTAAGAGGATTAAAGATATTTAAAATATTACAAATAATTACACAATAGTTCAACAGCTTCGATAAAGGAATTATGAATTTTATGTATGTTCTGTCCCCCATAAATAAAATAATTTTTCTGTTTTTCAAAAGAGCAATTTCTAGCAAGAATAATTATTTTGGGTATTGTGGGTATGTCATTTGTTTTTTGGTCGTTATTAAAAAAAAAAAAACAATTCAAGATAGTATATTTCTGGTTATTACAAAAACTATATTGAGATAAACTAAAAAGTCTTTCATTTCATAAAGTACCCGCGTAAAATTCAATACTTGGAACACGATATCAAATTACGTAATTACTTATTAGGTCACCCGCATACTCCTTTGTTTACCATAGAATAAACCTATAGGTATAAGTGTTTTTGTCATTTATCGGATTAAATAAAACATTGAAAAATCTATCCTAACCGACATACCTCTATTATTGTTAGTGTTGCCTGGCAAAGATTGCTTCCTAGCGACATGGCCGCCTATTGCCATTGCTATTTTTTGTACGCCTTTATTTTACGCATAAATTTTATGTCGTCATTCATTAACGCGCTTTTATTAGCTTCACCTGTATGACACATGACAACACAATAATTTCATGACCGTGCTTTTTTTTAGTTTTTTTTTAGCACATTATTAATTTTTACCTGCTTTCCAAAGTCAAATAAAGCCTAGTCAAAATGCACATATCGTGTTTCGATCTAGGTTCAAGTGGATGGGTGACCTGGCCTTGCGGTGCTGCCTTGAACACCGATCAATATGCCCGTCTCCTTTGTACAAAGTCGAAAACTGTGTAAGATTTCATTTAAACTTTATCAGAGTGCATTCGGTGTGACGTGGGGAAGGGAACGGCTGGATGCATAAGTTTATGACCTATATTTGGGTGGTATCTTTTTAGATGTGTGGGAATATTTGATGCTAATAGATACGTTGAAGTTCGTAGTGAAGACGTCAAGACGTACGGACGGTAGCGGGAGAAAATTATTATATTATTAAATAATATAATAATATTTCATCCAATATTAAATTTCGAGTCAATTATATGCAGTTATGGGCAACTTTCAGTTTAGAACAGTTAAAAGTGCTTCGTTTAAACTAAAAGTAGTTTTGAATTTGTTGATGATATGTTTTATAAACTCCAAAGTTCTACTTTGGATATAAAGGCGTGAAATTTTCCTACTATATCTCTATAGATCATATAAAAATGCTCATAATATCCAAATTCAAAAATTTTACTCATCGGGTTTTTTAACATACTTCTAACGTGTAAGAAACGTTCCAGAATCTTGAAAGCCTCCATAAATATCTCCAGGCGCTTCTCCGATAGCGTTATATAAAAAATTAACACAATACCACACCCCGGACACTCCATACAAAATTATCGTTTTGACAGTCACACTGTAGAGACTGCAAATGTGTGTGTTAACGCTTTATGGTTGGCACATTTTTGACTAGCGTAAAAAAAATTCGCGTTTTTCTGATGAAATACATCCGTAAACAGCACAATATGTAACCATTTTCTACGAAAAACGATAATCACAAATCCAAAATAATAAAATTACTAGTCAATTTGATTAATGTTGTCAATCTTCGTTGCGTATCGTCCCTGTAGAAAAATGTGGACCATTTTTAGACTGATCGTGCGGGGTGAGGTAAGTGTTTAATTTTGGCGGGAGGCGGAGAGTGTCCGTTCTGTAGCGTTTAGCTACTATTATGTATTCTGTGACAATACTCTCACAAAATGCGTTTGACAGGCGATTTATAACACAAAGAGCTGAATTATTATCAGCGCGGTATGCTGCATAAGCAAATTTCGATCGGCGTGCGATTTCATCCCCTTGTACAATACAATAACGTCTAATTTCCTCTGGAGGGGAAACACCTATATAGGAAAACCGTAGTTTACGAAGCAATTTTAAATTCAATTATTGGAATTAGTATAATTTGACAGGTTCTATTAAATTTTATGGCATTTTTATGCAGGGTGAGGTATGTGGTCCATGGATTTGGTAATGTAAAGTACCTTTAATGCTCTTATATAAGGCACTACCCTCATAATCAAGATCTTTAAACATGAAGGTTTGATTATAATAAGAAAATATAAACGACCATACAAGTTAGGTACTCATAATTGCTATTTGCAAGTTATCCACTCCTAATATTTTTTTAAAGGCACCCGTCATCACAGGGTGTTCGCGCCACCTCTGGATTATAGTCCAGAGACATTTTTTGCATTTATTTATTTTTTTGCACGAATAACATTAAAATACAATAAAAATACAATATAAATTTTAAAACAAAATAAAAAATACTGGTATAAATTACTAATTAAATTACTAATAAAATGGCTAAAATACAACAATTGCTTAAAATACTATAAAATTTAAATCAAAATAAATTATTATAATAATTCAGAAAAAACACGGCACAAAAACACTCAACTTAATCCTATATCACAGTAAAGAGCTAAACTAATATCACACACTATTCCTTTGGTTCACTACGACTACAATATTGTAGGAACGCATCCCTACACTTGTCCCCCAGGGCGGAAGGCAGATTCTCACCCGTCATCGCCATGCCCAATTTTTGCTCAATAGCATATCTATTGCTTGCAAAAATTGGGCACTCGAGTAACAGGTGAGGAACCGTCTCCTCAACTCCAGGCTGACATAGACACGACGGATTATCCTTCAGCTTGAATCTGTTCAAGTAGAAGGCGAATCCGCCGTGACCAGTCAGTATTTGTGTGGTGTGGTGAGTGATGTCTATTTTCCCGACTACCTACCCTTCCCGACTACCACTCCTAATATTTGCCTAGCATACGATAATACAATAATTATTAATTTAATTTTGAGAATACCAAAAACTTTTAATATTTAATCTTCAGAGTGGTCCGACTTTAGAATCTGTAACTTTCAGAGTTCCATGAGATTTAAGTACTTAGACACTTTGTATTGAAAATACACGGTGACTTGAAATAGGTGTAATAGTTTTAAAGAGGTGAAAGTATAGCTCATTTGTAGTAAAAAAAAGTAAATATTACTATTAGTTTCAGAAATTTTTTACACATTTAAACATTTAATTTTAACATTTAAACTTTTTTTTTTTTTGAAAATTTACCAAATTCTTAGGGAAAACGATAAAAACGATTTAAATGTAAGTACTGTTTTCTATTTTTTTTTCTGTAAGCTGGATAAATATAGGTACGTACAATAAAATCATAAAATGTCATTTTTTTACTTTTAAATTATGACTTATGAGATATTAAAGTCGAAAGAAAAGCTGAAGCATGCAGCATGAGCTATAGAAATACAATGTACTTGATTTGCCGGTGAATCCGCGCAACACAGGTAGTGAGATAATCCATACTGTAAATGCATCTACGCAGCGATATATTAAACAACATTCAAAGACGAAACTATCCATAGTAATGTTTCTATTCCAATCGGACGCTAGGTCCCCTAGACATGAGTCAGGCGAGGGGAGACATTAATGCGACACGTCACGCAGCCCGGCGTTACTCATAGGGGGAGACGACTGCGTCTTATTTAAAAGTTCTATAAAATATTTTATTTGTCGTTTTGTCGCATTGCGTTTAAAAGGGTTAAAGTTTTCAGACAATTTTGTGTGAATAGAATGAAGACATTAAATGTTTGTGAAGGGTTCTTCTTTCTTAATTTTTTTGGAGTGAAACTTCTTAAGGCGCGTTGAGAGTAAAATTTCAAGGTTTTGCTATTGTCACGTCATGGAGTAAGGCGACGATTTTGGTATCTTTGAATCTTGCCAAAGAAGTTTCACATCTGAGAAGTATGCTCGGCACACACGCCCTTTTTTGTATTATAAGAAGTTATTTATGAAAGGGGAAGATAGTTTTGTATGTATGCATTATAGCACAACGTATTTCATGTTTTTCCATTCAAGTTACACAACGCGTAAAGGTAGCATTTTCAACTGGCTAGTTTTCAATAGACACACAGTGGCTTGCAACTTTTAGAATACCTCATATACCTTGATATACTGCTATATACAATTGCTAATACAATTTGACATTGTTCTTGCGTCAGACGTGAAGCTTTACAAACAAGGTGAAACCAATACTTTCGATAAAAAATAGGTGATCGCCGCCTGCCAAAAAAATGTATAAAATATGTAATTAGCTACCTTTTTGTCTTGATTTCATAAACAAAATATTATTTCTTACTAGCTGCTCCGCGCGGTTTCACCCCCGTGGCTCCACCCCTGTTGGTCATAGCGCGATGAATTAAAGCCTATAATCTTCCTCGATAAATGGGCTATCTAACACCGAAAGAATTTTTTAAATCGGACCAGTAGTTCCCGAGATTAGCGCGTTCAAACAAACAAACAAACAAACTCTTCAGCTTTATAATATTAGTATAGATTAGAGTAGCAGACATCAAACACACTTAAAACATATATGGGATACCATTAGCTAAAACACGGCAAGCCACAACAAGAGGCAATAAAGTAAAAACTTTTACACCTGTACTTCAGACGGGAGACTCATAAGTTATAAGACTCATAAGAAGCAGGTGTGTCTGACTCGCCAGACCGAAAGAGTTAACTCATATCTTATGTGTCTGGCATTTCAGGCATAAAGCTTGCTTTAGTGTTGGTAACGATAAACTTCTTTCATTAAGCTAAAACTTGTAACAAGTGAATTTTTCATGTGAGCGTGAATGAAATTAATTAAATTCGGAAATGGCACCAATAATTCCGATTATGTGGCAGTTAGTTTCACTATCTTATTTTTATTTATTCTCGCAAAATATTATTTAATAGACACGCATATAAAAAAGCGTGTGTGCCGAGCACACGTGTCAGAAGTGAAACTTCTTTGGCAAGATTTAAAGGCACCAATATCGTCGCCTTACTCCATGACGTGACGGTAGTGCCCCAACGCGCCCAAAGAAGTTTCACTTCAAAACTGAAATATCGATAACTCTGCACTAAGTTACAGCAGCAAGTTATTACGTAGAATTTATTTATTAACATCATTTATTAATACGGTAATATATTTCCCAATGGTTCCAATACAGATAAATGATCCCTCACAAAGCTTACACTGTGCATTCAAATGCAGTTGCAGTCGCGAATCAAAAGAGCGCATTTAATCAACTGTGCATTGTAAATTGTATTGACTGGTTGTTTATTGATATTATTTCCGCGGAAATAAGTTTATTTGCTTTGAATTTTAGTATTGATAATTTATGAGAAAGTTTTATAAAATACTAGCGGTCCGCCCCGGCTTCGCCCGTGGTACATATTTCACAATAAAAGGTAGCCTATGTTCTTTCTCAGGGTCTAAAGATTATCTGTGCCAAATTTCATCAAAATCGGTCCAGTAGTTTATGCGTGAAAACCATACATACACACATACAAACCTTTCCTCTTTATAATATTAGTATAGATAATACGATACTGGGAATCGAATCCCAGCACGTGAGCGAATTGTTTCTATAATAAAAAAAAAATGTGTGCGTGTACACACGTAAGAAGTGAAACTTCTTTATGACCTTATTTTTCAAAAAATAATTTACTATATGCAACTTTACAGAAATACGTCGAATCACGCGTGGTAGGGATAAGAAAAAGATGGCGCGTAACGGAAAAATGTCACGCGTAACGAAAAAAATGTTACACAAAATTTTTTTCAAACCCCGATAAAGAAGTTTCACTTCAACAAATACTCTTTTATAAAGCAATTGATTGCTGTAAAACTAAATATCATATCGATAAATTATTTACAGCACTTGTTGTCTACTAATTCCAACTAAATCTAAATATATTTGGAATGAACTTTTACATTTTTCATGTTATAATGAAAATACGGAGTAGTAGGTAACGGTCCGCAAATCTATTTCTGACCATTAAAATAATATTAAAGTATAAACCTAATTTATTATCAGACAATAATCCTTACAAGCAATGTATACTAGGTAATCCAGCAAATGATTATAATGACCTCACCTACGAATCATTATAGGGACTACCTACAGCGGATACAATGTATCAAATTAAAGCTTTGTGGACACTCCCATTCATTATTATTGCTAATCTATTTGTATCCGTGCAGGATATAAATAGGTTATTCAATTTATCTGCGCATGTTATAACTTATAACATCACTACTGCTCGAACGGCGAAGGAAAACATCGTGAGGAAACCGACATGTCTTGGATCAAAAGTTCGACGACATGTGACATCCACCAACCCGCACTTGACCATCGTGGTAGATTATGGCCCATACCCTCATAGGAGGCCCGTGTCCCAGCAGTGGGAACGTATATGGGCTGATGATGACGCGTTTTTCCGTACGTAGAGTATTCTCTCCTTGTATCATGATGCTACATACGTTATTGGATTCGTTTTAGAACCGATTTGTCATAATGATACTTGCAGTGGAACGCAAGTGCAAATACTAAACACAAATTAGGCAACGTTTGGAGAAGTAAACTCTAATAAATATGACTACATCAATGTAGCATGTCTGTTAGTTGTGTATGTTAGATAAATTAACCTACAAATACCACCACCTAGGCAGTGTATACCTAGTATTTTTCTTCAAGTAGTAGTAAAATGTGTGTACGGTCAGCAAAGAAAGTGGTGTACCAGTTTTGATTTAGTTTCCCGGTCATCGAAAATTACAACAAGGTTCGTTATAAAAAGATATTACTGAAAGAGACAACATTATCATGACGTAAACCTATGTATTTAGTATTCATACGTCATATGTCACATATAAGTACATGACATTTTAACCTTTAGTATAAATGAAAAGGACATTAGTTTCTACAAAGCAATTGAAATGTTTCCAAACAAAAGTAATAAAATCTATTTAAATAGACAACCGAATTCCATTTGAAAAAGAAAACTGACAATTGACATTTTGTCAAATATATGCAAAAAATCGATATATTTTCCGTGTTATTTTTCAATCAACTGCATATAAAATCATCTCAATGCCTGCCAACTTGACCATTGCCGAAAGAGCACAAATAATTGCCCAATTTAATGAGGGAAGCAGTATCAGTGCGATATCCCGGAATTTGAATATATCGAGGCATTCTGTCCGCTTTTGGATTCGTCGTGAAGGAGAGGAGGGAAGTTTGTTGGATCACAGAAGAAGTGGTCGCCGGCCTGCACTCTCCAATAACGATAGAGAATTCATGAGACGGGAATATGAAATCAATGGTTTTAAGCCCACAAAACATTTTGCGGAGATGTTCGATGTGAGTGCCCAAACAATAAGGAATCATCTACATTACATGGGGTTGCACCACAGGCATTACGCCAAGAAAATATATTTGACGGATGCTCACAGACTTGCTCGTCTGAACTTCGCCAGAGAGCACTTAGAGTTTGATTGGTCTAATACAGTGTTTTGTGATGAAAAAACGTTTAAATCCAGTCAGCATGGACGTCTTCACCTTTGGCGATATAATTCAACACGGTATAAAGATGATCATGTAATCCCAAATAGAGAATCAGGTCGAATTTCCGTAAATATTTGGGGCTGGATGAGTGCGGATGGTGTAGGAGAATTGTGTTCTCTACCTCCTCGAGCGACGGCTGTAAATTATATCGACGTGCTTCAGAATGCAATGCTACCGACAGTCCGTAATGTTTACCACGAAGTAACTATTCTCTAATCTGTGCCCGGAGAACGAAGTGCCACAATTTGATTTTGTTCAAGATAACTGTTCTATTCATAATGCGAGGATCGTAAGAGCCTGGTTTCGTTCACACACTGACGTAAGGGTAATTCAGTGGCCCTCAAGATCGCCGGACCTCAACCCGATAGAAAATCTTTGGGGCCTTATGGTCCAACGATGGTCGCATCAAAATGAAAGAACCAAACAAGCTCTTATTAGTCACTGTAATTATATTTGGGAGGAAATGCGGGGAACCGATATTTGCTCACGGCTTGTTGGTTCAATGAGGTCTCGTCTTTTAGAGGTTATAGAGGCCAACGGCGGTTACACCCGTTTCTAATTTTTAAAAAATTTCAATATCTTCTAAATATTACTATATATGCTATGTTTTTGTTTGTTATAAGTATTTTAAAATTGATTGTAGAAATTTAATAAAAGGATAAATCTATTTTTAGCTTGTTTTTTATTGATATTGTAATTACAAGTTTACAGAAATTGTAGGTTTGTGGATTCGCCTTGTGCCTTTACAATTTTATGTAACTTGTTGATTACAATTCTGAATTTGTAGATACAATTTTGTCATCAAAATCTACAGCCCCCCGCCGTTGATTTTACGACGTCATTGGTTCCATCAAGTTCAAACTAAGAACAGCTGTCACGTTACAAACAGTAATAGTCGTTATCAATAATCAGATAAAGACAGCAATAGAAGTTGTCGGATCGATCTGCAAGCGAAACTAATCTTTATCACCTATGAATCTGCAAGCGATATTCAAACTTAGGGTGGTACACCACTTTCTTGGCCGACTGTACCTACTATATGAGATATTTGAAACAAAAAGTTACAATAAAAATCTATACCTACATATAATAAATCTGTAGAAGGGTCAATTCTGTACATTGAAAATATTGAAAAAATAAATAAATAAAGGGGGTGTTACTGGATCGATACCAAACCCAAATATGTGATTAAAAAAATTTTTGTCTGTCTGTCTGTATGTTCAGGCATCACGTGAAAACTAACCATATACCTTATTATCCTGGGCATAAAATGGGATACTTTTTATCCTGGAAAAATATACTTAGAAAAAAATAAATCTTAATTTTTCCGCGCGGACGGAGTCGCGGGCGGAAGCTAGTATCAAATATACTTAGTCTGAAATATAAATGGTGAATTGAACATACATGAAGATATGAATTACGTTTCTAGAAAAATGTTCACAATTTACAACAAAATAATGCCTTTAAAGATACAAGATAATCATAGAATTATAAATTCTTGTAACATTTAAAATCGCCTAATTATACTCTTATCTATTCAACGTTGTTGTATAATAACAAGCGGAAAATTATATTCAATGTACATTGTAATCCACAAAAGGCGAAATTAACATAACACTGAAGCGTACAAAAATACCTTTTAAATTGGGCATACGTTAATTACTTTGCATAATATGTGGATAAATTCTGCGTAAAATATTATACGTTTTTTGTGAGGATACTTCATCATACTAAATCAATATTAAGCTGTCCGAATATTTTCGATCATTCTTGAATTTTGTACAAAAATTTAATGGAGATAGTTTGCTACCTACTATTTAGTATCCTACTAATATAATAAATGCGAAATTTTGTGAGGATGTGTGTGTGTTTGTCACTCTTTCACGCAAATACTACTGAACCGATTACAATGAAATTTAGCACACATATAGAGGGTAACTTGGATTAACACATAGGATAGGTTTTATCCCGGAAATCCCACGGGAGCGGGAACTATGCGGGTTTTCGTTTGAAAACGCGTGGGAAGCCGCGGGCGGAAATCTAGTCGTCTATATTGCTAAAATTCACGAAAATCGGTATAGCACTTATGTCGTCAAAACGGTAACCGTAAAAAGTATAAAAATTGTACAAAATATGTATCAGCATTATGTATAAGTTGGTATCTATGGAAAACGATATTTTAATAGTGATATGATTTTCCTATCGGAACGACTACTAGGAAATGCTTTATATCTGAAGGCAAGCAAGAAACACCTATAAGTTTCACAACGTATCCGTATAGGTAATAATTATCCATTTTTACCCTCTATATCTGCTCAGGATATATAGACTTCTTTGGAAAACAGATTTAAGTACTTTCAGTTTTAGGTACTTTTTTTGTTAATTAGAATTGTACTTACAAAGAAAAAGGAAAACAAAATCGATCTGTAAGAAGCATGTTTAATTTACAGGATATACACAGAAAGATAATACTTTATTGCAAACAAAATTAACATAGAAAATGGAAGGAAAATATACAAAGAAGTACAAATGACGGATGTAATTCATTTCCTATTTTTTCTACTTCAATCTTTCGATTTAATTTTCGTGTTTAATTGTTTTATGTTGTCTAAAAGGAAACACAGTTATGAAGTGAAACTTCTTTGGGCGCGTTGAGAGTAAAATTTCAAGGTCGCGTCATTGCAATACCGTCACGTCATGGAGTAAGGCGACAATTTTGGTATCTTTGAATCTTGCCAAAGAAGTTTCACTTCTGACACGTGTGCTTAGTACACACGCTCTTTTTTCAATATGTCACATCATTAGCTAATATCTCAAGTATCTTCGATGTCAGTTATCCCAGTTAATTACATTGTTGCTGTCTACTGAAACAATCCATTCTGCGTTGACTAGACACTTTTGTATTTAACCACAGCGGCGGATAAACACAAAGAGCACAATAAGAAAATATTCTTTTTCAAACTGTGATTGTTCTAAACAGACTTCTTTCTTGTCAATTCAAGAACTCGCCTTTTCACTAACTTGATTTCATTCCAAAGAACCGACCAGAAGAAGCAATCACTGAATATCCAAACAATCAACTTTATAATTCTGACAAAACACACGCTCCTCACAGGCCGGTAAGAAAACTTCGAATCCCCGTAAAAAAAAAACGGAGTCACAAAAAGGCGCCAATAAACTGTACATTCATTCATTAGAGCCGTGATACCGCCTGAAGCGCCCTCATCTCCAGTGCATTATAGTGCCTTTTCGTGATGGCACTTAACATTGCCCTCGTATCGTACATGCCTTTTTATGTTCATAATAAGGTTTAAAAATAGCGTTTGGTCATTGATTTTAGATCATGCTCTCGATGTTTAGCAGAATTTGATATACAGCCTGCTTTGAATTGCATCATTCATAGACATGATGATCACCTATGATCACATACTGTGATCACATACACTGTCATATGAAAATTAATCCTATTAAAACTCTTTTGATAGAAGGAACTATAGCGATAGTGCCATGCAAAAACACTGCGTGAAATATCCAAAAAATGTATACTCGGCATTCGTTTTGATGTCACATTATGAATAAGGTCTTTAAAACCGTGAAGATATCGACAATATCGTTTCGCTATATTAAGTATTTATAATATTGCACTGTCATTCACAATTAAAAGGAGTTTATAGTTCTCAAACTAGGGTCCATCAATCTATTAACGCCACAGAACTGACCAATGAAATACACATACATTTACTAAAGTAAACTAGAAACAATCCTCCTTCCAATCGGCTAAAGAGCCACTCAAAAGAATTGGTGACACACTTGCATATGAAACTAGAACCAATTACCTTTACCCTTCGCCATAAAAAATCTACGAAAACACCATAAATTCAAAGAAGCACAGTACATTTTTTTTTAATCTTAATTTTATTATTGAGTACGTTATTTTAGTCCTTATAGCCATAACAATCTACGGAATACATCAATTTAAAGAGGGATAAAACTAAAAAAATTTAATCTGTATTTTATTAACGAAGGTTTGATCAACAATGGTATCAAATGAAATCATGATAATACCACTATCATTGGTAAACACATAACTAAAGGAAAAACTGAAAGAGGACCACCAAAAATCAAAACTCATGCAGAACATCATCATTCAAATCCACGTTACAAAGCCATTATAATAGCACCGAGTTAAATTCGCCACTATTCCAATTGTACTATATTATTTATTTGATGTCACGGTCATATACGATAGCGCGGATGTGAGCAGTGAAACTGGCTGCGATTTAAGATTTATCTATTTGTTTAGTAACCACTTGGCTTTGAATGGTTCAATTTATTGTTCCGTTAATAACAACAAGGATTTTCTTGCAAGTAATGGTTATTTAACGTCTTAGTGGGGGAGTGGTTAGAATTCCACAATGGAAAAATTGAGAATATTTTCAGTTTTGGTACCTGGGTATATGTATTATTGTGTATTTATGTTCTGGCTTCTGGTATACATGATTAATGATATACATTGAAATTCTCATCAACTCAATCCTAGAGAAGAGAACCTATCTTTAGTCTTTTTTCATCAAGTTGATGAGAACTGCAGAATATCTTAATTTCTCATGCTTACAATTCAAAATACGAAAGCTTTTTGTATACTCCGTTTATACATTAACAGATGGAATGATAAATAAATTAAATGCGAAATTTGTAGATGCTAGGGCTAGTTCTAGGTGAGAAAACAAAATTCTAAAAGTATAAGGTACAATGTACAGCGTACGCAGTACACATAAGAAAATTTTACAGAGGACGTCACGTTTTAACGCGCAGTATATTCTTCCGAAGCGGCTAACTATTCCTGTATCAAAATCCCGAATCAGCAAAACTTTGCTTACTTTCCGTGCATTGTCTACATTAGGTCAAGACCGGGTTTGTCGTCACTGGCCACGCCGTTGAAAGTCAAGTGACCTTGACGGTGATTCGCGTCATTTCCTCATTTTTCTTCAAGCCTGACGGTCTGGACAAGTTACAATCTTGTTTAATTAATCGAGACATGTTTTTAACGTGATAACGTTTTTAAAATCGTTTTAGTCGGGTGACATGTTCAGAAACTTGTGTCACACCAAAACCTCACGAGCGCGATCGCAGGTATAACGAGAGATAGACGGACCGATCTCCCGTCTCATCTCGAGCGCTGCCACCAATAAGTCGTTATCACGTAAACATCTCGATCGTAAACCTACTTTACAAACAACCAATTTTTTTGTATTGGAGACTTGGTGATTTTATGGTTGAAATTTCAAGACGTAAACATAGAGCTACTTTGGCGTCAAAATGATGTTTTGGTCATTAGAATAAGTAAAGAAAGGAAGAAAGAGCGGCAAAAATATTTGTTTCGCATTGCCATGCGAACAAATATTTTTGTAGATACGTCAGTTTAGATATGCAGCTAAAACTAGCTTTTTACTAGGTTTTGTTCTTATTATTTGAATATAAGATGTAGTCGAACGTTTATGGTTAAATTGCGCTTAACAGTCATTGTAATTATGTGTGAAATTGTTCCGCAGTTCATTTTCCTGATTTATAGATTTGTTATTACTGAAACTTAACACAATTGTTAAGCTGTAAGGCAATGACTAAGTCAACGACCGTATGTAATTAGGACATTAGAATCAAGGGTTTGATTTATTTCGGATTTTTGTATAATGATTTCAGAGTCATAATAGATTTGTCGACCTTATTAACTAAGTAAAAAAATGTATTCAAGATTAAAATAATGAAAAAACCCATGAGGATAATAATGGAAGTATTGGTAATGATGCTGATGAATGCATCAAACAATGTTGATATTCTGATTCTGTTGACTTTCAATATAAAAGAAAAAGAAATAACATCCGAACTTTAAAACACATTCACACTATTTTTCTTTTACTGGTAATCAGAGACACCCAAAAAACCAGGTCCATACTCATTAACACGATTTTTTTTCCAACAAGAATCGAACTCACGTCCCACAGAAGACAGACATACCAGCGACAATCAAGTCGACATAAATATCTTTGAACAAACAGAGCGCACAGATGAGAAGCAGTAACAATGGCTTCTCGTCTTAGAGCAGGCTCCAAGGAGATGTTCGTTTGCAAAAATAGCGGACCTAAATCTGACTTCTGATATATATTGTATAGGTCCCAGACATCCTATAGACAGATGTTGCCAACCAGTTTTGTGGTCCCCCTGCCCGCACCCCGGTAATTAAATATGGCATACAAAGAAAAAAATAAAAATTTCCAAAACATGCCGTGTGGGTTATCAAATGAAAGAGCTTATTGAGTAGATCACGAATATATAGCATACTATATACATTTCTTACACTTTCTCTAAGATTTTTTAGAAAATTTACGAAAATGGTCCATTTTTGAGTTAACTTTAAACCACTATAGATTGAAAACTCATGAATATATTTTTTAAATTATTATTTTAAATAATTAACAATAGTCCATTGTTTATGATTCAATAGTTCGTAATATAATATAAGTGAGCTATGTGGTGGATTTGATGAAAATAACTATATACTATATGAACTTGAAAATATACTCGCCATCTTTGAATGCTCCCCCCACTCCCCCATGCAACTATTTCACTGTACGAAATATTGAATCGTAAACAATGGACTATTGATAATTATTTAAAATAATAATTTAAAAAATATATTCATGAGTTTTCAATCTATAGTGGTTTAAAGTTAACTCAAAAATGGACAATTTTCGTAAATTTTCTAAAAAATCTTAGAGAAAGTGTAAGAAATGTATATAGTATGCTATATATTCGTGATCTACTCAATAAGCTCTTTCATTTGATACCCCACACGGCATGTTTTGGAAATTTTTATTTTTTTCTTTGTATGCCATATTTAATTACCGGGGTGCGGGCAGGGGGACCACAAAACTGGTTGGCAACATCTGTCTATAGGATGTCTGGGATCTATACAATATATATCAGAAGTCAGATTTAGGTCCGCGATTTTTGCAAACGAAACTCCACTGAGAGTCCGGTCTATCTAGCTTCTATACATAATAGCGATCCGACAAACTTGCGGGTAGTTTGACGAACTATTTTATACATGAGTAAGTGCAATGTGGAATATGTGGAAAATAAATAGTTAACATGTTTCAAATACCTTCTGCTTTTGACTGAACGAGTGATTTCTGAAGAAATATGGAATTTCAGGAGGGAAGTCCAAAACTGTATTCCAAAATTGTGCGTGTTTTGAGGTTTTCACGTGTAAAAGTTACTTTTGATATTCTTTGACAATTTGATGATTAGCAATTCTGCTTTTGAACAGGTCCATTAATTATATTTTTAAAAGAAAGAAAGAAAAATATTTTGAGGTAAGATGCAAGATCGCAAGTACTAGTTCTGGGAATTTATCTTTACGTTGCGCCATCATAAGAAATTCGTAACAAGCTCCTCCTCAATAAACTAACGAAGTTTTAATTGGTCTAGCCAATATCGAGTCACAGCGACGATTCCAATACTGTATGTATTGAAAGAATAACCAAAAAGTCCCAAAGAGTTATGTCCCAAATGACAAATCTACATCACTACTTACTTCTTACGTAAAGAACTTTGAAAAATAAGCCGCTACAAAAACCCAGCATCACAAAAGGCATAATTTCTCTTCCAATTAACGAGAGCACAGAGCTCATATAACAAATAACAATGGGGCAATCTCCTCAATCCGCAGACACGTTGTAATAACTGACAAACAACCTTCATGAACTAACTGTTGAACTAATGACTGAATTACGTGAACGTTTTAGCACTTAAATGCTAGCAGCTACTCTTGTTAGTTTAGTTTTAATAATGGGAATTAGATTGCAGGTGCATTGTTAGATATATGCAAATGATATTTGAATACATTTATAATCATAAAAATGATTCTTAGTTGAAATAATTCAATTTCTGCTATAAGCTATGAACACGAAACATTTTCAATTAATAATTTTTAATTTTATTAATTTTTTAAACATTAATTCGACTAGCCTTCTTCTGGAAGAGATATTGAGTCGAATATTTTCAATAAAGGGTAGAAATTACAAACCCTTTACTCTCTCCATTACAAAGATACAAGTGAGGAGGATATAATCACCAAATAACAGGAAGAAATTTGTTTTTATAAAAATAATGGCTAAAAAGTCACATGTTATCATATGTTCGCGACTAATATAGAAGATCAAAGGTCGTGACCGAAACTTTTGTAAATACCCGTACGTAAATTTATCAAAATCATCTTATCTGAATGCTCTTTAATATCCTTCAGAAGATAAACATTTTCAACAATGTTCAATTATACTCGTCATTCCTAAAATTAATTCTCTTCTAATCTTTTGCGAAATAATTGCTCATAAAACTAAATTGTATAAGTTCTTTCTATAAGCCAAAATTCTTTACATCTAATACAATTGTCCCAATTTTCCCTGCACGATCATGATTTTCTGGATGACTTCATTTCATACGGATGATATTATTAAAAACCCATCATGAAATCATTCAATAAAAACCCAATCTTCATCCCTAGCAATTTATATAACATCATTGACCCTTCTTTTCGGAGACATTCGAGAGCCCAAGTGCAATTTGCAATGGACGCAAAATACGATCCCGCCAAATCTGAACCGAACTGGTAACGCTTTGCCGATTCAATTGGAGATAATCAACGAGCAAGAAGGCTATTTGCCATCTCCCTCATCGCTAAGGAGAGGGAAAGAGATGATGGTATTGGTGCTCAGAACGTGGGGTCCGTCAAATTTCACGAATGAATTATTTTTTCATAGCCACGATGCTTCAGCCGAGGCTTTGGGTTCATTAACGAAATTCGTGTTAAAAATTCAGTGGCTCGCCCAAGGTTTCGTAATAAATTGTAATCATTGAAGCCTTTATATTTATTATTTATTTTGGTACGCAAATGATTAAACGATAAAGATAGTCAAGGAATATTTGGCACTATTTCTTATATGATTACCTTTCCATATTTATTTCCCTAAAGTTTTAATGTGTAATCTTCTAATTGTGTTTAGACTTTTCCACTCAGAGGAATTGTACCTACGTCTGTATCCACACAATCCTAATTCTGCCAATTAATTAATTTTACGATTTAGCCGCTCGAAGTAATTGCAGAACGGCATTAATTGCACATAAAAACCTGTTTTGAGCGACGATTGTTTACTATCATGTCTAAATCTAGAATTTGTACGACCTTGTTGGTTTTTTGGAGATAAATGGCAAAATCAATATTTAAAGTTCTTATTTGAGAATCAATCACTGAGATGTTTTGTTTTGCGAAGTTTTGATTGTGGAAATCTACAGAGAAAATTGCAAAGAATTTATTTCAACTCCAAGGAAACAGTTAATGCTCCCTTTAAAATATTATCGTAAGGTACCTGGTGAGGTACTTAATCTGGTAGATAAGTCCTGTCCAGCTATTCTACGTTCTCTAGCTTTCATTCTGGTGATACGACATCCACGACAAAATGGACATAGCCTTAGCAATCAAATCAGCATTTAATTAAAACAAAATGCAATCAAACTGACATATTACGGTTATTTACAGTAAACAATACTCTCATCTTAATAGCATCAACAAATGAGCACTTAATGGCTATTTAAGACGAATTAACAGCATCCATCCACTTAAGTGGATATCTTGCTACAATCTCAAGTGGCTAACATTCTTAGTTATTTTTCTTAGCAATTAAGTGTTCCAACGACCCGATGTTTTGACGGTCACTTGAATTGGACATTGTGTATTTAATTTACTTTAAAGCGAAGAATTAACGAGATTGTATCTTTGATATACGATAGCTACTTGTTTTTAATTAAAATATCAAGAAATTATGTTTAAAGTTGAGGTGTTAAAACGAGTAAATTAACGCAATGTTATAAGTAAATTAACATAATGCTTATAAAGCGTTTAAATGGCATTTCAAAAGTATTTTCTTAATAAACTTATTTCAAATAAGTTTTTTTTGATACGAATTTAGCACGACCTAACTTCACTTACACATTTATCAAACCACATAAAAATTCTAAGAAACGTTTTAACCACTCTTTATAATTCCTAACCTAACCAACAAAAATAGTCAACAAAGGCGAATCAATTACTTTCCCGCGTCAAATACAAACTCTTTTGTTTTCCAAAGCTTTGGTACGAGATGATCAAAGGAGTCACATCCGTGACGGGATCGCGGTGTGGGGGATTTTATTCTTCGTACAGACGCAATATAAACGTAATAGAATTTTTAACCTCACAAAAGATGGAAGATTTTCCACACGTATTTTTAAGGGTTGATCGGATTAGTCTCATGTCTCATGTGGGGTTTTTTACGTTTTACGCTACATTTCAGAATTATTTCAATGTATTTTGAAATCTATATAAATTTCTATTTCAGCCTGTTCGTAGACAGTATGGAGCAGCCGAGTTTCGTGGTTTCCTATGTATAGTTGTACATATATCTATTTAGGCTAATAGGTAGATGGCCATTGCTAGAAAAGGCTTCCCGCAAATAGTGCCCAAGTATACGGTCATTAGCAAGTGTCACCCATCTACCCCATCTACTATATTGTAGAATAGGTAGAATAAATTCGATCTAGATTCTATATGGTCATGGCTAAATTCAAGATGGCGACGATAAAGTTTAGAATATAATATCATACACGAGCTTTTTTGACCGTACGAATTTAATTTTTAGTCTCTGTCGTGTCTATCTTATATTTCACTAGCTGTGCCCCGCGGTTTTACCCGCATTGCTCCGGTCCTGTTGGTCTTAGCGTGATGATATATAGCCTTCCTCGATAAATGGGCTATCCCCGAAATAATTTTTCAAATTGGACCAGTAGTACCTGAGATTAGCGCGTTCAAACAGACAAACTCTTCAGCTTTATAGTAGGTATTAGTATAGATAGACATATACAACCTAATCTATAAAATCGATATAACTCCACGTGTTCGTTGCAATTCAATGGTTGATCGACTTTTCCATTGCATGTAATCTTATTATCAACCCGGTTGACCTGTGTTATATTATATAATGTTCCTAACAAACCATATAAAGGTTATGTAATATTACCGTCTGAAATTAGATTCAATTTCTATTTATAGAGCTTTAGAGGTGATGAATAAATAAACATACTCAGAATAATATTGCTATTGTCTTTGTTACATGATTGTTTTGCGCGTGTAAAGCCATTTTGACAAACAATATATAAATAAGTTTTAATAAAAAAATATTACACTAAAAAAAATGGAATAAAGATAAAAGTTTTATACATTTAACATGAATTTTTATGGTCGGCCTTTTGCTTTATAAAATACGATGTATTTTTTATAAACATGTTTTACTACAAACTATAAATATCCTGAACTATAACGTTATAAAATATACAAAAGCCTTACAAATCTAGAAAAGATATTCTCACAACAAATAAACTATAACAGCCGTACGATTTATCACATCTCATCAAATTAATACACCTGAAAGCTTTCGAATGTGGAGACAAATATTGAGTCACTGTATTCCCTTCAGCATCCTAAATTTATTAGATTTACTTTATTTTTGCTGCTTCATCTGAAACGTATAGATTTATAGCAAGCTTTTCCATAGATGATAGAACGCGTCAGAGCGCTAACCTAACGCCGCGCTATGACGGCGAATTGTGTTGTACTACGCGGTGATCTTTTCTTTCTTTCTAACACACCGTCAAACAACAATCTTACGCGCATCAAGTAGGTACGCGTTCTATCTGACAATGCCAATAGCGCGTATTAAAATAAATCTCGGCGTCATAACGCGGCAAGTTAACACTCTGACGCGTATTAAGTATTCGATCTATCTGGTAAAGCCAATATGGCTCTGTCAGATAAAATGCATAGGTACTTAGCGCGCGTCGGAACGTTGTCGTTCTGTTACCGCGTAGAACAACACAATTGTGCGTCATAAGCGCGGCGTGGTTAGCGCTTTGACGCGTGTTAAGAACTCGATATATCTGTTAAAGCCATTCCATAAATTCCCTTAAAGCTTTCCATGAAATCAAAAGGAAAACTCTTTAAATTTCATTGATTCAGTGTAAATATTTCCTTTATCTATTTAAAGTGAGCTCCAACAATTGATTCTTAACAAGAGCACCGAGGACTAATAAACTTTAAGCCTTTGTAAATAGTCTGTCTTCGATATCTTTGTAACGATGTACATTTTAATTGTGTTTATATTTACCTACTGACATAAAATTAGATTTGCTACAAATAATTTTTAAAGCATTTTATGGCTTGAACTTTGAACTTAATACAAACTGCAGTTAACTGCCCAGACAGTCTATCTTGCATAACGAATATTCTAGTCTTATTCCAGTCAAAGCTCGTTCATGAAGCATCCAGTCAAAGTTCAAAATGCATGACTACAAGGCTATTATTCTAGAACCACATGCATTTGTCCAATACAAGTGTCATACAATATCACCTTCAAATCCAAACAAAACACTAGCGCGTTAAAATCAATACGGACACATTGTCTCGTCGGACTATAAATAGATATTCTGGTGAATTAAGACATCGGCCAATTCATTTTACGACCAGCGGCAATTTTTTCGCAATCGTACCGGCGAGCGACTGATTGGACGTTATGGGGACGATTTGATGCATATACATATAAAACTAGCGGTCCGCCCCGGCTTCGCCCGTGGTATCTACATGTTTAAACTATCCTATCTCTCAAGTTGGATCGAACTGCACATGGTGTGCGAATTTTATTATAATCGGTTAAGTGGTTTAGGAGTCCATTGAGGACAAACATTGTGACACGAGATTTATATATATTAAAGATGTACAGATATGTATTGTATGTTGGACAGACTATCATATAGAGATGGTATTTCTGAAAGTAGGTACCTATGATGCATTTTCAGGACAGAATTAAACAGAGATTTATGGAAATTGGCGACTATATTATGTGCCAAAATCACTGAAGGAATGCCATGAAGTTAACTGCAATTCGAAAAGAATATGGTTTTGCGTAAGAGCCACCGATAAAATAATAATCTTTTTAAATATAAAAACTTTATATGTGCATACATAGAAAAGTTTTTCAACTTATCTTAAGAAATTTCATAAAGGAATTAATATATAGGTAGGTACTTTATATCCTAACTTCCAGACAGCTTTTGTAGGTAAGAACGATTGATAGAAATACGACAATAAAAAAGAACTACGTTATGATCGAAAAAGATTTCATACTTTGTCATCTCAAATAACGTAGGTCCGCCGTCCGGCACTCACACGGGCAAATAATAGACGTGATTTAGGGTTCTCGAGCCACATAGGAATAACACTTGAGGACATCCTTTGTTATATTTCTCAGCATTATAGGAGATACTTATAAAAATCGGGACTTTAATACCTACTATTATTTGTTAGGCTATATTCGTTTCCATTTTTTTCCTATTAATAAAACTTGAACATATTTGAAAATGTTGAAGTGTATGAAGAATATTACAACTTAATATATACCTACTTATATATATATACTTAGATCAGGGAAACAATATAAACTATATAGCTAGAAGTCAGAAGAATAACAAAGAAATAACGCATCTGCAAAATCTGCTTTTGTCCTAGTAGAATGGCTATATAAATGTTTAATACATTTTAATCAAAATTTCGCATAGAATTAAATTAATTATAATATAAGCTCTATTATAATATGCAAAGCAGCATTGTAGTGTAATTTAGAAAATGAAAAAATACATAAGAAAATACTGCATTGAACTGTAAGAACTTTATTGTATAGGTCGGGTCATGTAAAAAGAACGCTGACGGTTAAGCTGCGCATTGGCGATTTATTGGTCTATTTGGTGTTAAGAGGTGGTATAAGAATAACAAATATGTAGTTGCGAAGCCACGACTCGAGAGCCTACTTCAACAATAAAATAAGCAGCAAATAACTTTCGTGCTAAACTCGATACATGCCAAAACACACCCCATCACTTTCATCCAGCGTTCTTTTTACATGATTCGCGTTATACCTACTAAGAATGATATATAATACCTAAAGGGATGATGGATGAACCAGTTAGTTAGAGCACAGAATAACAATTTAGAGTATGAAGAACTATTTTTTCGCATATAGTCGACAGGAGCATATACCCTCATAGGACGCCCGTGTCCTAGCAGTCTGATGATGATGATGATGATAATCGACAAAATACATTAAATACTAGCAAACCCGGCGAAC
Source organism: Colias behrii (assembly GCA_029959065.1). Lineage (NCBI taxonomy): Eukaryota > Metazoa > Arthropoda > Insecta > Lepidoptera > Pieridae > Colias > Colias behrii. Next base: position 1,487,143 of record JARWMC010000013.1, read on the forward strand.
ACCGTTTCGCCACCAGATGGCTTCGTTTTATGTAACATTTCATTTTTTCCCGCTTTTCCGTTGAAATTTTTCCCGATTTTTTTTTGCTATAAACCTCACGGAGCCCGAGACCTTTCCAACGAATGCAAAACCGTGGAAATTGGTTCGTGCGTTCTGGAGTTATAGCGTCAGGAAGGAAAACCCGACTTATTTTTAAATAGTAGAAGATATCCACAAAATAAATTTATACATCTCAATTCGTTTGGAAAATTATTTGATTTCGATTTTCGAATTTTCATAACTAAATAACTTTTATTAGATACTAAAGTTTTAGAAATAGCTGTAGATCAATACTACCCTACACTTTCCTGTCATTTAATTCGTGACATGCAATAACCGTCTCCCAAAGTTGGGGCAGCGCACGTGACTCAAACAAATATGCCCGATTTGGACATTAATAGCGACTCGGACGAATCTAGAAATTTCCACGCAAGGAACTATGCTATCGATTATTTAATTAGTTTAAAATATACTGAATTATAACAGAACTTAGTGGGATTAAGAAACTTAAACTTTACTTTCTTTTTTAATACAATATGTCTGTCGTGGCCATATCGTAGATTTGCTCATTTCATGATATGATCGATCATTTCACGAAATGGTCGCATTTCATGAAATGGCCAACATAGTTTGATCAGATCGTTAAATCGTCAACGTTTCACGATTTGGCCATCCACATTTGGCCAGATCGTATAAAATATAAAGAGTCCATAAAATATGAAAAAAATTCAGAATATTCTAAAAACTTGTTTAATGTCATTTAAGTTAGTGCCGCGGCAGCGGCCGGCGAATGCTAGATGCGAATCGTTTTTGCAATAAAAAACAGTTAGGTTAGGTTAGGTTAGACTTTGATAAACAACGCACGAGCCGAGCGAGCAAAGCGAGCGTGCCGCGGCAGCGGCCGGCGAGTGCCAGAAGCGGATCGCTTTTTAAAAAACAAACAATTATAATACTATAGTAGGATATATAAATATATATCCTAAAAGAAAAAATGCGTCTTAAATTATTTTATTTCAGACGCATTTTTTCTTCAATACATATAAGATATCCACATTTTCCATAGTACTCGAACCGTCGTAAATTCTTTGCTATGACTTTCTTCATATTATTGTTATTAAACGAATTATGAAGTTTTTAACTGCGAATAATTAAATTTTCGCCAGCGGCCGCCATCTTATCGCATAAACACAGAGCTTGCAGCGCCTCTACCAATGATTAATGTAACTATTTTACGATATGATCAAATAATTTTGATCATTTCATGAAAAAACCGCGCGTTTAGTTGGCCATATCGTGAAACGATTTCTTATCATTGATCTGCTCAAGCCACATCATGATGTGGCCAAACTAAATTGGCCATTTCACGAAATGCGACCATTTCGTGAAATGGCCAATCATATCATGAAATGAGCAAATTTACGATATGGCCACGACATGTCCATAATTTTCCGACTATTCTAGCCTCCACGAAGGTGGTGATCCTTCAATCAAGATTAGATCTTTTTATCAATTATTTTAATTGTGAATACATTCTTAGTGATAAGACCCATACAATACATACTTATGCGCAAAATACTGTATCAAGGAACTTTAAATAATTTTTTTCTATAAGAATAAAATTTCTGGAACCGAACATATAAATTACAATTAATTAATCACCTGCATTTTCTATCCTTCAATATACGAACAGGCAAATTCTTCAGTATTTCAAAAGACAGAGGGAACGCGAAAACCTTTCTACATATTATTTCCATATTCGTCACAACAATAAGAGCCAAATCCATAACTTCCCGTAAACCAGGAAATCTTGGAAGTTCGTAACAAACGGTCACACTTCACTCGAGAGTCACTCGAAAGGAAAAGCTTAATTGTGAGGTGCGAATATAATAATTGTCTGTGATTGAACGATTTGGTGCTGAATTACTCTGTAATTGTTTATGGTATGTTTTTAGGTACTTAGCTAGTATAACATAGCTTTGGATATGCGGGTAAAATATTTAATGCTATTTTGTTAAGGCTAAAAGTAACCTAACACGACTTTATGAGCAAACACGCTCAGCTTTTTGGAACACTTTACAGCAATTAACAATTTAGCTAAGCAATGCTGATGTTTGTGTACACATTATACATATCTCTTGTATACCTAGGTGTGTATGCAAATGTGTTAGGACAACATGTTTTCTACTCTCTCAAACGAAGTTGGAAATACTAGAAATATCTACTTATATTTTGAAAATTTGGTAAGTACGAGGTATAGAAATCAAAGTTGTAGAACACAAGGAAGTTTTTACTGTTTTCTTTAATAAAATTAGTTTGGAAGATATTAGCTATTATGTTTAGTATTAGGTAATTATCTCGATTGTACATTCCGCTCAAATTGAACGTCACAATAAAGCTGTCTATGTCCCAGATCCACTGATTAAAGTGAAGCCAATGCAATGTCTTTAACCAATTTAAATGTTTATTATGCTTTGAATTAACTGTGTTGTGGATATGACAGGTATTAAAAACGATACTAATAACGGTATTAATAACGATATGCGAAAGTTCTCTTGTTTCTTTTATCTTAAGTTAAAAATAGCTTTCCTCCTACGGCTTCGTCCACTATGTCTAAAACTTCTATATTTCACAATTGCTACTTCAACAAATTAAACCTTCCTCGAGGACGACGACTATCTATTTAAAAACCGCATCATAATATGTTACATAAAGACAACGGAAAGCGTTGTACATGTGTATATACTATGTACTACTGATAATAAAACGAAAAATACCGAGCCGCTCTGAAAGGCAATAATGGATAAGCGGAAAAAATAAGCCATGAAAATGTATTAAATGATAATCGGTACATAATCCATATTATTATTGCTCAAACTGAACAAGGGCTTATAGTTGTTTCCGATGACGCTATACTTACACGCATATAGCGCGGCTATATGCGGGTATTAAGGTTAAGCTTAATTTTATGTTACAAATTAATTATTATCAGTAGGTTGTAGGTCATGTTTTATTTTTCTTACTTGTACCTATTGCTAATCACACGACGATAAAGTATGTGAAAATAACTGTAAATGTGAAATTGTGATTTCGTTTTGGCGTTTTCAATTTTCATTTGGTTTCTTCGTTAAATTAACTTAGTAAAAAATTGTCGGAATTTTTTATTGGGCCTTTGAAGCACTTGAAATGCTTCGCAGTATACGACAATTTTTTTTAGCAATAATATTTATTAGTATTCAAATGTGGGGATCGAGTAAAGAACTTGGAAAAACCTAACGTAATCTGACATTTAGAAAAAAGAACTTATATTATTGTCGCAACGGAAATAATACATCGCACAAAAAAGATTATTTTACCATTGTGATGAATGAAGTTTTTCGACAGTAAATATTTACAGTGATGCCAGCCGGCAACTAAAAAATCTATACTAATATTATACAGCTGAAGAGTTTATTTTTTTTGTTTGTTTGAACGCGCTAATCTCAAGAACTACTACGATTTCAAAAATTATTTCGGCGTTAGATAGCTCATTTATTGAGGAATGATATAGGCTATATATCATCACGCTAAGACCAACAGGAGCGAAGCCACGCAGGTGAAACCGCGGGACGCTAGTCGTTTAATAAAGAAAGAATCGTGACACTGTATAATTGAAATGAAGATATTTGCGTACCTAATTATTAATTACACAGATTCTTTTAACCCCTACACAGGGGTTAAATCAAATCTAACAGGAAAAACATTAGATTTGATTCGTGAGCGATATAATTTATTCAATAGCACTTATGTACATTAAGCACATAGCAGTATTTATTCAGGTGTTTTATAGACAAACATAATATACTAGAACAGGTTGTATAAGTCAATAACATCTAAACAAGATGGAATGTTTACATTAGAATATGGGCATGCTAAAATACGGTACGAATTACGAATTGAGAACCTCCAACGTTTTTGCGTAGAAGTTGTTTAAAAAGCGCTTGTAGATAGGTCAATTTATTTATCTTTTTACTAATTTTTTAAATCTAAATTAACTAGGTAGGTATCTCATTCCTCTTTGTGCAATTTTTTACGAAATTTTAATATTATCAAAATAGATTCATGAATAATTCATTAGTTCACTTTTTAAAATCATGTAGTTAGGTATAAAACGCATTTGAATAATAAGTTTAATAAATACCTACCTACCTGTTTAGTTTTTCATACTACTTATTCGTAGGTAGGTGGTATTATTATGATTAGGTAACACCCTTGTAACACCTTATAGATTTCTCTGTTTGCGAAATAATTATTTAGAGATGCATGAGCCTCTGTATTCAATGCAAAATTGGATAGGATAAGTAATTTAGCTTTATGTTTTCTGTTTGTGTGTTTTTAGCAAAAATATAGGAAAACTCAAAATTTGTGTGTCCCTTGCTAGATGCTGGTGACACTTACGAGGATATCTAGAATTTTTTTTTAGATGTTCCCTCTGCATTTTCTCTTGTTCCATAGAAATTAATAGCAGGCATAGAAAAATCACGAATATTTATAATATTTCCGGTAAGAAAGACTGTACCAGTATTTCGTGGTGTGTGCGGTTGCCTCTGTGAACCCACTGGACGTTGACTGCCGGCGAGAGGGGCTCGGTTCCACAAGGAATGGTCACATTTATTGTTCCCTTGTCTGATGCTACCTGGCGAATTTCCACTTCCTCGCCAAGTACGCGCCCGAACACTAAATAAAAAACATACATATTGAACCACCGGGAGACAAAGGCCAAATAGTTGTACTTCGATCAATTCAATTATTTTACCTTCTATTCCAAGGCAGAACAGAGGCACCAATATACGTTCCAGTAACATCCTACTATTTCTACATCTAAACCCTATGAAAAAATCTCACTAACTCTACCTACTTGTAAAGTAAAAAGATTAATTCAAACTAGTTTATTTACATTACACCGATTTTTTTAAATGACGGAAGGCGAAATAATAGGAAACAAAATTCACAACAAACGTCTTCACTCCATTGATAAAATGCATAGACTATTTTTTTTTAGCTGCGGGCTGCCTGAGCCTGACATTTGATATTTCAAAATAATTGCCATGCTAAAAGATTGTAAAATTTATTACCCGCACAAAAAATTGAACAGCTGTCAAAAACTGTCTATGACAGTGTATTGTCATAGAGAAAAATATAGATTTTCTTCGGACATGGCCGCTGTATCGGCAATACAACACTTGCAATGTTTTGTATATTCATATTCATTTTTTATAATGAATAAGTTGTTTTATACTTACAAGTAGTGATTAGTGGTTTGTGTAGAGTGCTGTGATATTTGTAATGGATGCAGAGAGCGGATATGAAATCAAAAGAGCCCGTGATGCAATTCAGATGATAGAGACCATACAGTCAATGATAGATGTTTCGGCTGATAGACTGGAAGGTTTGAGGACACAATGCTTAACAAGCGCAGAACTGACGCAGCAGGAGATTCGGACTCTGGAGGTAGGGCCGGTGCAATCATTTTATTATGACATGTAGTTAAAAAAATGAGTTATGCCCTTGAAATACTTGCAAGGCCTAAACTTCAAGGCCTCTGGGCTCAAGGATCCTTTCAATGCCGATAGTAGAAAGTGTAAGCGTGCGCAGTCCCTGTTGCCTTGAAATAATAAAATCTTTTTTATCGAATTTCTATTTACTTGTAATTTATTGCTTAAATGCCACATTAGAGATATCTGATGATTTCATACATAAGATTACTATTTTCTACAATGTCTTGACGTAATTCTATACTTAGTTTCATTTACAAAAACTATAAAAACAAACATTTAAACCCCAACTCACAAATTCCAAGAATTAAAAATGGAATCTGAACTTTATATTCTCATTATATTTTCATTAGATTTAGTGCATGAATGTATGTTCCGTATGAATTATTATAAATATCAGATTATTATTATATATGTCAGTCTTTTTGGATAGTGTTAACAATAGTTACTTAACAATTCAATATTCTATATGTGATATTTCAATACAATAGTTTTTCTTGACCATTATAGGATGCTATAAACACTTGATGACAAAACTGATTATATTTACTAATTAGAGCTTAGCTTGGGCATGTGACTCAATTTCATAACTTAAACATACCCTATATTCTGTATCTCTATTAATATTTATGTAAATAGATTGAATTAAATGTAAATTCACTACTATTGATAAAAGTAGTAGTAATTCAGATTAAAAATTTGGTTAAAATGACCTACTATTATAAATTAAAGTACTTTGATTGTGCATTCCTTCTCCAAATGAAAATTTACACAAGTATCCGATAAAATCTATAAAAATAAAAATAATCTCAATCTTAATAGACAAGTAATGTTAATCTCAATCTCATTTAGTGAGTAACATGTTTATTTTTAATGTGATATCTGTAAACAAACAGTCTTTTAATAGACACTATTACTAAACAATTAGTAATGCAATGCTATGCATCATTCAACACAAACATTACTAGAAATGTGTATGTAGGCCTGTATTTGATGAGAAATAATATTAATTCTTTATAAGATAATTGGACACTCTTTTCTCTGTAAGAATCTTTATATTATGTTCAATGTACAAAAATGCAGTGATAAATGCTTTTAGAACTATTATTCTAGTAAAATAAAATTAAAATATTGAAAATATTGAAATGAAACCGCAAAATATGAATTTATGTGATATTACTTTTAGGGATGTTAAAATTATTAACTTACTTTTCTCAAGTTAAAAGCAATCTATACTATTTTGTTTCTAAGACAGAAGTATTGATTGCTAATTGTGAATACAACAAATCATAATATAAGTGAAGTCCCATGTCCCCTAGTGGGGTAAGGGGCAGATGCATTATACATCTGGTTCACTGATCGATTTTCTTTAGGGACAAGTAGGTGATCAGCCTTCTGTGTCCTACCAGACCGAGACATTTTTTTTTCTTTATATCCACCGGGAGTCGAGCCCAAGAACCCTTGGTGCTACGCTCACGCGTCAACCACTGTACCAAGGAGGCGGTCATAATCATAATATACTTATTTCTTATTGAAATATTCAAAGTAACAAAGTTTGTATGTGTTTTTTTAAATAATAGTTAATATAAGTGGTGTTAAGATTTGTTCAAGTATCTATTGGGAACAACTAAGGGCATTTTGAGTGCTTTTTATAGTAGATATTATTTGAATAGTCAAATTCAAATATTTACAAACCAAATAGAATTTTATAAATGAATTCTTTACTTTCTTATTACATAATACTAAAAAGTAATCCATAGTTTTAAGTTTAAGAGGTTGAACCAAATTTTATATGAAATAGATTATTAGATTATTGTGTTTCTGCTCCACTTCATATCATCAACAGAAAAATTTCTTTGTCTTCTTCTTTGTCGATTCACTCTTGGTAGAGTGGTTGTGGTCACGTTGAGACATCCACATCGGTGGTAGAGGCGGACACAGCATTTCGCACGATCTCCCGCCATCTCTTCCTGTTACTAGACTGTCTGGCGCAGTCTGATACGCGATTTTTCTTTGTATTTATTATTAATTTGAAAATACTTAAAAAAAATATTTACTTAATTCTAAACAATACTTGAAAAATCTATTAGTAGTAAATATAGAGTTAAATAATAAATTAAATATTATTATTTCCAGGGTAAACTAGTGAAACATTTTTCTCGGCAACTTGTGATAAAGGCAAAGTTTGGTGAGGAGCTACAGAGGGAGCTAAGGGATGTGCCGAGTTTGAGACAGTGGCTGAGGGTCGTGGGGCTTAGTGTGGACGCTATTGAGGTGAACATTAAAGATAGAAATCGTTTATTTAATGGCATATAGCCTCAGAAGAATAGTGCAGAAAGACATTGAAGTGTACTGTCTGTGAAGCATAATGCTATTTTCATATTTAACTTGTATGCAATTTTTATTTTATTACTTTAAGTAGGTAATAAGTTACATATAATTCCCTCTCATAAGTAATTCTTTTGAGCAAAGTCTTAAAATTTCTTTTAAACGCTAGGTTAGGGATTTGTTGCCATGCAGTTTAAAGTATACTGTAGAAGATGTTTGTAAAAACTTAGATTCTAATTTATTTTTCTCTCAGCTTTGTTCTACAGACTACAACAAATTAATAGTAGTTTTTCTATAACAATAGACTTGATACTTTAATAGTCAGATGAAAGATGTTGTGCGATTACTTGATATTTCATTGATTATCGAAAAAATACGTCAAACGTATCAGAAATATGAATATTAGGCCAAGCGCGCACCACGATTTTAATTTTTGCGACACGATTTCAAAATCGCACTGTATAAAATCGCAGAGAGTACGGTGCGCGCACAGCGATAATTTAATTGTGATCCTTACTCACTTTCATCATGGATTTCGTACAAGTTGCTTGTCTTTATTTATTACTTCGGAGGATAAGAAGAAAAAAAAAGAAAATTCGTCAATATTGGACTCATCCTTTTACAGCAGATAGAATTGTCAAAGGTTTCTTTTATCAGAAATACAATGAACTTCGGATGTATCCCAAAAAATTCTTTAGCTATTATAGAATGAAAATTCCGCCAAAAGGCCGCCCTTAGTGCTTTTTTATTTTTTTTATTATTGTAACCTTTATGTATATTTTCTTTCTTGTCCAATAAAGTGTTAAATAAACAATAGCTTAAAAATAAATAAATTCAAACTTTTGACAGATTACTGAGTTTATGTTTACCAAACCGTACCTATGCCACTACGATGTTTACTGTTGGACAGACGAAACACAAGTGAAGTGCCGGCCGGGCCCGAGTGTGCGATTTTATTATCGCAGTGCGCGCGGTACCATACAATTTCATATTCTGCATTTCATTTTCGCGACAATCGCGTCGCGAGCAGTCGCAGCAAAATGTGACAAATCACAATTTTAAAATCGCTACGATTTTTTAATCGCATGTGCGCGCATTGTCATAGTAACTCATACGTTGTATTTCTGCGATAAAATAATCACGCTGCATAAAGTCGTGGTGCGCGCTAGCTCTTATACACTTTCATATTTACAATATTCTGTATAATAACAAATAAAGTAACCGCAAATGTTACACAAAGTAACATTAGAATGTTGTAGACACGTTCAGCGGCGAATGTATTACGTCACGTTTAAATTATTTAGCCAGCGTTGCACCTTAATATAAACAATAATGTAACAAAATTGCATTCCAGCGCATAAGAGCTACGTAATAAATATTTGTTTTATAATTATTGGCAGCTTGTTGTTTAGAAAAGTTGTTTTAATTTTCTTGGTCTGTTTCCATTGTTGTTTACATTTAGAATTTAGATATTAAAGCCATAAATGTATTTCACCTTGAATCAAACACAAGAAAAAAAAATTCTTTAGATTAATTATAATAATTGTTTATTTTCTATTAATTGGAGAGACATAGTCAAATTTGAAGATCATAAATACATACAGGGATATAAATTATGTATGATTTATTCGAAATTCTAACCTAACCATGTCTCCTACAATCCTGCCGCAAGCAGTGAGAACTTAATCTTATCCCATAAATGCTCCAATTATGATCAAATATATCGAAAAATTACTCTCTCCGTATATACATCTCTATATGTAGTTATAGCACAAAATTATTTTTCAAAAATTCAATAAATTCCATTTACGATCAAACATATTGTCATAAAATTAATCTCTCCGTATATACATTCCTATATATAGCTATAACACATAACTCTATAGCCATAAAATCCAATATTCCAGGCGGTGTGTTCCCGCATATCGTCGCTAGAGGCGCTCCGCGAGCGTTCGGAACATGAGTTACGCGCGATACTGTGCGGTGCGCGGGATGAGGAGGTGCGCAGGCTTGGGCGGGCCATGCAACGGCTTAGGAGTTATACAGGTAAACTCAAAACTCAAACTCAAACATTTATTTATTCAATTAGACTTCTTCGAGAAGCACTTTTGAAACGTCATATTTTTACATATTTTTAACATTTACCACCGATTCGGAAAGCAGTATCTATGGAGAAGAACCGGCAAGAAACTCCATAGTTGCTCTTTTTAATAATGTCAGTATTACAATTTAATTACAAAATATATGTAACTGTATATTACCATAATATGCCAAAGAACTGTCCTGTGGTTTTTACGCGACAACCCTCCATGGGTTTTTATCTTCCATATATTCCTTAATGCTGTAATAGGCTCTCTGAACTAATACGTTTTTAACATAATTTTTAAATTTAGCACTACTAAACTCTTTAATACTATGAGGAATTCTTTTGTAAAAAGTATACCTTGGCCCATAAATGAATTTTTAACTTTAGCTAACCTGTAAAATGGCATTTCAATTTTATTTCTGTTCCTTGTGCCATAACAGTGTCTATCTCCTACTATAGTAGAAGAAGTGTAGTAGAAAGTGGTAAAAAGGTATAATTTTGTCAATGTCCTATTTTGGAGAGAACTCGTCTTACACTTATAACTTTATTTTTTACGGAATATTTGCTTAAAAATGCTCTATTTTGGAGAGAACTTGTCTAACGCATAAAATTAAAACCTTGTTTTTTACAGAATATTTGCTAAAATGGAACTGATTTAAGTTATTTGAAAGAAGTTTTACAATTTATTGACCTTTTTGAATTAAAAATATAGAAATATACAAATTTTTGAATTTGAATTTTCTGCGACACAAACAGAGCATTCTGACACGAGTTTACGCCATTTTCCTCGAATTATATTTAAAAAAATGTATGCGAATTTTTTTTGCGAAATTTGAAATGGCCTTAAAATTTGCAGAGGCCCTAGCGCGGGGCCATGAAGCAGTGGAGCTGCCCCTGTACTGGGACAGCTGGGAGCGGCACGGGCGGGGCTCGCCGCGCACGAGGGACGAGCGGAACCACAGGCGGGCCCCGAGGGCACAGGGCAACGGTGAGTGGGGCACGGGGCAACATTGCAGGGGCCCCAGTGGAGCTGCCCCTGTACTGGGACAGCTGGGAGCGGCACGGGCGGGGCTCGCCGCGCACGAGGGACGAGCGGAACCACAGGCGGGCCCCGAGGGCACAGGGCAACGGTGAGTGGGGCACGGGGCAACATTGCAGGGGCCCCAGTGGAGCTGCCCCTGTACTGGGACAGCTGGGAGCGGCACGGGCGGGGCTCGCCGCGCACGAGGGACGAGCGGAACCACAGGCGGGCCCCGAGGGCACAGGGCAACGGTGAGTGGGGCACGGGGCAACATTGCAGGGGCCCCAGTGGAGCTGCCCCTGTACTGGGACAGCTGGGAGCGGCACGGGCGGGGCTCGCCGCGCACGAGGGACGAGCGGAACCACAGGCGGGCCCCGAGGGCACAGGGCAACGGTGAGGGCCTAGTGATATCGTAGAATATATATACACTAACGGGACAAGAAGTGACACTTTAGCATGTGTGCACCGTCACCGACGCTGCGACTCTCACGTATACAAAGTGCCAAGGGTCTGGTGATATCAAAGTATGGGGAAAAAGTCGTTATGCCTGTTGGATTTTGACATCAATTTCTCTGGTGGCGTCATAATAGTAATATCCTATGAATAGAAAAAGATGTTATATCTATACTAATATTATAAAGCTGAAGAGTTTGTTTGTTTGTTTGTTTGTTTGAACGCGCTAATCTCGGGAACTACTGGTCCGATTTGAAAAATTCTTTCAGTGTTAGATAGTCCATTTATCGAGGAAGGTTATAGGCTATATATCATCACGTTACGACTAACAGGAGTGGAGCCACGGGGGTGAAATCGCGCGGAGCAGCTAGTGTATTATAAGATTATTAAATTCCAACACCAACATACTAACACACTTTCACAATTCCAGGCGGCAAATCTCCCACAACACCGGTGGGGAAACGGAAGCAGAACTCCCACTTGCCCGCGCCGGACTCGCTGACTAAGTCGCGCTCGCACGAGTCGCAACTGTCCGTGCGGCCGGATGCGTCTGATCATAGGTGCGTTTTTATTATATTACGATTTTTATTAATATTTATCATCATAAAAAATTAAAATTTATTCAATACTAATCAAATTATTCTTCTTGGAAAATATGATAACTTTAACTTAACAAGATGTACAATTTTATACACTACCATTTTTACTTTAAAAAATCTAGATGAATCATTTTCAGCTTTATGCATTTTTATGTTGATAATCAACAATCAAATTGTTGTTTTACATATTCTACATTATAACATTAGTTTACAGATTTCCACTAATTTTAACTATACACACTACATACAGTCAAAAAGCACAGGTTAATTCCCATTGAGATATACATATGGAGACGACACCGCCTACATCACTTATGTTCCGCTCACCATAAGCCATATGGCTTAACTGCACGCTCATTTTTTATTTGTTTTAAAGTGAAACGCATCAAATATGCCTTCGTGTGTGTTACGATATTGCACAAATAATACAAACTAGATTTCCGTCCGCAGCTTCGCCCGCGTTTTCAAAGGAAAACCCGCATAGTTCCCGTTCCCGTGGGATTTCCGGGATAAAACCTATCCTATGTGTTAATCCAAGTTACCCTCTATATGTGTGCTAAATTTCATTGTAATCGTTTCAGTAGTTTTTACGTGAAAGAGTAACAAACATCCATACATCCATACATCCATACTTACAAACTTTCGCCTTTATAATAGTATTAGGATAATACGGAAAAGTGACTAACATAACTTTTCATCGGTAAGTACCTAACTAGATAATAATTTTTAAAACTTAGTTAGAGCAAAAAAATGGCTCACAGATTTTGTTTGTGGTGTCTCCTCCATACGTAGTAATATTATCTCAATGTTAATTCCATAAATTTTCTTCCAGTGACAACAGCCAATCATCAGCGGTCGGCAATACAGAGACGAGTCCGCCCGCGTCACCGCATGAGCATGAACACCTACAAAGGATATATGATACTCATCATGTAAGTTACTGTATTTATATAAAAAAACTAGGTTTCCGCCCGCGGCTTCGCCCGCGCAGTCAAAGAAAAACCCGCATAGTTTCCGTTCCCGTGGGATTTCCGGGATCACATCATTTTCCCGGGATAAAAAGTAGCCTATGTCCTTTCTCGGGTATCAAAATATCTCCATACCAAATTTCATGAAAATTGGTTCAGTAGTTTAGGCGTGATTGAGTAACAGACAGACAGACAGAGTTACTTTCGCATTTATAATATTAGTATGGATAATTAAAATAGTCCATTTTGTATGCTTATATTTGACTATGAAGTCTTAATCTAATTTAATTCCAAATTTAATTCAATTTAGTAGCTGAGAATTCGTATTTAAAATTACATTAGTATGGACAGAATATCTTAAAAAAATTCAAACACTGTATCATCACAAAATTTTATTAAAAAAATATTGTTTACCTAAAAATTATTCGCCTGGTGCACTTCGTATCACCTACATAATATATAATTTCCCCTACTTACTATTTGTGTTTCTCATGACTCACTGTGTAAAACTTCCATTAACTTCCACAAACATTTCCAAAAATAAATGAACCAAAATAGCTTCAATCATTCTCTAGTTGCAAGACAAACAGTTATATAAGCAAGTTCACTCTATTATACACTATCTTTAACCTATCTTTTCGCTCAAGTCATTCTCGAGTTTTAGCAAGAGCTCTACAAACATTGACCGCCTCCTTGGTACAGTGGTCGACGCGTGAGCGTAGCACCGAGGAGTCCTGGGTTCGATTCCCGGTGGAGACTAAGAAAAAAAAATGTCTCGGTCTGGTAGGACACAGAAGGCTGATCACCTACTTGTCCCTAAAGAAAATCGATCAGTGAAACAGATGTATAGTGCATCGCTGCCCCTTACCCCTCTAGGGGACATGGGACTTAACTACTACCTTACTACTCTCCACACATTTCCTTTAACTTTTATTTCTATTTCAGGGCAGTCCCGCCATGAGCGTGGGCGGGCCTCGCTCACCGCGCGTGAGCACGGTCACGCCCATGACCGCGAGCATGGTCACGGTCACGGGCACGGGCGCGGCCATGGGCGCCGTGGGCGGCTGCATGGCGCACGATATAGCGCATCGCTTCACGAAAACGTTCAACATGATCGCCACTTGTGACTTTTGTGATAAGCAAATGCTGTTCGGGTCAGGGTTGAAGTGTAAAGAGTGCAAGTTTAAGTGTCACAGGTAAATTGTATTATTAATTTTCATTGCCACAAATAAAAAAAACAAATTAAACTACTAGATATTATACGTAATTATTAAAATTCGTAAAAGAAAAAGTTCTTGTGTAAATTGTGGACATGTATACAGTAATAGAAAATTAAAATTAAAAATGTTATTGCGTTAAAGTATGGTCCACTGTGAATGGAATTATGAATTAAACTGCAAGAATAAACTAATGAATTGAATCAATTATTTTTAATTTTGATACGACAAAAATTAACATAGAACTTAGATACTCATAATTAGTGAGTTTTAGTGTGAAATAGGCAAGAACTAATTAACATGACATTATTTGTTACAGAGATTGCGAGAGCAAAGTGCCGCCGTCCTGTGGACTGCCGCAGGAATTTGTTAATGCGTTCAAAGAAAAGTTCCATAAAGACGGTATGTATAATGGTAGTTTTTGCTGAAAAGATGAGATGAGAGAGAGAGATGAGAAGATGGTAGTCCGTAGAGTTTAAAAACACTAAAAATAAAAATTAAAAGTCATAGACACAGATTTTTTTTTTGAATACACACTCATGTTGTTTGATATACAGTAATATTTTCAAAATTCTTTTTGAAAAATTTTAACATATTGCAACAGAATATAGACGTTTCATTCCACCGTAAACATACAAATAAGAAAAAAAAAAGCAATTGTAAAACAATGTGATATTTGCTTAGGTGGTTACTATTTATCATCTCCGGGTCGAATTATCGCGCCGCTAACACCCAAGCGAAGGCAAAGGCCGCCAGCACACCATTATTCGGTAAGTTACACTCACTATAATAATAGGCTATTTGACAAGGTTTTGAAAACTGTCTCAAATTATTAAGATACGTTTATAGAGCACACAAAACACATGTTTCTTAATTTTCTGTAGTTATTCATTGTGAAAATGGAAAATAAAAACATGATATTCAAATATGCCGCCAAAACACAATTTTGAAGAATATGGCGTCTCGCGACCATGGTGACGTCACAGCTCCGTAAACATCAACTTGCTCCTAGTACTTATTGTTCGTTTTTGTTTTAATTATAGTATAATTAAGTTAATCTGTTTAAAAACCAGAAAATGAGTTCTTATAGGTGGTGTGTAGTTCCTGGATGCAGAAATACAACTATTAAAACCCCTGACAAACTATTTATATGTGCTCCAAAAGACATAAAAATGCGTAGAAAGTGGTTGCAGTTAGCTCGCCGAAATCCAAGTGATATATCAATTAAAACAGTTACATTTTTTGTGAAGACAACTTCGATGTAAGTATGGTGTTGAATACCTAGTAGGCAGTTTATTTTATTTGAAATACATAGTATAAATCGTCTCATTACTTACCTGCTTGAGGTTAGATAATGATATAATATATAAATTGATGATGTACAGAAAGATTCAAACTCATATTGCACCCTTCAATTCTGTGTTGTCTGTATGTTTTACTAGACACAATTTAAGCCTGATCATCCGGTACCTAATGTTAATGACTCGCTTATTTACAAACAAAGGGCATAACCTAAAAAATGTATACTTCATAATTATTGTGCTATTGTGATTCATGTTTGTACATTTAACTAAAAAGGTAATGAATGACGATTGAAATATTAACTTACGTAGCTGTTTTCACATTTCTCAATTCAGGAGCGTAAAAATATGGGTTGTTTTTAAAGAACATGCCAACCATTATAGCGTCCACTTTAGGTAGATTTCTACTGTCTGCTTTTTCGAAATTAGGTTCCATGACAAACAAAAATAACACATAAAGAACAAAACTGATTACAGACACCTTGAATCACAAGAAATAAGTTATACAAGAAACAAAACCAAAAGCGAAATTCAGCAACGACATGAGTAAACGTTGGGATCACTTGTTATTTACGCAGTTGTGACGTCATGGCAGATGCAGCCAATCATGGATGTTTTCGGTCACGTGTTAATTTTAAAAAATGTGATGTTTTTTCTCGACGATTTATAAATAAATAAGTTATTATTTATATCATTTATTAATTTAAATCGCTTCAAAAACCTTATATATATATGGATTACACAAAAAAGTAATTTATTTTTTATACTGTCAAATAGCCTATTATTGTATCTGTTGATCTTTTATGCATCTGGGGAAACCTGTAATAATATTAATATTATTAACTTTGTGAATAAATATGTAGTATAAAAATTAAGATATTATATTTGCTTTTTTCTACTACATTATGACATTTTTATATTACAGTCTCATACTTTTTCATACAAATAACCGAGGAATGAATAATTGCCCTGAATTAAAATAATAAAAATGTATGTGATTGCTGTCTATGAAAACCAATTTATTTATTTATTTATTTATTTATTTATTTATTTATTTAGCCTTTTTGACTGGGTGAGAATGGTTTTTCTATTATTTTTGGCTGTGTTGTTTTCATCGCTAAAGTATATCTCTCAACTCAGTGTGCCTTCTGGCAAAGGCCTCCTCCAGTAATTTCCATTGCTTCCGGTCTTTGGCCACTCTTCTCCATTTGGGTCCCGCGGTAAGTTTAAGCTCGTCTTCCCAGCGCATATGTTGTCGTCCTCGACTTCTCTTGCCATCCCTTGGATACCAGTTGGTGACAATTTGGCTCCATTTTTCTTGTCTAGATCTCAACATATGGCCGGTCCATCTCCATTTTTGGAGGTCTATTCTTTCCAGGATATCGGTAAGTTTTGTTTTCGCTCTTAATTGCAGGTTACTTATTCGATCTTGCCTTTTGGTTCTTGTCAAGCTCCTTTCCATGCTTCTTTGGCACTTTGCTAATTTATCTCGATGGTATTTAGTAAGGGACCATGTTTCGCAGCCGTAGGTGATGCATGGAAGGATACAGGTGTTGAAGACTTTCCGTTTCGTTGCCATGCTGTGATCTTTTGATTTTACAATTTCCTTTAGAGACCAAAATCTTTTCCATCCATTGGCAATCCTTTTATTTAGTTCCTTGGTTGTTTGGTCTCTAGTAGAGATTATCTGACCCAAGTAGCAATATTCATCGACATATTCTATTTGTTGATCTTCGATTACGATGGGATCCATTACTGAGTTGGTCATCAGTTTCGTTTTTGTAATGTTCATCTTTAAACCCACTTTCGAGCTCTCTTTATTTAGAGATTTGATCATCTTCCCTAGTGTCTTTGGATTTTCTTCCAGTAGAACAAGATCATCTGCAAATCTTAAATGGTTTAGTTTTCTTCCAGCTACGTTGAGGCCTAGATGCTCCCAGTCCAGATTACGAAAGACGTTCTCCAAGACTGCTGAGAACAACTTAGGCGACATTGGGTCACCCTGTCTTACTCCTCTCTTGATCCTGAATTCTTTACCCAAGGCTTCCAATTGTATTCTTGCTTTGCTGTTTGTATATATATTCTTAATAATGTTAATATATGTAGCAGGTATACCTTGCCTTCCTAAGCTCTCCCATATTGCTTTATGACTAATGCAATCAAATGCCTTAGCATAGTCTATAAAAGCTATATACAATGTCTTGTTGAACTCGTTATACTTTTCGATTATCTGTTTTAGTGTGTGAATGTGGTCAATTGTAGAAAAGTTTCGTCTGAATCCAGCTTGCTCTATTGGTTGGCTTTCGTCTAATTTTTCGCTTATCCTGCCCAAAACGACCTTTGCAAAAATTTTGTACACATTCGACATTAAGCTTATTGGCCGGTAATTACTGATGTCATCCTTTGCGCCTTTTTTATGTAGTAGGATTATATGTGAAGTTTCCCATTGTGTTGGTACATACCCAGATTTCAGGATTTGATTGAACATCTTGGTAAGTATTGGTACTAGTTGGTCAATAGTGCCCCTTAACATCTCGTTCCTTATTTTGTCTGGTCCCGGAGCTTTCTCCATTTTTAAACTTTTTATTTCCTTTTCCACTTCACTCTTCAAAATGTCGGGTTCAGTCTCTGGTGTTCTTTCGGCTGTTTTACTTTGAGATAGTGGTAGAATGGGGTGGTTGCCTGCGTCTTTGTTAGAATAAAGTTCTTTGTAGAATGTCGTGGCTAGTTCTTGTATACATTTTCTGTTTGTGATGGTATGTTCTTTTTTCCTTAGTTTGGACACCCACTCTTTTCCTGTTTCTCTCAGTTCCTTCAGAGCTTTTCTTACGCCACCTGTTCTCATTATTTGTCTCTCTAACACTTCTAATCTCTTATTTTTACGGTCTTTCCTCATATTTTTATTGATTTGTTTGCTCACTTCTGTAATTGTTTTTATGTTTTCTTTGTTTTTCCCTTGGGCCAGTAAGGATTTTCTGTGGTTAATAAGTTGGATTGTCTCGTCGCTAAGTGGGTACTTCTTTTTGGTTTTGTTGATATTAATAGATGTAGTAAGTTCTTTTTCCAATATTCCATAATTTACTGTGATGTCGCTTTCATTTTCAAATGCAAGGTCTTGTAGACTATCTTTTAGTGAAAACCAATTAGGCAACATTAAATTTAATGCTATTCAATGCATACAGGGCAACCCCGACTCATCATCGAACACATCATCGTGCAACAGTTCGACTCCATCATCACCGGCTCTAGCCCCGCCTGCGCCGGCTCATCATCAGCATCACCATCACCAGCAGCAGCACCAGGTGGACAGGAGACGGTTCCACTTCCCCGGTGAGTGGAGTAGATAAAAAGGAGACTCATCATCGAACACATCATCGTGCAACAGTTCGACTCCATCATCACCGGCTCTAGCCCCGCCTGCGCCGGCTCATCATCAGCATCATCACCAGCAGCAGCAGCACCAGGTGGACAGGAGACGGTTCCACTTCCCCGGTGAGTGGAGTGAATAAAAATGTTTGGTGAATAGTTTGTACTCGCATAACTTCAAAATGACTGAACCAAATTGGACAACAGGGATTGATAACTTACTACATAGAATTAAACAAAGTCGCTTTCCGCCGTGTATGTTTCTGTATGCTTAGATTTGTAAATTACGCAACAGATTTTTATGGGATTTTTTAATTGATAGATCAAGAGAACGTTATTTGTCTGGTGGTAAGCTTAGCGGGTGAGGCCGCGGGTTTAAAGCTGCTTATTTCATACTAGCTGCGCTCTGCGGTTTCACCCGCGTTGTTCCGCTCCTGTCGGTCTTAGCGTGATGATATATAGCCTATAGCCTTCCTCGATAAATGGGCTATATAACACTGAAATAATTTTTCAAATCGGACCAGCAGTTCCTGAGATTAGCGCGATCAAACAAACAAACATTTCAGCTTTATAATATTAGTATAGATTTATAAATATGGATTAAATAAATGTCTTTGTTAGCTGAGTGAGCAAAATCAGTCAGTTATTGCTTAGAAAATATTTGCATAATGTAGAGAGGAAGAAAAAAAATCCCTAATAAAATTGTATTTACAGACGTGAAACCAACAGTATCAAGTCCAAACCACACGTCAGCTGTTCAGTCCCCAGCGAGGACGACAGCGGACTCAAAGCATGATCTCACTTGCAGTGTAAGGAGTGGTGAGTGTTATAGAATACTTGAAATAAAGAAAATATGTTTAATTACATCCATATTATTAATATTATAAATGCGAAAGTAACTCTGTCTGTCTGTCTGTTACTCAATCACGCCTTAACTACTGAACCAATTTGCATAAATTTGGTATAGAGATATTTTGATACCCGAGAAAGGACATAGGCTACTTTTTAGTCGGGACATATGATAGGTTTTATCCCGGAAATCCCACGGGAACGGGAACTATGCGGGTTTTTCTTTTACTGCGCGGGCGAAGCCGCAGGTGGAAAGCTAGTACCTTATATATACAATACACTATAATAATTAATAGTATAAGATTTTATATTGTGATATAATAGAAATGTTAAAATAAAACGTACCTGCTTTAATTTGCTTGTGCTTGTGCTTTAATTTTACACTTTAAAAATGATGCTTTAACTCTAAAATTCCTATGATGCTGATATGTACGAACGTGTTTTGTATATCTGCACTTCTTACATAAACATCTGTAGATATAATTTTTATAATTATATAATTAAATAATAGTATAAATTATATAATAGTATAATTTTCGCATATATGTACATAGTTCTTAAGATAATCTCTTTAAAATAAACAAACAAAACATGTTATAAAATTACAGAAGGTTCCGGGCAGGTGTCTCTCAGTGGCTCTGGTTCGACTGACAGTGGTGGTCCGGCGAGAGACAATTCCGTGGATCTCGCTTCACATGACGAACGGTGGCCAAGGCAGAATAGCGTGAGTTTATTTTTAAACAAAACCAAAATGAAATATTTGTGTGTGGTTTATAAAAGTGCAAGAAACATATTCTGAAATGTATTTATTGTAATTGATATCAAAATATATTAATATTTAACAAAATAGAAAAAATATAATTGGACTAAATTACTATATTATATTATTTATATTTTATTCGTTATTAAAAAACCTGGGACCTGAGCTCTGACCTCATAGTTCTGTGTATAAATCTTAAACCCTTAACCAAAGAGTTTAAACAAAATTAAAGTTCAACATACAACATGCAATTTATTTGTAAATAAATAAAATACATGATTACGCCGAAGCTTTGAACAAAACTTTCTTATCAATCTCCGAGTTAATAATTCATTTCCGAAGTGACGTTTCTGATAAGAGAATGTCATAGTGCGAGTTGAAGCTTGTAGCTTTGTGCTGGTTGTTTTTAGTTAAAACTTTGGTTTTAAATAAGATTTAAGTTAATATGTCGACTATAATACATCGAAGGAGGTTGTTTGAGGAAGTATGTGATTGAGTTGTGTTATTTTTTTATGAAATATGGAATGTTAAGGTGTTTAATTGTTGAAATGGTCATAGTTTCTTTATGTTTTAGGTTTGGGTTGTGTTGATGTAGTATTTATTAATGATTGTTATATGAAATATTAAATAATATTTTTTGTAAAATCACATGTCACATTATCTGTTTAATGGTCATAAGTAAATTTAATTGATATTGTTTTAATGTATTTCTTTTTTTAGTTTAAATGTGTGAAAATAAATGTCACCGTTTTTATTTACGAATAAATATTCGTATTTAGTTAAAATAATATCCATAAAGATAGAGAATAATGTGCGGAAAGGAGGGGTAGTTTAAAACGTAATAAGTAATAAGGTTACAAAGGATAATGGGCATTTCACTATGGAAGTTGGGCCTGAACACTTGAGTTGGACCAATACACATGAGATATTGTTTTTATAATAAATCATAACACATACATAACGGGAAAAATATATATAAAAAAATAATCAACTGGGTTTTTGTACAGTCACATCAAGTTTTATGTCTTTGCGTATAAAATTTTTTGCAATTAATAACTGTTATAAGACAATTTCAATATCATTATATTACTCCAATTCACTTTCACTTACAAAGACGTACTAATCTTAAGCCTTCTAATAACCGAAATACACTAATGTATAGGTACCTGTTTTGTAACAGGTACCTATACCGTGTTTATTATAATTCAACGTAGTTAGACGTTCTTTGTGGTTAAACTCAGTCACTCCAGTGACATTTAGGTTTATATTTACTTCACTCGAATTAAAAACACTGTTATTGTGCGCAAAATAATAGCCAAATAAATAAAACTTTTTGCCTTGACTGTACAAGAACCCGGTTGATTTATTTTTTTATTTTACTTTTTTCGTGAGGTATGTGTAATGATCTATCACAAAAACACTATTTCGTGTGTATTGGTCTTAACCCAAGTTTCAGGCCCAATTTGACGCGTCCTCCTTTGCAAAAAAATATAATTTAACGATATTTATACAGCTCATGGTGATTAAGTAGCGTACTAACAGTAACTAGACACACAATCGCCTATCAAATTCGCAAAAATAATTCCGAGCAACATTCTATAAATCATTTATTCAAAATTGCATCTTATTTCTTGTCTTTAATATTCGTTATAAAACTCTGCCTAATAGACGCATAGGCAGAGTTTCGCTTCAGACAATTTCTAAACACAATTGTGTGTAGTCATTCGTTGTATGTCAACGTGTACTATTGGCAAATAACTCTTCCACAGCTGTCCATGAAAGAGTGGGACATACCGTACGACGAGCTGAAACTGTACGAGGTGATCGGCGCCGGGCGCTTCGGCACCGTGTACCGCGGCAGCTGGCACGGAGCAGTCGCCGTCAAGCTGCTCCACGTGCACGCGCTCAGCGACCACTGCGCGCCGCTCGACACCTTCAAGCACGAGGTGAGTGTACCGCGGCAGCTGGCACGGAGCAGTCGCCGTCAAGCTGCTCCACGTGCACGCGCTCAGCGACCACTGCGCGCCGCTCGACACCTTCAAGCACGAGGTGAGTGTACCGCGGCAGCTGGCACGGAGCAGTCGCCGTCAAGCTGCTCCACGTGCACGCGCTCAGCGACCACTGCGCGCCGCTCGACACCTTCAAGCACGAGGTGAGTGTACCGCGGCAGCTGGCACGGAGCAGTCGCCGTCAAGCTGCTCCACGTGCACGCGCTCAGCGACCACTGCGCGCCGCTCGACACCTTCAAGCACGAGGTGAGTGTACCGCGGCAGCTGGCACGGAGCAGTCGCCGTCAAGCTGCTCCACGTGCACGCGCTCAGCGACCACTGCGCGCCGCTCGACACCTTCAAGCACGAGGTGAGTGTACCGCGGCAGCTGGCACGGAGCAGTCGCCGTCAAGCTGCTCCACGTGCACGCGCTCAGCGACCACTGCGCGCCGCTCGACACCTTCAAGCACGAGGTGAGTGTACCGCGGCAGCTGGCACGGAGCAGTCGCCGTCAAGCTGCTCCACGTGCACGCGCTCAGCGACCACTGCGCGCCGCTCGACACCTTCAAGCACGAGGTGAGTGTACCGCGGCAGCTGGCACGGAGCAGTCGCCGTCAAGCTGCTCCACGTGCACGCGCTCAGCGACCACTGCGCGCCGCTCGACACCTTCAAGCACGAGGTGAGTGTACCGCGGCAGCTGGCACGGAGCAGTCGCCGTCAAGCTGCTCCACGTGCACGCGCTCAGCGACCACTGCGCGCCGCTCGACACCTTCAAGCACGAGGTGAGTGTACCGCGGCAGCTGGCACGGAGCAGTCGCCGTCAAGCTGCTCCACGTGCACGCGCTCAGCGACCACTGCGCGCCGCTCGACACCTTCAAGCACGAGGTGAGTGTACCGCGGCAGCTGGCACGGAGCAGTCGCCGTCAAGCTGCTCCACGTGCACGCGCTCAGCGACCACTGCGCGCCGCTCGACACCTTCAAGCACGAGGTGAGTGTACCGCGGCAGCTGGCACGGAGCAGTCGCCGTCAAGCTGCTCCACGTGCACGCGCTCAGCGACCACTGCGCGCCGCTCGACACCTTCAAGCACGAGGTGAGTGTAGCGCGGCAGCTGCACGGAGCAGTCGCCGTCAAGCTGCTCCACGTGCACGCGCTCAGCGACCACTGCGCGCCGCTCGACACCTTCAAGCACGAGGTGAGTGTACCGCGGCAGCTGGCACGGAGCAGTCGCCGTCAAGCTGCTCCACGTGCACGCGCTCAGCGACCACTGCGCGCCGCTCGACACCTTCAAGCACGAGGTGAGTGTACCGCGGCAGCTGGCACGGAGCAGTCGCCGTCAAGCTGCTCCACGTGCACGCGCTCAGCGACCACTGCGCGCCGCTCGACACCTTCAAGCACGAGGTGAGTGTACCGCGGCAGCTGGCACGGAGCAGTCGCCGTCAAGCTGCTCCACGTGCACGCGCTCAGCGACCACTGCGCGCCGCTCGACACCTTCAAGCACGAGGTGAGTGTAGCGCGGCAGCTGCACGGAGCAGTCGCCGTCAAGCTGCTCCACGTGCACGCGCTCAGCGACCACTGCGCGCCGCTCGACACCTTCAAGCACGAGGTGAGTGTACCGCGGCAGCTGGCACGGAGCAGTCGCCGTCAAGCTGCTCCACGTGCACGCGCTCAGCGACCACTGCGCGCCGCTCGACACCTTCAAGCACGAGGTGAGTGTACCGCGGCAGCTGGCACGGAGCAGTCGCCGTCAAGCTGCTCCACGTGCACGCGCTCAGCGACCACTGCGCGCCGCTCGACACCTTCAAGCACGAGGTGAGTGTACCGCGGCAGCTGGCACGGAGCAGTCGCCGTCAAGCTGCTCCACGTGCACGCGCTCAGCGACCACTGCGCGCCGCTCGACACCTTCAAGCACGAGGTGAGTGTACCGCGGCAGCTGGCACGGAGCAGTCGCCGTCAAGCTGCTCCACGTGCACGCGCTCAGCGACCACTGCGCGCCGCTCGACACCTTCAAGCACGAGGTGAGTGTACCGCGGCAGCTGGCACGGAGCAGTCGCCGTCAAGCTGCTCCACGTGCACGCGCTCAGCGACCACTGCGCGCCGCTCGACACCTTCAAGCACGAGGTGAGTGTACCGCGGCAGCTGGCACGGAGCAGTCGCCGTCAAGCTGCTCCACGTGCACGCGCTCAGCGACCACTGCGCGCCGCTCGACACCTTCAAGCACGAGGTGAGTGTACCGCGGCAGCTGGCACGGAGCAGTCGCCGTCAAGCTGCTCCACGTGCACGCGCTCAGCGACCACTGCGCGCCGCTCGACACCTTCAAGCACGAGGTGAGTGTACCGCGGCAGCTGGCACGGAGCAGTCGCCGTCAAGCTGCTCCACGTGCACGCGCTCAGCGACCACTGCGCGCCGCTCGACACCTTCAAGCACGAGGTGAGTGTACCGCGGCAGCTGGCACGGAGCAGTCGCCGTCAAGCTGCTCCACGTGCACGCGCTCAGCGACCACTGCGCGCCGCTCGACACCTTCAAGCACGAGGTGAGTGTACCGCGGCAGCTGGCACGGAGCAGTCGCCGTCAAGCTGCTCCACGTGCACGCGCTCAGCGACCACTGCGCGCCGCTCGACACCTTCAAGCACGAGGTGAGTGTACCGCGGCAGCTGGCACGGAGCAGTCGCCGTCAAGCTGCTCCACGTGCACGCGCTCAGCGACCACTGCGCGCCGCTCGACACCTTCAAGCACGAGGTGAGTGTACCGCGGCAGCTGGCACGGAGCAGTCGCCGTCAAGCTGCTCCACGTGCACGCGCTCAGCGACCACTGCGCGCCGCTCGACACCTTCAAGCACGAGGTGAGTGTACCGCGGCAGCTGGCACGGAGCAGTCGCCGTCAAGCTGCTCCACGTGCACGCGCTCAGCGACCACTGCGCGCCGCTCGACACCTTCAAGCACGAGGTGAGTGTACCGCGGCAGCTGGCACGGAGCAGTCGCCGTCAAGCTGCTCCACGTGCACGCGCTCAGCGACCACTGCGCGCCGCTCGACACCTTCAAGCACGAGGTGAGTGTACCGCGGCAGCTGGCACGGAGCAGTCGCCGTCAAGCTGCTCCACGTGCACGCGCTCAGCGACCACTGCGCGCCGCTCGACACCTTCAAGCACGAGGTGAGTGTACCGCGGCAGCTGGCACGGAGCAGTCGCCGTCAAGCTGCTCCACGTGCACGCGCTCAGCGACCACTGCGCGCCGCTCGACACCTTCAAGCACGAGGTGAGTGTACCGCGGCAGCTGGCACGGAGCAGTCGCCGTCAAGCTGCTCCACGTGCACGCGCTCAGCGACCACTGCGCGCCGCTCGACACCTTCAAGCACGAGGTGAGTGTAGCGCGGCAGCTGCACGGAGCAGTCGCCGTCAAGCTGCTCCACGTGCACGCGCTCAGCGACCACTGCGCGCCGCTCGACACCTTCAAGCACGAGGTGAGTGTACCGCGGCAGCTGGCACGGAGCAGTCGCCGTCAAGCTGCTCCACGTGCACGCGCTCAGCGACCACTGCGCGCCGCTCGACACCTTCAAGCACGAGGTGAGTGTACCGCGGCAGCTGGCACGGAGCAGTCGCCGTCAAGCTGCTCCACGTGCACGCGCTCAGCGACCACTGCGCGCCGCTCGACACCTTCAAGCACGAGGTGAGTGTACCGCGGCAGCTGGCACGGAGCAGTCGCCGTCAAGCTGCTCCACGTGCACGCGCTCAGCGACCACTGCGCGCCGCTCGACACCTTCAAGCACGAGGTGAGTGTAGCGCGGCAGCTGCACGGAGCAGTCGCCGTCAAGCTGCTCCACGTGCACGCGCTCAGCGACCACTGCGCGCCGCTCGACACCTTCAAGCACGAGGTGAGTGTACCGCGGCAGCTGGCACGGAGCAGTCGCCGTCAAGCTGCTCCACGTGCACGCGCTCAGCGACCACTGCGCGCCGCTCGACACCTTCAAGCACGAGGTGAGTGTACCGCGGCAGCTGGCACGGAGCAGTCGCCGTCAAGCTGCTCCACGTGCACGCGCTCAGCGACCACTGCGCGCCGCTCGACACCTTCAAGCACGAGGTGAGTGTACCGCGGCAGCTGGCACGGAGCAGTCGCCGTCAAGCTGCTCCACGTGCACGCGCTCAGCGACCACTGCGCGCCGCTCGACACCTTCAAGCACGAGGTGAGTGTACCGCGGCAGCTGGCACGGAGCAGTCGCCGTCAAGCTGCTCCACGTGCACGCGCTCAGCGACCACTGCGCGCCGCTCGACACCTTCAAGCACGAGGTGAGTGTACCGCGGCAGCTGGCACGGAGCAGTCGCCGTCAAGCTGCTCCACGTGCACGCGCTCAGCGACCACTGCGCGCCGCTCGACACCTTCAAGCACGAGGTGAGTGTACCGCGGCAGCTGGCACGGAGCAGTCGCCGTCAAGCTGCTCCACGTGCACGCGCTCAGCGACCACTGCGCGCCGCTCGACACCTTCAAGCACGAGGTGAGTGTACCGCGGCAGCTGGCACGGAGCAGTCGCCGTCAAGCTGCTCCACGTGCACGCGCTCAGCGACCACTGCGCGCCGCTCGACACCTTCAAGCACGAGGTGAGTGTACCGCGGCAGCTGGCACGGAGCAGTCGCCGTCAAGCTGCTCCACGTGCACGCGCTCAGCGACCACTGCGCGCCGCTCGACACCTTCAAGCACGAGGTGAGTGTAGCGCGGCAGCTGCACGGAGCAGTCGCCGTCAAGCTGCTCCACGTGCACGCGCTCAGCGACCACTGCGCGCCGCTCGACACCTTCAAGCACGAGGTGAGTGAATACGTGAAATACAAGGTTTACAGTCAATTAATGGTTGGTTTTGACCTAATTTAGTGCTATTCTGTTATAGACTCTATCTCAGTTAACATAAGACACAAAATCCCGCAGGTGGCCACGTTCCGCGAGTCGCGACATGCGAACCTCGTCCTCTTCATTCGTCAACTTTGTGCTATTCCATAATAGACTCTAACCCAATAAATATAAAATCTACAGTCCCGCAGATCGCAAAGTTCCGCAAGACGCCGCTTCCTCGTCATCAACGTGCTATTCTATTATAGACTATACTCATAATACTCAGACTCAAAATTGGCAACGTCCCAAACTTTGAGTTATTCTATTATAGACTGTAAGTCAGTAAACATAAGGTTCACAATTCCACTGGTCGCGACGTTCTGCAAGATGCCTCGTCTTATTCATGAACTTTGTGTTATTCTATTATAGTCTCTATTTCATTTAACATAAGATACAAAATCCCGCAGTGGCCACGTTCCGTATGACGCGGCACGCGAACTATTATCGACCCTATGTTCCTTAACATAAAGTCTATATTCCCGCAGGTTGCCACATTCCGCAAAACACGGCACGAGAACCTAGTACTCTTCATGGGCGCTTGTATGAAACCGCCTAGACTTGCGATCGTGACGTCACTGTGCAAGGGCATGACGCTATATACGCACATCCACCTGCGAAAGGATAAGTTCACGGCGAATAAAAGTGTGCTCGTTGCGCAGCAGATATCGCAGGTATGTTTGGAATTAAATATTAATTTGTTGTGTTGTTTTTTTTTTTTGTTTTTTGTAAGTGTGAATACTTGCGTAAATATAATACAATTTTGTCAAGCAAGCGACGATATTTTTTGTGGCATGAAATATGAGCACATCAAGACACCGGATATTCCTGAAATGTTTTTTATTTTTATTAAATGCCATAAGTAAGCTATAATTCTTTTATTTTCTATAATCTATAATATCAGAAAATTTTTGATCGACTTTTAGATATTTGTTGAAAAATAATTGTCCCTAAAATTTGTTTATGTATGTATTTAAGATATAAGTTTATGCGTTATTTTATTTTGAAACGTAAATGAAAACTTTTGTAACTTATATTTTCAGGGAATGGGCTATCTACACGCGAGAGGCATTGTCCACAAAGACCTTAAAACGAAAAATATTTTCTTAGAAAACGGCAAAGTGGTGATCACTGATTTTGGTCTGTTCAGTGTGACGAAGCTATGTTTTGGTAACAAGTAAGTTTATCTTTTGATAGTATTACAGTGTTAAGGAGCACTATCCCAATAGAAGCATGTGCTCATTGCAAATACAATCTTTATTACTATATCAGTAAAGTCAACATTCGTTCACAACGCTCGCAGCAACGAGCACGGTGGCACTGCGCGATACATCACACGCAATACAAACCTTATTACCAAACTACTTAGATTGACATTTACGTGCATCAAAACAATTTACGAAATACCCTTATAACAATTGTGACAACAATCTCCGTATCCCATCTACGAATATCACCCTTATAACATATGTACGAAAGGCCACTTTCATACACAGCCCCTGCATCGACATATACATTACCAATATCTACCTTAACACCACGCCGCCAAATTTCACATTCGTTCATAACACTACCGGTGGGCGGTGACGCGATAGCACAGAATACATAATAGTAGCTAAACGCTACAGAACGGACACTCTCCGCCTCCCGCCAAAATTAAACACTTACCTCACCCCGCACGATCGTGATTAAAATGGGCCATATTTTTCTGCAAGGACGATACGCAACGAAGATTGACAACATTAATCAAATTGACTTAAAGTAATTTTATTATTTTGGATTTGTGATTATCGTTTTTCGTAGAAAATGGTTAGATATTGTGTTGTTTACGGGTGTATTTCATCAGAAAAACGCGAATTTTTTTTACGCTAGTCACAAATGTGCCAACCATAAAGCGTTAACACACACATTTGCAGTCTCTACAGTGTGACTGTCAAAACGATAATTTTGTATGGAGTGTCCGGGGTGTGGCGATAGCACGACATCCCTGCCCAATCAAAACATATTGTCGACCGTATTAATATATTAGCATCCACCCTGTAGGTACTCACCCTTTACCGCCTCCTCGGTACAGTGGTTGACGCGTGAGCGTAACACCGAGGGGTCCTGGGTTCGATTCCCGGTGGAGACGAAGAAAAAAAGTCTTGGTCTGGTAGGACACAGAAGGCTGATCACCTACTTGTCCCTAAAGAAAATCGATCAGTGAAACAGATGTATAATGCATCTGCCCCTTACCCCACTAGGGGACATGGGACTTCACTCACTTCACACCCTGTACTACTTAACACTATCTTTGCATAATTGTCTTAGCAATATCACCCTTAAAGCCAAGGAAATAAAGCTCACAATTCCACAGTCCTCGTGGTGATAGTCTCGGTATTCCATCCGGCTGGTTATGCTACCTGACGCTCATTACTTATACAAACCGTATTACATAACCATTAAGGTTGAAATTGACGTGCATGGACCATCAAAACTTTGTACCAATATCACCTTTATAACAAGTGCACTAAAGTCCAAATTCGCCCACAGCCCTCGCGGCGACAGTCTCGGCATTCCATCAGGCTATCTGTACTACATACAGTCTCGGCATCCACCCTGTACTACTAAACACTATCTTAGCATAATAATGTCTTAGCAATATCACCTTTAAACCAAGTACATACAGCTCACAATTCCACAGCCCCCGCGGCGACAGTCTCGGCATTCCATCAGGCTATCTGTACTACATACAGTCTCGGCATCCACCCTGTACTACTAAACACTATCTTAGCATAATAATGTCTTAGCAATATCACCTTTAAACCAAGTACATACAGCTCACAATTCCACAGCCCCCGCGGCGACAGTCTCGGCATTCCATCAGGCTATCTGTACTACATACAGTCTCGGCATCCACCCTGTACTACTAAACACTATCTTAGCATAATAATGTCTTAGCAATATCACCTTTAAACCAAGTACATAAAGCTCACAATTCCGCAGTCCTCGCGGCGACAGTCTCGGCATTCCATCAGGCTATCTGTACTACATACAGTCTCGGCATCCACCCTGTACTACTAAACACTATCTTAGCATAATAATGTCTTAGCAATATCACCTTTAAACCAAGTACATAAAGCTCACAATTCCGCAGTCCTCGCGGCGACAGTCTCGGCATTCCATCAGGTTGGCTGTGCTACCTAGCCCCGGAGTTAGTACGTGCGCTACGACCCCACGCGTCACTTCACTTGCCCTTCTCGAAGCACACGGACGTGTATGCTTTTGGGTATGTTAATTTATCTATTTGTAAGTGATTTATTGTAACTTCAGAATAGACAAATGTGTGTTTGTTATGGGATAATTTTTGTAATAAAATATGTGATTTTATGATTTATAGCTAGCTTTTGTGTTTACTGTTTTCTATCTTGCTTTTCCTTAATGCCTTTCTTTATTAAACAGACAAACAAGATTTTTAATTTTTTATACTGAATAAATACAAAAGTATTGAGGTGATTTTTAGAATTCTCTTTGCTACTTAGAAATTTTTCCGAGGCATAACATAACTCCAGTTGTTTTATTTCACTATGTTCTAGAATTTAATATTTATAATCAATACTAGATTTCCGCCCGCGGCTTCGCCCGCGTTTTCAAAGGAAAAACCGTTAGTTCCCGTTCCCGTGGGATTTCCGGGATAAAACCTATCCTATGTGTTAATCCAAGTTACCCTCTATATGTGTGCTAGATTTCATTGTAATCGGTTCAGTAGTTTTTACGTGAAAGAGTAACAAACATCCATACAAACTTTCGCCTTTATAATAGTATTAAGATGTTACATATTCTCCTAAATAATAATATATCTCTGAACATTCCAGAACTGTATGGTACGAACTGCTGTGTGGGGAATATCCCTTTAAGGGACAACCAGCAGAGGCAGTGATATGGCAAGTGGGCAAGGGTGCGAAGCAGTCGCTCGCTAATATGCAGGCCTCTAGAGATATTAAGGTGAGGCTTGTTGCAAATGCTTTAAATATAATTGAACTATATAGGATAAAATATGGTGTATACTGTTTGAGTGTATGTGTGTATATATTCTTTATGTCTTTAGCATGCGCTACAGCCTGAACCGCTAAATTGATTTCGACTTATGATGTGTCATTGTATTTATTATTGTCATTTGACTTATGATTGGTAGACTACATAAATAATAATTATTAGTCAGTTTTTTTGTTTTCATAATAATAATAAGCCATAGTAGTAGGAAGCGATGCTGCTACAAAAATAACAGTGATTTTTGTATTTACAATACAAAGATCAACAATAAAAAGATAGATTTATGTTGTATGACCAACTTTGCAAAATGCAATCTTACTTGAATGTCAATAAATAACATTTTAAATTCCAAACGGAGAAATATACAAACAACTTCTATAATTCTATATCTTTTTCAGGACATCCTTATGCTCTGCTGGTCATACAGAGCGAGCGAACGACCAGACTTCCCGCACCTCCTATCAACACTCGAGAAGTTACCCCGCAAGCGTCTAGCCCGCTCCCCCTCGCATCCCGTACACTTGTCCCGTTCCGCGGACTCGGTGTTCTGAGAGCGGCTCGGAGCGCTGTGCGTACGCCCGTAACAGTGCAGTGATGTAACAGTGATTTGTAACAGAACAGTGAAGTGATGTAACATTGCAGTGATTTGTAACTGTGAAGTGAAGTAACAGAGATTTTTCACAGTGATATAACAGGGAATTGTCACTGTCCTTAGTAACAGTGAAGTGATTTAACAATGGAGTGATAGAACGGTGTTTGAAAGTGTGATGGGATGTGGTAAGTGGGAGGGGTTGATATTGGATCGAAAATTTAGTGTATTTAAGCTGGTTTTGAATGTTTGTTTGTGCAATTACATTTTCTGATATTTTGTCATGTTTTTTTTTGAAGTAATATGGGTCAAAAATGTATAATTTAAAAATCTAATTTAACAAAAATATATCTGTCTAAAGTTGTACATTTTTCTAAGGTATGGGAAGCATAATTGCACAAATAAATGTTTGAGCCCAATGTTGTGTCTCACATTTATTGACCAAATGATGAATTAACCCATCAACAAGAGTGCCTATTTGTACGCAATCCAGTGGTGAACATCTCAAATGTCTTTGGTAAAATATTTTGCAATAAAAAAAAAATAAAATCTATTTTATTATCTGTTGCAAATAAGTGTCAAGATTTAGAATTTGAAAACGCAATTAATATTCATTATTTTTTAATAATTTCGTAAATTTTTTCCATGTTGTCCAACAGTTATCAAAGATAAAAGCAATTAGTGTTCAATGAAGAAATTCAATACTGTAATTGAGGAATAGTAAATAAGTGTAACATAAAATTTAAAATTGTTGTTTAAAATGCATATTTTCAAAAATTTGAAAAAGAATGTTATACATACTGCTGCAAGAGAAAATGTTTTAAATATTTAAAATATAAACAAAACTGCAAGCTAATAAATTATAATTTTTTTAATGTGTACATAGTCATCTATATATATAAAACTATAATATATATATACTTGGTCACGGCGTCACGCGTGAACGGGTGGACCGATTTCGATAATTTTTTTTAATTATATTTCTTGAAGTACGAGGATGGTTCTTATGGAGAGAAAACGTAAATATATACCACGGGTGAAGCCGGGGCGGACCGCTAGTTTATTAATAATAGTGGGACAGACAATGTTTATTTTAAATTGTAGTGACAAAAATCTTCACTATTGTAACGAAATAAAGGGCTACGAGCCCAAAATACATGGTATATATAATTAATATTCGAGTTTTGAATTTATAACTATACAAGTTATAGTTTTAAAATTCAATGTAATAATTTTATACAAAGGTTGGTAAATGCTATCGAAAATTTTATTTTATTTCTGTATTACGTAAGTAACACTTTAAAATAAAAATATTATAATATTTTATTTGAACTTGACTTTGTGGGTTCCAATACCAGGGAAATTCGTAGTGAAATAGCTGCATCTCCCCTTGTCTAACTAAGGGGTTTGTATGATTATCTAATTAATAATTAATAGAGATAAATGTGAAAAATATGGATTTTGAGGGTCTGTTTCTCAATGTCTAAGTAAAAGTTGTAATGACGTGTTCTTGAATTAAAGAGAATCTGAAAATACATTTATATTTGTCATATTTTAAGAAATAGTTAGGTACATTGGATATTAACAAAAGTAATAGTTATTTAAAAAGTACTAGCTGTGCCCTGCGGTTTTGCTCGCAAAGAAAATCACAGGCAAAAAAAGACACTACTAATCACACTTTACGTTGATACTGAACTATTTTCATTTCAAAATTCATCTGAATGACATTTTCCCATTTATAATATTACTATGGATTACTTGATATCTGAGAAACAGACCCTCTGTCTTAGGGCATATTCAGAAAGAAAGCTAGAAACTTATAAGGTTCTTGGTCTGCTTCAACCTGCTTCTTTTGTGTAGAACGAACCAGCGCTGACAAGCGCCGGTAAGCACTTATAAGTTTCCAGCTTTCTTTCTGAATACGCCCTTAAGGGCAATGCTCACAATACTTTTTAAATATAATGTTAAAGTAAGATTCGAACGGGTACTTGCTACTTAGTATTGTAACAAGAAAGCACCTTTAACTTGTTAAGCTCTGATCTCTGATGTCAATAGATAGTATTTTCGTATTTGTAAGTAAATACTGAAAATTCGACTGCATAATATAATTGTACATAGCGTGTTGACTTTTTGTTGTGTGCAATGTTTATTTTTTATGTTATAAAGGATTTTTTAAAATAATTCATGGATTTTGAAATAATGTTTACAAGTCAAATGTTGTTACAATATTGTGAACTTTGTCATAGAATATAATTTGCATAATGTAAAAGTTTTAACGCTTGGTTTTAACCAAAGGACATTATTTTTTTATCTCTATCTGTTCATTTTCCAGTAAGTAAGTTATTTTAAAATAATAATTTTAAAAGTAAATGCATAGATTTTAAATTGCACACAACAAGAATTTTTAATAAAGTAAATAAGGGTTCTTTCAAGGGAATTGTATCTTAAAAAATAGATAAGACTTCAAAGGAAACATTGAGTACTAATTTGTGAATTTAATGTAAATATGGATATGTTATTATTATGTATTTCTTATTATAGAATATTTAATGAATACCCACATTTTGTGTGAATACATTATTTGTATAGAATGTAGATAAAAAAATTGGCACCTTGAAAAATATTAAACTTTGATTTCATCATTTATAATACATATTATATAGATTTTCATAACTTCATTACAATATCATTATGGTAATTTTCAAACTTGTATTATAAACATAATAATAGTATGTATCTTTCAAATTAAATTATAATATAAATTTATAAAGTAATGTGATTCGAAAATCATCTCATATACAGGGTGTCCCACTGTTGGTATAGTTTAGCATACGCTGAGTTCGTAAAGAATACTTATAAAATTCCAGATGCATTTTTTTTCAAATAGATGAATTCTTAAAACTATGTGTATACCCATAACAAGCAACCCGCCCCATTTTGCCACCAACATGTGAGCTATTGTTTAAGATTATGTTTTCATAATCAAAATGCTCACATTAGCAAAGCGGTATTTGCTGACAAAGTAAGAGAAGAAAACATGGATTTTCAGGAAAAATTTAGAAAAAAATTTGACGTAATTTTGTTTTTTACATGATCAGTGTATGCAAAACTACAAGTACCTTCGCGCTTAGTATACCAATAGTGGGACACCCTGTATAATAAAATGTTATTTTTTCAAGAGGCTTTTCTATTTAAGGTGAAATTGTAGCTTTTAAAGATCATGCAATTAGTATTTATTTTCCTAATAATGTAACTATTGTTTCCAATGATATGTAAAAATTGTAAAAACATGAACATAGCTTAACTAATGTATAAATATAATAAGAGAAATAGCTCATATTGTTATTTTGTTGTTTACTAAATTATTATTAAATAAGATAGAAATTTATTCTGGTCACTCAGCTCCTATTGTAATAATTGTTATGTATTGATAATGGTGTGGCGGCCACATTGATGTGTATATAGTGCAAGTGGCGTGGCTTGATCAATTATTATTATTCATAGTTTGACACATTTGGTTTTTCAGTTTTGATAAATGGTTACTTTTGCTTATCGGTAATCAACTTTATAATAATAAGCTCCATCATAAGTAAAATTGTACTCATTGTATTTAATACATATAAGACAGGATTACCCCACCTATATCATTAGATAATTTTGCATTAGATAGATTCTGCTTTACATGGAGTAAAATGAAGATGATACAATAGAATTCAAAGCAATTTTACTTCTTTGCTATTTCTTAACTCAAGGAATGTTTTATTATTTACTGTGAAGATAATAAGCCAAATTTAGAGTTCCTTTGAAAGTCAAACAATTTGTTTCATACTGATAAGCAAAAGTAATCATTGAATTGAGTACAGACATTGTAAAGTTTGATGTCTGAGTAGTTACACATGTATTGAGATTTCCGTTACTAGGTTAGTTGCATTTGCCAAAATAAATCTCCCATCACTGTTCTTGTCTGTTTTATTCAAACCTTATAGTATATACCACATTATTTATATAAAATAAGTATTATGATATGTGACCAGCCAGAATTGTAGCTATATTAGTACAGATGCTCTTTATTTCTTCATTGCTAAGGTATTCGGCGCCTAATATTGCATTTCCTACAGCTATAGTTTCTCTCATTGTGTTTGCTTTTATCCAAATTCTTCCGTTCATTCCTGCTGCTAATTCAAAAGGCCACTCGTTTTTTATAGAATCTAGTAAAGGACAATTTGGATTCAGTATTTTCCTTATTATATTTAATGAGCATTTGAAAACAAATCCGTCAGTTAAAACGCCAAGACGTCCCTTTTTACCGTGCGAGTCCACACAAACAAGCTCTGGTTCCATATCTTTGCTTGCAACTAACATTTTTGCATACACGACATCTCCAATTTGAACTTCTGGCCGGTTTTTCTTTGTAGCACCTTCGAAAGATAGATATGATAATGCTGCGGTACAGCTTCCTCCAACATCGACTCTGAATATGTCTCCCGCCTTTTGAACAACTACGCCGATGACATTTTCTCCCTTCGAAGGTACGTATCGCTTCTGGTAACTGTCTACCCAAAAGGTATTTGGATTTCGCTTCCTTAAAACTCCTGGTTTTGTAACAAAAACATGGTCAGTTTCTTTCCTTAACCCCGGACCGATCACCACTTTTGACCTGGCACCAACAGCACATATTTCATCACAATAATCGCCCGGTAAAACGACATCACCAATTTCGACTTTCATTGTTACAAATTAACAGTTATATCTATACTCTAAAGTAAAATGTTATTTTCTATCAAAATAAAATATACACATGTCGCTGAAGTTGTACTTTTGACGTAAAAAATTAAAAATAATGACATGCACAGACTATGATAAATACTTCATGT
The DNA here is from genome assembly GCA_029959065.1 of Colias behrii. Taxonomy (NCBI): domain Eukaryota; kingdom Metazoa; phylum Arthropoda; class Insecta; order Lepidoptera; family Pieridae; genus Colias; species Colias behrii. The sequence goes on from JARWMC010000013.1 coordinate 1,524,016, forward strand.
AAATTGTAATGTATCAGCGTTGGTTATTGCTACATTTTATAAAATCTGGCATCCTTTGTCTAAATACTGAACTCCCAAAAATAATTAAATTAATTAGGTAAGGTTGTTTTATGATTTATTAATTTGTTAAAATGTATAAATTCTCAGTCTATTTTATAAGCTGTACAAAAATCCTGACAGATCCACTGTCAGATCTATCAATGTCAGCTTTGTTTTGAATCTGGTCCCACGCAAAGAGTATAGTAGGAATGGGTCGTCGACGCATTTTTCATCAACGAGACTAGACCGTTAAATGTCGTTCATCAACTAGTCGATCAACTAGTTAAAATCTTCGACTAGTCGATGTGTAAACTGAAACGAATTGACAACGATTGACACGGTCTACCGACGCGCGACGGTATTGGTAATCGAACGTTCGTTACCTTGAACTGAGGTCTACACTCTACATGTAAAATTCCACATTCTTACCACGAAGTTATTACGAATTACATATAGATTTTCAAAGAATTCAATGTCAGGGTTGTCTCTAGTAAAGAAAAAGTCAGAGCTGTTTTTTAACAATTATATATTTATCACCTATCTATTACCAAGTTTTTGTTTATGTTTTAACTTGTCGTTTTAAGTCGTTAGTTATAGTCGATATTTTAACATTATCTTATAATATAAAAATGAATCGCAAAATGTGTTGGTAAGCGCATAACTCGAGAACGGCTGAACCGATTTCGATAATTCTTTTTTTATTATATTCCTTGAAGTACGAGGATGGTTCTTATGGAGAGAAAACGTAAACATGTACCACGGGCGAAGCCGGGGCGGACCGCTAGTTCAATATATTATTATAGGTAGGTAATCCTTATGATATGTAATAAATTAACTGAATAAAAAAAATATCTTAGATTTTTAAGACAATTCAATAATATCAAATTAATACAAATTAATCTCCTTTTTTTTCAATATTTCGAGCATTGATCATAGTAATCTCATTAAAAGTCAAACGGAATTAACGGTAAAAATATTAAACTATCAACTCGCGACGCGTCGCGTGACGCGTCGCAAGTTGGTAGTTGATACAAACGTGTCGACTGACGAGCCGTCTACGACGAGTCGTTTAGCCGTCTACGGTGGACTATTATACGGCCACGTCTAAGAGTTAACCGTCGCGGACGCGTTGACGAGCGTTTCGACTCTTTTGTTTAGTCGTTGAATTCAACTAGTCCGTTGATGAACGATGGACTAGTCGAATCGTTGAGTGTACATAGACGGTTAATTTAACTAGTCCGTTGATTCAACGCCCATGCCTAGAGTATAGTACTTATATATACAGTATTATCTATGGTATAGTAACTATATACAAGGAACCACGTGTGGTTCCAACTTCCAAATAGACCATGTTATTTTGTAAATATTGAAAATAAGACATAATAAAAACTAATTACAATGCCGGCTGTAGTTCAGAATGACGTTCTCATCTATAAGGGAAGCAATTTCTTTCGCCAACGCCTGTTATTATCAACACTCAGTGGTCGGTCTGTGAGGATCGAGGAAATTCGAAGTTCCAATGACGATCCTGGGCTCAGAGAGTATGAAGTGAACTTAATACGGCTGCTTGATAAAATTACTAATGGTACTCGGGTGGAGTTGAGTGAAACTGGTACATCCCTTTACTTCCAGCCCGGACTATTAATTGGCGGCCAGGTTACACATACATGCTGTCCTCAACGAGGCATAGGTTAGTTCACGCAAGTTATTTAAATTTACTAGCGTACTGAATTACTTCTGTGTTTTAAGTGTTTAAAACATATAAAAAAAAAAAAAAAAAAATAGATATCTAACATTATGTTTAGTAGCAAAATTTATTTGTTCTTTCAATACATTTCAGGTTATTATTTGGAAGTTCTATTAGCCCTTGGCCCATTCTGTAAGGAACCACTAAACGCAGTATTACAAGGAGTGACCCACCATGATTTAGATGTATCTGTAGACAAGGTTAAAACTGCAGCACTGCCTATATTATTGAAGTTCATACTTGTAAATGATGGCTTGGAATTAAAAGTAACTAGAAGAGGTAAGCTGTTTTGGTAATAACACGCAGTGACTCCTTTTAAAGAATTCTTTTCTAAATGATATGTGAATCGCATTCTGAAACTATAGTTTTCATATAAAAACTAAATAGTAGCTGAATGGTAGGTAAGCAGATTAGAATCTACATTTATATTAACATTTTTGTTAAATCAGTCCATTAATTTTTCTATAGAAACAAAACATTTTCACATTTTCATGCTGCTAATAGAACTAAGTTTTAATAAGTAATATCCATTTTCTATATTGTTGTGTATGCAAATAAATAATCATCAATAATAATTGTATTTCTTATTCAGGTGCACCACCACTTGGCGGGGGTGAAATAGTATTCAGATGTCCAGTGCGAAGGCATTTGCGGCCTTTACAATGGACTAAATGGGGCCTCGTGAAGAGAATAAGAGGTGTTGTGTATGCGCTACGAGTCTCTCCTACTATGGCCAATAGGGTTGTTGAAGCTGCTAAAGGGGTAAATCCTACTAATATTATAAATGTGAAGAAAGTTTGAAAATGAAAATGAAAAATTATTTATTTCAACAATAACACAGTAGATAACAAAACCAATTTAACAATACATATAAGAAGTTGCTGTTGCTTATTATACAATTATAATTATTAACTATAGTTTGTGAGGATGGATGGATGTTTGTTATTCTCTCATGCAAATATTACTGAACCGATTACAATGAAATTTGGTATAGAGGTAGCTGAAGACCCAGAATAAGACACAGACTATTTGTCTTGGAAATCCCACAGGAACGGGAACTATGCGTGTTTTTAATACAGGGTGTCCCAAAAAGTAGTGATGAACGGAAGCTGGGAGGTAAAGGACCTAGAGGGCTATCCGAATCACCCCCATGTATGTTATGCGATTTTTCGTATTTTCGGAGATATGACGTTTTTTTCAATTTTTCATCTATCGCTGGGTACGATGATATTTTCACTCATGGTGACGTCATTTATTGCGGAAGATGCTTGATTTTTTTTGTGTGCTAAGCTGAAAGATAGGCCAATTCAGTATGGTAACATTTACTATCGTTAGATCTTTGAATGGAATAAAAAAAAAGAATTAAATGCCAAGAAAGATAAAACTACCCAGTATGTTCACCACTTCAAGGGCCCGTAAAAAAAGAAAATCACATAAAAAAAGTTTTCCGTTTGGCTTTTAAAAACTTGCTCTATCCATCAGGTAGCTACCTTAAAAATTTAATTTTATTATTCAGAAGGCTTCAATCGAAAAATTGAAATCTAAATGTGGTAAGTGCAAAAATTTAATTAACATGATGATTAATAAAAACAAATTAAAACCAATAACAAAGTGTTTATTTACCAGAAATTTTTAAAATGACCCCGCTGTTGCTCAGTGCAAGTGCGACCGCACCCTAAAAAGTTGTCTTTAAATGTCTGAATGCCCTTTTATCATTTTTAAAGGTTTCTTCTGCTACTATGAATTTCCGGGTTATTTCGTCCAAATTGTGGGTTATCTCGTCTTTGTAGTATCCCCACGGAAAAAAATCAATAGGGTTTATGTCCGGGGACCGTGGAGGCCATGCTAAAGGGCAAAGATACCCTGAAAGATGGATTGGTCGTTGCAGCCTCCGCATGCGCCGGTGACGCCTACCTTAAAGCCTGGCCTCCACGGTCCCTCGACCTAAACCCCATTGATTTGTTTCAATGGGGATACTAAAAAGCCCTCGGCTACTTGAGAGAATGCCCTAATTTGGACGAAATAACCCGGAAATTCATAATAGCAGAAGAAACCATTAAAAATGATAAAAGGGCATTCAGACATTTAAAAGACAACTTTTTAGGGTGCGGTCGCACTTGCACTGAGCAACAGCGGGGTCATTTTAAAAATTTCTGGTAAATAAACACTTTGTTATTGGTTTTAATTTGTTTTTATTAATCATCATGTTAATTAAATTTTTGCACTTACCACATTTAGATTTCAATTTTTCGATTGAAGCCTTCTGAATAATAAAATTAAATTTTTAAGGTAGCTACCTGATGGATAGAGCAAGTTTTTAAAAGCCAAACAGAAAACTTTTTTTATGTGATTTTCTTTTTTTACGGGCCCTTGAAGTGGTGAACATACTGGGTAGTTTTATCTTTCTTGGCATTTAATTCTTTTTTTTATTCCATTCAAAGATCTAACGATAGTAAATGTTACCATACTGAATTGGCCTATCTTTCAGCTTAGCACACAAAAAAAATCAAGCATCTTCCGCAATAAATGACGTCACCATGAGTGAAAATATCATCGTACCCAGCGATAGATGAAAAATTGAAAAAAACGTCATATCTTCGAAAATACGAAAAATCGCATAACATACATGGGGGTGATTCGGATAGCCCTTTAGGTCCTCTACCTCCCAGCTTCCGTTCATCACTACTTTTTGGGACACCCTGTATATGGAAATATATGGAAATATGTTTTAGTAGATTGCTTGTAATTCTGGTTTGACAAACATTAAATGTTTTTATTTCAGGTGATGCTTAACTTCCTTCCAGACGTGTATATCAATACAGACCAATGTCGAGGATCTAACGCAGGCAAGAGTCCAGGGTTCGGCATCAGTCTTGTGGCAGAAACGAATGATAAAACATTTTATTGTGCTGAAGCTGTAAGTATTTTTATAAGCTTTTTCTACATGTAAGATTTGCGGTTATATTTAAAGAATTAAAATAACTAATGAAAGTTTTTAAGTCTTTGTTTCGTGAATTTTACTATTTCTAGCAGAAAAAAAGGTCAGTGTGTCAGTGATGCCAGAAAATAACAGATATAACTTCCAAATAAACCAAATAAAATTTATGCATATATTTTGAGTGGAATAGCAAGTAATAAGTTTAATTCGAACACACAAATTGTTCCATAACATTTTACTGCTCATACTTAACATACAAATGTTAGACAATAACATATCAGTAAAATAATGTCTCGTATTTTATTATAAAAAAATTGTAAAATGCAGAAAATTTATAAAAAAAAATATGTAAAATGTATAAACACATTATTTTTACAGAAATCAGTAGAGGCAGGTACAGGAGACAGCACACTACCAGAGGACCTCGGCAAGGAGTGTGCGGTGAGACTCCTAGATGAGATCCATAGAGGGGGAGCGGTGGACTCCTCGCTGCAGTGGCTGCTTGCCTTGTGGATGGCGCTCGGACAGAAGGATGTTAGTGAAGCTGTGGTGAGTTTTGATATTAGCATGTAAAATGTCTTAAAATAAATGACCATAACAGAAATCGGAACCATAACAGAAATCGGAACCATAACAGAATTCGGAACCATAACAGAAATCGAAACCATATCTAAAAATTATTACACGCATATGGAGGGTAACTTGGATTAATAAATAGGATAGGTTTTATCCCGGAAATCCCACGGGAACGGGGACTATGCCGGTATTTCATTGAAAACGCGGGCGAAGCCGTGGTCGGAAAGCTAGTATCATTATATTATTAAACACTAACTACTATACTACAAGTCATTCATTCCATTGAAATGTATAATTTTGTAGATTTTATGAAAAATCTTGTTATTTTTGATTCTCTTGTCGAAGATTATATGAATAAAAAAATATTTTCCAGGTGGGTCCACTATCAGAGTACACGATAAAATTCCTGCAACATCTAAAAGAGTTTTTCGGAGTAATGTTCAAGTTGGAAGTGCTCCGGGATGAAGATGAAGACTCTGATGAAGAGCTGGTGGTCTCCCAGAAGGTCAAGATGACGTGTGTGGGCATCGGTTATATTAATATTAGCAAACGGACGCTGTAATAAATTGTTATATTATAAATTGTGTTTTATTTTCATTCTCTCATCAGAATTTTACGTAATAAGGCAATTTGTAGAAAAGAATAAAAAAATTACATGAATTAAATTTAGTAATTCTTAATTTATAGTTCTACAAAAAGAAACATGACATATTGATTTTAATATCTATAATATGTATTTGTTATTTTTTATATATTATTTGCACTCTGCGTATGATTTTGCATCTCGGAGTTTTGCATGTAAAGTCGCGCCATCTAGCGGCCCCTGTTGATGGCATTTAGAGAAAGGTGTGCTCTTATTTTCAAATTTATTTATCTTATGGCGGAGACTAATTGAATCGCTTAAAAAGCTTATAAATTATTGATAAAATGTTTTAAAATATAAATTATAAGTTAGAACACAATTAAGGCGCTGTACTAAATTGGTAATTTACCATCGTATTCGCATTAAGTTCCACTTCAAGTGTTGAATTTGTCCTCTCATACGTGAAGGAATTCACTGTTACCATAGAATATTTACTCTAACGTTGTTACACCTTAAAATACAAATATACATAAAATCGTAGGAAGTCAAAAAGTAATCTCAAAAAGTACTATGCACTACAAGCTATTGCTTGAGACCTGAGGAAGGACATAGCTGGATAGTTTTTATCCCGGAAAAGCGGACTATGTGAACAAACTGATAAAAAGGTTCCGCGTTATCTACATAAAAATTCTACAGACATACAAACAATATAGTAACGCATTCACGTATATACTCCGTAGTGAGACAAATAATTCTAAGAATGCTAACTCCGCCATAGCCCAGAGCTTAAGTTTTCTGCTACGTATGCTGTATTATGAAAAATATCAGATTAAAATGTTACTTCTCATTACATCGGCTATCACTGAAATTCACATTTAAATCGGACCAGCCGTTCCCGAGATTGCAGAAGAGACAGACAGTTATTTATTTATCTTGATATATATTCCGTGTCCATATAATATTATGGATTTAGTAAGAACACGGATATTTTAAAATAACAAATAGACATGTACTCCAATTTTAATATTGATTTAACGATATTCATTATTGAGGTAGGTAATTATAGTTATAATGAACGCGAACGAGCTCTTCTTTGTAACACAAATATTGTAATATTATTTTGATATCTGCTGCTTCTAGAGCAGCAGATATTTAAATTTACCTAGGACTACTACTACTACTACTAGTAAATTTAAATTGTCGGGACTCAGGACGTGAAATTTAAAAAGTTTAAAATTTCAATTTCAGAAAATTGAGATATTGTTTGACTTAATTTTCAATAGATGGCGTCAGGTGCACCTAAAACATAGCTAATGGCCGAAAAATGGAAAATAAACGGTTTGAGACGCGACGGGTCGTTAGGAATTACTTCGTTGCACCCTGGGTATCTATTTAAGAGTTATCTAATAGAGTTTAATTAAATCCTATGTTAAAAATACCTACATTATTGCATTAGTTCAGCCATATCAGACAGCAATTAGCATTCATATTTAAGGAACAAAATGTGATCACGGAAGATGAAAATCCATGCAATGTTGTCATTAAAAATCACAAGAACTTCTCTGGCATCAATAAAGTAGAATAAAATATGTTTGAATTTGAAAAAAAAAACATAACTAAGTATATCATAATTATCGTTGGTGTTACCTACTTAATGTGGTAATAATGATTCCATAAATTCTCAACATGTAATTCTAGCTGTGACCAATGATTTAAAAAATAGCTATCAATAACACAATGATTTTTATAGTAGATGTAGATAGGTGCGTCCTTTATGATTTTTCAATGTTAGGTAAGTAAGATAGGTATCTTTTGTCATTCTAGGATAATGAGTAGTAAATCGGAGGCATAGAAAGGACATGAAATAATAAAACCGTATTTAATTTTATATTTTATTTGTCTAACTATAAAATATCTTATAGCTATAATTGTATATAATAATTAAGGCACATTGTGAAATATTTTACAATATTTCTTTGATTTAGATTTAAGAATACGTACAATAATAATTTCATATAAGTGTATAAAATAGAAAATAAAATAAAAAACGAAGAAAATGGCAGTGAATACATGAAAAGAGGAATAAAAAAGTAAAAATAATAGGAAACCATTTGTTTTATATAAAAATGAGTATTATCTAGTCTTAAAGATAAAATGTACATAATTTTGACTTAGTATATAAATCAGATAATCTTACAAATTTACATTAAGTACAAAAGAAATTTGTTGCTTAATTTCCAACACACTTAGCGTGTTTTGTAAGTACATTTTTCTTATAAATTGGAAAAAATGGATAACATCAGTCCGGAATATCACAAGGATAAAAAGCATAATTAAGATTATAATACAAAGAATTTAAGTACAAATTACAACAATATAATTTCACAGGGCAACATTTTATTTATTTTTTTATAGCGCCCTCTGTCAACAAAATAACACGTCAAAGAGATCTTGTCAATTCCAATCTGTCAAAAATGGCAAATAATTTCGTTATTCAACATTTTTAAATTTTTATTGAAAGAACCTTCGATCATTAATAATAACGGGAGAAAAAAATGTCTTCACTGTACTAGATCTTTCTAAAGTCGACTGTAATTCATTTGAATAAGGTTGAATTTATTTTGCTTTACACTCACTGTACACTCATGGACGTATAAAAAAAGACGGACGCCGTATTACGAACAAACAACGTGAAGCCACCATAGTAAGCTAGCGATCGTGTAAAGACAATAAACACGCACACACTCTCACCATAGTAAGCTAGTCGGCCGCCATTACGTCGTGAACTACCGACTGATTAACTGCGTCACTGTTTCACAAAAAATATTTAAAATGCCGTCTTGCGTGGTTAAATGGTGTCGCAACAGTACAATTTTAAATAACAAAACACAAGGGATTACATTCCACAGGGAAGCCAGTTATTTCTTTTATGTTTTAATGACAAAATTATTACGGCAAAATTTATAGAAAAAAAATACAGCCGCCATTGTCATCAGGACAGCTGTTGCCATGGCAACATGGCACACACACATGGATGTTTCGCCGCCATTACTAGGCTTCACTCAATGTTAAGGCGATATACCGTCCGTCTTTTTTTATACGTCCATGTGTACACTTATGTTTTTTATTTTGGTGCATTTTGAATGCACCAAATAATGCCTATAAGCTTTGTTTTTCACAAAAATTCTAGACAATTGACAGTTTTGTGAAGCGTTATTATTATTGATCGAAGATTTTTTTAAATATCTTTCTCCTGGCATCCCAACCCCGCGGACCAGTTACAAATGCCTCCAACGGGATCGAAGGACAGACCTTTGGGACAGATATATTCCCAACCAAGCACTGAACCACCGCGGATTCGAGCACAAGATATGAACTTCTTACAAGATGTCGGGTGAGCGAAGTTGCCGATGTCAAGACATTCTATGTTACCTGGGGAAAAAAGATTTATATTTAAAATGGAATAAGTAAAAATATGGTTAAAATAATTAATGTCACGTGTCTGCCGAGCACACGTGTCAGAAGTGAAACTTCTTTAGCAAGATTCAAAGATACTAAAATCGTCGCCATACCTACTCCATGACACGACTGTATTGCCAAGACACGACCTTGAAGTTTTACTCTCAGAACGAAAGAAGTTTCACTTAAGAAATAATTTAGTTTGCAAAGCACTGTTGTAATAAATGGTAGTATAAATATCGATATATTTTATTTTTTAGTGTTTTTTGTGAGAATAGGTTAAAAAATAAGCTTTTTGCGCTTAATTTTGCAATTTTCGTGAGTGGTAAGAGGTGGTAGAGCGTTATTGGGTCATTATATTCATATTCTTACCTTTGCTGTCTATAAAGACCTGGTTCTCTTTCTCATATTTGACTCCAATCTTCTCTTGATTATCATCATAATAATCGTATTCGGATATCGGCTTGATTCTATTAGGAATGTCTACTTTCGTATTCTTTACTATTTCTTTAGTATCTTTTTCAGTAATTGGTATTTTTTCGAAAGGTTTTCTTGTAGTTTGTCTCGGTTTAACAGTTTCTGGGACTAAAGGTGAGGTGGGTCGAGGTGTTGTGGAAATCCTTCTGTACACTGTTTTCCTCCTTGGAGGCTTTCTGGTTGTTGTTTGGGGTGTCGTTATTGGAGACAGGTATTGGTATTCATCTGGAAGAATTTATTTTAAATTAATGGAAGAATTTTTTTTGCTGGGTTGTTTTCTGGATTGGAATAAATAATTACCTATATATTACGGAATATCATGAAATTTGAAGTCGTAAAGCAACCATGGCACATAAATTATATGCTAAAAAATATTTGTTACTGACTTTTTACCCAAATAAGTTTCTGCAATAAGTAATGTTATATTTTTAATATTTTTACACCCTTACCACGTTAGGAAACATTTATTTAATTTACTTCGTAAATAAAAAAAATAATGGAAAGAAACGATACCAATATTCGGATAACTAAATTTCAATGTACAAAAAAATCTTACCATCATAAGCCTTAGTCACAGGAGACTCCAGAAGGTATTCTCTCGTAAAGTACGAAGGTTCCTGACTTGGTCCATTCTCAGTAGAAACTGGAATCTTCGCACTGGACCCAAAGTATCTCGCAGTAGATGGTCCAGGGTTCGAATCCAGCCTCAAAGTCGACTGACCATCAGTTTCAAAGCCTAGGCTCACTAAATTGGGAGAAAATCCAGCCGGTCTTGGGAATTTATTGGCAACTGTCGAAGGATAGCTTGAAGCTCCCGTAGTGAATCTTGCTGTTGGTACATTTAGATCACTAACTGTAGGACTTATTGTAGTGGAAAGTCTTGGTCTGGTAACTCTAGTTTCGAAATCACTAAAGGTAGTAGACGGGAAAGTATCATATGCAAATTTAGCTGTGGAGTCTCCAGAATTTTCTGACCCTACTGTTATTGAAACTCCTGAAGGTCTAGGAGGGTTGGCGTATGTTCTAGTTCTGGTAAAGGCTTCTGGAGTATTGTATGTCGTTCTTGTGAAGGTCTCTGGTGTGTTACTGTATGTGGTTCTTGTATTGAAAGCTTCGGGAGTTGTGTATGTTCTGGTGTCTGTGTAGTCTGTGTTCGTTGGTCTGGTGTTTGTGTAGTCTGTGTTTGGTCTGGTGTTTGTGTAGTCTGTGTTTGGTCTGGTGTTTGTGTAGTCTGTGTTTGGTCTGGTGTTTGTGTAGTCTGTGTTTGGTCTGGTGTTTGTGTAGTCTGTGTTTGGTCTGGTGTTTGTGTAGTCTGTGTTTGGTCTGGTGTTTGTGTAGTCTGTGTTTGGTCTGGTGTTAGTGTAAGTGTTTGGTGTGTTTGTGTATGTTGTTCTTGATCGAGTGCTCGTAGATTCTGTAGATGGGATCCTTGTGTCTGTGTAATATGTCGAGGAAATTTCAGATTGGTAGTAGGGAGTTGATGTTTCTACGAAGCCTTGTCTAGTGGGAATGTTAGTAGTTCTATAGTATTCATCAGTGAAGTCCTGATTTTTATAGTCTTCAGTGTAATACGGGCTTGTGTATTTGTAGTCGACGATGGTCTGTGTAGTTTTTGGCTTTCGCGTCGTTTTTGGTTCTTCGTAATCTGGCACTATTGGTACCGGGGCTGCGAGGAGCTGGTGCGCTGCTAAAGCTACAGCCGTTTCTGAGTTGTAATCTGGAAGTAAAGGAGAAGTTGAAATCGTTGAAGACTTTGGAAGAAAAGTGTTACTATCGTAACCATGAAAAATTTTAAGACCAAAAACTGAAAAAAACTGAAAAATTTTAAGACCTTTTTTATAATTGTTGTATGCGCCTGCTTTATGGCCAATTCAGTTTAGGAAATAATTATTAATGTACTTCTGTAAATTGTATTAATTGAGTCATTATTGGTGTGTCTAATAAATAAATAAATAAATCATTGTGTTAATGTATTTGGCCATTTGTACCATAAATTTAAGTCATTATTTAAATTTATTATTTGTAACGGTGCACTCAATGTTTATATAGTTAGTATGGCTTGCAAATTCCATTCCATAATTGATACACACATCAGCTATCGCTTACAAGTTGTCCTCCAACTTAAATGTAATTTAGGAAATCATTCATTATCATTAGCAGTCCACGACACACGTCATAAGCAACAACCTGTAATACCACCATCTAGAACACTTACCATCAGTCCCCCATGCTCCATGATGACGTCATCACCACCAACCTAATCCTGCTCTAAACTAACACTTACCATCAGCGACACTCCTCTCAGTGCCATCGATCTGGTTGCGGAATAGTAATAGGTTTTGTCTGAATACTTATCAGCTATATCTCACCTATACCAAGTCATTCCTTAGTTACAGCTATACTCCTTATCTCCAGGATTCGTCCATACGCTCTGAAAAACCACCACCTTTAACACTTACCATTATTTCCTCTGTTCCATGATGACGTCATCATCACAGACTTTTCCTGCTCTAAGCTCACACTTACCATCAGCGACACTCCTCTCAGTCCCATCAATCTTTCCTTACCATCAGTGATCGACCTCCCTTCCTAAGTGATGTCATCAGCACCAACCTATAATACAACCATCTAGAACACTTACCATCAGTCCCCCATGCTCCATGATGACGTCATCAGCACCACCTAATCCTGCTCTAAACTCACCACCAGCGACGCTCCTCTCAGTCCCATCAATCTTTCCTTACCATCAGTGATCGACCTCCCTTCCTAAGTGATGTCATCAGCACCAACCTATAATACAACCATCTAGAACACTTACCATCAGTCCCCCATGCTCCATGATGACGTCATCAGCACCACCTAATCCTGCTCTAAACTCACCACCAGCGACGCTCCTCTCAGTCCCATCAATCTTTCCTTACCATCAGTGATCGACCTCCCTTCCTAAGTGATGTCATCAGCACCAACCTATAATACAACCATCTAGAACACTTACCATCAGTCCCCCATGCTCCATGATGACGTCATCAGCACCACCTAATCCTGCTCTAAACTCACCACCAGCGACGCTCCTCTCAGTCCCATCAATCTTTCCTTACCATCAGTGATCGACCTCCCTTCCTAAGTGATGTCATCAGCACCAACCTATAATACAACCATCTAGAACACTTACCATCAGTCCCCCATGCTCCATGATGACGTCATCAGCACCACCTAATCCTGCTCTAAACTCACCACCAGCGACGCTCCTCTCAGTCCCATCAATCTTTCCTTACCATCAGTGATCGACCTCCCTTCCTAAGTGATGTCATCAGCACCAACCTATAATACAACCATCTAGAACACTTACCATCAGTCCCCCATGCTCCATGATGACGTCATCAGCACCACCTAATCCTGCTCTAAACTCACCACCAGCGACGCTCCTCTCAGTCCCATCAATCTTTCCTTACCATCAGTGATCGACCTCCCTTCCTAAGTGATGTCATCAGCACCAACCTATAATACAACCATCTAGAACACTTACCATCAGTCCCCCATGCTCCATGATGACGTCATCAGCACCACCTAATCCTGCTCTAAACTCACCACCAGCGACGCTCCTCTCAGTCCCATCAATCTTTCCTTACCATCAGTGATCGACCTCCCTTCCTAAGTGATGTCATCAGCACCAACCTATAATACAACCATCTAGAACACTTACCATCAGTCCCCCATGCTCCATGATGACGTCATCAGCACCACCTAATCCTGCTCTAAACTCACCACCAGCGACGCTCCTCTCAGTCCCATCAATCTTTCCTTACCATCAGTGATCGACCTCCCTTCCTAAGTGATGTCATCAGCACCAACCTATAATACAACCATCTAGAACACTTACCATCAGTCCCCCATGCTCCATGATGACGTCATCAGCACCACCTAATCCTGCTCTAAACTCACCACCAGCGACGCTCCTCTCAGTCCCATCAATCTTTCCTTACCATCAGTGATCGACCTCCCTTCCTAAGTGATGTCATCAGCACCAACCTATAATACAACCATCTAGAACACTTACCATCAGTCCCCCATGCTCCATGATGACGTCATCAGCACCACCTAATCCTGCTCTAAACTCACCACCAGCGACGCTCCTCTCAGTCCCATCAATCTTTCCTTACCATCAGTGATCGACCTCCCTTCCTAAGTGATGTCATCAGCACCAACCTATAATACAACCATCTAGAACACTTACCATCAGTCCCCCATGCTCCATGATGACGTCATCAGCACCACCTAATCCTGCTCTAAACTCACCACCAGCGACGCTCCTCTCAGTCCCATCAATCTTTCCTTACCATCAGTGATCGACCTCCCTTCCTAAGTGATGTCATCAGCACCAACCTATAATACAACCATCTAGAACACTTACCATCAGTCCCCCATGCTCCATGATGACGTCATCAGCACCACCTAATCCTGCTCTAAACTCACCACCAGCGACGCTCCTCTCAGTCCCATCAATCTTTCCTTACCATCAGTGATCGACCTCCCTTCCTAAGTGATGTCATCAGCACCAACCTATAATACAACCATCTAGAACACTTACCATCAGTCCCCCATGCTCCATGATGACGTCATCAGCACCACCTAATCCTGCTCTAAACTCACCACCAGCGACGCTCCTCTCAGTCCCATCAATCTTTCCTTACCATCAGTGATCGACCTCCCTTCCTAAGTGATGTCATCAGCACCAACCTATAATACAACCATCTAGAACACTTACCATCAGTCCCCCATGCTCCATGATGACGTCATCAGCACCACCTAATCCTGCTCTAAACTCACCACCAGCGACGCTCCTCTCAGTGCCATCGATCTGGTTGCGGAAGCTGGCGCTGTACTTCTTGCTCTGTCTCTCGCTCGCGTCGTCAGTACTGGCGGCGGGGTTCTGGTCCGCGCGGGGCAGTTGCAGCGGGCGACGGTATTGGAGGGTTGAGTTCTGGGTTGTGGCCTGGATTAGGGAGGGGTCTTCGAATGTGTCTGGGGAGAGATAGATTAAAATAATAAATATTATAAGTTAGATTAAAACATATTATAAAAATAAAGATAATATGCTGAACGGCGGAAATCCTTTTGCTTTTTCGAATATACTGCATGATTGCTTTCGTAAATAAAACATAATCTAGCAAGAATACAAAGAATTCAAAGAGCTGCCAAGCTTAAACTTCAAAATAAGTAGGGCTAAAATGATTTATTCATTAAATATTTTCTATTAGAGACCTATAATTTAACATTTCTAAAAGATTGCTAATCTCGTAAATTGAAATATGATTGTAATAAAACTTGAATTTTATGATAACTATCTGAAAAGAACAGGTCTGCTAATAGGTACAGAACCATATTTTGTAACTTCAAGATCCATTTACCTGTATCAATCTCCTGCAAAGACTCCTCGCTTTCCAACACTTGTGTGGTAGCTTGCGTGGTGGTAGTGGTACTGGTGGTAGAAGGAGTGAAAGGTCGTCTGCGGCTCGCCACGCGGAAGGGTCTGCGTGACGGCGCGACCGTTGTTGATGAAGTTTGTACTGAAGCGGTGGTAGTGGTAGTAGCTGGGAAAATTGTAAAAGAGGCTTAGTTATTAGATTTTAATGGTAAATAGATTCAGACTAAATAGCTTTTTATTTAAGGTTTTTTTAAGAAAAGGCAGCTTTTAGGTACTTTATAAAAGTTTGCACATTTGAATAAAGAAGGACCAAAGGTTGAATTGTGGAGATACATACCTACACTGTCTATGGTCAAAAAGCGTTAATAATAACTTTGACTCTACTTTTTCTACAATAATAATTCTAATAACACAAAATAGAAATTAGACCATAATTCATTATAAATTATTTATTACAACACAACGCAATTAAATAATGCGACATTATTTCTACACATTCATTACTTTAATTATCTCTTTAAATTACAACTAATAAATCGTCATAACGACTTCCTAAGAAAACGCACACGCAGTTGTTTAAACAATACATTTTCATTATTTGGTAACCTTCCGCGTTGTTCTGTCTGTCTGATGTACAATGGATACCTTCACCAATGATTGTTGGAAACACTTGAAGCGGTAAACAACGGGAAACGAGTGTCCTAATGCATTGGATTGTGCATCACGGTATGAGATGAATGCATTTTGAAATAGACACTAATGATGTATATAATATATGTCTGATTTTTATTATCTGCCCCGGCTTCGCTCGTGGTACGTGTTAACGTTTTTTCTCCGTCAGAACTAATCCACGTACTTCAAGGAATATTATAAAAAAGAATTAGCGAAATCGGTTCAGCCGTTCTCGAGTTTTGCGCTTACCAACACTTTTGGGGATTCATTTTTCTTATATAGAAGATTAAGCTAGGAGAAGGATGTTCATTTTTGTCGCAAAAACAACGTAGAAGAAGTGATACAGAAGCTGTATACATGTCCAAAAATTAGGGCTGTTGCATAGCAATATAAAGTACCAACTAGCGAAGCCGCTACGAAGAAAATAATTGCAAATAGGTTGTCATCTTTAAATGAGAATATTAGTGAAGATGATGTAGGTATGGCAAGGCAAGGTATGCAAATATAATTTATTTACTTTCAACATTCTAATGTAATTCTGTTGAACACTGGTCACGCCTGAGTGTGCTGATTAGTTTTTAATAAAATAAGCCTTATAATAAGGCATCAGATACCATAATTTATGTTAAATTATTTCACTTTGATTCGTATTGAAAATTAGATCGTCAAAAAGTACGAACGTAACAACTGTTGCGATAAAATCTTTCAATGTTTGCATTGTTATCGTTATCAAAATTCCATTCTAATAAGAAAATATATGGCAACAGAAAACAAACAAAACAATAAACTTATGACTCTATATGGTAATTATAAACACAAGCAATAGAACAACAATCAGGTGATAATTGAATGAATAAAAAGGTAATTGTAAAGAAAAACTATTCAATAAGATTTCGAGGTGGGAATAAATAGACGTATGTGAAATTGTTCAGACAATGTATATTAGAAATTAATGGGGAATGAAGTAACTTCATTACTTGGAATTGTGAAAGCGCATTGATTTTGCATACTATAATGTTAGTTTTATTTAAGTAAACTCATTAGATTGTTATTTTTAAAGTACTATAGATAGTAACTTTACAATGCTACAGGAAATGATTGAAAATTTAACCGCTTCTGTATTTTCAGTGAACATAGATAACTTGCGTTTAAATTTTACTATTCTATTGTTGCCCAAATCGGACGCGTTTGAACTATTTTTTGTGGTGAAAATAAAAGGGACAAAATAGGAGATGGAAAGGAAAATTATGACTAACGCTTGTCACGTGACAATGTGAAGTTTACACGATAAAAACTTTGCGCTAAAAGCTTCATCGAAGGAATAGGCGGCGGTAAGGAATTCGCAGTTAAAATGGACATCTTAAGATTAGTACACGTATCTTAATTCTTTTTTATTCGAGATTGAAAAACAATAGAACATAAATATATATAAATTTGAAGAGAATAAGAATTCCATGCCGAAATTTTTAACTCTTTATGAGGTACAACATGAAGGTCAACAATTTTAAAGCGTTTTAATTTAATAGCTACACGCGAACAAACAGTTAATTATTAACTTATTGCACATGTCACACAACAACACCATAATGTTATCGACTCTAGTTCGCTGCAATTTCTTTCACGGCGTTTCGCAACATTCGTGTAGCAACGCTAAATTGGAGCATGCACTATGCAGCCTATAATGATTTTAACGTGTTATGTTAGACTAAGTATATTGACAGTGGCTATTTGCTGTTTCCACTTTATGGTTTTAATAGAAACATTTTACGACATTGAATATTAAACAATTTTTCGTTAATAATTTGGAAATAGTAGGTCTTTTTTTACTTATTCGTGCTCCCCTGTATATTTAGATGTTACCGACTCCTCTAGACTCGATTTTATCCCACTTTAAATGGACAAATTTAATTCAAACTTTGTAGTCTTATCATGGATCGGTGAGCTTAATTGAAGCGTGTTTTTTTAAGTTTTATTAAACTATACCTTTAATTTAATTATTTTTTCATCAGTAAAGAAGTAATTTTGGTATTAATTATGTTACAGAGACGTAGCTTTCCAACCTTTCTTATTATTTCTAAATATTTTATATAGTAAGTAGGTACTGGTATGTGTGTTTTACTGCGACAAAAAAAAAGATTTTCCCAAGAGAAAATGAAAAATGCGTAAGCGGCGCGAAACGTACCGTTAGTAACGAAAAATGGGTCATTCTCACGGTTGGTCATATTAATTCTTTGCGACATGTTTTGGCGTGTGTCTATCTATTTTTGAGCAATCTTTAGTTATTAAAGGCATTTATTACGTGCCTATAAACATGCCATAATGAACATTTTAAATTACATATATTAATTTCATTGTGATTGTTATCAAATATCAAAATTTGAGGCAATGACCTCTTTAGAAAAAATGATGAATGTTAAAGATAACAATTTTAAAGCTTAGTTCACAAATTGAAATTTTAGACATCCAACATTGCTATGATAAATACTTTCTATTTCATTCATTTAAACTAACAACCTAGGTACTCTATCTTTATAAAAGGCTAAGTGCTGGTAAAAGTTTTAAACAACCGCCGTTTAAAATTTTACCTCCTATTTCCTTCACTCAAATTAAGAACAGTCAACAATAGACCTCTTTTCTTTTGTAAACAAAGTACCATTCTTTTTCATGGAACCAAAGTAGGGCATTGCGTGTAAATATTTTAGCAATTATCCGTCGATTCTAGAGCACAAGAACATGTTACGATACTTACATAATATGTAAAAACTGTCATAAATATAGCTGTTATATAACTATGGAAGAAAGTTGACTACAACTGGTTGCTTTCACTGGGCGAGCCGACCTCTAGTGTTAAGTGTAGATCTAAGTTAAAGTTTCAAAGAAGCGGTATTTCATTTATGTTGAACCTTTTGTGTATGTGTAAACTGTAAATATTAAATAGTATTTTTTACGTATATTAAAAAAAATTGAAAGACTCAAATTTTTATGATAAAATTATTGATAAGCATAACATGTATAATTTGATATCAAGCCTAATACACTGAATCAACTGAAAAGTTTTTAATGTTATATCATTACTTTAGTATCATTGATCATAAAGCTTTTTTATAACTATAACTTGTCACGAATATAAAAATCGATCAAACATGATCAAACACAAGTTCTGAACATAACATGTAAAAATTAAAAAAAATATATTTTAACGAAAACGCGGTAATACTAAAAATAGAATCTTGAAAAACACCAGTAGATTTTTATGTAACTACCTACATTCCTTGTCTAAATACGCGGCATAATTCTAACTAATCGAATTTTCTTATAGATTTGACCGCATTCTATTGATACTGGAGTATATTTCGTTTAAATAATTTCCGTATTGATTTTTAAATATCGCTATTTGAAATTGATATTTATAAGTAAATTCTTATATTTTATACAAACGCGAAGTTTTTATAGATTGAAATAATAAAGATAAGATTTCAAAGCATTATAACGACACTTTATAGTGTAATAAACTATTTCCTAAATGCCCCCGAGAATATTTATTTAAGAAAGAAACACAAATTATAATTTACTAACTGTAGATCGTAATTTTGATTAGATCGGGAGCAAAGGTTATCGGATTTAGGAATATCGTAAATTAGAATGTAAAAGCTTACCTAATTCAAACCGAACTGTTCCACACAAACCAATATAAATTGTATTCATTGAATAAAGGTTACAAAGGGCAGATGATAGCGATTGATTGCCATAAATTGATTTAGAAGATGTAGTCATTACTTAACAAATAAAAAAAATCTAAGTATTTAAATATAAATATAATATATCGATAGATAGGCAACCATCTTTCTTCGACTTACAATTTGGAATTTTAAAGATGAAAAAAAAGGGAAAATTCCTACATGTCTAGAAGTGTAATTATTGCAAGCTGTGTTGGTCTGTAATAATTCACTAGCTAGATGTTTTTATCTTATTACATACTACCTTACCGCGGCTTCGCCCGCTTTGTCTAAAACCTAATTTAAGCATACAAAGAGACATAGGGACAGGAAAAGCGACTTTGTTTTATACTATGTAGTTTATACTTATAAATCGTAAAAAAACATGATAGCAAACATAAAAAAGTTGCATAATTATAAACAGAATTGCTATCTACGTCGTTAACATACTATTTAATCTAAAATCGAGTATCAGACGCTACTGTATAATTCATGGTGTGTGACAGTAAACCAAAATGTTGCAAGCCAGTGTTGCCAAATGCGTAAACGTTCGTGAGAACTGAGCGAGCGGCATGATACATTGCCATCATCAAAAATTCTCATTACTTATGTCTTCCCGTAATGGTCGAAGTAATTGGTTTCAATTAATGTGCTTTTTAAATGAATTATTGTATGAAGGTTGCAGATCAATCATGTTTTATAGGTAGTCATACGCTTAATCTAAAACTGTTATTACTTTATAGTCATACGTCTAATTTAATACTGCTTTGCTTTATGGAATAACATAATTTGAAATTATTGAGTGAACTATTTATTTCATAAAATTTTTAGTCAAATGAAAGATAAAAATTAAAATAAAATAACATTATTAGTAACTTCAAAAGATGCAGACTTTAAGTGGATTTCGAAAGAAGCAATTAATCTACTTAAAACAAGAATTTATATTTTTATTAATAATTACATCCTTAGATGTGCAATAAAAACAGTTTCAGGTTTATTATTGACATGCTTATCATTAAAATTCATCCATCCGGCCATCAAAAAGAGTGAAAAGGATGTGAAACAGGTGTGAAAATAAACTTGTTCTGTGTTAGCATCTTGACGACCTCGAAAGAGGACAATGTCCAATGAGATGTTATATCCTTTTTTGATGGGAATTAGTAGCACATGTTTGACTACATATTTTCGAGAGAATAATTCTGGTTCTGAAAATATAATATGGTAGTTTTCAGATTGCATTTTTTTAAGCTCTTTCTTCATATGGTCTTGCGCCTGATCTTGTCTAGATATTGCTACGAATCGGTCCCATCGAACCAAGCTAAAGAAACTGTTAGTTAAGTATGTCTTAGTCAAGATATAAGAAAAGCTAAAAATGTTAATGCTAATGTTCCTAAAATATATTTTCAGTAGAAAAACCTTTTGTATTGCATTTGCTTTTGCCTATTGCACTGACAGAGTTATGTGGGCTATCGAACTATGAGAGCAAAGAAAAAACATCATCATCATTACATAGTATAAAACAAAGTCGCCTTTTCTGTCCCTATGTCCCTTTGTATGCTTAAATCTTTCAAACTACGCAACGGATTTTGATGCGGTTTTTTTTAATAGATAGAGCGATTCAAGAGGAAGGTTTTAGTATATAATTTATTATGTTTTAGACAAAGCGGGCGAAGCCGCAGGCGGAAAGCTAGTACAACAATATAATATAAAGACCTGCAATACAACATATTATAGCTACGTGATAATCCATGCGTGTTTACAAACTTATGAGGTAAGGTCACGAGTAAACATTGTCACGGTCGATTCATAAGGGATATAAATGAACTGTATTAATATAGGAGAGGTCGGATCGTAAGGACGCATTGTGCAATGATTTCGCGTTTTCTTGTTATTTTTTGTATTGAGACTGAGAATCTCTTTAAGGATGTGTTATGTAAAATACACTTTTAATATGCTTGTTTGATGGAATGCTGCAAGTATATATAAGTATACTTGAATGAGGAAACTGCATCATTCGATATAATTATTATCTACTCATAAAAAACTATTATCAATACATATCCAGATATCTTCTTCAAAACACTTTCCCTGTTTCTTTGTAATAGTCATATTGATCCAATGCATTACAGTATTTTGAAATAGTTAATGGATTGTTAAAAAAATTGACATGAAACTGGAACCCAAAAATAATTTTCCCTCGTTTTCACTCGAACGATGTCAAGTGAGACCTATAATTTTCATGGTCCATAAAATAACTTTCCAAAGCGAATTAGTCATGCTACGGGCTGAGGTTGTTCGTTAAGGTTATTTGAGCACTATTTATAACAAACTATGAAATTTTAATTAAGAAAGACAATATTGTCGCAAGGTAGGAAAGAGGATTTATCTTTTCCTTTACCATAGCGATGTCTTGATCATGAGCTTGATGGGTAATAATTGATTTTTAACTCAATCTCAAATGTAGAGTTATTTCAGGAGAGCCTTTGAATTATTTTGTCTATTCCATGTTGACGCCAAACTATTTAAATCAACAGAAGCAAGATCAGCATCAGTATACATTAGCTTACAATTAATGAATTAAGTGACATCTGTTTTCTAAAAATGTTTTGTAAAATATGTTAAATCCTATCAAGAAGTTTTCGTGTAAGCTTCTCAACCAGAATATTAAGACGCCATGAAAAGTTGTTACAAACAATCTGTTTTGATCTTGTTGGTCGTGGAACGCAAAATACCTACTAGTGCTTGAACATCCAGTCAAATTTAAATTATGTCTATGCCTTTAATCTTAGTAGAGGACATCTAAATTAGCATAGGTACACAACCTCTTGATTTCTGCAAGGATTCTTAAGAAAAATAATCTTTATGTACCATTTGATATATCCATGGGTATACTAATTGCCTTTTCCTAGCCAATCAAGTGAGTCACTATCGTGTAATCATTAGATCAACATACTTCTAAGTCAATTCACTACGTGTCCATAACAAGGGCATAGTAATCACATTGATACAATGCATACAACGGCAAAATCTAAATTGCGCCGTAGCTATACATTCTATCAATTAATATACTATCGTGATCTGTTCTACAAAGGAATTTGGGTATCTATTGTATGGTGTGCAAGTGTGTAAGGTATATAATTGTGTGCCAATAAATGTGAATGTAACTTACAGCTTGCCCCACCAGGCCGGCGGCGTACGAACGAGCGCTGCGGTTTCTCACTCCGCGTCGGTTTCTCCAGCGATGGCTTGTCTTTATCACTCGCATCTTTTTCCGTTTTTCGGCTCTTGAATTTGTTGTTCCCGCGCCTTGTCAACTTGTTTGTTGTTGTTTCGACGTCCAAGGATTCTGTTGTTGTTTCCACGGAGGGCCGTGTGCGACGCAGGAAGGGCCGGCGCTCCCTCGCCGCCTGGACAAAATGGTAAGTCGATGTTTAGTAACTTAGGAGAATAGACTGCGTAATTTATCAAGATGTATTCAATTTCATAACGCTCTTCCTTATAATTAATAACTAACAATTTGTCTTGGAAATATAGGATTGGTTTTGTACGAATTATTTCTATTAAGAGTGAACATAAATTATAATAAATATAATAGATTTGTACCGATAAAACTATTGTTACAATATACGTTGAAACCTATAAAATATTTAATACCTAGCTTAGAAATAACAATCCAGTTTCAATGCCGGATCTTTTCACATCTAATGGTACGGGAGCCAGGAACAGATTTTATGACCAAGTTCCTCTCAAGCGGTAATTAGTAAAATGCATCAAAGTATAGTATTATGAAGCCTCGTGAACGTCAGCTGGAGCTCGGTTGGGGGGAAGAGCGGTTGTAGCCTCCCGTATCAGCTGACGGTTTTTCCACCAAGATACAGCCAGCTGACCTATATATTTATCCACAGTTACATATAAGCTATTATCAGGTAAATTTTTGTTTGAGAGGAAATCACGGAAAATAAATTTTTTTCTTTCATGTTCGAGACACCAGCTGACGTATAATAACACCATGTTGTAACCGGCTGATTATTTTTTTTCGTTGAGATATTGGGTTAGCTACAATTTGACAAATTTTTAGCTGAGAGGAAATGAATGAATGAATGTATTTTTTTTCCTACGTGCGTGGGAGGCTACAACCGCTCACCCCCCCAACCGAGCGCCAGCTGACGTTCACGAGGCTTTATAATACTATACTCTGAGGCGTCTGACGAATTATCTCTTGAGAGGAAATAATTAACCAAATTTGCACCTGGCTCCCGTACCATAAATGTTAAATTTAAATAATAGATATAAGTTAGTAATGGATAAATATCACGACTGCGAAATTCTAGAAAATTTATGTCATGTTTGCTTTGTGGTTTCCTTGCGGTTTATATTAATTTGAAATTTATTATGTGGCGAAGTTTATATTTTATTTATACTCTATTGCAATTAAACCTGATTTCAAAGTAATTTATCAAAATGCTGATTTTCCAAACTAGTTGTACAAGTTGTTTTTTAATACTTGTAACATTAATTAGATGAAAGAATGTTGAATGAAATTCATTTTTTATCTTTATTGCAATTTATATGTTTTATACAATTTTATATGAATTTATTCAAGAAATACACTACGTTTTTCTATAAAATCATTTTTTACGTTACAATGATACAAAAATATAAATAATCAACTAGATAACTTGTATATTACAAAATATTTACAATTAAAAAATAACAGGTCTATAACTTATAATTAAGATCTGCGATAAAAATAATACATCAATTTTATGACTACATATTTTAAAAATATGTTACAAAATTATATAGATTTATTAAAGTATACATTTAATAATATATAATAGTTTTTACGTAATAAAATTATTAAGAAAATCTCAAAGTGGCGTAATATTTAAAAAAACTCTCACATAATTTACATAACGCTCTTGTAAAACATATATTTGAAATGTGTTGAAAACTTGATTTTAAAATATTCATTTAGTTATCTTCGTTTTCTGTGACATTGTTTTATGAATATATTTATTTAAATCGAGCTTTTTGGTTATTTAGAAAATTATGCACAGTTAAATTGTATGTATTATATTTTTTATTACATTGTTAAACAACATTATAAACTAGCTGTGACCCGCGGTTTCACCCGCATTGCTCCGCTCCTGTTGGTCTTAGCGTGATGATAATATATAGCCTTTAGCCTTCCTCGATAAATGGGCTATCTAACACCGAAAGAATTTTTCAAATCGGACCAGTAGTTTCTGAGATTAGCGCGTTCAAACAAACAAACAAACAAATCTTCAGCTTTATAATATTAGTATAGATTTACATTTTACTGTTTAACTTGAGAGTAAATTTATTTCATTAAAAAAATTAAAAATATAGGCTCTTGTTTTTAAGCTCGAGTCTATTCAACATTTTATTCTTATTAATATTTTTATTGATGTGAATTTAATATTTTATTTTATGCAACTATCGAAATAGATCGTACAAATTTTTACATCGGTGTGGCAAATTTACTTCAAAATGTTTCAGCCATTGACCATACATACACACATTTTTACAAACTTTGATATTATGTACGTAGAAATAACTTAATAAATATTTAAACTATTTTGCTCTAGTGGTATTTAAGGCTTTCGGTCATTAACCCTAGTGCATACGGTCAGTTGAGTACAATCTAAGCTAATTAGACTCTATGTAGCTTGAAAATGTACGCTTTGTGAAACCGTATTCACTCAAATGTGAAAAAATTACTTTTTCTATATTATTACGCGATGAGTTTTATGCTTTGTGACTTTGTATACGTATTGTTATTGTTTATTTATTAAAATTATTAAAGTTAGGTTTTTATGGTTACTCTTACACAGTACTATATAAGTACTTAGTCTTACGGAACATATTTGTATGAATTTTATGAGATAGAAAGATTTTCATTTCACATCAAATCATCTAAATAGTGTTTAAAAATCTCTATAAAAGAGGGAACATTTTTTTTCGAAATCGTTATAAATACCTTAAAATCAAATAACATTAGGCATAATTTAGATAGATTTAGTAATAGATACTTAGAGGATTATTTATTAATTGATATTTAATGAGTTTTAGCTATTACGAAACCATTACTTAAATTAAGCTTAATCAGAACTTATATGTCCAATAATTATAATGAAGAAACTAATGAATTAGTTATATAAAAAAGCACACGTTTAGTTGGCTAAGTTTCATAAAAAGATATCTACTAGTAATAATTTACTCTGCATTTTTTGCACGGTTATAATATAAATTAAATTATGAATCGGTACACAGATATCAATCAATCACACGTATTGAGACACATTTTAATCTAAAACTAGCGGTCCGCCCGTGGTACATATTAACGTTTTCTCTCCATAAGAACCATCCTCGTACCTACTTCAAGGAATATGTATTATAAAAAAAGAATTATCGAAATCGGTCCACCCGTTCACGCGTGATGCCGTGACCAAGGACAACGGGTTTCATTTTTATATATATAGATGGCGGGTACTTTTCTTATCTAATTTTATATAAATAGTTCTAACTTCTAAGCAAAGAATAACGTACCTAGGAAATCTAATTTCTTATACATACTTCTACACTTTTTGTCCCTCTACATGAAGCAACAACTATAATTACACTTAATTGGTGAACACGAAGCGATTACTGCGTCAACGAAGATTAATCAAACACAATTGCTCCTGACACCAAACCAGTTTTACGTCAATTATTTACAACAATAGCTATCAAGTGTTGCGTCACACATTGATTGTTGGTTCACAAAGATAAAAATACGTGGGATGGGCCGGTATTGTACGAAAACTCACAAGGCTGTGCATAAGCTTATGGTATTATCCTTATATGTTTTAGTCTTATATTTCACTCTTTCAAGTTTTGACTGGCTTTTTTTGTGTGGTGTCTCTTGATGATAGCTAGGGTTTCTATATCTTAATGCGAACGCGTGCGGGTGAACTGAAGGTTCAGCTTGGTTTGATTGGCTAGCGCGTAGAATATTAGATGAGATACATCTTTTACATCTAGCTGCTCAAATTATTTAGATGTAAACATATCTATCTAGGCAACTATATGCAAAGATTCAACACAATCGATTCAGAAGTTCTGACGTAGAAAGGAAAACCATTACGATCCTACTTGTTTCGGACTATTCTATTCTAGATGCTTTTTTTATTCAAACAACCCAAAAAGTTTATAATAACATCAATCAGGAGCTAAGAATCTATTATTAACAATGACGTTTTTGTATAGACTTAAGCCTACGAATAATTTAAATTAAGTTCCTTACATAACCCACGCGATTAATTAATAATTCAAGAGTGTTTTTGACGACCTTGTGTTCGGATATTAGCAAATAATAATGTAATCGGTGTTATTGCTATATAAAACTATTACTTAATAGTTCTTTAAATTTAGACTTTATATTTGCATATTTTAACGATTGTGATTGCAAATTACCAATACGTTGTTTTTTGTTATTGATTAAAACGGACGTACTATATAATTACTCGTATATGTTGATGATTTAATGGTTTTTTTTTAAATATAGCTCAGTTAAACGAATTAATGAGATTGTTTTGGTTTGTTCTATAAAGAAGCTTCACAAAAACACGGTAAGTCAATTGTAGGTTGTACGTAGGTCACAAGTCTTAAGGCTTTATAGGAATGTAGTCTCAAGGTGAACTGGCCGCTTCGTACTCGCAAGGAAGTATTTACTCTGTGTAAATGACCAAAGATAATTACAAAAACAGATTAAAAATGTGCCGCCAATTCTGAAGTACGGAGCTATGAATAATGCCTTTATATTTGGCAATGTTTCTTAGGTCAATGCTAATTTTAATGCAATGTCTGACAATTTGATATTTTAGTTCATGTATTTTACGTTATTTCCAATAAACAGTATTGAATAATAATATAAACAGCATGAATAATCTGTACGAAATTGTCTCAATAAATTGGTATTCCATTAACTAAATTAATTTCGAATATTCAATTCATTTCACAACAAATTATTATGTTTTAATAATACTAGTATGTAAAACTTAATAGAATACTAGCTTTCCGCCCGCGGCTTCGCCCGCGTTTTCAAAGAAAAACCCGCATAGTTCCCGTTCCCGTGGGATTTCCAGGATAAAACCTATCCTATGTGTTAATCTAAGTTACCCTCTATATGTGTGCTAAATTTCATTGTAATCGGTTCAGTAGTATTTGCGTGAAAGAGTAACAAACACACACACACACACACATCCTCACAAACTCGTATTTATAATATTAGTAGGACTCGTTTTTATAGCCGTATGATAACAACAAAGACTGACATGTACTTTTTAACGTTACAATGGTTAATATTAGCAATCTGCAAGTATACATCGAATTAAAACGATCTTTAAAAGCATCTAGAATACTAAATGAGGTAAAACAACGTGATACGACTATATATAGCTCTATCATCTTGAGTTACTCGTAGCAAAGGTCATATTCGAAGTAGAATTACAATTTGTAGGTCCATTACGAAAGCCAGGTGCAGTTAGATATCTTTGTGTACTTTTAATGTATATTATTATGTTTATTTTAGAGGTAATTTATTGTTACGTAATTATGATAACATAATATGATTGGTAGGGTTATTCGAATGGCTAACATGAGTAAAGAAAATTAAATAAATAGATAAAGTCAACAACTTTGGATATGAAAAGATAATAATATAAAAATATGGGTTTTTAGAGTAGGTCATGACTAGGGGATGGAGGAGGTTTAAATGTCATGGAAGATTTGTAGAGACGAAAATTATATCCACAATAGTAGATACTAATCATAGTTTATTTTAAATCCGTCGCCTTATCTCGTTCGTAAACCAAATCAGTTTTTCATTACAGAAAAAAACCGCAAAACATTACGAATAACCTTCATTTTTTATGAAACTTCTACTTGATACAATATAAACGTGAATAGACTTCGTGGCTCCAAATAATACCTAATTAATTTTTTACACGTACTTAGTACACTGTATTTACAGTGTAGTCACATTCAATACTCCGTTTATTTAAAAACGTGGATAACTGAGTAATATATTTTTTGCGATGTGAACAGTTACGACCTAACAACTACTATTTAAAGAGTTGTGCCTTGAATACATATACATACTAGCTTACCGCATGCGGCTTCGCCCGCTTTGTCTGAAACCTAATAAATTATGTACTAAAACCTTCCTCGAGAATCACGCTGTGTTAGAAATACATCGCATCAAAATCCGTTGCGTATTTTTAAAGATCTAAGCATACAGACAGAGGAAATCTACTTTGTTTTATACTATGTAGTGATATGTATTATACTAATAGGAATAGCATAGAAACAACAATACGACTTTGAGAGTACGAAATATACCAATAGATATACCATAAAAACAGAACGACTTTGAGAGTAGGTACGAAAGAGATATCGAAATCCGGTCTTATAAATTGGTATTGTAACAATGACTAGTTAGATTACATTCCATATAAACACCTGACAATAGCTTTGTAATCAAAATATTGATTAGCATATTCTAATAGCATTCTAATACTTATATTTATTTGAGATGGTTATAAACAGAAAGATATACTATTTAAAAGTAATATCTATAATATATTAATAATGTATACTATGTAGAGATTATAGAGACTATATAGAGATTGTCTAACTATGTATGTTTGTACGGCATAATCTTCGGAAAATCATGAAAATTATTTTACTTATAGATAGCTACACTATTCAGGAGTTTCTTAGCGATTTTATATCTCTGTCGAACCGGGGGAACCGGGCCAGCGGTCACAATTAATATAATCTTATACAAAAGTAATTTGCGCTAAGTTAGCCAACCTAACATACACCATATCACGCATGGTAATCTTAAAATTGTCCAACATGTAAGGCTGTGTCGACACGTCAGCCTTGGCTCGAATTGGAAATTAGCATTATTGGCTCCCTTGAATCATTGGTACTGTGTATACTAAACG
This sequence comes from Colias behrii, assembly GCA_029959065.1. Classification (NCBI taxonomy): domain Eukaryota; kingdom Metazoa; phylum Arthropoda; class Insecta; order Lepidoptera; family Pieridae; genus Colias; species Colias behrii. Next base: position 1,553,664 of record JARWMC010000013.1, read on the forward strand.
TGACCTAAGCGTTTGCGTGGTCACCGTGTACTCCTAATGTGTAATCATTTATTTGGGCAATTCAGGGCGGATAAAGAATCGCGTTGTTCGATGAGTGATGACTGAGAGAGAGGTGTGATAGTACATAAGTAAGGTAAATTTACAGTACCAACATAAAAAAAAATTCGAAAGACTAGAGCTTAAAATTAAATTTGTCTCTGCATAGAATATTCTTACTTACAATGGTGTAAACCTTATTGTAATCATATTAAATTTTACCTAGCAAAACAAAGAAACAAAACTTGATCACATTTTCCGACAAATTCATGTCTTCATTTTTATGTATGAAACTTGAGTTGCGATTAATTTCAGGTACATTAACATTAAACACAACAAGTACATCAGACGGACAATGTAATATATTTACTTATATTTTCACTTAAACTAATACTTTTATTTACCTACTTATTTTGATTGCCTTAGGACTGATTTTTCAATCCTTGGTTAAAACTTATTCGTCGAATAATGTATAAAACTACCATTTTAAAAACCTATTCTAATTGTCCGTATTTGATAGTTTTCGTGATATTTTAATATTATCGTGTAATACTTTATTGGACGGATAAGTTTTAACCAAGCATTGAAAAATCGGCCCTTACTGTCATGTCTACGCGTATCATTACTAAAGCATATTTACACGGGCGAGTTATGCGGTATGTTTGTATTGATCTTGAATGACATAACCGAATACCAGTTTCGCAATGGGGTTTCTTAATAGCTTTCTCTAGCATTTCCTATTCTGGATTTATCTTTGGTAATAATCTGGATAGCTTCTTCTGTTATTGTAATCTTTGTATTAACTTTTGTACTAAAATATTCCTTGTACTGAGTTATGAGTATGGAATAGCTGACTCGAAGGACCAATATGATAACAAGGAAACCGCAAAGAAAACTTTTGTGATGTAATTAAAATTTATCGGGGCACAACCTGTGATATATACGTACTGCTTAAAAATTATAGTTTTTTAACCCGAGTTTGTTTAATTAAAATACTTCTTATAAAAGAATTAAACGCGTGATTAAGCTACACATAACATTATATGTACAATAATTATGTTTATGAGCTTGTTATTCATTCATAAATTAGTATACAAGACCAAGAAATAATAAATAATTCAACAATTACCTCAGTCAAGTATATTAATAATTTAATGGTATTATTACCATTGTTACTAGATGCCTTTTGTGGTAAATTAAAGTATTACTCATACAATTACAATTTTTAACTAAACATTAGTGATTTTACATAAAATTTACATACAAAATGTTCTCTAGAACCGGATTTCGTTACTCAACATACCATAATCATAAAATTGTGATGCCACAGGGTTTTATGTCGTTATGCCTTGTAAAAAAAATTATAATGACATTCTTTTTTTTTTTAAGAGACGTTTATTTTATGAGGAAAAAGAAACGTCGAGGAATTTCAAGTTATTTTAAGATTGTTGTGAACAAGATTTTGTATTATGAAGTCATAAGAAGCTTTGGTATTGTTGAAATGTAAGGTTTTGTAGAAAAGTGTAAAAGTTTCATTTTAGCTCGGTACTGACAAATAAGGAATGAAAAATACATAACAACAATGTGACAATCGTGTAGTCGAACTTTTTATTTGATATTTAACTAATTTAAAATCTTTAAATACCTATATATATAGATACTACGAAAGAAAGTCGTGTTACACCACTTATAACTAATGAATGATCGAATTCGATTTTTGCTTCATTGCATTTATCTCCGCTTGGATTAGGATTTCTATATAATTGAAAAGCTAATAAACGACTATCCAGGCATAGCGAGGCGTAGCAGCATTCGCTTTTTATTTTAATTGTAATCATAGTCATCGTCAACATCATTTTAAATTAGCAAACGCTCATCGCGTATTATAAACTAATTAGATAAACATTACATAAGAGAGACGGTAACACAGAGAAAGTAGTTTTCACTGATCGGATGCTGCGAAGTTTTTATACCTGTTCCCCGTCAATGGAGAGAAACCGAATGTTGACTTAATCTCTCTGCGTTTCGTCTTGACTGACAAGTTGTGAATTATAATTAATCACGTAATCCATACTAATATTATAAATGCGAAAGTAACTCTGTCTGTCTGTCTGTTACTCAATCACGCCTAAACTACTGAACCAATTTGCATGAAATTTGGTATGGAGATATTTTGATACCCGAGAAAGGACATAGGCTACCTTTTATTGCGAAATATGTACCACGGGCGAAGCCGAGGCGGACCACTAGTAAATAATAAATAAAATGTACTACGATAACTCAAATAAAATATCTATTAAAAGATTTATATTTAATTAAGAACTCTATAAATTATCTAATTTCAATTGAATCCCGTAAAAAACTACGTATCGTATGATATTACTTAGAATAAAATATTTTTATTAAATACTGTACATTATACTAAGATTTACTTTTTTAATTACAGGACCGATAAAGCTGATTGGAGATTGGTGCCAAAGAAGATGAAAACGAGATTAATCTTAAGGAAATATTTATCGAAATTGTAAAATAAAACAAGCATATTTTTGTGTTTTATTTATAAACCTTTAACACTAGATACTATTCCTTTAAACTATTTCTTGTACTTCTTGTCATATAATTTTCAATTTTTCTGGCACTAACATAATATAATTAAAAGCATTATAATTTGATGAACATAAGGTAAGGTTGCCTTTAATTAATAAATAAACTAATATTTCATAAATAATGAATTTAATTTGCATAAATATACTAGCGGTCCGCCCCGGCTTCGCCCGTGGTACATATTTCGCAATAAAAGGTAGCCTATGTTCTTTCTCAGGGTCTAAAGATTATCTGTGCCAAATTTCATCAAAATCGGTCCAGTAGTTTATGCGTGAAAACCATACATACATACATACAAACCTTTCCTCTTTATAATATTAGTATAGATAAACGAAAGACTATGAAAAAGTATATAAACAGTTGATAATATTGAATAATACAGTTTCTTTTAAAACAAAAGAGCGTAACCAAGTTTTTTTCTCAAAAGTGAATGTAACCAAATTTCAGTCTGAATTAAGAGAATAATTATGACTATATTACACAACATGTTAATCTATTCCTCTTTCTTATGTTAATTATTATTACATATTCATTAATTTAAATGAGATGATGAATAATGTTTTTTAATTATCAACAAGAATGAATTAAGATCGTGTGACCGAGTGACCGCCACCTTGGTACAGTGGTTGACGCGTGAGCGTAGCACCGAGGGGTCCTGGGTTCGATTACCGGTGGAGACGAAGAAAAAAAATGTCTTGGTCTGGTAGGACACAGAAGGCTGATCACCTACTTGTCCCTAAAAAGAATCGATCAGTGAAACAGATGTATAATGCATCTGCCCCTCACCCCACTTGGGGACATGGGACTTCACTTTACTTAGGTACTTATGAATTAAGATGTAGTTATTATGTATTCAGAGTATTTGTTACTTTCTCAGAAGTTAACTATTTTATTGTGGAATTAGGTACAAAGGAGATAAATAGTTAACATCAACAATATATAGATTGGACCGAGAAGTCGAAAATTATCTTTATATACCTCCAATAATATGCTGCATTAATTATTATATTTGAGCATGCTCTACATTCTACCTAATCACTTATAAATTAATTTTGTAAGGATTTACACTAACTTAAATATTGATAACAGAGTAAGTGAGGGCGTATATTGTGAGGGCATAACTAGGTCAATTAACATTTACGTAGAATAAAGAAGTAGAATAGTTAATCCTTATCTACTCTAATGCTCTAATCCTGCTTAACTTTAACAAGGAGAGAAGTCAAATTATTATCAGTATACCTTAGCATGACCTGTTTCCATCAGATGCACTTTGTTTCAATGCAATGAATTAACTTTAATAGTTATAATTTTAACGATAGAGACCTAGAATTAAAATTATTATCAGTATACCTGTTTCCATCAATGCACCTTGTTTCAATGCAATTAATGAACTTTAATAGTTATAATTTTAACCGTACATAGTTACTTAATAATAAAGGTTTGGAAGAAGAACTTCATTAACCTACTAATTTCACACGACAAAATGAGTAGCATAATAAGGTTTAGGGCAGTGGCGCAAGTGTTTAATGAATTTTGTTTTGAATGTGATTGCATCGGTATTTTTAAGTAAACTTTATTAAGTTTTTATATTATGAGTTTAATTTTAATCACATTTTAATCGAGAGCGATCTTAGCGATCTTAATTGCATATGATTGATGTAATGAATCATTTTCCGGACACACAATACTATTTAGTTCCAAAACAATGAAAATTTGTGCTTTGGTATGACAACCTTTTTAATTTTTTTATGTACCAGTTTATATGCTAGTTTGTTCACCTCACAATAACCAACACAACGAAACCGAATAAGCAAAACTTGATGCCGAGACGACAGAAAATAGAGATTAATTTTAATTTATATTTTAAAAACACCTATTTGAAATATATTTTATAGTTTTTAATTTCTAAATTATGAACTAGACACAAATTAGGTTTGTATACGAATAAAATTAACATTATAGTTGAAGGGGTCATAATAATCTTTTAAGAATATGTTGTATGACTCATTGAATGGAATGTAAATCCGCCACTGCGACATAATACAAGATGTGTCATAACCATTGTATAATTATTATTTAATAATATTTATTTATATGAGATTTTTTCTATAAAGTTTCGTACTTTTATTTCACTGATCGAACTATCACGACCAAGAACTAATAATTCCTAATCGTTACTCCTAATAACTTATGTTCTTTAAGCATGTTTAGTCTGATTAGGATCGAGAAGCATATTATAATATATAGTACTATAGTTTAAAATAAAGATATCACAACTGAAAGCTGTGAGAAAATCCTTAATAAGATTGTACGTGTCTGATGTGAATTTCAAAGTATTTTATATCTAAACAAGGTGATATTATCTTTAACACGCGAAATAAACACGAAAGTTTGGATTGTACTGAATACTGATTAATATCATGATTGATATATCAATCCAGAATAATAATATAGAGCAGGAAACTGACTTTTAAGGAGTAGATACATTTGTATAATTGTTTAGGCCACTAGTTCTTATAACGAACTTAAAACAAGAGCCCATGGATCTCTATAATAATACAAGAGTTACTTCGTACATACGTATCGTTGTAATAAATATTATATTCTTTATTAAAACTATCATTGTTTACGTATAATGCAAATTATTTCAATAAGATTATTATTTCGGTACATGTAGTGGAAATCTGGTGAGGATGAGAATCATAATAGTGATCCTTCTTTGATAAATGCAATTTTATATAATGTTTGTAAAGAATTGTATTATGAACTAGCTGTGCCCCGCGGTTTTACGCGCATAGCTGCGCTCCTGTTATATAGCCTACTAGCTTACCGCCCGCGGCTTCACCCGCTTTGTCTAAAACCTAATAAATTATATACTAAAACCTTCCTCTTGAATCACTCTATCTATTAAAAAAACCGCATCAAAATCCGTTGCGTAGTTTTAAAGATTTAATTATACAAAGGGACATAGGGACAGAGAAAGCGACTTTGTTTTATAATGTGTAGTGATAGTGATAGTCTTCCGCGATCAAGGGGCTATCTAACACTGATATAATTTTTCAGCTCGGTAGTTCATCGATAGTTCCTGAGATTAGAACGTTCAAACAAACAAACAAAGGAATTTTATAATATTATAGTATAGAAGATGTAGCAAGCATCTCTTTATATAATAACGATGATAATCGTCATGAAAGTGAATTGTCTTATAAAAGTTAATTGTCTACTAACAATAAAATGTTTTAAAGTCTTCCGGATTATTGCAACGTGATATTGCAAGAATTTCAATATATTTTACGGAAGAAAGTATGTTTCACGAAATGGGCTCAAAAATATAAGTTGGTAACTATTAGACTTCCTAGAATTCATAATTATGATAAATGTATAAACACTTTTACGGATAAATGTAAGGTAAGTAATAAATAATAATATAATGAAGTTCTAGTTATTTATGCAGACGATGAAAAATATTGTAACGCAATTTTTTTTATAAAGGCCTGTACATTTTTCAGTAATAAATTGGTATATTTTATAGATTTTATTTCATTTCTAATCCCATAAAACGTACCTCTGCCTTATCGATCTAGTATTAAAAATTCTGACACAAATATCTTCTTACATAGCAATTGATGTAATAAAATACACATCAACTTCAAACATGACCATTTTGATTTCGTATAAAATCACTATGAATTTACGCGTAAACGCCTCTTTTCAAATTTGGGCTCATAAAACTGGTCCACGGTCCATAAAATCAGTCTTACCTATTTGGAAAATAGATTGACTATTTATATGTTTGATCTACCTACATTTTAATTCTATAAACTACAAATATGGAGCTAGTTTAAGGATAAAACGAGATTCATCTTAAATAGGTATGATGTAAAGCACAAATTTTCACGTAATATTATGAAATCACTATCCGATGAGGCGATGTTTCTTAAGAAAACGTGTCATGAAATACGTAGTCATATCATACTAATATTAAAAATGCGAAATTGTGTTTGTTTGCCTTTCGTTCATGTCGCAACAGGACGATTGTATGGTATGATTTTCTGTCGTGTTCGAGTGACACAGGCTATTTTTTACCGGGGTGGAATATCTCATTGCTATGGGATATCCCTTTATACACGGGCGAAACCGCGGGTCCTATGCTAGTAAATTATTATTAGGTATTTTGTGACGTTATAGGGGTAATCACTTGATCTACTGAACCGATTAAAAAATCACCAATGTAAAACCAGGTATCAAGTCTATCAAGTCGACGATCTTTGAGTATCATATACTATATATTTTATTTCGTTTATATCCCGGGTAAAGCCGGGATGAGCAGCTAGTTCATCATAATGATGGATAAACCATCATACGAGAAAGGCATCGGTTTGCAGAGAAAGTAATATGATGCTTATTGCTTTATTAATATTGCAAATGTTATGATAGAGCTGTTTGTGAAAGTTTTATTCAAATTGAATAAAGGAAAACATGTTTTGCATGTTTGTGAACTGATGTGATTTTATTTTGATGGAAGTTACACGAGAATATATAATAATATGCATAATAATTGGAAATATAAGATTTGTTAATTGCATAGTCTACTACTTTGTCTATTAAAAAACTGATACTTAATACTATATCGTGGGTTGTTTGTTTCGTATGTTTATACTTTATTCGTATTCCCGCCAGTTTAAAAAAAATTGGTACTTACCTGCCTGTTTCTTTTTTATCACAAAGTCCTTCACTTTTCTTCACCATAAATATTTGATTTTTTAAATACAATGTACGGTTCTTAAATTATACAATCTTTTGCGCAACACAAAAAATAAATACGAATATAGTAAAAATAATTGAAGATGTCATTATAAAATATTATTTATTCCAATTTTTTTCGAGTTACAATACAATTATTATACAAAATTCCCGAATCACTGCCTATATACATGGTAACAATTTAAAATATTAGTAAATTACACAAAAAATTAAATATCATTTATTCTAATTAATCTACACGTTTGAAAGTCTCCGACCAAAACGGGCTTACACAACAATATACAATATTTTTGGTAAGATAAACTTTCTAAACACCTAAGTTAAAGCTATAAATCTCCACGTGACTACATTAAAACCAATCCTATATTTACAATAAACAAGATGTAAACCAATTTCTGATTACAGCCAAAGATTATGAAAATCTTACTAACTTTCATTTCGTTAATGTCAAAAGATCAATCTTCTTTATTCGTTAAATGTTTAAGATTGTATACGTTACCCAACGATAAATTTGGAGGCTAATTTAAATTACTCAGTCAGTTAAAAATAAGTACTTATGGTATATAACTAACTATCGTCATTTGTTGAGGGTGAGGTTGTGGTTAATCTCCGCGGGACAAACGCGGGCCTCGTGGGTCTGCTCGCTTTAATAAAAACTCGTCTTTCAGTTGTAGGTTTAGGAGATTCCGTCGAGAAAGTTCTAGACGATTTTGTTGTACTCTTTTTCCTTAAATCTACTGGTACGTTTTGCGCTCTGTTCGCCGAGAAACGCGATTTGCTCGGACTAAACGGCGCTTTTGTGGTCGTTGTGAATGTGACGTTATTCTTCTTTATAGGTCTTTGAACTGGGTTGTATCGTGTCGCGTTTGCACTGATAGGTTTGATCGGCCTTCGTGGGAAGTATTTGGATCGTTTAGCATCGAGAGGCGATAGTCTAACAGTCGTTATTTCTTCAGTTACTGTTTCGGTTGTTGGGGCATCAGTGACGAGCGTTGTTGGTGACGTCATAGATTCAGATTCGGTAGATAGTTCTGACGGAACTGTTGTTTGTACAGTTGTTAGAAGTTCTATTATTGGACTAGTGGGAGTTTCAGTCGTCGTGCTTGTTGTCGATGATAATGTAGAAGTACTAGGGGAAGGATTAGGGGTAGAAGTTGTGGCAGTTTCTGTTGTTTGAGAAATAACTGAAATATTTATTGGGTATTTAATGGTAGCGTCCTCGCTTACAGTCGATCCTTTAAATTCTTGTCCCTTCGCGAATGTTACTATGCTACGGCCCGTTTCTGGTTTAAGAACTTGCAATTTTACAATATTAGCGTCTTCGTTTTGCGTTGGCACTGACGCTGAATATACGACAAATGGATGATTATTATTTTGATAAGAATCGTTTATTTTTCTTGCCATTGTGGGAGTTTCCGTTTTGAAAAGTGCCTCCAAAGATAATGTGGATGGATCTGTAAGTATTGCTCGTGGTGTAACTATATCAAAATTTTTGGCAGCCTTATTGAGTCTGTTTTGTTCGTTTTCATAAGCAGCGGGAATGAATTTCCAGTTTGAATAAGAGCGATCCTCGTCGAACTTATCTGATTTCTTATCGTCCTCGTTTATAAAACTTAAAAAATCATCGTCCTTTATAAGCTCAACGTGGCCCTTTCCAGCGTGCTCTTCATCAACTTTGACGTTTTTCGCTATTTTGTTCACATGTCGGTAAGCTTCGTTCATACTTTCAGAAGCAACAAGGTTTTCCTTAGGTACATCTGAATAATCAAAAAGGGCTCTCGCGTTTCTTGCTTCATCAATACGAATTGGATTATTTGGTGGGTTATCTACTGGATAAACATGACTGAGTTTTGTAAGATAAATTGGTATTTCGTCTTCGAATATTTTTATAAGACTATATCTACTAACTTCGCCAATTTTATCAACAGTTGGTTTCTTTTCGACTACAAGTTGTCCTTCTTCAATGAGTGTTGTTTCGTTGTTTTTATTTAATCTGTGTTTCTCTGATTTTGATGATACTTCAACAACTCTGCTAATCGAAAATAGTTTATTAAATTGCGTTTTAATTATAGGCGATACTTGAGGAATATTAGTGGTAGTTTCCGCTGAAGTTTCAGTTGTTGTAATTTGGTTTATATCTTGTTTACTCGTTATAAATGTATCTATGGAAGTTGCTTTTTCAACGTCAACTTCAGTTTGTGTGTAAACAGGATATTCTTGGGTACTTGGATAATTAGTTGTATATTCTAAGTAATCATCTGTACTGTTATCAACTTCCATTTCTGAAGTAACCGTTTCAAATTCTAAGGCATTTGTTGTAGAATCATTTTCAATTTTATTATTGTTTACATCAGATGATGTAGTAGTAATTTCGTCCATAGTCAAATAATCATCGTTATCAGTTGTTGTGGGATTAGTTTTGGGCTCAGACGAAACAGTAGTTTTTATTGTTGTTGGTGACGATTCCTTTTCACTTGGAGTCGATTTAGTTATGTTTAATGTGTTAAGTGCTGGCGTGTTGGGCTTCGGTGCATTGTATCCTATTGGAACGTTTTGTACGCGTTTCTTAGTAGGATCAATTGGTTGATTAGCAATCCTGCTTACTGTTCCAGTTTTATTCTGGTTTGCAATTAGTGGTTTAGGTAACTCGGTGGTCGATGTAGAAGCTCTAAATGTATTAGAATTTACAAGCCTTGGTTTGAAGAAAGGTTTTCTAGTTGAAGGAACAAAGCGATTTACTGGTGCTGGTTCATCTTCGTAATTTTCTTCCTCACCCTCTTCCTCATCTTCTAGAGCAAGATCTTCCTCTTCATTGTCTTCATATTCTTCAGAGTCAGGTTTTCTCGTAAATAGCTGACTGGGTGGAACAAGCACCAAAGGATTTTCTGGTTCTTCATCTAAAATTTCTTCATCCGAATATTCTTCTTCTTCCTCTTCTTCTTCTTGATACCTTGGAGTTGTTCTTGCTGTAGGGAAAGTTCTTCTTGTAAATGGACGTGAAAAGAGTGGCCGTTTAGTAGTTGGTCTTCTGAAAGTATTTGGTCTGTCTACTGTTGATGGACTTGTATATGCACCTGGATTGTATTTACGACTAAAAGTTCTACTGCTGGAGGGAACAGAAGATTCTGTTGTAGATGTGAATAATCTTTTAGATGGACGATAAGGTAACCTTGATCTTGCTGTTGATGATGTGAGTTGTTGTGTTGTGCTCACTGTCGTTTCAGTTACTCCATCAGCATCGGTAACTGATGTTTGATTTTGATTTGATTCGCTTATTGTATTATTTATTGAAGAATCGTTATTTCTTGAATCGGAGACATTTTCGTTATTAGCATTATCTTTATTTACCACTTCATTGTCTTCTTTAATAACAGGGCTAGCTGGAGCGGGTTCCGTAATTACCTGAACAGTTTCTGTCTTTTCTACGGGAGCTGTTGTTTCCTTGGCAGGTTCTTCGTCATCTCGTACTAATCCTGCGTTTGACTTGTTATTATTTTCTGAATCAGATAAATTAATTGTTTTATCTTCTTCTGTTACTGTTATGTTAGGCTTTTCGTCAGAATCTTTATTTTCTGAAACATTTTCATTATTCAATTCGGTATTTGTATTTTCATCTTCAGATTCATCATCATCATTATTTTCTGTGTTTATGTTATTTTTCTTACCTTCGTCATCACTTTTGTCATCGTCACTTGCCTTTAGCTTAACCAAATCAAAAGTATTCTTAAATGCTGTTAAAATAGTGTCTGTGATATAATCATCATTTTCTGTTGTTGTCTCAGGTAATGCTGTAGATGTAGATTTTGTTCTTTCTCCATAGTTTGTTACTTCCGCTGGAACGTCTTTGAAACCAGCATTTACTATCGGTACATTCGTAGGTCTTATCTCCTCTTCTTCAATAGGTTTCATTTTTTTCCTTATAATTTTACGTATTCTTGTTGGTGGTGTTGTAGCTGGTTCTGTTGTTTCAATTTTAGCCGTAGTGGTTGGTCGTCTACGAATGACTCTGAATTTTCTTTTACCAGTTTCGTCAATTAAAGATTCATTAATAAGCCCGCTGTCGGGGTTTTGGTACTTTTTAATCGTTACACGTTGTCTGATAGGAGCTTTAGTTGTTTCAATTGGTTCATCGTACTCGTCATCGTGTTCTTTTTCCTCTATAGCACTTTCAGATAGAGCTATATCATCTTGGCTTTCTAATTCGTCTTCATTTTTATCCGGTAATGGTATTGGTGTAGTTGTAGTTGAACCTCGGGAAGGGAAAGGCAGTTTCCGGGCTTGTATCACTGGAGAGTTAGAAGGTGCTCCGATTCTTGTGCGTGTAAAAGATAAGCGAGCACGGTTTCTTGTTCTTTCAGTTTGAGCATTGTTCGAATCGTTCGGGTTTTCTGTTGAGGGAGAATTCGTCACTGGCTTACCAAAAGGTCTAGGAGTAAATCTTGTCAACGTTGGGCGTCTTAATGGTGCATCAGTAACAGCCTGTTTAAGTGATTCTGTGGTACTTCCATATCTACCACGACCTCTTGATAAAATAATAGGCCTTCTCTCGTCAATGGTGGCTGCGGAAAATTCACTGTCTTCTGCCTTTTCAGCAATAGTAGTTGCACGACCGCGTGGACTCACATCTCTCTGGTTATCTTCTTCTGAATCTTCATCATCTAGAATTTCTTTTTCCTCTACGTCAATAGGTGTAAGAGATAGAACTTCATCTTGGGTTAATTGTGGTCTAAAATCACCCCTCGGTACTTGAGCAGCAGCCGCTGGTACAGAATCATCACTTGTCGTTTGGAACCTACTACGGAATCTCCTAATTTGAACATTACGCGGACTAGGTTTTTCAGTTTCTCGACTATCTGGTGTAGTTGATCTTATTTTCCTACTAATTTCGTTAACTTCCTGCGACTCAGATATATCGTTGGGTTGGGAAAGTGGTCTACGGCGGCGGATAAATGAGTAATTCCTAGAGCTTACCTGAGTTGTTGTCGCCACTGTTGTTGTAGGTGTTGTTGAACCGCGACGACGTAATACGTTACGTCGAGTTGTTGTAACTGCTTGAGTTGTTGTTGGTTGTGTTGTTGTTGTAACTTCGGGTTCTGTTGTTTGAACTAATTCTTCAGTTTCAGTGGGGTTTGGAGAGTTCAGTAATGAAGATATTTGAACGGATAGAACGGTTGTTGGTTCTGGAGTATTTATTTCTTCTGGTGGTGAGAAAGTCGTGGATCGAGTTCGGATTATCGAAGAGTATTGTGGTTGAGGTGCAGGGGAAGAGATTTCTTTCTCTAGTATGGATTCTTGCGACTCTTCCTCGTCGGATTGTCGGTATCTGTAAGAGAAAATTTATTTTTAAAATAATGCTGAAAATAGCGAATATAATTTTTTTTCGTTTGCATTTTTTTTTCACTGGCATAAAATATAGTTTTACTAATACATATAAAATGAAAGAATTTGGCAATGATAGATTGATACACGACATTGTTCTCGAGGAATATGTGAAAGTAACTATTACTCAAATTTGAAAATTACAAAAAAGATTATTATTCTGTTATTTAGGGGTGATTTTTCAATCTTTTAACTTATTTGTTTTATAATAACCATTTCAAAAATGTTTTCTATTGTCCAATTTTTGACTTTTGCAGTAAATTTATACTTAGAATAAAAAAAACAGTATTTATTTCATGTAAAGCAAAACTTACGGCACAGTAGACGTCTCCTCCGTGGTGGGTCTGGTGCGTCTGATGGTCACATACTCGGGAGTGGTCTCCCGCCGAGAGCTTATGTCCAGAGATCCGGTAGATTCTGCTACTGCTACGAGTGGGTCGCGGTCGAATAGAGCGTTTCTGAAAAAAATTATATTATTTAATTATTGTATACTAGCGGTCCGCCCCGGCTTCGCCCGTGGTACATATTTCGCAATAAAAGGTAGCCTATGTTCTTTCTCAGGGTCTAAAGATTATCTGTGCCAAATTTCATCAAAATCGGTCCAGTAGTTTATGAGCATATTCATTACAATCAAACAAACAAACAAACAAAGTTTTCCTCTTTATAATATTAGTGTAGATGAAAATAAAATATATAAGAATTTCGAAAGAAAGTGAATCACACGACACGCCTTCGAATTACATTACAAGGTTTTCCGAATTCAGAATTATATAGTGTTAGAAACAAATCCCCAACTGGCAACCCAAACCGAGGGGGTGGTTATAAAAATGAGTTGAACAGCGGATTTGACACACTTTCCGTTGGGCTTTCGGACGTAACGGTCGTTTTGGTTGTGCTTAGTTGTGTTAATAATTATTTTGAGTCGATTATTATTATATTGTTGAAATTAGACATATAAAGTCATTTTGTAAGGAATAAAACCTTTCTAGGTTGAATTTAAAATCCCTAAGAATAGTATATGAAGTATTGTAGAATTATGAAGTGGTAGGCAATACATAAATATTACAATAAAAGGGTAGAAGAGTTTTGTTGTTCTGCTTTCAACGCAAAATTTATTGGACGATTTTCGAAACTTTTTTTTTTGTTTTATCCGTTATATGTAACTAAACAGGCTATAATTTATTTTTAAGAATTTGAAATAGAGCGGGTACCGTAAACAAAAAAAAATGTGTGCGTGTACTAGTGTACACACGTAAGAAGTGAAACTTCTTTATGACCTTATTTTTCAAAAAATAATTTACTATATGCAACTTTACAGAAATACGTCGAATCGCGCGTGGTAGGTAAAAGAAAAAGATGGCGCGTAACGGAAAAATGTCACGCGTAACGAAAAAACGTTACACTAAATTTTTTTTCCAACCCCGATAAAGAAGTTCTTCAATAATAATTACCTAGCAGGCACATCATCACTCTGTGTCGTCGGTCTGGTTCTTCTAATATTCACATACTGCAGCGGTTTAGCAGTTCCCCTGGAGATGGAGCTGGTCTCCAAGTTCTCCCGCCCCCTGAAGTTATTCTGTCGGGAACTGGTCTCCGAGCTGGTTTCTATCGGATCCTGGATCTCTTCAGATTCCTCTTGTTCTGAACTGTCTGGTTCCGGTGTTGTGGACTGTCTGGCGCGGTTTATTGTGACATACCTGTAGAAGTAAGGTATTGATATTTTGTTAAATTTGTAGGGTAGTTAGCATTAAATATGGTTTTGTTTTAGTTATGTACATGTGGTTTTTTTTTTGTAATTCGTATGCGTGAAAATAGTTTTTGTAATTAAAAATTTAGTTACCTGCTCTTTTTATGGATTATTTCTAACTTTAACTATTAAAATAACAGTTTTTATAATAGCAAAATTATTATAGCAACTAGCTGTGCCCGCGACTTCGTCCGCGTGGAATAGTGACTGCATAGTAGTTACTACTTAACTTTTATTGAATAAACACGTACTACCATAAATAATTAAAAGAACAGTTAGTAAAATTTATTACTAAACTGAGCTAAAAAATAAAAAAATAAGTGCCTAATTAATTTTCTACGTAAAATTTATTTTAAATTATGGCATATTATTTTTTAGGCACCAGGAGGGAGAGGAGCAAATTTATTTACCTTCCTTCCTTGTATGGATGTTTTTGACAATATATTGTGCAGCAACTGAGTGCCGAGGCAAACGTCAAAACGTAAAGGAATAGAATCCGCTATCGATACTAATTGACATAAGCGTATGATGTTTTGCTAAGGATTTGTTCACCCTACCAACGACGACGACGACCACGAACAAAATTTTCATCCAGTCGCAATTTAATAAAATTGTGCAAAACACAATTAAAAATCAATTATTAAAATTTCCTGTCGTTCTGGTGATTGGAATTTTTATTTTTGAGATCAACGATGAATGAAAAAATAGATTTTTCGTAGAAACAGTGGCTCCTAGAAAAAAATGTATGTGAAGTTTTTTTTGGTAAAAGTTAAGGATACCATACCATACCATCATTATCATAATAATATATCTTATATATATTTTTTTTTATAATGGTACTTAATTTTAAAGATCGTCGGGAAGTTTGTAAAATTATATATATTCCTTTTCCTTCGTTGCGTTAGGTTTTTTTTTTAATTTTTAAACTTCGGTTTCTTATTTTCATTTAATATTTTCAAGTGAGCGAGACCTACCTCTACCTCCATAATACATTCCTACATCTGACATCTTTTAAGTTGGGCCGTAACCGTGCATAAATTGTAATGGACCACAGTGGCAAAAGAAGTGGTATATTTAAGAAAAAAAATTGCCAAGGGCCAGGCCTATGTGGCTTTGAGAAGAGTTCAAAATTTCCAGGGTGTGGCTATCCTCTCGCTCCCATGTCCCCCTCTTCTTTCACAGACTTTCAACCCTTCCCTTTCCATCCCTAGTAAATGGCAGAACCGATTTTGATGTAAATAATATTATCTAATTGTACCTATATGTACACGTCATATCCTATCGTTTGATGCTCCATTTGGTTTATTTATCTAACCACTGTCACCCCTAAAGTGCCCTATATGTAAAAAACGGATGAACCGATTTCGATAAAACATTACTAATTGTAATTCACCCGTTATGCACATTCATTTGATATATCACTTAGGTAGGTACTATCACAATATTTGACAACATTCGTTTCTTTCATTCCCACTTATACCTATACAGGGTGTAATCGTTAAGTGTGCACAGGCGATTTTTCCGTAAGTATTACAGATAACAAAAAACTTTAAACTGATATCGAAAGGACTTAACCTAATGAGTAAAATGGCGGTAATAAATTTTTAAAAATAAATCGAGAAATATCAAAAAAATTATCTTTAAACCCTCCCATTCATTAAGTATGAAATATGAATATCCCATATACCTACATTTAATATGAAAGATTTTAGCTTTTTTTTTCTTTTTTTGGTTTTCTGCTTTAATTACTTCGCAAATTTGAAGTGACATTTTCCACATTTTTCCGGACATTTTCACGCATTTTCCGGATATTTTCCGGGAATTTTCCAGGCATTTTCCGGACATTTCCCTGACATAGCCTGTAAATGTCTGGAAAATCCCCGGGAAATGCTCGGAAAATCCCCGGAAAATGTCTGGAAAATCCCCGGAAAATGCCAGGGAAATGTCCGGAAAATGTCTGGAAAACATCGGGAAAATCCCCGGGATATGCTCGGAAAATAACCGGAAAATGCCTGGGAAATGCTCGAAAAATGCGTGGAAATTTCCGGAAAAACCGTGGAAAATCCCTGGAAAATGCCTGGAAGATATCCGGAAAATGCGTGAAAATGTCCGGAAAATATCCGGTAAATGCGTGGAAAATCCCCGGAAAATGCCAGGGAAATGTCCGGAAAATGTCTGGGAAACATCCGGAAAATCCCCGGGAAATGCTCGGAAAATGCCTGGGAAATTCCCGGAAAATTTCTGGAAAATCCCGGAAAATAACCGGAAAATGCCAGGGAAATGTCTGGAAAATATCCGGAAAATGCGTGGAAATTTCCGGGAAAAGCGTGGAAAATGCCTGAAAATGCCAGGGAAATGTCTGGAAAATATCCGGAAAATGCGTGGAAATTTCCGGAAAAAGCGTGGAAAATGCCTGAAAATGCCCGGAAAATGCTCGAAAAATGCGTGGAAATTTCCGGAAAAACCGTGGAAAATCCCTGGAAAATGCCTGGAAAATATCCGGAAAATGCGTGAAAATGTCCGGAAAATATCCGGTAAATGCGTGAAAATGTCCGGAAAATATCCGGAAAATGCCTGGAAAATCGCCGGAAAATGCCTGAGAAATGTCCGGAAAATGTCTGGGAAATGCGTGGAAAATCCCCGGAAAATGCCAGGGAAATGTCCGGAAAATGTCTGGAAAACATCCGGAAAATCCCCGGGAAATGCTCGGAAAATCCCCGGAAAAAGCCTGGGAAATTCCCGGAAAATAACCGGAAAATGCCTGGGGAATGCTCGGAAAATGCGTGGAAATTTCCGGAAAAACCGTGGAAAATCCCTGGAAAATGCCTGGAAAATATCCGGAAAATGCGTGAAAATGTCCGGAAAATATCCGGTAAATGCGTGAAAATATCCGGAAAATGCCTGGAAAATCCCCGGAAAATGCCTGAAAAATGTCCGGAAAATGTCTGGGAAATGCGTGGAAAATCCCCGGAAAATGCCAGGGAAATGTCCGGAAAATGTCTGGGAAACATCCGGAAAATCCCCGGGAAATGCTCGGAAAATGCCTGGGAAATTCCCGGAAAATGTCTGGAATATCCCGGAAAATAACCGGAAAATGCCAGGGAAATGTCTGGAAAATATCCGGAAAATGCGTGGATATGTCCGGAAAAAGCGTGGAAAATGCCTGGAAAATGCCCGGAAAATGCTCGGAAAATCCCCGGAAAATATCCGGAAAATGCGTGAAAATGTCCGGAAAAAGCGTGGAAAATGCCACTTCAAATTTGCGAAGTAATTAAAGCAGGTAAAACCAAAAAAGAAAAAGAAAGCTAAAATCTTTCATATTAAATGTATATGGGATATTCATATTTCATACTATGTATGGGAGGGTTATATATAAAAAAGTACTCTGTGGGAGGGTTTAAAGATAATTTTTTTGATATTTCTCGATTTATTTTTAAAAATTTATTACCGCCATTTTACTCATTAGGTTAAGTACTTTCGATATCAGTTTAAAGTTTTTTGTTATCTGTAATACTTACGGAAAAATCGCCTGTGCACACTTAACGATTACACCCTGTATATAGGTATAGTAAATGGATGAACCGATTTTGATTAAATATGTCTAATTATACTTTACACGTCATGCCCTTTCATTTCATATGTCACTTGAGTCAAAATTCACTTTTTTTATTATCTACCACTTTTATACCTATATCAAATAAATGGATGAACCGATTTTGATAAAATTTGACTTATTTTTACTGATAGGTCGTTCACTTTCATTTAATATATCACTAAAGTATATTCGACAACTTTAGTTATTTTCATTCCCACTTTTACACAATAAATGGATGAACCGATTTTGATACAGTTTATTTAAGAACCAGCGTCGGAAAATATGCTGCCTAACAAAAAAACATCATCTAATTCGGATTACCTGCTAGCGAGCTACGGTGGCACAAACACACACACACACAGCGGTCAAACACTTATCACCCATATTTTTGCATCGGGGGTTAAAAATATAATATTATAAATACGACATAATTTAAAGGACATTTTATGTATAAAATTTACCTAGAAATAAGTATAGGTAATTTTAATTTGACCCCTCCCCCCTACTACCTCAGCTTACCCCCCCACCCTTGGGGACTTTCGATATGATCACTTGGACATAACTGTAGCGTATAACAGATAACTTACGTTTTATCGTACACTGTATGTGTACCATAGAATGCCTTAGCAAATGTTCGCCGTGAGTACTTAAATGGTCATAACTTTTTTATTTATGAACCGATTGACATGAAATAAACACTAAATGTTAAATGAAGATTACCACAATATATTAGTGAAAACCGCATCGAAATCGGATAAGCCGTTTCTGAGATTAGCGTGTTCAAACATACAGACAAACAGACAAACAGACAAAAAATTTTTTAACTACAGTTTTGGGTTTGGGATCGATTTAATAATAACCCCTGCTAATTTTTTTTTACATATTTTCATTGTACAGACACCACTTTTCTAGAATTTTATTATATGTATTGATGATGATGATGATTATAATAGCAAAATACTTGAGTTTGCTTGGAAAAAATAATCAACTAAAATTCGTTAAATTCAATACAAAAACAAAACTAACATACTATAGGGCTCAAACATACATTCCAAAATATATTAATTTTACTTACTGTGGTCTATCCTTTCTATAAGTTTTATCAGTATCGGTAGAGGGTGGTAGTCCTGCGTTCTGTGGTCCGCGCCGACTGTTTTGAACACTGTTTGTTGGTATATTGTTGTTGTTGTATCTGGAATAGATGAAAAATATTAAAAATTAATAAGTATTTATAGTATTTTTTTTCAAAATTTTCACAAAATTGATCAATGTTTTCCATCTCATATAGTTATAGTATGAAATAAAGTCAAAAACTGTTTTATCGAAATGCATTTTTCGATTATTTTTAATATATAACTCTTAAGAAATCAAATCAACCCATTACCAATAATTAAATACCTTATTAATTTACAAATCAATTGTTATGAAGTATTCTATTAAATCAAATATGTAGGTAATAAACAAAAAAACACAAAATATACATATATTCTCAACTTAACCAAAAAAAGGAATTATTAAAGTATTTCTTAATCAAAAAAAAAAAACTTTTTTGTTCAAAAAAATAGCATTTTACCACAACTAATATAATATTATGCGAATACTAACTTGCTCTGCCCTCTAGCGCGTTCTAGAACCTTCTGGTACAACTTCTTGTTGAAGTTGGAAGGTGTTGTTGTAACCACGCCGGGCGGACTTGCTCCTGATTCTGATAAGTGCAGATGTTTTTCTAATTGTTCTACACCACCTGTGAAGAAAAATAAGATAAAATTGAATAAATACGAAAAATCTGCATAAAAAAATGTGTGCGTGTACTAGTGTACACACGTAAAAAGTGAAACTTCTTTATGACCTTATTTTTCAAAAAATAATTAACTATATGCAACTTTACAGAAATACGTCACTCACGCGTGGTAGGGATAAGAAAAAGAAGGCGCGCAACGGAAAAATGTCACGCGTAACGAAAAAATGTTACACTAAATTTTTTTCCAACCCCGATAAAGAAGTTTCACTTCAAAAATTAAAAAAATCTAATGATATGATTATTATCTGTGACTAAATAATAACTATTGGATATTTAATATGTCAAATTCACCATTTCAATATGAATCTTTGTCATTTACAACAAAATAATTGTAACTTGGCGCTAATATTTGCCGCTTCTGCGTTAATGTTTTATAACAATAACGCAAAAGAAGTTAATTAATTATTTAACTAAAGTAACAGAGTTATAATCCAAAGCGCGGCAAGCGTTAGTCAGAATCAGAATCATAACCAGAGCTAGAATCATAATTGACTGACCGGTTGGCTTGGTTGGTAGTGGCCCTGCCTTCCAAGCCAGAGGTCCTGGGTTCGATTCCCACCCGGGGCAAATATTTGTGTGATGAACATAGGTGTTTGCTCTGTGTCTGGGTGTTAATTATCTATATAAGTATTTATTAGATAAAAAAAATATATATGTATGTTTATCAGCCATCTGGTTTCCATAACACAAGCGAAAGCTTAGCATGGGATCAGATCGTGCTGTGTGTGAAAATTGTAAAAAAAAAATTTAGAGACGAACCAGAATCAGAATCAGTTTCCTAATCCAAATCATAATCATAATAGAGTTATAATCATAATGATAGTTTATATTATAAGAATCAATATTCAAACTCTTTTACTGAAAAACTTGACCATTAAATTTACAAATATATTCATTAAAATAAACTGTGATATTTCATCAAAAATTCCAAAAATAGTAGGTTCTATGTTTATCTTTACGCATTTTTGAAGTGAAACTTCTTTATCGGGGTTGGAAAAAAATTTAGTGTAACATTTTTTCGTTACGCGTGACATTTTTTCGTTACGCGCCATCTTTTTCTTATCCCTACCACGCGTGATTCGACGTATTTCTGTAAAGTTGCATATAGAGTAAATTATTTTTTGAAAAATAAGGTCATAAAGAAGTTTCACTTCTTACGTGTGTACACTAGTACACGCACACATTTTTTTATGTTTGTTATTTTATTTATTTCATTCAACAATAAAAAGATTGTAAATAATTAATTACGTGTACTTACCAACTTTCTTAATAAGATCGATAAGTTCCTTGATCACCTTTGGATCCTCAGCTTCCACATCACTAGCGTCATCCGCTTCTTCATCTGAGAATTCCTCTTCTTCTTCACTTAGCTGTTCAATTAAATTTATATTTAAATATCTTAATATATATAAATCTCGTGTCACAATGTTTGTCCTCAATGGACTCCTAAACCACTTAACCGATTATAATAAAATTCGCACACCACGTGCAGTTTGATCCAACTTGAGAGATAGGATAGTTTAAACATGTAGGTACCACGGGCGAAGCCGGGGCGGACCGCTAGTATACTTATATGAATAACATTGAATAGTACAAATAAAATATGTGATTAGTACTAAGTGATGTTTTTTATTGCAGAAATTCCCAAATTGTAGCATTTTTATTTTACTTCACCCGGTTTATACGAGTATATAATATGAAATTTTATAAAGAGCTTTAAAAGTTTCTAGAAATATGTGACAAAAAATACTATATTTAACTAAAGTAACTTGTAGAACCTGATTTTAATGCGTAAAAAACAAAGATTTTCATTTTTTTTGTTTTATAGCATAAAATTTAATTTTCCATTCCTTACAAACTAACCTTTTGAGCTTTTTTATGTATTATCAGATAGTATGGAAAACTTACCTCAGGTTCCTGAGTAGTAGTAGAAGTCCTGAACAGCACGGAGCTCTTGGACGTGAGTCGGACCGGTGGCTTGGTCGTGGTCGTGGTCACGGTCGTGGTCGTGGGCGCATTCGTGGGCGCTTTCGTGGGCGCTTTCGTGGTCGCGGCGGGTTTCTTACAGAGGACGTTGCGGGCAAAGTCACAGGAGTCTGCTGCTTTGTTGAAGTAGAGGCCTGGGGATAATTTAATTGATTATTATCTTGACTTGTTTGGCTTGGTTGGTAGTGGCCCTGCCTTCCAAGCTAGAGGTCGTGGGTTCGATTCCCACCCGGGGCAAATATTTGTGTGATGAACATAGATGTTTGCTCTGTGTCTGGGTGTTAATTATCAATATAAGTTAGTCTGTGATATAAGTATTTATTTAAAATTATATATACATATATTTATCAGCCATCTGGTTTCCATAACACAAGCGAAAGCTTAGTATGGGATCAGATCGTGCCGTGTGTGAAAATTGTCCCAAATATTTATTTATTGATTATTATTGCTTTTTTTGTTACAACAAAAAAATATTGGTGAATTGAAAGTCTAGTTGAGACTATTATTAACTGTGTAATTTGGAATTATAATGTAAGTTGACAATAAAACAAACAAATATTTCACATCATTGCGTCATTTTCACGGAATATAAATTTTTACCTAATTTTTGTCAAAAAACAAATAAAAGAGCGTGTATGCCGAGCACACGTGTCAGAAGTGAAACTTCTTTGGCATGACGTGACGGTATTGCCATGACGCGACCTTGAAATTTTATTCTCAACGCGTCTAAAGAACTTTCACTTAAAAAACAAATAATCTACACTAATATTATAAAGAGGAAAACTTTGTTTGTTTGATTGTAATGTATAGGCTCATAAACTACTGGCCCGATTTTAAAAATTCTTTCACCATTCGAAAGCTACATTATCCACGAGTAATATAGGCTATATATCATCATGCTAAGATCAACAGGATCGAAGTAATGCGGGTGAAACCGCGCGGCACAGCTAGTTAATAATTTCCATACCAGAAGGACAAGTAAACTGATGTGCCACAATGCCGAGGTCCGAAGGTCCGGAGTCGAGACACCAGAAGTACTTCTTGCAATCACGCGGGTGTGGGAAGAAACCCTCGTCTGTGCACTTGAAGTCTGGAAATGTATTAAATTTTGGTTGATAAGTAAATTTAGGGCCGATTTTTCAATGCTTGGATAAAACTTATTCGTCGAATAATGTATAAAACTACCATTTTAAAAACGTATTCTAATTGCCCGTATTTGACAGTTTACGTGACATTTTAATATTATCGTGTAATACTTTATTGGACGGATAAGTTTTATCCAAGCATTGAAAAATCGGCCCTTAATTAAAATTTAAAAGTATACGCATGCACACACACACACACACACACACACACACACACAAAATAATACTGTAGTCGTGTCGGAAAGACGCGGGTTCGTATACCTTCTCGTGATCGATTTTTATATATTCTTTAAAAAAAACATTTATAAAGCACTAGCTTTCCACCCGCGGCATCGCCCGCGCAGTCAAAGAAAAACCCGCATAGTTCCCGTTCCCGTGGGATTTCCGGGATAAAACCTATCCTATGTCCCGGGGTAAAAAGTAGCCTATGTCCTTTCTCGGGTATCAAAATATCTTTATACCAAATTTCATGCAAATTGATTCAGTAGTTAAGGCGTGATTGAGTAACAGACAGACAGACAGAGTTACTTTCGCATTTATAATATTATATAGTATGGATTTGAATGCCATAAAATTAAAAAATCAAATATTCTGTCGTTTTACGTCGAGGGTAAATTATTTCAAAGTAATGTAGCAATTTCCACATGTATTATTACTTATTCTTTTACCTACTTTTTTAATTGTAAAATGGGATTAAGTACAATATTAAAGACACAACAAAAAGTGCCGAGCACACGTTTCAGAAGTGAAACTTCTTTATCAAATTTCAATGATACCAAATACTCTCAACGCGCTTAAAGAAGTTTCACTTCAATAAAGATAATAAATCTTATAAATAAAATATATAAAGCCCTTGTGAAGTTATTAATTATTAAACGTTTAAAATAAAATAGTTACCGGATCCGGGATCCGGAGTGGTTGGTGGTTCTGGTGTGATGATGTTCCACGCGGGAGTCGAAGTCTGAACCGATGTCTTTGGCCTACTCCTGTAAAATAATTATTAAGCTATTAAATATAGATCAAAAAATTTGTCTGTGTCTCAATTTATATTAAAGGGAGCTTTTGAAATGTTTTTTAAATATTATAGGTATACTAGCTTTTCGCCCGCGGCTTCGCCTGCTTTGTCTAAAACCTAATAAATTATATACTAAAACGTTCCTCTTGAATCACTCTATCTACTTAAAAAAAACCGCATCAAAATCCGTTGCGTAGTTTTAAAGATTTAAGCATACAAAGGGACATAGGGACAGAGAAAGCGACTTTGTTTTATACTATGTAGTGATATAGGTTATTTTTTTAAAGTATCCATGAGGATAAGTGTATTGGAAATTATTATTTCTCAAATTACACATTTTTAAGCTCATAAATAAAAACAACTGCTGTCTATTTTTAAGCTGGCTAATACTTTTATTCAAAAAGCAAAAAGCTATTTTTGCGAATAAAACATATTTTTTTGTAAAAAAATCTTATATCTTACTTAGAAGATGGTTTGGGAGTGGTAGTGGTGGTGGTAGAAGAGCGAGGTTTTGGTCTCCTCCTCCTGGACCCTGATGATGAAGGCCTGGAAGACTCTGTCACTGTGTTTTGGGTTGAACTGTAATAAGAAAAACTATATGTATAGTATTTTGCATTTTACCAGGATAACATTTTTAGCTATTTTTTTTTCCGGTCTTAAAATATTTTTCGTTATAATTTTATGTGCCATTCAACGTTTGCCTAACAACCACTTTGAATGTGTCTCCAAACAAAAGTGATGATAAGTTTTAAAGATTGTTTGTCCCTCAAATTAGAATGGCTGAACAAAACGGGATGAAATCGGCTTAATTTTAATTAAAATTAATTTCAGAATTTCTCTGTTACAAATTACACATTTATTATTTACATGATATTATTTTGACAAATTTCATCAAATACCAAATTCATTATCGTAATTTATACAAAGTTACTTCCAGTAACTTAAAACCAACTTACCCTAACTTAGCGATATAAGATTCCTTCGCAGCCTCAATAAGCGGGTAAGGTTTGCCGTAACAAGAGCCTCGGAAGTCGTCGTTATCGATTGACCAGAACATTATGCCTGAAAATATTATCATATTAGTATTTGAATAAAAAATATGTTTGATTCTTTGTTACTGTTTCAGACGTAAGATCCAGTGAATGATAATGTATAAATAACTTTTAATACGATTATAATTGATCCTTATATGTATATAAGTAGTTAACATTACAATTTCTTGTACAATACATAAACAAAAGAGTTAAAAATCAACATCCATACTTATATTATAAATGCGAAAGTAACTCTGTCTGTCTGTCTGTTACTCAATCGCGCCTTAACTACTGAAACAATTTGCATGAAATTTGGTATAGAGATATTTTGATACCCGAGAAAGGACATAGGCTACTTTTTACCCCGGGACATAGGATATGTTTTATCCCGGAAATCCCCGGGAACTATGCGGGTTTTTCTTTGACTGCGCGGGCGAAGCCGCGGGCGGAAAGCTAGTAATTTATAACTTAAACATGAACGTCAATCAGAATCAGAATCCTAATCAGAATGAATATTAGAATTAGAATCAAAACCAGAACAATTATAATCAGAATCAGATTGAATTTGAATTCTCTACAATACAAAGATTATACATACCTCCAAGTCCATTCTCAGCGACATATTCTCCCTTCTTCTTGACAATATCGATATCATCGTAACCAACCCACTGATTGCCCTTATAAGCCACTGGACCCATAGCATCTTTGTTGGGATACATAACTGTCCATTCTTCGTCTTCTTCTTCTTCAGAATCTTCAGAGTCCTCGTCAGAATCGATGGCCCGCTTCTTGCTTTTGGCTTTTAGCGCTTCGCAGATCTGAAATTTTATTAATGTTACATTTGTATTCAAATGCCGGCACCATCATATCTAAGACAAAATGTATTGCTATAAAGTTTATGTGATTTTTTTTAATCAAAACTGCGTAAGTCAAAAGCATCGATCAAACGTTAATTTGAAAAGAAAAAGTGGTCAAAGTGAACAGCAAACACTAGAAAATGAACAGTGCATAATAAATGAACACTAAACAGTGAAAAATGAACAATGCATAAATTGTTAACAGAAAACAGTGAAAAATTAATATTAGAACAATTTTTAATAAATCGTGAACAGACCACATTGTAAAGAAACAATTAATTAACAGAAAAGAGTGTAAATTAACATTACACACTAAATAGTGAATATCAAACACTGAAAAATGAACAATGCACAAGAAATGAACAGAACACAATGAATAAAGAACAACGCACAATATAAAACAATAAATATTAAAATACAAACCTCATAAAAAGCCAAGTATCCCTTTTCCCGGGTAGCTTCTCCCTGTTCCCCGGGCCCATCAGCCGGGGAACCGATCTCCACAGCGTCCGGGTTGAACAAAGTGTACGAACGGCCGTATGTGGGGATACCGAGAACGAGCTTATCCCGGTCTGCTCCGTTTTCCAGGTAGAACTTTATTGTGTAGTCCTGGAAGGGATGGAAGTTAGTAATAAATATGTATGTAATGTATGTATATAATATATATAGTTTAGATAAATAGAACTGATAGAAGAAATTCAATATACAACAAAAAATCATTTGGACACGCTTTTTATTCGCCAATCTATCATGTAAACTATTAATATTTGTAATCGATTTCTTTCTATATATTATATGTGTATAATTTCTACTTTTCTAGAGAAAACAAACACAACACATAATACATAGCTATTCTCCCACATGAGTCTACTGTAAACCTGTGGATGCTGAAATATTTTTTTATACTGTTTAAAGTTGAATTTATAAAGAATAGAAAAAAATCGATCACGAGGCGGGACTCGAACCCGCATCCTTTCGCGCCAAACCGGGGCGGGTGCCTGACCAACTCGGCCACTCGTGACCCGCCAGAGCGATTGAATATTTTATTCTATTCTTACAGCCGTACAAATAAAAACTTGCTTATTCAAACCTTATGCAATGAATAGATATGATAAGAATAAATAAAGAATAAGGATGTCATAATTTCTTACAAATAAATTTGGAATAACGTCGATGTAACTATGCTCACGCTATGCAATAGGCGCGAAGCGGCAACGTAGCAATTCATTCACAAAATTATGAAAAACAGAAATTGTCTACGGTTAAGCCTTGGTGCTGTCATTTTGACGCTCGTTTGACTTCGTCGAATTTGTTGTGAAGTTTCATCATACGATGTTCTGTTTATTTATTTTTTAAATATTTATTTGAAATAATTTAAATATATCATTAAATGTGCAAGTAAATGAAAGAGAACGCTATCCAATATCTGGAGAACAGAAGATAAACCCACCTTGAGATAGAGAGGTGCCAAATAACTGGTACTCAAAACATACAACTCCAGGCTTAGAAGATTTATATTTTCAACGAAAGTTTATATTATTGTGATAAGTTTAG
The DNA here is from genome assembly GCA_029959065.1 of Colias behrii. Lineage (NCBI taxonomy): Eukaryota > Metazoa > Arthropoda > Insecta > Lepidoptera > Pieridae > Colias > Colias behrii. The sequence continues at coordinate 1,581,181 of JARWMC010000013.1, forward strand.
AAATAAGTTTTATGTATGTATGGTTTGGCGCATGTCGTAAATAAATAAATCATTATAAATATCAAAAGGGTTTTTCATAATTTCGTATTAAGTATTTTGACATTTCATACAAAATTTTCCATTTCAATAGGTACGTAATGAAATTATTAATTTGCTCAACTTTTTCTACTTCTCGTATTACTCTCATTGCTATTATCTCAAATTAAGATTGAAAATTGCTTCTAAAACTTGTAAAACATAGCACAATGTACTAAAAGATAGATTATAACTCGGTTATGTCAGACTTATACTAGGGTGGTAGCCGGAATAAGGACGAAATAGCATTAGTATGAATACTTATTAGGAAGTTATACTAGGTTTCATTTATTACGTGTTTATTTGTATGATTTTTCCTTATTCTTAGTTTATTCTTTTCATAAAATGTTATAACTCGTTTATTTGTACGGCTGTTACAGTTTTATGTGTCTAAGGGACACACTGTTTAAAGTTAAGAATATACTGGACCCATTTACCCCATTTTATTATAATTTCTATTTCGAGTTATCAGGTGATTTGGAATTTACTTTAAATAATGACTCCATAAATACTTACGATATTAAGTTCGTTATCCACACTGTATTCATTAGGCTCTTCGAGAGGGTAGAGTGGTGCGTGGTGGTTAACTGCTGGTTCGAATGCTGAGTGGTAGTCGTATGTGAGAAGATTCATCCAGTCCAAGTATCTGTAAAGAAAAATTAATATAAATATTTTTATATTTGCGCCTAAACAGAAAAGTTTCGACAAGTCAGTATAGAGGTAGTGTTCTAAATGATTTTGATTAATTAATTATCAAATACATAATAATAACTAAGTCTTAGCATACTTTAATAATGATTCATAAAACATATCCTTGTAAATAACTAGCGGTCCGCCCCGGCTTCGCCCGTGGTACATATTTCGCAATAAAAGGTAGCCTATGTTCTTTCTCAGGGTCTAAAGATTATCTGTGCCAAATTTCATCAAAATCGTTGAAGCCATACATTTTTTTTACACGTTATGCGTGAAAACCATACATACATACATACATGATCGAGACCGACATACCAGGTCGCAGATCTTGACCTGAGATACTTAACAGTATTTTTTCCCTCTATAATAACAAAAAAAAACATACATACATACATACATACAAACCTTTCCTCTTTATAATATTAGTGTAGACTTAGCGAATCAAATGTTCCAATTTTAACTCACTATTTTAAAGACCTTGCGGTCGTTAAACGACGACTTTCAGAGTTTAAACATTGAATTGATTGACTTGATTATTTTGAGTAATAATAACTTCTGCTTCTGAGTTGTGTACATATAATTAGTTTTTAACCATACACATTATCAATTTCAAAACATCACTAAAAATAATAGTTTTAATTTGACATATCACGGTAACCACTGTACAAACGTCTTGTATTACCACATTCGGTACATAATGAATAGCTTGAAACGGTTGAAACACGTTTAAGTTAAGTATAGCTTACATCTTATTTGGAAGCCTCGACGATTACTGTATCGCCTACGGATTGCACATACAAGGAAGCCTATCAAGTTAGCAACGATAAGAGTAAATGTTATTTTTAATTAAGAGCTTATAAAATTCTCTTATAGATTGTTTATTGATTTTATTGATAGTAGAATCACTTGTGATGATCATGTAGTTAAATGTAAATGTAAAAGTGAAGTCCCATGTCCCCTAGTGGGGTAAGGGGCAGATGCATTATACATCTGTTTCACTGATCGATTTTCTTAGGGACAAGTAGATGATCAACCTTCTGTGTCCTACCAGACAGAGACATTTTTTTTTTCTTCGTCTCCACCGGGAATCGAACCCAGGACAACTCGGTGCTACGCTCACGCGTCAACCACTGTACCAAGGAGGTCGTAAGGGTAAACGTTTACTTTAAAAATAACTACAAATAGTTATGCGTGTGTAACAATATTTAAATACAATAATATAACTAAAACTACTCATAAAACCATTTTATGATACATCACTAGGTAACAAGCTTTGACGATTCGTTTATTGTTTTCATCTAGGTGTGAAATCATATTCAGGCTTAATAAATATTGAATAATACCTATACAAAAATACCTAATGATTCTAGTCATCGTATCATTTATTTTTACAAAAATGGATAGATGATGTCACTTACAACACGTTATATGAGTAGGCCTATTAATTATTTCTTGGACATGGACGATGCTATAAAACCATAATTATAAAATACATATTTATTTTATTCACTTTATATGTCAAAATGGAGGAAGTTTAATTTACTATAATATTGGACATGCATAGTTAAGTTAAGGTAAATAAGAAAATTATATCGATGATCGACGGAAATGAGGTCTGTAAGTACCCTGTAGGTCAAAACCTACAGGGTACTTCCCGTGAACACACAGTCTTGTTTGGTACATAGTAACGTCTTATAGCAATGATAAAGGTAGGCTAAAAGTATAAATTTAAAGTTACAACATAATAAGAAACTCGCACTTGTTCGACTCGCACTTGGCCGGTTTTTATTAGTTTTATGGTCGTTATTTTCAGGTCAAAAAAGCAATAATAATAAACGATTGAAGCTTTCGATATTCTTTCTTCACACTTAATCATAATAATAAGTCAATAGGACATGATATTGATAATTTATTCCTATCCTTTTAACTTGTCTATGCAATTTTATTAATTTAATTCAGTTAATGGTTTGAAAACATAATTTTGTTCTACCTATCCAAACGTTTAATTGTAATAAAACAGAATATTATATCGAAAATTGAGAAAACGAAATATTTTCAAAGACTGTACGAGAATTAAGAATATACAATTGAAAAAGCATTTTTTGTTGTTACAAATCCAAATTAAACATTCTCTGTGACATTCTTAAGCTACCAAATGATTGTGCATGCAAATTTCATACACCCATTGTTTGAACATTGCAACAGGATTGACTCACTCATCATTCACATAATGATGGCTACTGTAATGATGTGTGATGAAAGATAATCCCCAGAGTGTTTGTAGAAGCTGCATTTTAATATATGGAGCGTGTTGATTTTGTCATACACAAATGATATGATTCGAATAAATGGAATAACTGGGGGCTTATACTCCCGTTGAAGACTACTACCGTATCAAGATCGAATTCAATCGATTTCGATTGAACGCTGAATTGAAACTATTGAAAACTAAGACTGCTACTGTTTATAAATCAATCTCAATTGCTAAGTTTCATAATTCCATTGGATCTGGATTGGAACTCGAAGCAGTTGCAAAGCAAATGTTAAGCTTCGGGGATGAATCAAAATCGAAAAAAAAATCAAGACCGAATCAATTTCAGTCGCAAGACTGTACAGAATCAAAGATTTTATAAACGACTAACTTTACCATGCAACTTCGTCTGTCTAATAAATGATTTAACTACCTAATTGTAGCTATGTCATGAAAATCTTAAAATCTGTACTAAAGCCAAATGGAAAGACATATAAGTTCAGTTTCCAACATCGATTTTAAACAACAACATTGAAAAGACCGTTAAACAATTACTATCAAAATTATTTAACATACATAAGTTGTTAACAGTATTAACATTACCTATATCTATTACCTAACATGACATTGTATTGAAAATTAAGGTGTCACAATTTCGCAAGTGACCACGGACGGCGTCGCGATAGATTTGTAATTGCCTAGTGTCATGCATTGGCCTGTATCGGTGACCATGAAATGGTTATTGGCACATACGTCGTGATGGTGTTAACAATTGTAGGGCTAGATTAGATTGCGTTCGAGTTCACACGTGTGAAATAATGGCATAGTAAGGTAAGTACATAGTGAACCGCGTGAAACAGCTAGTCAATAATATGTTGTAAGCTACGATATACATCGCAGACAGCCCTGAGCGTCACCTAGTGGTGGCATGTCGCAATAACATATCTAGATGTTGGTTATGTCGTAAGGTTAGTAAATCACTGGAATTATACATAGGCTTATATGTAGGTATGTTTGCGTTGTTTTCATTGACTTGTAGAAATAAATTATACAAATAGTATCTTGAAGATAAAGATCTCGTAATGAAGTTATATTTTAAGTTATTTGATATTAAAATATTATCATAAGAATAAATTCGAATTGGATTTTCTTATCGATTCTTAGAGTTGAAAGTGATAGAGCCAGTTTTAAGTTACTCTAGCTAGTTAGTCTAGCTTTTATAGGAATTCCTGTAATAGATTTCATGAGATATTATTTACTTATCTATTGAATAAATAAAAAGACACAGAATTGCTACCATATTTATAGCATTCAAGCTTATATTTTAGGTGATGACGATGCTAGCTGTGATGTTAACAATAGTAACTTTAAATATTAACTCTATCAAAAGGCCTTAAATAATATAATATCGACAATCGACAAACAAATTATAATATCAATGTCGTTCATCTGATACATTAATATGATACTGCGTTTATATTTCCGGCACACAAACAAGATTCCACTGCAGACTACCTTGACCTTAAGACATCTTTAACATTTACTTAACCAATGCAAATAAAAATAAAACCAATATTATAAATGTTAAATCTTATTACTAAAAAATAATATCTTTTGTCTATTCGAATAATAATTTTTGTAAAGGTTACATAGCAACAAGATTGATATTTTTATTAGTTTTAGTCAAGCTTAAAATTGTATAATAGAACAAAAACATTTATGTAAATTGGTTGAATAAATTAAAACGATAATTTATTAACATGTAATGTTCATAAATGTCAACATATTTTCACAGCTGATGGGCTAATGATCCGAAAACAGTCAATGATGAATAAAGGCAGACGATCTGTTTGCGTGAACACTATTCAAGTAATAAGTCGGCGCCAAAATCGCGAAACGTATCATTCTCATAGTTAAGTTACGCTACAGTGTACCAAATAAATATACATACAAACAGAGTTTTTTTCTTACAGATTAAAAAAAATCCTTATTGACGTATTCTGATATCATTTTCAATATTATTTCAATCCCTTGTCAATTAAATATCATAATCTACAAAAACGTATTTATTTTATTAAATATACAAACAAAACAAATTAATAACACTTACTTGTTCAAAGTCCTGACGTCAAATCCCTTCTCAATATATTCTATACCAGCTGGCACTGCCATGGTCAGTAAGAGACGCGGCTTCCCAGTCTTTTCGGACTCTCTTTCGAACTCCTCTCGTAACTCCTTCACGAGTTTAGCGTAATTTTCTCTGTCTTTAGCCTTGCCGCCATCACGGAATGCTGGGTACTCCCAATCCAGGTCGAGACCGTCGAAGTGGTTTTGTCTTAAGAACTGGAAATAATGTTATTAAACCCAAATTAAGAATAGAAATACATACACATATTTTTATACGACTGTAAAAATACAATAACGAACAATGAACAAGTTATGACAAAAGTTTACGAATAGAGATAAAATCCAAAAAAAAATTCAAATTGTTCTCCCGCGCTTTTATTTTTTTTTACGGAAAGAACACAGATTATAGAACCGCGCTTTCCATCTGTCAAAACTCATACAGCCAAAGTTGTAACAACTAGCAACACTTTTAAAAAAAACATTGAAGAGAAGAATAACATTACCTTCAGTAAATTAATTATATTCTATTACAATACAAACTTGGTGCGTAATTTAAAAAAAATATTTACATACACATGAGAGTAATTTACTCCTACGTAAGTGTTTTCGGTTTTGGAATAATCATTGAACATTATTGTAATACGCCAGTGTTTAGCTAATTACGTCTTGTCAATTTAAATGCTCTAAACAACCAGATATCCGTTCCTCTAATAACATATAATGTGTAGAAAGTGCTTTCATACTTGACGTTTTAATGTAATCATGTTGTGGGAAAAGTGATTAATGTTGCTCAACGTACACAACTCTTAAATGGAAGTGTAATTAATGGATTTATGACAGTCATAAAATAAACAAAACGTCTATTCATAAAATACAATTTAACACATAGACTACATTAGAGGAATAATACTGTATTATTAAATCTGACAATGTCGCTGATAATTATTGAAATATAATATTCAAAATGTCAAAATGTCCATTACATTTTATTTCCAAAAGACGCCACATTTAATGTCAAGATGCACAGAATGTCAAGGAGACTATTCTTTTTAATGGACTATGATTTTAAGAAGTGAAAGTTATTTATACATGCATTAAAAATATCATCGACAAAAATGAAACCCTTGGCCATATCTTCTTCAATTAAAAAAAAAAAGACAGTTGTCAATTTTTCTTAATTTTTGAATTTCGAAGCAACACAAAACAATTGAAACCGAAGATCACCTAATTTTAACTTGACACTGGCAAAAAGTCTGCTCATTGCCATAATCGAAAAAAAAATTAATAACGTCAAAAACTTACCTTTATAACATTCCTTACGAATTCCTTCCTCCTGTCCTTGGAAGCGACCATTGGTGAAAATCTGGAGGAACCTTCATTCCAACCACCGATCGCGAGAATTGTTTTCAGATTTTTGTTGTACGTTTTCAAACCAGTGAATTTGGCGTAACCACCTGAGAAATATCGATTATTATAGAAAATTATCTAGTTGAAATAGTAATGAAAAAATTTGCTTTCCTTGGTTGGGTTACCTGGAAGAGATGGCTCTGTAGCCGTAAGGTCGCCCATTGTGCAATTTATGTGTATTCTATTTTATGTAATGTCTGTAATTTGGTGTGTACAATAAAGTTCTCATTCATTCATTCTCATTCATTCATGAAAATTGCGTTATGATAAATAATTGACTACACCCTACGAGTCGACTGAAATCATTTTTTAATTGTGTTTAATTGTGTAACAAATGGATTGTTGTAAGTCAATTCTCATTTATTTTTACGAAAATAAAACAGCAATGTAACAGCTTAATTGGTTTTAGTATATCAAATTTAATACATGCAATAGTTGAAACTGAATCTCATCGTCAAGTTTCTTAAAACTTTTAAAGAAAGATGACCTATATTTTTATTCCTATACCTATTTCCTTTGGGACCTTACCCTTACCCATATAGGAAACGATATCTTGTATTTTTCTCGGAATTCATACTTCATACTTTTATTCACATGACAAATATTTAAACTAACCTTTTTCAATATCCTGGTACTTATCAAAAGGCTTCAATGTGTTGTCCTTAGTGAACCCTCCGAACGCGTACACAAGATGCGTGCAAAGGTACGGGTTGATGTTCTGCGGGTTGAACTTGGCTGTGCCCGGCCGGTAAACCGACCAGTTTGTGTAGTAGCAGACCACGCGTGGTGAACTAGAGAGCCGCGCTGTAAGAAAAGAATATGGTTAAGGCCTATGCAAATGGATCGGGTTATACCTTTGGGTTTGTGTGGGTGGTAAGTGTTTAATTGCTGTTTATACCTTTGTTGAGTATATCTGATTGCTATGAAAAAGATGATTCAAACGTGCTTCTATATCAGTCCTAGTAATCTATACTAATATTATAAAGCTGAAGAGGTTGTTTGTTTGTTTGAACGCGGTAATCTCAGGAACTACTGTTCCGATTTGAAAAATTATTTCGGTGTTCGATAGCCTTTTTATCGAGGAAGGCTATAGGCACAGACTAATAATAATATACTACGTATACAACTATAGGCTATATATCATTACGCTAATACCAACAGGACGCGGGTGAAACTGTGAAGCGCACCTAGTCGTAAATAAGTTTGACTTTGTGTGTGTCAATCTGTAGTATCGTGGACTAATATGTGGTGTTGGAAACGCATTACGCGTTTTATATTTAAATGCTGAAAAATATATTTTATTTACCGTAGCTATGATTGACTAGGTTTTTAATTCGGAGTGTGTTCTATGGAAATCTATTATTATTATTTAAAACATGGACAAGGCCACGGACTTTAAATTAATCTATACTTTAATATTATAATACTGAAGAGTTTGTTTGTTTGAACGCGCTAATCTCAGGAACTACTGTTCCGATTTGAAAACATATCATCACGCTACGACTAACATGAGTGGAGCCACGGGGGTGAAACCGCGCGGAGCAGCTAGTGAATAATAAAACAATTTCTGGACGAATACTCAATGAACCATGTATTCAGATTTGAATAAACTACGTTTAAAAACACTCGTTAAACTCCGTTTTCACTTAATAGATTATTTCCTACAAAAAGCATTAAGGTTTTACGAGAGACGTTGAACAATGCTCTATTGTGGGCGGCGATTGGAAGTGCGTTGGCCTATACTTGGCCTCTACTATAGAATATACGACTAATTTATATGTAAATACTGAAATAACTTTAAACCGCGGCGATGCTTATATGACAAAACAAGTTCATATTGTGATCAATATGTGTAGTATATTTTAAGTCTATAGATAGCTTTTGTAAAAAATATAAAAGACAAGATGACTCACAATAGCGATACATTCAAAATAGTGTAAATTATATAGTATCGTAAAAAACCCACGCTCAATAAATTAATACGTCGTAGAGTTTAAATATACCAAATTAGGGGTATCATCATGAGTCAATTAATGTTCCCACTGCAGGGACACGGGCTTCCTATGAATGTTCAGACGATTATATTATCACTAGTTGTGCCCTGCGGTTTTACCCGCAGTGCTCCACTCTTGTTGGTTTTAGCGTGATATATGCCCTCCTCGATACATTTATCGGCTATCTAACACCGAAATAATTTTTCAAATCGGACCAGTAGTTCCTGAGATTAGCGCGTTCAAACAAACAAACTCTTCAGCTTTATAATATTAGTATAGATGAATGGTATTTTCATACTTAATTGAGGTTTAATCATACTATTAATAGCTTTACGTATTTTTAATCCGTAACTATCTGTACCAAAACAGTCTGTGAAGGAAAAACATTTTTGCAAGCAAATCGCATTGCTTCATTCTATTTGTGGCCGGTCCATATATGGCCACGATTGTCTCTTTTGTTCTAGAACAATGGACTTCTTGATATACGGTTCCCGATTGTACTGGCTTTTTGTCGGAATAACTATTTTAGTATCTATATTTGTAGCGAATGAAGATGTGAGTAGGAAGATACGGAATTATTGTTTTTTATTTGGTAGTAAATATAACATTTTAAATGTATAACGTTTGAGTCATCTCTTAACAACGATCTGAATAAATGAACATATAAGGTTATATTTTGTAGACGATTTTTCGTAAATGTGTTTTTGTTTTCTAACAAAGAGACATCATACAAGTTAGGTAGGTACATAATACTATTAATATAACCTACTAAAATTAAACAGTAATGTATTTTTACGAAATTTGAAAATAATATGTTCAAATTGTAGAACATTGTTTAATAAAGTTCTTAGTTTTTTATTTTATACAAAAAAAACAACTCACCTGGTGTGGCAAATGCGAAGACGGCCGCTATTAAAGCCAGCCATGTTGTGTTTCCCTGTGGACAAACAAACACAATTTATTAACATAAGTTTCATACTAAATTAGATTAAAGAAGAATAAATGCTGGTAAATCTTTAAAACCTTATAACAATTGTTTCGATGTTTTACATAGCTTAAAAAGCCTTATACATGATACCTTATTCAATATGAAAACTGTGAACAAATCATATCAAAAATCTGAAGGAAAAACTAGTGGTCCTTCGAGACTACATTAAAAATTAAGCTAAAATCATCTGGATGAAATTTGGCATTATTATATGAAATAAATAGTTTATGAAATGTTTATGTTACGAAGGATTAACAAATTACTAAGTTCTCATTTAATCACCTTTTTATTGGACCTTTGGATCCGTTTTAAAGTATGCAACGATGTCAAAATAAGTAAACATGACGAAATATTTAAGGTCGCTTACATTAATATTACATAATTGACAATGTAGTGACCCCTTGTTGTGTCACTGAGAATTTATGTATTTTAAAATAAAATTTATTTGTATACTAGCTTTCCACCCGCAGCTTCGCCCGCGCAGTCAAAGAAAAACCCGCATAGTTCCCGTTCCCGTGGGATTTCCGGGATAAAACCTATCCTATTTCCCGGGACAAAAAGTAGCCTATGTCCTTTCTCGGGTATCAAAATATCTCTATACCAAATTTCATGCTAATTGGTTCAGTAGTTAAGGCGTGATTGAGTAACAGACAGACAGACAGAGTTACTTTCGCATTTATAATATTAGTATGGATTTCCCAATAAATGCATTTTCCATTCTTTTCTTGACAAACTTCACGTTATATCATTAAAAATTACGAATTTTATACTCAAAGAGTTTTATTTTGTGTAGTGTTTCTCAAATAAATGTTTGAGTTTGAGTTTGATGTTACCTAGAAGGGCTGCTACATCGCGTGAGTGAACGGAAGGTTCACCCTGGTAGCGACATGTGCAAGGGCGTCCCCTCTTGACGGGGATATACCAAAGACTGTGAAATATGGCATAGAATTTTACATATCGGCTATCATAAACGCAAGCTATAGGCTAACAATATATGACCAATATTACGCAATAACATTATTTAACAATTCTCCATTGCAAGAATTATAAAACAAATCAATGACATCTATTCCCCAGACGCACAAATACAATAAAGTTCAACAACATCAGAATCAATATTCAAAAGGCTCGAACTAATTCATACCCGTTAAAATAACTGTTTCATAATTGTTTCGTGGCATGAATATGTAACATTAAACAATAGACGCGGTATGTAGACCGTACCTACTGAGTATGGTAGAGCTTCCGATGCTTCTTCTATGGTGTAATGGTTATGCTCCAGTTTGGTGCTAAATTTGGGATGGTTAGGCCCGTTTTGTATGTTACGGTTATAAGATAGGCATTTGCTAATGTATCTGCATTTTTTTTGCATTAGATGGTCTTCTTGTATTTCCTCTTACGCAAAGTTTGCACAATGCCGTTTGTCTCGATCTTTCTAATGTAATTTAATTAAAAATTGTATTTTATGAAAGAAACTAAAATTCAGTATATAAGTGAATTTTTGAAGACGAGCCTACATCATTTGAAGTATTTAAATAAGGAAAGCTAACTTATTATTTATCTTTCAATGTGACAATAAAACGGAAATTCTCTTTGAGAAACCGTCTATCTCTATCCATTAACTTTATTAGTTACAATAATACAATCAATCAATCAATTTAAGTATTAGTCAATCTGAGTAATACTAAAATCGTGCTTGTGAAAAGAGCCTAAGGAAGTTTCGTCTATAATGTCACCAATTTGAGCAAGCGGATGCAAAGCCTTAAACATTTCAAGGTCACGGTGCAGTCTATAAGAAGTATGTAGATTTGTAGCACTCGCTATTTTAGTACAGTATCTAATACTACGAATGTATGATGCCCCACATTGATCAGTATATAAATGTTGTAAACGCTTTTTCTAAACTAAACATACAGTAATACAATGACTTTTATCAATAGTGATGCTTTTATATTGATAAAGTTATCGCCTTAACAGTTTATCTTATATTACTTGCATGATGATTTAATGGTATTTGATACACCCTCCACAAACAAAAACCAATGCTCGAAAATTGTATCAAATGCGAAGTGTTTAACATAAAAATAATTGCTATATTGCGATATTGCCCCCTAACATAATACATAAGAAATGGGAAGGAAACGGTATTCTAACTCTGATGAAACAAATGTACATAACTTTGTAATTTTACATAACTTAACGACGCAAACACCGTGAAGTGATAACTTAGGTAACCAAGTAATAACTAAGTGTTCCGTATAATTTCATGGTTTTTGGATAATCTGAACGCTTCTGTTAGCTTTCAATGTGGAATATTGCTACATATGTGTATAACAATGGTTTGCACAGCGATTGTCTTGGACAGTAGATATGCAACGAATTGTTTAAGATTTACTAAATATACATTTTTAAATCTACACTTGCATCAACTATTATTACGTTATAATCATTCTTAAGATGTACAATAAATTAAATACCATTGTATAACTATGTATAAAATGGTATTTATCTGGTAAATTAGCTACACACAACATTGCAGTTTGAACGTATTATGTTATGTATTAAACGATTCGTTTACTCCTGAATAAATAAAAAATAATACTAACGCTTAGTTATAATTAAATCCTCTAAAGATTTAGCAATTAACCATTCAAAAAAACGAGCTTAATTTATTAAAATGCGTATCACCGATCATGTTATTTCTCACTTCATCGAACATCATCAAAACAACGTAAACCTGTTCAACAAAAACACGTTAAAGCAAGCATAATTAAAACACTTCCTAATGAGCGCGATCTAGTTTTTATACGCAGAAATATCTCAGTATCCTAAAGATTGCGCCTGCGCATTACAACACGGACATTGCCACACGCTCACTGAGACGGTATACGAAACAGCTTCATTCCTATATCGTGGTGTAAGTGTATATCAATGGATTTTATTTGTGTACTTTATAAGCTTACTGGCGGTCCGCCCCAGCTTCGCCCATGGTACATATTTCGCAATAAAAGGTAGCCTATGTTCTTTCTCAGGGTCTAAAGATTGTCTGTGCCAAATTTCATCAAAATCGGTCCAGTAGTTTATGCGTGAAAACCAAACATACATACATACATACAAACCTTTCCTCTTTATAATATTAGTATAGATATTGATGATTATAGCTAAAAGAACAATGAAGTGTATCATCTATACTTATTACTTATATATGTATTATAAAGCTGCAGTTTGCTTGCTTGATCGCGCTAATCTCGGGAACCACGGGTCAGATTGGAAAAAATATTTCACTGTTAGATAGTCTATTTATCGAGGAAGACTATAGAATCGGAGCAATGTGGGTAAAACTGCGGGATACAACTAGTCATTTATTTATGTTCACCTTTCAGGGACTTTCAATTACTTTCCGATATTTTATTTCAGAAATTCTCAATTCGAAAAGCCAAAACAGCCAGGATATAAATTATTATATGTACGTCGATGTTTTTATAAAATTATTTGGTTCTAAAATAAATAAAAAAACTCATATAGACAACTGATATTTTAATAATCTGTAAAAAAGGTATCTATTTAATGTAAGCAATTAACCACCGGATTTTTTTTTGGTACAAACAACCAGTTTCCTTATCAATGTATAGATTAACAGGATTATTTATATTTCCTATATATTTTAAAGAGGTATTAAAATTAATAACTTTATATGTTTGAGTATTTAGATACAAATTGGTTAATGAAACTATTTAATTTTACTCGCGAATTGAACTTTACGTTGATTTTTATAAGTTTATTGACTACATTTCATAAATTTGCAGTTGCAGTTATCTATAACATATCCATGTAAATTGTATAGTGTTTAATAAAAGTTTGAAAAAAAGAAATCATAAGAATACCATATACACTACAAAAGAACCTTCCAGCAGTTTAATAGATAAATTCTTCGCAGAAAGTCCCACGTTTTACAAGATTCTACGCAAATACTACGCAAAACCGAGTACCTATCAATACTTGCCATACGCATATAAGCAAATTATTACGTAACTATGGTAACACTAACGGTATATTGATTCCTGAACTGTAGCATTCTCTCCACGAAAGTGTTCACTTTCTAAGTAGTACGCACGACTGGATTGAGTGATTTTTTTTTTCTATTATTTCCAAGAAAATATTAGGTATAAATTGGAGTAATAGTTTTAATCTTGTCTGTGGTCAATTAGGTATTCGCATACGCTTGAAAGTATTTTGAATAATGTATAAAGACATATTTTTTATCTTTGAAAATGTTTTTAAAAAATAATCATAAAAAAAAATATTGGAAGAATTTTAAAGGCCATATGAATTACTCATATGATATTTTGACACTATACAAATGTATAAAAAATAAAAAAGACCACTATAATGACCAATTACTAATAATTTAATAATAATATAAAGTCATCTAGAACAAGTATTTAGATTGAAAGGTATTTATTACCACATACCGATGATATGAGTAATCTATGATTAAGCTCCATGCAAATAAGTTATTCCAAGTTGAATAAGCTTACCCTTAAAGAACTTTAACATATTTTATAAGTTACTAGCTTTCCGCCTGCGGCCTCGCCCGCGTTTTCAAAGAAAAACCCGCATAGTTCCCGTTCCCGTGGGATTTCCGGGATAAAACCTAGCCTATGTTGCTCAGTGAAGATGCAGCTTTCTAATGGTGAAAGAATTTTTGAAATCGGTCTAGTAGTTTATGCGTGAAAACAATACATACATACATAATTACAAACCTTTCCTCTTTATAATATTAGTATAGATATAGATAAAACATCTTATTTATTTGTCATTTTATATAATTCTTGCTGGTTCTTATCACCATATACGTGTAAATATTCTGTATTTAAAATAGCTCCATGACTTAGCTATAACAAATGAAATCTGAATGCTCTAAACCACACAGAAGTTTAATATGTTATGAAATAATGTTTTATTCTTTCTTCATAATTATTTTGTGTACGCATTTGCTGAACCTATGCAGGGATTATGACTCACAAATCCTAAGCATTGATATAAACAAGATTAGTAACCATTAATATTAGCAATTTCGACATCAATATGTTATTAATAATAATTTATCAAAACGTAGTTAATTATTTACATCCAAGAAATCTTGACCTGATTTGACAGAAACGATATATTTTCACTACATCATACATATAATTATGCGCAAGAACAGGAATTCCTGTGCCATGTGATTGCCTGTAAGTGGAGCGTGACAGCGTCTCGTAGCGTGACGCGTGACGCGTGACGCACTGCCGAGAGTGTATCCGATTTATAAGGTATGGCCTTGTACTATTTCTGTATGATGTATATAATGTGTTTAAGATCCTACTGCTTTATTTATGTGTATCATTAGATCCTGCTTTATTTAAGGATAGAAGTAGGGAATAATTTGCTGTTGAAGTTTGTTTTAAATTCTTATTCATTTAGATAAGGAGATAATTGCTGATCAGTCACAAATCACAATTAGGTACTGAAAAGTTTTGTTAGGTTTGCTATAGTCTATGTAATAACAGCATTTAATATGTCATTTTCTACGTAGGTATAAAAAATGAACAAAATATTAAATCAATTGAACCAAAAAGTATATTTGAAAACACGAAAAAGAGTCATATTTGCAATATTTTCTTCCTCCCGAAATGGGGGCTTCAAATAATAAGTTAAACGACATTACTATTTATTGTAAGATATCGTTAAATCCTATTATATTATTCTCCACACATCATCACCATCATCGTCATCAGCCCATATACGTTCCCACTGCTGGGACACGCTTCCTATGAGGGTAAAGGCCATAATATCTCCACACATCACCGTTAGATTACCCATATAAAACGTAGGTCATAAGATATTTACGAAACACTCAAAATGCAATCCTTACCAAAGGTCACGGTATTAGCTAAAGGTCAGGTTACAAAATGGACCGCTGTTCGGAATTATAATTCTTTATTCATTGGAAAGATTCACGAAAAGGAATTTATGTATGCATTGGCTATCGTCAAGCTTGCATAATTATTTTTAATGCGTTAATAATTCTCGTATTACATTTATAAAGTATAGAATGTCATAAAATTACTGAATAATAATTCATATTATTTTTTGAAATAACATTTACGAATAAGATACTCATATCTTAATTATTCTACAAGTATCTTGATTCATAAATAGTAATTTTAATCATCTTTGAAATTTTAAAGTAGCTCTTTGGTTTTATAAATCCTGAATCTTTGTAGGTTCAACCTAAATCGTGTTATTTCCTTAATACTAATACACATGTCATTCATACAGTATTAACATGTAACATACAACGTATAAAATAGTGAGAAAATAATAATTTCCTCAAGAACCTGTTCGTACAGAAATTTAATGAAAAGTGAGAGTGTAGACCGGTTTCCGCTGCCTTTGAAAATGAAATCGAAATTGTTATAACATTCTTGATGTAATACACCGCTGTTTGTGAACTATTTCTACATCCTTATAACTATACTAGCTTTCCGCCAGCGGCTTCACCTGCGTTTTCAAGGAAAAACCCGCATAGTTCCCGTTCCCTATGTTTTCCGGAATTAAACCTATCCTATGTCCTTCCTCCAGTCTTAAGCTATCTCTGTACCAAAATTCAAGTAAATCTACATACAAACAAACATAGAAAAATTCATATTGAAATAAACAAAATCATTTGATTATTTTTTAAAACAATAGTTAAAATATTCAATTCCAAATAAACAATACATATAATAGTCGTAAAGTTTTATCACATGGTACATGTATCACTTTCCTAGGTCACAAATATCTTAGAAACCAGAACTCCAGACCGAGGCCACTTGCACACGACCTGGCTCACAATGACATTGTTTAAATAGCACAGAATAATTATATTATATCGGTCTACAAAACGAGATCATAAAAAATTAATGTAAAGATACAAATGAAACTATTACGAGTCTTAGATCCATAGTAAAATGGTTAGAAGCCAACAATTTACAAATAAACTTAAAAAAGACTAAATACATGTGTTTTAAGCAAAAACCTCAATCTATTCTCTCCAAAATAAATTTTGAAGGCGAAGATATCTACGAATCTTTATCAACAATATTCTTAGGTCTATTCATTGACGCTGATATGAAATGGCAATCTCATCTAGACTTCGTCCGTAAGCGTATTTTTCAGTTTTCCTATGCGTTGCGGATGTTACGAAAGGTGGCTTATGAAAAAACAGTGCTTACAGCATATCATGGGTATGTTGCATCCCGACTAAGATATGGCATAATTTTTTAGGGAAATGCCTCTAACATAAAAAACCTATTTATAGCCCCAAAAGAGCTGTATTCGATCAATTTGTGGCTTAAAGAGAACTGAGAGCTGTAGACCCTATTTTAAAAAATTAAAATTATTGACACTGACATGTATGTACATCTTTGAAATAGCTCTCCACGTAAAACGCCACCCTGAACTATTTACAAAGGTGTTAAGTGAACGAAATCGTGACCAGTTGCAAGTACGTTTCAACGTTAAAACTGCCTTATATCAAAAAAGCGTATTTGTAACTCCAGCAATTATTTATAATAAATTACCGCTTAACATTAGAAAATGCACCAGCTTGACGTCCTTCAAGAAAACTCTTTTTGACTATTTAATCGAAATGACTTTCTATTCACTTACAGAATATTTTAACAATTAATTAATAAGTAAACTGACATTACCTACATTTTCTAGAAACCTATGACATTTACCTGTTTCAATTTTAAATATGGACCATTCAATAATATTTTGTACTTTTTGTTTTGTGCTTGGTATAATCAATAATATAATAATAATGTTATAAATGTATAATCGGTTTAATAATTAATAATCTGTGTAAAACATTTTTAAAAATTGTACGCCACATGGCAGATCACAGCCTAATGTAATAACCCATAATACCTGTGACTCACAATAAATAATTTTTGAATTTGAATTTGAAAAATTTATAATATGATTCAATAGCCTTTAGAATACTACACCAAATCTACCTCCTGTAAGAGATTTCGCACTCTACAATTTAATTTGGAGAGTAACATTTCAAATTGGCCAATCGACAGGACGTTGTTGTTTATTTTGTTTATAGATTAGGTACATCAACGTTTAAGACAAATTTGTTAATAAAACTAAAATTTAAAACCTCTTAATTGCCACCACTTAAAAAACACAGCGCTTAACACATCCGTATTTCGATATCTAGCATTTATGACAAAACAAAAACAATTATAATATCTTTGGTATTTAAATTACAATTCGTAGCACGAACGGAATCTATTTCGGACTTGTATAATGAGTCGGACAAAAGCACAAACAAGAATGTGATATGAGATATCAATGTCAAATGTATCACGTTTGAATCCGTATTGACTCATAGATGGACATATTTTTCAATCCTGTAAGAATACCTAAAGTAATATAAATTAGGTTACCTAGATATTTTGTAAATTAGACTAAGTATTTACTGCCAGTTGACATAAATTAATAATTTAACCGAACCGAAATTTCGAACACTAAAAGTAAGTATATAAGACAATGCAACGCTTAATTATTATATTATAATCAGCATAGTCCATTCCTATCCATCAAAAAAGTATTTTATTACGTAACTAAGGGACCAAAACAAGCCCCATGAGATTAATGGCCTTGTCATAATCGCTGGGAGCAGATGGATAATTATTAATAGCTAACAAAAGAATACTTTCACACTCTTTGTCTATGTCCAACAATGGAAAACCATTAATTCTTTTAAACTCAAATTAAAAAAAATATTTATTCAATTAGACTTCTTTTAGCAGTACTTTCGAATCGTCATTACATATTTTTAGCATTTACCACTGATTCGGAAAGCAGTATCTATGAAAATCAAGTATGTGAATAAACTTTTTATAAATAAGCTTGATACACCACGCTTTTCGCTTTCCATCTGGCGAAGTGATGGTCAAATATTTATCTCATAATACCTCTATCCGATAACCTCCTCCTTTTTTAAAGTCGGTAAAAATTAAATGACAAACCGACATCAAGGCGCTCTAAATCAGATCCTGCATACATTACTCTTATTATTTATTTTTTAAGTTAGTTAAATATTCCTATGACACACACGTTACAGCAAGAGTTCAGAAGCAGACAATACAAACATTACAACATTTCATTTCTCAATATTTTTTCGCACGCATTTGACTTTTAACGCAATTTGAACCTTATTCCTTTCAATTAAGCGTGATGATCGTGATAACGATTTGTAATCTCAATAATGGAATTGCAAAAATAATTCGATTTGAACAACGGTCTGATAATTATGGAATTAACTAGAGCTGATTTGCAATAGTTCGGATTTTGATGATTTACTTCCATGGGAAATCGTTGCCTTGTCGAATTTCTACTAATTTACGATATTACATATTTTTTATTTATAGCAGTAACAACAATATTTAATTTAAACGTATATTATTAAAAAATTCGTAAAAAAGCAAACATCGAACACCCTTTTAAGAATCTTGTAGCCTCAAAGAAATGGATATTATTTCCAAAATAATATCAATATCTTTAAGACATAAAAGTCACTCTTTCTTAAGTTATTATCCATCTCCAATAATACGTGATGTAGCATGACAGTATTGTGTTACAAAAGACTTCAACGCGCTTCAGAGACGCACGGTATAAATTTTACGCACTTGGTCGAGTGTATTAATCTTGAGAATAGAACTAAATATATAAATAAAACTATGTGTAATTTTATAAGGTACAAGTGCAATAGTATTCTCGTTAGTGTATATCAGTTAACGGTGGTTATCAGCAACAGCACGATTTGAAAACTGATTGAACTGTTGAATATTTCAACGTAGTTTTTCCAAATGTTTTTAAATTAAATAAAACAGGTAAATTTTTAAGCAAAAAACAACAAACAAACATCCATTAGATATTAATGAAAAGGTCAGTATTTCGTAAATTTATATCTACTAGGTAAAAATAATAAAACAAGAATTTAGGGTAAACGCAGCTATCAACGACCCATCGAAAATCTGAAGGTATTACCGACCTATAAAAGTAATTCGAAATTTAAACGTTTCCAGAACTATTCTAGCTATAGGTAGGCGAAGTTATACACGAATGTATTACTTGAGCATCGTATACTTTTAAGTTAGTGTGAGTAGCTGTGCAAAAAATAGTAAAAATACGTAAGTTGCTGCGGGGTAGCGTGGACGCAGGACGTTTCGTACTGTTCCGTTGTTCCTTCGGGTAAGTACTGTGATTTATCTTTTTAAGACATTTACAAACAAATGACATCTATACTTTAATTTATATTACTAAATGTCAATGCATTTTAGTGTCAACTTTTCATTTCTTACAACATTTTATTAATAAAAAGTAATTTGAAACGATAAAACTTTAAATTAAAATGGGACGGTGTTAGCTTCACCAGTTTAAGTCGTGGCAGGTATCAACGACCCGTAAGTCGGCAATGGCAGCAACGTAACTTTTTGTTTAAATTTTCTTTTATGTTATTGTATCACACTAACACAAGTGGTTTTATGGACCAGTTTAAATCTAAGCTATGAGTCTTCATAAAAATCTATTAGCGACTAAACTTTTTTTGTCTAGTGTTTACCTTTTAGCGTTGTCAATTTATACAAAGTTATGATATTTTTCGAGGGTCGATATCGAATAGTTACAGTAGTAAATCATTGTTTTTTTGTTCAAACAATATGCATTTGTTCATATTTTGTATGACATTAATCAATTATAATCTATTTTATAGTCTGATGGTCAAATGAATTAAAATAACCATTTTTTTATGGGTCGGTAATACAATTTAGGTTTATACTTACATACTTTATTACCGACCCATGTGGGTCGGCAATAGCAACTATAGGAAGCTATTACCGATCGAATATAGATTGTTTAGTTTCTCATCTACAAATTCAAATTCAAATTGCTTTATTTGCAGAATGTAGAATAAAGATGTTTGTAGATACAGATAATATCGATCCTTAAACATTCTGCTCGTAGTTGAGCGTGCAAATATATTTTTACTACATACTTTTATGACATAATAGGTGCCTATTAAAAAATGCTTCTTCATGGTTAAATTAACATAAAACATATAATTATATTTTTTTCCAGAAATATGGAGCCACAGAAGCGGCGAAAAGTATACAGTAAAACACAACTCGCCGAAGCAATCAATCAAATAGCATAAGGAAATATCCTAGAGTTTGAAATCCTTAATTGAATATATGTACATATATTAATAGTATTATGTTGATTAATTTAAAAGTTTATAATTATTTAGTTCATTACTAAGAAGTACTCATTTGTTTTATTAAAAATAACTATAATAAAAAAATACGAATATATTTGCATTTTTATTTCATTTTATTAAGATCGGTAATCATCATCATCACTAGCCATTGCTGGAAAAAGGCCTCCTCTCACATACGATCGGGAATAGCTGCATAAAAATCGTTAATAGCTTCACAGCCGTTTTTATGGGTCGGTAATTGCAACAATCGACTAAGTCACATTGTAAATTATTTTTTACAAGATAATCCTTTATTAGAATGTATTTGCTTCAATAAAAACATTTTTTATACATAACACTAGCATATAAAATGAAACTATAAATCTTTAGAAGAACCAGTATACTTAAAAAATATGGTTGATTTGAAAATTGCCTTAGAGGGGTCGTTAATACCTGCGTTTACCTTAATAAGTCTATCCAAGTGTCTCTCAATCTTCCAACTTCAACTACAATTAAAAAGAAGCCTTTACATTTTACAAGCAATTAAACAGGAATCTACATCATAATTCAAAAGAGTCTATAGTAGCAATTACATATGTAACCCTATAATGAGTTCCACACCATAATTATATATGTATATACATAATACGACGTCTGATCGTCCGTCACATAGAGTTAGAATAGAAAGCGCGCCCCGCCCGCCTTGCGTCATCGATATCACTTTCAAATATTATTTGTTTGATGTCAGCAGGTGTCAAGGAATCGATGCGAATGTTATGTAACGATGTTCTGGTGAAGACGATATTTTCCTTAACTTAGGGACAACTATTCCATACTAATATTGATAATACAAAAAACGTACATGTAATTCTTGTTCATGTTATAAGTACGTTAAACTCGTGCCAATACAGATGCGCTGATTTAATGTGTATTAGAATCCAAAATCCGAAAACATTAAATTTAACAAAGATAGTGAATATATAACTTCAAGGAACGTGAAGTATGAAGTAGCGATAAACGCGATAAATGTAAGTATCTAAAATGCGTTAATATCAATGTAAACTCTAAATTATATGAGTGTAAAATAGAATGCGTTAAGTAACATAATAAGCAATATAATTTAGCTAAAACCTTTTAATGTATGTCATCAGTAATTGACAACAAAAAGGTTAAAACCGTAATTGAGCTATATAAGGAAGGTATTAATGAAAATTAATTAAAGAAAAACCTTTAAAACATTTAAACAATTCGTAAATCATTACCGCAATTCAACACTTGCTAAACGGCAGGTATATTACCAGATTCTTCCTGACATTTTTAGACTAAGCCAACGAGGAAGGAAAAAATGTTAAAATAATCCGCCTTATACCAAACTTTTATGCTAAATGCACCAATTATAGATGTAATGGCTGCATTCGTTTATGGTCACTTGTAGAGGTTTGAAGTTATGTAAGGAAAGTTCTGTACTCATTATAAAGAGGTAGGAGTGTATGTTGATTTGTTTGTAAGAATTCTTTTGAACCGTAAATTATTTTATAATATGCAGAAAGCTGCATTGCTCCTTATTTTATATACCGAAATGTATATATTCCTGAGTAGCATAGTATTTTTGAACGAGCGACTTATACGTGAAACATTTTTTGATTATCTAAGGATTATCACAGACTTTGATGTGACGCGAAAGTGGGAGTATACATATAGAGAAGAGCAATTTTACAATAATTAGTTCGTGTCGTAGTTCACTAATAGATATAACGAATAATCAATCTCAGTGTCAAATGCATACTGATTTTATCTTTTAATCACCACTTGAAACATATCTATCTATCACAACTTTCCTATTTATTAACACGTTCACTGCGGCACCTAAAATGCCAAACTTACCGTTGTTGCGGCATGTCTTCCATACTTCACATCTGCAAGTTCACCACTGTGCGTCATGAGCCATTTTTATCACATCGCACCTTCTGACTTTGAAGGTTAATAATTTCATGAAATTTCAAGATATTTCAAAATTTTTTTTTCAGATAATAGTATATATAGTCTAGTATATACCGCATAAATAGCTTTTAGTTTGACCCAATAGTTTAAAAGATATGAGGGAAAATGTAAACCCCTGATTTTGTGAAAAATTATTTGCCATCCCGCACTGCGTTGATACGGCATGTTTACAGTAATAGCGATGGGAAACACTGTAAAATAAAACATCGATATCGATATAAATCAATTTTGTATATTTCATTTTGTTTGTTAACAGACAACGAGATCGTCGATACAAAAAAAAAACACATATAAAACAAGGTACTTGATAGAGTACTATCAGGAAATTGTTCAGTAACTTTTGTTTTAATTTGTTCAGTAACTTTTGTTTTAATGTTATATATTATTTTCACAACTGTCATCACATTTTTGCATTTATGCTACGAAATAAAATAAAGTAAAAAAAACTAAAGCCTAAGGTATCATTGTCATTTAAAAAAACTCAAAAGAAAAGTGCGTGCGGTCCTGGTGCATCACTATGCGAGACTGACACGCGGCGCGCTCGCAGTACAGTGCGGCATGAGGTGCTTGTCCATGGCAAAATATTTGACATGCCGCACACAAAAGAAACGGTTTCTTATCTATGCGTTGTGTCCAATATTTTGCCATACGATTTTTAAACGAAATTGAGTCCTACTTCAAACTGTGATCACAAAAATATATTTGTCTCTTTTCTAGTCATTGATTAACATATAAAAAACCTCGCCGCACCACGGTGAAAACTGCGATTTTGGGCGCCGCACTGTGGTGTAGTCGCTGATGGCCCGATACTGGACATGCCGCAGTGAACGTGTTAATGAATGTATGAAATAATATAATAGTATGTTCCTATAATATATTACTAAACCATATGACGAAGAGATTCGACATTTCATTGGAATGTTCATATCACGGATGTGTTTTAAGATTTAACGTTTAAATAAGGTTTCGATAAATAATTATAATTTCAACCGGTTTTTTATACCTTATATGGATTTCAATGCATAGTTACAAACGACTTTCTGAGCTATTGCTATTTTCTTTAACGAAAAGGAACTTAAGAAGTGTAATTTCATACGGCTACTAATATTATAAATGCGACTATTTCAAAATTTGATTATTTATTCTTACTAACTCGAGATTTTGTAAACACTACCTGAGTCTCACCGCTCCATTGGTCTAAGCATGATGATATAATATAGCCTTATAGCCTTCCTCGATAAATGGACTAACAGTGAAATAATTCTTCAACCAAATCAGACCCGTATTTCCTGAGATTAGCGTGTTCATGCAAACAAACAAACTCTTCAACTTTATATTACTTATAGAAAACGGAAAGAGATATAGTAGAGCGTCGAATTTTTGTATAAGTACAACAAAAACAAAGTCGTAGGCTGAAGCTTAGTCATACCAGGCAATGCAAAATTTATGTAACGTTAATTTTTCTTGCGGTATCAATAACAATTGACAACTGCACTTTTATTACAATATTTTCTGTTACAAAACATTATCTTTTAAATACGGAAGACATTTAAATGTAAATGTTTATTGGTATTGCAGATTCATACACAATCAATTCTTTCTATATTTTAGCCAGACTGCATGCTCATTCAAAATGTTCCATCTATTACTTTACTAAATTCATAAAAATTATTTCAGCAGTTCAGCTGTTTTTTTTTTTCTTTTTCAAGTGGTGTCTCTCGATGTTAGCCTGAAGGGCTTCTACATCTTCACGCGGACGCGTGGGTGAACTAAAGGTTCACCCTGGTAGCGACATGCGCAAGGGCGTCCCCCCTAGTTAAGCTGTGAACATAGTCGCATTAAGTATAATTTTACTTATTTATTTTCAAAAGTTGGCTTATTTACTACCTCTGTAGATTAGCTTGACAAGCTCGTTGACCCATTTTAATACAGGGTGTCCCAAAAAGTAGTGATAAACGAAAGCTGGGAGGTAGAGGACCTAGAGGGCTATCCGAATCACCCCCATGTATGTTATGCGATTTTTCGTATTTTCGGAGTTATGACGTTTCTTTCAATTTTTCACCTATCGCCGAGTACGATGATATTTTCACTCATGGTGACGTCAATTATTGCGGAAGATGCTTGATTTTTTTTGTGTGCTAAGTTGAAAGATAGGCCAATTCAGTATGGTAACATTTACTATCGTTAGATCTTCGTATGGAATAAAAAAAATGAATTAAATGCCAAGAAAGATAAAATTACCCAGTATGTTTACCACTTCAAGGGCCCGTAAAAAAATAAAATCACATGAAAATAGTTTTCCGTTTGGCTTTTAAAAACTTGCTCTATCTATCAGGTAGCTACCCTGAAAATTTCATTTTATTATTCAGAAGGCTTCAATCGAAAAATTGAAATCTAAATGTGGTAAGTGCAAAAATTGATTTAACATGATGATCATTAAAACCAATAAATAGGTGTTTAATTAGCAGAAATTTTTAAAATAACCCCGCTGTTGCTCAATGCAAGTGCGACATCACCGTAAAAAGTTGTCTTTTAAATGTGTGAATGCCATTTTATCATTTTTAATGGTTTCTTCTGCTACTATGAACTTCCGGGTTATTTCGTCCAAAAAGTGGCAGTCTCTCGTCTTTGTAGTATCCCCACGGAAAAAAATCAATAGGGTTTATGTTCGGGGACCGTGGAGGCCAGGCTAAAGGGCAAAGATACCCTGAAAGATGGATTGGTCGTTGCAGCCTGCGCATGCGCCGGTGACGCCTGCCTTAAAGCCTGGCCTCCACGGTCCCTCGACCTAAACCCCATTCATTTGTTTCAATGGGGATACTTAAAAGACCTCGGCTACTTGAGAGAATGCCACAATTTGGACGAAATAACCCGGAAGTTCATAGTAGCAGAAGAAACCATTAAAAATGATAAAAGGGCATTCAGACATTTAAAAGACAACTTTTTACGGTGATGTCGCACTTGCATTGAGCAACAGCGGGGTTATTTTAAAAATTTCTGGTAATTAAACACCTATTTATTGGTTTTAATGATCATCATGTTAAATCAATTTTTGGACTTACCACATTTAGATTTCAATTTTTCGATTGAAGCCTTCTGAATAATAAAATGAAATTTTCAGGGTAGCTACCTGATAGATAGAGCAAGTTTTTAAAAGACAAACCGAAAACTTTTTTTATGTGATTTTATTTTTTTACGGGCCCTTGAAGTGGTAAACATACTGGGTAATTTTATCTTTCTTGGCATTTAATTCATTTTTTTATTCCATACGAAGATCTAACGACAGTAAATGTTACCATACTGAATTGGCATATCTTTCAGCTTAGCACACAAAAAAAATCAAGCATCTTCCGCAATAATTGACGTCACCATGAGTGAAAATATCATCGTACTCGGCGATAGGTGAAAAATTGAAAAAAACGTCATAACTCCGAAAATACGAAAAATCGCATAACATACATGGGGGTAATTCTGATAGCCCTCTAGGTCCTCTACCTTCCAGCTTCCGTTCATCACCACTTTTTGGGACACCCTGTATATAAAAAATAGATATATGAATGAATTTTATGTTATCCATAATATCTTATAAAAAAAATATTTCACGTGTCGAATTTAAACCGTATCTCAAACACGGTGTGTCAATAAGTTTTACGGTTTCACCTCGTTAGCGGAATGCAAATTAGCGATACTTGTAAACTGTACAAGGTACCGTTGGCTCATAGTTTGCTTTGTTTCGTAACGTTCATTGAGAGAGCTTCTATGTGCGTATTGACGGGGCGTATACATTCTTGTTTTACGCAGTGAACTTACTACTAAACCGACTTTAAACGCGATTTATTCATTATATTATTTTCAGTCTCCCCGTGAATCGAATAAATCGCGTTTAAAATCCGTTAAAATCTTTAATTTCTAAATGTATAATACTCGCGTAAAATCAAACACTAGAAAATACTAGTAAACTTACTTGTTAGAATAGAACAAATTCGATTTCGAGGCAGGATTCGAACCTGCGTCTTTTTGCCATGCCGGGGCAACGACTAGCCTCTCGACCGCCTGTAATTCTTCGCGATCTTGCCTGAATAAACGAATTTCTTCTACTCTTTCCCAAGCATATGAATGCTATAAAAAATTATATTAAACTAGCTTCCGCCCACGACTTTGTACGTGCATCCTCGTTTTTTCCCGTTCCCGCAATCCTTTCTTAGCGGATGCCTACGTCCTTACATCTACCTGCATGCCAATTTTCAGCCCGATACGTCCAGTGGTTTGGGCTGTGCGTTGATAGATCACTATATCAGTCACCTTTGAGTTTTATATATATAGATTATATGTACTACGTTTATATCATAGCTTTTTGATACAAACGACACGTCTTGTATCGTGTATCGACTATTTATTAAAAAGCAGTAATCTATTTCTATGGATTTTAACGTTCCTACCACGTATTGAGATGATATCGATGTTTTTGTATTACAATGTTTTAATGAATATGTATTACGTGCAATGGAATGCAGGTGGGAGTTATAATGAGAAGGTCGTATTTCGACCATCAGGCGTGTCATTAATATCTCTATTTAATTTTGATTTAGAAGTCTATGGTATCAAAACAAACCGATGAAGAGTTTCATGAGAAAAAGACAAAGCAAATACGTCTCGAATTGCAAAAAACTGGCAAGTATTTTCGCGTGTATTGCTAGGTATAAACCCATGGAGGGTTGTCGCGTAAAAACCACAGGACAGTTCTTTGGCATATTATGATAATATATTATGATGTTACATATGTATTTTGTAAAATTAAATTGTTAAACTGACATGATTAAAAAGAGCAACTATGGAGTTTCTTTCCGGTTCTTCTCCGTAGATACTGCTTTCCGAATAGATGGTAAATGGTTTCAAAAGTGCTTCTAGAAGAAGTCTAATTGAATAAATAAATGTTTGAGTTTGAGTTTATAAAAGATTTTCTCTTCAGATACCATTTAACCTGTGGCAAAATAAAATATGAATACGCGAAAGTGTGATTAACTAATCTGTCACGAACATTTATGAAAGTTTGCATACTTGCAGCTTGTCTCGATTGCAAGGTCAATTGCTAATATCTCCGGTCCTTGCTTAGCGGTTATCATTTAAAATTTCTCCTTTTAATAGTCTTCGAAGTAGTATATTTATTATTGAATGAACAGGGCCTTTGCCCTTGCAGTGAATGAACTGAGTAATGTACTTGGAATACTGCCATCTCATGGCTACAAATATACATATAGCTTTTCGTATATTAGTGTGTTGAGTTAATTATCAACTATGTAAAAAGATAAAGACGCCGTGATTACTAATACAG
Organism: Colias behrii; assembly: GCA_029959065.1. Lineage (NCBI taxonomy): Eukaryota > Metazoa > Arthropoda > Insecta > Lepidoptera > Pieridae > Colias > Colias behrii. The sequence continues at coordinate 1,609,342 of JARWMC010000013.1, forward strand.
CGTGTATTGTATTATATTTGGTGCACTCAAATATTTTTTTATCTAATAATTGTTACATTTAAGTTTATTCAAATAAAATAAACATTAATTTGGCACAATTATATAATACATAATAGTAGTGGTCAACGCTCTACTACGCATAATATTTTCAACTCAATATTATGTAGACTGAAGTGATGGATATATTGATTGGTGGATGTTCATTACTCTTACACAAAATAACATATTTATTAGATTTTTTTACAGAAATAGATTTTGGTCTGGCTTACAGTAAATGCAGACTTTTTACCCAGATAATAAGTACATATACCTACACGGGACACTAGTATTTAATTAAAACTCTATATATCTACTCAACTGATTTTAAAAAATCGTTTTACACATCGGTTCGTTGGCCTATTTAATCTGTAGTAGATCATATACTGCAGTTACATTTACCCATAGAAGACACATTATTTTTGAGGATTTTTTCTATCCCGTGTCCTTATCGGCGAAGCTCAGCTAGTTACTTATAAATTTTCCACATACCTACCAATAGCGTGTAACGCGGGTAAAGATAAACATTTATTTCGCAGGTGACCTCTAGATGCCGAGAAAGTAGCCGGAGTTATATAATCGTGAGGTTCCGTTTATTCACAATATACGCAGTTTTCATATTGAAGATCCCGTCAATATTAATCGTTGATCAGTGATTTATAGGGAAATTTAATTTCCTGTTAACAGTTAACAAAGATATGTTATTAAAGTGTGTGATGGTTGAATTATAGATGGATATAAGGCTTTCTTCGGATATAGAGAAAGTAAATAGGTAGAATATGAATGACTAGCTGAGTCCCGCGGTTTTACCCGCATTACTCTGTCCCTATTCTTTTTAGCGTGATGATATATAGTTTTTAGCCTCCCTCGATAAATGGGCTATATAACACCGAAAGAATTTTTCAAATCGGACCAGTAGTTTCTGAGATTAGCGCGTTCAAACAAACAAACAAACTCCTCAGCGCTTTGTAATATTATTAAATATAGATTTAAGTTATGCATAAACATTCGCATTTAGGTATAACAGTAAAATAAAAACATATAGCAACAGGTTAATAACAAACAATGAACGTCGTTTATGGAGCAATTCATTCATCCCAAATTGCCCAACCAAGCTAGTGGTAATAAAAACAATAAATTTCCAAATAAATGGCGGCATAAAACTATTACGCGGTTACTGGACCAGATCCGACCGCAATGAAATCATGCTGGCCTAATCTAATAAACTACATGAAATAGTATTAAAGATTTATTATAATAGGAGGAAATAAACATTCGTAAAGTAAAGATAATTGAAGGAAACTTATTATTTGTTTTGTTGATTAAATAATTATAGATCAAGGCGCAAAACAATGCATGTACAATTGTAGATGAATACAATTATTGTAGTGGCAACACAATCAAAATAATACTTATATTTTTTTTTGTTCACAGTGAATAAATCCCTAAGAATCTTCTTGAAGTTAAAAATATTTAATTACCTACAATGCTGTTTTAAAGGTAGCAATGTTCAAAGATTAGGATGTCATGAAGACAATCTTGAGGCACTTAAATCGAAAGAGTAAAACAAATTCGATCACTGAGATGAATTCGTGAGTTCTCTTGTAGGTCAAGGCGCCATTACGCTAAATGCGAAAGATGCAAATTCGTATCCCCTTATCATAAACTACATAACATTCTAGCTTTCCGCCTGCGGCTTCGCCCGCGTTTTCAAAGAAAAACCCGCATAGTTCCCGTTTCCGTGGGATTTCCTGGATAAGACCTAGCCTATGTTGCTCAGTGAAGATGCAGCTTTCTAATGGTGAAAGAATAATTTTTGAAATCGGTCCAGTAGTTTATGCGTGAAAACCATACATACATACATAAATAATTACAAACCATTCCTCTTTATAATATTAGTATAGATATGTATGTACTGGTTAGGGAGCCAGGTGCAAATTTGGTTAACTATTTCCTCTCAAGAGATAATTCGTCAGACGCATGAGAGTATAGTATTATAAAGCCTCGTGAACGTCAGCTGGCGCTCGGTTGGGGGGGTGAGCGGTTGTAGCCTCCCACGCACATAGGAAAAAAAATACATTCATTCATTCATTTCCTCTCAGCTAAAAATTTGTCAAATTGTAGCTAACCCAATATCTCAACGAAAAAAAATAGTCAGCTGGTTACAACATGGTGTATTATACGTCAGCTGGTGTCTCGAACATGAAAGTTAAATTTAAAGAAAAATTTATTTTCCGTTATTTCCTCTCAAACAAAAATTTACCTGATGATAGCTTATATGTAACTGTGGATAAATATATATGTCAGCTGGCTGTATCTTGGTGGAAAAACCGTCAGCTGATACGGGAGGCTACAACCGCTCTTCCCCCCAACCGAGCTCCAGCTGACGTTCACGAGGCTTCATAATACTATACTTTGATGCATTTTACTAATTACCGCTTGAGAGGAACTTGGTCATAAAATCTGCTGCTGGCTCCCGGACCATACTATGTATACTTTATATATGTATAAAGCTGGAATGTTGTTTGCTCGTTTTATTGCGATAATCTCAGCTAGTTTGCTAGCCACATGTATAGCCATAGCCAAAGCTAGTTTATGTATAGTAGTAAGTAGGAATGGTCAAATGTTTGCTTCTAATACCGACTACCTTATTACTATTATGATCGCTGATATCAAGAGAGGTTGGTAGAGACTTTCACATAAATCGGCAAATTGAATCTTAATAAAATATTGGATAGATATAAATTAATGTCAAAGTAGGTACGCGATAAAATCTAGAGAGCTATTTATTATAAAGTATATCCTAAACAATAATTCAATTCGTATTGGGTTAGTCTATATAAACTACAAAGGCTCTATAAATATTTATCTAAAACAATTCTGTATTCAATTCTGTTATGTCATAAACGTTATACTATTATTGATTCACAAATAGTTTCACACTTTCATATAGTTATTACAATGTATCGACGTATTCATCTAAATATATTCTATGGAGTTACAAAATAGAAATGCAGACTTCGTAATCGATTAGATGCGATGGCTAGTGCTAAATATTTGATTTGGTAGGAGAAAGTAAATATTTACGTAGAAAATTCTAATATACATATAGACTAGACGTAATAATTATTATTCTGAATGAATGCTTTAGAACATTTATTCAAAGCGATGATGTCGTTATAAAATTTGAAGACGAATGAGAACCAGAAACCAGAAACAGAACCTGAACATTATTTCAGTGTTAGATAGATCATTTATTGAAGAAGACTATAGGCTATATGTTATCACGCTAAGAACAATAAGACAGTAGCAATGCGGGTCAAATGCAAACAGCTAGTTAATTATATCCCTCACAACCATTAGCAGTTACAGTAGCATTTTCATAAAATTATGATTAAATTGATTACCCTCGTTAAACCACGTTTAAACTTAACCACGTTAACTGTTTCGCAAAGACGACCACTCGTAATGTCAAAGGTGACATTTGCCTTTCCGACCTTGACAGAGACCACGTCTGTAGGCGATTTTGAATCTTATAGACTTAATTTTAAGTATTATTTCAGATGACACCTGTTTGTATTTAGTTTACTATGAAATTCCGTTTACAAGTATGGCATATTAATAATATAGATGATGAAATCACGGTAGAGCTTTGAGGTCGAGTTTTTACATGCATGTACTTATATGGTGCTAGAACAAAGCTATTATTAATAGACAACAAAGAACTATTTGGATTGTACGCAATCAATACTTACAAAAAATAAACTATAAAAAACAACTAAGTTGTTTTTAGGATCGTTTAATACAGATAGTAAATATATAAGTACTGTCAGCTGAAACTATATATAAATAATATGCTTATCTTCTATATACATATAATAAATCTGTAGAAGGGTCAATTCTGTACATTGAAAATATTGAAAAAATAAATAGCAGGGGGTGTTACTGGATCGATACCAAACCCAAATATGTGATTAAAAAATTTTTTGTCTGTCTGTCTGTCTGTCTGTCTGTCTGTCTGTATGTGAAGACATCACGTGAAAACTAACGGTTCGATTTCGATGAAACTTGGTATAATTATACCTTATTATCCTGGGCGTAAAATAGGATACTTTTTATCCTGAAAAAATACGAAGAAAAAAAATAATCTTAATTTTTCAGTTTTATCCATAGACGTTGTTCTATTGAACAGCGAACACACGTTGGGTATTATTATAGGCCTAGCCGTATTTGAGTCCAATAGATATTTATAAGATGTTATTGTCAGAGTTACTCAAAATGGAGAAATAAACCATCCACGCGAAGACCGACATCCGCGCGGACGGAGTCGCGGGCGGAAGCTAGTCTATCATATAATAATTAAAAAATCACCATATCCTTATAATAAAATATATAATAATTAAATAATCACCAATATAATTTACAGATAATCAAAGCATCCTTGGTCAGGATTGGAAATTACGCATAAAGAATGGTTAGTCTATAAAGGCGTGCTCACACGAACTGGTTTAACGAAAAGTCAAAGTCGTGAAGTGCTCTAACCTTTGGCATTATACATTCCACTGAGATAGACAAGCTATTAGCGATGTTGTAAAATATACACTGTATACTTCCTGCTGTGAAATTGATGGCACTTTAAATATGTTTTGAAAGTAGTTTTAATTCTGTTTAGTTGTACAGGTGTAGAGTCTGGTCAATTTCTGTTTAAATGCAGAAAGACGCTGGTCATCATCTGGACTGGAAAAAACTAATTAATATGTTTTTTCTAGGTTAATTTTTTATTGTTAATTTAAAAACATTTTTGCAAGATTGGCTTATAAATGATTATAGTCATTATATAATAATAACAGATGTTATTTTGGGCTATAATATTTTATTAATCTATTGAAAAAGAAATTAAATGGCATAGGTCCAGTAAATTCCACTCATGTCTTATCTTAAAATTATCTTCAAAATGCTATAAAAATTACCTTTTTGTTTATTTGACAGACCATACAATTCTACATTGTTTACTTGTATCTATACAAATGTTCTCACTATTAAATGAAAGCGTGTTCGCTAAACTATCCTTCCTTTTCCGTTTACTCTTGAAAGGAACTTGTCCTCTGAATGGTCAACCTTGTCAATATATTTACACGTTTACATACAAAATAACATAATGGTATGAAAACTAAGGAATATAGTTATGTCGGAAATCATCTGTTTATAATAAATGATTACTCAATTAACAAAAATTGCTTCAACAACATTAAGAATTTGAAACTGTGAAAATGGAATGTAGTTTTGAGAGCTTTTAGTGGCACTGGATAAATCCGATGGAGCGAAGCATTATCTTATATCCTACTAATATTATCAATGCGAAAGTTTGTGAGGATGTGTGTGTGTTTGTTACTCTTTCACGCAAATACTGCTGAACCGATTACAATGAAATTTAGCACACATATGGAGGGTAACTTGGATAAACACATAGGATAGGTTTTATCCCACGGGAACTATGCAAGTTTTTCTTTAAAAACGCGGGCGAAGCCGCGGGCGGAAATCTAGTAATTTTTATTTTAAGAAGCAATTTAAAAACAACAAACTAAATAACTCGAATTCTCTTACATGAAACATTGCACGTAACGAAAGCTATGCCAAAAATGTATTAAATATATAAGTAGGTACTTCAATATTGTAATGGAATTCAGTGAGAGGAATTACAAACTCGGTTGCACAGGTCCGACCGTGGGAATGCTATTATCTACAACTTGCTGTACGAATAATTGATTTAAATTACTAATTGTAGTAAAAACAGTGCTCCATTTTATTAAGCAAACTAGCTGACCACACTTCGATGGTCGTCAAACAATATTATAGTTATTTCACATCTTCCTTTATACTACCTTTTTATAACATTGTTCGATGTCCTTTTGACAATGTTCAATGTCAAATAATGTTCTATATACAGGTAAATTAGCTTGGAGAAATTTTTGCGTTTGTAGTAGTGTATGGTCAGCAAATAAAATAAAACAACATTTTATTTTTAGTTTTTATTTTATACAGGGTTACTTGTAAAACACCAGCAACCTCGCAGGACAAGATAGCTAACATCATAAGTAACAACATTTGTTCTACGACTTTTGGCATAACGCAATAAATTATTTTTAAATGATTTTTTAAACTTTTATTGTACTCTCCTTACATTTGTAAGTCTATGTTCTATTAATTATCGGATGGACGACGCGACGCCCCCTTCCCCCTCTCGTTCGCTTTTTGTTTACGTAATTTTTGGGAGGCGTAGAGTTTATAATATTCAGACGGAAAATTAAATGAATATTTATTTTTGTATGAAAATAAAATCTAACAAATTATCAAAAGTCGTAGAACAAATGTTGTTACTTATGATGTTAGCTATCTTGTCCTGCGAGGTTGCCGGTGTTTTACAAGTAACCCTGTATATATAAGGGATTTTAAATTAAACTATATGTGTTTCTCCTCTGAAAAAGATGAGACTTTATTTTAATATTTGCACATTTAACATACATATAACTTTTACATTAACAATGTTACTAAAATGAAAAATTTACTAACCTGAAAAAGAAACGACATTTAAAGTTTAATTCTTTAGTTTGAGAAGTCAAAGGCTTGCCTCGACCATGTTTTAACACTGGAGCCATATTGAATTAACAATATAAAGTTACAACACTTACACACAAATTAAACACTAGTTATGGCCCTGCCTTCATACAAAACTGCTGAATACGCCGTTCGCACGGGAATAGAATGTGGATGCGATTTCCCTTAGTTAGCATCCAAGCTTACGTCTTTATAATTATTAAACTGTATAAATTCATTCTTTAACTCCGGTCTGCATCGTGCAGACATGGGTGTAAAAGTCTCATTTTAGCTATTAAATGTAGTTTTTAAGTACATCTGAGTTTTCATTTGGGGCCTCCGGCTGCGGGACATGTAATTCACTTCAACAAATATTATAACAATAATAACAACAATCAACAAATACAAAATTTATCAATTAAACTACGTACATAATAATTATAATTTTTGAATGAAATGTGCTTTATGTTCTAACGGTACCAAACGACTGCACGTGGCACCTGCGGACAGCGTAAACTGGTTTATTCTGGTTTTGTGCGTGTTTCCACTTTCCACTATCAAGTGACGATTTATTTATTTGTTTTGTTTCGTAATTATTATGGTCAAATATTAATTATGAAACAAATTATTATGGACACGATATTTTATTGTTTCACGGTAGTCGCCTTGTCGTTTGCTCAAGGACGTAAAATTGAATGATATATTTTTTTTTATAAAGTCAAAACCATTTTCTTTCAAATAAAAACTTGTTTTTATTGAAAACAAAAGTGTTGCTAGGAATAAGTATAAAATTAAATAGTAATATTAGGATATCGAAACATTTTTGTATAGGCCAGAACGATATAGTGGAAACGCGCTCTAAGATCTGAGTAATATACACACCACTACATATGCAAAAATTTCTCCAAGCTAATTTACCTGTACAATAATGTGATGTCATAGGTATCTTTTATTTTATTATCAACGTTCTTAACATTCCCTAAACATAGCAAACCTATAGCTAGATCTAACAACATCATAAACTCCTCGTTGTCAAACAAAACCAAACCATTCTTTCACAAACCGTCATACCAAAATATTTCACAACTTACGGTGTCAACAACCCCGAGATCACCGGCTACATACTAATACGATCATCAGGTAATCACATACATGAGAAAGCATACGTGCTAAGACTATCATACAACGCGTCTTTCACTTCGATTTTTTGCGACATCCGAGCAGGTATTGTTTTCGATTTCTACTTTATTACGTATTTCGAGGGACTATCACTTTCATTGCGATATGATCTTATGACGTTTAGGATGTTTTTAGTCTGTGTTAGGTTTCTTTGTTAGAGATAATTTTTACGTGAGCTGAGATAGTATCTAGAGACTGGATAAATGATTTATTGTATTTATATCGTGTGGCAAAATAAAACACTTAATTACTGTTGTTTTTGAAACACATCTAGCTGTACAGCTGAGTTGTTAATCTGTTTATCGAATGTTAATTTAATGCAATGTCGTTTCTAAGAAAAGTTTCTTAATAGAGCTCTAGAATAATTGTACTTTTTTTAAAGGCTTTTTTGATAGTACCAACTGCAGATAAAGAATATGAAAAACAAATCAAACTAAATATCAAGTCTTAAGAGCCAGTCATTTAAAAAAAGGACAGTAATAACATACTAACGTTCACATTATATTTTTACGTAATAAAAGTTAGTTCTACAAAACGACCGAACCTATTAATAGTTTCAATTGACCTAGAAAGCTAGACCAATCAGCCAGGCAATTTATTTACTTGTCGCCGGTACCTACTAGAACACTTATAAAATACAAGTATAGACTACTACATAGCACTAAATTTCTAGGATTATTTTTTAACTCATTAATTCAATATATGCGTATTCATTAATATTGTCACAATTATAAAGGACACAGGTATATGAAATATACGATAGTATTCATAACATTTTAAAATTATTATAATTAGATTCGATTTGAAGGCCTGAGGAAAACCTCAAAATAAAGTTCAAAGTAATTTTTAAACCATGTATCTAATCATTAAAAATTTACTTTTAAAATGCTACGTTCACAAACTAATATTTACGTTAATTATCAAAACAAACACCTACAAATTAACCTTATGTGAAGGGAAATAATCTAAAATCAGCAAGGTCTCCCATTCAAAGAGCTTCCCATACTAAACATTCACCTTACATTGTCTATTGTTTGACCATCATTATCTTGAGCCTCGATTTCCATAGATAATAATACACCAAGGTATATTTATAATCTACGGTGGATATAATCTCAATGCGTAAAACCGTGTAAGTATCTGTATTTATGAGATTATTACTAGCTAGCTATACATTTTTGTATTCTGAAAAGCCTTCATACTAATATTTAAAATGCGAAAGTTTGTGATGATGGATGTATGTGTATGTATGTATGTTTGTTACTCTTTCACGCAAATACTACTGAACCGATTACAATTAAATTTAACTCACATATAGAGGGTTACTTGGATTAACACATAGGATAGGTTTTATCTTGGAAATCAAATGGGAACGGGAACCACGCGAGTTTTTCTTTGAAAGCTAGTTTATAAAATGAATCCGATCGCATTTAATGAAAGATGAAAATTGAGATATTTTCTAATATTTTTACTGCTCTAAAATTCTCTCTGAAAATATTTTAACCGACATAATTTATGATTACATTATCCGAAATCTATACTAATATTATAAAGCTGAAGAGTTTGTATGTTTGTTTGAACGCGCTAATCTCGGGAACTACTTGGTCCGATTTAAAAAATTCTTTCGGTGTTAGATAGCCCATTTATCGAGGAAGGCTATAGAGTATAGACTATAATATAGCATCTCGCTAAGACCAACAGGAGCGGAGCACTGCGGGTAAAACCGCGGAGCACAGCTAGTATTTAATAAATAAAAGAATATCAATAGAAAGTTATTACGTACGAATATCGTAAGATATTTGACATCAAATAAATGAACGCAAGCTGACATACATCTAAATTACGTTTTATAATTATTGATTTTGCATTTCATAATGGTGAAGTTGTTAAATATGTCACCAGAGTTTAGAGTACCGCCTTTGTATGATAAAATATTCAATAAATAGTTCTATAGCATTCAAATGCTTTATAAAAGTCGCGGGTTTGAATCCCTCCTCGCCATCGATTTTTAGTATTAGTCAAATATGTATTCTATCATTGTTTGTGTTTATAAAATCAGTGCAAAGCAATTATTTATTTGATATTACAACAAAATGATAGCCAACGTATAATGAAACATAGAAGATTGATAAAAATATCCACTGAACTTTTATATATTTAAGTTATAATAAATTATATCAGAGTACAAAACTAATCAAATATGTTATAGAAGAAAGAATAATTATGATATATATTATGATATTGTTACCAAAAAACTACACTAGCGCATGCAGAAACAACGCTATATATTAGTCTTTTACCTGCAGCTCATTTAGCGCTATGTGAACATTGCTAACAATAATTCGCGATACCAATTTGTATTCACTCAACATTCACCACACAATTTACATAAGTGCTAAAAATTTCTTCTTTATATAATATCAGTGATAAAATCATGTAGCTAATTGATTTTCAACGAGCAATGCAAGAGTGAAACTTGTATAAAACTTTTACGAAGTTTATTTTGTGTGTAATTGGTCGTTATTTATCAAATTATTAAGAAACCACTGATTGGAGTCTGCTATAGTTGCAATTGCAGAAGTGAAAGACAATATATGTGAACGTACCTAATTCACAAATTTGAAACTAATGTCTGTAATTATTATGACTAGCTGTACCCCACGGTTTTCCCCGCATTGCTCCGTTGCTATTGGTCTAGCGTGATGATTATAGTCGATATTAGCCTTCCTCGATAAATGGACTATCTAACACTGAAACAATTTTTCAAATCGGACCCGTAGCTCCTGAGATTGGCCCGTGCAAACAAACAAACTTTTCAGCTTATAAGTAAAGATAAATAAACCATTGACTTGTGTCTGTTAGCTAAAGTTAAAGTTGCAGAAGTGAAAGACAGTCTATATGAACGTAATTTTCTAATTTGAGACCACCAATATGTCTGTCATTATTATAACAATAACTTATTACTTCGACACGTAGAAATCTAATAAGCAACTTGTACCTAATCATATTTAGAATTTCTTATATTTACAAAATAATGTTATACTAATACTATAAAGCTGAAGAGTTTGTTTGTTTGAACGCGCTAATCTCAGGGACTACTGGTCCGATTTGAAAAATTATTTCAGTGTGAGATGGCCCATTTATCAAGGAAGCTATAATATATCATGGCGCTCAGACCAACAGGAGAAGAGCGCTGCGGGTAAAACCGCGGGGCACAGCTAGTGAATGATAACAATAGACATATTTATTAGTTCTCAGTATTTATAGGTACATACTTTTAATCAAATGGAATGCTCGTTCATTTGTTTTCACCCACATATTTGTTATTTGCTTCCTTTTCTACTAGTTTGTTGGTATTTGTTTGTATCGAATGTCACCTTTCAATAGTTTTTCAAAGAATTGTATTCAAAGCTATTTCAACAGATATTACATTTTATTTAATAGAGTTAAAAATGCACTTTAATAAGCATGATTAATAGATATATAATAAAAATATATACAAGTTTATTAATATATTTAAGTAGTGGAAACGTACAAAGGTTGTTCAAGGAAGACGGGCGGGCAAAATAGCGACACTGTAAACAATAAACATGTTTCCTCAATGCTTTCTAGTTTTTGTTCGTGCAAAAATGCAAATAAAACAGGAATATTGTATTGAAAAACAAGCTTATGGTAAAAACATTTAAAATAAGGACTGATATATCAAATACAAGTTTTTACTCTACCAAAAAAATAATAAATTAATTGCAAATACTAGTTTTAACACATGTGCTAAAAACTTAAAAAGCAAATATGAGTGGGTAGGTACTACCTAATTTACTATTTTAGTATTTAATAAAATACTAGTTTGAATATTTGGATAGATTACCAATTACATATAATAATACCTACTACCATTCTTTATGTCCAGTATTTTGTTATTCAAAATATTTTATTAAGTTTTACTCTATAAATATACACAATGACTACATAGTTAAAACAAAGTCGTTTTCTCTGTCCCTATGTATGCTAAAATCTTTAAAACTACGCAACGGATTTTTATGCGATTTTTTGTTATAGATAGAGTAATTCAAGAGGAAGGTTTTAGTATATGATTTATTAGGTTTTAGACAAAGCGGGCGAAGCCGCGGGCGGAAAGTTAGTTTATTAATAAAACATACATATTATCTACTAATTGAAGTAAATAATACCTACTACGAATAACTAATACACAAGAATACAAAAATACGGTTTTATACTAATAATATACTAAATATATATATATAGCTTTACAGATAGTACATATAAGACTAGTATCAAGCACCAACTATCAGAAGGTTTTGAAACAAGCTCATATAGATACAGACAGCGAATTTAAAACCTAGTAGCATGTTTACCTTGACGAATCGCAAAGGAATTTATACACTAAAGTTTTTATATATTTTTGTTTCATGTACCATAAAGTAAAAAAAACCGACCAAGTACGAGTCGGACTCGCGCACGAAGGGTGTCGTACTATCATATTTAATAGAAGATCATTTATTGTATGTATCCTTAGTATATTATTTTTATTTTTAGTATTTGTAGTATAGCGGCAACGGAAATACATAATTTGTGAAAATTTCAGCTTTCTAGCTATCACGGTTTATGAGATACAGCCTGCAGACAGACAGACAGCGGAGGCTTATTAATCGGGTCCCGTTTAACCCTTTGGGTACGGAACCCTAAAAAAATGTCACCCGCGAAAAATACGCATGTATTTAACGTTTTTTTGACCCAACTGACATATAATAGGCATATAATTAGTCCTACTTATTAAATAAAACCACAATACCTGTTCACCTCAGAATTCTTAGCCAGATCAGCCGACATTGCTGCTGACCGTGGCCTTGGTACAACCTTTCTATGTGGTGTCATTACAGCTCTTCTTACCAGATCATGTTTCAATCGTTTATACTTTATACCTATGCAAAGAGCTGCATTGAAAACGCTCTTCTATCGTCTAAGTTAAAATTAAAGTACTGTAGTAGATATGGTTACAGTTAGAAGGTAACATAGGATTTTGACTCAATAATATTTAGAGTGGGTATGCCGTATGATTATTATTATTGACTACGTTGTAACTATAAATTTATAAAGAATAGAAAAAATTCGATCACGAGGCGTTTCGATACGTTGTAACTATTTAGTAATCGGTGAATATGATACGACTGAATACTTTCAATTAAATTCATTTTGCAACTTACTAAAACGTATTTGATATTTAAATACTTCATACACATAATATCCAAATGCTGAATATATCTATCTATATATCGGTTACGATACGAGCAATGCAACAATTTTTAGATTAGAAATGTAATAAAATCCTTATTTCAATCATGGTTTTGTTATTTTATGGCGTTAATTTTATGTATATTTTGCAAATGAATGACTTGATAAATCGCTCAATCGTTTGTTACGACTGCATTTGTTACAGTTATTATGAAACTGTTACGTACGCAGTAACTATGTCAGTTTTTACGCACAAAACCAACGGACATAGACAGTGAATACATTTATTCCTATTTTATAGCTTAATAAACTAACCAGTTCAATAAAGTGTTAATTTGTATATAGTAAGAACAAAGTGTCCAAATTATTTTCTGAGTTTTCATGTTTATAAATTATGCGAGAGCATACCTAAAATCATTTAGGTATGCTCTCGCATATAACGTACATATATACACTTCGACAGCTAAATTTAAAAATTCAGACAATTGCAAATATAATATAAATAGGCTATTTAGGCCTTTCTTATACCATATTAGCATAAAACCATAATACCTTCACTTTCTATATTATTTCCCAAACATAACGCATCAAACTTTCTTTAAAACAGAACATTCACACAATAATAAGAAACAGAGAATAAAAAACAGAAAGTGAAGCTCGTAATGAAGTCTCTATAGAGTATTATAGCGAAGAATTAATAATGTCATTTATAACTACGTGAACTTGGCTCAATTAAAACTGTTTCATTCATTTAGTTATTTGTAATTACATCTCTATATTTCAAAGCTGAGTAAGTTTTGGTAACACCATGGTAACACTATAAAAATAACTAAGCACTATTTTATAAATTAGATTACTGTTCTTTAGTTTACGCCTGTTTTTGTTAAGCTTTCACAACGAAATCAATGGGTCTGCAGTTTCGATGAAATTTGCAACGGAGACATTTATATATTTATTTATTTAACCATTTATGGTACCACACCATTTAACATTACAATGTATAGTATATATATAGTTGTATAGATGCGAGGTAAAGTACTAAAGATGTTTAGAAGCTAGACATATTTTTCGACTAGTTTATTGTATCATTCAATTAAAAGCCTAGCCTTTTAATTAAACAGCTGTTTACCTAATAACTTGAATGTTATTCAAATATCATTCAAATATTCAAAGAAAAATGAAAACAAAAACCAAAAAATAATGTGAAACAGCTGTCGCTGAGTCATAGGAAATTATGCTGAGACTTTATCCTTACTAATGTATAAAGTATTTTATTAAACTGGTCCCAAAGTAGTACCCACTTATATCAACTGTAAGATCTCATATGTAAATCTCAATGTAAATTTATATAATTTTGGACATTTTTCTAGCTATCACTACGATCTTTAAATTATCGATGTTGTTCTGCCAAATATTAATAAATAAATATAATTTAAATTCGGTAGAGCCGTTTAGGAGGAATTTAGTTGCAAACAGACGAATATTTTTTATATTATTTTTATGCTAAAGTTTTCAATGTACGTCTCTAGATGACGCTACAGATACAAGCATGCGGAGATTGTACGCAGTCAAGGACGAGCTGAGATATTGTGTCGTGTACGCTAGTAGTCGAACAATATAATGCCTATTTTGTGACTAGAATTCGCTTTTAAATACTAAATAATATGTATATTATATGATTTCGAGGGAGAAGTTTTTTTTGGGTGGCTTAGGGAAATTATTTTGATATTAACTCGTTATTTGAAATTTATTCAGCTATTTATTGACGTGAATATTTTGATTTTTTTTTATAATTAGTATATAATATACATACTAATTTATATAGATAAGTAAATTATAATTTATTGATTCGAATAAATCTTTAATCAGGAAGTTTGAAGGTTCTATGTCGAAATACACATTATAAAAATCAGAAAAATTAAGATGCGTCTAATTAAGCCTAATTAGGTCGAATTAAATGTTAAAAATTTGCAAATTGGTATCGCACACGGAAATTGACGATTAATTATCATTAAATAAATATTTTTTCTTGTAAATAAGAAGGTTTTTAGTCTCTGATTGATTGGGGTTAGGTATATTTTATGAGTATCTTTTAAATTATTTATCGTATATTCCTTTTACGCATTGTCTGCTACTTGTTACCCGTGACATCGTCGCTTTTTGATCTCTGTATGTAGTAAATAAACTTTATGCAAAGAACAATATACTTTGATCATGTTGTACCTACACCCATTTTATATGCTCTAAACCTTATCTAACGTTTGGTAAAAACTATTATCCTTAATTTTAGTCTCGGAATTTCTCCTAATACAACTAGTACTTTTAGTACGTATGTGCCGTGTGTTTTCATTGTACATATCTAATTATAGTATAGCTTATTTATGTTTGTATGCATATTATGTACAATAAAGAATAAATAAATAAATAAATAGTAACATGCAAACTCAAACTCAAACTCAAACATTTATTAATTCAATTAGACTTCTTCTAGAAGCACTTTTGAATCGTCATTACATTTTTTAAATTTACCACGCAATATATGCAAGATTCAAATTTAAACATTGTATTCCTTCAACTATGTATTTCAAACGTCAAGTTATTGACCCACCACTGGTTCCGAAAGTTTATATACAGAAGAATCTTGTTCCATGTTCCATCAATATGTATAATCGAATTTTAATATAACAGTTCAATAGATGTTTATCTAACAATGAGTCAGCATATTTAGTATCAACATTCCTTGTTAAGAGGAGAGAGTGTACCGCTTTTCACTACGTAACTGTATTGAAAGGGATATCTTGTATATTAGTCTGGGGTCTTTCCTGTTTGAACCATTTGGCTTTATTAGGCCCCATTATAGGCATGAAGAAAATGAAATTATTGTTTTCTTGTTGATGTGTTATATGGACAAGTGATAAATCATTTTCGTTGAGTTAAACTTACGACTGGCTTCGACTTTTGCAACTATAATTTATGCGAAAATTCGTCAAAATTAGTTCAATGAAATAAAAATTTAATGTGCCTATTTATCATCCAGATTCTATACTAAATATTTGTGAGCTTGTCTGTTTTTGAAAGTTTGTAACAACGAAACAAATTAATGAAATGAAATGTAAATATTATTTTTGTGGTTGCTTGGTGGTTGGTTTGTTTAATGATTGATAAATCACTTTTACAACTTTTATTCAACATTGGTTGTTCTATAATTGGTCTAAGCGTGAATATATAGCCTTTAGCCTTCCTCAATAAATGGGCAATTTAACAAAGTTTTCAAATCGAACCCGGAGTTCTTGAGATTAGCGCTGATGATTGATTAGCAAATTCTTCAGCTTTATAATATTAGTATAGATTCAACTAGGTAATATAAATACGGTATGATATTACTATAATATGATACTAGCTTAATTCATATATTTACTTCAAAGATCCACCAGCTATTACTCGATAAATTGACGTGTTTTATAGCAGTGGATATGATATCGCATGTCGACATGCACTTACGCGGTGATAGCTAATGCAATACTTCATACACTGACACAAAAACAAACATTTCACTGTTAATTATCTGTTGAAAATGAATATTGTAAGGAAGGATGTGTATGTGTGTCGTGTTGTAATTTTTGATGTTTTTTAACGTGAACCCGGCTGAATACGAAATAGTAATCTTACTATGGAATGTAATTAATAATGAATATTGCTATTTGTATCTTAGGTCTACACCGAGAATAAGCTAGGCATTCAACGAAGCAGAAAATACAGACGTATTTAATACGGAATATTATGAAACAAAGATAGTTATCATTGTTCTAAGAAAAGAATAAGACTATATTTTTCAAACTTATTAAATGTTGTATTAAACTAGTCTGTGATTACACTAAGGTTTAATTCTAGTGCATTTTGAAGAATATTTCAATTCAATAAATATTATTCGTCAAAGTAGCTAACTAGGTTAATTAAAATTAAGTCGTGATTCAGGTCATTTAAACTGAAATTACTTGAACGTATTTTTTAGCTATACAGACTAGAATGTCGTATATTATTCTTCATTTTCATTATTGTCACATTCCTGCGTATTTACTTACCCATTGCGACGGTATTTACGAAACGATTAAGTTAATAGAGAGAAATTATAGAAATGCGACGATTATGCACGGATTGGATTAACCAGTTTGTTACCAAACAGATCCGGGTCCAAAACTTTCAGCCTTGAGTAAAAGTAGCGAATGATACCGCGATATATACCCATAATATCTTTAATTACCATAATGAATTTAAAACGTAACATTTACATTAATTTTATAACGCGTAACATGATAAGTATACATTTCGTTTCATAAAAGTGATCGTTCGTCATTTTTTACAATTCACCTGTAAAAAAAAGAAAAAAATATTAACACTCACCATTTTTGAAAGGGACGGTCTCCGATCGAAATTCCCCATAGCAATACCTTAACTATTAGATACAAAAATATCCTTTTGAAATCACAACAGTTTCACATAATTCACAATCATGACATAGTACACAAATTAAAAAGTTAAATTAAATTAAAAATAAAATAATAAATAAGTGTCACTGGCTGCACGCACTTTTTAAAAAATAAAAATCTGACAGGTGACAGTTCGCGGTTTTTCGTTGGGCGGGAAACGTGATGTCGCGCGGGCCGTTCGTCATAGACTGGCAATATGGCGGGTTTTTTTGAGGGTTCACACAAGTCGATTCACTTTCTACGACCTTACGTTGTGTGCTTGTAATTAAGCGCTAAGTTTTACGTAATATGACGATGTAACTTGTATTTGGTTTCCGTAAAATTCTTTGGAAACGTTTATTTAATCGATCCGTGGAAACTGACCAATAAACTAATCTCCACAACGATTTCTATAGACAAATCCTATTTTTTGCTGCAACTCTATAGTTCGAAATAACTTGTTTTTATCACCAACCTGATAGTCTTTAAAAAGATATTATAGTATTTCAGACATTTGTCTTGTTTTTGTAACATTCTTTCGATATAAACTTCGGTATTACAAAATTTGCATGAAAATTGCCAATCCATTTGGAAACGTATCTCATCTTTACTAAACAATGACATTTTGCTGAAATAAATAATAATAGATCTTTTGTTGTTATTTAAATATATAAAATACCTATATAAAACTTTCCAAAACTATGTTATATCGCAGAAACATATAAAGTTTGCGAAACAACGAGTCATCATAACCTGTAGCCTTGAGGACGCGACGCGTTGAATTCTTTTGCATGAAACGCCAACACGAACATCAAAAGCTTTATCGAATGCATTTGCTTAAATTATACTCGTATAGGAGCTACCAACGTTGACAAGTGAGAATTTTAGTATAGTTGGTTCTTTGATATACTGTTCCTCTTGCTATTTCGGTTAGAGTCCGGGCTGTCTGGCTGGTCGCAGTGGTTGCGTTTTTTAGTGCGCATCTTATCTGCACAGGATAATTTCCTTAATTTTAAGTCATTTTTTAACGCGTAGTTTTTAATCTTTTGCCTTTAGATAGATCCATCAGACATAATTTTTTTATTGCAAGACGTTTTTTTCGTTGTTAAATAGGTGCCAGACGCAATTTTTTATTTCGTTTTTATAAAAAATTCAAATTATTTTAGAATGTCTGTAAATTTCATATTATGTTCTTCAAACATTATATAATCTAAAATTAATTAGCCAGACGCTAATTCGATTGTTAAGTATTAAATAATGTGTATAAATAAAAAAAAGTAATGAAGCATGCAGCTCATCAGCTAGTGTATTTTAATTATGTGACAGGAAATAATTGTAAGAATACAATATTATTTATACTTGTTCTTATAAATAAAAGATATAATGAAAAAAAAAAACATAAAAGTGAAAAATAAATTAAAGTTACCATGTAGTTACATTGAAAAGAATGCAATAAAAACTATATCGATGAAGGTTAAACAATTACATTGTTAAATTTAAAAAGCCATCTTCATAATCATCATCATCATCATCTTCCCTCTCACTGTCAGAATTATTTATGTTATCGTCTAAGGAATTGTTATTGTTTTCCAATATTCCATCATCTGTAAACTAAAGAGAGAAACTAAGAAAATTAGTTTCAATATTGATGTACACACATACACACACACAACACACACACACACACACCACACACGACACACACACGTGAACACACACACAATCGCATGTTTTAGTTTGTATTGAATTTAACTAAAGTAGTTAGCATGAATTTATATAGGTATACTAGCGGTCCGCCCCGGCTTCGCCCGTGGTACCTACATGTTTAAACTATCCTATCTCTCAAGTTGGATCGAACTGCACATGGTGTGCGAATTTTATTATAATCGGTTAAGTGGTTTAGGAGTCTTTTGAGGACAAACGAGATTTATATATATTAAGAATTAAGATTAATGAATTAATATTGTAATCATCATCACTACATAGTATAAAACAAAGTCGCTTTCTCTGTCCCTATGTCCCTATGTTCCTATGTCCCCTTAAATCTTTGAAACTACGCAACGGATTTTGATGCGGTTTTTTTAATAGATAGAGTGATTCAAGAGGAAGTTTATATGTATAATAACATCCATTAAATAGTGGAGAAGTACTGTTATTTTTGAGGTTTCTAATGTGATGTCGTAAATAATTACATTTTTTCCACTTACAGTGCAAACGCAGGCTGAACCCTACGAGTTTTATCAAAATAATGTACTAACTATCTTACTAACTAACTTTTCAATGTGTACTTGAAAAGGTCTACAGAAAAGTCCGTGATGGTATATGTCTATCTCTTATGGATAACCCACAATAACTTTTTTTTGTCATTTACTTTTTACGACAAATAATGGCTAATTTTCGAAGCGATTTTAACCAATACAGCATTAATCCTTAACCAATTAAAGACCTTGAATACATTGTTCATTTAATATAGATCTATATGGCCCTTTACACCGTATGATTTAAGTGAATATTTTCGAAGATATTACAGATTTAAAAATTGCGGGACGTAGCGTTTGCGGCGGTACCGGCCGGCCGCCCGCGGCCCTTTTATATATTTTATACCCGTGCGAAGCCGGAGTAGGCCACTATGTTTTTATATACAACGTTCACAGTTTTTCTGTAGTGTATTTAGTATCAGCGTTGCACCCGTGCGAAGCCAGGGCGGGTCGCTAGTTAAGTAATAAAAAAAAATATTTTGTATAGAAGATTGTTGATGTACCCTAATAGTTTATTTTTTAGCCTAAGGAATAAAATGTACCAATGAAAGGTACTTGTTCCCACAACACAGGGAATCCTAGAGTAGGAACAATTCAATTTCTATGCATCTTATATTTTAGAAAAAAAAAGTTATTTTTTATTGTTATTTAATTTTCGCGGCCGACCCTTTCTATCTCTCTTGCACTTTAAACTATCTCTCCATATACACAATCATCAAATTGTTGTACTTACCTACTTTCACTACGTTTTTATTTGTACATATTTAATACTTAACAATCGAATTAGCGTCTGGCTAATTAATGTTAAATTATATTATTTTTGAAGAACATAATATGAAAATTACAGACATTCTAAAATAATTTGAATTTTTTTATAAAAACGAAATAAAAAATTGCTCATGGCACCTATTTAACAACGAAAAAAACGTCTTGCAATAAAAAAATTATGTCTCATGGATAGATCTAAAGGCAAAAGATTAAAAATTACGCGTTAAAAAATGACTTTAAATTAAGGATAATTTCCTGTGCAGATAAGATGCGCACTAATAAACGCAACCACTGCGGCCAGCCAGACAGCCCGGACTCTAACCGAAATAGCAAGAGGAACAGTATATCAAAAAACCAACTATACTAAAATGACTTTTTTTTAAACGTTAATAGCTCCCGTACCATACATTAAACAATACAATATTTGAAATGAAAAACAAACATGGAACAGAATTCAGAAAACTAGGTACTAAATAATGTACTTAATTATACTGAAAAGTATGCATCGCTTTATCAACGTCAATCGATATTTTAATCGTATCGTTGATTCTTTAGACAACTTACAAAAAATACGGTTTATTTTCCCTTTGGAAAAACTTTAAAACGTCTAAAAATATTGGCTGAAGGTTATTTATAATTCTAAGCTACATAATATTTTTCGATTGCTTACGATGCATTCAAATTATTACGCTATAGCCTACAACTATTCCCCAAAGGCACTTATAAACCAACTCTTATTACCTTCCCATCAAATCCTATCCTTGTTGCGTATTTATATCCTTTTATAAGGCCATCTGTATCAAATTTTATTATAATATGTTTCGAGGTTTAAATGTGTAAGCGTAGCATCTATTTTAGTTACGTTATTTGCACATATAAGTGAGGATAAATATACAAACACGTATTAATAATATTTAATACACCAATGTTAAATTTACACAAATTTTAGATTCCATGAATTTATGTATCACATTATATAAATTAAAATCAAATTGCTACTTTCCTGATCATAATTATTATGGCAAATATTTTTCCCAATGTAGACTTATCATCAACTAGCTGCGCCCCGCGGTTTCACCCACGTGGCTCCGCTCCTGTTGGTCTTACCGTGATGATATATAGCCTATAGCCTTCCTCGATAAATGGGCTATCTAACACCGAAAGAATTTTTCAACTCAGACCAGTAGTTATCGAGATTGGCGCGTTCAAACAAACAAACTCTTCAGCTTTATAATATTAGTATAGATTCGACTATTTAAAGCCATAGACACACATGGTCTAGTTTTCTAGATTTTATGCGTGGACTCACAAAAACTCGAGCGCAGGAATGTAGTCCACCACGCCTTGTGATCACGCACATACCTATCTAACTTATTTTGCGTAGACATTACAGAAATGGTTTGAGTAATAGAATTAATTTTATGATGTAATTGAACGTTTTTTACGAGTCAATAAAGGTTTCAAATAATTGGTTTCAACTTTGTTGATACACATTACAGATAGTCTGCAATCTAGATGAAAAAATTCCCAATTTATGCTATATTTCTATATTCAACTCCAATAAATTATCCAATAAAATGTTATAAATCCGCGAACCCACACTGTTAAAATGTACAGAACATTAATTTTTATATTTTAACAATATGATAATTTCAATTATATACCGTATATTATTGTATTAGTCAATCTGTTTCTGCATAACTGCCAAGCTTAATTTATTTTATAAAGATTATTAGAAGCATCGTCATTATTTATTGACAGAGTAACACGATATGCATATTATGTTACGCTCAATTTAATATTGCTAAAGAGTACAGAATATTAAACAATTTCATGAGGACTTTGAATTACTTTAAAAATATAAAAAGTCTCTACTCTTTTTTATGTAGGTATACTTACTTCATTTTTTTAAATGAGTAGCTTTTGACAGCGCGAGCGGCTTCTCCCGATTTATCTAAAACCTTAGATCTAGACTTAACAAATAATATTCTAAAACCTTCCTCGGGAACCACTCTATATATTAACACGTTCACTGCGGCACCTAAAATGCCAAACTTACCGTTGTTGCGGCATGTCTTCCATACTTCACATCGGCAAGTTCACCACTGTGCGTCATGAGCCATTTTTATCACATCGCACCTTCTGACTTTGAAGGTTAATAATTTCATGAAATTTCAAGATATTTCAAAATTTTTTTTTTTCAGATAATAGTATATATAGTCTAGTATATACCGCATAAATAGCTTTTAGTTTGACCCAATAGTTTAAAAGATATGAGGGAAAATGTAAACCCCTGATTTTGTGAAAAATTATTTGCCATCCCGCACTGCGTTGATACGGCATGTTTACAGTAATAGCGATGGGAAACGCTGTAAAATAAAACATCGATATCGATATAAATCAATTTTGTATATTTCAGTCTGTTTGTTAACAGATAACGAGATCGTCGATACAAAAAAAAACACATATAAAACAAGGTACTTGATAGAGGAATCAGGAAATTGTTCAGTAACTTTTGTTTTAATGTTTTATATTATTATCACAACTGTCATCACATTTTTGCATTTATGCTACGAAATAAAAGAAAGTAAAAAAAGTAAAGCCTCTAAGGTATCATTGTCATTTAAAAAAACTCAAAAGAAAAGTGCTTCGGTCCTGGTGCATCACTATGCGAGACTGACACGCGGCGCGCTCGCAGTACAGTGCGGCATGAGGTGCTTGTCCATGGCAAAATATTTGACATGCCGCACACAAAAGAAACGGTTTCTTTTCTATGCGTTGTGTCCAATATTTTGCCATACGATTTTTAAACGAAATTGAGTCCTACTTCAAACTGTGATCACAAAAATATATTTGTCTCTTTTCTAGTCATTGATTTACATATAAAAAACCTCGCCGCACCACGGTGAAAACTGCGATTTTGGGCGCCGCACTGTGGTGTAGTCGCTGATGGCCCGATACTGGACATGCCGCAGTGAACGTGTGAAAACAATCGCATCAAAATCCGTTGCGTATTTTGAAAGATCTAAGCATACATAGGTACCTACAGTCAGACAGACAACGGAATGCGACTTTGTTTTATACTACATATTTACCTGATCAAAAGCCTACTTTTCAGCGATTTTGCTAGCCTGAGAAATGTATTTATTTTTAACAAAAATTGCATTCATACATATTCATTTAATCGACAAATTTCATTTATAATCATAAACCCAAGCCAGTAGAATCAAATACTTTTAAATGCTATTTATTTTGTGCAATGAAACTGGTACAACTAGCTGCAATTTAAACTTGGTATTTACTTACTTGCTAAATTTAATAGTTTGATGTCTAGTACTACAGTTAATTTTCTTAATTTAGCCAAAGTTTTGATGTAAATCTATTTAAACAACAATTATCATGAAAACAAAAACCCACCCGCTAACTTTTTAGTGGGTATTATTTTATTTATCATATTGATCTTTCATTTCATGTTATGATAAGAAAATAAAAAGCAAAATAAATGGCACATTTTAGGATAATTTCGTCTACGAATATCATCTTGTGTATTCAATCGAAAATTTGTAACGTAGGCGATAAAATTAATAGTAAAGGTTAAAAAAGGTCATCATCATAATCAATTTCTATTACTCATTATCTATACTCAATAAAATTAATTAATTATTAATCAGTATCCATTAAATATTAAGTCACAAGTAATAATTACGAAATGATTTCTTGAACTCCGTTATAGATATAATGCTATAATTAAATAATTAATATTCTACGAATGTTCGTGTAGCCCTAGCCGGTGCATCTATCGAACAGAACCGGACGTCCGATGGGACAATACCCGTTGCATGAATATTTTATTTCTATTGTAATTGCAAGAAATTGAAATTGTCTTTTTTTTAATTTTAAGACTACTTTTCCAGACGCAGCCTTATATACTTAGTGTGAGAAACTAAAAGTATATTTTTATTCTTTGACAAATGAAATATTCAAAGGGGAAAGATTTTTTTAATTCTATTTATTTCTATATATATTTAATTTAGTTCGTTGAAAAAATAGCAAGCAATTTGCAGCTTTAAAATATTATTAGTCACATATAAATGAACTTGAGTTTACAGCGCTTTAGTAGCGACATAAATTAATAACATAAAAAATGTAGCGAAAACTTATCTCTAAAAATTCCCCTACGAATAAAATTGCGTCTCGGAAAAACGTATGCAGGCATAAAAAGTGGAACATTACATTTCAATGGACTACTACTACTTATAAAATATAGAATATGTATATGAATAGGAAAGTGACATGAAACGGTTTTTGATTCTACCTTTTGAAAACAATGAAAAAACCCAAAACAGAATGAGAATTATATAAACTATTAATCATTTTAGCATTTAATGAGCGCCATCTAGTGATCAATGCAGAAATTTAAAATGAATGCGGTCATTCTCAATAGCTCGGAGCCTCAATAGTTAGGTACATGATGGGTACATGTTTGACGAATAGACAGGTGGCGCTAAATACAAAAACGGAATGGTAGTTATTTCGTTTTTATATAAACAATCAGATAATCCAATGATTAGATGTGTAAGCATAACATTAAAGCATTAATAATTCAATAATTCATTCAATTATTCCATTGATTTTACATTTTTAAGTCTGTAAAATTATTGAATCTGTCTCCAAGATTCGACAACGTCAATGTTGACGTCAGAACAATGTCAAATCTCGGACGTCTCACGTCACGTCAGTAAAATTCATTTTATAGTCTGTAGCTGTAGCGCGATCGTGTGTTCGAGTGTTCGTATTCGTAAATTGGATTTTGTGAAACGAAAATATTACGCGCATTGATCGATTTATTTACATAGTTCGATTTTATAAAATTGATGATATGTTGTGAGTTTGATTAAATAATCGTAAGTGATAAATCAACATTCCACAATGGCTAAGTAAGTGAAATTCAATTTGTCTTAATGAAAATTGATCATTGCATTTATCGCTCGACTAGCCGTGAAAAGTGTATTGGAAAGGCGAAAGCATGAATTTTGAGAAAGCTATTATCTCCTACATATATTTAATATGATACTTACGTTTTTAGTTGTAAATATTATATACCTACCTATTCTGAATTTTATAAAAATATTGTAATATTTTTGTTTTATGGCGCAAACCGATATATTATATTTTTATCATGGATATATTTTGATGGTACACCTTATTTCAGCTTAAATATAAAATGTGTGTGTATGTACAAACGGTTTTGTGTGGGACCAAATGTTTTCATTTTATTTTAAAATAAAAAATTAAACAAGAAACCAGACAATTAAAATCTTTATTACCACACTTTTATCATAATAATACATTTTTTACTTATAAAAATGTATAATAAAGCACTATAAGCAAACAAATCGTAGATTGTAACTCAGTATGTACATGGAAAATAAAAATTCCACTATTAAATAAATAAATATGTGTGTAATAATAACATTTAGTACAATTATTTATATGTAAATTATATGCAAACTAAAATAATGAATGACAATCAAAAGAGAAGTCCTTGAACCTCATCCTTTTATAGATCACACTTGACCGTGAACATGTCAACATATTTTATGATCTTATCTTCCGACTCCTAAAATTAGGAGATTTTCAACACACAAATTGTGTTTTAAACAATGTTTGAGTATTCTTAGCATTATTTTGTTAATCTATATTGAGAAGTTTATACATATTTTCCTGCGTTTATAAAAATGTGTAAAAGCTATGCAAAAAACAATGTACATACATTTTATAGACCCAAATCTTAATATACTTTTACGCATTAGTGAAAAAATGACTACTGAATTATTCCATTATATCTGATATAAACAAAATTTTAATCCTAAATATAGATAGCTAATCTCAAATCTAAGCCGCATTATAAAAATGAAGTGTTTAGACACATTATTAATCTACATATTTTGTTTTTATGTTGCAACTGATTATAATAATAATAACCTTGACTTATTTATTCAAGAACTAGCTTTCCGCCCGCGGCTTCGCCCGTTGCGTCTAAATCCTAATAAATTATATACTTAAACTTTCCTCTTAAATCACTCTATTTATAAAAAAATCGCATCAAAATCTGTTGCGTAGTTTTAAAGATTTAAGCATACATAGGGACAGAGAAAGTGACTTTGTTTTATACTATGTAGTGTTAATAAAGCCTGTTATTATTCAAAAAAGATTTAGGAAACATTTGAAAATAATCACTTTTTTTTCTTTAATAACAAGTTTCAAGATTACATCTCATGCAATTACATTTAAATAATCTAGATATCTTGCTAAATAATAAATTTATGTTAATAAAATTTGGCAGGAATTTGCATTAATGCTGCAAGGTATATGATAATAATGATAATATGCAATATAAAAAGCTATTATATGATTTATTTTCCAGTTATAACGAAAATATTAAAATTATTAATTTCAAATGCATGTCTAGAGAATATAAATCACTATAAAAGAGTTGTTAAATTATAACACCTGAATACGCTCCAACGAAATAAAATTTATAATCATTAGCTGTGGTATTTTAATTGTATGTGTCTAAAAATAAAATTGTTATTTCAAATAATAAGTGTTCTATTCTTAATTAAAATTAATAAACCGGAGATAATTGAGCTAGTATATTAATTTCTGTTCATTAGCAATGTTTGACTGTGCAATGTGTATTTTTTATTTTATTTATTGCTAGCTTTCGGGCCGCGGCTTCCCTCGGATTGTCTTAAACTTAACAAATTATATACCCTTTCGTGAGAACTACTCTATCTATTAAATAAGCCTCAAAATCCGTTGCATAGTTTTTGAAGATTTAAGTATACATAGGGACGAACAGAGAGCATCCTCGTTCTATAGTATGTAATGATTTTCAAAGAAATAAAAATTCATTTTATAAATGCACTATTACACTTTATATACTATTACTATGCACTATATACTAATAAATTATATTAAAAGCCTATAAGAATGAACAATTATCCAATTTAACACCATTTATAAGGAAGGGTGTTCGCCCAAGTGTGTAAATATTTCAATTAAGCTCATGTAAGTTATAGTTATAGCCTGTAGTTGGTAATTGCATAAAAAAAGGTATCCGTGGCATATCATACATTGTTAAGCCATTCCATTCATTGGAATAAATAAAATTACAACTTTTTATAGTTTCAAGTTATACATGAAGATAACAATATTATCAACATAAAGTAATTTTTATTTGAGAACTTGTGAATTTCATTAAAAAGATATTATTTTGGCAAACTTATTGCTCGTGGTTTTTTGGGATACATAAGTAAATGTTTCTTCCATTTTGTTATTAAATGAAAAAGTCGTATTAGAACATCACTTAATAAAAAAGATTGGCTTAACGGATTGCAACGATTTTTATTTTATTAAATTTCTATAAAAATAGTTAAACCGTGGCGCACAGTTTTTCTAATTATATATCTATTTTCTCAGGGAAATGATGATAGTGTTCGTGTACGACACGCTGTGCTGCGTGTCGGAGGAGGACGACCCGGCGGACGCGGTGCTGTACTTCCACCCCGGGTGGGTGTCCGACACCCAGAGACACGCGCTCGCTGGACAGGTGAGGTGTAGATTAATGTTAGGACTTAGGAGTAACGTCGAGAATAATGATGGGTGTAGATGGTCTATCGTCTACTGTTAAGTGCATTGCCTTTTTAGTTGGTACTGAGGTGGAAATTTTAATTTAATAATGTAATAAGTGCCTTATTAAAATTTAATAAGTTAGATGTGATAATATATCGAATTGGTTACAATTTAATAAAATAAAAAAAGACTGATAGGATAGACTTTAAAGTACCTACTGATTTGCTCACATCTCTAAACTTTTTATTTTTGCAAAAGATAATGAACAATGTTGGTATTTCAATACAACAATTATATCAAATAAATCCTGACAAATAAATACATCATATTTATCTCGATTGTATGGCATTGGATTGCTTTTAACTGTCACTGTTATCGTTATCCAAATCATAAATAACGATTTACGATGTATTTCCCGCCCATCGCTTCTGTTGTAATATTGCCTGAATATTTACATAGCTTTTAGCTTAAATCACTAGAAAATCTTTAAAAATGTATATTATTTATTTATTGTTACGTGACAACCAGCGCTACGTAATCAGATTTGTAATAGTTGTAATGGCCACGTATGCAATCTATAACTACTAATATTATAAAGCTGAAGAGTTTGTTTGTTTGTTTGATTGTTTGTTTGAACGCGCTAATCTCGGGAACTACTGGTCCGATTTGAAAAATTCTTTCGGTGTTAGATAGCCCATTTATCGAGGAATGCTATAGGCTATATATCATCACGCTAAGACGAACAGGAGCGGAGCCACGCGGGTGAAACCGTGCGACACAGCTAGTTAAATATAATGCAATTGGTATTAACAGTATGGGTAACTTTTACCCGACTCTAGCAAAGGAATAAGAAGTTATTGTAGTCGAATGCAAAGTTATTTTGAACTCTCCATAGCATAAACGTTTTATTATACATATGTAATATTTCAGCTTGATGTGTTGTTAGATTATTTTTATGTCTGAGATCGACTGTTAAATTGGATTTGATATCAAAACTGTATAAAGTAAAGGATTTGGTGCAAAATTCAAATTATATTTCCATTTTTTCTATAAACTTATCAAGCTATTTACCTATCACAAGTAAATAGTAAATACATTTACAAGTGGATTATAATGACCATTTTTAGTTTACAATCTTACTTCTTCCTAGTTTTTTCCATAATAATTTGTCCCGATGAAATAAAAAACACTATATAGTTACCTAATTAAATAATAAAAACTAATAGAGTCATTCGTAAATATGTATGAAATGGACACGCCTTTATAGTCTTCATGTATAAACAATTGAATAAAAAATGTTCCCCAACAGGTTTATTAGCGAAGTAAGTGTAATATAATTAATTAATTTTGCAATATGACAACATTGTTGGTATACCGGTATTGCCATCTTGGGATTAGATAGGGATCTATATGGTTTTTGAACTGCTATAAAAATATTAAGTGCTTTGAACTTAACAGTAAAGCAGAGTTAAGACAAATACGAGGTTATTTCCTTGTATCTTAATGGTTGTTTAAGTTAAATGTGTAGGTCTTTATGATATCTGAATTATTAATGAAAAATGATACGTCGTTCTTGACTTTAAAATTATTTACTGTGTAATGTTTGTTTGCTTTATTTAATCGTCGTATACTCTACCTATTACGGTGCTTTTTGATCAAACGAACATAGAGCTAGAGCTAGAACAAGAGCATTATTTCGTGATCTTTTAGTGTACACGAATACGTGTATTCAGTGTTGTTCAGTATTAGAACATTGCATATAATCTTTTCGAACGCACTAAGAACAACGAAATAATGATGTAGGTACGCCTGTTTCAACTAAAATAATTGGACATAGTGGAGTTTGAATGAGCATTAGCTCTTTGGATGTAAATGCACCGTTAGACAAATCATTTTAGGTGTAAATCCGTTGTAAAACATACATATTATAATTTATTAATGACATGTAAACAGACACACAAATGCACAATAAACTTATTAGACATGTGTGTATTATGAAAGGTTTTCATAAGGCACAATTTACAAATAAACTTTTTATCAAGGTGGTGGGAGCGGCCCACTGCGTCAAGTCGCTGTTCTCGCAGCCAACGGCTATCACGCTGCAGAGCGGCAAGTTCATCATCAGGGAATATGGCAGATATGTTCTGGTGAGTTGCTTTTATTAACTAGCTTTCCGCCTGTGGCTTCGCCCTTTTCGTCTAAAACCTAATAAATTATATACTTAAACCCTCCTCTTGAATATAAATATATAATAGCTATTAAAAAAAACGCATCAAAATCACTTGCGTATTTTTAAGGTTTAAGCATACATTACGCACACAAAGCGACTTTGTTTTATACATACTAGGTAGGTATGTAGTGATATTAGAGTTCTATGAAGTTGTCCTGTCTATGTATCTTAACTCTATGTCTTCCTATTGTGTTTTCTTTGAACTTTTGCGTGGAAGATGGATGTTTAAAGCAATAAAACATTTTATGATGTACCTTGTATGTAAACTAATGTAGAATAACTCAGTTAACTAATACTTACTCAGTCAATGTGCCTTATTAATAGTTAGATACCTACGTGAAAAAAACCATCACGAAATCCTGTTGTTTAAAACATTTTGTAGTGTTTAACGGATTTTATAGTGTTAATTATTTGCTTTATAACACAATATATTATGATACTAAGAAACATTCTTACGTATTCTTCAGAAATGATTGCGAAACATTTCAAAAGTTAAACACCTATCAACAAAACATTGACTACAACACATAATATTTCCCATAATTCTACTATAATAATTATATATCTTACAACAATATTAATTCCATGATGCCTTTACTACCGTAAAAGCTATATAATACGGCATTAATTAAGGTTTCCAATAAAACATCTTATGAAAGCGACATTGCATAACTCCACAAGGATAGCCGGTATGTAAAGACGGTAATAAATTAGCCATTTGTATCGGAATGAATGAAGTGCCTTGTAATCAAGTATAATGCGTTGTTTCTAGTCTTATCTTCATTATAATTAATTTATTATAATACGATAATGATAGGTAGGTACTTCTTCTACGTGAAAACGGCTAATCACATCTCAGTGAAATTTTGTAGTGATAGATTTTAGTATTTTTTATATGACCTCGTTACTCGTGTCACAGACTGATGCCAGTATTAATATAATATTGAAACTCTCAAAAGACAGAAAAACTCTGCGTGTTGTATCTGTGTCCCCAGTCCCCACGTAAGCCTTCCAAAAGGCCGGGTACCTTCCTACTGTGGTACCCGAGTATTATGGAATAGAGAAACATGATAATAGATTTCTCGTTTTTGGAAGGTATTCGTTTAATTTTTTTTTTTTCAGGAAATATAACCTCTTGTTTATGATTATTACTTCCAAGATTTATGATTTGAGTTGCAAAATATCAGGGAAATCCAGTGATGTGCGTCAGTGTTTATTATTATAAAAAGACAAGACTTAATTCATGATAATATGTAATGCCATTAATAATTTAAAAACATCAAAATGTCAAAAAATAAATAATAATAGTAACGGTACTCGGTAGGCACATTCAACGAATTCTTCCACATACTACGGTAAATAAACTAATATATTTTTCATATTGTACCAGAAAATAAATAAAAAATTGGTTGACTGTAAAGTCGGTTTACTGACGATAGTTGAACGTGACAACGTCCGATTGTGCTTCTTTGTCGCTCGTTCCGCGCTCTCGCTCGCACTTCAAGCCTTACATGGAACGCCTCAGAGCGAGGTAACGCCGCATGAGTCATGTTTTTTCGTGCGTGCAGCCGGCGCTATCGAATAGACGTTGTCATAAGACGTTGTTGTTATAAGACGTTGTCACGTCAAAATATTATTAATTTCCATTTGTACCTCGTCACAAACAAATTCCCAATATTAATCAAAGAACCTTCGAGAAGGCTCGCCCAATGAACCGTAACTACTTACGTACTTAGTACTTCATTTTCGCAATAATTTGGTATAATTTTTGCGCTTGATTGATTCACATGCAATTTTTTTTGACTTATTAATAAGTCGTAATTATGAAGAACAAAAGATTTTTTGTTATTTTGTTTATAATTTAAATAGAATATAACCTAATAATTATAATTAATAAATGATGTAGGTTAGGCAGCTTTAAACCGGCTACTCATCTACCTGCAGCAGGGGCAATATAGGAATTGCACCCTTAATTGTCTCTTTAATTGTGATGTGTATAGGCAAGCAGGGGCAATTTAGAGAACAACTGAAATTGCCTCGATCGTCGTGCAACCGAGATTGTTCCTATATTGCCCCTGCGGCAGGTACGTGAGGTACGTACGTTAGATGCGAGGCTTTAGATTTCTCAGTATGAAATATAATATTAAGGGCCTAGTAGGCGAAAACGGCAAAATGGACTGTTTCCTATGAGCTATAATTGAAAATGTTGAAGTTTTTTCGCACTGAAATTTCTAATATGTATTACAGAACGTATGTGTATCCAAAACACGATTGGAAAGATTTTGCTTGATAAAAAAAATCCTGAAGTTACCTCTAAAATATCATATAAATGCTCATTACAACCGTATTTTACGATAATAATTCGTATAAAATCACAAATACATAGGTACCTTCTCGATTTCTTGACTGTTTTAAATTTAGAAAATACTAAATATTTTCATTCTCTTTTTGATAAAAATGTGAATGGCGCTTACGATTTTTAGTTTGAGCACGTTGATTCCATACTATCCGCGGACCCCCTCACCCCTTAATATCTCTATAAGATGTTTCGTGTTTTATGAGTTCGCGTGTACTTTCATTTTGTGCTGTCTATCAAAGCAATGAATATAATAAAATGAACAATTTAATAGAAAACTAAATTCATCACGGATACGTATAAGGTCACCCAGGGCTATTGCAACTATGGGGCTATGGCAACTAGTTATCATAACTAATTTATTAGAGTTGTTGTAATATATCGCCACCTATGATTCAATAACTCAACGACTAATAAATCTTACAAGTAATAGATGGTGCCACTACGATGAAAACTATTTGATTGATAGGCCATTGTGTCAAACCGCTATTTTGAAGTTGGTGTGCGTAAAAACAGTTGTCGAGTTTTACAGACAAAAAAATTGTTTAGGAGTGATTTTTTGTAGGTGTTTTTGATTGGACAAGATTATCACAAGCCGTTAAGCATATTTCATTTATATTTTTAATGCGTTAGTTGACTCTATTTTGTGTTATTGATGCAGTTACATTTGCCTCATGAAAATTTAACTGTGAGGTTATTGCAACTGTGAGGTTAGTTACAATAGCCCCTTATATTTTTGTATGAAACTAAAAACACTAGTGATGTGACAGTGTCGATATTTTTAATTTATTATGTCCTTCTTGGTAGTCAAAATATACTTTCTTTATGATTAATTAAAGAAGAACCATCGATTATTTCTTCGATATTATACCCAGAGACGGGTTCATAAGTAAAATTCAAATTAGATAAAAAAAGCGTGGTTAAAGAATATAACTAAAAATGATAGGTAGGATAGTTCTGTGATTGTTCAAGTAATTTTTAGTAAACGGTTGATTAACTAATAAACGTATTTTGTTTGGTTAACGTTTTTAACAATATTTAACACAAAGAATATTATTTGTTCTGACCAAAAACTAAAATTGACTTAGTAGGTAGGGGCACTGTAATTTTTTTTTTGTTGCGATTTAAAGTGGTAAATCAAAGTACATGAGTTTTTCCTCTAAATAATGCGGCGCCATCTACGATCGCAACGTTATTGTAGCAATAGTTCCCTAATACACAATAGTACGATACAAATCACACGCAGAATAATAAAAAAATATCGATGAATAAGTTTTTTGCATTCCCCACACTAATTCTCTAACAAATAGTTGCATTTGCCCCATAATCAGAAAAATAAGTTTTTTTCTGAAAACTAGTCCTTGCTACGCGGTAATACAGTTCAAAATCCTATGAATAACATGAATTCTCATAAATATATTCTATACTAGCGGTCCGCCCCGGCTTCGCCCGTGGTACATGTTTACGTTTTCTCTACATAAGAACCATCCTCGTACTTCAAGGAATATAATAAAAAAAGAATTATCGAAATCGGTTCAGCCGTTCTCGAGTTATGCGCTTACCAACACATTTTGCGATTCATTTTTATATATAAGAAGATTCGTTGTTTTATATTATTCTATATTCGTTGTTTTATATGAAATAGAAGAAGAGCTATGGCAGTTAGTTGCATTTACCCCCGACTAGGGGTTAATGTAACTTTTTCTACCAATTTTAGGAAATATTCTCACTACCAGTTATTTATAAGACTACTGTATTGCTTGATTGGTTTAAAATAATCTTGAATAAATACAAAAATCACTAAATGGGTCAAATAAATGACCAAATATAAAAGGAGATAACTGCAACCGATCAAACTTGAAACTTGTTATTTTTTAGTTGCATTTGCCCCGGTTGACCCTACCTTAGTTTTCTGTGACAATGTATCAAACCAATTTATTTATATTTGAGCTCAAAGCTCCATAGGTTTAGGTTCACACGTTATCTATCGTACCTAGAAATTAGAAGGCTGTAGGCATCTACTATAAAGAAGGAAGGTAATAAAAAAGTACTTGGTTCTCAAGCTGGTACAGTTGTTTGTACACAACATCTTTGCATAAAAATACAAGTTTGAGGTATGATTATGTGCAATTAATAGGAAGAATCAGGAATTTAGAACTTATAATATTAATTAACATACATGGCACAGGACTATCTAGATTCTAGGTTCACTAACAGGTTTCGCAAGTGATAAAACGAATCTAAATACCTCGTTTTGATAAAATCTCGATTTACGTATCTGTGAAATCTTAAAATGCATTCGAATACAAGAATTTCGTAAATATGCTTGTATTCTGTTTACTTATAAAACGAAATACTTGCTTTAACCTGCGGTTATGAATGCGTACAAAAAATCACATTGTTGCGTGATTGGAAGACAAATCAACAAAATTACGCTTGTAATCATGAAATTGATTTCATTTTGATGTGAAACATCTATAGGCTCACTTGTAAACCGAATTGTTGACATGGCGACGCTTGCCATGGCGACGGGTCGCCACGCTATATAGGTATATTAAGAAGAGCTGGAACGTCAACACATTTACACATTGCACATGTTAGGCCGGGAGATACTGACACAAAATTTCGGGTCATTTGTAACAGGATGGCGGTCTAGAGGGGTCTTAGTACGCAATGACAAAAAGAAAAATGATGGTCAGAACGCTGGTACCGGCGGACTAGTCGCGTGGGCGTTAGTCACACTCGTCGGATAAATAGCGAAAGTCCAACGATTTGTAATACAAAAATTTTAGAATTTACCGATAGCCCTTAAAAAAGATGTAGGCGGTAGTGTCATGCCATACTTTTACGATGTGACTTACAGTCCGCCATACCGACGTGAATGCGTTGATTTAAAAAAAACAATTCAACCATTTGTACCGGGCTAACTTTTGCACAGGTAACCATCGTCGTGCAGCCATTTACTAAAATCGCCATGCCATACTTTTCGGACGATTCCAAATGGTCGCCATACCGCGGAAAATCTGCAAATTTTTGATTTTTTTTTTCTCGCCAAACGATTTGTACCACCCTACATTTTTTCTTCAACAACTCCTGAATGATTATAAATAGAAGTGTGATAATGCCATACCTGTGGGAGGTGGCGAATGTGTATAAGATTTTTTCTTATTGTAAGATTTTATTCGTAGTTTGAACGATTTGTAGCAGTATGGCACTAATTATTCCCTCTATTAAAAGTATGGCAAATATAATAATGGTCACGTTGCATCATATACTTTCCAAAAATGCCGTACTGGTACAAATCGCCAATTCTTTTCATTTTTTTTTACGTCTTGGCTTAAGTCTTACAATCATCCGCCCCATGTTTGCAATCTGCGATATTTTTTTCTAGGTAGAATTGTATACAAACAAACAGAATATAATGATCCCATACTGTAAAAAATTATTTTACGTATTGTACAGTCGTATTTTTGAAACGTGACGAATAAATTAATTTTTCAAGTATGGCAGCACTTTTTCCCCCTACTAGAAGTATGGCAAATATAATAATGGTCACATTTTATCAAATACTCTCCAAAAATCCAAATGCAATACTGGTACAAATTGTTTGGCGAAAAAAATTTTTTTTTTTGCAGATTTTCGGCGGTATGGTGGCCTTTTGGAATCGTCCGAAAAGTATGGCATGGCGATTTTCGTAAATGTCTGCACGATGATGATTACCTGTGCAAAAGTTAGCCTGGTACAAATGGTTGAATTGTTTTTTTTTTAAATCAACGCATCGCGTCGGTATGGGGGGCTGTAAGTTACACCGGAAAAGTATGGCATGTCACTACCGCCTACATCTTTTTTATGGGCTATCGGTAAATTCTAAAATTTTTGTGTTACAAATCGTTTGACTTTCGCTATTTATCCGACGAGTTCGACTAACGCCCACGCGACTAGTCCGCCGGTACCAGAGTTCTGACCATCATTTTTCTTTTAGTCATTGCGTAATAAGACCTCTGTAGAACCGCCATTCTGTTACAAATGACCCGAAATTTTGTGTCAGTATCTCCCGGCCTATGTATGTGTCATATTTTGCAATTGTTTATAAATACAGGGTGATGTAATTGGTGTAGTACGAATATCTCAAAATCTATGAAGAATTTTGTGATACAGTAAATGGAAGAATTATAGACTATTTTACAGTATTTAGGGCCGATTTTTCAATGCTTTGATAAAACTTATCCGTCCAATAAAGTATTACACAATAATATTAAAATGTCACGTAAACTGTCAAATACGGGCAATTAGAATACGTTTTTAAAATGGTAGTTTTATACATTATTCGACGAATAAGTTTTATCAAAGCATTGTAAAATCGGCCCTTAATAAAATCATTTAATTTTTTGTTCATTTTCATTAGAAATGTCAATTTTTCTCACCAAGGTGGAAATTTGGATGATAAGGATCTTGTTAGAAAAATATAAATTTTGACTAAAATCGGCATTTTTTTTTTCAAAAATCAAATTACTAATTAATAATCAGAGTTATCACATTATTAAAAAAAATAAGCCAAACTATACACAATTTTTACCTACTTGATGCAATCCTCAAAGATCATGGACATAGTGTATTGCGCCTTCCACCATACCATCCAGAACTCAACCCAATAGAGTTACTATGGGGCATAATTAAAGGGAAAGTAGCATCACAAAATGTGAACTTTAACTTGAAAACTGTGGAAGAATTATTTAGAAAGGAAGCAAATGCTATTAGTCTGGATATGTTTAGTGACGTTTGGAGAAAGACGCGAGAGCATGAGGAAAAATATATTCAATTAGAACCAAAAGTAGATAATTACACTGACTCATTTATAATAACATTAAGAAATTCCGACGGCGAGTTCTTCGAGCGATGAAAGTTTCAGTGAAGTAGAAGATTACGATTATGATTAAATAGATTCTTCTTCTTCTCTATAGATACTGCTTTCTGAATTGGTGGTAAATGTTAAAACTGTTAAACTGTTATGACGATTCAAAAGTGCTTCTAGAAGAAGTCTAATTGTATAAATGTTTGAGTTTGAGAAAACCAATAGTGTGAAAATTATACAATAAACATGTAACACATATTTGTTAGCGCGTATTGGTAGGTATTACGTACTTACTACAAATATAATATTTCTTAGATATCTTTACTCGACCAAAGTCAGGACAAGACTGCTCCGCAACTGCAGAAGACGTCCGTTATTTAAATCATTATCAAAACAACCATCCGTGTGTTGGGAGTGAGCGCACGTGTTATTTGTATTGTTTTTATGACCTGAAATTTAATTATTATTTGATAATTGAATAATTATTAATACTTTTATCCAATTGATTATTATTAGAATAAATAATTAACTTCATCAATTGATTTACTTTTAAATTATAATTTTACAGGTAAATTATGAGAGCTTTCATAATTATATTTGCATATATTTATCTACAACGCACCCATTTTACAATTCAAGTCTAAAATGAAACTAGAGTCGCATTTATTTTTGAACATACTGTAAGTGAAATTGCATAAGTGTGAGTACTGTGAACATGCCAGCTTTCCTTAATTGACCGATACACATCTATAGGCTCACTTGTAAACCGAACGATGTTTCACATCTGCCAGGCGTCCCATGACGGCTCACATTTTTTTTTTTTTATACTGTTTCAAAATATTAAGTTAACGAAATATAATCAGAGCGTTATTTACCTACTAACGACTCTATAAAACAGCCTAGAGTCGACTTTCGGTTATAAAAACGCACTCAACTCTATCAATACATTTTCTACAGATAGACAGAGATACACATTCAGAAACTCACGTGTTAACTTCACGTGGGTATAAACCCCAAGTAAACTCCCATACAAGTTATATGGGAGTATACGTCGGAAGCTAAAATCCATGGAACCTTCGATTTTATACAATCAAGGGCCCATTCAAATAACTCTATATAGAGCAGTCTCTCGAATCTCGGAGCGCTAATATATAACTAATTAATGCCCGGCTAGAACAAACCACTTATCTTCTTATGAATATTGGAGTGCCCTCTACTCCCCGTTCCAACGTTAAGTCGAGTTTTATATGACTAATAAAAATAACCAGAGAATATTCTAGAAGTGGTTAGTGGACTTATTTTTGTATACAGTACTTCAATTGAGATGCATATCCTATACTAATATTATAGGTAAATGCGAAGGTTTATGAGGATAAATGTATGTTACTCTTTCACAAAAAAACTGCTAGACGAATTCGGATGAATCATGAAACTTTTAAGAAATATAAGTATACATCAGAATGTCACATGAGCTATAAAAATACTTGAATTTGCCCGATTTTTATATAATGATGTACTTATTTTTTGCATTGACTCTTTCCTTAAACTCGTGCTATGTGAAAGTTTATCTTCCGGTTGAATTCATAGAAAATTTAATTGAAACCTGTTATATGTTATACATATGTGAACAGCAGCACATAGCACTGCTTGTGATTCTGCTTGCGTATTATTAAATAAAAAATGAAAATAATAAATAAAAC
Source organism: Colias behrii (assembly GCA_029959065.1). Lineage (NCBI taxonomy): Eukaryota > Metazoa > Arthropoda > Insecta > Lepidoptera > Pieridae > Colias > Colias behrii. Next base: position 1,648,672 of record JARWMC010000013.1, read on the forward strand.
TTTATTGACATAATAAATAGGTTGTATATGAATCCATAGGCTCCTGATTCGCGATTGCAGTTTCCTCTTAAAAATTTTCCCTTCTCTTTTTCGCTCCCTTTAACTTATTATTTCGTGAAAAAAATAACCTATGTCATTGGTCAAAATTGGATCCCTTTGATACTATAGCGTACTATAGAATAGACATACAAAATGTAAACCTGTAATCAACCTCACCACACTTTAATCTCAGTGACCACTGCCCACAAAACTTTAACGGCCTCTAAACAAGCCAATTGCTTCAAATTAAACAATTCCTCAGAGTATACGTAACGAATGCAAAGTGTGCATAAAACTGGGAGGCAATAAAATTTGCTGAGATATTCGCCGTGGAGATGCTATCGGGAAACTTTAGTGTTACGATGGTCTATTGGAATTTAAAATTTATATTTGAAATGGTACACAGCTTAGGCCGGTTGCAAAGCTTCACCGACCATCAGTGCGTACGTCAGTCGCGCTTGTCATATGTATGGAAATACGCGTGCGTATGGTCGGTCTAGCTATGAACGGTTTTATGAATTTCCATACATATGACAAGCGCGACTGACGTACGCACTGATGGTCGGTGAAGCTCTGCAACCGGCCTTACTGTACACTGTATACTACTGTTGAAGAAGGGATAAAGCAAACTATGTTAATCCAGTCCGTAATCTATCTCTGTACAACATACCTACAGATCCGATTAGCTGTTTTGCTGTTTTACGGATAGTTGGAACTGGTTCTTCTGACCAGGGGCCGTATTATGACCTCTTATCCCCAGTCAGTTTACGTCGTGTATTGAACTAACTAGCAAATTCATATAATACCATAATTCACGGCGTAATCTGTCTGGAAATAAGAGGTCATAATACGGCCCCAGGTGTTAATCCAGACCATAATATATCCGTGTAACATATACCTACAGATCCGATTGGCTGAATTCTTATGAATATCTTTTTAATGTCTGATACCAAATACACGAAAAATAGCTGAGAATTTGCCACCGATAGAGTATAAATCGTAAAATAAAACCAATCAATTTGATCCTACAGCACAGATGCCGCAGACAAACAACAAACTTATAACCCCTCCTCTATTCCCCTTTATAAACAGTAGGAATAATTTGTTCGTTAATTTATAGGGACAACAACTTGAAATTATGGTTGAGAAAGTGTTTGTGCTTTGAATAGGTGATTCAAGTCGTTTTTAATTACGGTGTTAATTTATTAATTTATTCAAGAGTTCTACCGAAAAAAGTACGCAAAAGTGAACATTATCTCGTCGTATATACAGAATAATATGGCTTGAATTTTTGTTATTGGTATAGTTGTGTCGTTTAAATTTATTCAGTTTTGTCTAGAGGTCGTGACTCGTGATGCTTTTGGTTATTTGTTAATCATAATAATCTTATTGGTGTTATAGATCGAATATTAAAACTACCTTGTTGGTAAGCAGCAGTGTGTGAAGGCTTTAAATTCAATCTATTTTATTCAATATCGTAGAAAAGTTTTAATAATTATTTATTTATTTATTGAAATTTACCAATAGTCTGTAGCTGTTCATAACTTTTACAAACCTTTTTATATTGTCAAAAATAGTTTTGCTTATGCTTAAAAAAAAATAATCCAATTAAATTAAGTACTAAAAATTAATTATGTAAATGTTGTATTTAAACATTTTTCGTTACTAGAAAAACAAAATAATGGGAATGCGAAAACTTAGCGATATTAAAACCATCACGAAACAACTTTCCGGAAGTAACTGGCTACGAAGGAGTTATTTAAAAACTTTTCTGGGAAACGAAGTTTTACTAGAGAAATTATCCTTTGGAATATAAAGTTGTTTATTAGTTTTTTAAAATGAAGTTATTGAATAGTGATAACTAATGAGTTAATAAGTATAGCTTGATATAGCGAAAATGTAGAGTAGGTAATTGTCGTGACATTGTAAGACAAGGTTAGAGCGCAAAAACGTAGCAACGCCGGAAGGAAGAAATGCAACGATATTGAATTTAATAAGTTAACAAGCATGTTTACAAGTATTACAAGCTGCATTGAGATAATAATATTTAGACATCCTTCTGTATCTTGGAATGAAAATTTTACAGATTTACAATGCGTACCTAGTGTATGTTCTGAAAATGAGAGTACCTATTGTATAATTTGGGGCCCTGAAGTTGTTCGTTAAGTTTTTATATATATACTAACACTATAAAATAATCCACAAATCGTCCGTCAGGAAATACCCTGACGTCGGGCGAGATCTTGCTCCGTGTGATCTAATAGTTTGATCTTTAAAGAATCAGTTTCATACCTCTCACGCTATGAGGCTATAACCCGTTAGACATCTCGCTCACGTGACCATGTGACCACAACACTCGTGAGTGTTGTAACTGTTCAATGTATAAACATTGATCAAAGATAAAACTATATCCATATCATTGACGCTAAAACATTAAACAACTATGTAGATTCATGCTAAAAATTGTCCTAAGCAAAACTCTACCTACGCGTATATTATGCAGAGTTTTCTAATGAACGTATACAATAGACTTTCGACGTTACCGCGCCGAAATAAGGTGTTAATTTAAATTATATGTATTTATCAACGGTGCTCAGAAATTTTGACGACCCTTTAATCAACGATTGTATATTGTTTATAGTCTACTAGCTTACTGCCCGCGGCTTCGCCCGCTTTGTCTAAAACCTAATAAATTATATACTCAATCCTCTTGAATCACTCGTTCTATTAAAAAAAACCGCATCAAAATCCGTTGCGTAGTTTTAAAGATTTAAGCATACATAGGGACATAGGGACAGAGAAAGCGACTTTGTTTTATATTTTGTAGTGATGATCCATCCCTATCCCACATAGAAAATCTAGTCACACTACGACCTGTTAGACACCTCGTGGATCACGTGACCAGCTCGGCTGCAGGGCTTCAATGGTTTTATGGTTTAATACCTCGCCGGCCTTAATTACTTGTAAGGCTGCATTGTGTAATGGTGTTTATGTTTGCGAATAATTTCAGAATTGGTATCGGTTTACGGTTCACGTGGTAAAGAGTTAATCATACTTTTATGTTTAATATGATTATATATGTTTTTTAGTAGATGCGTATAAGATTCTGGTTCAAGTTTGAGAGGCCATGTCCAGCGTTTTTTTGTTGATAATGTTGATGATGAAGCCGAAACTAATAACTGTCCTATCGTCAAGTCGACGTTTACATTGTACAACTTGTACACGTCAATCATAAAGGTATAAAAAATTCCAGTTATGAAAATTTTAAAACGCGGGAATTTTACGAGCCGCGTGCGTTAGTACGTTTATTGTTACGTTGAACGTCAAAGCAAGGACCCGCAGTTTTAACGATGCCACTCCAATCATGAATTTTATATGCCGTGGGGTTTATTTTTGGATGGGATTGCAGATTGCTTACAAATTATGATTGACATCACTACATAGTATAAAACAAAGTCGCTTTCCCTGTCCCTATGTCCCTATGTCCCTATGTCCCTTTGTACGCTTAAATCTTTGAAACTACGCAACGGATTTTGATGCGGTTTTTTTTAATAGATAGAGTGATTCAAGAGGAAGGTTTATATGTATAATAACATCCATTAAATAGTGGAGAAGTACTGTTATTTTTGAGGTTTCTAATGTGATGTCGTAAAAAATTACATTTTTTCCGCTTACATTGCAAACGCAGGCTGAACCCTACGAGTTTTATCAAAATAATGTACTAAGTATTATACATATTGAAAAGGTCTACAGAAAAGTCCGCGATGGTATATGTCTATCTCTTATGGATAACCCACAATAACTTTTTTTTGTCATTTACTTTTTACGACAAATAATGGCTAATTTTCGATGCGATTTTAACCAATACAGCATTAATCCTTAACCAATTAAATACCTTGAATACATTGTTCATTTAATATAGATCTATATGGCCCTTTACACCGTATGATTTAAGTGAATATTTTCGAAGATATTACAGATTTAAAAATTGCGGGACGTAGCGTTTGCGGCGGTACCGGCCGGCCGCCCGGCTATCTATTTTATACCCGTGCGAAGCCGGAGCGGGCCGCTATGTTTTATATATGTTTTATATACAACGTTCACAGTTTTTCTGTAGTGTATTTAGTATCAGCATTGCACCCGTGCGAAGCCGGGGCGGGTCGCTAGTATACGTATATAGCAGGGTCATTCAAAACAGAATTTTATGAACCTCTGTTTGATGTTGATGTACCTATGGGCATTGAAAATAGCATTGCCTCTGTAATTCCGTATTGATATACTAACAGTTTTAGTTCTGTTATTAGGTACATCAAATTTTAAACATTTTGTAAAATTTACACAGAAAATATTTAAAGGAGCTCTCATAAATGAATATTACATACAAATACGCATAAACGCTATCACTTAATACAAGATTAATTAATTCAAAAGATATTATATTCAATATTTTAGGACATTTTTCACACACGGCATGATCTGATCCCATAGCTTTTCGCTTGTGTAATGGAACCAAATCTATGATAAACATACATATATAATTTTAAGTGTATATACTTATATAGATAAAAAAGTATTCTTGTATTACTTTTCTTACTCCAACTTCCAAATTGTCAACAGGCGATAGGCAGTGACAGGAACATACCAGACTGGGTACTCAAGAACCGAGCGAACCTTCTAACATCCATTATCAAAGTGTACCACGGGGACCTGGAATCATTAGCTGATTGTATGGAAGATCAGAAAAGGCTTGCTGAGAAGCTGTATCAAATTTTCGAGACTTACCTCCCTGTGCTGCAGTATGGATGTCATATCTTTCAACGGGTGCCAATGTTGAGTCTTCCCAAGGTAAGGTTTTTAATGTTTTATGCTTGATAGGGCGGGAATATTTGTGAATATTGGTTCGGTTGGGTGGATGTTAGGTTTTTACGTAAATAGCTGATGGTATTTTGATGGAATTTGGTACTTAGGTTATAGTTAGGCACCTAAAAAGGCATTATTTGTAGCATGGTATATTGTAGTAGGCTTACATTGTAAATTGTTAATTAGTTGCTTGCCCAGATTTGACCCGAGATGAAAAATTGTTTACGTAACTTTCGATATTTCTAATGGTCGATAGAAAATCGTTACAGTATAATGCTAAGTAAAAACCTTTATACTAGTTTAAACTACCTAGCCTCAGTAAAAAAAAATGACAATAGACAAAGAAAAATTGTAGTTTAAACATGTTTTTATAGAAAATAGATCACAAAAAATATGACTCTATAGTCATGAATATTTCAGCGACTTCCTTAGAACAAAGGAAGGAGTTGGAAATTGTTTTCATTACAGTAAATTTTTCGTCCGTGTAATGAGTTACGAATAGCGGACGATTATTTTCCTAATAGCTTACTTTCTTGCGAAATGTTTCCATAGTAACTAATTACGAGCAATTAAAAGGAAGACATTTTATGACTGTACCGTTTTTGATCGATACTACAACGACGTCTTTAAGGAAAGTTAATTTCATATAGAAAGAAAACGAAATAAATACCATTTGTTCCAGAATTTCGACGATACGAACAAATATAAATATACACTAGGTCTGCCCCGCGGTTTTACCCACAGTTCTCCGCTCCTGTTGGTCTTAGTGTGATAATATATACATATATAACCTATAGCCCTCCTCGATAAATGGGCTATCTAATACCGAAAGAATTTTTCAAATCAGACCAGAAGTTTCTGAGATTAGTGCCTTCAAACAAACAAATTCTTCAGCTTTAGGTATAATATGACCATAGATGCATAATATATTCACAAGTAATCAATGCATTCGATTCTAGATGTCAGATTACGATTTTTAGAGTAACGTCTCTGGTATTTATAAAGAAAAAAGGTTTATTGACTACAACATTGTAGTGACGTCAGTTCTTTAAATCAGAAATTGTTTATTATGTTTAGAATGGTTTTTCAGTAAAATCAAATCTTAAAATTACTTGTATCGGTCATTATTATCATAAATATGTAATCGTAATTGAAATAAGTTAAGCAAATGTGCAGTTCTAACAAAACGAAATATCATGTTATTCTATGTCGTCGTTACTAGGTTACGTTGTTGAATTTGGTTGAAGTGTCAAATGTTGCCTATTAAATTTGCTCTACTATAAAATACATAATTTCAACGTATAATTTTTATATTATTCAACACTGTCTTCAATACAAAATCTTCATTCATATTTATTCCATAAAATAACGTAACAATGTTTATCCTGTCGTTGCATAAATTAAACTATAATAAATATTTTTTTATGAAGCAAAATCTTGTTAAGCTTTAAGCAAAAAATATTCTTCATAACGTACACACAGTGGAAAGAAAATTTTCCATAAGCACTCCAAAGTTGTTTATTTAGGAGCGGCCATTTCAGGACAAGTCGAGTTGTTTCTTATCGTGCGTTTACAGATAAATAGCGTGTACAAATATTATTTACTGGATTAAGGTATACACACAGGTACATCTATAATATGAATATGAATGTTGATAACCGATTTCGTTAATTCTTTTTTTATAATATTCCTTGAAGTACGAGGATAATAAATAAATAAATAAATATTATAGGACATTATTACACAAATCGACCTAGTCCCACAGTAAGCTCAATTAAGGCTTGTGTTGTGGGTACTAGACGACGATAAATATAATATTTAATAAATACATATATAGATAATAACACCCAGACCCAAGAACAAATAATTGAGTTCATCACACAAATATTTGCCCTGACCGGGGATCGAACCCGGGACCGTCGGCTCAGTAGGCAGTTACTTTACCACTGCGCCAACCGCGTCGTCAAGGATGGTAATTATGGAGAGAAAACGTAAACATGTGTACCTACCACGGGCGAAGCTTGGCAGCTAGTAGCTTATACATATTATATACACACATTTACACACATAGGTGCATAATATTACAAACATACATTCAATCGTAAGAATTATAAGTAGGTACATAGTTGATTGTTTTCTATAATTTTGTGGAATTTTGAAAAAGCACACATTTAGCTTTTTTGGTTTGGTAATTTATTTTTGTAGAGTAAGTAATTAGGTATCTATTTCTCGATTTTGTACGATATACAAGTTTCGATACATAAGTGCCTTTAAACATTTAAAAGTATTTTCATGCTTTATAAAAATTTTAAAAATGACCCCTCAGTTTATCAGGTGCTTTGGTTTTGGTTTTAAAGTTACTGTAATCCCAAGTCTCAATCAGTCGAAACGCTAATACATATTCATTCATTACTTTATTATCAAGATTAATGACCCAAGCCTTATTTAAATTTAGTTTGAAATTGTATAAGAGTGGCAGATATATTTTATTTTTACATTTACAGTTAAGTAAATGAAAATCTTTCTTGTCTTCACCGGACGTCGAACTCAAGACCTGTAGGTTAAAATGCTTATACACTAACCACTGCACCATGGAAGTATTTAGCAATAAAAATCATTATTTATTACTGTAAATATATATGTCTCAAAAATATCAAATAACAAAAACAAATTGCTCCAAAATATTTTATGTGAAAAAACGAACAAAACTACATAAAATAAATTAAAAAATGTAAGAAAATACCGTTCATGTTTTATATCCGTGTTTAAATAATTGTTTATTTTATTTTAGGGCTGATTTTTCAATCCTTGGTTAAAACTTATTATTCGAATAACGTATTAAACTACCATTTTAAAAATGTGTTCTAATTGTCCGTATTTGACAGATTATAAGTGACATTTTAATATGTTCGTGTAATACTTTATTGGACGGATAAATTTTAACCAAGGATTGAAAAATCGGCCCTTAGGAAAAAAATGTTCACAATAATATTGATTAAATATCGAAGAATGTGAGTGTCTCAAGCATTTACAAAATACTCGGAATGTGTCCGTTGACGTCATTGAAAAAGTTGAATTTTATCGAAATGTATTGCAAAAAAATGTAAAAATTTCGTAATGGGAGCCGAAATGGTTGTTTTTCACTTATAATACCACAAGAGCTTCAAAATTATCGGGTATTTTCCGATAGGTTCGTTGCAAACAAATGAAGGAGTCAAGTTTTTAGTCAAGGTTAAAAAATCACGAGCGCGAAGCGCGAGTGATTTTTCCTGAAAAACTTGACGACTTTATTTGTTTGCAGGGAACCTTGAGGGAAATGCCAGATAATTTTGAAGCTCATGTGGTATTCGGGGGATTATTTTTCCGTCCCAAATGTCGGCCAATAATTTCACAATTGAATTCAACCTGTCAGTTTGACGTCAACGACCAGAGAAAATTTTCAAAAAATTATCAGTATAATACCATGTAGGTTGTACCACGTGACGTCGAATGGTGCAATTCTATTGGTCGATATTTGGGTCGGAAAAATAATCTGTGTTATTGATATGAAGATGTTTTTGGTCTCGTTGCTTTTTAGCGGTATTAATTTTTTTTATCTTTAAAAGTTTAATCGCAAAAACTCAATTATAGGGAGGTTGGGAAATTATAAAATAATATAATATAATAATAAAAATTCATTTATTTCTTTCCAGTACATGTACAATAATATAATAACATTAAACAGGCAACAGGTGTGGAAAGCTTGGTGCCTATGGTAGGTGTAAACCTGTAATATAGGTCACCAGGTCTCCACTCGGATGAACAGAACATTATAGTTTAGACAAAGAATGAAACTAGAAAGAAGAAATTAAGGAACTAGAGAAATTATAGGCTATAAAATAACCCCCCTTTGATAAATTCTTTTAGTGTAAACAGGCGTAGAGCATTCTTTCGTTGTTCTTAGTGCGTTTGAAAAGATTCTATGCAATGTTCTAATACTGAACAACACTGAATACGATTTTTCGTTTACATTAAAATATCACAAAAGAATGCTCTTGTTCTAGCTCTATGTTCATTTGATGTAAATGCAGCGTAATGCGAAGACGAAGCAGAAATAACTAAGATGGAGATGCCCTTATTACAAACTTAACTTTCAAATAGATATAATATGCACTTATATTGAAAGCAATTATAATAATGGTATTTATGTTATTTGTTTATTTTCATATTCATTATGTTTACTACTTTACATTCCTGTCTTGTTGTTTTTAACGATAACACCGACAGTTCCACTTAGTCACTTAGTCCTTTTTTGTCACGATTTTAATAAGTGTAATAAATAATGAATAAGGAAATAGTATATTGTTCGATCTGAACAGGGATAATAATATAAAAATGCAGCCTCGAGCTTCAATTCAGCCTGAAGCTTGCGCAAGTATTAGAAATAAGAAGAAAGAAAGATCATTTATTTGACACAACAAACAATACACAACAACACACTATTAAAATATGAAGGTAGCTTTCTACAAGTGGTTTTTAAGACCGTTCTTGTACCCTCTATATGTGTGCTTAATTTCATTGTAATCGGTTCAGTAGTATTTGCGTGAAAGAGTAACAAACACACACACACATCCTCACAAACTTTCGCCTTTATAATATTAGTAGGATCGTATGCCCTATATTATTAGCTTCAAGCTCAGCTATTTTGTTTGTTATGATTTATATCAAAAAATGAGCAACCAATTTCAATTGAAAAGCTTCACCTTATCAAGAGCCATTTTTAACTCGAGTAAACAAACAGTACACACTTAGTTATGTATGTAGATATAAAATCCGTCTACAAATATAATACCATTAGGCTTAGACATAGACACTAGACAGGTTGTATCGATCTAGTATAGGTATATTAAGAAGAGCTGGAACGTCAACACATTTACACATTGCACATGTTAGGCCGGGAGATACTGACACAAAATTTCGGGTCATTTGTAACAGGATGGCGGTCTAGAGGGGTCTTAGTACGCAATGACAAAAAGAAAAATGACGTAAATGTCTGCACGATGATGATTACCTGTGCAAAAGTTAGCCTGGTACAAATGGTTGAATTGTTTTTTTTTTAAATCAACGCATCGCGTCGGTATGGGGGGCTGTAAGTTACACCGGAAAAGTATGGCATTACACTACCGCCTACATCTTTTTTAAGGGCTATCGGTAAATTCTAAAATTTTTGTGTTACAAATCGTTGGACTTTCGCTATTTATCCGACGAGTTCGACTAACGCCCACGCGACTAGTCCGCCGGTACCAGCGTTCTGACCATCATTTTTCTTTTAGTCATTGCGTAATAAGACCTCTGTAGAACCGCCATTCTGTTACAAATGACCCGAAATTTTGTGTCAGTATCTCCCGGCCTATGTATGTGTCATATTTTGCAATTGTTTATAAATACAGGGTGATGTAATTGGTGTAGTACGATGAAGAATTTTGTGATACAGTAAATGGAAGAATTATAGACTATTTTACAGTATTTAATAAAATCATTTAATTTTTTGTTCATTTTCATTAGAAATGTCAATTTTTCTCACCAAGGTGGAAATTTATAATGTCATGAAACATAAATAGTTTCACGTTTTAATTGGTATTTTTCGGTTTAGAAAGAAATATCAAACCTACTCGTCGTCTGTTTATGTGCTTTAAAGTAGATTTAATAAATAAAAAATTAGATTTTTGTTAGGCGGGCGTTAATTACCTCTTCTACCTATATTCAATTAGAACCAAAAGTAGATAATTACACTGACTCATTTATAATAACATTAAGAAATTCCGACGGCGAGTTCTTCGAGCGATGAAAGTTTCAGTGAAGTAGAAGATTACGATTATGATTAAATAGATTCTTCTTCTTCTCTATAGATACTGCTTTCTGAATTGGTGGTAAATGTTAAAACTGTTAAACTGTTATGACGATTCAAAAGTGCTTCTAGAAGAAGTCTAATTGTATAAATGTTTGAGTTTGAGTTTAAAACCAATAGTGTGAAAATTATACAATAAATATGTAACACATATTTGTTAGCGCGTATTGGTAGGTATTACGTACTTACTACAAATATAATATTTCTTAGATATCTTTACTCGACCAAAGTCAGGACAAGACTGCTCCGCAACTGCAGAAGACGTCCGTTATTTAAATCATTATCAAAACAACCATCCGTGTGTTGGGAGTGAGCGCACGTGTTATTTGTATTGTTTTTATGACCTGAAATTTAATTATTATTTGATAATTGAATAATTATTAATACTTTTATCCAATTGATTATTATTAGAATAAATAATTAACTTCATCAATTGATTTACTTTTAAATTATAATTTTACAGGTAAATTATGAGAGCTTTCATAATTATATTTGCATATATTTATCTACAACGCACCCATTTTCACCACCACCCATTTGCACCACAATTCAAGTCTAAAATGAAACTAGAGTCGCATTTATTTTTGAACATACTGTAAGTGAAATTGCATAAGTGTGAGTACTGTGAACATGCCAGCTTTCCTTAATTGACCGATAACATGATACGGTGCGGTTGTGAACAATAGACACGAAATTATAAGTACTACGCGTATATTTCTATGACTAGATGCGGGTGTTGCTTTGAAAAATCTATTTCTTTGACTAAATGAGACGGTTTTGCTTTGAAAAATCTATTTCTTTGACTAGATGAAACCTGTGGTGTTTTGTAAAAATGTATCGAAACATGGCAATATTGCATTCTTGCTGATTACTGTGTGATTATTTGTGTAGGTAGCATCTTTTATTAAATTTTTAAAGAAACTAATGCTGTAATAAATAATGGAATAAAGACAAATTATTATTCAAAATCACTACTGCCTACAAAGCCTCTATGTAGCATTAGATCTTTAAAACTACCTACGCAACGGATTCTCATCCGATTTTTTTAATAGATAGAGTCGTTCAAGAGGAACGTTTTAGTGTATAAATTGCTAAGTTTTACATAACGCGGGCGGAAGAGTAGTTAGCGATAAGAAGGAAGATTTTTTTTTGAAGTGAAACTTCTTTATCGGGGTTGGAAAAATTTTAGTGTAACATTTTATCGTTACGCGTGACATTTTTCCGTTACGCGCCATCTTGATTCGACGTATTTCTGTAAAATTGCATATAGTAAATTATTTTTTGAAAAACAAGGTCATACAGAAGTTTCACTTCTTACGTGTGTACACTAGTAAACGCACACATTTTTTTATGCTACGATTCTAAATCAAACATAATATGATTTTAATCATTATAAAACTTGTACCAAGCAATATCGGTTATATTTTTTATTTACTGTAAAATTATCTCTTAATTTTGCGTTACCTATCTAAAATGTGTTCTTAATTCGTTGAAACTAGGCTAAGTACGACTAAGTAGACGGATAGAGCCTGCGAATTATACGCCACGTTATAATTACGCCTTTATATAAAGACTGATTCGCTCTAAATATTATCTCGAGACCTTTTCTAAGACACTGGGTTACATTGTGTAGGCTAGGTTAAGAACGGTTTAATTCTTACTAAATACTGCCTATTTGGTACAGTGGTAAAACTTAGAAGTGTGAGTTGAATACCCGGTTTTTAAAAGGGTTGAAAAATCCTGGGTTTCAATTCCCGGATATAAAAAGGGTTTTAAATTGTGTTTGAATTTGCAACTAAGGGTGTTTTACAAGTGTTTATAAAAATGACTATAACCATATTTCGCTGATATTTGTTATGGTAATAGATATTTGCTGAGTAGATAAAAAAAATATGAGAAAACCACACAGTGCAGTTCGTTTATATTATATTCTTACACTTGAGATTGGATATATGCTAGTGGAAGAGACTAGCTTACATATAAAAATTTAGCAAAGTACCCTCACTTGTCATACGTTACACAATAAGAATGTTCTGGAACAATTTTTTAATAAATGTTATTATGTTATGTTTTGGAATATGACTGGAATCTCTTTGTACGGGGAAAACGGTTGTGATAGGAATTCTTTTACATTCTTTAATGTTACTCATGCTTTTAGAAATGAAAGACTATTCTAATGTATTTTAAATACAATTTATTCATTAAATGCCTTTTTACGAGAATGTTCTTCGCGCTTCGCCCGCGTGTATTTTGCGTGTTATCTATTACTCAAGTCATCAACATTTATTCAGTAGTTAGAACGCTTATCTATACTAATATTATAAAGCTGAAGAGTTTGTTTGTTTGAACGCGCTAATCTCAGGAACTACTGATCCGATTTGAAAAATTCTTTCGATTTTATACAGGGTGGAAGGTTAAGATGGGGCATGAAGGGCAGGTACCTTAACCGTTGTAGCTACATGAAAACGTTTTTAGGAGACTATCCTTAAATTCTTGAGAAATTTTAATCTGCATTCACAGATTTTTGAAAAAATGTACGGTCAGCAAGGAAATCGGCAGTTTTCAAAAAAATTTTTTTTGATGCCAATCGATCCAGTTTCTCATGGGGATCAAAACACTCTAAAAGACCAACTGAGGTATGAGTACTAGAAAAGTCAGAAATCGAACGAACACGTCACATTTTTATGGCTTATGTAAACAATAACACATAGAAAACAAAAGTTACCAAAAGTTACTCTGTCTTCACTAAAAATGTCCTTAAATAATTTGGAACGTTTAGATCTGTTAGAGGCTTACTTTTTAAATAATAAAAACCCAACAGTTGCATTGGAATGGTACAGGAATAAATACCCAATGCGACATGTACCGACGCGAAAGGTAATTGCGAATCTTGTAAAAAATCTAGCAGAAAGTGGCTCATTTAAGAAAAGCTTGACACGTCCGCGTCGTTCACGCTTATTGAATGAGAATACGGTGATAGCAATTTTAACACTCTAGATTTTTTCATCTGGGGTTATGTAGAGAATGAAATTTATAAAAGATCATACAACAATGCTCAAGAACTAAAAGATTCACTTTCTGCAATACTTTACGGAATTCACCCAAATAAGTTGTCGGCTGCTACGCGCTCAGTAGATAGTAAAACGAACAAACCTATGTTTACGTCAAAACGGTGACCACTTTGAGCATCTCATAATATCATAAGTTTTATGTAAATTATTTCAGAAATTCTGGAATTATCACCACTTTAATGTTGTTTTTTGTTGTTATTTATTTTCTTTGACAAACGTTTAATTAAATTAATGTTTCTTCTTATTATCAGTATGTGTTTTAAAAATCAGAAACAAAAAATATTGAAGCCTGAAAATCTCTTTGGAGTTTTCTATTAGCGCATCTTTTGTTGAATCACTTATTTTCTTAGTGAATGTGTGGAAATAGTTTTTCGCGATTTCTGACTTTTCTAGTACTCATACCTCAGTTGGTCTTTTAGAGTGTTTTGATCCCCATGAGAAACTGGATCGATTGGCATCAAAAAAATTTTTTTTGAAAACTGCCGATTTCCTTGCTGACCGTACATTTTTTCAAAAATCTGTGAATGCAGATTAAAATTTCTAAAGAATTTAAGGATAGTCTCCTAAGAACGTTTTCATGTAGCTACAACGGTTAAGGTACCTGCCCTTCATGCCCCATCTTAACCTTCCACCCTGTATAGCCCATTTATATAGAGGAAGGCTATAGGCTATATATCATGTCGCTAAGACCAACAGGAGCTGAGCAATGCGGGTAAAACCGCGGGGCACAGCTAGTAAAAAGATAAAGCTCTCTATACATTTAAAATTCAATAATTTCTAGATAAAAAAAACTATTTTACGAATTTTAATATTTTTTTTTTAATAATTTTTTTAGTTTATTTCAAAGGGCAGAGCCGTGACAAATGGCTCGTTTTCAAGAAGTTCTATGTATTTATTGATCAGTGTTGAATATAGTATATTTCATTTATATTATTTTGTCAACAGAGTGCCACATCAGTGTTCATGGAATCAATGCAGATATTAGAGCACTGCCGAAGGAATAGTGGCGTTCTGGGCGGAGTTATTTTATATAATAATAAGTAAGTATTTCTATATTTATCTGAACCTTTTTACATATTTGTTTTCACTCATAACCTGTGAGGTAAGAATCTCTAAATACAACCATTTGGTAACAAATATATTGAAAATGAATTTGTCTCATGGCCTCTTGTATACGTACTTGTATTGTACACGGTTTTTCACCGTGAAAATGTACGGTTAATTCGCCGTATGCAAGATTCTACAAGCTTCCAGTTCCATAGTGAACCATACAAAACTGACGACCGTGCCTCCTACACACGGCGAATTAACCGTAGATTTTCACGGTGAAAAACCGTGTGTACCAGAAGCCTAAAGGACACACTGTTTTGGGAAGTCTGCATCTATGAAGATTTATTAGGTAATTAATTTTGAGAAACGAATTTATAAAAATACAGTTTTAATTATGCCGTGTAACTTATAACATGCTTATAACCGTTATAGCACCAATATACATTTCCTTTTCATTAAAACTTAATGAGTAAAAGACAGCATTAATTTTGGCATCAAACAGGTAACAGGTTCTGAATGTATTTTGGGATACAATTTGCGTACAAAGTTATTTTTGGAACACGGAAATTGTTAGAGATAACGGACACAGATCATACAAGAAGACGGTTTTTACATATATCTACTAGCGGTCCGCCCCGTCTTCGCCCGTGGTAGCTACATGTTTAAACTATCCTATCTCTCAAGTTGGATCGAACTGCACATGGTGTGCGAATTTTATTATAATCGGTTAAATGATTTAGGAGTCCATTGAGGACAAACATTGTGACACGAGATTTATATATATTAAGATAATGTATCGAGTTATGAGTGATGATTTGTAGAGAGAATCGCATTAATTTGAGTGTTATTTTATTATATAGTTAATCAACAATCATACACTTGGCCTCGTAAACCTTTTATTTTATCCGGTGAAAGAGGCGACTTTTAACTAAATTAACCAAAAAGCGAATAACGAATATATTTTGGAAACAGAACCTGTTTGAGAAGTTATTTTTGGAGATAACACGACCTTTTTTAGGATACTCGGATTATTGACTTGATGTCGATATTTATAGCACTAAATAAATATTTTGGTGTTGAAAACGCCTGTGTTTAGAATTCTTGTTTGAGATAGTTAAATTGGTTATATGATAATGATAGAAAAATGAAATGGTGTACTTTTGTCTCTGCGATGTAGATGTATTTAGGGTTGTCAAAATAAGAGACTTAACAGTAAGGTATTGTTATAGATACAGTGGAGGTTTTTATTATGATTTTGCCAATACATTTTTATTTTTTAGAAGTACTCAATTAAGTGTGGGTGGAAGTTATTATAAGGACCTGAGATATATCATTAGTAGTCATAATATTACGCAACAAAATGAAATAAACATCATCTCATTGTGTTTAGATATTCCAGTTTTACGCTGCGACATTCCGAAACTTGTTTTATATAATATCTAATCGAATTTTATTATTTTGTTATTCTGCCTTTGAAAGCTTTTTAAATATTCATGTGTGATTACATTATAAGTTTTTCGTTAAAGTGTTTCTGATTCAACATCATCATCAGCCCATTTATGTTCCCACTACTGGGACACGGGCCTCCTATGAGGGTATGGGCCATAATCCACCACGCTGGCCAAGTGCGAGTTGGCAGATGTCACATGTCGTCGAACTTTTGATTCTTCGACATGTCGGTTTCGTCACGATAAACTGCTACGTCACGCCACTGCTAAACTGTGAAGGAAAACCCTTCACAGTTTAGCAGTGGCCATATAGTATAATCGATATTATTTATTACTTACTAGCTGCGCTCCGCGGTTTCACCCGCGTGGCTCCGCTTCTGTTGGTCTTAGCGTGATGATATATTACAGCCTATAGCCTTCCTCGATAAATGGGCTATCCAACACCGAAAGAATTTTCAAATCGGACCAGTAGGTAGTTCTTGAGATAAGTGCGTTCAAACAAACAAACAAACTCTTCAGCTTTATAATATTATTATAGATTTATAATAATTTCTTATAGTTAGAATGATATAGACTAGACCTCGAAGATAAGTGTCATTGAGTTATAATAAAACTTGCTTTGAAGGCTGCTGAATACAGAGAAATCGAATCGGAATTTTATATTCATAACATTTTTTATTCACGTCGATTACGACGTCGCGTCTATTTTTTATTATTATATATAATATGTATAATAATAAAACCATAATTTTGCTCGATTATAACGTATCTACTTTATTAGAAAAGCATATTCAACTAAAATAAACAGCGCCCAAAATGAAAGATTTAAAGCAGCTCAATTATAGCATTGGTATGTGTTACAAATAATATTAGAACACCATATTTAACAAAACTAAACTGTGCCCAAACGGAACAGAATTAAATTGTCCATTCCTAAATAATCGTCAATTCATACACATGTACATGATACATTATTGTTCATAAAATACTTGTTCAAAACATTAACAACAGTATTGTACAACTTATTGAACATTCCATTTCATCGAATTTACAGTAATCTCTCTCTCTCGAGCCAAAAGTGACCAAAGTGACTGTGTTTATGGCCCCCTTTAGTGGTTTTGATCAAAAACGAGTTTTGGGAATGGCCGATGTTTGGACGCAAGGAATTTTATGTTGTACAAGTAGTTATTAATTAGCCTTCAAGTGTTATTGGTTTGATAGGGGTGAATATATTAAATGTATGAAGGAAATTATATCGAATGCGGAAACAGTTTATGGAATCTTATATGATTAAGAAAGATTATACAACTATTTCTAAAACACTATTTAAATATAAAATTCCGGACGTAATTTATAGCGTGATGCTAATATTGTATAATAACAATTCTAGTACGAAAGTATGTACTATATATTCATATAGATTAATACAAATTATAACCATAGTTAAAACTCTATTGCAGGATAATCGCAACACAATTACCACCTAGTCTGACCTCATACCTAACAGTAGTAGATCCGTATCGAATAAAGTCCCCAGCGGAGAGCTTAGAGACCGACACACCTCTGCCCCTAGGGTCACAAGTATTGGTAGTATATGTGGGCAGAAAAACGTACAATAGTTTGAAGAAACAAGCCAATAAGTTACAGGAGTTTGCGAAAAATGGAGAGGAATTAGTCAACGGGTTTAAGAAGGTAATTTTCCAGCAGGTTTCCTTACAATTTGGTACGTAAATATTGTTAATTTTATGCTAATATGTGATTCTTTACAGGCACAAGAAGCAGATAGAGACAGAGCTCGAGAATTCCCACAAACAGGAATGAAAAGAGACAAATCGCTATTATTTACAGCAGTACCTGAGGAAGATCACACAATGATCTCTCCACCCAATAGAGAAGAAATACCAGGAGAGAAACGGAAACCCAGTATGCCAGATGTCGTCCCCTTTGCCAATAAACCCAGACCGCGACCTAACAAACTGTCACTGAGCTTTAAAAATCAAAAATCATTAGAGGAAGACGTGAAAGAAGACGAAAACGTCTTCACAGGACAGACCAGTGTTTGCTCAACACCAATGGTCGAATACAAAAGATTACACGGAAACATGCTATCCATCTGCCAAAACCTCGATAGCCAAGAGAAAACTGATGTGGAACCAGACGTTCTGAAAAATATCGAAAATTGTAAAATAGACGAAAAACGCGACACGAAAACGATTCTAAATACCGACTGTGTGGCCGAACATTTTATTAATAAACCCGAACCGTTGAGGAAACTATCTAGCGTCACAGACTTGCATGATACAATACAAAAGATAAGTAATAAAAACGGGTCGAAAATAAAGTTAAAAACGTCCAAAGAGGATATAGACGCGTCACCGACGGCGCAACGTAAAAACCAGAACACAATAACTATAAACGATCCATCCTTCCCAGTATTCAGAAACGACGGTATCGCGATATCCGAATCGCTTTTCAATCAGTATCTCGAACAGTATTACGCGGACATGAAAGACAAATCGAAGGAAGACAACATGTTTAATTTCAACCTCAAATTGTGCGAGATGGATAAATTCCAAGACTTCGACTCGGAGTTGGCGAAATCCCCGCAAAGGACGCCCAAGAAAATTGCCAAGGACTCGACTAAAACTTTGTCGATTACGGACCAGTCGAGGCGGAAGTCTTTGTCGTTGCCTTTGAAGTCTTTGAACACGGATTCACAGACGGAGGCAGATACGATAAGCTTTAAGAAAAAGTTGACCGGAGTTCAGTTGACGCCGTTAATGGAAAAACTTAGCCATTTAGCGTTCTCGGATAAGTCTAGCGGCTACAGCAGTCGAGTGATGACGCCGCTGGAGTTGAGAGATATTCTTACGCCCGGATTGGAGAAACCAATTAATTTTTCAAATAAGTAAGTCATGTCCATTGTTTGATATTTTAAAATTACTTAATACTCTTTTGTTATTTTTTAAAGTGAAACTTTTATTACATCGTCTCAAACTTTTTGGTCTGGTAGGTATACCTACTCGGCAGCCGACCGACACGCGACATGCGCTACACAAAGCAGTGTTCGGAACCGTTCGAACAGTTTCACTTTTACCGTGGTTTCATAAAACCACACAACATTTTTTTAAGTAACTATACTAAAAATTCATTACAATAATTAAATTATTCTTTTCACCAAGTCCATTATTTAACAATAATAAAACAACTACATATTTTTAGTCTCTTTGTAATAACATTGTATTGAATAAAAAAAAATTTGAATGTCCACACAGACCAAAACCAGCACAACGCGAGTGCGACAGTGACAGCGATAGCGAAGCGAGCGAAGGCGAAGCGAACGTCAGCGGGTTCGCTTCCCGCGCCGTGCGATGTGCGCTCTTCGTTAGCGGTCTGCACAATGTTGCTCTGTTGGAATTACTTGATTTGGAAGCCGCTAATGATGCGGATATTATTAATTCATTGGTGAGTAAAGTAAATATCATGCCCAGAGAAAAAAAAGAGCTTGTGTGCCTAGAACACGTGTCAGAAGTAAAACTTCTTTGGGAAGATTCAAAGATACCAAAATCGTCGCCTTACTCCATGACGTGACGGTATTGCCATGACGCGACCTTGAAATTTTACTCTCAACGCGCCTAAAGAAGTTTCACTTCCCGCCGTTCGTTGTGCGCTATTTGTACCGGCCTCAATGTTGCTTCGAAACATTTTGTTGTTGCGTAGTTCATTTATGAGTTATAATAAATATTTAATTGTCTGCTGTGTTATTGCTGTGTTGTCTTTTCAATTGTGAAGGCGAAATTCTATCTTTATTTTTTGCCTTTTGCGAATATATTTTTAAGTGTGATTTTGTATTCATTTTGTATTTTATACTGGCTACGTTATTCCGCTTAATATAATATTTCATTGCTTCGTTGGAGCGTGTAGTAAAAAGAAACTGCACTATGAATACTATGTGTTTATTCATTTACTTATTTATTTATAAGGAGGTACCTTACAGCTAGTGATACAATTTTTGAAATGAATAAATACTAAGATACTATCTTATATGATTATCCATATATGATTAGGTTCAGCATTTTCCTTTTCTATTATTCCAGTGGGAAACATCCCTAAACGCATTGGGCCCCATCGAACAGCAATGTGTGGAGCCCCCCGTGGCGGGGCCCGAGTGTAGTGACTATAGTTACTTGCTTCTGGACCCTGACTGGGGCACGGTTAAACGTGGGGGGCCCTGGGCAGCGGTGGATATAGCCACTATGGGACTTATACACAATGAATTGGAAGAAGACCCCGATTTGGCAGAGTTTATGCTAAGGTGAGGTATAAGAACTATAATTTGTGAGGCCCCAGTGCAGTTTATTGTGCCAGACAAAGTAAATTTGCAGTTTATTGTGCCAGATAAAGTAAACTTTGCAGTATATTGTGCCAGACAAAGTAAAATTTGCAGTATATTGTGCTAGAAAAAAAAATTGCAGTTTATTGTGCCAGATAAAGTAAATTTTGCAGTATATTGTGTCAGAAAATGTTAATTTGATAATATGGAAGGGCGGTAAGTGTGTTGTTTATAATATAAATATTGACACGCAATCTATGATTAAAGAAGAGAAGGCACATAATTAAGAACATGCTACTAAAATTTGTTGTCTTAATTTACTAATCCAATGGAATGTAAGAAATAATTTGATTATTTTTGTAAGTATTGCCCATCGATAAATTGCGCTCTCATTTTTGTTTTAAAAATAAAGTACAAGCTTTTAAAGGTAATAAAGAAAGTGCCTTAAAATGTTTGTTGTCCTTCAGAGCCGGTTTTACCCAAAATTGGATTCAAACTTTACTAAATTTTACAAGGACTTCTAAAAATAACTTTTTATCTGGCTTAAAAAGATGCAATATGAAAATAAATTTGACACAGTCCACCCAAAAATGATATTAATTAATGTATAACCGAGTTTTATGCAAATTTTAAGCATCAAGATCCAGAATTAACTGCATTATATATTGAAAGTTTAATTAACGCCTTACGAATTAAGAATATGGAGTGATGTTTAAGTGATAATTCACATTATTATTTTATTTGTTTGCTTGAAATAATTTGAATGTTTTACCATAATTAAAAGAGGTATAAATAATTGCTATACTTATACTATATTCTTGTGTTCTTGTTACTGGTAAAGTAAAAAAAGAAAACAATCATTGTATTGCAAAGTTTATTTGACAGAAATCGTTTATTATTATTGACTCCACCTTTTAATTAGTGCATAATTCTTCGATTTTTTATTCTTGGTGTTAACACCATTATATAATACAAATATAATACAGCACATTATTTCTACATCTATTTTATACCAATCATGCTAATACTTATCATTATCCCTCCCCAGGAGCGACGACAGCGTAGTACTAGGCGCTTCATGCGGTCGAGCACAAATGTTCTACCAAGAGAGCGGCCCCCGGCCCGCCGGCCCGCCGCCCCCCTCCGATATACTCGCCACCGCACCGCTAAGGGCCCGCCGTAGATTGCATAGAGATCATTGTGCGTTGCTAATATAAAATGGACCATATTGTGTGGGAATAGGGTTCAGTTTCGTGTGAAAAGGTTATGGATAGTGTGGTGTTGTGGACTTTATTGTAAAGGAAGTGTTCTACCAAGAGATCGGGCCCTCCGACATCCTGGTCACTGACGTTTGTAAAAAGATACATTTCAATCATTGTGCGTTGCTAATGTTGATCTTATGGTGCGAGGATAGGGTTGAGTTTGGTGTGACAAGTTAATGGATAGTGTCGTATGTTAATAAGGACTGTATTGTAACGGAATACGGACTTTATTGTAATGAAATATGATTCAATTTCTATTGACGTCTGAAATAATAAAATACGCGCTGCTTTTAGAGAGTACATCTTTAGTAGTTTATTTTTGCCGTAATTTGGAGTGGCAAATTTATGTAATATGAGGAAGTGATAATGTAGTGTGCTATGTATTGACCTTTATTGTGTTATAAAACTCTTATTCGATTGACACCTCATAAGAATTATAAGATCTAATTCGATAATATCTAATTTTGAACAGACATTGAAATATTGGTGTTGTTCTAAATTGGTTCGTAATGTGTGCTAATAGATCTCAAATTGGAGTGACATTTTAAAGAAACATCTCTGTTGTGTGCTATTGTAAAAGGGACTGAAAAATTTGGTAATAGGATTGTAAACGTGACCTTTTGCTATTGGAATATGACTCTCATGAATTTTTTTGATATGAGGTTTTCAAATCTCAAATGTTTATCTAAACTGCACTTTATCATATTGAAATATGACCCAAATTCATGTGAAATCTTGACAAGACAAAAAATCCGCGCTATAACTACTATAATATACGTATCGATGTGTTATAATGTTTTCTTAAATTATAATTTCATGCTATGCATTGCATGGTGTAAATGTAATCTGAACCTAATTTCGTGGTAGTACACATATACCTTAATGCATAGCATACAGCTGAAATTTCCTCCACAGCCAGTGATGATCAGGATTCTTAATTATTTCAGAAATTAAGCCTTAGACAATGTCAATTCAAATTAAAATTAATTAGAAGATTCTTCTACAAGATTCTTCTAATAGAACTTTTACATACTTGAAATGCAAAAGCGTTATCATTGTATAACAAGACCCAATCTTTAATATTCTGACCCTATAATTAAACTATACATATATTATGCAAAGTTATAAACCCTTAGAAATCTTCCTAACAAAACATTCCTAATATTATGGATCTCATTTTTTATGACTCTTGTTTGTGAATGACCTTTGCATATTTCCTACTTTTAATCGATCGATTTTAATTAAGAAAGGATTGAAATTTGAACAATAATTTAAAGCAAGGTCGAACTTGTTTTGTACTAAAATTAGGTGTTTTTCTTTTGGATACCCAAACAAATATTGACCTATAGTGTTATAAATTCAATTCTTTGAAATACATGCATGTCTCTAAACCTTATTAACAACATAATATTCAAAAGAAGAGCTACAAATTATTTAGCATTTGGATACCTTTTATCCAAAATATTTTTTTTTACTTTTAATGTGAATTGATATAATACCTATGTCACATATAAGTTCACATTGTTATGTATTAGACATACATATACATATATGTTTTGAATATTTTTGTGCTTCTAAATTTTTAATACACTTTTCTACATTTTATCATTCCAAAAATTGTATTTATTCAGACAGAGCCTATACACTATATATATGGCAGCACTATTATCTTATTAATCTGATAAAATATTCTTAAGTTTTTAATCTGTTCAGACTTGGTAGACTCTGGACAATAAATGTAGACTTTCAACTGCATTGAAAATGTATTAATTCCGTAATTTATACTTAGTATTAGTTGTAGATATGCGATTAGTATTAAAGTAGGATTGTTATTTTTCTTTGTAGACGTAACTATAGATAGTAGAGCGACAGTTGTCCTCTTAAATCGGACTTTATAGTCCGGGATACATCGCCCATTTTTGCAAGTGATTACTATCAAGCTAATTTTTCGTGAGTAGCTTTATTTTGATGAGATGCCCAATAATTTCATGTACGAAACTCTCGATTGTGGTAGCTACCAGAGGAAACAAGGATAAAATATTTTGATTTGATGGTTCTCAAATATTAATTACTAACTGAATGTTTTTTTTTTTGTTCAATCTCAAGATAATTATCTAAATTATTCGAAAAAATATTTGTCCTACAAAATCTATGGTTTAATCAAAGAGTCCCCCTTTCCAATGTGTATCGATAACGAAGTCATCATAAATGATTACTAACAAGCTGATTTTTTTATTTTCACTTATTTAATACTTATATAATTCAACAGACATATTGTCCTACAAATTGCGTAATAAATATTTGAGAACCGTCAAATCAAAAATTTTTATCCTTGTTACCTCTGTAAGCTACCACAATCGAGAGTTTCGTACATGAAATTATTGGGCATCTCATCAAAATAAAGCTACTCACGAAAAATTAGCTTGATAGTAATCACTTGCAAAAATGGGCGATGTATCCCGGACTATTAGAATTTTTATATATTCGCTATAACATTTAACCTCTTCTATCTATCTACAATATAAATCCATATTAGAGTCCATTTCAAGAAAGAAGTCCCGCAGACGCAGCGCTGTATGCGCGCGTTATAATGTTGGCAGGGTTAAATGTGGGGAAATCTGTAGGGGAAATTATGTATCGTTCATTTAATTTCATTTTATAAATTACTACGACTCGAATATTTAGATAAAATAATTGATATTATGCAATGTATTGGCCGATCTCCCCATCTGTTAAATTAGTTCCATAATTGTCCGCGGGACTTCTTTCTTGAAATGGACTTTAAAAACAGTCAACTAAGTAGCCGTAAGTTTACATCCGTACATATCTTTGATGCCATCTCGAAAAGTAAATTTATTTACAATATTTCGCAACAATTTAGAATTTTATTGCAATGCTCGTTTGATCTGTTTGACATAAAGTTGCATTTGGCGGTAATTTTTATGTCATACAGATTAGATATCACATATGGCGTCCGAAACAATTTTAATTATCTTTATTCCAGCCATAGAAATGAAGCTATACTTATCTATACTACGCTAGCTTGTAATGTCCGGCCATTTATCTACAGCTAGTCATGCTCAATCTTGCCGTCTGGTAGCTTCATATTTTTAATTTGTGGGTCTTAGACCTTACCTACTTTATGTAAGGTAGATGCCAAATAATATGCTACAAGCTTAGATCGGCGTTTTGATGTCTTAGCATTTATCTTAAATATCGAAGCCGTCTATTTTGTGTCAGTATTTAAGATTTTTTGCATTCCATATTATTTTGTTGCTTTAGATGTTTATTCCATATTTTTAACATGGGATTCTTGCAATATGTGCTGTAATGTGTTTGTTATGCTTAGCATGTTCGTTTTATATGGTACTATTATTTTTAATAATTTTCGGAATCGGAATGAGATATCCACATTTAAGATTTTTAGTATATTTTATTGTCAGTTTATCAGTATCTTAGATTGTTGTTACATTTTAATCTTGAATACTGTAAATTCTATTATCGAAGTCATAGAATTTTGTTAATTATTTCCATTGTTACTTATATTTTGTTGTTTTTGTTTATTTCAGTATTAGTTATGGCCACAGGTAATGGCATTTTATATGCGAGCGTATGTTTTTACCTGTTTTTACATTATCTAAGCATTGTGCAAATCTAGAATTTAGCATCAGTTTTTATTGTAATCATTACCATTGTTTTTATGACTTGTCCAATTATGTATAGCTTAGTAAGTTTGTTTGTAAATCTTTTACAAACTTTTAATCTTTAACAAAAAAAAAACGACCGTTTTAATATGAAATTTGATTTGAAAATTATACGACATACTTTCAATTGAGTATAGGTACAGAAAAAACAATGAATCTAATACTTAACTGTAGAAAACTGTCTTCCGATGCGCAGGCGCCGCTCGTTCCACACTCCATAATATCTTAATATGTTTAAAGCAATGGTGATGATTTTTAATAAAATTTGTATAATTTTCAGTCTGTATCTTTTCAACTGTATAACATATTGTTACGATTTTGCCTATTTCTAAGTTGTACCAGAATCTTGAATGTATGTTATCAAATAATTTGTAATTTTCGATAAAACTCGTATACTCAATATAGCAACAGGTGTTTTTGCTTTGACTTACTGGCAATGACTATTCTTTTGTATTATATTCGTCCAAAACTATTTTGATCAAAAAGTGTTACTCCGTTTTGAACCGCTGCGCAATGCCCTCTTAGAAACAAGTGCCAATACAGAATGCGGTATTTATTTATACTTCTTATACATAGATATTTTTAAGAACTTTAAAAAACCCGATAGTGAGATTTTTTTGTTAACTTTACTCGTACGTGTAATACAATATACTGAGAATAAAATATTACAAATATGTTGTGGTTTTATTTCATACTTATATATCACGATGAATGAAGTGAACAAAACTAAATAGATTACTTTTACTAAGTGTACAAAATTACTTCTTATCATTGAGGTATTATTACTACGTATAGAGAGGACACCACGAACAAAATCTGTGCGCGGCGCGGGGCGGCTAATGAGTCATACACTTTGTAGATATTCTGCCTTAGAGTATATATTACAGTAGTATAGAGCGCGTGTATTGCACTAATTGCTAAGTGCGCATCGTAGGCAGATGAGCTATCGATACTATATAGATGTGTGTGTGACAAATAGGGATGGGTATAAATTGCGTGCCGAGCTATCGATAAGTTATGTAATGAATATGAATCATAAGTAAATTTTATGTTCAATATTATGTTATTAAAGGAGAAATGTATTAATGAATAAAGTATAAATATGTAATTTTAAATTTGTTTGCCAAGTGAATAAAGTGTGTTTATTCCATTTGAATATTTCTTGTTTTTATAAGTACTTAGTTAATTATAAGTACTTTAGAAAATATGTTTAATTAGAATATCAGAAAAACCCCTGGACTTCTTAAATATTAAAATTAATAAAATAAAAGATGGATATTTTTTTTAAATAAATCGAACAATAATAATAATGTTTTAAAAATGAGAAATAATTAATAATTTAAAACGAAATAATATTAATAATTTGTTTATTTAACTAATTTTATCCATTCTATACCTACCAAAATCTTCAAAATCAATTTAGCGGTCCATATATCGTAACATTACATACTTCACATTTACACTGGAATACATTCGCATTCATAATATTAAAAAGTGTATCGTACAAAATACACCACAAAATTATTTATAATACATTTTTAAAAGAGTTTTAATTTTAAATTAAAATAAATAATATGTTAAAATATAGTTCTTCTAGTAAACTATCGAGTACAGCGTTGGTCAAGTCACATCACTACGATGACGTGGCGGCAGTGAGGCGCGCGAAGGGTGCGCGCGCGAGCCTGCGCGTGTCCGCCTCCCACTTCCCCTGCACCCCCGCGATACTAGATTTATTTTCATAAAAATAATTACAACAATCGACGTACCGATGAAATGTGATTCTGGATTTCAATTTTGTGTTTTTTCTAGTATCGTTCTTGCAAGATCAAACTGCACATTTCACGATGTTTATTTGTAAATATGAAAAAAATCCCCAGAGAAACGTACTCCGATAGCACTCAACCACGACTACACGCGCTCACGGCGGGAACGTCGTGTTGTTCCCACCTGTGCCTACTGTTCCCACTTCGTTGTTCGCACTCTATAGGTAGTATATATACTCTAAGTATTCTGCCTCTTATTACTTATAAATTAAAACCAATCAATGTAACAAAAAAAAATATTGTTTATCTTATTAAAAAAATATGAATAAACTTATCAATTAAAACCAATCAATGTAACAAAAATTGGTTTGAGACGATTGGCTCTAACTCGTGTTACAAATATCGCTACTACACGATGTCCTCTCTAGTACGTAGTACATAGTAACTCAATGCTTCTTATTCAGTATAATAAGCTACATAGTATGATGAATGATCCCAAGATATTTAGATAGAAAATTAAGTTTCCCCCAAGCATGAAAGTAAAAGATATTTATTGCTGTTATTCATCAAAGTTATTATGCAATTCCTTCATAAATATTTATGTAGATATATTATTGTTTACTACAGATAGGATGTTGAATGGATAGATAAGGTGGGAAAGACTACAATGAAGAAGTACCACTGTTATTTAAAAAAATCATTATTTATTAACAACTCGTTCACAACACAAGTCTACACTAAAATACGATATCATCAAACTAAATAAAAATAATAATTACATATATATAAAATACAAATTCTACGGAATCGAATAGAAATACGTACGAGTCACTCAAAAAATATCTGTGTAGGGTGTGTTTAATGTATTGGAACAATTTGTTGAAAGAATATGATCTGATGGCGGATCTTCTTGGTATCGGAGCTTGCACAGACCGATCATATTCTTTACAAGTTCGCGAAACTTCGGTTCTCAAGCCGGCGGCCCCTTCTTTCGGCGACCAATATAGATTTCAAAATGCAAAACTTCAACACAGTTAGTTTTTCAAGGAACTTCATCCTTTACTTCTTGTTTCAATACCTTTTCAAAAAAACAAAATCAATATTAGACTTAGTTGTAAATCTTTTATTATCATCTAACGTTTGCGTTACATCTAGTGGCTACCTTACATCTAGACCCTTATCTCGCGAGTTACACTATGACTGTTTAGCCGTTCGCGACATTTCTCTATAAATGCATATCCGGCTACATTTGGGAAGTGGTGGTGTATAAAAAATGTCTGAAGTGACGTCACCGTCGCGAGACTAATACCGACCTGCAAAGTCAAAGAGCAATGTAATCACGCGGCACATCGGGAACAGCACACGGCACGTGGTCGGCCCCTGTCTGTAGACGAATGGAGGGCACTTGCACGGAAAATACTTCGTTATAAAAATTATACAAAATAATGATACTTTATTAATACCGCGAACTAAGGTTTTCAAAAATTTCAATTAAAAAGAATTAAAAATTTACGCGAAACTGAATACTACGCAACGTTATAGTTACTAACAGGAAATTTAAGAAATATTTGGTAAAGTAATAGGCGGCAGTTGTTTTCAACCTTTGCATAAGTTATTTGAAACAAAATCACATTTTCGATCACACCATATGAGCATAGTATCAAAGAAAATGATCATTTAAAGTTATTCCCCTCCATTCCTCTAAGATAAGGGGATCAGACCAGTATACAATAAAATCGGGACATCTTTAGACCAAATGCTTGAAGAAAAATATTACAACACAGATAGAAGATATGTATTTACCACTTCCTTAACACTTTCTGGGAACATTTAAAAGATACAGAAACAGTATAAGAAATACAAACAGTAAGATAACACATTTAAAACTGACAGACATACATGCAGTGCTTTGTAACATATAAATACTTACATTTAAGCCATTATTGGGAGATCGGAGGATTTTTCCAATCCATATAAATTGTCTCGAACACGTAATATTCGAGGTATTTTTTTTTATGTAAATGAAAATAAATAAAATGATCGATATATTGAATTGACTGTAGTATTTAGCGTCAATAATATACTGTTGCAAAGTGAATTTATTATCATTTACATATCGAGAAACTAATGGGCAAGCGTAAAGCGTAACTTACTTGGGGAGTAGAACTCCATACTTCGCGACACCAGAGCGGATTGACAGCATCACTTGTTTTTGCGTAATGACCGAGACCGTACGATAGTGCGGTATGGCGGTATGACTGTGTGGTAAGGCGTGGGCGGTATCACTGCGAGCATTGGTGTTACTTACGGGACGAGTAGCAGCGCTCCTTACATTACTAATGCTGTTCTAGTGTTGTGTACAAACGTTGTCATGTAGTAGGGCGGTAGTGCGGCGAGGGCGAGCGGTGCCGGTAGTGCGGTAGTGCGGTACAGCGGTGCGGCGGTACTGCGGTATCACTTACGCGGCGAGTAGGAGCGCTCCCGCTCGTAGCGGCGCGAGCGGCGGTAGTGCGGCGAGGGCGAGCGGTGCCGGTAGCCGCGCGCGTAGTAGTCGCGCTCCCGGTACCCGCCGCCGCCGCGGTAGTAGTAGTCGCTGCAATGGGACAACAATATAAGAATACTGTCGAACTGGTGCCGGCAATGATAGAGCGGTATATGAGCACTGTTAAGGGGCAGCAGTAATGATAGAAAGGTATGAAGTACTGTTGAAGTGGTGGTAATGATAGTGTAGTGTCAAAAATGTGTTGAAGTGGTGACGGTAATGATAGAGTAATATAAAAGCACTTAATAAAACACAACTTACTCTCTGTCGCGACCGCGTCTGTCATATCCATTGTCACCTCGTCCAAGACTGAAAAAGTAATTTACCAAATTAGTTTCCACAATAAAACAATTTTCTCATAATTCAAAAATATCATGATTTCAATCATTATTTAAGCATGCACTTTCCTTCCGACAACATAGTACACAAAGTCACTCACTGTGTAGGTTTTCCCATATAAATGCCGGGTGTTGGCGTATGCGCTCTCTGTGTGATCGAGAAGTCCACCCTGATCCGCCTGCCGTCGATCTCCATACCCGTGCACTCGTTCTTCGCCACTTTGGCGTTCTCTTGCGACTCGAAGTATACGAAGCAAAAACCGCGCGAGCGACCGGTCTGTAAACAGGGTAGATAAAGATTAAATACTATGATATAAGTAAATAATACAACATTTGCTGAAAATGTAACTTATATCAAGAAAAAAAATTGCAACTATTAAATTAAATTTGCTTAATAACCAAAGTAAGTTAGTTAAAATATGACTTAGTAAAGAGAAATTGTGAGTGTTAACAACTTTCGCACATGATAAATACATTTTTAATAACACACACTTGAAGAGTTATTTGATAAAGGACTTTCTAGAAACACTTAATAAATACATTTCTAACACGACAAATTAATCAGTATTACACACCTTTGCATCAATAACAACTTGTACTTTGTCAACTTGTCCGTATTTGGAGAAAATGTGATGAATCTGCTGTTCCGTAGTGTAGAGACTCAGTCCGAAAACACCGAGGCATCGGGATGGCGTTGGGTTCTCCTGAAAAAAGAGAGCACTAAAACTTGTGGTATGGCGCCTCTCTACGTATAAAAAAATAGCAAAGAAGCTTCAAACTTGTATTATTTCTATAATTTAATGAGAAAATGAAAAAAACTAAGCAAAAACAATAAAATAAACACTGACTCTACAAATACAGTCATTTTTAAATCCTCAAATATACATTAAATTTTCATACACAGTTGTTGCAATGTTATTTTTTTTAATGACAAATTTCATTTATCAAGAGAAATGTTACTATATGTTTTTTTTAATGGTATAAATCAGGTTAACACCTTCTAGGTGAGATTATTAAGAATGTTACATGCATGCATTAATAACTAAACCCTTCCAAGTGGTCGGGTGAACTAGCAAATTAATTTTAAGCAGTGTTTTGTTACTTTTTCTACAATATAATATACATACATGAATATTACCTTCAAAGCTCTCTTTTCAGTGTGACATTTGTAATATTAAGATGTTATATTAGAATATTAATATTAAAAGGTTTGTGCAAATGGGCCTTTAGTAAACTAACATATTTTCCAGTTAGCTCACTCTAATTCCACTCTTTACTCTTCCAACATATAGGATACAAATACGAATAAGTAGCTCGTACAAGCATTTCTGTGTTGGAAAATTCATATTCAATTTATTTCGTAGTGACAAAACTAATTCTCTGAACAAAATTAAAACTCTATGTTTATTTTCTGGCTTAAGTTATATATTTGCATGTTAAACTACTGAAAAATCATAAGCTTAAGTACCTACTAATTACATTAACATCATTTATTGTATTAATTATAATTTACAAATATATCACTTAAACAACATAAATAAGGAGTAACATTAATAATATGTAATGAACTATTGTATGTGTAATGTATATAGCAAACAAAACTAGCTGTTAAGCAAAATTATGTAATTGTAAAACATGACTACGAAATTTAATGTGAATCAGTTCAGCTGTTTTGGAGACATATGATAACTAACAATGTGACATGAGAATTTATACAAAGAGAAAAGTTGATACAAAATAAGTCTACTATACAAAACAAAACACTGCCCAACCCCATCTCTACCCACCACCCGCACACAACACTTAGCACTTAAAACTAATAAAGCATGCACGTAATATGGTTTAGATACAATCAAACTTACACCACTCACCCTGTCGCCCGTGTGCCGCCGGCGCGACGACATCGGGCTGTGCGAGTGCGAGCGGCCGCGCGGCGTGTACGAGCGCGAGCGCGAGCGCGAGTAGCGCGCCGAGCGGTAGCGCCGCGGGGACACCGAGCGGGAACGTGTCCTACAACGATAGATGATAACTGTTCTTGTACTTACATTCCTAACATATATAACATATCATCTTTTGCAGGAACGAGTGCTGCAATATAACATAATATAACCTTTGACTTATTTATTAAATATTATATGCAACACTAGATTTCCACCCATACTCAAAGATAAACTTGCATAGTTCCCGTTCCTATGGGATTTCCTAAGTCTATGAAAGTAAAGTAAAGTAAGAATGAAGCCTATGTCTTTTTATGAGTCTTCAGCTAAGACATAGGCTCCGTAATACAATAACATAAACATACAAAATTTCAGTAGTAATTTATAATATTAGTAGGATTTATACAATAAACTTTTCAAATAGTGTTAATACATATACCTAAAAAAATTGTAATTTCCCTTTCCGACAATGTTCTTTTTTAAATAAGAATGTAATAAATCGTCCCTTTTGGATAGACATATGAAATCTGAACCCATATCCAATCTTACTAATATTAGAAACATGTATGTTTGTTTGTCTTTTTCATGCGTAAACCTCTGAACAGATTTTGATGAAACTTTGCAGTGATGTACTTTATGGACCAGGATAGCACATAAGCTATATATAAATACTCTTTTGCCAGTGGGTTTCACTGAGGGCAAAACAAGGCACAGCTAGTGACAGTAAGTGCTGAAATATAATGCTGATTCACTTTACTCCAGTAGTAATATTACCAAAGTG
Organism: Colias behrii; assembly: GCA_029959065.1. Lineage (NCBI taxonomy): Eukaryota > Metazoa > Arthropoda > Insecta > Lepidoptera > Pieridae > Colias > Colias behrii. The sequence goes on from JARWMC010000013.1 coordinate 1,681,687, forward strand.
CAATCGCATTGTGGCGCCATACACTTTGCCGAAATTTAATTTAGAACAATATTTAGCAACTAAAGTCTTACAAAAACTGAACCTGCACATGAATCATTTCATTTTTAACAATAAAATATTTTCTCCTAAACTATATAACCTTACTATTTGATAACTCCACACAATAATTGTATATTCATAAAACCTTATGGCAATTATTAAAATGATATAGAAATTTGACACTCAGTCTTCGCTTTTATTTACAGTTACAATTACAAAGCTTATTTTAATAAACATCTGCCTGACCTAAATTCTTTTATACTTCGCATATTTGTATACAGTTTTGATGACACTAGAATGTGTTGTATTAACCAATATACCTACTTCCTTTTAGCACTTTTTGCATGCATTCATAACAGGAAAGTAACGCAAGAATGGCTATCATTCTTCACAACAAAAATGTTTTGAATGTGACGTTATCACGTCATAATATCCTGTACAATTTTAGCATGTAAATTATTTTACTTATTTAACATTTACTTTAAACGGAATTACATGTTTTATTTATACACATCCTCGTAACATATTTACTGATAAGACTTTAATTAAATTGTTAACAAATAATTAAAGTCCATTGTAACAATAGCAAAAAAAATTACTAATTGTAGATGTAGTATGAAATGAATGGAAACATGTTCATCATTTATTGTAATAAATAGCAAACTTTACAAATTTTTCTTTACTCTTTCATATTTCATTTAAGCTACATAAACAGCAAACAGTCAGCACAGTAACAAGTTTTCAATTATCGTAAAAACGTAGCACGCATAAACGTTATCAGCAATAACGTTTCTGTTATTGATAAAACAATGTGTGTTATATTGATCAAACACGCAAGCTGCCTAGCATTGTATACTTTTTGAACGGACATATCTACAATACAGTGTATAATAAATTATAATTTACATCATGCTATGTTAAATTTAGATTTATTGTATCTCACTATTTGAAAACATCTCCAGTATGCGTATGATTATAGAGGTCACATAATTTACATCAAATGATCAAGTTCTAAAAATTTCTTCAAAATTGCGGTATCGTTTTTTTTTTAATATATTATTGCGCAACTCGTTGCCTTGACAGCAAGGTTATATCGATAAAAAACAACTACGGAAATGCTATTAAATCTTTGCAAATAACTAGAAATCTCTACTTTTAACGACTATAATCAAAACAATGCTGTAATTGTAGACTTACGGGCTCCTATACTTCCGGCTTGATGCTTTTGGCGGCGGCGGTGTTCTCGACCGGCTTCTGGTGTGTCCCCGAGACATGGTTGGAGGCTTTGGTACTGGCTCCCTAGACCCGTTGCGGGTCCTAGAGCGGCTCCTCTGAAATTACCAGAAATACATTCGCACCAAATAACCTCACGCGCCCCGGCAAAATAAAACGCACAAAGCTTCAACCATTAACTAAAAAGTCAAGTTAATTATAGTACCTCTCGATCCGACATGTTGCACAAAACGAAAGAAATAACAATCGTTTACTATTATTAAATAAGCACAATTATTCTAATTTTAGATCGCGGTTAAAAACAAAACCGATCATGCGAACGCCGACAACGCGGTCGAGAAAGAAACAAAATGGCGTCTCTTTACCGCATTCGCCGCATTCACAACGTGAATCGGCGCGAGGCGTAGAGGCACAGACTAATAATAATATACTAGGTAGAGGGAGAGTTCATTCTCACATTCTCACTCTACGGCGCGAGGCGTGCAGCCACAGACTACATACATTTTTTTATCTATGCCAAAATAAAACTTAATTTAAATTATTTTGAATTTCAAATACATTATAATTAACTTATAAATAAACTTTTATACCTTCCAAATGCTTTTAATAGTTGTATATCTTTTCAACTCATTAAACTAAGTGAGCAATTTTAATTTTAATAACTCTAAAGTTTCTACTAGGATGTTTTGTAGATTGTAGTAGAACGAATACAGTATAACATATTTAATTACTAATAAGCATTGAATAAGTTTCATTCGCACGCAATAATGAAAAGTGTTGCTTACTTAAATGTTGCAATCTTTTGTGTTTGAGTCAGTATAGTCAGCAAGCAGTCAGCAGTCAGCATAGTCAGTGGTAGTATAGTATTATATTATCTGTGGTCAAAACCATAATTGTGTCATCATAATATGTCAATGTCATTAATCATATGTCTGATGTCAGTTGTCACAATAAATTCGAAAATCGGGAACTATTTCGCGTGGACGTGGAAATGCTCATTATTTTATTAAATTAGAAATAGAAAGAATTATAAAATCATGAGTGACAAAGATGCCGAAAACTGTCCCTCGGGCGACCAACCACAGGAAAAGACCGCTAAACAGTTGGAAAAAGAAGCTAAAAAGGCTGCTAAGTTAGAAAAACTGAAAGCCAAATTGGATAAGAAGAGTACTGCGCCAGCTGCACCAAAAGATAAACCTGAGGTATGCAGAAGCTTAACTCACATACATTTTCCAAATGATACCTGACTTTTTATACATTGTTCAAAAAATAAAAATAAATAATGCAAATTGTAGGTTAGAAAATGTTTAGGTGAAAGGAATATTACGTGTATTGTTTGAAAGTTGCATCATGTCCTGAATACACGCGTTAATCCCATATGCTTACATTGATTCTACTTTAATGCACCCCTCAATATATCTATAATATCTTATAATGAACTTCTAACTCATTGTTATTCATAGAACCTCCATACTATTCAAGCTACTGTAATTTTTACTTATTAATACTTAACAGTAATATTCTATTTTATAGAAAAAAGTAAAAGAAACAAAGGAAAGCGCAGTATATACAGCAAATACTGCACCGGGAGAGAAAAAAGACATCAATGGACCTATGCCAGATGCTTACAGCCCCAAGTTCGTGGAGGCTGCGTGGTATTCCTGGTGGGAGAAGCAGGGATTCTTCAAACCTGAATATGGGGTTAGTTTTACTAATATTATAAATGCGAAAGTTTGTGAGGATGTGTATGTGTGTGTTTGTTACTCTTTCACGCAAATACTACTGAACCGATTACAATGAAATTAAGCACACATATAGAGGGATTAACACATAGGATAGGTTTTATCCCGGAAATCCCACAGGAATGGGAACTATGCGGCTTTTTCTTTGAAAACTACAGCGAAGCCGCGGGCGGAAAGCTAGTAATATATATTTTTTTTTGGCAGAGTCAGCAAAGGGCCACCTAATGTTACGGTACCACACATAAACACTAGTAACACTGGTATCTATTTATTTACTTAATTCTTTATTGCACACAAACAAGATATAGAGATACATAAAGAACAGAACACTGGTAGTGTTACAAGTAAAAGAGAAAGTTATAATGTGTACATTTAATTTATGTTATGTTAATTCAGTTAGTTAATTAAGTTTAAATTTATTTATTCTGCTTGAATTATCTCATAATGTTATAAGAATATAATAAACAAAAATTGCACTATCAAATTTTTGTTATCATGCCTGTAGTATGATATAGGTAACAATCTTTATTGATTTTTAAGCTAATGTAATAAATAAAACAACACTATGTATGGTACTAAACCATGTATGGTATTTTTGATTTTGATAACATTACATACAGTACTTTAAAGTAAAATAAATTGTCTCCATACAAAAGAAAATTACCACATGCTATGTGAAAAATCAGTGTCATCATTCCAAGCAATTTCAATTTAAATCAAAATACAAGGCAATCTTTTACCTCCACACAATTATAGGAAGAATTAATAATTAAAGCAATTTGACATATTATATTATTCAGAATTTTAAGGAGAAGACTTTTATTTTCAAAAACTCAAACTCAAACATTTATTTATTCAATTAGACTTCTTCTAGAAGCACTTTTGAAACGTCATCACATATTTTTTAACATTTACCACCGATTCGGAAAGCAGTATCTACGAAGAAGAACCGGCAAGAATCTCCATAGTTGCTCTTTTTAATCATGTCAGTTTTACAATTTAATTTTACAAAATACATATATTATCATAATATGCCAAAGAACTGTCCTGTGGTTTTTACGCGACAACCCTCCATGGGTTTTTATCGTCCATAATATATTCCTTAATACTAATTACCTATTATTTCTATAAATTTATTTCAGAAAAAATCTGTATTGGAGCCAAATCCTAAAGGCCAATTTATCATGGTCATTCCACCACCAAATGTGACAGGGAGCTTGCATCTTGGCCATGCTCTCACCAATGCTGTTGAAGACGCTATTACGAGATGGCATAGGTAATTTATTACAAACCAATCAAAATATGTTTGCTTGTATATGGTAATATAAATATACAATTTTTTTTATCACAAATACTGCCATTTTAAATGGCGTACAAATTTTTTTTACAAATCTATACCTTACTTATTACTTATTACTTATTACTTATCACTACATAGTATAAAACAAAGTCGCTTTCCCTGTCCCTATGTCCCTATGTCCCTATATCCCTATATCCCTATATCCCTATGTCCCTTTGTACGCTTAAATCTTTGAAACTACGCAACGGATTTTGATGCGGTTTTTTTTAATAGATAGAGTGATTCAAGAGGAAGGTTTATATGTATAATAACATCCATTAAATAGTGGAGAAGTACTGTTATTTTTGAGGTTTCTAATGTGATGTCGTAAATAATTACATTTTTTCCGCTTACATTGCAAACGCAGGCTGAACCCTACGAGTTTTATCAAAATAATGTACTAAGTATTGTACACATTGAAAAGGTCTACAGAAAAGTCCGCGATGGTATATGTCTATCTCTTATGGATAACCCACAATAACTTTTTTTTGTCATTTACTTTTTACGACAAATAATGGCTAATTTTCGATGCGATTTTAACCAATACAGCATTAATCCTTAACCAATTAAATACCTTGAATACATTGTTCATTTAATATAGATCTATATGGCCCTTTACACCGTATGATTTAAGTGAATATTTTCGAAGATATTACAGATTTAAAAATTGCGGGACGTAGCGTTTGCGGCGGTACCGGCCGGCCGCCCGGCTATCTATTATATACCCGTGCGAAGCCGGAGCGGGCCGCTATGTTTTTATATACAACGTTCAGTTTTTCTGTAGTGTATTTAGTATCAGCATTGCACCCGTGCGAAGCCGGGGCGGGTCGCTAGTTACTTATATATTATAACGAGGAAAGGTTTGTAATTATGTATGTATGTATGTATGTATGGTTTTCACGCATAAACTACTGGACCGATTTCAAAAATTCTTTCACCATTAGAAAGCTGCATCTTCACTGAGCAACATAGGCTATATTGCATTTTCAAAAAAATTAGAGATCCTTACCAAAAATGCAATAATGTAATAGTCCGGGATACATCGCCCATTTTTGCAAGTGATTACTATCAAGCTAATTTTTCGTGAGTAGCTTTATTTTGATGAGATGCCCAATAATTTCATGTACAAAACTCTCGATTGTGGTAGCTACCAGAGGAAACAAGGATAAAATATTTTGATTTGATGGTTCTCAAATATTAATTACTAACTGAATGTTTTTTTTTGTTCAATCTCAAGATAATTATCTAAATTATTCGAAAAAATATTTGTCCTACAAAATCTATGGTTTGATCAAAGAGTCCCCCATTCCAATGTGTATCGATAACGAAATCATCTTAAATGATTACTAACCAGCTGATTTTTTTATTTTCACTTATTTAATACTTATATAATTCAACAGACATATTGTCCTACAAATTGCGTAATAAATATTTGAGAACCGTCAAATCAAAAATTTTTATCCTTGTTACCTCTGTAAGCTACCACAATCGAGAGTTTCGTACATGAAATTATTGGGCATCTCATCAAAATAAAGCTACTCACGAAAAATTAGCTTGATAGTAATCACTTGCAAAAATGGGCGATGTATCCCGGACTATAACCCAAGGTGTAAAAAATTCCTTAATAAAAATTCTATCATCGCGTGCGCTGCGGAATCTATGGAAGATAGAACAAAAAAGTGTTCTACGGTATTATAGAATGGATCAATATCTACAAGAAAGTTCGCAATACCATATGTCCATCTTCAGTAGTTATGTTACTACAACAACTTTTTTACGTTTTCAAAGTAAATAGAAGTGCCGACAGTAATCAAACCATGTTATCCATACACATATATTAATCCTTATCCCATTAAATGATGTTTTATTATAGTCTGTTTCAATAAATACTTTTTAAATTAAAAAAATTGGATATTCCATTCAAAAGATATAACGAATTTTTAAAAGTGTCAATCTACAGAAAATAGTAGGTATACTGTTTTATACAATGAGTAGGCGTAGTGCGGGACGGGGGAAGGTGATTTTCATGTGATTAAAAATTAAACCTTTAGTCCGACCTATAGTAGACTTTTCACTGTCACGATATCGCTATCTATGCGGGTGAAACCGCAGGGCATTGCTAGTTAAATCATAAATTTGTCTGTTTTAATTAATTTTTTGTGTTATAAATAATAGATTGAAATTGAAGTATGTGTTTCTATGTTTAAAAATTTCGTAGCTACATGTTGCAAGTATGCAATATTGTTATATTTGTTTTTCTCATGAGAAGGTCTTATGTAAGAAAAACTGATAAAATTTCATTGTGAAAAAATAATACTACACGCATTTTACAGTTTGTGCCGAGATAGGACAATTACAGAAACATATTATATATAATATTTAAAACATTGGCTTCAAATTTTATGATAAATAAAATGACAATTTTCCAGAATGAATGGTCGAACAACTCTCTGGAATCCCGGTTGCGATCACGCCGGTATCGCGACGCAAGTGGTGGTCGAGAAGAAGCTATGGCGGGAGGAGAAGAAGACGAGACACGATCTGGGGAGGGAGGAGTTTATCAAGCGTGTATGGAAATGGAAGGAAGAGTAAGGGTTCTTGATTAGTAACGTCTGGTTGTGTTCATGACTAGCTGTGCCTTGCGGTTTTACCCGCAGTGCTCCACTCCTGTTGGTCTTAGCGTGATGATATAATAACCTATAGCCTTCCTCGAAAAATGGGCTATCTAACACCAAAAAATTTTTTCAAATCGGACCAGTAGTTCCTAGGATTAGCGCGTTCAAACAAACAAACTCTTCAGCTTTATAATATTATTCTATATTCTATGGTTAATTTAAGTATGTTGCAGTTTCATTGATAAGTGGATTTGTGAAACTAAAATTACATGGTGATAAATCCGATATGTTTGAGAAGAATAAATAACAAATGAATATTACAAACGGCTAACATCTCCATAATTATGTGTACTTAATGTTTAGTTTGTACAAATGTTTTATAAATGATATCTTTTTTCGAATATAATTTTTTTTGGTTGATCACGAGGCGAGATTCGAAGCTTTCTTTCTCGAAGACGCGAGTTTAATCGATTTTTCCTATTCTTTTAAAATTTTTTATTTCCATATCTTTTACATCATTTTAATTGATCATAAAATTTCCAGAAAAGGTGGCCGTATTTACGAACAACTACGCTCCCTAGGCTCCTCTCTAGATTGGTCTCGAGAACGCTTCACAATGGACCCAGTGATGTGCCGAGCTGTGAAGGAAGCGTTCATCCGTCTACATGATTCCGGGGATATCTACCGGGCTAACAGACTCGTGAACTGGTCGTGTACGCTGAAAAGTGCGATATCGGATATTGAAGTGGACAAAGTGGAGTTGACTGGACGTACTATGCTGTCTATACCGGGGTATGATAATAAGGTATGGTATAAGTGACCTTATGGAGGTTGGAAGAAGGTTGATTTTGGAATGAGAGGGTGTGATTGGTGGAATAATGTAAAAAAAAACAATGGTTTGCGGATTTTGGTAGAAAAAAAGTAATTTCCATCAAACTCAATGCAGAAAATTAATTTTATAAATTAAATGTGACAAGTACAAATTATGCAAAATAAAATATGTACAATGTTTTTTAATTCAAATTTCCTTACATTAATAATGGTCTGACCGCCTCCTTGGTACAGTGGTTGACGCGTGAGCGTAGCACCGAGGGGTCCTGGGTTCGATTCCCGGTGGAGACGAAGGAAAAAAAATGTCTTGGTCTGGTAGGACACAGAAGGCTGATCACCTAATTGTCCCTAAAGAAAATCGATCAGTGAAACACATGTATAATGCATCTGCCCCTTACCCCACTTGGGGACATGGGACTTCACTACTAATAATGGTCTCGCCCTTATAATATATATGATCTTCATAGTTTATGACAACAACTACTACTACAGTTAATCTGTGCAAATCCTTATCAAGTATTTAACCAAAAAAAATCAACAGGTGGAATTCGGTGTGCTAGTCCATTTTGCGTACAAATCCGAAGATGGTAGTGGTGAAGTGGTAGTGGCCACCACTCGTGTGGAGACCATGCTTGGTGATGTAGCGGTGGCTGTGCATCCTAATGATGAGAGGTATGTAAATTATGTAAAAAAATGTTCGATTGGTGATTGTGTAGAAATTAATTTTATAAGTGTCGAAAACTTTTAGGTTTCTTTTTTATGAAATACTAGCGGTCCGCCCCGGCTTCGCCCGTGGTATATATTTACGTTTTCTCTACATAAGAACCATCCTCGTACTTCAAGAAATATAATAAAAAAAGAATTATCGAAATCGGTCCACCCGTTCACACGTGATGCCGTGACAACGCGAAACGGGTTTCATTTTTATATATATACTAGCGGTCCGCCCCGGCTTCGCCCGTGGTACATGTTTACGTTTTCTCTACATAACAACCATCCTCGTACTTCAAGGAATATAATAAAAAAAGAATTATCGAAATCGGTTCAGCCGTTCTCGAGTTATGCGCTTACCAACACATTTTGCGATTCATTTTTATATATAAGAAGAAGATTAGTATTAGTATATTAGTATAAAACAAAGTCGCTTTCTCTGTCCCTATGTCCCTTTGTATGCTTAAATCTTTAAAACTACGCAATGGATTTTGACGCGCTTTTTTTTAATAGATAGAGTGATTCAATAGGAAGGTTTTATTATATAATTTATTAGGTTTGAGACAAAGCGGGCGAAGTCGCGGGCGATGAGCTAGTATATATATAGATTTAAGATATTTTTTTGCAATTTTATTTACGAGCAAATACTTAAAACCTATTGCGAGGGTAACACAAGAATGTCTAGGATTTTTTTTTAATAACTAAAAATGCTAATAATAACTTGGACTTGGACCTAGAATCTAGATCTAAATATTGACTGTTATAAACTGGTCCTTCTGGATAGATTTCCTGCTTGCCTATAAAAAAATAGATCTACAAGATTTATCCAACTTTTTAACATGAAAATTGTGTTTCCAGATACAAGAATCTAATAGGCAAGAAGTTGGTACATCCAATTCTGAACAGGAAGTTGCCTGTGATAGCCGATGAGTATGTTGATATGGCCTTTGGAACTGGTTAGTTTTATTTTTGTATTTTTTATATAAAAACATATGATTTAACCGGATTTTAAGGTCAAATTATTTCATAAATTCACTCTTAGAATGTTAAAAATATTATCACAAATAATACAAATTATTTGTCTCAACTGTCTCACAAAGTAATTATAAAATTATTCGATACAACACAAAAAAATGTTATTTTTATTCTTATTTGTCAATGAAATAAATCAAAATAATTAAATTAACAATATAAAATAAGTGTTATCAAATCAGGTGCTGTGAAAATAACGCCTGCCCACGATCAGAACGACTATGAGATTGGCAAACGGCATAATCTGCCTTTTATCAACATTTTTGATGATGAGGGTAAACTGCTGGACAATTGTGGACCTTTCTCGGTAAGAACAACGATGTTATTCATATAGTGTATATATTTTTAACGTGGAATTTATGAAATAGATAGGAGTTTCCTTTGATTTAATCAAAATTGGGATAAAGTTACTGTATGTGTAAATAATTTTCTAAAAAGTCTAGGTTTTTTGTTTACTTGGAATTGTGATAAATTTTAAGATTGTGTCTAGTCTGAAGTTTTTAGTCTTTGGAATTTTTCATACGTCAATATTTAACTAACGCAAGACGATTAACAATTAGATTTTGATCACTTTTAAATCTGTTTTCTCCTTAATATTAATGTAGGAACTTTTTCTCTTAATTCTTTTCTTGTTTGTAATAAATACACAAACAAATACATTTTTTATCAGGGCAAGAAGCGTTTCGACGTCCGTCGCGAAATAATTAAAGTGCTTGAAGAGAAGAAGCTATACCGCGAGACGAAAGACCACGCGATGGTGGTGCCGCTCTGCAGTAGATCGAAGGATGTGGTGGAACCCATGCTGAAGCCACAGTGGTGAGAGGAATTTCCGTGTGGAAATTATTTTTGATCGGAATTTCCGGTTGAAAAAAAATCCGCGAGGAATCTGGAATTTCCGATAGGAAACTTTTTCGATTGGAATTTTCGATTGGAAATTCCTGTTGGAATTGAAAATAATTTCATCGAGAGTTTTGCACAAAATAAAATCTAATATAAATAAAAAATAGCAATGATAAGTATTTAATTGATATTTCAATTTTTGACATTCGGTTAAAAATGTTGAGTTTACATTATTATTTTTGGAAAGCAATGTTGAAAGCTTTTCTATAAATAAAGGATTTTCTAAAAATTAAATAAAGTGAAAACTTGACTTACTTTGTATAGCATTAAGTAAGTGAAGAAAAGCTTTTCACTTCATCAAAAACTGTTTCGCAGGTACATACGCTGCGACAAAATGGCGGCGGACGCGATTCAAGCTGTCAAAAATGGTGATCTGAAAATAATCCCAGACAGCCACGAGAAGACGTGGTACCACTGGATGGAGAATATACGGGACTGGTGCATATCCCGCCAGCTCTGGTGGGGACACCAGATACCCGCGTACCGGGTTACTGTGCCGGAAAAGGTGAGGTTTTCGTGTAGTAGTAGGTTCTTATTAAGTATAGACGTGTTGAATAAGAAGAAAGAAATGCCTCCTGGTCTTTGAACTATTATAAAAATAAAGTGCTAGAAATTATTAGTTTATTCGTAAATCCTCTTGTCTGTTAGTCTGCTACAAAAATGAAAACGTCTGTTATAAAATACTATTATCACAGTATTACAATATCTATACAGTACGGAAACGAATGTACTTGTGCAGAGAAACGGAGGGGAACTGGCGGGGGTCGGGCGACGCGGGCCGCGTAAGGCAAACACGCTTAGTTTGCCTTAGCTAGCGCGAAAGGACGACGCAGTCGTATTTTTTGTGTAATAATTTTATTATACATAGGTACTTACATATTCTATTATGGCGCGCACAAACTGTCCCGTTTACGGATGTAAATCTACATTGAAATCCCAGAAGGAAACAATATTTCAGTAAGATTGTATTAATTGTATCTGTTGAATTAAAATCAAAGCTATGTATATGTTGTCCTCATTATTTTCTAATCAGATTGTACATCCTAATGCGAATGCATTACTTAGTTAAATGTTATATTATACAATTAAGAACATCCAAAAATAAACTGTCCACGTAAATAATATTTAGCAGTGCAATATCTGTAGTTATATATTTATGAACAAACTAGCGACCCGCCCCGGCTTCGCACGGGTGCAATGCTGATACTAAATACACTACCGAAAAACTGTGAACGTTGTATATAAAAACATAGCGGCCCGCCCCTGCTTCGCACGGGTGCAATGCTGATACTAAATACACTACCGAAAAACTGTGAACGTTGTATATAAAAACATAGCGACCCGCACCGGGCGGCCGGCCGGTACCGCCGCAAACGCTACGTCCCGCAATTTTTAAATCAGTAATATCTTCGAAAATATTCACTTAAATCATACGGTGTAAAGGGCCTATATTAAATCTGATCTATATTAAATGAACAATGTATTCAAGGTATTTAATTGGTTAATGATTAATGCTGTATTGGTTAAAATCGCTTCGAAAATTAGCCATTATTTGTCGTAAAAAGTAAATGACAAAAAAAAGTTATTGTGGGTTATCCATAAGAGATAGACATATACCATCGCGGACTTTTCTGTAGACCTTTTCAATGTGTATTTAGTACATTATTTTGATAAAACTCGTAGGGTTCAGCCTGCGTTTGCAATGTAAGCGGAAAAAATGTAATTTTTTACGACATCACATTAGAAACCTCAAAAATAACAGTACTACTCCACTATTTAATGGATGTTATTATACATATAAACCAAAAAACCGCATCAAAATCCGTTGCGTAGTTTCAAAGATTTAAGCGTACAAAGGGACATAGGGACAGAGAAAGCGACTTTGTTTTATACTATGTAGTGATAATTACATCAGATTTAATAATCGCAATTATTTTGAATGTACATATGAATAAACGATTTCATCATAATATTAATAATCACAATTGTTAAAGTGAAACTTTTATTACATCGTCTCAAACTTTTTGGTCTGTGTAGCGCATGTCGCGTGTATCGCGGCTGCCGAGTAGGTATACCTACACGCGACATGCGCTACACAAAGCAGTGTTCGGAACCGTTCGAACAGTTTCACTTTTACCGTGGTTTCATAAAACCACACAACATTTTTTTTTATTTCCCATTTGTTGCAACCCTAGCGTATTTTCGTGTGGCAGCGTAAGTACCTACGCTGGCGGCGGCATCGCGCGACATCAAAGGCGTTTCCTTACTGTAGGAAATAATATTATTGTAATACTGTACTATTATTCTGTAAGTAAGAGGTCTAAAAAAACAGCCAATCCAGTCGCATTGGTCATTGATTTTCTCGATCTTTGTTGTCTTGTATAATCTGATTCGCTTAGTATGTTTAAAGAAATTATAAAAATATCTAGGGCAGATTCGGTGCGTTATACAGGGTGTCCCACTGTTCGTATACTAAGCTCAAAGGAGGTTATAGTTTTGCATACGTTGAGTCCATAAAAAATAAAAATAAAATTACAGACGCATTTTTTTTTCCGCATAGATGAATTCTTAAAATCTTTGTGTACACCCCTAACAAGCAACCCGCCCAACTTTGCCACCAGCACGTGAGCTATCGTTTAAGATTATGTTTTCATAGACAAAATGCTCACATTAGCGAAGCGGTATATGCCGGCTGCGCGAAGCAAGAGACGAAAACATGGATTTTAAGGAAATATTAAGCAAAAAATTGTTGACGATATTTTGTTGTTTAAGTATTTTTTACGTGATCAGTGTATGCAAAACTACAAGACCCTTCGCGCTTAGTATACCAATAGTAGGACACCCTGTATATTGAATAATTATAATTGTATGAAAATGAATAATTAAAATAAACAAAATGTCGAAGGGCAGTGACGTAACCACATACACGCGTCCGCTCCGGCGCCGCACGCGCTCGGGGCGGCGCAAGGCTGCGCGCCGCGTGCGGGCCAGCACACAGCACGCGCACGTATGTACGCACAGCTTGTGACTTGTGTTTAGGAATCGTGATGCTTGAATTGTACTGTTTTTGAAGTGAAAACTTCTTTAGCGGCGTTGAGCACTTTTTCTGTAATGGGTATAAAATCTTAAACTCGCGTCAGGACACGTGACCTGATCGAAAAAGCGTAAGACGGATGGATATCAAACATGCTCAACGTTAATAATCAAGTTTTCACTTCTGCCGGCACTCCCGGAGTGCAACCCGTCTTTTTTTATGGTTATTGGCTGTAAAAAAGGATTATCTTATATATAAAATTCTCGTGTCACAATGTTAGTCTGCATACTCCTCCGAAACGGGTGGACCGATTCTCATGAAATTTTCTATGCATATCGGGTAAGTCTGAGAATCGGCCAACATCTATTTTTCATATGTACCACGGGCGAAGCCGGGGCGGGCCGCTAGTTAATAACATAAATAATACCATAAATTGTGATATGGCTACGTACACCCGCCCGCACTGGTGCCGCACTTACTCGGGGTGGGTAATGTGAGTCTTGCCGCATAGTTTTACTTTTGTTTTGAAGCGTAACGAAAAAATATTACACTAAATTTTTTTCCAACCCCGATAAAGAAGTTTCACTTCAAAAAAATTCTGACTATTTGAAAATGTAATTTATCGGTGCGAAATCTGCAACTGCTAACTGCTATATAATTTTAGTGAATTATTGAAAATATTTTTCATTTGTCTTGTGTTACGTTACTTCAAATATGACCAGATTTAATGCAGTTCAAGTAAATGTCCTGGAAATCTGAATTATATATCTTTTAGTCTCCTAATCCAGATTCCGATTTTTTCAATTACCATCCAAAGTTTGATTAAAATCGATTCATCCGTTTCAGTGATTAGCCTATATAAAGACGGATATTATTTTGATTTATTAATTTTTACTCGGGGTGGGTAATGTGAGTCTTGCCGCATGGTTTTACTTTTGTTTTGAAGCAGTATCGATTATATTCATGTGCATTCATTTTTTTTTCACATGAATTTTCGCTGATTACTGTTTATTTTTTGACCTGTGTTGCATTGGTGCGTTTTTATGCTAAATAGATAGGTTTTCATTCTTCTATTTATCTAAAGACGTTAAATAACTACACAGAATATTTTTTTTTTGTAGACACAATTTCATGAACATAGTAATACAATTATGTCCAAGTGATTATACAGTATATTATTCTGAATATTTTTTGTTTTATACTAAAGCACACATCGCATCATTGCCCTTATTTTGTTGCACTTTAAATCTTCTCAGTAATATTTAATTGTGTCCCATTTTTACAAATAAACACATTTGAATATGAACCTTAATTCTACAGACTGAAGAGCTATGGGTATCAGCGCACACGCAAGAGGAGGCGTTACAAAAAGCCGCCAAAAAGTACAATTTACCAGTAGAAGATATTAGCGTGAAGCAGGATGATGATGTACTGGATACCTGGTTCTCGTCAGGCCTGTTTCCGTTCGCTATATTTGGCTGGCCGGATAATACTGATGATTTGAAGGTGAGGTTGAGTATATTTTTAATTATTAAAAAAAATTGTGTGCGTGTATTAGTGTACACACGTAAGAAGTGAAACTTCTTTATGACCTTATTTTTCAAAAAATAATTTACTATATGCAACTTTACAGAAATACGTCGAATCACGCGTGGTAGGGATAAGAAAAAGATGGCGCGTAACGGAAAAATGTCACGCGTAACGAAAAAATATTACACTAAATTTTTTTCCAACCCCGATAAAGAAGTTTCACTTCAAAAAAATTCTGACTATTTGAAAATGTAATTTATCGGTGCGAAATCTGCAACTGCTAACTGCTATATAATTTTAGTGAATTATTGAAAATATTTTTCATTTGTCTTGTGTTACGTTACTTCAAATATGACCAGATTTAATGCAGTTCAAGTAAATGTCCTGGAAATCTGAATTATATATCTTTTAGTCTCCTAATCCAGATTCCGATTTTTTCAATTACCATCCAAAGTTTGATTAAAATCGATTCATCCGTTTCAGTGATTAGCCTATATAAAGACGGATATTATTTTGATTTATTAATTTTTGCGTTTTTATTGGAGGATGTAAGATTTGTACATAAAATGTTATTATATTAAATTTACAGGCTTTTTTTTTAAAGGCTTTTGCCATCTCAGGTTGTTGTCTCAGCCTCCTCTGGAATATAGTCCAGAGACTTTATTTTCTTTTTTTATATTTTTTACCAATAATCTTAATGTATTAAAGGCCTTCTACCCAACAACACTGCTAGAGACGGGTCACGATATCCTGTTCTTCTGGGTGGCGAGGATGGTGTTCTTTGGCCAGAAGCTTATGGGCAAACTACCTTTCAAGTGAGCTTTATAGATTTACGATTTGAGACATATGTTTTTCGATCAAGTTATTTACAATTAAAATTGTGGTACAGTTATATGATAAGGTGTACGAGCGAATATTTTAATGTTATTGTTTGTTGAATACAGACCATACTTCAAATAATTTGTGTAAATTTATGTAATGGTTCGTTTAAGTATCAACTCAAATAAAATGAGAGTAGTTTGACACTTTACAGTAGATGTACATCTAAGATGTTTTTAAAGTTCTAGATATTTGTCCACACACTCCAAAATGGCATAACCAAAATCAGGTAATTGCCCAACTTGTCTAGGCGAGCGAGCGACTTATTATTTTACACATTAACTTCAAGTTGCCTGATTTTTGTTTTTCCAATTTTGTAAAGCACTTCTAATATTCCACATCTAATTTCCCAGAGAAATCTACCTGCACCCGATGGTGCGCGACGCCCACGGCAGGAAGATGTCCAAATCCCTGGGCAACGTGATCGACCCAGTGGACGTGGTCACCGGCATCACGCTGGAACAGCTCCACGAACAGCTGTTGCACTCGAACCTGGACCCCAAAGAGGTGGAAAAGGCCAAGCTGGGCCAGAAGCAGGACTATCCCAATGGGATACCGGAGTGCGGGACTGATGCGTTGAGGTAACTTACGAATCAAAAGTACATAATATCAAAATGAGTTAATTTAATATTTAAATACGAAATTGCCTTCAATCAAATCTTTGAGATGTAATACATCATATTTAATATTAAAAAAATACGTTTATCAAAAGTAAAATTATATTAATAATAAGATTTTTTTATATGTTTGTTACGTTTTACCTCAAAAATACACCACCGAATATAAAAATTATTTTGCCACTATGTGGAGCTTACCGAGTAAAATAAAAATTATATTTTTATCACCAATAATTTTTTATTATAATCTGCCACTAGTAATTAGTTCCATACAAAAAAAATCCGTCTTTTTTTGTAATAACAAAATTATTAACAATTACATATATCACATGTTTATAACAAAAATCTAAAACAACCCAGGTTCGCACTCTGCGCAATGACTCAAGGGCGCGATCTCAACTTGGACATCCTGCGGGTGCAAGGCTATCGTTTCTTCTGTAATAAACTATGGAATGCTACCAAGTTCGCCCTTATGTATTTCCCGAAGGACACTGTTTATGAGGTAAGTTTTGTGTTCAAAAGGAAAAAGAAAATAAAAAATAATAAGAATAGCCGAAGTTTAATGTATGAGTAATGTACTCATTCATAAACTTTTACATCACAACAATTTTACTAAATGTTTGATTTTCTAAGAAATAGATTTAAAACATCAGATTTATTTTGTAATATATTAGATTTATTTAATACTTGTTAAAATTTATATGAATAAAGAGGTTTTTAGAATTAAGTTCATTTTATATTGTTTAAATTAATTCTCAAATTGTACTGCATTTTTTAATAACACAAACATACTCCCTTGTGATATATTCATATTATTACCAGACAGTGGCGGTACGTTCATACAAGCCGAAAAGCCCGGCTTGCCTTAGAAATTCGCTATGAGACAGGAAAATACCCATATTCACGTTTGAATATTCGCGCGCAATGAGCAATTCATAATCTACTCCGAATTCAATGAAAACTCACCTACAATATAACATATAATACGCCTAGCATAAAACAATGACGAATTCGAGTAAGCTTTTTAATTTCATCCTTCTTCCTATCGGAATAAGGTCGTACCTTTTATTTGGACGTTACAACCTAAATTGGATGGATTATAAACAGTGCGGTGTCTCGCTTGCACGCGTGGGCTTTTACCGGGCTTTGCGCTCATCTCTTCTAACGTATGAAATTTCGTCGGAGTAGATACATACCTAGCTATAGAACTCTATAGCAATTAATATGGGAAAAAAAGCCCGGCTTTAACAGTGTGAAGATAGTTACGATTAGGCGAACGAACGTCGTGAATATTATTGTTAAATTATAGTTTGTTTGAGCGGGTGATTATACTGGTGTAATTTAGGTTAAGTTTTTCGAATTTTGTGGTAAAATAAGTGTCGCGACAGCAGATTGTGTTGTAAATTGTGATGGTTTGCTTTGTGCTCAGCGGGGGAAAGGTAAAATCATTAAACTTTACTGAAAAACAATTAATTTCTTCATCAAAACCAACTCCCGATTTGTGCATTACCGAAACTAGTAAGTCACATAAACGAAATTTTAATTGTAATGTTTACGAACGATTTCATGAATGAGAATTGCTTAGAAGAAGCCTTTCCCCAGCTGTTGAAACTTGCACATATTTTGGTAGTTACGATTCCTGCTAGTAAATAGGTACCTAGTAGTTCTTCCACGGAGCGTGCTTTCTCATCGTTAAATCGTATTCATAGGTATTAGGTACGTATTAATTATTAAGAAATACTTGTGTATTTATTTGGCCAAGAACGCCTTTCTGTATTAGGTATCAATAATTGCCATAGAAAAGGAGCTGTTAGGTAATTGAATTCTAAAACAAACACCTACTTTCTATAATTCCGATGTTATAAAATCTTTCCTTCAGAAAGATTGGCGTTTTGAATTAGAATATAAATGATCTGTACAATTTTATTAATAATATAATGTCATACAGTTTTATATAATTTATCGATTTTAATGATAAACGTTTGACTCACTGTTTGCGGGCGCGCGTGAAAATTTAAAAGATTTGATTCGGTATGTAATATGTTCACGTTTTTTTTATAAGTTTTATAACGAACATAATTACACAGTATACCTAGGTAGGTATCTTATTCATGAAAAGGGTACCCATCAAACACTTTGAAAAATTTAAGGGCTTGCCCAGTCCTTACACCCTAGGCACGCCACTGTTACCAGATATACTTTACAGGCAATTATAATTTTTTTACTAAAACCAGAAACACACAAATTTTTTTTACATAATTTTTTTTTTCTTTCAGGTACATGCGCCCGGTCCCCTCCCAGATAATCTATCAATGATCGACAAATGGATGATGTCCAGACTAGCCGTGGCAGTCAATAAAGTCAACGAGGGCTTCAAAAACTATGACTTTCCGTCAGCCACTACGCATTGCTATAATCTGTGGCTTTATGATCTGTGTGATGTGTATTTGGTAAGTTTTATTTGTATAATAAAGTTTTAATATATTAAATTAAATTTTCAAGTAAGACTTGGTCTGAAAAGTAATTTAAGACATGGAATTGAAATTGAAGATAACATTTTTTAATATACAATATACATAATATACATATTCTAGTATGAATGAATTCAAAAATAAATGAATTAAAAATAATTGTTTTATAATCACAGTTATATTTATTTAAGTACAATGTATCCTTAATTGATTGAGAATTATTTGATACTAAATAACATTGAATTTGTACTTCAAATTTTGATCACCAGAAATTCAACTCGGAGATATTTGGTCAAGCAACTGCATTATAAACTAACTGCCCTATTCCTATCCTTTACTTAATTTCTCTCTGTACAACCGGTTGTCTGGAAGAAATCGCTATTTAGCGATAAGACCGCCATTTGTTATATTGTATCCTAGGCTAAGTCTCAATTTGTAATTATTTATCTTGAGCAATAAAGCATAAATAAATAAATAAATAAATATAAACGCGATATAATATAATCATGTTGCTATGATCCTAAACATCAACATTTTCATTTATACATTGACACAAACATACCTTTATTGAGCAAAACAAAAATAGAGTAACAGAAACATTTTAATTGAACCGTTGAAAACGGAGAGAAAACTTAATTTGTTATTTAAAATGAAAATAAACAATTCAAAACAGAATATATAAATTCACAACTAGTTTTAAGACAATAAATTTCGTTCTATTTTTAACGAGCAGTTTATTTTTTACTATAAATTGCTTATAATATTTTTTTTAATATAATACTTTTCCACGCGACTTTTTGACGACGCGGTTGGCGCAGTGGTAAAGTAACTGCCTACTGAGCCGACGGTCCCGGGTTCGATCCCCGGTCAGGGCAAATATTTGTGTGATGAACTCAATTATTTGTTCTTGGGTCTGGGTGTTATTATCTATATATGTATTTATTAAATATTATATTTATCGTCGCCTAGTACCCACAACACAAGCCTTAATTGAGCTTACTGTGGGACTAGGTCGATTTGTGTAATAATGTCCTGTAATATTTATTTATTTATATTTATTTATATTTATTTATTCCAGGAATACCTAAAACCCGTATTCACGCAAGGCTCTCCACACGAGCAGGCGGCCGCCCGCCGAACGCTCTACACCGTACTAGAGTATGGGCTAAAACTGCTCAGTCCGTTCATGCCGTTCGTGACTGAGGAGCTTTACCAGCGGTTGCCGAGGAGCGATGCGACCTGCCCGTCCGTGTGTGTCGCGCCTTATCCCACTGTGAGTAATGCCTTTATTATTATATTGTTTACAGTATTATAAGAAATTACACGCGAGGCCGGGTCAAATATTAGTTTGAATGTAATAAGAATGTACTGCGATTCTACACAGCTACCTAATTGATGTAGGTAGTTGATAACAAATCGCAGCAAGTCAACCACTATTAGCAAAGTGAGGGTAGTTGGGTCAAACGTCGTATAAACAACGTCCGAGCCCCTAGGCACGATTCGTTGATTCGTACGAATGCGCCACGATTCAAAGGAAAGTGGCATTTTATAGTATTCGACAGCTAAGCATGTTTTGACAGGAAATAGTGACAACTATTCATCCACAAAATTATTAAATCAAAAGTTACGTCTAACAGTATTATAAAGGCAGTATACTCGCATTATAATACTGTGTGTGATGTCTTTATACACTTTTATGTGTTATTAACACATACTAGAGAAAGGGTTGAAACTTCTTAATCTTTTTAAGCTATCGCATAGCTTCTATCGCGGGCTTGAGTGTGGAGACCGAATCCAGAAATTCCATAACGAAAATAACCTAACACCCCCCCCCCCACTCCGACCGGCACAGCGGTGATACGATTTACCGCGGCAGTTTCTGAGTGCCACACGTCTTTTTTTTTGCACCTAAAGTTCCATTTAATATTAATTTAAATGTCATATTAAAACCCCTGTAAAATTTTAATCCGACCAATCCAAAATTATATACAATTTTAAAACAAAATATATTTTACAACCATTTAATATTGTTATATTTTCAGGACGAAGACACGCCATGGCAGTGCAAGAAGCTAGAATCTGACGTGGAGCAAGTGATGAAAATGGTCCACGCGATCCGGTCCACCAGGTCCGAGTATACCGTGCCGAATAAGACCAAAACGGACGTGTATCTGGTCCTTAGCGACGATTTGGAACATTTGAAAGAGGTAAACTAAATTAATATCATGAAATATGTATATTAAAAAGACGTGTTGCACTCGGGGACTGCCGCGGTAAAGCTATTGCATGCTATGCCTTCAAGCCACACCTCCGTGCCCGTCGGCGTGGGGAGCGTGAGGTTTTTTTCGTTACGGAATTTCTCGATTCGGTCCCCGCGCTCAAGGCCCGCGGTAGAAGCTATGCAATAGCTTAAAAATATAAATAGTATACAAAAAAATATAAAAGTAAAAGTACATCAAAGTGATATCACAACTCTTGTCTTTAAAAATATTTTTACCTTCACCTGCATGTTTGTATGTAACCGACTCCTTTAGAGTTGACCTACTTCAAACAGACAGATTTAACACAAACTTTATACACTTATCAAGGATCCGTGAAAAATAACAACAATTTTAAATTAATATATTAAAGTGTGTTGTAAGTTTTTTTGTAACTTGCATAATATGATTTCAGGTGTTCAGAAAGATGGAGTGTCTCGCAAATAGTCGTTTTGTAGCAGAAGCTCCGCCGATCGGCTGCTCGATTCTGCCGATTTCGGATAAAATTGAAGTACATCTGTCCTTGATGGTGAGTTTTTTAACAATTTCAATGAGAAATTAAAAAAAAATTATTGATATTTTTGAAAGGTATAATGTAAAATTTTCAAAACAATTGCATTTAAAATGCATTTTTATGTAAATCCTTTGGGCTTACTTATTTATGTGAAAGGCAAAAAAGGATAGATAATAAGCACCAAGTATCTTTGGAATGTATTACTTTTAGTTGATTAAAGAATTTTAAGTCAGTTTAGTAGTTTTTTTGGTTTATTAATAATTTATTTCTATCTGAGAATTATATAGCCTAGTTATTTTTTGAGTAACATGCATATTATTATATTTACTCTTTATAATCTTAAGAAATGAAACGAAATTATGACTACTTATAAATTAAAATAAAATAGATAAAGCGAATACATCTAACATTTATTTATTTCCAGGGTCTTATCGACGCGGAGAAGGAGATACAAAAAATAGTGAAAAAAGAACAAACATTAGAGCAAACACTGAAAAAGCTAAACCAAGCGATGGCCGTAGACGACTACGCTAATAAAGTTCCCGTTGACGTTCAAACGGCCAACTCGGAAAAACTCAAACAAATCAAAGGAGAACTGGAAAAACTTAATAAAGCTATGCAAACATTGAAAAATATTATGGAAATGAGTAAAAACTGATCTTTATGTATATTTGATATATAGTTTCACTCGCATAGTTTAAACATTAAAGTGTTCAAGGTCACGATCTATGTAAGCTATTTATTTCCGTTTTATACAATAAATGATTTTTACGTCTATGTTTTGTTTTTGTTTCCTTTTCCTATCACTACATAGTATATAACAAAGTCGCCTTTTCTGTCCCTATGTCCCCATATATGCTTAAATCTGTAAAACTACGCAACGGATTTTGATGCGGTTTTTTTTAATGGATAGAGTGATTCAAGAGGAAGGTTTTAGTATACAATTTATTAGGTTTAAGTCAAAGCGGGCGAAGCCGCGGGCGGTAAGCTAGTTATAGAATATAGTGGATTTAGATTTATTTTCATTTTAATGTTCGAAAATCCAATAATAAAAATATATAATATATAGTAACTCTTAGACAGTAGCGCACAGTAACGTGATCCAAAAGATCCGTGTAGCATGGTGTATATGATGGTGTAGCACAAGAAGCTTATATCTAATACACTGGAGATTGCACTATGACCATTGACTTGTAACAAGAAAATATGACGTTGAATGACGCCTGTATGTTTTTTTATCCCTTTCACACCAACTTGCCAAGTTAGGTGTGAAAGGGATAAAAAAACATACAGGCGTCATTCAACGTCATATTTTCTTGTTACAAGTAAATGTTCATACTGAAATCTCCAGTGTATTAGATATAAGCTTCTTGGTGTAGCACTATTCATATTCAAAATGGGAAAAATAAACCCACCGCTGTATACAACACGTTTACGTGAACGCATCGTAATTCGTAAACGTGAAAAAGCAAACGAAAAGATATGTCAAATTTACACATGGACATGTGTCACTTTTGACAACAAGTCAACAACACAGATGATCAGGCGAATTTAAATAAACAAGAAATATTATTGCAATATATGGTACCTATTTGTTTGGATATCATAAATAGTAACAATATTTTTACAATTACTACAAAATGGAATTCCCTGATCTCGGTGAACACTGCCAGTATAAGGATTGCAACCAGACTGATTTTCTACCTCTTCAGTGTAAATGTGGAAAGATATTTTGTAGAGTACACTTCAACGACCACTGTCTTTCTGGTTTATGTGAAATGGCTCCAAAACCACGGGACATAGTACCTAGCAATGATGAAATATACAGATGTTCAGAGAAAGGATGCAGGAAGGGTAACCTTCATGAGATGCTGTGTACTAAGTGTAATAAACATTATTGTATAGAACACAGGTTTCATCCGTAAGTTAATAGCGTCTTATTAATTAATTGCACACATTTACAGTCTAAACCAAATAACTCATCACTCATGAGTATGCCTGAGTATGAGTTAATTAAAAAATAATAGAGAGTTCCATTTTCCCTGCAAATGTTTTAGAGTTGAAGATAAACACTTTTTCTTTATTCCTCTATCAAATATTTTATTCCATTAACTGTGACTATTCAGTAAAATTTGTACCAAACAAATATGTATTTTCCATTATACATGCAGATATCTAACAAGCAATTCTTCATCCAGACAGGCCACTGTAGTCAATATTTAATCAGGCCTATTTTATTGAATAAAATGTTTATTTTTTCAGGTCATGTCCTGAAATAGATGATGAAACAATGGCTTTCAAAATTGAACAACTTGAAGCCCCTCGACGGCAGTTTCATGAAGCTAATAAGCATTTACAGGAAAAGGTAAAATAATATGTATTATAATAATTATCTCTGAATGTTTAAGATTTTTGATGTGTTACTTTTTATTTAATAAATGTAGTGTTACTTACATGGCAAATGTTTTATATTATTGGTTGTAAATTTTGGATGTATCATACTAATATAAAAATAAATTTGTAGATAAGATTTTTTTAGATATGTTATTAAAATTTAGTCTTATAAACCTTAAAAAAATTACCTTTACTTTATGAATGTGATTCCTAACGTTACAGATAACAGAAAACATTAGAAAAGCATTGCAATCAACAGCAAAAGTGAAGACAGCGTCAAAAATTCATCTAATGAGAATAAAACAAAAAGCCGTAGGACCAAAAAGTGTATCACCATCAGACAGGACTTATTTTGCTATCAAAAAACCAGTACATTCTGATCCAAAAGACATTAAAATTGTATGTGAACTAGAAAATATTACGCAAATAGAAACAGTTACTTTAGATCCAGATTTAAAAGGCACTGTACCAGTATTTATTAGTTCTAAATGGAGCCTAGGAAGAGCTATAGACAGTATATGTGATTCATGTGATATTAAAAACGAGAATAATAAAATTGGTTCAACAAAACTCAGATTGTTTCGGCAACTCGACGGTTATTGTATAAGTCCGGGACAAATGGATGTGGGTATCCAGGAGTTGATGGAAAAAGAGATTTTATTGGAAGGTGATAAATTGGTTATGGAATATGTTAGCACTGATGTGTTGAATAGTGTTAATGACGGACAATTGTTTTTATGTTAAGGAAATAAATTTATACATTTTAAACTTTTTTTTCTTTTACCCTTACTCATAATAATTTTTAAAACCTCAAATCTACCATTCAGGGTTGTGAATGAATTTTGAATTGTAATTAATAATCTAAGTACTTAGTTTCCTACTATTCTGGTAGTCTATTAAACTGAACTATTTGTATCAGAATATAATGGAATTTTTCTTTTGCATTGAAAAAAAAAAAGAAAATATTTCTCATATTATACTGGTAGATGAGAAACGTCTATAGGAATAATTATTAATTGATTGTATGTATGATTAAGAACCAGTCTAATTATTATTTAAATACAGATTATACTTGCTAATGCAGCTATATATAGCCTATGGAGTTGGCTAGTGGATCATGTTTCTCCAACAATTGAAATAAAACAACCAAATATAAATAAATTACAGCTATAATACAAATAATATCACTAATACAATTAAAGCATCGCCTCCCCGTTCTCTTTGACTTGGGACTGTGATCTCTGGTAGTCGACCAGCGGTAGCAGAGGTGCCGGCATCGACGGGTTCGTATGTGCTGTTGGCGGCGGCGTTCCCAACTTATACTTCTCGATCAACCAATTACATTTACCAGTCCTCGCTATCAACGTCAAAAGGTCCTTACGATACTGTTTCGTGAGTATCGCGTAGAGAAATGGATTTGCACAAGCGTTCAACGGATAAAAGAATACGAGGAGGACTTTGCCGTGGCTGACGTCGACTAGAGGAATTCCAGCGAGGGCCGTCACACCAAAGAACGCTACAGGTGCCCAGCAGAGCAAATCAGTTCCGATTAGTAAAGCCATTTTGTTCGCAATGCGTCTCTCAGCAGCTGCCGCTGCCCCCCTCCCGCCATACTTCTCCCCCCCTCCTCCCAACGACCTGTATATTTGTACATAGCATATCACAATGGTCACCCACGCGATAGCATTCGTCGCAAACAAAGATCCTTGGTACACAGCAACTCCAACGTTTTCGCTTTCTACCGGTAGGCAAATAGATGTTGATGAGTAATCAGACACTCCAGCTAGCGGTAGCCCAGCCATGAGTAGAGAGAATAACCACCCTCCGAGCATTATCTTCGCTGCAGCAGACAGAGTAATGCGTCTTTCGAGATATATTGCGTATGTGATCGCGAACCAGCGTTCTAAAGTGACGATAGTTAGGGTAAAGACGGAGAGTTGGCCGGAGAAGACGGAGAGAAAGCCGGCGACCTTGCAGCCGGTGCCGTATTGCCAGTCGTACGCGTAGTTGAAGAATTCTCCATAAGACCTGAGGTCGACTACTGCGAGCATGAAGAGGTAGAGTCCAGTGCAGAGGTCGGAGAACGCGAGGTGGCACATGAGGAACCTGAAAAGATATATGTCATAATTTTATATGGTTGTTTTCTTTATATGAGGATCAATTATGAAAAATTAAATATATAGTTTAGTGTCTAAAAAAATCATATATTTAACTAGTTGTTAGATATAAATTGATAAATAAACGTATTATAACAAATAACTCGATGATAAAAATGCATGGAATCAAGCGCGGATCCAGGGGGGGGGTCACGGGGTCATGACCCCCCCCTGGGCTAGGTCCACGACCTAAGTGGACCACTAATTTAATATTAACTTTTTTAAATTAACAAATTAATACTGTTCAACATGATGTTTTTATTGAATTTTGAGACATAAAAGTAATATAGAACAATGAAATCAATTACAAACGGTAACGGAAGAGAATATAACAAAAATTATAGAAAAAGTTTATTCGGGTCGACCTGTGGTCGTAATTAAAGGACAAAAAACAGGTTTTTCGATTTTTTAAAAAATCTATATCTGCGGATTAAAGTGTAATGGTAAAGTTGTATGTAATTAATTTTTTTTCTACAACTTTTGCTGTTACACTTTTCACACAAAACCTCAAATATCGAAACATCCCAGTTCGTGGATAAGACATAAAATAGCAAAATTTTTTTTTAAATGAACAACAGAAAATACAGTCAAATTACAACAAAAAATCGGCCAAATGCGCGTCGGACTCGCGCACCGAGGACTCCGAGCAAACATATTTTTTTATTATGTTGTATCTTACAATTTTGTTTAAAGGATTTTTTTCTTTATTTGTGCTTGTAAGTGCTTAAGTCGTTGCTTTTAACCAAATTTCAAGACTGTGTTCACGGGAAGTATATACCTTGTAGGTTTTGATTGATGATTCCCTTGCAAGTATAGTTGCGAATTACAGAATATGCGGCTCTAATTGCTTTTTCTTCAGATTGCGTTGACTTAGAATTTGAATTAAATAACAGATTTAAGTTATTATAGACCTGAGTTCTGATGTGAATATCAATTAAATACATGTATATTTTTATTTAATTTAATTAAATAATTAGGGTTTTCGCAGTTATTACAACATCTGTGCTATAACACGATACTTTTTACTCAATTTCAAGACTGTGTTTACGGGACAGGGTATTGATTCCCTTGCTAATGTCGAAATCCTACGGTCAACGGTCCCTTGATGCTGTGAAAAATTCAAACGTTTTAGCCAACGCAATCAAAAGATGCAGCTGTAAATGCTGAAATTTTTCGCAAAATTCGACACTCCCTAAGAAATCAAAACCTACAGGGTAGTTCCCGAGTACACAGAGTCATGAAATTTAGTACAATCAAACGTCTTATAACGCAGACTAGCTTACCACCCGCGGCTTCGCCCGCTTTCTCTAAATCCTTATAAATTATATAACAACTATTCCCCTTGAATCACTCTATCTTTAAAAAAAACTGCATCGAAATTCGTTGCGTAGTTTTAAAGATTTAATCATACATAGGGACATAGGCACAGAGACAACGACTTTGTTTACTAATTGCGAAAAGCATGAATCTTTCCTTAGGGCGTATTCAGAAAGAAAGCTTGAAACTTATAAGCGCTTATAAGCGCTTATCGGCGCTTATAAGCGCTGGTTACCCGCGCAGGAAAATATATGAACATGCGCTTATAAGCGCTGATAGGCGCCGACAAGTTCCAACAAGTTTCAACAAACTTGTCGGCGCCGATCAGCGCTTATAAGCGCATGTTCATATATTTTCCTGCGCGGGTTACCAGCGCTTATAAGCGCCGATAAGCGCTTATAAGCGCTTATAAGTTTCAAGCTTTCTTTCTGAATACGCCCTTAGATTATAATATAAAAAAATATTTTTAAAAATTTTTAACTATAGTACAGATACAGGAATAATTGCAAAAAATATATTTTTTTCAAGTTTGTCTGCCTGTCAAGACCCTTTTTCTCAGGAACGCGTGGAGGTATCAATCTGAAATTCATACCGAATACTCAAATCTACGGTTAAAGCTGTGAAAAAATCAAACTTATAAGCCAACGCAATCAAAAGATACAGACGTTTATGCTGTAAATTATCGCAAATTTCGACATTATCGCAAGGAAATCAAAATCTATAGGTATTGTACTACTTCCCGTGAACACAGAGTTCTGAAATTTGGTTAAAAGCAATGTCAGCACAGATGGAGGAAAAATTGCTAAAACATACATTTCATGCTTATCAACATTCGCAAGTGTTGCCAGGAATCAAAACCTAGAGGGTACTTCCCGTGAACACAGAATCTTGATATTTAATCTTTATTTAATAGAAACTTACGTCTTATAGCACAGATAAAGAAAAAATTGCAAAGAGCATAAATTTAATATTAAAACATATAAAAATGTTTGTACGGAACTCTTGGTTCGCGAATCCGACTCGCACTTGACCAATTTTTTTTAAATCTACGTATCAATTAAATTACCAAAATATAGCTTTTGAAAATTGCCCACGTCTATGTGACCCCCCCCTGGCACTAAGGCTGGATCCGCCCTTGCATGGAATACATTTTAATTATAAGCCTCTGGACAGTTGCAGTAGTTAGACAGCTAACGATTATAACTAAACCGACCCAAAAGACGCAGAGGCAGAATTTGGTTCGGACAATTTTTGAATGTGATGGTCTGAGAATGGGTCTGTGTGATTTATTTAAACATACTATTACATAGCTGAAGAGTTTGTTTGTTTGTTTGTTTGAACGCGCTAATCCCAGGAACTACTGGTTCGATTTGAAAAATTCTTTCGGTGTTAGATAGCCCATTTATCGAGGAAGGTATTAAGGCTATATATCGTCACGCTAAGACCAACAGGAGCGGAGCAATGTAAAACCGCGGGGGACAGCTAGTTTATTGTATTATCTACTCATATTAGTACTAACTACAATGCACTTATACAGAAACGACCATTGCCACCTTGATATCAATTAGGAAGAGACAAGACCAAGAATGTTAAGCTTTTTTGTAAAAATTTTGAGACGTTCTGCCTCGAAATGGTAGTACCATAAAAATGAATGTAGCCACCTAGTTATAGTTACTTTTAGCTTAAAACGTAAGTAGTTTGTGTAAGTATAAATTGATTAAAAGAAAATGCACTTATAGACAATGTTTACTCACTGACCTGGGCACAGTGAGCTCGGTGTGGTTGGTGAGCAACACGAGCAGCACGGCGACGTTGCCGACCACCGCGGCGGCGACCACGAACCAGACGCTCGCGCGCAGCCACGACCAACCCATCACGTCTTCGCACGGGTTTAGAGCGTCTGGTAGTGGTGTGCATTCCACTTTCCGACGGCTGGAAATTGTTTCTTTTATGAGTCAAAGACCAAAGCGCTCACGAGACGTTGTGAATGATAGATATAGAAAAATTTGCATCTTGGTTAACATGATATTCGACCAACATGCAATGTGCATAGTCGGCTACGACGCGAATTACTCAATACAGTCTTGACGAAACCCGTAGTGTCGTGGGCGTTTTTAACCGACTTCAAAAAAAGGAAAAGGTAAAATTAAAATTTATTAACACATGTCATTAACAGATGTCAGCACAAAGGTAATAAAACGTAAAATTATAATTATGGGTGATGAACGCGTTAGAAATTTGTCTATAAGTATGCTGGAAAAACGAAAAAATAAGTGGAATGACTCTTATGAAATATTTGGCTTGACAAAACCGCATGGCTTCTTCTAGCGAAATATTAAACAGTTGTGAAAGTTTTATACAATCTATGAATCATGAAGATATATTAATATTGGGCTTAGGTTCCAACGACAAAAATCCATATCAACTTATTTCAGGTTTACTAGACTTAATGGGTAAATTAAAAAATAACAAAGTATTTATTCTAAATGTTAGATATAACCGTTACCTAAATGAAAAATTATTAAACGCACAAATAAAGCTATTTTTAAGAGGCTTTAAAAATTGTTCATATATTGATATTGACGAAGATTACAAATATTATAATTCAAGAATTAATTATATTGAAAATTTAATAAATAAAATAAACATAGAAATTGACAGCATCGAATACTCGAATACATTTTTAAATACAAAAAAGATCTTAGAAAGGCTTTCTTCGTCAAAAAAATGCAGTTTGTTAAAAAACAATGGAAATAAATCAAATCAAGTAAAAAAAGGTACAATTCCATATTATTTTAAAAAGACAATAAATGAAAACACTTTAAAACTGAACAGTGATGATACATCAAATAGTAATATATTACCGAACAATAAAAACTTTTCATCGAATCCAAATTTTTTTCGTCCCTAAATCCAGTTATTTGACAATATTACATCAAAACATAGCCGGAGCCATAAATAAGTCAGAAGAGTTGTACTTGGCAATATCTCAATTAAGTAAGTCCCACATTATTGACATTATATGCTTATGTGAAACATTTATTAGAAAAGGAAATGAACAGCTACTTAAATTACCAGGATATAAGTTGATATCATCGTTTTCTCGCAAACAGAAAAGAGGTGGAACATGCATTCTGGTCAAAGAGGACATTTCATGTACTAATCTAGACTTTATAAAGGATCTTGGTTGTAATTTATTCTTTGAGTGTTGTGGTATAGAGTTAAAACATTTAAATACAGTGATAATTTGTGTTTACAGAATTCCAAGTCAAAGTATAGATATTTTTATTGAAAAACTTCAATTTACACTGCAAAAAATTGCAACTAAAAATAAAAAAATAATAATATGCGGTGATTGGAATATTGATATTATTAAAAAAACTAAGTTTTCAGATGAACTCAATACTTTACTTCAGAACTATAATATTGAATGTTTAATAAAAACACCTACAAGGAAAAATTCATGCATAGATCAAATAGCGACAAATATAAAAAGAGGCGTAACCGCAGAAGTACTTCATCTTGGTTTATCAGACCACGAAACTGCACAGATATTAAAAGTAAATATGACTAAGCCCAAATTAAATGTGTCCTGGTTTGAAACAAAAAGAGATTACAGTAAGCAGAATATACGTAAATTTTGTGAGTGCATGGCATCATTGAGTTTCTCTGAAATACATGAATTCAATAACTTAAATGAATGCTTTAATACTTTTATGAATTATTCCAACTGTTTTACAATCTCTGTTTCCCATTTATTAGGATTAAGAGAAACACAGGAAAACCTTACATTAATTGGATAACCAAAGGATTGAAGAAATGTTGTGTACGAAAGCGACTACTATATTTAAAAAGTATATATTACAGGAAAACATTTATAAATAGTTGGGGTTATTATATAAAATACAAAAATATTCTAAAAAGGTGCATTCTTAAGTCAAAGCAAATTCAATGTGAAAAAATTATTAAATTATCAAAAAATAAAAATAAGGCTTTATGGCACATGATATCTAATAATATTAATGACGACAACAATATTAAAGAAATAGAAGAGATTGTAGTCAATAATAATGTATACAACTCAATGAATGATATATGTGAACAATTTAATAACTTTTTTATTAACATAACAAATCAAACGAATTTTAAATACGATGCAACTCAAATAAAAACGACATTGACTACGGAAAAATGTAATACTATATTCTTGACACCAACAAGTAGTGACGAAATTCTAAAAGTAATAAAATCCCTAAATAACACGAATTCCGTAGGAACAGACAGTATAAGTACAAAAATATTAAAGGCTTCCAGTGTACATATTTGCAAACCGTTATCCTTTCTTGTCAATTTATCTATGGAGCAAGGCACTTTTCCTAATGTTCTAAAAACATCAGTTATAAAACCGTTATATAAAAAAGATGATCCAAAAGATATTAAAAACTACAGACCGATAGCACTAATTCCAGTTTTATCTAAGATATTTGAAAAGGTAATTTTAGAAAGATTTCAAAATTATGTTGATAAAAACAAGATATTATGTCGGGAACAGTTTGGATTTAGAAAAAATAGTTCTACTTCTTTAGCATGCTTCGACATGGTGAAAGAAATTATTCAAGCCTTTATTGAAAAAAAACCAGCAGCCACCATATTCTTAGATATGAGCAAAGCATTTGATTTTGTGGACCATCAATTACTCTTGTTTAAGTTGGAGAAATATGGGATAAGAGGAATTGCTAAAGAATGGGTAGCAAGTTACTTAAATGATAGATATCAGTATGTGGAGATTCATAAAATGATAAATCAAACACGAAATTCATATAGGTCAGAGAAAAAAGTTAATAAATCAGGTGTACCACAAGGAAGTGTGCTCGGCCCATTTTTATTCCTCTTATATATTAACGATTTACCGAGATCAGTGAAACACAAAACAGTTTTATTCGCAGACGACACTACCCTTATTGTTAAATGCACGGATAAAAATACATATGAGAGAGATATAAATACAGCATTACATAATATAGTAAAATGGCTACAAAATAATAATCTGAAAATAAACTTAGTAAAAACAAAAATAATTCAATATTATACAAAGAATTGCACCAAAATTAATCTAGATATAAAATGTAATGATCAAGTAATCGAACAGGTAAAACACCATAAATTCTTAGGTGTTCTGGTAGACGAAGGTCTAAAATGGGACAGTCATATTGAATATATTTGTGATAGGATAAATCGTTTCGTTTATGTATTACGTCGCCTAAGAGATACTGTATCTATGAATGCTGCAATAAATGCCTACCATGCATATATATCGTCGATACTATCTTACGGAATAATTCTTTGGGGACAGTCTTGCGAGGTGCGGAAAGTATTTGTGGCACAAAAGAAATGTATCCGAGCCCTGTGCGGATTACATCAAAGGGACAGTTGCAAACCAATGTTCGGTAAATTACGTATCCTTACACTGACCTGCATATATATAAGAGAAGTATGTTTATTTGTTAAATACCACCCAGAATATTTTAAAAAGAAAGGAGAAGTAAATTCGCATATGTTAACGAGGTATCAAAATAAACTGCACTTTCCAACATGTAGAATAAATCAAGCAAAAAATAGTGTGATATTTATGACTATTACAATATATAATAAAATACCGGATAACTTTAAGGATCTCCCAGTAAATATATTTAAGAAGAAACTGACGAAATGGTTAATGGAGAAACAATTTTATGATATTCAAGAACTTATTACATTGCGGAATCTGTGACAAGGAAGAATTAGTTACGTTTAACAATAGTGATTAGTGACGCGAAGAATTTGTGTAGTGTTGGTGTAGTGTAATTTAAGTTATTTCCATTTAAATATTTGCACACCCAGAAAGTGGGTAGAATGTATTAGCACGTTAACATTGTAATAACACCTTTTTTGTAACTACATTCTTGTAAATAAATGAAATTTGAATTTGAATTTGAATTTAATTAAAATTCATAATGAGGCCAGTATAGGTACATATATTATCTTTCATTAAAACCATAACACAAAAATTGCGACATTTTACTATGAACACAACGCGTTGTGCGCTATTTTTTCTCTCAATTAACGTTTTCTGTCTGAGTTTGTTAAAAATGCTGAAAATATAGAGTTCATATCTTACCTCTTGCTAAAATTCCCGCACTCCGCAAACAAAGGTACTCCAAAAGTATTATTAACAGGCGGATGAAAATAGTCATTGGTCTCAAAGCTCGAGGAATCTGAGAAGTATTGCTGTTCACTCCAGCCGTCGTATTCCTCGCTATTTGTTGTTGTTTCTTCTTCTTCTGAATATCTGGAAGTATAATTATTATTATAAGCCTATAGAGTAGGTACTTAAACATATAATTCTTTTATTATAATCGATTTTGACAGACTAATAACAGTACCTAATAACTGATGTTATAAAGGCTAAGAAACTGGGGTTTTTATTTTGAACAAAGAATTTGTATATTTATAAAAAATCTTATTGTATGGACTCGATGATAAAATAATAGAATTTATTTTGAATTTAGGTATTACTTACTCTATTCCAACTGTTGAAATATCCATCATTTCTTCAGGCGGGAGCGATCTTCGTGATTTGTTTGATCCATTCTTGTCTTTGCCGCATCTCTGTGAGCAGATAATTATAAATTATGATACCATTATTAATTCATACAGATATTTCAATCTGTATGAATTAATAATTTTCATGTTTTATTTATCACTAAATAAAAAGACGTGTGGCACTCGGGGACTGCCGCGGTAAAGCTATTATACCTACAGTATTATCTATGGCTATTGCATGCTATGCCTTCAAGCCACACCTCCGCGCCCGTCGGAGTGGGGAGCGTGAGGTTTTTTCGTTACGGAATTTCTCGATTCGGTCCCCGCGCTCAAGGCCCGCGATAGAAGCTATGCAATAGCTTAAAAATATTTACGTGGCAGCGGAAGGCAGTCTTAAATGGAAGAGAAAAATAACTAATTTTAAAAACGTATGAAGACATGTTATAAATATATCAGGGTGTTCCTTAGGGTGTTCTGAAATAACAAACAAACAATACAATATAATTGTGACATTTATTTTGAAGTCGGTTAAATATGACTAATGAAGAAATCTTTTAAAAAGTCTTTAATTTTTTTAGTAGCACCATCTCAATGTCTTCGCGTCACCTCTGAATGAATGTCCAGAGACATTTTTTACCATTTTTTAGATACCGAATAATATTTCAGTACAATAATTGCACGAGTTATATTCAGTTAGAAATTAAAGACTTTTTAACGGATTTTAAACGCGATTTATTCATTATATTATTTTCCCGACGTTTCGAACACTTTACAGCGAGCGTGGTCACGGGGAGACTGAGATGTTATACGTCTTGACGGTCATTCAAAAATTGACGTTCATTCAAAAATTCGTGACCAAGCTCGCTGTAAGTGTTCGAAACGCCAGGAAAATAATATAATGAATAAATCGCGTTTAAAATCCGTAAAAAAGTCTTTAATTTCTAAATGTATAATACTCGCCTAAAATCAAACACTAGAAAATACTATATATTCAGTTAGTTGAATAAATAATTATAATAAATACCTGTGCCATAATCGACAGTTGCGTCTCATAGAGCGCGTGTCTCGCGGGGTTGTGTCGCTCGGGGAACGCGAAGGCGCAGCAGTGGAAGTGGTGGGTCAGATGTGCCCGCTCTAAGTTCTAGACGAAATTATGTTATGATATATCACGAACTAGCTTTCCACCCGCGGCTTCGCCCGCGCAGTCATAGAAAAACCCCGCATAGTTCCCGTTCCCGTGGGATTTCCGGGATAAAACCTATCCTATGTCCCGGGGTAAAAAGTAGCCTATGTCCTTTCTCGGGTATCAAAATATCTCTATACCAAATTTCATGCAAATTGGTTCAGTAGTTAAAGCGTGATTGAGTAACAGACAGACAGACAGAGTTACTTTCGCATTTATAATATTAAATAGTATAATAGTATGGAATATGGATGTTAATTTTATTTATGAAATGTTTGCAGGTCTTGAGAAATTTTGCAAGACCAAAGATATTAAATCCTGTGGTGCAAGCACGGAAACTATCGTCAAAATATTCGTAGAGTCATCGAGAGCATAATATTATGATATAATTATAGAATTCTACATACAAATGCTCGTGATGAAAATACGATTACTTTGACGATAGTTTTCGTGCTCGGGGCGAGGCTCTGTCTTTATGATTGACTTCTTTAAAAGATAACTGTTGTTGAATGCCTTTTGATTGACCTGTATATCTAACCTAACATTTCACATCGATATTCTTATATCTTACTCAAAATAACCAATCAAATCAAAACTACACACTAGTCCTTAAACTACAAATGATACGGAATATCACTATTTATAACACTTATAACACTTACTTGAAATTCGTAAATAGACGGAATGTACTTTAACGAGGGTGTCTTTTCAATCTTCAATGTTTCTAGTTTCTCCAGACCCTTGGTAGGCAATGATGTTATGGCGGTGTTACTTAAATCTCTAAAAGTAAATTAAATTAATAATTAAAATCTAATCTTGTTAATTAATATGAATAAATAAATCTATACAAAATACTATTACTATAAAGCTGAAAAGTTTGTTTGTTTGATCGCGCTAATATCCGGAACTATCGGATCGGTCTCAAAAATTCTTTCGCTATTGGATTGGCAGATGGTTTTTGGATACTACGAGAGTGCGTTTTCTTTAGGCACTAGATGGCAATCGCAAAAGAAAACCAACTCAAATTTAATAGTGTATTATCAGCCAAATTATTTCAGCAGTTTTGGCGTAAAAGTGCATCAGCAAACTTCTTTTCTAGCCGAAGGCAATAATAATTAACGACATTTAAATTTGCGATATTTGAGAAACAATAGAATCGTATTTAAAACAGAACTTACAATTGTCGAAGCAGGAGATTACCAGCAAAGGCAAGCTCGTCCAGTCGTCTTAAATTCGGATTACCTCTAAAGCTACTGTAATCAAACAGTTTATTTTTAAGTCTTCCTTTTTTTATAAGTTTATGAAATATATAAAAAAAATTTTAAAAGTTTACCTACAGCTTTGAAATTTGAGCGTTTTTGAACGCATGCGCCGGGACCTCTTCTAAAAGGTTGTAGTTGAGAGATCTGAAAAATAACAATATAATATGATATCTGAAATTATGATATGAAATGAAAAAAAAATTAAAGAAATACGAATTATCGATATTTTTAAGCAACAAGGGAAAAAATAATAATCTGGGAGTGGATAAAATAAAAATAAATGGTTAAACATGTACCTAGTGACTTACACTTGATCAGCGCGGACTCTGAGCGCGTGCGCAGGTAAGCGCTTTATGTGGTTCCCTTCGAGATCACTGCAAACATTAAAACTTATAATAATTGGGAATTTAAAATGCAAAAGTGCAATGGAAAATATGTAAGTGAGAGGAATACAAAGTGAAGTTTCGAATTTCTTAAAAAAAAATCTGGCAATGGCCAATGATAGTTGGATTAATTACATTTTTCGACAACGACTGTCACTAAAGGTGGTAATAACTCGTCAGAATAGCATTTTTTTCCTTTCATAAAATGCTTTCCCAGTGTTGATTAAA
The DNA here is from genome assembly GCA_029959065.1 of Colias behrii. Taxonomy (NCBI): domain Eukaryota; kingdom Metazoa; phylum Arthropoda; class Insecta; order Lepidoptera; family Pieridae; genus Colias; species Colias behrii. The sequence goes on from JARWMC010000013.1 coordinate 1,718,937, forward strand.
ATCTAAGGAAATGGCTTTAAATATACCAGGTCAAATATTATGACAATAGTAAATAGACATGATGATAAGCAATCCAAGATGATCTTGGATGGAAGGTTGACGCGTTTAGATATATATAAGCATATTTAACTATACAGTATTCAGGAATATGTGGACGATAAAAACCCATGGAGGGTTGTCGAGTAAAATCCACAGGACAGTTCTGTGGCATATTATGATATATTATGTAGTTAGATATAAGTTACATATTATGTAATATTGACATGATTTTAAAAGAGCAACTATGGAGTTTCTTGCCGATTCTTCTCCATAGATACTGCTTTCCGAATCGGTGGTAAATGTTAAAAATACTATGTAATGACGATTCGAAAGTGCTACTAAATAGTAGTCTAATTGAATAAATGAATGTTTGAGTTTGAGTTTTGAGTTTGAAACAATAGAATGTATAATCAACTACAGGCAGAGGCATACAAAACTAACAATGCATTGAGTTATTATTTTTCAAAATCATACGAAATCCCCAGAAGTAATTAGCATCAAAGATCCTACAATCATGCAACAGCATTTATATTTTTTTTTTTCAGGACAATTTTCACACAGGGCACAATCTGATCCCATACTAAGCTTTCGCTTGTGTTATGGAAACTAGACGGCTGATAAACATACATATATAATCTTATATATAAAAATGAATCGCAAAATGTGTTGGTAAGCGCATAACTCGAGAACGGCTGAACCGATTTCGATAATTCTTTTTTTATTATATTCCTTGAAGTACGAGGATGGTTCTTATGTAGAGAAAACGTAAATATTATGTACCACGGGCGAAGCCGGGGCGGACCGCTAGTTTTAAATAAATACTTATATATAGATAATTAACACCCAGACACAGAGCAAACATCTATGTTCATAACACAAATATTTGCTCTGGGTGGGAATCGGACCCACGACCTCTGGCTTGGAAGGCAGGACCACTACCAACCAAGCCAACCGGCCAGTCGGTACTATCGCTCGGTATATTATGTACTTACATAGCTTGTAAATAAGATAGTGTGCTGTTAGACCGCTTCCTATGGTGGTCGTGGACATGACTCAAGTTGGGCACCTCGAGTAGTCCAGAAGTGGTCACCATGCTGTGAATATAATGTCTTTTAATTGAGCAGTAGAGTAGTTTATTATGTTGGAAAACCTCGTAGCGTATTTCCAAACTATACATAGCCAGAACGCAACCATAGGAAACTGCTCGTGTATACTTTGTAACGCTGTTTTTAAGTTTGTTATTACAATATATACACGAATTTTGCGTACTGATCGTGTATACTTTGTAACGCGGATGCTTGCTTCTTCGTTCCAAACTATACACGATCAGTACGCAAAATATAACTAAATATACCTACTACACCACTTACGCTTGAGCGAAATAATAAATATATAGACAATCAAAGACTTGTACAGCTATATCTATCTACTTTTATTCTTCTTGATTGATTCAGTAAAATATGGAATAAAAAAGACGTGTGGCACTCGGGGACTGCCGCGGTAAAGCTATTGCATGCTATGCCTTCAAGCCACACCTCCGCGCCCGTCGGAGTGGGGAGCGTGAGGTTTTTCGTTACTAAATTTCTGGATTCGGTCCCCACGCTCAAGGCCCGCGATAGAAGCTATGCAATAGCTTAAAATATTATTAGGTAAGCTTAGAAAAATAAATAGGTAACAGATATAAGGGTTACCTATGGGTTAGGTTAGGTTCGTGTTTTTTTTAACTACACAAAAATAGTCCGTCGCCTCGCAACCGTCTTCTTCTGGACTTATTAGATTCTTACATTTTAGCACTATTGTCAATTGTAAGTCGTGCAGCATAGTCGGGAACGAAGACACAAGCATCCTCGATACAAAAAATATACGATCAGTACGCAACATTACATACACAATACACATGCATTTTAATAATAGATTTCAAAACAGCAATACAATAATATAAACGTGAGCAATGGAAAGACGCCGCGCTTACTCCGAAACATACACGATTAGTCTGCATGCGTACTGGCGCTGTATATTTTGGAGCGCTATTCTTACTTACTTCACTACAAAGTATACGCGAGTATTTGCGTACTGCTGTTGTATAGATTGGAAGAACTTTGTAAAAAAGTTATTTCCAAACTATACATGATTAGTTTCACACCGTTGCGTACTGGCCTTGTATAGTTTGGAAAGACGCAACCTCGTAGTGCTACACTAATGCGGTGTATTAATAATTCGGTTATTTTATAAAATATAATTAGGAATTCATTGTAAAGAAAACTAACAACAATTCAAATAGTGATTGACAACTTTTTATACGGTAGATACTTATTAAGGAAAATATAATAAGCATACAAATTGTATAAATTGCACATTTCTGTAATTTGAAGTTATAGCCATAACAAATTCTTCATTGAAGCACATGACTTAATATGCACGTAGGTTTTGCATTTCATAATAAACTTTAAGAGCTAACTCCTCTTGTACAAAACTATGAATAATCTATCGAAGTATCCCCTAAGGCCTAAACCTTCAACAAAGTGGTAAACTAGCTTATTTAAAACATCAATTAACAACATACATACGTACAATGTGCGCAGTTCAGGCAACGCCGGCAGCGGCGCTAGCCTCTGCAGACGTGGTGCTTGCGTTATAAAACTGTAACAAATACGATTAGATGTAATTTTCTTCTGATTTCTGAACATCATTTGACTCTGGTAACAGGATATTATTTAGGCTAATATAAAATAATTATTAGGTAGATAAATATTTGGTAAAAAAAAACTACACCCAACATGTGCCAATGGCAAAATGATAACGATTATGAATTTTGTAAATATTTCAGTACGATTATCTTGATTATCTAGCTTTATAGAAGTAAAAGTTAATTCCCGAGTCTATATTTTGTGAGATAAAGGATAGTAGCTTACTGCCCGCGGCTTCGCCCGCTTTGTCTAAAACCTAATCATCATCACTACATAGTATAAAACAAAGTCGCTTTCTCTGTCCCTATGTCCCTATGTCCCTTTGTATGCTTAAATCTTTGAAACTACGCAACGGATTATGATGCGGTTTTTTTTAATAGATAGAGTGATTCAAGAGGAAGGTTTATATGTATAATAACATCCATTAAATAGTGGAGAAGTACTGTTATTTTTGAGGTTTCTAATGTGATGTCGTAAATAATTACATTTTTTTTCCGCTTACATTGCAAACGCAGGCTGAACCCTACGAGTTTTATCAAAATAATGTACTAAGTATTGTACACATTGGTCTACAGAAAAGTCCGTGATGGTATATGTCTATCTCTTATGGATAACCCACAATAACTTTTTTTTGTCATTTACTTTTTACGACAAATAATGGCTAATTTTCGAAGCGATTTTAACCAATACAGCATTAATCCTTAACCAATTAAATACCTTGAATACATTGTTCATTTAATATAGATCTATATGGCCCTTTACACCGTATGATTTAAGTGAATATTTTCGAAGATATTACTGATTTAAAAATTGCGGGACGTAGCGTTTGCGGCGGTACCGGCCGGCCGCCCGGTGCGGGTCGCTATGTTTTTATATACAACGTTCACAGTTTTTCTGTAGTGTATTTAGTATCAGCATTGCACCCGTGCGAAGCCGGGGCGGGTCGCTAGTAAATTATATACTAAAACCTTCCTCTTGAATCATTCTATCTATTAAAAAAAACCGCATCAAAATCCGTTGCGTAGTTTTAAAGATTTAAGCATACAAAGGGACATAGGGACAGAGAACTTTGTTTGAGCGACTTTGTTTTATACTATGTAGTGATGATATGCATTATTATGCATCTGTTTCACTGATCGATACTTTTTCAGACAAATCACAAATAGGTAGGTGATCAGCCTTCTGTGTCCTGCCTAACGTGAAATGTCTACATATTATACATTTATTTATACTTAACTAAAACCTAAGCCTAACACTGTTGTTGCAGTTAGTAACCACTATCAAAGCATATTAAATTATAGGTATATTTAAATTTGTACAAAGTAAGTGTAGGTATCTTTTGGTGGTTTATATTCTCATGCCGCGGCCACACATTGGAGATATTTGCACCAACGTAACGTTTTGCGCCCAATGCACCAATGTATGTATCAGTACTTTGACACAATGTAGACATTGCGTCCAATCACTGTCCAATGCCCAATACTAACGCGCTCAGTGTCGGTTTTCGATACACGTTCAAAGGAGAGGGGAATGAAAGGGGAGTGCGCGGGGGCATCTTGGACACAACGCCGCGCTCGCGCCACACATATCGTCTCTGTCAGTCGCCTGAAGTGTGCATTTTTATCATCCACTATCGCCTTTTCTTTCGTTGATTACTTGTCTGATGCAAGTAATAAGCATAATATTATGTACCTAGTCCGTACGCGTAAGCCGCTAGTGCAAATAAATTATCGCCCATCGTCTTCGCTTCTCAGTTGGGACTGGCCCAATGAGCTAATCTGTTTCCATTGATTGGTTACAAAGTTGACATTGAAGCCAATGTATAGTGCAGTAGTTTGATCATTTCAAATTATAGCCAATATTGGACGCATAGTTGAATCCAATGTGAGGCCGCGGCTTCAGATTATGTTGTTGGCTTGCTGATTATCACCGATCACCGACACCAACCTCTTACTGTTAATTCGGGATTTTATTTTTTTATAGCTGTGTAGCTAGATGTGTATTATATGGATAATTCACACCTACAATTTTACTGTCGTCAAGTTATGTTATCATCTTTGTAGGTATTCAAAAAAAGTATAGAAAAGTAGCAAATAAAAAAAGATGTGTAGGAAATTATGATTGTACCTATACCTAGTTGATTTAATAATTTAAGTGAACGGTAATTTTTTGAAGTATTGAATGTGATGATAAATTCCGAATAAAACAATAGTGCATATTATATTTATTGATTTTTATAGTTTATTTTGTATCATGAACTTAATATAGTGCCTGGAGCATTCAAAACCGTATAACCTCGGATTAGGGCTCTTTCAATTTATGCGTTTCGTATCGGACCGCTACAGTGCCGAAGCGGTGCGTTTGTCGTACGGCGCACGGCCGGTCGTTTGTTTTCATACAAAATGCACGGTGCGGCAACAGCGCGGCGTCCGTACCGCGAACGCTCGACAGCAGGACGGAACCGTCGCAAGTCCCATAGGGATGTCGGAAATGCAATAAAGTATCGATATATATCGTATCGATGTTTTTTGAAAATATCAATATCGATATTGATATTTTTATTAAAAAATATCGATATATCGATATATCGGTATGATTTGACAGAGAATATTCGTGCTCTAAAAATTAATTTTTTGGCCTAATCTAATTCAATCATCTTACATTTCTACGGGTACTCAAGTACAGAAATACGCGCGTTTTGAGGTTATAATTTATTTATTTATTTATTTATTTATTCTTTATTGTACATAATATACCAAACATAAATAAGCTATACTATAATTAAATACAATGAAAACACACGGCACATACGTACTAAAAGGCGGCCTTATTGCTCAAAAGCAATCTCTTCCAGGCAACCCTGATTGGTAAGGAATGTATGCTAGAACGCGACTTGGCGCCAATTCAATAAATAAATTAAGCAAAAGGTACAATACAAATAATAAAAATAATATATACAATAATAATAATAACATATATATAATAAATACTTATAAATAAATATAAATATAATATAATACTTACATATTTTATAAATATACATACACATAATAGTACATAACCTACTAAATACACTACAAAAATACAGTACAAACTATTATATATAATATAAAATAAATATAAGCAACACATTATAAAGACAGGAAATGATTTTTGACAAGAGCTTTGAAAGTTTTGACATTTTGCGCCCGCCTAATAGATTCAGGCAGAGCGTTCCAAAGTTGAATAGCGCGAGCAGTAAATGAAGATCCATAGAAATTAGTGCGGCGAACCGGTGCAGAAAGAAGCAGAAGATTAGAAGAGCGAAGAGAGAGTGAATTATTTGAACTAAGGTAATTAAATTGAGTTTTAAGATACCCTGGCGTTTTAGGATCAAACAGAACACAGTACAGAAGGTTAAGTATGTGGGCATCCCGGCGAAGACGGATGGGAAGCCAATTAAGTTTTTTGCGAAATTCGGTGACATGATCAAATTTACGTAAGCCAAAAATAAATCTGATGCAGAAATTTTGCACCCTCTCAAGGATGTCTAGCTGATACTCAAAAAGATCGGGAAATGAGGAATCGGCATAGTCAAGGAAAGGAAGTAGAAGGGATTGGGCTAACGCAATTTTGGTGGAAATCGGTAGAAAGTTTCGCAAACGGCGCAAACAGGATGCAGTAGCAAACACTTTTTTCCGAATTTGCTTGATGTGTTCCGTCCAGGATAAGTGCTGGTCGAGGTGCAATCCAAGACTTTTAACGGTTTTGCAGATGGGGATGCGGGTACCATCGACCACTACATCCGGCAAACAATCCCAATTAACTTTGCTCATTAGCGGCTTGCTACCAATTATAATGATTTTAGTTTTTGACGGGTTTACCTTTAAACCATGTTCCTTGCTCCAATTGACGATGGCTGCGAGATCAGTGTTTGTACTAAAAATCGCTTCAGAAAGTTCAGGTAGGGCCACGTGCGAATATAGTTGGAAATCGTCTGCATACATATGATAAGGAGAAGTAATGTTATTGGAGATAGAGTTAATAAAGATTGAGAATAAGAGAGGAGACAACACGCCACCTTGCGGAACCCCGGCATGAACATTGCTCCAGGAAGAGGTTAGGTTCTCCACTAGAACACGCTGCCGACGTCCCTGCAAGTAACTTTGAAACCAGTCAATAGCCGTTGGAGATATGTTAATAGAGCGTAGCATGGCCAACAATACCTCATGGTCGACGGTGTTAAAAGCATTGCTAAAGTCAAGCAATGAAAGGATTGTTAACTGCTTATTGTCAAAACCCAGGCGTATGTCATCAGTGATTTTAATAAGTGCAGTGGTCGTGCTATGACCTGGGCGGAATCCAGATTGATAGGGGTTAAGGAGATTATGGGAATTAAGGAAGCGGCTTAACTGATCCTGCACCAGCCTTTCTAACACTTTCGACAGGAAAGGAAGAATAGCAATGGGGCGGAAGTCAGAAGCAGAGACAGGATTCAAGGTTTTAGGAAGAGGTAAGATATGAGCATCTTTCCAAATAACAGGAAATGTACTCGAGGAAATAGAAAAGTTTAGGATATGTGTGATGACAGGATTAACGATGGATAAAATAGGAATAATCATGCTCCGACCAATGCAATCACTACCAACAGCCTTCGAAGTTATAGACAATATGCTCTTCTTAACACCACAATCGGAAAATTGACTTAGAATAAACGGAGGATAGCCAAAAGAAGTTAAAGAATTAAGAAAACTTAAGGTGCGAGCTTTAGAATTTGTGTTAAAATCCAAGAGAGGATTAGAAAAGTGAGAATTTAGTTCATCAATAGTAACTGTGTCTGGAATGGAATTTTGCGCAGCCTTTCCAATACCGAGGGATTTGAGAAATTTCCACGTTTTGCTTGGGTCGCCGTTTTCGACCGATGTAGAAATGTGACGTCGTTGCGCATCCCTACATAATGTATGTACATAATGTATAATATATAAGTCAGTCGTGGTAATAATACGGACGGGCAGTTGAAGAGCACTAAAAGTAATGTTTCTTCGTCAGAGTCCATGGCTTAACTGGTGTCAAAATTCAAATAAATTTAAAACAGCACTAGCATACAAACGCACGGCAGTCAGATACGCTTTCAATTTAAGCGTTTGGTAACGGACTGCTACCGTACTGCAACGGCACGGCAGCGGGTTATAACTAGCGGCACGGAAAACGTGCGGCAGCGGTCCGATACGAAACGCATAAATTGAAAGAGCCCTTAGAGTTATAGTGAATGAATTAATATGATCGATGTGGGATATTGTTTTTTAAACTATAAATTGCAATGTTTACCCAATTTTTTTTTGTGCACTCCATTGTTTCGTTGTTTAAAAAAATGTTATGAAAAATTAATGTTTGACCATATATTTTCACTTTAAACAGTATTTCTTTTTTTTATTCGAGTAGACATATAGGAATATTTTTCAAAGACACCTGTGTATAAAAATAGCAGTAGGGATCTCGAACAGATAGAAAAACGTGGAGGGGAGAGCGGAGCCACAACTGCTATGTACAATGGAATTTCTCGGCCGGTTTAATTATAAATTAAACGTACTCTATTGAGTACATTTAAAAAATAAGGTAAATTAATTAAATTACGACTAATGAAAAGAAAAAAAATTATTAGTACCAAATCTGTTTATTTAAATACTAGCTTACCGCCTGCGGCTTCGCCCGCTTTGTCTAAAACCTAATAAATTATATACCTTCCTCTTGAATCACTCTATCTATAAAAAAAACCGCATCAAAATCCGTTGCGTAGTTTTAAAGATTTAAGCATACAAAGGGACATAGGGACAGAGAAAGCGACTTTGTTTTATACTAGGTATGTAGTGATATTACAATTACCTACATTGTTGCCTACATCAAATATTTAGTTGAAATGATAATATCATCGTGAAAGCGTTCTATTAGTCGTTTTTTAATAGTTTTTTCTACCAGGATATGCTCTGTAGTGATGACGTTTTTCAACTTTTGCATGGTAAATTGGCAATCATCATTCTCTTCTATGTAGGTACTTGTACATTTGCTCCATTTGCTGCATCTACTTAGATTAATTTTCTTTTCAACATTACTGAGGTGAATTTAATTTTTCAGCAAATTATAATAATCCGAATGATATTTTGCTGCAAGTGTCTCTTAAGTCGGTTATACCAGAAATCCTTTTCTGCATATCTCGATAATAATCGGTTTTCTGGACGGCTATAAAATTCGTGATGGATTCATTCAAAGTTGAAGTGTTGATGTATGAAATCTGACTACGCCGGCATTTTTTTGTATGGAGATACTACAAAGACCTCGTCTACTCGAGAGAATGCCGCAATTTGGACGAATTAACCCGGAAATTGAGAGTAGCAGAAGAAACCATTAAAATAATAAAAGGGTATTCAGACGTTTAAAAGACAACTTTTTCCGGTGATGTTGCAATTGCAGTGAGCAACAGGGGGGGTCATTTTGAAAATTTATTGTAATTAAACACCTTAAATTCTTTTTTTTTATTCCATTCGAAGATCTTACGATAGTAAATGTTACTATACTGAATTGGCCTATCTTTCAGCTTAGCACACAAAAAAAATCAAGCATTTACCGCCATAATTCACGTCACCATAAATCAAAATCTCTACGTACTCGGCGATAGGTGAAAATTTGAGAAAAACGTCATAACTCCGAAAATACGAAAAATCGCATAATATACATGGGGGTGATTCGGATAGCCCTTTATGTCCTCTACCTCCCAGCTTCAGTATATCACTACTTCTTGGGACACCCTCTACGGTCAAACATGAATTTTTCACAATAATTTGTTTAAACAATGAAACAATGGAGTGCACAAAAAAAAATTGGGTAAACATTGCAATTTATAGTTTAAAAAACAATATCCCACATCGATCATAATAATTCATTCACTGTAACTCTAATCCGAGGTGAAGACCCCCAGGCACTCCACTAACTGTAAACTTGGCCTGGCGAATTGGCGTCTGGCGATGTCAAAGTATTGAACAGTCCTAAATTTGGTTTTCAATATACATAGTTAATTTTATTATATTTTGTACACTATGAAGTATGAATTAGCTTCATTGATACTTATATTAAAGTATAATTATACGATCAATTATACATATACCTAATAATAATCGTACGACTTTTTTTTTTTTTTTTTTTTAACGTGAGGAAATTCATCATGAATACCGACTGCTTCGGGGGCAGCAGCACGGTTATGTCAGACTCCTACTGACTAAAACCTCACGGTGGCCTACTACCGCGCAAGTAAAGAGGGGATCCCGGGATCTCCGGTGGGAACGCTCACGGTACCCCTCGCGCGCCTGCCATTGGCAATCCACTCGTATGTAGTCGCGACTACCCCACGCGCATGCCTATCACTGCAACAGACTGCAGCCACAACAGTCTGTCACCCTCCTCGCGTTGCCTATTGAATGTGCGCAGCCCCCGCCGCGCACACTCTGCAACGCTAAAGGCAAGAGCTCGTCAGGTCTACTAAGTGACCCGACGTCCCCTGCGGCGTGCTCTGCGACGCACGGGATTCCTGCGCTCCCGGTCGCGCTCAGCACTTTCTTTCTGTGACATCACTGCATCACAGAAAGACAGCACTGCCATCCACGCGTCCTCTCTTTCACACATAGCACCAACCACGATCGGAAGTGAGAGGTCAGATCCAACCATAGCACGCAGTGCATCGCGTTCCGCTATCCACGCCGGACACGACTCCAAGGTGTGCTGAGCCGTATCCTCCTCACAATCACAATGGTGACAGGCAGCATTTGGCTGTTTTCCTATTCGACACAGATACTTACCGAAGCAACCATGCCCCGTCAGAATCTGTGTCGTACGGAAAGAAAGCGAGCCGTGGCGCCTTGTCATCCATTGCCTAAATACAGGCAAAATGGCATGGATAGACACCATGCCATATTGCGCGTTCCCTAGCCGTCTGGCCCATGCCTCGTCTCGTATCGTACGACGTAATCGTACGACTGAATTATCTTCACGAATTCCTTGACTTAACACTAACAATTTATATTTGTTTTATAATTTCTTGTTTAAATTAATAACTTCTAGTATATTTTAATATCGATGGATATGTTACCGGCCAAACCCGATTTCAGGACAGCCTTAGCCTTAGCCTTGACCCTAGGCTATACTAGTTCATCCGAAAGTTAAAACATAAATATATACATAAAAGATAGATATTATAATTATTGTATTTTTATCGATACGTGACGTCACCACTTTGTCAAGCACTAAGCCTGTCAAACTATTTTCTTTTTCATCCTAAAACAAAAAGGTGGAAGTAAAACAAGAAGTGGAAGGTGGTTCTATGCTCGTATAATAATAATTTTAATTTATTTCTGCTTATTTTGTGTTTTTTAATTTAATTTAATTTATCGTTTTAAAAATAATTTAGTAGGTATACCTACATACAAGTATTGTAAATTCTGGTTTAAAATAATTATTGAATATATGTATATTTATGTTTTAACTTTTTGGTAAATATATTATTTCAGTTTAATTTGAACACGTGCTTGTAGATAAGTTGATTTCGGCGATCATTTTAAAAATGCCACGTACCAATTGCGCAGTATTCGGCTGCTTGAATTCAACTATACCAATTATACCACCAGATGATTTTGTTCAATATGTCGAGAAAATGGATAACATTTTCGTTGCTGCTTTAAGAGAGAACACATAAACTGTAAAGTGGCTGAATTAATTTACAACGAATTAAACATAATCAGTTACTTAAAAAACTGTTCATAAGATTGAGAATATTTTACACTATAAAATTTTACAATAAATTCCGAATTAGTCGTAGTAGACGAAAGTATTTTTCAGTAAATAATTTGTAATTTTTTTTTTCGAATAAAGGGATATTTATGTAATGGTTATTTTAATATCTATACATATAATAAAATCGTAGGAAAGTCAAAACTATAGATTGAATATTTTTTTTAAAGAATAGGTACTTGGGACAATAGATACCGAAGCCAAAAATATAGTTAGGCTACAAACTGAAACAATCGATATTTATTTAACGTGAAGTCATTGACATCACTTTTCTATAATATGTATCTTTGTCATTCAAAATCTGTGGATGTGACACCCGCTACTATCGATCCCCCTGAATACCCTTATGATTCTCGTAAACACGCTTGCTTGTGTGCGTGTGCCATTTCGAACGTTTTGTATGAAGTTTCCTTACTGTACTGTACATTTTTCCGGCTAGCTAAAGTTAAAAATTCATTTATGGGTCAAGGTATACGCTTTTACAACAGAATTCCTCATAATATTAAAGAGTTTAGTAGTTCTAAATTTAAAACTTATATAAAAAATGTACTAGTTCAGAGAGCCTATTACAGTATTAAGGAATATATGGACGATAAAAACCCATGGAGGGTTGTCGCGTAAAAACCACAGGACAGTTCTTTGGCATATCACTATAAATTATGATGTTACATATGTAATTTGTAAAATTAAATTGTAAAACTGACATGATTAAAAAGAGCAACTATGGAGTTTCTTGCCGATTCTTCTCCGTAGATACTGCTTTCAGAATCGGTGGTAAATGTTAAAAATATGTACTTAATGACGTTTCAAAAGTGCTTCTAGAAGAAGTCTAATTGAATAAATAAATGTTTGAGTTTGAGTTTGAGTTTGTATGTATCTGTATATTGTGGTAAATACGTCAAGACGTTTAACATGTTGTAAATGTAATCTCTATTGTTCACTGCTTGTTACTATGATTATACTAAACCATAGATAGTATTATGCTTAAACGCGATTAGAGTGAAACTAAAAAGATTATGATTTTCAACTGAATTTACACATATAAATTTATAAAGAATAGAAAAAATTCGATCACGAGGCGGGACTCGAACCCGCATCCTTTCGCGCCATTCCGGGGCGGATGTTTATCACCTCAATAGATGGCGCGCGGTGTGTCCCTTTGACACATAAAACTGAAAGAATAGAATAAATTCGATTGCTCTGGCGGGTCACGAGTGGCTGAATTGGTCAGGCATCCGCCCCGGAATGGCGCGAAAGGATGCGGGTTCGAGTCCCGCCTCGTGATTGAATTTTTTCTATTCTTTATAAATTTATATTTATAAAGCATTTAAATGCCTTAACCAAAAATATCAATTTCAACAAAAAAGGTCGTGTTCCATCGTTACAATATTGTATTCACTGTAAAGTGTTTCGTGTTGGTTGAGATGGTTGTTTATCACCTCAATAGATGGCGCGCGGTGTGTCCCTTTGACACATAAAACTGAAAGAATAGAATAAATTCGATTGCTCTGGCGGGTCACGAGTGGCTGAATTGGTCAGGCATCCGCCCCGGAATGGCGCGAAAGGATGCGGGTTCGAGTCCCGCCTCGTGATCGAATTTTTTCTATTCTTTATAAATTTATATTTATAAAGCATTTAAATGCCTTAACCAAAAATATCAATTTCAATGAATTTACACATTTTCATTCTTCTTCAAAATATTTTCTGCATTATCATAATTCGAAACATGGAGTGTCGTTAGAATGGTCTCTAACGACATTGACATTGGTTAATTAATAACTACAAAACAATATTTTTATATATATTACTTACGATACTAAAATTAAATCTATACTAATATTATAAAACTGAAGAGTTTGTTTGTTTGTTTGTTTGAACGCGCTAATCTCGGGAACTACTGGTCCGATTTGAAAAATTCTTTCGGTGTTAGATAGCCCATTTATTGAGGAAGGCTATAGGCTATATATCATCACGCTAAAACCAACAGGAGCGGAGCAACGCGGGTGAAACCGCGGGGAACAGCTAGTTCATTATGGCCACAGATTATGGCGCTATATTAGTAGGTAGGCCGTAATATTATAAACTTTTGGAGAACTTTGTAGAGTAATTTTAGAATTAGCATTTTGACCAATTTTTACTAAGCTTATAGATCAGTAAATAAAATATCTTCTTCGTGATTAAGAATATCATATTATAACCATCCTTGCAGGCGCGGTCCCAGGGGGGGGGTCACGGGGGACATGACCCCCCCCAAAATCGTACTCGATAAAATAGAAAATAATTCTTATACAGTACAAAATGTGAAAAAAACTGGCCAAGTGCGAATCGGAGTCACTCGCACACCTAAAGTTCCGTTTAAAACTATTCTAAATCCCTTGCGAATGTCGAAATTTTCGAAAATTTGCAGCATAAACGGCTGTAAAAATTTAGATTGCGTTAACCTATAAGTTTGATTTTTTCACAGCTTCAAGGGTAGATTTAAGTAATAAATAAAAATAACAGTCTGATAAATCCACGCGTTCTTTAAAATAAAAACCAGCCAAGTGCGAATCGGACTCGCGCACCGAGGGCTCCGATCAAACCTACTTTTTATTATATTGTTGTAAGTCTAAAATGTATGTTTTAGCAATCTTTCTTTTAATTGTGCTGTAAGACATTGCTTTTAACTCGGTGTTTACGGGAAGTACAATGTAGGTTTTGATTCCCTTGCGAATGTCGAAATATGGGATAATTTGCAGCATAAACGGCTGTATCTTTTGATTGCGTTGGCTTATAAGTTTCATTTTTCACAGCTTCGAGAAACCGTAGACTTAAGTATTCGATATTAATTTCAGCTCAATACCTCCACGCTTTTAAGAAAACTTTAAAATTATTAAAAAATTTTTTTTTTACGATGTAATATAAAATTTCATTTTTTGCAATTATTCCTCTATCTGTGCTATAAAATATTGCTTCGTACCGAATTCCAAGATTCTGAGTTCACGGGGAGTACACTGTAGGTTTTGATTTTTGATTCCCTTGCAAATGTCGAAATTTGCGAATATATCAAGCTGAAATTTATACCGAATACTTAAATCTACGGTCTCTTCAAGCTGTAAAAAATCAAACTTATATGCCAACGCAATCAAAAGATACAGCCGTTCATGCTGCAAATTATCGCAAATTTCGACATTCGCATTTGAATCAAAACCTACAGGGTGCTTCCCATGAACACAGAGTCTTGAAATTTGGTACAAAGTAACGTTTTATAACACAGATATAGGAATAATTACGAAAAATATTAATTTTTTTATAGTTTTAAACTTACAATCCCTTTACTCATGAACGCTTGTACATTAAATTAAAATTAATTGATATTCACATCAAAAACTCAGGTCTATAATATAGTCTTTAAGCTGTAATAAAATCAAATTACTATGTCAACGCAATCAGGAGATACAGCCGTAAATGCTGAAAATTTTCGCAAATTTCGACATTCGCAAGGCTATCAAAATTCAAAACCTGCAGGGTACTTCCCGTGAACTCAGACTCTGAAATTCGCTACGAAGCAACAGCACAACAAGCACAGATAGAGGAATAATTACAAAAAATAAACATTTTTAATTACTATAAAAAAATATCCTTTATAATTTTAAAGTTCTGTCGAGACCCTTTTTCTCAGGAACGCGTCGAGGTATCAAGCTGAAATTTATATCGAATACTCAAGTCTACGGTCTTTTGAAGACTGTGAAAAAATTAAACTTATAAACCAACGCAATCAAAAGATACAGCCGTTTTATGTTGCAAATTGTCGCAAATTTCGACATTTGGTTAAGTCTTGAAATTTGGTTAAAAGCAATGTCTTATAGCACAAATAAAGGAAAAATTTCTAAAAAATACATTTTAGACAGCGCGAGTCGGACTCGCACTTGGCCGGTTTTTTTTTTGTAAATTTATATAAAAAAAGTAAAAAAATGTATAAAAATGTTCCCAAGTTTTTGCTTATAACTTCTATTGAATACGATTTTTAACGAGTACGATTGGGCCCCCCCCCCCAATCGTACTCGATCTATCTTTCCAGCCGCGTGACCCCCCCCCAAAATGTCAGGCTGGGACCGCGCCTGCATCCTTGTAAGATAAACAATGCTTAATAAAGATTAGGAAGATGTAAGAAGACACAATGCTTATCTTTATAATATTTCTGCAGTTCAAATTTCAATATAATGGTAGTATAATTTATTATATTTAAGTAATAGTAGGATTAATGTACTTAAACTACTTATGTTTATTGTTATAATGAATAATATTATTTTTACCACAAGGAACGAAATATTAGAGTTTGTTTAGAGGGTATTAAGTCGCATTAATTAATTGTTTTCTTTAGTTTATAAATGTTTATATTTATACACTTTAAAATAGGTACTTTATGAAAATTCTAAACCGAAAAGAAATTACTCATTCTTATGTTAAATACATAGCTTCTAGTTGTTTTAAATATCGGCGTAATATTTTAGGTGATAAAAATTATTTGGAATGTTGTCCTAGTTAAGAATTCCCTATATATCTAATATTATGTACTTAGAATATTTTTCGATTATTATTATCCCTAATATACAAAGTACAGAGACAGTGGCTAAGTACATTACGTACTTTGACACGCTTCATTGTTGCACATTATGATTGTGTTGCAGTTGTATTGATAAGAAATGAGGCAAAGAAGTTTGTTTAATTTTATGTTATTGTTTCCTTTTATTATTATGCTTATTAGGGTTCCGTACCCAAAGGGTAAAACGGGACCCTATAACTGAGACTTCGTTGTCTGTCTGTCTGTGTATCTCCAGGCTGTATCTTATAAACCGTGATAGCTGAAATTTTCACAAATGATGTATTTCCGTTGCCGCTATAACAACAAATTCTAACAATTAAAAAAAAGTAAAATATTAAGGGGCCCTTAGTACGGAACCCTTTGTGCGCGAGTCCGACTCGCACTTGGCCGGTGGGTTATTATTAGTTTTTTTTTGTGTTTCGGAACATATTCTTCATTTCAAGCAAACATCATTATAGGTACTATAACTGTAGATGTATGTAAAAGAGAGTAAGTACTCACAAAGATTTGAGATTAGGCATCTTAGTCAGATCTTCAACGGCGACGTGCTCCAAGTTGGGCGCGTCCATCACTGATCTGAAAGCATTTCACTATAATAAAAACACTGTAACAAAAGTCTGTTATAATGGTTCTAATTTAATTTATTAGACTAGCAAAGTTTCCACAACGACAGATCAATAACGCTTGTCCGTTCGATCTGCAAACCTTTAAAGAGAAAGAAAGCTTGGGCCGTATTATGACTTATTACCAGACAGTTTTCGCCGTGAATTGAACTGACTGGCAAATTCATATTATACCATAATAACCTTGTTTGGTTATTGCGATCATAATAATAATATATAAATTAGCCAGTCAGTTCAATTCAGGGTGTACACTGCCTGGAAATAAAGAGGTTATAATATGGCCCAAGTTTGTAAAAATAAGTGACAACCATTGGTTCTCTCTGTTAATTATATTAACATTAGCACTCATTAATTCATTATTATTGTATAAGAAGGCGACCAAGGTATGGATACTACTGCTTTAAACAAGGAATAAAAACGGAAATAACACTCACAAATGTTCAATAGTGTGTAGATGGTAGCCAGCCGCATGGATGGTCCTCGCCGTCAGCCGCGTGATGTTCGTCTTCAGTAACACCACAGACACTGCGTCTGTTTCACATGGCCGTACTGCAAATAAATTATAAAACTTTATTAAAAAATCGTTGTTTTTAAACTGTTAGATGAAATGGGGCATCATTCTAAAGGCTATAAGTTATAACCTGTTTTCGTCTGTAGGAATACCTACTAATGAAACAAAAATTTAGAAAATTGGCATTATAATTCAAAGATAACTAACTTAAAGATAAATAATATGTGTTATCGCGATATATGCACTAAAGACACCAAGATACATACGAGAAGACAATCTACTATTTATCAAATAAATAATTAATTAATGCTCCAAAGGAGAGACCGCAAGGCCTAATTTACCACATTTTGAACGCACTAACCTTTAAGTTCAAGTATCGTAACTACCCTAATAAAATTCAATTCCCCGTAAACACCTCCGAGGTGGAATCTGGTATTTTTATCAATGATAGACCTAACTATGAGCAATCTATCAGTACTGGTCACAAGTTGCACATTTGAGTTTTTTGGAAGAAAGAAATATTTTTTGATCGATTGATGTGATAAACATGGGTATGTTGTATGGGGAAATTGTTTGAGCCAAAATCATTTTTTACTGCGTGTAACTCAGAAACGGTAGGATATAGGAAAAAATGATTTAGGTACAACTTGTAGATAATTTTATGGCCTTTCAACTTTTCCTTGAAAGTTTTTCTCTAACATGTACCGTTTTTGAGATTTAAGCGAAAAATGAAAAAATGGACCCATTCCCCCCTCCCCCCACTCCGGGGCTACTCCTAGTGTTCCGGAGTTTTAGTATGTTTATTACCTAGGGACTCTTGACATGTTTCCGAAGAAACATCTTACGTTACTAACTCACGCACAGAACTTTTTATTCAATGGACTAATAAGCGGTAAAAATAGCACAGTGAAGTTTATAACAACAATAAATGTAAACATCAAAGGTAGGAAGTGAGCCATTTCGCATTGAGTTGAATTTAGCATTTGCATTTAAAACCTTATAGAAATATGAATTAGGTTCAATACTCCTTATTTTCTTAATACTATGTCATTTATGCTTTGAGGAATGTGTTTCAAAAGTGCAATAAAATGTATTTCTGAATAGGTACCTATAAATAAAGAAATTCATCCTGCCCGGGCCCGTATCCACAGTATAGATACGATTAGTAATCTATTTTACTATTTACTGATTACGTATCTCTTTCCGATACATAGTCGCCCACTTTCTCTGATGTAGAAACACTTTTCACCGTGCTATGTAAATATTTTTTACAGAAAGTTTTAAAGGTATTTCCCTGATAACATTTTTTTTTAATCAGTAAAAACCTTAGATCATTAAGTAATGATCTAATTCTAAGGTAAAAAAATTGGTTGTCTGTAAAGTCGGTTTACTGACGATAGTTGAACGTGACAACGTCCGATTGTGCTTCTTTGTCGTTTGTTCCGCGCTCTCGCTCGCACTTCAAGCCTTAAACCGGGTATCCACTTAGGTTCGCCGTGGTTTGCGAACACTGTGTGCTCCGCGAACGTGAACGTGTACAGTGTACACACTTAGGCTGCAACATCAGTGCTCCTGTCGGAGCACTAACATTCCGCGCTCCGGTCTCCAATCGACACACGACAGACGGTCGGTGCAAACATACCGCCTCCAGAATTAGTAGGATGTGCAGCTTATATTTTGATACATTATATTGTGATGGAATACAAACGACCTCCTCGATTTTGGCAAGCTAATATGTATAAGGGAAGAAGAAATAATGAAATAATGCATATATTCATCATTTCATCGGACCACTCCATGTTCGCGAACTTAACAAACACACGCTCGCGTCCACGAACAAATTGCGCTCCCCTTTGAGATCGCGCAAAAAACCGCTTCCCGAGCGCTCCGCCGTGCTCCGATCGTGCTCCAGTCGCGCTCCGCGATCACGACGTATCCATTATGTTTGGTTTGCGGAGCGGGCGCGTTCGCAAACCACGGCGAACCTAAGTGGATACCCGGCTTTACATGGAACGCCTCAGAGCGAGGTAACGCCGCATGAGTCATGTTTTTTCGTGCGTGCACTGTGCAGGCGGCGCTATCGAATTATAAGACGTTGTCACGTCAACAACTGTCAAGAGCCTCGATCAAAACCACTTTTGAGGATTTGTTGCGTTGATTTGTAGTCAAAATTGGTTTTGACTTTTGATCGGCAATGTGTATGTAGCAAAATATATCCCAAAAACTAGCGAATGTATAACAAAAACTGCTTATAAATAAATAACTACATTATAGCCCGCTTGTCACAAATACAAGTGTTACAGAAACTTTGTACTTTTTTGTGATTTATATTGACGAAAATATGTTCACATACAAACGTGTCACAAAGAACTCAGATGAGTCCACGTGTAGATATAGGTAACTATTTATTGCGTCGTTTTAAACAATATCACTTGTCGTGTATTTCAATTTACTTAATTGCTTGTTTACCAAGTTTCATACCGACTTGTGTAAGTATACGCTTCTTAGTTCTTACGCTTTTGTAGTAAATGAACAAACATATCAACTGTATGATTGAGATAGATGAAACTTGAAGAATTTTTCATATACATATCTTCAATAGATACTAGATACCTAGGCTATTACCTGTATTATTTATCATGAGAAAAATGGGACGAATGGAAATTGATTTAATGAGCTTTAGGAAGTTACAGTTTTGACTTTCCTACGATTTTAGTATATTTTGTTTAGATAACGTTGCATTTCCATGAAAAATAAATGAGTCGTTGTATAAATATAAACATTAAATGATACGAATTATAACTAAAGATAAAAAGATAATTGATAATAATTAATTGTGGTAGCCGGTAAGTATAGTATTGCTTATTTGATATTTCTTATATAAAATATTACTAGTATATGTAGTAACTAGTATAATATTATCATATATGTAGGTAATATTGAGAATGTGCTATTTTAATTTAGTGAAATCGAAGAAAATTATAATATAAGATTTTTATGATAACACAACAATTTTTTTTCCATTGTCACTTTTAATCGAACTTACCTTATGAATCATCTACACTAATATTATAAAGAGGAAAACTTTGTTTGTTTGTTTGTTTGATTGTAATGAATAGGCTCATAAACTACTGGACCGATTTTGATGAAATTTGGCACAGATAATCTTTAGACCCTGAGAAAGAACATAGGCTACTTTTTATTGCGAAATATGTACCACGGGCGAAGCCGGGGCGGACCGCTAGTAATTTATAAATCAGCAAGCGGTCTTATAGAATGCTATTCATACATACCTAAATGATAAACGAACTAGTTGTTATTATTAATATGTATGAATATAAATACCTGAGATATAATATCTAATATCTTTGTGTACTATCGTATAATGCACTGAACAATTACTTAATTTTCCAGAATTAGCAGCACGTATAATAATAATAATAATAAGGGCGTAGGGATGTGACGACCCCATCGCCCACGGTTGGAATATCTGTTGTCGATGTGATAATAGATATTCCACCCGTGCAATCAGTCAACCCGCAGGACACCTTGTGGCGGGGTGTCGGGGAGTAGCGACCCCGCGGGAACCGAGTGCTCCCGGGGGAGGCCCCTGTCTTCATCTCCGGCTTGCCTTCACCGGCTGGTCGGAGTGAAGCCTGACGAGGATAGGACCCCCACCTCTGGCTTGCCTTAACCGGCCGGCCAGAGTGGAGTCGCGAGAGCTTTTAGCTCGAAGGGTGGATGCGAATCATAAGTGGCGAGTGGGCACGTGATGCTGGACCCTCAGGGAGCGCGTGATCGTAGTTTAAAGTCCAGGGACGCCTCTCCACCCTTAGCTGCTCACAATATGTTGCCCCCTTGTCGCACTATTGCAGCGACTTATTTCGGGGGCCCATACAGTGAGAGGGCGAGTCACCACCTGCCAACATATTTTTACTTTCTTTTAGTAGAAAGGCAGGTGCCATAGTTTCCCATAGTCCCCAATACCAGTCCATCTAGCATCCCAATCCATAGCCCAGTTATTAGATTTCCATACCCTGCAATAGTCCTACATCGGCCGCGGACTGCCTAGGGCTGTATCTCTATAGTGCAGTCATGGGCAGGCTGCGGCTGATGTCCCACAACACATTAAAATTCTCGAAAGGGCCTCTGCGTGTTGGATCCGTGTCCCCACGTAAGCCTTCCAAAGATCCGGGTACTGTCCTTCTGGTGGTACCCGAGTATTATGGAAATGAGAAACATAATAATAATTTATTTATTAATAAAACATCATAGGTCCACTTGTTAGTAATTTCTTAATTACTATGTTAGTACATAATATATATGGTATACATATGGTAATAATACAATCCTGCAAAACAGAATGTTATTTTAACGCTGCATGGCTGGTTCTCTCCGAAAAAACTACCAACCGAAATGTTTTCATTTTTGGTGACAATGAAAGTCGCGGGCTGAAGCTTCTAAATAAAGATGTCATCATAATGACATAATTTGATAAATAAATTTTTTCGATGCAATGAGTAACTAATTCGCGCGTCTGTTGCCTGAATACCAGCGCTATGCCGACCATACCAGTGCGGCATAGCATAAGCTGAGTGGCCTTACCCTTTACCTTTAGGTCACCAGACGCCACACAAATATTTATACATAATAGTTTTTTAGCTCTTAATTTTTTATCTCTGTTATTTTCTATAGTGTTTAAGAGTGCTTTTGTTATTGTTTTTTTATGTGGTGGTGGTACTTTGGTGATTCTAATAAATTTATTTTATTCTTCTTATTCTATTCTTATTCTAATAGATCTAATTTTTCTACAGTTGTCTACAAGTTACATTTGGGACTTGCAGTTGCATACAGTACTCCAAAATTAATAATGCGCATGCAAATCTTCGCTAATTGTCGTATTTCCGAAAACACTCGAATCATTGAATCGTAAAAGCCCTAAACAATGCACTTGCATTTTACACCTTGTTCAAAAGAAATAGAAGTCAATTCACGGTCATACACAATCAAAAACAAATCGGGCGGTAGGTGACGGTAGCCTGTCAGTCAAAAAACTCAAAAATCCGTCAGTCGTCTTTAAATATTGGTGGTGACTGCACGTGTTCTCTCTGTGTGGAATAATATAGAGCTGCTCATACCCTTCTTGGTTTTGTTTTTAAAGGTGAATTGAATTAATCGATGGCATTAGGGAAAGTGAAAACGAAGAAGAGCATAATGAAAGTTCCGATGTATCTAAAATGTCAGAAATAAAGATAATCCCTGATTTTGATTGTTTTTATTTTTATTTTTTTGTAATTGTCATAATATTTAAGAATGATCAGTACTGTAAATACTTTTGAACTGAGATTTTAATGATTAGATTTATATGGTTTAAATGTAAACCTGTGTTTGAAAACCATATTTTATACAATATACATTGTGTTATTTTAACCTTCTTTTCTTCCATCATTACACCAGCTTCAGTAAGACACTTTAAAAGTACTATAAAATTTTCCAAGTAAATCAATCCAACAAAGATATATATTCGCAATCGTGGGGTTATCCTCGCTATTTACTTACAAGGAATTATCGAAACGAAATCGTTACTTACAAATAAATATTAATCTCTTTTAGCACAAAACACATAATTTGACTAAATTATGCATGAAGAAAATGCATTTAACCACTCTATATACATATCATCTTCGGACGCTCCGGGAATATGACAGTTGCCGAACAGTGACGAAGATTTCTATGCGCATTATTACTTTTGGAGTACTGTAAGTAGTATGGAAACAAAGTACGATTTATATCATCAACTAGCGGTCCGCCCCGGCTTCGCCCGTGGTACCTACATGTTTACGTTTTTTTTCATAAGAACCATCCTCGTACTTCAAGGAATAGATTCCGCAGCGCACGCGATGACAGAATTTTTATTAAGGAATTTTTTACACCTTGGGTTACATTATTGCATTTTTGGTAAGGATCTCTAATTTTTTTGAAAATGCAATATAGCCTATGTTGCTCAGTGAAGATGCAGCTTTCTAATGGTGAAAGAATTTTTGAAATCGGTCCAGTAGTTTATGCGTGAAAACCATACATATACATACATACCTACATACATAATTACAAACCTTTCCTCTTTATAATATTAGTATAGATAAGCTCTAGAGTCTTGAAAGTACCTATTTTCAAATAAACCTTATTTTGTAAACACATTTTTTTCGCGTTCTATTCCGCCATGTTTCAGCGTTCTCTATTGCAAACTAGTCAACTGTTAATATCATCTGTATATTTGTTTATATTATAAATTAGACCACAGCAGCACTAACTCCATATATAATAAGTGTGTCACGTTGAACTAAATTGTTGGATAAACAGACACAAAGTCACGATCATGACATTGACATGTGTATAAATATATTATATAGAGAGGATGTTTCTGGTGAAAAATATGAAGCAATTGAATCAATCATAGTGACTGATTTACAAAACAAGGCATTCAAAATTATAATAGTGTATATTATGTTGTTAATGGCGTGTATTTGTCAGTTATTTCCTTTTCAATAGGTATATCTTCTCTGTAATAAAAATGAATAGCCAAATGTAGCCAAATGTGTTGCTAAGCGTAAAACTCGAGAACATTTACGGGTACCTATTAAATTATTAATATATATTTATTTAACGTTTTTGGTAAAGCAGAAGGAAGGTTCGTATGGTAAGAAAACCTGAAAAAGGGCAGAGGGAACAAGAACGGAAAATTGTGCATATAATTTCAAAATTTCTGAAAATACAACGATTACTTATTAAAATTCACAAGTTTTAAACGACCGCGACGCGAAGTCAAGACTTTCTGGACAACTACCTAGATACAGCTAGCACAAAATCACTATCTCACTACATAGTATAAAACAAAGTCGCTTTCTCTGTCCCTATGTCCCTTTGTATGCTTAAATCTTTAAAACTACGCAACGGATTTTGATGCGTTTTTTTTTAATAGATAGAGTGATTCAAGAGGAAGGTTTTAGTTCTGTGGTTTTAGTATATAATTTATTAGGTTTTAGAAAAAGCGGGCGAAGCCGCGGGCGGTAAGCTAGTAAAGAACATAAGAAAAACACATTCAAATTATTTTAGGTACCAATTTTATTATATATGTATAAGTATGTTGATTTTATCTTTATTTCTTGCAGGTTATTATCCACTTATCTACAATCTAAATGTTTGTCGGCACACTCAATAGTCACGTATAGATTAATCTTTCCATGAAAAATTATTCGGTACTTAATCTTATCCTACTAACATTATACAAACGCGTATGTTTGTTACTTTTTCACGCAAAAATAGATCGATCGGATCTGTATAAAATTCGGTACAGAGATAGATTATCGTCTGGACTAGAATATGGGCTACTTTTAACCGGGTACGTACGGGAGTGACGCCGCAGGCTCCAGCTAGTTTATTGTTTCCAAACTATCCTATTTTTTTTTCTTTTGCCAGAATGACATGCCAATATCGTTAATAACAAATTGGTTTCGTGGGCGTGTACGAAATTTGTCTGTAATTGTAAGGATTCCTTGTGGATACATATTACGTCAGTCGTCAAGTCTGTATTTGATGTCAAATAACAAAGTAATTTGCAGCAAGGACTCTGAACTAATTCATGTTTTGTTTATAAGTAGATACGTGATAATGACGTTTTCTCCGTGGTGTTATGGTGTTTACTAATTTCAATATTTTAGGTGGCTTTAATTTAGAAATTTGGTAATTATTTTGATTATAATTAGGCTTTTCACAGTTATGTTAGTGAACACAGTAACATGTTTTGTTTTACTATAGCTATTACAATTTTCTCAACGTACTTACCGATATGTATCTAAGCTTAATTTTATTTGAGAGATCGCTTCTAACGATAATCCGCCCCCACGTCTCATTATATTTGTTGTGACTGTCATTTACTTTGTATTTGTACAAAAACTATCAGATTTTTTTTCTATTCATATTTTTGTCTATCGTCTATCGTATTTCCCAATATCTCTTTATTGTTAACAGAATTATGTAAAATCAAGAAAGTTTGTGTTTGTTACTCTTTTATCTGAACTCTCGACTGGGTTAGCCGATTTTGATAATTCTTTTATTTGAAAGGTAGTGCTTTCCAGTTGGTCTTATTCAAATTAAGTCCAATTCTGACAATTAAGAGGCCGTTTATTTTTTTGTTAAAAACAAGCATTGCTGATATTTTTTTAACACTTTTTGACACAAATTGTATATTAACTTTAAAAGCTTATTAAGCGAGTTATTTCAAAGCTTTTGTTAGACTTTAAAGCGTTAAGAGAGTCATTAAAAGACTTTGTTAAAACGGCCATTAGCTTTTTAACCATCTCTAATTACTCCCGCACGTTAATTTTAAGCGTATTGGAATATCGCCAATTCATTTGGAGATTCATCAAGGAGCATGTCATGCGTGTGCCTCGTCAAGCCCTAACTGGGCCACGTAAGAAAATAAATAAGTAATTTTAGCCTTTATGACCTGTAAAATAAATACGTTAATTGCTTCACTTGATTTGAACCATCTGTTACTCTGTATTTTGTGCATGAAATGCGTCAATATTGCTTCGTTGCAGTTTGAAGGAGAGCGAACAAACACTTTATATATATAGTTTGGCTAGAGCACAGAATAATAACTAGTAACTATGCTTGAGCAACCATTCAAACCTCTGGCTTTCAATTTGAATTTGTAAATCCTTCTTCACTACATAGTATAAAACAAAGTCGCTTTCTCTGTCCCTATGTCCCTATGTCCCTTTGTCTTTGAAACTACGCAACGGATTTTGATGCGGTTTTTTTTAATAAATAGAGTGATTCAAGAGGAAGGTTTATATGAATAATAACATCCATCAAATAGTGGAGAAGTACTGTTATTTTTGAGGTTTCTAATGTGATGTCGTAAAAAATTACATTTTTTCCGCTTACATTGCAAACGCAGGCTGAACCCTACGAGTTTTATCAAAATAATGTACTAAGTATTATACACATTGAAAAGGTTTACAGAAAAGTCCGCGGTGGTATATGTCTATGTCTTATGGATAACCCACAATAACTTTTTTACTTTTTACGACAAATAATGGCTAATTTTCGAAGCGATTTTAACCAATACAGCATTAATCCTTAACCAATTAAATACCTTGAATACATTGTTCATTTAATATAGATCTATATGGCCCTTTACACCGTATGATTTAAGTGAATATTTTCGAAGATATTACAGATTTAAAAATTGCGGGACGTAGCGTTTGCGGCGGTACCGGCCGGCCGCCCGGCTATATATTTTATACCCGTGCGAAGCCGGAGCGGGCCGCTATGTTTTTATATACAACGTTCACAGTTTTTCTGTAATGTATTTAGTATCAGCATAGCACCCGTGCGAAGCCGGGGCGGGTCGCTAGTATATTATAAATGCGAAAGTTTGTGAGGATGGATGGATGGATGGATGATTGTTACTCTTTCACGCAAATACTACTGAACCGTTTACAATGAAATTTGGTTTTAGCTAGACCCAGAATAAGACATAGGCTACTATTTTTATTCATCGTTTTTAAATTAGAAGAACTTCGATATTGTATCTTATTAATAGATGAGACATATACTTTTACAATAGCCAAATTTCAGTTATAAAAATAATTCAAATAAAAAACTAATCTTCATTGAAAAGTTAACTCAGAATTGATACAGTTATTTACTGCGGAAACGGGCACTTGTTTAACTGCATTATATTTATATTTGATATCAAAAGACACCTCCTTATCACATAATAGATGGCTGATAACATGCCACTGTAGTGTACCTATCAACGATGTTTGAACTACATATGGGAAGGCTTTCTAGACACGATATTTATTAATAAAATTAGTGGCAGTGTGAGAGTAGATCCTACATATACACCATAGTCTAGTAAATATAGTAACATAAAAAGAGCGTGTGCGTGCGCACGTGTCAGAAGTGAAACTTCTTTGGCAAGATTCAAAGATACTAAAATCGTCGCCTTACTCCATGACGTGACGGTATTGCCATGACATGATCTTGAAATTTTGCTCTCAACGTGTCTAAAGAAGTTGCACTGCAATATTTGTTGTTATGTACAGATTACAGGGTATATCACTACTTCTTGGGTCACCCTGTATGTGGCCAATTAACAAAAAATGCCGGAAGGCCAAATGACTTATAGTGTCAAAATCGATCTCTGTGTTTGAATCGTGGTAATGGATCAAAATTTCGGGTTCTTGAATATTTTCTATTTTATGTTATTTCAATGTTTATTTTGAACGGACTACAAGCCGCAAAAAGGTCACCATGGACATTTCGTTATGCAGGGCATGCATGGCCGATGGCGACTGAAGAAACAGTAGCATAAGAAAGGACAGCTTATGGAAGTCAGGAATAATGGGGCTTTATGCTTCTATAATTTTTGCCTGTTTGCATTTCTGCAGGATCGAGACAAAGTTTGAAGCGACGTTTCGATAGAGAAGAGTTGCAGTAACAGCGGTTCAGAAATATAGGTAAGTTATAAATACGTAGATACATGTTAAATATTCGTTCGTCGTTCAAGTTCAATCGAAAAAACAGTCATAAAATCTCTCTTAGGTAGGTACATATTATTATTATAACCATCAAAAAAATGTTAGTCTACTCCGCTGTTATAAATTGGAAATAGCTAAAACTAAACTTTAAAAGCCGACATTATAAACACTAAACAGCGTAGGCGATATTGAAGTTGTAAACCGCGCGTAAATTCATAACTAAACAAGAAGTATTACCCACTCAATAAGTTTAAAAAAGACATACGAAATTATTGTATTATTACCAATCCTGTATAGGTATTAAATCAGTGCCTATATAACAAGTCTGAAGGAGTCAGTTACATACAAACATACATCTATAAGTGTGTCTATAATTCTACAGGGTGTCCCGTAAGTAGTGGACCAACGGGTTATGGGGAGTAGAGGGACTTATTATCTAACAAAAATACTAAAATTTATTGTCCTAAACCATAAAGTTTTTGATTTATGCTTTATTTTCAAAATTTGATAAAAATATCATCCACGTAAGCTTAATATGAACTTTTACCATTTCTGTTTTTATTTTATTCTTATTTTTTTGTTCAAGGTTGTTAGTAATACATAAATAAGTCTTCCTAATTAAAATGATACTCATGCATAATGAAATGTGAAAAATTCACGTGGAGTGTATGTATTAGGCATTTTCCTTCAAAAAACCATAGTCGAACAACATCCAAATCACAAGCAAAATCAGTGTCCAATTCAAGCGCACTTCAACAAAGAATAATATCGTAATGACGGATTCAAGCTAAACACGCGTGTAGTTCCGAGCTATAAGCAAGTCACTGAAATAGTTGAACGTCAAAGAAAATAATAGTGGGTTCAAGTATCGTTTATGATTGGCCAGAAACAATACAAAAGAATTCCAGCGCGCGCCCATAAAGGCAATAATTCTCGGAATAACTTAATGAGTTGACTACCTGATAATTTCTAATTTGAATGTTGTACGCCAATTTAACATTTTTTTAAATACTTTATACCACACAATTATACCTTTTTGTAATTTGTATGAGATGTAGAAGTTTTTAAAATAAAGTTTCACAGGGTCACCATACATTTTTTTTACACCAGCTTTGTTCAAACTTCAGTCCGTAAATTTTTAAAACGTAAAATTTTACCTATTTTTTGGTCTAATTTTGTTGTTGTTGTTAATTATGCATGAGTATCATTTTAATTAGGAAGACTTATGTATTCTTAACAACCTTGAACAAAAAAATAAGAATAAAATAAAAACAGAAATGGTAAAAGTTCATATTAAGCTTACGTGGATGATATTTTTATCAAATTTTGAAAATAAAGCATAAATCAAAAACTTTATGGTTTAGGACAATAAATTTTAGTATTTTTGTTAGATAATAAGTCCCTCTACTCCCCATAACCCGTTGGTCCACTACTTACGGGACACCCTGTATATATCTGAGACTAGCTGCGCTCCGCGGTTTCACCCGCGTGGCTCCGCACCTGTTGGTCTTAGAGTGATGAATGATGATATATAGCCTATAGCCTTCCTCGATAAATGGGAATTTTAATATGAAAGATTAATAGGAATATAATTTTTCAAATCAGACCAGTAGGTAGTTCCTGAGATTAGCGCGTTCAAACAAACAAACTCTTCAGCTTTATAATATTAGTATAGATTGTTCAATATTGCTCAATTGTCGTGAATCGGTTAAGCAAACAGACATTTATAATAACCACTCTTGAACTCTTGAAGGTGTAAAGTTTGATATTGATAACTAATAGACAGTACATATTGAAATTGGTCAATATTTGCCTTCAGGTAGTCGGTAACAGTTGTTTACAATTTGTCATGAGACTTGTGATCTGAGCAATGATGATTATTCACATCATAAATATAATAATATAATAATATTAATATTAATTACTTACCTAATTATTATTATTCAGTCACAATACAAAGTAGCAAAAATTTTAATGATAGCTCGGTAAGAGATATTGTAAAATTAATCAATTGTGTGCTTAAAATAAAAGTGTTTCCTATATTCATTCTAATTTTTTTACTAAAAATCAAGATCATATTGTGCGAAAACAGGGCGAAAAGCTAGTTTTCAGAAGAAAATAATTCAGTTCTTATCATCTCAATTTGAAAAGCAGTTAAAAATATATTAAAGTCGCCTCGTCATAAATCAGCCTAGTTTCAAGAGCATCAATTATTGAATGACTCACTCGCGGTATCTTTACAAATTAACCTATTTAACCGTAATCGAATAAATTCTTTTCCTACAATAATATGTCTCATCTAACTTGTGACTTTATAGTAATGACTTTTCAACCGACTTCAAAAAAAGGTTTTCAATTCAACTGTATTTTTTTGGGTTTAGTACCTCAGAACAACATTTTTATTAAACACTCTAGTGTCATATAATATATTAAATTTTGTCTAGATCTGATCATTTGGAGCCGTTTTTTTTACAAAAATAATTATTCTAATACAGAAGCAGGATGAAGAACATCATTAAGTCCGACTACTTTATTTTGTCAAGAAATTGTTAGAATTTTCATTCGTATTTAAAAACACGAAACAAATATAGTTAATTTGTATATTTCCTAACCAGGAAGTTTTTAAATTTAAAAATTCTAGATATTACCACAGTATTACAATATTATTTCCTACAGTAAGGAAACGCCTTTGATGTCGCGCGATGCCGCCGCCAGCGTAGGTACTTACGCTGCCACACGAAAATACGCTAGGGTTGCAACAAATGGGAAATAAAACAATTGTGATTATTAATATTATGATGAAATCATTTATTCATATGTACATTCAAAATAATTGCGATTATTAAATCTGATGTAATTATTTGTTCATAAATATATAATTACAGATATTGCACTGCTAAATATTATTTACGTGGACACTTTATTTTTGGATATTCTTAATTGTATATTATAACATTTAACTAAGTAATGCATTCGCATTGGGATGTACAATCTGATTAGAAAATAATGAGGACAACATATGTACATAGCTTTGATTTTAATTCAACAGATACAAGTAATACAATCTTTCTGAAATATTGTTTCCTTCTGGGATTTCAATGTAAATTTACATCCGTAAACGGAACAGTTTGCGCGTGCCATAATAGAATATGTAAGTACCTATGTATAATAAAATTATTACACAAAAAATACGACTGCGTCGTCCTTTCGCGCTAGGTAAGGCAAACTAAGCGTGTTTGCCTTACGCGGCCCGCGTCGCCCGACCCCCGCCAGTTCCCCTCCGTTTCTCTGCACAAGTACATTCGATTCCGTACTGTATAGATATTGTAATACTGTGATATTACTATCTCTGTATCACTATACTATCTGTACCTACTTTATCAAATTACACAACGATAGGGTGCCAAATTTCTTGATAATGCTAATAATAATTAATCCTATTAAATGCATAGTTTTGCAGGCACATAGATAAAATGTCACCGTTTTTAGACATTTTTTATAACAAAGCAAATGTGTTCATAATTAATGCTCTAAGTCATATTCAGAAGGTAGGTTTTCGTATGAACCCTCATTTTTATTCTGTGTCAGTCTTATGATAAACATTTGTTTTGTGTATTTTTTTAAGATTCCGTATCCGAAGGATAAAACGGAACCCTATAACTAAGATTTCACCAAATTATAATATAGACTTTACAATTTCATACAACATATTCTTCTCTACTCGTCGTCGTCGCGTCGTCGTCGTTTCAGCCGTGGGACGTCCACTGCTGGACAAAGGCTCCAGGCATAGAGTAAAGTAATACTCCAGGCAAATGATTTCCAGTACGAGCAGTCAACGACGGCATGCATCCAGCAGCTCCCTGCGACTCGGATCAGGTCTTCTATCTATCATGTGGGAGGTCGTCCCACGTCTCTACTAATCTTATGTATTACCTATATTCCTAATTTCCATTATCGAGGTCCACACTGGCAATTTCGGTGTTTGCTCGCTCGCGACGCCGCGCCGTCGCTAATTAGTAGATGACGCCTGTCTTTGTTTGCTGTCGCGTAATTTGACAAATGTCGTTCTAATCAGAACAAAATGCTTCAAAAATAATACATGTGTTCAAAAACAAAATAATCGTGTAGAGTATTGCTGTGGTATTGCTGATAAGAAATCTAGAGTAGTTTTTGTGTGATTTTAGTATGAGATTAAAGTAATTTAATAAATTCATGATATTGCAAGTAAAAAGGAGTAGGTAGATACCAACCGTACAGGTTACCACCAAAACATTCGTTCTTCAAAAACGGCACACGATCGCACGTACACGATTTAGATGCCAAAGTGAGATGGTATGATTCAACTATTGTGAGCGAAGAGACAACTGAAGTAAAATGTGGCTATTATCATTGAGATACACATAAGGAGACGACACCGCCTACATCACTTATGTTCCGCTCAACATACGCCATCTGGCGTAACTGCACTCAGTCGCTTGCTCGCTCATTGGCGCGAACGTCACGCTCATTTTTTATTTGTTTTAAAGTGAAACGCATCAAATATGCCTACGTGTGTGTTACGATATTGCACAAATAATACAAATAATACGGAAAAGTGCAAAGGAATAACTTTTCATCAGTAAGTAACTAGATAATAATTTTTAAAACTTAGTTAGGAGCAAAATTTTTGGCGGGCGACATTTTGCGTCATTTGTCATAGATTAAAAATTTAAGATATGACATTGGGCATGAAATAAGTGTTGTTAGTAATATTTGCTGGCGTATATTTTTATAGTATAAAATAATAATTTTACATATTTAGAAAAGCATAGACTGGTTGTTAATTGAAAAAAGGTGAAATCATGAAATATGAAAATCAATTACTTAATCACCAATTTTTTTTTTGTTAATTCATTTTAATCAAGTTTTTAATTGATATTGTTTATGCTTCTGACTTGAACGTATAATTGAATTATTATTTATTTATCTGCACTAATATTATAAAGAGGAAAACTTTGTTTGTTTGTTTGATTGTAATGAATAAACTACTGGACCGGTTTTGATGAAATTTGGCACAGACAATCTTTAGACCCTGAGAAAGAACATAGGCTACTTTTTATTGCGAAATATGTACCACGGGCGAAGCCGGGGCGGACCGCTAGTTCAGAGATAAGTAATTAATATTTTTTTCTATTCAAGGTTTCCATGTCTGGGCCGTGAAGAAAGGGAAAAATGGGTAAAATTTGTCCAAAACAACCGCAGTGAAGAAACCTGGTTACCATCCGATAGAACTTGCGTCTGTTCATTGCATTTTCGCGATGAGGATAAATATACCACAAAAGCGGGAAGGCGTTTTCTAAAGAAGTCTGCTGTTCCTTGTATTGATGTTAGTAATAATAATAAAATTTTACGGATTTGTATAACAAATAAAATATTATTTTAGTCATCACTAACATTATGTTATATTTATTTTAGCCGAAGGTGTGCTACAATAGTACTGGAACAATACAAGCAATTTCTGAGCCGGGAACATGTTCTGAGGATGATGAACTAAATAAACCTTTTGTACAACATTACACGGCTTTTATTTTTTTTTCTAAAAAAAGCTCGTTTTGTAAGGAATGAAACTTCCCATAGCCCTGACTGAACCTAAAACCCGAAAAAAATTAAATTATTCCATATGACGTCACTATTTACATCATCCTATATTATATGCCAGATATTGTTAGCCCCGCGTAGTAAAGTCAGTTTATACCTAAAATAAATATTAAGTAAGTACAAAGAAAATTTCAAGTCAACGTGCATGTAAGGAGTGGCACCCAATAAAATAGACAGAATGAAACAAAGTGTCGCCTCTATAGCGGTGAGTCAGTGACATCGCATAATCTATGACTGTCTAGCCGTCATTCGCGCGCCCCGCGCCGCCGCGGCCGCGCTTGGCGCACAGATTTTGTTCGTGGTGTCTGCTCCATACGAAGTAATATTATCTCAATGGCTATTATCCACATTTCGATGTGCTGCTCCCGGAGAATGGTTCACATAATTTAATATCATCGAAATAAACTGACAAAATACCATGTTGGTACCAAATATTACAAGTAGGTACTAGGTATGTGACGTTGATTTATAATGACGAATTCTACAACATGTGTGATGTGTATTTTTATTTTATATTTATCCACTCTACGGCTTTCCATTTTAACTGGGAACTAGGTAGTTTACGTTCTAAAATTTTATCAGTTCTACATGGTTCTACTATGTAGGACGGAATTACACTGCAACCTGCTTTAGATGTGGGTAATAATTAAAACAATAGATATCTACGACATTCGTGGAGTCAACGACCGTGGTAGGTATTGAGACAGATTTAATTTGAAGCAATTACTATACACGTAAATAGTTTAAAGAATTTTCACGTTCCGTTGTAGAGTAGGAGTACTATGATTGATGTTGCAGATATTATTCATACATTATAGGTACTTACTTCTTTTGCTGTATAAAGTTATTAGCAACTAGCTGTTGCCCGCGACTTCGTCCGCGATTACGTCGTTTTTCGTCATTCGTCGTTTAAAAAAAATACGTGACACGTTATTTTTGAATTTTTGAATGTTCTTAATTGTCTCTTATAAAATTTAACTACATTAAAATTGAACACTCTGATAAGAAAATCTTAAAATCGGAGGAAATCAAAAATCTGAGGAAAACATGAATGAATGTGATTTAAATTCTACATTACCTACTTAGTATTTCAAATAATAATCTAAATTAAATGTAGATTAACAGTTTGAGCGCACCATTATAGAATATGTACTATTCGAGAAATATTGATAATTCTTGTATTCGACTATTCGTTGTAGTCGAATACAAAATACATATATTTAAAGAAACTTAGGTTGGCCTTCAGGCAAAAGGGATCCTATCAAATGGTAAACTTGACTTTGTATCTGAAAAATAAGCATGAAAGGACCTTCTGATAATTGTTGAGCACCAAAGGATCATTTGAAACGCACTACTATAAGAACGAATATTTTCTAAGAACTGTTTAGATTACACATATTCCTCTAAAAGTAGTGATTTCAAAGGTTCCGGTGTATCTTCAAACGAAAGCCGACTCCTTACTCCACTTTAAAGCATTACAAAAATAACATACTACGTTAATATCGCCTATACAGAAGATGATCTGTAATCAATTGTGAGGTTATAAGCAAACCCACTTTTATATTTGTCGGACCCCACCACCGAATTCGTAGATTGATCTTCTATGTTTACCTCTGTCATTAAGGCTATGTCGAAATCTGTCTGCAGTAAGAGGGGCCTCTCGCTATTCGTCCGTTTCCAGAGACCGAATAGTTTCAATTCTTAATCTTTCATTACACAAACTTATTAATCGTTCTTGTCTCAATTAATTGTAATATTCGCGTCCCTACTCTAGTCATTGCTTATGCTCAAGTTCATCTTCAAGAGATCGAATAATATTATTATGGTGCACCCTATCATTTGTCAAACGGTCTTCATATTGAGTAAAAGTTTCAGATTCTCGAGATAAAATATGACGGCCGTGATCAGCTGTGAGACGTTATACCCTCGCAGTGAAGGTTTCGGTCTCACGGGATAGTACATGCCGTTCGCGGTCAGCTGTGAGCCGCAATTCTCGTTGTGAAGCGGTTTCAGGTTCTCGGCATAACACATGTTGTTTTCGGCCTCTAAGCGTATAGTAAACCTCTTACCTCTAACGATTCTTGAGAACTCTTATTCTCTCATTTTCTTAGCTTTGCTCGAATTTCGAGATAAAGATTTTTTAGGTGGCACTGATGCATGAAAATAAAAATTGAGTTAAAACGGACCGAGAGTGTTATAGACAAATATAATCAGAAAGCTTCGAACTCCTAAGCTATCGGAAGTTACACGTGTTATTGTGAGTCAACCATAAAAGATAGACCTTTATAATGTCGGGAGATATTTTTTATATAATAAGGAGAACATTTCTTTCATACATGATTTCTGTGTAGCTTTAACCATTAAGGTTGCGCACGCGACGAAAGCTTAAAAATGGAGTTACTGCTCTGCTCAGGAATATGAAAAATAATTGTACCAAGTCTATAACGGTTATACGGACAGACAGACGGACAAAATTTTTACTGTTTGCTTCTTTGGCATCAGTGTCGATCCCTAATCACCCCGTGATAGTTATTTAGGAAATATATTTCATGTACAGATTTAATATAAGTATACTGTATACATAATATATTAAGACTAGCGACCCGCCCCGGCTTCGCACGGGTGCAATGCTGATACTAAATACACTACAGAAAAACTGTGAACGTTGTATATAAAAACATAGCGTCCCGCTCCGGCTTCGCACGGGTATAAAATATACAGCCGGGCGGCCGGCCGGTACCGCCGCAAACGCTACGTCCCGCAATTTTTAAATCTGTAATATCTTCGAAAATATTCACTTAAATCATACGGTGTAAAGGGCCATATAGATCTATATTAAATGAACAATGTATTCAAGGTATTTAATTGGTTAAGGATTAATGCTGTATTGGTTAAAATCGCATCGAAAATTAGCCATTATTTGTCGTAAAAAGTAAATGACAAAAAAAAGTTATTGTGGGTTATCCATAAGAGATAGACATATACCATCGCGGACTTTTCTGTAGACCTTTTCAATGTGTATAATACTTAGTACATTATTTTGATAAAACTCGTAGGGTTCAGCCTGCGTTTGCAATTTAAGCGGAAAAAATGTAATTTTTTACGACATCACATTAGAAACCTCAAAAATAACAGTACTTCTCCACTATTTAATGGATGTTATTTATACATATAAACCTTCCTCTTGAATCACTCTATCTATTAAAAAAAACCGCATCAAAATCCGTTGCGTAGTTTCAAAGATTTAAGCGTACAAAGGGACATAGGGACATAGGGACAGGGAAAGCGACTTTGTTTTATACTATGTAGTGATTCCAATTTCCATGTAACGTTAAATTCGACTATACAATAACTAACAGACAACGCAGGTTACTCTCGTTTCCGTAAGTTGAGGCGGCTACATATTCGGTCCTCATAACATCACTTCTAGTGAACGAAACGACAGCGCGGTTTAATTCGATGCCAACACCATCAGAAAAAAGGAAATATTTTTAATTGTGAAAAAATATTATGATTTACACTATTAACACTATTTTAATATAAAATATATGGCTGTGAGTGTGTAAAAATAAATCCAGCTAGTTTCATATCACACTTATGTTTATACTTAGCTATACGACATGAAAATATACATAATATTAATTACCAAGCAATAATCATACAGGTAAATACTGAACAAAAGTATTAACAGTCAAAGTTTATTTTTACTAACATTTAACAGCATGTAAATGATGAAGAAATAATAATTATCAACGAACTAACCTTTTCTATAATACTTAACACAGCACATTTTTTAAATTATCTTGCTCAACTCTGCTCAAAAATTTGAGGGTTTTGTTGGAACTTTAATGTGTCAAAACTATGATATATCTAAACTAAGATACAACTTGCATGCGGAAATGCTCACTACAATCTGTGAATTTAAAGAATAACTAACAACATACTATTCAATTTTATTGAGCTGATGAATATCTTTTGCCTAATAAATATACTGTGTTTTCTTATAAAATCGTAACATAATTTCTTTTATCTACTAAATTTTAATAAATAAGTTCTTCTTATCTAAACATGAGCTTGAGCTTATATTAGGCAAAAGTATACATTAATTAACTTTTTATAATTTCAGGACCGCACCTTAAATGGGGCGCTCGGAAAATATGCCTACGGGTTATTAATAGAGAAATGATACACAACAAAGTTATGTTGGTTCCATTTTATTTATAAAATATAATGAAAATGGGCAAATATAAAACATATTATGTAAAATGATTAAAAATAAATAAATGAAGCAACTACGATTCAAAGAAATCATCTTTTTCAGTGTGAAAATGCTCTAAGCAATCCTGGATGATGAGTATATCATGTACTCTCATCCCAGTACGGTCGGTACCTCGATAGCCATAACGATAAATATTATAATCAGATTAAACAGCAAAGTCAGAATATAAATCATAACTTGTACAGTTGTGAGTGCAAAATTTATGTTTCATTTGGCAATAACATTTTTTTCGGTACTAAAACATAGTAGTTTGATATATGGTTGGCTGCCCCTTCTCTCCTTCCTGAAAAATATCCTCCAAAATTACCCGAGATACATCCAATGATTGAACCATACGTTGGACATTATCTTCAGTCAAAAATTGACGAAGCGGATGATTACTAATTTCCACTACATCCTCGCTGCCATTATCTTCATCATCAAATCATCAATTTTCAAGTGGTGTTGTAAATCTGTCAGCAGAAATAGTCTTCCAAAGGCGATATAATTTTATGAACATTGAATCTGTAAATAAAAAATCAAAAGTTAACTGTAAATCTATAAAAAAAGCTACTTACAAATAAAATTTTATCAACATACTACTGTTCCCAACGCACCTCATAATCTTAATAAAACCAACAAAAAACATGAATTGCTATCATTATAAAAAATAAATACCTATAAAAGTATATAACAACTTACCTTTTGTGTGAACGCATGGTGAAAATTCACAAAACACGAAGATTGAATTTGATATTTTTGGTTTTATGACATTCAAATGCTTTATAAATATAAATTTATAAATAATAAATTTATAAAGAATAGAAACATTCGATCACGAAATTATGCGGGTTGGTCCCGCCTCGTGATCGAATTTTTTCTATTCTTTATAAATTTATAAAACACGAAGATTTTAAAAATGTTACCAATGAACACAATCAATATTAGATTAATTGTAATGGTGTCTAGTTTGACTTAAAATAATAAACATCTACCCTCACTTTTAAAAATGTAGTATATTCACACAGAATATAAGCGCACCTTATAGGGAAGGGAAGATATGGGTTAAAGAGTTAAATAAATAACATTATTATATTTAAATTATTAATTTTCAACAGTATGTTCAGTAGTGTTAACATGTAAATTGATTTGATTTTTACGAAATCTCATAGATGGCGCTGTTTCAAATTTGTCTTTATACTACTAAATTCATTAAACTGTTTCTCTGCCCAAATTACGTAAATGACATAGTTTTTATTTTGTAAAGCTAGACAATAGCATGGCTTACTCGAAACCAACATTTAAACATGAGTCTTTAGATTGTACGCTGTCGTAGTACACAGAATATGTAAGAAAAATAAAGGTTCACAGCTCCTCCCCCGAAGGTGATATCGTGATAATATGTTTAAACTATCCTCACCCGACCTCTTAGGAATATTCATGCAAAATTTGAAGTAAATCTATGCAGTACTTTCTGAGATTAGCCCGGAAATTCATACAGACAAACAGACAAACAGACAAAAATTCTAAAAACTATATTTTTGGCTTCTATATCGATTATAGATCATGGATCAAGTATTCTTTTAAAAAAATATTCAATGTACAGTTTTGACTTTCCTACGATTTTATTATATGTATAGATATGTATAGAAGATAGATAACATTTTTGAAGTGAAAACTTCTTTAGCGGCGTTGAGCACTTTTTCTGTAATGGGTATAAAATCTTAAACTCGCGTCAGGACACGTGACCTGATCGAAAAAGCGTACGACGGATGGAGAGAACTCAACGTTAATAATCAAGTTTTCACTTCTGCCGGCACTCCCGGAGTGCAACCCGTCTTTTTGAAGTGAAAACTTCTTTAGCGGCGTTGGGTATAAAATCTTAAACTCGCGTCAGGACACGTGGCCTGATCGAAAAAGCGTAAGACGGACTTTTTTTTTTTTTAGCCCTTATATTCCATGCGTAAGACGGATACCATTCCAAAATATCAAACATGCTGAACGTTAATAATCAAGTTTTCACTTCTGCCGGCACTCCCGGAGTGCAACCCGTCTTTTTTTTTAAATGTAGCCGTTGTAGATTAAAGATTAGGTAATAGAATGTGGTTGACAGGGATTAAAAAGTTGTTAGGAAATATGTCGAATTTAAAGCAATGTCGTGAAAATGCTAAGTTAAGTTTTCTCACGTTTATCAGAGATATCTTATCAACGATTGCCTATATTTATCACTCAAGGCGTACTCAATATAAAAAACAGCAATGGTAATTAATGGATCGACGATACATTAGTAATTAAGTAATTATAGTAATTATCTAATGAATTTAGAAGTAGATGGCACTCCTATAACTACTGAAAATCAATGCTGTATTCATTAAGCCATACGTTGAGACTTGAGTTAAATCATGAAAAATGGAATTTCTAAAATTAAAAAAAAATGCTAGCTCTGCCGCCCAATTCGGACAAAATCAAGTATTTCTATAGCTCATGTGTTATCCTGATATATACCCCATATTTTTGTAAAGTTTAATCCAAATCTGTGCAGAAGTTTTTTCGTGAAAGAGTACGAAACTCGTAAACTTTAACTAAACTCGTAAAAGCGAATGTTGCACCATTAAATAGTTAATACAGTTCTTTAAGAATAAAAACATACCGAAATATAGCCCATAAATTCCCATCCAATCAACTGAATTTATTTAAATAATTAATAATCAAAACATCATTATAAAAGTCAGTTTGATGAACGTAAAGCACATGTTTTGATACAGGGAACGGTTAAACATTTCAATCGACTCTGCCAAGTTATTTGTGTAGTTTTATTACATTCCAACTACATAAAATATATGTTTTATTGTCGGACGCACTTTTGAGACGATCGACCTTTTACTGAAATGTAAAAAAAATGTATTTTTAGATCCAATTGATGGAACAGTGCAAGGGCTGGTCATAGATTATGAATTATTATGATTGAATTTTGATTGATGTTATTACTTATTATACTGACTGATGGCACCTTAGGATGGCACCCAATAGCGACTAGCTTCTGTTTTGGAATGAAAAGCTTCAAAGCGTCTTATTTATCTCATCATGTGCTAAAATATTTAATGATTAACAATGATGTGTGAGTGACAGTCCTACGAACCCATTAAAAACACAGTATTTCACGATTCATTACGTATTCATTTGTAAATAACTTCAAATAATCCAAGTTTAAAATAATTTAAATGAAATTAAACGCTTGCGGCGAAATATATCATAAAATAATGTGAAATACTAAATATTTATGAAGACTGAACAAAACAGACGAATTATTATTGACCTTATGTATCTACGCAAATAGAATGTAGCTCATGCGCATCTACGCGTTTAGTAATTTTCAATCTAATAGAAGACCATACCAAACAGTTTAATCCAATTAAAGCTCTAATTGTTTACAAATAAGGTATATTTTCCCATTAGAGCTGTCAGTATTTAGCTACGTCGTAACTCGTAGCACCACTACAAACCTCGTAAAAGCTCTAATAAGGAAACTCGAGTTAATTCACCGCCCGTAGTTTCACGGCCTTTATTCACTGTAACGTAAATATTGTAGTAAGGTGAGGCAAATATACTAGAAACTAGAGATAAATGATAATATATAGACGTCCTGTTATGTGTGAAATGTTTAACGTTGAATTACCTTGTGAAAAAGAAAGTAAGTACAAGATGCCCCGGTAGGTACAACTTCGTATCACGCGTTATTTTTTATGTTTTTCTCTGTTACAAAATACAACCTTTCATGTACTAAGACTATATGTATTTATGTAGGTACTAGATGACTCGGTGAACTTCGCGCTTTCTTTTTTATGTTTTCACTGTATAAACCTTCCATGTTCTATGGCAAACACTGAACCAAAATCAGGTGAATCGGCCCAGCCGTTGTAGAGTTTTCAGCGAGTTAGTCAGCGAGACTAACGAACAGCAATTGATTTGATTTTTATATAAGTAGGTATGTATATAGAAAGAAGATAAGTATCTACTTAATATTTATGATTTTGTTGTATATTACACGTGTATTGTTGTTGATTTATTCCTTATTGTAACGATAATAGTTGTACTTTTTCATAAAATAATTTCAAATAGTCACATCTTTGAGTTATGAAAAATAAATCTAATAAGCAGTCTCCGGAATCACTACATTTAATATAACAGAGTTAGGTTTGAGAAGTTTTACTCTTATCGCAGTAAAGACAAAAATAAATGTAGGAATAAATTTTGATATTCAAAACAATTTTTTATGATCCGACGATGAAACGAAAGCCAATGATTGTCTTACAAACGTAAATTGTAACTTTATTACAATTATAAATATACGCGCACGTGCTAGTTCTTTTTCAAAATGAAATTCGACAAAATTTAAATAAATGTGAGAATGATTTTAGTATTGTTAATTGATATTGGAATTGCATGTAAGAATAGAAATGCTTTGTTAGAAAATTATACCAAGTAGCGCCTTTTGATTAAATATTCAACATTAATTATTACAATGTCCTAATATGTACTACTTAGTTTTTCTTCTACAACTTATTTCCTTCAATTAATTAATTTATTATAGTTAATTACTAAAATAAGTATGCAATATTGGTATTTATAGCGCAAGCTTTGCTGAGCTTAGCCATTTCTTAGTGACTGACTAAATAGCGCTCTACACAAGATTTCTTTTACACTACACTTACTTATACGTCGTTACGCATTATCCTGCTTCAATTTATTCACATAATCATAAAATATCTTTTTGTATTCACATTATATACTTTGGTCGGTTGCGGTTCCTTTGTACGTTATCGCGTAGATTCTCTATAATATGTCAGTCACGGTGTGTCAACACAATTTATATACGAAAAACAAACAGACACACAAATTTTGTAACTACGCAGTTTAACACGGATGTAAAGGGTTTTAAGCTAATTTCATATACGACCGGTCGATGGATGTATGTATGTATGTATGCTTGTTACTCTTTCTCGCAAATACTACTGAACCTATTACAATGAAATTTAGCACACGTAAGAGGGTAACTAGGATTAACACATAGGATAGGTTTTATCCCGGAAATCCCACGGAAACGGGAACTATGCGGGTTTTTCATTGAAAACGAGGGCGAAGCTGCTGCAGATTCTATGGGAATGTAGAATTAAAGCTAGTCAAATATTTTATCCATCGTTTAGATACATGCAATACTGTATTTAAAACTCCATAAATAGAATGAGCTGCTATTCGTATTATATTAGCATGTATTATATTATTACTTATGACTCATTTAATAGTGCAGGTACCGGCGCCATTATATCTTCATATTATAATTATGTACATACATAATTATAGCCTAGCCTTTAGTAAAACCTGAATCAAATTCATAGTAAATAATTGTTTTACTATAATTGCATTGGTATTTGCTGTTTTTTAATTCATTTGTATTCACCACAAACATATTTTTATTTGTTACCAGCTTCCGCTTTGTTTTGATAAAAGGTAGCCTATGTTCTTTCTCAGGGTCTAAAGATTGTCTGTGCCAAATTTCATCAAAATCGGTTGAAAATGTATGTCTGTGGTTGAGAGGTTTAAGCGGGAAAGCGTAACAGACAGACAGACAGACTTACTTTCGCATTTATAATATTAGTAGGGATTATATAGATACCTAGATTTCCGCCCGCGGCTTCGCCCGCGTTTTAAAGCAAACCATAGTTCCCGTTCCTGTGCGATTTCCGGGATAAAAAGTAGCATATGCCTTATTCTGGGTCTTCAGCTACCTACGAACAAAATTTAATAGTAATCGGTTCTCTAGTATTTGCGTTAAAGAGTAACAAACATTCTTTCACGCAAAAACTTCTAAACTTGAAAACGCGCGCTGGCGAAGCCGCGGGCGGAAATCTAGTTAACAATATTAGTAGGATAGTTGTAGATAAGACTTCAAAGCGACATGGCATGATTGAAATATCGGTAGAAGAAAGAGAGAATTACTTTAATAAAATGTTGCTAATTAGCCGCATTTCCACGTACCACTTCCGGAGCGCTTAGCTTATCTACCTACCTTTTTACTTATAATATCATTTCGGTTACATAGCAACTGCAACGTTATAAAGATAAATCTCAGTACTTAAGATAATTGATAACGCATATAATTGTAAAACTAACAAGGATTAAAATACTTTCAATTATTTTTTTGTCGTTATTTTCATCATACATGTTATTTCTGTTTAGATAATACTTAGGTATATTATCCAACAGTTGACTCTATGAGTTATCAAAATATATATCTTTATTTATAGTTCTAAATAGGTAGTTGGTACATTTACGCGGTAAAACTTCAATAACAATAATTAATATATTATGTTCCCGAGTCGGGAACATAAAATCCCGAGTCTCAGTTCGTTCTATCTAGGCAACTACAATCTATTATTACCTAGGTAATTTTTTTTTCAGGTCCTATTTATAGGGCAAAACAAAAATAATTTAATTCTCATGATTAATTTTTTACATTCTTGGTAAAGGATTTACTAAAAGTTAATTTTAGATTTTAGAAGGAATAATAAATAAAACATTTTAATAAGGAATACCAAAAAATATAGGCATAATAAATAACAACTTACCGAAAATATAAATACACGCCACCAAAACATGCTTCCAAGAAGGAAATAAAATGTACAGAAAATTCATTTTCACGCACAGTCTGTTTAACCCTTATTTCCTTGTCACATCAAAATACATTTTCAATATTATCACATGCCTATACAATTAATAATAATTTCCGCCAAATAATAAATTTTAAAACATGACTTAAAAAATACTCTGTATTTAAATGTTAAAACAAATATATTTCGTAAGCCACTAATTCCGTTTCAGCGTTTTACTATCGTATTTATCACAATGCTATAAAGAGCGACGTGCGTTCAGTAACGCGGATGGCGGAACACTGAAGGAATAAATTTGTTTTTTTTTCAGACGTCCTGAAAGCCAAGCACAAGTAATTATCACTTATGTGATACTATTTATATTATCTGCTCATGCGGAGGATTTATTGCGCTGTTTATTTTTGTGTTTTTAAATACATATATGTTTTTTGAATGATGTATATTATTTATCTGTATTCGCTGATGTGAAGTGAT
Organism: Colias behrii; assembly: GCA_029959065.1. Taxonomy (NCBI): domain Eukaryota; kingdom Metazoa; phylum Arthropoda; class Insecta; order Lepidoptera; family Pieridae; genus Colias; species Colias behrii. Next base: position 1,763,786 of record JARWMC010000013.1, read on the forward strand.
GTTGATGATTGACCAGCTTTCGCGCTTTTTAGAGTAAGCTTTATGTTTATTGAACTAGCTGAAGGCCGCGACTTCGACTGCGTTAAATGAGTTTTTGATATTTCAACGTTTTGATCTTTTTCGATTTAAAAGTAGTTAATTATGTTAAATACTTATACAACTCCTTCAATTGTATCGTCAGATTGTCAGTGAAATGTCCTATTGGACTTGGTATTTGAGGTTAAACAGATCAAACATAGAGATTATCTACAGATATCAATTAATAAAAATATATTATATGGTTATTCATTTAAACAAAAGAACCTTTGTGGCTTTGTTATTTTAATCACTAAAGTTATTTGGATTTCAATGTTATTTATATGTACAATGTACATACGTCCATTATGATATACTATAGGGACGATGAACTATAATCCTCGATCATTAAAACACTATAATCTACTTAGATAAATAATAAATACCCAACTTTTGATAGATACTTTATTATTTCTTTAAATATAGTATACGTTTATTCTATTTAATTGTTTATAAATTGCATATTATCATCATCAGCTCATATATTATGTTCCCTCTGCCATGCCCTCTGCAGACACTGGCCTCCTCCAGGCCATAATGTGGCCATAATGGCGTAGTCTTAGGTATTCAACACTGAGCCACCACTGCACTTTTTTGCATTGGATACCTACTTATACCTACTTGTACACCTACCTACTTCGAAATAAAATAAAGAAAGACTGGAAACGTGAAATGCAGTACAGGTTTGTACAAAGAAACTAGATAATATAGTACCTACTATTAGACGATAGTCGATACCTACTAGAAATAAAAGCTGACACACTGACACATAATATTTTAAAAACAGTAAATTAATATCACGATTTTATTACTTCCTTTATGTTTTAGTAAGATGTATACAGTCACTTTTAGTTGGATGTGCTATAATATTATTTAATAGAATGTGTGTATGTGTTCGTCTTTATTAATCTACTATGAATTTACTAGAATAATAAAGACGAAACTTTGTTTTCCTTTTTTATGATTTATTCTTTTTCTCAATTTTGTCAGATTAAGCAAAATCATCTCTGAAAAATCCGGACGGAGTTGGGACCAGGGGGTAGGCGGGTAGGTATAACTTTTATAAATATTTTATTACGTTTTTCACAAGCAATACCAGTAGAATAATACATTATTATTCAACATTCCTAGGCAACAAAATATTTAGTAAGTAAATTCTATCCAAATATCTCATAGAGATAGGTAATAAATATTTTACGACTCATAAAATAGCAGTTTTTTACACCACATACTTCATAATTGAATACAGACCACAGTTTACATTACAGGGCTTTGGAAGATATCCAAAAAGATTAGTGAGAGTGGAAATTTTATGGACGTCTGAGGAATTCGTATTAAATCATATTTTTCGATATTGATTGATGATTAATTAACGCTCTAGTGCTAAAATAAAACTTATGTTTATAAATATTTGATGCATTGGCAATTTTGTATCGTACCTATTTCTTTAGCCGGCTACTCACGTACCTGCCGCAGGGTCAATATTGGAATTTGGAATTGCACCCTTAATGGCCTCCCTTATTGTAATGTGTAAAGGTAACGCTAGTTACTCGATATTGTTCTGTGGCAAGCAATTGCAGCCTTAGTTGCAGCCTTAGATCATTATAATGATCTAAGGTTGCAGCAGTGGTTTTTTTAATTGCTCCAACTGCCGTGCAACCGGTATTGCCCCTGCGGCAGGTGTGTGAGTAGCCCTCTTTATCCAAATTATCTGAAATCGTTTCCTTGAGTATGATTTCAAAATTATTACATAGATACATTTCCAAACATTACATAGTAACTAGATATTATAATGATTAATTTGTATTTAGAATATTTTGAAAACTTAAAAATAGCCTTGTGTGTGAAATAGCTGACAAATTCCAAAATAATAAGCGTGCCTAATGTATTATTATTATTTATTAATTGAAATTCGACATTAAAAAATGTACAAAATAACAACTCGCATTTGGGTAAGTAGGTACATAATATCTGCAATTTTATAATTACCCCATGCACCTGCATACAACTATAAGTACCTACGTAACAATAATAAATATTATTTAAAAACACTAATTGAGTCTGATTATTTCAAAATCCCACAAAATATACTACCATATAAATTAATAAAAAAGTTTATCAAACGCAGTTTAACTTTTTATGGCTTAGATTACATATTTAATAGTGCTTTCTTATTTCCGACATTATATTGAAATGTATGTCGAATCTTGAAAATTAGACTACAGGCCCATGTTGAAAAATTTATGGGTCATTTGAACCACCAGGTGACCTATCTAGAACGATATATGAGCATAAAATAATAAGATTCAGCACTATGACGTTACCTGTAACTGTCCAACTGTCCAACTGAGTGCAGATGAGAATTCGAAAGTACAGGTAGAGATTTTTTCCCCTTGTCTCTATGATTTTTGTACGGCGTTGCGGAATCATGGATTAAAAGCAGTATTGAAATAGTATGACACAGAAGCCGTACTGTATGGGTCGAACATAGTCTTCAGGAATGTTCCTGAAGACAAATCTAAACATAGGCATAGAATACTTAATACTAGCTAACGCTAACATAGGTATCTACCTATATAGAAACATGCGCATTTTAATAGATATGAGTAAATAGGCGTTACAGAATAAATACTTAAATATTTACATTTACTTATAGCATCGTACGCGGTACGATGCGATGTAATTTCATCATTTGTTTTCGCGTCGAATTCTGAAACACAATATCCATATTTGAGACTATTTGTCTTTTTTTCTTCCAACTGGATAAGAAAGTTTTTATCAATTTATCTAGGTTTCTTTATATTATATAGATTACCTGTTTATTATATGATTGATAATGAACTCTAAGTCCTTATAATATCAAGGTCGTATTACTCAGTTTAGATTTTTCACAAAGAAATAATATATCGATTTATTTGTAGACATTCACAAATTCGTGTTATCATTGATAATATTTATAAATATAGATTCATAATATTAATACATATGTGATAATGTATTTTTATTTTAATTGTGCATATACCGTCATTGCATTGCGTTGGTGTTATTCCATTCAATATTTTTCTTGAATCCGAAAGAGTAATTATAATAAAATAGCCTTTATAAAAATTATTAAAGGAAACGACATGTTATTTTTTGTACCATTTCCCAGTAGTTCTTAGGTACTAATGTGGAGTTGTTTGACCCATTGTCAAACTAATTTATTTTTTTTTAGTTTTAAGTACCCTATACTTAACTAAATATTATCTGTGGTTTTATCCAGATTTAACAATTCTTCATTTGAATCGTAATTACTAATTAGATTTAAGATGTCTATACTACGACCTAAACTCAGGCCTTTTTCTCATAATTTCATTGCCGTAGAAAGTACTACAAAATTTGAGCTATTACGTGGTAACAATTTAGTAATCTGTTTGTGTTCACCACATACCTACCTAATTCGATTGACAACATATTTTTGTGTAATAGTGTAGGTGCCAACACTACCAACCATCATTCACGAATCACACCGCTTTGCTTACAAAATCGTGTTGATAAGAACACTCAATACTAAGGCACGTGCTACATATTATATGAAATTAGAGAAAAATGATCATCCAGCATGAAGTAATAGATATAGGTAATTATACCTGCCATAGTATATGCCATTATTGCCATATTGCCATACTTGTCTCTGCATCAACTTTCTAAGCATTTTTCATCGAATCATACTCAAAATAGTTTTTTCAAAACACCTCTGAGCTGTAGTTTTGAGTTTTGTTCGTTCTTTGTTCTCCAAGAAATTACAATAAATTATTTCCCAGGACTATCCCGCAAACCCAAAGATTTTTCATTTACTTTTTTTAGAAGTCACCTACCTAATCAAACATTCCAGAAAGCACCACAGATTAGCATACAGGAGCAAAACATACTTTACATGTTAAAAAACATAACATTAGTAATTTCCAATCTTTCACGCTTCACAGCCTGTAACTATACACCATGTTTGCTGCTTAATTGAGAATCAATCTTGATGAAAGTTCGTCGGGACAGAGATTAATTGCTGGCCGTGACGCAACGGCGCGCAAACAATTATTTTATGACACAATTTCATAATCTTTGACAAACAATGTAGATATCGTCTATGTTTTATTCAAGAGTATTTTGATAGATATGCGAAGAACTGGAGCACATGTGTCAGAAGTGAAACTTCTTTTGCAAGATTCAAAGATAGGTACCAAAATCGTCGCCTTGCTCCATGACGTTACGGTATTGCCATGACGTGACCATCATTTTACTCTCAACGAGTCTAAATAAGTTTCACTTCAAAACTAACTGAAGTTACTAACATGAGATCGAAATTCGACTATGTAATTTATTTAGCATGGCTTTTAAGAGATTCTCGTAGGTATATCTAAGTACAAATACCGTGGAATCGAATACTATTGATATGTTAAAAATCAACATACCAATGAGTAGGTGTCTCTGTGGGCGCCTAACCACACGATCACGACCATCAATGTGCTAATAAATGTAATATTTGCTGACTTTGCTGTCCTTCAGAGTGTTCACTGAACAAGCAGAAATGAGTTTGAAAATGTTGTTCACATTATTATTTATTATATTTTTTATAATCATCATTTTAAAGCATGTGTCTATTGTAGAGTATATACCTACGTATTCTATGGCGCCTGTAGGTAATTAATTGTTCTTTTGCCATGTAAATTTGTAGCTAAAGAAGGGTCCGTTTTATTTATTTTTGTAACATTTAATTTTGCTATTTTTCTTTTTTATCTACTTTCTGTATATTACCTGTGAATTTAATTTAAAAAATTATTCACACTCTAAAACCCAATATTAGTTACGAACTGTAATATGCATCTCATAATATGGAGTAGTCAGTTATATAATGCCGGCTACTCACGTATAACGCGTTTCAATAAAGAAACGAATCTTCAATGGCGGCCAAAGCTGACACTGACATATGGTAGGGTCAGTAAAAAAGAAAATAAAAATAATGTAAATGGATAATTATTTTATTAATTATTTCAAATTGTTTATTGACAAACTTTTTTGTTATGGTATTTGTGTATTTATATGAATTATCGTATTTACGTATACAGAATGCAACAAAATCCCCATAATACTTGTAATGAGCCCATAAAACTGAACAACTTTACCCAAAGAACATAATATTTTGTCAAATTCCAATAAAACATTATTTACTATCGCAAATACATAATTGTCATTGTAAATTTATGATAAAAACTATTATAGGGAAAATCAAATACATTTTAGTGATTTTACTTTTCCCTATTTTTTTTGCATGCCGTACGGCATTACACACGTGTAAGCGAAAGGGAATGATAAGCGCCGCCATTTAAGAATGAAATGCGTTTATACCTGCCGCAGCTGCAGGGGCGATATTGGTACCTACAATCTCGGTTGGTCGGCGGTCGGAGCAATTTCAGTTGTTCTCTAAATTGCCCCTGCTTGCCTATACACATCACAATTAAGGAGCCAATTAAGGGTCCAATCCCAATATTGCCCCTGCTGCAGGTACGCGAGTAGCCGGTCTAAGTTTCTCCTAGTTTGTTTCTCCTCATTCGACGAATTAATCGAACTTCGATTCGAGACTCCATGACATTATTAAACAAAATCTTTGTCAAAATTAAATGGAGGCGTCCGGGCATAAGTATTTTCATTCGGTCAACGGTCCAAGTACTTGTAAACGATAAACCCGCCATAAAATAAAGTCATAACAGTTTTATAACACCCTTTAAAGGAGTTATAGGACTATTATCGTTTATGGACTTCAAAACAAATTTCGGCCTCGTTTATTTATCGTGAAATTAAACTGAAAGATTAACTGTTTGTCTGCAGAGATATCAAACTTTATATTATTTTAATATCAGAAACTAAGTTTTCTGAATTGCAACATCTTGCATATCATGCAATTTTATTTTTCTATTTGATTTTCAGTCTACTAAACACGAAGGTTCAATTCTAACCATTAGGTACTTACTATAACAGCTCGACCTATAACTCTCTAGTTTCTGAAATTAGCGCGTTCAACAGTACGTGCATAATGTGATTTACGTAGATATATATATCTACGTAAATATCTTATATATAAAATTCTCGTGTCACAATGTTAGTCTGCATACTCCTCCGAAACGGGTGGACCGATTCTCATGAAATTTTTTGTGCATATCGGGTAAGTCTGAGAATCGGCCAACATCTATTTTTCATATGTACCACGGGCGAAGCCGGGGCGGACCGCTAGTAATCTAAAAAAAAATACATATTAAATATAAAACACATGCATATACTTATATTATTACACACATTATTCGGTATGCATTTTAACAAATAAATATCTTACCTCATTGTTTACAATTATTATTTCATGTTGGATGCTGCAAGCATAAAATATATGAGGGTAGTTTCAGAGAAAAAGTTTCTGACCATTTGTCAAGGTAATTAGTATACCGTAGAAGTTTGTGACCATGGCGCACGTTGCCGTGTCTAAATATCGTCAAATACCCAAAAAAGTCAACCGTGGTAAGGTTTAAAAAATAATATTGTAATATAGTGTAATTAATACCGTGGTATGTAATCAAAAAAACATCTGTTCGGAGTGTTATTTTTCTTTCAGGTAAGGTTAAGAATAAGATTAGACTTGGCGATGAATGCAAGGACATTTTAAACATGACTATAGCAAGTATGTATGAGACTTATTTGACACAATATTGTCTAGTATTTATAATTATACTCATTAGTTTTAATTGTAAAATGAGATTTTGTTTTATTGTTTTTGAACCTAGTTATTTTCTATATACTAGGTATATTATGCTATCAATTTGCACGCTTTTTGTGTCATTGCAAAACATACGTTTATTCATTATCACTACATAATAAAACAAAGACGCTTCCCGCTGTCTGTCTGTCCATAAGAGTGGAGAGATCTAAGGAATAGATATGTAAAACAACGTACCGACCTACCTAACGGATTGTAATATAGTTTTTTGAAATACTAAGATAGAGTTTTCAATTTATTTTCGATGAAAGTTTTCGCATAGAAAATGTTTTAGTAACTACTTAACTATGTAATTTATTAAGTTTTAGACGAAGTGGGCGAAAGCGCCAGCGAAAAGCCAATTTCAAGGATAAAAATATGTAAGTTTTCGCACATTCAGTGAAATAAAATACAGTAAAAATGTTTCTTTTTTAAGTCTAAAATTAGCGTTAGCTACTATTAATTAGTAGGTATTCTGTGCTAAAATAATAAAATAATAGAATCTCCGTAGTAATATAAATAGCTCAATGGAATCTCCACGTTTATTTTATACAGGTATGTACCTAATACAGAATAATATGTAAATATGTATAAGTTCTTGCATACAAAAATATCCCTACTACTAACACATTCATTGTTTTTAAAAATATAATTTGAAATCACGATAATTTCCCGGAAACTAAAAATCACAACAAACAAAAAAAGTACGAAAATATATTTGGAAAAGTGTGGAAAAGTCATTCTTGCGAATGTTCTTGCGCCATCTTTTGACAATTATAGAAACTCTTTACTTCAGTTTCAACGACATCTAGTAATGGTTTTCAAAACTGATTGCACTTGTTTTGTTTGTGGTACAGATAGATAAGAATTTATTATAATGAAGTTAGCTTGAATCTTAATATGTATCGACTTTTGTTTTAAATGATTTATCTATAAAATATCAATTAGAATTGTAAATTTTTGATTATGATAATTTGATTAAAAAAATATGCCAACTTAACCCTATAATTGTCATTTAATAGCTATTTTGTCTATGGTTGCTCTATTATTTTGCGCCTGCGCACTTGACTGATGGTCTACGCGACGTACAATAAAATCATATTGTAGAAAATTTGAAGTTTGTTGTTTTGGTGACAACATATCCATATTTATTTATGAAAAATTCACACTGAATGCAATTCCAGGTGCGAAACAGAATCATTCTGTGATTATCGCCCTGGATGCGTTCAGTCATTGAGAGTTCGAGCGGTGTACGGTAGCCATCTTGGATTCGAACAAAGCTTCAGATGTGTAGATTGACTGTTTATCAATAATTTTAGTGCATTTCCCTGTAAATAGTTTGTATGTTTAGGATATGTACGGAACGTTCGTCCACATGTGTAAATAGCTATGGCTGCGACAAGGAAACTCCAAGGTAATTTGTTATGTTATCAGGTTAGGGATTGATTGACCCCAACCTATGTAGATACGTGTTCTAGAGTTCTATTGTCCGTCCGTTGGGAACACGGCCGTACTGTCGACACTATAAAGTGCAATAAATTTACTACTATATGTCGTGATTTCTCGATTTATACGTAATATTTGTAAAATTGATTGATGTGTTAATCACGTCCTACGTGCTTATATTCGTAGATTTTCTCCAAGTCTAACGTGATAATTGTGTGTATTGATACGCTGAGGATGCGAAAACAGTACAGTTGAGTTGTGTAAACAATGTTTCGATGGAATATCGTCACGTTTAGTGCAATGCATCTGCGAAACAGGTTTTAATTCTTGTTATTGACAGTAATGTTGTTTTCAGGTGAAATAGATAGGTGTTTAAAAAAGGTCACAGAAGGTGTGGAGACGTTTGAAGACATCTGGCAGAAGGTGCACAATGCGACGAACAGTAATCAGAAGGAGAAATATGAGGCAGATCTCAAGAAGGAAATTAAAAAACTCCAGAGGCTACGGGATCAGATCAAATCGTGGATCGCATCTGGAGAAATTAAGGATAAGAGTACACTTTTAGAATATAGGAAACTAATAGAAACAGTAAGTCAGTTTATTTTTGTTTACAATCATTTGCATAAATGCCTTGAAAACTGATAATGCATAGATTATACTGCTTATTTTCCTTAGGTTTTATTAATATAGAATAATAAATATATAAAGTGACATATGGTGCTGTTTATAGGCCCAATATAATGAGATAATCTCAATTAAACATTACATTTGATGTTAATGAACCCTCAATTATAGTTTTCCATATGAATGCTGTGGGTTTTATCTCAGAAATTGTAGCCTTAGTCAGAATCTGATATAACAAACTAAATATCACAAGATTATTGGTATTATGTTAGTTATAAAAGATTAATGCATATTTCTATATATAAATCCTTTGAGACTGTAAAATTTTCCATTTTACTTTGCCGTTAGTTAAATATCTTCATAATTTCTATTGTTTGAAATCTGTAATTAAAGTAATCTTCTCATACTTTATGTAAATAGTCTCATATGATTATAACCATTATATATACCATTTATATACAGTGTTCCTTGATTGTGTGTAGTTTTGGTTTAGTGTTCTTGATTAAAATGTTATACTTAATATTATTTTCCATTTATTATCCATGGGTAATTTAATCAATTATTCATGTTATGAATAGCTTCATTTAGAATATCTAGGCTAGCAAACAAACTATTAATACAAAACTTATATTTTGTATTATAAATACTTCATGTGATTTGATAATGATATTTCACACATACACTGTTTCATTTTGTAGAATACAATTTAGTTTGTTTGGTTACTCACACCACTGAAATAACCCTTTAATACTCAATCTCTGCTCTGCAATTTTCAGTACACTTCATATTATTGAATAGTCTATCTTAACATTAACACTTTATTACAGTAATTCTTAGTAGCAGCCCTTCTTTACTTTTATTTATTAGTATTCCGCTCCCAAAAGTGAAGCACCTTGTCCCCTTGTTGTGTATATAATAGATGCATCCATGTTTCACTGACTGATTTTCTATTGAAAAGTAGGCGATCGTAGGTAGTGCTCTGTGTCCTGCCAGTCAGAGACATTTCTTATTTGTTACTAATGCAAATCAATACCAAGGTCCCTTGGTTCTATGCTCACCTTTTTACCATTTTATCAAGACAGCCTTTCCTCACAGTTTCCCTATAAAATATTAGATTTCCCTATAAAATATAAGATAGAAATATCTGCTATCACACAATATTCATAACCTATACAAGATTTTCATACATCCCACCACCATTCAAGTTTTGTCTCATCACTTTTCAAAAAGCAGATCAAGGTATAAAGATGTATTTATTATCAAATCAAAGTTTTCCCAATGTGATGTTATTAGTTACAGTCACACTATGATTGAATTTTTTACTTAGTAGATTATTAAATATTTGATATTTGATAAATATTTATATTTTATTTATTTCTTTCACATTTATTTCAAGTAGCTTACGGCCCATAAAACATATAAATTATTAGTAATTTACTATGTAGCTATAATTATATTTGGCTTTTATATTATATTTATTATTGCTACTTTCTATAGTATGATATGTACATTGATTTTGTAGTCAGTTTGATTCCGTAAAGTAAAGCTCTGATACAAACAAAAATTATTAACAAAAATATGTAAACAGTCCACTAAATCATGGATGATATGACCGAATTTGAATAACATAGTATTTGACACAAAAATTATGTTTGAAAATTCAGTAAACATCATATTATTGGGGATATTGACTTGTGTAAAATGACCTGGATAGAAGTGCAGTTATATTGTAATTTGTTGCTATATAATTTTTCCATGAGGATGGAAAATCTGGAGAATATAGGTCCAGATTGAATTTGCATTATTTATGACATGTTCGTATTGTACATGTGTTTTATTACAAGTCCCATCATTACTTGTATCTTATTGTAAAACTTTATTGTATTAACTGTCCCTTATAAATTATATACAATATTTGAAAAGTTACAAAATTTTAGTATTATTAGAATATTAATTAATATGAAATAAAATCTATTCTGCAACTTTACACTCTGCTTCCTATAAGCAGATCTACTTTACACATGCTCATATTCATTTTTTGTGTCATAATGTAAACTAAAAATGAAAATTGAACATATAACATTACTTCATGTTATATGTTTAAACCTAACAACAATAACTAAACATTACCCATATCGTTTCAGCAAATGGAAAGGTTCAAAGTTGTCGAGAGAGAAACAAAGACAAAGGCATATTCAAAGGAAGGATTAGGAGCTGCTCAAAAACTTGACCCGGCGCAGAAGGAGCGAGAGGAGATGTCATCATGGCTCATATCCTCTATTGACGCACTTAATTTACAAGTGAGATATTGTTTTGAGTTTTTGTACAAATTTGAAATTGAAATACACAAAAATATAATGAAAAGTTCTCATCAGTTAGATTTCCAAGTTATTTTTGTAGATGGCAATACATAATTTTTATATGTTAAAAGCACAATCTCAGTTATTACTTGTTGGTTTTATGCTCTGTTGATAAAGCATTTTCCATCTCTCTTATGTTCTCCTTGAACAAGTTATATTTGCCATATTATACACTATATTGTACCCGCGGCGTGACTCGCGTGGTTAAAAGTATTGTACAATGTATAATATGCTAATCCGGGCTACTATCTATTTCTATCTGTAGCTCTTAGCTTACCAAAGCTCTGTACCAAATTTCATACAGATCTGATCTTATTCTCATTAGGTAAAGGGCTTTCGATATCATTATAAAGTTTTTTGATATCAGTAGGTCTACCATGAGTTTACGCACACGATACTCGCTAGCGATTGTAGTAAGCGGTTTGTATGAAATTTCGTACAGCGCCCCTAGTGTGCCGTAGCGGAACTAAAAAGCCTACCATGAGGTGCATTATAGTATACTACAGTAGATAACGTATAGTAAACTATACTACACTCGCTGTAGTAACCATACAATTTTTGCACCATGAGTTCTAATTTTGACATATGTCATAGTTTATAACTATTCGATGATAGATACGTCATTCACGGAAAATAATCTCGTGAACTATTCACGTTTACTATTGTAGTTACGTTAGACGATTTAACTATGTCAACTCATGGTAGAGGTACTGCAATAGTTACGGAATAATCGCCTGTGCACACTGAACGATTACACCCTGTAAAGAGATTAGTAGCATATTAAATCTGTATTATTGTTCCAGATTGATCTCTTCGAATCGGAAGTGGAGTCACTATTAGTGGGTAAAAAGAAACGACTGGACAAGGAGAAACAGGACAGGATGGAGGAATTAAAATTGAAACTCGAGAGGCATAGGTATCACATAAAGAAACTCGAAACGTTGTTAAGGATGCTCGACAACATGTCCGTCGAAGTCGAACAGGTGATTCTCAATTCTTTGTTATTTTTAGATGTAGTACACTCAACACAACACTCTTGTAGAAAAGTAGTGTCTAAATTCTAGATATTTATGGTCATACTAAATTTCATCAAAATGATGTAGTGTTTGTTTTATTGAATAAAATGTACAATTTTGGCATTTGTAAAATGTGTGTGTAAGATAGATGAAATATTTTATGTATTTGAACTTCTTATTATAGCTGTTAAGTTATAATTAGGTACATATTATTAAATTTAATTTCACATGCAACAAAATGCCCATAAATTTCTAAATGTGTCTTATGAATATTATATACTTAGTTGTTGTTTTGATGAAAACCAAGGAATGGTTGCCTGAGACATGACTACTTTTAGTACAATATGTTCTTGTATTTTTCTTATGTGTTTGATTATATTTCTGAAATGTATATGTGGTAAATTAATTAAAAAGTGGTCACTTTCTTGGCACAATTTCTATTTAGTTCCATAAGTTTGATTCTTATTTTAGAAGAAATTATTAATCTTGTAAAAAACAGAAAGCAGATAATGAGTCAAAAAATACCCATATCAATTAGTGTGTATGACTGAAAATGTTTCTCTTTCCATTTTTAACAGATCTTGTTTATTTATTAGTGTAAATTTTGTTTTATGTAAGAAATTAAATCAATATGTGTTTGTCGCATAATATTTGAATGGTCCTGGGTTAGATTCCCAGTGGTCAATACAAAATTCTGTATTACAGATAATTTATTTTATTCTCCTTGCAAACTCCCTAAAGCAGATACTGAATTTTATGAAATACTAGTATTCATACCCCTCTATATGGCTAAGGCTTATTACTGTAAATTCATTAGCTATAGCATAAGCCCCATATTCATGGTTAACATTTTATTACCAAAAAATGTGTCGGAAAGTTGATAATACTTGTCGAAAAGTTTGCATCCTTCAAGTGCCAACATTTAGACAAATTGTGCAGCAACATTGTTAATCTTGCTTTAAAATTTTACTTTTACCGTGAATAAGAGGCTTCATTATCATTAACAATACTCTACACTCAACAAATATTAGTATAACGTTATATATAGCATCAGTGTGCTCAATCGATAGCTAGATTTACGTAAAGAAAAGGCATCCATAACTTCCCAGATAAAGAACATTCGAGAGGACGTCGAGTACTACATCATGTCGTCCCTGGAGCCCGGTTATGAGGAGAACGAATACATATACGAGGACATTAACGGCCTGGAGGAAGTGGAATTGAGTGGAGCTGGTGTACCCTCATCGGCCACGACGGATAGTAACAATAGCAATGACTCACCTGGATCACCGACAAGCATGCTGTCAGGTATCAACACATTTTTTAATTAATTTTATTAGATAATAATATACATGGCTTATTAAAAATTGAATTTGAATCTAATCTTTAAAGAAATAAATCTGTCAATGTCAAATTTTTAAAATTAAGCCATAAAATTGGTGTAATTATTTTTTTACATACAGAATCATATTCCCTGTGTTAACGATTCTACAGTATCTGATTTTGACATATTTTTAATTTTTATTCAAAAAAAAAAAAAAAACGAGTATTCCAATGAACAAAGAAGTAACATTATAAACTTATTATTACTTTATATCATTATTTTTACGATATATTTCACCATTTTCAGGCACGAGTCCGCCCACATCGCCCGCGCTAGACCTACACAACCACACGTCAGACTCCGTCGACATCATAGACAAGAAGAAGAAGGACGACGTAAGTAAAGTAAGTACAACACACACGCGCACACATTCACAACATTAACATCCGATATCATCATTAACTCCAATTTTATACCTCAATTATAAAGTTGTAGTTATGTGGAGTATTGATTTTTTTTTTGAACTTGCGTTGTCTATGGTTAGTTTTAGGTTCTTTGGCAATAGATAGGGAGAAAAAGAAAAAATTGTTGTTATCGATCGGCTTGGATCAAAAATGTCCGTAAGCCATTTTAACAATTATTAACATTTATCGTCTTGGGAATTGTGACTAATAATTTATTTGATAGTTAAATTGTGTAAAGAAAAAAAAAATCATTAATATTTTTATAGAACCTAAAACTAACTCTATCCAGTTAATAATTTTAATTCTTGATATTTATTTTATTTTAAATGCTCTTTAATGTCAATTTAGAACAACGTAAATATTGAAAACAGAGCTTTTTAATATTGTTTGAATATTAAATTAAATATAATTGATATTGTACAGAGAACCTAAAACTAACGAGTTAACGTCCGTGTTTCAGCCGGTCAAGCCGCTACCGCTCCGTGCGGTGTCGTGCGGCGCGGCCCCTAGTCCGGCTAACCTTACCGCGCTCAATCACTCCGCCACAAACAATAGGTCAGTCCCGCGACACACACCGCTAACACTTATCTCACTCGTAACTCACACACTCACACCCACACCACTAACACTAATCTCACTCGTAGCTCACACACTCACATCCACACCACTAACACTAATCTCACTCGTAGCTCACAAACTCACATCATTGGCTCGTCATAACACACACTGACACCACCCACGCTCGTAGCGCACACACCCACAATTTTTTTTATTTACACAATTTTTGCGTCTTTCCATTCTATACAAGGCCAGCACGCAATGGTGTGAAACTAATCACGTACAGGTTGGAAATAACTTTTTTTACAAAGTTCTTCCAATCTATACAATAGCAGTACGCAAATACTCGCGTATACATTGTAGTGAAGTAAGTAAGAATAGCGCTCCAAAACGTACAGCGCCAGAACGCATGCGGACTATTCGTGTACTTATGTTTCAGAGTAAGCATTTGGTTTGGATAAGGGGGTGGATTAGGTTAGATTTGTGTTTTTTTTTATTTAACTACATAAAAATAGGAGCCCCGCGAAGCGGGGCTCCGTCGCGTCGCGATCATCTTCTTGTGGACTTATTACATTTTTAGCACTATTTATTTTCAAGTGTAAGTCTGGAACGAAGACGCAAGCATCCGCGGTACAAAGTATACACGATCATTACACAAAATTCGTGTATATTTTTTAATCTCCATCTTAAAAACAGCAATACAATATATACACGAGCAGTTTCCTATGTTTGCATTCTAGCTATGTATAGAATGGAAAGACTCCTCGTTCCGTAACACACACTCACACCACCCTCGCTCGTCATAACTCACACTCACACCACCGTCGCTCGTCATAACACACAATCACACTTCCCATGCTCGTAGCACACACACCCACAATTTTTTTTAATTTACACACCATTGCGATAATCATGCATCATGTTCATTTCATAATATACTTCATATTTCGTAACCCATTATGACGATATCATTTTATTGCTATTCCATTGTATTTTTTCATAAATTTAGATAAAAAATCGCAATATTTGCACCCATAAAAATATTGCATGCGCAGGTTGATGCAATGCATGGAATTGTTTTCATTCGATAAACGCCAAAAGCTTTAGGGATGTTTCGTGAACCGAAAATTTAGATACATCTTTAGAGACTAGCTTTTGAAATTGCTTTTGTTTTGGAAATGTTTGTTTATAGAATGTATTTTTTAACGTATTTATATCCGCAGTATAAACAACAGTACGGGCGCGTCGGGCACGTCGACGCCGATCAAACCGCCCGCGCCCAGTTCTCCGCACCAGCGGCCTAATAATACGGGTGAGTGGTTTTTAATTATTATTTTTTTTTGTAGAGTATTGGTGACAAATATACCCCAAAGGAGTGTGTACTGTACACAAAAAAGAAAGCAAAAGAAAAATATGTTTTTATAAAAAAAATGTGATTTAATTTTTTATTGGTATAAAATTAAGAATTTAATAGTATTTAATTTTTCAATCTTAATTTTTGCATAATTTATTGTTATGCAAAAATTAAGAATGAATTATAATTAAAAACCTAATACAAATACCGACATCAAATTTAATATAAAAGTACGTTTGTGTTCACATTACAAATCTCGCTAAATTAAACTTCAATACATTCACTGATTAGAAAAAGACCGTATCAAATTCGGTTAACCGCACGCTACATTGTTTACAAAACAAATGTGTGTTATCACGAGTGAATGGGCTGAGAAGCATTCACGTATAATAAAGTTGGCGCGATGCCAAACATTTTACGAATCTCTGTCAAATTGGCGCGAATCCAACCTCGATGAGACGACGATTCCGGCCAGTCGCGAATCTGTGTTCGACGCGCGTTCTGTGCCTTGTGAAAATTAAAAAAAAAAAAAGTAAAATGCTTTCCCGCGCAAATGAAGAATAAATATGGACGATGGTAATTTGACGTGTGCATGTGTAAATAGTTTTGTTTTTTTTTTTTAATTGGGTCATTTTAATAATTGCGTCGTTTTAGTTTACGTTAAATTCATTATGTAATTAATTTCATTGTTTTGGTTTGAATTCGAAATGTGAATTGTTTGATGTGATTTTGTGGATGCGTACATATTATAATATTAACACGACGTTCGGCGTAATTAAAGTGTATTGCGCCAACAAGTTTTTTTCTTATATTTGTGATTGGAAATATTTAATGGATTATTAATATTTCATTTAAATATATTTAAATAAATTAATTTGATTTGACGAAAAAGTTTTTGAAATAAGTCGTGATTAATAGATTTGCGTGTTTTATCTTTCGACATGTATTATATGAAAAATGTATTTCTATAAAACTCGTTGTTTGGTGTAAGAAAAAACATAGAATACAGATGGTTTATATGCATGAATAATTGCCTATACAATCATAAAAAAACATATTCGTTACGCATTACTTATGTGAATATTTTAATTTCGAACATATTTATTTGCATAGTTTTAATTCTATTTTGAAAATAATAATTTGATTGTTCACAATAATTTTAACGATGGTTTTATTTTCGATTAATTGTATTGGTAAGTATGTAATTATAATTTACTAGCTTTCCGCCCGCGGCTTCGCCCGCATTTTCAAAGATAAACCCGCATAGTTCCCGTTTCCGTGGGATTTCCGGGATAAAACCTATCCTATGTGTTAATCCAAGTTACCCTCTATATGTGTGCTAAAATTCATTGTAATCGGTTCAGTAGTTTTTGCGTGAAAGAGTAACAAACATCCATACATCCATACTTACAAACTTTCACATTTATAATATTAATTAATAGGATTTCCTGTTTACAATGTTTCAAACAATATCTATATTTAATAATGTAGCAAATAATTTGATATCCAGAACGGCATACGAAATTATTAAATAACGAATTTAGTTTGCCATAAAAGAACAAATAAACATGGAAAAGTAGTTTATAATATATCCCTGGATAAAATAGCCTATTAATTTAAAAATAATTCCTAATTCCACACATTGCATAGATCGTCATCCTACACACACACTATATCCTTAAGTAAAGTGACTATTTTATCATATAAATAGCGAAACGATTGTTGCAGAAGTGTTGGAAAATGGTCCAGTGTCGAACACGCCCGTACACACGGCGACACACCTACCGCCGCCCACAATACCAGTCCCTGTAAGTTTACTGTGTACATGTAAAGTCGATTGATGATATGTTTTTATTATAAATGTATGTTCTTTTTTGGTTATTTGAAGTATTTCAGATTTGTAATTATTGAAGTTGAGTTAATATACTTTTAGTCTCAGAATTGTCCAAAGTTAATATATTTATTGTGCTTTTAAGATTTTTTTGAGAAAATACTTATGTTTAACCAGTTTATTGAAAAGATTACCTTAAATTAGGAGACATGATTTAGTTTTAATAGCTAGTAGTGCTAACCTTGGAATTGATGTGGATATATTTTTGTGTGATTGAAAAAAATAAATTAAATTTTCTTACAATTAAAGTTATTTCAAATGCATACCTTTCCCTCCGCAGACGTCAAAAAGTTCGTCCGCGACGACGTTATCGAGCGCAATCGCGAACCCCAACCCGAACGCGAGCACGAACGCGAGCGTCAACGCTAACCCCAGCGTGAACGTGAACGCGAACGCGAGCGTGAACTCGAACGCGAGCGTGAACTCGAGCGTGAGCGCGAGCGTGAACAAGAGCGCGCAGAGCGTGACGCCGTCGCCCCCGTCGCCGCTCGCGGTCAACGGGCCCGTGCATAATGCGCACCACACGCCACAGCATATGTTGAATAAGTGAGTGATTCTCTTTATATTTTGTGATAATAATTTAACTCGTCAATAATATACAGAGAAATAAAGTATGTGTGTAGAGGTGCAAATAGAAACTGTGTTTTGTTTTTTGTATATGAAAATTTGCAAAAACTAGCAATGATATAAAACAAAAGTGTGTGAACTAATGCTTACTTATAATATTATGTACTTATACTATTATCGACTGACTGGTTGGCTTAGTTTATAGTGACCCTGCCTTACAAGCCAGAGGTTGTGGTTTCTATTCCCACCCGGGGCAAATATTAGTGTGTTGAACATAGATGTTTGCTCTGTGCCTGGGTGTTAATTATCTATATAAGTATTTATTTAAAATTATATATACATATATTTATCAGCCATCTGGTTTCCATAACACAAGCGAAAGCTTAGTATGGGATCAGATCGTGCCGTGTGTGAAAATAGTCCTGAAATATTGATTATTATCATTGAGATAATATTACTACGTATGGAGGAGACACCACAAACAAAATCTGTGCGCCATTTTTTTGCTATAACTAAGTTTTAAAAATTATTATCTAGTTAGGTACTTACCGATGAAAAGTTATGTTAGTCACTTTTCCGTATTATTCGTATTATTTGTGCAATATCGTAACACACACGAAGGCATATTTGATGCGTTTCACTTTAAAACAAATAAAAAATGAGCGTGCAGTTAAGCTATATGGCTTATGTTGAGCGGAACATAAGTGATGTAGGCGGTGTCGTCTCCATATTATGTATATCTCAATGTGAAATATTGATTATTATTTATAATCCACAGCGGCAGAGTGAGCGAAACGCCGAGCACGGGCGCGCTGAGCGGCGGCAACGGGGCGGCCGGCGCCGAGCGGCCCACCACCGCGTCGCTCAAGAGCATGGCGCAGGAAGCCGTGCACCGCGCGGGGCTCGACGCGCACCACACGCAGGTGGGCGGGACGAAAGGGAATGTTCTAGAAGCTTCTGGAATGTTCTAGCACGTTTGTGACGCGCGCGACGTGTGCGTGAATCTGACAACGTTTGGGACAAGCGCAACGTGCGCGTGAATGTTCTAGCACGTTTGTGACGCGCGCGACGTGTGCGTGAATCTGACAACGTTTGGGACAAGCGCAACGTGCGCGTGAATGTTCTAGCACGTTTGTGACGCGCGCGACGTGTGCGTGAATCTGACAACGTTTGGGACAAGCGCAACGTGCGCGTGAATGTTCTAGCACGTTTGTGACGCGCGCGACGTGTGCGTGAATCTGACAACGTTTGGGACAAGCGCAACGTGCGCGTGAATGTTCTAGCACGTTTGTGACGCGCGCGACGTGTGCGTGAATCTGACAACGTTTGGGACAAGCGCAACGTGCGCGTGAATGTTCTAGCACGTTTGTGACGCGCGCGACGTGTGCGTGAATCTGACAACGTTTGGGACAAGCGCAACGTGCGCGTGAATGTTCTAGAACGTTTGTGACGAGCGCGACGTGTGCGTGAGTGTTCTAGAACTTTCTAGAACGTTTGTGATGCTTGCTTGAGACGTGTGCGTGAATATTCTAGATCCTACAGATGTTTGTGACGTGCGCGTTATGTGTATGTTGTCATGTTCTAGAACTTTCTAGAATATCTGTAACGTTCAATAATATTGTTGTAAGCGCTTTGTGTGTCAATATTCAAGAACGTTTTTGAATTGTGTATGTGTATGAATGTTATAAAGCATTCGCGTTGTACGCGTGGATAATTTAGAATGTTATATTGTGTGCTCGAATGTTCTAGAAAGTTAGTTTAGTGTGAGTGAATGTTCTAGTATGAGCCTGTGCTGTATTATTTCAGAATATTTACGTTGTGTGTGGACTTATACACATTTACTTTATAGAACATTTAATATTTAATACTAAGCGTATCTAGAAATATTTCTATAAATTCGCCATTACTATAAGCACTTAATTATCTGATCCAAACTTAAGTAACTCTTTTTCTTTATAATAAAAGCGTTATTAAATAATTTCAGAACACAAGAAGAGGTGTCCCCCTATCTCAGGCGCACATCCCACCGTTATTAGGAGTCGCGCCGCTGGGGCCCCTGCCGCTTAACTCGGTACGTGTATGTATTGTTTGCTGTGGCTATTTATTTTTATATTTAAGTTATTTAAGTGTAGAATATTGTTCGTATTATTTGCTCAATTAGGTTTTGCTAATTGCTCGTAATGTTTAGTGGAATATATAATTAACTAGCAAACCGGGCGAACTCCGTTTCGCCACCAGAGACACCTTTTCTTTGCTATAAACCTCACGGAGCCCGAGACCTTTCCAACGAATGCAAAACCGTGGAAATCGGTTTGTGCGTTCTGGAGTTATAGCGTCAGGAAGGAAAACCCGACTTATTTTTATATAGTAGATTAATTATATAGACGAAAAATATTTAAAGTATCTTTTTTTTTTCATTACTTTATTACTCTATGTAGTAGCATGTCTGGTTCATTACATACAAAAGACGATTAATGCCATCCGACTACCAATAGATGCCGCTAAGTGTATCATTTTAACCAGCAAAAAATAAAATTAGATTTAATTGCAATTTCATTGCTTTTTATAATTTTTTACATACTTTTGTAAATGGAACCTACCTATTTAATTTAATTTGCACTCGATTTTAACTAATTTTACAGAAAAGTTTATATTCAAAACAACGCCATCTCATGAAACTACTATAAACAAGTTATTCTCCTCCGATTTGGCGATGCTAAACGAATACTAGATGGCACTACAGACGTTTTTACGTTACTTTTCACGTTTTTAACACAGACTAATAATAATATCACAGACCATAGACTAATAATAATATACTACGTTTTTAATACATAGTCTCATTGCCTTTGCAGTACCTATAAAAAATATTGTAAATGGGTTAAAGCCGTTATTAATTATTACTAACTGCGTTCCTGTAGCGGCTTATATTAGGTAGGTACCTAGTGTATTGATCGTTTTCATACGAAAAATTAATTGTCGGAAAACTTGCGAGATTGTGTGAATATTTGATTGCAAGATCTCATTACAAAATAATATACATAATACAACCTATACTTAAACCGTAGTAAGTATATTATTTCTAGTCACATTTAATTATATATAAGTTATAAATAAATATTAAAGGACAATATTACACAAATCGACCTAGTCCCACAGTAATCTCAATTAAGGCTTATGTTGTGGGTACTAGACGACGATAAATATAATTTAATATTTTATAAATACATATATAGATAACACCCAGACCCAAAAACAAATAATC
The DNA here is from genome assembly GCA_029959065.1 of Colias behrii. Taxonomy (NCBI): domain Eukaryota; kingdom Metazoa; phylum Arthropoda; class Insecta; order Lepidoptera; family Pieridae; genus Colias; species Colias behrii. The sequence continues at coordinate 1,785,508 of JARWMC010000013.1, forward strand.
AAGTTCATCACACAAATATTTGCCCTGACCGGGGATCGAACCCGGGACCGTCAGCTCGGTAGGCAGTTACTTTACCTCTGCGCCAACCGCGTCGTTAAGAATATCAAGAAATCATCATAATGATAATAAATCGAAACTAAAGTTAAATACCTACCTACGTCATCTTGTTTTATTTTCTAAATAATCCTATCAGATTACCTTTATATTCTCTGTAATAAGTATATAGTCTATGCTTTATATGAAGTATGAACCAAAAAGTTTTGAGATTTAAACCGTAGAAAAGGTTTTGAATGATCCTTTGCGTTTTTTTTCTTTATGCGCCTAAAATTAAATATTTCGACATCGATTCCCATAAGAATGAAGTATTTTCCCGTTATAAAAAGTAGCCTATGTTCATCAGGTAGGTATAATTTTTGCTTCGAATGGTGAAATAATTTTTCAAATCAATCCAGTTTCGGATCCTATCCAATACAAACAAACAAACAATCAAATCATTTCTGTTTTGTAGATAAATACGAAAGTTACTCCGTCATAGTAGGACAAAATAGAAAATAGTGGGACCACGAGAAAATAGGTATTCCCGCACGCGTCTGAATCGATTTTGACGGAAATTTCGATATACATACGTACATACCTACGTTGAAAAAGGACATCTCAATTTTGTTGCATAAATAGGATTCAAGGGGTAGGAACAGGGATTGAATAAGGCACACGGTTGAAGCCGTAGAATGAAAGTTGGTAATTTATAAGATTAATTTATTGTAAAATAAACTACTTCATTTTACTTAAACATATTCTATTTATCATTCATTGACTTATCATAAACTTTTGAGTCTAGTTAGGTACTAGTACCTATTATGTGAAAATTTTGAAAAAAATGTTTTCTTTAGGAAATTATTAGCATTAATTACCTTGTCTTGTCATTAATTTATTTACCTACTTGGCAATAATCGGTCGAACACTTGTTTAAAGTTTATTTTCCTTGTCTTTTCCAGGTAATCTAAATTATTTAATTTTTGCAGTAGGTAATTAATTCATTTCGGCTTGAACAGACAAGGCCAAGGTGAAGCGAGATTGCCAAATATGGGTGATCTGTAGATATACATAATCCACAAGGAAGCATCACATTTGCTGTAGCTTCTTATGGGTAGGTGAACGAAGTGCCTTAAACTACCTAGCCAGGTCTGCAAACTCGCGACCGTCTTTTTGTAGAATTTTTGAAAAAGACGAATTTCGGCATATTACAAAATGCCGGCCGTTTGTAATACGGCGGATTATACAATCCAACTGCGACATGTACACGGGGACAGCAGGACGAGGGGACTGATTACTTAAGGACGCTGTCACAAATCTGCGTTACTCAAATTTAGGTATTTAACGTCGCAACGTGGTTCGCGGGACATCACGCTCACGTAAACATAGCGCAATCCATTTTATAGACCATCTTCATACTTGATATTTTTTTTTTATATTTTTATTGAAATTGATTCCAGAAGATTACTGGGAACTTTAAAAATTCATTTTGTAACTTTTATTAGTAGGTACGATCCTTATATAAGTATTTTAGTGTATTCAACCAACTTAAAAAAGTGTGACTATTTTACAACAATTTGAATATGAATTGTATTATTGTATACAATATCGAAGCTTTTTAAGAAATGTATAAAATACTTTTTTAAGAATTATTATCATACATAATATTATGTTACCGGCAATATATTAAACCCGGCATTGTATGCAATTCTTAGTAAATGTATTTCCTAAGTGGCATCGGCATTGTACACATTTCCTATTAGTTTGAGACCCATTCGTTAAAAAGTCTTCAAATAACGTTTGTTTTATTATTGCGAAACTGCAATTAATAAAAAATGAAAATAATTTTTTTTTAATAATTAATAAAAAATATCCTGTCCAGGATTTTCCCAGTCAACCCATTTTTAATACACTTAATTTATTATAAAATTGGTCTCATTCTATTATCACGCCGTTGCATTTCGACGTATATTCGGATCTTAGACCACTAGGATTTGTATACAATTCCTTGATTTCATACATTTCCGGTAACATATACCTAATTTCATTTTATTTATTTACATTAAGTATATACATAATTACATACTGATATTATATCTACCTATATTACATGTTTTAACTGATGTATTTATTTATTAGTATTTATCATATTAATAGAAATATATCTTTCACATAATATACTCATGTTAAATTATCATTATATACAATTCTAGACTGAAACTCCAATAGTCACTTGGGGTCACTGAAAATCAGTGGTGGTAAGGTATTAATCACCTTGCCATCATATACTGAGTTGGCTCCATTTGTCAGGTCACTCACTGCCACATTACAGTTCTTAGGAATAAGATTATTTTTATTTAATTATTTTTCTTTTTATTTCTTTTTGTTTTTCCTTTGTTTATAAATGTATCTCGTGTTGTGATCTTGACAATAAATGTGTTTTATTTATTTATTTATTTAATGTCTCTTACTGCATGCTTTTCATGCAGTTGTCCGCACCATATGTATTGTGGTCTTTGTCCATACACACTTTCTCCAAAGCCCTGCTTTGGTCTTGTTTGATGTATAAGCTCCTGTATATTAGTAAAATTTAATCAAATATTTAATTCTTATTTCTTGAAATTTGGTATAGTATTTTTTGTGTGATACAAATCAAAACCAACAGTCAGGTTAGGTAGACTACAATTTACAAAACTGGCAGGGTTGCCATGCAATGGTTGGTGGTTAATGAAACACTTGACTTGACTGTAAGCTTGTATTGAACTGCTTAAACTGTAGAACAACAGGACTATATATTCTAGACGCACACATACAATAGATTACACACTACACTGTAAACTGTAGAATTAATATTAAAGACATAGTTCATTATATATTTTGTAGTCTTTGATTATTTATACAACAGACTAGAAATAAATACTATGTATGCGATTATACCTATTCTAGCCATCCATTTTCGTGTTCCTTAAAATTAAGTACATCTTAGTCAAAGGGCAACTTATTGTGCCCTTGCCCGTAATGCACTCATAATAATTTCAAGTTGAATGTTTGTCATTCTTTATGTACCAAACACAGTCACGGCCACGGCGCTCATTCCATTTTACTGGTATTAAAACAGATGAAATCCTTCATGATCCCATATCCTTCTTAGTAGCAAATGTAGAAATCCCTTTCTTGTGTCTACAATGTTTTTGTGGAGAATCGTATTATTATTTACATTTGGGATGGATTAATTCTTCTCCTCTCTTGAACAAATTTGTTATTGCGAACGTAAGCAATAAGTCTGTAATAAAACAATCTTATATTGGGTTACAAATCCATAAACCAATCATTAAAAATCATGTTTGTAAAAATTTATGTTCAGAGAAAATATCAGTTTACCATATAAAGCTTATTTTCTGCCGTTTTTCTGCCTGTAGATTCTAGTCATCCATCATACAGTCCATCCATAAATTGCCATATTTAGCACTTATTTTTAAAATATTAGTCAACAATTAAAAACGAAAACAAACAAAGCTTCTCGTTTTGGTTTTGACAGAATCTCGTAAATAAACTGAACTAAATACCAGTCATAATATTGTACTCTGTGACTAAATAAGTCAGCTTTGTCTAATTAAAAATCCGAGTAGGTACAAAATATTATGTTGACACTTGACGCCACAGACTTGAAAATAAAAGGTACGTGTACATATATTTACATTAGTGCCATCTAGTGGCTCTGGAAGGAAAAGAACATCAAGTCTGTGTTTAACGTGCCATCTAGTGTGTTAAAAGCAAAAGACTAAGAGATATAATCGAACATGTAGTACGTTTTTTCCCCACTGGCGCTTTTATTGCGTAAATTCATAGTGCAACTTTTTTTGTATGGAGTGCACCGTCTGTTGTATACGTAGTATATTATTATTAGTCTGTGGTAGTAGATATGCATAGGTATATTATTGCAATTTTTTTTATATTCTGGTTAGAGTACTCCTTTAATGAGGCATCAGACATCTTCTAGCTATGCTTGCTCCTAACTAAATGATATGTAAGGTATCAAGGCTACCATTAAAATTAATCTTTTTGCCAAGTAGTTACAAAAACAATAATTTGTTATATTTTGTCTTTACATCAAGATTTTCATAAAACTACAAAGCTAAATATTGTTTCGAGTGTACAGCTGCAATGTAAACCCCATCCCCTTTCCCCAGGAGCATCAAGTGCAGTTCCAGATGATGGAGGCGGCGTTCTACCACATGCCGCATCCATCAGACTCGGAGCGCACGAGGGTGTACCTGCCAAGGAATATATGTCAAACACCCGCGTATTATAATCAGGTTAATAACATGAGATTTTTATGTATTGAGAAGATAGAGTGTGGGGAATGTCAGTCTTTTTGAGTTAAATTAATTATTGTATTTATATTTAACTGCTATTAAGACATGTATATTTTTCAATTGCATGTTAAATTATAAAACTTATGAATATATTTTAACACTTGATAGAATTTAATTAAGTCTCAAAATAAGTCTTAATAAGATTTTGTTATTGTGTAAAATAATTGATATATTTTGAATAGACATAACCATATTATTTTAATATGTTATTGGACATTCATTGAAATATGTTAATATGTTATTCATATAATTTGAGTCAAAGCATTTCTCATGCATATAGTAAAGGAAATTTATGTAAAATCCGCCAACCAACATTCCAGGTGCTCTTACCCCACTCGGACACGGTGGAGTTCTTCCAACGTCTCTCAACGGAAACGTTATTCTTCGTGTTCTACTACATGGAGGGCACGAAGGCGCAGTACCTCGCGGCGAAAGCGCTGAAGAAGCAGAGCTGGCGGTTCCACACCAAGTACATGATGTGGTTCCAGAGGCACGAGGAGCCCAAGGTCATCAATGAGGAGTATGAGCAGGTGCGGCTTGGTGTTGATGAGTATTAAAGTTCTATCTAATGATAGTGATTGATGAATTGGTTAAATTTTAGCATTGAGAAATTATTTTGCTTAGGCATTATTTAACTTTTTTATGTTGTAAATCAATGGAATATAGATGTTCTCATGAAGCTTATTATTCAGATTAAATTCTAAGTGTGGTTAAAGGGTTGAAATTTTTATTAATTTGAGAAAATTTTCATTTTAACTTACATACAACTTGCTAAGATAAATTTGCATTTAGTTCTCAGATGAGAAAGTTGTTTGTCTTGTTTGGAAATTCACTTGTGAAAATTGTAATTTTCGATTGTGTTATTTATGTATAAAATTTTACAATATAATATAATTTCAAAAATTACAAATGCATTTCAGGGCACATACATATACTTTGACTACGAGAAGTGGGGCCAGCGCAAGAAGGAGGGCTTCACGTTTGAGTACAAGTACTTAGAGGACCGCGACCTGAACTGAAGCGCCTCCGCCCGCGCCGGGCTCGCGGACTCAGTGCTAGTGTGTGCCACAGTGTGTGTCACAGTGCCACAGTGTGTGTCACAGTGCCACAGTGTGTGTCACAGTGCCACAGTGTGTGTCACAGTGCCACAGTGTGTCTCAGTATGCACAGTGCGTGCTACAGTGCTAGTGTTAGTGTCAGTGACAGTGTGTGAGCGATATCCGTGAGCCGCGCGGCCACCGACGCACCCATCCTCGTGGCATTCCATTGTAAGTATTAACCGTTCCCGCTTATTTCTGTGATGAAACCGACGCGTTCGACACTTTTGTATGTAGAGAGAGTGCGCATATTAATTTATTCCGTTCGATGTGACGCGCTCCGGCCGACGCCGGACGCCACTTTTGTAAAATAACTTTTCGCTCTTCTGGCAGTTTGTAATGTTGTACAGTAGAGTAACGAATTTGTAAGCGATCGAAATTGTGAATCATTATGATGAGACTCAATAAGTATAATAAAACATGTGATATCGGTTTAGGGCCCTCAGCGCACTCGGAAATCACGGTTTTTTCAACTTTATTGGACGTCAATCTATGTCGGAATATATATTATATTAATCGTGCTTTACTGAATCTCATTTACTTCTAAAAGATTTGTCAGTTACATTATTTACATTGTAATTGTTTACGAAAAATTCTCATAGTGTAAATCAATCAATAAAGTTAGCAAACGTCTATTAAGATATGTATCGAATGAACGAATACCTCTGTTAAAGCAATACTTAATATAGTAGAGAGCATAGGTCCAATGAATTTTATGCTAGTCATGGTTCAGTGCAGCAGTGATCTTGCTGTTGGTTTAGGATCTATTAAATAAATTATAAATTATGTAAACGAGGTATGTACTCGTCAACACTGTCAATTGTTCTATTAGAAGTGTGTGTTAAGACAGTATAAAAACTTAGGCAACTTTAGATAATTAAATTGGGTCCCACACAAACTCACAAATTATTTTAACATGTATAGAAATAATGGACCGAGCCTCTATATTTTTGTAATTATTAGATCCAACCTCAATGGTAAGAATCACAATGAAATTGAAAAGATTAAATCTGAGAGCGCTTTGGGCATTTGTTTTTAAAGTTTATATAGAGACTGGTTTAGTTTGAAATTATTAAAGTGCTTGTTTGTTTTACCACAAAGTATTGTCGATATGAGCATGGCAATTGTTTATACGCATTGGGAGTGTGATTGGCGAATTAATTATGGATATTTATTTTATTTTAAAACCTTATTTAAAATTGTAAGCCAAATCTTAAATTGGATGTGAAATTAAGTTTTAATATTTTTTAATTTTCATTTTATTTGTAAAAGGATATGAAAACTGATTCTGAAACAATTTTGTAATAGAATTTATATTATATAATATTAACTCTTAAGGTTACGGCATAATTATATACACAAATGTGAAAAGCTCAAATATATTTTCCCAAAGCAACTAAATTATGTGTAATTTGATAAATTTTATATTCGCCGGGGATAAGACATCTATATGTAACTATTTAAATTATATAAACGACGCACGCCACGGAGGCTTTAATCGTAGCACGGGCCAAAGGTAACACAATATATTGTTATACTGAAACCTGCACATCACAATGTACTTAAAGGCAATCCTTACATTTACTTCGTTACAGCATATTTTATGTTTTGTCAAACGGAGCGGACACTTAACGCTCCTTGAAATAGAACGTGCTCGTAATGTGCCTAAATTATTTCTACTAAGAGAAAGATATTCTATACTCAGTTATGTTTATTAAATGTTTATTCGAAATTGTGTAAATTATATTTGTGGTAATTCAAAGAGCACTCGTAGCTAAGAATCGAATTTGTGGTCGCACCCTCGCACCTCGCCCAGCGATCGAGGGGAACATTACATCACTGCCATCGCGTCGATCGGGGGAAAGCATGTGCCGGCGGGAGTCGGCCGCTATTGAGCGTTTAAAGTATTATGGGACTCGTTTGAAATTATTAAAGTAATGTTGTGTGAGCGGGCCGGCCCCGGCGGGCGAGGTGAGAGGGGGCGACCGGACGCTAGCACAATAGGGCTGCCAGATTGTCAATAATAGTGTAACGTCAACGAGCGAGACCAACATAGTTGGTGCCCGCGTGCGGAGCGATATTGCCGGAGGGAGCGGGGGGCCGGGGGCAGCGGGGAGCGGGGGGCGGGGGGGGAGAGCGGGGAACGGGGGGCGTTAGTTTTCAGTTTTTTGTAAAAAGTCTTATCGTGAAAGCTGATGAAATGTGGTAAATAATTTAAAAAATTATCTGTACAGTTCTATTTGTATAGAAATAATAAATAACGATTAAATAAATTAAAACCATGTTGTGATTTCTTCTTAACGCTTAGTTTAAGTGCGCGGCCGTGACCCCTATTGGGGCCGCTCGTCGCATTTTTTTTATTTTATTTATTTATTTTTATTTTGGAAGAGATGACTGTTTACTTTGTAGAATAAACTGTAAGAAAGCATTGAATGGCGTGTTTGTTTATGTCGACTGATTTACAGGGTGTGTTCCTTACAAATTTGATCTGATTACTGAATCTAAATGTTTAAGAAAATGGCAGAGCTAAACTGCTAAATGGCCCTTTAATAGATAATTCCTATACTAATAAGTCTTGAAAACTTCCTGACAACAAAATTTTATAAAACCCTTAGTTACACCAAAAAAGGCCTTGTTTTATTATACTCGGATTTTTAATTAGACAAAGTAAACTGACAGCAGCTAATGTCACTTTGTAAAATAATGTTGCCACATTTAAAGTAATAGTGAGGAATTCAGTTCTCATTCAATCAGATGAATGAACAATGACTGTGAATAGTTCATCATTTCAAACTATAAAATAACATTATTTCTAATTATAATATATAAAGCTACATAAGATATAAGTTACTAGTAGAGTGTAATTATAATCATTTTTTTATTTTTATTGTTACGCTGTTTACGTTATTGTTTTTGTAATTTTTTCGTTAATTGTAACTAATTACGTTGTGTTTGTTGTCATTGTTGTGTTTATTTGATGTTATATTGTTACATACTAAATATTCACTAGACGATCGATCGATCGATCAATTTCATTCATTCCCGATTTTCAATCATTCACTTTGTGACAACGCTATTTTTATTTCATCAAAAACTGACAACACAGTAAACATCAGTTTACTTTGTCTAATTAAAAATCCGAGTATAGACAAGTTGCACATAAGCATACACAGTAATTATTCATTAATATAAAGCATTAATAAATACTTGAAGGTCAATAGAGAACAGTGGATCATTTAAAAATAAAAATGATACATCTACACACTAAAAACAACTGGATCTATTTTAGAACAGAGTATATTGCCAAAATGGAAAGAAAATATAATATGTAATTAGGAAATTTACACTAGGAACCATTGTTGTGTTAGAGCCTGGACCTAATCAGTTCAGTAACCTACAGATTCTACATATTTTTTTCAAACCAATCATATTATAATAACTTAGTTTACCTTAAAATAAAAATGATTTTGAACCGAATTATAAACTTTTCAGCTTTGATTCATCATTCATCTATACATATTCCATCCAATTCGCACCTGCTGCATGAATTTTGAAAAAAATGTATGAAAAAAGCAAAATGGCCTTTATTTTCTGAATACTAGCCAAAACAATGATTTGACACAAACAAAATTCGTAATTTATCGAAACGACTAAACCGATTTAGAAGCACTCCTTACTATATTTTTCCTCTTCAACTGTTAGCAGTTAACTAACTTGCTTGCAGCATTAACCTGACTGTGATAGTAGATGTAAGAAAAGGTTTTTGTTACTTCAGAGCAAAAACTACTGAACAAATTTGGCTGAAATTTAACCAGATGGTTTTAGAATACAGTTTCCTGAATATACTTATTTTCGAGAAACAACAATCGTCGGGCTGGAGCTAAACAATAAAGGAGAAGACTGGTAAGGGTTTATTTATTTACAAGAAATACGCTAATCTATACTATCAGAGAAGAGTAAAATTCTGAAAATTGAATAAAAGCTTAAAAATATGACCTCATTCACGTCATTGAAATATTTGTCTGTTTTTCGGCGTTAACGCAAAGACTACTGAACTGCAGGCCGAGACTAATGGCAGAGAATAGAATAAACGCTTTAGGAATAGAAACTGCTATCGCCTTGGATTATACAATCCAAATCAAAATATAGGTGTATATAATCTAAGGCTATCGCTAATTATTGACATATGCTCATGACATTTTAGTAATGGTTCGGTCACACTACCGACGACGATGACGACAATGACCAAAATTCCCATCCAGACAAAATTCGTTCAAAATAAAATATTAAAATTACCCGACATACTGGTACTCGAAAAGAAAAAAAATTCGAGGTCAATTAATAAAAAAATAGGTTTTTTGCGATTTTCGCCGAGACGGTAAGTTAATCGTATAATTACCTGGGACCAAAATTGTAGATCATAAAATTATCTATAAAAAACTTCCAATACATTTTTTTCTAGGTGCCACCGTTTCTACGAAAAATCTATGTTTTTATTCATTATTCTCAAAAAAAAAATTCCAATCACCAGAACGACAGGAAATTTTAATATTTTATTTTTAAGTGTGTTTTCACAATTTTGTTAAATTGCGACTGGATGAAAATTTTGTTTGTGGTCGTCTTCGTCGTTGGTAGGGTGAACAAATCCTTAGCGAAATATCGTAGGCTAATGACAATTAGTATCGCTAGCGGATTCTATTCCTTTGCGTTTTGACGTTTGGCTAAAGGGGCTGATTTTGATAAAATATGTCATATAGTTACTCCTTTGAAAAATATAGGTAATCGATTTTGAAGATTGAATTTGTATCTATGCACTCTGTTTGAACGAACGAATACAAGGAACTCAAATTAAAAATACATTGTTCTGGATGTGGTTCTTGACTTCTGGTTACCTACTTCAGTTATCGGAGTAGAGCGAGCGGGAGGAGCGATGAAAAGTGTTGCTAAAATATTCCTTTTGAGTGCAGACAAAGTTGAGTGGATCAGATTTTATCAATAAAATGCAATGATCCAACAACTCAACACAACATTACACACGGTAAAATTCGATAAAGAAAGGCAATGGTGTAAGTATTTAGTGTATCCTCGACACCATAAAAAATTCAGTAAAAAAACTTGAGCGATGTCAAGGCCTCAAGGTACATCCAGATAGAACGAAGTGTTAAGTTAGAGAGAGACAGACAGATAACCACGCGCACGTACGCACGCACTTTTGTTATCACTTGTTTGTGAACCTATTTAGTATTTAAAAAATTAAAATGAACAGCTTTCAATCACTACTGGTACAAAGTCGTTTTATATATTCAAGACTAGCTTACCGCCCGCGGCTTCGCCCGCTTTGTCTAATAAATTATATACTAAAACCTTCCTCTTGAATTACACACTATCTATTAAAAAAACCGCATCAAAATCCGTTGCGTAGATTTAAAGATTTAAGCATACAAAGGGACAGAGAAAGCGACTTTGTTTTATACTATGTAGTGAAGAAGGTTTTAGTACAATGTATTAGGTTTTATACAAAGCGGGCGGAAAGCTAGTATAATCTGCAAACTATGAATCAAATAAAAGCCAATCCCATATTCAACAAAGGTCACATCCACAATTAAAACCACAAGTATATCAAATCATTTATTATAAATCCCCATATGTATCAAAAGTTAGGATATCCACAAATAAAACCACAATAATTGAATAATTAATCATTTATTATATCATCGTCTCTTCCCGCCATGTTTGCCGTGTTTCCCCTTGATGCGTCGCCGCACCCCGGCCGCCTCCTCCGTGTCGTCGTCCGACTCGGCGCCGCGCTTCTTGCCTTTCGCGCCTTTTTTGTCTTCTAGCTCTTTCATTTCCTGTGAATTGGAATTTTTTTAGTTATTTATAAGTACGAGAAACACTATATAATTTAAAGTTATATTTATGAATGAAAAATATATTATAGTTATGGTTTTGAAGTAAAACTTCTTTAGGCGCGTTGAAAGTAAAATTTCAAGGTCGCGTCATGGCAATACCGTCACGTCATGGAGTACGGCGACAATGTTGGTATTTTTGACACGTGCGCTCTTTTTTAAATTATTAAGTGGAAATTACAGTTTTCAAACTTACAAAAGTTTATAGCTACAAATTATTTTTAAACCGTAAATAAATAATTAACTAACTTATTTAGTAGGAAGTATGGCAGAAAATGTTCAAATTTAAGTGTTTTTCTAAGTTTATAAGCAAAAGAAACAACTCATTCCTCACTATAACATAATACTCACAATCTTAGTAAGTCGCTGAGCTTCCGCCACACGTTCTTGCAGCACCATCACTTCGCTTTCCTCAGTTTTGTACAGCGGCAACTGTTTGCCGATTAGTTGCTCGATACGTTGGTATAGCTCTACGTCATACTGTTAGGAAATTAATAAAATAGATTAATATATGAGTATGTTATGAGTACGGAATATAATTGGAAGTAAAGGGTATTATTTTGTCGTTTAAACAAATTGCGTGCTTTTTCCAAAAATGTGTAAAATAGAATATCGAAAACGTGTTAAAATTTCGCAATTTTAAAACGAAAGTTTTTAAAGTGAAACTTTTATTACATCGTCTCAAACTTTTTGGTCTGGTAGGTATACCTACTCGGCAGCCGACCGACACGCGACATGCGCTACACAAAGCAGTGTTCGGAACCGTTCGAACAGTTTCACTTTTACCGTGGTTTCATAAAACCACACAACATTTTTTTCAAATGCTCATCAGCTAGATGTAGTTATGTTAAAATTTCATTTGCGTAGTTAAAATAAATATGAAAACAAGATTTTATTCAGCGTACTGAAACACTCGATATTATAAAAATTAATGTGTTTAACGCGATGGATAGACGATAGCATTTTTTGAAGTGAAACTTCTTTAGGCGCGTCAAGAATAAAATTTCAAGGTCGCCTCATGGCAATACCGTCACGTCATAGAGTAAGGTAACGATTTTGGTATTTTATAATTGCCAAAGAAGTTTCACTTCTGACACGTGGGCTTGGCACACGCTATTTTTTATTTTGACATATTTTATACGTTTTTTTTCCTTTATCCTAAAACGGGAAAGTATTATATTAATACAAATAAACAAACACACATACTTGCGACACAAAAGTGATAGCCTTGCCCGCTCTCCCCGCTCGAGCGGTGCGTCCTACACGATGTATGTAGTCCTTACTGTGGAGGGGAATGTCTAGATTCACCACCACGTCTACGTGAGGGATGTCTAGACCTCTGCAATGTTATTATATTGATTAGAATATAATATTTGTAAAAGTTTCGACGTGATGAATAAAGATGTTGAATTTAAAATTTTAAAATGGAGTTTTTTTTTCTAAAAGATCCTATAAGAGCAGACTTTTAATACATGTTTCTTGATATATAATATAAGAATGGCCATTGCCATAATTAATAAACCTAAATTAAAAAAAGAGTTTCCTTTTTGCAAGTACAAGGAACCCAAAATAATTGGAAATAGTCAAGTATAGTTACATAAAATGAATATTAACTACTCCTGTTTAGATATTAGATTAGCTTTGCGAAGTGCAAAGTTTTACGAATTTATAAAAGAACTTGCATAAATGACATCCTACACTGTCAAAATTCTATCTAATTAACACAATCCAATATTACACCCAAAATAAACTCACCTAGAAGCCACATCAGTACAAATAAGCACCGATCGTGCTTTACTCTTGAACTTGTTCAGAGCCGCTAATCGCTTCTGCTGCGACATCTGACCATGAAGCGGTACTGCAGCAACACCTAGCGCTCGGAGCAATAGTGCTGTTCGTAATGCATTGGCACATGTCGATACGAACACAATGAACGAGTTGCCGGCTAGCTCGTTCAAAATGTGCACTAGGTATACGTCCTGCAAGAAAAGGAGGCGATAGTTGACTAGGTCAATCGACATAGCACCTCTTATCAAAGAGAATGACTTGATTTTGGATATAGAGTTAGCGTGGCAAAATCCAGCGCATGGGCACATTGTTATACGAACACTATGAAAGAGTTGCCCGATAGTTCGTTCAAAATGAGGACGACCTGACCAAGAATACAAAAAAAAAAAAATATTAAATAAATACTTGCTACAGTAACCCAATTATAACAAGATATTTTTCAATAAATTCACCAATATTTTCAACTTTGTGCTAAAGAACCCTAAACAAAGACGACGTTAGGCTTTAGAGTGAGCCTTTTAATTATAAGGTCGCGATGACAGCTGAGAATCATAAAATAAAGTTTTTCCATCCTTAAACAGAATATTTAATGCTTATTTGCTATTCCTCTGATATTTTGAAGGTAGTAATTAGTTTTCGTTTTAGAATTAACCCATTATATTTCTCATTACCCTTCAAATCATCTTTTGAATTAGTTCATTTCATTTGTGAAAACGAAGCCTTAATATGGCATCAAAAAATGACTTCGACGATTCTTTTAAAATGACCAGATTTGCGCTTCTCGTTTCGGGCATAGACGTATACGAAAATTCTGACAAAAGATGGTTAAAGTTATTCTCGTATTTATTTCATATCAATTTAGTGTGGCTATATACTGACGTGGTAGGTGAACTATTCTGGCTCGTCGAAGGGATCAGAGTAGGAAAGAGTTTCGAACAATTGTCCATAATAGCCCCCTGCACTACCATTTGCCTATTGGCCACGGCTAGAAGTTCCCCGCTGTATTTGAACAGGGATTCCATTTTGAATATTTTCAATAAACTCCGACAGTTACATCCTGGTAATAAAAATGACGATAATACACCATTTGATGGCACTGACAATGCAAATGAACCTTACAGTGAGATCGAAATCAAAATAAAGGTCTCTACGACGGATATTCTAAACAAATTGACTACTTTCATGAGCATATCTAACCTCATAGTCATCATTGCGTTTTGTTTCCTTCCCCTATTTTCGATGTGGGTTGAATATAATCAAACTGGAGTACTGAAATTGAAGCTACCCTTTCTGGTGAAGTACTTTTTCGATCCCTTCACGAAGACGCGTTGGCCTTTGATTTATATTCATCAGATTTGGTCTAGTAAGTACTGCATTTGATTATACATAGTTTGTCTTGTTTCATGAAAAGTTTTGTTAACAGTTTCATATACGCATTTTGTACACGTAGCTTATCCATGAAAATAGTAAATGCTGGGATTTAGACAACAGAATTTAGCAAAAAAATTGGACGTAGGTCAATATGTCCAGAGTTAACACCTACATCGAATTTAACCTACTTAACTTATAATGAGTGAATTCTTTAGAATAGATTCAAGGTTTCTACTGATATTTCTTTTTCCTTCTAGCATTCATCGTCTGCTTCAACATCTTTGGCGCAGACACCACATTCCACGCGTTTTGCTTGTATTTGAGGATGCATTTCGAAATTCTTTGTCATCGATTCGAGGGAGTGGTAACTCCTTGTGCACGAGAGACGAAAATGGGTATACGAAAGTTGGTACAAAGACATCAACAACTGATACAGTAAGTATGTAATTACTCCTGTGTTCTTCTAAGAAGGTATAGAGCACGTACTATTTTACTAGTTCTAATTTTTTATGGAGTTTTAACCCAATCCTAAGGCAATGAAAAGAGACATGTGGTTGTATATTTTTTGGCCTATTTTATAGCGTTTGCCCTATCTGGCTTTCTGGCCTATTTTATAGCCTCCTCCATGTTTTTACTTTTTAGCTTGACAGAAACTGTTCTTTGAATGACCTTATTTCAATGTTATTATTTCATTATCGTATTTTTGTTACAGATTAGTTGAAGAAATCGAGGCAATATATTCTAAATCTACATTATTCAATATCGTCGTGAGCTCTGTGTTGATATGTCTCAGCGTTTTTAATATTACGGTATACGTTATTATTTAGGTATATATTGTACTAGCGGTCCGCCCCGGCTTCGCCCGTGGTACATATTTCGCAATAAAAAGTAGCCTATGTCCTTTCTCGGGTATCAAAATATCTCCATACCAAATTTCATGCAAATTGGTTCAGTAGTTTAGGCGTGATTGAGTAACAGACAGACAGACAGAGTTACTTTCGCATTTATAATATTAGTATGGATTTTAGGATAGTTCCGAAGCAGTCCCTAGTCCCTTTCTAGTACAAATATTTTTTTCGGCAAAGTTGGAATTGTAAGAGTACTAATATAGTAATAAATCACACTATTTTTTTTGTCAAAGTTTTCTACAATCGTTTTTAGTCGACTTTCAAACACAAAAGGGGGAGATTTTGTATGTACATGATGTTAGTATTTTACGTAACTATATTTTTGAAAATTCCAGTTCATCGATGATTTCGGCGCCGTTTTCTCGTTCTCAAGTTTCCTAGTGATGAGTCTGTATCAGATATTCATGTCGTGTTACTTTGGCGATATGATTGTTACTTCGGTAAGTTAAATAAAGTTTTGATAGTAATTATTATTGTTTATTTGGCATGAGTATTGTTTAAGATATTTTTTGTGCAATAGGTCATAAATTCTTAAAAGTATTATAATTTCATACAATTCTTCAGGGTTGGTGTATCACTATTTTGTATAACGTTTTATTTATTTATGTTCCAGTGACTGTTCGAATGTTTCTCTTTATATTAGTAACTGTTTCAGAGCCTTCAAGTACATGCTGCATTATACAGATGTAAATGGTACGACGCGGAGCCATCGATTAAAAGAACCATTCTCATAATCATGCTGAGGCGAGTTTTTTTTTTTAATTTTTCGTTTTTTTTTTACCAGAACTTGATGAGCATTCGATTTTCTATATGTATTTTATTATAACATACATTGAAACAGTTTTAAAAATTGTTCCATGTGCATAGTACATACAAACTAAAAAATGCTTTGTAATATTGGAATAAATAAATATGTTTTATTCAGATCACAGAAGCCTTGTTCGGTGACGGCGGCAAAATTCGCGACTTTAAATATCTCAGCCTTTACAACGGTATAATACTCATAAATTTTTATGCATAATTTTTGATGATTTTTTTTTTCGGAAAATTTATCGATATTATATTTCCTTTTCAGATACTGAGCCGATCATGGTCGTACTTTGCATTATTGAGTACAATGTACAAGTAATTCTCAGGCATCACACCATTGCCCTAGAATGAAATTATTTAGAAAACCAGCACTTAGAACTTAGAAGAATTATTTTCAAAAGTTTCACTGAAGACAATATGTATGTTATTTTTTTTAATAAAATGTGGTTTGTGATAAATAAATATTATACAAAATTATTGCTTTTTATTTTATACCTACTAACTGTGTGCTTCTTAGTTAACATGGATTTTTATGATTTTTTCAATGTATTTTGATAAAAATGATATATTACTTAAGTATATCAATGTAAAAATCAGTTTAGCCTATAAAAAGACAAAAGTTGTGATATAGGTAATATTTTTATTGTTATTGTTAAGTAAACAATAAACAACAATAATTAATAGTTGCACACGGTAATGCTATTCAAAAACCAATAATTTAATCATGAACAATATTTCAATCTATATCTCATCCATTTATCTACTTACCTTATATTTAACCGGTATGAACACATAGTACTGCTGCAGTTTTTCCACCGTCTGGTACTTCGTTGAGACCTCAATCTTGACTGGATCCTGTAGCGAGGCCCTCTGTAACTTCTGCACTTTCTTCGTCATGGTAGCGGAGAAGAGGTACGTGCGTCTCTCGCGCGGTATAACGCGCAGTATCTTGTCCACTTCTACTTCGAAATCCATGTTGAGTATGCGGTCCGCTTCGTCCATTACCTGGTGGATTAGATTATTTAAGAAAAAAGTAAAATAATAATTTATTTGAGTTTGAGTTAAGTTTAAAATTTGAATATAAGGTAGGATTCGAAGTCGCGTTTTTCTTTGTCTAATATGGCGACATCTGTCCACTCAGTCACACATTATCGCAGGACGTGGGTATTAAGGCCACAATATAGTAGTTATTTTTTAATTTTTAAAATATATTAACTACTTATAATAATTGAAATGCAATAAAAAGAAAACAATTTACTGGTTTTTATTTAAATCATTCTAATCATTTTCCTGTATGTGTATTTGAATTTGGAGCATTTATTGGATATCATTGATTAGACAAGGTATAATCTTATTAGTTCTAGGTTTTTCATAATTTAAACAACTCACTATTCTATAAAATTAAATAAAAGGCTTTATTATCTGTTAAACTATACTTACAAGATACTTCAAAGCTTTAAGGTTAAATCCTTTAGTGTTCTCCAAATGATCAACCAAACGGCCAGGTGTTGCGATAATTATGTGCGGCTTCTTTGAGAGTGTTAGTGCTTGTGCTACCATGTCCATTCCTCCCACTATTACTGCACATTTTACACCTATACTTGCACCTAAAAGTCAATTGTAAGTAGTAATATTAACTAGTAGGATATTAACTTTATAAGTGGGACGGAAAGTTGCTTAAAATAAGATGTTGTGTGTTTCATCAATAAGTTCTATGAGCCTGCTTATGTTACGTCAAAATTTTATCATGTTGGTAATTATGAAGTAATTTTGATACACTTATTAATCAATAAAAATAAAATTGCATTTCAACTTACCAAGTGCTTCAAATTGCTCTGAAATCTGGAATGCTAATTCTCTAGTAGGTGTTAGAATTAAGGCAAAATATCTCTGTGGACTTTCTAGTAATGCTTGTAAAATCGGGAGCGCAAACGCTCCGGTTTTTCCTGATCCTGTTTCTGCTAAACCAATAATGTCTTTCCCTTGTAAAGCTACTGGGATGGCTTCCTTTTGGATTTTTGAAGGCTTTTTCCATTTTAATTCTAAACACGCCTCACATAATACGTCGACTAATCCCTAAAAATATATAAAGACCATGTTAAACATTGATAGGTTATGTTAGAAAACTTGTATCATGTTCTGTTCAAAACGTTGAAATTCATTATGTATTACTTAAATTAAGATTGAGAGTTTAAGATTTTATTGTTATTATTCATAAAAGTACGATTTTATACCAAATGATTATGAAATTACCAAATCTTTAAATGTTCCACTATCTTCTTCTACTTCCTCAGTTTTTTCTTCTATTTGATCTTCAGCCTCGGAATGCTGACTTTCATTCTCACTGTTTTCTGTTTCTTCCGACATTGTGCAGGAAAGTTTTTAGATTATTTTAGAAATTAATCGGTTTGAAACGCAACACACCACAGAGCAAGTAATATGCACAGTGCACACTGCACACCATACACATGGTTTTGACAATGACAATTGACAACGACAAGCAGAAACTTGGATAAGGCACAGATAAGTGATAACGTGAACCTTACGTGAACGCACAGATGCAAACGTCCGAGAACGAATCGAAGTCAAGGGGGCAGCGATTCAGAATAAACGGAACGCATTCTAATGTTGACACTTGACATTTACTTCTGACAGATTTGTAGTTGACGGATGCGGACGCGGTGTATTTATTTTATATTTGAGGTTAATTGTGATTTGTGTTTAATTCGGCATTTAATTATTCCTACATTTGAAACTTTCTGTATCTAGAATCTGTTTGAAATACCTATTTATAATGGCTAAGCATCATCCTGATCTGATTTTCTGCAGAAAACAGCCTGGCGTCGGTAAGTCTAGTGATTTTGTTTAGTTGTGGCCTTTGGGATGAGAATTTTGCAGTTTTATTTCATATAAATTGTATTTTATAATTATTTCAGCTATTGGACGTCTATGCGAGAAGTGTGACGGTAAATGCGTAATCTGCGACTCGTATGTACGACCCTGCACTTTGGTGCGAATATGTGATGAATGTAACTACGGTTCTTATCAAGGAAGATGTGTTATTTGCGGAGGTCCTGGAGTTTCTGACGCGTATTATTGCAAAGAATGCACTATTCAAGAAAAAGATGTAAGTTTATTGATAATTTCTCACTCATATTGATGTAAATATACTCCTTCATGTTGTCAATTTATGTGGGTTGGTTTTCGTAAGATTTAATAATGAAATAAAATATTATTTTCAGCGAGACGGCTGTCCGAAGATTGTAAACCTCGGTAGTTCCAAGACTGATCTTTTCTATGAGAGAAAGAAGTATGGTTTTAGAAGGCACTAGCAGTAACTTTTTTCTAGTTTGTGTAAACTAGAACAAATAATATGGACTGATGTGTTTTTTATGTGTGATTAAGATTCATAATGAATGTATCAAGTGGAGAACTCATTTCAATGTGCTGTATCATTTTTAAACATGTCTAAAATATGAGGTAGCATATCTATCTCACTATACTAAAATTTCTCTCAAGGATTTACTATTACTTGAGAATAAGTACTACTATATATTGATTTTGACTAACAGTTCTAGAAGTAATGTTCTAATTACATAAAATACCGCTAATTAATAAAGAACTACTTTCAATGTGTTTGTTTGAAAGTCAGTGAAGAGTCTATAACATATACAAAGCTAATATTTCTATATGAATTTAGAAACTCACAAATAAACAAAACATGATTATTAAAATTCACAATTTGTAGTGCAACTTCGCTTATCAATGTCTATTTTAAAACATGTATAACGCCTAGACATAGACAAAACAATTTGATTGCATATTAAGCCTGTTTACTACCTGTGTAACCTTTGCCTATAATATATAAATTTGTGTTAGAATAATTTTTGAAATGATGTAGTATATACTTAAATAAGATCAATTTTAGTGTAAGGAGCATTGTCACATTGAAATAAAACAAATGTTTAATCCAAATATATTTATTTTTAACTACAATTTTTCTTCCTTAACGACTTATATGAGACTAACACTGTGGAAAAATAACTCTGTTATATTTTTAAGATAAATTATTGAAAAAGCATTTTTAACTGTTTGAATTTACTTTCAAATGTAAACCAATGCTTTAATTTAGGATATAATGAAGGCATTCTATGATTGATATTTGAAATATAACTGTGTAGGTATACTCAAATAACTTCATATTTACATAACACATCTAACAGATTATTTTATAATCCAAGTTTTCTAGATTGAAACTTCAAAACTGCTGATCTATACTAATATTATAAAGCTAAAGAGTTTGTTTGTTTGAACGCGATAATCTCGGGAAGTAATCGTCCGATTTGAAAAATTCTTTCGCTGTTAGATAGCCCATTTATTGAGGAAGGCTATATAATATCATCACGCTAAGACCAACAGGAGCGGAGCCATGCGGGTGAAACCGCGCGGCACAGCTAGAAGTAAATAATACTGCTGTCTTTATACATTAACAATTTTGCACATAAATAATATTCAAACAAGCTATATATACATATATATATATATATATATATATATATATATATATATATATATATATATATATATTATATCAATATTTGGATAAAATTCAAATATCTACCATTATTCACACAAGCAGAAATATGTCTAGAAAATAGATATATTATTGTCTTTATTGCCATACTTAATTTATTAAACTATATTTTACCTGTTCTAAATGTAAGGTAGACTCACATTTATATACACAATTTCTTCATTTTCCAAATAACACAATAATTTCTTATAATATTGACATAGATAATTAACTAATTGAAAGTTATATGTTTACAAATGTGGTGTATTTTGAACAGTATTCTTCTTTATTCATTATCTTTAGGAGAATTTTCGAAACATTTCTGGTTTTTTAAGGAATTGTGCATCTACCTATGCCTAATATAAAATAATATACACAAATAAAAAATAAGCATAATTCACTTATCTATCTTCACTAGTAACACTATTGGTAGAACTTGCGGTGTTCATCCAGATATTTAATTCATTTGATCCAACATGGGAGTACGCTGGTCGAGCAGGTATTATAGGCGATCTGATGCAAACACTAGAGGATTAAGAAATTATATATTATTGTGTGCTATACTTTCTTATGAAGATGGATGTGTAAAGAATTTAGATTATATTCATGCTGAAATTGATATTTTTGGTTTTATAGCGTTCAAATGCTTTATATTCTTTATAAATTTATATCTGAAATTCATACCTGCGAATGAAAACATCTATGTATTTGTGCTCTAATAAGGAATGGGCTTACATAGGTTCTTAAATATATTATATGAGTACGGTATTGATCTTCGCATGTTTGAAATACGGTTTGGATATGGACCAATTAATATGCTTATTATAATATTATTATGTATATAAAGCTATTCTTTGTATAAAATACGGTGCTAGGAAGTTTTAAAGTCATTTTATTAATAATATTTTGTTTAATTTACAATACTAGACTTGTTTATAATTTTAAACAAACCTGTGTAACATTTTAATTTTCATGCAGTGTTGTACATGCTGAAATTCATCAATTATTATTTATTATAAAAATCTATTATAATTATTTAAGATTTAAAACGGTGTATGTCATGCTATCCAATCTCTTGACTAACCTGTTTTATAAACAGCTCATCCAAATAATGTCCTATGGAGAAATATTCGAAACAGAATTTTTAATCTTCGAATCTGAATCTGGGTTAGATATTATTTATTTGAAATGTAAAATTTAGATAAGTAACATTAAGAGTCCTTATAAAAGAAAAAATATTTGAGGGTAGGTAGAAAAAAGGAAACAATAGGGCATAAACTTCAAAAAATAAGAGACAAAATGGAATCTCTTTAATGCATTTATTACATTAACAAATTAACTCACCTTCTCTCTGCTTTATCGAGACGTTATCGTACACAATAGAAATTTAAAAAATCAGTTCATACTGAGCTACTTACGAATTAACGTCTTCAAGTTCATAAGCAATGTCTTGTTCTTCTCGGTCAAGATCTGTGATTTTACAAGCTGGTTCCATACCGTCTAAAATTGCCTTTATTTTGTATTTAAAAGCTACTTACGAATTAACATCTCCAACATCTTGAGCAGTTTCTGGTTCTCGCTCAATATCTTCTGGGTCCTTACTTGGTTTCATATCTTCTAAAACTGCCTATATTTTAAAGTTTAAATCTACTTACGAATTAACATCTCCAACATATTGAGCAGTTTCTGGTTCTCGCTCAATATCTCCTGGTCCCTCGCCAGCTGGTCTCTTATCGAGAAGAGTTCTGTATTCTCGTGTCGCAGTGCTGAGTTCTCTTCCATGTGGAGTTGGATCAGTTCCACGAGTTCTGATTATTTTCTACTTAGTATGATTTTTATTTATTTATACTTACTATTTGATATTTCTTGTGCAGTCTTCTGTTCTTCTTAGTCAGTATCTTCTGGGTCCTTACTCGGTTTCATATCATCTAAAATTGCCTATATTTCTAATTTAATATCTACTTACGAATTAACATCTTCCAGTTTCTTGAGCAATCTCTCGTTCTCTCTGCTCAATATCTCCTGGTCCCTCGCCAGCTGGTCTCTTATCGAGAAGAGTTCTGTGTTCTCGTGTCGCAGTGCTGAGTTCTCTTCCATGTGGAGTTAGATCAGTTCCACGATTTCTGATTATTTTTTTACATTTGCACCCTTTTTTAGTTCAGTAAATACACACTTACCACTTCATGTTTCTAATTTCTTGAGCATTCGCTAATTTTTCCCGCTCAATACCTTTTGGTTCCTTGATAGGCTTCTTTAGGCTACAATTTCTTATTTTTCTATATTAAAAGCTACTTACGAATTAACATCTTCCAACTTCTTGAGCAATCTCTCGTTCTCTCTGCTCAATATCTCCTGGTCCCTCGCCAGCTGGTCTCTTATCGAGAAGAGTTCTGTGTTCTCGTGTCGCAGTGCTGAGTTCTCTTCCATGTGGAGTTGGATCAGTTCCACGAGCTCTGATTGTGGAAGTTGGTACAGTTTGTTCGGTTCGATTGGGAGTTGGCGTTTTCTTTGGCCTGGAGCGCATTAGATCAAGTTATAAGTCTTCTTCAAAACTTACCATTTTCACAATAGGGTTCGAGTTTTATAAGTTTGGTGTTTATTTGTCTTTAGTAGTGGAAGAAAAGAAAAAGAACTATATTACTAGTTATTATTTTATTTTGACATATTGTGCCCTTGAAAATAATGTTTTTTTCGTTTTCTGCTTATGTCGATTTTATAGTAGGGTTTGACTAAGTCGTCATCTCCTACTTTTGTAAGAACATTAGTAACAATGTCTTTAACATTGTAAGAGCTAATTGATAATTCTGTAAATGTTACGCCTTACGGATGCTTATTAATAAACTTACCGTAAGCGTCCATATTGTAATCTGTCTGTATGTGAAGTGCTGTGCGTAGATGACTATTCTCTGCTTGCAGACTTTCCACTTCTCGTTTTAGACTAAGGATCAAAGCATCTCTTGCATCCTACATGAATAAGAACATCATCATCATCATCTATTTGAGATTTTCGAAGTGAAACTTCTTAAGGCGCGTTGAGTGTAACATTTCAAAGTCGCGTCATGGCAATACCGTCACGTCATGGAGTAAAGCAACGATTTTGGTATCTTTGCATCTTGCCAAAGAAGTTTCACTTCTGACACGTGTGCTCTGCACAAACGTTCTTTCTTCTGATAATTAATTCTATTCACCAAGTTTTTCACAAAATTATTTTCAGAACTTCTCTATAACTAACCCTTACACCTAGATTATGCATATCTTTTAAAACATCCAATAAATTAACTCCTAGATAAAGTTCAAAGTCTACTACAAAACTTACCATTTTCACAATAGGTTTCGATTTGATCTTCTTAGCTCTTGCTGCGTATCGTAGTGTATTTATTGTCTCGCTTAAATTTGACTTCGTTGGGGCTATACACGCAATCTAAATCGAACATTGTTAGATATAATTTTAAAAACAATCTATACATATAATAAATCTGTAGAAGGGTCAATTCTGTACATTGAAAATATTGAAAAAATAAATAGCAGCGGGTGTTACTGGATCGATACCAAACCCAAATATGTGATTAAAAATATTTTTGTCTGTCTGTCTGTATGTTCAGACATTACGTGAAAACTAACGGTTCGATTTCGATGAAACTTGGTATAATTATACCTTATTATCCTGGGCATAAAATGGGATACTTTTTATCCTGGAAAAATACGTAAAAAATCTTAATTTTTCCGCGCGGACGGAGTCGCGGGCGGAAGCTAGTTTTAATAATATTCTCAGTAGCATCAATAATTCTATTTTCTTCAGAGGTTTCTAATGTTATTTCCTTCTATTTATTTTCCTGACTTAACTATTAGTTATTGTATGAAAGTAATTTTTAAATCTTCAAATATTGAGGATAGTAATTTTTATAAGAGTTTTCAGTTGACATTATTTTAAGCTCTTTGATCGAGGTCAGTCTGGTGACTGGTCAGTTAATTTTGAATTTGGTAATTTGGTTAATCTATATCGGAACAATTATTATCTATACATATAATAAAATCGTAGGAAAGTCAAAACTGTACATTGAATATTTTTTTAAAAGAATACATAATCCATGATCTATAATCGATATAGAAGCCAAAATATAGTTTTTAGAATTTTTGTCTGTTTGTCTGTTTGTCTGTTTGTCTGTTTGTCTGTTTGTCTGTATGTTTGACCGGGCTAATCTCGAAAAGTACTGCATAGATTTACTTCAAATTTTGCATGAATATTCCTAAGAGGTCGGGTGAGGATAGTTTAAACATATTATCATGATATCACCTTCGGGGGAGGAGCTGTGAGCCTTTATTTTTCTTACATATTCCGTGTACTACGACAGCGTACAATCTAAAGACTCATGTTTAAATGTTGGTTTCGAGTAAGCCATGCTATTATCTAGCTTTACAAAATAAAAACTATGTCATTTACGTAATTTGGGCAGAGAAACAGTTAAATGAATCTTAGCAGTATAAAGACAAATTTGAAACAGCGCCATCTATGAAGTGTTAGAAAAATCAAACACACGTTAACTATTGGAAATTAATAATCAAATGACGCATATATAAATGTTGTTTGACAATATTATCTAGATTGACACTATAAAAATTATGCCATTTAAGTAACTTGGGAAGAGAAACATAGTTTAAAGAATGTAAGTTGTATAATGTTAATTTTGTAACAGCGCCATCTATGAGATTTCGTAAAAATCAAATCAATTTAGATGTTAACACTACTGAATACACAGTTGGAAATTAATAATTTAAATATAATTATGTTATTTATTTAACTCTTTCCCTTCCCTTTATGGTATATATTTTCGTGTAAATAATAAATATACTACATTTTTTTAAAGTGAGGGTAGATGTTTATTATTTTAAGTAAAACTAGACACCATTATCTACAGTTAATCTAATATTGATTGCGTTCATTAGTTACAATTTTAAAAATCTTCGTATTTTATAAATTTACTAGCTTACCGCCCGCGGGTTCGTCCGCTTTGTCTAAAACCTAATAAATTATATACTAAAACCTTCCTCTTGAATCAGTCTATCTATTAAAAAAACCGCATCAAAATCCGTTGCGAAGTTTTAAAGATTTAAGCATACAAAGGGACATAGGGACAGAGAAAGCGACTTTTTTTATACTATGTAGTGATATTTATAAAGCAATTGAATGCCATAAAACCAAAAATATCAAATGCAATCTTCGTGTTTTGTGAATTTTCACCATCATGCGTTCCCACAAAAAGTAAGTTGTTACTTATAGGTATTTATTTTTTATAATGATAGCAATTCATGTTTTTTGTTGGTAGGTATTATATTACACTTTTAGAATGAAATAATAAAATGATGAATTCTTTTATTATTTTGAGGTGCATTGGGAACAGTAGTTTTTGATAAAATTTTATTTGTAAGTAGCTTTTTTTATAGATTTACAGTTAACTTTTGATTTTGTTATTTACAGATTCAATGCTCATAAAATTATATCGCCTTTGGAAGACGATTTCTGCTGATATTTTTACAACACCACTTGAAAATTGATGATTTGATGATAAAGATAGTAGCAGCGAGGATTAAGTGGAAATTAGTAATCATCCGCTTCGTCAATTTTTGACTGAAGTTAATGTCCAACGTCCAATGGTTCAATCATTGGAAGTATCTCGGGAAATTTTGGAGGATATTTTTCAGGAAGGAGAGGAGGGGCAGCCAACCACATATCAAACGACTACGTTTTAGTACCGAAAAAAATGTTATTCCAAATGAAACGTAAATTTTGCACTCACAACTGTACAAGTAATGTTTTTATTTTGACTTTGCGGTTATCTGATTATAATATTTATCGTTATGGCTATCGAGGTACCGACCGTACTGGGATCAGAGTACATGATACAGTTCATCATCCAGGATTGCTAAGAGCATTTTAACACTGAAAAAGATGTTTTCTTTGAATCGTAGTTGCTTCATTTATTTATTTTTAATCATTTTACATAATATGTTTTATATTTTATAAATATAATATCATTTTCATTATTTAAGTAGATAAAATAAATTATGTAACGGTTTTATAAGAAAACACAGTATATTTATTAGGCGACGGTGATTTCTTCCAGGCAAAAGATATTCATCAGCTCAATAAAATTGAATAGTATGTTAGTTATTCTTTAGATTCACAATTGTAATGAGCATTTCCGCAAGCAAGTAGTCGTAGTTTAGATATATCATAGTTTTGACATATTAAAGTTCCAACAAAACCCTCAAATTTTTGAGCAGGGTTGAGCAAGATAATTTGAAAAATGTGCCGTGTTAAGTATTATAGAAAAGGTTAGTTCGTTGGTAATTATTATTTCTTCTTCATTTACATGTTGTTAGTAAAAATAAACTTTGACTAACAGTCAAAGTATATTTTAACTAATACTACTTAATATCTATTATACCTACCACACCTACTTATGTTCAGTATTTATCTGTATTATTATTGCTTGGTAATTAATATATTATTTTCATGTCGTATACCTAATTATAAACATAAGTTTGATGTGTAATTAGCTGGATTTATTTTTACACACTCACAGACTTATAGGTATTTTATGTTAAAAGAGTGTTAATAGTGTAAATCATGATATTTTTTCACAATTAATAATAATCCTTTTTTCTAATGGTGTTGGCATTAAATTAAACCGCGCTGTCGTTTCGTTCACAAAAAGTGATGTTATGAGGAGCATATTCGGTCCTCATATCATAAAAAATCTGTGCGAAAACAATAAACACGTGTGAGGCCCTCACGGCAGATCGGGGCGGTCTGACGCGAAGTGGGGACAGCGTTGTCACTGTATCGCTCTTGCCACGCTGTTCAACAGACTTATTCGATAGTTCAGTTTTGTGTTAAGACCGCTGTGACAACCAACCCGTGAGACAACCAAACCCGGTCTCCCCTACTATCCCGTGAGACCGAAACCTTCACTGAGAGGGTATGACGTCTCACAGTTGATCGCAAACGGCATATTGTACTATCCCGTGAGACCGAAACCCTCACTGAGAGGGAATTACGTCTCACTACTGATCACGACAGTCATATTTTATCTCGAGAATCTGAAACTTTACTCAATATGAAGACCGTTTGACAAATGATAGGGTGCATCATAATATTATTCGATCTCTTGAAGATGAACATGAGCATAAGCAATGACTAGAGTAGGGACGCGAATATTACAATTATATGAGACAAGAACGATTAATAAGTTTGTTTAATGAAAGATTAAGAATTGAAACTATTCGGTCTCTGGAAACGGACGAATAGCGAGAGGCCCGTCTTACTGCAGACAGATTTCGTCATAGTCTTAATGACTTGAGGTAAACAATCTACGAATTCGGTGGTGTGGTCTGACAAATATAAAAGTGGGTTTGCTTATAACCTCACAATTGATTACAGATCATCTTCTGTAAAGGCGTAGTATGTTCTTTTTGTAATGCTTTAAAGTGTAGTAAGGAGTCGGCTTTCATTTGAAGATACACCGGAACCTTTGAAATCACTACTTTTAGAGGAACATACTGTGCAATGTAAACTGTTATTAGACAATATTCGCTCTTATAGTAGCGCGTTTCAAATGATCCTTTGGTGCTCAATAATAATCAGAAGGTCCGTTCATGCTTACTTTTAAGATACAAGGTCAAGTTTACCATTTGATAGGATCCCTTTTGCCTGTAGGCTAACCTAAGTTTGTTTAAATATATTTTGTATTCGACTACAACGAATAGTGGAATACAAGAAATCAATATTTCTCAAATTTAAAACTGAACTCATTTCACAATTTTAGAACAGGTTAATTCGTATGTATGCAGTTTTAAATCGACATTAGAAGCTTTTCCTCAAGATGGTGATATCGGCACTCAGGAACTCCCTGGACGTGTTATAACGCCCAGGCCACAGTATTACAAATTTTTCCTAAAATAGAGCAACGAATGTATTTTCGCATAGCAACGGAGGGGAACTCGCGGGGGGTCAAGTGACGCGGGCCACTTACCACAAACATGCTTAGTTTGTGGTACCGAGCGCGAAAGAAAGTCATCGTGTTTTTAGTAAAGTTACTATGTTAACTAACGTAATTTAATACTTAAGTACATATTCTATAATGGTGTGCTCAAACTGTTAATCTACATTTAATTTAGATTATTATATTTTGATACTAAGTAATGTAGAATTTAAATCACATTCATTCATGTTTTCTTCAGATTTTAAGATTTTCTTATCAGAGTGTTCAATTTTAATGTAAGTAGTTAAATTTTATAAGAGACAATAATTAAGAACATTCAAAAATAAAGTGTCACGTATTTTTTTTAAACGACAAATGACGAAAAACGACCTAATCGCGGACGAAGTCGCGGGCAAAAGCTAGTTTATGATATAATAATTGATAACCTTAGTCCTTACCATAAGCGTAACTCCGTTCCCAGCAAGACTGTCAGCCAGCAATTTGGTCAGCTTACTGTCTCTGTATGGTATGTGACCACGCTTCTTACCGTCACTTAGTTGAGCTATACAATATCCTGAAAATTGTACAGGAAAATAGAATATTATCATTATATTTATGTTCATGTGTAAAGTGAACGATATCGTAGCTTCAGTGATAATGTTCCATCATCTCTGTTTTTAAGATGAATTCAGAGTCCAAGGGACTTAAAGGTCATCCTAATTGGTCAATCATTTCAGACTTTTTAAGATAAGTAATTTGTAATATTCCTATCAAAACATAGTAGACGGCAGACAAAAATAGAAAATGTATTCATTTCGATAAAAGTAAAGTTGAGAGTTGCGAAGGTTAATATTGAAAAGATATTTAAAAGTGATGAGATTTTTATTTACTTCTCTTTTTTCTGGGGGCACTAAGTACTAACTAACCAAATATTTTACTTAATACCGTATGTTCTTAAAAAAATGTACTCACCCAAAACCATCAAACTCCGATTAATATTATTCGCCTCTTCCAAAGTCTTTCCCGTACTATTGGTCCGTTTGGTCATCTCACTGCCCGCAAGGTCCACGAAGTTAATCTTGCCGTGTGTAGAGCATGTGACGTCACCGTCGGTTCGCACGTCCCGTCTCACTCGCACACATAGTAATGTGTGTGAGCGGGAAGAGTGAGAGTTCATTGAGTGAGAACCGACTGCGCGGTTACGCATACCTATAGAGTATAGAAGATTTGGTCAAGTAAGGGTCTATATTATATAAATAGGTCTATGGACCGGTGAAAGGGAGTCTAAATGTGAAGAGGTCTATGGACAAAACGATATTGAGCAATAGTAGAAGAAGATTTCAAAATGAAGCATGTAGGAAAGTCTAAATGTGGAGAATTATAAAATCTTTCAATATTAAGGTCTACGAAGATGATTTTTCCAAGTGTAGAGCATGTGACATCACCGTCATTTCGCACATCCCGTCTCACTCGCACGCACAGTAATGTGTGTGAGCGGGAAGAGTGAGAGTTCATTGAGTGAGAACCGACTGCGCGGTTACGCATACCTATACAATAATGGTAGATTTGGTAGAGGGAAGTCTAAATCTTTACAGGTCTATGGACGAAACAATATGGACTATGGAGCAAAGGTAGAAGAAGATTTAGAAATGAAGTCTAAATGTAGAGACATCTATGTACAAAATTGAATTTCGTTAAAATTGAGGTCCACGAAGTTAATATTAATTGTTTTTTTATTTTACACGAAGTTAGTTATTATCTTAGTAACGTTATCTACACGTACCTACCAAGTACCTAACTGCTACGGTACTGAGAAGATTTTGAAATGTAGCTTACAGGGAGGTCTAAACGTGAAAAGGTATGGACAGTTTGTGAGCGAGCCAATTGTTTATTGAGTGAGAATGGAAAATCTTACAAATATTTTGCTAGTAGGTACTTCTTAATTAATTCTCATAAAAATCTACATACCTTCTTCCAGTACAGCAAATAGATCGTCTAACTCTTCACAGTCTACCATAAACAAGTTTTCTACGTAAAAGCTTCGGCTCTCTTTTGACCATCGCACTTGGAGCGGTTTTCTTGCACTGCCCGGGTTTAGTAAATCTATCACCTAAAATAAATCAATATCATTAAAATAAATTTAGTTTCAACTAAAGTACTAAATAGTGATATATCTATAAAGTCAAGCTCTTTATAATTGAGAAAATTACCATTTATTTATTTACAGAATAATTCGTAAATTATAGCAAATAATCCCAAAAATAAAGCAGTTTATATAGAGATTTTAATACCTTTTCATTATAAATCTCCAGAAATGAGGCTTTTAGCACAAAATGACTATCCGGCTGATCTCGTATCAGACGGAACAGATACACAAACGATCTGACAACCAGACCGTGGTCTGGCGCGTATGGACTCGCACCACTTTCTACCTGAATAATGTAATAAATAAATAAAAAAAGAGTTAAAAGTAGGTACCCGAAATTGTTTGTTAAAAGTACCCGCAATAATTTCCAAAAATGCATTCCTCATTGGTCTCGTTTATTTAACCCCCGGAATCTATCTAACGTTTATTGTACTGATTTGATAGTCGTTGCCCTGTCGTTACGCAGAAAATTTAGAAAATTATTTTTTTACACATTTTTTGACATTTAGTATTACAAAAATAAACTCATATTTCAACCACCGATCCAAGTTCCAATCAATCTAAATTATAGCTTTTTCTTTACGCCACAATGTTAACGAACGGCTAACAAAAACAACGTTGTAAATACGTAGATAATATTATCATTAACATACTTACACGCGAAGAGCTTTTAAAGGGCTGATAGACGTGCGAGTAAGTACGCGAACTTGTGGCTCGACGACCTTTTTCGCACGTGTATCACCCCAAGTACGCGTACTTAAAAACCGTCGAGTAACTTCGTTGACGATCCAACATGTTTGAAATTTTGCTCGTAGCCCGCCTTGACTCGCACGTCTGTCACCGCCGCGAGCTGCGAGCCTAGCCTGTCTAGCTATAATAGGTATAATAAGTGTAAAAGTTCATCATATAACGGCGCAGGCATCCTCAAACAATTATGCAAATCTTCCTTCTCTTCACGTATTAGCTACTTCACCAAATTTAAGTGAGATATATACGCTCTTTTTTGAAAGCCAGTTTTTCACCCACTTTTGCCGATTTCGTCTTCTGCTTTTAGTTTTATCGATATAATACAATATAATTCCTGAATAACATAAAATTCCCTCCGTTGATGACAAAGTGACGTCCGATATCGGTGACACGTGAGAAGCTACTGACCAAGCTCTACGTGTGTCACCGACGTCGAGCCGAGTAAGTACGCGAACTTTAAAACCGCGATTTTAAAGTTCCTACGTCTATCACTCGTTTTAGTTGTCAGTTCAATACCAAATGCAATTACGGGTATTATCACATACTGAGTGATTTTCCTGTTATTTGTTGAGAAATTGATGGCTTTTTCGTAGTGAAGTAAATGAAATGTTAATAATAGATATAGGCCTATGCTTAAAATACTAAGTTAACGTAAGTTGAGCCAGAAATTGGGTACCTATCCATAAGAATACAAACAGTATCTAATAATGACGATAGTAACTTTGTCCTGGTTAGTAATATGTACTTGTATACGTAGTATATTATTATTAGTCTGTGGTAATACTGTCTACTAGGTTTTGCTAGACTCCGAACATAATATTGAAAATAAAGATGGAACCTTGCTAAAGTTTGTTAGGATACCTCTTAAAGTGGTTGAAAGAGGGCTGCACGTTTTTTATTTGTATATGGGAAACGAATGTCGCGTGAAAAGGTATTACATAAAATGTCATGCTCATCAGCTATTTTTTATCAAGAATTTAAAATAAATTTTATTTCATGCAAATAAAGTTCAATTTGTCTTGTCGAATAATTCGCGGTTATTTGTCTATACCTCGCGTATGAAGGTGACAATCGATCCGATTGACCATTGATGTCGTATGCAGTGAAAGGTTATGATTATTATTTGGTAGGACGATTTTTTAAAACTTTCATACATTTTTATAATTGTATGGAGGGTAGTTAGTTCTTAATGTGGTTATCCAGAAATGGTTTCAGAAGTCTCCTACCCACATGTACCTGAAAAAAAAAAGAATATTCCTATCAAATCCACTTACCAATCCAGGTGGTCCAGTAAGAGTGTGAGTTTTCCCACTACCAGTCTGTCCGTAACAAAATGCGGTACAGGAGAACCCCTCTACCGCCATCTCTAATAACCGCTTCACACCGGAATATTCTAGAACGTCTTCCTGTTGAAAGTTTAATAATATTTAAGGGAATATTGAAGGTCTGTTATCACGAATAATGTAGTGATTCTTTATTTGTTTTTTATTACAAAGTTTTATGTTAATACGTAAGAGAGTTATTATTAAAGGTCCGTAAATAATTAATCCATCCATAAAAATTTTAATCGTAAAATATAAAGTAAAGAAAGCATTTTTTCTAAAAATCCCAAAAGACAACCCAGACAATATTTACTTGAGTTTAAAAGTGGAGAAATATCTGCCTACGAAAAAAACAGCAAAATAATCGAAAAACAAATGAGCAAGCAAACTTTACAAGAAATGGAACGAAGAAAATTACTTGGGTATGTTGACAAATCCTACATCAATTCTATACTATATTTTACGTCCTCAGCATTAAACCAACACCAATGCTCTAAGTTTACGCCATTTACTTTACCTGTGTTGCAGCTGGTTCAAAAACAACATTATAGGAGAACACTTTAGGCTTCTGTCCGGGAGTAGTTCCGTGGCATATGATCTGTCCTTTCCCGGGGAATTCGAGCATATTTACCTCCCGCACTGACCGCTCTTTTTCATTTACTGGTCTTACTCTAAAAAAATATATTTAATATAAGAAACTGATTCTGAAAACGCTGAAAATGTAAACTAAAAATGGAACATATAAAGAAAGTAATCCCCATCAATTTTTTTATGGAATCTCCTTAGCTCTACAGTTACATACTTAATTCTAATAGAGTTATTTTTTAAACTCGAAGACGAATTTGATCCTTAGAAAACTCTACGTCTGAGTAGTTAGTAGAGAAACAGATCTTATTTTTGCAGTCATTAGATATAAAATATAACTTTTATTGAATAATGTTTTATTTAATTATAAATCACATAAATTTTGCGGTTGAAGCACAGAATACATAATATGTAGTAGCTAAACGCTAGTTGAAGTGTCACTTTCAACCGCTTTACAATGCTATTGCAGAGATATAAAATAGACACCTAGGTATATTCTTCGCTAAAATAATTAATATTAATTAACAGCAGGAGGATTTTGCGCTTTAATTGACAAATAAATGAACTTTTCTTTTGTTATTACTGAAATATGTTAACGCAATATCTATTTTAATTGACGCCACCTCGTTAAGAGCGCTTATTCAATTTAACGCAAGTCAAAATCTCCGCGATCTATTACGATAGATCGCGGCTTGCGCTATCCTTTTACTATGAACAGCATAGGTCCACAGGAGAGCGCCGAGCAACATGTCCTCTCTCTGGAAAGGCTCGCTGCCGACTGATTTGAATCGGGTCGCGCGCAGTGTTTTATAGTACTTTAAAAAAAATTGTAGAAAAATAATAGAAGTACCTTAGTTGATTTTTTAAATTTTATCTTATAAGTAAGACATTCTTTTATTGCAATATGTATAAATTATATTCAGTTAAGTCAAATATCTTGGTGAAAATAATCATTTTGTCGACTACAATTTCTAAAAAAATTCACATTGTTCGGATTTTAATTTCGTAAGTTAGGAGTCCAAAATAAAAAAATCTTTTAACTAACTATTTTAATAAGGATTTTTGCAGTTAGTTAAAAAAAATTGTGTGTTAGATCTGTCAGCAATTTCAGATATTTTTAGCTTCGAAATTGACACTAAAAGTGAAATCAAGTAATCATCGGCTCAGTTATCTTGATGGTATTCACAAATACTGTATTAATTGAAAAAAACTCTTAACTAACTACATAGACAATAAAATTTCCTAAAATTATTAGTAATTCATATGTTTGTAAGATAAGTGGTTGATGGACAATTTGGTTTGAAAAATCACATATTTGAGCCAAACAGCGCACGGACCGCGTACACGGCCTTAACGGCGGAAAATCGATAGCATTTTATTAGTCAATGTCAACAACCTTCCTGTTAGACATGCCCACATGTGGGGTGTTTTGGAAAAACATTCAAATAAATTTCCTTGATGATTTTGTATATTCTTCGAGAGTTAAAATTGTTGTAATGAGTTTCTGTACTTATATTCAAAGGATATTTTGTATAAAAAGTTATTTGAATTTTTCTGATTACATTCTTGAATTGAAAACGCGATACTAACATTCTTGACTTAAAAATACTATTGGTGTGACGATTATTATACAATTTTAATTATAAATTAGAGTTGACGAATAAAATTGATTAGATAATTTATTCTTCTTTATATTTGCGGACCTCTTTACCTTTCTAATGGAAAAACAATGACTTTTGCGATACCGACTACTATAGATTAATTCGATCATTTGTTACCTACATTAGAATCTATTATTTCGTTCAGGACACGTATCATGTCTTTTTTTTGCTATTTAATAATATTAGTTTTTTAGGAAATAATTGGACCCTTTCTGGCGAATTCCTATATTTTTATGAAGTTAAACTTCGTAAAAAGTTTACATAACTAGAAAGTCGATACTCTTGCAGTTGCAAGAGTAAGTAGAGTTCTACTCTCGAAGTAAAAGACAATATTATCTAATGTACGCGTTTAAGCAATAAATAAATGAATTTGAAGAGAAACACAATATTAATATCTCTTACCTTATAACCACATTAATGTTATCTTCATCAGAGTTAAGAGTAGTGCTGGACCCTCGAGTGCTTCTATCGACGCTGCCGGCTCTACTGCTACCACTTAAAATAATGAAATAGGTAGTTATAAATATCTTATAAATAATTTTATTTCGTTTTCTACATACTCCTGAAGCCTAATTTTAGTTCGTTCATAATTCATAATTCTTTATCTATATCTATATCTATACTAATATTATAAAGAGGAAAGGTTTGTAATTATGTATGTATGTATGGTTTTCACGCATAAACTACTGGACCGATTTCAAAAATTCTTTCACCATTAGAAAGCTGCATCTTCACTGAGCAACATAGGCTATATTTCATTTTCAAAAAAATTAGAGATCCTTACCAAAAATGCAATAATGTAACCCAAGGTGTAAAAAATTCCTTAATAAAAATTCTGTCATCGCGTGCGCTGTGGAATCTATTCCTTGAAGTACGAGGATGGTTCTTATGAAAAAAACGTAAACATGTAGGTACCACGGGCGAAGCTGGGGCGGACCGCTAGTTTACGATAAACATGGTATAAAGATGTTACATTTGTTTTAGACTTTTAGTTACAGTAAGTACAGCATGAGCGCTTATTCAATTTAACGCAAGTCAAAATCTCCGCGATCTATTACGATAGATCGCGGCTTGCGCTATCCTTTTACTATGAACAGCATAGGTCCACAGGAGAGCGCCGAGCAACATGTCCTCTCTCTGGAAAGGCTCGCTGCCGACTGATTTGAATCGGGTCGCGCGCAGTGTTTTATAGTACTTTAAAAAAAATTGTAGAAAAATAATAGAAGTACCTTAGTTGATTTTTTAAATTTTATCTTATAAGTAAGACATTCTTTTATTGCAATATGTATAAATTATATTCAGTTAAGTCAAATATCTTGGTGAAAATAATCATTTTGTCGACTACAATTTCTAAAAAAATTCACATTGTTCGGATTTTAATTTCGTAAGTTAGGAGTCCAAAATAAAAAAATCTTTTAACTAACTATTTTAATAAGGATTTTTGCAGTTAGTTAAAAAAAATTGTGTGTTAGATCTGTCAGCAATTTCAGATATTTTTAGCTTCGAAATTGACACTAAAAGTGAAATCAAG
Source organism: Colias behrii (assembly GCA_029959065.1). Taxonomy (NCBI): domain Eukaryota; kingdom Metazoa; phylum Arthropoda; class Insecta; order Lepidoptera; family Pieridae; genus Colias; species Colias behrii. Next base: position 1,822,347 of record JARWMC010000013.1, read on the forward strand.
TAATCATCGGCTCAGTTATCTTGATGGTATTCACAAATACTGTATTAATTGAAAAAAACTCTTAACTAACTACATAGACAATAAAATTTCCTAAAATTATTAGTAATTCATATGTTTGTAAGATAAGTGGTTGATGGACAATCTGGTTTGAAAAATCACATATTTGAGCCAAACAGCGCACGGACCGCGTACACGGCCTTAATAGCCGTTATTCAAAAACAGTATGCAAATACCTCGTGTGTTACTTTAAAAGCTCTGTAAAATTTTCTAGAATATTTGCATTGTTTTCTCCTGTGGTTTTTTTTAGTGTACCTACCTACTAACATGGTAGTTACAAGTTAAGTAGATGGGATCGTTTTTAGAACGACCTGTTAAAATGGCCACAATGCAAGTCGTAACTAAGATGCAAATTTAATTTGCTCAGATAATAATCTATACTAATATTATAAAGCTGAAGAGTTTGTTTGTTTGTTTGTTTGTTTGTTTGAACGCGCTAATCTCGGGAACTACTGGTCCGATTTGAAAAATTCTTTCGGTGTTAGATAGCCCATTTATCGAGGAAGGTTATAGGCTATATATCATCACGCTACGACCAACAGGGGTGGAGCCACGGGGGTGAAACCGCGCGGAGCAGCTAGTAATACAAATATATCTAACCACTCATTTTGAAGTCAAAAAGGAAAATAAATATGTATAAACAAAACTCTATAAAGTCTATAATTTATTGTTAACAAAAGCTTAGATAAATTATTTCATAACTTAGCCGTTCTATAAAAGCGATATTCCTGTACATAGAAAAAATGTTTGATAGACACATCGGAAGCTATTATTTCTTCAAACACCAATCATTGATAACGATCGAGGCCCGTTGTTTTGATTGTACATCAATGTCAACATATAGGCACATTTAGGTAGGTACATATTCGACCTTCTGTGAAATCGGTAAATAAATGTTCCAAGAAAAAAGTATGTGTGCCGAGCACACGTGTCAGAACTCAGAAGTGAAACTACTTGGCACGACTCAAAGATACCAAAATCGTTGCTTTACTTCATGACGTGACGGAATTGCCTACATGTGGCCTACGCAGCCTTGAAATTTTACTCTCAACGCGCCTAAAGAAGTGTCACTTCAAAAATTGTTACTTGTAAAAGAATGAAGAGAAATGAATAACTATGTAAACATTTATCAAATTTAAAATAATTTCTGGTAGGTAACTGCTAGACAGTTGTCAATATAGCCTTGAAACTTCAAAAGGTCACATGTTATGTATTAATAGTTAAACATCAATAAAAGTTAGTTTTGCATCTGTTGTATTTCAGGGTGATATGGATTTTAAAGATAATTGGGTCGATGATGATAATATTAAGGTTAGAAAAAATAAAGAAAACACTTTCAATAAGATAAATCAGATCACAGATCCTTGATAAGTGTGGGTACAAAGTTTGAATTAAATCTGTCGGTCAAAACGCTTCTACAGGCGTCGGTTAGGTACGTACAAACATACAGATTACAGGTGAAGCTAATATAAAACTGAAGTGTATTCAGACTTATCCAAAGGGTTAAGAGCGCTTATTCAATTTAACGCAAGTCAAAATCTCCGCGATCTATTACGATAGATCGCGGCTTGCGCTATCCTTTTACTATGAACAGCATAGGTCCACAGGAGAGCGCCGAGCAACATGTCCTCTCTCTGGAAAGGCTCGCTGCCGACCGCTAGGAGTAATTGTATTCTATGCTGCCGACTGATTTGAATCGGGTCGCGCGCAGTGTTTTATAGTACTTTAAAAAAAATTGTAGAAAAATAATAGAAGTACCTTAGTTGATTTTTTAAATTTTATCTTATAAGTAAGACATTCTTTTATTGCAATATGTATAAATTATATTCAGTTAAGTCAAATATCTTGGTGAAAATAATCATTTTGTCGACTACAATTTCTAAAAAAATTCACATTGTTCGGATTTTAATTTCGTAAGTTAGGAGTCCAAAATAAAAAAATCTTTTAACTAACTATTTTAATAAGGATTTTTGCAGTTAGTTAAAAAAAATTGTGTGTTAGATCTGTCAGCAATTTCAGATATTTTTAGCTTCGAAATTGACACTAAAAGTGAAATCAAGTAATCATCGGCTCAGTTATCTTGATGGTATTCACAAATACTGTATTAATTGAAAAAAACTCTTAACTAACTACATAGACAATAAAATTTCCTAAAATTATTAGTAATTCATATGTTTGTAAGATAAGTGGTTGATGGACAATTTGGTTTGAAAAATCACATATTTGAGCCAAACAGCGCACGGACCGCGTACACGGCCTTAAGAAGGGTTAGGCCCTTCTTATGAATGGGTCAAAAATCTGTCGATAACACATCAATGTGTTTGTGCATGTGTGCGTGCAATTTGTCTATGTCATTGTTTCTGACTCGTGTAGGTTGAATGCATAATGTCAATACTTTGTGCTCATATAATTTTATATGGAGTTTTATTTAGTGTTTATTATTTTTATTCAATTCTGATCATGCCATATTCAATCATATTAAATTAGTATTTAAGGCTAATTATGATGAATGGTAGTAAAAGGGCAATGGGAATAATATATTCTACCAATTAGGGTTTTGTCGAGTGATTGATTAGATCAAATAAAATTCAATATAATTTCTATTCCAGAGAAAACTGTTTTAACAAACAGGTATTTATATTTAACATTTAGGTAAGTTACGTTTACGTTTTGGAAAATTGTTGGACAACTTCTATAAATTCGATTTTGCTTGTGATGATTATTTTTGATTAAAACTTGTGTTGGTTGATGCAAGTGAATAGTGCGTTTCTGAAAAGAAAATAACTATAAATGCAAATCAATGGTTTCACATAAAAAATAAAAATTAGTTAGTAGGTGAAAACGGCAAAATGGACTGTTATCTATGAGCTAAAATTGAAAATATTAAAGTTTTTTCGCACTGAAATTTCTAATATGTATTACAGAACGTATGAGTGATGGAATGACTGTTTCCAAAACACGATTGGAAAAATTTTGCTCGATAAAAAAAAAATCCTGAAGTTTCCTCTAAAATATCATATAAGGGTCATTGTCAAATTTTGCGCAGGTAAACGTAACTGCAGATTTCAAAAATGTGAAAAAGAAAATATTTTAAAATTGAACTTTTCTTTATGCCTGTGCCTGTTAAAATAACTGAAGTAGGGTTAATTTAAGTTGGCCGCGATGTTTAGCTAATAATTTAAGATTTATTTCAGATTTAGTGCGTCAGGGTGGTGAAAAAATACAACTCTGTTATCATTATACTTTACCTTTTATCATAAAATTAAATAAGCCAGTCGCACATATTTTGGCTTTTATATTAATTACAGTCTTATATCTTATAATCACCATTAGAAGTACAAGCTTTTTTTAAGTTTTACAGTAATTCATTTAAAGTTTTAGTCAACTCTGTTACTTTATGAATAATAACAAACCTTAAATTCTACACAACTCCATGAAATATCTATAAATTAACAGCTAATTACAACATATAACCGCTTCATTAACTGGCAAATTAACCTATTGTAATATAGCAGTATTATATTGAATAGCTTTTCCTAAATTTCGTAAATATGTTCTTTAATCTTCGGGACACGAAAGTAACAGAGTTGTAACACAGTAACTTAGTTGTTCTTTTTGTACTAAAAGTGAATAAATTGCATACTCTTGATATGTTTCCACGTTCGAAAAGATTGATTTTGGTTTTTAAAACATTTTTCTTACATGTGGGCTGATTTTTTTCATATGAAACTTTGATCCACAGCATGACATTCTTTTATAATTTGTATTTCCTGCCTAGAGAATTTAACGGCCTTCTTGTCAAATATTTTATCAATAGCATACTTTTCCTTCCGATTCTTAACTTTTTCATGGCGTTTTTTAATAGCATTTACTGAATTAACTGGATTGCCGTCCGTATTTTTAGACTTTTTTCGTTTTTCTCTGTTGCATTGTTTTTAATACGTCTCGTATCTCTTGTTAACTGTTTGTAATTGTTACTTAAATTTTATATAATCTGTAAATAACTGCGATATGTTTCTCTTAACTTGCTTGCTGCTCAGCTAGCGTGAGAAGCATTTTAAGGGCGTTAATAACGGCAGAATATCCTGTAACAATATTTTCAAGGTAACATTTAATTATATATGATTTATTTACATATAACAACTCAAAATTACTTTAGGAAACCGATTATTAAGAAAAAAAAAATATTACAAATATAAAATTTCAAACAAAAGTTAAAGAATACATGCTTACTCAACTCTGTTACCATGAGCTAAGTAACAGAATGATGATAACAGAGTTGTAAATTTTACATTCTAAAAGACATAAATCATAGAATAATGCATTTAGTTATTTTTTTATTTCAAATTGAGCATAATTACCCCTTAAACAACAAATTGAACGTAAAATAATAGAAAAAAACGGTTTTACTTACGTTAATAGGGAGGTAACAATGTTGATGCGGAATAAAAACACGCGGCACGTTCAACGCCATGCGGTCGACTGAAATTCAGTGTACCCCTCCCCCCGACCTAACGAACGACCACAATGGCTGCAGAAACCTTGCTCAAGCTAATAGAAAGTCGAAAACAGCGCCACCTCTATTTTGAGTAATTATTTATTTAGTAACATAGTAGAGCACACGATTCTAAACACTACGTGGGACAAAGTTAAAAATTTTTTTATAAAATAAATTTTAGCACTGATCGGTTTTAAAATCTACTCTTAGAAATATTTACAATATTCTGTTTATAGTAATATTTTAATTGATGTGGGTTGGTATATTGGAAATTGTAGTTATTTTATATTTTCTGTAACGAAGTGCTACTTGGGACAGGTCAAATTTGTATGGAAAACCCTTCTGTTACCAGAAACAACCACAATGTTACTTTAAAAAATAAAATAAAAAATGAAAAATAGGCCTTTATTTTATTAACATATTATTAGTAATGCGATTAAGTTTGTATTTGCTGTAAGTTTTGAGTGACAGTTAACTTTTTAATGGTATAGAAGTAAAAAAGTTTTGAGGGACAAGTTTACCTGCGCAAAATTTGACAATGACCCATAAATGCTCATTACAACCGTATTTTACGATAATAATTACGTAATAATTTTCTATAAATTGGTCGTGAAACTTATTAAGCTATTATACGAATTGTTATAAATAACCAAAATTACTAATAAGTAATAAACTAATAACTAAAGACTTATTACCATTTCAATTTAATGAAAGCTCTACAAATTGGAAAGCCTACATGCAAGAATGATTCATTTGGTTAGTTTCCAAAAACCCTTTATTTGATTTGGTTAATAAACCCAGAAGTTTTTAACGAAAATAAAAAAAACTCTTTCGTTTGTTATCAATAAATGTTTTATTTATTCATTTATTTTATTTTATTTTAAATGATGAATAAGAATTCTTATTAATTCTGTGTTCTTACCATGTTTATGGTATGACGTAATAATATGATTGTAAGAAGATTTATTTCATAGTTAGATTGGTAACCGAAAGCTGTTGATTTTGATTGCATGTTTTTATGGACTGATAGCATAAACAAAAGAAAAAACTATGAAAAATTACACGATTATAGAATTGTTGAAATATTATAGGTAGTTATTATTTCAACTTTCAGTAAACCAAACTTGAATGCCTCTTGTTTACTTTTTGCTAGCACCGCCTGTACTAATTGTTGACATTATTACACACAATAAATTCAAACTAAAATTGTCAAACAAACAATTCCCCGAAAACAAAAATTGATTCACGTATTTCGTCATGGAAACACTGCCCTTTGGCCGTCCATTTACCGCTATCCATTTACAAAAACGGAGGGTTGCGTGCCATGTTAGGGGTGCTAGTGACTGATTGCGCATTTAATATTTATTAGGCAATCTTATACACTTTGTGGTGATGGGTTCAAGGTGGCATTGCGGTTATATGCATAACTAGCTGACAATATCCTGCCTTCTTAAAATTTTGGGGTATGAAAAATAGATGTTGCCCGATGAATAAAAATTAGCAGGAGTATCGGTCAAGTTGTTTCGGAGGAGTTTAATTCCAAACACCATGACAGAAGAATTTTATTCGTAAATTAGCTATCCCGGGCTACGTTGTTCGGTCTTAATTTTATCATTTAGGGGGAGGAAATATAGATGTTGACAGAATCTAAGGCCTACCGAGCCATTTCGGATGACGTAAATTACAAACTTTTATTTTTTTACTAACATTTTATTTATTTTAATTAGACATCTAGAAGCACTTTTGAATGGTCTTAACACAGTTTCGCCATTTACCATCAATTCGAAAAGTAATTTGAAACTTTTGTCGGCCGACGTAAACTTATTTGATTAACAATTCTTAATTCTAATAAATTGATGAAAACTAATATCACTTTCTTTTTTCGAGAGAATAATAAATTTGAATACATTAATATAAAATAGTTTTGCACAAGCATCATCACAACCTATATGAGTTCTATATAAGGCGTTAATAGGGGCTAGCGACCTTGGCGACGATTTACAAGGCGGGATCGGGGGACTGGCGCGAATCTACCGTAGTAAAAGTACGTATAAAAATTATTTAAAAAGATATTTGGATATTGAATCAAAATTTAAAACAACCATGCCCTGTGTTTCAATTTCATAAACACACTGTAAAAACACTACAATAATTGACGTTATATTGACTTAGCGTTTTGGTTTAAAGTCCAAAAATCGACCTCAGTTCATGATTTTTTTCCAAAAAACCTGATTGTAAAATAAACAAATTAAAACAACCATGCCCTTTATCATATTCGAAACTTTAATATACATTTTTTTAGATATGTACATTAAGAATCTAAGAAGAAAAACGGTTATAACTAGAGTTAATTTTCGGTATTAAAAGGGAATTCTACCCGATTCGAACAAAAAATATGTATACTGGCTGAATTGTTAACCACCGCGTTTTTTAAATACAATTGCAGTTAGTAGAAATATATATAAAAATAGTCATACAGTCGAGTTTTTAATATTCATTTTCACACGCAGTTATAACCTTGCTAAAACTATTTAACACGCTTTTACTTCATCTGCATGTTTGAATGTAACCGACTCGAGATAGACCTCGATTTTGAGCCACTTTAAACGGACAGATTTAATTCTAACTCAGGGACAATATAATAATTGCATGGCTTTATGCGCGTATTTTTAACAATATTAATTATCTTAAGTATATAGATTAATTTATCTGTTACGTAGTAACTATGTACTTAGTAATATGTACTTTATCTATTACTATTATTTACTTCTGACAAATCTAAAGAACCTTACCTGCCATTCCTAGATCTACTGCGAAGGCTGTCATCATCACCAGTCCACTTCACTAACGCTGGCAACCCCACAGTACTGATGCCTTTTGAGAGCCCTACTCCAGGCTGTTCTGTGCTCCTTGCTTTGCGGGCTTTTAGTTCTATACCTGCTTAATTAATTAAATTAGTAACTGATTGGTTTGTAAGTTAAAACATATTTACAACCAGAAGGCTTTATTTTTGAAAAATCCTCGATAATGTATTGCAAAATTTCAGTCATTTAATTTCAAAATTTTAGTTATTAGAACAATATTATATGATAAAATCGATTCCACATTCTTCAGTTTTGAATTTAGTCAATAGTTTTTAAAGAATTACCTACGTTATATTTTCCCGCAATCAAAAACTTTCGAATTATAAAATTAATTCACACAAAATTTAACACATAGGTATTTGACAGTCGACTTTTGAAATTGAAAGAGATAAGTAGGACAAAATTTAAACTTACCGTATTTTGTAGATCCAGCCAACGTCTCAGCAGATTTTGAAATGCTTCTCGACAAAGCAGAAGGAGGCGCTTTCATAGGTGTAGCATGTCTATGGTGGTATACCATGTTTTGTGATAACGGTTGAAACAATTGTAAATTCTTCAGCGACATACTCTTTTTTGTAATGTGACATTTTTTTCGTAAAACACAATTTTTGTCATAATACACCCATTTACTTATTAACTGTGTTCTTCAGGTGAAAGGTATTGCTAAATGGTCACTAGTTAATTTTACGACGACTTTTATAGACTAATTTGTTGTTAAATTTTGATAACAACGTTAAAACTTATGCGGGTTTTAATTTCAAACGTACATATTAGTTTTCTCTTTTATTGCGTATTATAATTTAACTTCACTTATGTCCTAAAATATTAATTTAATAATTTACAATAGTTTTTATTGTTATTAATATTTCCCGCGCACAATGACGTCAATTTTTTTTCACAGGAAAATTGGCGCCAGTTTTTTCTTTTTCAAAATGGCGACGCGACCGTGTAGAAACCACGCGCGGTTACCACTGATGATTCGATTTTCCCTTACAGACAATAAAGCCTAGTATACACTATTAGTTTTGATCGAAGTTCAATATATGCGAGTAGAAAAATAAAACTCTTTATGAAACGTTCAGTTGAAACAAATATGATGAAAATTCTCAAATGTTAAAGTTTTTAAACATCGTTTAAATTTCCCAGTTTTTACTTTTGATAAGTCTTTATTTGATTGTGATTTTTGTATAACCTAGCGATTAAAATTGTAAAAAAAAAAGTAATTTCAACTCCTTGTTGGGGTTACAATAAAAAAAAAATGGTTGCCTGTAAAGTCGGTTTTACGGGCGAAGATTTTACGTGACAACGTCTTTTTCTCGGTAGAATATTTATGTGCTGCGCGCGCGGCAGACCGCGGGCCTCTCTCTCGTTCGGTGACTCATCGTAACGTTACCGAGCGTTACACTTTTTCATAAGTGACTCCCAGTCGCAACCTAATTTAAGACGTTGTCACGTCAAAAAAACAACCCGCATTCTTCTTCCACAATATTTCAATACAAAATTCCCTTATTGATTTCCACAGAACATTTTCGGTAATAAATAAATATACATATATTATGTAATGTTCAACATTGCTTCCTTATGTCTACACAGTCCACCCCTAAAATAATTGTAAAATAGTTTTTACGTGAAAGAGTAACAAACATCCATACAAACTTTCGCCTTTATAATAGTATTAAGATAAGATTAAGATTGAAAATGGACACAATTTAGGTATGGAGAGTTATAGTCTAAGATCCCACCGCAGGATCAGTGCGTTCATCGGTTTTTTGCTGAAAACCGAATTTTTATGTATATTTATAATTAGGAGAATATATATCGACTAGGTTGCCAGTCAAAATTTGGCCGCAAGCATGTTTAATTAAAATTTTTCTAATCGATTTTTGGGGAAAAAATTCGTTCACTTGTTTTTTGAATAAAATGTAGTCTACATCACGTCAAATGATATAAAAATTCTAAAAAATCACGGTTGCCGCTTTTCACCTGGCCGCAACATCTTGGCAGCCTGGTGCAAACAGGTATGATTTCGATTCATTTTTACGTTCATAACGCACATTTATGAATCATATATCAAATTAAAGCTAATTTTTTTCTATTTATTACCATATATGGTTGCCTAATTAAATCCGGCCGCAAATAAGGGTTGCTGGCTTTTAAAAATTATAAATATAGGATTAGTGCGTTCATCGGTTTTTTGCTGAAATCGAATTTTTATGTATATTTATAATTAGGAGAATATATATCGACTAGGTTGCCAGTCAAAATTTGGCCGCAAGCATGTTTAATTAAAATTTTTCTAATCGATTTTTGGGAAAAAAATTCGTTCACTTGTTTTTTGAATAAAATGTAGTCTACATCACGTCAAATGATATAAAAATTCTAAAAAATCACGGTTGCCGCTTTTCACCTGGCCGCAACATCTTGGCAGCCTGGTGCAAACAGGTATGATTTCGATTCATTTTTACGTTCATAACGCACATTTATGAATCATATATCAAATTAAAGCTATTTTTTTCTATTTATTACCATATATGGTTGCCTAATTAAATCCGGCCGCAAATAAGGGTTGCCGGCTGTTAAAGATGTTGAATATTTAAGGTTGAGTGTAAACATGCTTGCGGCCAAATTTTGACTGGCAACCTAGTCGATATATATTCTCCTAATTATAAATATACATAATATACATAAAAATTCGGTTTTTAGCAAAAAACCGATGAACGCACTAATCCTATATTTATAATTTTTATAAGCCAGCAACCCTTATTTGCGGCCGGATTTAATTAGGCAACCATATATGGTAATAAATAGAAAAAAATTAGCTTTAATTTGATATATGATTCATAAATGTGCGTTATGAACGTAAAAATGAATCGAAATCATACCTGTTTGCACCAGGCTGCCAAGATGTTGCGGCCAGGTGAAAAGCGGCAACCGTGATTTTTTAGAATTTTTATATCATTTGACGTGATGTAGACTACATTTTATTCAAAAAACAAGTGAATGAATTTTTTTCCCAATAATCGATTAGAAAAATTTTAATTAAACATGCTTGCGGCCAAATTTTGACTGGCAACCTAGTCGATATATATTCTCCTAATTATAAGAAAGAAAGAAAGAAAGAAAGAAAAGAAAGAAAATACATTTATTTGTACCGATGCACATTAATACATACAAAAGAAATAAAATAAAATTAACTTATAACTAGTTACAACGGCACAAAATGGATAATATCCACTCAGTGGTTTGAGAATCTAAGGACAAGACACTTAGATTCTCCACTGATTTTCAGTGGACACCACATTGACATCCTGACAGTGGCAGTGTACATATTATGAAAAAAAATAGTAAAAAAATAAATAAAATAAAAGCAATAATATAATATATAGGAATATAATATAGTAGATAGGAAACATACACATATATATATATATATATATATATATATATATATATATATATATATATATATATATTATAAGAATTACATAACAGACAATAATACATTCTAAAAGAAGATACAATACTAATACGCGATACATCATATATATATGTAATTAATAAACAACAAATAGAATTATCACCAGAGCCGTACCGAGTCACGTGTTTGGAGCCCCGACCTCAGAACCTTTTTGCAAGCAGAGTAAATGGGACTTCAGTTTGTTTTTGAAGCCCAATACATTGTTGCTATTGCGGATCGGTGGTGGCAAGTCATTCCAGCACTTAGAGGCACTAAATTTAAAGCTACCCCTAAATGCTGCAGTTCTGTGGAGGGGCACTTCCATCAGTACATTCCTGTATCGTGTTGAGTGACTCGTGTTTGACTCCGACAACCACCTCAGCTTTTTGTACAAATAGGCTGGTACTTTGTACTTAACTACATTAAATAAAAGTGTAGCTAGTTGTATTTGCTGCCGATACTCCATCTTTAAAGTGTTACTACTGTTCAAATACGGGGTGACATGGGCTCGGGGTGGAATATTGTGACAAAAGCGAGTGCAAGCATTTTGTACCCTCTGCATTATTTTTTTAGTTGATGCTAATAACCGGGGACCTATGACAGTGCTCGCATAATTAAATTTTGAGAGGATCAGCGATTCACATAATAGTTTTCGAACGTTTACATTAAGATAATTTCTTATTCTATACAATAATTTAAGACGATAGAAACAATTTTTTGATATATTAATTATGTGATTATGAAAACGTAAGGATTCGTCAAAAATTACACCTAAATTGCGTGCTTCCATAACCCTTTCTATTTGTTCTCCGCTTATTGACAAACATGGTTTTTGGCTTGCGATGGCATTAACTTGGCACCTGGTTCCTAAGATCATGTATTTACTTTTACTTGGGTTTAAAACGAGGCAGTTAGTTTTTGACCATGAAACAATATTACTTAGATCTTCTTGAAATTTTGTCAAGGCAACGTCCATCTCACTCACTTTAAAAGTAATGTATAATTGTATGTCATCAGCATATATATGATATTTACAATGTTTTATGATATTCGTGACATCCGCTGTGTACAAAATGAATAGCAGTGGACCGAGTATGGAGCCTTGCGGAACGCCTCTAGTAACCCGGACACACTGAGAAGTACATGCATCATCTCCACCTATTTTAACGACCTGTGAGCGATATGTAAGGTAACTTTCAAACCACATAACCGTGTTCGCATCAAAACCATAATATGTAAGTTTTGAGAGTAGTAACTTTATATTAATAGAATCAAAGGCACGTGAGTAATCTAATAAGACTAGTATGGTACCTTCTCCTTTATCTTGTGCCTCCAGTACGTTATCGACGACATCAATCAAAGCACTAGTGGTACTTCTATACTTCCTAAACCCAGATTGAAGGTTAGGTAAAATATCGTTGGACTCTAAGTACTTTCTAAGCTGGTCACAGACTATTTTCTCTAAGACCTTGGACAGGCACGGCAAAATACTAACCGGTCGTAAATCCTTGAAATGTACTGGGTTATTGTTTTTTGGCAGCGGTGTTACTAATGCCTTACGCCAAAGATAAGGAAAGGTATTCGATGTGATGGAAGCGTTGAAAATCATAGTCATTATATCAGTGATGTATGGCAACAATAATTTCAGCATCTCTAGCGATATGCCATCGCAGCCAACCGCGTTGGATTTCAAACTTCTGAAATGTTCTAAAACCTCTTTTTGTGAGACAGTTCTCAGAGAAAATTGCAAGTCTCCCTTCTTGTTCTGCATAAAGAAATCCACCGCGGAATCGGGTGCAGTGGTGTCGCCAGGTACATCGAGAAAATGTCTATTAATTTCGTCAGGTTTTCTAAGGTGATCAGGTAACGCAGCATCATTCCCATTGTTTACAGTAACATTATTTTTTATAGTTTTCCAAAGGATCTTAGGATTACTCATATTAGTGTTAACGAAAGTATTAAAATAACAAGTTTTTTCGCGCTCCATAGCATCAATTACAACCCTTTTCAAATCTTTATAATACTCTTGGTGGGAGCTAATTTTCGTAACTTTATACTTGTAATGAGCTTCATCTCTTCGTTTCATTAACTGCTTAATATTGTATGTAACCCATGGATAGTTATGATCTTTTAGGTTTATTGTTTTAAACGGAGCAAACACGACAAAAATTGAAATAACTAAGTCATTAAAGTTAGAAACAGATTTATTTACATCTTTTTGGTCTATAATAAGGTCCCAGTTAATCCCAGTCATAATATCTTTAAAAATAGATAAGTCAATATTCTTTAAAGGCCTATATATACTCTTTTTTGGTATGTGTTTTTCTACGACCAAACTAAATTCACATACTATAAATGAATGGTCACTGAGATTACTGATGTGATCGACAGTGACTTGTACTGCAGAAATATCTGCACACACCAGATCAAGTAATGATTCATTATGCGTGGTAAAGTGCGTTGGTTCGTTGACAAATTGGGATAATTTAGTGAGTTCTAAAAATTCATTTAGATTCCGATAGCCTAAAGATTTACTGTCACTATAATTTACGTTGAAGTCTCCTACAATAATTAAATGGTCAGCCCATGAGAAACTAACTACGGAATCGTAAAGAGCGTTAAAGAAGGTGTCGACAGAAAACCATGGTGGGCGATATCCAGTACCAATGACAATACTTTTACCCCTCACCTTGATTGCGACCCACATTTGCTCCACATCAGACCAACAAGGGTGCTGTAAAGTTCTAAAATTAAGACTTTTTCTGATGTAGAAACCAACGCCTCCACCGCGACTGCGTATCTGCTGTGGGCGTGGGGTATGTATTAGACGATACTCGTGGAATCTGGGAGCACGGCCCTCTTCTCCTTGTCTTAGCCAGGTCTCGTTCAACCCCAAAACATCAACGTTGTGTCGCTTAATAGCAATAAATAACTCCTCATGTCCAGTTCCCAGTGAGCAAGCATTCAAGAAACCAATTATGAGATTATAAATATACATAAAAATTCGGTTTTCAGCAAAAAACCGATGAACGCACTGATCCTGCACCCGGATCTCGTACTATTAGGTATGTGTCATATGGTGAAATACCACAACGGTGATGAATTTTCTTCTCTTGGTAACTTTAATAATAATTGTTGTATTGAATAATAATTATATTGATTATTTACTTTTTTGACTTGGTCCCTATCTAATGCGATAAATTTCCCAGTAGGTATTTATCTAAGCTGAAAGGACTCAATAGATTTGAATAAATTGTTGTCCTTGATTTATATATAACTACACTTTTTCTTAATTATTATGTGAAATACAACACAACAAACATATAATGGGTCGAATTACGGAACTAATGACTGTATTTGACCTTCTAAGGAAATAAGTAATAGGAAAATGGGTCATAACAAAAAAGCTCTTTTTCAGACACTAGATAGATTGGCCAAAATCCTTGAAGCAAATCTAGACCGTATACTGTAGGGCTTCAATTCAACGTTCATATTAATTTTTTAAGCTTATTTAGCACCCAAAACCAATTTGTGCTAACAATAAGCAAGTCATTTATCATTTTTATCGTGAGTTAAATTAAAGTTATCGTTGATTATAAGCCAATATAACCTCAAAGATAGTAAGTATAATTAATGAAAAATATAAAAATGAAAATTAATTAATATTTAGAATGTGGACGAAACTCATCTACAATATTTTCATCGAAAAGAGGAGGAAATGGGAAGAAAACTAGAACGACTGATGCCAATAAAAATAGTTGAAAATATCGAGTGTTTTTTTTAAACCCCAAACACAAAAATGATCTGTCATGTGTGTTATCTGTTTTGCTTTATCTGTAGGTTCCTATAAAAAAAAGACGTGTGGCACTCGGGGACTGCCGCGGTAAAGCTATTGCATGGCATGCCTTCAAGCCACACCTCCGTGCCCGGGCCCGTCGGAGTGGGGAGCGTGAGGTTTTTTCGTTACGGAATTTCTAGATTCGGTCCCCGCGCTCAAGGCCCGCGATAGAAGCTATGCAATAGCTTAACACGTTCGCTGCGAAACAGGGCTTGAAACACCCTGTCCGTGTCTCGTCGTTATAGCGGTAGGAAAAAACTTAAACTTCTCTGTCGTGCGGGAGGCATAACTTCCATCTGGTTCAGTGTAGGAAAGTGATATCTATATATCTGAGATGTGCTATTGATTCCTAGTTCAATGGTATACCGACCTTAATACCGGGTTTCTTAGACCTCGTGCCGCACTGAACAAATAAAAATTCTAACACAGTGCGGAACGAGGTTGCGAACACCTCGTACCATCGCGCACCTCGTACCGCACCTTAAGCTAGCTTCACGCGGTTAGTGTTGTGCAACGCATTCGAGACTATTTGTGGAACAACTTATTGAAGCTTTTACAAAGAAGGACCTGAATGTGGATACAGGTAATTTTCAAACATCCTAACTACTTGTTATAATAAATATCGTTAATAGAAAGGTGAATGTGACATGTTGAGTAACTTTCTTCAAATAGGTTGATAATCATGATTACTATTAGTGTGTTTGTTCATTGAACTAGCGGCAAATCCAAAACTCCCGGCAATCGGTGTATGGCTCATCAAAATTTAACTCTTGCCTAAGTCAACAAGCCAACAAACAAGGCACATCATCTCTTAAAGGGATCAAAGAAGAGGAGATGTGTAGGATGTTACGAAAAACTCCGCACCTTCTTAACAAGTCGTGAGGCCGACAAAAAAGTAAAGGAAATTCTCACAGAATGCACTGGTTGCAAACAATATTCTGGTTTGGCCTGTTTTAATAAAAAACATCCATAAGTTTGATAAATAAATACAATTAAATAAAATCGATATTTCTTTTCCCATCACTAAATTATATGAAAAACTGCTATTGTTCAGTGCGGTATGGGGTACATCAGACCCCACATTTTATTTTACCCATAGAATCTAAACTAACTAATCTAACCACGGGCGGCGGTAGATTTAGGTTAATGAACTCATTGTTAATAATAATCACGACAAAAGCCGCACACTTTGTCTTATTTGGCGCCAAAAAAAGGATTTTGGTCTCCTACGGGCGGTGGGGTTTAATATGCCTCGTGCTGCCACAATCTCTGGTATAGGACAAGGTTTAAAACGACCCGTAACGCAGTAATGGAAAGTATAGATATATCTGTGCCGCAGCGAACGTGTTAAAAGTTTTCCTCTTTCTCTGTAAGTGTAGGTATTAGTAAAAATAAATGATAATGCTATTGTATAAAAATCTTTTCCGGTCTGACCATAACAATATGCTATTAATGGGAAATCGATGTTACTAATCACAATATTGTCACAAAGCAATAATTTATGAACTTAACCTTTTATATTAAAACGTCACACTAATCACTATCTTCTATAAAAAGTTGGAAGATCGATGACTTTTTTAATATTACCCAAGTAGGTATTTCACCTAAGAATGGTGCGTCGTATCTATCTGAAAAAAGTTTGGCATAGAGATGGATTGTAGGCACACATAAAATAAATGGTAGGTAGTAAGATCGTCATCATCATCGTCCTCGTTTTAGCCTTTTCAGGTACTTATTGAAGAAGTACTTTTTATTTCTTTAATATTTCTTTTATAGATTCCGTTAGACTAAAGTCTTTGAAAATAACATGTAGATATATTTTTATTGTTTTGTATGAATGTTACTAGGAGAATTTTTATAAAGATATTAAAGGTATGTTACAATAATAATATATTCCGGAAGAAAGCTATTATAGTGCCCTCTGCCGCGTAACAGTGAAATATGCTTGAATTGTGTACAAAAATACATTTAAATTTTAATGATAATAAAATCATATGTTGGATTGCAAAGGATGCTCATTATGCATAATTTTGGATGTATAAACTGATTTAAGATAATAATGGAGGATTAGATGAGAGTTGCCTTGAACTATTTTACCTTTGTTCTTTTGATTATGTGTAAGATGAAGCCTTCAAAACGTTATTAGGTATGTGAAATATGATATCGAATAATGATGAACATCCCTACTATCCCTACTAATAATATTATAAATGCGAAAGTAACTCTTTTGGCACAGACAATCTTTAGACCCTGAAAAAGAACATAGGCTACCTTTTATCAAAACACCACGCGGGCGAAGCCGCGGGCGGAAGCTAGTTTACTTATATGTGCAGAAATAGAGAC
This sequence comes from Colias behrii, assembly GCA_029959065.1. Classification (NCBI taxonomy): domain Eukaryota; kingdom Metazoa; phylum Arthropoda; class Insecta; order Lepidoptera; family Pieridae; genus Colias; species Colias behrii. Next base: position 1,839,404 of record JARWMC010000013.1, read on the forward strand.
ACAGAATTATCATAATATTTATATTATGATAATTCTGTGTATATAGCTTTAGCTCATTCAATCATTTTTAAAACATCATTATTATTTACAGCTATGTATATGAATGTCTAGAATCCAGATTGATGTTGATCATTGATTAATTCATCTGATGATTTAAAAATTCAATCAAAAAAGTGTTCGCTAAACCTCCATCTGCAGGTAATAGGAATATTTTAACATGGAAATTAATAAATAATAGATTTCAACTTTCAACTAAATACACAGATAAAGCACAAACTATGTGGATATGTGATAATTATGCATAACAAGGGTGACGCAGCGCACAATGACGTGTCAGATGCGGTTCGCTGATCCTCAATTTTGGTTCAACTAGATTATAAATTGTAGTTTCCATTGTTCTACGTCACGGGAATTTATTGTTAATTATGGATGAGGTAGAGGTATAGCTCGGCTTCATAATAGCTACTGTAATAAAAGCTTCAGCCATAAAATATCAAATTTGCTATCATACCAAAATAACCTTTATTTTGGTATGATATCTCTTACGTCTTATATTATTATTTATTTCTAGCTGTCCCGGCAAACGTTGTTCTGCCTTACTCTTATCACTTAGGGGTATGAAAAATAGATGGCGGCCGATTCTCAGATCTACCCAATATGCACAGAAAATTTCATAAGAATCGATCCAGCCGTTTTGGAGGAGTATGGAAACTAACATTGTGACACGGGAATTTTATATACTAAATTAAAATATTTCTTTCCACGCGGCTTTACGGAAGTAGTTAGTATGGACATTGTACACGGATAAAAATTTAGATCCAGATTTTATCCAAAATCCAAATCGTAATTTTAAGATGTGACACTTCCATATATCTAGGACAATTCTAGGACCTATTCGTCATTATGTCCTAACTGCAGTAGGATTAAATATAACAGTAAAATGGAAACAAACACACATACAAAACAATAGCACTTCCTCTTCCTACATATTTAATGCATTTGTTTAGTTATAGTATTTAGATTCGATCAACATTATACGCAAAAAGTTGAAGAAGAAACAATTTTAAGATAACATTATGATATTACTTTTGATATGCTTTTGATTAAATGCATTGTTACTATAAGAATTTGTATGTAGGTTGGTTTCTACTAGAGCAATTTTAAAAATTTGATAGTCGTTTTGATTTTAAAAGATATCCAATTTATTTATATTAGAAAAAAATGATATGATTCAAATTCAAAAAACGTTCTGGGTGGAATGAAAAAAAAATTACTTAACTAGGTACTAGTTACTTAAAAAAAAAACAAATATTTTTTATTATCTCGTTTATGTAAGCCGATAAATATATAGAATTAGGAGAAGAGACTTAGGGGAATAGATTAGGAGAACCTCGACTGGATTATGGACCCTAATATTAAATAACAATTAGAATTTGTAGTTTGATATGATACATAATAAATAAGTTTCATAGTAAGTATTTTTCCCAAGCTTATAACAGCTATTTATTTTAATTTTTAAATTAAATGTACTCGTTCCACAAAATCCACCAGTAATTTTCGTAATTCGCATAAAACCTTAAATTACATATCTCAATCGAAAATGGAAATTGCGAAACAAAAAATGTAAACCATACGAACCCATGGACATTATCTTCGCACGCACCATCAATAGCCTTGTTCGCTATAATATGGCTCTCAGTCAGATGGACGGATGGACACAAAAAAACCAACCATATAATTATTTTAAACCGCCAACGTAACTTGTAACCAGTCCAACATAGACGCCTGATCGTACCGCACCGGTTCGAAATTAAAAAATTGAAATATAGTTTTAAAAAGTTTTTTTTTATAGATTAAAAAATGTAAAGCTGGCTGTTCACGATCTATAGGGTTTTATTTATAGAAAACTGGTTTTGTTTGTGCGTTTTATTGCATAGGATGCGCTGCATAGGCTGTTGAAGATGATTCGATTGATAACTCAGGTGAGTGCTATTTTATTATTTTATTGTATTAACAATGTAGAATTTTATTAAAATCGTTGTAAATGAAATGCTGATTATTATTGTCATAATATATTTATTGTTAGTTAGCATTAAATTAACAATTGATACAAAAACAATAGTAGGTAATTCAGTATGAAATTACTGAAGTTGGCAAGATAAAGAAGATTAATGAAAATCTAAATCAAGATATGAACAAATAAATGCTTAGATATATAAAATAATTATAAAAATTATTTTTGATGTGTTAATAAAATAAATCTTGAATATCTTACACAATTTCATTTTCGACTTCTTCTAATTAAATATTCCAAAAACTATAGTTACTTTTAGTGGAAATAAATTAATTTGCATTTTCGTAAAACTTAAAACGTTAATATAAATAAAATAAAAAACTGCATATCAACCAAATGTTAAAGAAATTAATTGTCGATTTCTTTAGACGCGTTGGGAGTAAAATTTCAAGGTCGCGTCATGGCAATACCGTCACGTCATGGAGTAAGGCGACGATTTTGGTATCTTTGAATCTTGCCAAAGAAGTTTCACTTCTGACACGTGTGCCAATAAATTGTTAGAAACCATGCAGATTACGATCGCATTATTATCTCTGCGTTTCAAGCGTATTATTATGCATTATAACACGTTCACTGCGGCACCTAAAATGCCAAACTTACCGTTGTTGCGGCATGTCTTCAATACTTCACATCGGCAAGTTCACCACTGTGCGTCATGAGCCATTTTTATCACAAGGTTAATAATTTCATGAAATTTCAAGATATTTCAAAAATTTTTTTTTCGGATAATAGTATATATAGTCTTGTATATACCGCATAAATAGCTTTTAGTTTGACTCAATAGTTTAAAAGATATGAGGGAAAATGTAAACCCCTGATTTTGTGAAAAATTATTTGCCATCCCGCACTGCGTTGATACGGCATGTTTACAGTAATAGCGATGGGAAACACTGTAAAATAAAACATCGATATCGATATAAATCAATTTTGTATATTTCAGTCTGTTTGTTAACAGATAACGAGATCGTCGATACAAAAAAAAAACACATATAAAACAAGGTACTTGATCAGGAAATTGTTCAGTAACTTTTGTTTTAATTTGTTCAGTAACTTTTGTTTTAATTTGTTCAGTAACTTTTGTTTTAATGTTTTATATTATTTTCACAACTGTCATCACATTTTTGCATTTATGCTACGAAATAAAAGAAAGTAAAAAAACTAAAGCCTCTAAGGTATCATTGTCATTTAAAAATTTGATAACGACGCGTGCGGTCCTGGTACATCACTATGCGAGATTGACACGCGGCGCGCTCGCAGTACAGTGCGGCATGAGGTGCTTGTCCATGGCAAAATATTTGACATGCCGCACACAAAAGAAACGGTTTCTTTTCTATGCGTGTGTCCAATATTTTGCCATACGATTTTTAAACGAAATTGAGTCCTACTTCAAACTGTGATCACAAAAATATATTTGTCTCTTTTCTAGTCATTGATTAACATATAAAAAACCTCGCCGCACCACGGTGAAAACTGCGATTTTGGGCGCCGCACTGTGGTGTAGTCGCTGATGGCCCGATACTGGACATGCCGCAGTGAACGTGATAATTTATAGAATACAATTACTCTACAAGGCAACAACAGCAAAGCATAATATAATAATATAATTTAAACGGTTTTTGTGTAGGAAATAATCATAATTACCCGGCAGTGAATTAAGATCTGTGCAAATGGCAAAAACGCATCTTCCTTATCTAAATTAGTCGAGATTTTTGATTGCATTTTTTATATGATAACATTGCATGTTAGTTTTTAAAATTGTATTGTAATTTTTTACATTTATTAATTTAATTTTACTTTTCAAATTTTATATAATACTAGCGGTCCGCCCCGGCTTCGCCCGTGGTACATATGAAAAATAGATGTTGGCCGATTCTCAGACTTACCCGATATGCACAGAAAATTTCATGAGAATCGGTCCACCCGTTTCGGAGGAGTATGCAGACTAACATTGTGACACGAGAATTTTATATATAAGATAAACATCGAAATATATGAGTAACATACATAAGCGATTCAGATGAGAAAATGTAGCTAATTAAGTGAGAAAAAGACCAATTAACTACAAAGATTACTGAATTTCCTTTAATTTTACTGTAATATTGTTTAATCTATATAATATATATAACTCAAAGGTGACTGATATAGTGATCTATCAACGCACAGCCCAAACCACTGGACGTATCGGGCTGAAATTTGGCATGCAGGTAGATGTTAGGACGTAGGCATCCGCTAAGAAAGGATTTCCCGAAATTCTTGCGGGAACGGGGAAAAACGGGGATGCACGTACAAAGTCGTGGGCGGAAGCTAGTCAGTAATAAAGAAGTATTAATAATATCAACGAAAACTACAAAACAACATCCATTTCCAAAACTGGCCAAAACCGAGAAAAAACTACACACAACAATTCTGTAAAAAAAAAGTAATTGACCCACATGCCAATTAATAAAATTTATAAAAAAGATGCTTAACTATGCAAATTAATAATGCCTAAAACAATTGCGCCTGACCTCCGTAGACAATGGTGTTACATCACATAGGGCGCAAAATGGCCGCCACCAAATAAAAACCTTGATATAATTATTGTTTTACCCACGTAACTGTTCTGGTTTGCGAGATTTACATCTTAATATGTGTTATAATTTTTATCAATGTAGGTCACTGCCAATAATTAAGCAAAATTGCATGGGAGTATGCTAAGTATGTTTTGTTTTTAATATAAACAAAGAAATATTACGTGTCACGTCATGCTGCGAGACATCTATACTAATATTATAAAGCTGAAGAGTTTGTTTGTTTGTTTGAACGCGCTAATCTCGGGAACTACTGGTCCGATTTGAAAAATTCTTTCGGTGTTAGATAGTCCATTTATCGAGGAAGGTTATAGGCTATATATCATGACCCTACGGCCAACAGGAGTCGAGCCACGGCCCACGGGGGTTTAACCGCGCGGAGCAGCTAGTTACTTATAAAGCACATTGTTTCACAAATTAGAAGAAAATGTACTACGTAGAGTATTAAAAGTTCATGGAGACAAACTCGAGCAATCACAACTGAAGCCAAGATATTATAATATTGTATTGTTTTTTTATATTTTTCCCAGGTATTAGTCGTAGCAGCTGCTGTATTAACAACTGCAGAATCAGAAGGCGACAATGAATCCATTTTATCCTCAGTCCTTCTACCGTCAAACCAAATCCGATCAGTGAGAAGTTACTACGAACGTTACGGCTACGGCCGACCCTACGACAGAGACGACAGACCATCAAGATGCGGTAGATGTGACGATGATGATGATGATGATTCTGATGACAGAAGATCAAACAAACCGACACACGGCAGTAGATATGATAGGAACAGAAACGATGATGATGATGATAAACGCTATAGTGATAGACGTAGTAGTAAAAATGAGACAGACGATCAAAGTGACGATAAGCATAGGGACCACGATGAGAAAGACAGAGACAGAGGACGGGACAGACCGAGGAACAAACACAGGAATAGATACGACGACAGGGATAGATACAGCCCAGATTATTATGATAGGTTCTTAAGGGATAGAGACAGATATGACGAAGCCTATCCTCGCCGACCGTTGTATGAAAGAAATCCGTACCCAGACCGTTATGATGACTATGGACGGTATGGTTATTCTGGATATCGACGACCGTATTATGACGATAGATATGATAGAGGCGCTTATGATGATGGTTATGGAGGATATGGCCCAGGAACTGGTGGTGGACCGCATGATAGGTAAGTTTTTTTAATTTGTTGCAAGTTGTAAGCTATTGTTGTTGTTAATTAAACATTTGTTTGGACTTGAAAGTAAAAAAAGTGTTTCCATATAATTTTGGTACTTTGATTTTCTGTGAATCTATTTTTACCTACTACCTGGGTCTAGCACTAAAGTATCAGTTCTGTTCTAAAGTATCTGATCTTAAAAGTTTCATGTACTTTGTATAGGCTCTGCGCGCGAGTAACTCTCGTTGTCGTAGATGTTCCCAATACCAAGTAACTATTTCTACTGTGGCAATACTTTTCCATTTATTCATCCCCAATTTCACAGCAACAAATGACACATAGCTGGTTTTATTTACCGCTATTAGTAAATACATGATGCTCACAAAGCCAAATTTAGTGTCATAACGGAAGTCAAGGCCTCTATCAAATGTTACATACAAATAATTCTATCGAAAAGGCTACCGTTACGCAGCAATTATTGGACAATACAATACTACCCATTTTCAGTAATTTGTTCACGCTTTCACCTGAAATTCTATAAGCCAAATGTCAATACACTTTATGGGATGTAACAGATAATGAAAATTGTTTTATTGAATTGACATTGTAACTGTAGTCTGTATGTAATGGCGCAATAAAAAAAAAAAGGTTATGGCGGGAAATGTTTTGAGTGACAGAAATTCGATTAGTCATTTAAAAAAATAGTCATAAAACGACTTAGGGCCGATTTTTCAATGCCCAGATAAACAGCTAGATAGACTTTATTCTTCAGTTAACAAAATATTCAATTTTTCAATAGACGAATAGGACTTATCTATCGAATAACTACGTTATTTGAGGAATAAATCTATTTGCCGCTCCAACGGCCAGATAGCGCGCTATTCGACGGTTAGGCGTTTGAGTTGACAACTGACGCGTCAAATTTGGGATATTTTCGTATGTCATAACATAGAGCGTAGAATTATTAACAATTAAACCTCTTTCTATATAATTATTATCAATTAAAATCATATTGAAATTGATGTTTTTGATAGTACTGATGACCATGCCATTGAAAATTTGCCGAACGCTGCCTTTAAGTATGTCGTTTCCATCGTAAAATATATAAATTGAAACACAAATTTAACCAAACTCTTTATTCGAATCAAAACAACAATCAACAATCATAGAAGACAAGAGCAAAACAAGACAAACTTAAAATGCACTCCTGACGTGAGTCATAATGACGGTTGTTGACAAATTGCAAGAGTTGACTCTATCCCGCTCTAACCTGACTAATTTAAAATGTTTGTTTCGCCACTCCGAGAGCAGAGCTGCCAATATGGAAATATTTGGTCAGATAGTTATTCATCAAATAAATCACGATTGAAAAATAGGCGAGCCGTTATGAGTTAGATAAATAATTGAATAAATCTATTCGAGGGGTAGTTATTAGACTGTTTATCTCGGGATTGAAAAATCGGCCCTTAGTTTAGGTTTACGTCTTTATCTGTAGGTTATTTAAAGCTCTAAGTTTAAATACATTTTAATTACCAAAACAAACGGTTACTAATTAGTGTAAAAGTTAATTTGTTTCAAAAATTCTTCAACTTTTTAGTCATTAGTTTTTATCATCTATTTAAAAATATTAACGGTAACTTTTTAACAATACTAACGGCTTTGTAATTTCTGAAGAAGGCATAATTATTATTGTTTTTTTTTTCGTCGCTGTCCAACTTATTTTGATGTTGTGCGTATCATACATTCTCACACTCTATTGATTATAAAAATTAAATGTATGTCTTGATTGGTCTTGATCTTCAGTCAACAAAAATTAACGGTTAAGAATTTTTAAAACAAAAAATAAATCTGTCATAATTGTGACAGTAATTAATTCGATACATGTAACTAAAACTGGGAAGGTAATGATGGTTGATGAACTCTTTTGTTCTACTACGAGTAGAATGGTTCTTGATTAATTGGCAATAATAACATAATATTACTATTTGAAACTCAAACATTATTTATGTTACTAGATTAGGATTAGGTACCTCAGAACAGCTTTGAATCGTAAATAAAATACATAATGAAATTATTTACCACCAGATCTAAATTTCATCAGAACAGATTCAGAAATGAAACGGTATAGAAGTCGCTTACTAATATTAAAAAAAAATCAATAGAGTTGTTTTTCAGGTTAAACTATAAAAGCCACAAGCAACAAATCAAATCTTCCTTTTTTATGAATTATGATATTACCTAATTTAGAAAAATGCTTAGAATACATTCCCGCTTCTGTAATTCATACATTAAATGGATTGAGCTCTTATTTGAAGTCTATTACAGTTTCAGACCATGGGACGAAACATACCGTGGTCAAGCAGGCTGGGATGCTGGTGGTCGAGGGTACTACTTCGCGTCTGGTAGACCTGACTCCACGGCGTGGACGCAGAGGGATTATGCTAGGTATGCTAAAGTATAGTTACACGGATTTTATTAAGTTATCTTTCATCTTGTTGCATCTAAAATGTTGCCTATTTATATTCATGTAGGTACATAAAAAATATCAATTGTACACATTTGTTCATAATATATTTTGTTCTTCAACGAGTGACATCGTCTTTACACATACAGATCATAAACATGTAAAAACGTATTATTTAAATATTATAATACCTACTATCTGAAACTCTTAAATCACTCGCGTGATACCCGGTTAAAAAGCCTGTGTGCTACTTCAGACTATACAGTCGGCTATACATACGGCTGTTTTTTTGCGTGAAAGAGTAACAAACATACACATACACATACACATCCATCCTCACAAACTTTCGCATTTATAATATTAGTAGGATTAGTACGATAGGATAGGATAGGATTTTGTTGGAAAGTAAAAAAATTGAAATCTATAGCCAAACCATAAATCTCTAACTTATATTTTCAGACCGCAATCATCAAGTTGGCAGAACGTTGGCTACCAAAGCAACCCCACTTACTCCGGCGGTTACTCCAACGGTTACTCCAGCGGTTACTCCGGTTACGCCACGGGTTCCCGGGACCCGTACCGCGCGGTCGGTTATCAGGATGGTTACGGTCAGAGTGGTTGGCGCAATGTTGGTGAACGACGACCTTATAGGGATGAAAGGTTAGTATTATCATCATCAGGCCATATACGTTCCCACTGCTGGGACACGGGTCTCCTATCGGGGTAATAGTTGATCCACCACGCTTGCTGTAATTGTCTCTATTTAATTCTAGTCTCTGGCGTTACTTGCATGGTATGCGGGTAAAAGTAGCCTATATGCTAACCTAGATTACAATACATATCTTTAGCGAAACCTTCGATTTTTGCATGAAAAAGTCACAAACGTCAGCTGGACTAAACTTTCATGCTAGCTTTTCATGGCTATCCGCTCGGTGTTAAATGTTCGAAATAGCTTTTTTGCTGACTCATCCGAATAAACATAACATTGTCGTGAGCATATTGTATTGAGTGAATCTTATCATAGAAAAAGAAAAAGTATTCGAAACATAGAGCTAATAAATACTTAGATTGCTAAATACAATAATAAAAAAGTCGCGTTTCGTACCCGTTACAACTGGCTTAACTGTTGGCTTAAAGCTATTAAACTCACCAATGCTTTAGCTTTTTTAGAATAGTATATTCATTCTTTATTTATTCACATTAAAATTACGGAATGAAATATTCCAGTTCCTACACTGGTAACTTCGGCAAAGACCCGTACGGATCGAGTTTTGGTTACCAAGATGTGGTCTATGGTCAGTCTATCAGGAATGTAGGAGAACGCCGACCGTATAGGGATGAGAGGTAAATGCTTCTGGAAGCTTCTAGAATGTTGTGGTTGAAGATTTTTATAGGGATAAAGGAAAAACAAAGAAATTCTTTGTAAGATTATGATTAAACTTTAAATGCGACGAATACGACACAACTACACAAGCAATGATCTTATGACACAAAAAAGGTTTAGGAAAATTTTTGAGTTTAATTTTCAATAAAAATCGGTTTTGAAATGGGTACTATCAAGTGTTGCCAATTTGTGACTTTCAATAATATAGTAATTATGAGATCGAATATGCAAAAATGTAAATTAAAATAGTTATAGGTAAGTACTAAAATCAATGTTTATTTCATATTCACTGACGGACTAATCTTCCTATCTATCTATAACTGAATAAAAAAAAGAACCTATTACTGTAATACTTAGATAGGTACAGTATCACGTGAGATTTCTGGGAAAGCATAGATTAGCTATGATATTATAGTCCCGCCTCGTGATCGAATTTTTTCTATTCTTTATAAATTTATATTTATAAAGCATTTGAATGCCATAAAACCAAAATATCAATTTCAACAAAAAAGGTCGTGTTCCATCGTCACAATATTGTATTCACTGAAAAGTGTTTCATATTGGTTGAGATGGTTGTTAATCATTTCAATAGATGGCGCGCGGTGTGTCCCTTAGACACATAAAACTGAAACAATGGAATAAATTCGATTGCTCTGGCGGCCACGAGTGGCTAAGTTGGTCAGGCATCCGCCCCGGAATGGCGCGAAAGGATGCGGGTTCGTGTCCCGCCTCGTGATCGATTTTTTTCTATTCTTTATAAATTTATATGATATTATATTCATTTATTTTTATCATAATATGACTAATTAGATTATTATATGTATGTAGTATCTTAAATCTTTAAAAAATTATTTCTTTAATTTATAACATTCAAATACTATAAATTACTCGCGGTCCGCCCCGGCTTCGCCCGTGGTACATGTTTACGTTTTCTCTACATAAGAACCATCCTCGTACTTCAAGGAATATAATAAAAAAAGAATTATCGAAATCGGTTCAGCCGTTCTCGAGTTATGCGCTTACCAACACATTTTGCGATTCATTTTTATATATAAGAAAAATATAGATTTAAGAAACTTTAAAGGAATAAAACCATTCGATCACGAGGCGTGATTCGAACCCCTGCCCTGTCGTCCGCCTTACCTGACCACCCGTGATCCTGCTAGGCTTCGCCCTGGTAAGGCGGAAGACGCAGGTTCGAATCCGATATCGGGAATTTTTCTATACTCAAACAATCGAATCAACCCGGACTCAACAACAACAACTTAGGCAACTACCTAAGGCTTTGTGGAAAACTAGTGCTCTCTTGATCTTCATTAAAAGTACCCTTGAATTAGTTTCGATTCTGAAAATGTAACATATATACTATAGGTACCTATACTAGATAATAGTATAATTTTGGATATAATAACCCTTAGCTTTTTCCTTTACGTATACATTTTCCATTCCAATATCTAAATTATTGTTCCTTATTTTTATTCCCTTTTATTCCAGCGGGGTAACAAAACTAGACAGCCAAGATAGATACAACAGGGCGACTTACCAGCCAAGTTCGTACCAACCATCTAGCTTCAGTCAAAGCACTACTCCAGAGACCAGCTACCTCCATCAGAGAGAGGACCAGCTGGTCAAAGTAGAGGATTCTACGCAAGCTCAATAGTTATTTTAAATGTAATAATATAATGTCTTAGTATCTTCTTGTGTTTGTACTCGAGTATTGTTTGGAAATTACAGGTAAGGGATCTTAAACGAGATTTATTCATTATTGAGTGTTTTAAATGTGGTATGAAAAAATTCAAAATACTTATTAGATTGCTACATAATACGGTATCATTGATATTTGTCAAAGTACAAGTGTTCGTTAATTGACTTACTTATGTTCCTGTGTCCCCTAGCTGGGTCAGAGGGCATCCACAGTGCTCCGCCAGTTGTGTCTATCGAGAGCTTCCCTTTTGATCTCGCTCCAAGTTTTCCCGATTTTCTTGGCTTTTCTTAGCTTGGTTCGTTAATTCGTAGTACCTAATTACATACAATTAATATAGATTTAAGAACACACATTCGATAGATGAACATATTAATATTCCCCAATCTTTTACGTCAGATTGATGAAATCTGATGTGAATTACCTTGTGAAGTTTTGGAAGTAAACAGTTTTCACTTATAATACCACAAGAGCTTCAAAATTATCGGGTATTTTCCGATAGGTTCGTTGCAAACAAATGAAGGAGTCAAGTTTTTAGTCAAGGTTAAAAAATCACGAGCGCGAAGCGCGAGTGATTTTTCCTGAAAAACTTGACGACTTTATTTGTTTGCAGGGAACCTTGAGGGAAATGCCAGATAATTTTGAAGCTCGTGTGGTATTCGGGAGATTATTTTTCCGTCCCAAATGTCGGCCAATAATTTCACAATTGAATTCAACCTGTCAGTTTGACGTCAACGACCAGAGAAAATTTTCAAAAAATTATCAGTATAATACCATGTAGGTTGTACCACGTGACGTCGAATGGTGCAATTCTATTGGTCGATATTCGGGTCGGAAAAATAATCATAATAATTTAGTTTTTTATTTAACAGAAAATTTTGCAAGATTTTTTAAAATGATTTAAAATTAAGACCTTATTTTAATTTTAGGGAGCAATTTATCATGACGAGGTTTCCCAATTCTATAATAAAATACACATTTTTATTTTTCTACTTCATAATTTAAGTTAAACTTGTATTTTATGATAAATGTGTCATTTTATTAATTATTAAGCTGTGTTTATATAGTGTTATTTTGCATTTTTATTTGTAAGTATTTGTAATACGGTTTCATTATAATAATAATAATTAATAGATCGAATGAAATATTTTTATAAATATATTGCGTTTTATTCCTTACTTTACCAAAGAAGTTACTTCCTTCAAAAGTTGGTGGTAGATCAAATTTCACTCAGATCGGTTGAGCCGTTCTGTGATTGATGACCGAATAGTAGGTTCATAATATTTCATAGTTGTTAATGTTATTTGAAAGCATATTTAAATAAATATTTTTTACTATTTAATTATACCCACTGAAAATACATAAATAGTACACATTTAAACATATCTCAGGTATTAGCAATTACATTTTATCGAAGTATTTACAATCAACTTATCATATGATTTGAGTGTAATCTAAAGACAATAATATGAATTATTAAATGTGAGTTATTTAATGATGCGATAAAACACACGATTATTTCATTTTATATCTGATAATTTGAAGAACATCGATACACCATTTGCTTTCCGAACTTTGTGTCCTTAGCCACGTAAGCAATGTTCTAAATTTGAAAATTAAAAAGTTGAAGTTCGCGCGTAAAGAAAAATAAAAAGAGGTTTTATATCCCGCGAGTTTGTGTTTGGAACTTTAAAATGGCGGATCAAGATTCTGTGAAAGTTGCGGATAATTCGGAGCGGATACAGGTTGCTGTTCCTCTTCTCATGGTGAATGGAGATGCGGAGCCTTCTAAGTCGGAGCAACCTGAGATGGAAGGAGGAAAGTAAGTAATAATAGCCTTTTCAATAAAATACCGTATATGAGGAGGCAATCGTCCTCTAATTCTGTAATTTATCTAGATAATATATCGGTCAGTAGTATGTCACAGTCCCGTCATCATTAATCCTATATATTTTCTTCTACGTACAAAATTGCTAAATTGTATTGTATCAAGCAGCTGTGAAGATCCATCGACTTCTTATCTGTTTCATTTATTGATTGAAAAATTTATTAATCTCATCAGTTGTACATGGTTCTACTCTCGCAGGTTACTCTCTGAGTTACTCTGAAGGTTTTAATAGTAATTATTAATTATCATGAATAATTTATTGGCAGAATATATCTGTTTTACCTGTGGTTTTACTTGGTTGTGTTTGAACGAGAGTCGATAGGTTTATGTGACTAGATCTATAAATATAATTTATCGGAATGAAATGCATATTTTTATTTCATAAATTATTGTGGAGATATGTTTCATTTGTGATAAGAGGTTCATAATATAGGTCTTAAATTAAGATATAATTATTAAGATATAATTTAAATTAAATTCTTTATCCAATGTACAAATACGTATTTAAATTTAAAAATATGCAATTGAATAACTAGGTACATGACTTATAAGTAGGATATTAAGAAATTACCTCTAGTAATTATTGCTTGATTTTAATATTTAAAGTTTATTTAATATTTAGAAATTCACAACTACGCTTATGCTTATTGATACAGAAAATGTAAAATATTATACAATGTAAGTACCTATTAGAAATTAAAATTGTTTATGGATAATTAATAAGGGTAAAAATAACCCAAATCCGGCTAACTATGGACGTTACCCCAATTATAGCTATCTTAATTATCTATGACTAATGTACATATTTTGATTAGATGTCTGAATTTTGATCGATTCATATAATAATTACGTCAATAAAACAACATGCATTAATAAACTGTACTTTCTACTAAAGAGACAGGTTGTCTTGAACTTTATTATGGAATACGTAGGTACATTAGATATGTTTTGGCGCGAACTAAACTGATTTTTTTTCTGTATTACAATTATTGGCTTTGGGAAAGTTACACCCTTGGAAGTATTTTAACCCTTACATTTTAAGCACAAAATAAGCAAAATATAATCAAAGTAAACCACTTTTAAAGTAAGGCACAAATCTATTTAGCTATATTTAAGAGCCTTCAATATAAAAGATATATTAATTGTTTATAATTATGTTGATGGTGTTAAGTACCCACTTGACCTACCTCACTAAATAAAGAACATAACTCAATTTGATAAAACCTAAACTTCTATAACTTAGTCGGCATAAGCCCACTTCATTTAAATACATTTTTATCACGTAGTTATCTTTAATAATATCATATTTAAGTTATCATTACATATAGTTCAATACATGTTTAATTATCTTTATTATTTTATGCTTTAAATTTTATTACTAATGCCGAATCAAAGATACGTCCACTTCAATAAAATGAAAGCGCCTTACATTTATAAATAGCAATTACGCTTTAAAGTGTAACTTAACTATATACTGTAGGCGTTAATTTTTACAAACTGAAATCTCAACGAAGCTGGTGACTCATGACTGGTAAAGTATCAAGATGTGCATAATATGCAAATTATGTTTGTTACTAGTAGAGCAAGAGCCCGCTTCAGCCAGGCGCACAGTATTTCATAAAACCAGAAAGTTTGTCTGCGCACGTCACCAACACAGGTAAGAACGATGAGCGACTATGTAGTTTGGGTAGTGGTTACTTTGACAGGTAACAGGTAACAAAGGTGTAAAAAAAAGCACCTCAAATACGTTAAAGCATAAAGCTTGGTTTTTTGATATTTTCTTTAGAATAATATTTAAAATGATGTCATCCATTGCCGGACACTTAGTATGGTTTTAACCCCCTGCCGGACACCCCAAAACTCAAAAAAATAATTGTACTTAAACTTACAATATAGTATAAAAGCTAAATTTTAGATATGTTACTTGGGGGACTATCAAAAGAATTTACCCCAGTAGCCGGACAGTTTTCACGGTTTTTACATATTGCCAGAGGCCTTGAAAGTCTACTACTACGATACTACTGTATAAAATATAGTTAAGGATATAATACTGAGTAAATAAAAGTTCGCAATAGAGCAAACTCACCATCTCACTCAAACCTGCCTAAATATATATTGCCTCGCGCTCGCACTTACCACAGACTTTATTTAGACTAAATGTGTAATGTTTAGAATATAATATTATAATACAATAACGCGACGTTTATACCGTGAAGTAGGTACACCTAAATAATGCCACAGACTAATAATAATATAGATAATGCTAAAGTAATTTGATCTACTTCTGAAATACTTATTTGAACAACAATCTTAGATAATAATGTCCCAATCTGGCTAACTCATCATGTTTTTAAAGCGATATATTTTATCCTATTTATTTAATGTTTTCTTAATTTTATCATTACGAAATAAAACAAAGTCATAAAGTGCATGTATATTTATTACTATTATTGACAATTGAACAAAACATCAGTTCTAATTCATTCTAATTGGCCAGCCAATATCTTTGATTAGATTGCGTTATGGAGCCAATGTACCTACCTACTGTTATCATTTAGTTCATTTGGTACTTTATTTGAGAAGTAGGTATCAGATTGATGTTATTTTAAACATTATTCTTGTTGTGATGATGATACAGATTATAATTATTATCTTGTATCGTAGATTAATTATATATGGAAAGAGGATTAATATTTTTTCTTTTTTAAATAAAATCAATCAAAATTTCGATAAAAATTAGACCATAATATAAATACTGCAATGGGTTTTATGCCGGAAATTTTCCATTACAAATTTTAAGGCAATTCTAAGTTTTAATGGAAACCAATTTGAAACACAACATTAAAATGATAATCATAAAAATTATTGCACAGCCACATATTATTACTGTGCATTTGTTTGCGCAAAACCTTTTAGTTGCACCATCTTCCAAGAATGTTACTTTCATTATACATTTGATATTCTTTTAGGTATTGCACACTGAAATTAATTCGGAATCGGTGTATTGTGAAAATCTGTGTTTTAAACGTTTTTTGGAAACAACTGAAAATAATAGAACTATCCATTGCTTGATATGAGGGTTTCCGTACAGTTTTCTTTTTCTGATGGGAGCAGTACCTAGTGGTTATTATAATCAAAATATAAATTGATAAACAAATTTCTTGTAACCTATACGTTTTTCGCCAGACCAGTATCTCCGACTTTTTGATGTAGCTGTCTTCACCTCTGAGGCATCTCTTCTTTATAATATATATAGACGTAAGCGGTTGGTCTACCATGTACCTATAATCATTCTTCAGCTCTTTGCCCAGTAAACAAAACGTGAAGTAATGCATTTGTAAAAAAATATGATAACGTTAGTAAGATCGCAAGGGGAAAGCTATTAAAAGTTAAATTAGTGAGCAACCTCCAATATTTCAAAGCAAATCACTTTATACAATGAAGGTTACTATATAAAAGGATGTTTATAGTAAAATGTGTGTGTTGAGGAAAATCTCAAGGCGCTTAAATTACTAAACATATGTACACATCTGTGCAATATTATTTTAATTATTGTGTGTTAAAAGACGTATTTTGTAGAATGTCCCACGAGAAACAAAATTTTCCAAATTAAGTAGTTTTTTTTTCGAAAATACAAAAATATAGAAAGCAGGATGAGATGAAGGACTTTATTGAGAGGATGCAACAAACAGACCACTACCTTCTCTACTATCATCTTTTATGCTATAGTATCAAAATTAATAAAAAAGAGCGTGTATGCCGAGCACACGTGTCACAAGTGAAACTTCTTTGGCAAGATTCAAAGCTACCAAAATCGTCGCCTTACTCCATACCGTGACATTTACCGTTTGAAATGTTACTCTCAACGCGCCTAAAGTTTCAGTTCAAAAATGCCTTAAAATAAAACAAAGCACAAATCAGATCATACCCTAAATTATGTTTAATTCTTATGCGTTCACGATTAGCCTTATCAATAATATAGCTCAAGCCATCGGGATTAACATCACGATTCTGCAAGGCCACATTGTGTGAGATGAGTTACAAAACAACCGACATTAAGCTCTTTTTTATTGTATATTGCACACAGTCTACAGATTATGCTAATTTTTGTCTATCTAAGTATGCTCTTTTTTAAATTCTTGTACATATGTATTTGTAAGCAAACTCCTAAGAAGCGGCTTGATTGATTTTTATGATTTTTTTGGGCATATTCAGTATGACGTATATAGGTGGAAAATTATTTTTATGCTGGTAAAAGGTATCTTAGCAGAACGAAATTTGCAGGATCATCATCATCTTTCGCAGTATGTAAATGAGCTTTTTTCGCAGACCACATTAATTCAATAAATGTAAATCGGTTGAAACCCTAATTATAATAGTTCCAGTACCGTCTTATTTATTATTTTCTCTAGTTTGTCTATTATTTATTGTCATTTTTGAAAAATCGATCCTGTAAGTGTAGGTATTTGAAGAGATTATTTGATTGGCGTAAGAAAACTTTCCACTTTATGATGTTGGTATTAATAGATTACAATGTCAATAGTATATAAGCCCAATGGAAGAGATTAGCCTACTAACAGTATGTAACTTGACCGCGAATATCGTCTGATCATCTGAATCGAATCCTATCATAGTTTAATGCCGCTGAAGACTTATATCAAGGCATACGTTTAGCCATAGAGTTTAGGACTTAGGTCATTTTTCTGTACTTTGTACATATAACCACAAATATCTGTGGTATAACTAAATATCTAAAAAAATAAAAATATATATGTATACTTATATGCCACTAGCTATTGCCCGCAGCTTCGCCTGCGTAGAAAAGATACATTTTCTGGTACAAACTTTCATCCCTTATTTTATTGGGGGTAGATTTGATCAAAATCCTTTCTTAGTGGATGTCCGCGTCCGCGTCCTAACAACTACCTGCATGCCAAATTTTAGTCCGATCCGTTCAGTGGTTTGGGCTGAGGCCTGAGCGTTGATAGATCAGTTCGTCAGACCTTTGAGTTACATATATTAAGATTTCTAGGTCATAAAGCTTAGCGTTTCACCTGACCTATAAGGACAAACTGTATTATTACCTTGATTCGTCATAAAATTGTTAAGGATAATTGCGTCAGAGACTTGGCTAAACAACACATCATGACGAATCATGATATGACATTGACATAGCCAGTCAATAATAAGAAGTATTTTCATACGCTGCGAGTAATGTTAAGAATGCCTAGATTATATCGGCTGTCAAACAAGTCACAAATGTAACTTCCCAGGCTGATTTCCTATCTAGAGTACTTCAGAGAAAGTAATTTTATCAGCGTATGATAAACCTATACTTCAAAATGTATGCTAGATAAGGGTGAATGTTATTGCAATTTGTTGAGCACTTTTCGACCGACAAGGCACTTTATTGTGACATCATAAAACTATTTATTGGGACAATTCTTAGAAATTTATGTGCAGTAGTAATAATTTGCAATTAGAATATTATATTTTTACAAACAGCAAATTGTACAAAATTTCTTATCGTAAGATAATCCGTCTATAAAATTGTATTAGAAGATATAGATATTATCGCATATACTTAAGTGAAAATAAATGTTCAAAAAGTAAAAAAAATACGTGTGTGCCCAGGACACGTGTCAGAAGTGAAACTTCTTTGGCAAGATTAAAAGTTACCAAAATCGTCGCCTTACTCCATGACGTGACGGTATTGCCATGTGACCTTGAAATTTTATTCTGTAGGTAGTTACGCATGTTTAATTATAATTTGATAACTACAACTAGTCACTTTGTAGAATGGTATGCTAATAAAAAAAGGTATTTGATTTTGAGTTGACCCTAGTTAGATCTAAACACAAATTATTCAGATAGATTAAAATTACATTTCTGGAATCTGTTGACCTATGGTTTCATCTCAAAATGATTCTATCGTATTGTTGTTAATATTGTTACAATACTTTTGATTGTTTTTATTTTGATTTTTGATTTGATTTTGATTGTATGATCTTTTCTATCAAATAAATAATCAATCAATCTAATAATAAATCTGCGCCAATCATCGCATTAATCCGATGACGCGCCAGCTCGTTTGCCCGCTAATACATAAAAAAAAAAAAATATTATCATTTATCAATTATTATCGTCTCGTCCCGGCTCCGCCTGGGGTAGTCCTGTGATATTGTTTTGGTGAAATATTTTTTTAACCGGTTCGGTACACCGTACATCCAGCGGATTGTGTACTTCTTTAAAATGTTAGCATAGAAAATAAAATATGCCAATGAAAATGTCCTAGAAATCGCATGTGTTGCCCGTTGCATTTAGTGAACAAAATTATATACCTACGAGGAAATTGTCCTCTACCTACTTAAAATTTACTTTTTACGTTTTTCAATCAAATCTCAAAACAATATAAGTATTTAGTAAAGGTTGATATTTGTCTAGTTAGAATTCCTACACTCATACACTGAATAAGGAACACACATAAACTTTTATGGCGCATTTTGTGTGAAATGTAAAAAGCCTCATGCATTTATAATTAACTAGCTTACCGCCCGCGGCTTCGCCCGCTTTGTCTAAAACCTATTAAATTATATACTTAAACCTTCCTCTTGAATCACTCTATCTATTAAAAAAAACCGCATCAAAATCCGATGCGTAGTTTTAAAGATTTAAGCATACAAAGGGACATAGGGACATAGGGACATAGGGACAGGGAAAGCGACTTTGTTTTATACTATGTAGTGATGATGATGATTTACTCAGCCTAACATTCTATGGAAGCAATTAGAAGCCATCTTGACCTTGGGCGATTATCATTGCGATACAAAGAAATTGTTCTTTTCTTAGTTCTAAGGCTCTTTCAAAGCTATTTATAAATAGGCAGGAGTTTCAACTTTGTCGTCTTTTAAAGCATTATCAGGTCGATCTAATTGAAAAATACGCCATGCTTTTCCAAAGTTTCCAACCTGAAATTAATGTGGTTACCTACCTACTAAATTATAATCAAAATTACATCCATTTATAAATTATAATGCCTGTATTGTTCAAATCCTTCCAATAAACCTGAACACAGATGCTCTGTGTCAATAACTGGAAAACATTTGTGTCCGTTGACCGGTCTCGCATATGACGGCAGTTAACCGCGAACTCTCACAACGGTTTCATGTCAGTCGCACGCATTGGCGCCAAACGAAACGTCAAATCGATTAAAGTTTGAAATTGGAATTCGAAAAAAAATTAACGCACGTTCGGAAATTTAATTTTATGTGACAAAGTGGTAATTAAAAGAGTTAACAAGTTTCAAAGTTCAGTGCTAATTTTTGTGGGATGCATTGTCGGCATGTGCATTGCCGAATGTGGTGATATTTTAATCGAGTTTTCGCCACAAGGTGAGTTTGATGGGTCGATGACACCAAAATAAAACAAGTTCTTAAATTTGTTGTAGGTACTTATTGTTATGGTATTATGTTTATAATTATTCAGATTAATCGATGGATTAATCATATTTATATAAACCGTTAAATTGATGAAAGTTTGACTGTATCACCTGTCCATTGACGTCAGATTATGTTTTTAATGTGCTTAAATAATCAAGGTCGGGATCGAAGGTTGGTTTTTAAAGGTTCGCTTCTATTTTTTTTAATATAAAAATTTTAACTTTTATAGGCATTATTCTTAAATCTATTTAAGCTAATATTATTATTTATTTTGTATAAAAATACCTAAAGACTGAGAATATTGAATATTGAAATTTAAAACGATGGATGTTGTAATTTTAATTGATTATGGTATATAGGTATACTATATTTGTAAAACTGTCTACGATAACAATAATTTTCAATTCAAAGTTTAACTTCCTATTAAATAGGCAAAAGTTTTAATGTATGTTATGGTCTAAGAGAAGGTGAACAATTTTTGCCCATAAATTTCTTTTTGGTCTCTTGGGTAAAGTTAAGTAATGCATCTATATGGATAAACCAAACTTTATAGAATCTTATTAAATATTAGCTTAATAGCTGATATTATAACGATGAACATTATGAAATAACTAACAAATATATCAAACAATAACCACCATATTATATCTATAACATTCACGTACGTAGCTAATTAAAATATTTACTTATATGAAAATAAACATGATTCAACGACCATGTTTGTGGTTTATAGTTTTATACGGAAAGGATTGAGGAAATAAACACGTAGACCTGCATGATGATAAAATAAAGCCTTGACGTGCAGAAATAAGCTTTATTTTAAACTAGCTTTCCGCCCGCGCCTTTACCCGCGTTTTTAAAGAAAAGCCCGCATAGTTCCCATTCCCGTGGGATTTCCGGGATAAAACCTATCCTATGTGTTAATCCAAGTATCCCTCTATATGTGTGCTAAATTTCATTGTAATCGGTTCAGTAATATTTGCGTGAAAGAGTAACAAACATACGCATACATATTTCGCATTTATAATATTAAAAAAAAAGGATAGGATAAAAACAAAAACACTTCACTTAAAATACAATAGAAATAAAGCAAAAGTAGAGTGGGAAATATACAAATTTTAAAAAGAAGGTTATTGAAGACTTTCTATGTCACTGCACATGATTCTAAAATAATTTTGTGGGCAAAAAATGTACGAGTTAGATGCAACATGGCAATTCTTAAAAAAAAGATGTCACCTCCCCTCAGGCTTAGGAGTTACGACATGCGTGTGAATTCAGAGTATTTACCTATATTTTAAGTGTAAAAACATTTATTAAATTTGTCATTATGCTAATTACTACCTATTTAGTTTGATTAGATAGGTTTTTATAGGTAATAATTATTTAATTGATGAACATTAGTCATCGCTTTGGTCACACTACGTAACTCTAATAATATTTACAAGTCCTTCATTCTATACGACTCCTCAAAAGTAACTGTAGGTACATAATAAATAATTTAAAGTAGATGTTTGTCGTTTATTTATTCAATCATAACTTAAATCCAGAATAGATTTGCATATGATATGGATAACCGTAACGTATTCTCATTGTAGACATCACATGATAAATAGCCATTTATTTTTAACTAGTGGTCAGCCCCGGCTTCGCCCGTGTTACATATTTACGTTTTCTCTACATAAGAACCATCCTCGTACTTCAAGGAATATAATAAAAAAAGAATTATCGAAATCGGTCCACCCGTTCACGCGTGATGCCGTGACTAAGGAAAACGGGTTTCATTTTTATATATATAGATAGCAGTTTTGTCTTTTTGTTTTGTATATTTCGTTTAGTCCAGATTAACAAATATTTCTAAGCTCTGGAGCAAATCATTTAGACTTCCCAACCCTCACGTAAAAAAACATACAGATAAACATTTAGAACCTCTTTCTTTGTTTTGAAGTCGGTTTAAAACACTAAGAACACAGATAATATAATACCTACGTAACTTCTTCAAGGTTTTGACGCAGTACTCCAAGCATTGCTAATCGTTCACCACTGACTTATCATCACTACATAGTATAAGTCCCTATGTCCCTATGTATACTTAAATCTTTAAAACTACGCACCCATTTTGATGTGTTTTTTTTTAATAAATAGAGTGATTCAAGAGGAAGGTTTTAGTATATAATGTATAAGGTTTTAGACAAAGCGGGCGAAGCCGCGGGCGGTAAGCTAGTACTATAATACATATAATACGTAACTTCTTCAAGGTTTTGACGTCGCGTCGTACTCTAAATGCTCTAAGCATTGCCAGGTTATACACCTAATATAATTCATATATTCCATGCTAATCACCACTGACTCATAATGATATAATAAGTCTTTATTCGAACACGATTGTATTGATAACAACTTTTATAGCACAAATGAACTGTAACGACCAATATTATTGCCAAGGAAACGTATATTTCATTCGTATTCGTAAATAATTTAATTTGAAATGCATGCAGTGTAACTGATTTATTTAAATCGTTTTATGTAGAAAGTATGTGGAGTAAATGAATAATTGTATGCACCGTTAGCATTGATCGAACGAATTTATCGATATGTAAAAGATTGGAACTGTCTTTTTGATTTAATAGCGTTTCGGGTAAAATTAATGTTTTATCGGGTAAATATTTCGTGAGAAAGGTTTGAAAATAACAAATACATAATATTATAAAATTTATATAAACAATATTAACCAGTTAAATTTCTGCTAAGTTTCCATTAACTTTTTGGTTATTATTATTTATTTAT
The DNA here is from genome assembly GCA_029959065.1 of Colias behrii. Classification (NCBI taxonomy): domain Eukaryota; kingdom Metazoa; phylum Arthropoda; class Insecta; order Lepidoptera; family Pieridae; genus Colias; species Colias behrii. Next base: position 1,862,883 of record JARWMC010000013.1, read on the forward strand.
TTACTCCTTATCAAACTACAATATGTCGCATCCACACATGCCCATTTGCATTTGCATCTTTTACCTGCGGCACGCGCGGCTTTTGGTTGCCGGCGGTAGTTTGCTTGCGGCTTCGATACGGAGTGGTAGGAGTACGGAGTGGCAGCCGCGCGCCGGTAAAGCCGGCGGCCTGCATTCAGCGGCATGGCGGCGCGGCGGTCTGAAGCCGGCGGCGAGTGTGGATGCGGCATTAGTAGAGGGCAATAAACATGTAATTTATGCCAAAATATGTGGCATGACAATCAAAAAGACTCCAAATTCTTTCCTTCCAAGCCGATGTTGTTGCCATCTAGGCTCTTCGTACATCAATTACTGCCACGGACCATTTCTCCGCCTACATCTAAATAAATAATAAAACCTGAGAAAACGTGTTTCGTAATAGCATAGTATGTAATAGCGCAGACTATTAACCCATTGAGCCCCGAACGGCCCGATCGGTCCACGACCACGACACAATAGATTTTCTATTGTGTCTGTGATTCCGGGGCCTGAGTTAACGGCTAATCTGAAGAGGTCAGGACCCTACTTAGATTTTAAGTTACTCCAATCGGAAATCTCTTTTATCCGGTTTAATACATTATCAATATTAAATTGAAACTCTTCCGCATATTAGTGTATTATTTCTTTCCGCAAATTAAATACATTTAGGCATTAATAAATATTAATGAAACTTAGAATTAATCAACTCTTCATCTAATCGCTAATTTAATAACTATGTGTTTTTTTTAATCCATATACCACAGTATATACTCAATATTAATATTATAAAGCTGAAGAGTTTGTTTGTTTGTTTGAACGCGCCAATCTCAGGAACTACTGGTCCGATTAGAAAAATTACTTCGGTGTTAGATAGCCCATTTATCGAGGAAGGTTATAGGCTATAATATATCATCACCCTAAAAACAATAGGAGCGGAGCAATGCGGGTAAAACCGCGGGGCTCAGCTAGTGTGTTCTAAATTATAATGGCTTAAAGAAGTTTGTAGTTAAAAAACTTTATAAAAGTTTGTGTTAGTTACTATCTCTCGTACATACAGGAATTGTGTATTGCAATTAAAACATTTCCTATACTAAGACAATATTTACCGCGTCATGGGAAAGCATTTCATTTCACAGTGTAACGTTCCCATGATTGTAGTATTGTACAACGGATTAGCAAATTATAAGGAAATCCAGCAAATGATATGTAAGTGGGAAAAACTAACTGATTTTCTAGAAGTTTCCGCGATTGTGACAAATACTTTTATTTGTTTAGGGCCGATTTTTCAATGCTTGGATAAAACTTATTCGTCGAATAATGTATAAAACTACCATTTTAAAAACGTATTCTAATTGGCCGTATTTGACAGTTTACGTGACATTTTAATATTATCGTGTAATACTTTATTGGACGGATAAGTTTTATCCAAGCATTGAAAAATCGGCCCTTATATTTGCTCGGCATACCTATGTTTCCCATTCTGTTTTTTAAAAGCCTATTTAACTCAAGGGTATAATAGCAGTTACTGTTTAGTAATATGTGGTAATAGTTAAAGTGTAATTATTCAAGGAGGAAATCTCAAAGAACTTTAAAAAGATACCTACGTTACGAGTCTTAGAGCATTTTACGAGTTTCGTTAATGACAGTTTGCGGTAATTAAACAAAATATTGTGGCTATATATATAAATAATGTACTAATTCTTATGACTATTAGGATTTCACAAGAAATATGTACTGTAAGTGTATTTTGATTTTATAAAATCATAAAACCTGACCTTTGGACTTAAAAAGCATTAAATATATTTTTACAGAAACTTATTGTTTATTAACCGACGCGACGTAAAAAAATGAAGGTTCTCAATTCGTACTCGCAGTGTACTTTCTTTTTAATTTCATGTCCTCTAGCTATTATTAACAATGTTGTTATCTCTTCACTATGTGCATTATCATGAATTTTACAATCGCTCATTAATCATTAAAAATGTAAATTTAACCAAATATTGATTCTATTTACCGCGACACAATAAGTATTATACTACGGATTAATCACATTTCATTGTTTGTAAAGGTGATCTAATATATGACTCATATTGACTTTAATATTTCTTTGTATGTCTGGTAATGCGTAGGTGTTAAACGAGTGAATGTCAGTGGTCTTTACCGTAATCAAATTCAAATTTAAACCATACATTTTATTGACCGTGATAAATTTCCCATAAAAAGAGCAAATCATTTCTTTATTACAAGTATTTTTCTTTAATCGAAAATGTATTCTTGCTCTAACACAAAATTATTTATAGAAAGCATTTACGTAAATAAAAGTATGTGAAATATGACAAAGTGATAACTGATAATTTATCTCTTTTCAGTTTGCTATCAAAATCAATATACATACCTAATATTTGTAACATACCATAGAGATTAGAGTCACACAGTTTAGTGAAAGAAATGGATCAACTTCGAAAGAATTAATTGTATTTCAACATAAACAATTTGTTATACCTGGACATAATAATTAACATATTCAGACATCTATAACAAAACCTAAAATATATCAACACAAAAGAGCAAGGTTTATTACAAAAGTTCGCATTAATTTTGTATCGAAATCAAGTCGAATAGAAAATTTTAATGGCACTATGTTTATAAATTGCCAAATTTCGAAACAGATGGTCAGACATGAGTTAGACATGTGTAACACTATATTGATAGAGTTTCTTATTTCTACCACATGCTGTAAATATTAAGACTTTTTTAATACAAGCCCATTAGCATAATATCAAGTGCCCCATTTAAAGTTCGTCAAAGTTCTCTAAATTAATTAACTACATTCACTAGCCACTAGGTGTAAATTTAGACTGTTCCCCTTTGAAGACTGTATCTTATTAGGCGCGGTTCCTTAAGTTTTTGTATTCTACTTTTTCTGTGTTGTATCTACTCAAATATAATATGAGTAACAACTAGGTACCATACCTACCTTCCTTTTATACCAAAACGCGGTCTAAAAGCTGGAAAGACAGACTGTCAATTTATTTACGACTTATTATTAATTTTGAAGTGAAACTTCTTCAGGCGCGTTGAGAGTAAAATTTCAAGGTCGCGTCATGGCAATACCGTCACAACATGGAGTAAGGCTACGATTTTGGTATCTTTAAATCTTAATGCCAAAGAAGTTTCACTTCTGACACATGTGCTCGGCACACAAAACCTATATTGGTATTTAGCGTGGTATTAAGCGCCCCATAGGTATAAGTAGGGTATAAGGTTCGTCAAAGTTGAATTACATATTATTTATAGATTTATAAATTAAAAATGATTTTACATGAAGGTGTAAATTACTTACCTATCTTTTATACCAAATTACGGTCAAAAATCTGCAGACTGTCACGGATTGACCATTTATTCAATATTTTTTATTCATTTTTCTGATAATCACCATCAAATATTACAATGGTTTACCCATTGGCTACACATACATTTCTGGAACACTATATATCCACGAAGGACTATAATATAGCTGTTATTGTATACATATATAAACACACAAACAGAACGGGTGAAGCAAGGTGTGTTTGGGCGCGGCGACCCACATACCCCGTCACGTCCCTGGCCATAAAAATACACACATACACACTGCATTACATACAAAGTACTCTAATTAAGTTCAAGGGACAAGTTCGTTAAAATATATTTTACTATTGAGAATACCGTGTAATACTAATTAGCGGTTAGCTGTTAATCAAATAAAAAGTTCGATGATATGTGACATCTCATCGAACTTTTAGTCATCGAAAGTTTAATAGTTCGATGATATGTGAGATCTGCCCATCTATAATTATATACTGCTACAGACTGTGATGTGATCTAAATAAGTAGAAACATTCAACAAATTTTTTAATTCCGAAATATTGGCAACTCAATAAACCTTCCTACCAATATTCCTACATCATCATTATAGGACAAAAAAATCTCACTGTGATTTTTCAGGATAACAGTTTTCATTTATGTATATATGTATTGTTTTGATTCTGCTCTGGGATGGTGGCATCAAGAACAAAAATATAGAAAATTAATCCAGGTATAGATTACTTATCATGGAAAGTGTCTTAAATTACTTCGATGTATTAATAAAAATAAGTAGCTCGTATATAATTATTATTCTATCATAATTTAATAATTTTAATTATTAATATACATTGCACATGCACCAACTCAGACGTTATTGCACGTAAATCCGCATTATGGCTGGTTCACACTTTGATTAGTGTGAGTGCAGGTGATTAGTGCGAGTGCAGGTGTGTAGTGCGAGTAGTGTCCAATTCAACTGCGAGTGCAGGTGATTAGTGGGAGTGCAGGTCAATGGTGCAATTCGCGACGCTACACACTACGCTAAACACTAAACACTAAACACTCGTGTCCAGACGTGTTTAGGCAGGCACACTGCGAGTGAGGGGGAAGGGAGGGCGCGCGGGACGTGGCTACTCGCAGTCCACTCGCAAAAAAATAGAACACGCTTCTATTCACTTTACTACACAGCCTACTAAACACTTGCACTAAACAGTCGCTGTCCACACGTAGTTACTAAACACCTGCACTAATCACCTGCACTCGCACTAATCAAAGTGTGAACCAGCCATTAGTGCTTCCGATTTATTCAAATAAAAATTATGTAACATCAAAGGTGGTCACTGAGTCATACTGCGGCATGAATGAAATATAAGAGTAGATATCAAGTTGCAGTAGATTGGAAAATAATTATATTATATTGTGTCAAATATTTAACACGAGGTGTGTATGTCGGTTACTGTATAGCTCCCGAACGGAAGAATAAATGCGTATTAATTATTTTTCCTGAGTAGATAATGTGTTACCTTTTTGATTATTTAAATCACAAATTGTTATTTTGAAATCTGCCATGTAGCGTGAAATAAGAAATATTGTGGGTTTTTTATATTATTTAACTGATATTGCGAAATAATGTTTTATCACGATAAGTGCAGTGGAAAACATCTACATAATATACTTACATGCCAAATTGTGACCACTACGCGAACTATTTTGACCACTAGGAGTGACTAAAAGTAATATAAACATAGGTACGTCTATCAAATAATTTGGGTAAATAATAATTTTAATTAGAGTTACAATATCAAACGGTGTTACAAATATTACGTCATACCTTATCAACAATGGGTGCATATTTGCATAATAAACAGAGCTGATATTAATGATAATGTCCTGTGTTAGTGGAACTAGGGGACGACCCTTGTCAGTTGGTTATTCGCAACCTTTTTGTTTAGACAGAATATCAGCAGTTTTTAACGGTAACGGTAAACCGTTTCAAACAGTCACAGACAGTTATAATAGTTCAGAACTCTAGAACATAGGAATAATTTGAGTCTCTGTGTGTTGCAAGGTTTAAAATTTCATCAACTAAGTAGGTGTGTGCTATGAACCTAGCGACACGGGCATTTTTTAACAATCTACCTCCTGTATTATAAGAAATTTATTACTTAAAAATTAATAAGGTCTTCTGTGCTGTTTTTGAGTTCTGTTTTCAATAAAATAGGTATTGTATTTTTAAGTTAGCAGACACATAGAGTCATAGAGTTAAATAAACAAAATGTACAAACGAAAACTTTCAAATTTACAATTGAATAGGCAACATATCCGACTATATTCGGGTTTACCTTGAACCTCACAAGTCGTAAGAGTGACTAAGTGGACGTGCTTTGAACTGATAATCTGTTGACATCATCGACACTAATCATAAAACGAAATTTGTTTTTTTCTTCACTTATAAGGAGAAGGTCAATGGAACCTTTATTTTTATGTATGTATCCCTGAATATCAACACGCCTGAATTTATTTGAAATAATTCTTTTTCTTTCTTGAAGGTTATGAATGGGCAGATTACAGAACAATAACTAGATGATATTTAATATATCTTCCGTAAACAAAATATTAAATTAAACACCTTCACTACAGAAGAACTAGGTACTTCTATTCCTTTTATTATTTTATTTTTCGACTTTGTGTTAAATTTATATTATTAAATTATTTTAAAGAAAACAAATCTATACAAAAATAAGGATATAACCTCTTGGATAAAGGCTCGGAAATATAAAGCCTAGTACACGAATACAGGTCATGTATCTAGTGTTAGATAAAGCACGATCTACCTCTTTCCGTAATATGATTATGGGGACTATTCTCTGAGCGTTCGATAATAGAGTTAATATTCGACATTCGTTTTTAAATTGAGAAGTAACATGCCATAAATATAATTACAGGAATAGATTTCACACACAACTTATTTTTAAATCATTGGTTGAGTAAGAAAATATTATGTATACGTACCATCTTTAACACTTGTGTTTGCATTTCCTAGTAAATAAAGCTGTGTGTGTAAATGGGAATGAAACCGGAATGACACGAGCAATTTATTTTGATTTAAACACTTGATTATACAACAAAAGTAAATAAACGTGTTCACATATCACTTTTAAATACGTGCAATCCTACTGCGTACACCATTTTTGATTTTTATCTGACCTATTTATTAGTAAGTATCAGTAGCATTTTGTTAGTGAAAGAATTTTAAGGATCGTATTAGCTTATCTATCTGTGTTATTCAGTTTCACACATTCTGTGTTGTACAGTTTCGAACTCTACAAACATACAAAGTTAAGAACTTAATATCAGTATAGACCAGAACAAAAAATTCTGAAAAATTCCGGAATATCGAATGCTTTCAGAATATTCCAATCACGAAGTTTTTGTTATAGTCATGGTGATATCTGATACTGTTGTAGCGTAGGATCAAATTTCTGAAGTTAACACTATTTTCAAAGCAAACCGAATTATTCGTTTGTAAATAAAAAGTCGATGTAATAAAATACATTATTGTTACTGTATCGTATGACTTTAAACTTTCGAATATACATATTATTATTGTGTTGTTGTATAAAAGTTAACAGTGGAAGAATGTTCACAATAGCTTTAAAAAATTTAGTGAAAAGCTTTGACATACATACATTCGTGTGTAACATGCAATATACATGTTGTAGTACAATGAAATTTTTATATTTATCTTATAATAATATCACCTATGATCGTATTAGTAGTTTTAATGTAAGTTCTTTCAAATAAATCTTTTATATTTTGTCTATCAACCATGTTCTATAATACGGTTAGTTTAACATTAAGTAACTGATTAAAATTCGCCGCCATATTTTATCGTCAAATGCTTAATGGTGTGTCAACGAATTTGGAATGAGTAACTGTCTCATTTCCCGGATTTGCTTGCTGTGGTTTGTACTACTACTAGGCAATAGGCAATTCCTAAAATAATAATATAGGTTGTGAGATATTATTTTCCTTATTAAATTGGTTATAATGATTGTGTTAATAAGTGCATCACTTGAAAACGGCTGAAATTGGCTTTCCTTACGTACTATATCACTCGTTTACTTTTTATAAAGATGCTTTATTACTATGCATAATAATTTATAAGTAGATGTATTTTAATTAGATATATGCCAAATAGTGAACGTTTCAAAATATGTTGCGTAGTTTAGGAGTGGGCGGATTAAAAGGCAGACAATCTTAAACAAAATACATATTTGGCAACTCTACATAAAGTTCGCTAAGTGACCTTTTACTTACGCCCTTTCACTTTAATATTACACCGAGATATTTTACAACGGCACCTAAAAAGTGGTTTAATGGTTTTGAAAGTAGTTATTTATCTTTATTTTTTAAACTATAAATCAATCCAAAATCTCTTAAAATAAATATAGGAGAAAGTTGTTATAAAATTTAGAAGAATAATAAATCTATTTGTTTGTTCATCTATCATGTCAAAACCAAAAGATGAATGGATTGGATTTATGTTAATTTTATTAAATACCGGAAATTGATATGATAGCCTACATATACACGGGAAATTAACTCATTCTCACGGAAAACGTAATATTATCCATTCGATAGGTACCTATATCAACTGAAGCAACGTAGTTTTGTAATTAGTATGTATCTATTTAAGACGTCTCTACATCATTTATCTTGTTTGATAAATCAGACTACAAATTCAAGATCCTCCCTATTTTTAGTATTCACATTTTAAACATGTTATAATATACAACATGACCTAACGTACCTATGTCGAGCATAAGTGCATCAAATTACCAACGACACAAATGTTTTTTCTTATCAATTTGTTGTTCTTACGCTGTGTTCTTACGATAGTAGTAATGCTGCCACAGAATGCTGCTAATATTTTAAACTTGACAGTTTGTGAAGATGATTTTTTATTCTTTCTCGCCACCAAACCACCAAACGGATTTTTATGATACTTGACTGTAGCATCTTATCATTATGTAGATACCAGAAAAATGCACAAGTTACAAGAAAGAACTACTTGGTTGTGTACGTGGCCGTGGTTAGGTCCAAGAGTACAGTGAAACCGCGCAGTACAGTCCATACTACAGAATAAAAATATTTGTAGATACCACAGAATATCCCTCCAAATCTAATACATTCTTACATCGACACAGCTTATGCGATGTTTATCCTGCCCGAGGTAATTGACTCCGGTTATAACCAGATAAATATAGCCCTTGGTAAATATAGGACTCGGAAAACATTAGTGAAAAATAAACAACTTACGTATCCTTCAGTTTTATGTGTGATGTGATATTTCAATCGACAGCCAGCGTTGTTAGTTGAAGTCTTTTGAAATTATTTTTTGGAGTAGTTAATTTGATTTTTTTTAAATCGACGTTTAAAGGTGAAGGACACAGACAGACCAATCCATCATAAAACAGCTTTTTACATTATTAGATGCATATAAACGAACTGATGATGAATAAATAAATATGATTAATTAGGTATAAAAAATCTGAGTTATTATAGTTCTGATGTTTAGGTATATTATGTCCTTGCAAGTATTCAAACTTATGATTTAACAAAATCTATTAATAGTAAAGTTCTTCTACTTCTTACCATTATATGCCTAACAGTCAATATTAAAATCACATTTTCATTTTTTATTTATGTTAATATGTACCTGGGTAATTCTCACGAAAATCCGAAATTCTTGTCCTTGGAGTTTATGTAAAAATCTAAGAAAGAAATGGATGTTACTAATATTTCTATACAATCCTCATAACTATACCTAACACTTTCACATGAGATTTTCGAGCTGTATAAATAAATAAATAAAAATGCATAACCAAAATGTTCCTAATATCATTCCCTCACTATGTCCCAAGTACCAATTTTATTTACTTTTATTTACCAAAAAAGCACAAAAATCATTCGAATCATATTCAAGTAGGCTGTATTGTATAAACATATTATATATTTATTGGAAAAACCGAAATAAGCGTTATACAGCAAAAAACGAATAAAATAATTAAATATTTATTAATGTCTCACATAAATAAATCATTCCCTCACACTATTACTGGCAGTTGAATTATGAACGCATTTCAAATAAAATACGAACGCTACCATTAGTTTTTGAAAGTTGGCACTAATGCACGGTTCCCAACTTAGGGGTTTTCCCCCCAGATTTAGGGGGTAAATAAGTGAGATAGGATTTTTTTAGGGGTCTGAAATTTTTAGGGGTATTTTCAGGGATTTTTTTGACTCTTTAATATTTTTTAATTGATAATTACTTAGCTAGTTTTAATATTTATTTCTTGACCTAGCGACTCATACCGATATCTAGTGATGTCGAATTATCTTCAGATGAAGACGAAATATTTTATGTATTAAATAACTTGTAATAAAAAGACTTTTGAAACATATTACAGCATATTATTTCTAAATAATTATGAATTTATATTTGTATATTTTTTTAGGGGGACAACTGAATAATTTAGGCGTTTTTAGGGGTTTTTGACACAAACTTAGGGATAAATATTTTTGAGAGTTGGTAACACTGCACTAATGTCAATTTATCAAAATGGCAATGGAATTTTTGGTGATTGTGTTCGGATGTGCGCTGCAAAAAAATTTTATTAATTTTATAGCTAAATTAAATTTTTGACCGTCATTTCATCACATTCTAAAAAACCAAAAGGTAAGCACTTTAAGTGATTATAAGTTGCACAGATAAGATGGCTTTTGGGAGTTATTTTCTTAAGCAGAAAAATCATTTCCAAAGTAAGGTTATGTCACGAGTCCTTTACGTTTATTCTTTATTTCGTCATTCCCTCACCATCATTCCCTCATTAAAGTTTATGGTGAGGGAATGATGATATATGAGGGAATGATTTTTGGGTGGGCTAACTGGCTCTTTTTATTGTTATCTTTTAATTAACTCTTGAATTTATTGCTGCAATATTGTTGTAGGCTAAAAAATGTCAAGAAAAAAGAAGATAAGCAAAGAAGAAGCTAAATTGAAAAAGCAAGAATATGACCGAAAACGCAGGGAAAAAATGAAAGTTGATCCTGTAACACTTGAAGTACTTCGCCAAAAAGAAAGAATTAAATACCTTAAAAAAAAAGAAAAAGGTCAAGTTAAACCTATATCCGCAATGAGTTCCCGAGAAAGAAGACAAAAAAGGAAAAACTGGAAGAAAAATAGTCAAACATATAGAAACAAAACGATGAAAGTGCGAAAGAATTTAGCAAGACTGTTAGATGAGACACCGCCTCCTAGCCCAGAACCTATGCAAAATAATGATCAATTAAGAAATTTGGCAGTTAATCGGAGAAGGCAGCAACTCAGAAGACGTAGAGGAATACTTTATGCAAAAATATCCAGATTACAGGAAAAATTGAAACAAGAAATAAGAAGAAAAGAGAGATTCCGTAAGAGATGTCAAAGACAGAACAAAAATAATCAGACTTCACCAGAAGCTAAAGTATCCGCTCTCTTGAAGAACGTCCGCGTTCCTGAAATTGTTAAGAAGAAGCTTCTTCTATCAGAAGTTATTACTAAACAGCTAAAAGATGGGTACAGTAATTTAAAGAAACATAGTGAAAAGAAAAAGTACTATGAAATAGTTTTCCAGATCTTTTGAAGAAGCATAAACTACTCAGCTTATCAAAACAGTTTTTCTGTAACTAAATTAGAAGTTAATTTTTGTTTTGTTGAGTTAATACTAAACGTTCATTTTATGTATGAGACTAAAGTTTAAAATAAGAAGTTTTTCTGTTATAAAAAATGCTGTTAGAAGAATCTTTAAGTTAGCAAAGGTTTTGTTATTAAATTAAGTGCTATAACAAATAAAAATAAGTTTAAATTAGAGTTATGCCAAAGTGCTGCAATAATTTTGTGATTCGCTGAAATTACTCATTGATCTTACTTATTGTTTAAGAACAAAATTTCATTCAATAATTAAAGATTATACTTAAAAAAAAACATTTTATTTGAAAAGCTTCTTGACTTGTCTGTAATAATAATAATCATTCCCTCACCTTGATTGTCATTCCCTCACTTTGATTTTTTTTAATGTCCTCATAACTTTTATAAAACGCGATAATGTTTGGGACCACTACATAATTAAATTCAAGTAACATTAGTACTATCAAATTCACATACTAGAAATATCAAATAATTTAAATATTTTTTGGAATTTTAAGATAGCCGAATTTCGCCATTTCGTGAAAATTACCCACCTACTGTTAGTAATTAATTAATAAAAAATGCCCTGAAGCAGCGGCCAGTAGGCAGTGACGTCATACCTGGATAAAATAAATTCCAATTAACAAAAAAATAGCTTACAAATCAGTTCAAACGTCAGTCACAGACACTTCAATTTCAAAGCTTAGCATAACGGTCCGTATCACGCAACGTTGAATCTCTTTTGTTTTCATTATTAAGACTGACAAAGAAAGATATTTCAATTCGTACCTACCTAAATATATGTTACTTATATTTATATTTTTTATAATCATTAGGCACCAGTATCTATACTTAATATTATAAAGCTGAAGAGTTTGTTTGTTTGTTTGAACGCGCTAATCTCAGGAACTACTGGTCTGATTTGAAAAATTATTTCGGTGTTAGATAGCCCATTTATCGAGGAAGGTTATAGGCTATATATCATCACCCTAAGACCAACAGGAGCGGAGCAATGCGGGTGAAACCGCGGGGCACAGCTAGTTTTACATAAAACAAATAACATTTTATTTTCGTAATATAAAGTCTATTTACTTTGCATTTTACCCTGAATATTGGAATATAACGTAATTAATTAACTATGAGAATTTAATTGAATTCGACTAATATGTCCTCATAACAAAACAATGACTAATTGTTTGTACGTTACAATAAAATTCCACGCTTTGACATTCCTTTTATAGATAAAATATGACCCCTTAGAATGAGCCTTTTTGATACTGGCAGCAAATTCAATAGTTCAAGAAATGGAAATAATATGCAATCTCTTTTTAATAAAATTGTGTTTGTAGTCCAAATTCCTCAAAAAGGCTTGACCGTTTTTTGTATCAGTAATAAGTATATTCGTTAGATCTGAGAATTAGTCATAATATATTATGCATTCATAAATCATACCCATAAGTTATGTTACGGCAAACGAGTTCGGATCAACCACAAAAATTACGAAATTTTAGGTTCAAAGTTTTTATTAAGCTTTTTATTAAGTTGAACGCTTTAACTACCAATAAATGATTAATTATTGCCTTTTAGGGCACCATGACCGCAATCGTCAAACCAAAACAGTCTTGATATTTGAATGTCACCTAGATGACATTATCAAATAGCGCGACGTGCCACGATATTTCAAATACCATCTTTAGTAATTTTGAACAAAATTGGATAGATTAGCCTTTAGGGGATCTAAGAAATACTTTACGCTATATTTAAAGCTAACCAGGAATTTTATTTAGGTGAAATTAACGATTTGATAGAGTTTTACTCGACCAGATTTTTATATAATATACTTAATTTTTTGTTAGAAATAACTTGTATATTTTTACCTTGAATTAACAAAATGGCAAAATCAATTCTATTCACCACGAATAAAAGGCAAGGCGTGGCAAATATAAACAATTTCCCGTTTCAACTGAAACTCCGATGTACTAACTACCTTCATTAACACTAATATTTAGCTATATACGCTAACAAGCGTGTCAGTAGGTCATTGTCAGCCGAGCGGATAGGATGTGCATGCGTTGTGACTCAATGCAATTGAATGACATCATATTTGTATATTAGATGCAAATGTGCGCCAATGCATATACCTAGTTTAATACTAATTTTCCGCTTTGTGTGATAGTTGTCTCCCATATACTTCTTCTTTCGTTTCTCCTATTCTTAGATGTTACGTGATGCAAAATAAAGCTCGTTTTTATCAAATTACACCCATGCAGTCATGCCAAATCGATCATCAAATTCAACTCAGCACCTCGGCCGTTAAATTTACTATTTACAGTTTACACCCCTATAGTTTTTTCGAAGTGAAACTTCTTTATCGGGGTTGGAAAAAAATTTAGTGTAACATTTTTTCGTTACGCGTGACATTTTTCCGTTACGCGCCATCTTTTTCTTATCCCTACCACGCGTGATTCGACGTATTTCTGTAAAGTTGCATAAAGTAAATTATTTTTTGAAAAATAATGTCACAAAGTTTCACTTCTTACGTGTGTACACTAGTACACGCACACATTTTTTTTTATTATTAGCCTAAGTTATAAGCAATTTACTTTAGTCTCTTCTTTATAAATTGAAGGCTATAACAGCAAGATGTTAATCTTTCCAAAAATTCAACAATACTTAAAATGCACATTCAAATTTTTATTTTCATCTTATGACTAAGAACATACAGACAGAATATCCTCCTCAAAGAAATTCGTCACACACCTGACTCATCTTGTAAATCTTTTATTTTCATAAAAACGTGACAATTCGCTACACTCGTGTGTGGAGATTTAAAAAAACGATTAAGATTGCTGCCATAGATAATTTGGAAATGCATAGACTATAGCGTTTTTTCCTTGTTTTTTCTCATAGGGTACCCGACCAAGACCCGTGAGAGCGCCATGTTTGATTTTTTTTTGATTTTTTTTTATACTTACTTATTTCTATACAATACTAGCGGTCCGCGCCGGCTTCGCCCGTGGTACATATTTACGTTTGCTCTACATAAGAACCATCCTCGTACTTCAAGGAATATAATAAAAAAAGAATTGTCAAAATCGGTCCACCCGTTCACGCATGATGCCGTGACCAAGGAAAACGGGTTTCATTTTTATATACAAGTAAAGCTTCCGCCCACGACTTAGTACGTGCATCCCCGTTTTTCCCCGTTCCCGCAAGAATTTCGGGAAATCCTTTCTTAGCGGATACCTACGTCCTAACATCTACCTGCATGCCAAATTTCAGCCCGATACGTCCAGTGGTTTGGGCTGTGCGTTGATAGATCACTAAATATCAGTCACCTTTGAGTTTTATATATATATAGATGAATGAATCGCCAAATGTGTTGCTACTTGCTAAGCGTAAAAAACGACTCGACCAATTGGGCTATTTCTTGGTTTTTGTTAATATAGGTAGCATTATTATAGTATGGAAGGTTCATAAGGAGAGAAATTCGAAAAAGGGGCAATAGAGCAGAAGAACATCTGCCAGTTTAAGCTAGTTTAAATGAAAGTTATAACCAAGTATTTTATGAATTGAATAACTGAAATACATTGTACAGTTCTGAAATAAAATATTATCCAAAAGTACACAAATAATATTATATGAGGTATATTTAGAGCATGAAAAAATAAACTTAACTTTACTCTGATAAATTGGAATGTCTACTGCATTTCAATTTAATTTGTAGGTAATAGTGAAGGGGTTTTTATTATTATTTTTTTTTAACCGGTTTCAAATAAAAGGAGGAGGTTAGAGGTTCTTAATACGGCCGGTATATTTTTCGCTTTAGCGTGGATACGAAAATTGTTAAGAAATATAACATAAGTATTACGTATTGTAAATATTTGCACTATAATATTCTTAGATATAGAAAATTTTAAAACGTAACGCGACTGGTGATATAATTAATAAATTTGTTTTTAATTAGGTAGGTATGTATTCAATTAATATTCATATATTAAATTTCAGAAATTTATACGGATTTTGAGTTATAAGTTTATTTCGAAATTGAAAAAAATATTTTATCTAAAATGATGATTAAAGAATTAGCTAACAGCTCATATCAGTTACCGCTAAATATATCGTCAACCACGATAGGGCTGTATATCACACATCCGTCGTAATAGGGCTGTCAAATACATGGAAACATTTTTAAAGCAACAGGTATTAAATAAAAAACCTTAGAAGAATTTACGCGCCAAAATAAACATCTTGGCTTGGTTTACAGATAAAATAAAATTTGTGAATGGATGTTAAACAGATTTAATTTATTTAAGTATTGTAATAATAATAGTTTTGTTAACGTGAAACTATTGTAAGGATTGTTTATACAACTTAGAAAAAATTATGTACCTGGCACATAAGAATCATAATTAACTACCACCAATATTAAAAAAATATATTATTCAAATTTAAAATAGAAATGCCTTTCGCTTAGTTTTCGCATTGATATACCTAATAATATAAACAACCCTATTAGCATCAAGTAATTTTTATATCGTTGACTCATAAAAATACGTCAACAACCCTATTCATAATATTTGCACTTCCCAGGCACATTAATAATTATAATGAGTTTATTTTTCTCTCAGTAAACGATCATATTTAGTAAAGGATAGTTAACAATATGGGATTCAGTGGTAGTGAAGACAGGCTCTTGTGTCGTATAGAGAAATTTCGGTGAGTCATTTTGTAAACATAACCTCAAAAAAAATTCCCGCGTTTTTTACTTTCCGTTATCTGTGGGTCGAAATAAGTGTTTATCTATATTTGAATTTTGAACACTAGTTTATTTTTAGTGGGAAGTGATTGTTATGTTAAATTAATTATTAAATATACAAATACCTAGTTCTTTACAGCTTCTTTATTTCATATTTAAAATTTAGTAGGAAGGTATGTCTATTAACTATTTTAAATAGATTTCCAAAACGCTTACGTACGCTTTGAAAAAAGTTACACTAATAACATTACTACCGATCGTTGATAACAGTAGGTACTTACCTAAAAATAAATAATTAATTGATAATAGTTTACACGAATTAAAGGAAAAATAAATAATCATGCTTATCTAATAAAGTTAAAAATACAATATTTTTATCTCGTGTGGTCCGTTAAGGTCATGGGATTATTGGCCGGTCAGGGCGAAATAAACAGATTTTTTGCGATAAAAAGAAAGTGATTTTTTACGGTCACATAATTTCGCCTTTTAACATTGTTTTCCTTGTTTTAATAAATAAATGTACGATGCTCCTCTGGAGTAAATCATTGTTACATATTTGATTTTGAATATTATTTTAATTAGGATAATGTTGATAATAGTTTGACAATGAAAACTGCACCGTGCACCGTTAAAAATCTGCACCGGCCCTTATTCTACGTCCGTGTTTTTTTTGGGTATCTATAACAATATTTTTGTAAATTGTGAACCGATTTTTTTATGTTAAGTATAGATGCAATATTTACTATAATTAATTATATTTTTCCCCAGGCTCCAACGCCCAGTATCCGTGCAAGGCGTGATGGAGCACGCTTTACAACACCGCGAGCGTGTCGGCGTGCAGGATTTCGTCTTGCTCGAGGACTACCGCTCGGAGGCCGCATTCATAGACAATTTGAGGAAGCGGTTCAGTGAAAATATTATCTATGTGAGTGGGAATAGACAACTTTTAAATGAAATTATCTATAAATTGAGTTAGTTAATCGCAACTACGACATTTATCCATTTTTAAAGAGTCGTCTTTTATCTATCCATATAATGTAGCTGTCGAGATTATTGTTCTAACTATATGATCACATATTAATATAATATTAAAGATTGATTACCTACGCATGTTGAAAAACTCTCCCACGAGGAACAACATTAAAAAAAACCAACAGTATTGTTCATCAATTTTTGCTCTACAAATATTTATCATGAATACAAAGCCTAATAACTCATATACACATTTGTTGCCTTCATATTTTATAAAGTTTATTTTAAAGCAAAATATATAAACTACCCTCAAAATGTAACAAATTTTAATACATTTCCAGACGTACATCGGCAACGTGCTAATATCCGTGAACCCGTACAAATCCCTCCCAATCTACACAGAAGAGAAGACCAAGCTCTATTACAAGAAAGCCTTCTTTGAAGCGCCACCACATGTGTAAGTTGTTTTTTTAAAGTGAAACTTTTATTACATCGTCTCAAACTTTTTGGTCTGTGTAGCGCATGTCGCGTGTATCGCGGCTGCCGAGTAGGTATACCTACTCGGCAGCCGACCGACACGCGACATGCGCTACACAAAGCAGTGTTCGGAACCGTTCGAACAGTTTCACTTTTACCGTGGTTTCATAAAACCACACAACATTTTTTTTTGCCAAATGACTTTTTTTTCTTACACATTTTTTATATTGCTTGTACACAAAGTTGTTCTTTATTAAGTCTCAAAGTATGAATAATAAGCAATGCAAGTTTGTTAAGTATATTATTTTCTTGAACATTCTTTAATTTAATTTGCAATTTTTGCAAAATTTGCAATTGCAAACAAAAAACTACCCCAAGGAAAATGTTATGAAATGTAACCTCCCTAGTTCCATGTATGACTCCTTTTCGCCTCGTGAATTAAAAATAACTAGGGATGTAACGATACATGATTTTGCCGATACGATACCGATACCGATATTTGTAGTAATGTATCGGCGATACCGATACCGATACCGATATCGAGGCTTGGTAGAAAAATAAATAGTGAATTATGCATAAAAAGTTACCAACATTTAACAGAGACTCAACTGTTAATCGTATTCTTTTAAATAAAAATGCCAAATCAAAAAACAACAAAACCATTTATTTTAGTATTATTATTTTACAAAGTCAGTTAAACTTTAAGTAATACACATACAATCAGTACCTAATAAAAGTTTACTATTGGTAGAGTTTTTTTCAGAAAACAAAGTGCGCACGCGCGGGCGCATCCCACATCGTTCGTTGGGCGCGGTTTTTAACGTGATAACGTTTTTAAAATCGTTTTAGTCGGGTGACATGTTCAGAAACTTGTGTCACACCAAAACCTCATAGCGGCAGTACACATGGGGCCAAGGCGTTGGGCCAACGTGTTGGGAAAAAATGAAGGATATCAAGGTTCCTGTTCACACATTGGCGTACTGATCATTCTGCATTGGCGCTTCAAAGATGGACGTAGTCCGTAGAAGTTCTTGCAGCCGCGGCAATTTATTTATACAGTGCGTTTAATTATTACGTACATGTGCACCAATAATAATGAGTGTACTCTGCCGTCTACGATGATACCATTTTCCAATCTCTATTGTCCTTTTTTTTATTTCTGTATAAATAAAACATTATTATGTTTAGATTTTTTCAAATGTTTAAAATGTGTACATTTTACATTTAATTTAATATTAACTACCTATAAAACGAAACTTTAAAGATTATAATATTATTATATTAAATGATAATATTATTTATGTAATAAAGCACAATTTGATCAAAATCATGCTCATTGTATATTGTTATTTAATTTTTAAGAACAAGTAACTTATTAATACTATTTTACTCATTTTATAAATATATTCATTTTTTTATCTCATTGTATGAAAGTGAGATAAGAAAAACATCTAGAATAATATAATAAATAGAAAATAAAACATCTAATTTATTGAGTCATATATGGTTTTTATTTTTGTGTAAGTAGTTCATGCCGTGGATTCCAAATTATTCCTTCATGTGGATACAATTCTACGAATTGTAAAACCTCAATGCTTGTCCACATCGGCGCCGCCATCGCTATCGGAACATGGTTAAACCACAGACTAATAATAATATACTACGTATACGTTACACGTTAAACGTAAATTTCATTGCCGCGCAACGATACTGTCTCCGCTGACGAGTAACAACAAACTGAACAAGACACCAACGTGTGAACGCTGTTTGCGGAGCGCGCCAAGATCCTTTGATGTGTGCACAAAAACCGACAACATTCGGTTGGCCTGTCAATATTGGCGCCAACTAGGCTAATGAAGCCAACATACCGCCAAGTAGCTCTCTACACGTTGGCCCAACCCGTTGGCCCAACACGTTGGCCCCATGTGTACTGCCACCATTACGAGCGCGATCGCAGGTATAACGAGAGAGAGACGGACCGATCTCCCGTCTCATCTCGAGCGCTGCCACCAATAAGACGTTATCACGTAAACATCTCGATCGTAAACCTACTTTACAAACAACCAATTTTTTGAATTGTTTGATATCGGTATCGGTTGTTTTATTATCGGCGATACCGATATATCGGCTTGCCGATTTATCGGCCGATATATCGGTATCGGTATCGGTATCGTTACATCCCTAAAAATAACAATAAACTTTAACTTCTTTAACATTTGAAACGTAACGAAATTTCCGGAATCATTAAAGTATGTACCTATAATCTAGCTTAATTCACATTTCACAGTGCTCTTTTTTATTTTTCACACATTTTATTCCCAAATAAATTTCATCTATCCTTATTTCATTCCCACTATTAATAATTAACATAACATTCCTAAACATTAAATAACATCTACAAATGATTATAACACTACATTGGCTTTATCCTTGAGCTACACAATATCAACACAGTATTACCATAAATAATATTGTAATACTGTGATATCAAGCTATCACAGATCGATAGAGATAGCAATATTGATAGCGATACGATTAGTTTGGTATTTACCCGACTGTGCTAGGAAGAGTATGATTTTTAAGTGTATGTATGCAAGTATAGTAGAGGTATAGAGAACTTGATTTAGATTTGTATATTTTATAGTCATGCTTGCGTCTAATAAAAAAAGACGTGTGGCACTCGGGGACTGCCGCGGTAAAGCTATAGCATGCTATGCCTTCAAGCCACCTCCGAGCCCGTCGGAGTGGGGAGCGTGAGGTTTTTTCGTTACGGAATTTCTCGATTCGGTCCCTGCGCTCAAGGCCCGCGATAGAAGCTATGCAATAGCTTAAAAAGTGAAATCCTATGTCCCCTAGTGAGGTAAGGGGCAGATTCATTATACAGCTGTTTCACTGATAGATTTTCTTTAGGGACAAGTAGGTGATCAGACTTCTGTGTGCTGCCAGACCAAGACATTTTTTTTTTCGTCTCCATCAGGAATCGAAGTCAAATTATTTTAGTGTAAACAGGCGTAGAGTATTATTTCGTTGTTCTTAGTGCGTTCTATGCAATGTTCTAATACTGAACAACACTGAATTCGATTTTTCGTTTACACTAAAGATCACGAAATAATGCTCTTGCTCTAGCTCTATGTTCGTTTGGTCTAAATGCACCGTTGCAATATTTGCAAAACTTTAAATGTCAATTATAGAGTGTTTCCAAAATATCAACATAGTTAAGAATATTATCTTTAAAAACGCCGAATTACAGTAAAAAAATTCATACAACGTTGTCCCTGGCACCAGCTTGTCCAGAAATATGATTAATTAAGTGAAAAAAAAAATCCAATAAAGTCAAAGAGTGAAATTATTATGATAATATAGAGTTTTATCAAAATTTCTATGAATACCAGATAGATTATATTACAATTAATTATAATATACCTTTTGATAAGATTGTACCTAGGCGATAATATATTTGTCAAAATAATAGGAATATAATAAGAGAGACATCATAAAGTAGTTTTATTTCTAACTAACTGTGCCCTGCGGTTTTACCCGCAGTGCTCCGCTCCTGTTGGTCTTAGCGAGATTATATATAGCCTTCCTCGATAAATGGGCTATCTAACACCGAAAGAATTTTTCAAATCGGACCAGTAGTTCCCGAGATTAGCGCGTTCAGACAAACAAACTCTTCAGCTTTATAGTATTAGTGATGATTTGGGAAAGTGATGGAGCTAGACGACCTATATAGCGCTGTCATTTTTCAACACTGGAAATAATACTGCTTTAAGAAATCATGCTACGGGGCAGAGGCTAGACCAAGTTTGAAAGAAATAAAGTATTACTAAATATTAGAAGTTCAATAAATATAAGTAGGCCTTCTAACGCATACTTAGGTATTTCCATACCAAAAAATCATTGGAATTTCATCAAATTCTTTTTGTACGAAATTGTATCAAATTTCCAAATTTCGCGTTTATAATATGAGCAGGATTAGGCAGTGACCCTAATTATAAATATTTAGTAAACTAATTAATTATAAGCCTAACATTGACCCCTGCCTTGGCCCGACGTTAATCGGGCGAGGCCAGTGAAATGACGAGGTTTATGTCCAAAACTTATGCAATATGTTAACTAAACTGTCTCTATTCCACGCCCTAAATTATCTATAATCTTTGTATATGTATATAAAAGGAAAGTACATGTAAATTCAAATCACTTTTTTTCTAATAAATGTCCTTTTTTTAGATCGACGCTTTAGGGCATTGGCCATTGAGAATGTGTGATGTGTTGTTTGACTTTTGAGCACTCTTCCCCTTTCATTATAGGTTTTGAGGTTTCGGCAACTGTAAATAATTTTAAAAGTGTGTACGTTTATTTCTTCCACTGGGAGATAGAGATGCCTATGCTTAATATTTCATGAATAAAATCATTTCTATCGCGTATTTCCACGAGCTAAGGATTGACATGAAAGTTAGGATGGAATTTTCTATTTAGAAAAGAAAGTTACAACATAAAAATTCTCATGAAAAAAAAGTATTTCAAATACACATCTTATTATTTATATTCCTTATAACTTGAATATTAAACTTATTCTTTATTCTTAATAAATAATAGATTTAATTTACAGATTCGCGATCGCTGACAACGCGTACCGCTCTCTTGTTTACGAGCATCGTGAACAATGTATTTTGATCTCAGGTAACGATTATACGATAATTAACTAATTTATTTGTGTAGCAATTGTTTGTTGACATTTACAACCCTGAATAATTTGTTTGTGAAACTGATCTTGCTCTTAATAAATTCTAGGATTTTTCTACGACTACTTTTAACGGTTAACAAACCTACCTAGTATTTAAACTCAGATGCAAAAATACTATCGTAAAAAAACTAAGAAAACATTAAAGATTATGCCTGAACCAAATTTGACCAACGAAAATTATCTGCCAATTTTTCCGCGTGTTAACGAACCTTAAAAGTGAGGCAAACAAATTTCTGGTACATTTTTTTTTTTCACTCTATAGGAGAATCCGGTTCCGGCAAAACGGAAGCATCAAAGAAAGTTCTAGAATACATAGCGGCTAGAACGAACCACCTGCAAAGCGTGGAAAATGTCAAAGACAAACTGCTTCAAAGCAATCCTTTACTCGAAGCGTTCGGAAACGCTAAAACCCATAGAAATGACAATTCCAGTCGTTTCGGGAAGTACATGGATATTCAGTTTAATTACGAAGGTGCTCCAGAAGGGGGTCATATATTGAATTATCTCCTGGAAAAGTCCAGGGTTGTGAGCCAGATGTCTGGGGAGAGGAATTTCCACATTTTCTACCAGTTGCTGGCTGGAGCCGGTCCGGAGTTGTTGCAGCAGTTGAAGCTGCAAGGCAGACCAGAGATGTATAAATATACTACGGATATTGTAAGTATTGTAAAATTAATAAAGAGATTTTGCATTTAATATTGCATTTATGTAATAATAGGGACTTCTGAGAATGTGTTTATATGATGGATAAAATATTGAATATGCTATAGTAACTAAACATTTTTGTGTAAATTGCTAATGTTGCTAATACTCGCGTAAAATCAAACACAAGAAAATACTGAATCTCCTTGTTTCAAATTGAAATTTTCCCCTGTTTTAAATTATATGTAACTATTATATGATCAAATTAAATTGCCTTTATTTGGGTACCCATCCAACTTTTCCAATACATATAAGTTTTTTTATATCTTTTTCCTATTCCATATAAAATATTAATCCAAAAAAACTTTTTTTTATATGATCCAGGTATCAGGCAACCAAAAACTAAATGACGCAGAACAATTCAGAGCAGTACTAGAAGCAATGAAAGTTATTGAAATATCTGCTGAAGAACAGAAGGAAATCTTCGAGATTGTTGCTAGCGTGTTGCATCTCGGTAATGTGAAATTTGTGCAGAATGAAAAGGGATACGCTGAGATATTGAACCATGATGCGAATAGTGGGAATGTTGCTAGTGTGAGTATTTTTTATCTGTATGAGGGTTTTTTAATGTGTGGAATAGGGAGAACAAGTAAATTGAGTAGTACCCATATAAGAAAAATGTGACTGTTTTGCAAATTTTATTAAATTAAAATGTAACTGAATTCGTAATTCACTGGCAATTTTATTATTAGTCTACAGATATCAAAAATATTTATATAAAGACTATAAAATATGTCATAAAAAGAGACCTTTCTGTCATTAAACACAAAACAATATAATTAATCTCGGTACAACTTAAAAATTACTGTTCAAACACCTTCACTTTAAAATTTTCAAAATATTCTTATTGCATTTCTTTATTAAGTATATTACTTATACTTAATTATGATCTACACTTTGTTCTATTATTTCAATTTCACTAAGAGGATTCATAGTTCTTACCCTACTTTGCCTAACTAACAATGCTTCTTCTTGTTCTTTTCCAGCTCCTCAAAGTAGACCAAGCAAAGCTTCGTGAAGCCCTCACAAGCCGAACAATAGACGCCCGTGGTGATGTGGTCAATACTCCATTAGATTTGGAACAAGCGCAATACGCTAGAGATGCTCTAGCAAAAGCTATATATGAAAAGCACTTTAGTTGGCTGGTGTCTAGACTAAATTCTTCCTTAGCACCTAGAGATAAAGAGCCTAATTCGTCGGTTATGGGCATTCTGGATATCTATGGATTTGAAATCTTCCCGAAAAATAGGTGAGAAAAAGTAGCTACGCAAGATTTACTGCTTGCAGCAGCTTAAATTTTACAACTTTATTTAAACAATCTAAAAATAAGTACAAACGCAATTGAAATGATTTTGTATAATATAAAACTAAAATGTCACCAAAATTGTACAGTATTTAAAGCTTTATTTTTCTTACTTTAATAAATTATCGTATACCTTCTTAAAAGTAAATCGTTCTTTTGATAATCAGTTAAGTAGTTTTGCTGTTCAAGAAGACAATTAATAAAATTCCCTTATTTCCCAGTTTCGAGCAGTTCTGCATCAACTTCTGCAACGAGAAACTGCAGCAGTTGTTCATACAGCTGACATTGAAGCAGGAACAAGAGGAATATCTCCGTGAGGGTATAGAGTGGGAGCCCGTGGAGTACTTCAATAATATTGTTATCTGTGATCTTATTGAAGCTAGACATCAAGGTAATTTTGTTATTTTCATGTATTTGTGACTTCTTGAGTCTTTGGGAATTGTATAGTACCAGTTTGTCTGAAAACAAAACAGTTTATTTCTTTTAAAAAAATCACCATTAAATTATAGAGAAGCAGACTCCTCCTAGTAAGTTTAAAACAAAATCTATATCTTCTAAACACGAGCTGAATCAATGAACATCAACTTAAACAAACTAAAGATTTTGTTTAGTTTTCTAGTAAAATTTAAAAACACAGATCTTATTAACCATATAATACTGTTAAGTTATAATCAATTAAATAGTAAACCTTTATTTTTTTCTTCTATGTAACAGAATCGCGTGACAATAATGTTACAAAATTAGAATTATTACAAATATACATTTTATCTCCAGGTATTATTTCAATACTGGACGACGAGTGTCTGCGTCCAGGAGACGCATCAGACCTCAGTTTCCTGGAGAAGCTAAGCCAGAAACTCGACGGTCACGCGCATTACAAATCGCACAGAAAGGTCGATGTTAAAACGCAAAAACTCATGGGAAGAGATGTGAGTAGCGTTTGATTAAGTGCACATGTAATATTATGTCAGTTTAATTAAGGAATGAATTCAAATTTTTAATTATAAATTAAGTTAATATTCATTAATCTCCTTCTTAATATATATTTTAACTTAAAATGCTTATATAATCTATTAAATTATTGACTAATGATTTGGGGTTGCACAAGGTTCCGTCTTTAGACCAAGAATGATAATTGAAAAAGTATCTCACAAATTTAGTTGAAGCATGTTATTTTATTAATAAGATAAAGATGAGAATAAGACAAATACAGTTTATTAATTAACAAAACATACAAAAATGCGTAGTTAATCGGGTAATCAAGAACTTGCATTCTACTTACGAAAAAAACGATGCTAGTAAACATGTTTTCATATTATCCACTACTTTAAAATATAATCATATATCTATTAAAATCTAAATTGTATTCACATCAGGAATTCTGTCTCGTCCACTACGCTGGTGAAGTGACATACAACGTGAAGACATTTTTGGAGAAAAACAACGACTTACTGTTCCGAGACTTGCAAGGGCTTATGGCGGCGTGTGGTAATGCCACTCTTGGGACTTGCTTTAAGGTATTTTTTTAAGTAATATTATTCTGAAAAAACCTCGAGAGTATCTTAAAATAACATGATAATTTATTACACACAGATGCTAATTAATTTTTAAATTTACAATATTTTTTTTTTTATCTTAGGAACTGATGTAGCCGAGTTTTAAGCTTCTTTCGTGATTCGTCAGTAAGACTTACGAAACTTACAACGATAATTCATTGATTTAATCTATTTATAATATTTTACGCCTTTTCAATTTGATCCATAAGGTTCAAAATTTAATTGATAACCGTTTTCTGTTATTAAATTGATATCTGGAACTGAAGACCTTTAATACACCCGCGATCTTAAAGCAGTTACTTCATAACATTTTCTCAATATACCTTCTAATGGTTGAAAAATAACAACATTCATATTTCCATTGGTAATTGAGGGTGAAAATTAATAATATTTTTCTAATTATCCAGGCACTAAACCTCTCGAGCAAGAAACGTCCCGAGACCGCAATCACACAATTCAAGATTTCTCTCAACGAACTCATCAAGATCTTGAGCAGCAAGGAGCCTTCTTATATAAGGTGTATCAAGCCGAATGACTTCAAAATGCCAAGTAAGTTAGAATTTATCAGCATTATTCATTATTTATTGTATTATGTATATTTTACCCTCTATAACTAAGTAGGTACATGAAATTTTAGTCACATCTCAAAATATTTTTTGAGGTTTTTTGTGTTCTAAGTTTTTTTTTATTAAGCTCTTATAAATATTACTTATTAAAACTATATCGTGGTCGAATTCTCCGTGAATAAAAGACATTGGTAGAGTGTATTACCTGTGGTATTACAGTATACTAAAATTTATACAGATGACAGACTTGAACAAAATTTCCTATGTATTGTTTAATTTAATAGTATCTATAAAAACAAAATACTAACAAAATATAAAAGCGTAAGATCATTTAAAAACAATTTGACTATTTCAAAAAAAATATGACATTTTTTATTAAAATACTATTTTTTTATAATTCTAGTGCAATTCGACGACAAGCTCGTATCCCACCAAGTGAAATATCTCGGTCTAATGGAGAACTTACGCGTGCGGCGCGCCGGCTTCGCGTACAGACGGACTTACGAAGCTTTCCTTGAACGGTGAGTCTTACTACAGGAATAAGATTTATTTTTTATTGGTTTATCAACGCACAGTTAGAAGGTAATTTTGACAATTTTAATGGCTTTTGTGGATGTATGAAGGTTAATTTTTGAGTGCATTTTGTGTATGTAACTTGACTCTTATGTATATTGCAATAAGGTTCATTTTTGAATTGCTTTAGTGTATGTGTGAAGGTATTTTGATTCTTATTGCTATTGTGTTAGGGTTCATTTTTTATTGATTTGTGTGTATGTATGATGGTAATTGAACTCTTGTTATTATGCTGGTAAGGTACATTTTTGAATAGGTTTTGTGTATGTTGGAAGGTAACTTGACTCTTATTGGTATGGTGGTAATGTTCATTTTTGGTTGTTTTTTCATGTTTGGTTTGTTCTTTTTCAGATACTAAAAACAAAGAAATCGAGTAATTCATTGATACAAATTAACGAACCAATTCTATTTTCAGATACAAGTGCCTAAGCAAAGAAACTTGGCCGAACTACCGTGGGCCAGCGCGTGATGGAGTCCAAAAGTTGGTTGAGGCACTCCAATACCAAAGAGAAGATTATCGTATGGGCAAGTGAGTATAGGAAAATTAATTGAAAAACTTTAGGTTCAATGAATGTTATTTAAAATTAAAATTAAGGTTCATTAAATTAATAAATTTCCTAATGCTTTTAAACAAAAACACTAACGAAACAAACGGTATCGCTATTTTTCATATTAAAAGAAATGCAAATGAGAGAATTGAAGTTATGAATTAATTGAATAAATAATGATAGTGACGAAAAATAAACTAAGCTCGTATATTTTTTTAAAAATGAAATTTCTTTAGGCGCTTTAGCTTTAGGAGTAAAATTTCATGGTTGCGAAATTGCAATGCCGTCACGTCATGGAGTAAGGCGACGATTATAGTATCTTTGAATCTTGCCAAAGAAGTTTCACTTCTGATACGTGTGCTCGGCACACAGGCTCTTTTTTTAAATACAGAAACACTCTTTTTAAAAATAAAATCATGCCAATTTTTTCACAGCACAAAAATCTTCATCCGCTTCCCTAAAACCCTATTCGAAACGGAAGACGCGTTCCAAATAAAAAAGAACGACATAGCAACCATCATCCAAAGCCGTTGGAGAGGATATTGGCAGAGGAAACAATACCTCAAGATGAGGGAATCTGCTATTATTATACAGAAATGGGTTAGAAGGTATCTGGCCCAGAGGCTCAGGGAGAGAAGGAGGAAGGCTGCTGACGTCATTAGGGCATTTATTAAAGGTAATTAAGCTGAAAATTATAAAAATACTAACTTTCCGCCCGCGGCTTCGCCCGCGTTTTCAAAGAAAAACCCGCATAGTTCCCGTTCCCGTAGGATTTCCGGGATAAAACCTATCCTATGTGTTAATCCAAGTTACTCTCTATATGTGTGCAAAATTTCATTCAAATCCATTCAGTAGTTTTTACGTGAAAGAGTAACAAACATCCATACATCCATACTTACAAACTTTCGCCTTTATAATAGTAGTAGGACATTACGAAATATTGCAGAAGAAGACGTAAGTACTTCTAGGAGGTTTCTAGAAAAAACATGAAATCTGTGCTAATCAAATCAGTGAGTAGTAAGAGAAAAGACAAAAAATGTTACATTTCTTTGCATTTTTCTTTTATATTTCTGAAAACTGACATTTGTAGGTATATCGTTCTATCGTTATAAATAATCAATTTAGATATATTCCTGTAATGTTTCTAAAATAATTCTACTAGTACACATTACCTAAAATTACCATAATTTTGTAATAATTTATTTTGCTACTACGCATTATTTGAAATTACCTTCATTTTAATGTAATCATTCTTTATCAATTTCCAGGTTTCATAACCCGCAACGGCCCTGAAACGCCCGAAAACCGGCGTTTCCTCGCCATCGCCAAAGTCCACTGGCTCAAACGCCTCGCCACACTGTTACCGACCAAACTCCTCGATCTCTCCTGGCCCACTTGCCCCGCGACCTGTGTGACCGCATCACAAGAGTTGCAGCGGTTACACAGAGCCCATCTAGCTAGGAAGTACCGTTTAGCACTTAGTGCGACGGATAAAAAGCAGTTTGCGCTGAAGGTGCTGGCTGAGAAGATGTTTAAGGGTGAGTTTTGTGGGATTCTGAATGGTTTTAGGAAGGTGGAATTCGAGATGGGATAATGGGATTCTGGGTGGGATAAAAGGATTATGGGTGGGATTGGTCGAATTTAAGCAAGATGGTCATTAGTCACATGGCTCGAGGTATAAACACTAGCTGTGATGACTACACAGTAACAGGTAATAAGTATAGTTACATGTGATGGCCCACTTGCCCCGCGACCTGTGGGGGCATCACGAGAGTCGCATCTAGCCAGGAAGTACCGACTGGCGCTTAGTGCGGCGGATAAGAAGCAGTTTGAGCTGAAGGTGCTGGCTGAGAAGATGTTTAAGGGTGAGTAAGAGGATAGGAAAGTTCTAGGACAGCTTTAGGGAGGTGGGATTCGAGATGGGATAGTGGGATTCGGGGTGGGATAGTAGGATTATGGGTGGAATTGGTCTAATTTTAGCTACATGGCCATTAGTCACATGGTTCAAGCTATAGACACTAGCTTACATAGTGCCAGGTAGTAATGGTGGGATACTGGGTGGGATTGGTTCCATAATTTCCTACCTACATGGTCAATAACTTGGAATAGTTCAAGCTATACACACTAGCTGAGATGACGACATGCCAAACTAAAATGCACCCTATTTTACAGGCAATAAGATCAATAATCGTATCAAAGCATAATTTAAACATTTTATACACAAATTCATATACATATAAATATATAACATAGATTCAATATATTCAAACTAAATTGCACCTTATTCCGCAGGCCATAAGAACAGTTATCCAAGCAGTGTAGCCGAGCGGTTCGTAGAGGACCGTCTATCCGCTGAACACCGTGTACTGCGGGATACATTCATGGCTTCACCTTCTTGGCCCACTGGCGAACAGCTTATTGTGAGTTATTTTAACAAAATAACACTAATTTCATAATTTATAAACGTTTTATTTCTGTATAATTTAAACTTTAAACTTAGTCAAATGTTAACAATGTGTAAACAAACTATAACTGTACTACAACTCAATATGTGACGATAACTCGAACTAAAACAGTAATTCAAGTTTTAACAAGCCCAAAGTTAGTTACAGTTAGTTCGAGTTCGTTATTTGTAACGAACAATGTTACAACATTAACTCAATGTCAATGTTACAACATTAACTCAATGTCAATGTTACAACATTAACTCAATGTCAATGTTACAACATTAACTCAAACAGTAACACTAACTCAAACGGTAACACTAACTCAAACGGTAACACTAACTCAAATTCTAGAACTAACAAAAAACTGACTGACTCACTTATACCGTATAACATACCTTTTAATAAATTTTCAGAAAACTGCAATATTAACTTAACCTGTAAATAAACATATTTGAATAATATTCCAGTACTCCTGCGAAGCGGTCAAGTACGATCGTCGCGGATACAAGCCTCGAGAACGGGCGTTACTCGCTTCTGATAAAGCATTATACGTATTGGATGCATCTGGTCGAAAAACATATAAATTGAAACATCGTCTGCCTTTGGACAAATTGAGGGTAGTCGTCACCAACGAAACGGATGGACTCATTTTGATTAAGATACCCCAAGACCTGAAGAAGGATAAGGTAAGCATGTGAAATTTGAAATTAAACTACGTGTTAAGTTATGTATTCAGGATGCAAACATTTTTTTTGTAAACTGTAAACAAAATCGTAAATATTATTAATAACATAGAAAAAATAAGAAACGTACAATAGTGCATACAAGCGTTACTACAAATTAAAAAAAAAATGCGTAAAACTTCCATAATATATTTTAATTATATAGAAAACTAATAATTAATTTATAATAAAATGTTTATTTCATTAATTTATATTATGTTTATTTCAGGGAGACCTTATTATTTCGGTATCGCACGTGATCGAAGCTCTGACGATCGTCACCGACTACACCAAGAAACCGGAACTGATAGAAATCGTTGATACTAGGACGTAAGTGTTGCCATGTTTATTATAGTCAATTCCTCTAGAATTTTATTGTAATTTAACTCTAATAGAATCAAAGTTACACTTTTCGTATTACATAAAGTTTGTACAGAATGTCAAAACAACCACTTTTTTTTTAATTATAAACTGTTCTTCAAATACAGAGTACAATACCTACTTTAAAAGTACATCATACAAATCAGGTTTAAGTTACTTATCTTAGTCGTTTATTTCTAAGTTTTTTTACCAACAAATCAGCATACTCAAAAATCAATTTCATAAATATTAAGTAAGTAGTAATTACTTAGATATTAAACAAATTGATAAAAAGATTCTTAAAACAACAAAAAAGAAAAATCCACTAATTTTATTAATTATTTTTATCTATCCATTGCAGCATAGCCCATAACCTAGTGAACGGCAAGCAAGGCGGCACCATCGAAGTGACACACGGCCCGCAGCCCGCCATACAACGCGCTAAGAGCGGGAACTTGCTTGTTGTAAGTATTACTGAACGCAA
This sequence comes from Colias behrii, assembly GCA_029959065.1. Classification (NCBI taxonomy): domain Eukaryota; kingdom Metazoa; phylum Arthropoda; class Insecta; order Lepidoptera; family Pieridae; genus Colias; species Colias behrii. Next base: position 1,894,194 of record JARWMC010000013.1, read on the forward strand.
AAATTATTTAAATTATGAATAAAAACTGATTTAGGTGATAAACAATACACATACAGTACAAGAATGCGCAAAAGAATTAGAACAGATATATTTGAACCATTTTATAGTCAATAAGACTTCCTCTAGAAGCACTTTTGAATCGTCATAACATATGTTTAACATTTACCACCGACGGAAAGCAGTATCTACGTAGAAGAACCGGCAAGAAACTCCATACTTCCATAGTTGCCCTTAGTTGCAGTTTCGAATATAACACTTTAAAGTACACAAAAACGAAATAACTAAAAGATAATAATATGATATAGTGATAATCATTTCAAAAGAACCATTATGCTTTTATGCGTAGGTTTACATAAAATATACAACGCTCGTACACGCTTGTACTCGCATACATTCCTTGAAAGCACGTAGGCTTATAAACGTATAAAATCTTTCTTATATATAAAATTCTCGTGTCACAATGTTAGTCTGCATACTCCTCCGAAACGGGTGGACCGATTCTCATGAAATTTTCTGTGCATATCGGGTAAGTCTGAGAATCGGCCAACATCTATTTTTCATATGTACCACGGGCGAAGCTGGGGCGGACCGCTAGTAATATGTATTATTCTTTTTGACGTGACAACGTCTTATAATTCGATAGAGCCGGCTGCACGCACGAAAAAACATGACTCATACGGCGTTACCTCGCTCTGAGGCGTTCCATGTGAGGCTTGAAGTGCAAGCGAGAGCGCGGAACGAGCGACAAAGAAGCACAATCGGCCTTAAGACGTTGTCACGTTCAACTATTGTCAGTAAACCGACTTTACAGACAACCAATTTTTTTTTTCTTTTATTCCAGGTGGCTGCGACTCCCTAAACCAGTATTTAAAAGGCAGTGAGATAATGTGACGACATCGAAACATTCTATTGCTATTACCATTTTTTATTGTTATTAACTATAATTTATTACTAGTCCTAAGAAGTGTTATCAAACGGCATTATTTTTACGTGGTTAAATAAATGCATTTTACAAATCATGACAAAAAGTAAAATTTCCACAACCTTCCATTTGTAATAAACTAATGACAGATGTTTACAGCTTTTATTATACATGACGTTATTTAATTTAAAATTAAAATTTTTTATTATATGTACTTATAAGCACTTGCGTAATTTTATATTATTTTTATACAATATATAAGTACACGTTTTCGTACAAAGTACTTAGTTTAAATGCCATAAGAATGTTCCACATGAGCGAAATGTGTCGATTTACGAAAAAAAGAAACCACAGAAAGAAACCATGCAATAATAAATTAAAAAAAATAATTTATTAGTTTGCAATTACAAAAGGAGAGGCAACATTATTATCGTTTGACATTTGACAATTCGACAATCGACATAAATATTGGCGCCAAAATTAATTATTAAACACATATTAGCTCTAATTTGCGAAATCAAGTAATTTCAATACGTTTTGAATAAAATAACATATATAAACGTACTTAGATATTTAGTTGAGTTTTACAGTGAGAATTTAGAGGTATATTTATATATATAGTGACTACATGTACAAAGTAATAATTGAAGCCAAGCTACATTTAACCGACTGGGATATAATTTATCGTATTTTTTATCTAATGGAAAAGGCAAGTCGATAAATAAAGTTTGGCTTCAAAATAAGAATCATACTTAAATATTTTAACATATACGTGTTGTTTTATATTAAATCAAATTTGGATAGATTTATTTAAAATGTAGGAACAAATATTAATTGACACATTTCCTTATGAATTTCTGCTGTAAGCTGAATCAAAGGTGCCTATAAGAATGAAATGTAGACTACCATTTTTGTACAAGATAGAAAAATTATTATTTACAAGCAAATCAATATATAAGAAAAACTAGTTTCTTGTAGAATATGTGAAAAATTGGCCATAGTATTATATAGGCGAATATGTGCCTTATTGTAAATCATGGTAGTCATTTTTATTAAATAAATATATATGGAAAAAATCGTTTGTGTATTTATTTACCCTCCTCTTATGTCATGGTAATTAATATTACTTTAATAAACTACTATTTCACGACCAGACTCGAGTCTTGGCTTCCAATAATAAGAGCCAGTACATTTTCTATGCATTTAATTTATTCCTAGTAACTACATATTTAGTAATCTGTGATAACTTATACCTTAACTACGGAAATAACCTAGTTGTTATACATTAACATGTTCGTTCAATGAACCCAATGAATGGCTTAGTTAGTAAGTACATGTTTATTACTCAGAAGCCTATTCAATTTCTTATCAACATACCAATGACCCCTTTCAGTTTAATATGTTGTTTACATCAATCAAAATTTACATTTTTGCAATCCTAATTCAATTGAATCGTGTGATTCCAAATATTTATATTTAACACGATTTTATTATCCTCAACTGTATATTTGTATGTAACATTAGAATAATTTCATGAGATTTAGCGTGGTAGGGGCAGTTTGTACTAGCGGAGAGTGGAAACGCATTGAAGCGTCTATCCAAAACTGAACAAAACAAAATAATTCAATCTTAACTCGTCAGCGTACATATGTAACGCATACATTATATTTTCTCAGATTTTAAAAATCGCGCGCATTCGCTGGTCTGCTCGTGAACAACGCTGTTTGGAGTGCGCGCATTTGCGCGTGTCCATGCGCTCACTAGCGAAACTACGCGTCAATCCAATTCAATAACACCGCTTTTGATACGTTCGTTCGCGTGGCAAATAATTTAATGCTTCGACTCTGCGCTTGTATAAATTGATCCTTTAAGTAGTTATTTTTAACTATACTAAATAATTTAAAGCTTTGTATCGGAAAAAGCATTCTACATGTTTCACTGATCGATTTTTTTACGGATAAGTAAGGAGATCAGCCTTCTGTCTCTTGCCAGACAGGATGTTTTTAGACCACTGGGAATCGAACCCACGACGTAATGCTTTTCGTCAGTCGCTCACTCGCTCTACACATGTGATAATGCAGAGCATATAGAAAAATGTGGGTTACTGTGTTGTTCTTTTATTTTAAAATATTTTAGGTACAATTATTCGCACAAGCAATTTCACATTAGAGTATTCATTACTTTGCATAGAATTGTGTGTAGCTTTCCATATGATAAAAAAATAATAAGGAATAATAAAACCACCATTTCGCTTCAATGTATTTTATTTTATAAAAGGTAGGTACATTTATACAATTGCATTATAATATATTAACAACAATCCAGAGTTACGGGGACATCAGTCTTACCTGCACACAAATAAATATATTGCATAAAATAGTGGCTACGAGTTTCAAGGAACATTTCAAATATACACCTACATCCAACTAATAAATACAACTTCATTGTCGTTCGCCTAAACTCTGGATTATTCGATTGTCCAAATTAATATGTTACATGTCCGATACGTTCGGCTGTACAATTAGTCTTTTTTACATATAAAACTAGCAGGTCTTTACTTCGCTGTAAAACCTAAGGCATTGCTTGAACTTTAAGATCTATGACAAGGCCACATATATATTTTGGTTATGGAATAACGTGAATAAAACTAAACTTGTGGAATCCGAAGCCTCTCAAATCTACACATATATATGATTTAGCTTTGGATTCTACAATATCTATTTTGTTCACACCACTACATTTTACAAACAATAATTATTTCCATTCACATCGGCAGTTATTCAATGTTCCTAGGAAAGTGCTGAGCTCTGCTCAACACCTCTTGTGAATGCAGTTAAAAATTTAATACTTTAAAATTATAATGCAGTAACATATCCCTGTAATACATTTTTATTTGTGACTTTGACAAAGCCAATTTCACTATTCATAAAATATTTTTATCAATTTACTACTTTTAATACAATGTACATTTTATTGAGAATGTGTATATGAACATAAGATGAATGTGTTTTCGTTACATTATACTTATGTTAAACTGTTATACAAATTATTAAAAATAATTAAATGCAAAATATTGTCACATAATTGACAATTCATGACTCTTCTACAAATCCTAAAATATATTTAATTACGTTAAAAAGACAGATACACCTTTGGTACTATCAGTATGCCTGAATAAAATTTGGAAAACTACTACAGGATTTTTGAAAACGTAATTTAATTTAATTAAATTTTAACATCCTAAAAACCCTTTAAAAAAACCGAAAACAAATATTTACATAAAAATTATTACCTAATAGTAAACAAAAAAATATTGTAACTGTTTAAAAAAACAATTTTCAACAATCGTAATATATTTTCACTAGCTTGGTTCTGTAGTTAACCAATTTATTCTCAAATCCTAAAGCAAGAATTGTCAATTGTGCAAAGTAATCAAGATCACAGACTCTTAAACTACATTTTGTGATGTTCTTGTACTGGAATAAGTTATATTCTGTTTAAAATATTGTTGATAATTCTCTAATAGCAGAAGCATTTTCAAATACTGACTCTTGGCACCATCACCAAAATATAACCAACACAATTGGAACAACAAGGGGCTAATTTAAAATGATTTTATTGAATTTAACTAACACGTCAACATATTATTGCATCACTAACAAGTTGTTCGTAACACTAAATACAGACTATACTATATTTACACCTTTATATACACTTAGATAATAATTATAATAAATCCTTGCAGGTAACAAGCGCAATGCTCGATGCTTTGGTTTATAACTTACTTTTTATGTGCATAAAAGCAATTTTACAAATCATTTAAAAGTCTCCGTGTACTTATTTGATTCACTTTCACTATAGTTCAATTATTTATCAGTGCTAAGTCCATTTTTCACTAAATATCACTTTATATATCCACATTTATCCTCTAAAATTCACTTTTGCAACAAACCAACTCAAATGGCTCCAACACTGTACCATTATTAGAAACATATTAGTAAAACATGCCACATATTCACATATAAACGCTAAATGAGCATTTTATAATTTATTTATAGAACATCTATCTATGCATTATGATAAAGCATCATTCTATACATGATTATTACACATCACTAATTTACATATAAAGTCCAGTCGCGGAGCAGGAAGAATTTCGTACAATGACCTCTTTACCTACTGACAGTGGTCACAAACATTTTTGAATGAAGTGCAGTTTACATGAAATATTTAGAGGAGAAAATATTTTTTTACTAACTTATTATAGTAGGGGAGCCCAAGAGGGGATTTTGGGATTTACTCGAGCGCGTCAGATTACTATAAGGGACGGTACCTTAGCTATTCATTAGTACCTCTAGTCAATATGAGCAGTTATGGTTGGTGGGTGCGCTCAGGGGCCCCGCTGGAAAATTTGAATAATCCATAATTCCCTAAGGTTGAGCTCGAATCGTCAGATTAGCGAAATGGGGACTTCTTATATTGTAATTAACCCCCCCCATATATTAATCTGACGCGCTCGAATAATATTACTTTAATTTTTTACCCTTTCTTCATAGCGATTATATCGCCACTTAAATCGTCAGATTAACGTATACTTTTTTTCAGTGACGTCCTGGAGCATGCAAAATATCAATATCTAACGCGCTTGAGTATTTCCAAGCCAATTATTTTCTTTTTTAAATTAAAAAAAATCAAAAAACCCTTCCCCACCGCTAAAAGTGAAAACATTATAGGACCTTTTTTTCTCGCTATGGTCTAATCTACCAATTCTAATAGGTTCCCGTGACGCTCGAGTAAATCCACATTTAGCATCCTGGGCTCCCCTACTATTAAATAATATGATTATGATAAATGTCCTTTGAATAAAGGTTAAAAATTAAAATGTAACTAATAAGTATTGTAAATGAATATTTAAAATTAATTATTATCACTACATAGTATAAAACAAAGTCGCTTTCCCTGTCCCTATGTCCCTATGTCCCTATGTCCCTTTGTACGCTTAAATCTTTGAAACTACGCAACGGATTTTGATGCGGTTTTTTTTAATAGATAGAGTGATTCAAGAGGAAGGTTTATATGTATAATAACATCCATTAAATAGTGGAGAAGTACTGTTATTTTTGAGGTTTCTAATGTGATGTCGTAAAAAATTACTTTTTTTCCGCTTACATTGCAAACGCAGGCTGAACCCTACGAGTTTTATCAAAATAATGTACTAAGTATTATACACATTGAAAAGGTCGACAGAAAAGTCCGCGATGGTATATGTCTATCTCTTATGGATAACCCACAATAACTTTTTTTTGTCATTTACTTTTTACGACAAATAATGGCTAATTTTCGATGCGATTTTAAACAATACAGCATTAATCCTTAACCAATTAAATACCTTGAATACATTGTTCATTTAATATAGATCTATATGGCCCTTTACACCGTATGATTTAAGTGAATATTTTCGAAGATATTACAGATTTAAAAATTGCGGGACGTAGCGTTTGCGGCGGTACCGGCCGGCCGCCCGGCTATATATTTTATACCCGTGCGAAGCCGGAGCGGGCTGCTATGTTTTTATATATGTACAACGTTCACAGTTTTTCTGTAGTGTATTTAGTATCAGCATTGCACCCGTGCGAAGCCGGGGCGGGTCGCTAGTTTAGTATGTATTGTAAATGAATATTTACAATACTTATTAGTTACATTTTAATTTTTTCAATAACCACGATATATTATACGATACGTTTTGTCGTGACTCAAGGTCAATAAAACAATCAATAAAGCAATCAAGAACAAACCTTACGCTCTCAGGTTTAAAGGTTTACAATCCCTGAGGACGGCCGTCATTGCATCTGTGCGAGCAAGACACATTATATTTACGCGGGAGTGACAGTGACAGGTAATAACAGGTTAATGTACGAAATTCTTCCTAGTTCGCGTCCGGACTTTAGCTCCTAATATGATTTCTGATTATTGGCAGAATTTGTAGCATCCACATAACATCTCAAAAACACCATACACAGCATGCACTCCCAAAATAGTTTATCGTTTTATATCTGGCAATTTCACTATATTCCACTGTACTGACAACACTGTCACTTCAAATCCATTGGACCACTTTTCCGTTCCTATAGAGGCGCGGCACTTGAACACTACCGGTAATAGCCGTAATAGTAATACTCCAAATACTATTTCACTTGTCCAGTCTCTTGCGGGGGGTCGGGTTTGAACTCTTTGAAGTCACTTTTAAAGCTCGAGTCTGATTGGTTGGAGGATTCGTTCTGTTTGAAGTCTTTGTCGTCTGCGTTGTAGCCCTTGGGCTTGCCCTGCTCTTGTTCGCGCTGTTGGCGGCGCCGTTGTTTCGACCAGAGCTCGTGGCAGTCCTGCCATGTTGGTAATTCTGGTGCTGGCATTCTGGAAAAGAAAATAGTTAATAAGTAAATTAATTAAGTGGCATTATGGAGGAAGGAAGGTGAAATTATTTTATTGTAAAAGGATGGTCGACCAGACTGCATGACTGGCTGGTCGGGAAAGGCACGATTGATGTTTATTGGATATTTATATGCTAAGTATTGAAAATTCGATGAAGAGATGTCGCTGGAATATGTTGCATGCCTCAATTAATTTTTATGAACAGATACCATAGTACCAAGTACCATACCTTGTTTTCGGATATTTAATTATATGGAAAAATGAACCAGATTTATACATCCAACATAATTTTAAATATTCGTAGAATTTTCTCGGATAATTCTTTTTAAGTAGAATATATAAATCATCATCATCATCATCAGCCCATATACGTTCCCACTGCTGGGACACGGGCCTCCTATGAGGGTTCAGGCCATAATCCACCACGCTGGCCAAGTGCGTGTTGGCGGATATATAAATAAGTGGGTCATTTTAACTCCAACTACATAAACCATTGAGGTATACTCACTGGTCCGGCACCACACTCTTCAACCATTGACTCTTCAACGCCTCCTCAGCCGTGATCCGTCTATCCGGGTCCAATTCCAGCATCCTATCCAACAAGTGTAACGCTGGGGCCGGCATGAACGCAAAGTGTTCCCGCACACAGCGCTTGTGGAAGCGCTTGGGACGCAGAGTGTGCCATAGGGGCAGGTTGACAACGTTCGGCCATACACCTGGGACAGGGGTGCCGCAGACTCGGGATATCATCTCGAGCTGCATCATTTCCATGTTCGCCTGGAATTTTGGGAATGTTTTTATTATTTATGGAAGTGTATGTATTGCGATGATACAAAAAAATACTTAAATGTACAATCTAGAGAAGAGTTTTAAAACGAATATGAAGCGTAAATACGTTATTATACAACAAAGTTATGAAATAGATAGCATAATCTTATTTTTCAAATAGGTGCAAGACCTCTTTCAAATAAAATCAAGCTAATAAAGAAAATGTTTTAAAATATAAAAATTAAAACCTATTAATTACAGATTAATTTTATCAATACACTTGTTTGTAGAAGCATATCTGTCTCTGGCATGTTTGGAAACGGCAATTTTCGCAAATAAAATGTCATTTCTTACGTTTTTTGAACACCACTATCTACCCAACTATCACAAGTAAATAATTGTACCTGAAAAAGCGGGTGCTTAAGGAACAGCTCCCCCAGTATGCAGCCCATCGACCAAACATCCACGGCTGGCCCGTAACGCTCCTCGCCCAAAAGTAATTCCGGCGGTCGGTACCAGAGTGTGATTACCTTTAATTATTCATATATTAATTATATTGAGAAAGCCAAATTCTATTGTTAGACTTTATAAACGAGATTGTATCGTTTTCATTGTATTAAAATGAATGGTGTTTAAGAGCGTATACGCACTATGCGGGTAGCCGCATTGCGGGTAGCCGTCCGGCTGACCGCAAGCACAATTATGTACGTAATATTCATTTCTATGCGCACTGTGCGGTCTGCGGTAGCCGCATCGCAGTGCGCATAGAAATGAATATTACGTACATAATTGTGCTTGCGGTCAGCCGGACGGCTACCCGCAATGCGGCTACCCGCATAGTGCGTATACGCTCTTAGGCCGTGTACGCGGTCCGTGCGCTGTTTGGCTCAAATATGTGATTTTTCAAACCAGATTGTCCATCAACCACTTATCTTACAAACATATGAATTACTAATAATTTTAGGAAATTTTATTGTCTATGTAGTTAGTTAAGAGTTTTTTTCAATTAATACAGTATTTGTGAATACCATCAAGATAACTGAGCCGATGATTACTTGATTTCACTTTTAGTGTCAATTTCGAAGCTAAAAATATCTGAAATTGCTGACAGATCTAACACACAATTTTTTTTAACTAACTGCAAAAATCCTTATTAAAATAGTTAGTTAAAAGATTTTTTTTATTTTGGACTCCTAACTTACGAAATTAAAATCCGAACAATGTGAATTTTTTTAGAAATTATAGTCGACAAAATGATTATTTTCACCAAGATATTTGACTTAATTGAATATAATTTATACATATTGCAATAAAAGAATGTCTTACTTATAAGATAAAATTTAAAAAATCAACTAAGGTACCTCTATTATTTTTCTACATTTTTTTTTAAAGTACTATAAAACACTGCGCGGGACCCGATTCAAATCAGTCGGCAGCGAGTCTTTCCAGAGAGAGGTCATGTTGCTCGGCGCTCTCCTGTGGACCTATGCTGTTCATAGTAAAAGGCTAGCGCAAGCCGCGATCTATCGTAATAGATCGCGGAGATTTTGACTTGCGTTAAATTGAATAAGCGCTCTTAAGAACGTTTACGATAACGTAAAACGGATCCAATAAAATTGCCCTATATGAAATGAGTACCAAAAAACTAAAATAAGAGAACTTTCAGAGTTGGTGAATCAGTTTATAATGAAATCTCTTACAAGTAAACATACACATAATTATTCCTTTCAAATAATTACCTGTTAATCATATTAAAAATGTTACATTACTATTTACTATACCTTGTTAGTGTAGGGCCTCTGCCGGTCCTCAGCAGACCAGAGCCGCGCGAGACCAAAGTCACCTAATTTCACTTCACCCCTGTAAGCGTATATTTAAAATGAAACCCTTTCTTGTAAATATTATACAAAGGATTTTATTTTATGAAAAAAATATCAAAAAAGCAATCGTAAAATATGATTTAAAAATCGATGAAAAAAAACCAGATCTCAACGTCTCCACTATATGTCGACTCAGGCTTCCTTCGAAAAATAAGACTTGTAAAATTGTAAAATATAAAAAAAAATCATCAACATCTGACATTTATTTACTCCACTACACTTCTAAACACTTTTTTACTGGTTAAACAATCCTACAAACATTCACTCACTTATTATTCATCAATATATTACTGCACTTGATGTCCCGATGCAGAAAGTTCTTGCGGTGACAATATGCCAGGCCGTCGAGGAGCTGCCTCATGATGGACGCATTGTGGGACTCCGTAAAGTCCACCATTTTGGACTCCAGCAGGCCCATGAGATCGTGATCCATGTACTCGAAGACGAGGTAGAACGAGCCTTTATCCTGGAATTAAATATTTTTAATGTAGCCAAGAAAATATATAAAAATCTGAAAAAAGAACATGTGCCGAACACGCATCAGAAGTGAAACTTCTTTGGCAAGATTCAAAGATACCAAAATCGACGCCTTACTCCTGATGCGAAGGTATTGCAATGACCCGACCTTGAAATTTAACTCTCAACGCGCCTAATGAAGTTTCACTTCAAAAATTTCTACAAAGTCCAAAGTCGTTTAGCTTAGTATCATATTTTGTAGAATAAATGAGCGGCAAGATAAAATATTATTGAATCCTACCATTTACGAAAGCTCAAACAAATTTAAAAAATCAAAAAGACAGAACTAAAGGTATAAAAATATTAGTGTAAGGTAATTTCAACAAATTCAATCAGTCATTTGGCTTTGTAGTACAAAATGATCTACTCTATTCCGGGTTATAATTGAAAATCATAAGGATTTGCAAATGCATTATTATACAGCTACATTTTAGCAACTTATCATACGTATCTGCACAAATAGTGACCTTAATTACAAAATCAGTATCATATTCTAAAATATATGTTATAGCCTTAAAAATCCCTTAAAAACTGACCTTCCTAAAGTCCATAGCGTCCTGCTTATCTGTGACAATCTCTCTCAAATTAACGATATTCTTGTGATTCAGCTGCCGCAGAATCTTGATCTCTCTCACCGCAGTGATCGGGAAACCCTCCTTCTCGTTTTCCAGTCGAACCTTCTTGAGTGCGACAAGCTGACCCGTGTTCTTGTCCCGAGCTTTGTACACTTGCCCGTAGGTGCCTTCACCGATTTGGGTTATCACCTAGAATATTGACTTGTTATGAGATGGACTATGTGATATTGAAATCTTGATGGGACTTGAGAATGATGTTAAATAACTTGGGAATTGTTATGAAAATTGTTTATTGTAATCTTGCAACTACTGAACCAAATCTCAGAGCTAGCGCGCAAGAGCAACTTTTGTCTCCGCAACTATTTTACTCGCGCACTTTCTTACTAGCCCATAGAGTTGATGGGAGAGACAAAATAGTTGCGGAGACAAAAGTTGCTCTTGCGCGCTAGCTCTAAGGAAAACATGTATACAGGTAAATTAGCTTGGAGAAATTTTTGCGTTTGTAGTAGTGTATGGTCAGCAAATAAAATAAAACAACATTTTATTTTTAGTTTTTATTTTATATATATAAGGGATTTTAAATTAAACTATATGTGTTTCTCCTCTGAAAAAGATGAGACTTTATTTTAATATTTGCACATTTAACATACGTATAACTTTTACATTAACAATGTTACTAAAATGAAAAATTTACTAACCTGAAAAAGAAACGACATTTAAAGTTTAATTCTTTAGTTTGAGAAGTCAAAGGCTTGCCTCGACCATGTTTTAACACTGGAGCCATTTTGAATTAACAATATAAAGTTACAACACTTACACACAAATTAAACACTTCAACAAATATTATAACAATACAAATAATAACAACAATCAACAAATACAAAATTTAACAATTAAACTACTAGACCGGGAGATATTGACACAAAATTTCGAGTCATTTGTAACAGGATGGCGGTTCTACAGGGGTCTTAGTACGCAATGACAAAAAGAAAAACGATGGTGTGAACGCTGGTACCGGCGGCTTAGTCGCGTGGGCGTTAGTCGAACTCGTCGGAAAAATAGCGAAGTCAAACAATTTGTAACACAAAAATTTTAGAATTTACCGATAGCCCATAAAAAAGAAGTAGGCGGTAGTGTCATGCCATACTTTTCCGGTGTGACTTACAGCCCGCCATACCGACGCGAATGTGTTGATTTAAAAAAAAAACAATTCAACCATTTGTACCAGGCTAACTTTTGCACAGGTAACCATCGTCGTGCAGCCATTTACGAAAATCGCCATGCCATACTTTTCGGACGATTCCAAATGGTCGCCATACCGCCGAAAATCTGCAAATTTTTTTTTTTTCGCCGAACCATTTACCACCCTAAATTTTTTTTCAACAACTCCTGAATGATTATAAATAGAAGTGTGATAATGTCATACCTGTGGGAGGTGGCGAATGTGTATAAGATTTTTTTTTATTGTAAGATTTTATTCGTATTTTGAACGATTAGTAACAGTATGGCACTAATTTTTCCTGTAAGTTTGAGGTTCAACGAATATAAATACAAAATTTCAAAGATCTAGGTGGTGGAAATCTTCACTTATATAAATTAATACTAAATTAATTTTTCAAGTATGGCAGCACTTTTTCCCCCTACTAGAAGTATGGTAAATATAATAATGGTCACATTTTATCAAATACTCTCCAAAAATCCAAATGCAATACTGGTACAAAAAGTTTGGCGAAAAAAAAAAATTTTGCAGTTTTTCGGCGGTATGGCGACCATTTGGAATCGTCCGAAAAGTATGGCATGGCGATTTTCGTAAATGGCTGCACGACGATGGTTACCTGTGCAAAAGTTAGCCTGGTACAAATGGTTGAATTGTTTTTTTTAAATCAACACATTCGCGTCGGTATGGCGGGCTGTAAGTCACACCGGAAAAGTATGGCATGACACTACCGCCTACTTCTTTTTTATGGGCTATCGGTAAATTCTAAAATTTTTGTGTTACAAATTGTTTGACTTCGCTATTTTTCCGACGAGTTCGACTAACGCCCACGCGACTAAGCCACCGGTACCAGTGTTCACACCATCGTTTTTCTTTTTGTCATTGCGTACTAAGACCCCTGTAGAACCGCCATCCTGTTACAAATGACTCGAAATTTTGTGTCAATATCTTCCGGTCTATACGTAATAATTATAATTTTTGAATGAAATGTGTGCTTTATGTTCTAACGGTACCAAACGACTGCACGTGGCACCTGCGGACAGCGTAAACTGGTTTATTCTGTTTTTGTGCGTGTTTCCACTTTCCACTATCAAGTGACGATTTATTTATTTGTTTTGTTTCGTAATTATTATGGTCAAATATTAATTATGAAACAAATTATTATGGACACGATATTTTATTGTTTCACGGTAGTCGTCTTGTCGTTTGCTCTAGGACGTGAAATTGAATGATATATTTTTTTTTATAAAGTCAAAACCATATTCTTTCAAATAAAAACTTGTTTTTATTGAAAACAAAAGTGTTGCTAGGAATAAGTATGAAATTAAATAGTAATGTTAGGATATCGAAACATTTTTGTATAGGCCAGAACGATATAGTGGAAACGCGCTCTAAGATCTGAGTAATATACACACCACTACATATGCAAAAATTTCTCCAAGCTAATTTACCTGTATTATATTGTAGAAAAGGATTATTTGAAATTTAAATTAGGGTACCTGTAGGAATTCAAATGTAATGGTAAGATAAACCTGTTAAACAATTTATGATATGAATATCATGGGCAAATTTTTGGTGTGAATAAAAAACGGTATAACATTTAATTACCTTGTTTGATTTTAAAATGGAGGATGTAATCAGTAATAAACTATTACTACTTCGGAGAATTGGAGACTTCAAGAAAAAAATCGGAAAGAATATCTTTTCAACATCTATTTGATGAAAAAGAAAATAATATTTTACCTGGAAGCCATCAACACACTTCTCTCCCCAGTCCTTAGCGTGATGCGTAGCGGTTACCACGGGTACCACTTTCGAGCCGCGTCGTTTTAATATACGTGGCCTTTTTAATTTTGCACCACTCTAGTAAAAACATTACTTATTAATAAAGTTTATTTAAAAAAAAAACAATAGCATTTTTGAATAAACAGCACTTCAGAATTCAGCACAGATAGATATTCTAAATTTTTGGTGTGAGTTTTTACTTTTATTAAATTTAGACAGTGAAAAATTAATTTTATTGGTCCCTTATATATTTAATCTGCTCACACTTATATAATATGTAATGTAATCGTGAAAAATTTGTATGAAAACCCTACATTTTTTACAACTTAAACAAAATAAATAAAAAAACATACATTACTGTCCTTTTTCCTAGTGAACACATGCGAGTATCTATCCGAATGGGACACGGGCGGTGGTGTTGAACCCTCCGCTTCGTCCCCGCTTAGTTCCTCTGAACCCGGTATCACTATAAAATTATAATATAATATAATTTTATTGATTATTCATATCGATTTTTTAAACTTAATGAAATAGCATAATATTTGTATGTGTAAATGCAATCTGTTCTAGAACATTCAGCACTTAATTATGAATGTATTGAGACTTATAATAATTATGAAAAGAAAATTTCAGCATCTGCGCGTAGATAAGTTAGGTATAAGTGAAAAAATATAAAGAAATGGCGATTAATTTAGGTACGGTCTATGAAATCATTTAATTAAATTGAACTCCAAACCTCGCCATTATCCTTCTTAATAACTTTTTCTTAAAACAAAAATAAATTAATAAAAATCAAAAGTAACAAACATTATGTGACGCGAAATTATATTTTCCTTAAACACCTGTCAATAATTATTCTAAATCATGTAAATAATGTAATGCATACCAGGTGGCATAGGCAGGTTCATGATTCCCGTTTTCTTAGGTTTCTCCGGTTTTTTTACTGGACTAGGAGAAGGAGTTCTCAATGGACTCTCGTTGGCTAGAGTTTTTATATCTTCAACCTGTAATTAAAATATATAAAAATATTTTATTGATAAATGTTTTTTTTTTTTTATATTTTTACTAGCGGCCCGCCCCGGCTTCGCCCGTGGTACATGTTTACGTTTTCTCTTCATAAGTACCATCCTCGTACTTTAAGCAATATAATAAAAAAATAATTATCGAAATCGGTCCACCCGTTCACACGTGATGCCGTGACAAAGCGAAGCGGGTTTCATTTTTCTATATAATTATAGATAATCGATAAATACCTGAGTATTAGGTGGCATGGGCAGTTTTGTAAGGCTCTTCGGCTTAGGGAGCGGTGGTTGCTGACTATTTAGGAGCACACTTTCCACCACGCTACCACCTTTTACCGTTGTATTGGTGATCGGTGGTGTGGATGTTGGCTGAAATAAAAAGTTATTTTTAAATAGAGATGAAAATATATATGGTACTTTAGTTTCATCATTTAGTCACCATGGTGCGTACTATGCGACCTTAGTGACTACAAACCCACCTCAGTGAATATAGTGACCACTGAGCGACCTTAATGACTATAGTGACCACAAAGCGACCTAAGTGACTTTAGTAATATTACCCTATTATAATAAATTATTTACCTCTTCGCCATTAGTCTCCGCATCCCCATTAGCGGTGACTGGCTCGTCTGGTGGTTGTGGTGGTTCCGGTGGTGGTTCCTGTGGTGGTGGTGCTGGCGGTTGGGGTTGGGAGTCTTCAGCCAGCGGCATCGGAATGTCCACCACGTCCTGGCCCTTGGGGTGAGTGTCACCGTTCTCTTTGGATGCCTGGAGGAGTGTAATAGATATTTAGATCATAGTTGTAACTTGACATTTCGATATTTGTGTTATTAAAACTGTGTGTGTTATAGAAACATTAAAGCTTCATTACAATAAAATAGCTAACTAGAAGAAACCACCAACCTTTAGATACTCCACTTAACCAATACTGTTGCAATGACATTTTTAATACTTCTACATATTTTTTTTTATATTTTATAGTCTCCGCATGCAATATCAATTATTTGCACAATGCAACACTAATCTATACTAATATTATAAAGCTGAAGAGTTTGTTTGTTTGTTTGAACGCGCTAATCTCAGGAACTACTGGTCCGATTTGAAAAATTCTTTCGGTGTTAGATAGCCCATTTATCGAGGAAGGCTATAGGCTATATACTATCACGCTAAGACCAACAGGAGCGGAGCAATGCGAGTGAAACCGCGGGGAACAGCAGTATTAATTATAAATTTCCACATTACCTGCGTAGAACTATCAGCCGTTGCATTGGATAGTTCGTCTATCGTCAGAATGTCCGCGTTGTTGATGGACGCCGTACTCGACATCGCACCCTGAGACTCCTCCTCCTTTTGGTTCAGAATCTCTTGCAGTTTCTGGGTAAGAGCAGATTATATTATGTGAAGGCAAATACTCATTCTTTAAATATTATTTCGTAAAAAGTGAAAAAAGTGGAAAAGACAACCTGAAGTTCATGTGTGATTGTTATCCAGTGAAAGTGTTGTGTTTTTCGTAAAAAAAACTAGTGCTAAAACTTTATAGTGACACTTATAACTGTTTGCAATCTACAGACTACCCTCAATATTACACCTAACATTTCTATTGTCAAGTGAAAATGACATGACATTGACATGTTATGACAATCCATAGACAATATTATCTGTGTTGCCACTACTTAAATTAATAATAATACTAATAATAGAAGATAAATTTCATTAACTTTTAAAAATATTTCTAAGAATAATAAATAAAAAAAAAAAAAAAAAAAAATAAAAAAAAATAAACATTCAAAAATCTTCAACGCACCTGGCGCACGTTGAAGTATATAGCCTTCATGACCGGAATGGGAGTAACCCGGTTGTGTGACCTGTATATTTGCCCTACTCGTGGGAACAAAAATGGAATCATCTAATCAATCATCTATCCTAACCCAAACCAATCAAAAAAGGCTTACACAACAAATTTTTCACCCTAGTCTCTTCAATAGACCAAGATCGCAATCCCTCACTGATTGCAGCCAAAACATTACTGATATAACAAACGACAATGAAAACCCGGATAATTCTAAGTGGACTGAAATTCAAAATCGCAAAAGACAAAGAAATAGTCCCGAAGCAGATAGAAGCCAAAAACAGTCTAAAATCAGCACATACTGGCTAAGCCAGCCGACACCCACACACAATTCCTTCTCTATGCTCGATAACGATGTAGAAAAAGAGGACCATCAACCCCAGCCAACAGAAAGGATACCAAAACCTCCACCTATATTCATCGACAAAGTGAATAATATTCGTCCCTTAATCAAATTGCTGGACGAAACCGTGAAAGATCTTTTTGAAATTAAAGTATTACCCAAGGATCAGGTAAAAATTCAACCAGCAACAACAGACGCGTACAGGATCATTGTCAATGAACTAGATGCTAAGGGCACAGAATATTTTACTTACAAACCCAAACAAGAACGGAACTTTAAAGTCATACTTAAGAACATACATCCATCGACTGATACTGATGATATTAAAGAAGCATTGGCAAAGCTGGGGCACATCACCACTAATATCTGGAATATCAAACAAGCATTGACCAAAACCCCGTTGCATATGTTTGTAGTCGAACTCCAACCAAGCTCAAATAATAAAGATATTTATAAAATTAAAAACCTGCTATATTGTCGCGTAAAGTTTGAACCACCAAAACCAAAACGGACTATACCTCAGTGTGCCAATTGTCTTGATTACGGACACACAAAAGCCTATTGTCGTCGTTGTCCAAGATGCATTAAATGCGCCGGAAATCATGCATCGTCCACATGTGCGCGTAAAGATCGATCGGATGACGTCAAATGCGCTTTATGCGATGGAAATCACCCTGCGAACTATAAAGGCTGCTCTGTCTTCAAGGAGCTTCAGAAAAAGAAATACCCTGCTCTTCGAGTCAGAGCTCCTCAACAAGATCTGAACATCCCTACTTCTAATCAAGTCCAACATCCAATTCAGCCATATGCTGACGTCGTTCGCAACGGTCTAAATAAGAAACCACAAAACCAAAGGCTTTACAAACCCCAGCATGTAACAGTTGCAACTCACGCTCCTCCGCTACAGGATCCTAATCTGCCTAAAACTCAAACCCAACAAACTGGAAAGTCCAATGAAACCAATAATGACATTAAAGAACTCTTGGATATGCTTAAACAAATGATGCAACAATTGAACAACATGACAAGCCTTTTGCTAAGTGTAATATCCGACTGGCGATCGCAAACGACAAATCAAGGCAGTTGCGAGGATTTTACTCAGGCGGGAGGCAGGCGGCCCACCGTGCCCCCCCGCAACTAAGCATATTTAAACCCATAATCCTCGGCTTGTGGAATGCAAATGGGCTGTCAAATCATACTCAAGAACTAGTATATTTTTTGCAAACTCATCAAATTGATTTTATGCTTATTTCTGAAACGCATTTTACCGTCAAATCCCACTTCCAAGTGCCAAGGTACAAATTGTATCACACGAACCACCCTGAAGGCGGAGCTCATGCAGGTTCTGCAATACTGGTCAGGGACAATGTCAAACACTACGTCCACAATCCAATAAGCACTAACGAAATTCAAGCCACTACCATCTCTATTGTGAGTGCAAGTGGCCCAATAATGGTCTCAGCGCTCTACATACCCCCAAAGCACAACCTAAAAGCTGAACAATATATGTCATTCTTCAATCAACTCGGCAATAGATTCATTGCAGCGGGGGACTATAACGCCAAACATACTGACTGGGGCGCAAGAACGACTACTACGAAGGGTCGTGAACTAAAGAAAGCTGTCGAGCAACTTAACCTATGCGTTACATCTACTGGAAAACCGACATATTGGCCTTCCGATCCAAAGAAGAATCCTGACCTGGTTGATTTTTTCGTAACGAAAGGTCTTCCTATCTCTTCCCTACATTGCAAATCTACATACGAACTATCGTCTGATCACACACCTGTCATAGCCGTACTATATAATGAGCCTGTGGAAGTAACAAAACCTTGCAGGATTCATTCTCGAAGAACTAACTGGGAATACTTTCGAGAAATTATAGTCAGCACAATAGATAAACATATACCCTTGAAATCAGATGACGATATAACCACAGCTGTCGAGAGTTTTAACAATTGCATTCAAACTGCTGCCTGGAAAGCTACGCCCAAACACAGAGATATTAAGATCATACCCATGTATCCACAAATAGCAACCGAATTAATACTTAAAAAGAGACAGGCAAGAAAACAGTGGCATACCTCTAGACATCCAGAAGATAAGAAAAAATTTAACAAACTAGCGAAGAAAGTTAAGAACACTCTAGATGACATCAGGAATATAGAAATAGAGAATCGCTTGCACAGCCTAGATGCCACCTCTGCAACAGATTACTCTTTGTGGAAGACAACTAAATCTTTAAAAAGCCCAATATCTTTCCAATCACCACTTCGACGGGATGATGGCACGTGGGCCAAAAGTGACGCTGAAAAATCAATCCTGTTTGCTCAGCATCTTTCGCGAGTGTTCACGCCGAACTCTGCTGACGGCTCTAGTAAGATACCTGAAGTAACAGAAGCTCTATCGACACCGCATCAGCTTTCACCTCCCATAAAAAAGTTCACGGCAAGTGAAGTTCGCTCCACAATCAAGAATCTTAGCTTGAACAAAGCTCCTGGTTATGACTTAATAACAACTAAAGCCATGAAGGAACTTCCTTCCGTAGCCATCGCCTTACTAACTGCTATATATAACGCTATACTGCGAAGAGAATACATACCTCCTCAGTGGAAAGTGGCTGAAATCATACTTATTCCCAAACCAGGAAAGGCTCCAGAAAACGTTTCCTCCTACCGCCCCATAAGTCTACTACCTGTTGCCTCAAAGATCTTGGAAATTCTCATTCTGAAACGCCTGGCTCCACTGCTAGCCAAATCTGATTTAATACCGACCCATCAATTTGGCTTCCGCAAAGGTCACGGCACGATTGAACAAGTCCATCGTTTGGTTGAGATGATTAATAACGCATACGAACACAAAAAATATTGTTCAGCAGCTTTTTTGGACATTTCGCAGGCATTCGATCGTGTATGGCATGAGGGCCTTCTTTATAAAATATTCCAAGCTTTACCTATAAACTTCTACCTAATCATTAAGTCATATCTTCAACAACGACACTTCTATGTTAAGCATGGAGACGACAGAACAAATCTCTACGAAATTAAGGCTGGTGTTCCGCAGGGCAGCGTAATGGGTCCTGTATTATATCTAATATACACTTATGACTTACCGACTAAAGAAGATGTCCTCGTTGGGACATTTGCTGACGATACTGCTCTCATTGCAATGCATGAGGATCCTGTATCTGCCTCGAAAATGTTACAGCAAAGCTTAAATGATGTCTCAGTGTGGCTGAAAGACTGGAGAATAAAAGCCAACGAAACGAAGTCGGTGCAAGTGACATTTACCCTTAGACGCGATACTTGTCCACCCGTTCAACTTAACGGAATAACAATTCCCCAGTCAGAAGATGTGCGTTACTTGGGTATATACTTGGACAGACGTCTTACATGGAAGAAACATATATTCACAAAAAGGAAAGCTCTTAGTGTACAGTTTCGCAAATTGTACTGGCTCTTGGCACGTAACTCTGGCCTTTCACTGAACAACAAACTTCTTTTGTACAAGTCTATCCTCAAACCAATTTGGACATATGGAGTTGAACTTTGGGGTACTGCAGCTCACTCTAATCTGGAAATTATACAACGTTTCCAGTCAAAAATACTTCGTATCATATCTCGAGCCCCGTGGTTCATTAGCAATTGTCATCTTCACCGTGACTTGTTTATTCCAACTGTTAAAGAGGAAATTCTCAAGAAACTTAAGACATATAAAAGCCGTATAAAAAATCACCCCAATGTACTTGTCTGGAACATGATGGAGCCCACTCGCACTTTTAAGCGCATAAAACGGAGAGCTCCACAAGACCTCCTTCCACCGTAGAATCAGACTCACCATGATCATAGAAAATATTATATGGAGACGCCACTGGGCGTTTGCCATGCATGCCAACATTAAAACTTTTAACCACCAGCTTAATGCTTAATAAGGCAGATTGCAGGTTTAGAGGAGATTAAAAAAAAAAAAAAAAAAAATATTAAAATTATATTTTTGTTCATATTGTGACCCTCTTGCAATTCTTTTAAATTAGAAGTGCTCTTAGCACGACAGCCTTTCTTTATTTTTATAAAAATAATATTCCTTATTACATAGAGCCTATTTCTGTAAAATTTTATGACATCAAAAAGGCAAACCATATTCTCTTTACCACAAAATAGAAAATGGGTGAATTGAAAAAGTGAAAACTTCTTTAGCGGCGTTGAGCACTTTTTCTGTAATGGGTATAAAATCTTAAACTCGCGTCAGGACACGTGACCTGATCGAAAAAGCGTAAGACGGATGGATATCAAACATGCTCAACGTTAATAATCAAGTTTTCACTTCTGCCGGCACTCCCGGAGTGCAACCATTTTTTTCTTACGATTTGGCTGAAAAACTTCGCGCTGCCGCCCAAATATTATTTTATAACTAGTAATACAGGCTCCATTTTATTTTTTGATATTTATTGTTTATTTAAAAAAAACCAGCAATTTGACGTAAGAATAAATTACACTATAATACTTTTATAAATTTATTAGTGTAACCAAATTACCTTAGCCCTCTTATGCTTGTCCTTAACCAATTCAGCAAACAGACTGGTATCACTGATCTTCTCCTTGAAGTCTATCCTGCGCTGCAGAACGTTAGTCGGCGGGCTCGGCGAGTCGTGCCTGCTTCTGTAATTAACATATAGTTGTATAGAAAATTAAAGAAAAACTTCATTTTAGGAAATATGTTTTGTTTTTAAAGTTTAAAGCTCGATTTGCAATAATTACTTGAAAGATCAATAAAGCAAGTTTTTAGTAAATGTTCTTAGAACAAATAAAGTGTTTAAAACGTTCACTGAAAAAAAAAATATTTATAACAAGAATTAGGTGGAATATGGCCGAATTTTTCAAAAAGTATGTTTAAAAATTGTGTCATGTCAATCTATATTTCCTAAAAAATTGATGGCACTTATATTTAACTAGGTTTCCGCCCGCGGCTTCGCCCGCGCAGTCAAAGAAAATCCCGCATAGTTCCCGTTCCCGTGGGATTTCCGAGATTGCGTCATTGTTCCGGGATAAAAAGTAGCCTATGCCCTTTCTCGGGTATCAAAATATCTCCATACCAAGTTTCATGAAAATTGGTTCAGTAGTTTAGGCGTGATTGAGTAACAGACAGACAGACAGAGTTACTTTCGCATTTATAATATTAGTATGGATTACGTTAAATAAATTGATTAGCATTTTATATAAACACTAGCGACCCGCCCCGGCTTCGCACGGGTGCAATGCTGATACTAAATACACTACAGAAAAACTGTGAACATTGTATATAAAAATATAGCGGCCCGCTCCGGCTTCGCACGGGTATAAAATATATAGCCGGGCGGCCGGCCGGTACCGCCGCAAACGCTACGTCCCGCAATTTTTAAATCTTTAATATCTTCGAAAATATTCACTTAAATCATACGGTGTAAAGGGCCATATAGATCTATATTAAATGAACAATGTATTCAAGGTATTTAATTGGTTAAGGATTAATGCTGTATTGGTTAAAATCGCTTCGAAAATTAGCTATTATTTGTCGTAAAAAGTAAATGACAGAAAAAAGTTATTGTGGGTTATCCATAAGAGATAGACATATACCATCGCGGACTTTTCTGTAGACCTTTTCAATGTGTATAATACTTAGTACATTATTTTGATAAAACTCGTAGGGTTCAGCCTGCGTTTGCAATGTAAGCGGAAAAAATGTAATTTTTTACGACATCACATTAGAAACCTCAAAAATAACAGTACTTCTCCACTATTTAATGGATGTTATTATACATATAAACCTTCCTCTTGAATCACTCTATCTATTAAAAAAAACCGCATCAAAATCCGTTGCGTAGTTTCAAAGATTTAAGCGTACAAAGGGACATAGGGACATAGGGACAGAGAAAGCGACTTTGTTTTATACTATGTAGTGATGATTTAAGATAATTTGTTGTATAGAAAATTAAAGAAAAACTTCATTTTAGGAAATATGTTTTGTTTTTAAAGTTTAAAGCTCGATTTGCAATAATTACTTGAAAGATCAATAAAGCAAGTTTTTAGTAAATGTTTTTAGAACAAATAAAGTGTTTAAAACGTTCACTGAAAAAAAAAATATTTATAACAAGAATTAGGTGGAATATGGCCGAATTTTTCAAAAAGTATGTTTAAAAATTGTGTCATGTCAATCTATATTTCCTAAAAAATTGATGGCACTTATATTTAACTAGGTTTCCGCCCGCGGCTTCGCCCGCGCAGTCAAAGAAAATCCCGCATAGTTCCCGTTCCCGTGGGATTTCCGAGATTGCGTCATTGTTCCGGGATAAAAAGTAGCCTATGCCCTTTCTCGGGTATCAAAATATCTCCATACCAAATTTCATGAAAATTGGTTCAGTAGTTTAGGCGTGATTGAGTAACAGACAGACAGACAGAGTTACTTTCGCATTTATAATATTAGAATGGATTACGTTAAATAAATTGATTAGCATTTTTTTATATAAACACTAGCGACCCGCCCCGGCTTCGCACGGGTGCAATGCTGATACTAAATACACTACAGAAAAACTGTGAACGTTGTATATAAAAATATAGCGGCCCGCTCCGGCTTCGCACGGGTATAAAATATATAGCCGGGCGGCCGGCCGGTACCGCCGCAAACGCTACGTCCATTAATTTTTAAATCTTTAATATCTTCGAAAATATTCACTTAAATCATACGGTGTAAAGGGCCATATAGATCTATATTAAATGAACAATGTATTCATAGTCTAAGATCCGTATATATATCGACCTACATCTATCGGGCAACCACATGAGTATATTTTTTCATCAATGATTATTTGTATTAAAAGGTATTGCAAGTGGGTTGCCTAAAGAAATTCGGTCAAGGATATTTTTAATTAAAAATTTAATAATTAACTATTTTTTATAATTTACATTTACTTGTTAACTCATAAAATATGATGCCAATGGAAAGTACGTAGATTGAGGAACATGTAAACGTGAGGTTGCTTATCATTATATGGTCATAAGGGTTAGGTTGCCAGGTATGAACAGGTAACTCAACTTAGTAATTTACAACTATCTGGCAACCAATAAAAAATCTATATAATAATAAAGTTAATTTTATTGCGAACACAATGGTATAAGGTTGCCTACAAAAAACCAGTCATGAAACACGGTTGCCGAGCTTTAAAGTTGCGTAAAATCGTAGCTACCGAGGCGTGTGACAAAGACGTTCAGTGTGTACTGTTCTGTGTGGTAGAGTGAAACAGAACTATCTATTTAACTTCTTATTTATAACTATCTATTTTTTTATTGTAACGTTTCTTTTTGAATAAAATGACTTTTTTTTTTCTTATTATTAATGTCTTTATTTAATCCATTGTTATAAGATCCATGACAGACTGAAATTAGCTTTATTAAAATTCACTCTACCACACAGAACAGTGCACAAAAAATTTTTTTTTCTTTTATTTAATTAAAATAATTTGATGACTATTAGAGTGTATTTTTTTTTTGGTTTTTACAATAAATATTTTGATAAGTCAAAAAAAAATATTTAAAAATAAAAAAAGTAATTAAATTTAAAAAATAAAAAAAAGGGATAAAAAAGATTTAAATAAAAATGAAAAAAAAATAATAATATTATTTATGTATTTATAAAAAAAAAAAAAAATTTTGCAAGATATAAACAGATATATTAATTAAGATATATTAAATTTAATAAACTCGTATATATGTAAAAAATTAATTGTTTCGTTATTATTTCTCTCCGTGATTAAATAAATAAAAGAATAATTAAACAAAAAAAATAATAATAAGTAATATTTGTTTTATTTATTTTATTTTTTTTTTAAAGTAGAATGCTGCAATTAATAAATAAATTAAATATATTTAATAAAAAAAAAAAACAAATATGTGATATGCAATAATTTGCAACAGGGGTATTTTAGTAATTTCAAAAAAAATTTATTCCTTTTTATAATAATTATTATAAATGAATTTTAATGTTTTATTTATTAATTAAAAATATTTAAATAACAAAAAATGTAATTAAATATAGAAAAAAATTTGAACAGTAAAGTTTAAATAAAATATTTCAATTAATTAATTAATTAATTTTTATTTTTGTTCTTATTTTAATAAATTTATTTTTTCAAAACCAATTATTTATAATTTATAATATATTTATATATAATATTTTATACTGCGTTTATTTATTTTTTCTTCATTTAATAATTATATAATTTATGTAATTTTATTATCAAAAAAAGACAAGGCACGTGCGTCTACTTTGAGAATGAATATTATACTAGTATATATGTGTGTTTCCAAGATGGCTCCGCATAAGATACATCACAATGAATAGCACTATCCTTATATGTCGCACAGACCAACAGCATATGCTCTCTCTTTCATTAAAATGATGCGACGCACGTAGCTCGTATAGTTCTGTTTCACTCTACCACACAGAACAGTACACACTGAACGTCTTTGTCACACGCCTCGGTAGATACGATTTTACGCAACTTTAAAGCCCGGCAACCGTGTTTCATGACTGGTTTTTTGTAGGCAACCTTATACCATTGTGTTCGCAATAAAATTAACTTTATTATTATATAGATTTTTTATTGGTTGCCAGATAGTTGTAAATTACTAAGTTGAGTTACCTGTTCATACCTGGCAACCTAACCCTTATGACCATATAATGATAAGCAACCTCACGTTTACATGTTCCTCAATCTACGTACTTTCCATTGGCATCATATTTTATGAGTTAACAAGTAAATGTAAATTATAAAAAATAGTTAATTATTAAATTTTTAATTAAAAATATCCTTGACCGAATTTCTTTAGGCAACCCACTTGCAATACCTTTTAATACAAATAATCATTGATGAAAAAATATACTCATGTGGTTGCCCGATAGATGAAGGTCGATGTATATACGGATCTCGGACTATCAAGGTATTTAATTGGTTAAGGATTAATGCTGTATTGGTTAAAATCGCTTCGAAAATTAGCCATTATTTGTCGTAAAAAGTAAATGACAAAAAAAAGTTATTGTGGGTTATCCATAAGAGATAGACATATACCATCGCGGACTTTTCTGTAGACCTTTTCAATGTGTATAATACTTAGTACATTATTTTGATAAAACTCGTAGGGTTCAGCCTGCGTTTGCAATGTAAGCGGAAAAAATTTAATTTTTTACGACATCACATTAGAAACCTCAAAAATAACAGTACTTCTCCGCTATTTAATGGATGTTATTATACATATAAACCTTCCTCTTGAATCACTCTATCTATTAAAAAAAACCGCATCAAAATCCGTTGCGTAGTTTCAAAGATTTAAGCGTACAAAGGGACATAGGGACATAGGGACAGAGAAAGCGACTTTGTTTTATACTATGTAGTGATGATTTAACCCCTTGACCACCGAGCGGCCCAATGTGTCTGTGATTCCGGGGGCTGAGGGATTAAAATCATGATAATCAGTCAAATATTTTTGAAGTGAAACTTCTTTAAGGGCGTTGAATAAAATTTCAATTTCGCGTCATGGCAATACCATCACGTGTTGGAGTAAGGCGACGATTTTGCTATCTTTGAATCTTGCCAAACAAGTTTCACTTCTGACACGTTTGCACACGCATTTTTATAAATTCGTTTTATTCGCGAATTAAACAATTATTTATATCTAGATAATATTACCTATGCCGATCCCGACTGGGCTCCTTATGCCTGGTCCGGTGTCGTGGCGGAGATGACGAACGTCGCTTACTGCGTGACGCTGAACGGCGACGCTTGAGCGAACTGCGGCTGTCCGACCTGGGGAAGAATTTAATTTTAATTCAAAGTTGGGTAGATATAAATGTTAGTGAAGTGAAAACTTCTTTAGCGGCGTTGAGCACTTTTTCTGTAATGGGTATAAAATCTTAAACTCGCGTCAGGACACGTGACCTGATCGAAAAAGCGTAAGACGGATGGATATCAAACATGCTCAACGTTAATAATCAAGTTTTCACTTCTGCCGGCACTCCCGGAGTGCAACCCGTCTTTTTTTTGTAATATTTTCTTGTTGGTTAGTTATAGCACAGATTAGAGAATAGTTACTTCGTAACAGATACATCACTCCCATACAAAAGCTAAAATACCTACGCTATATTTACCTACAAAATGCGCCGCAACTCGGCTGCAGTAAGAAATATACTCTACGAACACGCACCGAGAAGCGAGTTTCCCGCGCACGCCGCGTGATTGCGTCATCAAACGAAAACTTTAGGGTTGTACCGAGCGCGTAAATTAAACACAGAGTTGCTGAAACACTTAATTTTTTATTGTTAATTATATTTGTTACATTATACAATAAAAAAAATTAAATCTTATTGATAGTAGTTGTTTAATTCCTTACCTTCATGCGTAAACTTGGATAGTCTCAATACGCATTTCTCCTCTCATGTTAACAATTTCGACGCTAATGTTAAACAGCGTACTTTAAATAGAATTACCTCTGACTCTGTTCCTTTGCATCCTCCGTTCAAGTTTAGTCAATTTTCTGATTGTGATGTTAAGAAGAACATATTAGCTATCAGCTCAAAAGCTGTCGGCAGTGACTGCATTAGCCGTAATATGATCATTCCCATCCTAGATACTATTGTTCCCGTAATCACACATATCCTGAACTATTCAGTTTCCTCACATACTTTTCCAAGTGCTTGGAAAAATGCTTTCATAATCCCTCTACCAAAACATTCTAAACCCTCTACGCTCACCGATTTCCGCCCCATATCTATCCTTCCTTTCCTGTCAAAAGTCCTAGAGCGCTTAGTACAACAGCAGCTTAGCGTCTTCCTTAATAAGTATGATCTCCTTAATCCTTTCCAATCCGGTTTCCGTCCTGGTCATAGCACGGTTACTGCTCTAATTAAAGTCACTGACGACATTCGCTTTCATTTGGATCAAAAACAGCTTACGCTACTAACATCTCTGGATTTTAGTAATGCTTTTAATACAGTTGACCATGATATCCTTCTCAGCACGCTTAGTTCTCTTAACATATCTCCAACAGATATTGATTGGTTTCGTAGTTATCTACAGGAACGCCAGCAGCGTGTCCAAGTTGATAATTCTTTTTCCTCTTGGGCTGACGTTACTGCTGGTGTTCCGCAAGGCGGTGTGCTTTCTCCTCTTCTTTTTAGTTTATTTATTAATTCAATATCCCTCAACATCACTTCTCTCTATCATATGTATGCCGACGATTTTCAAATTTATTGTCACACTTCGCTTGAAGACCTGCCGAATGCTATTGCTAAAATGAACGACGACGTATCCACTATTGTTGATTGGAGTTTTAGTCACGGCCTAAATGTTAACCCAAAAAAGACGCAAAGTATAATATGCGGTACGAAATACTTTGTATCCAAAATAGACTTTTCTACTTTGCCTAGGGTAATAGTTGATGGGATTGCCATACCGTATAGTTCTGAAATTAAGTGTCTGGGGATTTGGATTGATTCGTGTCTATCTTGGAATCACCAAATAAAGGAGGTTCGTAGAAAGGTTTTTGCTGCTGCGGGTTCGCTCCGTCGCTTACGTAATTTTCTGCCGATACCGACTAAGATTGCGCTCGTCCAAACACTCCTTTTACCTATCATAGATTATGCTGATGCGTGCTATCCTGACCTCTACGAATACCACCTAGACTGCCTTGAGCGCCTTCAGAATTTCTGTATAAGATTTGTGTTTGGCTTGCGCAAATACGATCACGTCTCCGAGTTTCGCACTAAGCTCAAATGGCTTCCCATCCGTCTTCGCCGAAATACTCATATCCTTCACCTCCTGTACTGTGTTCTGTTCGATCCGAGAACTCCGCGATACTTAAAAGAGAGATTTGAGTTCCTTGTGTCTAACGTCAACCCGACGCGTTTCTCTAATAAACATCGTCTAGCAATGCCACCGCATGTCAATCACGTTTACAATTCTTCGTTCACTGTGCGTGCCATTAGACTTTGGAATGCGTTACCCTTAGACATAAGAGCAGCTCAATCTCTATCTACGTTCAAAAACTTACTGAAGCAATTTTATTTATCGAATTAATTGGTAATTAATTATTTATTTTATTAGTCAATTGCGTCGGTGTGCGTTTTTTATTTTATGTATGTGTATTTATATATGTATGTGTATTTTCATATTGTAATATATATGTATGTATCTATTTATATAGTTATATTATGTATGTATATGTGTATCTATGTTTATGTATATTTGTATGCTTATATTAATATCTATATATAAATATATTATATATATTTTAGTAGTATTTTTTCTGTTTTTAGTGCACTCTGCCCTGTTTATTTTATTACTTTTGCACTGCGTCTCCTTGTCCACCAGGTTGTCTGGAAGAGATCGCTGTCTGAGCGATAAGACCGCCTGTTGTGCTCTTTTATTAACAATGTATTGTGTCCTTACTTGTACTTTTCTCTGTGGTGCACAATAAAGTATTTTTGTTGTTTTGTTGTTGTTGTTTCCTTCGGTTTCACCCGCGTGGACCCGCTATGTGTCTCCTGGATAAAAAGTAGCCTGGTAGGTTTGTGAGTTTCTTTGTTACTTTGTTACACCCGTCCACATCGCAATAACCGGGCATCTTGGTAGCGAGCGCGGAAAACGTGACGCGGGTGCGCAGTCTCGCGTGTGCCAACCAA
This sequence comes from Colias behrii, assembly GCA_029959065.1. Taxonomy (NCBI): domain Eukaryota; kingdom Metazoa; phylum Arthropoda; class Insecta; order Lepidoptera; family Pieridae; genus Colias; species Colias behrii. Next base: position 1,924,207 of record JARWMC010000013.1, read on the forward strand.
CTGCCGCTTGGGTCGGTACCGACCTACTGTGCGGTAGGCACTTTATTAAATATTATATTTATCGTCGCCTAGTACCCACAACACAAGCCTTAATTGAGCTTACTGTGGGACTAGGTCGATTTGTGTAATAATGTCCTATAATATTTATTTATTATTTATTTATTTACTTATAGCGCGACCTTGAGCGAGTGACGGAGGCCTGGTTATAGTAGTAGGTTAGGATATAAAAGAGGAATAAAGGATTTATTCTCATAAATCCTTAGAAAGGAAAGGACTTGTTGACATTGAGGACTACATTGTCTACTGTAACGGTTTATGTGTCGATTTGAAGAATAAAATAACCAATTTTAATTTTTTAAATTTTTAGTTAGTTCGATTCCCGGTCGATGCAAACAAACTTTCGAAAATATTTGTGTGCGTTTCTATTTCTTATTAAAAATAAAGGATTGTTTCCTTTCAGCAAAATTTGGTATCTTCAGTATTTCAAGTACTTTCCCTCCAGGGCCCATCGAAAATTTCCACACTGTATAATAGCTACGACACTGAAGTCTGGGTTTTCGTGTAAAGGTGGTAGTGGTGGTAGTTACCGAGTCTGTGTAATCGTTAAGTGTGCACAAGCGATTATTCCGTAACTATTGCAGATATCAAAAAACTTTAAACTGATATCGAAAGTACTTAACCTAATGAGTAAAATGGCCATAATACATTTTTAAAAATAAAACGAGAAATATCCAAAAATGTTACATTAAACGCTCCAATACATTTTGTATTCATAGCAGATTTTCGAAGTGATGTATTTGACAGATTGTATTGCACAATGAGGAGCTCTATTTACAGTTTCTAAATGAACTTCCCTTCAAATTTGCGAAGTAATTAAAGCAGAAAACCAAAAAAAGAAAGAAAAAGCTAAAATCTTTCATATTAAATGTACATGGGATATTCGTATCTCATACTTAATGTATGGGAGGGTTTAAAGTTAATTTTTTAGATATTTCTCGTATTATTTTTAAAAATGTATTATGGCCATTTTACTCATTAGGTTAAGTACTTTCGATATCAGTTTAAAGTTTTTTGATATCTGTAATAGTTACGGAATAATCGCCTGTGCACACTTAACGATTACACCCAGTATAGTTACCGGTGGTGCAGGCGATGGTCCCGGCGGCGCTCGCGCTCGCGGCTGCGGCGGCGGTGCGGGCTGCGCTTGCGGTGCCGCCGCGGGCTGTACTCGCGGCTGCGCGACTCGTGCACCGGCGAGTCTGTATATTATATAGTGAAATTTTGTATTAGAAGTAGCACATTTTTAGACCATAAATCCTACACACGCTGAAATATAATTAAAAAATATAAATAAATTTATTTAATTTTTAGTCTTAAATGGACAACCTGACCAGGATGGCTAGAAGCTACTGAATGTAGACAGTTCTAGCAAGTCTTTGCTAGAGGCTGTTGTCCAGAGACAAATGACATTACCATGTCTTATAATTTTTAAGACATTCACTTTTGCTTTCTTTTTTTTAAGCATTTTGTAGAGTATGCACTCTGGTTTCCCTTCAAAACATATAAATCCTTTTACATTTGCATAAACTACATATTATGTTCTTTATTGCATGGATACTTTACTGATGATTTAAAATGTTAAAAGCACTCTCGAAACAATAAAAATATCAGAAATTGAACAACCTTGATGTTTCCATACTGCAAACCACAAGTCCTTGAAGTTAAGTTTAAAGAGCAGTTGAGTTTAAAAAGATAAATCCATAATTTTACCTGATATAACCATAACTTCGTTAGCCAGCCTGTGCTGCTCATGCCAGTATTCCCTGCGACGGCTCTCATACTCCTCGTTATCAGAATCTATAGTCACAGTATCATGGTACGGTGGAATGGATGGTGTGTGTGGTGTGGAAGACTTCTGCCGCCTTCTGCTTGTGCTGCAAATAGTCAATAATTTGTTAGAATTATTCTAATTTAAAGTAATTAGAACTAATCTACTAATATTATAATACTAGTCAATCGGCCCTCAGGGAAGATTTTTTTTATAATTTTTTTAACAGTTATTATACTAATCCAAACTGACTCAAAACCAAATCTATTCAAATATACTGAGTTATAAGAGGTAAGATGCACAAATTTTTTATAATAAATATAAGCAGCAGTGACTGGGAATTATTAAAAGACATAACAATTTTTTTTATAACCATTAAGTAATATGTAATATGTTTTTATATTTTCAATATTTACACGAAAATATAACAACATAAACAATAATTGAAAAGTGCATAATAATTTTAGACTCCAATCTCGAAATTTACATTTGACTCAAGATTATTGATAACCTTTCTATTCTCCTTTCATGCCCAGTGGCGGCGCTAGGCGTCGGCGACGTCGGCGACCGCCGACGGCCTCGCACCTGAGGGGGCCTCGCAAAAGTTTTACAAATTATTTAAAATTTACTTATTTTTTCTTATTTTTTTTCATACACTTGCGTGAGTGAAGTTTGTGAGTAGTACTTTAGGGGTATTATCCAGAGTCATCTGGCAACACTATGAAAGTTAAACAATTTCGCGCGCGAGTCTCGGGACGGGGAATCCCCGTGTCGTAGGTATATTTGTATTTCATTTTTTTGTGAGCGTAACGTAAACAGTCATTCCTTCCCGGACTAATAAGTACTATACGTACATTCATTCTGTGAATAGAACTAGACTCGCATGCACAAAGTTTCTTTTTATTGTGTTGTAAAGTCATTATCATCACCCCGGGCCCCGGTGTGTGGATAAAAGTGTTAATTTAGATAGTGATTTATTTCATATTTCTAAGGTAAGTCAAATAACGATATTAACGAAATGATTTTATCGAAATCGATAGGTATAACTATATCTTTTATAAGTCGTAAATAAATATACCAAAATGTAATATTATAATGTATTCCTCTATACAAACTGAAATAGTTGAAATACCTTGTTTTAAACCTATAGTGTTTTTTGCCTCGCGAGAACATAGAAATTTTTCATTTTCGAGTATGTTTTTATACGTGTCCAAATTCATAATAGGTAACTATATTATTTTCACCGAGTTTTTTTTAGGGTTCCGTACGCAAAGGGTAAAAAACGGGACCCTATTACTAAGTCTCCGCTGTCCGTCTGTCTGTCCGTCTATCACCGGGCTGTATCTCATGAACCGTGATAGCTAGAGAGCTGAAATTTTCACAGATGATGTTTTTCTGTTGCCGCTATAACAATAAATACTAAAAACCAGAATACAATAAATATTCAGGGGGGCTCCCATACAAAAAACGTGATTTTTGTAGTAAAATTTGCCATCGTCAATATTAAGGGTACTTTTCCTCCAACCACGGTCTTTTTTTTTCCACCCTGTATTAGTAGACTAGGCACGCATGGCCCACCCAGCCCCCGCTCTACAGATGCCTATGAGAAAAAGACCTTGCTAATAGTATAGAGAAAATTATTTTACTATTAGCAATTATAGATAGTGCCATCCACGAAGCCGCGCCCCACCACTTGTCCTAATCGTTTATAGTATAGTTTGCAAGCTTTCGCTAATGTTAAAAATGTTATCGGTATACACTAATTACCTATGAGTTACGCGCACACTACAATAAATAGAATAAAACATAAAAATAAACTACCCGCTCCCCGCTATTCACTCGACTAAAAAGTGGAGGAGCGCATCTTCGTGAATGGCACTATCTGTATACAATATTGAACAAAATACACTTCTTAAGTTAATAAATTAGTGACTGAAGAAAATAAAATATTCTGGATGATTATTGATGATTACACCTACCTCTTATAATTAGTATACATTGAATAGTACTTACTTCAAGTTTAGTTTAAGTACTGTACCTACTTACCAAACTTAAATAAAACATATTTTTAGGTCATCATGCCTGGAGGACCCACTAGAGACAGAGACGTAGGGAGGAAATGGGAATCCGGTGCATCAAAAAGAAAAAGAAAAGCTGAAACGGTTATATCCAACCAAGCTCTGAGTTCCAGTATGATGAAATTTCTTAACAAACCTTCAAGGACTTCAAGTGTCACAGCTTCAGAGTCATCTGATGAAACTTTAGTTTCTGAACCAGCTTTAGAGTCAAATAAATCTTTTACTCAAATTTCTGATACAGCTTTACTATCAACATCGGGTGAATCTGCTGTGATCCAAATGTCTGAGCCCAATGAAGAGTTAGAAATTGAGAGGATGTGTGACTCGGAATATCAGAAGCAAGCAGTTAATTTAAAAGAGTCATTTATAGACTTAGATCCGGGGAAGTGGGTATTTCCAGTAAACGATTTGCAGCGTCATGACTTAATTCAAAACGGACCCAATCAAGATCTAGAGAAATCTGATGAAAGTTACCCAAAAGACGCAAATAAAAGACATTTTTCTAAATTTCATTTTACTCGAAAATTAAGTAACGGCGAAACGCAACATCGCAGATGGTTAGTTTACTCCATATTTCAAGATAGAGTTTATTGCTTCCCATGTAGACTTTTTTCACATTTGCAGACACAGATGGTAAAAGACGGATGTTGTGACTGGAAAGATTTAAGTCGGATATTGCCAAGTCATGAACAAAGTCAAGGACACATGGAGTGCATGATTAAATGGATGGAATTCTATAAAGGAATCAAACACGGAAAAACAATAGATAAGGATAACGAAAGATTGATTAGGGAATCGCAAAAGTATTGGTATAATTTGTATGAAAGAATGATTGACATAATAAACTATTTAGCCTCACACAATCTGGCATTTAGAGCTCATCGAGAATCTCTTAAATTGAACGATAGCAGAAACAGTGGTAATTTTATTGATTTACTTAAGTTGTTATCCAAATATGATCTGACATTACGGGAGCACATGCAACGTATTAATGAAAAGCAACTTACTCAACATTATCTGAGTCACGACATCCAAAATGAATTAATTGCATTAATGTCTAAAGCAGTTATTGACGAAATTATACACAGAGTTAAACAAGCAAAATACTACGCCTTCTTGTCGATTGTACCAGGGATGTCAGCCGTGTTGAACAAATGTCAATAATATTAAGATTTTGCAATTCCGCAACTGGAGCAATAGAGGAACATTTTGTTGGGTTTATTGCCGTCGCAGAAACAACAGGAGAGTATTTAACTAATTCAATATTACAAGAACTGGAAAGCAATGGCCTAGATATCCAAAACTGTCGAGGACAGGGATACGATAACGGCGCCAATATGGTGGGTATTAATAAAGGTGTCAGAACAAGAATACTCAATATAAATCCATAGTAGGGGAGCCCAAGAGGGGATTTTGGGATTTACTCGAGCGCGTCAGATTACTATAAGGGACGGTACCTTAGCTATTCATTAGTACCTCTAGTCAATATGAGCAGTTATGGTTGGTGGGTGCGCTCAGGGGCCCCGCTGGAAAATTTGAATAATCCATAATTCCCTAAGGTTGAGCTCGAATCGTCAGATTAGCGAAATGGGGACTTCTCATATTGTAATTAACCCCCCCATATATTAATCTGACGCGCTCGAATAATATTACTTTAATTTTTTACCCTTTCTTCATAGCGATTAAATCGCCACTTAAATCGTCAGATTAACGTATACTTTTTTTCAGTGACGTCCTGGAGCATGCAAAATATCAATATCTAACGCGCTTTAGTATTTCCAAGCCAATTATTTTCTTTTTTAATTTAAAAAAAATCAAAAAACCCTTCCCCACCGCTAAAAGTGAAAACATTATAGGACCTTTTTTTCTCGCTATGGTCTAATCTACCAATTCTAATAGGTTCCCGTGACGCTCGAGTAAATCCACATTTAGCATCCTGGGCTCCCCTACTACCAAGAGCATTCTTCACGCCGTGCGGATGCCACAGTTGGAATTTACTTTTGATTGATGCAGCTAACTCTTCTACAATAGCCAAAACATTTTTCGGCTTCATCAATAAAATATATGTGCTCTTTTCCAAGTCAAGTAAACGTTGGGATATTGTAAAAACTAAATTAAAATTGACATTAAAACCTCTGTCTGAAACACGATGGGAGAGTAGAATCGGAGCAATAAAAGCAATATTTTTGCAATTTGATGATGTTATCGAATGCGTGAATGACCTGAAAAATAAAAGTGATGATTCCGAAACTCTAAGCGATTGTGAAGCAGTCTTGAACGAAATGTTAACTTTTGAGTTTATTGTTGCAATACACGTGTGGTACGAGATTTTACTACGTGTAAACAATATAAGTAAACTATGGCAATCGGTTCAAGTCAACTTGAAAGTCGCTATTGATACTTTACGTTCATTTTATAGCTGGATTCAAGAATTCCGTAATACAGGATTTGACAACAGTGTTGAACAAGCTCGATTGTTTGTGGAGAAAAGTACTTTCGAAATTCAGTTTCAATTTAAAGAAAAAAGAACAGCCAGGAAAAAACGAATGTTTGATTATGAACATATTGATGAACCTATTCAATATTCTGAAATGCAGTAGAGTTAACTTTTTTAACACAATGATGGATGCTATTATAGTTGACACCGAATGCCGATTTACAGCGCTCAAGGAATATTTTGAACAATTTGGTTTTATTTATGATATCAGTTATTTGAAATCGATATCAAAAGAGGACCTTCTCAAGCATTGTAATGATTTAGGTACAATACTGCGGGAAGGCGAAGACAGTGACATACAACCTTTCGAGCTATATGAAGAGCTCCAGCTTTTAAAAGCGAATTTACTTGACTCTGTCAGCGACGCGAAACAACTCATCCAGTACATTTTAGAAAATAATTTGGAAGAAATATATCCAAATGTTTACATAGCAATTAGAATCATGCTCACAGTTCCCGTCAGTACAGCATCCGCTGAGAGAAGCTTCTCAAAGTTAAAATTGATTAAGACCTACTTGAGAAGCACGATGAGCCAAGAGAGACTATCTGCGTTATCAGTTCTATCAATTGAAGCTGAAATAGCGGCTAATATTAGCTATGACGTAATCCTGAAAAAGTTCAGTGAGGCCAAAAGCCGAAAAGTTCGTCTATTTTAATTTCTATTTGTGTAATTTTTGTCATCATTTGATTAGCAATAAAAATCGTTTACTCATACATTAGTTTCACTATAATTCAGTTCATGTAATCTAACGTTTTCTTTTTGACTGTGAAATAAAAAAGGCCTCGCGTACCTAATGTCGCCGACGTCCAAGTGTGGTCTAGCGCCGCCACTGTTCATGCCTTTATGTAAAATAAGTTTCAAAATGCATTTGTTGGAATAACAAAGCCAACTTAACATAATACAACAGTTTGAATGTAACTACTGTAGTACTTAAATTATGTAATAAAATATATCCTTAAAAAATGTCATGTACTATGAAATAAATAATCTTACAATATCAAACTTAATATTAACAACAAACAAATAATAAAAAGGCTTACCATAAGTCAATACTGATTGCATGAAAAAAAATTAAATTTGTTAATGATGAGGCACTATAAAATGATTGTTACATACACAGTTTCTTATTCCAAAACAGCTTTTCTTGAAGTATCCAAAAGCTGGGTAAATAAAGCTTCAACTGTTTTAGTTATTAGCACCATAATTTGTTCCAAGTTATAAAACAGAATTTATTTGAATATATTTGACAAGTTCATATTTGCTCATAGGTAAATAGAGATAGAAAAACCAAAAAGGAACTAAGACTAACTTGACTTAAAAGTAAAAAAATATTTTGGGTTTTAATTTAGTTTGTTTGTTAGTTATTATTTATAGAACAAAGTCTGAGATATTGCTTGTTGAAATGATGATAAGATTATCAGAATATTTAAGTTACAAAACACACACTATGCATTTTAAATGTTGGTAAATGCTATAAGGGTATTAATAGAGAGATAAATTAGTGATTTACCTGATTAATGGAGATCTCTCATGTAGTGGAGAATATGGTAATAAATTGTGTGGTTCATGATGATCAATCCTATGCCTCGGTGATATGTCATGTCTGTCCCGCAATATTGGCGGAGTCGTAGGAGAGACAGGAGAACATGAACCATTATGGAGCGGTGAGGACGGTTTCTCCCATTCGCTAATAGGCACTTGTGTGTACCGCTGTGGCGTCGGCGGCCTAGCGGTCTCGGTCAGCAAGTGGTCGTCTGGCGACACGCTCTCTAAGCTTGCGGACCTCGATCGATGTTTGGACCTCTTCTTTTTCTTCTTCTTGTCCTTCTTTCTTTTCCCCTTCTTCTTGTAACGATCGAACTCCAGTTCATCGTCGTAGTCCAGGTCGCGCTTCTTCCTCGCTGCCGAAGAAGAATCACGGATGAGAGCGTATTCGTCCGCGGCCCGACGGCTCGTGGTCGTGACCGATATCTTGTTGTCGAGAAACGTGCGGACCGAGTGGGATTTCCTGGTTCTATCTAGGTCGTCGGCAATGTGCCTTCCGATCGAGCTAGCCTCGCTCTCGATCTCGCCGGCCTCCGGGGCCGACAGATCCTCGGAGCTCACATCGGAATACTCCACCAGGGGTTTAACTGAGTTACTAGTAGCATAAGATTGATCGTGGGTACCGCTGGAATGACTCCTGTGCTTCTTGTGCGAATGTTTCTTATGTTTCTCCTTGTGGTGCTTGCTATGTCGCTTGTCGTGGCTCCGCTCCATGCTGGACGACGGCAGCTCCACGGTGTCTGCCAGTTTTATCTACATCAACTGGAAACCAAAAAATAATTTTTCACTAGGCAGGCATAAAAGACATTTTTTTTTAGAAATCGTTTTAGAATAACATCTGTAATATTAAAAATATATGGTAGGAATCAAAATTAAAATTAAATTCTATTTTTATTATCAAAGTCAAAATAATGAACAGTTACGTGTGCTAAAAATAGACCTCTTAGATATCTATAAATCTACTTAATTGCGTCTAATATAAAGACTAGAACAGAAAATTACATGCAACTACACAAAATATAAATAAAAATGACTTACCTCAAAAATAAACGGACGTGGGTCCATGGGAAGCACGATTTTGATTTGCAAAAATACTAGGACTAAATTGGTTTAGGCAGGACTTTAGTTCTTTATATTATGGCTATTTTATGCAGCCAATATTATTGTATTCTAATTCTTTAAAGCTTTATGAGCTTTATTTTGCTAATCATGATCATAAAAAGCGCATTATTCATGTAATAACATCGGATTATTTTATTACGGATTCAAGAATGTCGATTTCTGGTCAGCCATTTGCTTTTGCATTTCATCATAGTTTTGTGGTGTTGTCATATGACGACAAACAACATCAAACTACTCGAATGCCTAGAAGTCGATTTTAAACCGATTCACTTGTCAAAATCTCAAATTAATATTTTTGCTATATTTATTATTCATAACTTCTGTAATCACGGATTATCGGTACGAAATTGGACTAAGTTTGCAATTAAATAAAAATGTGTGCGTGTACTAGTGTACACACGTAATGCTAGGCGTCCATTAGAGACGGATCGGGGCGGGTCGCATCGCAACGGGCCGTCTCTAATGGACGCGCTGTTTGCTCCTGCGTCCACCTGTACGGGGCGCGGCGGACCGCCTAGGCGGATTTTATCTAACAGACGCTCGCCGCTCACATCCGCCTGCCTGCGTCCACTAGACGGGTCGGGGCGGGCCGGGCCGTAGCGCACCGCCGGCAGAAATCCGCCTGCGAAGCGATATCCGCCAATGCGTTGCGGCCCGCCCCGACCCGATCCGTCGCTAATGGACGATGTTTCATACAAAACATAGGCCGGCGTATTTTTGCGTTGCGATGCGGCCCGGCCCGATCCGCCTAGTGGACGCCTAGCATAAGAAGTGAAGCTTCTTTATGACCTTATTTTTCAAAAAATAATTTACTATTTAAATGCAACTTTACAGAAATACGTCAATCACGCGTGGTAGGGATAAAAACAAGATGGCGCGTAACGGAAAAATGTTACACTAAATTTTTTTCCAACCCCGATAAAGAAGTTTCACTTCAATAATATGTTCTCCGTTTAATGTAATTTTTAATCACTTCAAGTTCAATAGCTTTATTTTTATTAATTCTCAGTTCTCAATGTGAAAGATATTTCATAAAATCGCCAATTAAAATAAATAAATTATAACTAATGTCATTGCTTTCTAATACAAATCAAGTCAAAATCAAGAATCGATATGGAGAAAATCGTTTACAGTTTATTCCATTGTTTCATAAAAATGTAATTAGAATTCAAACAATAATTGTGTAGTGTTGTTTATTTTTATATAGTTTCTTTTTATATAATTATAATCAGTAAGCAAGCCAATTTACATTAATTTATTAATGACTTAATTAACAGCTAGAATACGGACATAACTCAAAAGACCGGAATCATGAGAATTGCAAAAGTCAATATTTTTTATCTGTGACTGCGTGCGATTGCTTTGCGTCCTGCGTAAAGAAGCATTATTTTTTGCAGTAATCAAAGTTAAATCTAGATTTTTAGAAGAATATATTTGTTTGTAGTTAATTTGCAAACTGCAGTTAATAACGTAATAAAGTCGCAAATAAATTATATTGGTGTAAAGTATATATACCTTATAAATATATTTGTGTGCACGGCTTGAGTTCATCGCGAATTTGTGAAGTCTCCCAATATGGGAAAGAGATTTGAAATATTTTAGTGATATTAATTAAATATATATAATATAAACGCAAGAGGCGCACACCTGGTGTATTTGACTGGTTTTGTGGTGCATAACTATGGTTATGATTGCGTGTCGAAGTATTGAGAAATATTCGGCATGCTGACACCGTAACAAATTCGGAAATATGTAAATAAACATGAACGATATAGATATTAAAATAGTGGATTCACCGAAAGACCGGTTAGTGGGAGCTGCGGAGTCGCCCTTGCCGGAGAACTCGGGTGAAAATGAAGTTGATCCATTGTGCATCGACGAAGAAATGAGCTCCGCGAAGGAAGCAGAAGACACCGCTGATAATAAGGCGGAAACAAATGAGAATGCGGGTAACTGTGATGATAATGCCAAAGAAGAGAGTTTAAGCGAGAGTGCAAGCAAAGGTGGTGATTTGGGAGAGCAACAGGAAGAAACAAAAGGTAAGATCTTTTTTCTTATTTAGAATTCAGAACTGGGCTTGGTACACTTTTATTTTATCCATAGTGCAGCATTAATTATAGTCATGATGTTCATAATTGATATTTGTTTATTTTTATTAGTGTATTATAATGTTAAATACACTAATACAGTACATAAGTAGTATAATTATCTAATGTTTGTGTACTAAATGTGTTAGTGAAATGCGAATGAAATATAATGGTGTAAACTCTCTAAACTAAGTACATAAAAAATAGGGGTAAAAATTTAGAATGTGGACCGTCAATGGGGGGGCGGGGAGGGGGAGGGGAGGGGAGGGGGGTCGGGGGGAACTCCTAGGTACCACCCCCCACCGGCGCAGACCAGTAGTTCCTGAGATATTCAAGGTCAAAGTTTGAGGTTATAATTGGGCCTAAAGTGACAAATAATGGAGGGGAGGATAAACCTTTCCCTTTCCTACACTCCCAAACTCCCTCCATAACCAAATTTTGGCACTATATTGCTTCTGCTTCTGCTCCAGCGCTGCGGGAAGTGCAGCCCTATCACCCTTGCGTATCTAAGTACAGGCACCTAGCTCGCCTACGCAGCTTCGGCTGTTTGGTCGCCTTCGGCGACCAGCCTCAGCCGCTTCGGCTCGTACGGTGCCTGCACTTAGCTACAGCGGGCGAGGGCTGCTCTCCCTCCGCGCTTCCGATTTTTTAGATACACTCTAGGGGTAACAGCGGAAGGACCACGTGGAGTCGGGGTTGACAGATTTGGTTATGTGACTGTTCATCTTTTGTGTAATGGATTTATGTGTGTTACATTACCCATAATTGTTATTGTTAGAATTACTAACTTAAATTGAATTAGAATGAAATGTAATTGAACTGAATTATTAATTAATAGCCGAGCAGCTACATTGCTGATGTGGCTATATGTAAACTAGTGTTTTGTGTAATGTCTTTATCTTTACTAAAATACTTAATTTAACTTTGTGCGTTGTTACTATTATCCAATATGTTTATATTTTAGAGGAAATATAATAAAACACAATTATTTTAATGAATTTTAAATATTAATAACCAATTTAACATATTTTAACTTCTAGTTCTTTTATATACAATAATACTAAAATAACCATCAATTTTTGTATTTTATAAAGTATTATTGTGAGAAAAATATCACTAAAGCTGTATGAGTGAATCCTTTGCTAGTGACAAGCATCTGTCAACGTCAAAATTACGAAAAGTAGTACAAAATTAAACAAATTTGTTTATTTTATTATAAAAAAAATACGCGGCTTCACAAGTTGAAACTTCGTAAAATTACTTCTCAGAGTCTTATCTTATCGCTATAAAATCGCCGATATCCAACTCGACGGTCCATATTCTAAATTTTATCCAAAATAGGGAAGTAAATAATTAACTGAATGAATTAAAAAATGTCCATTAAAAAAAATCTAATTCTACTATGCTAAGTTGATATCACTATATGAACTAATTGATGGAAAACATTTACTGCAAAATAAATATTTAATATTTTTAGTGATTGAATAAATATGACTAATTCTTAAATAATTAACTGTCCAATTAAATGTTTTCTTGTGTATTATTCTACCCAAGTGTACATAAATTATGTACATACATTTAAGAATTTTTTTATAGAAGAGTTTGTTTACATTATTTTTGTCTCTTATAAATTAACTCGATTTCCGCCCGCGGCTTCGCCCGCATTTTCAAAGGAAAACCCGCATAGTTCCCGTTCCTGTAGGATTTCCGGGATAAAACCTATCCTATATGTTAATCCAAGTTACCATTTATACGTGTGCTAAATTTCATTGTCATTGGTTCAGTAGTATTTGCGTTAAAGAGTAACAAACACACAAGTCCTCACAAACTTTCGCATTTACAATATTAGTAGGATATAAGAATGTAATATAAAAGTAGATTAAGTAATAAAATTATGTCTTTTATCTACTTAAATATCCAACATTGTTCTTCTTTATTCTTCAATATACAATTGTTTACCAATAATAAACAATTGTGCCTTTTTTTCCTACATTTGTTTGTTATTTTCATTTTATGATTTTTACATTTTTCTATAGTCATACCTAAAAGTATTAACTACTAAGTGAAGTTCAAGGAATCTATCATAATAGATTCCTTGACCTTAACTTAGTGGTAGACTTGCTTAGAATTTCTTTATTAAATTTGTTGATATTTGAAAATGAACAGATATATTTTATTATCTTCTGCATATATACTATTTATGTTTATTTTTACTAGTTATGGGACTGAAATTCAACCATAGCTGTAAACCAAACAGTAAATATATTATGGTACTGATTTAATTAGGTACATTATGTATTACTAGCTTTCCGCCAGCGGCTTCGCCCGCGTTTTCAAATAAAAACCCGCATAGTTCCCGTTCCCGTGGGATTTCCGGGATAAAACCTATCCTATGTGTTAATCCAAGTTACCCTCTATATGTGTGCTAAATTTCATTGTAATCGGTTCAGTAGTATTTGCGTGAAAGAGTAACAAACACACACACACATCCTCACAAACTTTCACATTTATAATATTAGGAGGATTTCTAAAAGGCAATAGCATTCTGCACTTCTTTTTTATATATGTCGGCGCAACGACGATAAACGACTACCCTCAAACTACTAAATAATTATAACTAGCTAAAATTTACTTTGATCTTTTTAAATAAGTGGTTGATTCATTAATCAACCACTAATGAAATAATTAAATTAACGAAATAATTAATCTTTGTTAAAAATGATAAAAATTCATTGTAAAAATTCGAGTGGCAACACTCAAACTAATTCTTGTGAGTCATGGTTTGCTTTAAATGCGATCGCCCGACGGCACAGAGCACATTCACGCGCCGGCCGTCGGAGCGTTCGGAGCTCTCTCTATAATTTCCACGTGGATTAAAAGGGCAGTAAAATACCTACGGGCGTTCTACTTCGAGTATGAGCGTCTGCTCTGATGATGGTGACGTCAGAATTGCTGACGTCACTCTTTTTAAAAATAGCCTTGGGGCCCTTCTTCCGTCATATAAAATTATACTGTGCCAAATTTCATACTCTTCAAATGGCACAATTTTTGTAAAAAAACAGGTACCAAGTTTTTGCTTCATGTATTAAGCTCTGCAAATCAACCTTTCTTAATAACTCAGGCCCCGGAATCACAGACACAATAGAAAATCTATTGTGTCGTGGACCGATCGGGCCGTTCGGGGCTCAATGGGTTAAATGTGTAATATTCAAGTATTTAATTTGTCTCATATATCCATAAACGCATTAATCCTGTGTCTGCCTAAGTAATTTTATGTAAGGATTTAAATTAAAATATTAAATGCAAGCAAAGACAAATCCAACAGAATAGAAAAACATTAAAGTCTGGTCAGCTATTCTTGACATTATGTAAGTGAAACTTATAAAATAGAAAGAGTTGAAGAAATTTTCATTGCCAAAGATCATGATCATAAAGTCTTGGGTAGGTAGGCCTAGTTGTAAATCCATTAAAATATGAAAATTATATGGATAGATTATTACAGTTTCTTGTATTGTTTTAGAAACTACTAAAGAAGACACTAAAGTTTTAATTCCACAAGAGGATGCAAAAACTCCAGAAGTTGTTGAAATTAAGAATGAGACAACGGAGCCTGAGGTAGCAATAGTTAGCAAGGAGAAAGAAGAGCCACCGGCAGAAGTGAAAAGCAAAGAGGAGAAGAAGCAAGAGAGAGAGAAGAGAGAGAGTGAGACGGATGTTCAAATGTTGGAAGCGCCAACTGAAAAGGTAGATAAGGAACCAAAAAGTACGCAGCCTGTTAATGGGGATATTAAGGTAAGATTTCTTGTAATGTACATATTTTTCTTAGGTAGCACTTAAATTACACAAAGTAGGTCTTTGTCTTTGCCATAACAGGGTTGTTACGAACTACACAAAGTAGGTCTTTGTCTTTGCCATAACAGGGTTGTTACGAACGCCCCCTAAATAATCTAACATTTGTAATATTCCGATTTTTTTCCAGTTATCATTGTATATCAGCTCAATATATTACTTTATAACTTTAATTTGCAACATCTAAACCTTTTAAAAACAGGAGGAACCTGTAAAGCGGCGATCCAGCGAAGACGTGGACACGGAGTCGCCTCTAAAGAAACTGTGCCAAGAAGTCGAGAAAACGTTTCCACAACACGATATTATGATAAACGATTACATTCAAACAGCAACTAAGAACAACGTGGACGAAATACAGAGGCATACGGAACAACTGCTCTCGGAAATACAGACGTTACGCGAGTTAGCTCAAAAGAAGGAACATGAATGGAATAATATATTACATCTCAAGAAGGTGAAAGAGGAAATTCTGCTGCGGCTCTTAAGGCGAAAACAAGTGCTATCCTTCGAGAAGTCGGCCGATATTAATGGGGCGGAGAGAACTGATCCATTCGACTATCTGAACCAAGCTAAGAACCTCGCTATAGATAAAAGCGATGAAATATCCGGTTTAGCGTTGAAACAACCTGGATCACTCAATCCCATGATGCAACCTGTGATGCCAGTAACAACGCATTTTAACTTGATGTCAGGGTTGCCCCCACCATATGACAAAACTGCACATATGCAGCAGATGTCCAAACCAATGTTCCCTCAAGGTTTAATGATGCCTGGACCATTACCAGGGTTTCCTAGAGATATGAACGGTCAGTTACCGTCTAGTTACGGTATGCCGATGGGCCGTCAAGGACCGACTAAAGATGTGAAGTCAATAATAGCGGATTATAGGCAGAGGAATCCGGAAATAGCTCCCAGAAGAGGCAGACGAATGAAGTCGATAGTGAACCCTAATATCATGAACCCAAGGCCGATAGCGCCGAAAATGGATAGTGTCAATAATCTAGGAAACCTAAATATGCTGTTCAATAATTTGGATATGGTAAGTGCCTCAATCTATATATTAGATAATGTTTTTCTTTTATTTTAAAGAAGTTTAGTATGTTTCTTTCAGTTAAGGTTCAATATTTATGAATTGACGAATTAATATATGTTTCGATCCCACAAGTATATCTGCTGTTATACCTTCAACCAAAAATGTACCTATTTTATTATCTTTCTTTACACACAAACAATATTGTACATAACTTTGTCTATTACCAAATAATAAACATACTCATGTAACCAATAATACATGGTTTTCGAATTTGCATGTGATGCGGAATTTCTACCTGCACATTTTTCTCTAAGGATCAAATAACCTTTCAAGTTTTAAAGATTTTTTGGTATTCCCCCTATGGGTATTAGAAAAAATTAACTATAGTGATTAAATAAACTTTGGCCCTGTTAATCTGTGATGTACCTCTGGAATATTCAATGAATACAGATGGTACTATAATGAAATGATGATTTATAGAATGGGAATAATTATTTTAATTGTTATTGTTATTATGTAATACAAATTCGTAGTAATACGTAATTGCGCACATTCTTTTATTTATTCTTACTAATAAATACTTGAATTATCTAGAAACATTTAATGGACTTCATTTGAAATGATACTAAGTTCCTTGAAGGTGAATAAAGTCATAATTACGATTTTGAAAAATCGGTTATTTTATTTTATTTTTTTACGTATGTACTGACGTTCGCAAATTATAGAAAAGTATGTACGTAAAGGTTTACGTAGTTTTTATCGCGTATTTCCAAACTATACATAGCCAGAACGCAACCATAGGAAACTGCTCGTGTATACTTTGTAATGCTGTTTTTAAGTTTGTTATTACAATATATACACGAATTTTGCGTACTGATCGTGTATACTTTGTAACGCGGATGCTTGCTTCTTCGTTCCAAACTATACACGACCAGTACGCAAAATATAACTAAATATACCTACTACTGACTACACCACTTACGCATGCGCGAAATAATAAATATATAGGTAATCAAAGACTTGTACAGCTATATCTATCTACTTTTATTCTTCTTGATTATTATTGATTCAGTAAAATATGGAATAAAAATATTATTAGGTAAGCTTAGGAAAATAAATAGGTTACAGATAAGGGTACCTATGGGTTAGGTTAGGTTCGTGTTTTTTTTTAATACACAAAAATAGGAGCCCCGCGAAGGGGGGCTCCGTTGCCTCGCAACCGTCTTCTTCTGGACTTATTAGATTCTTACATTTTAGCACTATTGACAATTGTAAGTCGTGCATTATAGTCGGGAACGAAGACACAAACATCCTCGATACAAAAAATATACGATCAGTACGCAACATTACATACACATGCATTGTAATAATAGATTTAAAAACAGCAATACTAATAATAAATAATATATAAACGCGAGCAATGGAAAGACGGCGCGCTTACTCCGAAACATACACGATTAGTCCGCATACGTACTGGCGCTGTATATTTTGGAGCGCTATTCTTACTTACTTCACTACAAAGTATACGCGATTATTTGCGTACTACTGTTGTATAGATTGGAAGAACTTTGTAAAAAAGTTATTTCCAAACTATACGTGATTAGTTTCACACCGTTGCGTGCTGGCCTTGTATAGTTTGGAAAGACGCGTTTTTATCTGAATTTTGAAGTCTGATCAGTATTTCTAACTTGTAATACTTAGTTTATACTAGAATTCAACAAATAACAAGGCAGAATCCGTCCTCACTGGGATCGGGAGTTGCCATTTGAAAAAAAAAGAAAAGAACAAATAATATTATCTGCTTTATTACTAAACATAGCTCAAGCTCTTTGTCTACTTTAATATTATCTATCGCATCTTACAATACAAATACATCAAGACATCACTTCTATTTATCCTAAAGATCACCTTACCTCCATAAAGCATTACCTCATAAACTTCATTCAAATATAACACAAACTTCCACACTCAAGTGACACGAACACAATTCCAGAATCAAAAGGCGATGCTCGAACGGCTCCAACAAATGCAAGTGGGCAGTCTACCCAATGGCCTATCCTTCAAAGACGTGCTAGTTCAATTCGCGAACATGCAGCAACCAGGCATGATGCCCAGTAGAATGGATATGCCGCGGCCAGAACACATTAGGCCAGAGAGACGAAGGCCAGAAAGGAACGAAGAACACATACAGAAGCAAGCGGAGAGAATGGCTTCTCCGAGTCCAAGATTGCCACCTCCACCACCGTACCCAGAAATTTCGTTGTTGCCTGTCACCACGAGTCACGATACCGGACAAAGCCAGCAAAATTCGTTGCTACACGGGATTTTGACTAAGGTATGTATGGTGGAGAGAGGTGTAAGGATCAAAATGGAATGAAACTATTTTGATGGTTGAATCGGGTTGAAAATTTTGAATGAGGGTAGGTATAAAAATGGAAAATAAATAGGTGGGAAATAAGGTTTCGTTATTCGGCTATCAGTATAATATTATATTGTTTTTTTATGGGATTAATTGCAAATAAACAATTTCTATGACTCCAAAGCTAAAGATAAGTTTCTGAGTATCTATGTCAACATAATTATACATTTTCTTATAGAATGAGTTTCCATAGATTCATTCATGTTTTTGAAATTCATTTATGTCGACGAAAACATTTTGATACTTTGAACAAATCGGTGAAAGAAAATTATTTAACTGCGTCAAAATAGTTTTAATTCACACATGTTACTAATGCCACTGCTTATCATTTTCATTTAGCTTGCAATATTATCGTACATATTTATATGAAACCATTTAATCTATTTAGCTTTTATAGATCCTATATTTAGCATGACCAAGAAGGGGCGTACTCTGAATACGATTTAATAAAAAATGTTTAATAATCCGGCAAAGTCGAGCAAACACGTCCATCCCGCAACGCATTCCAAGTTGAAATGATTGGATTAGCTTGAATGAGTGTTGCCAACCTTCCAGCAGGCGTCCCCTGCGTCTCAGAGTTACTCGCCGACGTTGGCAAAACTGCTTACGTCACCGGACGGAACACAGAGTGCACCACCGTTGCCAACTTTCGGTCAGGCCAAGGTACCATATGACGTAAGGAAATAAGACGCAATTGGTGTACGAATTGGCCTCGATCATTCCAAATTCAAAATTTCTAGTTTTAAGACAAAATTCTATCCAGCCTGTGTTTAGTTTAGATGAGTGAGGTGTTTCGCG
This sequence comes from Colias behrii, assembly GCA_029959065.1. Taxonomy (NCBI): domain Eukaryota; kingdom Metazoa; phylum Arthropoda; class Insecta; order Lepidoptera; family Pieridae; genus Colias; species Colias behrii. The sequence goes on from JARWMC010000013.1 coordinate 1,943,464, forward strand.
CGGTTGCGATGTTGTTTTTTTTTTGGTAAATGGCAATACTCATTGATTAACAAAAGCATTCGAAGCCACATTTTCATATTTGTTGCAGTACAACACTAGTTTTTGATGTCGAATCACTTCACAATATGTTTAATCATGGCATAATGCACTACAGTATTAAAAATGGGGGTCGATAATGACATAAACAGTTTGTTGACGAAATGCTTGTGCATGCTTATGTATGCGGCATTGCGACTGATATAACTGAAAATTTGGGAACGATGTTATGATGTTTTTTAGTTATTGTTATGAAAAGTAGTAAAATTTGTGCAGAATTGTGGCGAAATAACGATAACACCGGTGCAGCCGACACCCCCACCGCCGGAACCACAAGCACAAGATAAAGCGGAAGTTGTGCAGTTGGTAAGTTTCATTGACTATTATTTTTATTTTTACTTTTTCCGATAGCAACGAGCAGGTAGAGATTACTATTAAAGGTTTACGTATTATTTTCCATAGATCTATCGAAGTGACCGTCAAATTGGCTTGTAAAATTTTCAACTATCCGAAGGCTTGCAGTTATGTCTCATACTGAGAATTTACTTTTCATAAACGTCTGTTGGTACAGGTGCAGGTCACAATATACAGATACAACCTGTAGGGAAACTTCATACAAACGTTCGAAATGGCTCACGCACATAAGCAAGCGTGCTTACGAGAATCGTAAGGGTATTATGACAATTGACAGATATAAGAAATAAGAATACCCTTCTGATTCTTGTAAAACTTGCTTGTGTGCGTGAGTCATTAAGAACGTTTGTATGAAGTTTCCCTTTTTTTAAGTGGGGAAATTTTGCATAAGATGCCCACGGCCCCCGGGGAAGGAGCCGTGGGTTATGTCGGATTCTTACAGACTAACACCTCACTGTGTTCCGTCGAGCCGCATTAATGATGGGGCCGCGCGTATTGTGTCGAATTCTTCCGCGATGTATGAAGTTTCCCTACTGGTTGTATATATATTGTGTGCAGTTTGAGAGTAGAGTTGCTTTTTATATCTACATGGTTTTCTCTCTCCAATTCCAGGACGATGAGGAAAGCCCCGCGTCCGAAGGCGAAGCGGCCGGATCCGGCGCGTCCGGTGCGTCCGGCGCGTCCGGAGCGTCCGGCGCGTCCGGCGGCTCGCCTTCAGGCGCCGGCCGGCTCGTGATAGACGAAGCCGCTGACGACACGCCGCTGTGCCAGGGATGTAGGGCGAGGGACGCGCAGTTCGTGTGCGCCGGCTGCGCCAACCAGTGGTACTGCAGCCGGGAGTGCCAGGTGCGTGTATACACACGTACAAACATATACGCGCACAAATATGAATACACATACGCATACTTATACGCACACATACATAATTATACTCACACACATACGCAGACTTACGACTAACATACGCGGACACTTTCGCATAACATACGTAGACACTTACGACTAACATACGCAGACACTTACGCATAACATACACACATATACGCAACCGTTACGCATACACTTACGCATAAAATACGCACACACACACTTACGAACTGCACATTCAAAACCACTCCTCCAAATGAAGTTCGGCACAATATCGGGGGAGATAAAATATTACTAGCTAACAAACGTGTTCTTATCACCTCTAAGGTAAACAGATACGATATTGGGAACGGCCATTACTGGCTAACAGCTGTCAAAACGTTATTGGGACGCTCAAATAGACAAATTCAAAGAGAAAAATATACCTCTAGTAAGCAGTTAGTCCTCCAGACGATAGATAGCGATCAGAGATAGGTTAGCTTATCGCTAGTAAGCTTATTGGGACGCCAAAACAAAAGATAGATAGCATTTTCTATCTTTAGTAGGGTCAAACAGAAGATAGATACGATATTGGGAACGGCCATATATGAACAAAAACATAAGAGTCTGTATGACTTATAAATATAAGAAAACAATATTTATTAGTTTTGATTATAATTAATTTTTAAAATAACATTTTCAGGTAGCAGCGTGGGATGATCACTCAGAAATGTGCTCCGGTTGAACGGCATGAGTTATTTAAGGTATATAAGTTAGAACAAATAGGATCGCGTACTCGGGCGGTAGATTTTGCCTTATATATTTATATTGTAACGTGTTTTCATTGTATTCGGATGGATAATATAGACAAACGATGTAACAATTTTAATAATTTTGAATGTGGTGGATATGAAAAAATTCCTTTTCCCAATGTTTCTGTTTGTGTTTAGTGTATAAAAATTCTGGTCAAATAATTTACGTAATGAAAATTTTGAAAGTCGATGAAACAGAAAAGCGGAAGTCGAAAGAGGCATACACATAAATTGGGGAGCATTATACAGTGATTCTTATGTTCGTGGTAAATCTAACATTCGCCTTATTGTCTTGAAACCAATATTTTTAGTTTTGGCTTCACTTCTACAACGTGTTAATTGCACCAATAATAATATTACCAAAAGATACCTAGTTAAAAAGATACCTTGATTACAGGATACGTCGTGTTATTCGTCTGAATGCAATGAAAATACTAGAACTTATATACATAATGGGTGAATCTCTCTAGTATACAATGGTTCCTCGCGTAAAAGGTGCACGATTTTGCGTGATAAACTTTAGTCATTTAATTATTATAGAAAAAATTTAATATGTAACACCAAAAATTGTAAAAAATCTCAATTTTTTCTCAACATTTTTGTATATCATCATCAGTTCAAAATTAAGCAAAACTTGTATCATAGGAAATAGACAATTAATGAATATTACCCTTATACATATTGTTAAGTAATATTTTTACTTCTTTTTCATATTCTTGATTAAAGTTTATTACGTAAAATGATCGACATCTCATACGCACAATATAATAGTTTCTGTTTACGCCTAAGATAGTATATTTCTCGATTTTAATGAAATATTCAACTTTTTATCGATTCGTTTAACTTAAAAGAGACAATGTGGGAAACGTAATATGCACATAACATTGATATATATATGAAGAAACAGTAAATATTTATAAATAATGGTTAGACATAAATAAATAATATAATAAACATACTTTCAGTATTTCATAACTGTTTACAAACCCTTTCCCAGTATTTTTCATTGCAAATAAATGTCTTCTAAATGTGTGAATATGAAAAAATGAGTTTACATTCTTTTTTTCAAACTTAAATGGCGGGAAATTTTGACGTATTGTCTTTTTTTTTACAACTTTGCACGTCACTTCTTTGTCTTACATTTTTTAACGATAGAAAATTGAATAAACTTTGTATATACTATGTAACAACGATGCTTATTTTTGTCATAATAATTCGGAGTTAAGCTTACCTTAATTAGGTCATTCCTTGAATATGCTAGAGTAATGAATTATTTATGTATCGATTTAATTTATTTTTTACCAACGAAACACTGAGGAAGTCTTATTTTTCGAATTATAGTGATGCGTACATTATAGCAATTCATCTAATAAAAACATTTCTATTATGTACGAAAAAAACAAATTACTTAATTTCTACGCATTCGTATTCATATTCATGCGAAATGTACTTTTTCAATACTATACAATCACTCGAGGAAAAAAATATCTAAATTATACAAAATAATTGAGAATTGCATTAAAAATTAATTAATTATCGAATCACAATGTCAAAATAATTGAATATTATAACTGCTTCGAGAATCTTTTATTTACAATATGTATATGAAAAAGGTTTCACTAAATACAGATTAAATATTAAAAGACAATTAACTCATTTTGACAGAAAATCTTTCTCATTAGACTAATATAAAAACTCAACTGTTCATTAAATGTAGTTTTAGATGTAAGCGAATTGAAAAATTTATTACTGTCATGTAAATAATATACATTGTCTTATTTATTTCACGTGTACATAAAACAAACAACTTTTTTATATTTAGTTACTGGCTCCATTTACTAAACAGATATTTTTTAACTGTAAAATCAAGTAGGTATATATATATGTATATGTAGGTTTTAAGTATGTACTTTAATAAAAAAACGTTTGAAATAAATAAGACAATGTTATTATGAAGATGGGATTTAATTTTCATACGAAACAACTTCACCAAATAGTTTGTGCCTTTTATCAACGTAAGCAATATATATTTTATTTTAAGGCCGTATTCCGGACACTCGCCTGTAATACCATTGTAATATAACTGTATTTTATGTACTTATTAATATTTAAAAAAATAAATAAATAAATTGGAGAATGTCTTTGAAAATACGCGCCAAAACGTATAATATTACTTTTATAATCTGCATTTCAAAAAAAAAAACATACTCATTCAGTTTTGATGACATGAAGTTGTATTACAATGGTATACAAGGACATGTATTATAATTTCACGAAAACAACTAATCTAATAGAATAAGAATCAGTTATAATGAATAAAAGTATTTCTTTCAACCTCGCTCAACCGCAGCAATATTAGAACTGCTGTGATAAACCACTATATGTTTTTTCTTTTTTATCTATTTTACACTAAAATACGTTCCTGTTTACTCTATGCTTTTGGCTGTATGGTAAAACGCCCTAGTCTAAATTTAAATAGAGTATTTATAACAGATAAAAAATATATGAAACTAATTTGTAATCTGTGGTTTATTAGCGCAGTAAGGATTTAATAATGTAGTTTAACTGTAAAATATATAGCTTGCTTAAATTTCGATATATTGTGTGGTTGAGCACTGTTACTTTAAATCTATGTGAATAATAATATTGACTTTCAACATTTTTGAATTGAAACTTCTTTATCGGGGTTGGAAAAAAATTTAGTGTAACATTTTTTCGTTACGCGTGACATTTTGCCGTTACGCGCCATCTTTTTCTTATCCCTACCACGCGTGATTCGACGTATTCCTGTAAAGTTGCATATTATAGTAAATTATTTTTTGAAAAATAAGGTCATAAAGAAGTTTCACTTCTTACGTGTGTACACTAGTACACGCACACATTTTTTTGAAATAGTGTTTTAGTAACGATCAAATCTAACTAGAGTGTCACAACTTGGCGTAGTTTATTTAGTTTTTAATTTATTTATACATTTATTATATATCGTTAGATGGTAGCATTTATTCCTAACGTCATAGGGTGCATATTTGAATGACATTTGCAATACACTATTTTTTCTAATTCTCTTTACGGTTTATACATAGTTCAATAAATTTGAAATTGGCGCCTTGTCATACTGGCCGATTAAGGAAAGCTGGCATCTTCACAGTACTCACACTTATGCAATTTTACTATACAGTATGTTCAAAAATAAATACGAGACTTGAATTGTAAAATGGGTGCGTTGTAGATAATATGAAAGCTCTCATAATTTATATATAAAATTACAATTTAAAAGTAACTCAATCGATGAATTTAATTATTTATTCTCATAATCAATTGTAAAATAGTATTGATTATCAAATAATAATTAAATTTAATGTCATATTCAAAATAACGATATAAACAATACAAATAACACATGCGCTCACTCCCAATACAATACAATCGAAACCCTAGCACGTAAGAGATAAGGTTACATTACAATAAAAGCTGTATTGTTCAGCTATGTATGAAAATTTTAACTAACGGCGTTTGTACATTTTGTTTACAAAACATATTAAAATGATTACATAATTTAACCTAGGTAAAGTAAAAAAATATTCTAATCCGCGTGCCGCGAAGTAGTTATCTCGTCGAATATAGTTAGTAGTATACCTAACGTCTTTGTTTTTTTTTTTATTGTGTGATAGGGAAGCGCTTGACCACGATCTCGCCTGATGGTAAGCTGAGATGTGGCCTATGATGGAGCGCGCTTCCCTAGAAGGTACCCGTTCACTCTTCGCTTGAAGACCCCCATATTGTACTCGTCGGGGAACACATACTCAGGAAGCATGTTCCAGTCCCTGTTATTTTATTGTTTAAATTACATCACCCTGTATTTATAAACAATTGCAAAATAAAAACAATAATTGTCCCCTTCACTCTCATAAGCTAGTCTGCGCGCGAGAGAGACTGGCAGACTTTTCATGATGCGTATGCAGTATGACGTCACGCCGCGCGCGTCTTCATAGACACTACACATGTGCAATGTGTAAATGTGTTTACGTTCCAGCTCTTCTTAATCGGGCAATAGTAGTAAACAAAATAATATCTTTTAAAAAGTAAAAAAATGAAGCTAATTCGACAATTTAAAATGAAGCCAAAATCTAAATCGTTATAAATTAATCTTTATATGTTTTTGATGATTAATAACGGTTTTTCAGTACTAATAAATTAAACCGCGCTTAAATATCTTGTAATTATTATTTCTTTATTTATTATTTCGCCATTGTGCCGCTCGAGTTAGTAGCATTATGTTTCCGACCGTGCCAAACACTATACAAGCTATTCTTGTGATTATTATTTATACGCAGCCGATATATATTGAAAATGGTTCTATTTTTATATAAATGCTCTAGACGCTTGCTGTTTTGTGTAAGACAACGCTTTTATGTATAAGGTTTGATTGTATTTAGGTGTCGAAGCGAAATTTGGTTTCTGTATGTCAGGGGTTGAATGAAAAATGGAATGACCACGCGCCATCTTTGTTTTTTGAGTTGGCGCGAATTGAGTTTTTTATAAATAAGTGAACAGTTTTTTTTTCGTCTTTCACCTCTGATTTACAGATGTTGTCTATGGATATTTCTATTGCATACTACAGATGTTGTAAAACTGAATTTACAAGAAATCAGTTGTATTGATTTTTCTGAGCTTGCGTATACAAAAAACTATTTTGCCTTTAATCAATTTTGTTCATATACAAATTATACATTTTTTGTAAAAAATGCAAAGATCAAATATGCTTTGTTCGACAATAAATACGTTTTTTAAATTACTTGTGACTGTTTTGATTAATATTTATATAATTGGACTGGTAAGTGAAGGCCTGTAGCATGCAGTGGGTGTGTTGGCAGACTTGTTTCGTCTTAAAACGCTAGTCAAGTGTTTTGTTACCTACAACTGTTTATGTATTTTGTAACTTATATAATGTTATATAAGAATATTAAATCAGTACTGTCTTTCAATTGGTGTCTTATTTTTACCAAACTATTTTCAGTAATTAACGTTTTAACAACTTGATCACAGATACGCTTTCTGGTTTCCGAACCTCAAAAGGAAAAAACGGAACCCTTATAGGATCACTTTGTTGTCCGTCCGTTTGTCGGTCTTTCTCAGGAATGCGTGGTCCCTTGAGCTGTGAAAATCTAACAGCTAACGCAATCAAAAGATACATCCTTTTAAAAAGCAAATTTTCGCAAATTTTGACATTCGCATGGGAATCGAAACCTAGTGTTACTACCTGTGAACCCAGTCTTGAAACTTGTTAAAAAGCAGCGTCTCATAGCACAGATAAAGGAGAAATTCCAAAAAGCATTTAAAGTTACAACAATAATAAATAGGCTTGTTCGGAGCCCCCGGTGTGTGAGTCCGGCTCGCCTCTGCTACAATGAACGCCTGAATGTAAAACCGTAAGGTATTGGGTTCGATTCCTAATAAGAATAAAAATGTCCCGGTGAGGCTCGGCACACAAAGCTACCTACTTGTCCATAAAGAAAATCGCCCAGAAACATATTCTTTTTTTTTTTGTTTGTATAGATATGTAGAAGAAATATAGCTAAGCTGAAAGTTTTTGTTGTCTGAACGTGATGCACGATCTCTGTGTCTATGGTATGAGTGTATGCTGGATATCGACATAGCATTAATTGTATAGAAATGGTATAGATGTCAAGCGTTTTGCTATTTGTCTCGGCCCCCTTATCTTTGTCGAAACATAGTCATTACGCACGGTGACGGTAGATACATTTGTAGTCAATGATATTACAACTAATGGTACGTTCAGACGCATGGCAAGCAGCCTGGCAAGTAGCCCTTGCGCTTACGGTACAAACGAACAAACACGGGCGCATGCACAAACAACATGTTTACACGCTTGCTCGTTGAATGTCACTTTGAACGCAAGCTTTGAAGATAGGTTACCAATACAACATTCAATATTTAAAAGCGGCACACACAATTAGACGTCCAAGCAAGATAGCATGATTTTGTGAACGTGTTTGAATGGTTTGAATAGAGACAACTGATACACAATCCGATGCTCGCTCCTGGAGCGCTAATAACCTTACTTTTTACTAATAAATAATCATTGATCATAGTATTTCTTTAAAGGTGCAGTCGTTCTATGGATTTCTAAATTCTACTCAATATTACAGATTCTATCTTTATAACTAAAAGTAGGTTCAAGGGGCATCATTTATTAAGGTAAAATTAAACAAGAGAAGTGAATAAAAACATTTATTTGAGTTACAAACAAGAATAAACATTGTAAATATACTTTACACGTCAATATATTTCCAAATCAATAATCTAGGACGAACAAGTTAAAGCAATAATCTCTTAAAATATAAACAACAGATTACAAATACATACACTTATACTAAATTCACTTAAATCTAAAACGTAGCCATTCTTATTAAGCTATTGCATAGCTTTTATGTCAGACTGAGCGCGGCGACCGAATGTAAAAATTCCGTACATAACGAAAAATCCTAACACTCCCCACTCCAACCGGCACAGCGATGCGATGCTATGCAATAGCTTTACCGCGGCAGTCCTCGAGGACACACGTGTTTTTTTTTTTCAGTACATATTTATTGTAAATAAAGCGATCTCATGAAAAGTAAAGGTTTAACATATTATAATTATTGAAAAATGAGATTTAGTAAATAAATATGGCTTTTCTTATGTTACATTTTCTTATAAATTATTAAAGTATTTGAAAAAAATAATTTCAACATTTTTAACATTTTGTATATGTATAGGTTATATGAACAAAATATGTTATTAAATATTAAGTATTGAATGAAGTAAATTACATATTATTAATCGAATACAAGACAAGTGATTAATATATTGAGAATATAAGTTCCTAACATACAAATATGTTGTATTTTTTTTTTTTTACTAATTTTGGAAAAACAAGTTATATTTTGTATTAAACAAACACTGAAAAATATATTTCTTATTAAATAAATGCGGCTATTAAAAAAATGTGCCTTAAAATGTTTCCTTTTAAGTTTCTATTTCTATTATAAATAAAAACATAGTTTTGCATTGATTCGTCGTCCTGACTAGGCGCCATTAAAATATAGACTAGACATAGACAGAAAAGTTAATATCATGCTAAGTATTTAGTTTCACTTTTGGTATATGTATTTACAATGACTTATATCTATAAAAATATATTTTTTATTTATTAATGTTATATGGTTATAGAAAAAAAATACAGATACAAATTATTATATGAAAATGTCAGTTTGGCAAATTGAATTATTTTTATTTATTTACTTTTTATTATTCTGGAAAATGGTGTCAAAGTGATAACAAAACTAAAATTACATAATATTATTTTAGTTAAATGGGACTTTTAATGTACCTATTGAAATAATCAGGTACTGTAATAAAAACTTATTTCTAATATTTCACAACAAAATTGTTACATACTTATATAACTATGAATATTTAATTTCTATCAAAAAGTACGTACTAAACATATAAAATAAGCGCTAAAATATACAATAATTACACAAAAAAAAGAGTTTAGAAATCCCATGTAACAAAGAATGCCGCTATAGGTGATTCGGTGGGACTAAGTCTTCGGTAAAAATGTATAAAATTTAAAACATTTCCAGGCTCCTGAAAAACAGTTCTTATCTTAGGAGCCTGGATCACTTTGAATTGTAAAATTATTATCTATGTGAAAAAAATGATTTATTTTATTTAAGAAATAGCACCTTCATTATGTAGACAGTGTATATATTTGATAATTATAAAAATATTTTACGACTAATATTGAGCATAGACAATATAATAATGGTGCGGAAACACAGTATTGCATGTGTCAAGCTTAAACTAATTCGAGTTCCAACTAGTTTAGTGGTGTTCCTTTGCCATTATTTTCTTATACATATAACATTACACAATACATAATATGCACATTTAACATTTTTAAATTTCTTAAGTAAATATAAAATGGATATCTAAGTCACATGTCAAAAAGTTTTGTATTTAAATATTCAAAAAAGGCCAATAGAGTCCTAACATTAAACTTATTAAATTAAACTATATACATATTATAATATTATATATTATAAACTAATTAAATTACTATTCTTTATGGTCGTATTTAATAAATTCAAATTGAATTACGTCACAAGTTCCATTACATAGTCTTCTTTTACAACCAAAGTCTATATATAATATTTTTGACACTAAAGCGCATCACACACGGTGAAGATACTATAATATATTTTTATGTTAAGATTCTCTAATATAAAATATTAAGTACAGTATCTTAAGGTATCCGGTATCAGCGTTCTGACCATCATTTTTCTTTTTGTCATTGCGTACTAAGACCCCTGTAGAACCGCCAACCTGTTACAAATGACCCGAAACACTGACACAAAATTTCGGATACCTTAAGATACTGTAATATTTTATATTAGAGAATCTTAACATAAAATATTATAGTATCTTCACCGTGTGTGATGCGCTTATGTATATGTCCTATGTTTTTACGAAACATTCATAACTATATTATATTTTCCAAGAAAGCTACACACCACCCTATTAAAATCTTTTACTATTACTACTCATACAAGATTACTGCTAACAATTTAATTCCTAAGTCTTATTTTAATAATTTTATTCCTAATAAACTGACCAATATAAGAAGCACTATTTAACAATGAACACAACGCACTGACTATTCATATACTGCTCGTTGAGCGAGTCATTATAATCCGACCATTTAAAAAGCACTACATATTTTTCTATCTGTTCCTCGAAGGACCAGCCACTATAATCCGACCAATTCACAATAAAGCCGTTTGTTGTATGAATAGCGAGTCCACCAAAAGATCCACCATTCCTTGGCACTATAACCCGACCATTTCAAACGTCCGTTTTTATATTCTTCGTCACTATAACCGGAACCCAACAAGCACACTAGTCACTAACACAAGCTCCTTCACGAGCTAGTCACTATAACCCGACTTTTTCAAAAGGTCTATTTCTTTCCATCTCCTCTTTGAGCGAGTCACTATAACCCAACCATTTCAAACGTATTTTTTAATCCCTCGTCACTATAACCCAACCAGCACACTATTTCACAATGAACACAACATCGCTATCCCATTCCATCTCCTCTTTGAGCGAGTCACTATAACCCGACCAAATTGCGACGCACTACCCACATTCAAACTATTTCACAATGAACACAACATCGCTGTCCCTCTCCATCTGCTCCTCGATGAGCGAGACGGACACACCGCTCTGACAGCACAGTTCGTCGAGACACACGAGCCCGTTGTACGAGCGGGCACATGCGCTGGGCGCACTGCGGGTGGAGGCTGAATCGTTGTGGAGTGTCACTGGGTACTGAAAGAGAAAATATATTATATATTTTAGTAACTTATTAATTGACATTTTTCTAGATACTGTCCTGATGAGAGACTTCAAACAGATTGCGAAAGAAAAACAAGAAATTTGAAAACTATTATCGTATGCGGAAAATTTCTTTAGCGCTAGCCCGAACCTACGCAATTGTCAAAAATAAGGTTTCTGAGTAATAATAATTGGATGACGGGCGCGACAGTAACCATGCGAAGTAATCCCCTCCACATTTCTCTGAGCGCTACAGCTTGCCGCATATACAAGGTAATACCCTCATCTATTGTTTATCCATTGATATTATTTTTTGCATCTTATTCTATTCCCAAAGTTGGTCCTGTCCCGACTTTTATCACGCCTAATGTTTATCATCATCATTTTACAGCCTCTTAAACCTCGAACAAATCCAAACTAATATCCTCGAAACTCACCTTATAAACCCTCCTTATCAGACCCTCTAGGACACCAAATAACACGAGTTTCCTTTCATTAATAGCCAGTTCTTGCGGTCGCACCCGGCGGCACAGGTCGCGCACCGTGCTGCCGTACGTCATGCCCGCGTACATGCGGAAAAGGTCACTCACTTTGGGCAACTGACGAGCTGTAATGGGGAGATAGTTTAGTTGGTAACTGGGTTGGATTATAGGAGAGGACACGCTTATTATTGGGAATATTGGCGAGCTGTAAGGGGGTGTTTATTCAGAAGAAACTATAGGTTATGGATGAAACGATTATTATTGAGAATCGAAGCTGGAAAACAACATTTAGTGGACTTAGATAATAGCCAGCTCAGGCAGTTGCCGGGCCGGGCAGTTGCCGAGCTGTAAGGGGACATTTTGATATGATTTTTGGTTTGGCCAGTTTAAGTAGGTGTATTTGCTTATTCCTGAGCTACAATTTGGAATTCCATGTTATCTAAGCGCGGGGAAACAAGTTTGATTGATGGGAAGAGTTTATAGAATTTATATTTTTGGTTTTATGGCATTCAAATGCTTTATAAATATAAATTTATAAATGATGGGAAGAGTTTTGGTGATCGCTTAAACATGAATAAGTCTCAGCAAATGCGTTACCTGCTTTTAAGTTTAATAAGTAAAAGATTGATACCTACAGTAAAGGGAAGAGTGGGCAAAAAATACAGCACCACGGAATGTTAGAGATGAGACGTTTATTACTTTAAGTAAAGGCTTGGTTCGACATTTCGATAATATAGTCCGGGATCCATCGCCCATTTTTGCAAGTGATTACTATCAAGCTAATTTTTCGTGAGTAGCTTTATTTTGATGAGACGCCCAATAATTTCATGTACGAAACTCTCGATTGTGGTAGCTAACAGAGGAAACAAGGATAAAATATTTTGATTTGATGGTTCTCAAATATTAATTACTAACTGAATGTTTTTTTTTGTTCAATCTCAAGATAATTATCTAAATTATTCGAAAAAATATTTGTCCTACAAAATCTATGGTTTGATCAAAGAGTCCCCCTTTCCAATGTGTATCGATAACGAGGTCATCATAAATGATTACTAACCAGCTGATTTTTTTATTTTCACTTATTTAATACTTATATAATTCAACAGACATATTGTCCTACAAATTGCGTAATAAATATTTGAGAACCGTCAAATCAAAAATTTTTATCCTTGTTACCTCTGTAAGCTACCACAATCGAGAGTTTCGTACATGAAATTATTGGGCATCTCATCAAAATAAAGCTACTCACGAAAAATTAGCTTGATAGTAATCACTTGCAAAAATGGGCGATGGATCCCGGACTAATAGAGTTCAAGATATCATTATCCTCAGACTGATGGTAATAAAATTTAAGAAAACCTTACGTGATCTAGCGCAAAACTCGACGCATTGTTTCTGCAGGCCTGGGCATCGCGTCAACTGCCTCAACTTGGGCGTCGCACTGTACACCTGTTAGTATTATACCTTTTATAAATGCCCAAAAATACAATATAATAATTTAAACCCGTAGGTATCTACTGCATAAAATTATTTCTTTGTTTATACTTTTCAAGTTTTAATTTAATTCCTCCTCCCGTTACTTAATATATGTTTAAATTACATCTAGATTATTATTTAATTCGAACTCAAAAATTTAATCATTCACATCATTATAACACAATTAGGCATCACCAACTCTAAGAGCAGACATCACATGGAAAATAAATTATACATTTTATTTCCAATAAAAATATGCAAAATATCTAGAAACAAATAATGCTGGTATTTGTAATATAGAGCTAATAGAGCTTACAGCTTACTTATAACTACGAGGCTTATATTTCTTAATGTAAACTATAGAGCTTACTCTATATAAACTACTAGCGGTCCGCCCCGGCTTCGCCCGTGGTACCTACATGTTTAAACTATCCTATCTCTCAAGTTGGATCGAACTGCACATGGTGTGCGAATTTTATTATAATCGGTTAAGTGGTTTAGGAGTCCATTGAGGACAAACATTGTGACACGAGATTTATATATATTAAGATTGTTTTGTTAGTTCCTTTTTCAATGTGTGCAAACGGCTAACCTACCTCTATAGCCAATATTTTTTTCAGGACGTATACCTAGTGCACATTTTGAACGAGCTAGCCGGCAACTCGTTCATTGTGTTCGTATCGACATGTGCCAATGCATTACGAACAGCACTATTGCTCCGAGCGCTAGGTGTTGCTGCAGTACCGCTTCATGGTCAGATGTCGCAGCAGAAGCGATTAGCGGCTCTGAACAAGTTCAAGAGTAAAGCACGATCTGTGCTTATTTGTACTGATGTGGCTTCTAGGTGAGTGACTGTTTGGAGGGTCGTGTTAATTAGATAATAATTAAAAAACTTTATTTAAAACTATAGCAGATTGCTTACCGCACAATACTGAAAGATGGGCACCAGAGTAACAACCCCATAGTAGACCAAGTTCTGAACGCACGCTCTGACAAGACTGATTTCCACGTCAGTTAGCGCCGCAATCTTGGAAACGTGGTTGAAGCCATCAATGTATGGTAATATCTGTAACAAGGAGATACAATAATTATTTAACTACTATTATTATTTACCGACTGACCGGTTGGCTTCGTTGGTAGTGGTCCTGCCTTCCAAGCCAGAGATCGTGGGTTCGATTCCCACCCGGGGCAAATATTTGTGTGATGAACATAGATGTTTGCTCTGTGTCTGGGTGTTAATCCATACTAATATTATAAATGCGAAAGTAACTCTGTCTGTCTGTCTGTTACTCAATCACGCCTAAACTACTGAACCAATTTGCATGAAATTTGGTATGGAGATATTTTGATACCCGAGAAAGGACATAGGCTACCTTTTATTGCGAAATATGTACCACGGGCAAAGCCGGGGCGGACCTCTAGTTATCTATACATATAAGTATTTATTTTAAAATTATATAATATGTATGTTTATCAGCCATCTGGTTTCCATAACACAAGCGAAAGCTTAGTATGGGATCAGATTGTGCCGTGTATGAAAATTGTCCTGAAATATTTATTTATTTATATATTAATTTATTTATTTGATAATTACGTTTTCTGGTATCAGTTCCATTACTCATGTATTATTTTAGTTTTAGTCAATAAGCAAGAGCACTGCCAAGCATAATCAAAATTCGGTTCTCCCATGAAAGAGTAAGCAACATTTTATATCCATTGTACATACATTCTTACAACATTTTTGAGTAAGTATATAGCATTAGTTTAAAGTAGGATTTTAGCACCATCCAATGATAAAATAACAAAATTAAAGGTCTCCTTTTCCATTTCTAATAATATCTTACAAATAAATTGACTATCCTACACCCTCAACCGGTACTCTATCGACTTTTTTCTAATAAGCAAAAAGATATCAATTGCTTCAGTCGACCCAACCTCAAGGGACTTCGGTACCTACTTCTGTCACTTAAGCCTTGGGGAATACGCAAATTGGGTATATCATAACGTGTAGATATAATAATTTATAATATAATATGAAGGAATTTGTGTGGTAAATTTTGAAATTATGTGTGTATTTTGACGATTCAAAAGCGTTTCAGAAGGAAGTCTAGTTGAATGAATAAATTTGAGTTTTAGTTAAGAATATATAGAAATGGTCCAAGATTTTGTTGATTAAAGAACATTATGTTCTTATTGCAACAGTACCTATATTTACTTATATGAAAAACAATTTTCTAGCATATAATGAATATCCTAAGCCCCAATTGTATCCGAGAAAGTATTCATTAAAGTATTAGTAGTATCTTAGGTGCATCTAACGATAGTTAATTATAACCCAGGGGGTTGTAATATCCCGTTGTGAAACAATCTTCTCATTAAAAGTGCTATTAGTACTAGACTGAACGTGCATGCAACCGTTTTAAATAGCCGTGTTATAATAACTGGCTAAATAACAAACATTATTGAAATTAGAAATACAGGTTACGATAATACTGAATGTGAGGCAAAATCTATTCACTACATAGTATAAAACTAAGTCGCTTTCTCTGTCCCTATTTCCCTATGTCCCTTTGTATGCTTAAATCTTTAAAACTACGCAACGGATTTTGATGCGGTTTTTTTTAATAGATAGAGTGATTCAAGAGGAAGGTTTTAGTATATAATTTATTAGGTTTTAGACAAAGCGGGCGAAGCCGCGGGCGGTAAGCTAGTTTCAGAATAAGAGGGTATTCGTGTAACTTGGCATGGTAACAATCATCCTTTTGGTAAGTAAAAGATTCTCCTCGGTATCAAATCAACATTAATTAAAAAAAAATACTCTACATTAGCATTAGCTCTACATTCGTTTTAACGAGTGAAGTCGTTTAACTTAAATTAAAACAATCTCGAATTAAAACAACCTACAACTAGCCCATCATAAACCAACTTAATAGCATAGTATAAGTTCTCTTTACACTATTTTAATAGTCTATCATATTTAAAACACGACATTAATAACGTTTCGTTTAACGGCCTCATCAATTATGCATTACTATGGAAGATACAAATTACAATATAATCAATAATAATAAGAAACAAGACGAAGCGAGGCGTATCGTAGTTTTCTTAAGTGCTTCCTACACGGTAATGTAAGCATGACATGCTTTACGAGAACTGTTATGCTGCATGACTGTCTAAAAATATCAAATCATGCTTTTTGAAGTGAAAATTATTTAGGCGCGATGAGAGTAATTTCATGGTCACGTCATGGAAATACTGTCACGTCTTTCCAAAGAACTTCACTTTTCACTTTTTACATGTGTGCTCGGTACACACGCTGTTTTTATTCTGTTCGCGTGCAATTCAGTTGTAGGGCATGAAACGCTCTTAGCTTTTGCACGACAGCATCCGATCCTGTGATCCGATCTAAACGATCATGCAGTCAGTCTAACTTGCAGGATGGAAAATAAAAAGCATTCATAATTTGCATGTCATTCATTTCAATCTTTAAATTAAACTAGCTTTGTGCCCGCGGCTTCATCTTCTTAAACCTAATAAATTATATACTAAAACTTTCTCTTGAGGCAATCTATCTATTAGAAGAACCGCATAAAAATCTGTTACTTAGTTTTAAAGATTTAAACATACATAGGGATATAGAGACAGAGAAAGCGACTTTGTTTAATAGTATTATTATTATGTAGTGACTGTGAATGGTCATTCATGCACGACACAGGTAACGCATGTCTGATGTCATGCTGCAATACCGTCTAGGATACCCTTTATTTATACACTGCATATAATAATTAATTGTGTAGCAACAGCAATTGCTTTTATGTGTTTTTACTTTTAATAACGGATCCAAATGCGAATCAATGATTAAGTACTAGTTGCGCTCGTTATTTTTCATTAGAGCTTATCGATAAAATGTAAATTATATGTTGCATGTCGTTTCATTTAGAGTTATCTTTACAAATAAATAAAATTGACGTCTGTTTATAATAAAACTAAACATTTTGCGTTCAATGTGCGAAGAAGTATTAGTTATAGATTTTGATGAAACTTCCACTGTAAATTTAAGTTTATAAGTATATAAAGTAGAAAATCTAACTTCATCTGAATGACAATAAACAAATCCTTTAAATATTCTGAATTTTTTAAATATTTTATCGACCCTATATTTTATAGGATCTGGCCAAATGTGGATGAGAAAATCGTAAAACATTGACGATTTACTGATACGGTCTGGTCAAACTTTGTTGACCACAAAATGAAATGCGACCACTTCACGAAATGATCAATCATTTCATGAAATGAACAAATCTACGATATGGCCACGACATATACATATATAAGTAAATATTTTTGAAGAATTATTCAGTAATAAAGTCACGAAGGGTCCTTAATAAATAAAGCTTCTAAATACATAGGTCATCTTTTGTGTATTGTTGTTTGTTCCCTTCAATTATGTTCTCTATTTACTATCCCATATAATACCTATGTCGATATCTTGCGAAAGTTTCTTGTATCGAGTAGTTTCAAGAGATATTGCTTCAATATTAGTATTACAGTTTATATTGTATTCTTCAGAACCTTGTGGTATATTATTTTTTCAATGTTCAATAAAGTATCAAACTCAAACTCAATCGTATCTAATATTTATACTTGCATACCTATAGTATCCATCTAGATAAATAAAAATACCAATAACTATAATTTCATTATGAAAAATAGCATACAATAAAATCTATTTTGTATATTTAGCGTAGGAAAAGATGAAAAAAAAAAACAATAAACTTCGTTTTGTTATGATCAAAAGTAGGAATGATCTTTAACTCAGGACCAGCTCGGATACAAAAATATAAACATACCTACCGGTCCAGTAACCTTTCCCTTTAAAGTTTAAATATAATATATTACCAGCCCAATTTAATATGTACAGATTATTATAGTAATCTTTGAATAAAAATCATACTAAGTACATATATCAACGAACGACCAATCGTTGATCGAGCTAATTTCAGTCTCTTCTGGTTCGATTTGAATTTTTTTTTTGTGCTGGATATTCGATAAATAATCGAGCAATCTATGCGAGCAATATACATGATGTTACTTATCTATAAAGTAATAAAAATATAACCAATATTTATAATTATGGAGGATATCTGACAAAATTTAATATTCAGTTCTAAAAATAAATGCAGTATTTAGAGAACCTACCTGTTCTTAATAGTTTCGTTATCAGTTTGTCTAAATCTCGGAAAATAACCAACACTAAGCAGTAAAACCTTAACCACTTTAATCCAGTTTATACCAGTATATTCCGGTAATCTTCACTAAAAATCCGCTCATAAATCCAAGTTAAGCGTGGGCGAAGTCGCGTGGTACAAGTTGTATATAAAGGTCAACATGAAAACATTATAGTGGGTGTTGAAGTTGGCGTTGTGTTTAATATTTATGTGAGTGCTAATGAGCCGTGAAAGGGAAAGGTTAAAGATAATTTTACACTTGCGCATATGGTAAGGTATATTAGGCACGCTTGATTGGTGAAAACCAATGAAATCACTCATTTTTTTATATATTATACTAGCTGTGCTGTTTTACTCGCATTGCTTCGCTCCTATAGCCTTCCTTGATGAAGGGGCTATTTTCAACTCAGAGTTCAGACCCGCAGTTCTTTAGATGTGCGCGTTCTACCAAACAAAGTCTTCAGCATTATAATATTACTTATGGTACCTAATTTATTTCTTAGTTATTTTACCAGATTAATATTATATTTTGCTTTGATTTTTTAAGCTATTGCATAGCTTCTATCGCGGGCCTTGAGCGCGGGGACCGAATCGAGAAATTCCGTAACGAAAAAACCTCACGCTCCCCACTCCGACGGGCTCGGAGGTGTGGCTTGAAGGCATGCTATGCAATAGCTTTACCGCGGCAGTCCCCGAGTGCCACACGTCTTTTTTTATCTGTGTCATAATTTTGTCCATCTTCTAATGAATACGGTTTCAAAATAACTACGTATATATTCACATTTCAAAGAAGCAAAAGTTCCTGAACGCTTCCATGGACCAGTGAGCATATAATGGAGGGCTTCCTTACATTCCCGGTGGAGACGAAAACAATAGCTTTGAACATTTTTTTTCTATTTTTGAAGCTTACAAAAGAACGTTTAAGTCTCAAAGAACGGTTTGAACGGTGAACCTAGCTATGATTATGTTCAAGTAATTTTTTTATGGACAAAACATTAATATAATATATTATTATGTATTATATATCTATTCTCTACCTTAGGTGGCCTGGAAGAAATCGCTTTTAAGCAACAAGGTCACCTTTTGTATTAACCTCGCATCTATACAACTACTATATGTGCCTACATTGTAATGTTAAATGGTGTGGTACAATAAATTGTTAAATAAATCCATACTAATATTATAAATGCGAAAGTAACTCTGTCTGTCTGTCTGTTACTCAATCACGCCTAAACTACTGAACCAATTTGCATGAAATTTGGTATGGAGATATTTTGATACCCGAGAAAGGACATAGGCTACCTTTTATTGCGAAATATGTACCACGGGCGAAGCCGGGGCGGACCTCTTGTAAATAATATAATAGAAAGCTAATCTGTTTAGTGTTTACAAACACTCAATGACGTTAACAACTATATAACCATACTCTACAAAGGTACACCTTTTATAGTATCAAAAGGTCAAACACAAGCTTATTCTGTCAAAATATTTGCGGATCATTCTCGAGGGCCACTCCTGCCAACAAAGCCTTTCTTTTTGGTAACACGCCCGTTTATGCAAATATATAGCTTTACGACTTACTGTTGCCAGAAGCGTAGTTTATTACACTTACTTAATATGGTATTTAATATATTTTATGGAAAGCTGCTATGGTGAATATAAGTTTTAGGAAATATTTCCTTCTGGTGAAAAAGACGGTAAGCCGTAATACTTTATTTTAATTTATAATTATATATATATGAACTGATTCAACAATATCTGTAACATGAAATTGAGATTGAAATTTGCTTTCATTTGAAAGGGAATAGACTTAAATGATACTTGGAAGTATTAAACTATCCATTAAGTAATTTCTATTGCTATAAATTGTTTTGCCAGGCCATAACTTCACTTCCTTCCAAATTCTTCTCTAATCTTGAACTATGCAACAACAGTAATACAGCAACAATGAACAAACCTAGATACACAAACTTTCATTAGGTATTATAAATTACTAGCTGTGCCGCGCGGTTTTACCCGCACTGCTCCGCTCCTATCGGTCTTAGCGTGATGATATATAGCCTATAGCCTTCCTCGATAAATGGGCTATCTAACACCGAAAGAATTTTTCAAATCGGACCAGTATTTCCTGAGATTAGCGCGTTCAAACAAACAAACTCTTCAGCTTTATAATATTAGTATAGATATAGATTATCTATGCAAGATTTCCCCTCTTTAAAAGAAAGGTATTATAAATTATGATATTTAGGTACTAGCAGTTCATTTTAGCTTCGTCCACTTTGAAATAAAAACTTAATAAATTTTATACTAAAACCTATCTCAAGAACCACTCTGTCTAATCGAAAAATCTCATCAAAATCCTTTACGTAGTTTTAAAGATCTAAGCATACAGACACATAGACGGCGGAAAGCGGCTTTATTTTATACTACCTATGCAATAAGAACCATCCGCGTACTTCAAGGAACATTGAAAAAAAAAAAATTAACGAAATCGGTTCAGCCGTTCTCGAGTTTTGCGCTTACCAACACATGTAGCGATTCATTTTAATTATATACTAGCTTTCTATTTTTTTTAAGAGATAGAGTGATTCTGGATGAAGGTTTTAGTATATAATTTAGAGAGCCGCGGGTAGAAACTTTCTACCCGCGGCTTCGCCAGCTTTGACTAAAACCTAATAAATTATATACTAAAACCTTCATCCAGAATCACTCTATCTCTTAAAAAAAAAGACGGGTTGCACTCCGGGAGTGCCGGCAGAAGTGAAAACTTGATTATTAACGTTGAGCATGTTTGATATCCATCCGTCTTACGCTTTTTCGATCAGGTCACGTGTCCTGACGCGAGTTTAAGATTTTATACCCATTACAGAAAAAGTGCTCAACGCCGCTAAAGAAGTTTTCACTTCAAAAAACCGCATCAAAATCCGTTGCGTAGTTTTAAAGATTTAAGCATACAAAGGGACATAGGGACAGAGAAAGCGACTTTGTTTTATACTATGTATATGTATATGATAGTTATATTATATAGTTAACAAACAAATCAATATTAGTATGTTTTATTGTTTAGCTAACGCGTCAGCCAAAATCCGTTGTTTATAGACCTCTAATTCTATCCTAAGTAAGTAAATTGCTAGGAAAATGATAACAACTAAATATACATAGTTGTATGACTGGTCATATTACTTATTAGTAAATAAGCTCAACATATTCCATATTCTTGCCAAATTGGATGAAAACATTGTGATTTAAGACGATTTTTGTATCTTCGTATACACTGGACCTTGAGAAAGGACAATGGAGACATGTCTGGGAAATAAATCAAAAAATGTAAAGCAGTTAGTCGCATTTAAACATTATATGTACTAGCCGCACATACCGGTTCCGCCCGGGTTGAGTCGAAATAATAACGGATAAACTTAAACATTTACAGCCTTTCTTATAAAAACTGACTGATCTGTTGCTTAAACACCTCTCAGTTAAATAACTCTCAACTCCTTAATGAATGGTTAAAATAATCATACCTAAAAACCTCTCTCAGCAGTCTCTCAACTGAGTAACGTCAAAATATTTTTTTCTATATAGTAACATTATGGAAATAAAACCCACTATTCACATAAAACTTGATTTAAATTGTGTATGTACGTACGTCGACTTTTATTTCTTTAAAATTGCCATAAAAATAGATTAATAACTACCGGTACGGAAAGCAGTTTTTACATAGAAGAACGGGCAAGAAACTTTGTTGTTGCTTTGTTCTAATCATTCAGGAAAATGTATCTTTTTAGGGTTTCGTACCGAATCATCATTTAAAGAAAAAAAAAATAATAATAACTTTTTATATTAAGTATATACACGGAACCCTTAGTGACACGACTCCGACTTGGAGAATTAATTTTTATAGTCTTGTAGTCGTTAAAAGCATAAAAATATCGTTTTCCTTCAAAATACAAGTCACAGCACAAAATATAAATATTGCTTTTAACATAGCTTTTTAAGATTATTACCTATATGTATTATAAATTATAATATTATATATTACTATCATTTCAAAGTCTATTAATAAATTTCAATGCAGTCGACATTGAATGTAAACTAGAATCAATTAAATACCATTCTTATGTCTTGTCTTATATTTTCTACTAGCTTCCGCCCACGACTTTGTACGTGCATCCCCGTTTTTCCCCGTTCCCGCAAGAATTTCGGGAAATCCTTTCTTAGCGGGTGCCTACGTCCTAACATCTACCTGCATGCCAAATTTCAGCCCGATACGTCCAGTGGTTTGGGCTGTGCGTTGATAGATCACTATATCAGTCACTTTTGAGTTTTATAGATTAACTAGCGGCCCGCCCCGGCTTCGCCCGTGGTACATATGAAAAATAGATGTTGGCCGATTCTCAGACTTACCCGATATGCACAGAAAATTTCATGAGAATCGGTCCACCCGTTTCGGAGGAGTATGCAGACTAACATTGTGACACGAGAATTTTATATATATAGATTAATATGAAACTGTCATGTTCTAGGAAACTTGAGAACAAGAGTACTTACTTCATAAACAAAACTATTTTATATGGAAATATATTAAATATAATATGTATGTTGATCCACGTGTAGGAAACAATGTTGCGCGCGCGCATGTAATGGAGTCGGCTAATAGAAATGTACAGTCACGAGCAATAATATATGCCTAGGGGGCAATGTGCAAAAATATCTGTCACTAGAACAAATTCAATAATATCTGTCTGCCCGTATACAGCAAAAATATCTGACATTAGTAGGCAGCATAATAAAGTGGCATCAAAATTATGTGACGAAAATGTACAGCAAATAATTGTGACAACCTCTCACGGCATAAATATGTGACATCAACTATGTGGCAATAATATCTGACACAATTTCATATTTCTGTATTTTGCATCGATTCCTCACAAAAAGCATAAATATGTGACATCAACTAGGAAGCAATAATATCTGACACAATTTCATATTTCTGTATTTTGCTTCGATTCCTCACACAAAGCATAAATATGTGACACCAACTAGGTGGCAATAATATCTGACACAATTTTATATTTCTGTATTTTGCGTCGATTCCACACAAAAAGCATAAATATGTGACATCAACTAGGAAGCAATAATATCTGACACAATTTCATATTTCTGTATTTTGCATCGATTCCTCACACAAAGCATAAATATGTGACACCAACTAGGTGGCAATAATATCTGACACAATCTTATATTTCTGTATTTTGCGTTGATTCCACACAAAAAGCATAAATATGTGACATCAACTAGGAAGCAATAATATCTGACACAATTTTATTTTCAATTTAATATTGAATTAATATAAAATAAATAAATTTTATTTTAACTACGTTGTTTTAAAACATTGTTACCATATCAATTAATATGTGCCGTCGTTGTATACTACATATAATATTGTATGTCTAGATATTATATCCTACTAGCTTAACACCCGCGGCTTCGCCCGCGTTTTCAAAGAAAAACCCGCATAGTTTCCGTTCCTGTGGGATTTCCAGGATAAAAGCTCTCATAAGCGTTAATCCAAGTTACCTTCTATGTGTGTGCCAAATTCCATTGTTTTGTCTTTTATTTGTGTGAAAGAGTAACAAACATCCTTACATGATACTCACGAACTTTCGCATTTATAATATTAGAAGGAAATCATATCATGACAAAATTAAAGTATTCATATACCCACTTGGGTAGATCTATTTTATTTGAAGGTTCAGTGTAACCTTCGTGTATTATTTAGAAATTGTTTTGTTATATTTGACGTTAGCGGCGTTTGACACGATTGCTCCGTTATTCATTTTCATTTACCTATAATATTGCTATTATTTTATTGAGTATCGAAAATTATGGCAAGTTATCATATTATCGTAATTTCATTTAAATAAAAAATATTTACAAAATATAATGTGTCTTTTGTTCATATTCTTACTCCAACAAAATACAAAACACTAATTCAATAAAAAAATTGGTTGTTTGTAAAGTAGGTTTACGATCGAGATGTTTACGTGATAACGTCTTATTGGTGGCAGCGCTCGAGATGAGACGGGAGATCGGTCCGTCTCTCTCTCGTTATACCTGCGATCGCGCTCGTGAGGTTTTGGTGTGACACACGTTTCTGAACATGTCACCCGACTAAAACGATTTTAAAAACGTTATCACGTCAAAAACGTTTGGCCTTTTTAAAATCCTATCCTATCTTATCCTACTAGTCCTACTATAATCCTACTGCCTATCCTACTAATCTAGTATTATAAATGCGAAAGTTTGTGAAGATGTGTATGTGTGTGTTTGTTACTCTTTCACGCAAATACTACTGAACCGATTACAATGAAATTTAGCAGACATATAAAGGGTAACTTGGGTTAACACATAGGATAGGTTTTATCCCGATATTCCCACGGGAACGGCAACTATGCGGTATTTCTGTGAAAACGCAGGCGAAGCCGCGGGCGGAAGCTAGTGTCACATATTTATGCTTTTTGTGAGGAATCAATTATATTTTACAATACAGAAATATAAAATTGTGTCAGATATTATTGCCTCCTAGGTGACGTCACATATTTATGCTTCGAGAGGTTATCACAATTATTTGCTGTAACATTTTCGTCACATAATTTTGATGCCACTTTATTATGCTGCCTACTAATGTCAGATATTTTTGCTGTATACGGGCAGACAGATATTATTGAACCCGTTCTTATGACAGATATTTTTGCTAATCTGCAAATGGTAATATATTTATGCTTCTGACTGTACTGTGACTATTCAATGGATATTAAGTATTATATTTGTTTTTAATATAATATTAAAAACAAGTAAGTAAAACATAATACGTGTATAGTTTCACAACAAGTTCAGGTATAGATTTTTAAGAAAAACTATATACGAATAAAGATCGTGACGGTGGAAATTTTAATTGGATAAATAAATGTCACCAATATTATTAAATATTTTTATTAATTAAAGCGCTAACCCGGCTTAAATACAACATGCACATAAGGTTAACTAAAAGTAAATAAAGTTCATATATGTATCGATAATGAAAAAAATAAAAAAAATGTGTGCGTGTACTAGTGTACACACGTAAGAAGTGAAACTTCTTTATGACCTTATTTTTAAAAAATAATTTACTATATGCAACTTTACAGAAATACGTCGAATTACGCGTGGTAGGGATAAGAAAAATATGGCGCGTAACGGAAAAATGTCACGCGTAACGAAAAAATGTTACACTAAATTTTTTTCCAACCCCGATAAAGAAGTTTCACTTCAAAATCCATACTAATATTATAAATGCTAAAGTAACTCTGTCTGTCTGTCTGTTACTCAATCACGCCTTAACTACTGAACCAATTTGCATGAAATTTGGTATAGAGATATTTTGATACCCGAGAAGGATACTTTTTACCCCGGGACATAGGATAGGTTTTATTCCGGAAATCCCACGGGAACGGGAACTATGCGGGATTTTCTTTGACTGCGCGGGCGATGCCGCGGGTGGAAAGCTAGTTATTTATAAAATCCCATCATAATCAAAATCCATGTTCACCCTATCACTATATGTATATTTATAAACAAACGGCGCCTCGTGCAATTATTTACCACGTGGGAACGGGCTAATAAAAACTATTCGCTACTTGAGAATAATAAATAATAATGTAATTATATATTATATTTTTAATTTATTCTATTAAATTATAAGCCCGTCACGTTTTCCGTATCAAGTACTTATATATGATGCCATTCCATTGTTATAAGCTAAAGCTTGTTGTGTCAAAACTTCATCAAAAACAGTATACGGATTTCGATTTACACACAGACATAATATAAAGATGTTCTATATTTAGTATTGGTAGAGAAATACCTATAGGAGCTAAAAGTTTTAATGCGTATAACACGTTTCATTAAAGAAACGAATCTTCAATGGCGGCCAAAGCTGACACTGACATAAGGTCAAGGGTCAGCAAAAAAGAAAATAAAAATAACGTAAATGGATAATTATTTTATTAATTATTTCAAATTGTTTGTTGACAAACTTTTTTGTTATGGTATTTGTGTATTTATATGAATTATCATATTTACGTATACAGAATGCAACAAAATCCCCATAATACTTATAATGAGCCCATAAAACTGAACAACTTTTCCCAAAGAACATATTTTGTCAAATTCCAATAAAACATTATTTACTATCGCAAATACATAATTATCATTGTAAAGGAGAACACCCAAGCTCCATACAAAATTAACCCAGTCCCGACGCAAAAAGAACTTATCTCAGTTTTTTGTATATTTTATGTAGAGTATTTTTTGATATGTGTGATGCCCGCAGGAAGTGGCCTTCCATTGGATATTGCCATTCAAAAATTAAAAAAATGCTAATTATTATTTCAGAAAAAAATTGAAAATGACATTGCATTGAATATTATTAACTGGAAAAGGATTAAAATGATAGTGAGAATTATATTGCTAGTATAATACTGATTAAGAATATTTTTTTATCAAGATTATAATAGCGTAAATCATTTTTATTCACATTTATATTTCGATGACAATTAACACTTCGTCTAAAAACTCGAAAACGTTTTTAATGATAGTGAGAATTATATTCTTAAAATTATACTGATTTAGAATATTTTTTTTATCAAGATTATATTAGCGTAAATCATTTTTATTCACATTTATATTTCGATGTCAATTAATAGGTACTTCTTCTAAAAACTAGAAAAGGTGTTTAGTGATAGTGAATTTTATAATTTTAGAATTATACTGATTTTGAATATTTTGTTAGCAATAAAACAAGATTATAATAGCGTAAATCATTTTTATTCACATTTATATTTCAATGTGCCACAGCTTATTTAAGCTTTTATAGGTGCCATCGTTCATAAAGTTTTTGTATTTGTGTGTTTTTATTGTTCCAAATATGGAATTTTTGAATTGAATTTTTGAATGTCAGGTAACACTTCGTCTAAGAATTCCGGAGGATGCTGTATAATTTCCTCCATATTATAGCGGGCCCGGCCAAGATAATATAAAATGCTTATGACGTGTGCGCAACTCCCAAGTGTCCTGCGGCCGTGTATGCACGAACAATAACATTGTTTTATGGCATTTCGTTCCTCGCTATCGTACAAAATATACGTGTAATAATTTTTACTTCGCACATGCCTTGATTGGATTCTACATCTTAACGTTCGCGTTTGCAAAAATAGCAATTTTTTAATTTTTGAATAGCAATATCAAATATCAATAGGCCTATGTCCTGCAGTGGACGTCCTGAAAGGCTGGAATGATGATATCAAATGGAAGGCCACTTCCTGCGGGCATCACACATATCAATAAATACTCTACATAAAATACACAAAAAACTGAGATAAGTTCCTTTTGCGTCGGGACTGGGGCTTTTTTGGGTGTTCGTCTTTATGATAAAAACTATTATAGGGAAAATCAAATACATTTAAGTGATTTTACTTTTCCCTATTTTTTTTTTGCATGCCGTACGGCCGTGTGTAAGCGAGAGGGAATGATAAGCGCCGCCATTTAAGATTAGTTTCTTTAATGAAATGCGTTATATGGTTATATAGCATTCGCTCCCGTGATATCCTCATAAAAGTACATTTAAAATTTTAAAGCATAAAGTATCCCATATTATAAACTATATTATAAACAAAATCTCACTCAAGTATGTTCAGTGCTCATCATATAAAGAAACATACAAAAATCTTCCCATACAAACTTGCATATTAAAATATTATTACGGTCATAATTATGTTAATCTTACAATTTATTAAACAAGCTAGAACCACGTAGGCGGACAAAATAATCATAATTTTGTTCACATATGTGTTGTAATAATATAACATACCTACTATTTATCATATTAATGGCCGATAACGTTAGTTTTTTAACATCTGTTCTTTTCATATCTAAAATCTAAATGTTTTTAAAGAACTGGTGTTCATGCATTTAAACTTTATAATCTATACTAATATTATAAAGCTGACAAGGGCGGATCCAGCCTTAGTGCCAGGGGGGGTCACATAGACGTGGGCAATTTTCAAAAGCTATATTTCGGTAATTTAATTGATACGTAGATTTAAAAAAAATTGGTCAAGTGCGAGTCGGATTCGCGAACCAAGAGTTCCGTACAAACATTTTTATATGTTTTAATATTAAATTTATGCTCTTTGCAATTTTTTCTTTATCTGTGCTATAAGACGTAAGTTTCTATTAAATAAAGATTAAATATCAAGATTCTGTGTTCACGGGAAGTACCCTCTAGGTTTTGATTCCTGGCAACACTTGCGAATGTTGATAAGCATGAAATGTATGTTTTAGCAATTTTTCCTCCATCTGTGCTGACATTGCTTTTAACCAAATTTCAGAACTCTGTGTTCACGGGAAGTAGTACAATACCTATAGATTTTGATTTCCTTGCGATAATGTCGAAATTTGCGATAATTTACAGCATAAACGTCTGTATCTTTTGATTGCGTTGGCTTATAAGTTTGATTTTTTCACAGCTTTAACCGTAGATTTGAGTATTCGGTATGAATTTCAGATTGATACCTCCACGCGTTCCTGAGAAAAAGGGTCTTGACAGGCAGACAAACTTGAAAAAAATATATTTTTTGCAATTATTCCTGTATCTGTACTATAAGATGTTGCTTTGTACCGAATTTCAAGATTCTGAGTTTACGGAAAGTACCCTGTAGGTTTTGAGTTTTGATTCCCTTGCGAATGTCGAAATTTGCGAAATTTTTCGGCATTTACGGCTGTATCTTCTGATTCATTGACATAGAAGTATTTATTTATTTATTTGAGTAACACCACATCATACATAATACGAAACATTACAAGAATATTCATTGAACATAGTATCTAAGATGTATGACAATAACGGCGTACATAACTTTATCTGTAACATTATATATATATATATATATATATATATATATATATATATATATATATATATATTTTTTTTTTAATGAATATGTATTACAATTAGATAGTGAAAGTAGTTTCTTCACGAAAACTACATAACAAAATTTGACAATACATTTAAGCTAAAATTAAATTATGTTATGGGAAGAAAAAACTAGAGGTAGGACTATATTATCAACTAGGTAATTATTTTATTTCTGTGAGTACGTAAGAATTTAAAAACACACCTTTTAAATAGAGATAGCTGGCTACCGAATATATCAAGACCCGAAATACCACCGTTGAGTTTATTGTATTCCTTAAGAATACGTACGAGAGGAGCCTGTGCACCCAGATTAGTTTTTACAAAAGGAATGTGAAAGATTTTGTTGATTCGTGTCCTTGGTAATGTATATGGTACATGAATGTTTACATGTTTCAAAATATCTCCGCACTGAACATGACCATTTATTACTTTGTACAGAAGCAAAACATCAGTAAAGCGTCTACGATTGTGTAACGACATCATATTGAATTTATCAAGACGCTGTTCGTATGGGTGCCTATGAGAGAAACCACTGCTAATAAACGCTAGGTGTCTTGTAAAAGCTCTTTGTATACTCTCAATGCGTTGTGAGTGAACGGCATAAAACGGATTAAATACTAGACTACCGTATTCGAGATGACTGCGCACTAGGGCGTTATACAGAATTGTCTTAGTTTTTACACCAAAGCAACCAGTATTTCTTTTGAGAAATCCTAACATCTGAGCGGCTTTGGTAACTGATTTGTTAATTTGAGGTATAAACGTTAACTTTTTGTCTATAATTAGACCGAGATCACGAATTTCACTAACTTCTTTTAATGGTGCGCTGTCAAGCTCGTACACAGAAGCAAGTGGTTTTTTCTTTCTGGTATATTTAATATGAAAGCATTTAGCTGCATTAAGAGTCATACCATTTAGAAGGCACCACTCTTTAATGTTATTAAGATCTTCTTGATGAAAGTATGATTTTATTATAGCGTAAAGGTATTATAGACTTGAGTTTTTGGTATGAATATCAAGTTAATATACATGTCAGTTAATACAGCGTTCATGAGTAACAGGGTTGTACCTAAGTTAAAAAATTTTAAAAATATTTTTTTATATTATAATCTAAGGAAAGATTCATGCTTTTCGCAATTAGTAAACAAAGTCGTTGTCTCTGTGCCTATGTCCCTATGTATGATTAAATCTTTAAAACTACGCAACGAATTTCGATGCAGTTTTTTTTAAAGATAGAGTGATTCAAGGGGAATAGTTGTTATATAATTTATAAGGATTTAGAGAAAGCGGGCGAAGCCGCGGGTGGTAAGCTAGTCTGCGTTATAAGACGTTTGATTGTACTAAATTTCATGACTCTGTGTACTCGGGAACTACCCTGTAGGTTTTGATTTCTTAGGGAGTGTCGAATTTTGCGAAAAATTTCAGCATTTACAGCTGCATCTTTTGATTGCGTTGGCTAAAACGTTTGAATTTTTCACAGCATCAAGGGACCGTTGACCGTAGGATTTCGACATTAGCAAGGGAATCAATACCCTGTCCCGTAAACACAGTCTTGAAATTGAGTAAAAAGTATCGTGTTATAGCACAGATGTTGTAATAACTGCGAAAACCCTAATTATTTAATTAAATTAAATAAAAATATACATGTATTTAATTGATATTCACATCAGAACTCAGGTCTATAATAACTTAAATCTGTTATTTAATTCAAATTCTAAGTCAACGCAATCTGAAGAAAAAGCAATTAGGGCCGCATATTCTGTAATTCGCAACTATACTTGCAAGGGAATCATCAATCAAAACCTACAAGGTATACTTCCCGTGAACACAGTCTTGAAATTTGGTTAAAAGCAACGACTTAAGCACTTACAAGCACAGATAAAGAAAAAAATCCTTTAAACAAAATTGTAAGATACAACATAATGAAAAAATATGTTTGCTCGGAGTCCTCGGTGCGCGAGTCCGACGCGCATTTGGCCGATTTTTTGTTGTAATTTGACTGTATTTTCTGTTGTTCATTTAAAAAAAAATTTTGCTATTTTATGTCTTATCCACGAACTGGGATGTTTCGATATTTGAGGTTTTGTGTGAAAAGTGTAACAGCAAAAGTTGTAGAAAAAAAATTAATTACATACAACTTTACCATTACACTTTAATCCGCAGATATAGATTTTTTAAAAAATCGAAAAACCTGTTTTTTGTCCTTTAATTACGACCACAGGTCGACCCTAATAAACTTTTTCTATAATTTTTGTTATATTCTCTTCCGTTACCGTTTGTAATTGATTTCATTGTTCTATATTACTTTTATGTCTCAAAATTCAATAAAAACATCATGTTGAACAGTATTAATTTGTTAATTTAAAAAAGTTAATATTAAATTAGTGGTCCACTTAGGTCGTGGACCTAGCCCAGGGGGGGGTCATGACCCCGTGACCCCCCCCCTGGATCCGCGCTTGAAAGCTGAAAAGTTTATTTGTATGCTAACGCGAAAGCAAGCAAGCAAGTTAATAGTTTTAACGCTATTTTTAAAGTTCTTATACTAAAACAACTAAAAAAACATCTCAAATAGTTTCCGTAAACACGCAGCATACCGTAGTACTTGGCATAATATGTGTACCATTTTTTATTACCATTTTTACTATCATGTTTTCATTCAATGCTGTAGTACTATGACCTTGTGTTTTACGCTGATCTTTCCTATTTCGTGTTGTGGCCCTATGTTTTTGTTTTTATCACTTGTATGTTTGTATGTAACCGACTTAGAGTATACATATATTACAGTAAAGTAACCGACTTCATTAGACCGATTTTGACCGACTTAACAAACAGATTAAATTCAAACTCGTACACTCGAGGATCGGTATAATACAATAATTTCATGAGTTTTTAGTTTTTTAACTATATAAGTTACTAGCTTACCGCCCGCGGCTTCGCCCGCTTTGTCTAAAACCTAATAAATTATATACTAAAACCATCCTCTTCAATCACTCTATCTATTAAAAAAAACCGCATCAAAATCCGTTGCGTAGTTTTAAAAAGGGACATAGGGACAGAGAAAGCGACTTTGTTTTATAGGTACTATGTAGTGATTTCATTACGGTACGGTACGTTCTTTGTGATATTATTTATATGTAATTACTAGCGGCCCGCCCCGGCTTCGCCCGTGGTACATATGAAAAATAGATGTTGGCCGATTCTCAGACTTACCCGATATGCACAGAAAATTTCATGAGAATCGGTCCACCCGTTTCGGAGGAGTATGCAGACTAACATTGTGACACGAGAATTTTATATATAAGAAGATTAAAATATTGGTAACCTTTGGACATGACTGTTGTTATCTGTTATTAATTATTATGTAGATAGATACCTATGAAATTAACAAACGAAATTAACGAGAGCTGTTCTAAAACAAATATTGGAATAGGTGTTTGCTTTGAAACAATTTCATGATGATAATTCGTTGGTTTGATTGTTTTACTTCCAATTTTTATTAAATACTTATATTAAAATTTAAAACACTTCGTGCAAATAAACACCAAATTCGATTTGTTTTGATTCGCATATTTCTGACTCTGAGTAACAGGGAAAGATTATTAAATTCCTCGTTTTTTAATTTATTAAATTCGAGATTCGAGATTCGCAATTTAATTAAATTTAATTTAAATTCCTCGTTTCAGCATAATATTATGGTAGTAGATCGCCAATCAAAACGTATATATGTTACAGTCAAAACCCTTAACCAGTCAATAAGGTTATTGACTGACACCCTCAGTCAATAACCTTATTGACTAATTTAAAGAGCAGACATTCAGTCAATATAGGTTTTGACCAACGTACCCAGTCAAAACTGATATGGACTGATTAGAAAATCAAACGTTGAGTCAAAACTGTTAAAAAGTTGGAGTGGTTTCAGTTTTGGTTGTTTGCAGTGTTTGAGTTTGAGGGAAGTATGACTGAACTTTGAGGAGTTTGGGTACGGGCACCTGCGATGTCAGAGATTCACCAATATGTTGCCGACTTATGAGAGCCATATTAGCTCGCCTTTTGAAGGACCCCATGTTAAAGCCCGAAGAAAACACCTTGGGGGCAGTTTGGTATCGTAAAACAGCATTTGAGTACTGTTTACAAAACTAAAACTTTTTAAACACATCAGACAAAGTGGCTGAAAATATAATGTTAGGTAGGATATAGATTAAATACTATATCACAGAATAACTACCGATGTAACTATTTTGATGCCCAAATTATTTCAGTGGCTAATACCTAAGTATATACTATATATTTTAATTGGAAGCAATTTTAATTTTTATTTTCTCCATTGTAACGAAGGAACGAAGACGTGCTCTTAGCAACAACATCTCAAAATTAAACACACATAATTCAATCGTTTTTACACTTCAATTATACCTATTTTCATGTACTTAACGTTTAATTATAGATATCTATTTGTATTACATCAACAGATCGCGATATCAACACCCGTAATAGTATTCTGTGATCAACACGTTGTGAAGTCGTGCTCACGAATAATCCACAGATAGTATAATTATATAATACTATATAAATACTTAGATATATAGACTATCGAGTTCCCGACACACGTGGACGAATCTTGTATTTATAGATGCTACTATATACATATTACGAAATTATATATCTATGTTATAGTCAAACCACGAAGCTGGTCAAACCTCAGGTTGGCATAATGACTTTGTCAAAGCCCAAATAAATGTAATATTTCGGCCTTTTACTAAACAATTTTCGTCAGTCGTTGTCTAGCTGAGGCGTCTTTTGCGCGTGCGATGCCTATGCTGCGTTCGCCTACGCCCAAGACTGCTGCTGGCTTCAGTCAAAGGGTGAAATTCAAATGTATTTCGAGGATTACCCGATGGCTTTTGCCAAACCTAAGATAAACCAGTCCAGTCAGTCAGAAGAGATTGTGTTTCGGGATTTGGCTATAATATCTATATTTAAATTAAATAAAGTCGTGTAAACACCACTTACTATTCAAGAAATACTTTATTTTGATACGAAGACAATTTAGAAAATTTTTATGTACTCTTTACTTTCTTTCTACAAAGAGAGGGTATCATTTCAACCTGCATAAATAATATTGTTAAAAAAATGTTTGATTAGTAATGTATTACATTATTTAATTGATTCAGTCACTTGAGACAATTCTTCAGCTTAATGAAACTAATCTTTTTATCAATATCAATAGCACTTATACAGAGTGGTCGAGTGGACCACACTAGGTACTTGATGAAGTGGTTACCTGCGTGCGAGAGCCGAAAATCATGGAAAATACTATTTAAATAATATAAGCAAACTATAATTATTCTTTGGATACGATTGACGACTGTAATTTGTACCTAGCTAATATGTATAGAGAAAAAAAATAAGAAATTAAAACAGATTAAAATTACATAAATTATAAAGAACATACAGAACGGTACATATAACTTGCTCTCTTTTTTATTGTTAGAGCCTTCACTCACTTAAATTATCTAAACAGCACATATCCAGAAGTAGTTAAACTGCTGTTAGCTGTTATAATCGTAATTATTTTCAAAAATCTCATATCAATACGCATTCTATATAGAAGTTGTTAGGTACCAACCCGAATTCAGCTACGGACGAATGGGCGATCGTAAATATTTATAAAATTTAAAAATAAACACCCACAATGCGTCGGATAACTAACTATCTATTTATGTTAATAATATATTACTAGTGTACAGGAATAACACTCGTATCTGTATATAAATAAAGTTTATATTGGCGTGAGTAAAACGTTGTTTTGAATGTTTCTATCGAGATCACTTTCAATAAATTGGCAACTAAATTTCGATCCTGGCTTCACTCGCTTATTCTTTTGGGTTATAACGTGGATTTTCTATATATGCTATACAAATACCTAAATAAACAACTCGTAGCCACCTGCCACGCTGACTTCGACCTCTCGGTTTTAATTCATAATTCATTCATTTAAATTTCATCAAATTCAGTTCGATGAAACGCGACGACGCGACGGTCTCGGAACTATAGAAAACGGACAGACAGAATTTTATAAAAAAATTGTTGATGGAATAATAATTTCCATTTAAAACATCATGTATGAGACGTTAATTAATTTATATTTTAAAATCTGTTATCATGCTGAAAAACGAATTAAACGTTCAGATTTATACAAAATACAAAATAATGTATTATAAACCAGTTATATTAACGCAGACTGTGAAGTTCATAAAGAAATAAATTAAATTTACTGTTAAAATGTTTTTAAAATGTCGGATAATAATAATATATACTCGTCTAGATTTTATCTGGAAAAGATAAGACATATCAACAAATTCTTAAGTTAAACAAGTCTATAAAGAAATTGGATATTTGAACTAAATTAAAAAAAATCCTAAATATTGTATTGTTTGACATTTTGGGAACAGTCAATGGCCCTTAATCTAAAAATGATAAACAATATATTATAACAATTCGATTTTAATAATAAAGAAAATTGATAATTTTATGAAATTAATTTTACCAAGCGTAGGTAGGTAGAAGGACCGAAAAAACAAAAAAGGCATTAGATATTGTTTTATTAGTGAATAGGTTTCGAGTTTCGACCGTGCTGATTTTGAGAAAAAGAAAACTGTTTGAGCCACAGGTTTGAGCCTTTCTCGATAAATGGACTATCTAACACCTTTTTGAAATCGGATCAGTAGTTTCTGAGATTAGCGCGTTCAAACAAACAAACTCTTCAGCTTTATAATATTGGTATAGATTTTGGATTATATTGCAATACAAAATTGAACCCATATTTTAATGCAATCCACTAAACCAAAGACAACAAACATAACAATTTATAATCATTGGAGAACAATTGTAAATGAGATTTATACATACGAATGCAGTGATAATTTCATTAGAGCTATTAAAGCGATATAGGTACATTATGTATGTTTGTTCATTGTTGTGTGGCACGAGTCAAGAGAAGACACGTGATTTTTATTATCATTTTTGTTTCAATATAAGAAAAACAACGAGCAAATTGAATAAGATTTTAAAATACATCGAAAAATTTATACATTGCTGGTTAGACAACAAAAAAATATTTCAACGTTTTTATTTCTTCAATTCGCGAGCAATGTACTGAAGACTCTCAAAATCATCGATTTATCGCTCTTCCGTTGTGTTCGGTCCACACTAGAGATGAAACGGATATCCGGTAACTATCCGGTATCCGGCCTATCCAGCCGCCATAATACTATCCGGCCGAATACCGGATAGCTACTATTCGGCCGGATAAAAGCTGGATAAAAGAAACATATTTTTGAGTAATTATTTGCTTTATTTAGTAAGAATCACATTTCCCCGAAATCAATAATTATTGAATATGTTACGAAACTTGCAAGATATTATTTTACTTGATAGGTATTAAAATTATTGCAATTAGATTATTTATTATTAGATACATACCTGCTTTTTTCGCTTCGCCGCCACGAGAAATATTAACATTGCATAATAAACAAAGAGCTAACTTTTTATTTTTACTGCTTATGTCAAAGTATTCCCATAAAGACGATCTTTTCTTCACCGATGCCATTTCTCGTTGCTAAATCTTTTAGACCTATGTATATATGTATGTACTTAAAATAATAAGAGCACAAATAAAATTATAACCTAAAAACGATCACGCACGTGTCTGCCCTGCATGCAATCGACACAATAATAAAATTGTACAATTGTTAACTTCACTCATCAACGAAAAGACCCGAATCGAACCGAGTCCATCCTATCGTTCGCGCGACGCCTACGCAAACGGCTAAGTTTCGCCGGATATTCGGCGGCCGGATATTCGGCCACTTGTTCGGCCGAATATCCGGTATCCGGTATCCGGCCAAACTGCTATCCGTTTCATCTCTAGTCCACACACTCTCAGCTCATTGCGTGCAAATTTTTACGCAAATAAAATTCTAAGTTAGCTTGCTCTTGAATAAAGGTCTTCCTACACGATCACAAATATTATGTTGAATCCACACAGTGTAATATATACCTACAATATAAATTTGGTTGACGAAAATATCAGAACCATATTATATTTATGTCTTGTATATCTGTAGCATGTATGTATGTATTCTACAGATATACTAAACTAAAAAAAATCGGGACGTAGAGTTTTGCATCCGTGCGAAGCCGGGGAGGGTTCACCGCTACAAATAATTTGTACAAACTGTTTGCACAAACTTATTATTTATTTATTTATTTAACACTTTATTAGTTGTACAAATAGGAAACCTTAGAATTACTTACAACTAAAAACAGAGTACAACTAACTTGGCGGCCTTATCAGTTATCACTAAGTAGTGATCTCTTCCAGGCAACCACGGTAAAAGGCACGAGCAAAAAGATCACTATAAATTTACTATTATTTATTAATTTTATTTTTTTACTTATATAGCATGTAGACCGAACATAATCAATTAACATGTAGCTAGCTGCCAACAATGGAAAATTCTCAGTCAAAATTTATTGATTGACGTCACTATATGTTTTATTTCATTAATGTCGAATCTCCATTGTACCTTTATGCATAATTCATTGTATATTTGGAATAATTATTCCACACATGCCAATACCTATAGATTTTGATATCTATAGGTATCGACATGTGTGATATTTATATTATCTGTGATATTTAAAGTTGGTAATATCACATTGAGTTCAGCGTGCACACAATGGGCAGCGTTGGGTGAGTAGAGTCCATCACTATAGTGTAGAAGGCCTAAATGTCTGTGATTGGCCGACATTGTAGATGTTTATTCATAATCGCCGTAATGGCGACAAACATAGACAGACGATAATTTGTTGGGCCAACGCTGCCCATTATGCGGAAGGTCCATAAAATGACAACAAAAATAAATGACATATTGGCACTATCAAAATATTGTGGCAACACTCGTTAAAATAATGCATAGAGTTGTCATGTTGTAATTATCATCATCAAATAGTTCAAGTGGTCAAGGTTTATCTAAAAATAGTATGGTAAGATAAATAAATATTACATACATATATCCTACAATACTTATATAAGAATCTCGTGTCGCGGTGTTTGTAGTGCAACTCCACCGAAACGGCTTGACCGATTCGCATAAAATTTTGCGTGCATATCGGGTAGTTCTTAAATTTTTCATCGAACTTCGTAAACAAAATTAAGTCATATTGAAATCGATTTCCGTGACAAATTTATCGCGCATTGTTCAGCCGTTACGCATGTACGAATAACAAACATTTCGCTGTGGTGCATTTAATTTAATCGAATTACAATTACCTACTAACATAAACAACAGAAATTATTACGTACCAACTTATCATGAAGTATTGTTTCTCGAAAATGTTTTTCATGCAACTGGAAATAAATTGTATCAAAAAACACCTGATGATGATAATATTTTGACTTTTAAATAGTATGTATTAGAGATGCGCCGAATAGTGGTTTCACCGAATAACCGAATACCGAATACTATTCGGTTAAAACCTTACCGAACCGAATATTCGGCCGAATTATTCGGTTCAATGTTTTGATGTGTTTTGATGCGTAAACCGGTTCTAACGGGTCGCAAGTAGCTGCTGGCCCGGTGGCGAGCGAGCCTTACCTCACTGCCCGCCACCCGCGTATATCGCCCGCGCACTCCGTGCCGTCTCAGTTGTGTTGAAACATCGCACGAATACGTTGCAAATTAAAACAAAAAAATATTAAAATTTTTATATTGTTTAAAAGTTTTATATTTTTACTTAAGTTAGTGTTTGCAATATGAGCGGACGTAAAAGATCGCGAGCTTGTGACTTTTTTGATGAAATGCAAGATGACAAAACAAAAGTTAAGTGTAATTTGTGTGATTGTGTTATTTCTCGTGGTGGAGAGTAGGGCGCAGTGCCAGTGAATGTTGACTATAGTTTAAAAAAATAATGTCATATTCTATTGGGACTAAAAGCATTGTGTTCAGACTTCAGGATTTAAAGTATAATAAATATGAAAAACTGACTAAGTGCTAATAATAAACATGATTAAATTATGTTGATGTAAATTTACAAAATAAACGTTGATTTGAAATGTAATGAAATGTGTTTTATTTTATATACCTTAGGTTCAACACATTCTTCATAGGATTTCTTTGACTTGTGTATAGTATGACATAAATCATTCATAATATGAAGTTATTTATTTAGTTCTATAGCCAAGAAAGTAGAAATACTCATACCGAATATATTCGGCACCTAAACTGAATAATTCGGCCGAATACGAATAGTGAAAAAGATGCCGAATATGCCGAATACCGAATATGTATTCGGTATTCGGCGCATCCCTAGTATGTATTCCTATTTACTAATAACTAACTGAGTACTTACAATATAACGTGAACGTTCCTTTATATTTTTTGCGATACAACCAAAATACGTTTACATAATATCTTTCAAAATGAAATACGACACATCGTAATGCCTAATCTAATGACCTATTAAGATTTAATTAAATTATAGTCTCTTTTAAAAACATTTCTATATATATAAAGCAACAGTTATTCAAATAATAATTGAACTAAATAATTCACATCACATCGAGGTCACACAAATAAAGGGCTCTCCAGAATTAGCCGGCAAGTGGCCGAAATAGCCGAATAGACCCATTATATGCTTAGTAGGTGTCGGCGAGTTGGCCAATTGGGCAATTGAAGTATTTCATTAGCTTATAAATTAGTTCCAATTACACCTAGGTTACAATAGGAATAAAAATCATACAGCTTAGACACGGTATCTATATATCACGGTATAATCGTATAGCTTTAATTCTAGACGTATATATCTGTAACTAGCTAGAAGGTTTTTATCCTAGTTTTAGAGCTCCTGGATTTGTTTTGTTAGTTTATCCGTTAAACCAAATCATAAATAATGTATTAAAAAACTAAAATACGCTATTAGATACTTGATCAGCAAGTCAGAAACTGGCGCTTGTAAATGCAAAATTGTCTCTTCGTGTTTTTATCTTTACCACGACACGATGCCTGAAGCGCTGAACATGTATGGATGTTTATTATTCTTTTACATAAAAACTAGTGAACGGATTTGGATGAAGCATTACAGGAATATAGGTTAAACATCAGAATAACGCATGTGCTAGAAATACTTGATTTTGCATGCAGGTTCTTCCGCAGGTGTAACCGCATGGCACAGGTAGTCCTACATTAGTGTACTACTTGTTTCAGATTCCCTAACTATTTATATTTGATCTACTAGCTGTGCCCGCGACTTCGTCCGCGTGGAATAGTGACTGCATAGTAAACTACTTAACACACAATTATTGAGTAAACACGTACTACCATAAACAATTAAATAATAAGCACTTGCAGATTATTTTACAGTTAAGAAATAAAATAAATTAAATAAATAATAACACAAAAGAACTGTTAGTAAAATTTATTTCTAAACTGAGCTAAAAAACTTAGGTACAAAAGAGTTCAAAATTTCCAGGGTATGGCTATCCTCCCGCTCCCATATCCTTCTACTTTCACAGACTTTCAACTTTCACCCCTAGTAAATGGCAGAACCGATTTTGATGTAAACCATGTCTAATTGTACCTATATGTACACGTCATATCCTTTGATGCTTCATTTGGATTATTTATTTCCACTATCACCCCTTAGGTGCACTATATGTAATAAACGGATGAACCGATTTTGATAAAACCAGACTAATTGTAATTCACACGTCATGCCCTTTCATTTGATATGCCGCTTGAGTGTATTATTTGACCACATTCGATTATTCATTCCCACTTTTACTGCTATAATCCAATAAATGGATAAACCGAATTGGATAAAAATATGACTAATTGTACTTTCACACGTTATGCACTTTCATTTGATATGTCACTTGGGTATATTTGACAACATTCGTTTTTTAAATTCCCACTTTTAACCCTATTGTGAGAAATTACACACGAGGCCGGGTTAAATATTAGTTTGAATGTAATAAGAATGTACTGCGATTCTACTCAGCTACCTAATTGATGCAGGTAGTTGATAAAAAATCGCAGCTAGCCAACGACTATTTACAAAGTGAGGGTAGTTGGGTCAAACGTCGTAAAAAACAACGTCCGAGCCCCTAGGCACGATTCCTACGAATGCGCCACGAGTCAAAGGAAAGCGGCTTTTTATAGTATTCGACAGCTAAGCATGTTCATACATGAAATAATGACAACTACATTGACAACTATTCATCCACAAAAATATTAAATCAAAAGTTACGTCTAACACTATATATAATAAATGGATGAACCGATTTTGATTAAATATGCCTGATTATACTTCACACGTCATGCCCTTTCATTTGATATGTCACTTATGTATATTTGACAAAATGCATTTTTTTATTCACACTTTTATACCTATATCCAATAAATGGACGAACCAATTTTGATAAAATAAACCTAATTGTACTTTACACGTCATGCCTTTCATTAGATATGTCACTTGGGTAAATTTGATAAAATTCATTTTTTAATTCTCATTTTTACCCCTATATCAAATAAATGGATGAACCGATTTTGATAAATTTGACTAATTGTTCTGACAGGTCGTGTACTTTCATTTGATTTGTCACTTAGGTATAAATTACAACATTCGTTTTTTTCATTCCCACTTTTACCCCTATATATAATAAATGGATGAACAGATTTTGATAAACTATATCTAAGAACCAGCGTCGGAAAATATTCCCCCTCACAAAATATACCGCATCTAATTCTTATTACTCGTTAGCGCCTAGCGGGCTACGGTGGCACAGACAGACACACAAACACACATAGCGGTCATAACACGTCCCCTCTTTTTGGGTCGGGGGTTAAAAATATAATACCTACGACATAATTTAAAGGAAATTTTATGTAGAAAATTTACCTAGAGTAACTATAATGCAATTTGTGCAGGTTTTAGACTTAGCAATTTGTGCAGGTTTTAGGCTGAGCAAAAATCTAAATAAAGGTCCTTTGAACTCCTCCCCCCCTACTGCACCCTCAGCTTACCCCGCCCCCCCTTGGGGACTTTCGATATGACAATCTGGACTTGTCAAGGAATAACTGTAGCGTATAACTTACGTAATAAATTTATTTATGTGTTTTTATCGTACACTGTACAGTGTATCAATAGAATGCCTTAGCAAATGTTCGCCGTGATTAATTAAATGGTCATAACTTTTTTATTTATTAACCGATTAACATGAAATAAACACTAAATGTTAAATGAAGCTTACCACAATATATTAGTGAAAACCGCATCTAAATCGGATAAGCCGTTTCTGAGATTAGCGTGTTCAAACATACAGACAAACAGACAAAAAATTTTTTAACAACAGTTTTGGATTCGGGCACGCTTAAATAATAACACCTGCTAATTTTTTTTTACATATTTCAATTGTACAGACACTACTTTTCTACAATTTTATTATATGTATTGATGATGATTAATGACCATTGATCTATTAAGCAAATATACTTGCGGTAGATTAGCATAATTTGCAACAAAAACATCCTAAACATTATAATTTCTAATGCTAGTATGACGTTATCTGATGCTAATGCTATATGCCATGAATTCTAGACGTATACATTTAAATTTTCAATTCATACATCCGAATATCATTGAGAATGTAGATGCATCTGATATACATTTGTAATATGTTTTATATAAATTATATTATATAAATATATTATATATATCATAATATAATTTATATAAATAATTATGTCAATAATAAAGTTAATGGCAATCCACAACTGTAAATATATTTTGTGCCTTTATACAGCATCTTATGCCACAGTTTATTTAGTTTCCTCCGTCGCGTGACCGTCGGATCGGGAGTTAAAGAAAAAGGCCATTAGATAAAGAAGAAGAAGTTTATTTAATTATAAATCTTATTGCTTACCTGTGATGAAGACCTATGCCTCTTTTTATCAAGATAGATACATTCCATATTAGTTTCACTGATCGATTTTCTTTACAAGTAAAGTGACCTCAAACTTTATGGTTCCTGCCTCCTGGACATTGACGTAGGTACTATAAACAACTTATAAACTCATACATTTCCAAAACATAATATCGTCAATGTTCTTGGACAGTTTTTCATCAAAATGTTCGTTTTCGATTACTGGAGATGTGCTGTGAATTTTTGGAATTACCTTTTAAGCATTAATTTGCTTGATGAAATACCTTCCCTTGAAGAAAGATTTAACGTTAACAGCATATATTTTCTAAGAATGCTGACATTTGAAACAACTACATAAAAAATGACGTGTGGCACTCGGGGACTGCCGCGGTTAAAGCTATTGCATGCTATGCCTTAAAGCCACACCTCCGTGCCCGTCGGAGTGGGGAGCGTGAGGTTTTTTCGTTACGGAATTTCTGGATTCGGTCCCCGCGCTCAAGGCCCGCGATAGAAGCTATGCAATAGCTTAAAAATATAC
Source organism: Colias behrii (assembly GCA_029959065.1). Taxonomy (NCBI): domain Eukaryota; kingdom Metazoa; phylum Arthropoda; class Insecta; order Lepidoptera; family Pieridae; genus Colias; species Colias behrii. Next base: position 1,987,696 of record JARWMC010000013.1, read on the forward strand.
AGCCGAATTAATTCCGCCCAAACTTACCAAAACAACAATATAAAAACACAAATTCTACGCTGTTTTCAAACATCAAGGACGGTAACGCATTTGGAATCAGTGTGACTCAATAATAAATACTTGAAACACGCAATATTTTACGACCATTTTAAATTGTTGCCAACATAAAAAAAAAATATGTGAGAGGAAAAACAAACTTAATACAAAACAATTGAGTCTATTCTAAACTTAGATTCTAAATGATACATTTAATTACGTTGTTGTTTGGATTTATAGTGTTGTTATGATGTGGTGATATTAAATTGTAATGTTAGTTACCTACATCTTGATGTTTTTATGGTTTATCTTGTAACTAGCTTACCGCCCGCGGCTTCGCCCGCTTTGTCTAAAACCTAATAAATTATATACTAAAACCTTCCTCTTGAATCACTCTATCTATTAAAAAAAACCGCATCAAAATCCGTTGCGTAGTTTTAAAGATTTAAGCATATAAAGGGACATAGGGACAGAGAAAGCGACTTTGTTTTATACTATGTAGTGATAAAGAAATGTGTTTATAGTTAATTTCATTCACAAGTGTTGTTATTATTGACGCCCTGCAATATTAACTCATTTGTGTTAAAATCATCCTTGTAATTTTACCGTACTTTAAAAACACGATATATAACATATTTTTTCACATGTTTTTCTATACTAACGTTATTTAATTTGTTATTGTAAAGTATTATGTTTTCAACTCATTTGCATAAAAGTAACGTAAAAAAAATTTACATATAAAATAGCAAATAGAGGTTTATTCGTAAAACGAGTTTAATGCTATGAGCAAGAGGGCGCCATATTGGTCATAAAATAGTTATTTACTTCGTCTTAAAATATTAGGTATATTGAAACCCATACTTTAGAGTTTATACATACTGTTTATTAATTTTTATGAATAGAAGTTTATATGCAGAAGTATTGAATGCTAACATTCTTTAAAAAGGTATAAAAAATCAATAAAAAAACACTACACGCTCTGCCACTATTGTTGTACTATGTTTTTACTTATACTAGCTGTATAAGTTTTTCCCGCTTTGCTGTTTTACCCGCATTGCTCCGTTCCTATTGTTCTTGGCGTGATGATATAATATAGCCTTCTTCGATAGATGGACTATCTAACAGTCAATAATTTTTCATTTCAGACGCGTGGTTCCTGAGATTTGCGCGTTCAAACACACAAACAAACAAACTTTATAATATTAGTATAGATTATAAGTACTCACAGTAAAACCACAGCAAATAATTCACTTTACCATAGAACAATGCATTAACTTATCAAGCAAAACCCTTTGAATTAATTATAACCGGTTCCAAACGCGAACTGTGTCAACTGTACACTTGATAATGTAGCAAAAACTAGTCTTATACCGCGACACCGTCTGTTAAATGCAAGTACATATTATGATTTATAGCATGTGTTACTATGAGAAATTTTATCAAAGTTCATTCAGCTGTTTAAACAATATGTAGGTAGGTATACAGGGTGTCCCACTATTGGTATACTAAGCGCGGAGGGACTTGTAGTTTTGCAGACACTGATCACGTAAAAAATACTTAAACAACAAAATTACGTCAAAAATTTTTTGCTAAATTTTTCCTTAAAATCCATGTTTTCTTCTCTAGCTTCGCGCATCCGGCATATACCGCTTCGCTAATGTGAGCCTTTTGTCTATGAAGACATAATCTTTAACGATAGCTCACGTGCGCCGTGCGGGTTGCAAAATTGGGCGGGTTGCTTGTTAGAGGTGTACACATAGTTTTAAGAAATCATCTATTTGAAAAAAAAAATGCATCTGGAATTTTATACGTATTTTTTACGTACTCAACGTATGCAAAACTATAACCTCCTTTGAGCTTAGTATACCAACGGCGGGACACCCTGTATAGAGAGAAATCATATACAAACAATAATGCTATATATTCAAAGTATGTAAACATTTTCAAACACAACATATAGATTGTCTGCTTTATAAATAAAATAATAGATAGGACAAGAAGGACATTACTTTTACCAAACTTTTACCTATGCAAATAAATAATTAATTATTAGAAAACAAAAACGATCGCGGATCGGATCATCTTAACATTTTCATAGTAGGTACAATTTTGTCATCAATAACCTACTCTATATATTTTGCAGAGAAATGACGTAATCAAAACTGCAATGTTCCTTTGGGATTATTCACACGTGTAACACCGAGGGGCAGAGCTAGTTAACAACTCGTTTCCAAGGCTGAACCATTTATCCTGCTATGTTGGGACTTGGGTCCTAAAGACGCCCAATTTATTATTATTAAGGCGACACTGAGCACACTATGTGTCATTATATTAATGAAATATGATCAAACCACTTAGTGGAGTGCCTGTAGCATTCAAAACCGTAAAACCTCGGATTAGAGTTACAGTGAATGAATTAATATGATCGATGTGGGATATTGTTTTTTAAACTCTAAATTGCAATGTTTACCAAAAATTTTTTGTGCACTCCATTGATTCATTGTTTAAAAAAAATATTATGAAAAATTTATGTTTGCCCATATATTTTCGCTTTAAACAGTAATTTTTATTTATTATATGTTAAATCTTACCTGAGTAGACATATAGGAACATTTTTCAAAGATACCTGTGTATAAAAATAGCAGTAGGGAGCTCGAACAAGTAACACGTGTTCTGTAAATATTGTGCTTGTTTTTGCTTGTTTGTTTGAACGCGCTAATCACAAGAACTACGGGTCCGATTTAAAAAATATTTCACTGTTAGATAGTCCATTTTTCGAGGAAGGCTATAGGCTATATATCATCACGCTAAGACCAATAGGAGCGGAACAATGCGGGTAAAACCGCGGGGCACAGCTAGTATACAGATAAGTTTATAAGGGAATTTATCAGTTAATGAATATTACGTAGTCATCAGGCCTGACGTCCCATGGGCATGACCTCCGGGAAGTTGGCACCGCACTTTGAAGTTAGAAAAATTTTAAAGGTTGTTCCAGGTTGTTCTAGGTTTGTTCTACATTGTTCCAGAATTTCATACAGCTGAGATTAAAACTTTTCGAGAAAATTCAAAAAACCCGATTTTTGAGCTGGCACCGCACTTTTTAGATATCGCGATTCTGGCGGTTGTTCTGAGTTGTTCTAGGATTGTTCTATATTGTTCCAAAATATCGCGTCCGAAAAAGATTTATTTTCCACAAAATTCGTAAAAAACCAAAAAGAAGTTGGCACCGCACTTTGAAGTTAGAAAAATTTTAAAGGTTGTTCCAGGTTTTTCTAGGTTTGTTCTATATTGTTCCAAAATATCGCGTCCGAAAAAAATTTATTTTCCACAAAATTCGTAAAAAACCAAAAAGAAGTTGGCACCGCACTTTGAAGTTAGAAAAATTTTAAAGTTTGTTCCAGGTTGTTCTAGGTTTGTTCTATATTGTTCCAAAATATCGCGTCCGAAAAAAAATTATTTTCCACAAAATTCGTAAAAAAACCAAAAAGAAGTTGGCCTCCGGGAAGTTGGCACCACACTTTGAAGTTAGAAAAATTTTAAAGGTTGTTGCAGGTTGTTCTAGGTTTGTTCTATATTGTTCCAAAATATCGCGTCCGAAAAAAATTTATTTTCCACAAAATTCGTAAAAAACCAAAAAGAAGTTGGCACCGCACTTTGAAGTTAGAAAATTTTTAAAGGTTGTTCCAGGTTGTTCTAGGTTTGTTCTATATTGTTCCAAAATATCGCGTCCGAAAAAAATTTATTTTCCACAAAATTCGTAAAAAACCAAAAAGAAGTTGGCCTCCGGGAAGTTGGCACCACACTTTGAAGTTAGAAAAATTTTAAAGGTTGTTCCAGGTTGTTCTAGGTTTGTTCTATATTGTTCCAAAATATCGCGTCCGAAAAAAAATTATTTTCTACAAAATTCGCAAAAAAACCAAAAAGAAGTTGGCACCGCACTTTGAAGTTAGAAACATTTTAAAGGTTGTTCCAGGTTGTTCTAGGTTTGTTCTATATTGTTCCAAAATATCGCGTCCGAAAAAAATTTATTTTCCACAAAATTCGTAAAAAAACAAAACGAAGTTGGCCTCCGGGAAGTTGGCACCACACTTTGAAGTTAGAAAAATTTTAAAGGTTGTTCCAGGTTGTTCTAGGTTTGTTCTATATTGTTCCAAAATATCGCGTCCGAAAAAAATTTATTTGGAAAACAACCTGGAACAACCTTTAAAATTTTTCTAACTTCAAAGTGCGGTGCCAACTTCCCGGAGGTGGTTTTTTACGAATTTTGTGGAAAATAAATTTTTTTCGGACGCGATATTTTGGAACAATATAGAACAAACCTAGAACAACCTGGAACAACCTTTAAAATTTTTCTAACTTCAAAGTGTGGTGCCAACTTCTTTTTGGTTTTTTGCGAATTTTGTGGAAAATAAATTTTTTTCGGACGCGATATTTTGGAACAATATAGAACAAACCTAGAACAACCTGGAACAACCTTTAAAATTTTTATAACTTCAAAGTGTGGTGCCAACTTCCCGGAGGCCAACTTCTTTTTGGTTTTTTACGAATTTTGTGGAAAATAATTTTTTTTCGGACGCGATATTTTGGAACAATATAGAACAAACCTAGAACAACTCAGAACAACCGCCAGAATCGTGATATCTAAAAAGTGCGGTGCCAACTTCTTTTTGGTTTTTTACGAATTTTGTGGAAAATAAATTTTTTTCGGACGCGATATTTTGGAACAATATAGAACAAACCTAGAACAACCTGGAACAACCTTTAACATTTTTCTAACTTCAAAGTGTGGTGCCAACTTCCCGGAGGCCAACTTCTTTTTGTTTTTTTACGAATTTTGTGGAAAATAATTTTTTTTCGGACGCGATATTTTGGAACAATATAGAACAAACCTAGAACAACCTGGAACAACCTTTAAAATTTTTCTAACTTCAAAGTGCGGTGCCAACTTCTTTTTGGTTTTTTACGAATTTTGTGGAAAATAAATTTTTTTCGGACGCGATATTTTGGAACAATATAGAACAAACCTAGAACAACCTGGAACAACCTTTAAAATTTTTCTAACTTCAAAGTGCGGTGCCAACTTCTTTTTGTTTTTTTACGAATTTTGTGGAAACTAAATCTTTTTCGGACGCGATATTTTGGAACAATATAGAACAAACCTAGAACAACTCAGAACAACCGCCAGAATCGCGATATCTAAAAAGTGCGGTGCCAGCTCAAAAATCGGGTTTTTTGAATTTTCTCGAAAAGTTTTAATCTCAGCTGTATGCAATTCTGGAACAATGTAGAACAAACCTAGAACAACCTGGAACAACCTTTAAAATTTTTCTAACTTCAAAGTGCGGTGCCAACTTCCCGGAGGTATGGGCATGGGCATATATGTCATACAGGACTTCCGCTCATAAAAGGACATTAGCTGAATCCATTACTAATTCGCTTTAATTAATTAATCCTACGTGTAACTAAAAGGGAAAACGTGTTTTTTCTATGATCATGGTATAGAAGAAAACTTGGTCACGCACTTTCCTATTGCGAAGTAGAAAAAAACTGTCTGTATTAGTAAAAAATGTAGATATTGCATCATTTCTTATTCAAATATGTATATTGTATAAATACCGTGTATTGGTGTATTCTAATAAATGTTTACGGGTTATATAATGCGTAGTTCAATTCTCGAATCTTATAAAGATGTAACATAATTTTCTGCTTGAGAAAATCTTGAAATAAATTGGATAACATGCTAGAAACAAAATACTTCTGAAATCCCGTTTAGTAATACTAATCCTACTAATATTATAAATGCAAAAGTTTGTGAGGATGGATTTATGTGTATGTATGTATGTTACTCTTTCACACAAATACTACTGAACCGATTACACTGAAATTTAGCACACATATATCAAACATATATAGGGTAAATTGGATTAACATATAGGATAGGTTTTATCTCAGAAATCCCACGGGAATGGGCGGAAAGTTAGTGGAATATACATACAGTCAAACATGTGGATCAATGTGTAATCCGTTATACCCAAAAACGGATTAACAGAATTTAGGGAACAGATAAGACCACGGGTCTCTAATTCCCTAAGGCGACTTTTTGTTGTAGAAAAACCGATCTCGGGAGCTTTGAAATAAATAAGGGAACTTTTATAAATCTCTAAAAGGATAGAGTGATAGAACTTTTAATAGGGTGCAACAGTGCTATTAAATGAAAAGCTGAAGAGTTTGTTTGCTTGAACGCGCTTATCTCAGGAATAAATGGATCGATTACAAAAAATATTTCAGTTGGATTTTCACTTGAGATAGAGTGATTCAAGAGGAAGGTTAATAAATTAGGTATATAGGTACCATACCTATTACCTATACACCTAATTTATTAAGTTTTCTTTCACAAAGTGGGCGAAGCTGTGCGGTGAAAGCTAGTAATTAATAAGCAGTCATCTCAAATAAAGCAGCGCAATCTCTTTCAATATTATTTTAAACGTACAATAGAACTTCTTTTCAAATGCCGCCAATAAAAATAGGAGTAGATAACGATGCGAGTTTATCGACCCGTCTGATACAGCGATCTATTTTAGCTTGGACGCTGCCCGCGCGCACCGTGTTGATAACGCGAACGTTACAACTGTTTGCTGTTCTTGTTTTTATTGATATAAAAATATAGAGGAACCATTTTAAAACTAACAGGTGGTATATGAGTGTGGATTAATGTGTTGTTTTGCTAAAATTTCGTTCACGTATCTTCCTAATCTATACTAATATTATAAAGCTGAAGAGTTTGTTTCTTTGTTTGTTTGAACACGTTAATCTCAAGAACTACTGGTCCGATTTGAAAAATTCTTTCGGTGTTGGATAGCCCATTTGTCGAGGAAGGCAGGCTATATAACATCACGCTAAGACCAACAGAAGCGGAGCCACGCGGGTGAAACCGCGAGGCGCAGCTAGTAGTAAATACTTCATTCACTACAAAAGCAAAGTTGCTTTCCGCCGTCTGTGTGTCTGTACCTATGCATAAGTCTTAAAACTACGCAACGGATTTTGAAACGGTTTTTTTTAATAGATACAGTGATTCCCGAAGGTTTTAGTGTATAATTTATTAGGTTTTAACAGTGGCCGAAGCCGCGAGCAGAAAGCTAGTAGGCACTTAAATATAGAGGAACTATTTTAAAATTGATAACAGGTGTTATATTCTTCTGGAGTAATGTGTTGTTTTGTTAATATGTAGTTCGTTCACGTATCTTCCTTATCTATACCAATATAATATTATGAAGCTAAAGAGTTTGTTTGTTTAACCGCGCTAATCTCAGGAACTAAGGTCCGATTTGAAAAACACGCTTAAACTCTGAATGATTGTATTATTATTTATCACCAATTACCAAACCTTGATAAGTGTACGAAGTTTGAATTTAATCCATCCGTTTAAAGTCGTACAAAACCGTGTCTAATAGATTCGGTTATACAGATCGCGCGGCGAGAGTTTGGCTTTGACCGTTATTGCGCAGAAATCAGAAATTGGGTATCAACGGGCAATTAGCGGGGTGGGGCGGGGAAAAGTATTGTGTGCGTTGCGCAGTAATCCCCTCCACCCGAAGGTCAAAGCCAAACTCTCGCCGCGCGTACTGTACAAACATACAATTATACAGGTGAAGCTAATAAAAGCATGTCAATTAAAAAGTGGTAACCCTTTGGCCCTGCGCAGACGGCACACTTTTTGTGCGATCGAGTCTGCGGCGCACAAAAAGTCTGCATGGCGCGCAAAAAGTCGGTCGCGGATTTTTCACAGACTCGACGCACACGACGCACATCTTCGATCATTTTGTCGGCAGAGCTGTAGGGACGTAGACGCTATGGAAATCGTGCAGAGATCGCGAAGTATTATTTTGTACATGAAGTACAGAAAAAGAAAAAGAAATAGAGAATTTTGGGTACATCCTATACTTTCGGAAAGATTACTGAAGGGACAGTTCCATAATAAACATTCAATTCTGAAACAACATCCGGCAATTTTTTTCAAATTTTATAAAATGTCTGTTACTACATTCTACCTATACCTCTGGCGCCATGATAATAGATCGCGTGCGTTACGTCCACCCCTAGCAAATGCAGATTGCCGACTAAAGTGTGCGCCGTCTGCGTTAGCGCGCGTTGAAGCAAACGTTCAATTCTTTTCACACACTTTTTGTGCGGAGCGGCGCGCCGCGGCGCGGTGCGGTCTGCCCGAATTACACGGATTTTTTGTGCGCCGGACTTTTTGCGCGTCGTGTGCGTTACTGCATATAATTTCATAGGTTCTATTTTCACAGACTAAAAAGTGCGTCACGGATAGTCTGTCGTCTGCGCAGGGCCTTTTCGTCCAGACCAAATGTGTAATTATTCTAAGCCAAACCTATCATAATTGACAGCACATAGATAATAAATAATTAAACAATGCCAGGATCCACACTACTAGAATAAATAATGTCTGATTATAATTCAAAGCGTAATCAGTGGCCAATGTTTGTTTTGTGAGGTTGCTAGAGGGTTCATATTGTCGATAAGGTAGAATTGATTTAGTTGCTAGGCCAGTTTTTGGTTTTGGATAATCTGTTTTAGTAATTTACATGCATATTTTTTATATTTGACTGACCGGTTGGCTTGGTTTGTAGTGGCCCTGCCTTCCAAGCCAGAGGTCGTGGGTTCGATTCCCACCCGGGGCAAATATTTGTATGTTTATCAGCCATCTGGTTTCCATAACACAAGCGAAAGCTTAGTATGGGATCAGATCGTGCCGTGTGTGAAAATTGTCCTGAAAATATTTTATTTATTTATTTGAATATATTTTCTTCATACTTTTGTACCTGCATAATTACTGATACTGTCAAACATTTATTTACTCAAGACTTCTTCTAGAAGCACTTTTGAATCGTCATAACATATTTTTAACATTTACCACCACTGTGTTTGTTTTATTTATCTATTATGTATTACACATTTTCGTTTATGCCATGTGTTTGCTAAAATTTTCTAACAGATTATATCCAAATAAATATGTATGTAATTCCAAATGTTATTTAATCCGCGGCAATGTTAGCTTAGCTTTTAATTATTTTACACAAATTTGATAATAATTAATATTTGGCCAATTAATATCGAATATTGACAAAGGAATAACTCTTAGTTAATAAATGGATAACTATAACATTCCAATAAGTAAGCTATAATACTACACGTACTACCTATATCAATTCACAAAACATTCCCTAGATATCGCAAGCACACATTATTTCAATATGGCGCTCTATTCAAACATTTGTTCGAACCGGTATGTGGAACCCGCAGCGTCCAGCGATAATTATTTCATTGTTCCACTTCAATATGCGAATATTTTACTGATCTATAATGTATTCATGACAACATTGGATACATTGTTGTTAAGTCATCTGTACAAACATTAGTTTAAAATTGAAATAAATACAAATTCATTTTAACGGTGGCACTTTACACTATTCGTATAATACATGGCTTATCAATTCTTAAAATAAATTATATCCTATTTTTACTATTATCCCGGATCAAACCGGGGCGAGCTAATAGCATATACAGTATATAATTCACAATATTTTATCGGATCATTAAACACAAGTTCCGATCAAAAAGGTCGTTAGGTTATAGCCTTATAGGTCTTTACCTATATAATTATATATATTTGGAAATAAAGTTTCAATTTGAAAGACTCCTTAATCCTTCCTATAAACTAGATCCTTTCTCGAAAAATATACATCCAAACATCATCCATCATGCATCAGCCCTACGTTCTAAACTCTATCCAACCACCAATCTTCCGTGCTCAGAACTCTATCCATTCTCCATTCAAAGTCACTAACCTGATTAGTAGTGAGATCCCACTGGTCAGCCACAAACGACTGGCGGCTGTACAGGAACACGGGCACCTGGTGGTCCTTCACGGGCGCCGGGTCGCTGTTCACGCGGACCACCGTCAGGTGCGTGGTGGTCGTGCCCACTGTGGGATGGAGATTTGACGTGAAAACTATTTTATTTAATGAGGAGCAGACTCGTCACTTGATGGTAAGTGTCGCCCAAATATACAAACAACCCCGGCTTTCTTTCACAAACTTATTTATTTAAAGATTTTTTGGAAAGGAAAAATCTTAGGGTTCACGTCCCGACGTCAAGTTTAAGGATTGACGACGGGAATAAAGGCCAGTGAGGAAAAGGATACGTGTCTCAGGTTTTGCTGATAGTGCTACAAGATTTGGTGGATGCTGATCCAAGATTTTGAGATTTTGAGCTGAGCCGAGGTGACACGACAAAACTGTATGGGGTATACATATTTGTCTTTAAATAACCAAAATAAAGTGCTCTACCTAAACCGCGTAAGAAGTGCAAAGTGGAATGAAACTTTGTTCTTTGAGTGCTTGGGTAAGTTAATCAGAGAGGTATAAGAGAAAAGTTTCGAAACCACATGAGGTTATAGCGTAATTTAATATCCAAAGTGCAAAGTACTCCGGGTACGAAATAATTTTTCAGTGAGACATATTACAAATACAAGTTGGTAAACTACTCTTTTACATCAAGACTACTAAACGGATTTGGCTGCAATTTGGGATGACAATAGTTTATGGCTTGAAATAACATATGAGCTCATCCACAGATATAGTTCTGTGGGCTCATCATATTATATACCTGATCGATACGTGCTTATGATATTCTTATTATTGATGACTCTTGGTGAGGTTAAGACCATTATGTGGTTATATACGATGTTATTCCTTTTAAATTGATATATTATGTATGTCGCAGTCAAATTGTATTATTTCGCCGTTTACAAACGCTCGGCATTTTGTAATATGTCGAGAATTCGTAATTAGAAGTTTTTGGTTTGGTTAAGGGGGTGGGTTAAGTTAGGTTTGTGTTTTTTTAACTACACAGAGATCCGTCGGCTCGCGACCGTCTTTTTGCAGAATTTTGGAAAAAGTAAATCCTCAGCATTTTACAAAATGCCGAGCATTTGTAAACGGCGAAACAATTCAACGACATACGACATGTATACCTGACCGATACGGGCTCATGCTGGTTTTATGATACTTTTGACTCACAGCGAGGTTAGTCCACTACTTCTGCAGTTTTAAGATGGTATTTATATAACAAAAGATAGTGGATTCTCGCTGCACTACTTAATAATTGAACAGATGCATTTTCCACCTGTTTCGCTGACCGTTTGTCTTCACGGGTGAGTTGTGACTTGTGGTCAGGCTTCCGTGCACTCTTAGTTAAGGACATTGCCAAGATCGTATAACTATCTTGTTTGAAAATATGTTTTTAAAGCACAATTTTGTTCATTATTTTTAAATGCTAAAGTAGAGCTCAATATTAAGTCTGGGCGACGAGAATAAGAAAAATTGGGTAACAAAAGATCAAAGCATTTTGCTAATAAAAGAAAAATAATGTACAAAATCGTTTTGGTTTCGCACCCTATTTGATACAAACAATTTTTTATTATACAATCTTTCCTCTTAGTAATATGAGTATAAATGTAGAAAAGCATTAATAAATATTTTAAAGATAAACAATTAACGACCTAATTTTAATTAGTAAGTATTTTGATAACATTGAATAGTGTAATTAAGTTTTAATACCTGTGTAAATATAATAATTATTAGGTTATAATAATACAAATAATTATGCTTTGCCATGTTTTGTAAATAGGTTGATAATTTAGTTTGTAAACAAGTTTTAACGCGACGCTGACAATTTCTGTTAAATTCATAAACTTAGATAACATTATTGAATAATGTAAATTAACTTATGATTTATTTGTGGAACATTCTGGAAACATTATATCTGTAACGATTAATCATTTTGTTATATCGACAGCAACAGTGAATTTGCCTTGGGATAATATAATATTTAATAACGTATAGATTAGTATTAGTATAGATAGAAAAGTATCAACCAACGTCTAAATGTAGCAATTTGCAATAAATGCTACGAAATACTAAACTTCGAAAATTGCCTATGAAAGAATGAAGAGGTAAAGTTCTATTTAAAAATAATAATCTTAGGAATGTAGAGTCAGCAAATTAAGTCCAAATTCGGAGGTTATTTTCAGTCTATAAGATATTATATTGTAAAAATGTTTTATTAAAATAAGTTAATTCTATATTTCTGGAAAACAATAGAAAACAAGATGTATAAAAGTGAAACCGTAAATTTGGAAAGAATTAGTCATAAAGAAAATTCTTATCCAAAAGTTCGTGTATATCGATATTTTATAAAAAAAAAATGGATTTTAAATATTTTATTTTCAACATACTTCTAGAAGAGCTTGGAAATGCTTTTATGTTACGAGATTATAATTTATTCCGATGATATATTTTCATTGTTTTTGCGAACTTATTTACGTAGGCAAGGTCGCATGGAATTATTTTATTTTTGCGATTTGGAATTATTTTACTGATTTGCGTTAAAAATACCAATGGGCTAGATGAAGCCTGCGGCTAAAAAGAAGCCTATGTACTACACAAAATTTTACCTATCTCTGTAAGAAAAGTTCATAGAATTGAGATCAGCTTTTTTTGAGTGAAACTGAAAGAGTAGCCATGAATCCTTCTTCAAAAATTATTTTTATAATATTAACTGTACATAGTAGATTTATTTTAATGTAAATTTGTAGTGAAGTTTATTAAATAAATCCTACTAATATTATAATTGCGAAAGTTTGTGAGGATGGATGTGTATGTGTGTGTTTGTTACTCTTTCACGCAAATACTACTGAACCGATTACAATAAAATTTAGCACACATATAGAGGGTAACTTGGATTAACACATAGGATAGGTTATCCCGGAAATCCCACGGGAACGGGAACTATGCGGGTCTTTCTTTGAAAACGCGGGCGAAGCTGCGGGCGGAAAGCTAGTATAATATAATAATGAAGTTAGTTTTGATTGTATGCCTTAAAATTACATTCAGGCTATCCATACTATCTATTGAAATAAGCCTTATTAATTATTATACCAATATTATTATCTGATAAACTAACTCTGAGTGATAGTAAAATTATCTGATAATTCTTTCTATTTGGGAAGTTAAGATTTTTCGTCATTAGTTTTTTCTTTATAATTTTTCCTACTACTATCTATACTTCTATACTAATTTTATAAAGAGGAAAAATTTGTATGTATGTATGTATGTATGTATGTATGTAGGTATGTATGGTTTTCACGCATAAACTTTTAATGAAATTTGGCACAGATAATCTTTAGACACTGAGAAAGAACATAGGCTACCTTTTATTGCGAAATATGTACCACGGGCGGAGCCGGGGCAGACCGCTAGTAGACAATATTTTCTTGTGTTTGATTTTACCTGTGTGTTATACCTTAACAAATTTTAAAGGACTTTTTAATGGACTTTTAACAGCATTATCATCCATAATCACGTTAAATAATCCGTTTTAAATCCATTAAAAATTATTAAGCTATTGCATAACTTCTATCGCAGGCCTTGAGCGCGGGGACCGAATCTAGAAATTCCGTAACGAAAAAACCTCACGCTCCCCACTCCGACGGGCGGAGGTGTGGCTTGAAGGCATGCTATGCAATAGCTTTACCGCGGCAGTCCCCGAGTGCCACACGTTTTTTTTTAATTGGCCTTTGCCACAGTAACAGCTAGATAAAATTCTAAATACTTACCAGTAAGTGTACACATTCGTCTGCTATTTATGTCCTGCATCACCTGCCTCATGAGACCGCTGAGTGCTTTCGCGTCACCAGATAGCGACTGCTTCGAGAGCCATTCTGTTTCTAATTCCATTGATAGCTGTGTGGAATTGTTGATTATTTGATATTTGTTCATTGAAGTTTTGTGTTATTCATGCTTTCTTAATTGAATTAGTAGAAATATATTATGTAAAGATATTGTTATGTGTGAAAAATGGATTCATACATATTACTAGCTACCGCCCGCGGCTTCGCCCGCGTGGTATTTTGATAAAAGGTAGCCTATGTTTCTCAGGGTCTAAAGATTGTCTGTGCCAAATTTCATCAAAATCAGTTGAGAGGTTTAAGCGGGAAAGCGTAACAGACAGACAGACAGAGTTATTTTCGCATTTATAATATTAAGTAGGGATGTAGTAATTCCTTTTCAGATGTTAATCAGCCCTAAAGAATCAATAACTATTTTAATATGATATTAAGCCTTTTTTAAATAAATATCTGATACAAAATTAATCATGCACAAATAAACTAACTAGAAAGTAGCATGCCTTTATCATGGCAAAAATATTTATCTACGTATATTGCATTAACCAAATAATAATATTCTTTGATAGTATTTGATTTATTATCTCACATAAACATAAAGAAATATACTTACAAGATATTCAGTAAGTTTCTTGACTAGAGGCTCCAAGTGCACTGTCCTGGCCCAGGCGTCGCACACAAAACAGAGATTAAAGTAGTATGCATTACGAGCATATTTCTTATTATCTATCCGCACAGGGAATCCTAAAATCTTAGACCCAAGAAGAGTTCTGGAATAAACAAACAGTTACATTCAAATTAGTTTCTTTTTCTTGTATAAATTAGCAGTTAAAACTTCTATGACAACTTTATAAATTAAAATATGCTAGAACGTGAAATATTCAAATCTTTTGTTATTGTTGTATATAAATTGAATAATTTATTTTTTATGTTATTGAATACAAAACTCGATTGTTTGTATACTTGTACTAAGATTCTAATAAGGAAATATAAATAGGTACCTAGTTATGTTATCTGTGATATAAAACGTGCACTAGTACTTACACTGTCAAAGTGCATCGCTGCAACTGCACTTTTGGTATGATGTAGTGGCTAACTGTGTCGAATATTTCTTTGGAAATATAATCTTCGGGCACTTGGCATGTTATTCGTGGACCAGCTGTTGGATGGAATTCACATAAGAATATGCACCGAATCGGGCCTTCTTGTCCGCAGCCCTCGTAAAACTTTGAATTTCCATCCATTTTTGAAAGCACTCACACGAGTAAATAATCACACGTATTGTTTAATTTACATGACAAACGAGAGAAGATAAATTACACTTTTATTATGAATTAAATGTTTCGTAAATAGCAGAAGCTAACTCAGGACAACACACACTTTGCTACATTCCACAATAAACTGAACTGAAGTTTTTGATGAGTTTTTGTAACAGTCAACAGTGTTTGACGTAAATACATTGTTTTGACAATTACTGACTTTGACGTAATATGTTATCTATCATCTATGTCAAACGGGATGTCAAAGAAGATGTTTTTTTTTAATTTTTTTACAGATTGTATATCTGATTAAGAAATATTTAATCTTAGAGTATATATACTGTCTATAGAGTGATAACAACCTAGTGGGAACAGTAGGCACAGGTGGGAACAACACGATGTTCCCGCCGCGAGCGCTCGTAGTCGTGGTTGAGTGCTGTCGAAGTGCGTTGCTCTGGAATTTTTTTCATATTTACGAATAAACATGGTGAAATGTGCAGTTCTATCTTGCAAAAACGATACTAGAAAATGCACAAAATTGAAATCCAGTATCACATTTCATCAGTAAGTCGATTGTTATACTTATTTTTATGAAAATAAATCTAGCATCGCGGGGGTGAAGGGGAGGTGGAAGGCGGACACGCGCAGGCTCGCTCGCGCGCCTCACTGCCGCCACGTGATCGTAGTGATGTGACCTGACCAACGCTGTACTCGATATAAAGTTTACTAGAAGAACTATATTTTAACAAATTATTTATTTAACTTTAAAATTAAAACTCTTTTAAAAATGTATTATAAATAAATTTGTGGTGTGTTTTCAAGTATGATACACTTTCTAATATTATGAATGCGAATGTATTATAGTGTAAATGTAAAGTATGTAATGTTACGATATATTTTCTGAACCGCTAAATTGATTTTGAAGATTTTGATAGTAGAATGGATAAAATTAAATAAAAAAATTATTCATATTTATTATATTATCATTTTAAATTATTAATTATTTCTTATTGTTATTTAACATTTTTAAAACATTATTTTTATTGTTTGATTTATTATTAAAGAAATAGCACTAAACCCGATCTTTTATTTTATTAACTTTATTATTTAAAAAGTACTCACGTTTTTCTGATATTCCAATTAAACATATTTTTTTAAAGTACTTATAATGAATACAAGAAATATTCAAATGGAATAAACAAACAGTTGGTAAACAAATTTGAAATTACATATTTATACTTTATTCATATATTTTTCCTTTAATAACTTATTGAACATAAAATTTACTTATGATACATATTTATTTACATAACTTATCGATAGTTCAACACGCAATTGATACCTACCCATCCCTATTTGTCACACACACATCTATATAGTATCTATAGGCTCTATAGCTCATCTGCCTACGATGCGCACTAAGCAATTTGTGCAATACACGCGCTCTATACTATTGTAATATATATATACTCTAAGTATTTAATGGTGTAACTATATTACTTGCTCTTGTTATTAGGGAATATGCATAATTTTTTTTAAAAAACCCAACTCAAAAGTCAAATCGACAATTCAAGCGACGCGGCCATTTGGCGCGCTTCGTGTAAGTTGTGACGTCACAGTTCATGACAACAAACAAATCAAGTGAAGAAAATATATGAACAAGTTTTAGAAATTTCTTTGATTGAATATCGTTATTCGTTTCCTAAAATTGTTAATAAATCGTTATGGAACATCATTCTTCAATAGAAAAATACAAAAACCTACATACAAGAATTGGATCGTGCCTAACTGCAAAAATGCAATAAGAAATGCTCCAAACGAAGTGTTTGTCTTTGTAAATTGTAATATAATAGTTGTAGTAATAGTATCTCAATGGTTTGTAAGGATTATGTGGTGTAAAGCTATGCAGGTGTAAAGAGGCGTGATCTTCCCATAAGTTAATATTGTTGTGAAGATCACTTTGAGGTTAGTATTGAACTCTTTTTTTATTTTTATTGTAGGAAGTTCAGATCTGAACATTCGGGGGGGGGGGGGGGGGCTGCTGCAAGACCCACTGCTGCTGCTGCGGGGTCGTTGGCTACACATGCTAGAGCAGCGCATTCGAGACTTGCGCCTGCGCATCCGGCTATAGCTGCACGGTGGTTGGCTGATGATGATATAGTGCGGTTCCTGCAGGCGCTACCGAATTATCGGTTGCTGAAGAATGTACAGGATGATGCGCCGCATATACAGCAGGTTAGTTAGAAAGAGCTACTGCGGCAGCATTGGGGTCGTTGGCTACACATGCTAGGTTTGCGCATACACGGCTTGCGCCTGCGTATCCGGCTAGATTTGCGCAGTGGTTGGCTGATGATGCTCATATCTATAGGCTATTGAAGAAGGTGCAAAATGATGCACCTCATATGCAGCAGGTTAGTAGGCACAATCGTGTACGACTGACACTATCAAATTATAGATTACGATGACGCGTCCCCCAGGCAACAAGTCAGTGCTACTGCGCTCGCTTCGCTCACCACGCATACAAAAGCCCCATATGTGCATCTCGCGCTACGCAGTGGCTAACGATTAACGTTATATAGTGGAGTGCCTGAAGCATTCAAAACCGTATAACCTCGGATTAGAGTTATAGTGAATGAATTAATATGATCGATGTGGGATATTGTTTTTTAAACTATAAATTGCAATGTTTACCCAATTTTTTTTTGTGCACTCCATTGTTTCGTTGTTTAAAAAAAATGTTAGGAAAAATTAATGTTTGACCATATATTTTCACTTTAAACAGTATTTCTTTTTTTTTTTAATCGAGTAGACATATTATAGGAATATTTTTCAAAGATACCTGTGTATAAAAATAGCAGTAGGGATCTCGAACAGATAGAAAAACGTGGAGGGGAGAGCGGAGCCACAACTGCTATGTACAATGGAATTTCTCGGCCGGTTTAATTATAAATTAAACGTACTCTATTGAGTACATTTAAAAAAATAAGGTAATTAATTACGACTAATGAAAAGAAAAAAAATTATTAGTACCAAATCTGTTTATTTAAATATATTACAATTACCTACATTGTTGCCTACATCAAATATTTAGTTGAAATGATAATATCATCGTGAAAGCGTTCTATTAGTCGTTTTTTAATAGTTTTTTCTACCGGGATATGCTCTGTAGTGATGACGTTTTTCAACTTTTGCATGGTAAATAATTGGCAATCATCATTCTCTTCTATGTAGGTACTTGTATATTTGCTCCATTGCTGCATCTACTTAAATTAATTTTCTTTTCAACAATACTGAGGTGAATTGAATTTTTCAGCAAATTATAATAATCCGAATGATATTTTGCTGCAAGTGTCTCTAAGTCGGTTATACCAGAAATCCTTTTCTGGATATCTCGATAATAATCGGTTTTCTGGACGGCTATAAAATTCGTGATGGATTCATTCAAAGTTGAAGTGTTGATGTATGAAATCTGACTACGCCGGCATTTTTTTGTATGGAGATACTACAAAGACCTCGTCTACTCGAGAGAATGCCGCAATTTGGACGAATTAACCCGGAAATTGAGAGTAGCAGAAGAAACCATTAAAATAATAAAAGGGTATTCAGACGTTTAAAAGACAACTTTTTCCGGTTATTTTGCACTTGCAGTGAGCAACAGAGGGGGTCATTTTGAAAATTTATTGTAATTAAACACCTTGTAATTGTATTGTATTGGTTTTATTTTGTTTGTATTAAAATTTTGCACTTACCACTTTTAGATTTCAATTTTTCGATTGAAGCCTTATGAATAATAAAATGAAATTTTCAGGGTAGCTACCTCATAGATAGAGTAAGTTTTTAAAAAGCCAAACGGATATTTTTTATGCGATTTTATTTTTTACGGGCCCTTGAAGTTGTGAACATACTGGGTAATTTTATCTTTCTTGGCATTAAATTCTTTTTTTTATTCCATTCGAAGATCTAACGATAGTAAATATTACTATACTGAATTGGACTATCTTTCAGCTTAGCACACAAAAAAAAAACAAGCATTTACCGCCATAATTCACGTCACCATAAATCAAAATCTCTACGTACTCGGCGATAGGTGAAAATTTGAAATAAACGTCATAACTCCGAAAATACGAAAAATCGCATAACATACATGGGGGTGATTCGGATAGCCCTCTATGTCCTCTACCTCCCAGCTTCAGTATATCACTACTTCTTGGGACACCCTCTATGGTCAAACGAATTTTTCACAATAATTTGTTTAAACAATGAAACAATGGAGTGCACAAAAAAAAATTGGGTAAACATTGCAATTTATAGATTAAAAAACAATATCCCACATCGATCATATTAATTCATTCACTATAACTCTAATCCGAGGTGAAGACCCCCAGGCACTATATTAATAGTGCGAAATATCATAAGTCTGTTCAAGTCGTGTGCTGGCCTCCGATGCCACAATTGACATTTTTGCTAGCAGTACAAATTAGGGTTGTTGAGGATTCCTCTTCCGCTTCCTCATAATGCGGAAGTTCCGCAATATTTTGGGTTCCTCTACCGTTACCGCATCCTCAAAAATGAAAATTAAAAAATCCTCTTCCGCTATCGCTTCCTCAAAATTTAGAGGAAATTTATGAGGATGCTGATCCGATCGGGCGGCGAATTTATAAAGCCTATTTAAACTAACTATGTATTTGAGATTTGAGTTACGAGTCGGACTCTACTAACGAATAAAACCTAGTCGAGTAGAGTCTTACCGCCATATTTATATCTGCGCCTAACACTTATCTCTAAACATAATAATTAATAATATAACATTTTCTCTCATACTCAGAAGAAACATATTTTACCCTTAGATTTTACCAAAGAATGTGTGTCAAAAGCATTGAGTTGTCAAAAGTCATTTTAAATTAAAAAACAAACAAGTTGTTTAAGCTTGCATAATATCTACTTACCAGTTAGTTTTTTTTAGTGGAAATCGTCCTAATGTCGCTTCTGGCACTGAGATAGATTAGGTTTTTTCGAGTTATATGCATAAACAAAAGCTCATCTGAGTCCGGCTCGTGACTCAAATAGTTAAAGTACGGAGTACCTATAGGCTTTGTAAATTCGCGATCGGGCGAGCTAACCTCCCCTCCCGCGCTGTTCCTTGCTTGTTTCTACCTGTCATATATTATATTATATTTGTTTGTAATTAATAGACTCAAAAACTATTGGAACAATTATTAATATTTTTATTGAATACGAACACTGAGTAAGATGCTCTTTTGTAGTTTATGACAAAGTAGCAATTTTGCTAGTATACCTAGTTAAAATATCAATATGTACAGACAGGAGAATGGCTTTTGTTTTAATTTTGATTTCTAAAAGTTTTTGTTTTTTAATTTTGATTATAATTTCCTATCATCCTCATCCTCATCCGCTTCCTCTTCCGCTTCCTCATCCGCATCCTCTTCCTCAAAAAAATATCCTCTTCCTTATCCGCATCCCCTAAATTTGTGTGTGAAAATTCCTCTTCCTCCTCCTCTTCCTCATAATCACTTCCTCAACAACCCTAGTACAAATACTGTCCTAGACCTCTGTATCAGATACTTGGATGCACATAGTATGTAACTCCATTTTGTTTGTATTTTTGTTAACATATTGTTACTAAATTCTATGTATGCTTTGGTATTATTACTGTAAGTACAAAGAATGATTCTGTTTCAATAAATAAATAAATAAGTCCACAAACCCGAATGTAATTCCTGTTTTGTGGCGAAACAACTGAAATGACTAGCTCCAATCACTTTCGATCACCTCAATTATAAACTCCTAAAAGACATTCTGATAAAATGAATCCATACTAATATTATAAATGCGAAAGTAACTCTGTCTGTCTGTCTGTTACTCAATCACGCCTAAACTACTGAACCAATTTGCATGAAATTTGGTATGGAGATATTTTGATACCCGAGAAAGGACATAGGCTACCTTTTATTGCGAAATATGTAGGTACCACGCCCAACGACCGGGCGAGTTTATACGTTCGCTAGCTATGCAGATACTGAGCCATTCTGCGCACGCGCGGCCTGTGGATAGAGAGCATAGCGTACGGGATGTGGGTGGGAATAGGTGGGTGGTTTACTTTAATCAGTCGTAAAAATTTCCAATTTTAGGAAGATTAGAAAAATGATTTTAACAATAGTTAGGGAAATTTCGATTGACAGAAAAATTACGATAAGTCAGGAAAAATTACTATAAGTCAGGAAAATTTCCATAAGTCGGGAAAATTTCGATAAGCTGGAAAATTTCCATAAGAAAGGAAAATTTCTATACGTCAGGAAAATTTCTATACGTCAGGAAAAATCCATAAGTCGGGAAAATTTCTATACATGAGGAAAATTTCTATATGCCAGGAAAATTTGTAGAAGTCAGGAAAATGTTTATACGCCAGGAAAATTTACGCCATAAGTCGGGAAAATTTCGATAAGTCAGGAAAATTTCCATACGTCGGGAAAATTTCTAGAAGCGGGAAAATTTAAAAAAAAGGAAAATTTCTATAAGTCAGGAAAATGTTTATAAGCCAGGAAAATTTCTATACGCCAGGAAAATTTCCATAAGTCCGGAAAATTTCTATAAGACAGGAAAATTTCTATACGTGAGGAAAATTTGTATACGCCAGGAAAAATCCATGTCGGAAAAATTTCTATAAGCTGGAAAATTTCCATAAGAGAGGAAAATTCCTATACGTCAGGAAAATTTCTATACGTCAGGAAAAATCCATAAGTCGGGAAAATTTCTATACATGAGGAAAATTTCTATATGCCAGGAAAATTTGTAGAAGTCAGGAAAATTTCTATAAGCCAGGAAAATTTCTATAAGCCAGGAAAATTTCTATACGTGAGGAAAATTTCCCTTTGCCGCAAAATTATATAGATAAGGAAAATTTGTGTAAGTCAGGAAAATTTCTATACGTCAGGAAAAATCCATAAGTCGGGAAAATTACGATAAGTCAGGAAAAATTTCTGTCAGGAAAATTTCCATAAGAGGAAAATTTCCATAAGAGGAAAATTTCTATACGTCAGGAAAATTTCTATACGTCATGAAAATTTCTATAAGTCAGGAAAATTTCTATAAGTCAGGAAAATTTCTATAAGCCAGGAAAATTTCTATACGTGAGGAAAATTTCCCTTTGCCGCAAAATTATATAGATAAGGAAAATTTGTATAAGTCAGGAAAATTTCTATATGTCAGGAAAAATCCATAAGTCAGGAAAAATTTCTATGTCAGGAAAATTTCCATACGTCGGGAAAATTTCTATAAGAAAGGAAAATTTCTATAAGCTAGGAAAATTTGTATAGATAAGGAAAATTTGTATAAGTCAGGAAAATGTTTATAAGTCAGGAAAATGTTTATAAGCCAGGAAAATTTCTATACGTCAGAAAAATTTCTATACGACAGGAAAAATCCATAAGTCGGGAAAATTACGATAAGTCAGGAAAAATTTATATAAGTCAGGAAAATTTTCATAGGTCGGGAAAATTTCTATAAGCTGGAAAATTTCTATAAGGAAGGAAATTTCTTTACGTCAGGAAAAATTCTATAAGCCAGGAAAATTTCTATACGTGAGGAAAATTTCTCTTGGCCGCAAAAATTTCTATAAGTCAGCAAAAATCCATCAGTTCCGTACACTTAGATTGGTTGCAAATTTAATACATAATATGGAAATTTTTCCACGATCATACAGCAAAAAAAAATAATTTAATTGCAATTTTAACATTGTTCCGGACTGCGGACAAGGTTGCAAAATGAGATTTATTGTCGTCCACTCGTCACAATGTACCATTCACTTGACCGTAGTTTGAAAACTTTTGGAATTATTGTGAATTGATTGTCTTGACTGACTGGAGTAATTGCTCTAAACCGTTGTTAGGCGATTGTGAAGGTAATATTATTATTTATTTAATTAAGTATTTAATTTGATAGATAAATTAAAAAAAAATAATCAGAGAGATAATGTTAAAAGCAGTTTTAATCCTACTAATATTATCAATGCGAAAGTTTGTGAGGATGTGTGTGTCATGTGTGTGTGTGTTTGTTACTCTTTCACGCAAATACTACTGAACCGATTACAATGAAATTTAGCACACATATAGAAGGTAACTTGGATTAACACATAGGGTAGGTTTTATCCCGGAAATCCCACGGGAACGGGAACTATGCGGGATTTCCTTTGAAAACGCGGGCGAAGCCGCGGGCGGAAATCTAGTAATGATATAAACTTCTCGAACTGAAATTTGCAATTTTAAAATATACTCAGTCCTGCACATACATGCTATTTGCAACTCTACTGTTGAACTTATATCTTAAAAATTAAAATGCTAAACATAATTCCATTTTATCAAATGTGTAGGAATTAAAAGCAGCTTACGAGCGTGAAGCTGAAATCCTCGGTTCGAGTCTTGGCGATGGTGAAGTTACTATCAAAGAGATAGTCAGCGACATGCACTAGCTGGCAGCTTGAAGAGCTAGCTTTGCTTGGTGAAACTATGGTAAGTCAAATCATACTTATTTAATTTAATCACAATGTAATTTTATTGTGGTTTTATTTTTTGTTAAGGCTCCCTTGTCCCGAAAGATAAGGCATTTTAGGCACTGAGACGGCTCGCGCCCGCGTTGCGCAGAAGCCGGCGCGACATGAACTCCGGTGAAAGAAATAGAACTGCATTCAAAGATTTTCGAAAATTCATTTGCTTCAACCGGGAATCGAACTAATTAAAAATTAAAATAAATCAAGTCTTCTATTTCTTTTTAACTAACTATTGCTATGGAATGTTTCCTTTCAGCAAAATTTGCTATCTCTAGTATTTCAAGTACTTTCCCTCCAGGGCCCATCGAAAATTTCCACACTGTATAGGTAATATATTATACAAACAAATATACAGGGTTACTTGTAAAACACCAGCAACCTCGCAGGACAAGATAGCTAACATCATAAGTAACAACATTTTGTTCTACGACTTTTGATAATTTGTTAGATTTTATTTTCATACAAAAATAAATATTCATTTAATTTTCCGTTTGAATATTGTAAACTCTACGGGCATCCCAAAAATTACGTAAACAAGAAGCGAACGAGAGGGGGAAGGGGGCGTCCCGTCGTCCTTTCGATAATGAATAGAACATAGACTTACAAATGTTAGGAGAGTACAATAAAAGCTTAAAAAATCTTTTAAAAATAATTTATTGCGTTATGCCAAAAGTCGTAGAACAAATGTTGTTATATATGATATTAGCTATCTTGTCCTGCGAGGTTGCTGGTGTTTTACAAGTAACCCTGTATAAATATGCAAATATTGCTCGTTTAATAGTATAGGTAGACAATTTATTTATCAACAAAATTCCTACGATAGCTAATAAAATCAAACTACTGATTTATTTATACTGTGGCGTGCTCGCCGTTGATCCAGCGTCTCTATATGCTACCAGCGTCTTATTCACGGTCCATCCCCGACGTACGTCAGCTCAAGGCCGCGGTGCTGGATGTATCCTAGGGATGGGTAAAAAATATCGATATATCAAAATATCGATATTTTTTCAGAAAAATATCGATACTAATTGGCGATATTTTTTCCCGCGATATATCAATTTTCGATATTTATTTTCAGATATCAAAATCGATATATTTTTAAAGCTCTGCTGTCTGCTCATGCGTCACATCATGATTTTGACCAAACCGATTTCTTAAATTTAGAAAATAAAATAAAAATAAAAATAGCAGTAGCCTGTATGGGTTTAGTTTCTTTGCTTCAAATCAAACAAATTACAAAAATTGCTCTCCATGACTTGCTTGTCTATGACAATGACATTGCTTGTTGGTTTGGTTGGTATCACTGCACTGGACTGACTGTATTGTATTGTATTTTATTTTTTTTAAATAAATAAAACTTATGTTGAAACAGCCAGATGTGTATTTGCTTTAAAATTTCGATAATTTAGGCAATTTTTATATATAAATGCAAATTGGTCAAAAAATATCGATATATCGAAATATCGATATTTTTTGGGTGATATAAATCGATATATTTGAAAAATATCGATACGATAAATATCGATATTTTTTTTCCATTTGCCCATCCCTAATGTATCCTACTGACGATCGTGCGCGCATCAAGCATGGCTAGGGTTGCCAACTTTTATTTGAAGAAATAGAGTATATCTGATTTTAAAGGAGGTAAATAAAGAGTAAATAAATATTTTTAAAAATGTATTTTTTTGTACTTCACACGCCACTTCACATTCATGACCGAAAAGACTCAGTAAATGATGAAGTGGCGGGAACAGAGAGTATATAGTTAATTTTTTTTAAACAAACAAATTCGTCAAGACATTTTTTTAAAATAAATTGCCATTTTTCTGCAGTGGACTTTTGCATAAAATCTGTGTTATTCAACAATTCGCCTTGGAGTTCTTTTAAAATAATAACTTCTGAATATAAACTGTCCATGTGTACTAGGTTGATCCAAAAGTATTGATAATTGGGTATTTCCTGTGTACATAAAAATATAAAATAACTGTTTCTTGCTTGCTCATGTACTCACTAAGTTATCACAAAAAAATCATATCAATAAGCCACGTTTCCAAGTATTTACATTAATTTTTCTAACATTATTATTTCTATTATCGATAGTAATAATTATCTGTGGTATGACAGCTTGTCACACGCACAGCTGATTTTTGTTTGTTGTGACTTGTGACCTTCTTGGTTGTGACTTTTGAGTTTGAACTTTGAATAAACAACTGTATAAATCGTAACTGATAAAGAAAAATCAGGCCCTGAAACATATTTTATTGCCTTGTAGGAGTGTAGAGTATTTTAGTAATTATTCAAACACCAATCTACGAGACAGACTCTGTTTATACATTTAATGTTTAAAGATATTATTGTCATCTTCTTTTTGCATTTTTTCTGACAAATGGCTAAAAATACGTTTAATATTATTATTGGAGTAACAGGTAGTGTTGCTGCTATTAAACTACCAGTCTTGGAACAAGCTCTATTGGACTTAAATGAAAATAATGCAAATTATAAGTTTCAGGTTAGTTTCTAGTTTTGTCATATTTTATTGAAGATAATTTGCTTCTTTAATAACATGACAATTTACTTTAGATTTTTCTGATAGACGATTTCATATGAGTAAGTTAAAGAGTAAAAACAAAAAACATTAGTACGATCGCGATGTTCGCGATCAAGCATTTTCCTCTTTTTTCATTCTTTCTAATATAATATGAATTTCCTACTTTACAGCTCCACATTATCTCAACTGAGCATGCCAAACATTTCTTTGATAAGAAACAATTAAAGAGTGATTTTTATGATGATGCATCTGAATGGTCGACTTGGCAAAAGAGAGGAGATCCCGTGTTACATATAGAGTTGGGAAAACAAGCAGACATGATGGTCATTGCTCCACTGGATGCTAATACCTTGGCTAAGATATCTGTGGTAAATATATTTCCTAACTCTTTTTAAAGTATGTGATTTTTTATCTAATCGAAAATAGTGTTTATTGATATTCTATGATCAACTGTCTTCTGAATTTAACGTGTCTTTGCATTATATAATATTAAGTAATATTTTATGTAATTTTTTATTTGTTCAAGTAAATTTGATTATTTCATTTAATTGTGAGATTAATTTTATCATAATTATTTTCCATTTCCACAGAAGGAAGATATCATTGTAGTTCAAACTTCAAAGTCTGAAGTAGATAATATAGTTAGATATCATTGAGTCTGTTTGTATGTAGATTAAGGAATTGTTAACTGATTTATAAAAAATATGCTGATTATTGATTTAAATAATTAATCTAGATTCTTGAATATAGTTTTGAACACTTTCAATTTTCTGAATGATGAATTGGTTTTAGTAAAATAAAAATATGATTTACAGGGTATTTGTGACAATATCTTAACAAGCACAGTCAGAGCATGGGATATGACAAAACCGCTTTTATTCTGTCCAGCCATGAACACGAGAATGTGGGAACACCCCATCACGGCCAAGCAAATAGCAACTCTAAGAGAATGGGGTTATGAAGAAATTCCCCCGATAAGCAAGTTGTTGATGTGCGGAGACACTGGGGTAGGGGCAATGGCTGAAGTCGAAACTATAGTTGAGATAATTAAGAGCAAAGCTGATCAGTTGTACAAAGTTAAAAAGTGATTTTTTATTGTTATTATTGTTGTATATTTTTTTTTTCTATGACTATTGTATATTTTTTATATTTATATGATTATTCGTTAAATAAAGAAACTGTTTAAATATGTTTTGTTTCTCATTATAATCAAGGTACCTATATCTTTTTATCATACTGCTTGATGAAGTAATACTTTAAGTAAATTGTTTCAAAATCAATCATATTTTAGTAAAACTGTGTAGTGAGATACACAGGTAATATAATAACTATACTGTAAAACCTTGTAAATTTTTTGAAATAGGATGATTCGCCTATAGACAGCTAATTTATCATTTATTTCAATTCTAGCTTTCCGCCCGCGTTTTCAAAGAAAACCCCGCATAGTTCCCTTTCCCGTGGGATTTCCGGGATAAAACCTATCCTATCTCTCAAGTTGGATCGAACTGCACATGGTGTGCGAATTTTATTATAATCGGTTAAGTGGTTTAGGAGTCCATTGAGGACAAACATTGTGACACGAGATTTATATATATTAAGATTATCGCTTTCACATCTACATTACACATTACTTCCCAAATAAAAAAAAAAATTTGTAAAATCGACAGGTAAATAAAAAACAATATAATGTAAAATGTTTATTGCATCACTGAATACTGTTCTAACTCTAGCGCACATGCAATGAGCGGAATAGAAAACTCATTTATACATCACATACAAAAGGTACAGGGATAATTCCGATCTCTAATAAAGCAAATCAATATCTTCATTGTAGATTTAGTATTAGGCAACTTTAGTGAATTAGAATCTTGGTAAATTTTCATTTAGAGTAAAATAAAATGTTTTTATAAGGTATAAAGTGGTTTAAGATCAAATTTGTATGTCTGTTTATTAATAAAACAAAACTATATCTACAATGAAGATAAATCAAAATGTATGTAGGTATTTATGGATACAATATTCACCAACCAATGAAATCAAATTTAAAGTTTTTTCAAAACTACGTTTGGTGCTATCAGCATTATTGTTTTTCAACCGACCCTGTCATATATACAGAACCAACATTTCAAAAACGACTTAAATTTATATAAAATTAATAATAGAACTACTCAATAACGTGCGGAAAGCACCTAATTTAGGACGAGAACACATTATCTCTTGCCTTATATTTTTTATATTATTTATTACTTATTTTGTCATTTTTTTCTTTGTGAAACAGAAAATTCAAATTGTATTCTGTATTTTTAATAAAGTAAAGAATAAATTCAAATATGTATCGTTAAAAAATACTATATGTAAATGAAATATGACACGTAAAATTTAATCACTGGGCGTAAAAAAGTAAGGTATAATGTGTTCTTGCACTATTACAACTGTGCAAAACTCGAAACAATATATTATTTTAATTCTCCATTAAATAATATTAACTTATCGTAACGGCATGGCGACACCGACACAAATTGTATACTAGATACATAAACTAATAGATATCGAGTGTCTATTTCCCAAGTTTCTTGAGTGATATATAAAAATACAATATTTACATTCTTCGCGTGATATTTGTTTCGGTGTAGCCATGCGAATAAAATTATTTACAAAAAAAAAAAATGTCGGAAAAATGAATAACACTAATCAGATCAGTTCCATTCAGCAATCCCAATTTTGTTTAAACATAGATAATAAATTACGTCATTAAAATTTAAAGTGCAACAACTAAATGTCATGTGTTTGTCCTTCGCGGTTGACCGCCATATTGAAATGAGAATAACATACAAAAAAAGAAATCAACTGAAGTATTATCAGTACTGGTATATGTGGATATTAACTTTAAATTTGTGCGTGAATTATACGACTAAAAAATTCTATAAAAAAGCAATTCTTTTTTTCTTACTGTCTGTTCGAATTTATAGTTATTAGTATACATTTAAAAATATCTTTCACTTCAATATATCAGTCAACCGTTTTTAAAAAACCATCAAACCCGTCTCAGTGTTACCAGTGTAAAAATGGAAATATTTCTATCACTAATAATATAAGGTACAAAATGCTTAATGTAAATGCACAAAAAATCGTTCGCGCGCATCACAGTATCAACTTTCTCGATTAATTATTATTATTAAACCTACATTAATAATATCATATATTAAAAAAACCTTTATACATACTGTCCGTTACATCGATACAAACGTGTAAAAATTACATGACGCTACAAAATATTTATTTAAAAACTGTGCGTATAAAAGCCAATAATATCTAGCCAGACTATAAGCCATAGGAGTTGGGGAAAATCAGGCCCAGATACGATTGCTTCGTCATTTCCTTTAATTTGGTCTTGCGAACTTAAACTACAAATATTGCTGTAAAATTTAGTTTTTACTGTTGTATTATCTTATCACATAAATGCAATTATAATCTACCGAAGGCCATTAATATAGTTAGATCAAATTTGAACTTTAAATACAACATTATAAGGCATATTATCTTTAGAACCTGACCTCCCAAGCGTAGAATGTCAAAACCTTTATACCATCTGATTCGCTCCAGTAAAATGTTGGCTACAAAACCCCGATTATTACAATGTATACAGTCAAAAAGTGTATATTCACATAGCAAAATATTGCTTTAGCGTGGAATGAATTGTGGGCGTAACAAACTGTCTTGTCCTTATTTTAGTGGAGCATTGCGTATTGTTCACGTTCCGAGTCTATAGCGAGTTAATAGGTTCGATGTACCTATATAAATTACAGTCCTTATTCTAAAACCGTTATCATAAATATAAAAATGCACAATATATCAAAAACACACGTGATCGATGTGCAATACTCCCCTGAAGGCAAAAGATAAAAAAAACTAGGCACTCACACGACGGTTTCATTCTGTTTATCGAACATGGCGCGCGTGTACTTCGAAATGGCGTCGTATGTAGACTTGATGAGTTCACACCGCTCTTCCACTTGATGGTCTACAGGTGCCACTTTGTAGGTCGAGGATTTCGGTTTCCTGCCTGTGAAGTCGCAGAAGTCGATATTGTCCTCTATATTGTATATCGCGATCGGTTTCTTGTGCACCATCTCTAGATCCTTGCGGCGTTTCGTCACTCCGCACTTGCGATCTATATTATTAACCGCATCTCGGACCGAGAAATCTTTGTCACGACAATCCGTCTTATTCTGACTGGAGAAGGTTGAGTTTCCTTTTTCCACGTACGAGTCCAGCGTGTTTCCGCTCGAATGTTCCAGAACGTTCTGGAAGTCCCCACTGGGGGGAGTTTCGTATCAGAGGTCCAGGTCATCTAGACCTTTGGAGAGGCGATGGCTTGTGATGCGACGTCTTTGAGAGCGTCGTACCGCGTCCGCGCGACGGTAGGGTTCACTTCTTAACCCGTGTAGTATGTCTTCTAATGCACCGTTGTAGACTTCGTCCTGGTGGAGCAGCTTCTTCTCGCCGACCGTTTGCGACTTTGTTTTCAACTCGTTTATTACAGCCTCCTGCAAATTTAAACATTCATTTATTAGAAGAGGTGCCAGTATAATATTTGATATTGAGTAACTTATATATAAAATTATATAAGGTCATTTTTTTCATTTTTAAGAAATCCCTCCAGTCAACCAACAGTAAAAGTGTGTTAACAAACAGAAAGAAAAGAAATTTTAAATTTGTAAGATGCTCAACAATAATCTTTACTTGGAAAGTTATTTATATAATATTATATACTTTGTATAATATTTATTGTCGCTCTGATATTTACTATCACTATATTGGTACAAGAAAGTATTATAATTGAATAAAAATATTTGAATATTATTCAAAAAAATTGATGAAAAGATGATAGAAGCAGCAACTCCATGCAATAATATTTGCCATCAATAATAATCAATATTATCATACGATTTATACTAATTTATTAGCCTTTGTTCTAAATTCTCTATCTATCTATATATCAAAATCTATCCACACATATAGTAGCAATACAGGTTTGCAGATTATAATATTTCCTGCGAAATTTATACAAGACCCACTGTGTAAGCCATTAGCTACAATGTGCAAAAACTGGGCTCCAAAAACAAAGCCTGTAAATATATAAACGGCGACTCCAAATCTAGCTTACAATATACATATTGAATTGCAAGATATATCTACTTGAATACTTTGTGAAAAAAAAAATCATAATATACAAGATATACCACACTAGCATTTTACAAAAGAAGTAAAAACAACATGCCCTGTGTAATGTATTTCCATGCAAAGTGCAGCCTAGGGAAAAGTTAAAAAAATCTATTAAAACAGAAAACCGACTTAATTAGTCATCTTGAAAATGAATGACTTTCTAGTGCAGTTATATCTTCATCACTTATTCTTCCAATAGCTGAAAAGTTTCGTCCATCATAAAGAGAAGATTTCTATGCCCCTTCTTCTCCATGAATAATCTAGATACTAAAATACTCAAGTAATAATATAACTTGAACAGGGAGGGGGGGAGGGGTTCCCATGATATCTAATTGGCCCTTTTCACAATGGGCAGTGTTGGGCGAGTAGAGGTTTATTCATAATCGTCGTACTGGCGGCAAATATCGACGATCATTTGTTGGGTTATCGCTCTCGATTGTGAAGAGGGCCCATTACAGTTGTATGTGTCACAAATTGAAGTGTCTCAATTACCAAACTGGAAAAAATACATCATGGTACGGGAGCTGAACTATTCTAATACCATTTTAATGTTCTTCAATCGAGGCCTAACGTGACAATGATAATGAAGAAGGAATGACAATAAGTTATTCTACCCCATGAGGGTTTGTGTGCATGCTCGAACCGCGTGAAGTTATGATAAAAGCGAAACTCCCATTGATTGTGCTTCAGAACATGCTTCGTTTTTAGTCACGATTTAATTGGTGTTGACATTTATCTCAGTTTCTATTCTACCCATTGTGGAAATATTCGTATCCAAAATATAAATATAAATTTTCTTTTACTGGCGAATCCAGTCCAGCAGGTATTATATACTGTCACAGGTATATATACTATTTTAGGACATTGTAATGGTCTAAAAAATAATGGAACTTGGAAAATCAATCCGACAACAGGCTTCAGGAATATATTTTATCTTTACTGTTTTAATTTAACTATATCATAAAACAGATTATTGGATATTGTAAATTTCACCGTTGCGTTGATTATTTGTGACATACTCATAAGATATTACGAAACAAACTAACATCGATAGAAAAAAAAACTACAAATCATTAAAATCTATAACACAAAGGGAATCACAAAAAAAACATCTCACTTAAACACCAATTAAAATTCACAATCAAAACCGCCCAATATTAAAATTTAAAAGTTAGTACACGCACACACAGTGAAAGGGCCCGTAACATCGACTTACGTCAATATCTAGATCATAATCTAGACCGAAACTAGACTGAGTCTAGGCTGTGTCTCAACTGAGACAAGTGTTGCTGCAAGAGCCCAGCGCTCACCGCCGCGTAGTTAAACCTCTGCGAGAATTAACATGGTGTTACCATCACCGCGTGATTGCCGTGTAAATATGGCAACACTATGTGGTGTTTGTCAAATGTGTATGTGTATATAATGTTATGAACCCAACTGCAAAACAAAGTAACACAAAAACAACTTCAGAATTAGTGCAAATTTGTCTATTGCCCACTATTGCTCAGAATTTTAGAAATTCTTTAAAGAATTTTGATCCCATAATTATGATAATATGACAAATACATACATGTATTTTCAACAATAGAAGATTTGCATCTTTTATAAATCAAATCTTTTCAATTGCTTTAGCTGTGATAACTTCAAAATTTGTAAGTTGTGAAATTGTGAAAGTTAAATTGTGAAAGTACTTCAAATTCATTTGCAGTTAGGTTAAAGTTAATAAATAAACTAAATTAGTGTATTTGTACTAGAATGCTGACATATTTACACATGACCGTCACCATACTAATGCATCAATGAAATCACTCAAATTCAAGATGACAACAAAAACTGATTTTAAGGAAATCAAATACAAGCAATGTTGTAACTTTAAAAAATCTCTTCTTTACGCAATTTTGTATATAAGTAAAGAAGCAAAAAAAAAAGATATTTTTATGAACAGTAGTATAATAAAGTAGTGAAACGACAACACAATTTTAAATTTCTTTTCATTTTTATAATTTCCAAAAATAGAGTATTTGATTTCCTTGTATGATAAAAAATATGTGAATCAAACATTAGTAGTCAAAACTTGGCAACACTTACAATACTTATTCTAAGTATATTAATTGTAAACATTGTCATATAAAAATATACAGATAAAATAAAACTACAGATTATAAAAATAAAATGCAAAATACCAAAAACGCACGAACTCCATTCACCAGAGAAGCATCACACAAGTCTAAATAAGCGAGAATCCATTATTTGAAGTAGAAAAAAGTGCTAAAAATATATGAACTACAGAATACCGTTTCTTGTTCAATACATAAAAAAAGAAATAATTTTTAAATGTCAAATTTAATAAAAGAACTGACAATGGATGTATGTTTACACATTAACACGTGAACGTAAGACAAAAAAAAAATATCATTTAACTCAAAAAAAATTGACAAAACTATAAAAAAAATGTTCTATCTACTTTTCCCCTTTTCAAATATAGAGAACTCCCATCTCGAATTTTAAAAACAAAATAACACTTTTAATTCCTACTAGCGGTCCGCCCCGGCTTCGCCCGTGGTACATATTTACGTTTTCTCTACTTAAGAACCATCCTCTTACTTCAAGGAATATAATAAAAAAAGAATTATCGAAATCGGTCCACCCGTTCACACGTGATGCCGTGACAACGCGAAACGGGTTTCATTTTTATATACAGGGTTACAGGTTAAGTCGACCTATTCCTGTTAAGAGCGTGTAGTAGGGGTCAAAACAAACTGATTTGATCTTATAATACCATATCCAAAAGTTAGCCGTTGAAGAGTTATTGCAATTTTAATTTTTTTCTTGAAAATGCCACTTTATCTTCGCATTTAGCGTTTAATTTTTTATTTTACTAATTTGGTCTGGGTTTTTTTGAGTTTTTATGTAAAGGTTGAGTTATACAATAATTCTCAGCAATAAAAATCCATATCGCTGCAAACAATTCAAAGAAATGGCTTTTAAACTAAAAATAATAACATTAAAGTAATTAAGTTAACTCGTTTTAAACAAAGATATTGAAAAAAATGTTATTATTTTTAGTTTAAAAGCCATTTCTTTGAATTGTTTGCAGCGATATGGATTTTTATTGCTGAGAATTATTGTATAACTCAACCTTTACATAAAAACTCAAAAAAACCCAGACCAAATTAGTAAAATAAAAAATTAAACGCTAAATGCGAAGATAAAGTGGCATTTTCAAGAAAAAAATTAAAATTGCAATAACTCTTCAACGGCTAACTTTTGGATATGGTATTATACGATCAAATCAGTTTGTTTTGACCCCTACTACACGCTCTTAACAGGAATAGGTCGACTTAACCTGTAACCCTGTATATAGATGAAGCAGAATCAAAATCGAACAAAATCACACACTACCACATAGACAAACCAAAAACACATACATACACACAACGACACATAGTAAGTATAATATATGTATAATAATAATATATAGTACCTGTTGTTTCTTCTGCACAATCTTATTCTTATTGGTGTCGGCGCTGTCTGCCAATTGAGCAGCTTGCTCGAGCCTGCGGCGTTGCTCGTTTTCCGCATCTGCTTGCTGGAAAAACAATAAAAAAATCATTAAAACGGTTTATCTTACAATGCACAGATAAAAAGAGCGTGTGTCAGAAGTGAAATTTCTTTGACAAGATTAAAAGATACCATAATCGTCGCCTTTCTCCATGACGTGACGGTATTGCCATGACGCGACCTTGAAATTTTACTCTCAACGCGCGCAAAGAAGTTTCAGTTCAAAATAATATTACACAAAATAAATCATCTAAAGTATACACATTAGCAGAAAAAATGAATATAAGTACAACATTAATAATTGTTTATGGTAAAATTGAATGAAAATTTTTCCTTAAATTTGAAGTTGATGAAGAAGAATGTCGTGGAAATAAAGAATACTACATCCACATGGGTTCAATCTTGCTTTAAGCATGAGGTTTTTTGAGCTTAATATTAATAAAATTCACTATGTAAAATTATTTTAATTAAAATATTATGTATAGTACATACCTTAAAAGCTCTCGTAAAGCGTACAAGCAGAGAGAAGAACGTATTAGCGTCGCAGCCGCGCGGCGCCTCGCCGAAGTACTCCACGCACGATGCGAACGAGTCCTGGAAACATTACATTATATTATTACTACGACGAAACATTCAGGCGAGAACTTTTAATGTGTCAGGACCATAAAATTTCAAGTTATAGATGATAAAAATACTATCACCTAATACAATTTTAATTCGATTCCAATAACAAGTGATTGTCAAGTGGATCGTTCATATGAAGTAGAAATAGAAAAGGTCCCAACATACTTCCTTGTAGCACACCTCATATATTATGCAAAACTGCCAAAAATTTAATAAATTTGGTTTGGACGTTTTTTTCTATAAGATAACAAGTTCCTAATTAATTTATAAACATTATATTAGTTAACAGGCTGTCCACCCGTCATTTTATCTGTGTAATTAAAGGATAAGTCACATTGAATATATGACAATAAAATTTCAATGTAAAAAAAACACACTTTGTCCTTGCTCCCGCGTTATATCACTCCCGGTTCCTATTTTGCAATGTCATGTCTATTGCGTTCGCGAATGTCATGTCTGTTGCGTTCGCGAATGTCATATCTATTGCGTTTGGGAACGTCATGTCTATTGCGTTGGCGAACGTCATGTGTGTTGCGTTCGCCCCCTTTCATTTTCATCCTCGCTCCACCTTTGCCATCACTTCACCTTCACCCCCCCTCCTTTCCACTTCTATACCCCCCCCCCCGCCCACCTGCGCGTGCTTGGTCTCGTGCCGCAGCCGGCGCAGCTTGTCGTGCGCGTTGGCGATGAAGTCGCGCAGCACGTGCGCGTGCGCCGAGCGGTGCGCGTCGCGGGCCTCGCTCTCGCGCCGAGCGGCTTCCATACCGCGCTCTAGTTCGGCCACGTCGGCCAACACGTTCTCTAGCGACACTGGAATAATTATTAGGAAATTAGTCAGGAGAAAATAACAATCAAAATCTCGAAAAAAATGGCAATAAAAGTTAGCCACAGTGTCTTAATGTCAAATCTCTATCTCACACGCACGCACACAAATTCAAATTGAAAAACATAATTACATGAATTGTAGTAACAGAATACCCGCAAATACAAAAAACAGCCTAACATGAATTGAAATTCCGAAATGTTATGAAATGAAAATTTAAAATGTCCATCACAAATCGCCAATTGATTAGCATTCAAATATTAAATTAATCCATTAAAATACTATTACTCAATACAGTTTTAATTCAATTCTAATTACAAGTGAATGTCAAGTGAATCATTAATATAAAGTAGAAATAATAAAGGTCCCAACTTACTTCCTTGTGGTACACCACATGTATTATGCCTAATTTGAAACTGTCAAAAATTTTATAAATTTGGTTTGCACATTGTTTTCTATAAGATAACGAGTTACTAATTAATTTATACACATTGTATTAGTTAACAGGCTTTCTACCCGCGATTTCACTGCAACTGGTGTAATTAAAGGAAAAGTGGCATAGAATATAACTAACAACAATAATTACAATGACTATTTAAGACTCACCTTGCGCAGCTTTGTCGATATACAACAATTCGGTATCGAAGCTCAACAACTCCGGGAAGTTCTGTCGTATCGTCGCCACGATATAATGCAGTAACGACACTCTCTTGTCTGTCGACTTTGTGTCCATTAGAGTATCTAAGGACTGTAGTTTAAATCCATACGCTGGACCACGTTTACTACTATTCAAATAGTTCCCGAACGCTAAAATAATTTCTAGAACGTTCCGGAGTTTTTGTGACGATTTAACTGAGGAGGAGCCAGATATTATAGCGTGTATTTGCGGCGTGATCAAGTGTATGTTATCGAAGAAATTGCCCATATAGCTCATGATGGACAGCTTTGCGGATATCCTTTCGACCTTCGCTAGTTGCATGAGGAATTTATCCTCTTCGGTTAATTGGTTGATGTTTTTCTTCTCTGCGACGTATTCCTTGTACGCTTTTTGTTCAGCTTCTGTGGGCACCATGCGTTGTAAGATCTCTACGCTTTCGAGCGGTAATTGTTTTAGGTCGAGATTGTTTATCGCGGCGATTACTTTTTCGACTGGCGTGTCGAGTTTTCTTCTCGAGATGGCTGAAAAGTTAAAATGTGGGTTAAAAAGCTTTCTAAATACGTACAATAATTATGTCGTAAATCACTGGTATCTGTTATGCCAAATATAGATTTTGCAATTATTTAAAATGTGCCCAATATAAATAGCTTCTCTATTTGAAAGGTCATATATTGGTCTTTGTTTAAGAAGGTCATGAATCATGTAAAGGTGTTAATTGTTTACGGTCAATATTGAAATGCACACAAAATTGATCTTGATTTTTGTCCTCCTCCTGTACAATATTCTCAATTATTCAGCTTTGTGGACCTGGTCTCCCCGCCTGTCTGTTGCTGCAGCTCTTACACATCGAAGTGCTTCCGCTACTTGTTCTGTCTGCCCCCTGCCCCTGCCCCACTGCCCCCTACCTTGCCCCCCTGCCCCTGCCCCCCACTCACCAATGTTCCTCAAACGCGTGTGCTCCAACAGCGAGGTAGTATCAGCCCGGCGGAAGCGCTTGCTGGGGAAGGACGCGAGCTCGTCGGCAGCAAGCGGCGCGGCACACGCACTACCGATACGGAACTTCTCCTCGAACTCCGCGAAGTTTATGCGCCTGCGCGGACGCTCTTCGTCCAATTCGTTGAATATCGTGCCGCGGACCTACACGTGTTTAAAAGTGTAAGTCGTCGTCTGGTTAAATCTACTACTTGACTGAATGACTAGTATTAAAGGGGTTTGAAAATTTTTGGCACACCTACTGTCCGCCATTTTGATTTTTTTTCAATTTTGCGTCGCACTATAAAACTTATATAATTCGATTGCTGACATACAGACGAGCAAAAAATGTTAAATAATATATGGGTCTAAAACGTCACGTTTTAGAGATATATGGAAAATAATTTTGCTAAATAATTCCAATTTTATTATATTTAATCGTTGAAATACCTCTCAAAATGTATCAAATTAGCATGAATGTTTGTAGTATTATCTTGGACGTTACCTAAGAGTAAAAATAACTTGTTTCTACACCTACCCCTACCTATCTGAAACTTGACAATGCCATATTAACTCGGCAACGCCTCGCCGGCGCCGTAGGTACATAACTATAATAGAATAACTTACTAGAATATAAAAGTTACTACGTGTAATGATATGATTAAGGGGGTTCGCGCACTATGTCGGGGATGCACGTTTCAGATGCAAATATGACATCAGACATAAAATGTACGGGCTTATGTTAAAGTGACGTTAAACTTGCATCCGAAAAGTGCATCCTCGACGTAGTGCGCGAACCACCTAATGCACATATTCAGAAATGTGGGATAGAGAAAGACGCGTCATTTCAACGCCCTATAATATTTAATTTGATACATTCTGAGAAGTATTTCAACGATAAAAAATAATAAAAATTGGAATTATTTAGCAAAATTGTTTTCCATATATCTCTAAAACGTGACGTTTTAGACCCATATATTATTTAACATTTTTTGCTCGTCTGTATGTCAGCAATCGAAATATACAAGTTTTATATTGCGACGCAAAATCGAAAAAAAATCTAAATGGCGGACAGTAGGTGTGCCAGGCTCCATACAAAAATTTTCAAACCCCTTTAAGTGAAAAAAAAAACTTCTTGTGTAATTAAACAATGCACAAGTTGTTATCCAAAAGAAATAAATAATTGATGGAATATCCTTCCACACGCAAGTTTTATAGATTATTTGGTTTATTTAATTTCTATCCACGTAATAATTTTACATGTCACTAGGAACGCAAAACTTCGACATTGATTTGCATGTGTTGCCAGTATTTTAAAATTGAAAATAAAAATTAAAAAAAAAAATCTTTCTAAATTTGTAAAAAATTGCACGCCATTTACAATGTCAGTATATGTGATAAGAAATATTGTATATACCATCTTTAACTAAACATATACGAGCAAAAAAACATTTGATTTGATATAAATGTTTCTCACCTGATTAGGCTTGAGCGCGATCCAATTCAAGGTCGGCAGCTTATACTTCGTATCCACTTTCCTCTTGATCGTCATCGCATCCGTATGGTGCGGGGGTTGCATGAGGCCGGGCGCGGGCGGGGCGGGCGGCGCGGGGGGAGGGAGCAGCACCGGCGGGGGCGGGGGAGGGGGAGGGAGCGGGGCGGCGGGGGCGGCGGGGGGAGGGGGAGGGGAGGGCGTGTGCACGTCGCCGTTGAGGTGCGCGTGTGTGGGGGGCAGGGGGAGCGTGTGTGCGTGCGGCGGGGGAGGGGGAGGGGGGGACGTGTGCCCGTTTGTGGTGCCGTTGCACAGCGCGTGGGAGGAGATCGCGCCCACTGTAAGTTGATTTTGTGTTGGTTATGGATAGATTTGAATGTTGAATATTTTTACGACTACCTCCTTCTTTTATTTGTTCTTTAAAAATTTAATAACTACCGCTTTTTTTTTGTTTGTTCATTGACACGCTAAATCGATTGCCGTAGACTACTTTTACACTATAATAACACTTTTTGCAGATACTTAATTTATGACTACTTCTTTCTAATCTTATTTTGAAAGCATAATTAAGTATAATTTATATAATATCAAACAAATATAAACGAACAAATGCTTTTCTTATATGGGCTTAAATGGTTCAATTATTTTTATATTTTGTTTCATTCAAAGTTTAGCTAGAACACAAATATATTAAAACATTAGTATACTTACTAGAAGCACCTCTCGGCAAAGATTTAGTGAGCGATTCGAGCTCTTGCACTTTAGACTCCAACATGGATTGTCTGTTACGAGAATCCTGTTGCGCCCGCCGTAACGTTGACACCTAAAAACGATAAAATAAATCAAAATTATAAAGTTTATAATTCCATTAAATTTCTATAAATTTAATATGTTCGCCTGTTAAAAGGTCTAAGTAGCTTATAATTTATTGATATTTACATCTATTTCGTGGCAGTAATGTTTCTATGTCTATTGTATTGCTTATTACAAAACTCTGCCTTATAGGGTAGGCAGAGTTTCGCTTAAGACAAATAATTTTGAACGAGATTGTGCGTTGTTGTTAGTTTATTGTAGGCTAATGTAAAATTCTTAACTTTATAATAGTTTATTGTGGCATTTTGTATTAGTCCGAAATAGGATTAAATGAAAACGTCAAGCAAGTATGTATTTTAACAAGTATTTTGTTTTTATTTCTTGAAAAATACAATCTTATTTTGTATCTGTTCATACTTTTCTACTTCAAAACTTAGCTATCACGGCACTTTAACACAAAATATATTTTTACTTATCCATACTAATATTATAAATTCGAAAGTAACTCTGTCTGTCTGTCTGTTACTCAATCACGCCTGAACTACTGAACCAATTTGCATGAAATTTGGTATAGATATATTTTGATACCCGAGAAAGGACATAGGATAGGTTTTATCCCGGAAATCCTACGGGAACGGGTTTTTCTCTGAAAACGCGGGTGAAGCCGCGGGCGGAAAGCTAGTTATAAATATATATTCAAATAAATTTACCTCTTCAACCACCTGTCGTCTGGCCTCAGCTAGTTGATCTCTCTCCTGTCTCACTTGCGCCAGTTCAGATTCTAGTGTAGCCAGTTTCGCTATTGCATCTCGCTCTAACGCGGCCAGCCGCTCGTGCGCCTGAAAGAGATGAGAGAGATGAGATTATTATACGTTTATTCAAGTGCCTGAAATAGATGCCACGATTAATAGTTTTATTAAATTGATTGGGTAAGTTTACAGAATTAATATATTATGATCATTTTAGTAACCAAAAAATTTACATTGTTACTTTAAGGTGGATGTTCCGACCGTCCCTCCATACATTTTTGATTACCTCTAAACACTTAACACAGACACTATTTCTTTAAAACTAATCATTTTATCACTTCTC
Source organism: Colias behrii (assembly GCA_029959065.1). Classification (NCBI taxonomy): domain Eukaryota; kingdom Metazoa; phylum Arthropoda; class Insecta; order Lepidoptera; family Pieridae; genus Colias; species Colias behrii. Next base: position 2,029,128 of record JARWMC010000013.1, read on the forward strand.
TATAATGAAATGTGTGCGCGTTCGACCTTTTTAATCAATAATTTACAATATTTACTTAGAAAAACAACAGTAAAATACCGGAAAAATTTGACACTTCTACAGTAGTGTGCGTGACTTTTGCCAAGCGAAACACGACATAAAGCACGACATCTAGCGCATAGACTATATACTTATTACAGATCTAGCGCGTCAATGTCTAAACGAAAGGCGATGTTTAGACATTGACGCGCTAGATGTCGTGCATTCGCGTTCGTTATCTTATACATAATGAGCATAATTCTAATAAATCAAAGTTCTGTGTAAAAATTGAGTAATTTCATTTCCAATCGTTCAAAGAAAATAACAATAAAATAAAATAAAACTAATGACCTTAGAAACTATGTTTTTTTTTGTAAACAATTTATTACTCATTATTGTTCGTCCGTCGTAGGTCTGTAAACTGTATTGTACACTGAAGGTAAATGGTACTGTAGGTACTTTAGTTCGGCGTCGTCGTCGGCTTGATATAAAATTACATTCTTGATTTCATTGACACGCGCTATGATTTGCGCGCGGAATTTCTTGTGTTGTGAATTTATTTTTGTATGCTATGCATTTTAATTGATTCAAATTGCAATGTTTCTCTAGTATGCATTTGAGACTATATTGTAAATTGTAATAATTGATCGTGGGTATAGTAATTAATTATTCTAATAACGCAATTAGTAATATATGTATTTTCGGTGGGATTCAAAACAAAAAATTGGCCCGTGATTTTTATGAAATTTCACCACATTGCAAATCACATCAATCATAGTTCATACACATGTATGACGAAAGTGATTAGTATTGTGGCTAACATTGACTCATCAGTTCATCACTGAAACCAGTGATAAATCAGTACCTATATCATATTGTGTTTGAATATTTTTAAACAATGATATAAGTATACAATTATTATAAATCGGTAAACTATCAAAGTAATCACAAACTTGCAAACATTGGTAAAATGTCCAGTAGTTTATGAGCCTATTCATTACAATCAAACAAACAAACAAAGTTTTCCTCTAGACAAACACTATGAATACGATCACGAATGCAAATTCGGGGATTTTCTAATTATTGCTAAATAATAATTGAATTCGTTTTGAAATACTCTATAATTTTTAGTGTATAAATAGACATTTATAATGTGGTGCTCATTTTTTTTGTACTGCTAACGCTATTGTAGGTACCTATTTTCGTTGTTTTATTTCAAGTGAACACGGCCATACAATTTTGTCACGAGCCGCCTATGATTGTAGGTACTTTTGTTAGGCTCCTTCGTCGTCCGCGTCGCGTCGCACTATGGGACAGAACGGTATAAACCATCTCTAAAATGGTTTGAGTCAAAATTGTCGTACAGATGATTTTTTGGTGGCATTACATTCCTGAATAAACGAACTATCTGATAAAATAGATGAAATTAAATTTAAATCAGTTTTATCACATTAAAATTCACAGTAAACCTGAGTAGTCATATTTTCTTACTTAGCACATAATCTATTTCTGAAGTTTAACGTATGATAATTTCTAAGTTTTCCATTAAAATTAATATGTATCATACATTTTTGGATTGTCTAGGATCTGAAGTTTATCAATTTGTAAATATTTTATGCGAAATATTTTGCCACATTTTAATTTTAATTTTTTTGTGAATCATTGAATTTTATCGTCTTTTTCATTTTCAAATTGAGCTTTCGTCTTTGCCGAAAGCTGCCGAAGTTGAGTTATTATGATTTTTAGATTCTTTAGTTATTCAAGATTCCAAAAAGGTAAAAAAAACCTGCGTCATTACTGCGCCTTTTCGAGCTAGATGCTGAAATGTGAAGAGAGAGAGAAAAAAATTATGTAAACGAATTTAACGTTTCTACTTGTTATTAAAATTTTAAATGATATATATAACTTAAAATAGTTTTTTTTTGCGGTTGACCGAACCTTCACACCTATGATAACAACATTAACATTAATTAATAATTATACTAGGTTTCCGCCCGCGGCTTCGCCCGCGCAGTCAAAGAAAAACCCGCATAGTTCCCGTTCCCGTGGAATTTCCGGGATTGTGTAATTTTCCCGGGATAATAAGTAGCCTATGTCCTTTCTCGGGTATCAAAATATCTACATACCAAATTTCATGAAAATTGGCTCAGTAGTTTAGGCGTGATTGAGTAACAGACAGACAGACAGAGTTACTTTCGCATTTATAATATTAGTATGGATTGTTGTAGAATTCATTGCGTTAATCATAATCTGCCTATAGGTTAAATAATTTGTATGGGAATTTTTTTATCAGTATTCTCATTGGTTTTGCATAAGTTATTAAAACTCGGGTCCTATATAATCCCAACAATTTCAGCATTAATAACAAAGTATTGAGATACTTCTTCACAGTAACCTAACTGTTGAAAGTCCAAAAATATAAAAATGAGTGTGTTTGTGTTCGCCGCGATATATGTCCGCTGTTAATAAGTAGCAAAATTCTGAAGAACTTGAAAAATATTTATTAGAAAATTTTCATCTATCAGCGGTGATACGAATACAGTGATTTAATACATTAAAAATCGGCTAAATCACGCCCGAAAGTGTTCGCGTTCAGCTGCAATAGAAGAAACATCTTGCTGTATATAACGGATCCCTATAGGTATATCCGGTATAGGTATAAAGACAACATATTTCAAAAAGACCAAAAATTCCAAAAGAATTGTTTGAAGAATCTAAACAGCTTCTGGTATTTAATAATGAACAGTTGTTTTATAGTAACATTTTTAATATAGGTACTCAACTCAATAATTATTTTATTATTTTCTAAGTTTTAATTTTTTTAAAGTATAAAGTCTTGAAATGTTTTGTTTAATACATAAGCAATGTTTGTTCTGTTAAGATAAGAGGAAAATTATGAAATAATGTAAGATTTTTGTAAGAAAATTTACGAAACCTTGTTTGTATTTGTTTTTAAACAAAAAAATAAAATTACCAAAACAAAAATGGACTTGGTTTATTATAGCGTAGTTAATCAAGAATGCGTATACCAAAATTCAAGTAAAAAGTACGAGAAACTAAAAAGTTATAGATTTTTGAGATGATTTATACCGTTCTGTCCCATAGTGCGTCGGCTCGAAAGTTCTTGATTTCATTGTCACGCGCTATGATTTGCGCGCGGATTTTCTTGTGTTGTGAATTTATTTTTGTATTATTATTATTTTTTATTTTTTTTTTATTTTATTGATTCAAATAAAATATTTCACTAGTATGCATTTGAGACTATATTGTATTATGTATAATTTATCGTAGGTATAGTTATTCTTATAACGCAGTTATATTTTCGGTGGGACAATTTGACCCGTGATTTTTCTGAAATATCACCACGTTGCAAATCACATCAATCATACACACGTATGACGAAAGTATAGTGGCTAACATTGACTCATCAGTTCATCACTGAAACCAGTGATAAATCAGTATATCATATTTTATTGTGTTTGAATATTTTTTAAACAACGATATATACAATATTATTATAAATCGGTAAACTACCAAAGTACTTCCGAATTTTCAGACAGACAAACAAGTAGTTTGAACACGCAGTTTTCTTATACTAGTAGCAAAAATCAAAACCATAATATTATGTTTACCTACTATATTTTACTTAAAGTCGAGTGCGTCGAAATCGTAAATAATAATATAATGTTTTTCACCTTCCTGGTTATTTTCCCATAGTAAATAGTGTTTTAGGTTTGTTGTTGTAGGTAGGAATAATAATAATTATTCTTACTTGTTGGTTATGAAATGTATATTGAAATAATTTACTTTTACAAATCATTAGTGATATTAGTTTTGAGTGAAAATGCTTGGATCAGCATAATATTATATGGTACTTCAAATACATGTTTTGATAAAAAAACAATAGTGTAATAAAATAAAACTGCGTTTTATTGTAATCAATGTTGACAGTTTTAAATTCCAAAATTATTGATCAATAAAATAGTTTACACCAACAAATATAACTTTTATTTTTATAACCATCGTTCATAATATAAACCGTAGCAGGTGGCGTTTTGAAGTTTTGTCTACCCATACAGAAAAATGGAAAACTTGTTTTACATTCACGCCATCTAGAGTTCAATCTTTATCATTTTTGTATACGTCTGTGTGTGTAAACGACCCTGTATGCAATGACAGATGTTAAAACGCATGGTTTTACCGAATTGGGTGGATTTTAAGGCAATGATATGACATATTTAAATAAAATATAATATTCAGTAATCGCCATGACTATTCCTACGACCTTAATCTTTTCCAATTACGCAAAAACTCAAATAAACTAGAAATGTAGAATTCAGCGCCATCTAGCGGGACATTGGCTGGGAACAGATCGTAGCAATCACCTTAATTTTAGTATGATTGTTACACTATAACTTGTTTCGGTAATATATAAGTAATACTCTGTATTGTTTCAATAATTGAACTACATTATAGACGATTAAACACGACTTCCCTAGTTTTTTATATGAATAATAATTACATACTGTCTTGTAATTTTAACTCATAAAAATTACAACCGGTTTCGAACGTCTTCTATTCATTTTAAAATATAAAATTTACGAATCACAAATGTATACAGACTTTGCCACCCTATCAGCCTTTTCTCCCAAACAGCTAGCCCGATTTCGACCAGACTTCCACTAACATATAGCCAATTTCCCCTAAGCCTTTATTCCTCCATATTTAAATACAATAAATCTCCACTCACATGCCCCAATTCATCCTCTAGCTCGTTCACTTTCTCCAGTGCTGCAGTTTTAGTTTCACTGTCTTCCATTAACGCGGCGACGTCGAACACGTTGTCTAGGTATGCTGATATTTGGACCTGGATAAAGAAGCGATTAACTATTAATTAATATATATATAATTCATAAAAACCTAAACCGCCTTCAAATGGACAGATCTAGACAAAGTTAAAATTGGACCAGCCGGAAGGCACGGCCTTTAAAAAAAAGTTGAAAAAAAATCGCATTAATCGTGTGATATTTTTTGCAACGTTTTGCCACTCTTCTTTATCGGAAATACAATTTTAAGCTGTTCAAAATTTGAGAGAAATCATATTTTTTGTGCGGTCGATGCCGCGGACGTGAATCGGGAATAGATGGTTAAGATAAATTACCTTGGCTAAATTTAAGATAGTTTGGAAAATCCAAAAGTGCACGCCTCATAATTTTTTTTTAATAATTATTTATTAATTATTATTTTTGTTTATTTAATAACAATTAAACCACATCGAATCAGACCCTGAAAAATGAAAGGGTTCTATTCCTGAGCATACTCAAGCGTAAGAGAAAAAAAAAGACTCGATTAGTAAAGTATTTCGGTCGCTATCGTGTTAACAAGAAAAAGGATCCGCACATACAGACACACGGACGTCCAAGACAGAACTTTTTTAAACTGTTTTTTAACTAGTTTAAATAACAAAAATGACATCAAAAATATCATGAACGTTAAAAATAGTGTTTTTTCTTAATATGTGTGTGTATGTATTATCTTACAAGTGCAATGTATGATACATAAAGACATTTTAAGTTTGAAAAATCAGATGTTTTGCGCGAAGTGACAGTAGTACCCACCTCAACGCTTCGCTTATGAGGCGTGCAATAGTTTTAAGTTCAGTTAATAATATTCACAAAGATTTAATTACTAAATTTTGGTCAAAATATGTACCTGCAAATCCTCACTCTCGCACATGCGCAGCCTCTCCAGATAATCATCCAACTTGAGCGCCGTGAACTCGTACTGTAGATGCACTCTAAAGTTCATATCTTCTACGGAGTGTACTATTATGTTTACGAACTGCATGCACGCCACCTGGTGATGAAAAATTTAGTTTTAAAGGACTTTGTGATAGGTGACGCTCGAATACGCACTATGTAGAGTTGATATAAAAAAAAAATAATGTTAAGTTAGTCAGAACTATCATCATTCTCAGTGAAACAGCTGTGATAAAGTACAATTTAAAATTAATTGGTTTGAATTTAGTAACACTTTTTGCTTAAATTTCCATATATTATTTGACATTGACAGATAGACTAAGCAGAAAAAGTAAAACTGGTTATAAATGAAACATTTTTTTCTTCACTCTAATTTGCATAATTATATTTGATTTATAATTTACCATAAATTCAATATGGAAGGTATCGTAGTTCATAAAGTACTCCATCAGAGTGTGAAACCGTCGCGGCTCGCCGACCACCTCCTGAAAACAGAAACGAATAATATTGTTACATAACCCTGGAAAGGGAGAAAGACGCGGGTTCAAATCCCGTATGTCGATTTTTTTCAATTATTTAAAAAAATAATATTTGAGTTCTGTAGGCATCAATTATTATTAATTTAATTTAAAAATAAAGCTGTCTAACTAGTTGCGAACTGGTACGGTTTTGTATAGGCTGTAATTTGTATTTGCTTAGGCGATGCTCGCGTGTATGGCGCGCTTTTGTTTTGTAATCTAAGTTTGTGCGTATGTCTTTTTGTATAAACCACAAAAATCCATACTATATAATATTATAAATGCGAAAGTAACTCTGTCTGTCTGTCTGTTACTCAATCACGCCTAAACTTCTGAACCAATTTTCATGAAATTTGGTATGGAGATATTTTGATACCCGAGAAAGGACTACTTTTTATCCCGGGAAAATGACGCAATCCCGGAATTCCCACGGGAACGGGAACTATGCGGGTTTTTATTTGACTGCGCGGGCGAAGCCGTGGGCGGAAACCTAGTAACATATAAGTGAATTCAAAATTCGCCCAAAACTATTAAAAAAAAAAAAAACATTAAAACAAAAACTACCTTCATTTTCACAAAAAATCCACTATCCTCACCTTAAAATTATCGAAAGCCGACAATATAATCTGGTGTCCGCCCTTCACCAAACAGATGGCCGCGAGCAGCTCGAGCACGAGCGCCTTCGTGCGCAGCGAGTGGTGCACGAGCGACAGCGCGATGCTGTTGATCGCCTCGCGGTGCTGGATCACCATGTTGAACCCGTACTGTTGGCGAATAATAAATAATAACAATAAATTCTTTATTGCACACCAAATAAAATAACAGAGAAGAAAACAGCGCATAGGAACAATGTACAAAAGGCGGTCTTATCACTTACAAGTGATTTCTACCAGACAACCTGTGATATTGGAAAATGCTGGAAGAATACATTTATGGAGGTGTGAGCAAAAGAGCACTTAATATTTAAAAAATAAATAAATAAATAAAATAAAATACATGTATATATATATTATATATAGTACACCAAAATGCGAATGGTGGCATACAGTTAATAACTCAGGCCCCGGAACCACAGACACAATAGAAAATCTATTGTGTCGTGGACCGATCGGGCCACTTGGGGCTCAATGGGTTAATACAGGTAGAATACAGTATGCTGGTGCCACTGACGAGGCAGATGGCAGCAAGCACGAGTGTCGTTGAATTCGTACTGTGGACGAGCGGCATAGAACTAATAGAGGTAGAAAATAATGTCTGCAGCACGAATGCCGTTGAGCTCGTACTGTTGGTGGGCGATGTTTTAGTTTGTTGTGGCACATTGTTAACAGAGGCAGAGTACAAAACAGATGACGGTCTGCAGAGTGCCCCTGAATTTGTACTGTTGGCGAGCAGTGAGTTAATATAGGCAGAATACAATCTGGTGACTGCAATTACCAAGACAGAATCTCGCGCAGACACCTTATCTGCTTATAGTCTTGCGACTGATTGCAGATCACAATGGCAAAAAAAAACTGCCGAGGCAGACGACGGCCAGAATTACGAGTGTGTTGAATTCGTACTGTTGGCGAGCGGTGTGTTAGTTGGTGTTCGCTAGTAATTTGTGTGTGAACTGTGTTATGGCGGCCAGCAGTTCGTTGATTGGTTGTGTTATTGGTAGATGTGCCACTGTGTATGTTTGTGAGTTCATGTAATTAAATCTATTGTAATTAAACAACTTAAAAATATAAAGTAATATTCAATATAAAATTAAATATTATCATCAAAAAAATAAATACACATTCAATTCGATGTTAACATATAAAAATTCTCTACTGGACTCGCGGAAATCCGCTTCAGAGTCAGCTGACCAAACCGCCGCCATTTTGACGTGACACAACATTCTATAATGCATGCCTACTTGATATATTGTCCTCACCTTATTGTTCATAATAGCACGCATGCACATAATGCACACGTGTATATCGTCCGTAGAGGCGCCCATGTTAAGCCTCGCCGCGTGTCTCGTGCGCCGTCTCGCGACCGCCGGACTCGCGGCGCCGTCCGCTTCCGAGTCAGCTGACCGGGCGCGTCGCCGCCATGTCGATGTTAGTGTTGAACTCGCTTCCGCGCCGCTTATGTCGGACGTTGTTGTGTTTGCTGTGAAATAGAATACTTACATAAATTTACGAGTTATCTTACACTTCTTGTTATAAAATTACTTCCCTCCTCTAACTAGACTTCGTGTCATAAAAACATTCATTTTAGGAAATATCTTTTTACGTTTAATGTGTAGAATATAATCACAGATTTTTAAAAGAAACAATTTCCCTCCTTTAGGTACCTGTATAAATAAGTATTAAGTATAGTAAAAAGTCAATATCGTATTGGGTTCATCCTGTAAAGTATTTGATATTAGGTATATATCCATACTAATATTATAAATGAGAAAGTAACTCTGTCTGTCTATCTGTTACTCAATCACGCCTAAACTACTAAACCAATTTTCATGAAATTTGGTATGGAGATATTTTGATACCCGAGAAAGGGCATAGGTTACTTTTTATCCCGGGAAAATGACGCAATCTCGGCAATCCCACGGGAACGGGACCTATGCGGGTTTTTCTTTGACTGCGCGGGCGAAGCCGCGGGCGGAAACCTAGTAATAAATAAATAAAAGGTTTGGTATATCCTGAAAGAGGAGTATGACTATATTAAAATACTATATTACGTATGCAATAGTATGCTATACCCTGGTGTATCCCATCGCTGGACTGGCTCCTCGCCAGCGCGATCCTCTGCTCGTGCCGCATCATGCTCAGCCTGAAGCTCAGGTAGTCGATCAGCACGTCGAGCCCCTGGTTCTGCTCGTTCAGGAATTCGCGAACCCATCTGTAAAAATTAATCTTTAATCAAGACTAGCTTTTAATGCAAACTGCGTTTGAATAATATTCAGACAATGCTACAATATTGTTTAGCTTTATCTTGTACGTACTGTATCTATACTAATATTATAAAGAGGAAAGGTTTGTATGTATGTATGTATGGTTTTCACGCATAAACTACTGAACCGATTACAATGAAATTTAGCACACATATAGAGGGTAACTTGGATTAACACATAGCATAGGTTTTATCCCGGAAATCCCACGGGAATGGGAACTATGCGGGTTTTCCTTTGAAAACGCGGGCGAAGCCGCAGGCGGAAATCTAGTTTACAATAAAGCTAAGTTGAAAACATCTTTACATTCTTTATAATGAACACGAAAACAAAGATAGAAACACCAAAAGCTGGTTATTTTCGTTTCCCTTCTTCAGAATATTGAATCACATATATCGCAAGATGTCCACCTTATGTCCAATTCAGTTGCCAAGTTCCTTGAAATTGGCTATCTTTGCTAAAAATCTGCCAAGAGGACATTTTAACTGTTCTTTTTTACGTAGATGGGTTTGTAGAACAAATAATTACCTTGTTTTACATACAAAAATGGGTTTTAAGGCAATAAATTAACCATAATTGGCCACTACATATGTCAATCTAAGTTTCTCTAATTAATAAATAATAAAAAAACACATCCAACGCTCGATTCTTGTAATATTTAAACTAGTTTATCGATCTACTTTGAAATAGAAAACATTGATGAGATATAAATGACGGGAGATAATGAATGTAACATATTTAAAAAGCTGAAATAAGATAAAACAGATTTAACAGGAATTTTATTGAGTAAGATAATATTTAATCTGTAAAAGGATTTCCTTTGTTACTCAGTTGTGGTTACCAGAAATTATTTAGGCAATTTAATCAGTTCTTATAGTTAATATAATATGATAATTATTAAATAACATTATTTCAAAAGTTACACTTACTCTATGTGATTGGTTCGTAGTGATATTTCCAAATCCCGTAGCACTTGCGTCGACGTCGAATCGCCTACCATTTTTCGTTTCTGTAATTTTAAAAGAAACTTTATTAAGTTAAATTCAATAAGTCTACCCAGCCTGGTAGGTAAAAAACTAAATAGACTGTTATATCCTGACAAAAATGCCATTAATTTGCCTGCATCCACGATTGATTCAAGTACCTATTCGTTGCATAAATGAATAGCGACACACTAACCATTTTACTTGAGGCTACCTTCTCATTAAAATTTCTACCTAAATCATTATGTTTAATAATCATTAAACCTTCTGTAATAAAATAACCACACTAAACCTTAACAATTCCGAGCGTATTGCATCCCACCGCATCGTCATTACAAAATCGATTCCATCAAAATTTATGTTACGAGAAATCATTCCAACGTTATCGCCCATACGATCCTGTCACTCACGACTCAGCAATAACTTGGTATAATAAACCGACCCGGTTTCCACTGAATAGTATGGTCATAACTACGCTTGCTAATTTGGCGCATCGCCTTATAGAGAGCATTCCACCAGTATGCTATATTCCTCGTTAACTTTGTAGTACATACATGAATGATGTGAGGACGTTCATTTCTTTAAATCTAAATTACAGCATAAATTACGCATTCATGTGAATTTATTAACGTCGATTGTAAAGGCCTTGGAGTTGTACAAATATAGTTTACTGGGAAATAAGGTAAACACCACTTCTATCTATATCTCATTTGCATAGGTATGTTTTTGAATTCATAATATATTTATTATTACGAATATTTGTTATCATATCCTAATATTTAAGAACAGATTTCTACTTTACTGCCTAACAAACTGCAAAAAAAAGACGTGTGGCACTCGGGGACTGCCGCGGTAAAGCTATTGGATGCTATGCCTTCAAGCCTCACTTCCGTGCCCGTCGGAATGGGGAGCGTGAGGTTTTTTCGTTACGGAATTTCTGGATTCGGTCCCCGCGCTCAAGGCCCGCGATAGAAGCTATGCAATAGCTTAAAAAAAGACGGGTTGCACTCCGGGAGTGCCGGCAGAAGTGAAAACTTGATTATTAACGTTCAGCATGTTTGATATTTTGGAATGGTATCCGTCTTACGCATGGAATATAAGGGCTAAAAAAAAAAATAAATAAATCCGTCTTACGCTTTTTCGATCAGGCCACGTGTCCTGACGCGAGTTTAAGATTTTATACCCAACGCCGCTAAAGAAGTTTTCACTTCAAAAATGCAATGCAAACTTCGATGGAATAGTGTTATAATTCTTGACCCTGAAATTGAATTAGGATCACATTCTTATTGACCATCGTCTGTATTTTAAGTGAACTGAGGAGCTTATCCTTAAGCACAATAACTTACTTAATTTCTCATCCTATATCTTCAACCATCTTCGCTCTTCCATCTCCCTGTCTCATTAAGATTGTAATACTGAACCATTATGCTACATCAGCCTTCAATTCGACGTATATGAATCAACGATTCCCAGATCCAAATTACCGACCTGTTGACCTAACCGTTTGTTTCCCTTCAACTAGCAATTACCATTGACCCGTGGCTCGATTACAATTCAGTCTCCGTCCATCAGATACGATCATGATATTGATTTGCGATCGCATAGATACGGAAATTGCTATTCATTGTATCGCCTGGAGCTCAACTCATACAGTAATGGAGGACAAAAGGGCGCCGTGGCTTTTACTCGGTCGCCGGATGGCGCGACACGATCGCAATTTTAAACGGTGCTGGTGTACGATTGTGTGCAAAATCTCGCAATGCTAATCGATGATCGGCGTGCTTGTGCGCACGTCAAGGTGATACGGGATTGTAAATGTATCAAATGCTACTACCACCTACTAGAGTGGATCATGGAGGTGCTATCTGAACTCGCTCCAACTTAAACTTTACTAAATTGGCTTACAGACAGACTGTTGAATAAACTAAATCTTATTTTTCAAACGGTTAGTGCTTGTAGCACGTTTAGTGTTTCCTTATAAGTACTGTGAAATAGTATTGAAGAACTATACCTATAAATACAAAATTTAGCCTGATCAAGTTTTGAGAGGAGCAATCCTTTCAGGCTTCGAGAATCTTTAGATTAAGAGTAAAAGAAGTAATCCAAGTAATAAAAATCAAGTTCAACGTAAATCAACTACCTATGTTCTACGAAATTCCGCCCGTCGAACGAGTTTGAACTACGCAATTTGTGCACAGCTTGTATACAGTTAAGTGCCAAGGTTAATGAAATGACAGCAAAAAGTAAATTGCCTTCAGAACAATTAAATCTTTACATAGCGAACCGGTTTTTATAGCAAACACCATAATAGTCGTTTACTCACGAACAATGCATGACGCAACGTCTTCAATCAGTTTGATTGGTGTGAGTCACGAGGCGAATTCGATATTGGGCTGTTTAGGGTTTAGAATGCCTTGTATGAGTTAGGTGATAGGGCACATCATGAAACCTAATGGAGAATATAGCTACGTGTTTTGAAATTATTACATTTCAATTATCAGGAACGACTGATGAGACAGGTATTTTGAAATAACTAAAAAAATACTACATAAAAGATTTTTCTACGCTATGAAATACGTCAGTAAACAATGTTTTGCTACACGGACAATGCCAGTGATGTCGTCGACGAAAATATTAAATCAGCTTAACATACTAAAAATACGATAGTAAATGCATTATGGAGCGCTTTATAAATAGTTATTAATACAATTTTCCGCGAGAGTAAGTAAGATTATTAAAGCCTGTATCATATAATATGGTAATATGATTTTGATTCTGAAAATAAACAAGATGACTAAAATAACCTAATGCTCCTACTATGTAAACTGTGTCACTATCCATATATCCTTTCACAAGCCATTCATTCGTTTATTAAAGGCACAGTCGCTTTGCATCATATATAGAGCAATTGTAAGACCGTATACACATACACAATAACGGCACAATGAACCATACATCAGCCGGGTGTACACTGCCGATGTGCAATTTGCGGAGACAGTAACTAATAGTGTAGCCTGGGGATAATTACATGCGGGCACTTGGGTATGCTTCTAAACTATTTAGGTCCTTGAATTGACGATCGATTTAAGGAATGAGAGCTAATAGGGGTGTTGTTAACTATATTTCTAGTTTTATTAAGCTGGTGTTTTTATTATTTAGCTTGAGAATTAAAATTAAAATGGCGGGTTTCCAACCTCTGCATTTCGCAAGTTGATTTTCTTGAGATAATTGAATTTGAAAAAATAATGAATGTATTTGTTCAAAATACAGTCTACTTCTGGGATCAGTAATTACATTATCATTAGTACCATAGCGCAATTGCCAGAGATTCTAACCATGCAAAATTAAATTTGATTTCCGTTTTGCTAATGACGTTGAAAGTGCCGGTAAAAAGTTCGCTTTGACGGTATACAGTGTTTTTATACGAGGAGAGAAATAAGGGTGCTGTTCAATGATTTTTACTTCTCGTTAAATTAACGTCTCGTGTCCCGCTGTGTACATTTTACGCATTTTTTATTTCCTTTTCTTACGAACTAGTAATCTCGCAAATTATAATTTTTCATCAAATTCTGGTAACTGGTCATTTACAAGGAAATTCGTCCGTCCTTAACTAATATTATAAACTGTATTTGTCTGTCTGTCTTCTATCACGTCGCAACGGAGCGTTTCTTTTTTGGCTGGGGATGGTTGGATGGCTAGATTGTGACATAGGCTATATATTACTGCAATGAAATATCTCATTCCCATGGAAACTTCCTTTGACCACGTTGGCGAAGCCGCGGGCTAAAAGCTACAGTTAACAGTACTAAATCAAATCTTTCGCAACTCAAAGGTGCTACATAGTACATACCCTGTGACTCCTAGACGCCTTCGGGTCCAGGTACGTGCGCAGCTTGTTCAGGTAATGCGCGGGGGAATCCTTCGCCTGCACCATATCCTGGTCGCAGATGATCTCCCACTTCTTCTCCAGGTCGTAGTTGCGCAATAATTTTGCTTTGTCCGGTGGCAGGTCCATAGATGCCTGTAAACAAAATACGGATTAGTCAAAGATATCAACAACTTTAAACGTAAACACCGTTTAGTAATCCTAAATAGGTATATTTCGTGTAGCGTAATTTATAAATAATAAATATTATGTATGTACCTAATTGTAATGTTATGTTCAGTATATAATATTATATCCAGGAAGAAATTAGTCAAAAGTGTTCGTTTACACATTCTCTTCAATCTAAATAAACAACATAATAACACTTTTTTCATCGAAAGCAACACGAAATCATAAATCAATCCGAACAATTTGTTCAACGATAAACGACATAATAATTGAGCGATTAAAGAATATGCATCACGAAACCTATAAGCAGATAATCGGCTTATCTTTGCGTGAGGATTCATTCTACACGCGTCTACTTACACGGCGAGGTGTTAAGGAAAAGAAAGCTTTAGTACAACAGTGTAAGGATGGAAATGAATTGATTGTAGTAGTTGTAATAATTAAGATGGATTAATTGCACAAACATGACACTGAGGTATAACATAAAACCGTACGCGGTATTTGTGAATGTGGTAAACTGTAAAGGATAGCTTTACTGTGGTGTCTCGTAGATACACTTGGTGGTCTGAGTAGTTATTGTGCTGTGGTAATAAGAGCTAATGTTGGGTTCGTATTCTTGGCTTTAAAAGTGATTCTTGGTTTACGTGCTGTTATTCGCGGACCGTACCTATAGATTATGCTCGTTTTATGGGGTGATACTTGATATTTAGATGTGCTTTATGGGAGTGCGAAATTGAGTTACGTTGTTAATATTTATGCTTTCAGTTAACGGTATTCAGCATTTGCAAGGAAATTGTACATTATAGAAAATGTTTTAGATATCAATTTATAATGGGGAATGCTTTAGTTCAGGATCCATCGCCCATTTTTGCACTTGATTACTATCAAGCTAATTTTCCGTGAGTAGCTTTATTTTGATGAGACGCCCAATAATTTCATGTACGAAACTCTCGATTGTGGTAGCTAACAGAGTTAACAAGGATAAAGTATTTTGATTTGATGGTTCTCAAATATTTATTACTAACTGAATTTTTTTTTGTTCAATCTCAAGATAATTATCTAAATTATTCGAAAAAATATCTGTCCTACAAAATCTATGGTTTGATCAAAGAGTCCCCTCTTTCCAATGTGTATCGATAACGAGGTCATCATAAATGATTACTAACCAGCTGATTTTTTTGTTTTCACTTAGTTAATATTTATATAATTCAACAGACATATTGTCCTACAAATTGCGTAATAAATATTTGAGAACCATCAAATCAAACAATTTTATCCTTGTTACCTCTGTAAGCTACCACAATCGAGAGTTTCGTACAGGAAATTATTGGGCGTCTCATCAAAATAAAGCTACTCACGGAAAATTAGCTTGATAGTAATCACTTGCAAAAATGGGCGAAGGATCCTGGACTACTTTTCTTTAATATACCACTAAGCAGTATTCCGTGATCTTAAATTAAACTACCTACTATTCTCATCCTTTAGATTACCTGAATGAAATTTTTATATATTTAGCTTCACCGAGGTTTCACCAAATATTTATTCAACCAAATTAGTATCATCAAAAATAAAATAGCCACTGACGTCACAGCGGATATCCCGACCATTGTTGTCTACCATCGCTAACCAACCATAGAGTAACCTTCACTTTTGTTTTCCAAAAATTTGCTATGGGTTTTTTACAATAAAGTCACTTTTTATGGTGTAAAATAAAAAGCGAAATCGTAATCCTAAATTTTCCATAATAATATTTTAAGCGAATTCATAATCATTGTTTTACTTTTAACAACGCGTTTTATCGTATCTATTTGCCTATAAAGTACATTCGACCGGACTCTCAGTGGAGTTTCGTTTGCAAAAATAGCGGACCTAAATCTGACTTCTGATATATATTGTATAGATCCCAGACATCCTATAGACAGATGTTGCCAATCAGTTTTGTGGTCCCCCTCTCCCCACCCCGGTAATTAAATATGGCATACAAAGAAAAAAATAAAAATTTCCCAAACATGCCGTGTGGGGTATCAAATGAAAGAGCTTATTGAGTAGATCACGAATATATAGCATACTATAACATTTCTTACACTTTCTCTAAGATTTTTTAGAAAATTTACGAAAATGCTCCATTTTTGAGTTAACTTTAAACCACTATAGATTGAAAACTCATGAATATATTTTTTAAATTATTATTTTTAATAATTAACAATAGTCCATTGTTTACGATTCAATAGTTCGTACAGTGAAATAGTTGCATGGGGGAGTGGGGGGAGCATTCAAAGATGGCGAGTGTATTTTCAAGTTTATGCCAGAAATAAAGGCCTAATACAAAAATATCGGTGTCAGGGCTTAGAATAATTATCTCTGCACTGTCGTTGTGTTTGACAGAATGAAAAATATGGCAGAACATTCTTGAATCAGCCTCTGTGTGATTAGATTTCAAATCGGTAACTGCAGTGAAAGTTGCGCCTTGCAATTTAAAACATTTTGTGGGGTCATCAAATCCACCACATACATATAGCTCACATATATTATATTACGAACTATTGAATCGTAAACAATGGACTATTGTTAATTATTTAAAATAAAAATTAAAAAAATATATTCATGAGTTTTCAATCTATAGTGGTTTAAAGTTAACTCAAAAATGGAGCATTTTCGTAAATTTTCTAAAAAATCTTAGAGAAAGTGTAAGAAATGTTATAGTATGCTATATATTCGTGATCTACTCAATAAGCTCTTTCATTTGATACCCCACACGGCATGTTTTGGAAATTTTTATTTTTTTCTTTGTATGCCATATTTAATTACCGGGGTGGGGGGAGGGGGACCACAAAACTGGTTGGCAACATCTGTCTATAGGATGTCTGGGATCTATACAATATATATCAGAAGTCAGATTTAGGTCCGCTATTTTTGCAAACGAACATCTCCTTGGAGCCTGCTCTACATATAAATTAATCTAAATTAATAAACATAAGCTACGAATTGAACACCCTCCGCTGTTAAATAAATACACCAACGTACACTATCATCTAAAATGGAAAAAGAAATCCTAACCCAGACGAAACAAGGCTCAAAATCCAATTCCATAAATACCCAATACTAGCAACCCATACTTAATCTATAAGCTACCTCAAGGGCATACATCGAAACTGCAATATATCACCTCCGTGCGTCGTTTCCATGCAGTCACACGGGTGGTCCCTGGCACTAGCGACCACCCGGGTCAAAGGTGATGTACCTACATGCCAATATCAATCTTAACAATTCGACAAACGGGTTACAATTGAATGAAGATGTTGGAATGGCAAGGTGTGATGGAAATTATGAGCGAACTGTTTTTTCTATTAATATCTTGATGGAAAAGGCTCCTGAGACAACTAGACCTCTTTATTATTTCATCCTTGACTCATACTCTAAAATTCATTTCAAATATATTATAATGCCATTAATTTATGTTAATTTTTAATTCTTTAATTCGAAATAGTTGTGTCATAAGTTTCGATGTTATTAGATATATTCAGTCACCCTTAAAAAAATAATTAACATTCCTATTGTACAATAATGATACATGCAAATGAATATTTTCTTATTATGCATACAACGCAATTTCTTTCTACTTTCCAGTTTAATTTAAGCTCGCATAGTGATAGCACAAAAGTCTATTTCAATCGCAATGAGAACAAATAAAGATATTAAAGTGAGGATACTATAATATTCGTTCAAATATTATCTTAAAAGAGGCCTTAAAGCATTACCTACTTACTGGTACACTAATAACCATAACTACATTGGATTATTCAACAACAAGCCCATCCCTTCCATACAAAGTTCCCCAAAAACCCTTAAGATTCTTCTATTTATAAGACAAAAATGGCTTCACTTAATCCCGTTGTCATGTGACGTGAGATTAAAGGCGTTTCGTCAATGGGAAGGGATAGCTGAGCTATTTCTGTATCACTGACTCACTAAGGAAATCGTTATATCTCATCCCACATGCTTCAATATGATGAAAGGGCTTATATGTCTATAATGTAATAGGTCTGCGATTTACGTTTCATGGTTTTTGGAGACTAGAGCAATAAACAATACCAATTAATGAGGGTAATCAAAAGTTCAGTATCAATACATAAGAAACATACTTCCAAATAGTATTTTTATCTTTATGTATAAAAAAGAAACAAATAAAAAGCTATAGGTGCTATAAGAATACATGCAAATTCTTATATGACATGGCAAGTTCCTTAAGAGCTATGGCGGTATCGGTCCCATTGATAAGAGAAAATTTGTAAGTTTTACCATTGATTCATAATTATTGGCAATCCAGTATTTCACGAGTAAAAAATTCAACAGAATTAAAACTTCTAGCAAAACACAGCACGCTCAATTGAATTACTCATAAGTGAACTCAGACAACTACGAGCACTGGGCGGGAACAGAATCGTAAAGCGGTATCTACACGAGATAGCTGAGCAGTAAGCTTTTTACTGCCACCCGCGTGTATCTTCATTAAGTGAAATTTATTGGAAGATAATAGCAATAAATAAAATTACGCCGGCTACGAATAGACAGCCTATCTGTGTATCCTTATCTTAACGATTCAAATATGAGGTTATGGAGTTCCAGACGAAATGGTATAGTGGCGGTCACGTGAGAGAAAGCAAGAACATGTTTTATTTGGAGACTCTAATAGATGATAATGCAGTGAGAAAGCAAGCAGCTCCATATCCACAACTCTAGTGACATATCGTCATAGATGACTTCTTTTAAAAGTAACACTCAGTTATAAACGAAGAGGAATCAACAGATTTGTAATCTATCGGTAAGCTCAAAGCTGTATCAGACAACACGCCTGAGCTTAGAAAAAACCTTACTCTGCTTCCCTTTTCGGACAATCTTTCCAACAAATTACATAAAAGTGTTTAAATCAATATTTGCGTAAGTGTTATTAGGGCCTCTGTTACAATGATGCGTCCCTGCTACATATCGTGAGCGTCATAGGCATAGATTATGAAAATAGTCATATTCATGCGTACATTTATATTGTGAAACATACTATTATTACGATCGTTCATCAATTAGTAATTCACGATAACGGTTTCTAGCGTACCGAGTGTTTCGGAGAAACGGGAAATCAATATTTATTTTGAAGTTTATTTCAAGTTCTCGCCCCCTCAAATGTGTTGACTCAGTCGAAGGCCGCTCTATATCCACACACTATATTATAAACCGTCCGATTAGCTCGTTCTACTTCACTAGTGATGGGCAAATGTCGATATTTAGTTTCGATTAAAATGTTATTAGTGTCGTGCAGTTTAATTAATGTTCAATTAAACTATACATTTACTTTTCTGTAAACCATTCAAGGTTAAATTATATTACGCAACTGAAATTGCGTGATTAAATGTCAAAAGTCCGGACAATCTACACTGCAAAATAGCTAGCAGCTAAATTAAGAATTTAACAAAAAGTTAATTGCATTAAATTCCCTTAAAATGTCTTATAGGAGAGCTAACAGAGAAAAGAAGAAATTGGCGACATTCAGTTGCAAGGTAAACGCAATATGATTTAGATAGTCTTACTTCGAAAGCGTAACGCAAACCATACCTAGGTACTTCTCGTGTATTGTGCAATACATAAACAAGTTCCTGCATACATCTATTGTATCTAATAAAGTACATGCAGTCTCCATTCGTTGGGAACAAAAGATGAACTTTCTCACAGCGCATATTGAATACGGATAACCCACAGATTATCACTCCTAATGGACTGTCATTAGTGTGATGTCGTGTGAAAGCAAATAAACACTTCCGCTCTTATGCAACTAAATAAATTCTCTAGTAGGAGTGATAAATAATTAAGTGGTTACTCTTTCATTGATAAAGTTGTTGTATATGTTTATTTCACAAGAATTACATTCAAAATAACGACACCGGAGATGAGATACTTTATTGAAAGGCATTAACACTGCAATAAGGAAATATATTACATTGCCGGATATTATCCATTTTTTGTGACCAACAATTTGTAGGAAATTTAATGCTATAGGAAATAGAACTTCAGTAATACTTCAATTTAACTTCGTAATACCACATAACATAACATTAGACACACAATTCTCACTGTACCTCATATGATAAACACATTACATTCATCTTGCAATTGTTCTCTATTCTACTATCATTAATAATATTACTAATAGCCAAATGGTCAATAGAAAGATCAAAAAGCAAGGAGTACCGGGACCACGTACAGAAGTTACAATCACATACTGTAATAGGTCACTTCCTTCACGCAGTATGAAAATCTGTTCCTTGTCAATCTAAAGTAGTAAGTAGAACAGTATTGTTTAGTCTATTAAATAGTAATTATAAATACGCTAACTATCAGTTGACTGGCGCCGACGTTGTTATCGCTCGATAAGCTTACTCGACTTCTGTTACCGACTTGAGTACAACTCTACGACATTCAAACGTGTACGTTACTTATAATTTCAAGAGATTGAGTTGTTTTTTTTTAATTTGCTAAATATAGAAAAGGAGCAATCTCTTATAGTTTATACGATTTATAGACATTTTCATTTATTTAGTAATAGTTTTTAAATCTTCTCTCTACATTCATATCTAAAGACAATATATCGTATATGTGTATCGATAGCTCTAAGCAAATTATCGCGAAGATAGGATGCATAAATGATACATGTATGTAAAGCTTATCTGAGCTGAGATTTAAACAATCAAAACAAAACAATACAATCAATAATAATTTATCCACGACCTCGTCCTCAACCCGGAATCAAATCTCACCGCCGCCGTATTGCTTAAACGGCATTAAACAGAAGCCCATAAGAGCGCATTTATTCTAATGCTCTATAAAAATCAACATAACGACACCCAGTGCGATGATCTCACTTGAATTCTCTGTACTATTACGCAAAACTCCATAATAACATTGAAATCGGTGATTATCATTCAAATGGCGTGCTCCATTGGTGCGTTGTGATTCACCAATCACTTCACTTGTGGGTTTCCTTGGCCTTAAGTATTGAGAAAAACATTTTATACAGCTATAAATAAAATAAAAATTGTGATTCATTATTTTCTTTATCGAGGTTAATTGTTCTGGTTTTTCTGCTATTGATGATCCATCAAGTTATCATTATATCTCATTGTTTGTTATCTATGTTATTTGAATCCTTAAAACTAGCTATTGTCTTAATAAATATGATCGTTATAAACTGCGCATTTATTATCCGTTATCTATTGCGTTTTTTATGTGTGTGTTGATCGTAAGCGTATCTTTCTTTTTTAAATAAATTGTAAGTAGTTGTAGTTGTCTTTTAAGCATATGATATGACATATGTTTCGTTTAAAATATATGTTATATTAAAATAAAGCCTACAAATAAGAACATTAAAATGTTTATAGTCCTACCATGAAACCGACCAGTTTAGTGAAACAGATATAGCAAAATTTGTTTTAATTTATCGACATAAGTGGCACATCCCTACGATTAAATAAGAATTCATTCATGACTACCAAAATACCACTTGATCATGACTCAGGCGCATCATTAAGAGATTTATATTTGTTATTCTCAAACTATTTTTAGTTTTATTATCTTATGCTAGTACTTTGCTCCAAATCTCCACAAGGGTTTGGTATTGACTCATTCATTCATTTAATCTTTTTATTTTCAGCCATCTTTTTTCTAGGTATAGGGTTAATCATGCACAACTGTTTTTAAGTCTACGTTGAACATACTTCTTCAAATTGCTCTGGTTTTTTGATATTCACATCAAACTATTTTTAAAACTTACAGATCATTAAATTCTGCTGGATTCAGTACTAAACTGTTTTTTTTTTTATAAAGCACAAAGCGACATTCATAACGCCTAATCTGTTAATCTTTAGTGACACATACGTATCAACCGCAAAAAACTTTCTCTAAAAAACATTAAAACCCGAGACATGATCCCATACTTACCAACTATGAATCAATAGTACAAAATTGAAACCACGTTCAGCAATTTAAACGAACAACTTCTCAATACCACAATCTCGCTAGTATCTATAATTTAAACAACAATCCAACCAAATAAATTGATTCCTTAAACATTACATTACAGTAAAACAATTTCGGTCGAAATCTAATCCCATTTGAAGACCGTTAGCACAATTGATTCGTATCCACAACAGTACAATCGTAAGGCGCTCGTAAACAAAGCCGGGTCGTAAAAAGGACACTTGTATATGCTTGAATTGTCGTTTGGTGGATTTTCATTACCCATTGCTTTGGTGATGAAGGCGTTATGGTGATAGGGCGAATACATTGCGTAATAGATACCTATTTGTAATAGAATAGTAGACATGAATTGTGTAATATTTGTCATATAGGTAATAGTATTTGTAAATGTCTATGCGTAATTTACATCAAAATTTATGTTAATTTAAGAGGCAGAATAAAGCATAAATCATAGTTAACTAATGGTTTAATAGCAGTGATCTTTAACTGCAATTAGATGCCATTAGATAATTTTGATTTATACTTCTAGCGTAAAGATAAATAAATCGAGACGAAACACCTAGAAAGTGACCACAATTTTCTAAAAACTCCATTCATTTAGTTAATGAATTATCTTACATAAATAATAAATACTACAAATAAACGTCTGTATTATCAACAAGACTAATATTTTAAGCATTTTCTTTAGCTGTTTGCTGCTCTCGTGTCAAAATGCCTTTAATGTGGAGATGTAACAACTTGATAGTCAATACCATAGCAATGATTGCTGGGTACTTTACATTCGCAATAAACGAAGGAAATGTTATTTAAATGTGCCTGTAAACGAAGAAATAAGGAACAGTTTGAATTATCTATTAAGATTTAGATTTCTCCTGACAATGAGAACAATTCTGGGATTTGTCCTGCCAGTATTGTCATGGAAGCAGGAAAAATTAAGAAATATATTAAAATAGGTAATTTTTAATTATGTTTGTAAACAAACTGTAAAACTATTTAACAGATGCGAAAAATATTTCATCTGTAGAACATCATCTACATAATTTCTGACCGACCTTGAATTATGTAGGAACCCAACAACAGTGTGATCAAAACCCTAAGAGTATTATAAGTACCTACTGATATCACCATCCCAATATTGTCTTCACCAACACCCAGATCCTTTGACACACCTCTACTTATAATTTATTTAAACACTAGATTTCCACCCGAGGCTTCGCACGCGTTTTCAAAGAAAACCCGCATAGTTCCCGTTCCTGTGAGATTTCTGGGGTAAAAAGTAGCCTATGTCTTATTCTGGGTCTTCAGCTACCTACGTACAAAATTTCATTGTGATCGGTTCAGTAGTTTTTACGTGAAAGAATAACAAACATCCATCCTCCAACTTTTGAATATTAGTAGGACCTAGATGTTCAAATAAATCAACCACATTCACATACATCGCTTTCTCGACGTGCATCGTGTCCGCCGAGGCCCTGGCATTAAGCGGTGCGGTCTATTCTGACCTTACTCCAACCTGCAAGGTCACCGGGACGCGTTAAAGGCCACGGCTGAGGAAACGTGTGCAAGTGTGGGTACTTTAACTGATCTAAAGTGATGGTGGTGCTGAGAAACGAATATAGTATTTACAATGTTTACAATATAAAATAAATCGTTTTCATTGTTTACGTTAAGCCATAACTTGCTCAGTTATCAAAACTTCATCTCAATTTAAATAAGTAAAATTTACCGAAAATCCCATGAAATACAAAAATAACAAATAAAAAAAGTATCCCGAGCTCGCAGTAGAATTTCTTAGAAATAGAACTCCCTCTAAAATCTTTGGCATAACTCTTTACCACATATCATTATCCACCAAACATCTATTATTATCTTTATAATCATTCAAGGAAGAAATCACTTTCCTCGTGGATCAAATCGAAATACACCTCTCAACAAAGGGTCGTCTCCGATGGAAAAGTTTCACCTAAATAGCACTTAAGATGCAAGATTGTGCACTCTGTGACACTAAACCTTCACTACAACCTAGCAAGTAGCACCGCTGCATCTGAGCCGTTTCCACCAGAGCTGTTCTGAGCGAGGCGAGGTAAATGAAGCGATACAATTGGTTCTTTACAAACACATCCCTCGCACAACTGGTGGAAACGCAGCCTATTACTTTACAACCGGCTTGTTTGCATTTTTCGATACGTCAACATAAATTGTACTTTTTTCAAAACGTGTTTACCACAACACGTAGCAATACACACATGAAGCGAACGTTTTATGAATATAATCAAATTTATGTTCAGAATTCGAAGATACGGGATTTAGCAATAACAATATTCGTATTATCGTATACGAATGAGAGAATTTTATCGCCAAGGAATTGAATAAGACATGTAAATAATCTCGGTACTGATAAAGGGTTTTCGGAGATAAATTTTATTTCATTGAATTAGAATGACAGCTACCGAATTCCACATAAACAATTTGGGGTCAACAAAGTGCGATAACTTCACGTTTTAAATTCAGCTTTAAGTCTTAAGTATAAGTACTAAGTAGGTACAATATTTTTGTTGTTTATAAAGGCACATAAAGTAGAACAAAATAAACTGCACTTATAACAAACGCTTATTGGAATCGTCTCAATCATTTAGATAGCTCGAAGGTATATAATCATGAGTCACCTAAACCACATCATAATATTATGTATAGGTATTGTAAATCAAACTTATTAATCCCTCCACCTATATCATTAAAAAAGTTTTTTTTGCGGGATCACACAGTACAAATCTAAATGGCCATCACGGCAATATAAGTAGGTGTAGCATGAATAGACGATTGGTCAAACCCAATATTTGCTAGCGGGTCATTCACCTTACACACGGACTGTTTTTACATCACACATGTCACGTGACGTAAGCAATGAGCTTTCAGAGATGAAGACAAGGGAATTCGGAGCTATCGAAAATGTTTATCGCATTAGATTCCGTAGCTCATAGCTTTCGCTAACTTTATTTTTAGGTCTCCTTTAATGTACAACAAAAATATCGTCGAATAATAAGAAAACAAAATAAAGGCAATTTTCAATATCATGTCATCATACTAAATTCACTAAATACACGATCAACTTAATTTAAAAATGATACGATACGATCGATGATTTATAGCTATAATCATAGACTCAATCATATCATCATGTACTTTGGTCTAATATAAAGTAAGAAACGTTCATACAAACAAAAAGCACTCATTGATATGTATTATATTTACGACGCAATACCTTCATCCAAAAAATAAACTCAATAAAAATTCGTATCGTGTATGATGGGTATGTGTTCAAATTCCTCAATTTATTAAAGTATGTACTTACATTTATTATTATGTTTGTATCAAATAAAATATTATTTCGCAGTCGTTTGTATCGAACTATCAATCATTACCTTATTATATTTTTACCCATTTAATACTAGGAAATTCAAAATTTCTATCAACCTCTATCCAAACATTAAATATCAAAATCCAAACATAACTAGTTTAAATATGAACACCATATTCGCAAAGGCTTCAACGGGACTTTATAATAAAACATGTCTCTGAAACAATAGTTAGAACGCAAACAATATGACTTGTCCAATTTCTCCGTACTCGAGATGGTATCAATGTAACGATAACAGCCTAATCGTATTTGGGGTCAAATCTGTGACCTTTTAAATACTCCGATTTAATTCGTGACGGGTCAACGTTCGTAATTACAGATGGGCATTAATTTGAATTTAGATTTTTTACTCTGTACGATGGGTGAGTGATAACTGTTTAATCTGTGGTAACTTGTCAAAATTTAGAAAAAAAGTTTTGAGCAATTCAAATCTTTCAATTGATTAAAGTAGATGGTAAAGCAAACATGTCTTTAAGTATGAGATGTAATGTTAAATGTACAAGTATAATTATTAAATTCCTAGTTATAAATTAATTAATAAAATTCCTAAGAAACTATGTAAAAGTTATTCAGAGTATGGGCGCCAATACTTTCTGAATAATGAGAATAACGAAACTGGTAAACATAAAGACAAAACCCACAATATGCTAGATATTTTAGCACTTAATTAACTCATATACCCTTAATTTACTCACTTTTGTGTACTTTTAAATACCTATATGTATGTAAAAGTAGAAGCAGAATAACAAGCGCATTTCTGGAGATCCAGTTCAATTTCACAAAATATTCAACGATATCAAAATAAATAATAAACAAAATTTTAATAGCATGTGTCAATTAATTCCACACCCGCCCAATCCTTTAGCTCGCACCACAATAATATGCAGCATCACGCAGCATCATAATTGAACGGGCCATCTACAGATCTATGCTAATGCCGACACCACCTCATTTACATTTCATGTACGGCATTATAATTCCTATACAAACATACATAAGAACCAAATTACCAAACTTGGACGCAACGCTCAGAGGAACCGTTTTATAGGCAAACAATTTGTGATCAACTAGAGTACTTGTAAACTTGTTTCAGTTAATTGATTCATTTTTTACAAACTAAATGGAGCATTAAATTTTGTTAAACGAGTTTTAGTAGCAACATAGATCTGTCCATATTATTTAGATAAATTATTTCTCTAATCACAGTGCAGCTGGAAGATCGTTTATCATGTTGTCAGTTTTTGTGAGGACTTCCCATTAAATATATTGTATACTATTATATGTCTGCATACGTCAACATTAAGATCTAAACTGAATGTTCACATTGATAAAATGAAAAATATTTGTCGCTACAAAACCCGCTAAAACTGTACCACATTGTAATCAACAGTACAAATAAAACAATACAAGATACCCTCCCGTTACCCCATACACACGCGATCAATTCCCATGCCTATATTTCAACTGCACCCATACAATACGAGACAGTGAGGCACAGATCAACTGTCAACCGATACCACTGACTTGGCAAAAAGACGAATTCCCTGGGGAATGTAGCGTAATCTGAGAAAAGACGACTTGAAGACTAACATACATTACATGTGCATTTCCTGTTGTCGCCCACACGTGAATTTGTATTCAATGGCCAATAGCATTTCAAGTGAAACGGTAAGATGTACGACGAGTGAAGATTTTGAAATATGTGCTGTTCAGTTCGAGTGATTTTTTTTCGTTTCTTTTCTGATTCCAAAAATATGGGATTACATAATGTAATCATGTCCTATGAGGAGCAATAGATTACGTGATTTGTGTTTCGATCAGAAGTACATATTGGACTGAGAGCTCCGTCGCTTTGATCTAAAAATAGATCAGTGTGTGAAGTATTCTGATAAATTCGAATACTTGCTTGTGCATAAAAATAAACGATTATCAAAATTACATTGAAATTATCATCACATAATGTTTCTAGGGAACATTCTGCTATCTGAGGCATTCAGGACAATAATACTATCTGTTATCTCATAGAATTTCACCCACGCGGCAGATGATCGACACTAATTTACACCCCAAATACAAATAAGATTACATAATTCTCTCAATCTAAATTAGTTCTCCTCAATCTCAAGGTACTCATACATACTTGCAGGTTACACCAAACACCCAATAGATGGTAAATTAGGTAATTCGATCCACCGCGAAACCAATACAGTAATGAAACGCGGCTAACCCAACCGCAGAGAGGCTGTGCCGTTAGGCGACGACAGCGTGTCGCAAACTGGTTTAACTTCAACACTGAATAATATGCCTATTTAGATTCATTTCAAGGGAAAATGGAGACGTAAAAATAGTCGAAGGTGAAAGACATGGAGCAGTTACAAGGGCCGGTTTCACACTTTGTTTCTTCGAACCTTTAAAGGCTACAATACCTCTCCTCACAAAGGTCATAAATAATACCGTTATCCGCAACCCTCTACGCATACAAAATCAAATTAATATGAAATTTTCACGGTAACAAAAACATTTCCCGGCCATAACATTGCGGGGACGGTCGTAACGATCATGACATATCATTAATCAACCAAATCCGCCGAGCCATGACCATTTGTAAA
The DNA here is from genome assembly GCA_029959065.1 of Colias behrii. NCBI lineage: Eukaryota > Metazoa > Arthropoda > Insecta > Lepidoptera > Pieridae > Colias > Colias behrii. The sequence goes on from JARWMC010000013.1 coordinate 2,057,429, forward strand.
AGACAAAGGAAATTCCGTCGTCATTTTAACAAAATACATGAGGCATTCAGGACAATAATACTACGAGTACGATTACTGTACATTTACTTCAAATATTTTAGTTAGTGTAACTAATATGATTGAAATTGAATTGATGAAATAAATTTGAAATTTGAAATTCAGGACAATAATACTACGAGTACAATCGACATTGCATTGAGAAGCTTTCTCTTTTTATGTTAGATTTGACTTAAGTGTAGTATAATTACTGTACATTTACTTCAAATATTTTAGTTAGTGTAACTAATATGACTCGAAGGACCAATTCCAATACACGCCAAGATTTGGCGAATTGTTAAGGATGTTTAGAGAAATTAACTATATCGCAGTAAATGAAATTTATTCATTAATTAACTAAGCGTAGGTATAGCGAAAGATATGGATGCTAATTCCGATCATCATCCCCTGCATATAAAAACCCCAATAAAACATCACATATTGACGAGAAATTAGTGTACTTTACTGCAAAACAACAATGTATGAATCTTAGGTACTCATAATGATTTAAAGCAGTGTCGAATATTCAGAATCCTTATTATCCCGGGTTTTACGACACCCATTATTTCGCATACATACTGCGTCGTTAATATTCCAAACCTCGACTGTATTAGCCAAGCCGCTTCACTTAATCTCAGCGGACACATTACGACCGCTACACTGTATTGAATGTTAATTATTGTGTGTAAACTGCTATATGGTGTTAGCTGAAATGAGGACAAAATTCTAACAAACTAGACACTCTACTCCTTTACTCATTCTAGGCTAAAATAGTATATTCAACTGAATGATCATCTTTGGATTTGCAATGGTCAGAATTTTAATAGAAACAAACAGTAATAAACACGATAGATTAGACCGAACTTTATAGATTAATGATACACTAATATAATATTTGATCGGCTTCATTTAGCAGCAATCAGAATTCATCTAGCTTGAAATCACATACATCCTCGAAGTTTAATTACTCCATTCAAAAGACTGCGATACATTACAAACTTTTTTAGCTAAATCTCGACAAGCACAACCTAAAACAGCAAAACACCTACTCTTCTATAGACTGGATCATTTATCCGAGTCACTTATCCAACCACCCTTGGTAGCCATGCAGATAAAGCTTTGAGTTCCAAAGACAAGTCATTTTCAACTTTAGAGCATAGAACATAAGATTTATTTTCCTCTATTAATTCGACCCTTTCGTAGATCGTTGGGTCTAAGAGTGATAGTATAACGCGTAGTCTCAGCGGGGTAAACAATATGTGCCAAAATAAACACGACGCTTTTGTATTCCTAAAATGTAGGCGCGTCTTGGTTTTGTTTTTGAAAATGGCTTTGCGACGACGCCGTTTACATCTTTTCTTGTGCGACTTGGCAAGCAAGAATTACAAGGTGCATTAGTTAGTATATTGAGTAAAAGCAATAAAGTTCTTATCGACATATTAGTCTGTGTGCAGCAAGGTAATTATCTAGTTAGGTATTTCAACATCATAATAAGTTATGCTTTAAGAATTGTCTATCCAAACTATATTTTTACAGTTCTTAGACTTGGCTAAGTGTTTCCTTCTAAAGATTTCTTAACTGGCATTTTAATCTTTAAAAAATAACTCTTGACAAAAAATCTGCTGCGTAATCACCTTTCACCGACTATTCTTACAATATATGTACCTAGTACCCGCTATTATCTAAAATAAAACCTAATCCATTCGATTTCAGAAAATAAAAGTCATTTCGCACGGCTCGTTGCGCACCGGAATCATGCGCATTTGATTCGTACCGATAGCGATCGGCGTGTGCGCACACAATGAGTGAAAGCAACGTGGTCGAGCTTCATCTTGATAATTTGTAAGGGAAACTCATATAGAGGGCATATGCAATATGGTACTTGGGAACATATAAACGAGGTTATAAACGTTTCTTAAGAAATAATTTTCCTAATCTCATAACAATCAAAATAAGGCATAGGCATAGTTAATTAAAGTTACAATAGACTTAACTGCTTAGAATGTTTTAAAAGCATTTCTAGAAATAACCCAACAACTTTTGTAATTATATATAAGCATACGCATAGGTGGTTGTTAACATGGAAGCCTGGCAGTTTTCTTCCCCAGACCCCATAAGGAAATTTAAACAGACCTAAAACACATCAATGTGTGTCACCAAGGATTATAGGTTTCAATTGAAAAAATGCTTCATAAATGACGATATGCGGTATGCGTTATGCATTATGACATAGGCACGATGATTCATATATGAGGAATACTATTTTGTAAGTCACACGTAGGTAACCATAAACATCCTTTCGGTCACAAGTTTCACACAATCCTTTTTTCCTTGATATCTGCGTAAATAAAGAACCCACATCATCTATTGAATTACCCACCCAACTTAACAATTTGTTAAGTACCTAAGTAATATGATGAACTACATACGTAACCTGGTTAGGTTAGGTTTTAAGAAAATACAACCCAAAACACATTCAATATCCTCTAAGAAAAGAATAAGTAAGACAGCAGAAAGATTTAATAAAAGCATTCTATATCAATTCTTATGCAAACAATAAAACCATCGATCCATGTATTTGCTCCAATAATTGGATTGAATTCGATAAGCTCGTCTGAGAGGATTGCTTGTACGTTAGTTCGTTGACAGAGATAGCCGTAGCGTATAAGCCACACGGTATTGTCACGTAAAGTATGTATACCAATGGAAGTGATAAGCTCTGGGATAAAAGCTAGCATAGGAAACTATCTGATAGTATAATTGCGTTGCTTGTATTCAAAGCAGCTCTTTAAATATTTATCATCGTCTAGAAACCTGATACGTTATCTTTCAATAGATCGAAACAACATCAAAGATGTTAAGACGAATTAATCAAAAGTTGTCCACAGAAATAAAGTATCTTAGTGGAACCCTCACGATTATGGGCTTGTATGATTTGAGAATGAAGTCCTCTAATTTCCTTAAAGCTCCTCTTCTTTTCCCTAACAAATAACCTATTAAAATACTCGCTCGCTTCCTAGCTGTGTAACAATAACTTTATCGATAGCAATGTCGCTTTAGTTCCGCGTGCGCTAAACGGCTTATCGTGCCAATGCAAGTAATGTGAATAGTATATTATCTGTAATGTTTAGTAAATAATCGGACATGAGAGTGGATTAGAGACACAGTCGACAATCACTCCGCGTCAACGTCTTACTCGAGCGTGTAACTATTGCACTTTCAATCTCTTTTCGTTGTTGTTTTTTATCGCAAATTGCAGGTAATACATTATTAATGTGTCACGAGCATTAATAAATCTTTAGACTTTACAAATTCTACTTCTAGGAAAATGGTAATTAAATATTTTAAGTACAGCGCTGTTGGCGTTATAATTGTTATGTATTTATCCTTGTATTTTGTCATTCATCATTCCACGAATTTTCCATAGCATTTCACTCCTTTATGTATTACAGGTGAACCAGATATGCACATGATTTTCAAAAACCAACCCTATATTATACCCCTGTAAGTTGTAACAAAAGTACAAATACATCGTTTCCAACTCTCGTTTCGACTCTTCCGTCACCACATTCCACACAATGGGAGAACCTTCTCGAAACTTCGAGAACAAGTCATGTAGGAACATCATTAATGCTAATCGGTAATGACAGGCGAGTACCAGTCGTGTGGGCAGCGGGTGCGTCGGCCACATCGGTTTGTCGCGCCGTTAACCGCCCACCTTATTACATATATGTATCACCTAGATACTTGTATTCTTCTTAGAGTATAGTTATTCCAAATAAATAATTTACAGAATAACGGTGGAAATCCCCGCTATTCAACCATGCATATTTCTGGAAATCTGTCATAAGTCAGTCAGTATAAATAGTAAAAAGTAATAAACAAAGTACTAAGAAGGAAAGCAGTTATCCATATTTAAAATCAAAACAATCAAAGCTTGCATAGTTTATATTCAGGTCTCTCTATTCAATAAATCTTATATGTTAATTTAAGTTATATAGTGTCTAAGAAAGTAATATCAAAGCCAAAACCTACTCGACTATCATTATACCTAAATCGAAATCTTTGCATGGGTGTAAAGATTTATGTCATGTGAACTGAGAAGATTGTTGATCTTTTACGTAAAAAACTACATGGTCTATTTACTTGAAATTTGATATACAGACAAAACATCGGCAACGGTGATATTTTATTGAACGTGGAATGAATAACCAAGTCTCTAAACACGGCTTAAATTGTTAAGACGTTAATGTAAAATTCAACCGAAACATAACAACTTGTAAAGACGCAAATTAAAAATTTAACCAACATAAATGAACTCAGGAACTTCTTAACATCAAGGCATTTAAGCAATGAATACCCCAGTGATTACGAACACTCCAAAGACAAAATATTACTCGACGCCAAACGGTCCATTGCTCTCTTCAGCCAAACAGCCATATCCTTAGAACATTAAGCACACTATAAATGAGCATAATTCACGACTGGTCACGATATGGGTCACCAAGCAGACACCATTCGTCGAGAGCTAACAGACGGTGACATAATTCTGCAACTACGCGAAATGGAGCCGGCGTTGTGTTATTATAATTATTATAGCCTAGAATTTACAATGCTGAATGTCCTGTTTTATTTTATTCTCCATTTTGCACTATGCATAATCAAAATTATCAAAATGATGCAAATTTTAAATCCTTACTATTCTTATTAATATAATAAATGCGAAATTGTGTTTGTAGAGACAATAAAAGCGATAGATCATAAAATAGCTCCGTTGGGACCTGAAAGCTGTCTTTCACGGCGATTTTTGTGTCCGTGAGATAGTCTTACGGTCTTAATATTGTTTATCTTTAACAAATGTGTCTATGATTGTGTTTTCTATTCTATAAGAGTGCCTTCTTCAAATCAAAATATAAAAATATCATGTTACAATCGAATACAAACTTGTGGCGGAAATTGGAGTCAACATCGGCGAACCTAACGAGCTGAATGTGCACGATTATAATAAATGTAAGGAATGCATGTGAGAAACATGCGAGACATCAAGATAAGCAGCACATAATTTAACAAACAACTCTTTTATTTTTGTTAAGAATTTTATCGTAGAGAGCATGCAAACTTTTGAATTTATATCAAAGTTCTAATCTTAATCTCTCAGAAACAAATATCTTAATAAATACATCAATTCCATTTCGAATACGTAATCAATCATATTTACACACGATTCCGACTTACTAGGTACTATATTTACGCTACACTATCAAAACAATTACAAACATTATCTCATACACGTGAATATAAAACAAACCGTATATAGAGCAAGAACTGAAAATGTTTATACACTAGAACAAAACTAAAGCGATAGATACAGGAGTGAGCGTGACCTATCATTGAAAATAGACAATAGACCTACATGCAATACATTCCGTGTTACATAGCGATGTAATCACTCATGTTTTACATAAAACTGTCATTTGGACCCCTATTCTTCGCTGAAAAATGCAAACGATACATATACAACTAGCTTTCCGCCCGCGGCTTCGCCCGCCATTTCAAAGAAAAACCCGCATAGTTCCCGTTCCCATGGGATTTCCGAGATAAAACCTATCCTATGTGTTTCCAAATTAGGTTTAGGTTTAAAGACTTTATTACTCATACAAACTCATTCAAACAATAGTTCACTTAAAATGAGTTACATGCTATCTTATATATAAATTAAACTTATCTCTAGTTTAAGGTAATACTCATACATTACAAATTTTACATATTTTTATACTTTATACAAAACAAGTTTAATTCTACTTTTCTATTCTAAATTACAGTGTATATGATTTTTAAGTAATTTTTTGAATACATCAAGACTCTTACAATTTTTTAATTTTTTTGGTAGTCTATTGAACATCTGTGCTCCTTCAAAGAGTATAGTTTTTTTCCCATAGTTAGTTCGAGTCGAGATAGGTTGCAAATCATTTTGATTTCTCAAGTTATATTTTGTTGATTTTTTATCTATTTGTAAATTTGATTTTGTTGTATTTGTTGTTATTTTCTTGATAAGGATACATGTGGAATATGCGTAAATTTGTGAGAGTGTAAATAATTTTGTTTTTGAGTATAGTGTTTTTGGAGAAGTAAGGTAATGATAGTTAAAAAGTTTTTATAATTTTGTTCTGAGTTCTTTGTAGTGAAATTAAATTTGTTTTGGCGGCTGATCCCCATATCTCAATTAAATAATCTAGATGAGGCTTTACTAAAGAATTATAGATCATTAAACGTTCTTTTTTTGGAATACACTGTGTTACTCTATGGAGTGATCTTAGTAGTGATGTTAGTTTACTTTTGATATGGTTAATATGTACCGTCCAAGTGAGTTTATCATCTAACCACAGCCCTAGGTATTATATTGGATAGTATTTATATTGGATGATTTCCTTATCTATAGTAAGAATTGGGGTAGTGTTTGGCAGGGGTTTATTCTTTGCAGCAAATATCATGAATGAAGTTTTTTTAGTGTTGATTGTGAGAAGATTGTATTTAAGCCATGTAGAAAGTAAGTCTAAATCTTGTTGAGCGATGTAATGTTATTTAGGGATTTATCGAAGTAGAAGAGACACGTGTCGTCTGCATATAGTGTCAAGTATCCTTTAAGGCCAATTTTATCGATGTCATTTATGTAAATCAAAAAAAGTAAGGGGCTCAAAATCGAGCCTTGAGGACAGCCATATGTTAAGTTTTGAACTGAGCTTGTGTACTTATCAATTTTGACGACTTGTCTTCTGTTATCTAAAAATGATGTAAACATTTTATGGGCATTTCCAGTCACCCCTAGGTTTTCTAACTTTTTAAGGAGCTTTTCGTGGCTGACGGTGTCGAAAGCTTTTTTTAAGTCAATGAAAATGCCTAATCCGAAATTCTTTTGGTCTATTTGAGTTTTAATTTTTGTTATTAAATCTAATCAAATTAACCTCTATATGTGTACTAAATTTCACTGTACTCGGTTCAGTAGTATTTGCGTGAAAGAGTAACAAACATACATACACATACATCCATCATCACAAACTTTCGCATTTATAATACTAGTAGGAATAGGATTTGAATAGGTTTTATCCCGGATTGGAATAGGTTTTATCCCGGAAATCCCACGGGAACAGGGACTATGCGGGTTTTTTTCTTTGAAAACGCGGGCGAAGCCGCGAGCGGAAAGCTAGTATACCATGAAGGTGTTCAAAATAAGTACCTACACTTCGTTTGGAAATAACATTTCTTCCAAGGTTTATCCATTTGTAGTCGAAAAAGCTCTGTTAAAATTCCTATATTAGAGGGTAATATTTCTTCCTTTTGAACTATTTCAGTACATTGTATTTGTTAAAAGAATGAGGCCCATTACATTACGTCTACATTTGGGTTTAAACTTAATTTCTAAGTCCATTACGTCTACATTTGGGTTTAAACTTAATTTCTATAAATGTAGATTGTGCTGTCGATTAGGGTTGTCACTAACGTTATTTTAAGCATTAAAACTAATGTCAGTATTTGATATTATATACTACAAAACTTCATTTAGATAATCTTCTATTATAAATAAAGAAAGAATAAGTGCTAAGTGTATTTAAACACCACGAGTAATAATAAAATTGATTGTAACGAAAAGGTTCAATTTTAGTGTCAACATACACATACAGTTGGATGTTTAAAAACAAGTTTATCCCCCAAATACCTATACTGATTTTAATGAAACTATCACCAGGTAACTATTTAACGTTTTAAGGATTAACTTAGTCGTAATAAACTATTTCTAAATTTCCACCCATCGCCATCCCTTACGTTTCCCCTTACGCATTGAAACAGCTGTTGAGGCGGGGTCATCGGCCCGTGCAGTGCGCCCGCCTGAAACTGAGCTTTCAGCGACGAGCGCCGCGGCCGCCCCGGTTTACGCTTGTTTTGTTCGACACTGGCTAGTTGTTATGGGTGCACTCGGTAATGTACTAACTACGAATGTAGTACACAATAGTAATTATATCTCTAAGGTATGATTTGGCTTCCGACAAATGGTATGGTAAATTTTAAATTGTGTATTTTGACGATTCAAAAGTGCTTCTAAACGATGTCAGTAGAGTTTGGTTCGGGATCGAAATTTCTTAGTGGATTTGTTAGAGTTCTAGAAGTTACCTCTCAAAAACTTATAAAGTTAAGCTCTTGTTAAATGGACATAGACATTATTATCATTTCGTTAGTTCAAAGTTCAAACTACCGCCAAGTTATTCAAAATTCAAAATATTAATATCTGTTTCCACTTAAATACCTATAATAATAAACACAACAACCAACGCAGCTTACAAAATATAATCATAAACATATCCTTGGTCCGCTTGCGGTCACTTGATACGGCATAACCTTAATATTTGCCCCACTTTGAATGGCAACGCATAATTAAATTCGCCGATAAAGCTCCAATCGGCACTGTCGAGGCTTAACTTATATAGGAGACTGTAATATCCCTTTGAATGCGTGTGCGCATTGCGACAATTAACCTGACCTTAATAAATGTAGTCATTAATAACACATACATACTTGTAATAAATAATATATTTTATTTATCTTGTACAATATTTATATTAAACCATGTATTTATTTACTATTTAATAGTATAATATTCCGATCCGTTAAATTTTGTAAAGCATAATATATAGCATAGTACTGATAATAATCATTGTTTTGTTTGTAGTATGAATTTTTTCGCATTAATGTAATAACTGCTTCACCGATTTATATGCGATTACCGTAATAAACAGCGCTCAATCCAACTGCAACATAACATTTTTATCATCGTTTTATGTATTCCATCCATCAATTCGTAAACAAAATGATGTCTACGTGAATTCATCCACGCGACAGCTACTTACACAATATACGTGTGACATACAAGTAAAGAGCCTATAAACCTGAAGTCCACGTCCTTTGATCATATCACGACCGCGATGGTCCTTCGATAGCACCCGACGTGTTCGAGTGGCACCTCAATGTTTTAAGTAAAGATAGGTCCTCAAGCTTATCATATTGCAGATGGCTGTATAAATTGGCACGCTTATAACAGTTTTGTTTTTTTAGGAGCCTATTTTTTAGCTTGATAACCTCTGCCATATTAAACACTGATAAGTGATAACATTTTGAACTATAAGCACTACAATCAAAAGGTTCAAGCTCCAATTCCTGGTTGAACTTTAATTCCTTATAAAAAAGAAACAGTTAAACATAATTAAAATAAGTCTCATAATCAATTTTCCTATCCTAAACCTGCATCAGAGTTAACCTTCACTTTTATTGAATACAACATTGTAAAACGCAAAAACTACAAAAATAAACGTTAAATTCTAAATATAAAACACCAAACATATTTTAGAGCTTCATAAATCTATATGAAGTATCTTATTGAAATAAAACGATCGAAAGCAAAATTTAATTAGCACTAACCGAAACTTCGCGAAACGACTCCAATAAAAACTCAATCAAAATACTGAAATGAACAAGTAGTTGTGATTCGCCGGTTCTGGCGCAAGCGCCAGAACCGGCGAATCACGTGTTGGCGAACCCGCAAATCAGTGGTACCCCATCCTAAAAAAAAAAAAAAAAAAAAAGTTTGGACTCTTTTCCCACTAAAGCAGCCACGCTGAGTCGATAGCACTCACTCCCGAAGCGATAGGATGCATGGTTTCGGAGATGTGCAGATCGATTAACTCTTATCTAATTGATATCCGGTGGCCTTATCTATCAACACCGTCCCAACTCGGCGTTCTTATCTATTACTCATTGTGCACCTCGCTTATCACTGCTTTTGTATTAAACTTCTTTGCTATGATCTATCTCGCTATTCTAACCAAACGATGTATTATTATATTCAAGAAAAAATACGTCTAAAATACTATAACAATATTTATATATTATCGTACTATATTATTATAATTGTTGCTTTTTTAAAAAGCGATTCGCTTCTGGCGTTGTTTATCAAAATCTAACCTAACCTAACCTAATTATTTTTCCGGGTAATCTGATGTATCGAACTTTGTTACGAGCTACCTCGCTATTCTGAATCATCAATAAAACACATTCATTTTACTGCCATTTTTATTGGAATTGTAGCCTTATCTACTTATAAAATAGGAGCGAAACATCTCATCCACTAAAATATCGTTGTACAGTGTGTTCCCTGTAAATATGCTCGTAAAACTATGCATTGAATATCCCTGAAACTTATATAGCAAATACATTAAGCAATATTCACCACAAACTGAAGTCCAATCATTCTGAATCCTATCAACATTCCAGTCCCATCTCTTACAATTCCTTTTCAAAAACTGGAGATGATATCGCTCAGGTGTTCGTCCATATGAATCAAAATATTGACCGATGCCATTCGTATCGATATGTACAGCTACCCAGTGTGAACCTGGTTTATCATCCGCATCCAAATTGCATATTATATACGTTGGTACATGGGTATACATAGGCAGTCTATTAGCAGCATAAACATTATTTTCTAGACTGGGATGAATCTTTTTCATATGTTTTTGTAATTCTAGTGTATCCATGATAGTACTGTTATTAGCAGATTATTACAGTACCAATCTATTAAATGGTTGTCATAGGAATGTTCAATTATAGTGTTTTGTATAAGATTAAATAGGAAGTTTGTAATGAAATAAAAAATAGTAAATTGCATACAATTTGTTTTATTTAATTTTATAATGTTTCCTTTAGTTACATATACACAAAATGCATTAAGCATAACACATAAATCTAAAATATAACACACATTATAACCTTAACTACTATAGTCTACAGTAACATTTCTATTTTTATCTATTTCAATAATATTATCAAACTCAGCATAAACAATACAGTTAATTGTTTGTGTTAGTGAGGATTCAAATCGTACTTCTAATCTTACACTACCATGCTTTATGAGATTCCAATGAGCTGATGAGTTAGCTGATAAATCAGGAGTTAAATCAAATGCTAAAAGACAGTAGCCTTTGGCATACTGTTCACGAGAGATTGCATTTCCTTCATTAAGAAAGTGAATACCAGTCCCCGAGAATAGAGTATGATATGCCGATGTGAATATATTATTATTAAAAGATGGTTGCAAAGCTTTTGAAGGTATTTGTTGACCATCAATATATAAGCTGAAAGAGTTAATACCATAGTTTTCAAAGTTAAATGGATTTTTAGTAAGTGAACCATTAAATGCGGAATTGTTCACAAATCCAATAATACATCTTTTGGGTACCTGTCCCAAGAATATATTATCAAGAGTTTTTCCTTGAACACCTGATGGAATTGTTAAAACTTTAACTTCAGCACGAGTAATAGGATATTTAGCAGTTGTAGAAGCTAAAACTTTCTGATGTGCGAGTAATACACTTGGATTAATTCGTGCTCTTCGAACAATAAGAGTTGCATCCGTAATGCAAACTTTAAACTTTTCATCATTTGACCCAGCAATTAAATTAAAACTCTCTCTTGACCGAACTAATTTTACACTCATTTCAACACCATTAATTAAAAATTTATCTTGATTGAAAATGTCACCATGAAGATGACCAATCATTTCTATTTCCCGGCTTTCATTAACTAATTCCTGTCTTTTAGCAAATCCTGTGTTTTTACCATCTGTGGAATCCATTTTGCCTGCTGTATCATCATACCAAAGACTACAAGTAAGATGAGATTGTTTAGCAGCAGGAGCATAGTTTAAAAGGGTTTCCATGTATGCTCGATAGGCATAGGTATTATTAGGTGGTGATACAAGTTTTTGGTTTAAATAAACATCGAGTTGACTAAAAAGTGAATGCAGCCAATTATTTACAGGTGCTACTACTGTAGCTGATAACAAGTTTGTTGAATCTTGATTTAATACTTTTGCCTTTATGTGGAGTAATGTATGAGACAAATCTATGTAGTCATCGCCTGTTCCAGGAACTTGAAACTCGATAGGTCCATCATCAGCAAGAGATGAAATTGGTTTATAGTGAATCCACAATCCATTTTCAATGCTTGTTTGTGTGGACGGTAATGCAAACAAATCTAATTCTGACTTAACGCACTCACAAGAATGATTATGAAGGAAAGACATACTTAATTTGAAAATATATCTTTGATGTTTTTTGGTTTTAGACCAAGTTTTTTCGTAGCTTTCACTTTAGCTGTTAGTGGTGGAATGAACGAGACCAATCGTTTTCTTTTAGTTATATACCCAGATCCTGTCATGTTTAATCGATCAATTTTGTTATCAGCCTTTCGTTTTAAGTTCGTACTAACTTGCTTTAGACGATCTTTTATTGAGGCTTCCATAGGACGGGCTTGAATCATATCCGATAAAAGTCCTACTCCAGCGTTTAATGCCTCCTTACCAACCACTCGAGCACCACTTGAAAGTAAAGGTAAAACTGATCTAAATAACCCTCCTAAGAAGCTCCCAATACCATGACCGCGTTGGTATGGTGAACCCTTATAAATTACTCCAACTCCTGATCCAGCTTGATGTGAATAATAATTTTCATATGGACATTTATGATGATCATGAGGAGAATACATTATTATAATTTGCGGAAATGTAGTTTAATACACACGGTCCCAAACTGGAATGGTATTTTTTGTCCTGCGCTCGATCTTATATCCATTTCCAGCGTATCGAACTCTCTTCGCATAACAGGTAAGTAGTGAGGTGGAGAGAAAACGTGCATTTTATACGCACCATAAATGTATTTTGAAGGATCTAATGAAATGACTCTTAATAGCGGAGTCATAACATCACCCACAATCTGAGGATCGATAATGTCGCAATATAGAAATAGTTGAGATGGTAACCCTAAATGTAAATTAGCAGGACACTTCCCAAAATTTCTGTCTAGGAGATTTGTATTTGGTTCATAACCTAGTTGTAAACTTAATTTGGGTGATAATGTTACGGATGTTATATTTTTATCCAAAACAGAAACAGACACAAATTTTGTTATTTCATCATAACGAAATTTCAAGTTCTCTCCGATACCATTTAACGCTCTCAAAATATGTTCAACGTTATCGTAGTTGGTAGCGGGAATATGTTTTTTGTAGTACACTGTTGATGGTTTATCTTCATTAGGAATTAACATGGTTTTTGTGATGTATACAACATTTTCATGATCTTGAACAGTAAACATTGTGCATGGATATTGAAACTCGACAACTCCAACCAACCATTCACCTTCTAATTTCATAGCTTTTGGTAATTTTGTTGAAAAATTTGTGGTCTTGTTATCAGGGAAGTATTCCATTGAACTATTGCTGAGCAAAGTTAAATAAAAACTTTCTTTATTCATATTTCTTTTAAACTAGAAGCTAAAATCCAACTGTTAAATTTATCTGGATAACCTTTCCACTTCACTAATACTTCTTTTCTGTTGCCTGAATAACGAGTACCAATTATTTTATCTATTTTATATTGTGAGGTGGGGTTGTAAGTGACCTTCTGTAATTCTCTTTCATAAAAAGTACCAACTATTGGTTCATTTTGTAAATCTGTAATTGTATAAACAACCCATGGAGATCTATCAATTATTGAAGATATAATAAATATTTCATCACTCCAATTTGATTCATATCCTTTTTGGAAAACATGTTTATATTTAGTTATTCGAACATAATCACCCACGTTGAAATTTGGTTTTGAATTTTCTAAAGAAAGTTTGTTTGACCCTCTATCATAAAGATTAGTCCAAACTGTCATAATATTGTTGGAACTTACATCACATGGGCACATCTTAATACTCGAGTGAATGCTGTGATTATAAGAGTATATTAAATCTTGTAAAACATCTATATATCTATAAGTATTATTATGAGTGAAATAACGCCACATTTTCATTTTTAGAGTTCTTTGAAATCGTTCAACAATACTAGCCTTAATATCAGGATTGTTAGTGGTATAGTAATTTATCTTTTTGGATTTAAAGTATTTTTGTACATCTTTTGAAACAAATTCTGTACCTTTATCAGATTGTATGTGAGTAGGGGTTGAATTACTTTCAGTAAATATACTTTCAAAACATTCTTTAGTTGTTTCTGAGTTTTTCTTTTTCATTGGTCTTGCAAAAGCATATTTACTAAATACATCAATAACACAAAGTATGTAGTTGAAACCATCATTATATTGAGAATAAGTTCGCATATCACTTAAATCAGCTTGCCACAGCTCATTAATATTTGATAGAATGTACCTATTACGCGGGAATTTTTTCCGAATGGGTTTATGTAATGTATATGTTTCTTGTGATTGTAACCATTCCTTTACTTGCTTTTTATCCATTTTACCCTTCATAGCTTTTGATAATTTATCAATACTACCAAAACCAGCGGGGTTAGATGGATCATAATAAATCCTGTTAATTTCTTCTAGTACGGGGTCCATTTTTCCCAATCGATCTTTTTACGTATTTTAGTTATATATCTTTTATCTCCACTGCTCGGTGTAGAAAATTCTTGAACTTCAATCTCGGAGGTTTTGTTCAGATCTTTCGCTTGAAGTTGGTTAATAAACTCACATCTCTTTGGATTTCCAATATAAGTAAGTGGTACTTTAATATCTTTCAATGCTTTAGCAAATCTATCCCACCCTATCGGATCACTTTTTTTTAAGGGTCTAAGTGAATCATTTATTAAATCAACAATATTACTTCCTGGAATTTTTTCATTATCAATTATGATTGTGCCTTCATTATCCCAACGTATTTTACTTTTACTTGATCCAATTAAGTTTAATAATGACTCACCTTTTTTATTATAAGTTTTTGGTATTAAACTGAGTATTTGTGTTGGTGAATACAGTGGATTTGCCTCACTTTCTATACTTTTAATGGAACCTTTCTCCTCCAACAAAGATTCAGCATCAACTGAACTTTTTAGATCTCTATCTTTATTTTTAAAACCAATTTTAGACTCATTTGAATATTCATTAGATGTATCAGAATAAATTGGTAATCTGAGTTGTTGACGATCCTCTTCGATAAAGTGAAGGTATCTTTGTAGTGTTTGCAAATATAACATCCACTTCTTTCGGTCTTCCGTCTTACTATTCATAATATTTTGCATTTCAATATCTAATCGAGACAAATTACTTGTATCCTTATTTTCTTGTTTTAATTTCTCAATCAATCCAGGTTCAATAAGTATCATTTTCTTAGCATTTTCCATATTAACTGGCTAGTCCACTTACTAATCCACTCAATATTGCACCTAATATTATTGGTAAGAAAGTCCCTCCTTTTTGTATAATAATATTTTTTCTTAGTTTATGTTTACACTTACGCACCAGTTTACGGAGTATATTTTTGTGTTTATTCAATTTTTGTTTATCTTGATCTTTAAGTGGTATCTTTCCTTGTAAAACGTTATGAATACATTCACAAATACAATTTATTTCTTTTGCATCACACGTTTTAAGTAATGCTCTTTGATGTTTTGGTTTAAGCGTATGCAAAGCATTTAGCAAATGTTTATGCGTTGTGACTCGACGATGCATCATTTAGAAATGATTTGAATTGTTTGATTCTTGGTGTATTTAAACTCTTTCGTAGGGACGTAGACTGTACAGTGACCATTAAATGGGAATACATTTGTCTTGATACGACAAAAATCATTTGTATTCTGTTTTAAATCTACCATTAAATATCCATGTGCTTCTAAAGTTGCATCCCTGTAGGCGTCTTCAATGAATTTTGTGTTATCTGGTGACACTTGTCGTGCTAAATATCTTATTTGAGTTTTATCTCGAGGGTTTTTAAAATAAATTATATAACTTGAGTTTAAAGAAATGTCTCTTTGACCTTTACCTTGATGAAATAAATTTTGTGTTAAATAAAATACACTAAGATTCCGGTGATGACTACCTTTTGTAAATATATCCACAATTCTTCCATCAGACTCTCTCATTAGATCATCAATAATAATAAGGTGTGGGTTTTCACCATCAAACATATTAAGATTTGGAATTCCTTGATGATAGTTAACATTTGGTAAATTATATAAAGGTTGCATTTCATCAAAGCACCATGTGATATGATTAAAATCACAATTACATATTTCTTTAACTGATTTTATGAAATTTGTTACAAAATTTGACTTCCCACATCCACTTGGTCCGGCCACAATAGCAGTAAACGGATGGATAAAGTGAAACATTTCACACGTCTAGAGTTTAAAGGGATGAAATAAAAAATGAAAATGTTGATGTAAAAATTTAATATATATAGCGAGGTAGCTCGTAACAAAGTTCGATACATCAGATTACCCGGAAAAATAATTAGGTTAGGTTAGGTTAGATTTTACAAACTTCCTATTTAATCTTATACAAAACACTATAATTGAACATTCCTATGACAACCATTGAATAGATTGGTACTGTAATAATCTGCTAATAACAGTACTATCATGGATACACTAGAATTACAAAAACATATGAAAAAGATTCATCCCAGTCTAGAAAATAATGTTTATGCTGCTAATAGACTGCCTATGTATACCCATGTACCAACGTATATAATATGCAATTTGGATGCGGATGATAAACCAGGTTCACACTGGGTAGCTGTACATATCGATACGAATGGCATCGGTCAATATTTTGATTCATATGGACGAACACCTGAGCGATATCATCTCCAGTTTTTGAAAAGGAATTGTAAGAGATGGGACTGGAATGTTGATAGGATTCAGAATGATTGGACTTCAGTTTGTGGTGAATATTGCTTAATGTATTTGCTATATAAGTTTCAGGGATATTCAATGCATAGTTTTACGAGCATATTTACAGGGAACACACTGTACAACGATATTTTAGTGGATGAGATGTTTCGCTCCTATTTTATAAGTAGATAAGGCTACAATTCCAATAAAAATGGCAGTAAAATGAATGTGTTTTATTGATGATTCAGAATAGCGAGGTAGCTCGTAACAAAGTTCGATACATCAGATTACCCGGAAAAATAATTAGGTTAGGTTAGGTTAGATTTTGATAAACAACGCCAGAAGCGAATCGCTTTTTAAAAAAGCAACAATTATAATAATATAGTACGATAATATATAAATATTGTTATAGTATTTTAGACGTATTTTTTCTTGAATATAATAATACATCGTTTGGTTAGAATAGCGAGGTAGATCATAGCAAAGAAGTTTAATACAAAAGCAGTGATAAGCGAGGTGCACAATGAGTAATAGATAAGAACGCCGAGTTGGGACGGTGTTGATAGATAAGGCCACCGGATATCAATTAGATAAGAGTTAATCGATCTGCACATCTCCGAAACCATGCATCCTATCGCTTCGGGAGTGAGTGCTATCGACTCAGCGTGGCTGCTTTAGTGGGAAAAGAGTCCAAACTTTTTTTTTTTTTTTTTTAGGATGGGGTACCACTGATTTGCGGGTTCGCCAACACGTGAACACAACTACTTGAACATTACTTGAAATCGAATAGGTACTTAAAAATCCCTTGGCATAAATAATAATTTTAATTTACTCTCCATTTCAAAACTCGTATAAAAACCAAGGCAATAAGTAACCAAGGTAAAAAAGGGTATTGCAGATACTGTCTAATAAGCAAATTAGATTCGCGGAAACAATTACATGCTTCGTTTCCTGCATTTTGCCTCCAAGGCTGAAAATATTAACGAACGCGATGATAAACGACTGCAATAGCGTAACTCTTTAATTGTTACGGGAACTACGTCGATATTGACCTTAGAGTTAAATATTTAACAAACCTAACTATATACAGTAGTACATCCATGCGTATTTTTTAACGTAAATAAGTTGATTAAGAGACTTTAAAATCTGTTAAAACGCAGCCTATTAAATCATACCCACTATTTTAATTTTCACATCATATTCAACACAAAGAAATAGCCCAAACATAAATAAATCGAAACGGACGCACAAACAAAAATTGAACAACTCAAAGAACAATCAACTTAACCATGAAAATAAGGCCACCTATCAAGCAAACCCCTATTACCATATTACCCAATCAACCAAAACTAAAACAAAGCTAAACAAATCATATACAGGCGTACAGATTACAATAGTACAGAAGCATGCGTCAACCGCGTCTATTCCAAACGCCCGTGACCCAACCCCGCCGTGGCCAGCACCGAAATAGCAATACCAAACATCCTGTATCCACGCGCCACGTGTTTCTTACAATGGCAACTTTTAACATTGTTGTCGATTCCCAATCTGAACGAGGAACTTAAAAAAGTTTTAAGCTAGTCTCTGATTTTTACAAAATATATCATACACGATTTCTAGTAAACTCGCTAATATCTTTGGGGAAATATTGCAATAAACAAGTAGCCAAAAAATATTTTGAATTACATTATCATAACGTAACCTATTCAAGCGTATGCCACAATTATGTCATGAGGAATAAAAATTATGGTATCGCCCTGAATGCCCACCTGAACGACCCTATTACAGACCAACTATAAGTGAAACCAATTAGCATTATTCTACCAAATAACCAATTAATATACAAGTTACACATGACACGAATGCATTACGCAGTCGACACATGCCCGTCTCTTCCTACCTGCGTTCAAAGACTGCACCGCCGCGTTTCAATTATCGGAATAGCCTTTTTGACGATTCACGGAAATATACTTGGAAATAACAGAACTGAGATGGTAAAAGCACTTTTATCACCACTTGGAAGATTTCAAAGCTTCACCTCAATTGGATTCTGAGAGGTTTACCTTTTATGTCTGTTTCTAAACCAGCTTTAGAGATGGAATTTTTTTGATGTTAAGATTAGATTATCTAGATAGGTTTCATGCAGAAGACAAGATCATTATCATGTCGAGAACTGATACACACGTTGGACCGGTTTTGATGATACGCGTTAGAGAAATGTTGGTAACAAATGAGCGCATCGGAATAAAATTACAGCGCATTTATGCAGTTAAAAAATGAAGCCTGCAAGATACACAACAGATACAAGATAAACAAGTAGGTACTTAGACAGGTGTGAATTTTTTCAAGGCATTTCTCTTTTCAAACATATCCCTAAAATATTCTAATGAGAAGTAATTTAACCCAGAATAAAAAAAGATGGATTGTTATTTAATCACACGTTAAAGTCACCAGGCCAGAATACACCGTAACAATAACCTAACAAACAAATATTCTAATAAGAAGTAATTTGATAACCCAGAGTCAAAAAAAGATGGATTGTTATTATATCACACGTTAAAGCCCCCAGAGTACACCGTAACAATAACCCAACAAACAACAGAAAAAACAATTCACACAATATCCATCCGACTATCGATAATTCATAAACAGCATTTATCAGTCTCCACGACGGTCTACCCTTACACAATGCCCGTCAATATGCTATTGAAAGTGATGTAAACAAAGTGGCCGATACGATCGGACGGACAATAAGTCGGTTGCGCTGGCGGTGACTCACCGGTAAGCCGACGTGATATGATAATATGTATTTGGAAACAATGCACACGGCAGTCAAAGCTACCGTTGTACTGGGAAACGAACGCAGAATTCAATGTTCATGCCCGATTCTCGATATGAGATAAACAATATGTATTGAGTCAATTGTTTATAGAAATCAATACTAATCCTAACACAAACAAGAAGGTATTTATGTAAAAATAATTGGCTATATTATCCTCTTATTTACAAAGCATTAAACTAAACAAAACCACAGTAATCTTATTGTTATTATATATGGTATTTTACCTAGGGCTATTGATCCGCAAAGCTTCTTTGTTTGAAAAACAAAGAAGACAAACACACCCATTGGCCATTAAATAATACAAAACGTCCTACTAAATCTCCTACATTCTTGAAATTCTTCTTGGAACTTTTTAATAGTCAACGCACCTTATACCTATAAAACTATCTGCCGATAACATTGCAAATCTTCTTAACGCACCTATACAGCATGTTCCGAGAAGATTCCTACAAGATTTCAAACCCACCCATCGCCCAAACGGCACAGGAAACGCACAAAAGCGACTCGTGTCATCAAAATGCAGGCCACTAAAAATAGAACAATGATATCGATTCAAACGCGTCCATCCGTCATTCACAGTGCCTTGCCCCCGCAACATTGTGTCGAAATTAGAAATACTCATTGTTGTATCGTGAAACAGTAAAGCCCTGCATTCATCGTAATATTTTGAGCAACAGCTGATCAACAATGTTGCTGGAATATTTGTGGTCCTCCGGCAAAAACACATTAACATGCGTCATGAACTTTACACCACGCACGTGTTGCCAGAAACTCTTCAAAATGTTGCTGGTAAACATTTTACAATGAATACGGGACTATATTGTTGGTCCCCTGCGAGACTGGCAATTGGCTTATAAAGTATGGCTAATAGCGGCCATTTAGCTTTATCAGATTGTAGACTAGGACTGTATAAACATGGAATATAATAAAGGTCAGTATAGATTGAAATCAATAGAGCTGACTCAAAACAAAGGCTCCGTTTGGAACATAACAATGTATTTAATGTGACTACATTTGAATTTTATGTTTGTTTTGTAATAATGTATCAAAAACAGAGATAAAGAATGGATATTGGATGATTTGATGACTATTTTAATACAATATTCTGAAATTAAATTGAAAATGGTGTGAAATAAATTTATCCTGCCCCATCTTCTCTTTAATTTTCACAACCCATAAATTGCACTTTGAACTACTCACCCATAAAACACCATAACATTTGACCTGGGGCTGCTAACATTTCCTGACTCTTGACGTTTTCCCATTTCTAAAGTCACATAAGCCGCTATGAATAAAAGAAAATACCCCAAGACATTGCGGATATCGATTTCATAGCAGTCACTTTCTCCTTCGTTTATAATTACTTATGCCGGTAAAGTCTAGGTATACACCTATAAGGACAGGGAACGTGTATCACGTCCAAGTAAATCTGTGTATTAAAATTATTAAATATTGAATGTCAATCAAGGTCAAAGCTTATTATAAACAGTATAATGTAACAAACAAATAAGTAACTACCAAATTGGAAACCACCGTCGCGTCGTTCTTATGAACGTCTCTTTGAAAATCACCTAGGCAAACTTAAACATCGATTTTTCAATGTTCATTAATCATTGTATGATTTGGTCTGATACCCACAAATAAACCCCTGCTTATAATAAGGACTGCTAACATTTACCACCTACTAGGTATTCCTAGTAGGTAGTAAATGTTAGCAGTCCAGAGGATTTAAAGTGACATCACTTTAAATCCTTAAAATCTATTCCTATTTTCGCCCTTTAAGTAAAACCTTATAAATCAGTAACAAAACTACTTCACCACACAGGAACCAAACGGCCAATTATCGTACGTCAAGTTACGTCTATTCCTACCGTTTAGCACCGCCGGTTCCGCAAAGCAGAGCACTAACTTAGGAAAATAGGCAGTTAGCACACCGTATATCATCCTGTATACATTCAACCAGTCGACTGGATATATTTATAGAGCGTAATCGCGGATTACCGATTCGCTTATAAACGAGCGTCAATTTATTAGTAGTAATGACTGCTATAAAGAGACACGGCGTGCAACGTCCTCTGCAGTACGGAGTACCACGGATAAAATGCTTTATTTATTTGTTTATTATTAAAAGCCCTTATGTACAAGACAAAAAGTATAACAATTACTTTTATAAAACAATACCCTTGTCTCAAAAGGGCGATCTAACTGCTAAGAGGTCTATCAGGATAGGTAGTACAAAAAGTTTTTGGTCAACGATAAAATGATCATTGTTGGAACAACTTCTATATTTGGTTTTATCGCGTTGGTTTTGTAATACGACAAGCAAGGACATTTAGCTGGTTACATAGCCTTTACATTTTATAGCAGAACATCAATACATAATGTCATATATCCATAAATATGTTCTTGTACTTTTGAAGGTTATCCGAATTAAGTTTTTGAATCTTTTAATTACAGTGTTACATAATCAATAATTCAATAACCCAGTATAATAATGTTACGAGACTCAGATTTTCCCTTATTTTCCGTGCAAACAAATCGCATACAAATATAACAAAGATATAACATTACAACTTTCCAATTACAACAATACCATTGTTGACAGTGCAACCAGCGTGACGGTACATAGTACATACTATACATAATTATAATGACAGTTTCACAGATTTCGCAAAAACCACTCTGTCACGCCATCATTAAGCTAGGACAGTAATTATACAAAATAATCATAATTCCAACTAAAATATTACTTTGGGTGTGTCTCTAATTATCATTCCTACGAGTAAAGGGCACGCGACATTAGAATACATAGGAGGTATCTACATTATAATTAAAACATCGAGGTACCGGATTGCTTGTATGCGGTAAGACAATGCGGCGAACTATTTTAACTAATATTGTAAATGCTTTAACGAATGGAAAATGGAGATATATATATACAACTTATTAATGGGAACGGAGAAGAAGTATGAATCTAAGATGCTGTGCTGGGAATAACAAGTGTATATGATGTTGATATAAAACTAAAACCCCTTACATTGCAATTTTAGGAATGTTTGTTCCATTATATACCTTTCCTGAGCCAAGAATGCTCAACTCGACATCACACAAAACTAAAAAACGTTAAAAAATAGTTGCATCAAACAATCCCACTATAAGTTCCCCACACCTCGACAATGACTTGCCAAATTAACCGGCAGTAGCGATTAAACAATAGATACTATAAAAGTCCTTTCTACATCTGACCCTGGACTGCATAGCGGCGTCAATCAAAAAACCATCCATCTCAATGCAGACCACATCCATGTGGGATCCAAAAGAGAGAACTGCGAAACGGCAATCCGATAGTCGCGTCTGGGCCGGCAGGGTTGCCACAAAGCTGAGAATCCCTTTGATACTGCCGACTTGAGTGACTAATAAAATCATAAACATTCCCGTAATCATCGTCATGTGTAATAGTTATTGCTTCTAAACATCACATGTGAGAACAGTGTATGTCGTATATAAACCACACACTATTCGCTTCACTATTTAATCAATGATAAGGTAATGCAAAAATAAAACGAACAAAATCTGCAGCAAAAAATTAATATGTACAATTTAATCCTGTTTTTCCACTTAACTCACAACCCTAGCGGCGACGGCCGGTTCCAATTACGTTGAGTGTTTCGAATAAAACCTAGATTATGCATGTATCTTCCACTCAAAGATGCTCGCGCCGACCGCGACGAAAAAAAGAACTGCCATTTGTAACTGTATCCAATAAACATAATATAATTGCAAAAATGCTTATAAACCGTGAAAGAGCACCGTCCCTATATAGATAGGATTAGGGGTGTTTCACGGCAGTCCGACTTATCGATTTTTTTTTACAACTTTTTTTTATTATATAGGTACCTACCAAAAGTCGCCTTATAAATGAATTCATTTTCACCACCATTAAGTTGAACACAAAATTATATGAAAAAGAATGCGCCTGCAACATCACACTTCATTCATATGCAGTACAAAATATCTTTAGTACAGTAATTACGCATTTTACGGGCTGCATATGGTTCCGGGTATCCTTATAGGAAGACAATAGTTGCCAGTTAACATTATTAATGACATACCTTAAAGGATGCCAGGATTTAACGGCGCACCAGCTACTCGACTGTGACTGATCACAGATGATCAATTAAAATAAATAAAGTTTTAAATACGAAAAAATACATACTTTAATAAGATAATCTCATGAAAATAGTGTATTTTCGGCGATTCTTTTGAACTTAGTTTGGATTAAATCCGTCATAACTACGTGAGGCAAATATGGCTCTTAAAGAGTTGGTTACATGCAAACATACAGTTGAAGCTAATATTAGCGTATTAATAAACTATTTCTTAAAGAACAACCCGTTATATCAACTGATGGTAAGGAAGTTAATTAGTCTGTGACAATTAAACGCGATAACAAAAACAGTTTTATATTGTGCATTGTTCTCATACAAGTTTTTCTTAGTTGCTCGTGAGTCGTGATAGAGATGTACCATGCATCAATTTTAATGTCTCAATTAAGATAATGAATGTATCTCTGTATAATGTTGCTTTTCACGCAAACACCACAAAAAAGGTTTAATTGAAATACGGTAAGTTTTTTTTAATATCTACACACGAAAAAATGCTGATGAGATAACTGATATGAGGAGGCAGTTTTAAAAATTTTAATTACAATAAATTAAGTCAAATTTGTTTTTGTTCAAAAACGCTTTCATCTACCTATTGGTAAGGATGTATCACATAAAGCATATAAAATAAAAGTAGGATATTAGGAGTGAATATTAAGTTCCAGATAACATACCCCATAGACCATAGCATCATGAAAGCAGCTGCTCAACAAAATGAACTACAACTCATTTATTCGAATAACGTCATACATAAATTGAAGTGCATAACCAAAACGTACCACCAGATGTTCCACACAAGTGAAGGCCACTCAATCTCACTGACCAAACATGGAAACCGGTGTGCGTCGTACGAGTGCGCAACTCCCGTAATTGAGACACCTTAAAATCGTCTTGAGAATTCGAAACATTCTGATAATAACACCTTGAGGGCCACGTTTACAGTCAGTCATATTAAGATACGAGTTGTAGGCTGTCTTTGTTATGTAAAAATTGCTATAGAACATCATTCATTGGGTACATAACGCACGAAAATGCTTTCCATGCACAGAATCCTAATAGGTATTAGTACATACACTTTCAGCATTTTACAAACAGAATAGATATTTTGTACAATACCCTGCACTTCTTTGTAATATTATTAAACGATATTTGTACTCAAGATCTTGTATTTTGATATTATAACTTCTCTTTTATACCTGAAGGTGTTAATAAAAATTAAATTTGCCAGTTTCATACGGAACTATAACAACTAGCCAACTACAACAAGCAACTAACAAATACTAAGTATACCAATCCATTTGCCGCTTTCATACGAAACTATAACAATTAGTCACCTACAACCAGCTTACAAATACTATATATCCATCCACATAAATCTACCAACCAGTACTACTAACGGCCGAGCCCAATATTCTATCTGATATCTTAAGATTGACCCGATCTTAGATTAATTTCTATCTGTGGATCGATCTTCGATCTTCGTCCCCATAACGAAACCTTTGATCTCTATCTTTAGTTACACCACGGATAGCAGTTAATCTACTCCCTCACATACGTTCCATTCCATTCATACTTACAAAAACAGTATTCGTTTAATTTAAAAGCGTTAAGTTTTATTAAAAACGTCTATTAAAATTTCAAAGTTACGAGTACATTAAAAAATATAGATAACATAATTATTTTGATATAAATACATGTGAACGTCTGCAAAGAGAAATATCAAAACAAATTTTCTACGAATTGAAACGTTATTTTTAAAGGAACGAAACGCACTTCTGTAATATTCTGTTGTCTGTCAATACTCAAATGTCAACCTCTTGTAAATCACAATTATTCACAAATCCTAACCTTTGCAGGTTTGAGTATTCTCAGTATTTTTAGTAAAACATAGTGATTATATTCTCTTTGATTTTTAGTAGGTACTTATTACTCGTTGTTATTTATTAGTTGTTAAATTACGGACAGAGGGACATATTGGGTGCTTTGTTTCTTCATAAAGAAACAAAAATATGGATACTGAACATGTAAGTACTACACTGCAAATTAGAAGCAAAATATAACGTTTCGCAAATATTCAATATTTAACTGTTTATTTTTTTTAAATCCTTATTCCAGAATAAAGCCAAAGCACTCAGTAAGGATGAAACAAAGGCGTTGCTTTCCTTGATCGAAGGAAGTGCCATAATAACAAATAAAGCGACTAACGCCACCAACAATAAGTTGAAAATGGAAGAATGGGTTAGAATAACGACATCATTCAACGCCAGTTTTGGGACTTGTCGCCGTACACCGCAACAACTCCGGTTAAAGTGGGAGAATTTGAAAAAAAACTCTCGCAAACGCAATACTCAGATACGGATGAATCGCATAAAGGTAACATAAATTGAGCTATAAAGTTGTTCTGTATAGTAACTATTAAATAAATTCTAAAAGTAATTTTCATTTTTGTTACTAGACTGGAGGTGGAGCGCCACCTTATATACCACCAGATGAAATACTGGACAGAGTCGCCTCACTGTTAGGCAGTACAGTGGATGGCTTTACAGTGGAGTTTGGTGGCGACTCAGAACAAGTGGTAGATTATGGTGATGGTGACTGCAGTGATGGTGCAATTACTAATGAAGTGGAGAAAGAATTACCACTAGACAATGGTGATGGGCAGGAGGTGCCATTTCTAGTCGTAAACACTCCAACAGCTGCATTACCTAAGAGGCTTTTTTTGGGTACTCCCCGAGCCAGTGGTAATTTTAATTATTTTTTATTTTATTTATTTTTTTATTTAATTATATTATATACTTCTTTTTTATTGATAGACTTCATTTTACTACATTAAATAAATTTTACAGGTTCTAAGAAAAGGCCAAAACCTGATGAGGGGCGCATAAGGAGAAACCTCGCAATAGCGGAGTATTATGAAAAAAAGAAAATGGTTCTCGATTGTTCATATGAGAATATCAAATTAGAAAATGAGAAACTAAAATTAGAAATAAGCAAATTAAAAGAAAATAAGGAATAAAAAATAAAGTTTTTACTGATTATAAAGTTTTTATTGGTTAAAAATAATGTCTGATGAGTTCCGTTCTATTCTCAACATCATTTAACTCCATGTTAGGGAGCTGATCTGGATCTTCAGCAGCAACACACGGCACATTGACTTCAGGAGGCACTTCTTCAATATTATAAGTTCTACAAATGTTATGTAAAACTGCTGTAGCGATTATAACTTTTTGTATGTTAGGTAATGATAGTCGCATTGTCAAAGAAATTACTGGGAATCGGCGTTTCCATATTCCAAAGGTTCTGCAAATGCATAAATATAAAAAAAAATATTTAAAAACATGGCAGAAAGATCAAGGAAAATAATTGTAGATTTATGGTACCTTTCGATGGTATTCCTGGTTTTTATATGTGCCTCATTGTACCTGATTTCTTGGGGAGTTGCAGTATTTAGCAATGGTGTTAAAAGATAAGGCCTATTTGGATAGGCACTGTCTCCAAGTAACCATTGATTACCCAAAGCTCCAGTCTCACATGAAGCTGTAATAGAAATAACAAAATAAGTTATAAATTCTAATTTATTAAACTAAAATTAAAGTATGCAGATGTAGTACCTTACCTCTTAATGTTGAATTGTTAAAAATAGTGGCATCATGTGTTGATCCAGGCCACCGGGCAACAACATTCATTAGTTTGAGATCGCCATCACAAACACCTTGAACATTCATTGAGAAGATCCCCTTTCGGTTACGAAACTCTTCACCTATTTCTGAACCTAAAATAATTCAAGTATTCATGTATTGGATAATGTTCTCTTATTTAATCTAAAATCAAGTAACAACATGTTCATTTTAATGCCTATTAATAATAAAACATACATACATGGAGATTGGATATGGACATGAGTACCATCAATGGCACCACTTACTCGAGGAAACTGGGCTATATTAAAGAATTTTTCTGCACTCCTTACATGTAAATAAATATATTTATCATACAATCTAGCTATTGCTGCAGATATGTCGGCTACTATTCGACTTGCAGATGATTTCGAAACCCCAACAAAATCAGCAACTGATATTAGCATGGTGCCCAATGCATAAAACCGCAATGCTAGCAGCAGTTGGTGCAAAGGAGATACACCATTGTTTCTGAAAATATATAAGTACATTAGTGATAGTAGTCACAGTATAAAATTATAAAAACAATATTAATAAGTTTCAGTAATGTACTAACCGTTTTGAGGTAACTCTGATGAATGGCATTATTTCAGTCAGGAGAAATTCAACTGCAACTTTGTTTAACCTAAACCTAAACGTAAACTCGGCGTCGTTGAGAGTAACCAAAACATTTACTCGTTGATATTGCCTGCGGCGTGGATGGTCACTAGGTTCTAGTTCGTTATCAGTATCATCCCAATCCGATAATTGATTAAGCATTTCAAGATCACTGTCATCGGTATCACTTGAAAACATTTTAAGCTATAGATCAAACACAAAATCCAACGAATTCGGACGATTACAAACCAAGATTGATTTTGATCTAAAAATTAACTGTCAAAATGAAAGATAGTTTATTGAAACAGCTAAAATGTCACTTTCATAGAGAGGCCTATCCGAAAACGTCAATCCGTCCTCTCAAGGATGGATTGATGCAAACGATTGACATTTCCATAGATCGATTGATTATTGAGACGCTTTTTTGAAAAATGGATAGGAATTTCAATCCCCAGTAGCAGATTTTCGATTAGGATCGATTATTGGGCTCGGCCGTTAAACGATCAAAAGCATGCAACAAAGTGCAGTGAGAACGTCAAAGCGTATGCACTTCATGTGTTCCCAAAGGATGCACAAGGCTGGGCGGCACATGTGCTGTGAGTCTGTGACGTCATCGCCAGTCAGCTGCGAGACGATTGTAGTGTTCTCTGGCTTATGCGTGTTAGTAAGTAGCTCGTGTGATAAGACTTTATGTATGTCTAATGTTCTGTGTTATGTATTTCCCTTGAAGTATTACGTACATATGTGATTCAATAATTCCTCATATTTTGGTAATGTAAAGCAGAATCTTATTGCGTAGTGTTTTATGTAGCGTTTCTGTTAAGTTAGTAAATCCCGTAGTTACCTAATTTAAATAAATTTATTTTAACAATGAATTGATTATTATGTATATAGACAATCTGTTATTTCTACCTAACTACGCCCTTTTGAAAATATTCTAGACACCCTAGCAGTTACATTACGCATACTTTTATGATTATGTACACAGTTATAAATACATTGATCAATCAAGAAACCACATAAGTACATAGCAGAATTAAAACTTCTATAATTACCTACATAGAGTTATTTAAACAACACATTAACTAGACGCGCCCATCGGTGTGGGCGCGTTAGCTTTGCGAAATCACTAGGTACCTACATAGTATAAAACAAAGTCGCTTTTTCTGTCCCTAAGTCCCTATGTATGCTTAAATCTTTAAAACTACGAAACGGATTTTGATGCAGTTTGTTTTTTAACAGATAGAGTGATTCAAGAGGAAGGTTTTAGTATATGATTTATTAGGTTTTAGACAAAGCGGGCGAAGCCGCGGGCAGGAAGCTAGTAGAGTTATAAACAACACATTAACTAGACGCGCCCACACCGATAGCTTTGCGAAATAACTAATAAACGATTATGAAAGTGTGTCAATCTGTCCTTTAATCTGTGCAGCGATAAAAATGTCAATTACACCGTTCGCGTTGTCGAACCGAAGACATTTCGCTTTGCGGTGGAATATTGACATTTTACGGGAATCGGCACACTTGTGCATTGAGCATAAAAAGTCAAGTGGAGCCGGATAGGCGTAATGTATGTGATATAAATGACATTATACAGACTGTACGTATACTTATATTATGTATACGATGGTAAGGAAATTGATTCTCGCCGTTTTATTTGCACTGTAGCGGGGTGCGTAACAACAAACAAAGTTTGATCAAACTGTGATAAAAGCACGCATGTCTATGTGTACGAATATACATATCGGATGATATAATGTAGCGACTTATCAAGCAATTCGAAAAATATAAAAATTTGGAATTTCTTAATGTACACAAAAAATCGTATGTAATTTTATATACGTGTTAAAAAATACAAATTATTATTAAGCTATTGCATAGCTTCTATCGCGGGCCTTGAGCGCGGGGACCGAATCGAGAAATTCCGTAACGAAAAAACCTCACGCTCCCCACTCCGACGGGCGGAGGTGTGGCTTGAAGGCATAGCATGCAATAGTTTGGAAAATCCAAAAGTGCACGCCTCATAATTTTTTTTTAATAATTATTTATTAATTATTATTTTTGTTTATATTTAATAACAATTAAACCACATCGAATCAGACCCTGAAAAATGAAAGGGTTCTATTCCTGAGCATACTCAAGCGTAAGAGAAAAAAAAAGACTCGATTAGTAAAGTATTTCGGTCGCTATCGTGTTAACAAGAAAATCCTCCGCACATACAGACACACGGACGTCCAAGACAGAACTTTTTTAAACTGTTTTTTAACTAGTTTAAATAACAAAAATGACATCAAAAATATCATGAATGTTAAAAATAGTGTTTTTTCTTAATATGTGTGTGTATGTATTATCTTACAAGTGCAATGTATGATACATAAAGACATTTTAAGTTTGAAAAATCAGATGTTTTGCGCGAAGTGACAGTAGTACCCACCTCAACGCTTCGCTTATGAGGCGTGCAATAGCTTTACCGCGGCAGTCCCCGAGTGCCACACGTCTTTTTTTTATTAGTAACAACACAATACTTTCCCCACCACTAACTAAGGTCATTTCAATATTTTTTATATCTACCTCCAAAAACCGAACACCAAATTTTTCCTCTAAATTTCTCCCATTACACAAACACCTTATCCATAAAGTAAATGAGACTAATTCATATAATTCATCAGTTCACGGCTCGTTAGTTGCGACTGTATTAATTTCGGATCACGTTAAAAGCCGATGATCGTCACGGCATGATATTTGAGGCGTGGGAATACAATTTACATTGGGTAAGTATTTGTTTTATTTGTTGTGTGATTGATGAAGAATAGCGTATTTAATTTCATTTAATTTGTTGGATTTTTGTTTTAATTATATTTTGAACGTTTGATATAAGTATTGTTAACGAATTACATTCCTATTTCCTACACTAAGTATTATATTTTTAAAGCTATAACATACCACCGGTAAAGAGATAGACTATAGCCTAGAATAGAACAAAGGCTATATTATATATCATATTATACTGACGCAAGCAAAACAACACGCATACGCGATACAAAAACTACATGCGAATAAAAAAATCACTGAATCACCATACGAAGTGGCACAACGATCGTTTAACCAAAACATCGAAGCCCAAGTTCAACGACCTCCAAATCCCGATAATTAAACTGAATCTTAACTTGACGGGGCATAAAAAGTTATCGATGCGCCCGCGCCGAACATGTTCTATTGTAATTTGTTACAACTCCCGTCCGATTAGGGCCCTTCTGGCCTCCTCCACTCAAGCGACAGCCCAAGCCGAGGTTCGTGGTCCCCGTCAAGGGGGGACGCCCTTGTGCATGTCGCTACCAGGGTGAACCTTCAGTTCACCCCCGCGTCCGCGTTAAAATGTAGAAGCCCTTCTGGCTAACATTGAGAGACACCTCACAAAAAAAAAAAAAAAAAAAAAAAAAAATGTTACAACTGTAATACTGCTACAACTGTAATTGTACGATTTAGTTTATTCACATTACGGTTTGGTGGAAAATTTTGTTTTCAATGTGTTTCATAATATAAATATTACGGAAAACTGAGCTTAGACTATGTCTCAGTGGTCAGTTATAGATTAACGTAGAAATTCTAGTAATACGTTTGAATCCACAAGACTGTAGATTTGGCTTATAAACTTCAAGAATGAATCCTATGAACGGTCGATACCTATGAATGTATCAGCTGTATTAGGTTCATATAGGAAAAAAGATTCTAACCTGATCATCCCTGTTTATAATCTACAGATTACAGTACATAATATGGGTTAGTAAGACGACCTTGTGCGTCGCGCGTCACGGTGTACGCACGAACGTTGTTACACGCCGCCTTCACACCTAAGTCACTTTATATCTGTGTGAACAATGTTTGGTTGTTATTAAGGAAAATGGAATGTAATTAAATCCCGATTTTTCCCTATTTGTCAGCGCTCGAAGTTACTCTGGACGGTGGAGGTGGAGTACCATTTATTTAGAAAATATTACACGTCATCTAAGTTAAGTCTACCATACTCAAAATCAACTCAAAAAATAAAAATTGCATATCTCTGTATCGACTATCGGTGTCTTGCCATTGTCAATTAAAGAGGTCAACACTCCATATAGTATAATCCCACCAGTCGTTTGTCCTGTCTTAAAAAATTGCCCATGATACTCAGAAAAGACGCTCAGTAGTAAAAGAATTGTTAAAAGCTACCAGCAAATTTTTGAGTTAAGAAGGTATACCTATCTTATGAAACAAAAAATCCTCTTTAGTTTAGAAATACCCTTAAAAAAATAAAATAATGCGTAAAATCGCGACAGACTGAATTGGTATGATAATAGTTGAATATCTACAGTCTACACTATTCATATTGAATGGTTCGCAACTAGTATGGTATTATATTATCTCTGGTTCGTAATATCCGGTAATATCGACTGGATCTGCTTCCATTAATCTTACGACTGGCACTGTCGAGTGACCACGCTGAA
The DNA here is from genome assembly GCA_029959065.1 of Colias behrii. Classification (NCBI taxonomy): domain Eukaryota; kingdom Metazoa; phylum Arthropoda; class Insecta; order Lepidoptera; family Pieridae; genus Colias; species Colias behrii. The sequence goes on from JARWMC010000013.1 coordinate 2,089,947, forward strand.
CTAGAGTTCATAGCGGTTATTTTATTTATTAATTTTTTTGCATTTTCAATTCTTGGTTTTTAATGCATCAATTAATACTGCGCTACTTAAATTAATGGTAGATAAATATTCCTAATTTGGTAAATTTGCAATTCCTTGAATCTCTTATCTGTATTATGTATATATATACATAATTCATTTAAAATCTGATGAATATAAAATAAAATAAGTTCTTTCGTTAAGTGCCAATGACCCCGTACGCCTATCGTATATGGACAAATTACAGTAATTTCTATTATCTTACATTCATTTTTAAATTCGTAAAACGTGGTAAACTATGTTACACAAACATATTAATTATGTCAGCACAATGTATTTTCTATTTGCTCGTTTAATACAACTATATACGTCTATCTAATAAATAAAGAAGAGTCACCCTATATACCCTTCAAAGTACCAATATTCATAATATAAGAACTTCATACATATTATACAAAAACTGCACATCAACCGAACCGCGTACACACTAGCGGCTGCATTCCACAACACCTATGCCGCGGCTACTGCGCATAAATATTTTATAATTACATTCCCGGATGAATCGACGCGATTGTCCGATAGACTGTTTTGAGAATAACGCTAGAGTAATGTTGCTTATATTATGTTATAATGTGTGGTGGTTATTTAATTACGTCGTAATAATAATTATCGAGCAACTTTGTATAAAACCTATATAATAAATTTTATATATTTCATTCTGTAACTAATGTTTTCACCGTGAAAAATTAAAGAGAGATAGGTAGTCTTTACATTTAATCGCTGACTCAATACTTAATATTAGTTAAGTTATAACTAAGTTCAATTCATATTGGACACAATAAATATTCCTGAAACGATTTTTTCCACAGATATCAAACAATAATAAAATACAAAACCTAATGTATCTACATCTCCATACACTAAGCACTAAGCAGCTAATATCCCACCAAAGATGATAAACAGCCCAAAGCCACGAGTTCATTACGCAATGCGTCAAAACACCATTGCTCGCATACACAGCGGCTATACCCACCTACATCTACCGGCCACTATAGTCTATATCTAACGCGTCTGCAAGTTCCATGGTGCATTGCGGTGCAGATTCCCGATTCGATATAACTACAACGTATCCAATCGATTTAACTGGACGTTTCGTTGAGATCGTATAAAACAATAATCGATTAACATTGTTATCTTTATCTACGTCATTAAATTGTAAGTATTGTAATGGTTTCAAGTGTTATTTAAAAGTAATTGCATTTGAAATACGTATATTACTTTTAATATGCAATTTCCTTACCAGTTTGTGTGGAATGTTAATAATGGGTAGATAATATGGCGATAACTAAGAAATACTAATTCTATTACATTCTTCTAGATTAAGTTTAATTATCTAACATAATGTAACTTTTAAATGCCATACAACAGACAAAAACAATGAGAAAACGGTTCATTTCACTTTATTACACTGATTGAATTGTGTCCGATTCAGCTACTGTACAATGTACATGTAATCACTAATGTATCTACATGTATTATGCATGCAGCTCCATACACCTCTACTTCGATAATAAACAATATCTTCTCTCGTACTGTACCTATATGACAATCTTAAAAACAAGCTCGTAACCAAGTAAATATTGCCACATGCCCTCTACCTAAAATATAATTAATACAAAACAAAATAAATACACATTTCGAAAGATGCAATAAACCTTCAACTTTTAAACGTGCCATATTTGTAACCTCGGCTCATCCACGTCAAATATCGTTTCGAGTCGTAGTAAAGTCGAAAAGCCCATAACATTGAATTAAGCAAGAGGTGCTATATCAAAAGCAATCATCGACCGTCGAGCGCTTGCATAATAAAACGCAATTAAGCACGCGATCCGACGTCTACACTCTACAGACTACAGACAGACTATAGCAAATACAGATAATAGCGAATTATTATTCGATATAGATTTTTATCATTCACAATATTTTGTGAATGATAATAAAAAAATTATTATTAAAAAAACAAAATACCCGACTGCACACTAAAAAAAGAGTAAAACAAGCCCCACAATAATATTGATCAATCAAATGCTAAAAACTAATTATGTAAAGGGGACCAACAGAGGCTTATTTATAGTCATTTCGGTTGTGCACCATTTAGCAGAATTTTCGTTGGTGGCGGTCAAGGTGGTCCCCGCCTGCGATGCTTTCCATCAACATTTATAAATTATATTCAGTAAATTTGTATTCAAAATAAGTTTCTGTTTATTTAACTATCGATTACGAACACATATTGTAGTGTATTTTAATATAGGTATTGTTTAAACGGTATTACATAATTAGTTTTTAGCATTTGATTGATCAATATTATTGTGGGGCTTGTTTTACTCTTTTTTTAGTGTGCAGTCGGGTATTTTGTTTTTTTAATAATAATTTTTTTATTTATAACTTTTTAGCTGTTTTTATTTAACGAAAATGTTGTAGATGTAGAAGACTATGTATATGTAAGTACCATTTTAAATTATTTCGACGACATTTGGCTTTAGATTACGAGTGATGTTACTCCGCAACATAAATTTACCGCCAATCTGGGCTGTTGGTAGTGAAGAAGAAAAAGAATTAGGTGAGTCATTACTGCTGAAGATCCCGCAAACGTTTAAGTTCAGTTAAAGAACATTCGTCGTGGGGCCGGTCCAACAGCTTTTTTGGGTCAAGTGTTTTTATTGCTAACCCAGCAAGTGTTTTAACACGGCTTAGGGCTACATAAGCCTGGCCCTTTGCAAACACGTTTGATAGGTCCACGACAGCCCGATCCAAGGTGGTACCTTGCAGTTTGTGTACCGTTACAGCCCAACAAAGTATCAAAGGCAGCATCCGACGTTCAATCTTCCCTTGTCCGCGAAGCGCATCAAAGTCGACAGTGGAGGGCTCTATGCGAACCCCCACACCCAATTCATTGCCCTTAACAGAACGATCGTCGAACTCTACGAATACTGCCTGCGGTAACTCACCTGGTTCTAACTGCTCTCTGCGAAGAGAAGGCCACTCAATTCTTCTTATGATACCCATAGCACCGTTCACCAGACCGTGGTTTACATTGATGTTGCGGCGTAACATCACGCGAGATCCAATTCCAATAGTTAGTGTGCCGAGAATGCCCCCTGTTTTGTTCGGGTCGTCAGAAATGTATTGTTTGCGAGGGCACTGACCGTAGGTTTTAGCTTCTAGGGAGATGTCAACAGCGTTTATTTGGTAGAGCTTTAACGATTTGCCCAACTTTTTAGTCATGGCTGAATTATAAGCATCGACTTGTTTCGTAGTAGGGAAAATTCGAACTGCCTCTCCATCGGCAAATGGACCCTCTAGTGGAATTCTGCGGCTGTCCAGGATCTCAAGTTGGTCCATCGTTAACTCACCAACACGAATATTATTGAGAATGTCCACAAAGGTATTGTCTCCTGCCTGTCTCATATTCTGTGGCAATTCACAAAAGCTGAACAATTGCCACAGATTTGTTTCACCAGTTAAGTTCGACGGCTGTCGGAAGCAGTAAGAACCACCGGTGATTCTGGAAACTGGTGGTAACTGCATGAGATCTCCAAACAAAATTACATTGATACCACCAAAGTTCCCTTGATCCTGTTTTAGTTGCTGGAGGCGAATGTGAATGTTTCGCAGTGTTAAGTAGGGCACCATTGATATTTCATCGATGATGAGCCAATTTATATGCCTCCACTTTTGTCGCTCCCTTTGCAGCCTTTCACCTGTTAGTGGGCGTAATGTTTCATTTCTTCCCTTTTCAATTGGTAGCGCAAAAGTGGAATGCAGTGTAGTTCCACCGATTAGTCTGGCTGCTACTCCAGTTGGTGCAGTAACAATCACGTTTTTACCTATTTCAGTGTTACTCAACCTACGAATTTGTTCAGTCATAACTTTTAAGGTAAATGTTTTTCCGGTACCAGCTCCTCCAGTAACAAAAACTAGTAACGGATCAGAATTCGACACGTCCAATAACTTTTGGGAAATTTTTTGAAACAGTTGTCGTTGACTCATGTTCAATGAAGCTACAAATGTTTCAAACTGATTGTCTGGCATGCCTATGTCAGTTGGTTCATCTTCGACTTCTTCGATCATAATATTATGACCGCCGTCGTCGAGTATGTGTTCAATAGGCTGAACGTCATTGTTGTCATTTGCGTCATCGTTTTGTTCCTCAACGGTTCCTGCTGCCAAGTTTTCTGCCACAATGCGGCTTATAGCTTGTTGGATCTCAGTTTCCCACCGCATCATAGTTTCGGCGTCAAAACCTTCTTGCAGCGGACGTAGTCGATGCCTTTTGGCCCAGAAAGCTTCTTTTGCAGTATTAAAACCATCCAACAACTCTTCCTCTGCTCGGAACGGAATATGAGTCAGGACCAATGAGTAGTAATATGCTTCTGGGTCTGAAGACAGCGTATAATAACGCGTTCGGAGTATAGCTGGACGTGTCCGCTTTTTCATCCTACCTACGTTGTCTAATAAGGTAATGTATCGACGACTAGACACGTCCTCATCCTCAGCATCATAGGCATCAGCATCTTGTTCATCCTCCTCTGTATCGTTTCTAGTAGAGACAACCTCGTACCAAATCGCAAACTCACCTAAACTAAGTTGCTCCAGAGAAAGAGGTCTGTGAACGTACCTATCAAATACATTTTTGTACGGTTCGGAACTTTCTGTGTCAATCCTAAGCATTCGGTATCTTTGTTCAGGCGCGCAAGTGTTTACGAAAACACATTTACGTGAACTATCTCTTAATTTTAAATGACACAATCGAAACGCACATTCGTTGGCAGAGACTTCTCTGTGAGACAAGATTGCGTTTTGGATAGCAAAAACCAGCCGTCTTAAGTTGCTTCCACCGCGGTCTCTTACAGCACTTATAGCTTGCCTTATTGATCTAGAGACCTCTGCAGGTTCAGCTTTTGAGATATACTTTGAGATGTAGTACGCCACACCTAAAGCTGACCCGCAAGGCTGTAGATCAATATTGGCGCGCCACAGTTTTAATAATCTCGAATTGTAGCAGTTTATCATGGTTTCCGAATCTGTTCTTTTTAATATATAAAATCTTCCACCATTTCTCATTGCTTGCTCGTCGTCTAAGATTGTAGTGTTTTCAGACACTGGTCTCGGGAAAGCGAATCTACAAACGTTTCGGTTATTTTTGAAGCATGTTTGAGTGTGTCGATGTGTTTGTAACTGAACGACTAAATCATGCATCTCTGAGTCGTCCTCAGCGTCGGGAACCTCACACGTGACAACACGCTCCAGCAACTGAATACCTTCAGGGGTGTCAAAAGCCGGCATATTAGCACACCATAAAACCATGTGAACGTGAGGGCTACCTCGTAGCTGAAATTCTATGCGCCACCAAAAATCAATAATTTTCTTTCCTAAAATCGGATCCTCTTCTCTTCTCAGCCTAGTAAACAAAGTGTTTAGGCGCAACATAAATTGTCTTGATAACGTGACTGGGTAAGACTCGACAAGGTGCTGCTTTTCAAGGAAGGTCAAATCTTCAAAAGAAAAATTTGGGCGGCCATCGGCAACTAAAAGGGCTTTTAGCATGTCGGGCCAATTTAAATCGTTACAAGAGAGAGTAAGATACCAATGAGGAGGACCTAAATTTTTCACCATGGCAAGAAGATCCGTATACGCTTTGTGCCAGTACGCGGACGTGCCACGTATGTTGCGCATTACCAGGTGCACATTTTGTACAACATCTGTGGGCTCAGCTCCATCCTGACGCAACCGGCCACAGACTGAAACATTTTGTTGAGCCTTGCAAAGTTCTACTAACGAGAGGGCGTAAAATATGTACTCGTTAAATTGGAACCGTTTGTCATTGCTCATCACTCGAGTTTGGTAGTAATCGAGCGGTGTTATTGGAACGGGTCTTTGTTCCCTAAGCCCATTTCGACCATCTGGGAATAACCTTATCCACGCTAGCTCTTCTGCTCTTTGCTCTCTCAAGACGCTGACCGGGGGCACAGTTTTCCGTTTGAGTTCGTAGATAGGTATTGGTCTCTCTTCTACGGTATTAGCGTTCGAAACAACTTCGTTTAGATCTGGAATATTAGTATCAATCGGCATAAGAGCTGTAGTAACAAACGCGTGTTCTTCGTGAACAGGATCACTGCTATTCAGATTGCCGTCGCTAACTATCTGAGTGTCGTGTTGTTCATTCAGTACTGGCGATTCATTTGGGATGACCAAGGGTGTTGCATTTATAGCTGTGATACTATACTGCATATCTCGATGGCCTCTTACCTGTAGTGCAACAGCAAGATGTTGACATAAATCGCCTTGATTTGCAAACTTCATCAACATGGAGGCTCCTCTGTTAGGTGCAACATAACCTTTGGGTCCCCGAGAATGTGAGTCGAATAAGTAATATTCTGGGATCTCGACATCGGGAGACTGATTGCGTTCGACGATTACTTTCATTACCGCCAATGCAATATTTGTTTGACATGTAATAATTCCTTTATCGTGTGTTGTAAAAAAATATTCAATCCCCGAAGACAAATTAGGGAAGTATCCTTCAAGAACGTCAGATGGCGCACTCGAGTTAACAACTCCAACGACAACATCGGGCTGTATATTTAATTCGAATTCTGTAGCGGCCACAGAAACTGCGGGTAATAGCTCTTCAGTATTTAAAAATTGCGGTCTGTTTGCAAGTCGTGACATGCACCTGTTGAAATATGTATTACCAGCTAATAAAATTCGATCCAAGTCAGATGGGGCCCATTCATTTAATGGTTTGGAACTGGAGTAGGCGATAGCCGTGGCGGCATTAGCCGTGCACTGGCGGCCACGGGATTCCTCTTCAAACCGATCACTGCCTTGGTGAAAAGACCCACGCAAGATGTGACGGTCATGTCCCAAAGCCTTGAAGTGATTTTTTGGCTCATTTCTAATGTGATCTGCATTTTCTAATGTGATAACTGCCTCCAGAATACTTGACCGTATCTCTTCATTGGTAATGTTAGTATTAATTTGCACATTAGAGTACAAATGATTGTTTCGCAATAGCCACTCTAATGCTTTCTTATTTTTTTCGATGTCTACCGAGTATCGTCGATTGTTTGTCACGTTATCTAAATTTTCAGTGACCACACTTATTCCCGCATTTGCTATATTCAATGGAAGCTGTTCAGGTATCTCTTCAACTTGCTGTGCAAAGAGGATGGCTTGCCCCTTAAATCCCTGTTGTCCGTAACGACCACCCAGACGCACCACTTTTATAAACGGTTTTATCCGAGAAATGAGCCGCAGCTCCATCTCTGATAGACATTCAATTTCAGGCGGAATAGGTGCAACAGTCATGTTGTTCCAAAATGCATTTGACGGGCACTGATTCCTTGACAATTTGTTGGCGCATCTATTGCAACAATCTATGCGGTCTGAAACATTTTGTGGTAGAACAGTAATATTAGCAGTTAAGATACTGCGTGACTGTTTCTTGTATAGAAGCTTATGACATACGTAGCACACCACATCCGCCACTTGAGAAATCGCTTCATTGAATGTGGCATCACTATTTGTAAACAACTGCCGTCGAACACGAGACTGTGACCTCATAGCCGAAAGTCTTTCTAAACGCGAGCCAGGTGATTCGTTGTTACGAGACTGCACAGCATACTCTCGCATCTGCTCGAGTCGAGAAGCGCGGGATGATGGAGACTCATGCTCACGAATTAATTCGGCATGCTCCCGCATCTGATCGAGTCGGGCAGCGCGAGTTGGTGGAGACTCGTGTTCGCGAACATTTCCCGCATGCTCCCGCATCTGCTCGAGTCGAGCAGCGCGAGATGATGGAGACTCATGTTCACGAACGTTTGTGGCATATTCCCGCATCTGCTGGAGTCGTGTCATACGAGACGACGGGGACTCAGCAGCTCTCTTTTCAGATTTGCTAGCTGCAAGCCTACGCCGCTTTTGTTCCCTATCAACGCTAGACTCACGTGCTTGTAAAGTACGTCTACGGGTACTTTTGTTATTTATAAGCTCTTGACGTGAAGTAGGTGAAAGTTGGCTGTACCATTGGGACATTCTTACTCTTGCTTCTAAAAGCCTTTTTTCGCGTGCCTCAGGAGATTCGGCTTTTAATTTTTTAGCCCGAGCCTGAGCCCTTTTTGTTTTGCGAGATAATCCCATATTGTATGTTTTTATTTCTTAAAATGATCTGATACCTATTGCCGAAAAAATCAGTACTAATGGAGAAGTACTTAATAATAATAAAAAAAAACAGTTGAACTATAACTAAAAAAAAAAATACAAAAAGAATAAGTGAGGATTGTTTAAAAGTATGTTACTTAAACTAACCAAAAATATCTACCTACCTAGTTATTTTATTAATAATTATTATTATATTATTAATTAATATGAAGAATTTAAGAAAGAACCAAAAAAAGAACGGAAGAACGAGTTAATTAATTAGAAAGAACGAATAAATTTAAAGAGAGAAACACGAAAGAAAAAAAAAAGAACGAGTTATTTATACTTTATAAGTTTCGCGTCAGACGACGAAGTATCGAAAAAATCGCTATTTAGAGACGACCGTCAACGACGTGTGCCCTCATGCGTGTGCCCGCAATCGGGCTGTATACTCGAGCATATCCCCCTCCGCACCGCGCCGCGCGCCGCATGCCAGGCCACGCCCTATCTTTTTGCTTGCTAACGCATGAGTTGCTTTGCGTTGACGCAGAATTAACATGTTCCCGTGGGAATTTTGAGAAAAAACGTATCCTATATTAATTACTCCCGTGATTGAAATGAATCTAATGATACCGCATACATATTTTTTTAAAGGGAAATTTAGAAAAAATATTATTATGTCTTTATCCCGTGGGACTTTTAGGATAAAATGTATCCTATGACACTCCCGTAATCAAGACAAATCTAACGATACCTCATACATCAAAACCCATCAAGCCGTTTAGGCTACAGGTGGTCACAAAGGAAAAGACATACATACATACTTACATACACTCGAAAAACATTACCCTCCTTCTTTGGCAGTCGGGTAAAAATCTATGGTCCTTCGAGAACTTAATAACAACTTGTATTACAAAAACGAAAGTTTGTATAGGTGGTTCTGTATTTATGTATCTACGTGTTTTATTATATTTTATGTTTATTTATAGACTTAAGTATATGCAATAACGCTATGAATATGCATGCTAGGGCCGGAGCAGAATTAGTCAGTCGGTTAAAGAAATTACAATCGCATAAGCGTAGTTTATTTCAAGGCTGTTCTGAAAATTTAAATTGTTGCTTCATTCTCATACTTTTCTTTCCTACAACATCTTGCTCTTAACTTAATACACTTAAGATTGACACTCGCCCTCAACAAACAGCACAAAGCAAATCAGTATAGCATTCTAAACAAAATTATGCATGCAACTCGATTGCAGCTTACATTGATTGAATACATAACCTTTTATGTACTAGAGGAACTTTCAATTTAATGCATTTTAAATGCAGGAAGCACATTGTGATCAATGTATGAACCAAATAATTATTAGCAGACGATTTACCGTGTTATAAATTGAAGAAAAATTTTGCATTATAAATTCGGAGTAACGACGTAAGTATACAGTATTGAATTGAACACATAACTTTAATAATTTCTATTGTCATTGAATTCAACTAAATACAAGCGTAAATTCAATACCAAAATACATTACAAAATAACATTGTATTTATACAGGGTGGAAGGTTAAGATGGGGCATGAAGGGCAGGTACCTTAACCGTGTCTGCGGACGCGGTCCGACATAACCCAGGGCTCTTCCCCCGAGTGCCCTGGGTATGCCTAAATGCATTCTCCACTATAAAAAAAAAAAAAAAGGTACCTTAACCGTTGTAGCTACATGAAAACGTTCTTAGGAGACTATCCTTAAATTCTTGAGAAATTTTAATCTGCATTCACAGATTTTTGAAAAAATGTACGGTCAGCAAGGAAATCGGCAGTTTTCAAAAAAAATTTTTTGATGCCAATCGATCCAGTTTCTCATGGGGATCAAAACACTCTAAAAGACAAACTGAGGTATGAGTACTAGAAAAGTCGAAATCGCGAAAAACTATTTTCATTCATGAACAAGTAAAAAGACAAAGGCACAGCAGCATAACATGCCAGCGACGCGGGGCGTGAGCGGGCGGTGGCTGGCAGCTCGTGCACGAGATGAAAAATTATTTAAATTTGAATATCGAACGAACACGTCACATTTTTATGGCTTACTAGCTTTCCGCCCGCGGCTTCGCCCGCGTTTTCAACGAAAAACCCGTTCCCGTAGGATTTCCGGGGCGCCGTTCATAAAATACGTCACACTAAAATTAACGTTTTATGACCCCCTCCCCCCGGTTGTCACGCTGTGTCACACTTTCTGTGACCCCCCCTGCAAATATATCGTCATAAAAACTAAGACCCCTCCCCCCTAAACATAATAAATTTTTATTGATAGCAAATTTTGATATTAGAATTTTTTTTGTAATAAAATTTAAATATTAGCGCTCATGTTGAAAAAAATAAATATGTCATGTTACAATTTATTGTAATAAATATATATACATTTAAATATCTGTATATTTACTAATACGAAATAAATGACTTCTATCATTACAAAATTGAAAAAAAAAGTCGAGAACGAATAAAATCAGTAAACATTTTTAATGAACGGCGAACGTCACGCTGCCGTAGACCCCTGTCCCCCCATGTCATATCTTGTCACACTCGCGAACACCCTTCCCCCCCCCCTTGTATGCGAACGTATTTTATGAACGGCCCCCGGGATAAAACCTATCCTATGTCCTTTCTCGGGTATCAAAATATCTCTATACCAAATTTCATCCAAATTGGTTCAGTAGTCAAGGCGTGATTGAGTAACAGACAGACAGACAGAGTTACTTTCGCATTTATAATATTAGTATGGATGTAAACAATAACACATAGAAAACAAAAGATACCAAAAGTCACTCTGTCTTCACTAAAAATGTCCTTAAATAATTTGGAACGTTTAGATCTGTTAGAGGCTTACTTTTTAAATAATAAAAACCCAACAGTTGCATTGGAATGGTACAGGAATAAATACCCAATGCGACATGTACCGACGCGAAAGGTAATTGCGAATCTTGTAAAAAATCTAGCAGAAAGTGGCTCATTTAAGAAAAGCTTGACACGTCCGCGTCGTTCACGCGTATTGAATGAGAATACGGTGATAGCAATTTTAGCACTTGTGGATGTGCATATCCCGAAATTTCTTCAAGACAAGTTGCCGTCGAAGTTGGTTGTTCGCACTGGATAGTTTTAAAAACATGGAAGAAATACGGCTACAAATGCTACCGCCATGGGCGATTAGTCCAAGCATTGCAATCTGGGGACTATGCACGCAGAGTTGCATTTTGCAGATGGTTACGGGGCAAATTTAGTAGAGATAATGATTTTATGAATAACATTTTATGGACGGATGAATCCAATTTCTCAAATAACGGTATGTACAACCGAAGAAACCATCATTACTGGTCCACTGAAAATCCCCTGAGATTCCGGGAAACACATAACCAATTCCGATTCTCATTTAATTGTTGGTGTGGTGTAAGGTCCAATCGAGTGGTATTGGTACAGATTTACGAAGGCACCCTGAACTCCGAAATCTACAACAACACCATTTTGAAAAATCTTGAGGATGTATTAGACGATTTACCACTGTCAGAATTGCGAAAAATTTATTTTCAGCAAGATGGTGCTCCACCTCACAACAGTCGTCAAACGCGCTCATACCTAAATGAACAATTTGGGGCACAATGGATTGGCACACATGGTCCCATAGAGTGGCCGCCCCGTAGCCCCGACTTGACACCTCTAGATTTTTTCATCTGGGGTTATGTAAAGAATGAAATTTATAAAAGATCATACAACAATGCTCAAGAACTAAAAGATTCACTTTCTGCAATAATTTACGGAATTCACCCAAATAAGTTGTCGGCTGCTACGCGCTCAGTAGTAAAACGAACAAACCTATGTTTACGTCAAAACGGTGACCACTTTGAGCATCTCATATCATAAGTTTTATGTAAATTATTTCAGAAATTCTGGAATTATCACCACTTTAAATGTTGTTTTTTGTTATTATTTTGTTATTTTTTATTTTCTTTGACAACCGTTTAATTAAATTAATGTTTCTTCTTATTATCAGTATGTGTTTTAATAATCAGAAACAAAAAATATTGAAGCCTGAAAATCTCTTTGGAGTTTTCTATTAGCGCATCTTTTGTTGAATCACTTATTTTCTTAGTGAATGTGTGGAAATAGTTTTTCGCGATTTCTGACTTTTCTAGTACTCATACCTCAGTTGGTCTTTTAGAGTGTTTTGATCCCCATGAGAAAACGGGATCGATTGGCATCAAAAATTTTTTTTTTTTGAAAACTGCCGATTTCCTTGCTGACCGTACATTTTTTCAAAAATCTGTGAATGCAGATTAAAATTTCTCAAGAATTTAAGGATAGTCTCCTAAGAACGTTTTCATGTAGCTACAACGGTTAAGGTACCTGCCCTTCATGCCCCATCTTAACCTTCCACCCTGTATATTTGTATTTTTCCTCATTGCAATTTACAGTAATCTAACCGTAATCCCAATAAACAATTATTCCACTCAATTAAACTAATCTACACCTTTCTGTAGTTTTTGCTGTTTATTATTCTATTGATTCAATCTATTCTTATATTATAAAGCTGAAGAGTTTGTTTGTTTGTTTGAACGCGCTAATCTCAGGAACTACTGGTCCGATTAGAAAAATTCTTTCGGTGTTAGATAGCCCATTTATCGAGGGAGGCTATAGGCTATATATCATCACGCTAAGACCAACAGGAGCGGAGCAATGCGGGTGAAACCGCGGAGCACAGCTAGTCTATAATAATATGTAAGACGATTATGAGTAAGAACATAATGCCTTATGCAGTTTACAGCGTAATGAAGAAACCTTTACCTTGTAGTGCAGAGTGCTCAACTCGTAATAAATTACCTCGAAGTTTTTTACGATATGACGTTGTTAATTAAAATACTTTCCGTAATGTTCGTTATTAAGATAACAATGTTGTAATTTTTTATTTATGCACACAATATTTCGATTTCATTTGCATGAATACTTCTTTCTATAAAAAAAAATGGTTGCCTGTAAAGTCGGTTTTACGGGCGAAGATTTTACGTGACAACGTCTTTTTCTCGGTAGAATATTTATGTGCTGCGCGCGCGGCAGACCGCGGGCCTCTCTCTCGTTCGGTGACTCATCGTAACGTTACCGAGCGTTACACTTTTTCATAAGTGACTCCCAGTCGCAACCTAATTTAAGACGTTGTCACGTCAAAAGATGTACTTATTCTTTAAATTCTTGACTTGATACAGAGTCCATTAAGAATTAATATTTTTTATATATTCAGTTGATTCAGTGCATTCGTATGTAGCAAGACCTAGGTAAGCATTATGAGAAATTACTCCTATAAATAATGTACGCATGCTACAACTACCACATAATTTTCACCATGATAATACCACCATGAACGGTCTATTGGTTAGTACAATAGTGGCGTGCAGCCAACCATGTCAACAAAGCATGTCAATTATTATGTGCAAACGTATACACATCGGCGCGTTGTACTTTTGGCATAAATCATGAGCTTGTTACAACCTTTTATTTGCATATTACCTAGTACATTTTGATTGTTGTTCTCTGCTTTCAGGTTAAAGAACAATATACTCTGCAGTAAAGCTGAAAGTATCACCACAGACCCTTGTCGCATGATGTGGCCTGAAATTTGAGACTCAAGTCTCAACTACGGCTCGTCATATTTCATTATGTTGTATACTCCTTACAAGCACCTCCTATACATTAGAATGACACAAATATAAACAGTATGCCCCTAAAGAACACGACACATTATCTCCATTATTCAATCCAGGCAACTGCTTGCAAAATACGAATTAACTTGTTCTCGTTACCTACAACAGTTGCCTTCCTGATTGCATTATGGAGGTGTGCGCGCACCTTTATCTAGGATCAGCGCCCAACGGTAAATCGTAACAGTGGCATGATCATGCCTTGGATTAGTCTGTCACTAATAACTAATTGGCATCTTACTCGAACGCGAAACCAAAGAGATCTGGAGTGAAACCTGTTTTTTGTTCGCTACTGTATACTTTTAAGGTTACACTGAACACTTTAATCGGACGAATTTATCTTTTTATTTTGACTTTCTATAGAAATGTTTTTCTTTGAAACGTGCAGTGGGTTACGAAATCGCTTTCACGTGATAATTTTGACGCTATTATAGAATATTATTATTTTCCGTTACTAAATAATTAAAAATACAGAATTCATTCTATCTAACTAGCAATGAATCAGACATTGTACTGAAGTCAAACCAACTTCGTTGATATTATCATTCTTTAACAGCATTACAGCTTATTACAGCTTATTCAGCATAATTTATAAAGGCATACTTAGATAACTAATACAATAAGCATATCAAAAATATGCATAAAACTTAATTAATCACTAATCTTCTTATATATAAAAATAAATCGCAAAATGTGTTGGTAAGCGCATAACTCGAGAACGGCTGAACCGATTTCGATAATTCTTTTTTTATTATATTCCTTGAAGTACGAGGATGGTTCTTATGTAGAGAAAACGTAAACATGTACCACGGGCGAAGCCGGGGCGGACCGCTAGTTGCAATATAAAAACTAACATTTCTATATTAAACTTGAGATTTTGCATTCATAATCACCCTTTTTATGAGTGTCGAGATAGGGGCATATTAATAGAACCACCACAAGGTCAGTCTGACTAACCGTGAGTCACTAACAGGAAACATGTAAATAAATAACAATGGCTAAAACTGTTTAAATATTCACAATATGGTAGTGATTTATTACTGAATATTATTACTATTTATCATATTATTGTGTTTAATTTTAAGTGGATTAACTTTGTTTTTAATAATTTGTAATATTTTTAATCTTGAAGTATAAATTGTTTTTATTGTCTTTTTTTCCTCAGTAGGATAACTTTTTGTCATTGTAATTTTATTAGATTTTTTAAAAATTCACGTACATATTTTCAAATGATAAATAAACATTGTTACGGAACTATGTAACAATATGTTTATTTATCATTTGAAATCTTAATCAGGACTACGACTTTTCCAATACTACACTTAATCAGGTATCTCTCAGTCAACTATATTCCAAAGTAGTTTAAAATTTTAACGAATTTAACTAAAACTAATTGAAGTCAAGGTCGTAGTTTAACCCTATTTCTCTGCAGGTCAGATGACAAATACTGGACCAAATTACACCAATTTGCCTATTACAATTGGTTAAGTATCGGCATCTCTGTGTTTCCTGTTTATAATGCCACTGTATGATTAAGAAGCCTGTTATTTTGTATTAAGTCACACTTTAATATATAATAATATGTACGTATATTATGTATGGGAAATTTTGCATGTTGATTTGCAAGTGTTAATTTAAGTTAATTGTATCCTTATTTGCCATAATCTATACTTAATATTATAAAGCTGAAGAGTTTGTTTGTTTGTTTGAACGCGCTAATCTCGGGAACTACTGGTCCGATTTGAAAATTTCTTTCGGTGTTAGATAGCTCATTTATCGAGGAAGGCTATAAGCTATATATCATCACGCTACGACCAACAGGAGTGGAGCCACGGGGGTGAAACCGCGCGGAGCAGCTAGTGGGTTAAATTTTGTTAAAATTATTTAAATTTCTTATGATATGATTGTTTATAACATTGAACAATGTCTGTAACATTAAATATATTTTTATTTTATTAATTTTAATACATATTATATCGTAAGATTAATTTAAACCATAACATTTGTTATGTGACATTATAAAAACTGATTATTTAGCTATAGTTAGAACAAAAATATCGAACACAATATGTTAACTCCCTTGTGTGCTACTGCAAGTAACTGACCTCTAGATTGTACATGTTATTTCAAATTAAAACAAACTAAGCGTTATTTGATAGTGTTATCAAATAACATGCGTAACACATGTTTATTAGTTACATAAAGAGCCATTATGTATGCAAATTAATCCTATAAATGAATGTAGTTATGAAAGATTATGTTGTAATAATGACCTTTTATTTTATGTTAATATTTTTAACCAATGTTGTTTGTAGTGCTAATATTTTTGAAATTCTTTAAAAACAATAATTTATTTCCAATAAGATCACATTTTCTTTCTATTATAGTATGGTGTTTTATATGTGATTTAATTTCACTGCAGCATTTACAATAATTTAAAATACGAAGTATAATTGTATAGAAGCACTTTTTAAAGGATATTCAGTCATAAGAACATCTATCGAACCCCTTAAACGGATGAACAACATAAAACTAAGAAATAGCAATTTTTGAATGACCGTCAAGACGAATAACATCTCAGTCTCCCCGTGACCATGCTCGCTCTAAAGTGTTCGAAACGTCGGGAAAATAATATAATGATTAAATCGCGTATAAAATCCGTTAAAAAGTCTTTAATTTCTAAATGTATAATACTCGCGTAAAATCAAATACTAGAACATAAAACTAAGTTCAAATATTCGATACAATCAGTGAACACACTATTTCTAAGTATACAAGCACAGAGATAAAGACAGGAAGTTGTATTCAAGCCCAACTGCTCTCATTCACCACTATTGATAAGATATTACGCAGGAAGACATTTTGTGATCGGAAACTGTGATCTAGAAAGAGCAAATGGATGGGAAGATAGTTCATAGAATGGTATGTTTTAGTGTATATAAAAGTGAAGTCCCATGTCCCCTAGTGGGATAAGGGGCAGATGCATTATACATCTGTTTCACTGATCAATTTTCTTTAGGGACAAGTAGGTGATCAGCCTTCTATGTCCTGACAGACCGATCATTTTTTTTTCTTTGTCTCCACCGGAAATCGAACCCACGACCCCTCGGTGCTACGCTCACGCGTCAACCACTCTATCACGGAGGCGGTCTAGTGTATATAGATAAACTTATTTAAAGAAGGTATAATATTATGTTTTAGAGTATGTAGTTTGCCTTTAGAATTGATAAGCTTTTAAAGATCCAGATATAGTAGGAACCACAAATATGTATTAAAAGTAGATATATGCTACAGATAGTTCATAGAATATTATGTTTTAGAGCAGTGGTTCTCAAACTTTTTTGGTGACGGAACCCTTTTGGGAAGCAAACTACTTGATGGAACCCTACAATAAAACAGTTTTTAAAAGTGTATTCTTTATTAACAAGCATAATAAAAGTACAATGTAACAGTTAGGTACT
The DNA here is from genome assembly GCA_029959065.1 of Colias behrii. Taxonomy (NCBI): domain Eukaryota; kingdom Metazoa; phylum Arthropoda; class Insecta; order Lepidoptera; family Pieridae; genus Colias; species Colias behrii. The sequence goes on from JARWMC010000013.1 coordinate 2,107,365, forward strand.
AATTATTACTTACTTTACCACATGGCAAATAGAATAATAGAATATATTCTATTAAAAACGAAAAAATCTAACTAATGGGAGGTATGAAACTGTTTTTTATTTTTCATCAATTGGTTGATAAATTCAATTCGTTCAGTTTTTGAAAGATATCCGCAATCCGACTTTATTTTTTGAGTCGAAAGTCGCTTGTTGACAACTATAGCGTCTAATTCAGAGGCGGCTTTTATCAAAGGAACTGCGCGCGCCCAAGTATACAAGTATACATGTTGATACCAAACTTATGAGATATTGTACCAGCTATTCTAAGTAACACATGTTTCTACAAATACAAATAAATAAATACCTAAATAAATATACCTACGCGCGATTTTTTTTTCTAAATTCTTGCGGAACCCCTACAGAGGTATACCCTAGGGTTCCGCGGAACACACTTAGAGTATAGCTGTTTTAGAGTATGTAGTTGGACTTTAGAGTTGATAAGCTTTTTAAGATGTAGTTATAGTATTTACTACAAATAAGTATTAAAATTTATAGTTACATACAGAAATTAAAAGTGAAAGGAAGCGTAAAGAATGTTGATTTTAAGGTTCTATGTACCTACATGGTGTACATCATAAGATACACATAAATAATAACATACATATAAAATAATAAATAAGGCAATATTATTGTAGTAAATAATAAGACTATATCACTGATTTGTTTGTTAAACTGAATTGTGAACTATTACAAAATAACATATTGTAATTACTTATTTTTTATTTAAAAAATATGATTTCAATAGAGCCTCAGTTATATTTATTATTTACTTTATTTACTCAGTTGATAGGATTGACGTAAAATTCTTTTGTAGATCAGAATTATTTTTGTTTAAATAAATGAAGAATAACATTGTGAATTTCCACCACAATTTAAACGCTTCATTTTAACCAAGGGCATTAACGAAAAATTGACATTAATAAACTCATACACTTCCAATTGAACTAATTTCATTGACCTTCCATGTTTGTTAGCGCAGTGTGCGCATCGGTATAATTTCATCATTTCTCAATTAAATAATTGTTTTATAAAAGACAACATAAAATTTTTGAATAATATACAATTTTAAACAGCACTTCGTTACAGGTACATGAATTTGGACCAATATTCGAACAATAAACATCCGATACCGTCCAAATGTTAACATTCGTGTTTGTAAACAAAAATGCCGGTTACTGTAATAAATCAAAAACTCACCAAAACTTTGATAAATCTATTCTCCAGTTCATCTCTATCGGGCATCGGAGGTTTGGTCCGATTTCTTGTGGACGGCTGCCGTACATGGTGGCTTTTTGTTGTTCCCACCGGTCCGTCCAACATCGTTTGTTCCCTGGACGTAATTAAACCCATTTTACACTACACTGGCTAATCAAACACTCATCACGATTTGATTAGGTCATTTTTATCACAGATTGCAACACAACTTCATAGAAATCTAGTCACATTACACGTTCAAAACAATCACGATTTATTGTACCGCACTGGACAAAGCAAAGGCGAGGCACATCCGCACGCGCACAAACGTTTTTCGTTATAGAATAACAATGGAAATTGGAATAACACTGGCGACTGTCAAAGTCAAACTATGAAACAAAACAAAAACACCACACTTAACTTTTTTTAACATATTGGTAGGCTAGATACAAGCATATTTGAAATGTATCACACACAGAACAGTAATTTACTGTTCTGTGGTATCACACCATCACACATTACCTGTGATGATTTATGTCGAAATACTGTATTCCTAATTTCCTAGATTAATTTTATTCCAATGTAATTCGTTCTAATGGATAGTCGTGGCTCTGTTGGTGCCTAAAATAATGTTCCTATAGTATTATCTTATTTAAATGCCAAATATATTAGAATGAAAATACTAAGGAAAATACCGCTTCATTGTTTGCGTTGAATATGGGTGTAATTATTTATGTATAGCATGCAAGAGTAACGAATAAAATACAGGGAAGAAGATTATGTAGTCTTTTTATCTATTAATGTTTTCTACCTGGTTATTTAGCAGTTGTATACACAATATGTGTGTGATTGCATTTGCATTGAAATTATATTATATATAATGTATGTTCATTGTGTATATTATTTCAATGCAATCCTTCATTTTAAAGCGCCCATGATTATTCTATAGAGTTGAAATCATAGTTGTAAAGGGAGAACTCATGTCCATATATCTAAAAATAATATGGCCGATCTGACAAATATTTTGTAAAGAATAAAAATATTCTTTAAATATTATTTGCTATGTTTACCGTGGGACTTTTTTGGTGGCGATATAGGAATACAGATACCAAAAAAAAAGTGAAAATTCATTGATAAACTGGCAGCACCAAAGTCTTCAACCAGCAGCTGCAAAGCGCGGGAAACTTCGAATGAAGCGGGTGTAATTTTATTTGGCTGAGTTAAAATAATTAATTTTTATATGATCAGTGGAGTTTGGTTTTGTATATATTGTTTATTTTTATTAATTTAGTATAGTTAGTGTTTATATAGGTAAGTTTTTTATATATTTAATTAATACTTAGTATGTAATAAGTTAAATTTCTTCAGGTAAGGTTCGGACTGATTGTTCTATGAACGATCCTCCGGATCCTGTTCCCCCAGGACTGGTTACCCCCGGTCCTGAGGTAGCTAGTTACATTACTATCCCAAATGTTGCAAATACATGCCTAGATCTGAATTTGGAGAGTACTCCAAAGAAACGTCGTTATAGAAAGCATGCAAAAGATTCAAATGAATCAATGATCACTGAAAATATTGATGTTGGTGATAAACTAAATAGACCTAATGATAATACTAAATTACATGACTCTGTTGCTTTACAAGATAGTCGGTGTGAATATGTACCTTCAGATTCCTATCCTTATATTGTTCATGTACAGAGATCTGAAACATCACCCGGCGATGGCTCCACTCTGCATCCAATTACTTTTGGAAGGTTTTTAAAGAATAATAACATTAAAAACATTGTATCTGGTAGCATTAAAAAAATAGGCAGAAACCGATGCATTGTTGCTTTCACAACAGCACAGGATGCTAATGAGTTCATCAAAAATAAAAATTTGAGTAGTTTTAATCTTAGTGCAAAAATTCCATCATTCAATATTACCAGAATTGGAATTGTTAAAGGCATACCATCCGAATGGTCCCCCGAGGAAGTAAAAGAATATGTGTCCACCCCAGTAGGTTGTGGTAAAATAATTAAGGTCCGAAGGATAAATTATAAAGTTAATGTAAATGGTACTATTTCTTGGAAACCTACACAATCAGTCGTTATAACATTTGACGGACAAGTTCTCCCTGAGCGTGTCTATGTTTGTTATAACTCTTTGCCCGTAAACTTATATATTTTCCCTACCATCCAGTGTTATCAATGTTGTAGATATGGTCACACTAAAAATATATGCCGATCCAAACCTAGGTGTTACAAGTGTGGTCAAGACCACACAGGCGACACTTGTACGGTAGAAGAAGATTGTGCGTCTTGCTTATTATGTTCTGGTTTCCATTATGCTTCTAACAAAATCTGTCCTGAGTATAAACGGCAAAAGGATATCAAAATATGTATGGCTCAAAAAAATATTTCTTACGGTGAGGCAAGTAAATTTTACCCACAAATTACAAAATCATATGGCGAGGTATTGATGGCACCCTTTTCTAATTCAACCCCAAACAGAATAAGTGTTAATAACACAAATTCATCATACAAAAAAACTTTTCATTTAAAACCTAAATTGCCTCCTAAGTCTATAAAGGGTTATGACAAAGCTGCTCATAATGATATTATTAGACAAGCTCAGATTCCTACGCCTGAAAATGGCTGCGGATATCAAGTGGTCCATAATGAAACCGAAACATCTCAGATTATGGATATTATAACTTCTTTGATAAACACTTTATTAAAAAATAAAACATTAAAACCGTCCAACGTTGCCACTTTGTATAAGTTAATTGATAGCATAAGTAATAATAATGGATTCCAGAATAATACAGTGGAACTGCAGGAGCATAATTCCTAAGAAATCGGATTTAATTCATATTATAAATAAGCATGATCCTATTATAATCGCTCTTAACGAGACTTGGCTAAAACCAAATCTCAATTTTAGAATTCCAGGTTATGTTTGTATTCGTGATGACAGAATTGATGGGTATGGTGGTGCTGCCATACTCATCAAAAAGTCTATACAATTTAAACGTTTAGTATTACCAGCTCACAATAATAAATATTTAAATAATGTTGGAATTAGTTTAAAAAATAGTATCTCAATCATTTCAATTTATATATCATATAACACTGCTTCTACGTTTACATATATACAAAATTTAATTAGCTCTATTTCTACCCCTTTGTTGATACTGGGTGATTTTAATGCTCATCATCAATATTGGGGAAGTAGTATCACGAATAGTAGCGGTGCACAATTTTTAGATATCTTTGACAAATATAATTTATGCATGCTCAATACAGGTGAGCGAACAAGACGTACACGAGCGAACGAAATTTTTAGTGCGGTAGATCTCTCTCTTTGCTCTCCAGGATTAGCATCATATATTTCTTGGTGTCCGCTAGCAACTTCATTTGGTAGTGATCATTTTCCCCTGTTAATGACCATTCCCATAGGAAACAATATACATAATATAAGCAAAAAGCCTCGTTTGAGGTATAAGCTCCATAATGCAGACTGGAATAAGTTTAAAGAAGAGGTCGATCTCCAGGCTAAAGAGTTACCTAAAATTAATGCAAGTAATGAAGAGTTTTGTTCTGTAAATTTAGCCAAGATCTTGATTGATGCAGCGGATAAAACTTTACCCCACAAATCTATGCATCCTTCAAAAATTCCAAGTCCTCCTTGGTGGGATAAAGAATGTAGTAATGCTGTTAAAGAAAGAAAGCGCATTGAAAAAATATATGCTAATGATATGTCCGAAATAAATTTTGAAATTCTTTCACAAGCTATTAATTCCACCAGATTACTACTAAAAAAGAAGAAACAAGAAGGATGGAAATCTTTTTGCTCATCTTTATCGCCCGAAACATCCTCCAGAGAAGTATGGAGGAACATTAGACGCTTCCGATCAGCTTTCAAAGAACAGACAGCAATAATATCAAAGGAATTAGCGAGTGATTTTATGGACAACTTAGCCCCGTCTACAGCAAGAGAGTATATTGAATTAAAGCCTGCTATTATCTGCCCTATGGAACATAATTATAGCTCCCTATTAGCTTCACCGTTTATACTTGATGAACTTAAAGGTATTTTATCATCTGTTAAAGATTCTGCTCCTGGGTTGGATGGAATACCATATTCTTTTCTATCACATCTTTCTGAAAATTGTTTAAACTATTATCTTGATATTATTAATTCCATCATGATTTCTGGGAATGTTCCAATGTCTTGGAAATCTCAAGAAATCATTCCAATTTTAAAACCAAATAAATCTCCCACTGCAGTGTCTTCATACAGGCCCGTAGCTTTGTCGTCTGTATTAACCAAAATTTCAGAACATCTTATCAAAAATCGATTGGAGTGGTTTCTAGAACACAACAAAATTCTTTCAAAGACGCAATTCGGCTTTCGTAAGTCAAAAAGCGCTATTGATAACGTCAGCATCCTAACTACGGATATAAATTTAGCTTTTTCAAATGATCAACAAGTTATTGCCGCGTTTTTGGACATTCGTTCGGCATATGACAATGTAGTAATCTCAATTCTCCAGAATAAACTTTATAAACTGAACATACCTGCTTTATTGGTTAATTTTATTATAAATATATTAAAAGAAAGACATGTTGTTTGTAATGTTGACGACTCAGTGAGTATTATCCGTTCTATCAGTAAAGGTCTTCCACAAGGGTCAGTTCTAAGTCCTATTTTATATAATGTTTATAGTTATGACCTAGAAAATTTATTAAGTAGTTATGTTAACGTCCTTCAATATGCTGATGATTTGGTATTGTACACTGTTGATTCAAGATTAGAGACGGCCAGTACTTTGTTAAATAATGGTCTTGCTGATCTTAATCGATGGATGGATCAAAATGGTTTGGATATTTCTATTGATAAGAGCGTTGCAGTAGTGTTTACAAAAAAGCGAATAGTTCCTAAGGTTTGTGTCACTTATAATAATAAACAAATTCCAATTCAAAATCATGCAAAATTTTTAGGTATTATCTTAGATAGTAAAATGACAGGTACTTTTCACATCGACTACATTTGTACAAAATGTGAAAATATTTTAAATATGTTACGATGTCTTTCTGGGGTTTGGTGGGGTGCACATCCTTCTTGTATGAAATTAGTATATAATGCCTTGCTTCGAAGTATCCTAGACTACGGAACGTTTTTATTAGAAAGTGGAAATATAACTGCTCTTCACAAGTTGGATAAAATTCAAGCTAAAGCCCTCCGGATTGTTTTAGGTGCTATGAAATCGAGTCCCATAAACGCCCTTCAGGTCGAATGTGGAGATCCTCCACTGAAGATCAGAAGGCAATATTTATCTGATAGATTTTTGTTCCGTATAGTACAATTCACCAACCATCCATTAATAAACAAGTTAAAAATGTTAAACGATCGAATTCGTACGTCTTCATTCTGGAAAAATAAATCTATACCTTGCTTAATTATAAGTTACCGTAAATTCATTTCAATGTCAACCAATATTTTTCAGTCCCCAGTTTTACCGCTTTTTGCTTATAACTACCAGAGCCTTTTGATCAAACCAATTATAAAGTACAATATAGGAATCAGTAAACATGATATAGATGCAAATGTAAACTTTAGGTTTAATGTTCATAAGGAGTGGCGTAATTGGCATCATATTTTTACTGATGCATCTAAAACCTTGACTGATAGTTGTGTTGGAGTTGGTACATTTCACGTTCAATTTAAGATAATACAAAAGATCAAGCTACCGCCGGAGTCTTCAGTCTTTACTGGAGAGTGCTTTGGGCTCCTGAAAGCGTTAGAATATATTAAATTAATGAAGCTACCTAAATCTGTAATTTTTACTGATTCAATGAGTTCTCTGCAATGCTTAGATAAATATTCTTTTTATAATAGACCATTTTATCCTCTTATTTTTCAAATCAAAAATAAATTAGCTGAATGTATTAATCTAGGTTTACTGGTAACTTTTGCTTGGATTCCAAGCCATTGTGGAATCCAAGGAAATGATAGGGCTGATAGATTGGCCAAAGATGCGGTGCAGTGTGGAGATATGTATCCATACATGAACTATTCTCATGATCTCTTAACATTATCGAAGCGATATCTCTTTGAAGCGTGGAATTCGGTCTGGGCAGATACTGGACAGTGTAAGGGTAGGAATTATTATAGAATTCAACCGACAATTCCAATAAAGCCTTGGTTTGTTGGTGTTGAAGCGAATAAGTTAGTGATTTCTTCAATAAGTCGTATGAGAATTGGACATACGTGTATTCCTAGTCATTTAGCCAGAATTGGTGTATTAAATACTGAAGTTTGCGAATGTGGAGAGGATGAGGGAAATATAGACCACATATTTTTCTCTTGCTCTCTATACGACCATTCTTCCTTTTATAATTCCTTAATATCCTCAAATGTTCCTCTTCCTACTCGTATGTCCTATCTATTTATGTACCCTCAAAAATTTGTAAGTAATATATCTAATTTTATATTTAGCAATAACATTAAATTGTAATGTTCATTAATTTCCATTTAATCTATTTAGTTTATGTAAATATGTATTAATATAATGTAAGTATTATTAATTTTGGCCTAAACTCCTTTGATCACCTTGCATCGTCCTACCCTATTTTCCCGTGTATAGTTTCCCTACCTTTTACTTGACACTGGCAAATGGTTATCTTCTTGCCATAAGAAGAAAAAAAAAAAAAAAAAAACCAGCAGCTGTCATCTGTCGAATGTCAAAGTTTTAAATTTAAATTGAACCGCGAACGGTATAAAACTATTATTCGCGAAAGTGTTAGTAAGGTTGATTTTGTTTTTGGTGTCGTTTTTTCCTGTTTTGCGTGATTTTACTGTGGATTTTACGTTCAAAGTGCGTTGAGTTGAGCCTTCTCCTCCGCCTTTGCGTTGAAAGCAGCACAAACAAGCAGCATTTGTGTTGTGTTTCGAGCCAAGTAACTCTTAAGCCTAGCCAGGGGCGTGCACAGAGTTTTTCGACAGGGTAGGCAGAAATATTGTAATGATATTAAGTCATAATAACGAATACCTACTGCAATGTTTATATTTTCACATTGCTGTACTCATAATATATGAGATTACAATACGTAGTATTCCCCAAAATAATGGAAAATATATTACGATTTACACACCTAAGTACTATAAAATAATTATCGAAGTCCCTAGGTATAATAACTAGTGTTCTATATTATTAATATGAAATTAACGATTAACTTTACCTTTGTGTATTACAAATTCCGGTATAGATCGGCCCTTTTTTCTATCACTAAGTCTCTGTTTGATAATTAATGTTTATTCATAAAACAAAAATAAGAATTTTTCGTTAAATTATACTTACCTAACTAATTATCTTACAAATTAATACACTCACTATAGACATAATCTATTTAGTTACTCCCAAAACACTTCACTTGCAAATTGTCTTATTTAACATTATTAATTTTCTCAAAAAACAAATTTAACCTCAAAGTAAAATATTAAATAACGTTTGTTATTTCCAACACAAAACAAACGAATAATGATACTATTTGCAGATGATCTTTACCGCTACAAAAATGTATAAATTATCACACTTCATAAATTGGTCGCATATTCAACTTCCTAATTCGTATATCTTCGTAAAAAGACACTGCCTACCTTGTGTGTTTGTGTGCGTGGTTTTATAACATCAGTGTGCCGTGTTTATAGGCACGCACACATATAAAATATGCGTAGACACGCAGAGCACACATATAAAAACTTAGACACGGATAGTTTGTGTCTTTGCCGTCCCGTGACGTACTGGGTCCCGTGGCGGCGCTAGTGCAGCGCATGCATAGTGACTTGAGCTGTGTTATAGAAATTAGATAATAATGCCACGAAAATACCAATAGATGGATCTGAAATATATTTGAAATATTTTGATTTTTGTTTCATACTACATGGCGTAATTAATAAAATATAATGACGCTGTGAATTTCATTTATGGATATTAAATATTGATCAGAGTTTGGTAAATGCTAGGGTAGGCAGTGTCTTTATGTCTTTATGGAATGCACGCCACTGAGCCTAGCTATCCTACCTTTCAAGTTTGATCAAATTGCTCACGGGATGCAATAATTCTCCCGTACCATATAATATATGAATGGTCTGTATTTTTTGTGGCATTTTCTGCCCGCATTATTTCAAATTATAAAGGGCCATGCTGGAAAAATACTTGTTTCCTGAATTTTTTCCTGTTTTAAGAGGTCTTGGAACAAATACATAAATCGAAAGGTACTTTGTTACAAGCAACAATCAGTATTAATTTTATTTTTAGTGTGATACAAGTGAGGTCCACATTGGATAGTTGTTGCGATTAATTTCTAAACTATTAGCCGCGTACTGACTGAGCGAGCGACAATGTTTGGCTCGGGCCGCGGCAGGCTCGGGCGAGGCAGCGCGTGGGTATGCCTCGGGCGAGGCTCGTCTTGACCGACCGAGGATTTGCCTCACGCGACTGCCTCACGAGGCTGCTCGCTCAGTCAGTACGCGGCTATTGAAGTACATTGGACCTTGTAAATAAATTCGTATGTTTCATTGAATCAGCAAAGCATTGCCTCAATTTTTACAGTAGTTAAAGTCGCGCCACTAGGTATTAATACATATGGATAGGTAAAAAAAATAAAACAAGATTTGCTATATAATTTTATGCTTTATTTTGTGTAAATATAGAAATACAATTGTAACGAGAATTAATGTTATTGCCCGTATCCGATAAATTAACTAAAATATAATACACCAATAGTCTTGTTAGCACCTTTTTTTTATTATTTTTTCTTTTTTATAAAAACGTATTGCAACTTTACAAATTGCTATTATGCAGTAAGACGTTCTATATGTTAATTCTTAAAAATAACTTCACATATTGATGTAATTTGATCACACATTATTTTAAAAACTAAACATTACGATTATTTTCAGGCTTACAATATACGTTTTATTTGGGAATACAGGGTAATGTCGTATTTAATTGAGGAAAACTGTTGATATACGTACGTACGTGATGGAAATTTTAAAGATATTTTAAAACTCTTGTTATTTCTCTCAAGTATATATACGACATTAGATAACACAAGACAATTTGGTCCAGCTTCAACAACAAGTACTTATTTTACAACAGTTTGTTAATAAAATTCAATTGAAAGCCACGTGGATACAGTCTTTGGTTAGGACAGAAAGATTCAGATATGCCTTAAATTTATAATATCACAAGCATAAACATTCTCATATTGTAACTCAGTCAAAACAATTTTTTTTATAGATTTTTATTATTTAAAAGCACATAAATATTTTGCATGTATATATCGCATTGTAAATAACGCATTATTATAATTTCAAGTGCAAATAATATCTTATAACGTAACAACTACCAAGGGAAGCGAAGGTAGGTAGAAAGCAAAGTTATCAAATCCTACATAAACTAAAAACTTTATAAACGACAAAAGGATACAATGCACGAAGTACTATGCGAATATCGTACAGTAATGTACATCGTTAATTTGTCAATAACTACTTATTTTACACGTACTCTGTAATACTTTTAGGCATATATCGCTCATATATTAAATTTCACCTTAAAACTAGGTATTATTAAACCTACGATCAACTTCACACTTTCAATATTTTTCTCTTGAAGTTTTGTTAAAACGCACATTCAGTGGATGAATGGGAAACTCCACTTACAATTTTGAAAGTAATGAAAATGCACAACCTACATTAAAAGGCACTATATCATGAGCTTATGGCAACACTTGCCTACAATTATACGTTATAAGTTGTATTGACCTGAATTAAACTAACGAAATACTACGAAGATCACAATAGTAAACCAAATCAAATCATACGCTATCAGAAATGCTTGTAACCTTTGTATTTAGGCATTTATGTAAACTATAGAAGAATCCACCCCTCCTCAAACAATATCATCATTAATTACGATTTGAAATGATCAAACCAAAACGATACTTTAATAGACATGATACAATCATATTATCAAATGTATGTACAATCAGCGAATATAAAACAGACCTTTATGTCAACAAATATCCGTCATGTCACAATTTGAGCTTGATAAAATGCATAGAAACGCACTTACACCACACTACAACATCGACACTTAGTACTTACTAAAAATAATTTACAAACATCACTGATTCGTATATAGACGACATGATAGTGTTGGATGGTTGGTTGGATTGCCTTTGTCTTTACTACAAATATTTCAACTTTGTTAAAACCAATCACTACCTTTCGTAACTGAAAATGAAAGTGACTGATTAATTGTAACAAAGCTGAAAAAAAAATCCACCACCCCTTTACTCAATGTTAAAAGATGCTATTAGCTCAATGTAATTCATTAAGAAGTCAGCTGAGCAGCTTAAAAGGGGTGGTTTAAACAGAAGCTTTTATATCCTACACCGGCAATCTCACCTAGTATACCTCGCAAGACTTCCTAAAACTATTAAGAGGAGGGGCAGATGTACAATACTGCTAGCGTGTCACATGCAGCTGCCAGCACGACATCCCTAGATTTCAACTATTTAAAGAAGAGGGAGTTGTACACCATCGCGATTCCCGTTAGCTACCAACGCGACGCGCAATACCATCATCATCATCATCAGTTTACTGTTAAACAGGCCGCTAGAGAACGTCGGCGATAGCTTGCTAGGTGCCATCAACAATGGGCTATTTAGACGACGGATAGTAATACAGCACCGCACAGCCGGGCAGCTGCTAGCGAGACACATGCAGCTCAACTACTTTACGGGCTGCTTTGATACATTGGTTATTTAGACGACGGATAGTAATACAGCACCGCACAGCCGGGCAGCTGCCAGCGAGACGCGTGCAGCTCAACTACATTACGGGCTGCTTTGATACATTGGTTATTTAGACGACGGATAGTAATACAGCACCGCACAGCCGGGCAGCTGCCAGCGAGACGCGTGCAGCTCAACTACTTTACGGGCTGCTTTGATACATTGGTTATTTAGACGACGGATAGTAATACAGCACCGCACAGCCGGGCAGCTGCTAGCGAGACACATGCAGCTCAACTACTTTACGGGCTGCTTTGATACATTGGTTATTTAGACGACGGATAGTAATACAGCACCGCACAGCCGGGCAGCTGCTAGCGAGACACATGCAGCTCAACTACTTTACGGGCTGCTTTGATACATTGGTTATTTAGACGACGGATAGTAATACAGCACCGCACAGCCGGGCAGCTGCTAGCGAGACACATGCAGCTCAACTACTTTACGGGCTGCTTTGATACATTGGTTATTTAGACGACGGATAGTAATACAGCACCGCACAGCCGGGCAGCTGCCAGCGAGACGCGTGCAGCTCAACTACATTACGGGCTGCTTTGATACATTGGTTATTTAGACGACGGATAGTAATACAGCACCGCACAGCCGGGCAGCTGCCAGCGAGACGCGTGCAGCTCAACTACTTTACGGGCTGCTTTGATACATTGGTTATTTAGACGACGGATAGTAATACAGCACCGCACAGCCGAGCAGCTGCCAGCGAGACGCGTGCAGCTCAACTACTTTACGGGCTGCTTTGATACATTGGTTATTTAGACGACGGATAGTAATACAGCACCGCACAGCCGAGCAGCTGCCAGCGAGACGCGTGCAGCTCAACTACTTTACGGGCTGCTTTGATACATTGGTTATTTAGACGACGGATAGTAGTACAGTACCGCGCAGCCCATCACCTTCCAACTCGACACATTCAGCTCAACTACCAAACGGGTATCTAGTGAACGTCGGCGATAGCTTGCTAGGTGCCATCGACTATGGGTTATTTGGACAACGGATAATAAAACAATACCGCGCAGCCCATCACCTTCCAACGCGACACATTCAGCTCAACTACCAAACGGGTATCTAGTGAACGTCGGCGGTAGCTTGCTAGGTGCCATCAACTATGGGCTATTTTGACGACACATGCAGCTCAACTACTCCCGCTTTAAAACGTGGCTATTTAGACGACGGATAGTAATACAGCACCGCACAGCCGGGCAGCTGCTAGCGAGACACATGCAGCTCAACTACTTTACGGGCTGCTTTGATACATTGGTTATTTAGACGACGGATAGTAATACAGCACCGCACAGCCGGGCAGCTGCTAGCGAGACACATGCAGCTCAACTACTTTACGGGCTGCTTTGATACATTGGTTATTTAGACGACGGATAGTAATACAGCACCGCACAGCCGGGCAGCTGCTAGCGAGACACATGCAGCTCAACTACTTTACGGGCTGCTTTGATACATTGGTTATTTAGACGACGGATAGTAATACAGCACCGCACAGCCGGGCAGCTGCTAGCGAGACACATGCAGCTCAACTACTTTACGGGCTGCTTTGATACATTGGTTATTTAGACGACGGATAGTAATACAGCACCGCACAGCCGGGCAGCTGCTAGCGAGACACATGCAGCTCAACTACTTTACGGGCTGCTTTGATACATTGGTTATTTAGACGACGGATAGTAATACAGCACCGCACAGCCGGGCAGCTGCCAGCGAGACGCGTGCAGCTCAACTACATTACGGGCTGCTTTGATACATTGGTTATTTAGACGACGGATAGTAATACAGCACCGCACAGCCGGGCAGCTGCCAGCGAGACGCGTGCAGCTCAACTACTTTACGGGCTGCTTTGATACATTGGTTATTTAGACGACGGATAGTAATACAGCACCGCACAGCCGAGCAGCTGCCAGCGAGACGCGTGCAGCTCAACTACTTTACGGGCTGCTTTGATACATTGGTTATTTAGACGACGGATAGTAATACAGCACCGCACAGCCGAGCAGCTGCCAGCGAGACGCGTGCAGCTCAACTACTTTACGGGCTGCTTTGATACATTGGTTATTTAGACGACGGATAGTAGTACAGTACCGCGCAGCCCATCACCTTCCAACTCGACACATTCAGCTCAACTACCAAACGGGTATCTAGTGAACGTCGGCGATAGCTTGCTAGGTGCCATCGACTATGGGTTATTTGGACAACGGATAATAAAACAATACCGCGCAGCCCATCACCTTCCAACGCGACACATTCAGCTCAACTACCAAACGGGTATCTAGTGAACGTCGGCGGTAGCTTGCTACGTGCCATCAACTATGGGCTATTTTGACGACACATGCAGCTCAACTACTCCCGCTTTAAAACGTGGCTATTTAGACGACGGATAGTAATACAGCACCGCACAGCCGGGCAGCTGCTAGCGAGACACATGCAGCTCAACTACTTTACGGGCTGCTTTGATACATTGGTTATTTAGACGACGGATAGTAATACAGCACCGCACAGCCGGGCAGCTGCTAGCGAGACACATGCAGCTCAACTACTTTACGGGCTGCTTTGATACATTGGTTATTTAGACGACGGATAGTAATACAGCACCGCACAGCCGGGCAGCTGCCAGCGAGACGCGTGCAGCTCAACTACTTTACGGGCTGCTTTGATACATTGGTTATTTAGACGACGGATAGTAATACAGCACCGCACAGCCGAGCAGCTGCCAGCGAGACGCGTGCAGCTCAACTACTTTACGGGCTGCTTTGATACATTGGTTATTTAGACGACGGATAGTAATACAGCACCGCACAGCCGAGCAGCTGCCAGCGAGACGCGTGCAGCTCAACTACTTTACGGGCTGCTTTGATACATTGGTTATTTAGACGACGGATAGTAGTACAGTACCGCGCAGCCCATCACCTTCCAACTCGACACATTCAGCTCAACTACCAAACGGGTATCTAGTGAACGTCGGCGATAGCTTGCTAGGTGCCATCGACTATGGGTTATTTGGACAACGGATAATAAAACAATACCGCGCAGCCCATCACCTTCCAACGCGACACATTCAGCTCAACTACCAAACGGGTATCTAGTGAACGTCGGCGGTAGCTTGCTAGGTGCCATCAACTATGGGCTATTTTGACGACACATGCAGCTCAACTACTCCCGCTTTAAAACGTGGCTATTTAGACGACGGATAGTAATACAGCACCGCACAGCCGGGCAGCTGCTAGCGAGACACATGCAGCTCAACTACTTTACGGGCTGCTTTGATACATTGGTTATTTAGACGACGGATAGTAATACAGCACCGCACAGCCGGGCAGCTGCTAGCGAGACACATGCAGCTCAACTACTTTACGGGCTGCTTTGATACATTGGTTATTTAGACGACGGATAGTAATACAGCACCGCACAGCCGGGCAGCTGCCAGCGAGACGCGTGCAGCTCAACTACATTACGGGCTGCTTTGATACATTGGTTATTTAGACGACGGATAGTAATACAGCACCGCACAGCCGAGCAGCTGCCAGCGAGACGCGTGCAGCTCAACTACTTTACGGGCTGCTTTGATACATTGGTTATTTAGACGACGGATAGTAATACAGCACCGCACAGCCGAGCAGCTGCCAGCGAGACGCGTGCAGCTCAACTACTTTACGGGCTGCTTTGATACATTGGTTATTTAGACGACGGATAGTAGTACAGTACCGCGCAGCCCATCACCTTCCAACTCGACACATTCAGCTCAACTACCAAACGGGTATCTAGTGAACGTCGGCGATAGCTTGCTAGGTGCCATCGACTATGGGTTATTTGGACAACGGATAATAAAACAATACCGCGCAGCCCATCACCTTCCAACGCGACACATTCAGCTCAACTACCAAACGGGTATCTAGTGAACGTCGGCGGTAGCTTGCTAGGTGCCATCAACTATGGGCTATTTTGACGACACATGCAGCTCAACTACTCCCGCTTTAAAACGTGGCTATTTAGACGACGGATAGTAATACAGCACCGCACAGCCGGGCAGCTGCTAGCGAGACACATGCAGCTCAACTACTTTACGGGCTGCTTTGATACATTGGTTATTTAGACGACGGATAGTAATACAGCACCGCACAGCCGGGCAGCTGCTAGCGAGACACATGCAGCTCAACTACTTTACGGGCTGCTTTGATACATTGGTTATTTAGACGACGGATAGTAATACAGCACCGCACAGCCGGGCAGCTGCTAGCGAGACACATGCAGCTCAACTACTTTACGGGCTGCTTTGATACATTGGTTATTTAGACGACGGATAGTAATACAGCACCGCACAGCCGGGCAGCTGCCAGCGAGACGCGTGCAGCTCAACTACTTTACGGGCTGCTTTGATACATTGGTTATTTAGACGACGGATAGTAATACAGCACCGCACAGCCGGGCAGCTGCTAGCGAGACACATGCAGCTCAACTACTTTACGGGCTGCTTTGATACATTGGTTATTTAGACGACGGATAGTAATACAGCACCGCACAGCCGGGCAGCTGCTAGCGAGACACATGCAGCTCAACTACTTTACGGGCTGCTTTGATACATTGGTTATTTAGACGACGGATAGTAATACAGCACCGCACAGCCGGGCAGCTGCTAGCGAGACACATGCAGCTCAACTACTTTACGGGCTGCTTTGATACATTGGTTATTTAGACGACGGATAGTAATACAGCACCGCACAGCCGGGCAGCTGCCAGCGAGACGCGTGCAGCTCAACTACATTACGGGCTGCTTTGATACATTGGTTATTTAGACGACGGATAGTAATACAGCACCGCACAGCCGGGCAGCTGCCAGCGAGACGCGTGCAGCTCAACTACTTTACGGGCTGCTTTGATACATTGGTTATTTAGACGACGGATAGTAATACAGCACCGCACAGCCGAGCAGCTGCCAGCGAGACGCGTGCAGCTCAACTACTTTACGGGCTGCTTTGATACATTGGTTATTTAGACGACGGATAGTAATACAGCACCGCACAGCCGGACAGCTGCCAGCGAGACGCGTGCAGCTCAACTACATTACGGGCTGCTTTGATACATTGGTTATTTAGACGACGGATAGTAATACAGCACCGCACAGCCGAGCAGCTGCCAGCGAGACGCGTGCAGCTCAACTACTTTACGGGCTGCTTTGATACATTGGTTATTTAGACGACGGATAGTAATACAGCACCGCACAGCCGGACAGCTGCCAGCGAGACGCGTGCAGCTCAACTACATTACGGGCTGCTTTGATACATTGGTTATTTAGACGACGGATAGTAATACAGCACCGCACAGCCGAGCAGCTGCCAGCGAGACGCGTGCAGCTCAACTACTTTACGGGCTGCTTTGATACATTGGTTATTTAGACGACGGATAGTAGTACAGTACCGCGCAGCCCATCACCTTCCAACTCGACACATTCAGCTCAACTACCAAACGGGTATCTAGTGAACGTCGGCGATAGCTTGCTAGGTGCCATCGACTATGGGTTATTTGGACAACGGATAATAAAACAATACCGCGCAGCCCATCACCTTCCAACGCGACACATTCAGCTCAACTACCAAACGGGTATCTAGTGAACGTCGGCGGTAGCTTGCTAGGTGCCATCAACTATGGGCTATTTTGACGACACATGCAGCTCAACTACTCCCGCTTTAAAACGTGGCTATTTAGACGACGGATAGTAATACAGCACCGCACAGCCGGGCAGCTGCTAGCGAGACACATGCAGCTCAACTACTTTACGGGCTGCTTTGATACATTGGTTATTTAGACGACGGATAGTAATACAGCACCGCACAGCCGGGCAGCTGCCAGCGAGACGCGTGCAGCTCAACTACATTACGGGCTGCTTTGATACATTGGTTATTTAGACGACGGATAGTAATACAGCACCGCACAGCCGGGCAGCTGCCAGCGAGACGCGTGCAGCTCAACTACTTTACGGGCTGCTTTGATACATTGGTTATTTAGACGACGGATAGTAATACAGCACCGCACAGCCGGGCAGCTGCTAGCGAGACACATGCAGCTCAACTACTTTACGGGCTGCTTTGATACATTGGTTATTTAGACGACGGATAGTAATACAGCACCGCACAGCCGGGCAGCTGCCAGCGAGACGCGTGCAGCTCAACTACTTTACGGGCTGCTTTGATACATTGGTTATTTAGACGACGGATAGTAATACAGCACCGCACAGCCGGGCAGCTGCTAGCGAGACACATGCAGCTCAACTACTTTACGGGCTGCTTTGATACATTGGTTATTTAGACGACGGATAGTAATACAGCACCGCACAGCCGGGCAGCTGCTAGCGAGACACATGCAGCTCAACTACTTTACGGGCTGCTTTGATACATTGGTTATTTAGACGACGGATAGTAATACAGCACCGCACAGCCGGGCAGCTGCTAGCGAGACACATGCAGCTCAACTACTTTACGGGCTGCTTTGATACATTGGTTATTTAGACGACGGATAGTAATACAGCACCGCACAGCCGGGCAGCTGCCAGCGAGACGCGTGCAGCTCAACTACATTACGGGCTGCTTTGATACATTGGTTATTTAGACGACGGATAGTAATACAGCACCGCACAGCCGGGCAGCTGCCAGCGAGACGCGTGCAGCTCAACTACTTTACGGGCTGCTTTGATACATTGGTTATTTAGACGACGGATAGTAATACAGCACCGCACAGCCGGGCAGCTGCCAGCGAGACGCGTGCAGCTCAACTACTTTACGGGCTGCTTTGATACATTGGTTATTTAGACGACGGATAGTAATACAGCACCGCACAGCCGGGCAGCTGCCAGCGAGACGCGTGCAGCTCAACTACTTTACGGGCTGCTTTGATACATTGGTTATTTAGACGACGGATAGTAATACAGCACCGCACAGCCGGGCAGCTGCCAGCGAGACGCGTGCAGCTCAACTACTTTACGGGCTGCTTTGATACATTGGTTATTTAGACGACGGATAGTAATACAGCACCGCACAGCCGGGCAGCTGCCAGCGAGACGCGTGCAGCTCAACTACTTTACGGGCTGCTTTGATACATTGGTTATTTAGACGACGGATAGTAATACAGCACCGCACAGCCGGGCAGCTGCCAGCGAGACGCGTGCAGCTCAACTACTTTACGGGCTGCTTTGATACATTGGTTATTTAGACGACGGATAGTAATACAGCACCGCACAGCCGGACAGCTGCCAGCGAGACGCGTGCAGCTCAACTACTTTACGGGCTGCTTTGATACATTGGTTATTTAGACGACGGATAGTAATACAGCACCGCACAGCCGGGCAGCTGCCAGCGAGACGCGTGCAGCTCAACTACTTTACGGGCTGCTTTGATACATTGGTTATTTAGACGACGGATAGTAATACAGCACCGCACAGCCGGGCAGCTGCCAGCGAGACGCGTGCAGCTCAACTACTTTACGGGCTGCTTTGATACATTGGTTATTTAGACGACGGATAGTAATACAGCACCGCACAGCCGGGCAGCTGCCAGCGAGACGCGTGCAGCTCGATCAGCTGCAGCAGCGTGCGGCGGATAGACGGTGCAGCTGCAGTGTTTATAAACGCATCTCGTACAGCAGTTAGCAGCCGCTCCAGGTCACCTGGTAACTGGGTCTCGAGATCCCGACCAATGTAGGTGAGCACGAAGAAGAGGTTCTCCGTCTGTAATGTATAATACAAATATATATAAATCTCGTGTCACAATGTTTGTCCTCAATGGACTCCTAAACCACTTAACCGATTATAATAAAATTCTCACACCATGTGCAGTTCGATCCAACTTGAGAGATAGGATAGTTTAAACATGTAGGTAGCACGGGCGAAGCCGGGGCGGACCGCTAGTACAAATATAAAAGTGTGTATTGTATTTTGAATACTATGTAAACTTATGAACTCAATGTAAATTGAATAAATTATACAGAAATATGTTATATGTGTTTCATTTACACCAAATCTCACCAATTT
This sequence comes from Colias behrii, assembly GCA_029959065.1. Taxonomy (NCBI): domain Eukaryota; kingdom Metazoa; phylum Arthropoda; class Insecta; order Lepidoptera; family Pieridae; genus Colias; species Colias behrii. The sequence goes on from JARWMC010000013.1 coordinate 2,127,488, forward strand.
TTTAGTTAACGGTCAATAAGCGGTGTTATTTTTAAAAACACCGCTTTTTATGATTTTTCTGTCCCACACACCCTGAAGTCTATTCTTAACAAATACCCTACAAGTTATAGAGTACATTTTTTTAGAGACTTCATAAAGTTATAGACTACTGCTATAAAAATCAAGTTATATAATTTTTATGATATAATAAATAAAAATATAATATACTAGCTTTCCGCCGGCGGCTCCGCCCGCGGTTTCAGAGAAAAACTCGCATAGTTCCCGTTCCCGTGGAATTTCCGGGATAAAACCTATCCTATATTACTCGTGGATAATGTAGTTTTCGAATGGTGAAAGAATTTTTTAAAATCGGTCCAGTAGTTTATGAGCCTATTCATTACAATCAAACAAACAAACAAAGTTTTCCTCTTTATAATATTAGTGTAGACATACATCACTGGGCGACGGCACAGGTTGTCGGATGCAGTCTTCGCAGCACTTGCAAATTAGCGTGAGCAGAACCTGAAATATTTAAACATAACACTAGTAAATAGTAATAAAAGATCACGACTCACCATAATCTTGTTAGAATAGATTTGACATGTAGGCAATTGTTTAATGCAATGCATGCAAATATTTTTCAGGACAGGATTACACATACAAGTAATATGAAGATTTGCAGATGTCAAAATCACATGACGCGACCTTGAAATTATACTCTCAACGTGCCTAAATAAGTTTAACTTCACACGCTTTTTTTAATAAAGTTGTTTTAAGAGTAATTCACCTGTCCCGGCTGAGCGCTGGCCCCGCGGCGCTGTATCGCACGACGGCGCAGTTGGCAGTACATCTCTAACAGGAACGACAGGAACGCCATCAGACGAGGCCGCCCGCCGCCCACCATCGCGCCCAATAACTGTAAAATTAAAAAAAATATATAATAATTTAATTGGTATTGTAAAGCTAACTGAAAGTAAAAAAAAAAATTAAAGTTTGCATAATGTCGGGTCATAAAAAATTGTAATACAAAATGTCGAATTGAGTGAGATGTTGCACATACCGTCCTTTTTATGCACATTAGTTCGCGTCTGTTAATATGTTTCACCGTCATCTCGCGTCTGTCAATATGTATGACCGTCATCTCGCGTCTGTCAGAATAGATCACTGTTATCTCGCGTCTGTCAATTGTAAGACTGTCATCTCGCATCTGTCAGATTAGATCACTGTCATCTCGCGCCTGTCAATATGTATTACCGTCATCTCGCGCCTGTCATTATGTATTACCGTCATCTCGCGTCTGTCAGTTTAGATCACTGTCATCTCACGTCTGTCAATATTTATCTCCGTCATCTCTCGTCTGTCAGTATGTATCACCGTCATCTCTCGTCTGTCAGAATGTATCACCGTCATCTCGCGTCTGTCAATATGTATTACTGTCATCTTGCGTCTGTCAGTTTAGATCACTGTCATCTCGCGCCTGTCAATATGTATTACCGTCATCTCGCGTCTGTCAATATGTATTACCGTCATTTTGCGTCTGTCAGTTAAGATCACTGTCATCTCGCGTCTGTCAATATGTATCACCGTCATTTTGCGTCTGTCAGTATGTATCACCGTCATCTCGTGTCTGTCAGTATGTATCACTGTCATCTCGCGTCTGTCAGTTTATATTACGTCATCTCGTCTCTGTCAATATGTATTACCGTCATCTCGCGTCTGTCAGTATGTATAACTGTCATCTCGCGTCTGTCAGTATGTATAACTGTCATCTCGCGTCTGTCAGTATGTATAACTGTCATCTCGCGCCTGTCAGTATGTTACAGTCATCTCGCGTCTGTCAGTATGTATAACTGTCATCTCGCGTCTGTCAGTATGTATAACTGTCATCTCGCGTCTGTCACATTATACGTTTGCTCGTGTCACGTAGTGTCGCGCGGTGCAGTGCAGGCTACAAACCTTGTCGCGGTCGTGGTACCACTGCTGGCACGTGTTGAGCAGCGACTCGAGGAACGTCTCGCCGTGCTCGCGCTCCACGACGGCGATGCAGCGGCGCGCGGCCGGCAGCGCGTACCGCGGCGACTCCACCGCGCGCCCCACCAGGTGCCCCACCGCGTCCATCAGCGTGCGCGCGCACACCGCGTTCGGGTCTACGCACCACGTGATATAACAATTATACGTTCATCATCATCATCATCAGCCTATACCAGGTGAAAGGTACAGGCCTATACAGGTTTTTTTTTTACGAATTCATCAAAGTTGTAAAACAAAAGTTGTTCAGTTTCATGAGTAGAAGCTCCTGTCAAAATGCGTCTGACGTCTTCCCAGTCACCCTGTATACGTTCCCACTGCTGGGACACGGGCCGTCTACGAGGGTGCAAGCCATAATCCACCACGCTGGCCAGTTATACGTTATGTACATTTATTTGACTTGTCAATACCATGTTACGCGCAAAGACCGATAGTGCTCATTAAGAGTGGGTATAAAGCAAAATTAATCTTCTTAAATATAATATTCTATACGACGATACGTGAAATATTCAAGACCAAATCTAAAAAATAAAATATATATACATAGATGATATTTTCGAGGATTCTGTTTGACTCGATAAAAAAATCCCGAAGTTACCTCTAATTTTCAAACTTTTACGTTTATATATTTTATTTTTCAGATTTGATCTTGAATATTACAAGTATCATCTAATATATGATTGGTAATTTTGTTTTGCTTTATACGCACCCTTAAGCGAAAAAACTGATCACAACGTATTGTGGTAAAATTTTAGATTGTCACAACGCGTCGTGAGTCGTTGAGCGTAAAATGCACTACAGTATACTTATACTGTAGTGCATTTTACGCTCTTATAATTACTTAATTATATACAAATCAGTCGAGTACCTATTCTTAATAAGAAATTTGATATAACTTTAGGCAATTTATTTAATTCCCAATTAAAACTGGATGTTTGAAGGATTTTTGAGCATCTATTTGTATTGGCATTAAAATATGTTCAAAAAACAAATTACATAATATTTACATCTTAAACCTAATGCAATTTGCAAAAACAATTTATAAGAAATAAGTGCTTTAGTTACAGATTTGCATCTATCTATCAAATTTAAATGCGAATTTACTGCATAGTAGCAAAGTCTGAAGAATTTGATTTAAAAGTAGAGTGCACTACAGATTTTTAAGATTTCCACCAAGAGAAGCCACAAAACAGAACAAAAATTTAACCAAATACTTGTAAATTCTTGCGTATGCTTCGTTCACTCATTAATAATCTGTATTAGATTCCCGTGGTGACAAAAATCAAGATAAACATTCGAAGAAAAACTTGAAACAAAAGCGCGTTTCGCCAACTCCGACAAATTGCTGAGTAGGTACCACCTCGATAGAAGCCAACTTAACCTACAAAAGTATAAAATAACCATCTTCAGCTTTCGATCATTAATAACATCTAGATACACAAAATTCGCGAGAAAAAATGTCCTCACCAAAAGTCCACCATCCATTTGTAAATCCGACTTTAGCTCCTCAGAATAAGGTTGAATTTAACGATAACTTAGGCATTACTTTTAGTACATGTGTGAATGTGCACCTTAATTAGTGATCGCAGTAAGGTTGATTTTTCTTTAAAGCTTATTTTAAGCGAAACTTCTTTACGCGCGTTGAGAGTAAAATTTCTAGGTTGCGTCATGGCAATACCGTCACGTCAAGGACCAAAGCACCGATTTCGCTATCTTTGAATCTTACCAAAGAAGTTTCACTTCTGACACGTGTGCTCAGCACAAACGCTCTTTTCGTAATAATAATACTTGTTTAAGTTGTGTATCTAGTTATCAACAATCGAAAGCCACCACACCGCTTATCCAAATACCACCTATAAACCGTGAACCCCTCGCCCGTGCGCGAACAACTAAAGGGTCGTACACACCATCCCGCTCACCTTCCAGCGCCTTGTCGATACACTCCTGTATCTCGGGCGGGAAGGCGCCGAGGTCGCCCGCGTCGGCCGCCAGCCCGAGCGCCGCCATGCCGCTCGCGAGCGCGTCCGCTGACGTCAGCGACTTGGAGCGCTTGAGCCCCGGCGTAAAGGATTGTGGGCGCACGCTCTTGCCGTTCCCGTTCGAGAGGCTAGAGGGGGGCGATTTCTTCTTCTCGGATATTAGCTGCTGCGGTTGCAGTTTAAAGTGGACGCGCGGGCCACCCTGCAATCGCAAGGGTAAACATTCAGCGTGCTTTTCCACCAATAATGTGCGAGGAATGTGTTTGTAAAGACCAATAATATCGCTTCATTTAGTTTGAAGTGTTACTATCGGTTATTTACAAACACATTCTTCGCTACACTTCCTCGCACATGATTGGTGGAAAATCACCCTAATACATGAATACAATGATAAAAGCTGTTTTACGTGTTCAAAATTTGTAACGTTTAGAATGGAATATAATCTTAATTTTAGAATTGAAAACAACATTGCTCCACTTGTCAACTTATTGCTGAAAATAACCCATGAATAATTTGTAGCACTAGGAATTTCTAAAAGAGTAGAATAACGATCACATTATGACAGCATGAGGCGATATACTAACATACCAAATAGTTATAGCAGGTAAACCTATAAGTTTCTAAAAGAAAATCTTCCACGTGACCTTCATAAAGCTTTTTTCTTGAAAGGCAAAGGCCTAAATTCTATACTAGTATACCGTAGCGTGCGGCACGTTCCCGCTCGAGGCGCTGGCGAGCAGCGCGTGCGGCGGCATCACGGGCCGGTAGTGCGGCGGCACCTGCGCGTGCAGCACCGCCGAGCGCGAGTGCTGCAGCCCCACGCTCGCGAACCCCAGGCCTACTGCCGACCTGCAATTGTTATAATTAGGCTTTATAATTATAAGTTAACAGAACACAAGTACAAACAAAATAACACCACAAATGCGTAATAAAATTTAAGACACAGCAGCAATAAAATAAAAATAACTTGAATATGATGATGATGAAACAAAGATTTCATCATCATCATATTCAAGTTCAGTTCTTTTATTGCTGTTTTTTTGTAAACAGACTTAGTCTAAAACAAAAATCAATCTAAAGCGCGAGCACGAAATCTATCGACAAAGTATTCGATTGGCATCGAGAGCATTTGTATGGGATTTTTAAAAACGCCCCTGCCGTGTGCAAAAGAAAAGCTCTATCGATGACGATACGAATACCTTGACGACAGTTTTCGTACTCGCGACACTCGCGTTTCTGAACTTTAGTTTATTTCTTAGTGTGACTATGCCCTGTTATATCATATCTTATTAACCTACATATTTCGTTGATAACAACAATTATACATATGCAAAGCAGTGCCTAAAAACCTTCGTTCAATTGAAGAGCACCTACAGATTACAATGAGACGAAATCTTATCTCAGTATAAATAAATGTTGATAACGTTCACATCTAACTAAGCTGCAATAATTCATACCATTGTAGAGCCAATGTACTTGTTGCTTGCTAATTATTATAATTCATTCGTCAACATTGTTATATATTTATGGCGAACAATAGTTGCCAGGAGCGATGATATCGACGGAAGTCTTATTCAAAAATTAATTTCGTAATATATGTTAAGAATTTTAACATGGTGGCTTAATAGTTTGTTGGAGGAATGGGTACATACAAGGGCTTAAATAACTTCGTTATTATCATCAACTATTTAAGATAACCATATGTAAAAAAACCTGATAATTAACGTTTGTTTTCTTTAATTTATGATTTGTTTTTCTTTGTCTAGACATAAAATTCAGAATCTAGGTTAACTTAATAGAAACCTTTACTGAATTAAATACATATATTATTATTACTTTTCTACAACTATCCAAGTTGTCCTTTCCTCCTATTTTTTGGACAATGGATAATTATTTATTATCCAACATATAAATTCCCGTCACACTCAACCTTTCCCAGTTATGGCATCGAATCCATGGCGCGTACTCTATGTGCAAATAGACTTCGAAATTAATCCGGAAGTATGCAACATACTGATGAAATAATTCGTGCTTCAAAGTTATGACTTGTTCCGATTATGCTTATGTTTAAATTCAGAGAAGTCTTTGTACATTTGTATTGATACAAATAAAATTCGATTACAATCTTTAAATGTGATTTTTAAAGACAAATATTTGCAGATGGAATGTAGACAGATCTCAAATGACCTTTTCAAGATAACTCGCATAGAGAAGAATATTATATATGAATCCAAAATTTAAAAGAATAACAAATAGTATTTAAGACTAATGAAGACATCTGATACATTTCTTTTGTTAAGAAACGCAAATAGTCTACCATATCCCAACGCAGGATTAGTGCGTTCACAGTTTTTTTGCTAAAACCAAACTTTTATGTTGTGTACGGCCAAATTTTGACTGCAACCCAGTCGATATATATTCTCCTAATTATAAATATACATATAATTTTGGTTTTAGAAAAAAAACTATGAACGCACTAATCCTGCGGTGGATCTTATACTAAAACAAGAAAAACACTACAAAGAGACGGTTATTTACACTATGTATGAAAGAACGTGTTATTTATAGCAGGTATGAGACATACCATAAAGTAAGCTAACATTCCAGATAGCCCTATTACAGTGTGACGACCCAAAGTGAGCATACACAAAGAAGCAAGCGACAGTCAGAATGTAGACTGGTGGAATTGAACAAGTGGGCCTTTAGACAAACGTACTTCACGCCATGGAATAGAAACTGCTAACGCTAATTATTGACATAAGCTCATGATATTTTGGTAATGGTTCGGTCCCACTACCAACGACGAAGACGACCACGACTAAAATTACAATCTTGCCAAAATTTGTTCAAAATCAATATTAAAATCTCCCGTCATTCTGGTACTCGGACATAAAAAATTCGAGGTCAATTAATAAAAAAAATAGGGTATTTTGCGATTTTCGCCGAGACGGTAAGTTTATCATACATATAAAAAAGGTTAAATATATTTTTTTCTAGGAGCCATCGTTTCTATGAAAAACCTGTTTGGATGGATAAATCCATTGATCTCAAAAAAAATTTTTCCAAACACCAATACGACAGGAAATTCTTAAATTTCATTTTTAATTGTGTTTTGCACAATTTTATTTAATTGCGACTGGATGAAAATTTTATTCGTGGTCGTCGTTGTCGTTGGTAGGGTGACCGAATCCTTAGGCAAAACATCATACGCTTATGTCAATTTCTATCGTTAGCGTATTCTATTCCTTGGCGTTTTGACGTTCGTCTCGGCCTGGTGGCGTCTCCTGTCTGTGACGTATTGAAGCAAAATATCATGAAAAGACTGAAGTCTGAACATAAATATAAATTGCATAAGCTAATATTGTCTGTAAAGAATTATCATAAATATTGATAGGGGATCCTCTGATATATCATTTATTTACAAAGTGCATATGAATTTTCTCCTGACTGACTTCGAATGAATCGAAATTAAGCAAAATATCATCGAAACTTTAGAAGTTTATATTCATTATGTGTAATAAGCTACAGCGAATTCTAATCTTGTTCAATTTGTATTGTTATTGTGTTTTTTGCTGAAATAAATAATTTTTCATTTTCATTTTTCATTACAACTATAGCTACTAATTGCTTTTTAAGGATATCGATATACGCTGGTACCAAAGTAGGTTTAATATAATTTATATTTCCCAAGACTCTATACAGCAATTTATGTTAACATCGCAGTAGTTAATACCAATGTAATAAACCTAAATACATCATCTCGAAACTGGGCTTCAATCAAGTGGAAATAATTTTGATTGTAGTTACTTCGATTCAGGAAAATGGTTATTACATTTGGTTTAGCTGCCAAATTATTATGCGTCGAATTTGAGCATCAACCCAATAAGTGTAGTGATTACATCAGGTTGCGTGTTAAAACAACTAGATTGGAATATATGAGCACAGAATACATAATAGTAGCTAAACGCTACAGAACGGACACTCTCCGCCTCCCGCCAAAATTAAACACTTACCTCACCCCGCACGATCAGTCTAAAAATGGTCCATATTTTTCTACAGGGACGATACGCAACGAAGATTGACAACATTAATCATAATTTTATTATTTTGGATTTGTGATTATCGTTTTTCGTAGAAAATGGTTAGATATTGTGCTGTTTACGGATGTATTTCATCAGAAAAACGCGAATTTTTTTTTACGCTAGTCAAAAATGTGCCAACCATAAAGCGTTAACACACACATTTGCAGTCTCTACAGTGTGACTGTCAAAACGATAATTTTGTATGGAGTGTCCGGGGTGTGATATGAGGCTCATACTAATATAGAATATAAATTTTGTTGTGCTTGCATGCTGAATTGTCTTTCATAATCGAGGTTTGAGTACCATTCATGATGGTATATTTCAACTTCAGATTTGCAGGATAGGTCGCCGATACCGTCAAGGCTAGCAAAAGTAGCTCTATATCATAAATACCTATCACAAACAAAGAAACCTTGAAAGATTTAATGACTAAGATTTACTCAGCCCTAACTTATAAAATTTTGCTCCAGTTTTGTTATTAGAAGCGTGAACCTCGCAACATCGTTCAAGGCAACGCTAAGAGAAACTAAAAACCTATTGCACTGCACACGTAATGCATCGACAGGAAGCACACACGTGCATTAAACACGCAATAAATATATGAGCGAACCGAACTAAAGGGTATATGCTTATAATCCATACTAATATTATAAATGCGAAAGTAACTCTGTCTGTCTGTCTGTTACTCAATCACGCCTAAACTACTGAACCAAATTTTCATGAAATTTTGTATGGAGATATTTTGATACCCGAGAAATGAGAGATGTCGTAGTTGTTCGGGAACACCGCAGGTGGCAAATCGTTCCACAGTTTCACCGTACGCGGAAGGAAGTTGCGGGTGAAGCGGACAGTGGTGGAGCGCCAACCATGGAAAACTGTGGTGGAACTGTGCGGCTGGTAATAGGTGGAACAATTCCTCTATATGCGATATTATAAAATCATCAAGCTAATACCAAAAAGAGCGGAGCAAAGCTGGCAAGACTGCGGCGCACAACTAGTAATTAATACCTTCTAATATGCATGGACGCAATGCATTGTGAGGATACCTTCATCGCGGTCTATTACGACGGCCGGCGGGCCGGCTTCTATTACGGCAATTTGTATGATTCATATTTAATGCCCGAGTTCTGTTTCATACAATATGTTGCAAAATATATTTTTTAAAACAGATATTCCATGAAGACAGTTTGATGGCTATTTTATTTCAGTGATTTCAATTAAAGATGTCTTGTACTCTTTTTAGGCACTAATCATGATGAGTATATTGGGTGCCTATATTTAAAATTTATCAAAGAGCACTTTCGATGTATGTATCCTTAGTTACATACCCCAATATTATGGCAACTTAAATATCATAAAGTATTACGAATTCCATACAAGACGGGACAAAACCGCAGTACCTCGAACAAAAAGGGGCAGTGTGTCGATAACTTTATAAAGTTACACTATAGTTCCATTGTCATTGATGGATCCAATAGTGATACCTACTTAAGATTCCTACCACCTATCCACGCGTCAACGCTCTTAAAACGGCTTTAAAGTAATTAATATCCAATTATTCCGCTACATACCAACAACAATTATATACACACCGGCACAATTAGCGGAACAGAAAAAAAAGTGAGATTATGAGATAATAACGCATATATTTGACGAAAATGTAATTAGACACAAAATAACAAATTGATTAACATCTTTTAACAACGACTTTGAAAAGTCTTCGTTATTTTTTATTGAAAAATAAAGAAATTTGAAATAAGTGAAATTTTCAGATGATTATGAACCATCACAAAAATAAAAAAAGTAAGCATTAAATGATTTAACAATAAAATTAAAGCAAAATTAATAACGAGTGTTTCCCCCTCTTGCTCTGATTACGGTTTCCATTCGTCTGGGCATGCTACAGATTATGTTATCGATGATTTCTTGAGGCAACCGCTCCCAATGCTCAAGTAATGCGTTTCCAAGTTCATTCAGATTGTTGGGGGGTGGCATTCTGGATTTAACCCTTCTTTTTAGCAAGTCCCAGACATGCTCTATCGGATCATATCGGGGGAATTTGCTGGCCACTGCATCACCGGTATACTTACGTGGCTCAGATATGCCTGTACCGATTGTGCACTATGAGCACGAGCATTATCTTGCATTAGAATAAAGTCGTCACCAATAAATGTGGCAAATGGTACAACATGTTCTTCTAAAATGTCTCTGATGTATCGATCTGCTGTCATGGTCCCTCCTGTGACTATCACTAACTCCGTGCGAGCTCCTAAACATATCCCTCCCCAAACCATAATCGAGCCGCCACCATAAGCCACTGTGTGTTCAAAATTAGACTGTATGTGGCGTTCTCCTTTGCGTCTCCATATTCGCTGTCTCCCATCGATCTGTTTTAAAAGAACTCTGCACTCATCAGTAAAGAGAACCTGCTGCCATTCGTTCAAATCCCAGACGATGTTCTCGCGCATCGGTTTCTGTTCCGCTAATTGTGCCGGTGTGTGTATAAAGAACTGCAATTGCTTCTAACAACTGTGTTATGTTTTGGTACGCAAGGTTTGAAAGTCTGGACGCAAGATCCCAGCAGTTGCATCTAACTCTGGTACTTTATGCAGCATATAAAGGGTTATATGAAATTGACACCAGGAATGTTAACAATTTCCTCGTTGTGGTGTGAGGGTAATTTTCCTAAATTCATTGTTGAGAGTTCGTCGCCGTGTGAATCATGCATGTGGGTGGAAATGTACGGGTCATATTGGTCTGAACGATCAAAAAACGAGTCATGTTCATAGAGACATAACTTCTGTGTAATAAATTGGATATAAACAAATTATTTTGAGATTTCAATAAATTAGCTAGGTTTAGTAAAATAATGATATGTTTACTGTCGTATAAAAAGACGCTATTCATCTTAAATAATATGGTATTCCTTGTGTTTTTTAGAAATAGGTAGGTAGGTAGTAGTTACCTTTAGAACAGAAATTATTCCTTGGATCTTCATTCAAAAAATTTGACCAGACTTGAATTCAAAACGACAGCCTACAGTTACAAAAAAAAAAAACTGAAAAAATTGGGAAATAAACCTGAAAATCTTTGCCCTATCAAGTCAAACCAATGATCATAAAACCCGCAGTTCATGCTGTGACATTTATCAGGATTAACCTCGCTTGACTTGCTCTAAGTGCTTCATTCTCATTCAATATAAAAGTTACATAAATTCCACACAATGGTCACCTATTTGTTTCGACTTACTATTGTAAGGTTTCATGTCTTTCGCTAAATGTCGCGTCGTAGATGGCACTATAAGGTCATCGGGGTACAAGTAAAGGCATTCTCTATGTAGAGTATTAGGATTATTTTTATAAATATGAGCTTTTCTAAATACAAAACTGTATGGAATAAACATAATAAATGCAAAATACGTTTCGGATTACAAATTATGAAAGATCTAATAGCTAAACATCAAAACAGGACAGTGTGAAAGTCGGAAGAAGAGCCATTTATTTACACAGAGTTCATAGTCACTTCTGAAACATTGAATGAAAATTATCCTTTGCTCGCCTGACTCACATTTATAAATGGCAAACGCTATTCATCTAGGCCTTGGCTATGGCCTTGATTTGTTTTAACGAGTTTGTGGACAATACCATGGCTGTAGGTTCGCTATAAACAATATGTGACGCAACAGTTCAATGAGTTTTGTCTGCTTAGATGAGAACAATAATTATTAACAGGTATTATTTCTCGGGATTTTGAACCTTGATGTGTATGAAAGTATTTATAATGAGGTGTGATCAGTCCCGTCTTCGAACCCTTATCAACGTGTACGGATAACTTTTGACTTTTAGATGTGTTTAAATCTAATTAGTTTCGGCAAAAATCTATACTATAGCCAATGATATTATTTAAAATAATTATTGTGAAACTGGTATTAAATTGGTAGTTATTATGTTTAAATCTAAATCTTTAAAGTTGTAGCTAAACACAAAATATTAGACAAAGTGAAGTAGCAAAGAATATTCAATACAAAATATTTCACCCTATCAAAGTTCAACATAACCATTACACCAAAATAAACCAGTCAATGACAGGAACGGGAAAAACAAACCACCAGTGTTGCCACAACAAAGCGAACCAACTACATACACTCTCACGTATTTTATACCAATTTAAAGTGAAAAGAAAACAATTTATCATAAAATTAATTATTTATACATAGCTCGCCGTAGTTTCTAATTTAATAAATACTCACATATCTGAAGTGGAATATCTTCCACGAACCATTGTAACAAACGTGCAAATAAATAGAGTCACACACTATTTAATTCACCACATTAATATAATAAAGATAACACTCGTGTTTTCGCACAAAATATCGCACTCACTCATAAAATCCCTATGCAAACTTGGCAGTCTACGGTAGAACTACGTTTCGACACAATATTAAAAATAGAAATCCAGCTGGCCAAACAGAATGCGCGGCTAGAAAAATTGTACCGACAAGGATTTCGTTGACTAAGCGTGAATGAAAAAATCGCGAGGATAGAAATCGGTTCGTTCGTTGCGTTCGTTTTGTTTGGCTGCGTTCGTTGGGATGTAGTATCCCCGAGCGCGTGCGCAGTCCGTGCGCTCCGGCGTCACGCTGCTGGTACCGAATTGGCGCGGACGTGCTCACGTCATCGCAGCCGCGAACAAAGTGATAACAAAAAGTTACAATTGATACTACGCAACTACGCGGCCGGCACCGGCGGAAACATCGCTATCTGCAGATCCTCCCGCTGCTTGGAGGGCTGCCAACGACGCCGACCCTAACTACCGCCTTTGACGCGACGCGCAACAAGGTCGCTGCGAAAGCTCGCTGTGCGAAACGTAAACATTCTCAGCATTCGCTGATTGCCGAAAAATTTATATTCAAGACTAATTCATAGAGTCAAGGATACAGCCATGCATATATTTATATCATTTAAATACACGTACATAGTTCCTAGTCCGAAACACATATTGTGTTCAACATTAATTTTTAACGTCCCTTTCACGATTAGAATCACTGGTACAAGAAAGATACAAAGATATATAAAACAGAAAATAATAATTTTGAGGATAATACCCAAATAGATGAAACCATAATGATATAGATTAGAAAACTATTGCCATTACATTTTAAAGCTATAATAGCTTCAGTTGAAATTGTCTGTTTACATCATGTGTTATGAATATCATCCAATATTATAAATCATTACATCATAATCGCTACGTAACACTTTCGCGGTGTAAATAACAGATCATACCGGCCAGAACCTTCTGCACGTGGCTACGAATGATATCGTATTGTTACTTACACCCACTGTTTGTAATCAAATAAAAGATTTTTTTCGGAGTCAGGTGTATTCCAATACAGCTCCGTTTATTGCGAGGTCAGCTAATGAGTGTTAGTTATATCTGACCTGATATATTGCTAGGTATACAACACATCTTTTTGAAATATTTTCGGGACGACAAAAAATAAATAAAACAGAAAAAAAAGTATCAGAGCTTTTCCCATTTTATAGTCCTCGAATCGCTAAATGAAGCGATATGATTTTTTTTTTCTTTACAAACATCCCATCGCTACGCATCCTCACACAACTCTGATGGAAAAGCATCCTTAAACTGCACAATGCCGTTGCTATTAGTGATTTTTTTTTCAACAGTCACCAAAACCAACTCACCTATTTTGCAGATCAGACGGTTTGGCCATGGTGAACTCCTTGGCGTGCACGTTCAGCTTGTTGGAGGGCGTCGTCGGTGTGGTGGCCGTCGAGCCCGTGGTAGTACCGCTGGTCACCGCCACGGCGTCTGTGCGTACACCTGGCGGTCAACGGCGGTCGTCAAGAGAAGAGGCGATAGGACAGGCGAAATGTGCCGGAAATATGTAATGAGTGGAAAGTGTCTGATATGTAATGAGTGGAAAGTGTCGGCTGTGATTATAGATTGTGCTCTATAGAAAGTGCGGCGTACCTTTGTTCTAGTTTAGGTTCAGTTAGTAATGTGGCTCGATAGTGGTGTTCGAGTTTATTGTTAGTATTAATGGTGAACACATTTTTATTACAATTGTAATGCAGTCATGTGATGAACAATGTCAGTTTTAATCATGAATAGAAAGAAGAAAAAGAGAGCAATATACTACTACCATTACGACAAGTATTTCATGCAAGGACATGCAATTTTTATAACGTTCTTAAAGAACATGAACCGATCATTTAAATAGATTTTAAAACATAATATAAGTAAATTAAAATATACTTTTAATTTACTATACTATTATCACGTTGTTTTAATTCCTTCACCTTTATTACTGTCAGTACTTATTACGCACCTACCTAGACTATCATGTCCAATTAATACTACTTTCACTATATTTATTACTTATTACCTACTTTTCAAGCTCATATTCGCACGGTATGGAAATGCTAGCTTAGAACAGGCGCGGTCCCAGGGGGGGGGTCACAGGGGACATGACCCCCCCCAAAAACGTACTCGATAAAATAGAAAAAAATTCTTATACTGTACAAAATATAAAAAAATGGCCAAGTGCGAATCGGAGTCACTCGCACAACTAAATTTCCGTTTAAACTTGTTTTTAATCCCTTGCGAATGTCGAAATTTGCGAAAATTTTCAGCATAAACAAGAAGTTTGATTTTTTTAAATATTTTTTACATAATCTAATTAAAAATCATGTATTTCGCAATTATTCCTATATCTGTATTTTAGGACGTTACATTGTAACAAATTTCATGATTCTGTGTACATAGGCCGGGAGATACTGACACAAAATTTCGGATCATTTGTAACAGGATGGCGGTTCTACAGGGGTCTTAGTACGTGAAAGATCTATTTTCTGCGCGTTGGTGGCGTAAGCCTTCGTTCCAGCAGCCGCCAGCGAGGGGGGTTCTAGTGGTGGGCCTGGAAACGGGCATCTGCTGGGCGGGACACGCGGTAGAGTCGTAACCGTTCCCGCAGTCCCGTTCAAAACAGCGCGATGGAACAGAGTGGGGTTTTAGTCGGTAGAAATCCGACATAACCACGGCTCCATCCCTGGGAGCCGGGGTTATCTAAGAAGATTTCCCCACTATAAAAAAAGGGCTCTTAGTACGCAATGACAAAAAGAAAAATGATGGTCAGAACGCTGGTACCGACGGACTAGTCGCGTGGACGTTAGTCGAACTCGTCGGATAAATAGCGAAAGTCAAACGATTTGTAACACAAAATTTTAGAATTAACCGATAGCCCATAAAAAAAGATGTAGGCGGTAGTGTCATGCCAAGCATCGAAAAAAAAAATTGGTTATGATAATATGAAACTAATGTACTACATCTAAAAAAATTCGACTCGTTTAACACTATAATAACCGATTTGGATGCAGTTTCAGTGAATTGCATCCAAGTTGACGAAATGTACAAGAACAAACAACTTTTACGGAATGGTTCTAATTACTTTAATGTAATTACTATAAACATACGAAGTATACATCACAACTTCGATCTATTGACGGCTTTTCTTACAACGCTTCCCATACAAATGGAGGTCATTGTTCTTACTGAGTGCTGGTCAAAAGAAGGTGTTCCTCCACCAAATTTAATCGACTACAATGTGTATTATACTAATAAATATTTGAATCAGAATGATGGAGTGGTAGTATATGTTAAGAAATCATTAGCAGCTGTTTCCGCCGAACCTGAAATGGTGGATGGTAATTGCTTGATTCTTAACATTGATAAATACTCCATTGTCTGTTCATATCGACCACCTTGTTATACAAATCCACGACCGTACTTAGAACGATTGGATACAATTCTTAAAGAAATAAAACAGCAGCACGTAATTTTTACAGGTGATATAAATATTAATACCATCTGTAACGACATTCAAAGTGCTCATTTAAACGAATACTTGTGTATTTTAGCTTCTCATGGTCTGGAATTGGGTGTAACATGTCCGACAAGATTAAACAATTGTCTTGACCACTTTATGGTTAAAACGACTGATGAATGGCAAACTATGGTGTTTCCACCCTTAACAGATCACAGTCCTATTCTACTACAAATAAGAAACAACAAGATCGCAAGATTGAAAACCGATCTTTCAATACAAGTACTAGATTACCCATTAGCATTGGAAAAGATTAGTTTAATAGACTGGACCCAGTATTTTTCTTTGCGTGACGTTAATCATTGTGCTGAGTGTCTTGTAAACAATATCAGTGGAATTATTAAGGAGTGCACTACGGTTAAGTATTTGTCTAAAAAGAAGGCGCCTCTTAAACCATGGATAACAACAGGAGTAGTAAGATCAATCCGTAAGAGAGACAAATTGCATAAAAAAGCCAAGTTAAGACCTAGCGACATTGAAACAGTAAGCGCATATATAAAGTATAGAAACACTTGTAATAAAATAATCAAATCTTTAAAACAAAAATACTATCAAATGCAATTACAATACAGTGAGAAAGATATTAAGAAAACATGGAATATTATAAAGGATGTATGTAACATGAAAGTGAAGAATGACTTACCCACGGAGCTACTTACGATTGGTAGTAACACTAAAGAGTCTTTAAACAAAATTAATAATTTTTTCACAACTGTTGGTGGGAGTTTAGCTGAAGAGATATTAAAAATATTACATAAGACTGAAAACGATCTCGCGAATCAAATTAAATCGTCAACTTCTAAGATTCATTCAATGTCTTTTGTACCTACAGATTCCTACGAAATTGGTAAAATTATCAATGAATTAAAGGCTTCTAGTGCTCCTGGGCTTGATGGTTTATCAAGTAGGCTTATTAAAGAAGCAAAAGAATTTCTAATTGGTCCAATGGAATACTTGTGTAATTTGAGTTTAGAACAAGGCCAATTTCCTGACATTTTTAAAAAAGCCATCGTGTCGCCTATTTATAAATCAGAGGACAAAAAAGATGTGACCAACTACAGACCTGTTTCGTTACTTCCAACTCTATCGAAGGTTCTGGAAAGACTAGTAAATTATCGGCTAACAAGTTTTCTAGAAAAGAATAAATTACTAACAAATTCTCAATATGGATTTCGGAAAGGAAAATCCACGGAAGAAGCTATATTGAGATTAACGACATTAGTATATGAATACCTCGATAAAGGGGACAAAGTTATTGGTGTATTTCTTGACTTTAAAAAAGCTTTTGATACAATTTCTATCCCGATACTATTATCAAAGTTGGAAAGCTTAGGTGTTCGCGGTCATGTTCATCAATGGTTTCAGAGTTATCTGTCTTGCAGAGAGCAGTACGTGAGGGTTAAAAACGATATAAGTGATGCCTCATCATGTAGATTTGGTATTCCACAAGGCAGCACGTTAGGACCTAACCCTCTTCTTAATCTATATTAATAGTCTCCCTGAAGTAATTTCTACCGATACAGACATACAGATGTTTGCCGATGACACTGTATTGTTATTTCGCGGTCACAATTGGGAAGAAGCCCACAGTAACGCTGAGAAAGGCCTGCAAAATGTCACAGCCTGGCTTGAAGATAATTTGCTTACACTTAATATCTCTAAAACGAAATACCTATGTTTCACAAAGACAAAGACCTACGGCCCATCCACAAGTTTATCTATAAAACTTCACACATTTCCATGTAATAGGAGGTATTTGAGCAAATGTAATTGTAAAATACTCACAAGAGCTTCATGTATACGATACTTGGGTGTTCTTCTGGATGATACATTGTGTTGGAAAGACCAGATCACCAATGTTTGCAATAGAGTTAGAAAGCTAATTTACATTTTCAAGCAACTGAGATCAGTAGCGAATAAGAAACTGCTTACTCAAACATACAAAGCACTATGTGAGAGCTTAATAAATTACTGTGTGACGTCATGGGGTGGGGCCCCTAAAACAATAATGTAAATGTAAAACAATAATAATAATGCTTGAACTTGAACGTGCACAGCGGGCAGTGTTAAAAGTTCTAATGCACCTACCATACAGGCACTCGACAGCGGATGTTTATGTACAAACTGGAGTTCTCTCAGTTCGTAAGATTTATGTTCTGAAGGCTCTGCTAAGATATCACCGTTTAATAGCTCACAAACTGCCTCGAACAAGAAAACGAAAACTACGGTGCCCTGTACCTATAACTAAAACTAGTTTTGCAAGACGACAGCTAAATTGCATTGCTCCAAGAATATATAATAAAATCCCGACTAATAACATAAACGCAATAATAAATATGACTACTAATCGGTTTAAAAAATTCATTATCAACTGGCTCAAAAATCTGGATTATCTCCAAACTGAAAGTCTCTTCACTTTTATTAAATAGGTGTCAAAACCAAAAACACAATTAATCATAATATTCCACTCACTGACACATACACACACACGCACACACTCACACACACACACACACACACACACACACATACTCACGCTTATCCACCTGTCCAATTCATGTATCGTCATATATATATAATTAACTAGTGATTTTTATTCTTTAATTGTTATTAATCTGTAACTAGAATATTCTGTTTACGTACTTTATAATACTTGTATGAACTCATAAGGGAAGGCACTGTTTTCTGAGACACAGGTATTAACCTAGTTCAGAAGGCAGAGCAAAATTGTGAACTATGTAAAATTTGCTAATAAATATTATTTTTTTTTTATTTTATTATACTTTTCCAGTGTGACTTACAGCCCGCCATACCGACGCGAATGCGTTGATTTAAAAAAAAACAATTCAACCATTTGTACCAGGCTAACTTTTGCACAGGTAACCATCGTCGTGCAGCCATTTACGAAAATCGCCATGCCATACTTTTCGGACGATTCCAAATGGTCACCATACCGCCGAAAATCTACAATTTTTTTTTCTCGCCAAACGATTTGTAACACCCTAAATTCTTTTTCCAACAACTCTTGAATGATTATAAATAGAAGTGTGATAATGCCATACCTGTGGGGGGTGCCGAATGTGTATAAGATTTTTTTTTTTATTGTAAGATTTTATTCGTATTTTGAATGATTTGTAGTATGGCACTAATTTTTCCCTCTATTAAAAGTATGGCAAATATAATAATGGTCACGTTGCATCATGCCATACTGGTACAAATCGCCAATTCTTTTCATTTTTTTTACGTCTTGGTCCACCCCATATTTGCAATCTGCGATATTTTTTTCTAGGTAGAATTGTATACAAACAAACAGAATATAATGATCCCATACTGTAAAAAATTATTTTACGTATTGTATAGTCGTATTTTTGAAACGTGACGAATAAATTAATTTTTCAAGTATGGCAGCACTTTTTCCCCCTACTAGAAGTATGACAAATATAATAATGGTCACATTTTATCAATTAATACTCTCCAAAAATCCAAATGCAATACTGGTACAAATCGTTTGGCGAAAAAAAAATTTTTGCAGATTTTCGGCGGTATGGCGACCATTTTGAATCGTCCGGAAAGTATGGCATGGCGATTTTCGTAAATAGCTGCACGATGCTGATTACCTGTGCAAAAGTTAGCCTGGTACAAATGGTTGAATTGTTTTTTTTAAATCAACGCTGTAAGTCACACCGGAAAAGTATGGCATGACACTACCGCCTACAACTTTTTTGTGGGCTATCGGTAAATTCTAAAATTTTTGTGTTACAAATCGTTTGACTTTCGCTATTTATCCGACGAGTTCGACTAACGCCCACGCGACTAGTCCGCCGGTACCAGCGTTAGGACCATCATTTTTCTTTTTGTCATTGCGTACTATGACCCCTGTAGAACCGTCATCGTGTTACAAATGACCCGAAATTTTGTGTCAGTATCTCCCGGCCTAACACGGGAACTACAGTAGGTTTTGAATTCCTTACGAATGTCGAAATTTGCGAAAAAATGAAAAAAAATTGACGGCTGTATCTTTTGATTGCGTTGGCTTATACGTTTGATTTTATCTGTCTGGAACGCGTAGAGGTATCAAGCTGAAATTTAAATCGAATATTCAACTCTACGGCCCCTAAATGCTGTGAAGAAATCAACCTTATAAGCCAACGCAATCAAAAGATACAGACGTAAATGCTGAAAATTTTCGCAAATTTCGACATTCGCAAGGGAATCAAAACCTACAGGGTGCTTCCTATGAACACAGAGTCTTGAAATTTGGTACAAAGTAACGTCTTATAACACAGATATCGGAATAATTACGAAAAATATTTTGAATTTTTAAATGTACATTATATAAAAAAAAAATATTTTCAATAATTTTAAACTTAAAAAGGCTTTACTCATGAACGCTTACATGTATTGAATTAACTCAAGTCTATAATACCTATCTTCTTCTTCTTCTTTTTTGTTTATGGCCTTCCCAATCCCATAGAGGACGGATTCTGCCAGTGTCAAGTGTCATGTGTGCACAGATCAAAATTGATCGTTTATTTCAATGACTACGGTTATAATGTAGTAACTTGATGCTCTGTGCTGAGGAAAAATCACGGAAGAGATTGAGCAGTTCAAATGCTGGATCAGTCTTACCTGGATAACCAAACAGGACATATACAAAAGCAAAGCATTAAAATTTAAGATTATTGAGGTGGATAAATTTGGATAAAACGTTAACAAGTGAGGAGGGAACCAAACACAATAAACATTTAAAATTAGTGGGACGGGGAACATCAGGGGGAAGGAGATCCAAAAGTGAGGAATTTCGTTTAGGGCACTCAAAAAATATATGATCATTGTCACCTTCGGCTAAGCCACACTCGCATAAGGAGTCTATAATATCTATAAGCTGTAATAAAATCAAACTTCTATGTCAATACAGCCGTAAACGCTGAAAATTTTCATAAAATAAAAAAAAATATGTAAAAATATGTATGTATTATAACTTGTATTGACTACGATTTTTGACGGGGGGGGGGGTTGCTACATTTTCGGCCGCGTGACCCCCCCCCAAAATGTCAGGCTAGGACCGCGCCTGGCTTAGAAACGACATAACGAATCATACAAAAAGCTTTCTATAACAAATAAGATTATTTTTTAACAATGGAAATCCGATGGACCTTTTGTATGCAGTCGTATTAACAACTCTATGGTTCTATACTATTAAATAGAGCTATATCTTTACTACCTATATATATCAACGAAACTATTTCTTTTAAAGCTATACTAGAAGTTAGATAATCATCTTAAACGTTATATATTATGTATTTAATTAAAAAATAATAAACCAGATAAATAACTCAAAGTTTCTTAAATTAGGCCTCACTGTCTAGCACTTAGAAGACATCGAATGGACAGCAATTGTTAAACTATCTAGAAACCGCATATATAAGTGACTTATTTAGAAAATATGCACAACTCTAATTTACTGCAATCTAGAATATTCTCAAATTAGTTTCGGATTAACTAGCTCTTAGCGTGCGTGTGCAGGCGTCTCGGTCAAATGCACAACTTTCTTATAGATTTACAGCTAACTATTGCTAGAGAATGATAACCAAAATCTATTTTCTTAGCCCGTGATGAAAAACGTAGAGCGCTAGAGCGATTTCTCGCTTGAAGATTTCTTATAGTATGGAATGAAAATTTGGTCATGTTTTCTGACTTATATGTTTAAATTTAGATAATTGAGGTTATCTTTTAGATTCTTCAACAAATTCACAGGAGCGTTTTTCATTTACATTTCGTAATAGAATTAAATTTGTGAAACTAGTTTTTTAGGTTACGAATAGATACAAGCTTGAAAAATATCTATAGGTAGTTTCCATGCACTAAAATGTGGACTACGAAGTTATTGTTTCCAGTATTTATCGCCCTTTCCTAATTTTTAATTCCATACTTCTAGCTTTACCGCCTAGATGCACAAGAAACATCCAGCTATGATCTGGCAAATCATATGTTTACAAACCTGTCGCATCTGCAGTTTCTGTAACGGGGGGAACTACCGGCGGGGGGGAAACCGACGTGACAGTCACGGGGGACACTTGGCTCACCGGGCTAGGCACAGGCACCGCTTGTTTCACTATAACCCGCGACATTATCCACAATTCACATTGAAACTATCGGGCGTCACAAATGTCGCCCGCCGCAACAAACATCAGACTGTCGACTCGTTCCAAATATGAAGTTTTGTTTATTTTTAATTTTGGCGCCAATTGCTCGTAGTGACGCTCATCAGCCAGTATTTCCTATACCGTTTATCGATATAATATGGGATCGCGAATATCGATTTTTTTGTGAATACTTCAATAATATAGCTAATTTTAATAGTAATTTCCTAGTTATACTAAATAGCATACAAAACATCAGTAGGAGAATATAGAATAAGATTTTAGAAGTGAAACTTTAGGCGCGTTGAGAGTAAACTTTTAATGTCGCGTCATGGCAATATTGGCAATACCGTCACGTCATGAAATAAGGCGACGATTTTGGTATCTTTGAATCTTGCTAAAGAAGTTTCACTTCTGACACGTGCGCTCGGCACACACGTTCTTTTTTTAGTTACCTGGTGGTCTATAGATTTCCAGAGTAGGTTTTCCTTTTGTGTTTGTTAAGATCATGCTCCGCCGTTTCCCATTATTCGGAAACTGTGGAAAGAAAATTGTTTTTATTGAATATCGAATTCTGAATTTAATTAAAACAAATAACCGCCCAACAATTTTCTCATCTTGTGTAACTTTAGTTGAGAATCTAAAGTGCAACCTGACTCCTGAGTTGCAATTTTATATGTGTCACAATTAGATATAAGTAAAAAAATAAATTATTTTCTAAACTATAACATGGAAACAACAATTATTATATTTAAGACTTTCAAAGATAATCCAAAACATTAGATCGCTATAATTGGGCCATCTGTAAAAGTGAATTAAATTTCCCGCCAACATGAAATCTTGATGAACTGTCACGATTTATTTCCAAGCTATGCACAAGACTACGCATATCTAACATCATCGACGAATATAAAACAGAAATGAGTAAGTTCAACCAAAATGTTTACTCTGTAATTCGTGTGATATTTCATATACAAATTAGTAACATCAGCAGATGCAAGTGACTCAAAACTTTATGATAGAGCGAAGAGACATCTCTACATGCCTATACCCACTTATTTGCTATTAGAGTGTTCAGTGTACATATACGATTTATTACATTCATTTTCATATCATTTACTTTGAAAGAGAAAGCTAATCTATCATGTTTATGTTAAGAATCTTATCGAGGTGTCTAATAATTTTGGTTAGGTACCTAGGTATGCAAAATAAATTAAGTATCCTGACAAATTTATTCGCAAAGCAACAAGACTATTAAATACGAAGGTCCTGTTATCCTAATACATATTGACCTACAGATTTATCTTATTAATTTGGTCAAATATTTCATATGTCAATATTTCGACAGAGGCCATCGAGTCTTATAAAGGGACGTAGGCGTATAGAATTGTGCAGTATCATATCACCCACGTCTAGATTACAATGCCAATAGACATTTGAATATTCTATGACCTAACTTTTACTTTTCGTCTTGTTTAATTACGTTTTAACTTGGTTTTTAGACGCTCTATTAGTATTTAGTCAGAAGTTGGGCTTAGATTTATAAATCGGTCATAATGTCCATTTATTTCGGTAAGAATCTATTGAAATCGATTTTGAATCGAATTATAACAATCAATAAATTATAAACTAAAAATAATTTAGTAATTTCAGTATAATTCGTAATTGAAAATAATTTTAAATTGATATTTACCTGGTTATGATGCATATTGTGATGCGATTGTGGCCGTACGAAACTCCGCTCCCGCATGATAACTCCCGGGGAGGCGAAGTCCTGCACCCGGTAGCTCCTCTGCAGCTCCCCGCCAACACCCATTTGTGTCTGCATTTTTAATCCTGGCAGAATGCCGCTAATCCTTTGCCTCAATTCTTGGCGCGTATTTTCAAATTTACGCGCGAAATGGACGGTTTACACTCTTTGGTAGTTACAGATAAGATATTTTTAACAAGAACCACGCATTTTTTATTATTTTTTTTGTTTTAAATAGATTAATTTAAATAAATACACTAGATGAATGACTAGTATTATAGTTACAATGTCGTAATTTTAAGGTTAATAATTTATGCAATATTTACACTGTAAACACTAACTAGTATGTAATGTACAGATTAAAAATGCGGATTAGTTTAACCTTTTTTAAAGATTATAGAAAAAAATATTTAAGAGACGTGACGTCACGTTAGAGATCTTTTCTCCTTAAAAATAAAACCCCTCCTGTGGCCACAAAGGGGGGTTTGTTCGAGAAATTTCGTTTTAACGATTTTTAAGAGCGGTGCAGGATAACTTGGTGCCTGACAGTCACAGAGCGATATATTTCGAGGGGCAAAGTCCAAGAGGTACAACGCCTGTCTCGAATCGTTTCGTTATAAGGGATCTTCGATACCCCTGATCTGAAACAAACAAAAGAACTTTAAAAATTTACCGTGACCCCTATATTTCCGACGAATATTATTTTGGCATATAATTTACGTATTTTATGTATTTTCACAGCCGAGCAATTTGGTAATGACAGTGGCTCGTAATGATACCTCTCAACTCTCGTGGTCGAAATTACATAACAACAAAAGCACGTAAAAAGCGGCCATCTAATAGTTGTTTTTGTCCCACACCGTAGAGCCGAGAGCGCGAGTTACTGTTATGTAGTGATGAGTCAGAATTACTGGCATTTTTATATTCCTTCAGGAATCAATTTCGACACTTCCAATAATGATTATTAGTGGAACAAATGTTATGTCAAGTCTATACATTTTTAAAGGTATGGAATATAGAGAAAATCTAAAATAAAATATACAAGTAGTAATATAATTAGGCTATGTCTGCAGTTTTGTTTAAAAGTAAGCTTATGAACTAATCGAGTCCATAATAATAAATCTCTGTGCCAAATTCCATTCAGATTCATTTATGCATATTGCATACTGACCTAATTGAATTACCTACATCCTTCCATTCATTTAGACTTTCTGATTAGGTACCTATTTTTAAAGGTAATATAGAACTCAGTTCTGGAGGATCAAGTGATATTTCTGATCAAATAATTTGACTCTTTTCTCTATTTTATACCTAAAAGAGCAATCGAATTTATTCTTCAAAGAACGGCTTAATGTGTCTAAGGGACACCCGACGAAAAAGTATCAGTTAATGTCTATGGCTCTATCGATTTTAAAAATTATTTTAGCATTAAGCTTCTTTTTTATTTTGGGTCAATCCGAGTGAAGCCACTGGCTCCAGTAATAAATAAAATATAGTTTACCGCTCTCTCGTTGTGCGGGTCTGTCGCTCACTGCACTCGAGACTCGTTCACTTTACTCGTATTGGTTCACTGGAACAAAAGGTTTCTTTAGTATACACTATACAGTATACACATTGCAGTTTAAATTATATTACAATATTCACGGAAGCCAATACTTCTAGTTTTTCTTTTTATGTTTGTTTATTAGACTCTACTTCGAATGAGTTGTTGCAAGTGACTTTTCATATCATTTTTCACACATTCCACAAGTGTTTTTGTCGATTATTTATAACTGTAACATATTATATCTACATTATGCATCATCGAAAAAAACTATACGGTAGTACCTACTATATAACATATGAACATACTTTATAAGATGCTCCTATTCAGCGAGAGAAAATTTTTTTGGAATAAAAAGATAAATTTGCAATTTGTCAATTAACTTAATAAAAGTAGTACAATTAAAATGTGATCAATGACTCTAAAGCAAGGATAATCCTGAGTTATTCAAGTCAAATACAAAAAAAAGAAAAATTGATCGATTTTATCTGTTTGTAAGTACTTATTCCTGTCACTTTACAAAGTTGTTGTCTACATACTCAAATGCATGGAATATTTTAAATATGGCACATAGTCCATTGAAAAGTTACATTTGGGGTCGCGTTTTTTAGAGGACGCAATTTTATTTTTTTGATGCGTAGGGGGAGTCAGTGTGAAGCTATCACCAAGTTTGTGGGGTCGCCACCCTTGTCCCACGGCCGCCATCTTGAAAAGAGCGGTTGATATGGTTTTTACGATATATTATCTCTTAAACTATTTATCTGATGAAAAAACATTGTTAGCAGTATTTGTTGCAAATTAAATTCTCTACAACTTTAGTCCAGTAACCTTTTGTCGCAGAACTATAAATAAAAAAAATTATGAGCGAAAATGTTCAGAAATTAGAGATATTTATATTTTTCAATAAAACTTTTTTTTATCATTTTACGAAGAAATGATATCAGACCATTTATAAATTTATAAATTTATAAAGAATAGAAAAAATTCGATCACGAGGCGGGACTCGAACCCGCATCCTTTCGCGCCATTCCGGGGCGGATGCCTCACCAACTCAGCCACTCGTGACCCGCCTGAGCGATCGAATTTATTCTATTCCTTCAGTTTTATGTGTCTGAAGGGACACACCGCGCGCCATCTATTGAGATGATTAACAACCATTCCAACCAATATGAAGCACTTTTCAGTGAATACAATATTGTAACGATGGAACACGACCTTTTTTTGTTGAATTTATATTTTTTGGTTTTATGGCATTCAAATGCTTTTATAAATATAAATTTATAAAGAATAGAAAAAATTCGATCACGAGGCGGGACTCGAACCCGCATCCTTTCGCGCCATTCCGGGGCGGATGCCTCACCAACTCAGCCACTCGTGACCCGCCTGAGCGATCGAATTTATTCTATTCCTTCAGTTTTATGTGTCTGAAATATGACATTTCCGAAGCATACTGCAAAAAATTTCAGCCCTGCTTTTCGACGTAAAAAAAACGTGCTTCCAGACTCTACCTCCTGGGTGGAGGGGAAAAGAGTCAATAATTAATTATAAATTATAATATTACAAAATTAATTATTAAAAATATTATAATAACAGAAAAAACAATTACTGATGACAAATTATTATTAGTACACACATAATATATGTATAATGTATAGCTAATAGCACTGAAAAATAGTACTCACTTCAGAGCGCTGTAAAACCTTAGCTATTGACGTAATTAAAAAATGTTGTATATAAAAGTTGTTCCTCGAAAAACAATCTACAAAAATGGTCTGATATAATTTCTTCGTAAAATGATAAAAAAAAACTATCGAAAAATATAAATAGCTCTAATTTCTGAACATTTTCGCTTATAACTTTTTTATTTATAGTTCTACGACAAAAAGTTACTGAACTAAAGTTGTAGAAAATTTAATTTGCAACAAATAATGCTAACAATGTTTTTTTTATCAGATAAATAGTTTAAGTGATATATCGTAAAAACCACTTCAACCACTATTTTCAAGATGGCGGCCGTGGGACAAGGGTGGCGACTCCACAAACTTGGTTTTAGCTTCACACTGACCCCCCCCCTACACATCCAAAAAATAAAATTGCGTCCTCTAAAAAACGCAAGATTAGGCCTAAAAAATGTAACATTTCAATGGACTAACAAATAAGTGCAAAGTGCTTATCTGATTTTAGGCAAATTTACGTCAATGTCAATGAATTAAGCAAGCCTTAGATGCAATCTTATCTTAGAAAAGATAAAAATTATAATATAAATTATTAATTGCTTTAAATATGTCAGATCTCATAATTATGTTCAAAATCAGGGTTTTTTCATGTGAGAATTTAATGTGTAACTTCAAAAAGTTGTAAACTTGTAAAAGAAAAAATAATTAAACAATGTATCAGTATTCAGTAATAGTATTAGTAGTGTGTTCGACATGCTCTCAAAATCAGAGGAATCAATCATTTTCAAATTGGAAATAAAAATTAAACATATTAAAAGCATTTTCATGTAAAAATACATGAGATTTGTTATATTATATGTATTTTGTTGGACCTTTAAGTTGGACCCATGTTGGACCATTGTAAATATTTCGCAGTATGAAGATAGAGCACAGATAATAGAGCATTTACGAAAAAGTGACAGTCGGCTTTCGAAATTTAAAATTATACTTTTTTTTTCTTAAAATTCTCCAAATATAATACGAGCTTAGAGTATATATATACTATCTATAGAGTGCGAACAACCAAGTGGGAACAGTAGGCACAGGTGGGAACAACACGACGCGACGTTCCCGCCGCGAGCGCTCGTAGTCGTGGTTGAGTGCTGTCGAAGTGCGTTGCTCTGGAATTTTTTTCATATTTACGAATAAACATGGTGAAATGTGCAGTTCTATCTTGCAAAAAACGATACTAGAAAATACACAAAATTGAAATCCAGTGTCACATTTCATCAGTAAGTCGATTGTTATACTTATTTTTATGAAAATAAATCTAGCATCGCGGGGGTGAAGGGGAGGTGGGAGGCGGACACGCGCAGGCTCGCTCGCGCTCTCACTGCCGCCACGTGATCGTAGTGATGTGACCTGACCAACGCTGTACTCTTAGATCATTAAGTAATGGATAACACTCACAGGCGCTTCCCCTTTTGCCGAGGTATAAGATTATTCGAATCAAAAAATCTTATGCTTTCATAAAAACTACTTGCGTAATCGATTACAAACACTCTGCGTATTCGTAAAACATCGAAAGGACGTCTGCGAGTGCTCCGCTAAAAATGCCGTTTTGTGCTGTCAAGTCTTGCAGAAACAAGTCAAACACATCAAATATTTAAAAAGATGGAATAACCTTTCATTTGTAAGTATTTTTTTATTTTTTTTACGTAAATATCTATTTAAATGCAATTTCTAATAATCGTCGATGTATCGTTTAGCGATATGATCAAGACAAATAATCGAGTCATGTTTACTCGATCATTGATGCGGCCCCACGAGACTATCATGGAAAGAAAATATACAAATTTAATCTTTATCAACTAAGAGATAAAGTTGAATTTTTAACGCGATAATGAACCGCATTCCTTACGTGACTATCTTGTAAAGAAATACAAATTTAATCTTTAGGATCTTAGTTATAAAGTTGAATTTAGAACGCGATATTGAACCGCACTCCCCACGAGACTATCTTGGAATGAAATACAAATTTAATCTTTATTAACTTAGTGATAGAGTTGAATTTAAAAACTCGTCGCTTAAAAGGTCGTAAATTTTTACGACTTTCGTGACACAAATTATTTTTGTGAATGTGTGATTGTGTTTCATTGTGTTTCATCAGTGTGAGTTACCCTCCCCGCACCAAAATCAGCAGAAAGTTTAGTTAGAACATTTGCCAGCGTACTCCATCCATTACTTAATGATCTAAGGCTGTAACTCGATAGTATAAAGTTTACTAGAAGAACTATATTTTAACAAATTATTTATTTAACTATAAAATTAAAACTCTTTTAAAAATGTATTATAAATAAATTTGTGGTGTGTTTTGTATGATAGACTTTCTAATATTATGAATGCGAATGTATTATAGTGTAAATGTAAAGTATGTAATGTTACGATATATTTTCTCAACCGCTAAATTGATTTTGAAGATTTTGATAGTAGAATGGATAAAATTAAATAAAAAATTATTAATATTATTTATTATATTATCATTTTAAATTATTAATTATTTCTTATTTTTATTTAACATTTTTAAAACATTATTATTATTGTTTGATTTATTATTAAAGAAATAGCACTAAACCCGATCTTTTATTTTATTAACTTTATTATTTAAAAGTACTCACGTTTTTCTGATATTCCAATTAAACATATTTTTTTAAAGTACTTATAATTAATACAAGAAATATTCAAATGGAATAAACAAACTTTATTCAGTTGGTAAACAAATTTAAAATTACATATTTATACTTTATTCATATTTTTCCTTTAATAACTTATTGAACATAAAATTTACTTATGATACATATTTATTTACATAACTTATCGATAGTTCAACACGCAATTGATGTAACCTACCCATCCCTATTTGTCACACACACATCTATAAAGTATCTATAGCTCATCTGCCTACGATGTGCACTAAGCAATTTGTGCAATACACGCGCTCTATACTATTGTAATATATACTCTAAGAATACGAGTCATTCTCAATGGACCGAAGAGACTTCGACTAGAAAATGCAGTAGGCGTTGCCGTATGACATCACCATGTTTACCGTGCACGTCTGACACAAGTACACGTAACATGCGACTTTTTGCACACAAAAATAGCCTTTACGTCCAACGACAGTAGTCACAAAGTCATGTGAAACGATATTAATGTACCGTGAACATGTTCGCAGTATTATATGCCATATATCTAAAGGATAAAGGCTAGTTTACAACGATGCAAGGAGGAATGAAAACCATCTGTGTACATACAAATACCGAGGTTCTAGGTCAGTGGGCACGCTTTGTTTTTCATCATCAATTAAAAATTAAAAATAGAGAAGAATTCGTCTATATCCCATCGTACTAATTTAATAGTGCTTTTATACAAGCACCTATTATCAAGGTATATCGTGAACGATAAAGAATAAAAACAGATGTAGGAATCAATAATGATGTCACAAAGATCCATATATTTTAAAGCAACGGTTCCATTGAGAAGCAATGAGCAACGATTCCATTTTTTGGTTCATATAAATTTCGATTTTTATCTCTATCATCACTACATATACACATTACACATAGTATAAAACAAAGTCGCTTTCTCTGTCCCTATGTCCCTTTGTATGCTTAAATCTTTGAAACTACGCAACAGATTTTGATGCGGTTTTTTTTTAATAGATAGAGTGATTCAAGAGGAAGGTTTATATGTATAATAACATCCATTAAATAGTGGAGAAGTACTGTTCTTTTTGAGGTTTCTAATGTGATGTCGTAAATAATTACATTTCTTCCGCTTACATTGCAAACGCAGGCTGAACCCTACGAGTTTTATCAAAATAATGTACTAAGTATTGTACACATTGAAAAGGTCTACAGAAAAGTCCGTGATGGTATATGTCTACCTCTTATGGATAACCCACAATAACTTTTTTTTGTCATTTACTTTTTACGACAAATAATGGCTAATTTTCGAAGCGATTTTAACCAATACAGCATTAATCCTTAACCAATTAAACACCTTGAATACATTGTTCATTTAATATAGATCTATATGGCCCTTTACACCGTATGATTTAAGTGAATATTTTCGAAGATATTACAGATTTAAAAATTGCGGGACGTAGCGTTTGCGGCGGTACCGGCCGGCCGCCATAGCACCCGTGCAAAGCCGGGGCGGGTCGCTAGTTAATTTATAAAGCATGTAAGTATATTCTTATCAAAAAATCAAAAATACTCATCAGTCATCACCTATTCAGAATCTCTATCAAATCGTCTGTTTGCTTTACTGACCCAAAATTCATTTTTGTTTTTATTTTTATCTTATCAATCATTCCAATTCACGTATGAATTTTTATGAGCTAAGATTATATACTGGCAGAGGTAATTATGCCAGCCACATAAATTTTAAATTAGCCGTATGTATTAGTAATTCATAAAATAAAAGCAATTGGAGACGTAAACGATAACTGCTATATAAATGTTACACCTTCTAAACTTTTTCAGTGATGTTTAACTCTCACTGATTTGCTTCCTTCCTTGTCCAATAGCTTGAGAGTGAAAAGGATAGACTAAATAACTTACTAACAAAATACTTTAATTTTACGAGCATTTTTAGCACGAAAACTATCGACTCTTCATCAAGAGTATTTGTGTGAGAATTAGAAAACCGCTCTTTCCGTGCGTAAAAAGGATTTTTTTTAATTTGTAGTAAATTCGTTTTAGTATTATTAGCCAAATTTATAACTATTGTAATGAGGTCTGTAGTTACCATTAGTACCTTTTCGTTTCGATATGATCGGAAAATTTCAAGGCTACTTGTGTTATCTAAGTGAGGTTTAATTTATTTTATTACAATCTACAGAAACAGTGCTAGCTGCTTTTGAATTAATTATTTAACTTGTATCAGTTTTGATATTTTCTGAATAAGTAGGTAACAATAGACATTCGAGATGAGAATATTTTTTAAAGATTTTGATTGTAAGTACTTAACTACTTATAAATAAATTTTAAAAAGTTTTATAAAGGTAGTTACTAACTAAATCGTTTTTAAATAAAGTAAAAACAATCGAATAGATAAAAAATACATAGTATATTGTAGGATGTATATTATCATACTTTTCCAATTTTTATACCTAATTGCGTTATAATTATGACCCATTCTGAATTCTATGTTTGTCTGCAAATTAAAAATATTTGTACATACCCGATTGAATAATATAAAGGATAAAACAACTATTAAATCATCACACATCTGCCAATATTTAAACCAAAATAAATAAAGAGGTGCAAAACTTTAATCTCAGGCAAGGATTACCAAACACGGTGAGTCAGAAACTCGTTTTGCAAAAAAAACTTAAGGATATCGAAAGTTTAATAAATTATGTGAATAAGGTTTGGTTTTGGAGTCAAGTTAATTAAGTAGTTACTTAACAAAAGGTAGTAAGTAGTTATTGGACCAAGTATGTAATATGTTTTGATCATAATTTGGAGACGTAAGATCAGAATAGTTACAATTTAAGTCAATCTATCACGGTAGAGCGTGGTAGAGCCAAAGAGAATTGTACTTTTTCTTTTTATATATACTTAAGTACATATGTATATTTTTTTTCAAGAGACAAATGTTTTTTGATAAATTATGAAGGTATCATGGCGCTATACATGATTGATATTTATTTATATATTAATATTAAAAAATGAAAAAAATTCAAATAATTTAACTAGGTACGCGGGAAATTGTTTAACTATAGGATTTTTTTTTGGTATTCTAAAGTAAAACTATTATAATAGAATATAATATTCTATTATAATAGTTTTTTTAACGTAACAGCATAAAAATGTGATGTAAATTAATCCTGAATATAGGCCCGAATGATCATATAGACTCTTATTGCTATAACTTGCCTAAAACTGATTGTAAAATAAGAATGACCTTGACTTCCAACCAATATAATGCGAAATGCATTTGAGCAACTTATTTGTTTATTGTCTGGATCCTTGTGAGGCATATTATATTAGCACATTATGAATAGTTATGACAGGTGCAACGCGCGTCATGGCCGCGCATGCTTCGCGCCTTTTTCGATTCCCGCGCCCGCCTGCGCAACGCCGCCATTTTTAATTTATTGAATTATTGGCTATAATTGTAATTATTAGTGCATACAATTAGTAATCGGAAATAAATGAATGTTACATACTTGTTGTTTATGAAGTTAAATTCAATAATCTTTGAAATATGATAACAAGTTGGTCTAATTTTCAAGCATCGTGGGTTACAATTTTCCATCAGTTACCTATTTATTACAGAAGAAAAGA
The DNA here is from genome assembly GCA_029959065.1 of Colias behrii. Taxonomy (NCBI): domain Eukaryota; kingdom Metazoa; phylum Arthropoda; class Insecta; order Lepidoptera; family Pieridae; genus Colias; species Colias behrii. The sequence continues at coordinate 2,160,909 of JARWMC010000013.1, forward strand.
AAGACTGTAACTACATACTACAAATCCTGAAGCCAGTCTGCTGTAATACATTTCCGCCTACCGTTTCGTTCTGCTTTGAAAACAGATCATGTACACATTTATTTTCTTTACTAATAATCGTTTTTCAGCAATTTATCTATTTTATTTACCAAACGGCAACCTTTACAACAATATATTTACCTGTCTTACAGTTTCAAAAGGCCATTATCACAGTTACCTAGAACTCTCGTAAATTCCACGCAATCTTTAACTATAGGTAATATATTCATAAGTCGCAAATTTAACTAAATAGTACGTCTATACAATGTAAAATGCAATCGTGAAAGCAATGAGAACGGATGATCATAGTAATTTAGCCGGTTCGGGGGTGAGTGACCTCACTCAATGGAGTGTTGCGAACCGCTCACCGTCCAACATTGTTCAACAGTTCTCTGAGGAACGTGGTTTAACAGTGTATTAATGTTATCTAGATTTATTTATGCCTATTTTTATATATACATGTATATTAGGGTAATTCATAATATTTTTTGGGGGGTGGAATTATAGAAATTACATACGTGCATACTATATTTGGTAGAGCATTTAATTGGTAGAGTACCTACCTATTAAGTAAAAAAAATCAAGAATTATATTATTTTATTTCTACTTATGTACTGAAAATAAAATATGTTTTCACATTTGCACTGCCAAAATTTGTGTTAAATTACATTGTATTATAATTTATAATGTAAAACGGTTCAACTCTCTACTAACTCTATATTTTCTGTTTTTAGTGAATTTTCTCTGTCTATAATTTATTAAAGTCTGTGACAAGTTCATTACAACCAACTATGTAATCATATACACTATGATACATACTAATAAAAACAAATTATTACTTTTAAATTGTAAGATATATAGTTAAGTAGGTATAGTTATTTCTTAAATCAGAAATTGTTATTTTTATTAATAACATAAAAAGCGAGTATTCTGTCTTTTAAGTTTACGAGTCTTTACTTGGTAACAAAATTAAAAGAGAAAGTTACGCTGATAATATGAAGATTTAATAAAATTTGCATTAAAATGAATAAATATATCAAAATGAGACAGGTAGGACTGAAAAGAGCATTTTATAAATAATAAATACTTATGTTGTTATTGATGGAATGTGAATTAGTTTTCAGCACAGGTTTTCAACTTTTCAGTCTCTTCTTCTAAACATGAAAAATGACGGTTTATATTTTATAAATTATTGTTTCATTACAAAAATGTTTCGCTTCTATTTCTGCACTAATATACGCAAGAAAAAACTAATATGCACGAACATACTCAAAACTTTAATAAGAAGGGCAATTTAAGTATTTTATGAAAGATAAATTATTTATTAGAGGAATACGAAAAGTAGAAACCTAAAAAAAATAATCGTACTCTCCATTGACTCTTCCAAGTCAGATGGACATAATTTGATACTTGTTCACTGCTTTTCATGTGTTACTGCTGTTCATGTGTTACTGCTGCAGTGTTACTGCTGCAGGTGCTTTTTATGTGTTTTTATTGTGTTAGTTTATAAACATAATTACTTTGATTAGGTAATTAACAAAGTATTTAAGAGAACAAACACATGTAAAATATATAAAAATTACATTGTATCATTTATATTATGTCGTTTAACGAATGTAATTTTACATGCTTGATAAAACGTGTTATAATAATCCTACAACAATGCACTGTAAAATAAAGTTTTAAAGAAATTAAATGTTACGACGATACTTTTATTCTAAATTCAAAATACATGAAACTATTGTCTATGCACAAATAACTGGCTGATAGAGCTATACTACCTCTTTGTAGAGATTGAAAACAAACTTGCCATGATAAACGCAAACAAACTTTTTATTTTTTCCAAAAACTACGTCCGAAAACAATAATGAAAAATGAAACTTTTTGCGACATCTCCAAAATTATAAATCAACAATTAGGTACCACATTGTTCAAGTAACTTATAAGTTGAATACATGTCACACATGTCAACACAACCATTATCTGGCGCATTATGAATCTTGCGTTTTAGTAATAAAAACACCATTTTAAAACGTACCTACATTATTGAAATCTGAACCTAGACGGTTTATAGCACTGACTCACTGCAAAAATATAACTAAAGTATATATTACAATAGTGTGACCGGCCATTCATATGTAGAGCCTTGAGCAATGCGTAATAGGATTAGAATAATGAGTTGTTATAGGTGTTTATTTAATATTACAAGTATTCTTGGATGGTATTTCTACAAGTGTAAGATTCATGTTGAATATTCTTTTTTTTCACAGTTCTTGTTACTGTCCACAGACACTTATTTAATTTTTTTAAAAGTAGTCATATTTAGAGTATTTTAGAGTAAGACCTTTTTAGAAGGTTGTGCCACGATGAATGCTTGTTGTTTAAAAAATGACAAAAGTTACACGAGTAATAAACACTTAGGTACACACAATCTTACATACAATTATCTGAATATAGAGTTTTCGTTAGGTAGAGCAACAAATTAAACCTGTTTTTACGATTTATAAAGTTTAAAAGAAACAACCAATTTTTTACTTAAAGAATTGAAGAAGATTGAATAAAAATAAAACTAAATTACATAAAGGTTCCATAAACTAAAACGAGATTATGTCGACAAATGCATTGATGCGTGCGACGCGACTGAGCGGTCTGTTTTCGTTAATTTGTTTCAACCTTAATCTTTTTTACTTTATTTATTATATACAATTGCGCTACAATTTCAAACGAAACATTATAACTATAAGTAAACTTGGCGCAAATTATTGTAACACCCGGAAGTGACCACCATTTATGGCGGCAATATCGAATAGCGGGGAATTCGAATTTCTTATTATATTTATCTTTAAAATTCAACCTTGAAGACTTTACATAAGAAATAGGTAGGTTTTATAATAATGATGTCACATTGATAGCATAATAGCGATGACAAAAACTACCTACGACGATGCACACCACAATCTAACATTACATTTTGTAGTTTGTACGCATTTAAAAGGAAGGAATAAATAAACAATCCCGCAGAACTCTATTTTTAAAAATCAGGTTAATATCTATGACTATGCTACTCTATGTTTCCGCATAGAGTTCATTCATAAATGAATTAGGTATCATTATTTATTTGGTTAACCGAGAAAGTTATTTTTAATAGTATATAATATATAGTATAATATATTATAAGTAACGTAAATATGCATTTGGTACTCCAAGAAGAATAGGGGATTTTCAAGCACGTTGGTAAAAGCCGGGTAACTACCATGCGGGTCGCCAATTCAAAATTATATCAACATTGAATTGTAAATTGCAATAAGATTCGATACAACCCATTAATTGGATAACATCATTAACTAGTAATGCGATGCGCGCTAAAAGAATCGGTATTTAGGCCGACCGCCTGACGGAAGCTAAAGAAAATCTATTTTGTCTAAAGCAATTAGTAGAAACTTGTAGGCGCGGCGCTGCAAGCTGCACTCGCTTTCAACCTACGGTGAATCGGTATGGGCAATACCCATACCGATTTGAATGAAAACTGTAACTAGGTAGACTGAAAGCGTAAACGCATAACCTCTTGCAGCGGCCGAAAATAACACTAATTAAAAATAGATTGACTGAATATTTGCGTGTTCGTAATAAATATATACTTACCAGAATCGTGCGCGCGCGTGTTAACAATAGTGTTGTGTTCGCGTTATATTTCACTGAAATTTTTATTTAATCGCGAATGTGTCGCTCGCGCAGATTCCGGTCGTATGGCGCCCGCCCGGGCGGATTGCCGACTGGTGCGTCGCGCGCGCACCCCGGTGTTGCTACATCGACCATTCTGATTTCCCTAGTGCTGTTAATAGTTACTTACGGATTATCTTACAGCGCTTTTGCTAATTTATTAAATTGTTAGTTAAGTTATAGGGATAATATTCATTCTGCATTGAACAAGATAACATATTAAATAAATATATTATCTATTGCGTTGTATGCAGTGCGTCATTTATGAGATATAATATGTAGAGCCACAGAATAATAACTGGTAGAGCGTAATTAATTAAATAAAAATCATGAATATTATCATATTAGAGTAACGTTATAGTGTACCCTATTTGAATACAATAAATTATTTATAGATTTTTCCTCAATCTTTATAATAGTTATTTATGTAAATGATAAAATATTTTGACGTGACAACGTCTTAAATTAGGTTGCGACTGGGAGTCACTTATGAAAAAGTGTCGCTCGGTAACGTTACGATGAGTCACCGAACGAGAGAGAGGCCCGCGGTCTGCCGCGCGCGCAGCACATAAATATTCTACCGAGAAAAAGACGTTGTCACGTAAAATCTTCGCCCGTAAAACCGACTTTACAGGCAACCATTTTTTTCTATCTGAATAGTTGTCTCTCCTTTCATCTCTCGTTTGCTCAATCTTCTTCGTGCAATTTTTCTTAATGAACCATCACTTTGAAGAAGAAACATTGCCTTAATTTTACTCTCAGGTATTACGATTACAAACTTTTCGATTATTTTTAACAGTGAAAGAATTAATAAAATCGATTAAGTAATTTAACAACCATACAAAACTTTTCTGTTTATAATATTATAAGGTATATATACACCATAAGAATTAAGAATTTTCCTGACATTCGTGGAAATATTGTAATCTGGCCACACCGAGCCAAACTCTACGTCCGATCAGTCTACACCGAGCGGTATTCATCCGCATCTACCTATCTACAAAAACTCCGTAGGTAGATATTAGCATTCGTTCGGAAACAGCGACTACTCAAGCAGTGAGTCAATGTTTGCTCTATAAAGTCTTTAACATGCAATAATATTGCACTTGTCTTGGGGTTCGCAACGAAATTGGCATTTGGTTAACCTGTTACCACCTTTTTTGCGTTAAGAAATAAAATAAGGTGTGATTTTTACAATCTTTGCTCAATGCATTGAGATTACTATGTTTTATTTATGAGTGAATGCAATGCGGTAAAGCGGTACTTTTGAAATTCAGACTTACTTGAAGATTCAAAGGCCACTGAAAATAAAATCTTGAAGCGCTCCACAAAACCTAAGTATTTTTAAACGATTTCAGAAAAATTCTGTGGTAGAGTTCAAATTAATAATTAATTTTTAAAAAATGGAAACTATAAACTGAAACCTAGTCAAAATATTATCATAAAAGATCTTTTAACTTTTTTTTTGTTTCCGGATTGTTTATTTTTCATAAATAGGTCATGACATTCAGAAGCAGTACCGGCCGTCATAGAGCGAAGGTACGGCCCTACCCTGAGTATATAAATTATTATGTTCTGTGGTACCTACGGTCGTAGAGGGTAGACTGGGTAAAGCGTGGTAGAGCTCTATAATACATATTCTATGTTAGAGCCAAAATTTCTCATGACGCGCTTTGATAGAGGCGTAATTTTTTCATTAAAAAACTAAATAATTAATATTAATTGACGTATTTTTAACCTTTATTCCTAGTAATTTAGTGATTTCAATGTCATGAATTTTCTGCTGCCTTCGTTGAAAAAACTGTGTCCTGGCTTGCTTAATGCATTTAAGTAGGCGCGTCTTGCGAACTGGTGCCTAAAATCATCGCTCTTGTCTCTGTACACCAGAACACTGCTATTTCAACACTTAACAACACTTCTAGGGTTCTGTTCTGATCTTTACTGACGATAGCAACGCCATCTTACGTCAAACTTGGTAGAAAATATTGCATGGCAATCAATGATGAGAGAAGTGTAGATAATGAGCTCATTACCGGGAGTCCGGAGTTGCAACATCGAAATGTGGATAATAAGTCTATTATTCTAACAAATAAAAATTTAATTTCACACAAACGTCTAGGTATACTAATACATATTATAAAGCTGAAGAGTTTGTTTGTTTGAAAGCGCTAATCTCAGGAACTACTGGACCGATTTGAAAAATTCTTTCGGTGTTAGATAGCCCATTCATCGAGGAAGGCTATTAATTATCATCACGCTAAGACTAACAGGAGCGGAGCAATGCGGGTGAAACCGCGGAGCACAGCTAGTATAAGATAACATGGAATAATGGAATATGATTATACCTTTTTTTTAGGTGGGGAAATCTAACATGATTATACTTACGTACCTAATTTTGACTGTTGATTTGTAGAATTTTGCATAACATGAATAATTAAAATATTTCTCAGGAAAAAAATACGAACAATAGTTAAAATATGTACAAAAACTTAAAAGCTAACAAGCTTGTGTTGTGACTGTGTATGTATTATGTTGGTAGGAATTCTTTTTTTATTGTACTCAAAAATACTTTATTTTAATGTAGGTCATGCATGTATATTTTCTTCGAGTTTTTGCTCTATTTCAGGTACCAGGTCAAAATAAAACTTCATCGTTTGCTCAAGTATTCTTCATTTCCATAACAAAATATACTTATACATTAAACATATTAGAGTGTTACGTTTTCTTAATAATTGCTTAGAATTTAAAGAGACACGACAAACTCGCATTGGGACCCTGTAAGTACTATTGCAATTTGTATAAATGAATTAGTAATTTGAAAAGATGAATGTCTATGAAATGAGTCTATAATAGACCAGTAATTGTAATAGTTATTTTATTCAAATTCTCAAACAATACTTAAGTTGTTGATTTAGAATTTCTTAAGAACTTCTATATTCCACCTCTCTCTGGATTTCTTCACTAACCGCTTTCCGATCAATGATATCATAAATTATTAAATAATATGGTGAAGATAGGTTATTGGCGCTCCAGGCGCATGTCAAAATGTGGCTGATAATCACATTTTACTTCAATTGTCTCTTTTTCGCTCATGATAGTTGAATCATGCCATCTCACTTTGTCGGCTAATCGCGTGTACGACGTACGTGCAAATGTTAGTGTGCCTTTTTTGAAGATCGAATGTTGTTTTGGTAACCTATCATCACCTTTTTACTTATAACATCATTGTTTACGTTTTTTATCATTTTTCTTCCATCTTCTATTTCAACTCAATGTTCTTCCATTAATGTAAATAATTAAATATTGTTTCAGAATTTGATTCATTTGTGGAGACAGCAAGAACGTAATAACTGGTGTCATCATTAAAATACACTAAGCAATTAGTAATTTGCTTGCGCAAGTTGCATGACAAGCTTTCATCACAATTTCGAACAATTCCTGTACATAGAAATGCTATACAATCTTAATATTATACAGTATACAGTCAGTTGCAATTTTTCATTTAACAGTATATTAGTTACCTTATGATAAATTTGTAAGTAAATGAGATTATGAATTTTTATACAAGAAAAATTCTAATTTTGCTTTTGTTTATGAGCGATTTATAAGCAAAATATTACAGAAAGAAAAAGTGCTTTTATATTTAAAAAAAATTCATTAGATAAACTTGTTATCAAATTGATCAGTATTATGTCCAAATTTAGAATAGATAGTATAAGATTTCATTGACCTGTAACCTGTTTGGGTTCTTTTTTAGTAAAAACCCTTGCACACATTTCAATCATATACACATTTCAATTATAACACGATAATTAGAATTATAAACCAAAAGTAAAGCTTTTGTGCAGTAATAAAAGAAAAGAAAATATAATTACATTCGAAAAACACTTAAGCATTTTGGGAAATATATTTAATTACATATTTTTATAAATATGTGTGTTAAATGAAATGAAAAAGAATTTATAGCTACTACATATTATAATTTATTTTATAAGTCATATGTTGTTTCAAAACAAAACAGTATCATTTCCCAAATAACAAAGATGTCAAAAAATAAGAAACTAATACAAGAATTGTTACATAGAAAAAGAAAATTTCAATAATAAATCGAAATCATATCTACTAAAAATAAAAAAAATAAACTAAGTCTATATTGCTAAAAAAGCTTAAATAAAATTGTACTAAATCTAATAAATTAAGGAATGCAAACTATTAAATAAAGATTGATCTACTTATGTAACTAAATATTAGTGAACTTAAGCAACAGGCGAGATTTGCTTAAGAACTGATAAATTTTAATAAAGTATTAATTTCTAACAAAATTATAATAAGAATGAGGCAAAAGAAATCATTTTATATAGGAACAGTAATACGAAAAACTAAGTGTCACTTTGGTGGTCAAAATATATAAAAAAAATATTCTGTTTTAAGAATCAAAATACTATTTTGAGAAATTACCCTTTTAATTTGGGTTGCCATTACTAAACATTAAAATTTAATTATAGAATTAAATGAACTCAGTTTTTGTTATAATTCTGTGGATAAACAAATTAACTGAAATTGTGTCCATGAGTTGTATTTTATACTTAGAAATTAACAAGAACTTATTAATCTTTTTTGTCTATGAAAATATATGTTCACACTTTTTTTTTAAATATCTATATCATAATTTCATAGCACATAATAACTGGCTTAACCAAGCCTGAACAGACACGGCAGTAGTTCAAAAATTAGCAAACACTTACTAAATCTACCATAGAAAAACAAGATGAATAATTTCAGCGTTTTATTACCTTATTTACCTCACTTTACACTACACTTGAACTGTCACTTTTGGTGGGAACATCACAATTTTTCACATATATGTCAAATGCACAAGAGTTATTTATTTTAAAATCCACTAAACACTTGGACACTTAGTCAATGACGATGACGCCACCTTTGGTTGAACATCATTTGTTTGGTGACGTTAAACCCAGCGCGGCTGAGAGGAGTCGCACTACGTTCTTTTGTTCTGTTGGCTCATTTTCTGTAATGATAAGAATGGTTTAGAACTATAAACTCGATTAATCTCTCTTTTTTTCTCCTTATATAATCGAGATATAAGGAGAAAAAAACTCGATGCGGGATTCGAACCCGCGAATTCCGACTCGCCGTGGCGACGCCTGACCTCGCGAGCACCCGTGATCCAGCCATAGCAAATTAATTATATAATTTTTAATTGTTACAGTGTACATTAGAATTACTGCAACAATTCAAAAAAGTTTGGAAAATCCAAAAGTGCACGACTCATAATGCTCATTTAATTATGAAATATATAAAAAAAAAAAAAAAAACTTATTGTAGTTTTCGTTTTTTATTAATTGCAATTAAACGACACTGAATTAATTAATCATTCGCATTCAGTGACCTACAATCGTCGATTAGAATATTTAAAAAAAAAATTTAACTCAAATGATGGATTTTTTCACAAGTTATAGTGTTTTCAGGTTTCACACATGACGGACAGGAAAATTTTTTGACCTATTTCGGTGTTTTTTTCCAATTCTATTGAAGTAAATCAATTTTTAAAAAGTATGGGATTAATCTCCATTAAATTATCTCGACAATAGTATGCAAAATATCTTGATTCCGTGAACTAACAAGGCTATAATAATAAGAATAGCTGCAAAAATGAGGCGAAAAAAATTTTTCGATCGTAAAGCACTCTCTGATGCTTCGCATCATTAGTCGTGCAAAACAAAAACTAAAAGAGTTAACGTCTTGAAAATTGGATAATGTAAATTGTAATTTGTAAAGCAACACCATTAAAATTCAAAAGAGATTGAAATAGGCATTCAATATTGCATTAGTGCACAAAAATACATTTAAATATTTAGTAAAATCAGCAAAACCATAAAAATCTTTAATTCTTGTATTTGATATTTTTGGTTTTATGGCATCAAATGCTTTATATATGCAATGCTTTATTACGAGTGGCTGAGTTGGTCTAGCATCCGCCCCGGATTGGCGTGAAAGGATGCGGGTTCGAGTCTCGCCTCGTGATCGAATTTTTCTATTCTTTTAAAATTTTAATTAAAATTTTCTACAATTTTCGTACTATGATTACGACCACAATAAATATATACGATAATAAATAGATACAACCAAAAAATAAATAATTAAACAACTCTTACCATCAACCCCAGTGACATGTTTCTCCAAGGTGAGTTTCTCTTGTGCCACCTGGTAGATCCCCTCCTCGATGGTGCCCGCACTCAAGAGGCGGTAGATTGTGACTGGACGGGTCTGACCCATGCGGTGGCATCTGTATGTGTGTAATATAATATTACTAGTGGTCCGCCCCGGCTTCGCCCGCATTTTCAAAGATAAACCCGCATAGTTCCCGTTCCCGTAGGATTTCCGGGATAAAACCTATCCTATCCTATCCTATGTGTTAATCCAAGTTACCCTCTATATTTGTGCTAAAATTCATTGTAATCGGTTCAGTAGTTTTTGCGTGAAAGAGTAACAAACTTACTTTTATAATATTAATAGGATAATTTTTTTTGTAGTTTTGTTATGATTTTAAATTGAGCTTTTATATGTCGGAAAAGGAGTGTTTGGGTGAGTGTCTTTTTTTTGTTTCTTGCATTATATTTAGAATAAAAATAAATAAATATTACAATTTAAATAATATCGATAAAGAAGCTAGGTTCAGAAAGCTTTGGACATCAAATACAAAATCGATATCTTGTAAATCTTAATATCTTGTAAATCACTTAAAATGTTATTTAGTGAATTTAATGACATAATCGTTTTTTTATTATTAAACGTCAGTTACTCATGTACAATATTGTTTAATTAAAAGTATTTTTTTTTTAATACAATTAAAACAACACAAATAAATATTTTTCAACAAAATGAAGTAAGCACAGATTAATGTATTTAAAATGAAATATTCCAAACCATACCTGTCCTCAGCCTGTTTATCGTTATAAGGGTTGAAGTCTATATCATGTATAATAACTGTGTCTGCCGCGGTCAGGTTAATCCCGAGTCCACCCGCCTTCGTTGATAGCAAGAACACAAATATATCCTCTGTGTTGTATTGGTCTATGAGATCTTGTCTGAAATAGTAATAAAGTTTTGTTACATGCTATTTGGTTTTTTATTTTATTAAAAAAATTATGGAAAAATTACTTTTCTCTCTAACATAGTGATATACTATTTCTATATGGATCAAATAAAAATCACATTTATTTAATGGCTAGAAGTTCCATATTACAGTGAAACGCTTATTAAGTAGTATATTTCTATACTTTACATTCAAGAATTCATAATAATTTTCACTTTTTTAAATTTAACGAAACCGCGGAAAATAAGTGACTGAAAAGTGATTCAGACTAAGTCAATTTATTATAAGAAAGTATGAAATATTCATTTAAAATTTTAGAGATTGAGACTTGGGTAAGATGTTTTTAGGGAAAATTTCAAAATACCCTCATCGTCCCACCAAAACTACCTTTCATTAAGTTTTCGAGTTTCAGGAACTTTCCAGGCTTCTTTCTGACTTGACTATACTACAAAACTACCCACCTTTCATTAACAGCAGTACTCCCATCGAGCCTCAGGTATCGGTAGTTCCTCAGCTGCATGTAGGGCTCCAGGATGTCCAGCATCATGGTGAACTGGCTGAAGATCAGCACTCGGTGACCCTCCGCTTGCAGCTTTGGCAGCATCTCGTCTAGTTTCAGGAACTTTCCGGAGTCTTCTATGAGGTGGGATGGTACAGCAAAGGATTTTATACACTGGAATGTATGATAAAGAAAGAGATTAGTTGCCAAGTTAGGTGTGAAAGGGATAAAAAACATACAGGCGTCATTCAATGTCATATATTCTTGTTACAAGTTAATGGTCATAGTGCAATCTCCAGTGTATTAGATATAAGCTTCTTGGTACCGACCAATGCACTGACTACGCGCATGCGTGTATCGTCGTTGTGAAAATGAACATCGATACCAGGTCTGGTCAGTTTACTGGTACACAGAACACTGAATGATAAAAACTGACGGTCGGTCAATGCGTATCGTCAGGGCCGATGGTACGAACTGACGGTCGGTGAAGCTCTGTAACCGGCCTGAACAATCATTTCATCTGATTCAACCTACTTGAAATTAATATCAATTTAAACTCACCGCATACTGCCTAGTCAACTGGTGTATCTGAAAGTCAGACATACACAGCAGATCTTCAAACAAATACTGTTCGTTCCTTTCCTTATAGTCCGGGTCTCTAGCGAGCCTGGTGGCAATCTTTCTTAACTCCGGTTCTCGATAATGATATCGTAGAAGTAGGGGATGGTTTGCAAGCTTTCGCATGTCCATCATCATAGACATGCCGCTTTGTTCTGTTGTTGCGTGTACCTGCAAGTTATTTATTGAAGTGAAACTTCTTTAGTAAAATTTATAGGTCGCGTCATGGCAATACCATCACGTCATGGAGTCATGGTATCTTTGAATCTTGCCACAGAAGTTTCACTTCTGACACGTGTGCTCGGCATACACGCTCTTGTTTTATCGTTACTGTTATAGTCTGTCCACTATAAGAATTGCTTTTTGACAGCTCGACGGGTGATACCAGAAGTGATGTTCAAAAGATTATCGATTGTGATACCATTTCAATTATAAATTCAAAATATTATCATAAATCGAGTCAGGTACGTAAATAATAATTACAACGTAAACGTACTAATAAGATATGTAATACAGTGGCGTGCCTAGGGTGTAAGGACTGGGCAAGCCCAAAGTTTTCAAAGTTTTTGCTGGGTACCCTTTTCTTGAATTAGAAACCTTCCTAAGGTACCTATACTGTGTAATTACCGAATCAAATCTTCTAAATTTTCACGCGCGCCCGCTAACAGTTGAGTCAAACGTTTATCATTAAAATCGATAAATTATAATTATTAAACTGTATGACATTATATTATTAATAAAATTGAACAGATCATTTATATTCTAATAATTCAAAACGGCGATCTTCTGAAGGAAAGATTTTATACCTAACATCGGAATCGGAATCGGAATCGGAAGAAAGTAGGTGATTGTTTTAGAATTCAATTACCTAACAACTTTCAATTATTGATAATTCAATAAGGCGTTCTTGGCCTTGTGTATTTCTTAAATACGTACCTATGAATTCGATTTAACGATGAGAAAGCACGCTCCGTGGAAGAACTACCTTATACCTACCTACTAGCAGAAATCATAACTACCAAGTACCAAATGTGCAAGTTTCAACAGCTGGGGCTTCTAAGCAATTCTTATTCATGAAATCGATTAATTCGTAAACATATTTTAATTAAAATTTCGTTTATGTGACTTACTAGCTGTTTGGGTAATGCACAAATCGGGAGTTGGTTTTTATGAAGAAATTAATTGATGTTTTTCAGTAAAGTTTAATGATTTTACCTTTCCCCCGCTGAGCACAAAGCAAACCATCACAATTTACAACACAATCTGCTGTCGCGACACTCATTTTATCACAAAATTCGAAAAACATAACCTAAATTACACCGATATAATCACCCGCTCAAACAAACTATACCTAATAACAATAATATTCACGACGTTCGTTCGCGCAATCGTAACTATCTTCACACTGTTAAAGCCGGGCTTTATCGTGGCTTTATTTTCCATACAGATTGCTATAGAATTCTATGGCTAGGTATGTAGCTACTTAGACGAAATTTCATACGTTAGAAGAGATGAGCGCAAAGCCCGGTAAAAGCCCACGCGTGCAAGCGAGACAACTACATGTTATAATCCATCCAATTTAGATTGTAACGTCAAAATAAAAGGTACGACCTTATTCTGATAGGAAGAAGGATGAAATTAAAAGTTTACTCGAATTCGTCATTGTTTTATGCTAGGCGTATTATATATTATATTGTAGGTGAGTTTTCATTGAATTTCGGAGCAAATTATGAACTGCTCATTGCGCGCGAATATTCAAACGTGAATTTGGTTATTTTCCTATCTCGTAGCGAATTTCTAAGGCAAGCCGGGCTTTTCGGCTTGTATGAACGTACCGCCACTGATGTAATAATAAGACCACATATCTATGCATTGTATGTTAAAACTAAACTAAACTAATATTTTATTATTTATTGGTTTCTATCTTACAATTTGGTTGTCTTTACGTTAAAATTATATAACATAATAGAAGAGTTTTTCTGTATCGGATATATTTTACAGAGTATTTCTATCGATTATTTCACAGAACAGTAAAAACATATAGAAGTGTGATGTGGGCGTGGCCCACGTGTCACTGGTAAGGTAGGATCACCTAACTTGCTCTCAGTTGTGCGCAGAAAAATATTCGAGTCGGTTGTCAGCTGTCAAACCTTTTTTCCATATTTATTCATTAATTAGGACGTGTTGTTCGGTATTAGAGTGCAAAAATGATAGCAGACGAAATAATATCAGCAATGGAGGCATTTCATACCATCGGTAAGTCTTATTTTTATTTATTTTAATTATATTTTATGTTATAACTTCGCTTGTCGTAATTTGTCAAAATTGTATACAAATATCTAGTCAAAATGAACCTTAAGTTATAAGAAATTAGTACTTTTATAGATTGAACAGAAAACAAGACTTTCTGGAATATTATTGCAATAAACAAACGAATGTCGGTTTAGTGATGATTGTGGCGCATATCCATAGTATCGATACTTTAGAAAAGACAAACATTATAAATATTAAATTTTATTTTATTTTTCCTTAGCTTTCATTTGTCCAATTTATTTATAGATTTTCCAAAGAGGCTTATTTAAAAGAGAAATGGATAAATGCAACGTGACGAGTTAACTGGATGTCGAACAGCACTAAGCAGTCTAACAAAGGCCACCGATACATCAAACCTACAGCAGTTCCAAGATTTAAAATAATGCATATTTTCTGTTTGTATTTTGTAAATATAGATTTATACTATTCTATTCCGTTTTTTATTTAATAATAATAATATGAAAAGACGTACTTAGTAGTAATAAACATACTCCAAAATGTGACGCATTATACTATACTCATATAATAGAAAGAAAAAAAAAATGCACAAAAAAATATTTATTTGTGAATTATCGATAACAAGGCTGACATCCCTTAGAGCATAGCATCAGATAAATATCAAGTTAATGTCATTAATGTTGAGTGACACAAATTTCAACCTTATCTCTATGTGTTGAGTTTCAAAGTTATATCTATCGAAAACTAACGCCCTCTGTTGTGGAGTAGCTGAATGTTTTCGAATTTGGAATTTCTGAGCAATGAGAAACAAAACAGCTAATATACCTAGGGATGTTATACTAAAATAAACCGTAACATGGTGCGTTAGGGTACATATTTAAATGCTGAATTTATAACCTAAGTCAGTTTCTACTCAAATTAAGCTGTCCAATCAAAGACATAGTTTACTTGTAGTGTACTGTATAACTATCGGTTTAAATGTGTGGGTTTGGCGACACTGGTTTTCATACTAATTATGACATTAAAGCACTTCTATATGTTTTTACTGTTCTGTGGATTATTTTAATCTATCGACACATCATTGAATAATTCTGTGTAGGCATCACTAAGTGGGCGGGACCTGTCCATGAAGTACGATAATTATTTGTATGACATTTTAACATAGACAATACAATCCTACATAGGCGTGAAGCTGTCAAAAAGCAAATAATATAATGGACAGAGTATAGTCTATATATTTGTGTATGGGCCTAATATAATGTTGCAAATGTATAAAACTTTACAGCAACCTCATTGTATGGAATTGCATCATGAGAAATATTAATGTAGTTTCAGTAGTTTACAAATAATTAATTGAAATCCATAAATCGCAATATGGATATGAGAACATATTTATTATACTGCTTTTCGAATCGCGCTAATCTAAATATAAAAAAAATTGTATAATACGATTTTCCTGACCCGCTCAAATCAAAGAATGGTTCAGAATAGCGAGTTTATACCGTTAAAATAACAAAAAAATTAGTTGTCTGTAAAGTCGGTTTACTGACGATAGTTGAACGTGACAACGTCCGATTGTGCTTCTTTGTCGCTCGTTCCGCGCTCTCGCTTGCACTTCAAGCCTTACATGGAACGCCTCAGAGCGAGGTAACGCCGCATGAGTCATGTTTTTTCGTGCGTGCAACCGGCTCTATCGAATTATAAGACGTTGTCACGTCAAAAACCATCAAACACAATAATCATAATCATTACCATGCCATCCGTAGCCGAGAACGCAGCGATGAGATTCTTATACAACGATTGCTGTCTCTCGGACATTGGACACAATTCTTTATGATTAGTTTTCTTCGGCAGATCTTGAAGCACGTCTTGTTTAAGCCTTCGTAGTACAAACGGCTTCATTATACGTTTCGCTTGCGTGATCTGACTCTGTTCGAACGCTGGCACGTCCTCCTCTGTGTTGCCGCTTGCCTTTTTTGTGGTTTTCGCTTTCTGAAATGTTATTAAATGTAAAATGTAAAATTATGTCTATGGAAATAAGATTGTAGCTTGTTCATCGGTGCTCGTTTATATGAACTGCTAATTAAGACGGATTCAATCAAATATTTATAACTTGAGGCACTCATATACAGTACGATGCTTCTTTACAATCGTCAAACTCAAACTCAAACATTTATTTATTCAATTAGACTTCTTTTAGTAGCACTTTCGAATCGTCAATACATATTTTTAACATTTACCACCGATTCGGAAAGCAGTATCTATGGAGAAGAACTGTGAGTGTAGTGAAGTCCCGTGTCCCCTAGTGGGGTAAGGGGCAGATGCATTATTCATACATCTGTTTCACTGATCGATTTTCTTTAGGGACAAGTAGGTGATCAGCCTTCTGTGTCCTGCCAGACCGAGACATTTTTTTTTTCTTCGTCTCCACCGGGAATCGAACCCAGGACCCCACGGTTCTACGCTCATGCGTCAACCACTGTACCAAGGAGGCGGTCCATGGAGAAAAACTGGCAAGTAACTTAATGATATACATCAGATTGATCGTAGATACTTGTTTATATGAACTGCTATTTAAAACGGATTCAATCAAATATTTATAACTTATATAAAGCCCTCATATACAGTACGATTCTTTACAATCGTCACGATATCCATCAGATTGATCGTACAGATCAACCGTAACGTATATTTGTGCCTTTAAGGGGATTACTATGGTCAAAACCGAAAAACACCTTATACATATTGAATTTTGTTGAGGAAACTGTTGGTACGATTGTGTTAAAAAAAATATATGTGATACTCAAGGATATAATTAACAAAGTGTATTGTTTACTTTTCATTTTAGAACGGCCTAAACATAAAAAAAATACATACAAATCAACCCCTTTTTGAACATAAAACGCATTTTGTTAGGAATACGGCTACATATTTATACATGAAATTTATACCAAAAAATATGTTACGATATTTGTAATAACTTGTATTCTTTATTTTTTCAATTTTCATTATTATCGTTAAATTATCAAGAAAAAACTCGAAATTATAATAAAACCCACATAAAACCTCACCTCTTTTGCATATTTTCGACGAAAGTTGACGGTGTCAGTTCGACTCGGACGGGGGACTGTACGTGCGGTTTTTTTTGCAAAATAACGCTAAAATTCACCGAATTGAATGTTTTGTTAAATTAAACCAGATTGTAATAGGTATTTACATGAGCAGTTCATGAAACGAAAGTTAAAAATAGGTATGTAAAGATATAAAAATCTGTTTGTAAATTAGTTTTGTTTTTGAAAGGCGTCATTGAATATTATCCAGTGTCGATAATTTTTGACAGAAAAATATTATCAGAAAACACATACCTACAATAAAACAGTAACAAGACTTTCCCTGTGCCTTGAATGTTTAAAAAAAAAAGATTAATTGCTGTTCTATCGTATATTTTAAGGGTCAAACAATCCATAGGCCGGGAGATACTGACACAAAATTTTGGGTCATTTGTGACAGGATGTCGATCCAACAGGGGTCTTAGTATGCAATGACAAAAAGAAAAATGATGGTCAGAACGCTGGTACCGGCGAACTAGTCGCGTGGGCGTTAGTCGAACTCGTCGGATAAATTACGGAAGTCAAAACACAAAAATTTTAGGATTTACCGATAGCCCATAAAAAAGAAGTAGGTGGTAGTGTCATGCCATACTTTTCCGGTGTGACTTACAGCCCACAATACCGATGTGAATGCGTTGATTAAAAAAAAAAATTCAACCATTTGTACCAGGCTAATTTTTGCACAGGTAATCATCGTCCAGTAGCCATGTACGAAAATCGCCATGCCATACTTATCAGACAGTTCCAAATGGTCGCCATACCGCCCCCCGCCATACCCCTAGAAGTATGGCAAATATAATAATGGACACATTAAATATTTTATCAAATACTTTCCAAAAATCTAAATGCAATACAATATCATAAATCGCTTAGCGAAAAAAATATTGCTGATTTTCGGCGGTATGGCGACCATTTGGAACTGTCTGAAAAGTATGGCATAGCGATTTTCGTACATGGCTACTGGACGATGATTACCTGTGCTGTATAATTAGCCTGGTACAAATGGTTGAATTGTTTTTTTTTTAAATCATCGCATTCACGTCGGTATGGCGGGCTGTAAGTCACACCGGAAAAGTATGGCATGACACTACCGTACTTCTTTTTTATGGGTTATCGGTAAATCCTAAATTTTTTGTGTTACAGATCGTTTGACTTTCGTAATCCGTAGACTAACGCCCACGCGACTAGTCCGCTGGTACCAGCGTACTGACCATCATTTTTCTTTTTTCCATTGCGTACTAAGACCCCTGTAGAACCGCCATCCTGTTACAAATGACCCAAAATTTTGTGTCTGTATCTTCCTGCCTACTAAACATACACTATAATAAAATCGTAGGAAAGTCAAAACTGACATAAATGTATAGCAACATTTTTAACCGACGCCATTATAGGACGAAATTCTCAATTCAACTAAATTTTTTGTTGGTTCCGTTACCTCCGCACTTTTAACTGGGTGAACCGATGAGTTCATGATTCATAAAAATATAAATTATATAAAAATAATTCCTTTGCAGTGACTCTCCGAGGAAGAAAGAAATAGATTCGTGTTACAAATTTTAAAATCATACATAGTACATTTCCTTCGACAAGGTTTTCTGGTATTTATAATCTACCGCCTGACAACTTAACCTCCCCTCCAGTCGGTTAGTTGTCAGTCGATCGCTTACATTTTTTAAAGAGACGATCAGCGAGCCAATTGACCTTAAACAGCCGACCAGTGCGGTCTATAAGTGCCATAGCCGTGCCTTGTGATTTATTTAAGATTTAAGAAAACTATCAAGTGACTGTACCAAGTGAAGGAATAATAAAATATTAATTGTAACGAAGGCGTTTTTATTCTACAACCCAACATTCGGGATAATATAATAATCAAATAAGGCGTCATTATAAATATCATTATAAGAAAAACGAAGGTTTTTTTCAATATTGTTTTTTTGTTAAATTTTTACTTCACGAAATATACTCTTCTGAAGACGTCAACTCTCTGGAAAATCTGTTTAATCAGAGGATTTTAATAAGATACTAGATATGTCGCAGTCATCTGGAGGAATCTGCTATTTGATTGAAGACTAGAGCAATTATTGAATGACCACATTTAATTGAATGACTAAAGAACAACTCGTCATCCAACAATATGCCGAACGTTCTATCCGCTCTGTTCAAAGGGCTATATTACGATTCGCTAACTAGTTGGACATCGTGAGTGATGCTTGTTAAATCAACGTTCGGCCTAGTCATCCAAACAAATATCAGATTTAATCAGATGACGGCGATGTCTTATAGACACAAATAATGGAAACAATGCTAAAAAACATAAATTTAAAATTACAACATCATAAAGAATAGATTTGATCGGAGCCCTCAGTGCGCGAGTCTGACTCGTACTGGGTCGGTTTTATTTCCTTCTCGAATACCTTTAATCTTCAACTGTACTATATTTTTCCTGTTGCCATAACATGGTGGTACTGATCTACACACGCCACATGCATTTTTTCCAAAGTCACAACAAAATAAATTATCCAAGTTTACGCCCTTATAAAACCAATTCCAAGTTGCCCAATTTCTTCCTTGCCCGTGCCAACATATGTAAGACTGTTTAACTATACCGTTGAACATTGTAATAGACCATAGATATCGACACAACTAACACTGTATTCTTTGAACGGAAGGTATGACCCATATCAGTCATAGCTATGGCTCTGGTAACTTCAGTTGCAGGAAAATCACTCATTTTGTAATGTGTTCAAAGATAAACAGTAGAAAGAAATAAACTCAGTTTAAAACACGTTACAATATTTTTGATTTGAAGCTGCTATAGTCGATAAATAGGCACCAAACTCTTAAAGGGGTATAATATTTTAATGTTTAAAAATCGAAACACATTTTTTTTCTCGTCATCATTTCAAAGACGTAAGGGATTTAAAAAATTAACCTCGAACTAACTACAAAATACATAACAAGTCGAAAAAAACGTGATTTCTTGTCTGTTCCCCTATTTTTTTAGGTGTGTGTAGGTTGCATGCATATATTCCTACTAGGTATGAAGAGATATACAGAGAACGCTAAATACATTTGCCTGGTCACCATTACCATTAGATACACCATGACATGGTAGAGGCCGTTCTATAGAATTACGTCAAATAATGTACTCCATCTTTTATATCTCTGTAGGTGAGATGTTCTCCACCCTAGTCATCATCAGGTCTCCAGAATATAGTAGAGTCCGTGTTGAATAAAATTAATTTCTAAATCGGTGTTTTCTTAACTGTTCCCCACTCTAGAACTTATAATTACTTGCTTAGTCATCTTAAGGTCTCCAGAATGGGTCATGTAGTAGAGACTTTGCTTATAACGGTTAATGTTGAAAGATGAGTCTTCCTACATTACATTTACAACATACATAGTACACAATATTTACTATTCATAAATGTAATATGTTACTGCCTCTCAGAGAAAACATAAATTAGGTAGAAACCACTAACACATTACGATACAATACGATACAGTTTACAATTCCATAATCTTTGGTCACTTTTACTTCAACAACGATGTATATTATAGAGGGCGGTTAAAAAAACAAATTCAAATGTAGTGACAGAATCATTAAGGTCGTTGAACCGTGTAATTGCCTTAAATAAGCCAAGCGCTTTAGGGCCGATTTTTCAATGCTTGGATAAAACTTATCCGTCCAATAAAGTATTACACGATAATATTAAAATGTCACGTAAACTGTCAAATACGGGCAATTAGAATACGTTTTTAAAATGGTAGTTTTATACATTATTCGACGAATAAGTTTTATCCAAGCATTGAAAAATCGGCCCTTAATAAAATAAAACTAAGGAATAAACACTTTCCTAATTACTACATAAAAAATAAGACGGAAAAAATATAATCATTTTTAGTATTATTACTTAAAAAATAAGCCATATTCCTAACAATAAAGACAAAAACTCACAGCATTCTTCTGGAATAAATTCTTCAAATCGTCAGTCTTTCCGGAGAACATGTGCGGCATTACGAAGCATAGTAGAGACATTAATTCAATGAGATTGTTCTGCAGCGGAGTCCCAGTTAACAATAGCCTATGTTTTGACTGAAATTTAAAAAAAAGTATTGTAAAAAAAGTATGAAACTAACTTAGATCATTAAGTAATGGATAACACTCACAGGCGCTTCCCCTTTTGCCGAGGTATAAGATTATTCGAATCGAAAAGTCTTATGCTTTCATAAAAACTATTTGCGTAATCGATTACAAACACTCTGCGTATTCGTAAAACATCGAAAGGACGTCTGCGAGTGCTCCGCTAAAATGCCGTTTTGTGCTGTCAAGTCTTGCAGAAACAAGTCAAACACATCAAGTATTAAAAAAGATGGCATAACCTTTCATTTGCAAGTATTTTTTTATTTTTTTTACGTAAATATCAATTTAAATGCAATTTCTAATAATCGTCGATGTATCGTTTAGCGATATGATCAAGACAAATAATCGAGTCATGTGTTTACTCGATCATTGATGCGGCTTCACGAGACTATCATGGAAAGAAAGTATACAAATTTAATCTTTATGAACTAAGAGATAAAGTTGAATTTAAAACGCGATATTGAACCGCATTCCCCACGAGACTATAAAGCGATGTAGCGAGACTATCTTGAAGAGAAAATATACAAATTTAATCTTTATGAACTAAGCGATAAAGTTGAATTTAGAACGCGATATTGAACCGCACTCCCCACGAGACTATAGTGATGTAGCGAGACTATCTTGAAGAGAAATTCAAATTTAATCTTTATGAACTTAGTGATAGAGTTGAATTTAAAAACTCGTCGCTTAAAAGGTCGTAAATTTTTACGACTTTCTTAGTGACGGACTGCTTTTAACTTGAACGTCGATAAAAAAATATTTTTCTAAGTATAATTTGAAATGAGATGAGAATTAATCTTTATTATATTAAAATTTTACACAACTACATAAAAAGGAGTATAATGTTTATTTTGTAAGTCTTGTATATATTTATTAAAATTTACCTACGCTCGGTTACTTTTAACTGGCAGAACATTTTAATGGTACGGAACCCTTCGTGCGCGAGTCCGACTCGCACTTTTTTGTAATGTTAATCTTGTAACCTTTCTATTATGTAATCTATACTAATATTATAAAGCTGAAGAGTTTGTTTGTTTGTTTGTTTGTTTGAACGCGCTATTCTCGGGAACTACTGGTCCGATTTAAAAAATTCTTTCAGTGTTAGATAGCCCATTTATCGAGGAAGGTTATAGGCTATATATCATCACGCTACGACCAACAGGAGTGGAGCCACGGGGCACTATATGTTTTTAGGCCCGAAAAAGTTTCATCCTTGTTTTATTGGAAATATCTAAGGAGCTTCTCTTTTTAAATGCACGAGTAGAACACCCAGAGTTTTATTTCAAAAACACGATTTTTAAAAAAATATTTAAAATATTGGAATTCTCGCGGCCGACTGAGCTAAATAAATTCGTATAAAAAAAATAGATACACTAGATAATTTATTATGTTGCTAATATATGTAGTGATTACAGGCGCAAATTATCCCTTTTTGAAATTTTCGATATTGTCGATAGAGGCGAAAGTATTGTAATTTTTACTGATTTTCGTTTTTATTTTTTTATATTATATGCAGGCGTTAGTAGAATCTCTGTTTAGTACCAAAAGAAGCCTTGAACTGAGGGCTACATGTGACAAAAATACCACATTCTAACCACGAAGTTATTACGAGATATCGATTTTCAAAGAATTCAATGTCAGGGTTGTCTCTAATAAAGAAAAAGTCAAAGCTGTTTTTTAACAATTATATAAATCGTCTATCTATTACCAAGTTTTTGTATATGGTTTAAGTCGTTAGTTATAGTCGATATTTTAATATTATTCAACGATTTTTAATAGAATATTTAAAAAATTGGAATTTTCGCGGCCGACTGAGATAAATAAATTCGTATAAAAAAAAAAAAGATACACTAGATAATTTATTATGTTGCTAATATATGTAGTGATTACAGGCGCAAATTATCCCTTTTTGAAATTTTCGATATTGTCGATAGAGGCGAAAGTATTGTAATTTTTACTGATTTTCGTTTTTATTTTTTTATATTATATGCAGGCGTTAGTAGAAGCTCTGTTTAGTACCAAAAGAAGCCTTGAACTGAGGGCTACATGTGACAAAAATACTACATTCTAATCACGAAGTTATTACGAGATATAGATTTTCAAAGAATTCAAAGATAGGGTTGTCAATGTTTTTACCGTTAATTCCGTTTGACTTTTAATGAGATTACTATGATCAATGCTCAAAATATTGACGAAAAAGGAGATTTATTTGTATTAATTTGATATTATTGAATTGTCTTAAAAATCTAAGATTTTTTTTTATTCAGTTAATTTATTACATATCATATGGATTACCTACCTATAATAATATATTGAATAATATTAAAATATCGACTATAACTAACGACTTAAAACATAAACAAAAACTTGGTAATAGATAGATAATATATATATAATTGTTAAAAAAAAGCTTTGACTTTTTCTTTACTAGGGTCAACCCTGACATTGAATTCTTTGAAAATCTATATCTCGTAATAACTTCGTGGTTAGAATGTGGTATTTTTGTCACATGTAGCCCTCAGTTCAAGGCTTCTTTTGGTACTAAACAGAGATTCTACTAACGCCTGCATATAATATAAAAAAATAAAAACGAAAATCAGTAAAAATTACAATACTTTCGCCTCTATCGACAATATCGAAAATTTCAAAAAGGGATAATTTGCGCCTGTAATCACTACATATATTAGCAACATAATAAATTATCTAGTGTATCTATTTTTTTTATACGAATTTATTTAGCTCAGTCGGCCGCGAAAATTCCTATATTTTAAATATTTTTTTAAAAATCGTGTTTTTGAAATAAAACTCTGGGTGTTCTACTCGTGCATTTAAAAAGAGAAGCTCCTTAGATATTTCCAATAAAACAAGAATGAAACTTTTTCGGGCCTAAAAACACATAGTGCGGGGGTGAAACCGCGCGGAGCAGCTAGTTTGTTTATATGTATGTATTAATATTGCGTATATTTCAGATTTACAAAAAATCCTGCTTTAAGGCTAAGGTGGATTGAATGCTGTGGGAGAAAATCAGAATGGACACCTCGGTACAGAAATAATAAAAATTTCTGTACCGATATTTATTTTATTGAATATAATATGTGATGTGTTGAATAAATACATATTCAAATACAAATAAAATGGCGTTTTATTGTTTTTTCGTATGCATATAATAATGATGAAAACGTTACAAATGACCTGTGTAGTATTTTTTATGAATATAATATTAATGTTATTTCTAATTTCAACAAAATTATTATTTTTGTAATATCGATATGGTTACATCCCTTTAGAGCGATTGTATTATTACGTATATGTACAGAGATTTTTCTGTGTATTCGATGTATGTGTGCAAAAACATGCTAGTCTGTCAATTTTGTAATAGTTTGAGTTTGTAAAGACACAAATTATTTTTGTGAATGTGTGATTGTGTTTCAAAGTGTGAGTTACCCTCCCCGCACCAAAATCGGCAGAAAGTTTAGTTAGAACATTTGCCAGCGTGCTCCATCCATTACTTAATGATCTAAGGAAACTAATCCTGAACAAATGTATGTGATGCTTTTCGCAAGTTTAATGACATGTTTTAATTTGATATTTAGTTTTATAGCATTCAAGTGTCATAAATCTTTAAAGAATAGGAAAATTTCGATCACGAGGCTGGGATTCGAAACCGCGTCTTGCGCCTCGATTTTTTGCATGTTTTAATTTTTAGAATATTATAATGCAAGTATAGAACTGTTTTGTACAGGACTCATAAAAAAGGCAGATTGACTAAGACACATTTTCTTATTAGTTCACCTTTCAAGAAGTGCAACAGATTTTTATATACTTTATTTGATTAAAACTATTCCTATGTACGTGAAATAAGTACTTGTTCTTTTTTTCGAAAATAATGTGTTTTTGCCTACACTGTAAATACATATTTTTTTTAATATTGAAAAGGATCACTCACCTTAATTTTTAATAGATTATCGTATCGTTGTGTAGACATATTTTTGAGCATATGCGCCTCGTCATAAACAACGTAATGCATCGGTGTAATGCGGAACATTTTGCGTTCTTCCGGACAACTGCTCACCATTGTGTATCTGGAAATTTTGAATATATTTTGAGAATAAACATTTTTATATAAAAAAAAAATATAGAGATATTTGTTTCCAAATATCCATATTATTTTCTTGATTATTTCCAAATATCCATATATCCATAAATTTAAGTCAATATAGAAAGGACGTAACGGGAATAATCAAGCAAATATTTACGTAATAATAATAGATAAAGGTAATGCTATTAAAAATAATCAAAACCAATCATCAGAAAGCATAGTTATTTTTACTACATTTTAAATCCAATTTCTATCCACAAACAGACAAACAAACTTACGTGGTAAGTACAATATCATAATTATGTAGGTGCTTCGCGTATTCAATACGTAATAAGCGCCTTTCTTCGGGATGACCGTAGTATTTGCTAACTGTGAGGGATGGACACCAGCGGGCCAATTCACTGCTCCAATTATCTATGGGAATAAGGAATTTATAACAAATATGTAGGTATGTTTTATACAATACTTACAATACTAATATTATAAAGAGGAAAGATTTGTATGTATGTATGTATGGTTTTCACGCATAAACTACTGGACCGATTTTGATGAAATTTGGCACAGACAATCTTTAGACCCTGAGAAAGAACATAGGCTACCTTTTATTGCGAAATATGTACCACGGGCGAAGCCGGGGCGGACCGCTAGTATACAATAAAATCATAATAAAGGTTCGTATTTATAATAGCATCTAGTGACAAATTTGTGAAAATTTGTCTAGTCTGTATGATAATTTAGCAAACTGAGCTTAAACCATCTATTAGCGAATTGTCGAGAAATGCTGTCCAGCCTTTTTATACAACACAAACAGACATTATATGTAATTTAATTACATTTGTCATCTTATAGCAGACAAAAAATTGGTTATCTGTAAAGTCGGTTAACTGACGATAGTTGAACATGACAACGTCCGATTGTGCTTCTTTGTCGCTCGTTCCGCGCTCTCGCTTGCACTTCAAGCCTTACATGGAACGCCTCAGAGCGAGGTAACGCCGCATGAGTCATGTTTTTTCGTGCGTGCAACCGGCACTATCGAATTATAAGACGTTGTCACGTCAAAAAACACTATAAAATGAATAAATAACACTACATACCTAATGTAGAAGCAGGCACGACAATCAAATGCGTGCCCTTAGCCTGACCAGTTTCCTTCAAGTGAGCGAGGAAAGCGATCACTTGCACCGTTTTCCCTAACCCCATTTCATCTGCTAATATACCGGAGACTCCTTGCTTGTGTAGTACCGCTAGCCAGTTTAGACCCACTAGTTGGTAGGGGGCTAGTTTTAAACTGAAATTAAATGATGTTGAATAAAGTATACATTATAAAGTACTAGCTTTCCGCCCCCTTTGTCTAAAACATAATAAATTATATACTAAAACCTTCCTCTTAAATCACTCGCTATTAAAAAAAACCGCATCAAAATCCGTTGCATAGTTTTAAAGATTTAAGCATACATAGGGACATAGGGACAGAGAAAGCGACTTTGTTTAATACTATGTAGTGATAAAATAAAATACAATTAACGTAAAAATATGCATCTGGCACCAATTTAAATTGAATCAAGTAACATACATATTATATTTAGTTTTTAGGTTTGCTATATTGTTCGGATGAAAGAAAACTGATTAAAAATAATGTATGTATTACATGAATCATTCTGAATATAATACAGATGTTAAAGAAATACTTCAAGAATTTTACAAACTGGGTTAAAAATATCAATCTAGAAAATTTCGCGAGCACTCCACTCCCTAATCACCGCGCTTTCCCTAGTTTACATATAATCTGTTTTATGCTTAAACAAAACCCTTCGAAAAAATTTAATTGAATTAAAATTACATAAATTTAAATATTGATGATTTATGGATTATACATGATACATTATATTTGGCGCCGTTCGCGCAGTGGTAAAGTAACTGCCTACTGAGCCGACGGTCCCGGGTTCGATCCCCGGTCAGGGCAAATATTTGTGTGATGAACTCAATTATTTGTTCTTGGGTCTGGGTGTTATTATCTATATGTATATGTATTTATTAAAATTATATTAATCGTCACCTAGTACCCACAACACAAGCCTTAATGTAGCTTACTGTGGGACTCAAACTCAAACTCAAACATTCATTTATTCAATTAGACTACTATTTAGTAGCACTTTCGAATCGTCATTACATTACACACACAGACTAGGTCGATTTGTGTAATCATGTCCTATAATATTTATTTATTTTATTTGTTTATTAAAAATGATGAAATATAGAATCGGCATTAAACTTACCTAGAATCCAATATACCAGGTTGTTTTAGTCTACCAGCCCCTGCAGCCACCGCCGATTCGAGCTGTTGCGCCAAACCCACACACTTCTTCATTAAACGCTGTATATTGTTCCTAGTGCAGAGCAGTTCTTGTGTTGAATTTAGCAGTTCTGTACTTAACATTTTGTTGTTGTTGAATTTTTCTACCTAGAATATGGATAAAGTATTTAATTAACAGTAGTATGTTTACATAAAAATCATTAGACATTTGCGTTTGATCCAAATATTTAGGTACTTTGGTTCAAATTGAATTTAAACATTTATTTAATATGATTGTGCATAAGCTAAACATAAGCTAAACAGCATTGACAGCATTTACAAAAACTTTGAGTCAAAGTCTTTAAAAGTTATTAAAACATAACTAATGAAAGTAAACAATTTGATCCATATTTCATAATTCATTCAATATTTCATAATTTCAAACTCAAGCTAGAGTGACTTTGTATGTAATATGTAATAGTAGTCAGTAAGTAACTGGTTTGAAGAAATATTAAATTCAACACACAAAAGCTTACCATATCTAACCATCCCTTAAACGGTCGGTGCGCTACAATAGCGTCGGCTTTCTTCTGCGAGCACCCACTGAGCAACAACAGCTCGTTGGGACTGCTCGTGTTGAGGAACTCAAACACTTTGCGCTTATCACCCACAAGGTCGTCTGTCACTTCATTGTCTGAATCATCACTGAAAAATTGGTATTTGAGTATGAATTGTAACAATATTATCTCAATCAAAAAACTTTCATATTAGTTCATGCACTAGTTCAAAAAACCGTCTCCGTTTTAGAGTTGTTAACGTGTGAGCGCAGAAGGCTGATCAGCTACTTGTCCTTAAAGTAAATCGATCAGTGAAACAGATGTATGATTGTTGCATCTACCCCATAATTCACTAGCAGACATAGACTTCACATTTTTTTTGACTAACTCAAATAAATTAGTTCTTTCTTCATACAACATACCATATCTTAGTATTTAAGTCATAGCCTCACACTATGTTTACTCAGTTTTATAATAAATTAGTTCTTTTTTCATACAACATAACATATGGATTTTAGTAATTAAGCCATAGCCTCATACTATGCCCAGTTTTAACATACACAAGTAAATAGTAAGTCTACATACCTATCATAAACTTTATCGTCCTTCCCTTTCCTAACACCATAGTCGTCATCCTCGCTACCACTACTGCCCCGTCTCGCCCTGCCACCCTTCGCTGCTAAAGGTTTCCGTACAATCGCAGTCGGTCCACTCGTAACACGAATAATCGTTGTTCCGTTAACTCGCGCCAAGCCAGTGAAACCAGGCCGAGACCCAAAAAACTGAGATGTCGCTGGCTTTTCATTGCTTTCTGGATCATGTTTTAATAACTCATCACGAGATCTCTCTTCATTCCAACCGTGTTTAACTAGGGTGTTTTTTACAAACTGAAATAGTTAAACTTTCAATTAGTTACTGTATGCAATGGCTGATGCAATCTTCAACAGTATTTGAATACAACTTTAGTTTGGAGAATGAGTGCGCTAGGAAAATTATATCCATTGATAATTCGATAATTAAACATCTTTTATTGGTGGGTATATCAACTGTTACACTGCTAGTTTTTAGAAAACAATATGAATACATTTACAGTATAGATTAGTGACCAATACATTTCTAAACCAACCATTACAAATCACATTCTTTATCTCCACTTTAAATAACATGTTACCAGCTAATCTTTACTAATATTATAAATGTGAAGAGTTTGTTTGTTTGAACACGCTAATCTCAGGAAATACTGGTCTAATTTGAAAAATTCTTTCAGTGTTAGATAGCCCATTTATCAGGGAAGGTTATAGGCTATATATCATTACTCTAAGACCAACAGGAGCGGAACCATGCAGGTGAAACAGTGAAGCGCAGCTAGTTAGTATTATTATCTATCTTACCAAAGGTGAAATATCAGGGAACATTTCCAGCATATTCCGAAATCGTCTCTCCTTAACGGCAGTTGTAAGTTCTACAGTGGCTGGTTTCTTTGCTGGTGTGCCCGCATCATCAGAATCTGAGTCCATCACTCTGATGCGTTTGTAGACCACTTGTCCTGTTGTATTTGACGAGTTTGGTGCTGGCATTCTTATCTGATTTTCTGTAATGTTAAATTTAATTAGAGTTATTTATATACTTAAATTGAATGAATGTATAACTTATTTAAGTTAAAATAAACTGGGCTTTAATAAATACAATTATTCTAACATTCTAAATGCAAAAGTTTATAAGTGTGGATGTTTGTAACTCTTCCATGATAAAACTAATAGATGGATTTGGATGAATCTTTACAGTAATATAGGTTAAAAATTGGAATAACACATGAAATATAGAAATACTTGATCTTGTCAACTGCTTATTTGCAAATTACAAGATGCTGTAACTAGGCTTACATATTATGCCATATCATGGGACCTTAGATAATACATTTATTTAAAGCATATAATATTCCTTACTTAAATTAAATAAATTAATTGTAGTGCAATTTCCTCTATATTTTAATGCAACAATGCATAATCAATCTACTAATTTTAAGCATAGTTTATGAAGCTTGCTAAACAATGCTGATGAAGCATTATGCAACAAACAGAGGTGTTAAGATGTGACAATTGATTTTAATTTGCACGATACATTACAGACGTTGTAAATAAATTTAAAAAGATGGATTGTTGTATCAATTTTCAAGTACACTGGTGCTTGCCATGTGGTAGAGGTGTTATTGAACCTAATCGTGCTTCCGACATAAAAAATACACATCAAATCTAGTATTTTTTGATCGAGAAATTTTCTCATAAATTTAATTGTACCTAATAAGAATTAAATCTAAGGGTGAAATCCAAAGCCTTGAGTCCTAACGTGGTCCAACATAAAAACGATTACGAATATATTTTTATTTCATGAGTTTTTCCAGTAGCATGTTGCTACGTTTTTATTCACCTTGACGTTATATTTTTTACTTACGAGAACTTGATGGTGTTACGACTGTGACCGTTCCACTGGAGCCAGGTGTAGGTTTTCTCTGAAACCTGTACTGCCTTAAATAACTTAAAACGCTAGGGCTAGTACTATCAGACATCGTGACTATCTACACGTTTCAAATATTGTAAGATTTTATGTGATAAAAAACAAAACTTTTTTATAGAACTTTTTATAAAAAACGGGAAAGAAGATTCACACCATACCGTTTGACCACGGAAACAACACTGCGGCCATTTTTATCCGCGAGATTGTCTCGAATATAAAATTAACCAATAATAATGAACTGAAATTGACATATGATCATTTCAGCCAATAAAAAGTTTTCTTTATAAATTTTTATTATCTATGTCAAATAAGAAACCAATAAAATGTATTGATTTATTTTAACTTTTTGGTACGTATGACGTCATAAAATAATTTTGACAAGTTGAAAATTATTTTTATTTATTTATAATCAATACAATATTCTTATTATTCGAATAACTATTAAATTCATTTAAAAAAATTTCATTTTATTACTCTTAATATTCGTATTTCCATCTTAATTTAGATATTAAACTATGATCAGCCACTACAGTCTATGATAGGTGTTATTTGTCACACGTAAACTGCTAAGCATATTTTGATACAGTTTTAGGTTTCTTAGTGTTCATCTGTGTCCATATTTAAATATTTATATGTACATATCGTATTCATATTGTATTGGAGTACCGAGTACATTTCAGTATTTCAAATGCTTATCTTATCAAATAACATTTAAACATAGACATATTTACATAATATGAAAAACGGGGGGGTATTAAATAAAATTTATAAATAAATAAAGCAATAACACAGGAATACATATTTTTTTGTCTCCAACACAGGTCTCCAAGCATGTAAAAAAAAACCTGCTTTTTCATTATCTGAATGGAATTGCAAATTATTTGAATAATCTGTTTCTAATCAAGATACGTCAAAGTCATTAATGCCACACAGATTTTCTATCTGTCACATTAAAAGGCGCGGCCATGTTGGTCTGTAGTGAATAAAATTCATTTAATTATTGCTTTTAGGAAAATAAAATTGACACAATATGCCCAAATGCGACCTCAAAACGAGATACATCCCCGCGACATTCGCCTGGACATTACTGTTGGGCACGACGTCCCTGTTTTTTTATTATCCGTAAGTATACATTATGTTCGCAAGGTATGAATCTCTTAGATTTGACAACTTTCACATAAAGATTGTAGATTTGCTGCTATTAATATCCTCGGGCTACCTTTGCCCTATTTGACTTTACATAAACACAGTTTTTGTGCTATTGCACCAGTTACTTCAATTGCGTGAAACTTAATTTAATTGTTTGTCAGCTAATTATTTACACTTTGTGAGACCACTTTAAAATTCGTATCAGATTGTTTTTATCCTTTTGTGTTTCATCAAACCCTTTAGGTGCATATATATCTTTAAATGGTGTAAACAAAACCTTGTTGGTGATATGATTAAGCTTTTGTGGTTACCATTTGATGCAAATTATCTTGTCAAATGAAGTTATATACTGATTTGCATACATGTACTGAGGTTTTGTTTGTGGTTAATCAATATCAGTGTTTATATTATCTTCCTATAAGTATATAGGTTTAGTTATTTTTTATTTTATATTTCAGTTGCCAGTATTATCTCTACAAACACCCATGGGTGCCTGCATATCAAGGTGTCATAACATTTTTTGTTTTGGCCAATTTTACACTGGCCACTTTCATGGACCCGGGGGTGATACCAAAAGGTATGTTCATTGTTCTTATACATTTCAAGTTTAATGTAAATATTCATACATAGGTATTATGATTGAGACCTTAGACCTTGGTCAATATGTACCTTAATTATTAAATTCTTTGCATGGAAATCACTGGTATTGATAATTTAAAAACAAATGGAATATAAAAAAGTATGTATTTATTTAATTTACACAATGTAAATACATTTTCATTCAAAAGATTAATCCAAATAAATTAGTGAGAAAATTGTATCTTACGCCCGACTGGTTAAGAATGTTACATTCTTTTAAGTATTTCATTATATTTTAAAGACTTTTAAATGCCAATTACTTGATACAATGGTCTTGTGAACCCTTGCGGGACATTTTACCAATATAAGTAATTTTAGTAGTAGTCGGGTTCTAATATAACAATAATATTTATTGACAGTTGTTCCTACAAACTCTGATATTAATCGCTCAATCCTTTTAGCTAATAATATGCATGATCTAAAGATCTTCTGTTTGATAGATAATTTTGACATTGAACAAAAATTGATTGCTCTGCAATTATAATAATCCTACGTCTTACTTATTATACAAAACCACTTGATACTTTGTATTGTATATAAATTATATTTATGAAAATTTTCACATAGGAAAAAAATTGGCATCACTTATCCGAGTCCAATATTGGTATGAAAATTTATGGTAATAAAATAACCAATATTGTGAATCATATAATAAAGTGTTAATTAATTATCCATACAATTATATCGTTTCTATTAGCTTTAATTGCTTTTCAACATATTATCATGCAATATTGGATATTTGGTAATATTTGACAAATTTCAGTTCAACCTTAACCGTAATTGAATTTTAAGAATTGTATTTATAGGATTACCAATTGGTTATAAAGATGAATAAACAATTACGAAAAGTAACAGCCAAGATAAAAAAGTTACACATTATCCACAAGTACTGCCAAACAGCATAATATAAGCTTTGAAACTATTGATCCAAAAACTAAATTTAACCTGCAGAAACTGCACAAATGTAAACTAAAGAGACCTGTGTCTATTTGCATCCATGCATGATTTAATTGTGTTGTAAAGCTCCAATTTGCAAATTCAATATAGCAGTTGAGCAGTCAACAGTGTAAAGTTTAAATTGACTTTGCTTCTCTAGGTGTTAATTTTGTTTTGTTGACGTACAAAGACCTCTCGATGTTCACGATTGAAAGAGATTTTTTACGGATGTGTTTAATTTGTAGAGTAATTTTAAAATTACCTCAATTATACTTTCTTTTTACGTAAAGGGAAAGTTTTTATCAGCTTTCTTAATGTTTCTATCTTTATTAATTAATGTTTCTATCTTTAAAATCATTTTTGAAGCTATATTTGTGAGGAATATAGAAAGCAGAAACTCATTAGGTATATATTTTACAATTCGATTTAATCACGTGGTTTTTAATTGGACAGGACATTAACTAACCAGTGTTATAACCACCATAAAGAGTTTCTTAATTAGGTATATTTATAAAAACAATGATTTAATAGTATGTAATTTAAAAAAAATGTTATAAACTCAAAAGTACAGGGCAAATATATTTTGTTTATTTTCCGAAATCTTATTTTAACCTTGTCCGTCGATCTATATAGAATATAAAATACTTATTGCGAATATTTTCAACTCTTTTAACTCTTAAAATACGTCACAGTTTTATCCACTCAAGTAAACTTTTTGCAGAAGTACTTTTAATTGGTTCAATAATATAAAAACTGATAGTACAGTTTGGAAAAACAGTTTTTGTACAATATACTTAAGTGAAATAAGTTGGAGGCCTAAACTCAAACTCAAATTATTTTATCTGGAAAAAAGTGAGAAGCGTTACGAGGTCGAGGTTATAATTTGTCCTCATAAAACTAATCCAATTGTTCATTGCTGATCATTTCAGTTTAAGCCTAAGCCGAATTTATGGCATAATTCGTTCACTATTATCGTAAGAACTAAGCTTAACTAAAAAAAGTAAGAAATGTGAGTATTTTCACGTTATTTCAAAATATGTTCTCTATACCATTAAAACTTCGAAACTCTTCGAAAATACTTAAGCGACATTTTTTTATAGGAATTTCTTTCATAAGTATGATTTTTTGGCTACAGTTGATGAAAACACGCACTTTTTTACCCTCAAGAAAAATAAATTTGTACAACCGGCAAGGCGAATTAGCAAAGCATTTATCACGTAATAATAAAAAAATACTATGACAAATTTTAACGAAACGTGACTTCAAACCCTGCAATTTAGATCCTTTGAAATTTCGATAGAATTCGATCCTATAGCGGAGGTCGAGTTCCCTAACAAGTACCCTCAGAATTTGGTCACCTTCAATTAGCTAATTACACGGTACCATTAATTAGATGGAATTTGTATAAGAATCGCATTTTATCAGTGTATTGACGTAATACGGATTTAAGGCGGGGTAAATTGCGATATAAATATTGTGAGTCATATTGAAATATTTGTTTTGTGTATTTGTAACTGCGTGGCGTAGAGTATGTCCACTTTACGTGACTATTATTTAGTAGAGAGCTAAAGATCAGAATATTACCAATCTAATCATTGCGTTCGATTTCAATATTCGGCATGATATTTTACAAATAATGTATTAAGTCAAAGTAGTATTTACCAGTCTGAAAGTATATATACAGACGGATTTGAACAATTCGGATTTATTTATCTAATTATGAATAAAAACTTGAATTTGTTTAGTCAGTGGAAAATCAAACTAGGGCCGCATTAACACTAAACGATCCATTCATTACATGGTGCCTAAAATCTGCGTCTTTCAGTCCAACGTAATATACAGGCACGTTATTAGTTTTTTTGTAAGAACTTTATCAAAAAAAATTTCCATCACCATCCATACCTACATTTTATTGTATTTATCTGTTGGTGGATATTTACCATAAACAAAAAATACTACCAGCCTACCCTACAGCCGTGGTGACATGTTACGGCGGTTTTCTCAATAAAATTGTACCATAGACAAAAAAAATAAAACCACTTTCCAGCCAGTACCGCATATATTTCGCTTTATTCTTCACAAAAATCATAGCATAGACAACAAATGATTCCAGCCCCACCTGACGAAGACCGCGAGGACGACTTCCGTGCGCCGCTCTACCGCAGCGTGGAGATAAACGGGATAACCGTGCGCATGAAGTGGTGCGTCACGTGCAAGTTCTACCGCCCGCCGCGGTGCTCGCACTGCTCTGTGTGCAATCATTGTATAGAGGTTTGTCTATGGTCTAATTATTGTATTGAGGTTGGTCTATGGTCTAATCATTGTATAGAGGTTAGACTATGGTCTAATCATTGTATAGAGGTTCGTGTATAGTATAGTGTAGTAGGCTCATAGGCGCGGTCGCGGCCTGAAATTTTGGGGGTAGTCACAAATATGTTGAGTCCGTAAATTAGACTTTATTACCAGAATACACAATTTTATTACTTTAGAAGTATTTTACTTTATTGACGAAAATTATGGGCAGAAAATAATGTTGAAAATAAACAGTTGAGAGAATTACTTTACGAATATTTATCATAGATAACTATTATTTTTATTCCAATGGATTATCTTTTATAATGGTCTAGAATTATATTATACTGACATTTAAACTGAACTGTTTTTTTCTGTTGTAAGATATAATCTAATTCTTAAATAATGTATCTTATCACATAATATAATCTTTTGTTCTCCTCTTTCCAGACATTCGACCACCACTGCCCATGGGTGAACAACTGTATAGGTCGACGGAACTATAGGTTCTTCTTCTTCTTTCTAATATCGCTCTCAATACACATGCTGAGCATATTTGGCCTCAGCTTATACTACATTATGAACAACAACAAAACATTGACGCAGGTCGAGCCTATAGTGTCGTATCCTTTTTGCAAACGATCTAGTTTTATTAAGTATATACTTTTAACCCATTCAGCCCCGAATGGCCCGATCGGTCCACGACACAATAGATTTTCTATTGTGTCTGTGATTTCGGGGCCTGAGTTATTACATACATTCATACATATTTTTGTGCTAAAATAAGCTACGGGTTGGGAGCAAAATAATTTTTATTCCAGAAAATTTGCTATACAGAAAATACTTATTGCTTTTCTGTGAAAACTAACAGCCAATCTCTTATCGTTACCATCTTTAGTTCTACCCAAAAAGTGAAAACCTTATATTCTCGCCAATTCAATATAGTAAAGTTATTTTAAAAACTAGCCAGGCTTAGACGTTAATGCCTCATTAAGACTAAGATTTAGTCATTCAAACGAAGCCATAATAACTTTATGATATGGGATTATCTCCATTCATAATGTATTAGACTTGTTACAATTTATCTCTAATCCCGAATGAATAAGTACATAATCGAATTAAAAGTAGACTAGAATGTATCGAGTAAGAACTGAAACTGTACGGAAGAACCGGACGTATCGGGCTGAAACTTGGTATGCAGGTAGATGTTAGGACATAGGCATCTGCTAAGAAAGGATTTCCCGAAATTCTTGCGGGAACGGGGAAAAACGGGGATGCACGTACAAAGTCGGATAATCGTATAACAAAATATTTTGATACATAAAACTTCGCATCTAGAACTATATGGTACTCTTACATGCTTATTTCAAAAGAGGAACCTTACAATTTGATTTATATTTAATAATTAGTAGTTCTACTACATAAATTAGCAAAACTACCCCAATAACCTTAACCGAAAACATCAGAATGGTGATTATGGGCATAATAGCGTTATTGGCTATACCCATATTCGGTCTGACCGGCTTCCACATGGTGCTTGTGTCTCGGGGGCGCACAACCAACGAGCAGGTCACGGGCAAGTTCACGGGCGGGTACAACCCCTTCTCGAAGGGTTGCTGGTCCAATTGCTGTTACACGCAGTTTGGTCCGCAGTATCCTAGGTAAGTTGGAAGTTTAGGACCTTTTCCAGATAAGATAGATGTAGTATTCTAAAGTAATACGATGGTATTTATGGTGTATGGGGTCACGGGCGGGTACAACCCCTTCTTGAAGGGTTGCTGGTCCAATTGCTGTTACACGCAGTTTGGCCCGCAGTATCCTAGGTAAGTTGGGGTTTTGATAAGTTTGTGGCCTTTCCTGGGAAAGGTTCCTGGGAAAGAAACAAACAACGATACAAGGTAAGAATAAATTTCTAACTTAAGAACTTGTCAATGAGCTTTCCATGGTATTGGGAGTCAAAATCAATTATTAATTTTTCGAGTCTTTTGCCTATTATTTTGTATCATAATGTTCAATGTGAAATAATTAATTTAACGCTTTATTTATTAGGTTGTTTAAACGAAGTAATAATTATCACGCTCACTGAAGTGGAAGGAAAAAAGCTCGAAAAGTTAGTAATTTTATTTTGTTTATAGTATTTTTGTTATAAATACTAGTTAGTTTTGTTCTAACTATATGTTATTTAATCTATCTTATCTCGGTAAATATTTTTTTGTTATGTATTTAATTTTTTTACCCCAAGACCATTTAGCAGAAAGTAAAACTTACTGTTTATTAGTGTAGCAAATAACCGTATTTATAGGTAAACCAGAATCTGATGGCAATTAGGGAAATCAAAATTTTGAGTGTGCAACCCTAGGGAAAATGGACTGAACGATCTTGATACTGCTTATTTTTTATTTTGTCCTCAATATCATTACTCACATTACATAAGTGGACAATACTGTACTTAATAATGAGATATCCACTTAATATTACGTAGGTACATACTTACATGTATAATATACAATTATACAAATTACTTTTATACGGGTAATACATATTATTACTTACACATACCTATATTTGTATATTCATTACCAGTATGTCATGTGAAAATATCGATATAATGATAATGTAGATCAAAACTGCTTATAATTTTTTTATAAAATAAAATAAAAATAAAATAAAATTATGTTTATTTTCGTAAGTATTAACAGACACACATTATAAAATTGACTTGGACAGCTTGGACTTGACGAATAGCCGTATTGGAAACTCCTGTAATAAGTTTTCATAAAATTATATTCTAATCAACAAACAATATTATAGTTACCACCTACATATATAATATTTTTTAATTTATAGTATCAAAACGGGTAAGTCCAATTTACCAATAAAATATTCAAAATTGAAAATTGTGATGTGTTTGACCCTTCTTCATCGAATGTTTTTCTATACACATTATAAACAACACCTCTTGCTTGTGATCGCAGCGGCTTTTTCGACATTTTCGAAGATTTTTTAGACAAAATCTTAAAAATTATTCATCAACTGCAAAAAAGACAAATAATTTGACATCCAATTTGATAGTTGTCAAATAAGTTGCCACATAAAAATCTTTTATTTCTTAAATATAAATATGCCATCAGATTCTGGTAGACCTATATTTGTTATAGTCGAGCCAATTTAATAGGCAACATTTGACGTCTATCAATTTTATCTTCGAAGAGAGGTATCCTGCTTAAAAACATCGATTAAAGTAAATTAATCGATACGGACTTGAAACATTTGTTAATCGAACTTGAAACACATTTATTAATTTATGATGATTTTTATTAAGTAATCCAAGTAATCAATGCATTCGATTCTAGATGTCAGATTTCGATTTTTAGAGTAACGTCTCTGGTATTTAAAAAGAAAAAAGGTTTATTGACACAAAATTGTAGCGACGTCAGTTCTTTAAATCAGAAATTGTTTATTATGTTTAGAATGGTTTATCAGTAAAATCAAATCTTAAAATTACTTGTATCGGTCATTATTATTATAAATATGTAATCGTAATTGAAAAAAGTTAAGTAAATGTGCAGTTCTAACAAAACGAAATATCATGTTATTCTATGTCGTCGTTACTAGGTTACGTTGTTGTATTTTGTTGAACTGTCAAATGTTGTCTATTAAAATGGCTCTACTATAAAAGTTTACAACCTAATCTTTACTATAAAATAATACAAAATGATATGAAATGATCCATTCCATTTTCATTCCACACATAACACCATCTTAGAAAAACAAAACACTTTTCTCACCAATTAATCAACCATTCCAGCCTAGCCCGCCCCTCAAAGTACATGTACAAGGGTGGGAAGAAGCGTCGCGACGGTTCCTCAAGTATGGGCGTGGCCACGATAGCGGCGGGCGCCGCGCAGGTAAAGACGTACACCGCGGACAACGGCGCCGCGCACCGACCGTTGGGTGCCCACGCGCATTACAATAAGGTGAGGGCCAGACTCGCTTGATGCTTGAAAGGGGGGAGGATTTGGGGCTTTGATGTTTGGAGGTTTGGGGGGTATACAGGATGGTCTATAAAAGTTAAAATGTGGGATGGGAAAGAGGGGGGGGGAGTAGTGTATTTGGGGGTAGATGGGGGTGGATTGGGGTTTGCTGTTTAAAGATGAATTAACAGATCTAATGTAATATTATATCTAATGAAAATGAAAAAAAATAATAAAAAAAAAAATTGATTGGGGATATCATTGTAATGTTTATGATTTCGATGTTATTGTGGTGATAAATGAAGCATTGTTGTTTCATTTTTTTAAATATGTATTAGTTAACTCATCTTTCAGCGATAAGATCATATATCATGACAAAGATATAATATGTACAATTAAATAATGACTTACCTCCAAATATCAAAGATTCCAAACAGATATAGCTAATGTCCACTGATACATTTTTTGTAAATAATTAATGACTGTGATTTATTTAAATTATACAGAGATGTATATTTTGGTGGCTATTAGCATTTACAGATTTTGTTAGTAAAGTGGTCACAAAACAATGAATTAGAAAATCGTCTAAACGTGTTAAAGCGACCACTATACTAATAAAGATCTATAACTTTCCATTAGCTATATTTTCACAGCTAGTATCTCGTATATCCAATGGAAGAATAAAGAAATTGGACACCCAGGACAATCCATAGAAAACTATTTTATAAAACCTTATCCTAAATTATTTCATAGACAAACTTTATAATACCTGTTAACATAACCAACCTACATAAATTTCAAACCATAGACATTATTCACAAGCTAAGTAGTATTTTTTTATTTGCTCAATATAGTACAACTCCATCTAGTGTCCAATAGATTTCATGCTTGTAGAGCGAATACATACCTTCAATTCACTGCCATAAAGTTTATTTTTCTATGCACAATTTCTTATAATATATGGTGAATTGAAGACATGCCGTATGTCTGGCTCTCCAGTGTTCAAAAGATGTATGTTTGCTTAAAGAGAAAATTATGAAACTTGGATTTAATGACGTTATTTTTATTAAAAAAAAATGTCTATTTTTTTAAAACATTTTTGTTTCCTCATTGAATACAAGTATACAAAATCAGCTGCAATTAATTTCTATTTTTGTCTAAAATCAGTTAAAATTATTTTCATTATGGATGGTTTTTTATCTTATTTCGTCAAATGGATTATTAAGATTTAATGTGTCTGATTTTATCAATGTTCTTGTGTGTTCTTTCTAGAGCGACGTGCGCAGCCGGTACATAACCACTCTAATATCTGTACTATTATGTAATGTCCCATAAATACGAGCCCCGTTTGCAGCTGTCCCCCGGGCGGGAAGAGCACGAGGGCGAGATGGAGGGCCCCGGGGCTTCGCAGTCGGCGGACTGCGAGCCGACGCCTCCGCCCCTGCAGCGGCGGGGCTCCTCCACGAACCTGTTCCCGGAGCCCCACCACCACCTGCCGCCACGGCCGCACCACTACCCGCGGCTTAGCCCGCTCTCGAGGAATACTAGGTGAGCGTTTTAGTGGGTTTTTTGTTGGTTTGATGATGTGAGGTTAGAAAGGAGACGTGCTTGTTCGCGGTGGTGCTATTCATTTGCAGTTTTTTTTGTAATGTTGCTCAATATGGCATAAAATTTTAGATGGACAGTTCGAAGAATTTAAATAAGTTGAGAAATATTTTTTATCAATCAATTTTAGTTACCAATTTTATAACAAACTAGCGGTCCGCCTATGTTCTTTCTCAGGGTCTAAAGATTGTCTGTGCCAAATTTCATCAAAATCGGTCCAGTAGTTTATGCGTGAAAACCATACATACATACATACATACAAACCTTTCCTCTTTATAATATTAGTATAGACTAGGGATGTAACGATACCGATACCGATATATCGGCTGATATAATCGGCAAGCAAGTATATCGGTATCGCCGATTATAAAACAACCGATACCGATATCAAACAATTCAAAAAACCGCGCCCAATGAACGATGCGGGAGGCCGCCCGCGCGTGCGCACTTTGTTTTTTGAAAAAACGCTACCAATAGTAAACTTTTATTAGGAACTGATTGTATGTGTATAACTTAAAGTTTAACTGACTTTGCAAAATAATAATACTAAAATAAATGGTTTTCTTGTTTTTTGATTTGGCATTGTTATTTAAAAGAATACGATTTACAGTTGAGTCTCTGTTAAATGTTGGTAACTTTTATGCATAATTCACTATTTATTTTTCTACCAAGCCATCGATATCGGTATCGGTATCGGTATCGCCGATATTTTATTACAAATATCGGTATCGGTATCGTATCGGCAAAATCATGTATCGTTACATCCCTAGTATAGACAAATCATTTTTTCATGAACGGCGAATATCACTTTATCGTGAACCATACCTAATGCTAACTTTTTTTTATGATCGTCTCCTTGACTACCTCTAATTTGTTCTTGGCTGTTACTTATAACATATGTACGAAAACGCTAATTATTTTTTTTGGGACAACATTTATTTATTTATCTATATTAATAATAAGAGATATACATTTGATTCACCAGTCACGGCGGCACAACGACGTCCGGCTACCGCGTGGTGATGGAGCCGCTGCGGTACGACGCGGGCGCTAACGGAGGCGCTCGGCCTTCGCCCACCATGCAGCAGCGGATCAAAGCGCTGGGCGTGCCCACGCCGCTCGCGCTCAGCAGCCCCGTGCGCAGGTACGTGTGTGACGTCATCGTGACGTGAAGAGGAGCGTGACGTCATCATGACGTGAAGAGGAGTGTGGCGTCATGATGACGTGTGCGTGTGTGGCGGGACCGTGATCAAGCGTACGTGTGTGCGCAGTGACGTCACCGTGCCAGTGTACGCATGCAGCGGACGCGTTAAGTCATTGACACGTGAACGTGTGTGAAGGGGACGTTGTAGGCCGACGTGCGTATGAAAAGTGAGCTTAACGCTAAAGGGGGTACTTGTGGTCAGTGTGACATCATCGGACCATTGCGCGCGTGCAGCGGGAGCGTGACGTCATTGAGACGTGAACGTGTATGAAGGGGACGTTACTGGCCGAGGTGCGTATGAAAAGTGAGCTTAACGCGAAAGGGGGTACTTGTGGTCAGTGTGACGTCATCGGACAAGGGGCGCGTGCAGTGTAAGCGTGAGGCTGGGCGATGGTACCTATGGGCAGTGTGACGTCATCAGAACAGGGTGCGTATAAAAAGTGAGCGTACGTTGGGCAAGAGTGCAGTGATGTGCAGCGCGACGTTGCCGGACAGTGCAACGTGCGTGTGAAACATGACGCTGGGCAAACGTAATCACGTGACGCTACCAGTTAAAGGTTTGTGTGCTTACACTTAGCGCAGCTGGATGCAGGGTTATATGCGCTGTGGGGACAACAGCGTGACGTCACGGACGCAGTTAAATGCATGCAGAAGCAGCTGCGCAATATAAATAATTTTTTACAGTATAATTTATTGTATAGGTTTGTATGGATTGACAAACGAAAATAAATCTTTTTGATACAATTGTGATTTTAAATGGGTATACTTTGTTTAATGAATCCATTCCATACGTATTTAAATCACAATTTTTTCAATAGCCGTATAATATTCTTAAGGAAAGTGTTATTTATAATCTGTGTCAACACTATGCTTAAGCTCAGAATTGTTATACTATTAATTGGCCCAATATATATTTTATAAGTATTCCCCATTTCATGGCCTCTTCCTATAGCATACAACTGTCTTACGAAGTTATATTTTTTTTGGGTATGGTGTCACAATTCGAAATTATAAATAGTTACCGTTGTATTTAAAATGTAAAAATACTAAAAAAAAAGAGCGTGTGTGCCGAGAACACGTGTCAGTGTCAGAAGTGAAACTTCTTTGGCAAGATTCAAAGTTACCAAAATCGTCGCCCTACTCCATGACGTGACGGTATTGCCATGACGCTTGAAATATTATTCTCAACGCGCTTAAAGAAGTTTCACTTCAAA
The DNA here is from genome assembly GCA_029959065.1 of Colias behrii. Taxonomy (NCBI): domain Eukaryota; kingdom Metazoa; phylum Arthropoda; class Insecta; order Lepidoptera; family Pieridae; genus Colias; species Colias behrii. The sequence continues at coordinate 2,204,903 of JARWMC010000013.1, forward strand.
AAACTATAATCTTCGTGAGACGGTTATTCCTAAAATGTTGTCAACACTAACTCCCGTCTGCATCGCTTACTTTTGTTCAGTGTTAGATAGATTTATTATTTGCATGTAAAATTGTTTGCATCATGGGTAGTTTTGGTTATTAACTGTATTACATTTTTCGCTTGGGACGGGGACATTGGATCTTGTATAGAGTATCTTTATGGTACTACAAATATTTTACGGTAGAACCCTTGCATTTCATTTAGGAGCATTTTAACCAACACTTGTATAATATATTTCAGTAATCTTTTCATGTTTAAAAGTCCTTAGTTTTTATTTAGTCTATTTTCTGTGTTCAATCTCTCTAAAATTCCAAAATGAAAGTTTTTAAAGGGTACCAAATGAATTGCTATTGGGCATAAATGCTTGATTGAATATGGAATCGATTCTTTTATACCTTCATATTTCATCCCTTAAACAAGTCGCTAGCATTACAACAGCTATTATTGAAGGGAAGAGAAAATGCATCTTCTTCTTATAATCGTATAGTTTTAGTTTCTCATATGTTATTTAAAATATTGTTGATGGAAACTGAAAACGAAAAGTTAATTTAGATAATTATTTTAAGTCGAACAATAGTTCGGTTTTAGTAAATATGGGGATCTTATAACAAAAATATTTTGTCCATTCAGTAGTACAATATAACAACGGACAAGTAATACAAGGTATTGATTATTTACTAAACGTATTTTCAGTCCACCGTAATATGGGTATATGTAAGTTTAGATTGCATAGGCTATTAAACTCCATTTAAATATGTCCCATGAAATGCAAGGTGATATTATAGGTGATATTTTGGGCACTTTTATAACCGTGCTCATAACGTCGAAAATCGTAGACGCTATATCACAATGGGGCATGCTTGATTTTCCTTTTGCAGTATTTATATTGTTTACAAACTTAACAAATTATTATTTGGTTCATTAACGCTTTTAATTATTCATTATGATGATATATTTATGTAATGTCTAATAATATATATATTTGGTAATACACTGTTTTTATGGTTGAATTGTAATGTTCGAAACCTTTGTTTGTTTTTAATTTGACCGTAAAAGCAATATACTTAGAGGACAGGCATAAATTTTTACTACACTCGATTCTATGAAGAAATAAAGACGATTTTCAGATGGATACTTTTTGTCACGCAACTTTGAACTTTATATCGTGTGTATAAGGTTTATGTCTGTCCTAAGTTTATAGGTTTGTGGAATATGTATAAAGTGTAAGTTTGTGGAATATGTATAAAGTGTAAGTTTACCGCTTACCGCGGCAGGTGGACGTAGCGCATAGAGCCGACGTGTGGACGGTAAATGTTTTGTTTGTTTGTGTGTCGTATACGGGATGGAATGTGCTAGAGTTTTATTACGTCATCACCATTTTTTCATGTCTTCAAATGAGTTTTAAGTTGCAAAATGGAGCTTATTTTGCTCTTTTTGCAATTTATTTGTAAATGAATAAGATATATTGAAATAATTTGAATATTTTAATTTATGGTCGGTTTCATTCGGATCAAATTTTTAACTAATCAATCATTCTTATGAAGTTGATTGTAAAATCTTGTATTTGTTTTATTATGAAATATCAATAGTCAATTACTAATCGAAGTGCGCAGATATTTTGTTTTTATTACAGTCAAATCACGTCACAGTTTTCTTTCGTCTCCTTTGGTAGTTTTTCTTATTATACTGAGATATTTTTTAATTGCACACTTTAGATGTGATTTTTTAGTTGAAATAAGACACATTGCACATATATAAGTATATTCGATTTACAGCATGTAATGGATTTAGTTTTTTAAATAATGCATATTATATTACATATTTTTATTTTTTATAAGGTACAAGAGCCCTTTGTATTGCAATATATACTTTATTGCTATGTACATAGAGCTCAGTTTTACTGCAAGCATGTACGGTAGCAGGTGCAATATACAATGGCAGTTATTCTTTGGTTTATTTATTTTTGCTTAGGGTTGATTTTTATAATTATCAAATGCAAAGGTGCTTTCGCACTGGTTTTACTTACTGCGATAATAGGCATGACGAAAGATTTTGAAATCCTCTTCCATAATGTGTGTATACGTTTACTATACAAGAAAAACCCTATATTTCGGTAATATACTTAAATTTAACGAAGATAAAAGCCATTCTTCAAAAAATATTTATTAACTGTGCCAAAACAGCTCGCAGGTGTCATGGCGTAGGCGTGACGTCACTCTTTAGTAAATACGTAATTATTTGTACGCATTGCGAAGAAAATTAAAAAAATATTTATTTAATATGTGTTATAGAAACGAATTTCAAAGTTTATAAGTGGTGTACAGTATTGCAGTGTGAATCCACATAAAAATAATGCTCAAAAATGTGTTAGTAATTATTTCAAGCGAGAAAATAATAAGAAATGATTGTATAAAGTTGGCGCGGAGAACCCCGAACCATGTATTCGTGAATTCGCAATTATATTTCTGTTCTGAGTCGATAAAGCATACGTGAAACAATAGAAAATAAATAAAAATGCGTATTCTCAACATATTCATAACAACAAAACACATCTGACGTGAGTTGTTTACTTAAGCGTGACGTCACGCGTGTTTTAGTCAAAATGGCCAACTGCAGAATTTCAATGTTTTATTTTATTGATAATCTCATTAATCTTAATGTTTTTAAGATTTTTAAGTCACTATATTTAATTTATTTATTGTACATTTTCCCTTAAAAACACTAATACGATCATTTATGGATACTGTCGTCATGCCTATTTTATGTGCCAGTACATATCTGTGTGGAAGTACCTTTATGATAACATACTTTCTCACTCTTATAATAGCAGTTAAGAGTGAGATAGCATGATTATTTTCAATTTAATGCGTAGATTTAGGTTCTAGTTTATGGGTTATTGATATTGTTATTTTAGAATTTTGCTCAACTACCCTCAAATCCCAGCCATTGTAGGCGCATCGGCTACGGTACACATCTTAACGAGCATTTAAATTTATCTATAGAAATCATAGAAAAGTTGATAGAATAAGTGAATATTTAAACTAAGATGTGATATTTATAAATGCTCCTCGGTGCAATATTGGTTCACTGGAGTACATTTCTGCATGGATTATTATTACTTAGTGTACAGTGAAAAGCACTTTGATTTATGTGGCCAAATTGCGAGGTATTTCTTTGTATTCTGATGATTTGTTTTATTATTTTCCTTCCTTTTTCTTATTTTGTTTTCGACTGACATGTTCAATTTATAGATATTTTCGTCAGGATACAAAGGTTAAGATGTAGCTTGCAAAGTCGTAGTTAGTGTATAGTTGGCATGGCGTTGGCATGCTCTCCGTAACCGCCGTTTCGACTCGGGCACGTTCAGAACAAGCTAGCTATTGGCCATACAGGTGCTGGTTTAATAATGTTTCCATTCCATAGTTTAGTCGAGGTATACGAGGTTGTTTCCGCTTGTAATTACCGCCATCCAGTAGTCGTTTAGTCCCCACGAGGCGCGGTGTTCGAGGCGGTTCGCTTTGCGCTGGACTCGTTCGCGTCGACGATCCGCAGTGAACGATACATTGGTTTCTTTTTTTCTCTCTAGATTCGGCGAGCGTACGACGTCGACGTTTTCGGCGCAAAGCGAACTAGCCAAAAGCGTCCCCCCTCGAGGCCCCCGGGGATCGGACATTGTAGACCGGTGAACCGCGCGCCGTATAGTCTGTCAGCTCGTCGAAACGCGAAAGCGTAATCGGTTCTGAACGCGAGTCGAGGGGCGTCGGACGCTTCTCCCCGCAGCTCCCGTCTCCTTCTGTCCGTAGGCCGTACGATAATAGCGAGCGCTCGGACGAGCTCGCGCGATTAAACCCCTGACGTGAGCGCGGCGCACAGGTCCAACCCCGGCACGCCCACGCAGCCGCGCCGGCCCGACTTCATCGGCGTGCGCGCCTCGCCGCAGCGCCGCTTCCTGTCCGAGGGCGAGCTGCTGCGCGACGCGCCCGACGACATCCGCGAGCTGGCGGCCTCGCCCCAGCGCGGCGGCTACCTGTGGGCGGAGCGGCCGCACGTGCCGCACGTGCCGCACCTCCCCGCGCCGTCCCCGCTGGCCCGCCGCCGCGCGCCGCACGCGCCGCACGTGCGGCCCGCGCGCCCGCTCTCGTTCGTGCGCGCTCTCGAGGTGCAGGAGCAGCTGGAGCGCGCGCCGCAGAGCGAGCCGCCCGACCGCGCCTCCGTGTACGACTGCAACTACGAGATCTCCGTGTGAAGCCCGCCCGGTGTTATTCCAAAGACTTACGCACAATGAAACTCGACGCGGCCGCCGCGTCGGCGTTTCGCGAGATCGTGCCATACGACTCCGAGTTCCGAGCGATTCTGATGCGAATGTCGAATTACGTGTATGTATATTTGTGAGCGATCCGTGAGGGTGAATTCAGTTGTACATAGCCCCCCTCTCCCCGTGTTGTGACTCAAAGATGACATAATAATTTTTACAGTAGATCCGTTTAGAATAGACTGTGTGTATATTGTATTTATATTTATTAGGTTCGTTTCGCTTCGACCGGTTGAAATTATGCGACGGCATCGACTGATTGTTTTGTTTGACGTGAACGATAGAGTTTTGACTGACCCCGAGACGATCGTGCTTCGCGACGTGCTCTTTGTGGGTCATATTTGAGACAAAATTGTCAATGTACCCGCATTATACAAAAAGTCGATTGTGACTCTATGTGAAAGGTCCATCTGACAAAGTTCGTATAGGTCACTCGTCCACCAATGAGTGATTCTTAAAGATATGTGCCAAATATTCCGTAGCGAAGGTAGATCAAAATAAACGATACTAGTTTATTTTGATACATATAAAAGTAATTGATGGAAATTTTGAGATAGATGGCTATTTTTTTTTTTATTAAATTTTATTATTTTCCTTATGAGTGCATTTAACGAAATCCAATGAATACAAATTAACAAATAGAATTAATTTTAATAATGATTGAATTTTTATCTGACTTTTTTAGGTATATTTCAAACGGAATCTTAAAATTTTCTTATTTACTGAGTTGCTAGATGAAATATTTTATTTTATATGGCATGATTGTTGTGCGATAGATATAAGATCTCAAAACTACCGAATTCTGTTAACGGCCCACGGTAAGTACTTAGGATGTGTGACTTGAATGTAGATATGAATAATGTCGAAAAAGAGATATATGATTTATTGTAAAATTAATTAATGGTTTTAAAAAATAATACTGTAAGGTCAATATTTTTCAGTTAAATATATAAGAATAGTATTATTTGCATATTATTTTTCTATTATATAAAAAAGAATGAGTGAGTTTTATTACTTTTCAATACCATTATGACATTTTTTACCATAGTGACGTAGACCGGTGTGGTTAATATTGCAATAGGTTGTAAATAAGTATATTTATAAAGAATATATAATTGTAACAAGTGATTTATGCTATTGTAACTCGCTAGTGTACTATTTGTTACTTTGAAGTGAAACGTAGACAAAGTTTTCTATTGATTGTTCATAGCATAGACTGTACATACATTTATTTTTAATAGAGTGCGAAAACGTACAAGGGAGGACGAAATTAGATAGGGATCAGAAGTATTACATATATTATCACTATATTTATATGCCTTGGTAATGTACAGCAAAATCACCGTGTTAAAAGTGTCTAACGTTAAGTTTGTAAATATTTAGTTTTAAGGCGAAACTTGTAAATGTGTTTTCGTTATGAATGTTACTATATGTAAAAATTGATGACGTTTGTTTATGGTGCGAGTAGACTTCCTTGTTTGACATATCAGTAGCGCGGTGTCAGTTTGCGTCGGTTCTAGTGTTGCCATTCCATAGCGAGTTTGTTTGAATTAAAGTACATTGCAATTATGTTTTTAAACCAAAATCGCGGGTTCGATTTTTTTAATGGTTGTATGATGTAACATAATGACACTGAGCTATGACTTGAAATTATTTCTCTATGCCCACATTCCGTCTATTCTTTTGTCTATGCCACGCGAGTCACCGGGGTAATGTAACACAAAAGTTGCCACGCTTTACACCTCTTGAGTTTATTCCGCTACACGCGATTGTAACAACTCTTAACTTTGATTAATTAAATCCAAAGATTGTTAATATTATTATCACGTTTTAATTGTACGTTTATGTCTTCCGCAGTGTTTTGACCTCGCCTTGTGATTAAAGTAGTATCGGTGTAAACTTCGGCGTACTTAACTCTACGCATTTGTTATGTGTTAGCGAAATTTACGGAATGTCATGTAAATGACGCTTAAAACTGATTCAAGCTAGTCTTGTGGGACGGACCGTCGAGTTACCAAGAAATTAAATGTTGGTTGTGTAGCACGGATGGTGTATAAATGAAACGGTTGAACGAAAAATATGTCACTTATTATATTTTTCATTATTGCACTTTAAACAGGAACCTGGCAATTTATACAATATATAAATTTTCATCAAAATCGTTGTGTTTATATTTGGTTGACTAACAATAGAAGGCAATAGAAAGTTGTATAAATTGTTTTTTTTTTTATATATAATGGTCTAAGATCCGAATATAGGTCGACCTTCACCGGCGTGATAATAGAATGAGACCAATTTTATAATAAATGTAGTCTATTAAAAAATCTATTAAAGATGGGTTGACTGAAAAAATCCTGGACAGGAATTTTAATTAATTTTTAAAAAATATTTTTTTTAATTAATTGCAGTACTTATCAAGATAATAAAAAAAATTATAATAGACTTGAAGTATGAAACCTACAGAATGTGCAGTCATAGGGTTTTCTAATATTTACCTGGACAAACTGCTCGGTTGGCAGGTATAAACAGGCATGTCCATACCAGTTACTTTCACTTGATGGGATGATAGAAAAAATATATATATCAGCATGAGCGCTGTTTTATGACAAAATTGTTTATTGTCTGAACACTGCATAATTAAAAAAAATAATTAACTAAAAATATCCTGTCCAGGATTTTTTCAGTCAACCCATCTTTAATAGATTTTTTAATAGACTACATTTATTATAAAATTGGTCTCATTCTATTATCACGCCGCTGAAGGTCGACCTATATTCGGATCTTAGACCATAAGGATGACTAGATACTGTCGCAAACCGTGCTATGTAACACACAAAGATTGTCAGCAACGCGTCTGGATCCCAAACGAAGGGCATGTTGTAAATCTTTTAATGTTGATTTAATTATAAATGTTTCGTATAGTAAGTTGTCCATTTAAGTTACAGATTAGGTTTAGTACCACGTTATTTAATAGCTCAAAGTGTGTTTGAATGAACGATTGGTTATTGCTCTGTACCACATAGATAAGACTAATGTGTATTATAGTACCTCCTCATAAATCGTTAATACCTATGTGTACGTGACAGTGTTTTATTTTTGTATTTTGATAAAATTTGTGTAAATAATTTTCTTATTTTATTGATATTAAACTCAATTAATCAAGATCTGTTTGTGTTTGTTTTTGATAAACCCAATTATTGTATGTCTGTGTATATTTTATAGGTACATATAGGAAAAATTTGTTGAAATAGGTATCATCGCCTATTTGCATGGTGGTTTATTAATTTTAGCTTTTATTTATTAAAACAATAAATTCAACAATACCTTATTGGATGCACTACAAGAAGGTGAACTATGACAGGAAAAAGGCATGATCAGTTCATTAAAATTGAACACATGGGAAATGTTAATCAATAAATACAAGAGGGTCGACAGCCAAAAGAACAGAGCTAAAGCATTATTAATAATAAACAAATCCGTGAAGCGCTTAACGTTTATTTCAAACAACACAGATTTTCAGCAGTAAAGAGAAGGAACACCTTCCTAGACTTGACGCACTAGCTGAAAGTCAACACGCAACTTTTCTATAGACAAACAGTAAACATATGCAGGTAACATCACATTATCCAATGTAAACGTGGATGTAAACAATTTTTTAAATCAATGAACCATGAGCATTGGCGATAGAGATTAGATACATTTTACTTGCACTGTGATTAGAGATTTGAATTTTGAAAAATGAAAATTGAAGGCTGACGCTGCTGAAGCGAGCCTATAAATGTCAAATCTAGGGATGGCGATCTGAGATCGATTAATCGAAGAATCGATTTTTCGAGCAGAAAATATCGATTTTTTAAATCGATATGAAGTACTGTGTCGATTCACTGAATCGATATATCACCCTTGAAAATCGACATTCGATTTTTTCTGTTTTGGTATAAACCATACAATTATTTTCATTTAGTTGAATGTGCCTGAATTATAAGAGTGCTGCCGGTTAAAGAGTTAACTACTCATAAACTCGCGAGATGGCTGTATGTTTAGTATCCTTTACTCGCCTCTCTTTAATAAAAAAGTTACGTTTGTAGTCTTTGACTTTATGTATCTATAATCTGTGACGATTGATATTGCATTATTCATTTGTTATTGTCGTTTATTGAATACTGTTATTAGCAAATTTAGCATAATATAAGTATTTTCATGATTGATAATTGATTTTCATCAGATTTTCATGTAGTGTTTGTTGCGAAATAATAACTAATTGAGAGTAGGTAAGTAAATAAGTAAAGCGCTTCTTATTTTTTACTTTGACGCTATTATTTTCAGTTTGTTCTGTTAGTTGTGATTATCATTTAAATTTACTTTTACACAGGAATAATCAGCATTGAAATAACTGGTTAAACTGTACATTATAGGGCGTGGAATTTGGGGGTGGTGGGGGGTGGAGAGAGGGGGGGTGGGTACTAGGAACTTCCCCTGTAAAGGGGGGGGCGCGGAAATTAATAGTTTTCGAGATATTTACAAATGAAGTTTTTAAGGTTATGTTGGATTGTTATCACTTTTTGGCAGGCAAGGATGCAAATTAACATCAATTTATAACTAAACCATGTATTTTTTTCCAGTTCCACATTGATCTGAAGCAATTAATATTAATTATTACTTTACAATAATAGTTTTCAATACTAGTAATATTGCATTAGCTCTTTGATTTGAAATAAGACAGATTTAATGTAATAGACATTATGGTTAAATTTTTGAAACATGCTCCCTGAATTTCATTATTTTGAGGTGTCTAATCGATAAAGGGACTTTTCATAGTAAACTGCTTTTCTTTTAAGTTTCTTAACCTGTAGTTTTTTTTTTTTTTTTGAGTGGGAATCGCCCTAAAGTCGCTTCTGGCACTCGCCGGCCGCTGCCGCGGCACGCTCGCTTCGCTCGCTCGGCTCGTGCGGCAGTTCAAATGTTAACCTAATACGCTCGTCGCTTCGCTCCTCGCTACCTATTTGAATACTAAAAGTAAAAGTTTAATAGTTTTGTACAGTTTTAGGGCTTAACAGGAGTACGCACGAAACGATCTCGACTGAAATGCGGCAAACGAACAGTAACTGAAAATGATAATAGTTTTCAATACTAGTAATATTGCATTAGCTCTTTGATTTGAAATATGACAGATTTAATGTACCTAATACCAAAAATTTAACCATTATGGTTAAATTTTTGAAACATGCTCCCTGAATTTCATTATTTTGAGGTGTCTAATCGATAAAGGGACTTTTCCTAGTAAACTGCTTTTCTTTTTAGTTTCTTGACCTGTAGTTTTTTTTTGTTTGAGTGGGAATCGCCCTAAAGTCGCTTCTGGCACTCGCCGGCCGCTACCGCGGCACGCTCGCTTCGCTCGCTCGGCTCGTGCGGCAGTTCAAATGTTAACCTAATACGCTCGTCGCTTCGCTCCTCGCTACCTATTTGAATACTAAAAGTAAAAGTTTAATAGTTTTGTACAGTTTTAGGACTTAACAGGAGTACGCATGAAACGATCTTGACTGAAAGGCGGCAAACGAACGGTAACTGAAAATGACGTCGTTATTGTTTTGTTCCACGGTACAAAGCGTACAATTAATATTTTTGTTAAATTATAAATTGCGAATATTAATAATTTTATTTTATTTAATCTATTTTACAATAACTATACTTAATAATAATTATTTTTAATGTTGCTGTTAAAAAATATACAAATTTCATAAATTAAATTTAAATTATAATATTTTTTTTGTTAGATAGAAATGTTTTACCTGAAATGAAACGCGTTTGACAATCGCTGTATGTCAATTTGACACTGTCATAACAGTAAGTTCGCGTTTCAAAGCTAAAATGGAGTAAAATTTTCCGATTTTCAAAAATTCGTGACTCAAAAACTAAAAGTTTGCGCGGTGTGAAATTTCAGATTTAGGTTCCATAGGACAATAGCTAACCACAAAAAAATTTACGACTCTCAACTCCACGCCCTATAATGTACAGTTTAGCCAAATAACTAATAAGTAATATGTGGAATTCTTATTGATGGAAGTGTTCATACTTCATTCACGATTACTTTATGTCCAATTATCTATTTAACCTCAAAGCATCAAATTATTCATCTTCATTTTTTTTTTATAGTTGACCTTATAGTTTGATACGGTAATAAAAATAATTGTTATTTTTTAATTCCCTGATTTTATTGATAAGATATCGTTAATTGCAATATTAATCTTGTTTATAGTAAAATTGATACAAATTTACATTGTAAATGCAAACTTGAAATAATTTGGAAAATCCAAAAGTGCACGCCTCATAATTTTATTTAATAATTATTTATTAATTATTATTTTTGTTTATTTAATAACAATTAAACCACATCGAATCAGACCCTGAAAAATGAAAGGGTTCTATTCCTGAGCATACTCAAGCGTAAGAGAAAAAAAAAAGACTCGATTAGTAAAGTATTTCGGTCGCTATCGTGTTAACAAGAAAATCCTCCGCACATACAGACACACGGACGTCCAAGACAGAACTTTTTTAAACTGTTTTTTAACTAGTTTAAATAACAAAAATGACATCAAAAATATCATGAATGTTAAAAATAGTGTTTTTTCTTAATATGTGTGTGTATGTATTATCTTACAAGTGCAATGTATGATACTAGACATTTTAAGTTTGAAAAATCAGATGTTTTGCGCGAAGTGACAGTAGTACCCACCTCAACGCTTCGCTTATGAGGCGTGCAAAAAAGATCGATTTTTTAAGAATCGATTTTGTAGGCCTCGATTTTTTCGTTAATCGATTCATTAGACTACGATTCGAATCGATTTAAAAATCGATCTTTTTCGTAAAGAATCGCCATCCCTAGTCAAATCCCAGAATGATATTGACATTGACATTTGACAGTGAATTATTACGGTACCGTGCCCTTTGGTATCTTATTTTGGTTCCGACCCATAAAATCATTATTCAGCACTCATGCAGCAATTCATGATACACATAACTTTTAACTTTAAATATAATTTTTTTATTCAAATTATTATATGATTATTCAACTGAGGAGTAATTATTTAAAATCGTTTATGTAGTGGACGTTTATGTAAAAATATAGAAAATCCATTAATTAAGCTTCGTACAAACTGAGGGGAATCCCTTAAAAATTAAAATACTCAAGTCTCAGTTGGAACCACAGGTTGGAACGATATTTTAATCCTAATTATTGCTTATGGTCTTGGTTTTATTATATATTTTTTTAAATTGCAACATATTTGTATGTCAATGTCAATGTCGTTGGTCTAGTATGTCTTTTATATCTATGGTCTTTTCTTGTTGACGGGTAATGAGAATGTGAGTTTCGGAAATTTATGAAAATAAATCCAAGAAAATCTATATAATATAAGTCAATAAAGTTTATGTAAATTTATCCTACTTTTAAGTAATAATTAAAGTTTTGGTACGGTGAATATATTTTACGGCACGACCCCGCAATTAATGAAAAAAACTTGTAAATTTAGAAGTGTTTAGGGGTGTTTGTGTCAGTAACCAAATATTGGCAATAATTATGAATTTGTAAATGAAATGCCTTTATTGAAAAAATCTGAGTGCAGTAATAGTGGAAAAACAAGTGATTCAATATTGTTTTTATGGTAAAACAAGTGTTATATTGAGGTTATGTTTTTTCACAGATCCATCCAAGATGGGTAAGATTATGAAACCTGGGAAGGTAGTGCTGGTCCTCAGTGGCCGGTACGCGGGCCGTAAAGCCATCGTCGTGAAGAACTACGACGAGGGCACATCAGAGAAACCCTACGGTCATGCCTTTGTTGCCGGTATCGACAGGTACCCCAGGAAAGTGCACAAGAGGATGGGAAAAAACAAAATCCACAAACGCTCTAAAGTCAAGCCTTTCGTTAAGGTAAATGAGAACTTTTTATTCATATAAATTAAGATTTTAAGGTTATGTTTATATTGTCAATATTTTAAGTTTTTGTATTTTCATGAAATGAATTAAATACATCTAAAATAGAATCAAAATCGTACACTAAAAAATTAAAAAGCATCCATAATATTATGAATTTTACGAAGCATTACATTTCTGAGCATTTTGTATGACACCAACATGTGTCAATCTAGAACCAAATACCTTATTTTAGTAGATCTTATAGAAAATAGAATATTAATGTATTATATTATATTGTGGAATTAATGTATGCTAAGAAGTATTTCATAATTGATATACTTTTAAGTTTGCATTTTCATGTGTTGTTATTATAATTATTCAATCCAAAATAAGTGCAGATAACAGTGCCATAGTTTCATTTTACATTTTCTTATTTAGATTAAATTTTATTGTTACAAACTCATAACGCTAGATTCATGAAGCAATAATTATAAACTGCATATTTGGTTAAATAAAATATGTTTATGACTGTCTTAACTGACTGACTGACCGACTTGATGACCAAATTGATTTGCTAAAGCAAAGGAAATCTGGCTTTATTTTGTAAATAATACATGCACAAATTATACTATTTATTTATATATATATACTAGCTTCCGCCCACGACTTTGTATGTGCATCCCCGTTTTTCCCCGTTCCCAAGAATTTTGGGAAATCCTTTCTTGGCGGATGCCTACGTTATAACATCTACCTGCATGCCAAATTTCAGCCCGATACGTCCAGTGGTTTGGGCTGTGCGTTGATAGATCACTATATCAGTCACCTTTGAGTTTTATATAGGTATATAGATTATTCAGTAATATGCCAATAGTAAGAAAATTTCATCAATTTATTTTATTCCTGAATTTATGTTGGTTATGGTACAGATGTATTGCGTCTGTTTCGCTATATGTACAATTCATTTTTATTCAAGCTGGTGATTATCCTTCTCTGCTAGATAGACCAATCTTGTTTTCGTTACTTTCATCAAAATCAAGAATCATGAAAATGGTTCTTCAGTCAAAAGTTCTGACGTATCAAATACAAAAAAAATACAGTCAAACTGAGGACCTGTTTATTTTTTTGAGGTTGATTCAATATAAGGAAATTTACTTCATGTCCCATAAACATTATACAGTATACCAGTTAAGATAAATTCAGATCTAGTTAATAAAATGTATGTTATTACATTTCAGGTTGTAAACTACAATCACCTGATGCCCACAAGGTACTCAGTAGACTTCAGCTTTGAAAAGTTCAGCGCCAAGGACTTGAAGGACCCCGCTAAACGCAAGAAGCTGCGCTTCAACACCAGAGTGCGTTTTGAAGAGAGATACAAGAGTGGAAAGAACAAGTGGTTCTTCCAGAAGCTTAGGTTCTAAGGTGTACTTTAAATAAAAATATCAAAAGCAATTTTTGTTGTTTTATTGTTGAAGGAGCGAGATTTGTGGCACTTTACTAGTATTGTGTGTATTTCCTAATAAAATTTAGATGTTAACAATTTATTGATAACAATACAGACAAAATTGTTAACAGTCTTATGAATTAAGCATACAAAAATTATATTTTTAATCAGATCAGTGTCATTTTGGTTATAATTATTATGTAGTTACTATCTACTTCAAAATATCATAGTTTATAATATTTCTCAATATCTCCACATTAGGTACATACTCTCCACATAAATTATTTTTAGCAAATCATTAAACCCTGATAAAGTAAAAACAAAAAATTATATATTTAATGCCTATTGCGTGGATTTTGATTTTTTTTGTTATAGGAATATTACCTATCCACCAAAAAATCAATCATTAGTATTATCACAGACTAATAATAATATACTACGTATACAAGTGTTATCTATTCATAATCAAAGAATTATACACCTCAGAGCAATTGGGTATTGCTCTGAGTAAATACACGAAAAAAACAAATCTTACGTTATGATTGAATTTAGAAACATTTTGAAGCCGGATAAAACACCTACCACAAATCTGTATAATCACCACCATCTATAAAAAAATATTAAAAAACGAGCGCCCCCTAGTATACGATAGATATCAACTTTTGAACTGAAAACTGATAGAGCTATGAGTACATTGACTGTTGGAACCAAGTTGGAACTTTTGAATGATTAGTTGACCTACATGAATATCCGTTTTCCAAACTACATCGATTCGATTTCGATCGCACAACGCCGCTCTTGTCCGGAAGAAGCGACTTCGATGCGAAACGTTTCGCGCGAATGAACTAGGCACCAAGGCGGCCGGCGCAGATATGGCGAGGCGCAGCGCCTCGCATTTTCCATTGTTAATTATCGACATTGATTTCATTAAAATAAAATTCAAAATCAAATAACAATTTATTTCGGGGAGCATTGAAGCGCCACACGCGAAAAGTATATGCATGTGTATACGCATCGACGAGCGTTTTAGGGGTAATTCAATCGGATGCCAGCTTAGGATTCTCATCGATACAAGTTTACTTTATTAGGACTGGTTACGATGCAAAAAATAAGGCAAAAAAGGATACTTTACGAAAGAAAATTGATTGCTTTGCGATACTGAATTTTGAGTTATGTAGTGTTTAGAACTGTGTAGTTACTCAATTATGAATAGAACTGGTTTTATTCTAAAATTTATGGAAGTCATTGTGTTTCAATTTAGATAACTGTAGGGATGAAAAATAAAAGAACTGAATAGGTATAATAATTTCTTTGTGTTAAATAAATTATTTTAACCGATAAGCAGTCTAAACTTATACCTAGTGATTTTATACAATAAAAAATGTTCTATCGTATGGAAACATTTAGCATTAAATACTGCATAAATATAGAGATTAACACAAGCAGATAAAAGTAATGGTTGTTACATTGGAATGATTTATATTACTCAAAATTTTCAATTATAACAGTATTTCTGTGTGAAATTTAACATCTACACATAGAATTTATACTTGATAAATAGTGATATAAGTTTAGCTATGTTCAAATGATTTGACTATAACAATAAAAGCGTTTTCACAACAATAAACAGTGTTGAGCATTCAAATCATAGTACATATTAAAGTTATAATTAAAATCAATAAAATCATTTTCTGCTAGCAAGTATCATAGCAGCCACAGTACATAAAATGCAAATAAGTCATTCACAATATTCATTACCCTTTAAATCATGGTCCATTTTAAATAACTTTAGGCGACAAGGGTTATATTAATTTTTATTTAATGGTAATACAATTAAGCCGCCATTTCAAAGTGACATTGACAACCAAGATACAGATAATAAATAAACTGGGTTAGATATTTTTAATCTGTTCTATCACGCGATGCTGAGTTTCCCGATCCTTTCGTCTAACTTTTTAATTTCTTTCTGTAAGCTGTCGATGTTGTGAGCGAACACTTCTTGAACACCTTGAAGTAATTGTTTGTTATTTTGAACGCCATTAGCGATTGTGCTTTGTAATGTTTCTAGTTCCGTGAGCGACTTGCCGAAGTTGCTGGCTGTAATAGGAATGCTTGAATAATGAAAATAATTACATATTTACTTAAATAACTAGCTTACCGCCCGCTTTGTCTAAAACTTAATAAATTATATACTAAAACCTTCCTCTTGAATCACTCGTTCTATTAAAAAAAACCGCATCAAAATCCGTTGCGTAGTTTTAAAGATTTAAGCATACATAGGGTCATAGGGACAGAGAAAGCGACTTTGTTTTATACTATTTAGTGATGTAAGCGACTGCTGTACCTATATTTATCTTACTAAACAGAGAATGCTGTATAAATGTTCTTTCTTCTTATTTTAGAAATTGTAGAGTTGTTATGCGGGTTTTAATTGATCCAAAAAACGAATAACCAAGAGATGTTAGAAGAAACCAACTGTGACTGAATGAAAATACATAGTTTTTTTTTAATAATAAAATATACACAAACATGAAATTTACCTTGATTGTGAAGAGCTTCAAGCGCCTCCATCCGTTCGAGTATTTCGGAATGAGAAATGCCATCAATTTGTTTCAACAGATTGTGCAATTCAGTCACCTGAAACATACATCAAAAACCATCAAGACAATATATTATGGCGCCACTACAACGACATGCTCAGAAAAATAACTATATTTTATACTTTTAATTAAAATTATAGTTAATTATTTATTATTTCCCGGCCAACAGAACCTACACCTCAAAATAACATATTCTAAGCTATCCTTCTTATCTTCCTCCTCCTTGTAGTTGTTGTTTGTATTTTACTTCATAAACAAAATGTAATCTTTACATAATATCATAAAATCGTGCGTGATCTACAATCGATATCGAAGGCAAAGATATAGTTTTTAGAATTTTTGTCTGCTTGTCTCTATGTAATATGTGTGTACTCAAAAAGTATGGCATGTATTTAAAAATTCGTTCAAATTTCTTCAAATTTTGTTTGAATATTACTAACATTTTATGTTATGTTTTATGTTTTGTTGACAATAAACGATTTTTATTTATTTATAACAGTTCGGGTCAACAAATATATCATAACGCTAAGATCAATACGAGCGGAGCAATTCGAGTAAAGCCGCGGGGCACAGCTAGTCAATAAATAAAACTTACCTTAGCCTCCAACTCAGCAGGTCTAGCAGCCTTCAAAGCATCGACACTATTCAACAACGCGGCTACACGTGTCTAAGGAGCAAAGCGAGTAAAGCCGCGGGGCACAGCTAGTCAATAAATAAAACTTACCTTAGCCTCGAGCTCAGCAGGTCTAGCAGCCTTCAAAGCATCGACACTATTCAACAACGCGGCTACACGTGTCTAAGGAGCAAAGCGAGTAAAGCCGCGGGGCACAGCTAGTCAATAAATAAAACTTACCTTAGCCTCGAGCTCAGCAGGTCTAGCAGCCTTCAAAGCATCGACACTATTCAACAACGCGGCTACACGTGTCTAAGGAGCAAAGCGAGTAAAGCCGCGGGGCACAGCTAGTCAATAAATAAAACTTACCTTAGCCTCGAGCTCAGCAGGTCTAGCAGCCTTCAAAGCATCGACACTATTCAACAACGCGGCTACACGTGTCTAAGGAGCAAAGCGAGTAAAGCCGCGGGGCACAGCTAGTCAATAAATAAAACTTACCTTAGCCTCGAGCTCAGCAGGTCTAGCAGCCTTCAAAGCATCGACACTATTCAACAACGCGGCTACACGTGTCTAAGGAGCAAAGCGAGTAAAGCCGCGGGGCACAGCTAGTCAATAAATAAAACTTACCTTAGCCTCGAGCTCAGCAGGTCTAGCAGCCTTCAAAGCATCGACACTATTCAACAACGCGGCTACACGTGTCTAAGGAGCAAAGCGAGTAAAGCCGCGGGGCACAGCTAGTCAATAAATAAAACTTACCTTAGCCTCGAGCTCAGCAGGTCTAGCAGCCTTCAAAGCATCGACACTATTCAACAACGCGGCTACACGTGTCTAAGGAGCAAAGCGAGTAAAGCCGCGGGGCACAGCTAGTCAATAAATAAAACTTACCTTAGCCTCGAGCTCAGCAGGTCTAGCAGCCTTCAAAGCATCGACACTATTCAACAACGCGGCTACACGTGTCTAAGGAGCAAAGCGAGTAAAGCCGCGGGGCACAGCTAGTCAATAAATAAAACTTACCTTAGCCTCGAGCTCAGCAGGTCTAGCAGCCTTCAAAGCATCGACACTATTCAACAACGCGGCTACACGTGTCTAAGGAGCAAAGCGAGTAAAGCCGCGGGGCACAGCTAGTCAATAAATAAAACTTACCTTAGCCTCCAACTCAGCAGGTCTAGCAGCCTTCAAAGCATCGACACTATTCAACAACGCGGCTACACGTGTCTAAGGAGCAAAGCGAGTAAAGCCGCGGGGCACAGCTAGTCAATAAATAAAACTTACCTTAGCCTCGAGCTCAGCAGGTCTAGCAGCCTTCAAAGCATCGACACTATTCAACAACGCGGCTACACGTGTCTAAGGAGCAAAGCGAGTAAAGCCGCGGGGCACAGCTAGTCAATAAATAAAACTTACCTTAGCCTCGAGCTCAGCAGGTCTAGCAGCCTTCAAAGCATCGACACTATTCAACAACGCGGCTACACGTGTCTAAGGAGCAAAGCGAGTAAAGCCGCGGGGCACAGCTAGTCAATAAATAAAACTTACCTTAGCCTCGAGCTCAGCAGGTCTAGCAGCCTTCAAAGCATCGACACTATTCAACAACGCGGCTACACGTGTCTAAGGAGCAAAGCGAGTAAAGCCGCGGGGCACAGCTAGTCAATAAATAAAACTTACCTTAGCCTCGAGCTCAGCAGGTCTAGCAGCCTTCAAAGCATCGACACTATTCAACAACGCGGCTACACGTGTCTAAGGAGCAAAGCGAGTAAAGCCGCGGGGCACAGCTAGTCAATAAATAAAACTTACCTTAGCCTCGAGCTCAGCAGGTCTAGCAGCCTTCAAAGCATCGACACTATTCAACAACGCGGCTACACGTGTCTAAGGAGCAAAGCGAGTAAAGCCGCGGGGCACAGCTAGTCAATAAATAAAACTTACCTTAGCCTCGAGCTCAGCAGGTCTAGCAGCCTTCAAAGCATCGACACTATTCAACAACGCGGCTACACGTGTCTAAGGAGCAAAGCGAGTAAAGCCGCGGGGCACAGCTAGTCAATAAATAAAACTTACCTTAGCCTCGAGCTCAGCAGGTCTAGCAGCCTTCAAAGCATCGACACTATTCAACAACGCGGCTACACGTGTCTAAGGAGCAAAGCGAGTAAAGCCGCGGGGCACAGCTAGTCAATAAATAAAACTTACCTTAGCCTCGAGCTCAGCAGGTCTAGCAGCCTTCAAAGCATCGACACTATTCAACAACGCGGCTACACGTGTCTAAGGAGCAAAGCGAGTAAAGCCGCGGGGCACAGCTAGTCAATAAATAAAACTTACCTTAGCCTCGAGCTCAGCAGGTCTAGCAGCCTTCAAAGCATCGACACTATTCAACAACGCGGCTACACGTGTCTAAGGAGCAAAGCGAGTAAAGCCGCGGGGCACAGCTAGTCAATAAATAAAACTTACCTTAGCCTCGAGCTCAGCAGGTCTAGCAGCCTTCAAAGCATCGACACTATTCAACAACGCGGCTACACGTGTCTAAGGAGCAAAGCGAGTAAAGCCGCGGGGCACAGCTAGTCAATAAATAAAACTTACCTTAGCCTCGAGCTCAGCAGGTCTAGCAGCCTTCAAAGCATCGACACTATTCAACAACGCGGCGACCCGTGTCTCAGCGGCCGCTACATCAGCCGGCCGTAGTAACGCCGCTTGGCTCGCGAGCGCCGCGGCCGCACCGCAGAGCGACGCCTGTACAATGAAGTTGAAAATGGAATGGTGCTTTTTTTTTCT
Organism: Colias behrii; assembly: GCA_029959065.1. NCBI lineage: Eukaryota > Metazoa > Arthropoda > Insecta > Lepidoptera > Pieridae > Colias > Colias behrii. The sequence goes on from JARWMC010000013.1 coordinate 2,224,582, forward strand.
TACAAGCCATAGATAAAGAAAAATTGTGAGGTTGGCTATGGCTACACCTGGCCGCATGGTGAAAAAAAAAAAGAAATTCTGGAGGAGCATGATATAGATAAAGAATAACATTGTGATTTTTTTATGGGAAAGTATAGATAAAAAAGTGTGAGCCTGGCAATGCTGCAAACAAATGGAATGTCAAAATAATTTGGAAAATCCAAAAGTGCACGCCTCATAATTTTTTTTTTAATAATTATTTATTAATTATTATCTTTGTTTATTTAATAACAATTAAACCACATCGAATCAGACCCTGAAAAATGAAAGGGTTCTATTCCTGAGCATACTCAAGCGTAAGAGAAAAAAAAAGACTCGATTAGTAAAGTATTTCGGTCGCTATCGTGTTAACAAGAAAATCCTCCGCACATACAGACACACGGACGTCCAAGACAGAACTTTTTTAAACTGTTTTTTAACTAGTTTAAATAACAAAAATGACATCAAAAATATCATGAATGTTAAAAATAGTGTTTTTTCTTAATATGTGTGTGTATGTATTATCTTACAAGTGTAATGTATGATACATAAAGACATTTTAAGTTTGAAAAATCAGATGTTTTGCGCGAAGTGACAGTAGTACCCACCTCAACGCTTCGCTTATGAGGCGTGCAATAGTTATAAAAATTAAACAATTTGTATTGATAATGGGAGAAAAAAGAAAATGTATGATTTTTGCAGCAGAAGCTTGAAGAAAAATTAATATGACACAATATTTATGAGTACCACACTAAAATTAATAATTTACATTTCTTGCATACCTCTCCTGTTGCTGTCTGCAATCTTCTGAATGCTTCTTCATCTCTCACACCTGCTGCTTGTTCCAATTTATGTAACCTGGAATTATCAACAAATAATGTAAATTTTATAAAATAATAATAATTTACTCTCTCCCAACAATAATTTCATAACATAAATCTTTATTACTAGCTGTGTCCTGCGGTTTCACCCGCATTGCTCCGCTCCAGTTGGTCTTAACGTGATGACATATTATAGCCAATAGCCTTCCTCGATAAATGGGCTATCTAACACCAAAAGAATTTTGCAAATCGGACCAGTAGTTCCCGAGATAAACACGTTCAAACAAACAAACTCTTCAGCTTTATAATATAAAGTATAGATTAAAAATATAAATAAACCTGTGTTCTAACTGAGCGATCCTCGCAGTCTGAGCCAAGTTGACCTCAGGCTTCAATTTAAGATGTGCTGTCACCAGCTCACCATGCTTCTTCTTACCATTCACAGATAAATACTCCCTGTAAAAATAATTAAATTCTTATAGATTTAATTCTGAAAGAATATTCAATACTTGTATGTACATGTTGACTAAATTCCAATGTGAGAAATGTTAATTGTGTGTTATTTAAAAAACAAAATAGTGTACAATGTTTAATTTGCCATTGCCTCATAGTTTTAGTCAAAATTTGCTGACATTTGTCATCTGTATTATTATGCATTAAATTATAACTATACTAGCTTTCCACCCGCGGCTTCGCCCGCGCAGTCAAAGAAAAACCCGCATAGTTCCCGTTCCCGTGGGATTTCCGGGATTGCGTCATTTTCCCGGGATAAAAAGTAGCCTATGTCCTTTCTCGGGTATCAAAATATCTCCATACCAAATTTCATGAAAATTGGTTCAGCAGTTTAGGCGTGATTGAGTAACAGACAGACAGACAGAGTAACTTTCGCATTTATAATATTAGTATGGATTGTGAGTAATTCTAATCATGAAATCATTGTAGGAATGTCCAAAAAAGAAAAAATATTGTCTAATTGCTTTTACATAGATCCGTTTTGCTTCCAGTAAAAACTAAAAAAAACACAACAGCAATAATAAATAGATGGATAATACATAATACCAATACCATACTAACTCGACCGCCTTCTTGGTACAGTGGTTGACGTGTGAGCGTAGCACCGAGGGGTCCTGGGTTCGATTCCCAGTGGAGACGAAGAAAAAAAATGTCTCGGTCTGGTAGGACATAGAAGGCTGATCACCTACTTGTCCCTAAAGAAAATCGATCAGTGAAACAGATGTATAAAGCATCTGCCCCTTACCCCACTAGGGGACATGGGACTTCACTTTAATACCATACTAAACTAATATAAAATAATATCTAAAACATATTATTGACCTGCCACACATTTACTTGTTAATATATTTCCATACTAACTTTAATTTCTCAGCCTTAGGATCAACTTGGTCTCCCTCTTCCAATTTAAGCTCCTCCAAGAGTTTCTTTGTGGTAATTATTTGTGCAGCTAATTTAGAATGCTCTTCCTAAAAATTAACATAAAATTTAATAATGCTAATGTGTATAGGGCTAATCAATTTTTGCCATTGATTTACTTTGGTTTTATACCTATTTTCTCAGAACTTCTTTTTTTTATCTAGGAGTGAAACTCAGAAACAGTTAAATAATAAAATTACTTATACCAGCTGATCAAAAAAGTGAATATTTATAATAATGTTATTAACATATAGCTTTATTATTATTTCATCAATTAAAATAAACATTTATCTGTTATATGTAATTCAATGTAATCATGCAAATAATAACTTACCTTCTCACTCTCAGTAGCCCTGTTCTGTTGTTCCGTCACTTGCTCGAGCAGCTCTGAGAACTCACATCTCAAGCGGTTGTACCTCTCTAGAGGAGTCTCTGGTTCGCCCTCTGCAGCTAACTCCCATTCACCAGATCTATGACATTTAGTTATTTATATTGATACAGATCACTAATTGCTAAAGCATTATGTAAAACTTTTCAAGTTGAACTTATTTACAATATGCTACTAGGGTATAATCACATAATAATGAAGTACTAGATTTCCGCCCGCGGCTTCGCCCGCGTTTGCAAAGGAAAACCCGCATAGTTCCCGTTCCCGTGGGATTTCCGGGATAAAAATTTACCCTCTATATGTTACCCTCTATATGTGTGCTAAATTTCATTGTAATCGGTTCAGTAGTTTTTACGTGAAAGAGTAACAAACATCCATACATCCATACAAACTTTCGCCTTTATAATATATATTAGAATATTAGATTTGACTACATAAATATTCATGCATAACTGAATGTATTATTATCATATTAAAAATAAATTGGAAACATAAAAATAATACATGTTAGGATAATAATACCTATGTTGCATAGACTACCTATTAACCAATGTTCAATGATTTTAGAACTTACCTATAACCAATTCTTGATTTTCTACTCAAACGATCAGAGAAATCAACATTCCCAGTCAGAAATTTTCCTCTGAATTTGTTGAAAGAATCTTTAACAGAAAGGTGCAGTTGTTCGATGCATTCGTTTTCTTCGTCTTCGTATGGCTCAGGCTGGTCAGCTTCCGGCAAGTCACCAGTTTCATAAACATCAGGTTGATCGTACGCCTGAAAATATTTGCCCAACGTAATGTAGGTTATAAAAATCAATAATTCCTCGATATTCGTTCATTATACTCACAATTCCCGGAAGATTTTCGTATTTTGGATCAGCCATTGTTACCTACTTTTATCGTTTTTTAGAGAAAGTCGTTTTTTTGTAATGATTTAACAATTTTTAATTTGTTTTACTCATTCATGTATAATTTTATAACAAAGATGACGTCAGTGTCGTCAGAATTTTCAAGCCGTCAATAAAGACATTGACATTGAAAGCTCTCTTCATTATATAAAATAATTTATGGTAGGCCGCCTGTCCACAGTCCATCTGCAAGAAAACTGCCGCAAGAAATGTCCGACAGTCTGTCTGACAGTAGCTTGCAAGTCTAATTCCGCGTTTCCGTAGACTTAAGTAGACTTGCAAGTTTCTGTCAGACAGACTGTCGGACATTTCTCGCGGAAGTTTTCTTGCAGATGGAAACGCGGTCTTACTTTCTTACGAATATGTACCTATTTATTATTGCTAATGCTAAGTGGGTTATCACTCCCAATAATAATTATTTATTTTAGACGTCCTTGTGTAAGTATTTAATATTAAAGAAAAGCATTTTAAAAACTTTCCTTTTTGAAAGTAGGTTGAAAGAATTTTATCATGTACGTATTGCGTGAGATTGCGTGACTACAAATTGCCGCAAAATGAAACTTTTAATTTTTTGTAATCGGTATTTGCGTGAAAGAGTAACAAACTGTAATATATATACATCCATCCACAGAAATATATTAAGTAGACAACGCAAGTACCGCGATCTGTATGAAAACCAAGCGTGTCATATTTTTTGTACTGACCTTGACGCGTTATGACGTCACGAGCGCTTTTTAGTGATGGTAATTTCATTTTACGCTAAATCGATTAGGACGCCACTCGCGCGGCGATTCTAGTATCGTGCTATCCCATCGAAGTTTAAATCGAAAGAAAACAGATCAAACTAGATCTATGTCTAAGAGGTAGTCAAATAAATGAATCGTAATCGATTACTAAATCGATTCAAGACAGAAAAATGATAATTACCATAGACAGAGGAATGATAAAATAAAGTTATAAACCTTTTAATATTCTAACAAGTAAACTAATGTGTTTTAGCTTTTTCTTACATATGCCCATTGAGTTACCATGTACTACGTACTAGAGAGGCCATCGAAAGAAAGTAATGAAACTGTCAATCAATCAATCTTTATGTCCCGTTGCATCGATCCATTTTTTTTTTATGTTCGGGTTACTTGGAAAACTGAAAAAACAAACATAGTCTAAGCAATAAGGAGTTTTCTTAAAAAACTCCCAAGATGACACTTTAACTAATGGCGTCCTTGTATTAAATATTTATTTTTAGTACCTTTGTATTAAAATACTTAAAAGTTCTAGGTCAAGTCGTATTAAATGACAAAAAAAATCTATGCCTTTTTTTCTGAAAAATTGCTCCTTCAAATTATCATTTTTCTGTTCGATTATAAAATCGATTAGAATCGAGAACTGTTGCATCAAATGAACATCACTAACCACTAAATTGGACAGAAAAATGAGAACAGAAAAATGAGAAGACGCTATTCATTGCTTATTATCATACGACGCGATCTTTACCGTGCCAAGTAAAAGCCGCAATGTATTCCGAATCATTCCGTATGGTTTGGTATCCATGTTTGTCACGATCGTTTTCCACAGATATTCTTTATTTGATTTTAAAATAAATAGTGCATATTCTGATTAGAAAATTACTTACCGGTGGAAGGAAACATCTCCGATAACTCGGCCACTCACAGCTGTGGAGTTTCTACAGTTTATAACGGCGCAATTCGGCATTTTACTTTATTCAGCTTCACGTCTTTCCTTGGCGAACTGCAAGCGCGGACTGAGTGTAGGCCAGCGTCAAGTAAGTTTCATAAACTTAGTTTGGACACGGGAAGTACATACACTCGCTTAGTCTATCTTGATACATGTCTGTGCATCCATCCATCCATCGTCACAAACCTTCACAAACTTTAGCATTTAAAATATTAGTAGGATTTGGTAGGATTTCGGATAATCCAGTCTTTCAACAACAACCCTTTCTACGAATAACATTTCATCAAGCCTATCGATGTTATTTGTTATTTCAACACATATTTCAATGTTGATCGTATTCTAATCATCTCTTTTAATAACTAGGTATTTAGATAAAAATTTTAAATAATTATGATAATCTATGGTTTAGTTTGACATGTTTTTTTTATCATTCAGATTTCAGGTACACGTCATGTCAAACAAAATTGACTTTGCACTTTGAGAGAAATGAGCTCTATGGAAATGAGTCATTGATATTTTCGATTGCATACGATTTCGTGGTCTCTTTATATAAAACTAGTGTGAACTCAATTATATCGTAAGTAGAACCTATATAGACGCAAGATGAGTTTGCAGTGGACGATAATCGCTACTTTTCTGTACGCTGAAATAGCGATCGTACTTCTTTTGACTTTGCCAATAGCGAGTCCTTCAAGATGGCAAAAGTTCTTCAAATCGAAGTTTTTAGCGTATGTAAGTGGCCAGGCATCCATATACTTCTTGGTATTGATCGGAGTTTTGATCCTATGTCTCTTAGATGCTATCCGTGAGATGCAAAAATACTCAAACATGGAACCGACCGACCATCAGCACCTCGACGCGGAAATGCAAGGTAACATGCGGCTTTTCCGTGCGCAAAGAAACTTCTACATTTCTGGATTTGCATTGTTCCTTCTTGTTGTAATTCGTCGTCTAGTGCAAATGATCTCTGAATTGGCAACTTTATACGCGCAAGCTGAGGCTAACTTCAGACAAGCGCAAAGCGCGTCGGCGGCCGCTAAGAGCCTCCTTGCGCAACAAGGCTCCGGTGATGAAAAGAGCAAGAAGGATCTGGAAGAACTTGAGACCAAGATTTTGAATTTGGAAAAAGAACTGTCCAGGGAAAAGAAGGACAAAGAAGCTGTCAAATCTCAGGCTGAAAGCTTAAACAAGGAGTATGACAGGTTGTCAGAAGAGTACAGCAAATTGCAAAAGAAGATCACAGTGGCGGGTGGTGATAAGAAAGATGAATAAGCATTTAGTATCATGGGTATTAACTCCAGCTTTTAAATTTGTCTATATTTAACATCTCTATTGTTGAGCAAAATCAAATAAACTTTAAAATGGCAATTGTAATAAACGGCAACTATAGCTAATCTGAAAATTAAATTGTTATTGCATCAATCATCAATGCTTTGTTTATGTTATCATATCAGTCATATAAATAAATCAAGAACGATTGTAATTATTTTTAAAAATGAATCAGTTGTGATTCATTCTAGCCTTGAACAAATGCCTTGTGAAAGATAATATTATCCTATAATTAATTAAAGATGTTTGTCTTCTGTTTCTGTTTGGTTAGTATTAGCTGAAAAAGTCTGATTTAGTTGTTTTGGGGCATTTTTAATAGATAAGTGTGTACTGTTGAGAATTGTTTAAAGATTTGAGTTGCTTTTACTTGGTTGTTTTTATACACAAGTTTTTGATTCTTACTATATTTTATTATGAATATTGTGCTTTGGTTTATTTAATTACATTTTTTGTATGCTATATGTTTGATTTTCTTTGAAATAGCATTGTGTGCCAGCTGATCATGTTCTTTTCATTATATTATTGGAATCATCAAATGAAACAAGAATTTGTCATAAGAGCATTTGTTGTTCTCTAAAATTTAATAATTCTCTCTTTAATAATTTATATTACATATATAGATGTATTTTTGCATTTTAACCTATAACGAAAGTAAAAGGATTATATGGGTTAGGTTAACTTATTACAACTTTGTTTATTGTGGTGTTGTAATGTGAAAATAAATATTGTTTATAAATTTGCTGTTTTAATTTCAACAATAAATCCATAGGTACTAATATTATAAATGCGAAAGTAACTCTGTCTGTCTGTCTGTTACTCAATCACGCCTTAACGACTGAACCAATTTTCATGAAATTTGGTATGGAGATATTTTGATACCCGAGAAAGGACATAGGCTACTTTTTATCCCCGGAAAATGACGCAATCCCGGAAATCCCACGGGAACGGGAACTATGCGGGTTTTTCTTTGACTGCGCGTGCGAAGCCGCGGGCGGAAACCTAGTAAGTCCATAAATAAAATTATTATTGTATATCAACATTATAGATACTGAGGTTAAAGAAATAATAAGAGATAATAAGTATAATTTTAATGGGCAGTAAATAAAGTAAACAATTTTTAATAACATTTAATTATAAACAATAGGTATATAACTCTATACATGATATTTCACACAAGAAATATTAAAAGAGTTACAACTCATCCTTTATATTAGGATTATAATTTTCATTTTCGATAAACCCAAGGCTGTCCCAAAATGATCTGTGGCCGAAGTCAGGACAGGTTTTCATCTCGATTTTATCTGGTCCGTTAATTTGTAAGTAGTTCAATTCTGGAGAATTCGGTTTGATAGCTAGCCATTGCGGACTGTTTGGTAGACTGGGTTTCCTGTAAAAATACATAAAATTATGTATGTTTATGGACAAAGTTATAGAAAAAACATATTAATTAAAAATATCTGGTAATGTGTTTGTTCTTAAAAGATCTTAATGTTTATGAGAGAAAAATTATGTTAGGAACCTTTAAGTAGAATAAATCGTCATTGGTACATTGAATAGATTTTTTCCACTAATTTAAATTTATTCATGTATGCAAAATATTTGGTTTTCGCTTACAATTGTTTACGTATTGTATTCTACCAGTATTCATTGCGTAGGTATTGGCAGTATGAGCGGTATTGCAATATTTATTATAAACTAAAATAGACGGTGTTCAGTAAATATTATGCAAAAATGCTATTTTGATGCTGTCGCTGTAGGAATGACGTGGCTTTGGCTTCGTCTCCCGGTAGATAACATCTCTGAGTTCAAGGCTAATCAATATTAATTATTCTAATTTAAAATTACTTTTCTATTATTTATTATACAACTTGTTCCGTACACTGTATAATTTAAAATACATAAGTTTACACTTTACAGATATGTGGCCTGTACCTATTTCTTAAAAATACCCGCAAGTGCCCACAACAAAATGGACGCAAAAGCTATGACTGGAATGACGTCATTTTGTAAAAAATATGCTTACAGTATAAGTTCATAAAATTAATTAAAAGGGTATTTTTTCTCTTCAAAAATCAGTATTTACATGTATTGTTTACGTTAAATGTGTTGAGCTATAAATAGGTTTATGGCACCAAACATAATAAAAACTCGACGGGTTTCACATTTATATATTAATTACCTAATTATTACAAGGAAATGGGAAAAAATAAAGTGAAGGCCATAGTTACCATTATCATTAAAAATGATTCTAGTTATTGTACTTACATATTACGGAAAATAAAAAATGAACTTACCCAGTACTAGCAAAACTGTAAACCATATCAAGTAGAGCTTCTCTTATCTTGCTGTCGGGTACATTGGACGAAGCCGGTGTTGATTCGAAGTTAAATATTAGGAGCACGTCGTCCGCGTGACTTACACCTGAATAAAAGTTTTTTTTTAATTATTAATATTGTTTTATCACACACAATAGGAATAACACACATAACACATTGCTATACTTTATAGCATTAAGTTTTCCTACATTAATGGATGGATCCATCCATCCATCCAATGGTGGATCCAAAAGAATAGATTTTATAACAATATACTCGTTTATGGAGACATAGTTAGTTGTAAAAATATTAGCAGTAAGTTATATTGTAATAATTTATGAAAATAGGAATTTATATTGAGGAAAAGTCGCTATTTAAAAAACAATAATTTTAAAATAGCGATTTCCTCAATGTAAATTCCTCTGTTATTTTCGGACAATCTCTTGATAAATATTTCTAATTAAAATGGGATTATTAATTTAGAATGATATAGTTATAAGTTTTATCGACCTTATCATAGATATGATATAACTATCCGTACAGGAAAATGTAAATAAATTTGTTTAGGCTTGTAACTATCGTAAAATTTCCGATATTCAAATACATGTAAAACTCTCTGTTAAGAACCTTATATAAACCTGCCCGGGGCTACTCGGTTATAGGTACATATAAAGTTTCTTAGAATAATGGCCCAGGGCAAAGCCTAAATCCACATTTGAGCATATTGATATTACAAATGAATTTCACCCGTTTTAATTTAGGCATAGGCTTTTTGCTTTCAGAGAAAACGTTTTATAATAAGAAGCAAATATGACTTGAAGTTAATTTTCGGCTTTTACCCGACTTTTGAAGTATTGTGTTGTAAAATTTGAATTGCTTTTAACAGAATATTTTGTTAGTTGTTACGTAACTTTAAATTGAAGTTGTGGCTAATTTGAAAAAGAAAAGTGTGAAGAATTCTGTTTAAATTAATGTTGTATGAATAGAATGTATCTGTCGCAGGCAAATATTGTATAATCTCGCCGTTTACAAATGCTCGGCATTTTGTAATATGCTGAGGATTTACTTTTTCCAAAATTATACAAAAAGACGGTCGCGAGCCGACGGAGCCCCATTTCGTGGGACTCCTATTTCTGTGTAGTTTTAAAAACACGAACCTAACCTAACCCACCCCCTTATCCAAACGAAAAATTTCTGATTACGAATTCTCGACATACTCTATATGTGTACACCCGTAACAAGCAACCGGCCCAACTTTGCTACCAGCACGTGAACTATCGTTTATGATTATGTTTTCATAGATAAAATGTTTACATTAGCAAAGCGGTATATGCCGGCTGCGCGAAGCTAGAGATGAAAACATGGATTTTCAGGAAAAATTTAGCCAAATTTTTTTATGTAATTTTGTTGTTTAAGTATTTTTTACGTGTCCAGTGTATGCATAACTACAAGTCCCTTCGCGCTTAGTATACAAATAGTGGGACACCCTGTACCTATACAAAAAACTCACCATAATCCTTATCACTACCAGTCATCAATTTGGATAAACTGAACTCAGCTCGATGCGAATATCTATACAAGTAGGTCGGTTGTCCTGTTGTAGAGGCGTGCATTTGGACCATCTTGCCGACGTCTACTGCGAATAGACGGTCCCCGAGCGCCTGGGAAAATGTTTTAAAGGAGGGTAGAAATAAAAACGAAAAAAAAAAACGACACAAAATCCATAAAAATATCGCCAAATAAGAGAAGTCCTAGTAGGTACATAGAGTGAGTATTTTAAACAAGTTTCTGAAAATAGAAGTTTTTTATTAAAATATATGTTATTGACGTAAAATTGGCGATGGGATATATTAAGTGAATTTTCGTACTTCATAAAATTAAAATTTTAGATGCGATCTGCTTATAAAATTTTCATTACTCCACTCCACATTACTAAATGTGGAAAATTTGGCGCCAAAATCCGCCATATTTTTATTTTTGACATTTATCATGTCATGCTTCACAAAAAAGCTTAATTTATGTACTAATTTTCTCACTCGTAATCTGTTAAAATCTAGACGATAATCTAAAAATACCACTCTACAGACTGTTTGGCGTCCAACAGTTAGATAGCACCAACTATAAATATCAGCTGTTAGTTTAACTTAGGTATGTGCACGCTCCGGGACTTTCAATAAATTTCACTGAAGCGACACTTCTTGAGTAATGATGTGATTTAAAGTGCGAAAGAATAGATAAAGGTTTGGTATTTGATTTCGCAGTGTTTTTCTTCTGATCTTTTCTATTCATGGCTTGATGCAATTTTGGGATATTTCTGTTTACCTTTTCGTCAGTAAAAAAAATACAAAAAATTAAAAAAAAAAAGTTATAACTATGTAGTGAAACTGGCTCTTATATTATAATATAGTATAATGCAATTGTAACTATGATTTTTTCTGTTTTTATGTGTAGAGGGATCAATTCGATAAATCGAACATCGGAGAATAACGCAGGATACTTATATCACGTAAAAAAACAAACAAGCGTTTCACCAATAAAAAAAAAAAATGAATTCCTCACCTGTACTAGTTCTCCAAAGGTTTCTTCACTAACAGGCTTGCCTTTCAAGTAAAACTGTTTGATCTTATTCGCTATAGCAGTTCGGAGGCTAAGGGGTAAAGTGTCGTTGTACTCGAAGATGTTACTCGAAAGATGATCCCATCGGGCTTCTAACTCGGGCAGGATGCTGGGGTCCGTGAGATATGCTGGAAATGGGAGAAAAATATAAATAAACAATATTTGTAATAGATAAAATAATTTTTTAATGAAGATGGTAAATAGAACATGGAAGGGCAAGCACAAGCAAATTTTGTAAATGAAGATAGTTAACTGAAGAGATGTCATGTGCTCATGTCTAGGGTGCTCGCTCCCCTCAGAGGTAACACCAGTGCTTATGTTAAGGACTCATACCATTTTGTTGAGATATTAAAAGATCTAAATATCGCAAACAATGAAACCATGGTTAGCTTTGATGTGCAGTCTCTTTTTACTAATCTCCCGGTGACTGATTGCATCAATATTGTTAAGAAAAGGTTAGGTGAACACAATATGCCATTAGAATATGCAGAGATCTTAGAACATTGCCTAACATCTGGCTATTTATTGTGGAATGGTGAATTTTACATGCAGGTTGATGGGGTAGCCATGGGCTCTCCAGTTTCACCCGTTGTCACTGATATTTTTATGGAAGACTTCGAGGAGAGAGCCTTGGCCACAGCACCAGTCAAACCGAGACTGTATAAACGCTATGTAGATGACACCTTCACAATACTTCCTACTGAACATATACCTGCATTTTTAGATCATCTTAACTCCATACATAAAAACATCCAATTTACTATGGAGTTAGAAACTAACAACCGTCTAGCCTTTCTTGACATTTTAATAATGAGGGGACGGGATGGCATGCTCAACCATACAGTGTATAGGAAAGCCACTCATACTGATAGGTACCTCAATGGTGAATCTCACCACCACCCTTGCCAACTAGCTTCTGTCGGTAAATCTTTGTTTCAGAGAGCCCGCCACCTCTGTGATGCTGCCCACCTCAGCGGGGAACTGCAGCATGTCAAGCGAGTACTACGTAACAACAAGCTGCAGGCGCCTCCACAGCATCACAGGAGTCGAACGAAGCCACACACAGTTGAAAGACAACCGGCCTACCTACCATATGTGAAGGGAGTTACTGACAGAATTGGAAGAATCCTAAGACGAGCTTCAATTAAAACTATATATAAGCCGCACAAGAAGATAAACCAATTCTTGAGACCAATCAAAAGTAATATTCCTCTACAAGAAGCAGGCGTGTACAAGTTAGACTGTGACTGTGGTCTCTCATACATCGGCCAAACAAAAAGAAGCATTGCTAACCGACTGAAGGAGCACATTGCGGATATCAAGCATCGGCGTCACAAGAAGTCTGCGGTATGTGAACACACACTGGACAACAACCACTTCATAAGATTCGACCAACCACAAATCCTTGCCAGAGAAAATAAATTTTTTCCAAGACTTGTGCGCGAGGCCATTGAAATTAAAAAAAAACACCTAAATTTCAATAGAGAAGATGGTTTGAAACTTTCTAACACCTGGGATCCTGTTATTAAGAATTTAAAACCCCATGTCAAACGTACCAAAAGACTAGAAGACACGATCAGCCAATACTGCCAACATCCGGAAAAATACTCCACATACCAACTACGGAGGAATAGGTGGAGGTAGTTTACAAACAGCAATTTTTTAATGACCGTCAAGACGTATAACATCTCAGTCTCCCCGTGACCACGCTCGCTGTAAAGTGTTCGAAACGTCGGGAAAATAATAGAATGAATAAATCGCGTTTAAAATCCGTTAAAAAGTCTTTAATTTCTAAATGTATAATACTCGCGTAAAATCAAACACTAGAAAATACTCACTCTATCTATTTAAAAAAACCGCATCGAAATCCGTTGCTTAGTTTAAAAGATTTAAGCATAAAGAGGGACATAGGGGCAGAGAAAGCGACTGTGTTTTATACATGTAGTGATAAAACTCTCGAAAAAAACTCGTTATAATATAATTAATAATTTTCTCATACAAAACAATTTCCATTTTCTTTTAAAAGCGCGATTTATAATAAATTTGATAGCAAGAGAGTTCTGAAGAAGAAAATATAAAGCAAACAAAAATTTCTAATAGTGTCTGAGATTTATAGACCATTATTTTTCTTACGTTTCAAATAACATGGCGGAGATAAAAACGTGGTTTTATAGTGTTTTGGTATTAGGTAGATCAAGATGCTTGTTTTATAGATCCTTTTTTTTGTTATAAAAATAATACTAGTTAGTAATAAATGATTATGCTTTGTTTATTAAAAGGTAATTATGATTAGCCTAATAAAAAATAATTTATAATGTTTAAAATAAATAAAAGGAATTCAAACCCCATCTGGTCCTGGATTCGATTCCCAGTGAAATCAAAAACACTCAGTTTTGCGAAGGATAATTAAAACATACACATATTCATCTGCCTACTCTTATCGATATTATACTTCACCTAAAGAAAAAAAAATAGATGATTTTTTCTATTAAATATGTACAGTGATTGCCATCTTTCTTATTTTCCCTCTAAGTAATTACATAAACATATTTGAAAATGTTGTATACTAGATTTATACCACAAATCTAGTATACAACATTTTCAAAAAAATGAAGAAAATTAAATAGGTACTCAAAAAATAATATAAAAAAAACATTACCTGCAGCAGGATACAAGCCCTCCTCTGAAGTAACAGACCCTATAAGGGGCACGCTATTAACGGAACCAGATTTGGCCGCATGGTACGGGTACTGGGTCAAAAATGGGTACTTAGAGCCCACCTCAGCTGTGGGAGTGAATGGTGTGAACATGTGGACCTTCCAATCCTGGAAAAATGTTAGAAAATGTGTTAAATTTTTAAAGAATAGAAAAATCACGAGGCGATTCGAACCCGCATCTTTCGCCTTGCCGGGGCAACGCTTGACCTTTCGGCCACCAGTGGCTACGGTCAGGCCATCTAATGTTATAATATTTAGTTTTATACCATTCAAATGCATTGTAAATAGAAAGATCGATCACGAGGCGGGATTGGAATATGTGACTTATTGTATTTTTTTTTAATATTTTTTATGTATACTATACGCTTGCCCCGACTTCATTCGGGTACAAAAAATAAATATGTTACTCGTTAAAGACGTAGCATTCAAATGGTAAAAAAATGGATCGAGTTTTTTAGTTTAATCAACAATAACAACAACAACACATTAAAAACTAAAATTTTCCGCTTGATATTAGTTAAGATTATTTATGCTGACGGTATTTAATTTAAAAAGGTTAAGTTAAAGTTTAATCATGTTAAACAGTTGATGGATTAATACGTAGTTGGTTAAACTAATAAAAACAAAAAAAATGTTGCGATTTTTTTGTTGTTTTTTTGTACTTATGACATGGAAAATTATATTATAATGACTAATCCTAATAACGAATAATGTTATGAATGTTTGTACGTTTTTTTTTATTTTTATGTAGATTTGCTAAACAGATAGTTTTTATACTGAACCCGTGTGAAACGGTTGATTATAAAATATTTTGAAGATCCGCATGAAAACAAAAAATTTGAAATTTACGAGCCAATTATTTTTTGGTAATAAACGAAATACTATACAAAGCGACACGATAGATTTAGATAACAGTGATGCGGATAAGATATACCTAGCCTCAGTAATTTAAGTAAATTTGGCTCTAAATTATCATCAAATCTCATTATCAAAATTCGTGCTGATCAATCAGCCGCATTTACGTGACGTGATTTGATATTTTTTCATACTTCAAAATTTTTTATATGATTTTTTTTACGAAAATTAGTAACAAACCATTATCTGATTAGGTAATTACACAATTGTCACGTTTATTTAGTAGGATAAGAGTTTACAACTACAAAAAAGCGTGTGTGCCGAGCACACGTGTCAGAAGTGAAACTTATTTGGCAAGATTCAAAGATACCAAAATCGTCTCCTTACTCTATGTTATGTGACGGTATTGCCATGACGTGACCTTGAAATTTTACTCTCAACGCGGCTAAAGTAGTCTCAACTTCAAAAAAATGTAGCAATATTTGTTATTGTTACAACACAATTTAACAGTTGACGTAAATAAAGAAATAAACTGCATCATTTGTCACGCGAAACAATAATCAAATACTTTGTAATTATCTATAGGATTTTTTTTTTTTTTTTTTTTTTTTTTTTTTTTTTTTTTATTATAGGACATTATTACACAAATCGACCTAGTCCCACAGTAAGCTCAATTAAGGCTTGTGTTGTGGGTACTAGGCGACGATAAATATAATATTTAATAAATACATATATAGATAATAACACCCAGACCCAAGAACAAATAATTGAGTTCATCACACAAATATTTGCCCTGACCGGGGATCGAACCCGGGACCGTCGGCTCAGTAGGCAGTTACTTTACCACTGCGCCAACCGCGTCGTCAAAAATTATATAATTATATTTGCAACTAGCAGTCCGCCCCGGCTTCGCCCGTGGTACATATTTACGTTTTTTCGATGGTTAAGAACCATCCTCGTACTTCAAGGAATATAATAAAAAAAGAATTATCGGAATCGGTTCAGCCGTTCTCGAGTTATGCGCTTACCAACACATTTTGCGATTCATTTTTATATATAAGATTTTAATTATCGGTTGAGATCTCTCAATATGGATATTTCCTGTTTTTTTATCAAGTTTTGTATAATTTGTATAATTTATACTTCCACGTGTTTGTACCGAGTTGAATTATAGAACTATGCGCTCTTGTTAATTCCCTTTTTTGCTAGAAGAACGCAATGATCTTTTGATCATCCCTATATTTCAAGTAGTACCTAGGTATTTTTAAAAATCAATGTTTTGAAAGATTTGGTTATATTAAATTTAATAACATTTATTAAATGGGTATTAATTATTACAAATAGGTAATTGTTTATTTTACAATATGGCGTAATACTCGTTAATTACGAGAGGGAATAAAAGATTGCAATGCATTTAATTGGAAATGATTCATCTTTTGTCTAAATTATATATTATCATTATCATTATTGTTATTTTTTAATCTGATTATTGTAAAATTTAAATGTATGTGACATGATATGATTTAAATATAATATGACCTATTGTATTGCTAATATGTATGTAAGAATGTATTGGTTTGCAATAAATGATTTGAATTTGAAAAAGGTCGAAAATGCACAGTGATAAAATCGAAAAAGTTAGTTTAATAACTTACTAGTACCCCTACCATTAACACATAATACCTACCTAAGAGTACTAAAAGCTACACAAGATACTCACATACATCTCGATCTGCGCTTTCACGATGACCTCAGCCGGCCTATACTTCATACAGTCCACCATTTCCTTGTTACTGTTCGTAGGACAGCCAACTACAGCAGCCAGGGCCTTTGCCTTCTCAGCTGGTTTGATGGAATGTGTCCAGGACGCGAAGGAGGACCCACTGAAGGCTATGCCGCGGTGGAATTTGTCTGAAAATAGACGTTATGTGGATGGGTGGAAGGTCGTTTTTTGGTTGGTGTTTTAGAGAATTTTCTCTGTTACTAGTTATTATTCTGTGGTCTAACTGAGATAGTATAGTATTCGAGGTTTAGCGATGGACTATGGTATACAGTATACATCGTTATATTTGTATTATATAGATATAATAAAGTTTTGCTTTGTGAAGTTTCATAGAAAGATGTAAGAATTCAATTCACTAACCTACCCATATTTTTATTACTATGAATATAAAATTACATAAAAAAATATTCAATTTACAACTAATTTACTAAAACCTTCCTCTTGAATATCACTCTATCTATTAAAAAAAACCGCAGCAAAATCCGTTGCGTAGTTTTAAAGATTTAAGCATACTATGTAGTGATTTAAAAAATCTGCAGAGTTTGAGATCATTTGCAAATAGCTTGGGATATTTTTTACTTGAAAACGAAAGAAAAATCTTATGGATTAGTGAGAGCATGTGGTTTAGCAAGGAAAAGACGAATTACCGAAGTCTTTATATAAAAAGGTTTGATGTGGCTATGTGGGTTCGAAGTTTCTTAAACATAATTTTCCTGGAGCATTGTTTCAAATACTCGAACAAACCAATAACATTTTTTTTTTTAGTTTTGTCATGTTTTTATCGTTTTATTAAGAATGTACCTCATTACCACGTCATTACACTATGTATGATATACAATGTATATATAATATGAATAGGTCGTGTTTTTAGAAAAAAGTTGTTATGATGTTTTTACTTATATTTTCTTGTTACCTTGAACATGTTAGTAAAATTATCATTTTCGAAGTATATAATACATATGTATACGTTCTAGATTCGATTAAATGATCCAGGATATTTTGTACCTCTTAAGACTGATTTTATTATATTTTTTTCCAAATTTTCCTGAATATTTTCCTTTATTGCCCTATATTGTATAACTAGCGGTCCGCCCCGGCTTCGCCCGTGATACCTACATGTTTACTTTTTTTTTTCATAAGAACCATCCTCGTACTTCAAGGAATAGATTCCGCAGCGTACGCGATGACAGAATTTTTATTAAGGAATTTTTTACACCTTGGGTTACATTATTGCATTTTTGGTAAGGATCTCTAATTTTTTTGAAAATGCTATATAGCCTATGTTGCTCAGTGAAGATGCAGCTTTCTAATGGTGAAAGAATTTTTGAAATCGGTCCAGTAGTTTATGCGTGAAAATCATACATACATACATACATAATTACAAACCTTTCATCTTTATAATATTAGTATAGATATGGGAAAATATTCAAATTGGTATGTTGTGTTATGTAGCACGGTATACATTATTAAAATAATACGTCACGTTTACATAATACAAAGATGAAGGAAAAATTTATATTTATTATTGTAAGAAAAGATAAGGAAGAAATATATAGTACCTACATACTAACGGTGCCCCGGGGTTGCACTCGCGTACAAAATTGGTGGACACTTTCATCCCCCATTTCACCCCTTTATGATTCTTTAAAAATGTAGTCTTAATCTGACCGTGGTTCTTTGACTAAGTATTTTGATTCCAAATTTATCCCAAATCAATGCTGTGTTTTAGCCGTAATTATACGTAAACGTAGGTATAGTAACAGAGGGACAGACAGATAAATTTTCAGATTTAATTATTATTTTTTAGATTTAGTTAGAATTTTTAATATTGTACGAAATAATGGTAATGAACTTTGTATAGCAATGTCAATAATCGTACGTAGTTCAGTCATGATTCAATTAACCTCGGATGCAACTAGTCATAGTTGCAATTGTAAAATGAATGCAGTTAAATATTTCCTACAGATTGATAACAATATTTTTTATGTTATTTTTATTTTTTCGATACCGGCCGAATTTTTTAACTAGTGGTCGAAATAAGGACAGTATAACCATAAACAAAACAGTAGGTATGTATTAAAAAAGATATAATCTGCGAAATCTATATAATACTCGTTGTTCTGCCTTTCTCTTCATCATTTAGGGGTATGAAAAATAGATGTTACCCGATTCTCAGACCTACCCGATATGCACACAAAATTTCATGAGAATCGGTCCAGCCGTTTTGGAGGAGTATGGTAACTAACATTGTGACAGGGGAATTTTATATATAAGAAGATATACCGCTGGGCAGACAAATATATAATATGTATAGTTGTCTGCCCAGCAGACACATTTCACTCTCCAAAATTCCAAATCACGTGGCTATTGTGAAACTTAGCCGGTAAACATGCAAATACCCGCGGGCGTTTATTTACTCTGAGATGGGTTTGTTTGAATCTGTTAAATGCATTTACATAATTAAACTTGGAAAATTTTAACTGGTAGGTAGATACTGTCTGGTTTTGGGATACAATTGTGTTGGTATATGTTACATGTTGTTTCGTACATGCTATTCTACCTATCATTATACAGTTACCACCTAAATGTATTTAGCTCTAAGGTTAGGTTAAGTTTGATTAAATAAACGAATTTGAATTTGAATTTGAATGCTATGTTTGGTAAGCGAAATAAAATCTATACTAATATTATAAAGCTGAAGAGTTTGTTTGTTTGTTTTTTTAGGACGCGCTAATCTCAGCAACTACTGGTCCGATTTGAAAAATTATTTCGGTGTTAGATAGCCCATTTATCGAGGCTATAGGCTATATATCATCACGCTAAGACCAACAGGAGCGGAGCAATGCGGGTGCAACTGCGGGACACAGCTAATGTTTAATGTAAGTACCTATATATGATTGTAAAAATCTCCTAAAAGGGTGTGTGGAAATTAGATGAGCAGGATTCGTAATAATATATGTAGTTAATTGATATAGTTTTAAGGATGCATAAATGCACAGTGTATGTTATTAAATATGTAAATGCGTATTTGAAATTAGATGTCTGAAGCAACTAAGTACTGAAATGGATGGACAAGTTATACTCTGGGTTAGCACAATGGCTACTTTTTATAGCCATTGACCCAGGTTCATAACTATAAATACTTAGTTTGGGATTAACACGTTCACTGCGGCATGTCCAGTATCGGGCCATCAGCGACTACACCACAGTGCGGCGCCCAAAATCGCAGTTTTCACCGTGGTGCGGCGAGGTTTTTTATATGTTAATCAATGACTAGAAAAGAGACAAATATATTTTTGTGATCACAGTTTGAAGTAGGACTCAATTTCGCTTAAAAATCGTATGGCAAAATATTGGACACAACGCATAGAAAAGAAACCGTTTCTTTTGTGTGCGGCATGTCAAATATTTTGCCATGGACAAGCACCTCATGCCGCACTGTACTGCGAGCGCGCCGCGTGTCAGTCTCGCATAGTGATGTACCAGGACCGCACGCGTCGTTATCAAATTTTTAAATGACAATGATAACTTAGAGGCTTTAGTTTTTTTACTTTCTTTTATTTCGTAGCATAAATGCAAAAATGTGATGACAGTTGTGAAAATAATATAAAACATTAAAACAAAAGTTACTGAACAATTTCCTGATAGTACTCTATCAAGTACCTTGTTTTATATGTGTTTTTTTTTGTATCGACGATCTCGTTATCTGTACTAACAAACAGACTGAAATACACAAAATTGATTTATATCGATATCGATGTTTTATTTTACAGTGTTTCCCATCGCTATTTCTGTAAACATGCCGTATCAACGCAGTGCGGGATGGCAAATAATTTTTCACAAAATCAGGGGTTTACATTTTCCCTCATATCTTTTAAACTATTGGGTCAAACTAAAAGCTATTTATGCGGTATATACTAGACTATATAATACTATTATCTGAAAAAAAAATTTTGAAATATCTTGAAATTTCATGAAATTATTAACCTTCAAAGTCAGAAGGTGCGATGTGATAAAAATGGCTCATGACGCACAGTGGTGAACTTGCCGATGTGAAGTATGGAAGACATGCCGCAACAACGGTAAGTTTGGCATTTTAGGTGCCGCAGTGAACGTGTTAAGCAGCATAAAGCCCGTAATACTAGAACTGCTTTTCAAAAAAAATATCTCACTTGTTAATCAACATCCGTTCACGATGTCCGGCTGAAAGGATGAAACATACGAACATAGAACCACTCTTTTTTTGGAAGTTAGTTAAAAAGAATATCTATCACGGATATCTACTTAATAAATGAACAATGTTGCATTCGTTTTCATTATTATTGCATATATTATGCAACTCTAGCAACGGGTCGTAAACAAGTATTAAACAGTACATCTTAAGTACGATTCTTGTAAGTTTATCTAAGTATGTTCTAACATGAGTCCCTAGATAAATGCTTTAAGGTACATATTTATAAATCTAAACCAACATTTAGTTAGTTTGCTATCGTTGCATTGTGAACGATTATATCTAAGAATAGAAAACTTGTTCTCAATAATAGTTTTGTTTACTTTGTATGTTACAAATGGATGAGAATTTTATAAAGTAAATACCTACGCGTTATTATAAAAAATATGTGAGTGACTGCTGACGTATAGCCTCGAGATTATAATGGTAAACAATTTTTTTGATTGGTTTTGTGTTAAACCATGTTATAACTATTGACGTCTAAACTTAAGTTACATTTTTTGTTAATAATTTAATAGTTTATTTTTATAAAAAAAAAACATTCAGTACTCCTCCTCTTCCTCTTTGTGAAACTTAATTATCATAATCCTCGACCTAAGGTTGCCTGGAGGAGATCGTTGTTTTAGCGACACGGTCGCCTTTTTGTGCGTAACTAAGCATAAAGTATTTGTGTAATTTTATATTGGTGCATTTAAAGTGGTATCATTATTTCATTTATTCATTAAATTGTCAATACAAAAATATTCAATCATTATTGTTTATTTACTCCCAAAAAAAGAATACAAGCCATCACAGTGATCATTTTTCAAATCAAGTTTCCTTATAAAATTCTTACAATACCAACCTTCACGGCTATAACAAACATGAAGGTATTTAACAATTTAAAGCGTTCACATCAAGTGCACGCGCGGCAGTTGAGTGACATTTCATTTCCGACCGCTGAACGGGAAACACGCTCAATAAGATATTGAATTAATAATCATACTTCTTGGATGTTTTTCAATTTTATGATATCAATGCAGTGGTTTGAAAAGTTGATATAAATAGATACATGTTGCATTTATTGGTAATAGAATAATTATTTGAAATACATACAATATATACGAGTATTGTAGAAATATGTATGTATATTATGTTTTTTAACTGATGTCGAAATATTCGATTCGATCGAGGATTATTAATTATTTGTCATTGTATCTGATTATCTTAACAGAACACACAGAATATATATAAAATCGATTCTAAATTTCCTTTAACCGTAAACTAGCTTTCCGCCCGCTTTGTCTAAAACATAATACATTATATACTAAAACCTTCCTCTTGAATCACTATCTATTAAAAAACCCGCATCAAAATCCGTTGCGTAGTTTTAAAGATTTAAGCATACATAGGGACATAGGGACATAGGGACAGAGAAAGCGACTTTATTTTATACTATGTAGTGAAGTAAACTCAAAACTTCCAGACTTTGCAAAACCGGCCATTCTATCACTTACCTCTAGACATAGGTGACAGATAGTGATAATGCACACTAGCGCCGCCAGCGGAGCACCCAGTTAATGTGACACTGTCCGGGTTGCCTCCAAACATCATGATGTTTTCCTTAATCCATTGCAGGGCGAAGGACTGGTCCTTGAGACCTATGTTCCCTGGTGCTGCTTCGTCGGCTGTGCTAAGGAAACCTGTAAGAAAATGTAGGTTTAATTCTTTACTAGTGTATAGGGAATGTTGGAAGTGAAATGATTGTGATGTAATTAGTAATATTATAAGTAGAAAGGTTAAATATAAAAGGCTAATTAGCCATAATTGACTCCAGTAGTCTTTTTTTGCCCACGATAATTGAATTACGCCTAATGATGAATAATGCCTATGTCTAATTGTGTGTGCGTTAGTGTGCCGTTTTTAAAGATCGTAAGTTAAGTTGGTAACCAATCTACACTACTTACATCATTTTACTTATATAATATCATAGAATGTAACGATTTCAAATAGTCTATATCAATGCATAAACACAAAATATAAAATGAAGGTAGAAACAAAATTAGTATGCAGACCTTTAATAGATTTTTAATCCTAGGCGAGGGTCGTTATGATTAATGAAAGCGGTTAAACACCACCTAGTGATATTAGCTCTAATAAATCAGCTGCGTAAATTGGGATGAGTTTATTTTGAGCACAGATAAACAATACTCCTACACCTGGGTACATTATCTATGACAACCAATGGTTGAGATAATTATGACCATACTAAAAATCTTTCCCTAAACTATGTAGTATATTGTAACAGAATAACAACAATTTAAATGCGTTAGGCCTGACCAGCTATTAACTGAATCAATTGCATGTTTTTTTTATCACATAGAAGTCATACTTTTTCAGAAACAACCATGAGATATTTAACACATCGTTGGGCGGAGGCGATTGAGAGCAAGGGTGAAGCGTTGGCGGTCAGTTTAGACATAGCGAAAGCCTTTGATCGGGTCTGGCACAAAGCGCTTCTTTCGAAGCTTTCTTCCTATGGGCTTCCCGAGAAATTTTGCCGGTGGGTCACCAGTTTTCTCACTGAGCGTAGTATGAAAGTCGTGGTCGACGGTTCATGCTCCGAACCTAAGCTCGTGAATGCTGGTGTTCCACAGGGCTGCGTTCTGTCTCCCACACTGTTTCTTCTGCATATCAATGATTTGCTGCGCGTTAGCAGCATTCATTGCTATGCAGACGACAGTACGTGTGATGCAGTTTATGCCGGCCGCAGCAATATTTCTCGGGATCGCGTCATTGAGTGCCGGAACGATCTTGTGTCCGTAATCGAAACTTCCTTAGATGAAGTCTCGAATTGGGGTCGAATTAACCTGGTCCAATTTAACCCCAATAAGACACAAGTCTGCGCATTTACCGCTAAGAAGAATCCCTTTATCGCGACTCCCGTTTTTCAAAGTACTCCTCTAAAAGCCACAGCCAGTATCGGAATTCTTGGACTCGAAATCTCGAGTGATGTGCAGTTCTCTTGTCATCTGGAAGGTAAAGCTAAGTTAGCTTCGCAGAAACTAGGTGTACTCTGTAGAGCGGGGCAGTATTTCACTCCGAGCCATCGCCTTAACCTTTATAAGGCGCAAGTCAGGCCGCATATGGAATACTGCTCCCATCTCTGGGCCGGTGCACCTCAACAGTATCTCCTTCCATTTGACCGAATTCAACGGAGAGCTGTGCGACTCGTTGGCGAGCCAAGTCTAACCGATCGGCTTGATTCTTTGGCACTGCGTAGAGAAGTCGCTTCCTTATGCGTCTTCTACCGCATTTATCATGGGGAGTGCTCTGAAGAACTGTTTGGTGCACTGCCTGCTGCTGAATTCCACCATCGTACGGCACGTCATAAACTGAAATTCCATCCATACCATCTGGACAGCTGGCGATCAACAACTGTTCGCTTTAGAAGAAGTTTTTTGCCTCGTGCTACCGAAATTTGGAATCAGCTCCCGCGGGCAGTGTTTCCAATGAGTTACGATTTGGGGACCTTCAAGAAAAGAGCGTACACCTACCTTAAAGGCCGGCAACACACTCGCCATACCCCTGGTATTGTGGGTGCAAGTGGGCGACGATGATCATTTACCATCAGATGACTCGTCTGCTCGTTTGCCTGCTCTTCACATAAAAAAAAAAAAAAAAAAAAAAGAGATATCGAATTTCTGTATAATGAAATATCTCAGCTTACCTGACCCCGTGTTCGTGGAAAACGAAACAAGCATTACTGGTTGTATCGTTTTAATAATAATTATATATTTCGGGTTTTCAATCTTGTTTACAATAGAGAACAAACAAGCAATAATTCTATTTTCCAGGAATCTAATACATAGTGAGTTACTTCGATTTACAAAACGAACATGATTTCAGTAATCTGTATTAAAATGTTGGAACACAACAATTTATTATTTGTAACAAGTGCTGATTTATAACAAACTGGCTGTGCCGCGCGGTTTCACCCGCGGACAAGAGAATGTATTTCTACAGCGTTCTGGTACATTACATCACTGCCAAATTTGATTTAAATCATGAAGATTAAGATCAACAACCAACATTCTTTTATCCTAAGTAACACGTTATAATAAATAAGTAGTAAGATAAGATATTTTTGACGTGACAACGTCTTATAATTCGATAGAGCCGGCTGCACGCACGAAAAAACATGACTCATGCGGCGTTACCTCGCTCTGAGGCGTTCCATAGTGCAAGCGAGAGCGCGGAACGACCGACAAAGAAGCACAATCGGCCCGTTCAACTATCGTCAGTAAACCGACTTTACAGACAACCAATTTTTTTATATCAACATCGGCAAAAGAGCTGTTGTGGCGCCTGATGGTAAGCGGTACCACCCCTCATGAACATTTGCAAAGGCGTAGGATCGTTAATAGACTTTACGCCTCTAGAAAAGGATTGGTGGCCGACATTAAAGAAATGAATACAGTGGACTAGGAAGTAAGAAACAGGCCTTGGGCTATGAAATCTTACCAAGTGGTCCCAGCCTGTAGTTTATCGTCACTAGCACGATATCTCTGTCCATCAAGTTGGCAGCACCATACACGGCACCACTGCCATACATGAAGGCACCTCCATGGATGAACACCACCACCGGGAGATGGGTCCCCACGGCTATGTTGGGCGAGTATACATTCAGGAACAGGCAGTTTTCGTCACCTGTGGAAATGTTTTAGAAAGGTATTACACTCATATTTCATGTTTAAGGTTCTTAATTTATCTAAAAATTAATTTATAAAATTCACGTTTTTAAATTTTTATACTACTACTATCTACTACTACTGTGGCTGTGTGTTTTTTTGTAAAATAACAATTTAATAAAATTCAATTTGGGTGTTTGTTTGTTATATGGACTTTTCATTCTTTCTGTAGGGCCAGTTTAATATGTTCCGTTTAGCTTATCTGCCGAGCTTATCAGAGACTTTACCCGCTGGTTGTGAATTTGGTCCTTACTTCATATTTTTAAGTGATTAATGTTTCACTATTATTTACATACTTTGACGTAACATTGTTCGAGTATCTGTAATAAAATTAATGTATTTGCAAATAAAACTATTGTATTGCAGTAAACTTTCATTAATACCGCTTTTATGTTCATACTATAGTTATTTATTAAAACGGAAAAACATAAAATATCTTGTTAGTGGGAAGTTAATTAAATTTGAATTATGTAAAGCATAAATTAAAAAAATAATCTTCAAAATTTATTCGCCTATTCGTAACTAATTAATAAATATATTCCTAAAAAACTTAAAAAAAAAACTATTCTTTCTATTATTATAAACGGCTGAGCCAATTTTGATATATTTAAGATGGAAATAGATTGTTATCTATTTATTTGTTGATAATATTATATGATATAAGACAAGATAATGGTGGCCGAAAAAAACGCAATGTCACATGATAATTGATATCATCCTTTATATCATTATGTTAACGCTAAGATTCTTTACGTATTATGTTTTTCGTAAATATTGATTATATTTAAATATTATCAAAGCTAGAGTACAAATACCGAATGAATTGATTGATATTATTAATCAATCATCAATAAATACAATAATAAAGAAGATAAGAATATGTCATAAATCACCAAGTATGACTAGGAATTCCAAAAATTTTTTTTTAATTGGTAATAATTACGAGCATGTAAATTCGTGATTAAAATATTACAAGTTTTTGATAACGTTAAATTACATAATAGGTATATGAAAGATTAATTTTTTAATTTATCTTTCCCTTTCGGATATTTACAGTTTGGAAGAAATGTTAAGCTTTGTATAGTTCTAACTATATGTAATATTAATTATTTACTTATTAGACGACTGAAAATCAGCGCTGTCTAGAATTTAAATTATGGACAGCAATCGCTGAGACGAAGCCTTTGCTCCCTTTTTTGTAAGAAAATGATTAATGTATGACGAGCAATAAATTATTTTATTTTAAAGCTGCAATAATTATATAATGGAAAGAGTATAAATCTTTATGTCAATTGTTATATTGCTATTACATTGCTACAATTAAAGTTACGATATTTTGAGTAGCTATTAATCGAAGGTAGGAAACGCAAATAAAATAAATAGTAAGGAAGTAAAATAAATGGCATTTACACCTAGCTATCTATTTCTAAACAAAGCAAAGATTTTGATATTTTAGTTTTATAGGATTCAATGCTTTCATTAATATAAAGTAAAGAATATAAAAAAATCGTTCACGAGGCGGGATCGAACCCACCGACGCTGCGCGTCTACCGGGGCGACGCGACGCCTAACCACTCGCCCTCTGTGTTCCCGCAGAATTTATTCTATTCAGTATTCACATTATACTAAAATAAATGATTCTTAATTGGTTTTTAAATACAAGCTATAAATCCTTTCAGGCATAGCGAGAATTTGCGAAGAATTATGACGAGTAAAGCCGCAGGAGAAAAGCTAATCTATATATCTATATTTTTATATCTCTACTAGCTGACTCGGCAAGTTTTACCGACACCCTTATCATTGAGAGGTATAAAATAGTTTACGACAGCTCAAAACTACAGAATATACATAAAAACAATGGGAAAACTCGGTCAAACTGTTTCAGAGGAATTTGTTAACAAACACTGTGATTCGAGAATTTTGTAATTTACTAGCTGTGCCGCGCGGTTTCACTTGCCGACGAACCTGCGTGCAAAATTAAGTATTTCTATACCTCATGTGTTATTCTGATGTTTAACCCATCTTCTTGTAAAGTTTCATCCAAATCCGTCTAGTAGTTTTTACGAGAAAGTAACAAACATCCATACATCTAACTATACATCCATCTACACTTACAAACTTTTGCGTTTATAATATTAGTATGACAAAAGGGATTTCCCCACTATAAAAAAAAAAA
Organism: Colias behrii; assembly: GCA_029959065.1. Classification (NCBI taxonomy): domain Eukaryota; kingdom Metazoa; phylum Arthropoda; class Insecta; order Lepidoptera; family Pieridae; genus Colias; species Colias behrii. The sequence goes on from JARWMC010000013.1 coordinate 2,252,597, forward strand.
AAAAAAAAAGGTACAGGTTAATGCTTATGTATGTAGTGATGAGTTATATCATAACTAATTAAATGAGATGATTATTTAAGAATAACCTGTCCATTTAGATAAACATTAAACATGTCATGGAATGTATTAGTAGGTAAGGAAATATCTGGGATTCTAAGCATAGTTTTGCAATTTTTTTCCAAATGTTTTAACAACTAATGAAAGGGTATTTATTAGAAAATCAATATAAATATTGTTCGCGTAATTGGTTGCCCTCAATTCTATGAATTTTTCGATATTACATTTTAATTGAATTTAAGAGAAGGGCAAAGCAATTACAATCACAAGGAACAAATATCAAAAGGCAATTTATTTTACCTACACAATTTTTGGAAATAATCAAAATGTTTATTGAGTTAATTTTTTATTCGGAACATTTTTTGTATCAATCGTTAGCAGGAAACTGGGAGATAAATGCAAAATATTATTGTAATTTTAATATTTTCATTCGCGAATGTTTTTGATGATAAAAGTTATCTATCACTACATAGTATAAAACAAAGTCGCTTTCTCTGTCCCTATGTCCCTATGTCCCTATGTCCCTTTGTCCCTTATGTATGCTTAAATCTTTGAAACTACGCAACGGATTTTGATGCGGTTTTTTTTAATAGATAGAGTGATTCAAGAGGAAGGTTTATATGTATAATAACATCCATTAAATAGTGGAGAAGTACTGTTATTATTGAGGTTTCTAATGTGATGTCGTAAAAAATTACATTTTTTCCGCTTACATTGCAAACGCAGGCTGAACCCTACGAGTTTTATCAAAATAATGTACTAAGTATTGTACACATTGAAAAGGTCTACAGAAAAGTCCGTGATGGCATATGTCTATCTCTTATGGATAACCCACAATAACTTTTTTTTGTCATTTACTTATTACGACAAATAATGGCTAATTTTCGAAGCGATTTTAACCAATACAGCATTAATCCTTAACCAATTAAATACCTTGAATACATTGTTCATTTAATATAGATCTATATGGCCCTTTACACCGTATGATTTAAGTGAATATTTTGGAAGATATTAGAGATTTAAAAATTGCGGGACGTAGCGTTTGCGGCGGTACCGGCCGGCCGCCCGGCTATATATTTTATACCCGTGCGAAGCCGGAGCGGGCTGCTATGTTTTTATATACAACGTTCACAGTTTTTCTGTAGTGTATTTAGTATCAGCATTGTACCCGTGCGAACCCGGGGCGGGTCGCTAGTAATATTATAACCTTAACTACTTACGCCTTAACTACTGAACCAATTTGCATGAAATTTGGTATAGAGATATTTTGATACCCGAGAAAGGACATAGGCTACTTTTTACCCCGGGAAATAGGATAGGTTTTATCCCGGAAATCCCACGGGAACGGGAACTATGCGGGTTTTTCTGACTGCGCGGGCGAAGCTGCGGGTGGAAAGCTAGTACTTATAATAAATCTGTAGAGAGGCCAATTCTGTACATGAAATATATTTAAAAAAAAACTATGAAGGGGTGATAAGGGATCGCTACTGATGCCAAAAATGCAATTAGTAAAATTTTTGTCTGTCTGTCGTCTGTCTGTCTGTCTGTCTGTCTGTATATTCGTTATAGAAACAAAAACTACACGACGGATTTTAACGAAATTTGGCACAATTATTCTTCACACTCCTGGGCAGGTTATAGTATACTTTTTATTACGCTACGATCAATATGAGCAGAGCAGTGAAGGGAAATATTGGGAAAACGGGAGAAGTTACTCCATTTTTTAAGCTTCCGTCGCGTGTGCAGCCTTAATGGTTAAAGCTACATAGAAATCATGTACGACACAAATGTTCTTAAATTATTATTATTATATAAAAATAAATTCCTAGACAGTATATGTCTATCTTTTAAAATTGACTCACAATAACACGTGAAACTTCAATAGCTTAGCAATTCGGAGCTTTCTGATTATATTTGTCTACTCTTACGTTTACAACACTCTCACTCATCCCTAATTAAAAACAGTTAACATTATTACCTATTCAATAAAAAAAGAATCATGTAAATCGGGGTAGAAACACCAAAGTTATACATGAAATACGCTATAAGTCATCGCGCGTGAATACAGAATCATGCAGCCATAAGGATTATTTTTGTGTATCAGTTGCCGCGTTCGACGCGCTTCGCGGCGGGAGCTAAAAGGCGGCGGGTCCGCACCCGTTTCGGGTTGTCACGGCATCACGTGTGAACGGCTGAACCGATTTCGATAATTCTTTTTTTATTATATTCCTTGAAGTACGAGGATGGTTCTTATGTAGAGAAAACGTAAATATGTACCACGGGCGAAGCCGGGGCGGACCGCTAGTACCTAATAATGTAGGTACTGCCCAAATTATTATTACGGCAGTACCTAAATTATTAGAAATAACTTTTATCATAAAAGGGGAAGTACAGCGGAAAGCGCCTTGTTTATACTATGTAGGTAGTGATGAACATAATATGTAATCATTTAATTAAACTAGCTTTCCGCCCGCGGCTTCGCCCGCGTTTTCAACGAAAAACCCGCATAGTTCCCGTTCCCGTGGGATTTCCGGGATAAAACCTATCCTATGTGTTAATCCAAGTTACCCTCTATATGTGTGCTTAATTTCATTGTAATCGGTTAAGTAGTATTTGCGTGAAAGAGTAACAAACACACACATAGACATCCTCACACACTTTCGCATTTATAATATTATTAAGTAGGAAGAAGGTTATAATTAATTTAATTAAAAGCTACTCACCAAAGACTTTATTGTAGATAGGATCGTATTGCAGGCAGTCTGAGAGCGTGCGCGTCGCGTCCCATGTGCCCAGCCATGGTTTCATTGATTGCGGTTCCTGTGGGGTAATAATATTATAAGTATAATATGAAAAGAAAGATTAAAACTATTTGAACATTTGATAAACTAATAACTTCTCTGAAGCTATTCATATATAGGTACAAACACTTTAAATAAAAAAGAGCGTGTGTACCGAGCACACGTGTCAAAAGTGAAACTTCTTTCAAAGATTCAAAGATAGCAAAATCGTCGCCTTACTCAATGACGTCTGTTTACCGTGTCTACAGGTAAATTAGCTTGGAGAAATTTTTGCGTTTGTAGTAGTGTATGGTCAGCAAATAAAATAAAACAACATTTTATTTTTAGTTTTTATTTTATACAGGGTTACTTGTAAAACACCAGCAACCTCGCAGGACAAGATAGCTAACATCATAAGTAACAACATTTGTTCTACGACTTTTGGCATAACGCAATAAATTATTTTTAAATGATTTTTTAAACTTTTATTGTACTCTCCTTACATTTGTAAGTCTATGTTCTATTAATTATCGGATGGACGACGCGACGCCCCCTTCCCCCTCTCGTTCGCTTTTTGTTTACGTAATTTTTGGGAGGCGTAGAGTTTATAATATTCAGACGGAAAATTAAATGAATATTTATTTTTGTATGAAAATAAAATCTAACAAATTATCAAAAGTCGAAATGTTGTTACTTATGATTTTAGCTATCTTGTCCTGCGAGGTTGCCGGTGTTTTACAAGTAACCCTGTATATATAAGGGATTTTAAATTAAACTATATGTGTTTCTCCTCTGAAAAAGATGAGACTTTATTTTAATATTTGCACATTTAACATACATATAACTTTTACATTAACAATGTTACTAAAATGAAAAATTTACTAACCTGAAAAAGAAACGACATTTAAAGTTTAATTCTTTAGTTTGAGAAGTCAAAGGCTTGCCTCGACCATGTTTTAACACTGGAGCCATATTGAATTAACAATATAAAGTTACAACACTTACACACAAATTAAACACTAGTTATGGCCCTGCCTTCATACAAAACTGCTGAATACGCCGTTCGCACGGGAATAGAATGTGGATGCGATTTCCCTTAGTTAGCATCCAAGCTTACGTCTTTATAATTATTAAACTGTATAAATTCATTCTTTAACTCCGGTCTGCATCGTGCAGACATGGGTGTAAAAGTCTCATTTTAGCTATTAAATGTAGTTTTTAAGTACATCTGAGTTTTCATTTGGGGCCTCCGGCTGCGGGATATGTAATTCACTTCAACAAATATTATAACAATAATAACAAATAATAACAACAATCAACAAATACAAAATTTATCAATTAAACTACGTACATAATAATTATAATTTTTGAATGAAATGTGCTTTATGTTCTAACAGTACCAAACGACTGCACGTGGCACCTGCGGACAGCGTAAACTGGTTTATTCTGGTTTTGTGCGTGTTTCCACTTTCCACTATCAAGTGACGATTTATTTATTTGTTTTGTTTCGTAATTATTATGGTCAAATATTAATTATGAAACAAATTATTATGGACACGATATTTTATTGTTTCACGGTAGTCGCCTTGTCGTTTGCTCAAGGACGTAAAATTGAATGATATATTTTTTTTTATAAAGTCAAAACCATTTTCTTTCAAATAAAAACTTGTTTTTATTGAAAACAAAAGTGTTGCTAGGAATAAGTATAAAATTAAATAGTAATGTTAGGATATCGAAACATTTTTGTATAGGCCAGAACGATATAGTGGAAACGCGCTCTAAGATCTGAGTAATATACACACCACTACATATGCAAAAATTTCTCCAAGCTAATTTACCTGTATACATGGGTCTCAATAATAGATTTTTTCATTAGGAGTTAGATAACGCTGAAATTTTGATGTCGCTTAATCAAAACTTTTTTATCTCAATCAGGGGTCAATTATTTGTCTTGTAACTGTTATAACTTTAATCTTTTATCAGCTTTTCTTATCTGGAAAGCTTTGGTCCTTGAGGGTTATCATGACCAAACAATTAAAGTTAATCTACTTCGTAACAAAACCTCTACAAGAGTAAATTTATCATTGTACAAACCAAGACAAAATACAGATCATTAAAAATACACGGTGAAAGTAAATATATTGTACCTACAGTTACGCTACAATATAAATCCCACATTTGTTTATAAATATATAATTTCGATTCAGGCTCACGTATTCCCCCAATTACGTGTAAAATGTAAGTAAATACGTACATAATTAATTGGTTGATTCAACAGAAGTAACGATTGTCCGTTACCACAATATCAGTGATATTTGTTGCCTAATTGGTGTGAAATTGACATAACTCTGCTCGAACTGAACATTTTCAGCTCATTACGTATTCGAAATACCAACAAGGCAAGGGCAAAGAGCCGCCATGTTGTTTTTCTGTGTTCTCAATTTGCAACTCTAGAACGTTCTAGAATGTCATGAAATAAAAGAAATATCAACAAGGCAAGAGTCTTAGATTACAAAATAATAGGCAGATGGAGCATGACAATCATCCATCGCCCTTGACAAAGAAAATACGAAATCAAAAACGAATACGAACCTCCGCCAGTGCTATAGCGATTCTAGTGTCATGCAATACGTCAAAAGTCGTTTGCTATTTTAGTAAAAAAATGCTGTCTTGTGATATTAAAACGCTGTAAAATTTGTTACCGAAAACAAACAAAAAGATAAAACATCGTTTTACAGGTTTTCTGTAGATTATTTGGCTTATATAATTTTGTATACAAATAATAATTTTACATATACGAAGGAATACAAAACTTCAACGTATGCTACCAGTATTATGAAAATGAATTTGCCATTTTTATGGGTAAAACGGTAAAATGGTTAAAAGATCTTCGGGGTAGTGCTTTTCGATCTTGAATGTGATTAAGTATTTGTGTAGTGCAATAAAGGTTCATGATCATTATTAGATAATTTTAATAAGCATAATACTTTTTTTTTGTTACTTTTATATAGCTTAAAAACGTCAGAGTCGTTTTCGCCCGCGATTTAATTCATTTGAACTCCTTGATGGATATGACAAAATTATTATTATTCAGGAATTATATTTATTTATTATCCAGTAAAGCAGCTGACAATGTGGATGTCGTAAGGTGTCACTGAAAATCAGTGTTAAGGTATTATGCCTCAGGTATCCTGAGTGGCTTCCTTTTTTAGCGCAAGCAACCATACATAAATTTATGTTTTCTATTACCTATTATTCATAAATTACAATGCTATTGTTGTGTGTTTGTGTGTATTGGAATAAATGGTTTCTTCCTTCTTTCTTTCTAAAAATAAAATGTACCGTGTTCTCAACTAAAAACTACCGCTATCCGCATTCATATATTTTGGAAATAAAAAATAATATAGGTAATCATTGTAATTTTGAAACATTTTTTTTATGTAATTTATTTAATTAAAAATTTATCATTTATGTAACAAATGAATTTTTACAATATTATAAAAAATTATCATAAACAAGAATTTATATTAAAATTAAAACCTGACAGCTATAAATTTATAAAGAATAGAAAAAATTCGATCACGATCGAATCGATCTTTATAAATTTATATTTATAAAGCATTTGAATGCCATAAAACCAAAAATATAAATTCAACAAAAAAGGTCGTGTTCCATCGTTACAATATTGTATTCACTGAAAAGTGCTTCATATTGGTTGAAATGGTTGTTAATCATCTCAATAGATGGCGCGCGGTGTGTCCCTCCAGACACATAAAACTGAAAGAATAGAATAAATTCGATTGCTCTGGCGGGTCACGAGTGGCTGAGTTGGTCAGGCATCAGCCCCGGAATGGCGCGAAAGGATGCAGGTTCGAGTCCCGCCTCGTGATCGAATTTTTTCTATTCTTTATAAATTTATATTTATAAAGCATTTGAATGCCATAAAACCAAAAATATAAATTCAACCTGACAGCTAATTTATGTAGCCAACGTCACTAACACCACTAGCATAATAATTCAGATGATTGCAATGTCACCTCATAAATCAAAATCGGTTCAGCGGTTTATACTGCAGGGCGTGCCAAAGAAATATTATACATAGATACACTCGAAAAACATAACCCTCTTTCTTCCGTAGTCGGGGAAAATTTTGGGAAATTTTTCAATATCTGGTAACATAACACTCACACAGAAGCATCGTGTACGTACAGTGCAGCGGCGAAATGACAGCACACATAGCTTTATGGAAATGACGATATATTATTCGGTTTAGTTCGGCAACGCTCCATCTGTCTTTTATTTTGTAATCTAAGGCAAGAGTAAAGACCCGCCATGTTTGTTCTGTGTGGAGTTCTTATTTTGAAATTTTAGATCGTTCTAGAATGTTATCGAACAATGGAACATCCAGTTTCGAAGTTGTAGATGTTGTTTGCCCTTATCTTGCCGAACTGACCAAGGCGTAAAATAAAAGAGATTGTTTTCAGTTTCATAGTTTCTATGGTATTATTTGTCTATTCAAAAGAAACTAGTAAAAATAAAACAAAGTCATTATCAAGTTACGACGTGACTAATGTAAATACAAAATACCGACACATCAACAATTATAAATTGATGACAATCGATATTATTTTCCATATTGCTCCCCAGCTCTTAGACTAGAATTCTATGCGTCACTGGATTGGTTACCATTTCATTGGAGTAATTGTAAAAGCGAGACACACCTACATGAAATATACAACGAAATTTAGGCATAGCAACATTTGGAAATGTATCTAATGATTTAGAATTTTAGAGCATAAAATACTACCTACCATCTGTGGTCATGTCAATATACTCATCATGTGTTCTTCATATTTAAATTCATTTGCTTTCTGTTTATATTTTGTAATGCCTTCTCATAATTGGATAAGGTTTTTAACTTTTTAACTAAATACAGCAATCACATACAGATTAAAAAGGCAAGGCATTATATAACGTAAGCCATCTGATAGTAAAATTTTTTTTTTTTTATATCTTTATTTAATACGAGAGTTTGATCATACTTGATCATGTCACTCTCAAAAATAAAATCAAAACATAACAAAACAGATTATTCTAACAGTAAAGCATAATAATTATCTACCGTCTACTTAAACCTAAGGATACAATTTTAATTAATTTTCTTGCTTCATTTGAGGTCGGACAAGCTAAGATCATTTAATACTGCAATATGAATGTTTTCTTGGGTAAGCAAACTCCTCTAATAGAACAATCTTAGGTTTTAATTTTTGACAATTCCATTGAATAACGTTTAATTTTAAATAACAATTTTTATCCATTGCTAAACTTAAATACACTATCTATAATGTTCTTAACTAACGGCCAATCTGATATGTTCTCTACCATCAAAAGTATAATCCATTCAATGCATGTTTTTATCAATTTACTTATTTTAGCTTGCCAACTAAGTTTATTCAATAATACTATGTCTTTCAGTTTCAATAATAACTCGCTAAAGTTAATTCTATCACTAGATGCCGCCGCCTGATCATCTGGTTTTTCGTCTTTAATTTCTTGTTCCGATGCCGATGATGAAAAATCCCAATCCAATACCGAATTCTTTTGAAAATTATTTCTGGTTTTTATTCTCCTCTTTTTAGGTACAGCTTTCTCTTGTTTTTGTGCGTGAATTTCAACTTTTGTTTTAACAATATCGGCATAAGAAGGAGTATTGTCGGAAACTTTAATCGGTGTTGAAAATATATTAGAATTTAAATCAGGTGGAGGATCTTCCGATTCTTTTTCGGGTTCAATCGCTGTTTCGGGCGCAACGTAAAGCGCGAGAGCTTTAGTAAGTGCAACTGAAATCTGCCATTATGTCACGTATTTTATGTTCTTTAATGTACATCGGACAAGTTTCAGAAAGCGCCATATGCTTACCACCGCAATTAATGCATTTGAACTCCATTGTATCGCAATTGGCGTGATATCCACCGCATTTAGGGCACACTACTTTCGACGACGGGCATCTTTTAATCGTGTGACCTAGTCTCCAGCACTTTCGGCACTGTGAAACCGAGTGTATGTATTTTTCTACATCTACCCTCAAACCGTCTACATAAACGCAGGGGGGTCTATACGATCCTTTAAAACATAAACGAATGGTCTCGCAAAGTTTCCAATTGTCTCCTTCTCTCCGCCTACATCTCTGAACAGACACTAACTGGGCTGGATAATCACATTGTACTCGGCTTTTTATTTCTTCATCATTAAGTTTCAATTCAACATTTCGTATCACTCCATATGTATAGCTAACTTCCATGGCCTGTTGTACTTTAAAGCCCTTTTCTTGTAGATACGTTGATGATAATACTTTATCAGCATGGGAATGTTCGTTAAATTCAATGCGAATACGATTTGGATTCAGATATTTAATTCTTATTACATTAGATATATTCAGCTCTTTAAACAACTTAGCCAGTTCGAATTGCTTCGGCATTTTATCTGGGTGGGATACATAGACTTCAATTTTCTCATTATTGGTATTTCTCTGCTTTTTTTCCTTCCCTTTTACAACTTGCCACTCATTCTCATCCTTTTCTCTCTCCCTTTTCCTCTCTCATCGAACTCCCATAATACCATCATCTTCGATATCATCAGATTATTTACAAAATTCTATAGCCGTCTCCATACTTTCGTCCCGCAAAATATCACTATCATTACCATCAATAAAGTCTTTCCTAGAAACCGTTTCTTCATATTCACTCACACACACACTGTTACTGTCCGCATGCGACATGCTGGCGCCGTGCGCTGTGCACCGTCACGCTCGAGCGCGTCCGTGTTTATAAACAAAAGCAAAAGAATATCCCGCAAAGAAAACTAGACGCGACCACTCGCACGAACGCCGCGACGAGACTGAAAATTTAATTGAAAATAGTTTTATTTCTTATAATATAAAAAGCCAGACCGTAATTTTTGTTCTGTTTTACGTAATATAACCCCTTATCTTTATTAGCAATGTTATTTTAATATATTACAAAAACACACAATTCAATAAAACTGTATATTAGTATACCGTTTTCCCTTGAAACGTTATGTCAACGATACGGGAAAATGAAAACACCACGATATTTCATTTCGATGAAATTTTGGATCCCTTGTGGCTTAAGAAAAATGTCGTATAATTTTGTAATACGTTATTTTCATATATCTAGCTATATTGGTTTTTGTTGCGCACGTAAAACATTTTCCGATATTTGCAAATATTGTTGTCATATATCAGCCAATTTATATAAAACCTTCATGAATTATACACCACAACCTTCCTTATGAATGATTCTACCAATTGATGTAGGTACCGACTTTTTTGTACTATACATATAATATTTAATATTATTACACAAATTAAATTAAACTAAGACATTCATTAAACAATACATTTTTTATACGTTTAAAAAAGTTTTCACATGTAGGTACACGAAATATATTGAATTAAAAATAAATATGTAATTATACAAATTAATAAGTTGTTTTTACCACAAGACTTGTTTGTTATTGTAAAACGAGAAAAACTTATGCGAACCTTGAATTTTTTTTTTGAGATGCGGTATCATATTCACACTTCGTTTCTGGTGTTGTGAACGTTCGTAATGATTAAATTTCACGAAAACCGTGGGAGCCGTTTCCGAGGTAGCTAGCAGAGCGAAGAAACAAATTTATAATATCTTAGGGCTGATTTTTCAATCCTTGGTTAATACTTATTCGTCGAATAATGTACTAAACTACCATTTCAAAAATGTATTCTTTGGACGTATTTGACAGTTTACGGGTGACGTTTTCATTGTATTATCGTGTAATTATACTTTATTGGGCGGATAAGTTTTAACTATGGATTGAAAAATCGGCCCTTAATCGGGTAATTCGTGTTCTGGTAGTAAAGAAAAGTCATGACGCATTCCCTAGGAATTGTTTACATATAGTTTCTAGATTTCATATATTTATGGTAATACAACTAGAATGACTCTTTACAGATAAAAAAAAAAAGACGGGTTGCACTCCGGGAGTGCCGGCAGAAGTGAAAACTTGATTATTAACGTTCAGCATGTTTGATATTTTGGAATGGTATCCGTCTTACGCATGGAATATAAGGGCTATAAAAAAAAAAAAAAAACATCCGTCTTACGCTTTTTCGATCAGGCCACGTGTCCTGACGCGAGTTTAAGATTTTATACCCAACGCCGCTAAAGAAGTTTTCACTTCAATAAGAAAATAAATAAAAATCTTTTACATAATAAGTCATGGTACAGTTCACAGGTACAGTCTAATATGAACCCATAGCCTCATAAGATAAAACACGGAACCTAGTGGCATCTCCTAATTGTGTTCTTAAAATTACGTCTCAATCCTTCCTACTAATATTATAAATGCAAAAGTTTGTGTATGTATGTGTGTGTGTGTGTGTATGTATGTTTGTTACTCTTTCACGCAAATACTACTGAACCAATTACAATGCAATTTAGCACACATATAGAGGGTGACTTGGATTAACACATAGGATAGGTTTTATCCCGTAAATCCGGGAACGGGAACTATGCGGGTCTTTCTTTGAAAACGCGGGCGAAGCCGCGGGCGGAATGCTAGTGTTTATATTATGTAAATGTAGAAAAATTACGGAAGTCATTTGAATGAAAATTACTATTCATAAAGATTATCTAGTATCTTCTATCTTTTTTATATCAAATAAAAAAAAGAATTAAACTATCATCTTATAATAACGATAACATCTTTCCATTGTTATGTTATATGCTTAGATTACAAAATAAAAGGCAGATGGAGCATGACAGTCGTCCATCGCCCTTGTCAAAGAAAATACGAAATCAAAAACGAATACGAACCTCCGCCAGTGCTATAGCGATTCTAGTGTCATGCAATACGTCAAAAGTCGTTTGCTATTTTAGTAAAAAAATACTGTCTTGTGATATTAAAACGCTGTAAAATTTGTTACCGAAAACAAACAAAAAGATAAAACATCGTTTTACAGGTTTTCTGTAGATTATTTGGCTTATTTAATTTTGTATACAAATAATATTTTTACATATACGATGGAATACAAAACTTCAACGTATGCTGCCAGTATTTTGAAAATGATTTTGCCATTTTTATGGGTAAAACGGTAAAATGGTTAAAAGATCTTCGGGGTCACTTCGGGGTAGTGCTTTTCGATCTTGAATGTGATTATTTGTATAGTGCAATAAGTACATACTATCTCTATGGTGCAATAAAGGTTCTTGATCATTATTAGATAATTTTAATAAGCATAATACTTTTTTTTTGTTACTTTTATATAGCTTAAAAACGTCAGAGTCGTTTTCGCCCGCGATTTAATTCATTTGAACTCCGTGATGGATATGACAAAATTATTATTATTCAGGAATTATATTTATTTATTATTTTAGCGCAAGCAACCATACATAAATTTATGTTTTCTATTACCTACTTTTTATTCATAATTATTTACAATGCTATTGTTGTGTGTTTGTGTGTATTGGAATAAATGGTTTCTTCCTTCTTTCTTTCTAAAAATAAAATGTCCCGTGTTCTCGACTAAAAGCTACCGCTATCCGCATTCATATATTTTGAAAATAAAAAATAATATAATAATTGTAATTTTGAAACATTTTTTTTATGTAATTTATTTAATTAAAAATTGAATACAATTATTTTGTTCTTATATAACTTTAGTAGGTAGGTACTTTATCATTTATGTAGCAAAAGAATTTTTACAATATTATAAAAAATTATCATAAACAAGAATTTATATTAAAATTAAAACCTGACAGCTAATTAATGTAGCCTACGTCACTAACACCACTACCATAATAATTCAGATGATTGCAATGTCACCTCATAAATCAAAATCGGTTCAGCGCTTTATACTGCAGGGCGTGCCAAAGAAATATTATACATAGATACACTCGAAAAACATTACCCTCTTTCTTCCGTAGTCGGGGAAAATTTTGGGAAAATTTTCAATATCTGGTAACATAACACCCACACAGAAGCACAGTGTACGTACAGTGCAGCGGCGAAATGACAGCACACATAGCTTTATGGAAATGACGATAAATCATTCGGTTTAGTTCGGCAACGCTCCATCTGCCTTTTATTTTGTAATCTAAGGTTATATGTAATTTAAAAATATGTGGATTTTCCTTATACTTATCGGAAAGTGCGGTATTTTTTACGGGTATTAGCTGTTTTATTTATTTAATACTAGCTTACCGCCCGCGGCTTCGCCCGCTTTGTCTAAAACCTAATAAATCTTAATATTAATGCAAAGAAAGCAAGTTCTTATTACACACGCTGAAACAAAATTCTGTAAATACGTATATCTTAATATATATATAAATCTTCTTAATATATATAAATCTCGTGTCACAATGTTTGTCCTCAATGGACTCCTAAACCACTTAACCGATTATAATAAAATTCGCACACCATGTGCAGTTCGATCCAACTTGAGAGATAGGATAGTTTAAACATGTAGGTACCACGGGCAAAGCCGGGGCGGACCGCTAGTTATATACTAAAACCTTCCTCTTGAATCACTCTATCTATTAAAAAAAAACCGCATCAAAATCCGTTGCGTAGTTTGAAAGATTTAAGCATACAAAGGGACACAGGGACAGAGAAAGTGACTTTGTTTTATACTATGTAGTGATAGTGATTTTAGTTGTGTTATTAAGGAATGTTTGGAATCGAATTATTAATTTATTTATTAACAATAAACATTATTTAATGGTATTTACAATAACATAAAGCTACATATTTTTTATTCACTTTAGCATTTATTTCATTAATTATTTGTTAAGTATATGTACCTATATATACTATATAATATGTAGTCTGAATTGTCTTTTAAGTTATTACTTTTCAATTTGCAAGTTGTTTACCAACAACGTTATTGTTAACGTCAATACAAATTGATGTAGTTTACGCAAAGCTATAAAATATAGCGTTAATTTATTATAAACTAATTAATATAAATAAAATAAAATAGTAATGTATTTTAGTTTAAAATATAATAAACGGGAGCGAAGTCGCGGGTGGATTCATAACAATATTATAATAATTGCGAAAGAACTGTCTGTATGTTTCTATAATTTAAGGTACAAATAAAATATAATAATTATAATCATTATATCATTATAATACTGTAATTAAAACCGTAAATGAAGGATAATTTGCGGTAAACCGAAAAGTAGAGCAGGCTCCAAGGAGATGTTCGTTTGCAAAAATAGCGGACCTAAATCTGACTTCTGATATATATTGTATAGATCCCAGACATCCTATAGACAGATGTTGCCAACCAGTTTTGTGGTCCCCCTCCCCCCACCCCGGTAATTAAATATGGCATACAAAGAAAAAAATAAAAATTTCCAAAACATGCCGTGTGGGGTATCAAATGAAAGAGCTTATTGAGTAGATCACGAATATATAGCATACTATAACATTTCTTACACTTTCTCTAAGATTTTTTAGAAAATTTACGAAAATGCTCCATTTTTGAGTTAACTTTAAACCACTATAGATTGAAAACTCATGAATAATTTTTTTAAATTATTATTTTAAATAATTAACAATAGTCCATTGTTTACGATTCAATAGTTCGTAATATAATATAAGTGAGCTATATATATGTGGTGGAGTTGATGACCCCATAAAATGTTTTAAATTGCAAGGCGCAACTTTCACTAAAGTTACCGATTTGAAATCTAATCACACAGAGGCTGATTCAAGAATGTTCTCCCATATTTTTCATTCTGTCAAACACAACGACAGTGCAGAGATAATTATTCTAAGCCCTGACACCGATATTTTTGTATTAGGCCTTTATTTCTGGCATAAACTTGAAAATATACTCGCCATCTTTGAATGCTCCCCCCACTCCCCCATGCAACTATTTCACTGTACGAACTATTGAATCGTAAACAATGGACTATTGTTAATTATTTAAAATAATAATTTAAAAAATATATTCATAAGTTTTCAATCTATAGTGGTTTAAAGTTAACTCAAAAAAGGAGCATTTTCGTAAATTTTCTAAAAAATCTTAGAGAAAGTGTAAGAAATGTTATAGTATGCTATATATTCGTGATTTACTCAATAAGCTCTTTCATTTGATACCCCACACGGCATGTTTTGGAAATTTTTATTTTTTTCTTTGTATGCCATATTTAATTACCGGGGTGGGGAGAGGGGGACCACAAAACTGGTTGGCAACATCTGTCTATAGGATGTCTGGGATCTATACAATATATATCAGAAGTCAGATTTAGGTCCGCTATTTTTGCAAACGAAACTCCACTGAGAGTCCGGTCTAAAGTATTCAAGTTACAATTATAAAATGTTAAAATTAATTATTTTTCGTAACTAGTTACGCAAAAGTAATAATGAAAAGAGCAATATTTTTGGTTATTTCACATCATTTTTTCGTAATTGATGAACATGTTATAATTTTATGGGAAGTTGACCGTGTTTTTTTAGTGTATTTAAGGCTTCGTCGATAGTTTCGTACTAGGCTGAACAATAAGAAAGCCTATAATATGTAAAAAGAAAACGAAACTCGGTTTTAATGGTAATTAATATTAGTAATTACTTCTATATACGAGGTCTGTAAAGCTGGCGATAAAAAATCGGCGAAATTACGATAGACGGTAGATTTGACACACTCTTGACACACTCGTAGACAAGTCGTAGATAACAACATTTATTTTATTTAGGGCTGATTTTTCAATCCTTGGTTAAAACTTATTCGTCGAATAATGTATAAAACTACCATTTTAAAAACGTATTCTAATTGCCCGTATTTGACAGTTTACGTAACATTTTAATATTATCGTGTAATACTTTATTGGACGGATAAGTTTTATCCAAGCATTGAAAAATCGGCCCTTAAGCAACATTAATTTATTTCTAAGTTAAAGATAGGGTTAAATTTTTGATTCGATGTCCCCGAATTTCATTATTTTGTGCTGTTTAATCGATAGCTGGTAGTGGATTTTCTTAACAAACTGCTTTTCTTTTCCAACGAAAATGCGTAGTTTCTGTGAAAATCGAAAATGAAAATTATTTTTTTTAAGGTTATTTTTGTACTAAAAACGACACTTTTATACCATTGTCGTATTAAAACTTCTAGTAATCTCGCACACAGGCAATATTTTTAAATATATTGCCGTATTATTAATTTATTTATAACAATTTCTTAAATTATATTACCTGAAAATGTACTATATAGCCAAAAATTTAAGTTTGTATTTACCACGTATTTACGACATGCCACAGATAATAAATGTTATATGACGCGTTCACGATTGTAGATAATAAACATAATTAGAAAGTGATTTTTAAAATGAATTTGTCAAAAATAATTTTAATTTTGAAAGCATTTAATAATAACAAAAATTTTACGATACATAAATAAAATACAAACAAGTTGTTTAAACCTACATAGTTTATTTTTTGTTTGAGTGGGAATCGCCCTAAAGTCGCTTCTGGCACTCGCCGGCCGCTGCCGCGGCACGCTCGCTTCGTTCGCTCGGCTCGTGCGGCAGTTCAAACGTTAACCTAACACGCTCGTCGCTTCGCTCCTCGCTACCTATTACATATATATAAAGCTACACTACCACTCACTCACTCACTGACTCACTGACATCGCTTTTCTCGGAAACTACGTGGAAAGTGGGGGGGATTTCGACGTGATCGTGTAGAGGTGCGCCGAGTGACCAGAGGAAAAATATAGCGATCTCGATCACCTTCGAATACCGAGTGGACCCCTGGTGGTGCGCAGAAACGGTGCCACCTGGAGGGGGGGTGTCTGAACAAAAAATGCTCGGAACTGGTGGCGATTACCAGGGGTGGTGGAAAAATGGCGATTTTCGCGAAAACAAGATGGCCGCCGTACTTTGCCAAAATCGCCGTTTATGAATCCTTACGTCTCAAATTTGGCACACGTGCTCTGTTCGAGCCGGCGAATCGATCGGTGCCCCGTTCGAGTGGCTCCGGGCCCCCGTTTCCAACTTCCATACAACGTAAAATCCAACGGCCCGCGATAACGGTGAGAGTTGGGTGGGGGGTCCCGGAACTAAAAATGATCACCACCCTGGGACGCTACCAGGGAGCCATAGTGGGACGCTCGATTTTGGAATTTTTCCATTTTTGGCGCAAACATAAAAACGTAAATTTAGACGAGGTGGCGCAACGGAGAAATACACCAATGATGCATTCGTACTCGCCCAGCTCCCAGGATATCCAGAAAAATACGAAATCTTAAACTTTCCCTCATCTCTCGAAGACGGTCAACGGCCCGCGCAAACGGTAGCAGCTACATCTGGGGTGCTCGAACTAAACTTGGAGTAGACCTCGAGCAATTACCACAGATAGTGAAAAAAATTCAAAATGGCGGAAAGAATGGCCGCCGCCATACAATTTCTAAAACGGCCATTGCTGGGCCGATCGCGCTGAAACTTGGCACAAGGGCTTTAATCGAGCCGCACATTGAGGTGGGATACTCATAATTGAGTTTCCACCGCTGGTTTCCGAGTTTCATACAACGCGAAATTCGACGGCTCTCCGAAACGGCGCGAGATAGGTGGGGGGTGTAGAACTAAAAAATGATCAGGAAGATGGGGCGCTACCAGGGCAATGGAGAAATTTCAAATTGGACGCCATTTTTTTTTTCAAAAATGGCCAATTTTTCAAAGCAAGATGGTGGCGCCGGTTACTTTACGATGGGTCTAAAAATTGACTTTTGTGCTTTTATCGGCCATATTCACAAAACTGCATACTCAGAATCTCTCTCCGACCCCTGGTTTCCATTTTCCATACATCACGAAATTCAACGGCTCTCTGAACCGGTGGCAGGTAGGTTGGGGTCGTCGAAGTAAAAAATGCTTCAAAACCTGGTCCGCTTCCAGACATGTAAAAATTTTTGGTAAAAAGCGAATTTTTTTTTTTCGAAAATTTTGTATGGAAATTTCCATAGTAGGAAGGGTAATCGCATAGCAATAGCAAAAGACGGCGCCGCGGGCTGCTTGCTGCCCGCACACGGCGCAACCGCGAAGGTTGACAGCCTCCCGGAGTAGAAAATATTTGAATAAGTAGGTAATTTATAAGCAGTTTCGACTGACTGTGGAATCGCTGTTAGCAGATAATAACAAATGGATAGGGAATTCTAATGCATTTTCAAATCACTGAAGATTACTGCCCTGGGACGCGCCGCGGGCTGCTTGCTGCCCGCGCACCACGCAACTTCGGTGGAAGATGGCCTCCCGGAGTAGAAAAAAAACTTGAATAGGGAATTTATAAGCATTTCGGACTGACTGTGGAATAGGTAACGAACCGAGATGAGTAATTTCTATTGATGTTATTATAATATTGTAATTGTAAAAAATCGAGGTTATACAACCATATTTTTATAGATTCTCTACGGACAGTTCTCACACAACACTAAGGTTTCCGTATAAGTATGAAACTTCAATATAAGACCTTGCCAAGATTGCTAATCTACGGTTTTTATTATTTTTGTTGTTTTTTGGGGTAATAGCACAGATGTACAAAGGGTGTTTATTGCACAGAAGAAATGCATAAGAGCCATATGTAGCAGAGCTCCCGATGAATCCTGTAGACCAATGTTTAAAAAACTTGGTCTATTGCCGCTTCCGTCACTCTACATTTACGATGTTTGTGTGTTTGTATCAAAAAATCTGCATCTTTTCAAAAAGGCTTCTTATATAAATGATCGTAGTCGTAGGGATCCTAATAAACTTATTTTAGATGAAAATCCTCGACTTAAGTTGTATAACAAAAATTGTATTTTTATGTGTATTAAAATTTATAATCACGTACCTAATAAATTTAAAAATAATAATGGCAAATTATGTAAAAAAGCATTAGGAGAATGGCTAACCAATCGGTCCTTCTACAGTATTAAAGAATTTTTTGATGACGAGAAATAACATTATAATTGACAAGCTAATTTATATGATATAATAAGTAATAATTTTGTAATTAACATTTGATAATTTAATTGGACCCATTGTTTTATATAAAATTATAAAATTTGCATGCTGTTTTTTAATGACGGCTAAACATGTTGTACCTACTATAAGTAAAAATGTAACATCTAAAAATACCATGTTTAACGTAAATAAAGAATTATGAATTATGAATTATGAATTATGAATTATGAAGCGACATCGACATCATGATCTCTGAAATTTTCAGATGTAGGTATCAAGGTTCATAAGATACAGCCTGGTGGCAGATGGACAAACAGTCAGCCAGTCAGTAATAGGGTCCCCTTTTTACCCTTTGGGTACAGATTCTTAAGAATAGAACATTTTTATTTTTAATTATAAATTTTTAAATCATTAATATTCAAGATCTGTAGAATAAGTGTGGAACCTATACTATCACATTAAACATGTATAGTAATAAGTATTTATCTATTAATAATTATTTATACAGATTTTTTATTTCATTTAGCTTTCACCAATGTTGTAATAAAAATTAAGTGTGAATAAAATGTACTTACCCACCCTCTTCAAATATTTATATGATTTCAAATCAAATTGGAATAATAAAAATTCATAATCAACAAGCATTCAATGAGAATTTTATAAATCAATACAGTTTACTTTAACATACATGCTATATGCAAAGTTATCTAACATTAAAATAAAGGTATTTTAAAAAATTATATGAAAGCAATTTAAATTATTTTTTTCTACTTTAGGAATATTATTACTAAGAGACACTAGATTAATAAGAAAATGAAACACATTAAAAAGTTTTCATTATAATATATTTACACTGAAAACATAATATCCAAACCATATGATAACTATTTATTTAATTTTTAATTATAAACATGACTTGGTGTAGGTATAGGTACTATGTTTAAATTAATATTTTAATGATACAGTAACTTTTATTTCATATTTTTGTCAAGACTTCTGCAGGGATCCCGAGTTACATTGTTCTTGAAAGATATTTTTTGGATAGATATATTAAATTTATGATGTTTGGTGAATTAAAATTGATAAAGAGTATGGCCAAATTATTATACTCGGTTCCTTTTTTCTTATAGCAAACAATGTTGTTTAAAATGTAGACGGCTTTCACTTATTAGGTATATTCTGTACTAGCAGTCCGCCCCGGCTTCGCCCGTGGTACATATTTACGTTTTCTCTACGTAAAAACCATCCTCGTACTTCAAGGAATATAATAAAAAAAGAATTAACGAAATCGGTCCACCTGTTCTCGAGTTATGCGCTTACCAACACATTTTGGGATTCATTTTTATATTATAGAAGATAATTATAATAAAGTAAGAAGTATAAAATGTACAGTAGCAATAGCTATCAAGTTTTCAGAGATATCATGGTTATTCAAATTGAAATTTATACACTTTATTACTATTTTTCATCTATAATATAATACCATCAATGGGTCAATCAGTCTGAGTTATTCAATATTAATAATACTAATAACTTTCTGGAATCTTAGACAGACACCTCAAATAAATGAAATTCGGGATCACGTTTCAAAAATTTAACCAATATTTGAATAAGTAATTTATAAGCAGTTTCGACTGACTGTAGAATCGCTGTTAGCAGATGTAACAAATGGACAGGAAATTCTGTCTGGGATGAGCCGCGAGCTGCTTGCAGCTCGCGCACCACGCACCCTCGAAGGTGGACAGCTCCCCGGAATAAAAAATATTTGAAGGGGAAATTTATAAGCACTTCCGATTGACTGTGGAATCGCTGTTAGCAGATAATAGCAAATTCACGGGGAATTTTAATGCATTTTCAAATGACTGAAGATTTCTGCCCTGGGATGCTTCGCGGGCTGCTTGCAGCCCGCGCACTACGCTCCCTCGAAGGTGGACAGCCTCCCGGAGTGGAAAATACTTGAATGGGGAATTTATAAGCATTACCGACTGACTGTAGAATCGCTGTTAGCAGATGTAAGAAATGGACAGAAAATTCGAATGCATTTTCAAATGACTGCCCTATTGCTTCAACCCAGGGGCAAAAGGGGCTCGCGGGCTGCTTGCAGCCCGCGCACAACGCACCCTCGAAGGTCGACAGCATTCCAGAATAGAAAATTTATGAATTGGGAATTTATAAGCACTTCCGATTGACTGTGGAATCGCAGTTAGCAGAAAATTATAAATGGACTTGGAATTCTAACACATTTTCTAATGACTGCCCTATTGCTTCAACCCAGGGGCAAAAGGGGCTCGCGGGCTGCTTGCAGCCCGCGCACAACGCACCAGCTAGTTTGAATACTAAAAGTAAAAGTTAATCCATTTTAAAAACTGAAGCAAGTGAGCTATAAAAAAAAAATTAAAATGTATCATTTATACTCTATGATAAGCTAGTATATTTGTATTGCTAATCTGTGATCTGCGTCATATTAACTAATCTGTGTTATCTGTGGCTTGTTGTGAATACAAATTAGGGAACGATTTTTGGATAGACTAAATTGTTAAAATAATATTTTAACAAAATAAATTGTAATATGTAAATAAAGTAATAGGTACGTAAATATATTTAAAAATAATGCGTGTGAGTGTGATAATTAGACATTTTGATACTATAATGGCTTAAGATTTTACTTAAAGTTGCGTTTTTAGTACAAAAATAACCTTAAAAAATATCATTTTCAATTTCAATTTTCACAAAAACTACGCATTTTCGTTGGAAAAGAAAAGCAGTTTGTTAATTAAATCCACTACCAGCTATCGATTAAACAGCACAAAATAATGAAATTCGGGGACATCGAATTAAAAATGCAGCCAAAGATAGACTGAATAGACTTAAAGACACTGAATATACTGATGTTTTAAAATAAATAAATCAACCCTTCTTACATAATTTAGGGGTATTGCCATCCTATCTTTAATGTTACATTATTCTTGAAATGAATTCTGAAAAAAGGTCTTCATACAATTTTTTTATTAATACACATTTTTTGATCGACTAAGTACTACGTGACTATAATAGTGAACCTTTTCCGTTTTTCTTTTATAAGTTGATAATAGACATGTATTTTGTAATAGTTTCGTGGAGTAGTGGGATCCGAGCTCAATTAAAAAAGTGTAAACAATCAATGTAAATTATAATAATTGGTTTACATACATATTATATAAACATCGTAATTATTATGTATTTATTAAGGAGTAAAAAATGATAGTACCTACGTGATTAGTTTTTTATGTTCCGGTGTTTATGACCAACTCATTATCTTGTAAGTAATAACACAAAATTGGTTAATTACTTGAACCATAACATTACATTTTTTATGCAATGGCATATGAAAAAGTTTTGTCTTAGCCATGTCTTAGCATCGTACAATAATAATAACTAGTAAGCATCGTTCGACAAATAAAAAAAATGGAAGGTATTCGAAATTCAAACTTACCCTGAACCTATATTTTCCAACCGGCGGCCTCGCATACGGGATCCCTTGAAAACTGGCAAACATTCGTCCATTGGTAGACTCCTTCCAGGTTCCTTGTAACATGCCATGGTGCACCCGTACAATGGGATTTGCCCGTTGACCCGCCGCAAACGCTACGAGAAGCGACGTTAAAAATAAACACAAATTTGACATTTCGATTCTGCGTGTAACGTGCGCGCGCATCAATCTCCCGCGCTTAACTAATAGATCACATAATAGATGAAGAGATTTATTATGTAGTTAGAACGATTTGACAGCTGCTGTCATTAGCTACTTGTTTTTTTTCTGTTGTGTTAGTGGTTAAGGTAAATTGATGGAATCATTAGCGGCCATTAATAAATTAATGTTCATGTTGATATTTTATGATGGATAAGGACGCATAATTGCCGATTTTCATCTATAATGCTAATTATAATTTAATTAATTAATTAATTGGTACAAATTATTGAATTATAATATTTCCTCGACTTCAGTATTTTTTATTGGTAAAGTTATTTTTCATCAAATATGTATATTTATTTCGTCATCAAAAAATTTATACATGATACAATTATTATTCAATATTAAAATTTAATTTGTGTAGCAATTAAACAAAGGCTAGTCCTTTTAAATTTTATAGAATTCATAAAGTGGTAAGTCAAGATTTAAACTTACATTGTTTTCATGTAATCTGTGGTGCTAAGTAAGGCCACTTAATGTTCACCAAATAACCCTTGACGTGATCTTTGTTGGAAGTTCAATGGTCAGGGCGTGGGTGCAGTTCGATCCAGAGGTTAAATAATATATGATACTAAACTGACGTTTAGATAACAGACAGGGAAGTTATACCTAGTTAGGAGTTTATAGTGAATAATTAAAATACCTAGCAAATTAGGTTCTACCTGTCTTAACTCATTAATAATTAAAAAAATGATAATTTTAACTAGTAGGTACCTACTACTCATTGATATTTTATCACAATTTTAAGAATTTCTTGAATTCGTAATGAGTTATGATGAATTGACAATTTGTTATTTGACCAATTAGTTAGTCGTTGACCTATAATATGGTGATAATTTTTTATCTACTTTTAATTAGAACTTTTAAGTGACTTAAAAAGGTTATCAATACGATGCGTTTGTGTGTAATATTTTTGAAAATAGGTCTTTGGTGTTAGTTATTACGGGGTGTTTCACCTAATTATTGCCCGCTTTGTCTGAAACCTAATAAATTATATACTAAAACCTTCCTCTTGAATCACTCTATCTATTAAAAAAGCCGCATCAAAATCCGTTGCGTAGTTTTTAAGATTTAAGCATACATAGGGACAGAGAAAGCGACTTTGTTTTATACTATGTAGTGTAGATGTACCCTTACATTCACAGAAAGTCGGTTGTTACACAAATTTTTCACAATTACTGCACAGCGATTTTATAAAGAAAAGTAACAAAAGATAATATATATTTTATCAGTTTTAAAATTGAATAAAGTTATAGATAACACTAAAGAAAGCTCACTATGATATTCTAAATAGTTAAACTTTGCGGGAGCGATTTGACTTTTTTAAAAAGAAATAAAATTAAATTAAAATTAAACTTATTTAATTACTTAACTATAACAAGTGGACGATTTGGAGTCACAAATGTTAATGCCCAGAATTACATACATGGTACCATCGATACAATATTGCGAAACAAATGTTTTTCAATAACTGCAATGCTTATGTTAAATTGCAAGAACTCTCCGGTGGTCTTGCTGAGGCCAGCGGAAGGCTATTGCTCAACCTAATACAGAGGGTTGGGGTGGATGCGTAACTCCTCCCTCCTTAAGTGCGAAATTATCGGTTTGTTCATTTTTAATAACTATCCGATGATTTCGCAGACATGTTACATTTAATATCTTATAACGAAGTAAGTAAAGTAAAAATAGAATTACAAGTACAAAGATTAAAAATAGAGACGTATAGCCTAAAGTAGCACTGAATCTAAAATTTATTTCACTGTTAACCATTTCACTATCACTGAACACTGATTGCTTTAATATCGTTGACATATATTTAACTTCGTCCTAGTTGATGCCTCGCATATTGAGTACACGTGTACTGGATAATATGGAGTTCTATTCACAGGTAATTGCGGCAAAACTGTAATTTTTGTTGGTTCTACAGGATCATTCTCAGTGATTAATTGGTGAGGGCGAGTCGTTATATTCTGGATCTCGATGCTACATGGTTCGTCGATGGTCATTATGTATGTGCCCACGACAGGATATTTGCTGACATCACCATTGCAAATTTGAGTCAGAGTATTTCTGTATTTTGAGAAAAGTATCCAACTTATAGGTGTGATTCTTTGAATTCTCACATTCTCTATATTGATTAGCTGTTGTTCGCAGTGCATTGGGTTTCCTTCAAATTTAAGCAGTTGTTCTATGCAAGTAGTTTCAGGATATAGAGTTTGATTTTGTTCATCGCATAGAAATTGTTCTCCAGCAGCGAGCGATCGGCACGGTTTTACGATCGGTAAGTATTTCATCCCCTTTGCCAACAGGTAAGGATATTTAGGAAAAATGGAAACGGTTTTACTATCGGATACACGGTACATAGGTATAGACTATAGAGTATAATTTGTAATAGTTATAAGTATAATTATCTGTAATTGGAACCTCCATTATGAACGTAATCTGGTTTTGTTTAATATACGATTTAACATTAATAGTTTCTTCTAGTTTTACTAAATTTGCCTCACTCGCTTTAAACACTAAATTTTCAGTTTGAGATATAAGAATTAAATGTTGCAACAACTCAGTAGAATTAATAATACTTTGATGTAATATGGATACTTTACTAAATGCTAGAGCAGTCTCTATTTCTCCTAATTTTATAAAAATAGAACGAAAATTACTAACAAATAAATTTAAAAGGCTTACAACATAAGTAGTATAAACCCAATGATTATCCTTAGATGCTAATTCCTTAATCATAGATTCTACAATTTTTAAACGCTTATCCAATATATTAGAATTTTGATTTAAGACTTCAGTAGAATTGATAAAACTATCGAGCATTTTAGATATTAAGGTAATTTTATTTCTAACGATAGTTTGATCGTTTTCAAGTTTAGCTGTAAGTTTATCGTATCTCATAGCGTCACTATAGTCTAAATTTCCCGTTATAATTTTAATTAAGGAACCTAGAGGGTTGAGGATACCTCTCTTGACGCGTTTGTGTGGAACTAACTGTTCGTATTTCTGAACCGTTATGTCACGAATATATTCAGCGTGATATTTTGCCACTTGAAAATCGTGTAAGTATGAAATATTCTTATTAATTAAACTATCGAATTCACTGTATTTGCTTATAATAAAATTTAAGTCATCCTTAATCTTATCTAAATTTAAAACCTTAATTATAGTCCAATAGTCTGTTTGGAGATATGCTTGCCCTTCTTTTACAGGATAAATTCCCGGGTTATGTTGAAGAGGTTGTAGTTGAAGGGCCAGCGCGGACCAAATCACTATCAGCCAACACCACCTGCGGAGGGC
The DNA here is from genome assembly GCA_029959065.1 of Colias behrii. Lineage (NCBI taxonomy): Eukaryota > Metazoa > Arthropoda > Insecta > Lepidoptera > Pieridae > Colias > Colias behrii. Next base: position 2,278,468 of record JARWMC010000013.1, read on the forward strand.
GTTTTACATTTTCAATAGGGACCTTAGTCTTCCTTTTACCAATCTCTATCGGTATAACGTTCCTTGAACCTTGTCCTATAACCTTAGCTTTATGGAATCGCGGCTTATCCTTGCTTTTTCGCTTATTAACGTCTTTCGCAAATATAATTTTTCCTGAAGGGAGACTGATTTGATCTTCACCACCTCTCCTATCCTTTACTTTTTGCTTAGTTTCGATCATTTTCTCTGCTAAATGTTTATATAGAACCTTTAAACGTTTTGCATGGTCCTTAACCAATTGCTGTACATAATGCTTCTCGAAATCTGCGTTAAATAAGCTACCTGAATCCGTGTGACCAAATACTACTTCAAAAGGGGTTAAGCCCGTAACTGCATGAATTGAACTATTATAGGCAATAATTGAATACATCATTACTGATGCTGCATCCGTACATTTCTCTTCATATTTCGCACATCTATAAATTTCGCTAATGGTCGAATGTAAACGCTCAATTAATCCCATTGAATTAGGATTATTAGGTGAGCCGATATGAAGCTCAATTTTATGTAAATTCAAAAATTCTTTCATTAGCTCGTTGTTAAATTCACTACCGGGATCTGAACTAATCTTTCTAGGAGTGCCGTAAAACGAAAAATACTTCATGAGTGCACGCACTACCTCTGCCGTTGATCTATTGTCTATTGGAATGGTTTGACCTAACTTACTAAATGCGTCGATAATAGTTAAGTAATAATTTCCTTCTATCTGAAAAATATCAATAAATATTTCTTGGAAAGGCGCGTCTTGTGTTTGAGTTAACTGTAAAATCGGTTTAAAGGGATTACGATCATACTTCATTTTACAACACGTTTCACAAGCGTTAATAAGGGCTGTAATAGTTTCCTGCATATTGTGCCAAAAATAATTCCTACGTATACTCGCTAGAGTCTCTTTAATACCGCGGTGACACGTTTTGCCTTGATGGTGTTTTATTATAATAGCCTTTTGTTCCTTTTCATCTTCTATAAAAACTACACGCTCCGTACATTCAAATAACAATACTGTATCTTTTCTAAATAATTCTATGACAATGCTAGTGAACTGTTTGCGATGTTCATCATCTTCGAAATAAATAAAATACTTAACTTTCGGTTTAATATACTCTTTTAAAAATTGTTTTACTAGATCCGGGTTATTAGTAGGCAAGAATACTTCTAAAACCTTTTGCTTTTCACGTGAAAGGTCGTGAACTTGCATTTCGTTCTTAAACCACGTATATACTAAAATTTGATTTGGTTTCGTATCTATTGCTTCATGTAATATAGGTATACCGGACGATTCTACTATATTAGCTGAATGAACTGTATCCGATTTTGACGTTACAGATGGTGACCTGACTGGGTAGTCACATGTTCTAGGAGAACTTAGCGCCGACAGAGTTTCAGAGTCGGGAATAGATATCGTTTCACTAGAATCGCGTTCTGATATAGTAATTGTACTAGAGTCGTTACGCGTTCTTGGCCTATTGTCTCTATCGCCTATATTAACAACAATAGATTCGTTTTCATTATCGGAATGCGTAGCGTTAACTCTAATTCTAGATAAAGCATCCGCGTTAAAATTTTGCTTCCCAGTATCAATCATAAATTTGGAATTAGTTTCAGGAATATAAATGTGTGGAAATTTCAGATTTGGATCGCAATTTAATTCTATGATTTTTTCTTTGTAGAGGCTTTCGTTTGAAAATTTTCTTCATCAGACACATTAACGTCTTGAGTATCGTCAGTGGGTGTATAAATCTCATTCGCGTCGTATTCGTAATTCGTATCGTAAGGATTACAGCCATAATAATTCGTATAGTCGTAAGGATCATAGCCATAGTAATAATTGTCATTATGTAAGTCGGTTTTATTCACTCTGAAACCTGGCTGAGTTATATTTTGTGGTCGAGGGGGTGCCGTCCTCATGGAAACGTCAGTAGACTCAAAGCGGTTATTTTGAGGAGGTCTTTGACCGAAATTCTGTGGCGTCATACCAAATGTTTCAGGAGGCCTATAACCAAATTGTGGGTTTTGATTAAATATTGGCCTATAACCAAATTGTGGATTTTTATTAAACGGTTGTTGGGGTGTAAATTTAAAACCAAATTTTTGAGGTACATTTGGTATCCCAAAATTAAATCTTTGTTGAGGATTTTGTAAAAATTGGGGCACCGTAACGTTAGGCGTTTGTTTCGGCACCGTTGTATTATTATGGATACGATTGCGCGACTGATATTGCTCGTGAAAATTAACTTCTTCTAAAACAATTTCTAGAGCCTGTTCTAATGCACTAGGTGATTTCAGTCTTACAATACGCACCATGCTTTCGGGCAAATTATATAAGAAAACGTTCAGGGCTGTATGATTATAAATCGCAATTTTCGCGCGTTTAATTTCCGTATCTACCGATAAATTTACCTTCGATATTAGTAACGATCTAATATTCTGTATCCTATTACAAAATTCAAGATAACTTTCCCCGGATTTTATTTTACAGGACTCGAGAGAGATTTTTATGCAATCCTCACTACGCGGATCACCAAAATGTTGTTCCAGTAATTCTTTTAGCGCGGGCCAAGTATTCATATCTTCGCGCTCGGATAGTAACGCGGCGGCATCGCCTATTAATCTACTAGTTATGGCATGTAAAACGTAAATATTCTGCTCTTCATGCCCTCTAAATTTATTAATTATATATTCACATTTTCGAAAGAATAGATTCAAAATTCTTTTGTCTCCACCAAAAAGGGGAATAAGCTTTAACATATCACTCGGAATTGTTATTACGTTTACGCTTTGGATTTCGCGTTCCATGTTAAATAAGTACAGAGTTATTAAAGTTCTGAAGTCTTTAACCAATTACAATAATTTCGAATTATAAAAATCACACACACAGAAATCAATTAAAAACACGATATAATAAAAATTCTTAAAATATAGCACAATAAAAAAAATTATATGTTACCAATTACTATAAAAATTAAAACTTGAAGTTAGGTATAAAATCACATATAAAATATAAAAATTATTAATTGAATTACGATCAATTTTGAGATCAATTAAATCAATTAATATTGATATTTATTTATGCAAAAATCATTTAATTTTCTAATTTAAAACTTTTAATTAAGTTACACTCTATAGTTAATTAGTCTGTGCAGAGTTTTATGCAAGACAATTTCTTAGAATTAAATACGATATTTCTTATGTATAACTAATTACTGATTTAATAGAATTTCATATTAAAACCAGATCCGTTATAATGCGAGACGTTCAATCCCAAAATAACAGTTAAAAATAGTTAAAAGTCAAAATTACACTCTCGTGAAAAGGATATGGGAATATATCAGAAAGGATGGCAAAAAGTTTTACTCACCAACCGATCGTCGATCCCATGTCCTCGTCGTGGTCGTTTAACAAATTTATTATTCGGTTCTTTTAGGATAGCACGGCCTTTATAGCAATGTTCTAGGGCTAATTTTGAAGACCTCTAGACATGCAGACCTTATAATATGGCTATCCTACCGGCTGCGCCAGTTAAACTTTGCGGGAGCGATTTGACTTTTTTAAAAAGAAATAAAATTAAATTAAAATTAAACTTATTTAATTACTTAACTATAACAAGTGGACGATTTGGAGTCACAAATGTTAATGCCCAGAATTACATACATGGTACCATCGATACAATATTGCGAAACAAATGTTTTTCAATAACTGCAATGCTTATGTTAAATTGCAAGAACTCTCCGGTGGTCTTGCTGAGGCCAGCGGAAGGCTATTGCTCAACCTAATACAGAGGGTTGGGGTGGATGCGTAACTAAATTGTACTTGACTAGTTTTTATTATTCAGTTTCAAGTTGACATCCTATTGAACCTTTGTTGTCTGAAATCTCAAAGAGATACATTCATAACAAATAATATTAATTTGTAAAACAATAATTTCGAAACAAATTGAATCTGTATATCTCCGATATTCATGAATGTACAATAAAATGACGATTATGTCCCAAACAGATTTATAATTGTAAGGAAGTTTTGTTTACAAATTTATTCCCTCCTTAATTAAACATAATAAACATATAGAGATGAGAATAAAATAGATTTCAATTGAATAAATTTAATTCTGATCGAATTAATTTGTGTTGTTGACATTCCCGATGTTCACTTTAAATGGATTGGTAGCTTTGCCAAAATTACTTTGCCGCGAAAATTATTTGAACTGTCATTCGCAAAGCTGTTATTATTTATGGTACAAAATTTTAGTGGAGGCTGCGAAAAGAATTAATGAAAAATAGAGTTGGGTAGTTAATGTACAGTTATGGGCAATGACAAATTATTTTCAAGTTTAAAATCGCGAAATGTAGGTAGTTGAAACAGGATTTTTGGCAGGCATCTACACTAAGTTACAAGTTCAAGAAACTTATGTGACATAATGAAAATTTTAGTGGTTTTAATGCGTCTAAGTATAGGTAATTAATCATTACCTACGACTAGTAATATATGTTTTTAAATCAATGCATACAGCATTACATAATTAACTTTTTGGGATATAAACATAATGACGTCATAGTTTAGAAAGCTTCTGCAATGCTGTTACATCAGAAGATGACACATTTATTTTTACCAGGTATTTGTACCAGGGTATCAGCCTATTCAAAGAGATGATGAGCAAAATCAGTTTTATGAAGGTTCTATGACGTCATAGATACCTTCTGGAAGATTCTTCATACTGTACATTAAAATGACGCAATTGACTTCTTTGCAAATATTTTATTGTCCCGTTGTCTGTACTAGGATAGCAGCCTGTTGCTAGAGATGACAAACGCACCGGATGTTATACCTTCTAGTATTTTCTCTACAAAAGAACTGTGTAACAGTTTATGTGGAGTTAATTTATATAAGTCCGCTATAAATTAAACAGGTAAAATAATATTATGTAATATCATATCATCATTATACCACAATACAGCAAGACAGTAAGTAAATATGCTTTTTTATTTTTTATTAAAGTTTAAGGTAAAGATTTACACAAATTGACAAAATACATATATATAAGAAAAATCTTAAAACTAAGTGTAAAATGTTAGGTATGTGGGCGAAAATGTAGTGACGTCATTTTGAAAACCGGAAATAGGTATAATTCCAAAACAATTCGCAGAGTAAAGTTTATGTACTTTCTTCTATAATTAAAAATATTTTCATTGCCCTGTATAATACATTTAATGATCGGGGATACAATAAAATGGTCGCTAAAGCCATAAAACTGAGGTAACAGTCGTTCTAAAAGTAAATAATTTATTGTTATGTATTGTTTCCTATCAAATATATGTTAGTATCAAATTTAACTCGTAGAACAGTTATTTATAGCCTTTTACTTCATTCATACTGAATACAATAAAGTAACTCAATCGGAAATAAATATGTTCGATTTTTCGAAACGAATTGGGATATATTTGGAAATAAAACGAAATGTATAATAATTGTTCACGCTCAAGTAATTTATTTATAGATAATATTGAATATTTTTTGCGTTTTGTTGCTTCAAATTTGGAACGTGGAAGATTCTGGAAAACGAATGATATGAAATGCGAAGTATAACCACAGATAACATAAGAATTGGTGACGTTGGATATAATAATACTTAGTGTACATAATATTGGGTCACTTACTTAAATTATTTTAATAATTATTTGATGTATAAAGTTTTATCGTTAGTTAATATAAAATAATTAATTAAAACTTCCTACTCAATTTTATGCATACATTTTGTGTAACTATTAATGTAATAAGTTTAATTAATGAATATTGTTATTTCCTTTCATTCATGAATCTATTAATAACGCTTCAATTTACAATTGTATTTCGGCAAATTGTACGAACTTGATAAAAATAATGTTGTAGCTTTTATTAATAAATTATTTCGTTTCATTAACTCATGTAATTAATTTATATTTAATGAATGCTTTTGAAAGTTATTGCCGTATATTCATTAGCTATACTAGTTGTGCCTCGCGGTTTTACCCGCTTTGCTCTGCTCCCTACCTCGATAAATGGACTTACAACAGTGAAATAATTTTTCAAATCTGAGATTTACGCGTTCAAGCAAACAAACTTTGTGATATCAGTATAGACTTAACGAATTTGAAAAACACAAATTAATATACTTTTTTGAATAATATTTTGTTCTCTACCATGCATTTTAATAATTTTCTACAAGTTTATAATGACTGTCGCTAATTAGTAAGTTACCTACTACGTTAATCTGGCTAATATTTACACTAGAATTATGATTATTTAACATTCTTATCGTCCAGTTTATATAGTGGACATTGACCCGATGGTAAATAATGATAAGGTACCTAAGTACTAAGTACAACTATCCTTGGATAGAGGTAAAATAATATGTTAGACTAGTTTAGTTCCATGAATTTATCTGTTGATATTTTTTATCTATTTTTAATGAATTTAAAACAATGCATGCAAATAAGTGATAATCTATACTTAATATATTATAACACTGAAGAGTTCGTTTGTTTCAACTTTCAACACGCTAATCTCAAGAGCTACTGGTCTGATTTAAAAAAATATTTCGGTGTTAGTTACAATACCTAGCCCATTTATCGAGGAAGGCTATGTTATATCATCACTCTTAGACCAACAGGAGCGAAGCACTGCGGGCAAAACCGCGGGGCACAGCTAGTTTTTGTTTATGTTATTCAATGCTCAGTTATTAAGGAACTAGTGTTTACTCATGTAAACGTGATTATTATTTTTATTAAAATTATCGCCTTCAAATCGTCAGAAATCGACCAAAAAATAATACCGAAAAGAATCGTCAAAATCGGTGAATGTTCTAACCTAGGCCTAAAAAGTCAAATTGAGAACTTTCTTTTATATTTTAGGTTATGTTTTAAATAGAAAGATAAATTTCCGAGGAAAATAGCAAAAGCAACACTTCTTTTTCGATACAAAATACGCTGTTCCTAACTGTAAAACGTTTAAGTCGTTTTATATCGTGATTCGTTCAGTATTTATTGATAGACGTCTGCTTTTATTGATCAATTCGATTACATTCATCTACGCTAGTTACACGTCACATAAATACAATACACTATTATTTATTGGAACAAAACATTTCCGCCCGCGGCTTCGCCCGCGTTTTCAAAGGAAAACCCACATAGTTCCCGTTCCCGTGGGATTTTCGGGATAAAACCTATCCTATGTGTTAATCCAAGTTACCCTCTATATGTGTGCTAAATTTCATTGTAATCGGTTCAGTAGTATTTGCGTGAAAGAGTAACAAACACACACACATCCTCACAAACTTTCGCATTTATAATATTAGTAGGATAGTTAATACTTATTGGCGTGTTATAGGCGTCTAACGCCAATCAAAACATAACAAAGGCGTGATAGAATTATATTGGTTTAGGATTATCAAAAAAGTGACAGAAAAGTTTCAAAATAGGCGCCGAAAAAATACCAGGGCGATCTGGTAACTAATTATAAAATAAACTAGCGGTCCGCCCCGGCTTCGCCCGTGGTACATGTTTATGTTTTCTCTCCATAAGAACCATCCTCGTAGAAACTTCAAGTAATATTATAAAAAAAAGAATTAGCGAAATCGGTTCAACCGTTCTCGAGTTTTGCGCATTTTTATTATAGATATTCGTCATTTAGCTAATCATTAACATATAGTAGGAGAGCCCGTGGGAGATCGTCCTTCACCGATCTGATAACCAGATGAGACGTATTTTTTATAAACAAATATGCATATAATTGCTTGCCTATCGAAAAGTGAAAAGTTTTTTTTTTCACCTATTTTGACTTACCTGTTTATACCTGCTTGCCAGGTAGTTATACACTGAAATGAGTAGGCAAGCATACATAGCATATTCTGTGTATCAAAAACTATCAGTCAAATAAATTTCATTTGGTTATCAAAAGTATGAAGGTGATGAAAAAAAATCAATAAAAGTTAATTTAATTAAAAATAGCCATGACCACTTTTCGATAGGCAAGCAATTATTGGCATATTTGTTTATAAAAAATATTTAATAAAAAATACGTCTCATCTGGTTATCAGATCGGTGAAGGACGATATCCCACGGGCTCTTAGACCAATATACAATTGATTAAAATTTCATATTATTTTACTCACAATTTGACATAAAACGTTCCGTTTCATTTAACTCGAAGAGAAAAAGAGTAATGAATTTTGAATATCATCCTAAACAAAAGCAAAGGAATATCAAAGGTGTGAAATTACTTTGATATTTTCATTATTTTAATCAACGAAAGAGATTCGTACAGGATAAGACGAAATCTCATCTCTTTTGAAAGTGCTTTTGATAACGCTTGTGGAACGAAAATTTTCTTTGAAATAATGTTTGAATACTGTCCTTGTTATAAGGGTACATTTATGAATATTTATTATCTACGTAACAGTTCACAGTTCACTTAACGAGTATATAAGCATTATTATGTCATACGTTTTGTTAAAATAGAAAAAAAAAATACTAATAGGAAAATAAGTATTTATTTTGAGAGCGTCATAGGTTTCTACAAGAAAGTTTAAGCATTAACAATTTTTTTTATGAAAATGATGTTTAGTGATTACTATACTAACTGTGCCCCGCGGTTTTACCCGCATTGCTCCGCTCTTATTGGTCTTATCGTGATAATAATATATTGCCAATAGCTATACATATAAATAAATTGGCTAACTAACACTTATATTTGTAAAGCATTTGAATGCCATAAAACCAAAAATATCAATTTTAACTAACACTTAATTGTTTTTTAATTATTTTTTAATATTAGTATAGATCAATGTTTTAATTACAGTAGAATCCTTTTATAATGACTCCGGTTATATTGACCAACCGCTTATTATAACATAATATTACACAGCGTTTGGTTTTCATATAAAATTCTATATAAAAATTCGGATAAAATGACTTCGTAATAGTGACATGTCGTTTATTGTGACCAATGTTTAACACGTTCACTGCGGCATGTCCAGTATCGGGCCATCAGCGACTACACCACAGTGCGGCGCCCAAAATCGCAGTTTTCACCGTGGTGCGGCGAGGTTTTTTATATGTTAATCAATGACTAGAAAAGAGACAAATATATTTTTGTGATCACAGTTTGAAGTAGGACTCAATTTCGTTTAAAAATCGTATGGCAAAATATTGGACACACGCATAGAAAAGAAACCGTTTCTTTTGTGTGCGGCATGTCAAATATTTTGCCATGGACAAGCACCTCATGCCGCACTGTACTGCGAGCGCGCCGCGTGTCAATCTCGCATAGTGATGTACCAGGACCGCACGCGTCGTTATCAAATTTTTAAATGACAATGATACCTTAGAGGCTTTAGTTTTTTTACTTTCTTTTATTTCGTAGCATAAATGCAAAAATGTGATGACAGTTGTGAAAATAATATAAAACATTAAAACAAAAGTTACTGAACAAATTAAAACAAAAGTTACTGAACAAATTAAAACAAAAGTTACTGAACAATTTCCTGATCAAGTACCTTGTTTTATATGTGTTTTTTTTTGTATCGACGATCTCGTTATCTGTTAACAAACAGACTGAAATATACAAAATTGATTTATATCGATATCGATGTTTTATTTTACAGTGTTTCCCATCGCTATTACTGTAAACATGCCGTATCAACGCAGTGCGGGATGGCAAATAATTTTTCACAAAATCAGGGGTTTACATTTTCCCTCATATCTTTTAAACTATTGAGTCAAACTAAAAGCTATTTATGCGGTATATACAAGACTATATATACTATTATCCGAAAAAAAAATTTTTGAAATATCTTGAAATTTCATGAAATTATTAACCTTCAAAGTCAGTAGGTGCGATGTGATAAAAATGGCTCATGACGCACAGTGGTGAACTTGCCGATGTGAAGTATTGAAGACATGCCGCAACAACGGTAAGTTTGTTAATAAATTGTCCGGTTATACGTCATAGTGACTGAAATGATTTCTAACACTTTTGACAGTGTTTGGGAGAATTATGTGATATCCGACGATGTACGGCGCTCACGCCTTTTTTGTTTTTTGTCTCAATGTGTAGTTATCTTTTCTTATTTTCTTAGTTATTTTTTCTCTGTATTGAAATAAATACATACTAACAAAAACAGGAGATTGTTTATTTTCTACAAAATGCTTTGATGATGATGACGTCCGCTTATTATGACGTGTTTGTCGATTCCCTTCGATGTCATTATAAACGGATTCCACTGTATTTTTTAATATTAGTATAGATCAATGTTTTAATTATTTACCTATGTTCGTTAGTGTATAATCCGTCAATAGAATATTGACCGTGGCTGAATTTACATTTAGGTACTTACCTTTAAAACAATTTCTATTCTCTTAACCAGATTAGATATATAAAGTCTAGACACAGCATCAGATTGTAATGCAAACATATTAATTTGCATTGAGTAATATTCAATTTATATGTATGAGTGTGTAGGTAATGCATTGTATTGTGTATGTAGTAGTGGTATGAATACTTATAATGCATCCCTTGTACTATTTGAAAGAAAGAAAGAAAGAAAGAAAGAAAAATTTTATTTGGCTCCATGATACAATGAAAATAATACAACATAAATTTAACGATTTAAACACAGAAAACAAACAATTTGAAAAAAAGAAAACAAGTAAACAAATAAAATCACGATATGCAACAATCTATTTGCAACTAGTTTCAGTAATAAATGCTTTGATACATTTTCTCTTCAGGACAAATATTCTATAGCTACTAAAATGTTCTTTTTCAGAACAATTTTATTCTATTTAGTTCCAAAGACTTAAATCTTCTTAAAATAAGTTTCAAGAAATTTAAGGTGATCTGGTAAATTTTTTGTAGTTTTGGAATTAAGCGATATTTAATCTGCGTCTTTGCTTTTAATTTCTGAGAAGAAGATATAAAAGTAGGTTATAAAATCTATTCCAATTTTTAATGCTTTGCTTTTTATTTTATTGAGATAGTGAAGTTGAATAGTTGTGAAGTAAGGTTGAATAAAAACAAAGGATTCTGCGTCTCTGCATGAGATGTAAAGTTCTTTGTGTTTTCAAACTAGACTTTAGAATATAGATAACAAAAGTAAGTCTAAGTAGTATTTATATGTATAAGTACTTGTATATTATATATAATATTTTTATTCTCCTTCTACTTGATGGTATTGGAATTTATACTTGAGGATTGGGGTACAGTAAACATTACGAAAGAATGTTCTACACTAATATATAGAAAGTGTGAAAAACGATTCAGATCATAAAATATAATATAGGTACCTACTAGCTGTGCCCCGCGGTTTTACACGCAGTGCCCCGCTCCTGTTGGTCTTAGCGTGATGTTATAAAGTCTATAGCCTTATACAGTGCAACCGATTTCCTCGATTTAACAAATTTTTCGTAATCCCCTTGAATTATCCATAAGATTCAATATAAAATATCCCTTTACATTACGAACATTTTTTGCGAACAACCTCTTTATAACGAATTTTTTACTATCAAGAAAAGTATAAATACCTCTAATTAACGAATTTCGTCAACCCTCCAAACCAAACCAAACCTAATGATTCTTAATCTCATAGTATGTGATTCATGTCGCGACAGGTTTCGACGTGCTTTTGTTCGCAAAACGATCATTTTTGTTTAATTTAAATTGGAAAGTAATGTAAACACTGCTGCTCGTCACTATTGTTAAAGATTCAAGTTGAAATGGATCAGAAACGTAAAAGACCTCTTTATAACGAATTTTAGACCAACCTAACATCAACATAACGAACCTCAGTTCAACGAATTACTTGATATAACGAATATTTATTTGTTCCCTTCAGATTTGTTATATCGAGGTTGCACTGTAGATGGGCTATCTAACACCAAAATAATTTTTCAAACTGTAACCAGTAGTCGTTCCTGAGATTTGCAAATTCAAACAAACAAACTCTTCAGCTTTATAAATTTTAATATTAGTATAGATCGTGTATTATTATTTATACTTTTCTTATATAAACGTAAACTTTTCAGTTACCGTTTATTGAGAGCTTTTCAAGTGCCCTCGTGACTACAAAAGTTGAAAACTTGATCAGTGCTCAGTAAACGGCCAGTAGTAGCCCATTATTATCAACCCAGCACAAGCGTGTTTGCGCAAAAAAGAACGTAGATATGTATTAACCTTTTCCCGCTAATAGCGTCTCTTTAAAAAAAAAAGTAAATAAGACCAACGCTGAACGCATCCAATGATTGAACGAATATACAATGTCAGTTTCGTGCGTAGGTATGTGTGGAGTGTGGACATGCACACAAGGGCTAAGTTTGTAGCATAATACCACATAATAAAAATAGGATTACTATCAAGTTTTGTCTTAACCTTCATTCTTGTTTAATACTCTCTTTTAAAATAGATTTACCACATACATTTACTGAATAATATAACAAATTGGTCGCACGTATGTTCTAGTATTTGTCACGACGATAGCGCCTGGATGGACTCCAGTATCCAGCTTCCAGTATACCAAGTAATACCATGGAACTGTGTGACGCAATAAATCGTGGCTAAGCTAAATTTATTGCTATACATTAGTAACGTGCTACGTACAGGCAATGATGCTCTAATTGAAATAGACTACAAAATATATCGTAACTTGTAGCTCTAAATTCGACTCGTTGGGTTCGTGGTTAGCAAATTACGGGTTGGACTGGATCGATCCCGAATTTCTATTGAACATAGCTTCAAACTAGTCGTCAAAGAGATCTTGGTATTGAAAATGGAGTACCTAGCAAATAGTTAATTGCACTCCTTCAGAATACTCTACGATGCAAAAAAGGTTTTTTTTTTGTAATAATAACCAATTTAATTTCTAAAATATCATAGTTACTAAGTAGGTACTACGTACTAACCTTAAATACGTTGAATGTAGATTTGTATATACGAACACTAGCTGTGCCTTGCGGATTTACCCGCATTGCTCCGCTCCTGTTGGTCTTAGCGTGATGATATAGCCTTCCTCGATAATAAGATATCAATGTATACATAATTAATATAATATATTTCTCAAGCTACTTATAAAAATCCGATAACTTGTCGATACATTTGTTGATCTTTTGACTCAAGAACTACTGAAACAATTAACGGAATTACCATATTGATTATGATACGCAATAACACACAGGGTTACATTTCTGCGAAGTAGAGAACCATGGCCGCGGGTTGCTATGAATAATCAATTTCACATAAATATGGGAATCGTTATCTCCCAGTGGTGTACTTTCTTGAGCTTCGAAAACATCAACTAATTAACTTTTCTATAAGTATTCTTTTATCATAATAATTTGTTTAATTTATACCACTGATAATATAATATAATACTAGTTTTAATACTAAAACTAGCTGTTCCAACCAACGTTGTTCTGCCTTAAGCGCGTCACACACGGTGAAGATACTATAATATTTTATGTTAAGATTCTCTAATATAAAATATTACAGTATCTTAAGGTATCCGATATCAGCGTTCTGACCATCATTTTTCTTTTTGTCATTGCGTACTAAGACCCCTGTAGAACCGCCATCTTGTTACAAATGACCCGAAACACTGACACAAAATTTCGGGTCATTTGTAACAGGATGGCGGTTTTACTGGCGGTTTTACGGAAACTGGCATTCACAAGACGATGGTATTTTAAAATTACCATCGATTGTGAATGCCAGTTTTTATAGACACAAAATATAAAAATAAAATTAATTTTGTATATCAGTGAAATATAAAGTCATTTTAAATGGTAGATCTATTTCTTATTTGTTCTATATGTTTATTGTATCTATGGTTAGGTCTTGATTGTATTGAAAATGGAGGAAATAAAGCAAACATTTAATTGCACTTCTTCAAAATAAACAAAGATCTTCGATTCTGTGCTCTGATACACATTTAGTTAATTGAAATGTTCATATTTCACTATTTATATTGTTATCTTTCAACGACCGCCTCCTTGGTACAGTGGTTGACTCGTGAGCGTAGAACCGAGGGGTCCCGGGTTCGATTCCCTGAGGAGAAAAAAAAAATGTCTCGGTCTGGCAGGACACAGAAGGCTGATCAGCTACTTGTCAATAAAGAAAAATCGATCAGTGAAACAGATGTATGCATAATGCATCTGCCCCTTACCCCCACTAGGGGACACGGGACTTTATCTTTCAACATGATCCTTTCTCCAGAGACGAAATAGTCCAAAAACCTCATCTACAATTAAAACATAAATAAAGTTTACAACTATTTAATAAGATCATAATTACAAATTAAACGACGAATTAAACTTGTATGAATTTCTATGTTTGACACATGTTTGACATGAGTCCCTGAGGCCTAATTTGTTTTAACTAAGTTGTAATGACCACTGAGATGCTTTTTAACGTGTTGAGTTGTACAATAATAAACGATTAGGTACTTTGTATGGTTTTAATTGTACTATATTTTTCGTTGCATTTGTTGATAATTATGTATTTTGTGCTATTCAACAAAAATGAGAAGAGTAGGAACAGATAATATATTATGTTATACAAGCTACCCGCCCGCGGCTTCACCCGCTTTGTCTCAAACCTAATAAATTATATACTAAAACCTTCCTCTTGAAACACTCTATCTTTAGAAAAAAACCGCATCAAAATCCGTTGCGTAGTTTTAAAGATTTAAGCATACATGGGGACATAGGGACAGAAAAGACGACTTTGTTTTATACTAGGTATGTAGTGATGTAATAGCATAGATGCAGCAGATCTTTATATTTTATGGTTTTGATTTCAGTTTCATTTTCATAATTATAAATAGTTTTAATTTTAACTCATTTCCCTTTTTTTCAAGAGATACATTCAATTGCTAGGGAAAAAAAACTTTATGCATCGAATCGGTATATGTTCTTTTTAATTTTTACAAACTTTTCATTTTGTTCTCTGTTCCGTATGTTGTAACAGCTGTGACCATTAAAAATAAAACAAGGCCATGTTTTTGTAGCGCGCTTTTAAAGTCAGCATTCTTCTCTATTTTTGAAAGTATTTTTATATTCAATCTGTGAAGATAAGTATATTAAACTATACAAAATTATGTTAATTGTATAATTGGGTGAAAAAATTAGGATGAGAATTAACTTAGTTATATAGAGCCATAAATACGCTGTTAATAATATTATAGTCAGGACTTTCAGATACCTTTTTGAATTGAAATTCTTTGCGTGTTGAGAGTAAAATTTCAAGGTCTCGTCATGGCAATACCGTCACGTCATGGAGTAAAGCAACGATTTTGGTATCTTTCAATCTTGCTAAAGAAGTTTCACTTCTGACGAGTGTGCTCGGCACTAATAACAGCTTCTTTATTGCGTGCTTGATTCTCACGTAAACATACCACAAACACGAACAATTAATAAATATTCACCATGACGTATAAAGAGAAGTCATTTATTTTTTTTTAATATAAACCGTGTCCCTCACATATCAAAAATATAAAGTATGACGTAGTTATAACAAATGTTTAGTTTCAATTTAAGGATAGAAATAATTAAATGTTCCAAATAGCCGTATTTCATAACTTTTAACCTGCAATTACAGTAAGAAGTACATTTATTACAACCCTAAAGTTTCACCCTTTGTGATACACTACATTTATTGTGCCATTCGGTTTTATTATTAAAGGGTGAACATTACAACGATTGAACTTTTTATAGTTTTCTAATGGATTATGTCAATTTTTATTGTTAGCAATAGAGTATTAAAATCATCGGTGATAAAACTTTGATAAAATGATAACATGAAATTCGTCATTATTTATTTATGGTATCTACAGATAAAACAATATATATGTATGAGTTTTACGAGTTAAAGGTTTGTCAATCTAACAGAACAATATTTCACAGTAGAAAAACAATCTATGGTACCTACCTAACGTGTAACATAGATTTTATTTAATTTAAATTAGGGGCAAATCTCTTAATAAAAATCATAAGGGTGCTTTTCCACAAGAGATTTGCTATGCTACGAAAATGAATAAGCTATGCTGTGAAACTATATGACTTTTTCAACTGATACTGAGCTATGTAGCGGTGCGAGTAAAGTCATACGAAACAAAAGCCCTAGTGTTAGACAGATAAATTATGATAAAACTCTCACATTTCTTAATAATAAAAAAAAAAATCATCCATCCAACACATCCCTATAATATCTTTTATTATCTACATAAAACTTAAAAGCATAAAATATGAAGGCAATATACTTACAATCATTCGTCACATTCACAATTGGTCGGGTTATACCTTTCTTTTCTATTTGCTATCAACGCAAAGCTATTCGGTCTCACGTCCGTCGATTGAATTTTTCCTCATTCCTTTGTTTAGAAAAGTTTAACTTTTAAATTTCCTAAGGGTTTCGTCTATTTACTTTTCATCTTGACTCCCATTTCATTATAATTTATGCCTTAGGGCCTTCGGTTTGAATAAATTCGTTTAAGGACTGGATAGAATATGATTAAGTTTTGTTATAATATGTAGAGTAGGTACAATGGGCATTTTTCTACCATTAACATTGACATACATTCAAGACACATATGATTTTAATTACATATTGTATAATCGATTTGTACATTTAGGGCGCTTTTCCACTTTTAATATGCGAAGATTGGGAGTGATATGATTGGTTATTTTCTAACACATTCCTCGCTACACATCCTCGCACATTATTGGTGGATTAGCACCCTTACAAACCTCTAATAAAACACACTTACTAAGCACTTAAACAAAATAATAGGTCCCATTATATACATACATTTCCATAAATTCCCAAACATCAGAACATCGCGGTTTAACAATACGACGATATCGTTGCATAGATGTTGCATACTTTAGGAACAGGGAACAGTCAACTGTTCAAATATTGTCAAAGTTTAGGAATTCTTGTAGTTTCGCTACAATATCGTTGTTCACCTGCCTTCCTATTTGAATGTCTGCAGTTTGTGAATGTTTTAAAGCAATTGAGATTTATACTATCTCGTTTTGTAGTTGGATGTGATGTATTTATTTGAGAAACTCTATATAATATATTACAGTACTCCAAAAGTAATAATGCGCATAGAAATCTTCGTCATTGTTCGGCAACTGTCATATTCCCGGAGCGTCCGAAGATGATATGTATATAGAGTGGTTAAATGCTTTTTGTTCATGCATAATTTAGTCAAATTATGTGTTTTGTTCTAAAAGAGATTAATATTTATTTGTAAGTAACGATTTTGTTTCGATAATTCCTTTTAAGTAAATAGCGAGGATAACCCCACGATTGCGAATATATCTTTGTTAGATTGATTTACTTGGAAAATTTTGTAGTACTTTTAAAGTGTCTTACTGAAGCTGGTGTAATGATGGAAGAAAAGAAGGTTAAAATAACACAAAATTTATATTGTATAAAATATGGTTTTCAAACACAAGTTTACATTTAAACCATATAAATCTAATCATTAAAATCTCAGTTCAAAAGTATTTACAGTACTGATCATTCTTCAATATTATGACAATTACAAAAAAATAAAAATAAAAACAATCAAAAACAGGGATTATATTTATTTCTGACATTTTAGATACATCGGAACTTTCATTATGCTCTTCTTCATTTTCACTTTCCCTATTGCCATCACCTGTGTAAATCATTTCATCGATTAATTCAATTCACCTTTAAAAACAAAACCAAGAAGGGTATGTAATAGCAGCTCTATATAATTCCACACAGAGAGAACACGTGCAGTCACCACCAATATTTAAAGACGACTGACGGATTTTTGAGTTTTTTGACTGACTGCAGGCTACCGTCACCTACCGCCCGATTTGTTTTTGATTGTGTATGACCGTGAATTGACTTCTATTTCTTTTGAACAAGGTGTAAAATGCAAGTGCATTGTTGCACGCCTCATAAGCGAAGCGTTGAGGTGGGTACTACTGTCACTTCGCGCAAAACATCTGATTTTTCAAACTTAAAATGTCTTTATGTATCATACATTGCACTTGTAAGATAATACATACACACACATATTAAGAAAAAACACTATTTTTAACATTCATGATATTTTTGATGTCATTTTTGTTATTTAAACTAGTTAAAAAACAGTTTAAAAAAGTTCTGTCTTGGACGTCCGTGTGTCTGTATGTGCGGAGGATTTTCTTGTTAACACGATAGCGACCGAAATACTTTACTAATCGAGTCTTTTTTTTTCTCTTACGCTTGAGTATGCTCAGGAATAGAACCCTTTCATTTTTCAGGGTCTGATTCAATGTGGTTTAATTGTTATTAAATAAACAAAAATAATAATTAATAAATAATTATTAAAAAAAATTATGAGGCGTGCACTTTTGGATTTTCCAAATTATTTAGGGCTCTTACGATTCAATGATTCGAGTGTTTTCGGAAATACGACAATTAGCGAAGATTTGCATGCGCATTATTAATTTTGGAGTACTGTACATAAATAACTATGTTATAGTATTATATTATCTATGGTTTTAGTATCATTAAATTATGCGTGTGCTGGTAATGAAATACATATAAACTTATATCTTAATCTTAATACTATTATAAAGGCGAAAGTTTGTAAGTATGGATGTATGGATGTATGGATGTTTGTTACTCTTTCACGTAAAAACTACTGAACCGATTACAATGAAATTTAGCACACATATAGTGGGTAACTTGGATTAACACATAGGATAGGTTTTATCCCGGAAATCCCACGGGAACGGGAACTACGCGGGTTTTCCTTTGAAAACGCGGGCGGAAATCTAGTATTATCATATTTGTCATAGTATAGTTATCATAATAATATCCTTTTTTTTTTTTTTTTTTTTTAGTGGGGAAATCTTGCATAGATACCCACGGCCTCCGGGGAAGTGGCCGAGGGTTATGTCGGATTCCTACCGACCAAAACCCCACTGTGTTCCGTCAAGCCGCATCAACGACGGGGCCACGGGTATAGTAGAATTCTTCCGTGACCCCATCAGCGGCTGCCCGTCGCCAGGCCAAAACAAATTGTGAGCCAACCAGCTCTAAACTCATGGGGCGGCGTGAGCGGAACACGTCTCACGCCACCACATCTCTCCGGACGATGGACTAAGTCCCCGCTCCATCGCCCGGCGCCCCTCGTTAGGGAGGCTATCATAATAATATCCTATTATGATGATATGATAATAATCATCATTAATATCCTATTATGCCACGCAGAGAGAATATCAGGAGGATTTTGAATCCTGCAAAAGACGTTTCACTTCTGACACGTATGCTCGGCACAGACGCTCTTTATATGCTCCGACAATTTTTAAATGTAGTTAAATTAATTCAAAATGTATACAAAAAACTTCTCTCTTTTTATAAAGCCACCAACCAACGCGCTTGATTTTATTTTAACACAGTTATAAAACAGCCTGTAAAACCTTCGCTAACTTTTTAAACGTTAAAACAAAAAAAAAGTATTAACTATTACACTATTGGCAACCCCAAATTGCTTATTGTATCTTTATTTTAGTACAGAACACTTTTTATCCGACTGCGAAAGACGGAGGGTTGTGTTTTTCGAGTGTATGTATGTGTTCTTTGGCACGCCCTACAGCCGAAACTGAAGGACGGATTTTTTTCTATAAGGTGTCGTTGCAACCATCAGAATTATGATAATGACATAGGCTACATAAATTAGTAGTCGGGTTTTGTGTTTGCATAATTATAAAAATGTTTGTTCAATTATAGTTTTAACTTTTCATTTGTTTTGTTTTTAGTCCTTGTTTTGTTTTCTTATTTAGAAGTGTGGTATAAGAATAAACGTTTCTTTCTTTCAATTAAAATGTATTCCATCTTGTATAAGTCACAAAGACAGTTAAAAATTCATCCGGCTCTTTGCAATGAAACAAACCACGATACGCCTATTTTCGTCAAAAGCGTTTCTCTGGTGTCAAGGTTGGGTATATTGATGTCAAATAAAACTAAGCTGCCTCTCCACTGCTGAAAGGTTAGAATTCAATATCTGATACAGTGTTTGGAAATAGCCTTATTTGTAGGTTAAATATTGTCTGAGTTTAGAAATTTCGAAGGGATATTATAGTGTAAGGGAAATTGAGTTTCTTTGAAGAGTGATATCTTGTAGGATCCTACTATTTTAAATCAAAGGTAGAGTCGTGTTTTGCTCTGGTTATGTGCTCGTACGAGAACCATATTTTTGTGAGGATCGTAGATACCATAGATAAAAAATACAAATATTTTAAGTAAAAAAATTATGACTGTGAAATTAAAAAGAGAAAATGTAAAACATTACATGCTATAGCGTTTTGCCAGTTGATTTCTGGCTTATATTATACTATGGCACAATGTTCGGGATAATTAAGTCGAAAACCAGCAGAAGCTAAAAGTAATATGAAGTAAATGTACCTTCTAATTGATAGCCATGAAAGTCTGGATATATAGTATCCACTTAAAGTGTGCTGCTGTCTTTATTTGACGCTCCCGGGCTCATCCTCGCCATTATGTTTATTCGTATTATATTTCACATATGGTGATTTGTATTAGCTGATATATAACTTCTGTTTAATTAAATTAACAGTCATTATTGCTTTAATGGTAGTACAAACAAGATACAAAAGCATTTAATGTAAATTTGTGGCAAATTAAAAAAATAATAATTTATTATTTATATATGGGTATATAAATACACTATCTGCGCCCTGCGGTTTCACCCGCATTGCCCCGCTCCTGTTGGTCTTAGCGTGATGATATATAGCCTATAGCTTTCCTTGATAAATGGGCTATCTGACACCGAAAGAATTTTTCAAATCGGACCAGTAGTTCCTGAGATTAGCGCGTTCAAACAAACAAACTCTTCAGCTTTATAATATTAGTATAGTTTCGTTTTATTATAATTCAGGTAATAGTGTTATTTCTTTGTAACAACCATACACAGTGTTTTTCCTTTTTTTTTTCACATGTGGGCACATGTGAAAAAAAAAGGAAAAACACTCGAAATTTACAAGTTTCCATCGTTTTTTGGATAGTCTGTGATAAAGTATGATTTAATTTGTCAGAACCATATGTCGGTTTTAGTGCCGTAGATTGCGGAAAAGAGAACTCGGTTTCATTCATAATTTATTCCGTAGCAGCAGCCCTACTTTCCGACGAACATATACGCCAATAACTTTAAAATTATAGACTTGACAGCTGCGTGTAATATCTGAAACCCTATCATAAATTATAACTCCCAATGCGTATAACATTGTTTAAAATTATAGCTTAAATGAAAAAGTACCTATAATTCTTGTCACATTTCACCACAAAGTTGGTTAGGCGTTGTCATTGCTCCATAATATAATGGTACTTGCTATACCGCGCGGTTTCACTCGCGGACGTATCCGCGTGCAAATTCATGTATTTGATCTATATCTATAGTTCATCCTATCGCTGTAAAGTTTCATTGAAATCCGTCCAGTAGTTTCGTGAAAGAGTAACGAACATCCATCCGAATAAACGATCACATCAATACTAATATTATAAAGCTGAATAGTTGTTGGTTTGAATGCGCTTATCTCAGGAACCAATCTAATTTGAAAAATTATTTCACTGTTAGATAGTAGTATATGTAACCACGCCAATAGCAGCAGAGTATTTCGGGTAAAACCACGGAACACAGCTCGTTTATAATATGAGGATCGGAGAGATGTGGTGGCGTGAGACGTGTTCCGCTCACGCCGCCCCATGAGGTTAGAGCTGGTTGGCTCACAATTTGTTTTGGCCTGGCGACGGGCAGCCGCTGATGGGGTCACGGAAGAATTCTACCATACCCGTGGCCCCGTCGTTGATGCGGCTTGACGGAACACAGTGGGGTTTTGGTCGGTAGGAATCCGACATAACCCACGGCCCCTTCCCCGGAGGCCGTGGGTATCTATGCAAGATTTCCCCACTTAAAAAAAAAAAAAAAAAAAAAAAAAAGGATATGATCACGATTGAAATATTCTGACACGCTCTGGCGTGCTATTGATCGTTTTTGACCCGGGAATTTGGACTCGGCGTCGAGGGTCGTGCCCACAGTCGTGCCGATTCTGAGTTTCAACTTTATAGTGACGGAACTCGTATGTTAAGTTTAATTAATGTTTTGATCCATTGGGATGTGATTGCGGATAGTTTGTTTTAGTCTGTTTGTGCGATTAGAGTTATCAGTGTAAATTTTCCCCTTCCTTAAGTTGGAAGTGTTATAGATATTATATTATTACTTATTTATATTGTGTATTTTATAGTTGACCGATTACAAAGCATTAATGTTGACGTTAATTTTTTTCTTCACTTTTTTCAAATTGATATGTAATATCTATAAGAACCCAAAGTAAACATAACTCTATAAAGGTTGTAATGAAGTTGAAGCATTGTATGTACATTGTACATTGTTACTTACAATGTATATCTTCAAGTACACAGTCGATTATATTAGTGAACATCAAGCAATAGGCTTCTAAGTTTATTATACGATACAGTCATTAAGCATAATATGTGTAGTTAAGGTATTTGTTTGTCACTTAGGAATGTGTTGGGTGAACGAGGTTGTTTTCGGTAATTATATAGTTAACGATATAAGGAAGAATTAATGGTAAAGACAAATCTAAACAGTTGGTAGAGTTATGAGACCTTGCTTTGATTAATCGGCTTTTCAACTTATTATGAACAACAAGTATGACTTTGCACATAATATTATTTCTGACAGCAAAAACATTGTAACATCTTATCACCATGTTAAGAATATACATTAATTTAATTGTCTACTTTTACATTATAATTTAGTAAGTTGTGTAAATGTTTTTGGATTATATTCTGTAACTGTGCCTTCTATCTATACTAATATTATAAAGAGGAAAGGTTTGTAATTATGTATGTATGTATGGTTTTCACGCATAAACTACTGGACCGATTTCAATGAAATTTAGCACACATATAGAGGGTAACTTGGATTAACACATAGGCTAGGTTTTATCCCGGAAATCCCAAGGGAACGGGAGATACGCAGGTTTTTCTTTGAAAACGCGTGGGCGGAAAGCTAGTAATTAAATAAATAGATCTTAGATTAAATATTGTTTTATACCAATTCGATATAATGTAGAAAATACTTACTAATGTAATAAACCTTTTTTTAATCAAAATCAAAAGGTAGGTTTATGTTAGATTTACAGAGGCAAAGGAGAATCGATTTATGTGATTCTTTTCGGATAAAGATTCTTATTTGACGTAGGGATTGTCCCAGAAAATTTACGATTCCTTTGACACGGATTTGGGCCTAATTCTATTGACAAAAACTGCTATAATTCCATTAAATTACCAAAGACAGAAGCCTCAGAGAAGATCTAATTATTTATTAATTGCTCACATCAAAGACAAATAATGCTCAGCATTCCCAACTAGCTTTGGAGAGAGGGTTTCAGACAAGGCCGTGTATAGCTGTATAATAGTTTGTTTATTATAAATTATATTATAGAGATGAATTTATTCAAAGAAATTTAATATAAGAACTGGGTTGCTTGGAAGCTATTGTTTTTACGCAATAACACCGCTTTTTCGTATGTATGTACTTTCGTATTATTTTCTATATTAAATGATCTTTTTTCCAATTTGAGTATATTTCTTCAATTTTACCACAAATAATAAATAAATCTTGTTTAGGTGTATATTAGGTTAAACTGTCATGAACAGTACACTGCTTACAGCGTTTTATGTGAACCTTAAAATTAATAAAGTTCCTTAAATAGCCAACGTGTACATGGTCACGTTTGAGCAATTACTTTAGGCCGCTTTATCTACGTACCGTAGTTACTTTGATTATATTAACATTTATTATTATGAATTAAAATTATTTTATATTTTACTAAAACATCGTAATTTAACTATGTATTTATGTTTTATGTAACTTGAAAATACCTATCTATGTTTTTATTAATCACATAAAAAACTACTCGATTGTATAATTGTATATTGTATAGCGTTTGTTTTGTACATATAAATACTTTCAAGTAGTTCAGGAAATTGAATGTTTTTAACCTTATATTTTTCTAACCATATATTAAACCAGGACCAGAAGTAGAGATTAGCTACTGGAACACAATTCTTTACGCTCCGATGAAAAAGATTAATAGTGAATAGTGATATATCGTATCCATGAGTAGTAACTCTTAAACGATTGAAGCGATTTAAACGCAGTTTTCAATAAGACTGTTAATAGCATTTTTCAACTTCTTGCTCTCATTGAAACTTGTGTTTATAATCTAGCAAAGCATTCAAACATTTCGGTCTACATTTAAGTAGTTATAGTAGCAATTTTATACCATTAACTTCCATTTTAAATTTATGTTCATTAAAAACATTTTCATATTATCAAATCCTATATTCTGGTAGGTTACGTCGTACGGTCAACTATAAAAGGTTTATCGATACTAAAAATGCCGTTATATTTCTCTCATGAGTTACTCACGGCGAAAGATTTTTACGTTCCTACGGGAGTGTTATTTTGTATGAAAGAAATTGCGGAAATAGGACGGTGGCTATTATTAATAAATTATTTTTTAGGGTCCGAAGTCGGAGGCGTGGAATGAAAGATGAATCCCAAAGGATAATTTTACTGCAGGTACGTTTAGGAATCTTGTTTTGAGGAATTGGAAATGTGAACAATGTTTTAACAGTGAATTTACATTATGCATGTTTTGTAGAATAATATATGTATTGAACGATCTTGATTTATGTACATGTTATAATAATTAGAATATTGATATTATAACCTTTAACTCTACGCGTCTCCTTTTTTGAAGTGAAACTTCTTTATCGGGGTTGGAAAAAAATTTAGTGTAACATTTTTTCGTTAGGTACGCGTGACATTTTTCCGTTACGCGCCATCTTTTTCTTATCCCTACTACGCGTGATTCGACGTATTTCTGTAAAGTTTCATATAGTAAATTATTTTTTGAAAAATAAGGTCATAAAGAAGTTTCACTTCTTACGTGTGTACACTAGTACACACAAACATTTTTTTTAAGTGGGGAAATCTTGCATAGATACCCACGGCCTCCGGGGAAGGGGCCGTGGGTTATGTCGGATTCCTACAGACCAAAACCCCACTGGGTTCCGTCAAAGCCGCATCAACGACGGGGCCACGGGTATGGTAGAATTCGTCCGTGACCCCATCAGCGGCTGCCCGTCACCAGGCCAAACTCTACGCGTCTCCTGCTGAACTTGAATTTGTTGCACTATTAATATTATCGATATTTATGCCACATCGTAATTTAATTTTCAAATTAAATCTTTATCCTTTCAGATGTTTTAATCTGTTCTTCAATAAAAAACTGGATACCATAGAGACACCACGAACTCGGCCAAGTACTTATTCTTCTTTAGAGATACCTGAGAAGAAGCTGTGAAAAAATATTTCATTTATTATTGTTTGCAATGTAATCAAAATTCAAAACACGAAAGAATCCGAGCAATTCAATATGTGTTTACACAATTCTTGAGTTCAGTTTCTTGAGTCTTCATATAATTTCCAAAGGAATTATACTAAAAGAAATGATGGTTGAGATTCTGCGACACGCTTACACTTAATTAAAGAAATAATTTCTTTTTAGCACTCAGACTTTTCGGAGTTACGAAAGTTTTGCGGGGAACTCGTATAAATTTTGTTGATGAAAGCGTGTCGTGAAGGAAAATATTGGACAAATAAAGGGTACCTTTGCTTTTGTGTGTATGAATTGGGAAATATGATGGAATGGTGAAATTTTCTCTGTTATGTACTGGCCGCTGTGAGATTAGGGTTAAGTATCTGGTGTAAAATATTTTATACATGATTTTCGTTTGATAAGTATTGTGTTGTATTTACTTGTATTATCGTATAGATAAATATGCTGTGTTTCTATCCTATCATTGCAGCTACTCATAAATAAGTTTTACATTTATTAAGAGAGATAGTCAAATATATTATGTTTCGTGAAACATCTTGATATACAAAACTATTTACGCTTACGATTTGATACCTCTTATAAAATAATATTATATGTAGAGTCATAATCTATAGCTTTTTTTGTTTAAATTGAATTCATTAACTCCTATAGTTACGTAAATTAATATTCTGCATAACATCAAAAGTTAGCAGACAAAAAGTTTGGCAATTTGATGAACTCAGTGTCTATGAATTGCACGTTTATCGGATGGTGTTAATTAACGATTTTTATTATTTTCTATTGACTAATAATAAACATTAATTTTAAATAAAAAGTAAGATTATTATTTTTATGATTGGAATTAAGTATAAGGTTATTTTAAAAAATAAGTTTTAGGTAGAAATTGTTGTGTTAAAGGATAAGATTAAGGTAGCATCAGTTGTTTTCGATGTGAAAATTAAATATCAATGTTATGAAATTAAGTATATTGAGTACATTATATGCTAATTTGATACGCATTAAAATATCTCACTGTGTCATAAATCATCTCCTATACAAGCTTAAGTATAGAAGTCTAAAAAGTCTGTCCAAAATGACGTCACGATAAAGCAGTTACGTTAACGCATAAATTTTATATGAAGATCTTTAAGTAATAAAGAGTGATGTTTTAAATTATACTAATGTTTTATACTTATTATCAATGATATTATTTAAGTAAGAAGGTGTTGAGTAGATTATTCTCCAGGGGCACGTCCAAATGTGGCTAATTAGCCAGACTTTAGTTGTCTCTTTTTAGCATACGATAATGTAATCATGCCATCTTACTTTGTGTCGTTTTTAAAGATAGAATGTTGTATTGGTAACCTATCTATACCTTTTTAATTTAAATATAATTGATTATTATATTGAAGATAATACCACAAAATTGGGTGGGTATGTTCGTACATATTGCAAGTATAAAGGTAAATCCTATCCTACTAATCCTACTAATATTATAAATGAGAAATTTGTATGTATGTTTGTTACTCTTTCTCACAAATACTACTGAACCGATTACAATGAAATTTAGCACACATGTAGAGGGTAACTTGGTTTAACACATAGTATAGGTTTTATCCCGGAAATCCCACGGGAACGGGAACTTTGCGGGTTTTTCTTTGAAAACGCGAGCGAAGCCGCGGGCGGAAAGCTAGTAGATCTAAAACACTTCAGCGAATGACGTAGGCTACGTTTTGACGTGAAAACAAAAGTTGAAGATTGTGAAATGGGTTATGGAAATTTGTATGGGAACGGTTGAGCAAGCGAAGCCTTGTAATAAATATTATTAAAATATGAGAGGGTTCCGTCGTATTTTACAAGATTAACTCCATTTTTACTTTTACTGAGCTGTATAATGTATTATATTATTCGAATTGAGAATTTTTGATCTTCACAAAGGAAGTCATTTTAAATATTAATCTTAACGATGTATTTGACGAGATTTTCTTAACTTTACTGTTTATTAATTACCAAATGCAAACATAAATCATCATTATAACGAGTAAAAAGTTTTTTAAGTGTTTTTCAGGTTTCATTTCGGTGTTTGTTTGGAGTTAAAAGGCACGTGTCGTTAAAATGGACAATAATTTTGTACGAATAAAAGTTGAACCGAAAATATTTCATACTTGACCAGTCTCCGCTGTGACAAAGCTTTGTGTCGGGTTTTACTTTTATTTTCTACAAAATATCTTTCTGTTAAGTTTTGTATCATTTTTTTGACGCTGTGTTCAATAAAACAAGTTTGTGTATTGGCCAAACGAAACTATTTGATAAATTTTTGTTTCTGAAAAAATTTTGTATTAATATTTTCGATGTTTTCTGATTAGAAGATGTATTTTTGTTGATATAAATTCATTATTTTACATTTTCAATTTGATACTGTATAATAAACTCTCAGAAATAACTTCACTATAATGGGTAAAGTTTAAAATTTTAAGATTTTTATATTTTTATTATTAAAAGAGAGAAAGTATGTTTGTATGTTCTTTCAAAATACGATTTGTTTCAATAATGAACATTCTTCTGCATAAAGATTTTAACTATGTCTAACGTCTACTTTTGATTGTTTCTACAATTTATCAATTATAACAGCAAACCAGCAAAAATACCCAGCAAAAATGGAACGTATTTCAGTTTATAAAATATTTATTAAACTCATGTGAATAATTTTATTTAGTTTAGAGCATAAGAATATAAGTATGTATGCGGAGAAAAGCAGGCGGTTGAAAATCTAATCTTAGAAAACATTTTTGATATGGGTATGAAATGTTCTTTTCCATTTTGTATACAAAATAAGAGGATAATATAAATTTGTATCCTTCAAAACACTTTTATAAACCTTCAATGTTTGCCGTTTTCGGATAATGTTATTTCCCATTGAAATAATGCTAAATGTAGCGAGGAGTTGTTCAAAAGGTTATTAGCTAAAACGATGGCTAAAACAGTATACAGCAAAAAGGTTATTAAAAATTTATGTGGTAAAATGTTTAGGAGAGCACAATTTTAATTAAAGCAAAAAGAGTCATATTACGCTGTTTTTTACTGGTAAAACGGACTTTTATCAAATATTCTACATAAAGCATTATTTGTTCATGATATACAAATAATGTATCCAAAACCACACACAGCGAACATTTGGCATATTTCCATACACATAATGTGTATTTAATAATAACAAATGGCTACTTGAGACTCTTAAGCGTGCTCTGTTATAGGGCGGAAATTCGTTACGCTAATAAAAAATTCACTTTCAACAAGTAAGCCATTGCGTATATCTCTATACTATACGCATAATGTTTGCTCGACCAAGTTCCTCGCCCGGAGGCTGACTCCATTCATTTTACGTCAGTTTTGCTCAGACTCCTACGGCAGGCGCACGTGTTTGCGGCGTTCGCAAAATTTAATGAAATGCTGTTGTTTTACCATAAAGTATTAATTAAAATAGCTCTCAAAACACGCGGCGTACCATTAAATTAACGAATTCGGTCTAAAATGTGGAATATACATTATTCGAACGCTTTATGGGCGTAAAGTTTTGAAAATAGTGTCCTTGGTTCAAATCGTTTTGCTGTTTACAAATGTGAACATCTGAGTAAGTATTCTTGTGGTACGTTAGTAGGTAGTCCTAAGTAATTTATGGCCAATCGAATTAATGATTTCATTTACCTTTGCCATTGATTGGGCTTATTTGATTTGGTGTAGTAGTTTGGTGTTCTATTTATAAGATGTAGGTTATTTTCGTATGTAACAGTTTGAGAAAGCGGGTTTTTGAACGGCGTTTAAGCGTCTGCAATTTTTAGCTGAATGTGAATCCGTTTAATATTTAAAAAGCTTTGTGAGGGGGAAAAGATAGTCGGTGTGTCTTCGCTACGGTTTTTTTGTGTGGAAATTGTTGTAATGTTGAATGAAAATATATTCATACTATCATACTATTATTGTAAGTGAAAAATCAAGGAGTGGTTATACTTGAATATCAAAAATGTTTGAGCGTTGGGGTTTCATGATTATTTTGGATTATTTGATAATTTAAGAATGATTAGTATAATATAATAGGTTCGCTAATTTAAGTTTTTGTTTTTTGATAATAAATCACGTTTGATAATATATTGTATGTTGAAATTTCATCTAATTTTATAAACTTTGGAAGTTAATTATCGGTTTCCCGAGAGACAGGGAGATCTGCGAGGCGTGGCTTGTATGTGCTATGAATTGTTATTGCAATTTGATGACGTGAATATTCGCAATTGCTAGCGACCGGAACGTTAACTCGAAATACCCAATGTATAATATTTCATGTTTATTTTGACACAAAATTCGAGTAATGTGTTTACTTTTCTATTTTAAAACCTTTTTACGCTATTTAAGAATGTCCTCAGAGCGATCTTATACCGTAAGTATATCAAAATAAGCGTTCTAATTGATTCACATAGACAGCCAATTAAAGCGATTGGTTTTATGAATAAATGTGTGTTGTACAATTTATAACAATTTTTAATTAATGTAAGAATGGTGGAAGACGAAAAACAAAAATAATAGCAATTATTATTCCTTAGAGATTCATTTTATAAACCTCATAATGTTATACATGAATACCTTTTCATTGAAAACAAACATAGCAATCATGATTGCGGGCTACACACGAGTTTTCACGGAATTCGGAGATATTACCGCTAAGTCATCTTTTAGAAACAACCACAAGAGAAATTGATTCAAATCAAATCATTTTTTTATTTTTTATTTATTTCTCCTCACAATTCCCAATCACATAAAATCTACATGCATACAAAATTATAAAACATAGCTGGAGTTGGAGGAGCTGGTGTCTGAAATGGGTTTTAACCGGTATCACAGATCACCAGCCCTCTGAAACAAAAAACAATTACAGAAATAAAATATGTTTCATATAATTCAAAAGTTTATGGTTAGGTAGTGAGGACGACATAAGTTTATTGTTATTTAGAATTTAAAATATACCTACATGTGTGTGTGTGTGTGAGTGTGTGCGTGTATGCGTGCGCGTATATGTGTGTATGTAATACATAAGTTTAATACACATCACAATTTAAAGCAAGTTTTCGGTAGCAGCATAATCCAATTTTTGTATCCATTCCTTTACCACACGTTTACACTTGTCGGTTGTTAGTGAAAAAATTGAGAGAATTTCGTTTAATTTATTGTAGATATTAGGGCCCTGGTAACAAAAGACACAGATTAGAAACTATAATACAAACATTTACAGCTATGGAGCTACGCGGCTACGAGCTACGAGCTACGCGATCGCCTACGATGATCAACCGGCTTTATCAACTTATTAATCCCTGAGATATCCTTAAATTAAAGTGATAAAGTCTGCTGAAATTTTGTAATACTTTGTTCTTATAAAAGTCTCTTCAAACATCATTTTTCTTTCGCAACCATGTTTCGAAATCAGATAAAGGGAAAAGAAATTTTCTTTGCCGTTTCGTAATTGGTTGTTAGAACGGAATTTTAAGGCTTCTTTCGTAACCTTTTTTGCAATCCGTCCATTATTTAGTCTTTGTGAGAAAATGGAACCTCAAATGATAAGAACCCTTATTAGGTATAGGTACGTTTCGCCCGCCAGTCTGTCATGACCATTTATTTCAAGGCTTGCTAGATGGCATTATATTTCATAATTTAAGGGATAAGATAATTCCAACCTTAAGATAGTGTGTTGTTCTTATAACATGTCTTGACAAATAGCAAATGACTAACATATATTAAACGACACGACCATAACAAGAACATTCACAACCTTATTTACGTGTTCAAAAGGCAATAGACATTATTTAGAAAACAGCGTGAAACAGGAAGGTTGGCATAAGGGTTCGTATCCTTTATACAGTGTTTGAAACGTGACAACACATGTAACAAATTACTGGTTGCTATTATAACGTCAATCAAGAGTAAGGTAGCCTCCTTGGTGTTCACGTGACTCAAATCGTGACGAAGCATCATATCAGAGGCTTTGGGAGGTAAAAGGAAGAGCATTTCTGACGTTGAGTGGAATGCGCAATTTATTGTTCAGAAAATATTTGACGTTCGATAGCTTGTTTGGGGTTGTGTTTAGTGAGCATAAGCTTTATTAAAAATGTCGAATGATTTTTGTTCATTGACACATAACTAACAAATCAAATTTGTTGAAATTTTGAATAATGTGTAGAATTGAGTTAAGACTACTTTTTGAGATACAATGTCAACATGGTAACTTAAATATTATACACATCTAGATCAACTTTTGTTTAAGTATTAAAATATTATTTTATACTTTCTAGAGTCAATCTTAATATTAAAACCGATCTTTTCGTTATCAGAATTAATAGTACAACATTAAATACCATTTATACAATAATATGATTCAAGCATAAATTTTGATACAAGGCATTTTGCCAGTTCAGCTTTGATAAAGCTTTCTAGTTTGAAACAGAAATTTAATCTTAATTAAGTTAAAGTTATTTCAATGACTGCCCCATAATAAAGGGGCAAGGGGCGTATTTAATAACTTAGTTCTAAAGAGCTAATCACTATAAGCAATTGCTTATATATATCTATCGATAGACATTGTTTACTTGTGTGATTTTATTGTCTTGCAAACAGAAGCAATATCTTTATTAAAAACGATAACCGATAATTTATTTTCTGGTATCGCTTAAAAATACTCATTTAAATAAAGTTTAAATCCGATTTATTCATTATATTATTTTCCCGACGTTTCACTTTGCAGCGAGCGTGGTCACGGGGAGACTGTCTTCCCAAACATACAAACAAATTAATATAATGAATAAATCGCGTTATAAACCCGTTAAAAATCTTTAATTGCTCAATGTATCGCGTAAAATCAAACACTAGAAAATACTAAGTTTAAAACCATAAAGGTTTTCTTTCTAATGTATAATGATATCACATGTTAGAGACAAACATACAAATATATAAAAATCCTCATTTATGCGGGTGCGTAAAAATCATATCCTTACTCTCATTATAAATACAAAAGTAACACTGTCCGTTTGTTATGATTTCACGCTAAAACCTCTGAAGGGATTTATGTAAATTTTCATAAATTGATAAAACATTCATTTGTGATACAAGATACTTTTTGTGGCAAAAAAATATCAAATGAAGGAAAAGAGAAATGGCAAACAATGCCACAGGCGTAGGTAATAAGTTAATAATAATATAACATTGGTTGTTTTCTTTTACAATATGGCATTTCGTATCACAGTTGAAAAGAGTATCTAAATATATGGGTTTAAAGTTCGTAATTGATTTTGAATGGCTTTCCCTTCATGCATTTGCATCATAGTGTATTTTCATGCAAATAAACCTATATTTAGACAATTACTATTCTGCAATTTAGGTGGAAATCGGACGATCGAGTTCATTGCGTTTTTGTGTATGGTTCTGAATTATTAAAAACGGCCGACTTTTTATAGGAAGTATTCATTTTTCCAGTATTTTTTGTCAAATAAAAAATGCTTTATATGTTTTATGTAAGACTATATGCGTTGCATATATTTTTTACGCGTCCAGTTGATACCACCCGCTGTTTACTGTGACGAAGTTTGCACATTAATAACTAAAAAGTGAATCCTTTCTAATTTATGTCTATCTATTTGTAAAATACCATTCAAAACCAACCAGCCGTTTAAGTATAATTAGGTCAAACATTATCGTAATAAATATAGCAGTATCATAAATAAAACGAACTAATCTCATTCTGAAATTTACTCCAACATGTTACGAAGTTAAAAATTGCGTGTCACAGCATCTCGTAGCACATGTAGTAAATAACTCTACGATACGTCTACGATTTACGTTCGTAACGCCTACGTGCCGTAGCCGATCATGAGTTCCTGATCACGTCCGCTTTTATATTAGAACCTTTGACATCTTTCAATACCTATTAGTGTGAATATGCAAGAGGTTAGAAGCCTTCTCATTGCTGAAGGTGGTAATTGTTCTTAGGAAATGTTAAAAGTTTAACTTTTTCTGATGTTAAGTATTATTGACTTTGATGAGACTTCAGTTATTTTTCTTGTACGCATTTTCAATCATCTCAATTTCTTTTTTCAGGTCATAGTTGAATAGCTATCGTGGGTATTTTTACTAGAAAATTGGTGCTATTTCACTTATAATTTTTTAGTTTTCAAGAAAAAAAAGACACACATGTGCTGTAATATGGTAGCATATGTATTTGCAAAGTATTTCTTCATATGGTCAATATAATGATCGAGTTTCAAATAGGCTATGCAGGAACATCTCAATAGGCCTGACCTTTCATTCTATTCCTCTAGTCTATAGACTAATAGGGTCTTCAAAATAAATACGCGTCTCCTCAAATTCCCAATAAATCAAGTTAAATTCATGACACTTTAACGAGCGCCGTGACGTCACGTTTTATAATCAAATAGCCGGGATTCAGTGATAATTTGAATGAATTTTGCTAATCTGGTTTTCGTGAATGCTGACGGGAAGTTCGAATAAGGTCAACTTTTGGGTTCAAACGTGAAGGATCGGTCACTCGCTGGATACTTTTGTCGTGTGTTAATTAATTTTTGCTTTATATAGGGTAATTATTTAAAAACAGGTATAAATGGGATTAACTCGGTATTTGTCTTTTTACAACTGAGACAATTGAAGGTAAATACCTAGTCATATATATGTAGGTAATGGTAAAATAAAAAACCAGCACAGAAACATAATATACATGAAAGCAAGAATTTCAATGTCGTATCCTAGATATTATCCGTTCTATTAACTTTTTAACATTTAATATTAAAAGACAAAGTTTAAAGATTCATATAAAAATAAAATTTAAATGTAAAACATAAAGTGATCGATGAAATGAAAACGGACCTAAAAATTTATATTTTGGGACAAAATATTAATTTAAATAAATTGACCTACTTAAAAGTGTCTTTAAATAGTGACACAGATTTACCCAAACTCGATTATATTAATATTGATGAATTCAGTACCAAATGTCCATAATAATTCCTAAATTCTACAAGCCTAAAGCTGATGCCATCGTGACTCTCAATTGAATATACATAATTGCTATTTGTATTGATTTGCGAATCAAAATACATCTCCAAGTCGATGACATAATTTAAGAACGTGCTACACTGGTTTATACATAGGTACTGTTAAAAGTATGTAATATTAGTAGGAATAGGTTTGATTGATTGTTAAAGAATAAACTCACAACCCGTGTAAACGCTGAAAATTGTCTCTTCATTGGACGAAGAAATATATAAAATAAATAAATCATAAAGTGTGTCAAGACGAGCGGCTAGTAACACAAAAAAAAATCAATGATATAATGATATATAAAAATCGACTGTCTAAATGGAATGGAAACATTCAGTGTTCATGAGTTTTCTTATTCTACTGTGACATTTAAATCTCCGAAATAATGCCTGTATGGCCATCGCTAGAGGCCTGTTACATGTTCATATGGATAATGTGATTCGTCACTCTAGTACATATGAGGCGTTTCCCCATAGAGCGAGCAACCTCGATAAGTGTGAACGTCG
The DNA here is from genome assembly GCA_029959065.1 of Colias behrii. NCBI lineage: Eukaryota > Metazoa > Arthropoda > Insecta > Lepidoptera > Pieridae > Colias > Colias behrii. Next base: position 2,313,584 of record JARWMC010000013.1, read on the forward strand.
CCTGGCTGACGAAAGCGCATGTGTCACAATTTTACTCGGCCGAGCCATGTCCGCACTGACCGAGCTGCTTCGCGCAGCAATTGCTTCGCGAGGCTGCTCGCTCTGATGGGACCCACCTAACCACATAGGTCAACGTAGAACCAACAAATCTAGAAATAAAAGAAAATACTGACATCAATCATCCAGCTATTCAGTAAACCACGATGCATTAGTATTCATTGGCGGTACATGGTAAATACTATGTGTATCAGGTGCCTTAGTTGTAAACATTAGTTAGGATAGGTAGGTAAGTTTAGTGTCCTTTGCTTAAGAATAATTGGTAGGCTTATTTATGTTAATTCAAGCTTAGGAAGAATACAATTAAGATACCTTAATTGTATTCTTCTTAAATACGTTCTATTTAATGTTACATAAATATAACAAAACGAAGTCTCAAATATATCAAAGAAAGTACAAATTTGGACAGCCCATAAACATTCTCAGAAATATTTTGCTTTGTAAATCATGTCTATAAATAAACTCAAAGTCAAACAATTATTTATTCAACTAGACTTCATTTAAAAGAGCTTTTGAATCGTTAAAATACAGAAAATTTATTTACCACCGGTTCAGAAAGCAGTTTCTTCACAGAAGAGCGTGCAAGAAACTCTGTTAAAATCTCAATGTAACAAGATTTACATGTTTAAATAATAATCATCCTTGGGTACAGTCATGTGGTGCTTTAGCGACAACATGAATTTCCATCTTCTATAAATCCATAACTGCTAAAACATCCAGTAACTAAATAAACATAAATCTCATCAATGTTTCTTATAGCCACGACCATATCACCCTCTTAGGAATACATGCTCCCCTACGATCGATTCGCCAAATTAATTAGAAAACTTTCTATACATTTTGTTTCAAAGAGATAACGATTTTAAAGGACCTTTGTATGTGTGCATGTACTATTATAATCTATTTATACACACACATGTATATCTAATGCTTCTTGAGCACAGCTAAAGCACTAATTACATTCCCTTGTGGATATGGCGTCTTGAAATTTGAATTAAGGTTTCAAAGGAAGCTTAGATCAATAATGTTAGAAAGTTTTAATCTTCGATAAAAAAGGGGATTTTACATTTTTATTTCATGTTATGTGTCCGTTTGGCAGAAATGGATGGAAATATTTGTTGAAAACATTTATTCTTAACTTTTTTTTTATTGTATAGTGTAGAGTGCAGAAGTCAATACTAAAACAGAAGCATTCAAAAATCATACACATCGTATTTACACGCTTTGTGTCTAAATACATAAATATTTACTGCCATTCTTATATTTATTGGGAAATAAAACGATCGTTCAATGTATGAAGGATACTTAAAGATAATAATATTACGGATATATGATACACTAGCTGCGCTTCGCGGATCCACCCGCGTGGCTCCGCTCCTGTTGGTCTTAGCGTAATGATATAATATAGCCTAGCCTTCCTCGATAAATGGGCTACCTAACACCGAAAGAATTTTTCAAATCGGACCAGTAGTTCCTGAGATTAGCGCGTTTAAACAAACAAACAAACAAACCTTTCAGCTTTATAATATTATAGTATAGATTTTTTACTATATTTACTATGATAGAGTAGAGAAGTCCTGTCCCCTCCTGTCCCTGTCATGGGGTATGGGGCGGATGCATTGTTCATTTACTTCGCTCTAATGATTGATATACCTAACGGGAAAGTAATCAGCTTTCTTTGTTTTTTCGTAGATTTCTGCAAAAGTCGATCTCTAGTTGGTTAAATCAGTGAAAACTTTTTGCAATTTGAGATGAAATTACTGTATTAAGATGCTTAGGGTTAATCCTTCTGTTTATAAATCAAAATTAGATACTGTATATTAAACCGATTTACACAGAATTAACATTAATTTTGTTAAAATAGACACTGATAATATGATTTCTTAGACTAATATGGAACAACTATACTTACATATGTATATGAAATTTTTTCTAGCATTCAAATGCTTTATAAATGAGAATTTTTTTGAAGAAGTTGTAAAGGTAATAAACCTCTACTCTTGTCAATTATATGTACATTAAAAAGACAAACGACGGAGGTAATGTATATCTTGCGAGAATATTGTAAACTACTTTTCTTGTTTCTTTCTAAAATTGTCTCTTCGATCAATCACAATTTGACGTGATTGAGGTATTTTATAGACAAACAAAACCTTATATAGATAAATGCGAAGTTCAGACATTAGTCGCGAAAGTTCAGGTATTTTACCTACTTTGTAACTATAGATATATTTTATAATGATTACTAGCTGTGCCCCGCGGTTTTACCCGCATTGCTCCGCTCCTGTTAGTCTTAGCGTGATGATATAGCCTTCCTCGATAAATGGGCTAAAGAATTCTACAAATCGGACCAGTAGTTTCTCAAATTAGCGCGTTCAAACAAAAAAACTCTTCAGATTTATAATATTATAGGTAATAATATAGTATAGATTAGGTTCCATTTGTAAGAGAAATCGAGACTAGAGAGTATTCATTACATTAGTTTTAAATTGAATTCATAATAGAATTAATAACTTATTTTCACTTCTGTTATATTTAACTTCTGTTCTGAATATTTTCTTTTTTATATTCGTGAAATTTGAGTAGTTTTTGTCCTAATACAGGGGTACGATTTCAGTTACAAATAAGTAAGAAGTATTCAGAATATACATAAAAATAGAGAACAAATATTAGGGTCTTTAATGTAGAAATAATTTTTTAAGTAAAATTCATACTAATATTATAGCTATTTAAGTCGATAATACCTAAAATGGATTCATATTATATTTTTCTATTAAAGAACTTATATTACACTTATAAATTAACTGCAAATCTCGACAAACACATGAGTGGACAATAGTCGAGGAACTAATTGCACATGTGTGGGTGACATGAGTTATGATAGTTTAACTTCTTGAAAATATCTATAGTATTTGGTTGTGTGGGTAGGGTTTTATAGGTTTGAATAAAATAGTTTTGTATGAGGCTGGATTTTTTAATTTCAATCAAAAATTATACTGATTTTTGCCTGAATTAAACATTTTTTTTTATTGTCGATAGGGAAGCGCTTGACCACAATCTCGCCTGATGAGATGTGGTCTAAGATGGAACGCTTCCATAGAAGATAACTTGTTTTTATAATGCAAAAAAATATTTTAAATAGATGTTTGTATTTTTTTATTATCTTTGATAATTTCAAAATAGAACATCAATTTATCATAATATAAACCTTGCTTTATATAAATTCACATTTTAACTATACGAATACTTATGAAATACAATATATCAGTTTCCGAACGATTTTGTCAAGAATTTTGTCTTGAAAAATATTCACAACGTTGTTAATATTTTATAAGATTCCAAACGAGCGGAATGTTACTACCGAAAGGAAATTTGATAATAATCCAATAGTTGTATTCGATTCCAATATAATTTGACATTAATATTAAAAATAATTGTTTGAGTCGGGATCTCAATCCCATTTAAATGACTAGGGACATCTTATCTAATCGTATTATCATTTTATCCTGTTGTTTAGAAAGTATTAAAGTCAGTGTTTTGTTTTACCTAATTGGAATAACTTTGTAGATGGGTTAAGGATATGAAAACACTTTAAGTATTTTATTAATTAACTAGCGGTCCGCGTCGGCTTCGTCCGTGGTACATGTTTACGTTTTCTCTACATAAGAACCATCCTAGTTCAAGGAAAAAAAAAATCGAAATCGGTCTACCCGTTCACGTGTGATGCCGTGACCATCGGGTTTCATTTTTATATATATAGATTATACCATCAATAAACATTAGAATTTTGTCTCCCGGGTATAGTGTTTAGCGCATTAATATTTTAAAAGGGTCTGAGGATCGATACTTGAGATCTGAACAAACAAACCTTAGGCATTTTATTCATAAAGAAAAACAATAAGAGAAACAAATAAAACGCAGATAGCGTTGTTAAGGGTTTGGTCTAGTAGTGCAAACAAATGCATCCTGTCATCCTAAATGTAAATAATACAAATGTACTAAGGGAAAGTTGCTCCACTTAATTTTTAAAAATTAAATCATTCGTATGCATAATTTAATATTCGTAATAAGTACCTAAAATGACAATTTGAAACAATTTTCGTGAAAATTACACCGGGTGATTCTTTTTATCAGTACACAAAATTTGCGAATACGTTCTATTGATATCTTCAACATCATGTTTATATAACTGATCAACTTTTACAAAGAAATTTGGACGAAATATAAAAAAAAAATAAGCTTTCCATACAAAATGCATAACTCTATACATTTTTTTCGACCTAAGTTTCTTAGTGAAAGTTGTTCAGTTTCACTAATAAAACGGATAAACAAATTTTGTATATAATAAAAAAAAATGTAATGTTTGTGTAAAAAATTATAAATAAAGATAAAAAGTTGTGTGGTTTTATGAAACCACGGTAAAAGTGAAACTTTCCGAACACTGCTTTATACCTACTCGGCAACCGACCGTCACGCGACATGCGCTACACAGACCAAAAAGTTTGAGACGATGTAATAAAAGTTTCACTTTAAATAGAAAAATGCGCAAATGAAAACAAAAGATATTTATTTCTGACTAGCTTCCGCCTTCACTCCGTCCGCGCGGATGTCGGTCTTCGTGTGGATGGTTTATTTCTCCATTTTGAACTGGGAAGACGTTTCTCACTAAATTAATATTAGACGATCATGATTCACTCCAGTCCAAACAGCAAATAAGCAGACTTCTGCTTCTGCAACGTTTAGTTGTCCCTGAATTTGGAAAAAATAGTCATGATTCTTATCTATGACAAAAGTGTTATTTTTTTGCATTGTATTTCAAATATTAAATTTTTTATTTTTAACCGCATCTTCCGCATTCATGTCTTTTGCCGGAATTAGACATTTAACTTCTACTAGTCCCATTTTCCCTTCTTGATATGGGGTAACCTATTAAAAACTCGAATTTCTATTACCCGAATCTTAAAACCCCGAAAACGGTTGTTAGAACTTTTAAAAGACAGATGTAATGAATGACAAATTTTTAAAATTCCTTTTTTAATTTCCCAGATGAATCAATTTCCAGATGTACCAAAACCAGATTTTTAAAAAGTATTTTTTTGTTTCCCGTATTCTCATAATACAGATCTCAATATACCAGGTTCTCAGAATACTTTTTTTTGTTTCCCATCGTACCATTTTCCAAATAAACTATTGCCAAATTTTCATAATCTTTTTATTTGGTTCCCATATAATCGTATAACAGATAAACTATTGCCAGATTTTCATAATCTTTTTATTTGATTTCCATACAATCGTGATTATACCTTTACTATCGACTGAAAATAAACATTGTCAGTAAGTAAATTTATTGTTTTACTTGTCCATTACAGACCGGTTTTAGTGTCAAAGTCGACTCAGTAGGTTAGGTTAGGTTTGAACTGTAACCCCTCACGCACGAGCCGAGCGAGCGAAGCGAGCGTGCCGCGGCAGCGGCCGGCGAGTGCCAGAACCGACTCGCTATTGTTTTACTTGCCCATTACAGAAAGGTTTAAGTGTCAAATTCGACTCAGTAGGTTAGGTTAGGTTTGAACTGTGACCCCTCACGCACGAGCCGAGCGAGCGAAGCGAGCGTGCCGCGGCAGCGGCCGGCGAGTGCCAGAACCGACTCGCTATTGTTTTACTTGCCCATTACAGAAAGGTTAAAGTGTTAAAATCTATTCAGTAGGTTAGGTTAGGTTCGTGCTGCAACCCCCTGGAAGGATTTCGTTTCGCTGGATATCGTTTATTTGAATTTCAAAAATCTGGACATTGTTTGTCTGGATATCAATTAACTGTATTTCAAAAATTTGTGTTTTAAAAATCTGGCTTTCGTGCATATGGATTACGGTCATCTGGATTTTGTGCATTTAGATTTCGTATGTCTGGAACTCATTCGTCTGGATTGTAAAACGTCGTACAAATAAGGAAATGGGCAAATGAAATTCGGAGTTGCGATTATATGGCAAACAAAACTTCGAAATTTTAAAATTCGGGGTTATGAAAAAATGTCCAAACGTTTTCTGGATTATGATATTCGGAATATTAAAATTCGAGATTAAGATAGGTAACCTTGATATGGGAGTGTATAAAGTAAATTTTTTAGATATTTCTCGTTATACTTTTAAAAAGTTATTATTGTCATTTTGCTCATTAGGTAAAGTAATTTCGATATCAGTTTTAAGTTTTTTGATACCTGCAATAATAACGTCATAATCGCCTGCACATACTTATCGATTACACCCTGTATACAATCCACCATCCACATTCATAATGTTTTCCTGTCCTCCTCTCCTTTACGCTGTTCACCGATACATTTTAAATGAGTAAATCTGCTACCACTGAAGGATGTTTCATTGTGATCAGCAAATTTTCACCACTGTTGTCGATTATTTGTTTTTCATTTTTAATCAGCAATTGGGAATCATCAGTTTTGGTTTTTGCAGATTGGTGATGTACCCTAACAATACGTCGAAAAGGGAAAGCATCAACGAATTATCGTTTTCGTCCTCTTTTTTTATTCTTCGCGTCTCTGTTACTTGTTTTTGTTTAGTTCTCAACACCCATTGAATTTTCTATGTTATTGTGATCTTCCATTACATCTGAGTTTTGATGATGTGATGATAATCCATTCGTTTTAATATTGGTACTTAGAGTTGGTGGACTAAATTTGTCAGCGCGTCTGTAAGATCAGAATATAAAACCAACATCCTGTATTTAAGTTACAAAATTAATAATCAAACAACATGCCGCTACGTTCAAAATGACTAGAAGAAAAAATGAAAACACCTCGACATATTTGGAATTTTGGAGTAAACAAATCATTTTCCCCGTATGTCCCAAGTTAAAGTTCTCAATACAAGTTTATATTATATTTCGTATTTCTCAAACGAAAAATAAACATTTTTGGAACTTCAAAAAAAATTATATTATAAGAAAATTTATGAGCTTACTTTAGTTTTAAAGAAATATACATCCCTTTACTGACACCCCGTAAAATAACGAAATTGTTGCCAATCACCTTTGTAATCTATTTGGTTTCATTAACTTTATGTTCGAAGATAATTTTTTTTCTAGTAGTTACACGCATATTTTTTTCGTTTATTTTCCATATCGAAATCAAATGTTTAAAAATACGAATATTTGCACAAAACTAAGATAAAAATAATCAATTAACAAAAATATTAAATTTAATGAAGTAGAGCAACTTTCACTTCTGTATGAAGGAAAATCGAGCGTAGAGCACACGTCAGAACGCTCCGGCCCAAGGAGCGCGACTAAAGAAATTCGCTAGGATTTTTCCTAATTATTTTAAATATTTTTTTAATATTTAAAGAATTATCAAAATTAAAAAAAAAAAAAAATTAAAGGATTAATACTCATTGGTCTTCAACCAACTCGAATAAATTAATGGAAAAAATAACTTTCAGAACTGAATACTGATTTATCAATAGTTTTTTGTAAGGCAAAAAATGGGAAATTTAATGAATTTATAACGTTCTTATTAGGAAAATCATAAGTTTTTCGGCAATTGTATTCAACAGATTTTAATTACGACTATATAAGGATAATAATGCGCTGATCAATTTGTATAAATTGTAATCGGTTGCAACGTAGTGAGTGCACAAACTTAGCTCGAAATGTCTTTGGGGGAAAGAGACTTATCTTGAAGGCCTGATTAAGGTAACATAAAGTAACTTTATAAATGTGAAAAAATTCACGCGCATTGCGTATATAACACTAATTGATAAACAAGAAAAAAAAATCAGTTTATCATTTCAATAGCCGGGAAAAAATTGTCAAATAACTTGTTGAAAACGCAATTTTGCTAGACTGCAGCCTTAAGACATAATTATTTATTATAAAATCACGTAGGTCATGACATGTCAATTAAATGACATGTACCTATTGTATAATTCATATGAATTTAGTTTATCATTATTGTTTCTAAAGAAATAATATAGTTTCAAAATTATTCTTAAATTACACATTATTGAACAGTTCGAAGCGGGAAATGAAGAATATATTAAAGTAAATGTCAATTTTGTTTGAGTTACATTTCCATTTTCCAGAGGTAAATTTAAACTTTGTAAATTCAAAAACTTTGAAAGCGCTATCAGATTTAAATAGAGGCGCGAATACTTTTCACGTTATACTTTAAAGAAAAACAATTAAAATATGTTTTATATTCTTGTGTTTTGATTTTAAATGAGTTTTATATATTTACAAATTTAAAAATACAATACTTTCACAAAATTTCACATGTAAATTTGTATGAAATGAATTATAAAACTATTTGAATATAAAATTAATATCAGTAATCAAAGTAATCAAATATTATTAATGTTAACTTAAGATAATTAAATAAAAAAGTTAAACTTCATAATGAAATAAATATATGAAACCATCTCACGGTTTGATAAAATTTGTTCAAAAATCAATGCCTTATTGAGGTGAAAGCCTTTCTCAATATAAATGACGATCCCATTCTTTAGCGATTTATGAGTTAAGGTCAATGTATGATAGGACTGAGTATGTACATAGTATAAAGAGAACGTATGTAGAAGAAAAGTCTCTAAAAATAAACATTTTAAATGTATTGAGTTACAGTGTGACGCAGATGAAGTTACCACAATAAGAAAGTAGTTGATTGTGCATTACCACAGATACAAAATGAGCTAATATAATATAAAGTTATAGAATAAAAGCACGGTTATGAAAACATCCATCAATGTGATATGAAATAGCATGGATTTTAGAGGAAATGCAATAAATCTTTTAAAATAATGTGTTACTTAACCGAGTAATTTTGACCGCCTCCTTGGTACAGTGGTTGACGCGTGAGCGTAGAACCGAGGGGTCCTGGGTTCGATTCCCGGTGGAGACGAAGAAAAAAAAAATGTCTCGATCTGGCAGGACACAGAAGGCTGATCACCTACTTGTCCCTAAAGAAAATCGACCAGTGAAACAGATGTATAATGTATCTGCCCCTTACCCCACTAGGGGACATGGGACTTCACTTAACCGAGTAATTTTCAAGGTTTTCATCACCTAAGTACTAATTAATTGCGAACATTCGAGATGGTTTTTTAATAGCTATTCAATTATTTATTCAAATGTCGACTGTAATTTTATTATTATCAATCTGTTGTTGTCATATTGAATTTTGTTACAAAGCGAACAAATGTCGTCTTCAGTGACGAGAATAAGATTGACTTAACGCCCATTTGAATACGTTTTAGGTCTCTAGGGTGCTGCAAACACACACATAAACATACTGTAATGTATCAGCTGGTTAAAGTTAAAGTTAAAGTTATTTTAAGTAGTATAGGGTGCTTGGAAAGAGTTACTAGTAAAGGAAGCGTGAGATTCTTGTATCTGACTTTTTTCTTCAAATAAAAGTGTATTTATTCTACAGGAATTTCAACATGTTTTGCATATATAACACAACAACCATTTAAAGGCCGATAACATGTCATACACTAAAAGGTTGATAAATAACACCACCCCCTTTTTCGTTCATTCATCTTACGCGGATTACGCATTTTAGAATTAAAGTTAGTTCTTGATAATATTTACCATATAAAACAAAAACATATCCCCAAAAATTGCACATGCATGATTTTCGCTGATTTCAAAATAAAAAAACCCAAACCTATTACTAAATTTTTAAGTTACCGACCCTTAAAAGATATAAATTGTGAAGCTTTCAATGCTGACCTTATTTCTATTCCATGGGACGATATTTGTCGCATAAAAAACGTCGACGATATGGTGAATACCTTTAATTCTAGTGTTTTGTCATTATTCGATAAACACGCTACTGTAAAGACTATTTCTGTTAAAGAGAGGCAAACTCCGTGGTTGACATCTAATCTTCGTCTAATGATGTCGGTTCGCGATGAAGCTCATTTGAAATATCGTAATAGTAAATCAACTGAAGACAAATTGTATTATAAATCGCTAAAAACTTTTGTAAACGTATGTATGTATCAAGAAAAGTTGGCTTTTTATGATACTCACATTAATGCTCATATTCAGAATCCAAAGGTTCTATGGAAAAATTTAAAAAGTAAGGTTATACCCAGTTTTAATAACTGTACGGATCTACCTGATCATCTCGCTGACCCAAATGCTATTAATACCCACTTTCTTAATATACCTGGTACCGGTGATGCAGATGTAAGCACACTAAACTACTTCAAAAGCCACAAGTTTTGTCAAAATACTTTTAGGTTTAGTACTATCAATGAAAATATTGTAGGTAAACTTATAGTTTCTATTAAATCAAATGCGCGGGGCTCAGATGATATATCCAGAGACATGATTTTGCTCACTTTGCCATCTACACTAAAAGTAATAACATCTATTATAAATAAATCCCTGGAAACGTCAATTTTCCCATCACAGTGGAAATTGGCTCTTGTTCGCCCACTTCCTAAATCTAATAATCCCACAGACCTTAAAGATCTTAGGCCTATTAGTATTCTCCCGTATCTTTCCAAATTATTGGAAAAAATTGTATATAATCAGGTGGTTGAGTACTGTGAAAATAATAACATATTACCGGAACTCCAATCTGGCTTCAGAAAGTCTCGTAGTACTAGTACTGCTTTGCTGAAGGTAGTTGATGATATCCTGTCTACCCAGGATAGTGGCAGCGCATCTATACTTACACTCCTAGACTTTTCGCGTGCTTTTGACTCTCTAAATTTAACCCTCCTTACTAGTAAACTTTCCTATTATGGTTTTAGTGACTCGTCGGTTCAGTGGTTCGATAGTTACCTCAATCATCGCGCCCAGAAGGTTGTCATCACAAAAAATGATGGTACATCTTCTTTTTCCTCGGTACTCCCAGTTACCCGCGGAGTTCCACAAGGTTCGATTCTTGGGCCCCTTCTCTTCACCATCTACGCCGCGGACATAACTGGGTGTATTAAATATTCAAACTATCACCTTTACGCGGATGATTTACAGGTATATGCGCCAATAAGTCGTGTTAATGCCTCGGAGTGCTTAAATGGGTTGTCGCAGGACTTGGATCGCGTATCTACATGGGCTTCTAAGAACTCACTGATATTAAACCCCAACAAGTCCAAATTTATGGTAATTGGTTCGAAGCGGCAGGTGAGATCAATCAAAGATTTGAGTTTATCTGTATGTATAGACAATATTCCAATCGTTGAGGTGGATGAGGCTAAAAATTTAGGGCTACTTTTTGACAATAATCTTAATTTTGAAAGCCATGTGCTGGACATTGTTCGTAATTGTTTTTATCGTTTGAAAGTGATTTATAAACTGCGTCCTTTTATAACTACTGACCTTCGATTACTTTTATGTGAATCAATTGTGCTTTCCAAACTAAATTATTGTATAAATACTTACGGGCCATGCCTTCTTCAGCGATCACAACATTTGATTCAGAGAATTCAGAATGCTTGCATTAGATATTGTTTTAATGTCCCACCTAGATCTCACATCACACCTTTCCTAAACTCAGCAAATATTCTAAATATGAAAGGTAGACAAAAACTATTTATGGCTTGCTTTCTGTTCGACCTCTTGAAGACCAAACGCCCAGCTTACTTATTTGAGAAGCTTATGTGGCGAAAAGATGGTGGTCGTAACCCAGTAAGACTCGGAACCAACATTTTCTCTGTACCAAAACACAGAACTATGGCCTTCCGCGGCAGTTTCAAGTACTGTGCAACAAAATGTTGGAACGACATTCCTCCACCCATGCGCAACATTTGTAGCAAATTAAGATTTAAAACTGTTTATCGGGACCACCTTTTAGGTATCCAAAAATCTAATCAATAATTTTCAATAGTTTTTCTAATTTAACTATTTATTTTCCTCATTTGCACAGTCCTGTTTCTGCCGTGAACCTATAGTATCGTGTTATCTATTTTTGATATTGTGTATTGCTATTTATTGATATTATATACCTTCTAATATTATTTCATTATTTTTCCTTTATCTCCCTATATTTTTAACTTTATTTATTAATTGTTTATTTATTTAAGTTTATTTATTTTTCTGCCCTCTAGAGGCTTTGGCAGAATATCAGCGTCGGGGTTTTTCAATCCCGACATTCATGCTGAGCCAAGGCCTGTTTGTAGAACACTGTGCACATTAAATGTATCCGTTTCTTTTAATATACCGTGTGTTTTGTTTCTGTTAATTGATTTTATGTTTTGTGTTTATATTATGTACCTATATTTTTTGTGTTCTATGAATAAACGAGTTATCTATCTATCTATCTATCTATCTAAAAAATGCGTCTCCACGCAAATATAAATTAACTCTCTACTTATTTAAGGTAAGACCAGGGAAATAAAAGATTTTTTAGCTATTGTTGTACTACGACCATCGAATAGTAACAAAGTAAAAAGCCCTACATTTTAATATTTATTTTTATAGAATTCAAATGTTTTATGAATGAGAATTAAAAAAAAATAGAACAAATTCGATCACGAGGTGGGATTAGAACCAACCTCACGGTTTTTTTCTATTCCTTAAAAATTTCTCAAGTCCTACATTGTTACCTGGTTAATAAAAACATATTGCAAGGGTTGCTACTGAATAAATCGTATAGATTACGCAATGATAAGCTTCCAGGTCACTCACTAGATATATTTTTATCGCGAACCTGGCGACGGATTGACGGCATCTGTCTGCGATCTTGTCTAATCTTGTTCCTTATTAAATAACTATTTAGTACACCTTTTTTCTTATGAAATTGTTTATTTTGCAATAACAGATGTGTACTGCTTTTTCTTAGTATTTTTGTATTTGGTAGAGCGGGTTATTTGTACAATGAAAGATAACAGATTCTTTCTATCAAGTTTTATTTTATCAATGTTTGTGAATTGAATAACAAATGTCGAAATATAACTTTCATATTTATATATTAATCTTGTTGGTGTTACTATGAGACGTGCAAAAGTTTGAGTATAAATGAATAAGGCATATATACATAAAAGTTTGTGCAAGATAAGTTCTTACTTCCCGTCCTCAGTTCCCGTGGAACAAAATGCCACTCCGCTGTGACATTTTGCGAAGAATGCCGTGAAAAAAGGGTGAATATTAATCGATTATTTATTGAGTACGAGTCGTTCACTTCCTCTTATCGCATTAGAGACGTTCCTTTACCTCGTATTACGTTTTAACTTACATTCCATAAGTCATGTGTATTGATATTTAAATTTATCCAAAACAGTACATTGCATCAGTAACTGTAAACGTAAAAGTAGAGAGAGATACATTTACATTTTCGAGAATATTCGGTAAATGTTAAGTCGTACACGATACCTGCTATTATAGAGAAAAAATTAAAAATAAAATCAATACAAATGGTATTCGAAACGGCATTGAAAAGAAACTTGTATACACTCATTTTTCAGTTAGAAAATAACATTCATATTCTTGAAATACAATACGAACGATACCTATGACTAATCAACAATATCAAAATATATGTTATCAGCTTGTATCTACTAATCTCCGAAACGGTTTTATTGACTCGGCTGAACTTTCAGAGGCAGTTAGCTGATTTTATAAAAATAGAGTTACACTTTTACGCAAACAAACATGCGTTGTCAACAAGATAACACAATATATAACACAAACAAAGTCGCATCATAAACTATAACTAAATACCACATACACACTCGGTGTTTAAAAAACATATCCCTTGGGAAAATCGAGTTATTTTATGTGCAAAGTGTGTTGCGAACTGAACGATAAATGTTCAGAACTGTGGCTTACATGGTAAAATATTTACGTGTGAATTTTACATTTATAGAAACATATGTTTCTTGTTAAATTATTTACAACTATATTACAATGATGTTACAATCATGAAGTGACTTGGCTCGGCTTGCTAGGAAGTTGGATACATTTTATGTCATTTTGCGCTAAGAAGATTGATGTTTACTGTGATTTTAGTGATTATTTTTCCGACCCAAATATCGACCAATAGAATTGCACCATTCGACGTCACGTGGTACAACCTACATGGTATTATACTGATAATTTTTTGAAAATTTTCTCTGGTCGTTGACGTCAAACTGACAGGTTCAATTCAATTGTGAAATTATTGACCGACATTTGGGACGGAAAAATAATCTCCCGAATACCACACGAGCTTCAAAATTATCTGGCATTTCCCTCAAGGTTCCCTGCAAACAAATAAAGTCGTCAAGTTTTTCAGGAAAAATCACTCGCGCTTCGCGCTCGTGATTTTTTAACCTTGACTAAAAACTTGACTCCTTCATTTGTTTGCAACGAACCTATCGGAAAATACCCGATAATTTTGAAGCTCTTGTGGTATTATAAGTGATAATTATCATACTACTACACGTATGTACGGTCAAATTAAGCTATGAAAAAAAAAGGTCAAAGATTTTTTTATTCCAATTTTTTAATAAAAATTAATGCAAAGAAAGCAAGTTCTTATTACACACGCTGAAACAAAAACTCTGTAAATACGTATATATTATACATATATGTTACATAAAAATGAATTCATAGTAAATCAGGTTCAGGGAATTATAGCAACACTGGGTCGGTGAACTATTACTAATTAATACCAGTAAAAACCAACCACACTTTAGTAATATGGGGAAAATATAAATTTAACAATGCAAAAAATATTTTGATGACGTTCTGGCAAACATCTTTAACATTCTCAGTAGAATGTTAGATGTTGACTGATTATATCAGTATATAAACCCAAGCATAATAAACAACATTCTACTTTTACCTTAAATCAGTAAAAAAAAATGAATATTTATTTTTGATGCAAACGGGTCATGTTCATCGCACGCATCATTTTTCACAAATAAACGAACTCAGAGCGTAGTTTCCTTTACGCCTGCAATTTTACAATACAAGGGTAATTATACCGCTAATTGTATAATTCTATTAATTGTATTGTTGTATAATTGTATAATAAGCAATTCCCGCTGTAGCTCCATAGTCCATTCATTTCATTGCAATTTTGTTGTTTCGCGATGGTTTCGCATTTGGACCATTTGTACACGCAAAATGTTAAATTAATACAACCTAATGGATTATTAGTATTGATTAAAGTTCTGTTAAATGAAAATCTAGTTACACATTTTAACTTATGTTTATGTTGTAAACGGTTTGAATGTAAGCTTTAATTATAAAGTAGTAAGGCATTAATGCTATGTATTTACTTATGATTTGTAATCATAGAAATCTAAATAACAAGACACATAGAAGTGCTATAATGTCATAATTCGTATGAAAACCGCTGTCGCCAAAATCAACACATTCAAACCGAAAGCTAAACAGTACACACAAGTAAACTATGCCTTTTATTGGACAGCTTGATTTTAGTGAAAACTAACTTATCTATTAAATTAAGCTTTTGAATATGTATCCTAACGTACGAATTTACGGTTTATTTTAGAATAACATCCCTAAGTATATGAGACTTTTTGCTCCAATACGAACAAACGTGATAATAAGAATGGTCGACTGTGTCATTCATTGTTATTTCGATTACTATGGTGACACTCGTAATACTTGTAAATATTCTATAATTTTAAGGGAAAACGGCATTATTTCTAAAAAAAAATATTTTCCGATGAAATATTATTCCTTTATAAGTATAATTACAACTTGTGGAAGAATTTCCGCAATGGGAATTGCTGAAACACACCATGTATACACTCATACGTCTCCAGAGCAACTGAACAGTGACGAATGCACTGGTGATGTGAAAATCACCTGAGTGGCGACAAGGTCACGCACGCTTACGACTTCTAGTGTCTTGTTATTTAGATTTCTATGTTTGTAATCATAATTGGTGTATTAAGATTTAATTATTTATACCTATGTCAACTTCAAAGGAAAAACCGCATAGTTCCCGTTCCCGGAAGGTTTTTGGGATAAAAACTATATGTTAACTAGTGGTCCGCCCCGGCTTCGCCCGTGGTACCTACATGTTTAAACTATCCTATCTCTCAAGTTGGATTAAACTGCACATGGTGTGCGAATTTTATTATAATCGGTTAAGTGGTTTAGGAGTCCATTGAGGACAAACATTGTGACACGAGATTTATATTATATATTATATTAAGATTCGAATTGTCCTCTATGTGTGTGCCAAATTTCAGGAAAATTGGTTCAGCAGTTTTTGTGTAGTAACAAACAAACAAACTTTCGCATAAATAATATTAGTAGGTCATTAGGATATAGAAATAACATTAAGCAGCTTGGAAATAGCTACATGCCTTGAAGTAGTGTAGCTAATTCGTATATATTTTGTTATATAAAGTTGCACTGTTTAGTAACGTAATTGTATTGTTGTATGCTTGTTATTTAGATTTCTATGGTTGTATGTAATATGTATGTGAAACAATTATTTTTTGCTACTTACCATGAATTCGGAGCGAAAACAACTAGCCAGGAGTAAGAGCCTTATAAACTTGTACAAAAACATAAAACCGAGCGGGTTGTAGGATGAGTATGTAAATTGTTATTGTTATTTGTAATTTAACAAAACAAAACAGTATAAACGCGAGACTCAAGACTAATAAACATTAAGTTTGTGAGTAACTGGCAGTTTTCCATTGAAAACAGCAGATGTAACGTAGTATGAAGAAAATTAGAAAAGTTATTGTATGATTGTTGTTCTTGCTTACTTTGGGGCTTTATTTAGTCGGTTCTTCTTTGTTTTTAGGCATAATAGGTTCCGGATTGACCTGGGACTCGAAGAAGTTCATAAAATATAGTTTTTATTACAGCGTTTCAAGGGTCTCGTACTAAGCTGTGTTGGAAGGATGAACGATGAATTTTTTTTTATTATTTATTCCTGTAAATAATTTTTAATTTAAGAGTAGCATATTTCATTTAATTTTACCGGCATATATGTTTTTATTGATGACCTCTTTAACGGATAGTATAGATTGATATAATATAAAATATACTAGCTGTGCACGCCGGCTTTACCTGTATTGCATTGTCAAATACAAGCCCTGCTTCGCGGTTTTGTCCGCATTTCTAAGCTTCTGTTGGTCTTAGCATAATGATAAATAGCCTATAGCCTTCCTCGATAGCTATCTTACACTGAAAGAATTTTCTTAGCGCATTTAACCAACCAAACAATCAAATAGACAAACTTCGTCTTTTTAATATTAGTTTAGATATAAAAGACCTCCTTCAGTTCGCAACTTTACGTCGTACCTGATATTCGATAAGGAGTACTATTTTAAATTCAATGCTAAAGTGATATTATATACCAAAGAATATCGGTAACTTTCAAACTGTATCAGTATAGTAGAAACACGTTTTCATGACATGGATATATCGAAACTCTTGTATAATACGTACATAGGTACATATTATATGTAGTTTCAAAGTTAACATAATGTTGTTGAAAATGTAGATAGGTATTTATTTAAAACATTAAACCTATTTTAAATTGTCAGAACTGGGAAAAATTTTAATGGGACCAACCAGAAGAAACTAGGTTTCAAAGAAAAAAAGAATCATCGAAATCAGTTCACCCAGTCGAAAGTACTAAGGTAACAATCCCAAATGAATACAGTCGGATTGAGTACCTTATCCTTTTTTTGGAAATCGGTTAAAATTAACCTTAGACTGAAGCTGAGTTAATTTATATTATTACAAAACAACCCCACTCGTACAAATTTATCGCTTCCCTTATTTAACACCCTTCAACTTATTTCCTCACTTCAAAACCCATCGTCCTTTAAAATTCATTAAAATAGGTGCAGGCGTTCTAGCGTGAAAACAATGAACGACAAACTCAAAAGTTTGTTTTCGAACCCATAATGTTTTCTATTACTCAACCCCTACAAATAAAAACCAGGTGTGCCCCGCGGTTTAACCTGCATTTTTCCACTTCAATTGGTCTGAGCCTACATGCAGCCTATACTCGATAAGTATATTACCTAACACTGAAATAAATTTTGAAATTATACAAGTAGTTCACGAGATAGCGCGTTCAAACCATCAAACAAGCTCTTCAGCACTGTATATTATAGTATAGATAAATAATACCGAAAAAGTATACGAAATGAAAAATAAATGGTCATTGAATTTAACGATTTAACATGTAATTCGAAGCAGAATATTATTCAAAGAATAACTGGCGCTTTGCTGTATAAGTCACGCCATTAAAGAAGATACCTAACTTAAATGGCTTCTATTTCTTGCTGTACGGTTAGCAAAACAGTTATTATAAATCATTATTTTTATGAAAAAAATATATTTTACTAAGATTATGATTATTTAAGGGGGATTTTTAATATTATTATTTAATTTGTATGATTTCAATTTGGAAGTATGTATATTGTATATTCGCTATATTATAAATAATAAATAAATAAATAAATATTTCGGGACAATTTTCACACACGGCACGATCTAATCCCATACTAAGCTTTCGCTTGTGTTATGGAAACCAGATGGCTGATAAACATACATATATATAATTTTAAATAAATACTATATATATAATATTCATAATTAACATCCAGTCACAGAGCAAACATCTATGTTCATCACACAAACATTTGCCCCGGGTGGGAATCGAACCCACGACCTCTGGCTTGGAAGGCAGGGCCACTACCAACCAAGCCAACCGGTCAGTCGCGTTATGTTCAAAGTATATATTTTTTTAACTATCTATTCCTATATTAAAGCTGGAGAGTTCGTTTGTTTGAACGCACAAATCTCAGGAATTAATTAGGTACGACGGATAGGAGAAGAGCATCAATGAAAGTTGTAAGCTTTGAAAAAATAAACCTTTTGAGAACAGTTGTTGCGTAGATATTTTTTTTACATTACTAGCGGTCCGCCCCGGCTTCGCCCGTGGTACATATTTCGCAATAAAAAGTAGCCTATATTCTTTCTCAGGGTCTAAAGATTATCTGTGCCAAATTTCATCAAAATCGGTCCAGTAGTTTATGCGTGAAAACCATACATACATACATACATACAAACCTTTCCTCTTTATAATATTAGTATAGATAAGCAGAAAATTATAAATGCGAAAGTAACTCTGTCTGTCTGTTACTCAATCACGCCTAAACTACTGAACCAATTTTCATGAAATTTAGTATAGAGATATTTTGATACCCCAGAAAGGACATAGGCTACTTTTTATCCCGGGAAAATGACGCAATCCCGGTAATCCCACGGGAACGGAAACTATGCGGGTTTTTCTTTGACTGCGCAGGCGAAGCCGCGGGCGGAAACCTAGCATTCTATAAGTTTCTACTGTACAAATTAGTCTTTTTATATTTGGAGTTAAATTTTCCACATAAAAAGGAATACGAAACACCTTTAATAATTTTATTTATTTATTTATTTATCAATCCTTTATTGCACTTAAAGATAATAAAAAAGAAATACAAATACTTAAATATAACTTAAACTAAGTAGGTACATGGCGGTCTTATCGCTTAATAAATGGGTAGTGCAATGATAAATAATAATAGTAGGGAAAACATACACATACATATTTATATTGTTATTGATAATAAATAGAGAAAGGGGAAGAGAAATATAATTTAGGTACGAATACTAAAATAGTAAAATAATTAACAACACACTGATTCCAAGAATAATTCAGCCATGTTATCAAAACCTTAACCACGTTCCCTTGTGAATTCATCTTTGGTTCGAATCGTACTAAATTCCAATCTACAGTTGACAAATGCAGGCTTGGCTTCGACTGTAGAATTGATTTCTCCAAGCCTATGATTTTCAATTCAGAAATAATTTCATCATCTTGATGCTTTAATCGGTTAAATCACTACGTAATATAAAACAAAGCAGCTTCCCGCTGTCCGTTTATCTGTCCCTATGTACGCTAGATCTTGAAAAATACGCAATTTTTCGAATTAAATTGCAGTTTTTAATGTTATTAAGGAAGATTTTGTGTATACATTATTCAGTTTTGTACGAAGCGGTAAGAGCAGCAAGCGAATGGCTAGTGAGAAATATATTAAAATGAAGCAGTAATTAAGTAACTTTCAATAAGCGATGTAATTTAAAAGCTACGTTGCAGGTTAACCATATTATAAATGTTCTAGAAATATATGGAAGTTTCTCGCTTCTACAATCTTAGTATGTATTGATATAAATTTTGTGCAATGTATAGTTAGTTTGACATCTTATCGGTTGTCGGAAACGAATGTTCATTGTTAAATGTTTAGCAATTTTCGTATATTTTATTATGTTTGTTTGGGATTTTATTTTCGGATACGTTCTATAAATATGAGCAATTCCTTTTGTTAACGGTAGGTTGGGTTTTAATATCTGCCTTGTAGAAGGTTATTATTCAACTGTATTTATGGTTTATAAATCTTTACAATATAAAAAACATTGAGCCCCAAGCGGCCCGATCGGTCCCAGACACAATGGATTATCTATTTTGTCTGTGGTTCCGGGGCCTGAGTTATTAGTCTACTTACAGTATTTAGACAAATCTCTAAACTCATATAGCTCATAAAAGCAGTTTTATTGAAACTGAAAAAAAACCCGACATTATGAAAAGTTTTTTTAGAATTTTAAACCCCGTTTTGATCCTGTTATAATGACGGTCGTTTTCCATATCCCATGGATTTATTCCTGTGACTTTGTCTTGCAACGCTTTCCATATAACTTTTTGATTGGACAGCCACAAATACTCTCTCATTTATATCAACTTTGATTGAAGTTTTCTATCCCTATTTCCACCATATTAAATCTGGAAGTTTGTCAATTTGTCCCCACGAGAGTGACGTGGATTATCGTGGTTTTAGTTTATTTTGTGAGATTCCGTGTATTCTGATTGATGTGCATGTTTATATTGCTGTTTATTTTATGTCACTCGTTTCTTGTTTCGGAGTCGTTCGAATAGACGTGTTTTATTTATTTATTTATTATTTTTTATTTTTATAGGGCTTTTAAAAAGAAGAGGCCATACCTGTTAAAAAATACTACGGGTGTAGGTACTAACTAATCTGACTTTCTCTTTCATGTGATTTTGTGGTCAAGTGAAAGAATGGATAAGCAAATGTTTTATGATAATTATTATAATTATTTATTTGTTGTTGATTTAAATTATGTTAGCGTTGTATCGTCCTTTACACCTGTTTTGAAGTATTTTATTTTGAAATATTGTAAAAATATTTGGTCTCCTTTTAGGTATGTATTAAAAAGAATGTCTAAAATGTTAATGTGTACGAGTTATTCTAAAAATGAATAAAGAATTAATTATGAAATTATAGAATCGTAAAAAATGCATTTGATGATGTGATGATCTTCAGCAAAGTGAGTCCATGAATGCTTCTTAGTTGGTACGACAAATCTTCAAAAGTATACAGGTGAAGCCAGGATGCACAGCTAGTCACATAACAAAGATTGTTTAGCATTTGTGATATTGCACTTAAAACGTGTAAAACTCTACTAATTGTCTGTTAGATGTCCTCTAAATAGGCTTGCAAATATAACCAAGCATATTATTACTTTCATATGAGAGCTGATAATTTCGTACATAGAGACGTCTAGAATATTTCATAATATCGTGACTACCATGTGAGAAATATAATTGAATTGTTATATTTCGTCTAGACCAATTTATATGATACAAAATCTATTTTATCTTCCCACTCTAGTACTCTGAAACTATAAACGAATTTAAAAACATCTTAAACCGACAAGTACAATAAACTTTACTTGAAATAATTGTCATTTCTTAATGTTGGAGAGGAAACTTTATTATGTACTTTTTATTGAGAAATAATTTGCATTCAAAACTTTGAAATAGTTAAAGATTGTGAACCTTTTACGGTATAGATAATAAGATAGTTTAGTTATTGTTACAATGTACCTATAAATGTTTTTAGGTTAAAAAAATAATGAATTTAGTTTATAATATAATCTCGGGTTGAGAAATTTTAGAAACTTGCTGATTTAGTGTTTTATCTGCTGAATATCATCTAAAGCCATTTTTACGTATACTTCCTATTTAGGAAATTTTAGGAACTTCCTGATTAAATATTATATTCTCTACTGATGTAATCCTCTAAAGTATATTTTAGTAGCCTCCGCGATTAAATTTTAACAGATGCTTTGTACCTAAAATATTAATCTTAACGTTATCGAAGTAAGACAAAACTCGTATAAAAACGTATATTTTTCTTACAATGTGTATTGAAAGCCAAAGCAATTATTGGTTGAGGTAGAAATATAGGGTACTAGCGACCCGCCCCGGCTTCGCACGGGTGCAATGGCGGCCGGCCGGTACCGCCGCAAACGCTACGTCCCGCAATTTTTAAATCTGTAATATCTTCGAAAATATTCACTTAAATCATACGGTGTAAAGGGCCATATAGATCTATATTAAATGAACAATGTATTCAAGGTATTTAATTGGTTAAGGATTAATGCTGTATTGGTTAAAATCGCTTCGAAAATTAGCCATTATTTGTCGTAAAAAGTAAATGCCAAAAAAAAAATATTGTGGGTTATTCATAAGAGATAGACATATACCATCGCGGACTTTTCTGTAGACCTTTTCAATGTGTACAATACTTTGTACATTATTTTGATAAAACTCGTAGGGTTCAGCCTGCGTTTGCAATGTAAGCGGAAAAAATGTAATTATATACGACATCACATTAGAAACCTCAAAAATAACAGTACTTCTCCACTATTTAATGGATGTTATTATACATATAAACCTTCCTCTTGAATCACTCTATCTATCAAAAAAAACCGCATCAAAATCCGTTGCGTAGTTTCAGAGATTTAAGCGTACAAAGGGACATAGGGACATAGGGACAGAGAAAGCGACTTTGTTTTATACTATGTAGTGATGATTCGTAAAAGGAAGCAATTTTAAAGAAAGCTGTATACTTATCCTCTTTAGATCTTTAACAATGGGCCTTTTAAAAGTATATCAAGGTAATCTTAACATGAATATGTATTGTATTTACTACAGATTCGGTTTTTGTGGTAACAAAATAATTTTAAATAGTATATAGGTATATAAAAATAAATCGCAAAATGTGTTGGTAAGCGCATAACTCGAGAACGGCTGAACCGATTTCGTTAATTATTTTTTTTATAATATTCCTTGAAGTACGAGGATGGTAATTAGGGAAAAAAACATGTACCACGAGCGAAACCGGGTCGTACCGCTTGTACTATATACATATAATATATTATTATTATCAGTGTATAGGATAGACACTAGACAGATATTATTTAAAACCTACTTGTAACTGAAGATTTTACTGATTATGTAGATTACAATATTAAAAATAATGTTTAAAATTGTTCCAGATAATAAAATAAAGTTTTAGTTTAATAATGGCAATAACACTTTATAGTTCTTTCTCTTTTATGACCGAAGTATTGTAATTTGTAGGTTGTGTGGGTTTAAGGTGAAAAATTAAAGTTGGCTTGAGGAATTAATCTCTACATTTTATATTAGTTATTTCTACAAGTAAAAAGAAAATTATTTTTTCTTTATATAATAATACTAGATTTCCGCCTGCGGCTTCGCCCGCGTTTTCAAGGGAAAATCCGCATAGTTGCTGTTCCCGTGGGATTTCCGGGATAAAACCTATTATTTCTATGTGTTAATCCAAGTTACCCTCTATATGTGTGCTAAATTTCATTGTAATCGGTTCAGTAGTATTTGCGTGAAAGAGTAACAAACACACACACATCCTCACAAACTTTCGCATTTATAATATTAGTAGGATTGTATAAAGATATTTATTTTTAAAAAATGTTGTGTGGTTTTATGAAACCACGGTAAAAGTGAAACTGTTCGAACGGTTCCGAACACTGCTTTGTGTAGCGCATGTCGCGTGTCGGTCGGCTGCCGAGTAGGTATACCTACTCGGCAGCCGCGATACACGCGACATGCGCTACACAGACCAAAAAGTTTGAGACGATGTAATAAAAGTTTCACTTTAAAATATATGTTCTATCAACAAATAATATAAAGACAAAAGAAAGAGTCAACATCTTGAATAACATTGAGAATGGTCGTCGTATTTTGCATCAAAAGGAAATATAATTTACTGCCGTTGCTGCAAAATGCAAAAATGAGTTGTAATTCTTTTTATTTCTTTACTTTTTATGGGCTAATTTTCACGCAATGCATTTTTGTTTTAGTCTCAATTAAAAAACTGCGAAGGTATCTGAATATTTTGGTTAACAACTCTCTACTTCTGGCCAAGTGCTGATTGTAATATTTCCCATGTCAAATCTTTTAGTTCCCCGACATACCGATTCACGATGTTTTTTTTACAGATAGCAGCGGTGGTAAAATCAACTTTTTAATATTTTTTTTTGTATGAATAAATAATATTACGAAAAATTTTAAAATGTGAAAATTTCATGTGATAGAGGGGATGGTTTCCAAATGAGCTAATACGTTAGTTTAGTGAAGATCTTTGTATCCCAGCCATACCATTGATCATCAGTAGACATCGGATTATATAACAGGAACAGAGAGGGTCGTGCCGTAGTTCAGGAACAAGATTCTATTATCCAAGCCGCACCGAGAACCTTCTGTTTGTACGTTTCTCGCTTAGATATATCGTCAACTAACGATAAGCTCGCAGACTACATTAAATCAAAAGGTGAAAGCGCGGTGTCTATAGAACACAGTATTACCATATTTCCTACAGTAGTGCGACGAATGTACTTGTGCAGAGAAACGGAGGGGAACTGGCGGGGGTCGGGCGACGCGGGCCGCGTAAAGCAATCACGCTGAGATTGCTTTACCTATCGCGAAGGGCAGACGCTTCAGTTTTTTTGTGTAATAATTTATACTTACGTATTCTATAATGGTGGGCATAAACTGTTGTGTTTATGGATGCAAATCTACATTTAAATCCAAGGACATAAAGTTTCATAGATTTCCTCGCGACGAGAGGTAGGTTTTTCAAATTCTGTTTAGTACCAATTCAAAGATGTTGAAGATGTTTTGGACTATACATATTTTTAGTAGCTATAAGATATATATAAAATATATTATTGATGATTTTCAAGAAAACCAATTTGTTTCTCTGTTAATTCAAAGTTTTTATTTTAAAGTTTTCACAATAGTTAACATACAAATACATAGTTTGTTACTACAACAACTTAAAATATGTAATCTCACCTGTAAATTCAAAGAAACGACATTTAAAGTCCACTTATAATAAATCCTCAATTACAGTAAAAGTTCCTTATTCGCGGGGTATATGTTCCATAAATATGCCGCGAATACAGAAACCGTGAATACGGAATGGTAATTTATATGGGATTATAGGGGATACGTTCCTAGTTGACGATTGAGATTTTTTTTTGTGTCAAAACTCGTTTCTCATTTTTTTTAGTTGACATTATAAACTAGGAAGAGTGCAGTGGATCACAATTTTTGTAACGAATGTGAAAGACGAAACAATAAAACACGCAAAGCGGCTTTTACTATAAACGGAACTACATTTAAAAATATACTTTATTTATTGAGTTATAAGGTTGCTTCCATTCTGTTTATTTACATTCTCAAAAACATTAATCGCAGTAAAGGCGTCTTGCGACAAAGGCGGCTTGTGTCAAAGGCCTCGGCGATATCATTTAACAACATAATATGTACTTTAGGCTAACTTGTAATAAGATCTATTTTACTTTCTTATTAGTCCATTTGACAAGGATATTGGGTTAGATACCTATTGGAATAATTTTATTATCATGTATGTACTTATTAAATCCGCGAATAAAAAAAATTTTAATCGTTTCTCGCCATTTTTTCTTTCTGCTACGTCAATCCGAGCCACAGATAACATGAACACGCGAAGCGCGCCAAATTTGAATAATGATGAAATGTTATTTCATTACATATAATATATGTTACCGGAAATGTATGAAATCAAGGAATTGTATATGTTTTTCCCATTTGGTGACAACCCTAGCATATTTACACGTGGCAGCGTGAGTACCTACACTGGCGGCGGCATCGCGCGACATCAAAGGCGATTCCTTACTGTAGGAAAATAATATTGTAATACTGTGCTATAGAACGTATTGAACCGTATAAAGAAACCTCTTTTGCTTCCTTTAAGGTAACAATATTGTCTCATAAAAAGAATACGTTTTTAAATTCCGACTTTTGGCCGATTGGCATTGTTTTTAGACCTTATTGGCTTAAGAATAATAGTACATAATTAGAATATCATTATAAAGCTATATAAAACGTTATTAAAATCAAAATGAAATTTGTTAGTTTCAATTGTCAATCTGTTAAAAGGAGCATTGATCAAGTAAGATGAATATGATGTAATAGCGTTACAAGAAACCTGGCTACTGCCCCACGAGCTTCCTTTGTTATCTAACATACATCCTGATTTTTCAGCGCACGGTACCTCCGCAGTAGATACGTCTGCGGGGATTTTAATCGGTAGACCTTATGGGGGCGTAGCCTTGCTTTGGAGAGCCTCTTTGTTTTATAATGTTGATGTTTTTACATGTAATGACTCACGAGTATGCGCCATTAAGTTTCAACATAATGGTTATTGTCATATGTATTTTTCGGTTTATATGCCTCAAAATAATATTGTAAATTTGCCTTATTTTACTGATATTTTAGGCTCAATACATAGTTTAATTGAAAGTCACTCTGTTAATGTGGCTGTTGTATTGGGAGATTACAATGCTAATTTAAATACATTATTTAACAATGAATTAATTGATTTTTGTGCTGATCACAATCTTATATGTGCAGATATGTGTTTTCTCAAGAATTTGGATAATGTTTTTACTTATGTTAATTACTCACACGGTTCATATAGTTGGCTTGATCATTGCATCGTCACCCCGCTCGCGTGGACGGCTTTAACTAATGTTTACATAATTAAAGATGTATTTTGGTCGGATCACAGGCCCTTAGTACTAGAATTAGACTTCGATATAATTGCTGTAAAGAGGTGCTCTGTTCTCGCGAACGGGTCTTTGAACCGAGTTGTTTGGGGTAGGAGAGGCAGCAACGAGGTTGAGACCTATAGATCATTATGTAATAAGTATTTGTCTGCTCTTGACTGGGATCGTTTGCGTTCGCTCGCTAGGTGTAATCCATGTTCGTGTCCTGTGCATAAGGATAGTTTGGAACTTATTTACAATGAATTCGTAACGTCGTTGCAATCGGCCGCTGTGGAGGCGCGTTCTCGACACAGGTATAAGGGGAATAATGGGTGTCCTAAGAAAACACCTGGATGGAATCAATTTGTAAAATCGGCTCACGAGGATGCTAGACGCTGTTTGATGAATTGGTTTGAGGCTGGATCTCCTCATTCTGGTGCGCTTTATGATAGCATGAAAAAGAGTAGGTCGGTTTTTAAGGGACGGTTAAAATGGTGCCAGAACAATAAAGAAAAGATTTTACTAGATAAAATAAGTAGTACTTGTAGAGAAAAACAGTTTTGTAAGTTCTGGGAGCAAGCGGGTAAATTAACGAATACTAAGATTGGAACACCATTTTCAATTGATGGTGAATCAGATAAACATAAAATTACGGATATTTTTAAAAGTAAATTTATGCTTGGTTCTACTAGTCACACGCTTCTCAATGCGAATAGAAATAGCAATAGTATTGACGATTCCTTTTCTTATTTATCTGACCTATCTTCTATTCATATAGATGAAAAAACAGTTTATGACACGCTTAGAAAAATGCATTTAGGTAGATCTTGTGGTCATGATCACATTGCCGTAGAACATTTACGTTTCGGTGGTCCATGGGTGGTAGTCTTTTTATCAGTTTTCATAAATGCTTGTATAAAACACGCATATTTGCCTTCTGCATTAATAAAATGTGTTGTAACGCCCGTGATTAAAAGTAAAACTATAAGCGCAATGTCGAGTTCGAATTATAGGCCGATTTCTATCGCGACGACGTGCGCTAAACTAGTAGATTCGATTGTTCTAAATATTATTTCTAAATACATTTCGATAAACGATGCTCAATTTGGATTTAAAAAACAAAGTTCAACTGATTTAGCTATTTACTCCTTGAAACAGACTGTAAATTATTACGTTACGCGACGGACTAAGGTCTATGCTTGTTTTTTGGACCTTAGTCGTGCTTTCGACCGTGTAAATTATGATATCCTATGGAGGAAGCTGGAAGAAGCGCGAGTGCCACCTGCTATCATTGGCTTGCTTAAAACGTGGTACACTACACAAAAAAATGTCGTTCGCTGGGGAAACACTTGCTCAGATGAGTTTGTACTGTCATGTGGGCTTAGACAGGGAGGTCTGACCTCTCCTCTCTTATTTAATATGTATGTTAATCAGTTGATCGAGGAGCTCAGCGAGACCGGTGTCGGCTGCTACATCGATGGTATTTGTATGATTATTTTTCCGACCCAAATATCGACCAATAGAATTGCCCCATTCGACGTTACGTGGTACAACCTACATGGTATTATACTGATAATTTTTTGAAAATTTTCTCTGGTCGTTGACGTCAAACTGACAGGTTGAATTCAATTGTGAAATTATTGGCCGACATTTGGGACGGAAAAATAATCCCCCGAATACCACACGAGCTTCAAAATTATCTGGCATTTCCCTCAAGGTTCCCTGCAAACAAATAAAGTCGTCAAGTTTTTCAGGAAAAATCGTCATATTTGCATATGCAAATGCATAAAACTCTCTAATTACGGCGTTAGTGCATATTATAGCCTTTTCCCCAATCGTGCATATTTCGTTAAGTAGCGGGAGTTTTTATTGGTCGACTAACCTTTATTAGCCAATCAGAACGCTCAGCGAGTTAACCAACCCTATTTTGGCATGGTAAAATGGCAAAAAATTACAAAATGGGCTCTATTTTAAGTCAATTTTGAGCCATTCAAAATAGGGCTAGATTACCCTTTTGGGGCTAAAAACTTAAAACACAGGGTTGAATTCCAAAAAAGGGCTAGATTTAGCCCGGAAAGGTCTAAAGTGGCAACACAGGGCTCGCGGGTGACAAAAGACACAAATTTGCGCTCGAAAATTTGGTAAAAATGCTAAATTGTATATTGGCACAAAAACTATACTTAATTTCAAGAAAATTTCACTGTTTTTGTACAATCTTTGATTTAAATTTAAAATTAATAAAGGTTTTTTGATTTTGTATTGTGCATATTTTAGGCATATCAGTCGTTTTTAGTGCATATTTCGGCCTTTTTTAGTGCATATTTGCATGCATATTTTGGCATTTTGTTAGTGCATATAATCCGATGTCTAATCATCAGTTAATCATCCACTAAATAGCATTTAATAATTTGGCTTCTTTCTGGCGTATAATATACTAAGTTATCAATTTATTTCACATTCTGAAAAATTGTTACTCGTAAAACATAATGAAAAATTTGCTCTTTTTGGCAGGTTCAATAGATTGCAGCAAGATTCTGTCATATTCGTAAATTCTGTTGGAAATTCCAAAAAAAAAAAAAAGATTGTTTGAAAATAATCGGCACTGTCACAGGGAGTGACACAAACTGATAATAAGTTCCAGACAGAGGTATTAAATGATGAATAATTCAAATACGATAAGGATCTTTATAATTTGATTGGAAAACTTGTGAGGATTCAACGTGAAATATTACTTACTAGATTTCCGCCCGCGGCTTCGCCCGCGTTTGCAAAGGAAAACCCGCATAGTTCCCGTTCCCGTGGGATTTCCGGGATAAAAACTATCCTATGTGTTAATCCAAGTTACCCTCTATATGTGTGCTAAATTTCATTGTAATCGGTTCAGTAGTTTTTACGTGAAAGAGTAACAAACATCCATACATCCATACATCCTTACAAACTTTCGCCTTTATAATATATATTAGATTCATTTGGACTTTATTTATTTCCAGCTTTTGCTGTTTTGCTGCGCAATAATAATGTAAATAAATCTTATATATAAAATTCTCGTGTCACAATGTTAGTCTGCATACTCCTCCGAAACGGGTGGACCGATTCTCATGAAATTTTCTGTGCATATCGGGTAAGTCTGAGAATCGGCCAACATCTATTTTTCATATGTACCACGGGCGAAGCCGGGGCGGACCGCTAGTTATGATATAAATGTACCTAATACCTACTGTTAAATCGTGTTAAAACTACGTTTGTAACCTAAGGAATCAATTTAACAAAAAGTGTCACCTTAATTGTCTCTTTACATTATTTTTTTAGGTATTTGTTTTCTAAGAATTTATAGATTAAGTTATGTTGAAATAAAAATAAAAATAACTACGTTAAAAACAACATCTAAATAATATGTAGTAATTAATAATAACAAATATTTTTTATTTTTTGCTTTTTCGTTTTTGTAGTCGGTTGTTTTTAACGTAGTTATTTTTATTTAATACTTTTTAGTGTACTTATTTTTCAACAGGAATAAAAAAAAACATACCGGCCGTATTGATAACCTCCTCCTTTTTTGAAGTCGGTTAAAAAAAACGCACACCTAGAAAAATACTTTTCGCAGTTTTTTCAACACATTATTTGTCTCGATTTATCTTTAAACTCATTTTATGTTACTAATGTATTTAATGCAATGTTCCTAAGTAAAATAGTTAATATTTTGTAGCTAGATGCCTTGAATATCATCGGTATTTGAATTGGCTCGATGCCAAACAACGGTTAAGCCAGAAAAGCGATAGGTATGTAACCAATGCATTAATCTAGAGCTTAAAATGAACTAGTGTTTACTAAGTTTACACGGATTAAGATTGTACGCGCTGAAACAAAACGATTTTCTATTTAAGATACGATCTTAATTACTTTTAACAAAAAAGTGAATTATATTTGAAAAATGAAACTGTAGTTTTAGAGACGTGACTTATACTTAAATGTCTAATGTATTTATATATTTAAAATTTAATTCATATTGTTTAAGTACATTGTATTAAACAGTTCATAGAATTTTCTTTATAATACTCTTGAATTGGATATTTATTTGGACGTAGGTATATTACGTATATTTAGACGTATTTCAACGTTAGACTTACTACTTAGCAGTTTTGATCTATAACATACACTAAAATATATAAGCTGATTGTTTACAACAGCTTCAAGCAAATGCATTGAATGCAGTTTTTATCTATTAGAATCTATATTTTAAATTGGAGCGCCTATTTTGTGATAACAATGTCTACAATACCTATGAAGCCCGATATTAAACACGGTATAAATCACATCGTATCGTAGAAAATAGGCCATAACGTTCGCATATATTTATTTTATTTGTATTGTGACTTGTTATATATTATTGAGTAATTTAAGGTGTTATCATTGGTTGAGGTATATGTTTGATATTTGGCAAATAACATGTAGTCCAATCGTTATATTTTGTACATCTTAAATATATGAAACTCACAGGTGACTGACTGACTGACATAGTGATCTATCAACGCACAGCCCAAACCAGTGTACGGATCGGGCTGAAATTTGGCAATCATGTAGATGTTAGGACGTAGGCATCCGCTAAGGATCTTGATCAATTCTACTCCCAAGGAGATACAATAGGGGAAGAAAGTTTGTACCATGAACATTTATCTTTTCCACGCAAGCGAAGCTGCGGGAAACAGCAAGTTACTCTATAAATTGACATTTTAACTGTGAAATAAGCTAATCAGAATTATTATATCTTCTCTAACGTTAAGTAAACAACCGCATTTCTTGAAATATTCACTCTAACAGCGGTACTCCAATGTTTACGATAATTCCGCTTTCTAATACGATATACATATATACATATATAGAAATTTTACATATGTATTCTCTAATGGGAGGTTTCAATAATAGATCTCGTTCTAAAATCTATAGATTCGGATAGTTTGTTGTTCATCGCTTCTTTATTTAAACGTGTAACAACGAGAAAGCGATCAAAAGTAACAATGCATTCGAAACTATATCTTTAATCCAGATTACGGGTCAGCGTTCGATATTGAAACCACAGATAATATAATAATTTACTTGAAACTACGTATACAAACTTTACACTACAAATACCAACATGTTAGTAAGGCCAATTTAAATCATAGCTTTTTAGCGAGATACAACGTAAATATAAAAGTTTTAGTAGCAAAATCTTTTGCCATTATAACAATAAACATGTACATATTTTATTGTGAAAGTAAATTTACAATTTGAAACAGAATTGCAAATTTCATTTTCTTTTAAGAGCTAGGAGCACTTCGTTAGAAGTGAATTTTGATGCGAGTTAAAATGCGATGTATTTAACTTTAATTTTTTCTTATGTGCAAAAAATGCTTTCAATAAACAACAAAAATAAAAAAAACCCAAACAAAAAGTAGAATTAAAAGCGTGAGAAATGTGACATCATTATTTGTATTTTGTGGTGCGCATTCCTGGTGTGTACTGCATTTTCTTAAATCGTTTTGGCTCAGCGTGTTAGAGTAGTGCTATAGAAACCCTTACAAATTCTAGTACTAAAATTAGAAGAGAACTAGAACATTTAGTTGCGGGAATATACCTAGTCGAAAAAAAGAGCGTGTGTACCGAGCACACGTGTCAGAAGTGAAACTACTTCGGCTAGGTTCAAAGATACTAAAATCGTCGCCTAACTCCATGACGCGACGGTATTGTCATGACGCAACCTTGAAATTTTACTCTCAACGCGCCTAAAGAATTTTCACTTCAAAAAATGTGGGAAAAATGCAATTCTTAGAAAATATCTAGACATATAACAAATTAAAAAAAAAAACACATTTATCTTTATTTTTAATAGAATCCGAATTTTATTTAAGTAAAAACAATTTCTTCATTACGTTAATTAAATGAAATGTAAAATTTTACGTGTGTATTAATTATTA
Organism: Colias behrii; assembly: GCA_029959065.1. NCBI lineage: Eukaryota > Metazoa > Arthropoda > Insecta > Lepidoptera > Pieridae > Colias > Colias behrii. The sequence continues at coordinate 2,346,520 of JARWMC010000013.1, forward strand.
TATTGGAACTTATTCTCTTTGTCATAACTAAAATCAGTTCCACATAAAATATTTTTCGTTTTATTAATAAAGGATTATTAAACGTTCTGCACATTTCCGAATTCGGATCACGAATATGTAATATTTTCACTAATTGTTTTACCAATTTACGCCAAATAAATTCATACCTTTTGGGAAATTTCGAATATTCGAAAATGCGAATGTGCGTCTTTCCAAACTATACAAGGCCAGTACGCAACGGTGTGAAACTAATCACGTATAGTTTGGAAATAACTTTTTTACAAAGTTCTTCCAATCTATACAACAGCAGTACGCAAATACTCGCGTATACTTTGTAGTGAAGTAAGTAAGAATAGCGCTCCAAAATATACAGCGCCAGTACGCATGCGGACTAATCGTGTATGTTTCGACGTAAGCGCGGCGTCCTTCCATTGCTCGCGTTTATATTATTGTATTGCTGTTTTGAATTAATCTATTATTAAAATGCATGTGTATTGTGTATGTAATGTTGCGTACTGATCGTATATTTTTTGTATCGAGGATGCTTGTGTCTTCGTTCCCGACTATACTGCACGACTTACAATTGACAATAGTGCTAAAATGTAAGAATGTAATAAGTCCAGAAGAAGACGGTTGCGAGGCGACGGATCCTATCATATTTTTGTGTAGTTAAAAAAAAACACGAACCTAACCTAACCCATAGGTAACCCTTATATCTGTTACCTATTTATTTTTCTAAGCTTACCTAATAATATTTTTATTCCATATTTTACTGAATCAATCAAGAAGAATTAAAGTAGATAGATATAGCTGTACAAGTCTTTGATTGTCTATATAGTTATTATTTCGCTGATTTCGCTCAAGCGTAAGTGGTGTAGTAGGTATATTTAGTTATATTTTGCGTACTGATCGTGTATAGTTTGGAACGAAGAAGCAAGCATGCGCGTTACAAAGTATACGCGATCAGTACGCAAAATTCGTGTATATATTGTAATAACAAACTTAAAAACAGCATTACAAAGTATACACGAGCAGTTTCCTATGGTTGCGTTCTGGCTATGTATAGTTTGGAAATACGCTGCGAATGTCGATTTCAATGAAATCACGTTTGGCGCTCCACGTGTGAAAAAATCTATTTGTGTGTTTAATCTTTGAATGGATTTGGCAGGAATTCCGGCGGTTTGTGAATGGCTTCTCTATATTATTTAAATTGCTTACACTTGTATGCACTAGCTTGCATTTACAGAATGGATTAAAATTGTTACAACTGGATATAGGGTTATTGGCCATTGGATTTTGTCATTAGCTGATGCCCGCGCTTTCGTAAAGATATTTGTTTGAGAGACTATCCTACTAATCCTACTAATATTATAAATGCGAAAGTTTGTAAGGATGTGTGTGTGTGTGTGTGTGTGTGTGTTTATTACTCTTTCACGCAAATACTACTGAACCGATTACAATGAAATTTAACACACATTATAGAGGGTAACTTGGATTAACACATAGGATAGGTTTCATCCCGGAAATCCCACGGGAACGGGAACTATGCGGGTTTTAAGCTATTGCATAGCTTCTATCGCGGGCCTTGAGCGCGGGGACCGAATCGAGAAATTCCGTAACGAAAAAACCTCACGCTCCCCACTCCGACGGGCGGAGGTGTGGCTTGAAGGCATAGCATGCAATAGCTTTACCGCGGCAGTCCCCGAGTGCCACACGTCGTTTTTCTTTCAAAACGCGGACGAAGCCGCGGGCGGAAAGCTAGTATTTTATAGTTTCAAATCTATAACGAGTGTAGTAAACTGCCGCGTGCTTGGTAGAGTGCTTAGCCTCTCGGTTAGAACCACAGATCACAGGTTAGAACCTTGAACCTCGGGTTCAAGTAGTGTTACTAAAAAATTAATAAAATGTCCGTAGGTATAGCAGAAGGCGCTAAAGGTAACGTTCACGAAAATTGCTCAATGAGATGGTTCGAACACATTTGTATTCTGCTCCAACAATGGCAGCGATACTTATAAATGCCCATATAACCATTAACTCAGTCTTTAGCTATATGTCTCGTTCTTAAGATTTACCACTCCAGTATTGATCGGATTACCTTCTCTAGGTCAACCACAACTTGCTGAAAATCGTAACGATTTAAGTTGTGTTAGTCCAATGGTAGTTTGTTGGTTGCTATAATGTTATTAATAATTCAGGTTTCCAGTATGGTATTCTAAACAGGATTTGTAATACGAAAGCTAGTTTTTTGTGATGTTGGTTTTTAGTGATTCAATATGAATGGTATAAATGAAATATCAATCGGATACGAAGTTTTTTTTTATTCGTTTTATTTACTTTTCTGTATTGAGTACCTACTCCTTGAGTTTTAGTTAGCGCTTTGTTTTGTTAGGCACGTGCGGAACCGCACAATATTATTGTTTAAATGGGTCCATATAGGAACTATGTATCGACTTTCTAATACTAAATAATCATCAAAATAGGTTCACTCAATTGAAAGCCCTGAGGTAATAAGCCGAAACAAAAAAAAATATTTGAGTCGATGGAAAAAACATGTTTTCTGCATTCCAACTAATATTGAAAAACAAGTGGGTGTTATTTTCTTTTGAGTATATAAACTTCAAGTCTCAGGAAGTTTCAGGGCTAAATTGATTTACCTTAGCATGTTTGTAACAAAGTAGAAAACATTTCTAGATTCCGTATCACTTCAAAGCCTCTGAAAGTTTTAGCGTACGACAGGCATTCGTCATAAATTTCCACCCTTTATTTAAGTAAAAGGAAGCCTATGTTTTTCTTCAAAGACTAATATATCTTCAATATAATATGCATACGTATATGTAAAGTATAAGGTTTATAATACAATAATGGAAGAATAGGTATATTGTCATGAAAGTTTGGCATGAAGATTTTTAAAGTACGGTTACCCTTTTTCGTTACGTACGATATTCCTTCATAATATCCTATGAAGAAAAAGATAATAAATGTTCCGTATTTTCAAATCAAATGTATTATTTTACTTATCGGAAAACAGCTTTACAATTTTGGCGTTATTCTATATTCGTATAATACCTATAACAGGTGTTTTTATTGGGTGATTTCTACAAGTTTAATATCCCTTGTCATTTAAATGTGTCTTATACAGATTTACATATATATTCCATTATATTAAATACTGTAAGTACACAGCCTCCGCTACATAATATCACTAACCTAAGGCTGCATTTCCACCAGAGATGCGAGGATGCATAGCGAGGGATGTCTTTTAAAGAACCAACAGTATCGCTTCATTTACCTCGCCTCGGTCAGCACAGCTCTGGTGGAAACGGGTAAGCGGTGCTAGATTTTTGCGAACAAGTGAGGGATGTGTGCAAGGAATGTGTGCGAGTTATATTTATCACTTCTATATTTGAGCAATAGAAGACATTTTATAGCTTCGTAACGCATCCTCACACAGCTTTGGTGGAAACCTCCACACATCACAGCACAGCTAGACGTCGCGTCGTCGCGCGACACATTTCGATCGCACATCTCTGGTGGAAAAGCACCCTAAATATATGCCGTCTGCTCGTTCGGTTAATTGAATTCTGGGTATAATGACCATACTGACAGATGTTAACCATTATCAAGTTATTAGCAATAAGCAAGCAATATTCCACCGTGCGAATGGTCCACATCGCAGAGGAATGCACAAAGAATTTTTAATTAAAACTCAAATGTTACGAAGCCATCTTTCATTAGTGATTTCCCGTAACTTTGATATTTGCGGGATTCTTGACTGTCTTGAGATATTCGACATCAAATCGAAACGGCCATGATTAGTCGTACTTTGGAAATATAAGGCTGTATGATTATTGAGGAATCGATAATTCGTTTGAATGTCTCGAAATAATACTTTATGATGATACTCGTATCTGTTGCTTTCTCAAAAATATATTTATAGAGATATATACAGGGTGTCCCACTGTTGGTGTACTAAGCTCAAAGGAGGTTATAGTTTTGCATACGCTGAGTAAGTAAAAAATACTTATAAAATTCCAGACGCATTTTTTTTCAAATAGATGAATTCTTAAAACTCTATGTTGTACACCCATAACAAGCAACCCGCCCAACTTTGTCACTAGCACGTGAGCTATCGTTTAAGATTATGTTTTCATAGACAAAATGCTCACATTAGAGAAGCGGTATATGCCGGCTGCGCGAAGCTAGAGAAGAAAACATGGATTTTCAGGAAAAATTTAGCAAAAATTTTTTGACGTAATTTTGTTGTTTAAATATTTTTTACGTGATCAGTGTATGCAAAACTACAAGGCACTTCGCGCTTAGTATACCAATAGTGGGACACCCTGTATATAATATATTCTTTACTGCTTGAAAGTTCTCTTCAATATTTTCGCCATTTAAGAGCTTATGTTACATATTTCATAATTTTTGTTAATGTAGCTTATTTGATATTTAACTAAAAGATAATATTATTCTCTTAGGTCTATCTTTATTGCTCTAAAAATTACTTTTCGCATATTTTAAGAATAAAAACCTTGTTACATTAAATAAATGAGAAATCTTTGGTCTACATTATAAAATGTCTCTGTAACTTGGAAGTTGTAAAAATAGCGCTCATTAACTGTCAGAGTTAATTCTAGGCATCTTCCACTTGAGTTCAAGATGTATTGTTTTAGAGAAATGATGTTTTTACTGTGCTTTTTATTTTCAGTCTGTGATTGTTGTTATTAATTGGAAAAAAAGATAATTTATTTACCGATTCGTCCAAAGATACTGTATTTTTGAAGTCTTAGTTTCGTTATTTGATAAAAATAATATTTGTTGAGTTAGGAGGGTTAAAATAATATATTTACTGAGTTTTATTTCAGTCAATATATAATAAGAAATACATAGCAGTATATAATTGGATTTCGCATATAATAGAATGTGTTGAATACCTGTTCTTGAAGAGGTTGCACAATTATTTTACGGTTTTCCCTCAGTTTAACCCTTTGCCAACCGACCGTACAAACCCTTACGATCGTCGTTAAAAATAACGGGCAAATGTATGACAATTTATATGTAACTAGTGGACCGCCCCGGCTTTGCCCGCGATACATGTTTACGTTTCTCTCCATAAGAACCATCCTCGTACGTCAAGGAATATTATAAAAAAATAATTAACGAAATCGGTCCAGACGTTCTCAGTTTTGCGCTTAGCAACACATTTAGCGATTCATTTTTATTATATATAGAAAAAGATAAAACAAATAGGTAATAATCTTTGTGTACATGAAAAACATCTCATAAAACGCTTCAACTTTCATGTTATTTTATTGCTAAGTTATTTTTGGAAAACGCTTTCGTATAAAAAATAAGAGGGACTGTTGAAACAAAAAGATTTTTACATCCTTATGGAACAGAGGGTATAAAGAGTACTCAAGTGACCCAGCTTAAAATTGGCCTAATTTGAAAATCTCTTTGCTTTATAAATATAAAACAGGACTCTTGGCTTTCTCTCTAATTGTTATATACTGCGATATAAATTATATTACATCATATAATCCGTAATGGTTTATAGTTTCGTATGTTTGAATCTTTTTTCAAATTTTACTCACATGTACTTCAGTTTGATTTAAAACTGTCCCTTTAAAGTAGGTCAAAATCAGAGTAAATGGTTTTGATGGCGGCCGAGGTAAAGTGATTCTCGAATGAAGACAACATCTTATGAGACGATGACTTTCTTGTATTGTTAAAAATTGATTAGACGACGGTGACATTTTAGTCCATATACAGCCCATATCTATTATGTTATACTACCTGTGCCCCGCGGTTTTACCCGCATTGATTGGCTACCATTTGTCTTAGCGTGATATATAGGTTATCTAACACTGAAATAATATTTCAAATCGGACACTTCGTTCCTGAGATTAGTGCGTTCAAGCAAACAAACAAACTTATAATATTAGTATAGATATGGATGTTGGTGGATGATGAATGTTTGTATTGCAACGTATGGTGGAAAGTTTCCCAGTGAGATGAAACATAATGTATTTGTTTTGTATATTTTGGGTATGAGTCGAAAGGGATATTATTTATGTCAGATCAGTACAAGGGTTGGATGTCTCTATGGTATGTATTCATCTTTTATTACAGTTTGAATTATCGTTACATTATGAATGCAAAAGATGTGTTCATTTTATTTCCTTTCTGTTAACTAGAGTAGGTACCTCCTATAAGAGCAATCTATACTAATATTATAAAGCTGAAGAGTTTGTTTGTTTGTTTGAACGCGCTAATCTCGGGAACTACTGGTCCGATTTGAAAAATTCTTTCGGTGTTAGATAGAGATAGGTATAGGTAGGTATAGGTAGATCATCACGTTACGACCAACAGGAGTGGAGCCACGGGGGTGAAACCGCGCGGAGCAGCTAGTCTTCTATATACAGAAATGAATCCCTTCTTCCCTTGGTCTCGGACAGGACAACGTCTGTCGGTAACTAGTTATCAAATACTAGCTGATATATATATAGTCTATAGCCTTCCTGGATAAATGGGCTATCTAACACCGAAAGAATTTTTCAAATCGGACCAGTAGTTCCCGAGATTAGCGCGTTCAAACAAACAAACTCTTCAGCTTTATAATATTAAGTATAGATTTTTTTGAATAAAAGTTTAAATTGATTTACTCATTTGATTTTCGGTGAAACACATGCAAAATGTGTAAGAAGCTATACCAGCTATACAATCATAAAATACTATATATTTTGTCAATACCTATATTGGATTAAAAGCTATGTTCACGCCTTTGTCATTGTTAACTTTGAATTAATATGAGGTTAGAGTGGAATTTAGTTTATTGGTATTTGCGGTTTTATCATATTGAGAGAATAATTAAATGGTACTTGTATTTGTTTCTGTGGGTGTAATTTTACATACAAAAAACCTGTTACTATGAATTAATAATATTTATGTATTGAATATACATATTATTAAAATTCTAATTCGAAGTTATAGCACAATTTTGTTTTATTTTAGATTCTTAAACAAATTAAATCCTATTTTGGAAAAGAAGAATAATCCAAAACAATGATAAATATTAACTTCATAATACTAAAGGTAGAGATATATTTAGTCTTCATTTAAAATTCTTTAAAAATTGTTTTTTTTTTTTCCCAATTCACTTTATTATTCTGGTTTAAGACGTATCTTCGGTTAAAATAGTTATTTTAAATAATTTAAAATATTCGTTCTTGTTACTTTTATAGCTGCAAAATTGAGAAATTCGTACGTGCCACTAGCTAACGTAAAGTACATAGTTTATTGGTTGAATTTAATATTTGATGTCGAAGCGATTTCGAATCGAGTCGTAGAGGTAACTTAATGTTATATATCGCTGTCTATACCGGTCAAATATTAAGTCAAATGTGTCAAAATTGTATCAAATACAACAGGAACCAATCAACTCTAACATATTAATCAATAATTTCCAACAGTAAATTAGTAGTTGTTAATGTATGTTTGTATTGAAATCCCCGTTCGCATTAACTATTAATACTGATTTATACGACTCTCAATACAATTTACTAAAATTGGCCTATTTATGATTTACCTGTAGTATCTATGACCGCCTCCTTGGTACGGTGGTTGACACGTGAGGGTAGAACCGAGGGGTCCTGGGTTCGATTCCCAGTGGAGACGAAGAAAAAAAATGTTTCGGTCTGGCAGGACACAGAAGGCTGATCACCTACTTGTCCCTAAAGTAAATCGATCAGTGAAACAGATGTATAATGCATCTGCCCCTTACCCGACTAGGGGACATAGGACTTCACATACCGGTACAAGTCATTCGAATTTAGTTATTTTCTTGATACATCCATACAATACAATACAAAATTCTTTATTTAACACACACACACACAGAAGAAAAGAAAAAGAAAAGAGAAAAAGATATAAGATAAAACGTGATAAATAGGCGGCTTTATCGCTTTCAAGCGATCTCTGCCAGGCAACCTTGGGATAGGATTAGTTTTATGAAATAGAATCCATACTCATATTATAAAAAAATATAATGCCAAAGTCTGTATGTTTTCATAGCCAAAACCGCAGCATTGATTTGATGAAATTTGGAACGAAAATAGGTCAACACCCAGGGTACTTTTTAATAAAAATGGGAGGTTTTATTGGTCGTGGTTTTATCCGCGGTTGAAACCACGGGACCAATATATCTGTACTAATATTATAAAGCTAAAGAGTTTATTTGTTTGTTTGAACGCGCTAATCTCAGGAACTACTGGTCCGATGTGAAAAATTCTTTCGATGCTAGATAGCCCATTTATCGAGGAAGGCTATAGGCTATATTATATCATCACGCTCAGACCAACAGGAGCAGAGAACTGCGGGTAAAACCGCGGAGTACAGCTAGTATATTATAAAATAAACTGGATAAATTTTACGCAATGCTCGGCTATTTCCTGGTCCGTTTGGTCCATTCATTTTTATTGCTCAGTAATTATGATTCAATTAAAAATGTTTCGGTTGTGAAAATTATTTCCCATTCAATAAGCTGTTTAATTAACGATGTTATTCTTTAATTTGCAATTCTTTTACAATTGTAATGGAATTGAAGGATAAATACGATTTAATAAAACGTTCAAATTGAAAATTGATTGCATAGAGCAGTATACGGCGCGGGTCAAACACAAGCGGCGCGGGCGCGGGCGTGCCATAAGCGCACCTCTTGAATCTGTTTTGCACCACGTCCTTCTTATACATTTTGTATGAAAGAATTTTGGACAGGCGTCGAGACGGCACGCCACGGTTGTGCCACGGTTACGCCGCCTGTCCAAAATTATTTCATACAAAATGCCAATAGCGCACCCGATGCACGCCGGCAGCGCGCCCGATGCGCGCCCGATGCGCGCCCGCAGTGCGCCCGATGCGCGCCGCGCCGCTTGTATATGTCCCGCGCCTTAAGGTTAATTATTATTTATGTAAGCCATGCTGTTTTTTTCCCTAGAGAGAAACACGAAATTTAAAACGATAGTGTTTGTTGTTGAAATATGAAACACATTTTCTATATAATATTTCTATATTATATAGAAAATATTTTTGTACGATACAATATTCAAGACAATCTTATTATTAACAATTTTTATTTCTATCTCAGCACTATAGAATAGACGATAACATTTTTCATAATAAATAACAACAGAGTTCTTTATAACACTAGATATCTTCTTCCATTAAGCTTGCTTGCAGCCGTAAATCTTAATTAGCCATTGTGATCGGTCATTATATTATGACCGTGTTATGGCCCTTATGGGCCGTTAATTCTGCATTGAATATTATTAATTGTTTCGCTAATACAATTGAAATTTAACTATTTGATTATTACCTGTATTAATTAATTTGTGTTACTTGTGGTTTTGTTTACCTACTATTATGTGCACTGGTTTCATTTTGTAAAGTTTGTTGTATTTTTAGATAATTTCGTAATTGGTATCGAAAGCAGAAAATAACTCATTACAGATATCAAATAGATACTACGATATTATGTTTTTTTTTATAGACAGCTAGCTTTCCGCCCGCGGCTTTGCCCGCGTAGTCAAAGAAAAATCCGCATGTTACCGTTTCGTGGAATTTTCAGGATGAAACTTATGTAATTTCTCAGGTCTCAAGCTATCTTACACGGTCGCAACGTGTCTCCTTGACGAAGGGCGCCGGGCGGTGGAACGGGGAATGTAATCCATCGTCCGGTGCGGTGAGGCGGCTTGAGACGTGTTCCGCTCATGCCGCCAACGGGAGGGAAGAGCAGGCAAACCACCTTTCCTGTTCTTGGCTTGCGCCTGGCCTGGAGATGGGCTGCCGCCGAGGGGGTCGCGGAAGAATTCTAACCAATACCCGCGGCCCCATCATTAAAGCGGCTCGACGGAACACAGTGGGGTTTTAGTCGGTAAGAATCCGACTTAACCCACGGCTCCTTCCCCGGGGGCAGTGGGTATCTTTGGAAGATTTCCCCACTATCACATCAACGTTCGGCCTAGTTATTCAATTAAATACCGTCATTCAATAAAGGCGCTAGTCATTCAATCAAATAGGGAATTCAACTAGAAGAGTGTGACATTGATTGTGACATTCATAAGTTGAATATGAAGGAATAAATTAGCAAAACTTCAAGGTATCATATTATGGGTAAAAGATTGTAACTGACTTAAATTACCATTCAAATCAGCCATTAATTGAATGCGTTGCTAACAGCTGCTAAACGAATGGTGTAATTTGAAATGGCGTTGAATTTATGAAATGTTTTATTGTTCGCTCTTTTAAACAATTATCTTTATAATTTATGACTCGTTTTGTGTAGGGGTGATTTGACAAGTGGGTGTTGAAATCGAGGATTGTTTTTCCTTATTCATTTTACGAGAAAAAGTGTTGAGGTTTCCTTATGTTGTATTGTATTGTAGAGAATGCAAATAGTAGGTATGAATTTTGTTAAAAGATGATATTATTATGATCTTCGTACCCGTGGCCCTGTCGTTGATGCGGCTTGACGGAACACAGTGGGGTTTTGGTCGGTAGAAATCCGACATAACCCAAGGCCCCTTCCCCGAAGGCCGTGGGTATCTATGTAAGATTTTCCCACTAAAAAAAAGGTATATGAGTTGATACCGTTGTACATAATTACAATAAATGTCATTATGTTGTTTTTAAATTCAATTTTAAATACTTTACTTTTAACCCATAAAAGTGTAAAAACTTTGGGGTTGCAAAAATATGCACAGACGCAATTTTTTATACGTCAGTCATTAAAAAATAACATTGCATGCGTTGAATTCTGCATGCTAAGCTTAAAAAAATGTAACATTTCAATGTATTCTGTTTGTCACAGGCATTCTCGGCATCTGGATTTTACGAACGTATAAAAAAACGATTTTTCAAAGCTTTTTGATAATATTTTTTTCTAATTTGTGTGCATATTTATAAAGGCATTCCTTATGTTTGATTTGGTGCGAATATTGTTGATTAAGAATTCCTTCTGAGTGTTCTAAAATGCAGACAATAAATGTATTATTATAAATAAATATTTTGGCTCTGTAGATTTAATTCTAACTGACCGGTTGGCTTGGTCGGTAGTGGCCCTGCCTTCCAAGCCAGAGGTCGTGGGTTCGATTCCCACTCGGGGCAAATATTTGTGTGATGAACATAGATGTTTGTATAGTCTGGGTGTTAATTATCTATATAAGTATTTATTTAAAAATTATATATGTATGTTTATCAGCCATCTGGTTTCCATAACACAAGCGAAAGCTTAGTATGGGATCAGATTGTGCCGTGTGTGAAAATTGTCCTGAAAATATTATGAAATATTATATTATTAATTTAATACACATAGATTCATTCTATGCGTAACTAGAAGTTACTAACTGCATATACAAACTTTCTTTCTTTATTTATCTTTAAAAACACCCTGAAAGCTCCAGTATTTATAAGTTTAAGTCGAGGCACACTTCAGAAATTCTTGAAATGCCGCGATTCAAGTTATTTCAACTTGATAATGAGGCTTGTTAACTTAAAGACCATAAAATATTTATATAGTATGTAGAATTTAATCAAATCGGATAGTGACGTCATTTTGACCTTGAAATTTTGACATTCATCTTCTAAGCGAACTATGCTGAAATAAGAAATAAAATCAGCAGTATCCACTTTGAAACGTTTTTTTTTTTAATCCTTTATTGGATTTGTTACATATTTATTATAAACTGAGTAACTTACATTTGACTCTTTATTTAGCAATAATATACGAGAAGTATTTTTTACTTCTTATATGTTGAACACAACCAAAGTCTCGTTATAAGTTGTATATAAAAAAAATATACAAGGTTTTCTCAGAATAAAAATATTTTTAAACTAATGCGATTTCATAAAGCAAAGGCTTAATAGATTTACTTTATAACAAAAAATGTATAAAGCCTAATTAAATTTATGATTCGTAATTTACATGCTTAATTATACAGAGAAAGACTTTTGCTCATCATAGCTTTTCTAGAGCATTTATATAATTTTTATTATATCATAAAAATATTCTTTGCTTATCAAATATTAAAATTTTCATAAACAATTGTTATATTGCCTTAAATGTGTAGAGACCAGCGTATATGCCAAATGGTTACTAAGTATATGGAACGACTAAATATTAATTACTACTTTTGTTCTACTTTGACGTTGACTAAAGAGATCTTAACTATGTTTGAAAGTTAAATAAATTTTCAATCTAGTAGGGCTCACAAACTTAATTAGTTCCTACTTCATGTATCCTAGTAGTATAGATATAACAATAAAACCTAAACCTTATTATTTTAACACACTTCTTAAAATCGAACTTACCAGTATTAACTTTATTCTCAACTACCTGTACCCCGCGGTTTTACCCGTATTACTCCGCTCCAGTTGGTCTTAGCGTGATGATATATATTATATAGCCTATAGCCTTCCCCGATAAATGGGCTATCTAACACAGAAATCATTTTTCAAATAGTTCCTGAGATTAGCGCGTTCCAACAAACAAATTCTTCAGCCTTATAATATTAGTATAGATTCAACTCGGTATATTTTTTATTCCCCAATTTTGATATTCCATTTGTTGTTCAGCGTTCGCCAAACAAAAATGTACTTAACTCTATTAGTTTTAAAACTCTAATTTGTTAAAGCGTCTCATGAACTGTAAGATGAAAATAAAATTCTTTCAGTAAGATTTTTAAGTAACCGAGCTAGCCGAGTTCATAAATCTCCATTATCCCATGTCGAGATTGCTCATTACGAAAATACATTATGTAACATTTATTTTATACTGCAAAGATATAAATTGCTATTGGTTTTTCTGAATTATTAGTTTGGGAAGTTTTTTGGGTTGCGAAAATTGTTTTTTTAATTGCAATCCAATACATTTTGTTATTAATTTATGTTTTATTTGCGGTTTGCTAAATGAAGCATGATAATATTATTACAGGTAGTAATTTCTTCTGTTCGATTCTATGCTAGTATTATATTACATATTTAGTCCCTCGGTAACCACGTGTAAGTAAAGAGTTCGAATCATCGCATCGGGATAAAAATCATCATGCATAAATCGTGTTTAAAATCATTTAAAAAGTAGACATTTAGTATTTTTATATTTAAGTAAACCAAAGTAAATGATATGGATAACGTATGAGTGCGTTAATAGTTTAGAATAATTAGCAAATGAATTTGATGCAAATCACGTCTGCGTGATTAAACGACAAATGAGACCATTAAAATGTTCTTAAAAGAACCCAGTTAATGACGCATTTTTGTTTAAAAATTTCCTGTTAGAGCAAAGGGACATGAATTTTCCCTCGTTCTTATTAGTCGGTTACTCCTGTCTCATGAGTTTCTTAAAATTTCCATAAACGACGTTTAGTACTAGAATTTATTACGTAGATAAGGTACTTTACAAAATAAAGGTAGGTACATACCTTAGTAGTAACGTGACAATCTAAATACATACGTATTTTTTCAACTTTACGTCATTATACAAACTTTCCACCCGCGTCTTCGCCTGCTTTGTCTAAAACCTAATAAATTTTATGCTAAAACCTCCTCCAGAACTCCAGAAACGGAAAACGACTTTGTTTTATACTATGTAGCAATATAAATGTATCACACATTGAATAATTAGATATTATAATTGGGTTTAGAGATAATTTGATTATGTCTGTTTAGATATCTATACAAAAAGAATTGTGGATTATCTTTAACGTTTATTTAAAAGTAAACTTAAAAAATATTGTTGCCGTTGATATTATGCTGTGTATTAACGCGTAATTCCTACAGTACATTTGAGCGTTGTAAGAGTCATTAAAATAAGCACATCCAAATTCAACTACTGAGTAATATCTAAACTATATTATTAAATAATATTTTTTGTTCCAGCACAATGATATCAAACACGCTTCGGATAGATAACTCGTCGCACTGTACCACGCCCTCAGATCGAAACGGTCCCCAACTGGTGCCCGTCAAAGTTGGTTGTATGCACATTAACCTAGCTACCGAGTAAGTATTACAATTATATATTTAACTAGCTGTTGCCCGCAGCTTCGCCTGCGTGCAAAAGATAAATTTTCATGGTACAAACATTCATCCCCTTTTTATCCCCTTGGGGGTAGAATTTATCAAAATCCTTTCTTAGATGCCTACGACCATGCCAAATTTCAGCCTTATCCGTTCAGTGGTTTGGGCTGTGCGTTGATAGATCACTATGTCAGTCAGTCAGTCAGTCAATCCTTTGAGTTATATTTAGATGTAAGATTAATTCAATGGTATAATTTACTTGTATAATATAGCTAGCCGTTGCCATGGCTTCATACGGAATAAAAGCAAAATTAAAATACGACGCTCAGGAAATAGCTGTATGTAGCTCTCTGTTAGCGAAAGACTCAAAATCTTTGCAATGGCTTATTATACTAGCAAGAAGAAGGAATATTTCCGCTTTTTATTCGTAGCATAGTTAAAGATTAGGTAAGTTAGTAACTTAATACCCGCGGCCCCATCATTAAAGCGGCTCGACGGAACACAGTGGGGTTTTAGTCGGTAAGAATCCGACATAACCCACGGCTCCTTCCCCGGGGGCCGTGGTTATCTTTGGAAGATTTCCCCACTATAAAAAAAGGTAGGTACTAACTTGTTGAATAGAAAATCGAGCGAGGAAGTACTTTTTGAGGTTTACAAGTTCGGATAGTTTTTTTATTTACGGTAAGCGAAAATAATATGAAATGCGCTGTTTTTGTACCAGCCTGTATAAACTATCTTTAAACTTACGTAATAATATATGAATGATTATACAAAATACATGCAATTTAGGAAATATATCTGAGTGTTCTACTGTCTTACTGTTTTTATATTTTCCTGCCATTTTTACCACAGACAACAAATGCTCAACGTTTTGACGTTTATCTAAAAAAAAAAACTCTCAAATTTTAGAAAATACGTCCACTAAAGTGAATTTAAATTATTCCAAATGGAAATCCTACCTGAAATCCAGCAGAGTGAATATTGAATTATCTATTTGTACCTACTCGTACGTAGCCAGAGAACTGACGGAATGTAAATGCACCTAGGAGATTTGAGCGAGTTTAATCTTATTGAAACAGTAAGCATTAAAGCATTTACACTTTGTACTTGTTATGTTAATTTTAATATTTCAAGGAAAGGGAAATTTGGCACTTGAATGAGTGAATATAATAATTTATAATACTTGTATATTTTATCATTTTTTAAGCTATTGCATAGCTTCTATCGCGGGCCTTGAGCGCGGGGACCGAATCGAGAAATTCCGTAACGAAAAAACCTCACGCTCCCCACTCCGACGGGCTCGGAGGTGTGGCTTGAAGGCATGCTATGCAATAGCTTTACCGTGGCAGTCCCCGAGTGCCACACGTCTTTTTTTTTAATACAGTGATAATAAATTTATTTAATTTTTATATAATAAATTTATTTTGTTAGTGTTGTATTTCTTAATTATATTATGTTAAAAATTTGTTTTGAACTTTTATTTAAAAAATGTAAAGTTATCAAATTGAATTATTAATTTTAGATGATTATACTTACCATAAATAAAAAAGTACACAACATGTATAAGCTGTTGACCATAGCTTATAAAATATAATAAAAAAACAAATATTTAAAATAGGAACGTGTGTGGAATACAAAGAGGTTTTCAACCTCTTTTATTTATTTGGTCGCAGAGGATAAGGCTGAGTGGACATTATCTCAGGCGGGCAATGTGCCATTATACGAAATAATGTGCACGCAATCGGTTATTTATTTATCAGAAAATGGGCCTGTGGGCTATTTTTATCGTTGCAGTGCAGGGTACTGATGTTTTTATATTTTGTGTAAACAATATTTTTTTAAAATCGTGGATCGGAATATGTTTTCAGAAAAAAAAAATTATAATAAAGAGTTATATTAGTAGTTTAACCGCAGATAACTAAATAGTTAGTTAAACGTTGAGGTAGTTTTTATGCTAATTGTAAATAAATAAAAATCAACATGTAGGAAAAAAGAAGCTGGATTATACATTGAACAAAGAATATCCTTTAGCCATTATTATTTTAAAGCAAACATGTAATTATCAGTTTTCTCTTCGTTTTCAGCGAATTCAATTTGGTTTTAAAATCTTTTATTGTTCACTAAGAGGAAATCAAAACTCGTTTGATATTTGTGCTTGAATATTGTTGTCGTGATTAGGGCTTTAATCTGTAGGATAAGAATTCTGTTTCTTTTACTTAGAATTCTCTTTTTCACAACGGATTTTATTTTTATTACCTGTTTAAGAATACATAACACATTTTACTTTAAGCTAGTATTGACATTTAATTTAATCAGAAATATAATAATTAAATTGACAATCCATGTAGCCGATTTTATGTTGATGTCGTAAATATATTAAATTCACGTTCATTTAAATAAAGAATGTCAAAATTATTTATCTACTATTTTTTTTTTCAATTTTATGATACAATCCGATAATTAATTAAAAAGTTTTATTTAATAAGAAAGTAGCTGGCTGGAACGACATTCGAAATTCCAATTTCAAATTGAGATTGCTGTTTTTTTTTCACATTCTTTTTTTGTTTTTCATTTTTGTAACTTTAAAAACTTTTATTAGTGTTTAAAAGAAATATTTTCACTTTATAAACTGACAAATACTATATTTTCGGTTCATTTATTATTATATTTTCTTAACCAGGCGCGGTCGAAAGATATTTCTCCTGCAAATGCTGGTCCTTTGTTTCGTGCCACACGCGGCGCTCGTTCTACAGAACTGTACAATTATGGCCCATCTTTCGCACACGGTGGACGCTTCACTTTTCTTGGACCATAAGGTAAGTTTTCATTAGAATATAATTGTATATACCTACATGTCACTTGGTGTGGAAAATACTACTGATTTACCTAATCTACTGATTTATGTAAATGAAAGGTTGTAACTCTTCCGTTGACTTTTTTCATGGGTTAAAATATGATAAATTTCTTACATATTTACAATTTTACATATTATCGTAACAACATTTTGTTCCTATATTTAAAACTTTTTTTCGCTGTGCGATTTTTCTCTCTAATGAATGAAATTCGAAAGGCGATAAATTACTAATGAATTTGCGCTTGGCTCTATTTTTTATTGTTGGAAATTGAATCAATTTAAAAAAATAGAATTTCACGATAAGTTTTCAAAAATACTTTATTTTCTTCGCCAGACCTAAGAATGATATTATAACTAGATGCTATTGAATTCGACTATAAAACCGCAGTAAAGCGCGATTCATTTTGGACCGATATACATATTCCACAAGTATAATAATAGGGGCACAGTTGTTATTTCTTGGTCCGTACAAATTTTTATTATCTGTAGAACTTTTCATGTAACTTACTGGAGATAATAATTCAAACTTGTTATGTATAACGTTATTTTCACGGATACATGCACTCTTGTATAAAAAACGTAAAAAAACTCACGGGATCTCCGTAAAATGGGAATACTTTTCCTAAAGCTTTTTGCAGGTGGCTGCGATTCTGTCGAGTTGTGAAGCCGTGTTATCCATACAGGATGAACGTATCGAAGTATACAAATACGTCATGAAGGTAGCGAGCGAAGCGAACGCGGAGCGGTGAGTGGATAGCGTGAATAATATAGAGTAGAAATAGATAAGGGCTAGTTTTAGAAAGAACGAAGTTTTTGAAAGAAATATACCTTTAAGTCCGTTGAAATGTTCATTTTTAAGGACTTCTTTAAACGCATGCCGTGTTTATCAGAGGACGATATTTATTTTAAAATTGACTTTAAGTTTCTGGGGACACCGCGCTTGTCCCCATTTTGAAAAAAAGAGATCATGGTATGGGTCAATTTCGCACGAATAAGTTATTTTCCTTTCTGTTTAGAAAAAAACTATTCGTAAATCTGAATTTGCGAATCTATTTTAAAATTAAGCTGTTTCGATCAAAGTAGATTCAATTAGATTATGAGAAGTTTTATACTTTAATCGTGTTCAACTGTTTTTGTAATTGTTAGAAAATTGCATTTGAAAGTCTGTAAACTTTAACATGGCTTCAAATAAATAATTATTTGAATTATTTTCAAAGGTAACAAATGGTATTACAGGGTACCGTTCGAGCGAGTTTTCTCAATATCAGACTCAAGATTACAAGAGTTACAGTTTAGTATACCGGAGCGATTGAAGTTGATTCTATAGTAAGTATTTATTGTTTTATTTATATATTAACTACCTTACCGCCCGCGGCTTCGCCCGCTTTGTCTAAAACCTAATAAATTATATACTAAAACCTTCCTCTTGAATCACTTTATCTATTAAAAAAAGCGCATCGAAATCCGTTGCGTAGTTTTAAAGATTTAAGCATACAAAGGGACATAGGGACAGAGAAAGCGACTTTGTTTTATACATACTATGTAGTGATTAAAGATGACGAATGGCTCTGTTATCAGGTTTTTCCTTTAATGAAAATAGTGAGGTTTATACGCGATTATGACTCTATTATTATGGATTTTCTTTTTAAAGTGAAACTTCTTTGAGAGTAAAATTTCAAGGTCGCGTCATGGAGGGCAACGATTTTGATATCTTTAAATCTTGCCAATTAGAAGTTTCACTTCTGACACGTGTGCTCGATACACACGCTCTTTTTTAATAAAATTTGTGTTTCATGATATTATACATTTGCCAATAAAAATCTCACTAAACTGTTTGGAAAACGCTATTACTGACTCGAGTAGCCTCATACAAAATGGTTTCCAGAGCGGAAAGCTTTCCTGTGCTTACAATATTTAAAATTGCAATAAATGTATGATGTTTCATTCAAACCTCAAAAGATAGCAACTAATGTCCTACTTAATATATTTACAGTAATGGATTTTATTGGTTAACTAGCTTACCGCCCGCGGCTTCACCCGCTTTGTCTAAAACCTAATAAATTATATACCTTCCTTTTAAAACACTCTATCTATTAAAAAACCGCATCAAAATCCGTTGCGTAGTTTTAAAGATTTAAGCATACAAAGGGACATAGGGACAGAAAAAGCGACTTTGTTTTATACTATCTAGTGATAACGTAACTAGACCACAGACTATACAAAACAGGAATAGAAATTTGATTATGTTTTTGTGTGAAAATCTGCTATTCTCGAGAACTTTCGAGAACTTTCTATATGGTTTATTATATAGAGGGTGTATTTTTCCTAAGGTGTGAACTGAAATTGGAGCAATGCCATACGTAAATGATAAGATAATAATCGTTATTATATAGTATGCTACTTTGCGCCATGTTCTGTTCGTCATCTTGTATTATCATAAACGAGATTTTTATCACATTAATACAAGCAATTCATGCAATATTCATATAATTACTTCGAAAAATAAAGCAATTGAATTTCATTTGATGACATTTTTTCGGATTGGTAGGTACTATTAGATTATGCAGTGTTTGTTAAGTGAAATAAGGAAATTAGGTAGAGACAAACGTTTCTATGAATATGTTAACTATGTTTATTCTTTAAGTAAAAAATGTAAGGAACCAAATAAATAATTCTGTAATTTGAAATGAAATGAAATAAGTTTATTATGGATACATAAAAAATAATAATAAAATAAAATAAAACAAGAAATTTAAATCTAACTTAAATATATGTATGCCACAATAGGCCTGCCACTCAGTGTAATACACTGATTTGCAGTGGTTGCCTTAGGATGCCTTGCTGACAGTGGATGTATTTTTTGCTTAAAACTGCAGTATAAGGTTATTAAAAAAATATAATTTCATATTTGAAGTTATAAGGAATATATACTAACTTTCACACACAAATTTATAATTATATCTACATGGGGAAGTTCAATTTGCAATAATATATTTTTCGAGTTCTTCGGTTCCAAAGATAATTCAGTACCGACTGACTTTAATATTCGGTAACTTCTCAGTAGTGATGATGAAACTTGTTATATGGTAATAGTGTTTCTTGTATTATGAATAGAATCTCTGATCGAAGGTGACATATGAATGTAGAATACAATGCGAGAGACAATCGACGAATGAATACGAATATAGGACAATAGCGGATTATTGTACGAAGTAAATAAATGTGCGCAGAAGTAGATGTTGTTGTTTATTCGTTCTGTAAGATTGTGTTATTATTATTATTATTTGTTAGAAATCAAGTAGATTTGGACATGGATTGATATATTGGATTGATGGCGTTACTTAGCACTCGAAACGATATTATAGATGATAAAAGTAAATACTATGATTAATTATCACTACATACCTAGTACAAAACAAAGTCGCTTTCTCTGACCCTATGTCCCTTTGTATTTTTAAATCTTTAAAACTATGCAACGAATTTTGATGCGGTTTTTTTAATAGATGGAGTGATTGAAGAGGAAGGTTTTAGTATATAATTTATTAGGCTTTAGACAAAGCGGGCGAAGCCGCGGGCTGTAAGCTAGTATGTCATATTTATGACCAGCAGTGCTTTTGTCCTCGACTTCGTTCATTTTTTAACTCAAATAAACACTAACATTCAAGACATTATTACAGTATGTTCTCAAAATCACCGATTCGGTACTCTCTCACATTATCTACGAGTCTAAGATGTGTATCTTAGACTCGTAGATAATGTGAGACCACTTTCTGAGACACTTTCTTATATTGTATTCTTTACCTTTTTCCTTTCTTTTTGCCATACTAAAAAGAGTTTTTTCTTACAAAGGGACTTTTGTTCGACTTTTTTAAATGTCCTAAAACATCCAGATATTGAACAATACCACAGATTACGAAATTGTTTTTACGTAAATAATACAACTATAGAAAAAGCTACATACAAGTAACAATCCATACTAATATTATAAATGCGAAAGTAACTCTGTCTGTCTGTCTGTTACTCAATCACGCCTTAACTACTGAACCAATTTGCATGAAATTTGGTATAGAGATATTTTGATACCCGAGAAAGGACATAGGATAGGTTTTATCCCGGAAATCCTACGGGAACGGGTTTTTCTTTGAAAACGCGGGCGAAGCCGCGGGCGGAAAGCTAGTATATTATATAAGTATAAATCTCAAAGTACAAATGGCACAATAACATAGCCGTTTCAATACTACAGGTAAATCATAAATAGGACAATTTTAGTAAATTGTAATTGAGAGTCGTATACATCAATAATAATAGTTAATGCGAACGGGGATTTCGATACAAACATTAAATTGGATCACGGGTGGCCGAGAGGTTAAAGGCGAAAGACGGGTTCGAATCCCGGCTCGAGATCGTTTTTTTGCTTTCTTTATAAATTTACATTTGACATGATATTTGACACAAAATGTGACACAAAAATTACCTACATATTAGGTTCAATGGCTAGCAGCCCCGTCGGGCACAGGTGCAATTAACCCTCAAGCAACATATGTTTTTTGGGACTTGGCCTCGAAATTATTTTGTTAATATGAAGCTTAAAGAATCAGATTAACAGAATGATACGGAAGGCGAATTTTCTTTCATTTTTATATTAATTATTCATCTGTATTGTTATCACATTGTTTTTAAACAAAAATAACTACAACAACATTTTAATTGAAATTATCTAACATACCTATTTGAAATAACACACATTTTATACTTTATTATACCAAGAATACCTTATAAAACGTAGCTTTTACAAAACCAGAAAACTTATTTCATTACTCCCGCTACAAAAGTGTTGTCATGCGAATATATTTTTCACTATAAAGAAATGAGAACGGAGTTGTTAGGCGAATGAGTTTCAAATGCCTTTCAGGTAAGTAGAAATGTAAGAGCAGACTTATTGAGAAATATGTGGACTTTGTTATATTCGAAACTATTTGAAATGGGTCTACATTATGTATTGTTTGGTTGACGGCTATGAGTTTAGTTATCGCATACTTTAGGTGCCGTGGTTATAAGCGTAGTAATTGAGTGGATTGTGGTTTATTTTTAGTAAATATACATAATTAAAAAGCTCCATAGATACGTCTGATATTATATACTTAATTTAAAATAATTAGGAAGTTAAATGGAAGATGAGATAAACAAAAACAACTTTATTCCTTCGAGGATGTTCAGTTTATAATAAAACAATTAATTAGTTGTTTTCTTTGAAACAAAAGAAAGTTTGGTTCGGTGTGAATAAAAAATATTAGATTAAGTCTAATTTATTTTTAATTCAGTATGTAAATCTCACTTGCCTAAATAATTTTCGCATGACAAAGTGTGTTTATTAAATTAGGCGTAAGGTTCAAGGGTGTGAGAATTAAGAATGTAAAATAATCAAATTAAGTACTTTTTGAAGAATTTTTATGGAATTCTATTTGTTAAATAATACTAAGATTGTAGACACAAGGAAGTAACATCACAGAATAGTAAAAATAGTTTTGTTACATCACCAACTTCTTGATTTTGGGCTTATTGTTGCATTTCACACCCTTTTTTAATTTATTCTTTCCTAGTTAATTCTTGAATTACAGGCATATTTTTAGACTTATTTTTCCGGAAAGGAACACACGATGTAAAAACAAATCGTATTAAAAAAATATTTTTAGAAATGTAGGTAACTAAATATAAAATATGGTTATAGCATATTGTATTGTTTTATTTCATATCATTGTTTCATATAGACGATCACGGAAATCAATGTTTTATTAAAATTCGTTGAATGCAGTAGTTTGTAATGTTGTTTTTATAGAAATCTTTTTATATTACATGCAGTAACTTTCGACAAGATGTTTTGGATATGGTGTAAGTATGAAATTTGTTAGCTGGTATAAAAAAATCCTAATGGCCCTCTTCACAATGGGCAGTGCTGGGCGAGTAGAGGCAATGACGATAATGTAGAGCGCCTAAATGTCTATGATTGGCCGTCATTGTTTATTCATAATCATAATGGCGGCTAACATAGACGATCATTTGTTGGGCCAACGCTGCCCATTGTGAAGAGGACTAGACAATCTCCGACTACTAAATAAATACGTCATCTTAGCCGATTACAGTTCTAAAACTAGAGCTAGCAAAATAACTCTACGGTTTCTGATACCTAATATTCAAAAATAATTCACATAAATTAGCATAAAGTAAATAAAAAGTGTAACGTTGCTTTGATATTTTGATGTTAAGTTAGTTTAAAAACTAAGTGTAATATATGAAACAAAATACGCTTTTACTAGTACAAGCAGGCCCGGCAAACGTTGTTCTTACTCACATCACTTTGGGGTATGAAAAATAGATGTCCGATTCTCAGACCACCCCGATATGCGCACACAATTTCACAAATTTCATGATAATCGGTCAAGTCGTTTCGGAGGAACAACAAACACCGCGATACGAGAAATTTATATAATGTTTTATATTATCTATAGGTACTTATGTTATGTTTCAGGAAGTCGGAAAAGCCGGAGCAACTAAGCCAAGCGTCAGTATACGATCAAATCAATTCAGTTCTTCTGCTGCATATAATGGGGAGTGTTAAAGCTACCACTTCTAATATATGGAGGTGAGAGTTTTTATTATGTTCAATATATTATATAGATAAATAATTTTAATCTAAAATAAATAAAACAAAAAATTAAATTTTGTATTAACCATCAAAATTGTAATCTTCAAGTTATTCTCAAAATATGTTTGCTCTATGAAGTTTACTTATTATCAAAAGATTTAAATGTTTGTGATAAATTACTGCTATATTTATTTATTATATGTTTGTTGAATATAATATAATGGTGATAATGACCACCGAAAAACGAATAATTTTATATTAACAATTATCAATCTTTAAAATATAATTTAATTACGAGCTTTTCATTAACGGCCATAACGGCATACCTACATTTAATATCGACATCAAAAACAACACAATTTAATATAAATAACGTAACGAAACAAGTAATTAACGTAGAAATTCATTTTGGATATGACACTGCGGCTAAAATATTGTTGAACGCATAACTTGGAGGTGGAGCTTTAATTAAATACATTTTATTTAATATTCTAGTGTGCAATGTAAATTGTATTTCATGTTTCTAGCCAAAAAGTTATGCAAGATGATATTTAAATGTATGTTGATATATATCCATATTATCTTTAGTCAATCCCCTTTAACTTACTCTTTGCGAAAATAACATATACATTCATACACACGTTAAATTTAAAATATAGCTCACATTTACTTCATATAAAGATAAATAATATAACACAATTGAGAATTGAATCCTTTAAACCTTATTCCTGTAAACGATAGGTTTAATTACACCAAAGTTGCACTACCACCAACAAAATGAAAAATGAAAATAGGAAAATAAGATTTAATTTTTAATTCAGATTACAGACAATATTGCTATTATTTAAGAAACATTGCTTTCGCGGCCTCGTGAGATTTTATAAGATAATGACCATGTCAGATAGAACGCGTTTTTAGCGTACGTGAGAGCTCTAAACTTATGCTGCTCTATGCGAAGTGTCATATTATTATAGAAAGCATTGCCAGATAGAACGTATAAGTAGCACGCTAACCTGACTCCGCGTCAACATGTCCAATTGTGATTTACTATACTGTAATATACTCACAAACAGAGCGCCAAGGCTCTGATGCTCGCTAAGTACGCTATTTATCTGGCAAAGCAATGGCGTGTGGTACATACCGGCGTCATAGCGCGGCTTCAGGTTAGCGCTCTAACTCGCGCTAAGTAAACGTCCTATGTGACCAAGCATTTAGCATTGTCAGAAAGACCGTAAACTTAGCACGCGTCAAAGCGATATGCCTCTGTTTGACGGTATTTTACCTCGTAGTACAACACAATTTGACGTCATAGCGTGGCGATAGTTTAGCGCTCTGATGCGCGCTAACAACGCGTTCTATCTGACAAAGCTTTAAGCCATCCGTCCACCCGTCTCTCACACAGTCTCTCACATTACTAAAGGACGCTGTGAAACATAAGAAGTTATTTTTTCAACAAATTGCCTCGCGTTTAAAACTTAATGCCCTCTTATTGGTTTCTACTTTCTCGTCAATAATTGCTTTGAAAATACGTCTATTTGTTGATGTATTGATGATGTTTATTTTCGTTCTATATGTTGTTATATTTAAAAAATAAGGAATTGTACATTCTATTTAAATACTAGCTTTCACTCAAACTATAAAAAAACTTTTCTCGAGAATCCCGCTATTCATTTGTAAAAACAGAATGAAAATTGGTGCAATATATTTTGAGTTTATAACGAACAGACTGACAGTCAGTCAGTTTCTTTACCTATTATGTATAAAACAAATATACTAAACGGATGTAACATTCTTTCGCATGATACACGAATGACGTGTTTCATGAATGAGTTCCATTAAGACGATACACAAAAAAAAATCCACTGCTTGGTGGGCGGAGTCATAGTTCGCTATCGCGAACGCGGGTGTGCGCGAAGTCATTCTTGCAAACTCGCCGCGCTGCCGCTGGCCGACTCGGGACAAACATGTATGGAGTCGTCATACAGTTATAACATTGTTATACATATATTTAATTGTTGATTTATTGGTTTTATTTTCTTGCTTATAAACAAATAATCTTCTTTTTAACAACTACTTAGACATTATTAATAATTATTATTATTTCGTAATGTTTACTTTATTACAAAATAATACAGGTTATAAATAATCTTTAAAATAAAAAAAAATATTGTTACTCTGAAAAAATGAAATGGTACTCAATAACGCGGACTACTGAATGGATTTAGATAGAATTTGATGCTGACGTAGATATTACATCATGCCCAGAAATGACAGGTACTATTTCTGAAAGAAGTTATAAACCCTAATTCTTCTCAGTCAAAGTCAAGAGTGGAAGATATCACTAATACTGTAATACAGTAAAACTGATGCGAAACTTTGGATGTTAATTTGTATATTTTTTTATTAGTTGTTACTTAATCACGTCAAGACTACATTACCAATTTTGATAAAATATAGCTAATTGCCTGGATTTACACATAGGATACTTTTTATCCGAACTGAACACTTCTGTGGGATAAAACAGGATTCACGATATAACCTAATTCCACGCGGGCAAAGCCGCGGTCGGAATGATATTTTTTTAAATAAAAAAATTGTTTAAAAAAAACACAAAATATATTGACGCATGTATTTATTTTTTGCACTCTATTATAATTGTAATTATTCATTACAAATAATCAAAATAAAATAGCCAGAACAAAGTTAGGCCCTGGTAGGGTAGGTAGGCAGGTACAGCAATGTGAGACGAACACTGGCTTATTTATACCAATAATAATGTATTATAAACATTAAATTAAGTTTATTTTCTAACAACAAAAATACATAATATTAGCTAATGTGAAACGAATAAACCTGTTTTAGTACTAAGCAATTTCCCGCACAGGTGTAGTAAGTATAAATGAAATAAATATCAACATCAAATTCTTTATACAACATACTTATCTACCACCTACTAAGAAATGTAATTCTTGAAATTTTTTCGTATTTTTTTTAAATATAATACTACTCCAATGAGCTCCTGTTCCATATTACGTCCACCATACTTCCACTAAGTTCACCATGATTTTTTATTTCTTTGCACTTTGTTGCTTTTTGCTAAAAATGGAATCATGCGATAAAACCAGTAGAGCGTTGATAACATACATTTTTGACTGAATAAAGGTACTTACGAAGGAGTGGGTTCACATTGTGAACAATCAGTGGGTTTATTTTCCTTGTGGATTCCGGATTTCTGAAAAGATTATCTATGCTATAAATGAAAAAATCTTACACATTCGTTATGTACTTAAAACAGGGGTACATATCAAACATCGTCTGTAATACAATTATCATCAAATTTAAAATAAAACCAACTTACTTCATTAATTTGTTCCAATTGTAAGCATTCTTTTTCCTCCAACCTTTATGTTTCTTCTTCTTATTTTCTTTATTGTCCCCATTTGTCTCATTTTGTCTTATCGTGTTGTCACCCTTTGTTACGATTGCGCGAGCGACACAAGTTCCCCGTGTGACGGCCGTAGCGGGAATGACTCGTGCAGCGATCGGGGTAGGAAGGTACAGGGCGGCTCTCGCTATATTGGCTGGTCGCGCGCTAATTTCAAGTATTTCTTGTTTATTTCAAAACCATCGCATATTTCAAAATTCTAACACGGTAGACGTATAGGTTGTATATTTTATAGTTAATATCCAAAAAGTCGTAACTTTACGTTTGTTATTTTGAAGATGCCAGAGATTAAAAAAAAATAACAATGAGAACTTTGTATTTTTTTTCTATCGAGAAAATATCATGGAATCATGTTTCTAAAACGGTAGACGTATTGTGTTACTATTGAACTTTCTTGTCAAGAATTTTCATCACGACAACTTTAATAATATAAAAATTACGAAGGTTTAAATAGGGCCGTAAATGTTAGAAAAATTAATTATATTGCCGCCCAAAAAGCTATTTATAGTAAAGATATTTAGAGTATTTATTAACCTACGTTAAGTTATTGTTTTATGAAATTCAGACATTAAATTATTATAATACTATTTAATTGTCTTAGTTTACGAATATCATGTTGTATCTTTTTTCATTTCTTGCATTAAAACTAAGTCTTATTAAATCACGATCAATGAAATTTTATTAAAATGTTGTTTTTCTGACGTGTATAGATTTGCATTCTAAAAAACAAGTCCATTAAAAATGTAACAAGGTTTAAACATGCCAATATCGTACTAAAACGCGAAAATAATAAAATTTAGAACAAAACAGACTCTATTTCACAAACCATTATTTTAATGGTTCAAAATAGCAAGCAAAACTTTAAACTTTCTGAATTGCACATTTCGTCGCTTCCAAAATTTATACGGTTGTGTACATTCAGGGGATTCTTGCCTTTGTTCCGGCTACCGAATATTTTATGAGATATTTTCTCTTTTCTCAAATTTATGTGTTTACACTTGACTTCACTTTTGAGGTAGCCATGTTGTACACATTTTGACTACGTGAGGTTATTCTAAAGTTTGACGTCAAAGGATATTTATGAGAGTGGTTTTAATAGGAAAATTATTATAAACTTAAAATGTATGTACGTAAGTTTTTAGAACTGTAAAGGATAACGTACCACCAGTATAACCAAATTTGAAAAGCGATAGTGTGTTTGTTTGTTTGTGATTTCTTTCGCGTCGAAACGGAGCTATCTGTAGGAATGATTTTTGTGACTGGAGGTGACTAGAGAGTGATATTATAGTGTACTTTAACCGCGGTGAATTATTTTATTTGTATGGCATGTAACAGGCACAAAAAACTAAATTGAGCATAATCCTCAATTAATTAATTAATTTATTTATTTATAACACTTTATTGCACAAACAAAATTAGGACAAAAATAACATTAAAATACAAAAGGAAGGCATAGTTTGTACAAGAGGCGGCCTTATTGCTAAGCAGCAATCTCTACCAGGCAACCTGATGGGAAAGGAAATGTATGAAGTTAATGGGATAGTGCAAAAAGAAGAATTAAGATTAATTCGATAAAGACGGAAAACAACTTTAACTATAGTTACTACGGGGAAAAGTTTATATTTAAGAAATTCATCCAAAGTATAAAGAACTTTGGTTTAAAACTATTGAACAAGAAATTAACGAGGGAACTGAGTCTTTGAATAAAATACTGATGGTTCATTTTAAGTACTTAACGCGGTTGTTAAAGAAACACTTTATTTAAATAAGAAGTGCTGAACTTCACTTTCAACTAACTTAAGGAGAAGATTCTCAATTATTAGACTGTCTTTTTTAAGGTTTGTTACCTCAAAACTTTCGACTGGGTCAACTGATTAAAATTTTGCCCAATTCTGACCATATGAAGGCTGTTTAGTATTTGTTGAAAAATAATTATTTAACGTAGGAGTTGAATTATTTGCGGTCAGCGGTTTGGGCTGTAGAGCATGCCAAAGAAACATACACTCGAAAAACATAACCCTCCTTTCGCAGTCGGGTAAAAAAGGACTGCATTAAAAATAGTTATTTTCAATTTCAACAGAGCTATTGTGTTTCCCAAACAATCTCGGGTTCTTATCCCGAATTCCAGCTGATTGCTTACATTTTGATGGCGATCTGACCTTTATTTTGTTAACATATTGTGAAACGTAGCGAGCAGAAAATATTTGTAAGGTCTTTTAGTGGAATGTACTTGAGAGTATGTTATGAGTAAGAAGCTTAAGTTTATGATCAGACTACCTTTCCGCCCGCGGCTTCGCCCGCTTTGTCTAAAACACAATAAATTATACACTAAAACCTTCTTGAATCATGATAGTAATGGTCAGCTTTGTATGAAGTAGGATATAATTTTGATGATCTGTTCGGATTATGTATTGTCAGTTTGATTATAGTCCTAGAGAGTGTCGGTTCGATTCTGGATCAAATAAATGCTTTAATAAACGTTGGTTAAGCAATTTTTTAGTTACCGTCCCATAAGATTCGTTGAATTTAGGACGTGAAAGCGATATGTGAACATAGAAATATTGCCCAGTAATATGTTTTTTTTTTTATTTTTATGTCAGAGCAAGCAAAGGAGCAGATGGGCCACCTGATGTTAAGTGGTCACCACCGCCCATAAACACTTGTAACACTAGAAGTGCTACAGGTGCTTTGCCGGCCTTTTATGGACAAATAAGCTCTTTTCTTGAAGGCCCCAATGTCGTAGTTGTATTCTAAATTAATGCAATCTTATTATTCAATAATTAATAATATATTATTTTTAATTTCCAGACAGTTAACAGCCTGTTACGAGATTCTGAAGACAAGAGAGGAACTGTCAATGGCGTTCCTTCAACCAATAGTAGTAGATGCTCAAACAAAGAACTTTGTGACACAGTTACATTTGAAATTATCTATGGAATATTTAGAGTCTACGAAACAGTACCTTAAGTTAGATAATTTGGACGTAGATGTGTTAGAAGATGTGTTGTTAAGGTCAGTATACTGTTGCTTTGTATTTTTTTATTTTTCTATATCATTTGATGAACAAAAAGATTAATGATTCAATTTCACGTTAATAGTTCAATATCTACGATTATTTTTTATTTTATTGAATAATAATACTTTTGGATTATACACATATACGTCATTGTATCTTGGATACCTATACATACATAGACTTGGATACCTATACAAGAAAACTTTTAGAAGCGTAAAAGACTTACAACAAGAAGATTAATACAAAAGTGTCACCACAAAATGATTTAAAAGCTGTTATAGATACGGCTCTTTATTATACTACTTAGATGAAAGATTTAATATTTAAATGAAAAACGAAATGTTGAGTTATTCAAAATATTGAATACGAAATATGACTCTAATAAGGGTAAGTTAGATGTAAAATACACGAATACCCACGGATTAGAAATACATAGAATATGCAAATAAACGAGTAGATTAACGTCGATAATAGATTATTACAACATTGCATGGAATTTACAAAATAATAATAAAATTATACGCAGGCTATTAGTAAGGAATTCCGCTTGGAAATACCCATGGTCCTGACCTATCACTACACTAACGATATTTAGTATTATGCAATATCGCATAAATAATTATGTTATGTGACACTGACTTTATTTATAAATAATGATACTGAGTTTGGAGTAATAATAATAACAACAGTATCACAAACAATCCAAATTTTATTTTCTTACATCGGACGCTTTTGCTAGGATCCTAATCATGTTCTGCAATGAAATATACTCCATCCGTTTCGAGGAAGGTTGGTTACCCTATGACACAGAAGTTTCATATCGTATGCAAATACATATTATTATATTATAGTAATGGTAGAAGATCCGAACATAAGTCGACCTTCACCGGCGTGATAATAGAATGAGACCAATTTTATAATAAATTTAGTCTATTAAAAAATGTATTAAAAATGGGTTGACTGGGAAAATCCTGGACAGGACATTTTTAATGAATTAAAAAAAAACATTTTTTTTAATTAATTGCAGTATCAAGATAATAAAAAAAAATTATAATAGACTTAAAGTATGAAACCTACAGAATGTGCAGTCATAGTCGTTTTCTAATATTTACCGGGACAAACGGCTAGGTTGGCAGGTATAAACAGGTATGTCGGTACCAGTTACTTTCACTTGATAGGATGATGAAAAAAAAATTATGTCAGCGCTGTTTTATTACAAAATTGTTTTATTATCTCGAAACTGCAATTAATAAAAAACGAAAATAAAAGATTTTTTAATAATTAATTAAAAAATATCCTGTCCAGGATTTTACCAGTAAACCCATTTTTAATAAATTTTTTAATACACTAAATTTATTATAAAATTGGTCTCATTCTATTATCACGCCGCTGAAGGTCGACCTATATTTTGGATCTTAGACCATAAGGTAGGTAGTATATAAAACTGCAAGTCCAATTTTCTCTGTGTAAGTCAAAACTAAAGGAATCAAACTTTGGCTTACATTTTTGAATCTAGAAATTCCATCTAATCTAAAGATCTAGACAGATAAATGTATGATAATTAAAAATGTGACTTAGGGGCGATTTTTCAATGCTTGGATAAAACTTATCCGTCCAATAAAGTATTACACGATAATATTAAAATGTCACGTAAACTGTCAAATACGGGCAATTAGAATACGTTTTTAAAATGGTAGTTATAAACATTATTCGACGAATAAGTTTTATCTATAAGCTTCTTGGTTTTATCCAAGCATTGAAAAATCGGCCCTAATTGTCATTTGCTGGGAAGACACTAACGCACCTGCAAGGGGAAATTCAAACATAAATTGCAACAATTTTCCTGTTTGAATACGTATTACGTTGTTACATGCATTTTATATACATAATTATAAATTAATTTAACTATAGAATAATATTGTCTTTTTATATCTATAAAAAAAGATTTCTCTAACTCCTTTTTAATAAAATTCTACAAACTTAAGACTTTTTAAGCACTATTATAGCGTTTGTCAACAATTATTGTAGCTTGTGAAGTTTGAAAATTTTCGAGAACTCTCTATGATGCAACAATTTCGTTGTTGGTTTTGTGTAGTTATTTCCCGCGCTTTTATTTAGTCCTTTCTCCATAAATTACGACTATTATACTTTGTAGTGTTGTTAACAATTTTATTATATTGTACTTTGCGTCAAATTTACACTTTCAAGTATTTTACAAATACGTAATTTCTGTACAAAAAGAGTACAAATACTTTTACAATATTTTTTATTCATTACAATTAGTGTTTCTTTAGTTTCTTACTTAAAGTGCACTCGTTCTTTATAAGCATAATTTAAATTGCGCTTAATCTGGCTTTTTATTTTATTTCGTAGTTAAGTTTGTATCGTAATCGTTATTCGTAATAATACGCATACTTAACTTTCAGTTATAAATCGCAAGAGGGATTAAAGTTTAACGAAGAGGGCACAGAGCAGTATCATCTAGAGACGGCATTGAACCACTTAGATCGTCTCCGGACTGTTCAGTTGGATCTGTGGAGTTATGTACGGTAAGCAAACTTCACTTGTTACATAATATAATGTAATCCTCGTTGAGGATCGTTGTAACTAAGGGAATTGAATGTAAAAAAAATGTGTGCGTGTACACACGTAAGAAGTGAAAATTCTTTATGACCTTATTTTTCAAAAAATAATTTACTACATACAACTTTACAGAAATACGTCGAATCACGCGTGGTAAGGATAAGAAAAAGATGGCGCGTAACGGAAAAATGTCACGCGTAACGAAAAAAATAAAAATGTTACACTAAATTTTTTTCCAACCCCGATAAAGAATACTTCAATAATGAGGAGTTCTATTATTTGATTTGTTGTACGATGTCGCGTATTTCCAAACTATACATAGCCAGAACGCAACCATAGGAAACTGCTCGTGTATACTTTGTAATGCTGTTTTTAAGTTTGTTATTACAATATATACACGAATTTTGCGTACTGATCGTGTATACTTTGTAACGCGGATGCTTGCTTCTTCGTTCCAAACTATACACGATCAGTACGCAAAATATGTATAACTAAATATAGCTACTACACCACTTACGCTTGAGCGAAATAATAAATATATAGGCAATCAAAGACTTGTACAGCTATATCTATATACTTTTATTTTTCTTGATTGATTCAGTAAAATATGGAATAAAAATATTATTAGGTAAGCTTAGAAAAATAAATAGATAACAGATATAAGGGTTACCTATGGGTTAGGTTAGGTTCGTGTTTTTTTTAACTACACAAAAATAGGAGCCCCGTGAAGCGGGGCTCCGTCGCCTCGCAACCGTCTTCTTCTGGACTTATTAGATTCTTACATTTTAGCACTATTGTCAATTGTAAGTCGTGCAGTATAGTCGGTAACGAAGACACAAGCATCCTCGATACAAAAAATATACGATAAGTACGCAACATTATATACACAAAACACATGCATTTTAATGATAGATTTCAAAACAGCAATACAATAATATAAACGCGAGCAATGGAAAGACACCGCGCTTACTCGGAAACATACACGATTAGTCCGCATGCGTACTGGCGCTGTATATTTTGGAGCGCTATTCTTACTTACTTCACTACAAAGTATACGCGAGTATTTGCGTACTGCTGTTGTATAGATTGGAAGAACTTTATAAAAAAGTTATTTCCAAACTATACGTGATTAGTTTCACACCGTTGCGTACTGGCCTTGTATAGTTTGGAAAGACGCTACGATGTCCACGATTAAAGATCAAATAAAAGATATATATAGTCGTATTAAATGTGTTGCATTTTACTTATTTACACCTTATTATTATTATTATACAAAAACTTCATGCTGAAGTGTGCCCTACACTTCAGCTCTTTTGCTCTGCTATAAAATCATGAAATTTTTGTATCATCATTACATTAATTTTACTTTAAGTGATTGATGTTAATAGATTTTAATTTAATTATCTAGGTAGAAAGTTCAGTTTGTTTCATTTTGTATTGATAAAAAAACATACATACACGGCTTTATAATATCAGAAATAACAAAATAGTTCCTACAAATTCACTGGTATTATTTTTATCATCCTGTTCAATAATATAAATGTTATTTTTTCCCATTTTCAGGTCATCAGTGAACCGCGAAGTGTGGTCAGCAAGGCAGACTCTGGTGTTTGGGATCGTTATTCTTATATTAGTTCTTCTTGTTTCACCGTTGTTAATATTGTTGTTGAGATATACTATAAATACTATACAGGTGAGATTTCTATTAGTTTGTTTTTATATTATAGTACGAGTTCATTAAGTTCAATAATTTTATTAGTTTTCTTAGTATGTACCTATATTCACTAACAAATCTCCATAATAGAACTACCGTATTTTTTAATTACGCGGGCGACTCCGCGAGTCAACCCCGAGGGTTATATAATATAAATTGTACCAAAAGTTAATGTTGATGTTAATTAAACCTTACCACCCTTACCAACTTACTCGTTTCCTTTCCAGAAATTCACAGAATCAATAGAAATAAGTACATACCTCCTCTCGTAGCAGGGAAGCAAAAAATCGACCTGTTCCTCTCTCGCATGCTCCCCTCACCCGTGCTATAACTATCTGGACTGTTATCAATATGGCCATATGTGTTTAAAGAGCCTTTCCCATTTTGATGTTTTAAAGAGCCTTTTCAAATTATATGCCTATAAAAAATGTGTGCGTGTACTATTGTACACACGTAAGAAGTGAAACTTATGACCTTATTTTTCAAAAAATAATTTACTATATGCAACTTTACAGAAATACGTCGAATCACGAGTGGTAGGGATAAGAAAAAGATGGCGCGTAATGGAAAAATGTCACGCGTAACGAAAAAATGTTACACTAAATTTTTTTCCAACCCCGATAAAGAAGTTTCACTTCAAAAATATGTTCAACAAACCTTTTTTGCTTTCAGAAATTCACAGAATCAATAGAAATAAGTACCCAAAAGCTAGTAGCCGAAAAACAGAAGAGTGATCTACTCCTCTCCCGCATGCTCCCCCTCCCCGTGCTGCGGCGGCTCCGCGCGCAGCGCACCGTGCCCGCGGAAGCGTTCGACGCTGTCACTATATACTTCAGTGATATTGTGGGATTTACAAACATAGCCGCGAATAGCACCCCCATGGAAGTCATCAATATGCTCAACATGCTGTACAAGTGAGTTGAGTTTTAGAAGCTATTGGTCATATATAGGACTATATAATATTATACAACGTGTTGGTTCGATGCTGTCAATAATAATTTAGTGATATTGTCGGCTTCACCAATATAGCCGCGAATAGCACGCCCATGGAAGTCATCAATATGCTCAACATGCTGTACAAGTGAGTTGGCTCTGTTGTCTCTGTTGTCTCTGTGTACATGTTCTGTGCTAAAATGTGTTGGCTCGATGCAGTCACTATATACTTCAATGATATTGTTGGATTTACGAACATAGCCGCGAATAGCACGCCCATGGAAGTCATCAATATGCTCAACATGCTGTACAAGTGAGTTGAATCTGTTGTCTCTGTTGTCTCTGTGTACATGTTCTGTGCTAAAATGTGTTGGCTCGATGCAGTCACTATACATATACTTCAATGATATTGTTGGATTTACGAACATAGCCGCCAATAGCACGCCCATGGAAGTCATCAATATGCTCAACATGCTGTACAAGTGAGTTGGCTCTGTTGTCTCTGTGCTTGTTGTGTTCTGCTTGTCTATGTGCACGCGTTGGGCCGCCCAGGCAGAAGACGCGGATTCAAATCCCGCCTCATGATAGAATTTCTTCTATTCTCTAAAAATTTATATCGATTTACTTATTTTTATGTTTCCGTGTTAAAGATAATATGAAAATATACTATTTAACATGATAAATAACAAGTGATTGTTTCACCAAAATTGTGCATCATAACAAGTCGTGTAGATCAAACTCAAACTCAAACATTTATTTATTCAATTAGATCTTTAAGAAGCACTTTCGAATCGTCATTACATATTTATAATATTTACCACCGATTCGGAAAGCAGTAGATAGATAGATATAGAACTAAATTTTTTTAACTAATATTATTTTTTATTTCAGAATGTTTGATGACAAAATAATGCAGTATAATGTATATAAAGTGGAGACAATAGGAGATGCATATATGGTTGTGTCAGGGCTTCCACAGCGAAACGGTAAGCTACTGCGTTTTATCTGTTTTTACAAACTAAAACAAATTAAACTACATCCCTAAGTAATTTAAGTTCTGCGCTAAGTTTCTTATGCTTATAATAATCGTTTATATTATAATAATATAGTGTATAAAAAATTGGAATTGTTAAAAAAATAATGACGATTATAACAATGCCAAGCAACGATGCCTTTGAATTAAAAAATAAACTTTAAATTTTTTTATACTACGGTTGCTGTATTCAGTAATTAATACAGTTTGCCTAGACAAGATATAGCATTATAACAACTCATAATATTTTTACTTATTGCCTAAACACATTTATCCAAATTAGATAAAGTACAGAATGCTTATATGCGGGTTATTGGAGGTTTATCAAGAGTACACCCATACACGTTATGGAGAGTGAATTACATATTCAACCCTTAAATGTGCGTACACTTTATTTGGGTGGAAAATTTTGGTTTAAATCAGCATCCTTTTCAAATAGGGAATTAATTAAAGTTTTAGATAATTTGGGTAGGTTATGTAATAATTTATATTGGAGAAGGAAGAATAAACCTATTCTAATAACGATACACAATGATTTCAAAATGACGAACTTTTACAAAAGGACTAATCTAGGAATGTTTTCGCTCGATACATGGGTCAGCAGTGTGGATTTGTCCAACGTTATTTCTTGTAATATTGATGATATTATTATTGTATCCAAAAAATCTATGAACAGTTTGTTTTTAAAATCAACTAGTGACAAACAGCTAACTAAATATTATAGTAATTTTTATAGAATACCTATACACGGATGGTTGTAAGATGGTTGATAGATCAGGTTTAGCTGTTTACGATCCTCAAGCCAATTGTTCTGTTAAACTGAGAGTAACAGCAAAGGTTTCTATTATGTATTTAGAATTAATAGCTATAGCAGAAGCTGTATCGTATGTACGTAGATTCGTTTGATTCCGGTTTTTATGTGATCTTAACCGATTCTAGAAGTGCCTTACAGCACTTGATTGAGAGAGCTGTACAAATAATGTTGAAGGTCTACCAATCGCTTATACAATTCTGAAAGATAAGATTAGATTAAGTAAGATTAAGTAAGATTTTGGCTTGTAATAAAAATATTAAACTACAGTGGATCCCATCCCACGTTGGATTATTTGGTAATGAGGTAGCTGATCGACTAGCTAATGAAGCAGCATGGGATGGGCCACTATTTGAATGTTCACCAACGTGCTCAGATATGTTGCATTTATTAAAGAACTATAATTGTATTAATATTTGGAAATTGTATTTTGATGAGCGGTCACTGTGTAAAGAACCCGATCTTACTCGCTCACCGTGGTTTGCTGGAGCAAAATTCAACCGAGCCGAACTAGTAACGGCGTTCCGTCTCCGTTCTGGACACATCCCACTGAACAGTTTTGTATAACTTATGAAGAAAGTTCCGACTCCTAGATGTTCTGAGTGTGACATGATTGAGGATGAGTATCATATTTTAGTTGAATGTGTTCGGAATGAAGCGGAGCGATTATCATTTACATCCGTAAATGGAATATACAATTTGCGAGAGGTGGGACTGATAAATTCCTTGTTATCAAG
This sequence comes from Colias behrii, assembly GCA_029959065.1. NCBI lineage: Eukaryota > Metazoa > Arthropoda > Insecta > Lepidoptera > Pieridae > Colias > Colias behrii. Next base: position 2,384,362 of record JARWMC010000013.1, read on the forward strand.
TCCTACCTCTCATATCACTAGAAAGTTGTATAGTTTTGTACTTAAAGGAATTAGTCGTAGATCATAGATATTTTTTAGTTTGTACCTTAGATTATTAAATAGTTAATATAAGATTAAGATGTTCCTATGGGGATGACATGACGTTCAGATTATGAACAAATCCTCTTTTAAAAAAAATAAAGATTAAAAAAATAAATTTTTACTTATTGCCTTATACTTAACTTAATAATAAACAGATTGCTTACAGAAGCACTTACAAGAAATTACGTTTATTGTGCCCGCTATAAAAAAATGATTTATATGATGACATATTTTTAAATCTAATTCGTGAAATTATTTGCGGATACCATCCATTTGGAATACTAAGAATATTAATTATATATACAAAGTCTAACGTTTATTAAAATCACGTGTAGGAATGTCGAAAACAGGATTGTTTCGTTGTTTTCCTTGAATTTACTAATAACAACAATTTTGTGCTCTATATTTAGAGTTTTTGTACAAGGCCGTGTTTCCTTTTTTGGCATTTTGTATTCTTATTAAAATTTACTTAAAAATACGAATCGGTTTGATCGTATTTATATACTACTACTAAGTACTTAGTTAAAGTAAGTATATTACACTAGGAATAGAAATTGAAAAACGTTTTTGTCTGTGGTGTCCAGCCCAGTTAAAAATAAGCAAAAATATCTCCATACACAGTAAATTTATGGATGTTTGTAAGATTACAATTGACAACATTTCATTTTTTATAAGGCCATGAAAGAAAAAAACCGTTTGTTTATTTTGCTCTTGCGATTACAGAAAAAAATTTATTTCATTTTTTAATCGCTTATTTTAAGAGAAATTAAATAAAAACGATAAATGTGATGATGACGTCATACATACGGAGGAATAAAAATGCGCCTTAGCCTAATTTAAAAAAAGTTAAAAAAAAAACTATCACTGACATTTACAGGGTATGGCATGTGTCAAATTTCATATTAATGTCATTTTTGTGAATTATTCATGTCAACAAACTTTTAAATCGTGTTATTGTGTTTTGGTTTTCTAATTTAATCTCATTAGCGTGATGTTTGTTTGATTGGAGTTGGACCAATTCATTTATATTATACAAATAGTGCCTATAGTGTTCATAATTTTCTTGAAATAAAAGACTTTGTTTACTTACTAAAAGTTGTATTTATTTAACACTTTCCAACGTTTTTGGGATAGTATATATTTGTTTCCCAGAAATTTTCAGCACCCCTTAACAAAACCTGCATAAAGTCATCATCATCAGTACTTGTGAATAAGTTTCTTTTGTTTAAAATTTGGATCAGCAAATAACAAATAACAATATTTACAAAGCTTGACGAATCAAAGTGTCAAATGTGCCAAAATGTCAACTGTCAAGATTTTTTTTTAATTTAAACTAGATATGTGGCAAAGGAAAAAATGTATTCCTCCGTATGTATGACGTCATTTGGCGCTTACGACATTTTGGAATGAGATGATTTTAAAACTCAAAAAGATGAATGAAAACTTCGATATTTAGAAAAAGCAAAAAATACATGTATCATAATTTTTGATCTAGTTTTCATTAAAATAATAAAATAAGTAGCTTAAAATTTTGAAATGTTGTCAATTGCCTAGAATACATATATATATTGATTATAAATTAGTTTTAATAAAATATCATAAAACAATCCATGTAGACAAAATAGCATGGATTTTGTCGGCTTTGTTATTCCAGTTTAAGGACTTCGATTATACAAAGATGCAGTTCCATATACTGCATTGCAAACAAAGTATTTTGTATTGAGTTTTTTGTATTCCATGTAAAGTTCTGCTTGTGTGAGTTTATTGAACTACAACGATGTTGTAACCACATTGAACTTTGATCCTTCATACTTACTTCACTAGGTCAAAGACGTACAATTTCAACCTTCCTCAAGGAAAAGACTTGATATGACGTATTCCAACCTCATGACGTTTTATTAATGACCATTCCTAATAAACCAAATTGTTGCTGTGCAAGAATCTTTACCATGTATAACCGCAATGTAAGGCTTCGTTATCGCAGCAATATTGCCTATCAGAAATTTATTAGAGAGATTTTTAGATTCAGACACAGATGAACAAATAACTTATATGTAAATTTAAATTAGTTATCGAGAACTAAATAATTATATTTGTGTTTGAAGTAAAATAAGAAATTGGATTAAATTATATATACTATATGATTTTTTTAAATTCATTTTATGTTCACAATACTGGATTGGTGATTATTGTTTAAACGAGTTCTTAATATCTATCCTAATATTATAAAGCTGAATATTATGCAACAACTTTGTTTGGTTATTGACGTTTTAAGGAATTTCCCATGATAATGTTATTGTTTATTATAACATTAAGTTAGGATTATAATTTATTCTCCGAACGACAGTGAATGCGTATGCCCATTTATATCCAAACCGTTACCACAAATAATTTTAGCTGGAAATTTGTTAAAAACAGCATATTCACTTAAAAAGTCCATTTCTCCATGAAATTAATTACTCACATTTGTTTTTTTTTTAACAATGGTCTATGAAAAAGGACGATGACTCGTGACATACAGGTTTTTCCACATTTTTCCTAATAATTAGTTGTCAATAGGTAATTTATTATTTTTTTAACACGGATGACATAGCAATAATGTGAAATGAAAATTCTCTTTTATAATATTATTTAATAGTGTTTATTCATATGGTTTTTAAAATTTTACAAATACAATAATAATTAATTGCAGCATAATATAGATCACATTATGTTAGATTATTATTCACTAGATACTTATCTACTATTAAAATAATTGTGCAAATTGCATATTATTACAAAATGCGAAAGTTTGTGACGTTAGATAGATGTATGTATGTTTGTTACTCTTTCACGAAAAAGCAACTGTAGAGTTTTGGGTGAAACTTTACAATAATATAGGTTACACATCAGAATATGTGCAATAGAAATACTTGATTTTTCCCTGAAACCACCACACCACGCTTGTCCTACTATCCTACTAATATAATAAATGCGAAAGTTTGTGAGGATGGATGTGTATGTGTGTGTTTGTTACTCTTTCACGCAAATACTACGGAACCGATTACAATGAAATTAAGCACGCATATAGAGGGTAACTTGGATTAACACATAGGATAGGTTTTATCCCGGAAATCCCACGGGGACGGGAACTATGCGGGTTTTTCTTCGAAACGCGGGCAAAGCCGCGGGCAGAAAGCTAGTTAGTTATACATAATTGCAATAAATTCCTATCTTTTTACCAGTTTTACTGATTTGACCACGAGCTGATTTCTTTCCTCGTATTCTCCTGTATCTTATTTATTATGACACTGTACCGACCTCATCCCATACCCACCGTCGTGTGTTATTTAATAAAATAACATTGCCCATTTATGGTTAATGATATTCATTTATTCATAATATGTTGTTCAAATTCATGTTGCCTTGTTTTGTTTATAGAATCTTGCAATAATCAATGTCAAAGGAGAATGGCAAACTCCCATAGGACTCTGGGCCTGATCGTTACACTGATGATTTATGGGGGATAAAATAGATAAAAATATACAGATTCTATGAATATAATAATTATAGGTCTGTTCTATGGGATAGCAGAGATATTGGGGTGTAAAGTAACAAAAATAAAAGTTATTTTGCTTGAGTTAAATGAATAGCATTGCCTATTTCTAGGTCCAGGTAAGTTTATTTTCTATCTACATTGTCTAGCTAATAATAGTGTGACAGTAGAACAGTCAGGTAAAAGAAATATTGGATCTAACACATATTATTCAACACACATTTTAACTTACCAAAATATCAACAATCACTAGGTAGGTACATTTCTTATATCTCTATAAATGGATGAATCAGGATTCGCTTTCATAATAAGACTAATCAATTCAAATAATACATATCATTAGAGTAAAAATCTTAAAAATAGACGATTAAGGCAATTTTGAATATAACGTTACTATAACTTCACTCAAAAGTCACACAACAAACATAACAAATCACTCATCACTGACACAATTATGATTAATAATTTGACATATTTTATTAATGGCCAGCTACCTAAATAAAAATGTTATAATTATTATTGATTAAGTAAAATATGTTTTTATTTTATAGAATGACCTAAATAAATTAAGATGTGTGGTAAAAAAAGTTAAGTTTTACTTCTGATTTTTATAGCATTTGAATACAATAAAAATGAAAAATAAACATTAATTCTATATATTTGACTATTTTACTCCTGACAACACTGACATCTCTGCTTGATAAGACCGGTAGTGAACGAATTATCTTTTTTTTCAAAGATTTGTTTTCCCATAGAATCAGAAGTCAATATTTTACAATTAATAATTATTAAAATTAACATAATGAATTTTAAATATATTATGATTTCTGTAACAGTTAGGCCCAGTTTCGCCATTCTCCTTTATATTGCTTTGGGTTGTTTACAGCAAAGTTGTTTAATGAGTTCATTCATGATCAAATTAAATTATCACGATATTTATATACAAAACTAGCTTTCCGCCCGCGGCTTCGCCCGCTTTGTCTAAAACATAATAAATTATATACTAAAACCTTCCTCTTGAATCACTCTATCTATTAAAAAAAAACCGCATCAAAATCCGTTGCGTAGTTTTAAAGATTTAAGCATACACATAGGGACATAGGGACATAGGGACAGAGAAAGCGACTTTGTTTTATACTATGTAGTGATGACGTAAGGAAATTGACTCTGTAGGTACTGATTTTTATATCTGTGTACAGTTTCGTATTGTTGTTTTTGTCAACACATTCTAACATCCTCAAGATCCTAATATTAGTAGGATATGAATAGAATCTTAGAAGGACATACGGCTTAATATTAAAAGGATATTAATTAGGAATTTGTGGCAAATTATTCAGACACTAATAGAATATTAGAAGGACATAAAGTTTAATATAAGTTGGTTATAAACAGGACATTTGGGACAAATGAGAAGGATATGAATAGAATATATAAGAAGGATTTGAGATCAGAAGGGCGACACAATATACGTACATTGTAGTTTGTAAGTGACAAAGCCGCCTTCTGTGTTGTATGTACCTAATTATAAGATGTGTTTTTGTTTTACCTTTTGTTCATAATTGCAGCACAATAAAGTGTTCAAAATAATTATGTAAACATAAGATAACGTTCAAGGCAACCTGCACGCGTCCGAAATAGCGGACATGTCGCTGTCGCTCATGCGCAGTCTGGAGGGCGCGCGCGTGCCGCACCGGCCCGACGAGTTCCTGCGCATACGGGCCGGCGTCAACACGGGCCCGTGTGTCGCCGGCGTGGTGGGCACCACCATGCCGCGCTACTGTCTGTTCGGCGACGCTATCAACACGGCCAGCCGCATGGAGAGCACGGGAGAGGGTGAGTCACACACAATAGCGCTACGGGCCGGCGTCAACACGGGCCCGTGTGTCGCCGGCGTGGTGGGCACCACCATGCCGCGCTACTGTCTGTTCGGCGACGCTATCAACACGGCCAGCCGCATGGAGAGCACGGGAGAGGGTGATTTAAACAAGCTCTACTTATAATGTTTGAATAAGAAACCTATATAGCGTTTTTATGAAAGCTCTGACAACGTTTGAATAAAAATTTATAGAGCGTTTGTATTGAAGCTCTTACAACGTTTGAATAAAAACATATACAGCGCTTGTAGTTAAGCTTTTATTACAATCCTATAGTTCTACCAGAATCTGATGGCATATTTATATTTAAGAAATAAAAGATTTTCATGTGGCAACTTATTTGACAAGTATCAAATTGGTTGTCAAATTATTTGTCTTTTTTGCAGTTGATGAATAATTTTTAGGATTTTGTCTAAAAAATCTTCGAAAATGTCGAAAAAGCCGCTGCGATCACAAGCAAGAGGTATTGTTTATAATGTGTATAGAAAAACATTCGATGAAGAAGGGTCAAACACATCACAATTCTCAATTTTGAAGATTTTATTGGTAAATTGGACTTACCCGTTTTGATACTTTAAAAAATATTATATGTAGGTAACTATAATAGTGTTTGTTGATTAGAATATAATTTTATGAAAACTTATTACAGGAGTTTCCAATACGGCTATTCGTCAAGTCCAAGCTGTCCAAGTCAATTTTATAATGTGTGTATCTGTTAATACTTACGAAAATAAACATAGTTTTATTTTATTTTATAAAAAATTATATATATTATTATTATATTAAAAAATATCATTATATCGATATTTTCACATGGCATACTGATAATGAATATACGAATATAGGTATGTGTAAATAATAATATGTATTACCTGTATAAAAGTACTTAATATGTATATTATACATGTAAGTATGTACCTACATAATATTAAGTGGATATCTCATTATTTAGTATTGTCCACTTATGTAATGTGACTAATGAACAAATTGAGGACAAAATAAAAAATAAGCAGTATCAAGATCGTTCAGTCCATTTTCCCTAGGGTTGCACACTCAAAATTTTGATTTCCCTAATTGCCCTCAGATTCTGGTTTACCTATACCTTTCTTACTTTACCTATACACTGGAATTGATTAGGAGCAAAAAAAACAATTTTAAAATTGCCAGTATCCCCTTATTATTTTTAATGTAGAAAAAAATGTAGGTACGTCATTATATACATTGATTTTACGCCATTTAAAGCTTAAAGTTTTTATTTTCTATTTTACAGCAATGAAAATACACATTTCACCAACGACCAAAGAAGCATTAGATGCGATAGGAAATTATATTGTAGAGTCCCGAGGTCTTGTTGATATTCAGGTATGTTTATCATCTTCGTTATTTTACTAACGTGACGTTTCTACTAAAATACAATTTTTTTTAATAAATAGTTCAACTTGCAGAGGCCTTTTATATAATTTTAGTTTTACCCGGCTCTATCTGGATTGACCCAATGTATAAAAAAGTCTATAATACTCAGTAGAGATATAGCTTTCAAATGGTAAAGCATTTTAAAAATGGATAGAGCAGTTTTTGTGTTTTCTGGTCTTAATTTTTTGTTTTTGTATAGGTTAATATCATTGGTCAGGTTCATTGGAAAACGTTCGTTATTAACAAGCTTTTAGAAGCTTCACCTATATATGTTTGTATGTAACCGACTCCTTTAGGCCGGTTGCAGAGCTTCACCGACCATCAGTGCGTACGTCAGTCGCGCTTGTCATATGTATGGAAATTCATAAAACCGTTCATAGCTAGACCGACCATACGCACGCGTATTTCCATACATATGACAAGCGTGACTGACGTACGCACTGATGGTCGGTGAAGCTCAACAACCGGCCTTAGACTCGATAATGACCCACTTTAAACGGACAGATTTAATTGAAACATTGTACACTTATCAAGGATCGGTGACAATAGAATAATTTCATGAATTTAATCGTATTTTTTGAAGTGAAACTTCTTTAGGCACGTTGAGAATAGAATTTCAAGGTCGCGTCATGACAATACCTTCACGTCATGAAGTAAGGTGACGATTTTCGTATCTTTGAATTTTACTAAAGAAGTTTCACTTCTGATACGTGCGCTCGGCACACAAGCTCTTTCTTAATTATTAATGGTTAATTTTCAGGGTAAAGGGATTATGGAGACGTTCTGGCTCGTGGGACGGACAGACGAAAAGATTGAGAGCCCCAGATGTGTGCGGTTGCAGGATTATGATCAGAATGTTCTAGAATTATTAATTAGGTCATAGTGTAAGATTTTGTTTCAATAAACAAGTTGAAAATCGATGTGTTTTTCATTTTAAATGATTTATTGGTGCAATTATTTTGTGCGTTAAATATAATTGAAAATGGGGTTACTTATATTGTATTAGTTTAAATATTATCACACATAAATAAATTGGTATTTATTTATTTAGATACATAGGCAATGCTGTACCTTGATCCAGGTACTATGTTTAATAACAATAATTGTACGTAAAAAATACACTGGTGCCATTATATAAGGTATTAAAGTATAGAGAATCTTTCAGTTTTCACTCATTTTATAAGTTTGATTAAATAGGGTGTTTTTTTATATTAGGTTGAGAAAAAATAAGAAGGTAAATTATCTAAAAAGCAAAATATAGAGCGCCTTCCTTCCTTTGTAGAAAATCTTATTAAATAGTATAATGAGGCTGTTTTAATTAAATAGAAGTCATTTGGCCTTATAAGGCATATTAAATTGATGCTTAAAATCGAAGCAAGCAAAAATCAAACAACAGAAGTTTTACTTAATATGTTTAACAATATTAATGAATATTTTAATTCAATACTCAAATGCACATATTTGGGCTTTCCCGAAAATACGTCACCAATCGTAGTACATATTACAACAGTACAAACCTAATATATGTCGCTATAAGTGATTGTCGTTTGCACATGCACATTGCACATGAGTCAACGCTGATTTAAATACTCAATCAATTGAAATTTCGTTCATTCAAGCGCCTGCTCTTGCACGATGAAGACGTGTATTCTAATATTGGTCGTGTGCGTCGCGATCGCACACACGCGGTATATAGATTCTGGTAATTCTGGGTCCAGTGCGATTTTCGTGGACCATGATGTCAGTGCAAGTGTACGACTATCTAGTGTGAGAATGAGGAGACAAGTAATAAATAATAGCGGAAATCCCTGTCCCGTAGGACAGGCAAAGATAAAATTTAGATGCTTGAAAAGTGTAAGTAGTTTTTCTTATTGACAATACTTTCAATATTGCAATCAAAATATTTCATAAACCTAACTTATATGTTTTTAGATTACGTAAAAATAGTCAAATGCCAATAACTTTAGATTCGATTACGGAACATTCTTTTCCATGACAGATTTTTATTATTATTGCTTCGTTCGTTTAGTTCATTCATAATAAAATTTGATGGCTTAATAAGAATTTAATTGCCATGTCCTTTTTATAATATGAAGGAAATTTTAGGAAATTTTATACAAATTTGATGTTCCATATTATATTATTATATTCATTGGCCTTTCTTCTTCCAGGTACCAAAAAAACAACAAGATGTAAAAAAATCTTAGCACCGCCTCCGCGTATTTAAATAAATGCCGACCTTTAAGGTTTTTTTACCGACAAATTTTTAAGATTGTGTCATGATCTATCGTCGTTCAACAGAAGATATATGTGTTATGAATAGGTTGATTTTATTTTAATATAGGTAATTAATGCGACGATAAAAAAATATCTTCGAGAATATTGCTTCCCAGTGTAAATCCTATGCCGATGAAATCTTTTCGTCTAGTCAATTACTGTGTAACTTATTTATTTTATTATTTAAGTTATTTATAATAATTATAGACGGGTGATGAAGTAATCGGAAGTATTATTATAAGATTGTTTTTTCTTTACTTTGTCTATGGCTAGTTTGATACAAACGCTAAATGTATGAATACTGTAATATTATTTAGATTTCTATAAATGCAAATGTGATAATAAGAAACATAGTAATTATTGTTATAAATAAATAAATTATTGTATTTATGCACTATCTATCTTTTTACTGATTAATTTTTCCTTTATCCCAAGGTTGCCTGGAAGAAATCGCTTTTAAGCGATAAGGCCGCCAAATTGTACATTTGTTTTAAGTTACCCATTGTTTCTGTAAATGTTGTTTTTGTGTGCATTGTACAATAAAGTGTTTTCTATTCTATTCTAAATAAATAAAGCCTTTATTAACAATCTAACCTAACCTTTTCTTCTTAAAAACTACTTAAGTATTATTAAACATGTAAGTTTATGAAAGCAACATAATTAAAATATTATTGTTTGTATTAGACACCGGTTTTATGATTGTCTTGCTCTTTGGCATATGCCTCCCCAAGAATTCTCCACATCGATCTATTTCTTACTATCCTCGTCCAGCATGGTCCTGCCACCTCCTTTATATCATCCTCCCATCTTCGATATTGCCTTCCTTTACTTCTTTTATTATATCTAGGGCACCATTCCGTCACAGCTCCCTCGTCCACTTTTCTATCTTAATTCTTGTCCTGCCCATTTCCATTTCAGCTGTTTGATTCGGTACTTTATATCAATAACTTAATTAGTTGCTATAATGACGATTTTGTTGCTCAACCCGTTCGCTGAAAATCAGCAACAGTTCTAGCTTTACATTAAGGTAGCGTGAAGAAATCGGAAAAAGGGATGGATCGTTGCATAAATGCAGGTGAATTTGTTGCTAATTTATTGCTGCATAATAAAAGTGTAGATTTTGATTTTTTTTCATTAGCGCCAAAAATAACACTGGCCGCATCAGCTTAACTGTCGATTTTCGGTAGTTAAACATAAAAAAAAATGTTGCTGCTCACATCTTTCACTGCCACAGTGTACAGAGCCAGCAACAAAATAGAAACCGGAAGTAGAGTTAATTTTGAAACCGGTTTGCTAGAAAATCGTCCACGCCTGCTTATCTGTCGATTTTCGGTAGTTAAACATTAAAAAATAATTTGTTGCTGCTCATATTTAACAACTAAATTTAATGTTTAACTACCGAAAATCGACAGTTAAGCTGGCGTGGACGATTTTCTAGCAAACCGGTTTCAAAATTAACTCTACTTCCGGTTTCTATTTTGTTGCTGGCTCTGTACACTGTGGCAGTGAACGATGTGAGCAGCAACAATTTTTTTTTACTTACATTATATTAGTTTAAATATTATCACAAGTAAATAAATTGGTATTTTTTTATTTAGATACATAGGCAATGCTGTACCTTGATCCAGGTACTATGTTTAATAACAATAATTGTACATAAAAAATACACTGGTGCCATTATATAAAGCTGGCCATACACGCTAGGGTGTACCTGACAGGTTTGCCTGTGCAGTTACGCCTGTCAGGTAAACTTGAGTTGAGAAAAGGACATACACGCAGCGGTAAACCTGCACAAACTCTCATTTGAAACCATGCCCTCGGCCGCGGCGCTTGATATCGACGCAGTAGCTTTAATTGATTTATTATTTATTTTATTGAAGAAAAAGAAATATAAACGAAGATACCGTGAACGATGGTGCAAATCATGGTTATTGCAAAGTTATTGTTATTATACTCTCATGTGAACTTGTTGAAAGAATTGATATTTGAGCCGAATGATTTTCGCAACTATCTACGATGAAAAGACGTATCTCAAACTATTAGCAGCTGTGACTCCTTTACACATATGCACGTGTTTCCCTGCTAGCACTCACTGGACAACTGACGACTACGTCGAACCGCCCCATACACGCTCAGGTTTGCCTGCACAGTTAAATTGCACAGGTATACCCACGCGTAAAAAATATCAATTTTCAATATTTTTTCTGTCGCCTGAACAGGTGTGAAAACTTGCACAGTTCTGTAACATACACGCTCCGGTTAACCTGAACAGGTGACCTGTACAGGCAAACCTGTCAGGTACACCCTAGCGTGTATTGCCAGCTTTAGGTATTAAAGTATAGTGAATCTTTCAGTTTCCACTCATTTTATAAGTTTGATTAAATAGGGTGTTTAATTGACATAGCTATGAATCTGCTTCAACACGACTTTGATAACTTATGTAGATGGTGTCACGATGCTGGACTGGTAATAAACGCACGCAAAACGAAGTTAATGCACATTAAATCCCCCCACATTATTGGTGATCTTTATCAAAGTATTCAAAATCACACGCATAAGTGTATGCGTTGTAAACCGCGTGCGACAACATGTCAATGTGAAACTGTAGAGGCTGTCGACTCCTACACTTACCTAGGTTTAACTATTGATAACAGATTCAACTGGAGGATGCACATCGAAAAAGTGTGCAATAAACTGCGATCTTTTCTGGCAATCTTGTATGTAATTAAAAACAGATTACCATATGAAACAAGACTGTTGTTGTACAATGCTTTTGCTGACTCCATAATATCATACGGCCTAACTAGCTATGGTAGGACTCACAAAACATATTTAAAAAGAATTCTGAATTTACAAGTTCGAATTCTTAAAATAATAGTGTCACCACAAATAAAAATGAAATTTAAAAATGATACCTCAAAACTCTTTAAACACTGTAATGTCCTGCCAGTTAATTATAAATTTGAACTTCAGTTGCTCAAGGAAAACTTTTTCAAAACAAACAATCAAATAATAAACTCTAACTGCTACCACACACGTAACACAACACTTAAGAACTTAACTAAACCATTCTCAAAAAACATGTACCTAAGGTCAACGTCGTACCGCGTACTTGCTACCGGATATATTGAATGGGTTAAATATTAAACTAAGAAATAGTATTACAGTCCATGGTATTACTGAAATAAATATCAAACGTAAACTCAAGCAATATTATATAGCCCAATTGTAGTTATGTATATTAAAGTTATAAAAATAGTCTTCATATTATGTAAACATTATTTAGTCTTCACTTATAAAAATTGTTAAACAGTTAAACCGAAATTGTCATTATGTAAATACGAACATCACTATAAACCTCAGTGGTTTTTTAAGTCACAACTGTACACTTATGTTTGTAAACCTTATTGTTTCTGATAATAAATAAATAAAAAAAAATTGTTATATTAGGTTGAGAAAAAATAAGAAGGTAAATTATCTAAGAAGCAAAATATAGAGCGCCTTCCTTCCTTTGTAGAAAATCTTATTAAATAGTATAATGAGGCTGTTTTAATTAAATAGAAGTCATTTGGCCTTATAAGGCATAAATTAATGCTTAGGGTCAGCTCACACCGAGACGCGACGCGACGCGACGATACTCAAAGAGGGCAATGATTTCGCGCTACGCCGCGCGTCGTCGCGAGACGCATCGCAACTTCGCGAGGTGCATCTTAAAATCGTAGCAGGACGACGCCTCGCTGCGCAGCGAGATGCCGCGAGGCGCAGCGGAACGTATCGAACGTAGCGAACGAAACTTCTTCCTCTTCCTCTTCTGCAAGAAGTCCGATTATAACAAGATCCCAGTCTATCATTATATTTTCAATCGAGCACTCGACCGAACTGCATCAATTCTAAACGAAGTCTGAACGGAAATAGTAGAGAAGTCGCCACAGCGGCCTCAGGCTGCGCCTCGCGGCGTCGCGCGGCACCGTGAGACGCAGCACCGCTCTTGCACGCCGCGCGTTCCGGCGATGCACCGCTGCGTCACGATACGTCGCGCTACGCCGCGAGGCACCTCGAGGCGCAGTGCTGCGTGGTGCAACGTAATCTGAATTCTCACAATGTAATGTGTATCTTTTCGTGTAGTGAATAAAGTATATTCTGAGTCGCTCTATGAAAAATGTGCGCGCAGCGTCGCGCCGCGTCGCGTCTCGGTGTGAGCTGACCCTTAAAATCGAAGCAAGCAAAAATCAAACAACAGAAGTTTTACGTAATATGTTTAACAATATTAATGAATATTTTCATTCAATACTCAAATGCACATATTTGGGCTTTCCCGAAAATACGTCACCAATCGTAGTATTACAACAGTACAAACTTAATAGTCGCTATAAGTGACTCCTGCACATGAGTCAACACTCAACGCTGATTTAAATACTCAATCAATTGAAATTTCGTTCATACTTCATTCAAGCGCCGGCTCTTGCACGATGAAGACGTGTATTCTAATATTGGTCGTGTGCGTCGCGATCGCACACACGCGGTATATAGATTCTGGTCATGAGGTGTCCAGTGTGATTCCCGTGGACCACGATGTTAGTGCAAGTGAACGACTATCTAGTGTGAGAGTGAAGAGAGGAGTTATAAATAATGGAGGAAATCCCTGTCCCAAAGGACAGGTGTGGTACAAAATTAGATGCGTGTAAATTGTAAGTTATTATTCTTATTGACAATACTTTCAATATTGCAATCAAAATATTTCATAAACCTAACTTAAGTATATGTTTTTAGATAGTTACGTAAAAATAGTCAAATGCCAAATAACTTTAGATTTCGATAATGGAACATTTTATTCCGTGACTTTGTTATTATTATTGCTTCGTTCGTTTAGTTCATCAATACATTCGTAATAAAATTTGATGGCTTAATAAGAATTTAAGTGCCATGTCCTTTTTATATGAAGGTATTACAAATTTGATGTTCCAATTCATTGGTGCCTTTCTTCTTCCAGGTACCAGAAAAAACAACAAGAGAACCTTAGCACCACCTCCGCGTATTCAAATAAATGCCGACCTTTAAAGTTTTTTTTCCGACAAATTTTTAAGATTGTGTCATGATCTATCGTCGTCAAACGGAAGGTTTATGTACTATGAATATATTGATTATATTTTTATATAATTAATGCGACGATAAAAAAATATCTTCGAGAATATTGCTGACCAGTGTAAATCCTATGCCGATGAAATCTTTTCGTCTAGTCAATTACTTTGTAACTTATTTATTTTATTATTTAATTTATTTATTATAATCATAGACGGGTGATGAAGTAATCGGAAGAATTATTATAAGATTGTTTTTTCTTTACTTTGTGTAAGACTAGTTTGATACAAACGCTAAATGTATGAATACTGCAATATTATTTAGATTTCTATTAATGCAAATGTGATTTGTTTACAAGATACCTAGTAATTATTGTTACTTAATATTTGACTATGCTGTAATGGATTGTTAAGTGTTATTTATTATTTATTTTGTAATAAATAAGTAGCTAGGTAAAACTCTGGTAAAACTAAGTATTCGTAGGTATAAAGTAATGAAAAGGCTTGATTATTATTTAAGTAAATAATATAATGTGTTAATATTACGGGGGAATATCTAAGAAATTCCTACAAGTGTGTAAATTATTTATGAATGGAATTAAGTATTGTGATATTAAATATAGGAAATCGGTATTAAATTGTTAATAGATAGAGTTGATAAGTTTTAACGATTCCAAAACAAATGTTATACCTAGGTAGTAACAATACAACAATATTTATTTATTTGAAATAAAAATATGAGTTTACTTTTTTGTCTTTATTTATAAAACATTCCTAAAATATATAAGAACTAGCGGTCCGCCCCGGCTTCGCCCAGTCATCTTCTCTCAAGTTGGATCGAACTGCACATAGTGTGCGAATTTTATTATAATCGGTTAAGTGGTTTAGGAGTCCATTGAGGACAAACATTGCGACACGAGATTTATATAATATATTAAGATAATTGGTGATTGCTTGAACCTATTTATATCATGGACCAAGTCACAAATGATAAATGTCTCATAATACTGTATGCTGCCCAAGCTTTGTGAAAAATGATCAATGTGAGATGACAGATTCATAAAAAAAATATTCAAGTAATTAAATTATACATATCTACTACGCCTACTGATTTATTCCATTCTAATACCAAAAACTAATACCACTGGTATTTGTTTCAACTCATATTTTTTTTCTATTCCGAACCGATACCATTGTTTAAACTAATACCAAAACAAGTTCAAAGATATAAGGTACAGTCAGTAAAAATGCTTTGTATGTAAATATAAGACCTTTAATTGAAAAAAAAAAACAGATAACTCCAAAAATCATGGGCACAGTAATTAAAGCAAGTTTAATTATAATTCTCTTTATATTTGTCAATAAGCCTTAAATAAAAATGCAAATAAGGAATACAAACACATAACTACATTAAGGCCTTAATAGGGGCTAGTATATATAGTATACATAGTCTATATGCTTTCAAATGGTAAAGCATTTTAAAAATTGATAGAGCAGTTTTTGCGTTTAGCAACAAAAATGTTTTCTGCTGTTAATTTTTTGTTTTTGTATAGGTTAATATCATTGGTGAGGTAGAAAACGTTCGTTTTTAACAAGCTTTTAGAAGCTTCACCTATAATATGTTTGTATGTAACCGACTCCTTTAGACTCGATAATGACCCACTTTAAACGGACAGATTTAATTCAAACTTTGTACACTTATCAAGGATCGTTGACAATGGAATAATTTCATGAGTTTAATCGTGTTTTTTGAAGTGAAACTTCTTTAGGCACGTTGAGAATAGAATTTCAAGGTCGCGTCATGACAATACCTTCACGTCATGAAGTAAGGTGACGATTTACGTATCTTTGAATTTTGCTAAAGAAGTTTCACTTCTGACACGTGCGCTCGGCACACCAGCTCCTCCTTAATTATTAATGGTTAATTTTCAGGGTAAAGGGATTATGGAGATGTTCTGGCTGTGTTTTTCATTATAAATGATGTATTGGTGCAATTATTTTGTGCGTTAAATATAATTGAAAATGGGGTTACATATATTGTACAGTGTACTTATTAGTTTAAATACCTATTATCACAAATAAATAAATTGGTATTTATTTATTTAGATACATAGGCGATGCTGTACCTTGATCCAGGTATTATCTATACTATAATATTATAAAGAGGAAAAGTTTGTAATTATGTATGTATGTATGTATGGTTTTCACGCATAAACTACTGGACCGATTTCAAAAATTCTTTCACCATTAGAAAGCTGCATCTTCACTGAGCAACATAGGCTATATTGTATTTTGAAAAAAATTAGAGTTCCTTACCAGAAATGCAATAATGTAACAGACTAATAATAATATACTACGATGTAACCCAAGGTGTAAAAAATTCCTCAATAAAACTTCTGTCATCGCGTGCGCTGCGGAATCTATTGAAGATAGAACAAAAAAATGTTCTACGGTATCATAGAATGGATCAATATCTACAAGAAAGTCCGCGATACCATATGTCCATCTTCAGTAGTTATGTTACTACAACAACTTTTTTACGTTTTCAAAGTAAATAGAAGTGCCGACAGTAATCAAACCATGTTATCCATACACATATATTAATCCTTATCCCATTAAATGATGTTTTATTATAGACTGTTTCAATACCAGCAAAATACTTTTTAAATGAAAAAAATTGCATATTCCATTCAAAAGATATACCTAACGAATTTTTAAAAGTGTCAATCTGGAGAAAATAGTAGGTATACTGTTCAATACAATGAGCAGGCCGCGCCGTAGTGCGGGAGGGGGTAAAGGTGATTTTCATGTGATTAAAAATTAAACCTATAGTCCGACCTATAGTAGACTTTTCACTGTCACGATATCACTATCTATGCGGGTGAAACCGCAGGGCATTGCTAGTGTTTTATAACAATAATTTTACATAAAAAATACACTAGTGCCATTATATAAGGTATTAAAGTATAGTGAATCTTTCAGTTTCCACTCATTTTATAAGTTTGATTAAATAGGTTGTTTAATTGTTATATTAGGTTGAGAAAAAATAAGAAGGTAAATTATCTAAGAAGCAAAATATAGAGCGCCTTCCTTCCTTTGTAGAAAATCTTAATAAATACCTAGTATAATGAGGCTGTTTTAATTAAATAGAAGTCATTTGGCTTTATAAGGCATAAATTGATGCTTAAAATAGAAGCAAGCAAAAATCAAACAACAGAAGTTTTACGTAATATTATGTTTATCAATATTAATGAACATTTTCATTCAATACTCAAATTTAGCTATGTACGTACTTATATGGGCTTTCCCCAAAATACGTCATCAATCGTAGTATTACAACAGTACAAGTTCTAATATATGTCGCTATAAGTGACTCCTGCACAAGAGTCAACGCTGATTTAAATACCTACTCAAATCTCAATCAATTGAAATTTCGTTCATACTTCATTCAAGCGCCGGCTCTTGCACGATGAAGACGTGTATTCTAATATTGATCGTGTGCGTCGCGATCGCACACACGCGGTATTTAGATTCTGTTAATTCTGGGTCCAGAGCGATTTTCGTGGACCATAATGTTAGTGCAAGTGTACGACTATCTAGTGTGAGAATGAAGAGAGCAATAATAACTAATGGAGGAAATCCCTGTCCCAAAGGACAGGTGTGGTACAAAATTAGATGCGTGTAAATTGTAAGTAGTTTTTCTTATTGACAATACTTTCAATATTGCAATCAAAATATTTCATAAACCTAACTTATATGTTTTTAGATAGTTACGTAAAAATATTCAAATGCCAATAACTTTAGATTCGATTATGGAACATTGTTTTCCATGACAGATTTTATTATTATTGCTTCGTTCGTTTAGTTCTTTGATGGCTTAGTAAGAATTTAAGTGTCATGTTCTTTTTATATGAAGGTATTACAAATTTGATGTTCTATATATATACTAGCGGCCCGCCCCGGCTTCGCCCGTGGTACATATGAAAAATAGATGTTGGCCGATTCTCAGACTTACCCGATATGCACAGAAAATTTCATGAGAATCGGTCCACTCGTTTCGGAGGAGTATGCAGACTAACATTGTGACACGAGAATTTTATATATAAGATTCATTGGTGCCTTTCTTCTTCCAGGTACCAGAAAAAACAACAAGAGAACCTTAGCACCACCTCCGCGTATTCAAATAAATCCCGACCTTTAAGGTTTTTTTACACACAAATTTTTAAGATTGTGTCATGATAACATGATTTATCATCGTCAAACGGAAGGTTTATGTACTATGAATATGTTTATTATATTTATACAATTAATGCGACGATAAAAAAATATCTTCTGGAATATTGCTGCGCCCAGGTATCCAATGCCGATGAAATCTTTTCGTCTAGTCAATTACTTTGTAACTTATTTATTTTATTATTTAATTTATTTATTATAATCATAGACGGGTGATGAAGTAATCGGAAGAATTATTATAAGATTGTTTTTTCTTTACTTTGTGTAAGGCTAGTTTGATACAAACGCTAAATGTATGTACTATTTAGATTTCTATAAATGCAAATGTGATTTGTTTACAAGATACCTAGTAATTATTGTTACTCAATATTTAATTGACTGTGCATTAATGTATTATTAAGTGTTGTTTATTATTTATTTTGTAATAAATAAGTAGCTAGGTAAAACTGTAGTAAAACTAAGTATTCATATATAGTACATAATAAAAAGGCTTGATTATTATTTAAGTAAATAATATAGTGTGTTAATATTACGGGGGAATTTATAATAAATTACTACAAGTGTGTAATAGAATTAAGTATTGTGATATTAAATATAGGAAATCGGTATTCAATTGTTAATAGATAGAGTTGATAAGTTTTAACGATTAATAAACAAATGTTATAGGTAGAAACCATACAAAAATAATTATTTATTTATTTGAAATAAAAATATTTGATTTTACTTTTTTTGTCTTTATTTCTAATGCCTACATTCCTATAATATTATAAGAGTAATTAATGTAAGTTTTTGTAGTAATTGGCATTGCTGTTGGTATTTATATCATGGACAAAGTGATAAATAACTCATAAATTCATAATACATGCTGCCTAAGCCATGTGAAATATGAGCAATATGAGATGACAGATTCATCTTCATAGTCCTCTTTATATGTACCAAATTTGGTTTAAGTTAAATAGTTTTCGAGTTATAAGGGGGTGAAAAGTGGCTCCAAATGGTTCGTGTAAAATTACACACGGCTGCTGCTCGCCAGTTCTCTTCGCTTGAACTTGGCTTGACACGCTGCCGCGTGTCTAGATATTATTTATTCATAGAATTGCATAATATGGTTTTTTAAATTTTACAAATAGGTACAATAATAATGAATTGGAGCATTATGTTAGATTATTATTTATTAGATACTTATCTACTATTGAAATAATTACATATGCAAATTGAATATTGTTACAAAGTGCGAAAGTAAGTGATGTTAGATAGATGTACCTATCACCTATGTATGTTTGTAACTCTTTCACGAAAAAGCAACTGTAGAGTTTTGGATGAAACTTTACAGTAATATACGTTATACATCAGAATATCACAATATGTTCAATAGAAATACTTGATTCTTCCCTGAAACCACACGGTATAGCTTGTCCTACTAAGATTATAAATGCGAAAGTTTGTGAGGATGTGTATGTGTGTGTTTGTTACTCTTTTGCGCAAATAATACTGAACCGATTACAACGAAATCAAGCACACATATAGAGGGTAACTTGGATTAACACATAGGATACTGGATAGGTTTTATTCCGGAAATCCCACGGGGACGGGAACTATGCGGGTTTTTCTTTGAAAATGCGTTCAAAGCCGCGGGCGGAAAGCTAGTTATACGCATATAATTGCAATAAATTCCTATCTTTTTACCAGTTATACTAGTTTGACCACGAGCTGAATTCTTTCCTCGTATTCTCCTGTATCTTATTTATTATGACACTGTACCGACGTCATCCCATACGTCGAATGTTATTTAATAAAATAACATTGCCCATTTAAGCGCATCACACTCGGTGAAGATACTATAAAATTTTATGTCAAGATTCTCTAATATAAAATATTACAGTACCTATCTTAAGGTTTAAAATCTAAGCAAGCAAAAATCAAACAACAGAAGTTTTACGTAATATGTTTAACAATATTAATGAATATTTAATTTCAATACTCAAATTTAGCTATGTACGTACTTATATGGGCTTTCCCCAAAATACGTCATCAATCGTAGTATTACAACAGTACAAGTTCTAATATATGTCGCTATAAGTGACTCCTGCACAAGAGTCAACGCTGATTTAAATACCTACTCAAATCTCAATCAATTGAAATTTCGTTCATACCATATTATTATAGTACTCTTTGGTTCATACTTTATTCAAGCGCCGGCTCTTGCACGATGAAGACGTGTATTCTAATATTGGTCGTGTGCGTCGCGATCGCACACACGCGGTATATAGATTCTGGTAATTCTGGGTCCAGTGCGATTTTCGTGGACCATAATGTTAGTGCAAGTATACGACTATCTAGTGTGAGAATGAAGAGAGGAATAATAACTAATGGAGGAAATCCCTGTCCCAAAGGACAGGTGTGGTACAAAATTAGATGCGTGTAAATTGTAAGTAGCTTTTCTTATTGACAATACTTTCAATATTGCAATCAAAATATTTCATAAACCTAACTTATATGTTTTTAGATAGTTACGTAAAAATAGTCAAATGGCAATAACTTTAGATTCGATTACAGAACATTATTTTCCATGACAGATTTTATTATTATTGCTTCGTTCGTTTAGTACTTTAGTTCTTTGATGGCTTAGTAAGAATTTAAGTGCCATGTTCTTTTTATATGAAGGTATTACAAATTTGATGTTCTATATATATATATATATTCATTGGTGCGTTTCTTCTTCCAGGTACCAGAAAAAACAACAAGAGAACCTTAGCACCACCTCCGCGTATTCAAATAAATGCCGACCTTTAAGGTTTTTTTACACACAAATTTGTATGATTGTGTCATGATAACATGATTTATCATCGTCAAACGGAAGGTTTATGTACTATGAATATGTTTATTATATTTATACAATTAATGCGACGATAAAAAAATATCTTCTGGAATATTGCTGCGCCCAGGTATCCAATGCCGATGAAATCTTTTCGTCTAGTCAATTACTTTGTAACTTATTTATTTTATTATTTAATTTATTTATTATAATCATAGACGGATGATGAAGTAATCGGAAGAATTATTATAAGATAGTTTTTTCTTTACTTTGTGTAAGGCTAGTTTGATACAAACGCTCAATGTATGAATACTATTTAGATTTCTATAAATGCAAATGTGATTAATTTATTGTTTACAAGATACCTAGTAATGATTGT
The DNA here is from genome assembly GCA_029959065.1 of Colias behrii. Classification (NCBI taxonomy): domain Eukaryota; kingdom Metazoa; phylum Arthropoda; class Insecta; order Lepidoptera; family Pieridae; genus Colias; species Colias behrii. The sequence continues at coordinate 2,406,047 of JARWMC010000013.1, forward strand.
TACTTAATATTTAATTGGACCGCCTTCTTGGTACAGCGGTTGACGCGTGAGCGTAGAACCGAGGGGTCCTGGGTTCGATTCCCGGTGGAGACGAAGAAAAAAAAATGTTTCGGTCTGGTAGGATACAGAAGGCTGATCACCTACTTGCCCCTAAAGAAAATCGATCAGTGAAACAGATGTATGCATAGAGCATCTGCCCCTTACCCCACTAGGGGACACGGGACTTCACTTTTTAATATTGAATTGACTATGCTGTAGTGGATTGTTAAGGTAGCATTCGGATCTGGGCGGTCGCGACCCGGCAGCCGCTGCCCCGCAGCCGCGACCGTGGTCGCGCCGTACCGCTTCGTAGGGAATTGTATGCGATAGTTACCGACGCAAGCGACCGAGCCGCGCGGCCGAGGGGCGTGGCCTGCTCGCGACTTTGGCAGCGCCGCCGGGCCGCTCCGGAAGCAGTACGGTCGCGCTGCTCGTACGCGAAGAGTCACAATATGGCAACGTTTACCGATGAAAACGACGAGTTTTTCGTTGAATGAATTGCTAAAAATCTACCACTTTACGATCCTCGACTCAAAACCTATAAGGATAATGTTATGATATAATGAATCGATTTTATTCCTCTTTGATGATAGTAAGACCAACATTATTTGATCATACTCTTCTTCGTCCTCTATCAGTCTCTTCACGAGTTCTCGCTTTCGCATATTTGACTATTATTTTGACTGAGTGCTGTTTGACTACTGCGCGTGGCAGTCGCTGCCCGGGTCGCGGACGCTGTTATCCGTAAGCTTCTGGCAGCGCCGCACAGCAGCGACAATGCAGGGCCGCGGCTGCCAGGTCGCGACCGCCCAGATCCGAATGCTACCTTAAAGTGTTATTTATTATTTATTTTGTAATAAATAAGTAGCTAGGTAAAACTGTAGTAAAACTAAGTATTCGTATATAGTACATAATGAAAAGGCTTGATTATTATTTAAGTAAATAATATAATGTGTAAATATTACGGGGGAATTTCTAAGAAATTCCTACAAGTGTGTAAATTATTAATGAATAGAATTAAGTATTGTGATATTAAATATAGGAAATCGGTATTAAATTGTTAATAGAAAGAGTTGATAAGTTTTAACGATTCCAAAACAAATGTTATAGGTAGTAATAATACAACAATATTTATTTATTTGAAATAAAAATATGTGAGTTTACTTTTTTGTCTTTATTTATAAAACATTCCTAAAATATACAAGAATAATTGGTGATTGCTATTGAAACCTATTTATATCATGGACCAAGTGATAAATGTCTTATAATACATGCTGCCCAAGCTTTGTGAAAAATGATCAATGTGAGATGACAGATTCATAAAAAAATATTCAAGTAATTAAATTATACATATTTTCTACTACGCCTACTGGGCACAGTAATAAAAAGCAAGTTTAATAATTATAATTCTCTTTATATTTGTCAATAAGCCTTAAATAAAAATGCAAATGTATTCCTTATACAAACACATAACTACATTAACCTCTCAACCACCGAGCGGCCAGATCCGACCGCGACACAATAGATTTTCTATTGTGTCTGTGATTCCGGGGCCTGATGGATTAAACCAATATTGGTCCAATATTGGTGGACCAATATTGATCCAATATTGGTGGACCAATATTGGTCCATGATTAAACACAACATTTGTCTACTCATAGTTTGTTTCCACATTTCTTTCTAATCATAGTATGTTTCCGTTTGAGTGAGAAATGCCCTAGAGTCGATTCTGGTTGCTAAAATAATTATAAATCTATCGTCAGGTTCACAGATAGCCTAACACGTTCGTCACTTTACTTTTAACTTATCTGTTTTTGCACTAAAAACAATGCTGAAAGCTTTATAACCAAATTTTGCAATGATTGTAATAGTAATCCTTAAAAGCTGTATATTATGGAAAATATCTTCTGGAAATGATGATTAATTATTATTTATAATATTTAAATAATAATTAATCATTGGTCCGATAATGCTCGCCATTATTCAAAATGTCCTCATTAATCACTTGTCTATAACATAAAATCTTACGTTGACTTATAGATCAATATGAGAATCTATATGTTACAATTATCTATACACACATTCAGGTATTAAGTAACTCAGTTTTGATACTTAACTATAGTAAACCTTCAACCAACCATTTCATATAAAAGGATTTTCGTCGTTTATTTTCTACATAATATCAAGCTTTCAAACTTCATAGTTACCTAGAAAATAAACGCAACAAATGATATACTAAAACCTTCCTCAAGAACCACTCTATCTATTAAATTCCCATTTAAAGCACTGTATACTGAATTCAATTTAACTTATGAAATTTATTTTGTCTCTAGTTTTCATCGAGAGGAAACCACTCTCATCTATTACTTGATTGTTATTGCTGCTTTGAGAATTTTTTAATTTTTCCTGTGGAAAATTGTCTATCTGCATTTTATCTCTACATACGGCACAAAAAAAATATAGAAATATTTTCACAGTATGAGGCATTCCAATTCTTAGAAATTAAGAAAGAAAAATCTTGACCTACCATAACAAAATTTAATAAGATAATTTTATTGGTCCTAACATAGTCTTAAATTAATATGCATACGTTTAAGTAATTGAATAACATAAATGTACGGGCACGCTTTTGAATTTTCCTCAATGATTTTATCCCCGTGCCATGACAGATTACGTATTAGTAGTTTGTATTTTCATGACGTGTAGTGAGTCAATGATCCTATAAATATTTGCATGAATTAAGTTTTCATTCATTCACGTGTTGACTCTCGCACGATGAAGACTATTCTAATATTGGTCGTGTGTTTCGCGATCGCACACGCGCGGTATATAGATTCTTGGTCCAGTGCGATTCCCGTGGACAACGATGTTAGTGCAAGTGTACGACTGACCAGTGCCGTGAGAGTTAGGAGACAGATAATTAATAGTGGAAGCAATCCCTGCCCAAAAGGTTATACAAAGTACAAGATAATGTGCATTAGATTGTAATGTAAGTATAATTTACTCGAAAACCCCATGAAATTTTAAAGTAAATTTTGTTTATTTAATTGAAATTTTCTTCCATGTTTGTTAAATTTTACCAAGTTATATTTTGTGATCTAAAAGGAATTTAAATTTTTTTAGTTTTAAACTTTAATTATGTCTAAAAAATGTGATTCCAAGTTTAATATTTTGAAGTCTGCATTATTATATTAGGGCTTTTCCTTTTTTTCAGAAACCACGAGCAATGAAAACCCTTCTAGTCAACTTATTTATTATGACGACGGTTATCAAACCTGAAGAAGTATTATTACAATAAGGAGAAATATTACAGTACTTATAAAGTATGCGCATACGGTGCCGAATGAAGCCTGCATACTTGTATAGTAAAAAATTCGTGAAAATGTCTATTTTTCACGTCGCTTCGGAGTGAAGATGCGTACATAAGCTAGTTCTAAATAATTAAAGTATTTGACAACTTAGAAATTAATGTTATTCATTACAATAATGAAGAATTGTGATATTATATTTATGAATTATCTAGTTAATTTATTGTGTTATGTTAAGATGTTATAACTTACCTTAAAAATATACAAAAATTACGTATTTATAAAATTAATTATTTCGTGGTAGATTTGAAATAAAATATAAATATACAGTGAAACTGATTGGAGTATTTTTATTCTGAAATCCTTTATAATCTTATGGAGCTAAAGAGTTTCCTTATTTAACTAAATACGTAATGTTCATTCATACAGGAAAGTTATACTACACAATAAATATATATAAATAATAAATAAAACCTTTATTTGAATTCATACATTAATTTGTCACATTAGATTGGGGTTCAGGCCCCCTTACTAGGTATAACCTGTATTAAGGGGACCTGTTCCTTTCCTAGGATTGATTGATGTAGCACCACTCAAATAATAGGACTGGAGTAGTCAGGAAAAAGTGCAAAAAAAGAAAAATATTACTTTTGAGAACAGACGAAGTTGCGTGGCACAGTTAGTAATATTACATTAGAGAATAAACTTATTATCTTTTCGTTGTTGACATCAGCAGGATACTCTTCCGTAGGTATTTTGTCCGCACTTCATAAAAAAAAATAACTTGATTTCGATGAAATTTTTCTCAGTATAATTCCATTAATATTCAAACTTGTTGTCTTCATCAGTATAGTTTAATAATCGTTTAATTTTCGACTGGAAATCATAAAAAATAGTGGAAATAGATACAAAAAATAACCTTTAGTCATAACTGTCCAAAATTTGTGATACGTAACTTTAGACAATATAATGCATTATTTTTCAAAATATAATACAAATATAAATTTTCTATCAATATGAAATCGCTAAATTGTGAAATGAGCATTCCATAATGTGTTGGTCAACTTGTAACCAGCATCTGGGACGCATCATGACTGACGCAAGCATCAGAAAGTTCCTATGTTTGTTTGTTACACCGTCACGCAAATACTGCTTAACCGAGTTTCATGAAGTTTGGCACACACATAGAAAGTAACTCAGATTAACATAATATAGGATAATTTTATCCTAAAAATCCCACGGGTACCGGGACTATGCGGGTTTTCCTTTGTCTTCGCTAAGCTGCGGGCGAAAAGCTAGTTTTAAATATAAATGAAAAATGGTTCAATAAATTGCATGCAAATGTAACGGATCTTAAATTTGACAGCTTGCAATTTCAAGAGAGATTATATTCAAAACATCTTACAGCGTAACATATTATATCATTGAGCTTTTCGTTAAACTTGGACATTTCAGTTACCTCATGACATTCTCTTCTTATTTATTATCCTGACGTTTATCAAAAGTACTAGCTGTGCTATGGTTTTACCCGCATTGCTCCGCTCCCATTGATCTAAGCGTGATGATATTATATTATAGCCTATACTATAGGCCCTATAGAATTCATCGATGAATGAACATAATAATTTTTACAATTGGATTCGTAGCAGTATATTATGTTCTATGCCCGTGGTTCCTGTGATTAGTGCGTTGAAGCAAACAAACTCTTCAGCTTTATAATATTAGTATAAATACAATATCTCAAAATATTGTATGTTATATGTACATTATAAAAGACCAGGAACTGATTTATGATTTAAGTCTGAAATCTCTTTTTGTGGTATCTCTGTCTCTGCAGTGGAAACATAATATAGACTGATTATAATTTAAAATTAAAATATGGCCAAACCACATTAAAAGTATTTACAACATATTCATGTAGACATTTAAGAATTTCGTTATTATGTAAAAATTTTAACTCCATAATTCCTTTTTGACCTTTTAGGCTATTACCTCCTCTGCATACGTCAACCCCATTTCAACCAGGCTTACGTGTTACCGGAAAGAATGCGTATTGACGAACAAAACGCCAGTCAATGGTCACTTAAGTACTAGCATACAGTGTTATTTCATTCAGACAGGTGTCGACTCTTCCAGGATGAAGACTATTCTAATATTGGTCGTGTGCTTCGCGATCGCACACACGCGGTATATAGATTCTTGGTCCAGTGCGATTCCCGTGGACCATGATGTTAGTGCCAGTGTGAGACTGTCAAGTGCCGTGAGGACTAAGAGACAAATTATATTCAATGGAAATAAAAGGAACCGATGTCCACGCAATCAGATATTTTATAAAATTAAGTGCTTTGATAGTTTAAAGTAAGCATCACTATCTCAAGAGCTTTTCAAACAAAGTAATAATAACATGGTAATCATTCGAATGTGTTGCAAATGTGATTGTTATAATTTTTTCGGGAATTCTTAATCCAATGTAATGCATATTATGTAAATGTTCTTTTTATATACCTAATAATTTATATTATGTTCTTCACGCGTTTAGGAGGCAAGGTTTTTATTTCAAGTTTGAATATATTGATTTTTTTTTCAGAATAAATGAAATATGTGAACATCTCTTCTAGTCAGAGCAACAAAATAGAAACCGGAAGTAGAGTTAACTTTGAAACCGGTTTGCTCGAAAATCGTCCACGCCAGCTTAACTGTCGATTTTCGGTAGTGAAACATAAAAAAAAAATTGTTGCTCATCACATCGTTCACTGGCACAGTGTACAGAGCCAGCAACAAAATAAAAACCGGAAGTAGAGTTAATAAATTGACGAATTTCTAGCAAACCGGTTTCAAAATTAACTCTACTTCCGGTTTCTATTTTGTTGCTGGCTCTGTACACTGTGCCAGTGAACGATGTGAGGAGCAACAAATTTTTTTTTATGGTTCACTACCGAAAATCGACAGTTAAGCTGGCGTGGACGATTTTCGAGCAAACCGGTTTCAAAATTAACTCTACTTCCGGTTTCGATTTTGTTGCTGGCTCTGTACACTGTGCCAGTGAACGATGTGAGGAGCAAAAAATTTTTAAAGTGAAACTTTTATTACATCGTCTCAAACTTTTTGGTCTGTGTAGCGCATGTCGCGTGTATCGCGGCTGCCGAGTAGGTATACCTACTCGGCAGCCGACCGACACGCGACATGCGCTACACAAAGCAGTGTTCGGAACCGTTCGAACAGTTTCACTTTTACCGTGGTTTCATAAAACCACACAACATTTTTTTTTTATATTTCACTACCGAAAATCGACAGTTAAGCTGGCGTGGACGATATTCTAGCAAACCGGTTTCAAAATTATCTCTACTTCCGGTTTCTATTTTGTTGCTGGCTCTGTACACTGTGCCATTTTTTTTTATGTTTCACTACCGAAAATCGACAGTTAAGCTGGCGTGGACGATTTTCTAGCAAAAGGTTTCAAAATTAACTCTACTTCCGGTTTCTATTTTGTTGCTGGCTCTGTACACTGTGCCGGTGAACGATGTGAGGAGCAACAAATTTTTTTTTTATGTTTCACTACCGAAAATCGACAGTTAAGGCTGGCGTGGACGATTTTCTAGCAAACCGGTTTCAAAATTAACTCTACTTCCGGTTTCTATTTTGTTGCTGGCTCTGTACACTGTGCCAGTGAACGATGTGAGGAGCAACAATTTTTATTTTTATGTTTCACTACCGAAAATCGACAGTTAAGCTGGCGTGGACGATATTCTAGCAAACCGGTTTCAAAATTAACTCTACTTCCGGTTTCTATTTTGTTGCTGGCTCTGTACACTGTGCCGGTGAACGATGTGAGGAGCAACAATTTTTTTTTTATGTTTCACTACCGAAAATCGACAGTTAAGCTGGCGTGGACGATTTTCTAGCAAACCGGTTTCAAAACTAACTCTACTTCCGGTTTCTATTTTGTTGCTGGCTCTGTACACTGTGCCAGTGAACGATGTGAGGAGCAACAATTTTTTTTTTATGTTTCACTACCGAAAATCGACAGTTAAGCTGGCGTGGACGATTTTCTAGCAAACTGGTTTCAAAATTAACTCTACTTCCGGTTTCTATTTTGTTGCTGGCTCTGTACACTGTGCCAGTGAACGATGTGAGGAGCAACAATTTTTTTTTTATGTTTCACTACCGAAAATCGACAGTTAAGCTGGTGTGGACGATTTTCTAGCAAACTGGTTTCAAAATTAACTCTTCTTCCGGTTTCTATTTTGTTGCTGGCTCTGTACACTGTGCCAGTGAACGATGTGAGGAGCAACAAATTTTTTTTTATAATTCACTACCGAAAATCGACACTTAAGTTGACGTGGCCTGTGTTATTTTTGGCGCCAATGAAAAAAATTCAAAATTTTCACTGTTAAAACAGTGAAAGTTTTGAATTTTTTTGCAGCAACAAATTAGCAACAAATTCACCTGCATTTTTGCAACGATCCATCCCTTTTCCAATTTCTTCACGCTACCTTAACGTTAAGCTAGAACTGTTGCTGATTTTCAGCGAACGGTTTGAGCAACAATCGTCATTATAGAAACTAATTAGCAACAAATAAGCAACAAATTCTGGTGTTGTTTTTTTTTAATTTCGCTAATTTTTCATCGCCAGCTGTACGTACCTACGAAACATGTTACCTACCACGAAAACTTTCGGAAATACAATTAAAGAAATTTAGGTGAAATTTAACCATAAAATCTATCAATTGTTGTTGTTTGTTGTTTGGTGTTTGGTGTTTGGTGTTCGGTGTTCGGTGTTCGGTGTTCGGTGTTCGGTGTTCGGTGTTCGGTGTTCGGTGTTCGGTGTTCGGTGTTCGGTGTTCGGTGTTCGGTGTTCGCGCTGTTCGTTGTTCGTTGTTCGGTGTTCGGTGTTCGTTGTTCGTTGTTCGTTGTTCGTTGTTCGTTGTTCGTTGTTCGTTGTTCGTTGTTCGTTGTTCGTTGTTCGTTGTTCGTTGTTCGTTGTTCGTTGTTCGTTGTTCGTTGTTCGTTGTTCTGTGTTCGGTGTTCGGTGTTCGGTGTTCGGTGTTCGGTGTTCGGTGTTCGGTGTTCGGTGTTCGGTGTTCGGTGTTCGGTGTTCGGTGTTCGGTGTTCGGTGTTCGGTGTTCGGTGTTCGGTGTTCGGTGTTCGGTGTTCGTTGTTCGTTGTTCGTTGTTAGTTGTTCGGTGTTCGGTGTTCGTTGTTCGTTTTTCGTTGTTCGTTGTTCGTTGTTCGTTGTTCGTTGTTCGTTGTTCGTTGTTCGTTGTTCGTTGTTCGTTGTTCGTTGTTCGTTGTTCGTTGTTCGTTGTTCGTTGTTCGTTGTTCGGTGTTCGGTGTTCGTTGTTCGTTGTTCGTTGTTCGTTGTTCGTTGTTCGTTGTTCGTTGTTCGTTGTTCGGTGTTCGGTGTTCGTTGTTCGTTGTTCGTTGTTCGTTGTTCGTTGTTCGTTGTTCATTGTTCGTTGTTCGTTGTTCGTTGTTCGTTGTTCGTTGTTCGTTGTTCGGTGTTCGGTGTTCGGTGTTCGGTGTTCGGTGTTCGGTGTTCGTTGTTCGTTGTTCGTTGTTCGTTGTTCGTTGTTCGTTGTTCGTTTTTCGTTGTTCGTTGTTCGTTGTTCGGTGTTCGGTGTTCGGTGTTCGTTGTTCGTTGTTCGGTGTTCGGTGTTCGGTGTTCGGTGTTCGGTGTTCGGTGTTCGGTGTTCGGTGTTCGGTGTTCGGTGTTCGGTGTTCGGTGTTCGGTGTTCGGTGTTCGTTGTTTGTTGTTCGTTGTTCGTTGTTCGTTGTTCGTTGTTCGTTGTTCGTTGTTCGTTGTTCGTTGTTCGTTGTTCGGTGTTCGGTGTTTGGTGTTTGGTGTTTGCAAACCGGTTTCAAAATTAACTCTACTTCCGGTTTCTATTTTGTTGCTGGCTCTGTACACTGTGCCGGTGAACGATGTGAGGAGCAACAAATTTTTTTTTATGTTTCACTACCGAAAATCGACAGTTAAGCTGGCGTGGACGATTTTCTAGCAAACTTGTTTCAAAATTAACTCTACTTCCGGTTTCTATTTTGTTGCTGGCTCTGTACACTGTGCCAGTGAACGATGTGAGGAGCAACAATTTTTTTTTTTATGTTTCACTACCGAAAATCGACAGTTAAGCTGGCGTGGACGATTTTCTAGCAAACTGGTTTCAAAATTAACTCTACTTCCGGTTTCTATTTTGTTGCTGGCTCTGTACACTGTGCCAGTAGGGCATGCACCCGGGTTTACCCGGTTCCGAAAAACCCGGGTAAACCCGGGTTTTTTGATGATCTTGAGAACCGGGTCTGAATAGTATGAAACCCGGTTCTCCCGGTTCCGACCAAAATATTAAAATATAAAGTTTTATTTATATTTTGATCCATTATTTTAACAAATTTATTCTATCTGAGCAACGTCAGACTCACGCGCATCGCGAATTTTCGTGCCACGTCTCAAGCGTGGCTCTGATTGGTTGTCTAACCTTAGATGCTCTATGTTTCATTAGGCATCGAAAATGACAAAAATTAGGCTACTGAAATATTTTTATTAGATTTGACATGAATTTGAAAAGCTGTTGATTTTACAGACAGACAGACAGACAAAAATTTTACTGGTTGCATTTTTGGCATCAGTAGCGATCCTTTATCACCCCTTCATAGTTTTTTTTAAATATATTTCATGTACAGAATTGGCCTCTCTACAGATTTATTATAAGTATAGATAATATAAATTATACAATTTCATATTAACAATAATATAAATTTTATAAATACAATAATCCATACTAATATTATAAATGCGAAAGTAACTCTGTCTGTCTGTCTGTTAATCACGCCTAAACTACTGAACCAATTTCCATGAAATTTGGTAAGGAGATATTTTGATACCCGAGAAAGGACATAGGCTACTTTTTACCCCGGAAAAATGACGAATTCCCATTTTACCAAAGCAACCAAGATAGATATAAGGCTTTTTCCGCGTGGATTTTTTCCGCAATTCTGTAACACATGGAAGCGGTGCGAATTATTTTCGCGCAACCTTTTCTGTAGTATGAAGTTAGTATGAATATTATAGTAGGGGAGCCCAAGAGGGGATTTTGGGATTTACTCGAGCGCGTCAGATTACTATAAGGGACGGTACCTTAGCTATTCATTAGTACCTCTAGTCAATATGAGCCGTTATGGTTGGTGGGTGCGCTCAGGGGCCCCGCTGGAAAATTTGAATAATCCATAATTCCCTAAGGTTGAGCTCGAATCGTCAGATTAGCGAAATGGGGACTTCTTATATTGTAATTAACCCCCCCATATATTAATCTGACGCGCTCGTATAATATTACTTTAATTTTTTACCCTTTCTTCATAGCGATTAAATCGCCACTTAAATCGTCAGATTAACTTATACTTTTTTTCAGTGACGTCCTGGAGCATGCAAAATATCAATATCTAACGCGCTTGAGTATTTCCAAGCCAATTGTTTTCTTTTTTAAATTAAAAAAAATCAAAAAACCCTTCCCCACCGCTAAAAGTGAAAACATTATAGGACCTTTTTTTCTCGCTATGGTCTAATCTACCAATTCTAATAGGTTCCCGTGACGCTCGAGTAAATCCACATTTAGCATCCTGGGCTCCCCTACTATTATGCCCGCTGTGCAGAATAAACCACGCGTTTTGATCAATCGTGCAACGACGCTATCGAGAAGATCCATTCATTTTAACACGCTTTTATTAGCTTCAGCTGTATGTTTGTATGTAACGTAATTGAAATTGTAATGTGATTTTGACCCATTTAAAATTTTTATACTTATCAAGAATTCAACTGACAAAAATCGCTCGAATTTTGATTGCGCAATTTACATCGCAAGAATAAAATCCGCGCGGTGAAATATGCGGACACAGCCTAAGAAAGGATTCTGTCAAAACCGTCAAAACACATTATAATCATAAATTTTAATGTGATTATAATTTTGATGTATAAACCTACCAAATATAGTATCCAGTTCACATCACTTTATATGAGAAGCAGATACTTCCATTTAGGAGGTTTTACACAGTCGTTTATTTCAATATTTCAATCAAACGTAAACAAAGTTTTGGCATGTATTAATCACAGAACATATATATTCTGGGTATTAATTTTTGTGACATTAAGGGCAGATTTTTCAATCCTTAGTTAAAACTTATTCATCGAATATCGTATTAAACAACCATTTTAAAAATGTGTTACTTGCCCACTTTTTGACAGTTTTTAGGTGACATCTGTATATTATTGTGTAATACTTTATTGGACGGATAAGATTTAACCAAGGATTGAAAAATCAGCCCTTATTGTGAAAAGAATATTTATTCTTGAATAAAAGCATTTTTGGTGTAATCAGGTCTAAGAAGTATACGCTAATATGCCTGGAAAACGTAAATCTAATCTAGCGCGTAGTTCTAGCAGAGCTCGAGCTTCGAAAATAGCTAGAAGCCAAGAGTCCGAAGAACAGACCCAAACCCGTTTGGCTTTAGATACTGAGAGCCATAGGGCTCACAGAGCTTTTGAGACTGAAGAGCAGAGTCAAATACGACGTATAGGTTGATCCAAAAGTAATGATAATTGGGTATTTCCTGTGCACATAAAAATACAAAATAAATGTTTTTTGTTTGCTCATATACTCACTAAGTTATCACAAAAAAATCATATCAACAGGCCACGTTTCCAAGTATTTGCATTAATTTAACTGTGAACCGTGGGTGCCAGAATGTTTCCCGACGAAAAGAAGAAACAACGATTCGACATTTAGAGGGTGAATTTCCAAATTTTTTATGAGACCAGGATAATTTTTTGTCACGATTTGTGATCATGGACGTTACCCGGGTTCACCATGTTTATGCTGAAACCAAGAAACAATCAATGGCCTGGATGCGAGCTTCCAAAGTGACGATGAAGAAATTCAAAGGGAAAATTAGTGGGATTGATTAAAGCGTTATTTTGTTGGGACGCTGAAGGAATAATTATGGTGGGATATTTTAAGAAGGTAGCCACTATAATGGGCTCTTACTACACAGACCAAATTAAAAGATTGCGGTAGGTTAGTGAGGAAAAGAGACATGGCAAAATGCGGGCTTGAATGCTGTTTCACCCAGACACCGCACCAGATCACAAAGCGTCAGTTGCAATGGCTGCCATTCAAAAATCGGCATTCCAAATGCTTGAACACCCACCCTGTTTGTTAGATCTAGCTCCTAGTTATTTCTATCTCTCTCCTCGGCACAAGAAACACCTTCGAGGCAAGAATTTTAAGACGACAGCGAAGTGATGGCCGCAGTAGAGGGGTTTTTGTGGATGAAGTCAAAGGTTTTTTTTTTTAAGTTTAAGAAAAAAATATCGAAGTATATTATCTAGTTAGAAGACTATCTAGAGGAATAAATAATAATTTTAACTGTAATGACCTTGTTTAATATTGATTATCATTACTTTTGGATCAACCCATGTATTTTAGATGCTGAGCGCCATAGGGCTCATAGAGCTTCTCAGACTGAAGTTCAGAGTGAAACGCGTAGATATTTAGATGCTGAGCGTCACGCAACTCAAAGAGCCGCTGAAACTGAAGATGAAAGACAGGCACGAAGACTTTTAGACGCTGAGCAACATGCATCACTAATTGTGTCAGAGTCCCATGATGAATCACAAAGACGGCGTACTTTGAACGCTGAACGTCAGGCACAAAGAAGAACTGCTTTTACACGTAATACATGGGATGCATTTCAAGACGCAGCTTTTGATTATGACCCTATGATTGATTACATTAATCATCGATTAGTGCTCATTGGTCGGAAGGATAAAAAGTGCACACATTGTGAAGCACTAAAATGGAAAGACGAAACTCCCGGCATGTGTTGTTCTGGTGGTAAAGTATCACTCCCATTACTTGGCGAGCCAGAAGAACCTCTAAAATCTTTTTTTTTATATGACAACAATGAATCACGGTGATTTTTGAGCCGTACAAGAAAATATAATTCGTGTTTCCAAATGACATATATAAAAATCTATTGCGGTAATAGACTGGGGTAGAAGCCTTTAAAAAAAATAAAAAGATAAAAAAAAATCGCAGCCGGATGAAACCCATAAGAAAAGGAGGGGAATATGATGAAAATAAAAGGAAAAATAAATTACGGTCAATCCGAGTTCGGGAAGTGGGAGGGGGGAGCTTTTCAGAGAAAGAAATGGTTTCTCTCGATTTCCGACAAAACTACAAGTCCTACGGAAAAAAGTTCAATGGCAAAGTTGTAGGTAATAAAAAGATCTACAACTTTTGTATTTACAATTTTTTCACATAACCTCAAAATTTAGGTGAAAAATTAAAAAAAACAAGTTTTTGGTTTTTTATTTTTATATAATTCAAAATTTATTTTTTTTTCTACGAAATTTGGTGGAAACTTACTATATTATGTCCTAAATACACTGTAATTTATTTGATTGAAAATATTTATTTTTTCGCCTTATTTTGAATTAATACAAAAAAAACAACCTAATTTTCAATCGAAAAGTCACCCGTCAAAATATCAGCTTTTTTCAAAAACTTGGGGAGCCTTTTATTCATTGAAATCTCTACTTTCATATGGTGTAAAAAAAAATAAACACCACCATAGTAAATGTTCTCAGGAAATGCATACAAACAGTGTGATAATGAGCTTTTACTAAATCAGGCACACTATATTATACACTTGACAAATAAATTTAAAAATTACATTACAGGAAATTATCATATTGAACATAAAATTTACTTAGAAAACATATTTATTTACATTACTTAAGCAATTTGTGCAATACGCTCGCTCTATACTACTGTAATATATACTCTAAGCAGTAACTTATCTTCTACTTATGATATTGTATTAACCTTTTTTTTTTTTTTTTTTTAGTGGGGAAATCTTGCATAGATACCCACGGCTTCCGGGGAAGAGGCCGTGGGTTATGTCGGATTCCTACCGACCAAAACCCCACTGTGTTCCGTCAAGCCGCATCAACGACGGGGCCACGGGTATGTGTAGAATTCATCCGTGACCCCATCAGCGGCAGCCCGTCGCCGGGCCCAAACAAACTAAGAGCCTGCCAGCTCTACCCTCATGGAGCGGCGTGAGCGGAACACGTCTCACGCCGCCTGTATTGTATTAACCTAATCTAACCTAACCTATGACTATCACACTTAGTATGGCCTCATCCCATCTCGGCACAATTCAAATATACGTACATAAAAGTACAGCTCAGGTTTTTTCATACTACTGTTAAAAAAAACTATCTAATGCGGACTAAGTCGCGGGTAAAAGCTAGTATATTTATAAAATTAATTAATAATTTAACTCTGTATATTTTATTGATTGTGATAAAAACATACTCTTATAACTATATGTATGTCTTGTTGTATGTATGTCATAAATAAAGTTAAGAATCAGTTTAAATATCGTTTATTTCAAATATACATATGTATAAATACATTTTTAAGATTAGTTTCTTAAGTTAAAATCACAAACACATGTTGTGGCTCTAGATACAATAATTTAATAGCTATAGGTAATAAAAATTGTACATTGTTACAGTTGTGTTACAGCTTTACTAATAATAATACGACAGTACTGTTTATTTGTTTGTATTTCTTCACGTCACAACTCGAAATTGGTTGTCTAATTGTGAGGATATAGGCTATTTTTTAAAACAGTGAAACTTCTCGTGATTCATTCCTATAGGAATTCCCTTTCTCCTCGTTTGGTTTGCGAAGCCAATTTATTATTATTTACATTTTACATTACTATCTCGAGAAACATCTCACTTAAATAAATACTATAAATTCAATCCTAAAATATTAATTAAATTAATAACATGCTATAAATATAAATTTATAAAGAATAGAAAAAATTCGGTCACGAGGCGGGACTCGAACCCGCATTCTTTCGCGCCATTCTTTCTATTCTCCATTTTTTCTATTCTTTATAAATTTATATTTATAAAGCATTTGAATGCCATAAAGCAAGAAGTATTAATTTTAATAACAAGCTTCTTTTCCAAAATGCTCGTCCAATTAAAATAATCACGTACTTATTTTGAAATAAAAACGTACAATATTGCTTTATATGCAAATTTCATAAATTCATAAATTGCCATGATAAAAAATACATTCTATATAAAAAATTATGTCACATATGACAAAGCTTTCCCCATGCTTTCCCCCTATTAATGCGACAATTTTCGCAATAGGGGGAAAGTTAATAAGGGATTCATTTTATTTTTTAAACAACTACATAAATAAAAGAAAAGTAATCAAGTGAAGCCAGGCGTAAAAATGTGGCTTTTTACAAAACAATTAAGTATTAAAATATTACACATATTTACACATACTTATAACTACAAACTAAAATTCCGCCCGCGACTTCGTCCGCGTTTTCAAAGGAAAACCCGCATAGTTCCTGTTCCCGTGGGATTTCTGGGATAAAACCTATCCTATGTGTTAATGCAAGTTACCCTCTATATGTGTGCTAAATTTCATTGTAATCGGTTTAGTTGTAGGTATTTGCGTGAAAGAGTAACAAACACACACACACACACACACACACACACACACACACACATCTAAACAAACTTTCGCATTTATAATATTAGTAGGATTTAACCTATTGACACTTGCTTTATAAGCTCTTTTCTCCTTCTTTCATATTATTCTAATAATACTTCAATTGACTCCAAGTACTCTTCTTTAAACAGCCGATTATTCCTATTTCATTATTTAGTTATTCTGAAATAAAGAAATATAAAATTAACATATTGATTAACGCCAAACGTAAAATATAAAAGGACTTTCTGATGAATGTTTGATTTCAATAATTTTAAAGAAATATTCTATAATCTATTCAAATAAAATGATTTTATTTTTATCAAATGGTATAACTGATAAGGTTATAGAGATGACAAGAATGATAAGTCATTGATACTTACTCAATATGAAGGCATCTGAAATGCACCCGTATGAAATTAGTGGGGCATTTCTTTACAATTGCTATGTTTCGTTTAGTCCTCACGGCACTGGAAAGTCGCACACTGGCACTAGCATCATGGTCCACGGTCAGAATCGCACTGGACCCAGAATCTATATACCGCGTGTGTGCGATCGCGAAGCACACGACCAATATTAGTATAGTCTTCATAGTGCGAGCGTCGACACTTGACTAAATGAAATGTCATATCATGCAGGTATTTAAATGACCCGTAAATAAATTCCAAATAAGGCAAAGCTATGTATTATGGCTCCCGCACACGGGCCACCGGCCACAAAACGCCGCCACAGGCATATTTCCTGTACTTTTAATACATTTTATATGGACTCGCCGCACACGGTTGACGCCGGTGCGTGGCCGCCACACGATACACGCTTCTAACTTCTCGTGGCAGCGCTTGTGGCTGTCGCGAGTGGCTCGTGTGCGGCGACACTAGTAGTTACCTACTAAAGTGCTCGGGCACGCGGTAACGTGTACCTAATAGGAAAAGCAGTGAGATTTTTTTATGTCCATATAAGGTTTTAGAATATTAGGCCCTTTATATTTTAGGTCTTAAGGCATAATTATAAAGTTCATGTGTACCTAAATATTTATACTTAATAAAAAGCTAAAGAGTTTGTTTGTTTTAACGCGTAAATCTCAGGAATCACGAGTCCTATTTGATAATTATTTCACTGTATCATGAAAATAAGTACGCTTGCACACCAATAAAAAGATTATTTCCGCTATTACCTTAACGTACCAGAGACGAGCACAAAAATACATAAGGTGCATGCGCACAGCCCATCCTGTTAAAAAAATATATTTAATTTCGGACAAATAGATGCAACGGGGACGTTCTATAACATACAGACAAACAGACAGAATTTTTTAAAACTATAGTTTTAGCTTAGATATCAATTGTAGATCACGCTCGCTACGGTAAGGCCTAAAAAATGTAACATTTCAATGGACTCGTATACCTAGATAATATAATGATTTAGATTTTAGAGATAGAATTATTGATAGAGTAGGTAATATAAAATATTATATAGGTAACGATAAATCGCATTTTTTGTTATGTGACGAAGGGTTTTCCGAAAGGGTTTCTCATAAATTAACACAAACACAACTTTATCACAACAAATGAACTTTATTATGGTTGAAAATCTATAAAAATACACTTATTTATTCTAAATTGTTTACTCTAAATTTAATGTAATAAAACAATTTACTTTATTAAGCTGGTATGGGGAATTAAACTAATAGAGATTCCATATTCAAATACATAGTTCTATTTTTACAAGCTTTTTATTAACTTGCAATAACTAAACTAAAAATATTAGGGATAATAATTTCAACTCTATTTGAAGCAGATGTCCTTAACCGATTCATCTGAAATTTTTTCATTTCAATTCATGATGCCTATTTATAATATATATATATAGGCATCCAAACTGAACTATAACCTTCCGTATCCGTAAATATGTGATCTCATTCTAAACTAATATGACAGAGAACCAAAATAAAAGCTTGTATTTAAAAAGGTTTTTACCTTAAATGTATTTATCAATTAATGTTACTCATACAACAAAATATGTGAATGAGTGTTCAATGCTCTATTATGATAATATTAACAATAATTTAAGGTTCTAATATTATAATAACGCTTTATTATTTCAATTGTGTCCATATTTCCTCCTAATATACTTTGGTGGACGTGTAATTAGAAACACCTAACACGATGAATTAGTCATCAAATTTAATTAACATTTTTGTAACAACGTATTAAAGATTAGAAGAACCATTTAAAGGTTCCAAATCTATTAGGAAATAACTTTTTGATTAAAATGAAGCAATTTATTATGAAATTAGATAAACGAGTGTTCTATCATATATTATGATAACGCTTAAATCTCTAATAAGTTGTTATAAAAATGTCATTAAATTTGATGACTAATTCACTGTGTTTGGTGTTTCTAATTATACGTCCACTACTGTATATTATACCTATATATACATATTTCATATAAATTATATTTAAATTTGATTATAAGGAAGAAGGATAATACCAAAAGCAGAAATATTTAAAATCATGTTATAATTAATTCCACGAATTATTTCCGACGAAAATTTACAATAGGCAAATTATATTTTTTGACATAATATTGTATAATATACACTTTAAAAATAAATAATAAATGAAGAGATAAACTTTAAATTTTACAAACTATTTTAACAAAACATAAACTTAATATTATAACTTTTAGTTTTCTGTATTTCATTCATAATATACTTTATAATGCCACACCTTAGGTATTAAAAGAAAATACTTCAACTAAAAGAAAATCTCATAAAAAAGTCTTATTTAACAATAATATCTATGTCCTTTGGGTTATCCTACATCTATAAAAATATATTGTAAAACAATTCTAAAAAAAGAGAGCTTAAAAAAAACCAGGTATCTCGACTTTCGCAAATGTGCCCATGTCCATGTCCTGCAGAAAAATGTTCTATAGCAAAGTTGTTCTAATAGTTGCACTGCAGTAAAACTATCTAGTGTAATAACAAATGAATGCACATATCAAAATTAAATTTACATGCTATACATATATTATGGGTCCTCTTCACTATGGGCAGCGTTGGGCGAATAGAGGCAATCACCATAGTGTAGAGGGCTTTAATGTCTATGATCGGTCGTCATTGTAGATATTTATTCATATTCGCCATTAGGGTGGTTTTCCGCCAATAATGTGCGGGGATTTGTAGTGACTAGCGAGGAATGTGTTTGTAAAGAACCAATCATTCACAATCGTATTGCTTCAAATTTTATTGGTTACTAGCAGTCCGCCCCGGCTTCGCCCGTGTTGCATGTTTGTTTTCGCCATAAGAACCATCCTCGTACTTCAAGGAATAATATAAAAAAAGAATTGTCGAAATCGGTCCAGCCGTTCACGCGTGATGTCGTGACCAAGGGAAATAGGGAATCCTTTTTATGTATATAGAGAATTACAAACACATCCTCGCACATTATTGGTGGAAAAGCAATGGCAAACATCAACGATCATTTGGGCCAACGCTCTCGATTGTGAACAAGGCCCATAAAATGCTATAAAATATTAATAGTTAGTTTGGTAACGTGGCGACGCTCGTCCCTGAGAGTGTATTCTCTCAAGGAACGTGGGAGTGCAGTCGAGGGCCGCGCTCGGTCGCGCCGGGGACGGTCCCGTCCGACCTTCTAACCAAAATGTCATCATTTCGCCTTTACCCTAGAAAGATATGAAAAATTGTATACATTAAATGCAATTTATTACTATCACTATCACTAAACAGTATAAAACAAAGTCGCTTTGCCTGTCCCTATGTCCTTATGTCCCTATGTACCTATGCTTATCTTTAAAACTATGCAACGGAATTTGATGCGGTCTTTTTAATAGATAGAGTGATCAATTCAAGAGGAAGGTTTTAGTATATGTTTTATTAGGTTTTAGACAAAGCGGGCGAAGCTGCGGTCGGAAAGCTAGTATAGTAAAAAAAAAGTCACTTCCCGCCGTCTATGTGTCGGTATCACAGACATACATTAAGATAGACCACGCAAGTACCGCGATCTGTATGAAAACCAAGCGTGTTATATTTTTTGTACCGACCTTGACGCGTTATGACGTCACGAGCGCTTTTTAGTGATGGGAATTTCATTTTACGCTAAATCGATTAGGGACGACACTCGCGCGGCGATTCTAGTATATATCGTTTTCAGTATATCATTTGTCGGATAGGCTGTTTTTGTCAATAGTCGAAGCTTTTTTCCTTCAACAAAGCTGGCTTCACTAAAATGTTTAGAGCAAATTGTGCTATATTTTGTTGGAAACCAATCTTTATGTCCCGTTGCTTCGATCCATTTTTCTTTTATGTTCGGGTTACTTGGAAAACTGAAAAAACAAACATAGTCTAAGCAATAAGGAGTTTTCTTATAAAACTCCCAAGATGACACTTTAACTAATGGCGTCCATGTCATAATATTTATTTTTAGTACGTTTTTTCTGAAAAATTGCTCCTTCAAATTATCATTTTTCTGTTCGATTATAAAATCGATTAGGATCGAGAACTGTTGCATCGAGTGAACATCACTAACCACAAAATTGGACAGAAAAATGAGAACAGAAAAATGAGAAGACGCTATTCATTGCTTATTATCATACGACGCGATCTTTACCGTGCCAAGTAAAAGCCGCAATGTATTCCGAATCATTCCGTATGATTTGGTATCCATGTTTGTCACGATCGTTTTCCACAGATATTCTTTATTTGATTTTAAAATAAATAGTGCATATTCTGATTAAAAAATTAATTACCGGTGGAAGGAAACATCTCCGATAACTCGGCCACTCACAGCTGTGGAGTTTCTACAGTTTATAACTGCGCAATTCGGCATTTTACTCTATTCAGTTTCACGTCTTTCCTTGGCGAACTGCAAGCGCGGACTGAGTGTAGGCCAGCGTCAAGTAAGTGTTTTATACTTAGTTTGGACACGGGAAGTACATACACTCGCGTAGTCTATCTTAATGTATGTCTGTGGTCGGTATGCTTAGATCTTTAAAATTAAGCAACAGATTTGATGGAGTTTTTTTGGAACGAAGTTCCTTACTTGAAAAATGAAGATTTTAGAATATAATTTGTAAAGTTTAAGACCAAGCAGGCGAAGCCGCGGGCGGAAGGATAGTATTTAGTAAATTAAAAATGTTTATTGACATAAAATCTACTACCTACCTATACTACTAAACCAGTTGAAAACTGTGTTTCGGTAGTCGGTGGCTTCTCGTTTACATGTTACGATAAATTTTATGCCTAGTAGAAACATAATCTGTATTCCAAACCAGTCATCTCCAATTATTTTCAATAGGTATATAATAATTTTTTTCAATATAATAATTTTCAAATAATACCAGGAGCAATTCAGAGCGGTTCACAAGAGTAGGATCACACGATCACAATTGAATGATGGCGTGTGACGTCATTCCTCATAACAGGAAGATGTCATTTTGTCATTCGTCACAGTCATGTCGTAATGTAAATACGTTTGATATAACTTTTGTGGTTATCACATTTTGTTAATACGTAACTTTGATGCTGTAAAGTTGGTTTATAGGTGATGGTATAATTCTCTCAGAAATCATAAAAAGCCAACTAAAAAGTATACTACATATATATGAAAAATTTTCTACGAACGATACATAATATAAATATTCATAAAAATCACTACAATTTTATGTATAGGAAATAAAAAATATGGATTAAAAAAGCTCTTTAATGTCGAAGTTTGGCTATTCCTATAATTTTGTCCCTTTTACCTTGACATCAACCATCCCTCGCGGAGTTGTGACGAAGTAGCCGGTTCTGTCAAGCGCTCGTTTCACATCTTCCGATATTTGTATCTTCATTGCTGTAAAATGTTATAATATTCAGCTCACTTAAAAAATTAAATTAACCACCTGGATGCGTGGCGACATTTACAGTGCGATTCTCGAGACACTTGTGCCGAGCACACGTGTCAGAAGTGAAACTTTTTTGGCAAGATTCAAAGATACCAAAATTATCGCCTTACTCCATGACGTGATAGTATTGTCATGACAGAGTAAAATTTCAAGTTCGATTTTACTCTCAACGCGCCTAAAGAAGTTTCACTTCAAAAATATAAATCATTAAAAGATGAGAAGAAAGTTAGTGTATTTTTGTATAATATAAATCATAAAAAACACACTAACATTAAAAAAAAAATGTTGTGTGGTTTTATGAAACCACGGTAAAAGTGAAACTGTTCGAACGGTTCCGAACACTGCTCTGTGTAGCGCATGTCGCGTGTATCGCGGCTGCCGAGTAGGTATACCTACTCGGCAGCCGACCGACATGCGCTACACAGACCAAAAAGTTTGAGACGATGTAATAAAAGTTTCACTTTAACAAAGCTAGTGAAATATCGCTCATAATAGCTCGCGTGTCGGTCGGCTGCCGAGTAGGTATACCTACTCGGCAGCCGCGATACACGCGACATGCGCTACACAGACCAAAAAGTTTGAGACGATGTAATAAAAGTTTCACTTTAACAAAGCTAGTGAAATATACTAACGTTCTCCAGTACTCTCCATCCTGCTAGCTGTATTGATGGTATCTCCAAAGAGACAGTACCTCGGCATTTTGGTACCAACTATACCGGCGACGCACGGACCGGTGTGGATACCACTTCTCATGCAGAGAGTCTGGAATTTTATAGAAAATTTGCCTGTTGTTCAATGAATTTGTTACTTATTAAGTAATGTTAGGTACTATGAGGGTATTTAAAATGATACAAATACATTAAAGTAAGTTAATTCGGATGTGATAAGAATAAACGGTAATTTAGGTACTACTTCATAAAAGTGACCTAAAAACATTCAAGGCATGTGACATTAGTTTTTTGGCAATACATATTTACAAACAAAACGGTTTAAGGATAATGATGAACTGATTCTTGTAAATAGACCAGATAATTTTTCCACTTGTTATGATTGGAAAATTAACACAGGATTAATTTTTACACAAAATTCCCGGTACATAGCTAGGAGGCGAAAGGTGTTAAGAACTCATGCAATAATTTTAAACCATATATGCAGCCGAAGAATAGGTACATAAAAATGCTCACATTGAAGCGAACCAAAATTCTACAAGCAAAAATGTTTCAAAAAAAGAAATATATCTAAAAATGCTCACATTTACGCTGAACCCTAGAAACAAACGAAATAAATAAATAAAAAAAAGCAATAATACAAGTTTTACCTATGTTACCTGTTCAGGGCGGTGCGGCAGCCGACACATCGATGTGGCTTCTAGCAGTTCTAGTGCCATGCTTGCTATTTCTGTTGCATGTCTATTGCCTATTTGAATTGAAATATATGAATTATTGACTAACATTTAAAAATAGATAACGTTTTATCCAAACGTATGAAAATGTACAATTATTAATAAACAAATATAAACATACAGGTCACGCTGTTCCCTAAGGGACCAAGTTTAATGCAGTTAAAACCCATTGTCTAATAAATAGTTTTGAAAATAAATTAACTTTGCAATAAAACTTTTTCCGCAGGAGAAGAAAACCCGTAAAACCTTTCACCCTCCCGCCCTCCCATTTCCCGGCCTCAGATCGACCTTTTTCCTCCTGTTGCAATTGGTTTTATCCTACTATAAATTTGTTACTGTTTTCACACTTAACAATGCTGTGCTTTGATGTATAAACATGAAAAAACAGAGTAGATGTACAATAAATAATCCAACAGTGAGCTTTAGTATTATAATATTAGCCATAATTTTTTTTTAATTATATTTCCGCTTCATCTAAATATACTTATTTTATAAATAAAATTCTTACCATTCCTCACAGGCAGCCCTGACGCGACCATATACGAATCTCCAATAGTTTCAATTTTATAAACATCGTAGCATTCTATTCTTTCATCGAATAGCTTATACACCGAGTTTAGAAAACTTATAACCTGCAAAAGATAATCCTTTCGAATCGTGTAGTTTTGCAAATCGGAAAGTTTGTGAACAAGATCATAAAATTTCAATTTTGTTATCTTAGAGTCGCTACCAATAATAAAAATATAGATGTCAAAATAATACGGGCTGATCCATGATTTAGGGCTGATTTTTCCATCCTTAGTTAAAACTTATTCTTCGAATAACGTATTAAACGTCCATTTCAAAAATATGTTCTAATTATTGCTCGTATTTGACAGTTAACAGGTGAAATTTAATACTTTATTGGACGGGTAAGTTTTAACCAAGGATTAAAAATTGGCCCTTATAAATTTATAAAGAATAGAAAAAAATTCGATCACGAGGCGGGACTCGAACCCGCATCCTTTCGCGCCAATCCGTGGTTAGGCATCCGCCCCGGAGTCCCGCCTCGTGATCGAATTTTTTCTATTCTTTATAAATTTACATTTAAAAAGCATTTGAATGCCATAAAACTAAAAATATCAAATTCAAATTGGCCCTTAGTATAAAATCGTCTTAAAATATAACACCTATAATATATAAAAACTAATTTTTAATATAAGTATGTAAATCGACCCTATCAAATTAAGCTAACACATTATGTTTTTCTTTAGTAAGATATTATAATGTACCTGATATGGGGTCGAGACAGCAGCGATCGCAGTAAAGCCAACTATATCACTGAAGTATACAGTGACTGATGCGAAAAATTCCGCCGGTACCTGGCGTGAAAAATGGAATAGGTTTTAAAACCATTCTTATATTTTCGTGTGCTTTCTGTTTTTGTTGCTGCACTACTTATATATGTAGGTAGGTATATACTGATAGATATAATGTTTATTCAGATATACAGACAGACGTTCGTATGTATGTAATCCATAATTATTCATGAATTGAATGCACAAATTTCCTTTTGATACTATTTTAATTATATGGAACGTAATGTAATACATAAAGTAGATATCCTTTCTTTGAATATCATTTATTTTAAATCGAATTTCCTATAAACGGTAAATCCACAACTCTGCTGTTTTGTACTAAAATTAAGTTAACAATTTATTAATTACCGATTTCGCCGAAATTTCTGAACCGATTTACAGGATATATTTTAGTGTGCTCTATCCTTAGATAGTTTACAAACACAAAATTCCATCTTCAAAAACGGCACAACGCACACATAAGACACACGTTAAAAAAGATGGCATGATTCAATTATCATGAACAAAAAATAGAACTGTAGTAAAACCTGGCTAATTAGCTACATTTTCTTTTAACCTATCTACACCTCTTTACTTGTACCTTAACGTAACCATAACCATTGGTTTCCAGATTTTTGATCGAGTGTTGCTCAACATAATATGTTTATTATGACTTTACCTGCTGTGTTTGTTTCAACTGTTTCGCAACACTCGCCGGCAACATTTGGTAGAGAAGGGAGTCGCTTAATTCCTTCTCGTGTTCTAATTCCCTTGCTTTCTCTGATAGGTTTCTTGCGTATACCTAAAAGTACAGGGTAAAATACCTTTAAAGTAAGAGAAATTGATAAAAAATCACGCAATCATTAAATTATGTAAACAAATTAATGTTTAATGCAAAAATTTAATTTTAATATTGGATGATCGTGATAGTAGAATCAACGAGGGCTTATAAATTGAAAACGGTGTGATTGATTATGAAGAGATTTTCAATAGCAAATATTATTATGTAGTCAATATGTACGTTCTCTTTATACTATGGCTATATGGTTTATTCAAGGTTTATTCCTTAGAATCTTATACCTATTTATAGTTATAAAAAATGCCGTATTAATTCGAATACGCAACTATTAAATACGAGATGACGACATACGATGGTAGCTCAAATGGCATTATTTACATGATTTACCTCGTTTACAAGGTCAAATCTTGGCGCCATCGCAGTAGCGGTCAATGACACGATCAGCTGTTTTCTCGTATTTATTTATCTTACTTACAAATGGTTATTGAATAAATAATATGTTTTTTGTTTAAGGTAACGTAGACCTATTGTGATAGTTCTATATTGTCGTGTTATTTATAATATTGAACAAACAATTTTAAATTTTCGGTAGATAGTTAACAATTAAGCCAGATGGTAATCTGGCGTTCTTTAAAATTTATCCCTATTATAATATAATATTATTAAGTAAAGACCTTAGGTGTCCAAAAAAGGCCGGTAAAACCACAAAAACAACACCACTAGTTTTGCCAGTGTTTATGAGCGGTGATGACCTATTAGGTAAAATAAGCCTTTGCTTGCTCTACTATAAAAAATATATTTTTTTCCTTTTAAATATGTATGACTAGCTTCCGCCCACGACTTTGTACGTGCATCCCCGTTTTTCCCCGTTCCCGCAAGAATTTCGGGAAATCCTTTCTTAGCGGATGCCTACGTCCTAACATCTACCTGCATGCCAAATTTCAGCCCGATACGTCCAGTGGTTTGGGCTGTGCGTTGATAGATCACTATATCAGTCACCTTTGAGTTTTATATATATATAGATTACCTGTATGGTATTAACTGCATTCCTAACGAGTACTATGATGATAGGCGATATAACACACACGAGAACCAAAATGGCGGCACACACGGCTTCGCTTTGCCGCGCATTTCGTAGACTTTCATTGACGCCATTTCTGAAAACATTGATTGGTTGAACATTCCATAATTCTTTATCGTTATGGTGTGTAGTTTCAGAAATTATGTGGAACAAAGCGTAGGTGTTTACAGAAATATAAAATATTGTTTTTGTATTTCTTTTTATTTGTTCCTAACGGTCCGCCCCGGCTTCGCCCGTGGTACATGTTTACGTTTTCTTTCCATAAGAACCATCCTCGTACTTCAAGGAATATTATAAAAAAAAGAATGATCGAAATCGGTCCACCCGTTCACGCGTGATGCCGTGACCAAGGAAAACGGGTTTCATTTTTATATATATATTTGTTACTAGCTTCCGCCCGCGACTCCGTCCGCGCGGATGTCGGTCTTCGCGTGGATGGTTTATTTCTCCATTTTGAGTAACTCTGACAATGACATCTTATAAATATCTATTGGACCCAAATACCTATAATAATTAACGCAACGTGTGTTCTCGGTTCTACAGAACAACGTCTATGGATAAAACTGAAAAATTAAGATTTATTTTTTTCTACGTATTTTTCCAGGATAAAAAGTATCCTATTTTATGCCCAGGATAATAAGGTATAATTATACCAAGTTTCATCGAAATCGAACAGTTAGTTTTCACGTGATGCCTGAACATACAGACAGACAGACAGACAGACAGACAGACAGACAGACAGACAGACAAAAATTTTTTTAATCACATATTTGGGTTTGCTATCGATCCAGTAACACCCCCTGCTATTTATTTTTTCAATATTTTCAATGTACAGAATTGACCCTTCTACAGATTTATTATATGTATAGATTAATCATGGCTCTAAGTATGTATATAAAGTTTCACTTTTGATAAAATATCTATAAGTTAACATTAGAAATCTATGGCATGTAATTGTAATGCAGAGTACCTACTTACATATTTTTATTTTTTCAAGGAAGTTACTATATTCTATTTTTCAGTTAAACTTAGTTATAATATTTTGATCTTAGTTATCTTTATTTTATAATTCATATGACCAACCAAAAGCAAGTATTTCAATGAGCAAGGTACACACACGCTAATGAACGTGATTTATAATTAATATCTTAGATATAAATTAATTTTTAATACAAATTATAATATTATATCCATATACGGCGAACGCGAGCGAATTAGCTCCAACCACAAAACTGTATAACTACGTACACTACGTCATAGGTACATTTTTGGTCCTGTAACAATTATTTATGTACTAAACAAACACGTTTTGACAATTGTAAAATCCCAATTTTCAGGATATATAAATATATTTAAAATATTATGTAGATATAGTTAAATATAGTAACAAAGGGTGGCGGCTTCATTGCGCATTCATCTCTCTGACTAAACTTTAGTCAGAGACTTTAGTTTAGTCACTAAAGGATCATCTTTAACTCGACAAACCCTACTCGGTCACTAAATCATCTTATACAGAGATTTTGAGCTTTTCCATAATAGTTTCGATGTCGCTATGAATGTTTCAGTGACGAAAAAATAGAACAAACGCCCGACAAAAAGTAAGTAATTTAGTTTAACGTAGTATACAAAAAATAGTATACAATAAATATAAAAAATAAAAAAAGGAAAGTAAAGTATCGCCTAACGCTTTCGTGTTTTTGGCATGCCTTGGCGAGAGCTATCTTTATGAAACAAAACTATCACTACCTGGCTAGAAGTGAATGAATGAACATTTGAATTCAAGATTGATATCGTAATTAGTACGTACAAAAACTTCGTTATAAAGAAGTTATTTTGACTCATCAAGTACAGAAAGAATTTTAAGCTATTGCATAGCTTCTATCGCGGGCCTTGA
The DNA here is from genome assembly GCA_029959065.1 of Colias behrii. Taxonomy (NCBI): domain Eukaryota; kingdom Metazoa; phylum Arthropoda; class Insecta; order Lepidoptera; family Pieridae; genus Colias; species Colias behrii. The sequence continues at coordinate 2,434,398 of JARWMC010000013.1, forward strand.
GCGCGGGGACCTAATCGAGAAATTCCGTAACGAAAAAACCTCACGCTCCCCACTCCGACGGGCTCGGAGGTGTGGCTTGAAGGCATGCTATGCAATAGCTTTACCGCGGCAGTCCCCGAGTGCCACACGTCTTTTTTTATCACCGGTTCGTACAAACTTTACATACAAAGAACACAAGTTATGTATGTAATACTATTCATGTAGGTAATTAGACACTGTAACAACTTTTTTTTATATTATTCTAGTTTTAATTACCGTATATACTCCCTTAGCTGCTTTTGCACCGCTCGAAGTTTGAACAGCAGCGTCGCGGTCTGGTCGAAGTATTCTATAGCATCCGTGACGCTGCCTGCGCGTTGCTTGTTGTCAACTATTTGCTGGTTTCTGAAGAGAATGTTATCATTAGTGAGGTCATTATATGTGCTATAGCAGTAATAAACACAAGCACAAGCTATTAATTTGAATAATAGGTCAATTTATAAAATGTTAAGGCCAATTATGTTATCTATTATAATAAGACAGAAGTTAAACAGGTTTTAATAACTACGTATTTCCCGATAGACTACATTAATATGCAATAAAAAGATGGATATATTTCAATAGACATAAGTGGTATTTTGTGCGAAAACCTCAGTTCGTTTGGGGTAATCCCAATCGCTTGTAATGTTATCCTCTCCTTTTTTTTTTATAGTGGGGAAATCTTCTTAGATACCCCCGGCTCCCGGGGATGGAGCCGTGGTTATGTCGGATTTCTACTGACTAAAACCCCACTCTGTTCCATCGCGCTGCTTTGGACGGAACTGCGGGAACGGTTACGACTCTACCGCGTGTCCCGCCCAGCAGATGCCCGTTTCCAGGCCCACCACTAGAACCCCCCTCGCTGGCGGCTGCTGGAACGAAGACTTACGCCGCCAACGCGCAGACAATGGATCTTTCCCCGCTCCATCATCCGCGTTCCCCCGAACGCCCGACCCCATCACCGTCCGGCCGGAGGGTGCACGCCGGAAGGTCCTCCGATGTGTGAAATACACGTCGGGGGACCCTCCGGCGCACTTTTATAGAGATTACCTCGCAGCCCCCACCTCACCAGAGGTGGCGGCCCTCGGTCCGGCCCCACGGACCGGATTACGAGTTGGCAGACGGCCGTTTTACAGCGGCCGCCGCCCCACACCTCTCTGCAGGAGTCTCCGCGCGTCATCACAATGACGCGTCGGGATCCCGCCCTCCGCTGCACGGCGTGGCTTGCTAAACTAGCGAGCCCGGCGCGCCGCGACCTCTGGCCGCCATCCACCGCCGCATAAAAGCCGGCTCCTCTCTGGCCCACAAACAGGACCTCTGCCGTCGGGTCAGTCGAGGCTTTCCAACCCCAACTGCCGTTCAGCGCCACCTTTGCCTAGTGGACACGGGGTCCGCCAAGCCACGATCTCTGGCCGCCATCCCACGCCGCACACAGCGGCTGCTGGGCCACACCTAGCCCTGGCCGTCGGGCCGGTCGAATCTCCCCGACTCTAAACCAGCCGTTCGGCCCCTCGCTGGTCCAATTTCGCTTCACTCAGAGGGCCATAACTCTGAGCTACTGAGCCCCTCCGCCGCGACAAGGCCTGGACCGTTGGGGGGAATGTTATCCTCTCCTAGTACATCATGCTAATTTTATGCACGTAAAATTCTGCATTATATTTTTTTTTTTCACGGAAAATACAGATGATAATATTTGGGAAGAAGATAGATTATTCTTATTAGTTAACATATAATACGCATACTTCCAGCTAGTAGATTATAATATGCACCACATTTATTTTACGACTCATATCAAATCATCTGTTTTCTATAAAAAAACAAACATCTCTCTCATCCATACATTCTTGCAAGCTTACCCGCTTATAACATACTAGCTGCTCCACGCGGTTTCACCCCCGTGGCTCCACCCCTGTTGGTCGTAGCGTGATGATATATAGCCTATAACCTTCCTCGATAAATGGGCTATCTAACACCGAAAGAATTTTTCAAATCGGACCAGTAGTTCCCGAGATTAGCGCGTTCAAACAAACAAACTCTTCAGCTTTATAATATTAGTATAGATAAGTAGGATTTAGATTATAATATGTATTAGTTACACACGTAGTAACTATTTAGCATTTAGTAATCTATGGTACCTATCTACTACGCGAATGAAACCGCGTACTCCAGCTATCATACATTTTCGTACGCACATGGAATACGAAATTACATAAACAATTCGAGATGAAAATAGATAATAGTACATTTGAAGGTAAGCAAATAAATTCGGTGCACGTTTGCGAAACAAATTCAATTATGGGATTGTTTATATTAGACGCAGGTCAATGACCGTGAGATAGCCTTGACACGCATTACTGAATTCTTTCAGGGGCATTTACTTTTTATAATATTGGTTAATGTTTATAGCTCGTTTCTTTATATCATGTTCTTTGGTTATTAACTTATTAGTGTTATTTCTATACTAATTGTTTTGTCTGTTTGTTGATTTAATTTTCTCACCTGAATAACTCAACTGATATTTGATGTATTGGGAAGTCTGTTATTTAATGTTCATAACATAAAAAGTATATTACGATATCTCATAAATATAATTATTAATAAAATTCGCATTTCGAAATCTCATATATTTCGTATTTTAGATTTAATAACCTCTCTTTTATTTATACAATATTGTACAACATCCATCATCGTTGATCGTAAATCCTAAATCTAATCTTATTATAACATTTATATAACTGGGGACTCCCAGTTGTATACAGTTGATTTATCTTAAATGCTAAATCTAAGCGCCTTATTATAACATTTATTTAATATAGGGACTAACAGTATAATTGTATACAGTAGGACATAAGATTTTTCCTCATCAAAACGTCACAGACCGTTATGAATGAAGATCAGCTATTTAAATATATATGACTCATTTTAATTCAATTGTTACGTAGTATTACCAGTACTGAACTATGCTTTATGAGATATAAAAACACGTGCTATTGAGAATGTTATTTTAAAATAATTAAAAACCAATAGATATTTCTAATATTGAATTATTTATTAGTAATTAATTACGAACTAGATAAATCAGTTGTATAAAATTGCTTTATCAAATAATTTGGTTTGAAGAGAAAAATATAAGGACAAATAACTTGGTTTTGTTTATTATAAATAACTTTTTTAAATCGTTCTTATGTTAGTGTACAATATGTAAAATTATTTAATGTATTTGGGATCTGATGTTTTATCGTCAGATTTTAATCCTTAGTTTTAATCATAGAAAATATGAAACCGCGAAAATATGAAATATGTTCTATGTAGTCTAAAGTATAAAAAAACTATAATGCATTTTTATAGGATAAAGTTCAAACATTAGTATTTAAAACTAATGAAGTATGACGTTTTTTATAAATTGAAACATACTTGGGAAAACCGAAGAAGCCACAAGGAATTACGTCGTGGAACAAAATTGTTTACTGAAAACTTGATACATGAATGAAACTGTAGTGTATTATGTATATAGAGTTATTTATTTATCCTTTAATGCTTTATATAGTAATGAGATTATTATGAATGAACGTCAATACGGATGCATGAATTGTTTTATACTAACAAATTACCTCATGACAATGTTTTCATGTCACTGAAACTGGTCTGCCTAAAAATCAGAAAGATGAACAAATTTTGATAAGAATGTTTATATTTCAATGTAGTTAAACAAATGAAAGTTATTAGTCATCTAAAAAACTTCGTAAAACCTATTAATATCTATACAGGGTGTTCCGCCGTCGGTATACTAAGCTCAAAGGAGGTTATAGTTTTGCATACGCTGAGTACGTAAAAAATACTTATAAAATTCCAGACGCATTTTTTTTTCAAATACATATATGAATTCTTAAAACTCTATGTGTACACCTCCAACCAGCAACCCGCCCAATTTTGCCACCCGTACGTGAGCTATCGTTTAAGATTATGTTTTCATAGACAAAAGGCTCAAATTAGCGAAGCGTTATATGCCAGTTGGGCGAAGCTAGAGAAGAAAACATGGATTTTAAGGAAAAATTTAGCAAAAAATTTTTGACGTATGTAATTTTGTTGTTTAAGTATTTTTTACGTGATAAGTGTATGCAAAACTACAAGACCCTTCGCGCTTAGTATACCAATAGTGGGACACCCTATATATGTATTAATTAATACCTTACTTAATACCTTTAGATATCTATAAGAGAATACATTTTTACACTTAGTCTTTATCCACTCAAGTGCGGGACGACCGGGAGCCGGTCGATCCACATTCAGGGGCTTGTGCGTTGCGACCGGCTCCCGGTCGATCAACAGTCGTGGGTTTTGCGTTCGCTTTATAAAACGGTCTAATAACCTTCCTCTTTCTAACTTATATGACATGTTAAGGAAAGAACAGGCTAGCTATAAATCAAGATAACAACATAACCACATGATTTAAGTGGCCCACTTTTCATGACACATTGAGTAGGTAGTTTTTTGTACAAAAAAATAAACAAGGAATGTGTAAAAAAAATGTATGGGAGGGTATGATGTTTTTATTTTCTCGTAAGAAGAGTGTAACAAAGGATCAATAAATATTAAAATCTCACTGAACAGCTGTTTTAATTTTTTATTAGCAGACAAAATGTAACAAAAATTACAAGGGTACATTTGCTTTGACTTACAAGTTGTTTTTATTTATTTAAATGTTACCATGTTTTGACAAGGCATAGACTATTTTATTATCTATGAATATACATATATACTTGCAAATGTGCTATTGAGGAATCTGAGATAATCGACTTTAAAAAAATATTGGACCGCCAAAAACCCCAACTGCGGCGGCACCGGGAGCCGGTTTCGCACAAGACCCGATTTTTGCAAAATGGCTCCCGCACTTGAGTGGATAGAGTATTTAGTAAGAAAATACAGAGGAAAATGTACGTCATATTGTCAATTTGCTACTTAGCCAGACTTTCAGAATAATATACGGGCTTTTTTCAAAACTTTCAATTTGTACCGAGGTCGAGAAGTCGATCAAAAGTGTAAAGCGTGAAAATTTTGTGAGAATAAACCAGTTACTAGAGAGAAAATACGTTAAAAATGGTGGGTATTAATACTTACTTCTTTTCCAGAACCTGATATTCCGGACTGTCTTCTTTTATATCCTTGTGTAGGGGGATCAATGCTGGCACCAGGTTCAAAGTATTATCCAAGAGATCTCGGCCAAGGACCATGTGGGTTATATACCTGAAGGAGAAATTTAAGAATTATCTAATAACACTAAATTTATTTATTTCAAGACAAGCGCCAAGTTTGTATAACAATGTATGGCATAGAACTAAAATAATACATTCGACTAGTCATTGACTGTTACAATTAATTGGTATTTTCGATTACCTATGAACTTAATGTTTATTAAGTTCATAGGTACTAGTAGTTCGAAGATGGGAGGATGAAATTAAGGCTATAGCTGGAAAAACATGGCCAAGGAAAGCACTTGGAAAGATGGAGGAGGCCTTTGCCAGGATTGGGCAAACAGACCGTGTTGTTGGTGTCATTGACTCATCAGAGTCGTCAGAAATTGTGTCTGAATAAAGGCTTATATTATTATTATCAGTATGATTTAGAGCATGTTTTTTTGCAGCAAAGAATACTTACCTATTTAAAAATACATTCAAAACAAATATGAAAATTGAAAAATATATCTACGAATTTTAAGCTTTAATAGCTTCCCTGTTTTTTTTATTTTAATTATTGTACATACTAGCATAAAATTTTTATTAGTGTACCTTTCATGAGCTCTGGACTGCAGGTATCCCCATGCGAAGTAATTTATACCAAGCACTGATGCTATGCCCTTACACTCAATACTTCGCAGAAGGTTCTTGAATCCAACCAGATACCTAAACAAACAAAATAATTACATAAAAAGAACGTGTGCACGAAATGATTTTGAATTTCGAATTTCGAATTTCGAATTCTCCTCTACGTTATTTTTCTTTTCTGTGCCAGCTTTTTTATTTATTTTAAATTTTAATTTGTAACAACCACGCTACGGTAAGCGAAATAATTTTGAATTTAGAATTCTCCTCTACATTATTTTTTTATGTGCCAGTTTTAATCATACCTAGAAATATTATATAAATGCTAATAGAAAGGTAATTCCCGTTAGAACAAAATTGTCCCCACAAATGACGACATCTTTATAAAACGTACTTATTAGTCATTTAAATAAACTCTAGTAAAAAATACAATACCCTCAAACTTTGACTCACACAAATAATTTTAATTAAGGCGTACATGTCACCAATTCATCAGTTTAATAGTTCACTCATAAAGAGTAAACTAAATTAAACGGTTCACTCATAAAAAAATCAAATTAAACGATGTGTGACATTTCTTATTCACAATACTTCGCGAAATCCATTCAATATGATTCATGATTTTGAGATGAATCATTCTTATGTTAGCGATGATCACAAAATCTAACTAATTTTTATGAGAAATTTACTACATAGCCGGTGTAAGATTTATTTTTTATTAATTGAGTGTTGCCCGCAAAATATAATTGACCGAATATTATATTTGCGGGTGATTCTGTTTTCAAAGTATAATAGTCTAAAAATCGTATCTTTTGAAAAAGGCAGTGAATGTGAAAACGTGCAGGCAGTTTTCTGCATTTTTTAGATTTATAACTATTATAACCAAACTTTATTTTGCAAAATATTTTACTGTAGCAACAATTTTACCGAAGTGAAATGTCACTGGGGATGAAACCCAAAATTTAAATATAAATTAAAATATATTCATGAATACAGAATACTGAAAGTTTTTAAAACTCATAAATTAACTAGTTTTAAAATATTATTAATAGAATTATAAATTTGCCAAATTATTTACATATGCCTGTATTATTAGTCATACAGTATTGTATTATCTGTATGCTCTAAGATCTGTGGTCATATATTAATTAATAATTATTGTAATCTGTGTCCCTGCTACATAATTTTTTTGATATTATTCAACTCGAATTATAATGAGGTATTTTATACGTAAATCTAAGTATTTATAACAGTTGTCAGAACCATTACCGTTATTAAAACCATTATTCAAATATTTAAGGAGCCACATATTATGTATTTGAACTATATAACTTATGAAAGAAGGCATCGTATAGATAGTACAATAGGTAGAAGGTAGGTCGGTACGCATTTTATCAAGTACTACCGGTCCGCCCCGGGGTACATATTTATGTTTTCTCTACATAAGAACCCTCTCCTCGTACTTCAAGGAATATAATAAAAAAAGAATTATCGAAATCGGTTCAGCCGTTCACACGTGATGCCGTGACAACGCGAAACGGATTTCATTTTTATATAATAATTATATAGATATTAATTTAAATACCGTTTATTTTTTGAAAAGGCGTGGATTATTTACTTAAAAATAAATTTTAAAACTTCTTAAATTAATGTAGATAAATAATAATTATATTCAAAGAATAACTTTAATCTAATTTGAATATGTGTAACACCCTGTGATGTTGACTGTACAGTGTACTCCATAATAATATATTATAATTATTATTTCTTAATATGTACCATTATGTACTAATATGAGTGTAATACTTCATGAATGGGATGTAATATTGTTTATTCTTTACCTTCACAACAAATAGCGTGTAATATTTGACGTATTTAGCACGTAAATTCTGAAGAGTCATTGAGTGCGTAATTTAAGGTTTTCTATTAATGGTTATTTTCAGACACATAATACATACATACCAATCTAAATACTTAATAATATATTTGATACGATTGCCAAATAAATAATTCATTGAAGTATCACTCGGATAATTATTTTTTACTTACTGTATCATTTGCTCATCCTCACCAACGGACAAAAACGCGGGAAATTTTCAAAAATCGTTTTTCTAATTTTGTGTAAAAATTCTGCATGCTTCATATTTATTTATTTTTGTCCTATTCGGCGATAAACGTAAAAGCGTTGACATCCTACTATATTCGAAAGTTTTTATTCCTTCAAGAAAAAAACTACTGGATGTATTTAGATGAAACTTTACAGTAATATAGGTTATACATCAGACTAACACATATAGAGCTATGGAAAAACATGATTTTGCCCGCGGGTTCGTCCACGAGTGAAACCGCGCGGGATCTCTAGTTTCTTTTATAATCATTGTAAAATAGTTTTGCCCGCGGATTTGTCTGCGATTGCAACCACGCGGGATAGCAAGTCTGTAATAAATCATTATAAATTAGTATAGATATAAAACAGAAGTTTAACAATTTAACAATATAAACATTAATTACCCGATCAATCATCGGTAACACGAAAATAATGACATCAAATTATTTACATTTAAGCGAGTTGATTGCATCGCAAGCACTGATTATGATAATCATAGATGCATCGATGGATTAACCTCAATATTCAATGGTGTGGATATTGGTTTATAATAAATTATACTTAACTTTTGAACTATGTTTTACTAGATGACTTGGTGAATGTTAAAACTGGACAATTTTTAAAACCTAAGTGTCCTTTTACTTAAGTGAAATGAAATGAAATGAAATAAATGAAATATGAAATGAAATAAATTTATTTGTAAAGTTCATACAGTTTTAAGTTGTACAGTTGAACATTCCGAACATATTCACAGAAACGTACCTGAACCACGGCTTCCTGAACAAAATCTTGTATAATAAAAACCGCAATATACGTAAAGAACTTTGTTTCAGTTTGTACCCACATTCCTCCGCTTCTATTGGTCTTAGCGTGATGATATAAGTATAGCCTTCTTCGATAAATGGGCTCGATAATTCGAAGTCCTGACGTTATCGCGTTCAAGAAAAAAATAATTTCTTCAGTTTTAAAATATTAGTAGTAATTGTACATTGAATAAATAATAAATAGCGGCCACCCATCAATACACTGACCGCGCATCAGGTTGCTTAACCGTGTAACAGGTCTTGTTAAGTAAGACATCCTCTCAAGGGGTCAGTAACAGTAAACAAATCGAAAACCGCTACGCAAATATACGCAAACAGTAGCAGTTACAATTGTAGAGTGATTAATAAATATTGTGCAAGATTCATGTGCTAATAAAAATGGACGAAATGAGAGAAATGTTTTTTTTAAATATTATGATTAAGGAATTAATTGGGCCAGAAAATGTATAAATAAGAACATAACATAATAAAAACTAGGTCAATAATCATGCTACAATTTTAAACAAAAATTTTTGGGAAAATAGATTGCTATACCTACTCTCACGCATGACGCATAGACTAGAGTAGATAATTTTTGAAACAAAAAAAAATCGCAGTAGGATGAAACCCATTACAAAAGGAGGGGAATATGATGAAAATAAAAGGAAAAATAAATTACGGTCAATCCGAGTTCGGGAAGTGGGAGGGGGGGAGCTTTTAAGAGAAAAAAATGGTTTCTCTCGATTTCCGACAAAACTACAAGTCCTGCGGAAAAAAGTTCAATTGCAAAGTTGTAGGTAATAAAAAGTTCTACAACTTTTGTATTCACAATTTTTTCACATAACTTCAAAATTTATGTGAAAAATTCAAAAAACCAAGTTTTTGGTCTTTTATTTTTATCTACTTCAAAATTTATTTTTTTTCTACGAAAGGAGGACGCGTCAAATTGGGCTTGAAACTTGGGTTAAGACCAATACACACGAAATATTGTTTTTGTGATAGATCATTACACATACCTAACGGAAAAAAATAAAATAAAAAAATAAATCAACCGGGTTCTTGTACAGTCAAGGCAAAAAGTTTTATTTATTTGGCTATTATTTTGCGCACAATAACGGTGTTTTTAATTCGAGTGAAGTAAATATAAACCTAAATGTCACTGGAGTGACTGAGTTTAACCACAAAGAACGTCTAACTACGTTGAATTATAATAAACACGGTATAGGTACCTGTTACAAAACATAATATTGGTGTATTTCGGTTATTAGAAGGCTTAAGATTAGTACGTCTTTGTAAGTGAAAGTGAATTGGAGTAACATAAAGATATTGAAATTGTCTTATAACAGTTATTAATTGCAAAAAATATTATACACAAAGAAATAAAACTTGATGTGACTGTCCAACTCAAGTGTTCAGGCCCAACTTCCATAGTAAAATGCCCATTCTCCTTTGGTGGAAACTTACTTTATTATGTCCCAAATACACTGTAATTTATTTGATTGAAAATATTTATTTTTTCGCCTTATTTTGAATTAATACCAAAAAAACAATCTAATTTTCAATCGAAAAGTCACCCGTCAAAATAAATGTTCTCAGGAAACGCATACAAACAGTGTGATAATGAGCTTTTACTAAATCAGGCACACTTCTCGAACTCTATATTTTCTCTTGTATCGGCTTTTCGGTAATATTTCAAAAGAAAAAAAATCATCTGTTGTAAGTTACGATACAACTAATATTTTACAGCATATTCAAAAGCAAAATGATGTCGATAAAAACATTTAAGGTCGTTTGAGAAATTTGCCTGATTTAGTAAAAGCTCATTATCACACTGTTTGTATGCGTGTCCTGAGAACATTTACTATGGTAATGTTTATTTTTTTTTACACCATATGAAAGTAGAGATTTCAATGAACAAAAAGCTCCCCAAGTTTTTGAAAAAAGCTGATATTTTGACGGGTGACTTTTCGATTGAAAATTAGGTTGTTTTTTTGTATTAATTCAAAATAAGGCGAAAAAATAAATGTCTTCAATCAAATAAATTACAGTTTATCTGGGACATAATAAAGTAAGTTTCCACCAAATTTCGTAGAAAAAAAATAAATTTTGAAGTAGATAAAAATAAAAGACCAAAAACTTGGTTTTTTGAATTTTTCACCTAAATTTTGAGGTTATGTGAAAAAATTGTGAATACAAAAGTTGTAGAACTTTCTATTAACTACAACTTTGCCATTAAACTTTTTTCCGTAGGACTTGTAGTTTTGTCGGAAATCGAGAGAAACCATTTTTTTCTCTTAAAATCTCCCCCCTCCCACTTCCCGAACTCGGATTGACCGTAATTTATTTTTCCTTTTATTTTTATCATATTCCCCTCCTTTTCTAATGGGTTTCATCCTACTGCGATTTTTTTTTATCTTTTTATTATTTTTAAAGGCTTCTACCCTAGTGTAGCAACCCTATAAAACGGCTTAGCAGGTAATATGGTATGCGGATTAAATTATATTTGTAAGTTACATATTATAAAATATACCTACTGCCTACTGGTTACTTATAATGTATTCAAACTGAAAATATACTAGCCGGAAAAAATAGTCACATAATAAAATATTCTCCTTAGAAATTACAATGATAACTCATAAAATCCGACGCAGACGTTCCCAAAAAATACGGCTCTCATTTGAAATTCACAAGGATACGGAATTCGGAATGACAAAGTGTCTCGTTAAATCATACCTCCATATAGTACTGCTATCGGTGTCCTTTATTTCCTTTGTGAGATGAGTCAGTAAGGCAGCATTCGCGTTGGTGTACCATTCGACGACTTCCGACATCGAAGTACCCGGATTGATCTTGGCCCTGGAACAGATTGCGTGAAATTGCGTCAAGTATGTCGAAATGTGTTAATGTGTGACAAGTGTGGGGTTCCCTACATCCGTGTACCGTCAGCAATGGAGATTGAAAATAAAAAAAAGGTGAAATTACGTAAAAATATCAGTTGCTGATTTGTAATCGTTCCTGAAGAATTTTCTAAGGAATAATAATATGCAATACCTACATAATATTCGTGATATAGATAATAAACAAAAATGAGTTGTAAGTAGATAATGTACAACGTTTTGTTACCAAACAGTACAAGAATAGACGCTATGCCAACATGTTCTACTTGATGTTATTAATATGCAAAGATTGTTAGAATTAATATTGTATACTAGATTTCCGCCCGCGGCTTCGCCCGCGTTTTCAAAGGAAAACCCGCATAGTTCCCGTTCCCGTGGGATTTCCGGGATAAAACCTACCCTATGTGTTAATCCAAGTTACCTTCTATATGTGTGCTAAATTTCATTGTAATCGGTTCAGTAGTTTTTACGTGAAAGAGTAACAAACATCCATACATCCATACAAACTTTCGCCTTTATAATAGTATAATAAAAATAATAATAATAGGATAGGATATGCAGCATTAAGGTCCGTAATCATCCTGGACGAAGGTAAAGCTGATATTATGATCCGCTTCGATAATATTATTAAGAAGCTAGTATATTTTATTAACTTTCGTTGCTTACAGTACGAATAGGATAAAAGAAGCCAGGAAAACACCCAAAGGTTTAATCAACAATTTACCTGTGCTGACCAGAATACTAATTTTCAATTAATCACCTTAAACGGATATCACATTGGTATTACCTATCTACAACTGTTGTGATTGCTTAAAATATATAGTTTATTATTATTTAGCCATGGCTGTTCCACTGCTGGGCAAAGGCCTCTCTTCCCTTTGACCACTAACAATAAAGAACTTACAAGTCGACGAACGAGTCTTAAAATATAGAAGTAGTAGATACCTACTATTTTTATAGCATTTCATCATTGAAATGTTGGACCTCATGATCACACACAAAGTTTTCCTCACAATCAATATTTTATATTCTCTCAAGTTATCTTTGTTCCGGAATTTAAGGGACTTTAAATCCAAAATTACGCAGTGCACTACAAGAGGCTCCATCTTTCTACGTAATTATGAGACTGTGAAAACTAAAATATAATTTATTTGGTAGTTTTTAAATGTAACTGATAAAGATATTGCAGTCTTTCGACGTTAAAAATTTATAGTTTTAACAATAGATGCACTACTTATATCTAGGAATAAATAAAAAAAAGGAAATAAAAATATTATTACACAATATTGCGGTGCTGTGGTTATAAGCGCGTAACAAAAATAGGTAGGAATACTCACTTACAGAGAATGTGGTATTAAGCAATAATTACGTGTTCACCCGACTCATCTGGTTTTTTTTTATAATAACCCAAGTTGAATCAACCCCCATATAAGGTAGCTTTTAAAACACATTACTAAAATGCATAACCATCTTACATGCTTTACAAAAAATATAAAAGATCTCAGAAATCAAAAACTTTTTATTCATGTAAACTATTATAAGTATTTGTGATTTTTTTAAACAACGGAACAAACTCAACAATCATCAGTTTAAATAACACAATCAAAAATATTTAAACCTTTTATTATAATTCATGTTATAATGGGTACCATTTTCGTAATAGACTGGTTTTTTTTTTTAAGTTCACAGCACAGATTATAATATGACAATGACGTACGCAACAGATTAAAAATATTTTTTATCTATATTTTAACAATTTGCAGACAAGCAAATGATGATATATTTAGTATTATATTATTATCAAAAAATCTATCTCTTTAAATAGAAACAGTATTTGTGTTTGTCATACAGTTTGTTTTGCTCGAAGCTTCGCACGAAGTTTCTCCACGTGTATGCAGGCGTCACAAATTTGAATTAGTTATTTATAACTTTTTAAAATAACAATTTAATCTTTAAAATAGTTATTATTTCGATTGTATTAAGCCCAATAACACAAGGGAGTATTAAAATTTCTTACTTATTGCTTGATCATCAATATTTACGGTAAATATAAAAATAACTATCATAAACGCATTTCGAAAAATATATTTTATGACAATTCAACAATAACATTAATTAATATAGCATTTGCCCAGACACTGCATAATATAAGAAGATACACCTTTAAAATAAGGTATGATTAAAATACATACATAAAAATATCTTATATCATGGTCCCCTATTCAAAAAGGAAATGTTAAATCCCCAAAACATTATATAAAAGTGATTGACTACATATGTGTGCTATAGGACCTAAATAAATAAAAATATTATCTCAAGCTGCTACATAGGTACGTAAGAAAAAGACACTTTATTAATGTTTGTTCGAAACTTTTGCTTCCCTGAGAAAGTTATATATGCATTAGGTAGGTATAAAGACACGTGTATTTTAAGGTCATTTTTCATGTATGTGATATTTTACATTACTACTTATTACTACTACTTATTACCCATTTTTATTTATCATTCATTTGTACCTTTCTCTTCTCTGCTTTCGCGGAAACACATATTTAAATGATGAAAGAAAAGATGAAAGTTTAGCAATTAACAACTCGTTATTTTTTTTTTATAAAGCTCAAAAAATGTTTTTTCGCCTTTGAATGATTATTTTTACCTATTACTGGTTAATTGTTATCCTGGGATAAAATAACAACAAATTTATCCTGTTTATTCATTATTATTTTATTTATTCTTCTAAACAAACTCACAAAGTATAATTCAATTTAAATTTTCGATAGGTACAACTACAAATTACTTAATTTCGTTTCCAATTTTCATTTTCAGTAAATTCACTTTCTAAAAGTGTTGGATGGTGTTATTTGCTTATGCTTATTAACACTACAGTGCACGCGCGTTCTACTATGGTAGAACGCACTTACTTATTTTACCGCCATTCAGTCATTCTTACACCTAACCCCCTCCGCTCCCAGATAAGCTAAGTCGACAAAATTGCCAAACGGATTAGTATGGCGCATACATGCAACGTACGCGCATGTTCCTGTTATGAAGTGTCAAAGTTCGGCTTCTACTATAGTAGTACATGCGAGTATTGGTGTAATTAAACTGAAGGTAAGTAAAACTTTCTTTTTTGGGTTTTAAAATTATTATCAATGGACATTGAATGATTTAAATTTTAAAATTTAACTATGTACAGTTGCATTACTATTTCGTGTGTTATGATGTATTTAATAATTAATATTTCTTTGCTTTAGCGAAAAAATTGACCCCGTCTTGGAAGCGCGCGTGACCCAATGGCTGAACGAAGAATTAGAGGACGAGGAAGTGATCCAAAGTGACTCGGACGATGGGGAAGTATATGTACAACCAATGGAACAGGAAGATAGGAATCAGATGCAGGAAGCTGTAAGTGAAAATCATGCATCAACATCTGAAGATGACACGCCTCTTTCTGAACTTGTCCAAAACAATACACGTAACAATACATGACTTTTATGTATCTCGAAATGGAACACGCTGGAGTAAAACATGCCCTTCACCAACCCGGGCAAGATCTCATTGGAATAAATGCCTTGATAATCCACCAACTAAACAAAGGCCAAGAAAGAATTGTGAGACGTAATTTTCTTTACGATCTTTCGTACGAGCTGGTGAAACCCCTCATGGCAAGAAGATTGACAGTCGAAAACCTTCCCCGCGAATTAAAAAATAAGACTAAATGGCTTTTGGGTCACGTAGATGAGGTACCAATACATGATCCTCAAAAAATGGGAAGAGTAGGCAAATGTTGCCTGTGCTCCCGAGCTCGAAATCGGTCGACGAAAAAATGGTGTAAGCGATGTGCCAGATGGATTTGTCCTGATCACCAAGTTGTGGTCTGAATTGAATGTCAGGATGATGGCCAATAAGTCGGTCATCGCTTATTAGAAGTTTATTTTTTTTGAGCTGATCTCAAACTTGCCAAAAATGTTGATTATTTTCTTGATCTCATAATTTTATCCTAATTTTAATTATATGCTATTAAAATTTTATTTTTCTCTATAATTATTTGTTACAATAATTAAAAGTTTAATATTACTGAGTATTATCATTTTAGGACTACTCATTTTTTTAATATTTCAAATACAGTTTTCTACTATGGTAGAGCACACGAGCAACCATGTAAAAAAAAAAGGGCGCGTGCACTGTAGTGTTAATAACACAATTATACAATTATGCGAAAACATTAGTAAAATTAATAAAATAAGTATATTTTTTTTTTACAGTTAAATTGGTACTAAAAAACGGTTTTTACGTGTGAAACCGCAAAGAGATCCACATTTCAGAACGATGAATAACATCTCCAGTAACGACAGGGTCCTTTGATTCATCGATTCCTGTTTAATATGACTCAGGTCCTTTACCTGGTTGCTAGGTAATTAATTTGCTTTCTAAGTTACGCGTAAATTGTTCCCGGGAAGTGCGCACTTTGAACGTTCGCATGCTACGTTTGAACCTGTTATTACGTCTCTCTATATAATACATATTTCAAAATATAATAAAACTTCTTTCTCTTTGACCATTATCCACAGGATAGGAATTGAACATCAGTTTAATTTAACCTTACTAACTATAATAATATATATTATAATTACAAATATATATTATTATAGTCTCGGTCTAGTGGATAAAAAGGTTAAATTAAACTGATGTTCAATTCCTATCCTGTGGATAATGGTCAAAGAGAAAGAAGTTTTATTGTATTTTGAAATAATATTTAAGCTAATTACGGTATATATGTAATTTAAAATAGAATTGAAGCTGAATCTGGTCATCAAAAATTAAATAAAAGAGAAAATATATTGCGCATTTTTAAAAAACCAAAAAATATAATTAACTATCAAAACACCACTACAATTTATGATTTATTTTCGATTAAGTTCATTATGTTATTATGCCAATCAAATTATATCTCTTTCATAGATGATAGTCCCATAAGATTGGCTACAGTGGAAAATTCTGGAAGCCAACGCGCCAAACTCATAAATTGTCTTCCAGCTACTTCAATTTCAATTAAAAAGAGCCTTTGAAACGAAAGCTAATAATTGTAAGGCGTGCCCTATTGAAGTAGCAACTGAAGATTTTTTTACGACTGGCTCCATAAATATACAATAAAATCTATAATGAATGTTTTATGGGCAGGTGCCGTGTCCTCGATAACAGTACTTTTTTGTTATTAGTAGATAATGTTATTACCAAGAAGCTTATATTATCATAATACACTGGAGATTTCGGTATGAACATTTGACGTGTAACAAGAAAATATTGCCCAGTTGTTGTGTTTTATCACTTTCACACCTAACTTGGTATTGCCACTGTTAATACGAAGTTTTCCCAAGGCTACTATGTATGCTGTAATATTCTGTGCAAAAGGTTAGTTTTTGTACATGAGTTTGTTGATAAATTGCCAACAACGTCATTCAGAAGCATTGTTGGATGAGACAATTATTATTTATGCTAAATAAAATAAGTATCTGAACCAATTATTAAAAAGCGATACTCCCTGATTATGGGTAGTTACCATAATAAAATTGTAGCAACTCTCACTTTGACAATATGGCATAAGTGTCAAAAAAATTGCGTCGCTTCGAATATTTAAGTTAATATTGTTGCGTATTTAATAAATATTTTCCGAATATAAATAATGTATTGCATTGTGAAAAATTGCAGAAGTTTTTGGACACCAAATTCTGGCATAAAATTTCACAGGCAAGTGTATATTTACGCTATTTACAATATTTCCTCAATACTCATGCATTTACCTGTTTAGAATCATTTTCATGGCAAAAATCGTCAATTTTATCATCATTTTAGTAATCAATCATGCTAAATATCTTCTATCTATCTTCTTTTCCTAATAATTTCGTCATTTTTCAATAAACCAATTTAACAAGTAAGGTAACCATGATGACGAGTTTTTACGGATAGCGAAGAGAAAATATTGTAATAGTTAACAAAATTATGATGAACATTTAGAACACCATTTCAAAGATTTTTATACTAGTTATGAAACAACGCACGACATCGATATTGCACTCACATGTGGTTTTATGTTTGTTCTTCTTTAACATAGAAATTAATAGTTTTTTAACTTACCAAATTTTTTTTGTTTTACTTATTTCAGCTTTCCAAAAAATGAAATAAAAAGAAATAAATGGCTGTCCATAGTGCCTATCAAGGGTAAAATTTATCAACATGCCAGAATATGCAGTTTGCATTTTAAGCCTGAGGATTACGGTCCAGAAAAAAGTGAAAAGTGCTATACCTTTTTATTTACCACATTCTTGTTACTGCGTCTCAACTGTGGATAAAGTAATTTTAATTATATTATAATTAACCACCATGAAACCATTATATTTCACTGAATATTTATACTAAAATAACAAAAGTATTTACAAAGTACCTATATAATCTGAAAATGTTTTTAGGCATGTAGTGATTGCATGGACCTTTCTACGAGTACAAATAAAGAAAATAATAGCCTTTCGTTGTCCGTTGATATGAATACAACTCAAAAAGAAACAGCTCTGGAAGAATGTACCTAAAAATAATATTGTAAGTTATTAATTTATTCATTTATTTATTTATGGCTTTTCTCCACAGATACTGCTTTCCGAATCGGTGGTAAATGTTAAAAATATGTATTGACGTTTCAAAAGTGCTTCTCGAAGAAGTCTAATTGAATATAAATAAACGTTTGAGTTTGCGTTTATGCATACAAAGGGACATAACAGAGAAAGCGACTTTGTTTTATAAAACAAAATACTATGTAGTGATAAAGTTTTCAATCATAGTTTAAATTAAAATCACCATTCAAAATAAATTGTATGTAGGTACAATGATGATAATTATGTATGTAATAGTCTGTATAAAGATGCCTCTACCAGTAATTCTTTGTAAATATGTACTGTAAAAAAGAAAGATTGTAGATTTATAATATTGTATACTTTGTTCTTGTTGATTTATTTAAAGATAAGCGAGTTAAATTATATTACAGTAAATTAGTATAATAAATAATGTGGATATTAAATATTGAATGTATTATTTCGCATCTGATCACCTATATTACAGTGATGAACTAGCGAACGTGCGTACGTAAGTACAGCTCCTGAAAGACATACGAATTTCTGAGAACTGTAATATCGTTACCACACATCAACACTAGCGATGCAACTCTCCCTTTGGAATATTGAAAAGTTTTAGACTGAAGCTTGAGTAACCAAAACGATGTTTTAATGTATGTAGCACTCATTTTAATTAAAAAATCGTAGTATGAGATCAAAAGTTATTAAGCGTTATTTAAAACTATCATTCTCTACCAATTAAAATGGTATGTACCTATAAAGATGATAATTATTCATGTAAGTTGACCAGTAATATTATAATATAAATACTGTTAAAAATATATGTCGTTATTATTTATAGACCATGATTTTTAGTTTTTTCTATTTCGAAAAATCCTGAATATACAAACCAGTGTGGTCACCCACAGAAAGAGACAAAAAACAACACTGACGTCATTCAAGGTTATATTTTCTTGTGACAAGTTAATGGTCATAGTGCAATCTCCAGTGTATTAGATATAAGCTTCTTGGTTATTACCTATAGTAAAGCCATTTTAATAGGCAACATTTGACAGTTCAACAAAATTCAACAACGTAACCTAGTAACGACGACATAGAATAATATACTACTTATTTCGTTTTGTTAGAACTGCACGTTTGCTTAACTTTTTTCAATTACGATTACATAATATTTATAATAATAATGACCGATACAAGTAATTTTAAGATTTGATTTTACTGATAAACCATTCTAAACACCATAAACAATTTCTGATTTAAAGAACTGACGTCGCTACAATTTTGTGTCAATAAACCTTTTTTCTTTTTAAATACCAGAGACACAGAACAGTAAAAACAAATAGAAGTGTGATGTGGGCGTGGCCCACGTGTCAATAATAAGTTTAGATCACCTAACTTGCTCTCAGTTGTGCGCAGAAAAATATTTGAGTCGGTTGTCAGCTGTCAAACCTTTTTTCCATATTTTTTCATTAATTAGGACGTGTTGTTCGGTATTAGAGTGCAAAAATGATAGCAGACGAAATAATATCAGCAATGGAGGCATTTCATACCATCGGTAAGTCTTATTAAAGTGAAACTTTTATTACATCGTCTCAAACTTTTTGGTCTGTGTAGCGCATGTCGCGTGACGGTCGGCTGCCGAGTAGGTGTAAAGCAGTGTTCGGAAAGTTTCACTTTTACCGTGGTTTCATAAAACCACACAGTTTTTTTTATTTATTTTACATATATTTTATGTTATAACTTCGCTTGTCGTAATTTGTCAAAATTGTATACAAATATCTAGTCAAAATGAACCTTAATACGTAAGAAATTAGTACTATTATAGATTGAAAGCAAACAAGACTTTCTGGAATATTATTGCAATAAACAAACGAATGTCGCTTTAGTGATGCTTGTGGCGCATATCGACAGTATCGATACTTTAGAAAAGACAAACATTATAAATATTAAATTTTATTTTATTTTTCCTTAGCTTTCATTTGTCCAATTTATTTATAGATTTCCCAAAGAGGCTAATTTAAAAGAGAAATGGATAAATGCAACGTGACGAGTTAACTGGATGCCGAACAGCACTAAGCGGTCTAACAAAGGCCACCGATACAGCAAACCTACGGCAGTTCCAAGATTTAAAATAATGCATATTTTCTGTTTGTATTTTGTAAATATAGATTAATACTATTCTATTCCGTTTTTTATTTAATAATAATAATATAAAAAGACGTACTTAGTAGTAATAAACATACTCCAAAATGTGACACATTATACTATACTCATTTAATGGAAAGAAAAAAAAAACACAAAAAATATTGAATTTATATTTTTGGTTTTATGGCATTCAAATGCTTTATAAATATAAATTTATAAAGAATAGAAAAAATTCGATCACGAGGCGGGTGTCCCTCCAGACACATAAAACTGAAAGAATAGAATAAATTCGATTGCTCTGGCGGGTCACGAGTGGCTGAGTTGGTCAGGCATCCGCCCCGGAATGGCGCGAAAGGATGCGGGTTCGCGTCCCGCCTCGTGATCGAATTTTTTCTATTCTTTATAAATTTATATTTATAAAGCATTTGAATGCCATAAACCAAAAATATAAATTCAACAAAAAAGGTCGTGTTCCATCGTTACAATATTGTATTCACTGAAAAGTGCTTCATATTGGTTGAAATGGTTGTTAATCATCTCAATAGATGGCGCGCGGTGTGTCCCTCCAGACACATAAAACTGAAAGAATAGAATAAATTCGATTGCTCTGGCGGGTCACGAGTGGCTGAGTTGGTCAGGCATCCGCCCCGGAATGGCGCGAAAGGATGCGGGTTCGTGTCCCGCCTCGTGATCGAATTTTTTCTATTCTTTATAAATTTATACAAAAAATATTTATTTGTGAATTATCGATAACAAGGCTGACATCCCTCAGGGCATAGCATCAGATAAATATCAAGTTAATGTCATTAATGTTGAGTGACACAAATTTCAACCTTATCTCCATGTGTTGAGGTTCAAAGTTATATCTATCGAAAACTAACGCCCTCTGTTGTGGAGTAGCTGAATGTTTTCGAATTTGGAATTTCTGTGCAATGAGAAACAAAACAGCTAATATACCTAGGGATGTTATACTAAAATAAACCGTAACATGGTGCGTTAGGGTACATATTGAAATGCTGAATTTATAACCTAAGTCAGTTTTTACTCAAATTAAGCTGTCCAATCAAAGGCATAGTTTACTTGTACTGTATAACTATCGGTTTAAATGTGTGGGTTTGGCGACACTGGTTTTCATACTAATTATTGTATACGTAGTATATTATTATTAGTCTGTGCTAATTATGACATTATAACACTTCTATATGTTTTTACTGTTCTGTGACCAGAGACGTTACTCCAAAAATCGAAATCTGACATCTAGAATCGAATGCATTGATTACTTGTGAATAAAAAATCATCATAAATTAATAAATGCGTTGTGTTTTTTTAACTATGTAGATACTTGTCTTATTTTGCTCCTTAAATTTACGAAAGAAAGTATATTACTGGGACAGGGATTCGCCTGATGAATTTTAAAATTGACATGTGTTTCAAGTTCGATTGACAAAAATGTTTGAAGTCCGTATCGATTAATTCACTTTAATTTCGATGTTTTTAAGCAGGTTACCTCTCTTCGAAGATAAAATTGATAGACGTCAAATGTTGCCTATTAAATTGGCCCGACAATAGTAGATAGAAATAAAGGAGAATGGCAAAACTGGGCCTAACTGTTACAGAAATCATAATATATTTAAAATTCATTATGTTAATTTTAATAATTATTTTTAAAATATTGACTTCTGATTCTATGGGAAAACAAATCTTTGAAAAAAAAAGATAATTCGTTCACTACCGGTCTTATCAAGCAGAGATGTCAGTGTTGTCAGGAGTAGAATAGTCAAATATATAATTAATACGAATGAATGTTAATTTTTGATTTTTAGTTTTATTGAATTCAAATGCTATAAAAATCAGAAGCAAAACTTAACTTTTTTTTAACACATATCTTAATTTATTTAGGTCATTCTATAAAATAAAAACATATTTTACTTAATCAATAATAATTATAACAGTTTTATTTAGGTAGCTGGCCATTAATAAATGTCAAATTATTAATCATAATTGTGTCAGTGATGAGTGATTTGTTATGTTTGTTGTTTGACTTTTGAGTGAAGTTTTAGTAACGTTATATTCAAAATTGCCATAATCGTCTATTTTTAAGATTTTTACTCTAAAGATATGTATTATTTGAATTGATTGAATAAGACTTTATTATGAAAGCGAATCCTGATTCATCCATTTATAAAGATATAAGAAATGTACCTACCTAGTGATTGTTGATGTTTTGGTAAGTTAAAATGTGTGTTGAATAATATGTGTTAGATCCAATATTTGTTTTACCTGACTGTTCTACTGTTACACTTTTATTAGCTAGACAATGTAGATAGAAAATAAACTTACCTGGACCTAGAAAAAGGCAATGCTATTCATTTAACTCAAGCAAACTAACTTTTATTTTTGTTACTTTACACCCCAATATCTCTGCTATCCTATAGAACAGATCTATAATTATTATATTCATAGAATCTGTATATTTTTATCTATTTAATTCCCCATAAATCATCAGTGTAACGATCAGGCCCAGAGTCCTATGGGAGTTTGCCATTCTCCTTTGACTGACCGGTTGGCTTGGTTGGTAGTGGCCCTGCCTTCCAAGCCAGAGGTCGTGGGTTCGATTACCACCCGGGGCAAATATTTGTGTGATGAACATAGGATGTTTGCTCTGTGTCTGGGTGTTGATTATCTATTATAAGTATTTATTTAAAACTAGCGGTCCGCCCCGGCTTCGCCCGTGGTACATATTTACGTTTTCTCTACATAAGAACCATCCTCGTACTTCAAGGAATATAATAAAAAAAGAGTTATCGAAATCGGTTCAGCCGTTCACACGTGATGCCGTGATAACGCGAAACGGGTGCGGACCCGCCGCGCCGCCTTTTTATAGCTCCCGCCGCGAAGCGCGTCGAACGTGGCAACTGATACACAAAAATAATCCATATGGCATGATTCTGTATTCACGCGCGATGACTTATAGCGTAATTCATGTATAACTTTGGTGTTTCTACACCGATTTACATGATTCTTTTTTTATTGAATAGGTAATAATGTTAACTTTTTTTAATTAGGGATGAGTGAGAGTGTTGTAAACGTAAGAGTAGACAAATATAATCAGAAAGCTCCGAATTGCTAAGCTATTGAAGTTTCACGTGTTATTGTGAGTCAATTTTAAAAGATAGACATAATATGCTGTCTAGGAGTTTATTTTTATATATTAAAATAATTTAAAAACATTTGTGTCGTACATGATTTCTATGTTTTAACAATTAAGGCTGCACACGCGACGGAAGCTTAAAAAATGGAGTAATTTCTCCCGTTTTCCCAATATTTCCCTTCACTGCTCTGCTCATATTGATCGTAGCGTAATAAAAAGTATACTATAACCTGCCCAGGAGTATGAAGAATAATTGTGCCAAATTTCGTAAAAATCCGTCGTGTAGAAATTGATATTTTCGGATATAATTTTATAAATTTATATTTATAAATTTATATTCGTCGTGTAGTTTTTGTTTCTATAACGAATATATATGTCGCAGGTTTTTCATAAAATTAGGTTTTTCATCAAAAACCGGAAGATGACACATTTTAAACTCAATTTCATCAAAAACCTGTAACAATCCAGATTTTTGATCAAAAACCTGAACTATTTTGGGTTTATGATCTGATTGGATTGAAGGAGGAGAATATTGATTGGATCATGGATGTAAAATTTTGATAAATAAATGATTGTTTTCTTTCTACTAAGTTGCAAATGATGATGGATTGTTTTATTTATTTCATTTAAATTTGTCATAAAACAAAGCAAACCCGTGATTTTGACAAGAACTTTATCATAAACCCAAACTAGTTCAGGTTTTTGATCAAAAATCTGGATTGTTACAGGTTTTTGATGAAATTGAGTTTAAAATGTGTCATCTTCCGGTTTTTGATGAAAAACCTAGGTTTTTGATCAAAAACCTAATTTTATGAAAAACCTGCGACATATAGACAGACAGACAGACAGACAAAAATTTTACTGATTGCATTTTTGGCATCAGTAGCGATCCCTTATCACCCCTTCATATTTTTTTTTAAATATATTTCATGTACAGAATTGGCTTCTCTACAGATTTATTATTAGTATAGCTTAGATTACAAAATAAAAGACAGATGGAGCGTTGCCGAACTAAACCGAATAATTTATCGTCATTTCCTTATAGCTATGTGTGCTGTCATTTCGCCGCTGCACTGTACGTACACGGTGCTTCTGTGTGGGTGTTATGTTACCAGATATTGAAAATTTTCCCAAAATTTTCCCCGACTACGGAAGAAAGAGGGTTATGTTTTTCGAGTGTATCTATGTATAATATTTCTTTGGCACGCCCTGCAGTATAAACCGCTGAACCGATTTTGATTTATGAGGTGACATTGCAATCGTCTGAATTATTATGGTAGTGGTGTTAGTGACGTTGGCTACATAAATAAGCTGTCAGGTTTTAATTTTAATTTTTATATAAATTCTTGTTTATGATAATTTTTTATAATATTGTAAAAATTCTATTGTTACATAAATTATAAATTTTTAATTAAATAAATTACCTACATAAAAAAAATTTTTCAAAATTATAATGATTACCTATATTATTTTTTATTTTCAAAATATATGAATGCGGATAGCGGTAGTTTTTAGTCGAGAACACGGGACATTTTATTTTTAGAAAGAAAGAAGGAAGAAACCATTTATTCCAATACACACAAACACACAACAATAGCATTGTAAATTATGAATAATAGGTAATAGAAAACATGAATTTATGTATGGTTGCTTGCGCTAAAAAATGAAGCCACTCAGGATACCTGAGGCATAATACCTTAGCACTGATTTTCAGTGACACCTTACGACATACACATTGTCAGCTGCTTTACTGGATAATAAATAAATGTAATTCCTGAATAATAATAATTTTGTCATATCCATCACGAGTTCAAATGAATTAAATCGCGGGCGAAAACGACTCTGATGTTTTTATTTTTTAAGCTATATAAAAGTAACAAAAAAAAATTGGTTGTTTGTAAAGTAGGTTTACGATCGAGATGTTTACGTGATAACATAATGCAGTGGCAGCGCTCGAGATGAGACGGGAGATCGGTCCGTCTCTCTCTCGTTATACCTGCGATCGCGCTCGTGAGGTTTTGGTGTGACACAAGTTTCTGAACATGTCACCCGACTAAAACGATTTTAAAAACGTTATCACGTTAAAAAAAGTATTATGCTTATTATAATTATCTAATAATGATCATGAATCTTTATTGCACTATACAAATAATCACATTCACGATTGAAAAATCCATCAGTACTACCCCGAAGATCTTTTAACCATTTAACCACTTTAACCCATAAAAATGGTAAATTCATTTTCAAAATACTGGCAGCATACGTTGAAGTTTTGTATTCCTTCGTATATGTAAAATTATTATTTGTATACAAAATTAAATAAGCCAAATAATCTACAGAAAACCTGTAAAACGATGTTTTATCTTTTTGTTTGTTTTCGGGAACAAATTTTACAGCGTTTTAATATCACAAGACAGCATTTTTTTACTAAAATAGCACCTCTTTTGACGTATTGCATGACACTAGAATCGCTATAGCACTGGCGGAGGTTCGTATTCGTTTTTGATTTCGTATTTTCTTTGACAAAGGCGATGGATGATTGTCATGCTCCATCTGCCTTTTATTTTGTAATCTAAGAAGTATAGATTATTTATTTAAAATTATATATGTATGTTTATCAGCCATCTGGTTTCCATAACACAAGCGAAAGCTTAGTATGGGATCAGATTGTGCCGTGTGTGAAAATTATCCTGAATATTTATTTATTTATTATTTACTAGCTTTCCACCCGCAGCTTCGCCCGCGCAGTCAAAGAAAAACCCGCATAGTTCCCGTTCCCGTGGGATTTCCGGGATAAAACCTATCCTATTTCCCGGGGTAAAAAGTAGCCTATGTCCTTTCTCGGGTATCAAAATATCTCTATACCAAATTTCATGCAAATTGATTCAGTAGTTAAGGCGTGATTGAGTAACAGACAGACAGACAGAGTTACTTTCGCATTTATAATATTAGTATGGATTGAACGGAAGAGGAAAGTTTTGCTATGAGAATATGGAGAATAAGTTTTTATAAATGAATCGCCAATTCCCTTTGTCACGGCATCACGCGTGAATAGCTGAACCCATTTCAATACTTACTAAGTACTTCTAAGTAAGTAATTCTTTTTTTGTTGTGTTTTTTATTGTCAGGAGAAAATTCTTATGAAAGAATATGTTAAGAACTTGGTTAAGAAGCTTGCTTTTTAAAAGTTCTTACGTTTGACAGTTCGAGCGAAATGACGTCCGTCGGCTCTTTATAAAGTTGTCAAACTTATTCAGTACAATAATACATCAAATTTTGAAAAATATTCGGTTAGGAAGATAATATATAATTTGTCCATAAGTAAATGCAAAATAGGCAAGATTTATTACTATTAGATCAAAAAATAAATAAATAATATAGCAATTTTTTTAAACTACGTATAATTATCATGAATAATTAAGAGGGGTTAGGCGGTCAGCGAAAATTCAACTATTCGCGCCTTAGGTGAGGGGTGAGGGGGTCCGCGTTTAGTATGGAATCAACGTGCTCGAAACTAAAAATCGTAAGCGCCATTCACATTTGTATCAAAAAGTGAATGAAAATATTCAGTATTTTCTAAATCTAAAACAGTCACGAAATCGAGAAGGTAAATACGTATTTGTGATTTTATAGGAATAGGTAATTATCGTAAAATACGGTTGTAATGAGCATTTATATATGATATTTTAGAGGTAGCTTCAGGATTTTTTTTATCGAGTAAAATTTTTCCAATCGTGTTTTGGAAACAGTCATCCCATTACACATACGTTCTGTACGAAAAAACTTCAATATTTTCAATTATAGCTCATAGATAACAGTTCATTTTGCCGTTTTCACCTACTGGGTTCATACGCACTATGCGCCCTTAAGGGCCCTTAAGACGAAATTATTGACACCCCTCAAATAAATATAAGACAGGCCGTTTAGGGCTCCCGCACACGGGCCACCGGCCACAAAACGCCGCCACCGGCATATTTTCTGTACTTTTCATACATTTTATATGGACTCGCCGCACACGGTTGACGCCGGTGGCTACTACACGCTTCTAACTTCTCGTGGCAGCCTCAGCGCTTGTGGCTGTCGCGAGAGGCTCGTGTGCGGCGACACTTAGACTGGTTATATAAGGGCGACAAAGGTATAGATTATAATATTATATATAAACCTACACAATTATTATAATTGTGGGCATTGCTGTATGTATACTGTATGTCTGTATAGTCATAAATTTAATTTATATATTAGCTTTCCGCCAAGAACGTAGTCTAAGGAAATTCCCATGGCAATGAGAATTTTTAGCGCGGTTAACACTTTAGCCTTTAGCTATCTCCAGACTCAAAAATCATAGCAAAAAATCTCTCCGTTGTGATGGAAAAGAAGGAGAAATATACTTTCGCATTTATGAGCTTTATTACAGTTAGTGACACTCTTTTATGGAAAGTACCTAATAAAAAGTTAAATAAGTCTCAAAAGACTTAAATAGAATGTCTGAGAAGTAAATCAAACTATCGTATTTTTTTAATTCTATAATTTTTCACAATGATAGATCGTTTTTCGCGAGCATAAATCTTTAAAGATTTTCTAATTCAGCTGACTGATTTTTATCTGAACAAACTTCACAAGTAAAATAAAAGATTTTAAAATGTCTTCTCAATATTTTAAGAGCCACTAGCTGTGCCCCGTGGTTTTACCCGTATTTCTCCGCTCCTAATGGTCTTATGGTGATGATTTAGCCTATAGTCTTCCTCGACAAATGGACTAATTTTTCAGTGAAATAATTTTTCAAATCGGACTCGCGGTTCCCAGGATTAGCGTTTTCAAGCAAACAAACAAACTCTTCAACTATATAATACTAGTACTAGTATAGTTTTTACATTTTTATATTACTATTGTCTAGTCACAGAATATATTCTTATCTCTAGTGTTAAATATCATGCAAACTTACATTGTGTTATGTTGAATTTTTTACCCTTTTATGGCCGTTCCCAATATTCAAACTACGGTTATAGATAGACAGCTATCTCCGATAGCTAGTAAGGTTCTATTTATCGTAAGATAGATACGATATTGGGAACGGCCATTACTGGCTGACAGCTGTCAAAACGTTATTGGGACGCTCAAATAGACAAATTCAAAGAGAAGATAGATAGCGATCAGAGATAGGTAAGCTTATCGCTAGTAAGCTAATTGGGACGCCAAAACAAAAGATAGATAGCATTTTCTATCTTTAGTAGGGTCAAACCGAAGATAGATACGATATTGGGAACGGCCATTAATTACCCTTTTAAATAATTGAATACCAAGACCTTTGTACGTGTTGTAATTTAACTAGAAGCACAATTATTTAATTATAATAATGAATACTGTGAATAAATAACATGCTTGCAAAGTATGTGAAGTTTTTGCTAAGTGGAATTGATGATAAGCTTTATTTACATATTGAAGTGAATTAAACATATAAAAAGGAGGATTAATACCTGGTTAAAGAGTTTATTGAAACGTTAAATTAATATTATTTTAAGAATAAGTAAAATCTATAAAATTTTCTTGGTGTTTAAACTATTGTATAAAAACTGAGCCAAAAATGAGTACCTACATACATGAATAGAATCAGATATGAATCAGATTCATTTCATATACATAGTCAAAGTTTCAAAATATACTGGTTACCATAATATAATTATTTAAAAGTAACTTTTATCCTTTGGAATGCAGAAATAACCGGGATGCGTTATTTGAAATTCCACATCTTTGACGATGGTGTGACTAACAAACCAGTCTCAGGGATAGAATTTGTCGTACTTTTTTGTTCGTTTATGTTAATACATTCCGGAATATCTTTCGAGATTTTCTAGAGCCTATGAGCCTTAGTAATAGTTTTGTCTCATGATACTGTGTCGATGAAGTTATTTAAATATTTTTGTAGAATTTACATTTCTATATTATTTTACATTTGAGATAAGTAGATAATACCAAAAGTAAACATTTCCATCTTTTTCGGGGATTTTTTTTCTATTTCACATAGGTACGTAACCTAGCAATTTCATATTCATAAAATTGTACTTTTTTTAATTAAGTAATGGTATTATTAAAGCTTGCATATCTTTAATTACGTAATGAAACTTTTAAGCAGTTTAAAGTATGTTAAAATATTTCACTTTAAATAATAAATACCGGGTAAAGACGGGATAAATGTGTAGTAAATAATAAACTAATATATGCTAGAACGTGTTTACTTCAACTGCATGAATAATGGATTGGAAAGCTTTCCAGAAAATTCTATTATCTTATAGATTAATATAATATGAGAGAGCCATTTATGTTGTAAATAGATTTGTAAGAAAATATCTTTATTACATTGTAATTTTTTTATAATTGAGATTGAAAGCTTCTACTCTTATCCCAGATTTTGTTTTTGAAGTGAAACTTCTTTATCGGGGTTGGAAAAAAATTTAGTGTAACATTTTTTCGTTACGCGTGACATTTTTCCGTTACGCGCCATCTTTCTTATCCCTACCACGCGTGATTCGACGTATTTCTGTAAAGTTGCATATTATAGTAAATTATTTTTTGAAAAATAAGGTCATAAGGAAGTTTCACTTCTTACGTGTGTACACTAGTACACGCACACATTTTTGTTTCCCTAAGTTATACTTTTACGCGGCTGTATTCGACTTTTTTATTCAAACAAAATTAATGTAATGTGCTTCATAAACTCTATACCAAGAAACAGAGATCGAAGATAAGAAGTGAAATATACCTACAATAAATAGATTATAATTATGAAAAGGGTCTCAATTACTAGCGGTCCGCCCCAGCTTCGCCCGTGGTACACATTTCGCAATAAAAGGTAGCCTATGTTCTTTCTCAGGGTCTGAAGATTGTCTGTGCCAAATTTCATCAAAATCGGTTGAGAGGTTTAAGCGGGAAAGCGTAACAGATAGACAGACAGAGTTACTTTCGCTTTTATAATATTAAGTAGGGATTTATTCAATATTTTAGCATTAGATACTTTCTATTCAATATAAAATGTCATTATTTATTTTCATAGTAATAATTAAAATGTGGAATAAGGGAATAAATATGTAATAATTCAGATGTAGGTAAGTACTATAAAATACATAACCCTGCATACATAACCCATAACTGCGGTACAGTTGATAACAACACAGTCAAAACGATTAGCAAAGGGTCCAATATGGGTAAAACAACGTCCGAGAATCAAGGCCTAATCGCTTCAATAAGAACGGTGGGACTCGAACTATGGGACTTTGACAAATTGACCAGTAACAACAAATGACATTTGTGTCACATGCTGTTTGTCACGAAATCACCGGCTACTTCCTATAATTGCTTTTATTTGCTAACTCGAATTACTAACAAGCATTTTAGGTAGAAATTTTCAGTAACGTGAAAAAAGTTATGGAAACGCAGGTTATAATATTGCTCTGCACTTGTCTGATTCTATTATGTCGACATTTTTGTCTTAGAAAATATACGTTACTACGTGAAGAAAATTGAAACATTGTAATCTTGTTATACTGTCTGATTAATGTAATTAATGATGTTGTCGTTCCTATATTAATTTTGAAGAGTTAGATTACTTTAAGCCATGTACAACGATGTTCATATACCACAAGATTATTTCTTAGCTTCATTATAATGACGTATGACATATTTTCATGTTAAATTTACATAATTTGTAAAGAGGTTTTTGCCACCTCTTCTCTATAGCTGCTTTAAAAATCTGTGTAAGATTCAAAAGTAAAGGAATAAATGAATGAATTTGAGTAAGATTATGACCTAATTCTTCAGGAGACTTGTGTACCTAACGTGGGAATTTCGCTTTACGACAATAAAAGAACAATAAAAGTAATATTCACTTGTTACTGAAGAGTTGCCCTGCCTTTAATACACGGCCAACGACACATAAACCCATTTGCGTAGGAGTGCCGATAATTACATCCATTACGAAGAATTAGAAAAATTCCATTATGGAGGTTAGAAAGTCGTTAACTATAAGGTACTTTATATAGCCTTGTATTATATCAATTTGACAATAATTGAAGTGTGGACACACCTTTAAATAAAAATTCGGATATCATAACTATGAAGAAGCTTAAATTACAATTTTGGTAGTAAATAATATGTGCTTTATTACTGTATATTTTATATTTATTCTTCTTGTTTCAAAAAGTCATGTTCGAATTTGTTAAAATATCAATAATTACAAAAAGCGATACTCAGTAAAAATCTAACAAGACGACAAAAACTTTTGACGCTTGACTTAGATGGACTATACTGAAATTGATTAAGAAAAAAGCTTTTAATTGTATTAAACACCATTAGAATTGAGTGCTATGAAATAAAAATATGAATTTAAAAAGCTTTTAAGATATTAAATTATTCAGTGATTGAAAATTCAGTAGCAGATAGTCAGGACGAAGAAGATGTAGAAAGATCTCTTAATAAAGATATTTTGAATCAGGTATACTTATAATAAGATTGATTCCGGCTTATTAAACAGAAGAGTAAAAATTAGCCCTATTTTTATTGTAATGATGCCCTTTTTACAGTTAACGTTTGATTTTATAAGTATTAACTTTATATAATTAACTTACCATATTATCTAAAAAAAATCAAATATTTCCACTTTATAATATTTGTTTAGATAATCTTTACGACATTGATTTCTATGCCGAATTCAGTTTGAATAATATTTTTTTTTCTGGAAAATAACGTAGTTTTTATTTCTAGAAGCGTCTTTGTGAGGCTTTATTTGCTTAAATTTGTAGAGTTAAAAAGCAAAAGAAAATAAAGACACTGAAAGGAATTTTAGGGACAAAAATAACCTTATCTAACGAGTACCGAAAAAATTAGGTTCTTTAAATTGCTTTTTCTTATATTTTTTATCGTAAACATACAGAACTAGATCTGTATAGAATGCTTCCTCTTTTATAGTTGACTAGCTGCGCTCCGCTCCGCTTCTGTTAGTCTTAGCGGGATGATATACAGCCTATAGCCTTCCTCGATGAATGGGCTATCTAACACTGAAATAATGTTTCAAATCGGACCAGTAGTTCCTGAGATTAGCGCGTTCAAACACACAAACAAACTCAGCTTTATAGATTTATTTTTCATACCAGCTTTCCGCCTGCGGCTGCGCTCGCTTTGTCTAAAATTTAAATCTTCATCTTAAATCACTCTATCTCTTAAAAAAACGCATCGAAATCCGTTGAGCAGTTTTATAGATGTAGTGGTTTATCATTCATAATTTGTTGCCATAAAATATACGTAATGTTGCAGTAAAAATAATTAGCAAAATGCTGTTATCTGTTTATTTAATATTTATTCAACATTGCGGAACCTTTTCACTATCAAGCAATAATGATGATGATTGATTGCAAAAATTCTAACCCTAATGAACGCAAGATAAATTATTAATAATATAATTTATTTATAACTAGCGACCCGCCCCGGCTTCACACGGGTGCATTGCTGATACTAAATACACTACAGAAAAACTGTGAACGTTGTATATAAAAACATAGCGGCCCGCTCCGGCTTCGCACGGGTATAAAATATATAGCCGGGCGGCCGGCCTGTACCGCCGCAAACGCTACGTCCGGCAATTTTTAAATCTGTAATATCTTCGAAAATATTCAATTAAATCATACGGTGTAAAGGGCCATATAGATCTATATTAAATGAACAATGTATTCAAGGTATTTAATTGGTTATGGATTAATGCTGTATTGGTTAAAATTCGTTCGAAAATTAGCCATTATTTGTCGTAAAAAGTAAATGACAAAAAAAAGTTATTGTGGGTTATCCATAAGAGATAGACATATACCATCACGGACTTTTCTGTAGACCTTTTCAATGTGTACAATACTTAGTACATTATTTTGATAAAACTCGTAGGGTTCAGCCTGCGTTTGCAATGTAAGCGGAAAAAATGTAATTTTTTACGACATCACATTAGAAACCTCAAAAATAACAGTACTTCTCCACTATTTAATGGATTGTATTATACATATAAACCTTCCTCTTGAATCACTCTATCTATTAAAAAAAACCGCATCAAAATCCGTTGCGTAGTTTCAAAGATTTAAGCGTACAAAGGGACATAGGGACAGAGAAAGCGACTTTTACTATGTAGTGATAGTGATGTAGTGAAGTGCGAGACTAAACTGTTTTGTATTGAGTAGTACAAGCAAAATAACATGATATCAATATGTCAACTATCAAGTTTGATTGTGACGATAAGAATTGTTCAAAATAGTATTATGTGATAATAATTAATTGGCATCATAAGCATAATAAAAAAAAATCTATTAATAAAGTAGCTACATAATAATCTCCTGTATGTTTACAAGAAAGCTTCGAGATTAGCTCGTAAGCGTAAGTCCGCACGTACCAAGATTAATTACTAGTCCACTATAGCACTTTGTTTGCGTTTGATTAAATTGAAAGTTATTGCTCGATTGAATTACACGGTTGGCGACTTGGAAAAAAACGCTATTGACTTCGGAGTTACTAAAGATAGATAATTAGATGAACGGTCTGTTTTAATGATAGGGATACATAAATTAATGAAATGAATGTTTCGATTAGCAATTGTGATTTACACGCAATTATTAAATATTCAAAAAAAAATTTTTAAATTGTGCGACTGAAATTTTCAATAAAACTATTGACTGATTTTTACACTTTTTTTTTTACTTACAAATTTTTTCGACAAGAAAAGATCTTTATCCCCTAAATTGAGCACTAAATACATTATGATGAATTACTTCGACTAGGCAAGATTATTTCATGTAATAATGTGTTAAAATCACCAGAAATATTATTTAACTTTAATTTGAATCGCCTCCTTTGTCAAGTAGGTGGCGTATATCAATAACTATAAAGGTCTTTTTAATTCCCAGCAGAGCCTTAATAAATGTCTTAACTCTTAACCTGAACAAAACATGACAAGCCAATAGAAACTCGAATTGAAACAGGTATCAAATGGACCCCTTGTCCCATTAGGGAAATTAGACTTTATTGTGTTGCATTACTTCAAGATCCAAACTAGGGTCAGCTAATATTGAAAATATAAAGTTACAAAATATTAGAGAATATTGTAAGAGAAACCCTTTTTTTAATGTTCTTCATATCTCTAGAGGGAAATTATCGTTCAATTTAATTTACTAACTGCTCATCCTGTGTTTTCTCGGGATATAAACAAAATAAAATATAACCTGTGTCACTCAGAAATTATGGAACAATTTATAGAATCGCTTCAGTAGTTTTTTAATTAAATCGTGATAAACAAAAAATCTAACTCTTTCTCTTTTTAACAGATTAGTATTGCGAATTTATAAAATCTTCTTAATCATTTTCAAAACATATTCTTTCATAATCGATATGTAAACTGACCTTAAAGCAGATAATTCTCTCAAAAAGACACTCCCATTGATAGGTTTTGCCCGATTCTTGAACACCAGGTTAGGGAGTTCCCCCATCTGGTCCAACGCACTGTCAGTCGCTGCAAAGCGCTGGGTTAAGTTCGACCTGCGTACAAAATATTATATTATACCTTTGTTGGCCAGTACCGAAGAATACGTAGGAAAGAACTGTGCCCAGGTCGAAAACAATTTGCATTAAACTATTTTGGTAGGTGATTTATCCCTACGTAAATAAGGCATCTATAAAAGCTAAAAATGTTTAATGATATGCATCCAAAACATTGAACACAAACACATTGAATTCTTTAATAGCAATAACAAGAGATGGAGCCGATGAAACCTGCCATCTACTCCTATAAGTCAAAATTACAGAATATTCAAATACTAGCTGTGCCCGCGACTTCGTCCGCGTGGAATAGTGACTGCATAGTAGTTACTACTTAGCTTTTATTGAATAAACACGTACTACCATAAATAATTAAAAGAACAGTTAGTAAAATTTATTACTAAACTGAGCTAAAAAATAAAAAAATAAGTGCCTAATTAATTTTCTACGTAAAATTTATTTTAAATTATGGCATATTATTTTTTAGGCACCAGGAGGGAGAGGAGCAAATTTATTTACCTTCCTTCCTTGTATGGATGTTTTTGACAATATATTGTGCAGCAACTGAGTGCCGAGGCAAACGTCAAAACGTAAAGGAATAGAATCCGCTATCGATACTAATTGACATAAGCGTATGATGTTTTGCTAAGGATTTGTTCACCCTACCAACGACGACGACGACCACGAACAAAATTTTCATCCAGTCGCAATTTAATAAAATTGTGCAAAACACAATTAAAAATCAATTATTAAAATTTCCTGTCGTTCTGGTGATTGGAATTTTTATTTTTGAGATCAACGATGAATGAAAAAATAGATTTTTCGTAGAAACAGTGGCTCCTAGAAAAAAATGTATGTGAAGTTTTTTAAAGATAATTTTATAATCTACAATTTTGGTAAAAGTTAAGGATACCATACCATACCATCATTATCATAATAATATATCTTATATATATATTTTTTTATAATGGTACTTAATTTTAAAGATCGTCGGGAAGTTTGTAAAATTATATATATATATATTCCTTTTCCTTCGTTGCGTTGGGTTTTTTTTTTTTAATTTTTAAACTTCGGTTTCTTATTTTCATTTAATATTTTCAAGTGAGCGAGACCTACCTCTACCTCCGTAATACATTCCTACATCTGACATCTTTTAAGTTGGGCCGTAACCGTGCATAAATTGTAATGGACCACAGTGGCAAAAGAAGTGGTATATTTAAGAAAAAAAATTGCCAAGGGCCAGGCCTATGTGGCTTTGAGAAGAGTTCAAAATTTCCAGGGTGTGGCTATCCTCTCGCTCCCATGTCCCCCTCTTCTTTCACAGACTTTCAACCCTTCCCTTTCCATCCCTAGTAAATGGCATTACCGATTTTGATGTAAATAATATTATCTAATTGTACCTATATGTACACGTCATATCCTATCGTTTGATGCTCCATTTGGTTTATTTATCTAACCACTGTCACCCCTAAAGTGCCCTATATGTAAAAAACGGATGAACCGATTTCGATAAAACATTACTAATTGTAATTCACCCGTTATGCACATTCATTTGATATATCACTTAGGTAGGTACTATCACAATATTTGACAACATTCGTTTCTTTCATTCCCACTTATACCTATACAGGGTGTAATCGTTAAGTGTGCACAGGCGATTTTTCCGTAAGTATTACAGATAACAAAAAACTTTAAACTGATATCGAAAGTACTTAACCTAATGAGTAAAATGGCGGTAATAAATTTTTAAAAATAAATCGAGAAATATCAAAAAAAATATCTTTAAACCCTCCCATTCATTAAGTATGAAATATGAATATCCCATATACCTACATTTAATATGAAAGATTTTAGCTTTTTTTTTCTTTTTTTGGTTTTCTGCTTTAATTACTTCGCAAATTTGAAGTGACATTTTCCACATTTTTCCGGACATTTTCACGCATTTTCCGGATATTTTCCGGGAATTTTCCAGGCATTTTCCGGACATTTCCCTGACATAGCCTGTAAATGTCTGGAAAATCCCCGGGAAATGCTCGGAAAATCCCCGGAAAATGTCTGGAAAATCCCCGGAAAATGCCAGGGAAATGTCCGGAAAATGTCTGGAAAACATCGGGAAAATCCCCGGGATATGCTCGGAAAATCCCCGGAAAAAGCCTGGGAAATTCCCGGAAAATAACCGGAAAATGCCTGGGAAATGCTCGGAAAATGCGTGGAAATTTCCGGAAAAACCGTGGAAAATCCCTGGAAAATGCCTGGAAGATATCCGGAAAATGCGTGAAAATGTCCGGAAAATATCCGGTAAATGCGTGGAAAATCCCCGGAAAATGCCAGGGAAATGTCCGGAAAATGTCTGGGAAACATCCGGAAAATCCCCGGGAAATGCTCGGAAAATGCCTGGGAAATTCCCGGAAAATGTCTGGAAAGTCCCGGAAAATAACCGGAAAATGCCAGGGAAATGTCTGGAAAATATCCGGAAAATGCGTGGAAATTTCCGGAAAAAGCGTGGAAAATGCCTGAAAATGCCAGGGAAATGTCTGGAAAATATCCGGAAAATGCGTGGAAATTTCCGGAAAAAGCGTGGAAAATGCCTGAAAATGCCCGGAAAATGCTCGAAAAATGCGTGGAAATTTCCGGAAAACCGTGGAAAATCCCTGGAAAATGCCTGGAAAATATCCGGAAAATGCGTGAAAATGTCCGGAAAATATCCGGTAAATGCGTGAAAATGTCCGGAAAATATCCGGAAAATGCCTGGAAAATCGTCGGAAAATGCCTGAGAAATGTCCGGAAAATGTCTGGGAAATGCGTGGAAAATCCCCGGAAAATGCCAGGGAAATGTCCGGAAAATGTCTGGAAAACATCCGGAAAATCCCCGAGAAATGCTCGGAAAATCCCCGGAAAAAGCCTGGGAAATTCCCGGAAAATAACCGGAAATTGCCTGGGAAATGCTCGGAAAATGCGTGGAAATTTCCGGAAAAACCGTGGAAAATCCCTGGAAAATGCCTGGAAAATATCCGGAAAATGCGTGAAAATGTCCGGATAATATCCGGTAAATGCGTGAAAATGTCCGGAAAATATCCGGAAAATGCCTGGAAAATCCCCGGAAAATGCCTGAAAAATGTCCGGAAAATGTCTGGGATATGCGTGGAAAATCCCCGGAAAATGCCAGGGAAATGTCCGGAAAATGTCTGGGAAACATCCGGAAAATCCCCGGGAAATGCTCGGAAAATGCCTGGGAAATTCCCGGAAAATGTCTGGAATATCCCGGAAAATAACCGGAAAATGCCAGGGAAATGTCTGGAAAATATCCGGAAAATGCATGGATATGTCCGGAAAAAGCGTGGAAAATGCCTGGAAAATGCCCGGAAAATGCTCGGAAAATCCCCGGAAAATATCCGGAAAATGCGTGAAAATGTCCGGAAAAAGCGTGGAAAATGCCACTTCAAATTTGCGAAGTAATTAAAGCAGAAAACCAAAAAAGAAAAAGAAAGCTAAAATCTTTCATATTAAATGTATATGGGATATTCATATTTCATACTTAATGTATGGGAGGGTTTAAAGATAATTTTTTTGATATTTCTCGATTTATTTTTAAAAATTTATTACCGCCATTTTACTCATTAGGTTAAGTACTTTCGATATCAGTTTAAAGTTTTTTGTTATCTGTAATACTTACGGAAAAATCGCCTGTGCACACTTAACGATTACACCCTGTATATAGGTATAGTAAATGGATGAACCGATTTTGATTAAATATGTCTAATTATACTTTACACGTCATGCCCTTTCATTTCATATGTCACTTGAGTCAAAATTCACTTTTTTTATTATCTACCACTTTTATACCTATATCAAATAAATGGATGAACCGATTTTGATAAAATTTGACTTATTTTTACTGATAGGTCGTTCACTTTCATTTAATATATCACTAAAGTATATTCGACAACTTTAGTTATTTTCATTCCCACTTTTACACAATAAATGGATGAACCGATTTTGATACAGTTTATTTAAGAACCAGCGTCGGAAAATATGCTGCCTAACAAAAAACATCATCTAATTCGGATTACCTGCTAGCGAGCTACGGTGGCACAAACACACACACACACAGCGGTCAAACACTTATCACCCATATTTTTGCATCGGGGGTTAAAAATATAATATTATAAATACGACATAATTTAAAGGACATTTTATGTATAAAATTTACCTAGAAATAAGTATAATTTTAATTTGACCCCTCCCCCCTACTACCTCAGCTTACCCCCCCCACCCTTGGGGACTTTCGATATGATCACTTGGACATAACTGTAGCGTATAACAGATAACTTACGTTTTATCGTACACTGTATGTGTACCATAGAATGCCTTAGCAAATGTTCGCCGTGAGTACTTAAATGGTCATAACTTTTTTATTTATGAACCGATTGACATGAAATAAACACTAAATGTTAAATGAAGATTACCACAATATATTAGTGAAAACCGCATCGAAATCGGATAAGCCGTTTCTGAGATTAGCGTGTTCAAACATACAGACAAACAGACAAACAGACAAACAGACAAAAAATTTTTTAACTACAGTTTTGGGTTTGGGATCGATTTAATAATAACCCCTGCTAATTTTTTTTTACATATTTTCATTGTACAGACACCACTTTTCTAGAATTTTATTATATGTATTGATGATGATGATGATGATTGATTTGGATAAGGACCTGTACTGTGTAGAGAAAATTATAGCTAGATATATATTATATATTAGGCTTGATCTCTGATTCAGAATGTAAGATAAGCTCTCAATCTTGCAAATAAGAA
This sequence comes from Colias behrii, assembly GCA_029959065.1. NCBI lineage: Eukaryota > Metazoa > Arthropoda > Insecta > Lepidoptera > Pieridae > Colias > Colias behrii. The sequence continues at coordinate 2,474,332 of JARWMC010000013.1, forward strand.
GCACATATCACTCTCATCTGTGAAACAAACAATGAAAATCTGTGTTATATAATAACCAAATTTCATCTAAATCCTTTGAAACGTTTCCATTTATATTATTTGCAAAGTGCTCACTGCTCAGTTCACGGAAGGGTTTAATGGCAAATTAAAATGAAATCTTGCGTAATTCAAAAGTTCCTTCTTCTACGCTGATATAATGGTAAAGTAAATCTTGTTTCGATCAAAGTTTACGGCTTTTATTTGTGTCTAAAATATTTCTATTATTTTATTTTCATGGATGAACCTCGAAGGGTGTATCCTTTAAGCCGGGTATCCACTTAGGTTCGCCGTGGTTTGCGAACGCGCCCGCTCCGCAAACCAAACATAATGGATACGTCGTGATCGCGGAGCGCGACTGGAGCACGATCGGAGCACGGCGGAGCGCTCGGGAAGCGGTTTTTTGCGCGATCTCAAAGGGGAGCGCAGTTTGTTCGTGGACGCGAGCGTGTGTTTGTTAAGTTCGCGAACATGGAGTGGTCCGATGAAATGATGAATATATGCATTATTTCATTATTTCTTCTTCCCTTATACATATTAGCTTGCCAAAATCGAGGAGGTCGTTTGTATTCCATCACAATATAATGTATCAAAATATAAGCTGCACTTCCTACTAATGGAGGCGGCATGTTTGCACCGACCGTCTGTCGTGTGTCGATTGGAGACCGGAGCGCGGAATGTTAGTGCTCCGACAGGAGCACTGATGTTGCAGCCTTAGTGTGTACACTGTACACGTTCACGTTCGCGGAGCACACAGTGTTCGCAAATCACGGCGAACCTAAGTGGATACCCGGCTTTAGATAAAACGTCTGTTTTATTTATTAGATGTGTTTATTTATAAATCTGTTGTGACAAATTATGAACAGATCGGTAAGCAATTTAATTATAGCTTAATTTCTTCGAGATAGAAAAAGAGTACAGTTTATTGCGTTTAATTTATTTTGTTACTAAGTTTCCGCCCGCGGCTTCGCCCGCACAGTCAAAGAAAAACCCGCATAGTTCCCGTTCCCGTGGGATTTCCGGGATTGCGTCATTTTCCCGGAATAAAAAGTAGCCTATGTCCTTTCTCGGGTATCAAAATATCTCCATACCAAATTTCATGAAAGTTGGTTCAGTAGTTTAGGCGTGATTGAGTAACAGACAGACAGACAGAGTTACTTTCGCATTTATAATATTATTATAAGTATATAATATATATATATATAAGTATATAAGTATGGATTTAATGTTAACTCTCTAAATGAAGCTTATACAGCTGTAAGCTTATAGGCAACAGGAAAATTTGCAAAATTTGCATTTAGTTCATGAAATAGCTACATTACGCTTGTATTGTAAGATATTTTGCATTATGAAAAATATCGACCTGGGAGTAATAATTGATGAAAGGACTGTTATATTATAACAGTAATTATATTCTAATGTACTTAAGAACCTCTTCATTAGCAATAGAATAAATACTGTTATTGATTCGACTGATCTCTATTTATATTTTTATAAACTGTAACATATCTCTTTATTTTTTACCGAAAACACTGAAGGGAAAAATCGGTCTATAAACTAATGAATTGATTGTAAATCTTTGACACGTCATTCTGATAATTTGATACGTAAAAAAGTGTAAAGTGTATTAAATAATTACCTTAAAGTACTGCCATTGGTGAAAATAAAGAAGGCCACCTCTGATCTCTCTTGTTGCAGTCTTGTCACCAATTTACCAAGCTCTGTTGCTCTGCTAACCTATCAAAAGAAGAAAATACTATATAATATTAATATAATAAGTATATACTATATTAATACGAAACAAAAATTAAGCAAAGTAAGTGACTTTGAGCAAAAAAAATATAATACGTCAGAACATGCGTACACAATGCGTATCACCTATTTAGGTAAATGTTTGTTATATTATTATTAAACTGTTACTTCGTTTCAATAACACTACAGAATAATCTATTCCTTAAAATAAAAGGAACATTATATGGACTACCTAACTATGATCAAAAAGGCTTTTTCAAATAAAATGTATGCAATTTGAAAACTAATGCACAGGTAAAACACGAAATAGCCGAGATTGATCAAAGTTACGCAAGAAGCTGCAGTGTTATGCAACACTTCAAATAGCTTAGCTTGCGAAATGTTTCATACATTCATATTACAGGTGACATTATTTTATAGTAGCTACTCGCTGGCTTCGCCCGGGTAGTTCTAGTATTTAACGTATTGAGATATAAACTATAAGGTATATCTTTCACGTTAGATAAAGCTGAATACAGTGTGCAAAATTTTATAACAATCGATTCAGAAGTTTAAAATTCCATAGCGGACAAACAAAGTGACAAAAAAAACACACCTACACAGTATAAAATAATATTGGGTACTTTCCAAAACCGCTACCTTGGTACAGTGGTTGACGAAGAAAAAATAATGTCTCGGTCTGGCAGGACACAGAAGGCTGATCACCTACTTGTCCCTAATGAAAATCGATCAGTGAAACAGATGTATAAATGCATCTGCCCCTTACCCCACTAGGGGACATGGGACTTCACTACTTTCCAAAACAGTGGTAAATTCCCTAAATAGGGTTGTTATTTGAATGCGAGATTTTCATCGTAAATCGAATTCATGAAATACCAGATACTATTCGTTTCCTATTCGCATTTTCTGATCAGTGTTAATCTACACCACTTGGAGCGAATAAAATCTGCATACCAAATTCGTCTAAAACGGATCGAGTTATTTCGTCAATTCCACACATATTGCTTTTAGATTTATATAATATATTATGTGAGATTTTCGATACAAAGGTAATAAAAACATATATGAAAAGGTATTTTGTAGTTTCGATTATAAGGAATATTGCAATAGAAATTTAGTCAATTCAGTGAATACAATAATTTTGTGGTCTTTGCTGTTATGAAGTATATTCGCTTTTATTTAATTTTCTATAGCATTTATTTTCCCACTAAAAAGGACCAATATATTCATTTTACATATTCTTATTCTCTATAATAGACTACAGGCCCATGTTGAAAAACTTATGGGTCACTAGCTTTCCACCCGCGGCTTCGCCCGCGCAGTCAAAGAAAAACCCGCATAGTTCCCGTTCCCGTGGGATTTCCGGGATAAAACCTATCCTCTGTCCCGGGGTAAAAAGTAGCCTATGTCCTTTCTCGGGTATCAAAATATCTCTATACCAAATTTCATGCAAATTGGTTCAGTAGTTAAGGCGTGATTGAGTAACAGACAGACAGACAGAGTTACTTTCGCATTTATAATATTAGTATGGATTTGAACCACCAGGTGACCTATCTAGAACGATATAAGAGCATAAAACAATAAGATTCAACACTATGCCCTCACTTGTAAGCTGTCCAACTGAGTGCAGATGAGAATTCGAAAGTACAGGTAGAGATTTTTTCCCCTTGTCTCCATGATTTATGTACGGCGTTGCGGAATAATGGATTAAAAGCAGTATTGAAATAGTATGACACAGATGCCGTACAAAAATGGTGGTCCACAAAGTCGGAATTTATTTTTATTTTCTGACAATGGCCGGGGTAAATTTGGTCATTTGATTTTGTAATATAAACCTCTATGAACCTATGTCATTAACACCAGTCATAACACATGCAATTTATTTAAAATTTAAATGTACTCGAAAGATAAATAGAAAGTCTTTCCAATCAACAGACGCTAAAAGAAAATTGTGTTGTCCGAAGTAATACATTTTTCATGAATTCCTCTCAGTCTCAGACACTATGACGCTCACAGGGCAAATTAACATCAGAGAAGATGGGATAATTTTAACGGGCAATACACATAGGATTCTGAAGTATACTAAATGTATGGAATATTTTCACAGAATAATAGATATTGGTTTATAAATTAACCTCTTGCTAATTTTAAATATTTTTTTATAATGTTATCTAACAAAACTTGCATTTGGCATCGACGTACTTGGTAGGTCAATAAGAAACGTAACATTTAATCGTTTTAAACTTTGTTTTAAAACATTTTTATTTTATCCTAAGATTTTATCGTTTGCATAAATACCAAAAAATCAGGGTTGGCACGATTAAATCATTTTGATTTAAATCATGATTTAAATCAACCGATTTTTTCAATAAAAATCAATGATTAAAATTTAAAACAAAAAGGTTTAATTTAACTTTCTTTCACAGAAATCAACATAAAACAGATTAAGATATCTTAATTAAAAACTAGGGTCAACAATTCCAAATGTAGAAAACACTTTCTACAGCAGCTGAAGAAGCTATCGCTCCAAACAATTGCTTCACCACTGGAAAAAGTTTGTTTGACATTCAATAGCACGTTAGACTAAAGGGAAATCCCCGTACTGTCTCTTTAGGCACGCGGCGCGTTCCGTTTCGCACAAAAATACAGGTACTTAACCCCTCGCCAGTGCAGCGCGGCCATCGTGGAATAGGCGCATCTGTGGGGCCACACTGTGGTTCATCCACAGACAGATCCCGGTGAAGCACACTTGTGCTTTTTAATCGCGATTTCTTTATTTTTTTATATGAAAAGTACTAGAAAACTTAAGAAATAATTAAACCTCATTAAATTTCCGACTATATAGTATTCATCATGTATGAAGTGAGCTATAAAAATAAGCTTTAATTGATGGTCAAAAATGTAGTACTGTCATGTCAACTAATTTTGATTATTTTATAAAAATGAAACATTTTTCAAACGAAATTTAGTTTAATTATGAAACCTTACATATATTCCTAATAATATAGCTAAAAATCTCATACACCATGCATACATATTTTTTCTACAAAACATGTAGTGGACTGAAGTGCCGTGTTTTTGACAGCATAAAAACCGTTAGTAAACCGACCAAATAGGCAAGTCATGTGATTCTATAGGTAGCTCTTTCTATTCTGTATATACCACGGTAGGTTAGAGGGAACTAGAATGATTTTTAATAAGATTTTAGAGACGATTTGTATTTGGTCACGAAGTAACCACACTGTGGCCCCCACACAGATCCGCAAAAGTTTACACCTGCCACTGTGTGGTTCCTCCACTGGTGAGGGGTTAAATAATAAAATGAAAAAATCAAAAAAGTAATGATTAATTAGGATTTTTTCAATAAATCGTGCTTTATTCGATTTTTTAAAAAAATCATGATTTTTTCCAACCCTGCAAAAAATGTCATCAAATGAAAGCGTTTCGTAAGAGACGAAATAATTCTTCGCCAGTAAGAGATAGAAAAAAAATAATAAAACGGCCGAATGGAGAACCTCCTCCATTTTTAGTTTTTTTTTTTTTTGTTTAAGTCGGTTGAAAATTAGTCCCGTACATTGTACAAAGTGTTACATAATATTATAATATGATCAAAATGAAACAGATTCTCAGTAACAGCTACCTTCAACATTACTGATTGAGCCCATTTAGATGAGGCGACAGGTGGAACGAAATAATAAAATTTATTTTATAGCACTTAACCTGTAATGGGTTATTTCATATGCGTACATAATTTTGAATATGATAATATAATTCAGATGTTGATTTTATATTAATGCAATGGCTGGAAACAATAATATTTTGATGGGTTTAACCATTCTATAACGATTTTCATAACACAATAATTATTTTATGAAATATTATTCGTATGGTGGCCTTAACATAGGAAGGGGTAGGGCATGTTTTTCACACACGACCTTCTGAATCGAAAGCTTATTAATACCAACAAATCTTTCAAAATGCAAAGAATATTTATTTCATGTATTGTAAAGTAAATTAAATAACCAAATACCATCAGGTATTTGAAATGCCAAATTTACTATACAAACATCTATCTTCTTTATATATAAAAATGAATCGCAAAATGTGTTGGTAAGCGCATAACTCGAGAACGGCTGAACCGATTTCGATAATTCTTTTTTTATTATATTCCTTGAAGTACGAGGATGGTTCTTATGTAGAGAAAACGTAAACATGTACCACGGGCGAAGCCGGGGCGGACCGCTAGTTTACTATACAAACATAGTAAATATATTAACTAGTGTTGCAGTAATCATCTTTCTAGTAAAACATCGTTATAAAATTTTATTTGTAAATTTAGAAACTGAGTCCTCTTTGTTAAAGTAAGAATCGAGGACCACATATGTTACTATGAGGTATAGCATTTTACATATAAATACACATGCATAACTGAAAAATAAATAAATTGCCGTCGTTATAACATGAGCATTTTATTACCTCAAATCACAGATCTAGTACAACTAGATTCCGAACATGCGTGGCCACCTCAGTGCATTTCGCTCTATCTTCGAGTGTTGCCATTTTATAAACTTTCCTGCATTTTAAGGAAAATTTTCATTAAAAATACGTCCTCAAATTCACTCTTACATTAATTATTTATTACAATTCAGTGTAATAAATAAATAATGTTAGGTGAATTTGAGGACGTATTTTTAATGAAAATTTACCTTTGTAGTTTTTATATACATAATATACATACGAGAAGGGAAGACCACAAATAAAGGAATATTAAATTCAGATACAGTTTCAATGTGTTTTATTATCATAGGTTATTTTACACATGTATAAATTTCTGTGCTAAGGGCCGATTACAAATATTGAAACATAAAAATCAAGTAGGTACAAAATCTACATAGCCCGATGTCGAATGTTTTTCGTACGTAAATGTACGCTTTTGGGCTTATGAAATTTAGACATAAGGAAAAGTTGCGTAATTGGCTTGAATATCGTTTCCTTGAGTTTTAGAAAATCTTTATTTCCGTTTTCGATGCTGCGGAGAACTTCTGTTTCTTCCATATTTATAAGTATTTAACAAGCAATTTCTTAAGACGATTAGCTGATATCTGTTTTTGCTTCTGCAACTGAAAAAATAAATTTTTGAATATGAAATATTTTTTGTGTCAAGGCCATTATATTAATTATTTTAATACCAATATATTGGTATCAAAGTATAACATTAATATAAATACATAATACATATATAGCAAATAATTAGAAATAAAAATACTTCAATATATTAAATTTGAAACTATGGCATCAAAACAACTCTGCTTTTAGAAATAAAAACATTTTTTAAAGAGAAATACTAACAATTAATGGCAAATAAAATGGAATTAATGCTTCATTTACTCCGGTTATAAATTTTTATCCATTATTAAGTATGTATTACCAAATAACTTGTTATTTTTATTAATTAAGATGTATTTTTTAGTACAAACCAGTTTTCGAGTTTTAGCACCTGGGACACATTTTAATCATTTGATTTCTATCTATTCCTTTTAACTCCTCTATAGCTCATTGATGGTATTGGAATTTGGATCATCATTTTGTGTTGCCGATACTTTCAAACTAAAAAATATAAATTCTTAGATTTATATTTTACTTTTATTTTACTAGAGAGTTAATGTAAAAAGCAATTTAATATGTAACAAAGTTTAATAAACGCATATGAAAATAATCTATCTTAGGGTTATAGGGAAATCTAACAATGGAATTTGATTGATTTAAAATCAACTTCTTAAAATGTAGATAAGTAATTACATTCATGCTTATTGTTGGCGTAGCATTTGACTCAAGGAGAGATAATTTAGGTTTGCAAACAAAAAAATTGTGTTAAAATTCTTTGAACATATTCTCGCTTTTTAGATGGTACCCAATTTTACCGACTAGCTTACGAATGTCAGAATACGTTGGAAAACTATGGGACAAACATTTTTTTGCAATTTTGTGGACTTTTTTTCCCATTTGCAGGCAACATTGTGATTGAGGTTATCTTACACTTAAAAGCTAAAATTACCACGAAATATTAACAATAAGAATGATCAGTTGATAGGAAACAGTCAATTATAATGATTCTGATATTATGTATCTTTATTTAATTGTTTACTTACGAATGAAATGAAATTCCATCGGCGTTTGTTTCCGTGCGGCTGTTATAGCCTAATACGCTGCAACCACCCATAATTATAAACACTCAGTACATGTAGTACATTCAGAACACTGTTATAATTAACTTCCAAATGTATTTATCACCAAAAAGAACAGTAGACACAAGAAAACTAATTAAATATCAGATCTGCTTTGTTTGTTTGGCCCAGCTTTGACAGTAGGCCATCAAAAAAGTGGCCACGCAGATAAGGACAAAAAAACGTATCTACATCCCCTTCACTCACATAATGTAAGCGTAGCTATCTATCTCTTTTCACCATAGCATTGCAAATCTACTTGTACTAGATCTTCTTCTTCTTCTTCTTTTTTGTTTATGGCCTTCCCAATCCCAAAAGGACGGATTCTGCCAGTGTCAAGTGTCATGTGTACACAGATCAAAATTGAACGTTTATTTCAGTGACTACGGTTATAATGTAGCAACTTGATGCTCTGTGCTGAGGAAAAATCACGGAAGAGATTGAGCAGTTCAAATGCTGGATCAGTCTAACCTGGATAACCAAACAGGACATATACAAAAGCAAAGCATTAAAATTTAAGATTATTGAGGTTGATAAATTTGGATAAAACGTTAACAAATGAGGAGGGAACCAAACACAATAAACATTTAAAATTAGTGGGGCGGGGAACATCAGGGGGAAGGAGATCCAAAAGTGAGGAATTTCGTTTAGGGCACTCAAAAAATATATGATCATTGTCACCTTCGGCTAAGCCACACTCGCATAAGGAGTTATCACGAACATGAATTTTTGCTAGGTGCACTGGTGTGGAAGCATGGCCTAGTCGGAGACGACAAATGGTTGACACTTGATTGATTTATTAATATTTATAAATTTGAAAAACCACGGCTTGCAGGGAACCGTGGGCTGTATATCTCTGAAGTATTTAGCCTTGTTTGAGCTATTCCACAAAGAGTTCCACATACTTTCCAGGCGGGACTTAGCAAGGGGGAGGAGATCGTATGAATAGTTTAAATAATGTTCTAGGGTACCACTAGACATAGCTGCTTTTGCTAGGGCGTCGGCTTTCTCATTACCAGTAATATTCGAATGGCTTGGAATATAAACTAATAAAACGCTGAGGTTCTTTTCATAGCAGTTAAAAAGGCAGGATCTTATTTGTAGAATAACTGGAAAATTTGATTTAGAACGGAATGGGTTCGAAGATATTGATTGGAGGCAGCTTAGAGAATCGGTAAAGATGATAGATTTTTTAAGGTTATGAGAGAGGATGAAGTTAATAGCTTCTAAAATAGCTGTTGCCTCGCCAGTGAAGACAGAAGAAAGAGGAGGACATTTATATTGCAGTATTGTTTTAGAGTTTGAATGCCACACAGCTACTCCAACTGGTAGAAAATTTGACGATTTAGAGGCATCAGTATAGAAGTAATTGTAATCGTGCCAACGAGATGAAATGAGTCTATTGAGAGACATATTTGCGTCAGGGGAACTTTTAATTATACCACAACTTAAAATAATGGAAGGCTTAAAAACTAGAGCATTGTAATTTGTTAAATATAAAGGGTGATTATCAAGTTGAAAAGAAGGATCTGGAAGGCGATAAAACTTAATAAGGCTTTTAAGGATACAAGGGAAATCAGATGGCGAACGTAAAGTATTAGAGGTGAGAGAATGTAATAGATTCTGGAGCTTGTTAAGGAGAGGATGTGATGAGTACTGCGTTATTTTAAAAAAGTATTTATCGGCAAGATACTGTCGGCGAAGAAACAGAGGTGGATCCACAGATTCTACTTGGAGAGCGTTAACTGGAGACGATTTCATCGCACCAAGTATGTGGCGTAAACATTTATATTGGATCTTATCTAGTTTTACCAATGCAGATTTACTACAAGGCTCAAAAATAAAAGATGCATAATCTAGGTGGCTTCGAATTATTGCATTATAAACGAGTTTCTGGCAATATGGATGGGAACCCCACCACACTCCAGCGAGTGAACGTAGCACATTAATATTTTTTTCGCACTTTTGTACAATGTAGTCAATGTGTGCAATACCACTTAATTTTTGATCTAACACAACACCCAAAAATTTGACCTTACTTACCACAGGCATTACAGAACTGTCAAGAATAACCACGGGGGGAGAAAATGAACGTTTTTTGGTGAATACTACAACATTACTTTTAGCTGGTGATAGAGACAGACCATGGTCATTCATCCAGACTTCTAAATTGGATACTGCATTATTAAGGCGTTCAACGACATCATCCATATTGCCAGAACTTGTACTAGATCTGTGCCTCAAATTAAAGTTTGACACTTGTCAGAAAAAATGTTGCTATATTAATATTTCTTTTTTAATATGACGAGGGCAAAGGTTCAGTCCTGTTACCTGATATCGGGCGATAAAAAGGCTCATAGCAAATCGTCTATAATATATGGGATACAAGATAAATATTTGGGCAAAGGTTGACACAAGTAAATTCGATACAGCAAAACCACTCCATTTATAATTTTGCATATGGATTTTATACTTGTTATGTTTTTATCTACCTTAAATCATGATTATTTTTCATCGGTTTTGTATAAAGTGAAAGTAATATTTTTGATATATTATGTAGTATCAAAAAAGGTAATATTGACGAACGTTTTCTTTTCGTTAATGAGTTTTTGTTTATTCAAATAATAATTTGTGCCGAGTTTTGAATGTGAAATGAATTTAAAGATTTGATGATAAAAAACCTGAGATGAGGAGATAACTAAACCAATTAAAATTTTAAATTAATAATTGAATAGCAGTCTCTGTATGATTGTTACTCTATGCCATGTCAAAGCGTACAACACAAGCTGACATCGAATAATTACATTTTCCAGTGAAAAAATTATCTTCATACCGATCATAGAGGAGAGTAATAAGTTCAAATTGTAAAAACAACCCTTTTTATTATGATATTTATTGCTTTTAAAAATTGACATGTTCGTAATAACCGATTATTTTTTATAAGAATTTGAATAAGAGTTGGTTGCTTTTTTAATTTTTTATATTAAATATTACATACCTACTAAGAGTTCGTTAACTGAAGAAAAGATTCTTATTAGAACGCGAACGTAGAGTGACATAGATTTTTAGAAACTGTCTTTTGTTATATAATAACATTGCTTTTAATAAAAGTTCAACAATTATTTGACCGTTAAAATCAATCCGTGTAAATATCCTTTTAATAAAGAAGCTTTGAGCGGATTTGAGCCAAGTCTATATGAATAAGGTCTTCCGGGTTTTAAAGGGATAAAATTTAATAAAATAGGAGAGAGGAAAGTTGGCAATGTTTGAATTGTGAGAAATTTTAAAACAGAGAACAAATACTTTTTTTACTTAACAATGTACACTACCACACATTTTTTAGTATTTTTTTTATTTAAACTAGAAATCGATTTGTTTTATATTTCTTTAGCGTGTTTATTTTGGCGTACGAATTGTGCCTTGGTGTATCAGACGTTGTTTATTCAATGTACTACGACCCAAGTACCCTCGCTTTGTTAATAATCTTTGTGAGTTGTGACTGGCTGTCATCTGGCTGTGATTTGTTATCAACCACTTATCAACTAACGACATCAATTGGTCAGTTGTGTTCGCATCAACAGCAAGTAAGTACATTATTACGTTAAAACTATTCAACACGTTCCCCCTTTTGATTTCTAACATACCTAAATCAGCATTACAATAAAAACTTTATTTTGTAGTCTTTGATTTTCTACCCTGTAGAATCTTACTGTAATTTAACAAACGTATTATTTTCTGTGAAAAACAATATTCGATAAAAGTGGATTACCCTATTGCATCTATAATTATTATTCTGTATAATATACCTACCTATACATACATCCCTTTTTTCATTAATTATTTTGCTCAATTATATTTTCTGCTCAACTATACATATACACGAATATGACATGCCATTTTTTATTCATTTTATTTCATGACAAAAGAGTACCTAAGTTCAACATAATTTGCCATGTTTAATTGAATTTATTTGTATTTTCAAAAAAAAAGTAAGTTCAACATAATTTCTCTATTTTTCTAACTAACCTGCTCCTCAACATCGGCGACTTCGAGCCCGTTAGTCAGGCTGTTATTCAGCGACAGCGTGGTCTGGATGATCAGCGCGAGGATCGGGATGAAGGGCAGCAGCAGCAGCCGCCACAGCTGGCAGCGCCGGCTCTGGCACCAGCGGCGGAAGCGAGGCCGGCAGCCAAGCGTGTCGGAGGTTTTGAGGACGGGTGACTCTGTAATGAAAAGGTTATGTTATTCTTCTTATTTACTATTAAAGGTATTGAAAATTTGTGTACATTAAATCTTTGATGATAATATTTTTCTGTAATGAAAAAGTTATATTATTCTTCTTAGTTACTATTAAAGGTATTGAAACTTTGTGTACAGGGTATTCGGAAACTTTGCTGATGATATTTTTTATATTTTTATTTTGGCCAACCGATATTTATAATTTTTATTTGGTTTATTTTAAACCTACTGTCTTGTAGTTGGTCCCCTATAAATTTTGTCCAGTTTTGATAATTTGAAGGCGGATTAGTTTTATAGACTTAAATAGATATTCCAAGGTTAAAAACTGTTCAAAATCTTCAAACATTAATAAATCTACTATTCTAGGTTTTTCATCAGTATTTATCTAAAGACATTGCCATCATTCTATTCTATCCCAAAGTATACAATTACTAAATACCGAAGCTCAGTACATTGAAATCTTCTTAATATGTATATAAATCTCGTGTCACAATGTTTGTCCTCAATGGACTCCTAAACCACTTAACCGATTATAATAAAATTCGCACACCATGTGCAGTTCGATCCAACTTGAGAGATAGGTTAGTTTAAACATGTAGATACCACGGGCGAAGCCGTGGCGGAAAGCTAGTACTTTCATATAAACCAGTTTTATTTACATGACAGGATGTGTTTCCGGTCTGCCAATACGATTGACGATGTTGAGCAATATAACCGCTAAGCTACAATTGTACACCAAATACATATGTTTGAGTATCCTCAGAAATGATCCAAATACACGCATACATTAAAATTATTTATGGTGGGTTCAGACGCTTGCCTTCAAAGTGACATTAAGCACGGGCACAAGCATGTAAACATGTTGTTTGTGCATGCGCCCGTGTTTATTTGTTTGTACCGTAAGCGCACGGGCTGCTTGCTGGGCTGCTTGCCAGGCTGCTTGCCAGGTTGCTTGCCACGCGTCTGAACGTACCAACACATACCTACATAATACACATTCATCAACGGTAAACTCATCAGATTTTTCTACATATATTCTACATCTCACACAATCGAAAGGTTCCGGTTAAAAAAAATATGATAGAGCTGAAAATCATTCCCGAAATAAATCATATAAATAAATCATATAGGTATTAAATATATTGTATCTAGAACTTATTCCATAGATCATGAACTTTAACCCTCAGAATAATATGTCGCAAATGCGTAACTTATATGAATTTATGAGTAAGCTGTCACCAAAAGTAATCAATACTAATATTATAAATGCGAAAGTAACTCTGTCTGTCTGTTACTCAATCACGCCTAAACTACTGAACCAATTTTCATGAAATTTGATATGGAGATATTTTGATACCCGAGAAAGGACATAGGCTACTTTTTATCCCGGGAAAATGACGCAATCCCGGAAATCCCACGGGAACGGGAACTATGCGGGTTTTTCTTTGACTGCGCGGGCGAAGCCGCGGGCGGAAACCTAGTATAATATAATTTCTTAGAAAAACATTTGCAATGTTAAAATATGGATTTCGATATGAGCGCGCAAGCCTTGATTAATTAATCAAGGCTTGCGCGCTCATATCAATATAAAAATCAATAAATAAAATATAAAAATCTGTACTGTTGTCTATTCTTTTTGGCAACAATATTGCTGTGTTCTTCAAAAAATTTGAATAAACCCTTTAAGCATTTGAAATAGCGCGTGGGTACCTACTTGATATGTTACTGTAACAATGGAGGTAATAAAATTCACACCGAGCATCTAAATGTGATCCTGCACAATGTATTTTCTAAGTTAAACAATTGAAAACATTTTTATGCAAAATAAACAGAATTGTAATGAAGTTTTGTTTAAACAGACTAAGATACAGAGCGGGCGTCATATTCATGGAATTTGACTTAGGTTTTGAAAAAATAAATACAGTTTGATGATAAAATACAGCGAGAAGCGAGAAAGTAGAGAGTTTTTGTATCGTGTCATAACTTTTTGACTGACTCGTTGGCTTAGTAGGTAGTGAACCTGCCTTCCAAGCCAGAGGTCGTAGGTTCGATTCCCACCCGGTGCAAATATTTGTGTGATGAACATAGATGTTTGCTCTCATGAACTCAGAACATGTATGTTTATCAGCCATCTAGTTTCCATAACACAAGCGAAAGCTTAATATGGGATCAGATCGTGCTGTGTGTGAAATTGTCCTGAAATATATATTTATTTATTATTTTTAAGGTTTTTTTTATTTTTATTCTTTCATAAACTGTTTATAGTTTCATGATTTCTAATTCTAATGATTTTGAATAATTTAAATTCGTTTAAACCACAGTTAATCGTATCTTAATTTTCTTTTAAGTTTGTAAACAATGTAAAAACAAGCTCACATGTAAACTGTCCGCTAAATTAAGTATTCCTAGTGGAGTGATATTCGGAATAAATGGATTTCCGTTATCGACAATGGCTAGATAAAACTGCATTTGAGAAACGAATTCGCTGGCTTTGCTGTGAAATATTTAGCTTTCGAGTGCATTGAAAATGTTTTCCGAGCCAGTGATTATACTAATGTAACACCCACGGAATATAGGGGTCAACTGCACCCGTTGAAGGGGGGAAGAATGCGTCCATAATGCTTCTAAAGCTGGACGTGGATTAACTGTTTTTTGGTTGTTTCATAATAATATCTTGCATATTGGTAGTAGTAGGTACTAGGTATAGTATTATTTTATTATCTGTGATAAAGGTGACTATTGCCTTTCGTCTTTGATACATTTTTTTAACAAAACATGATCTTTAAAGTGCTAACTGTAATATAAGAGTATTTAACTAAACATTAAGTATAAATTAAATATAATGTAAAAGTGATTTTTTGAAGTCGGCTTAAACAATTCAGTTATTATGTAAATATGTAGTATCATATTATATACGTCGCTGCTATCTGCGGTAACATATTATATGATTTTAAATTACCACTCGGCGCGGTTACATGTGTTTAATATTTCATCTAATCTTCAAGTAATTCTGGCTTTTAGAAATAGATAAAAATAACATAAAATAAAGCTATATAATAAAAATGAATGGTCAAATGTTGCTAAGCGCAAAACTCAAAAACAGCTGAACCGCTTTCGTTAATTCTTTTTGATAGTTCTTATGGAGAGAAAACGTAAACAATGTTATATAAAATAGGTTAGATCACTCGGGAATAATGTACATCTATTAGCGAAATAATAATAAATAGTTTCGGTTCAGTAGTTTCAGAGATTACTTCGAACAAATAAATTCACTTACTTATACTTAGGTACAAAGTTTACCTCTTTATCGTATTAGTACAGAGGAAGATAATTCTGTTAATACAGGATACCACGGAATAAATAGAAAAAATATAAATAGATGTATAAGAACTGTACGAAACTATTAGACGTAAAAAAACCTTGATGATGAGTATTTTAATGTCTTTATAGCGTTCATTTCAGTTTTTATAAACTATTATTAGAAGTTTGCAAAAACAAACCACAAATTGCATTCCTAGATTTTTTTTTGGGGTACACAGAAGTATTAAAATTGGGCAATGGAATCTAAAACAGGAGGGATTTAAATTTTTTATAAGCAAATTGTAACTCAAGAGTATCTGTAGATCATTTATGCTTTAATTTTTTCATTAGTATTAAACTCGATGTTTACAGAAAACAATACTACCAATAAATAAACATTTAATTTTGAAAAATATTAACGCATTTTAGCTTTTAGTAATATTTATTCAGGTAAGCTAGGCACTATTTCGAAGAAAAAGCTCTCAACATCGCGACGGAAGGACATCATATTATTTTTATATTTACCGTTCGAGAAACTTTGATCAACGCGAAAGGAAAATACCGCCTCGAGTTTTCATTAGCGCCGTCAAAGGAGCAAAATATGATTGCTTGTGTGTCTACGTTTTTGCCTGGCATTCACTTTAATAAACTTCATTAAGGTTTAGAAATTCATCTAATCTAAAAGGATTTTGGTGTATTTGTCTGCGTTTATTGAACGGTCAATGCCCTTGTCCTATTTTCGTCTAGAAATGACATTTCGGAATTTGGGAGAGATTAAAAAGATGAAGACTTTTTTGTACAAAAATCGTACTATTATATTAGGTATATACTTAATTCATAAATTATAAATTTCAACTTTTTTTATAAAACTTCTTGATCACTTAAAATCGATATTTTTTGGTAACTTAATAAACTATAACCGAAAAAAAAGCAAAATAATTGTGTAGACTGTAGACAATACATAGGTACACCGGTTAGTAACAAAATATACATAATCCATACTAATATTATAAATGCGAAAGTAACTCTGTCTGTCTGTCTGTTACTCAATCACGCCTAAACTACTGAACCAATTTGCATGAAATTTGGTATGGAGATATTTTGATACCCGAGAAAGGACATAGGCTACCTTTTATTGCGAAATATGTACCACGGGCGAAGCCGGGGCGGACCTGTAGTAATATTATAAATGCGAAAGTGTGTTTATTCGTTTTAATGTGACATGGCCATGGGTAACTTTTGACAGCGGTGAAATGACTTATCCTAATGCGAATTTAACATCAGGGGAATCCGCGGGCAAAGAAAAATATATGAATATTGTTTTCAATAAAAATGATGATGATGATATTGTTCATGAACTCCCAACGACCAGGCGAGTTTATACGTTCGCTAGCTATGCAGATACTGAGCCATCTGCGTACGCGCGGCCTGTGGATAGAGAGCATAGCGTACGGGATGTGGGTGGGAATAGGTGGGTGGTTTACTTTAATCAGTCGTAAAAATTTCCAATTTTAGGAAGATTAGAAATATGATTTTAACAATAGTTAGGGAAATTTCGATTGACAGAAAAAATACGATGTCAGGAAAAATTTCTATAAGTCGGGAAAATTTCCATAAGTCGGGAAAATTTCTATAAGCTGGAAAATTTCCATAAGAAAGGAAAATTTCTATAAACAAGGAAAATTTCTATACGTCAGGAAAATTTCTATAAGTCAGGAAAATTTCTATACGTCAGGAAAATTTATACAGATAAGGAAAAATTGTATAAGCCAGGAAAATTTCTATACGCCAGGAAAATTTCCATAGGAAAGGAAAATTTAAGACAGGAAAATTTCCATAAGTCCGGCAAATTTCTATACGCCAGGAAAAATTCTATACGTCAGGAAAAATTCTATAAGCCAGGAAAATTTCTATACGTCAGGAAAATTCTCTTTGTGGGGAAAATTTCTATACGTGAAGAAAATTTGTATAAGTCAGGAAAAATTATATACGCGAGGAAAATTTCTATAAGCCAGGAAAATTTCTATACGTGAGGAAAATTTCTCTTTGCCGCAAAAAATTCTATAAGTCAGGAAAAATCCATAAGTCGGTAAAATTCTATAAGATTATAGAAAATTTCTATAATCCAGGAAAATTTATATACGTCAGGAAAATTTCTATGCGTCGGGAAAATTTCTTTCTAGCAAAATTTCCATAAGAAAGGAAAATTGCTATAAACAAGGAAAATTTCTATACGTCAGGAAAATTTCTATAAGTCAGGAAAATTTCTATACGTCAGGAAAATTTATATAGATAAGGAAAATTTGTATAAGCCAGGAAAATTTCTATACGCCAGGAATATTTCCATAGGAAAGGAAAATTTAAGACAGGAAAATTTCCATAAGTCCGGCAAATTTCTATACGCCAGGAAAATTTCTATACGTCAGGAAAAATTCTATAAGCCAGGAAAATTTCTATACGTCAGGAAAATTCTCTTTGTGGGGAAAATTTCTATACGTGAAGAAAATTAATTGTATAAGTCAGGAAAAATTATATACGCGAGGAAAATTTGTATAAGCCAGGAAAATTTCTATACGCCAGGAATATTTCCATAGGAAAGGAAAATTTAAGACAGGAAAATTTCCATAAGTCCGGCAAATTTCTATACGCCAGGAAAATTTCTATACGTCAGGAAAAATTCTATAAGCCAGGAAAATTTCTATACGTCAGGAAAATTCTCTTTGTGGGGAAAATTTCTATACGTGAAGAAAATTAATTGTATAAGTCAGGAAAAATTATATACGCGAGGAAAATTTGTATAAGCCAGGAAAATTTCTATACGTGAGGAAAATTTCTCCTTGCCGCAAAAATTTCTGTCAGGAAAAATTTGTATAAGTCAGGAAAATGTTTATAAGTTTGGAAAATTTCTATACGTCAGGAAAATTTCTCTTTGTGGGGAAAATTTCTATACGTGAGGAAAATTTGTATAAGTCAGGAAAAATTATATACGCGAGGAAAATTTCTATAAGGCAGGAAAATTTCTATACGTGAGGAAAATTTCTCTTTGCCGCAAAAATTTCTATAAATCAGGAAAAATCCATAAGTCGGGAAAATTCTATACGTAAGGAAAATTTCTATAAGCCAGGAAAATTTCTATACGTCAGGAAAATTTCTATGCGTCGGGAAAATTTCTTTAAGCTAGCAAAATTTCTATAAGCCAGGAAAATTTCTATACGTCAGGAAAATTTCTATGCGTCGGGAAAATTTCTATATGCCAGCAAAATTTCTCTTTGCCGCAAAAATTTCTATAAGTCAGGAAAAATCCATAAGTCATAAGGGAAAATTTCGATAAGACAGGACAATTTCTATACGTCAGGAAAATTTCGATAAGACAGGACAATTTCTATACGTCAGGAAAATTTCTCTTTGTGGGGAAAATTTCTATAAGTCAGGAAAATTTCGATAAGTCAATAAAAAATAATATTATAGATAAATTATGATAAAATACGTATTTAAGGCGATAGAAACGATTCAACTATAAATTTATATTTAAACATGGTATGCTTAATAAATCATCATCACTACATAGTATAAAACAAAGTCGCTTTCTCCGTCCCTATGTCCCTATGTCCCTATGTCCCTATGTCCCTTTGTACGCTTAAATCTTTGAAACTACGCAACGGATTTTGATGCGGTTTTTTTTAATAGATAGAGTGTTTCAAGAGAAAGGTTTATATGTATAATAACATCCATCAAATAGTGGAGAAGTACTGTTATTTTTGAGGTTTCTAATGTGATGTCGTAAAAAATTACATTTTTTCCGCTTACATTGCAAACGCAGGCTGAACCCTACGAGTTTTATCAAAATAATGTACTAAGTATTATACACATTGAAAAGGTCTACAGAAAAGTACGCGGTGGTATATGTCTATCTCTTATGGATAACCCACAATAACTTTTTTTTGTCATTTACTTTTTACGACAAATAATGGCTAATTTTCGAAGCGATTTTAACCAATACAGCATTAATCCTTAACCAATTAAATACCTTGAATACATTGTTCATTTAATATAGATCTATATGGCCCTTTACACCGTATGATTTAAGTGAATATTTTCGAAGATATTACAGACTAGCGGTCCGCCCCGGCTTCGCCCGTGGTACATATTTCGCAATAAAAGGTAGCCTATGTTCTTTCTCAGGGTCTAAAGATTATCTGTGCCAAATTTCATCAAAATCGGTCCAGTAGTTTATGCGTGAAAACCATACATACATACATACATACAAACCTTTCCTCTTTATAATATTAGTATAGAGTATAGATTTAAAAATTGCGGGACGTAGCGTTTGCGGCGGTACCGGCCGGCCGCCCGGCTATATATTTTATACCCGTGCGAAGCCGGAGCGGGCCGCTATGTTTTTATATACAACGTTCACAGTTTTTCTGTAGTGTATTTAGTACCAGCATTGCACCCGTGCGAAGCCGGGGCGGGTCGCTAGTATGAGATAATATTATAACTGTCCAATAACGCAGAGTGACATGTAATTTATGCAAAAGAAATACGTGCGTAAAAATATATTTTTAGCCGTCAACGCAAATAGGGGGGTGTTTCAGTTTGACGTCGATGTCTATCTGTCTGGGTATGTGTCTGTTGCCTCGTAGCTCTCAATCTGATCGACCAAAATCAATGTGGCTTTTTTAATCTGAGAAGGACCTCTTAAATGGATGGACCGATATTGATGCGGTTTTTTCTTTATTTGAAAGTCAGTTGCGATTTTCCGTTATGAAAACAGTTTGATCAATGACCAATCAAAGATGGTGGCTTCCACAATACATCGGAATAAACATTTTTCACAACTCCCACTATTTACACTACGGGTATATTATGTTAAATTTCAAGATGGCCGGCACTGGAGTAGGAGGTGTTTTTTTTTAATTTTTCATTTAATATTTACCCAGTGTTAGAATTTGGAGGACAGAATTAAAGCACAGATTTAAATCCCTCAGCTTCATCTTCATTGTATTTTTAACAGCAAACTTTATTTAAGCGTACAATTCAGCCATTTTCATTGTTAACTAGCGGCCCGCCCCGGCTTCTCCCGTGATAAATATTTACGTTTTCTCTACATAAGAACCAACCTCGTACTTCAAGGAATATAATAAAAAAATAATTATCGCAATCGGTCCACCCGTTCACGCGTGATGCCGTGACCAAGGAAAATGGGTTTCATTTTTATATATGTATATAGATTGGTAATTTTGATATGCCTAGTTTCGTTCTACATAATTATGACGAATCGAACAAAAACTGACGCTAACACTATAAGAAAAAACCAGTACAAATATCTTACTATAATAAAACTAGCGGTCCGCCCCGGCTTCGCCCGTGGTACCTACATGTTTAAACTATCCTATCTCTCAAGTTGGATCGAACTGCACATGGTGTGCGAATTTTATTATAATCGGTTAAGTGGTTTAGGAGTCCATTGAGGACAAACATTGTGACACGAGATTTATATATATTAAGATAACGCATCATCTGGTGAAGTCAGTTAATAATTTATTAAAACGGAGCAACTCATTATCTGGATATAATCATGCTCTGCCAATGACAAATCCAATCGAAAACTTCTAACACAAAGATATTCATTTCCTACAAACGGATGAATCTTTAATTAAAAATCTCATTATTATTATCGTTAATTAAAACAGTCAATTATTTTTCTTGTTAGATTTTCATTTTCGGGA
Organism: Colias behrii; assembly: GCA_029959065.1. Taxonomy (NCBI): domain Eukaryota; kingdom Metazoa; phylum Arthropoda; class Insecta; order Lepidoptera; family Pieridae; genus Colias; species Colias behrii. The sequence goes on from JARWMC010000013.1 coordinate 2,495,612, forward strand.
AAATTGCACTTTGGAGTAAAGAAAATCGATATCCGATTTTCCGAGTTTCATGTTATATTATTTTATATTATATCGTATATTTATACGTACGTATCGAACGTAGTAAGATAATATATAGTTTGATAAAAAAATGTATTTTTGTTATTCAAAATTTTCGCTTATTATGAAATAAAACACTTGTTGCCAAGTATATGCTGTATATAATTATGTGACGTATAAGTTTTTCTTCATAATGTCGAGTTTTTATAATAAGGGGTTTTTTTTCATGTATCAATTGAAGAACCCTAAAAGCTAGCGCACTAAGAAGCTCGGAAATGGATTATAAAATATATGAACATTGAACATAAACAGCAAGCGTGGCTGTAAACTTTTAAGTATCAAGGCGTATCCCTGTTTTTTTTTGTTTTACTGCTTTGAATTATGTGATTAACATCGTAGATTAATCTTTTTGTCAATTATTGTTGATTAATTTTCTTTAATTTAATTATATTTAATTTTCTGACCGGTTGGCTTGGTTGGTAGTGGCCCTGCCTTCCAAGCCAGAGGTCGTGGGTTCGATTCCCACCCGGGGCAAATATTTGTGTGATGAACACAGATGTTTTCTCTGTGTCTGGGTGTTATGTTTTTTTTTAATTATGTATGTATGTTTATCAGCCATCTGGTTTCCATAACACAAGCGAAAGCTCAGTATGGGATCAGATCGTGCCGTGTGTGAAATTTGTCCTGAAATATTTATTTATTTATCATCAACCTGAGAAGACAATGAATTTAATACTTACTTATCAGGACATTATGTATTTTAAAACTCCGTACATAAATATATAATATTATAACCGCTCACTGTATTTATGTAGAAGGTACTATACATTTTTATATTTCTGTTTATTGTGTTTATTTTCAAGAAATTAATACACAAACAAACAGGAAAATAACCCTTAACGATTACGAACTCAATAACAATCAATCACTTGAATATAAAGCCTTTATTAATAAAATTGTTTACGGTTTTCGAACGATGTTTAAAAGCTTAATACTGTGGAAATATTGTAGATGATGTTTACAGTAAGTGATTCAAATAAAATGTTATAGGAGAATATAACTTTAAGTCTAACTTTTGAGGTACGTTATAGAAGATACACAACCACAGGACAGTTCTTTGGCATATTATTATAATATATGATGTTACATATGTATTTTGTAAAATTAAATTGTAAAACTGACATGATTTAAAAGAGCAACTACATATGGAGTTTCTTGCCGGTTCTTCTCCGTAGATACTGCTTTCCGAATCGGTGGTAAATTGTAAAAATATGTAATGACGTTTCAAAAGTGCTTCTAGAAGAAGTCTAATTGAATAAATAAATGTTTAAGTTTGAGTTTGAGTTTGATAGTCTAAACATTCCAATGAAAGTCAAATCAACAATGCATAAAATACATAAACTAAATAAAAAATGTAATAAATATTAATCATATAGATTATTCACTATTTGTTCGAGTTTGTTAAATATTTCTTAAAAACACATTTCCCATAATTTTCTCATCAAGATTTATTAGATAAAAACACAGATTCCATTAAACTGTCTAAGACGTATAAAGTAACTCACCCATAATATTAATATCACAAGCACTCGATATAAAAAAAAAACTTTTTCAGTTTTCTGCACGAAAGACGTACACCCCTGTCGAGGGTTGAAACGATACTAACAAATAAGGGTGGCTTCAGTTTTATTCACAGGTGGAACTTCAAATTTAATTTATGTTTCATTCATTTGTTGACAAGTTTTTATTATCATGAATGCCGGAGTTTCAGAGTGAGGCCTTATAAGTCTAAGTTCTTATTATAACTAACTACTTATTGTGCGCCCGGAAACTCATTTCCGTTATACATAACCAAATTAATAAACGTTATTTCAATTAAATGATTTTGAATTAAAACTTCACTTTTCATATTTAAATAGTGTGGGACGTGGATACAATATTTTTGTTTAATTAAACCAACGTCTACTTTCACAATACTCCAAAAATTGAAAGTAATTATTTGACAATGATTAATCCTTACTTATTGTTCTTTTCATATTAATTTATCTCACTTTCAAAGTATATTTCCTTAAGATTGTTGTCTTAGGCATCCTGCCAAAAGTTTTATAAGTTTTCTTCAGAATCCATTTCAGTATCTGTGGTCATAATATTCGATTGGCAATTGCTATACTGAGTCATATTATCTACTAGCTGCTCGCTGCGGTTTCACCCCTGAGGCTCTACTCCTATTGGTCTTAGGTTGATGATATATAGCCTATAACCTTCCTCGATAAATGGGCTATTTAGCACCGAAAGAATTTTTCAAATCGGACCAGTAGTTCCTGAGATTAGCGTGTTCAAACAAACAAACAAACTCTTCAGCTTTATAATCCATACTAATATTATAAATGCGAAAGTAACTCTGTCTGTCTGTCTGTTACTCAATCACGCCTAAACTACTGAACCAATTTGCATGAAATTTGGTATGGAGATATTTTAATACCCGAGAAAGGACATAGGCTACCTTTTATTGGAGAAATATGTACCACGGGCGAAGCCGGGGCGGACCTCTAGTATCAATATAGTATAGATATGAAAATTGTATACATTAGTAAGTAATTAAACTGCAGTTTAAACTTTCCAATATAATAGTAAAAGTTTTTATCGAAATATAACGTTAATTTTAATGCAATATCTTTGAAATTTGCTATTAAGTTCGTAATGATAGTTATCTTTATTATAATATTAGAGGCAGCTAATAACATACTATTAAGGCTTTATTAATAACAGGGTGTCGTGTTTCAAATAGATCAATGAACGTATCGTAGGGATGTTTATTCTAAAGATCTTGCAAGATAAGGAAACTACACGTTTCAAATTTCCTAGAAATGGTTTGGTTTGATTGCTGATTGCTGAAAATTCATGTATCTACTATATATCGGATGGGTCTAAATGTATAAGTATAATTTAATTTGTAATAAGTAGTAATTTATTTAATATTTTTTTTTTTTCATATCTTTATTTAATACGAGAGTTTGATCATACTTGATCATGTCACTCTCAAAAATAAAATCAAAGCATAACAAAACAGATTATTCTAACAGTAAAGCATAATAATTATCTACCGTCTACTTAAACCTAAGGATAAAATTTTAATTAATTTTCTTGCTTCATTTGAGGTCGGACAAGCTAAGATCATTAATTAATACTGCAATATGAATGTTTTCTTGGGTAAGTGGGTAGGTTTTAAGCTTTGACAATTGTTGAATTTTATATAACAATTTTTATCCATTGCTAAACTTAAATTAAAACACAACACTATCTATAATGTTCTTAACTAACGGCCAATCTGATATGTTCTCTACCATCAAAAGTATAATCCATTCAATGCATGTTTTTATCAATTTACTTATTTTAGCTTGCCAACTAAGTTTATTCAAAAATACTATGTCTTTCAGTTTCAATAACAACTCGCTAAAGTTAATTCTATCACTAGATGCCGCCGCCTGATCATCTGGTTTTTCGTCTATAATTTCTTGTTCCGATGCCGATGATGAAAAATCCCAATCCAATACTGAATTCTTTTGATTATTTTTCCAACCCAAATATCGACCAATAGAATTGCACCATTCGAAGTCACGTGGTACAACCTACATGGTATTATACTGATAATTTTTTGAAAATTTTCTCTGGTCGTTGACGTCACACTGACAGGTTGAATTCAATTGTGAAATTATTGGCCGACATTTGGGACGGAAAAATAATCCCCCGAATACCACACGAGCTTCAAAATTATCTGGCATTTCCCTCAAGGTTCCCTGCAAACAAATAAAGTCGTCAAGTTTTTCAGGAAAAATCACTCGCGCTTCGCGCTCGTGATTTTTTATTTTAACCTTGACTAAAAACTTGACTCCTTCATTTGTTTGCAACGAACCTATCGGAAAATACCCGATAATTTTGAAGCTCTTGTGGTATTATAAGTGAAAATTATGTCTGGTTTTTATTCTTCGTGCGTGAATTTCAACTTTTGTTTTAACAATATCGGCATAAGAAGGAGTATTGTCGGAAACTTTAATCGGTGTTGAAAATATATTAGAATTTAAATCAGGTGGAGGATCTTCCGATTCTTTTTCGGGTTCAATCGCTGTTTCGGGCGCAACGTAAAGCGTGAGAGCTTTTCTATAAGTGCAACTGAAATCTGCCATTATGTCACGTATTTTATGTTCTTTAATGTATCTCGGACAAGTTTTAGAAAGCGCCATATGCTTACCACCGCAATTAATGCATTTGAACTCCATTGTATCGCAATTGGCGTGATATCCACCGCATTTAGGGCACACTACTTTCGACGACGGGCATCTTTTAATCGTGTGACCTAGTCTCCAGCACTTTCGGCACTGTGAAACCGAGTGTATGTATTTTTCTACATCTACCCTCAAACCGTCTACATAAACGCAGGGGGGTCTATACGATCCTTTAAAACATAAACGAATGGTCTCGCAAAGTTCCCAATTGTCTCCTTCTCTCCGCCTACATCTCTGAACAGACACTAACTGGGCTGGATAATCACATTGTACTCGGCTTTTATTTCTTCATCATTTAGTTTCAATTCAACATTTCGTATCACTCCATATGTATAGCTAACTTCCATGGCCTGTTGTACTTTAAAGCCCTTTTCTTGTAGATACGTTGATGATAATACTTTATCAGCATGGGAATGTTCGTCAAATTCAATGCGAATACGATATGGATTCAGATATTTAATTCTTATTACATTAGATATATTCAGCTCTTTAAACAACTTAACCAGTTCGAATTGCTTCGGCATTTTATCTGGGTGGGATACATAGACTTCAATTTTCTCATTATTGGTATTTCTCTGCTTTTTTTCCTTCCCTTTTACAACTTGCCACTCATTCTCATCCTTTTCTCTCTCCCTTTTCCTCTCTCGTCGAACTCCCATAATACCATCATCTTCGATATCATCAGATTTTTTACAAAATTCTATAGCCGTCTCCATACTTTCGTCCCGCAAAATAGGTATCACTATCATTACCATCAATAAAGTCTTTCCTGGAAACCGTTTCTTCATATTCACTCACACACACACTGTTACTGTCCGCATGCGACATGCTGGCGCCGTGCGCTGTGCACCGTCACGCTCGAGCGCGTCCGTGTTTATAAACAAAAGCAAAAGAATATCCCGCAAAGAAAACTAGACGCGACCACTCGCACGAACGCGAACGCCGCGACGAGACTGATGATTTAATATCTATTGAAAAAAAAATTATTACAACTATAATAATATGTTTTATTATGAATCTCCATTCATAAAAACGAGAGAGATTTAGAGATTTTTATTATCATGTGCTACTCGTATTATGGCTAATTCAAAAGTGAAAGTTTTTGAGTATCTAACTATTTAATTTTTATATTTTTTTTTTCCAGTTCGAGTAGAATAAGAAGTCTAATGAATAAAGACTTCGTGGGTTCGAAGCCTTTTGAGATCTGACAGACGTGTTACCATTCATATTTTTCACACTTATTATACAGTAGAGGTATATATAATATTATATTGTATTGTTGTTGACACTTTTAATTCATTGATACTATCACTACTATTTAAATATTTTTGTTTTGTTATCCGTAAGTAGGAAAGAGTTCAGTGACCCCTCCATTGAGCGGCGATACAACACAGTGGGGTTGTAGGCTTATGTAATAGGCGCCAACAACTTTATAAGCAACGAATCGTGCAATTTGTGTTATTGAGAATAACTAAAAGTTGCCTATAATCGTGAATTGTAAATAAATATTAGTATAGCTGGAAAATGAGACTTGTCGTCCTTTGGAATTGGTAAGTGTAGATTCAATTGAACAATGTAATGTCTCTTTAATTATTTCGCAAAGAAAGGAAATAAGATTTAATCAGTTTGAACATCGACTGAAACTTACATTTTTTAACTTGTTAAGTCATTTGTTTGCTGTGACATAAAAAAATCAAAAACATCTACTTCATTTATGCCATTTAGGAGATGTTACTACAAACACAACTATGTAAGCTTTTCCCTAGAGTCCTGTATCCTTGTATTTCCACTCATTAAAGGTATTAATTACATCAGTATTGTTACAAACTGTCCCTCAGTACACTAATCGCGAACTCCCTAAAGAGCGATACGGACGTTACCAATGGACTCTGATCGTAACATCAATCCCATTTATTAAGATTGCGTAATGCGTATATAGTAGTTTTGACACCACTGACCTAGTTTGGTGATTTAGCTTTTAATGTCTGTTATAAGAACGACTGATTTATTTTACACACAACTATGTTTTTACATGCATAATGTATAAAAGCTACCTATGCTATAAGTATAATGCATGATTGGAAAATCATGTTTTAGAAGATGGTAAGTGTGGCCCAAAAATATACCGACCTACTGTATTAATACAACCTTGTTTTTGGACAAAATTTTACGTTGGGAAATAATAATTTCCATTCCAATTGGAGTTAATATTGAAATGTATGTTTAGTCTATTTATTGTGTAAAAATTGCATTTAATATTATGGTATCCATTGTATAGAAAATAAAAATAAAAGCTTAATGCAAACTTATTTCATCTTCCAAATATAAAGAGTTTCTCCTGTTTATTTTGGATAAGGTAAGAATACGTGATATATCTTCTATTGTTATTCAAACAGGCCACTTCATCTTTTGTTAAGCTGTAATCTAAAATATGTTTAAGAAAACACACCAAAGCCGTCTTTCTACTCCATTTAACACCGAACTGTTACAAAAAGGAGAATATCAACAATGTCGTCGACGTCCCTAAACTTAAATCAGAATGATAAAAAACACCAAAAAACGTTTGAGGTCAAAAATATACATGAAAAGAAGACGGTTAATAATTGAGTAAGTAACGTATGGTATCTACCTATGGTGGGAATGTCAACCTTCATATGATCCGAATTTGGCTTAGAATATTTAATAGATTGTTTGAGTTAATAGACTTGTTACCCAAATACACCTCATTTATTATTCCTTCCTCCAACACTCAAACTCAACTGTCTACATATGATTTATAAATAGTATTTTAGTTTATTTTGCAGTTAAAACCTGCAATACCTGACTACTTTAAAAATTATGAAACGGTGAAGGAAAACATCGCGTGGAAACCGACAAGTCGAAGAATCAAAAGTTCGACGAAGTGTGACATCTTTCTGCACTTGACCAGCGTTGTGGATTATTGCTTATGACCTGAACCCTCATAGGAGGCCCGTGTCCCAGCAGTAGGAACATACTGGGCTGATGATGATGTTGCATATTTTTATGAAATTAAATTGTAATACTGACATGATTTAAAAGAGCAACTATGGAATTTCTTGCCGATTCTTCTCCATAGATATTGCTTTCCGAATCGGTGGTAAATGCTAAAAATATGTAATGACGATTCAAAAGTGCTTCTAGAAGAAGTGTAATTGAATAAATAAATGTTTGATTTTGAGTTTGAAAGAATAAATGTCAAATGAAATATCTAGATTGATTCATAACTCAAACATATTTATTTATTAAATGCCCCTAAAATATCGATCCGCAAATACTAGATTATCATGAGTCACAAGCCAAAAATCAATAAGTTACATAAAAAGATAAAACATGGCGCCATATTGCTAACGAGGTTAAGATTATTGGTATTTATATTGTGAATCATGATATAATATCTTCGTACCTTGGGTTGGTATTGTAAATTCAATAAATATAGACGATAATACCTGAGTCGGTATTATAAATAACTATTGTACAAGAGTTATTATTAGATGTATTGGGATATAAGTTGTAAGTTAGGGCCACAGGTATGTCGGTTTATCTATATACTAATACTAGCGGTCCGCCCCGGCTTCGCCCGTGGTACCTACATGTTTAAACTATCCTATCTCTCAAGTTGGATCGAACTGCACATGGTGTGCGAATTTTATTATAATCGGTTAAGTGGTTTAGGAGTCCATTGAGGACAAACATTGTGACACGAGATTTATATATATTAAGATTATAAAGCTGAAGAGTTTGTTTGTTTGTTAGAACGCGCTAATCTCAGGAACTAATGGTTCGATTTGAAAAATTCTTTCGGTATTAGATGGCCCATTTATCGAGGAAGGCTAAATCATAATTAAATTAATGATATAATTATCATTAAACTAAAACCAACAGGAGCGGAGCACTGCGGGTAAAAACGCGAGGCACAGCTAGTTAAATATAATATTCATAGCTATACGTATGATTCATATGAAGGGAAGTCAGAATCAATCTAAGTAACAATGAAATCCTGAGTTAAATCGTTGATAACAGATTGATAGTACTTTGAGTCACCTTTAAAAATAACTATCGTTTCACCGTTAGTAATAACGAGCTTACACATTTTGTTAGAAATCAATAAGATGGGTAATAATTTTCAGGTTTTATTTAACACATATTGTATAAGTTTTTTTCCAAAAAAATAAAAATTCGTCGCCCCAAATAAATGAATGTGTATGATTATGATTTTTTTTTAACAGAAGTCTTACATTTTTTGGTCTACCTTCATTTTCTTTTGTGAAAATAGGAGGTCGTACTTAAGACAGAAAATTCTTTGAATAAGTTCCAATACCTTAGTACTAATTTTTTTCTTAATTTTCTTCAATACATCTTTGATATTACAACTGTAATTAACAAGCGTAAAACACATTTAGATACATATATGAATGAATTAAAACAATGAGGATTATGAAAACAGATACTACGAATAATATTTATGTAATGAATAAATTATTCGTTACTCAAGGAATTTACTTAACAAGCTGTTGTTAACAAACTCTTCAATCTTCTATTTAATTTAGCTAAAATAACAATCTCAGGAGTTTACTGTTTCAATATTAGTAAACAGTCATCATCAAAATACAGATCAAGGCGTAGTTAAATTATCACTACATAGTATAAAACAAAGTCGCTTTCTCTGTCCCTATTTCCCTTTGTATGCTTAAATCTTTAAAACTACGCAACGGATTTTGATGCGGTTTTTTTAATAGATAGAGTGATTCAAGAGGAAGGTTTTAGTATATAATTTATTAGGTTTTAGACAAAGCGGGCGAAGCCGCGGGGCGCGGGCGGTAAGCTAGTTAAACATAAACTATGCGACATTAAGTTAATTGAATTTGAAAATAATTAAGTGTAACACCATCATTGGAAGATGGACAGCATTTCATATTTGAAAGAAAGAAAGTATTTTTCATGTCTTTCTTTTTAGTTTTTATGCAGAGTACAGTCTTCATAATTTTATTAGCTTTTACCTTCATTCAGTCATCATTATTTTACGATATTGTTTTCAATGTCCGCCAGGAATTAGAAGAATTACTTGCATAAAAAATACAATATTACTAAGGACCACGGACCTACAATATCCTTCTTCATACTCAAGCATTTATTTATTCAACAAGGCTGCTATTAATTCATTTGAAACGTCAAAATACGTCATGTGCCACCGGAAAGCAAACTCCACACAGAAAAGGCAGGAAGAACTCTATAGTTGCTCTTCTAAACATTAAATCTAGTTCTGTGGGCGAGAAATGTTCGATCATTCGCGGATACAAGTGACATTTTCGAACCATGAACGCATCATCTCATTAAATCTTTATATTAGGATCTATCTTATCCTTCTGATTTACCACAACATAATGGTGGCTCCACATTCGTGCCGTGAATCTCCGTGAACAGTTGTGAATGTAAATGTGGATGGTTTTCGCGATGTTCACGCGTGTTCGCGTCTGTTCTCCGATCAGAGTCGGTATCGTGTCCCACGATAAAGGATTCGCGCCTCCTTCACGCAGTGTTTACGCGTAAGCCAAGCGTAAACATAGTAACCTATATAGTAATAGTAATATAGTGATTTTAGCAGCAGTTTCTAGGTCGATTTCACGGTGGATTTCACGAATTCCTGCGAGTATCCTGTGAATGTGAAGGGTACATACAAAATTTGCCGTGAATTCGTGCGTAAATTTGTATGTGAATTTACGGCATTAATGTGGAATCACCATAACATTTGTATTAAGTAACGTGAAGCACGAATTAATACGGGAAACGGATTCTCAAGATTAGAGGAGTGACGTCATCAACATTCTTCGATGGTTAGTGTGGGTACGGATTGATCGAACAATAAATTGAGTCGTTAAATAATTTCTTTTACTTTGTAGGTTGCATTCCTGGGAAGATTCATCGTGTTTTTTTTTTATGTAGACCGTTAACGGAGTAAGGAATTTTATATAATTTAAATGACTTAAAAATATCCTAATTTTTTTGAGGTTCTGCTTTTGTCTGTATTGTGTATGTTCATCTGTATATTCAGTAGTTGTGAAACGATTAGTAATCATTTTAAATATTTTAATTTAATATATAGCATATAGTTGCTTTCTAAATACTGTGTATTTTTTCAAAGAATAGAAAAAATGCGATTACGGGGCGCGATTCGACGCACGTCGTTCGACGCACAAATCATTTTTATTTCGAAAGATGTTCCAAGTTGGTCCCATTAGACTTCTAATTAACTTACTAACAATGTAATTAAATCTTATTCAATTTAGACCCACTTCCCGAATTTCCTATTGAGCTAAAATTTTGTATACTATTATGTAACAATACAATACATTAATCGGAATTAGCTATAACTTTAATGAAGGGATTTGCATTGTTCAATACTCTACAAATAAACTGCATTCGTCTGAATTGTTCATCTGTGATTAGAATTTAGTCAAATATTATATGAAATTTAATGATGAAGATGTTTTAATAAAGTTTCTTTTAGATATTATATTTCCTATTGAAAACGATATAAAAAGGACGTAATAATTCTATATACCAAGGGTTTTATATAAATTGAAATTCTGTCTGGCATTGTGATCCTCATCCACCTACGTCAGCAATTTTCCTTATAATTTTTTAGAAAGATATCGGAGTAATAGAAAAAGAAGGAAATGAATAAGTTACATTTGGTAATAATATTACAGTAGGTATATTAAAACTTTTACTTGTTCTGAGTATAAACATATGGGCAATTCGTCATTGGTCGGTTTCTTAGAGTACCTAGGTGTATTAAATTTGTTTATAAGAAGTAAAAGCTTTGAAAGAAAATTAAATTTATTAAAAAGTAAACAGCTACAGCTCCGTATTCATGGTAAGCATTAATTTAGCAACAAAAATAAATCGAAAAGTTGAGTAATTGCTGTCATTATGTTGCTGGCCACTCTTCATTCTTTCAGCATGCTGAAATGGCGCCGGAGTCGTCGATATATAAAAAAATTCCAGCTAAATTTTTCACTGACTTTTATTCTTTACCATTGCATGTTAAAAAGTTTATGCGATAATTAATCTAGAGCATTTATAAAGTTGATTGAGCATGCCTACATTATGTTAATGCAACCCTATATTATGTTCGATATTTTTCGTTTCATGTATGTGGTGTAGTTTTGTTTATAAAAAGTTAAGTATGTACGAGAACAATGCTGTTAAAACCGTGACTCATAAATGATGTAAACAATTGGGTTTTTCATATTTTCCGTAGAAATTCAGATGCAAACGGGTCACTGTCTAGTGACAAAGAAAACCATCCAAAACCGCAACTCTGACACATTATTATAGTGGTACGTTCAGGCGCGTGGCAAGTAGCCCGGCAAGCAGCCCGTGCGCTTACGGTACAAACAAACAAACACAGGGGCATGCACAAACAACATTTTAACATGCTTGTGCCCGTGCTTGTGCTGGTTGAATGTCACTTTGAACGCAAGCGTCTGAACTCTGAACCCACCATAACCTCCTAAGGACCAATGGCCTCATATAAGTACATAAACACCATCACCATTACAACCCAAAGCACCAAAAAGTTTTAACTAAATTACCAACCACTGTCCTCATCCGATGACAAAATCGAAAATTCGAAATAACTTAAAAAATACCGCGCTTTTCTGCCTATGATCACTGTGTAACGCGATTGGCTGAATTGAACTATTAGGTTTGATAGGTAAATGGGTTATCCAATCACAGAATTTTAAAATACTTTAGTTAAAGTTTTGAAAATGGCTGGTCAACGTAACAGAGGTAAGTTAAATCGTTAATTATCATATTAATCTCTCACTTGATTTTCATTTGGTATTGAAAAATGAATAGTAAAAACAGTACAGGAACGTATTTTAATTAAATTTAACGAAACAATTCATATTGTATTTTTAAAATTCACGGATAATTTTTATGTGATCATGTGAGAACATTGGTCGTTACTTACAATATTAGTTTCATTTTTTTTGTACTCAGTTGAAGACATTGGTAGTCAATGACTATAAAACATTTAATTAGTTAATAATTTATTTTGTTGTTTTACAGTAATTTTGAGTGTAATTGTCCTGTTTTATGATTATAATTTATTTAAACTGTCAACAGGAATTACTATTGCAATCAAAATATACAGTTATCTTCCTTATTTTTTCAGTTATTCGTGACGATAATATCATCGATTTCCTAGCCGACTGACGGAGATTTTATTCCTAGTGATGAAGACTTAGGAGACCCACCATTTGTTTCCGAATCGATTTTTAGTTAGCTCATTGATATTTCAAGTTCCTAATATTGTACTTCCAATGTTTTTATTTCTTTTTTAACATATGTTCAGATAGTTTAGATATTTTATTACCTAATATGTAGTAAACTTACACATTTAGAATTTAAGAAAAACTGTTTTTAATTCTTTTGTATACTTTGTAGAGGTTTTTGTATGATCTCATATTTTATAACATAAGTAAATAAAAAAATCTACAAGTAAAACCTTATTGTAATAAAAAAATTTTTGGATTCACTTAGATCTGATGTGATCACATGAGAACAAAATAAATCGAGTTTTTTTTTTTCAGAAATGTATTCTATAAGCTATATTTTACACAGATAAAAAATCCCTCAAGTAAATTTTAACTCTAAAAATAAAAAAAATAAAAAAATACCATTGGGTGGCAGGTCTATTGTATTTTTATGTACTCAGGTGAGAACAATGGGTGGTAATGCAGAATAGGATTTTTTTAGCTTGGTCCTTAGGAGGATAATGTTAAACTAACGCTCGCCCCGGCTGTACCCGTGATAAATTCTAAAAAAATGTAGCAAAGCACCCCATGATCTCTAAAGGCAGTATTATTTCCAGTGAGGAAAAATAACAGCCCTTTACAAGTCGTCGAGTTTTACTTGAAATGAAATGAAATGAAAATTTATTTGTTTGAATGACTACTTCAAAAATTTAAGTAGGTAATGGTAATCGTTAGGCTGAAGTGGGTTTGGCCAGCTAGTATTTAAACTTTAAATAGGAAGGCGTGTTAAATTATATATTGATATCGTTACAACCAATAAGTAAAAACTATGAAAATATGTATCTTTGAAATAAATGTCTCTCTAAACCTCAAATATACTTGAGACTCAATCTCTTAGCACAAATATATCAATAATGTGTATATTACAGAAATTTAAATCCTTCGTATAACCTTAAATATGATCTTGTTTTCAAACAGTGCAATATCAGTTGCCATAAAATGTATGAAGACCATCTTTATAAATTCACCTTACAAAAAACTAACGAATCCATGAAGTTACCATTTGTCTCAATTAATTCAATCAAGGTTCCCAATTTTCCTTACGTAAGTAGGTATATGTACTATAGGGATCAGTGTTCGATACTCCTACGGGAACACTCATAGCGCTAAAACTTGTATATGTACTGCAGTAGGGATCAGTGTTCGATACTCCTGCGGGAATGCATAGAAAAGCCAGTCATAATAATATAATGATACCAATCGAATTGACCATAATATGTTATCGTGGATCTCACACTGGTGAGTCATTATATATATTATAAATTATCACCACACACCTGCCTCCGCACAGTCGAAAGGTGACTGCCGCAAGATGAAGTTCATATACTTAATATTCATTTTGTTCATTCTGAGTGCGTATTGCAGAACTATTATTGACAAAAGTGAGGTTTTAATTCAAAATAGTGTTAGTGGAAGGACGAAACGTAGTGTTATTGTTGATTATAAATGTCCTGTGGGATATATAAAAGTGTCGCCACGTTTGATGATTTGTGTGCCGTGTCAACAGTAAGTATTTTGTATGTGTGTGTGAGGTGTTTGCCATATAGTTGCGGTAAATATTATGATGCTATAATTGGCTATAGTTTTTTGGTATTTCATGTCATAATATGAAATACCAAAAAACTTTAGAATCATAATTCTTTTAAAATCATTAATTTTAAAGGCCATTTGTGTTTTGCTTTTGTTTATGTTGTTGTTTTGAAAGGATCGTCGTGAATCTTTTAAAGATTTGTAATGTGTAAAAATACAATATAGTTCAGGATCCATCGCCCATTTTTGCACTTGATTACTATCAAGCTAATTTTCCGTGAGTAGCTTTATTTTGATGAGACGCCCAATAATTTATTGTACGAAACTCTCGATTGTGGTAGCTTACAGAGGTAACAAGGATAAAATATTTTGATTTGATGGTTCTCAAATATTTATAAGACATTAATAATTATATAGAAATTAAGGCGACCAGCTAGTTAATAATATTCCTATCTGATAGTTCTATAAAATACATAATACACCTACCTAACTACCTAAAGGTATAGTATATAAGAACTTCAAAACATTGACCACAAAAGGTAAGAATTATGTAAACCTCAGTAATGAATTAAGTCGTGACCGTGAGTCACTTGTTAAACATTGACTTAATTGTAAAAGTTGGATTAGTCACACTAATATTACCTATAATCTATATGGTTTGATGCGGATTATTAATTCGCGAGAAAGTCCTACAATATGTAGGTAACTAAACTTGATGAAGTTGATAAGATCTATTTTGTATGGATAAAAGAAAAGACATACTAATCACTTGGTCCTGTGTCCATTTACTGCATGTATCCTTTCATGCAATTCCAAAATACCTACTATCTACAATCTACTATCTACAAACATAAATAATACAAAATAGGTACTTGAAGTCGCGAAATATTCGTATGCAACATAGCAAATCTTATCATAAGGAACTGATAAACAGTTCGATATTTCACATAGACATAAAAAAAGCCCAGGCTCTTTTGAGTTTATATTACAGTATTCTTCCGGAATCAAATCCAATTGTCGAGAGATAATCAAAATCAGTAAATAGTTAATAGTGCATAAAATGCTATGAGTCGAAGCAGTTTTACACTAGCAAAAGTATTAAAATGTCTTCTAAAATGCCCTATACATCATCCTTGTTTGTTTGTTGAAATGACCGATACCTCATACGGAGTAAGAAGGCTTCAACACATGACGCATTTAAATATGTACTAACATATTATTATAATTTATTTTACACATATTTTTTTTTCAAGAATCGATAACGTATTTTATGAAATATTGCTTGCCATAAGTAAGTTTTTATAATTAAATTCAGTGTGTTGTTTAGATATTAATAACATTTGGAGATGTCTTCTTAAGGCAAGGGGTTTCTTAAAAAACATCGTAGTATGTTTATGCTATTGAATACTTACTGTTTAGTTTTCACTAAAAATATAAATGTCAACATAAGAGGTCAATAATTATGAGAACAAAAAATAACAACTTTAACAGTTGTTCAATGAATTTATACTCTGGGTAACCTCTTGATGGAATTGAATTTTCATGTAAAGTGTCCAATGATTTGTCAAACAAATATTAAATTTTTAAGTACTTCTCATAAGAAGTAGGTCCGTTATGTAGTTGCATCTTACTTTGCGGTCAAACCTGCTTGTGACTCATTCGATGAATTTGTATGAAGCGTAACCTACATGGTGCATTTCTATTTGTAGAAAAGTACTTTTATTGTACTTATTTAGTCATACTTTTGTTTCAAAAAGCACAACATAACTTGCATAATTGGTTAAAAACGTTAAACAGAATCATGAATAATTCGGATGAACTAATGAAAAAAACGGGTTAGCAATAAAATAATAATTGCTTAGGACTTAGGTAATTAAGTATTAACTTATTAAAACTTACATAAAGTTTTATGGAAAAAAGTTTTGTTCATAAAAGCTTTCTTGCTTACAATTTCCTTATTATAAATTCGGCCAAGTATAATGAAAGTAAAAGGCATTCTTGATTACTTCTTGGAACAGAAGTCAGTGCATTAAATGTTCCAGTGGCCGTTATTTGAACTAAATTATAAATCAGGAATCAGGATATAGAAATGAAAAAAAAGACCTATTTACCTAAATAAGTTAATAAGTGAAGCAGATTTATAAGAACAGTTTCTCTAAATAAAACATCATAAGTTTGAATATTTTGTTTTACTGTTACTATAATATGATGACTGTTATTATAGTTGCGAAAGTATTTCTATCTGTCTTATTACACTTTAACACTCAAACCACTGAACTCATTTTGATGAAATTTGGTACAACGATAAAACTAGACGGGTAAGGAAATACTTTTTGGATTTCAAATTGAGTAAGCCGGTTGAAAATATGTTTGTTTATAATTATGTTTCAATCGCGTTTCAATAAAATGTGACACAAATGTGACTCATACAATACAAAAATGTAGGGGAGACCGGGTACAAAAGTAACACTTTGTACTTGTACCTTGATTTCTGAGTGGGTGTTACTGTTATCATTAAATTAATATAACCATATATAAATTTAGTTTATATTCTTTACACTAGCAACTCAATTTATTATATTATGTAGTGTTTTATATTAATAAAGTAAATTTAAAAAAAAATCGTCAGTTGTTACTTTCGACCCCGTAAGCAGGTCGAAAGTAACACGTCGTGGGTCGAAAGTAACAAGACAAAGGGGTTGGTAATTTATACAATATTATGATGGTAAATCAACAAATTATTTGTTTAAAGACTTTGTATTAATAACACATATCAACTTTTGTATTTTAAACATAATACTTACAAATATAATACAAAACAATCGATAAAAAATATTCGAAGTTCAAGTAATGAGATTAATTAAGGGAATTATTCTTTTATAATTAAAAATTCTGCATCCTGCATCCATCCACTAGCATTCCCAGCTCCAGCACAACCAACAGGACCCTCGGCAATACGAAAAAAGCGGAATGTGTTCTCCTAGAGCATTAATGGCAACAGCAACAGTTACTAATTTCCCAGGCTCTGCTAAGGTTATGGCACCTACTTGTTTAATCCCTTTTTAATCTACAATTTTGCTAGGTTTTTGGACAGTGGTCACCCCTGTCTCATCCATATTCCAAATATCTTTTGGCTCAAATTGGTACCTTTCCCAATACCTCAGCAAGGTTATCAAAAAAATTATTCACATTATGCTCGTTGATGGAGATAACTGGAAATAAACTGCAGAGCACTCGATTAATTAATAGTCGCGTAGATTACTTTACTTGTTATTAGTAAATCTCGATCGACGCAAGGTAGCTGCACTAGTATTACCGGCTTTTATTTTTTTTTATAAATCTATATAATGTTACATGGCAAATATTATATTTTTGCAAGGCCTCTAATTGTTGCACCATCTTTTAAAATGCTCTTCAGCCGTCTCCGTAATTCCTCGATCAGTAGTTCTAATGCGTTATCGCGGCATTCTGTTGAAGTAAAGATGTACATAAAAATATACATAATCATAATGGGACAAAAATAACATGTTACTTTTGTACCCATAGGGCTATGTTACTTTTGTACCCGTCTATATTTTTGCCAAGACGTGCAACAAAACTTTAAAACGGAACGTGTTACATAAAAATGATTATGAGCAATGTAGAATTACTCTAATCAAGAATGGATATGCAAACATTCAGATTTCTATCATCCTTTTAAGACTACGGAAACGTAGTTTTATATTATTATATGTGATACAAAATTACTTTCTGATACAAAAGTCGTGAAAGGAGCATTTGCTGTCCCTGTTTTTACTTTCACTATTGCTGACTCATTTAAAACATTAAATTTATCATAAAGCAAATATAATATTTTTCATTTGCAACAGGATTTACAATCACTTTTGCAAGTTAGCCTTACTCACAGAATATTATATATCTATATCCTGAAGTCTATATGTAGGTAGAATTAATAGATATGGTTTAAATTAATTTCTACCTACATCATTTATCGAATTGTCAAACTAATGAAGGTCGTTTGAAAGATGTAGAAGTTTGTAGCTGACTTCAAAAAAGGAAGTTCTCATTTTGAATGCATTTTTTTTTTGTTTGTTAGGTACCTGACAACTTCCGACTGAGTTAACCGATTGTAATGAATCTTTTTTTTATTTGAAAGCTGATGCCTTTCTTGTGGTCCTGTTTAAATTTGGTGCGGCACCTACAGTTTCAAGGCAGCTTAGTTTTTAAAAATAATAATGTTAAAATCTATAATCGTTTCCATAATAATATTGCAGTAGCTCATAAATATTCATACTTAGAAAGTAGGATTAAACTCAAATGTCGCATCTCATAACTTGTTTACTGCTTCTAGGTTTCTCAGAAATGAAGGCATCGACTGACATTTCGAAGTTATTTTGTTCTAAAATAAGCACAAAGAAACCTTATTTATAACCTTTATTTTGTAGTTAATTGGGGACTAGGTAATGAAGGGCTATAAAATCTTTAATAGTGTAATAATATCATCATGCGTTTTATAAGGATAAAAACTGGCAAGCAAGGCTTCATTCTTATTGTTTGTTATTTATTTTGCTCTGCTACCATAATACAATAACAATAGTTAAATACATCCCGAGTACATACCTGAAATCTCGTGCGCTGCTTCCATAAATATGTGGTGTGTCGGTCAGTCAATTAGTCAAAACAATAGGGGCCCCTTGGGGAGGAAAATCTATATTTACGGGAATAATTTAAATTACATAAGATAAAATAACAGAAAAGAGACAATTTAATGTATAGTCACCACTACTGCCAGGCACACTACGTCGCCATTTAACTTCACTTGTCACATAAATAACTCGCGGTCAGCGCGTGATTACTAATATCAATAAAAAGTACAATTAACAATTCCGCGGGCCGATTTTACTAATTTACTACGTGGTCAGCACGTAAAACAATCGACGACACGCTCCGATGCGCGCGTAAGTAACTTCCGAGGCGGCCGAACAACACTAAAACACGACTTCACACTAGCGGCGCGGTTGGCGGACTCCGATAGAAATGCAATAACCGAATGCGAACCCCGCTTCGTCGCCAATTGAATACATCGCGTTTCCGCTATCAGTGTGACCATTTAATTATTTTATCTATTCCGAACATTCCCCCGTCCCAGTCAGGCAAAACCTGACTGAGTCCAAAACCAGAGGATAAGGATAGAACCTACATAACGGGCAGCCGCGACAAGCCCGCAACAGCTCTTTTAAGGACAGAATTTCCTACCAGGACCTCTGCAACTCGCGGAATACCGTCCGCGCGTAGGAACAGCCGCAAAATTCGACCACGTCTCCAAGACAGTGGGGGCATATTCGTCTCCTTAACTAGGACGAGGTCACCGACCTTTGGTGGATCCGTTTTATCTGTCCAGCGAACACGCTGCTGCAACAAATGAAGATATTCTAAATTAAACCGTTTCCAAAAACTCTGAGAAAGTTGTTGCAGCAGTTCAAAACGTGAGAGCCGATTAACCGGAGTATTCTCAAATGGATATTCAGGGAGCGCATTAAGTGGACCCCCAATCAAAAAATGTCCTGGAGTCAAAACCTCCAAGTCATTTGGGTCCGATGAAATAGGACATAGTGGCCTGGAATTAAGTACAGCTTCAATTTACAAAATACCGAAGGTGAGAACCGTTTCACCTAACTCCCTATCTAAAGAACGAAACCGCATTAATAAAAATCTAAATTCTGTGCAGGCTCCCTTATAACCGAAAGGACCTTCAAACGCGGGAGAGACTCAAAAAGCTTAATAGAAGCTTGAGGGCAACAATTCTCTGGTTGGAGCAGCCAACCAGGACCCTACCACAACGAATGATTCAATAAAACTGGAGTCTCACACTGCGAGATGCACAATCAGCGGGATTAACATCCCCTGGCACATGTCTACACTCTAAAACAGCAACCGATTGCTGAACTTGCGAATCCCGATTCGCAACAAAAACCTCCAATGCATGAACTGATGCTTGCAACCATGCAAGAACAATCCGACTATCAGTCCAAGCGAAAATTCTTCTAATATTAATATTTTGACCTAACGTCGATTTAACGTGATTAAAAGGACTCGACCTAAGTCCATACGTATTAGTATTCAACTCAAAAAACCGAAATAGGATCTGATTCTTTCTCTCGCCACAAAATCAACTGGTAACGACGATCCTCTGGATGAATAACAGTCTGCCTAAACATCATTTTAATATCCGCAACAAATACAACCTGATGCCTACGAAAATTTGTTAAAATATCACCAATATCCCGATGCAACTTAGGACCCGAATGCAAACATTGATTTAATGATACGCCATTGGAGCTGGGCGCAGAGCCATCAAAAACTACTCTTATTTTAACACCCTTAAACACCGCATGATGTGGAATAAAGTAGTGCTCCTGCGACCTCCAATCAAAATTAGAAACAGACATATGACCGAGCTCTAAATACTCTTTCATAAACTCAACATACTTAATACGAAATGCCGAATCCCTCTTCATACGTCGCTCCATAGATGCTAACCCTTTTTCAGCTAGCATTCTAGACTGACCTAATGGAGGACGAGACGGTAGAAAAGGTAACCTCGTGACAAACCTACCCGAACAGAGACAACCTGTATTATTCTGGAAGAACAGCTCACATTCCAGATGCTCTGGGTTATCACGGCGTGCTGTAGGGGGCTCCTCAACTTCCCAAAAACGCTGCACCACTTCAGCGAGAGAGAGTCCTACAATCAAGTTACCGTCCTCTTCACTAAAAACACATAATGAAAATACAGGGCCCATGATGACATCACCAAGGTCTGTTGAGACAGCTACTAACCCATCACGTTGCAGATGAATGCATTTTCCAAACCGTAGCATTCCCAAAACATCTGCAGCGAGTAGCAAATCAACTGGACCTGGAATATTAAATTTGGCATCAGCTAAATTCAATTGAGTTGCAAGTTCAAATACCTCCGATGGCAATTTAACAAGCGGATGGTTTCCCATAACATTATCCAAAACAACAGCAGACGTTGAAATACGAGGAAAAGAATATTTAAGAGGAGAGAAGGTGAGTGAGACCTGTCCCACTAAACCGGACACCTTAACTCCGCCTACACCAAAAATACTATTCGCGGCAGGAACAACACGCAACCGCAACCGCTCCACTAAACTTCTCGACACCAAACTCCCCTGTGCATCAGAATCCAAAATCGCTCGCGCCGCAACCTGCTCACCCGATGGGGAGGCGACGCAAACCTGAGCGGTCGGCAACAAAACAATAACAGGAGAGGTCGAAGACTTAGATGGAGACGGCGTGTGTTCTAGTTAATAATCTCGCTGAAATCCCCGCTGTCCTAAGCGAGGCCACTCCGAATACTGCAAAGGATTGATAAAATCAGATCGTTGCTGATCAGCAGCAACCCGAGATACATTGGGCCCCCCAGGGCCCCTAGGACCCCGGGCCCTAAATGGTCGCGACACATCCGGTGCCCGATATACTTGACGTCTACTACCACCCCCGCCCATGGGGGGACGTGCCTGGCTCCGATAATTCAAATTATCCTTTCTGCCACCGCGCCTGTAAGTGTGACCAGAACCTCGAGGTCTATTAACCTGCACACCACCTGCCCATTGATTATCAACATTATTACCTTCAAATCGATCGTTAACAACAGCGTCCTGCGCCGGAGCAGCCGGCGGAGGCGTCCCGTTCCTGTTGCCACAAAGTAAAGAGTGGTGATTACCACCACACTGCTTGCACGGTCGAGAAGAATTGCATTGCGACACGAGGTGGGAGCCTAAGCAACCGTAACACCACCTGCGCTGTCGCACAATATTACGTCGCGCCTGAAAACGTAATGCCAAAAACTTATAACAATAAACTACACCGTGACCAGGGGCCCTACAATACGAGCAGCAATTGTCCGGCTGCCGGGCCGCAACTACATTGTACACTCGCTGGTCCGGGCGGCGCTCCGCGCGCACCGGCGGCGGCCGGGGCCTCGCGTGGGCCGGGGCCGGCGACGGCGAAGGGACGTTGTCCTGCCTGCGACACTCATCCTCCAAAAAACAAATAAAATCATCAAACGAAGGGAGATGAGTGGAAGAGTCCCCGCCGTATTCCTGTTCGAACCGGTTACGCATATCAACATTTAATTTTTGTAAAACAATATGCAATAAAATAAACGACCAACTGTCTATAGGTAAATTTAAACCTTTCAACGCATTAATCGCCACTAATAAAGGATTTAATAAGTGAGTCCGTAAATTACAATTTTTATTAATATGTGGCAAGTTTAAAATTACCGCAACATGATTATCCGCTAACCGGCGGATGTTTTGATACCGACGCATAAGTAAATCCCGCGCTATAGAATAATTATTATCAATAAGTTCCAAATGTTGGACCAAACCCTTAGCCTCACCGGTGAGACTAGCCAACATATAAGCTAATTTCTGAGCAGGTGTTAAATCACATCTATTATGAACCAAACTATCAAATAAATTAATAAACGCAACCCATTGGCTTAAATCGCCACCGAAATGGGGTAAATCTAGTTTAGGCAACCGACCTATTACTCCACCGGACGTAAATAAATTTTCTTTATATGGTAGATCACCAACAGGCTGGACCGTGGACTTAATTTGTCCCACGGCTTGTCGTATTTGGTCCGCCAAATCCTCAGCCTGATCTACATCCGCACTTATTCTATCCATAACCTCTGGTTCTAAATTCATTGCATACAATGCCCGATAAGAATTATATAAATCATTCATTTTTTCTTCCAAAACCTCTCCCCGGGACAAAAGGGCCTGAATGCGATCTTGACGCGATATATTCAATACGGCTGAACCTAGCCATCGCAAAACACCGGCTAACTGCGCCTTGTGAGATGCAGCCATTTTTAATTAACAAAAACTTTCCGTAAACACAAATGAAAAACGCAAGTCAAAAAACAAATAACCGTATTCGAATAAACAAAGTATAACAAAACATCAAATGCACTTATTCGAATATAGAAAGTTCTATTTTTAGAACGTAAAACACAATTTAAAAAACCGTATTGAAATAAACAAACTATTACAAAAATATCAAATGTACCTATTCGAATATCGAATGTTCTATTTTTAGAACGCAATTAATCACTCAACACAGTATGACGCAATACCTATGACTTTGATTTAACCTTATAATGACTTGACGCAATTAATGTACCTAGGATTGAAACATTCAACTATTGTTATAAATTGCCGATATTTCTTACGAAAATTATATGTATGACAATTTAAATGCTATAACCGAACATATAAAATACCGTAATGTCATATTACCAAAATTTCCGTTTTAACTACGCTGGGCCCTACAACCCAGAGGTCGGTGGATTTTAACCACGCTCTGGTTACCAAAAATTTTGTTTGTTATTTATTTTGCTCTGCTACCATAATACAATAACAATAGTTAAATACATCCCGAGTACATACCTGAAATCTCGTGCGCTGCTTCCATAAATATGTGGTGTGTCGGTCAGTCAATTAGTCAAAACAATAGGGGCCCCTTGGGGAGGAAAATCTATATTTACGGGAATAATTTAAATTACATAAGATAAAATAACAGAAAAGAGACAATTTAATGTATAGTCACCACTACTGCCAGGCACACTACGTCGCCATTTAACTTCACTTGTCACATAAATAACTCGCGGTCAGCGCGTGATTACTAATATCAATAAAAAGTACAATTAACAATTCCGCGGGCCGATTTTACTAATTTACTACGTGGTCAGCACGTAAAACAATCGACGACACGCTCCGATGCGCGCGTAAGTAACTTCCGAGGCGGCCGAACAACACTAAAACACGACTTCACACTAGCGGCGCGGTTGGCGGACTCCGATAGAAATGCAATAACCGAATGCGAACCCCGCTTCGTCGCCAATTGAATACATCGCGTTTCCGCTATCAGTGTGACCATTTAATTATTTTATCTATTCCGAACATTACAACAATAGTTGTTAATAAAGAATAGACAGTATAATAGCATTTGGCATAACCGGATTTAATTAAATTTTTTCGATTTTATCTTAGACAGTAACAAAATATATAGAACATAATATTATAAAGTACGTAATATGTTCATCTATCTACTAATATTATAAGTGTGAAAGATTGTGAGGATGTGTGTGTGTGTTTGTTACTCTTTCCCGCAAATTCTACTGAACAGATGACAATGAATTTTAGCACACATATAGAGGGTAACTTGGATTAACACATAGGATAGGTTTTATCCCGGAAATCCCACGAGAACGGGAACTATGCGGGTTTTTCTTTGAAAATGCGGGCGAAGTCGCGGGCGGAAAACTAATTAGTTATATAAACAACTAGATGTTATTCAATTTTTTTCAAAATAACAAATTCAGGTGTGCTCTATACAAAATAGCATAATCCATATAAAACAAACACTCCTACGTCAATTACACGCAAATAAATGACTATACAAAATATATTATGCTAAAGTATAGATCGTTAAGTAAAGAAAACATCGTAAATTAAAATAAAACAGAAAGTAAACGTCATTAATCTAAAATAAATATTGCCACTTGCTTCTTATCAGTTTAGACAATGATAACAATGCACCGAGTTTTCTATACGCATTATTACTTTTCATGTGGCCTTTGAAGTAACTTTTACGACGCACATTCGCTTCGTTTCCGTGAAAATGAAAAGAAAATTTCTTCAAACAACCACATCTTCAGAGTTTGAAGAAAGCTTTTGAATAAATATAATCTGTAACAGTTTTAAAATAATTAAAATGGGAGAAAATTGTAACATGTTGACTTTAATTAAGTCTATGTAAATACAATCTTTAATAAATATATGTAAATCCAAAATATGTTCCTTCTGAATAATAAAATGAAATTATTAGGATAGCTACCTGATAGAGCAAGTTTTAAAAGCCAAACAGAAAACTTTTTTATGTGATTTTATTTTTTTACGGTCCCTTGAAGTTGTGAACATACTGGGTAATTATATCTTTCTTGGCAATTAATTCTTTTTTTTATTCCATTCAAAGATCTAACGATAGTAAATGTTAACATACTGAATTGGCCTATTTTTCAGCTTCGCACACAAAAAAAAATCAAGCATCTACCGCAATAATTGACGTCACCATGAGTAAAAATCTCACCGTACTCGGCGATAGGTGAAAAATTGAAAAAAAGTCATAACTCCGAAACTACGAAAAATCGCATAACCATGTATGTTATTCGATTATGGGTGATTCGGATAGCCCTCTAGGTCCTCTACCTCCTGGCTTCAGTATATCCATACCTACTTCTTGGGACACCCTGTATCTTGTCTTATATGAATATATTAAATTAACTTGCGAAGATCACGATTTATAACAAACTTTTTCATTCAACAATTTCCACAAATAATTTCTAGTCTGATATGAATCTCATTCGAAATATTGCTTTCCTAAAAAAATGTCTAGCTTTATATATTTCTGTTTATTAACCGGCTTCAAAAAAAAGGAGGCGGTTATCAATTCAGAAGGTATATTTTTTTATGTATGTACACCGATTACGCCGAGGTTTCTGAACCGATTTACGTGATTCTTTTTTTCTTTGATGCGCAATGGTTTCGATTTGGTCCCATAAAAATTTGATTCGGGTAGGCCCAGTAGTTTTTAATTTATGAGCATTTTTTTACTCTTTAACATATTGTAAGAATTGCTTTTCATTTTGTGCGAGTCAACATTGCAGTTTGCAAACAAGATTATTGACCTTCTGATTTGAGAGGCGCGACAAGGTGCTATAAAATTTATTACTAAATTATAGCAGTATTTAGTGTTCTTATAAAAACGTTAAATGTCTTGTTATGTTAAAAAAAAATTCCTTTTAAACTACATAGAATATTAATTAATGATCTGCGTTCAAAAATCGTACCTACAACATACCTATTAAAAATAGTTAAAGTTGTGAAAAGTATTTCTATATTATATGAACAAGACGGTAAATCATTTTTTTCTCAGAACAAGTAAAGTACTACAATGTTATTATCTTTAACAATTGAGTACCTAATAAATAATAATTGCCGTCAATTTCATGTTCCTACAATATTTAATTATTTTACAGTGTTACACATAATATGATGAACATAAATGACATTGATTTTCAATTAGCAACTAATTATTTACACATTCATTCTTTTATATAGTTACTGAGATACATTTTATAAAGCGTTAAATTATTTCACGGATGCTAAAGCTCTGTAAAAAAACTGATAAAAAATGGACTCTGTTAATATTTTTTTCCAAACATATTTTAAATAACATTCTAATTTACTTTTTTTTTATTTTCAGGCTCAAAGGGAGTTTCTGCTAAAATATTGCTCAATGAAGAGGAACCACGTGGGACTGAAAATTATATTACATACTATTATATTTATAGTTTAATATAAATATGGCGGTCTGGATGCAGGAGATACCCGCTTATTTAAATAAAACAGGCATTTATCTATAGTTGATAATTTGAGATGATTTTCAATGTGATTTTCAATCTTCATATAACAAGAATATAATGAACTTGCTATCCATCTCTTTCTTTTGCATTGAATGATATGAGATAGCATGTGTGTAGTTTTAAATCTTGTTTGAAGATTGAAATTGCCAACGATTGGGTCATATAAAGAAAACGTGATTTTTGTAACGTTTTAAGTTAAAATATTATAAATGTATTCTAATTTGCCTACTATGTATTTATTTAACACTAATTATTATATAAAAGGTTTAGTAGCTCGCCATTTTTGCCATATTTAGATACTTATAGGTATCTATAGAGATAAAATAGTTAATTTATTGGTCACATCATGTCCAAAAATTTTAAAAATTATAGTCATCGCAGTATATTATATGAATCACGTAAGGATGTGATATTTAAAGTAATTTGTAATTGAAAAATTTTCCGTACATTCCAATATGCGAAATAATATCTACAGATAAAAAATAATGTACCATCATACAATGTATGACCCATAAAATTGTAAAAAATGTTAACAAAAACAAAAAATCTTTTGATTTTTTCAGTCGAAAATCAGATGTTTTAACTAAATAATTTCTTGCCTCTTTAAAGAATTTGTATAAAAATGTAATTTTTGAGAATAGATCAGTTAGTAACCAAAGAAGTAAAACATCACATTTCTATGTTAAAATTCCTACTTTAGTAAATATTAAAAGTTTTTTTTTTTTGTATAATATGAAAATATAGAAAATTGTAAGTGTTAGATTTAACACTGAATAAAGAAAATATACTTTATTGTATAATGCATTGTGTTTTTTATTTATTTCATGGCACCAAGGTAAATGTTTTGATTTTTTTATATAGGTAGGTCTTTATGTTACCAATCGGATTATCCGGTTTAAATTAGATAAATTGGCAAGCAAATATCGATTCATAATGAAATTCTTCTTCTTTTTTTGTGCTTTTGTGTTTAACTCTTGAACTACTTTACCGATTTGATGAAAGTTTTATTTATCAGCAGATGGCTATATTTCGTAAAGTCTTTCGATAAAAATTGCCCTAGAATCTCGAGAACAACTGAACTGATTTCGTTAATAATTTTTATAAAATACCTATGCTTTTAAGTACGATAGTTCTTATGGAGAGAAAACGTAAGTGCTCTGCCCCGGCTACGCCCGTGGTACACCACGGGCGTAGCCGGGGCAGAGCACTAGTTGTTAATATAAATGAGTTGAATGGGTTTGTATCATGTAAGTATAGTTAGTACACTCATTGTCACCTTACGAATATTCACATTGTCCTTTATCAAATTATGATAAAGTATGAATAAGGTATTCTTGACTAATTTTAGTCACCTGAGGCGATCATCCATCAATCATATTACTCACTTATGACTAAATGGAAAAAAGTCGATTAGAATTTGTCGTTGATTATCTTGAACAAGTATTTAGATTGACGTTTATTCTTGCTAAATGTGTTTGTAAGGGCAAAACTTAGAACGGCTGAACCGATTTCGTTATTTCTAATGTTCTTTGAAGTAGGTACGAGGATGTTTCTGGGAGAGAAAACGTAAGTACATGTATCACAGGCGAAGCCGGGGTGGACCGCTAGTTGTTATAAAAAGTGGTATGTCACATGATTTTAATAAAACAGATATTTGCTTTCATCGCCATTTTGGTAACTGATTTGTGAGTGCCTCTTGCCTAATTATACGGATATGTTTTTTTTTTTCAATTAAAGTTAATTTCAATGACAAAAGTTAAATTGTACATTATCAAATTCATTTCAGGGTAAAAGAAATCAGGTGGGTAAATAAATTAAACTGTATAATTTGTTAACTTATGTTTTATTCGACTTAAGTCTAGTAGTTAGTTACTTATAATAATAATTAATACAGATCATTTTCTTTCCATACCTACTTCATCAATCATTGGTAAAAACTACTTTATAAATAGATACTGACATTATTATCTTATCATTAAATATTAATTTTAATGTCTTACTAGTTAATTACTAAATCAATTGAATCTTAGAAATGTGGCTAGGTTTTCTTCTTAACAAAAATGTGTGCGTGTACTAGTGTACACACGTAAGAAGTGAAACTTCTTTATGACCTTATTTTTCATAAAATAATTTACTATATGCAACTTTACAGAAATACGTCGAATCGAAATGATCGTCGAAAGGGATAAGAAAAAGATGGCGCGTAACGGAAAAATGTCACGCGTAACGAAAAAATGTTACACTAAATTTTTTTCCAACCCCGATAAAGGAGTTTAACTTCAATAATAATTTAACAAACAACTAGCTACTTTTATAATATTTGTAAAAACTTAAGTAATTTTTATGTAATTTATACAACTATTATAAGGTTAATATCATAGTAACTCTTTTTGGAACATCTCAAATAGTTTCCATCAATATTCCAATACAATCACAGACAAATAGCCTAGATTTAAATTGTAGATCCTAGGGCTTCATTTATTATTCAACCACAACAATAAACAATATACTAATTACTAGTAATACTACAAACCTACTACGTATAGCTAGTTCAATTTACAAAAAAATACAAAAAGGATTGGGCTATAAAGCTCATTTGCTAATGAGTGTTGAGAATATTATCAAACATACAAGGCGGTTTCATACGTTCGCAACCCAAATTGAAACAAATATTTTAAAGCAAATTACAAGTATTACCTCATATATCTGAATCAGTAAATGTAAAGTTTTATTGAACAGGAAAATTAAAGTGTTTACAATTTGAAAAATAATTGATATTCTGTGCGTCTTCATCCTTCACTTACTATAGTTTAACTAGGGATTCGCTAAGGTCACAAAGATACTGATTAAATTAATATGTAAAAATACGTTTAAGTAAAGATTACAATTCTTCTTAAACTTATTTAACAATATTGTTTACAATATCCTAAACATAGGTATGTGTATCGAATCTCATACAAGTATTTGTGAATTTAAATAAATATCTACACTGAAATTGAAACTGACGTGGATCGTCCAGCAGAATAAAAAAGGACCAGAAAATTATAAATTTTCATTAAACTTAACTTCATAATATTTACAATTGAGACAAAAAAGGTCTGTGTGTCAGCTAGTACCAAGAACATTTAATATAAATGTGTAACTAATGACATTAACAACAGATTAACTACATGCATAATATCGTTACATACTTTGTTACAAACATAATTATTATAGTATAAAAAAATACTATAGGAAATACCTAATAAATAATTGCAATATAATCATCAATCATCATCTACCTAAAAACTATCTATACCTCTCTTTCTTTTGTTTTCAGAGGCAAAAATTTCTACCTTAAATCTAACATTTTATTTCCTGAGCCTATATTATACATCATTATTCTAATACAGTATACCTAATTTCCCCCCCTTCAATTGAGCATAATATCGATAAAAAATTCAATAAATTAATTACACCTATCTAATAATGTCTATCATAATTCACACATGGACAAGCCCGAACCGATGCATGCTGCATATTATGCTATAGCATGAGGAATGTAGTTCTGTTCATAATTCCCGCTAAAAATATGGGACCAGGGACCAATAGCGAAGACAGCGACGTCTTCACCCCCGTGGGTTTCCCGGGGTATGGGGACCAGTGATGGATATGTGTAGTTCAAGCTGTCTGAAATTAGAAGAAGGACTTTCCGATCCTATTTATTTCAAAACTAGCTGCGCCGCGCGGTTTCACCCGCGTGGCTCCACTCCTGTTGGTCTTAGCGTGATGTTATATAGCCTGCCTTCCTCAATAAATGAGCTATCTAACACCGAAAGAATTTTTCAAATCGGACCAGCAGTTCCTGAGATTAGCGCGTTCAAACAAACAAACAAACTCTTCAGCTTTATTATATTAGTATAGAGACTAGCGGTCCGCCCCGGCTTCGCCCGTGGTACCTACATGTTTACGTTTTTTTTTCATAAGAACCATCCTCGTACTTCAAGGAATAGATTCCGCAGCGCACGCGATGACAGAATTTTTATTAAGGATTTTTTTTACACCTTGGGTTACATTATTGCATTTTTGGTAAGGATCTCTAATTTTTTTGAAAATGCAATATAGCCTATATTGCTCAGTGAAGATGCAGCTTTCTAATGGTGAAAGAATTTTTGAAATCGGTCCAGCAGTTTATGCGTGAAAACCATACATACATATTACATAATTACAAACCTTTCCTCTTTATCTTAATATATATAAATCTCGTGTCACAATGTTTGTCCTCAATGGACTCCTAAACCACTTAACCGATTATAATAAAATTCGCACACCATGTGCAGTTCGATCCAACTTGAGAGATAGGATAGTTTAAACATGTAGGTACCACGGGCGAAGCCGGGGCGGACCACTAGTAATATTAGTATAGATAAAGCATATTAAATCTACTATTACAATTTATAGTCTTATAAATAATAATGTCTCTATATTTACCTATTTGAGATAAATGAAAATGAAGTAATTATAGTAATTTTGAAAGTAAGAAAAATAATATGGCAATTAAGATGGAAGGTGCTTAATACTGATGATAAAATAAATGGGATATACTATTTGGCATGTCAATGTTATCGCCTCAATTATATCTGGTTAGTTTATAGAAGTTTCAAAAAGCAGTCTCGTCTTAAGGGCCCTTAGTAGGTGAAAACGGCAAAATGGACTGTTATCTATGAGCTATAATTGAAAATATTGAAGTTTTTTCGCACTGAAATTTCTAATATGTATTACAGAACGTATGTGTGATGGGATGACTGTTTCCAAAACACGATTGGAAAAATTTTGCTCGATAAAAAAAATCCTGAACATCTAAAATATCATATAAATGCTCATTACAACCGTATTTTACGATAATAATTCGTATAAAATCACAAACACATACGTATTTACCTTCGCGATTTCGGGACTGTTTTAGATTTAGAAAATCTATACTAATATTATAAAGAGGAAAGGTTTGTATGTATGTATGGTTTTCACGCATAAACTACTGGACCGATTTTGATGAAATTTGGCACAGATAATCTTCAGACCCTGAGAAAGAACATAGGCTACCTTTTATTGCGAAATATTATGTACCACGGGCGAAGCCGGGGCGGACCGCTAGTACTAAATATTTTCATTCACTTTTTGATAAAAATGTGAATGGCGCTTACGATTTTTAGTTTCGAGCACATTGATTCCATACTAAACGCGGACCCCCTCACACCTCACCTCGAGCGCGAATACCTGAATTTTCGCTGACCGCCTAACCCCTCTTAAGGTAAATAACAAGATAAATGGAAGACTATAAACCAAGGACTTACTCATATCATCTGACATAAGGTTGTGTCTCCTAAAGGATTCGTGGGGTTTATAACCAGGGCCATTTGCGTAACTCAGAGTGGTGTAGGGGAGCTCGTCAGAAGCGTTCACCTGGAAAACAAAGATAAGGAATAGACTATATATAATATATTGAAATGTACATTTACATTGAAATGTCAGCTAACATACCTCCTAGCTAGTAAATTTGGATTGTTCATTACAATCGGGTTCATTATCCAAATTCTGAATAATAAAGTCATAGAACTAATCGTGATTTATACTTATTGATTTATTTTTACTTATGGAAGCAGGAAGTCCTTGGTAGAAAATAAAATAAAACTGAAACGAAACTGGAAAACTACTAAAATTCCTTATTAGAGATGATACGTTTAATAAAGCCGTTTACGTCACGTCGATTTACGAAGAAAAAACCATAAATATCACAGTTATAACAAACATATCATGAACAATCTACCAAAAAAACTGGCGTCGTACAACAACTGTTTACATACACACTTACCTTATTATTATTAACAAGGCCCAAAATATCAGTGCCCCGTTCACTATAACCACTATACGTCATGGTGTGACTATGGTCTGACGTCACAATGACGAGGGTGTCCTCTGTATTCACCAGGCGGAGGGCCATTTCAACTGCCTTCGCGAATTCTGCTGTTTCGTCGAGAGCTTTACGGGCTTTGGTCTCGTGATGAGCTGTGTCTATACGACCGCCTGAAATGCAAAATGTAATTGTATGATTAATACAGTAAATTCTGTAATCTATAAACCAAGATTGATTTAGTGTGATGAATGAAAATAAGTTAATGGAATAAAAAAGCAATAGTAAGACAGGCATGTATCATTAGTTTGGCAGAAAGGCAAATCAAAGTTAATAATTCACAAATATTCGATAATCGGAAAAAAATATATGACTAGAAAAATAGTAATAATAATAGAGCCTTCCATATCTTTCAAAATTGCTCAATTTTTTCGGGCTCGAAGTTCAGGATCCGATCGATTTTATTAAAAGTATGACGTCTAAACCACATTAACCACGTTATTGCATTACAGCTTAGATATATCTTACCTTCAACAAATAGGAAGTATCCATTCTTATTTCTAGACAGCAATTCAATTGCTTTCTGTGTCATTTCACTGAGACTTGGATCATCATCATCAGCCTCTAGATGATATGGCATGTGATCATGTGAAAATAATCCTAAAACACTATTATATTTATCGACATCTAGGTTATACAATTCTTTTCTGTTCCTTATATACGTGGGTTTGTATCCCAATGATTCCTTTGTAAGCAGCCATTCTCTTATAAGGTTTTTGTTATCACGCCTGTATCCGGGTTGACCTTTGTTATCTTTTTCTGTTTTTGGTATGAAGTTCTTTCTACCGCCACCAAAGACAACCTGGACTTAGAGAAATGTAAATTATTTTATGCAATTGAATTTTCGGTTTATTTTTAATTGTAGGTAATAGAGAAATGACTACAATATTCATGGCTTGAATATTAAAGGACTCTACCCACTATAACGTATCATACCTACTATGGCCGTTAGTATAAAAAAATATGATATTTGGCATATGCAGCCACACATAATTATGATAAACCAGCATTTTTATTATACTTAGTATAATAATATAAATAGCATTTGTGTAGCATCACAATATACCACTCATTGTTTAAATGAAATATAATTTGTCGGAAATGTAT
This sequence comes from Colias behrii, assembly GCA_029959065.1. Lineage (NCBI taxonomy): Eukaryota > Metazoa > Arthropoda > Insecta > Lepidoptera > Pieridae > Colias > Colias behrii. The sequence continues at coordinate 2,529,392 of JARWMC010000013.1, forward strand.
TGACTAATGAGTTTATTTAAGAGCAAAATATTAGAAATGTTATAATATAGATTGAAGGAACCTAATGCATCGATTAACATCACTTAACATTGACAACGTTGTGAATGTGTTTTAATTTCTTACTTTGCTCCCAGTTTACCTTGCATGTCAATCCGGACGTATAACCAAGATCCGGGACCTGTTGCAGTATTTTATAAGCAGCAGAATATATTATTATAATTAATTGGGAATCCGTTTTACTTTACTGCAGTCGAGACTGGTTTGAAACCTTCACCCAGGAGTATGGATTGGTTTATTAAGGGTATTTGATATTTGTCATATTTATGCATTCGATAAATTAATGTATTAATGCAAAAGTAAAACTGTCTTTAACTTACGATATCGCATTTTGCTTTAGTATGGACTGAATTAATTGAGGTATAAAGGCGAGAGGATTAGCGCATGTAATTCAAAATATGTATTTTTGTTTTATGAAGAATAATTAGTGATTTTAAATTTTTTTTCCTAAAGTGATCGTGTAAAAGAGTTATTATTGTATGTATTGTATACAAGATACCACAACTACTGTTTCCTGCACTATTCCTCTCAACTCTACACTCTACAAATCTTCATATTCTATACCAACCAAGGTCAATCAAACTTACATCAACATGACTGCCAACCCGGCCTCTCACGAGTTGCGTCGCGATGTCGTCACAGCGCAGGCCTTGCTTTGGCAGGTCAGCGTCTGCCTCCCACCGTCGGTCAGCGGAGTGCGCATACGCAGATGCCGGCGTCGCGTGCGTTACGCGCGTGGTTGTTACTATACCTGGGGATTTAGTACTTGATTGGATGTGGGATGGAGCTTTGTTACTTTTGTTTGAGTTGTTATTGTAGTATCCTCTCAGAGCTAGGGCATCTTAATTAATTTTGGTTTCCAGGAAACCTTTTATGAACTAATATTGCTTATTACTTGTGTTTTTAATTGAAGATATAACAAATAAGGAAAAAAAACCGTTCATTCATAAACCACACTATTGAATAACAAAACAAAAACAAAAAATGTAAATGTAGAGTAAAAAAATTAAAACTAAAATTTATCAGCGTGGTACAGAAAGGGAGACATCTGAGCATATGCTGCGAAAGTAAATTTACATTATTATTTTTAGTTACATAAATTAAGCGAGCATTGTGATGTGAACGAAAAAAAAATAAACGTACTTCATTTCATTCTAATAAAAACATTTCCTGGAAACAATAACGGATGCTTACGCTTTGCTTGAATACCGATTCATCGTTTGATTTATAAATTATCGAACAAATAAGCTGAAATCCCAATATGGTAATAATCATTTCTCATAAATAATTTTCTGGCTCTAGTTCATAGAAATCATTACTCTTGACCGAGTTTTCTTTCAATTGTCTAGATTTAGTGTCAAGGAGTTATTTTTATGATCACTTCATGTTTTTATTCTTTCATAATTTCAAAATAAATTAGTACCGATCTAACCTAGGCCTTTAAATTGTAATCAATGTTAGTGTTAATCAGTTGATTCTATTAGGAAAAGTCTGATCAAGATTATGTTGAATTATTACCAAGTAAAAAACATCAACTAAATGTTAATAAAACAATCAAAGGTACAACAATTGGGTCATCTAATAATCTTCATTCTTCATATTAAAATCTAGTCAAAATTTTATTAAATCTATTGAACTCAAACTCAAACATTTATTCATTCAATTAGGCTTCTTCCAGAAGCACTTCTCACCTTCACTAGTATACCTTATACCTCCGTAAGTATCGTTTGCCTTATAAGTTATAGTTACCTCATAATCATACCTAATGTTACAATACTGAATCACAAGATATATTTGCATCTTCCAAAACATAAGACGAATAATTTACGAAGTTAATACCTGTAGCCTTCCCGGCCTTCTGTGCCCAATCAGTCAAGCCAGTAACAGAATTAGCAGCATTGCGCTGTCCCTCACAGTCCCCTCGTTTGACAGCAGCACTAAGTCCTACAGTCTGACTGTTGGCTTTCACCCCACTGAGGTACGCTGTTCCACTGCAAGCTGAATCTGCTACATTGTGATCTACACAATACGTCTGCAGCAAAGATTTTGTTATGACAATCTTTGTATTCTATCTTATGACTAGATGGTATGAATATAGAACTTTTTTTAGTTGGACGTTTTTAATTAGATTAGATAGGTAGATAGTGATTCAACAGGAAGGTTCATATGTACATAATATGCATAATTTTATATGTAGGAAGCTGGGGCGGGGTATTAATGCATATTTTAATATCTGTAAGTCGTTCTCGTATTTAATATGTAGACAAAATTAACAAGCTTTTTCAATCCAATGTCGAATTCAAATGAAATCTTTGCCGTTTATTGCGATTGGAGCTTTAATGAGTTTGTTTATCGTCTTTTAAGCAAGAGAAATGGATTTCATTTTCTGTTGTGCACGTGTAGAATGAAATGTCTATTTTTAACACTACAAATAGCAAGGACCCTTAATGATATTTATTATATTAATTTGTGCTTTATAAAACATTGAACGCTGTTATTAACTACATTGCTCTTGCATCTTTATCAATCCAAAATTATCGGCAGAACTTAGTCAAAAGTAAAAAAATGGACAGTGCTAGTCGTCCGCTAAACGGATGAATAAAATAAATTAGTCGTCCGATTACCGGATGAATAAAATAATTTAATCGTCCGATAACATCTATTTATCTATATAGTTAGGTTATCGGGGTTTCTTTAGAGAACTGCCGCACGTATTATAGGTTTTTTGTGGGGGGAGGAGAGGGGGGAGGAGGGCACACGTAGGTATTTAAGCAGTAGGTATCTAACCTAACCTAACCTAACCTAACCTAACGGCTAACCTAACCTAAACTTGATTTTTTTTTGCGCGTCGACGGAGCCCCGCTTCGCGGGGCTCCTATTTCTGTGTAGTTTTTTATTTAAGAAACCTAACCTAACCTAACCTAACGGCTAACCTAACCTAAACTTGATTTTTTTTTGCGCGTCGACGGAGCCCCGCTTCGCGGGGCTCCTATTTCTGTGTAGTTTTTTTTTTAAGAAACCTAACCTAACCTAACCTAACGACTAACCTAACCTAAACTTGATTTTTTTTTGCGCGTCGACGGAGACCCGCTTCGCGGGGCTCCTATTTCTGTGTAGTTTTTTTTTTAAGAAACCTAACCTAACCTAACCTAAAGGCTAACCTAACCTAAACCTAACCTAACGAATTGAGGGCGAATATCTCGGCCATTTTTGATTTTAGAGAAAAGTTGTTCCTATAAAACATGCTTATATTAGCGTAATCTTTACGATAAAACAATAATAAATAGGTGTTATAATGACACCAACTCCATCAAAAATTTCCTCCTGCGCCCCCTTTGCTTTAGTCCAACCCAACTAGCTTTAGTGTTAAAAGGTTATCTAGTAATCCGAATAATCGGACGATTAAATTATTTTATTCATCCGGTAATCGGACGATTAAATTATTTTATTCATCCGGTAATCGGACGACTAATTTATTTTATTCATCCGTTTAGCGGACGACTAGACACTTCGTAAAAAAATCACATACTTTTTTAATTGTTAAAAATAACCACTGTATCTTTGCAAGCAGACTTAGTACGGTTGCTATTGTTTTGGCTATTTTTTATAAGATTTATTTTGTGTTTATTGACACAAAATTGAGAATAAATTGACCAATATAAATATGTACTTTATTACCTTAGCTAACCCAGTATGCGGGAACGACTCGAAGCTTAGTTTCACCTCCTCCCCCGTGAGGCCATACTTCCTCCCCAGGTAGACCCTGGTAGCCGCCAGGGTGGTGATGCTCATACCATCACCAAGGAACAGGATTACGTTCTTGGCTATGTTTTTGTTTTGCGGTTTTGATATCTGAAAGGAGGAACGAGAAAATAGCGGATTTATATCAGGTGAAATTACCAGCAGTTATGTTGATAGAGGTATTTTATGCTAATAAAATTTTTCTACATTGAAACATTTTTGATGCTTTATAAAAATAATTTCAAAATGCAATAGAGACATTCTCAATGAGACCTTTAAAAAAGGTAGTACCTAATCGAGATCTTCCGAAAGAAATTGGCGAAAGAATCATGATTGTATACTTCGAAAAACTATTAAAATAAAAACGGTGAATACAAGCTGTTAATTTTTTTATGGTTATTTTAATGATTTTGTTTCATACAAATAAAATTTAAATATTTACCTTTGATCTTAATGTCCATTGCGCCTGCAGCCTCCAGTGATCTTTATTTTTCTCGTCAAATGGTGTTTTTGGTACGCCATCTGAAACAATAATTATCAATAATAAGAACTAGCTGCGCTCCGCGGTTTAAACAGTAATCCGCTCCTATTTGTCTTAGCGTGATGATATATAGCCTATAGCCTTCCTCGATGAATGGGCTATCTAACACCGAAAGAATTTTTCAAATCGGACCTGTAGTTCCTGAGATTAGCGCTTTCAAACAAACAAACAGACTCTTCAGCTTTATAATATTAGTACAGATTAGTTCATAGTTAGGTATTTAAAAAATATTGTTACAGCAATACCATTTCAACATAAGTGGTTTAAATAAAAACCATTTTGTTTATTATTTCAATAAAAATTTAATATTTATTCTAAAAATGATATTTTATTTTATTTTTTATATTAATTGTGTAATACATAGTGCAACATATTATACTATACAATCTGTGTATACAATGCCAAGTTTTGAGAAAAAAATATATTTGCCTACCTATATCAAAATAGTCTTTATAATATCTTCGTAGACTTTTTAATGCTTTTTTATAAAGTTAGAATTCTCTTAAAAAATACAGCACATTAGGGCAAGGTTGTATTGATTAAAAACATGTAATATTGCAAAATGGCTATTTAATTCTCGTTAACTCATTTGTATAGAAAGGAAACCTTGGCACAGGCGCCTAGTGCCATTGACACTGGGAAACAATTTCCACATGATATTCATTATGAAGCGAGATATTCCTATAGCCTAAAGATTCTAAAGATAAAGAAGGTAAAAAAAGATTCCTTATTAATTATTGTTATTATTTTTGTCTGTACTTATCCAACAATAAATGATTGTATGTAGATAATAGATATTGTATATCTTGCGCGGCTAGCACAAATAGGTAAACGCAGTGCATTATGCCGTTTTGTTTGCTAGTTCGATTCCTCTCAACAGTTAAATATAATATGTATAACACTGTCACAATATAAGAATATGCTACAATGATGCTGTATAAAAAGATAGCGTCGATAACCAAAATAAAGAATAGTGACGAGATTTAAAACATTTACTGCTTTATGTTTAGTATACCGAAGAAGTTTTTTATTTTGTTATAAAACCCACATAAACATAATATGGCGGATAACATAATAATAAATAGTTGTCAGATTATTTAGAAAAATACGCATGTATGCAAAAATCTGCATTATCATTTCACAATTCATTTCTTCTATATTATGACAGATTCGACACAGCTGATATTATGTAAATTAGGCATGAAGATATAAATATTGATTTATATTTTAATGTTATATAATCAATCATATGTCCTAGTTAAAGTGAGATTGTTATAATATTAGATATTTAAATTTGTAAACCATAATTGTAATAAGGATAAAAATACCTATTATTTAATCTGTGCAATTGTTAATTATGAAATCCCCGAAGGTTTGAAGTGATAAAATTATGTGAATTATGTAATTTTAATGCCGGCTACTCACGTACCTGCCACAGGGGCAATATTGGAACAATCTCGGTTGGTCGGCGGTCGGAGCAATTTCAGTTGTTCTCTAAATTGCCCTGCTTGCATCAAAATTAAGGGTCCAATTCCAATATTGCCCCTCCTGCAGGTGCGTGAGTAGCCGGTCTAATTGTCATGTCATTATAATGTAAACTGTGGTTTAATGTGTCCCACGCTCTAGCGATCCGCTCCGGCTTTACCCATTTTCACATATTATCACAACCTCTAGTTAAAATCTGAGTTCTACCTATAGGTAATATATGATCCCTGAGAATCACATACGAATCCAACTGTATAAGAGTTTTTCAAATCGGACCAGTAGATAATAAGTTCAAACAAACTCTTCAGCTTTACATTGTTATTTTTTAGAATGTATAAATAAAAGCACTTGAGGTTTATGTATCGAGAAATTATACAATATTGTTTAGGAGATTGTATAAGTTTTAGCTTTAAATAAATTAAACCTAATGATTTATTGTTTAACAATATTGAATATCCATTTCTTTATTTAATTGCTACATTGTATATGCAAAATATGTATATGTGATTCATGAACTGTGGCCATTTTGCTATTAGTTATCAGTTAGGCGGAAGCTCTTTGTTTAGGTTTAATCGGATAAGTATTATCAAACATTTTTTGCATTTTTTATTTTATCAAAATAAGCTATTATCTAAGAGTTACCTTTGTGACCTATAGGAAAAAAGCTAAAATTTTCTAGATGTATCAACTTATAATATTATGTACAGGTATTAATCAAGGCATTAAGGCAGCGAAAACTAAATGAGATAATTTTTGCAATGTTTGAGTCAATCAAACAGTCTTGGCTGAAAATTAGGTCAGCTGGGATGGAAGAGAACACACTCCCAGAGGAGATAATATGAAAATATGTATCTCCGAAATGTTTGTAGGTACGTAATCATGGTAATACTATCTAATTTATGAACGTGTAACTTTCGAACGACCTAATTGAATGATTCTTTTTTTTGTGTACGATAGTGCAAAAGTAAGATTAATAAAAAAGAAAGAAAAATTCAGCCCGAGGAGAACCTGGATGAACGGCTAGCGTATATGTTTATACTTAGTCATAATAATTTACCTAAAACCACCTTATGCCTAGGAAACATTTTGGATAGGCTTTATTTTCAGCTGAACCAAATTCGAATCATATTTTAATTTCGCCGTTATGAAAATATTTATAATTCAATCAAATTAAATTCTGAGAATCATTATTGTCTCTTTGTCTTGTAGTTTTATTCTCAAAACACAATGACACAATATAATTTTGGTTGTTTGTTCTTGAAAAGTCTTTATTGTTAGTTATTACTGACTTTTTAATATAAAAATGAAAGTGCCATTCAATAGAGCAGATAATAATTAACGTTATTATACATTGTAGAGATTAACGCTTAAAAAAATTGGTTGTTTGTAAAGTAGGTTTACGATCGAGATGTTTACGTGATAACATAATGCAGTGGCAGCGCTCGAGATGAGACGGGAGATCGGTCCGTCTCTCTCTCGTTATACCTGCGATCGCGCTCGTGAGGTTTTGGTGTGACACAAGTTTCTGAACATGTCACCCGACTAAAACGATTTTAAAAACGTTATCACGTTAAAATTTATTATTTACCAAAGACTCACCTGCTGCTTCGCCCGCTTTGTCTAAAATCTAATAATTTATATAATTAAACCTTCCTCGAAAATCACTCTATCTATTAAAAAAACCGCATCAAAATCCCTTGCGTACCTAGTTTAAAAAATTGAAGCATACATAGGGACATAGGGACAGAGAAAGCGACTTTGTTCTATACTATGTAGTCATATCATCCGAAATTATCAACTATTTACCTAGTTGTAAATTGTAATTCCTGTAATGATCTCGATCCCAAACGCTCTATATAATATATCCCTATATCTATACTATCTTCACGACCCACTTTCGTCCGGATATCCATTCATTTAATTTGCTTAGAGCTATTATCCTAATACAGGTAGATAAATGTTACCAAAAATCGATAAAACTATTGAGCCGTTCTTTGTAAATAACAAATTTATTTTATGGCGGCTGTACACGGGTAAAGTAAACGGAAGAGTAAAGCTGTAGAGTACTACTATCCTACTTACTACCCTAATGTAGACACCGTAGGTAGAGTAGAGAACTAAAATCTCTACTAAAACTGGTAGAGTACTGCGAACTGGTAGAGTAGTATGCTAGTTCACTCTACCGATTACTCTATCCGTGTACAGCAGTCATTACAAGCTATAAATTAAAAAGATTGTTCATAATATTGAATGCAACGAAAATTATACTCATAACTGCCGCTGCTGCCCTCCGCGGTTTCACCCGCGTGGCTCCTGTTTCTCTTAGCGTCATGATGGCTATCTAACACGAATTTTTCAAATCGGACCAGTAGTTCCTGAGATTAGCGCGTTCAAACAAACAAACAAACTCTTCAGCTTTATAATATATTATATTATATATATCGTAGTATAGTATAGATTTATAAGAGATAGAATGGCATTCATCATCAACCTAATAGGTAACATTCATAAGACGTTCTCCTGGCAGTTTGATTAAGGTCTCATACCTTTCATCTAGACTATAATATAATATACACTACTTTATGCTTTATGAACCAGTTTAGCACAAAATGTACAAATACAATAATGTATTTATGAACCAATTAAAGCTGTGTGATAATAAATAGTGAATAAAGATTTACTTTCCTTCGTTTGTTTTGCAATTTTGTATTTTCCGAGACAAATTTCTATCGCAATTGTCTATTTCTTGCTTAATCAAAAATTAAATAAAAAAAACTACATTGGTTTATTTCATAAAATTAATTTTAATATAATAAAGCAGCATAATAAGCTTTTAAAGAAAGTACTCACTTTTATTATTTACACTTCTTGATTTTACGTAAACACAAAAAATTAAAACAAAAATCAGAGAAAACCTCATTTTCATCACTTTTCACTATAACTATAATTTATTTATTTATTTATCATTATTTTCTGTTATTACATAAATATAACAAATAATTAAATATTATACAAGAAGTTTATTCTACTGCGGTCGACATAATACTAGTCATATTGCTCTTTCATATCTCTTAATAATGCAATTTCGGTGGCACAGAGAAACGCATGGAGTTGTCATTGAACATACAATTAATTTTTTATAATTACCTTACTAACAATGTACACAATGTAGAATTTGTTTGTGGACGTGATGGTACGTGCTAAGTTTTTTAAACATGAATATCCTTTAAATTATAACTGTAGGTATATAATATTATGACAGCCAATCAATTTCTTTAATAGTTAAATGAAAATATGTAAAGATAACATTTTGTTTAAATAATATTGTGAACCGTCAAAGTAATGCATATTTAAAAATCATAAAATATAACGAGAATTTAGTCACGCCATCATTCATTTGATTTTAATTTAAACACTTCTCTCGTAATGTTTTCGAATGTTTGCATTAAAATAATATTCCTGGAAAACTCTACCTATTAATATTTTGTTACCAGTCTATATATATATATATAAAAATGAAACCCGGTTTCCTTGGTCACGGCATTACGCGTGAACGGGTGGACCGATTTCGATAATTCTTTTTTTATTATATTCCTTGAAGTACGAGGATGGTTCTTATGTAGAGCTAACGAAAATATGTACCACGTGCGAAGCCGGGGCAGACGGCTAGTTATTATATAAGACCGCATATTTTTTGATAAGTCATCCATAAAAGCCCACTAATCACTTATTAAGAATCTATGAATAAGATAACACATTACTTTTAATATTTTTATGTTTAGTTTAATCTGTTCAGTTCCTGTAAATATTATACCTTGTCAGGAAAATATTTCTGCTACATTTTTATTAAATGCATAATACCACTCTATGCATTTTTATTCCATTTTAAAATAATCGGGCTGTTGAGAACCAACCTGTGTGAAAGATTCCTTAAATTCTGAATGAGATCTTTTATTTTAACAAATTTGCTGAACTAATTTCGGTGAATACATGCTGATGTCACATACGTATTTAAATATAAATAAAATATAAGAATAGATACTTATTCAAATGTATTCCACACACACAGTCTCTATAATAATACACACTTTAAATATTTTTTTTGAAATTTGTTTCTTTGTATATTCGACTGAAAGCCAGTTGTTACAACTTCTGAACAACGCGTCTGAATACATTTTGTGTAAAAAATCTGTCAGTTAAAAATATCGAGAAATATACACAAAAATATATATACATATAGCTATGGTCTTAACTACCTATATCTACAGACGAACGTAGAAACATCGTATTTTTATGGAAGTCGGTTAAAAATAATAATGTTATATGACAATGAATATAAAAAGTTAAAAGAGTTACTTAAATATCAGCGAATGGAAAAACCGCCCTTAAAGTTCAAACTGCTATTACTTTTAAAGAATATAATCAAGTCAGGATCCATGAACCTATATTTAAAAACACAAGAGAAATGAACTTATTATTATAGCGAAAAAATAAATATTTATATACTAGTTTCTAGCTTTCTGTCCGCGGTTTCGCCCGCGTTTCAAAAGAAAAACCTGGGATAAAACCTGTGATGTGTTAATCCATATTACGCTCTATAATATTATGTGTGCTAAATTTCATAGTAAACGGGTCTGTAGTTGCGAGAAAGAGTAACAAACATACATACACATACGTTCATCCTCACAAACTTTCGCATTTATAATATTAAAAAGCAGGAAAGGATTGTCTTAAATCTCTCTTTCAAGTTTTGTTTGATACAGGAAAAACTTCATTAACTTTATCGGCAAATAAACGAGGTTATGAAACCAACCAGGGAGATACCTAGTACAAATATTATGTGTAAACTAGATTTCCGCCCGCGGCTTCGCCCGCGTTTTCAAAGGAAAACCCGCATAGTTCCCGTTCCCGTGGGATTTCCGGGATAAAACCTATCCTATGTGTTAATCCAAGTTACCCTCTATATGTGTGCTAAATTTCATTGTAATCGGCTCAGTAGTTTTTACGTGAAAGAGTAACAAACATCCATACATCCATACATCCATACATCCATACATCCATACATCCATACTTACAAACTTTCGCCTTTATAATAGTATTAAGATAAAGTCCTATACATAAGGATAACGCAACGAGTAAGAATTTTGACATTTATTCCTTATTTTTTTTCTTCCATCATCTAGATTGTTTCGGCTATATAATGGATTACTTAATTGCGCACTTTTTCAATAAATGTATGGTATAATGAAAGTAAATATAATAAAATATTATGTCTGTATTATTTTTATTATTTCCTCAATCCATTTCTCTGTTACAACTTCGTTGCAAATCATAATTATTAATTTTACTTTTTACGACAGATCTTTAAACGGGGGCAATTTATATTTGCCTATTGAATAACAAAGAACTTAGCTTTTTTCTTAAAAAATTATAATTTTTTTTTCTAGTTTAAATGCAATGCAACAAAATGTAAACATTCCTCATATCAGAACTACTATAAAATCCTACGTATGACAATAGTTTCTTTGAATTTTATAAATTGACCAACACCAATTATAACTCCAGATCTGCTGAACGGCTTTCAATACTTTAATTTTTTACCCGACTACGGCAAAGCAAAAGGAGGAACATCAATATTTTTATCTCTACATAGTGGAATATTGCATACTTCAGAATAGTATTGCATGACATTATTGTCAATTTACAACGAAGGCATCTTGGTAGAGTCTACTGTGTCCATTTACTTGCAACTAAATTAGCAACTTTGTTAAGTTCAGTATTCTGAAAATCTTGTTTTACACTTTTTCAGCGCCGTTTTTGTCGTAGTTGGGTGTTAGTTTTTTTTACTTTTTATAATTGAAGTTGTCCAATATTACAAGCAAAATAGGGATTTGTGAGTGACACGTTTCCTTGGGTATGATTGTAGCTCTAGAGAAAAACCTAACAGCATGAATAAGGTGGGACATTCCCTATTTCTTAACATACGTAATAAAATGTTTATTATATTATTATAAAATTGTGTTATGTATGAACAGTCACGTAAGCTTTATGTACTGTTTGACGCGGAAGGAAAGATGTGGTAGGTATCTATATTCTTTCCTCTTTAGCGCCTTTTTTGATGCTGGTATTATCTTATGCTTATCAAGAACATTATTTATGACTAGACATCGGATTATATGCATTTGCATATTTGCATATGCAAATGCATAAAACTCTCTAATTACGGCGTTAGTGCATATTTTAGCCTTTTTCCCCAATCGTGTATATTTCGTTAAGTAGCGGGAGTTTTGATTGGTCGACTAACCTTTATTAGCCAATCAGAACGCTCAGCGAGTAAACAAACCCTATTTTGGCATAGTAAAATGGCAAAAAATTACAAAATGGGCTTCATTTTATGTAAATTTTGAGCCATTCAAAATAGGATTATAGATTACCCTTTTGGGGCTAAAAACTTAAAACACGGGTTGAATTCCGAAAAAGGGCTAGATTTAGCCCGGAAAGGTCTAAGGTGGCAACACTGGGCTCGCGGGTGACAAACGTCACAAATTTGCGCTCGAAAATTTGGTAAAAATGCTTAATTGTATATTGGCACAAAAACTATACTTAAATTTCAAGAAAATTTCACTGTTTTTGTACAATCTTTGATTTAAATATATAAAAATAATAAAGGTTTTTTGATTTTGTATTGTGCATATTTTAGGCATATCAGTCGTTTTTAGTGCATATTTCGGCCTTTTTTAGTGCATATTTGCATGCATATTTTGGCATTTTGTTAGTGCATATAATCCGATGTCTATTTATGACTAATGAGTTCTGAACCGTTCTTTCTTTGTTATATGTATTTCTTAGTTTTTTTTTCTTCCTTTGTATGCTAGTTAATACTGATGGGCAATTTTTGCAACGCCTTTCTTATTGATAATAATAATCACTACATAGTATAAAACAAAGTCGCTTTCTCTGTCCCTATGTCCCTTTGTATGCTTAAATCTTTAAAACTACGCAACGGATTTTGATGCGGTTTTTTTTAATAGATAGAGTGATTCAAGAGGAAGGTTTTTGTCAACGTCATAGGTTTAGTATGTAATTGATTAGGTTTTAGACAAAGCGGGCGAAGCCGCGGGCGAAGCTAGTGTGTTGATAACATGATGTTATTCAAATCCAGATTATTATTTACTATTATTATAAATCCTTGTCATACAGATAGATGGTTTGAGTTTGAGTTTGTCTTAAGTATGTATTCATAACTTCTAAATGACAATGCTTAAATACTACCAAAGCATTTCTTTTTCTCCTACAGTAAAATTACATGTATAAAAAATATCTAAAGGAAAGGAAATCACTGAAACACAATATAAGTCAAAATAATTTATTAGTATTTCCATGGTCTAAATATTAGTCATTAGGTACCTACAATTATTAATAAATTCACTCATTCACAATTAATTACACGAAATAATTCGTACATTAAAATTCGATAATATTCATATAAGGAACTATCAACTATTAAATAAAACACAATACATAAATAAAAATAACACAATGATAACTATAATTAAAATAAAATATTTAACTGAATATAAATTTTCAAAATATTTCTTTTCTAGTATATATTTTGTACTTAAAATGAATTAAATTTGTTATATACATAAATATTATGTTTCCTTAACAATGGCTCAGCCAAAATTCTTCATATAATATTGTTATCTCGATGATGTCTTTGTCAAAACAGTAAAAAACTTTGAATCTTTCGTCTTTATACAATTTTTTTTTTCACTGCAGTAACAACAATTTTCGCTATTTTTGATAATTTCCATTATTGTTTTAATCTATAATTATATTATAATTAAATTAAATTAAAAAATTATATGTAATAATTACAGTAGGTATGCAGGTATATTTTTATTAATTTGTAATTATAAAAATATAAATTGAATGGCACTTGTATAGAAAATGTTTACAACTTATCAAAATTTGTAACTAAATGTACAGATATAACATTATTTGCTTTAAATTATCTTTGTCTGGCTATTTATTAATTTAATTTGATTTCTTCTTTGGCCAGTTATTACAACCTTTTTGGTGATCGAACGTGAACGCAAGTACTGGCATAAAATAAAATACGAAAAAGAAGACATAAACAATAATCATGTTTAAATTGTTCCGGAATCGTTCGATTAAGCTTAGGCTTTAGCTTTAGGGCCGATTTTTCAATGCTTGGTTAAAACTTATTCGTCGAATAATGTATAAAACTACCATTTTAAAAACGTATTCTAATTGCCCGTATTTGACAGTTTACGTGACATTTTAATATTATCGTGTAATACTTTATTGGACGGATAAGTTTTATCCAAGCATTGAAAAATCGGCCCTCAATTATGTAAATCGCAATTTAATTAAATAAGAAATTTGTCAAAAGAGAAATAGGAGGTAGTTAATAGATGAAAAAAGAAAATTTTCGAGTTAGAACTTCTAGGTAAAGTATGGTACTTAAGTAAAACACAAAAAATAGTGCTTAAGTATTAGAAAAAATAAAATAAATACTTGTACTTACTGATAAAGATTGATATTTGATCAACAACTTACTTAATTACATCTAATATTCGTTTATTAATTATTTTAATAGGTAATTATTATTACTTAGGTAAATTATGCACTTAGTGCAATGTTTTTTCTACACTATAACTTTGCTATACTACGTATTTGATGTACTACAACAATTTAATATTTTACAAAAGAAATTAATAGTCATAATTGTACATTGCATTTATTTTTATGAAGATTTTTAATTATAATTTATAGAGAAATTAGTACTCCTGAAAAAAATAATGGCAATTTACTGTTTAGTTTAATTTGCTCAGATTTTTTCTGTAGGAACATTGAAAATTATTTGATGAAAACAGTGTATTTAATATTTATGTTTTCAGTACCTATATCATAAATTAATGATTGGGATCACGTATTATCTAATTGCAATAGTCACCCATAAAACTATACTTAAAATTAATTTGTGTCAACTGATAATAAATATGATTTAGGATTGAGATGCATAGTAAAAACAAAACAACAATTCATTCAACAACTTGAGACTGCCTGTTTCTACAAAATGTCTATATATGTACTGCAAAATTGTAGTTATTGATAAATTCGTTTTCCTAACCTCTGCTTATTCCCTCACATTTAAGTAACTCTGCCGCCATTCCTAACCTATTTAATACCTAACACAGCCAGCTATCACAGCACAAGTGAACATAATATAATACTCTGGTTTGTGGGTTGTACCACTGGAGGTCCAGAACGTTCTATGCCTGGACTTCGGTTTGCAGTTCTCGTGTTTGTCATCTGTAAGGCACATGGCGTAGGCCATAAGGTGTGGTACGACGGATTGTTCGTAGCTGGAAGTGAAGAGGTGTTGCCAGGGGCCGAGCGCGAACACTGCGACGTCCTCCCCCCCGTGGGTTTCTGATTCGAGCGGGACGAGGCTGGGGTAGGAGTAGTCTAGTGCACCTGGAGAGGTAACGTATTATAATGTAATGGGATTTTTGTTATTTCAGAATATTTATTTTTTGCATTAAAGTATAATATATAATATTCTCGTATTGGTGCAGTAAATATGTGAAAATGAGCATAGTAAGATCATTAAATAAACAGACAGAAGTAAAATATCTATGCGTATCAGTTGAGCGTTTTTTTTTTTTAGGATTTTAAAAAGTAAGCTCACTTATAGCCATAGTAACTACAGGGAAATTGGTTAAACTATTTTAGAACCTTGTTTTTAGAATTTATTTCTATTTTATTAATTGTTACGTTCAGATACTTACGATTAGAGAACTCACTATGCAAAGTGACGTCAACTCGTCCATTCTCATTGATCGAAGTGGCTTTGCCATTCGCATAACTAATAGTGGTATACGGCTTTCCATCCTGACCACCTGCTGTATCCACTACACCGAGGATATCATTTCCCCTTGAAGGATACCCTGCTACTGTCATTGTATGAGCGTGATCAGAACTGACTACTATGAGAGTTTCCTGATCGTTGGTCATGTCTCGGGCTTTTTTAATAGCTTTGCTGTATTCCACTGTTTCATCTAAGGCAAGATGGGCATAGCTGTCGTGGTGTGCATGGTCTATTCTGCCACCTGAAATGTTAACCATTTATTTATTAGTATCTGCCTTAAGTTATATAGGTTAAAAGAGTATGAGTAAACGTTTCGGTAGATACATCATTTTTAAAGGATACAAAACAAAGGATAGGGACATAAAATTGATACATTACATCAATCTGCAGTTTAGCATATTGACTTGGGGAAAATGATAAAAGAAAAGATAACAAGCATTGGTAATGAATAAATTAAAGTGCTTCCTACTCCACAGTATTTGTAATTATATTTTTTACGTTAAACATAAGAAATACTAAGTACTTGTTTCGACAGAAAACTCATTTTATAGATAAGTGACTTGGCTGTGTTTGTGCATTATCAGTATTTCCTATTTTTTGCACATAATGGGCGAAGCAATATCTTTTCAAACAATGGTACTGGCTTTGAAATACTACTGTGATGCGGAAAATAAATTCTTTGAAATAAGCCATTGTAAACTCTACGAACGTGAAAATTGTCGTCGTGCAATGAATATTAAACACAATTTTGTATCCTATATGTTATATTATCTGAATCATCAATACGGACCTTCAACAAAGAGGAAATATCCTTTCTCACTTCTGCTCAACATTTTGATGGCCACTTCGACCATTTCCTCCAAGGTGGGCTGGTTGGAAGCCTTCAGGTGGTAGTCCATGTGGTCATTCTGGAATAGACCTAGCAGATACTCTGGTAGATCATCGGAATTGAACACCTGAAAATAAAACGATTGAAAACTTTATTATACCATTATTATCATACGATACCATAGCGTGTAAAGTATTTCTCGACTACAGGACCTTCGAAATAAATAGGTAGGGATGTAAGATCTGATATTTTTTATCCACATCACACCACAAATCAAATATTTCAATATTTTTTAAGGTTTTAAGTTATTTTGCCATTTCTTACTCTACCAGTAGATGTACTTTTAGCTTTTTAACTATTTAAGTGAAGCATTTGCTTTCGAAATCAAGTAAATCGAAAGATCCTGATTGCTCATCAACTTTTTCAATTCAAGCATGACTTAACTAAATATCCAGTATGAAATCTATAATTACCTTCATAAGTTCATTCCTATCTGTAACATACTGGTGGCTGGCATTCTTCTCCATCTTATCTACATGCCACATATCTGTAAGATCGAGGCCGTCGTTCCGCCTGCCTGTGTTGTTAGTTAGAGGTGTTGTGATGTTTGGCATTAATTCCCGCCTACCACCACCCATTATTACCTGGAAATATAGTAGGATATTTATAAACTAAAACATGAAACTGTTTACTTTTATATTTAATTTTTAGTTCTATTCTACATCATATTATTATGTATGAATATTTATTTTGTAATGCAGAATGCGATTATCTATTCGTTGAATTTTACTATCTTATTTCAAATAGTTTTTTTAATGTTCACAAACAATTTACATTGATCTTATTGAGACGACTTTGTTCGCGATTTCTATACCCACTTGTAATAAATTGAAAGCGTGTACTTGTCATAAATACAATAACATTGTAGTAAAGTTTAAATGAAGGTTGATGTCTTGTTCCAACTTTCAAGTGCGCAGATATTAAAATATATGCAGCTGTTTTAATATCTATAGATATTTCGCATTTAAAAAGAAAGAAACTGAAACAATTGTTTCCAAAATAGTCTACTGTTCGAAGTATTTCCGACAGAATGAATGAAATCAATCAATATTATAACTATTTGGCAAAAGAAGATAGACTGGTCTATATTCGCAAAAATAGAGTCACGATTAATGTAGTTAATATAATTTATAATTATACTGATATAAGTTACAATAATATCTCAATTAAATATTTTATGCCTTCTGATAAAGATAAAAGAAAGATTCTTCTGATAAAAGAAATTTCAGTATAAGGGTGCATCCTTGGTGCTTCGGTTCGCACATTTGACATTTAAACATTTGGCCCTCAATTCAAAAACACACACATTTAATTCAAATTATTCTACGTGCAGTTTAAATATATTTAAACTGTTCATTTTAAAGCGTTTACTATCAACGGCCTTGCTTGCATCAGGTACCTAGTACTATCCCGATAATGCACCGCAAAGTCGCGAACACCGTCACACCGTAAAGTATCCAATTTACATACTATTTAACTGATGTGTCATTGTTTAAAAGGTAATGAAATTCGGAACTAATTGAAGATGACGTTGAGATAAACGTATTATATTCGTTGCTTATTGAATGCCGCTTTTCGCACGTTCGAAATAACGTCATCGAAGCAAATGCGAAACATTCAAATTCATAGCATGTAATATTTTGTAAAGTAATTGTATAGAATTAACAACTCCAAAAATATACGTAATAACTCAGGCCCCGGAATCACAGACACAATAGAAAATCTATTGTGTCGTGGACCGATCGGGCCGTTCGGGGCTCAATGGGTTATGGTCTTCTACGATTACTAATAACGAGATACATCTAGTAAAATCAATTAAATTAATCTCCCAAAGATTACATCAACATCAATTCATCAATCATTAATATCAGAGGCCTGTGTACTTTTCCTCCCCCTTCGCAGTTCCTGTCGTTAATTCTTTCATCATTCCCTTAATTTCAATAAGAGTGCAACACTATTTGCAGATACATTACTTCTGCAAATATTCATGGACGGTGTTGGTCGCTTAAGATCAAGTGACCCATCAGATCAGTTGACCACTAGGACAGAACAAAATCTACCTCTTACCTTAAATTGCCGTCCAGGGTTGTTCATAACCAGTTGATAGGCGATATCCCGGCAGCCCAGGGACAGGCAATCATCAGGCACATCAGCATCTGACTCCCAGTTTCTCTCAGAGCTATGTGCGTACATTCCCGCGGGAGAGGCGTGGGTCACACGCGTTGTTGTTACTAATCCTGTAAAAGATATTACAATTTCGTTATAGGAAGTATTTAGTTTAAACGTTAAACTAGCCTGGCTTTATTATTATTTTGTAAATTAATTTCGATGTTCTGCTTGTGGTAGATAATATATTATAGCAGCACACATGAATCATGTATTTACGTTAAATAATTATGGAAATCGTTGATCAGGATTAGTGGGTTCATATAATATTATAAACAACAAACATCTATAACTTTTTATGATAAGTATAGATAGCTATATCTATAAGGTATATTTATGTAGGCAGGTCTATACTCTATATATGCTCTATATAATATCATTTCTTGCAGATCCCTTTTCTTTGTTTAATTAATACTGGAATTAGTTTGAACTGTTTCTAGAACATTTTTAAAGATTGTTCTTTGAGTTGAGATCTTTGTTTCACAATAAATTTACGTCAATAACTCTATAGAGTTTTCAATTTTGTTTTCAAAAATTTCATTCAATGGTGATTTATTTGTAAAATTTTATTGCTTTTCCTCCATTTTCGTATTTAATGTTTCATTGTTCTTTTTATTAAATCATAATTAATGATTTAAATGTATTGCAGGTGCTAAGACGTCACTATTCTCTTATTATAAGAGTTTAGGGATAATTATTATTATAAAATCTATAATATAATATTATAAAGTTTGTTAAATAGCCCATCCATCGAGGAAGGCTATTATCACTACATAGTATAAAACAAAGTCGCTTTCTCTGTCCCTATGTCCCTATGTCCCTTTGTACGCTTAAATCTTTGAAACTACTCAACGGATTTTGATGCGGTTTTTTATAATAGATAGATTGATTCAAGAGGAAGGTTTATATGTATAATAACATCCATTAAATAGTGGAGAAGTACTGTAATTTTCGAGGTTTCTAATGTGATGTCGTAAAAAATTACATTTTTTCCGCTTACATTGCACTGTGTTTCATTAGATCAAAAAAATTTCCCTGTGCTGTTTATTGTATTTATCGATCAAGGGATGTATTTACAATGTAAGAGTAGAACACCCACGTGTCAATTTCTTATACTTTTTTTTTAATAAAATGGCAAACTTTAGGTGAATTTTTCATGAAAAATATTGAAATGTATTCTGAAATCGTAACTGTCTAAGATATTTATTTTAAATAAATATAGACTTATAAAGCATCTTTGGGCGCATATTATCCAGTTTTTATTTTTGGAAAACTACCTCCGAATACCGAGAAATATATTTTTTTCAGATTTTCGTTTTTATTTTTTTTCTCCCTAAAAACGCAAAAGTGCGGCTTGTCACTAGCATAGAATTATTGCTCGTAATAAGGCCTATCACTCATAAAAAAACCACGCCGCACTATTGCGGTTTTTAGAAGGAATCCAATTTCTAAATATAGTGTAAGGGTTGTCAATAAATTTGACCATCATTCTTTTTATTTTGTTTTGTACTATATTTTTTACCATATTACAATAAATGAGATATTTAGGCATGAAATCTAATGACCTGCTTGGGAAACCTTTTTTAATTTTTTTTTTATTTATGCTATTGATAAGCACGTGTTTGAGGAATTTATTTTTTTCCATGAAGAAGCTTGCGATGTGATAAGTATGTAAGTTATATCTCTTTTTATTCCTTGTATATCCACACTTAGAAGAAAAAAAAACTTGTTTTACCTTTTTGCGACAACCCTATGTTGTGTTTTTTGACCTTTTTGAAAATGTCGTATTCTTCCCAAAAACCGCAATAGTGCGGCGTGGTTTTTTTATGAGTGATAGGCCTTATTACGAGCAATAATTCTATGCTAGTGACAAGCCGCACTTTTGCGTTTTTAGGGAGAAAAAAAATAAAAACGAAAATCTGAAAAAAATATATTTCTCGGTATTCGGAGGTAGTTTTCCAAAAATAAAAACTGGATAATATGCGCCCAAAGATGCTTTATAAGTCTATATTTATTTAAAATAAATATCTTAGACAGTTACGATTTCAGAATACATTTCAATATTTTTCATGAAAAATTCACCTAAAGTTTGCCATTTTATTAAAAAAAAAGTATAAGAAATTGACACGTGGGTGTTCTACTCTTACATTGTAAATACATCCCTTGATCGATAAATACAATAAACAGCACAGGGAAATTTTTTTGATCTAATGAAACACAGTGCATTGCAAACGCAGGCTGAACCCTACGAGTTTTATCAAAATAATGTACTACCTAAGTATTATACACATTGAAAAGGTCTACAGAAAAGTCCGCGATGGTATATGTCTATCTCATATGGATAACCCACAATAACTTTTTTTGTCATTTACTTTTTACGACAAATAATGGCTAATTTTCGAAGCGATTTTAACCAATACAGCATTAATCCTTAACTACCTCGAATACATTGTTCATTTAATATAGATCTATATGGCCCTTTACACCGTATGATTTAAGTGAATATTTTCGAAGATATTACAGATTTAAAAATTGCGGGAGGTAGCGTTTGCGGTACCGGCCGGCCGCCCGGTTATAATATATATTTTTATACCCGTGCGAAGCCGGGGCCGCTATGTTTTTATAATATACAACGTTCACAGTTTTTCTGTAGTGTATTTAGTATCAGCATTGCACCCGTGCGAAGCCGGGGCGGGTCGCTAGTAGGCTATATAATATCATCACCAAAGAGGATATAATCACTACGTTTTAATCATCACGCTAAGACCAACAGAAGCGGAGCCATGCGGGTGAAACCGCGGAGCGCAGCTAGTCAATATTGTTTTACGTATCTATATTAACAATAAAATTAGCGAAAATAATATTATATAGGTTTTATTGTTTAAAAATTGATAATTATACTTAAAGATAAGCCTAAACCTTGGCTTCATTTTTCATCAAATATTACAAAGTTAAGATAATGTTTTATCATTAAAAGTTTTGTAATTTGAATTCAATTTCAAGGGTTTGCTTGTACAAATAAACACTCCTTTCAAATAATGATAAGGGTTTGGGATTAATTTATATTTTAAGAATTTATATTACAACATAAATTTCAATTATTTGTAGGTAGGTAATTTAAACCCTATTTTGCAGATGATTTACCAAAACCTTGAAAATTTTAATGTTTTCATCTACTAGTTATAGACTACCATAATATAGGTAAAAATATGTCTATTAAAGGTAATTAAATAGTAAAGTAAGGCACATCTAGGTGCACTTAAATATAATATTTTCCTTTAATTTGAAGTAATTATAGTTGTAAGTTTTTAAATGGACACATAACTAGGAGGAAAATGCAGTCTTGTTTACACTAATTTTATAGTGTTTATTTTATGTGGTCATTTTAATATTCTTACTATAGCTACATAGGGCAGGGCTACTGAGCTACATAGGGGTATTCACAAGAACTTCTATCTATTCCATGATTACAGGTTTAAAATTCAAATTCCGACCATTTATGAAGTTTTAAAAGTACACACTTAGATACTTGGGTTAAGGAAAAGAAGAAGAAGAAAAAGATAGGTTCATAGAAAGTGATTTAAACTAAATAAAATACTCAAAAATCTCGTCCTTCGCTTCTAAGCAAAGTTGTGTGCATTTAATAGACTATCATTCACCTTTGCCGGTTCAAAAGCATTCTGTAAAAAGTATATTAAAAGTTTCGACTCACCAACATCCAGATTATTCGCCAATGCCCATTGGCCAATAGATGGCGCCCAATTGGCCTTGTGTAGTTGTGAGTAACATGACCCCCTTGTAACATTGCCGTCCAGACCAATCACACCATACTTCGTCTTCACACCCGTGAGGTAGGACGTGGCTGTGCACGCGGAATCGGGGACTTGAGCGTCTATGCAGTATGTCTGGGAATAAGAAATATAGGTATAATTGAGACAAAGATAATATAGGTAGATGTTAAAAAGTAGGAAGGTAGGTAGGTACTATACATACCTACTAGACAAGGAAATAAATGCATCAGTACGGTTGGATGTTTAGACCTATAATTGCATAAAACGTTACGGCTTGTAATAAAAGCCCTTATCATCTCAAAATTAAACAACAGACTAAATTGCATAACAAAAAAGAAATAAACAACGCAAAACATTTTTTAATATAGGTATTTGCTTTTATTTTACATATTTGCTCCATGAATAAAAGTCCATCAACATGTTTGAGCAAACACATTTTTTGACATCTTGACAGGTCCAGATAAATAACGTCATGAGATGTCACTGTCACCTTGACAAGACCATTGTTTTATATTTCCTATTTAGCTTCCTTCCTTTGATTGTTCTCTTTACTATTGATAAGGTAATTCCAAATGGCTTGGTTTACGTGTTAATATTGTGTCATGTTTTAATAAAGTATTTAAGAATACACGTGTAAAATTTTGTTTGTTTTGAATTTAGTTACTGAATGTAGTAAATTAAATGCCTACGTTAAAAATAATTCCCTAATACCTAGCTTACAAGTTTAGATACAATTAATTGCTTATCTTTGGCAAATTAAAGCCAACAAATATAATTGTAAAAAAAATCCAGCCGAATTGAGAAACTCTTATTTTTTTTAAGTGAATATTTTTACATGAAACTGTTTGAAAAACCACATTAGTCACCGAGCATCGGAGCTTATCTATGTAATCTTTGTGTTAAAAATATCGATACACTGATGCCAAGCCAGACCAACACTAGTTACTGAATAACTATATTATGACGTCATCAGTCACCGAAATGGCTCCTTTCACGCAGTGGTACAAATCGGAAGACAGTACGTGCGACCTCCTGCGCGTACGTTCGCTTGAAGGTGACACCGGTCAACGCATTTTACCAACTAATGACAAGTCACGCTTGGCTTCTTCTGTACTAATGTTATAGTAAAGTCCATTTCAAGAAAGAAGTCCCGCGGACAATTATGGAACTAATTTAACAGATGGGGAGATCAGCCAATACATTGCATAATATCAATTATTTTATCTAAATATTCGAGTCGTAGTAATTTATAAAATGAAATTAAATGAACGATACATAATTTCCCCTACAGATTTCCCCACATTTAACCCTGCCAACATTATTACGCGCGCATACAGCGCTGCGTCTGCGGGACTTCTTTCTTGAAATGGACTCTATTACTTATGACAGATTTACGAGCACTAATGGTTAGTTACTGGTACTAGTTGCGAATAATTGACCTTACATTCAGTTGTGAAAATGCATGAATATCTTCGTAACAAACGTTTACGGATTCCAACTGCTTTATTCGTTACATGAACTTTAAATTGGAAGAGATTTAAATGAATAGAAGAAGGAGTTAATAAGTCACTCTATGTAAGGCTTCACAAAACATGTCCTCAATTTGTTCAGTAAGGTCAGTAGAATTAATTCAATCCGGAAAAGAAACGGTCAACGACATATAATAAACACATAGATAACGTCAACAAATTGAATTTTAATAAGATACAGTGTGTATACTCTGAATGTTTATAATGTCAGCATCTTAAAAATAATATTGAAGTTAAACTTTGATACTCCCAATAATAAGTGAAAGCATTTTTTTAATATTGGTTTCTGCTTGAAAATCGATTCCGTTCATTCAATTCAAAAATTCTCCTTTATTATTGGGCCATGCCTTATTTTTTAGCTGAAAAATTAACGTGAACATTTTAGAATTATTAATTTTCGATTTTCATATGTTTCAATGAAATATAGGCCGTAAAAATACATTTTGCTTATTGTCGCATTAGCATTGTTTGCATTTTGATTTTTCTTTGTGTCGTTTCCGGTCAAAACAGGATAAATATGAAATTTTCCTTAAAATGTAACGTATAATTTATACCTCTCACGGTCAAGTCATGGTAACCATTATAATTACTATATTATTTAGATACTAGCTGGCCCGGCGAACTTTGTACCGCCCAGTCAATGAATGTCGTGTTACCTTTGGGCTTGGAACTAATTTAGGCGCTGGCTCCACGAGCGAGAGAATCGCGACGAGTCCGCCCTTATATCGTCGGATAATCTCCACGAACGAGCGATAATTCCGCCGCGTATCGTCGCGAGTCGTAACGGAATCGCAGCGTTTCCGCGGCGACTCGTAACGGTATCACCACGTTTCCTTGAAGAGAACTACGAGAAGACCAGAGGCAACGCTGAAATGACGCTGCGTTTGACAGCGCGCCCGCTGCGCGCTCGTCGCGAGTGCTAGGCGGGCCCGCTGCTAGTCGCGGCGGGCTAGCGACGATGTAATGACGTTTCGCGCGCTCATTGCCACTCGTCGCATCGCGGCGATAATATCGCCGTATGGAGACGGTTCCATAGAGAGTGTATAGAAATACGTGGCACGACGATAATATCGCCGAGATTCTCTCGCTCGTGGAGCCAGCGCCTTAGGCTATGATGAACGGAATACAATGATACAAAATAAATATAGATATAGGTATAATGGCTTTTTATTTCGATGAATAACACATATAGAAATAGAATAAAAAAATAATTACTTAAATACTTCATACCTACACATGTCAGAGAAAAATTAACTATTGAATTAAACTACGTTTTGCAGCCTGGGATGCACTCGAATTAACTCTTTTCGTTCTTTAACTGGTGTCGACCACAAATCGTTTCCTTTCACTTTAATTATGATAGATCTACTTCTACCACTATCATCGGGCGACCGACGATGATACAGTGGGTAACCATCGTTGCCTGTGATGGTCTTTGCCGTCAATTTTCGTGGATACCTTTTGGAACACTCGCTGTCAACCATGCATGGTGATTGGCGGTTGATGGTGCCACACGGTCCATGAATCATAATATATTCGTGATTAGAACATCATGTCATGTCGTTCTCGATCGGTTACAGGATTAGCAATCCCCGCACATACAATTTTTATCCGCCCGAATTCTTTCGACTAACCAAATTAAAATGTGTGCATGCTGCAAGCCTTATTTTTGTCATTCGATTGAATACATCCATCATTGAATAATCCCAAAGATGTGTTGCTTTTGTAACTCATGATCGGATTTTTTGCTTGAAAACATGTGTGGTAATGTCGAGCCGATCACTTGATATCTGTCCGGGAAGCAGCAGTTGAATAATTTCCATCCATTTCGGATTACATGTAAGTGTAATGAATAGATCTGGCCGACCATAATGACGAAAATATTATGTATGTCAGACCAACATTTTCTGCATCTTCTTCTCTGTGCTAATTGCATCGCGTAAATGGATGTAATCTTCAAAAATCAATTTAGCTTGGTTCGAACCAATGAATCAGGGGCTCCGTTTCAATTTTAACGTTATATACATAATAATATTATTATGTCAACGCAATATTGTTGAAGCAGTCGACGAAATTGCAACAAATTATAATTGTCACAATTTTTACATTTTTATAGAATTTCTTTTTAATAATTAAGCGAACTAACCTTCTTGATTAGATTCCTCACCAAAAATACCTTATTAATTTCTGAAAACACGCGTAAACACAATCATTTGAGGAATTTTTATGTATCTGCTTTTATTGCACTTTTTGATAATTGATTTAAAAAAAATACAAACAATATTTATTCACCCTTTTTACATTTTAATTATTTTACACATAATACATTTTTGAACGCATGAATGTCAAACATTATTTTCCGTATTTGACAGGATTGACAACTAATGATTGACATGTACGAAAATCAAAATTTTGGGAAAATATTTATTCGTCTAGTTTTTGTTATTTTTATGATTTATTCTGCTATTCTGGGCGGTGACAAATCCAACAAATCCAAAACCATGAAAATTGGTTCAGCAGATCTCGAGTTAGAAGTGTTGGAACATACAGACTTTCTTTTATATACAGGGTGTCCCAAAAAGTAGTGATGAACGGAAGCTGGGAGGTAGAGGACCTAGAGGGCTATCCGAATCACCCCCATGTGTGGTATGCGATTTTTCGTATTTTCGGAGTTATGACATTTTTTTCAATTTTTCACCTATCGCCGAGTACGATGATATTTTCACTCATGGTGACGTCAATTATTGCGCTAGATGCTTGATTTTTTTTTTGTTTGCTAAGCTGAAAGATAGGCCAATTCAGCATGGTAACATTTACTATCGTTAGATCTTCTAATGGAATAAAAAAAGAATTAAATACGAAGAAAGATAAAATTACCCAGTATGTTCACAACTTCAAGGGCCCATAAAAAATAAAATCACATAAAAAAGTTGTCCATTTGGCTTTTAAAAACCTTCTCTATCTATCAGGCAGCTACCCTGAAAATTTCATTTCATTATTCAGAAGGCTTCAATCGAAAAATTGAAATCTAAATGTGGTAAGTGCAAAAATATTATTAACATGATGATCATTAAAACCAAATTAAAACCAATAAATTGGTGTTTAATTACTAGAAATTTTTAAAATAACCCCGCTGTTGCTCAGTGCAAGTGCGACATCACCGTAAAAAGTTGTCTTTTAAATGTCTGAATGCCCTTTTATCATTTTTAATGGTTTCTTCTGCTACTATGAATTTCCGGGTTATTTCGTCCAAATTGTGGCAGTCTCTCGTCTTTGTAGTATCCCCACGGAAAAAAAAATCAATAGGGTTTATGTCCGGGGACCGTGGAGGCCAGGCTAAAGGGTAAAGATACCCTGAAAGATGGATTGGTCGTTGCAGCCTGCACATGCGCCGGTGACGCCTGCCTTAAAGCCTGGCCTCCACGGTCCCTCGACCTAAACCCCATTGATTTGTTTCAATAGGGATACTAAAAAGACCTCGGCTACTTGAGAGAATGCCACAATTTAGACGAAATAACCCGGAAATTCATAGTAGCAGAAGAAACCATTAAAAATGATAAAAGGGCATTCAGACATTTAAAAGACAACTTTTTACGGTGATGTCACACTTGCACTGAGCAACAGCGGGGTTATTTTAAAAAATTTTGGTAATTAAACACCTATTTATTGGTTTTAATTTGGTTGTAATGATCATCATGTTAATAAAATTTTTGCACTTACCACATTTAGATTTAAATTTTTCGATTGAAACCTTCTGAATAATAAAATGTAATTTTCAGGGTAGCTACCTGATAGATAGAGCAAGTTTTTAAAAGCCAAATGGACAACTTTTTTATGTGATTTTATTTTTTTATGGGCCCTTGAAGTTGTGAACCTACTGGGTAATTTTATCTTTCTTGGTATTTAATTCTTTTTTTTTATTACATTCGAAGATCTAACGATAGTAAATGTTACCATGCTGAATTGGCTTATCTTTCAGCTTAGCAAACAAAAAAAAAAATCAAGCATCTAGCGCAATAATTGACGTCACCATGAGTGAAAATATCATCGTACTCGGCGATAGGTGAAAAATTGAAAAAAATGTCATAACTCCGAAAATACAAAAAATCGCATAACACACATGGGGGTGATTCGGATAGTCCTCTAGGTCCTCTACCTCCCAGCTTCCGTTCATCACTACTTTTTGGGACACCCTGTATATAGATACACATATCAGAGGGGCAAAGGCGTGTCGATTTATTATTATTTATTTATTTATATTTGGTACTTTTAAAGTGTATTTAATACCCGAATTAATAAAAATGCCCGGGCGTTATTTAACGTTGTTCTACGTTTTCCGGTTCAACTAGTACTGTTTATATTTTTTACTTATTTGAAATTGTAGCAATAAATCACCAAAAAAAGACTTACCGTTGCATATTGTACTACATTGTTCAGGTGTAATCGTATTATAAGTCATTGACATAATATTATAATGATAGTGAAACTTTGTGAAGAAATCTGCCTTAAAGAAGTACAGTCGTCAACAAAATGAAAAGTGCGTCGGATTTATTTGTGTTTGTTTTATTAAATACTAGGCGTTTAAATACTAATAGACTACCTACAAGATGGGTATATAATAATAAGTTTTTCTAAGAGCTAATAGAATTTTTAAGGAATGAACAATCGCACCTAATCCATTAAAACGTTCGCTGCGAAACAGGGCTTGAAACACCCTGTCCGTGTCTCGTCGTTATAGCGGTAGGAAAAAACTTAAACTTCTCTGTCGTGCGGGAGGCATAACTTCCATCTGGTTCAGTGTAGGAAAGTGATATCTATATATCTGAGATGTGCTATTGATTCCTAGTTCAATGGTATACCGACCTTAATACCGGGTTTCTTAGACCTCGTGCCGCACTGAACAAATAAAAATTCTAACACAGTGCGGAACGAGGTTGCGAACACCTCGTACCACCGCGCACCTCGTACCGCACCCTAAGCTAGCTTCACGCGGTTAGTGTTGTGCAACGCATTCGAGACTATTTGTGGAACAACTTATTGAAGCTTTTACAAAGAAGGACTTGAATGTGGATACAGGTAATTTTCAAACATCCTAACTACTCGAAACGTGAATGTGACATGTTGAGTAACTTTCTTCAAATAGGTTGATAATCATGATTACTATTAGTGTGTTTGTTCATTGAATCAACTAGCGGCAAATCCAAAACACCCGGCAATCGGTGTATGGCTCATCAAAATTTAACTCTTGCCCAAGTCAACAACAAACAAGGCACATCATCTCTTAAAGGGATCAAAGAAGAGGAGATGTGTAGGATGTTACGAAAAACTCCGCACCTTCTTAACAAGTCGTGAGGCCGACAAAAAAGTAAAGGAAATTCTCACAGAATGCACTGGTTGCAAACAATATTCTGGTTTGGCCTGTTTTAATGAAAAACATCCATAAGTTTGATAAATAAAT
This sequence comes from Colias behrii, assembly GCA_029959065.1. Lineage (NCBI taxonomy): Eukaryota > Metazoa > Arthropoda > Insecta > Lepidoptera > Pieridae > Colias > Colias behrii. The sequence goes on from JARWMC010000013.1 coordinate 2,558,947, forward strand.
ACAATTAAATAAAATCGATATTTCTATTCCCATCACTAAATTATATGAAAAACTGCTATTGTTCAGTGCGGTATGGGGTACATTAGACCCCACATTTTATTTTACCCATAGAATCTAAACTAACTAATCTAACCACGGGCGGCGGTAGATTTAGGTTAATGAACTCATTGTTAATAATAATCACGACAAAAGCCGCACACTTTGTCTTATTTGGCGCCAAAAAAAGGATTTTGGTCTCCTACGGGCGGTGGGGTTTAATATGCCTCGTGCCGCCACAATCTCTGGTATAGGACAAGGTTTAAAACGACCCGTAACGCAGTAATGGAAAGTACAGATATATCTGTGCCGCTGCGAACGTGTTAATGGTGCACAGAATTGTGTTTAGTATATTTTTAATTCGACTTTCTCGATATACTTTTATGCATATTGTAACTTGTATTTAACCTCAGACGTGTTCATAAAACGTCTAACCTTGATCTGAGTATGAAACGGTACCATTAAATAATTATTTAATAATATAAGCTTTAGCATTCGACTGTACAATAACAGATTGGTACCGCTTCAATGAGCAAAGAGATCAGTTTTATTGTGAGCAATTGTGCAGTTTTTGTCAACTCTTCCCGGATATTGTAACTTGTAAGAAATGACAAAACTTCAATTACTTTAAGCCCATTATTTTTTTTGTTGGCACTTTATCACTGCTTATACAATGATCAATAAATGGGAATTAGAAGTTGTATTTATTTTACTAAAATTTATTTTAGCTGTCCCGGCAAACGTTGTTCCGGGATGAAATTGATGTTGGCCGATTCTTAGATCTACCCAATAGGCACACCAAATTTCATGAGAATCGATTCATCGATTCGACTAATATTGTGACACGAGAATTTTATATAAACTTAAAATAGAGAATATGATAAATATTACTGTTAATGAATTATGTATTAGACGTTTAATGTAAAATATTTCATTTCAAGTCCTGTTTAATTAGTACTTTAACACTCGTAATAGATACCTACATACGTTATATGAATACTAATGTAATATTCAAATAATTCATCTTCTTGCAATAAATAAATCAAGTTTTGTTAGAACTTTAGTGTTTAAAAATAGTCCAAATTGAATCTGCATTTTTATGGAAAGTGTTGCAATTCTTAAATAAATTTTGTAAGATTAATATCTCGATTGCGTTAAGTCATTGTTTATCTATTATTAGAACATTATAATTAAATGAGAAAGAACCTTGTTAATATGTTAAGATATTTTTTATTGCATAGACATAAGTACCTATTGTAATAATATTGGTTTTATTTCAGATCGTTAAAAATAGGAACCAAATATTCTATAAATATAACGCTATGCACTGAAGTTCTATTAATAGGTATCTATTCGTTCTGTTTTTGGTAAGCCTTTTCTATATTTCCATTAGTATCATAACATCATCAATACATATAATAAAATTCTAGAAAAGTGGTGTCTGTACAATGAAAATATGTAAAAAAAAATTAGCAGGGGTTATTATTAAATCGATCCCAAACCCAAAACTGTAGTTAAAAATTTTTTGTCTGTTTGTCTGTTTGTCTGTTTGTCTGTATGTTTGAACACGCTAATCTCAGAAACGGCTTATCCGATTTCGATGCGGTTTTCACTAATATATTGTGGTAATCTTCATTTAACATTTAGTGTTTATTTCATGTCAATCGGTTCATAAATAAAAAAGTTATGACCATTTAAGTACTCACGGCGAACATTTGCTAAGGCATTCTATGGTACACATACAGTGTACGATAAAACGTAAGTTATCTGTTATACGCTACAGTTATGTCCAAGTGATCATATCGAAAGTCCCCAAGGGTGGGGGGGGTAAGCTGAGGTAGTAGGGGGAGGGGTCAAATTAAAATTATACTTATTTCTAGGTAAATTTTATACATAAAATGTCCTTTAAATTATGTCGTATTTATAATATTATATTTTTAACCCCCGATGCAAAAATATGGGTGATAAGTGTTTGACCGCTGTGTGTGTGTGTGTTTGTGCCACCGTAGCTCGCTAGCAGGTAATCCGAATTAGATGATGTTTTTTTGTTAGGCAGCATATTTTCCGACGCTGGTTCTTAAATAAACTGTATCAAAATCGGTTCATCCATTTATTGTGTAAAAGTGGGAATGAAAATAACTAAAGTTGTCGAATATACTTTAGTGATATATTAAATGAAAGTGAACGACCTATCAGTAAAAATAAGTCAAATTTTATCAAAATCGGTTCATCCATTTATTTGATATAGGTATAAAAGTGGTAGATAATAAAAAAAGTGAATTTTGACTCAAGTGACATATGAAATGAAAGGGCATGACGTGTAAAGTATAATTAGACATATTTAATCAAAATCGGTTCATCCATTTACTATACCTATATACAGTGTGTAATCGTTAAGTGTGCACAGGCGATTTTTCCGTAAGTATTACAGATAACAAAAAACTTTAAACTGATATCGAAAGTACTTAACCTAATGAGTAAAATGGCGGTAATAAATTTTTAAAAATAAATCGAGAAATATCAAAAAAATTATCTTTAAACCCTCCCATACATTAAGTATGAAATATGAATATCCCATATACATTTAATATGAAAGATTTTAGCTTTCTTTTTCTTTTTTGGTTTTCTGCTTTAATTACTTCGCAAATTTGAAGTGGCATTTTCCACGCTTTTTCCGGACATTTTCACGCATTTTCCGGATATTTTCCGGGGATTTTCCGAGCATTTTCCGGGCATTTTCCAGGCATTTTCCACGCTTTTTCCGGACATATCCATGCATTTTCCGGATATTTTCCAGACATTTCCCTGGCATTTTCCGGTTATTTTCCGGGATATTCCAGACATTTTCCGGGAATTTCCCAGGCATTTTCCGAGCATTTCCCGGGGATTTTCCGGATGTTTCCCAGACATTTTCCGGACATTTCCCTGGCATTTTCCGGGGATTTTCCACGCATATCCCAGACATTTTCCGGACATTTTTCAGGCATTTTCCGGATATTTTCCGGACATTTTCACGCATTTACCGGATATTTTCCGGACATTTTCACGCATTTTCCGGATATTTTCCAGGCATTTTCCAGGGATTTTCCACGGTTTTTCCGGAAATTTCCACGCATTTTCCGAGCATTTCCCAGGCATTTTCCGGTTATTTTCCGGGAATTTCCCAGGCTTTTTCCGGGGATTTTCCGAGCATTTCCCGGGGATTTTCCGGATGTTTTCCAGACATTTTCCGGACATTTCCCTGGCATTTTCCGGGGATTTTCCACGCATTTCCCAGACATTTCCGGACATTTCTCAGGCATTTTCCGACGATTTTCCAGGCATTTTCCGGATATTTTCCGGACATTTTCACGCATTTACCGGATATTTATTTTTTTATATATTTACTGCTCTCACCTCTGGGACGGTTCCGCCAAGTACCAGCTGGAGGCGCTTGAGGCGATAGAGAGGCGTGCCAAGAGGCTCATTAACGACGATGATCTTGTAGGCAGAAAACTCCAGAGCCTCGGTCACCGCCGCAGAGTGGCTAGCTTATCGGTCTTCTATCGGATACACTTTGGTGAGTGCGCTGCGGAACTGCACGATCTTGTTCCGCCATCCCCGTTCTTCCATCGATCGTCGAGGCGCACAGATTCTAGGCATCGCCATACGGTGGACGTTCCATGTACCCGGACTAAGCGGTTCGATTCCACGTTTTTTATCCGAACCGCGAGGGACTGGAACATGCTTCCTGAATCTGTGTTCCCCGACGAGTACAATATGGGGGTCTTCAAGCGTAGAGTGAACAGGTACCTACTAGGGAAGCGCGTTCCATCTTAGACCACATCTTAGCTTAACATCAGGCGAGATTGTGGTCAAGCGCTTCCCTATCAACAATAAAAAAAAAAAAAAAAAAAAAAAAAATTCCGGACATTTTCACGCATTTTCCGGATATTTTCCAGGCATTTTCCACGGTTTTCCGGAAATTTCCACGCATTTTTCGAGCATTTTCCGGGCATTTTCAGGCATTTTCCACGCTTTTTCCGGAAATTTCCACGCATTTTCCGGATATTTTCCAGACATTTCCCTGGCATTTTCAGGCATTTTCCACGCTTTTTCCGGAAATTTCCACGCATTTTCCGGATATTTTCCAGACATTTCCCTGGCATTTTCCGGTTATTTTCCGGGATTTTCCAGACATTTTCCGGGAATTTCCCAGGCATTTTCCGAGCATTTCCCGGGGATTTTCCGGATGTTTCCCAGACATTTTCCGGACATTTCCCTGGCATTTTCCGGGGATTTTCCACGCATTTACCGGATATTTTCCGGACATTTTCACGCATTTTCCGGATATCTTCCAGGCATTTTCCAGGGATTTTCCACGGTTTTTCCGGAAATTTCCACGCATTTTCCGAGCATTTCCCAGGCATTTTCCGGTTATTTTCCGGGAATTTCCCAGGCTTTTTCCGGGGATTTTCCGAGCATATCCCGGGGATTTTCCCGATGTTTTCCAGACATTTTCCGGACATTTCCCTGGCATTTTCCGGGGATTTTCCAGACATTTTCCGGGGATTTTCCGAGCATTTCCCGGGGATTTTCCAGACATTTACAGGCTATGTCAGGGAAATGTCCGGAAAATGCCTGGAAAATTCCCGGAAAATATCCGGAAAATGCGTGAAAATGTCCGGAAAAATGTGGAAAATGTCACTTCAAATTTGCGAAGTAATTAAAGCAGAAAACCAAAAAAAGAAAAAAAAAGCTAAAATCTTTCATATTAAATGTAGGTATATGGGATATTCATATTTCATACTTAATGAATGGGAGGGTTTAAAGATAATTTTTTTGATATTTCTCGATTTATTTTTAAAAATTTATTACCGCCATTTTACTCATTAGGTTAAGTACTTTCGATATCAGTTTAAAGTTTTTTGTTATCTGTAATACTTACGGAAAAATCGCCTGTGCACACTTAACGATTACACCCTGTTTATGTATAAGTGGGAATGAAAGAAACGAATGCTGTCAAATATTGTGATAGTACCTACCTAAGTGATATATCAAATGAATGTGCATAACGGGTGAATTACAATTAGTAATGTTTTATCGAAATCGGTTCATCCGTTTTTTACATATAGGGCACTTTAGGGGTGACAGTGGTTAGATAAATAAACCAAATGAAGCATCAAACGATAGGATATGACGTGTACATATTATAGGTACAATTAGATAATATTATTTACATCAAAATCGGTTCTGCCATTTACTAGGGATGGAAAGGGAGGGGTTGAAAGTCTGTGAAAGAAGAGGGGGAGGATATGGGAGCATGGGAGCGAGAGGATAGCCACACCCTGGAAATTTTGAACTCTTCTCAAAGCCACATAGGCCTGGCCCTTGGCAATTTTTTTTCTTAAATATACCACTTCTTTTGCCACTGTGGTCCATTACAATTTATGCACGGTTACGGCCCAACTTAAAAGATGTCAGATGTAGGAATGTATTATGGAGGTAGAGGTAGGTCTCGCTCACTTGAAAATATTAAATGAAAATAAGAAACCGAAGTTTAAAAATTAAAAAAAAAAAACCCAACGCAACGAAGGAAAAGGAATATATATAATTTTACAAACTTCCCGACGATCTTTAAAATTAAGTACCATTATAAAAAAATATATATATAAGATATATTATTATGATAATGATGGTATGGTATGGTATCCTTAACTTTTACCAAAATTGTAGATTATAAAATTATCTTTAAAAAACTTCACATACATTTTTTTCTAGGAGCCACTGTTTCTACGAAAAATCTATTTTTTCATTCATCGTTGATCTCAAAAATAAAAATTCCAATCACCAGAACGACAGGAAATTTTAAGAATTGATTTTTAATTGTGTTTTGCACAATTTTATTAAATTGCGACTGGATGAAAATTTTGTTCGTGGTCGTCGTCGTCGTTGGTAGGGTGAACAAATCCTTAGCAAAACATCATACGCTTATGTCAATTAGTATCGATAGCGGATTCTATTCCTTTACGTTTTGACGTTTGCCTCGGCACTCAGTTGCTGCACAATATATTGTCAAAAACATCCATACAAGGAAGGAAGGTAAATAAATTTGCTCCTCTCCCTCCTGGTGCCTAAAAAATAATATGCCATAATTTAAAATAAATTTTACGTAGAAAATTAATTAGGCACTTATTTTTTTATTTTTTAGCTCAGTTTAGTAATAAATTTTACTAACTGTTCTTTTAATTATTTATGGTAGTACGTGTTTATTCAATAAAAGTTAAGTAGTAACTACTATGCAGTCACTATTCCACGCGGACGAAGTCGCGGGCACAGCTAGTATTTAATAAAAGTACCGTTATACATCATTACTTTATGTAAAAAACCAAGACATGTTACTGACCATGTTAACTTTTAAGAAATGCATTCTTTCCTCAATTGACAACGTGAACGTACTAACAATTATAACACAAATAAAGTCAGGGTAAAATTACGACTGTGGGACTTACCCGACATAATAGTGTTCTGAATAGTATTAAAAATATACTGTATGGATATAAAATCCATATTAAATAATACCATATGAAAATAGATTGCTTTATATCAAATATTATTTATTTCAACAATAATGAATATAACAACAACTGCCTATTAATATAACAGTAAAAAATATGACGAAGTTTAGTTTTAGTAGGTACTCCATTTCAATTAGTCAAAAAATTAATTTATAAAGTTTGTTCTCTTAGTTATGTCTTTTGTTTGTTTTTAGAAATAAAATTTAACACACATACTTACACATATACACACACATGTACGTATCTACCTACAATTACTATCTATTTTACAAAATATCACTCACCCTAGCCAATCCAGTAACCGGGAACTTCTCAAAGTCCAGAACGTTTTCCTCCCCCAAATTCCTCTCCAACTGGCCACCGAACGTTCTAGCAGCCATGATCGTCGCTACCGACATTCCATCGCCAATAAACAGAATGCCATTTTTAGCTTTATTCGTATTAATTTTCTCCTGGAGCTTTGACTTGAGAGTCTCCGCAGCAGTCTTCTTCCAATAGGAACCGTGTTTCTCGTCAGCAGGTATGTAGGATGGATTCATGACGGTATCTAGAATCTTCTTTGATTTCGGTGTTGGTACATTTTCTGTAAAAGGTAGTTTGAGTTTATATACGTGTTTAAAAGTTAGTTATATAAAATATACCTAGCCCCTGTTTATGAAACGCAACTTATGAGATGTACCTAATATCAATGTTATGTTTATTATTTTGTTTTAAACTTACAGAGTAATTAACGTTAGTAACTTCTTTGTGTTATATATATAGGTTCTAGTGTTTAAAACATTAGTACAATGACAGGTATTTCAGATAAAAATAATGTACTGTACGAGTACATACTTAGTTACCTAATAGTTCTAATTCGTTATTCTTCTTTTGTTATCTTATTGTTTATTTGAAAAGTAAATTAATATTTTAAATAATCAATATACTTTATTAGTTTTTGTTTAATGCATTGCAGTACTTTATGTTTTAAACGTGCCAGTTACACCGTAAATTTCATTAAATATTACAGCCATAATTCATAGCGATTTACTAGAAAATCGATTTATAAAGGTGCGTCTACGCTAGACGAACCGAGCACGAGCGAAGCACAAGCGGAGCCGTTCTCGGCTTCGTCGTTCGCGGCGTCAAGTGTGGACGTACACAACGAACCTACAACGATCACTGTTCGAACGTAGTTTTCCCTTTGTGTTCGTCAAAAAACCGACAACAGGCGGAACGCAGCCGAACACGAACGAAATGCTCGCAGCGCGCTCGTTCGAGGCTTGTAAGTTGGTCCACACTAGACGAATTGTGTTCGGCTCGTGCTCCGCTCGTGCTCGGCTCTCCTAGCATAGACGCAGCTTAAAGAAATCCTTTTACTTGAAACGTGTTTATAATATGCTAATGTATTAATAATATTATGAAATAGTCATTTAAGAGTGTGTCATTTGAAATAGTGCAGATTTCTCATAAGTTCATAACGTATTGATTTTATCTAATACTAGCTTTTCACCCGCGGCTTCGCCCGCGCAGTCAAAGAAAAACCCGCATAGTTCCCGTTCCCGTGGGATTTCCGGGATAAAACCTATCCTATGTCCCGGGGTAAAAAGTAGCCTATGTCCTTTCTCAGGTATCAAAATATCTCTAGATACCAAATTTCATGCAAATTGGTTCAGTAGTTATTAAGGCGTGATTGAGTAACAAACAGACAGACAGAGTTACTTTCGCATTTATAATATTAAGTATGGATTATGTTACCTAACGATGAATTTGACATGTAGATAATAATCTTATTACTGTATCTTTTTTAAAAGAGTGCGATGTTGCAATCATAAAATCTCGCTTCTAATGTTCTTGTAACCATAAAACATAGTTATTTTTATTGGTTTGATGTCATATAAATATCACGGATGCATTTAGATGAAGATTATATATTATTAGTAGATAATCACATGAAAAGGTAAAGAAAATCGATGATTTATACATATAAGATAACTTATGTAAAACTTGCATTTGGACAAAGTATAGTAACATAAAAATATACTATCTTGTATGTTTACAATGTATGTCTGTGTAATAAAATATCAACCAATTATCAACAGTTTTTCTACAGATCGTCACGTTCGGTTTAAACTAAGATTTAATCACGTTTACAAGTTACTATCTATAGTATTATCTTCTAAGGTATTACAATGCTGTTACAATTCATTGACTAAAATACCATTGAAAGTCATCGCAATCACTCACATAAGGATAAGTGGCAGATAATGCATAAATAAATTAAAATGTAAATTAAGTTGACCTTTTTATATTTAAATGTCTTAACGAAAATATACCTACTCTACTAAAAAATCTGAAAGATTCGTAAAAAAAATTAAGTTAAGTAATGCTCCCGTTTTAAAATTACTTTTTAACACAATAGTAAAAAATAAGGAAAGAAAGTATGGGGCAGGAATTTTATTTTTAAGCTCATACTTCTTCAAATTTTTATCATAGATATCTTTGTAATAACAGTAATAAGACACGTGTTATATTAACATTATTCATATAAAGGATAATAATTAATTTTTCCATACAAAAGTAACAGGTATTATCCAGTTATACAAGGAACAGGTTTAAAAGCACGTGATTTCTTGCAATTGCACATGTAATGTCACTGTCCAAATGTAATAAGGCCCACTCTTTAATATTATTCTTTAATATTTATTATTTATGTAGTAAAGTTCGGAGAATTTGTTAATAATTAATTAATTAAACATGCTTGTAAGCAGGTTCTATATTTTAATTATAAAAGCTTTTTGCACTTTCATTAAAAATAAGATATCAAAATCGGTTCTGTCGAAAATTCTAAGATAACATAGGTACCCAATGCTTTTTTAAATAGTTATTACTAACTGCATTATTGTATTTTATTATTTTACCAACGAGTAATTGAGAGAGTTATAGAATTCGCATTAGAAATATATAATGTATCTTCAGACTTCATTAAAAGTCTACAAAAATGTGGATAAAACTGAAAAGTTTCAATGAACTGAATAAATTCAAGTGTTATCCAGTTTCACCCACACTTCATTCCAGACATCCTAATTATAGACGTATTATCTACGAGAATAAACAATCCTAGATTTTATAATTTGATCTTATAATTTTGTATCTAAATTTTAGAGGTACCATAATGTTTGATTGTTCTGTATTTATTGTGTTGTTTATTTTTAATACGCTTGCTAATTGCTTGGATATTTATTCATTCAAATGTCAACTGCATTTTGTATTTATATAAAGGGCTCTTGAACAATAATAATTAATAACGAAAAGGAACAAATAGTGGGATGTCTTCATATTTCTGCGAAATCTGTGCTTATTTTAGCAACGGTAAAAGAAGAAGCTTCTCAATTCCTACTTCCTAACGCTTTATGATGTATTTAAGAAAATATATATTTAAGAAAATTGTTTGTTATGATATTTTTCCAATCTCTTTTTTTTTATTTTTGATTGGGAGAGTAGGTTCCTAGTATAATAATTAATAGTAATGGTGTTTTAATGACACAACAATACGTTAACTAATTAACAAATCGAAATCAATCGAAAGTTGCTATAATTTATATTCTTACCTCGGTTTCGTTAATTAAAATAAATAATAGCTTTTTACACACGTCATTATTACTTTTTCAATTACATTTTGATCAAGCAATTATTGATTAAGTAACAAAAAAATAGAAAAACAGATAATAAATCATATTTTTTTATGATAATTAATCGTTATTGACGGATCGCTTAAGACATTTCCATAAATTAAAATATTATTAAAATATTATGAATAAATTAGAAGTTGTGAAATGCTTCCTCAAACGCGGAGTAGTTATAAAATTGAAATTCAGAATGTTAAAGTAAGTTAAATTATAAATTATGTTTTTTGGCTTCTGAAGAATATTAATTTGACATGAACGTAAATAATTTAATATTTGGGTCAATTTCCATTAAGTAGGTAATTGTTTTTGAACTAAGTATCGTTTCTACCAACATTTATTATAACTAGGTAAACGAAATACATACGATATTTTATTTCATAAATGTCAATTATTGGTAACATATTAATTCAAGCAAAATGCTGACAAATTTCCGTCTCTAAAAATAAAATAAAAAATTCGTTGACATTTTTAACGCAAAATTATTCAATTAGTAGGTAAACATCCACAACCACATAAGTGAAATAATTTTTCGTCACTAAAAATATTTTGAAAAATAAATCCGTTGATATTTTCAAATGCAAAAAACGAACTGTCTCGAATTAATAAAATCACACAAAGCACTAAAAACTAATGTATTATTAGAGTAAACACTAAAAACTATTGTATTACTATTTATATGTATTATATTATTAAAAACGAACCTGAATTAACAGCGTAAATTAAAAACAAAACTTGCAACACAAAAATTCGCGCCATCGCGTATCGTGCGCGCGCCGACGGCCGTGCTTACCAACTGCTTCATCAGATACCGCGGGTTAGTTTTTACAAAGTTTTGAATGCAATTAAACTGATAGGTTCATCTTGACAATAATTGTAATGAAGTTTATTTGAATTTATTTTAAAATAAAAGTAATAGCAAATAAAATGATTGGTTCATGTCGACATAAATATAAGGAAGTTTGTTTGTTTAGTACCTACCTACAGTTTTTAAACTAAATGTCGTTTTTTTTTTTTAACTGCTGTAACAACTAAAGGGCCGTATTATCACCGCTTATTTCCTGATAGTTTACGACGTGAATTGAACTGAGTGGCAAATTCATAGTGTACCATGCTAGGCTAATGAACCATGGCTGGTTATTGCGGTCTTAATACAGCCCCTCATAGATTCATCTTGACAATTTTAGAAGTTTATTTGTAAGTACAGTATGAATTAGCAGGATTTTGTAGTGAGGATAAAATGAAGGATAACCTAATTGTGATAGTAATTTTTTTTATACCTTACAATTTAGATAATTACCTAAATAGATACGAAAAAGTGTTCCAAATTCTTATTTCGAGTATGCGAGTAATATTTTTTTCTAGGTAGGTAGGTAGTATAGTAGTACTATTTCTAAATACCTGAACACATTCTAAATGAATTAATAGAAATTCAGACATGTAGAAGCGATAAGGGTAAATTCAGTTCTTATTATGTTTTTATGAAGGAATAACCTAACCTAACCTAACTTTTACATCCTTGCGAGTTTTATCAATATAAGTAGAATTCGACGTTCAGTAAACAATTGATTTATCCGATGAAAATATTCTGGAACATTTCAGTGATGTATTTCTGCTTTATTTTCGTAAATACTTGACACTAATTAATTGCAAAACATAGCGTAGTTAAAAAAATCTAGCAATATTTAATATTATACAGGAGAAAATAAGTTATTACATTTTATGCAATAACAGGAACTTTTATTATTTTCTTACTCATAAAATGAAACGTGACGAAATATGAATTTTAATATTATATTCTTACTTTTAAATTGTATTTATATTTTTTAATTAAAAATCCATGTAAAACGTTTTTAATATCGATAAATATGTACTTATAATAGAATCAGTCATGGAAAATATTTTTTATCTACCTATACTAATATTATAAAGCTGAAGAGTTTGTTTGTTTCTTTAACCACGCTAATCTCAGGAACTACTGGTCCGATTTGAAAAATTCTTTCGGTGTTAGATAGCCTATTTATCGAGGGAGGCTATCATCACGCTAAGACCAACAGAAGCGGAAAAATGCGGGTAAAACCGCGAGGTATAGCTTGTATTATAACTGTGAAGTTTAACGCTCGCACGGTAAATTATTGAAAGTAGACAGATAAGAACAGCACGTGCTGAGAGATCGGTTCCTTATCTCCAATGTTGTAATTGAATACAATACGTTTATAGAGCGATTATAACATGATGGTTTATCTTTTTATTTATTAATAGATCATCTATTAAGTTAAAAGTACGAAATTATTATAAATATGATTATGATGGTACCTAATAGTTTTATAAATAGACGCAAATTGCAGTCCCAATATGCTAATTTAATTTTTAATCAACAACATCGTGAAACAATAAAAGTATGTTATAAAAATTAAAATACTAGCAAACCGGGCGAACTCCGTTTCGCCACCAAAGACACCTTTTCTTTGCTATAAGCCTCACGGAGCCCGAGACCTTTCCAACGAATGCAAAACCGTGGAAATCGGTGGATATAGTATGTTTATAAGCCTTGTTTTGTGTATATTAGAAGTAAAAATAATTTGAAAATAGGAGTCTATTTACTTATAATGAATTTTGTGGTTTTGAGCAAGTGTATTATGATGGTACATTTACACTTTACAAGGCATTGAGAAATTTGCAATACATTATACAGGCGATTATAAATGGGTCTTTCACAAAGATCAGTAAGCAGTGTGGATAATAAATACATTTATGTATGTCCAAAATTTTATATTGTGTGTCCAAAAATCAAAAGTTTTTTGTACAGACGTCGATGAACTTTGATGAAACGAATGTCCGAAGCATGTAATTACATTTGCAAGTTAAAAAGTACATTATTCCTTTGAATTCCCGAAAACATTTATTCTTTATTTTACGCCAATATTAGTACTTATAATAAGATACATTTATTTATTTGTTACAGATGAAGTTTAATACGATATCTTTCATTGTTTAAAACACAAGAGCATTTGTAAAAGATAACGTAATTTTCCAAATTTTAAGATCAAGGTCCATAAACACAGTTTGGCACATATCAATTAATTAACGCGAATTGGTGATAATTGATTGATCAAACATTGTATAATGTATTCTTGCACATTTTTATAGAGATAATAAGAATAAATAGAATGTAGTGGCATTCCGCACATGACACATATCATGATTATTTGCACGGCGCAATCTGCACGCGAGAAGCACGTGGTCTGATGTAATATTATAATCCATATGGATTACAAATTAAAGACAACGGATTTTAACCTAACTAATGTTATAAAAGTAACTCTGTCTGTCTGTCTCTTCTTCACGTCTCAAACACTGAACTTAGTTGGATGAAATTAGGTAGGAGATAGCTCGACCTGAGGAAGAACAAAGGATAGGTTTTATCCTAGAAATCCCACGGGATCGGAACCTATGCGGCTTTTTCTTTGACTACGCGGGCGAAGCCGAGTTGAAAAGCTAGTTTATTGTATATTAAAATTAAAATATAATCTATTTATATAATAATGCATGAAATGTAATCCAGGGTAATTAAATTATTTAAATTTATGAAGCTCTTTCTTTTTAGCGTCGCTTACTTTGTTATTAAAATGATTAGTACTTACCATTAATATTTAATTGTTGATTTGTAATGATGTAATTTAGTTGATACTAAAGTGGTGATAATATTGTTTTGTCTGTTATATCTATACATATAATAAATCTGTAGAAGGGTCAATTCTGTACATTGAAAATATTGAAAAAATAAATAGCGGGGGGTGTTACTGGATCGATAGCAAACCCAAATATGTGATTAAAAAAATTTTTGTCTGTCTGTCTGTCTGTCTGTCTGTCTGTCTGTCTGTATGTTCAGGCATCACGTGAAAACTAACTGTTCGATTTCGATGAAACTTGGTATAATTATACCTTATTATCCTGGGCATAAAATAGGATACTTTTTATCCTGGAAAAATACGTAGAAAAAAATAAATCTTAATTTTTCAGTTTTATCCATAGACGTTGTTCTGTAGAACCGAGAACACACGTTGCGTTAATTATTATAGGTATTTGGGTCCAATAGATATTTATAAGATGTCATTGTCAGAGTTACTCAAAATGGAGAAATAAACCATCCACGCGAAGACCGACATCCGCGCGGACGGAGTCGCGGGCGGAAGCTAGTTTAGATAATAATATATTATCTGTACTTATAATTTTCATTTCTTTTTTAATCGCTTAAGGCCCGATTTTTCAATTGTTGGTTAAAACTTATTCGTCGAATAAAGTATTACACGATAATATTAAAATGTCACCTGTAAACTGTCAATGACGAACTGGCATGAAATAAAAGTTGAAAAAAGGCGCAGGGATAAAAATTTTAACTTACCGTTTGTCCGCACTGCAGCTGCAAAACGATTCTGTGTTTTTTTGAGCCCACTTCTGTATAATAAAATTAATAAAATATTAAACGTTCGTACTTTGACCTTATCCGATTTGAAAAATAAAATAATCATCTTTTTACTTACCTTATTGTACAGCGAGACCGAAGACTTCATGAAAGTTTAATACTTATAAATACTTATAAAAAACCGCATATTGATATTGAAATATTTTACACACTCGTCCACTCAATCTCTCAAATAGGGGAACATCACACACACACACACACACACACACACACACACACGAACACACACACACACACACAAACTGCATGCCCGAAATGTTATTTTTTAACCTCAATTAGTTCTTAATGATTCTCTATTTTATAAATTTATGTAATAGTATATAAGTTAAATTAACAATACTGGCTAAGTCTGGAGAGGAAGGCGTCGATCGTCTCTAGCACAGGTATATTCCTAGTTGAGGCGATCGTCGTGTCTAAATTGTTTTTGTTTGTATGTATTGTTTCTAAATAAACGATTTTTATTTTTATTTTTTTTTTAATTAATACTACTTATACTACTGACCCGAAATTTTGTGGGTCATTTGTAACAGGATGGCGGTTCTACAGGGGTCTTAGTACGCAATGACAAAAAGAAAAATGATGGTCAGAACGCTGATACCGGATACCTTAAGATACTATAATATAAAATATTACCGTATCTTAAGATAAAATATTATAGTATCTTCACCGTGTGTGACGCGCTTAATTAATTAATAAAAGATATTCAAAAACAGACATTTGTTGAAAAATGATTATCATTTCCTATTAGTCTATGCTCTTCCTGTGTTTATAGGTTTATTCTGATCTCTTGTTCTGATCAATTATATATATTATTATCGGATAACCTAGACTTCCTGATTTATCCAAAACCATGAAATTAAACCCGGTCCCAATATTCAAAATAACTATCTCTAAACAAAAGATATGCCATTAATAATTTCGAGACCTCACAATTTAAGTACGGAACCTACTAATATATTGTTAAACTCCTATCAAATTAACGTCCTTAACAATATAAATGCACTGATGCATTTATTTTCTAAAAATAATTTCTCCAGGGTGTGTATAAAATGCACTCACCGTACAACCCTTGCACAGGAATAATTGAATAAATAAAGAAAAGCCACAACAATGACATTATGTATGGGGGCGTGGTCCACGAGTGTGCGTTATCTTACGCAGCTTCGTTTTATATTTAAGATTATTATAAACAGGATGATAATTGTTTTAATTTGTCTACTGCAGTCAACACAAACATTTATTTAACCAATACTAGCTTTCCGCCAGCGGCTTCGCGTGCTTTGTCTAGAATCTAAAAAAATATATTCTAAAACCATCAAAATCAGTGGCGTAATTTTAAAGACATTGGGAAAGCAACTTTGTTTTATACTATGTAGTCTTCTTCTAGAAGCACTATTGAATCGTTATAACATAGCTTTACCATTTACCACTGGTTCGTAAAGCAGTTTCTATAAAAAAGAGTGGGCAAGAAACTCCGTTCGCTGATATAAATGCTGGTACAAGAAATGTTTGTTGATTTGTTTGGTTGTTGTATAATCCATAGTTTTTATAGTTTCAAAAAGAGAAAGGTTATTTCACACATTCTTTATTTTTTGTTGTATAATAAGTTCGTTTTCCTATTTCTTTTTAATTGCAATTAAAGTCACACCTAATGACGATATTAATAGATTACCAAAGACCACTAGGGTCAATAAAATATAAAGGAGCACCCTGTATACCTAAATGTACCACGCCCAAACACCGTGGGACAATGCTCTGGATAAGCACTGACGCAAATTCTTATCTATAATATGGGTTTATCGAATTTATGAAAAATAATTACAGTTTAAACCTTTCTTAAATACCGTCTGAGTATCATTAATTGAGAAAACATTCATTTCTATCGTAAATACAAATAGGGTAAAAGTGGGATAGATGCCGCACTGGGATAGATGCCTCATTTTCAAAAAACCTCACTTCCCAGAGTCGTGACTACGAATTAATGATTTAAATAGGAGCTCCTATCACCCCGCACCTCGGGTACGCATGAGCTGTTGTTTGGTGAAGACGTGTTTCGCTAGTGCGTGTTATAATATCCGCGGCGAACTTCACGAACACGTAAAAATTTAAAAAGGTTGATATTTGCCTTTGCATAACTTTATAAGTATTAATAAATTTCACTATATTTCTTATTATGTCTATACACTGGTTCATTAAGTACAAATCTAAGTGAAAATAGTGGCTCTTTTGTTTTTATTTAATAAAAAAAAATACTGGGGCAGCTATCCTTATCAAAAAGTATAGTTGCCCCATTTTTTTCGAGGGATAGATGCCCTTAGGGGACTCTAAGGGCATATATCCCTCAATACATATGTACATGTTATTATCGATAATCACAGGTACTGTTTATATTTTTACCTGATTGCGTCAGAGGTTTTCTCTATGTTAACCGATTTTACTCGTTTAATTTGCTTGTATTGTTATGTATACTTACTTATTAATGATCTGCCCTTATACTGATTGTAGGAGAACCACGCCACGAAAATACAAAAGAAAAGAAGGAGTGCGAGCGCAAGTATATTCTTGGACAACAGAACAACTATGTTAACATGACATTTGCTGGTTTATCATATAAATTTTATTAGATTTCGCATTTATAGAGTATGTAAGGCATCTATCCCACTCTGCAGGCATCTATCCTCCTTAGTATTTTCATGGTGGGGCAACTATCCAACTAGGTAGGCATCTATCCTCAAAAAAGGTGTTCTACAAAAATATTTATTACACATTATCTATAAATGATAGGATAAAAAATATATATAGTAATTCAAAACAGATAATTAAACTAGCTATATTCATACAAAGTGTTCGTATAAGATTCATGTTTTTTAAATTATGAGGCTATTTCAAAAAGTGGGGCATCTATCCCACTTTTACCCTACACTACTTATTACTGCAATAGTAGATCGTAGAACTATAACAAAAAACAAGGAAGTTGTAATCTCTTCCTGAAGTATGCTTGGTACTTCAGTAGTAGTTAATAAGATATTTAATGCAACCTATAATCGGTGTTGGGGATTTATCAGCAGTTTTAATTGTAAATAATGACATATTCTGTGATAAGGGTCAGGAGAAATACCTACTCTCCTTTATATTTCCGAAGAGGCAATCCAGGCAAAAATCAAATAAAGGTTAGTATTTGGTTAGTACATCTTGCACTTAATATCATGCAACCTTTTTCTTTCATTGAAATATTATTATGGCAAAAAATGTTTTAAGTTTAAAATACTTCTGCAACTGACGTAGAATCTTATCTAAATATTATATTATCATTGTATACATAATTTCATTTTATTAATTTACATTAAGTATATATACATAATTACATACTGATATTATATCTACCTATATTACATGTTTTAACTGATGTATTTATTTATTAGTATCTATCATATTAATAATATCTTTCACATAATATACTCATGATAAATTATCATATACAATTCTAGACTGAAACTCCAATAGTCACTTGGGGTCACTGAAAATCAGTGGTGGTAAGGTATTTAATCACCTTGCCATCATATACTGAGTTGGCTCCATTTGTCAGGTCACTCACTGCCACATTACTATTCTTAGGAATAAGATTCTTTTTATTTAATTATTTTTCTTTTTATTTCTTTTTGTTTTAAATGTATCTCGTGTTGTGATCTTGACAATAAATGTGTTTTATTTATTTATTTTATTTATTATTTTATTTATAAATATCTGTTTTTTCCATGGAAAAAAAATGTTAATTATTTTATATTCTATTCATTGCATTAATACCTATTAATTAATAAAAAATAATGTAACTGAGAAAATTTTATATTGAAATATAGCGTTTTTTTCTTTTTTATTTGCATAAAATTGTATGAAATGTCTCGTTCTTATCAACCACAGTTTCATCACCTTAAGGTTTGTTTGAAGTTGAAGTTATTTTTTGTTTCCGCTTATTTTTGATACGTCGTTATCATTTTTTAGTTATAAAGTTAGCAATTTACTTCTCATTTTACCTTATCTTCGATCTATCTTATAAACAATATATTTACATATATAAAAATGAATCCCTATTTCCCTTGGTCACGGCCTCACGCGTGAACGGGCGGACCGATTTCTGTAATTATTTATTTATAATATTCCTTGAAGTACGAGGATGGTTCTTATGGAAAGAAAACGTAAACATGTACCACGGGTGAAGCCGGGGCGGACCGCTAGTAAACAATAAAATTAATTTATTGATTCCTCATAAATAATCCATTTCGCATTCCATATATTCCGAACCTTGGCCATGAGCTAAAAAGAGAAAATATTCCAACTCTAATTGGAAGCTATTTTATTTCTTGGCCGTGCTATTGTGTGGGCGCCATTCATGTTAAGAAGGATGTGTGTAATTTACGATGCTTCAGTATTGTGATTGTATTGCATACTGCAAGGAAATACGTGATACGATACCGAAAATAAGACTTGGTGACGTAGCGTTATATGTCGTGTTGTTAACGAGAGTAGGTAACTGAAGACAAGGGGACCATGTCTTATAGGAGTACTAATTATTGTTTGGGTAGTGATGGCGCTAGACGACCTTGTGTTTCTTGTTCCACATTGGAAGTAATACTGCTTTAAGACATCATGGTAACCCTCAAGGATCGTTAGAAGATAAGGGGACGTTACAAACAAACTGCTTTAGAGATATCATTAGTTATCCTCCATAAATAAATGCTATGGGAAGGGTAGGTACATCATTAAGCCATGACCCTGAAGTTATAATCGCTCAGGAAACTAAAGGTAAATTAGCTTGGAGAAATTTTTGCATATGTAGTGGTGTGTATATTACTCAGATCTTAGAGCGCGTTTCCACTATATCGTTCTGGCCTATACAAAAATGTTTCGATATCCTAACATTACTATTTAATTTTATACTTATTCCTAGCAACACTTTTGTTTTCAATAAAAACAAGTTTTTATTTGAAAGAAAATGGTTTTGACTTTATAAAAAAAAATATATCATTCAATTTCACGTACTTGAGCAAACGACAAGGCGACTACCGTGAAACAATAAAATATCGTGTCCATAATAATTTGTTTCATAATTAATATTTGACCATAATAATTACGAAACAAAACAAATAAATAAATCGTCACTTGATAGTGGAAAGTGGAAACACGCACAAAACCAGAATAAACCAGTTTACGCTGTCCGCAGGTGCCACGTGCAGTCGTTTGGTACCGTTAGAACATAAAGCACACATTTAATTCAAAAATTATAATTATTACGTAGTTTAATTGTTAAATTTTGTATTTGTTGATTGTTGTTATTATTTGTTATTATTGTTATAATATTTGTTGAAGGGTTTAATTTGTGTGTAAGTGTTGTAACTTTATATTGTTTATGGGAGACATGCATAGAGTATATATATATTATCATATTGTGTACAAGCCGGCGCATTCTTTTTCTTAATCAGAGCGCATTCTAAATTTCAATTTCAAAATTATAATTCTGATTGGTTTTGTTTTTGGTCGATTTTTTGTATAAATACGGGAACTGTGTGCAAATAAAATCATTACAATCCGAATCGTCTTTGAGTTTACAACCCCTCTACAGTTCTCTACATGTTAATTCAAAATGGCTCCAGTGTCAAAACATGGTCGAGGCAAGCCTTTGACTTCTCAAACTAAAGAAGTTTTGTACTGTTTGTACAAATATTTCGAAAATGAGTGTAATAACAACCCGAGCAGTATTATGACCCCCACTCAATTAGTTGCTAAATCAACAGGAATTTCAATAGCATCCGTCAGAAAGGTAGTATCAGAAAGCAAATGTTGTCCTTCAGATCAGGAAGTAACATTTAAATCTCCTAAAAAGAAACCGAATCGTAAACCTACAATAGTAATCGATAACTTTGATCAGCAAGTTATCAGAAGAACAATTCATGACTTCCACATCACAAATAAAGAAGTTCCCACTTTGAAAACTTTGCACGCAAAATTGAAAGAAGATATCGATTATAAAGGTTGTGTCAGCACGTTACGAAAACACGTCATGTCATTAGGTTTTAATTGGAAGCAAACAGAAGATAACCGGAAACTTCTTATGGAAAAACACGAAATTAGATACTTGCGAATTAATTATTTGATGAAAATTGCTGAATATCGTGAACAACGCCGACCAATTGTTTACACCGACGAAACTTATATAAATACATCACATACCCTCTCAAAATCTTGGTCAGATGGAAGCACTTCAGGTTTCAAGCAACATATATCGAAAGGCAACCGCTTAATCATTGTTCATGCTGGTGGAATGGATGGCTTTATACCAAATGCATTGCTTATGTTTAAAGCCAACCAAAAAAGTGGAGATTACCACGACAATATGAATTATGACAACTATTCAAGGTGGATTCAAACTCAATTAATACCCAACTTACAACCAAATAGTGTTGTTGTTGTTGACAACGCACCATATCATAACTCAATACAAAATCCTGCACCGAATAGTAATTCTAGAAAACATCAAATGATTGACTGGCTGACATTTAGAAACATTGAGCATTCATCCACGTTGCTTAAGCCTCAATTATATGAACTGATTCTGCAAAACAAGGCGAGATTTATAGAGTACAAGATAGACGAACTATTACGACAGCACGGTCATACTGTGCTGCGTTTACCACCATACCATCCGGAGTTTAATCCTATAGAAAATATATGGGGGATAGTGAAAACATATGTCGCAAAAAAGAATGTCGCAATGAATATGAATGTTATAATGTCATTAGCTGAAGAAAAAATGAACGCCATAACTGTAGAGGAATGGAGAAAAGTTTGTCTGCATGCTATTGAGGAGGAAAGCAAATATCAGGGTAGAGACGCAGCTTTAGACGCAATATCAGAACGAATTATAATTCATTTAAATAATTCATCTGATGAAAGCGAGGATGGGGATGATTGTGATATGCCTGGGGTTGATGAATTATTAGAATAAAATGAAATGCCATTTTTCCGGCGAGCTAAAGTTAAAAATTCATTTATGGGCCAAGGTATACGCTTTTTACAACAGAATTCCTCATAATATTAAAGAGTTTAGTAGTTCTAAATTTAAAACTTATATAAAAAATTAGTTCAGAGAGCCTATTACAGTATTAAGGAATATATGGACGATAAAAACCCATGGAGGGTTGTCGCGTAAAAACCACAGGACAGTTCTTTGGCATATTACTATAATATAATATGATGTTACATATATGTTTTGTAAAATTAAAACTGACATGATTAAAAAGAGCAACTATGGAGTTTCTTGCCGGTTCTTCTCCGTAGATACTGCTTTCCGAATCGGTGGTAAATGTTAAAAATATGTACCTAATGACGTTTCAAAAGTGCTTCTAGAAGAAGTCTAATTGAATAAATAAATGTTTGATTTTTGAGTTTTGAATTAAAATTAAAAAGAGAATCTTGGAACTGTTTAAATTGTGTACTAAAGTTAGTAAATTAAACTTTAAATGTCGTTTCTTTTTCAGGTTAGTAAATTTTTCATTTTAGTAACATTGTTAATGTAAAAGTTATACGTATGTTAAATGTGCAAATATTAAAATAAAGTCTCATCTTTTTCAGAGGAGAAACACATATAGTTTAATTTAAAATCCCAAATATATATATATATATATATATATATATATATATATATATATATATATATATATATATATATATATATATATATAATAAAAACTAAAAATAAAATGTTGTTTTTTTTTATTTGCTGACCATACACTACTACAAACGCAAAAATTTCTCCAAGATAATTTACCTGTAGTACTTTAAACAAGAAGACATTGAATATTGGCCATTATTTCATAAGTAAAAGCGATATGAGCGTTTATCTTTTTTATGTATCGGAAAGTCCTTCTCCTGTCACGGTTATGTGAGGCAATTATTTAAAATTGAAGGTAAGGCATGTTTGGATGTGATAAAGTTTACAGGGTAAACGTGTACCAATTTTTGCTTTACTGATAATAAGAATATATTTCATACTAGCGGTCCGCCCCGGCTTCGCCCGTGGTACATATTTACGTTTTCTCTACATAAAAACCATCCTCGTACTTCAAGGAATATAATAAAAAAAGAATTATCGAAATCGGTTCAGCCGTTCTCGAGTTATGCGCTTACCAACACATTTTGCGATTCATTTTTATATATTTCATATTATATAAGCGGGCTACTCACCTACCTGCCGCAGGGGTTATATCGGTTGCACGGCGGAGGAACTTCGGTTGTTCTCTAAATTGCCCCTGCTTACCTATACACATCACAATTAAGGAGCCAATTAAGGTGCAATTCCAATATTACCCCTGCTGTAGGTATGTGAGTTGCCCGCATTTACTATAATAGTGCATTCATGCAGACTGCGGCTGGTGATCCACAAGTTCTCTAAAGGGCCTCTCCGTATTGGACCTGTGTTCCTACTAAAGGCTTCCAAAGGATCTAGAGGTATCTTCCTTCATATTATATACTACATATATTATCTGAATAAATATAGGTTATTGGTGTATGTAATAATAGGTTTTTAATTAATTTTAAATTAAACATCACCGCAAACCTTAACGATTTGAGTGGAAATTAATTATTCTTGAACGTTGTATCTAAATTAAGTCCTAAATGTAAACAATCAAGGACAGCAATATATCTAAAGTTTTACGACGATAGTATATAAAACCTTGCTATTATTACTCTGAATATAAACCACAGAACAATAATATTATGCCCGCAAATAAAACTTAGTAAAACTGAAATATTGATATTACAGTCTATATTCAAAAAAACTATTTAATATTTATTCTAAATATTATGTATATGGAAATTGTAAAAAATCCCTGATCTAGTTCACTTAGAAGCAATTACACACTTAATAGTTATTCATTTCGTGCGACCTTATATGGCATATGACTTTGACCTGGTCAAAGTATTTAATAAAAACTCTTTACAAAAAAGGTCAAACACTTCTTCATACCTTCTAAAATGTACTAAATAAGTTTTTGTATACAATTTTCTCAAACAACGTCTTTGATATTGGCAAAGACATTGTTTGATAATGGCATGATGGTAATTAAGAAGGCAATTTTTCGCTATCATGTAGGTACTTAAGTCATTTATTATGTCGTCTCAGAAATAGGTGTCTATCAAAAGAAAACAATTATTAAGTAAGCTTTATAGTTTATATAAGCTTTATAGTTTACTAGCTTACCGCCCGCGGCTTCGCCCGCTTTGTCTAAAACCTAATAAATTATATACTAAAACCTTCCTCTTGAATCACTCGTTCTATTAAAAAAAACCGCATCAAAATCCGTTGCGTAGTTTTAAAGATTTAAGCATACATAGGGACAGAGAAAGCGACTTTGTTTTATACTATGTAGTGATAGTGATACATAATATATAGAATCTAAAAAAGGAAACGGTATTTAAATTAAAGAATAAAAAATTCGCAAAGCAACTTAGATCTATCGATACCACCGTTGCTCTTTGACCAAACTAGGCCACTCACGTACCCGCATCTCCAATCGAATTATTTCTATTGAACCTAAGATGTTTATAATGTTACATCATCTTATTCAACTGTAACAGCTTTTATAATAATTGTAGCTAAAAATATTTACCATGATATTATATCCAGAGTTTTAACTATTAATTTATTGTGTTTTAGACAAAGCGGGCGAAGCCGCGGGCGGAAAGCTAGTTGATAACAATGTAAAAATGTAAGTGATTTTGTTTTTTAAGTATAGATAAATAATATTAAAATGCATTAAATGGTATAGGGATTACGAAAATCTATAAGTGAACGGTTCTTATGTCATAACGTGAGCATCATAGAGATCTAGAGAGATATCGCTTGCGCTGAGTACGAAACCTAGTGTCTCATTACAAATTTACGCACACAACAGTAAACAAAATAAACACAATACTTCGCGTTGTGTGCGTGTCATCACACAAAGATTTGAGAGCGACTACTCGTTCGCACACTAGATTGTAAGTGACGTACGTATACAGCACCACTACAGCCGCAAATATGCGTTTACGATAGGGATTGCTTGTCGATAAAATGAGAAACGTTAAAATTAAAACAATTTATAGGCAATACAGTAACTAGGTAGAAATGGACACCTTGATGGTAGCATTCATGGTTATGAAGTGCATAAAGCATTGCCTATTGACTTATTGTAAAGTAAAATAAGTATGACATAAGTGACTTCTTTTTTTAATCCATGTATAATACTATAAAATAATTACTATAAAATTATTGCTCGAGTACTTATCAAATAATAATAATACAATCAGATATTAAGCTAATAGTTATACATTATGATATAAAAATAAGGTAGTAAGGTAGTAAAATTCCGAATCTTATCGACATGGACACATTCGACCCGCATCCTTAACTTACGACCGCAAGCAGCGGCCGTACTACACGATCGAATGCTTTAGTATGTTCATTATACACTGCGGTATTCGAACTCCGCGTTTGAATAGAGTCACGTACAGAAGAAGCATTGTAAACTATTTACATCATACATTACACATTTAGATCAGAAACCAAGAAATCACTCTACGTAATATTGTTTTTGAAATTTTAGTAAGAAAATCGTATAATTTTCAGTACTTACCGATGGTATGTGATTCCATTTGACTTAAAGTTGCTGGTTCGGAACAACACGGCATTGTCAAATAATACCCGGCCGACGGTCGAACGTAAACTGAATGCAATAAACAGCATGTGTTCCTTTTTTGGACATATTGCTGCGACACCGGCCCCGCCCCCTAACCATATCTCCCTTTAGTTTCTGTGATCTGTGGTGAGCATAATTAAAAGTTTAGACAAAGGCAATTGTTTTTATTTGGCAATCACCACGTTTCACGCTTTTTCATTTTCATCTAAATTTTCTTTAAGCCCAGTGTGTATATCTATACTAATATTATAAAGAGGAAAGGTTTGTAATTATGTAATTATGTATGTATGTATGTATGGTTTTCACGCATAAACTACTGGACCGATTTCAAAAATTCTTTCACCATTAGAAAGCTGCATCTTCACTGAGCAACATAGGCTATATTGCATTTTCAAAAAAATTAGAGATCCTTACAAAAAATGCAATAATGTAACCCAAGGTGTAAAAAATTCCTCAATAAAACTTCTGTCATCGCGTGCGCTGCGGAATCTATTGAAGATAGAACAAAAAAATGTTCTACGGTATTATAGAATGGATCAATATCTACAAGAAAGTCCGCGATACCATATGTCCATCTTCAGTAGTTATGTTACTACAACAACTTTTTTACGTTTTCAAAGTAAATAGAAGTGCCGACAGTACCTAATCAAACCATGTTATCCATACACATTTATTAATCCTTATCCCATTAAATGATGTTTTATTATAGACTGTTTCAATACCAGCAAAATACTTTTTAAATGAAAAAAATTGGATATTCCATTCAAAAGATATAACGAATTTTTAAGTGTCAATCTACAGAAAATAGTAGGTATACTGTTAAATACAATGAGCAGGCCGTAGTGGGGGACGGGGTAAAGGTGATTTTCATGTGATCAAAAATTAAACCTATAGTCCGACCTATAGTAGACTTTTCACTGTCACGATATCGCTATCTATGCGGGTGAAACCGCAGAGCATTGCTAGTGTATTGTAAAGTGCAAAATAATGTATTCTTTGTGATATTTAAATTTATGATTCATGGCGCGATTCGTGGCTAAACAATGATATTGAAATCGTAGTATTATGTTTATTTTATTTGCTGAGGTTTTGAGTTATCTCCTTATTGTTATAGGAATAAACGGGTTTATTAATACGGAGCCAATCTTACTTCCATATACTCAATACGAATAGTTATAACTATTCGTATTAATTTCATCGTAAGTTATGTAATAAATGTTTTCATTTGTGGTGTATATTTTTTGTGATATTTGCCTTTCGAGAATACAAACCAATACCAAATAAAATAGTAAAAAGCTTTGTTGTGTAAAATAAACCACTTTTTCTGAAAGAAATGTTTACGAAATATTATATTTGTATGTAGTTTGAGGGAACAAATGTCTGTGTGTCTGTATATGTTAAGAAAACTATTTATATAAGTAATATAAGTACCTATAACATACATTATTTGTAGGTAATAAATAAAAAAATATTTGCATAAATTATCGTATTTCCTTCTATCAACATAGATAGTGATAAAAATAATGATGTAAAACTTACAGACAATTTACCATAAGTAGATAGTAAATAAAGGATAATGTCTAATTGTTATCTTAAAAAAACAGGAGTAACACTAATTGTCATAAAGTTATATTTACTATTAAAATACTATCACGTTAATTAAACATGGTTGTAAAAACACGACGAAAGTAAATCATACGTTGATAGTGTGATGTTTTATATCTTATAATTTGGAAGGTAAGGAATATGGAGTTGGCTTTTATTATCAAGTATCAAGAACTGTTTATTTTTATTTGCTGTAAAGGCTTTTCAACGTCTTCGTTGGGTTCAAAATTATGATGGATAGCAATGCAGTTTTAGCAATGCTAAATAAAATAATTATCCGTGATATAGATATATAACTATAGAGCTTCTATAGAGTTATAAATATAAATTTGTATCAGAAAAAAATACGTTACAATTGTGCAATTGCATCCGCTTTCTAATCTTAAATAACAATTTACTAACAAATAAGTGTTACCAGCCGCTAATTGACAATAATATATGTCAGAGGTCAACATATATTTTTACCCCACACCGTTGTTTGGGCACTTTATCAATACATAATAAGATAACTAAATGAGTTCAGTTATCAGCCCCCACATCACAGGCGCATGACGCGTGACAGGCGTGTGAGAACGCTGGCTTGTGATTGGTCGAGGCGGATTGGCGCGTGCGCATGACGTCATGTGCTTATGATTTATCTTGCAGTGTTTGCTTTTTAGAGTTCCATACCCAAAGGGTAAAAACGGGACCTGAACGCTGGCTTGTGATTGGTCGAGGCGGGTCGGCGCGTGCGCGTGACGTCATTTGTTTATGATTTGTTTTGCAGTTTTAAGGGTTCCATAACCAAATGGTATATGGAATCTTTTCAATGAGAGTTCAGTGGCCGACTGCCTGTCTGTCCGCCCGTCTGGCACCAGACTGTATCTTATGAACTGTGATAGATAGACAATTAAGATTTCAAAGACGATGTATGTTGCCGCTAATCCGCTATAACAACGAATAATTAAAAATTGAGGGTAAACAACGGTTGACACGGTTTTTATAGATTGGATTGGTGAACTGTTTTGCATTTGCTCTTTAGCTTATTTGTACGGAACCCTTACTGTAGCGAGTCCGACTCGAACTTGACCGATTTTATTTTTAATTAACACTCGTTAGTTGTTTAATGTCTATTAAATTTCATATAGATTTTTCAATTAAAATATTTTGTTACTTAGTATGTTTTATAATATGTACGCATGTGAATTTATTTTGAAAAATCTTTTCATAATTTTACACGGGTTTTATACAATTAATTGGATCAATGTATTTTTTAAGTATTTTATACGAGCTTTACTCAATATATTATGTATTTATTTATTTCATAACAAGAAGGTAATTAACATTAATTAATTATTACATGAACACGTGCAGACTCTCCCATCCACGCACACTGTAAAAGCTTTCTTTGAAAGCTCTACAACACAGGGTTATTTAGAACTCAGTTTTGTTTAAATCTGCTTTGTTTTCTGTTTCTGTTTTGTTTAAATTTGCTTAACTTTTCATAGTTTAGCATATATAATATAACTGCTATGTATGTACGCTATCTGTAGTAATTCAATCCCGTTTATACTTTGTTTTAAAAAGGAATAATAAAACACAAATCACGTACCAATTTTATTAAAATCTTTCCATACGAAGCTTGTATAATCATCTAGACAATTACATTGATCTAACGCATAACATACATGTATAACTTCGTATTAATATTACATATTATTTCAAACGTTCAATCCAAATTTGTTTACCACCAAATCAACATTTATTTGAGCTATATGAGAGATGATAGCAAGTTTGTACTTTTAAATACGTTTTAAACCTTTAATTCTTATAAATTAAATTAAATATGTAGTTTTAATTAAATACATTTCGACGAAATAGGCCATTAGATAGAATTTGGATAAATAACAAATATGTTAAATCACAATAAAATTAATAGTTAATCAAACTAACTAACGTAAACATAATAACTTACACATACGCGATTACTTGATATTTTAAAACAGTTTGTAATCTTTGAGTATTTATTATTCATATAAATAACTAATGATTTTAGATCTTTTAGAAATTTTTTTATGAATCCATCAAGGATTGGGTTTAATTGCTTATAATATGTATATTAAAATCAATTCATTTATATCATGAATGCAATTTAAAAAATAAGTAAACATTAAATAACAATTTTTTAATTAAAAAACTCTAAAAGATCTAAAATCACGTAAAAAATATGTGTGTATTTATGATTAATTATACACCTAATTAATTCATAGTAAATAATCTTTATAACTTTTTCAAAATAAATATTGTAAATAATTTGTATTTATTGCTTGTGATATGCTCGAATATAAATTTAATAATAAAATATTATAATTTAAAAGTTTCGAGTAAAATAAACAATTTTCAAAATTGACTTGACAAAATGTTTTTTATTGTCGATCATGTAATGTGCTATTTGGTATTTTAAGCCAAATGGAAGCCCATTTTAGCTTTCGATTCTAAAAATATTAATGAATTTTACGAATATTATTATATACAGGTATACATTGATATTACATAGCATACAGATAAGCAGAATACGATATAATAAATATCAATGTATTTTATTCGTTTCGTATTTATTCCTTCCTAAGGACATGTAACTTAATTTTAGGTTTTCGTCATTTTCTATTGTAAAACCGCGGTCACATTGATGTTACTTTCAAACATATAGAACTTTAAACATTAATTTGAATTTGAATTGATTTGAAATGCTATATTAGCCACTGTCTGTGGTAAACCATTACAAAACTCAAAACTGTGCCCATTTTTTGGACGTCGTGAATTCAAAAAGATTTCTTAAGGATATTAAGACAGTACTTGCACTTTAGACACACCTTTCCTCCTTCGATGTATTATGTATTCAATGTACCTATTTACTATCATTAAGCTCTACGCTGTGACCGCGGCGTATTTTGAGGCGACTCAAAAGTTACCTTGAAGACGTTACGCTGGAATTCTGGAAATCAAGTCTTCCAACTCTATACATATAATTTTTAGTGACATAAAATTGTATGTGTTTGAAAAATCGACGCAAATATGAATACAGTGCTTATAACTGTGTTGGTTAAGGGTGCTTTTCCACCAACAATGTGCGAGAATATGTAGCGAGGAATGTGTTTGTAAAGAACCAATCATATCGCTTCATTTAGTTTGAAGTTTGAAGCGATACTATTGGTTAATTACAAACACATTCCTCGCTAAACATCCTGGCACATAATTGGTGGAAAATCACTCTAAAGCGTGACGATGTTAAAAGATACAATAATCTCTTTCACACATAGCAAAAGTCACACACGCCATCTTAACTTGTATTTTGAATAACATTATTCTCTCGATTTCATAAAGTTACCCTTTTCTTGTAAAATTGTTAAAATTACTTATAACATTCATTAATAAACCCTAGTTTCACAATCAGCTGTATGCTAGCCTTTCTTGTACCAAACTCTAGTTTAATAAATTATCATTAACGGTTAAGTAATTTCGCATGTTTGTAAATCTAGGGCTTTTTATATCAATGCTTTGTTACATTAAACACTCAGCACTAAATCTAAACCTATATAATCTTTCGCATTAAAACCTTATTGAACTTTATACCGCCTTTCTTCAGTCAACCTTCGTTATTGGAAGACTAACTAAAAATCTTTTAGATCGTTGGATTATACAAACACGGATATATTCATATAATTCTGGGAGAAAGCTCTACCTCTCATATTATTATTTAGTAGCAGATTTCTGTTGTTTTCCAACTAACAGCTAAAACTGTGTGTATTCAAGATTCCTTAATTCAAATTAGCCTTATACAAAATACTTTATTTTTTTTCCTTCCATTAATAACTTTTAGCAACTTTGTTGAATAAAGATAATATAGATCTGTATCGTCTTAATTTAGTGAATATCATCATATTATATAGAAAACAACAGCACAGGAACATCTACCCTAATCAATACAAAATACGGTTTAAAATTGATTATTATTGTTAAATATCTGGTAACGCCTGGCCTGATTTTCCCAGAATTACATCAATATTCAATACCACATTACTCTTCTTAAAATTTCGATATATCATGATCTAACTTTTCTTCACGAATAAAATACACAACCTTTAACTACTTCAACATTTTCGGGTACAAATTTGAATTATTTACTCTTTATACAATGCTAGAATATTTCTTCGTTATAATTATGTTAATTCGCTAAAAAAATTGTTTAGTAATTTTGTACACAAGACATTTCTGGAAATCGCTTATTACGCAGAGTTGCTTAAAAATATGTAATGAATCAGCAAGTAGATAGGTACCTAAATTATTAAAAACCAAAGAATGTTTTGATAGATATTATATTATTAAGTTTGCATATATTATTGATTAGTTTTAAACAAATAAAAACGCATTAAATCTGAATAACAAGTCAATATATATGAACATTTAAAATGGGTCCCTTTTCGTTTACGTTGTTGGAAAAAAATACATGTAAAGGAAATTGCTTCAGTTATCAATTTCCTGCTGATCACAATACCTGCAAATAACCTTTGAATTACTTTTTAGTCACAATAAGTATTTATAACAACATCATTACTTGAAATTTACAAAACCTTGATGTATTAATTTTATTTTCTGTTTCTGAAACAATATATTTTTACATAAACATACAAAAAAAAAATATACGGGCCGAATTGATAACCTCCTCCTTTTTTTGAAGTCGGTTAAAAATGGCTACCAACCCGAAAGGAAACAATGCTCTAAGGAAACAAATGACCCTTGTAATTATTGCGATTTCAAGGAACGTAAAGTATGCTTTACTATCTACATGTATATTGGACTAAGTATTATACATTTAACTGGACCTGGGTTCAGGACAGTCTAGATCTATCTAAACAGTAATAAATAAGATTAGATTGGTTTATATAAAGTATCCTGAATCCAGGATTGTAACAATATATAAAACTAGCTTTTTACAGCAACACTTTGCAAACATAACAATAATAAAATATTGTTTTTGCCTTTACAGAAAAAAAGGTATAGGTAATTTAATATAGAATTCAAGTGAAGAAATAAGTTGTACCTAACTAAGAATTTAAAAACCATTATAGAATTAAAAAAAAAATGGTTGCCTGTAAAGTCGGTTTTACGGGCGAAGATTTTACGTGACAACGTCTTTTTCTCGGTAGAATATTTATGTGCTGCGCGCGCGGCAGACCGCGGGCCTCTCTCTCGTTCGGTGACTCATCGTAACGTTACCGAGCGTTACACTTTTTCATAAGTGACTCCCAGTCGCAACCTAATTTAAGACGTTGTCACGTCAAAAAGCATTATTTTGTAAATAATAATATGCTTATTATTATAAGTATAATGTACATACATTTTGTACATACAGGCTAACAGAGAGAACAGAAAACGTACCTTCTTATAGATAAAAATAATAGGTGTTTAAAAACACAATATTTTCGACGATACTTTTAATAATTAAGCTTTTAATTTTAATGAATACAAGATGGTAAAGAAATGGAAAACATGACTTGATAATTAGACGTAGCGTAAAGTGAATTATACATTTAAAAAAACCATAAATAATTTACAATAACGCTTATATTAAATTCTCCTTCAAAATATTTGAACACTTTGTTATTTCTATCGCGTACACACAGTTCAAGCAAGCTATGATGTACAATTGGTAGCAAATGTACTCGGTGCTTTATTTTGTTGTATATTTTATTCAAAATCCAAGAATAAACAATATTATACTTTAGTCCAAGGTTGTTCTAGTTTTATAGTTACGTGAATTAGGTAATTAGGCTCCTCACAAAACATTTATTATGATTATAAACAAACATACGACTTGTTTCAACTTCAGAGAAATTTTGTTACCTATATAGGTAACTAAATTTCTACTGTACCTATCCATATATACTGTAGAAAACAATCTAATTATTACAATTTTTTCACTCTGTTTCAGGTAACAGCACCTGAGCTTACATAATACAAGGATTTGTTGAAATCTGCATTGGAAAACTAATCTTTTCAAATTTTAAGGATCTAGAGTAGAAGCGGAATATTATATGCGATCAATATTATAATAAACAATAGCAGCTGAGTATACCTTTTATTGCACCTTTACTTTGGAACCAATTGTACATAACATTTATACGAACACACATCTAATTTACAGATTGGTCAAAATATTTTCTAGTCGAAATTGCCGCTTGCCGCTCTCCTTAATAAGTATATAACACGAAAAAGTGAAGCTTGAAGTACATTTAAATTTGCCCTTATACAAAATTCATAGCAAATTTATTGAAATGAAAAAAATCATCTTTGCTATTTTTTATAAATAGGCGAACAATTTTTATGAACCTACAAAATATAATATTATGTATTTGTCTAAAATTTTAGATAAACACTTCGATAACAAATCTGAAAAATAGCGCAATACATTTAAACATAAGTTACACGAAGTTTAAAAAAATTGTTCTTAAACCAAAAAATATAATAACAATATTAAAATATAAAGCTTTAACACATAAAATTTATAATAAACTCCTTCACACAAGGCTCAACAGTCGTTAACAATCCATAACCTAAACAAAACGCTTACCTAAATATTGTTCCATCGTCACGTCATATCACTTCGCTACACATAGAGCATCACTAGAAACCACTTGAACCAATCGACAAGCACATCACTAAGTCAGTTGCTAGGCAACTAGATAAGAGTTTCTTTCCCTCCGAGCTCAGTCAACTCCTTGTGGAGAAGCGAGCGTGGTGGAGGGCGATCTCTTCTGGGTTTATCTGCATACTAGTTTTTCGACGTCAATATTGTCACAAATTCTGGAAACATACAATGTTCATTTACTGTATTTGTTTTCAAGATTGAATATTATTGCTGAATCAACAAGCTTAAAGAGACTTATGTATATAAAGACAATTATTATCTTCTAGCTCGGACAGTAATGAAAGAGGTGTCTCTATATTGACATCAGGGACTGTTAAATTTCTAAGTCGTATTAGTTATTCGATCCTCGCTTTCCTTTAAAAGTAGAATATGTCTATAGAAAAATCTAGAAATAAATTCAAAACCTATTACGATCGTTTTACACGTAAAACAGTGAGTTAAAGAACCTTCCAAGAATACAGAACATAAAAGAAGTAAAATGCCGTTAACATAGTACACGTACGTAACCAGATACGTAATATTATATAGCACAGTAGAAAGGTGTGCTCAAAAGTATTGGTAACATACAGGAATATATGGTCAAACCAAACCCACCATCGTAATTGACCATGCCGTCACCATCGAGGTCAGCCTCGCGGATCATGTCGTCCACCTCCTCCTCGCTGAGCCGCTCGCCGAGGTTCGTCATCACGTGCCGCAGTTCTACTGATGATATCAGCCCGTCGTTGTTCTTGTCGAACACTCTGGAATGTTGCGGGTGAACATTTTAATGGATTTGAAGTGATGAATTACTGGTTCTGTTTATATCTGGTACTGTTTGGGTGGAAATTGTATTTAAAATGGAAGTTATGTATAATCTCAGGTTTAATTTGTGAGTAGATATACCTATTTTCTTGCTAATTTTTCTTTTAAAGGAAAAGACCTATGTTAATTTATGTAAACGGGATTATTAAAATTTTGCTACTTTTTATTTAACATTAGTAACTAGTTATTTTTGAGACGACCAATAATAACGTACTACGAAATATTACCTGTACAAGTTAATGATAAATGTTAAATCAAGAATGCTTCTATCTCCAGATCAAATTACGATATAGAAAGTAAACCTAAAGAAGAGGTAATGTAGAAAAGGAAAGGCAGTATGAGGAATCATGTAGGTAATCAACAGAAAATATGAATAAATTACATTTAATTCATTTGGCGAATTACCTGAAGGCTTCTCTAAGCTCATCTTCACCATCTGCTCCCCGCATCTTCTTGGACATCATCTGCAGAAATTCATTGAATTCAATCGTTCCATTCCCGTCCTGGTCCACTTCTTTAACCATATCTCGTAGTTCAGTCTCTGGAAATGTTAATTTTAACATAAGTCAATAAAACAAAATAAAAATGTATTCAAATATTATTAATGTGGAAGTTGGTCTATTTGTTTGTCTTTCGCTTTCTCATCTATATGACTGAACCGATATAGATATTATAGTTGGGAATGTAGTTTATAAAAATCAACCTCTTATGAAATAAATGTGAATGAAAGTATGAACTATGAAGTTAGTATCTATCCTTAGAGCAATTCTACGTTGTCTAATTTACCATCTTTTAATTAAATATGCTTCGAAAAGGACTGAGAGAGCAATTACCTCAATGAATAAATGATAGAATCTGAAACACAAATCTACAAAGTGTTTAATCTCCTCAAGCGAAAATTGAAATAACACATCTTTTCTTCTCTCTAACCATAAATATGTCAGAGTAGGCATTTAATTCCAAAGAGTAGGCAAGTTAATTTCATTTAGGACAATGCGTGAATACGAGCCGCACCATGAATTCTAAGTGGCCATTTTATGAAGACCTCCCTACTTTTTATATTGTTTCAGATGAATTTGGTAAACAGGAATATTCTGCAGGAAATAATAATAAACGAGATACCAACACAACTGTAAGAAATTATTTGTGAAAAGAGAAGAGAAATATTAACATATTTTTAGTTTTGTTTTCTCAAAGAACTATCGATATCCATTAAGAATAATAATTTAAAAATGAATATAACCGATCATAATTAATAACGAACTTATTAAAAACAGTATGTGTAGGAAAGTGTAGGGGAACATTTAATGTAAAAAAATATACCTAGGGTAATTCTATAAAGCATTGTTGTAATAAAATTATTCGCTAGTTAATGTTAGATTACGTAATAAGCTTAAATATGAACACGGCCGCATAGAAGACATACAAAAATATGCATTTTAATACCAACCGGTCTAAAGCCTGCTCCACGTCGCTGATCCGGTTTTTATTTCCCATAATCCCACAGACTATCGTAAGCTCTCGAAATGAAGGGGGGTTGAATAGGGTTGCCACCGATTAATATTTTAGATCTAAGTTTTTCCAAATAATATCGCTGAAGTGGCACTGACGCTGTTTTTTTTTGTCTACATAGGTTACATTTACATATATTTTTTATTTGTGATTGTGAAAATTGTATGATGATATAAATATATTTTTTCCTCCAAGTGACAACCCCATGCTCAACTTAATCTGGTCGTTGTGTAGTAAAAATTCATGAAACACATTCATCGCTGGTCGAAAAATTGAAACGTCCATGTGTATTCATTT
Source organism: Colias behrii (assembly GCA_029959065.1). Classification (NCBI taxonomy): domain Eukaryota; kingdom Metazoa; phylum Arthropoda; class Insecta; order Lepidoptera; family Pieridae; genus Colias; species Colias behrii. Next base: position 2,595,330 of record JARWMC010000013.1, read on the forward strand.
ATTCACATTTTCATTCGTATTCCATTATACTTATAAATAATTGAACCGGTTAAGTGGGTTATAGGAGAAAATGACTTTTTAATTTAATTTTCTTTTATAGTTTGCGGTGTTGAACGTCTATCTAGTGTCTAACCACAACTCTACATTGCAGCAGCTGAACGTCAACACGTTCAGCTTGTTCTTAGAGCTAGCGCGCAAGAGCAACTTTTGTCTCCGCAACTATTTTGTTTCTCCCATCAACTCTGCGCTAATAAAAAAGTCTCCCGGGAGTTGCGTCGCTACGTGCGCGCACTTTCTTACTAGCCCATAGAGTTGATGGGAGAGACAAAATAGTTAAAAATAGTTAGTAGAAAATTAAGATTAATATTTTAACGAATTCTTTTTCTTTCTTCATGGCAAGAAGATATTAAGACTGTTTGCCTAACGAATTTTCAATGATTATATTCCAATTTCGAAATCCAAAAATATATCGAAAAATATAGAATAATTATTTACATTATAAAAATAATAAACATTCACATGCCATATAAAATTATTAAATTTCATACTTCATTATTTATCTATTTAAATGTAAGTTCTTACCTGTAGGTCTCTGTCCCAAAGATCGCATGACGACACCAAGCTCGGCAATCGTGATCGTGCCGTCTTCATCCTTGTCGAATAACATGAACGCTTCTTTAAATTCTGTAAAGCGCACAGATAAAAAATATTATTACTTTTTTAACGAGCATGGCACTGGCAGCATATAAAATGAAATGTATTTTATAATTTGCAAAGCGCAAACTAGAAGCTAAAGATATTACATGACATAAATACTTTACATTTTTTTTGTGTGTTATTTAACGCTTATGAATTTACTCTATGACCACTTGTATTTAAAAAAGCTAAGAGTAAGAATTTGACTTAATCAATCTTATTTCACAGCTTATTGTATTTAAAAAGTAAAAAGTAAAAAAATAGACTTAATAAAGTGTATATCCAACTACACATTATGAAACGTACCTGCAACTTGTTCTTCTGTAAGGCCATATTCTGACTGAAAATTATAAAATATATTAATTAGCTTTTTTTTAAAATTTTACTCTACATTGAAAACTTTTGATGTAAAACAGAAGAAACTGGCAAATAAAATAGTATAAAATAATGATTTCAATAATGTAACGTAATATTTACACATTTAGAAAGTCTGTAAATAATAATTGCATAATTCATATTAAAACAATACACATACTATTATATTAATTAAAAAAACAGTTACGATAATTAGATCACAACCTTTAAAAGGTATTTAATTAAAAGACCAACGTAACTATGTAAAATTACAAAATTGTACAAACAAAGTCGCGAGTAAAACTCATTGGCAATTAAAGATAATTATAGCATTGGGCGGGAAAATGATGATGAGTCAAATGACATTTGATTTGGCATGGATCTGGGCTATTAGTAATACGAAATAAATAGGAAAACAAAATATTTGCTTAATATAAGGCATATCATTAGCTCCATCTCCAATAAAAACAAATATTAAATTTAAAAAATAAGCACTTGTGGTGGATATGAAGTGTTTGTTTTTAATGTTTTAATTAAATGATACAGAAAAGCACGTACGGAAAATCGCCTCGTAGCAAAATCAGAAGTTAATCGACGAATCCTCCTGTATTCCTTAGTATAGATCTCATCTCTCTTCGCCATATTTTAATACATACCGATAGTACAACCGACTCAACAATTTTTACCGGCTTCAAACTTATATCGAGAAAACTTTTTTCAATATCCACTAGAAACTTGGCTGTTTGGATCTTTCCTTTGCCTATATTGCAACAGATACGCTTGTTTATTTTCATTCGAAATTCAAACTTGCGACGAAAAACGCGCGAATATGTTACCAAATGGTAGCAAATCGCGAACAGCTTTTCACAATTTTACGCTTTGTTGAGTTTTTAATTACTTCTCTGCACCGAAAGGCACTTTTAAATTCAGTTTCGCTTCATGATTATTTTCCCGCCACTTATATGAAGAGCACTTCTGTTTGACAGTTTAGTTTTTAATGATTACTTTTTAATATCGGCCATTAAAGAACGCTAGTGACACGCGCGTCTCTACAATGACAGCTCAGTTATAAGTAGATTCTATATTTAAATTAGATTTTTGCGCTATAATGACAACACGGGGCGCGCTATAATGGTGACAAGTTTACGCTTTTATATGGGTCTTTCTGTTCTAGAATCATTAGATTAGGAATATCGATAAATCTTATGATAGCATTTTTCAATACCATTACTAAAATAACCGTTTATAATCTTAATCGTAAAATAGTTTCAAGGTATTCAGTATTCACTCCACTGATCTATCTTACAACTTTTATAAATGTTCAAGTTTGAGAGGACGAATTGTAAGTAAGCACGAACGGACTCTTCCTGCGGATACAATGTAAATAATTCCGCGGGCTGGATACTAGATTTAAAATTATAAAACAATAATTTCATACTATACAATATTACATAGAACAATGTTAACATAAAAATTGATTATAATAATTTTAACACTGAATATATTTCTGGTCATTGTGGAACGCACAAATAACTTCGTAATCTTGGCACGAAACGATCATTCGGAACAAAATACTTTTGGCGGGAAAATAACAGATACATCAACAAAACACGAGGTGCTTCGAACGGATCAATAAATAATATTTAAACCAATATAAAATTAAATTTAGGTTTTAACACATTGTTTGCTTAGTAATTTATACTAATATTATAAAGCTGAAGAGTTTGTTTGTTTGTTCAGGAACTACAGTTGAACCTCGATAACTTAAACCTCGGTAACATAAAAACCTCTGTAACTTCAAAAAATAATATGTTCCCTTCCCATCAGAGCCCAAAACCTCTTTAACTTAAAATACGCAACCTCTATAACTTAAATAAATAATCTCTGTATTGGCCCTCAGTAACTTAAAGAAATGTTTCCACAACCTCTATAACATAAAATTGTTTGTCAATGAGTCATTTTGAAAGAGTGTCAAAACAAAAGGTTTCGGTATTTATTGCTTGCACGTGTTTACTATGTATTGTTAACGTAAACAATACATTACCTATTGTTTGCTTTATCGAAATTCTTCAAAGCTTTGCGGCGGTTAGCTTTATGACAACGACTTACTTGCATCATAAGTTTTTGATCGTTGTCCTGGAAACATCACTTTACTTACTGTGTGATAAAACTGGCTTAAAATGAGTCCAAAAAGAAAACTAACAACCCTCATCTACGCTGATAAATTAAAAGCTATAGAAGCAGTGAAAAATGGATAGACCCTTGATAACTTAAAACCTCTATAACTTAAAATATTTTGCGTTTCCCTTGGACTTTAACTTATCGAGGTTTTACTGTATTTGTTGTACTTTTTATAGGTCAATGGACATACATTTTCACAGATACATACTATACGGGAATTAGATAATAATCAGTATACTGTGCGATGAGAAATCGATCTTTTATAGTCCTATCTCTATCTTATCTTATTATATATATAAATCTCGTGTCACAATGTTTGTCCTCAATGGACTCCTAAACCACTTAACCGATTATAATAACATTCGCACACCATGTGCAGTTCGATCTAACTTGAGAGATAGGATAGTTTAAACATGTAGGTACCACGGGCAAAGCCGGGGCGGACCGCTAGTATGACTATAAAATATATAGGGTGTAAAATTTAGACCAAGAAAGACGCAACCTGTTTATCTCTACTAAGAACCTATTATCCAATTATTATGAATTAAAAGTAATGACATATTAACTGTGTTAACTCAGGGACAGATGTGTTGACGAAACAATATGGTGACTCCATAAATACTCGGTCTAATAAAAGCAGTGCCGTAAAATGGAGTGATTAAAGAAACGTCAACATGTTCACACCTTGTCTAGAGGCATACTGGAGCGTGTCAACTAATATTTTATTCCGTGATTAAAGAATCTCGATAAAAATATTCAGGGTTACTGAAAAATGGTGCGCAAAATGTTATTGCAATTTAATTGTTTCGATTTAAACTAACTAAAATATGTATGTAGGTTGTATCTATGTTTAAACATTTACTTTCGGTAACAAATCAAACAAAATTATAATTTGTACTATATTTTTATAACGAATAGATGATTTAACGAACTATAAATTTGATATTGGTAAATAATTGATTAATCGACCTCGTAGAATAGTTCTGTTTTTCGTTAATCTATTTAAAAAGTCTACACGGCTTGTCTCATTTGACGAAACACTTCAAAGGGCCTGCTTTTTCTCTAGTACAAAAGAATTTTTAAATAATATTTATATGTATTAATAACTCAGGCCCCGGAATCACAGACACAATAGAAAATCTATTGTGTCGTGGACCGATCGGGCCGTTCGGGGCTCAATGGGTTAAAGTTGAGTACCAATTTAGTAATGTTACTAAAAGCTAAGAAAATAAGTATAGCTATATAATTCCTTTATATTATCTGTTTAGTCTTTATAAGTTCCATTTGAATCCTCGTACCGAACTAGCAAAATCGGTCAAGTGCTTGTCGAACTCGCAACGGGGAAAAGTTCCAGTTTGGAGTTCGAAATCGCGTATCGGAGAAACTACCGATTTAAACACGGGAACTTTAGAGAGAACTTATATAAATTTTCATATTATAATTTGCTTATATATTATTACTTTTATAATTCGCAGTATCGTAAAATGTATCGTTATCTATAAGGCTTATACCTTTTTTCGTCACATGGTTTCTTACGTTCTGAATTATTATTAATCTTTGAAAGTGGCTGTTGTATATGTATCGACATGACATAATGTCTAATACAAAAATTTCTTACACAGACAATTTTAAATATTCAAGCAAATATGTTTCCAGAAGCAATCACAATATGGCCTCGAGTACAATTTTACGTTCAAAAACTTTTAAAGTCAACTAAAAATCAACTGATCTTAAATGTAGTTAGAAAATTGCTGCAAATTTATTTTTCTTGGCTCAAAGGGCTTCTTATAAGGTTACTTTAACTGTGCCTGAAGGCTGTTTTTACGGCATATAGTAAAATAATGCTTCGAGCGGATTTTAAGATTGGATCATTATCTAGACGCTTATGTTCTGACACTATAATAATATTAAAATGTAGATAAGGAGATTGCCACAATGAAAATAAACGCGTAAGATATGTAGAGTATTTATTATAATTATTATTATCTAAAGTGATTCATACGGTTGCTTGATGTTATCTTCCATGTTGGGTATATTCTAATACTAAAATAGTATTTGAATTATCGATGCATTATGGGTTTCAATAATTTACTGAAAGCTGATAAATTAAGAAATTCTGTTAAAATTGTAATTTAACCTACAGAAATGTGTGCTTTATCGTATGTAATTATTAAGGAAGTATGATTTGCTCTATCGCCATGAATTTGATTGAATTTACATAAACTTAACTCCTTTATTATTAGCTTTTAATCGTTTAAATTTTAAAACAAGCTTACAATACAAACTTTAACTATTCTTAGACAAATGTATAATTAATACTTACCAAATTAATAGTAACAATAAGTTCATACTGCTGATGTTTGTGTCCCTTCTTCTTCTTTCCCTGGGGGGTTTTGACGGCCGCGGCCGCCGCCTGCTTTGGGGGTGCTGTCTTAACTGACCCCTTTTGAGCTGATGGCTTGATGGGGGTTTTTGGTCCACCTTTTAAGGGTAAATATTATATTGGATTCATATTAGGTTAAGGTCTTAGAATTAAGAGTCGCTTAAAAGCTTCGAGACTGTGTGTGAAAACATAAACATGTTGTAGGTAAATAATTTTTTTAAGAAGTTAATTTTTGTAACAAATTCTTTATACAATAATAATTCATTCAAAAATTATGACAGGTGATTTAAAATCTTATTTTCCAAAAGAGCAGCTTTATGTTAATAAGTCTTAGTAGAGCAAGTCAAATATTTACAGAATCTAAAAATTATCGACTGTGAGTAGTCACTTTGGTGTATTGCTTGGTGTATTGTTATTAAACGCCTATTACCTTTTTGACACGGCGCCGACGATTTCTGTCCGGCGGAATTCTTCTGATTGACGTGACTGCCATCTGCTGGCTTGTTTCTGGCCTGGAAAAAATAATTTAAATCTAATTAATTATGCTATTTATATGCAATAAAACGTCATAAATGAAAAGTTACCCTATACCAACGCAAATAAAACAAATCGATGAGTAAAATTGTCAGTAATATTGTGATGGGCATAAAATATTTGATGAGGTTTAATTTCATTTCTTATTCTATTTATATACCGAGTTAAATAATAACAAGTGCAATATGAATGTAAATTTTTACACGCCTTGATTTACAATATGGGTTCATACGCATTCTATCAATGTAAGTTTATAAATTTACGCTTTATAATTATTAAGTCTAATATCTAAAATATTGAACTAACAAATGATATTAAAATCACCGGAAAAAAAAATTAGAATATAAACTATACCAACCAACAATCTAATTTTATTCACCTTCTTCAAAATACCCACGAATTAACAATGCGAGAAATTTTCAACACTTCGCGGTTAAAACTATTTCCTACATTTGATTACTTTGGCTCATACCAGTCGTTAAATGTACAAATACATCGTTTACTCACTGGTTAAAAAGCAGTAAAGCCTCTACACTTTGAAATCAGCTATAACACGCTGTAAAAATCGTACGACAGAAGTGACTTTGTTATGGCGTCCGTTTTATTTATTTTTTATTTCATGAAACGGTTTATTGTACTTGTTTTGCGGTTATGTTTTATGAGCATATGACTTTATGTTGAACTTTCATTATAAAATGAGGGAACGAATGTAGACCGTATTTTAATTAAAAAATATCATGAGCGATGGTTCTTGTTATGTAGAAATATGTATTTTATAACATAATTTTATTCAATATACAAAATGATAGCAGAAAGAGTTCTGTTCTGTACTTTTTTTTTAAAGTTTAAACAGAAAATTCTTTAAAACCTTTTAATTTTTTGCTAGATTGAGATAGATTATTAATACATAAAGAACAACTATTCATTTAGCTTTAAAAGCTCTAGTTTCGCACGAATACTAAAACAAGCTATTAACCGCTTAAACAAAACACCCCAACAAATAATGATTTTACGATAATAACTTCATTATGCTATAACTATGTCCCTATAAAGTTTAGTCAACACACATTTACGTCGAAATCTGCGGGACTGTTCCATCTAATCTCATAACAGCCAGTGCTTTAAGCTGCGTTTCCACCAGAGCTGTGCGAGGATAATGTATCGTGCGAGGATGTCTAGCCTTGCTGTGAAAATGTATGGGGTATTCCATCAAACCTATGCGAGGAAAATTTTTGGTGGAAGGATGTGTTGCAATGCTGCGAAATGTCTTCTATTGCTCAAAATTATGGAACTTCTATGTTTATTAACACACATCACTCGCTTGTTTTGTATTACCCAAAATCTAGCACCACTGAGCCGTTTCCACCAGAGCTGTGCTGACCGAGGCGAGGTAAACAAAGCGATATGATTGATTCTTTACAAACATATCCCTCGCTTCCCATCCTAGTACATCTCTGGTGGAAACGCAGCCTTAAGCGCTAAACTTGTAAGTCGTTTAATTAATGCAAGCGGAGACGTGACATTCAGTCGGGGTTCATTTGATTCGCTCTGTCAGTGAGAAATGGGGATTATGATTGTTCTAGAAAGTTTGTAATATTTAAGTGATTTATGGTTTTTGGTATACCTTAACATTCTAATTGGTCTAATCTTTATTAACTATTCAGTTAATAAAGATACAAATAGTAGGTAAGAGATGTCTTTAAAATATTATAGTCATCAATATCGACCGATTTATTACATTCATAAAGTGCCTAGTAAATCCTCTTCATTAATTTTTGTAAATTCGCTTTTAAACCATTGAGATACTATTACTACGTATGGAGACGATACCGCCTACATCACTTATGTTCCGCTCAACATAGGTCAAATGGCCTCACTGCACTCAGTCGCTTTAGCGATTTGTCATAGAGTAAAAATTTAAGAAACGGCATTGGATATGAAAGATGTTTAGATTAACCTACGTATCATTTTTTTTTTGTTACATTGATTGGTTTTAATTGAAAAGTTTTTGATTGATAAGTTTATTAATAATTTATTTATTAGATTAATTATATTTTTTTTGTTACATTCATAGTTCATAATTGATAAGTAATGAGCAAAATATTTACAAAGTTTCGCCTCTATAGCGGTGAGTCGATGACATCGCTTAATCTATGACTCACAAGCCGCCCCGCGCCGCCGCACTTGCAGCACAGATTTTGTTCGTGGTGTCTCCTCTATACGTAGTAATAATAGCTCAATGTTTTAAACGAACAATATTCGACTCAACTCCTGAATGAAATAACTTTTATATTGTAAGAAAATATAAAACTCTCACTTGGTTATTGGCACTTATTGGAAAATCAAATCAAATCACACTTGCAAAAGTAAGTTATAATACTGCCGAAAGGAACTGGCAAGTCGTTTATTGATCTTAGGAAATGTTTAACCTGCTGACCTATCTGATTTTTAGCGCAAGACGTGAGCCGAGTTTGGAAGTAGTTATATGTAAGGCTTTCCTTCTACAGTTACGTTTGGGTTTTCCTGGTAATAGGGTAGGATGTTTTGGTTCGATCCTAAACCGTCCTTTGAGTTAAAATTGGGGTGTGATAGGGCGGACGTAAGATAATTGAAACAAAAAATATTATGGACTCTACACTAAACCATTCAAATTAGACTGAGATTTTTTTAATTTCCAATTGAAAAATATGTGTTTAAGTAAGCGATAAAATTTTTATCAACTATGTACTGAATTACTGTAAATATTTTTTGTGCAAAAACTATTCTATTAGTTTTCTCGCAAACGCGTGAAAGAACGACAAACTTTTTCTATGAAAATTGAATTAAAAGGAATTGAAAAATGTGATGACAATATTATTATAAATAAATCTGTGGTTATTGTCTATCCTAATTATAATATATCAATCAAATACATGAATGGTCTCTCGTAGTTTTAAGTTTGTATAGTTCATAATTATGACATTATATTTTACTGCTATCATAAAATTTAATTGTCGCTAGGCCGTCTTTTCAAGCATATGTGTTGGTCTGGATTTAGAATTGGGGCAATAAAAGTAGACGTTTATAATTGTGTACATTCCCTATTTCCAAACATTCTTCGTAGGTTTCGATTTCTCGTAAGCAGTAAGCTGCTTCGTCCAGTTGGTGTCGGGGTGCGCGCGCAGTTTGACAGCCCGCGCTTTTTCCCGTCATTCCTTTTTTTAAGGATAGCGTTCGAATTTTAAAATGGTGTGATTTTTTTATTATGCCAGTGATTTAAAGGAGTTGAGAGGTTGTGATTATAAGTTTATTTTATGTTACAGAATAATCAAATAGACGACGAACAAATAACTAGTAAGTCGTTTTTTATTCAACTTTTTTAATTGGGTTTAAAATAAAGAGATAAAAAATAAAAAAATTATCTGCATGTGCACATCATTGAAATATCTCTAATAATTATTTTAATCAAATTGTTCATTTTAATTCTTTGAAAAAAATATAAAATTTCCCGCGCTTTCAAATAAAAATAAAAACAATACTGTGAAATGGAAATGTCGTATCATGGCAACTAAAAAAAAAAACTTAAACCGAGGCAAATTGCTAGACCGCAGGGGTGGGAGCTATTAGCATATTATTTATGTACCAAGAGTCATTTCACGGGGCGCTTGCCAGCAGAAAACCTCAGTATTCCGTGCTATTGTTAATTTGCGGCATTTTGACAGGGCTAAATATTTAATAATTTTATATCAATTATCTTTTACAGTAATTTTAAAAATAATACTTTACAATATTTTTAGGGCGTAGTTTTTTTTTATAAATAAATTCAGTATCAATATGAAATGGCATATTATGTATTATGTATGTTGCCGAGTATTAAAAATTATTGAATAAATACAAATTCTGGAAAGTGCTATCGAATAAAATTAATAAAACACAGACAGCGAGCAACAGATTCTAGGAATTGCATACAATATTTCCTACTAATTGTATCAATGACGGATTTAATACATTTCCGGTAACATGTTATTGGATCTATATCCAATATACCTAAATTAAATGTGTAAGTACCTATGTACTTACACATTTAATTTAGGTATATTGTAACTGTTTCGATTCATATTAGAAACGTTGTTGCATTTGCGATCAAATAAAAATAACAAAAAATGTCTTAATAAATAAACAAATACCTACTTAAGTATCGTATTAAAAACATTTATAATGAATGTGATTATGGAAATATTGAAAAGGTAAAAAAACCCGTATAGCTCTCGTTCTTGTGATATTTCCAAATTGCCTATGTCTTATTTTGAGTCTTCAGCTATCTACGTACCAAATTTCATTGTAATCGGTTCCGTAGTATTTGCGTGAAAGAGTAACAAACATCCATCCATCCATCCATCCTCACAATCTTTCGCATGTAGGTATAATATTAGTTGGATAAAAAGTAGCTTATTATACTGAATATTTATATGAAAATAAAATGTTTTAATGCGATCTAATTCCCCGTATCATTTCAGTGCTGCGACGTGCGTTCAGCATGTTCGACTCCAGTAAGCAAGGAAAGATCGAGAAGGAGAAAGTGCGGACGATCCTCAACACCATGGTGCATAGCTTTGACGATAACGAGCTTGATCAGAGACTTGATAATGAGGATGTTGATGGTAAATATATTTATGATTTTACAATTTAAATCCAAGGAAAATACTGTAGTATACGTAGGGGAGAGGTGCCATCCCGTGTGGAGTTTCTGGTCTCCCATCGGGCGCGTCCCCAGGTGGCGGATAGGGGCAGGCCCCCCAGATATGGGGGGTACCGGCTGTTCAGCCGGCGCGGACCAAAACCAGCGAGGAGGCCGGAGGGCTGCTAAATAATACTCCTAGGTGATGGTATGTGCGCAGCATCTCCTAGTACTGGGGTTGGGGCCGATGAGGCCGCTGTGGCGCCGAAAGGGCCCAGCCCTAGGTAGCGGCTGGCGGGTGTAACCCGGCAGGCGTACTGCAAACTGGAGAAGAGAGGAGGAGATGATGGAGGCAAGTTCTAAAAATAAACTACCCCAGGAGGGTACCACCAAAAGTGGAGAATCCCTCCCTGAGTCTAACTCAGGCTGCCCCACGATTCTGGGGGGGGCAAAAACTTGCGTAAAGACACTGAGGAGGTGGGTTCCCAGGCCCCCTCGGTGCCAAAAGCTACTGGATCAATCGACGACCTTGGCAATCGGACAATGGAAAATAACGATATGCAAAGCGATACGGATTTTGGGGTAGGGACGCGCGCTCAAATGGAGCGAGTGAGAACAAGGGGGAGGAAGGCTGGACCTAGTGGAATGTCTGCGGCAACGTCTGTAGACAGCCTCATGACGGTCCAGTCATATGAAGAGGACCGACTGTGGGCGAAGCGCAAGCGGTCTTCTGGAGCGAGCTGCTCGGGCTCCTCCACAGAGGGACGAACGCGCACGGCCAAGAAGGGTGCCAAGAGGGGCAAGGGACGCTCGTCAACATCGCGTACACCTGCGGCCTCTGCAAGGAAGGCTCTGGCGGAAATGGTTGCCGCAAGGAAAGCTCTTGTGCTCGTAGGCGGCAAGCCCGAGTTCGAGACTGAGCGAGAGACCCAGGTCTCGAGAAGCTCTCAGGCTGCGGACCCAGAAGCCGGCGGCGGGCGGACCGACAACGACGAATCGACCGTAGCCCTCCGGCGCCGCATTGAGGAGAATCTTGCGGTCATAGAGGCTAAATCCTCAAACCTGAAGGGGACGTCGAAACGGACCCTAAAGGATGCGTCGGAGGCGATCCAAGAGGCGGTAGCACTACTTGTGCAGCGCACCGCCTCCGAAGAGACACGGCGGCTCCAGGCCGACAACACTCGGCTGCATGGGGAGATTTCAGCCCTCCGCAAGGAGATGGAGGAAATGAAAGCCGCGCTTGGGGGCGCACATCATGCGCAGCAGCAGCAGATGGCCTCCGATCTGACCGCGAACATCATGCGGCAGGTTGGAGAAATGGTTAGCGCCCGGTTGGAAGTGCTGGAGGAATACCTACCTCCAACAAGGCGCGTAAGGCCGCCACTGGCGGCGGATAATAGGGCTGAGGGGATAACGGCTAGCCAAATACTAACCGAGGACTTCCCTCAACTCCCTCCTCCAAAGGCCACTAAGAGGGCGCCTGCAAAAACGGCAAATAATAATCAGGGCGAAAAGCGGGCTGTTGCACAGCCTGTGGGGACCGGTTCGGCCTCAAAGGCCAACCAAGGAACCGCCAACCAAGGAAAAGGGGGAAAGAAAGCGGGGCTGCGTTCCGAAAAGGTTGCCCCGCCTACGTCATCCGCTCCCCAGCAGCAACTGCCTAAGCAAGGGTGGACTCTGGTGGAGAAGAAGAAAAGGAAGAAAAACAAGGCGGGGGCTAAAACACGAGGAAGGGCTCCTAAACTCCGCTCTCCCACGTCCTCGGCTGTGGTCATAACCCTGCAGCCGGGTGCGGAGGAGCGCGGTGTCACGTACGCCTCGGTTATGGCTGGGTCCCGACAAAAGATCGACCTCGCGGCGATCGGCGTCAGCGCCCTGCGCTTTAAGCGTGCCGCCACCGGGGCCAGAATTTTGGAAATACCGGGCACTACCAGTGCAAAGGAGGCGGACGCTCTTGCGGTTAAACTACGTGAGGTGTGGGACGAAGATACCATCAAGGTATCCAGGCCGGTAAAGCGCGCGGAGGTTCGGGTCACTGGTCTCGATGATTCGGTGGCTGCCGAGGAAGTTGCAGCCGCTATCTCCCGGGTGGGGGAGTGCCCCGCGGACCAGGTCAAGTGTAGTGGTCTGCGCGTGGGCTCGAGGGGCTCCACCACGGCGTGGGTGAGTTGCCCGGTAGCCGCTGCGAAAAAGGTGGCGCAGGTTGGGCGCATCCTTGTTGGATGGGTCTCCGCGGGGGTCACGCTTGGTGCAGTGAAGCCGCAACGCTGCTTCCGGTGTCTGGAGGTGGGACACGTAAGAGCCATGTGCTCGTCGCCGACAGACCGAAGCAACGTCTGCTATCGATGTGGCGAAAATGGGCACAAGGCTGCAGGGTGCTCTGCAGCTGCTCATTGTGCTCTCTGCGCCGATGCAAAACTGCCCGCGGGACACCGTCTCGGGGGCCCGGCATGCAAAGCTCCTAAGCGGAAGAGAGGAGGCCAGAAGCGCGATAGTCCGGTAGTCGCATCGCGTTCTCGCCCTGTGCCATCCGAGGCGCCCGTGGAGGAAGAAGGAATGGAGACGTAGCGATGGCCCTCCGCTTTCTTCAAGCCAACATCAACCACTGCGCTAGAGCTCAAGATCTGTTGCTCCAGAGTCTGGCGGAGTGGATGATAGATGTGGCGGTGGTAGCTGAGCCATACTCGGTACCTCTCCGGGATAACTGGGCGGGGGACGTGGATGGCTTGGTGATGTTGGTGGCACAGGGTGGTGTGGTCATGGAACGAGTTGTCCGGCGGCGAGGTTGCGTCTCGGCCTCGATCAGAGGATACACGGTGGTTGGAGTATACTTCTCTCCCAACCGCGGACTGGACGAGTTCGAGCAGTTTCTGGCAGAGCTGGGGGAGCTGATTGAACTCGCCCGTCCACAGCCTATACTCCTGGCCGGAGATTTCAATGCCAAGTCAATGGCATGGGGGTCTTCGGTGAGGAATACGCGGGGAGCGGTGTTACAGGACTGGGCGGTTGCGGCCGATCTCTCGGTTCTCAATCGTGGGTCGGAATTAACGTGTGTGAGGCAAGGGGGTGGATCCATCGTTGACGTTACGTTTGCAAGTCCCCCCCTTGCACGGCGAATCGAAGATTGGAGGGTGGTTACCGATGTGGAGACGCTGTCGGACCATCGCTATATCCGCTTCAGCGTCTCTGCGCCCTCGATGGCCTCCAGTTGGTCTTCCCTGATTGATAGTCGTCCGCGCTGGGCACTTCGGAGTCTCGACAGGGATCTTCTAATTGAGGCTGCCATAGTGCAGTCGTGGTTGCCTGCGCCACAGGACGGTTCAGTTGAGGATGAAGCAGCATGGCTGGCAAACGCTATGGTGCAGGTTTGCGATGCGTCGATGCCCAGAGCCCGCTCAACTCCGCGCAGACGTCGGATGTACTGGTGGTCCGACGAAATCGCCCAGCTGCGCAATTCCTGTGTGGCTGCGAGGCGGGCGTACACCAGACACCGTCGCCGGAGATGGCGCGACGAGGAGGAGGAAACGCGACTATATGCCGCTTATAGGGAGTGCGTGACCGCTCTGCAGGAGGCAATCGGCAGCGCTAAGGACCGGGCCTGGGACGAGATGCTTGAGGGCCTAAACCGAGAACCATGGGGTCGGCCGTACAAGCGGGTAAGGCAGAAGCTTCGCCCGTGGGCCCCTCCCCTGTCTCAGTCCCTCGAGCCTCGTTTACTGCAACGGATTGTGGCAACCCTGTTCCCAGAGAGGGGAAGAGATGCCTTATCAACGGCGGCGACGCCCGAAGAACAGGAGCCTGCAGGTGTATCTGTTCCGGATGTCACCCGAGACGAAGTCGAGACAGCGGTGGGGCGACTCAAACAGAGGAACACCGCCCCAGGTCCAGACGGAATCCCTGGCCGAGCCTGGGTGCTGGCGATGGAGGCTCTCGGACCCCGAGTAGAGCAGCTTTTTTCAGCCTGCCTTCGGCAGGGCCAATTTCCTCGCAGGTGGAAGACGGGGAACTTGGTCCTGCTGAGGAAGGATGGGCGCCCGCAGAACTCACCCACTGCCTACAGGCCCATCGTACTGCTTGACGAGGTGAGCAAGCTTTTTGAGCGCGTTTTCGCAGCTCGCCTCGTCAACCATTTAGAGGGAATTGGTCCGGATTTAAGCAATAACCAATTTGGCTTTCGCCGAGGTAGGTCTACGCTCGATGCCATATCGCGTGTGAGGGCGACTGTGGAGAGCGCAACCGAGAACGGCGAGGTTGTTCTGGCGGTGTCCTTGGACATCGCCAATGCCTTCAACACCCTGCCGTGGGACAAGATCTTAGACGCTCTCCACTTTCACCGCGTTCCGAAATATATGATGCGCCTACTGCGATCATATCTTTCGGACAGGGCTGTGGCGTACCCTACTCGGGATGGGTGGAGTGAGAGGGAGGTGTCGTGCGGTGTTCCACAGGGTTCAGTCCTCGGACCTCTCCTGTGGAACATTGGATACGACTGGGTCCTGCGCGCCGCAAATCTCCCAGGTGTCGGCGTAACCTGTTACGCGGACGACACCCTGGTGACCGCGCGCGGTGCCTCGTATAGCGAGGCGGCTCTCCTGGCTGCTGCGGGGGTGGCGGACGTGGTGTGTCGCATTCGGCGGCTGGGTCTGGAGGTGGCGCTGGAAAAGTCAGAGGCTATCTTCTTTCCCGGCCGTCGAAGGCTACACAGCGCCGGATCGGAGATCAGGGTCAGCGGGGTGCCCATCAAGGTTGGATCCACAATGCGGTACCTAGGCATTGTGCTGGACAGCAGATGGAAGTTCGTGGAGCACTTCCGTCGCCTCGCCCCCCGACTTGTAGGGGTGGCTGGGGCACTGGGAAGCTTGCTCCCGAACCTTAGGGGTGCCAGGGGTGGGTGTCGCCGTCTGTACACAGGCGTAATCCGCTCCATGGCCCTCTACGGGGCCCCCATCTGGGCAGACGCCCTAAGCGCCCGTAATAGACCATTCCTGCGGAGACCGCAGCGGGTCATGGCACTTAGGGTAGTGAGGGCGTACCGCACGGTCTCATTCGAGGCAGCGTGCGTGATGGCCGGGACGCCCCCGTGGGAACTGGACGCCGAGATGCTCGCGGACGTGTATCGCCGCGTCTCGGCGTCCAAGTCGCTTGGGTTCAACCCATCTTATGAAGAGGTTGAACAGTGGAGGGCTGAGGCTATCGAACGGCGGTTCCGGGAGTGGGAACGCCGGCTCGAAGAGCCCAGCGCTGGAGAGCGGACGGTCGCAGCAATTCGACCGGTGCTGCGAGAGTGGTGCGACAGGCGGCATGGGGCCATAACCTTCCGCCTTACACAGGTACTGTCTGGGCACGGTTGCTTTGGGCGGTATCTGTGTAAAGTCGCGAGGAGGGAGCCCAGCATGGCTTGCCACTGGTGCGCCTGCCCGGAGGACACGGCAGATCATACACTTGCCGTGTGCCCCGCGTGGGCTGAGCCCCGTGCTCGCTTGGTCACGGTCGTCGGGCCGGATCTCTCTCTGCCCTCCATTGTTAGCGCAATGGTGGGCAGCGACAGATCCTGGCGCGCGGTGATCATGTTCTCCGAGGACGTGATCTCGCGGAAAGAGGAGGCGGAGCGGGTTCGCGAGAGGGATCCTCACGCGGACCCGATCCGGCGCCGACGTCCTATTGGGCGTCGTCGTCGCGTTGCGGCTGATTTACGCGGCCGCAACCAGCCTCCTTGACGAGGGGCGCCGGGCGATGGAGTGGGGATTTAGTCCATTGTCCGGTGGGATGAGGCGGCGTGAGACGTGTTCCGCTCACGCCGCTCCATGAGGGTAGAGCTGGCAGGCTCTTAGTTTGTTTGGGCCCGGCGACGGGCTGCCGCTGATGGGGTCACGGATGAATTCTACACATACCCGTGGCCCCGTCGTTGATGCGGCTTGACGGAACACAGTGGGGTTTTGGTCGGTAGGAATCCGACATAACCCACGGCCTCTTCCCCGGAAGCCGTGGGTATCTATGCAAGATTTCCCCACTAAAAAAAAAAAAAAAAAAAAAAAAAAGGGGAGAGGTGCCATGAATGGGACAAAATTATATACCTAGGTGTATATTTTGGGGAATATATGTGAGATAAAGAAAAAACTTTCATCTAGGCTTCAAATATATTTATTTATCTTTAAAAAAAAATAACTCTAATCATTTCTTCTGTGATCAATTCAGCATAATATTCAAATAAGAAAATGTTTGATTTTGTCCCCTTCATGACTGGGTGGTATTGAATGGGACAGTGCTAGTCATGAAAGGGACATGTACCAAATTCTTGATGATAAGTTGTAACTTATAGCACAATTATGTTGTATTATGTATAATACAACATAATTGTGCTATAAAGTAATCTTACAAAATAAATGAGATCAAAATTACTTTTTGAGTGGAGTTTAAGTAATATAGGTATTAATGACATAAGCTACAAAAAAAATTGAAGACGCCTTTTACTCCACAATTTTCATTTGCCCATTTCTGGCAAAGTTTACATTGGAACCAGTCTTCCTTAACCTTACTAGTTGAAAATTTCTGTTTACAGACACAGCATTTATGTCCTCCTGCGTATTTGAAAGTTTTCTTAATTTTTGTAGTGGTTCATTATTGCAATCAGAAAAATCCTCACTGGAATCAAAATTCAAAATTGTGCGATCACTATCACTGGATGACTCAACGACTACCTTGGTCTTTTTCGTAGTTTTCTTCTGTAACTGTTTACCTTTTTTCTTGTTTTCTTTTTTATCTTTTTCATTTTCTTTTCTATTACTTCATTAACGGCTTCTTCAATTACTCTGGGGTCAACTCGTTCCTTCTTCTTTGGAGGCATCTTTATGTTAGGTGACCTTGCCTGCTTAATTATAACCTATAACAAAATTAGCAATTTAAAGAAAAATCCACAACCATGCTTAGCATTAAGAATATAGCCACAAAAGGGACGTCCCTTTCAAGCCCAGTGGAACTGTCCCAAACAAGACTAACACACATTTTTAATTATAATCTTAAAATAAAAATTATTATCATGCAAGTAAATGTAATTATAAACTCACCTTTTTTATTAATAAACCAGCTATTTAGTTCGCGAAACAACCACTTTCAAAAACTTCAATAATTATTCAAAAAACAAAGCTGGAAAACATTAAATAAATTACTTTGGGGCACAAAAATATTCAACGCTGTTTCGCCATTTTGTAACATTTGACAACTGAATGAAAGTTGCGTCAATATTGTCTATGGACTGATGTTGTCACAATGCAGAAATAAAAAACAGCCTATTTATTTCTAAACGAAAGTTATTGGATTTGTCCCATTCAAAACGTGTCCCTTTCATAGCACTTTCCCCCTATATGATTGTTTTAGTGTAATTATCTTAAGGGTAATTTAATTGTAATTGTTGTTGTTTTGTTGTGTTGTGCTATATATTTGTGGTTAAGGTGATCAAACTTTTTTTTCAATAAATATGTCTAACAATATCTGTATTTTAAAGTACGTATCGTTAAAATTAAAGATAGTCAATTTCACCACGTTGTACATAATTTTTTAAGAATTTTGTATAGGTAATTAAAATATTTCAGGACATTTTTCACACAGAGCACGATCTGTGCCCTTAGCCAAACGTCAAAACGCAATGGAATAGAATCCGCTAGCGATACTAAGGGCCGATTTTTCAATCCTTTGTTAAAATGTATCCGTCCAATAAAATGTTACACGAATATATTAAAATGTCACCTGTAAACTGTCAAATACGTGCAAGTAGAATACATTTTTGAAATGGTAGTTTAATACGTTATTCGACGAATAAGTTTTAACCAAGCATTGAAAAATTGGCTCTAATTGTCATAAGCGTACGATATTTCGCTAAGGATTTCTTCACCCTACCATCGACGAAGACGACCACAAACAAAATTTTCATCCAGTCGCAATTTAACAAAATTGTGAAAAACACACTTAAAAATAAAATATTAAAAATTTCCTGTCGTTCTGGTGATTGGAATTTTTTTTTGAGCTCAAAGAATGAAAAAATAGATTTTTCGTAGAAACGGTGGCTCCTAGATTAAAATGTATTTGAAGTTTTTTATAGATAATTTTATGAACTACAATTTTGGTAAAAGGTAATTATATGATTAACTTACCGTCTTGGCGAAAATCGCAAAAAACCTATTTTTATATTAACTGTACTCAATTTTTTTTTCTTTCCGAGTACCAGTATGACGGGAAATTTTAATATTTTATTTTGAACAAATTTCGGCAAGATTGGAATTTTGGTCGTGGTCGTCGTCATCGTTGGTAGTGTGACCGAATCATTACCAAAATGTCATGAGCTTATGTCAATAATTAGCGTTAGCAGTTTCTATTCCATGGCGTTACGTACGTTTGTCTAAAGGCCCTGCCCCCCTATGCAAGTGGCTTTCTGTTAACGTAGCGTTCAATAGAATAGACTACGAATGTATGAGATTGACGTAACCTGTAGATACGTTTATCTACAGCTTACTTCAATCTCATACATTCGTAGTCTATTCTATTGAACGCTACGCTAACAGAAAGCCACTTGCATAGGGGGGCTGGTCCTATAGGTACTAAGCTTTCGCTTGTGTTATAGATTCATATTTGCGAGCATTTTCTGTATTTCAAAAATTTAAGTTCCTCTTACTGTTGGATTTTTTCAGTCAAGATTTTAATATTTTATTATTATCCACCAGGTATTGAATGAAAGCCCTCTCGTTTCGCTCACGCGCCAATGCCCGTATCATCAGTCCACATAGTTCCGATAGTTCTATCAGCCACCGGTATAATCCCTAAAACACTTATACACAATTTAAACACTCTAGAATTACCATCACACACATTCAACATGCTACAGAAAGCAACCATCCTTAACACATGCCGAATAACGCGGAAGTTCTTAACATCATCCACTTTATCATCAACATACACAATATAAAGTATTCCGTTGCACGCTTGGCCTAGGCCCGCGTGTAATGAGTATCCCTTTCAAGTAAAGGAGTAAAATAAATATAAAAAAAATAATAATAATAATAAATAAATGTCTATAATACATACAACAATGGTTTTCCTTCACAAAATATATTATATCCATATATCCTATAGAGATTATTGCTTGCCAGGAAATTTTGCCGCAAGAAAAATATATTAAAAGTATTACGAGGAAGTCAATTTTTCATTAACAAATCATTAAATGGTATTAAATAAAAAGCTTAAAACCAAACAGAATATTTAATTTTATTCATTCGTAAAAGAATATTCAATACTAAAATAAAGTAGGTATTAAGTATACTATCTATATAATACTAGCTGTTCCCTGCGGTTTCACCCGCATTGCACCGGTCCTGGTGGTCTTAGCGTTATGAAATTATATAGCTACCTATAGCCTTCCTCGATAAATAGGCTATCTAACACCGAAAGAATTTTTCAAATCGGACCAGTAAATCCTGAGATTAGCGCGTTCAAACAAACAAACAAACAAACTCTTCAGCTTTATAATATTAGTATAGATGTATGTAAGAACGTAGTTTCAACTTCCGTAGTATCATAGCAATTCCAGTAATCAGTCTAATTGAATATAATACCTACACTTTTATAACAGAAGGTACTTTTTAAAATCCAGTTTGCCGAGTTTAAAACTAATAATTTTCACCAACGTCGCAAAGTTTTCGTACCGTGGAATTTAATCTTGCCGCCATCTTGTAAAACATCAAAGCACCTTTGAACTAAAACTGTCTTCGATTGACGTCTCGTAAAAATCACACTTTAATATTGTAGCGATGAAACTATGATTGGAAGTAATGAGTTCACTGTGATTCGATTAATTATCCTTTAGAAAAAGGTAGACGAACGTTTATTTTTCTTTTAATATGAACTAAATAATATTATAATGGATTATTTGATTGTGCTAATATACTTTATAAATATTGTAATGTAATAATATTACTTACGTAGTCAGTTAGGTTATAGGTCCCAAAATTAAGAGGTACAGAGATGTGTTATTTTTCTTCTAATTTGACAATATTTTGCGAAACAAGGAGTGCAATCTTCTAACTCTTTTATTTATTTATTTTTTTGGATAATAAATCTAAACCTAGTCATCGTTAACTACTGAATCAAAGAGCTTCTTAATGTATTTCAAAGCATTTAAACATAATAAAAGTAAAAAAAAGAAATTACCTATTAGTTAGCTTCAAAATAAGTATGTAAAATAACAACTAGTTCGTTAAAGAACTTTTATTTTTTCTCGAAACCGGGTCCTTTATAAGAGGATAAAATCCGATGTCATTATGGTCTGTTGAATCTTAACTTTTTCTCAAATAAAAGATAGTCTAGCTAGACGGGTGAAATTATCCGTTCATGAGATAAAGTCTTTTAACTGGAAAGGCTTGTTAGAGACAAAATTTTACATATTATACCTACGTCTGTATTCTCATACTATGTAAAATGAGATAGGTATATGAACATTTCGTAAAAATATAGTAATACAATAAATAATAAATAAATAAATATTTCAGGACAATTTTCACACACGGCACGATCTGATCCCATACTAAGCTTTCGCTTGTGTTTTGGAAACCAGATGGCTGATAAACATACATGTATAATTCTAAATAAATACTTATATATATAATAACACCCAGACACAGAGCAAACATCTATGTTCAACACACAAATATTTGCCCCAGGTGGGAATCGAACCCACGAGCTCTGGCTTGGAAGGCAGGGCCACTACCAACCAAGCCAACCGGTCAGTCAATAAAGAAGTTCATTTCTAAACAGCAAATTATTTTATAGTATTTGACAATTTTTAAAGAATGGATTTTTTTTAATTTCAGACGTGATTCGAAAAAAAAACCGTGAAAATGAATTGTTATTTTGCAATTATTGAGTCGGAGCTGCAATAATTAAATGAATGAATATTGAAATTAATATTGTCTTCACGTATGAAAGTATAAAAATACCTTTAAAAGTAGCAAAGCTCTACGCTTGTTTCTTTGGCCCGATTCAGTGCGACGCGGACCGTCCGCACGCGGACTAGGTTTTGCGTCCGTCGCGGATGATTTTGTCGTTCAGTGCGATGCGGATCGGGATCGACTGTCCCTCTCGGTTTGCACATTTGACGCAGCCGCCATGACAACGACAGTACTTTACATCCGCTCCGCGTGACTGTTGTCCGCCGAGCACTGAACAAATACATTAGAACCAAGCACCGTCCGCCCGCGGGCATCCGCGGCGCGGAGGAGCGGCGCGGAGCGATTTCGACCGCGCGCGGATAGCTCTCCGCGACGCGGACAGCTCCGCGTCGCTCTGAACACGGTGTAAGGTTTCATACATTTGACCGTCCGTCGCGGACGTCCGCGTAGGTCATCCGCGTCGCACTGAATCGGCCCTTTTCCTTTTTTAACGGAATAGCCCTGGGGATAAATTTAAAGTGAGCATAGCTATAGTTAATTAGTTATAAATAATGTCTGTATTATAACTCGTCATTTTCAGAGCCCTCGTTTAAAAGTTTAAATAAATTTTAGGCATTTAATTAAACTTTTTAATTGATGCTTCAAATAATAGCCCATGGGAAACATTTTTCTGACGGAAAAGGGTTATCACACGTGTGCAAACAACAACTAATAAAACAATTCGGAACATATTTTTGTACCTTCTATTTACAAACCTCACGACTGTTTGTGAAGTTTGTAAATAAAGTTTCTATGTATAAAATGAAAAGCTATTTTGTTATAAATAAGTAAATTAATAAAATATAATTATAATGCTAACAATTAGTGTCGTTATAACTACTTTAACAAGGATCAGTCAAAGACTCCGTCTTCTAGACTCTGACTGACCGATTTGAACTATTTAATATACTATTTTAGTAACACTTTTAATTTCTCCTGACTGAACGTCTGTGCTTTTTTACTATATTACCTACTTATATTATAAAAAGGAAAGGTTCATTTATGTGTCTTGCAAACCACCATTTTTGTAACTTTCAAAAGAATTCTCTACGTTATATTATTCTTCAATTCTGCTTAATTAAAAATTAACCCTCAATTCACTACGTGAAATTTGCTAACATAAACAGCTTCCATGAGTCCACTGGACTCATATATTTTCTTAGCGTGGTTTTTTCAAATAAAACTCTTTTTTTTATTAATTTTTTTTATTATTATTTTTAAATGTTTATTAAGGCACTACAAAAAAATAACAAAACTGGATAAACTTCTGAAATACTCTTAAAAATAAAAAAATCTTATTCTAACAGTCTTAAAAAACAGAGTTATTTTCAAAGCCCTAGAATAATAACAAATATTTTTAACTAATAACTCTTTTTAATTTTATAAGACTTCTAAAGGAATACAAGGCGAAAATAAACAACAAAAATGTACGCTTCTATACAAAAAAAAAAACGTGCAATGGGGTATTTTTTGAGCAACTCAAACATACAGGCTTCAGACATCTAGTGCATAAATGTGCAGTCTTTGTTCTCTTTTTGTAATTACATAGATAACAATACTTTCTTTCTGTCCTAGGTAACTTGTATTCGGTTTCAGAGTGGCTCGCATCTTCAGGAATGTCTCTTTTCATCATATATGAAATCGAGCAGCGAAGTTGTCGTGGCAAACGTGTACTGTGCAGACGTGTCATCAAATTACATTTTACAAACCTACAACAACTACAAAAATTAAAATACATATTTTTATATCATTAATACGACAAATAAGCAACATTTAAGAATCGTAACAAATAAATAAAATATTACTTAATTCACTAGTATGAGTCCATGGGACTCACTCGACGTAATAACTTACCAATTACGCAGCGCAGGCGCACGTCCTCTCGCTACCGCGGTGCCCGCGTCACTGCAGGAAGGTACTGAGACGGTGGAGGAAATAAGTCACTAGGGGGAAAAATTATAATAGTTTGAAAGTTCGATGTGAGTCCAATGGACTCAGGTAGTGAATTAAGGGTTAAATATATTTATGGTATGCTTTATTTAATATCTCCGAGATATAACAATAGGAGTATATCTCTGCCACATTCAATCCTGCACAAAGTTTAACAAAACTTGCTCCACTTGTGACGAGTTCGTCGCAAATAATACAAAACACTTTGTTTGTTAAGAATTTGTACCGGCATTGCGCAGTATGCAATATTAATGTTTATTTATATTGTGATACCAGAAATTAAGGAAATATATGCCAATTATTGTCCTAATAACCTAACGTCAAAGATCTACTAATTAATCCGAAATTTAAAGTTTCTTACAGTTACCGTAAGAACGTAGCTACTTCCTTCCTTACTACATGAAAAAAATGTTTTTCAATCAAGTGCGGCATATTAGGATATTACGATGATCTAATATTTTTATGGTTTATATTTAACTTTATTTGAAACAATATTAGTTTTCTTCAGCATAAGAACATTTTTCCTGAAATAGCTATCCACGTCCTAAAATGCTGAAAAAGCAGACCATCATTACCTATACCAAAACGGTTATCAAGACCATATTCTACATTATTAACACAGCATATAATATAATCCTTATTACTATGTACTATTCAAGAGCATTTGTACAAATTAAGCTTCCAGATTTCGTGCTCGAAGATTCCACAAAATTAAAGCTACCAGAGAATAATATCTCTTCCCAAAGTATTACGGGAATGCAAAGCAGTTTATAATTGTAATGTTTTGTTTGAAGCTGGGAATATTATGTCAGATTACGACGGGTGACGTAATAGTTTGTTTATTATTTATTGTGGTAGGAAAAGAACTTTTGGCTCAGTTGTTTGTAAGAAAATGGACGGTATATCGCTCTATGAATAAGTAGCAATAAAACTATCATTTTGAGTGTATGGTATTTGTTATAGAATAAACAATCTAAGTGATTATCTGGTACACAGTGAATAGTGATGTTTTGTCTAATTAGCGAATAAATTTTGATCAGCAGGTTTGCAGCACCAATAATGTAATTTAATTAGTTTATTTAGCTGAAAAGCGCCATAATTTTATTGGTATATGAAGAACGGCACTCTATCGAAACCATACTTTAAGTCGGAGAACCAACGTTCGTCAATACCTAAAGAAATGATGATGAAAGAACACTTCTATTAATTTTACATTTTAGGTACACCCCAATACATTTTATTTATCACGATTCTATTTTTATTCCAGGATCAGGCAAGCTGAATTTCGATTCGTTTGTCCGAGTTGCGACACATTTCTTGGACGAGGACGACGAAGCCTTACAAAAGGAGCTTAAAGAGGCTTTCAGGCTGTATGACAAAGAGGGTTTGTTGCTTTTCATGGGAAATAACAATTACAATACTTTTGTAGAGAGCACTTATTATTATTAGAAGATTTTTTTTTAAGTTAAACGTTTAAATGGTTCAAATTGATTAAACCAAGACAGTATTACCAAATCTTAGAATTTAACTGCTAAGACATTTTAAAGAGAAATGAAGAAATTTATATTGCTTTAATTAACAAACAAAGCTTCAATACCCGATAATTTTTCATTAAATTAAACGTTCATTTCATGAACTTTACAATATAGTTATACGAAAGAAAAGATTTAAGATCAGCCAATATCTGATTACTAAGAGAACTGCAAATTTATAACAAAGTACCATTTCCAAAAGAAAATATCGAACATTATTCTGGCTATTGAAAATTTAAACTTGATTTAAAGATATTACTCGCAGATAAATTATTGCCTGAAATGGCTGGTTGAAATGAAAATGCTTTTATATTTCATACTAAGCATCGCGTGGGAGCAGAATTATTAGTACTCTATTTAAAACTAGAAACAAATATAAGAATTGTTCGAAACAATATATTTCTTACTATCAGAAAATTTTCTTTGACTAGTGGGAATTGTGAAGAATTTTAATCAAGCTTTGCGGTCTTTAATAATCGCAGATTAATCGACACAGTTTTGCTGTTGGGAAAAAAGCGCTTACTATTATGAAAGAGTTTTATGAATACTTGTGTATCTATTATTGTAGTGCTCGTTAATGTTCCAAAGAAATAATTAAAAATCAGTGACACGAATTGATATTGGAAAAAAACAATGAAAAAAGTTCTTATTTACATTTTTCTTATATTATAAGTATTAAAAGCGTATTTTATTCGTAGGAGCTGCACCAATATTTTCATTTTTTTATGATTACTTAATATCGAAAAATTCACGTTTGCAGTCATTTTTCAAAAGTCATATTTTAAAATCCAATCCGTAGACAACCTCTGTGTTGGCTTCTAACTGAACCTTTGGTTTAATCTTCTGAAACTTGCGAAATAAACAACCTGAACATAGATCAATAGATTCAGTGGCAAAACCCAAGATCACAATCTCAAAAAGCTTCCAACCAATCGATATTTCGATTTCAATATTGGAAATCCAATTTATATATTTAGGCATTTACGCAACGCGCGAAAATCTAGTATTCTATTTCAGCACTAATGTGCCCTGCGAACATATTTATTGGGAATTCCATTACTGCACTTCCATTGTCAGCTCATCAATTCCGAGCACGTTTTATCGGCCATTATTAATTACAGCTAGCTAAATGCATTTTAAAAATTAAACAGCATTCGAGTTTAACGGTTTGTTCTGGAATTTGGATTTAAAATTTAAGGATTATTGGTTTGTTATCGATTTCATGATTCAGAATTCACCAAGTAGCCGTTACTATTTCTGCTTCTGTATTGTAAATCCCTTCGAAAAAGTTTATGGTGAGATCACCTTTCATGCACTGTGTTCTACGTAATATAATAATGAGTGAAAATTGGGTAACATGTGTTTAATTATCTTCTGATTTTAGAAATTTTATTCACCAACTTAATATTAATTTATGTTGGTATAATTTGGATTAGTAAGAAAATAAAGTAAATAGTTATATTAATATGTGACTTTGGTACTTTTGAATTTGTGAACAAACACTTTATAATATTAACGTAGATAATTCACGTATCTCTTGAACAGATGGTAATAATTCCACCTCACAAAAGTGGAGCACACAACGCAATAATCATTTAACTGTCAGAACTTATACCCACTGATATGAAAAGTTAGTGCTAATGTCTAAAGTTACTGCCGTCACAATTCTTAACTACAAATTACAAGTACAAACGACAATTTTGGTTTCTGAGAATTTCTAAATAATTTGACATAAGCTTAAATAACCATATGTGACGTCATCTCCTCTGCCCTCTCTGTTTCATGTCAGAGAGTAAAATTTGAAGGTCGCGTCATGGCAATACCGTTAAGTCAGTACGTAGTAAAGCGACGATTTTTGTTTAATTGAATGTTGCCAAAGAAGTTTCTCTTGGGACACGTATGTTCGGCACACATGACTATATAGTCTAATTTGATCTTAGATCATTAAGTAATGATCTAAGAATTTGATGTTAAGATCTAATGACCGCTAAATTTACTTTTGTTTTAACTCAATTAGATTCTAAAAACTTATCGAATTAATGATATTTACGCATACGAAACACTAATCAAGTATACACAATTTTCAGGTAACGGCTACATTCCCACATCGAGCCTCAGAGAGATCCTTGCTGCGTTAGATGATCAGCTCACACCGGACCAACTCAATGAGATGATCGCCGAGATTGATACAGATGCATCAGGCACTGTGGACTTTGACGGTATGTACGGAATGTTATTAGATATAGAAAATATAAGATATAAGATATGACTTAGGAGTTTATTATATTTATATTTTTTCTAATCCTGGAAATGATGGGTGTTCCAAATTTTGAGGTTTTTGGTATTCCATGTCTTAAATGCATTTTATTATTATCTTAATAATAGGAACTGTGCCATGTACTCATCTTTCTGCCATATCTTATTTTGTTACAGTAGCATTTTCTATACTCCTGACTTGTCGAGGTATTTTTATATTTTTAATTGAATATGAATTACAAGTACACATTTTATAACTTTATTCGTTTTTGCACTGCTAAAGATTAATAGAGATATTCTCTGAAAAAATAATACCATACCTAGTTAAATTTAATAAATGATTTTTATTTATTTTAACTGAGTACGTACTCATTGAAATATATTTTAATTGGCTGCAGTGAGATTGTAAATTTAAACTTTTCTTTTCAGAATTCATGGAGATGATGACTGGCGACTAGTCTTCAAAGAATAATAAAAATTGTCGCCGGAGATATTCTAATAAACTTTATTTATTAATTTTCAAAGAATCTTTCATTTAAATTCAAGTATATTTTCACTGTTGCAGCAATTTCTGTTCTAATTAAATGAAAAATTCATTGACAGACGCGAAGTCGTTTTCCAGGAATTTGCATCAGAACGTCAAAACACTAAGCAACGAATAAATTCATATGAAATAAAGAGTCACAAAAATAGTAGAAATCTTTATTCTAAACAATATAAAGTAAACTGTATTAGATTCTAAATATTAGATAATTGTGTTTGAAGAAGTAAAAAATATCCCAGCCGAAATGACAATTGTTTCACTATTAGATGATTTCTGTGAGACATTTTAACTCTAAATAATTGTTCAGCCCACGCAAAACTGGGGCGAGTAGCTAGTATTACTATATTATATAGCAATAAATCCTTGTTAAACTAGCTGTTGACTGTTATGTTACGTAGATTTAGTTATTGTTAATTGATGTTATCTTCAACATCCGGTATTGTACCGGAAATCACGTCATGTGATGGATTTCAGATCTAATTATTTATGTCTATTCTGTCTATATGTGAATACATTCAAATACAACTACCATAGATATATTCATTTTTATTAAAGATCCTTTACAGTTATCATCGTGTTAATAATATGATACTTTACAATAGAACCTGTGCACGTTTTTAGACTTTAAGCTTTAAGAATTTAATCCATAGTTTCCGACCTTATAACTCTTATATTAAAAATACATTCTTAAAAATCAGTATTTTAATATCCTCGTTTCATTATCATTCTGATTTAAAACCACACATAGGAAATAACTACAAAGCGAAGTAAAATGAACAAGTAAAATTACCAAAGGCATTCAAAGTAATACGAAAAACTTTCATTTTAACTTTTTGTACGGTCAGGAGAGCTGAGTGCGGAGTCCGTGAAATTCCTGCATTTTCAATTTTACCAACGAACAAAATAACAATGCCTTAAATGTGTTACTATATGATAGATAACCTTCTATAGTATTATAATACCTGAAAGTGTAAAGTACCTTGATTAAATGCATGTTTGAAAACAATGAAGTTCTTGAAAATGTCATCGACAGCTTATATCTTTATTATAATCGGCTACTCTATGTAATATTGATTTTTGATGATTCTATAAAGGTAATCTATGAAATGTAGATATAAGTCAATATGTGTTAATTCAATTAACACATATTAACTTAATCGTGATTGATTGTTTTAATCGAATAGTAATCGGAAGCTAAAAAAATATATTATATATCCTAAATTTTTTGCAGTTTGGAGAATCTTCTACAAACTTCGAAATAGATCAATCTTTTTTTTTCATCATTTTCCTAGATCCACAATAATAGTTTGGAATGATAACGATTTCATAATCTCCTCCATTGCTTAAATGACAGTGAAATATGGCAGTTCACACTTAACTTGAATTGGGGACAAAAGTGGGTTTGTAGGTCACAGGACGTTATCTATAATGGGCCAACTCCTTCCAAGATGTCGAATGGTTTTTATTGATAAAAAATACTGAGTATTCTAAACAAATATAGGTATTTATATTTTTGGTTTTATGGCATTCAAATGCTTTATAAATATAAATTTATAAAGAATAGAAAAAATTCGATCACGAGGCGGGACTCGAACCCGCATCCTTCGCGCCATTCCGGGGCGGATGCCTCACCAACTCAGCCACTCGTGACCCGCCCGAGTGATCGAATTTATTCTATTCTTTCAGTTTTATGTGTCTGAAAGAATAGAATAAATTCGATCACTCGGGCGGGTCACGAGTGGCTGAGTTGGTGAGGCATCCGCCCCGGAATGGCGCGAAGGATGCGGGTTCGAGTCCCGCCTCGTGATCGAATTTTTTCTATTCTTTATAAATTTATAAATATAGGTATATTTTTAATGAAAATTAAGTGGTACGTAATGTTTAAATAATCGTATTTGAAAAACTAGTAATTAATAACTCTAGAAACTACATCTATAACGATATTCAATGATGTTTTTGTAATTGTCGTCTGTTCAGAATATGTATACACTTATGGACATAATATAATATGTATCTTGATAAATTATTCTTCCTAACTTTTCAATAGATACCCATTTCCCATATACAGGATCAATGGACTGTTCAAGGACACGGATGAAGTCCAGATTTATATACAATATACATGTTCTCATGTAAATAAAATATGGTTTTCTCACACTTAAAAACTAAACCAAATCTTCTTTCTACATATATGAATTAATTTTGTTGTCATAAGTTAAATGTGAAGAATTTTGCTATACTTAAGAATTTATTAAACTGGAATAGAATGAAAACTTAACCAATAAGGTATAGAAAACAGCTGAACATCATCATTAATTTTATTTTCTAGTGGATTTTGCTTTCAGCTAGTAGCATTTCATAAATTAAATTGTATTGACGAATTAAGTGTTCGTTTAAAACTGTCCATGAGTGTATATCTTTCGAGTCGTGTATAACTTACCTTGATCGCAGTCTAATACGCAGCTAGTGGTAAACTACTGAAAATGCAGATGGTTGACATGACACAAAACTTTGGCAATGTACCTCCACATTCACATAGCAATCCCGATACATTGCCAACAAAAGTAAAATAACAAAATCATCCAAATACAAAATCATCATGAATGGTCAGGCATGATCAAGCATTACATTGTCATTACCTGACTTACACTCCTAAAGCTACTGGTGCTAGCGCTCCGGGCCTGCAAGAAGAAACATTGGTCCTATACACCAAGCACACATAGCCTTTGAGAAGACCAAAAAGATTGACGTGCCACCACACTTGATAATAACCTGGTCACAAATCATAAGAGCGTAAATGATAGACAAGTTACAGATGGGCAAATGTATTTTATGTAAGCTAAGCCTTTGTTGGATATAAATCCTAAAGAACGTTAAATTGCTTTCAGTTTGTGAATTATAATAAGTATGATTAATAGGTCATATACAATCCAGGAAAAAAACAAAAGCTTTATCAGCAGATAATCATTAGGCTACTATATTGTGTTTCTCATACTGTGTACTTATATAAATTGGTGTTAACTTGCCACAAGCACTCGCAAGAAATTAAATTTTACTTGTGACAGACAATTTGACAAAGGTCTGACAGTTACAACAGACATGGTTGTTGGTAGAATTTAATAATGGGAAGTTCGTACTAAAGAGATTTGTGACCATATTACTATCAATATAATATATTGTGCAATAGAGTGCATAACAGTCAAGAAAGAAAGTATTCGTGCAGCATATCGACCTTTTTGGTCCAAAACACATAAAACTGTTATTTATTATACATACACAAATATATTTGGAACTGCATTTAAACAATCATGCTAGTAATATGACAATACTCATCATTTACAGTTTCAATAAATACAAGTCCCAAAACACGATAAATAGTTATGCAAGCAATACGTATAAACAGATATAGAAATATATAAGACAGCAATAGATCATTTATTCTATAGAGGAAATCCAAATAGAATTTGCAAACGTACTCTTTACAGCTTATGAAAATAATAGGTTCAAATGAAATAGCATTAGCGTTTGTTATTACTTTATTAATGTAAAGAGCACTTAAACTGTTTTGTAGAAGCTTTACATGTTTGCATACATTTAGCGAAGTTGTACACTCAAATTATTATGGTTTTTGTAGGGACCATTACAAACAATACAAAAGCAGGTAACACTTAAAGCGTTTGCGTTCAACCAGCGACAACATATTTACAACACGTACATTAGTGTCCGTAACAGTGTTCAATTGATGTCAATAATGTGCAAATGTGAATTAAATTGCCAATTTTGAACAATCCTGTTAACAGTTAGTGAAGTGATTAACTGCTTCGTATTTAAAAAGCAATTTGTAGCTCCATAAAAATTGTTGTCTCCGATCGGTAAGCTGTTGTAAAATTTATACACGACTTTACAACAAATAATGCAGGAACAAATCTTGGTTTGAGTTCTTATACAACCAAACAAACCCTCCGATATATTTCCGTAGGTTTTCCTGATTCCTATTTTACGATCACTTTTGGGATATTTTTTTCCATATATTACATGAAGGACGCTGTCGCCTATAAGGAAGTTAGTTGTATAGCCTTCACAGAATATATGAATTGTTTTCATATTTTTTCCTGGAGAATTTGCTTTCACTTGAGTGGATTTTTATACCCTAAAACAATTTCATAAATGAATTGCACAGAGCTTATTACAGACATTTAAACATTCAAAGTATGCGATATAAGATTATACTCTGGTCGATAAAGATGAATAACAACATTCTTTAGTTTATTATCAAATTCTGAGAAAGGCTTCATATAATTTTATCAATAAAATGAATCTCACAAATTGAATCTACAACAACTTAATAATAATTTGGTTATTGAACAAATTAAAGGCAATTTACTAATAAGAAAAAATAATATTATAATAACCCAATACGATTTGTACATACTCGTTTACAAAATGCTTTACAAACCCATAGTAAAGAAAAACAGAAAAGTCTTTTCATTAAAAATCTTCCTTTAATAAGAAAATGTTTTACCAAACATATCGGCCTGCTAGCTAAATAAAAATCTTTAGACGTCAATAAATAAGGATAAAAGGTGAAAGGAAGTCGTAATGAATTATTCATGAAAAGTTATATAAAGACCTTTTTAAATTTAATTTATTAGGCTTTTTAGGGTTATTTAAAACTAGAGATATATAATGTGTTACCAAATGGTTGAATTTCGATATTTATTAAGGGAGTATTATAAGTTAAAAATTAGTAGCAATAAGTTTTAATTAATTATTAGTATTTTTATATATATTTAAAAACAATACAATTCCCGTTTTTAGTATAAAAGTGAATCCAATTGATTTAAATGTTTGGTTGTTAATATGGATCCAATAAATGTACATTTTACTGAAAGAGAATATTAATTACAATCGTTAAATTATCCTTTTGAGTCAGTTTAATTTAATCTATTTGCTGTAAATGTTATTTATTACTTACTAGCTTACCGCCCGCGGCTTCGCCCGCTTTGTCTAAAACCTGATAAATTATATACTAAAACCTTCCTCTTGAATCACTCTATCTATTAAAAAAAACCGCATCAAAATCCGTTGCGTAGTTTTAAAGATTTAAGCATACAAAGGGACATAGGGAAATAGGGACAGAGAAATCGACTTTGTTTTATACTATGTAGTGATTTGGTTTGAAAATATATTGGAATATCAATGAGATAATTTCGACTCAAAAATACATGTATATTTTACAGACTTGTAAATATTTGTAAATAGTTAATCAATCACTTATAACTAACTTTGAACACATATAACAATAAACATATTTACTTACATCTATAAAGATGAAATATAAGATATAGGTAATTAAATCCAAAACTATTCAACCATATTAGCGTTATTGACATGTTTTCGTTTAAAAGACAATTTGATAGTTATTATTTTTAATCCTATAGTTTTATCTTACAAATTCGAAAAACCCGCTTATATATATATATATATATTATAATATATCCATAATAAAGGTAAATCATCCATCTTTAAGTAGGTTATATTTTTTGGCCAACAATAAGGAAGTAACAATAGTACTGGCCGTTCCACGTATTCCTTGCGAACCAATTTCCTCTCTTGGGCCACTTCCGTACTTGGGTACAATTACGATCTTTAAGGAGCTGTATTTTTTGGACTGATGCAGTTTTAAGCTAAAATTAAGCTTTTTAAGTAAGGTTTTTTTAATGAAAGGTGTTAGAATGAGATTCAATTTTTTATTATATTGAAATTTTATGATTGCTTGTATGTAAAGATGTGTTAATTATTTACGTGCTTTACAAGAAATAACACAATATGTATGAAACGAAAATTACTTTCGCATTCCCCTTTTTTGTATTTCCCTTCACCTTTATCCTTATTTTAACTGGAGGTTTCCAAATCTACGTATTTTGTTACCTTAGTACATGTAAAACTATATGCATTAAACTTCAATACAGATAAAAAACGAACAATAACCTACACGGCACACCGCACCACTGCGTTTACCAATTTCCTGCACGAAGCGGTTCCGGCTGAAGTTCTGATCAGCAATTATAGCCCTTTGTTTACTTTACATTGCGTGTTTTGGGTAAACAAATGTTTTTTCAATTCAACATAAGCGTATGTAGTGGGAAATGAACGGGTTAAGAATTAATGACCATATTTCTGTGATGTGTTGTTTAATTAAAAACTTATGTATGTTAATTCAGAAATATATTTAACTAGCGGTCCGCCCCGGCTTCGCCCGGGGTACATATTTACGTTTTCTCTACATAAGAACCATCCTCGTACTTCAAGGAATATAATAAAAAAAGAATTATCGAAATCGGTTCAGCCGTTCACACCTGATGCCGTGACAACGCGAAACCAGTTTCATTTTTATATACGTATATATAGATAATGCTAGAGGCACATAGCAATATTATGCCCTTCTGTTATAATATCCATGTTTAAGACACAATTTGGCCTTTTATTTTGATAGTAATATACTACAACGAATATTATAAAAGTATTAGAAACAAAGTGAGCCCCATATAAAGTGAACGTTATGTTTAGAATATTAATTATCAAAACATTATGTTATTTAAGATACCATCTGAATTATATTGAAATACTAGCTGTACCCCGCGGTTTCACCCGCATTGCTCCGCTCCTGTTGGTCTTAGCGTGATGATATATAGCCGATAGCCTTCCTCGATAAATGGGCTATCTAACACCAAAAAAATTTTTCAAATCGGACCAGTTGTTCCTGAGATTAGCGCGTTCAAACAAACAAACAAACAAACTCTTCAGCTTTATAATATTAGTATAGATTAACGATACTTTGAATACAGAAGATATAGAGATACAGAATGAGGTAAATGGTTATTCAACTTCCTACTGTCAGGCAGTGCTATACCTATTCTAAAATCTTATCTTTCCCCCCCTCCCTCTCACGCCTATCTCTCGTTCCCCCCTTTTCACGGGAGGTGAGAAACATCCGCTTCGAGGATTACATACTATTGTAAGATCATTAGGAGTGTATATCACATCCTATCAGATAGGTGGTTTATGTCGTTTAAAACACATACATATTATGTTCTTACAATTACTCTGAATTTAGGGAAATAATCACTACATAGTATAAAACAATGTCGCTTTCTCTGTCCTTATGTCCCTATGTCCCTATGTATGCTTAAATATTTAAAACTACGAAACCGATTTTGATGCGGTTTTTTTAATAGATAGAGTGATTCTCAGGGAAGGTTTTAGTATATAATTTATTAGGTTTTGGACAAAGCGGGCGAAGCCGCGGGCGGATAGCTAGTTTAGGATAAAGCAATAAGGTCGATCAAATGTTGTGACAAATATTTTTAGTCGACTGCGCCTGTTTTGGGAGGCATTTATACGTAAACGCTACTGTAGAGTTTTACCTTCCTATACAGGGTGTAATCGTTAAGTGTGCACAAGCGATTATTCCGTAACTATTGCAGATATCAAAAAACTTTAAACTGATATCGAAAGCCCTTTACCTAATGAGTAAAATGGCCGTAATAAATTTATAAAAATAAAACGAGAAATATCCAAAAATGTTACATTAAATGCTCCCATACATTTTATTTCCCATACATTTTGTATTCATTTTCGAAGTGATGTCCTCATTGTGCAATACAATGCTTTATTTATAGTTTCGAAATGAATTTCCCTTCAAATTTGCGAAATAATTAAAGCAGAAAACCAAAAAAAGAAAGAAAAAGCTTAAATCTTTCATATTAAATGTACATGGGATATTCGTATCTCATACTAAATGTATGGGAGGGTTTCAAGTTAATTTTTTAGATATTTCTCGTTTTATTTTTAAAAATTTATTATGGCCATTTTACTCATTAGGTTAAGTACTTTCGATATCAGTTTAAAGTTTTTTGATATCTGTAATAGTTACGGAATAATCGCCTGTGCACACTTAACGATTACACCCTGTATACCTCCAATTCTTTTTTAATTAAAATGGCTCTTGGTTTTATAAAATTTATTAAAAGGTACCTACACGTAATTTAAAACTTTCATGCTTACCTAATTAAACCGACTCAGGTTTCTTTTTATTTTATATATATTTTTGACTTTTAAAATATTAAGGTAATAATAATTATGTGAACGTGAAATGGCAAAGAATAACTTAACACAGTACCCACGAAGGGTCCCATAGAGGCGAGACGGAACACAACTCGACGTCCCTTTTCCCGCAGGTCTACAGGATTACCCTACTAAAAAGGTCTCAATGGCTGTTGTAATATTCCTTGTAAATGTATTAATTAAGGGAGTGTTTTATTGATATATTCTATTAATTGTATTACATAAAGCTTATTTAAGAAAGAATCATGAAAGTCCGTAGAACAAATTCAACTAATATAAATTAAATGTTAATAGATATGCATCGGTCGGCCGCTTGGACAAAAGTCAAAAATGCAATAAATAATTATTTTTCACAAAAAACAAAACCGCCCAAGACATACTCGTACATAGGTAGGTACAGTCCAAGGTACATTCGAATTGAGAACCACCTTTTTGAAAGTCAAATGAAAAAAAATCTTAAATAAACGATTTTTTAGGAATAGTTATTCCTCGTTTATCTTTTCATAGCATTTATAACCAAATAAGCAAACAATATCTCTGGGAAAGGTTTAAGCTCCTACATGTTTATACGCTCGAAATTTAGGATTATACAGATTTAGGCGTTTTCTAACGGTTAACCCTGCGAAGTTTAATTTATTTGTGTAATCGTATTTAACAGTAACTTTTTGCTGGGTGTTAGGTTTCTGTTTTGTTCGTATTTATTTGTTTTGAGTTATTTATTGTTCGAGTAAGTTTTGAAGGTTTAAATTACGTTTTATAAAATACAGTGATATGTAAAATTGCAATTTGGATCCATTAATTAGGTAGTCGTGTACTGTAAAGTAAAAGAATATTTTGCCTTTAAAATAAATAATATCCCACAAAACATTTAATTAGCGCACGAAAATACTCAGGTCATGCAATTATTGTTTTCAATAATTATTGTTGTTGTGAAAATAGTATTTTTTTCTCAAGTATATATTGTAATTACACACTTAATATTAAATATTTTGCTTCTACATATTATCATATATAGCTACGGATTATAGACGCATCGTTCATTATGAGAAAAGGTGTTTAGTGTCATGAAAAAGAGCGTTTGTGCCGAGCAACGTGTCAGAAGTGAAACTTCTTTACCGAGATTCAAAGATACCAAAATCGTCGCCTTACTCCATGACGTGACGGTATTGGCATGGCGAGAGCTTCAAATTTTACTCTCAACGCGCCTAAAAAAGTTTCACTTTAATAATTGTTTTATTATTATAAATCTAATGGTTTATATTCGTTTGTTTTCTATAATAAATCGTATCAGTTAAACCAACACAACGAACTGTCAAAAGTTATTATGGGATTTTGCTTTATACGAGGAAATTTTTCCAATTTTCTTTTCGTAGAACGTTCACGATCTAACTTCTTATTTTTTATTTATTAAGATAGATGTTAGGACATGTGTACGGTATGTTATTTTTAACGATATGTTATTTTTTTGTTACTTTAAATTTTCATACAATATTTGTCCTTGCAAAGTCTACGATTTTGACAATTTGATTTACAAAATATTATGTTATTCCTTTTTTTATACTAATACTAGCTAACCACCCGCGGCTTCGCCCGCTTTGTCTAATACCTAATAAATTATATACTAAAACCTTCCTCTTGAATCACTCTATCTATTAAAAAAAACCGCATCAAAATCCGTTACGTAGTTTCAAAGATTTAAGCATAAAAAGGGACATAGGGACAGAGAAAGCGACTTTGTTTTATACTATGTAGTGATGATGATACCATACGAATATTCTATAACTATAAAAAAGGTATGTTTATCATTTGTAAATTATTATTTTTGTGATTTTTTTACGATTAAATTTTATTTTAAACATTATGAATGAATGAATGAAGAATGAAACATTCTTTATTGCACACAAAAATACAGGATTACATATAATATAAGAGCGATACATTATGTTTATTTGTAACAAACACAATATTTAAAATCAATACGATTACTACTTATCGAAATATAAATCACGCAACTACAAAAAACATTACATTCAATTCTCAACTAATTTATTGACCACTAGACTTAAACATAATTGGATTAATATAATATGAATGGAATAGCCTTTTTTTTATAGTGGAGAATGCATTTAGGCATACCCAGAGCGCTCGGGGAAAGGGATCTGGGTTATGTCGGACTCACCCTGCAGAATGCAGGGACCTACCGACTAAACTCCACTGTGTTCCACCGTGCCGCTGTATTGACGGAGCCGCGGGTATTCGTTAGAACGCATCCGCAGACTATGAATGGAATAGCCTGTAATTCGTGTCAAGATCCCTGTTAAATTGTATCCCTTGTTAGAGTAACATGACCTCAACCACCAACGTTGGAATCCAATGAATTTATGTTTGCTTTTATACTAATCTGGCGCTATTAGTGTTTTCTTGCATTGATATTTATAATTATTTACTAGCTTTATTTTTAGCGCCCGCGGCTTCGCTCGCGTTTTCCCGGGCATAGTTAGAACTATGCGGGTTTTCCCTTAAGAAAAACCCGCATAGTTCCCGTTCCCGTGGGATTTCCGGGATAAAAGATATCAACCTATCACCAAAGTTAATACAAGTTACCCTCTATATGTGTGCTAAATTTAATTGTAATCTGTTCAGTAGTATTTGCGTGAAAGTGTAACAAACACACACATACACATTCACAAACTTTCGCATTTATAATATTAAGTACGATATGAATTAATTTTTCTAGTATTAATAAGATTAAGATTGAAAAGTCTTATCTATTATCAAGTCGTTTTTTAAAGCATTTTTTCCCGAACAATTAATCATTGTGTTATTTTTACGTTATTGATAATTAACGGAAAACAATTTTCACGACAAAAAGCTCCAATTCCAGTTATTTAAAAAAACGACAGCAAAACATAATATATTATTTAAATGTATTTTCTTTACTAAAATCATTCTAAAAGCTTTCAAGCTTTTTCACTTAAAGCTTATAGTAATATGCTTCACTTAGTTACTAAAAGTACACAATTGAAAAACCAAACTGTTTAAACGGTAGCTTTGTATATAAAAACAATATTAAAAGCTTAAAACTCATAGTTTCAGAGCGAAAATTAAAGTAGAAAGTAAAAAAACTCATTAAACACAAAGTCTGTAATGGTTTTAGTCAGCCCACGACCGGATACGGCGGGGCTTGTTCATACAGCGGCCTTTTTTACACCGATGCGTATCAACTTTTCAATTAATTCGGTTTCATTTTTTGTTTGGTACGTTTTACTAGGTAGAGTATTGGAATGTACGTTGTTATTAATATGAACTTATTCATCGCATAAATGTTAATGTTTGTTATTTTGTTTTTAGGCAGGTATATGATTTTGATCTAGTTAGAAAATTACTTTCTTTTGATTCGATTCTAGGGTTTCACAATTTCGTGATAGGTACTGTATTATTACATTATAAAGGAATAACTATCATTAATTATAATTAATACTTTTTAAACATTCGTTTTAAGATATTTAAAGACATGTGAGAGAGGGACAGTCTTTTTATAACCTTACAGAAATCTAATCATTAATATTGTGCTTTCTAATGAATTGTTTATCAATAGTTCCTCACATTACTAAAACGTCTACTTTACGTTGCATTTACGTTTATTTTTATAAAAAATCTTCGTTTCAAACCGAAACATAACTGAAAAAATGTTCTGTTACAACCAAAAGCCTTCTCTGAATTACGGTGTGAGCGACTGCCCATAATCACATAACGTAAGCGACGTGGCTTAATGAGCAATTTCCTTACGAACTTAACTAATGAACTGTTCTAGAAACCTCTTTATATCGTCCACCGTTTTTGTAATTGCAAGGCGATAAATACATTGGAAATTAATATCTATTTATAGGTAAAATACGAATAATAGAGTATGATGAAAAAATGATAATATAATACTGTCACACCATTTGGGTTAATCTTAAGAATATAAGTTTATATTTTCTTATTTTTTCTTCCCGCAATGTCTATATTGTCCAAAGTTTTGTTTTAGCGTCCTAATACCTACCTACATTTGTTGTCGTATCACACCCCGGACACTCCATACAAAATTATCGTTTTGACAGTCACACTGTAGAGACTGCAAATGTGTGTGTTAACGCTTTATGGTTGGCACATTTTTGACTAGCGTAAAAAAAAATTCGCGTTTTTCTGATGAAATACATCCGTAAACAGCACAATATCTAACCATTTTCTACGAAAAACGATAATCACAAATCCAAAATAATAAAATTACTTTAAGTCAATTTGATTAATGTTGTCAATCTTCGTTGCGTATCGTCCATGTAGAAAAATGTGGACCATTTTTAGACTGATCGTGCGGGGTGAGGTAAGTGTTTAATTTTGGCGGGAGGCGGAGAGTGTCCGTTCTGTAGCGTTTAGCTACTATTATGTATTCTGTGGTCGTATTATAACTCAAAATAATATACGGTAGGATAGTTTTCTTACTGCAATAATTTTCGCTGCTATAATATTGTAGCTATTTTATAATCAGAATGATGCAAAAGTATTTTAAACTAAATGATAATACCTATAATAATAAAGGTTATTTAGACATTCTCTATCTAAAGTCTGTTAAAGCTCTGTGCAATCATTTTATAGAAATGGTCAAAATCTCTAAAATAATATTTTAATAAACTCATAAGTTTACACTCATAAGGATAAAATAAACTAATAAAACCGAGTAAAATGTAAAATCATTATATTAGTTTATTAATACATAATGCCAAATAAGATTTAGACGCTACAAAAACGAAATTCCTGTGCAATCATATTATAAAAAGAAATGTCCCAATATTTGAAATAATATTTTTATAAACCCATTAACAATAACATTCATTTCAGAATAATTTTCACATTCATTAGGATTAGTGTCAATTAATCATGAGGTTTATCATAAGATTTATGATAATTATAATTAAAATTTTCGATTAATTTCTACTAATTATACTGAACATAAATACCCGAAAGTATAAGTATTGTTATTTTAAACACTACCTAATAAAAACTTTTCACACATTGACATAAAATTCTAACCAGTGAAAAGTGCATATAAAGATTTAAGCATTTATATTAATTTCAAAAATTATAAATACACTTCGCTATAGCAATACTTCCCAAAGATACACTTCTTAAGTCTTTTATTACATTTTCACATATAAATATATCATGTTTTATAATAATACCTTGCTTCTGTTCCTTGGATCTCTGAAATCTTCCTTAGAGGCCTTCCGCCGCTTGTCTTTCAAGATCATACGAGCTGCTGCGAACGCCATTTTGTTTACACACACACACGCACAACACTAAATATTATATACGTATCACAGACGAGTATAAATTGACTAACAATTGATTTATTTACTTCGATGTTGCGGTTCTATAACTATACTTTTACGATGGTTCGACGTATTGTTGTTTGTTTGTTTTAGAGATTTTATTGTTTTCTGGTGTGTCTGTGGAAAAATGTTTGTTAAATATCATGTGAAGCGTGCATTTAATTACAATAATGGCTTTCTGTATTTTATTGTTAGTAATTCGGTTAATTAAAATACACAGCCCATTTTAACTGAAATATTAAATATAAACTACCTTAATCTGATTCCTAGCTAAAGAAATAATGACGTCAAATATGAACGTCGTTTTGAAATGAAAAGTTTATCATGATATTACTATTAAATAGAACACAAACGTTTTGAATGCTTTTCAAAGAATGTCCTGGCACGAGTGGAACAAAAACCCTCCACAAAATGGAGAAAACATTAAACTTGTGCCTCATTCACGAAAATAATACATCTTGAAATAAAAGCCACTAATTTTTTGTTCATTTTGATATTTCGTGACCGCGCTCATTGAACAAGCCATCACGTTAATTATTTTATGAATAAATCGCGTTGAAATTTCGTTAATATAATATTTTCCAAGGTCTTATTATGGCTTGAAATTTGTATTATTTTCATTTGAATGCGTGCATGATGTAATCGCTTGGTTCAAACTTAATCATAATAAACCGTTATCAGAAAAAGTTTTATAAGGTTTTCGACTTCCGCATTGTTGGTAAGAACTTACGTCAAAATTGATCAACCCTTCGGCTTCAATTCAAAGCTCTTTTGCCGCTCTATAATGTCTCATATGACACGGGTATTTCTGACTTTTTATATTTTCTTGGGAGTGCAGAAAAGGCAGAAATTGACTGACTTCTAAAACTATGGAATTAACAATTCATTTATTAATCTAATGGTCTAAGATCCGAATATAGGTCGACCTTCACCGGCGTGATAATAGAATGAGACCAATTTTATAATAAATGTAGTCTATTAAAAAATCTATTAAAGATGGGTTGACTGAAAAAATCCTGGACAGGACATTTTAATTAATTTTTAAAAAATATTTTTTTTAATTAATTGCAGTACTTATCAAGATAATAAAAAAAATTATAATAGACTTGAAGTATGAAACCTACAGAATGTGCAGTCATAGGGTTTTCTAATATTTACCTGGACAAACTGCTAGGTTGGCAAGTATAAAACAGGCATGTCCGTACCACTTACTTTCACTTGATGGGATGATAGAAAAAAAATATATAGCATGAGCGCTGTTTTATAACAAAATTGTTTATCGTCTCAACACTGCATAATTAAAAAAATAAAAAGATTTTTTTAATAATTAACTAAAAATATCCTGTCCAGGATTTTTTCAGTAAACCCATCTTTAATAGATTTTTTAATAGACTACATTTATTATAAAATTGGTCTCATTCTATTATCACGCCGGTACAGGTCGACCTATATTCGGATCTTAGACCATAAGGAAGTATTTGCAGGTTATTTGGAAAGAAACCGGTACCATTCATATCGTTAATTCAGTCTGAGTTAATATTTACACATTTAAGATGGCTGTACAAGGATTGTTAAGCTTATAATTAGGTTAAGTCTTGTAAAATGTAATAACACAATGTGCCTATAACAATTTTTATATTTTCAGAATCATGATTGTCTCGCGGAGAGACGGGTTAGTTTAATTGAGCGTATTTTTCAACCTTTTTTTCATTATACTTGTATACGCATTAAGTCAGCTTATTCTGTGTTTACTTCAACACAATTCTTGCTTAACATTCTAGATAATTGTCAACAATATGTTGAGATGTAACAAAGGCTTACACTCCATTAACAGGCGACAACAGCTAAACTAAATTATACTCAAGATAGGCTTCTAAATAGATAAGGATAAGGATATACTGACGGAAACTACGCTAATCTACTAGTTATCTATTTTCATACTGTAAGGATTTGAATTTTGTTTGTTTGTAGTAAGCTACGAAAATAGCTAAGTGGTTTTGAAAATTCTTCCATTAGGCAAAGTGTGATATAGGCAATATTTATTTATTATTATTATAATTATAACAACATAATAATAACAGGTATAATCATCAGAACAAATAAAAATAAATTATTGCATTGTGAAGTAATTTTTTATAGTGGAATATATTGTTTTAAAATTTTAAATATGCCAGTAATATTTGTATAAAAGTTAAGGATTTACTA
The DNA here is from genome assembly GCA_029959065.1 of Colias behrii. Lineage (NCBI taxonomy): Eukaryota > Metazoa > Arthropoda > Insecta > Lepidoptera > Pieridae > Colias > Colias behrii. The sequence continues at coordinate 2,639,094 of JARWMC010000013.1, forward strand.
ATATAGTTTAGCCCATGTGTTGTTTGTTAGTGTTAGATATCATATTATTATAGACAGCACAGAAATTTTGCAGGCTCAGAAGACCAGAGTTTTGCTCTTAAAATAAATAGTTTGCATAACGCTGACTTTGTATATCTCTTGTCTTATGACATCCACAATTCACAAACACTGACTCTTCAAAATAAGAGAGACGTAGGAAAACGAATGTAGTATTTATTTGGCCATGCCAAATTGTCGCTTGCTTTTAAGATAATTACAATTTTTTGTTGTTTATGATATCTATTCGTTAGTGTAGTAAGTACCTACATACTTGATATACGTATAAAATATGTAGTTTTATAGCATGTGAAGAATTATAAGAAACCAGATTACCGCCCGCGGCTTCGCCCGCTTTGTCTAAAACCTAATAAATTATTATACTAAAACCTTCCTCTTGAATCACTCTATCTATTGAAAAAAACCGCATCAAAATCCGTTGCGTAGTTTTAAAGATTTAAGCATACAAAGGGACATAGGACAGAGAAAGCGACTTTGTTTTATACTATGTAGTGATATAGCTAGTAGAAAAGACTGCTCAATTACATGTTCATCTATACTTATTTTTTAATATTATAAAGCTGAAGAGTTTGTTTCTTTGTTTCCACGGGCTAATCTCAGGAACTACTGGTCCGATGTGAAAAATTATTTCGGTGTTAGATAGCCCATTTATCGAGGAAGGCTATAGGCGACTAACTCATATCATCACGCTAAGACTAACAGGAGCTGAGCAATGCGAGTAAAACTGCGGGGCACAGATAGTAAAGAAATATAGTCAGTGCAATTGATTTGAAATGCATTTACCCCATGTCAAAATGGGTCACGGACTATATTTTATGATACTAGTAATAACAATGAAAATATAAAAGGTGCCATATAGTATTCAGGAAAAGGCTATTTGCTTGACCTCTTTTCATAAGTGCTTCGCGACTAAGTAATGAATATTGAGTATAAACGCGGCGGCAGATTGACGGACTATAAAGCAAGTAATGATCTCATGTTATTTAATGTGTTATTGGTACAAATAAATGCATTTTCTCTCTTCTTTCTTTCTTTGTTATAATTAAAAATTTCGTGTCTATTTTCAATGTTAAGCCCAGAATTTACTACACGTACCGCAAGCCTTGCATCGAGCCATACCCATCTAAGAAGAAATCCGTCAATATCCTACGAGCTACGAACCGTAACCCGAACTTAAAATTAAAGAATTCACACTAAGCCTTAACATGCAGATTTGTCTGCAGACTTGTCGCACGCGAGTAAACAATGTGTCTAATTTTATTTAAAGATGTTAAATTCCCGTAAGTACCAAACAAATACCAAATGATAATTGATGTGGCATAACTAAGTGTAGACAGATTTTTTCTGTCTTTGCAGATTTAATAATATATGAAAGAGATAAACTTCAAGAGCCAATTAACAAGTAACGCATATGCCTCTATTCCCGTTAGTCAGAAAAATAAAACAAATTGTTATTCAGCGAATATTTGATTGGGTGTGAAAGCATAACAAAGAAGCCGAGTCAAGTGTGCTTTACACGTTGTGTAAAGTGAATTAAAACCTTACTTCATTGCAGTATAGTGCAATTTTGTATAACACATATACCTACATATTTAAATATCTGCATTCATGCTGTCTGTCCAGTGGAAATGTCCACGTGACGTGGTACGGAAATCTTTTGTTATCAACTGCGTAATTCAAATATTACAATAAGTACATTACATTTATGTACTAAATAATGTTACGTAGAGCAGTGGTAGAGTCTTGAAAATTAATCAAAAAGTCAACTAAACTAAATCGGCGTGCAAAAATTAAATGATTTTTCACTTTATCTGCTCATTAGCTAAGACATCGAACAAAGGGGGTAAGTTTATACATCAATATCTCAAAACAGAATAATTAGCTGTCCCGGCAAAAAAATGCGCGTATTATAACACTTATTAATTTATTAAAGTAGGTACTTACACGTTTATCTATACTTATATAAGTATTTATTTAAAAATTATATTATATGTATGTTTATCAGCCATCTGGTTTCCATAACACAAGCGAAAGCTTAGTATGGGATCAGATCGTGCCGTGTGTGAAAATTGGCCTGAAATATTTATATTTATTTATTATTTATTTATTTATTATTGATTTATTTATTATTTATTTATTTACTTAATATTATAATAATTACATAGTATAAAGCAAAGTCGCCTTTTCTGTCCCTATGTCCCTTTGTATGCTTAAATCTTTAAAACTACGCAACGGATTTTGATGCGGTTTTTTTTAATAGATAGAGCGATTCAAGAGGAAGGTTTTAGTATATAATTTATTAGGTTTTAGACAAAGCGGGCGGTACGCTAGTAATATTATAAAGCTGAAGAGTTTGTTTGTTTGAACGCGCTAATCTCGGAAACTACTGGTCCGATTTGAAAAATTCTTTCGGTGTTAGAATGCCCATTTATCGAGGAAGGCTATAGGCTATATATCATCACGCTAAGACCAACAGGAGCGAAGCAATGCGGGTGAAACCGCGTGGAACAGCTAGTTAAATATAAATGGCGCCATACTTCATCAACTTGTGCAATAATATAAGGTCCAATGACCGACGTGATAATATGTATTATTATTAATGAATGAAAGCTGTTACAAATGTTATCGTTTCCCATTCTAGGGTTATAACTATGAAAATTTAATATTTTCAGGGGATTATAAACGCGTTTTCTGCAATAATATGTAGGTACATAATATTCTTTCAGATATTACAAAAAAAATGAATTTCGTTTAAATGCATTGCGATTACGTAAAATAGCAGAAACCCCTTTACATTAAAACATTATAACACAAATGAAACATTACATTCAAAAGTATCTTGTTAATCACAGTAACATCTTGTCAATATTCTCTAAATATAACAGTACTAACTGCTCCGCGCGGTTTCACCCCCGTGGCTCCACTCCTGTTGGTCGTAGCGTGATGATACATAGCCTATAACCTTCCTCGATAAATGGGCTATCTAATCTAAAATAATTTTTCAAATCGGATCAGTAGTTTCCGAGATTAGCGCGTTCAAACAAACAAACAAACAAACAAACTCTTCAGCTTTATAATATTAGTATAAATAAAAACAGTATTTAAACCATGAACTGTAACGGCAAATCCATCAGTAAATTCCATCAAACAATAGTTTGAAACCCAGACCCATCGATACGAATCGATTTTCCAATTGCATGCATAATGTGCATGCAGTTCAAACAAATTAGCCTAAACATAGGCTTTGAAGCTAGAATTACTAATGATCTAGAATGCGTAATGCCCTTTTTTGGATACACGTGTAGTGAAAATTTTCTGTAAAATTTATAGAGACGACATTGTTATGTAAAAACTGTAAATCAAAAGATAGAATAAAATCTGGGGGCACGGTAGTGCCCCCGCCAAGACGAGCCAAGCGAAAGCGAAGCGCACGGGCACTACCTACCTTTTCTCGAAGCGCTTCGACGTTTTTTTGAACCCTCATAACTTGGGTTTGGATTATGCTAGATCAACAAAATTTTCGGGATATATTGTCAATAGCGGACTTATTGAACATATTAAGTTTTAATTACATTAGCTTTTATACTTCAGATTTTATTTATATCTAAAAAACGCTAATTTCGTCACTGACTCACTGATGATCATCAAAATTCTTAAGGTATTTCCTAATGTCCTAGAAAGCTGAAATTTTGTATGTAAGCTAGTATTAGCACACAAACAACAAAAAAATTATAAAACTTGTAACTTTCATCCCCCAACCCCTTAAACTAGGGGATGGGAGTTTGTATGAGACCTGTAATTTTAAATTAAATTTTGATGACGCTAGAGGTCTAATCTAATAATCTAAAACTTGGTTCCCCTAGATATATATATGTATAGGTACTCCTTGTTAAAAAAAAAATTAAAAATTTAATCGACATATATTGAGACATATACTTCAGATCAGGACATATAAATATGAATGAATAGAAGTGTTGCGAACGTCTCCTGCCTCTTACGTCCACACAGTAGCTAAAAATAAAAATAAATTGTCCTTGACAAGAGAGTGGGCTATAAAAAAAGGCGTCTCTGATTTGCAAGAAATACACCCCAAAAAAAGAACAAAAAAATAAAAAAAAATTTTGTTACAAACAACTTACAAAAAGAAATGAAATCCCACCAAAAACATTTTTATGTAAAATGTTGCCAAGACGAGCCCATATGACTCGCACTGTCAAAAAGTTATCAGATCTCATGTAGACCCAAGCTTCTAACACTACACGCCCTAACTCTACAAGGCCTAACTTCACAAACTCTACACCTTAGTCAAAATATGTGGCTTGGCCGTTCGTTACTACAAGAACTATTGTATAACACAAAAGTAATGAACAGTGAATTAATTTTTCACCTTACGCCGATGTGAATGTAGCGAAATGGCCAAGCCACATATTTTGACTAAGGTGTAGAGTTTGTGAAGTTAGGCCTTGTAGAGTTAGGGCGTGTAGTGTTAGAAGCTTGGCTCTACATGAGATCTGATAACTTTTTGACAGTGCGAGTCATATGGGCTCGTCTTGGCAACATTTTACATGAAAATGTTTTTGGTGGGATAAAATTTACTTAATAATTAAATTTACTATTATTTAAACTTGTGCAAATGTTGAAAATGAGAATTCTTATGAACCTGTTAAAATTTAAATAATTTTAAAAAATAAAGAAATTCCCATTTTTAGTAACGGTTTTGAAGTAAACTAGAAGAAAAAAATGATTTAACATTTATGTTAAAAATGTTAGAGATTTGCGTAGCGAAGTTATTTTTACAAACCAGTGCTTCCAAAAATGATGAAGGTTTTAAATACGTAGCCTTCTATTCTCACCAATAAAATTCTCTGTTATTGTAAATGTTTAAAAAGACACGCTTTTATTGTCTCACTTGTATGTGACTCCTTAGACTCGATTTCGACTCACTTTAAACGGACTTTGTACACTTATCATGAATCGATGATAATACAATTTAAAGCGTTTTTTTAACTGTACTGTATTTCCGATATTCTTAACGTGTTTTGTACTTCTCTTTGGAGACTGTAAGAGGTTATATTATGTATTTATTACATTTCGATAGCAGGAGCTTTAGTACTGTTCATTTGGCTATCAAGTACCCTTCGGATGTTCATCAGATAAACGTGACCGAGTGTGGAGATACCGACCCTTCAAGCGGAACCTTAATGACGTGGAGTTCCTAATATCTTTGTGATTGACAACGATATCTTTGTAGGTATTAAGATATTTGATTGGAAGATTATGCACTGTAGTGGACGATAGGTCTTTTGTAAAGTCAGATGAAAGAATCTATTTTTTTTTAAGTATAACTTTTTTACATTAAATATCGATCCATAGAAATATAATATCCCCTTTTTATTCAGAAACATAAGAAACAAGAAACGAAGGTAAATAATGCCGATTTTAGAACAAGTAAAAAAGCTCTATCAGCCAGAGTTGAAAGTATTTTCAAAGTTTACAGATTATTTTGTGACCTGATGATGGGAGGTCTTTGTCTATACTTCTAGTTCATAATCAGAGCCATTTACTTGAAATTCTGATAGATCAGACTTTTTAAATAATACGAAAACATTTTCTCTTTTGATTTGATTTCCATTCCACACGTTCAATCACACACATGTGTTAGCAAAAATCTGTGATTTTCATTTCCCTGCCATCTGTTCGCTTCTACCAACAATTTAATAAGGAACTTCAATTTTCTATAATATAATATGTATATTGTATACTAATATATGTATATGTTTATCTACACTAATATTATAAAGAGGAAAACTTTGTTTGTTGGATTGTAATGAATAGGCTCATAAACTACTGGACCGATTTTAAAAATTCTTTCACCATTCGAAAGCTACATTATCCACGAGTAATATAGGCTATATATAATCATGCTAAGACCAACAGGAGCGGAGTAATGCGGGTGAAACCGCGCGGCACAGCTAATTGTATATAAAATGCAAAAGGAGACTGACTGACTGATTTATCAAGGCACAGCCCAAACTTCTGGACCGAGCTGAAATTTGACATGCATATAGCCACTGTGAATGGCTGCTAAGAAAGGATCTTGATAAATTCTTCCTCCAAGATGATAAAATAAGAGATGGAAGTTTGTACCATTAAATTTTTTATCCACGCAGACGAAGCTGCAGGCAACACTATATTATATAATGTCATAGTATAAATTTAAAGATGAAAGTGAAAGGATGCGGGTTCGTGTCCCGCCTCGTGATCGATTTTTTTCAAATCCTATCCTTCCTACTATAATATTATAAATGCGAAAGTTTGTGAGGATGTGTGTGTGTTTGTTACTCTTTCACGCAAATTCTTCTGAACCGATTACAATGAAATTTAGCACACATATAGAGGGTAACTTGGATTAACTCATAGGTTTTATCCCGAAAATCCCACGGGAACGGGGACTATGCGGGTTTTCCTTTGAAAACGCGGGCGAAGCCGCGGGCGAAAATCTAGTGCTTAATAAATTTATATTTATAAAGTATTTGAATGCCAAAAAACCAAAAATATTAAATTCAATATAATGACGTCATAATGTTTTCTGAAAGAAGACATTGGACCAGCGTGTAATAAAAACTAAATGGAAAGTCCGAAACTGTTTATCCAAAAGTTATAAAGGATAAAGTTGAGGCATTTAATCAAAAGTTAAAGAGCACATGTGTTGTTATGAGGCGGTATGTAGTACACGCTGTCCTAATTGGCAAATATGAAACTATATGAAGGAAATATTTCATTTTGGACGTAGAAAACTTGTAAGACTGATTCTTTATGCTTTGTCTTAATAATGATAATATTGTACGAACTATACAAATAGGTATAGTTCATAATCTCGTTCTATATATAAGGTAGAAGGAGATTTAAAATTATACCTTATATATTTAAATTATGTTTATTCGACGTATAGAATATATTATTAGTTATATTTAAAAACATCCTTTATTAAAATTATTTAGATATTACTAAGTATTTCAGTTATTTTATAAATAATCAATTAAATTAACTCTACATTTTCATTTTCCTTTTCCGCAAGTTTGGATGTTTCAATAGATATTATGGTGTTTGTTTTTCAATTACGCTAAACCTACTGATAACGAAAAATACTCGAAAATATTAAATAATCAGTAACAGATATTTCATATTAACTTACCAATAGTTGTCACATTATAATATCATACAATATTATAAATGCGAAAGTTTGTGAGTACATATGTATGGATGTTTGTTACTCTTTCACGCAAATACTATTGAACCTATCACAATTAAATTTGGTATTTCGGTAGCTGAAAATCCAGAATAACACATAGTCTACTTTTTATTTCGGAGTTCCCCATATCAATATAGGGTTTCCACGCGGACGAAGTCGCGGGCGGCCTCTAGTTTATTATACAAACTATATAGGTTATTATACAACCTATATGGGTTATTATACAACCTATATGGGTTATTATACAACCTATATAGGTTGTATAATGTATCGTCTAATCACATGTGTTCCAATTGCGAGATTGTTAATCAAGGTACAATTGCGTATCAGCTTCTGACGGCTGTGATCAATTACTGTACATAGCTATAGTAATTACAATTTACCTACACCGAATTCGGAGATGTCTAGGCTGTCTTCACTTGTATCAGAATTTGGTACAAAGTTAAGTTGTATAGAGGAGCGGGTGACCAAGCTCGAGGCCGCCTCCTGTGCAGAGAGCAGTTTAAATATTTCTCAACAAAATAAAGAGATCAATGACACGATAAACGTTTTAAAAAATCGGCTCAATGAGTCTGAACAAGAAAAACTATTAAACGATGTTGAAATAACAGGAGTGACAGAAAATAGTGGGGAAAATCTTTTGCATATCGTGATTACTTTAGCGCAAAAAATAGGCTTAACGTTAGATGAGCGCGATATAGTAAATGTTCAACGTCGGGGCCTGCGTCGGGCGGCAGGGAGCGCGGGCGCGGGCGGCACGAGCGGCGCGGCGGACGGGGCGAGCGCGCGGCCGCGGCCCATAGTCGTGCGCCTCACGCGGCGACATCTGCGCGACGAGCTGCTGCGCGCGGCGCGCGTGCGGCGCGGCGCAGACACCAGCGGCACGGGGGTGGGAGGGGAGCCGCGGAGATTTTATATTAATGAACACCTCACTCATGCAAATACTGTTAGGGCGCACAAAGCAATGGCGATTTGTTTGGACGCGCGGAGGACGTATTTTTGCTAGGCTAAATCAAACCTCTAGGCTCATAAGTATACGCTCCCAGGAGGATCTGGATAAGGTTTTTTCCTCATAAACATGTTTGATTACTGTGTATCTTATTTCATTGTATATGTAAAAAATGTTCACACTAATAATAAATTCATCACAGATATACGCCTGTCAATATTAAGTTATACATATTTTGTTTATAATCATGTTGTCGTAATCTCGCGAATATCAAATTGTATTTATGTCTTTGTAAACACTATGAAGCTAAACCAATTTAAAAGTTTTTTGTTCAATGTTAATTTATTGTGTTATCAACTGAAATCATTTTGTGTATTTATTCACTCAAAGATACTGTGTGGTAATTTAATGGTAATAATGTCTACTTATCAAACGCTGTTACTTAAATATTGCAACTGCATCAAAATGGGCTATCCCATGATATTCACTAATAATAATCTGTTGCTATTATCGTGTAATGTAATAAGTATTTACTTCTTTTACTTATTTAAGATTCTTGTTGATTTTCTACAAGGGTTATTAATTAATAATATGATTGAAATCTTAGATGCTGGGTTTTTCTGTTTTATTTACTTTTATTTTAATATATTACATGTTATTTGCTATTATTTTTATATATTATGTGTAGTTTATTTTCTCTATGTTATGATTTATATTTATCACTTTAAAAAATGATGGGTTGCTGCAAAAATAAATTAAAACTTGGTTTTCTCAATCCTGGCTCGCTAGGGAACAAGCACGACGAATTTATTATTGCTATGGTAAACCACTGTGTCGATATAATGGCTATCAATGAGACGTGGCTGCGTCCGGGGGAAGAAGGACGCGCACCGACTGTCCCTGGATACAAGCTACGTCACATGCCTCGCCCGAGCTGTGTCCGCTCCCGTGGTGGCGGGGTTGGCTTTTACATAAAGAGTGGCCTAACTGTACGTACTTTGACCCATCCGGCGTCAGCTGTTGAACAAATGTGGCTTAAAGTCACGGTCCGAGGTAAGGTGTTAGTAATCGGAACGGCATATCGCCCTCCCTGGATGGATACTGATATATTTTTTGGTGCTCTGGCAGACACGTTGGGCTCTCTTTTATGGAGTGATCATACTGTTTTGTTGGGTGATTTTAATATTAATTTGCTAAATAGGAATCATCCCAATTGTAATAAATTTAACAACTTTCTAAGTGTACATAGTTTAAAGCAACTCGTAGCTGAGCCTACTCACTTTACTTCTAACTCCGAAACTCTCATCGATGTTATTTGTGCTAATACTTCTATCTCGCAAATAAAAGTGGATTATATAGTTACTCTCAGCAGCCATGCTTTTATATCTTGTGTTTTAAATATTAAGAAAGATAAGCCTAAACTGAGGAAATTTATGTGTAGACCGCTAAAAGATATAGATACAGATGTTTTTAAAAGTTCTTTAAACAATATTAACTGGGACAAAATAATAGGTATGAGTGACGTTAATGACATGGTGACCACCTTAACACATTATATAATATCTTTATTCGACTTTTACGCACCTATGAAAACGCACATTATCAAAGACAGACAATACCCGTGGATAACGTATAACATGAAGCTAATTATGAAACGCCGCAACGAAGCGCATATAAGAGCACGCAAGACTAAACTTGATTCACATAAGGAGTACTATAAAGAGCTAAAAAAATACGTTGAAACTGCCTTAGAGTCCGAAAAGCGTGCGTACTTTGATACTTTCATACATTCCAATATTAAAAGACCTCGAGAGATGTGGAAGAACATTAAAAGTCAAGTTCAGCTAACGTCAAGAAAAGATGGCCTACTATCACCTCATTTAAGTGACCCTGATAAAATAAACGCGCACTTCCTTAATATTCCCGGGATTAACCAATTATCTTTATCTACTCTCTCATTCTACGAGTTTCACCGTTACAGTGATAGCACTTTTGAACTACGGACTGTCAATGAGACAACGGTACTGAAGGCGATAAACGAATTAAAATCCCAAGCGGTTGGTATTGACGGCATCTCCCTTGACATGCTTCTCCTCACAATTTCAAAAACATTGCCCATACTAACACACATCGTTAATACATCGATCCGTACTAACATCTTTCCTCATCTATGGCGCCATGCCATAGTATGCCCAATCCCAAAGAAAGAAAACCCGGATGATTTCAAAGATCTACGCCCCATCAGTATACTTCCCTGCATGTCCAAAGTCCTAGAAAAAATTGTACACAACCAGCTCATGGAGTTCTTGGAGTCAAATAAGATCCTTCCTGACCGACAATCTGGTTTCCGCAAATATAGAAGCACTTCAACTGCATTGATGGACGTTGTTGATGACATTTTGGGAGCACAAGATAGAGGAATGGCTACGGTTCTTTTGCTTCTCGATTACACTCGCGCATTTGATACTATAAATACCGATTTATTGTTGTCGAAACTAGCTTACTATGGTTTAAGTACAAATGCTGTGAAATGGTTTAACAGTTACCTCAGTGGTAGAACTCAAAAGGTTTCGGTTGCAAAGGAAGATGGTAGCAAACGTTTTTCGGACTGCAAAAGTATCTCGAGGGGAGTTCCCCAGGGATCAATATTGGGACCTCTATTATTTATCCTGTACAGTGCCGATGTAGTGTCACGCATAAAACATTGCAATTACCAGATGTATGCTGACGATATGCAACTGTACATATCTTGCTATCCTAACGAAACACAAAATGCCATAAACCTAATTAATTCGGATTTAAATAGTGTTTTTACATGGTCCGTAAGTAATTCTTTATTTTTAAATTTATCAAAAACCAAATTTATGCTTCTAGGAAGCCCTAAGATGGTAAAAGCGATTGAGCAATTTGATCCCAAAATAGTAGTTAATAATAATTTAATCGAACGTGTGCACGAGGCAAGGAATTTAGGCTTATTATTTGACGAGAATTTGAGATTCGAAAAACATGTAAATAACACTATTTCTAATTCTTTTTATAGGTTAAAAATCTTGTATAAAATAAGAAAATATATAAATTTAAATTTACGTATCCGTCTATGTGATTCTCTTGTTTTGTCGAAATTTAACTTCTCGGATACTGTATATGGCCCTAGACTGCTGAGCCGTACTAAAACAGCTATACAACGCGTCCAGAATGCCTGCGCACGATATTGCTGGAACGTTCCACCTAGGAGCCACATCAGTCCCTATCTTAAAGACGCCAGTATTTTAAATATGGATGGACGTAGGCAATTACATTTTGCTACTTTATTATTTGGGTTGATGCACAAAAAAATACCATCATACCTATATAAAAAATTAGCTTGGTTAGGTCAACGAAGCGACCTAAAATACAAAACCAGATTTGCCAGCATAAAGCTTTCGGTTCCCATGCACCACACTGCATCATTTAGAGGCGGTTTCACATACAGCGCCACTAAGTGCTGGAACAACCTTCCACCACCCCTGTCTGAAGTAAAAACTATCACAAACTTTCGTTTTAAATATAAAAAATATTTATTAAATACGCTGTACCAGCCTTAGTGTCGTTGATGTTTCCCGCTGTATTTGTATATTTCTACGTATTTAATATAATACTTGTTATTTTAGTTATTTATTATTCTTAATTTATTACACATTTATTTCTCATATTATATAAGCAGAGTAAGTGCTAATATTAATAAATATATATCACATGTAGGTATCACTATTCCATCGTTGTATATACATATATATATTTTTCAGATTTGTTATCTATTTATTTATTATAGTCTGTGTTTGTACTTAGCTACAATGCAAAGTACGTAGGTATAAGCTGTAACTCCAATCGTCGCAATCGATAGGGGCTCCTGAAAATCAGTGCTGTTAGTGTTCCTATGGGGCACTACAGCTTTTAACTGAGTAGTCCCTTTTGATAATGGACATTACCACACAGTTCTTTGTTGTTGTTTTTAGTTATATTTTTTAAGTTTAGTTATAAGGTTTATTATATTATTTTATTTGTTTTGTTTTAAGTAAGTTTTATTAGTTTTTAAGTTCTATTGGTTTTATTGTTTTCTTTTTTAATTATGTTTGTTTTTTGTATCTGTGTGGTGTGTTTTTTATTGTCAATAAATGTGTTTATTATTATTATTACCATTATCCATCATATAACTCCATAATACTCGGGTACCACCAGAAGGACGGTACCCGGTCTTTTGGAAGGCTTACGTGGGGACACGGATCCAACACGCAGAGGCCCTTTTGAGAGTTTTAATGTGTTGTGGGACACCAGCCGCAGCCTGCCCATGACTGCACTATATAGAGATACAGCCCTGGGCAGTCCGCGGCCGATGTAGGACTATTACAGAAAATGGAAATAAATAACTGGACTATGGAAAGGGGTGCTATGTGGACAGGTTACTGGGTCTATAGGAACTATGGCGTCTGCCTTTCTACAACAAAGTTTGTAAAAATATATTGGCAGACGGTGACTCGCCCTCTCACAGATGGGCCCTCTAAAAAGTCGCTGTAACTTAGCAACAAGAGGGCAACATGTCGTGAGCAGCTAAGGGTGGAGAGGCGTCCCTGGACTTTAAACGACGATCACGCGCTCCCTGAGGGTCCAGCATCACGTGCCCACTCGCCACTTACGCTTCGCATCCACCCTTCGAGCTAAAAGCTCTCGCGACTCCACTCTGGCCGGCCGGTTAAGGCAAGCCAGAGGTGGGGGTCCTGTCCTCGTTAGGCTTCACTCCGACCGGCCGGTGAAGGCAAGCCGGAGATGAAGACAGGGGCCTCCCCCGGGAGCACTCGGTTCCCGCGGGGTCGCTACTCCCCGACACCACGCCACAAGGTGTCCTGCGGGTTGACTGATTGCACGGGTGGAATATCTATTGTCACGTAAACAATAGATATTCCAACCGTGGGCGATGGGGTCGTCACATCCCTACGCCCTTATTATTATTATTATTATTGAATTAGCAACGCGGGCGAATTTCTTTCTTCTTTGTTTTTGCTTAATGTGAAGTATATTAATTACATTTTCAGCCACCCGCGTTACATTAATTATATGTATTATATATCTATCCTCTACCTTAGGTGGCCTGGAAGAAATCGCTTTAAAGCGATAAGGTCACCTTTTGTACTTTACCTCGCATCTATACAACTATAATATATACTGTACATTGTAATGTTAAATGGTGTGGTACAATAAATCTATACTAATATTATAAAGCTGTAGAGTTTGTTTGTTTGAACGCGCTTATCTTGGGAACTACTGGTCCGATTTGAATAATTCTTTCGGTGTTAGATAGTTCATTTATCGAGGAAGGCTATAGGGTATATATCATCACGCTACGACCAACGGGAGTGGAGCCACGGGGGTGAAACCGCGCGGAGAGCTAGTGGTTAAATAAATACATTATCTGTAAAATATAGATAAAGACGTTACAAACTATTGAATTAATATTTAGATGAAATGAGTAAAATATACCTGACTAATTGAATTATTTAAAAACTTTAATAGCCGATGTTATTTTACTGCATCTGATGAGAAAATAATATATTATAGTATTTGTAACTTAAGAAATTATTTATCTATCTAGTATTTTCTGGTAAATAGAGTTTTTCAATAGTTATTTTTTTATAAAAAAATTAAAAATTGTAAGATTAACTTTTCATTTGTTAAGTTGATTGATTACTTCATCTGATATGAAACATAACAAGATTGTATTATTCAACAATAATGTTAAGAAAGGTTTTGTTAACACAACACTAAAGTTACATCAACCATAGATAATGTATAAGATCCTTAAGCATTCCGACACAGATACAAAAAAATAAATCTCTTTCCACACGAATGAAGTAAGCCCTCTTTGTGTGAGGACCCTTCACTCATGTGAGACTTAAATATTATTTGCGTTTAAGTTTTATGAGAACTTTTTTATTTGAATTTTTTGAAGTACCTATGTTAAATGTTTGGTCGGTTAAGTTTTAAACAATCTGTTGTTAGATTTGTAAAATATTATCAGGTTTTATTTTTTGCAATGTAAATTGAGGCTTTATCTCCAAAGTTTTCAACTGTAAATTTTAACCAAAACGTTAGTATTTATACAACTGTATTCAAGTAAAATATCAAGGGATCAAAGGGCTGAAACCATAAAACAGAGAGGATACATTTTTGCAGTTACTTAAGTTTGAAATATTCCATATCATATTTACATTACCATAAGTTATATAATTATTATTCTAACTGCACATGACTACACTCCTTTTTCAACTAAAATTTTTGTTTGAATTAAAATAAGCGTGATGCCTGCAATATATCGTCTAGATGTTATGTGGGTGTAAGTGGCTAAATCGTGGAAACCGCAGAAACTACAATACAGAGACGCCGGTCTGTCTCCGCTCGGAAATCTGGAGACCAGCCAATTGTAAGATGCAGCCGTGAACGAGTCTAGGTGGATCTAATTCTATGTAAAATTACGATTTTATGTGTAAATTTTAATGTTTACTAGCTTACGCGGCTTCGCCCGCTTTGAAACCTAATCACTATACAGTATAAAACAAAGTCGCTTTCTTTGTCCCTATGTCTCTATGTATGCTTAACTTTAAAACTACGCAACGGATTTTGATACGGTTTTTTTTAATAGATAGAGTGATTCAAGAGGAAGGTTTTAATATATAATTTCTTAGGTTTTAGACAAAGCAGGCGAAGCCGCGAGTGGAAAGCTAGTAATTTATATACTAAAACCTTCTTCTTGAATTACTCTATCTATTAAAAAAATGCATCAAATCCGTTGTGTAGTTTTAAAGGTCTAAGCAATACATATAAACTTAAATACGTATGTTTATAAGTAGCCTTTACTGTAGATCTTTTATAAAATTAACTGATGTATCTATATTTCTGGTATGATATCGAAATAAAGATGTAGCGTCTTATGAATATGTAAGTGTATATGACGAAAGTATAAACTATGCCTACTTAATA
The DNA here is from genome assembly GCA_029959065.1 of Colias behrii. NCBI lineage: Eukaryota > Metazoa > Arthropoda > Insecta > Lepidoptera > Pieridae > Colias > Colias behrii. Next base: position 2,654,363 of record JARWMC010000013.1, read on the forward strand.
TTTTACATATGAAAGCGAGAATTTTCTACGCCAGCTGTAAGCAAAATTTTGATAAATACGCAGCTGAAACAATGAAGAAGGAAATAGGTACGACATTTTTATCGCGAAAACAAAACTGGAAGGGCGTGAAATAGGGGATGTAAATTTAGAAAACGACGGACGCGTGATAATAGATACTCATAAATAAAGTATGAATGAAGTCAAGTGAAGCCAGCGGAAAAGCTAGTATTGCATAGAACGTTACCCTTATGTAAAATAATCGAAAAACCCTCTCAAAATCCAATATAGAGCGCTTGTAGTTCACGCAATGTGGTGTAAAAAATCGTTTGAAACTATTGTTGACTCTCCCCAAATATCTTTATGTGTCACTGTGAATTTTCTATATATTCCAACGCCATTTTTGCAATCGAAAACGATTGCGAGCGAAGTTTGCATTTGTTTTAGTAAAATATTGTGATTTATTACTGCGTTTTTAACGTTCAGTGGATGTGCAAAAATTTGTAACATATAGATCAAAAATATTTTTATAAGCACTTTGTATTAAACTTAATTTCGAGGTCTTGATAAAGGAAAAAGTTAGGTAACATGTTTTATGTCTAATGAAACGAATCAACTTTTAAGAACACTGTTAAGGCCTTAATAGGGGCTAGCGACCTTGGCGACGATTTACAAGGCGGGATCGGGGGACCGGCCGCGGCGCGAATCTACCGAGGTAAAAGTACGTATAAAAATTATTAAAAAGATATTTGGATATGGAATCAAAATTTAAAACAACCATGCCCTGTTTCATGTTCATAAACACACTGTAAAAACACTACAATAATTGACGTTATATTAGACTTAGCGTGTTGGTTTAAAGTCCAAAAATCGACCTCAGTTCATGATTTTTTTCAAAAAAACCTGATTGTAAAATAAACAAATTAAAACAACCATGCCCTTTATCATATTCGAAACTTTAATATACATTTTTTTTTAGATATGTACATTAAGAATCTAAGAAGAAAAACGGTTATAACTAGAGTTAGTTTTCGGTATTAAAAGGGAATTCTACCCGATTCAGGCCTTAATATAAACCACAGATTTTTTTACCCGTAAAATGCCTTTCATACAATTTTATATCAAACCTCGTATGTGTGGCACTGTATCAAGTAATCTGTCTTATCGTTTTACAAAATAGTTTCAATAAAAATGTCTCGTCTAATTCTTCGCATTAAAGCCTTATTATTTTTGCCAACCGAATCTGACCCTTATGTACTAAGCACCAGGGTTAAATTTCAATCGTTTAACGCTATCAAAAGGAATAGTCATTCCATTGCTTAAAAAGAAGATGTAAAACATCAAGGCAAAAAGCCACAAACCGTCGCTGTTACTAAAACAACATTGTTTAAACTTTAACCGCTAATTTCAGTGTTTTTGTACATACTAAGTATATCACTTTCATTTAGAATTTGAATATGTCGATGTAATATTATATGTTATTTTATTTTATATAGTCTTTTTTCGAAATTCGAACTTCCCTTTCTAAGACCACTGAATGTATTCCACAGTACGTATAGTAACAAAACATGTATTCGTCAAATCTATATTGTAATACGAACACAAAAATCGTGAAAAACGTATGAAAAGTGACCCACTGCGTAGTGACATAGATTGGTATTTGTTATATTATTCAGTTTTTATTAAAGTGCTGATACATTTAAAATATACAACTATACACTAAATTTATTTTATGGCAATAGGAGTAGAGCGGTTTTACATTTACCTACTCTATGTATTTGTAACTTATGGTAAAATAAAATTAAAAGCCTGTGTGCAAGTAATTACTAGCAAATTGTTGTCTTACTATAGATATAATCAAGAAACGTATTGCGTAGAAATTATACACGCGAAAACCATCCTTATCGTCCTCTACAATAACCACATAATATTGCAATATCGTGTAAAACAAAACGGCAGAAACCATATCCACTGTGTTCATTGCAATTCAATTATCAACGCTATCGATTCTCAGTGGAAAGATGAAACGAATTTCTGGTTACAACCGATAAGGGAGGAATTTCAACTGACTTTAAATCGAGTTGAGCTATCGTATAGCTTAAGGGGATTTTCATTTTATTTTTCCTTAATATATAAAGTTTATTTTCACTTTTGTTATATTGAACATCTGAGGGTTTGCAATATTTGTATTCAATTTGAACGTAAGACTGAAACTGAAACTGTTTTAATTCAAAGCTACAAGTAGCAACAGGAAAGACTATTTCTCCTTTGAGAGCTGATATTTGAAATAAGTAAACAATGACTGGCCCTCGTACTCCAGATATATAATAAAATTTGTGATTTAGCCATGATAGCGCAAAAGACAGCAAAACTTTCGCATTCATAACATATACATTTAAAGCTTAATCCTCACACTCTTCACATTCCTGCAATCAATCAAAAATCACCAATAGACAAATTAAAAAATTCTCACTTTATAAAATAAGAATTTTACTCCTATTTCGAATAGTCGAATCGAGTGTTTGCTAATCGATGCACGTTACATTTGCTAAGCTCTCCGCTTCTGCTGATTTCTCGTATGTACTTCGTGTACATATTTGTGCCTTTTTTAGTACAAAATCTTTATTTTATTAGCTTGGTTTCGATATAGGGATAAAAAATATAGGCAAGCGGTATTAAATTGCTTGTTTTTGAGAAAGAAAAACTTCGGCTATCGTCATAATTATATGACCGGTTTTGGGAGAAATAACTGCGGCTATCGTAGTAGTTTACTACATACTACTATTGTAGGTTTGATAAGTAGGTTTAATATTGAAGTTTAATATAATACAAAAGAAGTTCAACACGCGTTATACGTTATAAGATACTATATCTATATTAAGATGTTAAATATACATTAAGATACTATATCACTTTAGCGTTTAGAATTTAAATGAGTTCATAAGCAAATATGAATCACATTTGTACATTTCAAATTATTACTTACTAGCTGTGCCTCGCGGTTTTACCCGCATTGCTCAGCTCCTATTGGTCTTAGTGTGATGATACATAGCCTATAGCCTTCCTCGATAAATTGCTTATCTAACACTGAAAGAATTTTTCAAATCGGATCAGTAGTTCCTGAGATTAGCGCCTTCAAACAACCAAACAAACTCTTCAGCTTAATAATATTAGTATAGATAAATACGAAGCCCATATTGCAATAAAGAAGAACTAAACCTACAGAACATTTAAACTGAAATTAAAAACACAATCTCAGAAACTCACCACTTGTTCAGAATTGCCCAATCCCAAAGGCATTGTCTTCGCAGTAGTTTATAAAGTGCAATTAACCAAAGTTACGTGTAGTAAAGGTTACCATTACTTTACACTTACAATTGTATTTTACTTGAAACTTAATGCATTTAAGAGTTAAGTTACTGTTAAAACTTCTTGATATTTAATTATAAAATTAGCTTCTGTCTAAGAAAATAGGGCGTTTTTATAAGAATAACAAGGTCAGAGGTGTATGAAATTTGCTAAATCAATTGTTTATATAGTGTGTGTGTTATGTCTGTGTCTTCTCTATGTGTGTGTGTGTGTGTTGTCTTTTTTTTAATAATGCATATTATAAATACCTTAACTAAACAAAACATTCCACACTTTTTTATTCTTATTTTTAAATAATCATCAATCCATAATCGTCCATCTTAAAACGTTGGAAAACACGGGAAGAATCCATTCAAACGTGAAAATGGAAACGCTCTCTGTAACTTTACGGTACTGTCGTGCACATGGTCTAACCTATTTCCTTATATTTTATGTTATTATTTCTCCTTATAGCCCTATTCTTACCAACTTCCCTTTTGTAAATGTTTCTCTTCATAAACGGTAAAGTACACCTACACACGTTGGTTCATTTAAATTGATCCGAAACTTAGCCATATTTTATACTATTACGTTTAGTATTATATTATCTGCGCTATAATCGCGAAGTAAAGATGGAAAATGAAAACGATAGTCGTAAAGCTAAAATTTAAGAAAACTTATTTAGACTGAATGCAGTAGGTACCTTCTAAGCAGTAATTTAATCTAAATACAGATATTATTATAATGTTCCAACATGGTTCCAACATACGAACGTCTCTAATCTAGATAAACATAACAACAGATAATAAACTAGATAAACACAACAACAGTTATTCCAACATTGTATGCATTCTATTCAAGATCGGTAGGTATACGTTTGAAGCGGGAATCAATTTAGCTGGACAAAGACGTCGCATGCTGTCAGCTGAGCCTCGATAGATATTGCACGGGAACACTTTTAGTCCATTGAATAAAAAGTTCTAGAGTGCGTGAGTTAGTAACGTAAGATGTTTCTTCGGAAACATGTCAAGAGTCCCTAGTTAATAAACATACTAAAACCCCGGGACACTAGGAGGAGCCCCGGAGTGGGGGGAGGGGGGGAATGGGTCCATTTTTTCATTTTTCGCTTAAATCTCAAAAACGGTACATGTTAGAGAAAAACTTTCAAGGAAAAGTTGAAAGGCCATAAAATTATCTACAAGTTGTACCTAAATCATTTTTTCCTATATCCTACCGTTTCTGCAGAGTTACACGCAGTAAAAAATGATTTTGGCTCAAACAATTTCCAAAATTCCAATCGATCAAAAAATATTTCTTTCTTCCAAAAAACTCAAATGTGCAACTTGTGACCGGTACTGATAGATTGCTCTTAATTAGGTCTATAATTGGTAAAAAAAACACATTCCTCCATGGAAGCCTTTAGGAGGAATCGATTGTCAAAATATTATATTAGGGTAGTTTGAGTTACTGAACTTGATCTTTTTATTTTTTTCTTCCAAAAAACTCAAATGTGCAACTTGTGACCGGTACTGATACATTGCTCTTAATTAGGTCTATAATTGGTAAAATAAACACATTCCTCCATGGAAGCCTTTAGGAGGAATCGATTGTCAAAATATTATATAAGGGTAGTTTGAGTTACTGAACTTGATCTTTTTATTTTTTTCTTCCATCAAACTCAAATGTGCAACTTGTGACCGATACTGATACATTGCTCTTAATTAGGTCTATAATTGGTAAAATAAACACATTCCTCCATGGAAGCCTTTAGGAGGAATCAATTGTCAAAATATTATATTAGGGTAGTTTGAGTTACTGAACTTGATCTTTTTATTTTTTTCTTCCAAAAAACTCAAAAGTGCAACTTGTGACCGGTACAGATAGATTGCTCATAATTAGGTCTATCATTGATAAAAATACCAGATTCCACCACGGAGGCGTTTACGGGGAATTGAATTTTATTAGAGTAGTTACGATACTTGAACTTTTTATTTATTTTTAAGCTATTGCATAGCTTCTATTGCGGGCCTTGAGCGCGGGGATCGAATCGAGAAATTCCGTAACGAAAAAACCTCACGCTCCCCACTCCGACGGGCACGGAGGTGTGGCTTTAAGGCATGCTATGCAATAGCTTTACCGCGGCAGTCCCCGAGTGCCACACGTCTTTTTTTGTTTTTCAAAATTTTATTAGTTTTTTATCCTTATCTCAGTTTAGACGAATCCAACTAACCAAATGGTCCATCCTATGGGTCCATCCATCTTCAGTTATACGCTGTATAACTAACACGACTTTCTTTTTCATGTAGGACATAGGTACCTATGTAGTATACAGTAGTAAATATAATTATCCTGAATACCTTTTTACAAAATATTCATTTAGGTATATCGAAATTAATCTATTCAAATTCGTAACTGGTAATTATCGGGAATATTCCAGTTCAATGATTTCAATATCGTATTGTTCAAAATTATATTTGTTCAAAATTATCAAATAATATTGAAATATTTTCATTTCATAATCTAAAATTAGAATTATTATCATTTACCTACTATTGGACGCTTAATTGGTTTGTTTAAATTAAAGAATTTATATCTGATTATTATCATGAAATGCGATACTAAAGTTTAATTTAGAATAAAAAATAAATACTTAAGAACCATCGGATATTGAACTATTGTTCAACCAGATGTAAAAATTGCATCTTATTTCATAAGCTTCAACATAATCTTTGTTTAGTACAGGCTATAATGATGAATATTATATATATACTATTAAATATAAAACAAATACTCATCAAAATAAAGCCACGTAACAAGAATAAACAGTAAAAGTAAATCGAGTCATCAATTTCCAACTTTTAATTGAGTTCGAACGCGATGTAACGCTAAATATTTACCCTTCGATCAACTTATATATTACCTATACAATTTATAAGAATAACTTGCTAACTTTATTTATTTACTAACTGTATCCCGCGGTTTTCCCCGCATTGTATTCCACTCCTATTGGTCTTAGCGGGATGATATATAGCCTCAATAGCCCTTCTCGATCAAATGGACTGTTTGATAGTGAAATAATTTTTCAAATCGGACCCGTGGTTCCTGAGATTAACATGTTCAAGCAAATCATAATAGTATAAGTAGGTATAAATTAAAACTGTAACTTGTAGCTACACAAATGATAGCTTACTACAACTTACAAAAAAGAAAGGATTTCTACCTTATCACGATACAAAAACAGTTTATCATAAAATACAACACAACAAAAGATAATAATACTTTATAGTAATTTCCTATGTGGATGGCTGCTGAATTTTAGACTTCTACTATCTCCCGGGATATTATTCTCCAAGACACACCTGTGTCTTATACTTTGTCGCGGATGCATTTTCCAATGGCAGTTATTTCTATTTAATCCTTATATTTCTTGACATTTTCTTAAAACAAGAAGAAAAGTATTTGGTTACAAAATTCTCACATTTGAACGAATTGAGTTTTAATCCAAGCAACGTAATTTTGACAAAATATTTCAGCATTAACTTGTGAAGAATGTTAACATAAAATAAAAACAAATCGACATATAAAAATCAATATATTATGAGTATAAGTAAAAAACTAAAGAAACTGTATCACTTTTAATTTTTACTTCTAAATAATAAATAGTTATTGATAGAAAAAACATACGACTACGAGATTATGATTATTGTATGATTTCTAAGCAATATACCTTTATAAATTTATAAAGAATAGAAAAAATTCGATCACGAGGCGGGACTCGAACCCGCATCCTTTCGCGCCATTCCGGGGCGGATGCCTGACCAACTCAGCCACTCGTGACCCGTCACTCGTGGAATGGCGCGAAAGGATGCGGGTTCGAGTCCCGCCTCGTGATCGAATTTTTTCTATTCTTTATAAATTTATATTTATAAAGCATTTTAATGCCATAAAACCAAAATATCAATTTCTAAAAAAAAAAAGGTCGTGTTCCATCGTCACAATATTGTATTCACTGAAAAGTGTTTCATATTGGTTGAGATGGTTGTTAATCATTTCAATAGATGGCGCGCGGTGTGTCCCTTAGACAGATAAAACTGAAAGAATAGAATAAATTCGATTGCTCTGGCGGGTCACGAGTGGCTGAGTTGGTCAGGCATCCGCCCCGGAATGGCGCGAAAGGATGCGGGTTCGAGTCCCGCCTCGTGATCGAATTTTTTCTATTCTTTATAAATTTATATTTATAAAGCATTTTAATGCCATAAAACCAAAATATCAATTTCTACAAAAAAAAATATACCTTTAATCAACAAAATTTAAAACGCTCACCAATCTACACAAAACTTAAACCTTTTTTTACCTTTAAACCATCTGATATCTCCATTTAACTGCACATTGTCAAAGTCGCATGAAAAATGGCCGCCCAGATTGCCTCAGCCATGTGAACGTTTGATAAATGTCGGGACGGAAATCCTAATAAATGATTCAATTTATGCCTACCGGTTTGTTTTGGAAGGTTTTTGGCTAAATGAGCGGTGCGGGAACTAATTTCACCGCTCATTGGAACCGTTGCATGGACTTAGGCACGGATTTCGGGCGATAATTTTACCTTTTAGCCTGGTATTAGGAAATAGCATGTAGTTAAAATGGTAATTTTAATTAAATAAAATTACTATTAAGATAGATAATTTAAATAAAATGTCTTTTAATAATAACATTTTAGCTAAAACTATATAGATCGGTCGGTAGTTAATATTATGACAAAATACTGAACCGATTTATTTTACGTTAGGTATAATATTATACCAACAAAATGCTATAAATTAACGTGAAAGTAGGTCCAAACTAAATTCAACTTTTATTGAATTTTTGTCACTAAAAACATCGAAGACTTATTTGTGACACTAACCTATTATGAAAAAATGAGCCTCAAACGCTTATTTGATTTTTGACACTGGGGCACGTTCGCCTGGTTTACCCTATGCATTTTTTCTCCAGATTGCACTTATAATATGTTATTACAAAATATCATAATATATCGTTATTCTCTACAATACAATATTCCCAATATCTATTCAAAAAGCATTACTCAATTCCATATACACCAACCTTGTTGAAATCAACACATTCATTTCATTAAAACACTACAGGCATGACATAGAAATTAAAACTACGCAACTTTCGCGCGATTAATCCTCTACCAATACATGCTGGGAATTCGCTGCGTTGAGGTTTCGTTCAGTAATTGCCAATTAAACTACGAGATTCAGTGCCAAAGGTTTTCTGCATCTGACTTTCCTGAAACTAGCATTTAAACGAACGCTTTTCCAATTTACATGCACGCGTGAAGTGAATGTATCTATGAGTCTAGAAGGTTGAACGTCTAGCCTAATCGGGAATAATTAGGTTTTAATATAATATGTTAGCTCTGTAAAATTAGTTGTAGATTATTCAATTTATAAATACTAGCCATGTCGCGCGAATTCACTCGGGGCATGAACAATTATTAATATAGCTCAGGTATATTCCGGTACCTACATAAGGAGTCACATAGATATACATCCATTCTCAGAAACTGCCGCATTTATCATGTTAATTAGATTTAAATATTGTGTTTGTGAAATAAAAGCTCTATTCGTATAATATTATGGTTCTATTATTGTCCATTTGTACAAGTTACGATTTCTTTTTGTTTCTGAGCATATTATTAGGGTTATTTAGTTGCCGCTGCCATAAAGTATACAAATTAAAATACCTGATAAAATTAATCATAATACAATTAAATACACATCAACTTTATATTTTTTTTAATTTTTATTTCAAAGACAATGTAAAAATGTTCACAGTTCACACTCTTAACAGTTTCATTGAAACAAACATGGACAGAGGTACATTTAATATTCTCTATGCATGTGACCACATGTGACCATGTGACCAATTACAATCGTGACACTCATACTACGTTAAATTAAAAACGAGTATCCAGTAATATTAATTACTCTCACTACCGTGACCAAACGTATTTAACACACGAAAAATCCTAGATCTAATCACATTAGAAATCAAGATAAACAATAGCGGAAGATGAATCAATAACAACTTAACGGGTTTTTATCGGCTCCATACATCATCGTTAGTTCTGCTGAATCACGGACATTAGCGAAAATGTAATGTGAGGTATTATTTTATGAACAACTAGGTATACCGTGACTGTATAAACCTTGTGATTTACAGAGTACATTAAAAGGTACGTAGGTAAGTAGTATTTGTAGTATTCTCTTTGAAAAGGTGTGCAACTATAAGCGAAGTTATAAAAAGGAGATAGAACGACAAAATTGTGGCACGGAAAAAAGTATTTTGACATTCAAAATTGTTGGAATAATCTTTTTAATAAAAAGATTTATTTTTTCAAGATAAATGGTAAAAAAAATACCTACCCATTAAGTATACTTTGTCGCGGATGCATTGTCCAATGCAGTTATTTCCATTTAATCCTTATATTTCTTGACATTTTCTTAAAACAAGAAGAAAAGTATTTGGTTACAAAACTCTCACATTTGAACGAATTGAGTTTCAATCCAAGCAACGTAATTTTGACAAAATATTTCAGCATTAACTTGTGAAGAATGTTAACATAAAATAAAAACAAATCGACAGATAAAAATCACTTTATGAGTATAAGTAAAAATCTAAAGAAACTGTATCACTTTTAATTTTTACTTCTAAATAATTTAAGTAAAATGATAGAAAAAACATAGTTATTGATAGAAAAAACATACGACTACGAGATTATGATTATTGTATGATTTCTAAGCAATATACCTTTAATCAACAAAATTTAAAACGCTAACCAATCTACACAAAACTTAAACCTTTTTTTACTTTAAACGGTGACTGTATAAACCTTGTGATTTACAGAGTACATTAAAAGGTACGTAGGTAAGTAGTATTTGTATTCTCTTTGAAAAGGTGTGCAACTATAAGCGAAGTTATAAAAAGGAGATGGAACGACAAAATTGTGGCACAGAAAAAAGTATTTTGACATTCAAAATTGTTGGAATAATCTTTTTAATAAAAAGATTTATTTTTTCAAGATAAATGGTAAAAAAAAATACCTACCCATTAAGTAATTACTTATTTTTAAAACAAAACATTAAACCGACATCAAAAAGCCATATCATAAATCGTTCACATATCCTGCAAACTCATTCAAACATTTCTGATTTACTGGTACCTTAGTTTCGGATGTAATTATTACGTGCTGCATCATGTTTAGAGGTACGGTAAAGGAGAATTTAGTTTGATCTCCAGTTTGACTATTTAATTAGCTACTTAAATATTTTATCTTTGATTTCCTATTTGATGAATATTGTAAAAAAAAGACGTGTGGCACTTGGGGTCTGCCGCGGTAAAGCTATTGCATAGCATGCCTTCAAGCCACACCTCCGAGCCCGTCGGAGTGGAGAGCTTAATAATTTGGCAATAAGTAAAAATTGAAATAAATAATTATGTAAGTACTAGCTGTGCCCGCGACTTCGTCCGCGTGGAATAGTGACTGCATAGTAGTTACTACTTAACTTTTATTGAATAAACACGTACTACCATAAATAATTAAAAGAACAGTTAGTAAAATTTATTACTAAACTGAGCTAAAAAATAAAAAAATAAGTGCCTAATTAATTTTCTACGTAAAATTTATTTTAAATTATGGCATATTATTTTTTAGGCACCAGGAGGGAGAGGAGCAAATTTATTTACCTTCCTTCCTTGTATGGATGTTTTTGACAATATATTGTGCAGCAACTGAGTGCCGAGGCAAACGTCAAAACGTAAAGGAATAGAATCCGCTATCGATACTAATTGACATAAGCGTATGATGTTTTGCTAAGGATTTGTTCACCCTACCAACGACGACGACGACCACGAACAAAATTTTCATCCAGTCGCAATTTAATAAAATTGTGCAAAACACAATTAAAAATCAATTATTAAAATTTCCTGTCGTTCTGGTGATTGGAATTTTTATTTTTGAGATCAACGATGAATGAAAAAATAGATTTTTCGTAGAAACAGTGGCTCCTAGAAAAAAATGTATGTGAAGTTTTTTAAAGATAATTTTATAATCTACAATTTTGGTAAAAGTTAAGGATACCATACCATACCATCATTATCATAATAATATACTTATTATATTTTTTTATAATGGTACTTAATTTTAAAGATCGTCGGGAAGTTTGTAAAATTATATATATTCCTTTTCCTTCGTTGCGTTGGGTTTTTTTTTTTAATTTTTAAACTTCGGTTTCTTATTTTCATTTAATATTTTCAAGTGAGCGAGACCTACCTCTACCTCCATAATACATTCCTACATCTGACATCTTTTAAGTTGGGCCGTAACCGTGCATAAATTGTAATGGACCACAGTGGCAAAAGAAGTGGTATATTTAAGAAAAAAAATTGCCAAGGGCCAGGCCTATGTGGCTTTGAGAAGAGTTCAAAATTTCCAGGGTGTGGCTATCCTCTCGCTCCCATGTCCCCCTCTTCTTTCACAGACTTTCAACCCTTCCCTTTCCATCCCTAGTAAATGGCAGAACCGATTTTGATGTAAATAATATTATCTAATTGTACCTATATGTACACGTCATATCCTATCGTTTGATGCTCCATTTGGTTTATTTATCTAACCACTGTCACCCCTAAAGTGCCCTATATGTAAAAAACGGATGAACCGATTTCGATAAAACATTACTAATTGTAATTCACCCGTTATGCACATTCATTTGATATATCACTTAGGTAGGTACTATCACAATATTTGACAACATTCGTTTCTTTCATTCCCACTTATACCTATACAGGGTGTAATCGTTAAGTGTGCACAGGCGATTTTTCCGTAAGTATTACAGATAACAAAAAACTTTAAACTGATATCGAAAGTACTTAACCTAATGAGTAAAATGGCGGTAATAAATTTTTAAAAATAAATCGAGAAATATCAAAAAAATTATCTTTAAACCCTCCCATTCATTAAGTATGAAATATGAATATCCCATATACCTACATTTAATATGAAAGATTTTAGCTTTTTTTTCTTTTTTTGGTTTTCTGCTTTAATTACTTCGCAAATTTGAAGTGACATTTTCCACATTTTTCCGGACATTTTCACGCATTTTCCGGATATTTTCCGGGAATTTTCCAGGCATTTTCCGGACATTTCCCTAACATAGCCTGTAAATGTCTGGAAAATCCCCGGGAAATGCTCGGAAAATCCCCGGAAAATGTCTGTAAAATCCCCGGAAAATGCCAGGGAAATGTCCGGAAAATGTCTGGAAAACATCGGGAAAATCCCCGGGATATGCTCGGAATATCCCCGGAAAAAGCCTGGGAAATTCCCAGAAAATAACCGGAAAATGCCTGGGAAATGCTCGGAAAATGCGTGGAAATTTCCGGAAAAACCGTGGAAAATCCCTGGAAAATGCCTGGAAGATATCCGGAAAATGCGTGAAAATTTCCGGAAAATATCCGGTAAATGCGTGGAAAATCCCCGGAAAATGCCAGGGAAATGTCCGGAAAATGTCTGGGAAACATCCGGAAAATCCCCGGGAAATGCTCGGAAAATGCCTGGGAAATTCCCGGAAAATGTCTGGAAAATCCCGGAAAATAACCGGAAAATGCCAGGGAAATGTCTGGAAAATATCCGGAAAATGCGTGGAAATTTCCTGAAAAAGCGTGGAAAATGCCTGAAAATGCCAGGGAAATGTCTGGAAAATATCCGGAAAATGCGTGGAAATTTCCGGAAAAAGCGTGGAAAATGCCTGAAAATGCCCGGAAAATGCTTGAAAAATGCGTGGAAATTTCCGGAAAAAACCGTGGAAAATCCCTGGAAAATGCCTGGAAAATATCCGGAAAATGCGTGAAAATGTCCGGAAAATATCCGGTAAATGCGTGAAAATGTCCGGAAAATATCCGGAAAATGCCTGGAAAATCGCCGGAAAATGCCTGAGAAATGTCCGGAAAATTTCTGGGAAATGCGTGGAAAATCCCCGGAAAATGCCAGGGAAATGTCCGGAAAATGTCTGGAAAACATCCGGAAAATCCCCGGGAAATGCTCGGAAAATCCCCGGAAAAAGCCTGGGAAATTCCCGGAAAATAACCGGAAAATGCCTGGGAAATGCTCGGAAAATGCGTGGAAATTTCCGGAAAAACCGTGGAAAATCCCTGGAAAATGCCTGGAAAATATCCGGAAAATGCGTGAAAATGTCCGGAAAATATCCGGTAAATGCGTGAAAATGTCCGGAAAATATCCGGAAAATGCCTGGAAAATCCCCGGAAAATGCCTGAAAAATGTCCGGAAAATGTCTGGGAAATGCGTGGAAAATCCCCGGAAAATGCCAGGGAAATGTCCGGAAAATGTCTGGGAAACATCCGGAAAATCCCCAGGAAATGCTCGGAAAATGCCTGGGAAATTCCCGGAAAATGTCTGGAATATCCCGGAAAATAACCGGAAAATGCCAGGGAAATGTCTGGAAAATATCCGGAAAATGCGTGGAAATTTCCGGAAAAAGCGTGGAAAATGCCTGAAAATGCCCGGAAAATGCTTGAAAAATGCGTGGAAATTTCCGGAAAAAACCGTGGAAAATCCCTGGAAAATGCCTGGAAAATATCCGGAAAATGCGTGAAAATGTCCGGAAAATATCCGGTAAATGCGTGAAAATGTCCGGAAAATATCCGGAAAATGCCTGGAAAATCGCCGGAAAATGCCTGAGAAATGTCCGGAAAATTTCTGGGAAATGCGTGGAAAATCCCCGGAAAATGCCAGGGAAATGTCCGGAAAATGTCTGGAAAACATCCGGAAAATCCCCGGGAAATGCTCGGAAAATCCCCGGAAAAAGCCTGGGAAATTCCCGGAAAATAACCGGAAAATGCCTGGGAAATGCTCGGAAAATGCGTGGAAATTTCCGGAAAAACCGTGGAAAATCCCTGGAAAATGCCTGGAAAATATCCGGAAAATGCGTGAAAATGTCCGGAAAATATCCGGTAAATGCGTGAAAATGTCCGGAAAATATCCGGAAAATGCCTGGAAAATCCCCGGAAAATGCCTGGAAAATGTCCGGAAAATGTCTGGGAAATGCGTGGAAAATCCCCGGAAAATGCCAGGGAAATGTCCGGAAAATGTCTGGGAAACATCCGGAAAATCCCCAGGAAATGCTCGGAAAATGCCTGGGAAATTCCCGGAAAATGTCTGGAATATCCCGGAAAATAACCGGAAAATGCCAGGGAAATGTCTGGAAAATATCCGGAAAATGCGTGAAAATGTCCGGAAAAAGCGTGGAAAATGCCACTTCAAATTTGCGAAGTAATTAAAGCAGAAAACCAAAAAAGAAAAAGAAAGCTAAAATCTTTCATATTAAATGTATATGGGATATTCATATTTCATACTTAATGTATGGGAGGGTTTAAAGATAATTTTTTTGATATTTCTCGATTTATTTTTAAAAATTTATTACCGCCATTTTACTCATTAGGTTAAGTACTTTCGATATCAGTTTAAAGTTTTTTGTTATCTGTAATACTTACGGAAAAATCGCCTGTGCACACTTAACGATTACACCCTGTATATAGGTATAGTAAATGGATGAACCGATTTTGATTAAATATGTCTAATTATACTTTACACGTCATGCCCTTTCATTTCATATGTCACTTGAGTCAAAATTCACTTTTTTTATTATCTACCACTTTTATACCTATATCAAATAAATGGATGAACCGATTTTGATAAAATTTGACTTATTTTTACTGATAGGTCGTTCACTTTCATTTAATATATCACTAAAGTATATTCGACTACTTTAGTTATTTTCATTCCCACTTTTACACAATAAATGGATGAACCGATTTTGATACAGTTTATTTAAGAACCAGCGTCGGAAAATATGCTGCCTAACAAAAAAACATCATCTAATTCGGATTACCTGCTAGCGAGCTACGGTGGCACAAACACACACGCACACAGCGGTCAAACACTTATCACCCATATTTTTGCATCGGGGGTTAAAAATATAATATTATAAATACGACATAATTTAAAGGACATTTTATGTATAAAATTTACCTAGAAATAAGTATAATTTTAATTTGACCCCTCCCCCCTACTACCTCAGCTTACCCCCCCACCCTTGGGGACTTTCGATATGATCACTTGGACATAACTGTAGCGTATAACAGATAACTTACGTTTTATCGTACACTGTATATTGTGTAGTGTGTACCATAGAATGCCTTAGCAAATGTTCGCCGTAAGTACTTAAATGGTCATAACTTTTTTATTTATGAACCGATTGACATGAAATAAACACTGAATGTTAAATGAAGATTACCACAATATATTAGTGAAAACCGCATCGAAATCGGATAAGCCGTTTCTGAGATTAGCGTGTTCAAACATACAGACAAACAGACAAACAGACAAACAGACAAAAAATTTTTTAACTACAGTTTTGGGTTTGGGATCGATTTAATAATAACCCCTGCTAATTTTTTTTTACATATTTTCATTGTACAGACACCACTTTTCTAGAATTATTATTATTATTATTATTATTATTATTATAATATATAAAGCTACACTACCACTGACTGACTGACATCGGGTTTCTCGGAAACTACGCGGAAAGTTGGGGGGATTTCGACGTGATCGTGTAGAGGTGCTCCCAGTGACCACCGGAAAAATATAGCGATCTCGATCACCTTCGAATACCGAGTGGACCCCTGGTGGTGCGCAGAAACGGTGCCACCTGGAGGGGGGGTGTCTGAACAAAAAATGCTCGGAACTGGTGGCGATTACCAGGGGTGGTGGAAAAATGGCGATTTTCGCGAAAACAAGATGGCCGCCGTACTTTGCCAAAATCGCCGTTTATGAATCCTTACGTCTCAAATTTGGCACACGTGCTCTGTTCGAGCCGGCGAATCGATCGGTGCCCCGTTCGAGTGGCTCCGGGCCCCCGTTTCCAACTTCCATACAACGTAAAATCCAACGGCCCGCGATAACGGTGAGAGTTGGGTGGGGGGTCCCGGAACTAAAAATGATCACCACCCTGGGACGCTACCAGGGAGCCATAGTGGGTCGCTCGATTTTGGAATTTTTCCATTTTTGGCGCAAACATAAAAACGTAAATTTAGACGAGGTGGCGCAACGGAGAAATACACCAATGATGGATTCTTACTCGCCCAGCTCCCAGGATATCCAGAAAAATACGAAATCTTAAACTTTCCCTCATCTCGCGATGACGGTCAACGGCCCGCGCAAACGGTAGCAGCTGCATCTGGGGTGCTCGAACTAAACTTAGAGTAGACCTCGAGCAATTACCACAGATAGTGAAAAAAATTCAAAATGGCGGAAAAAATGGCCACCGCCATACAAATTCTAAAACGGCCATCGCTGGTCCGATCGCGCTGAAACTTGGCACAGGGGCTTTAATCGAGCCGCACATTAAGTTGGCATACTCATAATCGAGTTTCCACCGCTGGTTTCCGAGTTTCATACAACGCAAAATTCGACGGCTCTCCGAAACGGCGCAAGATAGGTGGGGGGTGTAGAACTAAAAAATGATCAGGAAGATGGGGCGCTACCAGGGCAATGGAGAAATTTCAAATTGGACGCAATTTTTTTTTTCAAAAATGGCCAATTTTTCAAAGCAAGATGGTGGCGCCGGTTACTTTACGATCGGTCTGAAAATTGACTTCTATGCTCTAATCGGCCAGATTTACAAAACTACATACTCAGAATTTCTCTCCGACCCCCGGTTTCCATTTTCCATACATCACGAAATTCAATGGTTCTCTGAACTGGTGGCAGGTAGGTCGGGGTCGCCAAAGTAAAAAATGCTTCAAAACCTGGTCCGCTTCCAGGCATATAATAATTTTTTGTAAAAAGTGAAATTTTTTTTTTCGAAAATTTTGTATAGAAATTTCCATAGTAGGAAGGGTAATTGAATAGCAATGGCAAAAGACGGCGCCGCGGGCTGTTTGCTGCCCGCGCACCGCGCAACCTCGAAGGTCGACAGCTTCCCGGAGTAGAAAATATTTATTAACTTTTGAACTTCCGCACGAGCCAAGCGAGCGAAGCGAGCGAGTCGCGGCAGCGGCCGGCGTAAATATTGAAAGAAGTAGCGAGGAGCGAAGCGACGAGCGAGTTAGGTTAACTTTTGAACTACCGCACTAGCCAAGCGAGCGAAGCGAGCAAGTCACGTCAGCGGCCGGCGTAAATATTCAAAGAAGTAGCGAGGAGCGAAGCGACGAGCGAGTTAGGTTAACTTTTGAACTACCGCACTAGCCAAGCGAGCGAAGCGAGCAAGTCATGTCAGCGGCCGGCGTAAATATCAAAAGAAGCAGCGAGGAGCGAAGCGACGAGCGAGTTAGGTTAACTTTTGAATTACCGCACTAGCCAAGCGAGCGAAGCGAGCAAGTCACGTCAGCGGCCGGCGTAAATATTCAAAGAAGTAGCGAGGAGCGAAGCGACGAGCGAGTTAGGTTAACTTTTGAACTACCGCACTAGCCAAGCGAGCGAAGCGAGCGAGTCGCGGCAGCGGCCGGCGTAAATATCATCATAGGTAGCGAAGAGAGATGCGACGAGCATGTTAAGTAAACTCTTGAATCGAAGCGACTTTAAACTCAAACTCAAACTCAAACTCAAACTCATTTATTTGGCACCAATTTTGACAAACAATGTTATTAAATAAAAAAACGAACAAAGAGAAGAAATACAAAATAAAAATAAAATTAAAATTAAAAAACAAATAAAGTTAGTGTGATGCCAAAAGGGTCCCCACGTCAGCAAAAGTTACAGAGTGTTTCTGCAACACTGGTTTTCAGTGAGGACCAGTAATACTTGCGGCTCAAACAACAGAGCACGAGTGCCAGTCAATATAGCCTGAACGAATATAAATATTTATATAATATATTATACAACAAATATATACTTTAGGGCGATTCCCACTCAAACAAAAAAAACTACGTAGGTTAAAAACTATTAAAACTACGTTAAAAAAAACCGACTTCAAAAACGGAAAAGTAGGTTCTTATATTTAGTGCCAAAAGCATAATGAATTTGATTTTAAACGAAGCTACTAAAAAGACGTTTTCAATATGTAATAATATACACATCTTCACACATTTATTGAGTGAATGAGCCAATCGTTCACGCTTTATAAGCATAGGACTTACACCAAGAGTAGTGTAGGTTTTGTATCGAAAATACCCAATTTTTTGTGTTGCGAATAATGTAATTGAATTGCAAGTAGGTAGTTCTTGTATCGAAATAATCTTAGTTCTTGTATCAAAAAATAGCGTAGTTTAATAAGTGTTTAGTGCTTGGCACCGACTTCAAACCTATATAGTGAATAACACAACTAAATAATATGTAGTAATTAATTATTTTTTACTTTCCCGTTTTTGAAGTCTGTTTTTTTAAAGTAGTTATTTTTATAGTGTAACGAAACGATATGTAATTCGATACACCCTTTGACTGTAGTCCTATGGCTTTCACTTAGATATTTTTAGAGCCGAAAGCATAATGAATTTGATTTTAAACGACGCTACCTACTAAAAAGACTTGAAGTTTTCAATATGTCTTACACATCTTCACACATTTATTAAAGTGAAACTTTTATTACATCGTCTCAAACTTTTTGGTCTGTGTAGCGCATGTCGCGTGACGGTCGGCTGCCGAGTAGGTATAAAGCAGTGTTCGGAACCGTTCGAACAGTTTCACTTTTACCGTGGTTTCATAAAACCACACAACATTTTTTGTCTTGAACAGTTTATTAAGAAAAGTCACCGCTATCGATTAGACACCTCAAAAAAATGAAATTCGGGGATCACGTTTCAAAAAATTAACCAATATTTGAATAAGTAATTTATAAGCCGTTTCGACTGACTGTAGAATCGCTGTTAGCAGATGTAACAAATGGACAGGAAATTCGAATGCATTTTCTAATGACTGAAGATTTCTGCCCTGGGAGAGACGCGAGCTGCTTGCAGCTCGCGCACCACGCATCCTCGAAGGTGGACAGCCCCCCAGAATAGAAAATATTTGAATGGGGAATTTATAATCACTTCTAATTGACTGTGGAATCGCTGTTAGCAGATAATAACAAATTGATGGGAAATTTAAATGTATTTTCAATTGACTGAAGATTTCTGCCCTGGGATGCGCCGCGGGCTGCTTGCAGCCCGCGCACCAAGCACCTTCGAAGGTTGACAGCCTCCTGGAGTAAAAAATACTTGAATGGGGAATTTATAAGCATTACCGACTGACTGTAGAATCGCTGTTAGCAGATGTAACAAATGGACAGGAAATTCGAATGCATTTACAAATGACTGCCCTATTGCTTCAACCCAGGGGCAAAAGGGGCTCGCGGGCTGCTTGCAGCCCGCGCACAACGCACCCTCGAAGGTCGACAGCATTCCAGAATAGAAAATTTATGAATTGGGAATTTATAAGCACTTCCGATTGACTGTGGAATCGCAGTTAGCAGAAAATTATAAATGGACTTGGAATTCTAACACATTTTCTAATGACTGCCCTATTGCTTCAACCCAGGGGCAAAAGGGGCTCGCGGGCTGCTTGCAGCCCGCGCACAACGCACCAGCTAGTTATAATATATAAAGCTACACTACCACTGACTGACTGACATCGGGTTTCTCGGAAACTACGCGGAAAGTTGGGGGGATTTCGACGTGATCGTGTAGAGGTGCTCCCAGTGACCACCGGAAAAATATAGCGATCTCGATCACCTTCGAATACCGAGTGGACCCCTGGTGGTGCGCAGAAACGGTGCCACCTGGAGGGGGGGTGTCTGAACAAAAAATGCTCGGAACTGGTGGCGATTACCAGGGGTGGTGGAAAAATGGCGATTTTCGCGAAAACAAGATGGCCGCCGTACTTTGCCAAAATCGCCGTTTATGAATCCTTACGTCTCAAATTTGGCACACGTGCTCTGTTCGAGCCGGCGAATCGATCGGTGCCCCGTTCGAGTGGCTCCGGGCCCCCGTTTCCAACTTCCATACAACGTAAAATCCAACGGCCCGCGATAACGGTGAGAGTTGGGTGGGGGGTCCCGGAACTAAAAATGATCACCACCCTGGGACGCTACCAGGGAGCCATAGTGGGTCGCTCGATTTTGGAATTTTTCCATTTTTGGCGCAAACATAAAAACGTAAATTTAGACGAGGTGGCGCAACGGAGAAATACACCAATGATGGATTCTTACTCGCCCAGCTCCCAGGATATCCAGAAAAATACGAAATCTTAAACTTTCCCTCATCTCGCGATGACGGTCAACGGCCCGCGCAAACGGTAGCAGCTGCATCTGGGGTGCTCGAACTAAACTTAGAGTAGACCTCGAGCAATTACCACAGATAGTGAAAAAAATTCAAAATGGCGGAAAAAATGGCCACCGCCATACAAATTCTAAAACGGCCATCGCTGGTCCGATCGCGCTGAAACTTGGCACAGGGGCTTTAATCGAGCCGCACATTAAGTTGGCATACTCATAATCGAGTTTCCACCGCTGGTTTCCGAGTTTCATACAACGCAAAATTCGACGGCTCTCCGAAACGGCGCAAGATAGGTGGGGGGTGTAGAACTAAAAAATGATCAGGAAGATGGGGCGCTACCAGGGCAATGGAGAAATTTCAAATTGGACGCAATTTTTTTTTTCAAAAATGGCCAATTTTTCAAAGCAAGATGGTGGCGCCGGTTACTTTACGATCGGTCTGAAAATTGACTTCTATGCTCTAATCGGCCAGATTTACAAAACTACATACTCAGAATTTCTCTCCGACCCCCGGTTTCCATTTTCCATACATCACGAAATTCAATGGTTCTCTGAACTGGTGGCAGGTAGGTCGGGGTCGCCAAAGTAAAAAATGCTTCAAAACCTGGTCCGCTTCCAGGCATATAATAATTTTTTGTAAAAAGTGAAATTTTTTTTTTCGAAAATTTTGTATAGAAATTTCCATAGTAGGAAGGGTAATTGAATAGCAATGGCAAAAGACGGCGCCGCGGGCTGTTTGCTGCCCGCGCACCGCGCAACCTCGAAGGTCGACAGCTTCCCGGAGTAGAAAATATTTATTAACTTTTGAACTTCCGCACGAGCCAAGCGAGCGAAGCGAGCGAGTCGCGGCAGCGGCCGGCGTAAATATTGAAAGAAGTAGCGAGGAGCGAAGCGACGAGCGAGTTAGGTTAACTTTTGAACTACCGCACTAGCCAAGCGAGCGAAGCGAGCAAGTCACGTCAGCGGCCGGCGTAAATATTCAAAGAAGTAGCGAGGAGCGAAGCGACGAGCGAGTTAGGTTAACTTTTGAACTACCGCACTAGCCAAGCGAGCGAAGCGAGCAAGTCATGTCAGCGGCCGGCGTAAATATCAAAAGAAGCAGCGAGGAGCGAAGCGACGAGCGAGTTAGGTTAACTTTTGAATTACCGCACTAGCCAAGCGAGCGAAGCGAGCAAGTCACGTCAGCGGCCGGCGTAAATATTCAAAGAAGTAGCGAGGAGCGAAGCGACGAGCGAGTTAGGTTAACTTTTGAACTACCGCACTAGCCAAGCGAGCGAAGCGAGCGAGTCGCGGCAGCGGCCGGCGTAAATATCATCATAGGTAGCGAAGAGAGATGCGACGAGCATGTTAAGTAAACTCTTGAATCGAAGCGACTTTAAACTCAAACTCAAACTCAAACTCAAACTCATTTATTTGGCACCAATTTTGACAAACAATGTTATTAAATAAAAAAACGAACAAAGAGAAGAAATACAAAATAAAAATAAAATTAAAATTAAAAAACAAATAAAGTTAGTGTGATGCCAAAAGGGTCCCCACGTCAGCAAAAGTTACAGAGTGTTTCTGCAACACTGGTTTTCAGTGAGGACCAGTAATACTTGCGGCTCAAACAACAGAGCACGAGTGCCAGTCAATATAGCCTGAACGAATATAAATATTTATATAATATATTATACAACAAATATATACTTTAGGGCGATTCCCACTCAAACAAAAAAAACTACGTAGGTTAAAAACTATTAAAACTACGTTAAAAAAAACCGACTTCAAAAACGGAAAAGTAGGTTCTTATATTTAGTGCCAAAAGCATAATGAATTTGATTTTAAACGAAGCTACTAAAAAGACGTTTTCAATATGTAATAATATACACATCTTCACACATTTATTGAGTGAATGAGCCAATCGTTCACGCTTTATAAGCATAGGACTTACACCAAGAGTAGTGTAGGTTTTGTATCGAAAATACCCAATTTTTTGTGTTGCGAATAATGTAATTGAATTGCAAGTAGGTAGTTCTTGTATCGAAATAATCTTAGTTCTTGTATCAAAAAATAGCGTAGTTTAATAAGTGTTTAGTGCTTGGCACCGACTTCAAACCTATATAGTGAATAACACAACTAAATAATATGTAGTAATTAATTATTTTTTACTTTCCCGTTTTTGAAGTCTGTTTTTTTAAAGTAGTTATTTTTATAGTGTAACGAAACGATATGTAATTCGATACACCCTTTGACTGTAGTCCTATGGCTTTCACTTAGATATTTTTAGAGCCGAAAGCATAATGAATTTGATTTTAAACGACGCTACCTACTAAAAAGACTTGAAGTTTTCAATATGTCTTACACATCTTCACACATTTATTAAAGTGAAACTTTTATTACATCGTCTCAAACTTTTTGGTCTGTGTAGCGCATGTCGCGTGACGGTCGGCTGCCGAGTAGGTATAAAGCAGTGTTCGGAACCGTTCGAACAGTTTCACTTTTACCGTGGTTTCATAAAACCACACAACATTTTTTGTCTTGAACAGTTTATTAAGAAAAGTCACCGCTATCGATTAGACACCTCAAAAAAATGAAATTCGGGGATCACGTTTCAAAAAATTAACCAATATTTGAATAAGTAATTTATAAGCCGTTTCGACTGACTGTAGAATCGCTGTTAGCAGATGTAACAAATGGACAGGAAATTCGAATGCATTTTCTAATGACTGAAGATTTCTGCCCTGGGAGAGACGCGAGCTGCTTGCAGCTCGCGCACCACGCATCCTCGAAGGTGGACAGCCCCCCAGAATAGAAAATATTTGAATGGGGAATTTATAATCACTTCTAATTGACTGTGGAATCGCTGTTAGCAGATAATAACAAATTGATGGGAAATTTAAATGTATTTTCAATTGACTGAAGATTTCTGCCCTGGGATGCGCCGCGGGCTGCTTGCAGCCCGCGCACCAAGCACCTTCGAAGGTTGACAGCCTCCTGGAGTAAAAAATACTTGAATGGGGAATTTATAAGCATTACCGACTGACTGTAGAATCGCTGTTAGCAGATGTAACAAATGGACAGGAAATTCGAATGCATTTACAAATGACTGCCCTATTGCTTCAACCCAGGGGCAAAAGGGGCTCGCGGGCTGCTTGCAGCCCGCGCACAACGCACCCTCGAAGGTCGACAGCATTCCAGAATAGAAAATTTATGAATTGGGAATTTATAAGCACTTCCGATTGACTGTGGAATCGCAGTTAGCAGAAAATTATAAATGGACTTGGAATTCTAACACATTTTCTAATGACTGCCCTATTGCTTCAACCCAGGGGCAAAAGGGGCTCGCGGGCTGCTTGCAGCCCGCGCACAACGCACCAGCTAGTTATAATATATAAAGCTACACTACCACTCACTCACTGACATCGCTTTTCTCGGAAACTACGTGGAAAGTTGGGGGGATTTCGACGTGATCGTGTAGAGGTGCTCCGATCGACCAGAGGAAAAATATAGCGATCTCGATCACCTTCGAAAACCGAGTGGACCCCTGGAGGTGCGCGAAAACGGTGCCACCTGGAGGGGGGGTGTCTGAACAAAAAATGCTCGGAACTGGTGGCGATTACCAGGGGTGGTGGAAAAATGGCGATTTTCGCGAAAACAAGATGGCCGCCGTACTTTGCCAAAATCGCCGTTTATGAATCCTTACGTCTCAAATTTGGCACACGTGCTCTGTTCGAGCCGGCGAATCGATCGGTGCCCCGTTCGAGTGGCTCCGGGCCCCAGTTTCCAACTTCCATACAACGTAAAATCCAACGGCCCGCGGAAACGGTGCGAGTAGGGTGGGGGGTCCCGGAACTAAAAATGATCACCACCCTGGGACGCTACCAGGGACGCATAGTGGGTCGCTCGATTTTGGAATTTTTCCATTTTTGGCGCAAACATAAAAACGTAAATTTAGACGAGGTGGCGCAACGGAGAAACACACCAATGATGCATTCATACTCGCCCAGCTCCCAGGATATCCAGAAAAATCCGAAATTTTGAACTTTCTCACAGCCCGCGGAGACGGTCAACGGCCCGCGCAAACGGTAACAGCTGTATCTGGGGTGCTCGAACTAAACTTGGAGTAGACCTCGAGCAATTACCACAGATAGTGAAAAAAATTCAAAATGGCGGAAAAAATGGCCGCCGCCATACAAATGCTAAAATGGCCATTGCTGGGCCGATCACGCTGAAACTTGGCACAGGGGCTTTAATCGAGCCTCACATTACGTTGGCATACTCATAATCGAGTTTCCATCGCTGGTTTCCGAGTTTCATACAATGCGAAATTCGACGGCTCTCCAAAACGGCGCCAGATAGGTGGGGGGTGTAGAACTAAAAAATGATCAGGAAGATGGGGCGCTACCAGGGCAATGGAGAAATTTCAAATTGGACGCAATTTTTTTTTCAAAAATGGCCAATTTTTCAAAGCAAGATGGTGGCGCCGGTTACTTTACGATCGGTCTGAAAATTGACTTCTATGCTCTAATTGGCCAGATTTACAAAACTACATACTCAGAATTTCTCTCCGACCCCCGGTTTCCATTTTCCATACATCACGAAATTCAATGGTTCTCTGAACTGGTGGCAGGTAGGTCGGGGTCGCCAAAGTAAAAAATGCTTCAAAACCTGGTCCGCTTCCAGGCATATAATATTTTTTTGTAAAAAGTGAAATTTTTTTTTTCGAAAATTTTGTATAGAAATTTCCATAGTAGGAAGGGTAATTGAATAGCAATGGCAAAAGACGGCGCCGCGGGCTGCTTGCTGCCCGCGCACGGCGCAACCTCGAAGGTCGACAGCTTCCCGGAGTAGAAAATATTTATTAACTTTTGAACTTCCGCACGAGCCAAGCGAGCGAAGCGAGCGAGTCTCGGCAGCGGCCGGCGTAAATATTGAAAGAAGTAGCGAGGAGCGAAGCGACGAGCGAGTTAGGTTAACTTTTGAACTACCGCACTAGCCAAGCGAGCGTAGCGAGCAAGTCACGTCAGCGGCCGGCGTAAATATTCAAAGAAGTAGCGAGGAGCGAAGCGACGAGCGAGTTAGGTTAACTTTTGAACTACCGCACTAGCCAAGCGAGCGAAGCGAGCAAGTCATGTCAGCGGCCGGCGTAAATATCAAAAGAAGCAGCGAGGAGCGAAGCGACGAGCGAGTTAGGTTAACTTTTGAATTACCGCACTAGCCAAGCGAGCGAAGCGAGCAAGTCCCGTCAGCGGCCGGCGTAAATATTCAAAGAAGTAGCGAGGAGCGAAGCGACGAGCGAGTTAGGTTAACTTTTGAACTACCGCACTAGCCAAGCGAGCGAAGCGAGCGAGTCGCGGCAGCGGCCGGCGTAAATATCATCATAGGTAGCGAAGAGAGATGCGACGAGCATGTTAAGTAAACTCTTGAATAGAAGCGACTTTAAACTCAAACTCAAACTCATTTATTTGGCACCAATTTTGACAAACAATGTAATTAAATAAAAAAACGAACAAAGAGAAGAAATACAAAATAAAAATAAAATTAAAATTAAAAAAACAAATAAAGTTAGTGTGATGCCAAAAGGGTCCCCACGTCAGCAAAAGTTACAGAGTGTTTCTGCAACACTGGTTTTCAGTGAGGACCAGTAATACTTGCGGCTCAAACAACAGAGCACGAGTGCCAGTCAATATAGCCTGAACGAATATAAATATTTATATAATATATTATACAACAAATATATACTTTAGGGCGATTCCCACTCAAACAAAAAAAAACTACGTAGGTTAAAAACTATTAAAACTACGTTAAAAAAAACCGACTTCAAAAACGGAAAAGTAGGTTCTTATATTTAGTTCCAAAAGCATAATGCCAAAAGAATTTGATTTTAAACGAAGCTACTAAAAAGACTGAAGTTTTCAATATGTAATAATATACACATCTTCACACATTTATTGAGTGAATGAGCCAATCGTTCACGCTTTATAAGCATAGGACTTACACCAAGAGTAGTGTAGGTTTTGTATCGAAAATACCCAATTTTTTGTGTTGCGAATAATGTAATTGAATTGCAAGTAGGTAGTTCTTGTATCGAAATAATCTTAGTTCTTGTATCAAAAAATAGCGTAGTTTAATAAGTGTTTAGTGCTTGGCACCGACTTCAAACCTACATAGTGAATAACACAACTAAATAATATGTAGTAAGTAATTAATTATTTTTTACTTTCCCGTTTTTGAAGTCGGTTTTTTTAAAGTAGTTATTTTTATAGTGTAACGAAACGATATGTAATTCGATACACCCTTTGACTGTAGTCCTATGGCTTTCACTTAGATATTTTTAGTGCCGAAAGCATAATGAATTTGATTTTAAACGACGCTACCTACTAAAAAGACTTGAAGTTTTCAATATGTCTTACACATCTTCACACATTTATTAAAGTGAAACTTTTATTACATCGTCTCAAACTTTTTGGTCTGTGTAGCGCATGTCGCGTGACGGTCGGCTGCCGAGTAGGTATAAAGCAGTGTTCGGAACCGTTCGAACAGTTTCACTTTTACCGTGGTTTCATAAAACCACACAACATTTTTTGTCTTGAACAGTTTATTAAGAAAAGTCACCGCTATCGATTAGACACCTCAAAAAAATGAAATTCGGGGATCACGTTTCAAAAAATTAACCAATATTTGAATAAGTAATTTATAAGCCGTTTCGACTGACTGTAGAATCGCTGTTAGCAGATGTAACAAATGGACAGGAAATTCGAATGCATTTTCTAATGACTGAAGATTTCTGCCCTGGGAGAGACGCGAGCTGCTTGCAGCTCGCGCACCACGCATCCTCGAAGGTGGACAGCCCCCCAGAATAGAAAATATTTGAATGGGGAATTTATAATCACTTCTAATTGACTGTGGAATCGCTGTTAGCAGATAATAACAAATTGATGGGAAATTTAAATGTATTTTCAAATGACTGAAGATTTCTGCCCTGGGATGCGCCGCGGGCTGCTTGCAGCCCGCGCACCAAGCACCTTCGAAGGTTGACAGCCTCCTGGAGTAAAAAATACTTGAATGGGGAATTTATAAGCATTACCGACTGACTGTAGAATCGCTGTTAGCAGATGTAACAAATGGACAGGAAATTCGAATGCATTTACAAATGACTGCCCTATTGCTTCAACCCAGGGGCAAAAGGGGCTCGCGGGCTGCTTGCAGCCCGCGCACAACGCACCCTCGAAGGTCGACAGCATTCCAGAATAGAAAATTTATGAATTGGGAATTTATAAGCACTTCCGATTGACTGTGGAATCGCAGTTAGCAGAAAATTATAAATGGACTTGGAATTCTAACACATTTTCTAATGACTCCGTATTGCTTCAACCCAGGGCAAAAGGGGCTCGCGGGCTGCTTGCAGCCCGCGCACAACGCACCAGCTAGTTATAATATATAAAGCTACACTACCACTGACTGACTGACATCGCTTTTCTCGGAAACTACGTGGAAAGTGGGGGGGATAACGACGTGATCGTGTAGAGGTGCGCCGAGTGACCAGAGGAAAAATATAGCGATCTCGATCATCTTCGAAAACCAAGTGGACCCCTGGAGGTGCGCAAAAACGGTGATACCTGGAGGGGGGGTGTCTGAACAAAAAATGCTCAGAACTGGTGGCGATTACCAGGGGTGGTGGAAAAATGGGGATTTTCGCGAAAACAAGATGGCCGCCGTACTTTGCCAAAATCGCCGTTTATAAATCCTTACGTCTCAAATTTGGCACACGTGCTCTGTTCGAGCTGGCGAATCGATCGGTGCCCCGTTCGAGTGGCTCCGGGCCCCCGTTTCCGACTTTCATACATTGGAAAATCCAACGGCCCGCGGAAACGGTGCGAGTTGGGTGGGGGGTCCCGGAACTAAAAATGATCACCACCCTGGGACGCTACCAGGGAGCCATAGTGGGTCGCTCGATTTTGGAATTTTTCCATTTTTGGCGCAAACATAAAAACGTAAATTTAGACGAGGTGGCGCAACGGAGAAACACACCAATGATGCATTCATACTCGCCCAGCTCCCAGGATATCCAGAAAAATCCGAAATTTTGAACTTTCTCACAGCCCGAGGAGACGGTCAACGGCCCGCGCAAACGGTAGCAGCTACATCTGGGGTGCTCCAACTAAACTTGTAGTAGACCTCGAGCAATTACCACAGATAGTGAAAAAAATTCAAAATGGCGGAAAAAATGGCCGCCGCCATACAAATGCTAAAACGGCCATCGCTGGTCCGATTGCGCTGAAACTTGGCACAGGGGCTTTAATCGAGCCGCACATTAAGTTGGCATACTCATAATTGAATTTCCACCGCTGGTTTCCGAGTTTCATACAACGCGAAATTCGACGGCTCTCCGAAACGGCGCTAGATAGGTAGGGGGTGTAGAACTAAAAAATGATCAGGAAGATAAGGCGCTACCAGGGCAATGGAGAAATTTCAAATTGGACGCCATTTTTTTTTTCAAAAATGGCCAATTTTTCGAGGCAAGATGGTGGCGCCGGTTACTTTACGATCGGTCTGAAAATTGACTTCTGTGCTCTAATCGGCCAGATTTACAAAACTGCATACTCAGAATCTCTCTCCGACCCCTGGTTTCCATTTTCCATACATCACGAAATTCAACGGCTCTCTGAACCGGTGGCACTTAGGTCGGGGTCGCCGAAGTAAAAAATGCTTCAAAATCTGGTCCGCTTCCAGGCATATAATAATTTTTGGTAAAAAGCGAATTTTTTTTTTTCGAAAATTTTGTATGGAAATTTCCATAGCAGGAAGGGAAATTGAATAGCAACGGCAAAAGACGGCGCCGCGGGCTGCTTGCTGCCCGCGCACCGCGCAACCTCGAAGGTCGACAGCCTCCCGGAGTAGAAAATATTTGAATGGGGTATTTATAAACATTTCCGACTGACTGTTGAATCGCTGCTACCAGATAGTAACAAATGGACAAGAAATTTGAATGCATTTTCAAATGACTGAAGATTGCTGCCCTGGGATGCGTCATGCGACGCGGGCTGCTTGCAATTGCTTCTAAGGAACGATGTAATAATATTATGTATAGCCTATATTATCGTCGATCCGACCTGTTCATAATATTTATTCAAAATTTGGAAGTTAATCAATGCAGTACTGTTTGCGTCTAGCTCGGGGTAGCGTATTTTCTTCTTCGATTATTAATTTGTAGATCACGCCCCAAGTGTTATAAAAATATTCAGTATATTTTCCTACGTTTTTTTTATGTATAGATTTTATTTAAGTTGTATGTTATTCGTTTTTTGTTATTTTGATTTTGTATAAATTTATATTTTATACCTATAGATTTTCTTTAAAAATGAAAAAATGTGTTACCATTAGTTGAATAATATAGTCATTTTAATAAAATAATTTTAATTTCAATTATTGTTGTTTTATTCGCAATTCAAAAATAATTATTAATATTGATTTTATGAAACTTAATATAATTAATCTATGTAGATAGCTGTTTTATTATTGAAATAATTAAAGTTTTGATTAAATAAATTGCCTACCATCTACTTCACAAGATAATGTTTAGTACTTACCTACTTAAAATTAGCTTTTTCTTATGCCATTTAATTAATGATCATGAATCATTTTTCACATGTTCGATTCAAAAACACAGTGTATGAAGAACTTAACAAATTAAAAAATTCTACTATGTAAGATGAAATGATGGCGATGTAGCATTATATTATATTTATAACTATATTTTTTATAATAAACGTAGGTATTAATAATAAAGGTAAGTAGGCTTCGTAACACCTAATTCAGTAGATACATAAATTAAAAAAGGCACTATACCTTATCATATAAAAATTAAAAAGAGAAAGAGAATTTTAAAATGATAGAATCAAAAAAGCAGCACTGATGAATGAATAAATGAAAATTAAACTAAAGATTTTAACTAATTAATATTAATAGTCCTAACTATTTAAATTGTTGGCTTGCAGCTAAATTACTAAAATACCTAAGGGATTAGAAATATTGAGAAAACAACTTCAATAAAAAATCAACAAAATTCAATTTAATGTAACTAGATAAGGAAAAATAACGATAACAAACTACCTATTTGTTAATTTTGAGGTTTTACATACCGAATTACCTACTTAACATTTAATTTTAATATCAGCTACACTCGACAGGGGGACTTGTTTATATAATTCAGTTTTTTGTTAGTTTATAAACAAGACAAGAGGTAACCATTTTTATTCAAGTAGGTATATGAAGATATTCAATGAAATTAAAACACATTATTTAGGTATCTTATTTTGTATTGTAGGTATCTTTTAAAAACACGTTTTGCAAATTTCGAGATCATTTTTTCATTAAATAATTTCAATCTTCTATTTTCATTATTGCTTCTGTTAAAAAAATCGCTTTCTATATCGAAGTCGTTCAAAACTGAAAGAGAAATTAGTGATATTTAAATTTTGTATTATACTGTACTAGCGACCCGCCACGGCTTCGCACGGGTGCAATGGCGGCCGGCCGGTACCGCCGCAAACGCTACGTCCCGCAATTTTTAAATCTGTAATATCTTCGAAAATATTCTCTTAAATCATACGGTGTAAAGGGCCATATAGATCTATATTAAATGAACAATGTATTCAAGGTATTTAATTCGTTAAGGATTAATGCTGTATTGGTTAAAATCGCTTCGAAAATTAACCATTATTTGTCGTAAAAAGTAAATGACAAAAAAAAGTTATTGTGGGTTATCCATAAGAGATAGACATACCATCGCGGACTTTTCTGTAGACCTTTTCAATGTGTAACAATACTTAGTACATTATTTTGATAAAACTCGTAGGGTTCAGCCTGCGTTTGCAATGTAAGCGGAAAAAATGTAATTATTTACGACATCACATAAGAAACCTCAAAAATAACAGTACTTCTCCACTATTTAATGGATGTTATTATACATATAAACCTTCCTCTTGAATCACTCTATCTATTAAAAAAAAAAGACGGGTTGCACTCCGGGAGTGCCGGCAGAAGTGAAAACTTGATTATTAACGTTCAGCATGTTTGATATTTTGGAATGGTATCCGTCTTACGCATGGAATATTTATAAGGGCTAAAAAAAAAAAATATCCGTCTTACGCTTTTTCGATCAGGCCACGTGTCCTGACGCGAGTTTAAGATTTTATACCCAACGCCGCTAAAGAAGTTTTCACTTCAAAAAACCGCATCAAAATCCGTTGCGTAGTTTCAAAGATTTAAGCGTACAAAGGGACATAGGGACATAGGGACAGAGAAAGCGACTTTGTTTTATACTATGTAGTGATAATATATTTAAAGACAAGTAATTTATCGGCTGGGATCTTAAGGACTGGGCTGCTCGAAAACTGAGCATTGACTTATTCATTTTTTCTTATATTTCGTTTTTTTATACTTTTGAATAAGAAAAATACATAGTATAATATGATTATTAATGAATATATCGATCAAATTATGAAGTACCTACATGGTGTAAGATTTTCAAACATTTGATTATTTTTGAAGTGAAAACTTCTTTAGCGGCGTTGAGCACTTTTTCTGTAATGGGTATAAAATCTTAAACTCGCGACTATATCATAATAACAATATTATAGATTGATGTAACACATAAATATACAGGTATTATATGTATGTTAAAAAAATGTGTCAGTTTGCTATTTTCTTTTTAGTTGGTACAACAAAAAAACACAAATTACATCGCCAATTACATTCTGTTGTTGAAACATGTGACATGGGTAATGATTATAATAGAAAAAACATACAATTTCGGTGTATTTTTTTTTACATCAATGATCTTTTCTTAGCGTATTTTGTCATATTATTATATATATTTTTTATGAAACGATTAATTGCGATTAAGTACTTGTTTGTTTAATTGAGTAATTAGTGTTGTCTTGGACTTTTTTTTTTGACAAAATAAAAATTAATGACGGAAGATTTCTGCCCTGGGATGCTTCGCGGACTGCTTGCAGCCCGCGCACCACGCACCCTCGAAGGTGGACAGCCTCCCGAAGTGGAAAATACTTGAATGGGGAATTTATAAGCATTACCGACTGACTGTAGAATCGCTGTTAGGAGATGTAACAAATGGACAGGAAATTCGAATGCATTTTCAAATGACTGCCCTATTGCTTCAACCCAGGGGAGAAAGGGGCTCGCGGGCTGCTTGCAGCCCGCGCACCACGCACCCTCGAAGGTCGACAGCATTCCAGAATAGAAAATATTTGAATTGGGAATTTATAAGCACTTCCGATTGACTGTGAAATCGCTGTTAGCAGATGTAACAAATGGACAGGAAATTCGAATGCATTTTCAAATGACTGCCCTATTGCTTCAACCCAGGGGCAAAAGGGGCTCGCGGGCTGCTTGCAGCCCGCGCACAACGCACCAGCTAGTTATTATAATATATAAAGCTACACTACCACTGACTGACTGACATCGGGTTTCTCGGAAACTACGCGGAAAGTTGGGGGGATTTCGACGTGATCGTGTAGAGGTG
The DNA here is from genome assembly GCA_029959065.1 of Colias behrii. Lineage (NCBI taxonomy): Eukaryota > Metazoa > Arthropoda > Insecta > Lepidoptera > Pieridae > Colias > Colias behrii. Next base: position 2,687,570 of record JARWMC010000013.1, read on the forward strand.
CTCCCAGTGACCACCGGAAAAATATAGCGAACTCGAGCACCTTCGAAAACCAAGTGGACCCCTGGAGGTGCGCAAAAACGGTGATACCTGGAGGGGGGGTGTCTGAACAAAAAATGCTCGGAACTGGTGGCGATTACCAGGGGAGGTGGAAAAATGGGGATTTTCGCGAAAACAAGATGGCCGCCGTACTTTGCCAAAATCGCCGTTTATGAATCCTTACGTCTCAAATTTGGCACACGTGCTCTGTTCGAGCCGGCGAATCGATCGGTGCCCCGTTCGAGTGGCTCCGGGCCCCGGTTTCCAACTTTCATACATTGGAAAATCCAACGGCCCGCGGAAACGGTGCGAGTTGGGTGGGGGGTCCCGGAACTAAAAATGATCACCACCCTGGGACGCTACCAGGGAGCCGTAGTGGGACGCTCGATTTTGGAATTTTTCCATTTTTGGCGCAAACATAAAAACGTAAATTTAGCCGAGGTGGCGCAACGTGGAAACACACTCTCACCACGTTTGTACTCGTCCAGCTCCCAGGATATCCAGAAAAATCCGAAATCTTGAACTTTCTCACAGCCCGCGGAGACGGTCAACGGCCCGCGCAAACGGTAGCAGCTACATCTGGGGTGCTCAAACTAAACTTGTAGTAGACCTCGAGCAATTACCACAGATAGTGAAAAAAATTCAAAATGGCGGAAAAAATGGCCGCCGCCATACAAATGCTAAAACGGCCATCGCTGGTCCGATTGCGCTGAAACTTGGCACAGGGGCTTTAATCGAGCCGCACATTAAGTTGGCATACTCATAATTGAATTTCCACCGCTGGTTTCCGAGTTTCATACAACGCGAAATTCGACGGCTCTCCGAAACGGCGCTAGATAGGTAGGGGGTGTAGAACTAAAAAATGATCAGGAAGATAAGGCGCTACCAGGGCAATGGAGAAATTTCAAATTGGACGCCATTTTTTTTTTCAAAAATGGCCAATTTTTCGAGGCAAGATGGTGGCGCCGGTTACTTTACGATCGGTCTGAAAATTGACTTCTGTGCTCTAATCGGCCAGATTTACAAAACTGCATACTCAGAATCTCTCTCCGACCCCTGGTTTCCATTTTCCATACATCACGAAATTCAACGGCTCTCTGAACCGGTGGCACTTAGGTCGGGGTCGCCGAAGTAAAAAATGCTTCAAAATCTGGTCCGCTTCCAGGCATATAATAATTTTTGGTAAAAAGCGAATTTTTTTTTTTCGAAAATTTTGTATGGAAATTTCCATAGCAGGAAGGGAAATTGAATAGCAACGGCAAAAGACGGCGCCGCGGGCTGCTTGCTGCCCGCGCACCGCGCAACCTCGAAGGTCGACAGCCTCCCGGAGTAGAAAATATTTGAATGGGGTATTTATAAACATTTCCGACTGACTGTTGAATCGCTGCTACCAGATAGTAACAAATGGACAAGAAATTTGAATGCATTTTCAAATGACTGAAGATTGCTGCCCTGGGATGCGTCATGCGACGCGGGCTGCTTGCAATTGCTTCTAAGGAACGATGTAATAATATTATGTATAGCCTATATTATCGTTGATCCGACCTGTTCATAATATTTATTCAAAATTTGGAAGTTAATCAATGCAGTACTGTTTGCGTCTAGCTCGGGGTAGCGTATTTTCTTCTTCGATTATTAATTTGTAGATCACGCCCCAAGTGTTATAAAAATATTCAGTATATTTTCCTACGTTTTTTTTATGTATAGATTTTATTTAAGTTGTATGTTATTCGTTTTTTGTTATTTTGATTTTGTATAAATTTATATTTTATACCTATAGATTTTCTTTAAAAATGAAAAAATGTGTTACCATTAGTTGAATAATATAGTCATTTTAATAAAATAATTTTAATTTCAATTATTGTTGTTTTATTCGCAATTCAAAAATAATTATTAATATTGATTTTATGAAACTTAATATAATTAATCTATGTAGATAGCTGTTTTATTATTGAAATAATTAAAGTTTTGATTAAATAAATTGCCTACCATCTACTTCACAAGATAATGTTTAGTACTTACCTACTTAAAATTAGCTTTTTCTTATGCCATTTAATTAATGATCATGAATCATTTTTCACATGTTCGATTCAAAAACACAGTGTATGAAGAACTTAACAAATTAAAAAATTCTACTATGTAAGATGAAATGATGGCGATGTAGCATTATATTATATTTATAACTATATTTTTTATAATAAACGTAGGTATTAATAATAAAGGTAAGTAGGCTTCGTAACACCTAATTCAGTAGATACATAAATTAAAAAAGGCACTATACCTTATCATATAAAAATTAAAAAGAGAAAGAGAATTTTAAAATGATAGAATCAAAAAAGCAGCACTGATGAATGAATAAATGAAAATTAAACTAAAGATTTTAACTAATTAATATTAATAGTCCTAACTATTTAAATTGTTGGCTTGCAGCTAAATTACTAAAATACCTAAGGGATTAGAAATATTGAGAAAACAACTTCAATAAAAAATCAACAAAATTCAATTTAATGTAACTAGATAAGGAAAAATAACGATAACAAACTACCTATTTGTTAATTTTGAGGTTTTACATACCGAATTACCTACTTAACATTTAATTTTAATATCAGCTACACTCGACAGGGGGACTTGTTTATATAATTCAGTTTTTTGTTAGTTTATAAACAAGACAAGAGGTAACCATTTTTATTCAAGTAGGTATATGAATATATTCAATGAAATTAAAACACATTATTTAGGTATCTTATTTTGTATTGTAGGTATCTTTTAAAAACACGTTTTGCAAATTTCGAGATCATTTTTTCATTAAATATTACCGACTGACTGTAGAATCGCTGTTAGGAGATGTAACAAATGGACAGGAAATTCGAATGCATTTTCAAATGACTGCCCTATTGCTTCAACCCAGGGGAGAAAGGGGCTCGCGGGCTGCTTGCAGCCCGCGCACCACGCACCCTCGAAGGTCGACAGCATTCCAGAATAGAAAATATTTGAATTGGGAATTTATAAGCACTTCCGATTGACTGTGAAATCGCTGTTAGCAGATGTAACAAATGGACAGGAAATTCGAATGCATTTTCAAATGACTGCCCTATTGCTTCAACCCAGGGGCAAAAGGGGCTCGCGGGCTGCTTGCAGCCCGCGCACAACGCACCAGCTAGTTATAATATATAAAGCTACACTACCACTGACTGACTCACTGACATCGGTTTTCTCGGAAACTATGCGGAAAGTGGGGGGGATTTGGACGTGATCGTGTAGAGGTGCGCCGAGTGACCAGAGGAAAAATATAGCGATCTCGATCATCTTCGAAAACCAAGTGGACCCCTGGAGGTGCGCAGAAACGGTGCCACCTGGAGGGGGTGTGTCGGAACAAAAAATGCTCGGAACTGGTGGCGATTACCAGGGGTGGTGGAAAAATGGCGATTTTCGCGAAAACAAGATGGCCGCCGTACTTTGCTAAAATCGCCGTTTATGAATCCTTACGTCTCAAATTTGGCACACGTGCTCTGTTCGAGCCGGGGAATCGATCGGTGCCCCGTTCGAGTGGCTCCGGGCCCCCGTTTCCGACTTCCATACAACGTAAAATCCAACGGCCCGCGGAAACGGTGCGAGTTGGGTGGGGGGTCCCGAAACTAAAAATGATCACCACCCTGGGACGCTACCAGGGAGCCGTAGTGGGACGCTCGATTTTGGAATTTTTCCATTTTTGGCGCAAACATAAAAACGTAAATTTAGACGAGGTGGCGCAACGGAGAAATACACCAATGATGCATTCGTACTCGCCCAGCTCCCAGGATATCCAGAAAAATACGAAATCATAAACTTTCCCTCATCTCTCGAAGACGGTCAACGGCCCGCGCAAACGGTAGCAGCTACATCTGGGGTGCTCAAACTAAACTTGTAGTAGACCTCGAGCAATTACCACAGATAGTGAAAAAAATTCAAAATGGCGGAAAAAATGGCCGCCGCCATACAATTTCTAAAACGGCCATCGCTGGGCCGATCGCGCTGAAACTTAGCACAGGGGCTTTAATCGAGCCGCACATTAAGGTGGGATACTCATAATTGAATTTCCACGGCTGGTTTCCGAGTTTCATACAACGCGAAATTCGACGGCTCTCCGAAACGGCGTGAGATAGGTGGGGGGTGTAGAACTAAAAAATGATCAGGAAGATGGGGCGCTACCAGGGCAATGGAGAAATTTCAAATTGGACGCCATTTTTTTTTTCAAAAATGGCCAATTTTTCAAAGCAAGATGGTGGCGCCGGTTACTTTACGATCGGTCTGAAAATTGACTGTTGTGCTCTTATCGGCCATATTTACAAAACTGCATACTCAGAATCTCTCTCCGACCCCTGGTTTCCATTTTCCATACATCACGAAATTCAACGGCTCTCTGAACCGGTGGCACTTAGGTCGGGGTCGCCGAAGTAAAAAATGCTTCAAAACCTGGTCCGCTTCCAGGCACATAAAATTTTTTGGTAAAAAGTGAAATTTTTTTTTTTTCGAAAATTTTGTATGGAAATTTCCATAGTAGGAAGGGAAATTGAATATCAACGGCAAAAGGCGGCGCCGCGGGCTGCTTGCTGCCCGCGCATCGCGCACCCTCGAGGGTCGACAGCCTCCCAGAGTAGAAAATATTTGAATAAGTAATTTATAGGCAGTTCAAACTGACTGTGGAATCGCTGATGGCAGATCATAACAAATGGACAGGGAATTGTAATACATTTTCAAATGACTGAAGATTACTGCCCTGGGACGCGCCGCGGGCTGCAGCCCGCGCACCTCGCAACTTCGGTGGAAGATGGCCTCCCGGAGTAGAAAAAAAACTTGAATAGGGAATTTATAAGCATTTCGGACTGACTGTGGAATCGCTTTTAGCAGATAGTAACAAAATATGAACAGGAAATTCTAATGCATTTTCAAATGACTGAAGATTTGTAGATAGGTATTTAAGCCAATAAGTAGTTCAAAAGTAGTTCTACAAAGGCTATTCAAATTCAATACGATACAGACACAATTCCAAATTTTGAACCAATTCGACCTTGGGAAGTTATAAACCGACTTCCTAAAAAAAATTAGCCAATTAGGTAATTTCTTAGTTAATTTTTGATGATGATGATATCAATATAGACCTGCCTACCTAAATTGTTACTTACATCAAAAGTTTTAATGAAACTTGAAAACACTTGAATGTGATTTGTGAATAATTATAGGTATATATTTTTGTACTAGCTCTCCGCGCGCCAGCGTAGTTGAAGAATCCGCATAGTTGTGAATAATAATATAATAATATAGGTAACGAACCGAGATGAGTAATTTCTATTGATGTTATTAAAACAAATTGTAAAAAATCGAGGTTAAACAACCATATTTTTATACAGATTCTCTACGGACGGTTCTCACACAACACTAAGGTTTCCGTATAAGTATGAAACTTCAATATAAGACCTTGCCAAGATTGCTAATCTACGGTTTTTATTATTTTTGTTGTTGAAGCGACATCGACATCATGATCTCTGAAATTTTCAAATGTAGGTATCAAGGTTCATGAGATACAGCCTGGTGGCAGATGGACAAACAGTCAGCCAGTCAGTAATAGGGTCCCCTTTTTACCCTTTGGGTACAGATTCTTAAGAATAGAACATTTTTATTTTTAATTATAAATTTTTAAATCATTAATATTCAAGATCTGTAGAATAAGTGTGGAACCTATACTATCACATTAAACATTAGGGTGGAGTGATATTGTATGAAATAATTTTTTTTTTGTTTTTTTCAAATGGCATAGCGACAGAAAGGTGCCTTTTAATGAGTGAATTCAGCATACAAAATATTGTTTACGTGTCTTGATGTTTTGAGGTGCCCCAACCCAATTGAAAATTAGAAAAATATGATTTTCTTAGCAAACTTTGATTTATTTTTTAATCACAGTATTTTTATGGCCTTCAAGTCTATTATATAACAAACTTATTTGAGATACATTAAATAATAGCCTGATAAGTTGTTTTAACGTTTTTCATTAATGAAAATTATATTATAGAGGAATGAAAATATCAGAAATAATTAATTATTTAGTTTCACCCGCGTGGCTCAGCTCCTGTTAATCTTAGCATAATGATATATAGCCTTTAGCCTTCCTCGATAAATGGGCTATCTAACACCGAAAGAACTTTTCAAATCGGACCAGTAGTTTTTGACATTAGCGCGTTCAAACAAACAAACTCTTCAGCTTTATAATATTAGTATAAATTACAATATTAGCATAGATAAGGATGGTTTTTTTTTCAAAACTAGGCATTGGCAGTCGTGATACTGATACTCTTGCCATTATAAAACCATTTTGTTTACTTTCTCAACAAACTGCACTTGAATCTTCTGTCACCAATTTGATAATATGCATTACGGCCTGGGTAAGGCAAAGAAAATCTTTGATATTCTGAAACATGTAGTCAAACCGCTATTCACGATGTCTTTTAAGATTTATTCAGATAAATTAGAAGTCAGAGGCTCAGTGTTCTTACATTCTTGCCACATAGTTAAGTCGGTATAATCTTTTGAGCAAGTACAAGAGAGTTAAAAAAAATGCATTTGCAACTTCAAGTATCAAAATATAACCTTTGGTACCGAGTGACAAAATACTTCAGTTATCTTTTCTTGTTCTTTTTTGTTCGTTTGTCGGTCTTGATAAGGTTTAAATAAGCGTCTACATTAATTTGTCATGGTGTGTCGAATAAGTTGTAGTACTCTGTTAAAGCTAATAGTGGGAAGCGATGCTTTTCGCCACACATCAAACATTTCCGTAGCTAATCTTTCGGATAAATCATGAATTTTGTTATTTTATCAGGTTTAATTCATATCTAATAAATAAGTAATAGTTTCTTAGCATCAGTATAAGTTGGTAATTGAGACACTGGGTACTTCTCTGGCAAACAAAATGCAGGACAACATGTCGTTTGTCGTACTTTGACTTGCAACATTTTACTGTAACAAAGCGAAATTACAGATAGAACTCACATCAAAAATATTAAATTATGATCTTAATTGTATTTACGTGTAAAATGTAATTTAGAATTATTACTAACATTAGTGTTATTTCCTTAACGGCACTGTTTAAAATCAATGTTTCCTACAATAAGAGTAAGCGCAAACGGGCCACCGACCAGAGCCTCTGGTAGCCAGCGATAGCCACTTTTTTATATATTGAAATATTGTGTATTCTGTGTCTTCCCGTTGGCAACCAATGAGATAACACAGAATCTGATTTAGCGTCAATTTGTCAAAATTAAACTTTAATGATTTTCGAAACGAAACGAAATTTTTTGAATTTCTTAAAGTTCATGATGTTGGGGGAACCTCTAAATGTATCATCTGCAAAGTATAATTTTGCATGCGTATTTATGAGCAATAATGACATCTTTTTACAGGTATGCCGAAACGAAAATGAAAAAAAATATTTTTCACTCCACCCTATTAAACATGTATAGTAGTTAATAAGTATTTATCTATTAATAATTATTTATACTGATTTTTTATTTCATTTGGCTTTCACCAATGCAATGTTGTGATAAAAATTCAGTGTGAATAAAATGTACCTACCCACCCTCTTCAAATATTTATATGATTTCAAATCAAATTGGAATAATAAAAATTCATAATCAACAAGCATTCAATGAGAATTTTATAAATCAATACAGTTTACTTTAACATACATGCTATATATGCAAAGTTATCTAACATTAAAATAAAGGTATTTTAAAAAAAATATATGAAAGCAATTTAAATTATTTTTTTCTACTTTATGAATATTATTACTAAGAGACACTAGATTGATAAGAAAATGAAACACATTAAAAAGTTTTCATTATAATATACTAGCGACCCGCCCCGGCTTCGCACGGGTGCAATGCTGATACTAAATACACTACAGAAAAACTGTGAACGTTGTATATAAAAACATAGCGGCCCGCTCCGGCTTCGCAAGGGTATAAAATATATAGCCGGGCGGCCGGCCGGTACCGCCGCAAACGCTACGTCCCGCAATTTTTAAATCTGTAATATCTTCGAAAATATTCACTTAAATCATACGGTGTAAAGGGCCATATAGATCTATATTAAATGAACAATGTATTCAAGGTATTTAATTGGTTAAGGATTAATGCTGTATTGGTTAAAATCGCTTCGAAAATTATCCATTATTTGTCGTAAAAAGTAAATGACAAAAAAGTTATTGTGGGTTATCCATAAGAGATAGACTTATACCATCACGGACTTTTCTGTAGACCTTTTCAATGTGTACAATACTTAGTACATTATTTTGATAAAACTCGTAGGGTTCAGCCTGCGTTTGCAATGTAAGCGGAAAAAATGTAATTTTTTTAGACATCACATTAGAAACCTCAAAAATAACAGTACTTCTCCACTATTTAATGGATGTTATAATACATATAAACCTTCCTCTTGAATCACTCTATCTATTAAAAAAAACCGCATCAAAATCCGTTGCGTAGTTTCAAAGATTTAAGCATACAAAGGGACATAGGGACATAGAGACATAGGGACAGAGAAAGCGACTTTGTTTTATACTATGTAGTGATTTACACTGAAAACATAATATCCAAACCATATGATAACTATTTATTTAATTTAATTATAAACATGACTTGGTGTAGGTATAGGTACTATGTTTAAATTAATATTTTAATGATACAGTAACTTTCATTTCATATTTTTGTCAAGACTTCTGCAGGGATCCCGAGTTACATTGTTCTTGAAAGATATTTTTTGGTTAAATAATATATTAAATTTATGATGTTTGGTGAATTAAAATTGATAAAGAGTATGGCCAAATTATTATACTCGGTTCCTTTTTTCTTATAGCAAACAATGTTGTTTAAAATGTAGACGGCTTTCACTTATTAGGTATATTCTGTATATTATAGTAAGAAGTATAAAATGTACAGTAGCAATAGCTATCAAGTTTTCAGAGATATCATGGTTATTCAAATTGAAGTTTATACACTTTATTACTATTTTTCATCTATAATATAATACCATCAATGGGTCAATCAGTCTGAGTTATTCAATATTAATAATACTAATAACTTTCTGGAATCTTAGACAGACACCTCAAATAAATGAAATTCGGGATCACGTTTCAAAAATTTAACCAATATTTGAATAAGTAATTTATAAGCAGTTTCGACTGACTGTAGAATCGCTGTTAGCAGATGTAACAAATGGACAGGAAATTCGAATGCATCAAATGACTGCAGATTTCTGCCCTGGGATGAGCCGCGAGCTGCTTGCAGCTCGCGCACCACGCACCCTCGAAGGTGGACAGCCCCCCGGAATAGAAAATATTTGAATGGGAAATTTATAAGCACTTCCGATTGACTGTGGAATCGCTGTTAGCAGATAATAACAAATTGACGGGGAATTTTAATGCATTTTCAAATGACTGAAGATTTCTGCCCTGGGATGCTTCCGCACCACGCTCCCTCGAAGATGGACAGCCTCCCGGAGTGGAAAATACTTGAATGGGGAATTTATAAGCATTACCGACTGACTGTAGATTCGCTGTTAGCAGATGTAACAAATGGACAGAAAATTCGAATGCATTTTCAAATGACTGCCCTATTGCTTCAACCCAGGGGCAAAAGGGGCTCGCGGGCTGCTTGCAGCCCGCGCACAACGCACCAGCTAGTTTTATTATATGTATTGATGATGATGATGATCTAATATTTGAGAAAATGGGTAAAATGATATTATGTTCGATTTGATGTTTATAGTTTAAACTTTAAAGCATGCGGCCAATTTAGCTCATATGTCCACATAATAGTTGAATTTGAAACAGTAAAATCTTTCAAGGCAGGTTTTTGGTAGGTATAGAATATGTCGCTTCAGAAAAAAAAATCCAATAAAATTTCAAATATAGAATGTTCCAGAGCATTCGAAGCACTCGTTCCATTTTCAAATATATTCTAGAACTCGAACACAGCGTTAAATCCCGATACATTTCAAAGCCTTGTTCCTAAATCCTTTTCGATTGTTCGCAAAATACTACATCTTAATGCAAATGTAGTGCCCGTGGAGTAATATCGTTTCAAATACTGCCCTCATCTGAACGACCACGCATTTATTGTGCTTAAATCAAAAATGTGCTCTATGCGGTTGGAATAAAGCACAAAATTTGATGACCGTTGAATGGTGTATCCTGACAAAAATGTAGGTCAATGAATTTAGAACTCTAGATATGAGAAATTTGGGTGAAAATTTATTTATTTGAATATCGTTTTATGGAATGTCGATGTATTTTTTGTTGTTATTGGATTTATAATTTACTTTGTTATATGTTTGTATCAAAAGAAATTTAATCAATATCCAATATTATATTTATTTGCTAAAACCTCCCCAGAGAAATAAGTTGCTTTATAACTATATTACTGGCCAATGATCCAAACGTATACGTTCTAATATTAAAGAGTCTTTAAATTTTTATTTCTCTTCTCATAAGATTTTAAAAGAGCAATATAAAAGTTAGCATAAGTTATTATAGACTCAAATCTCGAAACGTATTAGGAACAGAAATATTTGGTATTGTATTATTCATTTGCCTAGAATCTAGATGATTTATTATAAGATTTTTCTGAGTTTTTTAGGATTCTCCTTTATATATTTATGAATTCTAATCAAAACGATGTATATGAACGCTTATATACACAATATATTGCTCTTTTAAAATATCCAAGTTTCATCACGTCATGTCCGCGAAAGTTCAACACGATGCCACTAGCCCATACAAAAGTACCCAATCCCTTTAATGATAGTACTTACTGATATAGTAATCCAATAAAAACAGAAAGCCTACCATAATTATTATCTCAATTTATCACACCATTGTTTATCACCTTAAAAACAGCAGTTTATTTCGGGCCAAACTCATAACGGATAATGTTTTCGTATAAAATTTCCATTTGACATTTTTTGCTCCTTTATCCCTAAAGCGACCTAGTTCCTTAGCGTTTTTAAAAGCAATATTAATATACTCACTTAATAAATAATAAACAGTGACGTTGCATTTTAAGTTTGCTATGTTTTTTAATGGTTTTTTATGATAAATTTGTTGCTTAATTAATTTAAAATTACGCTTCCATCTTTTTCTTATTAGCTGAAGGCTCGGCCGCCATATTTGCGATAATTTCTGATACATTTTACATTTTAATTTTAATGTTTAAAAATTAAAGTATAAGTTAATGAAGAGATATAATAGTGATGAGCTATTGATAGTTGGACGTTCTCACGGATAGCCAATAGAGACAAATTTTATTGAAGTGAAAACTTCTTTAGCGGCGTTGGGTATAAAATCTAAAACTCGCGTCAGGACACGTGGCCTGATCGAAAAAGCGTAAGACGGATGTTTTTTTTTTTTTTTTTTTAGCCCTTATATTCCATGCGTAAGACGGATTCCAAAATATCAAACATGCTGAACGTTAATAATCAAGTTTTCACTTCTGCCGGCACTCCCGGAGTGCAACCCGTCTTTTTTAAATGTATCAACTGTGTCGAAATTCTTCTAGCTAACAAGAAGGCTGTTTCTTGCGCTGATTAAAATAAAACTTTTCTCTCAGATTTTACTACGAATCTTTGCATCTCATAATTTACATATACCTATGTATTCTTTTAATTCTTAATAAAATACACATATTGTACTAGATAATGAAAATTTAATGTTTTAATTATATCAACACTCATTCTTTACTACTTTCTTGCACTCGTCGTTATTCAACTGAACTTTATAGGTTTCCTGTTTTAAAAGTAGATAAGAAACACTAATAAAAACTAAAGTTAAGCCAAGAAGACAGGAGTCAAGCCATTCTGATAATAGGAAGCTTTATTTTAGCCAGCGCTGTTAAAAAAACGACCACCTAATCGGTTCGAATAAATCCCTAACAACCTCCTAAAGAGTGCTATAAATTCACTCCAACGTGGACCTTTGTTTTTGTCATTTAGGGCCGATTTTTCAATCCTTAGTTAAAACGTATTCATCGAATATCGTATTAAACAACCATTTTAAATATGTGTTACTTGCCCACTTTTTGACAGTTTTTAGGTGACATCTGTATATTATTGTGTAAGGCCGGTTGCAGAGCTTCATCGACCATCAGTGCGTACGTCAGTCGCGCTTGTCATATGTATGGAAATACGCGTGCGTATGGTTGGTCTAGCTATGAACGATTTTATGAATTTCCATACATATGACAAGCGCGACTGACGTACGCACTGATGGTCGGTGAAGCTCTGCAACCGGCCTAATACTTTAATGGACGGATAAGATTTAACCAAGGATTGAAAAATCAGCCCTTAATTATACGAAGTTTAAATAGATGTCTTGCTGTAGCTGAGATTTAATAGTCTTTTTGTGTAAAAAATGTTGCAATCAATGAAGGACAAGACAGAATGAACGGTCTTAATCTTAAAAGTTTTATTCGAAGATTTGAATGTGCTTTAGTTCCTGGTAACATCGTGAAAAGAAACAAACTTTTTTTGAAGTGAAACTTCTTTAGACATGCTAAGAGTAAAATTTCAAGGTCGCGTCATGGCAATACCTTCACGTCATGGAGTAAGGCAATGATTTTGGTATCTTTGAATCTTGCCAAAGAAGTTTCACTTCTGGAGCAAGACACGTCAAGACACTGTTCGGTACACACGCTCTTTATTGCTGAAATCTTCAAGCATTGATCACTTGTTTCAATAATTACATTGATGATTATATTATCATGTATGTATAAATTCTATTTTTTACAAGTTTTATGAATGAAGCTTGTAATAATCATTCTATAAAAAATTAATTGCAAAATTTTGCTAAACTCACAGTAAAATAGAAGCAAAAAATGTGTTTGTTGTGTTTATTCATGTAAAGCTAATGCTATAAAATTTCGTGCAGTGAAGATAAAAATTATAATGAATAGAATTATTTTACCAAATAATATAAGTACATATTATCACGCGATGTTTTACAAGGAAATTCCGTGAGATATGTAATTATCCACTTTACAAGGTTTGCGATCAAGGTCTGTTTGGACATATTTTGAACATTCTGATAAATAGTTTATTAACGGGTCAGTATAGTTACATATTTTATGTTAGTATTATTATTTACCTACGATGATTTGATGACTGTATAGTATTTTTTTCATGCTTCGCAACCATTTCTAGTTATAATTATTTCGCTTATTATGTGTATTAAATTTGTAACATTAATAAATTAATTTATTAAATCAAAACATGTTAAAAACTATCTTTAGCTGTCTGATTTCAAACATTATTTGACAAAATTGTCCGCAAATACCTGTAAAAATAGTCCTATCAAGTATGTGATTCCTACAAGAAAACAACTCACTCCCACATAATCAATTGACCAAACAAGGAATAGATTCGACCGTGGGCTGCAAGCACTCTCAAGCCTAAGCCCTCTTAAGACGGGATAATTGACTGAGACAGGAACACTTTTAATGACGTCTTCGGGCTTCAATATTTTCAAGTGGACAATAATCTGGCTTAGGTATAGAAGTGTTTAACTGGGTAGATATAGGTGAGACGTAGCTGAATACTATTCGCAAAAGGTTTGTTTAAAAATACGTCAACATGTCTCATTTAAACATTATTAGGGTGGTTTTATAGAAGTTTAATTTAAACCACTTCATTATCTCTTACAAAAATGAATACGATCTAAAACTTATACAGCCAATTACTTCGATTGAAAGAAAACATGCCGAATTATAGATTTTCATACATACAAAAAAAACATTGCAATTCCTTTGACACAAACGGATTATAAAATACGTTCTAGTAACTACTCTGACCGCCCCCTTGGGACAGTGGTTGACGCGTAAGCGTAGAACCGAGGGGCCCTGGGTTCGATTCCCGGTAGAGACGAAGAAAAAAAAAATGTCTCGGTCTGGCAGGACACAGAAGGCTGATCACCTACTTGTCCCTAAAGAAAATCGATCAGTGAAACAGACGTATGAATAATGCATCTGCCCCTTACCCCACTACGGGGACACGGGACTTCACTACTACGACGATATTTTCCTCTAAGCAACCTAGTTTGTTACACAATAAGTTTTACAATACTAACTTCGTATTATGTATGTAGAAGTTTTTATTTGAACTTACAGTATGCTTTGTATTGTGTTCTATTATAACATTTTCTTAAAGTTTAAGTTAGGAAGCTTATTTTAACTTTTTCTACTCTGTAACTAAAGATATTTTGTTTCTTTAATCTCGCTTATTCGTCTTGAATTATTGTTACTATAACCAAACTTTTAAACGATTTGACCTAATAACATACTGAAATACTATTTTAATTTCTCTGGTTTATTTCCCTAATTTATATTTATCCCTTACTATCACACATTAATATTTAAAAAATATACAATTCAAAACAATACTCTTTATTTATCACAGACAGAAAAGAAGAAAAAAAGATATTTAAAATATCAAAAATTATTTTGCCGGATAGATTAATCTCTTTATGAATGTGTTCATATGATAACAAATGCAATGTAACTATTTACAGTAGTTACAGGAAAATAAGTCCTTCACCTACTAAACTATAATATTAAATATTATTTAAAACGAAAAATTTTAAAGAAAGATAATACAATTCCGTTGTTCTACCGGAATAGTTTTAATCTGGCGAGTCGCCAATATTGAGGCTGCTTTGTCGATTTTAATTTGTCGACAGTATAACGGATGACCATTCTATCAACAAGCGTTTGTTTATAAATAAATACATTAATTAAAAATGGCAAGGAAAATTCTGGAAAATATTTTTTCTATTGGTCTTCAGTAATTATTAAATTTAGTTGGCTGTACAATAACCTAACAAAGCATATTGTTTGCTTGGTTTCAAAAAGTTTTCTGTAATGTAAGTAGGTATACAGTGTGGAAATTCCCGGTCGATGCAAGTAAATTTTCGAAAATCTTTGAATGCAGTTTTGTTTCTTTTTAAAAATAAAGGAATGTTTCCTTTTAGCACAGAATACATAATAGTAGCTAAACGCTACAGAACGGACACTCTCCGCCTCCCGCCAAAATTAAACACTTACCTCACCCCGCACGATCACGCTATACGGGTGGAAGGTTAAGATGGGGCATGAAGGGCAGGTACCTTAACCGTTGTAGCTACATGAAAACGTTCTTAGGAGACTATCCTTAAATTCTTGAGAAATTTTAATCTGCATTCACAGATTTTTGAAAAAATGTACGGTCAGCAAGGAAATCGGCAGTTTTCAAAAAAAATTTTTTTGATGCTAATCGATCCAGTTTCTCATGGGGATCAAAACACTCTAAAAGACCAACTGAGGTATGAGTACTAGAAAAGTCAGAAATCGCGAAAAACTATTTCCACACATTCACTAAGAAAATAAGTGATTCAACAAAAGATGCGCTAATAGAAAACTCCAAAGAGATTTTCAGGCTTCAAAATTTTTTGTTTCTGATTATTAAAACACATACTGATAATAAGAAGAAACATTAATTTAATTAAACGGTTGTCAAAGAAAATAAAAAATAACAAAATAATAACAAAAAACAACATTTAAAGTGGTGATGGCCGCCCCGTAGCCCCGACTTGACACCTCTAGATTTTTTCATCTGGGGTTATGTAAAGAATGAAATTTATAAAAGATCATACAACAATGCTCAAGAACTAAAAGATTCACTTTCTGCAATACTTTACGGAATTCACCCAAATAAGTTGTCGGCTGCTACGCGCTCAGTAGTAAAACGAACAAACCTATGTTTACGGCAAAACGGTGACCACTTTGAGCATCTCATATCATAAGTTTTATGTAAATTATTTCAGAAATTCTGGAATTATCACCACTTTAAATGTTGTTTTTTTGTTATTATTTTGTTATTTTTTATTTTCTTTGACAACCGTTTAATTAAATTAATGTTTCTTCTTATGATCAGTATGTGTTTTAATAATCAGAAACAAAAAAATTTGAAGCCTGAAAATCTCTTTGGAGTTTTCTATTAGCGCATCTTTTGTTGAATCACTTATTTTCTTAGTGAATGTGTGGAAATAGTTTTTCGCGATTTCTGACTTTTCTAGTACTCATACCTCAGTTGGTCTTTTAGAGTGTTTTGATCCCCATGAGAAACTGGATCGATTGGCATCAAAAAAATTTTTTTTGAAAACTGCCGATTTCCTTGCTGACCGTACATTTTTTCAAAAATCTGTGAATGCAGATTAAAATTTCTCAAGAATTTAAGGATAGTCTCCTAAGAACGTTTTCATGTAGCTACAACGGTTAAGGTACCTGCCCTTCATGTCCCATCTTAACCTTCCACCCTGTAGATGGCCCGCATTTTTCCGTAAGGACGATACGCAACGAAGATTGACAACATTAATCAAATTGACTTAAAGTAATTTTATTATATTTTTGGATTTGTGATTATCGTTTTTCGTAGAAAATGGTTAGATATTGTGCTGTTTACGGATGTATTTCATCAGAAAAACGCGAATTTCTTTACGCTAGTCACAATTAATGTGCAAACCCTAAAGCGTTAACGCACACATTTGCACTCTCTACAGTGTGACTGTTAAAAGGCTTATTAGACCACCCAATTTTTAGGGACCCTAACCCTAACTAAGAGTGGTGTAATAAGACTTAGGGAGTTAGTGTCCCGATTTAGGGCGATCGGGTCTGCCCGATCTGCCTAGCTCCCTAAGCGCCCTGCAGATTGGGTAATGTAATAACGTTTAGGGCGGTTAGGGAGCTCAGTTGCCGCGCGACTAGTGCGTGGAGTGGCTGCTTTTGTATGTAAGGTGTCACCAAACTTCCCTACTACAGGTTTATATAACTTAAAAGGGAAGTTCCAAATGTTTGTGATCACACCGCCATGTTAACAAATAAATAAATTGTTAAAATCAATTGTTTATTTAATTGTTTTAAAACTCAACAAGTGTTCAAATTGTTCTGCACCTACTCTAATTAATTCATTAAAACTCCCGGTTCAAGCACGCTTAGTATTTGCATATTTGAAAGCTTTTCACGTAACCGCAAATACTCTTTCACCCAGATCTTTCTCTTCTTTTTTTAATATTTGTTATTGCGTCAACGGTTGCCACTGCTACAGCAACTTTTTGAAGTTTCGATACTGACGACGGCATAATGTAAAATGCAACAATACGTTTATCTCTCTAGACATTCGCGTATAAACTGAGTTAGGGCCCAATTCGCAGAGAAGTGTAATAAGCGCCACACTAACTAGGGAACACGCCCACCCTAGATGCAGGGCCCTTCATATCGGGTAGTGTAATAAGCCTTTAAAACGATAATTTTGTATGGAGTGTCCGGAGTGTGCTTTTAGCAAAATTCGCTATCTTCAGTATTTTAAGTACTTTCCCTGCAGGGCCCATCGAAAATTTCCACACTGTATAGTATGTAGCATTTTAATGAATTTCCTAATCCTGATAAACATACAAGTTATCTCAATTATTAACTCTAGCAATACCCGATTTAAAAAATAACATTCTAAAAATAAAAACACCCCTACCGCTATATTCCAATATACTTTTTATATTAAAATAATTTTTAGTAAGCTTCATTAGAAAGCTAAAAATACGGACGAGCTTAAATTTTTAAGCTGTATGAATATCAAATTCATAGTCCATTTAATGAAATGTTTACATTTTTATATAATAGTCCTTGAAAATAACTGCACTTATTTGCTATAAAATTCTACAACTACTTGAAAGTAAACCAGGGTAATTCCTTTACCACAATGCTATATTTGCTTCAGTTTTGGCACTTGTATTGACGACAGCCATTTCAAACGGCGCTATCGGAAGTCAATAGCTTTAAATATATGTGTCACAAAAATATATGTTACTCCTAATAATGGTTTTTAAATATATCTGGGACCTTGAGCAAGCTATAAGTTATAACCATTACTTGGAAGCTCCTAACATAAAACGTAAAACTATCCAAATCGCGATTTCATCATATATAGGTAATTGTGTATATTTTTCAATAAAATATATTTCCATAAAATCAGAGAATAACCTTATTCGTGAAAAGCCTATATCGATGTATCAAATGCCCACTTGAGAATTTTTAATAGCTCATAAAATACGATAGTAACACCTTATTGAATGTTACAAATTGTAAACATAAAAAGATTCAGTAACAAAACTGAAATAAAATTGTACTTTTAAAGAGTTATCAAGGCCTTTCGATGCATAGGTAAAAAGTATACGTCACAATAGGTACGTAAAGCTGGCGATGAAAAATTAGCGAAATTAAAAAAAAAACAACACCAGAATTTGTTGCTTATTTGTTGCTAATTAGTTGCTATAATGACGATTTTGTTGCTCAACCCGTTCGCTGAAAATCAGCAACAGTTCTAGCTTAACATTAAGGTAGCGTGAAGAAATCGTAAAAAGGGATGGATTGTTGCAAAAATGCAGGTGAATTTGTTGCTAATTTGTTGCTACATAAAAACAGTGAAAATTTTGAATTTTTAGGGTTCCGTACCTCAAAAGGAAAAAAACGGAACCCTTATAGGATCACTTTGTTGTCCGTCTGTCCGTCCGTCCGTCCGTCCGTCCGTCCGTCCGTCTGTCAAGACCCTTTTTCTCAGGAACGCGTGGAGGTATGAAGCTGAAATTTATATCAATTACTCAGGTCTACTGTCCCTTGAAGCTGTGAAAAAATCAAACTTCTAAGCCAACGCAATCAAAAGATACAGCCGTTTATGCCGCAAATTTTCGACACTTGCAAGGGAATCAAAACCTACAGGGTGCTTCCCGTGAACTCAGAATCTTGAAATTTGGTACGAAGCAACGTCTTACAGCATAGATAAAGGAAAAATTACGAAAACCATAAATTTTTAGTTACATCACATAATATATTTTTTTTTAATATTTTTAAACTTACTACCCATTTCTTCATAAACGCGTAGAGGTATTAAATTGAAATTCATACCAAATACTCAGGTCTATAATACCTTTAAGCTGTAACAAAATCAATTGCAGGTTTGTACGGAACCCTCGGTGCGCGAGTCCGACTCGCACTTGGCCGGTTTTTTTCATTGGCGCCAAAAATAACACTGGCCACGTCAACTTAATTGTCGATTTTCGGTAGTGAAACATAAAAAAAAATTTGTTGCTCCTCACATCGTTCACTGGCACAGTGTACAGAGCCAGCAACAAAATAGAAACCGGAAGTAGAGTTAATTTTGAAACCGGTTTGCTAGAAATTCGTCCACGCCAGCTTAACTGTCAATTTTCGGTAGTTAAACATAAAAAAAAATTTTGTTGCTCCTCACATCGTTCACTGGCACAGTGTACAGAGCCAGCAACAAAATAGAAACCGGAAGTAGAGTTAATTTTGAAATCGGTTTGCTAGAAATTCGTCCACGCCAGCTTAACTGTCAATTTTCGGTAGTTAAACATAAAAAAAAAATTTGTTGCTCCTCACATCGTTCACTGGCACAGTGTACAAAGCCAGCAACAAAATAGAAACCGGAAGTAGAGTTAATTTTGAAACCGGTTTGCTAGAAATTCGTCCACGCCAGCTTAACTGTCGATTTTCGGTAGTGAAACATAAAAAAAAAATGGTTGCTCCTCACATCGTTCACTGGCATAGTGTACAGAGCCCACAACAAAATAGAAACCGGAAGTAGAGTTAATTTTGAAACCGGTTTGCTAGAAAATCATACACGCCAGCTTAACTGTCGATTTTCGGTAGTGAAACATAAAAAAAATTTGTTCCTCACATCGTTCACTGGCACAGTGTACAGAGCCAGCAACAAAATAGAAACCGGAAGTCTACTTCCGGTTTCTATTTTGTTCAAAATTAACTCTAGTTAATTTTGAAACCGGTTTGCTAGAAATTCGTCCACGCTAGCTTAACCGTCAATTTTCGGTAGTTAAACATAAAAAAAAATTTGTTGCTCCTCACATCGTTCACTGGCACAGTGTACAGAGCCAGCAACAAAATAGAAACCGGAAGTAGAGTTAATTTTGAAACCGGTTTGCTAGAAATTCGTCCACGCCAGCTTAACTGTCAATTTTCGGTAGTTAAACATAAAAAAAAATTTGTTGCTCCTCACATCGTTCACTGGCACAGTGTACAGAGCCAGCAACAAAATAGGAACCGGAAGTAGAGTTAATTTTGAAACCGGTTTGCTAGAAAATCGTCCACGCCAGCTTAACTGTCGATTTTCGGTAGTGAAACATAAAAAAAAATTTGTTGCTCCTCACATCGTTCACTGGCACAGTGTACAGAGCCAGCAACAAAATAGAAACCGGAAGTAGAGTTAATTTTGAAACCGGTTTGCTAGAAATTCGTCCACGCCAGCTTAACTGTCAATTTTTGGTAGTTAAACATAAAAAAAATTTGTTGCTCCTCACATCGTTCACTGGCACAGTGTACAGAGCCAGCAACAAAATAGAAACCGGAAGTAGAGTTAATTTTGAAACCGGTTTGCTAGAAAATCGTCCACGCCAGCTTAACTGTCGATTTTCGGTAGTGAAACATAAAAAAAAATTTGTTGCTCCTCACATCGTTCACTAGCACAGTGTACAGAGCCAGCAACAAAATAAAAACCGGAAGTAGAGTTAATAAAGTGACGAATTTCTAGCTAACCGGTTTCAAAATTAACTCTACTTCCGGTTTCTATTTTGTTGCTGGCTCTGTACACTGTGCCAGTGAACGATGTGAGGAGCAACAAATTTTTTTTTTATGTTTAACTACCAAAAATTGACAGTTAAGCTGGCGTGGACGAATTTCTAGCAAACCGGCTTCAAAATTAACTATACTTCCGGTTTCTATTTTGTTGCTGGCTCTGTACACTGTGCCAGTGAACGATGTGAGGAGCAACAAATTTTTTTTTATGTTTAACTACCGAAAATTGACAGTTAAGCTGGCGTGGACGAATTTCTAGCAAACCGGTTTCAAAATTAACTCTACTTCCGGTTTCTATTTTGTTGCTGGCTCTGTACACTGTGCCAGTGAACGATGTGAGGAGCAACAAATTTTTTTTTTATGTTTCACTACCGAAAATTGACAGTTAAGCTGGCGTGGACGATTTTCTAGCAAACCGGTTTCAAAATTAACTCTACTTCCGGTTTCTATTTTGTTGCTGGCTCTGTACACTGTGCCAGTGAACGATGTGAGGAGCAACAAATTTTTTTTTATTATGTTTAACTACTGAAAATTGACAGTTAAGCTGGCGTGGACGAATTTCTAGCAAACCGGTTTCAAAATTAACTCTACTTCCGGTTTCTATTTTGTTGCTGGCTCTGTACACTGTGCCAGTGAACGATGTGAGGAGCAACAATTTTTTTTTTATGTTTCACTACCGAAAATCGACAATTAAGTTGACGTGGCCAGTGTTATTTTTGGCGCCAATGAAAAAAATTCAAAATTTTCACTGTTTTTATGCAGCAAGAAATTAGCAACAAATTCACCTGCATTTTTGCAACGATCAATCCCTTTTTCCGATTTCTTCACGCTACCTTAACGTTAAGCTAGAACTGTTGCTGATTTTCAGCTAACGGGTTGAGCAACAAAATCGTCATTATAGCAACTAATTAGCAACAAATAAGCAACAAATTCTGGTGTTGTTTTTTTTTAATTTCGCTAATTTTTCATCGCCAGCTTTACGTACCTCGTCACAATTTGAGGTAAACGCATCTATCTTGAGTAGGTAATTCCAAACTTTTTTTCTCGTGTTAAAATAAACTTTGCAAAAAGTTCTATTTTACGCTCAAGCTAAGTTTTGATTGACGATAGTCAATCAAAACATTATATGTATCCCATTTAGTTAAAAACTTATTAATTTCGATAGCAGTATACTTAATTGAAGTGTTTTAAATGCTAAAGTTCATCTAATTGTTGATGTTTATGTAGGAGCAGTGCAATTAAACGTAAACAGTAATTTGCATTATCTTCCCCGCACTTGGTTGAAACTAATATTTGTACAGTGCCTTTGTTAAAGATAGCCAGTTTATGCAGGATAAGTTCAGTGTCGACTTTTCTACCTACTTAACTCCTTGACTTGCTTAATTTTCCTTTTTATGTTAACATCTGAACACTATATTGAGAAGTTAGGTTAGTTAGGTATCTGTATAATATGACTAGCTGCGCTTCGCGGTTTCACCTGCGTGGCTCCGCTCTTGTTG
Source organism: Colias behrii (assembly GCA_029959065.1). NCBI lineage: Eukaryota > Metazoa > Arthropoda > Insecta > Lepidoptera > Pieridae > Colias > Colias behrii. The sequence goes on from JARWMC010000013.1 coordinate 2,709,813, forward strand.
GTCTTAGCGTAATGATATATAGCCTATAGCCTTCCTCGATAAATGGGCTATCTAACACCGAAATAATTTTTCAAATCGGACCAGTATTTTCTGACATTAGCGCGTTCAAACAAACAAACAAACTCTTCAGCTTTATACTATTAAGTATAGATTTTCAATAATTCTTCTTCTTCTCTTTCTAAAATGGCAATTACTCAAGTAGGAACCCATCGTAGACAGGTATCAGACATTATGTAATAAAGTATTTCCTCATAAATCGTTCCTATTTGTTACGAGAAGGCAGATTCCGTGTTTCTATTACAAGACATCTGTATAATCTAGAGATATTTCTTTGCTACCAGTATCTTTTACTTATGTCAGTTGATATGTATGTAAAAACAGCCGAAATTTGATAAATAAGTACCTACATCAATAATAATACATACGAGAGATTTTCTCTTTTTTAATTTATATTTCTGATTCAACGATAAATCTTAGATTTTAGACGTAAATATCAGCTTGAAAACTACCTACATCTTCATAAAGTACCTAGTTCCCTATAAATTGCAATACACAAGGTTGCTAATATGAGTGTCAAAATGCACTTATCTATGTCTATACTATACTAATATATAAAGCTAAAGAGTTAGTTTGTTTGTTTGTTTTAACGCGCTAAGTGTTAGATAGCCCATTTATCGCGGAAGGCTATAGGCTATATATTATTATCATCACGCTAAGACGAACAGGAGCGAAGCAATGTGGGTGAAACCGCGGAGCACAGCTAGTATGCAATAAATGTTTTGAGTTTGAGGTCAAAGATCGATATTTGTAATCCTTTAAAACATTAGCTTCGATCGCTCCATAAAAATGCATAATGTTTAAAACGTTACGTAATGAAGGCAATAAATCTAGTTGGCGGGAGCTTTCAGTAAATTGCATTCACTACGATACCTCTGCGTAATTTTTCAATGGAAAATGCAGGACTTTTGGTACAATGTGTCCCTCGTTGTGCTCATTTTTTGGTAGATAAGCATGTTTCATTTTGGCTGATTTAACGGTTTTTTAAAGGCTTTGTAGCGGAGAAATGGGCGTGTGAAGCGAACAAAATTGTGAAAGTAAAAACATCGTGAATATTGTACTATATACTACTTTTTATTAAAATTAAACTAGGAAATATGTATATGTTTAATGTTGAATGAAAAGAGATTTTATCAAAACATTATCATATAAAGTAATTTAAATTATCAATACAGTAACGAACGTAAATATCTGAATAATAATCCTGCCTATATTTTAAACCGCCTTTAAATTCGCGCAAAATACCGAAGAGCAAAGTTATCCAATAAATTTGGAAAATAATATTTTTCCATGTTTATCAGGACTCTCCATCAAAGTTGTTCAGTGAAGCATTCCGATGCACTTGGAGTCATTCCAAGGATATGGAGATAAATACATAAACATAAAGTTCTATATGAAAACTTTGTGTTTATTGTCTGTGGTCTTAAAATTACAGGATAATTTGGCGCTTCTTTTTTACTACTTTTTGTCAAAGCTCATGTCGTCTCATTAGCTGTGTTAATTTAAAACGGATAAGTAGTTACGAAATTAATATGCTTCTTATTCTTTTCTCAAGTCATTTTACATGAGAATGGGAATTATTAATCGTTTGCAACTTTGAGTAACTACTATTTATATCTATATCTGAATTTATTTATGCTTGTACACCGCAGATATATGAGATATTATTGAATGTCACAGTTCAGTATTATTGATGAATTGTCACAGTTCTTGAAAATATATGGGAATTTCTTTTATCTGCGCGGGCGGAAAAATTGGAAGTTGGAACCACCTAACATCACACCACAATGCATCACATGCATTCAACAAGACGACCCATTGCCAATTGAAACATAGATTGAACAACTTTTTACCATTATTTTATAGATATTATAGAGATCATATTGCAGTACATTTACAGTGTAATAGATACTCACAAATATTCTGTATTCACATAATTACGTATTGTTTGTTCAAGTGCGCCTTCCAAACAGAGAGGCGAAATTAATTCGTCAATTTGCAACTTGCTTAATAAAGCAGCTTGGCGGATCGCCAGCTCCTGCTTACAATTCTTGAAGTATGACAGGCTGGTGCCCGTGGGTTTACTTGCTTTGATATTTGTATTATTGTGTTAATATTTCCCTGTATATGATGGATTTCTTTGATGTTGCGTAAGATAAAATTTATTTTATGAGAACATTATCCATATTAAATCGTTTAAATTGAAAGTTGCTTTAGTTTTTGCCAATGAAGAGACCGAAAATACAAAAATTATATTATTATGTTCATGTTCAACGAACATTGTAAGTATCTCCAAAGTGAGAAATAAAAACTTTAATGTTTGGTACTAGAAATCATTTAATAAAATTTACATCAATAATATTACCTACCTATAGGTACTGGTATATCAATATATAAGATTTACTAGCTGTTTCCCGCGTTTTTTGCGGAAAAATCTTGATTGAAATAGTTCGACCTGTGAGGGGCTCATTTTTCAAAATGTACCCTTCAATCGACCCTGAGTCCTCAACTATTTTCATTCTAAATTCCACGAATTCCAATATTATCTAGGAAAACATAACGTCACATAATATTGGGATTAAAATGTCTCAACCGTACTCAAAATTATACCTTCATCATTTCAAACATATCTTTATTAAATTTCTTGCTTCCATACATGTTTCTATCACAATTATATAGTTACTAGCGGTCCGCCCTGGCTTCGCCCGTGGTACATATTTACGTTTTCTCTACATAAGAACCATCCTCGTACTTCAAGGAATATAATAAAAAAAGAATTATCGAAATCGGTTCAGTCGTTCACACGTGATGCCGTGACAACGCGAAACGGGTTTCATATTGATTCTTAATTTCTTTGGTATTATAATATACTTATGACGTATTGTTAATAGATGTAATACATGTTTAATTGGATTTAGTTAATGTTATTACTACAACACGTTATTTTCATAGCATTATTGAAGGCTTGAAACATTACACCTATTTAAATGCAATTAATTATTGTTAACAAATATAATATTATGTCGAACCATCTCATCAGTACCTTTCTGCATTATTTCTGTTAATTTTCAAAGAGATTTTCAAAGTTTGCTATTTGAGATTTCAGATAAATATGCATTAATTTATAGCTCTTTCTCGTCTCTATAACGTCTGACCACTATCAATAATAGTTTAAAAAGATAACAAATATGCATTAATATTATCTATGTTTCTCTTCCATAATACTTATATCAACGATTTAGAGTAGGTACAACTTATTAGGCGGCCTTATTACTTATTAATGATCGCTTCCAGGCATGGTGTTATTGTTCATTCTTTAAATTAAATGAATAAGATTTTATTTCAACAATGTTTACAGGATAAATCTCAGCCAAGTAAAGTTACGCACTGCGCTAGGTTACGTTTTTAGTATTCTAGCTGTGAGACGTGTAAGGGCTCTTTCAATTTATGCGTTTCGTATCGGACCGCTGCCGCACGTTTTCCGTGCCGCTAGTTATAACCCGCTGCCGTGCCGTTGCAGTACGGTAGCAGTCCGTTACCAAACGCTTAAATTGAAAGCGTATCTGACTGCCGTGCGTTTGTATGCTAGTGCTGTTTTAAATTTATTTGAATTTTGACACCAGTTAAGCCATGGACTCTGACGAAGAAACATTACTTTTAGTGCTCTTCAACTGCCCGTCCGTATTATTACCACGACTGACTTATATATTATAACCTTAAAACGCGCGTATTTCTGTACTTGAGTACCCGTAGAAATGTAAGATGATTGAATTAGATTAGGCCAAAAAATTAATTTTTAGAGCACGAATATTCTCTGTCAAATCATACCGATATATCGATATATCGATATTTTTTAATAAAAATATCAATATCGATATTGATATTTTCAAAAAACATCGATACGATATATATCGATACTTTATTGCATTTCCGACATCCCTATGGGACTTGCGACGGTTCCGTCCTGCTGTCGAGCGTTCGCGGTACGGACGCCGCGCTGTTGCCGCACCGTGCATTTTGTATGAAAACAAACGACCGGCCGTGCGCCGTACGACAAACGCACCGCTTCGGCACTGTAGCGGTCCGATACGAAACGCATAAATTGAAAGAGCCCTGGTGTGATAAAGAACCTTAATGTAGGGTTGCCAACATGAAGTTATGGAAAATTAAAACAAGGTCTTGTTTATACCAGGAATATAAAAATAAAATATTGCAAATTGAATATTTTAATCAATTTAGTATCCAGTTTCAGAAGAAATTACTCTTAATTGTGTATATGAAATAATTGGGCTTACGTGGTTTACAGAGCCGATTCACATATAGAGATTTTTTTAAATTCATAGAGTCAATTAATATGGAAAAGTCTTGCTTTTTTAATTTGCTATACTGCCTATTTTTTATAAATGATTATATTTTTGTTATATCTACGTTATTACTTTTCTTTGACTTTCTCGCGCTTCGCAACAATGCAACTGATTGATTTTTGCATAATGCAAGTTTATTATCTGAAGCCATGGGACAAAACATATAATACGCTTATTGCATTAGAATTATATGGATATAAAAAACCTCAACAAAAATGCCGCTTAAAAAAGATATTGTTCATTCATAATGAACGCGTTGGTAACCTATTAAAAACTCGAATTTCTATTACCCGAATCTTAAAACCCCGAAAACGGTTGTTAGAACTTTTAAAAGACAGATGTAATGAATGACAAATTTTTAAAATTCCTTTTTTAATTTCCCAGATGAATCAATTTCCAGATGCACCAAAACCAGATTTTTAAAAAGTATTTTTTTGTTTCCCGTATTCTCATAATACAGATCTCATTATACCAGATTCTCAGAATACTTTTTTTTGTTTCCCATCGTACCATTTTCCAAATAAACTATTGCCAAATTTTCATAATCTTTTTATTTGGTTCCCATATAATCGTATAACAGATAAACTATTGCCAGATTTTCATAATCTTTTTATTTGATTTCCATACAATCGTGATTATACCTTTACTATCGACTGAAAATAAACATTGTCAGTAAGTAAATTTATTGTTTTACTTGTCCATTACAGACCGGTTTTAGTGTCAAAGTCGACTCAGTAGGTTAGGTTTGAACTACGACCCCCACGCTAGAACTGACACGCTATTGTTTTACTTGCCCATTACAGAAAGGTTTAAGTGTCAAATTCGACTCAGTAGGTTAGGTTAGGTTCGAAGTGTGACCCCCCATGCTCGAGCCGAGCGAGCGAAGCGAGCGTGCCGCGGCAGCGGCCGGCGAGTGCCAGAACCGACTCGCTATTGTTTTACTTGCCCATTACAGAAAGGTTTAAGTGTCAAATTCGACTCAGTAGGTTAGGTTAGGTTTGAAGTGTGACCCCCCATGCACGAGCCGAGCGAGCGAAGCGAGCGTGCCGCGGCAGCGGCCGGCGAGTGCCAGAACCGACTCGCTATTGTTTTACTTGCCCATTACAGAAAGGTTAAAGTGTTAAAATCTATTCAGTAGGTTAGGTTAGGTTCGTGCTGCGAAAAGGATTTCGTTTTGCTGGATATCGTTTATTTGAATTTCAAAAATCTGGACATTGTTTGTCTGGATATCAATTAACTGTATTTCAAAAATTTGTGTTTTAAAAATCTGGCTTTCGTGCATATGGATTACGGTCATCTGGATTTTGTGCATTTAGATTTCGTATGTCTGGAACTCATTCGTCTGGATTGTAAAACGTCGTACAAATAAAGAAATGGGCAAATGAAATTCGGAGTTGCGATTATATGGCAAACAAAACTTCGAAATTTTAAAATTCGGGGTTATGAAAAAATGTCCAAACGTTTTCTGGATTATGATATTCGGAATATTAAAATTCGAGATTAAGATAGGTAACCGAACGCGTTATCATTCTCAACCGTTTTTAAAATAACATCTGACAACCCTAATCTGAACTTTCGATAAACGATAAGACCAACCCTTTCTTGTTTCTTTATTGCTCGAAATGTTTGTCGCAACGTACTGCTACTTTTCATTTGTTATTGCTTTATTACGTGTGTAATTCATATCCTGAAAGACCACAATCCGGTATAATGTATGGTTACCAATATATAGTTGTTTATGAAGATGTTATGTTATGGCCTCAAGGAATGATATTACAAATCCTTTCTATTTTGATTTCCTTCACCATTACTTTTAACGAGCGCATTGTAGTTACTCCGTTCTTCTGTTTAAGCGTCATGTTTTTTTTAGTCTTTTGTACTATTATGAATGGTGTATTCATTTATAATTATAATAATAAACTTTACATTAAAATTAGCGCTTATACTATACTGAGAACCATTTAGAAATGTCATCAATGCCCTCAAAATTTAATACAACCCTTCATTCCATCATTGAAGGAACAAATTAACTTCCTTAAATTTTGTCCCTCATAATTTTCCGTAATATTTTTACTTTTTCTTCTTTTGCCACAGCACAAATTGTATAGTATTTTATATTTATTTTTATTTACAATACATAAATTAGTTAAGATCAGAATGAATTAAAATGGATGCAATATTTTAGATTTTAAACCGATCTTCTACAGTACTAGGTACTACGATTCTACGATTGAGATACTAGACTATACATAAGGAATTACATTTTATATAAGAACAACACACTTATTTACCTTCAACTTTAATACCTAGATGGTCAATCAAATTAAATCGTTTTACAAGCTAATCCGACTAACGTTTAATACAAAAATGGCGAGGCACTTCCATAATTTCCTCAAATCTTTATAGGTGTTATAAAATAATCGTTTAGTCATGTAGCCGCGGGATCGTTAGTTGAGGGAGCCTCTAATGAGATGACTCAGCACCTACTTAAGATACTCCTTGGAAATTAAGTGCGATGTTTCGTTCAAAAATCATATTTACGTTAACGCTTTAGAGACGCCAGAGCTTAAGAGTAAAGAGGGGTAGGTTGTGAAAAATGTTTTTTTTTTTTATGTATTAGCGGGCAAACGAGCTGGTGCGTCACCGGATTAATACGATGATTGGCGCCGCCCATAATCACCCACAAGGCCTGTACGGTTGCAGGTGTGTTGCCGGCCTTTTAGGGAAGAGTACGCTCTCTTTTTGAAGTACCCTAAGTCGTATCTGTCCGGAAATGCTGAGCTCGGGAGGTCGTTCCACAGAGGAGTGATGCGTGGAAGAAAGTTCCTCCTAAATCGCACAGTGGAAGAGCGCCAAGTATCCAGATGTTGAGGGTGATATTTCAACTTGTGGCGAGCAGTTCGATTGTGAAATTCAGCAGCCGGTATTGTTCCGAACAGTTCGTCAGAGCATTCGCCGTGGTAGATGCGGTAAAATACGCAGAGAGATGCAACATCTCTACGGAGAGCCAGAGTCCAGCCGATCAGTAATACGAGGGTCGTCCACTAATCGTGTAGCTCGTCGCTGGATTCGGTCAAAAGGAAGGAGCTGATACTTGGGTGCTACGGCCCAGAGATGGGAACAGTATTCCATGTGCGGCCTGACTTGAGCCTTGTAAAGTTGTAGGCGTTGGCCGGGTGTGAAATACTGTCCCGCTCTACAGAGCACACCAAGTTTTTGGGAGGCTAGCTTAGCCTTTCCTTCCAGATGACAACGAAACTGGACATCATTCGATATTTCGACTCCAAGTATACTAATGCTGGCTGAGACTCTGGTGGGAATGCCCTGAAAAACTGGAGACACGACGAAGGGAGTTTTTTTGGTGGTAAACTCGCAAACTTGTGTCTTTTTTGGGTTGAACTCAACAAGGTTATGTTTACCCCAATTGGAGATCTCCTCAAGAGAGTTCTCAATTTGAGACACAAGTTCGTTCCGGTGCTCAGTAACGGTATCCCGAGAAATATTGCATCGGCCGGTATAATGTGCGTCAACAGTGCTGTCGTCTGCATAGCAATGAATGCCACTAGATAGTAGCATGTTTGATCGTAAATGAGTTAAGAATGTATAGTTAATTTTATGTTATCGACAATTACAGTGATTAGGTCATTATAAAAGACATAATTGTATTTAATCCGGTTTAAGCACATTTTAATAGAGTTTATTACCGATTTGAAATAATTTATGATTACAAATAGTAGTATTTTAAATTAAAGTTTCAATGATATACTTTATTCGTATTTAGCAGATATAAAAATAGTATTAACAGCCAGATAAGCATGAACATTAGTTAATTTACCATCTCTCACAAACATTTTGCATTATAAAGTCATAAAGCAATGAATTTTAACGAAGCAATAAAAATACCAACTGAAAATGAGCAGTAAATCAACATAATATTTCAGTGATCTGTCTGTGCATGTGAATAACATATTGTCATACTTGACGTGCATTGTACAAGAACATCCTATTTCATTCCTGATAGCTGTAGCGTTAGCAAAAACATCACCACGTTCTTAGAATAGATATATTTTAAACTACTAGCTTTCCGCCCGCGGCTTCGCTCGCGTTTTCAAAGAAAAACCCGCATACTTCTCGTTCCCGTGGGATTTCCGGGATAAACCTATGTGTTACTCCAAGTTACCCTCTATATGTGTGCTAAATTTCATTGTAATCGGTTCAGTAGTATTTGCGTGAAAGAGTAACAAACACACACATACATCCATCTTCACAAACTTTCGCATTTATGATATTAGTAAAAAAAAAAAAAAAAAAGGATGTATTCTAGGACCACGTTATATAAAACGATAAACAACCATATTATGTTGCAAAGCATGCAGGTATTAAATTTGAATACGGATTTAAGAATATACGCCCAGAATAGACGAGAAATATTCCAGAATAGGATATCTAGGCTAGATAGAAAATATACGATGCCTTCGTTCTTAGTTTAGGTTGCGGGAATTTTAAAATATTCGACTTTTCACTACGGATCAATAAAAATTAGAAACAGTATTAGGAGAAATCAACGAATCTTTGTGATTCATAGAAATAGAATGTAAAAGAAATTTAATAAATAAGAGAATTTTACTCTAGGAAGCAATTTATTTGACAAGACAAAACATAGACAAATTGTAATAATACCTGAGTAATATATAAAGAATAACTTCCAACCAATATCCACAAGAAAATCTAAAAGCAACTTCATCCAATCTCAAAGCTTTATTTGCTGTCGGTACACTAACATCAAGCTACAATCACAAGATGACATTGCATGACAAAGAAGTAGCGAGTATAAAAACAACATCACTTCGAGTGCAAAGTAATTGCCTTCCACAAGAAACTACAATAAACATAGTGCTTTGGATAGACTTCAATCAATGAAAATTGGCTATTATGCGTGGTTTCAACGTAATTTGCCGTATTATTTTGAAGATTTAACGTTTTATTTTTTCGTCTAGGCAATTCCATAACTTCTTCCACATCATTGGAAGAATTTTCCTAGAAACTAGGTAAACTCCTTTCCAAAATACATTTATTTTGAAAATAGAGCTCTGGATACCAGTTACCAGATATTCTTTATAAAATCAACTTTATGTAAGTGACAGCTAAAGATCAGAAAACGGTTTTAAAGATCAACCAGATCAAAAGTACACATGAACATAAAATATTCATTATTATCATAATTTATTCATGTATCAATGCTGACCGATACTTTCATTATTTTTTTCTATAAAGCTTACTGTGATTGTAACTCTTTCAATAATATTTCTGGACATTATTTGAATAAGTACACTCGCGTTGTGTTATTACTTTTTTATGATTTATCTTTTCATTTATAGATAATCTTTTAATGTACCAATTCTATAAATATATTTGCCTATGAAAGAAAAAAGAAAAATAGCCAACACCCACGCCCTTATAATGTTACACATGAGGAAATGAATTGATTCCTACCCACTCATAGAGATTATCGTTTTATCGCTATTCAAGTCAAGGAGAGCCTTTGTCACTTGTCGTCTACAAATATGTAGGTTTATCAACCCTCGTTCCGTTTATACTATCATAAAATACCACGACATTCGCTTTAAGAAGCCACAAAGCTAATATATACTCGAGGATGTTATTCTGAGAATAACCCAATAACATTTTACCTCAAAATCCTGGAATTGTAAGGTTATTTCCCTCTAATTTTTTACTTAAAATAGCTCCACGTAATGTTATTTCTATTATTATCAACCGTTTAGTAGAATGCTTTTAATTTGTTTTCAACTCATCCAAAGACTCCAAAATGAGTGCACCGTTTCGTAAAATGACAAAATATAATTGGAGCCTCGAAACTGAGCTTAAAACTGGTTATTTGAAATGAATTATTCAAATTGTTCTGAAACTTGGCAATGCGGATTGAAAACGTATTTAAGTTGAACCAAATACTCACTCGCGAGTTAATTTCGAAAAATCGACACAATATTTATAAAACAAAATAGATATTACATACAATTTTGCGTTTTTAAAATTTCCATTTTTCCGGACGTCAATCTCCGTGGAACGTTTGGAGCGGACGTTTCATTTTTCATCCTTCCTTAATTCAAATTGTCATATAAAAAAGTGAAAAATCATCGACTCTAAATTCCTCTACACAATTTATAATAACCCAAATCCATGTATAAATTTACTAGCTGCGCCTCGCGGTTTCACCCACGTGGATCCGCTCATATTGCTCTTAGCCTGATGATATTATAGCCTATACCTATAGCCTTCCTCGATAAATGGGCTATATTTTTCAAATCGGACCAGTAGTTCCTGAGTTTAGCGCGTTCAAACAAACTCTTCAGCTTTATAATATTATTAGTATAGATACTACCAATAAAATGTGCTTGTAACAAACTAAAAACTTCAATTACACCGCACATTCTTTAAAGAACCATCTTGGCACGATGTAGCGTGGGGTCTATTAATGATTTCTTTGGGGGGGTTTGATCGACCCCACCCAATGCACGCTGATAGCCTTTGTTTCCTCAGTCCAGCCTTAATTGTCCGTTAAAGAACGCTTGATTAAAACCAGCGGGTCTTTTTTATTCAGTATGAGTTGGAAAAGCTTTTAGATCTTTGAAACTCTAACAAATTAATCCAATATCATTTAACGCGATAAACTTTGATTAATACACTGAAGGAACTGAATGGACGTTTTATTATGGCATAAAAAAATAGTAGAATTTTATGCCTAATCTATTGACAAAAATTAATGGTATTATAAATAAAAAATAAAATTATAGAAAATATTACTCCTTAATGTTTTTGATAAATTTACATTTAAGCTTCTTTAATAAGGAGTACTTATGTTTTCCACTTTGTGATGAATACACGTCATAAATTTAGCTTATTTTAAAAGCCAACCATTTATTAGAGCCACAGAGCTTAAGTACTTATACCTCCTCATTTTTCCCAAACCAATTCGTCTCAGCCTAAATCAAGGTTTTGAATTCGTCTAAAAATAAATTCTTTAGTCAATTGGTGTGATTTATTACAGAATCCTTGCGAATTTCGGACTCAAATCAAGGATACGGTTAGGAGGCCAATTTTGTGAGACTGATTCACTTAGATTTATCTTTCTTGTTCAGGGCATGACATTTTCGGTGATATGGGTAGAACTAGGCAGACTTTTAGGTGTATTTGGTAGACTTTCTTATCAAAGATGGAATCTATTAACTATCAATATCTACTGATATAATTAACTACCAGTATATGTTTATATTATCCAAATTTTCATAATGTTTTTTGAAATCATCAAACAGATAAGGAAATATGTTTTACACCCGACCTATTTCTAATTCGAAGTGATAAATAGTGGTTCATTTATTACAAATGCAAATACCGAAATATGGAACTTGTTAAAACACATTACAAAATATTAACGAATTTTCTCTTAGAATACAAATCTCTTTTAATTCAAGAACTTAACCTATGCTCTATAATGCTCTTCCCACAAAACCTTACAAAGCAACCTCACAACATTTAAAAGAATCTCAAAGAATTTCATACATTTAAAATCTCAGAATCGTGACAAAGACGATGGAGGTAAATTACATATGCAAGAAGTCATGGCTTCCAATCTTAAATGCGTTTTCACAAACTTGACATAAACTTCAGCTTTTTTAATCCCCTTCCTTAATTGTTATGCTCTAGTTAACGTACGTCAAGCAAAAGGCCTGTCGTTTTAAAATCTCCACTTGTAAATGTAGGTTAAGATAATAACATATCCTTAGAAAATTCTAGAAGAACATGTGGAACTGCAGAATTTCAAGAAGTTATAGTAGCGCACATGTATACGCGGAAGAAAAGTTTTTATATACGGACAGAATGTAATTTGGTGTAAAGAAGTTGTAGGAAAAGTATATGAAATTTACACTACTTCTACATCGTACAACTATAAATTTTTAAAGAATATACAAAATTCGATCACGAGGCGGGATTAAAAAAAATATATCTTTGTTTGAATGCCATAAAATATCAAAATCGTACTCGTAGTTTTCAGAAATATATAATAATTGAAGTTCCTAGTTAATCAATCAAACAAATCTAATAATGATAAAATCAAAAGAATTTATAGGAATAAAAATATAATAAGCATTTTAGGCAACGTCAATTCCGTTTAGCCTAAATCTTATTATAATAATTAGGGTCTAGATTTCTAAGGACTAAAATTCTAAAAATACCCAGCCTCATTTACTATTAAATCCGGACATACTGTGAAAAGAGTAATCAGATTGTTTGCCAAAAGGAAGCCGTGGCAAAATCCTGAGGTTGACATAATAAGAGTTGGTCCTTTTGATACGATCTTTGTTTAAGGTCTTTGGGTCAAACCAAATACCAGATGTGATAGTGAACCGGTAATTTCTAAACATTTTTTTTATTTTTAACATAAATATTCGTAAATTCTATGATACTTTTAGTGTGGCAAAGGACGTAACGTTGAAAGCAAAGTAGCACACGAACGTTAGACAATGTTACTCAATTATCATTATTGACAAATTTAAAAAATAAAAAAGACGTGTGGCACTCGGGGACTGCCGCGGTAAAGCTATTGCATAGCATGCCTTCAAGCCACACCTCCGAGCCCGTCGGAGTGGGGAGCGTGAGGTTTTTTCGTTACGGAATTTCTCGATTCGGTCCCCGCGCTCAAGGCCCGCGATAGAAGCTATGCAATAGCTTAAAAAAAAAACAATCGTGAGCGGGCTCGAATCCTGCTTTATGATCGAATTTTATCTACATATTCCTTAAAATATTTCATCACTGATTGAAAAACCGTTGCTCACGAAAACCTTCAAAAATAAAATCAAATAAACTACAACAGATTGCATCACGCACATGGTAATTGAAATCAAAGTAAAAACAAAGGATCGTTTAAAGCATCAACTAATATTACTGGGGTTAACGCCCAGAACCATTCGTTGGCTTTCCCAGTATAATTAAAGTGTTACCTACACCTACTGATCAACATATTTTGTAACAGTTAGAGTTGATTAAGCTTATAAATACTAAAAAACATATTTTTGTACAGGAATCTTTGTCTGACAAATGTGCATAGACTATTTTAGTGAAGGAGTCAATATTATAGTTATTTAATTATGATGCAATTCCTGGTAATTTGCAGGTTTTTAATTATATGCGTTGCTTTTTATGACCGAATTACGTTAATAAGAATTATATAAAAAGGAAAGATGAGGCGTACATGCAATTCGAGTAATTTCACATTATAAGAGACTAATAAAAAGATAATATTATTTTCAGTGAACATATAGGTAAATCAATTCCTAAATCCCGAGAAGTATGTATTAAGTTAAATTTATTGGTCGTAAATCTACTATCGATTCACAAATAATGTAAAAGCTATCTTTTCCCAAATTTCCAATGACATAATACCATTGGATAGAACTAAAGCAGTATAAATAAATAAACTTTTATGTCTCATAATTATAATTTATTATACGGAGAAATGACGATCAATGTCCTTTACCAAAACAACTAACAATTTACAACAGAGGGTATCAATGTTCGTGACACATGCGACCCTAATTAAGATTTATTTCTCTGAGAAATATCGTTCAACTTGAGGTAACAAAAATATATTGTATGTAATGAATAAGTATATATTACATACTTTACATTAAATGTATGTTTAACCTGAAAATTGTAAACAGGTGTTTTCGTGATAATGATACGTGTGGGTTTATAATTTGTAATATGAAGTGTAATGTCACCTAAGGATGTCACGTAGAGTTAGTTAATAGAGTAATTATATTATTAAATTTTAATTATGCCAATCTTTATGCATGTCAGAGATTGCTTTTATATTAGTGTTGAAAGCAGTAATCTAAGCAAAGCTTTTTTTATCTTTTATAAAGATAAAAATGTTCGCCGTACTTGCAGCAAAAATATAAATACCAGCATCCAAGACGTGTGAAAAGGTTTACTTTAGAAAATGCACGTTACACATGATATTTTTGAATTAAATTAGCATAACTTTACCTAAATTTACTTCCTTACTGAACCATATTTCAGCTCTCCAAAAACGTAAAAAAAGCTAACGCCGGCGACAGTCTCACCAAACGCTTTATAACTGTCTCAACTTACGTAAGCTTACTCTAACATACTCACTTAACGACGAATTTATTTTAATAAACAATAACGTCGAACCACCTTAAACACTAAATAATAGCACAATTTATTGCTTCTCGTTACGGAAGAAATGGCGCGAAAGCGTGCTGTCAAAAGGCAGTGCGCGGTTTTTTTTTAGGCGAAGGAAATCGTGCATCCAGCCAGGGTCGTGATTTGTTTTGGGTTGTTTACGTGAAGGAAGGAAGCGTGTGGCCCGGCTGGCGACTGCCGGCAGAGTAGGACCTCATGGTGAATATTGCGCGCGCACTCCGGCTATAACCTGCGTCAATTTTATTACGTAGGTGTAACTTTTGAGCGCATTAGGTGCGTTAAGTTTAATTACTTGGTTGTAAAAGCGCTTCGTGTGACCATAAAGCAGTCCACTCGTTGTCGGCTCGTGTTTACGTTGTTTTATCGACGATGAAATCTAGAATAATTGGTAGAATGTTTTTCTTGTTATGTCTTTATTCTGAATCAACAATATGTTAAAATTATTTGTAAATATTGTTAACCAATATTATGTCCTGATATTTTTTTTACATTATTTATAGAAGATTAATATATTTTGTTGTAAGGATACCTATACGTTGATAAATAATAGATAGTGTGCAAAATACGCAAAATATTATATCCTAAATAAATGTATTTTTCTGCCAAACTTCTAAATAGAGAACTAAAGTCGTCATGAGAGAAGTGGATAGAAAATCCAATGTTCGATAAGCCGTTGACACGGCTGACTTTGCCAAGCTTTTAGGTTGGTCTGAAGTTCAGCTGTGATGAATCAGTCGCTGTTAGTCATATAGTATTTTAGTTGTTATTGTGTTTTTTGGTGAATGGGTTTGATACGTATGTTTATTTTTTTAATAAAGGTGTATGTTTCGGAGATTGTTTTTTTCAATAATAGGAAAATTACTTGTAATAATCGGGTTTATATTTTGACAATTTACAGAGGATTTGAATAACTAGGTACCTTCTTTATTATTCAGGGTATGTTTTATAAATAAGGCTTTAGATTTCTGTAATGGCTTCGGCATCGGTACCTACTCTTTAAATTTCTATTTACCTTATTACAAAAATGTGTACGTTATTAGAAATAGTTCTGTATAAATTATATTTATTGTCAAATAGCGAAATTCTTTCTGAAGTCGTGTTACTCCATATATATTATACCATAGCTACGAATGATAACCACAGGATGGCAAACTAGGGTTTATCAGTAATTTATTGGAACAATCTGTGTCTAACGTAAACAGTATGTTAGGGTGTGCGTCCACTGTCAGCATACTACTGAATATGCTGCTTTTAGGTACTTAGATGCAGATCGCATTGGTCAAACGTCTGCCTATTAGAAAGCATAAAGAAGAAAGCATGAATTAAGTTTCGTATTTTTAAATATATTGGATATTGTGATATCCACTTCTTTATCTGATACAAAAATAAGCAAAGCTTATAGAATGGAAACTCTAACATAAAAGTTGCGTGCTCACGCGTACACATCTGAAACTGCTTTTTAAAAGAATGTTGTTATGTAACTTTTTCTTGAGAAATTACATATTATTTTATTATTCTATAAAAATATACTTAGTTATATCAATCGTTAAAAAAACACACAATTACCTACTATTAACTAGATAGCGATCTAAAAATTTTTAGAAGCTTAACATTCCAAACTAATTTCAAATGAAGCTATGGGTTTTATATTATTTAATATCTTTAAGTGGATAAGAATCTTAGTACTTGTGACCCATTTGTGCGTAAGGTCACACTGAAACTAGAAACATTGAATGTGAAGTCCTAAACTTTACTACTTTCGATGATAATGTTTCTATTACAATAAATTAAATAGATAATATTATAAACTTCTGCTGTACATATTCACATAAAAACATATTAGATTACAGTTTTCCCTTTTTGACGTATTATTCATAGTTATAATTTGAAATCCACATAAAAATACCTGCAACTTAAAAATTTAGTTTTCTTTGATGTCGCATCGATCATTTATACGTTTTTATAACAAGTCTACATCCGATCTATATTAATAATCTTTTCATTTTGTCTTGTAAAGCCATTCTTTAATATTTTTATAATATTACCAGCTGTCCCAGCAAACGTTGTTCTGCCTTATTACATAGGGGTATGAAAAATAGATGTTGGACGATTCTCAGATCTATCCTATAGGCACACAAAATCATATGATAATCGGTCCAGCCGTTTCGGAGGAGTATAGTAACTAACGTTGTGGCACGATAATTTTATATACGTATATATAGAGAAGAAGTACCTATTGAATAATATTTGAATGTATTTTTGTCCTCTTACAAAAATGCAATATGATAACTAGGTATTTAACTATTTAGTAATCTGTGTCAATATTATAATTGTACAATATTTATCTGCTGTATAATATGAATATTACTCTTTTGAATTTAGGTGACAGCTGATAAGGATCGGGCATATTCAAATAAGTTGGATATAATAAATTCCATCTATCAATATGACCTAGGTACTCGGGCACAATATATCATCAATCTTCTGGACTTTTCTATACGGTATAGTATTTTGCGTGACAACGAAATAAATGAAGGTTGTTTTGCAAATCTACAAATTGTCCAGTATTAGCAGTACTTTTTAAGTTTCTGCAACGAAAGATAACAAATGTTATAAGGATGTTATTATCTGTCTATAATTCTCTTTATATGTGATGGATCTTCAAAAGTACCTACTTTAATTTAAATTTATTTCTTCTACTTTGACCTTATGTTTATATCTCTGTTATATAAAACGGACTGCCTACTTAATAGCTTTATTAAATAACACTTACATTTCTGGTAATGAAAAAACATTTGAATCAATTTCTCGAAAATCACTCTACATTCAAAATAATAGTTTTTTTGTACAAGTTTTACAAAACAATATATGTGTTTAAACATTTTTTTTATTAAATTTGGGGATTAATTTTATTACCTTATCCAAAACTATACAGGGTGTCCCACTATTGGTATACTAAGCGCGAAGGGACTTGTAGTTTTGCATACCCTGATCACGTAAAAAATACTTAAACAACAAAATTACGTCAAAAATTTTTTGCTAAATGTTTCCTGAAAATCCATGTTTTCTTCTCTAGCTATACGCAGCCGGCATATACCGCTTCTCTAATGTGAGCATTTTGTCTATGAAAACATAATCTTAATCGATAGCTCACGTGCTGGTGGCAAAGTTGGGCGGGTTGCTTGTTATGGGTGTACACATAGAGTTTTAAGAATTCATCTATTTGAAAAAAAATGCGTCTGGAATTTTATACCTAAGTATTTTTTACGTACTCAGCGTATGCAAAACTATAACCTCCTTTGAGCTTAGTATACCAACAGTGGGACACTCTGTATAAGGCACCTATTCCATTCAGTTTTACTTTAGTTGATTTCCTAGTGCTTCTATTACGTTTTATAATTATTAGGTATTCGTAATATGTACTTACAATTCTTAATCATAGTTATATAAAATTATGATGCAATTATGCATCTAACAATTTTATGAGGTTTCAAATCGAAACCTAATAATGTTGTTCTTATCTCCATAAGTTTTTTTACATTGGTATTTTCATCGTTTAAAAATATGAATGAATTACCTAATTCCTATTCTATATAATATTTTAGAGATTTAGCGCGTAGATAATTTTTGTGATATCACTTTATTTTTTTTTGTCAGTGTAAAATATAATGTGTAGTGATTTTTGATATTGTATGTTCATGTGTTTGGTTTATCGAAAGTATTATATTATTTGATTTATAGCATAAGCATTCATAAATTAAAGACTTTTTAACGGATTTTAAATATAATAATATACCTAATAATATACGGTTGGTACTACTAAGGTATGATAAAAGTATCTATGTGGTATGTTGTTCTTAATTAGAGTACTCTTACTATATTTATTTACTAGCGACCCGCCCCGGCTTCGCACGTGTGCAATGCTGATACTAAATACACTACAGAAAAACTGTGAACGTTGTATATAAAAAGTTAAAAACATAGCGGCCCGCTCCGGCTTCGCACGGGTATAAAATATATAGCCGGGCGGCCGGCCGGTGCCGCCGCAAACGCTACGTCCCGCAATTTTTAAATCTGTAATATCTTCGAAAATATTCACTTAAATCATACGGTGTAAAGGGCCATATAGATCTATATTAAATGAACAATGTATTCAAGGTATTTAATTGGTTGAGGATTAATGCTGTATTGGTTAAAATCGCTTCGAAAATTAGCCATTATTTGTCGTAAAAAGTAAATGACAAAAAAAGTTATTGTGGGTTATCCATAAGAGATAGACATATACCACCGCGGACTTTTCTGTAGACCTTTTCAATGTGTGTAATACTTATTTTGATAAAACTCGTAGGGTTCAGCCTGCGTTTGCAATGTAAGCGGAAAAAAATGTAATTTTTTACGACATTACATTGGAAACCTCAAAAATAACAGTACTTCTCCACTATTTGATGGATGTTATTATACATATAAACCTTCCTCTTGAATCACTCTATCTATTAAAAAAAACCGTATCAAAATCCGTTGCGTAGTTTCAAAGATTTAAGCGTACAAAGGGACATAGGGACATAGGGACATAGGGACAGAGAAAGCGACTTTGTTTTATACTATGTAGTGATATGATATTCAGAACGTCTTGCAAAATTCTCACTGTACAACTGAAAATAGGATTTCTTATTATAATATTTACCTACCTAAACATACTTATAGTATGTTTATGTCGGTACCGTGTACTTAATAATTGTGTGTGAATGTATAATGGGGTAGATAGGGTGAGTAAATATGCTTTTACCTGAGGTTTTTACTATGTAAACTTAATCATTCATTTGTTAAACAAATAATCGATCTGGATAGTAGGATAGTAAAAAACTCTATATTTTTATTAATGACTAATTTTCGTCCGTTTTCTTCATATTATTCAAGAGATTATCTATTTGATAACCTGTATTCCTCATTATTTTAAAATTTACCTACGGTCTATAGTTTTGGGTCTTATATAGTTTTATTTGAAGGAATTATAAGTTGATGCCTACAAGTTCTGACTTGTCGTAGCGGCGTAGCCAAGGCGTAGCAGCTACGAAATTAATGTTTCTTATTATTTTTTCAAATAAAGGGATTTAAAAAATTATTGTAAGTATAGGTACGACGTTTAGATCTCAACATTATCGCTTCGAATTTAAAAATTACTGATTATTAGTTCTTTGAAAATTACTAATTATTATTAAACTGTCACTTCGAAGAAAATAAAGGACTATGTGAAAAGACTTACAGTACTCCAAAATTAATAATGCGCATGCAAATCTTCGCTAATTTTCGTATTTCCGAAAACACTCGAATCATTGAAACGTAAGAGCCCTAAACAATGCACTTGCATTTTACACCTTGTTCAAAAGAAATAAAAGTCAATAATTTACGGTCATACACAATCAAAAACAAATCGGGCGGTAGGTGACGGTAGCCTGTCAGTCAAAAAACTCAAAAATCCGTCAGTCGTCTTTAAATATTGGTGGTGACTGCACGTGTTCTCTCTGTGTGGAACATACCCTTCTTGGTTTTGTTTTTAAAGGTGAATTGAATTATTAATCGATGAAATGATTTACACAGGTGATAGCAGTAGGGAAAGTGAAAATGAAGAAGAGCATAATGAAAGCAAAGAATGAAAGTTCCAATCAGAAATAAAGATAATCCCTGATTTTGATTGTTTTTATTTTTATTTTTTTGTAATTGTCATAATATTGAAGAATGATCAGTACTGTAAATACTTTTGAACTGAGATTTTAATGATTAGATTAATATGGTTTAAATGTAAACCTGTGTTTGAAAACCATATTTTATACAATATAAATTTTGAGTTATTTTAACCTTCTTTTCTTCCATCATTACACCAGCTTCAGTAAGACACTTTAAAAGTACTGTAAAATTTTCCAAGTAAATCAATCCAACAAAGATATATTCGCAATCGTGGGGTTATCCTCGCTATTTACTTACAAGGAATTATCGAAACAAAATCGTTACCTTACAAATAAATATTAATCTCTTTTGGCACAAAACACATAATTTGACTAAATTATGCATGAAGAAAATGCATTTAACCACTCTATATACATAATATCATCTTCGGACGCTCCGGGAATATGACAGTTGCCGAACAGTGACGAAGATTTCTATGCGCATTATTACTTTTGAGTTTTGGAGTACTGTATTTTATTTTAATAAGAATGTCGAATAAGAATGTGTTTATGTCAATGTTTTTTAAGTAAATTATATAAAAATGAAAAAGAAAACGTACCGTATGTTTTAAATATGCAGCGAAATTCTTAAAAACGACCTCTATGGATCTAAATTGTTTGATGGCCGAAGTTTTCACGTACCTGGAAAATAAAAAAATAAATAAGCTTGTTAATGTTGATATACTTTTTAACGATTTCTATTTTTTTTTAAATTTTGTTTGAAACATTTTGTTAAAAAATATTAGATTAAGTCAATTAGATAAAAAAAAAAAACATATTTTCAATTGATTTATGTAGTACTAGCTTTCCACCCGCGGCTTCGCCCGCGCAGTCAAAGAAAAACCCGCATAGTTCCCGTTCCCGTGGGATTTCTGGGATAAAAACTATCCTATGTCCCGGGGTAAAAAGTAGCCTATGTCCTTTCTCGGGTATCAAAATATCTCTATACCAAATTTCATCCAAATTGTAGTAAAGGCGTGATTGAGTAACAGACAGACAGACAGAGTTACTTTCGCATTTATAATATTAGTATGGATGTGTTAAAATGTTTATAAATTTAAAATACCTAAGTCATGTTTTAAAATAATAAAATACAATTTATAATTATTTTGATTACAGCGCCATCTGTCATAACTGGAGGTAACTAAAATCCATGCAACATACGCTGACCCCGGAAGTTTGAACAACTATAATAGTTTCGTTATATTGAACTAGATGGCGCTAGCTATGAAATTTTGGAACATTCTTTTCCGCTGCAGCGGAGAACTTAAATTGTAACTTTCAAGACAAATATAAATAATTATTTATTGTGTTATGTGTATTGTGTATATTTATATAAAGTAAATACTCCAATTATTCATGTAAATGATGTTAGACTTATATTTTAGCAATTCTATATTGTAAATGTACAAAACTTTTGGATATAAATTATAATCCATCGAGAGTTAAATGTTTAATTTGTAATTGTTTTAGAGAGTATTAAAATATGAAGATAAGACATTTGCGCATTTATGAAGAACAGAAGTGTTACCTATATCAAGTGTTATCTATATATGACGACAGTACGGGGGATGCTCTTTATCCTGGCCGTGCAAACACCTCAAAGGAAAGCCTCAATGAGAGTCGAAAAAAACTTGTGTCTGAAGTCGAGTCTTCTCTCCAAGAAGTCTCGGATTGGGGCGAACTTAATCTTGTCGAGTTCAATCCCCTAAAGACACAGGTTTGCGCGTTCACCGCTAAAAAGACCCCATTTGTCGTAGAACCTCGGTTTAAGAGTACTCCCCTTAGTATATCGCCGAAAATCGGAATCCTCGGAGTTGAAATCTCGAGTGACGTTCAATTCCGCAGTCATTTGGAAGCGAAGGCTAAATTAGCCTCGAAAAAACTTGGTGTGCTCAGTAGATCGAGACAGTACTTCAAGCCGGCCCACCGACTTCAGCTGTACAAGGCTAAGGTGCGACCGCATATGGACTATGGAGTACTGTTCTCATCTCTGGGCCGGAGCCCCACAGTATCAACTCCTTCCTCTTGACCGCATCCAACGTCGAGCAGCTCGAATTGTCGATGACCGTAGGCTTTCCGATAGGCTCGATCCACTGTCAGTGCGAAGAGACGTTGCGTCTCTCTGTATACTGTACAGAATTTACTATGGGGAGTGCTCTGAGGAATTGTTCCACCTTTTACCAGCCGCACAGTTCCACCACCGGACCACACGCCGTAAAAACCAGTTCCATCCGCACCATCTGGATGGTTGGCGATCCACCACTGTCCGCTTCACCCGCAACTTCCTCCCGCGTACGGTGAAACTGTGGAACGATCTACCACCTGCGGTGTTCCCGAACAACTACGACATTGGGGCCTTCAAGAAAAGAGCTTATTTGTCCATAAAAGGCCGGCAAAGCACCTGTAACACTTCTAGTGTTACAAGTGTTTATGGGCGGTGGTGACCACTTAACATCAGGTGGCCCACCTGCTCCTTTGCTTGCTCTGACATTTAAAAAAAAAAAAAAAAATATCAAGGTGTAATTGACAAAATTTGATATTTATATTATCCTGTATTTACATATCTAATAACCTAACACAGATGTAAATTGATTATTTAATCCTTTCAATACTAATATACTAAGTAACTATGTATAAAGCCCTATAGGAACCATACATGTATAATTGTATAATTCGGCAAACAAAATTCATGCATCTGGAACACGAATGCCCGTGAACAATTGAAATCGTAGGTAAATCTAATTTGCATGATCGGATCAGGCTGCGTTGTAGGCTTTCATGTGCCAGCGCTATTTGTTTTATAGGAATAATTCTGACGTGAATATTTAGTGAAACGTGTCAAGCGTTTCAAATTTTAGTGAAGAGCCGGTGTCACAGCTGATATGTTTTGTTACATTATCTATCAGTTAAAATAACAAATAACTAAAAATAACAGGTACTGTGTTTGGAAGTGAAACTTCAGGCGCGTTTAGAGTAAAATTTCAAGATCTCGTCTTCGCAAAACCGTCATGTCCTGGAGTAAGGCGACGATTTTGGTATCTTTAAATCTTGCTAAAGAAAAAAAGTGCTCGGCACAGACGCTTTTTTTATCTGTATACTTTTGCATGCATATTGTAGAGATAGTTAGGAGGCTAGACATAGACATAGGCAACTTTCTACCGGGATGGAACATCTCATTCCCATGGGTGATGGGAATTTCCTCTGACTGTTCGAGTCAGGCCGCAGGCGTAAAGCTAGTAATTAATACGGACGAAACTGTAACAAACTATATTGAACCCGTTTTCAACTAAACATATTTACTGTATTATAACATGTTTGACTGATGTATTATATTAATATAATTAATATAACTAGCGGTCCGCCCTGGCTTCGCCCGTGCTACATATTTCGCAATAAAAGGTAGCCTATGTTCTTTCTCAGGGTCGAAAGATTATCTGTGCCAAATTTCATCAAAATCGGTCCAGTAGTTTATGCGTGAAAACCATACATACATACATACATAGGTACAAAGCTTTCCTCTTTATAATATTAGTATAGATAATGTGTCGTACATATATACCAAAAAATTGTATACACTAAGACATAGTTATTAAAACCATAAAACAGAAATGGTAGAAGGCTTTTGAGTTTACAAAATCCATTTTCCATTATAAATGAATCGAGAGGATAGATATTATTATGTGGATGTTTGTTACTCGTATACTAAAAAAATATGAATGAATGTGACAAAATTTGGCACAAAGATAGATTTATGGAAAACCAGTAGGAAGCCGTCGTCTCGATATTTACGCTCAAATTCTACTCTGGAGATATTTTGTTAAATTTAAAATAAAGTTTTGAACAAATTAAGAACTTCCATCTTTGAGATCGTAGTTTAACAAGATGTTTCTCTTTCTCTTTAATTTATTGAAGTTCTGAGGCGGGTAATCATTGCAAAATGCAAATAGTTACAAAGAGAACTAATTTATCAAGTGACGCTTTCGTTCCTAGAAAGAAGCCGAGTAGAATAATGAATATATGATTAGAAAAAAAATTGAATGTGAAGCGGAATCGAACCCATATCTTTTTGCGATTTTTTCGTGCCAGTGTGCATGCTTTCCTGATCCAATCTTTTTTTTTATTCACATTTATAAAGCTATTGAATGCTATAAAACTAAATATTCAATAAATGAAGTTTATTAGATGATAGATGATAAAATTGTTCTATCGCATTCTAGATTAATTAATCTTACGTTCATTAAGTAGGATAAAAGCTCCATCTTGCAAATTCCATTAAATAAATCAAATACAATATATCTAAAGAGCGCGTACACACGAACCACAATGACAAGTAATTTAGCAATAAATTCCAGTTATAATATAACAATACCGACGCAATTTAGACAAATCCCCAAGCTTGAAGTAATTTTCTTTGCCAATACGCGAAACAATTAAAAATGTAGTCCTTTATTGTGAAAATCGTTAATTGAAAATACTCTCAGAAGGTCATTCGTCTATCAATGTGTAAAGAATTCAGATGAATTGGCAATATATGCTATGTATGTGTTAGAGCAATATAAATTATTGGAAATTATTGTGTGTTCAATTGAAATTAATTATTTTGTTCAATTCATGAACGCTTTATTAAATTAATAGAAGGAATGTGACCGATTCACACTATAATATTATTTTACGCAAGTAGGTACATATTTGTTATAACTTATATTTCATTTAAATTATGGGGAATTAATAACAAAAGTACAATAAAACATATAACACGAAAATAATTATAAAGTACACAGCGAACGCATCTACGTTTTACGCGAAGAAAATTGTAAATTAAATAAAATTAGATTCTGAAAACCACTCTAAATGACTACCATCTTCAAAATATTTTGCAGAAACGTAACCCAGAATATAAGTGCATACCGTCAAAGGTCGTACAACTAAGGAAGCTATCTAAACTACGATAGCATTTAAGATACGAGGTATCTGGTCCATTCAATTTGAGATAGAAGAACTCTTTAATACTTTCTAAGTATACAACGCAAATTACATTACATTTATAGCATAATACAAAGTATGTTATATAAATTAGGTAGATTTTTTAACCTTGCATCATATTTTTTCGTGAGTACCTTATAATTGTATTCCGTTGAGACACTGGTCTGACATTGACATGATTATATTTGTAATTCTTGTTTATCTGATACCACAAACGTTGTTTACTTGACTGGCTAACAAATTTAGCGACGTGTGAAATACAAATTGGATATATATTTCTGTACCATATTAGTACAACCAGAAAAATTTGGACAGCCTCAAATATCCGTTATTTGGAAAAACGCCAAATAATTTCAAGGATGGATACTGTGGAATCTAAAACAATGTCAACACATAAATTATTTTAACTCATTTATCGACATGTATTTTTATAGGTCGTACAGATTTTCGACAATATATCTAGCAGAGATAATTAAAACTGATAGCCACCCACGCATCTCCTCTTTTTAGAAATGCATTGTTCGCATACTTCAAACTTAAAGTTGAACTCAACATTTATTCATTCAAGGAAACTTTTCTAAAAGTAGGTAGTAGATTTTGAATCGTTATTATTATAAACTAGCGGTCCGCCCCGGCTTCGCCCGTGGTACATATTTACGTTTTCTCTACATAATAACCATCCTCGTACTTCAAGGAATATAATAAAAAAATAATTATCGAAATCGGTTCAGCCGTTCTCGAGTTATGCGCTTACCAACACATTTTGCGATTCATTTTTATATATAAAGATATAGATAAAGGTTCGGCAAAAAATCGAGTAGTGCCAACATTCAAAGAAAGTAGATTATCTTCCACCTTTTATTTCTATCAATGAATTAATCTATATACGAAAAGCTGTTTTTGCGAACATAACAAAAATTATATATTTATAAATCGTCAGAAGCTTTTTATAGCAGGACTAGCGGTCCGCCCCGGCTTCGCCCGTGGTACATATTTACGTTTTCCGGGATAAAATATAGCCTATACGGATTCGGAAGAACCCCTCTAAGTAATGGTAAAAGAAATTTTGAAATCGGTCCAGTAGTTTTTGAGCCTATTCAATACAAACATACAAAAATACAAAGGTTTGCTCTTTATAATATTAGTATAGATCAGTATTTCCCAACGTGGGCGATAACGCCCCCTTGTGGGCGCTGCAGGCCTAAAGAGGGGCGGTAAGAGACCCAGAAAAAAAAGGCGGCGTTGTGTAGGGCTTTGGGGTCGATTTATAATTTCATCTACCTAGCTAGGAAGACTCTTAGAAACAGACTGAGCTCTCGACTTCGAGAGTCGACATCTTGTGAACATCAACTAATATTAATTAAGATATAGCTCAAAATCGGTTCGATATAATAGACCGCGGGCAATCATGTTTTAACAAGTTTTTGTTAAATAATCCGATTTGTACATTCCTGTATCAATCGGCTGGTTCTATAATACTTGTTCTTGCTTGTCGAGTACGATTGGGCGTCGAATGAGATAAACGAGTTTATGCACGTTTGATGTCTTATTCCTGTTGGTGCGTGCTGCTTATGCAATCCTATATAAACGACGTAAATTTATTTTATTTTCATTTGCGGTTTCGCGCATAATAGATAAGCAGTACTTGATTTCAACACTTACGTATTTCTCAAAACAAAACAATGTCGGAAGTAAAAAAGAAGAGACGGCAATACTCTGCGGAATATATTAAATTCGGATTTATTGAAAATCCCACAAACCCGTCGTCGCCTTTGTGTCTTCTATGTCTAAAAACATTTTCGAACGAAGCAATGAAGCCTTCAAGACTGCAAGATCATTTGAATAAAATGCATCCAGATAAGAAAGACAAGAATGTAGCATATTTTCAAGACCTAGAGAAGAAGCATAATACTCAGCCAAGTGTATCAAAACTATTTTCGGCGGCTGCTAAGCAAGATGACGACGGACTTCGAGCTTCGTACAATATCTCTTTGTTAATTGCTCAAAAAGGCAAACCACACAACATCGGAGAAGAGTTAATTTTGCCAGCAATAAAGGAAGTAATAACTACTGTGCTTCATAAACCGGCCGCAGATATTATCCGAAAAATTCCTTTGAGTAATAATTCTGTGCAAAGACGAATTGATGAAATGGCTGAAAACATTGAAGAATCATTGTGCAATCATCTGAGGACTAGTCAATTCTCAATTCAGCTCGATGAGTCCACTTTACCAACTAATGAAGCGTTGTTGCTATCTTACGGGAGGTTTATTAAAGATGAGAAAATACGTGAAGAACTATTGTTTGCCAGAAATTTGGAGACAGATACAAAAGGCGAAACCATATTCAATACATTGGAAAAGTTTTGTGAAGAGAAAGAGATTCCTTTGAAAAATATTATATCAGTTGCTACGGATGGCGCTCCGGCTATGACAGGGCGCCATAAAGGCTTCATAGCGTACTTAAAGAATAAAATTCCAGATGTCCTTGCTATACATTGCGTTATTCATAGACAACATTTGGTTGCTAGAAACTTAAGTGAACGACTATTTCAATCACTGCAATATGTCATCAAAGCAGTCAATAAAATCCGTAGCAGCTCTTTGAATGATAGATTATTTCATCAGCTTTGTGCTACTAATGACGAAGATTTCAACCGTTTGTTGCTTCATACTGAAGTTCGTTGGCTGTCAAGAGGCAATTGTCTGATTCGATTTTACAACCTGTTTGACTCTGTGATAGAGTTCTTGGAAACTAAAGATACAGAACTGCGCAACAATCTCATAACATCAAAGAATGATATAGCTTACATGACAGACCTGTATAAACTGTTCAACGACATGAACCTCCAACTGCAAGGCGATGAACTAAATTTAATTAAAACAAAAAATGTCGTTGCTGCTTTCGCAGCCAAACTGCTTCTGCACAAAAAGAATATGGGCAGACGTGAGTTTCACAATTTTCCGAATTTATCAGTATTTTGCAGTAACGACGACTTGTTTGCCTACTGCCAACATTTGGAAAACCTCCACATTGACTTCACCGAACGATACCAGGACATTTTAAACTTGGAAATACCAGACTGGGTGTTGGATCCGTTTTCAAATGTCAACACAGCAATGTCACCTCAGCTGGAAGAAGAACTTATAGAATTGACAACAAACGAAGAAACAAAAATCAAGTTTAAAAATGGATATCAAGAATTTTGGCTACAAAAACCGATCCCACAATTGTACCCTGGATTGTGGTCAATTGTTCAACGATTCTTGATAGCATTCCCATCGTCATATTTGTGTGAACGTGGATTTAGTGCTGTGGCAACGCTGCTTACTAAAAAGAGAAATCGTTTGCGTGTTACCGAACGTGGCGACTTGCGGCTGTTTTTGAGTAAATTGGAACCTGATATCAACAAACTTATTGAACAGCATCAGATTCAACCTTCACATTAGTTTTTATATAAGAATTGATTATGTTTGTTTTATTTTCAATAAAAGATACTCTACTATAAAGTTGCGTTTCAATAATCAGTTATAAGTACTTAGCGTTTTTTAAGTATGTTTAAAAAGGGGGCGTTAAAAAATAATTTATTCTTAAAGTGGGCAGTAGACAAAAAAAGGTTGGGAACCCCTGGTATAGATAAAGATAGCATACGTAGAGTTTTGCGTCCTAAGCACAGTCCTAAGTATGTACGTGTCCGTATGTGGATCTCTATCTCTATTTTTTAAACTTACAACAAGACACTTACAATCCATCTATATATCAATATTTAATATAAAATGTTATTATATCTCTAATCGTTTTGAAAGAAAGAAAGAAGAAAGAAAGAAAGAAAAAAAGCTTTATTGCCAACAAAAACTTAGACTATCTTAACTTAAAAGTAAACACATATTAGGCAATCGGAACAGACTCAGCCATGCTGTGGGCTAACACCCGAACAGCGCTGATTTTCAGTCTGCCCGCGTATTTTCCGAGGTCCTACATTTATATAATACTAATAATAAAATTACATCCATAACTATTCCTACCAATAAAGTTTTCAGTATATTTACTCCGTACAATAAATTTCTACCGTTCAAATGTCAGAAGTAATCAATCAGTGGATTCTGCGCTGAGCGACGCCATCTTTTACTACATTTACACCTACAGTCCTACACCTACAGTCCTACAGGTACTTATATAACTCTGATAAGTCCTTTGATCGCCATTTACCTGTTCGTAAGTTATCATAAACTTGGTTATTTCCCATGACACCGGAACTCATTTCCTCTTCCATCGCCACGTCTTGCAAGTGTTAATACCTTTTTGATGGCAGGTGATTCGCGTTTCGATAACCTAAACAAATCTATATAGAATGTAATAAATGTGTGTGTTTGTGTGTCTTTTCTCAGGTGACAATGGAGAGATTTAGAATATGTATTTGAATCTGTAGATGGAGAGGAGGGTATCTGTAGATGGGGGGAGCTATATAGACTTCTTTTTTAATCGCGGTAAAATGTTTATTTTTATGGGAATTTCCTTTGAATACGCAAGCGAAGCCGCGGTCGGAAAGCTTAGACTAACTTTCTAACCGCGGCATTTACAGAGCTTTTACAGATATCATCATCAGCCCATATACAGTTCCCACTGCTGAGACACGGGCCTCCTATGAGGGTACAGACCATAATCCACCACGCTGGCCAAGTGCGGGTTGGCGGATGTCACATGTCAACGAACTTTTGATTTTAAGACATGTCGGTTTCCTCACGATGTTTTCCTTCACCGTTCAAGCAGTGGTGATGTTACAACATGCGCAGATAAATTGAAAAATCAATATATTTCCTGCGCGCTCGCCTGGTCTCGAACCCCGGACTTATCGATTCGAAGTCCGAGGTCTCACCACTGAGCCACCACTGCTCTCTGCTTTACAGATATACAAGATCCTTATATCACAGTTTTAGAGTATAGATTTTGTTACTAAACTCCTCCGAAAAAGCTTGAACTGTATTTTTTAATCTGTTTTGTATATATTGGATAGGCTTGAGAAACGGTCGCAAACATTGAGATAATATTACTTCGTATGGAGCAGACACCACGAACAAAATCTGTGCGCCAAGCGCGGCGGCGCGGGGCGCGCGAATGACGGCTAGACAGTCATAGATTATGCGATGTTACTGACTCACCGCTATAGAGGCGACACTTTGTTTCATTCTGTCTATTTTATTGGGTGCCACTCCTTACATGCACGTTGACTTGAAATTTTCTTTGTACTTACTTAATATTTATTTTAGGTATAGACTGACTTTACTACGCGGGGCTAACAATATCTGGCATATAATATAGGATGATGTAAATAGTGACGTCATATGGAATAATTTAATTTTTTTCGGGTTTTAGGTTCAGTCAGGGCTATGGGAAGTTTCATTCCTTACAAATTGAGCCTTTTTTAGAAAAAAAAATAAAAGCCGTGTAATTTTGTACAAAATGTTTATTTAGTTCATCATCCTCAGAACATGTTCCCGGCTCAGAAATTGCTTGTATTGTTCCAGTACTATTGTAGCACACCTTCGGCTAAAATAAATATAACATAATGTTAGTGATGGCTAAAATAATATTTTATTTGTTATACAAATCCGTAAAATTTCATTATTATTACTAACATCAATACAAGGAACAGCAGACTTCTTTAGAAAACGCCTTCCCGCTTTTGTGGTATATTTATCCTCATCGCGAAAATGCAATGAACAGACGTAAGTTCTATCGGATGGTAACCAGGTTTCTTCACTGCGGTTGTTTTGGACAAATTTTACCCATTTTTCCCTTTCTTCACGGCCCAGACATGGAAACCTTGAATAGAAAAAATATTAATTACTTATCTCTGAACTAGCGGTCCGCCCCGGTTTCGCCCGTGGTACATATTTCGCAATAAAAAGTAGCCTATGTTCTTTCTCAGGGTCTAAAGATTGTCTGTGCCAAATTTCATCAAAATCGGTCCAGTAGTTTATGAGCCTATTCATTACAATCAAACAAACAAACAAAGTTTTCCTCTTTATAATATTAGTGCAGATAAATAAATAATAATTCAATTATACGTTCAAGTCAGTAGCTTATACAATATCAATTAAAAACTTGATTAAAATCAATTAACAAAAAAAAATTGGTGATTAAGTAATTGATTTTCATATTTCATGATTGCACCTTTTTTCAATTAACAACCAGTCCATGCTTTTCTAAATATGTAAAATTATTATTTTATACTATAAAAATATACGCCAGCAAATATTACTAACAACACTTATTTCATGCCCAATGTCATATCTTAAATTTTTAATCTATGACAAATGACGCAAAATGTCGCCCGCCAAAAATTTTGCTCTAACTAAGTTTTAAAAATTATTATATAGTTACTTACTGATGAAAAGTTATTCCTTTGCACTTTTCCGTATTATTTGTATTATTTGTGCAATATCGTAACACACACGAAGGCATATTTGATGCGTTTCACTTTAAAACAAATAAAAAATGAGCGTGACGTTCGCGCCAATGAGCGAGCAAGCGACTGAGTGCAGTTACGCCATATGACGTATGTTGAGCGGAACATAAGTGATGTAGGCGGTGTCGTCTCCATATGTGTATCTCAATCATAGAAATCTAAATAACAAGACACTAGAAGTCGTAAGCGCGCGTGACCTTGTCGCCACTCAGGTGACTTTCACATCACCAGCTGTGCCACCAGTGTGTTCGTCACAGTTCAGTTGCTCTGGAGACGTATGTGTGTAAACATGGTGTGTTTCAGCATTTCCCATTGCGGAAATTCTTCCACAAGTTGTAATTATACTAATAAAGGAATAATATTTCATCGGTAAATATTTTTTTTTAGAAATAATGCCGTTTTTCCTTAAAATTATAGAATATTTACAAGTATTACGAGTGTCACCATAGTAATCGAAATAACAATGAATGACACAGTCGAGCATTCTTATTATCACGTTACACAAATTTCAACCTTATTGGAGCAAAAAGAAACAAAACGTCTCATATACTTAGGGATGTTATTCTAAAATAAACCGTAAATTCGTGCGTTAGGATACATATTAAAAAGCTTAATTTAATATTTAAGTTAGTTTTCACTAAAATCAAGCTGTCCAATAAAAGGCATAGTTTACTTGTGTGTACTGTTTAGCTATCGGTTTAAATGTGTTGATTTTGGCGACAGCGGTTTTCATACGAATTATGACATTATAGCACTTCTATGTGTCTTGTTATTTAGATTTCTATGATCTCAATGGTCGCAAATTATTTTTTCACTCCTGTCCTTACTACCTACCTACTCCTACATTCCCCAGTCACCTCGTACTTATATATAGACTTAAATTTTCACATAATAACTACGTTTGATGATACAACTTTCACACAAAAAATGTCAAAGACGTTCCTAAAAGTAACAATGTCGATTGATTGAAAAGATCAAAGGTCATTTCTTATAGGAGTATCACAAGAAGGAAAACATGGACGGGAAATCGATTTTATCATACAAATAACCTACGCTATATAATCAGAAGATATTAAAGTATTTAAACAAGAAGAAATTATAATATTAAAAATACATAAACATCACTTTACCACAATAAACCACATTTCTAATAAGTCTAAATAGTCTTTAAGATTTTGTTAGCAAATATTTTCTTCGCTTAGGCCTTAGAGACTTAAAACACAAAATCATAAACGTTTTCGTTATATTTAGATTTATTGCCTTTGTTATAAAAACAACTTTATCACAACGGAAAATAGCTATTATCCTCCGGGTATTTCGAGATTTTTCCTTTATTTTATTGGAATAGCTGAGAAATAAAGCGCTTCTTTCATATTTCTAAGAAATGGACATCTATACTAATATTATAAAGAGGAAAGGTTTGTATGTATGTATGTATGTATGGTTTTCACGCATAAACTACTGAACCGATTACAATGAAATTTAGCACACATATAGAGGGTAAGTTGGATTAACACATAGGATAGGTTTTATCCCGGAAATCCCACGGGAATGGGAACTATGCGGGTTTTCCTTTGAAAACGCGGGCGAAGACGCGGGCGGAAAACTAGTTTATAATAAAAATCCAGAAATATTAGTAAAAACAACAATTCTAGTAATTTCTATCTTCAGTAGGAATAGTCTTTGTAGCATTTTGTATTAGGTACTGTTATTTGCAGACTTTATAAACAAACTTACCTAGAAAACATATTATAGTTTTAAAGGGGGATCCTTTTACTTTTTTAATGATTTATTGCTTACGAAAAAGGTAATTAATAATAAGTAATCAGTGTAGGAGTAAAATCCATCAAACAACATCGCACATCCGGTTACGAATACAAAAATATATTTCCATGATTATGTTCCAAAAATAATTTTATCTAAAATATACAGTAAAAAGTAACATAAAATCTCTTCTTAAGAAGACGACGCTTTGCCCCTGTAAATTGCAAGACTAATTTAAACCCAATATATAAAGTTATTAATATAATCTGCCCAAAATAGCGAAGTCAATCAAAACTCTGGGCCTTGCGAGTAATTTAAAGTCCCAAATAATCGGGGTCTGAAATTAATATTTCATAAGTCGATCATCGACTTATGAAATATTAATTTCAGACCGTCCGACCGTCACGTCATGGAGTAAGGCGACGATTTTGGTATCTTAATCTTGTCAAAGAAGTTTCACTTTTGACACGTGCGCTCTTTACACATGCGCTTTTTTATTTGTTTGCTTGTAAATTTGGTTGGTTGACAAATCTTTTTGGACCCTTGAATCTCCCTATAACCATCACAAATACGTAAAGAAATTCGTAGTCAAATCATTCACAATCAATTGCTTTTAATGTAAAACGACATCCCTTTATCAAAAAGTATTTACCAAAAATATGTTGATACGATTTTCTAACCCTTGCGAGAAAGAAATTGTTGACAGGAATGTTCACAACTTTTCCCTAACTTATCGAAAAATTATTTGCATATAGACTTTTCGGATGATTAAAGATTATTCTTATTTATAAAGATTTCACCATACTTATAAATTTTAACAAAATCACTTTTATTTGCACATAATTCCTGTGCTCTCTCTACAATGCTTTTACAACTTTTTTTTCTGTATTCATATGTTGCCTGGAAGATATCGTTTCTTAGCGAAAAGGCCGTTTATTTGTGTACACATAATAAACATACAAAAATATATTGAACTTTATGTTTTATACTAATCAATATTTTATCCTATTGTATAGTTTTCAACACACATGAAAACACAAATTTTTGTTCAAGAATTGAAAAAACTACACATGAAAAGGAATTTAGGCATGCAGACATATTCCATGTATGTTACTATGAATCACTAAAAGAGCCATATAAATATTTCTTGTTTCACTTTCATTTACAATAAAAATGCTTTCTGAAGGAATAAATTAGGATCATTAAAATGCTTGCGGTCCTTAGCTCAATGTAAGGATGTAAGTAAGCATCAAATTATGAGTTCTTGTAGTTTAGGAAATATAAAATATTTAATGGTAAAATGACTTATTCATACTATTTTCATTTGCGATTTATTCTTTAGAAAAGTCATACAAATATTGAGAAGCTTCTACTTCAAATTAAGTATTTAATTCACGTATTTATATTCTTAATACTAAAGTGAATGGTATGCATTATTAACCATAACTCAAGATTACAAAAATGAGGAGAGATACATTTAATATTATAGCATGATAAAAATCAAAACACATCCAATATGGACCCTTTTCAGATGAACTGAATCATAAATTAGCACAAAATATTGTGCTTTTTATCAACTCCTAAACGTTGATTTATATCTCTCTAAGAAGCTAAAAACCAAATGTATATAATTAAAAAGAAAACCCATTGTATTTGGTGTAACCAATGCTGCGAAAAGAAAATTAACTCTATATATTTTTTCAATTTAAATACATACCTCGTGGATCTCGACGTAAATATATTTTTATGTGAAGTTAAACTCAAATGTATCTAGCTAATAAGAATTACTATACTTTAACTTATATACCATAATAAAAATTAATACATATATAAAATTGCAGTTGCTTGACTTGCATTAGTTCATCTGTGCTTGTGTCTATAAATTCGAAACAATAACTTTATTACAGTCTAGTTTGACCTTTACCTTAAAAAGACACTCAATAACACAGCCTCATTATAAAAAAATTACTAACAATTCATTGCACCGTAACTATGCAAAACAATTCCCACCTACACTAGAATTCCAATTAAAATAGCAATGTACAGCAAATCGCTCTTGATGATAACCGACGTGGCGTCCGCTGTGTGCCTTAATACAAGGCTTTCGCGGTAAATGGATTAAGGTCCTTTTATTCCTCTGACGTGCCGCAAATTTGATTACTCCATACTCTTGATGGAAATTACATTTGACAGTTGACTAGACAATTTAATGTAAAACATTGAGATGTATGTCTATGTACATAAAAGAGTGGCTTTTCATTCTTATGAAATGTTAATGGTAATTGTGTCAGGAGATATTATACAAAAAAGCTTTCAACAATACTCAAATAATCATACTATAGGTATTAAGATAACTAAAAAAAATAGCTAAAAACTTATTTAAATTACTTGCTTAACACGTTAACCGGGTAAAAGGAATGTATAATGTACATATACGCTATTTGAAGCCATACCCTTTCTGCTAATTAAGTTTGATTAATGTATAATAGGGTTTAATACGTGTTGCTACCGACAGCATAAATAATTAAATAAATAGAACATTTATTTTGCACCATTATAATATTATGTTACATAAATTTATTGACCCAGGCTCCTAATAAGGTAGTATAAACAGCTGTTTTCAGGAGCCTGTGTTCACACTAAGAATTATAGAATAATCGCTTTATACACAAGAAAAAGAGCTTTTCATTATGAAGATATCGTCGTTTCAGTATATTCATAAGTACTAAAATAACTAAAGGTCATTTGTTTATAGCAAAACTTCGTGTAATATCATAAAACTTTAGTATTATAATAAAATTCGAGGACTCGCTGTCCTTGGTTGTTTCGGACAAAGTATACCTTCTGGATATTGGAAGGAAGGTACATAAAAACCTTATGGTTTAAGTTTCCCGACTAAACTTCATGTTCACGGTTCTCTTGCAACGCGTAATGTTTATTTTATGGGACGGTTTTGAGAATGTTATGTAATGAATCGAGGTACCGTATGTTCACTGAAGATAGCAGGAGTACATTATTTAATGTAATCGCTGTCATTAAGGAGGATTTTTCACTGATGTGATATAAGTAAGTGCATTAAAGTCTGCTACATCGTTCGCAAGGTATGGCTGTCAGTTTTCAGTCTAATCACATAGGTAATTTTTTAAGAGTCTCCACATGAGATCGAACTCAAGATCTTTCGATTATTCCACGATAATCTCTCCACCAACATCACTTTCCATTCAATGAAGAAAATTATTATTACCTAAACATCTAATTTAAATTGAACTTAAACTTAATTTCTCTACACATAATACTAATATAACTAATTAGACTTTATCCTTTTCACAAATAAAAACTTGAGCGATGTCAAGGGACATTCGGATGGAACGAAGTGTTAAGTTATGCCCCCTATTTTTCCTTATCTATATTAATAACGTTCACGAAATAGGATTAACCGGAGATATTACTTTATATGCTGACGACACATGCTTGTTCTACTATGGTAATTCTATTGATATTGTAGTAAATCAAGCCCAAAAAGATCTTAACATATTAAACAGATGGTTTCAATCAAATTTACTTACGATAAACGCCTCCAAAACCAATTACATCATTTTTACCGCAAAAAATAAGAAAATAGGCTCCTACAATCCATTGTCCATAAACGGAGAAACGATAAAAAAAGTAAACGAAGAAAAATATCTCGGTCTCCTTCTCGATAAACAACTCACGTGGAAAGCCCACATCGAAAAAGTACGTAAAAAACTTACTTCGTTGATAGGCGTGCTACGACCTATTGCTCGTTGTCTACCACAAAAAGTGCGGTATTCAATTTATAATAGCCTAGTCAAGTCACATATTATTGACTATCTAATCGAGGTTTGGGGTTCAGGATCAGCAACAAATTTGAAAAAATTGCAAATAACCCAAAATAAAATTATAAAAACTTTATTTCAATATAAATCTCGAACACCCACGTCACTCATATACAAAAAAACTCGGCTCATGAATCTGGCTCAAACTTATCAATTTAATATATGTCTGTTAATAAAAAAAATCTTGACTAAAAATGTTCATTCTCTAATTAACTTTTCCACCAATATACAACACACAAACCGTATGACTCGGCGCGCAAACAATATAGCCCTGCCCTGTACCAGGACAAGTTACGGGAAAAAGAGTGTCTTTTTCGAAGGAGTTCAATTGTATAATAAATTGCCTAAAAATATTAAAGAAGCCAAATCGATAACTAATTTCAAGAAATTGCTAAAGAAACATCTTTTAGACTAAATAATTATAATAAAAAAAAATATAAAAATATATAAATAAATATAAAAAATAAACATAAATAAAACCTATAAATTATACTTTTACTATTAAAATACATATTATATATTTAGTAAAAACAAAGTGTTAACAAAAATTAAACTAATTTTATATCTCATGAAAATAGCATATCTTTACCTAGAACTTTGCCTTATATCTTTAGAATGTCGTTGGGGTAGTCTGAAATTATGTTTATAAAAATTACCGCCCATTTTTTTTGTTATTCTTGTTTATTTATTTATTTATTTATTTATTTCATAATAACAAGTAATTTACAGGTTTTACCCCAAAGCATTACATGTTTAGTTTAAAATCAAGTAATAAAAATAAAATACAATTTTCAATAATTATCGACTTAAAAATTTAAAAACATTTGATTTATACATATTTAAGGACGTATTAAATAAATCTGTCTCGGGTAACAGAGCGAGTAAGTCGTTTACCAATTTTACCGAACGCACCAAGGGGGCGTTACGGCCAGACACAGTTCTTACACCTTGCTGCACAGCAAGGAAATCACGAACCCGACGTAGTCCCAACCCAGAAGGAGCCGCTACACTGTAAATGAACTTTGGTGGAATTTTAAAAGAAATTCGTTCAAGACTAAATGGGTTATCTATACCACCATTTAGCACCTGATAAACGTGTACTAGTAAAATGTATTTACGCCTCGATTCCAGACTAAAAAAGCCTGTCATACCGTATACATACAGAGACGGGTACATGTATGGATAGTATCCATACATCTGTCTAAATACGTACCTACAAAACTTTTTTTGGATTTTCTCTAACATTAAGATATATTTTTTTTCATATGGATCCCAGACAATACAATTATATTCTAATCTACTTCGGACGTATGCCTCGTAAAGAGAAATAGTACATTTTATGTTAGAAAAATTATTGCCAGTTCGAATTATAAAATTGTTGGATGTATTCTATTTGTGTTAACAAACTACTTACTACGTACAACGTTAAGCGAGCAAAAATGTTTATAATTTATATTATTATTTCTCTGTAAGTGATTCAAATGTAATCTTTTTGAGAAATAAATGTCTTAAACCGTAAGTTAGAGAGAAACAGACAGAGAACCACGCGCACGCCGCTCGGCTAACAACTCTAGTAAAAAGTGTCGTGACAACTTTTCGTAAGAATTTTTTCCGTCTAGCCCCCTTTTACAACGCGCGATAAGGAACTTCGTTCCAAAAGAACTTACGGTAAGAATTTGACCTTTTCATTCCAGCGACTCTCATCTACGTTCCTCTTCACGTATCACAATAAAATATACATTCGACAAATTTGTATTGTCGTATGAAAATGATATATATTTCGACGGAATATGTTAAGAAAGCCCACTAAATAATGGGAGTAGTCATACGAAGAAGAATGTCTTCTTCGTGTTACCAAAGTATTATCTCTACATAGTATAAAACAAAGTCGCTTTCTCTGTCCCTATGTCCCTATGTCCCTTTGTACGCTTAAATCTTTGAAACTACGCAACGGATTTTGATGCGGTTTTATTTTAATAGATAGAGTGATTCAAGAGGAAGATTTATATGTATAATAACATCCATTAAATAGTGGAGAAGTACTGTTATTTTTGAGGTTTCTAATGTGATGTCGTAAAAAATTACATTTAATCCGCTTACATTGCAAACGCAGGCTGAACCCTACGAGTTTTATCAAAATAATATACTAAGTATTATACACATCGAAAAGGTCTACAGAAAAGTCCGTGATGGTATATGTCTATCTCTTATGGATAACCCACAATAACTTTTTTTTGTCATTTACTTTTTACGACAAATAATGGGTAATTTTCGAAGCGATTTTAACCAATACAGCATTAATCCTTAACCAATTAAATACCTTGAATACATTGTTCATTTAATATAGATCTATATGGCCCTTTACACCGTATGATTTAAGTGAATATTTTCGAAGATATTACAGATTTAAAAATTGCGGGACGTATGGGGACGTAGCGTTTGCGGCGGTACCGGCCGGCCGCCCGGCTATATATTTTATACCCGTGCGAAGCCGGAGCGGGCCGCTATGTTTTTATATATGTACAACGTTCACAGTTTTTCTGTAGTGTATTTAGTATCAGCATTGCACCCGTGCGAAGCCGGGGCGGGTCGCTAGTATAATATAAATAAGATTTTACAGTCCCAGTTTAATATATACAATTCATTAGTTCTTAAACAATACATTAGCCCATGCATGCTCCCACTACAAGAACACGACCCTTTGACGGTACAGGCCATAATCCACCACGTTGGCCAAGTGCGGGTTGGCAGATGTCATAGGACAAGCCAAATTCCTAACGATGTTTTCCTCCACCGCTTCGAGCAGTAGTAATAACAAATTCACAAAGCTCCTCACAATTATGTATTTATAAAATCATACTGTATGAAAAAAGCAATTTAATTTATCATACCACTTCTGGAAATCCTCAAGGAATTGGTAGGAATTAGCGGTATAAATCACGGCGTATACTCCGTAGTCTCATGAATTATTTACGTAACATATTGCGAAGATACACACACAAAATTATATTAAGCGTTTGTTCAGAACAATGAGACCTTTTAGGCTACATCTGTTGTTTCAAGTTCTTTGACATATTATATTCCCACTTTCGACTCACTTGAAACTTGAATTTACATTAAAGTTGTTACAACAATGAAGTATGAATTCCGTGGATATGTTAATTCTTAAGCGGACTTGGAATTAGTATTAAAAGATGATATTAAAATAAACATTACTATTGAAATAGTCGTAGTTGTAGAAAATTCTACAACATATTATTTTCTACATATAATTTAACTAATGTCTTGGCTGTTATTTTTACCTCATTTTAATTTAATTTGTATAGACTTGTAAGCCGAAATAAATAAATAATAATATAATGTGAGTTCCTTATTATCCGCCTGCCTATATTTCTAAATGAATGGTAAATGTTAAAAATATGTAATGACGATTCGAAAGTGCTTCTAAAAGAAGTCTAAAGCGCATCACACACGGTGAAGATAATGTAAAATATATATTATCTTAGAGCATATTTCCGATTATCGCTCGCCATACAAATCCTATGAGCCATAACGCACGACGAAGATAATATATATTTTACCTTCAATATCTTAAAATACCAAGCGATAAGCCATCTATTATAGGCCGGGAGATACTGACACAAAATTTCGGGTCATTTGTAACAGGATGGCGGTTCTACAGGGGTCTTAGTACGCAATGACAAAAAGAAAAATGATGGTCAGAACGCTGATACCGGATACCTTAAGATACTGTAATATTTTATATTAGAGAATCTTAACATAAAATATTATAGTATCTTCACCGTGTGTGATGCGCTTAATTGAATAAATAAATGTTTGAGTTTGAGTTTGAATTCAATCGTCATGTTTAATTATTTTTATTCAATCGATATTTAAGTATTCAATGAACAAAAATCTATATTTAACGTCATAATATATGAAATACCTTTATAACATAACATAAGTTAATTTATTCAATGATTCCACATCAGCTAAACTTTTAAAACGATTAGAAAGTAAGAGAATTATAATTAAAAATTAAAACACCACTTATACATGTATTATAAGGTCTATAAATTAGGGTTATTACCATAAATAGCTCGACTGTACCCTCATAAACTTACAGCGTATGTTTTATCAAATTTTCCTCATAAGCCGCTCGGTCAATATTGTACTTGTAATAAATGGAAATTCCTTGGGTAAATTCAGGCTCTAATATTTTTATATGAGTACATTTTTCAAGTCCATAAGTATAACATATTAATATTATTACGTGTTATTACCTTATTATATAAAACTAAAATAGAGGTTAAATTTTGTCGTAAAATGATTCATATAGAGAAGCCACATTAAATCTTTATCTGTTCTATAATTAAACAATTAATTAGACGACTGAAATTTTATAAAAAGAAAATATTCTTATATATAAAAATGAATCGCAAAATGTGTTGGTAAGCGCATAACTCGAGAACGGCTGAACCGATTTCGATAATTCTTTTTTTATTATATTCCTTGAAGTACGAGGATGGTTTTTATGTAGAGAAAACGTAAATATGTACCACGGGCGAAGCCGGGGCGGATCGCTAGTGATAAAATATAATTATCAAGACGCTACATAGTAACTGCACATTCAAAAGAAGTTCTCCGTTCATTGCTGAAAAAGATAAAAATCTATTATAAGCACTTGTGACTAAAGTCGCTCAAACTAGTTTACACAAATTCTTTACAATACTTCCTCTTAAACTTTCTTCCATAGGAACTTGCCATAAATACTATCACGTGCATACTTAACAAGTGCCTTGACTAAGTCCTAACTTATTCCTAACTTAGTTCAGAAACGAGTCTACTTGCCTAACTGCGAACTGAAAAGTCCCAAGTTCAAGACCTAGGAAATAAAGGAGCTGTCTTTGAACACTATCCATATTTGATAAATGTTAGTTTAGTGATGGAGCTAGTTCTTAATCAGATAAAGAAAGAAATAATACCCATTTTTAACCGACTTCCAAAAAAGGAGGATAACTTCGCGGATAACTTCGTCGTTTATGAACCGATTTTGTTTTTTTTTTTGTGTCTTTGGAGTTTATACAAAGTTGACAAAATGTTTTTCCGCTAAACAATGCATTTGACAAAATGATTAATTATCTTTTAACACCTTTAGGCAACCGGAGCACTTCCTATTTAATATTATTAGCTTAGAGGTATAAAAAATAGTTTACGTCCACTCAAAAATATAATAAAAATCGATCAAGACAAGTCCGAAGTATTTGGTTCGAAAGTAGAAAAATATTTGTAGAGTAGAGGTCTGGTAGGTGTACAAAATTATTTTTTCCGAATTTGTGATCGATACAAAAGAAAACTATCCTTAATTTCCATATCTTATCAATCTAATAAATAACGTCCAATCTTTTACGCAAACATTATACTTAATATAATTCTAAATTTATTAAAAATCTGTATTCCCAGTTCAAACTTCATTAAAGGAAATCCTTATAATAAATAAAATAGACATAAAAATATTTTTGGTCCCTCACGTCAACCCTCATTATTCTTCACTAAGTTAAATGTGCTTTACTGTAAATATAAGACTAGTCATAAATCTTCGCTAAAGGAACTATACAAAATAAATCTAAATAGTTATTTGGTTTTCAATCTTAATTTCTTAAACTAAAATATTCTCACTATTTGTAAAATTCGGTTTTACGCACAATCAAATCACGGACAAAATATTTCTATAACTCGTGTGTGTGTGTACATAAGCTACATAACTGCTAAGTTTTATCATAATAGGTACAGTAGTTTTGACTTTTATAATATTAAAAAGGGTTGTTTGGTGTATTTTAGTATAATATCATTGTATAGTTTTAA
Source organism: Colias behrii (assembly GCA_029959065.1). NCBI lineage: Eukaryota > Metazoa > Arthropoda > Insecta > Lepidoptera > Pieridae > Colias > Colias behrii. The sequence goes on from JARWMC010000013.1 coordinate 2,753,143, forward strand.
AGGTACTATAGCATGTAATACACATATTTGCTCGCAAATCAAATCTGAATTATCATTGTCACATTGGTACGGGAGCTAGCAACGTTATAAAAAAAGTCATTTTAGTATAGTTGGGTTTTTGATATACTGTTTCTCTTGCTATTTCGGTTAGAGTCCGGGCTGTCTGGCTGGCGGTAGTGGTTGCGTTTATTAGTGCGCACAGGAAAACACCTATTTAACAACGAAAAAAACGTCTTGCAATAAAAAAATTATGTGTGATGGATCTATCTAAAGGCAAAAGATTAAAAATTACGCGTTAATAAATGAATTTAAATTAAGGTTATTTTCCTGTGCAGATAAGATGCGCACTAATAAACGCAACCACTGCGGCCAGCCAGACAGAGTGGACTCTAACCGAAATAGGAAGAGAAACAGTATATCGAAGAACCAAGTATTCTAAAATTCTCTCTTGTCAACGTTGCTACCTCCTATACGATATATCCAACATTAATACATAATATCCATCAATATTCCACTCAGCACACATCAAGAATTAATTAATTATCAACGAACATATTGTAACTGAGACCGAGTAACATTTTCCATGTTATTTGTTCTCGTATTGAGTAATTGCGACATCAATCATTGAAACGAAATCACGCGTGGACTGTTAAAAAACGTCGCAATTTACTTTTAATTCAGTTCAATTTAAATTGAACTGTATCATAATAATGATAAAGTATAATATTGTAGTTAATGGACAGTAAATGCTTATTTTGTTTTTGAAAATGACTGTTATCGAATTTACCTATATTTATTCCGTTCACAGCAAATCTTATGCCCGAATAATTTGTGTATGTACATTCATAGTATTTGTTTTACTAGTTAGTTAAATACTTGATTAATAACTTTGTAAATTAAATGAATAATATAGTGAAAGCTTCTATTTATTATATAGTTACATTCCTATAGATAACATTATACATTTAAACATGCTTTTCAAATTAAAAGATTTTATTATAGATATCGTAGGCTATCCATAAAGTCGATTTTTATCTATTACTACGTTAATATCGGCGTTTAATCGTATAATTTGTTTTATAACTAATCATAGTCACATAAAAGTACTTAATTATCATTAAACTTTTAAAATTACATTTAAATTTTTCATGCAATTTTCTTTGGCAATTTGTTTAAGTTATGGGACAATTAGTGGTAAGTACCGCTGATTTCCGAACTGAGCTGAAACCTGCTTGTAATACTACTTACCTATCGCATAGTATATATATATATATATATATATATATATATATATATATTATATTATCTGTGCTATAGTTCTTACAAACGGAGAAGTGTTTAGAGTCAATAGGTATGTTTCTTCTTAACCTAACTACTGCCAACAAAGTTCATATTAAATTGAAATAACTCGTTTTTAATGCAAATGAACCATGAGTTTCACAATGTGTTATAAGCAAATGTACTTCCAAAACTTTTCGTTTTCAATAAATGAGTATCAATATTATCAAACTTTACAAGACATGATACTTGCTATGCAATATATTTAATAAATATACATAAATACAGCTTTACTATATTTTAATGAAACCATTATTTAATTGTCTTTCTTATTATGTTCAAGTAACTAGCTTCCCACAAACGTAGCATGGCAAGCAAATTAGGATTCAGTGTTCCGACCGTGGTCTGTGCACTTGCAAATGTAAATTATAGGTTGACTAGAGCTTGACATTTATACTGATTTTTACAATTGTACTATTTACCACTTACTGTTTAGTTCAATTCATTTATTCCTTTTAGAGTTGATAATTACATAACATGTATTTCTCAAAAATGAAAAAATATTAATCATTATTATAGTCAAGATAGGATAATCGTTTTCTATTTCGATATCGCTATTCATTTGAAACGTCGTATTAATTTGTCTGTATATTATTAAAGTTATATTAACGCTATATGCTAAAGGGAAATTTGAACCAAAACTTTAGTTACAATCAATCACAATCACAACAATCAATCAATTACAATGATGACATAGACTTACCTCGTAGGAAATATACAAATATAAATACAAGTACATTCTCTATTCCATCATTCTCATAGACCACGGGATATAGCTTGCAGCTTGCTTGCTTGATTTAGCAGCCCGGCAAGTAGCCCGACAAGCAGCCCGTGCGCTTTCAGTACAAACAAATAAACACGGGCGCAGGCACAAACAACATGTTCACATGCTTGTGCCTGTACTTGTGCCGTGTGTGTTGAATGTCACTTTGAAAGCAAGCGTCTGAACCCACCGTTATGTATATTTCCAGTGTGGAAAAGTACTGGCGCTGTGATTTTCCCTTGCAATTAATACTACAAATAATGATGCTTACTTGAAAACATCTTCGTACGAAGACAGGCTTTACGTGAATCGGCCAACGCCCCAATTAGATATTTTATTCAAACCTATATTTAAACGATCAAGCATTGCATCACGCTGTTGTTGAATCTGCACCTCATTCTGTCGTGAGTCGGATATGTAACTATCTATAATTGTAGTGTCATCTGCATACCCATAAATACCTGGTCCGAAGAGGTCGTTAATATGGAGCAAAAAAAGAGTTGCAGAAGTCTATGAAAACTGTAAGCTGTGTTGTAAGTTCATCATTCTTGTATTTCGGAATATAATACTTCCTAGAAGCTCTTAAATAAAGAGCTTGAAGTATTCTTGCCGTGTACAGAATACCGTTAAGAGAAATATACTGAAGATTCTTTTAATTTAAGTAGCTATAAAGGATATTTTTAAATTATATTTTCAATTCAATAAAGATTTAAAGTCTTCTTTAAACAAACTCATAGTTCAACGTTATTGAATTTATCTTTAGCAAATAAAAATGAAAAAATGTGATTGATTCAAAGGTTTGTAAAAAAGTAGAATTTAATCACAATCTTCTACATGAGGACAGAAAAACTAAAAATGTACTTTTTTATAGTATTATGAAATCAACAAAAAATTAGTGATACGGTTTTAAAGAAATATACAAAATTTTGTTTCGCAGTATCTGTGATGACCTATTTGTTTCACATACTTTATAGCATATTTTATTCTATTTTTCGAATTCGTAAATAATATTTTTAAACGACTTTATTTTTTTTACCAACTAACTTTACATAGGAATCACGAAGATTAATATATTTTTCCTAATAACCTGTTTATACATGTTCAAAAATATTATAAGTATTGAAGAGATGTCACATTTTTTCAATAAAGCCGTCTTGAGCAGACTCAATCATAAAATTTTGTTCGAGTCACGCCGTTATTAGACTTTACTTATTAGACAAGCAATTTATTTTAAATTGGGATCTTCAATGGGAGTTTTGATTGGAAAATTATCTTCAGGAAAAATAATTATTCTTGTAACTTATATAAAAAGAAAATTTACACATTTTAAGAGGCTTTTTCCTTAGTTCCTCAACAAAAGATAACATTATTATATTTATAGGTATTTTCATTCGTCATTATTAAACACTTAGTTATTTACCGACTACGTATTTTTTTTCAAACACAAATATAAAAAAAAATAACAAACTACCCTAAAGCTTGCAAACAACTACTCATTTTTATCGGATAATAGTTTTTATTAAATTAATGCGTATAATATTCACTAGAACCATCATTTCCATTAGTTCTCTATACCTATTCTAAACATATTTCACTATCATGTACACTATACCATCGCAATCGTGTATTTAATCAAAAGCTCATGCCCAAATGAATCCGAACTAAGCTGAGCAAATTGAAATACCACGTGTGTAACTGAAACGGCTTTCATACGAATTTGTCTGTTTGCCTATTTGCTTGTGGTTACTTTGTCAAATGTCAAATGACATTGGCAAAACATGTGCTGAATTGAACAATACAATAATAATGATTGCGTATTGCATAACTAATATTTTGTAGTATGAACTAATGCTGCATTTCCACCAAAGATGTTCGAGGATGTGTAGCGAGGTATGTCTTTTTAAAGAACCAATAGTATCGCTTCAATTTAGTTCAAAATTTTATGCGTTTAACGGTTGAAGCGTTACTATTATTATTACAAACACATTCCTCGCTGCAAATACTCGCACATTATTGGTGGAAAAGTACCCTAATTGTGCTTTGTCAAATGACATTGGTGGATATTTTCAGCGACATACTTGATGCAAACATGTGCTGAATTGAACAATACAATCATGTTGATTGCGCAAAATCTGCTAGGTCAGTATTATTTTGTAGTATGCGTATCAGCTGACTTTGCAACCGCTTTTGCAATTATTGACCACTATGGTTAACATACTGTATGATATAGTATTGGTTGGAACTTTGTGATGAAAATATACATAATATTATGTGTTTCTTAATAATGGATATTATCAACTTGTTATACATTTGTTTCAATACAACGTTTCATAATTAAGTCATAACTTTTCGAAATATAAACTCGATACAAAAAGCTTTATTCCATCATACATTTACTATAAATTAGAATTCAACACTAACATAAACCGCTTTTTCAAAACACTTCCGCTCAAATAATAATTAATGGACAAATATTTACGAGAAGGCAAATTTCTCAGGTGCCTTGCCGTGGCGTGACGACAACCAGTTAAACATTGCTATGCAACAGTAAGGCTTCATAATTTACTTCCCTTCACCGAGTTCCAAAACAATGGCTTATATAAATGTAAATTGCTTGAATAATGCATTTTGGAAACATTTTTGTAAATATGGGAAATGAAATGTACGAATACAAGCAAGGTTAGGAATAAGACAAACAGCAACATTTTATTGTAATGACATTGAAATACTTTTGTATGTGTTTATATAATGCAATATCAATAGCGAAGTTGTTTTAAAAACTAATTTACTTTATCCTATGACTTCTTTCAATTCGTACTCGATTGCGTGAACAAAACAAATTAAAGCTAGTTTATATTATTCGTGCTAAATTCTAACTGTTTTAAAAGAAACCACGAGAAGTAAATTAAAACTAATATTTGGTATACATACAAACCCAGATTTATAATTTGGATTTTTAACATCACCTTCATAATAAGTGTAAAAATTTACATTTCAAAATGGTCGCTTAATATCTCATATTTAAATTCATTTTACGGAAATATCCATCATACATTTTAAAAAGGCCGCCATTTTAAAAATATTTAAGTTAAAAGTGACTAAAATTCCGACGAAACTCATCTAAGTTTAACATCGCGTAAAGTATTCAATTAAGGGAAGTGCTTACGAAAGGCACATTTAGGTTAGTCAGGTTTTAGCTTTTAACTTATTTTATTTTATCACTAGCTCCGATCTAAAAGTTTCGCCTGAACTGACATTTCGATAGAGTCTAATATTTTATGAGAACAGAGAGTGTTGTGGAATTTTTTAATCTGTCTCTACCGAGTCTCTACATAACAGAAAAGTTATGTATGTTAATATTAACAGTGAATAAATTTCCTACTTCTGCCCATGTGAAGGTATCAAAACGGCCAAGCCACATTTTCGACAGAAATGTAAAGTTTGTTAGGGATTCTAGAGTTGTTGTTGGCTCTACATAAGATCTGAAAACTTTTGGATTGTACAAGTCTTATGTTCCTGTTTCGTCAGCGTTGTGCATGAAAATAGCAACATTATGTATATAACATGTTTTGCTAGGATTATCTTATTCCGGATATCGTTTTCATTTGGAATAGATCAGCTTTTTTAATGTTTGATGTTATTCATTAACATTGAATACACAAAAGGTTGAAATTGATGAAACCTCGTTGATAATATTGTATGCGGACGACTCTCACATCATATAATCTGTTACTTCATTTTTAATTGCTTGTCATAATAACTCGTCAAATATCATATACTACACTAGCTTTTCGCCCGCGGCTTCGCCCGCTTTATCTAAAACATAATAAATTATATACTAAAACCTTCCTCTTGAATCACTCTATCTATTAAAAAAAACCGCATCAAAATCCGTTGCGTAGTTTTAAAGATTTAAGCATACATAGGGACATAGGGACAGCGAAAGCGACTTTGTTTTATACTATGTAGTGATTAAACTACATCTATAATTCGAACCATACATTCATAGAGTCGAAAATTCTTGAACTCTGCCATTTCTCATTTCAGTTAAGAACAAAATAAATAAATATTACTATCATGTCCAATAAAATTACTTCTAATTAAAAAAGCCAGTAACTTAAACAGATGAAAGTACACTCTCATATCTGTATGTCTTCTCTAGCTTATAAAACGTAAAAAGCCAGTGACAAACAGCTTTGACATAGCGCAGGTTCAGCGAGAGATATGTTGATATAACATAAATTCTTTGGTTACGTGACCCAGCGTAATACAATTATTGTAACGGAATTGTCAGTCAATGTGGAACACGTCACATAATTCTAACTTCACTATAATATATGTAGTTTATTGAAGTGAAACTTCATTATCGGGGTTGGAAAAAAATATAGTGTAACATTTTTTTCGTTACGCGTGACATTTTTCCGTTACGCGCGCCATCTTTTTCTTATCCCTACCACGCGTGATTCGTATTTCTGTAAAGTTGCATATAGTATATTTTTTTTTTTTGAAAAATAAGGTCATAAAGAATTTCACTTCTTACGTGTGTACACTAGTACACGCACACATTTTTTTCTATGATAACACACAAAGCAAAAGGTTAGTGCAATATTTGAATGTAAAATGTGTACCAAATTTCGTCAGATTTGTCAAGTTTTGGGTACAAAATCTAAACAACGTATCTTTCTTCTAATCTAAATTAATAAGCTATATTCTTAAGATTCTCATTATGAGATTTCTTCAATTTACATTATATTTTAATATTATATGCTTGTGAATTAGATTGTACCTCTTTGTTTTCAGTGATCATCTCAATGTTAATAAACTGTAAGAAATGACCACTTTTGTAAATTTCAATTCTACTGAGAACGCTCGTTTCACATTTGGGACTATTTTAGATATCGAATTACTGCTAAATGCCAGATTTTCTTTTAAAAGGGTTAACCTCAGCAGTCCTCTCTCCTAAGGGACTTGATGGCAGACTAATACGATTGACCATTTGCAATAATCAACTTTGTTCAAAGTTAAAAGTAAATACTTTCTATAAGACATTGATTTCGAACGTTTTAATACTTTTGATATTCATATTTATTATTTAAAAATTTAAATACTTATTTTTGACTTTTATCTAGATGTATAAAGTTACATTGTTTGGCTTTGATATGCATCATATAACCTAAGTTGTGGTTATAAATATTATAGAATATAGAGAATAATATTATAGAGAAAAAAAAACAAAACATGTTTTCTTTTATATATTAGAGTGGAATCAAGTATTGATTGCTAGTCTCTATGATGGAACTTCCCCGAACATATTTACTTTACATAGTAAATAAATACATAGTAAAATAAAGTGATTTTCCTCGAATCATAGTTATATATTGGTTTACATTATCCCTGGCTGTCAGGTTGAATGAGCGATCATAACATTGGATAGCATCGTTAGGTAACCTGACGTGCACTGCATTTTTAGCGGTGGACTAAAAGTGAATTTATTTATTTAATTTAAGTATAAAATGTTTATAGATTATATAAATAAATGAAGATGAAGTTTGAAGTTGTAATGCAATTAAAATTTGCATTGTGTAATCTTCAAATTTTATAAGATACTAGCGGTCCGCCCCGGCTTCGCCCGTGGTACATGTTTACGTTTTCTCTCCATAAAAACCCTCCTCGTTCTTCAAGGAATATTATAAAAAAATAATTAACGAAATCGGTTCAGCCGTTCTCGAGTTATGCGCTTACCAACACATTTTGCGATTCATTTTTATATATAAAAGATACATATGGGTGATTATACAAAAATGGGGTAACTTTTGAGGATATTTTGTTTACTATATTTTTTATATCAGATTGTTACAAATTAGGGTGTATATGATAGCTAATCTAATGAATATATTGTTCCAAATCGGGCCAGCCACTTTTTTAAGTAGATTGTGAGATATTTTAAATTTTCTGGAATTGGCCTCCAGGGGACTGACGAGGCTAACACGGTACTGATAAAAAACACAATTTTGTAATATTCTTAAAGAAATTGAATGAAAATAACTACAAATCTCTCAGTTTTAATAATGGCACATGTCTTTTAAGTATTAAAATCACTTAGTTACGTTTAAAAATGATAATTAATAATATGTGATACTGGGAAAAAACAATGTCTCAAGTTTCAAAACAGCCTTCTGATATTTAACGCTACGTGAATATTCTTACTCTCTTACTTAACTTTTACTACTTTGACTTAGTTTTACTTGATATTTCAAGTAATTTACAAACAATAGAAACAAAAAAACGGCCAAGTACGAGTTGGAGTCCTAACAAACCTATTTTTTATTATGTTTGTAACTAAAAATTTACACTTTTAGCAATTTTTCCTTTATCTATGTTATAAGACGTTGCTATTTACCAAGTAGAAGTAAACTATAGCAGTTTATAGCAGACTGTATACACGGCAAGCATCCTGTGTGTTTTTTTATTCCCTTGCGAATATTGAATTTTGCGGAAATTTGCAGTATTAACGGATGTAGGTATCTTTTGATTGCGTTGCGTTATAAGTTTGATTTTTTTACAGCCCCAAGGGTTCTTAATCTTGAGTATCCAATATAAATTTCAGATTGATACCTCCACGCGTTCCAAAAAAAACGTCTTAACAGACAAACGGACAACAAAGTGATCCTATAAGGGTTCTGTTTTTTCCTTTTGAGGTTCGGAGCCCTAAAAATCTACCAATATTTATGTTAAAAGTACTAATTATAGTAAAATTAAAAACCAAAGGCTCGAATGAAAGTCTCATCTGAGTTTTCATAAGAGCCCCTTGACATTTTTATAATGTTATTAAGTATATTAATTAACTTTTATGTTATTTTGAGGTAATTTTACTTCACAGTATTATACGTATACGTATTTATCTGATAAATATAAAAAGCTATGCCCTGAAAGCATCAAAATCAATAATTAAAATAAAATATGATCTTTTTAATAAAATTATTAGTAGTTTGTTTCAATAGCTCTTTTCTTTGCTACTCTTTCTTAAATGTTTCTTCCCTAGTCAAATTCAGTTTCTTTTAGCGTGGCGCATGATGTTTTAAACTGAAATATAAAATAGAAATGCTTATACCAATAGCAATCAAGATAAAAGTTCTCAAAAACGACTGAATCATCAGTACTATGGGGTCGCGTCAGTCCCCTGGCACGATATCTGACAAAGGACTGATGCCAGCGGATTGATGAAAAGGGACTTAATATGAGGTTATAATCACAAATTATGTTTTTTTGCCTAATTTCTAATATCAACAAACTATATTTTTACAAATAATAGTTAACCATTTATAAATGAAAATAAAAATCAGATTAACAATAAAATAACGACTCACCATAGGACTGAAATGTTGACTGGCGCAGCAAGATTTTAGAGGACAAACACAACCCTAGCGCTGGTACAGTTATGACGGCCGTCAAAATATGCGGTGCACAAGTAACTTCATTACCAACATTAATACTTAGACAGGGATTTGACCTCGACTTGGTGATATTTAGCGAGAATTTAAAATTTAAAAAACACACAACGGACTGACTAGTGAAAACGATGACAAAGTTTCATTTTATTTTTTAAATAAAATGGAAAACATTGCGTTATGAAAGTTGTAGTATATAATACTATGTACATCAAAGATTGTAGTGAATTAGTAAGTTTTCTTAAATCGATGATAATGTTTAAACGATAGTCACTTGATTGTTGGTTTTCGGAGTTGTGACATGCCAAAGTACTGACGTTTGAAGCATTAATTTATTTTTTTTATTCATTTGTATTTTAAATAAAGAAGTGAAATTGAGTGACCAAATAAAGGACGCTTCATTGTTTTAAAATAGATTGTTATTTGAATAAAATATAATAAGACTTTGTTTAAATTGGCTGATGACATCGAGTTACCCCATTTTTGTATAATCACCCATATATAAATATTTATTTACATAAATAAATACATATCATACATTTTTATTGCCATATGGTGTAAATGGTTCATATTTTACCCCGTGACGTGTCCTACGCACAGCAGTTGTGCGTAACTCAAAATGGTACTGTAGCGTCCTGCGCACAATAGCTGTGCGTAACGCGGCCCGTGACATTGAAGGTCATCAGTAGAGACTTACAAGTGAATGTTTCCAGTATAAAAAATATTTCTCTATGCCTTAAACATTTATAATTCGAATCGACACGACTCCGAGACAGGCAATACAGACTAAAACCACAAAATAAAAAAAAAAAGTGAATCATTGATTGAGTTGCGTCATCGGCCATAGTTTGTGACGTTTGTCTTGTTCAACGAATATTTGGATTGTGAATTATGCCGAGAGGAATAATTAGATGAGTGATAATTGAGACGTATATTACTGGAAATTTTACGTAGAATACGTTTATGATATTGGTTTTAGGGATATTTGAAGAATACTCAGTGAAAAAGTGTCTCAACTTTTCAGTGCGGAAGACGCAAAATGGCGCTTTTTTTCTTGTTTGTGAATAATGGAGATTTGTTATTATTCATAGTGAAATACGTTGTGTTAAATGTGTGAAAATATAAGTGAATGTATTTGGCAATCGTGTAGTGATATGAAAACGTGAATATGATCATTTGATGACTCAGCATTATCATGTAAGTGTTAGTATGTAAGCAATTAAAATTAAAACAAAAGAAAATCAATTTTTTATAATTTTATAGAAAAAATATATCGTCATGATTACATTTTTATGCTATAACTAGTTTCTTCCTCTTTCCAAAAATATATCATACATGGCATATAATTATAGAACAATAGGGTAAATAAAATTTTCAAACTCGGTAGTCATAAAAAAGCTAGATTTCGTGAACTCCCTCGACACTCTTGAAACACACAACAGCTGTGCATAGGACGTTTGATAGGTTACTATAGTATTCCGAATTATTTGGAAAACGCGTCGTACAAATATAATCAATAATAGTCGTAATATTTATTTTATTATCCTTGAATAGAGGACTTGTAAATGGTTTTCAGGTTATTTGAATTTACTCAAATTAGAGCATATACAGACGCTCCGATTTGGTTGGTGCCAACCATATTGGAACCGACATGGCAACCATTCCAACATTGCTACAGATTGTCCGACGGTTGGCCTTCCAGCTGTCAGTTGACCATAGAGTAATATGTCAGTTGACCATAGTACGAAGAGAATGGGCTAAATTCTACTATGGAAATAGAGAAAATTACAGTCATATGCGGCTCTTACAACTTATTTTTTAAGGTTTTTAATGTAGCCGCACTGTCAATTTTTTTTAATACTTCTAACATAATAAAATACGCTTGATTTCTGGCATCTCTATTTGCGTAATCTTTGTTACTTAAGTCCCACAAACAGGGAAAGTCTTTATATAGTTCCAGTAATTTTATTAATATGTCACGTTCGGTGACCGTAACTCCCTCGGCGTTCATGTTGACGTCCTACACCGGCGGCGTTGCGAATGTGAATGAGCCAATTACCTATATTACTCTATGGAATGAGCCGATTTGGTCGGAACAAAGCTTCCAAACGTTCCAATTTGGTTGGATCGGATAGGAAGTTGGTTTGGTCGGTATCGCCGGCGCATCCGACCACGTCAAACCAATATTAATAATAATTATGTCGGACCGAACGCTCTCTACACTTTCCGATTTGGTCGTGGTCGGATGGTTGGCACCAACCAAATCGGAGCGTCTGTATATGCTATAATATAGCTAATAATACTTCTGTGATCATATTAAATATACTGCTCAATATCATCCAAACAAACACGGTATCGTCACAATATACAGATACATACAGTAAGGAAACTTCATACAAAACGTTCGAAATGGCTTACGCACACATGCAAGCGTGTTTACGAGAATCATAAGGGTATTCAGGGGGATCGATAGTAGCGGGTGACACATCCACAGATTTTGAATGACAAAGATACATAGAAAAGTGATGTCAATGATACACTTCACGTTAAATAAATATCGATTGTTTCAGTTTGTAGCCTAACTATATTTTTGGCTTCGGTATATAATTGTAAGTATTCTTTTAAAAAAATATTCAATCTACAGTTTTGACTTTCCAACGATTTTATTAAATGTATAGATATTAAAATAACCATTACATAAATATGCCTTTATTCGAAAAAAAAATTACAAATTATTTACTGAAAAATACTTTCGTCTACTACGACTAATTCGGAATTTATTGTTAAATTTTATAGTGTAAAATATTCTCAATCTTATGAACAGCTTTTTTAAGTAACTGGTTATGTTTAATTCGTTGTAAATTAATTCAGCCACTTTACAGTTTATGTGTTCTCTCTTAAAGCAGCAACGAAAATGTTATCCATTTTCTCGACATATTGAACAAAATCATCTGGTGGTATAATTGGTATAGTTGAATTCAAGCAGCCGAATACTGCGCAATTAATACGTGGCATTTTTAAAATGATCGCCGAAATCAACTGCACGTGTTCAAATTAAACTGAAATAATATATTTCACCAAAATGTTAAAACATAAATACATAAAAGATAGATATTATAATTATTGTATTTTTATCGATACGTGACGTCACCACTTTGTCAAGCACTAAGCCTGTCAAACTATTTTCTTTTTCATCCTAAAACAAAAAGGTGGGAGGTTCTATGCTCGTATAATAATAATTTTAATTTATTTCTGCATATTTTGTGTTTTTTAATTTAATTTAATTTATCGTTTTAAAAATAATTTAGTAGGTATACATACCTACATACAAGTATTGTAAATTCTGGTTTAAAATAATTATTGAATATATGTATAATACAAATATCAAGCATTATAAATAATTTAGGTACATTAAATAACCTTCGGCGTCCATAACAAAACAATATTTCGAAATATCTTAATCTTATAATCTTAATATATATAAATCTCGTGTCACAATGTTTGTCCTAAATGGACTCCTAAACCACTTAACCGATTATAATAAAATTCGCACACCATGTGCAGTTCTATCCAACTTGAGAGATAGGATAGTTTAAACATGTAGGTACCACGGGCGAAGCCGGGGCGGACCGCTAGTATATATATATATAAATCTCGTGTCACAATGTTTGTCCTCAATGGACTCCTAAACCACTTAACCGATTATAATAAAATTCGCACACCATGTGCAGTTCGATCCAACTTGAGAGATAGGATAGTTTAAACATGTAGGTACCACGGGCGAAGCCGGGGCGGACCGCTAGTAGCACTGATAAAAACGTATTTACTTTTACAAGGTGTATTAATTCGGATTGTTTCTTCTTGTAAATTCATATTTAGGCTACACCATTTTTGTATTTTAACGAGTTTTAATCTCAAAATTACCACAAAATCGACTGTGAAAAAAAAGCAAACAGAAATATACAGGCCGAATTGATAACCTCCTCCTTTATTTTTGAAGTCGGCTAAATATCAAAAAGGTAACAGCCCTATAGCTATAACAGTGCTAACGTCATAATTTCATCGCAGGGGCTTAGTTTCCTAACTGTATGTACGTATATATTTGTCAACTGTGGTATCGTTATTGTTAACAAAATTCAAAAGTGGTCTGTTTGATTTATACAGGGTGTCCCACTATTGGTATACTAAGCGCGAAGGGACTTGTAGTTTTACTGATCACGTAAATAATACTTAAACAACAAAATTACGTCAAACATTTTTTGCTAAATTTTTCCTGGAAATCCATGTTTTCTTCCCTAGCTTCGCGCAGCCGGCATATACCGTTTCTCTAATGTGAGCATTTTGTCATGTTAGTGAACTTAGCAGATCATTTTTAGCAGATCAAAAAAAATGTGAGTTCTTATTGCGTGCAGTTGAGTTCTACAGTTCCTGATACTTTTTAGAAATAGTTCTGGCGTTTTTACCTTAAAAAACGACATTTGAAAAAATGATCTGCCAACTTCCCGTAGCAGATAATTTTTAGCAGATCAAAAAAAAAATGTGAGTTCTTATCGCATGCAGTTGAGTTCTACAGTTCCTGATACTTTTTAGAAATAGTTCTGGCGTTTTTACCTTAAAAACGACATTAGAAAAAATAATCTGCCACCTTCCCGTAGTAGATAATTTTTACCGGATCAAAAAAAAAAGGTGAGTTCTTATCGCATGCAGTCGAGTTCTACAGTTCCTGATACTTTTTAGAAATAGTTCTGGCGTTTTTACCTTAAAAAACGACATTTGAAAAAATGATCTACCAACTTCCCGTAGCAGATCAAAAAAAATGTGAGTTCTTATCGCGTGCAGTTGAGTTCTACAGTTCCTGATACTTTTTAGAAATAGTTCTGGCGTTTTTACCTTAAAAAACGACATTTGAAAAAATGATCTGCCAACTTCCCGTAGTAGATAATTTTTAGCGGATCAAAAAAAAAATGTGAGTTCTTATCTTAGGAACTGTAGAACTCGACTGCATGCGATAAGAACTCACATTTTTTTTTTGATCCGCTAAAAATTATCTACTACGGGAAGTTGGCAGATCATTTTTTCAAATGTCGTTTTTTAAGGTAAAAACGCCAGAACTATTTCTAAAAAGTATCAGGAACTGTAGAACTCAACTGCACGCGATAAGAACTCACATTTTTTTTTTTGATCCGCTAAAAATTATCTACTACGGGAAGTTGGCAGATCATTTTTTCAAATGTCGTTTTTTAAGGTAAAAACGCCATAACTATTTCTAAAAAGTATCAGGAACTGTAGAACTCAACTGCACGCAATAAGAACTCACATTTTTTTTTTTGATCTGCTAAAAATGATCTGCTACGGGAAGTTGGCAGATCATTTTTTTAAATGTCGTTTTTTAAGGTAAAAACGCCAGAACTATTTCTAAAAAGTATCAGAAACTGTAGAACTCAACTGCACGCGATAAGAACTTAAAGTTTTTTTTGTTTGATCTGCTAAAAATGATCTGTAAAATTCACTAACATCATTTTGTCTATGAAAACATAATCTTAAACGATAGCTCTCGTGCTGATGGCAAAGTTGGGCAGGTTGCTTATTTTGGGTGTACACATAGAGTTTTAAGAATTCATCTATTTGAAAAAAAAATGGGTCTGGAATTTTATAAGTATTTTTTACGTACTCAGCGTATGCAAAAGTATAACCTCCTTTGAGCTTAGTATACCAACAGTGGGACACCCTGTATATTTTTTATCAGCCATTATTAATTCTATGAAGTTAAACTTATCGATTCATTCGAAATCAACTTATCATCTATTAATTATATCGATGAGTGTATACAATATTATACCTACTTAAAACTACGGAGGGTATTCTCTTTATACTATGGTATTAGCCAGCCAAATGCTGAGTCATTGTAGCCTATTCAAGCCTTCAAGAAGAGCCCTTTTTCATTTTTAATTACTAGGATTTTTTCACAATATTGGTGTACCTTTATTACTACAATTACAGAAAGTGTTTTGTAATTATTTTATTTAGGAAAAAATATAAAGGACTCTAGATACAAAATAACGGACCGTTATTAACTAATAATGAATTAACGAAAACTTTAGTAAATATTATACGAATCTTATAATATAAAAATGAATCCCAAAATGTGTTGGTAAGCGCATAACTTGAGAACGGCTGAACCGATTTCGTTAATTCTTTTTTTATTATATTCCTTGAAGTACGAGGATGGTTCTTACGTAGAGAAAACGTAAATATGTACCACGGGCGAAGCCGGGGCGGACTGCTAGTTATGAATAAATTATAGATATTAATGAGATCAGAGATGTGTGCAATACCGAATACGATAAATTATAATTTAGCGCTCATTTTAGTAGTGCATTTAAATTTGTATAATATGTTCTGTATCAATACTTTTAGTAAGTATTAATTCATGTCCAATATCCACATTTTTTGTTTACAATATTGAAGTATATTTTTAATAACAGTTATTTATAGCATGACCGGTTGGCTTGGTTGGTAGTGGCCCTGCCTTCAAAGCCAGAGGTCGTGGGTTCGATTCCCAACCGGGGCAAATATTTGTGTGATGAACATAGATGTTTGCTCTGTGTCTGGGTGTTAATCCATACTAATATTATAAATGCGAAAGTAACTCTGTCTGTCTGTCTGTTACTCAATCACGCCTTAACTACTGAACCAATTTGCATGAAATTTTGTATAGAGATATTTTGATACCCGAGAAAGGACATAGGATAGGTTTTATCCCGGAAATCCCACGGGAACGGGAACTATGCGGGTTTTTCTTTCACTGCGCGGGCGATGCCGCGGGTGGAAAGCTAGTTATCTATATAAGTAATTATTTAAAATTATATATGTACGTTTATCAGCCATCTGGTTTCCATAACACAAGCGAAAGCTTAGTATGGGATCAGATCGTGCCGTGTGTGAAAATTGTCCTGAAATATCTATTTATTTAATGTATGTAATAAAGGTGTATTAAAATTTTAATTAAATTAATCGTATCGTACCCTCTTTACATGTGCTTAGATTCAGCTTTACATTGAAGCTTTGGTTTTAATTCCCCGTGGAAACAAATAAAACACTGTGAATAAATGTTTATTATTGTTCTGTGTGCAGTATGCGAGATCGCTATCTTCATATCCAGAAATATCAAAACAAGTAAAATACATTCAGTATAATATTCATTTTGTAGTAGGTATTGTATATTACAATAATTTTATTTATTAGTTATATATATGCATAAATAAAGTTGATAAAAATACATTAAAATAAGATTAAATAAAATGTCTGTATCAAACTTTTTCAATTTTTTTTTTTTAACTTAAAAGTCATTGCCAATAAATAATCTGTAAAAACACATACAGTTTAGTTTATATTTTCTCATTTCATACATCATTCATGTAATTGAAGAGGAAGAACACTTAAAGAGGTAACGCTAAAGCCAGTTAAAGTACTTCAAACCGACTTTATTACTGTCTGAATAAACAATATTGAGCCATAACTTGAGTTAATTAAAACGAAGCGTAAAGTCTCTAATAAAAATCGATTGCAAAATACTTCAGCTATAAGCAAATAACAGCCAATTTGGAAATACTTTCTTAAAACATCTTTACTTCATTTATAATATTAGAAAGCTGAAGAGTTTGTTCATTTGTTTTAACGTGCTAATCTCAGGAACTACTGGTCCGATTTGAAAAATTATTTCGGTGTTAGATAGCTCATTTATCGAGGAAGGCTATAGACTATATAATATCTTCACGCTAAGACCAACCGAGGGGCGCAGCTAGTTATTATTATAAGTTTATAAAAATATTACATCAAACATTACTATTGTGTTTTTCTTAATATACATTAACATACTCAAGTGAATGATACATTTCTTCATTATTATTATTAATACAATTACCTAATAAAAAACCTAATTAAAAAAAAACGTGTGCGTGTACTAGAGTAGGTACACACGTAAGAAGTGAAACTTCTTTATGACCTTATTTTTCAAAAAATAATTTACTATATACGGTACAATATTACAGAAATATGTTAATCTAACACGCTCGTCGCTTCGCTCCTCGCTATATTTACACCGGCCGCTGCTGCAACTCGCTCGCTTCGCTCGCTCGGCTCGTGCGGTAGTTCTAAAATTCGAGTTATAGAGTTTTCAACTTATAAAGGATTTCGACTCGACAAACACGTGTTTACGTGAGTCATAGATTTATTATCGTATACTCCTTAAATGTTTTCTAAGAAACAATAGTGTACTTACATTGTCGCAAGTTCTTAAAGTCGGTAACTTATTTTTGTTCGAACAATAGAGGTAATATTATGTTTTCTAAGAAACAATAGTGTACTTACATTGTCGGCACGTTCTTAAAGTCGGTAACTTATTTTTGTTCGAACAATAGAGGTAATAAATTCCTAATGATTAAGTTGTAAAGGTTGTACAATAAAACGTTGCTATGTACGACATACAGAGCTCAAATTTAATTTTTCGAGTCATAGAGTGAAAATATTTACCAAAATGGCTTGGAGGGACTCGGTGATTATTTCGACTAACAGAGGGTAGAGATTTCAAGTAATGGAGGTTTTGGTGTTTGAAGGGAAGGGAACAAAACATTTTTTCGAGATTTGGAGGTTTTTGACTTATCGAGGTTCGACTCAACGGGGTTCTACCGTATATATAATATGTGCGTCATTAATTTCTGACTTTTTCGAGATTTGGTGCAAAATAAAATAGTGTGTAAATAAAATTTGTATAATTAAATGAACAAATGAAAGAAAATAAATTAATTATACTAAAAAAAGCATAAAATAAAATATTCTATATTAAAAATGTGTATCGATAAAAAAATCCGTAAATATAAAAATCCGTGTAGTTAACTTAAGAGGCAAATATAAAAAGTGAATAAATAAAAATTAATAAAACTAAACAATTGAGTAAAGATATATATCTATAGGCATATGTATATGTATATTTATACAAGATATATATTTATACAGGGAACTTCTCAACGTGTTTGTTATCTATGAAATTATACTTTTACTCAATTGTTTAATTTTATTTACACACTGTTTTATTTTGCACCAAATCTCGAAACAGTCAGAAATTAATGACGCACATAGTATATACATATTAAGACAGAGGTTAAGCTTAAATATTTTAGAAAAATAAATATGTACCACAATCAACATTCAAGTATTAGAAAAAATTTATACCATAATTCCACCCACGTGTTAGTGTATCTATACATACATATAATAAAATTGAAAAAATTGAAAAATACAATAAAAAAAGTGAGGTTAATTTTAAATAACTTAGAAAAATAAATACCATAATTACACCTAAGTATTAGAAAAAGAGATGTAATTACTTACTTTTTTAGAAATTCACTGGAATTAGAATTAAAATAAACACTTTGATTTTGCTGATCACTTTAATATAATATTATCACGTCACTATAGAGCATTGGAAATAAATACGAGTGCAATAGAAAAACGGTCAAGTAAAGTGGTAGGACGTACGTTAAAACGATACGCTATCCCTACTCCGCTGGAGAAAGTATACGTCGAATCACGCGTGGTAGGGATAAGAAAAAGTTGGCGCGTAACGCAAAAATGTCACGAGTACGGCGTAACGCAAAAATGTCACGCGTACGGCGTAACGCAAAAATGTTACACTAAATTTTTGTCCACCCCCGATAAAGAAGTTTCACTTCAATTACTCATGATTATTAATACCTAATTTAATATTACCACTTGATGTACCTTGTACTGTATATAGTCCATTGAAATGTTACATTTTTTAGGCCTAACCTTGCGTTTTTTAGAGGACGCAATTTTGTTTTTTTTTTATATGTAGGGGGGGTCAGTGTGAAGCTAAAACCAAGTTTGTGGGGTCGCCGCCCTTGTCCCACGGCCACCATCTTGAAAATAGCGGTTGAAATGGTTTTTACGATATATCTCTTAAACTATTTATCTGATTAAAAAATATCGTTAACATTATTTGTTGCAAATTAAATTCTCTACAACTTTGGTGCAGTAACTTTTTGTCGTAGAACTATAAATAAAAAAGTTATAAGCGAAAATGTTCAGAAATTAGAGCTATTTATTTTTTTCAATAAAACTTTTTTTTTATCATTTTACGAAGAAATGATATCAGACCATTTTTGTAGATTGTTTTTTGAGGAACAACTTTTATGTACAACATTTTTTCATTACGTCATTATCTAAGGTTTTACAGCGCTCTGAAGTGAGTACTATTTTTCAGTACTCTTAACTATACATATATTGGCTATTGGCTCTTTTCCCATACTCCAGAACAATAGAAGCACACTGCAGAACATTTCAGCCCTGCTTTTCGACGTAAAAAAAAACGCACTTCCAGACTCAGTACCTTCTGGGTGGTGGGGAAAAGATTCAATAATTAATTACTAATAATATTGCAAAATTAATTATTAAAAAAACAATTACTCATGACAAATTATTATTAGTACACACATAATATAAGTATACTGTATATAGTTCAGAGTACGAAAATTAGTACTCACTTCGGAGCGCTGTAAAACCTTAGCTATTTACTTAATGAAAAAATGTTGTATATAAAAGTTGTTCCTCGAAAAACAATCTACAAAAATGGTCTGATATCATTTCTTCGTAAAATGATAAAAAAAAGTTTTATTGAAAAATATAAATAGCTCTAATCTCTGAACATTTTCGCTTATAACTTTTTTATTTATAGTTCTACGATAAAAAGTTACTGGAATAAAGTTGTAGAGAATTTAATTTGCAACAAATAATGTTAACAATTTTTTTTTATCAAATAAATAGTTTCAGAGATATATCTTAAAAACCATATCAACCGCTATTTTCAAGATGGCGGCCATGGGACAAGGGTGACGACCCCACAAACTTGGTGATAGCTTCACACTGACCCCCCCTACACATCAAAAAAATAAAATTGCGTCCTCTAAAAAATGCAACCCCAAATGTAACTTTTCAATGGACTAATACATAATACACATAATTACGACCACAACATAACAATATTAACCTGCATAATACATTTCATTCATAACAAATCAGCATCTCAATCTAGCCAAGTGCCATCAGACTGCAATCACTCAAAGCGTCCACAACTGATTGGTGTCACGGTGCCAATCCTTCATGTGTTAAAGAGAGATTGACTTTAGTAATGGATTCTGTGCAGTGCTGAAAGGACAAAGACTGGAAGTACTTTAAATTAGCATTATAACACCTTTTAACTAGCATATCTTTATGTATTTAGCTAAACTAACAGTTTATTCATATTTATTTAGAAACCTTGTTGACAATTTTGTTACGCACATCTAATTAAATTATTATTCATACTTACATCTCTGTTATCTACTTTAATATACTCTTAATAAATTTGTATTCATTAGACTGGTTATATTTAAATCTTAATTTCGTATGTCAAACCAACCGTACGTACCATGTGATTAGCTCATAAAATATAGCTGATATTCAAAGTTTTTACCATAATATGTACAACATCATTGTCTTCTTCTTTATTCAAGAATGGTTTTCAACAATAAATCCACGCATGACTGATATTGTTTAACACTGTTCAAATACAACTCCACAAGCGTAGTCCTTTAGCTAAAGTTTCTAGCTACAAGCTTATGTATACCAAAGCGTGGCTTAACAATCTAGTTTTAGTAAGTTAAACTACACAACAGTTTGCTAGTATATTCGGAATTTCTTTAATAAGAACTTTCTTAAGTATTTTCAATGTTTAATCTGCTTTTAAGTAAATTTACTGGAACGCTTCCTAATTAGTGGACAGAGAAATGATATTAAAAAGAAAATAAGGGCTACTTCTAAGGGCTATTTCCACAATGGCTGAAATTTACTTTTAAACTTGAATGTAAATAAAAACTTCATCTATCCAATTAGAATCTGTTTTATATAACTTTTGATTACTTAATTTAAATTTATTTAATTTCAGCGGCAAGCCATACATAAAAACAATATAACTTCAATCAATAAACATAAACTCAAACTCAAAACTCATACATTTATTTATTCAATTAGACTTCTTCTAGAAGCACTTTTGAAACGTCATTACATATTTTTAACATTTACCACCGATTCGGAAAGCAGTATCTACGGAGAAGAACCGGCAAGAAACTCCATAGTTGCTCTTTTTAATCATGTCAGTTTTACAATTTAATTTTACAAAATACATATGTAACATCATAATATATTATCGTAATATGCCAAAGAACTGTCCTGTGGTTTTTACGCGACAACCCTCCATGGTTTTTTATAGTCCATAATATATTCCTTAATACTGTATAGTACATGACATACATAGTGGCCCAAATCATCTTTGCCTAGTATACGTCGTACAGAATAATACAAACTTGTATTGTAGGATGTAAACAGACAATAGACTGGACAAAATAAAAGGCACCAGCTATTAAAGCCACATGCCACCTTGCACACAAGTAATTAAGCCGGTCCCTCATTTAGCCGGCTTAATAAACCGGTAGTCTTTTCCACCACCGATCTAGAGGTAATGAAACTACTACGTTATTTGCTGTAAAACTAAACGACCAATTCGCGAATAAAGATATAAAGACAGGGGGGATTGTGTTTTATAGGAACATCTTTTTTCAATATGGTTCAAACAGTATTGTTTGATATTTAAGAAGAATGTCTGTTGTTATAAACCTTTGAATTGCTAAACTTATGAGATTTTTAACAAAAAATGTACGTTACAGATATCTGTACTAGATTGTACAAATTTTGTACATGGCTATCACCATTAAGACTAGCAAAAGTACATGCATAATACACGTAAAACATAATTAATGTTTCTCCATAAAGTATAGTTGATTATATGCAAAAGAAGTCACATAGGTTACTCCATATCCACCTTAATTTGTAAATGAAACCTTAACACAATAGTAATAATAACGAAATTCAAATAGCGATGCTAGAAACAACTAGTACGTAATAATTCCTCGGTCACCCGTTATTATCAACCGCAGTCCACTTCTGCTCATTTGTATCATTATTTATAGATATGATCTCACAACTATCGTACTACAATGTTATTGGAAAATAAACCGCTTGAAATGATAGAAAAATATTGTTTATTGTGTCTCGTAAATAAAAATAACATGAGCACGGATTGTTAAACAAACATATATTTCAATAAATTGTACAATTGATAATAATGTGATCATAATATTCTTTAGTCTAATTCTCTTTTTTTGTTTGTTTGCTGGATATCGAAATTGTAATCTAATCTAAGGTACAAGAAATGTTGATCGTTAGAAAAACCGCTATGTATTTTTGCTTGTTATAATGAATTTATTGACTGCTGATGAGTAATAAAATATTAAAGTTTAAAATGATTTCACGGTAGATCTGTTATATTATGTAAGGATTAATATGTACTCGTTATAAATCTGTTCAATTTAAGCAACACATAAGTAAATACATACGTATATTCCATTTAATTTCGGTAAACCACTCGCATCGAATCTCTACGCTTCAACCTCTACGGTGCTACGACGTAGCACGTAGTGAAAATTTAACACGTAGCAGTTGCTATGAATCAAATATCATTCGTATTGGAAATAAAAAGCTTTTGAAGTATGATGTATTTATGCCATTTCCTTGCAGATACATAATCAAAAGTATGTGCCAGTATGTTTTTAAATTGCAGCGTTTAATGTAAAGGTTTGCCTTTTATTATCGACTGACCGGCTTGGTTGGTAGTGACCCTGCATTCCAAGCCAGAGGTCCTGGGTTCGATTCCCACCTAGGGCAAATATTTGTGTAATGAATATCGATGTTTGCTCTGTGTCTGGGAGTTTATTAAGTATGTATTTAAAATTAATGTATGTTTATCAGCGATTTGGTTTCCATAACACAAGCGAAAGCTTAGTATGGGATCAGATCGTGCCGTGTGTGAAAAATGTCCTGAAATATATATTTATTTATAGGTGTTATATAAGTGTATGTGTAATACATATATAGTAGTAGCCATACATAGAAAATTCAAGACTAGTCACTTGACTAAAATAAATCAAAAAGGCTGTAATTAAACCCATACGCCTATTTATGTTAATCTGGTTCAACAAAACTTTTCAACTACATATTATATTTTGACAAATGGAGTATTGTTAGAAGCGTCTTGATTATAGGCTGTCGACGTTATACTTAATTCAATAGGACGCCGTCTGGAGGGCATATTTGTTCTTTTAAGACCGCGAATTTTCTACATTAATTTTTGGTGATATCTATAAGTATACTCATATTATTAAGCTGAAAAGCTCATCTGATTGTACGTCTAAGAAAACAATGGTTCGAATTGAAAACATATTTTGACGGTTGCCTGGAAGAAATGGCTTAGAGCCATAAGGCCGCCCATTGTTTATCTTTTATTTTGTTTTGTTTTCATTTTTATATTTCCTTAGTGTGTATAATCAATGAAGAATAAATAAATAAATATTTTTTCGGATAGCCTATGTATCGAAAAAGACTAAGTTACAATCATACCTCAAATTTAAGCGAGTGAAACCACGTGGCACAGCTACTTACATATAACCTAGCCTCCCAACTACCTCATCAATAGTCTATTACTACCTCCATAGCAATTGAGAAAATAATAAAAGGCAATCTCGCTGATACAACTCATCCATTTCTGTTTACACTGAGCGGACTACCGTGAAATTGACATATTGGAGGTTATTTTAGATGTTAAAGCAATGTTGGTGTTTAACCTTCTCTTATACGTGTACGTTTATTACGTACTAGCTTTTCTGCACGTGGATTCGTCCGCATTGTCAAAGAATCGTATCATCATTGTCAGGTATATGGTCTAAGATCAAAAATATTTCAAAATCTATGAATGACTGTTCTTACAAAACATGTATTATTTATTATATTAAATTTTATATCCTTCAATGAACAGACATTGGCATCATCTATATATATAAAATAAAGTCTGTATGTTCCAACACTTATAACTCGAGATCTGCTGAACCAATTTTCATGGTTTTGGATTTGTTGGATTTGTCACCGCCCAGAATAGCAGAATAAATCATAAAAATAACAAAAACTAGACGAATAAATATTTTCCCAAAATTTTGATTTTCGTACATGTCAATCATTAGTTGTCAATCCTGTCAAATACGGAAAATAATGTTTGACATTCATGCGTTCAAAAATGTATTATGTGTAAAATAATTAAAAAGTAAAAAGGGTGAATAAATATTGTTTGTATTTTTTTAAAATCAATTATCAAAAAGTGCAATAAAAGCAGATACATAAAAATTCCTCAAATGATTGTGTTTACGCGTGTTTTCAGAAATTAATAAGGTATTTTTGGTGAGGAATCTAATCAAGAAGGTTAGTTCGCTTAATTATTAAAAAGAAATTCTATAAAAATGTAAAAATTCTGACAATTATAATTTGTTGCAATTTCGTCGACTGCTTCAACCTGTGGCTTCAACAATATTGCGTTGACATAATAATATTATTATGTATATAACGTTAAAATTGAAACGGAGCCCCTGATTCATTGGTTCGAACCAAGCTAAATTGCGTTTTGAAGATTACATCCATTTACGCGATGCAATTTGCACAGAGAAGAAGATGCAGAAAATGTTGGTCTGTTTACTGCGAAATACACAGGTCATGAATATGCGCAAGATGCAATGACATACATAATATTTTCGTCATTATGGTCGGCCAGATCTATTCATTACACTTACATGTAATCCGAAATGGACGGAAATTATTCAACTGCTGCTTCCCGGACAGATATAAAGTGATCGGCTCGACATTACCACACATGTTTTCAAGCAAAAAATCCGATCATGAGTTACAAAAGCAACACATCTTTGGGATTATTCAATGATGGATGTATTCAATCGAATGACAAAAATAAGGCTTGCAGCATGCACACATTTTAATTTGGTTAGTCGAAAGAATTCGGGCGGATAAAAATTGTATGTGCGGGGATTGCTAATCCTGTAACCGATCCAGAACGACATGACATGATGTTCTAATCACGAATATATGATTCATGGACCGTGTGGCACCATCAACCGCCAATCACTATTCATGGTTGACAGCGAGTGTTCCAAAAGGTATCCACGAAAATTGACGGCAAAGACCATCACAGGCAACGATGGTTACCCACTGTATCATCGTCGGTCGCCCGATGATAGTGGTAGAAGTAGATCTATCATAATTAAAGTGAAAGGAAACGATTTGTGGTCGACACCAGTTTAAGAACGAAAAGAGTTAATTCGAGTGCATCCCAGGCTGCACGTAGTTTAATTCAATAGGTAATTTTTCTCTGACACGTGTAGGTATGAAGTATTTAAGTAATTATTTTTTTATTCTATTTCTATATGTGTTATTCATCGAAATAAAAAGCCATTATACCTATATCTATATTTATTTTGTATCATTGTATTCCGTTCATCATAGCCTAAATTAGTTCCAAGCCCAAAGGTAACACGACATTCATTGACTGGGCGGTACAAAGTTCGCCGGGCCAGCTAGTTTTTTTATATATGTATAGATAAGTTAGGGCCGATTTTTCAATGCCCAGATAAACAGCTAGATAGACTTTATTCTTCAGTTAATAAAATATTCAATTTTTCAATAGACGAATAGGACTTATCTATCGAATAACTACGTTATTTGAGGAATAAATCTATTTGCCGCTCCAACGGCCAGATAGCGCGCTATTCGACGGTTAGGCGTTTGAGTTGACAACTGACGCGTCAAATTTGTGATATTTTCGTATGTCATAACATAGAGCGTAGAATTATTAACAATTAAACCTCTTTCTATATAATTATTATCAATTAAAATCATATTGAAATTGATGTTTTTGATAGTACTGATGACCATGCCATTGAAAATTTGCCGAACGCTGCCTTTAAGTATGTCGTTTCCATCGTAAAATATATAAATTGAAACACAAATTTAACCAAACTCTTTACTCGAATCAAAACAACAATCAACAATCATAGAAGACAAGAGCAATACAAGACAAACTTAAAATGCACTCCTGACGTGAGTCATAATGACGGTTGTTGACAAATTGCAAGAGTTGACTCTATCCCGCTCTAACCTGACTAATTTAATATGTTTGTTTCGCCACTCCGAGAGCAGAGCTGCCAATATGGAAATATTTGGTCAGATAGTTATTCATCAAATAAATCACGATTGAAAAATAGGCGAGCCGTTATGAGTTAGATAAATAATTGAATAAATCTATTCGAGGGGTAGTTATTAGACTGTTTATCTCGGGATTGAAAAATCGGCCCTTAATGAAATGTCACCAACGATTCGTCATTTAGATTCTGATAAATATTTCGGATCAGTCATGTGAAACCAATTTCAGTATAAGTGCTGATTTACACAGGGTCAGTAACTGACTACAAATTCGAGGCAAATCAGTGTTGACCCGAAAAAAACCCTGTGTAAACAGATTTGAAGTCAGTACAGAGGCTTGAAGTCAGCGCTGAGTTGAATATTCGGACACGAATATTTTAGAGTCAGTTGGCGCCCCCCGCTACCCGCGCACCCCCAAGTCAGCCAAATAAACCCCGTGTAAACAGACAAGTCAGTGCTTGGTTAGTCATTGCCGCTGCGTTGTAGAGTGACCACGTTTTTTTCGCTGGCGATAAAATGACTCGTAAGCGAAGACGAAACCTTAAAATTGGTGCAATTATATGGCATAAACGAGTGCCTTTGGGATATTAAATCCCTAAATCCATTTTCTTACCCATTGTCGTTTATTTTTAGTTATATCTCATTTTCTACAATTTCTATTAACTCATTCAACAGCAAAATTGATAAATTTTTCAACAAATAATTAAATCGTCGTTTCAGTTGTTTTCGTGAATTCATTTTTCCCACTGACTTAGCAAACGTGTGGTCACCGTGAGAAACGCACCACTACTACTTACTTCATGTAAACAGTTAAAGTCAGTCGCGGCGCCGAAATTGGCGCCGCGACTGACTAGTCTACTGACCCTGTGTAAATCAGCACTAAGGTTTCAGCGCTACGCGAAAGAGACACAATAATAAATCACATTAAGATAAAAAGAGACAGCAATGTTCATTTCGATAAATTATTATGAATGAAGGAACGTAGCTTATAATGTAAGTTTATTGAATGTGTATTCTCTTATTGATTCATTTTCAATGTAATAGTTTGTAATTTGACAAGTAAGAAAATAATTTAATTATGTATCATGATAATAAAAATCGAAATAGTCATTTCAACATGTCCCTTTTCATCTAGCATTATTCTTAAAAATCTAATATAAAAACATTGCATAAACGATAAGCATAAATGTTTCATCATGAAAAAAATAGAATATATTACCATACTAGCTGCTCTCTCTTGCTTTACCTGCGACAAAAAGTAGCCAATGTGAAATTTTGTTATCAATTTGGTAAATCGTAGTACATTTAGTATACAAAAAATAAAATATCTTCTACAATGATCCATTATTATTATTAGCCTCAGATTTAACGTCTGATGTACAATTACACTTTAAAATCGTTTCAGTAGTCAGTATTAAATCAACATTATACAAATATAAATCAAATATTATACAAATATAACATTGTCTATCAAATATAATATAAACATAACACTTTATAATCGGCTCATTCATGAACGCCCAACCCGAAAATACCATAAAGTTGCCTGTACATTATCCAAGAATAAATAAGGCCCGTTTACACCTGTGACGTTAATGTTATCTCAAAGGCCACGAGGCGTTAATATTTAGGCCACAAAGCAAAGTGATGACCGCAGGTGCAACCGAGGCTTTGTTTTGTTAATGAATGAAACCTTCGCGGAAGCGTTGAAATGCGGTGGGTTTTTAAACAGTTTGGTGCTGTTTGTTGTTTAAAGGTTTAAAGTGTGTGTGGAAGGTTGGTTTATTTTTTAAGTGAAGAAGGTGTCCGGTAAGTAGTAAGGCATTCATATAAGGAAGATAGAAGAATCCAGTCAATCAACAAATGTACAATAATATTTAAAATATACAGCTACGAAGTCTTAAATATACAGCTCAATACATTTAATTTGTTTTATAGAACACAAGTTCTTTTTTAACTTTTGTTAAAATTTTAATTCATCCTGAATTAAAATATTACTTATAAATGATATTTTGAACCGTATATTATTGTTACTTATAAAAATATTTGAACATACCTCTTTATTCTCCCTTAATTTGAATTTGAAAAGCTTTTAAAAACAACGCAATATATGTAACTTGATAATTCGTAAGAGCCTTTCACGATCAAAAGAATACGTATTAATAATATTAAAGGCCTCACATCAAAGAGGTTAACCTATTAAAAAGGCTGGTAAGCGGTGGCTTACGAAAGAGTTTTTACATATTTCTGTCTACAAAAAATATTTCACTTATAATATATACGCAGATAATAAGGAGGTAAAGGCTTACGTTTATATTTTCTTTTGATAAAGGTAAGGTTTAAAAGCAGACGGTGATGTCTTTTTTTGTATCAAGTATTTATAATATCGGAGGTAGTTATATAAATAAATAAAAATTTTCTGATCATTATAAATATTTCAAGAAATGTAGAGAGAGGTCTCTAATATTAAATAATATTGGTATTATGTTGTACTTTATAAAAACAACTTGATATCACTATCGTTTTAAATAATGTTTATAAATAAGTTGGTTATAGTAATTATTTACATGACGCTACACAAATATACTAAATAACTATCACACTGGAACAAATCCCAAATCCATCTACATCTCGCAAGAAGCTCATAAAACTCAACGACGCACAAATTATGATAAATCGCGACTAAATCGCGTACTGAGAACTTCCAAAACATCAACCATAGATAGCTTATCTTAATCTTAAAGCCTCTTGTATATAAATAAAACGCCTTGTCCATTGGGGCCAATTCGTTGAGAAAAATTGTATATGAGAGAGGATAGTAGCTGATAAGCTAATATTGTATGGATAGTGACAATAGATATTATGCCTTATAAACGTATACGTAATGTGTAAAGTAATGTAACGTATGCGATCACTCTTTAGTTATAAGGCCGCCCTCTGTGCTAGTTTAGCTATAAGTTTTAGTTTTAAGTAATTTGTATTATTAACTAGCATAGTAAAGTGTTATAAATAAATAAAAATAAATAAATATACAATGTTGAGAACAATATGAAAAACTCTGTAAATATAATATACAATAGTAAGCTTTTGTGTATATTCTTTACTTAAGGGTTTGAATGAGTTTTGTTATACTATCTTGAAAGAGTGGGACTGATTCTAGTTTTTTGATTGGGAATCACAAACATTCTATTCTTAAATCTAAAAACTAGTATATGGTTGTATGTAAATGTCTCTTATTGGTATTTCCTACAAAAAAAAATTCACGAATTTGGCAGTATTTGGTATGCACATACATTGTGCCCTGCAATAACAAAGAGACTATTTATTTGAATACACAATCAAAACCTCAGGCTTAAAATAGTGTCAAAAATATGTCCTATGCATCGTATGAAGAGTTTATTGCCGTGCCGGAGCCGGAAAACAGATGAAACAATATTCTTTCAACGTCGTGCCCCGTCCGGGCTCCGTCCGTGCACGATCGAGCCACAGGCATGAATTACTTCATACAAAAAGTATACAATAATCGTTCGAGTCACGGACGGGGCACGGTCCGGTCGCGACACATTTTAGTTACATACTCCAAATCCACATCCGAAACGACTGGACCGATTCTCATGAAATTTTGTGCGATAGATCGGCCAACATCTTTTTTTTCATACCCCTAAGTGATAAGAGTGAGCCAGAAAAACAAGGCAGTTTAATCAAAACTGTGTTCCAACTAGTGAAAGTCCTTCAGCTTGGTGTGAGCACCCTTGTACTTCGAGCTTTTTTAAGTTTCCCTTTGTGTCTCACAAGTGTCTTTAGTTGTCTGTTACAGTTGAAACTAAACATTATGAATGCGAACGCTGAGATAACTAGGCTATTTGAATCTGAAACTTCTTTATTTCTAACTTTTACAAGAGTTTTTGTCTTGTCTTTAAATTAACGCCGATTCGGAATGTTAGTTCTGTAGATAAAAATCCGCTAGTAATTGCTTACAACCCACGTGAAAATTCAATTTATTTGTTTACTTTATAAAAGTGCCTATAGATAATTCAATTAAGAGTTTCTGTAATACAGTAACATCGTTTTTCATGCTTCAGTTCAATATAGAATGTTTTTTTTATGAAAGATGAATAATAGTGCATATTAATTATGTACCTAAATACACATCAATTCTTATGAGTCGAAGAATAATTTTAATTATCTATCTATCTGTGAAACGTAACATTTCACAGCCTTATAAAGAAACTTTAATCGGACCTTTTCCCTTTTTACGGGTCAAAAACCGCCTAATACGATATCCAATATAGAAATACAATGATTATCCGAAATGTAATCATAGTGGAACAATGCGATGAATCTCGCGCCCCTGTGGAGTATTAATCGATCGTGCTTTGGCAGTTCATTTATCATATATGCCGAACTTCTGTACAATATAATGTACTTTATACACTAGATACTTGTCCCGGCTTTACCTGACCCGGGATGGAAATAGGATATAGGAAAGCTATCGGCTCTATATATCATCACGCTAAGACCAATAGAAGGTGAGCAATGCAGGTAAAACCGCGGGGCACAGCTAGTAATACATAATAATGTGAACGAGAATAATTTAGTTTTCTGACAGTCAAAAAAAAATACTAATCGATTTAGCAATTTCTGAGTTTATAACTCGGAAACAGAATAATTAGAAATATCCATTATATTTTTTTTTTCGCTTTATGTAAATTCTATTTTGAGTAAGAAGTGATTTTCTGTTTCCTTTTGGAAATTCTTAATGTTATCTTGAATATTACAGAAACTATTTCAAAAGCGTAGTTGAAAAATTAAACTTAGCGTATTTTCCCTTTATTTCCGAAGTTGTAGAGTTCTGGAGTTGAAAATTCTGAAATAATTTGTAATATTGGACATTTGCATATAGCCGACCTGTAAAATAAAATAGTTACAGTGTAAAGTGCCTTTTGTAATGTAACAAAAC
Source organism: Colias behrii (assembly GCA_029959065.1). NCBI lineage: Eukaryota > Metazoa > Arthropoda > Insecta > Lepidoptera > Pieridae > Colias > Colias behrii. Next base: position 2,784,857 of record JARWMC010000013.1, read on the forward strand.
TTTTCAGTATTTAAAAAGTGAATATTTAAAATTTTTATCTTTCTCTAAAGTCTAACCTTACAATGGTTCTTTTCTTTCTTAATTTTCATCACATTAATCACACATATGTATTATGATTTATAATTTTATCTTGTTTCCTTAAAAAAATCATGTTCTGAACCTTTACCTTTCTTTTCAACTCAAGTAATTTTAAAAGTAAATAATATGTATAAACCAAAATTCCAATTTCATCTTGACAAGGTTAAAGGTTAAACTATCACATTCAATAAATCCTCTATATTTCTATAAGTTTAAAAATAAACGTTTTATAATACTATTCACGTGCAAGTCTCCAACATTTTGCACACATCACAGCGTTTCATAAATCATCGCACCAATTCAAGCCTTACCCGACCCCATTATATTTCGTCTGTTTGCTTGCAGTCTGTTTAATATTCATGCACATTGCCAGGTGAAAAGCGACTGTGTGTTTGTGGATTAAGGTCTCAATTCGAAGAGCATGTGAGTAAATGTGTTTACAATTTTCGTTCAAGCTGCATGTCTTACTTGAGTTTATTAATCACGTTTAAACTAATATATTTTATACTGTATCCGTTGTCCTTAGCAACCAAGGACTATCATACTATTTTCTTATTATAATTATGAAGTTCTACGAAGAATTGTGATATTAATAAATCACTAATTCAGAATGTTGTATCAATTTGTATTTGTGAATTAGGTGAATATCATAATATGCAAAATTCAGTTTAAATAGTACGTGTGCTTGTCCATATTCTTCTCTAAAGGTGTGATAGATTCCCGGGTGCATGCACTTCAATAAAATGTGAATAAACAAACCTATATTTTAGAATGTTCTACTCGTATCGGGATGATACATATATCGTTGTTTTCGATCACAATGCAAATTTGCGGAAGGTAGCATTGCGAGAAATACTCGTGAGAGTTTCTATGAAAAGGTCGAATTTCAAGCACGAGGCCATCCTATCTTCATTTAAAGCACATACATAATATACATTATACAGGCAATGATATTTTAGGTAAAAAGGTGATCTTCCAACCTATCTAAGAACCTATCTAAGGTTACCAATACAAAATTCGATCTTCAGAAACTTTAAACGTCAAAAATGGCATAATTCAACTCGATAGTTGAAACTCGATAGTTGCTCACGATTGAGCGGAAAAAGAGACAACTGATGTAAAATGTTGCTAATTGGCCACATTTCGACGTGCCACTCTTGCAGCGGTAATATCCTATCTACCTCTTTTTACGTATAATATCTTTGATGGGTAAGAATTGTCTTAACGAAAAGGTCAAATTTCCACCACTACGCGATTCTAGCTTAATTTAAAGCACCACATATACAGGTACATTTGTATCTCAATAGTTTTAAACAACATTTCAGTGTTTACTCATTGCTATTCCAAACAGATCGCCACTCAGGACTTTCTACTTCGCATGAGTACGCTACGTCCATGTGTAAAATTCATGCGCTTATTCACGGTGCATCGAAATGCTGACCTACTTCTTTAGTGGATCATAACCTTAAATTATTGTATTAGAATTATTGTATGTAGTGATGACAGCGGACGGAAAACAATACACATGAAAAGTATGAAGATCGATAAAAATAATCTCATTATTATTAGATTTATAAAGTAAAATAAATAAATAAAACCAATACAGCAATGGATTTAAATTGAATACTTTTATAAATATAAATAAAGCATTTTTTTATTTTCATATTTTCTTGATTTTTCGAAAAAAATAATAATTAAAAAGCCAGACAGAAGCCAGTAAGAAGCACAAACTTTTTGCTGACGAACATTCGAAATTCGAATACTGGCACATAATAAAATCCTGTTTATGAATAAAAAATTATGAATAAAAAAAAGTGTTCAACTTTAAAAATCGAACGTGGTTAAAAATTTTATCTGTATTCAAATCGATTTCGTAACGATAACATAAGGGTTATAAAACATCCCTGCACTTTTGTATCCAATCACAGTGACCTACATATCGGTAATTGAAGCGGTGTTTCATTAATGGACTGCTAAAGCGATCTGTAGGTGTAGTCTCGACACATCAATCGACATCGATCTCGACCGAAATCGGTCGGTAACTAACGATTTTCAGTAACTATAGTATGGACCTAAAAAATTTAGTGTTGTTTTTCCAAGAAATTTACCTTGATATTATGGAATATATAGTAAATTAAAATTAGTAACATAAATTTTTCGCATTATTACAAATACAATTGCATATGAAAAAAGCACATGTTATGCACAAAAAACATGGCAGTTAATTTAATTTTAGTAAATTTCGATATTTTTTTTATATCAATCGTATAATTAATGTTCTATTTATTAGATATTCATGGAATCCAAAATTCCATGTATGGCAATCTCCTTATTTACTTTTTTGACATTTGACATCAATCAATCAAAATAATATTTTTTCAAAATAAATATAAATTTTGTGTTTTCAAGAGGATAATTTTTAATTATGTTCTTAAAAATCCTATAAATCTATGGGATAACAAATATCCTAAGAAAATATCAATCTGCGTTATGTTTTTATATAGTTAAAGCTATTAGTTTTAGTTTAGTAATATTTTGTTATTTGTGAAGTGCAATAAAATTCTAATCAAAAGACTCTAAAAGCTCTACAAGATAATTCTGCTCAATTCGAAGCCTTTCGAGAAATCTTTAAGACATTATAGAAACGGACGGAACTAAAACTAAGGACGGAACGGATAATTTGTATCACTTGTATTTTTAGCTTTTATTATTACATATATTATATTATGTGCATCATTGTATATTTAATTACAGTTAATAAGCAAAGGATGAATATATGCAATTGATTTAGCGGTTCACGGGTAATTATTTATGTGTTAAATATAAATATTTATCTATAAATTTTATAATTTACAGATGAACAAGTTACTAGAATTATGTTGATGAGAGATGATGGTTTTGAGCCAAATTTTCAACTACGCTATTATAAACTGGTAAATTAAATTTTTCTAATAAATTTTTTTCTTAATTCGATCGTTTTTTATTTGTATTCATCTGTATAATTTTATTATCCTAGAAGTTCAGAAAGAAATTAATCGAATATGAATGCAATAATTTAGGCTGAATAAATGCAGACAGCAGTACCTACACTACATATTTTAATATTTATTTAATATAATATAAGAGGCTTCTTAACATTTTCAATAAAATTTTGAAACCATATTAAAAATAAAACATTATTTGTTTATTTTATTTTAATTGCAATAACATAAAATAAGAGAAAACAATATTGCGTTAAATCATGTAGCATCGGAAGTGTGAAATATCTTTTTTATTATAAAATTATAATAATCTATAATTTTTCCGACATTATCAACCGTATCTACAAACCCACACAAACCGTAAGGCCCTTCTCCCATTACGATACTTCTAGAATACGATACTCGAGTAGAATACTAGCACAGTATATACTAGTTAGATATTTGCTCGCTACCCGATGCTCGCATATTATGCGACTGAAAAATGACTAAATTCATCATTATTGTGCCTCGTTTTTGTAGACGGACGCTATGTCGAGCGATTCCAGTGACGACGTAAAAGTAAGAAGTAGGTACTGGATTCATCCATATATTGAAAGAAACATAAATTGTAGAGTATTTATAGCCGCACGAGAACTACAAAATGATGATAAGAATTTTTTATCTTTCTACCGAAGAGATACGCGCGAAACGCGACGCAAAAGCGACCAATTAAACTAGTCACGGACGTGTAGGATACCGGTAGCGTAATGGGAGAAGGGCCTTCGAGATCTTTTCGAGATCAAACGTCGGTATCATAACGATTGACAATGTCAAAGAATAATTTGTTTTGACAATATTCGAATGTGTTGCAAAGAAATGATTTTCCAAATCCATGAAATCTATATTTTATTTATTTTTCATATATCTACGGAATTGAAATAATGATGTTATTAATTTAGATAAAAATGCAATACTACAAGGCTATTATTATATAAATATTTTGACGCATTACGGAAAGTTTTGTGAAGAATAAAAATTATAAACAAATATGTATCCATTGTATACTTCCATCAAATTAGGGAGAGGTATTAAGCGACATCATTTTCATTGCTGAAGACGGGACTATAAATTAGTTGTCGATAATTACCGACTAATGTGTCGAGACTCTGCCTCCTGGGCTTCCTTCATTAGCGTTCATAATTTATATACTTATCGCGTGTCTCGCTAATTATGCTGTTAAAGAAATACTGGTTAAAATCTAAAGGGCAAATGATCAAATGCCAATTCTCGATGCAGGAACATTCTTCTCGCGTTGTAAGTACCTACAATCTACATAGACGTACCTATTACTTATATTATTTTCTATTTCTGTAAATACTTACCTATTAATGAGTTACATTCTACTATATTGTATTATTTCGTGTCATCTCATATTGATTTGATGATACTTTCTTAATTAGAAATAATTATCAACACACGATTTAAATGTGAATGTCTGGAGATGCTTTTTTCTACACGAATTAAGCATATCGTATCGGAAAAAATATCAGTAGGTATGTTCAAACCATATTCAAACGAACCAGTGTATTCAAATCGTTTAAAATATTTTTAACTTTTTGTTTAGATTTCTTTGGTTTTATCACATACCGATTTATTTATCTATTTCTATTCAGAAAATACCTTGTAAATCGTAAACTTGTAAACTGAAAGCCTTAGATTAAGGATTGGTGCGCGATTTGGTCTCCGCGCCTTATGCGCTGTAGACCAATCCTTAATCTAAGCTGAAAGCATATTTCTTCGGACTATTTTCTCGAATAAAACATTACTGAAGACAAATTAAGAAGAAAGCGTCTCTCAAAGAGATCGTTTAGCATTAAATTTTTACAAAGGAAAGCACTTTAACCGTTATTTTAAAATTATCACGTCAAAGTTCTTTGTGCTGATAAATTAAACAAAATCTTAGTCTCGGAGACAAAATGAAGTTAGGCGTAATAGACACAATTCTGCTTTTGAAGAATTTATTCGCTCTCCGATGTAATACTTAACTGACTGAACGGTTTTAATTATAATTTAACAATGATAACAAAATTTTGTATTTAGGGAAATTTTAATTAAAAATGTGAAGTTAAAATTATGAATGTTGAATAACAATAATGTGGAAGAAAGTAATAAGTCCAGAGATGTGTGCGTGAAGTGAGTATGTGTGCCGCTTAACCGTTAAAATTTGGCAAATAATTATTAACATTATTACAATAAGATGCTCTGCATTATCATAATTGAAAGTAAAAACTCTCCAAATTTCTTCTTACATTGGTAAGAATTAATAGAAGGATATTCAAAGTTTTGTGAATTTTAATTTATTCAGTACCTTACTTATTTCAAAGATGTTTGTTCCATTTGAATCGAATATTAATTTATTTTTGTGTAAAATATTTTTATAACTTTTATGAGTAAAGAAAAATAAGTAATATCAAAAAATAAAAAAATATAAGTCATGAAATAAGACACAAAAATTTAATCAATGAAATTTAATATTGAATACATTGTCTCATGTAGGTTTATAAAACGACTATCAAAATAGAAAACTTAACTCATATTCTATCACCTCTTGACATTCATGTTTAAACATCTTCACCCACAAGAGCAGTTATGCAAAGATTATCGATTGCAACCCATTAATGCATCTATGTCAATGCCACTAAAGTCTAGTGTCCCTAAACATTATCTAGATTAGATGAGCATCTTGTGCCCTTGGCCGTACATTCCTTGAGAAACGATGACGTTAGACCTCTTAGCTTATGTATTGTCTTGGGACCTAAACCAATTTGCAGTGTTGAATTTATGCACTTTTGTGTGCTGAAAAGAATTTTAAACGTTCTTTGCGTCGTTAAAATTAAGTGGTAATAGCTTTTATACAAGGCTAAATTATATTGATTAATCTTATATATAAAAATGAATCGCAAAATGTGTTGGTAAGCGCATAACTCGAGAACGGGTGGACCGATTTCGATAATTCTTTTTTTATTATATTCCTTGAAGTACGAGGATGGTTTTTATGTAGAGAAAACGTAAATATGTACCACGGGCGAAGCCGGGGCGGACCGCTAGTTTTATATAAAAGTACAATAGCTACGCCCCACGGTTTCACCCGCGTGGCTCCGCTCTTGTTGGTCTTAACGGGATGATATATTATACGGCCTACTTCCATTTATCCTCGATAAATGGACTATCAAACACCGAAAGAATTTTTCAAATCAGACCTGTAGTTCCAGAGATTAGCGCGTTCAAACAAACTCTTCAGCTTTATAATATTAAGTATAGATAAACATTTTGATATTAATAGTTATAGAAATAACAATCTATACCAATTAATCAAACATTATAAAAGAAAATATCTCACTCACAATGGTGCGATTAAGAAACTTTATGAATGCAATTCAAAATTAAGCGCTCCATTGTTCATAATTCCCTGCACTCAATCAATGGATAATAATCTTATATATAAAAATGAATCGCAAAATGTGTTGGTAAGCGCATAACTCGAGAACGGGTGGACCGATTTCGATAATTCTTTTTTTATTATATTCCTTGAAGTACGAGGATGGTTTTTATGTAGAGAAAACGTAAATATGTACCACGGGCGAAGCCGGGGCGGACCGCTAGTTTTATATAAAAGTACAATAGCTACGCCCCACGGTTTCACCCGCGTGGCTCCGCTCTTGTTGGTCTTAACGGGATGATATATTATACGGCCTACTTCCATTTATCCTCGATAAATGGACTATCAAACACCGAAAGAATTTTTCAAATCAGACCTGTAGTTCCAGAGATTAGCGCGTTCAAACAAACTCTTCAGCTTTATAATATTAAGTATAGATAAACATTTTGATATTAATAGTTATAGAAATAACAATATATACCAATTAATCAAACATTATAAAAGAAAATATCTCACTCACAATGGTGCGATTAAGAAACTTTATGAATGCAATTCAAAATTAAGCGCTCCATTGTTCATAATTCCCTGCACTCAATCAATGGATAATAAAGGTATTGATGCTTTTTTTTACCGATAAAATAACTTTTCCCACTGGATGTTAGGTTACTTATTTGTTTACTTAGCCTACTAATATTTATTTATTTATCTATTTAAAAGGTGCACAATACAATACACAATTTAACATGCATAGCTAGTTGAGAAAAAAATATAAATGTGAGTGTGAGTATGGATGTATTTGTGTCTTTCACGAAAAAACTACTTGACGGTTTTGCATGAAACTTTTCAGGTAATATAGGTTATTGGGTTGTACATTAGAATAACACATGAGCTTTACAAGTTTGTGTATATTTCTGAAAATTATTTATTACATAATCTCGAGGGAATATGATCTGTGCCAACTATCACATTTGCAATTAATTTATTATAACAAGAACAGTAGTGACATAAGAAGCGCTACAAAGGAAACTTCCTGGTATTAATAAAGGAAGTACGAGTTATTTCCTCAAAGGCAAAACTACGATTTAATCTTGCTTATGTTATGTGTACAATTGAGAATTCTTATTATAGTTCGTACATCCCCATCTGTTTGGACATTAAAGGCTATGCTAGATTAAACTTTTTCCGGATGAATGTTATTAATTAACAAATTCTATTTATTATTAATATTTCTGACAAGAATCCACGAAAATAATTATTGATGATATAATTTGCTTTACCGATTCTGTCTTCATTTGTTTTAGTTTGGAAAAACTATTTTTTTGTCGTAATCTTTAGGCAAAAGATTCTGTAACAAAAATAAACATTTATCATCCTTACGACCTTAGAAAAACGTGGCAATGCTACATATTTGTAAAAGTCGCAACCTCGCCAATAAAAGCTATACTTGCGTGTAAAAACAATTTGTATGTGTGCGTGTAGCAATGCACTGCTGTAACAACATTGTATAGTGATCTAAAATGTTTTAAAATAAACATCATTCAATTTTATATTATTCCTTGCATCAAAGCGGTTGAACAAAAATATTATTTCTAAAATTTACTGGCCGGTGAGATAGGCACGACTCCGACACTCCGATGAAATTTAAAACAGAATTCACATCTTACATCTATAGAAATGTACTCTACTAGCTTTCCGCCCGCGGCTTCGCCCGCGTTTTCAAAGAAAAACCCGCATAGTTCCCGTTCCCGTGGGATTTCCGGGATATAACCTATGTGTTAATCCATGTTACCATCTATATGTGTGCTAAATTTTATTGTAACAGGTTCAGTAGTATTTGCGTGAAATAGTAACAAACACACACACACACACACACAACCTCACTTTCGCATTTATTATATTAGTAGGATTCTCAATAAAAAGTAACAACAAGGCAGCCAGTGGAACAATATTAAAGTAAAAGTATAGGAGTATAAAAATATTCTTGATTGATTTTATTCGTAGAGTTTAGACGAGAATTTTTCATATTATTCTTATATTATTGATATTATGACGTCATGATTATTTATTAACCTAAAAACGTCTTTATTCCGGATTTCATAAAATATATTCTTAGCAAGTTTTGATATCCAGTTGGTAGACTCCCCATAAAACAGACAAAAGCACTCTTTACTGCAAACAAACATTCATCCGTCAACCTCAATGTAATTTATTTGAAAGGTTTACTTTAAGGGCAGATTTTTCAATGCTTGGATAAAACTTATCCGTCCAATAAAGTATTACACGATAATATTAAAATGTCACGTAAACTGTCAAATACGGGCAATTAAAATACGTTTTTAAAATGGTAGTTTTATACATTATTCGACGAATAAGTTTTATTCAAGCATTGAAAAATCGGCCCTAAAAATAAAATAATAAGTTTGTTTGAAGCTCCAATTTGAAATCTAGAATCTCGTTCCATTTTGATAACAAAATAGCGTTCTAGTCGTAAAAATACTTTCCCCCTTGTTATAAAATCTGCAAACGGAATATTTCTGCGAATTCTTACAGAGAAAACATCTAATGAATTTCATGTGTAGCTAGGTCACTTTGGTCTTGTAAGAAATATGTGTTTCACATTACATATGAACTCATTAATGTGAATTACTGAATCATATAACTAAAATAATAAAGTTTTGTTTCCGTGATTGTATTTATGAACAATTATAACAACATTCTCAATAAGCAATTATAACGTAATCAAATAGCTTTTAATCATATTTAATGAATAATTAATACGCGTCAAAAATACTGTCGACTTTATAAATAGAAAACGTTTAATTCCAAAATTTTTATTCCCTCATATATTCAAGCCACCAATTCTCCCTTAAAATCATACACAACTCTTTCATTTAGAAATCAGAAAAGTACATATTAAGACGTACTGTGTATACTGTATATGTTCCTTACAGAGATATCGCCAGTCCCGCCACGTCCGCAATTACCCTTATTTCAAACATGAAGTTTCCCGGCTATATACATGCAAATGGTAAATGGAAATCCGAAGTTCCTGTACAATTCTCGATACATATCCTTAAGAAATATGGAAAGAAAATATGAAAAGTGGATACCTCACTAATTTATTTAAAACGTAGCTTTGATAGTAGCAATCTCTTTTTTATACTGTCTTTTCTGGAACTGCTCTCTATATAATACTGTAATATGCATTTAATACAACCAAGTTATTAATGGGTTAAAGTTTCCCGTGATAAAGTGCAGCCTTTTGTCGTAATGCATGAAGAATTTCTAAGACTGGTCTATTGAAAAACTCCAGATAAAAATACCTTTTAACTGGATTTGAATCTAATTAGTCAAGTCTCTGGACATGACTAATTTGTAATTGTAAAACAATTTTTTTTTTATAATGAATTATCAAGACGCGTGACCTTTAATATATTCATATTATTTATTTGCTTAGAAAAACAAGAAATTAAATTAATAGGTGCTAAATAACAACGTACATTACAATGAAACAATCAATTATAACGCAATTCAAATATAAATTACATTTTAAAATCTCTACAAAGTTGGCGTGAAATAAACCAAAAACCCACACTTAAATATTTTCTTTGCGTATTTTCGCTTATTGCAAGCGCGTATGAATTTTTTACGTACAAAAACTTCGGTATTTTGCCTTCGCTGAAAACTTTATAATACGTCAAAAACTTCGAAAGAAATATTTACAAAAGATTTGTATTTTCAATTTACAATTAACACTGTTGATATTACAAGTTTTACTTGAACCGTTTTTCTACTACGCGAATTTTTACAACTTAAAAAAATTTACCTACCATAAAAGTGACTACTAAACAAATCAAATACCTCCCACCTACCTTACTATAGTCTCATTGAAGCTCTTATTAGTTCTATACGTAAAGGAAAAGTAATTAAACGGTATAATAGAAATAACATACGTATCATACATTACATTTTCCATTTACTCTCAATAATATTCTCCATTCAATGTTGTATATGGTCGAGTGCTATCGCTCGTGCCAGGGTCGCTTGTCAATATGTTTCAGTTCAAATGAGACTTATAGGATAGCGAGATTTAATATCGATTTGTAAGAGCTTATCTTTTTGTCCATTTGTATATACTTTATATATTTGTATTACTTTGTATTTTCTAGTTCAAGCTTAAAATTGCAAAAATCGAATAGTGATAAGACATTTTGAATATTCAACAGAAATCTTTAAATAATATCAAATGAAGGTATTGATAAGGAATCAACACATAGTATTTGATCTAGCCTAGATTAGAAATAATATCGTAAATCGAAACTCTCTTCAAATCAAATGTTTTGTGTTAAAAATAAATTAATATAAGTTTATCATCTACAACAATCTCTATATAAAAAGTTTTCGTAATAAAACCAGTGTGTCTATATATTTGCCGCAATATATTGAAAGATTTAATTATGTCGTAATAAATTACAAGGCAAGTAAATGACTCTTCGCAAAAAGTGATAACAGTTTTTCATTAACGCTCACGACAAATTGTTACATTATAAAGATAATAAAAAAATATATAACTATATGAGGTAGGAGAGACAATTAATGAACGACTCTTTCGTAAAATTCAATACATCTAGATATATGTATATCGTTCACATTTTGAAATCATGTGTTTAAAATTTCTGTGTCTGTCAATTTCGTGATATAAAAAATAAGATCATTTCCCTACTGGAATTCATTATTAACGGAATCAAGGAAGCAAAATAAGGCATTCATATTATGTTTTATGTTGTAGGTAACTTTAGTTTTCTATTTATTTAAAATTTTAACAGCATTAATGGCTATAAATTTAATTTCATAAAGGGGAGATTTATTTATATAGAGTTCATAATAGAGGTTTTATTATAAAAATACATGAAACTTAACACTCATAAATTTGGTTAAAAATAGAATAAAATAAATCACTTTGTATTAAAGATTAGATCTCTTTCTATAAATTGTAGAGTAGGAAATTTTTATACTTATAAAACAGGAAGAAAAATATTTCAAAAGTAGAGTTTTTATACACGTTTTAAATATTATTCACAGTTTGAATTGTAATTAACTAATTTTACCTTGTCTCCGATACAATTAACGTGAATGTAGATTTTTTTTTATATTTCTTAACTTCCTCTTAATCGTTACTTCTGTCTTTGATTATTTTTTTATTTTAATAGTGTTAGAAAAAAATAAAAACATAGGGTGTGGTCATGAACAACTGTCGATGATTTAAAGCCCTCGCTCCCAACCTGTAGAGCCTTGAACATCTACGTAGGCGTTCACAACCTGTTACTCCCGTAATAATTCAATTGTACAAATAACACCGACACTTACCCTTCGCATAACACGTAGAGAAAACGATGACGTCTTCATGTTTATTTTTTCTAATCAACAAACACTTTAAATAAATAAAAACGCGAGCGCGTCGTCTCTACTTAACAGTTACACTGTAGAGTGCTACGTCACTACGTAGCAAAAATAAATCGTAAATCGCGTATAAAATATTTTAAAATTTATTTATTATATATTTTATGGTTATTATTTCTATCGGAATCGGAGCGGGCAAGGCTCAGGACGGCATAAACGCAACTGATATAGCGCCCTGTACTAGCGGGGTGAAAAGGATAAATGTGTAGCTAAGCGAAAGGTCGCACGTGCTAACGCTGCTGCGCAAATATCAACTCTACATCGTAGTCTTCAAAGATTATAGTCTCATACAATTTATATGGACCTTCAAAGGATATTTCTTCCTCTCTCATTCCCGCACAAACGCGATTGGACAGAATACAGAACACATACAGGATGAATTGAATTTATACGCGCACTGAAGAACGTCTACCCTTATAAAGTTAAATCCCGGAATTTTCCCAACTATTGCATTCACTTCGTGTTTAGTGTGGCGTATTTTTGCGTCCTTTGAAGAAAACCGGTGATGTACAGCGAATAAATATATAAACAGCTATGTATAGAACTGTCATTGGATGGTTACATAAAGAGATTTGTGTTTAAAAAAAGGTTTCCGTGTCTCCAGATACATTGACTAGACTTGTATAAATGCTTTGAAATACTCAATCTGAATACCATTAGTCGCTATACAAAGTATATTTATTTTCATGACCGACTTAATGGTTTACTTGTGAAAATGTTGTCATTTTGGGAACTTCCGGAGAACTCTAGTTTGAAAAGTCCGGGTCAGGTCCAATCCAATGTTTGGACAAAAAAATATTACTGAGATTTTTCATATTTTACCCGTGTTATATACCGAATCACCATTTTACTATTCAATTCTTCTCACTATTATTTATTCTTAGAACCGACAACCCAAAATGGAAATATTTAAATGAAATAATGACGTTTTAGGGCTGATTTTCAATCCTTGGTTAAAACTTATTCGTCGAATCCATACTAATATTATAAATGCGAAAGTAACTCTGTCTGTCTGTCTGTTACTCAATCACGCCTAAACTATCAGTAGTTTAGGCGTGATTGAGTAACAGACAGACCAATTTTCATGAAATTTGGTAGGGAGATATTTTGATACCCGAGAAAGGACACAGGCTACTTTTTATCCCGGGAAAATGACGCAATCCCGGAAATCCCAAGGGAACGGGAACTATGCGGGTTTTTCTTTGACTGCGCGGGCAAAGCCGCGGGCGGAAACCTAGTAATGTATAAAACTACCATTTTAAAAACGTATTCTAATTGTCCGTATTTGACAGTTTACGTGACATTTTAATATTATCGTGTAATACTTTATTGGACGGATAAGTTTTAACTAATCATTGAAAAATCGGCCCTTATTGTTATTAAAGAAAAAGGTCTTGGTAAAAGATAGATTCGCTTTATGTAGAGTCAATCCATACTAATATTATAAATGCGAAAGTAACTCTGTCTGTCTGTCTGTTACTCAATCACGCCTAAACTAGTGAACCAATTTGCATGAAACTTGGTATGGAGATATTTTGATACCCGAGAAAGGACATAGGCTACCTTTTATTGCGAAATAATAATATCTACCACGAGCGAAGCCGGGGCGGACCTCTAGTAATATTATAAATGCGAAAATGTGTTTATTCGTTTTAGGGCTGATTTTTCAATCCTTGGATAAAACTTATTCGTCGAATAATGTATAAAACTACCATTTTAAAAACGTATTCTAATTGCCCGTATTTGACAGTTTACGTGACATTTTAATATTATCGTGTAATACTTTATTGGACGGATAACTTTTATCCAAGCATTGAAAAATCGGCCCTAAATGTGGCATGGCCATGGGTAACTTTTGACAGCGGTGAAACGACTCATACTAATGCGAATTTAACATCAGGGGAATCCGGGGGCAAAGAAAAATATATGAATATTGTTTTCAATAAAAATGATGATGATGATATTGTTCATGAAATTAATAATAATTCCATAATTCCAGGGCCCTGGTGAAAGCGCCCAACGACCAGGCGAGTTTATACGTTCGCTAACTATGCAGATACTGAGCCATTCTGCGCACGCGCGGCCTGTGGATAGAGAGCATAGCGTACGAGATGTGGGTGGGAATAGGTGGGTGGTTTACTTTAATCAGTCGTAAAAATTTCCAATTTTAGGAAGATTAGAAATATGATTTTAACAATAGTTAGGGAAATTTCGATTGACAGAAAAATTACGATAAGTCAGGAAAAATATCTATAAATCAGGAAAATTTCCATAAGTCGGGAAAATTTCTATAAGCTGGAAAATTTCCATTAGGAAGGAAAATTTCTATACGCCAGGAAAATTTCTATAAACAAGGAAAATTTCCATAAGAAAGGAAAATTTCCATAAGTCCGGAAAATTTCTACACGTCAGGAAAATTTCTATACGTCAGGAAAATTTCTATAAGTCAGGAAAATTTTTATACGTCAGGAAAATTTCTATACGTCAGGAAAATTTCTATACGTCAGGAAAAATTTTATAAGCCAGAAAAATTTCTATAAGTCAGGAAAATTTCTATACGCCAGGAAAATTTCTATAAACAAGGAAAATTTGTATAAGTCAGGAAAATGTTTATAAGCCAGGAAAATTTCTATAAGCCAGCAAAATTTTTATAAGCCAGGAAAATTTCTATACGTCAGGAAAATTTGTATGTCAGGAAAAATTATATATGCCAGGAAAAATTCTATAAGTCAGGAAAATTTCTCTTTGCCGCAAAATTGTATAGATAAGGAAAATTTGTATAAGTCAGGAAAATGTTTATAAGACAGGAAAATTTCCATGGGAAAGGAAAATTTAAGACAGGAAAATTTCCATAAGCCAGGAAAATTTCTATACGTCAGGAAAATTTCTATGCGTCGGGAAAAATTCTATAAGCCAGCAAAATTTCTATAAACCAGGAAAATTTCTATACGCCAGGAAAATTTCTATACGTCAGGAAAATTTCTATACGTCAGAAAAATTTGTATAAGTCAGGAAAAATTATATACGCCAGGAAAATTTCTTTACGTCAGGAAAAATTCTATAAGCCAGGAAAATTTCTATACGTGAGGAAAATTTCTCTTTGCCGCAAAAATTTCTATAAGTCAGGAAAAATCCATAAGTCGGGAAAATTTCGATAAGACAGGAAAATTTCTCTTTGTGGGGAAAATTTCTATAAGTCAGGAAAATTTCGATTAGGAATGATTCAACTATAAATTTATATTTAAACATGGTATGCATAATAAATAACCTTATAATACCGTTGTTAGGCGATTGTGAAGGTAATATTATTATTTATTTAATTAAGTATTTAATTTGATAGATAAATTAAAAAATTTAATCAGAGAGATAATGTAAAAAGCAGTTTTAATCCTACTAATATTATAAATGCGAAAGTTTGTGAGGATGTGTGTGTATGTGTGTGTGTGTGTGTTTGTTACTCTTTCACGCAAATACTACTGAACCGATTACAATGAAATTTAGCACACATATAGAAGGTAACTTGGATTAACACATAGTGTAGGTTTTATCCCGGAAATCCCACGGGAACGGGAACTATGCGGGTTTTCCTTTGAAAACGCGGGCGAAGCCGCGGGTGGAAATCTAGTATATTATATAAAATTTATGTGAAATTCAGTACATTTTGCATAATATTTAAAATGAATAAATAATACGTGTAAAGCCAGGCAGAATCTCTAGCTATATATAAAATATTGCGCAATACGAGTCTGTCATTCGAGTTTAGTGCTCTTGTTAGAGAACTTACATATATTAATTATCTAGTGCTGGATTATGAATTCTAACTAGATTCTAAACTTTCGTTGGAATATTCTACAGCTTTGTTATTAATTTTCTGCTTCATATACATCAATTTTATTACTGTGTGTAGTTCATTGAGTGCTGAAGTTTTATTTTGTTTATATTTGTGTTGGCGAAACCGTAATATAATTAGGGTTATGGAACATTTTCAAGGGTTATTTTACGAACTTCTTGTAGTGCAAGTATATTAACGTCTGATTATAAATGCCTTTTTATGTTTTGTATATTTTTCTAACGTGAAGTCGACTTTCTGAGAGATGTTTTTAAATCAAGAAATATTTTAAAAATCTTTCGAGGAACATAAGTTTTTTTCATCCAACTCACTATGAAAATCTACTAGACCGAAATTTTTGAAACAGACCCGTAGGCAAGTTACATAAACACAGTGTTATTCCTAAAACTTTTTCGACAAACTGCAAAAATGAAAGTTTGCTATCCGGTTAGGAATTTTTCTGAATAGCGAAATATATTTATGAAAAGGAATGCAGAATGGTGGCGAAACTTCCGTACAAAGTTATTTTTTGTGTAAAATCTCGGGCTTTACAGTGATAGCAGTTTGCTGAGATGCTTTTTCATTATTTTTATGTAGAACTAAAGAACAGTTGTTTGCATATAATAATTTCAAGAGAAAATATAGTCGTAATAGTTATTATAGCCATTTGCTACAGTTATGCTCACGTAAACCTGGGATAAAAACATAAAATTATATTGCTTACGTAATACAGGAATTTAATAGTATGTACCGGTGATGGCCTCTTCATATTCGGTTTAATGCTTTTTAGAGAAAAAAAAAGACGTGTGGCACTCGGGGACTGCCGCGGTAAAGCTATTGCATAGCATGCCTTCAAGCCACACCTTCGTGTCCGTCGGAGTGGGGAGCGTGAGGTTTTTTCGTTACGGAATTTCTTGATTCGGTAACCGCGCTCAAGGCCCGCGATAGAGGCTATGCAATAGCTTAAAATATGAAAAATTATTTTACTCTAAAACAATATGTATTGTAGAAAGATTTTACTCTTCAATAGCTTTCAATTCGAGTACTTTACTGAAATAAATTGTAAATTTTGTCCAATTTCAACATTCTAATTGAATTTGTGTGTACATTTTCACCCCAAGTGCAGCCTCGGGACATTCCGTCTTTTACGCTCTTCTCTTTATATATAAAAAGTAGAGCAGCTTACAGTATTGATTAAATTTACATGGTCATAAGATGATTTTACTTCAAGAATGTTATTAATAATATATATTTAGTTTCATTTTTTATTAAAATCATCTTCCTAGAAAAACTCATGACGTGTTCTAAACATAATTAATTATTACTTAAATAAAATAATATTTGAAGCTTTCCTTTTCCAATATATCTTCTCGTTTATTATTTAAATATTATTATTTGATATATATAAAGCACGTTTTCATTTCAATTTCAATAAAATTCAATTTAATACCAAACTGTACTCGCTACGAGAACTATCATTTATTTGCTACGTGACGGCTACGCCGTAGCGAGCGTAGCACTCATTTTCTTGATAACATAAAAACAATTTGTTTTGTTTAAAGCTCCTTTATAGTGGGACGATAATGAACTAAGCTTTTCATTAAATATAAAACCTCTGCGTATCTGACCCTGACATTTTTATTGTGATGAAATACAATGTTTTGTAATACAATATAATAATATGTAATTCTAACGAACCCTACAAACGTTTTTCTGCTAAGATACTCGTTACATTTAGAGTAATGAAAAATAGTTTACGACCTATTCTCATACCCAAAAACATACACAAAAATGTTCAAAGAAATTGTTCAAGTCCACCGAGGACATTTTACAAACCAAAATATATAAATTTAGCTTTCTGTACGTAATTTTTTTTTTATAATTTCAAGGTCTCTTCGATATTTTTAAACTTCGACTTCTTTGTGTACGTTCATTAATTGTACCAAAAGAAAGATTATTACAAAATATATTTCATAATTTTTACACACACAGGACAATAAAAAAAAAGATTTATATCATTTCAACCTCGGTTTTAATAGCCCTTTGCCAACGGTTAAAATATCAAGTTAAATTAATATCGTTGTCTCTGCACGTTCAATGTGAAATAAGATCTAGTCTTTGTGAGCATGTAATTTACACACTACACGGTATCATCACTACATAGTATAAAACAAAGTTGCTTTCTCTGTCCCTGTGTCCCTTTGTATGCTTATATCTTTAAAACTACGCAACGGATTTTGATGCGGTTTTTTTTAATAGATAGAGTGATTCAAGAGGAAGGTTTTAGTATATAATTTATTAGGTTTTAAACAAAGCGGGCGAAGCCGCGGGCGGTAAGCTAGTACAGGAGTATAATAGAGAATTTAAGAAACTTAATACTTGGATAAGATATGTAAAAGTTTAGCAACTTTTGTCACTAATGGTTCGACAGGTTATTTATTTAACCTATTGTAAAATAATAAGATAATACGAGTGCAGTTTCCGGTGAGCCTATGTTTTGCGATGACAATCAATAAAGTCCAAGGTCAGACGCTTAAAGTTGTTGGTGTAAATCGTATCAGCTGTTTCTCGCACGGTCAGTTATATGTAGCTCTGTCACGCGTTAGCAATCCTAGGAGCCTGTATGCTTTCGTCCCCGATGGCCATACGTCAAATATCGTTTATAGGGAAGCATTACTGTAGAGTAGATTTTCAGCTACACAAACTGTTTGTAATTCAAAACATGCTGCCCGCAGTAACTGTTCCACGCGGACGAAGTCACGGGTACAGCTGGTACATAAAATAAAAAAACTTACAACCAATGAAAGTATATTATTCAAATCGTTTCAGCAGTTTTTGAGGCTATCCATTTTAAAAAGATAACAATCAAATATTTTCTTTAAAATATAAGTGTAGTTTGTATCAAAAAATCAATAACAACAACTACTTATGCTTACAATATTATGTATAGCTATTATTTATGGTAACACGTGAATATTACATGATAATAAGATTAATAAATATACCCGCAGCCTGCTCCGAACAGTCAATTAGTGATCGTTAATTATCTGATACGGACTTAAAATCGTGTCCATGGCCGCCGAAATGACCCAAATAACATACTGCACACTGTATTAACCCTTTGGTACATTGGACAATGAATGAACCACTTTACTAGAGTGAGCAATTTAATGTCACTTTAAATAAGTGGTTAAAATATAATTTTGGTAGTATTGAGCTTGCAGTCAAAACTAATGTGTATATTTTATAAGCTACAAGTTTATAAAAATACAATTAACTTACAATTAATTTTGGATTTTAACGTTGGAAATTTCCCTGTGCTACTTTCACTACGAAGAATTGAAAACAAAAGTGCGTGTTGTGTTTCCGATTGATGTAAATCATGCTTTTTCAAGGTTCTTTAGAAATTATAAATTGTCTATAAGTATAATATGTATTCATTTAATAAATTTTTGAAGATATACCAAAGATGCAATTTATCACTCCGTACACACAAGATCAATAAATATTTTTAATTTTTAACATCACAGCAGATAAGTACCAGACATATTAATTATTATTACATAGACAAAAGTAGATTCTTTGTGTTTGTTCGACTTACTAACTTCCCAAACTGCTATATTTTACACAATTAAGAACGACTCTCTATACCTAAAAAATTAAAATTAAATAACTTCCAAAAGGCGAGCACTCTGAATTTTAATTACAATAAAACATATTATGACAATTACGGACAGACCGCCTGTAATGTCATCTATTTTCGCCCCTAGGGCATCCTCTCACGCCATCACCCTATTGAAATTAAATCTATTTCTTAGTAGTCTGTAATTCATATTATATTGTTACTTTAATCGAATTAAAACCTTTCATTTCTCCGTAATTCATAATAACCTTTTAAAAACTCGTCTATCTTTTTAATAACTGGGGTAACCTTATTTTATATTTCATAAAATGAATTGTTTGTATTGTAGTTTTATCAAATAAATAATAACAGCACAAGGAATAATTCAGTGACATTTTCTTTAATTATTTCATTTTGTTACACGATAGCTACAACTAAAATAGAAGTCTACAATGTATTTTAACTAACGTAATACGTACATAATTATAAGCTAGCTGTTATTATTCAGAATCTTCAATACAGAACTGTATTGACTATCGATACAGTCATGCACATACACGAAAGCTGAAACTAAAACAAAAAATTTTCGTTGTTTTATTATTTTTGTCAAACTTTTTATAGTGAAATCTACCACCATATAGTGATTTAATGTCCTATAACGTAAAAATTTTACATGTCATACTACTCTCTTTATTATGTATTTCTAAAACAAACACATATATACAGTTCTATTTCTTTTTAAAAATAATGAAATGTTTCCTTTCAGCAAAATATGCTATCTTCAGTACTTCAAGTACTTTCCCTCCAGGGCCCATCGAAAATTTCCACACTGTATATACTAAAAGTTTCACGAGGCAACCTAAACACTAGTCACAGTTAATTAAATCACCTTTTCTGTACACAATGTCATGGGTGTGTTTTAGTACTGGAATTTTAATAGAGTTCACGAGGGATTTGCACCATAGTGGCTAAAAATTTTAAAACTTTAGTCGTAGTTGGAAGGTGGTTTGTATACAGCACTTGCTAAATTCAGATGCGAATAAGTAGAATATATTAAATTTATTGCTTCTAAGAAATTATAACTAAATGATATTTATTTTTACAATTTTCAGGTAAATTAACCATCAAACATCTGAAGGGCTTGTAACCATGAATAGAAAATGGAGATGGAAAATACTGAAAGTGAAGAATATATTAGCTCTCACCCTATTCTGATATAAAAATCAAGTTTTTTAGATAATAAAAATAACTAGATTTACGTTTACTTAGATGAAAATTGAAAACAATTTCAGAACCAAATTCATAAAACAATCCAACAATTTAATTTAGACTTTATTAAAACAAAAGCTGATCGACATTTTCAATTTAAAACAGATGTTCAATTCGGTTACGTTTAGAAATTCCAATCCAAAATTCCGCCGCGCAAATTTAAAAAACTATTAGGAAAGTTGGTAACTTTTTATCAAGGGAATTTCACAAGAGGTCAAGGTTATAGGAGTGGCAGAACCCCGCCTCGTTTCTGGTCCCAGAGCGGTAGCAAATTTATTATCGTTTTAATAGACAAGTCAGTAATTACTGTATTAACTGAAACACGTTGTAAACAAGTAAAATGGAGCTAGCAATTTGTTGGATTATATTTTAAGCTCGCTTCTCCGTAATTTGTCAGGCATACCACATACTGCGAAATATTCTGAAATTTTTATAATAAGATAAATTATCTAAATCTTAAATGAAAATTTACCTAGATTCAAATTTAGTAATAGAAATGTAATAGGTATAAATATTATTACTCTATGTTTATGAACAAATGTAAACTATGTAATTAAGAAACAGTGTTTGCTATTGTTAATTGTTTATACTTGGCAATATGTAACCTTCAGTTATAATAGTGTTCATTACATTTCTATATTTACAATGTCAACAGTCGACCTCACCTTTTCACGTGCAAGAAAACCATTTTATTATGAATCTCTCAATCTGTAAGACTTAAATATCATAAAAAAACTATGATTTAAAATTATGTTGTTCAAATAATTCGGTCAAATTATTCTGTAAGTTTGAAATGTTTATATGTTTTGAGTGGAATTTAGAACGGATAATTAACTCATTCCTTCGCAGAATCTGGTGGATTATATAGTTAAATGTGGTATTGAAGTATTTCATCCCGCTACATTAAAGAATCGTCTTTTGAATTCTGTTATAAACAAAAATGCATTATGATTACATGTTCCAAATAGTAATGTGGCGAGCTTTTTTGGACAAGTAGCGAGCTCATCACCCTGCTCTTGATGTAAATTGTAGAGTAGTATGATTTATTCCTTATAAGCTAGATCGAGACCGTTTTCAATATAAAAGTAAAGAAAAAATTCAGTAAAAAATTAATAATAGGTATAAATGTTATATCGATTAACAATAAGTAAAATGAATCAAAACAATTCACAATTTCATATTTTGCTACTTTTTGCTCTCTTTCGTTTGGATCGCGGCAACAACCATTGTTTCTGTTTCTTGCCAACAATTTATGAAATCACATAACAACTTAAACTTTTACCCTTAAATCGATAAAGAATATTATAATAATAACGCAAATGGAGTGAAGAGGTAACATCGTTCTCATATTCCGTTATTTGCTACCTCAGGAGTAAATCGAATTTCATCATTCCTCGAACTGAATTTATAAATACCAGGGCCGGATTTGTCAAGAAAATGCATAGATTGAAGCCGATAGCTGCAAATATTAAGGACGACAAAGTAAAATTAATTTCGTATGTTGGTTTAATCTTAAAACTAATTCCATACAGGTTTTTAAAGGAGTAATTCGTGTTACTACACTAAATTATTAGAGCGTGTTTTTTGAACAACTTTAATACATGTACGCTTATTTTTATAACGACGCGCCCTTGGTCTAAGAAATCAATAATTTATTTTTAGTATCAGTGAAATATGCCAAAACCATCGTATATTCTACTTGCAATGCTTATTAATCATGGGAACAAAATATTCTAATGTTCTAATTCACGCATATAAGTTAATTAATGCATAACAATTGTATAATTACAAAAATATTTATTGTATCAACATCATATTTCAATGTAATCTGGTACGGTTAACCGTGCTTACGGACAATTTTGGCGACCTATATTCAACAAGCATAAAAGTCCGCCCCTGTCAAACGCACAAGCTTAATATTCATCGATGTCTGTCTAATCCATGTATATCCACGCATTTCACGCCTACGCCCTTCTCGAGCCAGTCACGTATTCTTGCGATAAAATTCCTCTAACCTCCCGGTAAATATCAGTAAATACCGCTTTATATTAAGCTCTGTGTAAACTTATCCAACTTTATGTACGCTACTGATTTCTTAACTAATGATTTATTCGCGACCGCATTTTACATTTCCAACAGTAAATGTTACACTATTTTATCGGAGTTTGCGAAGCACTATACTAGAATAAATAATATTTGAATAGTCATGAACTATGGCCTTTTAAATTTAAATTATTGTTGGTCTTGGCTTTTGTATACAGAGTTTGTACGTGACTGAATATTTTAATTGTTATTTATATGTACCTATTTACAGATACACATTCACAACTGAAAGGATTATTTCCAAAGTAACTACCTTCATTATTATAAGTATAGTGGTCATAGATTAGGTATGCATTTTGTTTTTAATCACCACAATTTTTTATGTTCCTCATTGTGCCCAAAGAAAAAAAGAAATTAATGCAATTCAAATGTTATCCTCGACAAACAAAATAATTAACAATAAAATAATTTGCTTCCAGGTCGATATCATCAAAAAGAAATGTCTTCAAATTGCAAGCGTTCTAAAACCAGCATAATTGAATTGTTTGCGTAGCGAACAAAATCCAAACATTTCATGTACTTGAGTCGCTGAGACTCAGCAAGATTATAGCGTAAGATAAATAAGGGAATTTAAGCTCAGATCAAACAAAATAGGGAAATCCGATGAACTGATTTAGAAATATAATCCTGGAAAATTACATCGGATACATTTCATGTAAAAACATTTTAAAGAGAGTATTTTTAAAACATTGTTTTTCGTTTGTATCATTTTTATGTTAACTTAGTCAACGTCTATGCTCTATGAATATAGCTTTATATTTACCCAAAAAGGCTTATATATTATGTAAGATTAAATCTACAATAAACTATTTTAAAATACCATATGTGTTTAATTGACCTTCACTAACAGTAGATAATTACTTCGATACGAACGATCACGTTTCCATCAGATAGATAATTACAATTTGACCCTCAAACAAGATCAGTGTGTAGGTTACAATATCTCTACTCCTCTTTAGACATCACAGACTCCTGACTCATTTATATTAATATCATTAAGCTGAAGAGTTACTTTGTTTGTTTGAACGCGCTAATCTCAGGAACTACTGGTCCGATTTGAAAGATTCTTTTGGTGTTAGACAGCCCATTGATCGAGGAAGGCTATAGGCTATAATATCATCACGCTAAGACCAACAGGAGCGGAGCAATGCGGGTGAAACTTCGGGGCACTGGTTATAATACTTTTATACTACCTAATATTGTAAAGCTGAAGAGTTTGTTTGTTTGGTTTAACGTGCTAATCTCAGTAACTACGTTTTCCATTTGAAAAATTATTTCAGTATTTGATAGCATGTATCGTCGCTTCAGCCGTGGGACGTCCACTGCTGGACAAAGGCCTCCCTCAACCCTTTTTACTTCAACAGCATATCTACATAATTCTTGCAGATGTTTATCATATCGCTTACCTTTCAGTGCTGTCATATTTACTGTCTTTTACATAAGTTAAAATAGTATTAAGTTGTGTGATGATGTGAAATATGTTCTGTGAATAAAATATATGAGTTGTAATTTCATATGCACATAAACAAGTGTTAGAAAAGAATGATATGAAAATTCAGTCATAAAGTATGGTTTTATCTAAATATAAACAAACATAAATTCCATTTAATGATACCAAAATCCAAATTCTATATTTTATATTAACCCCATGCTCTCGTTACCTTTCCTGTGTCCCACGGCACGTATCGCGATAAAACATTCATTCGACTAATTAAATGAATAAAATACATACACACTCGAGAAATTAATGTAAGACAAGTCTAGAAATAATAACAAGATGCCAAATGCGTCACATGTATCGGAAAGCAATCTTGATTCCCATTCGATAGTATTATCTAAAATTATCACGAATCTAATACCAACGTCAATTTGTATGTCTATAGAAGCCAAACAAACCAGAATTTTAAGTACTCAACATCTTCCTACATCAAAATATATGCTATTTTTATATCGTCAACATACTAAGCAACTAAACGAATACAAAAGGAATATTCCATTCTACAATAAAGAAAACGATATAAAATCTAGCTCATTTCCTCTCCGATAAAAGTAATACAAATGCAGGAATAACAGTAAACTGTGACGCTTTGCATCGTAAACAGATACATTTACAATGAGTTTATTTGTGAATGTTTCGTAAGATCAGCAAATTTAATAGTAAAGATGAGACCTCACATTTCTCTATCTAAATAATATGTATAGTTGAGCAATGCTCCGTACTGTAAAATTAGAACCTTTATAATACAATTCAACCAGCATGCCTTGACCAACTTAAGGTTTCATTTGTGAAAACTGTGCTAAAACATTATACAATTTATGTACTGTTCTGTAGACTGTAACTGTCAATTATAACTTTAATAAATATGGTTATTGGTTACCAATTTTGATCTATAACTTTTAGGAATCACTAATGTTAAATAATAATAAAATATTGAAGGCGATTCAAACTATTGTTCCGATTGTTCCTATATCTATGATCAGAATTAGGAAAAAGAATATCCATTAGCGACAATGTCTAAAAATATATTATCATTCCCATGCACAAAACGCTCCAACCCTTTGTGGCATGCATTTCAGAACGTTTAATTGTTTACAAGCGTTCGGCTTTACGAGCGCATGACGTCACGAGAGCTATCCTGCTAAATTGTTTGTTCAGTACATAAGTGGCGGGAAACAGGCAATAAAGGGAATTGAGGCTCCCGAGGTAGGTCAGAGAGCACGTTATGCTAATATAATGAGGTGAACTTTTGACGTGGTGGAGTTATTGCGACAATTACGCAGAGTCCGCGGGAATGGTTTAAATGCTTAAAGTTTTTAAATATTACTTTTTTGTTGAAATTTTAAATGGTTTTTAGTGGTACATTTCTTAAATCAGCATTACTTCTAATAATTTTATAAAATATACAATAGTTAATTACATTCGATTCCATTTAAGTTCCATATTCATCTGCTCTTGTCCAATATTTAATACCTAGGTAGCTGTTCCACGCGGTTTCACTCATAAGTAAGTTTTAATTAATGTAAAAAAATACTAATATAAAAACGTATCTAAGCTACAATTCATCATCATCAAAATTCGTTCAGTGTTTTTTAGTTACAAAGAAACATCCATACATTATTACATACAAACACGCGTTTACAGTATTAGTAGGATCTAATAATAAGCTAATACAAAATCAATTTAGTACTGAAACGTTTTCTGTATACATCTAAGTATTATGTAAATTGAGAGCCGTTAAGGACTAGACTGAATAATTAACATTTACAAGGGATTTTCACTTATCCTAGGTATCTACGATAGGTATTTGTGTCCCCTTTCTCTACAGGAATACTTATATGTAAATGTATTCAAACCCAACCGTATCTCTTGTAAAGAGATGCTATTTTGGAACCTTTCCGTCGCTAATATAATAATTATTATTATAATATCATACGATAATCAAAGAAAATTCAAAGTTAAATGTTATGCTTTTAAGTTTTTTATTGCAATTTCATAAAGTTAAGTAAATACGTTTATTTTAAGTAAAATATTATGGTTTTACTGTATTAATAATTAATATCAGATACACACACTAATAGTGCAGAAATTGATCCTATTCTCCCGAAACTTGCTCATACATTATTAATAAAGCATCAGGAACGTATTTACCGTAACGAAAACCTTCTGTTCTTTACAAATAGTTTTAGTCGCTAAAACAAACAAACCCAAACATAACAATACTGTCCCGTTAATGTTTGTATTTCGTCTTTATTTCACAACTTCTGTTTGATGTTTTACTTCACACCCCGGCTGTAGGTACTCATTGAATACACAACGAATTTTGTAAAAGTAAAAATTCATGAGGCGACGAGGATATTATATAGATACTTTGAAAGGTTCTAATGAACATGTACTTATACGAAAATAGGATATGAGAGTGTTGATGAAATATCAACCTTTAACTTCTAGCGAAAGTTTTAACGAAATTAGTTACGCAGTACCTACGCTATCCTTTAATGTGGACTAACTATAATATACCTCTTATGTTAAAACTAAACTTTGTTTAAGCTTATTTGTTACAATTGTTATTTATTTTGCTAAATAACTTAAGCAATTGCACAAATAAGTAAATTTTACTACTTCAGTAGTAAGAAGTAGGTGGCAAATAGGTTGTGGAAGAAAATAAGAGCTCAAACAAACAATGGATCTTTATATACCAGTGGAGTTTTGAAATAAAAATTATAGTACGTTAAACTCTAAACGTTACGGTTTTAAAATAATGATTCAATTATATTTTATTGTTCGAAATCACATATTTTATATAAATAAATGAACTCAGATTATTATAAATGATAGATATCGTCCGAACATTGATGAATCGTGCCGTTATAATTGGAGCGATAATCAGAAAAGTTACATAGCTTTTCGAACTTTTTCAATATACCGTGTGTAATGAAAATGAATCGAACTATTCGACGAAATTGTTGTAATTGTTACAATAATATATTATTATGTGTAATTATAATTAATTATAGCTTATAATTTATCAGATTACTGTTTAAGATTTTAACATCACAAAGTATAATATATTTAGATTCAGCAAGGAATAGAACAAACAAGATAATGTTTATTAGAAAGGTAGAAAATTTTCGTTAATTTGCTATTTTTTACTTGCATTTGCAGTTTAATAATGCAAGAGTTATATTTTTAAGAAGGTATAAATATTTTGGTCATCACCTATTTATTATAATAAATAGGTTGGTATTTAGTTCAGGTCTTTGTCAGAAGTGAACCAAAGATGTGATTAAAAAAACTGATATACTGGGTAAAGAATTTAGACGAAGGAAATAAAACAATAAAATATAACAAAACACTTTATTAAACCAACAACATTGTATACAAATACAGAAAATATATATGTACTTACATTTATATAGATTTGCTATTATATACAGACTTGTTCTTATTTTTACACTATTTTAAAATTCAACACTTTTCCACCATTGAGCTAATAATACTACGTATGGAGGAGACACCACGAACAAAATCTGTGCGACAAGCGCGGCGGCGCGGGGCGGCTTGTGAGTCATAGATTAAGCGATGTCATCGACTCACCGCTATAGAGGCGAAACTTTGCAAATATTTTGCTTATTACTTATCAATTAAGAACAATCAATGTACTTAACAAAAAAAATTATTAACCCATTGAGCCCCGAACGGCCCGATCGGTCCACGACACAATAGATTTTCTATTGTGTCTGTGATTCCGGGGCCTGAGTTATTAATCTAATAAATAAATTATTAATAAACTTATCATTTAAAAACTTTTCAATTAAAACCAATCAATGTAACAAAAAAAAATTGATACATGGGTAATTTATTTTCATCTTTCATGATTTAACCTCTTTTCAAATAATATCCACAGTACAATATTTTTTAAATGTGTAAAATTATTTTTTTCCACTATAATAATTTACGTCATCTAATATTACTATCTAAACATGTTTCATACCCTTATTCATACCCAATGTCGTTTCTTAAATTTTTAGTCTATGACAAATGGCGCGAAATGGCGCCCGCCAAAAGTTTTGCTCGAACCAAGTTTTAACAATGATTATCTAATTAATTACCGATGAAAAGTTATTTCTTAGCACTTTGCCGCATTACTTGAATTATAAGTGCAATATCGCAACACACTCGAGGGCATATTTGATGAGTTTCTTGGTTTTTTGCTTTAAAACAAACAAGACATGAACGCGACCATCGCACTAAAGCGACTGAGTGCAGTTAAGCCATATGGCTTATGTTGAGCGGAACATATGTGATGTAGGCGGTGTCGTCTACATATGTATATCTCAATGTTTTCCACACAGTTATTACAAATCGGTTATATATACAGCTTCCTGTAAACAATAAAATCTATCTATAAAAATATATATACATATTTGCTTTATTATTGTGATGTCAATACTTTTATAACTTTGGCTATTAATTATTTTTATACTATTTAATAGTGTTATTGATATATTATTAACTTAAATTAATCTATGCTAATATTTATAGTTATAGTTATAGTTATAGGCTACCTTTTATTGCGAAATATGTACCACGGGCGAAGCCGGGGCGGACCGCTAGTACCTAATAAATTAATAACAATATGAAGCTTTGATTGGTGGAATGTTTTCTATTTGAATGGTAACATCTAAAAGAAATTATTAAATACAATTATTGTGCTAAAATATACCAAACATTTATTTTTATATTAATCTACTATATAAAAATAAGTCGGGTTTTCCTTCCTGACGCTATAACTCCAAAACGCACGAACCGATTTCCACGGTTTCAAAAAGGAAAGGTCTCGGGCTCCGTGAGGTTTATAGCAAAGAAAAGGTGTCTCTGGTGGCGAAACGGAGTTCGCCCGGTTTGCTAGTAACTAATATAAAGATGTAAATATGTTAGTTTGTGATAATCTCGTCAAATATTTAAATTTCCCAAATCAAAGAAAATAATAAAATACGTTTACCAATGAGTGTGTTTTAACTCTTTCACGCCTAAATGGCTGAAATAATGTTGAAAACATTATTTTTAGTGCTTTGAAAACAACAAAATATTTTATTAACATTAAATAACAATTATTTTAGTAATTTATAAATATATATTATTTATTTAGATATTTTCTACGAGGCCTGCAAAAGCGATGACGCAAATATTTGTTGCATGATTTGAGGTAGAGATGCTACGTCCATACACACGTGGGCGTGGCCTACTGGAAGTTTGCGGAGTAACCTGAAATGTGGGAATTATTATATTATTGAAAAAAAAAAAGAAATTACTGTTTGTACAATGTACATGTAGCTATACATAGTATACAAAGTCGCGGTCGCTATCTGTCCGTCCCTATAAAACGGCTAAGATCTTTAAAACCAGTCAATAGATTTTGAAGAGGTTTTTAGTAATAGAAAGTGGTTCTTGAGGAAGGTTTTAATGTATAATTGGTCAAGTTCTACAAAGCGGAGGAAGAAGTATAAATTCTATATTTGTAGAAAAAGGATAATTAGTTTTACATTTTATTTACGAAATATTTTAGTAAGTATAATAAATAGCGAACATATTAAAGAACTCACATATTAGCCTCGTCTCCCAAACTTCCAATAAAGATGACATGCGCTTGCACTCTCGGATCCGATGTCATTATAGTGCCCAGCTTTTCCGGAGGTATGCCGTACCTGTATTCAAACATACACAATTTGTTCAGGAATATTATGTTTTATTACATCGTGTGTTCATAAGTTTTGAGACGAACTTTGTAGAAGATAAAATTGATAGACGTCAAATGTTGCCTATTAAATTGGCTCGACAATAATTATTGTGCTGCTTTATTGACGTACAACATCAAAGATATATTACCAAGAGCAAAAAAAAATATTCTAATCATAAAATACAATATAAAACAAAAATACCTCCTCAAATTAGCATCAGACAGTATCAACACTATAGCTTCATCCGCGTCTTCACTCGCGAGTGTATTGATGGCATGACTCGCGGCCGGTAGAGTATTATCTCCCGACCAACAGAACTGGGCGTGCGCGTGCATTGTGCGGATTACCTGGAAATATAATAAGTACAATTTGTAATATTTGCTTTTATGGCATTCAAATGTTTTATAAATATAAATTTAAATATAAATTTATAAAGAATAGAATAAATTCGATCCCTCTCCGTCTCCCTTCTCTTTTTCTCTCTCCTCTCTCTCCTCTATCTCTCCTCTCTCTCCTATCTCTCTCTCTTCTCTCTCTCTCCTCTCTCATATCTCTCCTCTCTCATATCTCTCCTCGCTATTCTCTCTCCACACTCTCTCCCCTCTCTTCTCTCTCTCTCTCCTCTCTATCTTCTCTCTTCCCTCTCTTCTCTCTCCTCTCTCTCCTCTCTCTCTCCTCTCTCTCCTCTCTCTCCTCTCTCTCCTCTCTCTCTCCTCTCTCTCCTCTCTCTCCTCTCTCTCTCCTCTCTCTCCTCTCTCTCCTCTCTCTCTCCTCTCTCTCCTCTCTCTCTCCTCTCTCATCTCCTCTCTCTCCTCTCTCTCCTCTCTCTCCTCTCTCTCCTCTCTCTCTCACTCAGCTGCAATCTCTTCTCGTTCTCCGGCGGGCGGTCCACTCTCACCAACTGTTCACCATGTTCACCATGTTCTTCTCCCGAATGCCCGTACATATCGTAGCGAGTTCTAGTCTTGTAGCCATTTATCGCTTCAGTGAGTACTCTCTCTCACTCACACTCACTCACCTGCAATCTCTCCTTCTCGTTCTCGGGCGGACGGTCCACTCTCACCAACTCCAACGCGTGTTCTTCCCCCGAATGTCCGTACATATCGTAGCGTATTCTGGTCTCGTAGCCTTTTAGCGCTTCAGTTAATAGTACTACGGCTTCCATGGAACGTTCTAGACGCCCGTCGTATGAGTTGAACCTGTGGTTTGTAGATGATAGATTCGGTTAAAAGAAATCTCATAAACAAGAAAAATAACAATTTTGCAGTTTTTATAACATTCATCAGCTATCGAAATAAGTTAATCCTTGTATAATACTTATTCGTCGAATAACGTACTAAACTGCCATTTCAAAAATGTATTCTTTGGCCGTATTTGACAGTTTACGGGTGACATTTTAATATTATCGTGTAATACTTTATTGGGCGGATAAGTTTTAACCATGGATTGAAAAATCGGTCTAAGTAATGTCATAAAAAAGTAAAAAGATTACTCAAATCCGAATTAAACTAGATTATAAAAATATAGCAAATAGGTACTAGGTACTAGCTTTCGCAAATCACCACGTATGTCGACGCGAGCAACTCGCGTCACCTGCCCTAAAATTATCGAAACAAAGTATCAAATAAAAGTGCGCGTGTACAAAACACACATATATCCATTGAGTTACTATGTACTACGTACTAGAGAGGACATCTCTACTACACTATTTGTAACACGAGTTAGAGTCAATCGTCTCAAACCATTTTTTTTTTTGAAGTGAAAACTTCTTTAGCGGCGTTGAGCACTTTTTCTGTAATGGGTATAAAATCTTAAACTCGCGTCAGGACACGTGACCTGATCGAAAAAGCGTAAGACGGATGGATATCAAACATGCTCAGCGTTAATAATCAAGTTTTCACTTCTGCCGGCACTCCCGGAGTGCAACCCGTCTTTTTTTGTTACATTAATTTTATTCATATTTTTTAATAAGATAAACAATATTTATTTGTTACATTGATTGGTTTTAATTTATGAGTAATAAGAGGCAGAATATGTACAAAGTGTATGACTCACTAGCCGCCCCGCGCCGCCATCAGATTTTGTTCGTGGTGCCCTCTCTATAATAATACCTCAATGCATATATCAGAAATGAATGCAATGCTCTCCCACTTCTTCGAAAAAAACTGTTACCGTCACGCGCCTAAAGAAGTTTCATTTCAATAAAGTATTGTTTAGTTAGACGTAACTTTTATACTTTTTTATGTGGGGCTGTGCTTTGTTTAAAGTATCCTATCAAAACTAATCTAAATAATGGATCACTTCTAAGTGATAAGGCCGCCTAATAAACTATACTTTTCTTGTTTTGTTTTGTATAAATTAGCAATAAGTTTCCCATGTATAGTTTTATTAAAGAGTAATAAAATAAATAAATAAATAAATAAATGGATAACGAACCTATACATACTGCCGGACACGTCCACAACAAGCCGCAGCCGCTTGGGTTTGTCCGGCGGCGAGCCCGGTGGGGGCTCTTGTTCCGTTCTACGCCGGTATATTGATCGCTCGCCTGTTATACCTAAGAACACGATGATTTTTCGTTATATTGAATTACGTTGGTAGTTGGCATATTGGAGAAATATACATATTATATAGGATAGTAGATACGTATTCTTATTGATGGTTTAAATTCATAGCAATTATAAGTAGAACACAAAACTTTCTTTTGTCTCATTCTTTAACGTTTTTGAAATAGAGAACTTAAATAAATACAGAAGAATAATAGAGGCGCTTTCACACAAGTAAAAAATAGACCTTAACCTTGAACCATTCATGGTGTAGTGATACTAAAAATTAAAAACTAATGTTCCTCACTTCGAATCCTAATTAAAAACTATTTAATGACTTAGATCAACAGACGAGTAAAAGAGTTCTAAAGGATAAAATTAAATACATCTGCCCTATACCTTATTCAGTATTATTATTATTTACCCTCAATAATTTTGCCATCATCCAATTCTCCGCTAGTCTGATGTCTACTCCACTGCCTCTCTTTCTTCTTCGCTTGTAGCTCCGCTAGCACTCCTCTTAGAGCACTTATCTATATAAATTGTTAATAATAATAATAATAAACACTTTATTGCACACACATAACAAAACAAAGAAAAGTAATACCACAGGTAATACTAAGATGCGGTACAATATAGGCGGCCTTATCGCTAAGAAGCGATATCTTCAAATTGTTATTATTTATATCAATAAACACAAAGCTTTAAAAGACATATTTCAAGGAATGTCGATATTATGTATAACAAATTATGTACAAAACATCGTATGTTACAAAAATTTAAGTTAGACGCATCTAAAATACGATTAATTTGGTCTGAAGATATTATCGAGTTCAAAATAATCGCAGGTTGTTAAAAATTTAAATTGGCCATATTGTAAAACTCATGTATGTATTTTATTAGACCAATCGTTTCAAACTATTTTAGAATAACAAAAATACACTTTTTCTTTTACTAAAATGCAGCATTTAATTTATTTTAAAGCATAATTTTATGTCTCTTCCATGCAACTTAATCATTTCAAATGCCATAAAACAATTAAAAACAACAAGACAGACCTGAGGTTGCACCGCTCTAAGGAACTGTCCATACAAGTTAGCATCGTATTCACTCATTTTGATCTCCTTTAATCTCTCCTCAAACACTTTCCTATTCATCTCACGGGCCGCTTTCTTCACGTGTTCGGGTATATCATCTTTTTCTGCATCGGATAACTATGGAATTGTTAAATATTCATGAATTAACTTTAAAAAATCATGTTAAGTTTGGAGTGCTTTAAAAACTATTATTTTAAAACTGACGATTTGAAATATTAATTCGTGTGCTTGTTTGTTTGTTGTTGTTTTAATGTATTTTTAGGGTTCCGTACCCAAGGGTAAAATGAAAATTATAATTAAAATGAGCATGAGCACGAGCACGAGCATGAGCACGAGCATGAGCACGAGCATGAGCACGAGCACGAGCACGAGCAAGAGCACGATCACGAGCATTAGCATGAACATGACCATGAACATGAACATGAACATGAACATGAATATGAAGATGAAGATGAAAATATTCATAACATCTTTCTCTCACCTGATGCACATCATGCCCTTTATCCAGTCTATAGGGTCCGCCCTTTCCGCCCAGACCAGCAGTATCTCGCCCCCCGGTTCCGCCCGCCCAAGTGTTCCCTCCTACGTGGGGCTCGTTTTTTGGGTCTTCTTTACCGTGTTTAGGGGAAGATACGTCCTTGCTGGAAATAACATGTTATATAAAAATGTGAAAAGAAATTTCTGTCAGTCTATTCAGTAATTATAACGCATTTCTACTATTTGGCGTAGAACATATTGTTATTTATTTATTTATTATTCAACACGAAATCCAACATGTTAAAAGTTAGTGCGGAACATTGTTGAACAACGTTATCTGTCTACTACTATGAGTCGTCACCAGCGAAACTAGTATTAACTTCAGCGTATGTTACGCCAACTGGCAACGTCGCACGCTGAAACGCAACGTTGTCCTACATGATGAGCGTCACGTGTTGCGAGCTAAAAATTGCTTATTGGAAATGCGACTATTCAATTTTTAACTTGACGAGAAAAGCTCGAATTAATATTATTAAATTAATAGCTTATTATTAATTATTAATCATTTTATTAATTATGCCTTTCACGGCCAATCTTCCCAATACTTTTTATTATAATTTTTTTTCTCACTGTTGAAGTGAAACTTCTTTAAACACGTTGATGGTAAATTTCAAGATCGCGTGATAGCAATACCGTCACGTCATGGAGTAAGGCGACGATTTTAGTATCTTTGAATCTTGCCAAAAAAGTTTCACTTCTCTCACAAAAAAAAGAGCGTATGCCGTGTACACACTCACGGCATACGCTCTCTTTTTTTTTCGTTGGTAAAAAAGCAACTCACCCGCTAGTCCGCTCCACACTGAGCTGCACCCTGCCCGCGCTGGGCCTGCCCTGCAGCACGCCCTGTGTGGGCAGACCGCTAGCGTGCAGCACTTCTAGTTACGACCAGCAACTCACCCGCTAGTCCGCTCCACACTGAGCTGCACCCTGCCCGCGCTGGGCCTGCCCTGCAGCACGCCCTGTGTGGGCAGACCGCTAGCGTGCAGCACTTCTAGTTACGACCAGCAACTCACCCGCTAGTCCGCTCCACACTGAGCTGCACCCTGCCCGCGCTGGGCCTGCCCTGCAGCACGCCCTGTGTGGGCAGACCGCTAGCGTGCAGCACTTCTAGTTACGACCAGCAACTCACCCGCTAGTCCGCTCCACACTGAGCTGCACCCTGCCCCCGCTGGGCCTGCCCTGCAGCACGCCCTGTGTGGGCAGACCGCTAGCGTGCAGCACTTCTAGTTACGACCAGCAACTCACCCGCTAGTCCGCTCCACACTGAGCTGCACCCTGCCCCCGCTGGGCCTGCCCTGCAGCACGCCCTGTGTGGGCAGACCGCTAGCGTGCAGCACTTCTAGTTACGACCAGCAACTCACCCGCTAGTCCGCTCCACACTGAGCTGCACCCTGCCCCCGCTGGGCCTGCCCTGCAGCACGCCCTGTGTGGGCAGACCGCTAGCGTGCAGCACTTCTAGTTACGACCAGCAACTCACCCGCTAGTCCGCTCCACACTGAGCTGCACCCTGCCCGCGCTGGGCCTGCCCTGCAGCACGCCCTGTGTGGGCAGACCGCTAGCGTGCAGCACTTCTAGTTACGACCAGCAACTCACCCGCTAGTCCGCTCCACACTGAGCTGCACCCTGCCCGCGCTGGGCCTGCCCTGCAGCACGCCCTGTGTGGGCAGACCGCTAGCGTGCAGCACTTCTAGTTACGACCAGCAACTCACCCGCTAGTCCGCTCCACACTGAGCTGCACCCTGCCCCCGCTGGGCCTGCCCTGCAGCACGCCCTGTGTGGGCAGACCGCTAGCGTGCAGCACTTCTAGTTACGACCAGCAACTCACCCGCTAGTCCGCTCCACACTGAGCTGCACCCTGCCCCCGCTGGGCCTGCCCTGCAGCACGCCCTGTGTGGGCAGACCGCTAGCGTGCAGCACTTCTAGTTACGACCAGCAACTCACCCGCTAGTCCGCTCCACACTGAGCTGCACCCTGCCCCCGCTGGGCCTGCCCTGCAGCACGCCCTGTGTGGGCAGACCGCTAGCGTGCAGCACTTCTAGTTACGACCAGCAACTCACCCGCTAGTCCGCTCCACACTGAGCTGCACCCTGCCCCCGCTGGGCCTGCCCTGCAGCACGCCCTGTGTGGGCAGACCGCTAGCGTGCAGCACTTCTAGTTACGACCAGCAACTCACCCGCTAGTCCGCTCCACACTGAGCTGCACCCTGCCCCCGCTGGGCCTGCCCTGCAGCACGCCCTGTGTGGGCAGACCGCTAGCGTGCAGCACTTCTAGTTACGACCAGCAACTCACCCGCTAGTCCGCTCCACACTGAGCTGCACCCTGCCCGCGCTGGGCCTGCCCTGCAGCACGCCCTGTGTGGGCAGACCGCTAGCGTGCAGCACTTCTAGTTACGACCAGCAACTCACCCGCTAGTCCGCTCCACACTGAGCTGCACCCTGCCCGCGCTGGGCCTGCCCTGCAGCACGCCCTGTGTGGGCAGACCGCTAGCGTGCAGCACTTCTAGTTACGACCAGCAACTCACCCGCTAGTCCGCTCCACACTGAGCTGCACCCTGCCCCCGCTGGGCCTGCCCTGCAGCACGCCCTGTGTGGGCAGACCGCTAGCGTGCAGCACTTCTAGTTACGACCAGCAACTCACCCGCTAGTCCGCTCCACACTGAGCTGCACCCTGCCCCCGCTGGGCCTGCCCTGCAGCACGCCCTGTGTGGGCAGACCGCTAGCGTGCAGCACTTCTAGTTACGACCAGCAACTCACCCGCTAGTCCGCTCCACACTGAGCTGCACCCTGCCCGCGCTGGGCCTGCCCTGCAGCACGCCCTGTGTGGGCAGACCGCTAGCGTGCAGCACTTCTAGTTACGACCAGCAACTCACCCGCTAGTCCGCTCCACACTGAGCTGCACCCTGCCCCCGCTGGGCCTGCCCTGCAGCACGCCCTGTGTGGGCAGACCGCTAGCGTGCAGCACTTCTAGTTACGACCAGCAACTCACCCGCTAGTCCGCTCCACACTGAGCTGCACCCTGCCCCCGCTGGGCCTGCCCTGCAGCACGCCCTGTGTGGGCAGACCGCTAGCGTGCAGCACTTCTAGTAACGTGTCCGCTATGTCCTGGCTGTAGCGGTCGAAGTCGAACACGTTACCGATGGCTGTTGCTAATTCTTCTTCTGGGTATTGCTGGAGAAAAGTTATTTATTTATTTTATTTATTTACACTTTATTGTGCTGGCATACAAATATATCCTTAAAATTAAAACTTATAACTAGTCCAGCACAGAAGGCGGCCTTATCACTTAAGAGTGATCTCTTCCAGGCAACCTACTGTGTGGAGTAATAATGTGAAAGAGGAGGTAGGTAAGAAGTGCAAAAAAAAGAAAAAAAATAAAATAAAAAATATATATATATAAATATATGTATATATATACACACATAGCTATATATGATTTCTAATAAATACATACATATAAAAGATTACATAATATATTACATATAATATAATACATATTTAAATAATAAATAAATTATGATAATAACTAAATACATAAACTCATACTGTAGTTTAGCTAAAAATAAATAAATAAAATAAAGTCAAACACAAATACATAAAATAATAAATCTTACTAATCCGAGTTAAATGCTAGGTTCAAGTAGTGGTTTCGGATTTGTTTCGCAAAGGTGGACAGCGTTTGAGCTTGTCGGATGCAGTTATTTTATCTTATGTATTTTTTTTCCATATTCACGGCAGGGAGCCGCTGGATGCAGGCCGTCGGATGGATGGATGGTCACATCCACCGGTCACGGTGGTGGAAAACCTTGAGGGAGGCTTTTGTCAAAAGTTTACTTTTGTAAAAAGTCACATTAATATGTAACTTGAAAAATAGAGATATGAAACATTATTTCCAAACATTCTTTAAAACACACAACACAATTATTATTCTACCATATCTCATAAAATTAAATCCTTAAATCCTTTATCATAAATTTTGACGTGGTATAAAAGTTGAATAACAAATTTTTATCACAGAACCTTAAAAAACACCCTCAACCATAAAGCACCCTATTTCCATATTCACCTGCAAATGTTTCACGATATTGACCAGTTCCCTTGTCGAATACGGATACGTCAATTGTCCCTGATCCGCCATGTTTCTCAACGAAGCGAACGCTTGCACCAATTTCTTCATGATCTCTTCCGGAACGTCCGGACCGTAGGACCGGAGGAGCTCCATTTCCGATTCGATTGATGGATTGTCGACCGCGTGACATGAGAATAGGTCACCTAGATTAAAATATAATAAATAATAATGTCAAATAAGAAGATTATAAGAAAGTAAATAAGAGAAAGGACATATTGGAGTGCCATAAAGTATTTTTTCAAGCTATTGCATAGCTTCTATCGCGGACCTTGAGCGCGGCGACCGAATGTAAAAATTCCGTAACGAAAAAACCTAACACCCCCCACTCCAGTCGGCACAGCGTTGCGATGCTATGCAATAGCTTTACCGCGGCAGTCGTCGAGTGCCACACGTATTTTTCTATAATAATTCACTGACCTCACAGGGACAATATTATACTGAAAGTGTATGTTTAAAGGTTTTAATTCAGGGTTTAACAACAGGGTTTAAGGAAACTTCAAGGATGTCATGAACATTCTATGCATATAGAACTCGACAGTCTATTTGTCTTCCACGTTTTCGAAAGCACTTAGTTTAAAATATATACAGTATTATAATAAAAAAAAAAATAATAAAATATTTGACATACCTAAAGACGCGAAGAAGTCATTGCCCAAGAACGGGAACCCAGGCCGGTTAGCGAGCACAATCATCCTAAAGTCATCATGTACCGGAATAAAGCTAGCCACTTCGCCTGCAGAACTTTCCATCATATCCTTTGGAACTATCCGTCTTCCATCACTAAGTACCATCTCCCCATTCTCGACCAAGGTCTTTAGAATACATGTCACGTGTGTTGGCGCCTTATCTGCTTCATCGACCACCAATACATGGCCGTATTTCACAGCTTTTACTAATGGAGAATCTTCGTATATGACCACCCCATCTCGTACCGTAGGTTGTACTGTTAGCGACTGTACTGTTGTATCTCTGTGCAACTGTATGTACTCTCTCGGTCGATTTAGTAATTGTAAAAGACGATCCGCGATCTTATTCTTGCCGACTCCTTGATTGCCAACTAAAAGCAAGTGATTCCCAAGCAAGAAGTCTTGCAGCAACCATTCCAACAACCTTACATGTTGTGGAACATCATAGAACAAAATATCAGGCACTTTTGTTAACGCCTCCGTTTTATACACTTCTGTACTCGTGTCTCCGATGGTTAGGACGCCATTTTTAACGGAGCAGCCAATTTTCTTTTCTGAATTACCAAAGAGGCCGAATTTCGATGGAGGTTCTATACCGATCTTTTGACTGGCGCCATCTAGCGCTCGTCTCGCTAAATTGGGAAGGAATTTAGCTAAGAACGTTCTTTGTATTGTTTCATAGGCGGAATCTGTGGGATATTGGGACATTCGACTTGCTATTCTGAGCAGTTGTCGAGTTGATAGGGAAGATGATAGGTTTTTGAGAGTGCTGTCTTCCGAATTTCTGAGCTGGTCGGCCAGGATTATTATAGAATGTAGTGGCGAAGATATATCACCATACTGAAAGAAAAAACATGACTTTTACTGTCATCAATCAATTGTAATTTAATATTTAAGCATAATATGGTGACTTTAAAAACATTCTTATGACAAGAGATTACATTTTTTTTATCTAAAAGACACATAATACTTGTGCTTACCAAGCTGTTAATAATGAATATTTCCTCTTCTTTACTAAGGTTCCTCATCTCGTGGAAAATAAACAAGCTCAATATTTCCGGAGAAAGCCAATGCGCTCCACGACCAAGAACAGGCGGTTCAGCTAACGCGACTATTCTAAAATAATTTTCAATATATTATATTGTCGCCGCTTTGTGATGAAATGACAAAAAAAATATAAATAATATTGTTAATATCATAATATTGCGATTAAAAGTTTTTATTTTTAAGAAAAATATTACTTATTTGTACGGAACCGTTAGTGTTGCGAGTCCGACTCGCACTTAACCAATTTTTTTTTATTTATTTTTTTTGTTTCAACTTCAAACTACAATTGTCTTACCTAAACGCCGGGTGTATTCTCTTAACCCCACTCTCTTCAAGATCCTTTACAGTGAGTCCAGAAGCAAGTAGATCATCGTATCTATCGTGACGGACCAATCGCGTTCCATCGTGAAGTTGCAGCTCTCTGTCGTGTACTAACCTGTTCAAAAAATTGAAGTTAATATAATGAAATATATTTAAAAATCAATAATTATAAATTTTAGCCGACCATTATTATTTATTTATTTTGTTGGTTAAGTATTATCTTACAATCTTACAATATTAACAAAAAAAAACAACTACTTTGATATTTATAGCATTTAAATATGTACTTTATACATATTATATTCTTTAAAAAAAATCTCAAGACCTCACAATTCTAACGATAAACTAACACTAAACAGCGACTATTCATAATGACATTGTACCTTACACCATTCAAATAAGAATTAAAATCAAACAAACCTGTGCAAAACCGCCAATGTACTAGCATGAATTCGATGAAGACCATCCAACACCGCCATACGACCTTTCAAAGCCGCTTCTACTAACGCAGAGTTCCTCCAAACTGTATCACCATTGTCCAATGTGGTTCGTTGTTGAATCAGATCTCTAGCTGTCATATCTTGGTACAGGACTATCGGCTCTATTGTGTAACCCAATAAGGACGCTAATTGACTGACTAGAAGACTCTTGCCACAGCCTTTTGGTCCTGAAATGAAGATTGCTTAATTTTTGCACTTGTGATTTTTCTTTTTTTGTTTGTGTTTCTGAATATACACAAAAAATATGTATGTATGTATACCTTAATACTATATTCATATGATAAACGATTTTAGCAGGAATATTACGGACTCATAAACTTCAACTGATTAGAAACTCATGTGAAAAATGATGCATGCCATGAAGACAACTGTTTGAGATCGGCAAAATATTTTACCGATTTCGAAAATTAAAAGATTTACAATAGATGATTAACACTTACTGCTAGCAGCTAGCAGCTAAGCATCAACAAACAAAGCAAATAATAATGTGTAAATAAACTTACCAACAATACAAAAGTCTCCAACACTATGACTCAGCAACAATTCATTCAAAAGGAGACTCTGGTAATCCGTCTTAATTATTCCTTTTTCTTCTCTCTTACTCTTACGCTCTCCACACGGCACGCTAAATTGACTCTTACTGCCGTTCATTTCTATACTAACTATAGCCTCTTTTCCTTTAACCTCTATATCATGTAAGGATATATTCCATTTAGGCTTCATATCCATTTTAAGGTTATGTAATACCGCTTCCACATTCTTGATGTGCTCTTTTGATAAAAATGTTTTATACGGATATAATAGGTATAGCAGTTTGTGGATTGGAATGTTCGGATTGTTCTCCTGAAAATTAAATACAATATGAAATTTACAAATCACATATAATTTAGGAAATAAATGGGTCGGATCTTTAAAATTGAACATACAAGAATGTATATTTAGTATAAATAATGAAATTATACTGGCCTAATTGGGAACCTCTTCTTTTTTTTCGAAGTCAGTAAAAATGCCGTTTATTTTGCAATTTATTTTGAACGATTTTAAATTCTAGTAACTTTTCGTCCTCAATTTTCGTTTTCCAAAATGCTATTAAAAAGACTTTTCTAAAGAAATTTCCCTAAATAGCAAAAACTTTTATTAAGGCAATTAGCAAAATACACAAACGCGTACCATTCCCCTTGACACTGAAACCGCGTAGATGACGAGATCGCGTGAAACGCACCGAAACTAAGAAACTGACTTCAAGGGCATTTGGTACACGCAATCTATTTTGGCAATAAAATATATCGACCATAAAAGGCACCTTAACTTCGAAAATTGTTCTTTTTGTCTTTTTGACACTCTGGAGTCATAAAATCTAGGTTTATACCAAATATGAAAAATGGCCATCTTTATTACATTGCTTCCGTGAATAAATATGTGTTATAATACCTATTTAGCAATCTATTTTTGGTAATCTCATATTTATAGTCACTGTTTCTTTAATCATATACCATATTTGACCCCACTTATTTTGCTGATTTATTTTTATTGTATTTCTGTTATATTCAAATGTTTATACATATTATGTTATCAGTATCCTAATTTATTCAGGAACCAAATGAATTATAAATGCTTCATGATTAAAATTAAAGTGCACTTCATCGAAACATACAACAGACTTGCTTTTTATCTTAATCGTTAAAAATATACAAATATGTATTTTAAAACAAACTGCATTTTCGTCCCCAAAACATATTAGGTTCTTGTCTCGAATATTCCATCTCTAAAACCACCATTTTCCATTTCAGACTCACCAATATAAACGCAGCTGTGTGCAGATTGTCAATCGGAAAGTCTGGCAGACTGACTTGCTGTAACTCCGGACTGATCAACGCGTACGCCGCTGACATTAACTGTTCGAGCTTAGTGGGATCCACACGGGGCGCTTCTTCTTTTAACATTGTTAGATGTTCCTGGAAATATTTAAGATAGTTTTATGGTATTATAGCGGTAAATTAGTTTTATAGAAATATCAGAGAGTGTAGAATAGACACCATACGATCTAACTATTTTATACATGTAGATGATTGGAATAAAGCTCTTATGTAGAAATAACTGAATTAATTTGATT
Source organism: Colias behrii (assembly GCA_029959065.1). NCBI lineage: Eukaryota > Metazoa > Arthropoda > Insecta > Lepidoptera > Pieridae > Colias > Colias behrii. The sequence goes on from JARWMC010000013.1 coordinate 2,827,828, forward strand.
CAAACCTAGAGAATAATAGATTTATTTGTTTATTTAAATTAATGTCAGAAGAACTTAATTTGTAAATGTTAGAAGTAAGCCTAACATAACGTTGTAAAAAGTTTTACACATGGAACTGAAGCTAATAACATTACAACAGAGTCTTTAGTGCGACAAAAAGGAATGATTAGATACCTTTACATTTTTACCATAAAATTAAACAAAATTTGCAGAATTAACGACACAAACTTGTTTCATTATGGAGGCAATTTTCAAATCAAAATTAATTTCGCAACTTAGCGCAGGACCGAATTGAAGACAGGCTGTCACGCGAGGGCCGTTATATTGCACTCATTATAGTTTTAATTATTGTGATTAACTATCTTGTGCGTGCAAAATGGTAATGCATAAAACTTATTACTGCTGTAAATATTGTGACGTTAAGTTTTGGTAAGGCATGCTTTTATATTATGTAATTTATTAAAACAAATCTATTCATTTTGTAAAAAATATACGATTTTTTGATCAAAAAGAATTATGAACGCAATGATACATAAACTGAAAGTTCGGGCTTAGGAGGATAGGAGAGGGCCTGAATTGCTTCGAGAAAAGGATGGTCGGCCGTGCCGCTTTTTTGCTCGACTTGGCGGGGCACTGCCGTGCTCTCAGATATACCATTGATATCATAATTTTATGATTAGTCAATATTTGGTAAGTATTAATTAATTAACATTAATTCGGAATCTATTCTCCAAAGAGTGCGGTATAAAAACCCTTCTTGGCTTTAATTGTAGAGCTGGTACAGAATTGAAACACGTAACCTAATGAGCCAATGAAAGCTCCGGATAATTGCGGACAAATTGTTTCCGTTTGACGGTAATTTGACGTCTATTTGCAGTAATCTTTAACAAGAACTTTAAGTGTATTGAATACAAGAGATGAAGTGTAAATGATAGATATGGCATTAGGTTATAATAATAAACAGTAAATGTTATTATGTCAATAGCAGTTCTTGTGAATTTGTATCTAAAAAAATCTTCACGGACAACTTGAAATATGAGGCAGTAATGTACATTTTCATAATTATTTTAATGTCAGCATTGTCAATATGCTGTAAACTGTAAAGGAATAAAATGATTGCAACGGAACATGTGTTTTATTACTGAAAAGCTGCGCTCCGCGGTTTCACCCGCGTGACTCCGCTCCTGTTGGTCCTAGCGTGATGATATATAGCCTATGGCCTTCCTCGATGAATGGCCTATCTAACACCGAATGAATTTTTCAAATCGGACCAGTTCCTGAGATTAGCGCGTTTAAGCAAGCACACTCATCAGCTTTATAATATTAGTATAGATATAACCCTTACATTATAAATTGAAACAGTGCTTTTATAATGATAACAAACTTAAAACTCTTTAATTTCCAAATTTCATACATAATTCCTATCAGCATCACAACATCCAAATACGTAATAAATCTCCCATGCGCGAAATAAAATGCTGTAATATTCTAAATTTACGATTCAACTATATTCAATACATACATTGCCTGTCGTAAACTAGCGAAGCACTGACACGATACAAGATAGCGATCTATGTATGCTAAAGAGTTGCCAACTATCGCGAGCTTGTGACCTGAATGCGAGGTATAAGTATCTGAAGATATTAGATAAGAAAACGCTTTTGTAGCGATATCTACTGAAAGTTATATTAATACGTTTTGAAAATATGTACTCTCAAGATAGATCGAATAAAGTTATGTTTTAAAATATTTCTCTGTTTGGAGGTATATACGATTTTTTTGGGTAGTTTTTTGGAATTGGTTTATAATTTTGTGATTAATATCGACGTATTTCAGTCATAATTAGATAAATAAGGTAAAACCTATAGGTATAAAACAGGCATACAAAAAACGTTTCAAAAGTGTAAGATTTTATAACAGACCAGAGCTTAAGGATGATAAAATAATAGGCCTATATTACAATTTATCTGAGAAGCGTTGCAAAAAATCTAAAATAAAAAATTTGCATTAAATAGCAACAAAAACACCAATGAGTTAAAATGCTCAAAATTACACACCTGAAAATAGCTCGGAAACCTTTCGCAACCTTTAATTTCCAACAAAGATGCTATCGCTAAAACTTCTATTAGGTGAACAAACTTCGAACATTGAAAACTACTGATTTGGCCGAATAAACTTAATGTTCCGTGCAAAATAACAGTTCCTTTGGTAACCTTCTGAATTAATACACACTATGCTAGCTCTACATTCTCTACCTTCCTTTCATAGTTTTATTAGTAGTATACATTATGTACATTATTTTTTCTTTAAGAACGTTTATATTGATGTTCACATAAACTCATAAGAATCTATTTTTATGATGATCAGAAGCACTAGGTTTAAAAACTTGGATAAGTACTAATTTATAAATGACTCATATTTGTAGCTTGAATAATAAACATAAATTGACCAAATTAGACTAATTTGGGTTCTAACTGTTGACCATAAATAATGCCTAACTCATTCATTTCAAATTCTTTCAAATAAAAAACTTTACCATTTTTAATGGGGAATTCAGGTGCAACTTTACCTTTCTATTTTAAGACTTTAGCTAAAGATTTTCTTTTCGAGAATATACAGCTACCATAAACCTATCCCTGTATAACAAAGTAGCGTGCACCCAGTTCGTGGACGAGCAAATAGACGACATTTATCGCCGTACAAGCGACCAAATTAAATTATACCATGCCAATTTCAGGGAATATTAATGTGAGCTCCTCGTAAACAAATATAGGGTACCCTATAATTTTGCAACATAAACGAGAAAGACAATAATTTTGATACTTCTAAACATTCCGTGATATCCATTTTATGTATAGAATCTGAATAGAATTTACATATTTTAATTGGCTATTTCTCATGTTTAACACTGGCACAATAATATTTTCATATTTATATTTGTTTAAGATATGTGTAATAATAACCTTAAATTATTCCCACCATACAAATATTAATAATTTTGTATGGTAGTATGACTAAATTAAACAGTTATGGCCGGTGGCCCTAAAAAATTATTGATAGTAATTTATTTCTATTTATAAAAGGGCAACATCTTCATCCTTATCGATAACCTTAGTTTTAAAGACTTACTTAATTCTTCTCCCTCTTATCTCATTCAATTTTTTTCAAAATAGCTTCCCTACCAAACTGAAATCTAAATATTGCTCAATAAAGAATCGAAAGACTTCAAAGTTAACAGTAAAGTTTGTCTGTGAAATGCTAAAACCAAAGTGTCACTGATCGCATCAAAATAAATAAAAACAGAGCAGTTCAACCAAACTTATAATTGTCGTCTTTTTGCTTGAAAAATGTGAACGAAGTGGAACTTTGCATGATCTAATCCAACTGAATCGCAACATTTTATAAAGTTCATTGCACACTGGGTTCGAATTTAAAGGATTTGTCGTGTTATAAAATAACAAAACAAAAATTCTATTCAATGTTTGAAATCGAAAATATTTTTTAAAAGTCGGCTAACAAATAGACAGGATAGACAAGATGCATGCACTAATCAATTGTTATTATTTAAATAAATTCTTAAAGTCTGTAGATAAGAAAGGTGAAGAGAGGCACGGCCGCGGTGAAGCGCGGCGGTCCAACGCGCATTTATCAACCTGTAGCCGCAGGTTTTTTAGGAATCAAAACGGAACTCGTATACGTGACATCTCGTTGTGTACTTTTAGCCAGAAAGCAGACGTTACAAGAAACAGACAGAACGTCTATTAACAATTTTTTCCCATTGTACCTCCAGCATAACAGAATGTTTACGACAAAGCTCAACATGGCATCGCCGCCGTCAGTATCAAACCGCACGGAAATCTGCCACGTCGTCTGCTTTCCGGGCAAATATCTACTCGAGTCTTATAAAAACTTTGAAAATATAATATTTTTCGTACTAACTTCTAACGAGATTCCTGAGAAATCTTTAACGATAAAAAAAATTAAAAGACAGTTTCGGGAAAATAAACCACCGTGCAAATGCGAATGAGGATCTTTAAATTACATGTCATTTAGAAATTAATTTAGAAATAAATTAATGTCTCGGATGAACTGAACGGTACGTATATTATAAGTATTAATGTACTCCACGAATGTAGTTATAGGTTATTGTATACAACAGGTAATGCAGTACGTAAAAAATATCCAACAATTGCAATAGTAAAACCGCATAACTGAGAATAGTAATTTTCTATCCAAGTCACTATCAATGAAAATTAAATATCCTGTGTCACGCTTGCTTTCAAATCAATTATATTTAATTAATCAATCCCCAAGTTAACGTGGGGAAAGCAACAGGCAGTTAATGATGTGATTTTTCTTGAAGCTTATAGTATACTGAAATTTCGCCCCATTTAATACCTATGTAGGAATACCTGCTCAAACGACGAAAAAATGAATAATATAAACATTTTTTTTCTGCACTAACTATTTCGAAATAATGGTAGCTGTTACCGTCAATGGAAGATTATTACTTCTCATTTATTTTAGTCAAAAAGTTTTTTGCAGTCAAATATAAATCATTTGTTAACAAAAGCAATATATTTTCAGAAGCTACACTCGATGGCAACTCGAGATATAACAACAATTAATTATGAAAGCAGTAAGAGCTGCATGTACAAGCGATCGCATGTCTAGATGCCTTTAAATTTGGCGAGCGGTGTAATATGCCAGCGCTCTGGCAATCCTCTCAACGACCTATGTACATTCGAACCGTATGGGTCGACGGATTCCGACATCCAATACTTAACTACGACGATCCTTGTTATATTAAACTGAGCGCGAAAAGAAGACCTTATTCATCGGCCAGTACCCATAAAACATCAACAAAAATTCGAAGTGGGCGCCTTAGTCACCGACACGAGGATTTGGAAGACTGTTTACTAAAGTTACGTCTTGTGATAACAAACGATAAATCATTAAAAGGCGATCAAGAACCTGGCGTGGAAAAACTTAATCTATCCGACGTTGATGACTCCGACGACGAACTGAGAATAACAGCGTCTCCGCAACCTTTAAACGATTTCGATTCATCCAGATACGATAACATAACCATGAAAGCTATAAAGAGTAATCGGACTTCCCGGACCGATTCTAAGGAAAACACAGAATTGTCGGATAGAGTACTACAATGGCTAGACCTAGCTGGCAAGATAGATCTGCTGAAGGAAGATACGGGCGAAAGGATGTCCCAACCGCGGCACAGTTGGCCAGAAATACAAAAGCGGAATTTAATTAAATCAAAGACGTCAGCCGATTTAAAGGCAAAGGAGTCAAAACAGATCGAACAGAAACTGAGTGGCCCTATCGATCGGAATGAATTTAATGTGCCAACGTCGAATACGATTGAGAACTACGCACGGCAGTCACGAAACGTGAAAAGCACGCTGCGACACGACACAAGGATAAAGGAAAACAGACGGGCCAAAGATATAAAGCGTAACATAGTGGAAACCAGACAGAAAGTAGTCACTGAGAGGAGTGCGGTGGAGAAACAGTACGCGGAGTTAGTTAGCAAGAAATTGATTCCAGATGTGGGAAAAGTTAAAAAGCAGGTGCACATTTTTATGCCAGAGGCGTTGCCGAAACGAACGGACTCTAATGTGACTAGTCGAACGCAGAGTCTGCTATCGCAGAAAATTTAATAAGGTATACTTATTAATCCTTTCTTGTAAAATTGACTTTCTAAAAAATATGATTTGTGAGTAATTATTGTAATAACTTCGATTGTAATAATTATAAAATTTCATCAAATTAAATTGTTTTAAATGTCATGTTGCTGTATTGATAATTTGTGTTATTCGAAATAACAGCATAGATATACATGTATAATTACATAGGTGTTTCTATGAGCTATCGAGCAAACGTGCGAATGTAGAAAATCAACTACCAATAATATATGTTGTTTTCTAAATACACTAAAAAAATCAAGTGCTATCATAACACAGTGACCTATAAAAACGATGTATTATTTAGTTACAAATAAACTAAAAACATATTAACATTATCTTATATTTGCATTTTTTTATCAACATAAAGATTTCCTGATAACAATGTCAGATGGCAAAGTACATGTTAATGTTTACTTGCAAATTATGTTTCAGGCTCGTACTATGTTGTATTATGTCCACAGGCAGGTCATATCTATGTCGTAGGCAAAATGGATGATTTCGTCTTTTACAAACAGCGTCGTAATTTGGCATTTCGTATTATGTCTAGAATTCGAAATCGGAAAATTTTAAAATAGAAATTTTTAGATGCCTGAAAAACACTTATGAAATTAAAGATATTTTAACTAGGCCACTAGTTCCTATTCACACATTTCTTTATCAAACTTTGACACGCTAAATCCATATCCAAACTAATCAAAATCAATATTATAAAATATCTGATACGATTATTGTTTGTGTTACGTAGATTTTATTTAATCCATCAGGCCCCGGAATCACAGACACAATAGAAAATCTATTGTGTCGCGGTCGGATCTGGCCGTTCGGGGCTCAATAGGTTAAACGCTATTCATTGAAGATAGTCATTCCATAGAAGAATAAAATAACAAAATCTATAAACAAATAACAATAAAAACCTGAACTCACCCCAAAGCCAACAGTAGCGACATCTCTCGCCTGGAAGCGCGAACGCAGCGGGGGGTCTAGTGGTTGTCCCGAGTACCTTGGTACCGGCAAGCCTAGCGCAATCACGCGGAACCGTTCGTCCACACGCACTAGACGCCATTTTGATACTTCTTCAAGACCATGCTCCTAAATGTTTGGATAATATAAAGTGTTAAGTTGACAAAAGCAAAAGGTATGAGTCACTGTTAAAAGTAAAAAATGGTAAATGTAAGACAAAAGTAAAATATTAAAGACAAAATATTAATACAGATTTTTTTGGCCCTTTTTACTCCAACTTCATAGACAAAATTATTAAAATTAAATTCACATTTTACAATTTACTATAACATTAATAAAATATAATATAAGGTATAATGTATTTTTCAATAATAATACCTCTACTTACCTCAAGCAATTTATCATATCTTGATGATGGTATCAAAAACCTGCCATCTTCCAAGTGCATCTCCCTATTTTCCAGCAGATTATTTAGGACTGGCAACACATTTCGCTCTGCCTTCTCTATGCCCTCTATGACAAGAACTCTTCCTTCGATGGCGGCTCGAACTGCACTCTGTATAATAATAAATACTTATATAAAAAATCATGAAATGGAAAATAACAGATAAAATACCCCTAAAATATTTTATTATGATAATATTTTTGTGGTGTATACTCTCATAGTGTTTTCTGTGCTATCAATATTAATCCTAGTTCAAACTCAAAAATAATTATCTCAGTCACACATCACATTAAAAATAAACAACAACATACCTGATCAAAATATTTGGCCGAAGAACTTTGAATTTCCCTTCTCTGTTTCAGATCAGCTTCGGTTGTGTCACGGGAAAGTGCCACATACTCTAATTCCCTTTGTGTTAACTCCAAGTACTGAAGAGCTACTTTACGTCTAAAAAAAATATATTAATTTTAATTTAATATTATCAGAAAAAAAGGCTTTAATATAGATCAGACTAAAATCTTAACAAATTTCAGGACCATTATAGTACAATAGTTATTTAATAAAAGAAAATAATCTTAAGAACTTCTGTATATTTAACATTAAAAAAAAATATGAACTCATGACCATACTTTTTTTTTAATTTTAACTGCTTTATTTTACGTTACATAAATGAACATTATACCTGCTTGGACCAGGTCTTCCCAACAGAAACATGTCCTGACCTAAAATATCCTTTTGCATCATCCATCTTAAGTTGCGGAGAGTACTTTGTGATAAGTTCTTAAGCTCTGCATCCTCTATGGTCACTAAAAATGTTATTTCAATTCAATCAATAATTTTTCAATTCAATTAAATAATTCAACCTCAGTAATTTGAGATTTGATAAATTCATATCAAAAGGAGCAAAAATTATGCAATTTTTGCTTTGTTGTTTTATAAAGTGACATTTTTGGAATATAATAAACTCATAACTCAACTTGTTCTCCAAGCATTTTGAATAGTCATGACAGATTTTCTATTAACCACTGTCTTGGAAAAGCAGTTTTTACAAAAATTAATCTTTTAAAGTGTGTTCTGGTTATAGTATCATATTTTTTCATATATCATTAAAATTACATTTCATTTGGGAAGCACTTTAGAATAGGTAACACCTCAAAACGGGGAGGGGGGAGGGATAGGGGGAGGGGGGAGGGGTAAAACCCCCCCTGTGAAGGGGGGGGCGCGGAGCCCCCCCCTTTATTTTATATTAATTTTTTTAGTTTGAGGTTAATTTCACACTTTATAGTACCAATTTAGTGTAGGTTACACCTCAAAAGTTTAAACCTACGTAGTTTTTTTTTGTTTGAGTGGGAATCGCCCTAAAGTCGCTTCTGGCACTCGCCGGCCGCTGCCGCGGCACGCTCGCTTCGCTCGCTCGGCTCGTGCGGCAGTTCAAGAGTTAACCTAACACGCTCGTCGCTTCGCTCCTCGCTACCTATTCTGATATTAAAAATAAAAGTTTAGAAGTTTTTAACCTACGTAGTTTTTTGAAGTGAAACTTCTTTATCGGGGTTGGAAAAAAATTTAGTGTAACATTTTTTCGTTACGCGTGACATTTTTCCGTTACGCGCCATCTTTTTCTTATCCCTACCACGCGTGATTCGACGTATTTCTGTAAAGTTGCATATAGTAAATAATTTTTTGAAAAATAAGGTCATAAAGAAGTTCACTAGTACACGCACACATTTTTTTTGTTTGAGTGGGAATCGCCCTAAAGTCGCTTCTGGCACTCGCCGGCCGCTGCCGCGGCACGCTCGCTTCGCTCGCTCGGCTCGTGCGGCAGTTCAAGACAAACCTAACACGCTCGTCGCTTCGCTCCTCGCTACCTATTTGAATACTAAAAGTAAAAGTTAATCGTTTTTAAAAACTGTAGCAAGTGAGCTATAAAAAAAACATTAAAATGTATCATTTATACTCTATGATAAGCTAGTATATTTGTATTGCTAATCTGCGATCTGCGTCATATTAACTTATCTGTGGCTTGTGCCTTGTTGTGAATACAAAATATTAGGGAACGATTTTTGGCTATACTAAATTGTTAAAATAATATTTTAACAAAATAAATTGTAATATGTAAATAAAGTAATAGGTACGTAAATATATTTAAAAATAATGCGTGTGAGTGTGATAATTAGACATTTTGATACTATAATGGCTTAAGATTTTACTTAAAGTTGCGTTTTTAGTACAAAAATATTACATTAAATATTTTTTTCAAAAAAATATATCTCAAAAACAAATGCACTCCGCACCTTGATATTTTGGTAAATGACACCTCTTAACCATACCTATCTACCAAAAAAATATCAATTTAAAATGAGGTGTTACTTATTCTAAAGCTGAGCCTTCATTTGATCTAAAAGTGAAAGACTAGTAAAATATAGGTTATTTTTTGTGTTACACTTACAGTACTTTCTTGGGACATATTCTATCTTTTTCGCACTTTTTATTTCTTTGCTTACATTTCCAATAGTCACTCTTCCTTCACTTGAATAAGCTCGAACTAATAATTTAGGGCTTACATTTATTTTACGACCGTTTAAAATACGGATTAAAACATCAATCCTACGCACGGTCACAGCCGGATTAAACACCATTTTATGAATTAAAAATTCGTTAATAAAATATTAATAAAATTATGGTGTTATTCTTGCATCATCGTAAAACTTTAATAAATATTTTTTATTTAATTAACTTAAACTATTTCGCGATAAATAGTCCAAAGTCCGCTAGGAGTAATTGTATTCTATGGTCCAAAGTCTAATTGTAAATAATTGTCAATAAAACAATGTCAATGTCATTTACACGATTTGCAAAACTTTTTGACAATTTGACGTCCAAGATTTGACGTCTCATTGTTAAATGTTGCCATTTCTATGGAGGTGGTTAAACGTGAGTCAAATGATACCAGATCACACCATGTGATAGCTTCATAAGATAAGGCTTCATTTGTATTTCAATTATTTTAATTTAATTTTCATGCAAACTGCAGACCTCTACATCATCAATTAAATTCAAGTATTAACCATTTTATCATTTACATTTTATGCCTTAAAAACCAATATTATACTTTGATATACTGTAAATAAAAGTGGTATATATTCATAAACATCTTTATTAGTATAGTGATACACATATGTGTAGGTGAATATTTAATACTATGAGAAAATTAACAATTGACCCAAAATAATAAATACTTTTGACTTAACTATATTTTACCTAAACATAGTTATAGATAACTAGACGGTATAAAATACGAAAAGGGTATAAACATATTGTTATATGTTTATGACAACAAAAACCAAAATCCATCATAATTTATGTATGAATATTGCACATTCAATTATAACATTTTTTATTAAATTGTTTCTAGATAAATTCAAATAATCTATTCTATATTATTTTCCTCATCTTCCATAGGTTCAATTTTAACGCTCACAAAATCAGTTGGTTCCAACTCATATTCATTATTTTCAACCTCTTGTTTACAAACGACTTCTGTGAACTTTGGATGTATATCCATATTGTTCTGAGATTCAGATTGTTCCGTTGAATTATCTTGTGTTTCATCATCAGAATGTTCCTCATTATCATCCGATTCTCCTGTACTTTCGTTATTTTCGTCTTTTTTATCCAATTGTAGTTTATTTGCCAATGTTACGAAGTCGCCTATAAGTAAATCTGTGACTTTTTTCTTGGGCGGTCCGAAAATGTTTGTCATGGTTTGCTCATCTAAGTTCAAATTGCATTCTCTTGGTTCTAATCGCGAATAATAGTCCTTTATGTTGATTGCTGCTCCGTTGAGATCGTGGCGTTTGCGTAGATGTTGAATTATTGTTCGCTTGACTGCGTATGATTTTGGACAGCATTTGCACTGAAACAAATGAACAGTTCTTTAATTGTATTACTTAACTAATTACAAAATTAAATAGCGTGGTGAGTATACGTAAATGCACGCATATTCGTAAAACAAATAATTATGGAGAGACTATAAAGTCTCATGATAATCGTGATTGAGCGTTAAAATAATTATATATATAGTTTAAAATGTTTTAATAGCTAAGGAAGAGTAATAACAATTTTTTTTTATGTATCATCTTCATTTGTATTTGTTTGTTGTAATTTAACACAAGAGCAGCTAAACCAATTATATTGCAAATCTTATCCTAATTTCCTTAATCCAGAGTTCAAATAAATTAAAAACTTGATTTATTGATGATATTCTTAATCAGAACAAGTTAAACAGGTCTTTTTCCCCCCTCCCCCTCATTTTTTTATCACTAAAATCACGGACTAAAATCTACATCTACACATTAAAAGAAATACTAACTCTAAATATATTAATAGTGCTATGCGTCATAACATGATGCCGCAATCCAGAACTGCTTGTGACCGTCTTCTGACATATCGGACACGTGAACTGTGTGTTCGTGTGCGACGTGCGCAAGTGACGTAACATGTAACGCTCGTCTTGGTACTTTTTATCTGAAATAAATAAAAAAAAAATAGTTTTTTTCTCTTCTAAATTTTACACAATATTGAGTAGTAAGTAAATTAACTACTTTTCAAGTTATAAAATTGCTTGAAAAGGTGGTTGGTTCCATTATTTTTGAAATGAGAGTTTTCCTGGTGGTCGTTATTAATAAAATAGGGCAAATAAATTTTTAATTTAATGTGGCTTTTAAACCAAATTACAAATCGATGCAACACTAATTATAAGAGTTTTAGAAAACACGATTTATTTTTGCAACAGAAATAAATGAATTCTAATATTATGCTATACATTATTCGTGTTATTAAAATCAAAGCGAACTTGATAACGAGAAAATAAAGGTATTTAAAATTTTATAAAATATAACACCAGAACGCAACTTCGACATAAAAATATAAAACACTAGCTTTCCACCCGCGGCTTCACCCGCGCAGTCAAAGAAAAACCCGCATAGTTCCCGTTCCCGTGGGATTTCCGGGATAAAACCTATCCTATTTCCCGGGGTAAAAAGTAGCCTATGTCCTTTCTCGGGTATCAAAATATCTCTATACCAAATTTCATGCAAATTGGTTCAGTAGTTAAGGTGTGATTGAGTAACAGACAGACAGACAGAGTTACTTTCGCATTTATAATATTAGTATGGATACATACCGCAAAGTGGACATTTCACATTCTCCGATTTGGCTATGTGCGTTTTCATATGTTCCCGCAGCGAACATGCGCTTGTGAATAATTTACTGCATATTGTACACGTTTCCAAATCTAGGAAAAATATTTAAAAAAATCAATTTTTTTTTTGACCCATGTAACAGATTATGGACTTTTTAATATATCTTAAATTATAATGAAGTCAATTTTTGTTTTTAAGTTCACTTTTTAAAAATTTTATTCAATAACAAAAAAACTCACTTTCTCCTGTATGTCTTCTTATATGGTAGGTAAGTTTGGACTTTTGCACGAAAGTCTGTCCACAGTATAGGCAAGCGTACGACGTGTCCTTGGAATGCGTCCTGTAAAAACATAATAATATATTTATAATTTCTCTAAGAACATTTTCTTAATTAACATTTTTATAGTATGTATGTGGAATTGATCTTTTACCACATAACTGCGTGCACAAAAGAAATAGCCCATGCTTAAAAGTTAATAATCTTAATCTCTGTTACAGTTATCTACTGTTCGAAATACATGCGCCACCGGCCGGCTACCGGCTAAGGTGCGGTCACAATGCAGATCTATATGGATAGAGCTGCTCTTGGCGAAGCGTGAGGCGATAGTAGCGCGTGCGGCTTTCAAATGTAGCTCAACGAAAGAAGGGGGCGGAGCTTAGCAGATACACAGCTCTGACGTCACATGTCACGTGACTCAGCACGTTGGTTACACGAACCGCACGCGCAGTATAGTTATAGTTCGAGTCAAACTTAATGGCGGTTCAGAAGTTAGGTGCAGGTGCGAGTGCGGATGCGCACAGGTCCCTTAACGTCCCGCCAATACCTAAAATTGTTTTCTGTCCATCGGATCGTAACATTAGAAATTTAGGTTAACATAAAACGGGACTCGAATTTTTTCTATTCTTTATAAATTTATATGTATAAAGCATTTAAATGCCATAAAACCAAAAATATCAATTTCACTTATTAGTCTTGTAGGCTAGATTGTAATTTATATAAGGTGCTATTTTTAAATTAGTAACCTTATAAAAAAATAAAAAATCGGATTGTACGATGTTCCGAGCCGCCATTAAGTTTGAACCGTGGTGTACCTAGTGTGCGACGTGCACGCGCCCTTGTCGGCGAAGGTGCGGTCGCAGTGCGGGCAGGCGTAGGGCCGCTCGCCCGTGTGGCGCCGCTCGTGCCGCAGCATGTTGGAGCGCTGCACGAACCGCATGGGGCAGTACGAGCACGCGTGCCGCGGGCCCTCGTGGATCTGCACGTGCTCGCGGTACGAGTCCTTCTTCTGTGGTGGAAAAAATATTGAATTTGAGACCCCGTTATGTATAATTAGCGAAAGAACACAAGACTATAAGCTTATTCCAGAAAAATATTTAAAAATTATCAATAAATGAAAACACTATTTCAAAAATAGTATGTAACATTTTTGATAAATACAATGGATTTGTTTTTAAAAAACATAGTATATATAATTTAAAAAAATAGTCTGAAAATGTTCGCTACCATCGATTGAAAATCTATACTAATATTATAAAGCTGAAAAGTTTGTTTGTTTGTTTGAACGCGCTAAGCTCGGGAACTACTGGTCCGATTTGAAAAATTATTTCGGTGTTAGATAGCTCATTTATCGAAGAAGGCTATAGGCTATATATCATCACGCTACGACCAACAGGAGTGGAGCCACGGGGGTGAAACCGCGCGGAGCAGCTAGTTAATCATATAGTACAATATTAATGAAAGTAATAAAACGTTACCGCAAACACTTTCCCACAATAGTCACACGTAAAGCTCTGTCTATTAGGCAGATGGTCTTGTTTGTGCATGTACAGTGATGATTTGTATTGAAATGACTTCCCACACTCAGGGCATTCGAACGGATGTCTTCCTGGATGACGGAGCAGGTAGTGCAGTTTTCTGCAAAATTTGATAGAGTTAAAATAATTCAGTGTAATTAATTTTTATTATTCATAACTTAAAAAAAGAGAAGACTTATTTCTTGTCCTATGTGTGAATTCGCAAGGGTGATATTACAGTTAATCTGTTATTGTTAGAAAGTAATTTAAATTTAGTATTTAAGTTAGTTAAGTTTATTTTGTATAATAAAATTGTATCTCTGTCGCATTGGGCATTGTCCTGTAATGGCAAGTGATGCTTTATAAATAATTAAATAAATAAAACTTAATTTTCTGCCATTTGAAAAAAAATTGGCCAAATGCGTCTTCACACGTGGCAGCTGCCGGGCTACAAATCGCACTCCACTGTAGCCCACCTCTCGTCCATAGTCTGCAGCACCTCCCTGCACAGCTTGCACTTGAACTTGCCGACGGCTCCGTGCGCCTGCGTCACGTGCGTGCTGCACACGTGGCAGCTGCCGGGCTACAAACCGCACTCCACTGTAGCCCACCTCTCGTCCATAGTCTGCAGCACCTCCCTGCACAGCTTGCACTTGAACTTGCCGACGGCTCCGTGCGCCTGCGTCACGTGCGTGCTGCACACGTGGCAGCTGCCGGGCTACAAACCGCACTCCACTGTAGCCCACCTCTCGTCCATAGTCTGCAGCACCTCCCTGCACAGCTTGCACTTGAACTTGCCGACGGCTCCGTGCGCCTGCGTCACGTGCGTGCTGCACGAGCGCGCGGTCGCAAACTCGCGCCCGCACACGTGGCAGCTGACCGCCTTCGGTTTTGATGAACGAACCGCGTGGACCGTCTGCAATGCACAAGAACTGTGTTATTTATTTTTGACAATTTTTCAATATCTATGGGGTAAAGTAATTCGTAAACATAAAGATACAATACCATAAAACTTTATTAAAACATAACCAAAGCAAGAAGAACTAAATTCCCTTGTTATAAATAATATGGTCAGTATATTGAATTTTTTTTATTCCAAAATTTATAAAGTGTGCCTTAAAATGAAGCACTAGCCTTACCTTAACATGCACCTTCAAAGATTTTTTCTGACTCAATGGCCTGTACACACAAGGATCTAAACAGCAATACAGCTTCCTTGCTTCCGGATGGTTCTCATCAAAGTGGGTGCGTATTTCTTCAAGAGACGGTAACAAGATGCAACAAACACAACATTTCAACAAATATATGTTCATCTGTGTTCTTTCATTGATATGTTCCTGCATGTAGTGATGTGTGAACCAAACCTAAAGGCAAAATATAAGTTTTACCATTACCAGCTTCAATAGTCAGGATGATGTCACACAAAATGGTATTTTTTTTTTATATCATTCGAAAAATTTACTGAATTATTTGCAATGATCATGTTATGATTCTAAAATATTAAAAATATTAAATTACATGCAAAGAGAAAATGTATAAAGGAAATGAAATGACCTTATCGCCAAAAGTCTTAGAACAATCTTCACACTTATAAAACTCATCTTTATGTTTTTCCAAATGTACTTTTATCTGATGTAATTCTCTGTCTGGTTCGTTCCAGAATAAAGTTGGACAATATTTACACTTAAAACCAAGATGGGGGCTGAAACAATTCTCATATTCTAATTCATCCCAATGTAAGGAAAGATGTTTCCTTGTAGATTCTCGATTATCAAATTCCTTATCGCAAAACTGGCATATCCAGAGATCTTCAAATTGACCCAATTCTGCCGTTATATGATTTCTAAGTTCATTATAAGTTTCGAAAGTCGTAGCACACACTCTACATGAGTACAATGATACAGTTTTCATGCAATGCATTTTAGATACGTGAACTGCTAACGAATTTGGATCATATAATTTTGTTTTACATATTGTACAGTCTATTTCTTTCGCCTCAGATTTAGTATTATAATCAACATCAGAGTTCTCTGGTACTGTTTTTATATCTATATCTTTTAACATTTTATCTATGTAGTTGAAATAGCACTTTTCCAATATAACTAATTCTAGTAGAGTCATATCAAAGTCCTCTTCACCTTGATAATCTATAATTTCTTCACTTATACTGTCTTCTATTACTGCTTCATCATTTTCAGTCTTCATATCTTCATCTTTTCCCTCATCATCTTTTAAATCATCATTTCTTATTTCACCACCTTTCACTTCATTTTCTTTTGTTTCCTCACTTTTACTACCATTATTACTCTTGACTTGTTCATCATCAGAATGGACTTCTTGTTTTACTTCTGGTACAACACTTATGTCAATATTTGGTTCATTTTGGTTAAACATTCCATCAGTTTGGTTGGAATAATCTTGTATTGCAAACGGCTTCTGCATTCCAACATATCCACATCTCATTTGACTTCTTAATTCCTCATGAATAAACTGCGGACTGACATCAACACCTTTAACAAAAAACGGTGGATCCTTTCCAGAAACCATATTGGAGAAGCATTTTAATGTGAAATGATGGTACCCCATGTAATGACTGAAGAAGGTTGATGCTGGATTATCTGTTTTAGAACATAGGAGGCATAGGAACTTGCATTGTGAGTCGAGTTGCCACAATTCTCCGAATATACATGAAATATTTGTGACATTATGCTTTTGATACAAATGGGTAGTATAATTGTCATCAGCTGGCACTCTAAAGTGACATAGACGGCAATGGACAAGGTTGTGTACAGTTTTTAAGTGATTTCTCAACAAATCTTCCACAGGGAAAGATTCCACGCATTGAGAACATGGCCAAGGTGTGTGGAATTTTTCATGTGCTTTCCATGCTTCTCTATCGGGAACAAAGTATCTGAAAATTTTTATATAAACTGTTGTATTTTAAAAATAACAGTAACAATAACTAACAGCAATTGATTGAATCATAGTAAGCTGATGAGGGAAATATCTATACTAATATTATAAAGCTGAAGAGTTTGTTTGTTTGTTTGGAAGAATACGCTAATCTCAGGAACTACTGATTCGTCCAATTTAAAAAATTCTTTTGGTGTTAGATAGCCCATTAATTGAGGAAGGCTATATGCTATATATCATCACGCTAAGACCAACAGAAGCGGAGCAATGCGGGTGAAATCGCGGAGCACAGCTAGTGTTTATATAAAAATCAAGCACAAACTGGTGTAGTAATACATAGTTTGTTTAAAATTCAGATAATATTGTGTTTTGGTATTGAAGCAGACTGTAAATACAAACGTGAATTTACCTGCATATGCCGCAAAAATCTTTTTTGTGATTTAAAACATAGTGAATTATAATTTTAGGTCTGTTTATGAACCAATCAGGACATAGTAAACAACTGTATGGGCCTGTCGTATTGAAATCCTTCAGATATAGCCAGACATCGGTCGGACGTTTGATAAGGGCTTGGGATACCAAAGCATTCGACGTAGAATTTGTACGATTCAGTTTTATTGTAACACCATATTTCTTAATCGGTATAATTTTTTTCTTCTTGGGTTTTTTTTCGTGAATTTTGATATCCACCGGAAAGACTTGGGGATTTATTTTCTTTGCTGCTGCTAATAACGATAGCGGCTCATCGTCAGATTCAACGGAACCCATAGTAAAATAATATGAAACAACCTTTTAACCTATAATTAACTAAATTAGCTGATATTTTTTTAGAAAATCCTAAAAAAACATTTTCTAATCAATATCAAATTGGTTGAGATTGGTTGATCAACAGACAAATTTACTGCAAAAACGTAGGTTTGACATAAATTCATTCGATTTTAGCCAATGTCTGACGATCTAAAAGTATTTTAGCCAATCCAATCGATAGAAACGTGTGAAATATTTTTTGTTTACTTTACGCTCGGAGCTGTGACACAAGATTGTCAAGTGTCAACTAAAAACAATGTCACAAACAATGTGGAGTGTTTATAGTCTATGGAGTTCCACGAAAGAAGTCTCGTTGAACGCTGTCGCGTCGGCGACTAAAATAATGTTGCCAATATTATTCAATCACATGTCCCCAGAGCTGGGGAAATATCTCAATGAAAGGGTTAAAAAGCAAATTCATATTCCATTATTGGTGCTGATTATGAATATTTAAATTGTAGAGAGAGTCTGTATCGGTTTCCTATCTGTTGTTTTTAAGCACCAGTGCTAATTTCGGTGTTTGAATTATATACCCGCATTTATTTAAGTTTCTTAAAGCAATCCTGCTTATAGGTAAACCAGAACCTGATGGCAATTAGGGAAATCAAAATTTAGAGTGTGCAACCCTAGGGAAAATGGACTGAACGATCTTGATACTGCTTATTTTTTATTTTGTCCTCGATATCATTAGTCACACTACATAAGTGGACAATACTGTACTTAATAATGAGATATCCACTTAATATTATGTAGGTACATACTTACACATACAATTACTTTTATATTGGTAATACATATTATTATTTACACATACCTATATTTGTATATTCATTATTATTAATTACTAGCGGTCCGCCCCGGCTTCGCCCGTGGTACATATTTACGTTTTCTCTACATAAAAACCATCCTCGTACTTCAAGGAATATAATAAAAAAAGAATTATCGAAATCGGTTCAGCCGTTCTCGAGTTATGCGCTTACCAACACATTTTGGGATTCATTTTTATATATAAGAAGATTATGCCATGTGAAAATATGGATGTAATGATAATGCAGATCAAAACTAGATTGCTTATATTTTTTTATAAAATAAAATAAAAATAAAATAAAACTATGTTTATTTTCGTAAGTATTAACAGGTACACACATTATAAAATTGAATTGGACAGCTTGGACTTGACGAATAGCCGTATTGGAAACTCCTGTAATAAGTTTTCATATAAAATTATATTGTTATCAACAAACAATTTATAGTTACCTACTTATAATATTTAATTTAAAGTATCAAACCGGGTAAGTTCAATTTACCAATAAAATCTTCAAAATTGAAAATTGTGATGTGTTGGACCCTTCTTCATCGAATATTTTTCTATACACATTATAAACAACACTTCTTGCTTGTGATCGCAGCGGCTTTTTCGACATTTTCGAAGATTTTTTAGACGAAATCCTAAAAATTATTCATCAACTGCGAAGAAGACAAATAATTTGACAACCAATTTGATAGTTGTCAAATAAAGTTGCCACATGAAAATCTTTTTCTTAAATATAAAAATGCCATCAGATTCTGGTAGACCTATAGCAAGGCCAATTTTTTTTAGGAGGGGAGGACAGGAGATCCATAGCACGGGCCACGGGGTTTACTCAGTTTGAGCTCCCACTTCATTATAAACGCAATCTTGACTGGGCAAGAAAAAAAAAAAAAAAACAGAATTTTTAATAAGGTTCAAATCATAGTGGAATGGTGGCAACTTGTTGTACAAAATACCGATCTGTCAAAAGTAGTTCATAACGTTGTCGTGGGACTTGAAGATTTCTACCGTAAAGTTATTACAATACTTCCTTTCAATATTTCCGTATATTAAACTTTAATTATTTTACTCATTCTATAATAATGAATATATTATTAATTAAAATAAAATTTGCTTAATTATGCATTATAATAGAGGAAATGGGTATCTACTTAAAATTACAATTACTCTACAAGTTATATTTAAATAGGTAGTAATATATGTACAAAATAATATAAATATCCAGTAAATAATATAAATGTTTTTCTTTTTTTTATGAAAATGACTACGAGTGTCTATTTTATAAATAAACACACACCCTAAGTAAGCTTTCCTTGTCTTTTCTCATACAGAAATATTTCATTTTACAAAATGCAGATTTGTTCTTATTTACAATTAATAATACATCCTGTGAATATATGATTCTAATTGAACAATGATATTGAATTCAACTTAAACTTAATTTAACTATATATTTATTCAGTAATAAAATCGTTTTCAAATTTAATTTACACAAAAATATTAAACACAATATAAATTGTTTTGCGGTATATGGAACGTATTGCAAAAAATATCCTGTCGTGGTGGCCATTTTATAGAGATTGGCTTGTCTATGGTGAAATCCAAAGAAAGGTGAAGCTAAACAAAAGGGTAGCATGTAGATAACATTTACTGAATTAATAGTAAATTACAATATAAAAGTAACTTATTGCATGTTATTATACGTCGCAATTAAGTGAGTTTAAGTGTTTTAACATACGCTGTTCCATACAAGTCCTTAATATGAAGTACAATGCATCGTGTAATGGTGGCCATTAAAAGAAATAATTATGAATATTGGCATACTACATATCAAATAAAAACTCAAAATTATTGTGTTCAGTGTCTATAGTGCATTTATATAAGTAACGAATGAACAATATGTAAACAAACGGATTGCTTGTGTACGAGTGTTTTGAATCGAGTGTAAATAGTGAGTTTACGATGGCCCAGAATCAAGGGGAGATTCAGGTGACACAGAATCAACCCGTTAATAAAGATAAGGATATATATGCTTGCCTTCCCGATATACGTACAAATGGTCCCTTGGGACCAGATGAACCATGCCCAGGTGGTGAAGAACTACGATGGTTGCCAGCTCAGGCTACTGACCGGGATTTGGTTATGTATTTAAGAGCTGCACGTTCAATGGCTGCATTTGCCGGTATGTGTGACGGCGGTTCCCCTGACGATGGCTGTGTAGCCGCAAGCCGTGATGATACAACAATAAATGCTCTCGACGTTTTACACGACTCTGGTTATGACCCAGGTCGTGCTTTACAAGCTCTCGTAAAATGCCCTGTCCCAAAAGGGATTGAGAAGAAGTGGTCGGAAGAAGAGACAAAACGATTTGTGAAAGGTATAAGGCAATTTGGTAAGAACTTTTTTAAAATCAAAAAAGATTTATTGCCTCATAAAGACACTGCAGAGTTAGTGGAGTTTTATTATTTATGGAAAAAGACACCAGGTGCTAGTAGTAACCGGCCTCATAGAAGAAGAAGACAAGCATTACGGCGAGTCCGCAATACAAGAAACTCTCGCGCTGGGACCCCTAAAGAACAAACGCCTGAGGCAACACCTACAACGCCTGACACTAATGGTTCCAGACCTTCACCAAATCCAAAAGAGGCTGGTGAAATGAGTTCAGTTACCGAAGATGAAAATTCTGAAGATGATAGTGATTCAAGGGATGCAGGAGATCTAGCTAAAGCTGATAATGGAAGAAGTGGAGATAATCCTGATGATTCACCAAGTAGGATGAGGACCAGAAATAAATCAAAAGAGCAAATAACGCCAACAATTAAAAAGGCACAAGAAGAAAGTGACAATGACACCAAGGCTAAGAAACCTACAAAACCAAATACACAAAGTACAAACACAAACAACAATAATGATAAAGTCCCCTCGTCTCCAGTTAGTAAAGATACTAAGAAGAAAGTGGCAAATGGTAAAGTTGTTGTTGTTGATGCATCAAAGGTAAAGAAACGCCTGCCTGATGATAGTAAAATAGAAGGCATAATGGATGGTGATGTACAAATGAAGAAAAAGAAAGCAGCTGAACCACCAGAAAGCCCCTCAGAAAGTCTAACAAATGATAGTTTTCCAGCCATGGATGAAACTGAAACCCCAGAGCCTGAACCTGAAGCTTGCGACTATAGTATTAATAAGACTGATAAAGAAAATATAGAACAAAATAAGGAACCAGAGTTGGAACAATCTACTAAGCCCGTTGAACCCCAAATTAAAGTAGAAACCAATGTTGAACCAATAATTAAGACAGAAAAGGATCCATTGCCTCCTGTTTTCAAAGTAAATGCAGAAAAAGATAATAGAGCTGTATTAGACTTGAAAACAGATACAACAGCAACTAAACCTCATGATAATATTGATCCCCGGTCATTTACAGTGTTTCCTAAGACTGAACTTATTATACCTAAAGTTACTCCAATGACAACAGAGGCTATGGAAAAAATAAAGATTAAAGAAGAGATAGATACCGATGATCAGTCTATGAATTTACAAAAAGATGAATTCCAAAAAGATCCATTGGCTCAAAATTACCCAGCACATTCAATCAACCAAGTAAATAAACCACTTATTATGGAACACACTAACTTCTTCGTAAAAGACAGCCATATATATAATCCTAAATTAAGCCATAGCATTAAAATAGAAGGTGTTCCTAATCCAATCTTTAATCCTGTTAATATTAAGGATAATAATTCAATAATAAGGAATGCTAAAGATTATTCAAACAATGTGCCTCCATTCCCATACACATCAAATATTAACTTTTCGAATGATGCGAATAAACATAATCCATTAATAAATCCCTTGAAAACTGTGATTAAATTAGAACCGAGAGATGAGGCAAGTGAAATGAAAAATCAGAATACACCAGAGATATTTACTGCTACAATATCATCAGCTAATAAAGTTGACTCTCCAAATACTCCAAGATTGGAATCTTTACAAAGAATCAGTCCATCCCCTACAAGTGTGCGTGGATCATCTCCACCCCACATGGAACATCCACCTGCGACTAATACTGAACCTATTTCTCCTGCAAATACTCAAGAAATGAAATCGCAAGAATCAGATGTAGATGATAAGCAACCAACTGATTTGAAAACTCAACCCATGCCAAAAGCCGATAATCAAAATACTAACATCAGACCACCAATATTCCCTGCACCAGTTAGACCTGAAAATCTTGGAATTAGACCAACTGAAATACCAAATATACCTGTGTCAGGACATAGCATGCCTCCACCTCCTCTCAGCCAGCCCTCAATTTCAGGGCTGTTGCCGCCAGGACCTTTAATATCTGTAAGCGGTGGAGGATCGAACATTGGTCCTTATGGATTCATGCCATCCTCATTATATGGTCACAGTCATCCAGGTTTGGAAAAACCAAGTTCATTACCACCACTAATGCAACAGGTGCCTCCTTCACATAGCATTTCTAGTGGAAATATAATGCAGTCTCAATCCAATCAAAATGATCCATCAATGCCGCAAGACTTGAAGATAAAACAAGAAGTTCCAGATAATATGCCTGCCAATCTCTCAACTCAAAGTGTTTCTGATCCTCTACAGTCATTGAAAGAAGTGAAAGTTCCAGGATATCCAATTGGAAGTTCAATAGCACAGCATTTGAGCTCTGAAAGGGACAGAGAATCAATATCAAGTGTTGAAAATAATAGTAGACCACCAAGTCAACCTACAAATGAAAATTCAAGTATGCCAAGTGCTTTCCTCGGACCTAGAATAGAAAGCATTAAGAAAGAGCCAGATTTCCTGCACCAACCTCACATAACTCCAGTATCTACAAGTCAAAGCAGTGGAATGGATACATCGAGTACTATTCCTCCTGTTAAAAGCCCTCATACTCCAACACCTATTAAAAGTCAATCAAGTCACAATGGGACCCCAAGTCATCCACATCCTTCAGCTACCACTTCTCCGTTCTCAAGACATCTCACCAGTCCGTCACAGCCCAGACAAATTTCAGCATCTCCTGTACAACCAAATACTCCTGTTTCTCATTCAGCTCTAAACTTGATGAATCCAACTCCATTATCAATTCCTTCTACAATGGCAGGTCCTATATTACACTCAAGTCAACAGCACGGCCCTCCACCACCACATCCTTTTGCGTCGCATCTACATCATCCACATCATCCATTGCTTCATCCATCTTCAATATTTCAGCTTTCTGCAGCCGCTGCAGCACATGCTATGCATCCTTACTATTCTCACCCTCATCCTGGTTATTCAATGCCATATCCATATCCTTATGGTCCATTGCCTCAGCCACATCCGATACCTCCAATGCATCCATCGTCAAGTACACCTGGTAGACATGATCCTTCAAAACCATCTACCATAGAATCTACTACCATGCTTAGTGCTCATCATAGTACAAGTTCTTCTGTTACGACAAGATCTTTGAGAGAAATATCTGAAACTACAGAGGATCCAAGGAATCCGAATTCCACAACCGAGCGACATCAATTGCATGAAACTACTATGACGCATCATCATTCAACAAGTCACCACAGCGCTGTTCACACGAGTACGGAAAAACAGCCTAGTCATGTTGGCGGTGGGACAAATCATACCCTCTCGATATCACACTCAACATCAAGCAGTTCCTCCCAATCCATACAGCATAAGATAAATACACAACAGAAATCCAGTTCTCACTCAAGTTCTCCGCATCACCTATCAGCAAGTGTATCGCAGACAACCAGCTCTTCGTCGAGCGTTAATAATCATACGCATCACCATTCGCATCATTTGGCTCATCACCCCGAAAGACTCTCTCCCGCAGATTCTATGCTACTTCGACATCATCCAAAGATGATGCCTGGAAATCCAAATCATCTTATGATACAACCACCATCAATGGGTCATCCCATGAGTTTGGCCTTACCTCCAGGCCCGGGTCCAAGTTCTATTGAAAGTTTACGATTACACGCTCAAGCTGCAGCTGGATTACAGGCTTCTCACGGTAGATCTGGGTCGCCTCATCAACTTCCACCTGGACATCCACATTTACGTGGACCACCTCGGCCAATACCTGATGATAATCCTGAATTGAAGTTAGAGACACAATCACAACCTGAAGAGGAAGAAATTCCAAGTCCGGCACATATTCCGCATGGACCTAGTCCTGAGCCGAAAATTGAAGACACGGAATGTCATCGATCGCAATCTGCAATATTCTTAAGACATTGGAATCGTGGTGATTACAATTCATGTACTCGCACAGACCTTATATTCAAACCAGTGCCAGAATCTAAACTTGCACGTAAACGGGAGGAACGTTTGAGGAAACAAGCAGAAAGAGATCGAGAGGAAAGAGAAAAAATAGCTCAACAAGCACACAGAAAAATAGCTACACCAGAAAAGCCAGATACGAAACCGCCGTCAAGAGGTGCTATCGAAACAATAACATCTCCGTACTTTCCAAGGCCGCCCGGATATCCCGATTCACCATCTTTACGACAGCTTTCCGATTACGCTAGGCCACACGCTGGCTTTAGTCCAGGAAACCTGCCTCGTCATTGTATGGATCCAATGCTTCAATACCAATTAAGCTCTATGTACGGCGCTGCTGGAGCCCGTGAGCGCCTTGAACTGGAGCATCTCGAACGAGAAAAGAGAGATAGAGAAATAAGAGAACTAAGAGAAAGAGAGTTGAATGATAGACTGAAAGAGGAACTGCTCAAAAATAATGTAGGACCGCGTGCTCTAGATCCACATTGGTTGGAAATGCATCGGAGGTATGGTATGCCACCGCCGCCACCCCAAGGTGCTATACCAGTACAATTTGGTTTATACCCACCTGGGCACGGCCCGGGAGGGCTTTCGCAGTTGGAGCGTGAACGACTAGAGAGATTAGGTATTCCTCCGGCAGGTGCAGGAGGTCCACCCCAGTCGGTGCCTGTTTCTGGTGCTCCCTCTCATCACCCACATCATCCACACCCTGGCGTTGCCGCGGCGCAATTAGAAGCGGCTGAAAGATTAGCGCTTGCCGCCGACCCAATGGTACGTTTACAAATGGCGGGAATAAATCCTGAATACCATGCGCACACCCACGCTCACACACATGCGCACTCTCACACCCATTTACACCTACATCCTGGACAACAAGCTGCAGCGCAAGCCCAGCAGGATGCATTAAGCTTAGGACTCGGAGGTAGTGCTCCATATCGACCACTGCCTCATCCAGATTTGCTCGGGAGACCTTATGCCGAGCAGCTAGCGCAACAGGCGGCAGCTCATGAGCAGCTCCAACGACAGCTGTTGTTGGAGAGAGAAAGAGGATTTCTTCACCCGGCGCATCACGAAGACTTCCTTCGCCAGCAAAGGGAACGGGAACTGAAAGTGCGGGCGCTAGAAGAAGCCGCCAGAGCTTCGCGTCCGTAGTACGCCGCGCGCCCTAAGCCCGACAATGACGTAGTCTTGATCGAGTAAAGGACGCCCCCACAGACGCTATAGCCTTGTAAAATATATAAATTAAAGTGTTCACGCGATAGTGCTACGAGATTGAGGACCGAACTATTTTATTTTATACGTGTGACGACATCTGTAATTTATATACATAACTATTTAAGTTTTTATAATACTTTTATAGCATGGCCGTATATTACGCTTGTAATCCATGCTCAAATTTATTTCTTAACTACTAGTCATAATTAAATTTTATTTGTAGAGGATGAAACAATGAGTCACACAGTGTGGTTTTAGTTTAAATTATTAATGTTTTGTATGTTTTAGTAATAACAAACATTTTATGGGTGCTGGATAGCATTCATGTGAATGGCCACATGATTAGTGTTTATGTAAAAAGTAATAATCTCAACGCTTTTATGTTCATGACATAATAATTATCTATATTTAACTGAAGTTGTAAAATAAGTAATTAGGGTTTCCGCTGTTTATCATTGACTAAAATAAATTGACTTTTTGTTAATACCTGCTACTTATTATATTGTTAGTTTAAAAACAATAATTTATATTTACATAATATCAATTTGTACAATAATACGAAAATTCATTTGATTTTGAAAGAGGAAGTTTAAACAGTTAACGAAAGGTACAACTTCACAATACTTGAGTATCATTGAAGTTGATATTATATTATTTTAGTTTGCAACACGTTAAGTTCTTGGTGCAAAGTTTATTGACTGGAATGGAGAAAAATATTACTATGAATTTGTAAAACTATGTCTTTTGCGTAAAGCTCTATACAACAATATACATTTTCTCAACACATAAAATTATAAGCAAGTAAATCCCAGTATCTAACGATATATGTGTAAATTATTATTATATTATATATTTTAAGTTGTAATAAAGTTTGAAGTTGAAGCGAAATTTTTATTGAGTACAAAAATTTGTATGATACAATTTTACATACCGATACGAACAATTAGATGCAATAATACATTAATTAGTTACATAAGCCGAATTAACATTTTAAATATCAACTACTTATGTTTAGTGTACACAGTGTAATATTTGCAATATATAAGCTTAGTGTGTACTAAGCCTAAGAAGTTTTATAGGGACAGTAAATATTTATTAACTATTGGTTCTATTTTAAATTTAAGACTTGTAATTCTCACCCAATGTACACATTGAAATAATTCTAATGCACTACATTGTAAAATAAACCCATTTGTAACAAATTATAGAACTGTAGAGTTGATTTATGAAAATTATAGATTATCATAGATGTAATAAATTAAAAATGTCGCTTAGTAGGTATTATGTTCATAATGCCATAGTTACTTTCTGATATTTAAAAGAGAAATGAGTATTATTTTTAGATACAAATTATATCTTTAATTAAGAAGTTGCGTGTCGATTTAACGTCATTTATTTAGACAATAAGGTTAAATGGATGTCTTAGTGCTTTTGTGTAAATTTTTTGAATAATATATGTGGAAAAATTCATTTTGTCGTTTCTCTTTACACCTTAGTTATTATCTAGCCTTTAACTGCAAACATAGTCGTGTTTTTTGCCAACCTG
Organism: Colias behrii; assembly: GCA_029959065.1. Lineage (NCBI taxonomy): Eukaryota > Metazoa > Arthropoda > Insecta > Lepidoptera > Pieridae > Colias > Colias behrii. Next base: position 2,855,531 of record JARWMC010000013.1, read on the forward strand.
TTATTTGATAGGTTTTCCATTGAAGATTTTCTACCTAAATGCAGCTTGTGATATTAAGATTTTTTTTATGTGAACCTATTGATTATTTTTTAGTAAATGTATTTGCATTTAAAATACCTATACAAAGCCTATACCTAGTATATTATTATTAGTCTGTGCCTATACATATATTATGATCTTAATCAATCGTCACACTATAACGTATAAACGGTGAAAAGATATACCATGGATATACCTAATGCTTAGGCACTTAAAAAATGGCTAGACAAACAAATTAAAAGAACTTTTACCACATAATTTAACTTTGCTATTCAAACAGTAGGTACCTAATTTAAAATATCTAATATATATGTATGGATGTATGGATGTTTGTTACTCTTTCACGTAAAAACTACTGAACCGATTACAATGAAATTTAGCACACATATAGAGGGTAACTTGGATTAACACATAGGATAGATTTTATCCCGGAAATCCCACGGGAACGGGAACTATGCGGGTTTTCCTTTGAAAACGCGGGCGAAGCCGCGGGCGGAAATCTAGTTGTTTATATTGCTCATTAACGAATGTACCTAATACGAGAGCAAAGCTAGAGCTTTCATGATTCTATAAAAAAGTCTTTAAAAGTATATGTATAAGTACCTACTTAATGCAAAAGGAAATTAAAATATAAAAAAGAAGATTTGAATGTCAATTGTCCCAATTTGATAGAAGACAGACGTATCTAGGCGATAGTTTAATCAATAATCATTGAATAATGGGTAATTATTAGTGATAAACAAGAAGATGGGGTTAACGAGTCAAACCGGATTATTAGCCAGCTCTCCGCAGAAGTCAAGTTTATTTAAAGAAAAGGTAATTGCATATCAGCTTGTGGCTTCACTCGACCTCTCTTCTAGTATTAAGCTGAGTTGTCCATACTCCTGCATGTCTGCACATTTCACCCGCTGCAAGTTTTGTTTTTATGCTTCGATAAAAGTAAAAAAGACAGTTTCTTTCGTTTTTATTATGTTAGTAAAAAATATGTGAACATTAATTGTCATCTATAAATAAATAAAAAAGCAGCTTTTGTCCTGCATAATCACCTGTCGGGGCTAACCAAAGAGAATACAAATACTACGTGGGCTATCAAAATGTAGTTAGATCTTAAACTAGGTACCTACCAGAATAATTATTTTAAGTGGTAGGTAACTCGTAAGTATTGTTTTAACAATATAGCTATGGATTAAATAAATATGACTACAAAACTTATACGAGATTAATTCGCGCGCTTTTTGTATTAAGCCTTAGGAAGATCATATTATGCCTTTAATCATTATTCTTCGATGTTATAGAGTACAATAGAGCTAAGATGCGAAGTGACACCAGCTCCCTTCATGCTACGGCCTTACGCAGGGCTATACAACCCTTTCTCCCAAGCTTGCTCAGTGCTATGCAACCATCCAGCAGATACCACGACGAAGGAATTCGTTAAACGGGCTAAAGATGCCTGGGTAAGTTTAAGACAAAGTAGGTAGATATATATTTACTCCATTGCACTAAGAGTGTAGGTAATGTTTTCAGTGTTCACGTACAATTAGAACTTTGTAAAACTAACGGTTTCGTACTTTATAGGTATTGGAGGGAAAATCTCACTACTTTCAAGAAGATCTGTCCAAGTTTCAAGATCAGATTGATAAAGAAAAGAATAGAACTCCCCATGACATTGTTACCGAAGATATGTTTAGAAGGTACTGATTTTATTAGAACTAGGTTTCTATTATAAGAAAAATCATTTGTATGTTGCGTTATATGTTTCTGTACCAATTATATTGTCGCTATTTATATTTAATAATCGTAACATAAATTCCAGATACACAGAAACAGACTCCCGTCCTCTCACTCCTGCGCCTACCCTGGCCAGTGGAAAGTCGCGAGGTTCCAGACGATGTCTCACACCGGACCAGCCGCGTCAGAAAACTACCATAGTCTTGGATCTACGGAGAAGTCATAGCCAGGTGAAATGCTTATAGCTATTGATTATAATACGATTTAAATATGCGTTTTTTAATTTATTAATTGCAAAGACACTTTGTACATAGGGAAATATTCTCTTTTATTGATATGATACCGAAATGAACGAATTTATTGAGCGGATTACAATTAATTAAAATGAAAGCTAAGTTTTATATTAAAACTCAATTATTTATTAAATTATAAACTACGATATAGTTAGTTAGGAATATGGTTTAAACAAAAAGTCGTTTGATTGCATATCATCTAATAATTTAAATTGAAATATATATGTTATCGGAAATGTATGTAATCCGTCATTGTATACAATTCCTAGGAAATGTATGTAATTCCTAAAATCGCACGGAAATGTGTGAAATAAATTATTTTATACACATTTCCTAGGAAATCTATACATTTCCTAAATAGCTATCGGAAATGTAAAACATTTAAGATATTGATATGTCGCAGGCAAATTGTATATAATCTGGCCGTTTACAAACGGTCGGCATTTTGTTGTAACTATGCCGATAATTCGTAATCAGAAATTTTTGGTTTGGATAAGGGGGTGGGTTAGGTTAGTTTCGTGTTTTTTAGAACTACACAGAAATAGGAGCCCCACGAAGTGGGGCTCCGTCGGCTTGCGACCGTCTTTTTGTAGAATTTTGGAAAAAGACGAATTTTCGGCATATTAAAACAGCTAGCCGTAATGTAATACGGCGAATTATACAATCCGACTGCGCCAAATATACGCGGGGACAGCGGGACGAGGGGACTGATTACTTGCCAAATGAAAATTTGATTTTATAAGAATAAATATAAGTTGATTTTGTGATATTTACGTTAAAAGTAAGGGCACAGGCACACGATGCGTTGCGGCGCCGCACCGCAAAGATTTCACCGTGTCAGTGGGCACACGAGCGGTGCGGCGCCGTAACGTTGTTATGTCGCAGCGGCGTCGTAGCAGCGTTGCACAGCGTGTCCTTCCTTGTGACGCAAAACAACTGAGCGGTGCCGCTCCGACGTCGCACCGCATTCACCCCTCCCCGCCTCGTCTTGGTGGTTACAAGTCCGGTGCGGCGCCGGAGCGCATCGTGTGACATGCCACAGATATTTCTATGTAAGACGACGCAGCGACACCGCTCCGGCGCCGCACCGCCGCCGCAACGCATCGTGTGCCCCCGCTCTTAGATAGTTGATTTTTAAAATGTTAATTAGTAAAATAATAATATGAACATAATATTATTATAATTTTACGGTATGACTGTTACCCGATTGTATCAATAAGAGCTATAATAATAAAAAATAACAACGTGTTTTATTAGAAAGCATTTACTTTACACATTTCCTAATACGATATAGGAATTGTATAAAATTCCTAGGAAGATTATACATTTCCTAGGATATGCATGCATTAAATAGTTTTTTAAACAATATTTTATACATTTCCTAAATGGTATCGGAATTGTACACATTTCCTAGGAATTGTATAGAATTCCTTGATTTCATACATTTCCGGTAACATATACATTTTATATGCATAGATAACATATACCATACCTAAGCTTACATAAAAATTAACTGTATAGGCTTTCCTTTCGAATAATTTTACTGGCTCCTATTTTCAGGAAACCCTTTACTACCACGGGTATACGACATCCGAGATGACAGTCGCACAGACTACAAGCGCGACGAATGAAAGGTCGACGTTACCATCTCTTAACTTGTCAGAAGCAACCCACACTAGACTGATAAAGGGGCAATGTGAACAGCTACCACCGTTGGCATCACCACTGGTATTAGCTAAGCGGGTTGTTAAAGAGCCAGTCAGCGTTCGCACTATCAAGAAGGTACGTTTAAATAAATAGTTAAGATTTAGTGGTCCTTGTGTGTGTGTGAACCTTTGGTTTAGTGGCCCAAAAGCTTCATTTTCAAGTTAGTGATATGAGCATCGCTATTGGAAACAATCTGCAAAGCTGATAGTTCCTATCTCTATTGTGTTAATTTTTAGTTTCAAATCTTTTATATTATGGATTGCAAAACATTAGTTGAATTTATATTTTTGGTTTTATGGCATTCAAATGCTTTATAAATATAAATTTATAAAGAATAGAAAAAATTCAATCACGAGGCGGGACTCGAACCCGCATCCTTCGCGCCATTCCGGGGCGGATGCCTCACCAACTCAGCCACTCGTGACCCGCCCGAGTGATCGAATTTATTCTATTCTTTCAGTTTTATGTGTCTGAAGGGACACACCGCGCGCCATCTATTGAAATGATTAACAACCATTTCAACCAATATGAAGCACTTTTCAGTGAATACAATATTGTAACGATGGAACACGACCTTTTTTGTTGAATTTATATTTTTGGTTTTATGGCATTCAAATGCTTTATAAATATAAATTTATAAAGAATAGAAAAAATTCAATCACGAGGCGGGACTCGAACCCGCATCCTTCGCGCCATTCCGGGGCGGATGCCTCACCAACTCAGCCACTCGTGACCCGCCCGAGTGATCGAATTTATTCTATTCTTTCAGTTTTATGTGTCTGAAGGGACACACCGCGCGCCATCTATTGAAATGATTAACAACCATTTCAACCAATATGAAGCACTTTTCAGTGAATACAATATTGTAACGATGGAACACGACCTTTTTTGTTGAATTTATATTTTTGGTTTTATGGCATTCAAATGCTTTATAAATATAAATTTATAAAGAATAGAAAAAATTCAATCACGAGGCGGGACTCGAACCCGCATCCTTCGCGCCATTCCGGGGCGGATGCCTCACCAACTCAGCCACTCGTGACCCGCCCGAGTGATCGAATTTATTCTATTCTTTCAGTTTTATGTGTCTGAAGGGACACACCGCGCGCCATCTATTGAAATGATTAACAACCATTTCAACCAATATGAAGCACTTTTCAGTGAATACAATATTGTAACGATGGAACACGACCTTTTTTGTTGAATTTATATTTTTGGTTTTATGGCATTCAAATGCTTTATAAATATAAATTTATAAAGAATAGAAAAAATTCAATCACGAGGCGGGACTCGAACCCGCATCCTTCGCGCCATTCCGGGGCGGATGCCTCACCAACTCAGCCACTCGTGACCCGCCCGAGTGATCGAATTTATTCTATTCTTTCAGTTTTATGTGTCTGAAGGGACACACCGCGCGCCATCTATTGAAATGATTAACAACCATTTCAACCAATATGAAGCACTTTTCAGTGAATACAATATTGTAACGATGGAACACGACCTTTTTTGTTGAATTTATATTTTTGGTTTTATGGCATTCAAATGCTTTATAAATATAAATTTATAAAGAATAGAAAAAATTCAATCACGAGGCGGGACTCGAACCCGCATCCTTCGCGCCATTCCGGGGCGGATGCCTCACCAACTCAGCCACTCGTGACCCGCCCGAGTGATCGAATTTATTCTATTCTTTCAGTTTTATGTGTCTGAAGGGACACACCGCGCGCCATCTATTGAAATGATTAACAACCATTTCAACCAATATGAAGCACTTTTCAGTGAATACAATATTGTAACGATGGAACACGACCTTTTTTGTTGAATTTATATTTTTGGTTTTATGGCATTCAAATGCTTTATAAATATAAATTTATAAAGAATAGAAAAAATTCAATCACGAGGCGGGACTCGAACCCGCATCCTTCGCGCCATTCCGGGGCGGATGCCTCACCAACTCAGCCACTCGTGACCCGCCCGAGTGATCGAATTTATTCTATTCTTTCAGTTTTATGTGTCTGAAGGGACACACCGCGCGCCATCTATTGAAATGATTAACAACCATTTCAACCAATATGAAGCACTTTTCAGTGAATACAATATTGTAACGATGGAACACGACCTTTTTTGTTGAATTTATATTTTTGGTTTTATGGCATTCAAATGCTTTATAAATATAAATTTATAAAGAATAGAAAAAATTCAATCACGAGGCGGGACTCGAACCCGCATCCTTCGCGCCATTCCGGGGCGGATGCCTCACCAACTCAGCCACTCGTGACCCGCCCGAGTGATCGAATTTATTCTATTCTTTCAGTTTTATGTGTCTGAAGGGACACACCGCGCGCCATCTATTGAAATGATTAACAACCATTTCAACCAATATGAAGCACTTTTCAGTGAATACAATATTGTAACGATGGAACACGACCTTTTTTGTTGAATTTATATTTTTGGTTTTATGGCATTCAAATGCTTTATAAATATAAATTTATAAAGAATAGAAAAAATTCAATCACGAGGCGGGACTCGAACCCGCATCCTTCGCGCCATTCCGGGGCGGATGCCTCACCAACTCAGCCACTCGTGACCCGCCCGAGTGATCGAATTTATTCTATTCTTTCAGTTTTATGTGTCTGAAGGGACACACCGCGCGCCATCTATTGAAATGATTAACAACCATTTCAACCAATATGAAGCACTTTTCAGTGAATACAATATTGTAACGATGGAACACGACCTTTTTTGTTGAATTTATATTTTTGGTTTTATGGCATTCAAATGCTTTATAAATATAAATTTATAAAGAATAGAAAAAATTCAATCACGAGGCGGGACTCGAACCCGCATCCTTCGCGCCATTCCGGGGCGGATGCCTCACCAACTCAGCCACTCGTGACCCGCCCGAGTGATCGAATTTATTCTATTCTTTCAGTTTTATGTGTCTGAAGGGACACACCGCGCGCCATCTATTGAAATGATTAACAACCATTTCAACCAATATGAAGCACTTTTCAGTGAATACAATATTGTAACGATGGAACACGACCTTTTTTGTTGAATTTATATTTTTGGTTTTATGGCATTCAAATGCTTTATAAATATAAATTTATAAAGAATAGAAAAAATTCAATCACGAGGCGGGACTCGAACCCGCATCCTTCGCGCCATTCCGGGGCGGATGCCTCACCAACTCAGCCACTCGTGACCCGCCCGAGTGATCGAATTTATTCTATTCTTTCAGTTTTATGTGTCTGAAGGGACACACCGCGCGCCATCTATTGAAATGATTAACAACCATTTCAACCAATATGAAGCACTTTTCAGTGAATACAATATTGTAACGATGGAACACGACCTTTTTTGTTGAATTTATATTTTTGGTTTTATGGCATTCAAATGCTTTATAAATATAAATTTATAAAGAATAGAAAAAATTCAATCACGAGGCGGGACTCGAACCCGCATCCTTCGCGCCATTCCGGGGCGGATGCCTCACCAACTCAGCCACTCGTGACCCGCCCGAGTGATCGAATTTATTCTATTCTTTCAGTTTTATGTGTCTGAAGGGACACACCGCGCGCCATCTATTGAAATGATTAACAACCATTTCAACCAATATGAAGCACTTTTCAGTGAATACAATATTGTAACGATGGAACACGACCTTTTTTGTTGAATTTATATTTTTGGTTTTATGGCATTCAAATGCTTTATAAATATAAATTTATAAAGAATAGAAAAAATTCAATCACGAGGCGGGACTCGAACCCGCATCCTTCGCGCCATTCCGGGGCGGATGCCTCACCAACTCAGCCACTCGTGACCCGCCCGAGTGATCGAATTTATTCTATTCTTTCAGTTTTATGTGTCTGAAGGGACACACCGCGCGCCATCTATTGAAATGATTAACAACCATTTCAACCAATATGAAGCACTTTTCAGTGAATACAATATTGTAACGATGGAACACGACCTTTTTTGTTGAATTTATATTTTTGGTTTTATGGCATTCAAATGCTTTATAAATATAAATTTATAAAGAATAGAAAAAATTCAATCACGAGGCGGGACTCGAACCCGCATCCTTCGCGCCATTCCGGGGCGGATGCCTCACCAACTCAGCCACGCCAAAAAGGTCGTGTTCCATCGTTACAATATTGTATTCACTGAAAAGTGCTTCATATTGGTTGAAATGGTTGTTAATCATTTCAATAGATGGCGCGCGGTGTGTCCCTTCAGACACATAAAACTGAAAGAATAGAATAAATTCGATCACTCGGGCGGGTCACGAGTGGCTGAGTTGGTGAGGCATCCGCCCCGGAATGGCGCGAAGGATGCGGGTTCGAGTCCCGCCTCGTGATTGAATTTTTTCTATTCTTTATAAATTTATATTTATAAAGCATTTGAATGCCATAAAACCAAAAATATAAATTCAACAAAAAAGGTCGTGTTCCATCGTTACAATATTGTATTCACTGAAAAGTGCTTCATATTGGTTGAAATGGTTGTTAATCATTTCAATAGATGGCGCGCGGTGTGTCCCTTCAGACACATAAAACTGAAAGAATAGAATAAATTCGATCACTCGGGCGGGTCACGAGTGGCTGAGTTGGTGAGGCATCCGCCCCGGAATGGCGCGAAGGATGCGGGTTCGAGTCCCGCCTCGTGATTGAATTTTTTCTATTCTTTATAAATTTATATTTATAAAGCATTTGAATGCCATAAAACCAAAAATATAAATTCAACAAAAAAGGTCGTGTTCCATCGTTACAATATTGTATTCACTGAAAAGTGCTTCATATTGGTTGAAATGGTTGTTAATCATTTCAATAGATGGCGCGCGGTGTGTCCCTTCAGACACATAAAACTGAAAGAATAGAATAAATTCGATCACTCGGGCGGGTCACGAGTGGCTGAGTTGGTGAGGCATCCGCCCCGGAATGGCGCGAAGGATGCGGGTTCGAGTCCCGCCTCGTGATTGAATTTTTTCTATTCTTTATAAATTTATATTTATAAAGCATTTGAATGCCATAAAACCAAAAATATAAATTCAACAAAAAAGGTCGTGTTCCATCGTTACAATATTGTATTCACTGAAAAGTGCTTCATATTGGTTGAAATGGTTGTTAATCATTTCAATAGATGGCGCGCGGTGTGTCCCTTCAGACACATAAAACTGAAAGAATAGAATAAATTCGATCACTCGGGCGGGTCACGAGTGGCTGAGTTGGTGAGGCATCCGCCCCGGAATGGCGCGAAGGATGCGGGTTCGAGTCCCGCCTCGTGATTGAATTTTTTCTATTCTTTATAAATTTATATTTATAAAGCATTTGAATGCCATAAAACCAAAAATATAAATTCAACAAAAAAGGTCGTGTTCCATCGTTACAATATTGTATTCACTGAAAAGTGCTTCATATTGGTTGAAATGGTTGTTAATCATTTCAATAGATGGCGCGCGGTGTGTCCCTTCAGACACATAAAACTGAAAGAATAGAATAAATTCGATCACTCGGGCGGGTCACGAGTGGCTGAGTTGGTGAGGCATCCGCCCCGGAATGGCGCGAAGGATGCGGGTTCGAGTCCCGCCTCGTGATTGAATTTTTTCTATTCTTTATAAATTTATATTTATAAAGCATTTGAATGCCATAAAACCAAAAATATAAATTCAACAAAAAAGGTCGTGTTCCATCGTTACAATATTGTATTCACTGAAAAGTGCTTCATATTGGTTGAAATGGTTGTTAATCATTTCAATAGATGGCGCGCGGTGTGTCCCTTCAGACACATAAAACTGAAAGAATAGAATAAATTCGATCACTCGGGCGGGTCACGAGTGGCTGAGTTGGTGAGGCATCCGCCCCGGAATGGCGCGAAGGATGCGGGTTCGAGTCCCGCCTCGTGATTGAATTTTTTCTATTCTTTATAAATTTATATTTATAAAGCATTTGAATGCCATAAAACCAAAAATATAAATTCAACAAAAAAGGTCGTGTTCCATCGTTACAATATTGTATTCACTGAAAAGTGCTTCATATTGGTTGAAATGGTTGTTAATCATTTCAATAGATGGCGCGCGGTGTGTCCCTTCAGACACATAAAACTGAAAGAATAGAATAAATTCGATCACTCGGGCGGGTCACGAGTGGCTGAGTTGGTGAGGCATCCGCCCCGGAATGGCGCGAAGGATGCGGGTTCGAGTCCCGCCTCGTGATTGAATTTTTTCTATTCTTTATAAATTTATATTTATAAAGCATTTGAATGCCATAAAACCAAAAATATAAATTCAACAAAAAAGGTCGTGTTCCATCGTTACAATATTGTATTCACTGAAAAGTGCTTCATATTGGTTGAAATGGTTGTTAATCATTTCAATAGATGGCGCGCGGTGTGTCCCTTCAGACACATAAAACTGAAAGAATAGAATAAATTCGATCACTCGGGCGGGTCACGAGTGGCTGAGTTGGTGAGGCATCCGCCCCGGAATGGCGCGAAGGATGCGGGTTCGAGTCCCGCCTCGTGATTGAATTTTTTCTATTCTTTATAAATTTATACAAAACATTAGTTCCATTACTTTAACCGTTTCAATTGATTTAAAGAAAGTGGTAACTACTATACGATTACAGTATAGAGTTGTTAATAATAATCGGTTATCAGCACCTTCAAAGGTAACTAGACTGTGAACAAAATATTATTTCATACTTGATAAGTGGTAATCGATACATTGACGCACATGCTAACAAGTTAACGATTGAAACTATAAGTTTATTGTTAACACAACAGTCGATAAACATGTTCCCATTTTTAATATCGAAATCAAAATTACTCCAAATCAAAAGACCGAAAGAGCAAAAGAGTAAAGAAAAAAGTGTTGTCATTTCGTACGATAAATTAACGACGCGTAAATCGAAACGTATAAAGCGGAAATTGCTGAAGATACCGCCAATTATAGCGTCTAATTGTGATTGCTCATTAATGCATGTAACACGCATAGTTGTGAACTATGCACCGAAAAACAGGAAGCGTGACGCTTCCAACATAGTCCTATCTATGACATGGGGTACTGACCAAAAGAAACGCATAAGACTTCCCAGTGTCAAGACTAAAGAACAGACAACAAAAACAAAAAATGTTAAGAGAAAGGAATGCTATAATAGCGAAGAATTCTTCTTGAAACTAGAGGTGAATAATATTTTGTCGAGAGCAGAATTCATAAATTTTTACTTTTATAGGACAGAAAAATAATATGCAACATTGTAGTGTCATTATTAATGTGCAAATGATACGTAATTTGTTGGCGTTACTGATCTTATCGTCTTGGCCTCTGAGTGACACCTTTTTTAGTCAATTGTTATGAACGTTCCACCTATTTAATCGTGGCGTAAATGTCTAATTTTGTATTTCAGAACCAGCTCAAGGCATTGAATTTGGGAAAGACACCGAGAAATAAAAAGAACGATGGTCCAGCGTCACAACGCTCGAAGAGTGACAAGGATCTGGAGAATACTCCAGACGAATTGGTCCCTATGGATGATAGTGGTAACATTTAACTTTTTATATTTTCTAAAAAATCCTTGTTTCTCTGATCGAATTAGAATCTAATTTGAATTTTAATTTAAATTTTGATTTATGCTAATCTAAGTGATAAATTAATATTTTTCAAAATCGAGATCGGACCGATAACGAACTAACATCATCACTGTAATGTGGATCAAATCTTACATGAATGTATTGAGAAATATGTACCAGAGTGCATATTGAGAATCAGGCAATTTATAAATAAAACAAACGTTTTCTAAATATGCTTTATTAAAAATAAAAAAAAACTCTATTTAACTATTCTAACAAAGAATTCCAAAGATAACGCCTTTCAGGTACAATGGAAATGCGTAGGCGTGGTAAGAGACGTCGTAAAGGGCGCGGTGGTAGCGACCGCCTGACTTCTGCTGGACTAGCGGCACAATCCCAACAGGATCCTGAAACACAGGTTAGTTTTATAATTTATATATTTATTAATGGATATAACTTATTGGCTATAATGTAGAGGAGAAAAACATACGTCAAAATAAATGTTCCATTGAAAAGATCGTATTTGTGGCACTTTTTCGATAACATAAGTTACGGGCAGGAAATAAGCCAAGTATATGCTCCTATATCTTGATAACTATCATTAATTTAATTAGTATTTAATCGATTATTTTGGTCTCGTTTTATTCAAATTATAAGGTAGATTGATCTGACCAAGATCTTGGTAAGTTTTTTTCATAACATGAATAACATTTTTCGAGCTTGAGTGAGAGAGTGAGAGAGTGATTTGCTAGTATAATAACTAAAAGCTTATTAATTTCAAAGATTGCAGGCATTGGAACGGATTCCCAAAACCCCAGTTCGCGTGCCTCCATTGCTCCAACGAATGATGATGATATAATTATTCCTCCTATCGTCAAAACTAGCGTCGCAAAGAAAACTGACTCTTTCCTAGATGATGATATTTTGAAGTATTTACACAGGGAAGTTGACGAAGAAGCTATAGAGACTGAGTTTGATACAAAGGTAGGCATTTATATTTGTTACAGTTTATGAAATTTTATGAATATAAAAATTCAAATATACCGGGTGTAATCGTTAAGTGTGACGATTATTCCGAAACTATTACAGATATCAAAAAACTTTAAACTGATATTGAAAGGACTATACCTAATGAGTAAAATGACAATAATAACTTTTTAAAAATAACACGAAAAATATCCAATTCGCCTTTTCCAATAAGATTCACATTATAACAATTCTATGTAAATTGAAATATCGAACCTATCCAATCAAATCTGTATTACTATGCCATAAGTAGCTGGTTTATAACCCATAATACCCGAACTTTATGAAAAATATCACTGTAATAATTCGGTATTGCCATAAATAAAATACGTTTATTTTCCCAGCGTCGATATGTCCTACAAGAAGCGCTTCGAACTCGACCAGACCGTTCACACGGTCTGGAGATGCAGGCCCTCCTCAAGGAGATGCGGATACCAGCTGTCAGTCTGGGAGACTGGCTGCACATACCCAGGGTGTTTTCCAGGAAGAACGCAATATTCGGTCTGCCGATCGACTCGAATGATTTGGAATGTATGGTTTATGTATAATTTATTTGATGCATGATAATTTAAGATTTTTAAGAGTTCGTGTATGAGTAAAACATTCTTATCTTCTTTGAACATCTTTTCGCGGTATTAAAATTTGTCAAACGGAATTTATCCATTGCCCAACAATCAAAAAGAAATATAATTGAACTTGTTTAAAAAAAAAATAAACAAAACATTAAGAGTTTATTTCTTTATGTCTGTTATGGTTATTTTTATGTTTCTTTTCTTATTATTTTAGCGCTTACACCGATGATTTATGCAGCGAGGTTTGTGACGATAAAAAAATCGAAGCAGCTGCTATATCTTACAGTGTTAAGGAAATTTAGACCGAATGGTTACAGGATGCCAATTAAGGTGAGAAATAAATTGAAAGTTGGCAGTGGCGCCGCGAGACTTAAATTGAATGTGGGCAAGGTATATTTTTTACAAGGTACAAGTTACATTTTGCAAGGCCACACACGAGGTGACACACACACAACACATGACACGCGTGACACACTTCGCACGTGAGACTCGACACAAGTGACACGACACACGTGACACGACACACGTGATACGACACACGTGACACGACACAAGTGACACACTACAAACGTGACACACGACACACGTGGAACGTGACACTCGACACACGTGACACTCGACACACACATCACAAACGACACACGTGACACGTGACACTCGACACGCGACACATCACAAAGAATACACGAGACACTCGACACACAACACTGTGTGTGGCCTCGTGAAATGTACCTTGCCCACATTGAGTTTAAGTCTTGCAGCGCCACAGTTCCTTCCTTTTAGAGATATTAACTGTTAACTACCAAAATATTCATTATTTTGAAAATACAAAGAAGGCTTATCAGGGATATTGAAAATGTTTAATTTTTTTCTTTATAGGATATACAAGAAGGGCTCACATTAATGATGGGTGGTGTACTCACAAGTGAACAAGCGAATCAATTTCAAACTATCATGGAATGGGATTGTTACAAAGAGGAGGAAAATAACTCTGATGATATTAAACTAACACTACTGGATACGGGATATAGAAAACAGAGCGGCGGTGGAGACGCGGGGGAGGTATGAATTTCAAACGAATGTCACATTCGAATTAAGGTTTTTATTTTTATTTGGAAATTGCATGTAACGCGATATAGTAAGGATTTATAGAGTTCGTCATGAAGCGGATGTAATTTTTTTTAAGTATATATTTTACTTGAATATATTATTCCATCACCGACGCGACGGTCACTTTTGAAAATACGCAGATGGTTAGTTCTCCTTACCTCTAACATATTTTCACATAATTCTAGCACCCGTAATCCGATTTCAATTTTAATCAATTTCCGAAATCAGCTGCATTTATGTTTATTTTATACGTTTTATTACTTAATTAAATTTATAAATTTTCTTCATAGGTCGACTTGGACAGTATTAAATTCAAAACTTGGTGTGGTCTATGCGCTATTTGCGAAAGGATGTATGGACGATTTCCGCCAAGAGAAAAGGATTCTCCCGATGGGGTAATTTATGTTACTTTTATATGCACTAGGACCTAGGTTCAGTTCAACAAAAAAAACTTTTTTATCTGACCTGATTACGGGAGAAGAAAAGCTTTTTAGCAAAATGTATTTCATTAATTTTATTAAATATTTTTAGGTACTAAATTTTGTTCGTTCGAGATGTACAAATTACACAATCTTTGTATTGCCATCCTTTTGAATTTCATTCATTTGTAGAATATTTTTTTTTAAATACAATTTAAATATCTTTTACAGATTGAACTTAGTGACTTCTCAATGGTTGAAACAAAAATCGTCACCCTGAAAGTTCACAGTGGGCTAGCAGAGATTCTCAACACGATACGGACACGATAATATTATATAGTTTTATTTTAGTTCGTCTTTAAATAGAGATATTTAGCATTTTATACTGTTAATTATACATAAGTTTTGTAAAGAGAAATAAATTGTTTTTATAATTATTTACCTTTTGTGTTTGATTTTATTTCCTGACAATAATACCCTCGATACTTCCTACTAATGTAAAAATTTGTGAGGATATACATAGTAACATACTAGCGGTCCACCCCGGCTTCGCCCGTGGTACCTACATGTTTAAACTATCCTATCTCTCAAGTTGGATTGAACTGCACATGGTGTGCGAATTTTATTATAATCGGTTAAGTGGTTTAGGAGTCCATTGTGGACAAACATTGTGACACGAGATTTATATACATATATAACATATATGTTACTCTTTCGATGAAATTTGATAGGTATCTTGGTAGTTTAAATCCTCGAGTAATGTGGTAACATGTAGGCTACCTTTTATATAAATTTTGACGCGGTAAATGTCCACCATTTGCAGTGGTACTTGTAAATGACTTTTTCTTATAATCCTAATCTTAGCGTTACTATGAGATTATCAGTACAAAAAGTAGCATGTCGGTCCATATTTGTATATCAGCTACGTGCCAGTAAAAGTCACGTCAAAATCGGTCCAGCCATTCCAGAGATTAAACGGGACAGACACATAAAAAGCTATTTTCTTATATGAAATGTATACATTTAATAAAAAGCGGTTATATTTTTATTGTACAAACGACACTAAAATTTTAATTTTTATATTGGTATAGAATCTATACTAATATTATAAAGCTGAAGAGTTTGTTTGTTTGTTTGAACGCGCTAATCTCGGGAACTACTGGTCCGATTTGAAAAATTATTTCGGTGTTAGATAGCCCATTTATCGAGTAAGGCTATAGGCTGTGGCTATAGGCTATATATCATCACGCTAAGACCAACAGGAGCGGAGCACAGCGGGTAAAACCGCGGAGCTAGTAAACTAAATAGATACTATTACTTGTATACGTAGTATATTATTATTAGTCTGTGCTATTACCAACAACTTTTATCTTAGATCTACTGTGACTGTAATCTATGATTTTTTAAACATTTCGCTACAGCTATTAAAAAGTTAATTGTATTTCAAAATCAAACACATACTTTGAAGCGAATTGTTTAGCCCTGGACTTTTATGTCCCGCCTTGAAATAAAAGCAGAAATAATAATTCGGTAGGTAGCACAAGGTAAACATTCAAACATTCAAACATTTATTTATTTATTCAATTAGACTTCTTCTAGAAGCACTTTTGAAACGTCATAGGTACATATTTTTAACATTTACCACCGATTCGGAAAGCAGTATCTACGGAGAAGAATCGGCAAGAAACTCCATAGTTGCTCTTTTTAATCATGTCAGTTTTACAATTTAATTTTACAAATTACATATAATGAGTGTGATTACTATATTACTTGCTCTGTGGTGATTACCATCACTCTAGTCAAAAGCCAACGCGGCGAACCAATAAAATGATAATATGGAGAGCGTCCTTTGAAATCGATTTTATAATTAGAATTGACAATAACTGAGTCCCTGTAAATTTTTTGTGTAGACTTTTCTGTGTACAATGAGTACAAAGAGTTTTAAACACACAGAACAGTAAAGTAGATAGAAGTGTGATGTGGGCGTGGCCCACGTGTCACTTGTAAGGTAAGATCACCTAACTTGCTCCCAGTTGTGCGCAGAAAAATATTCGAGTCGGTTGTCAGCTGTCAAACCTTTTTTCCATATTTATTCATTAATTAGGACGTGTTGTTCGGTATTAGAGTGCAAAAATGATAGAAGACGAAATAATATCAGCAATGGAGGCATTTCATACCATCGGTAAGTCTTATTTTTATTTATTTTACATATAATATTTTATGTTATAACTTCGCTTGTAATTTGTCAAAATTGTATACAAATATCTAGTCAAAATGAACCTTAATCCGTAAGAAATTAGTACTATTATAGATTGAACAGCAAACAAGAATTTCTGGAATATTATTGCAATAAACAAACGAATGTCGCTTTAGTGATGCTTGTGGCGCATATCGACAGTATCGATACTTTAGAAAAGACAAACATTATAAATATTAAATTTTATTTTATTTTTCCTTAGCTTTCATTTGACCAATTTATTTATAGATTTCCCAAAGAGGCTAATTTAAAAGAGAAATGGATAAATGCAACGTGACGAGTTAACTGGATGCCGAACAGCACTAAGCGGTCTAACAAAGGCTACCGATACAGCAAACCTACGGCAGTTCCAAGATTTAAAATAATGCATATTTTCTGTTTGTATTTTGTAAATATAGATTAATACTATTCTATTCCGTTTTTTATTTAATAATAATAATATAAAAAGACGTACTTAGTAGTAATAAACATACTCCAAAATGTGACACATTATACTATACTCATATAATAGAAAGAAAAAAAAATACACAAAAAATATTTATTTGTGAATAATTATCGATAACAAGGCTGACATCCCTCAGGGCATAGCATCAGATAAATATCAAGTTAATGTCATTAATGTTGAGTGATACAAATTTCAACCTTATCTCTATGTGTTGAGGTTCAAAGTTATATCTATCGAAAACTAACGCCCTCTGTTGTGGAGTAGCTGAATGTTTTCGAATTTGGAATTTCTGAGCAATGAGAAACAAAACAGCTAATATACCTAGGGATGTTATACTAAAATAAACCGTAACTTGGTGCGTTAGGGTACATATTGAAATGCTGAATTTATAACCTAAGTCAGTTTTTACTCAAATTAAGCTGTCCAATCAAAGGCATAGTTTACTTGTAGTGTACTGTATAACTATCGGTTTAAATGTGTGGGTTTGGCGACACTGGTTTTCATACTAATTATGACATTATAGCACTTCTATATGTTCTTAATGTTCTGTGTTTAAACACTACAGACTTATAAAAATGCAAATTGTAATATTGTAACACTGTCTGCAACATGAGAAATCTGCCCAAGTGACAGACGACAGTCCAACTTCCTGGTATCCAGCCATCAATCATCAAGAAAGAAAAATAAACAAACGTTAGCGGCCGACGGCCGTTTTATTTTTCATTGAACTATTTTTGTTCACTGCCGTAACGAATTTAATGATTCTAATGATAAACAAACCACTGTGACTATTCCAGCATACAATTCTCGCAAACAGGTGCTTTGTTGAATTAAGTTTTATATATACTGACAAAAATGAACATTGAGGGAGATGGAAACTCGGACGGTATGTTTAATATTTATTAATAAATCAACGCGTTGGTATGTTTCCTGGTTAACCCATTTAAAGTTGTATTTTGGTTTTAGAGTACATTGTTACAGCTATCCAGATATTTGAATACTGTGGGGCAGACAGTTCAAGTACTTTACGGGTCGATGCCTTGATGGATAAATTCGCGCCTTTCATAAAAACTAACAGGTAATTCTGGAAATATAAAACATAACTCGATTAATTTGCTTTTTTATACGAACAAGCAGCTAGGAAACCCGTAAAGATATGGTCATTAATTCTGTTTAATGTTATGTACATATACATTATATTTTATATGTAGCCTCATGGTATTTTTGAATCATTTAAGTTGCATACATTTAGTTATAATTAATCTTTCAGAGCTGAATACAGCTACCTCAAGTCTTTACTAGACCCGGATCAGAATAATCCGGAAATAACAGTCAGCAAACTGGCTGACTCTTTAAATAAATATAGTGAGAGTCAAAAAGTCAAAGTGGATCTTGAAGAGAGGTAAGATATATAAAAATAATGATTTATATATATTAGCTATTTTCTATGTCGTTTCCATTAGAAAATCACAAAAATAAAACATTTTATATACCTATGTCTGTGCTTACATTAGTTAAATTATAAGAAACTCAGAAATACAAGAGAAACAACTTTGAAGTGTTTTTAACTATCTCATATTGTTCATATAATTTGAAAATGATGGTTATTTTTGTATGAAAACAGTAATTTAAAAGAGTCATAATAATCAAGGCTACATGGTAATTTTAATGCAAGTAACATAGAAATTTTATTAAAAACATGAAATTAAAGGGGATTTGTAAAGTTTGCATGATAGAAATATTTTGGAGTTTGAATTTGAATGTCTGTTAAATATGTTTTTTTTGTGTTATTTCTATTAATAATTTTATGAAAATAACAGATACTGAAACATAATATACTATTCATTTTGATAACCTCTGTTAACCTTACAATAGATTATGATGAGCCTAGTTTTTATGATAAAATTTAAAAAATCTAACGGTTTTTGCTCCATGTTGCAGTTTTAATTTGAAAAGTGGACAGGTTCCACATGACTCGGACTCAGGGATCTCTACAGATGGTAATTATTATTTTATTAAGTTTATATAATACTAGCTGCGCTCCGCAGTTTCACCCGCGTGGCTCCGCCCCCGTTGGTCTTAGCGTGATGATATATTATAGCCTATAGCCTTCCTCGATGAATGGGCTATCTAACACCGAAATAATTTTTCAAATCAGACTAGTAGTTCCTGAGATTAGCGCGTTCAAACAAAGAAACTCTTCAGCTTTATAATATTAGTATATAGATAATAATACTGGAAACACTATTTACAAAAATATCCATAAAATGTTTAGTTGATTCTGGATGTAGCGAGTTGATATGACAGAAAAAAATAATAGAACAGCCTTTTATTAAGCAATTTACAAGAAAAAGCAATAATCTTTTATTCTTTACCTACCTCATTTTTAGTTGATAACAAAACTACTCTTTAAACCTTATAAATAAGAGATTTATTACTTAACTTTATATCACAACACAAAACCTAGTATTGAATATCTCTTTTTGAATTATCATACCCGCTTACCAGCCGCGGCTTCGCCCGCTTTGTCTAAAACCTAATAAATTATATACCTTCCACTCGAATCACTCTATTAAAAAATACCACATCAAAATCCGTTGCGTAGTTTTATAGATTTAAGCATACAAAGGGACATAGGGACAGAAAAAGCGACTTTGTTTTATACTATGTAGTGATTTTCAGACATCTATAACACAGTTATTCTACACTTTTATAACACAAGATACAACAAAAATAAATATTAACATAACACTGCATTTGTGCAAATTTGGAGCATTGTTATTTGTACAACTGTACAGTAATTATCAGAAAGCAAACAATTTTCATGTCACATGAGATAAAGAACCATTAGTGCACGATATTTAACACTAATTGCACATGTTATAAGTGATTTTTGTTTGTTTTTTAAACTTTCAAAATGGACCCAGTTTCAAGCATTTTAGTTTTTAATTTTGTGTTGTGGAATAGTGTTTGTAGTTATATGAATTTAAATGATTTGTTGTTGTATTATGGTATGTATTGTTTGTGAAAATAAATGATAACCAATCTCAAAGTAGAATTAAGATAGCGGAAGTAACAAACTTAGGAAAAGATTATGTTTGAGTTTTTAGTAAAATCATAAGCAGTTTAACATCATCAATAACATCATCATAGACATTCACAGATTAAATCTGTTAACATCAATACCTAGTTTTATTTTGACAAACATAAGCACATTGCACACTTAATTTTCTGTAATTTCTATACAACATATTAAATATATATATCCATACCAACAAAATGAAACAATGAATATTAATTTTAATAACATTTCTTTTTTTAACACTAAACTTGGACGAACATTCAGAGGACTCTTCTAACAATATTCACTAAACAGCAATGTACCAATATAAACTTACGGGCAGACTGAAAATCAGCGCTGTTCAGGTGTTAAAGCCCGACAGCATAGCGGAGTCTGACCCGATTGTCATGTAAACTATTGTATATATATGTCGTGGCCATATCGTAAGATTTGCTCATTTCATGAAATGGCCAATTTAGTTTGGCCAGATCGTTAAATCGTCAACGTTTCACGATTTGGTCATCCACATTTGGGCAGATCGTCGATCTGGCCAAACGTGGATGGCCATTTCACGAAATGCGACCATTTTTGTTTCTTTTTTAAAAAGCGATTCGCTTCTGGCACTCGCCGGCCGCTGCCGCGGCACGCTCGCTTTGCTCGCTCGGCTCGTGGGTTGTTTATTAAAGTCTAACCTAACCTAACCTAACTGTTTTCTATTGAAAAAACCATTCGCTTCTGGTATTCGCCGGCGCTACCGCGGCACTCACTTAAATGACAATAAACAAGTTCTTAAAATATTCTGAATTTTTTAATGTTTTATGGACTCTCTAAGATATTTTATACGATCTGGCCAAATGTCGATGACCAAATCGTGAAACGTTGACGATTTAACGATCTGATCAAACTGTTGGCCATTTCATGAAATGAGCAAATCTACGATATGGCCACGACATATATATTTTTTTAGTAATATAAGTAGTTGTTAGGTGTGTGTAACATGTGGCAATAAATATTTTTTAAAGTGAAACTTTTATTACATCGTCTCAAACTTTTTGGTCTGTGTAGCGCATGTCGCGTGTATCGCGGCTGCCGAGTAGGTATACCTACTCGGCAGCCGACCGTCACGCGACATGCGCTACACAAAGCAGTGTTCGGAACCGTTCGAACAGTTTCACTTTTACCGTGGTTTCATAAAACCACACAACATTTTTTTTCTTTCTTTCTTTCTTTCAATATTCCAGGATTCCAACTCCTGGAGGAACTGCAATGTGAACTCCGAGAGAAGTCTCATATCGCACACCAGCTGCGCAGCCAGCTGGAGTTCACGGATCGGCAGCACGAGGAGGCCATGGCAGCTCTCACTGCGGAGAGGGACTCGCTACGGTCACATCTTAATATGTAAGTGGAAACTAATTAATACTAATTAATATATATTTTTGTGTGAGATAAATGATGTTTTATATGATATATCAATTTTCTTATTGTAGCTTTTGTAGGTTGTTGGATTTCTCAGATCAACTGTATTTATCTGAATTTTAATAGGAATTTTTTCCTCTTTATTTTATGTTTGATATCTTCTGTACAGGTATAATAATACTACATAATAGTAATATATAACTGTTTTCAAACTTTAAATACAAAACACAGATGTTAGTGACATCATTGTATTAGCATGAAATTACTAATTATATCATAGTACATTCTTCAGCCAAGGTCATATTTGTTATATGATCTCGAGCTGTTTATAATTTTCTTTGGTCTTTCTATGCCTGTTACGAAGCGTCGTGGGCATTTTCATTTGTCTTAACACGAATTTCGCCATGTGAATCTTCACTATGACCACAACGCGTTGTGGTCTATTTTTTCGCTCGTTAAACGTTTTCTGTCTTTTAGGCGTTACATATGCACAAAAAAATTGGTTGTCTGTAAAGTCGGTTTACTGACGATAGTTGAACGTGACAACGTCCGATTATGCTTCTTTGTCGCTCGTTCCGCGCTCTCGCTCGCACTTCAAGCCTTACATGGAACGCCTCAGAGCGAGGTAACGCCGCATGAGTCATGTTTTTTCGTGCGTGCAGCCGGCTCTATCGAATTATAAGACGTTGTCACGTCAAAAACATTTTTCTTATATTTTGTCAATCTTAAGGCTCCGCGAAGAGAACGCAACGCTGACTCACGTGCGTCACGACTACGAGGACGTGTGCGAGCGGCTGTGCGCCAGCGAGCGGGCGCTGGACGATACGCGGCGCGAGCTCGACGGTAGCAAGCGGCGCGCCAGACTGCTCGCCGAGCAAGTTGGCGCGCTTGAGAGCGAGGTATGTGGTGATTGAGGGTAGATAATAAAAAAAAGTTAATGGCTAATGTTAGTGAAGTTTTTTAATGGCTAGTGCTCCGCTTCGGCTGCAATTCTGCATCTTATAGACATGAATCTTCCACTTCTCAATAAAATTCATTGAACTCGTATCATTATGTAGTTTTGGAGGTAGAGACAGACAGCTAGACAGGAAGCGGCTTTGTTTTGTACTATTAAGTCCACAATGTAAACTGACTCTTTTTTGCTTCATCTATTTCCAGAAAATAACCCTCAGCGAGTTGCTAGCCAAGTCGAAAGAGGAGTGCCACCGCATAAACGAGCTGTACGCGGGGCGGCAGGTGGCGCTGCTGGAGCACAACGAGCGGCTGCGCGCCGCGCACGCCGACCTCAGCGCGCGCCTGCGCGACCAGCACGACGCGCTGCAGGCCGTGCTCAGTGAGAAGGTGATACTGGGAACACATAAACGAGCTGTACGCGGGGCGGCAGGTGGCGCTGCTGGAGCACAACGAGCGGCTGCGCGCCGCGCACGCCGACCTCAGCGCGCGCCTGCGCGACCAGCACGACGCGCTGCAGGCCGTGCTCAGTGAGAAGGTGATACTGGGAACACATAAACGAGCTGTACGCGGGGCGGCAGGTGGCGCTGCTGGAGCACAACGAGCGGCTGCGCGCCGCGCACGCCGACCTCAGCGCGCGCCTGCGCGACCAGCACGACGCGCTGCAGGCCGTGCTCAGTGAGAAGGTGATACTGGGAACACATAAACGAGCTGTACGCGGGGCGGCAGGTGGCGCTGCTGGAGCACAACGAGCGGCTGCGCGCCGCGCACGCCGACCTCAGCGCGCGCCTGCGCGACCAGCACGACGCGCTGCAGGCCGTGCTCAGTGAGAAGGTGATACTGGGAACACATAAACGAGCTGTACGCGGGGCGGCAGGTGGCGCTGCTGGAGCACAACGAGCGGCTGCGCGCCGCGCACGCCGACCTCAGCGCGCGCCTGCGCGACCAGCACGACGCGCTGCAGGCCGTGCTCAGTGAGAAGGTGATACTGGGAACACATAAACGAGCTGTACGCGGGGCGGCAGGTGGCGCTGCTGGAGCACAACGAGCGGCTGCGCGCCGCGCACGCCGACCTCAGCGCGCGCCTGCGCGACCAGCACGACGCGCTGCAGGCCGTGCTCAGTGAGAAGGTGATACTGGGAACACATAAACGAGCTGTACGCGGGGCGGCAGGTGGCGCTGCTGGAGCACAACGAGCGGCTGCGCGCCGCGCACGCCGACCTCAGCGCGCGCCTGCGCGACCAGCACGACGCGCTGCAGGCCGTGCTCAGTGAGAAGGTGATACTGGGAACACATAAACGAGCTGTACGCGGGGCGGCAGGTGGCGCTGCTGGAGCACAACGAGCGGCTGCGCGCCGCGCACGCCGACCTCAGCGCGCGCCTGCGCGACCAGCACGACGCGCTGCAGGCCGTGCTCAGTGAGAAGGTGATACTGGGAACACATAAACGAGCTGTACGCGGGGCGGCAGGTGGCGCTGCTGGAGCACAACGAGCGGCTGCGCGCCGCGCACGCCGACCTCAGCGCGCGCCTGCGCGACCAGCACGACGCGCTGCAGGCCGTGCTCAGTGAGAAGGTGATACTGGGAACACATAAACGAGCTGTACGCGGGGCGGCAGGTGGCGCTGCTGGAGCACAACGAGCGGCTGCGCGCCGCGCACGCCGACCTCAGCGCGCGCCTGCGCGACCAGCACGACGCGCTGCAGGCCGTGCTCAGTGAGAAGGTGATACTGGGAACACATAAACGAGCTGTACGCGGGGCGGCAGGTGGCGCTGCTGGAGCACAACGAGCGGCTGCGCGCCGCGCACGCCGACCTCAGCGCGCGCCTGCGCGACCAGCACGACGCGCTGCAGGCCGTGCTCAGTGAGAAGGTGATACTGGAAACACATAAACGAGCTGTACGCGGGGCGGCAGGTGGCGCTGCTGGAGCACAACGAGCGGCTGCGCGCCGCGCACGCCGACCTCAGCGCGCGCCTGCGCGACCAGCACGACGCGCTGCAGGCCGTGCTCAGTGAGAAGGTGATACTGGGAACACATAAACGAGCTGTACGCGGGGCGGCAGGTGGCGCTGCTGGAGCACAACGAGCGGCTGCGCGCCGCGCACGCCGACCTCAGCGCGCGCCTGCGCGACCAGCACGACGCGCTGCAGGCCGTGCTCAGTGAGAAGGTGATACTGGAAACACATGAAATAAATAATAAATCCATACTAATATTATAAATGCGAAAGTAACTCTGTCTGTCTGTCTATTACTCAATCACGCCTTAACTACTGAACCAATTTGCATGAAATTTGGTATAGAGATATTTTGATACCCGAGAAAGGACATAGGATAGGTTTTATCCCGGAAATCCTACGGGAACGGGATTTTCTTTGAAAACGCGGGCGAAGCCGCGGGCGGAAAGCTAGTAAATAAATAAAATCTTTATTTTGCCAAAAACATTAACTTTACAAAAATATGTACGCTGACTCTTGAACTAGAGGAACTCTGTGTATCAAGAGCCAGCGTTCCTCCTTATAAATACAACTAAGTACATTTATTAAAGCAAAACAAAAATTCACACAGTACATATTGTGGAAAACAGCAAAAAAAAAACTACACCTACACTACAAACTACTTTACACACTGGATTCTGCAATTTACGCACTGCGAAGTGCACTTTACACACTGTGAAGTGCATTTTACATACTGCGAAAGTGCACTTTACACAGTGCGAAGTGCAATTTCCGCACTGTGATGTGCACTTTACATACTGCGAAGTGCATTATACACACTGCGAAGTGCACTTTACATACTGCGAAGTGCATTATACACACTGCGAAAGTGCACTTTACACTGCGAAGTGCACTTTACACATTGCGAAGTGCTCCGCACTGTGATGTGCATTTGACACACTGCGAAAGTTCTCTTTACACACTGCGAACTGCACTTTACACACTGCGAACTGTACTTTACACACTGTGATGTGCACTTTCCGCACTGTGATGTGCACTTTACATACTGCGAAGTGCATTATACACACTGCGAAGTGCACTTTACACACTGCGAAGTGCAATTTCCGCACTATGATGTGCACTTTACATACTACGAAGTGCATTTTAAATACTGTGAAGTGCACTTTACACACTGCGAAGTGCAATTTCCGCACTGTGATGTGCATTTTACATACTGAGAAGTGCATTTTACACATTGCGAAGTTCACTTTACTCACTGCGTAATGCATTTTACACATTGCGAAGTACACTTTCCACTGCGAAGTGCACTTTACTCATTGCGAAGTCCACTTTACACGCTGTGAAGTGCATTATACACACTGCATAGTGCACTTTACCCTCAAAACCAATGATTTCAACTACACACAATTTATGGCTTCCAAATTTTATTATCAATATATTTTTATCTCAATTTGTACTGTACTGTAACTTGTAATTATTTATTTATTATATTATTACAGTTTTAAAATAACATTACCTGTTACCACAATTATAACGTTTTTATAATTTTCAGGTGTTGCTAGAAATGGAGCTAAAAGACATGTTGAACAAAACAAACCAAACTCACTTAAAGTTGGACCGTTCCATCGACGTCAGCTACACTGAGGACCAAATGCTGACCGCTTTGGACAGTCTTAATGCTGAGAGTCGCTTCTCTTCTGGTAAATTATATGCGTATTTACTAAATAATGTGATTGATTTGTTCATTTTGCTGTAATAAACTTCATTTACCATAAAATGTGATTAATTCCTTGTGTTTTGATAAAGAATGTAAGATTTAGGGTGTTGTGTTAAATAATAAATATGTTTAATGCATATAGAAAACGATTGTTTCAAAAAATCCTTTATTTTTTGTCGATATTACAGTCTTACATTTTTTATTAAAATCTCTTGCTTTTATCATAATTTAAAACAAACTATACACTGTGCTTTTTTATTAATCCCCATACTAAGCGATAAGTCATTTATCTAGACAATCAAATACTCGACGAAGAATCGTTCGTCAACAAGTTAAAGGAGGAGCAAGGGCGCGCAACTAACATGTCGCTTTTCGACGAAATACGACTCAGCTTCTGTAACATGTCTCGAACTAATATCACTGAGATTAGCTCGCACGATAAACTATTTGATACATCCTTTATAAATGTGGCCACACAAACAGATGAAACGGAAAAAACTTGCATGGACGCTGAAATTCAAACCATACAATCTATAATGAAATTGGAAACAAAGTCAACTCAAACTATTGGTGTTAACAAAAACGCTTTAGCACGAAAAATACCAAAATTAACCCGGCCAATTAAAAAAGATCTGCCCAAAAATGTAGTACACGCAAGCATACAAACAGAAACTAACACTTTGAATAATAATACCACTGATGTTTGTAAAGAATGCACTAATTGTAAACAGTTAGAACAATTCAATGATTATACGACCAAATTGGAAAGCGACTTCAGAAACTCGCACGCAACCGTTGCAAATATGAGACGAGAAATAGACAGCTATGAGAACAATTTAAATGTTTTAAAGAAATTCGTCGACGAAGGCAACGAAAGGAACAACTATATGAGAACGGTTGTAGATAATTTAAAAGCGAAGTTGGTTGTGTTAGAAGAGAAATGCATGGACCAAGGGGAACGGATAAAGAGTTTGTGCTGTGAAACATGTGCAGCGGAGGCCCAGACTGAGTGTGGTAAACAATTGTATGAGCGTAGGTGTGTGTAGTTAGATATGTGACGTTTTGTGGTGGCTGGTTTATTTGTATGTTTCATTATTTTAGTTAATCTATCTAGTATTAACAATAAGATGATAATATTGTATTGTCCAAGGCCGGTTTAGTTTAAATTTGATCAATTTGCCGATTTTTCAATGCTTGGATAAAACGTATTCTTTGAATAATGTATAGAACTACCATTTTAAAAACGTATTCTAATTGCCCGTATTTGACAGTTTACGTGACATTTTAATATTATCGTGTAATACTTTATAGGAGGGATAAGTTTTATCCAAGCATTGAAAAATCGGCCCTTAATCTTAGATATGTTACTCATTTGATTCATATTACAAGTTAAAGGCGTATTCAGTAGTGTACTTATTACCTAACTATTATAATTTTATTATGTTTTAAAGTTTTTCTTTGATTTGAATCAGAGTTTATATCTTTGTCATTGTCATATAAACTTTAATCTATTTAATACCTATTTTAATACTATATTAGGTATGTTTATTCATAATTTTATAGTAAACTAGGTTTCCGCCAGCGGCTTCGCCCGCGCAGTCAAAGAAAAACCCGCATAGTTTCCGTTCCCGTGGGATTTCCGGGATTGCGTCATTTTCCCGGGATAAAAGTTGCCTATGTCCTTTCTCGGGTAACAAAATATCTCCATACCAAATTTCATGAAAATTGGTACAGTAGTTTAAGCGTGATTGAGTAACAGACAGACAGACAGAGTTACTTTCGCATTTATAATATTAGTATGGATGTCAAGTATTGTTATTATTTTTAAGTGTTTGTTTTTTATTTTTTTTTTATTTAAAGGTGGTATTTTTAGTTTAGTTATGTAAAGTGTTTTGTCCTGTAGTTAGAGAAAGTAGTTTACGTTTTAACATATATTTGTACTTTATTATCCAGCATGGTTTCAGAAACAAAATATATTTTGTTTTTTTCTAGTGTGTAAATTGAAATGTTCCAATGTGGATTCAAAGTTTTATTTGTAGCAAGACGAGAAAGTTTAATTTATTCATAAAATCTAATTTTATCTTGAAGTAATAAATATAATAATTTTATTGCTATATGACAGTATCAAATATAATTTTATAAATCGTATAAAACATATTATCACTTAAATTAAAAACTAAAACTAAATAATTTTCAGATCAAGTGTCAGTGTGCTCACAAACTGACTTGCCGTGTTCATCGTGCGTGAAACGGAACACGCCCCATCGTCTTAGAAGGTATTTGTGGTAAGTATTTAGTTATAAAAAATCATTTTGATGAGCTAGGCGATCAAAGTAGTAAAAACATGTCATGATCATTTGTCATGATCATTTTGCAATATGAAACCTGTTTGTTATTTATTATTATACGTATGTTATATCGTGTACATTCTGTTAACAAATGAAAATGCAATTTACACAACAGTTGGACAGAGAAATATCACATATTGGTGTATTTGTATTCAAGTATTAACTATTCTATTCTGCTAAATAATATTCGTTTATTCTATATATTTTTTCCTGGATTTTATTTTTTTTGCACCATATAAAAATTTCACATCTTTTTTTTAATATTTAGCATACCTATAGGTAAATGCTACATAATAAATTTACCCTACAAGTAGGTAGGCTTCAAAACAATCACACGCCTCACTCTAGCCTATTTTCAGGGATCCGCTGAGGTGTTTATTCCAAGTGTTCGCTGTTATTTGCTTCCTCTGCGCTATATCCGTACTATATAACGTGACACAAAGATGGCACACACGCTGTTCACCGATCACCACGTGGAGTTGGTTGCAGCCTCACGATCTGATGGATCTACTGTTTCGTATAGAATATGTAGCCGATGTGCCTATGTAGGTTGTTGAATGTTGGGTAAATTGGGCAACTTTGCCTATAAATGTGTGTTGGGCAAATTTTTGTTGTATGTAAGCGTATGGGCAAATTTTGATTCTGCGTGTGGGCAAATTTTGCCTGGATGTGTAGGTGTAGGCATATTTTGTCTGGAAGTATGCGTACGGGCAATATTTGCTTGTATGTAATCTTATTGGCAAATTTGTTGCTTGTTTGTAAGCGTATGGGCAAATTTTGTGTGTAATAATGACATTAGCAAACATTACATGTTCCGATGTGAAATGAAACCCTCTCAACTCATATTTGTGTGAATAAAAACTTGCCACTTTGTAAATGTATGGGCAAATTTGCCCATGCGACAATTCAAAGGCAAATACGACCTTCTTGTTCATAGTAAAGTCACTGTATTATAAATATGTAATTTTATTACTTTTAACATCACCAATTTAATTAATTGAACAAAGTGCTATTATGTAAAAATAAAATTAAATTGCCTACAAGTATTAATAATTATTATTCTATGCAACTAGACTATAGAAATACATGGAGTAGTCTAAAAAATTGCGCACAATTCCAAAGAATTTATGTTATATTTTTATGTAAGACAATATGTAAAGTTGTGTTGTGAATTGCATGTGAATTTAAATTTTATCGAATTATTGCATTTAGAATTAATTTTTATAGATTATTGATAATAATGCACGAATGAGGTTATGATTATTATAAGATTTTATAAATCCTTTGTAATCAATATTTTTTTTAACTTATTTCCAACATATTTTGTAAAAAATTTCATTGACCTTTTGACAATTGTAACATTTTATAAAAATACTTATTGCATTATCTTACGCGAAAATTTTAAGTGTTATTTTTAATACAGTAATAACTATATACTTTGAATAAACAAGTTCTAAATAATGGGCGTAACTATTGCATTCGTTAATATAATCAGAATATAATTCTGTGATATACCAGTGCCAGTTTTAGAATTTAAGATAATTTTAAGATTTCCTTGTATTTTAAAAAGATATCAGATAAAATTTTAAACAAAATTGAACTTAAATGTCATGGAACTACAGCATTAATTAGAATTCTGTATTTTATTTTCAATAAATTTTCAGGATTTTTTATCAAATGGTGATAAAAAAAAGTCCTTGTTGTAACATAAATATTATTTGTTTAAAAACATAGATTCAATTTATATTTTTGGTTTTATGGCATTCAAATGCTTTGTAAATATAAATTTATAAAGAATAGAAAAAATTCGATCACGAGGCGGGACTCGAACCCGCATCCTTTCGCGCCATTCCGGGGCGGATGCCTGACCAACTCAGCCACTCGTGACCCGCCAGAGCAATCGAATTTATTCTATTCTTTCCAGTTTTATGTCTCTGGAGGGACACACCGCGCGCCATCTATTGAGATGATTAACAACCATTTCAACCAATATGAAGCACTTTTCAGTGAATACAATATTGTAACGACTTTTCAACAAAAAAGGACCTTTTTTGTTGAATTTATTTATATATATATATATAAATTCAACAAAAAAGGTCGTGTTCCATCGTTACGAACGACTTTTCAACAAAAAAGGACCTTTTTTGTTGAATTTATTTATATATATATATAAATTCAACAAAAAAGGTCGTGTTCCATCGTTACAATATTGTATTCACTGAAAAGTGCTTCATATTGGTTGAAATGGTTGTTAATCATCTCAATAGATGGCGCGCGGTGTGTCCCTCCAGAGACATAAAACTGGAAAGAATAGAATAAATTCGATTGCTCTGGCGGGTCACGAGTGGCTGAGTTGGTCAGGCATCCGCCCCGGAATGGCGCGAAAGGATGCGGGTTCGAGTCCCGCCTCGTGATCGAATTTTTTCTATTCTTTATAAATTTATAACATAGATTCAAGTATTTTAAAATAAATTTGAATCTCTTTTGCATTTTATTTAATGTTTAATTTTAATGACTTTTAATTAGTTTTTATGTTAATAATTTTAATGAACATTAGTATTGCGTTTTAACCTCTCAACCACCGAGCGGCCAGATCCGACCGCGACACAATAGATTTTCTATTGTGTCTGTGATTCCGGGGGCTGATGGATTAATCGTTTTTACGTCTAGATTTTGTTTTGTTAGTTTTTTTTTCTGGGTCTATTCTATAATATGATAGTCATTTACGTTTCGATTTTATAATATCCAGATATTTGAAGAAAATAAAGACATTTCAACGTACTTAATACAATTTTCAATTATTATGCTATTGTCGTTTGTAGCTAACAACGAACATACATATTTTTTTTGTCTATGACCCAAAATCCTTGTAGTGTGCCTATAATTTGTTTGATCAAATACTTATAATTGAACATACTATTTAATGATTATATTGAATATAAAAATGGGCGAAAAGAAAATTTTTGAACATTTTGTAGGAGACTTAACTATCTGGTTGATAAATTTGATGAAGATATTTATATAATCCCAAGAGCCCACTTTACATTACAATATGAACATGTTTCAATTATTTTATAATTAATAAGTAAAGTGAATATTTAGAAGTGTCTCTTTGTATTTATATGCACGAATGTCGACCCTAAAAGTGAGAAAAAAATGGGAGCTATGTTGAAAACAAAGCTAAATATGTTAATACTTTAGTGTTTAGGCATGAAAATTGGTGCTTAGACGAATTTAAATTTAAATAATTAAAATTGCAATTTTGTAATAGTTAAATTGCTCACATGATCAAATAAATTATAGATTTTTGAAAGAGGCAACATTATTTGTTTGGCATTAACGTTTCGCTATTTTAAGTAAGCTGTGTTTAAAAGTTTCGTCATAATTTTTTTTTTAATTTAAGTACCCTTTACAATCTTTTCATCATTAGACATGTACAGAAAAGTGCTTGCCCAAAAATTTCTCCATAACACGTCACTATAGCATACACACTTATTAGTTTAATTTTAGAACCAACGATTTTATTCTTCTTTAAATTAGCATATCTACCGGTTTTGTCTTCCCAATATCCATAAATTTTAAGTTATTTTCTTTTGTATCATTTATATTTCTTTTCATATTGAGTGAAAGGTACAAAACCTTAACATTACGGTCCATTTACATCAAACGAACAGAAAGAGCATTCATTCGTGATCTTTTAGTGTAAACGAAAACTCGTATTCAGTGTTGTTCAGTATTAGAACATTGCATATAATTCGAACGCACTAAGAACAACGTAAGAATGCTCTACGCCTGTTTACATTATAAGAATTTGATGTAAATGCACCGTTACATAAAGCATGCACCGGATAAGGTAACAAAAAATAGGGTTTCGTACACTTTCAATTGTTTTTTTTTTATATATTATTAATTAAGATTATTATAACTCTATGACATGTTGTTTATAATACGTAGTCACGCATTTATTTTAGCATTTAAAATAAATTGGTTTTAAATATTATATTCTTGTGTTTTATTTCAATCCAAACAAACAAAACCTTTTTTGTTTATTTTACGTTAACCTCATTTGCATGTAAATCTTTCACACTTATAACAGCTAGACTGAAATCTAATTTAAAAATGAAATAGCTCTATCAATCTTTAAAAGTATAGGTAGGTTTTTATCAAAACTTCACCCCGTAATTAAAATTTTACTACGCTCGTAGACTATATAGACGATTTTAACGAAGTTTATATAGTCTGCTGAAGTTTCTGTAAATAGTTTTATATTATTATTTTTTAACATTATTACGCAAGCGGTCTCGTGGTCAAATAGACTACACAAAACAAAAATTTACAGAATTACATACTTATCTTAAAATTCTTATTTAGACTTACCTACAGCACAAATTGGATTATTTGTAATGGTACGATAAGATTATTAAAAACACTTTCAGCAGTTGAAATAAGGTTGAAATACCTAATATAATAATATAGAAGTTATTTTACACTATTACCTTAGTCATTTAAAATTTTACGGAGTTGCTAGTTTTTAAAATAAAGCTAAAAATGAGATTACAGAATCCGCCTTATTTGCGAATAAATGTATTTTTTAATGTTACTTATATAGCGACTCCAAATCTGATACTTCAGAATTATTACGATCATTTTTAAATAAAAGCGTAATCCTATTTTCTCAGAAAGAGTATCAAATTCGCAGTATCAAACAAGATCATTAACCCACTCCTAATCTCGTAAAAAAACAATCCAAGTATACATTTACAAGGCGTTCAATTTCCCATTATGAGGGGCGCACAAAAGCTGCAGTCAAGGTGTTAACACAAAAGAGCCGAGTCGGACCTAACTGAGAAATGATTCGGCGAACGTTTCCCACAAGATTGCAGATTTTTTTTCTAAGACACGGATTTGTGGTCCAGCTCAAACAAGATTAAGGTATTGAGGTGACTTTTGAATGATTGGTAGTGTACATCATTGGCCTTTTTATACGTCAATACAATGTTACGTAAAATAAATATAGAAAAATTGCTTAAGGCCACATTCTAAATCTAAAGGATTCTCTATTCCTCACACCGCAGACGAATAATTTTAACTAAATATTCCAACTCATTATTTTATTCGTAATTTAACATTATAGTTTCATATTATTAACTATCTGCGCCCCGCTATGTGCCCCGCTATTTCACACGCATAAGTCCAGATGTCGTATGTACTAAATTATTCAGCTCATTTACTCACGATGTTGCTTTCCAAGTCAAACAACAATTCATAAAGTAAGAATAGCATTGCATTCAGTTTCTACAGTGAGTGTATGATTTTAAATAAGTTCTACAGTTCACGCAGAACTTTAAAAGTTTAACATAACGTTATTTTGTAATCATATAATCATGTTAATCTAAAATTTAAAATGAATCCATAATCAAGCCATAACCCATAAAAAATTAAAGTTTCAGACATTTCATGCTACTGAAAAAAAAATCACACGCTCACCAATACATATTATAAACCTCATACGCGAAAAGAGGTCATTCCTTCACGCAATAATATAATTTAGGGGTATTTTGCAAGCTCTTATCACAATGCAATAAAGTTGATTTTGTTAGTTTTAACTTTTGGCGCGTCTCGACACACCTGTCGCTTGAGCGTGAGAATGTAGGGCTCTGGAGGAAGGAGCCGTTTGATTTAATATAATGTGTGACGTAGCCCATAGGACTTAACGGGAATACTTTCAATTGAATTTGCATAGATGCCGCTGTTAGGGTTGTTTAAAAATTGACCGTTGTGATAATTGTTAATGATTAATTCTTGTACTAGGTAACTAGTAACCCAATTTTCATGATTTTTAAATAAGAATTAAATCATCAAGATATTAAGTTCATGTCTCATTTTTAAATTTACTGAGTAAAAATTATATAAAACTTTAACTTCTTGGCTTTAGGTATATTTTTTGGAAATCAAAGCTTGCGTAGGCTTGTAAAAGCTCTAAGTAACTTTTTATTAGTTGTCGATAAAATCAAAGTAGGATTCTGTTTTTGTATCAAAATTGATGTGTTTTCTAAGGACGATATTTTTTGTTCATCTTCATATAGTTCCCATGGAAACAGGTTGTTATAAAAACTAGCGCCCTTGCCTATCAACTCGTTTTTATTTAAAAAAAAAACATTTCCGGACTAGCGTCCGGGGTTGGATTTCCGGGTCTCGTCGAGTACAATGCTTTGTGAT
Source organism: Colias behrii (assembly GCA_029959065.1). Lineage (NCBI taxonomy): Eukaryota > Metazoa > Arthropoda > Insecta > Lepidoptera > Pieridae > Colias > Colias behrii. The sequence goes on from JARWMC010000013.1 coordinate 2,890,361, forward strand.
TCATAGACAAATAGGTAAATATTTGTAAATACTTATGAGTGGTCGAGTAAGTAGATAAGTAGTTACTGAATACAAGATTTAATAGATGTTTATATAATGATAATACGAGTGGCACAGTTCTGAAAATAAAATTTAAATAGATCATACCTTTTAAATTTTTATGAAATACAATAAACGCCAGCTTGTACTAATAAATAGGTATTTAATAAGAATGCAATGCATTTATTTACGTACCTTTGGTTGCTTAAATATGTTAAAGACACCATACTTTTTGTATCCACAAATTTGCAGCATCTGCCTAAAAAGGAACTATCTTAAATTTTAATGTGTATCTCAATAAATCCCCTCGTAATTTAAATAGCAATCGTGATGACCTTCCTGAGAAAGAACTTCAACATATTATCCGAGGGATTCAGTTTAAAGCTGCGCAGTAGAGACCGCATACTTGAAGTGAACGCGGGACTTGTTACTTGTAAAATAGTAAATAACTTAGAAGATGCTCACATGTACTGGTTTATGTGGTCAATAAATAAGTACATTATTTACTACTACCGGCTATCTTTATACTTACGTAACTTTCATTCTGCAGTGTCTTGTGAAGTTTTTAAATTTTTGCAACGACTTGCATCTTAACCAGAAAACATGTATCTAATACCTACTTAAAGCAAATTGCCATTTCTCTGTTTTCAGAGTCCATTAATTTTTAATAATTCTCGTTAATTACCAAAGCACACTACAACATGTTATATCATAAGACTTCGAGATTACAGCATTTTATTTATTTAACACATTTTAAATATCCACAAAATGTACAAAAACGTGGCTACCATTCAGAGTCCGGAAGAAATAGTGCGGGCTTAGTTCTGTCCGGTTCACACGACCCAGCTAAGATATATATTGTGAGAAATTGTTTTTATAACTTGCATTTTCGTTCTACTTTTTTAATATTGTTTTTATTCCGAGGCGATCAGAAATCACGGGGATTTGGGTAAGGATTTTTATGTTTGTGAGGGAATGTGTATAATTATTGTTGGGCTTTGTTTTATGGGAATATTTTTGCTCTTAAAATAAAAATACAGTTGGTTTTTAAAGGAATTTATTTTGTTCTTAGTAATTAAAGTTTAGAGAAACCTTGAAAAAACTCAAAAGTTTTTACACGGTCGCATAAAAATTGCGAGTTAATCTCCTGTAGCGCCGCTCTTTTCTCTTTGAGATATGAAAAATAATATTTTATGGTATATTTAATATATGTAAGTAGGCATTTCATAAGTTTACATTGATAGAAACATATTATCTGCTCTCATCGGTTTGAACAAAAAACCCCAATTTTAAGGAAAAAAATTGAAAAAGAATATAAATATCGACATAATTCATCATGAACAGTTCCAGATAAAGTCCAAGAGCGAATTTTAAATAAGTTATAAGTATGAATATATTTTTAAACAATTTCATGCAAAACAGTAATCATACACCACAGGACACATAATTTGTCCAATTTCATCATCTGTTAACGTCCTAATTAAATTTCCAAAAAGTTCCCACTGATCCCTGTGAACGTCAACGACACATGACAGAGCATTCACCTATATTGCACAGTGCACACTCATCACGCGATCGCATGTACCGTCGCTTCACCTCAATGAACGAATGATCTGTACCGGTTTTTACATTAATTACGACCTTATTAAAATGCAACACAGCTCCATTTATTTCGGTAATTTTTACAGAAAACAGATAAAAAGTGACGCAATTTCATATACTCTGTGCTGTCATTAATAGAGTTTAAATTGAATTTTATCGAAGGATCCATGGCCAATGCGCCAAAATAAATTTGCGAACTCTAAAATTTTGGTAGTTTTTATTACCGTGGGGTAAAGTTGAAAATCGAATGTGTGGGTTTTTTCAAAGAAATGATAAGTTTGTTGAATTAGGGGAGACCGTGGGAGAATTGTATAAATTGAATATTAATATTTTATAGTACGTCGGTATGTGGGGAACAAATACGACACAAAGGTCACACCTGGGACGGTCAGGGAACTTTATAATGGTAATTAGTTAGCCCGTTTATAGCCGTTATTGATAATGTTACCGTATTTTGTGATGTTATTTGTTTACTTTTAATTGAATAGTTTTTTTGTCTATGCCGCTATGTTTTATATACAACGTTCACAGTTTTTCTGTAGTGTATTTACTATTTAGTATCAGCATTGCACCCGTGCGAAGCCGGGGCGGGTCGCTAGTTATATTAATAAAAATGCTTTACAATTTTGGAAGAAAAGTTCAAAACATACTTATTTAATATCAATTATTTATAGTTATATTTTTTTAATAAGAATTTTCGTTAGTAACTAGTATAAAATGAATTTATGCCCGTTTCCTTGATCGAATTGTAAATCTAAACTATATTCGAATCCAACTGAAGACAAACTAAATTTTTACACTATTTCACTAAAATCGGTCCAGCCATTTAGGACTTCATTGACAAACACACTCAAAGAAGAAATATATTTATATAAATAAAGATACATGTACTAATTCCTCCTAAGTATTTATAATTTAATAAAACAATTACTATTAAAATATCCTCACAAAAAAACACAAAAATTAAAACTAGTACCATCTAGCAGTACAAAATCAAGTCCAATAACTGTATAGTGTATACTGTATAGGCATGCAATGATCATAGTATCGAGTGAACAAACAATTACCGAAGCAACCCTTACACCTTGTCGAATTCCCACACAGCGTGAGAAAGCCACCCCATAACGTAATACTGCATGAAAAACATTACCTTACACGCTACGTTGCACACATCAAGTATCGTATTAAACTTTACTCGGTACAAACACCGTGGAACACATTTTTATGGTACTTCATGGAAAGGTGACAAAATGCAAAGTACGGAGTTTTTTTATTGGCTTTTATTCGCCGCGTAATAAGGTTCTTTATGGTTGCGCGCGATCACGCATTCCCATACATGGGGGAAAGAAAATGTAGCTTCACTTTGCGATTTTTTAATTTTAATTGGGTTTAGTATAATTTTATGGTTTACAATTTTCATATACTTGTTAATCACCTTTTTATGTATAAAAATTATAATTAATACTTGTACAATATAAGTTATACATTTTTGCTCTTTAATTTAAATCATATATTTAATATGTTCATTCAACCTTTTCCAGTATACATATTAATCGAAAAAAATGTTTTTTTTTTGCACTGGTCTGGAATCGAACTCTACACAATAACACCCACTAATCACCGCGCCGACGGTTTCATTCACAACAGGTTCCCTTGTTAGAGCGAGACGGGACGAAAACAAAACATTCCGACACATTTCCCACCGCTTCAAACCCCAAGGTGGAAAGAGACAACACGAGTTCTGTGGAACAACTTCGAAACAGGATGAACAAGGATAAGGGGTCAATTATTTAAACTCTGCTCCTGAATCGTGTACTATTTTATTTCATAACGTGTCCGAACGTCGTCGGGAGCAGACGTGTGTTTTGTGTTTGTGAATATATACGTAAATAAAATGCCGTACAGTGAAGACGATGATTCTCAAAATGGTTTTTCGGAATCAACACAAGGAATGTCTAAAGCGGAATTAAGAAAGGTGTGTTTATAAATTTGTGATTTAAAATTATTTAAAGTGATTTGATTAATTAGTGTTCCTGGAAAAAAATATTTTTGGTTTCGATAATATAAAATAACAATTTTCAATTTTTATTGAGTGGATATTAGTGTTATCATCAGTGATAGTAATTAAAATAAAAAACTACTTAAAGTAATGGAAAAAGATTTTGTAAGATTAAATAAATTAATTTGAACACAACAATATATTATTATAGTTTTTATTAAGTTTTGTATCATATACGAAAAAAGAAACAATTTACTGAAGTAAAAAAGTTATTGTGTGCTAATAAATTAATTAATTTTTTCAGACAAATAAGCCCATAATGGAAAAGAAACGGCGCGCGCGCATCAACAATTGCCTGAACGAATTAAAAGATCTTCTAATGGATTCCATGGATAAGGACGTAAGTATTTTTTCATTGTTTCTCATAAATGAAATTTCTTCAAGTTTTAAAAAGTTCTAGTTAACTTAAATTATCTTGACAGAAACAGTATCCATTGTTTACTTACAATTTTTTTATGTAATGTTATCCTTATCTTCGCGATGTTTTACCTTAGTATTTATGTAACTTACAATTTATTTTTTAACTTACAGCCAGCGCGTCATTCTAAACTAGAAAAAGCCGACATACTCGAGATGACTGTCAAGCACCTGCAAACCCTACAGAGGCAGCAACTAGCCGCTGCAATTGCTGCCGATCCAGCTGTTCTGCACCGCTTCAAGGCCGGCTTCGGCGACTGTGCTGTAGAAGTTCGCAGATACCTCTCAAGACTAGCTAGCGTACCAACAGGAATTCGCTATCGACTCGGAAACCACCTCAACTCTTGCATCTCCGGCATCGAAAGACTAAACCCCTCAGAATATGCTCCCTTAGTACCAGATCCATTACGTCTAGATGACGAAAGACCCAGTGCTTTTCACTTCGTCAAATCAACTAAACCAACGAGCCCACCACTTAGCCCTCTTTCTTGTGATTCAGCTTGCGATTCCTCCACAGAATTAGAAACACCTCCACGCCCTGTTCAGAAGTATCCTTTCCCAACACCTCCGAGCCACTCCGCGTCAGATCAAGACTCAAGCCCTGAACAGAAAGCGACAGTTTCCTCCACAACAATATCGCCAGAAACATTAAAACAGGAAGCGTTAAGAAATAAGAAAATAATGGAACCCCTCTCTATTGTGATCGATGTGGAAAATTACAAAATCGGTATTGACGCGTCGCCGAAACGCGCGGTGGATTATTCGATGCGACATAAATATAAACGACATGCTGAATCTGTAGGACCACCTTCGAAATTCATACGTTTGGATGACGAGAAAACAGTAACTATACCAGAAAGACATACAATTATACCGAGACGTGATCTTATGGAAGACGTAGCTAACAAGAAAGTCGAAGATTTGCATTCAGCATTCAAACGTATTCCAGATAGAATACCGTCTTACCCAGAGAGAAAGTTAACTATTCCTCCCAGCATACCAGCTTCTATTGAAATTCCCTTTGAAAGGAGACCGATTTTGCCTAGAACTGTGATAAGCCACACTGCAGAATCTTTAGCGCAATCTAGTTCAACGAGTACTGAAAGTGCTAAAGAAAAGGTTGAAGCAGATACTAGTTCAAAATCTCCAGTTCAGGGCACCTCTAGTACAGAAATGTGGCGTCCTTGGTGATATAACTGTGATATATACGTAGACTAAGAAATACAGTTTACCAGAATCCAATATGATTCTTATTGGAACAATAATATAAAGGCGACATTCATTTGCAATGAGTTAAAATAGAATTATTAGATGCAACAGAATATATATGCGTCTATTTTGATAATTATACGAGATTCAGCTTCTTATTGCAGGAGTATACCAATCTTGGTATCATACTTTAGTTTATTTTTATACTTGTTACATTATGGTGCTATACAAAGCAGTTGTAACAAACTATTATAGAATAGATATAAGTTGTCTTTAATTATAGTATATAATTCAAAGAGACGTGGCTTTAAGAATTTACCTGTGTGGTATTCTCGTTTATTATTAAAATGTTATTTTTTTTTGTATTTATGTGTTTGTTTTATTAATTATTACCTTTTTCATACTACCAATAAGTTTTACTGTATTTTTATTAAATGCAACTTATTTTCACTTAGAGAAAACAAAAATAAAAAATTAAATCAAGATAAAAAATATAGTTTAATATTCTTTTATCATAATCGACACAGCACACAAATAAATAAAAACTTAAATTATAATTCATACACAAATGAACACTATCTCATAATAAACAATCACAACCTTGAATACATGGACGGATAATTTTCATATCATATATTTTATAAAAGAAACGAAAATAAAATAATAAAAATGTAGTAGCATTTTACAACAATAGCAGCTTAAACTTCATGCATTATTTGATACACATAATTTAGTTGCGATTTTATAAACGATACATACATTATTTTTGGCTTTTATGGTCTAATTCAAATCCATTGAATAAATACTCAGACCCAAGATATTCGTGTAAGCAAATTAAATTATTATTTTAACTATTTGTGTAAATTGTACCTATATGAAATGTAAATAATTGTATACAACCTTATTTTAATAATGAGATCAAAATGTTAATTAACTATAGGTATAAACAACGAAAGCTCAAACCATTTGGTTTATGTATTCTTGTTATGTACATATAACACGCATTAATTATAAGAAGATGCATAAGGCCACCCAGTAAGGACTTGTACCCAGTAACGATTGCGACATCGCGCACACCTGCGATCCAGAAAGTATTTCGGCATTCACCACGACCGCGACGTCGCCGCGCCAAAAGACGATGGACACTCTTGGTTCCAACATTGAACCGGAGGGACGTAGTTTTAGTTAGATATAATTTAAAATGTATTTTTTTTATTACAATAAATTATTATTAAGTAAATTTCGTTTTTTTTGCGCCTTCGCGGGTCGGTCAATATAATTTTCTTACAAACACTTGAAACGATTATAATCTGTTTTGTTTTTTATCGTTATTAATGTAAAAATACAATTTAATCAATTGTAGGTGGAACTTAGATTTATACTCATGTTCAGAAATGACTAGCTGAAATTTATTAGTGACCACGAGAGAAAAATCTCAGTCGATTACATTCAGTCTATTTCACCTCAACCTCCCCTTATACCTATTTAATCAAATAATTAATATTATTTATTTAATACATCAGTTTCAAAACTTACTACATATTATTCCAAACAAATATCAATCTTTTCTTTCGCATAAAAAAAATACAAAATATAACATCTATTTGGACTTCAAAAAGTCCTTCCTCTGTTGTTGCAGTTTTTGCTCCAAAAGGGTAACTTTTTCCTGATACTTCCCGTTCTCTCGAGTTAGTGCTTGTATAGCCGAGTCCTTGCGCGCTACTGCTACTTTGACTCTGTAATGATAAAAATCTTTAAATACTTTAGATACACAGGAATCATAAATCTATACTAATATTATAAAGCTGAAGAGTTTGTTTGTTTGAACGCGCCAATCTCAGGCCCACTGGTCCAATTTGAAAAATTATTTTGGTGTTACATAGCACATTTATCGATGAAGGCTATAGGCTATAGGCTATAGGCTATATCATCACGCTAAGACCAACAGGAGCGGAGCAATGCGGGTCAAACCGCAGAGCACAGCTAGTTTTAGGTACATATTATTTCAGATTCTTAATGTTTAACGTTAAAATACAATTACAAACTCACTGATAAACAACTGTTTAGCAACAAACTTGAAGCAACATGTTGCAAAGTTGCTGTCGATATTTTGCTGGCAAAACTGTGTCTTACTGTTAAAAACGTCTGTTGGTAGAGTCTAAACATTTCAGTACTTACAGCGACTTAAAGTTACAAAGTGTTAATACTGATATGATACTTATTTTATTGATTGTATTCATCTATCGAAATATTGAATTTAACGTCAATTATATTATGAAGTCATATATGTATTAAGGGACATCATACATAATGGCTGGTTTACACGTATTAAGTTGTTAAGCAGATAACTAAATTTTAAGTGATTAATTGCGTGTATTTTAGTAACACGTTGCAAGTTCAAATTCAGTTGATAACTAAATTCGATAATTAGAATTTTGTTTATTTTTCTGTTAAGTTGGTGGGCGGGGCTTATTACTTGACACGTTTGGACAGACACAATTTAGTTAAAACTGCACAAAAATTGTTTGTCGTTTTTCTTTTTGTAAATTTGTGGAAGAACACTTGAAGAGAGAATGCTTGTGGAATGTGCACGGTACTGATCTCTTCTCTTTATCCAATTTCTCGCCCACAATCTTTTGGGTGTGATTATTTCCCTCTTTATTTCATTTATATTCATTTCCCTCTTTAACCTCTTCTAAAACCTTACTATATTTAAATACAGAATTTATGACTTCTTTGCGTTGTTGATCGTCCATCCTGAGTTAACTAATGAACTTAACTACTAAATACGTTTGGAAAGCTACTTAAATATAAGTCACTTATAATTAAGTTAAAATTTAGTTACCTACTTATCACCTTAATACGTGTAAACCAGCCATAAGAGTTACTTGGAAGAAAAATGGAGATATGAAAACGCCTAACGATTAAAATATTAAAAATTTTAAAGACCCGAAAAAATGCCATCATGATTTGTCACTCAAATTTGCGTCACCTGGCAATGCCAAAATAAAAACAATTCTCTAATAAAAATAACTACGTTAAAAACAACCGACTTCAAAAACGAAAAAGTAAAAAATAATAAAGATTTGATATTATTAATTACTGCGTATTATTTAGATGTGCTATTTATTAAATAGATTAGATTTGATGTCGGCGTAATCGGTGTACATACATAAAAAAAAACATACCGGCCGAATTGATAACCTCCTCCTTTTTTTTTAAGTCGGTTAAAAACATTCAACTATATTTTTTAAAATACATTTATTGCCATAAAACCAAAAATTTAATTAGCATCTCTCTTACTCACAATCCAGCTAAAACAAATTCCTTTTACTAAGATAAAAGAAAAAAGAGAAAAGCCACTCACTTCGCATACAACTGGTGCATCTGCTCTTCGTGAACCTTCTTCGACTCTTCGATCTCTTTCTGCAAGCTCTCTACCTTCGCCCGCCATGTTTCTTCGCAATTGGATTTTATTTCTTCCGCTCGACCCTCGAGTTGGATATTTTTCTGTGAATAATATATATTTTGAATATACATATAAAAATAAATATTGAGGTAATATATTAGAACTTTTTTTAATATACTATCATGATAACTTTTTGATTAAGGTTACCTATATTTTTTATTTTAATTATTGAATATTAAAAAAAATTTCGTATGATAACTGGCAAATGAAGTCTTGCAATCTTACATAAGTTTTAAATAGACCATTCTCGTACATTTACATGAAACGAAAATACGAGCTAGAGCTAAAACAAGAGCATTATTTCGTGATCTTTTTGTGTAAACGAAAAGTCAGTATTGTTCAGTATTAGAACATTGCATAGAATATTTTCGAACGCACTAACAACAACGAAAGAATGCTCTACGCCTGTTTACACTCAAATGCTCAAAGGAAATGATGTGTGAAAAATACTTCAAAATAAAAAAAATAATCGAATGGCTAATAATAATTACCTCTGTCAAAATCCTATTTCTTGTTTCCAGTTGACTTATAGCCACTTCCAACTCTGCACCTGTTGAATTGAGAGTAAATTAAAAAAATATGTAATCAGTTCTTTTAATATTATTTATCAACGTTGTATAAATGTCGCAGGCAAATTGTATTATTTCGCCGTTTACAAAAGCTTAAAAAAATATGTCGAGAATTCGTAATCAGAAATTTTTCGTTTGGATAAGGGGGTGGGTTAGGTTAGGTTCGTGTTTTTAAAACTACACAGAAATAGGAGCCCCACGAAATGGGGCTCCGTCGGTTCGCGACCGTCTTTTTGTAGAATTTTGGAAAAAGTAAACCCTCAGCATTTTACAAAATGCCGAGCATTTGTAAACGGCGAGATTATACAATTTGCCTGCGACATAAACATTACATTACATACATAGACCGCCTCCTTGGTACAGTGGTTCACGCGTGAGCGTAACACCGAGGGGTCCTGGGTTCGATTCCCGGTGGAGACGAAGAAAAAATGAAAAAATGTCTCGGTCTGGCAGGACACAGAAGGCTGATCGCCTACTTGTCCCTAAAGAAAATCGATCAGTGAAACAGATGTATAATGCATCTGCCCCTTACCCCACTTGGGGACATGGGACTTCACTTTTAAACATTACATTTTTCATCCTGCAGCCGTATCCTGGCCTGTGCGTCTTGGTATCTTTTTAACGTCGCTTGTTCCGTTTCAGCCAATTCCTTTAGTTCAGTCTCGTAGTGTTCCTTGTTTCTCCTGTAATTTATCAAAAATGTATTTTTGTCATACAGAAAATTGTTTAAAAAAAATATTGTTATTGAGCAGTATTTTCGTACTTTCCCATATTTATATTGAATTCACATATAACGTAGTAAATTTCTTGTAACTTATAAGGCAACCACGAAAATTATATCCCAGTTAGGTAAGGTAGTTTTGACCTTCTTTACATTGAACATTATTTAATTACGTAAAATTAAATATATTGTAGTTCATGTACTGTATAAAAATCTTTCAATGTCACATCCCTCTCTCTATACCAAAAAAAAAAAAAAAACTCTCAAACCCGTATTTTATTTACATGGCTAAGTTTTTTTATACATTACTTAGTAAATTATAATTAAAATACTTATTTTCATTACATAATTAGTACATACCTCAAGGCATCCTGTAACTCCCTCCTCCCCGCCTGCGCCTCCGCCTCCATGCTCTCTATCGCCCTCTCAATCTCCCTGTCCCGCTCGCACTTGTGCTGCGCCGCTATCTCCGTCACTCTCTTCTTGAAGGCTAACTGCTGTTCCGCTTCGTGCTGTTTCTTGTATGACGCGAATTCTTCTTCCAGTTCTATGCGCTTTTGGTTCATTTGTTCCTAAAGGGAATATTTTGGGTATGTTATCACTACATAGTATAAAACAAAGTCGCTTTCTCTGTCCCTATGTCCCTTTGTATGCTTAAATCTTTAAAACTACGCAACGGATTTTGATACGGTTTTTTTAATAGATAGAGTGATTCAAGAGGAAGGTTTTAGTATATAATTTATTAGGTTTTAGACAAAGCGGGCGAAGCCGCGGGCGGAAAGCTAGTTGAGTATAAATCACGTTATCAGTTCATTTTATAACATGCACAACGTCTAACGAAATGACATAGCTACGCTATGTCTGTGTATCACTGTGTATCACTCGGCACATGTTTTAAATTTAATATATATATGAAATATTTCTGACGGTTTTTGTTTGTTTGTTAAAAATTAAGTTATTATTACGTGTATTTACAAAATATAACTTTCGTTTGTTTAAATACCCATTTTTTATAATTTACTCAAACTCAAATACAAACATTTATTTATTGCATATATAAGCACTTTTGAATCGTCATATTTTTAACATTTACCACCGTTTCGGAAAGCAGTATCTATGGAGAAGAACCGGCAAGAAACTTCATAGTTGCTCTTTAACCCATTGAGCCCCGAGCGGCCCGATCGGGCCACGACACAATAGATTTTCTATTGTGTCTGTGATTCCGGGGCCTGAGTTATTAATAAAACTAATATACCTGCAACTTTTCCTTCTCTTTCATTATCTCTGCTTCGACATTTTCTTTCTTCATCTCCAACAAACGTTCTTGTTCCGTCCGCCATTTTTCTATAGATCGAAGCAAAATATACTTACTCATAGTAGTTAATTTCAAGAATTTATGAAATGTATTGGAAATAGACATTGAATTGTAAGGATTGCGTTTTTATAGCTCATTCCGAATCTATACTAATATTATAAAGCTGAAGAGTTTGTATGTTTGAACGCGCTAATCTCGGGAACTACTGGTCCGATTTGAAAAATTATTTCAGTGTTAGATAGCCCATTTATCGAGGAAGGCTATAGGCTATATATCATCACGCTAAGACCAACAGGAGCGGAGCCACGCGGGTGAAACCACGGAGCGCAGCTAGTTCAATATAAAAGTAAAGATAATTGCAAACCAAACCGCTTTATACGAATAAAATAACTCGCTTAAGAACAAAAAATCACATTATCGAAAAAGTCCAAAGAAAAGTACCTACATATTACATAATAACAAGCAACAACTCTCTTACCAAACTCCTCTCTCTGCGTTCTCTCTCTCTCGCTCAACTCTTGCGCAACTCTCTCGTTCTCCGCTCTCATCTCCGCTATGAGTCGCGTGCGTTGTTCTTGGTAGGAAACTTCTAGTTCTAATATTTGTTTTTCTAGCCTAGAAAAGATTTATATCAGTAACTGCTGTTATTTTGATCATAAATTCATTACGAATATTAAATGTAGCAGTTAAAACTCAGAAAAACAGAAAAAGCAGACTGACAAACATTTATCAAATTTTGTAATGTTTTAGATATTGTGCAGGAAAAATAGAAAAGAGATGAAATATCACTACATAGTATAAAACAAAGTTTATTTTATATATATACAAAGTTATTTAATAGATAAAGTGATTCAAAAGGAAGGTTTTAGTATATAATTTATTAGGTTTTAGACAAAGCGGGCGAAGCCGCGGGCGGTAAGCTAATTTAGTTATAAAACTATGTTTCAAAGGGTAACCTGGGTACTTTTAATTTTAATAAAAACTTAGCACCGTCTTTTATACGACAATTTTCCATGTTCATACAAATTAATAATTATTTTATTAATAATAATAATTGAAGTTTATTTTAATCATTAGATATCAACATAATATACAGTATTTCCTAACCTCGAGCTAGCCAATTGCCTCTCTTTAACCAAAGCCTCTTCCCTCTCTGTCTCGAGCGTGCGTCTCAGATCTTCCATCTCGCTCGCACGTTTTGCGTTCAACTTTCCGATTTGTTCCGCGTGAAACATCTTCAAGTCGGATATCTCCTTTTGTTGTCTTTCAGCCATTTCTCGAAGCTCCCCCTCTAGGCCTTTTACTGTTAATTCCTGGAAAAAGAAAAATGTACAAAATACAATTTTATTCATTACTAGCTGCTCCGCGCGGTTTCACCCCCGTGGCTCCACTCACCCCTGTTGGTCGTAGCGTGATGATATATAGCCTATAACTTTCCTCGACAAATGGGCTAACTAACACAGAAATAATTTTTCAAATCGGACCAGTAGTTCCTGAGATTAGCGCGTTCAAACAAACAAACAAACTCTTCAGCTTTATAATATTAGTATAGATTATATTTAACATGGAACATGTTAATTAATTATTATTATTCATAAAGTAAAAATATTCCGGTTTTACCTTAATCTTCTCAGCCTTCTGTCGGACCCAACGCTGTCTGGCTACCTGCAATTAATTGATCATAATTTTATTATTACAATAATGTCATTGTCATATTTTGATTAGTAGGCGGAATTAAATTATTGCAAACAAATATTTAATCGTTATTAAAACCTTAATAATTAACCTATAAAAAAGAGCGTGTCAGAAGTGAAAGCCTTACTCCATGACGCGGTATTGCCACGACGCGACCTTGAAATTTTACTCTCAACACGCCTAAAGAAGTTTCACTTCAAAATAAAGTTTTAAAGCAACTGTCACCTGTTGAGCGGCGGCCATCTTGTCGTGTTGATTCCGAAGCTCCAACTTGTATCTCTCTTCCAAAGCTTGAGCAGATCGCTTCCATCTCTCTTCTAGTGACCTTCTTTCGTCTACCAACTCTTCTATGCGATGGTTTAGCGTTTTCTTGTCATTTATCAGCTGGAACATTATTATGGTGGTTATACAGTACTTTATAAAACCAAGTATAAGGAGCTCTGTTATTTTGAAATTTGAAGGAAGAAAACATATGTTTGAGTTAAAATATTAGACTTTAGGGGATTCCATTTAGTTCAATTAACCAAACTACTAAATATACCTTCCTTCGCTGGTTTATGTTCTTAAGAAAATAATATGTCAAAAAGCTTTAAGTCAGGTACCTGATCGATGATCGTATAAGAACTCCAACCAATACCCACGGCTCCGTCATTAAAGTGGCTCGACCGAATACAGTGAGGTTTTATTCGGTAAGAATCTAATCAATATATCCCTATAAATTATATTAATTATAAAATAAGGCTTCATCTCCGGGCGGCTTGGGTATCTAATATGCAAGATTTCACCACTAAAAAAAGGTACCTGATCAATAAAATTCTGATGTCTCTTGATAGTTTCTTCGCACTCCTGTTTCACTTTAGCGATGTTACGGTGCGACTGCTTCTCTAGGTTACCGACTTTGCTTATCATCTGAAATCGAATAACATATTATTGTTTTGTAACATTCACTTCATAATTAAAAATAAATATGTAGTTTTTTTGGTATAGTATGGAAAATAAAAAAACAAATGCTTTAAGATGTGTTTCATTACCTTCATATGGAGGTGGCGATAATAAATAGATTCTTTGAATAATTGTCAGACAAGATATGATTTTGAATAATTATAATATACCTACACCTAAGAAAATAGAGTGCTCGTTTATTAAAATATAATTATTTATTATATTTTAATAAACGAGCTTACTAAATTACTTACGAGATTACGAGATTACTAAATTCAGGATATACAACTTAATAACTAAAGAGTGAAGACGTACTTACTAAATACCAACTTCAAAAAATGCATTTTTACTATTTATTAGTAATCATTATCAAGACTCCAGAGTATGTAATAGAAAGAGACTAAAACAGAGAAAGAGAATATTAACAAAGAATCTAACCTGCTCCTTATGATTAGCAAGACTCTCTTGCAACAGAGCGATGCAACACGACCTTTCTTCCAATTGCAATGAAGCGGTGACCAACCGCTGTGCTAGCTCAGTTTGAGGTAGTTTTAGAAGCAATTCGAGTCTAAAATGTTAATACTAATTATGTTACAATATTAAAGAAATATTTTAGAACAAGCGAAATTTACTTTTCCATTGGTTCTTGGGAGATACTGCCTTCTATCCCGCGAATTTTCTTTTTTCTAATATTAGCCTTATTTATGAGAAGAAAAAGCTAAATGAATGTTTGGTTATATAATTTATTGGAACATTTAGAGATGGTAAAAAAAACTGACCAGGAAAAGGGATTAATGGGTGTGATTTTTAAGGCATAGCTATATTTATTATTTTTTATGAAAATTATTTATAAATCACACAAGCATAAGTGCAGTACTTACTTTGGAACGCTTTGAGGCACTGAACTGGTAACAACTGAAAGAGCTTCACTAGCGCTCTGCTCAACTTTTTCCAGGAATTCGAATATCTCCCTAAAAACAAACACACTATAAATAATAAATCATTATACTAAAACAAAACTATGAAAACATAATATAGAAATTCTAATAATATACAGATTTTAAAGGAGTAACTACGAAGGCCCTTTTCTGTAGACACTCAGAAGTCCATTTGAATAAATAAATGTTTGAGTTACAGTTTGACCATTAACGACTTACATAAAGTTATCTTTCGGCGTGTGAGATCTTTCTTCTTCCTTTACTTGTGTTTGTTGTACTTGACATTCTGCAACTGACGTGACAGGATTGTCTCCGTAACTCTCAATCTCTTTTAACATTGAATAAATGTCCATTACAGTAGAATTTGTGCTCAGATCCTTTGGTTTTGGAACATCTGTATTTGTCTGAACTTGGCTCACTGGAGTAATTTCACTCTTTACAGGACTTTTGGCTCTAGGAAGTTGTTCTGTAGTTACTTCGGTATCTATTTCGAGTATTCTTGGCGAAGGAGCCGACATTGACATCCAAGATTCTATATCTTTATCAGTTTGAATGTTATCAGTCCTTGCACTTAGCGGAGTTTTCATCGTGAATACATTTCTTTGACCAGCATTTTTTGCGATAGTTGAATTTTTGTCAGTATTTTTATTTGCGTTTTTGTTATTCCAGAATCTTTTGTAACCAGAATTTTCTTCATTTTTCGACAGCATGTTATTTAATTTCTTATCAAATTTTTTGATATTCTTTGGCATGTTTTCCGGCTTGTAATCTCCTTTGACTTTGAAATAATTTTGAATCAGTTCTTTTGTTGTAACTTTTGATATATCTTTTTGTTTCTGATCAAATGAGTTTTTGTCTTTTGATTGTGAATCGTCGTAAGTATTAGAACTGGAATTACCACCTTCATCTCGCCTATTATCTGACAAGTTAGTGGAGTATTGTTCAAACATTTCGTTTATGTTAAGTGGAGTAGGAGATACGGCATCTGTCTTAATATCTTTTAGAGTTAGTTCATGCAAAGTATTAATAGCCGCTATTTCTTTTTTGTAATCTTCAATGACTTTTGAAGTATATGCTTTTGTTGAACTATTCAAAAGGTATGATGGATACTCCAAATTCGTGTTTTCCTCATCAATCTTGGAGCTTGTTGTTTCACTCGATTCAGGTGTGTCATCATCTTTCTTTGGTGTATTTTGCGGTGGTAGAGCTACATGACCTTCTTTCTTTAAAAAAAAGTCCTTATATAGCAATCTACTATGATTTAAAGGCTCTATTTTATTCTTGTCATTTGAAAAGTCTTTATAGTTTGACTCTTTAGAAGATGTACTTTCTAAACTCTTTGGTTGTTCATGTACATTTGCATTAGAGTTACCATTAAATGATGTGGATGGTAGGGAATAAGTCTGTGTATTGTATGTTTTGTCATCTTTTGCTCCACTATCTTGATAACCAGAATCTTTTGAGGATGCATCTGTTGGGATCATTGTGCTTGACATTTTGGCTTTGTCAATAATATTTGTATGAAATTCATTAAAAAATGTCCTGTATGTGTGAGATCCATTCATATAATCACGAGTTTCTTCATTTTTATGAGTACTAGAATGTTCTAAGTAGTTAGTAGTGAAGTTTCTATCAACATCACTTTCCTTAGACTTATTAGTCTCCTGTCTTACATCATCTGGAGGCAAGCTTAGCATATGTTGAGAAATATTACTATCCAAATCTTGTGTTGATTCTTCTTCAACTAACGACAGTTGCTGCCTTGTTTGCAAGAGTCGGCGAGAAAAAGTATCAACATCATTTACAGAACAACTTTTAAAAGCAGGATCCAGATCCAAGTTGCCCTCAGCAGGTCTCTTGTCCAGTGGCAGAAAGTAAGATTCATATGGTTTATTTTTAAAGGTAGGTGACATAGATCTTAGTTCAAACATATCTTTATATCTTGTGGGTGACGTTGACCTTGGTCTCTCTGTTATAGTGACTTCCATGCCATAGTGATCCCTTGGAGAATCCTTAGAATTTGCACTCATATCTACTGGTTTACGATTTTTCTTTGTATTGTTCCTATACTTTAGAGCATTTTTAGAAATATTCCTATTCTTTGGTCCCAATTGCGCTTTGGCTTTTATCTTAGTTCCTAAGCTTATGAAAGTGTCTTCAGAACCGTAATCTGAAGCGTTGCTGCAAAAATCTTTGTCTTTTTTGGTAATTTGCTTTTCAAAGTTCTTTGAACTGCCGAGTAACTCTTCTGTTGGTGGTAAAACTTTTACTGTTAACGGAGAATCTGAAATGTAATTATAGGAAAAAACATAAGACCCTTTTTAAACATCTTCATCATAATAAAAACACACTGATCATAATATTTACATAGTAGTTAATTACGAGAATAAAGGAATGGCAATAAAAGAGAATAGAGATTTAGAAACCGTAAAGAAACCATTAAGTACATTATTTTTAACAAATAAATCTTCTATAGTCTCTATACTAATATTATAAAGCTATAAAGCTACGCTAATCTCAGGAACTACTGGTTTGATTTGAAAAATTATTTTAGTGTTAGTTAGCACATTTATCGAGGAAGACTATTAATAGGCTATACATCATCATCCTAAGACCAACAGGAGCAGAGCACTGCGTTTAAAACCGCGGGACACAGATCTAGTGTTTATATACATATATGTCTTTCGAATATATATACCAATTGTCTAAACTTACTGTTATATGATTGCAAAAGTTCAGCACTAAATACTTTGAAAAACGATCTCGTAGAGGGTGCTCTGTCCTTAGTGTCAGCGGAAAATGGTCTTTTATATCTCTCTTGATTGTCCTGCAGGAAAAAATTATGGAATAAATAAAATAGTCACAAAATTTTCTATAGAACTAGTTCTCTTGTATATTTATGAAACAAAGTATAAACTATCTATTTGCTTACACATACGTGTGTTATGCGACTATAAAATAAATTAGCACACAGACAAAGTCCCTGCACAATTGCTAGGGTAACTAATAACTATAAAGTGTACAAACACATGGAAAAAGAAATTTGGATATATTTTTATTAATACTATGAACATAAACAATCAGTCTAGCCAGCTCGTTGATTTTTGCTAAAAAAAACTAGATTTTTATCAAAAACATAATTATTTCCGAGGATTATTTCAATGTAGTCCGTGAACATTAATTTTCAATTTATAAAAAGAAACAATATTTTAAAAATGGAATATTACCGGAACAGAAGAATTTTGCAACGCTGATCGCGGTCGACTTCTGTTGTTTCTTTTGTCTTCTCTCTTCTTGCTTCTATAAGAAAGATTAACAGGCGAACCTAACAATCGTAAGTTATTATTTTCTTTCGACATCACTATGATTATTCCAAGATATCTTCGATTTCTCGGCTGTGCATGCCTAGCAATATCGATTTATCCATTTTTTGAATTTTGCTTGTTTATAAAACTTGTTGCTAGGCAACGGTTGTCATTTTAAATGTCATTGTCATTGTAGTGTGTTTGCTACGAAAAAAACCAAGAAGCTTATATCCAAGAAGCTTATATCTAATACACTGGAGATTGCACTATGACCATTAACTTGTAACAAGAAAATATGACGTTGAATGACGCCTATATGTTTTTTTATCCCTTTCACACCTAACTTGGCAAGTTGGTGTGAAAGGGATAAAAAAACATACAGGCGTCATTCAACGTCATATTTTCTTGTTACAAGTTAATGGTCATAGTGCAATCTCCAGTGTATTAGATATAAGCTTCTTGAAAAAAACCCATAGGTAATGCGCGGCGCTGTTGGCGCCTAAAATAATGCTGCCAGTATTTAAGCCTAATCCCACAGAATTGGGAAAATGGGGAAAATAGACATGAAAAGTATAATAGAAAATATATTCATTGTTTGTGTTCAGAGTATGTATATGTTATTTATTTTTCTTTTAACAATAGTATCGAAAAGATAGAGAATAATTAAAACATTAACGTACCACGGAACAGATTTTTTATCAGTTATTTTACACCCAAACTCAAGATGGTTGTAAGAGTTAGGTATGAATTGTCTAAACATATTTTTATTTTGGTATTTCAATGCAATCCTTCGTTTCATCAGACCCCAAACTTGTTCAAGTCAATGTTCAAGGGAGGCAACTCGTAAATTTTTGTACAATATGGCAGACCTGTCAAATTTAGTTCGCAACTTCGCCGTGGGCTCAGAGCAATAAACCTATAGAGTTCTTATATTGAGACAGAACAAAATACATATTTTCTAATCTACTTACTCTTAGTCAATAACAGCATAAGCCAGATTGAGATAGCGATAGAGTATCTGCACTGTCTTCAAACGTAGCGCGCCGGCTATATTTTGTTTGCCTTCCAGCTGGAGGTCTCGGTGCATCAAGTGTTTTTAACGAAATATTTAGAAAATATAAAGTGTATAGTGTTTCTTTTTATTTGTCAGTGTGCTAAAATCACTATTGTATGTTTAGCTACCGGCTATCACTAGTCGAATGGGAGTTTTGGATGAAAACAATGAAAAAATATCTTTCCATCGGTAAGTGATTTTCAGCAAATTGATAAATATTTATGTTTTAACCCTATTTGAAGGTTTTATCAAGCGCTTTTTTATAATTCTATGTTGTAACTGTAACATTTACCCACTTTATGGGGTTGTGAAATACAAAAGAATTAAATAATTTTAAAAAATGTCACAATATTATCACGTTTGGCATTTTGTTTACCACCGTAGTGATGTAACACATCCAGCGTATATTATCGATTTATGACATAAAATCTATTTCATTTTAACGTTGATTTATTTATTTTGTTTCTTATATCAGATTTATATGTAGTTGTTGTTGCAAATAATAGATGTAAATTTTCTACAGCAGGAAAATAAAAAATACCACGTGGTTGTTTTATTTGACTTATGTGTTTAGTTTGTTGTTTATTATTTTCTCTTTTAGATTATTAATAAATTCATTTTGTTTTAGATTTCCAGAGCTAAATAAAAAATGGGTATAAAACATGAGACGAGTAGATTGGACGCCGTCGAAATTTGCTAGATTGTGTTCACTGCATTTCGAACTCTAGAAGAATTGTGCAATCTTACGCTTACGTTTTTTTTTGTTCCTGTACATAATAAATACATTTGATTAAATAAGGTGAATTTTTATTTGGAATTTTTTTACACATAAGTTACTTGTGTAACTATGTGAAAATTAAACGGTTGATTAAATGACAGTTCTCATAGATGAGAAACTACTATTGAAATACATACTTGATATACATGCGTTTTCAAAGAAAAACCCGCATAGTTCCCATTCCTGTGGGATTTACGGGACAAAAGTAATTTTTACAAATTTCATTGTAATCGGTTTAGTAGTATTCGCGTGAGAAAGTAACAAACATCCATCATCAAAAACTTTCGCTTTATTAGTAGTTTGAAAGGAAAATGTTTTCTTTAAGACTGTCCTTTTATGAACTTGTTAAAATGCTGCATGATTCCTTCATGCTGACTGTGCCTTTCTATCTTTATTTTAAACTAGATTTCCGCCCGCGGCTTCGCCCGCGTTTTCAAAGGAAAACCCGCATAGTTCCCGTTCCCGTGGGATTTCCGGGATAAAACCTACCCTATGTGTTAATCCAAGTTACCTTCTATATGTGTGCTAAATTTCATTGTAATCGGTTCAGTAGTTTTTACGTGAAAGAGTAACAAACATCCATACATCCATACTTACAAACTTTCGCCTTTATAATAGTAGTAGGATTAGGTACATTTCAAGTTTTAAAATTTATTTTATAATATACTAGCTTTCCGCCCGCGTTTTTAAAGAAAATCCCGCACAGTTTCCGTTCACGTGGGATTTCCGGGATAAAATCTATCCTATGTGTGTATGTACAAAATTTCATTGTAATCGGTTCAGCAGTGAAAGAGAAAGTTATCCATTCTCGCATAATTTCGCATTAATTATAGTCGTAGGATTAAACAAATAATGTATTGAACTGAAATTAATTATTATTATTTTTTTTTATTATTTACTAGCTTCCGCCCGCGACTCCGTCCGCGCGGAAAAATTAAGAAAAATTAATTTTTCTACGTATTTTTCCGGGATAAAAAGTATCCTTTTTTATGCCCAGGATAATAAGGTATAATTATACCAAGTTTCATCGAAATCGAACCGTTAGTTTTCACGTGATGCCTTCACATACAGACAGACAGACAGACAGACAAAAAATTTTTTAATCACATATTTGGGTTTGGTATCGATCCAGTAACACCCCCTGCTATTTATTTTTTCAATATTTTCAATGTACAGAATTGACCCTTCTACAGATTTATTATATCATATATGTATATAGATTATTTGCAGCATTTGAGCAAAATGCATTCACGATTTTATCGATTGAAGCACATCCCATCACTATCACCTTCTATCTATATAAATACGTACCTATAGTAAAAATGGTGCCATGACTATGTTGAAACGTAGCTTGTAGTCTATAGCTATCTCATTCTTTCATACGACGTTTTCTTTAGATAGAGAGAAACAAATATATGTAAATTGTATACGCTCGATACAAGTACTCTATAGGTTTATTGCTCTGAGGCCGTGGGCGTAGACGGAGATTGGATTCTCTGTCTACGGCCGTGGGTCTTCTTTTGTGGCAATTGTCAAAATAGGCGTACAATGTGTCAATGTCAAACGTGTGAAAAAAATAACTCGTGTTGCCATCTTCGTTATTATTTTAAAATGCGTGAACTCACCATTGTTAAAATAACAACAATATTCATTAAAGATAAATAAAAATATAATTCAATTGCTTTTTCATTTCTATATACTTCCATCCGTTTGAAATAGTTTTAATTATAATTTAAAAGGAGATATTACGAATTGTCAATTTAACCATTGAACGCTTGCTTATTATGCAATGACGTCAGAGATAAAATTAACTAGGTATAACTGGAATTGATCATCTTGGTACAAGTTGTATGTGTTCGATTCGCCTCTCTTGTGTCATTCAGTTAGTAAACGAATACCTACGACTCGGATTCTTTGCTTATTATTACTTTCTTGAAGGTTACGCGTCGATTTTATTTCGGTAAATCGGTTGAACTGCGTACAAGCGCACTTAAATATTGAGTTTAGTGAATGTTATCGATTAATAGTGTTGTGATTTTTTAACAGGGTTTTAGTCTCAACAAATTTGAAAAAATGTTTAGCGGAATCGCAGGTGAGTTTAATAATTTATTAGAGAAATACCTACCTATTATATTTGTGCATGTTTTTACACATTTTTTATATTATAAAAATAATTATTGCAGGTAGTTTCTTATATTAATTTATACTCTATAGTTAGCTAGCGATTCATGTAGGCATGCTAGTTTTTAATTAATGTAGGTAATAGGTATAGGTAGTTAGAAATAATTATGTTTTTTAAAAATTTATTTTCAAGCATGAAATTACTGTAAATATTAATATGTAAAAATAGTAATAAAATCATTTATAAGAAAATATTAGTGTGATGTACAGTTTTATTCGTGTAAAATGAATGAGGCATATTTTTTATTTAGATTTTTAAGACCACACCCTCCCATTCACATAGTAGTAGCACAGACTAATAATAATATACTACGTATGTAGTAGTGTGGTAGTAGCTTGAGTAGGTATATTGGTCCATCCATGGATGGTAGTAGGTAACTAGGTAATCAGTAGTCTCTACTGACTACTCCATGATTTTGTACCAAGCTATGATAGGAAAAGTACCTAATATTTTATGACTTTGTAATGAGAATAAAATAGCCGGGTCGACGGATGTTGTTTTAATTTTGCGTCAGCGGTAGGTACCAACCTGTTGAGACCCAGAAAATAATAACATAGGTAGGACAGGGTAGGACATTCCATTATTCAACAATGTGCATTGTGCATCTATATACCTACCTAAGTATATAAAAATGAAACCCGTTTCGCGTTGTCACGGCATCACGCGTGAACGGGTGGACCGATTTCGATAATTCTTTTTTTATTATATTCCTTGAAGTACGAGCATGGACGAATATAATTTAAACGTAAATATGTACCACGGGCGAAGCCGGGGTGGACCGCTAGTAGACAATAATATTTCAAATACCTAACCTTTCTCTGCAAAAACGGGCGCTTTACCTACCGTATTATGACTGTAAAACTAAAATATATCTCGTAAGTCGTAACTCCCATTGAGCTTATTAATTAACTACGGAGATAACATTTGTTTTGGAGTGTCTGTATTTCTGTAAATAAATGATCAGCTTCGATCATGATCATGAGTGATGTATTATATCTACCTAGATACCTATAATAGTATCGGTAATAATAAAAAAATAATAGGAAATAGGTATGATTTTATTTATGTCTCGATGCTATTTTTTAATTAATCCATAATAAGTTTAATTGTAACATTAAAAATAAATTAGGCATATCCCTATTCCCAACCTAGCCCATCCATGTCCATACTATAAAGTTGTTTATAAATTTCTTATTTGTATAAAGCTAGGTACCTATCACATATTACACACGATGTTGCTTTTATCTTTATATATTTTATAGAACACAAGCGGAAAATTATTTGTATTTTAGATTAGGTAGGTACCTACTAGGGTTGTAACGGAGGCCTACTTAGCGGAGGCGGAGGCGGATGCGGAGGTGAAGAGGTTCGCCTCCGCGGATGCGGAGGTTAACGGAGGCGGAGGCGGAGGTGAAATTTGTTGGGAAAATATAAATAAATTTATGATTAATAGAGTCAGCAACATTTATTTATATTATATATAATATGTACAATTGTACATACATGTTCATGATTCATCTTAGTAATCAAAATTGACAAGCGGCAAATTATATTTTACGAACAAAAGCTTTGCGGCTTTTTCACCTTCTAAGCGGTTTCTCAAGGGTTCGTAAATTAAACCAGCAGCACTAAATAACTGTTCGCTTGGCACTGAACTTGGTGGCGCCGATAAGTAAATGCGAACTATGGGAGCAAAAACTTTATATTTAATGTTATATCTCCACCACAATAAGGGATCTTCATTTAGTTGGAGTCTATTTTCTTTATTATATTAATTAATTAGTGTTTTCCATATCATGAGGTTGCTGTTGGTATCCATGCTGTCATTTTCCGATTCCTCTTCATCACTGCAATTCTTCAACATATCAGCCAGGTTGGAATGCACACTTTGTATTGGTGACAAAATCTCAAAACTTGTGCTTGGGTCAACAATCCATACTAATATTATAAATGCGAAAGTAACTCTGTCTGTCTGTCTGTTACTCAATCACGCCTTAACTACTAAACCACTTTGCATGAAATTTGGTATAGAGATATTTTGATATCCGAGAAATGACATAGGCTACTTTTTATCTCGGGAAATAGGATAGGTTTTATCCCGGAAATCCCACGGGAACGGGAACTATGCGGGTTTTTCTTTGACTGCGCGGGCGAAGCTGCGGGTGGAAAGCTAGTAACTAATAATTACGCACAAAATTACTTAAAACAATCACGGCTCAATTGCAACTACGCGGTACCGAACGCTTTGACAAGTTGATTCCTGTTATTCATTCACTCACACTCCCACCACCCGCTTGGCCGTGTTCCCGCTGCTTACCGCTTAAGCAAACTCTCGACCATTTCACTTGAAAACACGCAGCCGAGCGGCCGCGTCGCCTAGCGTCGCTCCTTGCGCGTTGTTTGTGATCGTAAATGAACTTCCGATATGACTCCGCATAAATTTTGCGGAGGCGGATGCGGAGGCGGAGGTTAAATTCTTTGCGGAAGTTCCGCAGTAACGGAGGCGGAGGCGGAGTTCCGTTACAACCCTAGTACCTACTTATTTGTATTTATAAACATATGAATAATACGGCTAAGTGGGTACCTACCTAGTCCTTTGCAATCCAAACTTTAACGCCTTTTAAATGAAACGCAAAATGTTTGGGAAATATTCAGAGAAACTGCGCAGCAAAGTTGCGTTGGTATATTTTAGTTTGTGTACAAATACCTAGTTCGACAATGTCAATCACAAATATTTTCTTACACAAAAAAATATCCACCAATGTTGTGTTAAAATCATGAGATTTTTCCGAAAACTAAGAATAATTAATTAATTGGATATCGTGTAAAAATTTAAAAAAGGCCGATCATGGACTAAAATATGTTTACGACCTTTTGATTCTAGATCATGTAGGTAGGTACTGTCCCTAAATAGTATTTTAGTTATCTATCATCGATTTATGAGAACATTGCTAACCTTCGATACTCATAATCAGAAATCGAATGTGTCAAGGTCTTGAGGTATTAAGGAAGCCATGAACATGATTCACATCAAATTAATACATCTACATAACACATCAAATACCGTAAGGTTTTATTATGGTTATTAACTGTATGCGAAACTGTGATGATAATAAATAGTTTAGATTCATGTGGACGAGGAATGAGCAATCGAATTTTGTAAACAAAACAATTTCGTATTATCGTACGCTTGTAGGTAAATGTAAAATGTACCTAAATGTATTTGTTTACATCGAACCACAATGATGAATATACATAATATATTATTGCAATAATGTGCTACTGCTCACTACAAATTGAATATTAAATTTGAAATGTAGGTAAGTACCGACCTAGCATTTATTTTTTCTCATGTTAAAAATATAAAAGAATATGTACCTCCTATGTTTCCTATAAATTTAAAATGTGTAGGCGTAGGCACATGCATTATTATTTTCAAAACATGGGTAATAATTAAAAACTCGTAACTGTCAATGTAACAAGTAGGTATACCTATTTATAATAATAATTAGGTATTATGTTCTTAGTCAATATTTTCTGCATCATCCTCCCCTTAGCACTCGCAACGCCCAATAACGGCGACGTATTTTTTAATTTTTACCATAATATTATATTCTCTTTACTTTGGTTGCAATCTTCTCGATTGTTTACTGCAAACAAATCACATAGTTATTTGAAGTTACAATGTTACAATCGGAGCGTTCCCGCGACGTTGTGACATCACCAAGGTCAACCGGTGGGAGCCGAACGCAAATTTTCCCTCTTTTTCTTTTGCATGCATCATGCGCATAAGAAAGTGAGAGGGGAAATAGAGACATGCAAGAAGCTTATATCTAATACACTGGACTTAGATTAAGGATTGGTCTCCGCGCGCGCGCTACGACTAGACACCGCCTCACCTAAAAACAATAGCTCCGTTAGTGCGGCAACTCAATTCTGTAGTGTGTGTAAGGTAATTTGTAAGGACGGTAATGTGTGTGAAGAATTGTACTGCCAGCTACATAAATTTTACCTCATAAATGGGAAATGGGCTGAAGTTTGAAAAATATTTTTTTTTCATCTTGGCCTTGCCGGGAATCGAACCCATGAACATGCGACTCAAATCCACTTGCGATGCCACTATACTATAGTCACAAAGGTTGTTTAAAAGTAAAAAAGCGGTAATAAAAAAAAATAACATAATGAGTCAGTTAAACATGGTTAAACAGAAATAAATTATTGTTATTATCATTTTTTTTTATATATGCGTTAGTAATAGTATTGAAAAAAACATTATGAATAAGTTCAAATTATTGCTAAAATATTTTCTCAACCACGTGTATTTTTTGGGATATTCAGTACGGCAACACTGAATGGCGTCGTATTTTCGTAAACAACATTTTTAAAGTACAGGTGAAATTTCGAATAATACGATTATTCCTGATCGTACGTGATCCCAGTGTCTTTCTTATTTTTTGTTATATTTTTTTACACAGTTTTATGGCACAAACAGGCATTTTACTTCGGGTTTTGTCCAAAATCTTCAAAAACTATCGGTATGCCCTCTCCACACAATGCTTGTGACACGACTGGCTAATGGCTTGGGTACGCCGAATTCGGCGTACTATTAGTTGCCGCATTTTTCAAGTACGCCAGCGGCATCTAGTCGTAGCGCGAGCGCGGAAACCAATCCATAATCTAAGACACTGGAGATTTCAGTATGAACATTAACTTGTATAGGTAAACCAGAATCTGATGGCAATTAGGGAAATCATAATTTTGAGTGTGCAACCCTAGGGAAAATGGATAAAACGATCTTGATACTGCTTATTTTTTATTTTGTCCTCGATATCATTAGTCACATTACATAAGTGGACAATACTGTACTTAATAATGAGATATCCACTTAATATTATGTAGGTACATACTTAAAGGCTTATTACACTACCCGATATGAAGGGCCCTGCATCCAGGGTGGGCGTGTACCCTAGTTAGTGTGGCGCTTATTACACTTCTCTGCGAATTGGGCCCTAACTCAGTTTATACGCGAATGTCTAGAGAGATAAACGTATTGTTGCATTTTACATTATGCCGTCGTCAGTATAAAAAGTTGCTGAAACTTCAAAAAGTTGCTGTAGCAGTGGCAACCGTTGTCGCAATAACAAATATTAAAAAAAGAAAGAAGAGAAAGATCTGGGTGAAAGAGTATTTGCGGTTACGTGAAAAGCTTTCAAATATGCAAATACTAAGCGTGCTTGAACCGGGAGTTTTAATGAATTAATTAGAGTAGGTGCAGAACAATTTGAACACTTGTTGAGTTTTAAAACAATTAAACAATTTATTTAAACAATTTATTTATTTGTTAACATGGCGGTGTGGTCACAAACATTTGGGACTTCCCTTTTAAGTTATATAAACCTGTAGTAGGGAAGTTTGGTGACACCTTACATACAAAAGCAGCCACTCCACGCACTAGTCGCGCGGCAACTGAGCTCCCTAACCGCCCTAAACGTTATTACATTACCCAATCTGCAGGGCGCTTAGGGAGCTAGGCAGATCGGGCAGACCCGATCGCCCTAAATCGGGACACTAACTCCCTAAGTCTTATTACACCACTCTTAGTTAGGGTTAGGGTTCCTAAAAATTGGGTGGTCTAATAAGCCTTTTACACATATTACTTTTATATAGGTAATACATATTATTATTTACACATACCTATATTAATTGTATATTCATTATCATTATGCCATGTGCAAATATGGATGTAATGATAATGCAGATCAAAACTAGATTGCTTATAATTTTTTTAAAATGTAATAAAAATTAAAACAAAGTCTATGTTTATTTTTGAAAGTATTAACAGATACACACATTATAAAATTGACTTGGACAGCTTGGACTTGACGAATAGCCGTATTGGAAACTCCTGTAATAAGTTTTCATAAAATTATATTGTTATCAACAAACAATATTATAGTTACCTACATAAAATATTTTTAATTTAAAATATCAAAACGGGTAAGTCCAATTTACAAATAAAATTTTCTAAATTGAAAATTGTGATGTGTTTGACCCTTCTTCATCGAATATATTTCTATAAACATTATAAACAACACCTCTTGCTTGTGATCGCAGCGGCTTTTTCGACATTTTCGAAGATTTTTAGACAAAATCCTAAAAATTATTCATCAGACAAATAATTTGACAACCAATTTGATAGTTGTCAAATAAAGTTGCCACATGAAAATCTTTTATTTCTTAAATATAAATATGCCATCAGATTCTGGTAGACCTATAACAAGAAAATATGACGTTGAATGACGCCTGTATGTTTTTTTATCCCTTTCACACCTTGGTAGTTAGTTAGGTGTGAAAGGGATAAAAAACATACAGGCGTCATTCAAGGTCATATTTTCTTGTTACAAGTTAATGTTCATACTGAAATCTCCAGTGTATTAGATATAAGCACAGACATATATTAAGTAGACAACGCAAGTACCGCGATCTGTATGAAAACCAAGCGTGTCATATTTTTTGTACTGACCTTGACGCGTTATGACGTCACGAGCGCTTTTTAGTGGTGGTAATTTCATTTTACGCTAAATCGATTAGGACGCCACTCGCGCGGCGATTCTAGTATCGTCCTATCCCATCGAAGTAAATCGAAAGAAATCAGATCAAAAAGACTAGATCTATGTCTAAGAGGTAGTCAAATAAATGAATCGTAATCTATACTAATATTATAAAGAGGAAAGGTTTGTATGTATGTATGTATGTATGGTTTTCACGCATAAACTACTGGACCGATTTTGATGAAATTTGGCACAGATAATCTTTAGACCCTGAGAAAGAACATAGGCTACCTTTTATTGCGAAATATGTACCACGGGCGAAGCCGGGGCGGACCGCTAGTCGATTACTAAATCGATTCAAGACAGAAAAATGATAATTACCATAGACAGAGGAATGATAAAATAAAGTTATAAACCTTTTAATATTCTAACAAGTAAACTAATGTGTTTTAGCTTTTTCTTACATATGCCCATTGAGTTACCATGTACTACGTACTAGAGAGGCCATCGAAAGAAAGTAATGAAACTGTCAATCAATCAATCTTTATGTCCCGTTGCATCGATCCATTTTTCTTTTATGTTCGGGTTACTTGGAAAACTGAAAAAACAAACATAGTCTAAGCAATAAGGAGTTTTCTTAAAAAACTCCCAAGATGACACTTTAACTAATGGCGTCCATGTCATAATATTTATTTTTAGTACCTTTGTATTAAAATACAAGTTCTAGGTCAAGTCGTATTAAATGACAAAAAAAATCTATGCCTTTTTTTCTGAAAAATTGCTCCTTCAAATTATCATTTTTCTGTTCGATTATAAAATCGATTAGAATCGAGAACTGTTGCATCAATTGAACATCACTAACCACAAAATTGGACAGAAAAATGAGAAGACGCTATTCATTGCTTATTATCATACGACGCGATCTTTATCGTGCCAAGTAAAAGCCGCAATGTATTCCGAATCATTCCGTATGGTTTGGTATCCATGTTTGTCACGATCGTTTTCCACAGATATTCTTTATTTGATTTTAAAATAAATATTGCATATTCTGATTAGAAAATTACTTACCGGTGGAAGGAAACATCTCCGATAACTCGGCCACTCACAGCTGTGGAGTTTCTACAGTTTATAACGGCGCAATTCGGCATTTTACTTTATTCAGCTTCACGTCTTTCCTTGGCGAACTGCAAGCGCGGACTGAGTGTAGGCCAGCGTCAAGTAAGTTTCATAAACTTAGTTTGGACACGGGAAGTACATACACTCGCTTAGTCTATCTTGATACATGTCTGTGGATATAAGCTTCTTGGATATAAGCTTCTTGGAGACATGGAATAGAATATAGATAATCATATAATATTATGATGTACTTTGTATACGGTAATATTACAAACGTGTGTGTTGAGGTATGCTGGGGTTACAGACTATTTATAACAAGAATGTTGTTTTCCTTAAAGTGGATGAAGGACGGTTATCCTATAAATTAACTAATAGAAAAAGCTCGTAGCCGTAACCGATTCGCCTAAAATAACATGTGTTACTGATACACATAACATATGATTATGTAGGTATTATTAAAATTAAAGTCGATTCCATTGCTATCATTAAAGTTTAAACACGTAGATACCTATAGGATTTTTAATACTTTATAGTTTCCTAAACATACCTACCTACTCCTAAAAATATGAATTTTATGTTATCAAACTGTAAATAGGTAACTCAGAAGTCAGAACATACGAAGCCATAAACTATAAATTTATCAAAAAACTGTCAGTCAGAACCACAGAGTAACAAAGAATAAAAAAAATATATGTATCTATTCGTAATTCGTATATACCTAATTACCTACCTATCTATCTTTTTCTATCAAATGAGTTCAAAATTCAAATGTAACATGGAGTTATTCAATAGAATTATTGTTTTGTTCATATTATCGTGGTAGGTATGTGACCTCAGGCGGTAGCTAATGCACTTTGTATTGCTTTAATGGTTAACACGCAATATATACGTGCTGGTTATTATTTTATACGTAGGTGTTTAAAATTGATGTATTCTAACTTCCTAGCAACTAATTGCTTTTAATGTTTTTTTTTTTTATCTTTAGGTTCTGGATTATCGGAAAGATTTAAAATTTTTCCTTTCTGCACGTTCATAGAGGTCATATTTTTTCTACTATCATACACTAGTCTAAAATTGCGTACCTAAAGTGAAGTCCCATGTCCCCAAGTGGGGTAAGGGGCAGATGCATTATGCATAAGTACTTACATCTGTTTCATTGATAAATTTTTCTTTAGGGACAAGTAGGTGATCAGCCTTCTGTGTCCTGCCAGACCGAGATATTTTTTTTCTTCGTCTCCACCGTGAATCGAACCTCGGTTCTACGCTACCTAACGCGTTAACCACTGTACCAACGAGGCGGTCAAAAAAAATTGTGTGTGTAAAATTGCGTAAGGTAACACAGAAATCTTTTTATTTTAAGTTTGTTATCCCCTCAATTTTATGCAACCTCATAAAAATCGTCAAAGTTGCAGAATTGAAATAATTACCTAGGTAGTTACCTACTAAAATTTTTAGTTACTGATTGCAAAGGTTGTTTACAGTTCATCATATCAATCTATTGGTATTTGGTATGCAGTACTATTAAACTGGTACCTACCAGTTTAATAGTAGGTAGTTTAATTACTATTGAAATAATCCGTATGACAATACCGTCTTCAATATTTATCGGCACTAAATACAAATGACTAATATACAGTTAAGTGATGCAAATGTGCTGTTTGTGTGTATGAATAAGAGCGTATGCTATCGAAGCAATAGGTACATTTTAAATTTTAATGTTATAAGAAAAATAACCTATTGATAATAATGCAACTGAGTTGTGACTTGTGATACACGCAATGTAAACAACAAACATGTAAATAAGATTACTTTTATAATAACACTAGCGGTCCGCCCCGGCTTCGCCCGTGGTACATGTTTACGTTTTCTCTCCATAAGAACCATCCTCGTACTTCAAGGAATATAATAAAAAGAGAATTATCGAAATCGGTTCAGCCGTTCTCGAGTTATGCGCTTACCAACACATTTTGCGATTCATTTTTATATATAAAGAAGACTAGCGGTCCGCCCCGGCTTCGCCCGTGGTACGTATTTACGTTTTCTCTACATAAAAACCATCCTCGTACTTCAAGGAATATAATAAAAAAAGAATTATCGAAATCGGTTCAGCCGTTCTCGAGTTATGCGCTTACCAACACATTTTGCGATTCATTTTTATATACTAGCGGTCCGCCCCGGCTTCGCCCGTGGTACATATTTACGTTTTCTCTACATAAAAACCATCCTCGTACTTCAAGGAATATAATAAAAAAAGAATTATCGAAATCGGTTCAGCCGTTCTCGAGTTATGCGCTTACCAACACATTTTGCGATTCATTTTTATATATAAGAAGATAGAATAACAAGTATAAATACTTTCATATCAACATACCTACCTACTTCTGGAATTTCTCTGTCCACAATAATTAGATAGGTACCATAATCATTAATCAGGATACATTGTTTATCTAAGTACAAAAATATCCTTTTAGTCCAACTTCGTATTATCAAAACAACGCATTACAATTTTACAAAAGACAATCACTGTTTTTCCTTTGTTGGTCGTAGTACGCAGTTACGGAGGCGAGATTCCGCAGTTAATTGAATGATGACGTCATAGGTGACGTCATCGTTTTAATCTAGCACCGTGATTTGAGGGTCGCATACGGAACTCGGCAACTAATTTAGTTGTAGGAAGATAAAAAAAAACTATGACTGTATGGTCTCTACCTCTAGTGATCATTAAATTTTTGCTGTAGACAAAATTATAGCATAATTTTTAGTTGCGTACAAAAATGGTAACTGAAAAACAGAATCTTCAATGAATTATGAATTATGAATTTATGCGCAGTCGTTCCGAATTTATCTATCCAATCTTCAGTAGGTGTGAAGTTCCTATACTTACATAATTTTACATGTTTACACCTTCTGACTCTTAGTATACCAGTTTACAAATCAATATACCTAATAGGCATAAATAATAATATGTACAGTACTCCCAAACTGATAATGCGCATAGAAAAATTCGTCACTGTTCGGCAACTGTCATATTCCCCGAGCCTCCGAAGATGATATGTATATAGAGTGGTTAAATGTATTTTCTTCATGCATAGTTTATTAGAATTATGAGTTTTATTGTGATTTTATGGTAAAAGATATAAGTAACGAAATTTGTTTCGATAATTCAATGTAAGTTAATAGCGAGGATAAGCCACACGATTGAGAATATATATTTGTTGTATTGATTTACTCTAGGGTTGTTGAGGATTCCTCTTCCGCTTCCTCATAATGCGGAAGTTCCGCAATATTTTGGGTTCCTCAACCGTTACCGCATCCTCAAAAATTAAATCAAAAAATTCCTCTTCCGCTATCGCTTCCTCAAAATTTAGAGGAAATTTATGAGGATGCCGTATCTACGACAAGTGACAACGCCGCCGCGCCGGGCCGATCCGATCGGGCGGCGAATATACAAAGCCTATATTCTATTTGAGTCACGAGTCGGACTCTAATAGATGAGCTTTTGTTTATGCATATAACTCGACAAAACCCAATCCATCTCAGTAAAAAAGTGACTCAAATGGATTAGCTTTTGTCGAGATACTTTCAAACTTAACATATGAACAAAACCTAGTCGGCCGAGTCTTACCTTTAAATTCGCAGCCGGCGAGTACCAGAAACCACAGAACTATAGTGCCAGAAACGACATTAGAGCGATTCCCACTAAAAAAAAAAACTAACTGGTACATATTATGTAAGCTTATATAACAACTTATGTAACAACTTGTTTGTTTTTTAATTTAAAATGACTTTTGACACACATTCTTTAGTAAATGTTTCTTTCTGAGTAAATATTATGTTATTATGTTTAGGGGTAAAAATGCTATGATAAACATCAGTAGGACTTCATGAATATCGAATTTTAAAGTCGATAATTATGATCATTAAGATAAGTAAGGTAAGACTCTATTCAACTAGGTTTTATTCGTATGTAATGTATGAAAATATCTCGATAAAATCCAATCGATTATAGTCACCTTTCTTACTGAAACAGATTAGGTTTTGTCGAGTAATATGCATAAACAAAATCATATCTGAGTCCGACTCGTGACTCAAATAGTACAGTATAGGCTAGGCTTTGTAAATTCGCGATCGGGCGAGCGAGACCATGCCACCCGCGCTGTTACTTGCCTGTTTCTGCATATAATATTTTTTTGCAATTAATAAGCTCAAAAACTGTTGGACCAATTAATATTTTTATTGAATATGAACACTGAGTAAGATGCTTTTTTATGACAAAGGGGCAATTTTGCTAGTAGTTAAAATATCAATATGTACAGACAGGAGAGTGGCTTTTGTTTTAATTTTTTAATTTTTAATTTTGATTATAATTTCCTATCATCCTCGTCCTCATCCGCTTCCTCTTCCGCTTCCTCATCCGCATCCTCTTCCTCAAAAAAATATCCTCATCCTCATCCGCATCCCCTAAATTTGCGTGTGAAAATTCCTCTTCCTCCTCCTCTTCCTCATAATCACTTCCTCAACAACCCTAATTTACTCGGAAAATTCTATACTTAGAACTATTTAAGTGTCTTACTGAAGCTGGCGTAATGATTTATGTATGGAGTGTTAAAATAAGACAAAGTTTATATTAAAAAAAAATGATTTTCAAACACTGGTTTACATTTAAATTGTAGAAATCTAATCATTAAAATCTCAGTCCAAAGGATTTACAGAATCAGGGATTATATCTATTTCTGATATCGTAGAACTTTCATTATGCTTTTATTAATTTTCACTTTCCCCACTGCTATCTGCTACCTGTGTAAATAATCATTTTAT
The DNA here is from genome assembly GCA_029959065.1 of Colias behrii. Lineage (NCBI taxonomy): Eukaryota > Metazoa > Arthropoda > Insecta > Lepidoptera > Pieridae > Colias > Colias behrii. The sequence continues at coordinate 2,925,140 of JARWMC010000013.1, forward strand.
CGGAAAATTCAACTTTGAAACAAAACTAAGAAGGGTATGTAAAAGCAGCTCTATATAATTCCATACAGAGATAATACGTGCGGTCACCACCAATATATAAAGACGACTGACGGATTTTTGAATTTTTTGACTGACAGGCTACCGTCACCTATCGCCTGAATTGTTTTCGATTGTGTATGACTCTGAATTGACTCCTATTTCTTTTGAACAAGGTGCAAGATGCAAGTGCGTTGTTTAGGGCACTTGCGATTCAATGATTCGGGTGTTTCTGGAAATACGATAATTAGCGAAGATCTGTATGCGCATTATTAATTTTGGAGTACTGTACATAGTTTGATTATAGTTGAGCAGTTTTGGTAGGTAGGGCAAATTGTGAGACTCAATACGCAACTAAAACAAAAGCTTACAAAACGCCACAATGTTAGCACTCAGGTCATAAAAGTGTGACCCGATCAATATTGAATCTAGACTATATTAAACCTAGACAGGCGGGCGGCGGTAAATGGTTATTAGAGCAGTGTGCTCGTAAAGTTATTGTGTTCCATTATGGTCTTTTGTTTTGTCGTGCTAACATACTATGAGCTATACGTGGCTTAATAGCCTTAGTTAAAGAAAGCTATGCATTTTACAGGTTAGAAACAAGTTTTAATCATGACATATTATAATACTTGGGGGCTTACCGTGACGACTTAAACATGTATTAATTCCAGAAAGGAAAAGTTATGGTGCCAGACGACCTATATTCTATATAGCTACATAATATATCTTCTTTCCAAATTGTAATCCTGCCTAAGCCTTAAAGTTAAAGGCATCATGGTAAAGTGTAAACCACCACGGACTCCGTTAGGTATCAAAGTAATATGTCCCCCACTTCAGAGCACATAAACTATCGCTCCTGCTCCTACACCCTGATCTTTCTTCTTTTGTATCCGGTTTTCTATTTGACTAAGTGTTTGCTCATACACTTGTGCATTGTAAAATTTCCTGTGTAGATTGGTAGTATCCGTCGTGATTGGTCACGGTGTACGAATGCGGTCAGGATTATCTTATTTATACCTTGAAGTAACATAAACTTATCTGGGATACCTTATTTTTCCATTGCATTTCTTATCGGCTGTTATCTTTGTAAAATGTTTTCTGAACAACTGGTTGTTATTTAGTAAGGGAACGGTAAAGGCAAGGTAAAGGGCTGCCTAAAGAACTTCTGAATTTGTTTGAATTCAATTATTTTGAAAAAAAATAGTGTAAAATACTTCATGGATGCGTCATGCGATTAGATGACATATCCGGGTTTTCTACGGCAACAGTGCCAAATTTTACGGTAGCGATGAGCGTTATCTGAATTGATAACTTTTTAATTCGAAGATAGATATATGATTAGACGTATAGTGTCGGGAAGAATGATAATTGTTTGGACTTTCGGAGATTCTTTCGTGTTTCGAGCCACTACATTGAACATTTGCAATGATACATTTCTTATTTTTTTTGTCTTAATTTTATATTATATTTCTTTCTGCTGCTGAACTTTTCCATCACCTTGTAGACATAGCTTCAAAGAAAAGTTCAGCAGTACATTTAGTTATGGTCTATTTTCGTACAATCTAGATCATTGTACTAACGTGACACCGGTCGCCGCCTACGACAATCTTGTAGTTACAGTGAGAGAGGAAATGCGGCATAGACTGTATTAAACTTGTTCTATTTATTAGAAATTGCACAAGTTGGCTAGACTTTAAAATATTTGACGGCTAGGAAAGTTTATAAGGCTGTTATGGATAGGAAGTCAAAACAAAATGATTTATAGTTAAATGACCATGAGATAACAACGCAACGTCTCGCGTTTGTTCTTATATCAGAGTATATCGCTGAGAATGTAGCCAATATGATGAATGAACAAGGTATGGATTCCGTAATAAATCACGCTCGTGTAATATAGTCCATTGAATGAGTCCCTCCAAGGGGGGTCTAGAGTGCGTGAGTTAGTAACGTAAGATGTTTCTTCGGAAACATGTCAAGAGTCCCTAGGTAATAAACATACTAAAACCCCGGGACGCTAGGAGGAGCCCCGGAGTGGGGGGAGGGGGGGAATGGGTCCATTTTTTCATTTTTCGCTTAAATCTCAAAAACGGTACATGTTAGAGGAAAACTTTCAAGGAAAAGTTGAAAGGCCATAAAATTATCTACAAGTTGTACCTAAATCATTTTTCCTATATCCTACCGTTTCTGAGTTACACGCAGTAAAAAATGATTTTGGCTCAAACAATTTCCCCATACTACATACCCATGTTTATCACATCAATCGATCAAAAAATATTTCTTTCTTCCAAAAAACTCAAATGTGCAACTTGTGACCGGTACTGATAGATTGCTCTTAATTATGTCTATAATTGGTAAAATAAACACATTCCTCCCCATGGAGGAATGTGTTTATTTTACCAATTTCCTAAAGGCTTCCATAAGCCTTTAGGAGGAATCGATTGTCAAAATATGATATTAGGGTAGTTTGAGTTACTGAACTTGATCTTTTTATTTTTTTCTTCCATTAAACTCAAAAGTGCAACTTGTGACCGGTACAGATAGATTGCTCATAATTAGGTCTATCATTGATAAAAATACCAGATTCCACCACGGAGGCGTTTACGGGGAATTGAATTTTATTAGGGTAAGTTACGATACTTGAACTTTTTATTTTTTTTCTTCCAAAAAACTCAAAAGTGCAACTTGTGACCGGTACCAATAGATTGCTCATAATTAGGTCTATCATTGATAAAAATACCAGATTCCACCATGGAGGCGTTTAGGAGGTATTGAATTTTATTAGGGTAGTTACGATACTTGAACTTTTTAACTAACTACCCTAATAAAATTCAATACCTCCTAAACGCCTCCATGGTTTTTTGTAATGTACCGTTTTTGAGATTTAAGCGAAAAATGAAAAAATGGACCCATTCCCCCCCTCCACCCACTCCGGGGCTCCTCCTGGCTCCTAGTGTCCCGGGGTTTTAGTATGTTTATTACCTAGGGACTCTTGACATGTTTCCGAAGAAACATCTTACGTTACTAACTCACGCACTCTAGAACTTTTTATTCAATGGACTAATATATACGATATAGAAACCTGATGATGGTTGAGGTTGATCGGAGAAGGTCGCAAGTCAGTTATGATGTTAAATATAAATACTGAAATTTGAGTAGGTACTTACGTTTAAAAAGTAAAGTTTACGAATTGTTTACGACACTTATAATATTTTTTGTTTATTATTGTACTGTTGAAAAGAAGTAGTATAGTTAGTATCCTTGTAGATAAACATAGCTAGGTATGCTCGAGCAGTGATGGCATAATTTAAAAGGTGATAGGTCACATTTTGGTGACATATATTATGTAGTTCAAAAAATAACAATGTAACAAACACTGTAAATAATAAATTTAATTGTATTGCTAGTTTGCATGTTTCATGATCATGACTCACAATAGTTAGAAATGTATTTAAATAATTATTTTTATCGATTGCACGTTAGTGAGGTAATTATTTAATCTTGTTTCGCTAGCTGAGATAAAACAGGTTTGAAACTATAGTATCCTTTACGATGTCGATGACATTTTTCCGATTTTCCCTATCCGTCATACCGGGAGCCGGTATGGTCGACAGACAGCGAAATTTTGAGATAGACTTTTACATTAACTCGATTTTCTCCGTATCTAGTACGAATCAAGTTAATTCAAGTTATAAATCTTATTGTAAATTGAATAATCTTTATTCACTTTCAACCATTTCTATATAAATACTCAATTAAAGCTAACACAGAACTTTCAACAGAGGGTAGTGTGATATTTAGATAAGTTTCGGTTATAATTTGAATTAAAACAACATTTGGAAGTAATTAAAACATTTTATTTACAACTTATCACATTAGGTTTAAAATACAACACAAAATTCAAGTGCCACCATACAAATTTTTTACACAACACACGATCTTAATATCGTCACAAAAAACCGCCACTTGAACGAGTCATCAAAAGTGGGTATCGTATTTCAACCTAATTTTAAATGACGCATGCCGATTTGGACACGATGTTTTGTTTATTAGAAACTTAAGCTTATAAACTATGTATTACGAAAGTATCGCAGCACTATATTATAAATATCTTGAGTAGGAGCTAAACAAAAATAACTCAAAAATTTGGGTCAAAAATTACGTACATTTAAAAACATAGTTTTTGGAAAAAATATTGCAACTAACGGAACTTTTAGACATTTTCTAAGATTTAGATAGATTAAAGCATCAAAACAAATCAACAGAACAGTACAGTTCTAAGAAATATTTCAAGATATAAGTTGTTAAAAGTAGCAAAAAATTGTTCATTTTGGTACCTGGAGGCTATAAAAGTATGGATACGACTTTTCGTAAAACATAATATTTTCAAGGTATGACTCTTATTAGATGTGTTTGTTTTTTACTATCATACATTCAAAACATCTATTCTGGTCATATTTCGGTAATGTAGCAGTCAGCAATAAATTAAAATTTTAATGCATACAAAAATATTCCTGAGGCATATCCATACTTAGGTAGCATCCTAAAAATACGCAATCTGTCGACGTACCGGCTCCCGGTATGATACTACGTAGTATCATATTTCACTACGTATTTTCATGTTTTTGAAACAAATATAATGCTACCCTATGAAATATATCAAAACTAAGTAGTTTTACGTTTTAGATCTAATATCAACTTACCTTTTTATCCATTTCTGGCTGAAATATAACGACAATAAAATCGTCATCACGCGTTCGACCTTGCACATGCTGATAGTTACAGACCGAATTTTAGTGAAAATTAACAGAACTATTATATAATTAGTATATATAATCAATATTTAATAACCCATCCATCGTTGCTTTTAATATTCAGCGAATCACTTTAAGATTAGAACAAGTTTTCACCAAAACAAAAATACGTAGTCACCACGTGCGATGACGGAGTTTTGAATGACGCGTGTTTAAATTTTTTTCACTAGCGCTGCTCGTGTTTTGGCGTCACTAGCCGGCCTGTTTCTTCTATAAGCATTTGTAATGTGTCAGAAAGGATAGGGTGATATACAATGAGGTTGTTTATACTAAAAAACAAAACACTCGAACCCACACCGGCCCCCGGTATATCGACATACACGGCGCAAATTTGTTTACACCGGGAGCCGGTATTTCGACATGCAAGAGGGTATGTTTTGGTCTGTTTATTAATAGGGAATCAAATATAGCGGATTGAGAGCTTAATTTTGAGTCAATTTACGTAGCATTCGTTTTATTTGATCTTATTTTAATGGACATACATTTTTAACCGACTTCAAAAAAAGGAGGAGGTTATCAATTCGGCCGGTATATATATATGTATATATTTTTTATGTATGTACACCGATTACTCAGAGGTTTCTGAACCGATTTACGTGATTCTTTTTTTGTTCGATGCGGGATGGTGTCGAATTAGTCCCATAAAAATTTTATTCGGATAGGCCCAGTAGTTTTTATTTTATGAGCATTTTTGTCTGTACTCGATGACTTAATTGAAATGTAGCAAGTAACTTTGATTCACTTCCCGGTAACCGATTGAGCTGAAATTTTGTATACGTATGTAAATGGGATAGCGAAGAAACATTATCATGACATAGAGCTGATTTGATGATGGAATCGGAAGGTGGCCATAGGAACTCAGTAATATATTGACTCAACTTTATCGAGTTTGGGCTCGTTTGATTCGTGTTGAAAAATACACTAAAAAGTATTAAATAAAAATAACTGCGTTAATAACAACCGACTTCAAAAACGGAGAAGTAAAAAATAAAAAAGATTTGATATTATTAATTACTACATATTATTTAGATGTGCTATTTATTAAATAGGTTTGAAGTCGGGGCCAAACACTAAGCACTTAGTATTAAGCCCGTGCACCGACATCAAACCTTTTTAGTAAATAGCACATCTAAATAATATGTAGTAATTAATAATATCAAATCTTTTTTTATTTTTTACTTTTCCGTTTTTGAAGTCGGTTGTTTTTAACGCAGTTATTTTTATTATGAACGATGATTGAGTTTGTATGAACCTGAGTAAACAGTAAATGGATAGAATAAAGTAAGTATAATCATTTTGCAAACATTACTCATCATACCTTTAGTAATTAATGGCCATTCATAGAATTCTAGAACATTTAATAGTTACCTACTGTAATAGCACGTTGTAGTAATCATGGTATTCCATAATATTAATATGCTATTTTATTTGATGAACTATATAAGTAAAGCTAGACGCATCAGTAATTCACTAGTCTTTAAGCATGGAACCTTTCAATATCATAAAAATTTATCATATAATGTCTAATGTTTACTATGTTTCCATGCTGTCCGATAGACAAAAACCTTGGTGAGTTACATATTAGCATTACATAATATGTTTGTTTGTCTTTTCATTTACTATGGTTTAATGGAAACCTTGAAGGGTAATACTAATTTGTAACTAAATATATTTGAAATGTTATATACTAAGCACATTTTATACATAAAGAGCTGGTATATAAAATAAATAGAAATCATTGATAGAATTTAATGCAATTTAATTAAATTTTGAAAATATGGGTGTAAAGACATTATAACATTTAATATGGGCTTTCCATATAATAAACCTTACTTATTTGAAACGTTTTTTTTTACTATAAATATTGGTAACTATAACGGGCAGCCTGGAAGAGATCGCTGATAAGCGATAAGGTTGCCTTATGTGCTACGAATGTTTCCTTTTCTTTTAATATTATGATATGATTGTAAAATTTGTAATGGTACCTAAAACTGTTACATAAAAAATTAATAACTGTTTATACAGGGTGTCCCACTTTTGGTATACTAAGCTCAAAGGAGGTTATAGTTTTGCATACGCTGAGTACGTAAAAAATACTTATAAAATTCCAGACGCAGTTTTTTTTCAAATAGATGAATTCTTAAACCTCTATGTCAGTCTTTCCCAACGTGGGCGATAACGCCCCCTTGTGGGCGCTGCAGGCCTAAAGGGGGGCGGTAAGAGACCCAGAAAAAAAAGGGGGCGTTGTGTAGGGCTTTGGGGTCGATTTATAATTTCATCTACCTAGCTAGGAAGACTCTTAGAAACCGACTGAGCTCTCGACTTCGAGAGTCGACATCTTGTGAACATCAACTAATATTAATTAAGATATAGCTCAAAATCGGTTCGATATAATAGACCGCGGGCAATCATGTTTTAACAAGTTTTTGTTAAATAATCCGATTTGTACATTCCTGTATCAATCGGCTGGTTCTATAATACTTGTTCTTGCTTGTCGAGTACGATTGGGCGTCGAATGAGATAAACGAGTTTATGCACGTTTGATGTCTTATTCCTGTTGGTGCGTGCTGCTTATGCAATCCTATATAAACGACGTAAATTTATTTTATTTTAATTTGCGGTTTCGCGCATAATAGATAAGCAGTACTTGATTTCAACACTTACGTATTTCTCAAAACAAAAAATGTCGGAAGTAAAAAAGAAGAGACGGCAATACTCTGCGGAATATATTAAATTCGGATTTATTGAAAATCCCACAAACCCGTCGTCGCCTTTGTGTCTTCTATGTCTAAAAACATTTTCGAACGAAGCAATGAAGCCTTCAAGACTGCAAGATCATTTGAATAAAATGCATCCAGATAAGAAAGACAAGAATGTAGCATATTTTCAAGACCTAGAGAAGAAGCATAATACTCAGCCAAGTGTATCAAAACTATTTTCGGCGGCTGCTAAGCAAGATGACGACGGACTTCGAGCTTCGTACAATATCTCTTTGTTAATTGCTCAAAAAGGCAAACCACACAACATCGGAGAAGAGTTAATTTTGCCAGCAATAAAGGAAGTAATAACTACTGTGCTTCATAAACCGGCCGCAGATATCCGAAAAATTCCTTTGAGTAATAATTCTGTGCAAAGACGAATTGATGAAATGGCTGAAAACATTGAAGAATCATTGTGCAATCATCTGAGGACTAGTCAATTCTCAATTCAGCTCGATGAGTCCACTTTACCAACTAATGAAGCGTTGTTGCTATCTTACGGGAGGTTTATTAAAGATGAGAAAATACGTGAAGAACTATTGTTTGCCAGAAATTGGAGACAGATACAAAAGGCGAAACCATATTCAATACATTGGAAAAGTTTTGTGAAGAGAAAGAGATTCCTTTGAAAAATATTATATCAGTTGCTACGGATGGCGCTCCGGCTATGACAGGGCGCCATAAAGGCTTCATAGCGTACTTAAAGAATAAAATTCCAGATGTCCTTGCTATACATTGCGTTATTCATAGACAACATTTGGTTGCTAGAAACTTAAGTGAACGACTATTTCAATCACTGCAATATGTCATCAAAGCAGTCAATAAAATCCGTAGCAGCTCTTTGAATGATAGATTATTTCATCAGCTTTGTGCTACTAATGACGAAGATTTCAACCGTTTGTTGCTTCATACTGAAGTTCGTTGGCTGTCAAGAGGCAATTGTCTGATTCGATTTTACAACCTGTTTGACTCTGTGATAGAGTTCTTGGAAACTAAAGATACAGAACTGCGCAACAATCTCATAACATCAAAGAATGATATAGCTTACATGACAGACCTGTATAAACTGTTCAACGACATGAACCTCCAACTGCAAGGCGATGAACTAAATTTAATTAAAACAAAAAATGTCGTTGCTGCTTTCGCAGCCAAACTGCTTCTGCACAAAAAGAATATGGGCAGACGTGAGTTTCACAATTTTCCGAATTTATCAGTATTTTGCAGTAACGACGACTTGTTTGCCTACTGCCAACATTTGGAAAACCTCCACATTGACTTCACCGAACGATACCAGGACATTTTAAACTTGGAAATACCAGACTGGGTGTTGGATCCGTTTTCAAATGTCAACACAGCAATGTCACCTCAGCTGGAAGAAGAACTTATAGAATTGACAACAAACGAAGAAACAAAAATCAAGTTTAAAAATGGATATCAAGAATTTTGGCTACAAAAACCGATCCCACAATTGTACCCTGGATTGTGGTCAATTGTTCAACGATTCTTGATAGCATTCCCATCGTCATATTTGTGTGAACGTGGATTTAGTGCTGTGGCAACGCTGCTTACTAAAAAGAGAAATCGTTTGCGTGTTACCGAACGTGGCGACTTGCGGCTGTTTTTGAGTAAATTGGAACCTGATATCAACAAACTTATTGAACAGCATCAGATTCAACCTTCACATTAGTTTTTATATAAGAATTGATTATGTTTGTTTTATTTTCAATAAAAGATACTCTACTATAAAGTTGCGTTTCAATAATCAGTTATAAGTACTTAGCGTTTTTTAAGTATGTTTAAAAAGGGGGGCGTTAAAAAATAATTTATTCTTAAAGTGGGCAGTAGACAAAAAAAGGTTGGGAACCCCTGCTCTATGTGAACACCCATAACAAGCAACCCACCCAGCTTTGCTACCAGCACGTGGCCTATCGTTTAAGATTATGTTTTCATAGACAAATTGCTCACATTAGCCAAGCAGTATATGCCGGCTGCGCGAAGCTAGAGAAGAAAACATGGATTTTCAGGAAAAATTTAGCAAAAATTTTTTGATGTAATTTTGTTGTTTAAGTATTTTTTACGTGATCAGTGTATGCAAAACTACAAGTCCCTTCGCGCTTAGTATACCAATAGTGGGACACCCTGTATAACTCTGGTAATAACAAAGGAAAATTTTTATGCAAAAACTGAATGCAAAATAATAAAACCTGTGTTGGCACTGATTCGCAAAATTTTATACGTATACATTATATTGGCAACGGCAACTTTCTTGTTTTTTTCCGCCCCTATAATAGAAGCTGCTTTTTGAGACTCAAATTATTTTACCTGCGTATAATTATAGGATTATAACAATTCAAAAGTGTTTCTAATTTAAGTTTTCTTAATGACTAAAATATATTAAAGTTCGAATCTTGAAATCGTTCAAGTGTTTCAAGATGTTTCAAGTATGTGGTCATAGAAATCTAAATAACAAGACACATAGAAGTGCTATAATGTCATAATTCGTATGAAAACCGCTGTCGCCAAAATCAACACATTCAAACCGAAAGCTAAACAGTACACACAAGTAAACTATGCCTTTTATTGGACAGCTTGATTTTAGTGAAAACTAACTTATCTTTTAAATTAAGCTTTTGAATATGTATCCTAACGCACGAATTTACGGTTTATTTTAGAATAACATCCCTAAGTATATGAGACTTTTTGCTCCAATACGAACAAACGTGATAATAAGAATGGTCGACTGTGTCATTCATTGTTATTTCGATTACTATGGTGACACTCGTAATACTTGTAAATATTCTATAATTTTAAGGAAAAACGGCATTATTTCTAAAAAAAAATATTTTCCGATGAAATATTATTCCTTTATAAGTATAATTACAACTTGTGGAAGAATTTCCGCAATGGGAATTGCTGAAACACACCATGTATACACTCATACGTCTCCAGAGCAACTGAACAGTGACGAATGCACTGGTGATGTGCAAATCACCTGAGTGGCGACAAGGTCACGCACGCTTACGACTTCTAGTGTCTTGTTATTTAGATTTCTATGTATGTGGTATTCAATACATATCATTCAGTATAGGCGGCTGTTAATTTATATTACTTAAGCTTAATAAAGCATCATTTGAAAAATAACGGTTATGACGCTGTTCCATTTTTAAACTCGCTATAATTCTATGACACGATTGGCTTCTGTCCAAACGATGTAAATAATGTTCATTTCTCTGAACTGCATTACCCATTACCATTTTGCAGTATGGAAGCATTTAATTTGTCATCTAGACCACATGTCGCCAGTGAATTGGTAATGAACCTCGTTTTAGGAGTGTTTACAATGTTATTTACTATTTTAGGACATTATTCTTACCCTGGACTGTCTCTGTCTGTAAACAATTGCACTTAAGATGTCGTGGGTTTAATGCAAGTTGGAGACTAGAAACAAATGTCTCGTTATGGGTACAGAAGGCTAGCCAGTGGCAACATGCACTTAAAGAAAAAGTTTCCATACAATCGATCAAATAAAAGTGTTGTAAAACATGATAGGGATCCCTACACTTTAATTTTAAATCAATTATAGTTTAGTAGCAGTTATAATATGTATTAACAAGATTTAAAGAAATTGGACATTTAATTTTCTTTACCTCACAAAATGCACTGTCCAGCCAAAAGAATAAAAAGGTTCAGCAATCAGCACTGACATTCCAACGGTCAGGTCACCTTGACACGAAGTGGTCGATACCCAGACCTGCAGGCTACCTTATATAAGCACTGCCTTTCGCAGTGCGCCTGATGCACAGACATACATTAAGTATGATGACAGACATACATTATGTATATCTTAATGTATGTCTGTGGCCTGATGTGACCCAGAAAGAGAAGGTATTGCGCATCTCTGGGAGATCAATATGCTTGCGGTATGCGGCCTTCTGGAAGACTGCATTCATAATTCATATGAAATTCCTACCTGTCAAGTCATATGAAATTACGAAGCAACTGTTAGCAATTAATAATTTTATACTAAAACTAAATTGTATTTGCACTTCCTACTACGTGTCTTTTCGCGGAATCTTAATCTTTATTTCATTTCTTTAATGATGGTGTATTGGAAAAAGGCCAGAACTCTTAAAAGTTTTAACTCTCTTCTCTCTTCTCCATGAAGAATTTTATTGATTTCTTCAGCGGTTTAGACTTGAAAATGTTAAACAGTCAAACATACACTTTTGAAATATGGAATTGAAATCATATATTTTTTTTGAGATGAAAACATATTATTCAGTAACAAGAGTGAAGAGAGTGAGTTCCTAAAAATATAGTAAATACTAGAGATGCGCCGTATAGTGGTTTCACCGAATAACCGAATACCGAATCTCTCTCTCTTGTCGGTCCCTCATGTCTGAGGATCGTGGTCAGCATCAGGGTTGCATCTGGAGCGGATGATTTGCCTCCACCGGTCTCTGTCCATGGCGTCTCTTACGACCGTGTAAAAATTAGTGGCAGATGAGTTCTTGACTTGGTCTGTCCATCGTGTTGGTGAACGACCACGCGATCTTTTTCCCTCCGTGTTCCCAACCACTATCAGTCTCTCCAGATTTTCATCGCCTCTGCGTATCGTGTGGCCGAAGTATGACAAGATGCGTTGTTGGCATATGGTGGATAACCTGGTTTTTATATGGAGCTGGGTCAGGATTGATGCATTAGTGTGTCTCGCAGTCCAAGGTATTCTCAGCATTCGCCTCCAGCACCACATTTCGAATGCATCAATCCTTTGTCTTTCTCGGTCGAATACCGAATAATATTCGGTTAAAACCTTACCGAACCGAATATTCGGCCGAATTATTTGGTTCAATGTTTTGACGTGTTTTGATGCATAAACCGGTTCTAACGGGTCGCAAGTAGCTGCTGGCTCAGTGGCGAGCGAGCGAGCCTTACCTCACCGCCCGCCACCCGCATATATCGCCCGCTTTTTTTTTTTTTTTTTTGTGTGGTGATTCTCAATGTTAGCCAGAAGGGCTACTACATTATAACGCGGACGCGGGGGTGAACTGAAGGTTCACCCTGGTAGCGACATGCACAAGGGCGTCCCCCCTTGACGGGGATCTCGAACCTCGGCTTGGGCTGTCGCTTGAGTGGAGGAGGCCGGAAGGGCGGACGGGATATCGCCCGCGCACTCCGTGGCGTCTCAGTTGTGTTGAAACATCGCACGAATACGTTACAAATTAAAACAAAAAAAATATTAAAATTTTTATATAGTTTAAAGTTTTATATTTTTACTTTAAGTTAGTGTTTGCAATATGAGCGGACGTAAAAGATCGCGAGCTTGGGACTTTTTTTGATGAAATGCAAGATGACAAAACAAAAGTTAAGTGTAATTTGTGTGATTGTGTTATTTCGTGGTGGAGTAGGGCGCAGTGCCAGTGAATGTTGACTATAGTTTAAAAAAAATAATGTCATATTCTATTGGGACTAAAAGCATTGTCTTCAGACTTCAGGATTTAAAGTAAAATAAATATTAAATACTGACTAAGTGCTAATAATAAACATGATTAAATTATATTGATGTAAATTTACAAAATAAACGTTGATTTGGAATGTAATGATTGTTTTATTTTATATACCTTCATAGGATTTCTTTGACTTGTGTATAATCCATACTAATATTATAAATGCGAAAGTAACTCTGTCTGTCTGTCTGTTACTCAATCACGCCTAAACTACTGAACCAATTTGCATGAAATTTGGTATGAAGATATTTTGATACCCGAGAAAGGACATAGACTACCTTTTATTGCGAAATAATATGTACCACGGGCGAAGCCGGGGCGGACCTCTAGTATGACATAAAGTTATTTATTTAGTTCTATAGCCAAGAAAGTAGAAATACTCATACCGAATATATTCGGCACCTAAACCGAATAATTCGGCCGAATACGAATAGTGAAAAAGATGCCGAATATGCCGAATACCGAATATGTATTCGGTATTCGGCGCATCCCTAGTAAATACGAAAACAATATTAGTAAAAAAATAATTAAATAAGTGAAGTGAAAGGTTAACATTTTTTTCATTAGCGAGCTTTACTCAGAACATTAATTTTTATGGGGGGGCAAGTATCTCGCCTCGCGGCGGTGTTGTGAACAACTCCGGCTGAGTGGCCAGACGGCCGGAGTCTAGGGCGACTGAGTGAGGAACCTACGGACTATTACTATTTAAATATTTAAGTTAATTAAACTTTATTTAATTTAAAAACACAGTCGGCTTTTATTAATAAGACAATTTACCGACTTACATTTAAGATAATTATCACTTATTTGTATTAATCGTAAAGTCGTTATTTTAATAGTCCTACACCGGAAAAAACATGTTTAACTTTTATAAAATAGTAGTACTTTATTATGCTAATATTTTTATGAGTTTTGCACAGAGTTTCTCACGGCTTGAGAGTTGACTCTGGCAAATAAAATATAAATACAATACATATGTGTATTTACTTAGCATCAGGGGAATATTTAAGATTTGTCGGCACTTATTATTTTTATCTTACCGGCTGCAGAGGAAAAAACGTAATATAGCTATGTGACTCATAAAAAATATGTAGTGCTTAGTGTAAGGTGAAATGTTAGTGTAAGGTGAAGTAATTTAAAACCGTTCCAGTATTTTATTTTGTGTTGTTTTACAAATAGTCCAAGATCCCAGAGCGATAAGACATAACTTATTTTCTAAAAGATGAAACTTTAAGTTCTCAGTAGTGTCTCATGTACTTTGTATACCTGCGTGTTTGTGAAGTTTGCCCAGTGACACCTGGGCAGATACCAGGTGAGAAAGGTGACTAAAAATAAGAGTTACTTTACTTAAATTTAGATGGCTGATTTTTAGATATATTTATAGAATATCATTCTCAAATGGTATCGCAAGTATCAGACACTTTTCATGGACCAAAACTTTTGTCAGACGCTTTAAAGCTCCACCAAAAATAAATTTTAAACTTTACTTATTTTTTAATGTCTGATTTTTTAATATGTTATCAACATAACTATTACAAAATTATATTTAATAAGTCAGACAAATTGGAATGACCAAAAATCCACTAAACACAAAAAATATTCGGCCGTGAGTACGAACGCGAGAGCACAATGCGCATGCGTGTCAGAGCGAAGTATGTAACTATTCCAAAAAGTACTTACTGCTTTCGATAAAATATTTCTGCATCTCTTTTCAAATAAAATGAATTTCAACATTAAGGTAATAATTAATAATTATTAAAATTAAAATAATTTATTGCATATATTCGGTAAATTAATTTTTTTTCGGAGTAATTGTATTTTATAAAAAAATATTTTTATTTTTTACCAAAGATAACAGTTTTTACATTTAAAAAAAATAATTTTAGTAAAAAAGAAAATAAATATAGTAGTATTTGATTGTCCTTAATCATCGTTATCATCATCAAAATAATCATAAGAATTTTCATAATTGAGCCAGTCATATTGTCCATTCGAGTCATCATTCTCATCGTCATCATTTATATTGTTGTCGTTGCTGTCAGCTTCTTCTGTAAAAAAACAAATTAAAGAATTACAAAACATAAAACTACAAAATATATAAAACATAAAATGAATTGTAAACCTAAAGTTAAAGTACAATACCTGGATCTTGAAGTGCTTCACTGACGTCTCCTGGTAATTGGTCACCATCAAACCAATGAAAGTGATACTGATGATTCTTCTTCCATGATATTCACTATTGCAAATAAATAATTATCACTCACAACTGACACGATGTAAACAACAAAAACATGTGCTCTCAGAGATCCGAACTATACTATAATAATGTTTAATATACATTGCGCGCACATACACAGTAGACTGAAACAGAATGTGAGTTAAAGAAGGAGAACCGGGTTACTATGGACGTCTCACTCGCTCTGAAACACATGCATAATCACTCTCGCGTTCGTACTCACGGCCGAATATTTTTTGTGTTTAGTGGATTTTTGGTCATTCCAATTTGTCTGACTTATTAAATATAATTTTGTAATAGTTATGTTGATAACATATTAAAAAATCAGACATTAAAAAATAAGTAAAGTTTTAAATTTATTTTTGGTGGAGCTTTAAAGCGTCTGACAAAAGTTTTGGTCCATGAAAAGTGTCTGATACTTGCGATACCATTTGAGAATGATATTTTCTATAAAATATATCTAAAAATCAGCCATCTAAATTTAAGTAAAGTAACTCTTATTTTTAGTCACCTTTCTCACCTGGTACCTGCCCAGGTGTCACTGGGCAAACTTCACAAACACGCAGGTATACAAAGTACATGAGACACTACTGAGAACTTAAAGTTTCATCTTTTAGAAAATAAGTTATGTCTTATCGCTCTGGGATCTTACTCTAAAACATACATCTGAAAAAACAAATCTCTTTATGATATGAAATTAGATTAGTATACCGTTTACCGAAATTAAGTTACCTACATTGTTCAGAAATCTACGCATTTACCTACTTTCTAAACATTCAAGATAAAAATTAGTCAAGATAACAATAAAATGAAATTAGATTGTTTTATGTTAATATAACAAATAAGAAAGTTTTTAAAATATTCCTATGTATATTAAATACCTACCTACTAAGTTTAACGCTTTAAATAATCCTTCTGAACTGATTGTTGTCTTCTTCCATAAACCTTAGATAGTTCAATAATCTATCAAATGAAAACTTTTAAAACAGGATGTAGTTCAGAATAAATAAAATACCTACATTAGTTACAAGTAAGAAGAAGCTCAAAGCATCTGTTTCGTCTAATTAATAGACTCATTAAAAAAAAAAAGAAAAAAAAACGTCACTTTCCAAAAAAAAACCTCCTAAACATTCAACAAAATTGACCACATCCAATTTCTAGGAGCGTTCCGGAGCATGGGCGAGAAGGCGTCATCTCTCTTCGACAGAAAGAAGAAGGACGCTGAGCAGATCGCCCAGGAGAAGGCGGCAGAAGCAGCACATGTGGTGGAGGATCAGATCAAGAAGGCTGGTGAACTCGTCGCGGGAGCTGAGAAGACCGCTAATGAGGCGGCTGGATCTGGTAAGTGTACACATGTATAGAATATACATAGATATTAGATACTAGCTGTTCCCCGCGGTTTCACCCGCATTGCTCCGCTCCCGTTGGTCGTAGCGTGATGATATATAGCCTATAGCCTTCCTGGATAAATGGGCTATCTAACACCAAAAGAATTTTTCAAATCGGACCAGTTGTTCCTGAGATTAGCGCGTTCAAACAAACAAACTCTTCAGCTTTATAATATTAGTATAGATATGTATTACGTATGTCATGCTGCCCTGAAAGTTTTCATAAACTTCATCAAGCATTTCTAAAACATCAATTGTTGTAAGCTATGGAACAAGCTATAACTAATTGTAGGGAAAACAAACTAAAATCAGAATTCTACTAAATAAAATACGGCTTCGTAAAATTACGCCTAAACTAACATTCCATAGACTCAAATTTTATAATGACCTATCTTTTAAAAGTCTATCGTAAAATAATATAGATCAACATAAAAATACCGGAGACAGTTTAAATAAATATGACTAATATGAGCATTCAGAACGCCCTCTTGGCGGTCAAAGTCCAGAAATAATGGAAAAAAACAGTGACACCGTTGTGTCATCGCACTTTAGTTCCTTTTACTAATGTGATTAACGAAGTAGGGCAATGATCTATTGATAACGACTGATAATGTCATTGTAATTATTATGTAATGGTTTAATACGTTAAGGCATTGTCTAATGCAAATGCATATAATTGATAGAAGCGAGTAGAAAAAAAATGTTTTTATTTTTTATTGTTGTAGTTTTAGGTCACAGTCAAAGGGAATGTCATGTACCTGGCATTGTATGGCCGATGTTTGTTTGTTTGACAAGATTTTAAAAGAGCAACTATGGAGTTTCTTGCCGGGCCATAGATACTGCTTTCCGAATCGGTGGTAAATGTTAAAAATATATGTAACTAGCGGTTCGCCCCGGCTTCGCCCGTGGTACATGTTTACGTTTTCTCTACATAAGAACCATCCTCGTACTTCAAGGAATATAATAAAAAAAGAATTATCGAAATCGGTTCAGCCGTTCTCGAGTTATGCGCTTACCAACACATTTTGCGATTCATTTTTATATATAAGAGAAGATGACGATTCGAAAGTGCTTCTAAAAGAAGTATAATCATCAATACATATAATAAAATTCTAGAAAAGTGGTGTCTGTACAATGAAAATATGTAAAAAAAATTAGCAGGGGTTATTATTAAATCGATCCCAAACCCAAAACTGTAGTTAAAAAATTTTTTGTCTGTTTGTCTGTTTGTCTGTTTGTCTGTATGTTTGAACACGCTAATCTCAGAAACGGCTTATCCGATTTCGATGCGGTTTTCACTAATATATTGTGGTAATCTTCATTTAACATTTAGTGTTTATTTCATGTCAATCGGTTCATAAATAAAAAAGTTATGACCATTTAAGTACTCACGGCGAACATTTGCTAAGGCATTCTATGGTACACATACAGTGTACGATAAAACGTAAGTTATCTGTTATACGCTACAGTTATGTCCAAGTGATCATATCGACAGTCCCCAAGGGTGGGGGGGTAAGCTGAGGTAGTAGGGGGGAGGGGTCAAATTAAAATTATACTTATTTCTAGGTAAATTTTATACATAAAATGTCCTTTAAATTATGTCGTATTTATAATATTACTAGCGGTCCGCCCCGGCTTCGCCCGTGGTACATATGAAAAATAGATGTTGGCCGATTCTCAGACTTACCCGATATGCACAGAAAATTTCATGAGAATCGGTCCACCCGTTTCGGAGGAGTATGCAGACTAACATTGTGACACGAGAATTTTATATATAAGAGAAGATATTTTTAACCCTCGATGCAAAAATATGGGTGATAAGTGTTTGACCGCTGCAGCGCTGTGTGTGTGTGTGTTTGTGCCACCGTAGCTCGCTAGCAGGTAATCCGAATTAGATGATGTTTTTTTGTTAGGCAGCATATTTTCCGACGCTGGTTCTTAAATAAACTGTATCAAAATCGGTTCATCCATTTATTGTGTAAAAGTGGGAATGAAAATAACTAAAGTTGTCGAATATACTTTAGTGATATATTAAATGAAAGTGAACGACCTATCAGTAAAAATAAGTCAAATTTTATCAAAATCGGTTCATCCATTTATTTGATATAGGTATAAAAGTGGTAGATAATAAAAAAAGTGAATTTTGACTCAAGTGACATATGAAATGAAAGGGCATGACGTGTAAAGTATAATTAGACATATTTAATCAAAATCGGTTCATCCATTTACTATACCTATATACAGGGTGTAATCGTTAAGTGTGCACAGGCGATTTTTCCGTAAGTATTACAGATAACAAAAAACTTTAAACTGATATCGAAAGTACTTAACCTAATGAGTAAAATGGCGGTAATAAATTTTTAAAAATAAATCGAGAAATATCAAAAAAATTATCTTTAAACCCTCCATACATTAAGTATGAAATATGAATATCCCATATACATTTAATATGAAAGATTTTAGCTTTCTTTTTCTTTTTTGGTTTTCTGCTTTAATTACTTCGCAAATTTGAAGTGGCATTTTCCACGCTTTTTCCGGACATTTTCACGCATTTTCCGGATATTTTCCGGGGATTTTCCGAGCATTTTCCGGGCATTTTCCAGGCTTTTTCCGGACATATCCACGCATTTTCCGGATATTTTCCAGACATTTCCCTGGCATTTTCCGGTTATTTTCCGGGATATTCCAGACATTTTCCGGGAATTTCCCAGGCATTTTCCGAGCATTTCCCGGGGATTTTCCGGATGTTTCCCAGACATTTTCCGGACATTTCCCTGGCATTTTCCGGGGATTTTCCACGCATTTCCCAGACATTTTTCAGGCATTTTCCGGGGATTTTCCAGGCATTTTCCGGATATTTTCCGGACATTTTCACGCATTTACCGGATATTTTCCGGACATTTTCACGCATTTTCCGGATATTTTCCAGGCATTTTAAACGGTTTTTCCGGAAATTTCCACGCATTTTCCAAGCATTTCCCAGGCATTTTCCGGTTATTTTCCGGGAATTTCCCAGGCTTTTTCCGGGGATTTTCCGAGCACTTCCCGGGGATTTTCCGGATGTTTTCCAGACATTTTCCGGACATTTCCCTGGCATTTTCCGGGGATTTTCCACGCATTTCCCAGACATTTTCCGGACATTTCTCAGGCATTTTCCGGCGATTTTCCAGGCATTTTCCGGATATTTTCCGGACATTTTCACGCATTTTCCGGATATTTTCCAGGCATTTTCCACGGTTTTTCCGGAAATTTCCACGCATTTTCCGAGCATTTCCCAGGCATTTTCCGGTTATTTTCCGGGAATTTCCCAGGCTTTTTCCGGGGATTTTCCGAGCATTTCCCGGGGATTTTCCGGATGTTTTCCAGACATTTTCCAGACATTTCCCTGGCATTTTCAGGCATTTTCCACGCTTTTTCCGGAAATTTCCACGCATTTTCCGGATATTTTCCAGACATTTCCCTGGCATTTTCCGGTTATTTTCCGGGATTTTCCAGACATTTTCCGGGAATTTCCCAGGCATTTTCCGAGCATTTCCCGGGGATTTTCCGGATGATTCCCAGACATTTTCCGGACATTTCCCTGGCATTTTCCGGGGATTTTCCACGCATTTACCGGATATTTTCCGGACATTTTCACGCATTTTCCGGATATCTTCCAGGCATTTTCCAGGGACTTTCCACGGTTTTTCCGGAAATTTCCACGCATTTTCCGAGCATTTCCCAGGCATTTTCCGGTTATTTTCCGGGAATTTCCCAGGCTTTTTCCGGGGATTTTCCGAGCATATCCCGGGGATTTTCCCGATGTTTTCCAGACATTTTCCGGACATTTCCCTGGCATTTTCCGGGGATTTTCCAGACATTTTCCGGGGATTTTCCGAGCATTTCCCGGGGATTTTCCAGACATTTACAGGCTATGTCAGGGAAATGTCCGGAAAATGCCTGGAAAATTCCCGGAAAATATCCGGAAAATGCGTGAAAATGTCCGGAAAAATGTGGAAAATGTCACTTCAAATTTGCGAAGTAATTAAAGCAGAAAACCAAAAAAAGAAAAAAAAAGCTAAAATCTTTCATATTAAATGTAGGTATATGGGATATTCATATTTCATACTTAATGAATGGGAGGGTTTAAAGATAATTTTTTTGATATTTCTCGATTTATTTTTAAAAATTTATTACCGCCATTTTACTCATTAGGTTAAGTACTTTCGATATCAGTTTAAAGTTTTTTGTTATCTGTAATACTTACGGAAAAATCGCCTGTGCACACTTAACGATTACACCCTGTATAGGTATAGGGAATGAAAGAAACGAATGTTGTCAAATATTGTGATAGTACCTACCTAAGTGATATATCAAATGAATGTGCATTTCTAAAACATCAATTGTTGTAAGCTATGGAACAAGCTATAACTAATTGTAGGGAAAACAAACTAAAATCAGAATTCTACTAAATAAAATACGGCTTCGTAAAATTACGCCTAAACTAACATTCCATAGACTCAAATTTTATAATGACCTATCTTTTAAAAGTCTATCGTAAAATAATATAGATCAACATAAAAATACCGGAGACAGTTTAAATAAATATGACTAATATGAGCATTCAGAACGCCCTCTTGGCGGTCAAAGTCCAGAAATAATGGAAAAAAACAGTGACACCGTTGTGTCATCGCACTTTAGTTCCTTTTACTAATGTGATTAACGAAGTAGGGCAATGATCTATTGATAACGACTGATAATGTCATTGTAATTATTATGTAATGGTTTAATACGTTAAGGCATTGTCTAATGCAAATGCATATAATTGATAGAAGCGAGTAGAAAAAAAATGTTTTTATTTTTTATTGTTGTAGTTTTAGGTCACAGTCAAAGGGAATGTCATGTACCTGGCATTGTATGGCCGATGTTTGTTTGTTTGACAAGATTTTAAAAGAGCAACTATGGAGTTTCTTGCCGGGCCATAGATACTGCTTTCCGAATCGGTGGTAAATGTTAAAAATATATGTAACTAGCGGTTCGCCCCGGCTTCGCCCGTGGTACATGTTTACGTTTTCTCTACATAAGAACCATCCTCGTACTTCAAGGAATATAATAAAAAAAGAATTATCGAAATCGGTTCAGCCGTTCTCGAGTTATGCGCTTACCAACACATTTTGCGATTCATTTTTATATATAAGAGAAGATGACGATTCGAAAGTGCTTCTAAAAGAAGTATAATCATCAATACATATAATAAAATTCTAGAAAAGTGGTGTCTGTACAATGAAAATATGTAAAAAAAATTAGCAGGGGTTATTATTAAATCGATCCCAAACCCAAAACTGTAGTTAAAAAATTTTTTGTCTGTTTGTCTGTTTGTCTGTTTGTCTGTATGTTTGAACACGCTAATCTCAGAAACGGCTTATCCGATTTCGATGCGGTTTTCACTAATATATTGTGGTAATCTTCATTTAACATTTAGTGTTTATTTCATGTCAATCGGTTCATAAATAAAAAAGTTATGACCATTTAAGTACTCACGGCGAACATTTGCTAAGGCATTCTATGGTACACATACAGTGTACGATAAAACGTAAGTTATCTGTTATACGCTACAGTTATGTCCAAGTGATCATATCGACAGTCCCCAAGGGTGGGGGGGTAAGCTGAGGTAGTAGGGGGGAGGGGTCAAATTAAAATTATACTTATTTCTAGGTAAATTTTATACATAAAATGTCCTTTAAATTATGTCGTATTTATAATATTACTAGCGGTCCGCCCCGGCTTCGCCCGTGGTACATATGAAAAATAGATGTTGGCCGATTCTCAGACTTACCCGATATGCACAGAAAATTTCATGAGAATCGGTCCACCCGTTTCGGAGGAGTATGCAGACTAACATTGTGACACGAGAATTTTATATATAAGAGAAGATATTTTTAACCCTCGATGCAAAAATATGGGTGATAAGTGTTTGACCGCTGCAGCGCTGTGTGTGTGTGTGTTTGTGCCACCGTAGCTCGCTAGCAGGTAATCCGAATTAGATGATGTTTTTTTGTTAGGCAGCATATTTTCCGACGCTGGTTCTTAAATAAACTGTATCAAAATCGGTTCATCCATTTATTGTGTAAAAGTGGGAATGAAAATAACTAAAGTTGTCGAATATACTTTAGTGATATATTAAATGAAAGTGAACGACCTATCAGTAAAAATAAGTCAAATTTTATCAAAATCGGTTCATCCATTTATTTGATATAGGTATAAAAGTGGTAGATAATAAAAAAAGTGAATTTTGACTCAAGTGACATATGAAATGAAAGGGCATGACGTGTAAAGTATAATTAGACATATTTAATCAAAATCGGTTCATCCATTTACTATACCTATATACAGGGTGTAATCGTTAAGTGTGCACAGGCGATTTTTCCGTAAGTATTACAGATAACAAAAAACTTTAAACTGATATCGAAAGTACTTAACCTAATGAGTAAAATGGCGGTAATAAATTTTTAAAAATAAATCGAGAAATATCAAAAAAATTATCTTTAAACCCTCCATACATTAAGTATGAAATATGAATATCCCATATACATTTAATATGAAAGATTTTAGCTTTCTTTTTCTTTTTTGGTTTTCTGCTTTAATTACTTCGCAAATTTGAAGTGGCATTTTCCACGCTTTTTCCGGACATTTTCACGCATTTTCCGGATATTTTCCGGGGATTTTCCGAGCATTTTCCGGGCATTTTCCAGGCTTTTTCCGGACATATCCACGCATTTTCCTGATATTTTCCAGACATTTCCCTGGCATTTTCCGGTTATTTTCCGGGATATTCCAGACATTTTCCGCGAATTTCCCAGGCATTTTCCGAGCATTTCCCGGGGATTTTCCGGATGTTTCCCAGACATTTTCCGGACATTTCCCTGGCATTTTCCGGGGATTTTCCACGCATTTCCCAGACATTTTTCAGGCATTTTCCGGGGATTTTCCAGGCATTTTCCGGATATTTTCCGGACATTTTCACGCATTTACCGGATATTTTCCGGACATTTTCACGCATTTTCCGGATATTTTCCAGGCATTTTAAACGGTTTTTCCGGAAATTTCCACGCATTTTCCAAGCATTTCCCAGGCATTTTCCGGTTATTTTCCGGGAATTTCCCAGGCTTTTTCCGGGGATTTTCCGAGCACTTCCCGGGGATTTTCCGGATGTTTTCCAGACATTTTCCGGACATTTCCCTGGCATTTTCCGGGGATTTTCCACGCATTTCCCAGACATTTTCCGGACATTTCTCAGGCATTTTCCGGCGATTTTCCAGGCATTTTCCGGATATTTTCCGGACATTTTCACGCATTTTCCGGATATTTTCCAGGCATTTTCCACGGTTTTTCCGGAAATTTCCACGCATTTTCCGAGCATTTCCCAGCATTTTCCGGTTATTTTCCGGGAATTTCCCAGGCTTTTTCCGGGGATTTTCCGAGCATTTCCCGGGGATTTTCCGGATGTTTTCCAGACATTTTCCAGACATTTCCCTGGCATTTTCAGGCATTTTCCACGCTTTTTCCGGAAATTTCCACGCATTTTCCGGATATTTTCCAGACATTTCCCTGGCATTTTCCGGTTATTTTCCGGGATTTTCCAGACATTTTCCGGGAATTTCCCAGGCATTTTTCCGAGCATTTCCCGGGGATTTTCCGGATGATTCCCAGACATTTTCCGGACATTTCCCTGGCATTTTCCGGGGATTTTCCACGCATTTACCGGATATTTTCCGGACATTTTCACGCATTTTCCGGATATCTTCCAGGCATTTTCCAGGGACTTTCCACGGTTTTTCCGGAAATTTCCACGCATTTTCCGAGCATTTCCCAGGCATTTTCCGGTTATTTTCCGGGAATTTCCCAGGCTTTTTCCGGGGATTTTCCGAGCATATCCCGGGGATTTTCCCGATGTTTTCCAGACATTTTCCGGACATTTCCCTGGCATTTTCCGGGGATTTTCCAGACATTTTCCGGGGATTTTCCGAGCATTTCCCGGGGATTTTCCAGACATTTACAGGCTATGTCAGGGAAATGTCCGGAAAATGCCTGGAAAATTCCCGGAAAATATCCGGAAAATGCGTGAAAATGTCCGGAAAAATGTGGAAAATGTCACTTCAAATTTGCGAAGTAATTAAAGCAGAAAACCAAAAAAAGAAAAAAAAAGCTAAAATCTTAAATATTAAATGTAGGTATATGGGATATTCATATTTCATACTTAATGAATGGGAGGGTTTAAAGATAATTTTTTTGATATTTCTCGATTTATTTTTAAAAATTTATTACCGCCATTTTACTCATTAGGTTAAGTACTTTCGATATCAGTTTAAAGTTTTTTGTTATCTGTAATACTTACGGAAAAATCGCCTGTGCACACTTAACGATTACACCCTGTATAGGTATAGGGAATGAAAGAAACGAATGTTGTCAAATATTGTGATAGTACCTACCTAAGTGATATATCAAATGAATGTGCATAACGGGTGAATTACAATTAGTAATGTTTTATCGAAATCGGTTCATCCGTTTTTTACATATAGGGCACTTTAGGGGTGACAGTGGTTAGATAAATAAACCAAATGGAGCATCAAACGATAGGATATGACGTGTACATATAGGTACAATTAGATAATATTATTTACATCAAAATCGGTTCTGCCATTTACTAGGGATGGAAAGGGAAGGGTTGAAAGTCTGTGAAAGAAGAGGGGGACATGGGAGCGAGAGGATAGCCACACCCTGGAAATTTTGAACTCTTCTCAAAGCCACATAGGCCTGGCCCTTGGCATTTTTTTTTCTTAAATATACCACTTCTTTTGCCACTGTGGTCCATTACAATTTATGCACGGTTACGGCCCAACTTAAAAGATGTCAGATGTAGGAATGTATTATGGAGGTAGAGGTAGGTCTCGCTCACTTGAAAATATTAAATGAAAATAAGATACCGAAGTTTAAAAATTAAAATAAAAAACCCAACGCAACGAAGGAAAAGGAATATATATAATTTTACAAACTTCCCGACGATCTTTAAAATTAAGTACCATTATAAAAAAATATATATATATAAGATATATTATTATGATAATGATGGTATGGTATGGTATCCTTAACTTTTACCAAAATTGTAGATTATAAAATTATCTTTAAAAAACTTCACATACATTTTTTTCTAGGAGCCACTGTTTCTACGAAAAATCTATTTTTTCATTCATCGTTGATCTCAAAAATAAAAATTCCAATCACCAGAACGACAGGAAATTTTAATAATTGATTTTTAATTGTGTTTTGCACAATTTTATTAAATTGCGACTGGATGAAAATTTTGTTCGTGGTCGTCGTCGTCGTTGGTAGGGTGAACAAATCCTTAGCAAAACATCATACGCTTATGTCAATTAGTATCGATAGCGGATTCTATTCCTTTACGTTTTGACGTTTGCCTCGGCACTCAGTTGCTGCACAATATATTGTCAAAAACATCCATACAAGGAAGGAAGGTAAATAAATTTGCTCCTCTCCCTCCTGGTGCCTAAAAAATAATATGCCATAATCTTCTTATATATAAAAATGAATCGCAAAATGTGTTGGTAAGCGCATAACTCGAGAACGGCTGAACCGATTTCGATAATTCTTTTTTTATTATATTCCTTGAAGTACGAGGATGGTTTTTATGTAGAGAAAACGTAAATATGTACCACGGGCGAAGCCGGGGCGGACCGCTAGTTTAAAATAAATTTTACGTAGAAAATTAATTAGGCACTTATTTTTTTATTTTTTAGCTCAGTTTAGTAATAAATTTTACTAACTGTTCTTTTAATTATTTATGGTAGTACGTGTTTATTCAATAAAAGTTAAGTAGTAACTACTATGCAGTCACTATTCCACGCGGACGAAGTCGCGGGCACAGCTAGTTGAATAAATAAATGTTTGAGTTTGAGTTTGATATCTCAAGAGATTATTATACAAGTACAAAAATTTAAACAGATTTCGGTTTGATACAATTTATGTGTTGTAATGTTTGTTTACACCATGGTAATAGGCATGACGAAAGATTTTGAAATCCTCTTCTATAATGTGTGTATACGTTTACTATACAAGAAAAACCCTTTATTTCGCTAATATACTTAAATTTAACGAAGATAAAAGCCATTTTTCAAAAAATATTTATTAACTGTGCCAAAACAGCTCGCAGATTTCATGGCGTCGGCGTGACGTCACTCTATAGTAAATACGTCATCTGTACGCTAATCGAAGAAAATTAATAAATTATTTAATTAATATGTGCTAAAGAAACGAATTTCAAAGTTTATAAGTGGTGTGCAGTATTGCAGTGTGAATCCACATACAAATAATGCCCAAAAAAGTGTTAGTAATTGTTATAATCGAGAAAATAATAAGAAATGATTGTATAAAGTTCGCGCGGAGAAACCCGAACCACGTATTCGCGAATTTGCAATTATTGTATTTCTGTTCTGAGTCGATAAAGCATACGTGAAACAATAGAAAATAAATAAAAATGTGTATTCTCAACATATTCATAACAACAAAATACACCTGACGTGAAGTTTTTTACATAAGAGTTCCGTCCAAGCTGTGACTGCAAGCAGACGTGTTTTTGTTTTACTTGTAAATTTAATAAAATCTTGTGCGCGACTCTAACTCTTAAAAATAGTGCGTAAGTGACCAATCTTGCGTCCATCGCTCTACGACCCCGCAACGGCGAAGACTTGCCGCGAGAAAAAGACAGTAGCCATAATTATTGCTGTCCCGTACTATAAAGATCACGTCACTACGAAGGTCATTTACGCTGTACTCACTGCGAAACGACTCAACGCGCGTAAGTGTTAAGATCTAGTATACCTTGGCTCTGGTAACATGCCTCGCGTTCAACGCTCACCTCCGTCTACCTCCAGCAATATTACTCAAACAATGTCTGAATCGGACATTCCACAACTGATATCAAGCAGTCCTAGTGCCAATGTAAATACAACAACGCGCCAAAAACGTCCTCGTCCCTGCTCTTCTCCGGACTCGGATACCAAGGATTCTTCTATCG
This sequence comes from Colias behrii, assembly GCA_029959065.1. Classification (NCBI taxonomy): domain Eukaryota; kingdom Metazoa; phylum Arthropoda; class Insecta; order Lepidoptera; family Pieridae; genus Colias; species Colias behrii. The sequence continues at coordinate 2,952,951 of JARWMC010000013.1, forward strand.
ATATACATCAAATATTGAAAGCTTGGAAAAATGAACAAGAATCGTATCTAAAGAAATTCTGTGAAGACCAAAGCTCAGCTTTAAATAAACTATCTTCCGAAATGGCTGAGATAAAACTACAAAACATTGCTATCCAAAAATCTAATCTTGAAATCGAAAAAACTATCACCTTTATTAATAAACAGTATGATGACATGCTTAAACAAATTGAAACTTTACAAAAGGAGAAACAAACATACAGAGAAAGTATCAAGTGCCTTGAAACAAAATTACAGGATATCCAGCGCTCAACTAGGGCTTCTACAATCGAAATACGCAACATTCCACCAGAGGACAAAGAATCTACATCACAACTGTCAAACATAGTCAAAAAAGTTTGTTCCGCAGTAGACGTGACGCTGGTTGAAACAAATATCCGGGATGTATATCGATTACCAGGTAAAACAGGAACCATAAGACCCATCGTCGCCGAGCTTAGTAACGTGCAACTAAAGAATCAAATTGTTACCTCCCTAAGAAGCTTCAATAAAAAACATTCGAAAGATCATCGCCTTACTACTCACAGTATCGGCTTGCCTGGAGAAGATCGTCCAATATATGTATCAGAACACCTTTACGCTAGCTCGAGAAAGCTGTTTCTTGCTGCCAAGGACTTTGCAAAACATAATAATTACAATTACTGTTGGACAACAAATGGAAACATATTTCTAAGAAAAATTCCAGGTGCCAAACAAATCCTCGTTAAGTCAGAACAAACATTGCGTGAGTTACAATCACTTAACAATACTAATCAATGACTATATTCCAAATTTTTTGAAAGTTTTGTCGTATATAATGATACTATCTGTATATTTAGCATAAACTTTGTAAATCGAGCTTATCTCATCATAATAGTTATAATTAATGTAATTAATAATATCTATATAGAAAGGATTACACACACATACAATTTAAAAATACATTTTAATTTCCCATTTATAACTTCAGCATACTTGTACTCACTACTTATCACACATACAAACAATAAAACACATTCATTAATTATTCTACACCGCCCGCATCACTCTATACCATGTTTAAAATTTAATAACATTTATCATTTCTCTCGCACTAATTTAACACAGAACACTTGCATTTCAATATACACATTCTCTCTCCAAACCTCCATACATAATAACCCATCGCGTGTATACTTAAGTAAAAATTGCTTTGCATTCCAAAACATCAAAAGTCCCTATAGTCAATTATTATTAAGTCCATTAACTATTCTCAATGGCTCCTGTAAATGATATAAACGACGAGTTGGACAATCTCATTGTCTGCTCTTCATATACATGTTTTCCAGAACAATGTAGAAAATATATAAATCTTACTGAAAGCTCGCTTAACATAATGCACATTAATATTAGAAGCATTACCAAAAATTTCAACGATTTACTTTGCCTACTCGTAGCGATGGAAATCAACTTAGATGTAATTATTTTGACTGAATGTTGGCTGCAAAAGTCTTCTATTATTCCACAAATAAAGGGATATACCTCAGTCCACACATCAAAAGTCATAAATAAAAATGATGGAGTAGTCCTTTATATCAAAAACTCCTTAAGTTTTAATATTTATGAACCAAATCTCACTGATGCAAGTGGCCTTGTATGCAATATATACAATAAAATTATATTAGTAGCTTTATATAGATCCCCATGCCATAAAAACATAGACAATTTTTTAGACAGCTTAGATTGCATTTTAATAAATTATAAACAATTTAGTAATATTTCATTAATTGGTGATATGAACATTAATATAACTCCAAATAACAGTGATCATCGATCAAATTATTATTTAAACTTTATGGCCTCGCATGGGCTTCTTCCAGCTCACCATCTAGCAACTCGGTTAGATAATTGTCTAGATCATATATTTATAAAATCAACCTATGTTCCCACATCTCTTATTCTAAAAACATCAATAACTGATCATTCGGCTTTATTATTAAATTTAGAAATAAAATTGACTAATAAAATAACTCACTTTAATCGTCCCCACTTAAATTTTATAGAAACCGTTAATGATATTCAACAATGTGATTTATCGAGTGTTTTCAATTGTACGGATGCTAACACAGCCATGAATAGACTACTCCACCTACTTTCGCCTATTTTGACTAAGAATACTATACTTAGACCCATTCCCTCCAAGCTTAGACTCAAAAAACCGTGGATGACAATTGGCCTTCTCAGATGTATTCGCAATAGAGATAGGATGCACCATAAATCAAATAAAAACCCTAAAAATACTATTTTAAAACTAACATACTTACGTTACCGTAACTTCTGTAACAACCTACTCAAAAAAGTAAGGCGAGTGTTCGAAGAAAAATTATTCGTCGAGGCCGGTAAGGACACTAAAAAAATGTGGGGAGCTGTCCGTAACGTGTTAGATCAGGATTCATGTACCTCATCATGCACCGAACTTCTTAACACGCATAGTAACCCACTGGAATCAGTTAATACCATAAATAGCTTCTTCGCCAGCGTAGGTAAAAATATGGCTAATAAAATAAATGCAACAAGTCAACCCAAATCTACAAACTTAAGCTTAAATTGCTCAATGCCTAATTCGATAGTTTTCTTGGAGATCGATGAAAATACAGTTGATGGTATAGTAAGTAACCTCCGCATTGATAGTGCCCCTGGGTGGGATGGCATTACCCCCAAACTACTTAATGCTACCAGATCAAAACTAGTACCTCCCATCACACACATCTGTAATCTTGCTTTAACTTCGGGTATTTTTCCTACAGCTCTCAAAAAGGCTATCGTACATCCGGTTTACAAGGCTGGGGATAGAGATAGTATAAATAATTACAGACCAATTTCAGTACTGCCAGCTATCTCCAAAATTTTAGAAAGAATAATATACAAGAACATGAATAGCTACCTTGAGAAATATAAAATCATCGCTGACAATCAGTTTGGTTTTCGAAAAGGCATGTCAACAGAAAATGCAGTCGCTGCACTTCTAGAATTTTTAGTTAAAAATATAGACAACAAACTAAAGTGTATTGGCATATTCCTCGACTTGTCCAAAGCTTTTGATACTGTCTCTATCCCTATCCTACTAAAAAAGCTCGAGCGAATTGGTATCCGGGGAACGGCTTACAAACTACTAGAAGATTTCCTCTCGAATCGAACTCAATCCGTTAAGATTGGTAGTCACATCAGCACTGAAGAATCTTTGGAATTTGGCTTACCCCAAGGTAGTTTACTATCTCCACTCCTCTTTCAAATATATGTTAACGAACTTTGCCAACTTGCTTATCCTTCTACACGTATCATAGCATATGCTGATGATACTGTCCTTTTGGTGAGTGGCCGTGACTGGGATGAGGCAAAGAAAGGAGCGGAAGGTGCTTTAAGTGTTGTTCAAAATTGGCTTTCTTCAAACTTCCTGAGTCTAAATGTTCAAAAATCTAAATTTATTACCTTTGCCAGTAAAATATCTGCCATTCCACCTGAACCCTCTTTCAAAATTTTAGCCCACTCGTGCGATAGAGTAAATACCTGCAATTGTCTATCTATAGCTAGGGCCGACACAGTTAAATATCTCGGAGTCTGGATAGACTCTTGCCTTTCCTGGAAACAGCACCTTAACGCTATCTCTTCACGAATAAGGAAGTTAATCTTTGTTTTTAAAAAATTACGAATCCCTGCTAATAAAGACGTTCTTAAAATAGTGTACACCGCATTATGCGAATCAATTATTGGTTACTGCATCACCGCTTGGGGAGGTGCTCCGAAAAACAATATTCTACAAGCCGAACGAGCTCAAAGAGCAGTGATTAAAACTCTTCTCAACAAACCCTTCAGATATCCAACGAAACAAGTATACACTGATTTTAAGGTACTTACAGTGCGCAAAATGTATATACTCCGGGCAATGTTGAAGAAGCATAAAAGCCTTCCCGCAACTAAAAGTAAACTCTCAGATAAGAGGCGACCCCCGCCGATATGTCCAGTCATATATACAAATACTAAGCTTGCAAAAAGACATTACGACTACCTAAGTGCACATCTATATAATAAATTACATAAGACACTTAATATACACAACATGAACACATTACAATGTAAGTCCAACCTAACTAATTACCTTCTAGAGCTTAATTATGATGAATGTGAACACTTGTTAGATCACTATATTATTTAATCCAAACTACAAACTAGAAAACATACACACACACACACTCTTACACACACACGCACACTCACACACACACACACACACACACACACACTCAATACGTATATCCTTTCTATTAAATTCCTTTAGATTTTTAGTTAAATTTCTTTTATTTTTTTTTAAAGTGAAACTTTTATTACATCGTCTCAAACTTTTTGGTCTGTGTAGCGCATGTCGCGTGACGGTCGGCTGCCGAGTAGGTATAAACCAGTGTTCGGAAAGTTTCACTTTTACCGTGGTTTCATAAAACCACACAACATTTTTTGTAAAGAGTTTATTTTTTAAAATCATCAAATATTTGGCTAAAGTGATACTTGCATAGTATAGAATTGTTATAATATTCAGGTATATAACTTGTATCAACGGACGGATAAATGTCTCCTGTAACACAGGACATTTCCTAGCATAGGAGACATTGTTCAAATATTGCAATTTAATTGTACCTACAGCTACGGTTTATGTTTTACTTATATGTAAGTTATCCTATAATTGCATGTACATGTATATTTTTTGTTGTCAAATAAAGAATTTATTTATTTATTTATTTATAAGCGTGACGTCACGCGTGTTTCAGTCAAAATGGCCGACTGCAGAATTTCAATGTTTTATTTTATTGATAATCTCATTAATCTTAATGTTTTAAATATTTCTAAATCACTATTTGTAATTTATTTATTATATATTTTCCCTTAAAAACACTAATTCGATCATTTATGGATACTGTCGTCATGCCTATTCGATAGCTTACAATCTTGCTTAGTAGATGGATTATAAATAAATGGCCTTCACATAAATACGTTGAATTTCTATTTGTACATTCCTTGTACTTATAGTAGTATTTTTCCCAAAAACTATATTTTTAAAGCTACAACTATGTATATGCGTATATTTCTTTGGCATGCTCTACAGCCCAAGCAGTTGGACAGATTTTGACTTAATATGAGGTATTGTTGTAAATTGTAATCATCAGAATTATGGTAGTAATAGGCTACATAAATAAGTAGTCGGATTTTTTAGATTTTTTTTTATACTTGATAGAAAAAAATCGATCACGAAGCGGGATTCGAACCTCTGTCTTTCGCTTGCCGTGGCGACGCGTCGGATGACCTCTCGGCTCCGGCATCCGTGTTTTTCTATTGTTTAAGTGTCTAATTAAAAAGCATTTGTGCTATAAAACTAAATATGAAATCGGAGTTTTTATATATCTAATTAGTAATTAGTAATAACTCTTGTTTATACTTATCTAAATTTTTTTTATAATATATCAAAATATAAATATGCTCTTTCAACAGCCGCAGACGCTAAGCACTCAGCCATCGATGCTCTAGACAAGGAATTCTCTAAAGTGTCCCTCGCTGCTGGTGAAGCCCAAGATGCTGCTGCTAAAGCCATCGCTGATGGCAAGAAAGTCGTCGATACAACTAAAGGTAAGTCTAGATAAGAAAGATCAGGAATGAAAACAGTAAACAAAAGTGCTTAGTGAAGAAATAAAATCAGTATAGAAAATTCTGATCCTAGATAACCACGGAATGATTAGGAAGGTTTAAATGATGATGTAGCAAAAAGGTATGATGATTATTTAAGTCGAACTATTGTTTAAGAAGGGGGAAAAATGACGGATGTGGATATTACAGTGAGGTATTTTTCTTAATACATTATGTAGTTAGTTAAATTGATATTGCACTTGTATTTTTTTCACATAAGTTGATAGTGTGTAGCCAATTTTAGTACAGCTTACCTACACAGTTATTTTGCAGTTATTTTCTTATATTTTGTAGCCTTTATTTATTTTGTTTTTGTTCGATTTTCTTAGATACAATTGCGACAACAGTAGATAATACGAAGAAAGCAGCTGGGACAGCGATCAACACAGCGAAAGGTAGGTGTCATGTGAGATTTGTTAATTACTATAATTATGTTCGGTTTTGATATACTTAATAGAATGTGTTCTTACGATTGGTTGGATATTCAAACTCAAATGTAATTTTGTTGATTTGCGTACAATTTAGCACGTCAAATTCCATTAGAAACATGAAATAATATTAGCTTATCGTGTGCAAAAAAAGTCGTCTTTCTCAGAAATAGCTCAAAATTCAAGCAATTGTAAGCAAACATTCTAAACATCAAAGCCGATCACAAATCTCCAATCATTACAATAAATGCATGTGTTGTAGATACGATCAGTAGCACAGTAGACAGTACCAAGAGTACAGCGCAAAGTGCTATGGAGACGGGGAAAAACTATGCTACCGGGGCTAAAGGTATTGATATAAATGACGAGGTTTATCAAAATGGTAAAAGTGGAAAACATATGGATAGTGATGAATCAGTGGGCTTGAATAATAATAAAAATAACTGCGTTAAAAACAACCGACTTCAAAAACGCAAAAGTAAAAAATAAAATAGATTTGATATTATTAATTACTACATATTATTTAGATGTGCTATTTACTAAAAAGGTTTGATGTCGGTGCACGGGCCTAATACTGAGTGCTTAGTGTTTGGCACCGACTTCAAACCTATTTAATAAATAGCACATCTAAATAATATGTAGTAATTAATAATATCAAATCTATTTTATATTTTACTTTTGCGTTTTTGAAGTCGGTTGTTTTTAACGCAGTTATTTTTATTTAATACTTTTTAGTGTACTTTTCAACACGAATCAAACGAGCCCAAACTCAATAAAGTTGAGTCAATATATTACCACAGTATTACAATATTATTTCCTACAGTAAGGAAACGCCTTTGATGTCGCGCGATGCCGCCACCAGCGTAGGTACTTACGCTGCCACACGAAAATATGCGAGGGTTGCAACAAATGGGAAATAAAACAATTGTGATTATTAATATTATGATGAAATCATTTATTCATATGTACATTCAAAATAATTGCGATTATTAAAACTGATGTAATTATTTGTTCATAAATATATAATTACATATATTGCACTGCTAAATATTTACGTGGACACTATTTTTGGATGTTCTTAATTGTATATTATAACATTTAACTAAGTAATGCATTCGCATTGGGATGTACAATCTGATAAGACAAGAATGAGAACAACATATAAACAGCTTTGATTAAAATTCTATAGATACAAATACAATCTATCTAAAATATCTAAATAACTTCTGTGATTTCGATGTAGATTTACATCAATACACAGAACAGTTTGTGCGCGCCATTAGAGAATATGTAAGTATAATAAAATTATTACACAAAAAATACGAATGCGTCGTCCTTTCGCGCTAGGCAAATTAATGCAAACTAAGCGTGATTGCATTACGCGGCCCGCGTCGCCCGACCCCCCGCCAGTTCCCCTCCGTTTCTCTGTGCAAGTACATTCGTCACCATACTGTAGGAAATATTGTAATACTGTGATATTACTGAGTTCCTATGGCCACCTCCGATTCCATCATCAAATAAGCTCTATGTCATGATAATGTTTCATCGCTATCCAATTTACATACGTATACGAAATTTCAGCTCAATCGGTTACCGGGAAGTGAATCAAAGTTAATTGCAACACTTACAAATACAGACAAAAATGCTCATAAAATAAAAACTACTGGGCCTATCCGAATAAAATTTTTATGGGACCAATTCGACACCATCCCGCATCGAACAAAAAAAGAATCACGTAAATCGGTTCAGAAACCTCGGAGTAATCTGTATACATACATAAAAAAAAAAAAAAAACATACCGGCCGAATTGATAACCTCCTCCTTTTTTTTGAAGTCGGTTAAAAACACAAATATTGATTTGATCGGAATAAATGATAAACATTTTGATAAACTTCGATAACGTCTTCTATTTCTGCACAATCTTTTCTTTCTGTTTTCTGTTGTAGTTTGATAGTTTGCTTGTTAAACCTAACCTATTGTACTTATTAATCTTCCCTATTAATAACATTATAACTTCATTCGGTTGAGGCCAAAATACTAAAATTCATAGATATATCTATGCTACATATCGATATAATACAAAATATTTTAGATACTCTGTCAAGTTCTGTGGACGCTGCACAAAAATCAGCGCAATCAGCTGTCGAGACTGGCAAGAGTTACGTAGACAGTGCCAAAGGTAACTAAAAGAATAATACAAATTTAAATTACAAATATAATATTGGGATTACTCAAATGTATGATTCTTTTAAAGATACTGTTCTCAACAAAGTGGAAGAAAATAAGAAATTAGCTAGCTCAGGAATTGACACAACCAAAAGTTATGTAGATAGTGCGAAAGGTACTTTGAGCGTAGTGTTTTGTTTTTGTTTGAGTGTTGTAATAATAATCTGTGTTGTGATTTTTGTTTAGTCTAATTAATTCTGTAGGTATTTGTTTTGTTTTGCAATGAGTTACTAATTTTGTTTTTGGTTTCTGCTAACTAATTTAGATTCAACCGAAAACACTTTACAAAGCGCGTTGGATAATTCAAAAGACTATGCATATTCCGCATATGAATTCGGCAGATCGTATTTAGACTCTGCTAAAGGTAGTTTAGCTTTATGTTTTTGTTTCGCTTCTTTATTATTTGCTATCTATATAGTTATTTAAAGAATCTAGCTCGGATAATTTTGCTACTTTAATATTTATAGATTCAGTTGCGAGCACTGTAGATAGTACAATAAAAGCAGCATATTCAACAGTTGAAACGGGCAAGTCATACGTAGATTCTGCTAAAGGTAATTAAGATACAATAAGCTTTAAAACCACATAAATAGAGAAACATTCAGCTTATAATGAATTATTATTTGCACTTGTAGATACCGTACAAAACACGATTCAAAGCACTATAGATACGACAAAAAGTACAGCAGGATCAGTTGTTGAAACAGGAAAGGGCTATATTGACACAGCTAAAGGTAAATTAGACTATCATACATCATTTTATAAATTATATTTTAATTCTACTATACAGGGTGGCCGGTCAATTGACGTCACAAAAAAAAATGTAGGTCCGGTATGTTGTGGAGTATCCGAATCACCCCCATGTATGTTCCGCGATTTTTTATAGTTTCGGAGTTATGATTTTTTTTAGATCTTTTGAGGAATTTCGACTTGACCATCTTAAAAAAATTTCTAAAAAAAAAGCATAGACTTTTGAGAGTTTATTTTATTTGCAACTGAGTTCCTATGAGTTGCACTTTTATGCATAAAATAATCAGCTTCGTAACTTTGATGAAAGTTATGAAACTGTTGGTCTAAAATTAAAAATTTTCGTTCCGTGAATTATGACTTAAATTAAACTTTTTACTTTTTTAACTTGAAATTAAAAATCTAAACAGGTGACCTTATGATTTCTTAGTTAGTCTTAAAACTGCGCCAGACTCTCAGCTTTCATAATAATAATAATAAAGTGGTACTTAATGGGGGGAATTTGGCTAAAATCGGTCTTCAAAGACAGCAAGGTGGAAAATTCTTAAAATTAGCCAACTGATTAAAAAGAAATTTATCATTCCTACGGCTAATTTAATGATTAGAGAATGCTGAAAACCTATCGTGTTGGTTGGATAAGGAAAGTTTTAAGTAAGAAGTAGATCATAATGTAAAAATAATTTAATATTTTTTAAATTTACAATAGATTTTCAAAGTGGCCACCTCCAGCAGCAATACACATTCTACACCTTCGTAAGAAATTGTGTTTCAATCGTCTAAATGCTTCTCTGTTCTCCTTGACAACACGTTTGGCTTCTGTAATCTTCTGCCTCAGCTCTTGTTCACTCGAACATTCTCCGGCGTATGCTATTTCCTTGTAATAGCCCCAAATGAAAAAATCGATGGGGTTGAGGTCAGGTGAGCGTGGAGGCCATCTAATTGGTCCACTGCGTCCTATCCATCTGTTGGGGTATGCTTCATTTAAATAATTTCGGACTTGTGTTGCGTAGTGACACGGTGCGCCGTCATTTTGAAACACCATAGTGCGTCTAAGTTCGAGATTCACATCTTGCAGCAACAATGGAAGTTCATTTTCCAAGAAGTTTCTGTAGGTTGCTCCATCAAGTCTAGTCGGCAATTCAAACGGACCAATTAGTTCGCCATTGAGGACACCAGACCACAAGTTAACGCTAAAACGATGTTGAAACGTTGAAGCTCTCACAGCGTGTGGATTTTCCATCGCCCACGTGTGGTAATTATGAATATTGAATATTCCAGATCGCTCAAATCTTGATTCATCTGACCATAAAACTTTATTAAAAAATCCAGGATCATCTTGCTCTTTTCTTAACATGGTTTGGCAAAAATCAATGCGCAATTGTTGGTCTGTCGGCTGTAAAGCTTGGACTCGTCGAAAGTGGAACGCGTGGTATCCTTCATCGTGAAGTATGGCTTGGATAGAAGTCCTTGGGATGTCTAAAGCACGAGCTATAGCTCTCGTACTCGTAGACGGATTTTGCTGAACTGCTTCCAGCACCACTTCTGTGCGATCCAGGTCTGCTCTAAAGATTCCTTGACGATTGCCGCGTTGGCCAGGAATGCGGCCTGCCATCAAGGTGTTGTGTGTGTTAATAAAAACACGATGGTCGGGATATCGCAGAGGTTGTGGTCCACCACGGCGTTGAAGTTGTTCGCGATACAGATTCGCTGCTTCAACGCCGTTTCCTCGAACTCCATAAAAATAATGCATTTCTGCATATTCACTTAACGTGTAACTCATCTCTTACACTTCCAAGTAAACAAAGTCCAAATCACAATGCAAAACACAGTCCAATAAACGAGCTAAGTAGTCAAACAAGTAAGCAGCGGCGGAGTCCGTGGGTAATAAAATGGCGACACGAGTAGCAATAAACACAATGTGAGCACAACTGAGGTCGGTAACTAACAAACTTGTTTTGCATTGGATTTGGTCGGTTGCGCTCGGCCCCTCACGCCACCGAGAGTGAGAGAGATAGCAATACGGTCTCTTATCCTTTCAGCCCATTGTTATTGCAGGTAAAAGTTGCCGTTTCTTACCAAGGTGTACAATGTGTAATACTGCTGGAGGTGGCCACTTTAAAACCTATTGTAAATTTTAAAAATATTAAATGATTTTTACATTAGGATCTACTTCTTACTTAAAACATTCCATAACCAACCAACACGATAGGTTTTCAGCATTCTCTAATCATTAAATTAGTCGTAGGAATGATAGTTTTTTTTAATCAGTTGGCTAATTTTAAGAATTTTAGACCTTGCTGTCTTTGAAGACCGATTTTAGCCAAATTCCCCCATTAAGTACCACTTTTTTATTATTATTATGAAAGCTGAGAGTCTGGCGCAGTTTTAAGACTAACTAAGAAATCATAAGGTCACCTGTTTAGATTTTTAATTTCAAGTTAAAAAAGTAAAAAGTTTAATTTAAGTCATAATTCACGGAACGTAAATTTTTAACTTTAGACCAACATTTTCATAACTTTCATCAAAGTTACGAAGCTGATTATTTTAGGCATAAAAGTGCAACTCATAGGAACTCAGTTGCAAAAAAAATAAACTCTAAAAAGTCTATGCTTTTTTTTAGAAATTTTTTAAGATGATCAAGTCGAAATTCCTCAAAAAATCGAAAAAAAATCATAACTCCGAAACTATAAAAAATCGCGGAACATACATGGGGGTGATTCGGATACTCCACAACATACCGGACCTACATTTTTTTTTGTGACGTCAATTGACCGGCCACCCTGTATAAAAATAAGTTGGGTTTTCCTTCCTGACGCTATAACTCCAGAACGCACGAACCGATTTCAATGGTTTTGCGTTCGTTGGAAAGGTCTCGGGCTCCGTGAGGTTTATAGCAAAGAAAAGGTGTCTCTGGTGGCGAAACGGAGTTCGCCCGGTTTGCTAGTAGTTAATAAAATTACGAATTCCTTTAGAAACCGTTGCAAGTAAAGTAGATTCTACAAAGAAAGCAGCCACGTCTGCTGTTGAGACTAGCGGGTCTTATGTCATTTCAGCTAAAGGTATAAATAAAATGAAAATAAATATGAAACCACAATTTTGCCACCTATTATAGTTAGACCACGTTAGACCATTGAGACTTGAGTTGTTTCATTTGTGCTCATATTTTTTGTTACATATTTTTTAAATAGAATCGTGTACTCATTAATTTTAGATTCTGTGACTAACACCGTTCATAGCACTGTAGAAGCGACCAAAAATGTAGCTAACGCTGCTGTAGACAAAGGCACTGCAATTGTAGGCACTGCTAAAGGTATAAAAACATCCCAATTTACGTATTAATATTGATTTATATTTTATCTGGACATCAAATCATCAAGTCCCTAAATTTGATGTTTATGTGTTTTCTGTTGCTTATATTTAATACCTTGTTTGCTTTCTGAATTATGATTTTAAGATCATTTCAATAAAATAATTTGATTCTTACGGTTGTCATGATTGCACAATTTCTAGATACCGTCACTAATACCGTCCAAGGCACTGTAGAAGCGACCAAAAATGTAGCTAACGCAGCATTAGACAAAGGCACATCCATTGTAGGCACTGCTAAAGGTAGCTTATCGTTTTACACGTTAATTTTATTAAGATTTTCTTTTTAATCTCATTTAAAATATCCGCGTTACAATTATTTTAGATACCGTCACAAATACTGTTCAAGGCACTGTAGAAGCAACCAAAAATGTAGCTAACGCTGCTGTAGACAAAGGCTATTCCATTGTAGGCACTGCTAAAGGTATAAATCTACGTAGCATTTATATTTGCTTGTTTTCGTTGCTCTTTAAGTTCTTTTTCGTTTTTTTAGTTTATTGTAGTGAAATTTCTTTAGGCGCGCGAGTAAAATTTGAAGATCGCGTCATGGCAATGCCGTCACGTCATGGAGTAAGGCGACGGTTTTGGTATCTTTGTACCACGCCAAAGAAGTTTCACTTCTGACACGTGTGCTCGACACACACGCTCTTTTTTATATAAATTATGTTATCATGCTATTATTATTTTTAGACTCTGTAGCAAGCACAATAGATGCAACAAAGAATGTTGCATCATCTGCAACAGACAAAGGGCTTAATTTTATGACTTCTGCAAAAGGTACCTACATAACGTTACGTCCCCTATTTATTTATACGAGTCCTAGATTTAACACACTTATTTTTATTTAACACACTTACCGTTTGATTTTTAGATACAGTAGCAAATACTGTTTATTCAACAGTAGATACTACAAAAACGGTTGCTGCATCTGCTTACGATAAAGGCGCATCACTTGTAGATAGTGCTAAAGGTATTATTTGATTAGATGTCTTTTACAAGTTGCTATGATATTTAATTAATTTATGCATTGATAAAATGTATTTCTTTAGAAACGGTTGCGAGTTCAGTAGATTCTACTAAGAAAGCAGCGTCATCTGCTGTTGATACTGGCGCTTCTTATGTTGGCGCAGCTAAAGGTATACATAAAATATCAGCTGATAAATAGACGAAGTAAATATTACTTAAATAACGCTCAGTTATTTCGTTGCTCCTTAGATTCTGTGTAAACATCATTTTTTTATTATCTAATCTAATGTTACCGAAGTCAATTTACAGTAGGTACATTATACATCATCATGTATTGGTTAAAATTAAAATCGTTTCATGATTCCATAATTTTAGATACTGTGGCTAACACCGTTTACGGCACTGTAGATGCAACCAAAAATGTAGCTTATGCAGCTTTAGATAAAGGCACATCCATTGTAGGCACTGCTAAAGGTTTGCTTATCATATTTTCAAATATTGATTTATTTGTATTGTTCACTATTGTTGTTTTTATCAAAATCACTATTTTCACGTTTCCATATTTTAGATACAGTAGCAAATACAGTTCAAAGCACTGTAGATGCGACCAAAAGTGTCGCTAACGCAGCTGTAGACAAAGGTTCATCATTTGTAGGCACTGCTAAAGGTATAGAATATAACATTTTATTTATCCTTGTTTATTTATTTTTATTAGTTGTTTTTATTCTTATTAAGTTTTAATTTTTTAGTTATTTTTTAAACATATTTTTATTTCATTATCACTTGTAGACTCTGTAGCAAGCACAATAGATGCAACAAAGAATGTTGCCTCATCTGCAACAGACAAAGGGCTTAATTTCATGACTTCTGCTAAAGGTATACAATCTCGTTAATTCAAATGAGTTACAATCAATGATATTACGTCTATTAAACCCCTCATATTTCATTTTGTAGATACAGTAGCAAATACTGTTTATTCAACAGTAGATACTACAAAAACGGCTGTTTCCTCAGCTTATGATAAAGGCGCATCACTAGTAGATACGGCTAAAGGTATTTTTAGTATGGATTCAGATGATATCTTCATGTTCATTATGCGTAAAGTTCTATCATTCATTGTTCATTTCTTTAATCGATTGGTGTGGGTCATTGTGCATTCATTAACTAGCGATACAGGTAGCAATGTAAATACTGCTGACTCTCCTTCGTCTGTTGGTAAAGGAGTCTCATTAATTCGCGGTGTTAAAGGTAGACCTGTTTCACTCATTATATTATCATTGCTTTTTGACGATAATATTATTGTACTACAATTTCATTATGTTTGTAGATACTTTAACTAACACTGTTAACAGTACGGTTGATACAAGCAAAGGTTTAGTATCATCTGTTTTGGAGAAGGGCAAGTCATTGGTAATAATCGCAAAAGGTAGAACCCATATTATTCGCTTGGCATCATTTTGTATCATGACATATTCATGCGTTCATTAAGGTTCATTCGCTTATCGTTTCAGGAACATGCATTTTTCACACAGCATATTTTAATATTATTGTTTATACATGATATACAATAACATTTATTGTTATTTTAGATAATGTAGAAAACACTGTAGACAGCACTAAATCTGTTACTGAATCTGCTTTTGGTAAAGGAGCATCTTTCATAGGTAGTGCTAAAGGTATGTCTAATTATATTATAGTGGAACTGGGCTAGAATGAAATATAAAGATTTATAGGAAAAGAAATTTATCTATAGACCTCACGCCTATACAATTTATTATTTTAGATACAGTATCAGGCACAGTTCAAAGCACAGTAGATACAACTAAAAATGTAGCTGGCTCTATTTATGATAAAAGTGCCTCTTTGGTTACGGGAGCTAAAGGTATTGTATTAGTACTCTGTACTCTTCTTAATTTTACTCTTCCTTTTTCACTAAAATCTTATTTCATTTGTTCTTTTTTTGCACGTTTGCTTGTACTTATGTTTTCTTGCTAAATTGTAGATATGGTATCAAGTTTGGTGTCGGGTGATAATGATTCTTCGGGGAAAAGTCTAATTGACAGCGGTAAAGGTACTAAAGTTTTCAGTTCTGTTTTCTAGTGCGTATCTAACAATTAATTGTATTAAAGGTAAGTTCTATGTGTTACGATGTGGTAATTGTTGATGATATGTTGTTATTACTGTTATTTTACAAGGTTGATGAAATTCCACTGTACTGTTAAGTCGACACGGTTATGAAAAAATAAATTATTTGACGGCTTTTTTAATTTCGTTACGCGAAAATTATGATGTTAAGTAAACATTGTGATACTTAACAGCAATTTGAAAATTGTTTTTTATTAACTATTTTATATCTATAGTTATATTGCTTAGCCTTTTGACGATAACAAAACAGAATAATAATTGTTTTATTCTCTAATTAATTTTGACGCGTTTTTAATATTAATCTTAACTTAAAATTCATTCACGATAATTGTGTTATTGTTATTGTTTATAAAAATATCGTTACAGATAGTATCAACGCGACAGTAGACCACACGAAGAAAGCAGCTGAAGATGCCAAGGAGAAGGCTCGATTGGCTGCTGAAGCCGCGAAGGAGGAAGCCAGGAAGGCGGCTGGAGCTGCTGCTGAAGAAGCGAAGCGTGCTGCCAGTAAGTTATCATCAATACATATAATAAAATTGTAGAAAAGTAGTGTCTGTACAATTGAAATATGTAAAAAAAAAATAGCAGGTGTTATTATTGAATCGTGCCCGAATCCAAAACTGTTGTTGGAAAAATTTTTGTCTGTTTGTCTGTTTGTCTGTATGTTTGAACACGCTAATCTCAGAAACGGCTTATCCGATTTAGATGCGGTCACAAATATATTGTGGTAAGCTTCATTTAACATTTAGTGTTTATTTCATGTTAATCGGTTAATAAATAAAAAAGTTATGACCATTTAAGTAATCACGGCGAACATTTGCTAAGGCATTCTATTGATACACTGTACAGTGTACGATAATAACACATAAATAAATTTATTACGTAAGTTATACGCTACAGTTATTCCTTGACAAGTCCAGATTGTCATATTGAAAGTCCCTAAGGGGGGGCGGGGTAAGCTGAGGGTGCAGTAGGGGGGGAGGAGTTCAAAGTACCTTTATTTAGATTTTTGCTCAGCCTAAAACCTGCACAAATTGCATTATAGTTACTTCTAGGTAAATTTTCTACATAAAATTTCTTTTAAATTATGTCGTAGGTATTATATTTTTAACCCCCGACGCAAAAAGAGGGGACGTGTTATGACCGCTATGTGTGTTTGTGTGTCTGTCTATTCCACCGTAGCCCGCTAACGAGTAATAAGAATTAGATGCGGTATTTGTGAGGGGGAATATTTTCCGACGCTGGTTCTTAGATATAGTTTATCAAAATCTGTTCATCCATTTATTATATATAGGGGTAAAAGTGGGAATGAAAAAAACGAATGTTGTAATTTATACCCAAGTGATAAATCAAATGAAAGTACACGACCTGTCAGAACAATTAGTCAAATTTATCAAAATCGGTTCATCCATTTATTTGATATAGGGGTAAAAATGAGAGTTAAAAAATGAATTTTATCAAATTTACCCAAGTGACATATCTAATGAAAGGCATGGCGTGTAAAGTACAATTAGGTGTATTTTATCAAAATTGGTTCATCCATTTATTGGATATAGGTATAAAAGTGTGAATAAAAAAATGCATTTTGTCAAATATACATAAGTGACATATCAAATGAAAGGGCATGGCGTGTGAAGTATAATCAGGCATATTTAATCAAAATCGGTTCATCCATTTATTATATAATATAGTGTTAGACGTAACTTTTGATTTAATATTTTTGTGGATGAATAGTTGTCAATGTAGTTGTCATTATTTCATATCTGAACATGCTTAGCTGTCGAATACTATAAAAAGCCGCTTTCCTTTGACTCGTGGTGCATTCGTACGAATCGTGCCTAGGGGCTCGGACGTTGATTATACGACGTTCGATCCAACTACCCTCACTTTGCTAATAGTGGTTGACTTGCTGCGATTTGTTATCAACTACCTACATCAATTAGGTAGCTGTGTAGAATCGCAGTACATTCTTATTACATTCAAACTAATATTTAACCCGGCCTCGCGTGTTATTTCTTACATCAGAAGTGGGATAGAATTCAAGCCCATACTTTTTAAATGTGTTTAAGTTTACGTAGTTTTGTAACGGCATACAGGCGTTTGTGTTTTTTCGTGCGTTGTGTAAAGTAAAAGTTTATTACGTGGATTATTGTAACGGGAATGTAGTTCATCGAAGGAATTGTGTGTGCTATCTGGGCTGCGGTCCAGGGTAGTTGTGTCTCTTTGTGATAAGCGATCCACGATGCCTATGTCACAAATGAGTTGGTGTTGTTCCCATGATACGCTAACGAAGTGCCTCTGTCATGTGGAGTGATTGGTGTTCTGTAAGATCAGTGTGGCCGAGGCAGTGTGTTTTTGAAATCCCGAGATGAACTACCGTAGTATTGTAGCACGAGAAAAGGCGTACGAGGACGTACGATTGTCAGTATGGCCGTGTTAGACATAACTTTTGATTTAAAATTTTTGTGGATGAATAGTTGTCAATGTAGTTGTCTTTATTTCATGTCTGAACATGCTTAGCTGTCGAATACTATAAATAAAAAGCCGCTTTCTTTTGACTCGTGGCGCATTCGTACGAATCGTGCCTAGGGGCTCGGACGTTGTTTATACGACGTTTGACCCAACTACCCTCACTTTGTAAATAGTCGTTGGCTAGCTGCGATTTTTTATCAACTACCTGCATCAATTAGGTAGCTGAGTAGAATCGCAGTACATTCTTATTACATTCAAACTAATATTTAACCCGGCCTCGCGTGTAATTTCTCACAATAGGGTTAAAAGTAGGAATTTAAAAAACGAATGTTGTCAAATATACCCAAGTGACATATCAAATGAAAGTGCATAACGTGTGAAAGTACAATTAGTCATATTTTTATCCAATTCGGTTTATCCATTTATTGGATAATGGATTATAGCAGTAAAAGTGGGAATGAATAATCGAATGTGGTCAAATAATACACTCAAGCGGCATATCAAATGAAAGGGTATGACGTGTGAATTACAATTAGTCTGGTTTTATCAAAATCGGTTCATCCGTTTATTACATATAGTGCACCTAAAGGGTGATAGTGGAAATAAATAATCCAAATGAAGCATCAAAGGATATTATGACGTGTACATATAGGTACAATTAGACATAGTTTACATCAAAATCGGTTCTGCCATTTACTAGGGGTGAAAGGGAAAAGTTGAAAGTCTGTGAAAGTAGAAGGATATGGGAGCGGGAGGATAGCCATACCCTGGAAATTTTGAACTCTTTTGTACCTAAGTTTTTTAGCTCAGTTTAGTAATAAAGGAGGATGGCCACATATGACCTGAATGCGAACATTAATCATCGGTGTATCAAAAAATAGTAATTTATGCGTGCTTTTACTAACGGGGTCTAGCTTATTTTATTCGGGCCGGGAAAATGTTATGTATTAATAATAAATAAACTCAAATTCATAACATTGTTTGAACGCATCCAAACGTCTTTCATTTTTACCTGTGGTATGCGTTTCGTTTTCACAGCGCAGCGGGAGTTAATTAGCGATTACGTTTAAAAAAATACTAGAATAATAATATGTATTTCTTTGTTTTATTTCACCTATCATATTTTATAGCAAAAACAGTAAGAAATATATAATTTATAGATTTAAAAAATATTTTTTGCCATAAATACATTTAATAATATACTTGAAATATGTAAAACGGAACGTATTTTTTACCGGCATAATAGACACACAGGTTAGATGACACATGACTGATGACACGCGTAGCTGATGAACATGATTTTGTTTATTACTTAAGTCACTACAGTGTTGTATTGGCTTATATAACAATCAAATAAATAACATAGGCAACGTCGTCCACCCTTAGAATTTAGTTATGGCTGTAGGTATAACTCTAAACCATATTCATTATATACGTAGCCATAACCTCAAAAATGGCAAATTATGTAAAAATTCTAAGCTCCACCAGTTTCAAATAATATATTTGCAATGTGGGATTGCTAAGGGTGGTTAGGCGAACCATTTAAGCCCTATATTAATCATGGTCGCGACATTTCATAGTCAGGTCTTGGTATGTATGGGCAGTGGCCGATGTCCTTTACTAACAGTTCTTTTGTGTTATTATTTATTTAATTTATTTTATTTCTTAACTGTAAAATAATGTGCAAGTGCTTATAATTATTTAATTGTTTATGGTAGTACGTGTTTACTCAATAATTGTGTGTTAAGTAGTTTACTATGCAGTCACTATTCCACGCGGACGAAGTCGCGGGCACAGCTAGTTGTTACTATAATTATGAGACAGACTTTTAATTTTATCATAGTTGTTAATTTTAGTACTAAGGATAATGTAAAGTAGAGATACCATGGGATAAGTTATAGAAACGTCATCAGCATCTTTGACATTTTTTAAATATTCTTTGAATATAGAGAGGATATAGGTAGTAGGATGTCATAGTTGGCGGAAGATTTACAATCCATCATCGGGGAGCGGGTGGCGTGAGCTCGTGTAAAGCTTGCGCCGGCTTTGAAGTGGGCGTTTGGTGGAGGGCCTGGAAACGGGAAACTGCTGGGCGGGACATGCGGAAGATTGCGAAGTGTTTCCGTATCCCGTCTAAAGCAGCGCATTGATATACGGTGGGGTTTTAGTCGGTAGGAATCCGACATAACCCACGGCTCCTTTCCCGGGAGCCGGGTTATCTTAGGGAAGATTTCCATCACTCATCAGTTTTAGTTTGGAATTCGTGTTTTAATTTTGGATAGGTAATGATGCCAAATTAACAACTTGGCCGTCAGTTTGAAGCTTACTATATTGAGAAGGGGCCTAGCTATTTTGCCTAGATTTTCCCTCTCTTTCCGTTGTATGTATGCTATCTCTCTGCCTGAAAATTATCGCGGCGCACGATAATGTTCAGGCGCTATTTGTAGTTCATTGGTGTCTAGTTTTCCCTGCAGTAAGGTTGTCTACAGCCTTGGTGTTATTAAGAATCAGTATTGCATATAGCAAGTGCTAAGTGTGAAAAAGTGTATCCTGTCGGACAGTACAGTGAGTTATTTTTACATCTATTTTAATGATATTTAACTTAAAAATATGAGTAAAAATCTGTTAAATCAACTGTTTAACTGTTGAATTTTATTTAAAATGCTGATGTTGCTAATGAATCCTTCAGCATTAGTTTATTAACACGCTTGTATTAGCTTCACCTGTATATTTGTATGTAACCGACTCCTTTCGACTCGATTTTGACCTACTTTAAACCTACGGATTTCGACTTTGAACCGACGGATTTCGACTTTGCATCGTCGGATTTCGACTTTGAACCGACGGATTTCGACCGAAAGTTACGTTTCCTTTGTACAAATGATGCAATTTTTTGGTTAAGGCGAGAAGGTCAAGGTGCAAGGTCAAAACGCGTAGGAACAAAAATTTTACAATTTTTTCACTTCTAAAAATTTCGGAAAATCCACTATACGTTAATTTATAATTACCATTAATCCGTTCAATCTAAACATTCCGTGATTCATTAATTCCCAACAAGCTGAAAATCAGTAGAGTTGTTCAAAATACAATCATAAATAATATCTATTTAGAAATTACCAATCATTGCGCAATGTATGGAAAAATTTTTATTCAAGGTCAGGAACGGTGGGTATGAAAAAATTATCAATACGTTTTAGTAGATAATTTTATGATCTACAATTTTGTCTGAATTCTTTTTACGATAAAACTTACAGTTTCCCTGAAAATCGTGAAAAAAAGTAATTTTTCGGCCTTTGACCTTGAATAAAAATTGTTCCATGCATTGCAATGAGTAGTAATTTCTAAATTTTATTTATTATTGTATTTTGAACAACTTTACTGATTTTCAGTTTTGTTGGGAATTTTTGTTTTGCTTCTCTTATAATTTGGTTTAAGGGTGCTATTACAGATTTTTAACAAAAAACGTGAGACGTGTAACCATTACACGTGAGAACAAAGTAATATCTTAATTTAAAGATAATATATTCAGTTCTACGATCATCTTATAAAAATTGTACGACGTCATACAAAATTGTCGCTGAAATACGATTTTCCCAGCACAATGATCGCATAAAATGCAAAAAAATGGGGTCTAAAACGGTACCATTTTAAGAAAATTAAAAGCCTAATCTATCTTCTTACCTATAAATTATTGAGGGATATATAGTCCTTTATAGATTCTGATATTTTTTTTGTATCTAAATCAAAATTTTATTTCAATTATTAGCTAAATTAAAAATACTTGTCGATTTCTTCATACATTTTGCTCTCGCGGGTCGTCAGACCGCGCTCAGAAGCGCTCTTGGAAGGACGGGTGTATCGCTCCTCGTCCCAAAAATAAAACGAATTAGAAAAAGATTATTGTGCGTGCACTGTCGTTTTCGTGATTTGAAATATTTGATACTTTATAAGAGTAAACTGTATGAGTTTCATATTCCAATTATTTGTAATTTAAAATTATGTTTTAAAAATTACCTTGCCTGAGATGCTCTTTTTTATGGGTTGTTGAATAGATTGGTGGGGTAAAACAATTCAAGATGGCGTCGACGAAAATTTGACTTTTTTTCGTGATGGGTGTCATTTTCATAGTTTTTGGGGAAGCTATTAACGAATATGAGGTCAAAACTGAAATCCAAGATGGCGCCGACGAAAATTGTACATCTTTTCGTCATGGGTGTCATTTTCATGGTTTTGGGGTAGCTATTAACCAATATGAGGTCAAAACTATAATCCAAGATGGCGCTGACGAAAATTTGACTTTTTTTCGTGATGGGTGTCATTTTCATGCTTTTTGGGGTAGCTATTAACGAATATGAGGTCAAAATTATAATCCAAGATGGCGCCGACGAAAATTTTACATCTTTTCGTCATGGGTGTCATTTTCATGGTTTTTGGGGTAGGTATTAACCAATATGAGGTCAAAACTAAAATCCAATATGGCGCCGACGAAAATTTTACATCTTTTCGTTATGGGTGTCATTTTCATGGTTTTTGGGGTAGCTATTAACGAATATGAGGTCAAAACTATAATCCAAGATGGCGCCGACAAAAATTTTACATCTTTTCGTCATGGGTGTCATTTTCATGGTTTTTGGGGTAGCTATTAACCAATATGAGGTCAAAACTAAAATCCAAGATGGTCGTCGAATTTCAAGATCGCGTCATGGTAATACTGTCGCGTTATGGAGCAAGGCGGCGATTTTGGTATCTATGAATCTCGCCAAAGAAGTTTCACTCCTGACACGTTTTCTCGTCACACACGTTCTTTTTGTTTTAGATAAACTTTATTTTAAATAAAGTTTAGCGAATATATTTAAAGTTAATAATATCTGTCAGAATATTAACACAGATGATGATTGCCACAGAGTTGCGTTTTTAAATTTCTAAATATGCATTTCAATGTTCTTTAAAATTGTTTTTTTAAGACTTTCTACAAAACTGTAGTTGTTAACGTTTTTGTTATTTTATTTAAGTTTACTTTAAAGGAGTAAAAAAAATATACCTAATTATTGACGGTTACATTGGAGATTTGGTAATACTGTCTCAAAAACCTTGAAAATGACACCCATGCCGAAAAGATGTAAAAGTTTCGTCGACACCATCTTGGATTTTAGCTTTGACCTCATATTGATAAATAGCTACCCCAAAAAACATGAAAATGACACCCGTGATGAAAATATGTAAAATTGTCGTCAGCGCCATCTTCGATTTTAGTTTTGACCTCATATTGGTTAATAGCTACCCCAAAAACCATGAAAATGACACCCGTGTCGAAAAGATGTAAAATTTTCGTCGGCGCCATCTTGTATTTTAGTTTTGACCTCATATTGGTTAATAGATACCCCAATAACCATGAAAATGACACCCATGACGAAAATATGTAAAATTTTCGTCGGCGCCATCTTGGATTTTAGTTTTGACCTCATATTGGTTAATAGCTACCCCAAAAACCATGAAAATGACACCCATGACGAAAAGATGTAAAATTTTCGTCGGCGCCATTTTGGATTTTAGATTTGACCTCATACTTTTTAATAGCTACTCCAACTCCTTGAAAATGACACCCATGACGAAAAGATTTCAAATTTTCGTCGGCGCCATCTTGGATTTTAGTTTTGACCTCATATTGGTTAATAGCTACCCCAAAAACCACCCACATTTGCAAATGTCAAACACACTACTTAGGAAAAGTTCAGATTTAAAGATATAGGTAATGTGACGAATTTAATTTATTTCATTCCGACTGTTTCTCGGAATAACATACATTTACTAAGAATTGCATACAATGCCGGGTTTAATATATTGCCGGTAACATAATATTATGTATGATAATAATTCTTAAAAAAGTATTTTATACATTTCTTAAAAAGCTTCGATATTGTATACAATAATACAATTCATATTCAAATTGTTGTAAAATAGTCACACTTTTTTAAGTTGGTTGAATACACTAAAATACTTATAAGGATCGTACCTACTAATAAAAGTAACAAAATGAATTTTTAAAGTTCCCAGTAATCTTCTGGAATCAATTTCAATAAAAATATAAAAAAAAAATAATATCAAGTATGAAGATGATCTATAAAATGGATTGCGCTATGTTTACGTGAGCGTGATGTCCCGCGAACCACGTTGCGACGTTAAATACCTAAATTTGAGTAACGCAGATTTGTGACAGCGTCCTTAATTTGACCGGATTACATCGTCAAATCAATTCTTATATTTTCATCCTGGACAGCTGTCGCTAGCGTTGGAAAATAAGTTAAAGGACCTTATTAATTGCTATATTATTTAAATGCTTACTAACTGCTAAATCTATATCATTGCACCTTAAATCGTGCTCGAAGCAGAATACATAAATGTGGCCGCTACTCCTCGCAGGGGTTAGCCAGGCTAAACCCACCCTCGCAGGGTGTCTCTTAGGCATGTTTTGGCAGGCCCTACTTATTTTTAATTACAACCATCCCTCGCGCTGAAATGGTGCAAATTTATATCAACCCTCGTGGATCTTTGATTACAACCATCCCTCGCGGGGAAATGGTGCAAATATATATCAGCCCTTGCGGGGCTTTGCCTTGCCTTGCTTTCGTCAACGAGGACTTACGAAATAAGTTTTTGAAGTGGCAGCAAGGTATCTGACTCTTCCGACGTAGCTGTAGGTAGAAAAGTTTTGAAATCTTCATAGTGGGCCATCTATACAGGGTGTCCCAAGAAGTATGGATATACTGAAGCCAGGAGGTAGAGGACCTAGAGGGCTATCCGAATCACCCCCATGTATGTTATGCGATTTTTCGTATTTTCGGAGTTATGACGTTTTTTTTTTAAATTTTCACCTATTGCCGAGTACAACGATATTTTTATTTATGGTGACGTGACTTATTGCGGTAGATGCTTGATTTTTTTTGTGTGTTAAGCTGAAAGATAGGCCAATTCAGTGTGGTAACATTTGCTATCGTTGGATCTTTGAATGGAATAAAAAAAGAATTGAATGCCAAGAAAGATAAAATTACCCAGTATGTTCACAACTAATGATAGCGCGTTTAATTTAACGATAACATTATATTTTAAAAGTAATTGATGAACATAATTAATTATTTTAATAATAATCAATAGGATAAAAGTATTAATAATCATCGTCTGCAGTTGCAGGGCATTCTTGTCTTGACTTTGGTCGAGTAAAGATGTCTAAGAAATAGTATATCAGTATTTAATTACGTAATACAACACGCTCTAACATACATTTAAAAGTAAGTTGCGTAATATTATCTTCTTTATCTTCTATAGTCTATATAAGTAGTACTATAGCTGAAGTTGAAATTCACATTGGCTTCCATATATACCAAATGGGTCACAAACACGTCTCAATATAGTAAGCTTCAAATTACGGTCAAGTTTTCAATAGCTGTGTTTTACCTGAAAATAAAACATTGATGAAGATTAAATACTCACCTATATGTGTAAGCTCAATAAATATATATTCTTTTCCATTACCAGACGTAGCAATGGAAGAATCCAAGAAAGCAGCCCAAAAAGCAGCAGCCGACGCGTCTAACGCCGTGGACAATACTTTCAAGAGAGTTGAAAATGCCGCAGACCAAGGTCTTAAGAATGCTGGGGAAGTTGTCGATGCTAAGATCAAAGATGCTGATAAATACCTCAATGAGAATAGGGATGCGGTGAGTATGGAAATGTACCACATTTGGGTTAGATTTGGTAATTTGTAAAGAAGTAGGTAGAATAGGTGATCGTAATTGATTTAGATCTAAAAATAAATATAGGTTGTTTAATCTATACTAATATTATAAAGCTGAAGAGTTTGTTTGTTTGTTTGTTTGTTTGTTTGTTTGTTTGTTTGTTTGAACGCGCTAATCTCGGGAACTACTGGTCCGATTTGAAAAATTCTTTCGGTGTTAGATAGCTCATTTATCGAGGAAGGTTATAGGGTATATATCATCCCGCTACGACCAACAGGAGTGGAGCCACGGGGGTGAAACCGCGCGGAGCAGCTAGTAAATAGATACATTCATAACTATTTGCACAACTTAATTGTGTTTGTGTTGCCATTTTCGAAAAAAGTTTATGGAAAAAACTAGCCCAACTACAAAAAACGGGCGTTTATGCCCGATTTCACCAGTAACCCCTAAACAGTCTCCTAAGTAAGAGTTCCTTATTTTAAGGGACCCCTCAAATCACTACCTAACCTAAATTCTGTTTCACTGTCATAAGGGTCACTTAATTAAGAGACCCCTAGTTAGGTGACGTTTAGTGTGGGGATGCTACGCAATGTTAGTCGAAAAGTGTATCGACTATAGGACTCTATTGATATTTAGTTGAACAATCACTTAATTTCACTCAGTTTATGTGTAAATATTGAGTTTGTTACCTTAAAAATAGCTACATTTTTATTTAAATACATATATTAATTATGAAAATTGTATTATTTTTACAGGTTGTCAAAAACATCTCAACAACAGCCCACGATGGTGCCGAGGGTGCTGCCGGTCTCCTAAGCAAGGGCCTCTCTGCTTTCAAATAAAAATCTTATAAAAATCATCTCGCTCCTTTTTTCTGCGATATCTATACGGGAAACTGACAGACTGCATTGTAAATAAAATATGTTATTTTAATACTGTATAATATTGTGATGAAAAAAAAAAGTTATAAGTTTGCAAATTAATATTTTTCCTTTTTAACAGAGTATAATATAATATTGAATTTCTAATATATCTGCTTTTATATTTACACAAGAATTGTACTGTTATCGAATAGTAGAGTTTAATATGTAATTTAGCATATTATAATAGAAAATAAGACTAAATATATACGCCATTGTCGCCATTTATAAAAAGCACAATAATATTTGCAAGCTGTTAGATTTCCCAAATTAATTATTTCTCACAAATTAATTTATGATTGTATTTTAAGAGTTTAATCTCCTAGTTATGTTTTGTAATAATGGGCGATAAGCTAGTGTATAAGATTTATTTTGGGCCTAAAATCGTACAAAATATATTTATGTTTCGCTTCGAAATTGTAGTCATTATAATTGGATATTTAGTTGTACCTAAGCTTTGAAGCAAAAACTTTCGTTTTGTAGCATTTTAATGCATTTTGTGTAAAATCATGCTTGGCTTACGTAATACCGTCCAACGATGCCTTTACGATTTTATAAGCGTACCAACATCATTAAAATTTGTTTACCATCTATTGTCCAATTCGCACATTTAAAAAATTTAAAAATGCACATATAATATTACCTACTTGTTACCTACGCTTATAATAGATGTCACGGCGAATAAATTATTCAACACTATCGTATCTCGTTTTTTCAGTTCTTATGTTTATGAATAAAATATTTTTCTATCAATTATTATGTTTTATGAAAGTAAAAAATAAAACGTTATTAATTATATTTCATTTAATATGTGAATGAATATGTTATCCGTTCTTAAATTTTAATCATGTTTAATATATTTATATGTTTTATTTGTAATTACTCAAATTAAGTCAACATGTGAATTTGTTGTTAAATAAATGCATCTCCATCATTAAATGATTTTTCTTTTATTGAACTATTTTTACCTTAGGTACTCACGAAAACAACTTATTCAGGCAAGGCAACCTTTATTATTGACAGAATGCCAATATGTATAGTGATACATAGATTAGCAACATAGCTAAAATATACAAAATAACACAAGGGAAATGGAAAATTAACTTAGTGTTATTGAAATAATATATATCTAAGATATATCTATACTAATATTATAAAGCTGAAGAGTTTATTTGTGTTTGAACGCGCTAATCTCGGGAACTACTGGTCCGATCCGACCAACAGGAGCGGAGCACTGCGAGTAAAACCGCCGAGCACAGCTAGTATTTTATAAATCTACTACCGACTCGCCCTCGCTTTGTTTAAAAACCTTCCTCGAGAATCACTTTATCTTAAAAAAACCGCATTAATATCCGTTGCTTAGTTTTAAGGATTATACATAGGGCATAGGGATATAGCCTATATCATAATATAGGGACAGAGAAAGCGACGTCATATTGAAATCTTATTCATGGTTATGTGCAATACTCCTCAGAAATTGGCGGAGTAGTGATTTACATGAGAATAACCGTTTAACCCGAAACACTGACACGAAATTTCGGGTCATTTGTAACAGGATGGCGGTGCTACAGGGGTCTTACTACGCAATGACAAAAAGAAAAATGATGGTCAGAATGCTGATACCGGATACCTTAAGATACTGTAATATTTTATATTAGAGAATCTTAACATAAAATATTATAGTATCTTCACCGTGTGTGATGCGCTTAAGTCCTTGATGTAACATAGAAATCGTTTAATCATAGAATAATTGCTGTTATACTCTGGAGTAAGACTTATTCTTGCTTGGTGAAATCCACCCTTATTAGAATCTGAAGAAAATATTTTATGAAATCATAGTCCCTCTAGTCATCGTTCGTCTGAATTGTAATCAAAGGATTACAATCGTCCCTCGCGGGGAAATGGTGCAAAAAAATATATGCCCTCGCGGGGCTTTGCCTGGGCGCGTATTGCCAAACTGTATACCTACCCAGACCGGGGTTGCTCTGAGTTCGATCGCAGTTTGCCTTTATAGTTGAAGAGCAAACTGTATACCTATTCAGAGCGTGTCTGAATCGAAATACATTTTGCTTTAAAATACTTGAGCAAAATACATACGAGTCCAGACGTCCATGTGAAACTTCTTTAACGGGGTCGGAAAGAAAATTAGTGTAACATTTGTTCGTTTCGCGTGACATTTTTCCGTTACGCGCCATCTTTTTCTTATCCCTACCACGCGTGATTCGACGTATTTCTGTAAAGTTGCATATAGTAAATTATTTTTTGAAAAATAAGGTCATAAAGAAGTTTCACTTCTTACGTGTGTACACTAGTACACGCACACATTTTTTTTTTGTTTCAGTGGGAATCGCCCTAAAGACGCTTCTGGCACTCGCCGGCCGCTGCCGCGGCACGATCGCTTCGCTCGCTCGGCTCGTGCGGCAGTTCAAGAGTTAACCTAACACGCTCGTCGCTTCGCTCCTCGCTACCTATTTGAATACTAAAAGTAAAAGTTAATCGTTTTTAAAAGCGACTTTAGGGCGATTCCTACTCAAACAAAAAAAAAAATCTACGTAGGTAGGTTAAAAAACTATTAAACTTTTATTTTTAATATCCAAATAGGTAGCGAGGAGCGAAGCGACGAGCGTGTTAGGTTAACTCTTGAACTGCCGCACGAGCCGAGCGAGCGAAGCGAGCGTGCCGCGGCAGCGGCCGGCGAGTGCCAGAAGCGACTTTAGGGCGATTCCCACTCAAACAAAAAAAAAACTACGTAGGTTTAAACTTTTGAGGTGTAACCTACACTAAATTGGTACTTTAAAGTGTGAAATTAACCTCAAACTAAAAAAATTAATATAAAATAAAGGGGGGGCACCGCGCCCCCCCCTTCACAGGGGGGGGTTTTTGGGTTTTTGAAATCTCCTTCATAGTGGGCCATCTATATAATATAACGATAGTTATATATACAATATAATATATAATATATTAATTATAATAGGTTAGAGACGTTAAATAATATGCGCATGAAATTGATACTTCGTATCCTAAAAGGTTACCGCTTACGCTTATCTAATCAGGAAACCACATTTAGTTTTACCAATAATTATGGAAAATTGGAACTGAACATAATCATTTGCTTAGACAATTTCTTGTTATCCCACCAGGATTATTATCACTACATAGTATAAAACAAAGTCGCTTTCTCTGTCCCTATGTCCCTATTTCTTGTATACGTAGTATATTATTATTAGTCTGTGCTATTTCCCTATGTCCCTATGTCCCTTTGTACGCTTAAATCTTTAAAACTACGCAACGGATTTTGATGCGGTTTTTTTTAATAGATAGAGTGATTCAAGAGGAAGGTTTATATGTATAATAACATCCATTAAATAGTGGAAAAGTACTGTTATTTTTGAGGTTTCTAATGTGATGTCGTAAAAAATTACATTTTTTCCGCTTACATTGCAAACGCAGGCTGAACCCTACGAGTTTTATCAAAATAATGTACTAAGTATTATACACATTGAAAAGGTCTACAGAAAAGTCCGCGATGGTATATGTCTATCTCTTATGGATAACCCACAATAACTTTTTTTTGTCATTTACTTTTTACGACAAATAATGGCTAATTTTCGAAGCGATTTTAACCAATACAGCATTAATCCTTAACCAATTAAATACCTTGAATACATTGTTCATTTAATATAGATCTATATGGCCCTTTACACCGTATGATTTAAGAGAATATTTTCGAAGATATTACAGATTTAAAAATTGCGGGACGTAGCGTTTGCGGCGGTACCGGCCGGCCGCCCGGCTATAATATGTATATTATTTTATACGGTTTATACCCGTGCGAAGCCGGAGTGGGCCGCTATGTTTTTATATACAACGTTCACAGTTTTTCTGTAGTGTATTTAATATCAGCATTGCACCCGTGAGAAGCCGGGGCGGGTCGCTAGTATATATATATATATATATGAGTTACAGAAAGAAGCCAAACGAATAATCAGGAAAGCGAAAAGACAACATTTAGATAATTTAGTCAAAACAATGGAAACACTAATACGAGCAAGTGAAAATAGGCAGTTCTACCAAGAATTAAAATCATATAAGAAAGGCTACCAACCCGTGACCCAAATGCTAGAAGATGAGGATGGCAATTTGATCGCAAACAAAGCGGACATTAAAGTCTCGTGGCGTAATTATTTTCAACAGCTATTGAACTGTACCCAACTCAACGTACCTATACCGCAGTCAAAACAAGATAATGTAGTGAACATTGAGCCGCTGTCGTTCAAAGAGGTTCAACAAGCTATAATGAGGCTTAAGAACAACAAAGCTCCAGGAATCGACGGATTGCCTTCAGAGATCTGGAAATACGGAGGTGGAGCATTACAGTCAAGGCTGTACGAGGTTTCACGCAGGATCTGGGACTCGGAACAGCAACCACAAGAATGGAATATGGCAATCATCTGTCCAATCCACAAGAAAGGCTGCAAAAAGAAGTGCACGAACTATCGCGGAATAGCGCTGCTTCCGACTGCGTATAAAGTTCTCTCGTATGTGCTGCAGAAAAGACTGGAAGTGTATGCAGAAAAAATCGTGGGCGATTATCAATGTGGGTTTCGGCGCAACCGCAGCACTATTGACCAGCTTTTCCTTCTCAAACAATTGATGGAAAAGCGTTGGGAATACGCTCAAGGGATTCATGCGCTGTTCGTGGACTTCAAAAAAGCCTACGATAGCATCGACAGAGAAGCCTTATACAACATACTTAGAAACTTTGACGTCACCAAAAAACTGGTAGATCTGATTCAGGTGGCCACTAAGGATTGCAAAATGAGGGTAAAGGTGGGTAACGATCTGACGGAGGAGTTTGTAGTCAAAACAGGACTGAAACAGGGCGATGCGCTGACGCCAATGCTTTTTAATTTAGTGCTCGAATACGTCCTCAGAAGAGTTTTAACTGTCGACTTTGGACTGCAGCTAAATGGGAGGCACCGGGTGATAGGGTATGCGGACGATCTGGCCCTTCTGGGAGAAAGCAAATCTGAGCTGGCGCTGGCTGCAGCGGCTCTGGAAAAAGCAGCTCAAACAGTGGGACTTAACATTAGCCATGAAAAAACTGAATACCTCCACATGAAACGGTACAAAAACACACGTCTAGTGAGGGAAGATCTTCATGTTGGACAGACAGTTTATAAGGGCGTTGCAAAGTTTAAATACTTAGGGTCTACTGTCACTGACACGAATACGAGGCAGGAAGAAATAGATATCCGCATCCAGAGTGCTTTACGTTGCAGCGCAGCCCTTCACAAAGTGTTAGTGTCAAAGCTCCTGAGCAGAAAGACCAAATTAAGAATTTACAAAACAGTAATTAGGCCTATCCTTATGTACGGTTGTGAGACTTGGACGCTGACGCTAAAGGAGGAAAATAAGCTACTCGTCGCCGAACGAAAGATTCTGCGCAAAATCCTGGGTCCCGTTAAAGAGCCAGATGGTAGCTTCAGGATCCGTAGAAACGCGGAAATTCAACACCTTGTGGCCGAGCCCAACATCACTGGCCAGACAAAGGCGCAACGCCTCCGATGGCTCGGTCACGTTTTAAGAATGGGGGATGATCGGGCCGTGAAAAAGGCATATCTGGGCATTCCAACTGGCCGACGCCCCGTGGGCCGTCCCAGATATCGATGGAGCGACGCAACAGTAGCCGATCTACGCAATCTGGAGGCCGTCAATTGGCAAGAAACTGCGCGCGATCGAGGAAAGTGGCGTGAACTCGTGTCGGAAGCCAAGACTCTGTTTGGGTCGCAGAGCTAGTTAAGTGAAGTAAGTGAATATATATATATATATATATATTATAATATATATATATATATATATATATATATATATCCTTTTCACACCTAACTTGGCAAGTGGGTGTGAAAGGGATAAAAAAACATACAGGCGTCATTCAAGGCCATATTTTCTTGTTATTAGTTAATGTTAATACTGAAATCTCCAGTGTATTAGATATAAGCTTCTTGGTACCTAGTTAATGAATAAAGCGCATCACACACGGTGAAGATAATGTAAAATATATATTATCTTAGAGCATTTTTCCGATTATCGCTCGCCATACAAATCCTATGAGCCATAACACACGACGAAGATAATATATATTTTACCTTCAATACCTTAAGATACCAAGCGATAAGCCATCTATAGGCCGGGAGATACTGACACAAAATTTCGGGTCATTTGTAACAGGATGGCGGTTCTACAGAGGTCTTAGTACGCAATGACAAAAAGAAAAATGATGGTCAGAACTTGGTCAGAACGCTGATACCGGATACCTTAAGATACTGTAATATTTTATATTAGAGAATCTTAACATAAAATATTATAGTATCTTCACCGTGTGTGATGCGCTTTATTTATACATGATAGCGCGTTAAATTTAACGATAACATTATATGTATTTTAAAAGTAATTGATGAACATAATTAATTATTTTAATAATAATCAATTGGATAAAAGTATTTAAATAATCATTTATTTATCAAATAATAATAATATTTCATATCATATTCAAAATAACTATCAAAACAACACCTGATAACGGCCTGACCCTAGTTTATAGTTGTTTTGATCGTCCTATATAAATAACGGTCGTCTGCAGTAACTGCAGTTGCGGAGCATTCGTGTCTTGACTTTGTTCGAGTAAAGATATCTAAGAAATATTATATCAGTATTTAATTACGTAATACAACACGCTATAACATACATTTAAAAGTAAGTTGCGTAATATTATCTTCTTTTATAGTCTATTATAGTCTATAGTCTATATACTCTATACTTCTATAACTGAAGTTGAAAGTCACATTGGCTTCCATTTCCATACATATGTTGCGTAATATAATAATATTATCTTCTATAGTCTATAGTCTATACTATAAAGCTGAAGTTGAAACTTGAAAGTCACATTGGCTTCCATATTTCCATATATACCAGGTGGGTCACAAACACGTCTCAATATAGTAAGCTTCAATTTACGGTCAAGTGTTTAATAGCTGTGTTTTACCTGAAAATAAAACACATATTAAATACTCACCTATATGTGTAAGCTCAATAAATATATATTCTTTTCCATTACCAGACGTAGCAATGGAAGAATCCAAGAAAGCAGTACAAAAAGCAGCAGCCGACGCATCTAACGCCGTCCACAGTGCCGTGGACAATACTCTCAAGGGAGTTAAAAATGCCACCAATGCGGCAGGCCAAGGACTCAAGAATGCTGGGGAAGTTGTCGATGAGAAAAGGTGTACGGTGAGTTTGGAAATGTACCACATTTGTGTTAGATTTGATAATTTGTAAAGAAGATGAGGTTATTGATTTAGATCTAAAAACTAAATATACCTTTACACAACTTAATTGTTTGTTGCCTATTTCATTTATAAAAGGTTATGGAAAAATCTAGCCCAACTACCTACATATGAATTAATGCATTTAGGCTTTTACTTTTTTTAATTAAACATATTATTTAAATTTCACAAGGATTTTATATTTTCAAATACCTACTTAATAACATAAGTTATACTGATATAACTAGCTACATTTTTAATTTAAATACATATATTAATTATGAAAATTGTATTATTTTTACAGCTTGTCAATAACTTATCAACAGCAGCCCACGATGGTGCCGACGGTGCTGCCAGACTACTAAGCAAGGACTAAAGCAAGATTTTTATTTAGGCCTCTGCTTTCAAATAAAAATCTCATAAAAATCATCTCCCTTCTTTTTTCTGCGATATCTATACGGGAAACTGACAGACTGCAAGTTTGCAAATTAATATTTTTCCTTGTTAACAGAGTATATAATATTGAATTTCTAATATATCTGCTTTTATATTTACACAAGAATTGTACTGTTATCGAATAGGTAGTAGAGTTTAATATGTAATAAGACTAAATATATACGCCATTTATAAAAAAGCACAATAATATTTGCAAGCTGTCAGATTTCCCAAATTAATTCTTTCTCACAAATTATTAATTTATGATTGTACCATGTTAAGAGTTTAATCTCCTAGTTATGTTTTGTAATAATGGGCGATAAGCTAGTGTTTAATATTTATTTTGGGCCTAAAATCGTACAAAATATATTTATTATGTATTTATGTTTCGCTTTGAAATTGTAGTCATTATAATTGGATATTTATCATTAAAATTTGTTTACCATCTATTGTCCAATTCGCACATTTAAAAAATTAAAAAAGCAACTTATATTACCTTTATGTTTTATGAAAGTAAAAAATAAAACGTTACTATATTTCATTTAATATGTGAATGAATATGTTATCCGTTCTTAAATTTTAATCATGTTTAATATATTTATATGTTTTATTTGTAATTACTCAAATTAAGTCAACATGTGTATTTGTTGTTTAATAAATGCATCTCCATCATTATGAACTATTTTTACCTTACTCACGAAAACAACTTATTCAGGCAACATATAATATTGACAGAATGCCAATATGTATAATGATAAATTGATTAGTATCGCTAAAATATACAAAAAAGGGAAATTGAAAACTTAGTCTTATTAAAATAATTTATATAGACTAATATTATAAAGCTAAAGAGTTTGTTTGTTTGATCGCGCTAATCTCGGAAACTGCTGGTCCGTACATTTCAAAAATCATCTCGCTGAGACCAACAGGAGCGGAGCACTGTGGATAAAACCGCGGAGCCTTAAAAACCTTCCTCGAGAATCATTTTAACTTCAAAAAAAACCGCATCAATATCCGTTGCTTAGTTTTAAAGATTAAACATAGGGCATAGGGATATAGGGACAGAGAAAGCGACTTTGTTTTATACTAGGTATGTAGACATGTAGTGATTGAGGAATCAAATCCATCATAATGTATAGTATAACTTATAGGTAAATAATTATAATATATATGATTTAATAGAAAATAATGCTTGCATCATTTTATTATTTTCTATGAAATCATAGTCCGTCTTGTCATCGTCCGTCTGAAGAACACAGAAAGTGTAGTATATTAGCTACCTACCTAATTCAATTTTCTTATTATAGTGATCGTTTATTGAAATACAAAAAATTTCATTTTTAATGAATGAAAAACCCTACATCTTCCCTACATTGAACTTATCGGTTGTTTTTTTTCCACTGCACCTATTGGAGCGATTACACCGAACGAGTACAGTGGCGAGTCAGTAAATACGCTCTCGGCCGAGAGAGTTGCCGAACCGAGTGGGTGTTTACACGACGTATTTCACTAGTGGCGAGTCAGTTCAGTTTTGATCACGACGCGGACGTCTGCAATGGATCGAAAAAAAAAAGAATTTAAACGGGTTTTAAATCGGCTGTTACCAGATATTATTAACGAATTGTGGGATTTATTAGAAGAGGAAGATCAACGAATTTGGACCAGAAAATGGATTTTAAGGCGAAATTTTTGATGGTGGTTTCCAAGCTCCATTTGTTAGCGGCCATTTTAATTGAGATTTTCGATCAATAATTCTTTGAAAAAATACAATGACGAAACGAACGAGTGGCGAGTGGCCGAGTGACGCGACGAGTGCGTGTTTATACCTGCCGAGCGGGATAGCGAGTCGCTGCGGGGGCAGAAGAATGAAGCGGGGAGGTGGGTACTCGGCCGAGTAAACAAATTGGGATTCTAGTGACTCTCTCGCCGCTCTTCTCGGCCGAGCACTCGTTAAAGTGTTTATACCAACCGAGCACTCGGCCGAGGACACTGACTCGCCACTGTACTCGTTAGGTGTAATCGCTCTATTAATTAATTCTAATAGAAAGCTTACCTATCATAACTTGTCCGTAAAGAAAATCGATCAATGAAGATGTGAAAACAATGCATCTGCCCGATATCACAAAAATGAAAAGCGAGCACGGGATTTCATAGTTCATAACACAGAACCAAGAAGCTTATATCTAAACTAGCTGTGCCTCGCGGTTTTACCCGCGTGGCTCCGCTCCTGTTGGTCTTATAAATGCTCGATAAATGGGCTATCTAAAACCGAGAATTTTTCAAATCGGACCAGTAGTTCCTGAGATTAGCGCGTTCAAACAAACAAACAAACTCTTCAGCTTTATAATATTAGTATAGATTCTAAACACTGGAGATATCGTCTAGGACTGACGACTGAGGACAAGTTCATTGACCCTTACTTATGTTTTCTATCACTTTCACACCTAACTTGGTATTGCCACTGTTAATACGAAGTTTTCCCAAGGCTGTAATATTCTATGTAATATTTTGTATGCTGTAATATTCTGTGCAAAAGGTTAGTTTTTGTACATGAGTTTGTTGATATACCTATTGCCAACAACATCATTCAGAAGCATTTTTGGATGAGACAATTATTATTTATGCTAAATAAATTAACTATTAAGTATCTGAGCCAATCATTAAAAAGTCACACTCCCTGATTATGGGTAGTCACCATAATAAAATAATGGCAACTCTCAGTTTGTCAATATGGCATGGCATGTGTGCCAAAAAAATTGCGTCGCTTCGAATATTTAAGTTAATATTGTTGCTTATTTAATAAATATTTTCCGAATATAAAGAATGTATTGTATTGTGCAAAATTGCAGAAGTGTTTGGAAACCAAATTCTGGCATAAAATTTCACAGGCAAGTGTATATTTACGTTATAATTACAATATTCCTCAATACACATGCATTTACCTGTTTAGAATCATTTTAATGGCAAAAATCGTCAAATTTATCATCATTTTAGTAAGCAGTCATGTTAAATATGTTCTTTTCGTGATACTTTCATCATTTTTCAATAAACAAATTTAACAAGTAAGGTAACCATGATGACGAGTTTTTATGGATAGCGAAGAGAATAATATATTGTAATAACAATATTATGATGAACATTTGGAACACCATTTTAAAGATTTCTATACTAGTAATGAAACAACACACGACATCGGTATTGCACTCACATGTGGTTTTAAGTTTGTTCTTTTTTACATTGAAATTTATACTTTTTTTAACTTACCTAATATTTTTTTGTTTTACGTATTTCAGCTTTCCAAAAAATGAAGTAAACAGAAATATATTATGTGCCTATCAAGGGTAAAATTACTGAGGATTACGACCCAGAAAATAAAAATAACTTTTGAAAAATTAACTTTGTAAAGTTAGCTGAAATTTTTGCAAGGCTGCTATTTAAACAGTTTTTCTTTGATAATTTTGGCTTGAAGTTGACCCGTCGAAGCAACGCGTAAAAAGAAGATCTAAGTAGCTTACAATTTGGTAAACAGCATCTGATGCAAAACACAACTTTCCTCTATTTACAAAGGATGCTAATGCTGTATATCGGTTCATAACCAAGCTTTGTAGCCAAAAGTTATCAAGCGTTATTAAAAACTATCATCCCTACCTATTAAAATTGTATGTACCTATAAAGTATGACCAGTAATTATAATATAAATACTGTTAAAAATATATGTCGTTATTATTTATAGACCATGATTTTTAGTTTTTTCTATTTCGAAAAATCCTGAATTTACAAAGCAGCGTGGTCACCCCTCAGAAAGAGACAAAAAACATAACTGACGTCATTCAAGGTCATATTTTCTTGCTACAAGTTAATGTTCATATTGCAATCTCCAGTGTATTAGATATAAGCTTCTTGCACAGAACAATAAAAACAAACTTACTGTTCTGTGGTTCATAACTTCATATACTTCATAAGTTTAAATTTATTATAATATTTAAAGCCAAAATAAAATTTTGGCTTCGGTGAAAGTCAACATGCGGAATATTATTAGTTTTATTAAGTTATGTGAGAAAAAAAGAGAACTGGTGTTTCTTGTTTTGGAATGAATGTGAAACGGACAAATTTTACGAAAAAGGCTATGTAAAAAACACAAAAAAATGGACAATGACAAAAATTTATGACAACACTGTATGTTCTCACTTCTCACTAGTCGGTTGTAACTTGGTTGTGACTTGTGACCAAGGTTGTGACCAATGGTTGTGACCAATGTGACTGACAATTTGTCAAACTTGACAAACTGTCATTGTGTATGTATGAATTTTAATATGAGTAGGAGTAGAATTATCTGAAAATGGCCTTACTTACAAAAACTACATTTTCCATAATTAAAAATGCGATAACATCAACATCTGTACGGGCTTTGTCCCTAACGCAACAATTGAATATAAAGGAATGTAAGTATCATCGAGAAATTTCATATACAATGATCATAACATAACCTTAAATTTATCTCTACATTTTCAGTGAGAGAATATAAAGAGGGAAATAAATTAGTAGTCGAAGGTGTAACAATCCCTTCGCCGCGTTCAGAAGTGTTAGTAAAGGCGGAGAATGTGCCCGGCTTGGCTTTACCTGAAGCCGAGAAACCGCTATGTTACATGTGTAAATTGGGGCTGGATGTTAAGCATACCGATGTCTTGATATTGAGTCAATTCGTACGATCAGACGGCTGCATGCTACCACGTCGTATCACTGGTCTATGTAGGAGACAACAGTTTAAAGTTGGCAAAATGGTAACAATGGCACAAAAAGCTGGTTAGTATTCAATAGTGTTTGTATAAAGTAATAATCCCTCTGAAGATTCATTCAAGTTTATTAATGACTAGCTGCTCCGCGCGGTTTCACCCCCGTGGCTCCACTCCTGTTGGTCGTAGCGTGATGATATATAGCCTATAACCTTCCTCGATAAATGGGCTATCTAACACCGAAAGAATTTTTCAAATCGGACCAGTAGTTCCCGAGATTAGCGCGTTCAAACAAACAAACAAACAAACAAACTCTTCAGCTTTATAATATTAGTATAGATACTAATAATGTTTTCTTATCTGTTTTAATTTAATAATATATTTTCAGGTCTTATGATTAACCTAACTCCATCATTTTGTAAGAAGGATCCAAAGAAAAGATATGGATTCAAAAAGTTCAACACTTACTTTGATGAGTCAACTATCTTTATGAAGAGAATACCAGATCAAAAGGATAAATTTAAGCGATAAATATAGATTTATAATATTATGTAATTCCTATTTAGATAATAAATTAGTTAAATTAAATTATGTTTGTTTTAATTCAATACTAATTTTCAGCCCAATCATCCTCCTGACTATTTATTTGTAGATATTATATAAGTATAAGTAAAATAACTACTTTATATTATAAACATGAAAGTTTGGAGTGTATGTTTGTTATGCTTTCACACAAAAACTGATCAAATTTTTATGGTACATACTTGCAAGTTATCTAGCTCATCTAGCAGAATCACAATATAAGCTATAGCGGATAGCCTATAATCTATAGGAATACTACTTTTACAAATAATTTTGATAGTAACCTAGAAACAACTAACTACACTAGCTTTCATTGATTGATGGTACAAAACTATCAGATAAGATAAACCAGTCCTTCCGCGAACAGATTGCGTATCGAGATTTGACTATAACATAATGCATGTTATACAATATACATAATATGTTATAGTCAAATCTCGAAACGCAATCTCAAGGGATGATAATATTGTAAAGATGGATTTTTGTAGTGATGGTTCGTTACTATTTGTTTCACAGAAATGGCTGATCAAATCTGATGTTAACAATCTTGTCTGAATTAATCCATATTAATAGTTTATTTGCATGTTTTTATTATTTATTTATTTATTTATTTAACTCTTTAATAGTTGTACAGAACAGTTGTACAGAAGCCTTAGAACTACTTACACATAGAACAGAGTACAACTATTTTGGCGGCCTTATCACTTTATCTTTACGAAGTGTCTAGTCGTCCGCTAAACGGATGAATAAAATAAATTAGTCGTCCGATTACCGGATGAATAAAATAATTGAATCGTCCGATTACCGGATGAATAAAATAATTTAATCGTCCGATTATTCGGATGACTAGATAACCTTTTAACACTAAAGCTAGTTGGGTTGGACTAAAGCAAAGGGGGCGCAGGACTTAAAAAATTTTTGATGGAGTTGGTGTCATTATAACACCTATTTATTATTGTTTTATCGTAAAGATTACGCTAATATAAGCATGTTTTATAGGAACAACTTTTCTCTAAAATCAAAAATGGCCGAGATATTCGCCCTCAATTCGTTAGGTTAGGTTTAGGTTAGGTTAGCCTTTAGGTTAGGTTACGTTAGGTTTCTTAAAAAAAAACTACACAGAAATAGGAGCCCCGCTTCGCGGGGCTCCGTCGACGCGCAAAAAAAATCAAGTTTAGGTTAGGTTAGGTTTCTTAAAAAAAAAACTACACAGAAATAGGAGCCCCGCGAAGCGGGGCTCCGTCGACGCGCAAAAAAAAATCAAGTTTAGGTTAGGTTAGCCGTTAGGTTAGGTTAGGTTAGGTTTCTTAAAAAAAAACTACACAGAAATAGGAGCCCCGCAAAGCGGGGCTCCGTCGACGCGCAAAAAAAAATCAAGTTTAGGTTAGGTTAGGTTTCTTAAAAAAAAAACTACACAGAAATAGGAGCCCCGCGAAGCGGGGCTCCGTCGACGCGCAAAAAAAAATCAAGTTTAGGTTAGGTTAGGTTTCTTAGCAAAAAAACTACACAGAAATAGGAGCCTAAAAGAGGATAAAAAAACTACACAGAAGGAGGACCGTCGACGCGCAAAAAAAAAATCAAATACCTACGTGTGCCCTCCTCCCCCCTCTCCTCTCCCCACAAAAAACCTATAATACGTGCGGCAGTTCTCTAAAGAAACCCCGATAACCTAACTATATAGATAAATAGATGTTATCGGACGATTAAATTATTTTATTCATCCGGTAATCGGACGACTAATTTATTTTATTCATCCGTTTAGCGGACGACTAGCGCTGTCCTTATCTTTATTTTATCTGGGAAGTACACAGTTTTTTTAGTGGAGTGTAGGATAAATAAAACAAAAAATTAAGACAATAATTTATTCGTTGTTTTTATACACATAGAAATTCATCTAACATTTTTGACATAAAACATCTGAAATTTCACACATATCTACTACTTATTTCTTATAATAGACAGTTCTTTAAAACAACAGCTTTTAGGTAAATAAAAATATTGCGTCTGCAAAAAAAGGATTAAAATCTATGTTACAAGAACTTGTTTTCTACTTTCACATCACTACCATATTCGTGAATAAAAGCATGCCTTAAGTATTTTATAGTTAAAATTGTAACTATATAATATTTTATGAGCTTTATTATTTATTATACATCTTATACGAGTAAGTATTTCTGTATAAAATGATACTTATCATATAGAATCTCAGATTTTTAGCTATTTTTAGCTTTGGTACACATACCTTAGGCTTTGACGTGAAATATCACTTTTGTGATAATGAGACCAATTTAATAGTTTAATTAATAATAAAAGCAATATCTTACTTAGTTCGATGAGAGAGCTTCGCGATTAATGGAGTTATATCGGATTAAAACTATATTGGTCTTACCACAAAACAATTTAAACACAGTTTAACCTAACTTTAAACCAGGGATCTGTCACTTTAATAGTTGTCTATGTGAAATACGACAAAACGAGATTAAAGAGAACCCGCGCTTAAAGTTAAACCCTGTCTAAAGTTTTTTGTGGTAAGACAGGATATTTTTATTTGACTTTAATTTACAATAGAAGTCTTGTTATGGATATAATAAATCCATGTGATGATGAATAATAAAGATTTATTAATATTGAATCGAATAAATGCCTTGACTCTTTTTTTCACTGGTAAATTACTGAATTCTTTTAATGTAATATTTAGTACGATATAATAAGATTTTCTTACTATTTATCATGAACTGGGCAATTATCAATTTGTAACAATTACACAACGCAGAATCTATTCCAAAAAATAAGAAAAGCGTATTAAAAAACATTAGTATCCATACACTTATCTCATTATTCATAAATAAATAATCAGCGAAAAAAACTAAGTCTATTCCAATGTCACAATCAAATAGTGTATTAAATCTAATTTTAACGGTTTTAAACCGTGTTTCTTCCCGTTAAATCTGCATGTGGAGAATTTAACGCAGTCTAAGACATTGCAGTTGTCGGACGAAGTCAGGCGACGCGCCTTGTTCCTGGCATCACAGTCTCTCGTACAGGTATAAGTAGCCGAGGTCCTTGGGGGGGTTCTCTGAGAGCGCGACCTGAAAGTATATGAATATATAAATAATAAAAAAGACGTGTGGCACTCGGGGACTGCCGCGGTAAAGCTATTGCATGCTATGGCTTCAAGCCACACCTCCGCGTCCGTCGGAGTGGGGAGCGTGAGGTTTTTCGTTACGGAATTTCTGGATTCGGTCCCCGCGCTCAAGGCCTGCGATAGAAGCTATGCAATAGCTTAAAATATATTATGAATAAAGTACAGTTATTTATACAGAAACGAAAATCATTAATTATTGTGAAGATAATGATCTTGTCATGGGTTTGTGCAACTGAGCAAACATGTATGTATTCTCTGAAATCATTTTCTTTAAAATATTTATATTATTTTACTCTCAATATTTATTTCACTTTTATAATTTACAATTAGAAAACGTTAACTAAATAATAAAATGTACTGTTATTTCTTATGTATGATACGACACAGCGTTTTATAAACAACAAATATATTTTTAAAACTTTAATGATGAAACAATCATATATAAAATTTGTGAGGTAATAAAGCATGTTCAAGAAAATAATTTTAATTAAATTACCTTATTATCATTGAATATAACCCAGCGTCCCTCGTGCAAGATGTGGCACACGTAGTGACCGACCATCGTCGATGTGCCCATGTGAGATATGAACGCTACCAACTTGTACTCTGCAAATAATATGGATAAATTAATATAAGTATGATGAAACAGTGTAAGTCACCGTAAAATTGTAAAAAGATTATAATATATTCCGCGAGATTGATTACTGTAGATAAATTATAATGCGTTACATTTATGTTCATCATTTAAC
The DNA here is from genome assembly GCA_029959065.1 of Colias behrii. Taxonomy (NCBI): domain Eukaryota; kingdom Metazoa; phylum Arthropoda; class Insecta; order Lepidoptera; family Pieridae; genus Colias; species Colias behrii. The sequence goes on from JARWMC010000013.1 coordinate 2,996,649, forward strand.
GCATTATTTTTTTGGTAGAATATAATCTACTAGATTTCCGCCCGAGGCTTCGCACGCGTTTTCAAAGGAAAACCCGCAAAGTTCCCGTTCCCGTGGGATTGCCGGGATAAAACCTACCCTATGTGTTAATCCAAGTTACCCTCTATATGTGTGCTTAATTTCATCGTAATCGGTTCAGTAGTATTTGCGTGAAAGAGTAACAAACACACACACATCCTCACAAACTTTCGCATTTATAATATTAGTAGGATAGAAGGGAATCCGTTACATATTGAAATAGCTATCAACTACAAGACAAAGACGTTTGGGAAGAAGTGAATTCCCAGTAAAATGCATAACTGCCAGCATTTATAAACTACCTAGAGGTTCTACCAGTGGCTTGTAGTGTCTTTGACAGCTGTGAAACATATACTGGTGATGTTTCTCACATTGGCCAGCTTCACCCACATCTGTACCTATTTCTATAACTAATCCCCCCCTTTTCCCTTTGGTTTTCACCCCTATATAGTACTATCTATACTAATATTATAAAGAGGAAAGGTTTGTATGAATGTATGTATGTATGTATGGTTTTCACGCATAAACTACTGGACCGATTTTGATGAAATTTGGCACAGATAATCTTTAGACCCTGAGGAAGAACATAGGCTACCTTTTATTGCGAAATATGTACCACGGGCGAAGCCGGGGCGGACCGCTAGTAGTATATACTCACTCTCCTGTCCATCCTTGCATCCCAACGAGCGTTCATTCTCCACTGCACCGGGCTGCTCATCCAATTGGTCAGCTCTGCTGAAGATCCAGTCGAGTGCTCGGGCCACATCACCCCCTGCGGCTCGCAGTGCTTTAGCAGCTTGTGTGTTGGTGAAGCCCATGCTGGTTATCTGCTCCACGCTGGCCGGGTCCACGTCCACGCCAGATGCGTCATCTGTTAAATAATTATGACATTTAAATAAAAACAAGAAAAAAAAACTTTCGTTTTTTGTAGAAAAATTACCTACAGACGTCAGAAGTAACGCAAAAGGCGCGCGATTAAATTCAATTGGTTAGTCAACAAATTGCTTAAGCCTTAACATATTTAATTCTTTCACGTATTCTAATCTTTATTACTTTAACAGTTTACAAGAATGACCGTTAAACTAGCAATGACATTTTAAAGTAGATTTTGGGTATATTTTCAATCAATTCACACCAATAAAAATACGAAGTGTCTAGTCGTCCGCTAAACGGATGAATAAAATAAATTAGTCGTCCGATTACCGGATGAATAAAATAATTTAATCGTCCGATTACCGGATGAATAAAATAATTTAATCGTCCGATTATTCGGATGACTAGATAACCTTTTAACACTAAAGCTAGTTGGGTTGGACTAAAGCAAAGGGGGCGCAGGACTTAAAAAATTTTTGATGGAGTTGGTGTCATTATAACACCTATTTATTATTGTTTTATCGTAAAGATTACGCTAATATAAGCATGTTTTATAGGAACAACTTTTCACTAAAATCAAAAATGGCCGAGATATTCGCCCTCAATTCGTTAGGTTAGGTTTAGGTTAGGTTAGCCTTTAGGTTAGGTTAGGTTAGGTTAGGTTTCTTAAAAAAAAAAACTACACAGAAATAGGAGCCCCGCTTCGCGGGGCTCCGTCGACGCGCAAAAAAAATCAAGTTTAGGTTAGGTTAGCCGTTAGGTTAGGTTAGGTTAGGTTTCTTAAAAAAAAACTACACAGAAATAGGAGCCCCGCGAAGCGGGGCTCCGTCGACCCGCAAAAAAATATCAAATACCTACGTGTGCCCTCCTCCCCCCTCTCCTCCCCCCACAAAAAACCTATAATACGTGCGGCAGTTCTCTAAAGAAACCCCGTTAACCTAACTATATAGATAAATAGATGTTATCGGACGATTAAATTATTTTATTCATCCGGTAATCGGACGACTAATTTATTTTATTCATCCGTTTAGCGGACGACTAGCGTTGTCCATAAAAATAACTGCGTTAAAAACAACCGACTTCAATAACGCAAAAGTAATAGTAGTACTTTTGCGTTTTTGAAGTCGGCTATTTTTAACGCAGTTATTTTGACGTGACAACGTCTTATAAATTGGTTTGCCGGGTGACACTTCAAGAAACTTCGTTAAAGGCTTATTAGACCACCCAATTTTTAGGGACCCTAACCCTAACTAAGAGTGGTGTAATAAGACTTAGGGAGTTAGTGTCCCGATTTAGGGCGATCGGGTCATCCCGATCTGCCTAGCTCCCTAAGCGCCCTGCAGATTGGGTAATGTAATAACGTTTAGGGCGGTTAGGGAGCTCAGTTGCCGCGCGACTAGTACGTGGAGTGGCTGCTTTTGTATGTAAGGTGTCACCAAACTCAACAAGTGTTCAAATTGTTCTGCACCTACTCTAATTAATTCATTAAAACTCCCGGTTCAAGCACGCTTAGTATTTGCATATTTGAAAGCTTTTCACGCAACCGCAAATACTCTTTCACCCAGATCTTTCTCTTCTTTCTTTTTTTAATACCTATTTGTTATTGCGACAACGGTTGCCACTGCTACAGAAACTTTTTGAAGTTTCGATACTGACGACGGCATAATGTTAAATGCAACAATACGTTTATCTCTCTAGACATTCGCGTATAAACTGAGTTAGGGCCCAATTCGCAGAGAAGTGTAATAAGCGCCACACTAACTAGGGTACACGCCCACCCTGGATGCAGGGCCCTTAATATCGGGTAGTGTAATAAGCCTTTTACGCTCCGCTCACGTTATGCGCTCACAATGAGAGCGAGTGAGAGGCACGCGGGCATGGTTAGCCCGCCTAAGAGCGAGAGAGACAGACATAAAAAGTCGTTGTCACGTAAAACTTTCGCCCGTATACCGACTTTACAGGCAACCAATTTTTTATTTAATACTTTTTAGTGTATTTTTCAACACGAATCAAACGAGCCCAAACTCGATAAAGTTGAGTCAATATATTACTGAGTTCCTATGGCCACTTTCCGATTCCATCATCAAATCAGCTCTATGTCATGATAATGGTTTATAGCTATCCAATTTACATACGTATACGAAATTTCAGCTCAATCGGGTACCGGGAAGTGAATCAAAGTTACTTGCAACATTTACAAATACAGATAAAAAACGGTTTAAAGCTATGGTCAAATTTTCGATATAGTTTCTCTATCACCGGCACAAACTGACCGGAAGCCCTAGAGCCGGGCGGCTCGAACTTGTTGGCGAAGTCCCAGTCGGTCATGTGCTCCATCAGCCAGTTGGACGCCGCCTCCATGCTCGAGTTGTTCGTGTAGTACAGCGACTTCTTGCACGCCTCTACCGGGAATCCCATGTCCAACTGGAATATAGTATTTATATTAAGACTAGCGGTCCACCCCGACTTCGCCCTTGGTACCTACATGTTTAAACTATCCTATCTCTCAAGTTGGATCGAACTGCACATGGTGTGCGAATTTTATTATAATCGGTTAAGTGGTTTAGGAGTCCATTGAGGACAAACATTGTGACACGAGATTTATATATATTAAGACTAGTAATAGAATATACAATAAAAACCATTTATTGTGAGACAATATCTATAGTTCTCCTATAAAGTTCAGTCCCTATAATTCAAGAAATTCTTAATCTACCTATATATTTTTAATTTAATTATTAATTCCATTTGTGCATGTCTCTCTTCTGTATATGTATGTCTTTTTCCTGTTTGTAATGGTTTAAAGCGTTTTCATTCATTCGGCTTTTGACTGGCCGATTGGCTTGGTTGGTAGTGGCAATGCCTTCCAAGCCACTGGTTGTGGGTTCGATTTCCACCCGGGGCAAATATTTGTGTGATAAACATATATGTTTGCTCTGTGTCTGGGTGTTAATTATCTATATAAGTATTTATTTAAAATAATATATTATGTATGTTTATCAGCCATCTGGTTTCCATAACACAAGCGAAAGCTTAGTATCATAGTATGTGATCAGATCGTGCCGTGTGTGAATATAGTCCCGAAATATTTATTCATTCCGATGCAATCTATTTGTGCTTTAAATTTTATCCCGACCAATTTAACCATTCTGAACAGTAACATTCATCCATACAGGCGCGCAAATTAAAATAATCATATCGGTAGAATACATAATTAATAATCATATTTAGTAATAATGTACTTACAAGTTGCGACAACAAATTATCATCGAACACCGGTGCAGGTGTTTCATTAGCTGCTTCTGGCAGCAATGTCTCATCGGCCTGCAGACCACTTCCGCGCAAACAGCTTAGATCCACCTGTAATTATTTATTTTTGTGAAGAAAATATATGAGGGTTGTTTGAAAATTGGTAAAATTATTTCAGTGCGGTAAGTTACCGCACTGAAATAATTTTACCGATTTTTTGAACGAATATTCATTAGTTACCGCCGGTAACTAATAAATATTCGTTCAAATATAATGCTAAAATAATGTTCAAACATAAATTCGCTAGTGAACATCTTTATTTTCTTATATTCATTAGTATTAATTAGTGAATTCTGTTTTTTCCTCTGTTTCAGTCTATCAGATTTTGTGTTATTTGGATGCTTTGTTTTTTACTAAAGTAGCAACTTTTGAATAATTTATAAAAATACTAGCTTTCCACCCGCAGCTTCGCCCGCGCAGTCAAAGAAAAACCCGCATAGTTCCCGTTCCCGTGGGATTTCCGGGATAAAACCTATCCTATTTCCCGGGGTAAAAAGTAGCCTATGTCCTTTCTCGGGTATCAAAATATCTCTATACCAAATTTCATGCAAATTGGTTCAGTAGTTAAAGCGTGATTGCGTAACAGACAGACAGACAGAGTTACTTTCGCATTTATAATATTAGTATGGATGTTTACCAAAACAGTTCTTTTTATAAATTAAAATGTTGAATGAATGAATTATTTTACTTGAAAGATAAAAATATACGATTATTGATTTGTAATAACTAACCTCCCACGGCATGTCAACAGCGACATCTAATTTAGCGGGTGTCCAATCTTCTTTGATGGTGAATTTCTTCAATTGTATCAGTAAATAGTCTGGGAAAGTTGCCAATCGGGTAATCCTGAAAGGTAGCATTTCAATTATTTTAAGTATGTGCTTTTTTTGAAGAACTATTGGCAAGAAAAACACTTTTTTAGTTGGCTAAATAGTAAATATATAGGGATACATAAAATAATATAAATAAATTTAGCTAGAAATATTAACAAAGATCGAACCTACAGGTAGAATTTTTTAGCAAATCTAAATGACGTATAACAAATTATAATAATTATTGATATATGAAAATTACTAAAGTAATTAGCTGTTAGTTTTTATACAAATTATTCGCCATTCCAGTTATCAAGTGTTTGCTTTCTGCTATCTTGATAATAAAGGTCGTATTGAATTAAACATTTGACCAAATATACTGGATACATACTTTTTAGCAGTGACCTTCTTGTTGACGGCCGAGCTAAAGAACTGCTCCACGGTCTCCTCCTTCATGAAGCTTTCGAGGCAAGCCTGGAACGGGATGTGTGGACGCACCACTTCCGATGGGTCTCTGAAAATATTTCAGATATTATTATATTAATTTTCAAAGTCGGATAGTTTTGTATGTGGTGTAAATCTGTATGAATGTTTTTGAAGTGAAACTTCTTTATCGGGGTTGGTTCCAAAAGTTAGTGTAACATTTTTCCGTTACGCGCCATCTTGTTTTTATCCCTTACACGCGTGATTGACGTATTTCTGTAAAGTTGCATATAGTAAATTATTTTTTGAAAAATAAGGTCATAAAGAAGTTTCACTTCTTACGTGTGTACACTAGTACACGCACACATTTTTTTAACTAGTGTTATGGTTACATAATGTGTTTTTAATAAACAAACGCGCTGCTGCTGCATAGTGTTATATGACATGCTAATATGAGCTCAATGGCCGTGTATATATGTCGCAGGCAAAGTGTATAACCTCGCCGTTTACAGACGCGCGGCATTTTGTAATATGCTGTGTATTTACTTTTTTCAAACGTCCACAAGAAGACGGTTGCGAACCGATGGAGCCCTCGCTTCGCGGGGTTCCTATTTCTGTGTAGTTTTAAAAACAAGAACTAACCTAACCTAACCCACCCCCTTATCCAAACCAAAAATTTCTGATTACGAATTCTCGACATATAACAAAATGCCTAGCGTTTGTAAAGTGACAGACGCCGTTTGTAAACAGAGGAAATAGTACAATTTGCTGCGACATATATATAAGGTTTAAAGTCCACTCACAGTCTCTGCCCGCTAGCTTCCGCGTTCGCCCGGCGTTTCTCGTATTCCCTCAGCTGCTGCACATTATCAGCCGTTGCTACCGGCACTGGCAAGGGCAGGTGGTGTTTTACTATAGATATGACGGTAATATGAGCTCAATGACCGTGTTTATAAGGTCCAAAGTCCACTCCGAGTCGCTGGCTGCTCGACTGCTTTGCTAATCTTAACTCTATTGTCGAGTACATAAGGTTCAAAGTCCACTCACAGTCTCTGTCCGCTAGCTTCCGCGTTCGCCCGGCGTTTCTCGTATTCCCTCAGCTGCTGCACATTATCAGCCGCTGCGATTGGCACTGGCAATGGTAGATGATGTTCAGCACGACGAGTGTATCTCACTCCACGTGATTCTGTGCACTGTACACGCTCTTCTACCGCAAAACGCATACACTCTGACGGGTTGACGCGGTGGCGGCTGTTGCGCTGTGTGGTTAGACAAATAGTTAGTTTAGGCTTGATTAAATAATAATAAATAAATATTCAGGACAATTTTCACACACGGCACAATCTGATCCCAGACTAAGCTTTCGCTTGTGTTATGGAAACCAGACAGCTGATAGACATACATATATAATTTTAAATAAATACTTATATAGATAATTAACACCCAGACACAGAGCAAACAACTATGTTCATCACACAATTATTTGCCCCGGGTGGGAATCGAACCCACAACCTGTGGCTTGGAACTAACCAAGATGTAACAAAATTATCTAACTTTTTTAAAGTCTATAAGTAGGTTGGTAAATTCTTTGGAATGAAATATTGTGATAAATAATAATCATGCTAGTTACCAAACATATAACAACTACCGACTTGATATGGTTCAACGGGTGAAATAAATCACATATTAAAACCGACTGTTTATTCAAAGAATTGGTTAAGGTTTACACTTTTGGTAAGTTAATTTTGAAGTGATGAGTATTTTTTGTACCAACACATTTTTATTATTTATTAGCAATATTCATATATCATTCATAGATCTGCAGATCTTCAGAGCTGTACTCTAAAAATGTTCTCATTTGTTTTAAAATTGTGTGACACACTATGAAAAAAGACAATTGAACCTATTAGTGCATTGATATAATAATCACGATCAACCTATTCCTCCTCACAAAACATAACTAACCTCCAACAAAGTGAGAAAGTGCAAGAAGAACTCGTGCGCATCCTGTTGCCGCTTGGTCATGAACTCCGGGTGGCCCTTGCCGATGAGCTGCCGGTACATGTGCGGGGAGATGCCCTGCTGGCTGCCGTCCACTTCGCCGGGGAACGAGTAGCGACCCGATATGAGTCCTACGCCTACTTTCGCGCTGGAAATATAAATTACTAGATTTCCGCCCGCGTTTTCAAAGGAAAACCCGGATAGTTCCCGTTCCCGTGGGTTTTCCGGGATAAAACCTATCCTATGTGTTAATCCAAGTTACCCTCATCATTCAAATCGGTTCAGTAGTATTTGCGTGAAAGAGTAACAAACACACACACACACACATCCTCACAAACTTTCGCATTTATAGTATTATTAGTAGGAAGTAAGATAGTTAAAAAATTTAAATCTATACTAATATTATAAAGAGGAAAGGTTTGTATGTTTTTATGTATGGTTTTCACGCATAAACTACTGGACCGATTTTGATGAAATTTGGCACAGATAATCTTTATACCCTGAGAAAGAACATAGGCTACCTTTTATTGCGAAATATGTACCACGGGCGAAGCCGGGGCGGACCGCTAGTACATAATAATAGTTAGTTACTGGAAGAAAATTGTATGGAAAGCTGAGAAAATGATGTTGTTGATAAAGCAGGCATTTCTTTTATATTCAAAATAGTCTGTAGCAAAACTCTGCCTTGATGTCTATGGATCAGTTTTTTTATGAGCATATAATATGACTTGGTACATTAATGCGACGAAATAAGGTTTTAATTTAAATGAATGTTTGTGTGTCTAGTTGTTTATAATTTTATAGGTAAAATATTACTTTTATATACTTTGTTATTTTTTTCAAGTGTCCTAGTTATGGAGTAAAAAAATATCAACAATATATAATTAGCTCTTACGTTTGCACATTAAAATCATTGACAGGATCTTCTGGGAAGGTGGCGAAGATTTCTGGAGCACCTTCGACGAAACGACGCACAAAATCTGGCATACGGAACATTACCTGCAAATTTTTGTTTGTTTATCTATATATATAAGTATGGTTTAAGTCCCCTAAAAAGTATAGAAACATAAAAGAGATGGCGCAATACAACTATGAAATATCTTATCATCATATCATATCAATATAATATTCAAATATAAGAGGAAGCGATAGCGCGCGATCTTTAATTAAATATATTACATATTAAATACATAAAAATATCTTATTTACATGTAACTTACTTATAACCATATTGTATTGAAAAAAAAAAAAGATTTTTTTTTACTAGAAATATTTTTTACCATCTCTCTTAGCGCTATATTTTTTAAGTTTTCCTATGGGAACATATACCTGCAGCACACTATTGATATAGCACGAGTTGCCCAAATTGTTGAGGCCGGTGAGCGCCGGGCCGTGCAAGGGCCGCAACTCACTGCCGCTCTCTTGTAGCGTATTCCATTCGCCGGTACGACGGTTCAACTCTAGTTCCAACTCGGCCATTGATTTTTCCGTCTGTGAATAATAATAGATTTTATTTTTTTAGATTGAAGTTTTTTGTGGAAAATTTAATGTCATATATATGCAAAGTAAACGCAAAAACTTGTTATAATAAACTCTGTAGTTGCTTTGTGAGTATGAATTTTTTTTTGTCGAGACAATGACTTATGTTTAGGCACACCCCGGACACTCCATACAAAATTATCGTTTTGACAGTCACACTGTAGAGACTGCAAATGTGTGTGTTAACGCTTTATGGTTGGAACATTTGTGACTAGCGTAAAAAAAAATTCGCGTTTTTCTGATGAAATACATCCGTAAACAGCACAATATCTAACCATTTTCTACGAAAAACGATAATCACAAATCCAAAATAATAAAATTACTTTAAGTCAATTTGATTAATGTTATATAAATTTATAAAGAATAGAAAAAATTCGATCACGAGGCGGGACTCGAACCCGCATCCTTCGCGCCATTCCGGGGCGGATGCCTCACCAACTCAGCCACTCGTGACCCGCCCGAGTGATCGAATTTATTCTATTCTTTCAGTTTTATGTGTCTGAAGGGACACACCGCGCGCCATCTATTGAGATGATTAACAACCATTTCAATTTGATTAATGTTGTCAATCTTCGTTGCGTATCGTCCTTGCAGAAAAATGCGGCCCATTTTTATCATGATCGTGCGGGGTGAGGTAAGTGTTTAATTTTGGCGGGAGGCGGAGAGTGTCCGTTCTGTAGCGTTTAGCTACTATTATGTATTCTGTTGTTTAGGTTAAAAGCATTGTAATAATGTCCTGTCTTTTTGCAGTCTTTAAAAAGGATCAAATGTTTTATGTAAAAAAAATCTATTACTTATGCCAATTTAAAAAACACCTCACCTTCTGCAACTGCTGCACATTGATGCCAAAGTGCTTCAAATGATCTGCCAAAAACGGATCCTCAACCATATCGTCTTCAGCGTACGAGAACACGTCGCCTTTGCCCTCCGCTGTTATCGTACCCAACTTTACCGCTAGAGGGTAGCCCGTTTGGCGGTAATGTTCCACCTGCAAGAACAAATTAAATTGTTTTACTTAGGGCTGATTTTTCAATCCTTGGTTAAAACTTATTCATCGAATAATGTATAAAACTACCATTTTAAAAACGTATTCTAATTGCCCGTATTTGAAAGTTTACGTGACATTTTAATATTATCGTGTAATACTTTATTGGACGGATAAGCTTTATCCAAGCATTGAAAAATCGGCCCTTATAGAAATAATTGACAAAATTTAAGTTTTTTTAAATCAATACTAGATTAAAAATGACGGTACCCATATTTCTTTGCGCCAAATGATATTATATATACGGATAAATAATTTTTTTGGGTATCGGTTGATCAGTAAAAAACTACTACTAAATAAATTCTTATCACAATTATTTATTGTTGCACTTTATGGGTCATAAAAGCCATTATTTGCCTAGAATTTTCTTTTTGCCTTAGAAGTTGTGGCTTATCAATGAATATAACTTATTTTAAATTGACACAATATCATTGATTCCATTTTTTTTTTGCAAAAAGTCTTGCTGTGCGCCATGGCAGATCAATGATATACTAATATACAGATTTATTCTAATTATTTTACTGTGAATGTTTACTTTAGTTTACATTACTCACCGCATGGTCATTACCACCGGAGCCATCAAAGAATCGACGTCCACACAGAATGGATCCATCCGTGAGATTCAACCAGAGGTTGTTGGTGAGATCACACTTTTCGCACTTCCATCCAGAGGGTGGTATCTTTATTCCGTTGTCCAATTGAAGCAAATTCACTGCGTGGCTGAAAGTTAAATAAATGATCATTATTTCGGCATATTTACGTATTTATTTAAAACGCATAAGAAGAATGGGTTTCATAAGTTCTGGATATATCCAGACTTCTAAATAACTTATTCATCATTAAAAACTAAAAGTGTCAAATATATGATATATCAGATAGGGTCATCAACTACTGATGAAATTCGTTGTTAGTGTTTTTCTTTGTTGTTAATTAATATTGATATAACATAGAGTAATAATATAGTTCTTACACAGAGACTTCTCGCTTTTCACCATCCCAAGTGCCATGTAATGCTTGCATTTCAGCTATTTTGAATGGCGATTCTGCATCTAATATTCCTTGCACAGACTTCTTTATCTGCGAAAATAATTTTTATTAGAGCTTTCTTCACTAAGTTGTATTAAAAAAAAAACAAAAAATGTTGTGTTCTTAATATAAATACAACAGTCAATATTGAATTTTTTGATAGATTTTGTACTCCGAAGAAACTTTTTTTTTTTTTACGAAACAATGTGAACTATTTTTCTTCAATAATCAAACACTTACCACTTCAGGCAACGCATCATTGGGCCACGGATAGCTCTGGAAGCCTGGCAACACGACCACATTATAGTGATCTGTGTAGGTGTACTTTGGCTTGCCGCAGTCGGGATCGAATCCACCCTCCACGCCGATCGCCAAACGCGTGATCTTCTTCTCCGGTCCATCGCCAGTTTGCTCCGGTTCTGGGATCTAAAATAAGTTTTAAATTATAAAATTATAATAAATTCATTTATTTATATGACAATAGGAACAAATGTATTCAGGCTCATTTTTCAATCATCAATTATATCGTACAACTAAACAACAATTTAAAATGTGTAAATACAATTACATATATAATTTTCGACATTTTGCTGGTGAAATTCAAATATCTTTGATTTTGAGTTTGCTGTACAAGTTGTAACCAAAGATTCTGAAATCGGCCATTAATATAATAATATTGAGTGTAGAGAAAATTATAAGAAAAGAACTTACTGGTTTCTTCTCCCTGGTAATGTGCAGGAACACAGCATTACCGGTTTTTTGAAAGTACTGCTCGACGTAATTGCGGCCGAAACCAAGGAATGATGTCAGCGACACATAGAGACCCGTTTCAGATTCCTGAAATAAAAAGATTGATTCAATTTTTTTATAAATCACTGCAGAAATAATTTTAATTTGAAGAATAGAGCAGCTATGTATAATAGAAATATTAACATATACATATATAATATATATATATCAATGTATCACTACATAGTATAAAACAAAGTCGCTTTCTCTGTCCCTATGTCCCTATGTCCCTTTGTACGCTTAAATCTTTGAAACTACGCAACGGATTTTGATGCGGTTTTTTTTAATAGATAGAGTGATTCAAGAGAAAGGTTTATATGTATAATAACATCCATTAAATAGTGGAGAAGTACTGTTATTTTCGAGGTTTCTAATGTGATGTCGTAAAAAATTACATTTTTTCCGCTTACATTGCAAACGCAGGCTGAACCCTACGAGTTTTATCAAAATAATGTACTAAGTATTATACACATTGAAAAGGTCTACAGAAAAGTCCGCGATGGTATATGTCTATCTCTTATGGATAACCCACAATAACTTTTTTTTGTCATTTACTTTTTACGACAAATAATGGCTAATTTTCGAAGCGATTTTAACCAATACAGCATTAATCCTTAACCAATTAAATACCTTGAATACATTGTTCATTTAATATTGATCTATATGGTCCTTTACACCGTATGATTTAAGTGAATATTTTCGAAGATATTACAGATTTAAAAATTGCGGGACGTAGCGTTTGCGGCGGTACCGGCCGGCCGCCCGGCTATATATTTTTAATTTTATACCCGTGCGAAGCCGGGGCGGGTCGCTAGTTAATTTTATAAAAAATACTTTCCACAATATAATATTCTTACGATGCAAATAATGGTGTAAAACAGGAATATGTGGCTTATGTTCAATGGACTTTAATAAAATATCACAAGTATTTAAGCTTATGAATTTTAAAGTTTATTTTGTGATATTTGTGAAAAAATACCTAAATATCAATTTGTAAAGAATTAAATTAGTTTATTAATGAAAAATGTTAAAGTACATGTACAGTATTGACCCAGTACAATGCCACTGAAAAGTTTAATAAACGATTCAAAAGCGCCCCCATAATTTGCATATTGATAACAGGTATCATAATCACACAAGCTTTGCAATATATAGGGGCTAACTGTTTGCTCATTTAAAGTGAAACTAACAAAGGAACAACATGTTTAAAACAGTTGACTTCTATCTGGGAATATTCCTAATTTTGAGTGGATTTTTGATCGGTTTGCTAAATTTAAGAAGTGTTTTAAGAGCCAAGAATAAATTCTCACATGTCTTGCTGTCAGAGAATATTATTCTTATTTGCATTGGAGTGGCATTTCTAACACGTGCCGTCTTTTCATTGGGCCCAAATAATATGAGCATGGAAGAATTTGAAGAGAGAATGCTACAAACTAAGCCTCACGATCACACAATGACTTGCGGTTTCTCATCTCTATTCCTCAGTTATGGACCATTAATTTTATCTTTGGTGAACAGTTTTCTAAGTCTCGTAATAGACAACTATATGCACTACCAAATGTTAAAAGACGAAAATAGCAAAGACGATGAAAATATTGTTCAAGATTTAAGTGCAAATGTGCAATCTGAGAGAAAACTTAAATTGAACAGTGTTGTGGACTTTTTGAAACAAAATTCTTCATATATAACTATCTTTTTCCAATGGTTTATTCCAATTGTATTGTCTCTATTTTTATATCCAATGAATGTTCAAGAAGTGTCTATGTCCGAAATGAGGAGTTACCGTGACAATTGCATTAGTCTGTTGGATTTAACAGAGAATAAGTGTTCATTTAATACTAGTATGGAACTACATAAGTACATACCTTCACAAATAAATTATACAGAGACTTTTGAACAAGACTATCAGGATAATAAAACTGTTGAAATCAATTTTGTATTAAATAATGTTTTTAAAATACTAAGCAACTATAGTAATAATACCGAATTTGCCTACACCCAAATGTCTAAAACAGCTAGAACTCCTAAATTTGCTTATAATTGCATAAAAGCTTGTATAACGGACAACAAAAGTGTTCTCTTATATATGTTTATACTAGCATTCATAAGTATTTTTGTACCGATCACAATTTCAATTGCGATATTAACTAAAATTCATACCATGAGTGTGAAAAAAGTTGGAGTGAAGTCATATGTTACAAAAGAAGTTTTATATAATGTATTATTTTGGTCTCCAGTAATGTTCGACACATTTTTATCACTGATACTTTGTTCTTTCTCTATGCATAGTACCAGGACATCACTATTTAATGTAATCGCGAATGTGTATCAAACAGTAAAAAATTTTATGAACACAAAGCACTTTAAAGATAATATGGTTGTTCCTGTTTAATTTTATCCTTAATTGGTATTGTATATTTAGTAAAATAGTTTTATGTATTTGATTTACTGTGTCTTTTATAATTTACAACTATATTTAAAATTAAAAGGTCAGTTTCAAATAAATTTATTATATTTTCGTTATACTTCATACTAGCGGTCCGCCCCGGCTTCGCCCGTGGTACCTACATGTTTAAACTATCCTATCTCTCAAGTTGGATCGAACTGCACATTGTGTGCGAATTTTATTATAATCGGTTAAGTGGTTTAGGAGTCCATTGAGGACAAACATTGTGACACGAGATTTATATATATTAAGATTATTGTGTTTAATGTTGTCCCTATATTGGGAACTTACTATTTGAATTAATATACATGTTTATGCAATTTTAATCCATCAGGCCCCGGAATCACAGAAACAATAGAAAATCTATTGTGTCGCGGTCGGATCTGGCCGTTCGGGGCTCAATGGGTTAAGAAACATGGAATTATTGGTAATAATTGGTAGCAAAGTGTTAATATATAATCTGCTATTTATCCAAACATCAAAGTAGATTCATTTGTATAGAAATTAGAAACTGTAGACAGGCCAATAATAAATATAATAGAGGAATATGCTATTGTAATGTATAAATAGTTATATTTTCTCAAATAATTGCGAGTGTAACACAGTTATATTTCAATACAGAAGTTTTTATGTAAATAAAATTATTTTTTAAATCAAGCTTTTTCGTATTGGTTTTACTAATTGCTTTGTGTGGGTTAATGTTTATTTTTTTTTTATTTATATCTTCGTTATACATAATTAACTTGAATAAATACTTTGTCTGCTTATTATTACGGTAGCTCTTGACTCTCGGATGATTTAAATGAAACTTGAATTTAGTATTTTCGGAAAACAAGATTATTTAACAATTCAAAAAATTATTGACTGGGAAATATTTTCCTCCTGTTGAAACATATTCAATTGGAAAAATTTTATGGTTAGAAACAAAATGCAACTCACCGGGTTGTCGAACGAATATACACATTCATCTTTGTAAACCAATTGCTGAGATGTTGGTATTTTGATTTTATCTAAATGTGGCGTTAAAAGATCAAGAGACGCCATGTTTACTCTTCTCAATACAATGTAATGGTGATATTTTTATTTTCAGACAAAACGCTAAATAATTCCAATTTGCTTGCAATTTTAGTTTTCACCGTTCATTTTTCATGAAAACGAATGACTTAACCACAGACTACAGATTTATAAGATACCGTACAGAGTAAAACAGACTTATAATATTCCCAATATAAAGCACCATAAACACTAAGTGACTTACACGCAACATTTACTTTGACTTTAATATCATCAATTATATAATAAAATGAGCGTGGAAAATTAGAATAATCAGCTGTTAAATAACACGAGGTAAAAACGAGTCTAAATACATTGAATGCCAATTTTTTTATTGACAACAAAATATCCGTCACAGGACATTTTGAATCATTTGTATTATGCAAAATGAATATGCACCTTCTAACACCAAAGTTGTTTATGTGTCATTCAAAATGTCAAAACTTATCAGATGTTGTTTGTTGTACTGTTTCAAAGTTTAGGTCTAAGCCCTAAGGTCAAAAATCAAGTTTATAACTACAAAAAGTGAAGAATATTCTGTAAATAAGTGCGCAAATTAAAATGGCCCTAAAATTATACTATGACCTTTTGTCACAACCTTCTAGGGCTCTATATATTTTATTAAAAACAGCTAAGTATAATTTTGAACCAAAACCAGTGAATCTACGAGGAGGTAATAAAATTGGGGTTATTCCTTATCTCCTACTTAATACGATATACGATACCTATGCGATATTTTTCAATGTTTCTAGTCATAATAATTTGTTTTTTCAGGGGAGCATTTTACGGAAGAATATGCGTCAATAAATAAGTTTCAAAAAGTTCCTGTAATAGACTATAATGGTTTTATATTAACAGAAAGGTAATAAAATAACTACGATATAGTTTTGTCTATCCAAAAAAGACAATTTAATTCCATTGTTATAATATTTTCATTAACTTTCAGTATTGGTATCATAAGATTTCTGTCACGCGAAAACATAATACCAAAGAGTTTATATCCAATTGAATCCAAGGCACAAGCAAGAGTAGATGAATATCTAGAATGGCAACATGTCGGACTCAGGTTGCATTGCGCTATGTACTTCCGAGTAAAGGTATATTATTTTCAACTACAAATCTATATTAATATTATAAAGATGAAGAGTTTGTTTGTTTAAACGCGCTAATCTCAGGCACTATTGGTCCGAAAAATTATTTTGGTGTTAGATAGCCCATTTATTGAGGTAGGGCTATATATCACGCTAAGACCAATAGGATTGTTTATATGATACTTGTATAGTTTCAAACTTTTTATATCTTGTTTTACTCACCAAATGCTTAAAGTAACTAAACTAAGTCCTATATATTAAAAAAAAAAAAAACAAAAGCGAGCCTGACAATGACTATTTTTGCTACTTCTTTAATATAAATAAATACATATTTCAGTACTTAACACCAATAACAACAGGAGAGCCAGCAGATCCCAAGACATTAGCAGGCTATGAAAGAAGAATGTTTAACGCAATACAAGTGTTTGATACTCTATGGTTGGGTAAACATGAGTTTGTAACTGGCAACACTATTACTGTGGCTGATTTGATGGCAGCTGTGGAATTGGAACAACCAAGTATGGGTTATATTTGACTATCTCAATGCGCGCGGCTTCAACCGCTTTGTATAAAAGTTAACAAGTTATATGCTAAAACATTCCTGAAGAACCACTCAATCTATTTAAAAAAAAAAACCTATCAAAATCTGTTGCATAATTTTAAAGATCTAAGCATACAGACACACAGACAGCTGAAAGCATATTTGTTTAATAGATTACATTGATTATGAATGTTATAATATTGAGAATGTTAGTTTAAATAATGCATGTTGTTATTTAAATAAAAAAATAATAATTATCAGTCAAAAAATTAACCACATTCACACCTCACCTAATACCTCACCTAGTACTAATCTTAATATATATAAATCTCGTGTCACAATGTTTGTCCTCAATGGACTCCTAAACCACTTAACCGATTATTATAAAATTCGCACACCATGTGCAGTTCGATCCAACTTGAGAGATAGGATAGTTTAAACATGTAGGTACCACAGGCGAAGCCGGGGCGGACCGCTAGTATTTTATATATCCTACAATTACTAAGATAGAGATAATTAAATACTTTTTCTTTTTCAGGAATGGCTGGTTTTGATCCCGCTGAGAAGTTTCCTAACATAGCAGCTTGGTGGCCGAAAGTTAAACAACATTTCAACCCTTATTATGATGAAGCCCATGTTATATTGAACAAAATTGTTAAAAAGAATTCATCTGCTAAATTGTAGGCAAAGCATGGTGTATTTATTAGTTAAGTTGACAATGACTATTTTAATTATGAAAATGGCATATTGTTTTATAAACTTTGTGTAGAGGTTATTGTTTTTATATCAGATTTTATTATTATGTTTTTCTATTAATGAACTTTTATCGAGATTATATTATGTACTGTGATGATTTTGATACAATTTTTACGATGATAATTTGATATTAATCCCTCAGCCCCCGGAATCACAGACACAATAGAAAATCTATTGTGTCGTGGCCCGATCGGGCCGCTCGGTGGTCAAGGGGGCAGTTGATTCAATGTTACAATGTTTTTCGCATTTTGTATTATTTAAGAGATTTTCAAATTACATAGTTATTGAATAATTTTGATAGTATTAATTTCTGAACATTCCAAAGACTAAAGAAGTGAATGCATTGTAAAATAAAATTAAAATTGTATGTAAGATAAACTATTGGTAGAAGGAAGTATATTATTATGTAAACTCATTGTAAACTATTATTTTTATATGATAATGGTGCTTGTTAAAATCTTTTTTTATAGTTAATGGTGTTATGTAATTGTATAATAAATTTTATTTTTATATCACAGAAAGAATGTGTTTTATTTATACATTTAAAAGTTAAAAGAATCTTCGGGTACCTAAGTATCTACCAAATTTATTGAGGCTTGTCTTAAAAACGAATGAAATTATAATTATTTGCAGAATAGAATGAAACTAAAAATATCAAATTCAACGAATAAAATTTATTGAATGCAAGCGATCCATTCAAAATCAAAATACCTATTTTTTTTTGTGTGGTGTCTCAATGTTAGCCAGAAGGGCTTCTACATTTTAACGCAGACGCGTCAAAATACCTACATTGTCGAGTTATTGTACTAACTGACTTCCAGCAATGATATTCGACAAGAAACTCAAACACCTAAAACCCGAAATCAACCAAGCAGGTAATTCGAATCCTAAATATTGGGCAATTTAGCAATGCTTAAAAAAAGAAATCTGTATTTTAAAGAATTTTTAGCTTTTTTTTTTTAAATATATTTGAGAATTATAAGAAAATCAGTGGGATGTTTTTCCAGGGCCGTATTCTATAAGAAGGGCAATTATTTAGTACCCACGCAAGTATTAAGAGAAAATTGTTATGACTACCAAACGTAAAAGATAACAATATTCCATTCTTGTAAATTGTTATATCTAAGTACTTGGGAGTATTAAACTGTGTATAATAAATATACTTATTAAATGTAGCAATGGAAAAATAACAATTTTTTCTCAATAAGATCGCAGGTAGGCACATGTTAAGATGGATTCAACAAGGAATAGGATTGACTTAATGTCATATTCTGATGTCATAAATGTGAATTCAAAGCCAATTTAATCCAAGAAGCATTAAAGGCACATAATATAGGTCGAATATAAGTATAATGTCGAATGAATATGGTTGAAAATACTATGTAGGTTTCTTCAAATTGACAAAGTTTTTACAGTGGTTTACAGGTACCTAGGTAAACTACATATACCTACTATATTCATATATACATTTTATATTATAGATGAGTTAGCAACAACAAAATTTGAACAAGAAAAAAGTTTCAGCTGATAGGTATAGTTAAGCCGTAGCTAAAAATGATTTCCGTAGTTAAGGTCTGGTAGAGCTATAAGAAAAAATATTCCATAAAGCTTGTTATGAACTAGCCAATTAGCGATATTAGGTACCTGATGGTAATCCGCTAATCCTTAAATCAATACATCCTAAAATAGATCAAATGAAGCGATATTTGAAAACCTTTTGCAATAAGCAATATGAGGTTGTTATTTTTTTAATTTTCTTCTTCCTACCTATTAAAATTTATAAACATTTTGATAGGTAGGAAGAAGTTTGTAGAAACTTCTAATTTTGGCGTACCTACCTAAGTCGCCGTCGGTAAGTATGTATCATGGAATTTCAATTACCTGGGTAAAAATAAGCTGTTCATATTTAATAGGTATTTAAGTATTAACGAGTAATTTAAAACTTCATGAAACTGTGCTCAAAGTTATAAATTGTAATAAACATGTCTGAAGAGATTCAAAATCAGTAACTAACTTTGAGATAAACTTTAAATCCATGTTTACCGATCTATTAATAATGATACCTATTACAATATGAGGGTAGGTAATACAAACAAGATAGAGCAGCATCACATCACATCATTATGGTAGGTTCAAACTATTCGAATTGGCCGCCCTATTAGCCTAATAAGCAATGGGTATCGACTATCGCAATTAAAATTAGGGTACCTAAATACCTATACATTGCTATACGTGGTACCCAGTATATATGTTCTGTGGCTATACCTCCTTGTACTATGCAGTGCTTTGTATTACATAATATAAGTGCTTTTTGATAAGCATATAATATTTAAAATAAATAAATTCTTACAATAATTGTTGTCCCTATTTTGATTTTAATTTTTTCCATTATATTTCGAGAAACAAAGACTGACTGAAAGACTTAATTATTTTCTTTGTATAATATAAAGGTAGGTAGATTTTAAGGAACTTCTCGTTTGTTTTATGAAGGTGTTTAGTGTAGGTACATGATTTATTATTTCATTTTTATTGATAATTTCGTGTGCCTAAAATAGAACTAATTACTTGAGCCTGTCTTGAGTTGGAGATCATTTTGATTAAAGTTATTTTTGTATTTAATTTGTTGTATACCTATCTACTTATTTATTTGTGTCGAAATCCACTATGAATTAATTACATTCTCCATAATTAATGTTAGAGTTCCATGAATCTGAATTTATCCTGTAGGTACATTCTGCATAAACAATGCCTGTTCTAATTTGTGTATTACAAATTCTCGTTAATTTTGTATCGAATGATACCTATACGTATGAATATACACACACAGGGTTAAATACACCCACATCCAATTAGCTTGGACGACAATCACGACACATAATTGACACAAGGTAATGATATTATGGGTCTATCTGATCCAGTTGTGATAACAACTATATTCAAAGCTGGTTATGAAACACCCACATATTTTGGAGCGTAGGTAATTAAAATCGGCCTATTCCATTTTGTCCTGTTTTACAGAAGCAATAAACGTTTAGGAACTACAGATAATATAGAAAAGGAAAAAAGTAGAGTTTTGAAAATTTTAATTCAAATAGGTAGTTAAATCAATTTAATTATATGATTTTAGGAAGACAGACTCACAGACAGAGGCACAAATTCACAGTGGTTTTAACAAAGCAAGAACGTTTGCATAAAATAGACACTTTTTAGTGCATCAGGAAAGTTTTCTTTTTAAAATTTATCAGTCCCTATGGTAGATATCTAATTACCTACTAAGTACTTCACAACATAAGATTTATCTACGCATAAATTTGATTGTTGATGATATTTTAACTAAGACATTGTATTGTAAAAAAAAAAGACGGGTTGCACTCCGGGAGTGCCGGCAGAAGTGAAAACTTGATTATTAACGTTCAGCATGTTTGATATTTTGGAATGGTATCCGTCTTACGCATGGAATATAAGGGCTAAAAAAAAAAAAAAAAAGTCCGTCTTACGCTTTTTCGATCAGGCCACGTGTCCTGACGCGAGTTTAAGATTTTATACCCAACGCCGCTAAAGAAGTTTTCACTTCAAAAATAATTAAAAAGTTTTCCAAGGCAAATCCGTCGGAACTTAATTGTAACAGATTTATATTGTATATACCTACCTACCAAAAATTTACAATTTTGAAAATCTATTGTGATAGGTTTAAAATTAACTTAATTTAGGTACCTGCTAAGATTTTGTGAGGAACTAGGACCTTCAGAAGAAAAAATAACTAATCATAACTACCTATTATATAAGGAAAATAATAAGCTGAAGAAATGTTTTATATACTAAAATAACACCTACTAAAACTCTCCATCGAAGCCTATCGATTTTTAAAAGCTGTCTGATAATAATTTGCTAAATTTACCCTCGGCAACAAAGGTTCTGACGATAATTCTTATAATGATAATACGAAACAATCCTCTTATTAAATTACATGTAGAATTGATTGAATCATTTTCCTGTTCCCGTTCAGAAAGTAAGAATAACATAATTAATGCGGTCGCTGTAAACTTTTTTACCCTATTTCATAAAAGCCGCTGACGTTATGTCATTTTTAACAAATCTAGGTCAAGTTTAGTGTCCATTTATATAATTTTACAGTAAAATTTAACGTACAGTACTCCAAAATTAATAATGCGCATGCAGATCTTCGCTAATCATCGTATTTCCAGAAACACCCGAATCACCCCGAATCATTGAATCGTAAGTGCCCTAAACAATGCACTTGCATCTTGCACCTTGTTCAAAAGAAATAGGAGTCAATTCAGAGTCATACACAATCGAAAACAATTCAGGCGATAGGTGACGGTAGCCTGTCAGTCAAAAAATTAAAAAATCCGTCAGTCGTCTTTATATATAGGTTGTGACCGCACGTATTATCTCTGTATGGAATTATATAGAGCTGCTGTTACATATCCTTCTTAGTTTTGATTCAAAGTTGAATTTTCCGATAAATGATTATTTACATAGGTAGCAGATAGCAGTGGGGAAAGTGAAAATTAATAAGAGTATAATGAAAATTCTGATCATTCTACGATATCAGAAATAGAGATAATCCCAGCAGGCCGAGACTAATGGCAGAGAATAGAATAAACGCTAAGGAATAGAAACTGCTATCGCTAATTATTGACTTATGCTCATGACATTTTAGTAATGGTTCGGTCACACTACCAACGACGAAGACGACAACGACCAAAATTCCCATCCAGACAAAATTCGTTCAAAATAAAATATTAAAATTTCCCGTCATACTGGTACTCGGAAGAAAAAAATTTCGAGGTCAATTAAAAAAAAAAATAGGTTTTTTGCGATTTTCGCCGAGACGGTAAGTTAATCATATAATTACCTGGGACCAAAATTGTAGATCATAAAATTATGTATAAAAAACTTCCAATACAATTTATATTTTTGGTTTTATGGCATTCAAATGCTTTATAAATATAAATTTATATAACTTCCAATACATTTTTTTCTAGGAGCCACCGTTTCTACGAAAAATCTATGTTTTCATTCATTATTCGCAAAAAAAAAATTCCAATCACCAGAACGACAGGAAATTTTAATATTTTATTTTTAAGTGTGTTTTTCGCAATTTTGTTAAATTGCGACTGGATGAAAATTTTGTTTGTGGTCGTCTTCGTCGTTGGTAGGGTGAACAAATCCTTAGCGAAATATCGTACGCTTATGACAATTAGTATCGCTAGCGGATTCTATTCCTTTGCGTTTTGACGTTTGGCTAAAGGGGCTGATTCTGTAAATCCTTTGGACTGAGATTTTAATGATTAGATTTCACAATTTAAATGTAAACCAGTGTTTGAAAATCATTTTTTTTTTAATATAAACTTTGTCTTATTTTAACCTTCCATACATCCATCACTACGCCAGCTTCAGTAAGACACTTTAATAGTTCTAAGTATAGAATTTTCCAAGTAAATCAATACATCAAATATATATTCGCAATCGTGTGGCTTATCCTCGCTATTAACTTACATTGAATTATCGAAACAAATTTCGTTACTTATCTCTTTTACCATAAAATCACAATAAAACTCATAATTCTAATAAACTATGCATGAAGAAAATACATTTAACCACTCTATATACATATCGTCTTCGGAGGCTCGGGGAATCATAGAAAAATTCGTCACTGTTCGGCAACTGTCATATTATGACAGTTGCCGAACAGTGACGAATTTTTCTATGCGCATTATCAGTTTGGGAGTACTGTATATAACAACTAGAACAAGTCGATTACATGCTGAAAAGTACTTACAAAATACACGTGTAAAATGGAAGTACTAAAGCGTAGGTGCTAAGGCCGAATCGATTAATTTCTAGGAAATTCCAATTAATATAATTTCAGTCGGGTGGGATAAGGGGCGTTCGGTGGGCGGGGCTTGTGAGAGGGCGGGGCCCGCCCTCCTTCATTGTGTGAGCTTTGTAAAATTCCCAGAAATCGGACTGATATTTGTATAGAACGTATTATTATGTACGTTATGCATATCGATTTTGTAATTTAATTGTAAAAGGACTTACGATAGATTAATACGCAAAATTTATCAGACATTTTAGGTTATGTACATATATTTTTTATATGTATGCCACAAAATATCTCCAAATGAATTTTATATAATAAATAAAAATATTATTAAAGGCAGAGTTTACAAACGAAAAATAATTATGAAAATTGGTTCACGTAGGTATACCTTACAAATAAAAAATAATGATATTTGTTATTTTTTATTTATGTATTTTTATAGAAAGTAATAATAATTTAATTAAGTTATTGAATATTTTTTAGTTCAAAGTTAAAACTATCTCCAAGTTCTTTTAATATCATACATTATAATAAAATAAAGAAATATTTTATTCTTTCACAAAAAGTTCCAAGTTTTTCCGGCTCGAAGGATCAATACAATGTTCCGAGTGTCTTATACATTCAATTTGACCTTGACCTGTCATTGGATAACTTTTTGATAATGTTGAAATATTTTATTAATATATATTTGAATTAAATTTATGTTAAATTAAATGAATTTTCCATATAATTAAAGATTTCGACCGACAGAAGTAATATTTTTTAACAATTGAATTTTTTCTAAATAGTTTTTCAGAATAGTTGGATAATTATAAATTAGTGGCCAATTTTGGAAGGAAAAACTAGTCTAATACTCAAAATAAACTTTTTTAAGGTTAAACGTAATTTAAACGCAAAATATGTTGTGAAATATCTGCGATAGTTGTTAGTTTTTATAATCTTTGTAAGTTCGATGGGTGGAAGGGGTGCAGGGGTGGTTTCCTCCCCAAAAGTTGGAATGCAACACAGCTACAGGTTGGGGGGGTGCTCTTGCGTCATACCACCCCCCGGGTGGATGCACCTATATAAGGGCGCCGCGCTTTGCCCCTCCGTCAGTCCTGGACTAGTCGCCGAAGAGTTATCACTGAAATCAAGAAGAAACTCTGCTAGTCTGCCTCTTGCTCATTTTAACTAGAGTCAGTGCTTTCATTATTTCTGAATTTTCATCAGATTTTTCTGATTTTCCTCAGTATTTCGGAAAATTCTCTTTCCATTTTAAATTTTCGCGCTCCTTTTTCTGCCGATTTTTTAGCGGCAAACCTCCGATTTTTGTGGCGAAATATTTAAATTTAATATTGTTTTTTGTCCATTAAAATTCCAATTTTCCCGGTTCTTCAGGATTTGGTAAGTATTACTTTATTTTCATTTTTACCGTTATTTTCATTAATATTTTCAATTGTTTAATTTTGTTTCTGTAAAATTTATTTTTGTTCAGCGCGTTTTTTGAAGGAATTCAATTTATCTGTTTATTTCATTTTTTGCGTTATAAAATTTCGAAAATATTGTTTTCTTTTATTATTTTGTTGCAATATCTATTTCTTTATGCATAAAAATTTTCTTGCTGAAATTTTGTAACAAAAATATGATTTCTCCGATTTTTGTGAAACTTTCATAGTTTTAAATTGTACTTTATGTATTTTAATTTAATTTCGTATCTTAATATTTTAAGATGTTTTTTCTCTAATTTAAAATTCGTCCGTGTAAAAAAAAAAATATATCGTTAAGCGCGTTTTCGAAAAAATTGCAAAAGTTTATACTTTATACGCATAAACATGTTCACGAAAGTTAAGCCGATTCAACTAGAAGCAACAGGTCAAACGCGGTAAGGCGTGTCAGTCGCCACGCCCACCACGTCGTGAAGTATCAGTTTGAACTGTAGGTTATTTTTAATATTTTCCGCCGAAAATTGTAAAAAGCTCTCTAAAAAATACTATTTTTTTATATTATATGATATTAATTAGTATCTAATTCTTCTTCAATTTTTTATGGTACAAAAAATTACGTTATATTTTGTCAAGAACAAAGAAGAAATTAGTAAAAATCTACTTTAATTTTTCATGCTTAAAATTAGTTACATTTGATGTCGTAAAATAGAAAATATAGAATTAATAAATTTTTATTTAACTTATCTCTATTTCTAAAAAAGTCCGATGATTTTTTTCGCGCTTTCCGCTACCGTTTAATTCTAATTTATTATATTATGACCAAAATTCTGTCTCAGAAAAAATATATTGAATAGAGCAAATTATAAAAAGCACTATCATTAATTATTATATGACGAGAGATTGCCCCTCGCCCCCTCCCCTTTTGAGACTTATCCTGTTATTAATTTTTATATCTTTAATGATGAAATGAAATAAAATGAAGGCTTTTACGATCTTCTGCTGTAATTTTCCATTTGAAATATCTATGCGAAATGTTGACTAAGTTTTTAATATACCCGTTCCCCCTTTCCATTTTGTAATCCTCCCTCCTCCCCCTTACATAAGTAGGTCAAATACCTACCTATCTATTCCCCCACCCCACAACACCCACTGCCCTTAA
Source organism: Colias behrii (assembly GCA_029959065.1). Taxonomy (NCBI): domain Eukaryota; kingdom Metazoa; phylum Arthropoda; class Insecta; order Lepidoptera; family Pieridae; genus Colias; species Colias behrii. Next base: position 3,022,844 of record JARWMC010000013.1, read on the forward strand.
AAAAAAATCAGTGCGAAATATTCGCCAAGTTTTAATATGTTGGGCCCCCCTCCCCCCTTGAATGATGTGTTCCTCCCCCTCCCCCTTGAATAAGTCGATCGAATACCTACCTACCTACCCTACCCCCCCACACCCTTTGACCTTTGGTGGGTTGAAAAAATCTAAGCGAAATATTCGCTAAGTTTTAATTTGTTGGCCCCCCTCCCCCCTTGCTTGTTGTGTTCCTCCCCCTCCTCCTTACATAAGTTGATCATATACCTCCCTTTTTTTCCCCCACACCCCCCTCCCGCTGCCCTACCCCCCCACACCCTTTGACCTTTGGTGGGTTGAAAAAATCTAAGCGAAATATTCGCTAAGTTTTAATTTGTTGGCCCCCCTCCCCCCTTGCTTGTTGTGTTCCTCCCCCTCCTCCTTACATAAGTTGATCATATACCTCCCTTTTTTTCCCCCACACCCCCCACCCGCTGCCGATTGGCAAGCGCCTGGATGGTAATCATAATTTTTTTGGTATCAATTGATATATTTAATTGAAATCAAATCATTACATTGATTTCTTGCTCGTTCATATTTTTTTACATTAAAAAAAAAAAGAACTTAATTGTCCACTCTCCCCTCCCTCCTCCCCTATTTGTATTTGACAAATGCGTGTGCGCATATTAAATTATAGCTAGAAACTTTAAAATTTCTTCATGCGGTTCATGATTCGTGATACATGGGCACTACATACAATTAGTGCAATTTTCATTTTTTTTCAGATCGCAAATCAATTATCAGCTTATACCAAATACTAATTGTGGATTAGCGTAGCCAGTTGGCTACGTATTCCAATTATACGCGACTTTAACTTGAAATTTTATTATACTGTGCGCGTGCACATGCTTAGCTTTTACCTGGATTTGTGCCAATAACTTATTAATTTGCCGATACTAAAACTTTCAATCTTAATTCACTGGCAAAATTACCACGAAATTTAGTATAAAATTTTGAAGAAGCGGTATTAAAATTTAGCAGTGCGCAGCCAGGTAGAAAGAACGGTTTCGAATCGGCTGCTAGCAATTGAGTTGTTATCTGAGTCTATAATATACGCATGCGTATGCGCAGGAATAAGCCATGAATATAAGAGAATACAATAAGTTTAATTTCTAAATAAAGGTTTTATTAAATCATTTTTCCAATTTATCTAGCAATTTTAATAATAGTCATTTTTTCCTTTTTACATTCGAAATTATAGCTAACAATTATAATATTACCTACTCATTTATTTACTTCATGTGGTTAACGGTAATAATACTAACGGTACGCGTTTATATATTTACCTACCTATACCTTACCTATATTATATCAACAGTTTAGGATTTTTTAGTATTTCAAATCAATTGATTGAATTTGAATTAAGCATATAACATGCGCGGGCGCATGCTCTTAACTTAGATTCAGGATGCGAATAATTTAATCATTTAACGAAACTTTAATTTCGGCAGTAAATTTATTGATACGAATTTTAATATTCAAATGTTGACAGTAACTATGCTGCCAGATACAAAAAAAAAATACTTATGTTTTTTAAATAACTGATACGATACAAATTTAAATATCGATCGACGATTTAATCCTGGCCAATAAGATCGGACTTGTACTTTTCTTGCTAAATAACGGTTTTATTATATCAGAGAGAGAAATTAAGGATTTAATATTTTCGTGCACTTTATAATTAGATGAAAAATATTTCGGTCATTTTATAAAACAATGATTAATCTCCCTCAATCTTAAACAGAGTTAACCAAGATGCCCGAGCTGCCGATCACCTTCAGCTACATGAACAGGTTCGCCTGCTTCTACTACCAGATCGTCGTTTACTCCATCTTCATCGCCATCATCAAGTGGCACATCACCTATTTCATGTGCCAGTACGTGACTGACAACTTCTATGATCATTTCGAGCAACCAGAATGCGCCAAATACAAACCGATTTAAGGTGGGTAGTTTTGAAAATATATTTTTTTTGATTTTTTATTTTTTAGGGTCGAATATACAATTTATTGGATAGAATCAATCAACACTAGACGATATTCAAGTGCAAATTAGATGGATTACATTTGAGTAAAGAATATTTGTTTAAGAATTAATTTATTTATTTACAGGTATTTTTGAAGGCGTGAATCCCGTTCCATCAAGATAGCAAGGTACGTCTGCATGCATCTTTACAATACTCTCCGGATCTGAAAATGGCGGTTTTAAATTTATTTTAAATTAAGAGCATATTCATACAGCGATCTTAAGTTCATCTTAAATTAAGTTTTTCAACTATATATATCTCAATTGGAGTTAACAGGTCCAAAGTATTAGTTATAGTTCAAAAATAAATCACTTCTACAATGTGTGCGTGTAAAACAATACCTTATGTATATGTAAATAAACGTCAAATTGCTCTGTTTCTGAACGCATCTATAATATTGATACTTCTCTTACTACATCTACCGATCATAAACTATGGTACAAAAATTCCAAAAATAATAGTAATTCGAAAAAAAGGTATAATTTCACAGATACAAAGTGCTGACGAATTTGGGCTAGACGATATTATGTTTGGGGACTTGGATACGGAATAAATTGTTTGAAGCATTTTTATTAATATGTATAATTATGTATATGCAACGCTTTTTTCCTTCTACAAGTGTATCTAACTATCTAAGAATAATGTTTTTAATTTTCCAATTTATGTGTAAGTACAATTTTTTCTACTGTCTTCCTAGGGAAAATTGATCACAATTACAAAAATAATGAAACGTTTCCCAAAAAATTATAATTTTGATAAGACTAAATATTGCGTGCGCTCGCGCACGGTTCTCTATATTTAAAAAAAAACGACCATCTGAATTTACATATAAAAATAAACTTATTACCTACTTAAATTTAACTTTTCATACGTAACTAGGAAAGAAAAACTTTATAATCTTTCGTAAAAATAATCTATGTGCACTGGCGAATTTCTACGATACATCAAATTTTGTAATAATTATTTCATCTGAATTGACCTTAGGAATTGCCCATTATTAAAAACTCTAAAATAGACCTAAAAATCAACATGTCAGCTTGACAACTGCTAAATTTTTTAACTTGACACTGGCAAAAAGTCTTCGCTCATTGCACAGAACATAGTCCATTGAAATGTTACATTTTTTAGGCCTAACCTTGCGTTTTTTAGAGGACGTAATTTTATTGTTTTGATGTGTAGGGGAGGTCAGTGTGAAGCTTAAATCAAGTTTGTGGGGTCGCCACCCTTGTCCCACGGCTGCCATCTTGAAAATAGCGATTGAAATGGTTTTTACGCCATTTATAACAGGAGATTGTCGAAAATAATCTCTTCAACTATTTATCTGATAAAAAAAAATCGTTTACATTATTTGTTGCAAATTAAATTCTCTACAACTTTGGTCCAGTAACTTTTTGTCGTAGAACTACAAATAAAAATGTTATAAGCGAAAATGTTCAGAAATTAGAGATATTTATATTTTTCAATAGAACTTTTTTTTGTCATTTTACGAAGAAATGATATCAGACCATTTTTGTAGATTGTTTTTCGAGGAACAACTTTTAAATATAACATTTTTTAATTACGTGAATAGTAAATAATGGAGGCATCCATTGCTGATATTATTTCGTCTGCTATCATTTTTGCACTCTTATACCGAACAACACGTCCTAATTAATGAATAAATATGGAAAAAAGGTTTGACAGCTGACAACCGACTCGAATATTTTTCTGCGCACAACTGAGAGCAAGTTAGGTGATCTTAACTTATTATTGACACGTGGGCCACGCCCACATAACACTTCTATTTGTTTTTACTGTTCTGTGGCTCATTGCCATAACTGAAAAAAAAAACGAAATAAAAATAAAATGTGTGGTTTTAACCGCTAATTTTTGAAAAGTATTGAAATAAAATAGATTTTACCTACCTTCTAAATTCAAATTACAAACAAATTCAAATTGATTTTATTACTTTGCAATATAATTCAGCAGTTTGATTCAAAAATCCTTTTAAACTTATAACCACAATATACAGATACATACAGTAAGGAAACTTCATACAAAACGTTCGAAATGGCACACGCACACAAGCAAGCGTGTTTACGAGAATCATAAGGGTATTCAGGGGGATCGATAGTAGCGGGTGACACATCCACAGATTTTGAATGACAAAGATACATAGTATAGAAAAGTGATGTCAATGACTTCACGTTAAATAAATATCGATTGTTTCAGTTTGTAGCCTAACTATATTTTTGGCTTCGGTATCTATTGTCCCAAGTATTCTTTTAAAAAAATATTCAATCTACAGTTTTGACTTTCCTACGATTTTATTATATGTATAGATATTAAAATAACCATTACATAAATATGCCTTTATTCGAAAAAAAAATTACAAATTATTTACTGAAAAATATTTTCGTCTACTACGACTAATTCGGAATTTATTGTTAAATTTTATAGTGTAAAATATTCTCAATCTTATGAACAGTTTTTTTAAGTAACTGATTATGTTTAATTCGTTGTAAATTAATTCAGCCACCTTACAGTTTATGTGTTCTCTCTTAAAGCAGCAACGAAAATATTATCCATTTTCTCGACATATTGAACAAAATCATCTGGTGGTATAATTGGTATAGTTGAATTCAAGCAGCCGAATACTGCGCAATTAGTACGTGGCATTTTTAAAATGATCGCCGAAATCAACTTATCTACAAGCACGTGTTCAAATTAAACTGAAATAATATATTTCACCAAAATGTTAAAACATAAATACATAAAAGATAGATATTATAATTAGTGTATTTTTATCGATACGTGACGTCACCACTTTGTCAAGCACTAAGTCTGTCAAACTATTTTCTTTTTCATCCTAAAACAAAAAGGTGGAGGTTCTATGCTCGTATAATAATAATTTTAATTTTTCTGCATATTTTGTGTTTTTAAATTTAATTTAATTTATCGTTTTAAAAATAATTTAGTAGGTATACCTACATACAAGTATTGTAAATTCTGGTTTAAAATAATTATTAAATATATGTATAATAATTATAATACAAATATCAAGCATTATAAATAATTTAGGTACATTAAATAACCTTCGGCGTCCATAACAAAACAAGATTTCGAAATATAGCACTGATAAAAACGTATTTAACTTTACAAGGTGTATTAATTCGGATTGTTTCTTCTTGTAAATTCATATTTAGGCTACACCATTTTTGTATTTTAACGAGGTTTAATCTCAAAATTACCACAAAATCGACTGTGAAAAAAAAGCAAACAGAAATATACAGGCCGAATTGATAACCTCCTCCTTTATTTTTGAAGTCGGTTAAATATCAAAAAGGTAACAGCCCTATAGCTATAACAGTGCTAACGTCATAATTTCATCGCAGGGGCTTAGTTTCCTAACTGTATGTACGTATATATCTGTCAACTGTGTTATTACCCTCCACTAAGCCCTCCACTGATAATAATAATACCTAATAATAACCCCATCACCGTATCTCTACGTTGACGACGTGATGGGGCTTGTGTGTTTCAATGACTCTCGGGGCTAAGCCGGTAGAGCTACTCATGCCGGATAGGCCCAAGACGAGAAACCAGACCAAGCGAGATACAGCCCAATCCAAGGTGGAACAGCAAGCGCCGAAGGATGCATGGCTAAGGGGAGCTTAGTCGCTAGTTTGCGAACTCCGGAGACCAGGGGAAATCCGGTTTAAAATTACCCTTACCACGGTGAACGCGGGGCTCTGCCGTGGTGGACCGATCGTCCCTAGCTACTCGTGGGAACACAATGTAACAAATATGGAGGAGGTAGGCGGCAAACGAAGATACAACCTACGGTCGCTACCTGGAGGGCGCCGGGGTGCATCTGGAGCCAACGCTGGATGCTACAGCATGCGAACCGTTGGCGAAGAGGAACTGAACAGGCGGGTTCCCCTCGAAAAATTGACGACAGCCGAACAATCATTATCACCTTCACGTTTATCTTCATCATCTAATCAGTCCCCTATCTCTAATATAACGACATCTACAGCTTACAGTCCCACTAAATCGCCAATTTCATTACAAGAAACATCACCTTCATCAATATGTTCATCTCATACCAATGCTTCATCAACTTTCTCATATAAGTTACGTAATCGGCCCAAAGTAAGGCAACCCAATATTATTCATAAAACTACCACCAGCAGACAGAATTTAATCACGCCAAATTCATTATCAAATCCCTCATTATCACTCGTGGATGTTGCACAGACAGCAGATAGCGCTGGTATTACTGTGCCCACCTCAAGTGAAATAACAATGCGCAGAAAATGGTCAACAGAAATGAATGAATTCATTCTGCGCACCTATCTAGAAATTACAGCATTAGGAACAGACAATAGAACATACTTAGAGCCACTTTACAATAAATTCATTAACAGATATCCTCACATTCAAGTAAGCCGTCAATGTATAGGAGACCAAAGACGAGCCATAGTCCGAAATAAATTATTGTCAGATGAACGAATAGCCGAAATAACTAAAGAGGTACTACAACAAAATAGTCTAACACAAAACTCTAAGCGAAGGCGAAGGCGAAGTATAATGGATCTAAAATACACACACCATCTATAGATATTACACAAGTTAGAAATAAAACCCACAAACCAGCATGGCAAAGGAGATTACAAAAGAAGATAGAAGATTTGAGAATTAAAATAGGCAGATTGACGCAGTACATAGATAACAATCGAAGTAGAAAGGTAATGAAACATGTAAATAAAATACTAGAAGACTATAAAACACACGCAACTTATGAACCAGAAAATAATAAACCAGTACATGTATTAAATACACTCAAACAAAAATTATCAGTAGCGTCACAGAGATTAAAAAGATATACAACCTGTACCCTCCGTAAGACACAAAATATTCAATTTTCTAATAATGAAAAACTATTTTATCGGAATTTACATAATCAACAAGCCAATCATCACCATAACAGATACCCGACGACTGATGACCTTCGAAACTTCTGGGCTAATTTATGGGAACAACCACTCGAACATAATGATAGAGCCGAATGGATTACCGATGAAGAAAATAGATATTTAAATTTAGAAACTATGCAATTTGAAAATATAGACTCTGAAATTTTTGTAAACACACTATCGAAGCTAAAGAATTGGAAATCGCCAGGTTCAGATAATGTTCATAGTTTCTGGTACAAAAAATTTACGTATATTCATCCCTTTTTACTAGATCATATTAATAACTTTATTCTTCATCCTGAAACAATTCCTCCATACATAACAGAAGGCATAACACATATGATACCAAAAGATTCTACAGACCCACTGAACCCAGCGAAATACAGACCTATTACTTGCCTACAAATAATTTATAAGATAATTACTTCTTGCATAGCAGAAACTATTAATAAACATGTGGCGAATAATAATCTAATAAGCGAAGAACAGAAAGGATGTAGAAAATTCAGTCAAGGGTGTAAAGAGCAGTTGATAATTGATTCCGTTATACTTAAACAAGTGCTTAAAGAAAAAAAAGATTTATTCACAATGTACGTAGATTATAAGAAAGCATATGACTCTGTCCCACATTCATGGCTATTTAAAGTTTTAAATATATATAAAATAAACCCAATTTTAATAGATTTTCTTTCAGCTGCTTCAAAACAATGGTCAACCCGCTTAAAGATTAACACTTGCAATGGACATCAACTAACAGATAGCATTAAAATACAACGTGGCATTTTCCAGGGGGATTCTCTCAGCCCACTTTGGTTCTGCCTCGCCCTCAACCCACTCTCAAACATTTTAAATTTCTACGACTTAGGTTTTCCTCTCATATGTAATCCTCATATAAATACAGAAATATGTTCAAATAGAAATAACAACACCTTAAAAATTACGCATCTACTTTACATGGATGACATAAAACTATACGCATCTTCTCAAAATCATATGAATAAGCTTGCACAATTGACTGAAAATTTTTCAAAAGACATTTGTATGGAATTTGGAATTGATAAGTGCAAAGTAAATTCTGTCAAAGCCGGTCGCAATCATGAACATTTTTACCTTTTAAGTACAGGAGAGAAAATAGATCCACTGGACCAAAACAGTACTTATAGATATTTAGGATATAATCAGTCAAAACAGATTTTGAACAAAGAAACTAAAATAGAACTAACGAACCAATTTAAGAACAGACTGAATATACTTCTAAAATCCATGTTAAACGCAAGAAATTTAGTAAAAGCAATTAATACATACGCAATACCTATTCTCACCTATTCTTTTGGAATAATAAATTGGTCAAAATCAGAATTAAAAAACATCCAACGCATTATTAACGTAAATATGAGCAAAAATAGAAAACATCACCCCAGATCATGCATTCAGCGCTTAACTTTACCAAGAATTGATGGAGGCAGAGGATTTATAGATATTGTCAACCTACACAATAAGCAAATAACTACTCTTAGAAAGTTTTTCCGTACTAAAGCACCCACAGTAATGTTACATAATGCCATTGTTCAAAATGATATAAAACTAACTCCACTTAATTTAGCTGACAATACAACCCAACGAAATGAGACCTTAATTAGTAAGTGTGATAAACTAGCAGCATGGATCCAAAAGTCTCTGCACGGAAGGCATATACAACACCTTAATTTGCCTCATGTAGATAAGGCAGCATCAAATGCATGGCTTAAGAGAGGGGAGCTTTTTCCTGAGACTGAAGGTTTCATGCTAGCTATACAGGACCAAGTTATTGAGACACGTAATTATCAGAAGTATATTATCAAAAATTTACCATCAGATATTTGTAGAAAATGCAATTGTGCCCCTGAGACCATTCAACACATAACAGGAGCTTGCAAAGCAATAACCCAGTCCGATTACAAACACCGGCATGATCAGATAGCCAACATTATCCATCAAAAATTAGCACAAAAATACAAACTTATTTCGTACGATAAAACACCTTATTATAAATACATACCAGAAACCATTTTAAAAAACAACTCATATAAATTATACTATGATAGAACTATTTTAACAGACAAAACCATACATTACAACAGACCTGATATTACTCTCATTGATAAACATGAAAAAAATGCACTAATAATAGATATAGCTGTACCCAATACTCACAACCTCCCAAATACCATCACCGAAAAACTTACTAAATAGACAGAACTTAAACAAGAAATTACAAAAATGTGGAAACTGCAAAATGTTATCATAGTGCCCATAGTACTCTCCACTACAGGTGTTATACCCACTCAACTTCACAAATACATAGAATTATTACATTTACCAAAACATACATACATGCAATTACAAAAAGCTGCAATATTAAATACATGTAGAATAGTACGCAAGTTTCTTCAGACAGAGAATGAATGACACACAACCAGTTTAAAAATATAATTATATAGCTTGCAATTGGTTTACGCCCGTGTATTCTATTATTACCAGCTGATCATAAGCTGTGAATGCAAAGCATTTAAAAAATAATAATAATAATAAAGGCGTAGGGATGTGACGACCCCATCGCCCACGGTTGGAATATCTATTGTCTATGTGACAATAGATATTCCACCCGTGCAATCAGTCAACCCGCAGGACACCTTGTGGCGGGGTGTCGGGGAGTAGCGACCCCGCGGGAACCGAGTGCTCCCGGGGGAGGCCCCTGTCTTCATCTCCGGCTTGCCTTCACCGGCCGGTCGGAGTGAAGCCTGACGAGGACAGGACCCCCACCTCTGGCTTGCCTTAACCGGCCGGCCAGAGTGGAGTCGCGAGAGCTTTTAGCTCGATGGGTGGATGCGAAGCGTAAGTGGCAAGTGGGCACGTGATGCTGGACCCTCAGGGAGCGCGTGATCGTAGTTTAAAGTCCAGGGACGCCTCTCCACCCTTAGCTGCTCACAATATGTTGCCCCCTTGTCGCACTATTGCAGCGATTTATTTCGGGGGCCCATACAGTGAGAGGGCGAGTCACCACCTGCCAACAATTTTTTGCTATATCTTAGTAGAAAGGCAGGTTCCATAGTCTTCCATAGTCCTTAATTCCGGTCCATTAACATCCCATTCCATAGCCCAGTTTATTTTATTCCCTTATCTTACAATAGTACTACATCGGCCGCGGACTGCCCAGGGCTGTATCTCTATAGTGCAGTCATGGGCAGGCTGCGGCTGGTGTCCCACAACACAGTAAAGTTCTCCAACACGCAGAGGGCGTGTTGGATCCCTGTCCCCACGTAAGCCTTCCAAAGGACCGGTTACCTTCCTTATGATGGTACCCGAGTATTATGGAATTGAGATACATAATAATAATAAATCATTTATTTTCCTCAAAAAAAAACTTATAAGTATATTAACAAAGCACAAAAACGTAAACCAAGAGGACTGGTGTCTGCGATAGGCCGTAGCCTGTAGTGCAGATCGCCAGGCTCTCCCCAAATCGAACCGCTTAATTCAGAGAATTTAATTATGTATGAGAAAAAATAAACAAAAGAAAAAAAAAATTAAAATAACGAATTTAACAATATATAACCCTATGTGTAGAATATAAGAGTAGGCATGTGGTTGTGTGTGTGTGCGTGTGTGTGTGTGTGTGTGTTTGTGTGTGTGCATGTGTTTGTGTGTGCGTTTATGTGTAGAATCTGTTTGTTAGTTTGTATATAAAATTTGCTACAAAATTACTTAAAGCTATAGATTTGCGCGACGTATTAAGTTCTCAGTACAATCATAATCCACACTTCTGAGCCATTTTAAGGTAATTAATTTACAAGCACTCGCCGTCATTGGATAAATACATAATTTACCGTTTAACTTATTACATAAGTGACTGTCTTGAAAACAAAAGAAACGACGCGTGAATGAAGTGTTAGGAGTAAATTGATCACATATTCCGTCTAGTCGACGCATATTTTTAAATTTATGAGAATCATATATGTACAAGCAAATTGTGCTGTTTAAGAATTGTGTGAAGAACAAAGAGTTGACGAACTGTTAAAACATCACATTTTTCGTAGAGGGCGGTAGTTGGATGATAAAACGGTAGATGAGATCCAACCTTAAGAATAGCTAGCTCTCTGGGCTCTTTCTAATTTTAATATAAATGTTTTTGGTGCTCCTCCCCAAGAAGTTATACAATATGATAGCAGGGATTGGCAGAGCGCAAAATACACCGATTTTATAACATTTTTATCCGCAACACCCCTCAGACACTTAAATATATAAATGAGTTTGCGTACCCTACCAGATAACAATTCAATGTGTTCTTGAAAGTTTAACTTGTCATCCAACACAACACCGAGACACTTTATAGATTTAGTAAATTGAACTGTTGGACAAGAACAGGTGGAACTATTAAAATCGAGACAAGAATGCGATTTTATCAGAAAAGACTGCGCACCTAAATTTCTGTTTCGCAGATGAAAGGCCATCAACTTGGTCTTATCTGTGTTTAGTGTGAGTATATGGCTATATAGCCATTTACAAACAGTGTTATAACCATTCTGCGCGTGAGATACTGCCTCCTGCCAAGTGTTGCCACAGAAAAGTAGGACTGTGTCATCAGCAAAGGTTACTATTTCACCTTGAGTCAGAGCTAACTCACACAAATCGTTTATATAGGCTAAGAACAGGGTTGGGCCTAATATAATTCCCTGTGGCACACCGTGACAAATCGCAGCCTCTTCACTCGAATAATTATCTAACCGTACCAATTGTGTATACAAAAAGAAATATCAACACGATAAATTAAATCGCCTTTAAATACTGACCTTTTGGCATTAATTTTCAATACTTCTTCATCTTAATATTTTGAACCGTTAATAAGTCCGATGAAGAAGAATAGTAAGCGAATATCTAATCATATCAACATATTAGGTATAATCAAATATCTCTTTGTAAATATGTATCTAATCAACTCCGTTAAGTAAGATGTAAATATATAATAGGATGCCACTGAATTTACTAGTTACATTAGGTACCGACTTCAGACTGTATAATATATTATTTATAGCATCTTAAATATAGTCTTGACCAATGTCAGTTTTCTTTTGAAGTCAGTTAAAAATTTTAGTCTCAGAGACCGCATTTACTTCCTTACTTACTTACGAAAAAGAGTGTATATTCATTAAGAATAAATGAAAAATCGGAATGGTGCTGACTAAGTTAGATATCTACAATAAGTAAAATTTTAAATATAGTGTCGAACGTACAGAACCTATTCGAAATTTTATTTTGGAAAAAGCATTTGACCTATTCTTTATTGTTTATTTCAAAAAAGTATCTCTATATTAACTTTTTCTATCTTATTTGGTTTTTGTCTATCCTAGCAATTGCCTCATTTCAAAAGTTATTTCAATTCTCAAATCTTGTGCTTAATTAATCAAATCTATTTTAAATTGAATCAAAAGAGCAGCAAAACTTTGTGCTTTATCGCAATGTTCTAGTAACTCGGACTATAATTATAATATACCATCTCATATCATTTGAAATGAAAGAAAGAGACAGCTACTTGACCATAGCGAAATAGGCACAAACATGGCACAAATGATTATGTACTTTAAAACGCAATGTATCAACGAATTTTTTTTGGATTTGCGACTATTCATTTTAAAAAATATTACTGAAATTAAAGAGACCGCTTTTAAAACTTTGTTTTGCAAATGCTAGTCCATTCCAAAGCCGATCCTTGAGGTTGTTTTTTTTTATTTGAACGTGACATAAGAGGTCACTATAGTAAGACATACCCAGTGGATAGTAGTAGTATTCCTTAAGCAAGTGAAACTTGTTATTATTACAAATAAAAAAAAATAGAAATTAGATCGCGAGGCGGGATTCGAATCTGCGTCTTCCGCCATTCCGGGGCGACCGCGACGCCTGACCAACTCGGCCCGTGATCCTGTCAGAGCAATCGAATTTATTCTACTCTTTCAGTTTTATGTGTTAATTCTTTAAAAATTATATTTATAAAGCATTTGAATGTTCAACCAAATTCAACTTGTTATTGTGATAAAAACAAATGAAGAGAATTTTAATTTAATGTCTGCCGTTTTAATCGTTATATTTTATAATTCAAGGTATTTTAGACCGAAAAATTAGTAAGTTGTAAATATAATAGCAGGTTAATTTTAAATTATAAGACATTCTTTCAAAATTCTAAATTAAACGTTAGTACAATTGAAAATTGTTAAATTATAAGTCGAGCAAAACCGTGTAAAACACAATGTTAGGTTAAGTAGGTTAGGGTTCGGTAAATCGGGTATACTTGTAGAAATAAATATAAATATTTTTTTATTGAAATGTTAAACAGTTTAGTAGCATTTATCTTTTGGCTTTTCAAACAGGAGGTACTCTTGTTATAACAATTTTGCGAATCGCGGGACCTTTAATATTTTAGTGTGAACATATAGAATAATATTTACTGATAATACGTAGCTGCTTTGACAAATATAGGTAATATTTTTGTTCATCTTTCATTTTTGCCAATTAAGTTCGTCAAAACTTTATGGAAGTTTTTCCTCTCTAGTAGCGAATTCATACAACAGACCACTTACATAGCCCAATAATTAGTTTACCTACCTTTTTTCAATATAATTTTGCGTAGATATTAGGTAAGATCGAGCTGCGTGAATGAAATGATACGTCCAGGGTACTTTTTTCAAGTTTTGTGGTGTATTAGTTTCTAGATTAGTCAAAGACTATTAATAGATAGAAGACTATAAATGTGTGCGTTTCGAGTCACGGGATCGTCCATTTGTTTTATGTCAAGGTCAAACGTGGAGGAGGGAGGGGGGGGGAAGTTAGTTAAGTAGTAGTTAGTAGTCGAAAGAATGTCACGAATTGTCAATAGAGGGGTTACCATGTTTTATAGGAGTATTATTTCCAATGTGGGCAAGTGATAGCGCTCGACTACTTATACAGGGTTAATGAAAATTAGCGCATCACCTCTTGCAGCCTGCAGGCAGCTTTATTATCAATCCCAGAAGTATTTGTTCTACCAATTTTCATTACCTAACCCTGTAGAGCGGTGTCATTTTTCTACACTGGGAATAATACTGCTTTAAAACATTATGGGGCGGGGCAGGTGCTAGGGGGGAAGAAATGAGATCACGTGTATTTTTATATATAATAGGCGTTCACCTAAGATAACACAAAACAAATACATATAAGGGACCAGACAATTTAATTAAGAGGGGTTAACATATGAATGAGAGATCTAAAATATACCAGCAATGTGGCGTTCTAACAATTGTTTCAAAAGTCTAAAATTCTCATATCTGCGTTAAATAAGAAATACACGTGAATTTGTAGGCGTGGTCGGTTTGTAGGTTGGGCGGGGGCGGGTTGGTCGTAAATATTGAGGGTAGATAAGAACCATCCCTGTGTGAAAGGGTACATTGAAAAACAGTAATAATGCCGGCAGAAAAGATCAATATTAAAGTGATTTTCAAAAGTTATTACAAAATTTATAAAATTCAAATTTATAAATAAATAAATCGAAAATTCAAACTTAACAAAAAATATTTCAAAATTATCATTTGACCTCCTAAAGTCCTAATATTATGAAATCAAACATTTATGAAGTTGCCAACTTTTCATCTACGTATATTCTTTTTTTTATTGTGTTTAATTTCAAATCTTTTCTGATATTTGATGCCTTTAGACAAACAGTTCTTATAACCTTTTCCACGATTTTATTACCTCAGAACTTTATACCCATAGTTTAAAATCATCAAGATTATATTATAGGGATGGTAGGGGGTTTGGGGGTCTAATGAAATAATGGACGACCCCATGACGATTAGAATGTATGTCATACAATTTTAGTACATTACAATGTAGATACCACAAGCTACAAATGTATATATATTTATTGGGCGATATAAGGGTATTATATTTAATAATTATCACATATGGGCACACGAAAAGATTTGTGTAAATATAGATTATAAGATTCGAAATGTGATTTCGTATGTAGATATGTAAATATAGGTTTAAACAAATTCAAATGACCCGCGTATCTTAGTTATTAAATAGCTTATGTTATTATAAATACCAACACAATAGCTGGTTAAATCTAAATTGATGGTCATTGGTTAAACTTAAGTGTTTTTATTAAAATTGAGACATTTTAATAGGCAACATTTGACGTCTGTCAGTTTTATCTTCAAAGTGTTACCTCACATGTGTTATAAAAATATTATTTTTTCCGCTTTAAAAATTGTCGATTATTCTTTATTGTTTGGATGAAATATAAATCAACCGAACTTTTTAACACGCTTTTTGCTAGTAAACATCAAATTTTGTAAGGCCACCTAGGTTTAACCAATGTCTACCGATTAAACTTCGTTCTAGCCATTATAAACAAGGTGCAGCCTCGATTCACATTATGTGGGTATCACTATTTATTGGTATAGAGTTTTTCAATAAGTAAAAAATAATTAATAAATAATAATAAAATAAGAGTTTTTCAATAATAATAAGAGGCGTAGGGATGTGACGACCCCACCGCCCACGGGCTGGATAACTGTGTGACAGTAGTTATCCAACCCGTGCAGCCAGTCAGTACCCATTCCCAGCAAGTGTGCAAACCGTGCTTCAGCTGGGGAGTACATAGGGTACTAAAAATATATGCAATTAACGGTTTCCTCGGGGACGTGGGCGACCCTCGAGTGTATAAAGCCTGGTTAATGGATGGCAGACAACAGAATACGATCAGGTCCGCTTCCTGGGGGTCGCCAGGGCGCGCCTGGAGCTGGCGCTGGGCGCGGCAGCATGCGGGACGCCAGCCAATCCCGCCGACCGACCCGACCACCTGGTCGGTCGAACCCACCATCCCCACCAGTTAGCTTGACGACAGCAGGGCCGGCAACGACCCAGCATGTGGAGTCCGCTACTGGTGGAAACAGAAAGACTCGCATGAGATGGTCAGTAGACCAAAATAAAAATGCCATGCGAGCATATTATAGGGCGACTGAGGGTGAAACCAACCGGACTGGATACCGAGTGAGACTGCTCCGCGAATTCAACACCTTAGAACCCAACATCACCCTCACTGAACAAAATCTGGTGGACCGAGTTCGATTCATCTTGCGCAGGAACATCTTTAGCGCCTCCGAACTCGAACAACTAGGATGTGCGGCTGTTTCCGCGGAAGCCCCTGAACCGACGCGCGTTGATGACCCACCCGATGTGTCAGTCCTTTTTGAGGAGAACACCGGGGTGGAGATCAATGCGATCGGAGCGGAGGAAACTGAGGAAATAGCTGCCCAGGACATGGAAAAAATCAGGAGAGAGCTTGAGGAGACGATCTCTCATTACCGAGGATTACCGGTTGAGCAGCGCTCCCAGCTTCCTCGCGTTCCCTATAGAGCGTTGTATATTGTTTATTCCTGTAATTTGGCAGACATACTGATTTATCACATAAGCAACCAATAAAAATATATATTTTATACCTAACTATAGATGGCATCGATACGAAATTTCCGGCATAGGCTTCCAAAATCTACATACTAATACGTGCTTATTGAAAAACTCTATCTAAATTTCAGTGACACTTTCTACTTAGTCGAGTCTTGAAATTAAACTAGAAGATAAAGTGCTTAAATAAGTACTCAAATAAAAAAGTGGGAAATTTCAAGGGCTTGCACAAAAGTAGATTGTAAATTGTATATCATGTACACTGTGAGTACGTTATTTGTTCCTATAGAGCTAAATTGTTCATTGATATCTAGTTCATTCATTCATTCATTCATCAGCCCAAAAAAATGAAAAAAAAAAAACAAAAAAAAAAGTCATGCATATATCATTACTTATTATCGATAGCAACACAATGGGGATTGAACACAATATCGATGTCGATGTGAATTACTTAAAAAAATAGTTACTAAGAAATAAACTTCTTATGGGCACTTTTCACAATCTTCGCGTTGGGCGAGTAGTGCCTCTACTACGTTGAAAATGTTTAAATATCTAAAGTATTAAAATACATTTATTGACGTGACAACGTCTTTTAATTCGATAGAGCCGGCTGCACGCACGAAAAAACATGACTCATGCGACGTTACCTCGCTCTGAGGCGTTCCATGTGCGAGCGAGAGAACGAGCGACAAAGAAGCACAATCGGACGTTGTCACGTTCAACTATCGTCAGTAAACCGACTTTACAGACAACCAATTTTTTTTATGACTTTTTCGGTTACGATATTGAAAAGTAAAAAGGGCTTTACAATCCCGATTATGGTTTATTTTCTCTTTTGTGTTTCAAGAAAATGTCAAGAAATTTAATTCAACACATCAAAGATAACTTATTGCATTGCTGCGTATAAAAGTTACATATTTAATCAATTCCTTGAACATAAATAACATTTGAACGTTATCGACGAATAGGTGTTTCAAAAGTTAAAAACCTAATCCTAATTCCATCCACCAGGTAAATAATAAAAACATCATATAACTAATCGTTTAACAATTACTGGAAATACAAAAATACCTATCAATTACAAAACATATGAAGCCTAGAACTTAAAGAAAGATATTCGATCGAAATCATTCGTCATTATTCATAAATCATTCTCATTCATGACGTCATTGTAAATATAACATTTTAAAATCATAAAATCTGGTGCGAATCACAATATACTTAAGAATTGACGGGATCATATGCACAACACTTATGATAGTTAAGTAATATAAAGGATTTGATGTATCCTATTTGGGGTATAAAAGATTGTCCTAATATTATAAGTTAGGATTCTCATTCATGACGTCATTGTAAATATAACATTTAAAAATCATAAACTCTGGTGCGTATCACAATATAGTTAAGAATTGACGGGATCATATGCACAACACTTATAATAGTTAAGTAATATAAAGGATTTGATGTATCCTATTTGGGGTATAAAAGACTGTCCTAATATTATAAGTTAGGTTAGGCTATTTTAATTTTCGTTAACGTTAAAATCCAGTCAAATTACAGCCAGAAGCATCTAGAAGTAGCAGAATTCAAACACCCCTTATTGTGACAGGGTTAAAGCAAATCGCGCTTATAATATAAGAACATCATATAGGCGTAAGAATCTGTAGAATTCGACATGTCATTGTAGAAGATATAACATGTAACGTGTTAATAAAAACGTATATAAAACAAACATGTCAGTTTCACAGGGGTCTGTATTTATTGTTCATGCAAAATATAACAAAAAAAATATATAGATTCGATACAAGACTGTTTAAATTAAAGACAATCTTTTGGCGGATGTATATTTCAAAATTTCATCAAGAATCTTCATAATTAGCAATGAGTAATTTTGCGTTTTTTTATTAACACGTTATACAGACAGGGTAAGCCACCATATTATAGTTATTATATTATAAGTAGAGACTATGATCATGCTCTATTATAAAACTCGAGTGACATAACCCAACCGAATGAGTGGAGGTTTGAATGAATAAAATTGTACTATCATTTTATGTTCAACATCGTTCCAATCAGTAAATAAAGGTACTTTAATATACTTTTTGCATACGTTTATTTTGAACAATGTATGAATTTCGGAATACAACACGTCCCGGAAAGTTCATTGAATAACAGCCTACCCTAGAATAGCCTTTTTTGGTGTATTTCTGTTATCAAGAAGTCGTAACAGTTACACTTATTTATACCTGATGAAAGTGTGAGTGATTGATATTCCATTTGTACATACAGATCCATCTATATAATCATTATTAGACATTAATTGATTGAAATATGAAGCTGGATGAAATACACGATTTAAAATAGAAGATAGTCTTCAAAAATTTTATGATGAGTGGTGTTTTGTATGTGAACCATTACGTTTTTGGGGTTTTAATTTGTCACGTCTAATTATATTATGTACTTTCAAAATTTCAAGGTTATAAGACTGTTAGATTGCACTACATGTGTTCATTAATTAGTGTAGGAGATAATCATCAAATTAACATACATTAAATGTATATAAAATGTAAAAAGTATTCTAAGAGTTATTTGTTCAATACCAGAAAACTAATAAAATTGATCGAATCAGGCCAAACATCCTAATAAATAACTTTTTAATAAATATACTATCTCATGGGAAAGATTTCACAAGAAATATAATGAAATGTATGTGTCTCATTTCCCTCAAAAAGATTTGGGACTTAACTTGATAATCACTGAAAAACATACTTTTTTAAATGCATATAACGTGTGAGAACTTAACTAACAAATTTTATGTAAGGAGGAAGTAAAAAGCAAAATTTATATATTGTCAGAATAAATCCATAATTATTATGTGGTATTTATACAATATGTATCTTGTATGTATTATATAGTATTATAAATATATGTATAATTTTAAATATATGAAATATACGTGATTGGTTTGAAGTTTAAACACTTATATAAAAGAATCTAATAAACATATTACAATACACGTACATCTAAATCGTTAACGAGATAAACAGGCTTTGGATTATCCTCTTAAAATAAAAGAAACGTAAAAAAACATACAATAAAATGTAACCACAATAATTAAGAGGTATCTGGTATTATACAAATCACTTGTAATGTATCATAATACTTGTAAATATTGAATGCTTAATCCTACGGTGCTTACGCTTCGCTGCATTCTCGTGAAATCATTTGCGCATTTTAGGATTGCCTCTTAATTATACCACTAAGGGTATTAGCGTCTTCAAAACTGCTCTGTTTCGTATTTAGTATCTCTTCAAGGCAGGGAATTTGCAATTGTACGCCATAATTATATTAGTTACCTATACTTTAAAAGCTGCCTACGAAATTAACAAAGCATAAATATTATGTTCAGCGTGTACTTAAAATGTTTCTCTAGTGCATAAAATCCAGAGTAATGCAGTTTAGTCGTAAGATCATCCTACTTCGATTATTTACAACTGCTACGTTCGCTATGCTAAGCTACGTATGCTACGTACGTGTCGTAGCATACGTAGCTGCTGCTGGCGTAGCAAACACACATAGGCAAACGCTACGCAGTTCAATTTGACAGGCGACTCGCGGCTGAATTAAGAGACGAATAATTACGCAATTATTTAAAAAAAATCTTATAGTCAATTATTGAAAAATATATAATGTACTGGCAACCTTTACAAGTCATACGCGTAGAACAGATTAAATTAAAACATGGCAAGTACTTTTCATAGATATATAAGTTTTCCAGTAGCGAAGCATAAGCATATAGCATGAGGAACAATAGACTATCTTCAGATTGGCGTAACTATCTGGAACTAACTGAAAAATATATCTTGGAACGCGCGTAAACGTTAAATATGTTTCTCCAATTCATATAAGCATGAATTATATTTATAACTGTAAACAACAGTCTGTCTATGACATTTTACGCTAGCTTCTGAACAGATTTTTAAGAATTTTGTTATCCCTAGTAAGACAGAACTTTGCAGCAAATAATTTGAGCGATAATAAATTTAAAAGACAAGAATTAAAACGTTGTGTAGGACGCAGTGACTTTGAATTATCTGAAGTTTATGAGAGCGAAGCCGCGGGCGGCAACACATCTTTAAATACCTACTTTACCGATATTTTGACGTTTAAAGAATGTGTAACTCTAATCTCTATACTCAGTTAACGGATAAGAGTGTTAAGTCGACAATTAAATTTATATTAAGATCTCATACATGAAAGTAACATTTTAAGTTAGTATTGCTTAATCAGCTCGCAAAATTATGTCAATCATAGCTTACCGGTTTCTTCTTAGCTATAATATGTGTACATAGAAGAACAAAAATAAAAAACATAAAAAAAATCAACGAAAAATAAAAAAGCTAAAAAAAATTAGAAAGTCTTCTAGGTTAAAGGTAACTAGGATAATTAGTTTAAAAATTCATTGTATATAGAAATGCATTACTTAAGTCAATAGGTTGTGAATGAAATGTAAAAACTGGCTGTGATTTGATTAAAATGAATGTTATATTGAAAATATATACTGGCTGCACGAGGAACATTGACAAATTAGGATAATTACAGATATGATACATTCATAAGTAGGTATCTATTATTAATTTATTAGTAAGAGAGATCTCTTCACTTTTGCATCCCGCGACATATATAGCAAATAAATTTATTGTAAGTTCATTTTTTGTAATTTCTGATTACACACTGAATGTACGAGGGCTTATATCTATGGTTTATAGCTTCAATATCATGGCGGTTATAATTATATATATTTTTTATGATACCTTACGGAAATTTCATTGTACTACGATGTTTGACACTATCAATCTCTAAAACTACTTAATCGATCTTGATGTTTTTTTTCATCCTGAGAAGAAGAAAAATACATGCTTTTGAAGTTCTCCTACAAAGCTTGCCAATTGAACATAAAATATGTTATTCACTTTTCTAATAGAATATGGCTTTGATATTTATTCCCATTAAAAACAATATAATAATAATGATTTGAAGATTATAGTAAACCATAGTAAAGTCCAATTATAATTTTTTGTCTTCCAAAAATCATACTTATTAAACTGCTTGCAAAATACAATCAAAGCACTACAGTTAGATTATATAGTCATAGTTTTAAATAAAGGCTCCTTGATACTTTATTAGTTTAAGAAATTTTAAATAATGCAGTAGGCTTTTAAAGAAAATACGCTTATGCTTTACGACAAATTATTTAATAATTTATTAGTCTATTAATTCAGATAAAATTTGGTACATGAACTAATGAATTATAATAGCAATCGATTCTAAAATAGTGCAACAAACATAAAATATAAAAAAAATAAATGGTTGCCTGTAAAGTCGGTTTTACGGGCGAAGATTTTACGTGACAACGTCTTTTTCTCGGTAGAATATTTATGTGCTGCGCGCGCGGCAGACCGCGGGCCTCTCTCTCGTTCGGTGACTCATCGTAACGTTACCGAGCGTTACACTTTTTCATAAGTGACTCCCAGTCGCAACCTAATTTAAGACGTTGTCACGTCAAAATAATTTCAAAAATTTCATAGAATAGTTAGACGGGTTTTCATCTCGTTCATTCTGGACTTAAAAATTATGCGTGGGACAGAGACAGCACATTGATTAGTTGTTACGACTACAAATCGTATACACTAGTGTTACAACTCTGGTCATTAATCTAAACTTTAGTGGAAACAAAGATTTTTTTTGTGCAAAAAGGTTTTTTTATGTTTAGTCTAAATAATATATAAAATTTAATCTGGGTAGTAGTTTATTACTCAAGAAGTGGTCATGGGATGAAGAAAAATGATGGATTTTTAGGTTTATTAGATATAAAAAATATCGACAAAAAGCTCATAAGTGGTTAAAATGAAATGAACGTGTAAATTGGTAATTTACATGTAATCAATTAGAAAAAACTCACACAAATTCTCACATACAATACATAATTGCAAGTTACAAACATGTACCAAATTATACTATACCATGAAAAACACTTAATTATGTTAGCAAAAATCTTAGGCGAGCGAAAAAAAACCTACAAAAAAATTTAAAAATTAAAAAAAAAAATACAAAAAAATGTTTATTGTAGATATGTAAAGATTTGGTTAAGCTTTAATACCGTCTTCAGGCTGTTGATTACTCAAAAAGTAGAATTCGTTTTGTGAATAGACTAGGGATATAGTTAAGGGATATTGTTAATATAAAAATAATCTCTTAGTGCGATCAGTGATGCGATAACTTTTTAGATTACATAATTATGAATGTAATTCTTGTTTAACAAATACTAAAATCGCCGTCAAATTATCAGATCTAAAATCAAATTAAAATGGGACCACATGGCGGGAACCAGCTTTCAAATAAAAAAAAAATAATCTAGTCGAAACCTTAGGTAAGGTAATAAACCAAAAAATAATAAATAAAAATATGTACAGTCAAATTGGGAACATCACAATCACAAGAAAAAAAGCTTCCGAACAATATCACAACTGTAACAAAAAATTTAATTTATCCATTCGTATAGGAGCTACCAACGTTGACAAGAGAGAATTTTAGTATAGTTGATTCTTTGATATACTGTTTCTCTTCCTATTTCGGTTAGAGTCCGGGCTGTCTGGCTGGCCGCAGTGGTTGCGTTTATTAGTGCGCATCTTATCTGCACAGGAAAATATCCGTAATTTAAAGTCATTTATTAACGCGTAATTTTTAATATTTTGCCTTTAGATAGATCTATCAGACATAAATTTTTTATTGCAAGACGTTTTTTTCGTTGTTAAATAGGTGCCAGACGCAATTTTTTATTTCAAAATCATTAAAATGTCATCGAAATAAGTGAAATTCCATCAACATGAGACCCCGTGAAGGATATACTATGTATAATATTCATTTTACTATTTACAATTTTATTGCAACAATCTACCATGGTGCCTCCTTTTCCCAACGAACCTCAAATAGGACGTTAATGTAAACTTGATAATAACCAAATATCATCAAATTCATATTAATACCCAAAAGTGTAATAATTAATAAATTTGTAACCATCTATTAAAAATATTAGTTTATTAATTATTCAATATAAGTATTAAAAAAGGATAATATAATATAAGTAATAAAGTTATTACTTACCTTTTAAGCGGACTCATGTTGATGTAATTTCACTTATTTCGATGAGATTTTAATTATTTTGAAATAAAAAATTGCGTATGGCACCTATTTAACAACGAAAAAAACGTCTTGCAATAAAAAATTTATGTCTGATGGATCTATTTAAAGGCAAAAGATTAAAATTACGCGTTAATAAATGACTTTAAATTACGGATATTTTCCTGTGCGCACTAATAAACGCAACCAATGACTTTTTTAAAACGTTAATAGCTCCCGTACCACATAAAACGAATGCAAGTAAAGAACAAGAAGACAAAAATACTCTCATAAAATACTTGTGGTAATCGAAAATCTGTAATGAACTTAATATCCCACGCAAACAAAAGAGTACAGAAAAAGCTCTGCAACAACAATATAATTCTCAGTGTTCACGCACACACACACACACACACAACTACAAACACCTGTCTTAAAGCAGTATTATTTCCAGTGTGTGTAATGGCGTGCTACTTGTATAGCGCTGTCATTTTTCCACATTAGAGATAAGACTACTTCGAGACATATTATGGGCTGATAGATACAATGCATTATACAGGGTGTAATCGTTAAGTGTGCACAGGTGATTATTCCGTAACTATTGCAGATATCATAAAACTTTAAACTGATATCGAAAGCCCTTTACCTAATGAGTAAAATGACAATAATAACTTTTTAAAAATGAAACGGGAAATATCCAAAAAAAATACACCAAACACTCCCATACATTTAGTACGAGATATGACTATCCTAAACATGTAATATGAAAAATTTTTGGTTCTTTTTTTGAATTTGTGCTTAAATTACTTCGCAAATTTTAATAAAAATTCATTTAGAAACTGAAAATAGAGCTCGATGTGGAATACAATGGTATTCCAAAACGAGGACGTCACTTCGAACATTTGCTTTGAACACAAAATGTATGGAAAATTCAATGTATGGGAGTGTTTAAAGTAACTTTTTTGGATATTTCCCGTTTTATTTTTTAAAAGTTATTATTGTCATTTTACTCATTAGGTAATGTACTTTCGATATCAGTTTAAAGTTTTTTGATATCTGCAATAGTAACGGAATAATCGCCTGTGCACACTTAACGATTACACCCTGTATATTTTGTATGTAATAATACATATTTATTAAATATATATAATAATAGTCATAATATAATCTATATATAATAATAGTCATATATATAATAATAGTCATAATATCATAATAATAGTCAACAGTGCTTTTTGTTTTATGTACCTATAACAGAAAAAAAAATCGCATCACGGTCGTGCTGTAGGCTAATAAAATTGATATAAGCTTTTCGATACAAAGAGCTATTTGTATTAAAATATCTTATACTGTAACGTGACCCGTCGAACAACAGCCAAAATCTAAGTCAACATTTATCTTACTGGCTTCTAAGACTACGAGAATTTCATTCTGTAAATAAAAAAGCTCATCATTGGCCTGTAAAATAAAAGACTACATTGTAAATAGCTAAATCATTATTGTTTTCATATGAATAGCTTTTAGATAAGACTTCGACGCTGCTCAAAACTGTGATATTTAAAATCATATGAATTTAACGTGTCTGCTCGTATTTTATAAGAAAGATAAGATCAGACTATGTGATAAGAAATGTAGTTAATAAGTATGAAGCACCATTCCGATTTTTTCTAAATAAGTAGTTATATTATTGACCTAAGCATTGTAGTATTAAACATGCCAAATTTGATTTGGTCATGTAGATTAAGCTGTAATACCCGAGTCATACTGTTTAAATTGTTATAAAAAGCAAGAAAAAATGGCACACAGACCATAGAATATTACATGGTAAAATATTGACTTGTCCTATAAAGACTTAAATCTTGATTTGTGGAGATAAACGAGCTAATTCAGTAGTTATTCAGAAATACACTTCACACTCTTCTCAAATTAAAAATGTCTGCAGTTAAAAAAATACATTTCAAACAAACAAGATTGTAAAAATTACAAGTACCTAGGTATATAGTGTTGGCAGTCTAACTGTATTCACAAAGATTAAGATGAATTCATGCAGTTTCTAGTTTAATTGGGTATTTGAATATTTTTTTTGTGATAAATGGAAATATTATATATACTAGATTTCCGCCCGTGGCTTCGCCCGCGTTTTCAAAGGAAAACCCGCGTAGTTCCCGTTCCCGTGGGATTTCCGGGATAAAACCTATCCTATGTGTTAATCCAAGTTACCCTCTATATGTGTGCTAAATTTCATTGTAATCGGTTCAGTAGTTTTTACGTGAAAGAGTAACAAACATCCATACATCCATACATCCATACATCCATACATTCATACATCCATACATCCATACATCCATACATCCATACTTACAAACTTTCGCCTTTATAATAGTATTAAGATTAAGATTAAGATTAGTCTTATAACAAAACTATTTTATTTGTATTTTTTTAATAAATACAGTGCTTTGATCTATTTAATTTTGTTGTCATTATTAAATATTTAATTTAATTAATTGAAAAAATTGGTTGTTTGTAAAGTAGGTTTACGATCGAGGTGTTTACGTGATAACATAATGCAGTGGCAGCGCTCGAGATGAGACGGGAGATCGGTCCGTCTCTCTCTCGTTATACCTGCGATCGCGCTCGTGAGGTTTAGGTGTGACACAAGTTTCTGAACATGTCACCCGACTAAAACGATTTTAAAAACGTTATCACGTTAAAAAAATTTTTGAAGTTTTTTGCATTAAATAACAATATTATTAATAATAAAGTTTTAAAATACATAAAAAAAATCAATATTTTTTTTAACGTGATAACGTTTTTAAAATCGTTTTAGTCGGGTGACATGTTCAGAAACTTGTGTCACACCAAAACCTCACGAGCGCGATCGCAGGTATAACGAGAGAGAGACGGACCGATCTCCCGTCTCATCTCGAGCGCTGCCACCAATAAGACGTTATCACGTAAACATCTCGATCGTAAACCTACTTTACAAACAACCAATTTTTTTTCAAATACCCAATTATAAATGACTGACATAAGGCACTACTACTACTACTCCTGACATAAGGCACGATATACTCGAATCTGGTTAAGTATATTAGTAGATAGATAATTTGTAAATTAGCATTGAGATAAAGAATCTGTGATTGTTATTAGGGGGACTTCGTTCATGGGGTGGAGTCCATATGAGGAGCGGGGCGGGCGCTCCTCCACTCTTTTTTTGGACTAACTATCGAATTTTTGCAAACTAACGACGTATATAAGCTCGTCATTGGCTATGCAACATCTATCATGTGGTCTTCGTGTCGTCCCGTTCTAGCACGTTTTAATTTCTAAAGACAGACAGAAAAATAATATCATAACGTTTTGTAAAGGATGATGGTTTGTCCAAAAAAAGAGTGATAAATGAATTCATTTTTACATGAGTCCGTGGTTCATCTTCATTTTGGTCTTGTAAATAGTTTTTTTTTGCAGATGCGGGGTGGGGTGTAAGCATAGAAATCTAAATAACAAGACACATAGAAGTGCTATAATGTCATAATTCGTATGAAAACCGCTGTCGCCAAAATCAACACATTTAAACCGATAGCTAAACAGTACACACAAGTAAACTATGCCTTTTATTGGACACCTTGATTTTAGTGAAAACTAACTTAAATATTAAATTAAGCTTTTTAATATGTATCCTAACGCACGAATTTACGGTTTATTTTAGAATAACATCCCTAAGTATATGAGACGTTTTGTTTCTTTTTGCTCCAATACGAAAAAATTCGGCTTTTCTACAACAGAGGTTGTTAATTTTCATTAGATATAATTTTGAACATAAACTCATAGAAATAAGGTTGAAATTTGTGTTAAACGTGATAATAAGAATGGTCGACTGTGTCATTCATTGTTATTTCGATTACTATGGTGACACTCGTAATACTTGTAAATATTCTATAATTTTAAGGAAAAACGGCATTATTTCTAAAAAAAAATATTTACCGATGAAATATTATTCCTCTATTAGTATAATTAAAACTTGTGGAAGAATTTCCGCAATGGGAAATGCTGAAACACACCATGTTTACACACATACGTCTCCAGAGCAACTGAACAGTAACGAACACACTGGTGGTGTGAAAGTCACCTGAGTGGCGACAAGGTCACGCACGCTTACGACTTCTAGTGTCTTGTTATTTAGATTTCTATGGGTGTAAGGTTTTTAAATTCTTTGTTCAGGACATATTCTTTTAAAAATTTGAATGGACATTCATGAAAAAAATGAATTCATTACATTTTGTAAATAATACAGTAGTGCTATGTATACAGCTTCATATAGAAAGTAGCTAAAAAATTAAAAAAAAAAACAAAAAAAAAATCTACAAAAGTACTAAAATACCAAAAAAATATTAGATAATAACGAGTAATGTTTAATTGTACATACGTTGTTACTTTTCAGTTAAATAAAAAAAAGGACAAAAAAAATCATAAAATGAAAAAAATAAATAAAAACGTTTGTAATTGTGAGATTGAGCCTTGTATTCATGGTATGGTAATTGCTAAAAAAATGTTGCCGGACACTTTGTTTAAACTTTTTTCCTTTCAACCGACACACATTATCAACATTATCTTATCACATTTACTATGGATACAAGGCTTCATGGCAAGGACTCGTTAATTAACAACCATTGGAGTTCATTGTGAGGAGCGGGGATGGGGCTCCTCATTTTGAAAACTTTTTAAAGTACCAATAAATACAGGGTACCCCTGAATATTCCTTATAGAAGCGTATTAGTAAAACCGTTAGCTTTTTTTTGCAACACTCGGAGTGTTGCATTTGCGAAAAACATTACATGCAAAAATCAAAGTGTCTCTCATATCTCATACTCATGGTTGAGTAATTTTTGTGTTTAGGGGATGTTTGGTCATTGCAATTTGTCTGACCGATTA
The DNA here is from genome assembly GCA_029959065.1 of Colias behrii. Lineage (NCBI taxonomy): Eukaryota > Metazoa > Arthropoda > Insecta > Lepidoptera > Pieridae > Colias > Colias behrii. The sequence goes on from JARWMC010000013.1 coordinate 3,051,446, forward strand.
AATATAACATTGTAATAGTTATCTTAATAACATATCAAAAAATCAGACATTAAAAAAAAAAATGGTTGGCTGTAAAGTCGGTTTTACGGGCGAAGATTTTACGTGACAACGATCATAGTTGAGTGGGAGAGAGACGCAAGGCATTCGGCGGGCCTCTCTCTCGTTCGGTGACTCATCGTAACGTTACCGAGCGTTACACTTTTTCATAAGTGACTCCCAGCCGCAACCTAATTTAAGACGTTGTCACGTCAATAAATTAAGTTCATTTATTAGAGCTTTTTTTTAGTTTTGGCTCAGGTGGCGCAGGTGTCACCGGTAGAGCTCCACTAACATTCAGATATTAAAAAGTACACTAGAGACTACTGTGAACCGAAATTTATATGCTTTAGAAAATAAGTTGTGTCTTACGGCTCTGGGATCTTACTCTAATAGTTGAATAATTTATAAGAGAAAAATTCTCTTTTTAGGAGAAAAGGTCAAATGTTATATTAAATATTAGGCAAAAATTTCCGGGGGACTTATTAGGATTCATATCCATGGTTGAAGTCCACGTTGCGAAGCGTGTTTGGAGCTTCCAAACCAATTTCATGACCTGGGTGGTACCGTGACGTCTTATAGCAGTGTTATTTCCAGTGTGGAAAAGTGATAGCACTAGACGACCTTATAGCGCTGTCATTTTTTCGCAGTGGAAGTAATACTTCTTTAGTACGTCCTCTATTCCATCCTATTTTAGTATTAGACTTCTAGTATAAGATACTTTTATGATCTTTCCAGTTCTTTGTCAAATTTAATTAAAATTGGTCAAGGAATATCCTATGAATCTAAGTAATATTTATTACCTTAGTATTTATAAGAGGGGTTTTAGAAATATATCGGTGTTTTTTTGCTGTTGGTTTAACTTTAGAGCTACAATTTATTTGCTAATGAAGATTTTTAATAAAAAATAAAAATTTTCAAAAAAAAAATTACGTAAAATTACGTTAACGTAGTTTGTTTATGATAAATGTATGAATAGTTTTAGACATATAATATACCAAAATAGACGGAGGACTTGCGCTCTGGCTGGAGTTCACGATTTGGAGCGGGGATTGGGCTCCAAAGCCAAAACTCCATGTATGATGTAGGTGACTTTTTGACAGATTTAAATGCGATTTATTCACAAACGCGCACAGAAAATAAAATTTTCTGTGACGTGAAAATCCCTACTAATTTGAATATTGTGTGTCTAGCCTAAACCACTGAACCGATTTGGATGAAATTTGGTACTAACACATGTCACGATATACGATAGGTTTTATTATTAATACATATTATAATAATCCCTATAAATAATTGTACATATGTACAAATAGCTATAAGGTATACCTATTAGAAATTAACGAGAGCTGCACATTGCGAATTGTTAAATAACGTGTAAAATTGTTAAGTAGGTACACAAGGTGTAAATAACATAAATTATACTTAAGTATAAGCCTAAAGGCATTAAGGCATTAAATGTGATCTTATTTTTAACTGACTTCAAAATGGCCGGCGCATATATACGACGTAGATAGGAAAATTTTGTAGGTTAGAAATTGTAGGTTAGAAACAAATTTCCGGGGGACTCTTAACCTGGTTAGGATGGTTGGAGTTCACGTTGGTAAGCGGGGCGGAGCTTCCAAACTGGTTTTATGAACTAGGCCTTTCCATAACACATTGACGATTAGAAAAAATTAAAAACATTTTAGCGCGCTCCATCTTAGGCCAAATCTAAGCTTTCCATCAGGCGTGTTCGTGGTCAAGCGCTGCTCTAACACCCAATAAAAAATGTATTATAATAAAATATGAAATGTAAACCAAAATTCGCAATAGTTTGATAGAAAATTTAAATTTTTATGTTTTGGATATTAACTGTTTGTTAAATTTCAATTAAACTGGGCCAGCGCTCATCTCAAAAATAAAATATCAAATCAAATCTACTGTACCTAATACGTTCAAAAACTTATTCAAACAATGAAGTAATACAAAAGAAATATGTGAAATTCTTTAAAGAAATATGTGTTTTTCTATAGCACCTAGATCATGAAATCAGTGATAAAGAAATTACTTGCCGATATTTTGAAAATAGTCTCGACAAGTAATTTCTTCGTGTGATAGATTGATGTATGGATGAATAATGCATGGACAGACAGACAGACGAGCAACCGGATAGATACCTAATTAGATAGTTGAATGAATGACAAAAGTGGCTTATGAAGCTATCGTATGATTGATATCTTATAAAGAACTGTAGTTTACAAAAAAGTGACCAACAATTATTGATAAAATTTAGCACAGCTAAGAAAATTAAAAAATCTGAGGGAGTGTACAAAGAAAATAGTTATCATTGTAAATATCATAAAAAAAACAAAAAATCAAAAAAATAAAAAATATCATTGTACATAACCACAATCATTAAAATCTCATCGTAGTTAGATAGTTCCATGACATTCAAAATCATTGCTCATTACTTGTGTCCCATTTCTGTACTTTGCAATAGTTTCTCACGATTTGACATTAATGTCAATCTCCTACGGGGTTACTGTGACCCCTTATAGCAATACTAGCCTTGCCCCGCAGTTTCACCCGCATTGCTCCGCTTCTGTTGGTCTCAGGGTGATGATAATAACCTATAACTTTCCTCGATAAATGGGCTATTTAAAACCGAAAGAATTTTTCAAATCGGACCAGTATTTCCTGAGCTTATCGCGTTCAAACAAACAAACAAACTCTTCAGCTTTATAATATTAGTACAGAGTGGGAAAGTGACGGCGCTAGAAAACTAGTCTAGTGCCGTCACTTTCTAACACTGGGATTAGTAATGCTATAAGAGGTAACGGTAACCCCTTGAAAGCAAATAAATCGTATTGAAGTACAGTAAAAGGACATTTCATTACTTTGCAACAAAGCAAATATTAACTATGAATTCGTTCATCTATATATATACAGTGTAAACTCTATATAACGACACCGAAGGGACTGTGCATTTTATGGCGTTATATAGAGTTGTCGTTAAATGGAGAGAAGAAAAATCAGAATTAGAAAAAGAGAAAATTTATTTCAGACTAGTGTTAGTAGTTATGTTTTTTACGTTTGCCAACATCACTTATCTTCTCTCCCGTTTCTATTGCGCGTATCAATAAAACTTTTTCGTCAATACACAATGATTTTCTTTTACTAGCCATGTTTACAGTTTGAAAGTTTGTGAGCAACTAAGAATATGATAACGTATAGATAATCCATGACTCATACTTATTAGTCATGGTCAAAAACAGTCTACACGTGCAAGCAATCCCAATTTGTAAACAAAAGAACGAATTTCTTAGAAAGTTCGGTATGCATGACGTCGAGTTTATTACTTAATTGTTGTCGTTATTGAGAGTGGGTGTGATGCTATGTAGAGTGTATCATTGTATGGTAGATAAGCTAAACCAACCAAAGGCAATTGATTTTGACGCTTTAGAGAGTTTGTCGTTAAATCGAGTGTCGTTATATAGAGTTTACACTGTATATATAAAAGAAAGTCGTGTTAGTTACTCCACTTATAACTCAAGAACGGCTGAACCGATTTAGCTGAAAATTGGCAGGGAGGTAGTTTAGAGCCAGGAGAAGGACATAGGATACTAAATATGTACCACGGGCGAAGCCGGGGTGGACCACTAGTTTATGATAAATATAAATTATAAGATGCGAGGTGAGTTTCTGATATATTGAACGTCCATATTAATTAAAAATTCCCCGACTCCATTTTTATTTTCGGACATCTTGAATTTTAAAACGTTTAACACATATTGAGGGAGCCATCTTTGACCGATTTACTAAACACGGCTAAGAACTTCATGGCACCTGACTAAAAAAAACAGCATTCATTCCATCCTTTTGAAAGCTAACAGATCTACAATGCCACATAAAGATACACACACGGACAGTTATTATTTACGTCAAACTTATATACAACCCTATTTTTGTGTCGGGGGTTATAATGTCAGTATTATACTTAAGTAGAAACATAGGTATACATTTTTAAGTTATAATAATTTCATAGAGCATGAATGAGTAATGAAATGTAATTGTATGTATGTCTGTTTATGCGTGATTTACTATGCGTGAGTTCTTATGTTATTTTAACCTTAATTCGATGATAATAAGACGGTGACAGTGAGATTATCATACTTTAAGCGTAAAAATATGGCCAAGTATCATCCTAGTGGCTAGTCATAATATAGCGGATATTTAATACCTAATCATCACAAAAAGACGCATACGTCTATAATTTTTATATTAAAATTAAGGACATATCCTTAATTATTTTAATATAAAAAAAAAACTGCACTACAACTATTCACAATATTAACATAAGGTGTCCGACTAACTATGGATAGGAATTTTATTTTGCGAGTCTTCATAGAACATTTCACGCTTCTAGACAATATATGCTGTGCATTATCATTCATTGTAGTAAGTTTTATTACTTTTATTAAGCTTTTCTTATTATAATATGTACAATATATTATAATTACGGTATACATTGACAGGGTCGAGCTGTGAATCTACTTTCGTCACAGAAAAATAACTAGTAGCTAGCAGTCTTGTACATAGTAGTGCGTAGAATTAGATTTCTATAACGTAAGTATTAGTACGGCAGTAATCCTCTTGGTGAATTATAATTTCAGTTCCTTTGCTAAAACTAACGTTATAGGTTGTATATATGTATAGCGGTAAGAATTACATTAAGATATAGAAAAGTTATTACCCAACAAGCTAGCTAGCTAAGCAAGTTAGGTTAGGAAACTCGCATAAATTCATTGAATTTTTATTTCATTCATTCACGATCATAACACGTCACTGTTAAACCTGTGGTTAAACTAAATGCCGAATAGGTTTAACAATAGCATTGTAAATATCATTATCACGTGAATGGTACTTATTTTTCTTTTATAGGTATTTTAAAATGTTTTGTGTGCATGGCGAAATCATTTCATTGGGAGGACTCAAACACAGGGTGTAGCGTATTGAATGGATTATGAGGTACCTGCGGATAGAGCACGTTGTCGCGGTTTAGAAAAATCTATATCTATATATCTATATCTATATATCTATATATATATATCTATATATCTATATCTATATATCTATATCTATATATCTATATTCTATATAATAATATTATAAAGAGAAAAGGTTTGTAATTATGTATGTATGTATGTTAGGTTAGGAAACTCACATAAATTCATAGAATTTTTATTTCATTCATTCACGATCATAACACGTCACTGTTAAATTAAATGCCGAATAGGTTTAACAATAGCATTGTAAATATCATTATCACGTAAGAATGGTACTTATTTTTCTTTTATATTTTAAAATGTTTCGGGTGCATGGTGAAATCATTTCATTGGGAGGACTCAAACACAGGGTGTAGCGTATTGAATGGATTATGAGGTACCTGCGGATAGAGCACGTTGTCGCGGTTTAGAAAAATCTATATCTATATATCTATATCTATATATCTATATCTATATCTATATATCTATATTCTATATCTGTATTCTATATAATATTATAAAGAGGAAAGGTTTGTTATGTATGTATGTATGTATGGTTTTCACGCATAAACTACTGGACCGATTTCAAAAATTCTTTCACCATTAGAAAGCTGCATCTTCACTGAGCAACATAGGCTATATTGCATTTTCAAAAAAATTAGAGATCCTTACCAAAAATGCAATAATGTAACCCAAGGTGTAAAAAATTCCTAAATAAAAATTCTGTCATCGCGTGCGCTGCGGAATCTATTCCTTGAAGTACGAGGATGGTTCTTATGAAAAAAAACGTAAACATGTAGGTACCACGGGCGAAGCCGGGGCGGACCGCTAGTATATTATAAGTTACGTAAAAGTACCTACAGCAGTTTTTTTCAAGATATAGGTCGTTTTCGATGATTCAAAACAACACAACCCTTTGGCACTTAACATGAAATATATTTTTCTGAACGGCCACAATGTTCTCTACCCGTAAGTGTCAAATTATATTTTCATTACGGAACACCCTGTATATTGGTTGGAGTTCACATCGGCGGAGCGGGGTTGGGGCTCCACATTTGAGAAAAATTGTATAATATATTGTGTAATAATATATTACATACAAATTATTGAATATATAGTTGCTCTTGTATTTATTTATAAGAATGTGTACAGATATTTTAATATGACTTGAATATGAATTGCTTTTGCCTACGCGCTTTGTTAGTTATTTTATTATTGCGTAGTTATCTCTCAGTAAAGAATTTTGTAGATTACATTAAGGATATTTTTTCTTCTTTCCATTCATGCATCTGTGCCAATGACTTATGTTATATACTTTTTATTTATAACAATATAAGCGTGATCCGGGGGACTTGTAGATATGGTTGAAGTCCACGTTGGCTAGCGGGGCGGAGCTGCCAAACTAATTTCATGAACTGGGCTGTGGGCTTTTGATATATCTCAAATAAACCATCCTCCCTAAGATGCGTTTCCACCAGAGATGTGCGAGGATGCGCAGCGAGGGATGGGTTTGCAAAGAACCAATCATATCGTTTCATATAGCGTTTGAGGCGATACTATTGGTTCTTTACACGTGCCTCGCTACGCATCCTAGCTTATCTCGTGTGGAAACGCAGCCTTAACCTGAAATCTCAAAATGCTTCAGATATTGTGTGGTGGCAGATATTGGATCTTTGACCGATTTACATGAAACATGGCTAATAAAAAAACCGCAATCATCCTTTTTAGAGCTAACAGATCTACAATGCCACATAAAGATACACACACGGACAGTTATTTACGTCAAACTTGTATACGACCCTATTTTTGTGTCTGGGGTTAAAACCACAGTTTAAAACGCTAGTAAGACTTGAGTAGTAGTAACATATTATTTTTCATAGAGCATGAGTGAGTAATGAAACGTATGTGTATGTATGTATGTATATGCGTGAGTTCTTATGTTACTTTAACCTTAGTTTGATGATAAAATAGATGGTGACAGTGAGATTATCACATTACTTTTAACGAAAAACGGTACGATACGGTCTACATTGACAGGGTCGAGCTGTGAAACTAATTTCGTGAACCAGGCAAATAGCTAACATTCCTCTAGTAATCTTTATAATGAAAATTGTATATCATTCAAGGATACGATACAATCCCATCCTTATAACATCTGACAGTCATAAATCGATACAACTTTAAACCAAAAATTCAAGTCTAGTTCATGGAAAGAGTGTTAAAGAAATTATTGGTCGTGTTCATTGAATTTGTACAAGTTTCGGAGTTGGACTTGTACAAATTTCGATTTTCATCGAGCAGTAATTTCTTAGTATACGTATGTAGTCTTGTACATAGTAGTGCGTAGAATTAGATTTCTATAGATAACGTAAGTATTAGTACGGCAAAATATTTTTTTTCTCGTGTCACTAAAATTATTAATATTTTGTTTTTCTTTTAAAAAAGCCTCTTGAATGGCCTAATGATTTTACTACTTTGCATTTTGTGTACTGAAATAGATGGTAGTTTCTCGACGGAGCAAACCACGAGCAAACATTTATAACAGTGATACATAGATACTCAAAATTAACGAATCGATTTTATCTCCGGTGCGTGAAGTAATACTAAACTTAAATTAAAGTAATCCTCTTGGTGAATTATTATTTCAGTTCCTATGATAAAACTAACGTTATAGGTTGTATATATAGCGGTAAGAATAACATTATCCCTCAGCCCCCGGAATCACAGACACAATAGAAAATCTATTGTGTCGTGGCCCGATCGGGCCGCTCGGTGGTCAAGGGGTTAAGATATAGATTAGTTATTACCCAACAGGCTGCAGTTAGGTTAGGAAACTCACATAAATTCATTAAATTTTTATTTCATTCATTCACGATCATAACACGTCACTGAACTAAATGCCGAATAGGTTTAACAATAAGCATTGTGAATATCATTATCATGTAAGAATGGTTACTTATTTTTTTTATATTTTAAATTTTTTATGTGTGCATGGCGAAATCATTTCATTGGGAGGACTCAAACTCAGGGTGTAGCGTATTGAACAGATTATAGGGTACCTGCGGATAGACCGCGTTGTCGCGGTTTAGAAAAATCTATATCTATATCTATATATCTATATCTATATATATATATCTATATATCTATATTCTATATCTATATTCTATATAATATTATAAAGAGGAAAGGTTTGTTATGTATGTATGTATGTATGTATGTATGGTTTTCACGCATAAACTACTGGACCGATTTCAAAAATTCTTTCAACATTAGAAAGCTGCATCTTCACTGAGCAACATAGGCTATATTGCATTTTCAAAAAAATTAGAGATCCTTACCAAAAATGCAATAATGTAACCCAAGATGTAAAAAATTCCTTTATAAAAATTCTGTCATCGCGTGCGCTGCGGAATCTATTCCTTGAAGTACGAGGATGTTTCTTATGAAAAAAAAACGTAAATATGTAGGTACCACGGGCGAAGCCGGGGCGGACCGCTAGTATATTATAAGTTACGTAAAAGTACCTACAGCAGTTTTCAAGATATAGGTCGTTTTCGATGATTCAAAACAACACAACCCTTTGGCACTTAACATGAAATATATTTTTATGAACGGCCACAATGTTCTCTACCCGTAAGTGTCAAATTATCTTTTCATTACGGAACACCCTGTATATTGGTTGGAGTTCACATCGGCGGAGCGGGGTTGGGGCTCCACATTTGAGAAAAATTGTATAATTTATTGTGTAATAATATATTACATACAAATTATTGAATATATAGTTGCTCTCGTATTTATTTATAAGGATGTGCACAGATATTTTAATATGACTTGAATATGAATTTCTTTTGCCTACGCGCTTGGTTATAGTTATTTTATTATTGCGTAGTTTTCTCTCAGTAAAGAATTTTGTAGATTACAAGGATATTTTTTCTTCTCTCCATTCATGCATCTGTGCCAATGATTTATCTTATATACTTTTTATTTATAACAGTATAAGCGTGATCCGGGGGACTTGTAGATATGGTTGAAGTCCACGTTGGCTAGCGGGGCGGAGCTGCCAAACTAATTTCATGAACTGGTCTTTTGATATTTCTCAAATTAGACAAATTATAAATCTCATGATGCTTCTAACCAAAGAATATCAAACTATACAAGTGATAGAAATACTACGAGCCCACGAAGTCTATAAACGCCAAATTTCTTCAACAGCCTGGCAGCATTAACAACGAAGTAAAATAAACACATGAATTTTCAATCCTAAATATCCAAAGCCCGATTAAAAGAAAAGTTCATGAAATTATTGATAAAGAAATTATTGCCTAGGTTCATTAAGTGGTCACAACACCTACAAGAGAAAGCTACTATTGACCTGAGCAGTAACTTCTTTCGTAGAGTAAAATTCTTATCACTCGTTCTTATCAGTCGTATTCTACTCACTAAAGAATTCATATATAAAGTATGTATTAGTATATTGCAAATCTCGAAGTCGTTTCTAAAAAGTTAGTAGAAGGGTGACAAATCAACATCGAGCTATGCTGCGCTGTACTGCGCTGTGCTGTGCTGTGTTTCTTAAGCTACGTTTTTTTAACAATTAAACGATGCTGCGCTGTACTGCGCTGTGCTGTGCTGTGTTTCTTAAGCTACGTTTTTTAACCTTCCTATACTCGCGCGTTGGTCTGTGAGACCGACGAAACACATTTTCGTAATTATTTTTATGCAGGTAAATCCTGTGAAGTCGAGTTCCTTGCTAGTTTCCGGATTTGGGGCTAACTTCATTTTAGTGCAGGTCGCGGCGTGGTCGGCAGAAGTTCACGTGTCATAGCATTTGGCGCCAATCGGTCCATGAGACCGACGCGAGTATAGGTGCAAGTTTTTGTGTAAGTATTAATATTATATATTTTGTACATTTATATATTTTTTAAGACTTTGAATACTTTATGAAGTATGCATAGTAAAATATATGTATGAATGTTGCTCTAAATTACATTTTGACCAATTTTTTAGGCCATACTTCATGTCAAAATGAACGATGATCAAATCAGATTGCTGCTGGCTTGGCAGAATCAAGTTCTGTTTCTGCTATGAAGACGAAAATGACAGTGAGGTGGAAGACAACGTGGAGATACAAGAAGAGACATACGAAACCGAGCAAGACGATGACAATGAAGAGATATCTGAAGTTCCCGTGATTTTTACTTGGGAAAAGATGGACAGACAAGGCTCAAAACTAAGCCAAACATTTAGTTTATTATTATTACTTAGAAGTTTATTTTGTTTTGAAAAAGAAGTTCTGTTTTTAAAGTGAAACTTTTATTACATCGTCTCAAACTTTTTGGTCTGTGTAGCGCATGTCGCGTGTATCGCGGCTGCCGAGTAGGTATACCTACTCGGCAGCCGACCGTCACGCGACATGCGCTACACAAAGCAGTGTTCGGAACCGTTCGAACAGTTTCACTTTTACCGTGGTTTCATAAAACCACACAACATTTTTTTTAGTTTAGTTTAGTTTAGCCGGGCGGCCGGCCGGTACCGCCGCAAACGCTACGTCCCGCAATTTTTAAATCTGTAATATCTTCGAAAATATTCACTTAAATCATACGGTGTAAAGGGCCATATAGATCTATATTAAATGAACAATGTATTCAAGGTATTTAATTGGTTAAGGATTAATGCTGTATTGGTTAAAATCGCTTCGAAAATTAGCCATTATTTGTCGTAAAAAGTAAATGACAAAAATAAGTTATTGTGGGTTATCCATAAGAGATAGACATATACCATCCCGGACTTTTCTGTAGACCTTTTCAATGTGTATAAATACTTAGTACATTATTATGATAAAACTCGTAGGGTTCAGCCTGCGTTTGCAATGTAAGTGGAATAAATGTAATTTTTTACGACATCACATTAGAAACCTCAAAAATAACAGTACTTCTCCACTATTTAATGGATGTTATTATACATATAAACCTTCCTCTTGAATCACTCTATCTATTAATAAATAACCGGCCAAGTGCGAGTCGGACTCGCGCACCGAGGGTTCCGTACAAATAAGTTTAAAATTATTAAAAAAAATATATTATGTGATGTAACTAAAAATTTATGGTTTTCGTAATTTTTCCTTTATCTATGCTATAAGACGTTGCTTCGTACCAAATTTCAAGATTCTGAGTTCACGGGAAGCACCCTGTAGGTTTTGATTCCCTTGCAAGTGTCGAAAATTTGCGGCATAAACGGCTGTATCTTTTGATTGCGTTTGCTTAGAAGTTTGATTTTTTCACAGCTTCAAGGGACAGTAGACCTGAGTAATTGATATAAATTTCAGCTTCATACCTCCACGCGTTCCTGAGAAAAAGGGTCTTGACAGACGGACGGACGGACAGACGGACAACAAAGTGATCCTATAAGGGTTCCGTTTTTTCCTTTTGAGGTACGGAACCCTAAAAAAAAACTGCATCAAAATCCGTTGCGTAGTTTCAAAGATTTAAGCGTACAAAGGGACATAGGGACATAGGGACAGAGAAAGCGACTTTGTTTTATACTATGTAGTGATAAGCTCGACACAGCGCAGCATGGCAGAGCTCCATAAAAACATAGCACAGTTCGGCACAGCGCGGCTCAGCATGGCGGGTAGCGCGCCTCGCTCGAGACTGCTGCGTTTTTAAACAGAGCGTAGCCTCACACAGCGCAGCACAGCATGGTTTGTTTGTATCCTCATTAAAATATTAGACAAGCGAGTTGACCAAACACAGCACAGCGCAGTACAGCGCAGCATAGCTCGATGTTGATTTGTCACCCGAAGAATTGGCACATATGTCCCATTTTGATTGACACCCAAAACATCGGCGGTTCTGAACGCAATTTTTCTTACAACAAAATTAGAATCAAATTATCATCATCATCATCAGAAGGAAATCATCTCATCCTCACGGAAGATCAGCATGGCACAGTAAGCTATACTATGATGAGTGAGGTGGCTGGAGACCTATTCTCCTATAACTGCAAAAATGTAATGTTAATGCTGGCGAAATCGCGAATGCTTCGCGCAAAACAATGCGAATTGATACTCCTAGTGACAAACTACTTTAAGATTAACTGCATACTAATGCTGTTTGTAAATAAAATCTGTGAACCACATTATATTTGTAATTGTAGATATTGTATGCGAATAGTGAGTAGTAATTGTATATAAAGTGTGGCGAAAACATGCCTAGGAGGACTCATGTACATATAGGTAATGGTTGGAGTTCATACCGATGGAGCGGGTTTGGGGCTCCACGTTAAAGTTAACTGAATAATTCGGCTTGTATATTTATTTTGGTTTGTTTGAAACTTCTGGATATGTTTTATTTCACCCATTTGTCGATTAAAATGACATATATTACATGAATATATCAATCAAAAACTGTAAAACAGGCTATCAGTGAATTTATCAGCACGTCGTGGCCAAACTAGCGGACGGATTTTGCTATGGCATTTTTGTCTTTTACTATTTTTGTGCTATTGTTACCGTGCTAACCTCCTTAAATAGTGGTTATCGAGAGGTCTTGGGTTCGATTCGTGGTGAAGGAGAATAACAAAAACAATTTATAAAGTTAAAGAACACACTTAAACTCATGAAATTATTATTATCACAGATCATTAATAAGTTTATCAAAATCGCGTAGTAAAGAGACGGTTACATATTATAAACTTATTTGTGAAATTAAAAAAAGCGTGTTAAAAAGATCTTCGCCAGAAAACTGAATTATTAGTTCGCAAAAACTTGATTATTGAAACAAAAGTACGTTTGCCCTATATCTCTTAAAGGCAGGGTAAACGGAATTGCAAAAATATTTTTGTCTACTTAACCTTAATTCAAAAATGCGTATGTATGCTTCATTAATTGCATATGGAATTAGTTTATAAAAAGATAATTCCGGGGGACTTATTTTAATGGTCGAAGTTCACGTTGGAAAGCGGCGGTGGAGCTCTCCAAACCTTTTCATGAATTTACTTTCTTCAAGAAGGTTATAAATATTCGTGAAGAGGGAGCAAAAGTTATCAGGCATATTATTAAGGTAAAAGGTAGATAGGTAGATAGAAGGTAATATTATAAGATAGAAAGGCTTAATTATACCTATATAAAATAAACATTAAATAAATTATTAAAAATACGCCCCCACTGTTGTGCTATTTAAATCACATGTTATTTTAGACAAAACGGTGAGGTGTAATAAAAAATCACAAAAAAAAATAAACATGAAAAACCAAACAAAAAAGATTTATTGTATCCGTAGCGTATTATATAAATTTTAAGATAATTTAGTTACGTATTGCATAATATGCCTGATAATATAAAATTAATCTTACTATCACATCTAACTAATTATTATTATTAATTAAATATAAGTAGAAATTAAGTAGTCTTAAATAACTATGTAATAGAACATTTCTTCTTACATTTAATTATTATTAAAAAATAAAAAAAATATTTAAAAAAGAAAAAAAAAATTATAAAGGTAACAAAAATACAAAAAAAAAATGATAGTAATAAATTGTTCGGAACTAATCTTAGGGGTCTTCTATAGGATTGGCGTATAAGATGACATTTTATCTTAACATGATATAACATTAAAATCGATATAATCTTAATAATATAATATAATATATAAGATTAAGTTAAGATAACAAAACGTCTTCTAATTAAGTTTGTGTATTGTTATATTCCTAATAGATAAAATAAGTAGTCCATAAAAGTAAACAAAAAATAAAATAAAAAGGAAAAAACGAAAACACAAAAAAATGGTAGATATATTATAGCTGTAGGTTTCGGGAGGACTCACGTTGTTTTAATTAGAAAAAATACGGAGTAAGGCTTCTGAATGACGTCTTAAACCCGTATGTTTCTAAGTAAAGCAAGGCATACCATGATGTCTCTATAACTGATTATAAAATGCAGAGTCAGAAATATGTGATGTCTCTTTACAAACTCAGATTTCGTTAGTGACGTCATGGCTAGATGGGTCGGAGTTCACCGTTAGGAGCGGGGCCGGGGCTCCTAAAACTTAATAAAACCACGGAATCTGACACTTAATGTAGGCCAACTACATGTAAACAATGACATAAATTATCATCGATTGCTATTGTGCGAGCAAGACAACAACAACAAGACGTATTTGTATTATATTATTTATTTGCGTATATTTTGGTCTATATGTATATATATCTTTCTATTTTTTGATTTTAACTTGTTTATTTGTATGTATTAAGATCTATCTATCTAGTCTACCAGATATTGCAAATGCGAAGTATTTCATTGATATTTGACACGTTCGAAACATTTAGAACGTACGACATTTTTTGCGATTGAATTAAAAACACTGCGCTATGAAATGCCACAAACGTCTGTTATCTCCAAGGAACTACAAAACATAGCTATAAATGTTTTTAATTGAATCGCAATGACATGAATCAAGCGACTTGAATATGCGAGTTGAATCCTTAATGACATGTGAGCGGTAGCGGGGCTGGCTGTAGTTTGTGAGGAATAAAAATGCGTTGGGGGCGTCGGGGCAAACATTTTTAATGAAGCTAAGATATATGACTGATGTATTGCAGCGCTTTTCACCAAATGGTTTTATTGTACGCTAAGCATGCGAGCGAAGCCAAGATAGGTATAGGAGCTAGTAGTTTGAGATTATCTCACCCAAAAAAAACCGTAAAAAAAACAAAAAAATATAAAAAAAATCCAAAAATTGATAAATAATTAAAAAGAATCGCTTGTCTTAATAATGTTATAATGAAAAATATATAAATGAAAAAAAAATATATATATAAAAATTATAAAATAATAAAAAAAAATGCTTGTCTTAATAATGCTATAATGTTAATGTATTTGAAAATATTTCATCTACGTAGGTTAACATTTATTGACGTAGCGTAGTAAAAAAAAACCTAATTATAGGTAAGTAAATAATCGATGAAAGTGTATTGTGATAATATGATGTAGATTGTTATTACTTAAATGAACTCTTCTTTAAGGCCTATTCAGATTAGAGCGGTATCCGCTACCGCTGTGTGTAGCAGTATCCCGATCAGTATAGTCGGATAGGTACGCGATTAGAGTCTCTATAATATACCGTGTAAGAGATTTAATCGCGTGTCATCGGGATACCGCTACCCACGGTGGTAGCGGGTACCGCTCTAATCTGAATAGGCCTTTAATGTGGCAAGCATTGATGAGAGGAATGAAGTAGATGTAGAGTTAATTTCCATGTAGTTTTGCGTATTATAATTAAAAAAAAAATTCCCGACTAAAAAGAAACAAAAAATATGCTTATTTCTAAGGCCCTACATTTTGCGAACGATTTCATTATTTAGCATTTGCAGTTAAAATGGTGTGTATTTTACTGAAGATATTTGAAACAAAACCGGTTCATATTGCAAATTACTTCCAAATATTTTAAATTATAATTGCGATTAATTTCTTTAATTATTATATCATAATGACATCTTTTATATTATCTACGCGCAGAAAATAAGAGCTTATTCGGAGACTAACTATAACTAACAATAATTCGTATTGTAACAAATTCTACTCGTAAATCTTAATAATATTAAACTCATACTTTTCCATTTAATATGAAGATGCAACATTATCATGTTAAATTATTTATGAAGAAAAAACCATTTAAGCACCTTGTGCTTTACATGGTATTTTTCTGTAATTAATTTTGTTTTACACGCATACATAGTGGATTCAAATTAAAAAAAAAAAAGTTATTGTTTAATCATCAATTTCCATAACGTTCAAAATACACTACAAAGGATAAAGACTCATTCACATTTTTCATATACCAAAGTTAGTCATAGTGCTTACATCCTAATGCCTTTTCTGTACTGTAACAAATGCGAAGGCTGACATAACTTCTGAGACATACATCACCATACAGTATGGGAATGGTACATGGATGTTTAATTTCCCGTAGTCAATTATAGATGTAAGTGCATACTAGTGTTAGAATACAGTTCATATGAGTATAGGAATAGGAATCACTATCAGTAATTCTATTTCAAATTACGTATGTAATTTTTAGAAAATAACTTAGGTATAATAATGCTTTTTCGCTTGAATAGTTTAAGGCATATTAGCCATATTAGGTACATATTATTAGACATATGATTCAAAGTTAATGTGTACTAAGAAATTGCTAAGATTATAGATGGTTTCACATTGAATATTAGTATGTAGTAAATAGTGTTAGATATCGAGGTGTCGACTAACTCTTTATCTGTAGGTTTATTATAATATATTAAATATAGCAATAATATAATATAATCTTTTTAAAATCTAAGCCCTTTCGGGCATTCAGTATATAAAACGACTGGTGTTATATATTGTTCCTAACGTTCTGTAATTTATATATTTCATAAATATTCTCTTTATTTCAGAGATAATCCTGCCTAACTATTTTAAGTGTATATAAATAAAATTAAAAATTTCTCACTTTCATTATATTGTAAATTTCATTAGAATAATTACTGTTGTAAAACGAATACATCCAAGGCGTCAACAGCGTTAAGGCGAAGGCCGTGTAAATACCAACAAATGTACAGAATAAACGAACGTCAATTCGCAAACACGACTAGAATCCGGCTCGATAAAATTTATCAATATAATCAAAGTACCACAATATTTTATCAATAAATCACTTTCGATATATCGCATGATTTTCGCTACTGTATAAACGAGTCAGATACGTGAATGTATGAATATATGATTTGGCGAAACCGATAAAGTATTAATTAGTTACGTATAATTTTTGAGTTACACAACCTAAGAGTCATGCTGTATGTATCTTTGTAGAAATAATAATAACTTCTCGTAATATAATATCTCTTATAATATAATATTATAATATTATGTACTACGCAAACGGTTACGCATACTTGTATATTTCATTAGCATCCATTTCTGAATATATGTAGAAACATATAGATTATAATATATACTTCCTCTAATTACATTTTAAATAGGAATATATAAACGACATTTCAACATATACTTTATAAATATTATTTCTTATTATTCATACCTACTTAAAAAATCTTGTTATTGTACAAGTGTATTGGATTTTTAATCACACGTTAATAAATAATAATTAACTCCAATTGAGATAAAAAATCATCAAATTGTTTGTATTTGATGTTTATCAAAATATTGAATTTGCAAAGCTCTGTTTTCAACGATATTACCATACGATAAAATAGATACTCTAGAATAACATCTCACGAAATCCATCTAACGTTTGGATTATTTTATGTGAATAGTTTTAAGAAGTTCTTATAAGTATTCTAATATTGTGTAATTGTATACGTAAGTTATCATTAGTAAAAGTATCATAGTTGATAATTATAAAAACACAAAAAAAATTGTAGCTATGTAGTTTCGCAGATTAAAAATGTAACACAAAAAAAACAAAAAAAAAACAGTGTGTAAGTTTCTTTTTAAAATAGATGATATAAGATTAAAATGAAAACAACAATACATACCTCCAATTATAGATTTTTCATGGGAATCATAATACATAATGTCACTAATACAGTCGGTTAATTATTTGCACAACACTAAAAGCTCAAATCCTATCGTATTTATCGATAGTTTTACAACACTACGAAAAAATGAAAAATAACATTTTTCCAACTTTACAGAGTATAAAACATTTAACTACATAACAACATTACAACATGTTATGTATGTAATATGTAAAACGATATCTATTTTACAATATACTACATTATTTAGGGATTTTGGTGTTGTTCAAATAAATTTTGGTAATATTTGTTTGTTTATAGACATGTCTATATTTATTATTATTTTTCATTTTTTCGTAGTGTTTTAAGCCACATTTACGAAACATTTTTGTAATAGTCTATTCTAGAACTTGTGTACCATAGAGTCTAAAATCGTCAAAATATCGCATTTCAATATTGTAATTTAGTAAATTAGCAATATAGTAATAATTGTTTTAATGTGTGTGTAATTTTTGATCTTAGAAATAAATTAGCATCTTAAACGGTATATTTTATTTTTTATCCGTAATTAGTTTATCCAATTTTTATCTGAATACGAATATTTTTAGTAAAGGTCTTAAAATTACTCAAATAACTCGTATACGCTATAAATAAATAAAATTTTTAAGTGGGTGAAGCGAGTTTATTCCATTTTTAGATAAATGAGAATTTCTAATGTACCTACTAGCATTAGAAATTTTAATTTGAATGATATTTATGAAATTATTGAAATTAAATATAAACAGAAATTATTGAATTGTTAATAATAAACTTAAATATTCTTTTTATTCAGAAAATTCTCCACTATTTCACTATTTTAGGTGAAATTATTTGTTGGGGGGACTCGTTTATATTGGTTGGGGTCCACCGTGGTGAGCGTGGATGGAGCTCCCACATCAAATTAAAATTAAAATCAAAGTAAATATAATAAAATACTGTCTAGCCCATTGAGCCCCAAACGGCCCGATCGGTCCACGACACAATAGATTTTCTATTGTGTCTATGATTCCGGGGCCTGAGTTACTAGTGTTATAAAAAAAAATAGTTACAGTAAAAGAGAAAACAGTGCACATCACGATTTTGTTTAATAACTCAGTATATAGCTAAGATACTATATATTACATGACTATGTATTAAGCGAAAAAATTCAAGTAGTTGCTTATATCAATTAATAGATTTCTGTTAAGAAATGGTCATCCTCTCTACACTGGAATATTTATAGAATTTGCGTATTTTCTCGCGAGAAATATCTATCTACCCGCATTCAAACGCAAAACAAAGATGGAATATATAACATACTATACTTATAAGTTTTCTTCGTGTTAGGTATACGAATATAAATAAGTACATAATAACTCAATTGACAACGAATTTAATATTGTCTACTTTTATAATAATCTTAAATCGGGCTATTTTTGTACAGATATATCGGTTCAACTTATACAATTCCTTCATAATTCACAGAGCATCATTACAAGTACCTACACGATTCGTTTTTCTTACGGACAGGTCAAATATTTATATGCTCTATATTTATATCAGGCAACTGAAACTAAATATTTGCCTATCTGTACCAACAATGAATTGTATTAACTGGGCGGAATTTTCGAATCTCTTCCTTACTTCCTTGAGGAGCTTTTGACTGCGCGTAAATTTGGTAAGCACCACATAGATCGTTTCATGAGCCCTCTTTACAATGGGCAGCGTTGGGCGAGTAGAGACAATCACGATAGTGTAGAGGGCCTTAATGTCTATGATCGGCCGTCATTGTAGAAGTTTATTCATAATTGCCGTATTGGCGGCAAACATGGACGATCATTTGTTGGGCCAACGCTGCCCATTGTGAAGAGAGCCTTAATAAGAAGATGAATTAGAAGAGTGGTTTGACCTTGGTTTGACACATCATCCCTTCAACTAATGGTACGAGGAATCTGTTACTGCTATATCAAGTTCCAGCCGAGGTTGGTAATTAAATGAATGAAGAAGAAAGAAAGCTGACTTTTTGAAAAAAGGTAAGTTAAGATGAGGCGAATATAACATGCCATCCTGACCAAATAGCTGAGATTTTTTATCCGTATTCATATTCGAATTTCATAATAATAATAAATATTTATTGCATCGTCTGGCATGTTATAATATTAGACTACCTGGTTAAAAATTAAAAATGTTATCTAATATTTTATACGTTTCAGTGATATATTTTTAGCTAGGTTTTGACAAACATGAAATCAGGTACACTCAGGTATACAATTTTAATTGTAGTTGCTTTAGAGTAGGTAGTGTGGACTAATTTAAAAACACGTTGATTGCAATTTGTAATATTCCACTTTAGTTGGATTTGAAAACAACATTTTATTAAACGAACTCGAAATAAGCTCTACAGATTTGATTTTATTAAATTATTATTAATCTAAGACATTTTGTCCCATAAAGAACACTGAAAAAAATGCAAGAAATATGATCTTTTGTTGACTTCTCTAATAAAGACGGAGGATCTCAGTTCGTTGCGAAAGTACCAAGAAGTATTTCGCTTATATCATGAAGAATTTAACTGAGAACGAAAGCCATTTATTCGTTACTATCAATTTTCTTCCAGAGAAAAATGATAGTAGCAAGAATGGCTTTTTTCTCAAGGTTCACGTCGTGGGAATTATCGAGTTTATGCGGAATTTGTACTAAGTGAGTTATTTGATTTAGTTTGTGTAGATAAATATGGAATTTGTATGTAAGAAGATATATCTATTGTTATATGTTAAGGTTATTTCTGAATTCTGTTAATTACGTTTGCGTATCTATTAAGTTTAAAGTTCGTTATGTCTGTTCTGTTATGTCTGGTTCAATTAAAAATAAATTTAAATGTACCGGTTTATGTGTGCTAATATGTTGAGTGCATGTGAAGCTTGCGGAATATTATTTTTAAAGGTAAGAATTAAAATGTTATACTAGAGAATTAATATTATGAATATGTTAAAAATAGTTAATCGGCAAAAATAGCTATGGGTCTTGAGCTTTGAGCTTCTCAATTATAATTTAACAGCTCTTTATTAATATATGAAATATTACTTATAATTTGTACAGGTTTTATACAGATCAATTCTCTACAGATGTTAGTTAAATAATATTCAGAAGGTGTTAAATATTGTTATCAAATATGGACAAGTGAAGGAAGATAGAAAAGAAAGAGGAGAGAGGCATTCACAAAAAATAAAAACAACGGAGCACGATGTTACTATATTATGAGCGATGATATCATCTGAAAGACATAATAAAAAATTGGTTTGCAAAACGACTTAATACTGAAAATAAAAATAGCTCTATGAATAAGAGAGAGACTGAACAGACTTGTTTTTTTGCACCGCATGCGACTTAATTTAAAGCAGAAATCTGCCTTTTCTCTTGGATACGAAAATATTTCATAGAAGAAGAATATTTCACAGAGAGAACAAAAATTCTATAGTATTCAACTTGGTAGAGTCCTACAAAGCAAGAAAGACCCACAATGTAAAGAAACATTTCCTTCTCACTATAATCCGACAAAATCGGATGTCCTTATCCTGCATTAGCTTGAATATTTGCCGAGCCATTCAGTGTTGACATTCCTCGCATTGCCAACTTCCTGCGAGTGACGCAACTTTCACGAAGTTAGTATTCCGCGAGACATTTAGATTCAATTCTGTACATTTTATATGTTTGTAAACTGAAATATTAGCATCGTATAATAGAGAGTATTTGCTTTGGAATTTTCTTGAATTGAATCGTGAGAATTGGTAACAAAGAGTGCTCAAGAGTGTTGCTGCTATTGATTCCTTTTAAATATAAAATGTGGATGTTTGTTGGTTACAATAACTGTTCAGTAGTTGCTTTTTATTTTATGTGTAACTTGGAAAGCTAACAAGCAGGAAAAAGCAAGGGATAAAGCCGAAAAAGTCTTTTAAAAGTAAAAGGTAGAAAGCAAACAACCAGGAAAAAGCAAAGGATAAATCATATTCGACTTCATATTTCATGTTACACTTGGAAACGCAATGTTAACCAGAACTTCATTATGCAGTGAACGCACGGGCCACATGAGGATGTGGAATATCTGTAATTGTATTGGGGTGGCTTATCCACAACATGGTAATTACGAGCGGCGGGTTACAGGATATGATGTGCAGCATTTGATTATGGTATCACGTGGACACCAAATTCGAATATTCTAGAATTTTGAGTGATATGCGTGTTGAAACTTTTGAATGGTGGGAAAAGTTTTAAAGTGGACTGTATTTGCTTAATTTTGACTGAGTGTGAATATGTAAATATAACACAGTCTCTAAGATTTATGTTTTCTTTATTTTGTTATAATATATTAAATTAAAAAATTACTACGCATTTCTTTGTATTATTCGTGCTTTAAAGTTATCAAATTTTAGTTAGGTATTACGATTTGGAATAAAATTATTAAACCACGTTAGCAACAGTGTTTCAAATGATTCAAAGTAGGTACGCCGAAACATGATCACTACGAAATTTATGTGTGAAATGAAATTGTATTTTGATACAAGCATGTAAACAGAGTCCCTGGTCAATTTATTTTGTTTTCATACCTATTGGAATCATATTCATATTATTCGAAATAAATTAAATTCGATTTTGGTTGTGTTGAAACTTGTATAATTCTAGTTAATTTTTTGAATATTTATTACTTAGTTACGAGGGATACTTAAAGTTGTGCTTTTCTTATATTTTAATTTTATATATTTTCCAGCTGATTAGACAAACACAACAATTATTATTATGGCTTGGAAGGTAAGTCTCTATTATGTTTCCATTTTTATCAGATTGATGTTTGTTGATAATTATTTCCTTTTTAGGTATTCAATTTACGAGAAAATTCTTCTCTCCCCACAACATACGTAGGTGCCTATTGTAAAAATATAATCTGGAACAGCTTACAACCTACAGAAAAGATAACAAACCGACACACCATATATTTTTAAACTTGAATCACACTGGAAAAGGCCTCATTACTGCTATCGATTTTGACTAAGCATCCCAATTGAGCATAGAAATACTCATTCATGTATTGCTACATATAACGACTCTAAGCTCCCAAAAAAAGCAAGTTGAATGAATAAATGTTTGAGTTTGATACGGGACTATAACACAAATATCAGGAAAGCGGATGGAATTCAGAGGATATTAATTTGCAGTTAAAAGTTTAGCAAACGCTTTATAAAAGTAAAGGCAAAATATAGAGCTCGAGAACTGCTGAATATGAAAAGAAGAAAAGAATGTAACATGTTGTTCAGTTACAGAAGATAATTAAGATATTAATACCTTTTTTCATTCGAAAATTAAAAAAATTGTCAAAGGCAAATGCTTATAATAATCCTTGAGTCGGATGATTACATCATTATATTTTTGACAAATAATGCAATATTTGTGACTTGTAGCTTTGTAAAGATGCTTCCAAGTTCCATTTGTAAAAGAATATATTATAATTACATTAAATGTTTGCTTATTTCAAAAATGCTTTGTAAGTCAAAATATAATACAGTACTCCAAAATTAATAATGCGCATGCAAATCTTCGCTAATTGTCGTATTTCCGAAAACACTCGAATCATTGAAACGTAAGAGCCCTAAACAATGCACTTGCATTTTACACCTTGTTCAAAAGAAATAAAAGTCAATTCACAGTCATACACAATCAAAAACAAATCGGGCGGCTAGGTGACGGTAGCCTGTCAGTCAAAAAACTCAAAAATCCGTCAGTCGTCTTTAAATATTGGTGGTGACTGCACGTGTTCTCTCTGTGTGGAATTATATAGAGCTGCTATTACATACCCTTCTTGGTTTTGTTTGTAAAGGTGAATTGAATTAATCGATGAAATGATTTACACAGGTGATAGCAGTAGGGAAAGTGAAAATGAAGAAGAGCATAATGAAAGTTCCGATGTATCTAAAATGTCAGAAATAAAGATAATCCCTGATTTTGATTGTTTTTATTTTTATTTTTTTGTAATTGTCATAATATTGAAGAATGATCAGTACTGTAAATACTTTTCAATTGAGATATTAATGATTAGATTTATATGTTTTAAATGTAAACCTGTGTTTGTACCAAAATTTATATTGTATAAAATATGGATTTTATACAATATAAATTTTGTGTTATTTTAACCTTCTTTTCTTCCATCATTACACCAGCTTCAGTAAGACACTTTAAAAGTACTATAAAATTTTCCAAGTAAATCAATCCAACAAAGATATATTCGCAATCGTGGGGTTATCCTCGCTATTTACTTACAAGGAATTATCGAAACAAAATCGTTACTTACAAATAAATATTAATCTCTTTTAGCACAAAACACATAATTTGACTAAATTATGCATGAAGAAAATGCATTTAACCACTCTATATACATATCATCTTCGGACGCTCCGGGAATATGACAGTTGCCGAACAGTGACGAAGATTTCTATGCGCATTATTACTTTTGGAGTACTGTACTTATTGCTAACTTGTTTTTTTAATTTGTAACTTTTATACCTATAAATAATGGAAAAGAAATTAGATTTTATATCCTTATAAAAATGTTAATATTTTAATACACCGTCGTCTGGTTAACTTTTAATCAAAGTGTTTACTTGCTATTAATTTCTAATTTAATCGCGTTTGTTGTTACTGACTTTCACAAAATTAGTTTTTCAGTGACAAGAAAAGCCTTTAAAGTTAGGAAATGTTTTTCTGTTTTTAATTAAATATTAATACCTGTTTTGCATCTTTATCTTTAAGTCGTGTACTTACGAATTTTTAAGAAAATAATTAAATCAAGTGGTAGTTATTATAAAATATTAAGCAGTTAAGGAATCAATGAACTCATTCATATTTTATTATTATGAATAGATATCAATGTTTCCTCTACTGATTCTATATTTTCTCAACTTATAAAAAAAAAAACACGACATTGAATTGACTGCCTTTTTTGGAAGGCAGAAGATACATCCATGTGATACCTACATCTAGCTATATATTCTGCAGACCTGAGTATTTTGATACAAGTTCTGAAGAATATGTAGTCAGATGTGGATTCATAAACAGCACCACTACTATGAAGAAAGAAAAACGTTAATAAATAAATTGGTATTGGTATATTTAGCATGAATTTTTTGTTATATTCTGTTTGAATACGGGTAGCGGATTTTTAGTACGTAAACTATTGTATGATTTAATATATACCTTAAAGAGTAAGGTTGAATTTTAACTTCTTTTATAAATGTTAAATATAGGTATGATTTAATATTTTATACCTTAAAGAGTTAGGATAAATAACTTGTTTGATAAATGTAATATAATATGTTTTAAGCCGGATTTTTATATAAACATTTTGGGGTAATTAAATTCATTTATTCGAAAGACAAAACAGACTCCGAACAAATAAACAAATAATAATTAATTACAGGTTTTTATCCCGTGTTTCAAGGAAACGGGCTTAAAAAATACTTTGCAGCTATCGGTAAGTATATAAACGGAAAATTTGTATCTTGAATGGATACCGCCTTGATCGCCTTAACAATGACGTCACGCTACAAAGGCAGGAAACGGAAATACGGTAACATGATGTATGGCATTTAATTACTTGCTCATTTAATTGGTGCTATATTTATTACTAGCTGTGCTCCGCGGTTTTACCCGCATTGCTCCGCTCCTGTTTGTCTTATTAATATAGCCTATTGCCTATTGCCTTCCTCGATAAATGAGCTATCTTACACCGAAAGAATTTTTAAAATCGGACCAGTAGTTCCTAAGATTAGCGCGTTCAACCAAACAAACAAACTCTTCAGCTTTATAATATTAGTTACAGATTGAATGGATATTTATCTACATGTTTCTAATTGTTTAATTTTTAATTATAGATCCTGGTTTGGTGACAACACACTGATACACTGAGAAGCTTGGGAGGAGATTGATTGAAGATTTACGAAGCATATTGCAACAAAGAATCTATTGTTCGCTTATAGTCTAAGATTCGAACCTAAATCGACCTTCACCGGGGTGATAATAGTGTGAGATCAATTTTATAATAATTTGATCCCATTCAATTATTGCTCCGGTGATTTAGGTTCGGATCAACTACTATAACAATTACAACAACAATCAATAACATCTATAGCAACCACGTGAGAAGAAAGATCTCATAAATGGCTTAAAATAAATTAACTTCCCGATATCGTTTTCTAAAATATCTATGCATCAGACTTCACAAATGAACATGGCTTAAAATAGGGTTCCGCCATTATTTTCTAAATCTAAAAAGTCGCGTCGATACGCTGTGTCTCGAGAATCAGGTATGGATTGAACCCAATCCTTAAATAATTTTCCTTATGTATAAATTGAATTTATTGATTAACCTGTATTACATTTTTAGATCATTGACCCCGAGGTTTTAAGGGGTTGTCGTGATGTGATCAGACAATCAAAAGTAACCTTTAAGATCGTTTTTACGGACTATCAGTGGATTAGCTACAAGATAATAATGATTCTGCATGTATTGGGTATTCAGTGAAGCATTATAACGGTTAGTTATAGTTGATGCATTGTTTATTCAATACCTTTTTGTTTTATTTACACATTCATTTTAATCCTAACCTTATTTTAGTGGGCCATTGAACAATCTGTAGTAATGTACTGCAATGTGATAAGTTTTTAGAAACACATAATTATTGTCTTTCTTTTTGCAGGTATTGAAGAAGTGGAGTTCAAGAACTTCAAGATTTCATCAACAGTCAGTCTGCACACGCCGAATTTATTAGTATATTTGAATTAGAAATTTGATTTTGAACTTATAAGATTTCAAAGTCTCTGTTTCAAAATATTAGATATTATAAATATATAAATAATTTAAAATTAATTCGTCAATAATTAATATCACATTGTAATATTGCTGCGTGTATCCACTCAAAATAAGATTTAATGATGTTTCAAGGTATAATTTAAGAATTGGTACTGTCATTTTGATTCTGTTATTTTGTTAGTAAATAAAAGATACCTTAGGCGCGGGACAGACACAAGCGGCACGGCCGCGGCGCGCATCGGGCGCACTGCCGGCGCGCATCGGGTGCGCTATTGGCTATTTCCAAAGTTCTTTCATACAAAATGTAGAAGAAGGAAGCTATCTAACGACTTTAACCGGCATTACAATGCCTTATTTATTCTATTGAAACAGCTTTTCCAATGGTAACTATTTGCTATCTAATATGATTCAATTCTCGTCTAGTTGAGTAAAAAATGTTTGTGTTGATCCGCAAAGCTTACATAAATCCTAAGGGCTAAGATTAAAACTGATTTGGAAAGGTCAAGTATCTACTTACTGGCTCTTAATCGACCTCCACCCTATATTGATTTAGCTATTTTAACGACACTGAACCATGACAATAGATACAATGCACGTAGAATCCTATAGAGTTTCTTTTATAAGGGTTGAATGCGGTAATTTGGTTAAAAGGTGTTTTGAGTGAGTTAAGCTGAATCGATGTCGATAGAACTTGTACTATTAAATAGAAGAAAGCTGTTTAAAAATGGTTATAATTCGATGAATTTTAACATGATGTATAAGTATTTTATTTTCGTTTTATCGCTGTTCAACTCGTGTAGAGTAGGATTACTAAGAGATATAAAGCTGAAAACTTTGTTTGTTTTATGAATGGGGTATTCTCAGGAACTACGGGATCTAATTGAGAGATTATTTTTATGATGGATAGTCCATTTTTCAAAGGTTACATAAATCATACTACGATCAATAGAAGCAGAGCATCAATGAAAAATGTTGCAAAAATTGGAAATATTTTGAGAACAATCGAAGGAATGTGAAGAATGGAGTTTCAAATATAATAATATATATAGCTGTTTTGTATTAAAATATTTTCTTTGAACCATTGACGAGAATGTAAACAGTTTAAATGTTCGTCTGTCCATCCATCAGTGCAGACGTGGTGCAAAACAGTTTGAAGAGGTGCGCATATGGCACGCCCGCGCCCGCGCCGCTTGTGTTTGACCCGCGCCTTAAGTAATTTGAAAGCATGTTTGAAGATGAAAACTAGTTAAAAATTAATTCACCAAATTATAATATAGTTATCATTAAGTGTTTAATTTTAATCATATTTTTATTGTATCCATTCATTTTGCTTTTATTGATATGAGAGAACGATATTGTAATTGATATCACTGTTGTAAAATCACTTTACTTGAAATAAAAACGCAAAAAAGATTGTCATGTTCTTAGGTCATGTTTATAAAATGTTTTTTTAGTTTGCATTTGCGAAGGTTCCTTTTTTACATATATTACAGGCATATTGGACATATAATATAAAATGTATGAGAATATTGCATTTTTAGGGAGTTCGTCGTTACATCGAACTTCTAAAAAATGCTTATAGCTCATGCTTTTTACTAACTACTGGAATTGAAGATTGACGACCGTTTATCTAAACTGTGTTATTATTTTATTGTATTATAACTTTACTTATAACTAAAAAGGAACTAATTTGTCTTGGTTAAAGAATTTTAATCAAGCCAAATTAGTTCCAATAAGTTTATAAGTAGGTATCAACTATCACTTGATGTCGTTTAATTTTCTAGTTAATTCGTTAAAGTGAATTCTAAATATTACTTAGTCTATGCAAAACTATGTTTTCTTCACTGTATTATAATAGATTCGTTTTTTTTTTAATAATTTTAATATATTTTGGTGTAGAAAATGTTAATTTTAAGGTTGTTTACTGTGGTTCTATGTAAAGTAAGAGAATATTGCATTTTTGGAAATCACGTGATTTTAAACGCATTTCGAAAAATGTGACGATCTCACGCTTTATTACATCTTCGAGGAAGATTGAAGAAATCAGCAGAGAAGAAATAAATTTATTTTAGTTGTTATCATTATTAAAAATTAGCAAAATATAGTAATAAAAAACAAAAAGGAAAAAACTTACTTATTTGATATGAAATCTAATACCTACGTAAAAAATGTGAAAATAATAAAAATATATTATAATTAAAAAATAAACAGATTTTACTTTTCCCTCCAGTAAGTAGAAATAATAAGACATAAAAGATGAATTGGTTTTTCTATGCGCATATTTGTTTCACTGATCGATTTTATCTCGAAAGCTTTAATACTTAGTTATATTTTGATACTGCTGCAGCTGTGCACCCGGGCTTTGCCGTCTCTGGTGTGTGCACACTTGCACACGAATATCGTAACTGTCATACCTACTCATATCAGACTCAATGATTTCCAAGAAAAATGTGTGTTTAATTTCTTTAAGTATTAAATATTTTATATATTATGTGTTGTTTTATTTAATCCTTTAGTAGAGTATTATATATATATATATATATATATATATATATATATATATATATATATATATATATATATATATGTATAATATAAAAATGAATAGCAAAATGTGTTGTAAGCGCATAACTCGAGAACTGCTGAACCGATTTCGTTAATTCTTTTTTTATAATATTCCTTGAAGTACGAGGTTGTTTCTTATGGAGAGAAAACCAATACGAAATATGTACTACGGGTGAATCCGGGGCGGACCGCTAGTCTATACTAATATTATAAAGAGGAAAGGTTTGTATGTATGTATGTATGTATGGTTTTCACGCATAAACTACTGGACCGAGTTTGATGAAATTTGGCACAGACAATCTTTAGACCTTGAGAAAGAACATAGGCTACCTTTTATTGCGAAATAATAAATATGCACCACGGGCGAAGCCGGGGCGGACCGCTAGTATTGTATATATTGGGATATCGCTACAAGGTCAAGGTCAGATGCAATCGATTATATCTCATCGATTTTAGATTGAAGTATATTTTTTATATATGGTGCTGTTCAACCCATATTTTTAGGATGAGGACCAATTCATGTCACTTACAAGCATAAATAGTGTTCAATACCCATATTTCCTATTGGGTTAAGGGTCAGCTAACAATCGATTTTATCTAATTAGGGTTATTATAATTAATGATTAAACGGAGGCATAAAATGATGTGATGTGCTATACATGTCACTTGCAATGATGTGATGTTGCTATACATGTCACTTACAAGCATATACAGTCCAATTCCTTATTAGTTTGGGTGATACACTAATCGATTATATTTCATTATTTTAAGATTATATTGTAGTTAAATATTGGAAACAGGATGGTGTCAGGTGTCAGAAATAATACAAAAAATAAATATATAAAACGTTTATTTCTTTACACAAACAGATATCTACAAATATCAGTATAACATAATTACAAACTACAGGTGTGTTTTAATCATCTTCTTCTAAATCTGAATCTTGTTATATCATATCTAAATTTTATATCTAAATTATAAATTTTGCATGCAGATATTAGGTCGTACTCATCAGCTAAGAAAGGATTTTTATAAATTCTACCCCAAAAGGGATAAAATAGGAGATGCAAATTTGTACCATGAAAATTCATCTTTTCCACGCAGGCGAAGCTGCGGGCAACAGCTAGTCTGTAATAAATCTCATTTCAATAGAAAATGTACAATATGTGCACAATGCATGTCACTTACATGCATGCAGAATGTTCGATATATCCCAAACGGTCAAGGGCGGCTGTGATTCGCCGATCGATGTCATCTCGTCAGATTTAGAACTTTATATTTATGGAGCTGCTAAAAGTGTAAAGCTTTAGTATGCAGAATATTGAGTATTTCACTGATGGATTTTACCTCCAGACTTTTATTGATATAATACTTAGGTACTATTTACGAACTAAGCTGCTAAAACTATTAAGCTTTAGTATGCCCTATGCAGTAAGTAAGTAAGTACATGAGGTTTTCACTGATTGATTTTAACTCAAGATAATTTGATTTTTCTATCATCCACTGCCAGTATCTATAGATCTAGTACATAGTATAGAAAAAAATAAATTATGCAACATATACGATTTAACACAATATTACAAATTTGGCAAAGGGCTTGTTTCGATGGCTTAGATTAAATTCTTACGAGGATCAAGTCTGGAGAGAAAGCCTCTAATTTAGAGAAATAATATACTTAGATCCGTTGGTAAGTTGGTCATAAAAATCTGATGTTAACAAGTAAAGTAACAATTTACGAGTATGGGCATCATGTTTACATGGGCTTAGTACTCAGTGCTTAGTGCTTGTCGCACCACTTAGTCCCAATATTAATAAGTGAGAGTATTGCACGTAGGAGCTAGTAGACGGTATCACGGACCAACAATTTAATTATCACTTGTCAGTACAGCTTGCCATTAACTAACCGTGTAAACCGGCCATACCAGTATTCTAATAAATTTCTATCACTCTCTGGATTATACTATCACATTCTTATAGATAATTTTTTTGGTAACAAAACATCTTTCTATTGGAAATTTATTCTCCGATTTTTACACCTGATAACGAGTAAAAATCTTAATGTGAAGAAGAGTTGACATTTACAGAGGTATAATATAAAACTTAGTAAGTGATGTACAATTTTTATTCTATTTCTATTCAGAATAAATTGCTCTGAACGGGGACACGTTTAACCGTGGTAGTCGAGATAAATGTGATTTGCTGTCACGGATCAAATGCTGATGTTTATTCGCCTCGCTAAATCACGAACAGAATGAAGGCAAAATCATTAAAACTAAACATGAAAAAATACTCGCATGTCTGTGTTTTTTTATTGTAGTACATCGTACTGTTTTCGTTAGTTTTGATGAAAGATAGAAAACTAGAAAAGTGATACTTTTCTGTGCCAAAAAAGTAATAAGCATTTTATATTTTTTGACAAAGCTCTATAATCTACTATATAAAAATAAGTCGGGTTTATGTTAATATATTATATATAATATATAAAGTTTAATTTATATCTCCTAGTACGCAAACTATTATGCCAGATATCCTCAAAGCAGTGCACAATCGACGATCGATAATTTTTATTGGTGACTAGCAAACCCGGCGAACTCCGTTTCGCAACCTTATGTTTAAATACCACCTTCATAGTTTAAACACCCAACGAAATGTTACATAAGGCGCTGTATGTGAAAAATGATTTTCCCGGTTTTCCCGCTTTTCTGTTGAAATGTTTCCTGAATTTTCTTTGCTACAAACCTCACGGAGCCAGAGACCTTTCCAACGAATGCAGAACCGTGGAAATCGGTTCGTGCGTTCTGGAGTTATAGCGTCAGGAAGGAAAACTCGACTTATTTTTATATAGTTGATATAATATCTTAAACAAAGTCGAGTTATATTATTTTAACTCTAATTTTAGAAATAAATCCATGGAGCAATAAAATTAGCAGTATAATTTCTGTAAATTGCAGGAAAAAAGATAATCTCTCGCCCTATTTAAGTTTTTCCAGATAATCATTAGCGAAATATTGTTTATTAATTCTATATTTATTTATTTTTTATCCGTTTTCGCAAAATTTGCATATCCACGTTTCGTTTTGTTTCCATGGCGACGCAATTAACGTGTCCTTCCTCAATACAACATGGCGAAGATCTTGCGAAGATTATCCCTTATTATTATTAGCTTTTAGCTCGCGGTTTTGGTCGCGGATTTACTCGTGTGCAATTCAATTTATTAAGTGGATGAATTGTTACAATACCTGCAGCCTATAAGTGTGCTATAATGCGGCTTTACAGGACACAACAGAATTTAGTCAGTTCACTATTTCCTGGGAAAATGGGAGGCACAACCCGGGGCTTTTTTCCGGGGATCGTTGGGTATGCGTAAACCTATTTTCTACTGTCAAAAAAGCTGTTTGCGATACACGTTTAATTGGCATGGAATTTTCTCATTACTATTACCACAGACTAATAATAATATACTACGTATACAACTATTACCGTAGTATATTATTATTAGTCTGTGCTATTACACTTATTTATAACGAGGATGTCACATTCTTATCATAACAGTAACGGAGTAAATAACGAGCAGAACTTTTCCTATTAATTTGATTTAACCTTTCATCTACTAAATTGCGAAAATAAAACAAATGAAATTTAATTAATTACAATAACAACGGACATTCTAAATTCGGGGTGGAATCTTTTAATGTTTGTCGTTAATTCCGTGGGTTTTCATCCCGTTTGTTTACATGATTATTTTGTTGTTTTAAGTATAGGAAAATTTTGTAATTTGTCCCACTCTCAAGGTTAAAAAACAACCTCCTGCGTGCCTGGTATCCATGCCAGGTAGTGGACAGGATTTTTAAAGATTCCATACATATTGTTTTCACTTTGAACATTTTGGGAGAGAAAAAAATCGATATTCGACTTCTTATATATATTCTTTTAAATCAATCTCGGAGCCTGACGTCTACATACACATACAATGTTACATTTGTTTTAATTTTAAATATAATAGTAATAAATTATTTTCGATAACATTATTTTCGTTAGTAGTCTGTAGGTGGCTTTTCTTGTGGGATGTGTTTGACTGAACTAAAAAGCAAAAATAAAACCTTTCTACAAAAGAGGTAACTAATGCTTCTACCAAATTAGAAAAACATTAATGGCACCTGCCTCGGCATTTTTTAAATTTAAAGTAATATTATTATTTGTTAGTTATAGGAACGTTAGTGAATCTTATGTAGAAAACTTATCTTATGTAAATAATGTACACGTATCGCAACCTTTAGACATTTTAAGTAAATTGGATACATATCACCCCCAACTACTTATTGAAATTACAAATGCTAAATCGAAATATTTGCGTAGTCAAAACCGCTGTGAATTTAATTTTCATAAGGCTAATTATTCAGAAATTATAAATTATTTAAAATTAATAAATTTTTCATCTGTTCTCGAGGCGTGCAATAATGTAGACGAAATGGTTTTGAAATTTTATGATATATTATTCGACGCTATACGTAAATTCGTGCCTAAACGTAACACTACAAAAGGTAAATACCCACCCTGGTACAACTATTCACTCATTAGACTCTTGAGAGAAAAAGAACGGCTGCGTATTAAATTTCGTAAATTCAAAAATCCTCGCGATAAACTTGAGTTTGACATTTTGAGGGATCGTTGTCATAAACTACACCAAAAATGCTTAAACAGTTATAAGCAAAATATGGAAGACGGTATCAATAAGAATCCTCAACATTTTTGGAAATATATAAACGCAAAGCGACGGAACGAATGTTCATTGCCTTCTCGCATGTACCTCGGTGATAAATATGCAGAAAATGGTGTTGATATTGCCAATCTATTCGCTAATAACTTTTCATCCGTCTTTAAAAATAATAATTGTCCCAACAAAACGTTTTCTACACCAAGTATAACCTATCGTAACCATCCCTCCTTAGGCAAGGTGTATTTTACTGAACGTGAAGTAATGAAATAAATAAAACAATTGGATATATCGAAGGGTTGCGGTCCAGACGGAATTCCTCCGTTATTTATTAAACGCTGTTGTACAGTCATTGCGCTGCCCTTATATTTAATTTTCAACCGCTCTTTGGATTGTGGTACTTTCCCTTCTGAATGGAAGAAGGCTCGAATAGTGCCCGTCTATAAGAAAGGCGATACAGCCAACATTAAAAATTACCGTCCAATTTCAATTTTATCATGTGTTTCCAAATTATTTGAATCTCTTTTGTGTCCCGTTATCGCAAGTCATACTTCCAGTTTCATTGATAGTAACCAGCACGGTTTTCAAAAAGGTAGATCTACTGAAACAAACCTGGTTTCTTATATATCCACTGTTTCGAACGAAGTTGACAAAGGCAATGAAGTTCATACAATTTATACTGACTTCTCTAGTGCGTTTGATGTGGTGCAGCATGATGTCCTTCTATTGAAACTTGAATCTCTCGGCATACATGGATCATTGCTTGCTTGGCTAACCAGTTACTTAAAAAATAGAATCCAGAGTGTGGCGGTAAAAGGATATGTGTCCAACTGTTACATATCTGACTCAGGTGTACCTCAAGGGCCACATCTGGGGCCAATATTATTTACGATTTTTATTAATGATCTATGTTCTGTCTTCAAAAAAAGTAATTACTCTGTTTTTTCCGATGATTTAAAATTATTTAAAACTATAAAAACAGAACATGATATCTCAGATTTACAAATGGATCTTAATAGGTTGGAAGATTGGTGTAATAAAAACAGTATGATAATTAATGTTAAAAAATGTTTCTTCTTACAACTCTCCCGAAAAAAGAAACCAATTCTAGCATCTTACGTCATTAATGGTCAGAATATAGAAACTGGTAATGAGATCCGCGATTTAGGAATACTAGTTGATAGTAAACTAAATTTTTGCTCACACATTGATGCTATCGTTAAAAAGTCCAGTAGATTGTTAGGTTTTCTTAAAAGAAACACAAAATGCTTTAAATCAAAGACCAAAATTTTACTCTTTAATTCATTAGTTAGAAGCCATTTAGAATATGCAAGTGTAGTTTGGAATCCGTTCTATGCTGTTCACTCTCAAAGAATTGAAAATATTCAGCGTATATTTACCAGACATATAGCTTTCCTTTCACCGGGAATTTCACACAGATCGCCTTATGAATATCGATTATCATTCTTCAAAATGATTTCACTTCGTAATCGTAGATTGTTGCGCGATACTATGTTCCTATTTAAAATCCTCAGAAATATAAATCATAGCCCGCAAATCTTAAGTCTAGTTAGGTTTGCTGTTCCAAATAAATTACCACGTTATCCTGTTTTTAAAGTTTTTGACCTTCCAAATTGTCGTAATAATGTTGGTAGAAACTCTCCAGTAACTCGCATATGTAGTACTTTTAATGACCTATGTAAGTCGCTGGGTGGTATAATAGACATAAATTTTGATTCACTTGTAGTTTTTCGCAAAAAAATTACTAATTTCTTGTTTGGTACAAAAATTCAGTAGAAAAAAATAATGTTTAACGATTTATATTTTTTTTTTATTTTTTATTCTTGTAATTTAATTTATTTAAGCACTTAAAATAACAGTAACGTAATTATACATATAAGTTTTCTTGTGCATACCTGTAATTGGTGTATACATCATATTAATATTCGTTAGTTGTTTAGATCTAATTGTTATAATTTTTATGTGTACTCTGTTGGTATGTCTTTAAAAAAAAAAAAAAAAAACTTTAATTATCTTTACCACAGTACGGGTGTAAAATGAAACTTTATAGTTAGTTGCGAAGAGCAGAGCTTATATAATAGAAAAACATCCTATTCTGTCTCTAATTTTAAAATTAAGGAAATCGAAATGTGTATGCTGCTCGCCAGTTCTCTTCGCTTGAACGTGGCTTGACACGCTGCCGCGTGTCTAGATTCAAAAATATTATTCAGCAGTGGACCAGTGGCACACTGATAAGTAATAATGTAATTTATTACAGTATTATTTGCAGCTATTTATATTATACTAGCTGTTGCCCGCGACTTCGTCCGCGATTAGGTCGTTTTTCGTCATTCGTCGTTTAAAAAAAATATGTGACACTTTATTTTTGAATGTTCTTAATTATTGTCTCTTATAAAATTTAACTACTTACATTAAAATTGAACACTCTGATAAGAAAATCTTAAAATCTGAAGAAAACATGAATGAATGTGATTTAAATTCTACATTACTTAGTATCAAAATATAATAATCTAAATTAAATGTAGACTAACAGTTTGAGCACACCATTATAGAATATGTACTTAAGTATTAAATTACGTTAGTTAACATAGTAACTTTACTAAAAACACGATGACTTTCTTTCGCGCTCGGTACCACAAACTAAGCATGTTTGTGGTAAGTGGCCCGCGTGACGCGTCACTTGACCCCCCGCGAGTTCCCCTCCGTTGCTATGCGAAAATACATTCGTTGCTCTATTTTAGGAAAAATTTGTAATACTGTGGCCTGGGCGTTATAACACGTCCAGGGAGTTCCTGAGTGCCGATATCACCATCTTGAGGAAAAGCTTCTAATGTCGATTTAAAACTGCATACATACGAATTAACCTGTTCTAAAATTGTGAAATGAGTTCAGTTTTAAATTTGAGAAATATTGATTTCTTGTATTCCACTATCCGTTGTAGTCGAATACAAAATATAGGTATTTAAACAAACTTAGGTTGGCCTACAGGCAAAAGGGATCCTATCAAATGGTAAACTTGACCTTGTATCTTAAAAGTAAGCATGAACGGACCTTCTGATAATTATTGAGCACCAAAGGATCATTTGAAACGCGCTACTATAAGAGCGAATATTGTCTAATAACAGTTTACATTGCACAGTATGTTCCTCTAAAAGTAGTGATTTCAAAGGTTCCGGTGTATCTTCAAATGAAAGCCGACTCCTTACTACACTTTAAAGCATTACAAAAAGAACATACTACGCCTTTACAGAAGATGATCTGTAATCAATTGTGAGGTTATAAGCAAACCCACTTTTATATTTGTCAGACCACACCACCGAATTCGTAGATTGTTTACCTCAAGTCATTAAGACTATGACGAAATCTGTCTGCAGTAAGACGGGCCTCTCGCTATTCGTCCGTTTCCAGAGACCGAATAGTTTCAATTCTTAATCTTTCATTAAACAAACTTATTAATCGTTCTTGTCTCATATAATTGTAATATTCGCGTCCCTACTCTAGTCATTGCTTATACTCATGTTCATCTTCAAGAGATCGAATAATATTATGATGCACCCTATCATTTGTCAAACGGTCTTCATATTGAGTAAAGTTTCAGATTCTCGAGATAAAATATGACTGTCGTGATCAGTAGTGAGACGTAATTCCCTCTCAGTGAGGGTTTCGGTCTCACGGGATAGTACAATATGCCGTTTGCGATCAGCTGTGAGACGTCATACCCTCTCAGTGAAGGTTTCGGTCTCACGGGATAGTAGGGGAGACCGGGTTTGGTTGTCTCACGGGTTGGTTGTCACAGCGGTCTTAACACAAAACTGAACTATCGAATAAGTCTGTTGAACAGCGTGGCAAGAGCGATACAGTGACAACGCTGTCCCCACTTCGCGTCAGACCGCCCCGATCTGCCGTGAGGGCCTCACACGTGTTTATTGTTTTCGCACAGATTTTTTATGATATGAGGACCGAATATGCTCCTCATAACATCACTTTTTGTGAACGAAACGACAGCGCGGTTTAATTTAATGCCAACACCATTAGAAAAAAGGATTATTATTAATTGTGAAAAAATATCATGATTTACACTATTAACACTCTTTTAACATAAAATATAAGTCTGTGAGTGTGTAAAAATAAATCCAGCTAATTACACATCAAACTTATGTTTATAATTAGGTATACGACATGAAAATATATTAATTACCAAGCAATAATAATACAGATAAGCAGTGGTGGCTCAGTGGTGAGACCTCGGACTTCGAATCGATAAGTCCGGGGTTCGAGACCAGGCGAGCGCGCAGGAAATAAATTGATTTTTCAATTTATCTGCGCATGTTGTAACATCACCACTGCTCGAACGGTGAAGGAAAACATCGTGAGGAAACCGACATGTCGAAGAATTAAAAAGTTCGATGACATGTGTCATCCGCCAACACGCACTTGGCCAGCGTGGTGGATTATGGCCTGTACCCTCATAGGAGGCCCGTGTCCCAGCAGTGGGAACGTATATGGGCTGATGATGATGAATAATACAGATAAATACTGAAAATAAGTAGGTATAATAGATATTAAGTAGTATTACAACATGTAAATGAAGAAGAAATAATAATTACCAACGAACTAACCTTTTCTATAATACTTAACACGGCACATTTTTCAAATTATCTTGCTCAACCCTGCTCAAAAATTTGAGGGTTTTGTTGGAACTTTAATATGTCAAAACTATGATATATCTAAACTACGATACAACTTGCTTGCGGAAATGCTCATTACAATTGTGAATCTAAAGAATAACTAACAACATACTATTCAATTTTATTGAGCTGATGAATATCTTTTGCCTGGAAGAAATCACCGTCGCCTAATAAATATACTGTGTTTTCTTATAAAACCGTTACATAATTTATTTTATCTACTTAAATAATGAAAATGATATTATATTTATAAAATATAAAACATATTATGTAAAATGATTAAAAATAAATAAATGAAGCAACTACGATTCAAAGAAAACATCTTTTTCAGTGTTAAAATGCTCTTAGCAATCCTGGATGATGAACTGTATCATGTACTCTGATCCCAGTACGGTCGGTACCTCGATAGCCATAACGATAAATATTATAATCAGATAACCGCAAAGTCAAAATAAAAACATTACTTGTACAGTTGTGAGTGCAAAATTTACGTTTCATTTGGAATAACATTTTTTTCGGTACTAAAACGTAGTCGTTTGATATGTGGTTGGCTGCCCCTCCTCTCCTTCCTGAAAAATATCCTCCAAAATTTCCCGAGATACTTCCAATGATTGAACCATTGGACGTTGGACATTAACTTCAGTCAAAAATTGACGAAGCGGATGATTACTAATTTCCACTTAATCCTCGCTGCTACTATCTTTACCATCAAATCATCAATTTTCAAAGGCCAGTAGATTGTTAGGTTTTCTTAAAAGAAACACAAAATGCTTTAAATCAAAGACCAAAATTTTACTCTTTAATTCATTAGTTAGAAGCCATTTAGAATATGCAAGTGTAGTTTGGAATCCGTTCTATGCTGTTCACTCTCAAAGAATTGAAAATATTCAGCGTATATTTACCAGACATATAGCTTTCCTTTCACCGGGAATTTCACACAGATCGCCTTATGAATATCGATTATCATTCTTCAAAATGATTTCACTTCGTAATCGTAGATTGTTGCGCGATACTATGTTCCTATTTAAAATCCTCAGAAATATAAATCATAGCCCGCAAATCTTAAGTCTAGTTAGGTTTGCTGTTCCAAATAAATTACCACGTTATCCTGTTTTTAAAGTTTTTGACCTTCCAAATTGTCGTAATAATGTTGGTAGAAACTCTCCAGTAACTCGCATATGTAGTACTTTTAATGACCTATGTAAGTCGCTGGGTGGTATAATAGACATAAATTTTGATTCACTTGTAGTTTTTCGCAAAAAAATTACTAATTTCTTGTTTGGTACAAAAATTCAGTAGAAAAAAATAATGTTTAACGATTTATATTTTTTTTTTATTTTTTATTCTTGTAATTTAATTTATTTAAGCACTTAAAATAACAGTAACGTAATTATACATATAAGTTTTCTTGTGCATACCTGTAATTGGTGTATACATCATATTAATATTCGTTAGTTGTTTAGATCTAATTGTTATAATTTTTATGTGTACTCTGTTGGTATGTCTTTAAAAAAAAAAA
Organism: Colias behrii; assembly: GCA_029959065.1. Lineage (NCBI taxonomy): Eukaryota > Metazoa > Arthropoda > Insecta > Lepidoptera > Pieridae > Colias > Colias behrii. The sequence continues at coordinate 3,091,407 of JARWMC010000013.1, forward strand.
AAAAAAACTTTAATTATCTTTACCACAGTACGGGTGTAAAATGAAACTTTATAGTTAGTTGCGAAGAGCAGAGCTTATATAATAGAAAAACATCCTATTCTGTCTCTAATTTTAAAATTAAGGAAATCGAAATGTGTATGCTGCTCGCCAGTTCTCTTCGCTTGAACGTGGCTTGACACGCTGCCGCGTGTCTAGATTCAAAAATATTATTCAGCAGTGGACCAGTGGCACACTGATAAGTAATAATGTAATTTATTACAGTATTATTTGCAGCTATTTATATTATACTAGCTGTTGCCCGCGACTTCGTCCGCGATTAGGTCGTTTTTCGTCATTCGTCGTTTAAAAAAAATATGTGACACTTTATTTTTGAATGTTCTTAATTATTGTCTCTTATAAAATTTAACTACTTACATTAAAATTGAACACTCTGATAAGAAAATCTTAAAATCTGAAGAAAACATGAATGAATGTGATTTAAATTCTACATTACTTAGTATCAAAATATAATAATCTAAATTAAATGTAGACTAACAGTTTGAGCACACCATTATAGAATATGTACTTAAGTATTAAATTACGTTAGTTAACATAGTAACTTTACTAAAAACACGATGACTTTCTTTCGCGCTCGGTACCACAAACTAAGCATGTTTGTGGTAAGTGGCCCGCGTGACGCGTCACTTGACCCCCCGCGAGTTCCCCTCCGTTGCTATGCGAAAATACATTCGTTGCTCTATTTTAGGAAAAATTTGTAATACTGTGGCCTGGGCGTTATAACACGTCCAGGGAGTTCCTGAGTGCCGATATCACCATCTTGAGGAAAAGCTTCTAATGTCGATTTAAAACTGCATACATACGAATTAACCTGTTCTAAAATTGTGAAATGAGTTCAGTTTTAAATTTGAGAAATATTGATTTCTTGTATTCCACTATCCGTTGTAGTCGAATACAAAATATAGGTATTTAAACAAACTTAGGTTGGCCTACAGGCAAAAGGGATCCTATCAAATGGTAAACTTGACCTTGTATCTTAAAAGTAAGCATGAACGGACCTTCTGATAATTATTGAGCACCAAAGGATCATTTGAAACGCGCTACTATAAGAGCGAATATTGTCTAATAACAGTTTACATTGCACAGTATGTTCCTCTAAAAGTAGTGATTTCAAAGGTTCCGGTGTATCTTCAAATGAAAGCCGACTCCTTACTACACTTTAAAGCATTACAAAAAGAACATACTACGCCTTTACAGAAGATGATCTGTAATCAATTGTGAGGTTATAAGCAAACCCACTTTTATATTTGTCAGACCACACCACCGAATTCGTAGATTGTTTACCTCAAGTCATTAAGACTATGACGAAATCTGTCTGCAGTAAGACGGGCCTCTCGCTATTCGTCCGTTTCCAGAGACCGAATAGTTTCAATTCTTAATCTTTCATTAAACAAACTTATTAATCGTTCTTGTCTCATATAATTGTAATATTCGCGTCCCTACTCTAGTCATTGCTTATACTCATGTTCATCTTCAAGAGATCGAATAATATTATGATGCACCCTATCATTTGTCAAACGGTCTTCATATTGAGTAAAGTTTCAGATTCTCGAGATAAAATATGACTGTCGTGATCAGTAGTGAGACGTAATTCCCTCTCAGTGAGGGTTTCGGTCTCACGGGATAGTACAATATGCCGTTTGCGATCAGCTGTGAGACGTCATACCCTCTCAGTGAAGGTTTCGGTCTCACGGGATAGTAGGGGAGACCGGGTTTGGTTGTCTCACGGGTTGGTTGTCACAGCGGTCTTAACACAAAACTGAACTATCGAATAAGTCTGTTGAACAGCGTGGCAAGAGCGATACAGTGACAACGCTGTCCCCACTTCGCGTCAGACCGCCCCGATCTGCCGTGAGGGCCTCACACGTGTTTATTGTTTTCGCACAGATTTTTTATGATATGAGGACCGAATATGCTCCTCATAACATCACTTTTTGTGAACGAAACGACAGCGCGGTTTAATTTAATGCCAACACCATTAGAAAAAAGGATTATTATTAATTGTGAAAAAATATCATGATTTACACTATTAACACTCTTTTAACATAAAATATAAGTCTGTGAGTGTGTAAAAATAAATCCAGCTAATTACACATCAAACTTATGTTTATAATTAGGTATACGACATGAAAATATATTAATTACCAAGCAATAATAATACAGATAAGCAGTGGTGGCTCAGTGGTGAGACCTCGGACTTCGAATCGATAAGTCCGGGGTTCGAGACCAGGCGAGCGCGCAGGAAATAAATTGATTTTTCAATTTATCTGCGCATGTTGTAACATCACCACTGCTCGAACGGTGAAGGAAAACATCGTGAGGAAACCGACATGTCGAAGAATTAAAAAGTTCGATGACATGTGTCATCCGCCAACACGCACTTGGCCAGCGTGGTGGATTATGGCCTGTACCCTCATAGGAGGCCCGTGTCCCAGCAGTGGGAACGTATATGGGCTGATGATGATGAATAATACAGATAAATACTGAAAATAAGTAGGTATAATAGATATTAAGTAGTATTACAACATGTAAATGAAGAAGAAATAATAATTACCAACGAACTAACCTTTTCTATAATACTTAACACGGCACATTTTTCAAATTATCTTGCTCAACCCTGCTCAAAAATTTGAGGGTTTTGTTGGAACTTTAATATGTCAAAACTATGATATATCTAAACTACGATACAACTTGCTTGCGGAAATGCTCATTACAATTATTGTGAATCTAAAGAATAACTAACAACATACTATTCAATTTTATTGAGCTGATGAATATCTTTTGCCTGGAAGAAATCACCGTCGCCTAATAAATATACTGTGTTTTCTTATAAAACCGTTACATAATTTATTTTATCTACTTAAATAATGAAAATGATATTATATTTATAAAATATAAAACATATTATGTAAAATGATTAAAAATAAATAAATGAAGCAACTACGATTCAAAGAAAACATCTTTTTCAGTGTTAAAATGCTCTTAGCAATCCTGGATGATGAACTGTATCATGTACTCTGATCCCAGTACGGTCGGTACCTCGATAGCCATAACGATAAATATTATAATCAGATAACCGCAAAGTCAAAATAAAAACATTACTTGTACAGTTGTGAGTGCAAAATTTACGTTTCATTTGGAATAACATTTTTTTCGGTACTAAAACGTAGTCGTTTGATATGTGGTTGGCTGCCCCTCCTCTCCTTCCTGAAAAATATCCTCCAAAATTTCCCGAGATACTTCCAATGATTGAACCATTGGACGTTGGACATTAACTTCAGTCAAAAATTGACGAAGCGGATGATTACTAATTTCCACTTAATCCTCGCTGCTACTATCTTTACCATCAAATCATCAATTTTCAAGTGGTGTTGTAAAAATATCAGCAGAAATCGTCTTCCAAGAGCGATATAATTTTATGAGCATTGAATCTGTAAATAACAAAATCAAAAGTTAACTGTAAATCAATAAAAAAAAGCTACTTACAAATAAAATTTTATCAAAAACTACTGTTCCCAATGCACCTCAAAATAATAAAAGAATTCATCATTTTATTATTTCATTCTAAAAGTGTAATATAATACCTACCAACAAAAAACATGAATTGCTATCATTATAAAAAATAAATACCTATAAGTAACAACTTACTTTTTGTGGGAACGCATGATGGTGAAAATTCACAAAACACGAAGATTGCATTTGATATTTTTGGTTTTATGGCATTCAATTGCTTTATAAATATCACTACATAGTATAAAAAAAGTCGCTTTCTCTGTCCCTATGTCCCTTTGTATGCTTAAATCTTTAAAACTTCGCAACGGATTTTGATGCGGTTTTTTTAATAGATAGACTGATTTAAGAGGAAGGTTTTAGTATATAATTTATTAGGTTTTAGACAAAGCGGACGAACCCGCGGGCGGTAAGCTAGTAAATTTATAAAATACGAAGATTTTTAAAATTGTAACTAATGAACGCAATCAATATTAGATTAACTGTAGATAATGGTGTCTAGTTTTACTTAAAATAATAAACATCTACCCTCACTTTAAAAAAATGTAGTATATTTATTATTTACACGAAATATACCTTATAGGGAAGGGAAGATATGGGCTAAAGAGTTAAATAAATAACATAATTATATTTAAATTATTAATTTCCAACTGTGTATTCAGTAGTGTTAACATCTAAATTGATTTGATTTTTACGAAATCTCATAGATGGCGCTGTTACAAAATTAACATTATACAACTTACATTCTTTAAACTATGTTTCTCTTCCCAAGTTACTTAAATGGCATAATTTTTATAGTGTCAATCTAGATATTGTCAAACAACATTTATATATGCGTCATTTGATTATTAATTTCCAATAGTTAACGTGTGTTTGATTTTTCTAACACTTCATAGATGGCGCTGTTTCATATTTGTCTTTATACTGCTAAGATTCATTTAACTGTTTCTCTGCCCAAATTACGTAAATGACATAGTTTTTATTTTGTAAAGCTAGATAATAGCATGGCTTACTCGAAACCAACATTTAAACATGAGTCTTTAGATTGTACGCTGTCGTAGTACACGGAATATGTAAGAAAAATAAAGGCTCACAGCTCCTCCCCCGAAGGTGAAATCATGATAATATGTTTAAACTATCCTCACCCGACCTCTTAGGAATATTCATGCAAAATTTGAAGTAAATCTATGCAGTACTTTTCGAGATTAGCCCGGTCAAACATACAGACAAACAGACAAACAGACAAACAGACAAACAGACAAAAATTCTAAAAACTATATTTTTGGCTTCTATATCGATTATAGATCATGGATTATGTATTCTTTTAAAAAAATATTCAATGTACAGTTTTGACTTTCCTACGATTTTATTATATGTATAGACTAGCTGTTGCCCGCGACTTCGTCCGCGATTAGGTCGTTTTTCGTCATTCGTCGTTTAAAAAAAATATGTGACACTTTATTTTTGAATGTTCTTAATTATTGTCTCTTATAAAATTTAACTACTTACATTAAAATTGAACACTCTGATAAGAAAATCTTAAAATCTGAAGAAAACATGAATGAATGTGATTTAAATTCTACATTACTTAGTATCAAAATATAATAATCTAAATTAAATGTAGACTAACAGTTTGAGCACACCATTATAGAATATGTACTTAAGTATTAAATTACGTTAGTTAACATAGTAACTTTACTAAAAACACGATGACTTTCTTTCGCGCTCGGTACCACAAACTAAGCATGTTTGTGGTAAGTGGCCCGCGTGACGCGTCACTTGACCCCCCGCGAGTTCCCCTCCGTTGCTATGCGAAAATACATTCGTTGCTCTATTTTAGGAAAAATTTGTAATACTGTGGCCTGGGCGTTATAACACGTCCAGGGAGTTCCTGAGTGCCGATATCACCATCTTGAGGAAAAGCTTCTAATGTCGATTTAAAACTGCATACATACGAATTAACCTGTTCTAAAATTGTGAAATGAGTTCAGTTTTAAATTTGAGAAATATTGATTTCTTGTATTCCACTATCCGTTGTAGTCGAATACAAAATATAGGTATTTAAACAAACTTAGGTTGGCCTACAGGCAAAAGGGATCCTATCAAATGGTAAACTTGACCTTGTATCTTAAAAGTAAGCATGAACGGACCTTCTGATAATTATTGAGCACCAAAGGATCATTTGAAACGCGCTACTATAAGAGCGAATATTGTCTAATAACAGTTTACATTGCACAGTATGTTCCTCTAAAAGTAGTGATTTCAAAGGTTCCGGTGTATCTTCAAATGAAAGCCGACTCCTTACTACACTTTAAAGCATTACAAAAAGAACATACTACGCCTTTACAGAAGATGATCTGTAATCAATTGTGAGGTTATAAGCAAACCCACTTTTATATTTGTCAGACCACACCACCGAATTCGTAGATTGTTTACCTCAAGTCATTAAGACTATGACGAAATCTGTCTGCAGTAAGACGGGCCTCTCGCTATTCGTCCGTTTCCAGAGACCGAATAGTTTCAATTCTTAATCTTTCATTAAACAAACTTATTAATCGTTCTTGTCTCATATAATTGTAATATTCGCGTCCCTACTCTAGTCATTGCTTATACTCATGTTCATCTTCAAGAGATCGAATAATATTATGATGCACCCTATCATTTGTCAAACGGTCTTCATATTGAGTAAAGTTTCAGATTCTCGAGATAAAATATGACTGTCGTGATCAGTAGTGAGACGTAATTCCCTCTCAGTGAGGGTTTCGGTCTCACGGGATAGTACAATATGCCGTTTGCGATCAGCTGTGAGACGTCATACCCTCTCAGTGAAGGTTTCGGTCTCACGGGATAGTAGGGGAGACCGGGTTTGGTTGTCTCACGGGTTGGTTGTCACAGCGGTCTTAACACAAAACTGAACTATCGAATAAGTCTGTTGAACAGCGTGGCAAGAGCGATACAGTGACAACGCTGTCCCCACTTCGCGTCAGACCGCCCCGATCTGCCGTGAGGGCCTCACACGTGTTTATTGTTTTCGCACAGATTTTTTATGATATGAGGACCGAATATGCTCCTCATAACATCACTTTTTGTGAACGAAACGACAGCGCGGTTTAATTTAATGCCAACACCATTAGAAAAAAGGATTATTATTAATTGTGAAAAAATATCATGATTTACACTATTAACACTCTTTTAACATAAAATATAAGTCTGTGAGTGTGTAAAAATAAATCCAGCTAATTACACATCAAACTTATGTTTATAATTAGGTATACGACATGAAAATATATTAATTACCAAGCAATAATAATACAGATAAGCAGTGGTGGCTCAGTGGTGAGACCTCGGACTTCGAATCGATAAGTCCGGGGTTCGAGACCAGGCGAGCGCGCAGGAAATAAATTGATTTTTCAATTTATCTGCGCATGTTGTAACATCACCACTGCTCGAACGGTGAAGGAAAACATCGTGAGGAAACCGACATGTCGAAGAATTAAAAAGTTCGATGACATGTGTCATCCGCCAACACGCACTTGGCCAGCGTGGTGGATTATGGCCTGTACCCTCATAGGAGGCCCGTGTCCCAGCAGTGGGAACGTATATGGGCTGATGATGATGAATAATACAGATAAATACTGAAAATAAGTAGGTATAATAGATATTAAGTAGTATTACAACATGTAAATGAAGAAGAAATAATAATTACCAACGAACTAACCTTTTCTATAATACTTAACACGGCACATTTTTCAAATTATCTTGCTCAACCCTGCTCAAAAATTTGAGGGTTTTGTTGGAACTTTAATATGTCAAAACTATGATATATCTAAACTACGATACAACTTGCTTGCGGAAATGCTCATTACAATTGTGAATCTAAAGAATAACTAACAACATACTATTCAATTTTATTGAGCTGATGAATATCTTTTGCCTGGAAGAAATCACCGTCGCCTAATAAATATACTGTGTTTTCTTATAAAACCGTTACATAATTTATTTTATCTACTTAAATAATGAAAATGATATTATATTTATAAAATATAAAACATATTATGTAAAATGATTAAAAATAAATAAATGAAGCAACTACGATTCAAAGAAAACATCTTTTTCAGTGTTAAAATGCTCTTAGCAATCCTGGATGATGAACTGTATCATGTACTCTGATCCCAGTACGGTCGGTACCTCGATAGCCATAACGATAAATATTATAATCAGATAACCGCAAAGTCAAAATAAAAACATTACTTGTACAGTTGTGAGTGCAAAATTTACGTTTCATTTGGAATAACATTTTTTTCGGTACTAAAACGTAGTCGTTTGATATGTGGTTGGCTGCCCCTCCTCTCCTTCCTGAAAAATATCCTCCAAAATTTCCCGAGATACTTCCAATGATTGAACCATTGGACGTTGGACATTAACTTCAGTCAAAAATTGACGAAGCGGATGATTACTAATTTCCACTTAATCCTCGCTGCTACTATCTTTACCATCAAATCATCAATTTTCAAGTGGTGTTGTAAAAATATCAGCAGAAATCGTCTTCCAAGAGCGATATAATTTTATGAGCATTGAATCTGTAAATAACAAAATCAAAAGTTAACTGTAAATCAATAAAAAAAAGCTACTTACAAATAAAATTTTATCAAAAACTACTGTTCCCAATGCACCTCAAAATAATAAAAGAATTCATCATTTTATTATTTCATTCTAAAAGTGTAATATAATACCTACCAACAAAAAACATGAATTGCTATCATTATAAAAAATAAATACCTATAAGTAACAACTTACTTTTTGTGGGAACGCATGATGGTGAAAATTCACAAAACACGAAGATTGCATTTGATATTTTTGGTTTTATGGCATTCAATTGCTTTATAAATATCACTACATAGTATAAAAAAAGTCGCTTTCTCTGTCCCTATGTCCCTTTGTATGCTTAAATCTTTAAAACTTCGCAACGGATTTTGATGCGGTTTTTTTAATAGATAGACTGATTTAAGAGGAAGGTTTTAGTATATAATTTATTAGGTTTTAGACAAAGCGGACGAACCCGCGGGCGGTAAGCTAGTAAATTTATAAAATACGAAGATTTTTAAAATTGTAACTAATGAACGCAATCAATATTAGATTAACTGTAGATAATGGTGTCTAGTTTTACTTAAAATAATAAACATCTACCCTCACTTTAAAAAAATGTAGTATATTTATTATTTACACGAAATATACCTTATAGGGAAGGGAAGATATGGGCTAAAGAGTTAAATAAATAACATAATTATATTTAAATTATTAATTTCCAACTGTGTATTCAGTAGTGTTAACATCTAAATTGATTTGATTTTTACGAAATCTCATAGATGGCGCTGTTACAAAATTAACATTATACAACTTACATTCTTTAAACTATGTTTCTCTTCCCAAGTTACTTAAATGGCATAATTTTTATAGTGTCAATCTAGATATTGTCAAACAACATTTATATATGCGTCATTTGATTATTAATTTCCAATAGTTAACGTGTGTTTGATTTTTCTAACACTTCATAGATGGCGCTGTTTCATATTTGTCTTTATACTGCTAAGATTCATTTAACTGTTTCTCTGCCCAAATTACGTAAATGACATAGTTTTTATTTTGTAAAGCTAGATAATAGCATGGCTTACTCGAAACCAACATTTAAACATGAGTCTTTAGATTGTACGCTGTCGTAGTACACGGAATATGTAAGAAAAATAAAGGCTCACAGCTCCTCCCCCGAAGGTGAAATCATGATAATATGTTTAAACTATCCTCACCCGACCTCTTAGGAATATTCATGCAAAATTTGAAGTAAATCTATGCAGTACTTTTCGAGATTAGCCCGGTCAAACATACAGACAAACAGACAAACAGACAAACAGACAAACAGACAAAAATTCTAAAAACTATATTTTTGGCTTCTATATCGATTATAGATCATGGATTATGTATTCTTTTAAAAAAATATTCAATGTACAGTTTTGACTTTCCTACGATTTTATTATATGTATAGATTAAGGAAACTATAATGGTGAGTATCATAGCCCGTAGCAGTTGCTACGCAAGTGCTACGAACACTTAACATGATCCAATGCGAACTTTAATTGAACGTAAAATGTAAATGAAAGCATTCAATTTTGTAGTTGGGATTACTGAAAGAAATGTATTAATAAACAAACCACATTACTATATCACAAATAGACACGAACAATATATCAGCAAACATAAATAACTTATAGACATTTAACATACCAATCAACGTATTTCGCAGATCATTTCACGTAGCTAGCATAGTTGTAGCTGTGCTACGTGGCGCTACGAGCAACGGCTACGGAATATTTTCATCAGCCATCGAAAGGCGCTACGAAATGTCTACATCGCACTGCTAGAGTGTTTCTGCATTTCATAATTGATGGCAAATTTGTGGAAGCGAACAGACACATAAGCATTTATTGTATGAGTCTTGTAACGTTAACCATGGTTACAGTCTCTCATCTATCGATATTACCTAAAATTTAAGCAAATAAGACTATGAAAATTAGTTTGTCAGGTAATGAGAATAATAAACACATTGAAGTTCAGTAGATTAATTACAAATTGCAATGAAAATGCAAAATTGTATTGCCCTAGATACTCATTAAAGTTATTAGAAATACAAAACTGATTATACTCAAGGTCGTTACGAGTAAATGCGTGGGTCTAAATCTTCTAAGGATTATTTCGTTATTTTTCTTCACTAATTTTGTTGTAAAAACAAAAGATCCTTAAAATGCTCGTAATCGTCTTAAAAAATACGTGGGAATAACTTTGTTATAAGCTGATTAGCAAGAAACGGGTTGTTTCTTGGAGAATAATTGCCACTATTATTAGCATTGTTTATAAAATATTTTACTAATTTAAATGGAAAATTTCTTCGTTGTTGAAATCATCTTCTTATATAATAAGACTGTTTCAAAAGGTATAATTTCAATTATATGCAAAAGCTCCAAATTTATTAGGTAAAACATACAAGCGAAATAAAAATACATGAAAGTAAATTATGTTAATTTTCATAAAATAATTAATTTTTTTATCTTCTAATTACAGAAATAAACATCGTGAGGAAACCGGACACGAAACGACGAGGGCAAAACCCACTTGGCGACTTTGGTGGATTAAAGCTTGTACCCTCATGAAGCTTTTGTCTTTGCAGTGAGAATAACATTGAAGATTGAAGCCGTTTACTGATGTTATATATATATATATATTATATGTAACATCATCATTATATATGTTATATATATATATATATATATATATATATATATATATATATATATATATATATATATATACCTGTAAAATTTCTCCTTTATACATTACTAGCTTCCCGCCCGCGGCTTCGCCCGCTTTGTCTAAAACCTAATAAATTATATACTAAAACCTTCCTCTTGAATCACTCTATCTATAACAAAAAACCGCATCAAAATCCGTTGCGTAGTTTTAAAGATTTAAGCATACATAGGGACAAAGGGACAGAGAAAGCGACTTTGTTTTATACTATGTAGTGATGAATTGAACACAATAACATGTACATGTTATCTTTTAGACTAGAAACTCTATTAATTCCAATCTTTAAAGTCCATCCATCATCTAAGTTTCTCATTCGCTCCATCAATTTACATTCATTTCGGAAAATATTTTCACATTTACGTCCATTGCATACGTACTGTGTTCGAGAGACTTTTATTGGAAAGCGACAAATGTTGTTCATTTGTGTCTGCGATAATGAGCCGGTATTCATGTATTGTTTTTGTGGTTTATGTGATTGACTGCAGTTTGTTTTATGTATTTTCTACAAAGGTTTTGGTGTTACTAATTGGCGTATTATGTTCATTCGTTGCAATACTAGTGGAATAGTACAATAGCATAATATAGAAGGCTGCAAGAAAAAACTTCTAATTACATATTATATTGGATTACAAGACTTCTTAGAAATATTTTAACTGGTTCATTCACTTGAATTATATTTATTTCAGTCAAGTTATAAAATTATTATATTATCCTAAACTGTTACGACTCTATTGAAGAGAGACTATATTAGATAGAGTTGTAATTTTATTTCCAAAATTTGATTAACTATACTTGAAGCTCAAGAATTATTGAACGAACTATACTTTGAAAAACTGTTTATATCATATTTTGTCTGTAACCATATTTACCTGGCGCCACAAATTTAACCACCAAAAATTCGCTGCACTAAATTGCAATCGTTCGAACAAAGAATTTCGGACACGCACTACCCGCTTGTCACTGCTGACCGTACAATGTCATTAACTTCTCCCCAGCAGGATTAATTGAAACTAGCAGCTTTTGTGCTGTGATTCAATCCGCCGCATATTAATTAGTATCTATTGTTTAAGGGACCGCGGTACACACGAGTCGTCAAACTGTCACAGCTCACAAATTAATAACGCATCTATCACGTAGTGTTGTTATGCCCGGTTTACATTATCCCAGTACAGGGATCCAGTCCAGTACTGGATTGCTTACTGGAAAAATGTAAACCGGCACTGGAATGAACTGAATCCAGTAAACATTCCAATCTAGTAAGATTCGCGGTCTACTTATAACTGTTATAATGTAGACGTTACAGATCCAGTCCACCAGCAAATGCTGGAGCGAAATAAAACATGCCGCCAAAAATCGAGATACATGGAGATGTACTGTCGACGCCCTTTGCCCCACCTAGGGGCCTTAGGATATTAAGTAAGTAAGTAAGTACGTAGTGTTGTTAGTTTTAATTGTTGGTGCAACGCTTGCATGATAATTGTAGGTTTTTGGGAACTAATGAAGTACTGGAAGCGTGTGACACAATTTCTTGACAATGCTAGCCCGAGTACTGTGCGCTTGATTGTGATATTGTGGTATAAACGATGAATAATACCTGCAACTACAATTTTTTGTTAATCCTGTAAATCTTCTATAATTTTTGAGGTATTATTCGACCTTTGCATTGGCATCAATGAGTTTAAAGTTAAATCTGCCAAATCAAAAATGGATATTACGCGAACCAAAAATTTTGTAACACCAATTAATTAATTTATTATGTGAAATTAATTCAATAAAGTGACACAATAAATAAGTTATCGATTGATTTTTTGAGTCTTATTTAACGTATCCATAATTCATTTTAAAAGCGATAAATATAAGCTTGAAGAGTTATCCATAAATATCCATCAAAATATAATGTTTATTATACTTGTAGGCCAATTGTAAACCGTCCGCCGCGGTCCGAAAATTCAGAGTATTCTTATTTTATTTTTCCGGCTTCCCATCGGCTAGACGTCGCTTTTACTTATGAAATTTTATAACATAGCAAGATGTGAAATCATTGAGAAATATTGGTTGTTTTAATTCATAAATGTTTATAAACTTGATGAATGAAAATTTGTATGTTAGATTATTAGGAATTATTTTATTACACACATTAACTGAATTCCTTTTGTCCTTTATTTTTATTAAAATATTTAACGTTTTTTGAACTTCTGTAATTTTTACTTCATTAATTTATTTTAATATTAATTTGCAATGTAACAATCATCATAATTTAATTAAATAATTAACCAATCTCCTGAATTGTTAAAAAAGTATGGGTTAGTTATTAACCCTTAAAGCTTTTCTGTCACTTTTTTAGTACATGTACTTATTACCGTCTAAATCTTGAACGTTCCAAAAAATCCAGAAAATTGACTACGTCTGAGAAAGTACGATAACAATCCTTTATTTTTCTCCTACATGCCAATTATAAAGAACATTTGACTTGGTGCTAGGTGACTGTTGAATTTAGGGATTCCCGGAATTAATGATGGTTTGTGTTTCTGGTCAATAATAGCTTAAATGAAATAGTTTCCATATTTGATTTCTATTGATTTAACTTTCAGGTGATATAAACAGTTATTTTTGCCATAAAGATTATGAAATATTCAAATAATTCTATGACAAAATATTTGAAATATAGCTGGTCCGTTTTTTGGGACACTACCTATATACTGCCCTGCATACAGGTAACTAAGAACCATTTGGCATGTCCCAAAAAACAGACGTTGCCATGATTCGTACTTTAATAAAATATCACTTTTATAGGATTTTCTTGCTTTAGTCTTTAATTATATGTAGCATTATTTTTAATTAAGTTCAAAATGTCGAAAATAATCTAAGATCAGTTAAATCTGTTGGGTCTATAATAAAACCGGTAGTTCCTCGACCTCCACGTGTAGTTCATCTAGATGTCCTAATCATCGGCCAAATATCACTTCACATTTAGAAAAACCATTATTATTTCTGTTTGGAATAGATAAAATAATTAAATGGTCACACTGATAGCGGAAACGCGATGTATTCAATTGGCGACGGAGCGGGGTTCGCATTCGGTTATTGCATTCTATCGGAGTCCGCCAACCGCGCCGCTAGTGTGAAGTCGTGTATTTAGTGTTGTTATCGGCCGCCTCGGAAGTTATTTACGCGCGCATCGGAGCGTGTCGTCGATTGTTTTACGTGCTGACCACGTAGTAAATTAGTAAAATCGGCCCGCGGAATTGTTAATTGTACTTTTTATTGATATTAGTAATCACGCGCTGACCGCGAGTTATTTATGTGACAAGTGAAGTTTAATGGCGACGTAGTGTGCCTGGCAGTAGTGGTGACTATACATTAAATTGTCTCTTTTCTGTTATTTTATCTTATGTAATTTAAATTATTCCCGTAAATATAGTTTTTTCCTCCCCAAGGGTACCCTATTGTTTTGACTAATTGACTGACCGACACACCACATATTTATGGAAGCAGCGCACGCGACTTCAGGTATGTACTCAGGATGTATTTAACTATTGTTATTGTATTATGGTAGCAGAGCAAAATAAATAACAAACATATAATTTTGGTAGCAGAGCGTGGTTAAAATCCACCGACCTCTGGGTTGTAGGGCCCAGCGTAGTTAAAACGGAAATTTTGGTAATAATAATTACGATTTTATATATTCGGTTATGACATTACGGTATTTTATATGTTCGGTTATAGCATTTAAATTGTCATACATATAATTTTCGTAAGAAATATCGGCAATTTATAACAATAGTTGAATGTTTCAATCCTAGGTACATTAATTGCGTCAAGTCATTATAAGGTTAAATCAAAGTCATAGGTATTGCGTCATATTGTGTTGAGTGATTAATTGCGTTCTAAAAATAGAACATTCGATATTCGAATAGGTACATTTGATATTTTTGTAATAGTTTGTTTATTTCAATACGGTTTTTTAAATTGTGTTCTACGTTCTAAAAATAGAACTTTCTATATTCGAATAAGTGCATTTGATGTTTTGTTATACTTTGTTTATTCGAATACGGTTATTTGTTTTTTGACTTGCGTTTTTCATTTGTTTACGGAAAGTTTTTGTTAATTAAAAATGGCTGCATCTCACAAGGCGCAGTTAGCCGGTGTTTTGCGATGGCTAGGTTCGGCCATTTTGAATATATCGCGTCAGGATCGCGTTCAGGCACTTTTGTCCCGGGGAGAGGTTTTAGAAGATAAAATGAATGATTTATATAATTCTTATCGGGCATTACATGCACTGGGTTTGGAATCAGAGGTTATGGATAGAATATGTGCGGATGTAGATCAGGCTGAGGATTTGGCGGACCAGATACGACAAGCCGTGGGACAAATTAAGTCCACGCCCCAGCCTGTTGGTGATCTACAATATAAAGAAAATTTATTTACGTCCGGTGGAATAATAGGTCGGTTGCCTAAATTAGATTTACCCCATTTCGGTGGCGATTTAAGCCAATGGGTTGCATTTATTAATTTATTTGATAGTTTGGTTCATAATAGATGTGATTTAACACCTGCTCAAAAATTAGCTTATATGTTGGCTAGTCTCACCGGTGAGGCTAAGGGTTTGGTCCAACATTTGGAACTCGTTGATAATAATTATTCTATAGCGCGGGATTTACTTATGCGTCGGTATCAAAACATCCGCCGGTTAGCGGATAATCATGTTGCGGTAATTTTAAACTTGCCACATATTAATAAAAATTGTAATTTACGGACTCACTTATTAAATCCTTTATTAGTGGCGATTAATGCGTTGAAAGGTTTAAATTTACCTATAGACAGTTGGTCGTTTATTTTATTGCATATTGTTTTACAAAAATTAAATGTTGATATGCGTAACCGGTTCGAACAGGAATACGGCGGGGACTCTTCCACTCATCTCCCTTCGTTTGATGATTTTATTTGTTTTTTGGAGGATGAGTGTCGCAGGCAGGACAACGTCCCTTCGCCGTCGCCGGCCCCGGCCCCAGCGAGGCCCCGGCCGCCGCCGGTGCGCGCGGAGCGCCGCCCGGACCAGCGTGTGTATAATTTAGTTGCGGCCCGGCAGCCGGACAATTGCTGCTCGTATTGTAGGGCCCCTGGTCACGGTGTAGTTTCTTGTTATAAGTTTTTGGCATTACGTTTTCAGGCGCGACGTAATATTGTGCGACAGCGCAGGTGGTGTTACGGTTGCTTAGGCTCCCACCTCGTGTCGCAATGCAATTATTCTCGACCGTGCAAGCAGTGTGGTGGTAATCACCACTTTTTACTTTGTGGCAACAGGAACGGGACGCCTCCGCCGGCTGCTCCGGCGCAGGACGCTGTTGTCAACAATCGATTGGAAGGTAATAATGTTGATAATCAATGGGCAGGTGGTGTGCAGGTTAATAGACCTCGAGTTTCTGGTCACACTTACAGGCGCGGTGGCAGAAAGGATAATTTGAATTATCGGAGCCAGGCACGTCCCCCCATGGGCGGGGGTAATGGTAGACGTCAAGTATGTCGGGCACCGGATGTGTCACGACCATCTAGGGGCCCTGGGGGGCCCAATGTATCTCGGGTTGCTGCTGATCAGCAACGATCTGATTCTATCAATCCTTTGCAGTATTCGGAGTGGCCTCGCTTAGGACAGCGAGGATCCCAGCGAGATTATTGACTCGAACACACGCCGTCTCCATCTAAGTCTTCGACCTCTCCTGTTACTGTTTTGTTGCCCACCGCTCAGGTTTGCGTCGCCTCCCCATCGGGTCAGCAGGTTGCGGCGCGAGTGATTTTGGATTCTGGTGCACAGGGGAGTTTGGTGTCGAGAAGTTTAGTGGAGCGGTTGCGGTTGCGTGTTGTTCCTGCCGCGAATAGTATTTTTGGTGTAGGCGGAGTTAAGGTGTCCGGTTTAGTGGGACAGGTCTCACTCACCTTCTCTCCTCTTAAATATTCTTTTCCTCGTATTTCAACGTCTGCTGTTGTTTTGGATAATGTTATGGGAAACCATCCGCTTGTTAAATTGCCATCGGAGGTATTTGAACTTGCAACTCAATTGAATTCAGCTGATGCCAAATTTAATATTCCAGGTCCAGTTGATTTGCTACTCGCTGCAGATGTTTTGGGAATGCTACGGTTTGGAAAATGCATTCATCTGCAACGTGATGGGTTAGTAGCTGTCTCAACAGACCTTGGTGATGTCATCATGGGCCCTGTATTTTCATTTTGTGTTTTTAATGAAGAGGATGGTAACTTGAATGTAGGACTCTCTCTCGCTGAAGCGGTTCAGCGTTTTTGGGAAGTTGAGGAGCCCCCTACAGCACGCCGTGATAACCCAGAGCATCTGGAATGTGAGCTGTTCTTCCAGAATAATACAGGTCGTCTCTGTTCGGGTAGGTTTGTCACGAGGTTACCTTTTCTACCGTCTCGTCCTCCATTAGGTCAGTCTAGAATGCTAGCTGAAAAAAGGTTAGCATCTATGGAGCGACGTATGAGGAGGGATTCGGCATTTCGTGTTAAGTATGTTGAGTTTATGAAAGAGTATTTGGAGCTCGGTCATATGTCTGTTTCTAATTTTGATTGGAGGTCGCAGGAGCACTACTTTATTCCACATCGTGCGGTGTTTAGGGGTGGTAAAGTGAGAGTAGTTTTTGATGGCTCTGCGCCCAGCTCTAATGGCGTATCATTGAATCAATGTTTGCATTCGGGTCCTAAGTTGCATCGGGATATTGGTGATATTTTAACAAATTTTCGTAGGCATCAGGTTGTGTTTGTTGCGGATATTAAAATGATGTTTAGACAGACTGTTATTAATCCAGAGGATCGTCGTTACCAGTTGATTTTGTGGCGAGAGAAAGAATCAGATCCTATTTCGGTTTTTTGAGTTGAATACTAATACGTATGGACTTAGGTCGAGTCCTTTTAATCACGTTAAATCGACGTTAGGTCAAAATATTAATATTAGAAGAATTTTCGCTTGGACTGATAGTCGGATTGTTCTTGCATGGTTGCAAGCATCAGTTCATGCATTGGAGGTTTTTGTTGCGAATCGGGATTCGCAAATTCAGCAATCGGGCTGTTTTAGAGTGTAGACATGTGCCAGGGGATGTTAATCCCGCTGATTGTGCATCTCGCGGTGTGAGGCTCCAGTTTTATTGAATCATTCGTTGTGGTAGGGTCCTGGTTGGCTGCTCCAACCAGAGAATTGTTGCCCTCAAGCTTCTATTAAGCTTTTTGAGTCTCTCCCGCGTTTGAAGGTCCTTTCGGTTATAAGGGAGCCTGCACAGAATTTAGATTTTTATTAATGCGGTTTCGTTTTTTAGATAGGGAGTTAGGTGAAACGGTTCTCACCTTCGGTATTTTGTAAATTGAAGCTGTACTTAATTCCAGGCCACTATGTCCTATTTCATCGGACCCAAATGACTTGGAGCTTTTGACTCCAGGACATTTTTTGATTGGGGGTCCACTTAATGCGCTCCCTGAATATCCATTTGAGAATACTCCGGTTAATCGGCTCTCACGTTTTGAACTGCTGCAACAACTTTCTCAGAGTTTTTGGAAACGGTTTAATTTAGAATATCTTCATTTGTTGCAGCAGCGTGTTCGCTGGACAGATAAAACGGATCCACCAAAGGTCGGTGACCTCGTCCTAGTTAAGGAGACGAATATGCCCCCACTGTCTTGGAGACGTGGTCGAATTTTGCGGCTGTTCCTAGGCGCGGACGGTATTCCGCGAGTTGCAGAGGTCCTGGTAGGAAATTCTGTCCTTAAAAGAGCCGTTGCGGGCTTATCGCGGCTGCCCGTTATGTAGGTTTTATCCTTATCCTCTGGTTTTGGACTCAGTCAGGTTTTGCCTGACTGGGACGGGGGAATGTTCGGAATAGATAAAATAATTAAATGGTCACACTGATAGCGGAAACGCGATGTATTCAATTGGCGACGGAGCGGGGTTCGCATTCGGTTATTGCATTCTATCGGAGTCCGCCAACCGCGCCGCTAGTGTGAAGTCGTGTATTTAGTGTTGTTATCGGCCGCCTCGGAAGTTATTTACGCGCGCATCGGAGCGTGTCGTTGATTGTTTTACGTGCTGACCACGTAGTAAATTAGTAAAATCGGCCCGCGGAATTGTTAATTGTACTTTTTATTGATATTAGTAATCACGCGCTGACCGCGAGTTATTTATGTGACAAGTGAAGTTTAATGGCGACGTAGTGTGCCTGGCAGTAGTGGTGACTATACATTAAATTGTCTCTTTTCTGTTATTTTATCTTATGTAATTTAAATTATTCCCGTAAATATAGTTTTTTCCTCCCCAAGGGTACCCTATTGTTTTGACTAATTGACTGACCGACACACCACATATTTATGGAAGCAGCGCACGCGACTTCAGGTATGTACTCAGGATGTATTTAACTATTGTTATTGTATTATGGTAGCAGAGCAAAATAAATAACAAACAATTTCTATTAAATGAATCCAAAGGTTTCTTGACACGAAAAACGAATGTTATTTAACATTCCACACAACTAAATAGTGTGATTGAGCTCGAGAGGGCTCAATTATCACTTGTTAGGTTTCAGTTTAAAATTGAAGAATTTTTTGTTAAAATAAATAGTGAAAATACTGTGTTACAATAGAACTATAAAATGCTACTTGAAATTGCTTTCAATTGTGTTATTTTATGTGGATATTTTTTTTCTATAAGCTGTGTGACAGCGTTGTCCGTTTTTTGAGACAGCAATGAAGACGGGGTTCTTGGCAAAGTCCGTTTTAACGGACATCCTGAAAAACCTACTTACAGAAATTTTTTTTCTCTACCATAGTATTTTTTAATCAATAACTATCAGGTCATATCTGGGTACATTATTTCAAGGCTTGCCGTGTTAAGGGTTAAACCGGCATGCAAAAAGGGTGATATCGTTATACAATTATTGAATGGACGAATGAAACATAGCTTAAATCAATAACAGGTAACCTAGGTAGGTCCGCTGTGACTATAAATTTTGATAAATCAGGACAAATGAAAACTAATTTATAAGAAGATAATTTAAGGGAAATTTAAATACCTTATGAAGGTAGAACTTCTCTATTTGTTTTTTATCTTTCGCTTCTATTACGACAGTATACATTACTTACTGAAATTATTTTTTGATTTTTATTGTTTAAGTCATATCATACTCAAGGAATGGTGCCATATATTTTTATAGTTAATACACAACTAAAATATTTGTAAATAAAACCCCTTTGAAATTGTTTCACACAGCTTACATTTCAGTCTGCGCTATTTAGTTAATTATATATAATAATTTTTCTTATGATCTTATTCAGAACTTTATAAAGCCTAGCCTAGGAATGACAAAATTAAGATGTCAATATGTTGTGAGTCAAACAAAGAAAAATATCTGGAGTGTAGAAAGAAGAGTGAGTGAGAGTGATAAGAGAGTAAGTAGGTGTATTACACATACAATTTACTTGTGCACAGGGCGTGCATTTGTGCAAAAATGAAAACAGAAAATATTTTTTTAATTCAATGTATTTTGGACATATTTTTATGAAGATTTTTAGGATATATTTATATTTAACTATTTTTCCTCAATATCGTATACGTCTAAATAATTTAAAAGAATTTTATTTGAATTTGAATCTACGCACGCGAGAACAAAGTCACGGCTACAGCTAGTTTTGAAATATAATAAATTATTACACTTCATTGCATCGATGAAATTTTTCGATACAAATATGCACTGAAAAATTATTTAATATTTTATAACAATATCTCCTTAGATTACAAAATAAAAGACAGATGGAGCGTTGCCGAACTAAACCGAATAATTTATCGTCATTTCCATAAAGCTATGTGTGCTGTCATTTCGCCGCTGCACTGTACGTACACGGTGCTTATGTGTGGGTGTTATGTTACCAGATATTGAAAATTTTCCCCGACTATGGAAGAAAGAGGGTTATGTTTTTCGAGTGTATCTATGTACCTATAATATTTATTTGGCACGCCCTGCAGTATAAACCGCTGAACCGATTTTGATTTATGAGGTGACATTGCAATCATCTGAATTATTATGGTAGTGGTGTTAGTGACGTAGGCTACATAAATTATTAGCTGTCCGGTTTTAATTTTAATTTTAAAATAAATTCTTGTTTATGATAATTTTTTATAATATTGTAAAAATTCTTTTGTTACATAAATGATAAAGCACCTACTTACCTACTAAAGTTATATACGAACAAAATAATTGTATTCAATTTTTAATTAAATAAATTACATAAAAAAATGTTTCAATATTACGGGACATTTTATTTTGAGAAAGAAAGAAGGAAGAAACCATTTCTTCCAATACAAACAAACACACAACAATAGCATTGTAAATTATGAATAATAGGTAAGTAATAGAAAACATAAATTTATGTATGGTTGCTTGCGCTAAAAAGGAAGCCACTCAGGATACCTGAGGCATAATACCTTAACACTGATTTTCAGCGACCCTTACGACATCCACATTGTCAGCTGCTTTACTGGATAATAAATAAAAATAAAGTAATAAATAAATATAATTCCTGAATAATAATAATTTTGTCATATCCATCACGGAGTTCAAATGAATTAAATCGCGGACGAAAACGACTCTGACGTTTTTCAGCTATATAAAAGTAACAAAAAAAAAAGAATTATGCTTATTAAAATTATCTAATAATGATCATGAACCTTTATTGCACTATACAAATAATCACATTCACGATCGAAAAATCCAACAGCAACTACCCCGAAGATCTTTTAACCGTTTTACCCATAAAAATGGCAAATTCATTTTTAAAATACTGGCAGCATACGTTGAAGTTTTGTATTCCTTCGTATATGTAAAATTATTATTTGTATACAAAATTAAATAAGCCAAATAATCTACAGAAAACCTGTAAAACGATGTTTTATCTTTTTGTTTGTTTTCGGGAACAAATTTTACAGCGTTTTAATATCACAAGACAGCATTTTTTTACTATAATAACAAACCCCTTTTGACGTATTGCATGACACTAGAATCGCTATGGCACTGGTGGAGGTTCGTATTCGTTTTTGATTTCGTATTTTCTTTGACAAGGGCGATGGAAGATTGTCATGCTCCATCTGCCTTTTATTTTGTAATCTAAGAATATCTTGTAAATCAGGTTAAAAAATTTCCATGTTCATAAATTTAATTATTTTTGCTATGGGTTAATTTGATTCATTATAGCTTCAAACTTCATTAAATTTTCTTGTGTAGGTATGTGATTTAATTATTACAACCTTAGATTACAAAATAAAAGGCAGATGGAGCATGACAATCATCCATCGCCCTTGTCAAAGAAAATAAGAAATCAAAAACGAATACGAAACTCCGCCAGTGCTATAGCGATTCAAGTGTTGCATGACATTGACTGACAATTTCCATGTTCATAAATTTAATTATTTTTGCTATGGGTTAATTTGATTCATTATAGCTTCAAACTTCATTAAATTTTCTTGTGTAGGTATGTGATTTAATTATTACAACCTTAGATTACAAAATAAAAGGCAGATGGAGCATGACAATCATCCATCGCCCTTGTCAAAGAAAATACGAAATCAAAAACGAATACGAACCTCCGCCAGTGCTATAGCGATTCAAGTGTCATGCAATACGTCAAAAGGGGTTTGTTATTTTAGTAAAAAAATGCTGTCTTGTGATATTAAAACGCTGTAAAATTTGTTCCCGAAAACAAACAAAAAGATAAAACATCGTTTTACCGGTTTTCTGTAGATTATTTGGCTTATTTAATTTTGTATACAAATAATAATTTTACATATACGAAGGAATACAAAACTTCAACGTATGCTGCCAGTATTTTGAAAATGAATTTGCCATTTTTATGGGTAAAACGGTAAAATGGTTAAAAGATCTTCGGGGTAGTGCTGTTGGATTTTTCGATCGTGAATGTGATTATTTTTATAGTGCAATAAAGGTTCATGATCATTATTAGATAATTTTAATAAGCATAATACTTTTTTTTGTTACTTTTATATAGCTTAAAAACGTCAGAGTCGTTTTCGCCCGCGATTTAATTCATTTGAACTCCGTGATGGATATGACAAAATTATTATTATTCAGGAATTATATTTATTTATTATCCAGTAAAGCAGCTGACAATGTGGATGTCGTAAGGTGTCACTGAAAATCAGTGTTAAGGTATTATGCCTCCAGGTATCCTGAGTGGCTTCCTTTTTTAGCGCAAGCAACCATACATAAATTTATGTTTTCTATTACCTATTATTCATAATTTACAATGCCAATTAATTATTCATAATTTAATTTGTGTGTTTGTGTGTATTGGAATAAATGGTTTCTTCCTTCTTTCTTTCTAAAATAAAATGTCACGTGTGTGTATATTTTGAAAATAAAAGATAATATAGGAAATCATTGTAATTTTGAAACATTTTTTTTATGTAATTTATTTAATTAAAAATTTATCATTTATGTGACAATAGAATTTTTACAATATTATAAAAAATTATCACAAGAATTTAAAAAAAAATTAAAATTAAAACCTGACAGCTAATTTATGTAGCCAACGTTACTAACACCACTACCATAATAATTCAGATGATTGCAATGTCACCTCATAAATCAAAATCGGTTCAGCGGTTTATACTGCAGGACGTGCCAAAGAAATATTATACATAGATACACTCGAAAAACATAACCCTCTTTCTTCCGTAGTCGGGGAAAATTTTGGGAAAATTTTCAATATCTGGTAACATAACACCCACACAGAAGCACCGTGTATGTACAGTGCAGCGGCGAAATGACAGCACACATAGCTTTATGGAAATGACGATAAATTATTCGGTTTAGTTCGGCAACGCTCCATCTGTCTTTTATTTTGTAATCTAAGATTACAACATGCTCTCAAATAAATACATCGTGTGTAAACATATTTTTTTTTGTGGAAAATATCAAAGAGTATGTATACCTGTTATCTAGTCTTTCGTTTTACACCATTATTATTGATTAATAAAAAATAAATAACATTCTACCCTCCCAGACCATTTGACCAAAATGTTCAAAATTCTAAATTAATTCGCAAATCACTTGTTTCAGTTTTATACTCATTCTATTACATTAATTATTTTTTAATTTAGCGCTTGAAATATGTAGAATATATACATTTATTTGTATGTTACATGATGTAGGCCCATTATTGCCGTCGGAAAGCTGACCGAAAAATGTAACTTTTCTTTTACTGTTAATATAATACAAGACTGACCACGTGACTATGTTTGCATTAAAGACTTCAAAACGTAGAATGAGATAATAAAATTAATAATACGTTTCAAGCCCATTTAATTTATTTTATTGATGTGTCCTTGTATAAATATTAAAAAATACACTATTTGTGTGCATTTTAAAATCAAAATAAAGTTTATTAAAACTTCGGAATTCCTTTTTAGATATATGGTTCTCCCGGTAAAAGTCTGCAATATTCCGAAAGAATTTCGTCGAGACCATTCCATTAAAAACAAAACATTTAGACACAGCATCACACGACAAAGGGCAGCGATTTCAAAGGATGGCTCATATTTCGCCAATTATCATTAATACAAAGCTCTGTGATATAGTATTATATTATCTGTGCTGTGATCAATAGGCACAGAGATAGTTTAAACGGATATCTAGTGTTGAAGTCGTGATTCTATCAAACTTATCTACAGATAATTATGTGGTTACTAATTAGGATGAATATAATTATTTCTAGGGAATTATTAACAGAGAACCAAAGCTTGGATTCAATGAAACTACTACTGACTGACTATGTCTCTATACAGTATACATATTTTTAATCAAATGAATCGCGTTAAATTTGATATTGTATTATTATTGACAACTAGCGGTCCGCCCCGGCTTCGCCCGTGGTACATATTTACGTTTTCTCTACATAAAAACCATCCTCGTACTTCAAGGAATATAATAATAAAAGAATTATCGAAATCGGTTCAGCCGTTCTCGAGTTATGCGCTTACCAACACATTTTGCGATTCATTTTTATATATAAGAAGATTATTATTTAATAAGTATCTATTTGAAAAATTATTTAATTTATTCTACAACTAAAAGTCTTTCCTTATTTAATACATATTATGTAGCATTGGCCATTTTATTCACATAACTTACAAAGCAAAATATTTTCAATGCTGAAAAGTCACATCACCACGCGCGCCGTTGGAAACTTTTAGTAAGATGAAATTTTTCTATCAAATCTGAATACTTACAGATATAATAACCATAGGTAAGTTTATTAAGGTGATGAATTAATTTTTCTAACATTTACGGCCCTTTTTAAACCTTCGTAATTTTTATATTATTAAAGTTGTCGTGATGAAAATTCTTGACAAGAAAGTTCAATAGTAACACAATACGTCTACCGTTTTAGAAACATGATTCCATGATATTTTCTCGATAGAAAAAAAATACAAAGTTCTCATTGTTATTTTTTTTTAATCTCTGGCATCTTCAAAATAACAAACGTAAAGTTACGACTTTTTGGATATTAACTATAAAATATACAACCTATACGTCTACCGAGTTAGAATTTTGAAATATGCGATGGTTTTGAAATAAACAAGAAATACTTGAAATTAGCGCGCGACCAGCCAATATAGCGAGAGCCGCCCTGTACCTTCCTACCCCGATCGCTGCACGAGTCATTCCCGCTACGGCCGTCACACGGGGAACTTGTGTCGCTCGCGCAATCGTAAAAAAGGGTGACAACACGATAAGACAAAATGAGACAAATGGGGACAATAAAGAAAATAAGAAGAAGAAACATAAAGGTTGGAGGAAAAAGAATGCTTACAATTAGAACAAATTAATAAAGTAAGTTGGTTTTATTTTAAATTTGATGATAATTGTATTATAGACGATGTTTGATATGTACCCCTGTTTTAAGTACATAACGAATGTGTAAGATTTTTTCATTTATAGCATAGATAATCTTTTCAGAAATCCGGAATCCAGAAGGAAAATAAACCCACTGATTGTTCACAATGTGAACCCACTCCTTCGTAAGTACCTTTATTCAGTCAAAAATGTATGTTATCAACGCTCTACTGGTTTTATCGCATGATTCCATTTTTAGCAAAAAGCAACAAAGTGCAAAGAAATAAAAAATCATGGTGAACTTAGTGGAAGTATGGTGAACGTAATATGGAACAGGAGCTCATTGGAGTAGTATTATATTTAAAAAAAATACGAAAAAATTTCAAGAATTACATTTCTTAGTAGGTGGTAGATAAGTATGTTGTATAAAGAATTTGATGTTGATATTTATTTCATTTATACTTACTACACCTGTGCGGGAAATTGCTTAGTACTAAAACAGGTTTATATTCATATTTACATAGTAATGTGAGTTTTCATTTCGAAAAATTTTGTGTAAGTATATTAAATTGAGTTCCTGGGTGATCTGGAAACACAATTGGGCCCGGAAGATGGCGCTGCAGTCACTCCTCCTAATCACATTAACCGATTTGGATGAATATTTGTGTGCACATTTCATTGTTGTGGGATGATTGGTTGATTCGTTTTCACATTAGCTAATATTATGTATTTTTGTTGTAAGAAAGTAAACTTAATTTAATGTTTATAATACATTATTATTGGTATAAATAAGCCAGTGTTCGTCTCACATTGCTGTACCTGCCTACCTACCCTACCAGGGCCTAACTTTGTTCTGGCTATTTTATTTTGATTATTTGTAATGAATAATTACAATTATAATAGAGTGCAAAAAATAAATACATGCGTCAATATATTTTGTGTTTTTTTTTTAAACAATTTTTTTATTTAAAAAAATATCATTCCGACCGCGGCTTTGCCCGCGTGGAATTAGGTTATATCGTGAATCCTGTTTTATCCCACAGAAGTGTTCAGTTCGGATAAAAAGTATCCTATGTGTAAATCCAGGCAATTAGCTATATTTTATCAAAATTGGTAATGTAGTCTTGACGTGATTAAGTAACAACTAACAAAAAAATATACAAATTAACATCCAAAGTTTCGCATCAGTTTTACTGTATTAGTGATATCTTCCACTCTTGACTTTGACTAAGAAGAATTAGGGTTTATAACTTCTTTCAGAAATAGTACCTTTCATTTCTGGGCATGATGTAATATCTACGTCAGCATCAAATTCTATCTAAATCAATTCAGTAGTCCGCGTTATTGAGTACCATTTCATTTTTTCAGAGTAACAATATTTTTTGTTATTTTAAAGATTATTTATAACCTGTATTATTTTGTAATAAAGTAAACATTACGAAATAATAATAATTATTAATAATGTCTAAGTAGTTGTTAAAAAGAAGATTATTTGTTTATAAGCAAGAAAATAAAACCAATAAATCAACAATTAAATATATGTATAACAATATTATAACTGTATGACGACTCCATACATGTTTGTCCCGAGTCGGCCAGCGGCAGCGCGGCGAGTTTGCAAGAATGACTTCGCGCACACCCGCGTTCGCGATAGCGAGCTATTAGACTCCGCCCACCAAGCAGTGGATTTTTTTTTGTGTATCGTCTTAAGATTTTATTTTGTTTTATAAAAAATAAAACTAAATAAAAAAAATGTGTGCGTGTACTAGTGTACACACGTAAGAAGTGAAACTTTTTTATGACCTTATTTTTCAAAAAATAATTTACTATATGCAACTTTACAGAAATACGTCGAATCACGCGTGGTAGGGATAAGAAAAGATAAGAAAAGAAGAGAAAAGAAGATGGCGCGTAACGGAAAAATGTCACGCGTAACGAAAAAATGTTACACTTCAAATATTTATTACTATATTTTATGACCTTATTTTTCAAAAAATAATTTACTATATGCAACTTTACAGAAATACGTCGAATCACGCGTGGTAGGGATAAGAAAAGATAAGAAAAGAAGAGAAAAGAAGATGGCGCGTAACGGAAAAATGTCACGCGTAACGAAAAAATGTTACACTTCAAATATTTATTACTATAAGATAGATACACAACATTAATTTACAAAATAACAGGTTCTTAAACTTTCACGTTAAAATACAACAAAAAGCAATCATTAGTTCTCACACTAAGCAATGTCAAATAATTTTTTTTTTTTTGCTTCAATGAGCTTTGATCGTTTACTTTAGACGCGTGTGTAGGACGTATATAATAGGCATGACGAAAGATTTTGAAATCCTCTTCCATAATGTGTGTATACGTTTACTATACAAGAAAAACCCTATATTTCGGTAATATACTTAAATTTAACGAAGATAAAAGCCATTTTTCAAAAAATATTTATTAACTGTGCCAAAACAGCTCGCAGGTGTCATGGCGTAGGCGTGACGTCACTCTTTAGTAAATACATAATTATTTGTACGCATTGCGAAGAAAATTAAAAAAATATTTAATTAATATGTGTTAAAGAATCTAATTTCAAAGTTTATAAGTGGTGTCCAGTATTGCAGTGTGAATCCACATAAAAATAATGCCCAAAAATGTGTTAGTAATTGTTTCAAGCGAGAAAATAATAAGAAATGATTGTATAAAGTTGGCGCGGAGAACCCCGAACCACGTATTCGTGAATTCGCAATTATATTTCTGTTCTGAGTCGATAAAGCATACGTGAAACAATAGAAAATAAATAAAAATGCGTATTCTCAACATATTCATAACAACAAAACACATCTGACGTGAGTTGTTTACATAGGCGTGACGTCACGCGTGTTTTAGTCAAAATGGCCAACTGCAGAATTTCAATGTTTTATTTTATTGATAATCTCATTAATCTTAATGTTTTTAAGATTTCTAAGTCACTATATTTAATTTATTTATTATACATTTTCCCTTAAAAACACTAATACGATCATTTATGGATACTGTCGTCATGCCTATTGTATATTATATTGCTTGTATTAGTTTCCATTCGCTAGATGCACCTCTTATTAGCTTCATTAGCGATGTTATCCGTAGAAATGATATTGTATACAGATAATTAATATATTAGTATGTAGAATGTGTAGTGTCTCGGTATTTAGTACTGCGATTGAAATGCTAAGATTTATAATATAAATATAAATAAATAAATAAATAAATAAAAACCTTTATTTGTTTCTCTCACAAGGGTTAAAAATTTGACAATCAATGAAAAATACACATAATATATTAGGCAACCTTATGAGAGCTGGTGCCCGAAGTGGGTTCTGTAGAACCTGTGGTACGGGTCACCAGGCCCCACTTAGTATATCCAAAATACAATGTAGCAGTCGTATGGATCGAATTTGCAGCAAGCTTGTGGATAAGACAAAAGAAACAGTAAAATAATATAAAAAAAATAATAATAATAACTAAAAACAAGAAAAAAAAAAAAATAGATGGTTGTTGTGTGTGTGCATGTGCGTATGTGGGATGTGTATATGAGTGTGTGCATGTATGAGTGAGTGTATAGTGAGGTCTGTAATAAGTGAGAAGTATGAATGATAAGATGTTAAAGGTAAATAAAGTCAAAATATGAAGAGTTGAACAATATCGAAGTCTTTGCTGAAGTCAAAAGAAACGGGGATAAATTAAAGCGGAAGCAAATAGGTTTTTTTTTTTTTTCATATAACGTTGCACAAAAGTTTTTCTGTATCATCGTAGTTTAAGGTTTTCAGGTACATAGAGATTTTGATTTTACAATTGGATCGATTGAGAGGGTAAATATTGAGAATTTTATTTAATTTATTGTAAAGGTAATTGCCGAGATAACAGTAGAAGTTCCGAGATGATTTTGAATAAAAACTAACCATGTGACATACTGTGTTCTTTCGCCTCTTATCTTTTATCGAGTCAGGATTATACGTAAGTTGCTGGTGTTTCTTAAGGACAGTTTGGAGTATAAAAGACTGTCTTACAGATAGAACGTCCCAGAATCTGTACAGGTCAAAAGTGGGAAAACGATAAGGAAAACCTCCAGCTACTTTCAGTACCGCACGTTGAGCTCTCTCCAATTCGAGTAAGTATGTTTTAGCGGCACCTCCCCACGAGGAAATGCAGTAATCCACTAGAGACTGGCACAGACTACTGTATACAATCTTAATGACACGACGATCAGCAACGTGTCTGAGAGACTTAAAAATATAAATAAGTTTACGCATTCTGGACACTAATGCATTGATATGCGGTTTGAAGGTAAGGCATTGGTCAAGTATTACTCCTAAATATCTTATACTCTCAGTCCTTTCAATCGGAGAACAAAGGCACAGGGGATTTTCTTGGTCACAGGTATGAGCTTTTAGAGATAAAGAAGGTGGTGGAAGCACATTTGACTTAAGTGCGAAACATATGTATTTAGTTTTAGAAGCATTTAGGGTAAGAATATTTCTCTGTAGCCATGAATTAACCTTATTGAACCCTATTTGAGCAGTAATGAAGAGATCATTCCAATTATCACTCTCAAAAAACATTGCCGTATCGTCAGCAAAAGTAATAATTTTGCCATTCGTAAGGTTAAGGCTTCCCAATTCGTTTATGTAGATCAAGAATAGAGTTGGGCCCAGGATGCTTCCTTGCGGCACTCCAAAGTCAACAGAAAGTTCATTGCTCAAAAAAGAGTTGATTTTAACCCTCTGCTTCCTACCAGAAAGATAGTCTTGGAATAGCTGTAGGGCAATTCCACGAATACCCAGTTTTTCCATCTTAGAAAGCAGAAGTGGGACAGAAACCGTGTCGAAAGCTTTTGCTAGGTCGAGAAATATCGTCAGGCATTTCTTCCTCTTGTCTACTGTTGTAATTATAGAATTCACTATTTCATGTACAGCTTCATTAGCAGATCGACCTTGACGGAAGCCAAATTGCGATGGAGAAAGAAGGTTGTTGTCTTCTAGGTACTTAACTAGACGAACATTAATTATACGCTCTAAGATTTTTGAAAGAGTTGGCAATATGGAAATCGGTCTGTAGTTAGACACGCAATCTTTGTCACCACTTTTATGGATGGGTTTAATAATTTAATAATTGCAGATTTGAAAGCATTCGGGAATTTTCCAGTGGAAATCGAAAGATTGCATATATGAGTGAGAACAGGAGCAAGCAAATGAGCATATCTTTTAATCAATCCACCAGAGAGACAGTCATTTCCTACAGCACAATTATTACGAAGACCCTTGATCAGCTGGAGAATTTCGGATTCATCCGTGGGAAGCATAGCGAAAGATGATAAAGGTGGAGATTGCTTATAATGTTCATCTAGTTGAGAGTTTTGGTGATTTAAAGAAATGTTCTTTTCAGCCAAATTTTTACCTATATTCGCGAAATAGGCATTTACTTTATTAATGTTTTCAACAGGAGATGTTGAATTTGAGATTAGACAGGAAGAATGATCCACAGGCTTATTAATACAACTAATATTTTTAATCACATTCCATAATTCTTTTATATTACCGTTAGCCTTGGCAATTGCTTGTTTTTCATAACTTCTTTTAGCCTTCTTTAAAATCGATGAACAGAAGTTCCTATAACGTTTATATGTTTGCTTAAGCACTTCATTATCAGGATCTTTTTTAAGTTTCTTGTATAGATTGTCTCTATTACGCATACAACGCAGCAATCCTTTCGTAATCCAAGGTTTGTTGATTGTTTTTTTAGTTGAAGTTGTTTTCAATTTCAGGTTTTGCACAGCGGCTCGAGACAAGCTGCCTACTAACAAGTCCGTTGCGGCATCTACATCATTGGTTAATAAAATATCCTGGAAGTTGATACCACCAACAGCTTTATCTAAATTTACATAGTCCAATGTTTTATAACTCACAGGATTCCGTATTTTAGTATTGAGATTAATACTAATAGCAATAGATTCATGGTCAGTGACAGTGGATTCAGCCACTACACACGTTGCTTCCAGTTTAGTTTTAACCATCATGTGGTCCAAGCAAGTTTTGCCATGGGTTGGAAATACATGAGCAGGAAGAATACGATATGTGGCCAGAGTATTTAAGTATTCAAACGAACGCGAATCTGTGCTGTCTTCTGTTATGTCTATGTTGATGTCACCACACAATATAATATTATTGAAGTTATTTAGACTATTAAGAACTATATTTATGGAGTTTAGAAAGTCAGTAGTAGAACGCTGACCAGGGGGACGATAAATGCCTAAAATACAAGTGTTTTGTTCAATTTTTAGCAAAAGACAATTAGCGTCGCAAACTACTGGTTCTTCCACGGAAACTCTTAGGTTTTTTTTGTAATATATTACGACTCCTTCATTTTGTGTTTTATGCATGGAAGTAGCAGCATAGTTATAATCTTCAATGATCGGAATATTTTTATTAAGGGAGAGCCAACATTCTGAAAGAATTAGTACATCCCAAGATATTTTTGAGCGCTGTAATAAGGTTAGAAAATTGGACATGTTGCAGGTGATGCTGCGGATGTTTTGCGAGAGAATGGTAAGGGATGAATTTGTAGGGAGAATATGAATCAAATCCTCTATATCACATTTTTTAGATTCAGCAACAGAGATTTTATCGAGATCCGAGTGTAAATTATCAATATTAATCATGGTTTAGTTAATTAATTGAAAAAGATATTGAATGTACAAGCCACTAGATGTCCGTGACTTGCTTAATGATGATATAAGAGGTTTTTTTACACTAGGATCACGAAAATCGGGTGCTTGAATCAGTAGCCTGAGAAAGAGAAATGAGTTCAACATCCAATGATAAATGATATGATGAAAAGGAGACTTAGTACGATTGTTCAACAAAAAATTTGACTTCATTGCATTCTGAATAAATAAGAGGTGGTATGAGTTAATTTGTGGCGAAGAGTGTTTGTGAAAGTGTGTATTGGTGAAACAAGTAAATTGAGCGTAAAAAATATTACAAACAGAAAGTAAAAACATTAAATTAAATAAAATAAAGCTACGAATAAAGACAATGGTACAGAAAATAGGTAATAACATTTTTAGTTTTAACAGATACAAAATTTTTAATTTTAACAGAATCATGCAGAGTTCAATGACATCTAGTCACTTGGCAAGTTTAAGGAGTTCTGTTTCGTCTTTAATGTGGATTGGGGTAGATTTTTCATCTTTCTTCACATACAACTTTCCAAAAGACGTCCAAGTAGCATAAATAGTTTTATTCTTTACAGATTCCCGAGCAATATAAAATGCTCTTTTTGTTTTACTTGATAGGTACTCAGATATAAAGATTGAGCGAGGAGGACCAGGGATCTTTAGATGTTGCGTGTTTAATTGCGGTTCTTTCATTTCGCGATGTGATTTATTCATAGATTTGAATTTGTACAAAATTGATTCTTTCCTATTACTAGTAGTGAACTCCACAACCACAGCCTCCGATTTCAATCTATATATGTCCCGTATCTCTGATTCGCTTATTCGAGTTTCCAAACCAAGAGTATCACCTAATTGTTGGATCGAGGAAGTTAGGGTTAATTTGTTTTCCGAATTTTGTTTAGGGAGGTTACGGATTTCGATGGTTGACTTTCTGATGAAATTTTCCAGGTATTCAACTTTATTTTCCAGAGATTGTACTTGATTCCTATAGGAACTATTTTCGGCTTCTAATGTTGCCATTTTTTTTAATAATTCTTCATATTGGGTAGTTAAAGTCGCAACCGATGTTTGTATACTCATATTTTGGTTTATAATAGTAAGCATAGTTTTATTAATAGAATCGTATTTTTCTTCTTGGTTCGATTTAATTTCAGAAAACATGTTCTTTATTTCGGAAATTGGGGATTGAGACTGAGCCTGAATGTCGTCGATGGTACGTTTTTGTCGCTTAGTAATGTAGAAATAATTATTTTCATCTACCGAAGAATGCCCAGCTAGATTTAAAGCCGAATCCGAGTTATAGTGAATAGAAGAATTTGATGTAGTAGCAAGGAATTGGTTACTTGGCGGTGTCCGTTGAATAGACATCTCCGGTAATGTTGGCGAAAAAAAAAAAAAAAAAAAAAAAAAATTATAAGTTCTCTGCCAGATTAGAACCCGGACTTTTCCGATCTTCACTATCAAAGTTCACAGTTTAACCAAATGAACAGTACTTAACAACGTGAAATATGTGTTTAGAACAAACCACTAATCAATAACTTAACAAGACAGTACGATGCGTAATGTTTTCAAGGTCACTTTGCTTTCACTTAACGTACACAACGTAACCACTTTACAACTGTTATTTTTTAAATTGTTTGAGATTAGATAATATTTCCTTTTATCACTGGTTTCAAATTAGCACCACTGTTCGATATGACTTTATTTATGATATTAATGTATTAAATAGCACTGTTTGACAACTTTATCTATTTTTTTGGAAATTAAAATAGACGAAGCACTTATAACACGACTGCTCACGTGAGCGGGCGGCGGGCGGGCCAAAGTAAATATGTGAGAATAAACGCTGTTTCTATTCTTAATATATTACATTAATTTATTTTTGTGCTTTAATTACAGGTGGGTATTTTGTATATGAGAATAAACTAGATTAAATAACTACTAACTAACTACTGTTAAAACTTTTGGTGTGAAGCAGTTAGAAAAGTATCTATAGAATTTGACACACGCACAGTCTTTTTAATTATCACCTGGGAAAGGTATTAATTATTATGTTATAGGTACTCTACAAAGTGAGTTAAAGAAGCACATTAATAACCTATTTAGAACTTAAATAAAAAATAAAAAAGTAATATTTTCCCCCCCGTATTATAATTATAGAATACTAGCTTTCCGCCCGCGGCTTCGCCCTCGTTGTCAAAGAAAAAACCGCATAGTTCCCGTTCCCGTGGGATTTCCGGTATTAAACCTATCCTATGTGTTAATCCAAGTTACCCTCTATATGTGTGCTAAATTTCAATGGAATCGGTTCAGTAGTATTTGCGGGAAAGAGTAACAAACACAAAACTACATACACATCCTCACAAACTTTCGCATTTATAATATGTATTTTATAGAATAATATAGATAAATGGTTCCTACATTAATAGCAAGTACTTAGTCAGGAGGTGCGGATTCACTAATATACTAACGGGATGGCTTAATGCTTTGTCTTTGAGGATTTGGTCAGATTAATATCAGCTGATGACACTGCTATATGCGATCAGCGATGTACTAAATACATTGCGTTCAATACGTTTATCATTAATATAATATTCCCACGACACAGGGAATTCTAGTGTAGGAGCAAGGGTTTTCAATTTCTATGCATCTTATATTTTGGAAATAAAGTTTATTGTTTATTGTTTAATATGTATTGAGAATAATTTGTTAGGAATTAGTCTTTAGGCGCGTTAGACGCTGAATTTAAGTATTTTATGATTGTTGCTTTGTAAGTTTTAAAACGATACTAGCTGTTGCCCGCGACTTCGTCCGCGATTACGTCGTTTTTCGTCATTCATCGTTCAAAAAAAATACGTGACACTTTATTTTTGAATGTTCTTAATTGTCTCTTATAAAATTTAACTACATTAAAATTGAATACTCTGATAAGAAAATCATAGACATCGAAAATCT
This sequence comes from Colias behrii, assembly GCA_029959065.1. Lineage (NCBI taxonomy): Eukaryota > Metazoa > Arthropoda > Insecta > Lepidoptera > Pieridae > Colias > Colias behrii. The sequence goes on from JARWMC010000013.1 coordinate 3,126,897, forward strand.
GAGGAAAACATGAATGAATGTGATTAAAATTCTACATTACTTAGTAATTAAAATAATAATCTAAATTAAATTTAGATTAACAGTTTGAGCGCACCTTTATAGAATATGTACCTAAGTAATAAATTACATTAGTTTACATAGTAACTTTACTAAAAACAAGATGACTTTCTTTCGCGCTCGGTACCACAAACTAAGCATGTTTGTGGTACGTGGCCCGCGTCACTTGACCCCCCACGAGTTCCCCTCCGTTGCTATGCGAAAATACATTCGTCGCCCTACTGTAGGAAAAATTGTAATACTGTGGCCTGGGCGTTATAACACGCCCAGGGAATTCCTGAGTGCCGATAGACGTCCGTCTATCGGCATTTATACAAATTTTATATTAATATCACCATCTTGAGGAAAAGCTTCTAATGTCGATTTAAAACGCATACATACGAATTAACCTGATGAAACATGTTCTAAAATTGTGAAATGAGTTCAGTTTTAAATTCGAGAAATATTGATTTCTTGTATTCGACTATTCGTCGTAGTCGAATATAAAATATATTTAAAGAAACTTAGGTTGGCCTTCAGACAAAAGGGATCCTATCAAATGATAAACTTGACCTTGTATCTTAAAAGTAAGCATGAAAGGACCCTCTGATAATTGTTGAGCACCAAAGGATCATTTAAAACGCTATAAGAGCTAATATTGTCTAAGAACTGTTTAGATTGCACATGTTCCTCTAAAAGTAGTGATTTCAAAGGTTCCGGTGTATCTTCAAACGAAAGCCGACTCCTTACTGCACTTTAAAGCATTACAAAAATAACATACTACGTTAATATCGCCTATACAGAAGATGATCTGTAATCAATTGTGAGGTTATAAGCAAACCCACTTTTATATTTGTCGGACCACACCACCGAATTTGTAGATTGATCTTCTATGTTTACCTCTAAGTCATTAAGACTATGTCGAAATCTGTCTGCAGTAAGACGGGCCTCTCGCTATTCGTCCGTTTCAAGAGACCAATAGTTTCAATTCTTAATCTTTCATTAAACAAACTTATTAATCGTTCTTGTCTCAAATAATGGTAATATTCGCGTCCCTACGTCATTGCTTATGCTCATGTTCATCTTCGAGAGATCGAATAATATTATGGTGCACCCTATTATTTGTCAAACGGTCTTCATATTGAGTAAAAGTTTCAGATTCTCGAGATAAAATATGACGATCGTGATCAGCTGTGAGACGTAATTCCCTCTCAGTGAGGGTTTCGGTCTCACGGGATAGTACAATATGCCATTTGCGATCAGCTGTGAGACGTTATACCCTCTCAGTGAAGGTTTCGGTCTCACAGGATAGTACATGCCGTTTGCGGTCAGCTGTGAGCCGCAATTTTCGTTGTGAAGCGGGAAACCTGAAAAGGTTCGGCATAACACATGTTGTTTTTGGTCAATAGTAAGCCTCTTCTCTCTATAACTATCCTTCTTCTATCTCTAACGATCCTTGAGAACTCTTATTTCTCATTTTCTTAGCTTTGCTCGAATTTCGATATAAAGAATTTTTTAGGTGGCACTGATGCGGGTGAATAAAAATTAAGTTAAAACGGACTAAGAGTGTTATAATCATCAATCATCATCATCAATACATATAATTAAATTGTGGAAAAGTGATGTCTGTACAATTAAAATATGTAGAAAAAAAATAGCAGGTGTTATTATTATCGAGAAATCGAGAGAAACCATTTTTTTTTCTTAAAAGCTCCCCCCCTCCCACTTCCCGAACTCTGATTGACCGTAATTTATTTTTCCTTACATTTTTATCATATTCCCCTCCTTTTCTAATGGGTTTCATCCTACTGCGATTTTATTTGTTTCAAAAATTATCTACCCTGGTGTATAGGTAAATTTTCCACATAAAATGTCCTTTAAATTATGTCGTATTATATTTTTAACCCCCGACGCAAAAAGACTGGTGTTATGTGTTTGACCGCTATGTATTTCTGTGTGTGTGTGTGTGTGTCTGTCTATGGCACCGTAGCTGGCTAACAGGTAAACCGAATTAGATGCGGTTTTTTTTTAGGCAGAATATTTTCCGACGCTGGTTCTTAGATAAAGTGTATCAAAATCGGTTCATCCACTTATTATACACATAGGGGTAAAAGTGGGAATGAAAAAAATGAAAGTTATAATTTATTTTTAAAGATCGTCGGGAAGTTTATGAAATTATTTATTCCTTTTTCTATACACTTTTCTTCGTCTAAACGGTTTAGTTACGTACTCTCTCTCTCTTCAGCCTATAGTTACAGCGTGAGACAGGAAAGATCTAATTTGGATTTGTTGCTGGATTTGATAAAAACTGAGTATCGATTAAGCTGATCAGTGGCTACACCATACATTATTAAAAACATCCATTTAAGAAAGGAAGGAAATAGAATTTGCTCCTCTCCCCCCCCTGGTTCCTAAAAAATAATATGACATAATTTAAAATAAATTTTACGTAGAATTAGCTAGGCATTTCTTTTTTGATTTTCGATATTATATACTAATCATAATTTTTAATTACAATATGTAGTAACTATTTGGTAATTTGGTATAGGTTAGGCATTTCATTTCTTGATTTTCTTTAATAAGTTGGTACGTAAGTTTTTTAGCTCAGTTTAGTAAGAAATTTTAATAACAATTCTTTTAATTATTTATGGTAGTACGTATTTACTCAATAATTGTATGTTAAGTAGTAATTCAGCATGTGCGTAGCCACGGTGGGGCTGGGTGGAGCGCTTACCCTGGCTTTGATCTGGTAGGTACTAATTGTGAAGGGGAGTGGGCGTGGGCGTGGGATTGGGACTGAACGTGGCATGTGGCGTGGGAGTGGGCGTGGGAGTGGGTGTGGGAGTGGGAGCATGAAAATAAAAATGAACATGAAAATGATTTTTTATTGTTGCCCCACCCTGAGCCCATGGTCATAGGTCCCATAGTCACTATTCCACGCGAACGAAGTCGCGGGCACAGCTAGTAGACAAATATAATCAGAAAGCTTTGAACTCCTAAGCTCAACCATAAAATATAGACATTTATGATGTCGGGAGATATTTTTTATATAATATGGAGAACATTTCTTTCATACTTGATTTCTGTGTAGCTTTGACCATTAAGGTTGCACACGCGACGAAAGCTTAAAAATGGAGTTACTGCTCTGCTCACGAATATAAAAAAATAATTGTACCAAGTTTCGTTTAAATCCGTCGAGTAGTTTTTGTTTCTATAACGGTTGTACAGACAGACAGACGGGCAAAAATTTTTGGCGTCCTCGTGATAGTTATTTAGGAAATATATTTCATGTACAGAATTGACCTCTACAGATTTAATATAAGTATATAAGTATACATATATTTAGATTCCAATTTCCAACGTTAAATTCGACTATACAATAACTAACATACAACGCAGGTTACTCTCGTTTCCGTAAGTTGAGGCGGCTACATATTCGGTCCTCATAACATCACTTTTTGTGAACGAAACGACAGCGCGGTTTAATTCGATGCCAACACCATCAGAAAAAAGGAAATATTTTTAATTTTGAAAAAATATTATGATTTACACTATTAATACTATTTTAACATTAACACAAAATATAAGACTGTGAGTGTGTAAAAATAAATCCAGCTAGTTTCACATCACACTTATGTTTATAATTAGGTATACGACATGAAAATATATTAATTACCAAGCAATAATCATACAGATAAATACTGAACAAAAGTATTAACAGTCAAAGTATATTTTTACTAACAACATGTAAATGATGAAGGAATAATAATTATCAACGAACTAATCTTTTTGTATAAGAGTCCCGCCTCGTGATCGAATTTTTAAAATACGAAGATTTTTTAAAAATGTAACCAATGAACACAATCAATATTAGATTAACTGTAATGGTGTCTAGTTTGACTTAAAATAATAAACATCTACCCTCACTTTTAATGTAATATATTCACACGAATTATAAGCGCACCTTATAGGGAAGGGAAGATATGGGTTAAAGAGTTAAATAAATAAATAACATAATTATATTTAAATTATTAATTTTTAACATTATGTTCAGTAGTGTTAACATGTAAATTGATTTGATTTTTACGAAATCTCATAGATGGCGCTGAATCAAATTTGTCTTTATACTAAGATTCATTAAACAGTTTCACTGCCCAAATTACGTAAATGACGTAGTTTTTATAGTGTAAAGCTAGATAATAGCATGGCTTACTCAAAAACAACATTTAAACATGAGTCTTTAGATTGTACGCTGTCGTAGTACACGGAATACGTAAGAAAAGTAAAGGTTCACAGCTCCTCCCCCGGAGGTGATAGCATGATAATATGTTTAAAAAAGCCTCACCCGACCTGTTAGTAATATTCATGCAAAATTTGAAGTCAATCTATACAGTTCTTTTCGAGATTAGCTCGGACAAACATACAGACAAACAGACAAACAGACAAAAATTCTAAAAACTATATTTTTGGCTTCTATATCGATTATAGATCATGGATTATGTATTCTTTAAAAAAAATATTCAATGTACAGTTTTGACTTTCCTACGATTTTATTATATGTAAATAGATTAACATTAATTTATTAGATACTAGCTTTCCACCCGCGGCATCGCCCGCGCAGTCAAAGAAAAACCCGCATAGTTCCCGTTCCCGTGGGATTTCCGGAATAAAACCTATCCTATGTCCCGGGGTAAAAAGTAGCCTATGTCCTTTCTCGGGTATCAAAATATCTCTATACCAAATTTCATGCAAATTGGTTCAGTAGTTAAGGCGTGATTGAGTAACAGACAGACAGACAGAGTTACTTTCGCATTTATAATATTATTTATTTATTTATTTATTTATTTAACAGTTTTATGTACCATTACAAATTTTACAATCATATAATATTAATAACCGAAAAGGAAACATATATTAGTATGGATAAGCAGTCAAAAGGACAAAATATGTCAATGATATTATTATGTTCTTTATTAAGAATTCGAATAATTTAATACATTAATTATTATGAAATTATTATATTCATATCCTCGGTTTATCAGTAGATATTAAGTGCATTTTATTTGAAACGTCGTAAGGATAGATAATATATTATTTAATATTTTAGACTTACTAGTTCAGTAAAATTTTGCAAGACAATTCCTTGATTTCTCTTCAATGAAAAGTATATATTAATGTACGGACATAATGCCCAAACATACATAAGACTTTTATGTTCAAAAAATTCGAAATAATAATAAGTTACATGTTCAAATAAAAAAATTCGAAATAATAAATTCAACATCAATTTCCATAAGATACTTATTTGTATCTATCATTAAATGCGCCAAACAATTATGCTTTACTAGAAGCGTATTTTCCAATATAATCTTCTCCTAATTGGCGTGCTGTGGGCGGGAATCGATACACGTGTCTGCCGAAGTACACTTAATAGTCCTTGAATAAGCAAAAACTGATAAATAACTCCCTAGATACTGTATAATTGATATCTTTGCTCATATTTGTGCGCGGATAGGGTCGAAGTTGCATTGGCAAAGGGCCGACGGTAGGCGAAAACGTCGTGGAATGAAATTCTTAGATGTTCTCTAGGATCTTAGATTCTTATCACTTATAAAAGGCGGACTTTCATGTCTCTGTGTGCTGAAACTTTGAAAGCTTTATAAAGCTAATTAAGTTTTTTAATTCAATTTTAAATATTTTCAGTAAAATTACACCTACGTATCATCGTTGTAAATTTTTTTTAAATTGACTCTAGATTATTAGAAAAAGTGTAACATTTAGAATTACGGCTGATGTTAAACAAGTTTTAGGCCTATTTTGACGCCTTGCGGTCTGCCGATGCCTCCCACAGATACTTGTAAAATATCTCATTTCGAGAACTTTTTAATTTAATTTTTTACGTTGCATTGTTTATTTAATAATCTACTACAATAAGAAACTATAATAAATAAGGATTGTTTTCAATGCAAATATCGCTACTAGTACTAATAACTTACTTATGATGTCTGTGTAAGGGTTGTACTTGATTAAACCCTAAAGCAAATAAGGGTCGAGTCCTAATTTTACTAGTTATTAAAATAGGGATAGTTCGCACAGCTCTTTAGGAAATTGACCTCATAGGAATTATAGAAAAATTCATTTGGAATTGCATTTTTTTTTTTCTATTACTGTATTTAGTTTTATAATCTAGGTCTATTATAATAAGGATAATAAAAAAAAAACACGCCTAAACTCATGAAATTATTGTATTGTCACCGATCCTTGTTAAGTGTACAAAGTTAGAATTAAATCTTTCCGTTTAAAGTGGGTTTAAATCTAGTCATAACAAGTCGGTTTCATTCAAACATGTCAGTTACAAACAGCGTGTTACAACTAGCGTGTTAAAAAGGCTTTACATTCTCGACTTTACGGACACTCCACACAGGTAAACTTTGCCGCCGACGGCTTACTTAGGCCGATTCAACAGCAGATCATATTTATTTCCACTGCAAGTACACAGTTCTTCTTAGTTTTAATTTGTTATTATTTTCTAGGCTGGTCAAGTAGGACAAGATATCATATGTTGTCTGACTTTTTATAATAGAGCAACGGTTTTAAATTAAAAACTCGTAGATAACTTAAAAATTAATTTAAAGAAAAATCAAACTATACCGTTAACAAGCTCTAGAAAAAATTAAAGTCCAATGACCTTTTACAATCGTGGTATAAAGGTAAAAGAAATAAATCTTAATTCCAACAAACAATATCACGATTTATCAAAATATTTACACAGCCTTATACTTATTTTAGCCTTCAGGACGTAGGGCTGGCTGGAGTAATTAGCGACTAATCCAATTATCGGAGCAGGAAAGTAGATTAGAAAAACATTTTATATAAAAACGTTTCCAAGAGTTTGTACAATTTACCTCGCGTAGGATTTTATCTGTGTAAACAAGCTATTACCAATTTACTGAGAAATAAGAGATTTAAGCCTTGCGAGAGTGCACCGTAACAATAACAACGCTCGCATATTTTAAAAGCTTTATACATTAATTGGTTTGTTTTCTAGCGTCTTCTGTTTTGTAATAGATTAAAATTATAGATAAATTTTGTATAGAAATAAGCGGAAAATCCAATAACGAATAAAGTTTATATACATATTTTTTTATAACATCGTTGTTTCAATATATTTGTTGGTTTTAACTTTTAGGATATTTATTTCAGCATCAAACTTTACTTCTAGAATCTTCGTAACTTTATTAATTTCAGTGTATACATTATTAAATGCAGAGGGATAGTTTCAAATTCGATTTTACCTGGTTACATATTGTTATGACTGTAACGTGTTGCAGCATCAAACGCTGAGTTATTGGAAGGGCATTTGATACGTTTGAGATGAATCTGTAGGTTTACGTAACGCTTGTCAATTAGTGGTAATATTGTAAGATGTATAGATTGCCAGTCACTAGTCAATTTCAGTCCTGTACACCAGAATGTAACTATAGAATATATGTGTAATATACGGGATGTAGGATGAATAGATTTGTTCATAGATGGACAGGCAGTTAAAAATAATGAAGATATACTGAAACGTAGTTTTGCGTATTGATGTTTTAAATATTTTTTAAACCAAAAAAAGTTTATTTTTTGATAAGCATCACATTTGTGGATAAGTTGGGTGGTTAGGTGATTATGTATTTAAACAAAGAAAAAAAAAAGACGTGTGGCACTCGGGGACTGCCGCGGTAAAGCTATTGCATGCTATGCCTTCAAGCCACACCTCCGAGCCCGTCGGAGTGGGGAGCGTGAGGTTTTTTCGTTACGGAATTTCTCGATTCGGTCCCCGCGCTCAAGGCCCGGGATAGAAGCTATGCAATAGCTTAAAAAACTTGTACTTAGATAGTTATCTCGTATATTTTCTTACCATACCTACTTAAATTTAAATTAAATAATGGATATCAATTATTGCGTTCTCTAATAGTCTCCGCTTTTTCACTTCACTTTTTAAAACGAACACAAAAATCAGGTGAAAACTATTTTTGCAAAAGCGTAGACTAAACAGTGCGCGCCCAGCAGATATTGAGTATTCTCAATTAGGTACCTACTGCTACATGTGTTTATTTACCGTCATCAAAGCGCCCTTTGATATTTAGGCTTTGTCCAGATATTACATTTGCAGTTATTACACGGGGAGTGTGGTAAAGGCTATATTACAAGCTTTGAACCCTTGTGCAATATGCACGTTCGCGTATCATAGAAAATTTATTTAAAATCGACAAATCCGTGAGCAAACTTGAATGCTTTTATGCGTTCAGGCGCACAATGAATATGCGAAATAAATGGCCTAGTCGACATGGGTACGCCCGAATCCAGGATTAAAGTGTAGCCTTTGTCACTTAGGCGTGATGATTTTTACTAGCGGTGAAAAAATGCTAATTGGATTGAGTACGTTTACTAGTTCAATGTTTGCCAACAATTCCAGTTTACTATGTACCTACAATTCAGTTTGAAAAGCTTCCGTATTTACATATGGTAGAAAATTTGCGTTGAGAGTAGCCTATCATTACAGGAGTCATAAATTATTTTCATCATCATGAATTTATTAATGATAAAAATAAATTTTAATTAAATGAATAAATTTGATTTACTTCCGACAACCTTCCTCTCTGAAAGCTTCTTCACTGATATAATAAGTTTAAATTCTCCTTATAATAAGATGTATTTCATAAGAACTCTTTACAGCGGATTTCTCCTTAGTAGAGATATTGAGGTTACTTATATAAGCAATTTGTTCTCAGATCTCCAACTTTCTGAGAATTTTCACCGTTTCTGAGGAGACAAATAATATAAATGCAATAGTACCTACATAATATGTGTAAGCTGTGTTACAGATTTTACAATACATTTATCTTTAATACTCTATGTTATTTCTCGAGACCTAAGTATCTACTTTAAAGGAATTATTTGTCACAAAATAACATATGTTGTAACGCTAATTAAATATGTTTTAAATCGCATTGAGGCAATATGTATCAATACACAATAATATGCAAATATATGTACATTGAAAAATGTGAATGTATGAACATTGAACACGACATAATTTATCTTTCCCCCAATAAACTATTAATTGCGGTGTAGACGTAGCGAGCTTCATGACAAAATAACATGCAGATGCAATCAAAGCTATTTTTATTTGACTTATTAAAAAGTCCCAAACAGAATACAACAAAAAACCGATTCGTAACATGTTTGTTCACAAAGTTGGAATGCATTTGATGAATTTCGCATTAAATGAATATGGAGTTTATTAAATTCTCGTGTTGGCTGATATGGAATCCGGGGAAATAAACCCCGGCAAATGTTACGGTCAAAGTGTAGTTTATTAACTTGTTTAATATTTGTACAACAGGTAAATATTGTTTTGTTTTTAAGATTATATTGGGTATAAGGGCATTGTTTAAATGTTATTTTACAATATTGGAAGCCAATTGTTTTAGATAGATGTAACCTGATAAATTATGGTGTTTATTGTGTAAAAGTTTTACGGAAATAAATAATAATAAAACACACAAGAAGGTTATTTTATTTCATCCATTTCTATTTTAATTTGATTCTTTCATAAACGATAAAAGGTGATATTAAAAACTAAATTAATCATCTTTCTTTCTACATTAAAGGAACAAAAGTTAATTTTTGCACTTAATAATATAGAGTGTCATTTTCTCGCAAGACCACGCGAGTAAAACAAAAGATCAAAAAAGTTCTTAATTTTCAAAGTTAAAAGAATATTCTCATAAAATACAAAGTTCAACGTATAAAGCCGGCTACTCACGTACCTGCAGCAGGGGCAAGTTTGTAATTGGACCCTTAATTGGCTCCTTGATTGTGATGTGTATAGGCAAGCAGGGGCAACTTAGAGAATAGAAAAATTGCTCCGACCGCCGCGGCCGTCCAACAGAGATTGTTTCAATATTGCCCCTGAGGCAGGTACGTGAGTAGCCGGCTTAAGATGCATGTTTTTGTGAAAATATTGACAACGCGCGATGTCAAAGGGCTTTCAATGACGCCCTTCCGGTCGGTGTAACACAGTAAAGTTTCATTTGCGCGAATTAATTTGTTTTTCACGTGAACATGCAAGCTCATTATTGTTGAAAAGTATCTTTTAGCGGTGCTCCATGAAGCGAGCGACGTTTTTATTCCAGCGGAATTTTATTTCGATTGCTGTGAAAAAAAATATTATTATTTTTTTGTAATTGTGTAAAAAGATGAAATTAGACATTTTATACAATTGGGGTAATCATTGCGAATAAACAGAGAAATAAATAATAAAATATATTTAAAAGACGTCTATATTTATATTACACTAATACCTCCTTAATTTAATACACTCCACGTAAAACAGCATAATTTAATCATTTAATTTATGTACACGAACACAATACAATTAATTACTTACGAGTTGATTATCCCACAATTTGCAACATTTTTTTTTTTTTTATAGTGGAGAATGCATTTAGGCATACCCAGGGCACTCGGGGGAAGAGCCCTGGGTTATGTCGGACTCACCCTGCTGAGTGCAGGGTCCTACCGACTAAACTCCACTGTGTTCCGCCGTGCCGCTTTATTGACGGGGCCGCGGGTATTCGGTAGAACCGCGTCCGCAGACGACAATTTGCAACATGCATCAAATCACTCCAATATTACACAGCTCAAATCTCTAACAATACCAAATAACTAAAGTAACTAATAGAAAACTAACTACCAATAACATTGATGTAACGTTAATCATCCGCTAATTTAATAGCCCGTGAAGTATGGAGGCAGTGCAGTGGGCGGCTTATTATGATATTTCATTTCATAATTGAGATCCACCACCCCTTCCTGTAAATCCGTGTCCAGCGCTTTGTACTGAATTTCAATTTCATTACACGGTACTGTATACAAGGGAAAAGATGCATGTGACCTCTCTTTTAATATATATTTTATCATATTTTTCCCAGGTTCGTCGCATGTAAGCTCAGAGACTATATATATATAATACACAGGACAAAGACGAAGCGAGATGTTAAAATGTGATTTTTTTAAACGCCCACTCGGAGTCAGAAATCTTAAGAAAATTTGTACCTAAGTATAGGTAATAGAAGAAAAATTTCACTTCTTTCTTATATTTATCTTGTAATTATTTAATCTTATAAATCGTTAACATTCTAATTATCGTTATTCTAATTGTAATCAAGTTCCTCAAACACATAGATCGTCCTGTAATATATCAAACCATTATTTTATCAACAGAAATCAAAGAATAAACACAAATGTTTAGTCTAACTCCAATACGATCATCAAACAATATCCGAGACACTAAGCGCCTCAGTGGACTAATTATTGGACTCAGAATTGCATGAAAATCGCATTAAACTCGCAAACACTTAGATCGCAAAATACATAAACACTATCCATGAACCGTTTTATAAATCCGTATCCGACAACCCTACGGATCCTGCAATATTCGTGTTAAATTACAACCCTATTCATTCGCATTTGAATATGAAATTTCATACTACGCAGGATACTGGGAAATACAAAGATTGAGCTTCTAGAGTTCAGTAAAGCTTTTTTAATTTCAGTAGCAAGAAATCCTTTTTAATTGCGAATGAATATGCACGTTTATTAAAAATCTCAGAAATGGTTTTCATTAAATTCTAGGTAGAAGTGCAATAAATATTAATTCTGATATTACACGAGCTTTTTGTATTTAATTCAACTTTATGAATTTCTTCATAATCGACTTACTTCTCTGAAGCATTCCTGAATATAAATTAATGATTTCATAATAATACGCTTTCAAAGCTTTAGGTTCGACAATAATCAACCTTACATTAAGATTTTTACTGTCAAAACATATAAGTTTCCGTTACCAAATTGATAGCATTTAGGTAAAGCATTGGAGAGCACTCCATTACCACGTGCGACATGCACTAAATAATTGACTTTAAAAAATCCTTTGCACATAAACACGGTACGGTAGCGTGCACGTTTTTTCCTCACCATATCCACCCAAACTTCGTCGATTGTAAAACATGATATTATCCATTTCTCCACCTGTATGAAAAATTCGGCAATGCATTTTCAAATCGCGTTCAAAACGTGCAATGTATTCGGAAGGTTCGCGAACCATCGCAGCGCACGTAATAGCGTTATTAGTTGACCGTGTCGTATGTGATAGAATTTTAACATAGCTGACAAGATCAGTGCATCAGCCTGAATAAAGTGATCCGGCGGAACGGTATTAACACCCACGGGCTAAATGAATAATTGGGTTTCGATCTCGAGTAATTGGAAGTAAAATATGCGATGCATCCGCCATTAGCGCTCGAGGATTAGCGCTTTTGCTTCTGTTTTTAAAAGGGTTTCTTTGTTTCGTAATCAAATATTGCACTGATGCTCGCCGGCTTTGTTATATCCAATATGTGCTTTCTGAAATACAGTGATGTATTCCATTTTCCTAACGCGCAAGTTTTTCGTACTTTTTCTTAGAAGACCTTCACAATTCCTTCAACAATAAGTACCGTACGAGGAAAATAGAACACGAGACGTATTATCTATAATAATTTTATTATAAAAATAAAGAACTACTTACATTAAAGAAAAACTCTTTTAAAAGTGAACGCAACAATCTCGAGGTAAAGACGAGGTATGCCGTATAAAGGAACATGTTTCAGTCTTGAGTCAATTAGTTCAAAAGTTTTGCCAGTGCTTTTACAAGCCAATTATGTTACGAGGTGCTTCTGAATGATATAAATATCATAATAATACTGACAGTCTAATATGCAACTGGTTCTTTATAAAAATAAATATTAAAAAGTATTCGAAGTATAGAGTACAGCTCTGTGCATTCATAAACCTAATTTAGGTCTGACTGAATAGCGTCTGAATTAAACTGACTATCGCTGATTGCGTTAGTCTTCCGCGGGATCAGCTAAAAATCGAGAGCCGATGGTCATAATTGAATATATCACAGAGGATCAGACTATATACAACCGCCCAGTTTTCCGTTAACGGATTTTCAACGTTCTTTGTTTGATAAAAAGACTGGTAGCTAGATAAATATTGGAGACTTAAAGGTATAAATCGTAAGCCACGACTTTATAGTTATACTTAAATTAATTGGTCTTCAACTCTAGAACCTTCCAAAGAATTATGTAATCTCAACAACATGCAAAATGAAAAGTTGCAACGTAATATATGAGAGCTATAACATAAAATCCAATCTAACAGCAATCGTTATCCAATCAATATTGTATGTCATCTCATTGCAGGCGGTCTAAAGATGAGCTTTATTACCTCTTTATGATAAAATGAGATATAATACAGGATCAAGCTTTACACGAGTTTCCCACGAGAGGGTACACATCATTTTATTTATGCCCGTACTAGGAAACTTTTTGTAATAATACCTATTTTCTTGTAATTTGCTTATCTATGTATTTTATTTCACACACACATAATTGCTCTTCCGCCTTCATTTTTTGTATTTGATTTTGATTTTGGTAAGTCACCTGTTAACTGTTAGATAAAAATCATCGCAAAGATTATAATACTACCCGACAAAATTGCTTTTAGCGAGGTGAAATTGTTGATTTTTCTGTATGTTATCTGTATTTTTAACCGACTTCAAAAAAAAGGAGGAGGACTTTAAATATTAGTGTTTCGCATTAAAGTGTCAGCAGTACACACAATCTAATAGTTCCTTGTATCATTCATTTGTAAACATTAATTTTCATTAGTATTGTATTCATAAATATTTTTTTCCAAATCTCAAATTAATGTTACAACAAAACTTGAATATAGCAAAACTATAATAAATACAGTGTCACCCTAACGGATACAAGCAACAGGCGTATTAGCTCACGATCTAGTTGTGTTTACTGGAACTCATTTCCATTGCTTTCCCTTTGAGCTCGCTCGTACATTTTGTAAAAATATACATCGAGCACAGCCCCGCAATTGAGCGCTGGGATATTAATCAAAATACTAAATATAATTTCATTTGATTTTTCTTTAATAACTCCGCATTTGACAGTCTTCCTCTTGAAATAGAATATTTGAACTTCAAAGGCGCCACGAGAAAATATTTTAAACAACTTTATTGGAGCAAAAGTGAGAAGGGCTAAGGACAAATAGAGGTAGTCATCTGCGAGTTCGCAGTCTTTGTAATTTCAAGCGGCTTGTCCAAGCTCGCTTCGGTATCAAAGGAAACTATCAAAGTAAGACCTGTCTTTTATATGGCAGCGCTTAGGGAACGCACACCAGGGTAAAACTGCGGTGCTATTAATTAAAACTGCATGAACTTTTACCTTTCTTCCTGTTTCTTAGGTATACGAGAATTACGCGACAACTTCTTCAGAACTTTTGTGGCCTTAAATCAAACTTACTCATACGAATTCTTTGTAAATCCTATTTCGTAGACCACCTAGTGTCATTTTATTTTTAAATAAAGTTCCTTAGTAGGGGAACTCTTCTCTACACTTTTATTTCGTTTACAATTAAAATATGCACAAAATAACTTGGTACAAGTTAACTTAATCATCCTATCCATCCAACCTTGCTTTCAGCTCCGTCATATTTTTGCAATAAAAGAAGTAATAAACCCAACAACTATCATATTATACGTATTGGATAGATGGAAGACCGGACGATCAGCAATTTTGCTTGTAACTATACTTAGTATTTGCGTAGGGGTTCGTCGGTTCCGTTTCGCAAATAGAGTCTCGGTCGCACGCTGTCCATGAAATTATTATATCAATTTCATCGAGGGGCTACCATAAAACCGCAACATAAAAGCAGCTGTAAATATTGCGTCCATTTTTCAGTCGTATACGTTTTTTGTGCGGTTTCTTTGTAATTGTCTCTTATAACCTTCTCTTTTATAAAACTTGGGACGAAGTTAATTAAGTTGATTTTTAAGTTAGGATTTTATGGAAGCCAAAAACGTTATGGAATATTTATTGTTTACTTTTGTAAATCTACTATTTCTTCGTCTTTAGAACGCATATTATGCTCTATGCATAGTGCCTGTTTCTACCTACTTTTGAAGTAGGTACCTACAGGTAATATCAGACATACATAGCGGAATCGTTTTGTTCCCAAACAATAAGCTGGTGACGCTCCAAATTGTTGTCTAATACCTTCCAACTACCTACCAATACGCCCACGACTAAAAAGTAATTGGAATTTCCGAAATCAAAGAGTCAGATATCATATACTGCGTAGGTAATGCAATCAACTCTCGGTGTAATCGGTCAAAGGGGAAGCAATGTGCTGGCGTGTTCCCCAATTCTGGACATGTCTATATTGAGGAAAGTTTGTACGATTGCCGGTGTATTGGAGATTTGATTTTGGACACCGTATCTCTTTTATTAATCGTTTTTTATTTAAAGTCCCTTGGTTGGTTATTGCGACGTCGTGTTTTAGCAATTATATGGGTAGTGTTAAGTTATTGAGTTTGTAGCAACGACAAGCTAATTTACGAGCTATCGAATTTCAAGTGTAGCACAAAGGAAGCACACACGGTAACTCGTATTATAAACAGTTCGTGCGCTATGCATGAACAGTCACGGGCTTGTCGGGACGCGGGTGGGTCGCATAGGTTAAAATATGAATTACATATTAATAAGTTTATGTAGTTATTGAAATATAACCTTTGCATAGTTATTTCATCTTTTATTACACCCGCATATAACAAGCCCCGACAAGTTGTTATCATCGCGTCATTATACAGTTTGAGTACCTATAGCTATGTAGAGGAATAGCTAAAAAAATACGATTTAATATATTTACTAGAAGGTTAAATTTATCTAAGATTTGGAAATGGATATTTATTATACTCATTAGGTGTATACTTATGAGTAAGTCTATTAATAAGTTTATTGCAAGCTACCACCAGAACCTCCAAATTTACAATAACATAGTTTGATTTCACAAAACTACTAATGAGACACAGTTTAATATCGATATTTTGTTATGAAATAAAACAATAAAGCTCATATTTAATATTATGTAGTGGCAGGAATATATTATGCGGTTGCGGTTTTCATTGAGGGTAATACTTCAAACATAATTATTGATGCAGATAAATGCAAATATACGATTCATATTTTATTTACATTTACTCATAAATTTGATTCGAGATCATTTTGATGCTAAGATCTCATATCTGCTTCCACAAAGCCTGTATTTATTAATAGAAAACGTGGAGGAATATTAAATTTTCAATGTAATCTGTCTGCTCATATGGACATTATTGAATATGATATTCAATATATTTTCACATACAATAATAACAGTTGTGTATACAGTCGAATTTAAAGTTTAATATTAATTGTCAATCGTAAATATTATAATGCGTTTAAAAGCTATAGCTCAAGTATTGTTTGTACTTCGCCGCGTTTATGACTGCAAATCATTAAATGTAGTTTTAAATTACATAGTGATAACACGGGAAAGTTTATCCAATTATTTACCTTAGGTATATAGTAAGTATTATAAAATATGGTCAATATAACGGACATAAAATTATCTTTTATAATATACGCCCATATACAACAGGTTTCAAAAGAAAATTCTGAGTAGGTAAGTATCGGGGATTAAGTACCATTATTGTGTGCAATTTGCGTTTTCGCCCTCTTTGGCCGCTGTGTTCTTTTATAAAAGTATTAGAAAGGAACCTTATAAAGGCGAACAAAAGAAAATAGTTAAAAATGAAAGATACTTAAACTCTCTAGCTATTTATACATGTATATTATCACCAAAACATTCTTCTTAATTGCAGTTCAAAGAGACGTTGACATTTTTTGTAAGAGAACACAAAAAATATACCTTTATACCACTTCAAAATTTAATAGAGCATGAAAACTGTTAAAGAAAAGGGCAAAGAGCTTCTCTGAAGCTGATTAAAAAATGCCTTAAAGTCATATTTTCTTTATAGAATTTACGTCTTATTACGTGCGTCTGTTACCTTTTATGAGGAAAGAATGTTTTAATTATATCTAGCAGCTAGCTGAGACTATGTCATATTGATATACCTAATTAGAGCAGCTAGCTTTTCAAACGGAATTTTATTACATGCAGCAATTATGTTTGTCTGGATTTTAATGAGAAACAGTATTCTATTATTTCTAGCGTATTTTATTGATAAAGCAATGATATAGTTACGGACCTATATTTATGAAATTCTATATATATACATATAGGTAGGATAGGTAACGTTCTGTTAAAAGATAATAAAAGCTTTTGTCCTTACGAAGCAATATTTTATATCTTCATTTAAAACATTTCCCTTGTAAAAGAGTATGAAATATAAAATGTTTTTCGCAACACACTTAATTACAATGTCTGAAGGTTTTAATTTAAAATTTTACAAAATATGTTTCCACTTTACCTCTCCTTTTGATGACAAAGTGCGGACAACTGAGTATATTGTGAAAAGAGTGTTTAAACGGCGATTACGAGGAACTTTCTGGAAACTTGTAGGGCTGCTACACGTGACAAAATAAAATTCTCTTTTGCCTACGTCTATGTACTTTATACTTACTTAACTAGCGCCTCCTTGGTAAACGCGCGTGGTTAACGCGCGAATCTTGGGTACGATTCCCGGTGAAGACGAAGAAAAAAATGTCTCTGTCTGACAAGACACAGAAGGCTCATCACCTACTTTTCCTTAAAGAAAATTGATCAGGGTCAGTGAAACAAATGTATAAATGATGCTTCTGCCCCTTACCCCATTAGTGACCATGATACTTTACTTATATGTACTTTATACAGCTTCAAATACGAAATGTGGGAACCCTATTAAACACCAATAGTCAATACCGTTTCCGTCCACCACGGATCACCAAATAACCAATATCTCTTTGACAGAAATACAGTGAAATGCCAACACTGTACATATTCAAAATCAGCTCTCCAAATATAAATCTGCATCAAACGCGTAATTAAAGGTATGCTATACAGTTACAAACACACTCGGCTTGTTTGTAAAGCCTTAAATTGCTGGAAGCTGTTTCCGCTACGAGGTAAAATGCAATATTGATTTTGAGTATTTACTCGCTCCGAATTCCCGGGTCAGTGTGAGGTGTATAGGATTCTAGGTACATGTATATTATCATGTAGACCGCCGTTATGATAATAATTTGGACATCGTTTCATCTTTTAAGTACTGACTTTATTTTATAACGTAATTTTAATTTGATTTGTGTCTCTTAAAAGGAAGGTGTGTACAGAAAGCTAATAAATAAATCGGACACACGCATATATAACAGCAAAATTTAATTATAATTAATTAAAAATAAGGATGCAGCCATTTATAGGTTATATTTTTACATTAAAAGCGAATACAGATAAAACAAAGGATTAGAAAAGATCAAAAGATTTATTCAGACGTAATCAGATTAATTATTTTATTGTTTTATTCTTTTAATTATATTGTTAATGGACTATTTTTAAATACGTATAAGCTTCTGCTTATAATGTACATTATTATTTGCTTACATTAAAAGTTACCTACAGATATAATTCGATAATTAAATCGGGTATTAGTGAAATTAAAATATAAAATAAGTGAAAATAAGTAAAGTCCAAATCAAAGCTATTTTGCGGTATTCCCTTGGCTAATAGAAATAGTTTCAGCTCGCATACAATGTAACAATGATCCTAGATAATGCCTACATAGTTATTGAAAGAATGAGTTCAAGGGTATAATAACACAAACAACAAACACACAAAGTATAATGAGAATGAAATGCCTTAAATAATTCTAGAAGGTTCTATGTCATGTTTCGAGTACAATATGCACCCACAGTTCAAGCATATTAAAATCATATCTTGTAGAGGTTAATAAATATACACATCATATCTTTCTAAAGAAATATCTCAAATTGTACCCTTATTACAAGCGACAGCCAACTGGGTCAAGTTCGTCTTAGAAAAATTTTCCACGCCCGTAATGGAAATTTCTATTAGGTACAGCGACTGAATATTATTTATTGAATTGAAATTGAAAAACATGATTTCATTCGTTAGTTAGAAAATAATACCTTCAAGAAAAACTAATAATGCTTTTTAACAAGTAGGTACATCTTATTTGTTAATCGGTTTTAATTGATACGAGGGTGAAGTTATTCATTGGTCTTACTGCGATTTCTAAGCATCAATGTTATGTGGATAAAATAGCAAAGATGTTAAGATGGTTCAAAAAGGTAAATCTGTCTACTTAGAATTTTAATATGTTCACATCATGTGCGCTTTTATATTTTATCATAACATAAATCCCACCATTAAAATTTATTATAATCTTACATCGTCAATAGAGAAAAAATTGAAAGATAACTCACACATACACCGTCTATGTGTGTATTCCCGGAATGGAGCTCACAACAAATACATTACTGAACAATGCAGCCAGCACGTTATTTTGTAACGCAAATTTTTACAAGGCAAATTCGCCCATATCCCTTGCATGTAAATGCAAGTTTCGCGTGAATAATTTACACGACGGATTACATTTTGGACGCTCGTATCCAGGGTTCCTAGAATCAGGGAGGCAGATTCGCGTGCCTGGGGTTGCTATGGCAACGCCTGGGATGCATTTCCCCGGTCACCCCGTAGCTCACCTGTCTATAATAAAATTGTAAACTACATTATCGAATATGAATATTGTCGATATTTCGAGAGCACTCTGTTAGCTGGGATTTAAATATCCGCTATTTGATGGATGCGCTAAATGATAATTACTTTGGGATGGATGTAGGATTATTGTGTATGTACTTAAGTACTTTATCCATTGTTTTGTTTACACTTTGACCTTTACATTGAAAGCGTATCTTGTCGTGACAATGGTTGTTATAACAAAGAACCCATCCTTGGATTTAATAGATGTTTTCAACATGGTTTACAGCTAGCTTTTAGACTTGCCTATAGACGTTTTTAATTTTATCATAGGTTGACAAGGATCTAGTATCATATTATCAATGCCTTTGTGCAATTTTAAAATATTTCTCTAATAATATTATAATTGTTTATGATATTTCAATCTAAGAGTTGATAGATTCCTGTTGATTAACAATAATATTAGATTTCAGTTTCTAGCTCAGGTTTCAGAAAACGCATTGTTTTCTTAGTTCTTACGAACTTAGTCGGTTTTACTTTACAAACAAGTTTCCAGCCTTTGTCTATTGTTTTTTTGTTTTTCCGTCGAATATTTGTTTTCTCTTTTATATTTCTATCGATATCGAATTCACTATTGTTAAACTAATATTATTGGAAAGTGCAGCGAAATTTTTAAATACGATATTGCTTTTTAGTATTTTAAGTATTTGTAATTATCTCGCGATACAGATATTAAAATTTCAACCTGACTTTGGGTGTAGCGTTGTAAAATGCTTTATTCAAAATATCTTGCTAAAATATTAGTGTAATCTTTATACCTAACTACCTACGTTTTGTAATAAATACTAATAAGAATATAATATTTATTCAAGAACTATTTGGATTTCTTACCCTAATTGTTATAGGTAGTATTATTTGTTAAATACGTGTCTGAAATATTAAAGTTTCTATTTTTTTCTTTCATCACTTCCTTTTATTGAAATAAGATTTGTTTAATAATAATTTTATCTAATTAGCAATGAACTAATTGCAGTTGCAATATCACGATGTAGATTAATCTATCAATACTTTGATTTTTTTAATTGAGCCGTTAATATTGAAACTCGAGTTGAACTTGCCTCCGGAACGAAGCTGATCTTACAATATTATGTGATTTACTGAACTGACTTCACTTATAAAGCTAGCTTGAGGGATTTAACACCTTTTGATGTATATTTTTATGCATTAAGTATTTTATATTCTTTGGTATAATTAGGTCACATATAAGTTAACAGGCTAACAGTTAGACGTTCTGATATATAGGTGTTCAGTTCATCATTTTAAAGTAGATAGGTATTATCCCCTGTATCTTATGCAAAAATTCTGTTAATCTAGGACAGATTTGTTTTATTTTTATTCTTAAGACGTAATATCTATCAGTCTAATCATCTGTTCAAGTTGAAAACTATTACAGTACATTTACTAAGCCTCTACGTATCTCTCAAATAGCTGGATCATTTTCTACATAATTTAATGTCTGCGTTCAGTTCCCGTCGAATAAATCTCGGTCAGACCATCGGTGATTTGTATCGATCATGGAACAGAGTTATCACCACAGGGGAGGGCTTCATTAACAAGGTGCTAACATGAATGGGCAGGGGAAATACGACCCTCCGTAAGACAGTCTGGCTGTTAATGTTTTATGACTTTAATGTGTGCTTTAATGATTAATGGCGGTGTGTAAACGTTGTTCTGTGTGTGTGTGTGTGTGTCTGTGTGTGTGTGTGCTCTTGACATTGAGGTTTTCATAGCTTTATCACTTACAGATAATAAGAATGAAAAATAAAGGAATTTTGCTAGAAGAGAGACTGACGAAGGAATCTCATAGTATAAAGATATGAAAATAAATTATAAGAATGGTAGTTTGGCAAAATAAATCTGCGTGATTTAATTTAACATTAATAATTGATTCATTTTTTCAATCTTCAAACGGTGTGAACATGCATTCTCTTAGTGATAAATCAAACATTTTCACGATTCAATCAACAAAAATTTGCATCTATTTGATTGGCGATCTAAAAAAATGTTACAGGCTAACCTCGGCGTGGGATTACACAATTATTTGCGAAGTAGCGAGTGCAAGCGAACCGTAGAACATTTTGTGCAATCATTTTTTGATGGTTTCACGTTGTCTGTAGCGTTTGTACGTGCATCGAGATATTCGATATTTCAGCTATATTAATTTTATTAGTAGAAGATTTTGTAACTCAATCAGAGTGAACTGAATTGAATATTTTGTAAAAGAGTTTCCGTTCGCTTTTGTTGTGCGAAGGAGCATAAATGAAAATTATTTTCATAGCATGTACATTCAGAATCAATATAAGTCATAATGAATGTTAAAAGTATTGTATTTTAGATAGATATTTTTTTTTGCAGTGTTGACAAGTCTATTAAAAAGCTCTTCCTTTGTTTAGACTATAAATTCATTTTTAAAGTTTTAAAACGGAGATTGCGTTATTGATTTTTTGTTTTTAATGATAAATCCGAGTCAATATCGATACTTACAATTTATTTTAAAATAAATAGAATCAAATCAAACATTTGGACTTTTCACTGAACAAATATATGTATTACTTACATCTTCGGTTTTTCCGCTTAAAGTATTTTAATAGATCCTTGTTAATATGATATGTAGAAAATTTGTTTGCTTTCCTCGAAATCTACGAGATTTGTCTATACATTGTCAGGAGGCGGTTGAAAGTAAAGGGGAGGCATTGGCTGTAAGTTTGGATGTAGCGAAAGCCTTCGATCGGGTCTGGCACAGGGCACTTCTAGCGAAATTACCATCTTTCGGACTTCCTGCGAGGTTATGCGATTGGGTTGCCAGCTTCCTGGAAGAGAGGAGCATTAAGGTCGTTATCGACGGTTCTTGCTCTAAGCCTCTTCATGTGAATGCTGGTGTCCCACAAGGCTGCGTGCTATCTCCTACACTGTTTCTTCTGCATATCAATGATTTGTTGCAAATCAGTAACATTCATTGCTATGCAGACGACAGTACGGGGGATGCTCTTTATCCCGGCCGTGCAAACACCTCAAAGGAAAGCCTCAATGAGAGTCGAAACAAACTTGTGTCTGAAGTCGAGTCTTCTCTCCAAGAAGTCTCGGATTGGGGCGAACTTAATCTTGTCGAGTTCAATCCCCTAAAGACACAGGTTTGCGCGTTCACCGCTAAAAAGACCCCATTTGTCGTAGAACCTCGGTTTAAGAGTACTCCCCTTAGTATATCGCCGAAAATCGGAATCCTCGGAGTTGAAATCTCGAGTGACGTTCAATTCCGCAGTCATTTGGAAGCGAAGGCTAAATTAGCCTCGAAAAAACTTGGTGTGCTCAGTAGATCGAGACAGTACTTCAAGCCGGCCCACCGACTTCAGCTGTACAAGGCTCAGGTGCGACCGCATATTGAGTACTGTTCTCATCTCTGGGCCGGAGCCCCACAGTATCAACTCCTTCCTCTTGACCGCATCCAACGTCGAGCAGCTCGAATTGTCGATGACCGTAGGCTTTCCGATAGGCTCGATCCACTGTCAGTGCGAAGAGACGTTGCGTCTCTCTGTATACTGTACAGAATCTACTATGGGGAGTGCTCTGAGGAATTGTTCCACCTTTTACCAGCCGCACAGTTCCACCACCGGACCACACGCCGTAAAAACCAGTTCCATCCGCACCATCTGGATGGTTGGCGCTCCACCACTGTCCGCTTCACCCGCAACTTCCTTCCGCGTACGGTGAAACTGTGGAACGATTTGCCACCTGCGGTGTTCCCGAACAACTACGACATTGGGGCCTTCAAGAAGAGAGCTTATTTGTCCATAAAAGGCCGGCAAAGCACCTGTAACACTTCTAGTGTTACAAGTGTTTATGGGCGGTGGTGACCACTTAACATCAGGTGGCCCACCTGCTCCTTTGCTTGCTCTGACATAAAAAAAAAAAAAAAAAAACATCTATGTATAAAATATGGGTTGTTGTCTAGCCAGACAATATTTGCGTAGCCACGCACGAAAGCTCAGTAAACATCAGTAGGAACACAATATAATACTATATAGGTATATGGAAAGCCAAATCAAGGGGTTTCTCCATAGTGACATCCCTTTACAATAGTGTCTTGAAGCGTTATGGTGTCAAGCTGAAATTGAATTTAAGTGGTGACTTGTAGGAGGACACTTGGATAGTCCTAATTGAATGAAATTTGTATCATATTAAAGTTGCATAGGAGAATATTCCTTTGTTTTCGAAAATATTGTAATAGTATGCTTATTTTCGGTTTAATAGAGGCATAATATGTATTTTTACAAGAATATAAGACTCAAGCACGGATGTGGTACATTTTTATGTGTATTGCAATTCAAATCAAATTATTATAATTATATATTTTCTATGCACAAGGCGATAGGGCCTATAACACCATTGTATTATATATAAGCTGTAGCTGTACAGCTATAGTATACTATAGCTGTACAGCTACAGTATAGTCACAGATAGATATTTAATTCACTGAAACAACAATTATTATCAAATTGTACACCACCACCCCATATAAAGCTAATAAAACAACCAACTCCCATTCGATAATCCCCACCATATTAAAAACGGTATATGGAAAAGGGAATTACGAACAGAGATTTGAGTCGTCAAAACAATACCCTTAATTTGATAGTATCTCCCACTGGGAGGGTGGTGGTTGCCTACCTGTTGCTACAAGTTGCCCGAGCATACTTGCAAAGTTTTTAAACAAGCTTTTACACTAATAGATGGAAAATTTACAAGGGATAAAGGATTAACGTTTTTGTAATTAGCGTGTTCAAGGATCATCGGGGAACAATTTGTTTTATATTGAATGGAATTGAATTTTTATTTGGCATATTTATAAGTTTTTTTAATACAAATAAATGTAGTATAATAATGAGGTTATAGTCATTAATATTTAAAGTTAAATAAGAACCGTACCTATTATATTGTTAGGTATAATATTATGTGCTTGTGTAGCAAATAAAGAAAAAAATGCGCTATTTGTAAGGTGAGGTTGTTATGCAAAATCGCGTATTGTTTTTCAGGGTGTATGAGTGTGTTGTTTGTAATGCAGCTTAAACTCTAATTGGAGGTATTGATTTCTATAAAAGAGCAGACGAATGTTTACCTTCATTATCCCGATTATTCGTTCCAATTAATTTGATTTTTAGTTTTATTCATTTTCTGTTGTCTCAATAATAAATATCAGGATTCATGCACAGGTGTAGTACCTACCTAGATCTTTTTACATAAGTAACCTGTAATAAAATAGACCTACCATAAACTTAACTAAACACAAATTATTATTTGTTTTACTAAGTAGGTACCTTATTTATTATATATAAAAATGAAACTCATTTCGCGTTGTCACGGCATCACGTGTGAACAGCTGAACTGATTTCGATAATTCTTTTTTTTATTATATTCCTGTAAGTAACGGGTGAAGCCGGGGCGGAATGCTAGTTTATTATAAAAGAAAAGCATCCTCTCTTTATTTAATCCTCAAATTGGAGCTGCTGATTTTTCATTTGTTTAAAGGTACATCTAACATTTATTCGGTAACAATAGCAGCTTGATCATACAATATCTATGAAACAGGCTTGCACAACCAATGATATTATATATACAAACAATGCACAACCCTGTTACGAAGCATATTGTACGTCATGTTTACTTGGATCATTTGTCAGTATACGCTGCCGTATAGATAGCGTTATTGGAGAAACAATTCCATGTAATAGACTACAAGCCCGCATAGGAAAAAAATATGGGTCAATTGAACCACCAGGGGACATATCTAGAACGATAGAAGAGCATAAAATAATAAGATTCATCACTATGCCGTCACTTGTAAGCTGTCCAACTGAGTGCAGATGAGAATTCAAAAGTACAGGTAGACTCGGTAAATTTTGGTCATATATTTTTGTACGGCATTCTTAACCATCGATAGATCCATTAAAAATAATAAGAAACCGCTCAGTGCCGTACAAAAATGGTGGTCCACAAAGTCGGAATTTTTATTTAATTTCCGAGAGTTACCGGGGGTAAATTTGGTCATTTGACCATGTACGGCATCTGTGTCATACTATTTCTATACTGCTTTTAATCCATTATTCCGCAACGCCGTACAAAAATCATGGGGACAAGGGGAAAAAATCGAGAGTTGCAATCCCCTCTCTTTCACCACTCCAGGGGGTCATTTGACACAACACGAAATAAATTTATTTTTAAAGTATTTTATGCATAGATAATATTTTTTCATGTGCCGTACATTTTCGTTGGTTCAAAGGGGAAAAATCTGAAAAAGAAAAAATCCATATAATGAAATGTTTGCTTTATATTTTGATAATAAAATATAAATATACATTAATATTAAGAAGCTCGAGGTGGTTAATTATCACCTTGGAAAGTCGGAGTCAGGTGGAATGGACTCCGTTAAATTGATGAACTAATAAAGAAGCTATGAACGAAAAGATGTGAATTATATGCAATCAGCCCATGAATACAGGTAAAGTCACAAGCAAATGCTAGTAATATATACATATTCAAAATGTACAAGTAAAGCGCTTTCAAATGATACCAAACACGGCATATTTATCTTAACTTATTTTTTTTACTGTTGTTTTGTCCGCTAGAGGGCGCCACATTAGATTTTGTGAAACCCCATATAGCCTTTAGGTAGCTGGTCGCTGGTTATCCAGTGAACAATTCAGACGCTTCTAATGATATGTCATTTGTCGAATTCTGATAAGTAGTTTAGAAGTTACGAGGGAATAGATGAACATACATACATGACCTGTCAAAATCATAACCCTCCTTTCGCTTTGCCGTAGTTGGGTAAAAATATGTTAATGCCGTACTGTATCAAATGGCCATAAAGCACCCTTAAAATTGTATCTTTCGTCGCTTTCATCAGCCTAAAAGATGTGGTCTGCACAAAAATGTACGGCATCGTTTTTTCCTAATTTATCTATGTTAATACTATTTAAAACAACGAATAAAGTGTAGAAAACTATTATATTTCATTAATCTACGATGTTTAAACTTTTACAAAATTTCAGTTTTTGCATTTCTCTATAACTTTTTTTAGAACGGTTTCTTTTGAACGGCAATACTATACAACAATTGAATTTTACAATATCATGTTAAAAAAAAAGTTCCCGTACAGGGTCAAATGACCTTACAGCTCTTTATATCAAGAATTCGATGAAATTAAGATGACTATTGGTATACATTTAAAAGAACAATTATTTTTTGACGGCATTGCTTTTAATAGTACTTTTGAGTGCTAGATAATGTTTTGGAACCGAAGCCGTACTTAGTCAAATGACCCCCTGGAGTGGGGAAAGAGAGGGGATTGCAACTCTCGATTTTTTCCCCTTGTCCCCATGATTTTTGTACGGCGTTGCGGAATAATGGATTAAAAGCAGTATTGAAATAGTATGACACAGATGCCGTACATGGTCAAATGACCAAATTTACCCCCGGTAACTCTCGGAAATTAAATAAAAATTCCGACTTTGTGGACCACCATTTTTGTACGGCACTGAGCGGTTTCTTATTATTTTTAATGGATCTATCGATGGTTAAGAATGCCGTACAAAAATATATGACCAAAATTTACCGAGTCTACCTGTACTTTTGAATTCTCATCTGCACTCAGTTGGACAGCTTACAAGTGACGGCATAGTGATGAATCTTATTATTTTATGCTCGTCTATCGTTCTAGATATGTCCCCTGGTGGTTCAATTGACCCATATTTTTTTCCTATGCGGGCTTGTAGTCTATAACTAAATAACTTGTGTTGTTTCCGAAATTCAGGTCTTATTTTGGAAAGTTCGTAATACTGAAAAGCAAGCGTTATAATTTTAATATAATATGGGCTTTGGATAGTTTTTTAATATGATTAAAAACCTTGTTATAATGAAGAAGAATGTGGGGATGTGCTTTCACTTATACATATTTAAGATCAATATTAATAATAGAATCGAATTTAGAAAATACCTTTTTTGTAGGTATTAAAACAAGGAGAGAGTATGTGTACCTTTTAAAAAAATACACGAGTGTGTACCTGTACTCTGTAGGTATGTATATATCTTTTTTCATGTCGTCCGCGTCGGTGTGTTAATTCAGTTATAGGTACCGCTTGAATGCGATTGCAGGCTCACTGGTTTTCGTGTAACAAAAACCCGAAAACCAAAACCGAATAGCCCAGTGCATTTTAAAATTCCCTATACTATTATGTATGTAGAAGTTTTTTGAAATTTTCATGGTGTGAAATATTACAAAATTTTTATTTATAGCCCTAGTTACAAATAAAAATCTTGTAATATTTCACACTAACAAAAAAATACTATTATTTCTATCATCGAGATTCCAACCTAAAACTCCCAGTGCCAGGAGTCCATGATAAAAAAGCAAAAAATATTAGCTACACTGAGAAAATTTTGCTTTTGCAAAGTACCAATTTAGCTCGGTTAAAAATTTTTCTGCTGCATTCAATCAAGACATATTTAAAATGTGCATTAAAGCTTTGCTAGTATTATACAAGCAAGTATTGCTAAATATTCTTAGCTATTATTAAAAAAGTACTTATTTATTTCAAAATTACCGACTCGGTCAATATTACCTTTACCGAATTAGGTTCAAAATAGACAAACTTACGTTATTATTTAATGATAAGTAAGTTATTTAATTTTAGACTTAACCATAGTTGGTTAATATTTGCACAGTTCGGTTAAAAATAAACAAGCTTATATTATCATTGAATGACAAGTAAATCATTTAAATTTAGACATAGTATTATTTGGCTAGAATTAAATAACTTGCTATGATGCATATATAACCGTGTTTCTTATTTAAAAACAAACAAGTAACTTATCTATTGGGAGATAAGCACAGCTCGGCAATTAACAATGGAGCGAATACTATTTTTGACCGAGTAACTTGATAAAAATTAAACAAGGAATTGGCTGCGTAACCCGCAAGGTCAGCCATTTCTATCAAATCATAGTCGAGTGACGAACGTGTCTGTTGAAGCGCCGCCTCAGCACCTACAAGGCAGATTCAAATTTACATTAAAAACAATAACTTTTCATCATCATTATGAATTTTAATCAAACTATTATAGAAGAGCAAGATGCAGAAGACAAACTATTATGGCTCAAAAACTCCTCTGAGCCATGGACAGCCGTAGAACTAAAGTGGCAAGAAACTACAGAGACGAGGCTAATTGCTGCAAAAGAGTTACCCATAGCTCCAATACCTCAATACAATGAATATGCGGCTCGTAAAAAACCCAAAGGATATCTTCTGGTGAGTTCAGTTTTTTTTTTTTAATTTTTTGTCTGCTTTAGTTTAATTACTTTTGTATACTTACTTACGTTTTTTTTATTTGTTTACAGCTAGAAAAAGATTTTGAAAACCAAAGGACAATATACCGAAATCACTGAAAGCTTTCCCACAATCAAGCCAAAAATATTTGAATTAGTAAGTTACTTCATATCAAGCAAGATATTGTCATATACCTATTACTTTAATATGTAAATTACATTAGATACGATATAGTTCCGATATAATATCTTCACATCAAACATGTCTATGATCTTAGATGTTGACAATTTTTTGGATAAAAATCATTTCCTGGAATCAGTTGCTGGAATACTTAAAATGGCCTTGGGTGAAGACACATTTCATTTTATCTAAAAAGTGTTTTGGGTGTGGTTTTTTCACATTTTGTAACGAGGTTCAACCAGAACATTTTATAATAGAAAACGAACAATATGTAAAGAGCTTATTGTACCTACTTTAATTTTTTTTGGTGCAAAAAATGTTTAAGTTTTAGCATTTATGATCATTTTCCCGACGACGAATGTGAATTATGATTCAATGAGATTAAATTCAAATGTTTAAAAAAATGACGGTTTTACTTGTTGGGTTGTAATAAAATTATTAGATCAAAAAGATTACTTATTCTATAGTTTTTGCCTAAACTTTTGACTTATTGTGAAAATTAAAACACAGAACACCAGTATCGTTTCTTGACATTGTAAATTGTGTACTATTTTTAAAAGTAGTATTTAAGTGTAAGTAGTAGATATATGTTACTTGAAATGATTGTATCGTGTACTGAATAAAGCTAATTTCATTAATGTGCATGATTTTATTTCAGTTTCTTCTAAGTTTTTGGTGTGTCGGCAAAACGAGTGTTGTTTTCCTACATGAACGTTTCATTGGCTTTTTTTCCGACATGCCAAAATTTTGCCCTCTGCACTAATAATGGTACAAATGACAACATATCAAACTAGGTAAATATTTTCAGTATGAGCTGACCTCACATTGTATACAGGGTGTAACAGAAAGGGGTACACATCTAAGCAAGGCGTGATGTACTGATGAAACTGAACAACTTTTCCCAAAGAAGATAAGGTCAAAAGATGAAAATAATGGAGAGGTTTAATTTTTTTTTTTCATCTTTCGACCCATTTTCCTTGGGAAAAGTTGTTCAGTTTAATCAGTACATCACGCCCTGTTCGTATGTGTATATCCCCTTTCTGTTACACCTTGTATAGGTTTTAAGAACATTCACAGGTCAGCTTATACTGAAAATATATAGCTTAATATGTGTCGTTTGAATTAGTACTTGCAACAAAGTATTTTAGCTATGGTTACCTAATAAACCCGCCTAAGAATACAAAGTAACTAAGCTAAATATACCAATCTTAATTGACTAGAAAGAGTATATTTAGTTATAGTTACCCAATGAACACGATTGACAGTACCCAGTAACTTGGCTACGTATACAAATTTTTAATTGAGTAGAAGTAACAAAGTAGATTGGCTGTCCCTACCCAATAAATATGATTAACATTATCGTGTTACTTAGCTAGTTTTACAAAGCAAAATATTTGAACTCACTGAATTACTTTGCTAAAAACAGCAGAGCACGTTGGGTATTGTTAACAGAGTAACACGATTCATTATAGTAAACAGGTTAGTTAAGTTTACTGAGTGAATAGGTTAAAAGCAACAAACCTTTAATACGTATTTTTTGACCACCTTAGTGGGTTTATATTACCAACATACGTTAACAAAGTTGACTTGTATAATTTTAGCAACAAACTTTGCAGGCTCCCTCCGAAGCAAGTTACTCGGTTGTAAATAGCAGCAACTTGTTTATTTATAGCCGTTACGTTTTCTCAGTGTATGCTGAATACAACCAACGTTATACGTATATTTAGTATTGTTAGCATGAAAACACGGATCAAATAGTTCTAGTATAATCTATTGTTCAGAGATTTGCAAATACGCAAAGCTAATTAAATGGCACTTAAATCCAATGTCTAACAGGTTACATGTAACATGATGTTACCAATAGCATCGTGAAATGCTAGAATTACATCTAATTAGTTCTTGGAACGGATCTTACAGGCGTTCGTATTCCGCATATTTGAAAGCGAAACTAGCTTAATGTACGCGATACATTGCTGCATACATTAGTTCCTAGTAATTAACCTGAGACAGTTGTTAACAATGTACAGCGAACTGACAATTATTCCGTTTAAACATCCTTGTTACGTAGATTAGAGAGCGGGCATGCGTCTTAATGATCTCAATGCTATTTACAAGTTGGATGTTTCAGAATGTTATAGCTAAAGTATTTACCTAGTTTCTTAACTATAAATGACGTATAACGGACGACGGTGTAGTAATAATTAAACTATGTAGGTAGTTAATTTAATACGAACAAATCTTCCCTTGAAATTTGATTAGAAAAACATTATCGTGGAGCTTAGTTTATTATATTTTTTTTCCAATTACATAAGAAGATCAAACATAAGAGATAAAAATCAAATTAAGTTAGTTCTTTGCTTTAGCTAATTAAGTGCGCATTTAATATTCTTAATATATTATAAACCTTACCTTTAATCTAAAAGTTACAAGACATGTTTCGCCTTCATTTTCATCTTCAATTTAAATCATATTGTTACTGCAATAAAGTTGTTCCAAACGAATAAAATAATTTTTATTTCTAACACTAAAAAGATTTACCTATAAAGACTGTGCATCCACCTGTTTTATTTGGAACAACAAGATGTGAACGTTTCCCTTAAATCAAACGAAAGAAACGGAAATTAGGTCTCCGGTACACTCAGCCACCGGATGCAATGCAAAATCAATAACCACGTTATTTATATATTCCCTACCTAATCTTTCAGAATAGGTTCGTCGTCAAACATCGTTCAGAATAGGTTCGTTTTTTTCAGATTTGAATTCAGAACGTTCCTCTATTATATTGGCACAGTTGACAGATATATACGTACATACAGTTAGGAAACTAAGCCCCTGCGATGAAATTATGACGTTAGCACTGTTATAGCTATAGGGCTGTTACCTTTTTGATATTTAACCGACTTCAAAAATATAGGAGAAGGTTATCAATTCGGCCTGTATATTTCTGTTTGCTTTTTTTTCACAGTCGATTTTGTGGTAATTTTGAGATTAAAACTCGTTAAAATACAAAAATGGTGTAGCCTAAATATGAATTTACAAGAAGAAACAATCCGAATTAATACACCTTGTAAAAGTAATTTATACGTTTTTATCAGTGCTATATTTCGAAATCTTGTTTTGTTATGGACGCCGAAGGTTATTTAATGTACCTACCTAAATTATTTATAATGCTTGATATTTGTATTATACATATATTCAATAATTATTTTAAACCAGAATTTACAATACTTGTATGTAGGTATACCTACTAAATTATTTTTAAAACGATAAATTAAATTAAATTAAAAAACACAAAATAGCAGAAATAAATTAAAATTATTATTATACGAGCATAGAACCTCCACCTTTTTGTTTTAGGATGAAAAAGAAAATTGTTTGACAGTGACAGACAAGTGGTGACGTCACGTATCGATAAAAATACAATAATATGTAATTATAATATCTATCTTTTATGTATTTATGTTTTAACATTTTGGTGAAATATATTATTTCAGTTTAATTTGAACACGTGCTTGTAGATAAGTTGATTTCGGCGATCATTTTAAAAATGCCACGTACTAATTGCGCAGTATTCGGCTGCTTGAATTCAACTATACCAATTATACCACCAGATGATTTTGTTCAATATGTCGAGAAAATGGATAACATTTTCGTTGCTGCTTTAAGAGAGAACACATAAACTGTAAAGTGGCTGAATTAATTTACAACGAATTAAACATAATCAGTTACTTAAAAAAACTGTTCATAAGATTGAGAATATTTTACACTATAAAATTTAACAATAAATTCCGAATTAGTCGTAGTAGACGAAAATATTTTTCAGTAAATAATTTGTAATTTTTTTTTTCGAATAAAGGCATATTTATGTAATAGTTATTTTAATATCTATACATATAATAAAATCGTAGGAAAGTCAAAACTGTAGATTGAATATTTTTTTAAAAGAATACTTGGGACAATAGATACCGAAGCCAAAAATATAGTTAGGCTACAAACTGAAACAATCGATATTTATTTAACGTGAAGTCATTGACATCACTTTTCTATACTATGTATCTTTGTCATTCAAAATCTGTGGATGTGTCACCCGCTACTATCGATCCCCCTGAATACCCTTATGATTCTCGTAAACACGCTTGCTTGTGTGCGTGTGCCATTTCGAACGTTTTGTATGAAGTTTCCTTACTGTATGTATCTGTATATTGTGATATTGGTGTGGTTATGGTACAAACTTTTTTTATTTTCCTGGCCACTTGTAAGATCTGTGTATCTCAAGGTGTATCTATAAAGTTTTTATATATATTTTTTATTAGTAATGAAGTGGTAATGGTAATGAGCAAAGTCTTTGCGTTGGTTTCAGCCTTCTTGGTTTCAGCTGAAAATAGTTCGAAATGGTTTTCATAGATATAGATTTAATTAAATAAAGTAGGTGAAAAATTATTATTTTAGGGCTTATCACACGTAACGATCGTATAATATAATTAATACCTAATTGCTCTAGGTGTGAAAATAAAAATTGACTCTTACTTTTCTTGGTTATATTAAATGTGATTTATTTCATAGTCGTTTTCACTGAAATAAAAAGTATTTCAGACAGAGCGGGTTGATGGAAAATTTACAAAGTTTAAAAGCATATTTATTATATTGATGTGTAGGAAGATTGTTAGTTTTTATTTTGCTCAACAAAATCGTGATTGAATTTCCCTATAGCTTATTGTTCGAAGCAGGGTATTTTCGGTCAAAACACTACACAGCTACGAACCTAAATGTAGACGTACCTTTTGTTCTACGCTATACTAACTAAATCCCTCTCAGGGCTTTAAAAGCAATGCATTCAAAATTGCATTCTACGTGTATTTTGTTTAGGTATAAAATGCAACAGTATGCAAGCATTGTTCCCTTGTAATAGGATCGACCATTATTCAGATAGTATTATTAAATAGATAGTATATATTACCTTTTTTTTACAATATAAATACCGCGCTATTCAATATTTGTTTGATAGACTGGCCGGTCGAACTTTATACAATATTGTGCGATTTAATGAGATCACCTAGTACTAGAAGGCAAATAAAAACATGACATGCGAGGCTTTATAAGTTGTATTATTGTACTTACGTTCACGTTATAGATGATAGATTAAAAATGGTATCGAAATATACATTTTTCTATAATTAATAGTAAGAGCAATTTTAGGAAATTGATTTATGTAGGTACCTAAGAAACCTAAGATATAGAAATCTATGACTTACAGCAATGAATCTCTAGCAAAATATCAATACAATAAACACTAATTTATCTCTGTATCATTTATAAGCTTTCTAAAATTCTTAGAAAAATATATACCTAATTTATTTGCAATATCTAGCTTCTGCGAAGCGGCTCCCACACTCTTAGGAGCTTAAAGACTTACAGACATAACATTATATTGAAATTAATTATTTCTTTATCCAAACATAAAATATAAGTCTCATAAGTAGCTATCAGTAGGAGAAGGTGGGTGTATTAGGGAAAAATACTGGACACAAGCTGAACTTAAATTCCTTGAATCTATCTTTTATTTTTGTCATTAATTTATTTCTGCACTCCTGAATGTGCGGCAAAGCCCGAAGATGTTAAAATCTACGTGTAAATTTTAATTTCAAATCAAATACTTTTCTTTAAAATGTAGGTATGCAATTAAAACTTGTTTAAATTTACGGATGACGTAATAAAAAAGAGGAGGGACGCAGTGGGGATGAGGTAGGTAGAATCAGCTATTAGCCGCTAGTTATTTACGAACATTTCCCACCTCAATTCGAGGAAAACTTATACAAACAAAATTCATACTAAATATTTTCAACGAACATGAAATTTTAAATTAATATTTCCCTTTGTGAACCGTTTTCCAATAGCTACGTTCCGCGTATCGTTAATATGCATCCTACATACGGGTTTGCATTATTTGTAAATTCCATGGAATTCCATCAATACCAATGTAATGTACCCGGTATTAATTCGACTATGATTCGGCGAAACTCGCCGGAAATATTATTATAGCTCGGATTTTAAATCAATTCGATTCCAATCAAACATCCTTTGACGCAGCGAACGCACTAATATGATGTTAATTTCTTTGCATGGAATGTTGTGATTCAAAACGTATTATTCGTATTATCTGGCTCGGCGTATTGGAAAATTCCAAAACAAAACAGCTAATAAAGCTCATGTATTGTGTAATAAAATGAAGGCCGGGATCACAGACAATTGTGTACGCGAAATGGGAGACAAAACACCGCACCGGTGCAATCAAAATAAGAAGAATCTCTCTGTCCTTTTATTACCTATACTTGCATGGCAGACATTCAATTTAATTTGAATATTGTATTAATAGCTCTATGTGATGATAGTTGTGTAAATACATACATACCTCGGTATATTATGCGTTGTGATAATTAAGTTGTCACTAAAAGGGGGGAAATGGGGGTTAAAATAAATTAATTTTCATGATTCAATTCAAGGAAATTTAATCAATTCTGTACCTCACAAATTATTTCATAATTGTTACTGGAAGTAATATAAATTTTAATTTTTTGAACATTCTAGGAAAATTTTGTTCCATCCGCGGCCATGCATGCAGATTTAATTACGAGCAATTTAATTATTTTATATAATGAAATGTGTCAAACGAATAAAGCAAAGTCCACACGATTTATTTTCAATATAATCAAATTGTTTTTTTTCATTAAAATAACTCTTATGTAAGTTATCCCATAAAGTTAGGACGTCCAGATCGAAACTCGTTAATAAACCTGAAGTTCTTCAACTTAGCCCTGAATTTTCCCTTTTTCTTCAAGCGCCCCATCCTCTGAAGTGTTCTTATTGCTGGTAGAAACCTGTATAGAGCATTCATCTCATCTCCCATACAAAAAAGGAACGAAGATTCTATGTAAGCTGGAATATAAGAAATTGTTCATATTAAATAATGCAATGTTATTAACAATACTATAATAGAATACGGTTTGTAGGGTAAAAGTTTCAGGTAGATATTGGAACACAAAAATATATTATGGTACTAATTACTACAAGTTCACTTATCAATATCAAGCATTTTTATTAAGTCGTTATTACTCATAATGTACCATCTTTTCTCATATAATAATCCCATTCAATACATTTCGCATGCATTTGCAGGATTAGAAAAATTCTCCATTTTATCATGAAATACATTGTGAAAGCTACTTTAGTCCGTACCGGGCACCATCTCCACCCTTTGAAACGCGCTTTTTCAATGATTTCTCAGAATCGTTGAAAAATAATTATTGCATATAATGGACACATGACTGAAACTATTGAGGATATGTATAATCAGTAAATACGGAATAAACGTTATATAATTGGGTGTGATACTATTTTATTTAGAAAAAGATATAATTTTTAAATGGTAAACCAGAGAGAGACAGATTTTTCTTTAGATTCTTGTCAGTACATGCTGCACCAAGTTTAGTTTTAAGAATTGCTTTAAAAATGTATGATCATGATTATTTAAGACCTATGACTGTCGCTAAGAAGCAACTTTGTATACCTACCTCCAATCGAATAACTACATGAATCGAATGCAATAACTTTGACAATTCAACCACATTGTATCATTTCCACTGCCCAATCGGATATAACACGCAATACCTGGCTTTACATGACCTCAGACGCATTGTGTACACAACCGTATCTCAATAGCAGGTAATATAGCATTGATATCCGATATTTAGCGCTTGACGTCGACAGCTACGAACGTGTGTCAACGCAGCCGTCGCGCCTCGGGCTAGCAGTGCAGCCAACCTGTGTTTGACTACAAACATGATGCCAATCACAATATCGATATGGTCATTTTTTAGCGCACTACCCTCAAAGGGTATGAAGCGAGGTTAATCAATAGCCGTCCACGTGTTCTTTGAGAACAATTTTTTAAAATCGCGTTCATTGTGCTATTTTTGTCACAAAGCGATTCCGTTGGCACCGGGATGGCAGGCGTAAATTCGGTTTTGACGGTGCTCAAATCAAAGGACGCCATTTTATGTGTGCTTTTTCACGCCTTTCAATATTGTTGAAGGCTGAAGGCTTTTGAGTTGAAGGCTTGGTTATTACCTAATGTATTGTTAATATCGTATATTTTGAGAAAATCTGCAAAATATGTAACAAATACATAATTAAGAGATTTCTATGAATGCATAAAGTCATGAGATCGTGAAATACGCTCTTTTCTGCAATGGCATCAAATCCTATTGATCTATATATGAAATAATTATTTAAGTTTTATTTTACCAACGCTTGGTATACCTATTCCAAATTTCATTCCTGTTGGCATACAAAACACCATCACACATTTTATTAAAACCTTAGTAAGGTAATAATTAATCGTAGAGCAAGTAATGTGCACTATCGTCGATAATTTGTAATTATCATTACGAAAAACGTATGCAATGCGATAAACAATCAACAACAGATAATTACCCATCCAATTATAAGCCCAAAATAATTGAGGCACAAATATCGGATACAAGTGGGCCCCGTGAGCTCTTGACATTGAACTTGAGAGGGACTTCGCGTGGGCTGCGAGACGACCCCTCACAGACATACCTGTGAAGGTCTCTCTTCACAATGGCCAGCGCTGGCCCAACAAATGATAGTCTATGTATGCCACCGTTTATGGCGATTATGGGCCGTTTTTACAATGGGCAGCGTTGGCCCAACAAAATAACGTCGATGTTTGCCGCCATTAAATAAATAAAATAAATAGAAAATAATTACGGTGATTACATAAACATCTATAATAATGGCCGATCATAGACATTTAAGCTGCGATTCCATCAGAGAAGTGCGAGGAAAATGTCTCGCGTAAGGCAAACTGTGCGATGATGTGTTGCTAAGCTGTAAAATGTCATCTTTAGTGTGAAGAGAGTCTATTATATCTGTACTTTGCTTCGTTTGATAAGGATACACCTTTAAGATCCGTTGCTTAGCAACGTTGTTGTGAAGCATTGATAACATTGTCTTTTGTTTGTTGAAAAATATTTTGTTTTGGCTACGCTGTGTAAGTGCGTAGGAATTTTCTGTTAATTAAAAAGCTTTCTGTAATGTTTTATTTTTAGGAATTAATTAACTCAATTATCAATCTTTAGAAAATAAAAGTAAAAGAATTGTCTGCGTCGTTTTTTAAATTATGTCCATAGCAACTTATCCTATAGGTTGCTACGTACATAATTTAAATAATTCGCCTGACCCATTGAGATAATATTACTACGTATGGAGGAGACACCACGAACAAAATCTGTGCGCCATTTTTTTGCTCTAACTAAGTTTTAAACATTATTATCTAGTTAGGTACTTACCGATGAAAGTTATTCCTTTGCACTTTTCCGTATTATTTGTATTATTTGTGCAATATCGTAACACACACGAAGGCATATTTGATGCGTTTCACTTTAAAACAAATAAAAAATGAGCGTGCAGTTACGCCATATGGCGTATGTTGAGCGGAACATAAGTGATGTAGGCGGTGTCGTCTCCATATGTATATCTCAATGGCCTGACCAGAGATTATTAAATAGTAACTAGCATAACTATAATGTTATCTGGATAAGCATCCACAACTTTTTCAAAGTTGTTTGTTTTAATTTTTATTTGTTTCTAGTTAAAATGAAGATTTAAAGGCGCTATAACTAGTCTTAATTTAAAAAGTAAAAATAGTAGTCATGAAAAGTGATTTTACTCCAAAATTATTCTTTTCTGCATACGAATTAGATAATTCTGATAAGCAAAAAGAAGAGCCGTACTAAAATTATAAATGGAAATTAACCCTGTCTATCTTCTATATTTTAAGCCTGCAATTTTAAAAAGATTATAATGTATTTTTAGATAGAGCCCGGATGAAGGACGTTTTTTTGCCAGGAAATACCTTGAATGAAGTGAAAAAGGTATTAGGAAATAAATTTGTATCTCGCAATTATGTAAGAGATGCCGAGATAGAAAAACACGTACTAATTTGAGAAAAATATGAGCCTGTTGTTATGATAAGCGTTTTATCATTGATATGGTTTAATATATTATCAATTTAAACTAAAGTTTTACACGCTATGCTTTTTAATATTATGACACTTTTTATGGAACTTTATTCCAGTTTAAATTGAGTTGAGCTTTTCAAATAATATGATATTTATAATATAATTCGATTATTTTACAATATTTAATTCACAAAGCTAAGAAGCAAACAATACCGTAACGATAATTATTATATTACCTTAAAAATATGATACACAAAAATACATTTCCATACAAAATCTACAGCAAAAATATACAAACTTCGAAAATAAAATATAAGTAGTTAGATACATCACTATTATTTCATCTATCTTATATTCTATTGAATTACTTACCTAATTTACGTAAAAACTGTTAATGACTGCTAAGAAAAAAAAGATTGTTAATAAAACCTATTTCGTCAAAATGAATCTGGTCGATGCGAGCATGTGAACGCTGACTGACTGACCTACTGTAAAGTATGTTAATATGGTGGCATGAATCTCTTCCCTAATTTTGTTGCGTTAATTTTGCTGTTTGAATTATTAGGTAATTGATAGGCATTTATAATATTGCATTGATTGATATTTAATGTCTATGTATAGTTGTGTGCATATTTACATTTTAGTGATACTTTAGTTTAAACACGAGACATAATTAATTTTGACATTAAATATAAGAGTAAATACATTTTTAAATCATCTGCAGTTTTCGACTTCTCTACCTCCTCATTTATTATTAAAAAACCCTACGTATACGACTAAAATAATAAGAATTAGATGTCTGAGTAATAAAGTAATTAATAACACAGAATCAGCTTTAAATCATCAAAATCTCTACTAACCTTCTCAAAAACTTTTAATAATTAC
The DNA here is from genome assembly GCA_029959065.1 of Colias behrii. Taxonomy (NCBI): domain Eukaryota; kingdom Metazoa; phylum Arthropoda; class Insecta; order Lepidoptera; family Pieridae; genus Colias; species Colias behrii. The sequence goes on from JARWMC010000013.1 coordinate 3,167,061, forward strand.
GTGACGAATAGAAAAATAACAGTTTTTTTATTGATACGAAAATAAAAACTAGATTTAAAAATAAACGAAGTTCATACTCACACGAGCTATGTGAAGTACTGCTCTTATTTTCCCAAAACATCTTACATTGAGCTACGTCCATAAAACAATGGTTTTTGAACATTAAAGCCGGTTCCCGGGCTACTATTCCGGGAACACCACAAACCGGGGCGTAAGTGTCTGGACATTTCTGAAATTTAATTAAATATCTATTTATGAATAAATAAAGAAGAAAGAAAGAGTTGTAGTTCAATAAAAAACAGACAAGATATAATTTTACTGAAACCAATAACAATTTTTAAACAGGATTATTTTTCTTTCAATAAAATACATTAAACAATATCTCAAAGAGTTGTTCATTTAATTTAAATAGAAATTAGAACGATATTTGCATTTTAAATCTATATTCAGAGAGATAGATGATACGCTCTATGTAACTTTACATGTTCCGTCGGCATAAATTGGCCTACAAATTGTAAATGTAATTATTTTCAGATGTATGTATAGAAATATTCTAAAATATATATTGTTAAGATGCCGGTAATTTACTTGATCATATATTAACCGACAGCACCAAAAAGAAAAAGATTTTAAGGATTTTTAGAGAATTTTTAGTTCTAAGGACTTCCAATATTTTTATCGACTCTTTTACTCAAATTGAGAACACTAGAAGGTCCACCAAGTAATGTTCGAAATATCTTTAAGAATCTCTCGAAAGAAAAATCTTATAAAATACTAGCTATCCGCCCGCGGCTTCGCCCGCGCAGTCAAAGAAAAACCCGCATAGTTCCCGTTCCCGTGGGATTTCCGGGATTGCGTCATTTTCCCGGGATAAAAAGTAGCCTATGTCCTTTCTCGGGTATCAAAATATCTCCATACCAAATTTCATAAAAATTGGTTCAGTAGTTTAGGCGTGATTGAGTAACAGACAGACAGACAGAGTTACTTTCGCATTTATAATATTAAAATATATATAATACTAGCGGTCCGCCCCGGCTTCGCCCGTGGTACATATGAAAAATAGATGTTGGCCGATTCTCAGACTTACCCGATATGCACAGAAAATTTCATGAGAATCGGTCCACCCGTTTCGGAGGAGTATGCAGACTAACATTGTGACACGAGAATTTTATATATATAAAGATTTTATCATACCTAGAAATCGTACTTCAAAGTCCAGCCATTCGTAAGCAAAGTGAATACTGTTATAATACACGAACGGGACAATAAAATAATATTATCTGGTATCTATTGAGAAAACAGACTTAAATTCAACGGAAAGTTCTAGCTATGTTGGTTGGTTTTTCCTTTCACTGAATTGATGCGAACCCAGGGCAATCGCTAGTATAAGATAAACTATTATTTTACTGATGTCGATCGTCGTGCACCCAAGTGGAATTAATTTAATTTCAATTGTTTCTATTTTCATAGAGATCTAAGATATTTGGATGGCCATTATTTCATAAAATATTTAATACTCTATATCGTAGATAGGTAGGTACCATGGATGAGTTATTTCAAAAAGAATTTGAAATGCATGTATTTATATTTTCAAGCAAAATTATTTTTTTAACTCTATCAATTCTGTTTAAATCGAGGTTGAATTGAAAATTTTTTAATCAGTTTTATTTCATAGAGATGCAATAAAAATCCTATCTCTAAATACTCAATAATTTCACTAACCCTCATTCAAATTTCCACCAGTAATTAAATCTTTTCTCTTTTGTATGAATACTTCTCGGTTTACAAAACTTTATTCTTTATTCATTTCTATTAGAAGCGAACATCAAAACCTGTCAATAACACCTTTATTAAAAAATCATGTACATATGCGAAATGCGAAACAAAAACCCTTTTTTGCCACAATCTAAAACAAAAAACATTCACGACTGTTATACGTGACCGCTATGACGGCTAGAGATGGAAAGAATAATTTCAATTTTTTGAATGATTTTAAAATATTTTGGGAAAACTAACTTTTTTAATTATTGTGACTAACTTCTGTTGTAACTTTCTGTACGTATCCTACATATAGGTATATCGTATCGTATATAGGTTTACAATACATAATATTATACACGTACTTTAATCAGAAAATCGAATGTTCAACCCAAATTGAACTTGTACGTGAATCGAAATAAAATGAAAATATCGTCATAATAAAAGTTCTAGAAGTTTAAAGTTTGATGACATCATCATGTGACTACCATTGTGGGCCATAACCTTAAACCCACATGGAACGTCTTTGTCCCGTAGTAGAGATAAAATTAGTATGATTAAGTTAAATATTAAAGTACCTAAAGTAATATTGTATTCATGTTGGAAGAAACCTTAGAAATTACGCGCTTTTTCCCTATTGAAATAACATTAATTGGTAAGCTTACCTCCTACCTCATCTTTTACATCTTAAAGATCATATCACAAAGATCATATCTAAATTAATAGATTTATAATGAGCAACATACCGTTGGGCACTTGTGGTAGCATGACGATAGCGTAGGCTGGTGATAAGTATCATTTTTCTTTTCTTTGGGAATATCAATCAGAGGTACAAATATCTTGATTGGCCCAGCGTTCTTAATCAACCTACGCCTTGTGTTGAGAGGATTCATTTCTTTCATCGGTAAATTAAAAACATGAGTCGCGGCAAAGAAATTATCAATCGTATCATTAATATCAGTATTTTTCCCAAGCATAGCGCCATTTATAATAACCAAATTTCTTATAGCATTAATTTTATCTTTGATGTTTCTATTAATATAATTTAATTCGTGTACTTCAGTGGTTTCACTATAATTAAGTGCTGAATTACAAATAAAAAGATCTGTTTGAAAGAAATCTGTTCGTTCTTTACAATTTACTTCGGATAGTTCACATTTGTTGCGAAATAATCTTATTCTATATCCTGGTCCGTCTTGTCGTATACCACATACTTCTTTGTTTTCAGTATTATTACAATCATGAATTACACAAGTATTTTCAAGTCTATCCTTTATACTGCCGCCATTTAATTTTTTAACACTATTGGTCTTGTTTTCATTTGGAAAAGCTTCATTACAGTACTCCATATTGATTATTCCGTAAGCTGAAATATTATTTCGAAAAGCGGATGTAATTTAAAAGGTACCGAAAATGTAATATTATTTTAACTGAAAATTAATCCCAAAAACGTAGCGGTAACAAAAGCGCTGATATTTCAATGAAACTTGCAGTATTCGGCGCAGAATATTTACCAGACTTGAAAATTTTACAAATTCTCATATAAAATATGAAAAGAGATTATTTTACGTGGGACCGAACATCAAAAGAATGATTAAAACTGTATTAAATGCAATAAATTTTGTTTTAAAGGTTCATGTTACGGACAAAAGTTGTATATAATTTAATTTACGCACTTTTAAATAAAATTAATGTTATAACATTGACGGTTACTTTTTATCTATAATTACTATAACTACTAACGACTCTACGTCATTATTGAAACCTTTGTGTTTAGTTTTTTAAAGATTTTTTAGCTTTATCTGGATGGAATTGGATCTTTGAAAGTTGAAAAAGACATGTTTTTACAAAGTAAATCAACAATTATATATACCTAAATCACCTTACAAGTTTACAATTTAATTTATTTTTAATCAGAATCAAATCAGTGTTTTCATCATCTCTTTGTAAAACATAATATTCATGTTGTTTTTTCCAGTGTTTGATTTTACGCGAGTATTTTATGTTCGCTGCAAAGTGTGCGAAACGTCGGGATAATAATATAATGAATAAATCGCATTTAAAATCCGTTAAAATCTTTAATTTCTAAAGGTCTATGTTTTTCGTCATAGCTCTATTTAGTATGCAATATGCTCCATGCGTTTCAATCTGTCATAGCTAATTTAATTTCGATATTTGGTGTAGATTTAATCCGTCTGGTGATGGCTTTAATAAATCCTAATGGACACTAAAAGGTTTTTGTTTTACGTTGTTTTTGCATGGACAAGGGTATAATTCGTGTTATGACTTTTTTCTTATTGTGTTTTGCAGTTTTGGAAAAGCGTTTTACTCGAATGAAAAACAGTTATTATTTGAACAATAGCACCTGGTTATGTCTGATCCTTTTTGCTCAATATGATTGACATTTTAATTTATAAACAGTATAAAAAAGAAACATACATAACTAGGTAAATCGCAATGCAATAATATAGTTTAATTAATGTTAGGTTATATTATATTATTTTATAGTCTAAGTATAATATTATTTACCTATAGTACCTGTACCTGTAGTATTATTTACCGTCAAATATTTCACAGAACAATATGTGAAATCGATATATTTCGTCTATTAATACGAAATAGGCTTTATACTTTATTGAGTTGGTACATTGAATTTACGCTCCATTGGTATGTGGTTTATTTGAACAACGTTTTTAGTTGTTATTCAAATGTTTGAGTAGATTGAACATAAGCAATCAAATTAAATACTAATATAAATTGTGATATCTCTACTTGACTAAATAGATTTTATCAGTGTAGTTTTATAAAAAAGCTATAGGTACGAAATAATGTCCAAGGTTTGTTTAACCTACCTAATCTCTAAAAATCAATAATCTACTGAAAGGAAAATCTAGCGTAGAATTATTTTTACCGATTAAACCCACATTATGTATTTTAGATTCACCTCATATTAAAATTATAGCGCAATAACATAATTCATCCACTCACATATTTTATGAGCTTTTAAACGCATTAAAATTCAGTTTTGCTAAAATATATTACGAGTTAACTTGTTGCTGGGAAAGCGGCTTATTCTACGCGAATGACGTAAGCTGATAAAAGCCACTTGAATACATTACCTATACGTAGACTTCTTAGTGATAAACTATAAAGTTATAACATCTTATACAATGAATCTTCGCACATCAGTGAGTTACAATCGTTGACATGTGTAAGCTTACAGAATTAAAAAGAAAGAAGTTTAAAGTCCCGTCTAATACTGGAAAGTTGAAGAAAGAATACAAGAATTACGTAGAATATTGTAACACGTTTTACATGTTTCCTCGTGTATTCTTTAAGATTTCTATTGTCTGCATTGCATTGTGAAAATTTCTAACAGTTACCGGTAGTACATATTTCTATTTTGTTATTTGTATATAAAGTAATTAATTATTATCCTTTTTAATAAATTCGTTAGTTTACGCGCTCGCTCATCCTTACGAGCGTAACATTCACAATGCCGCCTGATATTTAAATATAGAACTCACTCCAGATTTGTGTTTATCGATTGGCAGAAACTATGCCAGTGGTAATTTTATGTAGGTATCAAGCAAAGAGTCAGCTTACACAGGTCAAACACGACGAGACGAGAGGGAGCTTTTTATTGTGTTATGGGTCTGCAGCCGCGGGCTCTCTGCCTGCATAGTACCTACAAAATATTCCGTGGCAAATCAAATCAAATCAAATCAAGCTTTGTAACTCGAACACTTAATTGAATTAGACTTTAGAAGGGCTTATGCATCGTCATTCGTCATAAAAATTTATATACCACCGATTTGGAAAGCAATTTACCTACCTATAATTTTACATACCTATTGAAAAATAATTATGAGAAAGAACTATTATATTATGCAACCACCGTTTTAAATTATCCTTAAATTAATTAATGCTATTGCTTACTCTGCTTAACTCTTTTGATATTGTTTACTATCATCTACTACATAATAATGGAAAAATATATTATCTTATTACCCAATTTTTCGTCAACGTTACAACCATAACGCAACAACTGACACTCGTTCTCAAATAATTTCAATCGGAAACCATCACCTTCCTCGCGAATGCCGCAGACTTCATCCTTTACTTCATCGCACTTTATATTGGCACAAAATTGCATTTTCTCCCAGTCTTCAGTATTCACATAAGTTATTGTAAGTACGAGGAAATAGTGCTTCATGGCATGAGATTAAATTTTCCGCTTGAATGCTCGTGTTTGTATGATTTGTTTTATCTTTCAAGAGTTATGAGGAACGCATAATGTACCTGCTTATGGTCCTTCTGTTTGTTGTTCTACGTAAATGGAGATATTTTGCTTCTAGTAATATCCATGTTATATCAAATATTATCATAAGATTTTACATTAAAAATAGGAATGCATTTTGAATATTTACTGTAGGTACAAATATTTAGATTTTCGAGAGATGTCTTCGCAATTTTCATATTGCGAAAGCTCTTTCCAAGAAATCGCATATTATAATTTCGCATATGGCTTCGTTCGGACTTCACTACATTACATTTACATGATAAAATGCTCCACACTCTATAGGTACCACCACATCTCATTTGCCAAAGTATCTCTTTTTTTAACTGAATTACACTTATTTCTACAGTAGGTATTTATTTTATTTTGCTTCAATCTAACTTAGATACCTATTAAGCTATTTAAATAAATCCCTAGTATGGTGTACGTATCTTTTATTAGATATTTTGTGTATAAAACGTGTAGTTAGATAATATACTAGGTAGTAATAATCTGGCCAATCTGAAGCCGACTCTTGTATTAGGTAGTTAAGTACCTATTTTATTAAATTTCATACTATAAAATAATAATATATACTTAACGTAAACAAGTAGGTAAACGTATATTTTCAATATGTATCGTGTTTTATTTATCTAATTACGAATACTTACATAATATTATTAATATAAGGATAATAAACTATATTCTAATCTCGTTGTTGTTGTCATTTAATACGATTTTAGGGAGCCCCTGTCTGTTGTCAGAGTAATTACCCAGTACTCTCGTTAGAATATATTTAGAACTATAACTTGGTAAAAGAAATAAAATACCTATGATACGAAGAATTATCGACAAAATTCGCATAATTCTCATCCCAAAATGTAAAACATAACTATTTAGATTTTATTTACCGGTAGCAGATTCAAAAAAACCGCAAATTCAATTGCTGGTATTTAAATAATAGAGATAGAAGTATTGTTAAGCAAAACGAGGACGGAGAACGATCATAATAATTATTATTCCTTTATTATGTTGGTTTATTGCTCTACTTATGTGTATTATAATACCGGAGAAGTCTAGTTAATAATGTTATGTAAAAGAAAAAACTAGTATAATAATAACTATACGGTTAAAATACTTTATTTATTTATAGCTTGTAATACGTACTTAAAAATTTAAAATATCACAGAATTATTGTAGATACAAACTAAGTATGTATCTGTTATAAATAAAAGTAAAAAGAAAAAACAAATCTGTCACGGATGTCAACTCGTTGTACTTTATTTAGGCGGGAAATATTTACATTCATTCATTCATTTAATATCATATTCCAATAACCAAGAAGAGAATGAATTTATCAGTTTGTAAAAGATTAAATATCCTATATTTTAGAATAAAACTCATTAAGAAATACAATGTCATTATCAAATAATGTGATCAAATATCATTGAGTTGTTTACAAATATATACAGGTAAATTAGCTTGGAGAAATTTTTGCATATGTAGTGGTGTGTATATTACTCAGATCTTAGAGCGCGTTTCCACTATATCGTTCTGGCCTATACAAAAATGTTTCGATATCCTAACATTACTATTTAATTTTATACTTATTCCTAGCAACACTTTTGTTTTCAATAAAAACAAATTTTTATTTGAAAGAAAATGGTTTTGACTTTATAAAAAAAAATATATCATTCAATTTTACGTCCTTGAGCAAACGACAAGGCGACTACCGTGAAACAATAAAATATCGTGTCCATAATAATTTGTTTCATAATTAATATTTGACCATAATAATTACGAAACAAAACAAATAAATAAATCGTCACTTGATAGTGGAAAGTGGAAACACGCACAAAACCAGAATAAACCAGTTTACGCTGTCCGCAGGTGCCACGTGCAGTCGTTTGGTACCGTTAGAACATAAAGCACATTTCATTCAAAAATTATAATTATTATGTACGTAGTTTAATTGATAAATTTTGTATTTGTTGATTGTTGTTATTATTTGTTATTATTGTTATAATATTTGTTGAAGTGAATTACATGTCCCGCAGCCGGAGGCCCCAAATGAAAACTCAGATGTACTTAAAAACTACATTTAATAGCTAAAATGAGACTTTTACACCCATGTCTGCACGATGCAGACCGGAGTTAAAGAATGAATTTATACAGTTTAATAATTATAAAGACGTAAGCTTGGATGCTAACTAAGGGAAATCGCATCCACATTCTATTCCCGTGCGAACGGCGTATTCAGCAGTTTTGTATGAAGGCAGGGCCATAACTAGTGTTTAATTTGTGTGTAAGTGTTGTAACTTTATATTGTTAATTCAATATGGCTCCAGTGTTAAAACATGGTCGAGGCAAGCCTTTGACTTCTCAAACTAAAGAATTAAACTTTAAATGTCGTTTCTTTTTCAGGTTAGTAAATTTTTCATTTTAGTAACATTGTTAATGTAAAAGTTATATGTATGTTAAATGTGCAAATATTAAAATAAAGTCTCATCTTTTTCAGAGGAGAAACACATATAGTTTAATTTAAAATCCCTTATATATACAGGGTTACTTGTAAAACACCGGCAACCTCGCAGGACAAGATAGCTAACATCATAAGTAACAACATTTGTTCTACGACTTTTGATAATTTGTTAGATTTTATTTTCATACAAAAATAAATATTCATTTAATTTTCCGTCTGAATATTATAAACTCTACGCCTCCCAAAAATTACGTAAACAAAAAGCGAACGAGAGGGGGAAGGGGGCGTCGCGTCGTCCATCCGATAATTAATAGAACATAGACTTACAAATGTAAGGAGAGTACAATAAAAGTTTAAAAAATCATTTAAAAATAATTTATTGCGTTATGCCAAAAGTCGTAGAACAAATGTTGTTACTTATGATGTTAGCTATCTTGTCCTGCGAGGTTGCTGGTGTTTTACAAGTAACCCTGTATAAAATAAAAACTAAAAATAAAATGTTGTTTTATTTTATTTGCTGACCATACACTACTACAAACGCAAAAATTTCTCCAAGCTAATTTACCTGTATTTGCCACCAATTGTTGCGTGTCGTATGAAGGTCTATAGTGAAAACGCGTCTTAACACTGAGTTTGTGTCAAAACTCAAATGACAGCTGACAGCTGTTTATGTCATATTATGTCAATGTCAGACTGTAAAACAGGTTAAGTTTTCGTTTTAATTCTTGAATTTTATTACATAAAAATACATAATATTTTCAAAGTGTAAATTGAATAATATATAAAATTGCATAAAGTAAATAACATAATTTTTTCTGCAGGTGAAAGTCACGCCATAATATAATACAAATTTTACGATGTAAATTAACTTTGAACAATATAAAAATGACTTCAAAAACGGATATTGTCAAGCCTAAAACGGTCAGGGTCTTCGATTTAGATGATTTTGAAAAACTTCTGAGAGGAATAAAAGTTGCAGCATGTATGATAACAGAATCACATCAAATTGGTAAGTAGTATGAAATAATTCCTTAACATATGGATTTAAATGGTCCACCTAGTGTGGTGTAATAATGTCTATAACCGGTATGAGTGAAATGTTATGAAATCCTTGTAATGACTTGTGCTTGCACATATTAGCATAAATTCTGTCTCCCACTTTATTTAAATATCTTTATGTACTTAATACTTATGAAGTTACTTTCTCACCAATTTTATCCAACAATTCATCTGTTATGTACATGCATTTAAAATTTGATTTATAAAATTTACAATACTTGCACAATATTTTTACTTGAGGCATTTATTTTTTATAATTCTTTTTTTTATTCAAGATAGGGAATTTTTCCAGCAGTAACAAAACATTAACTTAACCATAATATTACTTAGTTAAAAAAATAAATCAGTAACAATTTTGTCGTAAATAATTCTATTAAAGAAATTGCCTTAACTTATTAAATTGTCTTTAATTTACCTTAACCCAAATTATTCCAGTCGACGAACAAAGTGTCATCAAGCGCCTAAACGCGCTAACATTGAATGGAGCAAGCGACGGTAACTGCTGCTCATGCTGCGGAGTGGGTCCTTTCGAGACTCGGGCGCAACAGACTGCACATTATAAACATCACTGGCATACGCATAACTTGAAGAGGAAGCTGTTTGGGAAGTCTGCGCTCAGTCTGGGACAATTTAATTCTAGACAAGGTAAGGTTTTTTTTAATATAGGAGTTTGTAGGGAGTGTAACAGTATATTAATGAAATGGCAATTTAAAAAAGATTCTTGCTTTTTAATTTAGAGAGTATTACAGTTAACTTGGCTATTTTCAGTCCATTGTATGTCGGTTTTATTCATACCCTGAAGTTAGTCTCTTTTTAAAATATTATGATCGCTTCTATAATTTTGTTTGATTATTATGACTAATTTTGTATGTGAACAAAAACTTGTTTAGGCAGCAAATACCTCAAAGTAACTGCGATTGCATTTTTTCTTATTTCATGTTTATGACAAACTTATAAGGCCTTACAAAATCATACCAATGTACCAAATGTTTATTAAAAGACCAAACACAATAAATTCCCTATTTTCAGATGATAATTCAAGTGTATCAGGCAGTGACTCGGAGACAGAGAGCACAAACTCCAAACCAGCCAGTGATTTATTTGCAGCAGCAACTAGACATTGCAAGGCGTTCTTCACGAATAAAACTGGACAAGTCTTCTGTATATATAGATGTATATTGCATCATAAAAAGGTTAGTAAATTAGAAGTTTTATATTCTTAGTGATTTTCTAAATAACAACCACTTGCTCCTATCAATATTTTTTATAATTTTATTATCTTGCATGCATAGCAGGCACATTTTAATATCAAATTTTTCTAACCCCTTATTATACAAAAATTCAATAAGAATAAGAAAACCACAATTATAACATACTAAAATATACAATTTTGAACAATATTGGACTTAATAGTAATTAAATATAATTATTTCAGGAAGAATTATCTTCCGATGGCGAAGGTTACGCATGGGTGGAGCGCTGTCAACGTCTAACCATACCAGGCTATCAACGGTGGGCAGTATTAATGGTAAGGAATAAAAGATAAACATTTTAACTGTATTGAAATACACACGCGGTTTTAAAAATACCTCAATACTTTGTTTAACTTGTAAAACAGTTGAAATTAGCACCTTATTTCGTTGCAGTAGTGTTCAAAGTCTATTGAACCGGTAATTAGAAAACTGCCTTATACACAGTATATGGACAGAGTTTTGCTTTGGATAAATGTTGTGTGTGAATTGTTTATTGTGCATTGATAATCTCTATATATAAAAATGAATCCATATTTCCCTTGGTCACGGCATCACGCGTGAATGGGGGGACTGATTTCGATTATACTTTTTTTATAATATTCCTTGAAGTACGAGGATGGTTCTCATGGAGAGAAAACGTAAACATGTACCACGGGTGAAGTCGGGGCGGACCGCTTGTTATTTATATTTATCACTGTGTTTATACAATAAAGATGAAGAATTTCACGAAACACACAGGTTTCCGGTGGCCATTTTGCCGGTGCCATATTCTCGGGTGCGGTACCGGTAGTACACAAGACGCACCACTCGTACGTGACGCGGCGCGGGCAGGGCCAGGCGCAGAGCGCTCGGGACCAGCACGGGAACATGCCGCGATCTGCTGGCGCTAGCCTGCGGCGATACAACCAAGCGGCTTTCTTGGAGGTAAGGGGGGGTGTGGTGGTAAGAAGGGGGAGGGGGATGCGTCCGTGTGTGAGAGTGGGTGTCTAAAGTCGGTGTCAGTAGTATTAAAGACGCATCACTCGTACGTGACGCGGCGCGGGCAGGGCCAGGCGCAGAGCGCTCGGGACCAGCACGGGAACATGCCGCGATCTGCTGGCGCTAGCCTGAGACGATACAACCAAGCAGCTTTCTTGGAGGTAAGGGGGGGTGTGGTGGTAAGAAGGGGGAGGGGGATGCGTCCGTGTGTGAGAGTGGGTGTCTAAAGTCGGTGTCAGTAGTATTAAAGACGCATCACTCGTACGTGACGCGGCGCGGGCAGGGCCAGGCGCAGAGCGCTCGGGACCAGCACGGGAACATGCCGCGATCTGCTGGCGCTAGCCTGAGACGATACAACCAAGCAGCTTTCTTGGAGGTAAGGGGGGGTGTGGTGGTAAGAAGGGGGAGGGGGATGCGTCCGTGTGTGAGAGTGGGTGTCTAAAGTCGGTGTCAGTAGTATTAAAGACGCATCACTCGTACGTGACGCGGCGCGGGCAGGGCCAGGCGCAGAGCGCTCGGGACCAGCACGGGAACATGCCGCGATCTGCTGGCGCTAGCCTGCGGCGATACAACCAAGCGGCTTTCTTGGAGGTAAGGGGGGGTGTGGTGGTAAGAAGGGGGAGGGGGATGCGTCCGTGTGTGAGAGTGGGTGTCTAAAGTCGGTGTCAGTAGTATTAAAGACGCATCACTCGTACGTGACGCGGCGCGGGCAGGGCCAGGCGCAGAGCGCTCGGGACCAGCACGGGAACATGCCGCGATCTGCTGGCGCTAGCCTGCGGCGATACAACCAAGCGGCTTTCTTGGAGGTAAGGGGGGGTGTGGTGGTAAGAAGGGGGAGGGGGATGCGTCCGTGTGTGAGAGTGGGTGTCTAAAGTCGGTGTCAGTAGTATTAAAGACGCATCACTCGTACGTGACGCGGCGCGGGCAGGGCCAGGCGCAGAGCGCTCGGGACCAGCACGGGAACATGCCGCGATCTGCTGGCGCTAGCCTGCGGCGATACAACCAAGCAGCTTTCTTAGAGGTGAGGGGGAATTTAGGGAAACTTATTTGTGACTGTTTATAGGGACAGTAACGAATGTTTTTGAAGTGAAAACTTCTTTAGCGGCGTTGAGCACTTTTTCTGTAATGGGTATTAAATCTTAAACTCGCGTCAGGACACGTGACCTGATCGAAAAAGCGTAAGACGGATACCATTCCAAAATATCAAACATGCTCAACGTTAATAATCAAGTTTTCACTTCTGCCGGCACTCCCGGAGTGCAACCCGTCTTTTTTTGTATGTTGAAGGTATTATATAACTAGCTGCGCTCCGTGGTTTTACCCGCGTGGCTCCGCTTCTGTTGGTCTTAGCGTGATGATATATAGCCTATAGCCTTCCTCGATGAATGGGCTATCTAACACTGAAATAATTTTTCAAATCGGCCCAGTAGTTCCTGAGATCAGCGCGTTCAAACAAAGTAACAGACAAAAGAACTCTTCAGCTTTATAATTAAAATATTAGTATAGATAATATGTTATTGAAATTGAACCCAGAATAAAAAGTTTGTGTTGATATTGATTGACGTGAATAAATTTTGATAGATGACTATGACCAAAATTATTTGAACAAATTCTAGTTATGTTACAGCTGTGAAAAAAATTAATAAATTGATACAGATATGTGCACTTTGTTTCCAATATGGCAATAGTTATTATAATTACGATCACTATGTGGTAACAGAATCTTTTAAAAGTCCTGATTCTTTCAGCATGTGCAAGAAATAATATCCGCTTGGTCGGAAGACCTGACTGGCTGTTCACTAGTACTATACCGCGCGGTCGGCTCGACCAATCAGGCGGCGTTATTTGGCAAGAACTCTCCGCTCAATAGAGATGACTTTAGAGTTAGAGCTTTGCCGTTTCCGACAAGGAAACCTACTTATAAGGAAGTGAAACGGGTGCACGATACTTTGGCTAGTATTGAGGTATATGGTAAGTGTTTGTATAGATATAGATCTAGATTTTTGTCTTACACAAAGTTAACTTGTTTGTCTAGCAGTGATATACTTTGATGGGAAATCAATTCATTTACTTTGCTGAACAATATTTTTTCCTAATGAATGACCTAAAATAGCTTATCATAAGAAGTCTTTCTACAATATTTTGTTTTTATTTTATATGAACTACACATATATTTTACAACTAGCTTCCGCCCGCGACTCCGTCCGCGCGGAAAAATTAAGATTTATTTTGTTTCTACGTATTTTTCCAGGATAAAAAGTATCCCATTTTATGCCAAGGATAATAAGGTATAATTATACCAAGTTTCATTGAAATCGAACCGTTAGTTTTCACGTGATGCCTGAATATACAGACAGACAAAAATTTTTTTAATCACACATTTGGGTTTGGTATCGATCCAGTAACAACCCCTGCTATTTATTTTTTCAATATTTTCAATGTACAGAATTGACCCTACTACAGATTTATTATATGTATGTATAGATGTCGTGGCCATATCGAAAATTTGCTCATTTCATGAAATGATTGGCCAATTCACGAAATGGTCGCATTTCGTGAAATGGCCAATTTAGTTTGGCCACATCATGATGTGGCTTGAGCAGATCAATGATAAGAAATCGTTTCACGATATGGCCAACTAAACGCGCGGTTTTTTCATGAAATGATCAAAATTATTTGATCATATCGTAAAATAGTTACATTAATCATTGGTAGAGGCGCTGCAAGCTCTGTGTTTATGTGATAAGATGGCGGCCGCTGGCGAAAATTTAATTATTCGCAGTTAAAAACTTCATAATTCGTTTAATAACAATATGAAGAAAGTCATAGCAAAGAATTTACGACGGTTCGAGTACTATGGAAAATGTGGATATCTTGTATGTATTGAAGAAAAAATGCGTCTTAAATAAAATAATTTAAGACGAATTTTTCTTTTAGGATATATATTTATATATCCTGCTATATTATTATAATTGTTTGTTTTTTAAAAAGCGATCCGCTTCTGGCACTCGCCGGCCGCTGCCGCGGCACGCTCGCTTTGCTCGCTCGGCTCGTGCGTTGTTTATCAAAGTCTAACCTAACCTAACCTAACTGTTTTCTATTGCAAAAACGATTCGCTTCTGACATTCGCCGGCCACTGCCGCGGCACTAACTTAAATGACATTAAACAAGTTTTTAGAATATTCTGAATTTTTTTTATATTTTATGGACTCTTTATATTTTATACGATCTGGCCAAATGTGGATGGCCAAATCGTGAAACGTTGACGATTTAACGATCTGATCAAACTATGTTGGCCATTTCATGAAATGCGACCATTTCGTGAAATGATCGATCATATCATAAAATGAGCAAATCTACGATATGGCCATGACATAGATACTGTATATTGATGTATATATATTACATAAAATAATAGCCAATATAGACATATAAATTAATTTCTATCTGTCCTCACAAACTTTCTCATAGTTAAAGTAAGTCTATTACTATTATTGATGACAGTTTATGTTTTCAATATTGGCTATATTTTAAGTGTTATAAAAATTATTTGCAGAAACAATGGAATTATTCCAAAAAGCTCTGATCGCGTCGACTGTGAAAGACGGCAAAGCGGCGGATCCTAATGCTGAAAAAAAGAAAACACAGAAGAGTCCTGGAAAACCAATTGATAGAGCAAAGTCAAGGTAATATATTAGTATCGCCTTTAATATTAAAATAATGTACAATTAAAAATGGTAGAGTCTTTTTATTGAAGTGAAACTTCTTTAGAAGCGTTGAGAATAAAATTTCAATGTCGCGTCATAGCAATACCGTCACGGCATGCAGTAAGACAACGATTTTGGTATCTTTGAATTTTGTTAAAGAAGTTTCTAACAAGTGTGTTCGGCACACACGCTCATTTTTTAAATCCTATCCTATGTTAAATATACGGTAACTCGTAATACATTTAATAGCCTGCAAACATTAATCTAACTTCTTATAGAAATTTTATGACGAGAAATTTATTTATACTTTAATACTAATCATTAAATAATGCTTCTGTTTTAAATAAGAGCGTTTTTAGGTTAGAAACTTATTTTTTTAAAGGGAACGTACTCCACGCGAGTTGCCAACTCAAATGCTGTCGAGTGAGGATGAGGGTCCATGCTTTATAGACTCTGAAACTCCTGTAGGTATGTAAATTGTTTTGAAAAAATCTTGGTTATTTTTTGTTAAATTGTACATTTGTCACTGCTAAACTTTACTGTTCCATAATAATGTAGTATTGAGTTATGTCATAATATCTGAGAAGCATAATCAGGACAGCCATAGAGCGTAATATATCGCTGAATTTCCGTAGTCACTTTCACTTATTCACAGATAATTTGAGCAAGCTGAAACAAATATTTAACATCATATACAGTATACAATATACATACAAATCTAAAAAAAATAACAATGTCATCGTAACATGTTATTGTACATTTCCAAAGTTAAGTTAAATTTAAAACAATTTTTTGCAGTAATTTCTTAAAATCAAAACATAATTCTAACATTTTATTTTCACAGGCTGGATAAAAACTCTTTCCGAACAGAGTTCAAAGGGAGTTATAACAAACTCAAGGAAGGACCTTCTAAACGATCATTCAGTTAGTGCCCATAGTTCTTGCAGCGAACAAGAGAATGTACAAGAGAATAGAGTTAAGAAGAAAAAGAAGAAGAAAGAAGAGAAGCCAGTGAAGAAGCCGGTGGTGGTGCAGAAGATACCGGCTAACGTTAAAAAGGTGTGTAGATTTAGTTATTATTAGTAGATAACACTGAAATTTAGCCTCTATGGTATTGGTTATTATATATAAAAATGAATCGCAAAATGTGTTGGTAAGCGCATAACTCGAGAACGGCTGAACCGATTTCGATAATTCTTTTTTTATTATATTCCTTGAAGTACGAGGATGGTTCTTATGTAGAGAAAACGTAAACATGTACCACGGGCGAAGCCGGGGCGGACCGCTAGTTGGTTATAAAGTACATTATTCAAATAGCATTTCATTTCTGAATTGGATCTTTTTTATTGATGGACCATCACAATTGGTAAAAAGATTTAAATAGTTTTAAGTTACAGGTACATATTTATAATAGGATAGAATATCGAGGAAGGCTATAGGCTATATATCATCACGCTAAGACCAACAGGAGCGAAGCAATGCGGGTGAAACCGCGGGAAACAGCTAGTTCATAATAAAAGCATTATATTACTAATAAAAAGGAAAGCCTGATACACTTGCCTGATATCTTTCGAACTCAACTTTTCAAGACAATACAAAAGTGGTCACATTTATTCAAAGTTCCATTGCTACCCTATAACTAACATAAATTCTTTAAAAATTGTTACAGATGTGGAAAGTGATATCTGGCAATGAGCAAAGCTCCCTAGAGACGATTCTAGAAGCGTGGGAGGGGGATTTGGAAGAGGCGTGCAATATTCAAGACCCGAGCGATGGTAACACCGCGCTACATAAAGCGGCTATAGCTGCCAAACCTGAAATGGTCACGTGAGTATATTACATATTTTTTAACATGAACAGACACATGGTGCACAGTTATTCTGCTTTTAAATAAACCTTGTTGTACTGTTTAAAATGTATGTTATAGAGGTTTCAAATTGGAAAATGTTACAACCGTGATAACTGTACGATATATTAAGAAGAAAGATCGTTGCGTGTTTGTATAATTTCTTTAATGCTTTAGAGTCTAGACCTATAATTGTGCACGTAATACACACGTCATCGTCACCGGTCACGTCACGTCTTGCAATCGTGAATGCTTGCATCTTGCGTAGAAACAATAAGAACGGAGCGGCAACGTCGCATCAGCCGTTCAGCAAAATATGTTTATACATGTTAGCGCGTTTAATTTAACGATAAAATTATATTTAAAAAGTAAATCAATTGATGAACTTAATTAATTATTTTAATAATAATCAAATGGATAAAAGTATTAATAATCATTTAATTATCAAATAATAATAATATTTCATATCATATTCAAAATAACGATCAAAACAACACAAATAACACCTGCGCTGACTCACACAGTCACCCCACTCGAATAGTTGTTTTGATCGTCCTATAAATAACGGTCGTCTGCAGTTGCGAGTTATTCTTGTACCGACTTTGGTCGAGTGAAGATGTCTAAGAAATATTATATCAGTATTTCAATACGTAATACAACCACGCTTTAACATACATATTGTGAAAATATTAAAATATAACCTAAGTTATTACTAACATCAATTGTGATTTGTATGGACCTCTGTCTGAACTAAAATTATTAGTGATGCTGGTCGTGGCCATGTTAGCAAAGAAATTTAATTTAAATTAATATTATTATAAAATTTCAGTGCACTCCTAACAGCGGGCAGCGATCCCTGTATCCGTAATCACCAATTACAAACTCCATACGCGGCGTCACCGCACCATGACACTAGGATTGCCTTTAGAATGTTCCAGGCGCAGTTCCCTGATAAATATAATTATAATAAGGTTAGTGTTGAATGGTAAAGGATATTGACTATGAAGAAAAATTTAGTTCTAATATTAAATTAAAGTTATTGAATTGTTTGAAAATATAGATCACTAATTTAGATTTATTTAGTCGTTGTAACACCTAGTTTTAGTGACACTCCACACAGGATAAAGAGTTGCCGAGACTATGTGTCAGAAGTGAAACTTCTTTGGCAAGTTCCAAAGCTATACAAAAATCGTCGCCTGACTCCATGACGTGATAGTATTGCCATGATGCGACCTTGAAATTTTACTCTCAATGCGCCTAAAGAAGTTTCTCTTCAAAAAACGATAAAAGAAAACTATGAATGCAACTTTGATATGTGCGATGAAAAACAGTCAGTCAAAACTTTGAACGTCCTGAAAATCCTACCGGTCAATTACTAAATCCTATCGTAAATTAGTAATAATATGATAATCTAAAATGCTTAATACAGTATGAAATTATATCGCCGCCATACAACTAAAACCAATTAAATCGAAATTTTGTCAAAAATTACTTATGAATGCAAAGTACTTAAAATTTTGTGTTCTTACGTCTGCGAAAACCCATTAATCGCTAAGTCTTATAGTTTCGCTGCTAGCTAATAAGAAAACCAATTATTTGAAGCATTTCAAACGATTGTTTTCAAATACAAAACATTAAGCAGATGTAACTTGACTGCCGACATATTTGTCTCCAATGATTATCAGTTAATCTGATAAAGTTGTTTTTCTTCAGGGAGAGCTTATGAAATACTCTATTTTTCACTCAGTAACAACCATTTACTAAGATTTAAATCTCCATACTAGATTAAAATGGTCCAATAAAAGCTATTAAAACAGTTTAATTGATTATACCTGACGAATTCAGAAAATCTAATCGTCTAAGAAAATAATGTATATCTAAATAATGGTTTTTCTCTCATGATACTTATTCACGGATGCAACCTAATCTCTACAGCGAAAAACGATTAAACCTGATTAATTTGTTTTACCTGACGAATTCCACAATATTATATATATATTACATGCGTAAATTAACTGTATTTAATTTGACAGTATACGAGAGTGCTCTTCCAAACAATGCATATTGTTTCACGTGGTCAGAAGTAAATGGAAAAAAGGTAGCGCGGAAATAGGTACTATTTTATACCACTACTTGTCGAATTGCATTCCAAATTCTGTGACTGAAGTAAGCCTATTTTCTTATAAGTGGTCACCACCGCCCATAAACACTTGTAACACTAGAAGTGTTACAGGTGCTTTGCCGGCCTTTCATGGACAAATAAGCTCTTTTCTTGAAGGCCCCAATGTCGTAGTTGTTCGGAAACACCGCAGGTGGTAAATCGTTCCACAGTTTCACCGTACGCGGAAGGAAGTTGCGGGTGAAGCGGACAGTGGTGGAGCGCCAACCATCCAGATGGTGCGGATGGAACTGGTTTTTACGGCGTGTGGTCCGGTGGTGGAACTGTGCGGCTGGTAAAAGGTGGAACAATTCCTCAGAGCACTCCCCATAGTAGATTCTGTACAGTATACAAAGAGACGCAACGTCTCTTCGCACTGACAGTGGATCGAGCCTATCGGAAAGCCTACGGTCATCGACAATTCGAGCTGCTCGATGTTGGATGCGGTCAAGAGGAAGGAGTTGATACTGTGGGGCTCCGGCCCAGAGATGAGAACAGTACTCCATATGCGGTCGCACCTGAGCCTTGTACAGCTGAAGTCGGTGGGCCGGCTTGAAGTACTGTCTCGATCTACTGAGCACACCAAGTTTTTTCGAGGCTAATTTAGCCTTCGCTTCCAAATGACTGCGGAATTGAACGTCACTCGAGATTTCAACTCCGAGGATTCCGATTTTCTCTTAAACCGAGGTTCTACGACAAATGGGGTCTTTTTAGCGGTGAACGCGCAAACCTGTGTCTTGGATTGAACTCGACAAGATTAAGTTCGCCCCAATCCGAGACTTCTTGGAGAGAAGACTCGACTTCAGACACAAGTTTGTTTCGACTCTCATTGAGGCTTTCCTTTGAGGTGTTTGCACGGCCGGGATAAAGAGCATACCCCGTACTGTCGTCTGCATAGCAATGAATGTTACTGATTTGTAACAGATCATTGATATGCAGAAGAAACAGTGTAGGAGATAGCACGCAGCCTTGTGGGATACCAGCATTCACATGAAGAGGCTTAGAGCAAGAACCGTCGATAACGACTTTAATGCTCCTCTCTTCCAAGAAGCTGGCAACCCAATCGCATAACCTCGCAGGAAGTCCGAAAGATGGTAAGATTTGCTGCAATTATGCAGCAAAGGTGTCATACCAGAGGAGTACCATCCCTGGTTCAACAATTTGAATAGCGATGTTGTTTGTAAAGACAGGGTACCTGATGGCACAGTCTCTGATGACGAACCTACGATATCTGCGGATGATGACTAACAACAACCCAATTCAAAATAGTTTATTTTTGTTCCTATCCTAAGGTATTTTATTTTTACTGTCTTAATTATCTTAATTTAATTTTGATTATAATTGTAATGACATACAGGTTTTACCTAATTAGAAGATGAAAATGCTTAGTCATAAACAAATGACATAATTGTGTTTAGAATTTAAGCTTATCAAAGTAAAAAAAACCCTTGTTTGATTTTCTAATTTGATTATGATTATTATTTCAATTACTTACCTATTCTCGCTACCCAGAATATGAAAGTGCTTAATGTAACTATAAACATTGAAGTAATAAAATATTTTATTTCGAATTTGAAGGTGATTGCGACTTTGCATATTTTATTTTTTCCCAATAATCATTTTCCCATGGGAATTTCGTGATTTCTTTTTTCCAAGCAGGATTATCAAAGGTACATTTATGTAATATGTAAGATTTTAGACGTCTTGCTCAATAATATTGGCTTTGCTTTGGTATGTCAGTCAGTCGGTTGGTTGGTCATTGGTCACTCAATATAAGTCAGTTTTTCCTTTATTTAGATACTTTTTTTGGCACCTATTACTGACATTTGAAGCGCAATTTTATTGTTATTTGAGCTAATTAATCTAAATTGTACTTAATTCATTAATTCGAGTTAAAAATTTGAAAACAAATGAACGTACTGAAATTCTAATAAATTACTTGCTTAACTGTTTAAACTCTTTAATTTTCTGCAGGGAAAACCAATTATCTTGATACATTTTCACTTGTAACTTCACAAGGGACAGCTGTATAGGATTTTTTTTATCATGGTTAGTCTTAATTAACTAAAAGTAAAAACTAATTTCTCGGGATTTGCTGTATTCCTATTACCTTATTATTTATAGACATTTATCAGTTCTCAGGGAAAACCAATTAAATGGTTCACCTTGTGACAATAGTTGAAAATTTTATTATAAAGCAATAATTTTTTTAAACCTCAATAGGCATGTTTAAATAGAACATTTATCAATGTACTGATGCTATGAAGTAATAATAACAATATAATACTACAAAGGGTATTTTCAACCCCATAAACTTTGTAATCGCGATATCTCGGTTTTCACTTTTTATGATTTAATTGGTTTTAGTTGTATGGCGGCGATATTAAAGATATGGTAATTTAAATATCTCTTTACAGTCGCAAATCCCGGGACCAATCACACCAGAATTGCTAGAGATAGAGAAAGAGAAGAAAGCGCAGCAGAAACGCGCGAAACGGCAGAGAGAAAAAGAGAACCAAATAGAGAAGAATAAAACTAACCAATTCTTGCAAATGACTGATTCCCAGAAGGTATTTTATGGAAATGAATCTTTATTTTAGAGCAATGTGTGGCCTTGTTAGTAATAATTGCAGTTTTAATAGTAAACTAAAAGTTATTAAAAAAATATTATTTTTTCGATTTACTCATTAAATATTGTTCATGTAAAACGAAACACATTTAAACACTGGTATCACTTAAAAGTTGAGATTCAATTGTAAATACTTACTTTTTTTTATACTTTATCTAATATTTTTTCAGAGCATATCTTACCTTCCTATACTAATATTATAAAGCTGAAGAGTTTGTTTGTTTGAACGCGCTAATCTCAGGGACTACTGGTCCGATTTGAAAAATTATTTCGGTGTTAGATAACCCATTTATCGAGGAAGGCTATATATCATCACCCTATGACCAGCAGGAGCGCAGCACTGCGGGTAAAACCGCGGGACACAGCGAGTTTTTAATATTTTAATATGTTTTTGTTTTGTTTTCAGGTAAAAGCAGAAGTACCTAAATGTTTTCTATGTGGAGCGAATCTACCAAAGACTCCATTTGAATATGATTCCTTCAAATTTTGTACCATTCGATGTCTGCAAAACCACAGGAACGTCAGACCATTGCATAAAAGCGCTTGAATATATTGTAAATAAAGTTTTTTTTAAATAACGCGTTTCTTATTATTTAAAATCATCATTTTATATGAAAATATATTAAAAGTTGACTAATGCTTTGAACGTCCTACATTATTGTTATTTTACGATAATGTGCACAGGTAATGTATTTGTATCTGCTCAATAACTTGAACAATTTTCATGAAGAACAAAAAAATTTAATCTCATATTATATTCTCTCTCGTATTTGTATCATCATAATATGAACAAATTATTTATTTTAATTTGTTTCAAAAACCAAAGATATCTATTATCTAAAATAATAAGTAACGTTTTCATTATGTAGTAGTAAAATGCTAGTAAATCAAAAGTAGAAAGTAATTCGTCAGTTGAATATTAACTGCTTGTCTTAATAATATACCTATCATTAACAATTAGTTACTGCATCTTTTTGTTTAACTAAACTTAGGTAGATTAATTAAAACAAAAATTAATTATTTACTAATTTAAATATTCTAGCAGCAGCTAATATTCGTGTGATAAAAAAGAACATGATAGTGTAAATCAATGACAAAATTGTTAATTTTTAAACAGTAGGTTTTTAATATTTTAACAAATTAAAATTAAACTGCTAACATTGAGGTACACATATGGAGACGACACCGCCTACATCACTTATGTTCCGCTCAATATACGCCATCTGGCGTAACTGCACTCAGTCGCTTGCTCGCTCATTGGCGCGAACGTCACGCTCATTTTTTATTTGTTTTAAAGTGAAACGCATCAAATATGCCTACGTGTGTGTTACGATATTGCACAAATAATACAAATAATACGGAAAAGTGCAAAGGAATAACTTTTCATCAGTAAGTAACTAGAATAATTTTTAAAACTTAGTTAGAGCAGGTTAGAGCAAAATTTTTGGCGGGCGACATTTTGCGTCATTTGTCATAGATTAAAAATTTAAGATATGACATTGGGCATGAAATAAGTGTTGTTAGTAATATTTGCTGGCGTATATTTTTATAGTATAAAATAATAATTTTACATATTTAGAAAAGCATAGACTGGTTGTTAATTGAAAAAAGGTGAAATCATGAAATATGAAAATCAATTACTTAATCGCCAATTTTTTTTTGTTAATTGATTTTAATCAAGTTTTTAATTGATATTGTATAAGCTACTGACTTGAACGTATAATTGAATTATTATTTATTTATCTGCACTAATATTATAAAGAGGAAAACTTTGTTTGTTTGTTTGATTGTAATTAATAGGCTCATAAACTACTGGACCGATTTTGATGAAATTTGGCACAGACAATGTTTAGACCCTGAGAAAGAAGAAAGGCTACTTTTTATTGCGAAATATGAACCACGGGCGAAGCCACGGGCGTAGCCAGCCAGCTAGTTCAGAGATAAGTAATTAATATTTTTTCTATTCAAGGTTTCCATGTCTGGGCCGTGAAGAAAGGGAAAAATGGGTAAAATTTGTCCCAAACAACCGCAGTGAAGAAACCTGGTTACCATCCGATAGAACTTGTGTCTGTTCATTGCATTTTCGCGATGAGGATAAATATACCACAAAAGCGGGAAGGCGTTTTCTAAAGAAGTCTGCTGTTCCTTGTATTGATGTTAGTAATAATAATAAAATTTTACGGATTTGTATAACAAATAAAATATTATTTTAGCCATCACTAACATTATGTTATATTTATTTTAGCCGAAGGTGTGCTACAATAGTACTGAAAAAAAACAATACAAGCAATTTCTGAGCCGGGAACATGTTCTGAGGATGATGAACTAAATAAACATTTTGTACAAAATTACACGGCTTTTATTTTTTTTCTAAAAAAGGCTCAATTTGTAAGGAATGAAACTTCCTATAGCCCTGACTGAACCTAAAACCCGAAAAAAATTAAGTTATTCCATATGACGTCACTATTTACATCATCCTATATTATATGCCAGATATTGTTAGCCCCGCGTAGTACAGTTTTCTTTCTTTCTTTCTTTCTTTCTTTCTAAAGTCAGTTTATACCTAAAATAAATATTAAGTAAGTACAAAGAAAATTTCAAGTCAACGTGCATGTAAGGAGTGGCACCCAATAAAATACTTAGACAGAATGAAACAAAGTGTCGCCTCTATAGCGGTGAGTCAGTGACATCGCATAATCTATGACTGTCTAGCCGTCATTCGCGCGCCCCGCGCCGCCGCGTTTGGCGCACAGATTTTGTTCGTGGTGTCTGCTCCATACGAAGTAATATTATCTCAATGACTGCTAAGAATATTTACGACGGCTATTTATCCAAAAAAATTAACAGTACTTCTCGATGCGCAATAGAAATTAACACAAACTTTCGCGCCAACTTGCATTTTTTTTTTTGAAGATTTAATGGCCTGGTTAAAAGGCCTTCAGGCCAAGTCTTATTTTTGATCGCCAACTTGCAAGTAGCGCAAACTTCACACCTGCACGTGCTGTTTGCGCAAACAACATTATGCTGTTGTAAAAATGTTTGTGCAAACTAAGTTTGCGCTGTGTGGACCCGCTAGGGAACGGCCGTAAATCAAAATTCAAATATAATAAAAACAGTAAGTTGCGGATTTTAAGACACGAAAGCGAACCTAATTAAGTAACTAAAAAACACAAAGTACCTAACTAGTCAGTCTCTATTAAAATTGAATAACAAGTCGGAAATGTGAACTCATATTATTTTCTCCTACCAAAAAATAATGTTCAACGCGGCTAAATAAATTTTCGCTTCATAATTCGATAAAGTAAAAAGTTTCAGCATCACAATTCAACATAACCAGGTTCATTGCTTATTACCTAGGTGGCGTTGTGTTAAAAATGAATGAAAAAAAAAATATTTATGCTTATGTCTTGGTATGAAAACAATAAATCTATATCCTTGTCTAAATCTATATCTATAAAAAATTAACGAATTCTTTTTTTTCAAAAACTACAAACGTAAATCAAGTTTTTAATAATAATTTGTTTTGCGCAATTTAACCTTTTTACGCAGTAGGTACTTATATTAATATTATTGCAAGAAGCTTATATCTAATACACTGGAGATTGCACTATGACCATTAACTTGTAACAAGAAAATATGACCTCGAATGACGCCTGTATGTTTTTTTATCCCTTTCACACCAACTTGCCAAGTTAGGTGTGAAAGGGATAAAAAAACATACAGGCGTCATTCAACGTCATATTTTCTTGTTACAAGTTAATGTTCATACTGAAATCTCCAGTGTATTAGATATAAGCTTCTTGTATTATTGTAATAAAATCTATAGATATTATATTTTTTTATTCCTATGTAGTCATTCTGAGTGAAGCTGGGATAGGCGGCAAAATTTTTAAAGTGTATTTTCCACTTATAAATTATTGTTTGCTTATTTAAGGAAATGAAAACTTTTTACACTGAGTTAAAATATAGAAGGATATTCTTAGAGGTCTTTAAAGTGACATACTTAAAATTTTCACGAAACTTTATTACACGCGCTTCTAAAATCATAAAATTGTATGGCGAGTTTTTACGACTTCCAAAATATATGGGTCGAACACAGTAATGGCACGGGTAATGGTCCACACTCACAAGGTCCTTTTTTGAAGTTGACTTGAACTAAAAATACTACACAATACAAAATTATCACTAGTAACTAGTTAGTAGGTACCTACATTTTTATGAAAATTCCTACGAAATAATGTCGTAAAATAATTACTTATGGGAACATAACATTAGGTCTGTTGGAAATAAAGTTATTAAAAGAAATAAATAGATAGTACTTAGATATTATTACCTGTACTTTACTTCAATATAAATAATGAGAATATTCCACACTACCACTTAATATAGTGAGTGATTTTAATTCGAAAAATACCGTGGGATAATGATCGTGATTAGAGAATTTTATTTTTAAAAACTAATGAATATATAGCAGACGAGCTGCTGTGCCCCGCGGTTTTACCCGCAGTGCTCCGCTCCTGTTGGTCTTTGCGTGATGATAATTGATATATAGATAGATGGGCTATTTAACACCGAAATAATTTTTCAAATCGGATCAGTAGTTCCTGAGATTAGCGCGTTAAACAAACAAACAAATATAATCTTCAGCTTTATAATATTAGTAAAGATAATGCGGAGACAAAGAATAATAATCAATTAGTATCTACACGTCATTATTACTTCTTTATATTATTATTATTTTGAACGGCTTCGTATGGATATAATATCTTACTAATGGCAAATTTACCATCTTCCATTATCATTAGACCACATTATCAGCTCAACATGAGGCGAGACTGTGGTCAAGCGCTTCCCTGTCCACAATAAAAAAAAATAAATAAAAAAAGTAGATTTGGAGGTTTTGAACTGACTGAAACGAAATGAAAAGGTTCCATAATAAAATTTTTAGCCAAGTTCATATTCTTTTACCATTTCTCTACATAATAAAAATATCAACAAACATTATCTGAATTATTATTATTAAGTAGATATAGCCCTAACACAGATGTGTGAGCTCTACAAAGTAATCGTATAATAGGCTATAATCGAATAGTAGTTTTTGGTAGAGGCGGCTTTAAACAGCTACAAGTAATACCTACACATGCAGGTAACGGACTAAACATTGAAGCATTGTACTGTATAATTTTACCATCGGTAAATTTACATGCATAATGTCTGATTTTGCTCCGAGTCAGGGCGTCAAGAGTGAATTCACGTTTCCACTACTGACAATAATTATAAAATATATTCTAACATTCTTTAGTTATGAATGGGTAATATTTGTACGCAAATTAGAAAATTAGTATAGTAAGTATGGTTTGGTATTTAGATGGCTGTAGCCGATAGCCTGTTGTAATTTTAAATAATTACAAAATGACGACACCCTAATACTGTTTATGTTGTCGAGAATTGTAAAAATATTTTTAGAGTATAATTAATTCATAACTAGCATATTATGAATTAATTTTACTTTATTATTTAATAAGGCTAAGTTAAAATACAGTTAGGACTTTATCTATATTAGACTATTTTTTTTTACAACATTATTTCTATTATTTAACGCTCGTCGGTTTATAAAATTGAAATAAAAAAATTATTATGTAAAAAATGATAATAAATATTAAGGAAAAGTTGATCGAATTTGAACTTTAAAGGTACCGTGCCAAAAGCTCAATTAACATTCATCCTTGCTATAGCGTAGTCAAGTAAATACCACTTTGCTACTTACATATAAGAATAACAAAACGGTAAGGTGAAATTTGAGAACTTAAACGAACGGACGTCCTAAAAAATACGAGACATCTGGTTACCCTATTCCGGAAGCACCCATATATGCATGCATATTTAATTCGCTAATGCGAAATTTTAGGAAACCCCAAACTGATATTGTGAACTATTAATATTATAATTATTTATTAATTACAATCATAATTATTTATTACTTAGAAAGAAATTACTATCTTAAAATGCAACGGTTATTTTTTGTGGTAGAGCAAAATAGCTAAAATACATTTAGTCCATTGAAATGTTACATTTTTTAGGCCTAACCTTGCGTTTTTTAGAGGACGCAATTTTGTTTTTTTGATATGTAGGGGGGGTCAGTGTGAAGCTAAAACCAAGTTTGTGGGGTCGCCACCCTTGTCCCACGGCCGCCATCTTGAAAATAGCGGTTGAAATGGTTTTTACGATATATCTCTTAAACTATTTATCTGATAAAAAAATATCGTTAACATTATTTGTTGCAAATTAAATTCTCTACAACTTTGGTGCAGTAACTTTTCGTCGTAGAACTATAAATAAAAAAGTTATAAGCGAAAATGTTAATTAATTAGAGCTATTTATATTTTTCAATAAAACTTTTTTTTATTATTTTACGAAGAAATGATATCAGACCATTTTTGTAGATTGTTTTTCGAGGAACAACTTTTATGTACAACATTTTTTCATTACGTCAATAACTAAGGTTTTACAGCGCTCTGAAGTGAGTACTATTTTTCAGTACTCTTAACTATACTTATATTGGCTATTGGTTCTTTTCCCATACTCTAGAACAATAGAAGCACACTGCAGAACATTTCAGCCCTTTTTTTTTTTTTTTTTTTTAAGTGGGGAAATCTTGCATAGATACCCACGGCCTCCGGGGAAAGGGCCGTGGGTTATGTCGGATTCCTACCGACCAAAACCCCACTGTGTTCCGTCAAGCCGCATCAACGACGGGGCCACGGGTATAGGTAGAATTCTTCCGTGACCCCATCAGCAGCTGCCCGTCTCCAGGAGAACATTTCAGCCCTGCTTTTCGACGTAAAATAAAACGCGCTTCCAGACTCTACCTCCTGGGTGGTGGGGAAAAGATTCAATAATTAATTATTAATAATATTGCAAAATTAATTATTAAATATTATAATAACAAAAAAAAAACAATTACTGATGACAAATTATTATTAGTACACACATAATATAAGTATACTCTATAGTTCAGAGTACTGAAAATTTGTACTCACTTCGGAGCGCTGTAAAACCTTAGCTTACTTAATGAAAAAATGTTGTATATAAAAGTTGTTCCTCGAAAAACAATGTACAAAAATGGTCTGATATCATTTCTTCGTAAAATTATTAAAAAAAAAGTTTTATTGAAAAATATTATATCTCTCATTTCTGAACATTTTCGCTTATAACTTTTTTATTTATAGTTCTACGATAAAAAGTTGCAGGACCAAAGTTGTAGAGAATTTAATTTGCAACAAATAATGTTAACAATTTTTTTTTATCAAATAAATAGTTTAAGAGATATATCGTAAAAACTATATCAACCGCTTTTTTCAAGATGGCGGCCGTGGGACAAGGGTGGCGACCCCACAAACTTGGTGATAGCTTCACACTGACCCCCCCTACACATCAAAAAAATAAAATTGCGTCCTCTAAAAAATGCAACCCCAAATGTAACTTTTCAATGGACTAATTTATTTATTATAAAAATAAAAAACGCTATATATATATATATATAAGTCATACCATTAATTACATATTATTTTATTACCTAAAAGTTTCGATAACTTATCAATCTTAAGCCAAAAGTCACAAAACTCATCAAAATGCACAAAATAGTAAAACTAGTAGCTTTGTCCTATTTAAACAATGATGATTTATTGCTCAAACATTTACTCCTGAGAACTTAGTAATTTCTTTATCTTACTGTCCTTTATTTTTTTACCGCACTCATTGTTTTTCCGATCACTAACAATACCAACAATAGAGAACGTGCTTTTCTATGCGCGTACGCTCTACAAAGCTACGAATTTTAACATTTGCATATTAAGAAAAAAGCTTATAAAGTACTTGTGATTTAAATATAGTCTTTAAGTTAAGGCGGTAAGGTTTAAAGTCTCCTCACGCAGGCGTATTGTTAAGTTGGTAGAAGGCACGTTTCGGTGCGGTGCACATGGAGTCGGCAGTCGCGAGCCCATTGAGTGTGGTTCCGGTGGGGTCGATCACCAGTGAGTGCGTGCCTTTACGCCGCTATTTTAAACTTACTCGCGTGCTTACCGAACGCGTTACGCGCCAAAAATTATTCTATATTCAAATTTCGGGAATAGACAAAAAAAGTTTGTTTATTTTTTTTATTGTGAAAGTGATAATGGACGAAAGATGAAAGAAAAATTAACAGAAAAACAACGATATCTAGTGGTAATTAAGTAAACAAAACCTGCGTTCAGAAATAATTAGAGCATTTTGTGAAATGTTGTGAAGTTAGGATACGTTACGACAATGAAGAATATAAACAGTAACTGTTTTGTGCGAGTTTTTCTATTTTTTATGAGTGCAATTAGTGTTGGTAAGTGTGTTTTTTTTTTGTAATTTATTCATATGACTCTTATGAAATTACCGTTTACAGTTTTTGTGGTAGAGCATAATTTAAAAATATTGTAACTAGATTTAAGTAAATTATTCTTTGCAGATATTTTTATTTTAATTAAGTTTAAAAGTTTTAGTATTATTAGGAATTATGTTTAAATTAAAATTGAAATATTTTTTTTAGGTTCTTCGCGTGCAAATCACGCTTTTATTTTTTACAGTATATTTTTACCATCTGTATGCAAAGGCCATAAAAATAAAATAAAAATATATTCTATTTTCCATAAATTTTTATTCTGCCATAAATTATGTAAGATAAAAATAAGTAACTAGGTACATTCATTACTATGTTTTAATATTTTTTACTCTTTTGAATTAATTTTCATACAGTAAAAATAAAATTAATTTCGTAACTAAATAATAAATCACCGAGCAAACGACTCCAATTTCAAAACTAGACTAATTTCACAACAATACTAATCAGCTTTCTTCTAGCAAATTCATCTCCATTCTAAATTGCTCATTGTAATTCGTTTAAAATCGTCTAAAATATGCAATTACTACGCTGTATGGTCAAGCGGGGCGAATACGGTCGGCTATTGTTTAGAATTTGATACAATCACAAATAAATCAGTTCTGATAATACTTTCAACAATTTACTGTTATTTTTCGGTGGGAAATTCGTATCTGTGAAATTTTTAATCTATATTGTATTGCTGTTTCAAAATATAGAAGGGGATGTCCTATGTAGAGTTCATTAAGGCCGGTTGGAAATAGTTACAAATATTATTTACCCGCTTTGTCTAAAACCTAATAAAAAAAACGCATTAAAATCGGTTGAATAGTTTTAAAGATTTAAGCATATACAGGGACATAGGGACAGAGAAAGCGACTTTGTTTTATACTATATGTAGACAATGCATCTAAAACATATGAATTATTTCTTAATGATTATTAATAATTATTATATATACTGTAATCTTGCTGTAGGTAATCTATAGGTAGGTACGTCAATTAAACAGGATGTAATATGAGATGAACATAGATCAAAATGGGTCCTCTTCGAAACTACACATGAAGCTTAAAATTACAAGAACATTGTTAGGCGCGGGTCAAACACAAGCGGCGCGGGCGCGGGCGTGCCATAAGCGCACCTCTTCAATCTGTTTTGCACCACGTCCTTCTTCTACATTTTGTATGAAAGAACTTTGGAAAGGCGGCGCAACCGTGGCACAACCGTGGCGTGCCGTCTCGACGCCTTTCCAAAGTTCTTTCATACAAAATGTAGAAGAAGGACGTGGTGCAAAACAGATTAAAGAGGTGCGCTTATGGCACGCCCGCGCCCGCGCCGCCTGTGTTTGACCCGCGCCTTATGGGTATAACTAACTATTTCCTATATTCCATTTATTGTAAAAGATAAAATACATAGATTAGAACATCAGTACTAATATTCCTACATTTACTATGAAGGTATATTTGAAACAACACCCTCGAAAAGTTTTTGAATTAGGTACGCCGTACGTCATGACATTGCCTCTACCAAATTAATCTAAATACCACTAAAAGAAACGGCGTGAAATTCATGCTTTTTAATATGAAAACTTTCATGTATTATTTTCCATGTAATTTCTACCACAAATACCTAGCTCAACTTTTGTCGTGGTTTGGGATAATTCCGTTTGACGCAGTCGAAGTTTAACAAACTTGTGTTTCGCCTAATGAACTCAAAACACATTTGAACTTATATCTAGACTCAAACTTTATGTTGGGAATGCGGAAGACATGTTTAATTTTTAGTTTTAAATAAACTAGACTTTTTTTAATAAAGTATTAATACTTCATTTATTAACTGAGTGACACGCATGGATGAATGTAAAATATGAGAATGATGCATAATAACATAATAATATGTAATAACTAACAAGTAGGTAAGTATTGTGGTATTACTCATTCTACACGTACCTAATTAAAAAAAATATATTATGATAGGTATTAAAAAAAAATCTCTCTCCGAAGCAAACTTACATTTTTCTATCACAGACTAATAATAATATACTACGTATACAAGTATTATATAAGTAACCATAATTATACGCATGTATGTATCGAAAATACGGAAGGCACTTGCTTGTACAAGTTTTTCTGTTATCAGATCTATACCTCACTTCACAAGTTTTTCTCAAGACGATTTTCAACGGATGAGAGCGGAAATCTTTTTACCTGATCGAACATTAAGGTGCAAAACACTTTCGCCATTAAAGTGCTCACGTAGGGTGTAAATTACAAGTATTTCTGAACAGTTGATTGATTGACTTCTTTTCGTAATGGGTATCGCCAGTTTGCTAATATCTGAAGACTTTTACTAATACTTTTTGAGTTTTTAATGGAGAAACTTTTATAGAGTTGCATAGAGTTCAATTTAATAATATAGGGAAAACATCCAAGTGACGAAAGATACATAATGGAAATAGTAATTTTCGATGGACAATTAAAAAATACTTTTCGTCATGATGGAAGAGAATATTCGTAAGAAAATAAAAAAGCTAGATACATATTACAATGGGTAAATGTTTATTTTACCATATATTTTTTTATGAATTATAACTTTAAATTTGGGCTTATTTACTTTTGCCTATTTAAGAAAGAAAGTGTTTAGGGAAATTAGTTCATAATATAATATTATAATGAAATAATATAAGGCTTCTCTCCAATGAAGAATGAGTTAATAGTAATTCAAAGCGGAATTGCGGTTATTGACTTGTGCTCTCCCTTACGACAGTGGCGCGGAACCATTTGTAAACTTTTATCTGCATAATACCGATGCTATCCGATACTAAATTAATGTTTTAAAATTTATCGGGTATTTTCCTTAATATGAAGTGTCAAAGTTGAACCATTTACAAGCATTATTAAGTACGTGATTTATCTATTTAATCGGTTGCTTTTCTTTCGTTTTGGTGTTAGCTCTAATTTCCGCAGAGAAATACTGAAAACAAGCTCGTTACGCCTTTAAAAACTACCCTATATGTATAATCAAGTTTATATAATAATATAATATTTGATTGTACTATTATACAATTCACTCGTTTTTGCATAACCTTAAAATTCAGTGTACGTAAGTATAATATAAATATATAATAATATACAAAGCTATAAAATGATTGCATTACACAACTACGTATTTCAAAATCCTTCATACGAAATGAATAATATAGTGCAGAATTCGACAAAGTTATTTCGTTCGCTATATTTGACCAACGCTTCGACTTGATTCCAGTCAAACTTTGTTACCTACTAGTTCTGTGCTACAATAAATGTCTGAGTTTTGAAATACTATTCAATCGTAAATCCACTTATAAAACTCAAATATTCACTGTGCAACCAAAAACTAATAACTATAGGTATTAAGGTACTAATTAATAAACTATTTATTTATTAAATATTTAAAATAAGTTTAAAATATATAAATCTGTGGCATTGATTTCGCGTATCGGTATGATTCATTGTAAGTTGGGTTATTATAATAATTTTGATACTCGATTGCAGGTGTACTTATTTTTAGATATCTTCAAAGCACAAACATATCGCAATATTCTATAATAATAGTGATTAAATTGGTTGGAATCTAGTTCATTTCAAATAGGATTATAGTTTCAGAATTAAAATACTTCACGAAGGATTTAAAGCACGATAAAATCGTTAT
Source organism: Colias behrii (assembly GCA_029959065.1). Lineage (NCBI taxonomy): Eukaryota > Metazoa > Arthropoda > Insecta > Lepidoptera > Pieridae > Colias > Colias behrii. The sequence continues at coordinate 3,201,304 of JARWMC010000013.1, forward strand.
TAATCCGACATTAATGCATTTTACCGCGGGTTCGCATACGTGAGATTTCAGTGTTTTCTAGAAATTATGATACCTTTTGAATTTAGTTTTCCTCTTCAATTTGAAATAAAATATATTGAACTGTTAGACGGAGTTTATGAATAATCAAATGTCATTCGAAATTTAATATAACAAAACATGGCTTGCCCGCTGTTCAATAAAAAAAACATTACCATAGACAATAGAGTTAAAAAAAAAAACAGTTCACTACAAGATCCGCCCGTGAGAATCTCAAGATGGTTCAATAGATCAAGGATGAGAGTAAAAGTCAAGGCTTGATAACGGTGCATTAGCGTAATCGTGTTCTCAACTATTTAATTGTGTAAGCTTGTTTGTGAATTATCGTTTAATTGGTAAACGGTTTTTCGTGTGCGTGGAAATATTTAATAACAATGATGGTTGTTATTAGGTAATGTTAAACATAAATTTATGGTTTTTAGATTTGATTGTTAGGTGTTAAATTAATTTGTCTTCTATTTTGAAGAAGCAGTTTTTAATTTTAATCAGATGTTGAATAAAAGGTTATAGTGTAAAATAGGCAATGTATGGAGGAATAGACTAAAATAATCACTACATAGTATAAAACAAAGTCGCTTTCTCTGTCCCTATGTCCCTAAACTCCCTATGTCCCTATGTCCCTTTGTACGCTTAAATCTTTGAAACTACGCAACGGATTTTGATGCGTTTTTTTTTAATAGATAGAATTATTCAAGAGGAAGGTTTATATGTATGTATAATAACATTCATTAAATAGTGGAGAAGTACTGTTATTTTTGAGGTTTCTAATGTGATGTCGTAAAAAATTACATTTTTTCCGCTTACATTGCAAACGCAGGCTGAACCCTACGAGTTTTATCAAAATAATTATGTACTAAGTATTATACACATTGAAAAGGTCTACAGAAAAGTCCGCGGTGGTATATGTCTATCTCTTATGGATAACCCACAATAACGTTTTTTTGTCATTTACTTTTTACGACAAATAATGGCTAATTTTCGAAGCGATTTTAACCAAAACAGCATTAATCCTTAACCAATTAAATACATTGAATACATTGTTCATATAATATAGATCTAAATGGCCCTTTACACCGAATGATTTAAGTGAATATTTTCGAAGATATTACAGATTTAAAAATTGCGGGACGTAGCGTTTACGGCGGCACCGGCCGGCCGCCCGGCTATATATTTTATACCCGTGCGAAGCCGGAGCGGGCCGCTATGTTTTTATATACAACGTTCACAGTTTTTCTGTAGTGTATTTAGTATCAGCATTGCACCCGTGCGAAGCCGGGGCGGGTCGCTAGTATCATATAATATATTATGTACCTAAGTATACATATATATATTAGGTACCTACCTACTTCATACTTTTATTATACAAGTTATAAGTTATGCCTCTAGGTACATTTTCACACCAGGATATTTCTTTGACTTCATCAAGTTAATTAATTCACACTAATATTACTCAACAACAAAGGAAAAATTAAATCTGTATGGCCCTTATGATTTTACAGCCCCTTAATTCGATTGTGTCCAAAATTTCTTGGAGGAATTATTATACTTCAATCATGAGTACAATATAATACTAGTTTAGTATTATGTTATCTGTGGATTCTATTAGTATTTTATAAGTAAAATCCTCACGTAAACACGCGAATAAAAAAAAAAATTCTGAATAAACTATGAAATATTATTCACTAGTATAGATTCGTATCGAAATAATAAATCAATTCGTATACCATCTGTTGTGAACTCGATGTGTGAAGAGTTATTGTATGAAATATTTTACAGCAGATATGTTTGATAGAGGCGTTTCAATTTTGCACTTTGTTGAGTAAAACACATGCTACGTGTTGGTTTATCTGTATGTTCTTTTTCAGGATTCTTAACTTTTTCTGCTTTTTCATTAATGTTCTTTTAATGTTAGAACTTAGATAGGAATTTAATGCCACCCATTTAGGTATGATCTTGGGTATGCTATTAGAATTTGACGTTTTAGAGCGGGGGCACACGATGCGTTGCGGCGGCGGTGCGGCGCCGGAGCGGTGTCGCTGCGTCGTCTTACATAGAAATATCTGTGGCATGTCACACGATGCGCTCCGGCGCCGCACCGGACTTGTAACCACCAAGACGAGGCGGGGAGGGGTGAATGCGGTGCGACGTCGGAGCGGCACCGCTCAGTTGTTTTGCGTCACAAGGAAGGACACGCTGTGCAACGCTGCTACGACGCCGCTGCGACAGAACAACGTTACGGCGCCGCACCACTCGTGTGCCCACTGACACGGTGAAATCTTTGCGGTGCGGCGCCGCAACGCATCGTGTGCCCCCGCCCTTAGTGACGTAATTATGTAACATCACATAGGTCTCTAAGATTTACCCTATCAACTGCTGTATTAATAAAAAACTTATTTTCGATTGTTATTTGAGTATTTTTTGTTTCAAAAAAGGTTACTATACTAATTCCGTAGAGATATTTCAAACAATAAAAATACAACTCATAATCAATTTAAGAAATAAATAAATCCACAGCCAATGGCCCACTCTAGGCTATACTAGGTATCATAATAAAGAAATATGTATTATATTGTGATAATAAAGACAACTAAAATATACAATAAAGCCTTACATAACATTATTATACAAACATCATCCATTTTTTATTATACACCGATTGTTTCATTTCATTTATTGAGAGCTGCAGAAGTGTCCTCGAAATTGTAAGTATCGTATGAAATGAGTTGATCAATTGACAATAACAGCAGGTAATATTGAATATTATAGCAGCTTTTTTGCTTCAGGTAATACTGAAGTATTGGAATGTTCTATATTATGTAATATGATGCTATTTTGTAAAAATTTCCCTGTACAATCAGATTATAATATTATGTTATATGAAATAGTAACTTTATTGGAATAGAAATGTTAGAGCAGGTATCAAAATTTAGACATTTACACGGTATTTTTAAATGTATAAAATGTTTGTTATTACAATAACTTACAAGCCTTAATTTATTTGATATTACTTACATAATAAGGAATTACTATAATCTGCTTTAAATAAACATAAATTTCATCTTATAGCGCAGATTCACCATTTAGCAAAAGATAAATAAGATATAATTTACATTAACACCAGCGCCATGATTGCTTTTTTTAAAAGCGACAATTAAGAGCGCGATCTGAGTATTAAAAATCTCAAACCAGTTATAAGTTCCATTACCCTGTGTCATAAATGTCATAATATTTTCATAAAAGACATTATATTAACACAATGCACCCTTATAACAATAAATCCTAATCTTACATTAAGGGACCATGCAATTTAGTGATGACAGAAAAATTATATTGGGGAGACTCCCAATTTGTTCGTTCATTCGATGGAGGGAGAAGAGATTGCATTTTATGAAAAGATTTCATATTATATATAAAAAATTTGTTCGGTATTTTTATGGATTGTATCTCAGACAACAATCAGTTGTTTAAAGATTCATCAAATAATAGCTTCCAATTTGTAGAGCGAGTTCTTAGTGAGTTTTACTCTATGCAGACTTCATTGTTTTTCTTCGTAAAGTTGACTGAATTTATTTTAATTATTTGCGTTTCATATGTGCCAGGAACAGACAGACCGACTAAGGCTTTAATAATTAAGATAATTACTATGAAATCTAATTTCAATTCATGTTAAATTCTAGACTCTTAAACTGTAAACTACTCGTACATTATGCTCTCTTTTAAATGTGTCTTTTGAAAATTCTGATAAGGATTTTAGACGAAGGATATAAGTGTTATTTAAATCCATATTGTCCTTTCCAAACATTTTCATAAAAATATATTATAAACATAAGTGCAGCTGGCTATATTCCTAACTTTTCTTACAAGACTGTGAAAACCCAATAACTTTTGAGGTTTGGCAACACATCCGAGTTTAGATAAGGACATTGTGTATCGCTTTCTAAGTATAGCATCTGCTTCTATAGCAAGAATAGTAACAAAATGTGCAGTTTTATGAGAAATTTGTGAGGTACTTTTACCTATGAATAATTTATAAGAAAGTGTAGATTACACATGCCTTTTTAGGTAAAAGTTGTAATAAATTATAGTTATGCAATTTGGACATGAAAATAATTGCTATGTAAAATTACAATTTTATCGGTGCAGTAGCTTTTAAAAAAGTGTTAATAAAATTTTAACGAGTGCACGATCTTTTAAAATTTTTTAACGGAAAATGTGTATCGGTCAAAGCTGTACCCATATCGAGAATGCAATAAACCAACCATCCCTATACTTACTACACAGCACTGAAACAAATCCTTTGTTCCAGAATTATTTTTATACAATTCATTACCTCCTCATTACCTCAATGTGTTAACGATCTTATATCTAGATTCAAACCTCATCAAAGGACGCTGCTTGACCCGTTCAGCCTGATTTATTATCTTAACGAACGTGGCACGTACCACGGGCTCTAATAAAGATATATGATATAAAATTTTACGTTTAAAATTGCTTCTAATGAGTTATTATATCATGAGCGTTAACAGTGATATAAGGGTATTGGAGGCTTAAAATATTTTCAACGTGTAAAAATTTATAAAGAAAATTTAAAATTGTGGCCCAGTAGAGACTATGCAACTGTGCAAAAGGTATATTATACTTATAATAGGAAGCATTACACGCTAAAACAGATAAATAGATTAATGATTATGTGACATCTGTACTGTACCTAAATCTTTTTTCTACATCCATTTCTTCCAGTAGCTTTCGTTCGTAATAAATTACACTATGGAACTCAGACTTCCATGATACACAGTACAATTTAATATGTTAAATAAAACGTTGATTACCGTTTTCGGAGGCAAATAATTGATAATGAGCGTTCTAAAATTGTACTTTCCCTACATACCTTTAAAATCGATAGAGGTGAATAAATAAAAGGAAGTCAATATTTAGGCTTCGTCATACTGATATGATACATTTGTATAAGATAGTTCTACAAACACATTACAAGAAATACCCTTATCTATTTTCGATAAACGTTTGAGGGGTCTTAAAAAGCCATTATCAGCTTGCCCTGGGGCTTACCTTAGTGACGTAATTCGCAAAAAAGTGATGACAAATCCATTGGTAAGGACTAATATTATGTAAGTCGTTTACTGATAAACTTCTTCGCTATTGTGTTATTTTTTTATACATTCTTGTTTTTGTATAAGAGTGGACATGGACAAAACAAAAGAGTTAATGAACATATTTTTATTTATAAGGTCTTAAGTTTAAAGCGCGTCACACACGGTGAAGATACTATAATATTTTATGTTATGATACTCTAATATAAAACGTTATAGTATCTTAAGGTATCCGGTATCAGCGTTCTGACCATCATTTTTCTTTTTGTCATTGCGTACTAAGACCCCTGTAGAACCGCCATCCTGTTACAAATGACCCACAAAATTTCGGGTCATTTGTAACAGGATGGCGGTTCTACAGGGGTCTTAGTACGCAATGACAAAAAGAAAAATGATGGTCAGAACGCTGATACCGGATACCTTAAGATACTATAACGTTTTATATTAGAGTATCTTAACATAAAATATTATAGTATCTTCACCGTGTGTGACGCGCTTAAGTATAGTTATGATGAAATATGAGATAGAGACAAATTCTAGCTTAAATTTTTGTAAATTTTAGTTTTTTGTAATAATTGTTAAACGTGTCTACAGTCTACACTGATGCTAAATTGCACTGTATATTTGTATAAAGTAAATAAATTATAAATCTGTGCAAGAGTAGTAAATAAAATATTTTATGTTTCCACGAGGATAAAGTCGCGTAAGAGCTAGAGAATATTTACAAAATAAGACGCTATAAAGAGACGCGACGATTGCTCTTAATTTTAATGGAATAGCCGTTTTTTTTTTTTTTTTTTATGTATAGGTCGGCAAACGAGCTTGCGCGTCATCGTACAGAAAGCTGAGATGATTCCTTTAACTTTGTTTTACTCCTTCTGAAAAGATTGTTAAACGTTTATTTACACATCTCTTTCGTGAATATATATTTACTTAAATATTCTGTACCTACCATAGAAATCTAAATAACAAGACACTAGAAGTCGTAAGCGTGCGTGACCTTGTCGCCACTCAGGTGATTTTCACATCACCAGTGCATTCGTCACTGTTCAGTTGCTCTGGAGACGTATGAGTGTATACATGGTGTGTTTCAGCAATTCCCATTGCAGAAATTCTTCCACAAGTTGTAATTATACTTATAAAGAAATAATATTTCATCAGAAAATATTTTTTTTTAGAAATAATGCCGTTTTTCCTTAAAATTATAGAATATTTACAAGTATTACGAGTGTCACCATAGTAATCGAAATAACAATGAATGACACAGTCGACCATTCTTATTATCACGTTTGTTCGTATTGGAGCAAAAAGTCTCATATACTTAGGGATGTTATCTATACATATAATAAAATCGTAGGAATGTCAAAACTGTACATTGAATATTTTTTTAAAAGAATACATAATCCATGATCTATAATCGATATAGAAGCCAAAAATATAGTTTTTAGAATTTTTGTCTGTTTGTCTGTTTGTCTGTTTGTCTGTTTGTCTGTATGTTTGACCGGGCTAATCTCGAAAAGTACTGCATAGATTTACTTCAAATTTTGCATGAATATTCCTAAGAGGTCGGGTGAGGATAGTTTAAACATATTATCATGATATCACCTTCGGGGGAGGAGCTGTGAGCCTTTATTTTTCTTACATATTCCGTGTACTACGACAGCGTACAATCTAAAGACTCATGTTTAAATGTTGGTTTCGAGTAAGCCATGCTATTATCTAGCTTTACAAAGTAAAAACTATGTCATTTACGTAATTTGGGCAGAGAAACAGTTAAATGAATCTTAGCAGTATAAAGGCAAATTTGAAACAGCGCCATCTATGAAGTGTTAGAAAAATCAAACACACGTTAACTATTGGAAATTAATAATCAAATGACGCATATATAAATGTTGTTTGACAATATCTAGATTGACACTATAAAAATTATGCCATTTAAGTAACTTGGGAAGAGAAACATAGTTTAAAGAATGTAAGTTGTATAATGTTAATTTTGTAACAGCGCCATCTATGAGATTTCGTAAAAATCAAATCAATTTAGATGTTAACACTACTGAATACACAGTTGGAAATTAATAATTTAAATATAATTATGTTATTTATTTAACTCTTTAGCCCATATCTTTCCTTCCCTATAAGGTATATTTCGTGTAAATAATAAATATACTACATTTTTTTAAAGTGAGGGTAGATGTTTATTATTTTAAGTAAAACTAGACACCATTATCTACAGTTAATCTAATATTGATTGCGTTCATTAGTTACAATTTTAAAAATCTTCGTATTTTATAAATTTACTAGCTTACCGCCCGCGGGTTCGTCCGCTTTGTCTAAAACCTAATAAATTATATACTAAAACCTTCCTCTTGAATCAGTCTATCTATTAAAAAAACCGCATCAAAATCCGTTGCGAAGTTTTAAAGATTTAAGCATACAAAGGGACATAGGGACAGAGAAAGCGACTTTTTTTATACTATGTAGTGATATTTATAAAGCAATTGAATGCGATAAAACCAAAAATATCAAATGCAATCTTCGTGTTTTGTGAATTTTCACCATCATGCGTTCCCACAAAAAGTAAGTTGTTACTTATAGGTATTTATTTTTTATAATGATAGCAATTCATGTTTTTTGTTGGTAGGTATTATATTACACTTTTAGAATGAAATAATAAAATGATGAATTCTTTTATTATTTTGAGGTGCATTGGGAACAGTAGTTTTTGATAAAATTTTATTTGTAAGTAGCTTTTTTTATAGATTTACAGTTAACTTTTGATTTTGTTATTTACAGATTCAATGCTCATAAAATTATATCGCCTTTGGAAGACGATTTCTGCTGATATTTTTACAACACCACTTGAAAATTGATGATTTGATGGTAAAGATAGTAGCAGCGAGGATTAAGTGGAAATTAGTAATCATCCGCTTCGTCAATTTTTGACTGAAGTTAATGTCCAACGTCCAATGGTTCAATCATTGGAAGTATCTCGGGAAATTTTGGAGGATATTTTTCAGGAAGGAGAGGAGGGGCAGCCAACCACATATCAAACGACTACGTTTTAGTACCGAAAAAAATGTTATTCCAAATGAAACGTAAATTTTGCACTCACAACTGTACAAGTAATGTTTTTATTTTGACTTTGCGGTTATCTGATTATAATATTTATCGTTATGGCTATCGAGGTACCGACCGTACTGGGATCAGAGTACATGATACAGTTCATCATCCAGGATTGCTAAGAGCATTTTAACACTGAAAAAGATGTTTTCTTTGAATCGTAGTTGCTTCATTTATTTATTTTTAATCATTTTACATAATATGTTTTATATTTTATAAATATAATATCATTTTCATTATTTAAGTAGATAAAATAAATTATGTAACGGTTTTATAAGAAAACACAGTATATTTATTAGGCGACGGTGATTTCTTCCAGGCAAAAGATATTCATCAGCTCAATAAAATTGAATAGTATGTTGTTAGTTATTCTTTAGATTCACAATTGTAATGAGCATTTCCGCAAGCAAGTTGTATCGTAGTTTAGATATATCATAGTTTTGACATATTAAAGTTCCAACAAAACCCTCAAATTTTTGAGCAGGGTTGAGCAAGATAATTTGAAAAATGTGCCGTGTTAAGTATTATAGAAAAGGTTAGTTCGTTGGTAATTATTATTTCTTCTTCATTTACATGTTGTTAGTAAAAATAAACTTTGACTAACAGTCAAAGTATATTTTAACTAATACTACTTAATATCTATTATACCTACTTATGTTCAGTATTTATCTGTATTATTCATCATCATCAGCCCATATACGTTCCCACTGCTGGGACACGGGCCTCCTATGAGGGTACAGGCCATAATCCACCACGCTGGCCAAGTGCGTGTTGGCGGATGACACATGTCATCGAACTTTTTAATTCTTCGACATGTCGGTTTCCTCACGATGTTTTCCTTCACCGTTCGAGCAGTGGTGATGTTACAACATGCGCAGATAAATTGAAAAATCAATTTATTTCCTGCGCGCTCGCCTGGTCTCGAACCCCGGACTTATCGATTCGAAGTCCGAGGTCTCACCACTGAGCCACCACTGCTTATCTGTATTATTATTCCTTGGTAATTAATATATTTTCATGTCGTATACCTAATTATAAACATAAGTTTGATGTGTAATTAGCTGGATTTATTTTTACACACTCACAGACTTATATTTTATGTTAAAAGAGTGTTAATAGTGTAAATCATGATATTTTTTCACAATTAATAATAATCCTTTTTTCTAATGGTGTTGGCATTAAATTAAACCGCGCTGTCGTTTCGTTCACAAAAAGTGATGTTATGAGGATTATATTCGGTCCTCATATCATAAAAAAAACCGGCCAAGTGCGAGTCGGACTCGCGCACCGAGGGTTCCGTAAAATTTAAGGTTTTCGGAATTTTTCCTTTATGTGTGCTATAAAACGTTGCTTCATGCCAAATTTCAAGATTCTAGGTCGACTGGAAGTACCCTTTAGGTTTTGATTCCCTTGCGAGTACTTGCGAGTTTCAAAATATGCAGCTTAAATTGCTGTTTCTTTTGATTGCGTTGACATAGAAGTTTGATTTTGTTACAGCTTAAAGGTATTATAGACCTGAGTATTTGGTATGAATTTCAATTTAATACCTCTACGCGTTTATGAGGAAATGGGTAGTAAGTTTAAAATTATTAAAAAAAAATATATTATGTGATGTAACTAAAAATTTATGGTTTTCGTAATTTTTCCTTTATCTATGCTATAAGACGTTGCTTCGTACCAAATTTCAAGATTCTGAGTTCACGGGAAGCACCCTGTAGGTTTTGATTCCCTTGCAAAGTTGCAAGTGTCGAAAATTTGCGGCATAAACGGCTGTATCTTTTGATTACGTTGGCTTAGAAGTTTGATTTTTTCACAGCTTCAAGGGACAGTAGACCTGAGTAATTGATATAAATTTCAGCTTCATACCTCCACGCGTTCCTGAGAAAAAGGGTCTTGACAGACGGACGGACGGACAACAAAGTGATCCTATAAGGGTTCCGTTTTTTCCTTTTGAGGTACGGAACCCTAAAAATCTGTGCGAAAACAATAAACACGTGTGAGGCCCTCACGGCAGATCGGGGCGGTCTGACGCGAAGTGGGGACAGCGTTGTCACTGTATCGCTCTTGCCACGCTGTTCAACAGACTTATTCGATAGTTCAGTTTTGTGTTAAGACCGCTGTGATAACCAACCCGTGAGACAACCAAACCCGGTCTCCCCTACTATCCCGTGAGACCGAAACCTTTACTGAGAGGGTATGACGTCTCACAGCTGATCGCAAACGGCATATTGTACTATCCCGTGAGACCGAAACCCTCACTGAGAGGGAATTACGTCTCACTACTGATCACGACAGTCATATTTTATCTCGAGAATCTGAAACTTTACTCAATATGAAGACCGTTTGACAAATGATAGGGTGCATCATAATATTATTCGATCTCTTGAAGATGAACATGAGTATAAGCAATCACTAGAGTAGGGACGCGAATATTACAATTATATGAGACAAGAACGATTAATAAGTTTGTTTAATGAAAGATTAAGAATTGAAACTATTCGGTCTCTGGAAACGGACGAATAGCGAGAGGCCCGTCTTACTGCAGACAGATTTCGTCATAGTCTTAATGACTTGAGGTAAACAATCTACGAATTCGGTGGTGTGGTCTGACAAATATAAAAGTGGGTTTGCTTATAACCTCACAATTGATTACAGATCATCTTCTGTAAAGGCGTAGTATGTTCTTTTTGTAATGCTTTAAAGTGTAGTAAGGAGTCGGCTTTCATTTGAAGATACACCGGAACCTTTGAAATCACTACTTTTAGAGGAACATACTGTGCAATGTAAACTGTTATTAGACAATATTCGCTCTTATAGTAGCGCGTTTCAAATGATCCTTTGGTGCTCAATAATTATCAGAAGGTCCGTTCATGCTTACTTTTAAGATACAAGGTCAAGTTTACCATTTGATAGGATCCCTTTTGCCTGTAGGCCAACCTAAGTTTGTTTAAATAGGGTAAAAGTGGGATAGATGCCCCACTTTTTGAAATAGCCTCATAATTTTAAAAACATGAATCTTATACGAACACTTTGTATGAATATAGCTAGGTTAATTATCTGTTTTGAATTACTATATATATTTTTTATCCTATCATTTATAGATAATGTGTAATAAACATTTTTGTAGAACACCTTTTTTGAGGATAGATGCCTGCAGAGTGGGATAGATGCCTTACATACTCTATAAACGCGAAATCTAATAAAATTTATATGATAAACCAGCAAATGTCATGTTAACATAGTTGTTCTGTTGTCCAAGAATATACTTGCGCTCGCACTCCTTCTTTTCTTTTGTATTTTCGTGGCGTGGTTCTCCTACAATCAGTATAAGGGCAGATCATTAATAAGTAAGTATACATAACAAAAAAAAGCAAATTAAACGAGTATAATCGGTTAACATAGAGAAAACCTCTGGCGCAATCAGGTAAAAATATAAACGGTACCTGTGATTATCGATAATAACATATACATAATATGTATTGAGGGATAGATGCCCTTAGAGGCCCCTAAGGGTATCTATCCCTCGAAAAAAAAGGGGCAACTATACTTTTTGATAAGGATAGCTGCCCCAGTATTTTTTTTATTAAATAAAAACAAAAGAGCCACTATTTTCACTTAGATTTGTAATTAATGAACCAGTGTATAGACATAATAAGAAATATAGTGAAATTTATTAATGCTTATAAAGTTATGCAAAGGCAAATATCAACCTTTTTAAATTTTAACGTGTTCGTGAAGTTCGCCGCGGATATTACAACACGTACTAGCGAAACACGTCTTCACCAAACAACAGCTCATGCGTACCCGAGGTGCGGGGTGATAGGAGCTCCTATTTAAATCATTAATTCGTAGTCACGACTCTGGGAAGTGAGGTTTTTTGAAAATGAGGCATCTATCCCGGTAAGGGCATCTATCCCACTTTTACCCTATATTTTGTATTCGACTACAACGAATAGTGGAATACAAGAAATCAATATTTCTCAAATTTAAAACTGAACTCATTTCACAATTTTAGAACAGGTTAATTCGTATGTATGCAGTTTTAAATCGACATTAGAAGCTTTTCCTCAAGATGGTGATATCGGCACTCAGGAACTCCCTGGACGTGTTATAACGCCCAGGCCACAGTATTACAAATTTTTCCTAAAATAGAGCAACGAATGTATTTTCGCATAGCAACGGAGGGGAACTCGCGGGGGGTCAAGTGACGCGTCACGCGGGCCACTTACCACAAACATGCTTAGTTTGTGGTACCGAGCGCGAAAGAAAGTCATCGTGTTTTTAGTAAAGTTACTATGTTAACTAACGTAATTTAATACTTAAGTACATATTCTATAATGGTGTGCTCAAACTGTTAATCTACATTTAATTTAGATTATTATATTTTGATACTAAGTAATGTAGAATTTAAATCACATTCATTCATGTTTTCTTCAGATTTTAAGATTTTCTTATCAGAGTGTTCAATTTTAATGTAAGTAGTTAAATTTTATAAGAGACAATAATTAAGAACATTCAAAAATAAAGTGTCACGTATTTTTTTTAAACGACGAATGACGAAAAACGACCTAATCGCGGACGAAGTCGCGGGCAACAGCTAGTTCTAAAATAAACCGTAAATTCGTGCGTTAGGATACATATTCAAAAGCTTAATTTAATAGTTAAGTTAGTTTTCACTAAAATCAAGCTGTCCAATAAAAGGCATAGTTTACTTGTGTGTACTGTTTAGCTTTCGGTTTGAATGTGTTGATTTTGGCGACAGCGGTTTTCATACGAATTATGACATTATAGCACTTCTATGTGTCTTGTTATTTAGATTTCTATGGTACCTACATACTTCTAATTGAAGACGTAGGTACGTACTACCTACAATAAAATGAATATAAACAGTTATAACTAAATAAACAATAACTTCCACAAAACTTCTTCTAGTCAGATTAACAAATCAATAACTACCACCTAAAGGATTAGCTATAAAATTTACATCAGAATTATTGACGCTTGACTGCTCAATTTATGTCCCTTCAACTCATATCCTTTGGATATTTTTTCGTCAAACTTCATGCCTTTTACGAATAGTCCTTTTTTAGTCGCTACCGGCTCAGCAAATGTTTACTCAGTCCCAACAAGATTACTAAGATGTTGGAGGTAAACACTTGAACCGGGCAATTTTTAAAATGCCTGGTTTTGTAGTCATACAGTCGAGTTTGAAAATGATTGAAAGTATGGGCAGAATATGTAAGTAATGTTTTAAGTGTATGAAATCATTTCAAGATTTATTAACAATTCATAAGAGATTGCTTTCAAATACATATTTTTCAACACAATACGTACTGTTACTTTACTTTACACAGTTAATTATTGCAGTAATTCATTGTACTATGTGGCATTTAAGCTTGATATAGATTCTTTTTAAAATAAAAGAATTCTTAACAATCCACAACACAACGAGAGGTCGTGCATCGTTGCGCCCGCGCCGACAAACGGAAATCGATATTTTTATGTCGGTAACACCTATTTTTTTTCAACAATCCCTAGAAGGTGATAATAGGAAATCATGCACTTATTTTTTTTATAAAAAAGCACTTATAAATATATTTCAATCAAAATTAACACTGTAAATCTTATATACTTTCATAATGTGATCAGCATAATAATATGTAGGGTAAAGTACCTTTAGTCGTACCAGCGCTTAAGTCGTACCACGTCGATATCTGCGCACCCGTCATGAAAAGGTGACATCTAGCGGTGCAATATGGTTCTACTCAGTACCACGGGTAAACAGCGACACGCGGCGGCTTGCCGGAATTCGCGATCAAAAAATAATGAAAAAGTAAGTTTTTTGCACAGTTTTCACTAATATTTTTACGTCATTCATAAGCAATTTCACAAAAGATTGTGTTGAAACTAATATTTTTTTGATTCATGTCTGTTTTTATAGTGTTTTCTGGTTGATATGAGCTAGGTGAAACGGTAAACGGTTTCTAGGTTATGTTATTAATTTTGGTTTTTAACTTTGTACACCCTGCTGCGTAACTCGTACCTGCATAAACTTCCTAATTCGTACCGGTACGACTTAGGTGTTACAGAGATATTTTTTGCTAATTTCAATTTTTTCTTTTAGGTGATCAATATGGCAAAGAAAATTTATAACTCTTGGAAGACCTATATTAAATTTGAAAAATATTAAGAAAGAAAAAGGAACACAAGTCACTAATAAAAAAGAAAGATAGACCGGAAATCTAACAAAGATAAGAAACTCGACGCTAAAGAAAATTGGTTGTGCAAACTATGCAACGAAGATCGCAAAGAAAATATGACCCAATGTATTAAATGCAAAGGATGGGTACATGATTTATGTGCAGATCTCGAAATTAAAACTAAAAATTACATTTGTGATATCTGCATTTAAAAAAATGATAGTTTTATTTCCTAAAGGTGCTCATTATTACGAAATGAAACTAACGTTTTTTTATTATTATTATTATAAGTAAGACTGAAATTGATCTCGTAGCATGTTGTCTACGCAGTTTTTTAATTGTCCTTAGAATTCTAGTTGGAAAGATATATGTTTACTCTAAGTACGACTTAGGCCATGGGTGGTACGATTAAGGCAACCGGTTGCCTAAGTCGTACCGAAGGAAGGTTTTTGTAAAACCTATAAAAAAACATTTTATTAAAAGATTTTATATGTCTCATTAGTCTTTGTTGATTCGTTAATAAATGAAGAATTTATATATGCAAAGATTTTTCTTTTATTTATATTACAATAGAAATTATAGCTATTTTCCTTGAACTGGTACGACTAAGGCGACCTTACCCTAAGTGCTATATTCTTGCATTATTTGACAATCATTTATTAATATTACTATTTTTTGTCACAGATAATACTTTACGTTTTTCTATTTGAATTATGATCAATACGATGAAAATAACTTTATACATTACTAGCTTACCACCCGCGGCTTCGCCCGCTTTGTCTAAAACCTAATAAATTATATACTAAAACCTTCCTCTTGAATCCCTCTATCTATTAAAAAAAACCGCATCAAAACCGTTGCGTAGTTTTAAAGATTTAAGCATACAAAGGGACATAGGGACAGAGAAAGCGACTTTGTTTTATACTATGTAGTGATGATTACGAGAGTGAGCTCTACAAAGTAAACCAAAATGAAAAAGACAATTAGGAACTCTTAAAATAGTATTTCATTTTACATTTTCATGCTCTAAACAAACGGTTTCGTCAGAAATTCATTATAATAGAGCTAATTTGCAATCTTTGGTTTAAACTTACCTATTTGTAGACAGCAATATATTTATTTGGATACATAAATCTTATTCTTCTTAACAATTAATTGAAAAAAAAAATCGGGCCTAAATATTATTTTATCGAAAAAGACTAAAAATAATAACATGTCATTTCATATTTTTCGACCACTTTGGCTCATTTATATTCTAAAATTCTAATTTCCATTTATGTAGAAATATAGTATGTATTTCCATTAATACAAGAAAAAATTGATTCTAGCACATGCATATTTCATTTAGAAAATAGGTTATGATGTGTGTCTTTGAATGTTTAAAGTAATTATATCTTATGATTATGAAAACGACGTAACATTGAAGTAGGTAATGAGCACGACCTTAAAACATAATACTTATGTGAAAGGAATTTTAACCCAATGCTGAGAGAAATTATTTTAACAATAAGTAAATACTACAGAAATAATTGTTTTACTACAACAAAGCACATAATAATTATATTATAAAAATTGAACGTTGATATTTTACGGAAAACAGCGTGAATTATTAATCGAGAGTTTACAATTTATATTAAAACAAGCGGTGGAAACAAATAAAAAATTGTTTCAAACCGTGTTCTAGTTCGAAACTTTTATAACAATCAATAATTCAATAAAAAGCCCGGCTTTAAAATGTACATTTTTTCCGCTCATATCGCATTCCTCTTTGATCCGGAATAGTTTATCAAAGGTATATCATGGGCTATAATTTGTAGTGGCCTGTAATTATTGAAGGCGTTCGCCGAAGGGTCTGGGCTCTCTGGGTGTGCGCAAACAATTATCGTCCGCCCTCACGTGTTCCCACGGGATGTACCACATGAGTTCGCGCCTAGCGTTTAGCGCCTTGAGTGAACGATGATCTGTGATTTGAACGATGTTTGGAAATTCTATTTTTAAATTTTGAACTATTTGACATGACAGATAAAAAATGTACAAAAATGTATTATCTGTTGCGTATTAAAATATTAAAAAATATTGTAGAGGTATAAAATAAGGTTACCCAGTAATATTAAAACATTCTATTTACCATTTCAATGAAAAAGATAAAATATTTTTGATAGTACAATTTTGTAAAGCTCGGGGATAAATCCTTTTCAAATCAAAAGATTTAGATTGTCACAGACGATAGAGCTTTAATTTTTAAATATAGTATTTTATTTATCTTTCTATAAACATATAATTTGACACCTACACAATATTGTACATGCATGGGCATTGAGTATTGAATGTATTAGATGGGCCTCTCACGAACTTTAATGTAATATAACCTTTCGAGCTCTAGTACCAAAATATAATACGATCACAAACCTAGGATATTGTTTCGCGGTCACTATTATCACCTATTATGCTCTATCATCCTTTCACCGTTCCGTTCTTTATCCATTGCCGCTTTACTTTGACTGCATTTCTTCGTCTTCACGTCTAGCAAGCAATGTTTCTTGAGAATGCTCGTAGGGTCGTTCGGTATCGTCTTACGTAACGTGGTAGAAGGTTTTGTTTGCTCAGAGCGTGGGAAACAGCGACCTGCATGAGCGTGACATCGAGTACTTTTTGTAGTGATTTTTTATTTTATATCGGTAATAGATGCACTTCGTGATCATGACAATGCAATATTTGAAGTTTTCGTACAAGTTCTTGTTGGTATTTGGCGTTTTTGTTTGAATTCCTTGAAACTATATGGACGTTAAAATATTGATAGTAAATGAACTGTGAAGGATGTTTGTTTATCTAAGAATGTATCTTATATTATTAATGAACCCCGTCATGCCGATGATGTTACATCATTTGCTAATGTTAACCAAAAAAATTGATGGGCCTTTACGATACCTTGGAATATTAACTTTAAATGTTTGGTTTAACTGTTCAATAGACGTTTACTATACGAATCCCGTAGCTTCCTTCGCGTGGTACTTACCTGGGTAATCCGATCAGCTATTTTTTTGCGTTGAAGAGTAACAAACATCCTCATTCACATGGATGTATCCAATAATACCTACCAGGATGTGTTCTCATCAATGACGTGTTGAACATGACTCAGTGATTATTATATATTAAAACAATAGGTAATCTTTATCTATACTAATCGTATAACATCACAAATAGCTACAACAAAAGTATATCATTTAAGGTTTTTGTTGAATTTTTTGTTACGGCATAAAGCCTGTAATTTGTGACCACGTCTTATGGTTCCTCAGGCTGGCTGTACTTATATAGTTATTTTCCCCCAGGCAGTGTTGGAATAATTTCTGATGGTCCGGGAGCCAGAAGCAGATTTTATGACCAAGTTCCTCTCAAGCGGTAATTAGTAAAATGCATCAAAGTATAGTATTATGAAGCCTCGTGAACGTCAGCTGGAGCTCGGTTGGGGGGGTGAGCGGTTGTAGCCTCCCACGCACGTAAGAAAAAAAAGTATATTCATTCATTTCCTCTCAGCTAAAAATTTGTCAAATTGTAGCTAACCCAATATCTCAACGAAAAATAATAATCAGCTGGTTACAGCATGGTGTATTATACGTCAGCTGGTGTCTCGAATATAATGAGACATTAACAAAATCATCGAGATACGTGGAATTCCATCAACATAAGTCCCCGTAAAAGATAAGTAATAACTTTATTAATTATATATTATACTATTATTTTTTTAATAATTATAGTTAACTAATGTTTTTAGTGGGTTATTTCATATTTGTTACACTTTTAGGTAGTTATGTGAATTTGATGATATGATAGTTATTTTTAAATGCAGTTTATAATATTTGTAAAAACATGTTTACCGATGTGGCTGAATGTACGTAGTACCCCGATCATGCGCACAACTAACCACCTCCAAGGCTCCAAGTACCTTATTACTGTCTATATTATGCTAGCGTGTGTTGCTTGAATTTTTAAAAATAACGATAATAACTAAAGATACGTCATTTCATCTCAGATGAAAATTTGTGAGCTGATTGTTAATATACTGATGCGATAAATAAAAAAAATCAGCTAGCAATAATTCGAGGAAAACCTAGTCAGTTGATGCATATAAATTGGCAATAGATGCTTCTGTCTAACTCCTATGTAATAAGTAATAACTTTCAAAGTATCAGCTGACGGTTTTTCCACCAAGATACAGCCAGCTGACCTATATATATATCCACAGTTACATATAAGCTATCATCAGGTAAATTTGTGTTTGAGAGGAAATCACGGAAAATAATTTTATTTTTTTCATGTTCGAGACACCAGCTGACGTATAATACACCATGTTGTAACCAGCTGATTATTTTTTTTCGTTGAGATATTGGGTTAGCTACAATTTGACAAATTTTTAGCTGAGAGGAAATGAATGAATGTATTTTTTTTTCCTACGTGCGTGGGAGGCTACAACCGCTCACCCCCCCAACCGAGCGCCAGCTGACGTTCACGAGGCTTTATAATACTATACTCTGATGCGTCTGACGAATTATCTCTTGAGAGGAAATAATTAACCAAATTTGCACCTGGCTCCCTAACCATGAGGGCGGGTCAAATGCAGTTCTTCAGTGCTCTTCAAGTAAAACGAAATGCCTTGATGTTTGCTTTCTACTTGACTTCTGCTAGACATCAAGGAATTTCGATTGTAACTTTGAGCTCCGAGATTTTAACAAGAAATACCTAGTTTAGTTATTCAACTGGGGCTGTGTTTGAGTTGTGAGTTAGTTTAATATTTTCGTGAATTCACTGTTTCAGTATGGTTCTATTACAGAAAATAAATTAATTTATAACAATGTTACAATAAAATTTTCCAATAGGTTCCAATAGGTTATTTCTTTTAATTTTTCATTTACTATATTGAATTTGGTTTTTTCTATTAAAAAAATGATAACTTTGAGTAGGTATATTATTTATATAACATGCTATTACTATGTTGGTGATTATAATGTTCTACAATCTTCATTACTCTCTGAGATTCATTTAAACCAATAATAAAAATCTTTAGCTCTACCTATATTTTTAGTAGGCATACGGTATTGTAAATTACTAGCTGTGCGCCGCGGTTTCACCCGCATTGTTGGACTTAGCGTGATGATATATAGTTTATAGCCTTCCTCGATAAATGGGCTATCTAACACTGAAATAATTTTTCAAATCTGACTAGTAGTTCCGGAGATTAGCGCGTTCAAACAAACTCTTCAGCTTTATAATATTATTATGGATTATATTTTCTAAGTAGCATTCCAACAGTTGGAACAACAATAAGTCTGTTGTTGTAAATTGGTTAGTTTTTATTATGTGACGGATAGGCGGGATCCTGTTACACTTTTTATGTTATAGAGTCGGATGACATCTGCGTCACCTGATGGCAGGCGTCACACGACACGTAGGTGATTATTATACAATAGAGTGGTGACGTTTTTATTAGATTGGATGTGGGATGATTGTGACGATATATTAATAGGAAGGGATTTTTTGTCATGTCTATACTTAGTTAAGGTGTGAAGTGTGTATTAGGATGGACAGATGACGGAAAATTAAAATAAACGCTACGTTATAATATTTTATTATTTATAATGTAGAGATAAGTGTGCTTACACAAATATAGGTACCTAATTGATTCATTATTCCAAACAACATAATATTTAAAAATTTTCATTCTCATGGACTGCTATTATTATTTTTTGCAATGATTCCAAGACTTACCATTACATCGGGAGTGAACTTAGAGCATTTTTATTGCTCTAATCTATAAAGTATTCTTTGTAAACAAAACGAAATAAATAAACTTCTAAAACACCACATAATTAAACGAAAATCTGTATTATTTACAAACTGTAATACTCATAAATAAATATCTCATAAATCGATATAGTCACAAATGTGTCTTTGTTTGTCGTATCAGAGACACGTATCGCTCACAATAGCATAGCTATATAGATGTGTGAAGTATAACAGTTGTCAGGTACATGTGGAATGTATTATGTAGTTATTAATTGATGCATGAATAACAATATATACCTACTGTATATGTATTGAAGCAATTTATAATACCCTGTTGTATAATTTATATGACGGTAACAGTTATTATTTATGGAATATTATCTTTTTGGTGAAAATGTTTGTGCCGTGGCATATTGATGTTATATGACCGCCTCCTTGGTACAGTAGTGACGCGTGAGCGTAGAACCGAGGGGTCCTGGGTTCGATTCCCGGTGGAGACGAAGAAAAAAAAATGTATCGGTCTGGCAGGACACAGAAGGCTGATCATCTACTTGTCCCTAAAGAAAATCGATCAGTGAAACAGATGTATGCATAATGCATCTGGACTGCCCCTTACCCCACTAGGGGACACGGGACTTCACTTTAAATATTGATGTTATAGTACCTAGTACTTACAGTATTATATTATTTGATGTAGTAAATTAAAATTATTTAATCTATAAGCAGTAAGAAATGCCAATGGTGTGGATTTTTTTTTATGAAATAATAATTACGAGTAGGTTTAGGTATATAATCATTGACCGATTCAGCAGAGCAAATAATGAGCTTTATTTAAATAAGCTCTTGAAATAAACACCTTGTGGTGTTTAAAATTAGAAAAATAAGTTTATATCAATTTCATTAAAATATAACTAGCTTGCATTATCTTTTTAAAGTTTCAATTTAATCAATATACCGTTAATTTAATGAAATTTCGAAGATTATGTGGTAAAAATAAATATCCCAAAATATCGTACGTCTCGTTCTCTAGAGACATCGGTCATCGATATGACAACTGTCAGCATAATATTAGCATGGATGGCATAATTTATAGTTTGGCTAGGCTTGGCTAGGTCAGTTATTTACATGTGTACGACAACGTAGACGTTTTATATATAGAAATAGGTAATACAGCTTCATTATTGTATTAAATTTCAGAAAAGACCATGTTGAAATTAACTTGAAATTTTACACTTAGAACGTCATTTGAAATATAAATCAATAACTAGTAGGAACCTTCAATAAATGGCATTATATTTTTGAATGGAAATCATTGAAATCGGTATTTTATGTGCCGCCATAAAAAAGGAAAAAAATTACTACACAGCTCATAATAATAAAAGAAAAATACATATAAATACATCATTTATTTTCCGTTCCATTTATTTATCACATAATTCAAACATCAAGTTCTCAAACGATTCAAATCGACGATCGATCCATCAAATATAGACGTCTTGGAATGCGTATAAACAAAAGGAATTAAATATATTTTTATATATAATTCGCGTAACTGATACCTTAAATACCTCGCTACTGCTCGCACAGATTCCGTGAAGTTATTTGATAAGAGCTGCTG
This sequence comes from Colias behrii, assembly GCA_029959065.1. NCBI lineage: Eukaryota > Metazoa > Arthropoda > Insecta > Lepidoptera > Pieridae > Colias > Colias behrii. The sequence goes on from JARWMC010000013.1 coordinate 3,223,188, forward strand.
ATATCACATTACAGCTTCTAGCATAAGATTTTATTCTACATTACGAGCAAATGATATTAGAAACTTTATAAACAATATTTGTACTAGCAAATGATAATATATGCTTTTTCCTACTCCTTTTAAAGGGTTTGTAAAAGTTTTGTTAGTAATAGTTAATAGATTATCTAAACCAATATGCTAAAGTTAAATAAAATGTAATAATAATCGTGCGACTAACGGAAAAATACATGGAAACTCTTTTATACTTACTTTATTCTTTGCAATAATTACGTAGGTACCAACTTTTTACCCTTATAGGGTAACAGAGACCTGAGAATTTATAGCATGTCAATTGTTGTTGCATGTTTTATTTCTTAAAAGTCATAACTTCTATCAATACCACCTTTAATATTTGCATAGAAAGTATTCAAGCAAATATTTGTTCTGCACATTGAAAATATATAACCCCTCCGCCTCATAAGGCAGAACCTACGAAATAAAACCATCAATACTCCACATAATATTTTCGTATAGCACTCATTATTCACGCCTACTCCATTCTTTTATAAAATACTTCACCAAAATATTTATAAGAGACCCTCTACACCGGTCATCTTATTTCGAGATCATAATAACAATGAGAAGGGTCTTTCATCTTTATTCCGCCCTCGTACATGATTTTGAAAGGCTATAATATAAATACAAGCTGGTGGACCCGACGCTGTTCGACCAACCTTTCTCAAATAACGTTTTTATATTTTTGTTCAATTTTTTAAGAGGATTAAAAATAAGAGAATCTTGTTATCAAACTTTTTGGTTTTATGACGACATTTTCCTCGATTTGAACTTTGGTAATGTGAATAGCTTATAAATAAACACTTTTGAATTCGTTTCGGTACTTTATCTGTGACTATCTATTTCAAATAATATGCTATATGTATTTTATGAGACATTCACAATTTAACTTCTATATAGAATAACTTATATAACTCTGAAAAAGAAACGTAAAAGCATCCAACCATCAGGAATCATATTCCTTTTATTAGTTGAGGAATTACCTAATTCTTTATTTACAGGAACCTTATCGTTTCAATCATAACTGCAGCTTCTAAGCATGGTACCTGTGACCTAACTTGCATTAGTTTCTCAGAAATCTGAGCTTGTTACTGAAAACTATGCATTTTATTGCTTTTTAAATTGTCTGGGCGTTAACTCATTTAGAAATGCGATGCAATAACACTATGCTTATTTACCGAGAAAGTTATTGACATGAGCAGAGAAATTATTTTTATGTAGTACTAGCGGTCCGCCCCGGCTTCGCCCGTGGTACATATTTACGTTTTCTCTACATAAGAACCATCCTCGTACTTCAAGGAATATAATAAAAAAAGAATTATCGAAATCGGTTCAGCCGTTCTCAAGTTATGCGCTTACCAACACATTTTGGGATTCATTTTTATATTATAGATTTCAACGCTTTTACGTTTCATGTTTCGAAAAACATATGTTTCTGTAGAGAAATATTAATATACCGTTTCAAATGTGGATTAAATCACCCCACAAATTAAATGGATATTTTAACAAAATCCCAAATTGACAGTTGCATAGTTACTTATCCATAAGCAGGTAATCTATCAATGACCAATAATATACACACCGGCACAATTAGCGGAACAGAAAAAAAAGTGAGACTATGTGATAATAACGCATTTAATTGACGAAAATGTAATTAGACACAAAATAACAAATTGATTAACATCTTTTAACAACGAATTTGAAAAGTCTTCGTTATTTTTTATTGAAAAATAAAGAAATTTGAAATAAGTGAAAGTTTGAGATGATTATGAACCATCACAAAAAATAAAAAAAAGTAAGCATTAAATGATTTAACAATAAAATTAAAGCAAAATTAATAACGAGTGTTTCCCCCTCTTGCTCTGATTACGGTTTCCATTCGTCTGGGCATGCTACAGATTATGTTATCGATGATTTCTTGAGGCAATCGCTCCCACTCCTCAAGTAATGCGTTTCCAAGTTCATTTAGATTGTTGGAGGGTGGCATTCTGGATTTAACCCTTCTTTTTAGCAAGTCCCAGACATGCTCTATCGGATTCATATTGGGGGAATTTGCTGGCCACTGCATCACCGGTATACCTACGTGGTTCAGATATGCCTGTACCGATTGTGCACTATGAGCACGAGCATTTTCTTGCATTAGAATAAAGTCGTCACCAATAAATGGGGCAAATGGTACAACATGTTCTCCTAAAATGTCTCTGATGTATCGATCTGCTGTCATGGTCCCTCCTGTGACTATCACTAACTCCGTGCGAGCTCCCAAACATATCCCTCCCCAAACCATAATCGAGCCGCCACCATAAACCACTGTGTGTTCAAAATTAGACTGTATGTGGCGTTCTCCTTTGCGTCTCCATATTTGCTGTCTCCCATCGATCTGTTTTAAAAGAACTCTGCACTCATCAGTAAAGAGAACATGCTGCCATTCGTTCAAATCCCAGACGATGTTCTCGCGCATCGGTTTCTGTTCCGCTAATTGTGCCGGTGTGTGTAGTTTCAGTTCAGTTTTTTCCGAAGCAGCTAGTTCAACTTTTCCGCTCAATTTGAATAACTAAGTATGCTGCGACGCGATGTTCTTACACTTTGGACAGCGCTAGTCGTCCGCTAAACGGATGAATAAAATAAATTAGTCGTCCGATTACCGGATGAATAAAATAATTTAATCGTCCGATAACATCTATTTATCTATATAGTTAGGTTATCGGGGTTTCTTTAGAGAACTGCCGCACGTATTATAGGTTTTTTGTGGGGGGAGCAGAGGGGGGAGGAGGGCACACGTAAGTATTTGATATTTTTTTTGCGCGTCGACGGAGCCCCGCTTCGCGGGGCTCCTATTTCTGTGTAGTTTTTTTTTTAAGAAACCTAACCTAACCTAACGGCTAACCTAACCTAAACTTGATTTTTTTTTTTGCGCGTCGACGGAGCCCCGCTTCGCGGGGCTCCTATTTCTGTGTAGTTTTTTTTTTAAGAAACCTAACCTAACCTAACCTAACGGCTAACCTAACTTAAACTTGATTTTTTTTTGCGCGTCGACGGAGCCCCGCTTCGCGGGGCTCCTATTTCTGTGTAGTTTTTTTTTTAAGAAACCTAACCTAACCTAACCTAACGGCTAACCTAACCTAAACTTGATTTTTTTTTTGCGCGTCGACGGAGCCCCGCTTCGCGGGGCTCCTATTTCTGTGTAGTTTTTTTTTAAGAAACCTAACCTAACCTAACCTAAAGGCTAACCTAACCTAAACCTAACCTAACGAATTGCGGGCGAATATCTCGGCCATTTTTGATTTTAGAGAAAAGTTGTTCCTATAAAACATGCTTATATTAGCGTAATCTTTACGATAAAACAATAATAAATAGGTGTTATAATGACACCAACTCCATCAAAAATTTTCTAAGTCCTGCGCCCCCTTTGCTTTAGTCCAACCCAACTAGCTTTAGTGTTAAAAGGTTATCTGGTAATCCGAATAATCGGACGATTAAATTATTTTATTCATCCGGTAATCGGACGATTAAATTATTTTATTCATCCGGTAATCGGACGACTAATTTATTTTATTCATCCGTTTAGCGGACGACTGGACACTTCGCTTACACTTTACGAAGACTATAGACTCAAACTAAAAACCAATAAAAAAAACTAAAAATCAGACGTCTTAACGTATTAGGAATACATTAAGCGTTTAAAATGTTTGAAATTCAAGAAAGAAACCATTTATCATACGATTTACATGTAATTTTGCACAAAAAAACAACAATCTTCTTATTGTTAGCTTTATGGCACGGTTAAACACAAATCACGTGCAAAATCGAATGCCTGCATAGAATTTGATTTCGAATACATTTTTCGATGCATTTTTAAAATGGAAACAAAAGAGATGGTAGCGAAGGAAACTGGAGTACAGAATGTATAGTTTCCGAGCTGAAATTGATTGCCCGCTGGGCGCCATTAAAAATACATTACGATAGGAACCGCTATGCACTGTTTTATGACTAAGGTGGGTTTGATCTTTTATGGATATCGATAAATATTTGGTATTTCTTGGCGTTTCATTAAGTAATGTTTGTAGACTCTGATGTCTTTGACGTTGTCGGCTTTGATATCCATTTTATTTTAGGAAAGATTTTGTTGGTATATCTAGTTTGTGATGGTCCTTGGATAGTTTGATGGTTCTGTTTCAGTCATACTAGTCAAAAATGTATTGGTATTCATAAATTTGGTACTTTATTAGCTTAATCTAAAATAAAAATATGTAACACGTTCGTTGCACAGGCTTAACATGCAATTAACAGTTATTATCCTATAATACCTATATTATGGTTAGAATAGTATAAAAGCTATCGACTCTACATTTTTCTAACAAGGCCGTTTAAAACTAAATTTCCCAATTGGTCTATAACTATCCCCATTGGACAAATTCTGTTTTATACCAGATAATAATATATCCAAGGGAAATCATATGCATTATGCCAAAATATCCATAGGCCATCAAAGGGAGCAAAAAATACACAGGGGCTTTGTTTGTAATAAAATTTAAATATTTCATATGATAGGAAACCAATAATTGACAACGGTAGCCCAAAAGATATTGTTTTTGAGTAAAGTTATGAATAAAACATGTTTTTATAACTGTGTTTGCGTCCAGTGATGCATATTTTTTACATTATTTTCGATGATATTTGTTTGCTTTAGGATTCCGTATTTTTAATTTATTTGACTGTGATTTAGTATTTACTTATGTTTGATTTTACGCGAGTAGGTATTACACATTTAGAAATTAATGAATTATCGGATTTTAAACGCGATTTATTATGGATATTATCAAACGTCAGCATAATTATATTATGAATAAATCCGTTAAAGTCTAGTTAGTTACTTGATGAATGAAAAAATTAAATAATTAAATCAATACGATGATATACGCATCTAGTTTTTAATGACTATCAATCAGCCACTATCTTTTAATTCAGTTTATCTAACGGTTCAGAAAGTATAGATGTATGTCAACTATGAAAATACTTCGGATCCTGAATAGGCTAATTTAATATCGTCGGTATACAGAAGTTATGTATTTAGAAATTATTGGAATTCGCGCGCATTGTATGGAATTTGCTACAATACTGGAGCACATTTACATTGTTCAAATACATCATATATGTAGGTACATATTTAATACAATACTGATTGGATAATCTCTAAAACGTATGGATTCTTTTCAAAACGATGTAATTAACAAAAAGACTAAAAGTTAAATAAAAACATTTGGTTTAGGTATATAAAGAGCATAATTTATTATTACAACACTAGGTATATAAAGTCTAGCTCCCAAGCTACAAGGCTGCAATTTCAATCATTTTTGTAAATACGAACACTTAACTTTTCGGTACATTTTATTCATAACGGAACCCACAAAATATTCTCCTTTCGTCTTTAAGTTTCACCTTATTCTGTCTTTTCATGAATTATTAAAATAATTTATTTTCACGTAGTTGTAGCATAAATGTTTCATATTTTGTGGGCGATTACATTTTGTTATTTTAGAACTATTTTAGAACAGATTAAACTTAAATCGTTGCTACATTACATACTAGCTGTGCCGCGCGGTTTCACCCGCATTACTCCGCTCCTGTTGGTCTTAGCATGATGATATATAGCCTATATTACTCGTGGATAATGTAGCTTTCGAATGGTGAAAGAATTTTTAAAATCGGTCCAGTAGTTTATGAGCCTATTCATTACAATCAAACAAACAAACAAAGTTTTCCTCTTTATAATATTATATTAGTGTAGATTTATAAGTTGCAACAAAAAAATCAATTTGTACCATTCCTACTTCAGAAGGATAATCCTGTGTTCCTTTAGTGTTGCAATAAAACTGTCAAAGTGTGTCACTCACAAATGCATTAATAAAGGGTGTAAATGAATAGCTAAGTATTTGAGTAGCAATTGTCCTTATCTATAACAATGAATCGGAATGCTACCCCAATTGAGCGTTGAAACGTGTTAGGGGCAACCCTAAAAACTGCTAAGTGCGTGCGTTACGTGGCCGTGGGTCTGAAAATGTGGTGTATTGTTATAGTGCTTGAGTATGAATATGATTGACAAATTGATGAATTAATGAAAACTTAAATTTCAGTAGCGAAACAGATTATGAGGATGTATTTTTCGTTGCGTGCTACAGTGCTAGATTTTCGTTTTTGTTGCTATTAGGCCGCACATTTATAGGGAAGAAGGAAACATACTATGTATTTTAATTTCTGCAAAAAAATCTGGCTCCAAATTAGCTCTCCCATTTTTGCCATTGTTTTCAATGCCACTGAGCATACAAACGACGAATTCAAGCTCTCAACGAATACAAACTAAATTCGCCACGCTACTGCAATATCTATAGAGAGAAGGACAAACGTAGTCGGAGACAGACGACGGTACTACAGAAAATGGGTCAGGAAATATTATCTCACGTACGTTAAGGACGGCAATAAGTCACTACAAAATCTACGCTCGTGGTCCAGTTAAACAACAAATGACAAATCAATGAACAATGGAGACCACAATATGAGGTAACAGTGAACACACGAGTTGATTCCCACGAGGTACATTATCACACAAAGAGTGCATGCGGTGCCTAAATTGGAACTATACGATGACTGTTTACAATTACGATAAGTCGGTGCACAGTGGTGGAATTTTGGTTCGTTGATTGAAGTGTGATTAGCGGGATAGCTGTTATAGATTAGGTAACATACTATCATGTTAAATTTTATATGTGCGCAAATACGCGAGCTTCTACATTTTTGAGTTGCAAGTTTGAATCAAAATCTTATGTCTGGACTGGCGTACATACCATGTACGCCAGTTTGTGTTTTTTTATTAACAAATAAATTGGCAATAGTAAGTAGAAATAAATTATTATGAGTTTACAATTTTAAACAAAAAATATAATTGTTATTAATTAGCACATTTTAACACTCCTTCCGCGGTGTGTAAATTTTCTAGCTACCTACTTATTATATATTATGTATTTTACAAACTCTTTAATAAGCTGGTACAGGGACGGATTGTAATCTTCTTAGTAACTAAAAAGTATCTACAAAATAACAAGCAATCAGAGCACTATCAAACTCAAAAGTTTGAGTTTACGAAAATTAATATACTTTACTATAGTTTATGCGACTTATCGATTATTTTAACGTTCTTTGTATAATGCCATTTATCAACGACCAAAACCGATAGAAACATAGTATATAAGTAAAGAAGATATATTTAGCCGATATTTTCAAGTAAGAAATTATTGAAATAATCAATCATGTAGAAAAATGAAAACGAATATCAATGTTTTAAATTATACAATTAAACATCTATAAAAAGCATTACGCTCTTATTAAGCATGATTTAAACTGAATAAAATAATTAATTGTTCCTAAAAGCCAAGGATGTACATAATAATAATTTGGATATAATGTGTGAAATATTCACGTTTGGGAATAATTCTCGTGGGATTCGTTATCGCAATGATAGTTCGTATCTAAAATTCATATTGTATGTACAAACTAACATAAATTTCTTTGTAATTGTTTCACACAGGGAGCCAAAGTTTTATCATTAATTGTATGTCAATTTAAACCTTCTTGATCGTAATGTTCAAGGATATAGTTTTGATGATGTCGTTGACTGCCTTTTAATTAGTTTCGTCTACATTTGGTTCATCTAATCCTCTAACTATCGATTATTCTAATTTCTAACCATACAAAATGTAGAGACACTATTAGATCGCGTGCCATCTAAGTACATAGTTAGTTGAGACAAAACTATAACGCTTAGAAGCAAGTCTAATTCAATCTATTTGTAGTCTGGGTAAATGTTATGGAACCAATTGCTACTGTTGAACAAAACAGACAAAACGACGTTTCCTCAGCAGTGAGAAACAATTGTTATCATAAATGTTAATTTCACGGATTTTATTACTTTCCAAATTGCCAATTCTCTTCATAAAACACTAATATTCTACGGTTTTGGACATTTTATTTCATAAAACCTTTATTCGCTTCAAAGACTACGGATTTTTCTAAGAACTAATGAATAAGATACTAGCTTCATTACACAACTTCGCTCGTGTGGTTCTCAGATTAAAACAACGTTACTGCAGACTCGTTGACCGCCTCCTTGGTACAGTGGTTGACGCGTGAGCATAGCACCGAGGGGTCCTGTGTTCGATTCCCGGTGGAGACGAAGAAAAAAGTCTCGGTCTGGCAGGGCACAGAAGACTGATCACCTACTTGTCCCTAAAGAAAATCGATCAGTGAAACAGATGTATAATGCATCTGCCCCTTACCCCACTAGTGAACATAGGACTTCACTCCAGACTCGAATCGGCAAACAGTTGTAGAGTCAAATATCTTTACATACCTTCTTTCGGATACATAGTACATATTTAAATCTCAAATCCCGTCCTGTACGCAGTACTAGAACACTTAATAGCAAAACACAAAAGTATTTGCCTGCAGTCCAAACGTCTTTGTCCTATGATTGATGGGCCCTTATTGTCGAGTTTGCTTTGAAAAATGAATGCCAGGATTGTGCGCACTTGATTGCAGTCTGTCATTTGGGTCAGACGGTTTTTTGCCTTGGCAGTTTTAATATAGCACGCCGTGTAATTGAAAGGGCTAATGGTAGTATTGTTTATTCTGGGTAATTTGGTTTGTTATGTTCTTAGTATTTGTTGTGAATGTGGAATTTTGTAGTGGCGGTGACTGTAGTTTTTCTAATAGTTCAGGATCCATCGCCCATTTTTGCAAGTGATTACTATCAAGCTAATTTTCCGTGAGTAGCTTTATTTTGATGAGACGCCCAATAATTTCCTGTACGAAACTCTCGATTGCGGTAGCTAACAGAGGTAACAAGGATAAAATGTTTTGATTTGATGGTTCACCGCTCGATACTTTTAACTTAAGCTGTTAAGCAAATTGAGACATAAAAAAATGAGTGAAAATGTCTGTATGGGAAGTAATAATCACATTTCATTTGCATGTCAGATGCTCATTAGCTTCAATCGATTATATCGTATAGGAGCTACCAACGTTGACAAGAGAGAATTTTAGTATAGTTGGTTCTTTGATATACTGTTCCTCTTGCTATTTCGGTTAGAGTCCGGGCTGTCTGGCTGGTCGCAGTGGTTGCGTTTATTAGTGCGCATCTTATCTGCACAGGAAAATATCCTTAATTTAAAGTCATTTTTATTTCAACGCGTAATTTTTAATCTTTTGCCTTTAGATAGATCCATGAGACATAATTTTTTTATTGCAAGACGTTTTTTTCGTTGTATGTATGTAATTTCACTTACTTCGATGACATTTTAATTATTTTGAAATAAAAAAATTGCGTATGGCACCTATTTAACAACAAAAAAAATGTCTTGCAATAAAAAATTTATGTCTGATGGATCTATCTAAAGGCAAAAGATTAAAAATTACGCGTTAATAAATGACTTTAAATTACGGATATTTTCCTGTGCGCACTAATAAACACAACCACTACCGCCAGCCAGACAGCCCGGACTCTAACCGAAATAGCAAGAGAAACAGTATATCAAAAACCCAACTATACTAAAATGACTTTTTTTTTTTAAACGTTAATAGCTCCCGTACATTATGTTTATTCTTACCTATAGTTCTTTGTGTCGATTAAAATTATACCTAAGTTTTTGCTTATAAAAACCTTTATCCTCTGAAAAACTTATTTAAACAATCTTTATCTAGATAATGTAATGTGAGTGCAATCCTCTCCAACCTAAATGTAATGCACCAAACGGGCGTAAATGGCCGATGCGGTCTTGATAGAATTTTCTAGACATTCTCAATCCAAGTGTGGGTTTCAACTTACTTTACTCAAACTCAAACATTTATTTATTCAATTAGACTTCGTCTTGAAGCACTGTTGAATCGTCATAACATATAGGTAGGTATCACTGATTCGGAAAGCAGTTTCTACGGAGAAGAACCGTCAACCGAAAAGGCCGCAAGAAAAGAGTAAAACATTTTTATATCAGAGACAGAGAGTACTTCAAAACTAAATGCAACTTGAAAACAAATCACGGTACATGCCAAAAATATGACCCAAAGCGAAATCTGCGGTTAGACCACTCAGCATACGTAATATTCCGAAATTCATGCGCCAAGCAATATATATTCTGTTTGCAATCACTGTTACACACATGGCTCCTACGACTTTTCCGTCGCGGCCATTTTCTATGCAAATTTCATTTATACTGATTTTACGTTGTTTGTGATTCCTTTGTGCCGATTCGTGTGTCTTTATGCTCGATTTCCATGTCGAATGTGTTTTCTTTGGTGTGGTTTGTTCAACAATAAAACAAAGCATGTTTTGTTGTTAAATTAATAATCAAGGCGACAATTAGGTTTTAGAATGATGGTTTATTTTGTACTAAATAATACATTTTAGTCTGTTTTTCCTATATTATTTTTAATTGGACTGAAAATTACCCTGAAATAGGTTATTTCAGGGTAATAACAACTACTTGGGTAGTTGTTATGAATATTTGCTTTACTCCGACATTTGTCACCGTGCCTTCAAGGTCAAAGTTAAGGGCCTTAATAAGAACTGAAAATATATAATCAGTGCCTTATTATGTATGCACAAACCTACTACTCATTGTAAATACCGTTTAATTATGAGTATAAAGAAAATGATGAATTGATCGAAAATTTAATAGTGTGTAGAAATAACCTTGTGTTGATAATTATTTTCATAGAACATGAAGGTTATACAGGAAATAATATACATCATACATAAAGAGGAACACGGAAGTTAACTTTAAAAGGCTTGAAATAGAAAAAAAAAATATGGTGATGCGTAAAAATTGTCAACAAAAATCGGTGTTTTTGATATTTTATAACTTAATAGGCACATTAATGAAGAGGAAATGATGAGTTTTATGACACAGAGACAAGACGGTAGCCATGTGTGACAGCGCGTGCGCGGGCGCATCTAAATACCGTGAAGATTTTACTGGCGATATTTTTTATACATGCCGTTATATTCACTTTATAAACAGACTATATAGACAATATTAAATTAAATTTATTTATTTTCTCATCACAAATGCACAATCAACACATACATTGTTAATCTATACCTATATCTTAACACTAACATTTGTGAGAGACTGATTATATAGTAGTAATATAAATGTAATTTATTTTGCTTATAGCTTTAAAATGCTATGTATTAGTAATGAAAAGGTTTACATATAGGTTTACAGTATGCTTATAAGTATGATTTCGATTGCTCTGGCGGGATCACGGGCGGCCGAGAGGTCTGGTGTCGCCCCGGCAAGGCGAAAGACGCGGGTACAGAATTTTTCTTATTTTTTTTAAGAATAGGAAAATTACAGGCGTTGCTGTTACAAAAACAAACGTTCATAATAAAACATACATCGTATTTCATTTTGTAATTTCACAATAATTGTTCATAATATATTGTACCTAATTGAAAGAAAGAAAGAAAGAATTCAATTGCTTTAAGTTACCAAGCATTGAACATGAAAATTAAAATTTCAGTCAGAACAGCCCATGTTATTAAATAGCTATTAGTGAGGTCGTTTCAAATGTTTCTGCTATTAAGACTTAATTATTCGTACGTCGCGATCGTAGATTTTATGTTGAACTGGATACCGCAAAGAGTGCAAGTAAACGTGTCAGTTTTGTGAGCAATGTAGGCGTAAAGCGCTTAATTGTGTTGAAAAATTTTGTCGTAAGTTGGTAGTAATAACATCTTTCAGCGATAGAAGAGCATAATATTATGATAGGATATTGAATTTGCTATGTGGTTATGATTTATTTTCGGAACATTTTTATGAAAGGAAATTATGCTCTATACGTATTTGTGCACATAATATTAGTGGTAAATTACAAATGTTTTGGGTATTATGAATAAGCTATATCCTAAATGAAAAGTATTTTTATCAGAGATTAATGAATATTTTATTCATAAGAGCTTTAGACCTTTAGTATTTTCCAGCCTCTTGACTTTCATACTTGCCGCATCTAGATGTAATACCTACTATTACATTCCGTGATTTCGTTTGACGTTATCATAGGTGTTTTACAAGCTCGTATTTATATTAAATGTATAACAAATGAGTGGCAGGTAAGTGTAATTGTTCCAATCATGCCAGTGCGAACGTCACACAAGGAACATGCAAAGTTGTTGTGACATTAGAAACTTTAGGTCATGTTTTAGTAAAATTTTAGGTGTATTTACGTACAATCAAATTGTATTTTTAGGTTATGTTTTGTGAATTCTATTGGAATAAAACGATCATTATCAAACTTTACAAAATTTCGCTTGATAATATTTTTAAGTAAAAGAGTTTCCCTTTTATTATGATTCATTTAGTTACGTAGGTACGTCGTTTTTTTTAATATTATCGCAATTCCCATACATAGCTTTACAATATTATGAAGTGAAGATAAAACAAATGTTATGTCTATATGAGCATTTCAGAAGATTTACTTAACCGCAATTTTCATCATAGCTAGCATAGTATTATATTATCTGTGACCATTCTGTGACCATAGTATGTAAATGACGATACCTTTTTAATTTTGTGTTTATTAATGTTCTTTCCGTAATCTGCATAATAATTAAATAATAAAAATTAGAACTATGCTGTGATGTTTTAACAGTATTGGCTGAGCGAAGCAAGTCTGGTTGATTGACTCCGAAATTACCTAATCGGCGTTTATGCGTTTGTATCCACATTTGTTTGATCAAATACCACGCAAACGTTTTTGGATTTTCATACCTACAGTATCATTATGCTTAGCTTAGCTCACATTTGGTTACAAAAATATAAATAAAAATTGGTGCAATAAGATCCAGTCTAGTAGAGAACATGATGACGATAAACATGATTATTTGGATTCATAATATCAATTAAAGAAAAAAGTTAAAAAGTTTATCAGTTCTTTATTAGATACAAGCTTTTGCTTGGTTAGGAATCAAACAGAGTTATGTGAAAGTGTCCTATGAACACTTTTTCCATGCTCAGAGATCTAATTAATTCATTTACACCGCATTCGCTTCTTATATAGCGATTCAAAATTCCATTACATATCATATAAAAATAACTATGTAATTAAACATCGCATAAAACCCGTAAAAGGCTGCAGAACGAAGTTTTTAGAATACAAACAAACCACTGGAGCACAATAAAGTAATATTTATTTCCCGCTGTGAGTTGAAAGAGATTTTAATTCATTTTACGGTGCGGACCAATTCAAATATTTACTTTACCAAATGGACACAAAAAATGTACCAACTCATTCCCTATCCTTGTTCCCACTGAATTCGAAACGCTGTTTCCTTGGGAATTACATTGTAATAAGATTTAAGGCTAATTTAAACGATCTACTTGCTTGTGTAAACATTAAATTAATACTTTTCAAATATACTGGGAGTTAAATTACCTTTGAGATTACAGTCATATATATTTTGGGTAATTAAAAGAAATTTGTTAACAATTAAGTACCGGGCTCAATGGCATGACATGGCTGAGGCCTATGTCCAGCAGTGGACAAACCTTAGACTGATAATGATGACGTTTACTCATATAATTAAGTGGTCAATACTCAATATTATAAATCTTGTAAATCGTACAATAAGAAACGCGGCTGTAATAAATTCATTTCTAAACTTTTAAAGCTTCACATAGTACAATTCTATGTTTATTGTGTAAGTAAGCAAATAGGTATGTAGTTATACTGTCACTCCTTTATTGTCCTTTATTATAATTAAACTAAAAGGTGCAGAACTGAAAGGAGAATGGCGAACTCCCATAGAACTTTGGGCCTGATCGTTACACTGATGATTTATGTGGGGTTAAATAGATAAAAATATACAGATTCTATAAATATAACAATTAAAGATCTGTTCTATGGGATAGCAGAGATATTGAGCATGTAACGTCACTAAAATTGAGGTTAGGTTTGCTCGAGTTCAATGAATAGCTTTGTTTCTTTCTAAGTAGAGGTAAGTTTATATCCTATAATATACATTATTTAGATAAAGAGTGTAACAGAAGAACAGTTAGGTAATAGAGATATTGGATCGAACTTTTATTCTTTTAGAGTACCTACCAAAACATCGTAGGTACTTATATATAAAATAAAACACGTTTTTTCATAAATCGTTTATTCATCATTATCATCATAAACAATTAACACATCATCCAGAAACTGTGCTGGCGGCATTAAATCTGGTTGATACCTTGCCCAGCTAAGGTACCAAATTATGCACATAACGTGACAGCAGCAACCTACAGTTCTTCTTCCTACTAAAAAATTACAATAATAAACTGTTATTGCTTCCCTTCCTATGAGAGCCCTCACCCAGCAAGAATGACATAGATATGTTGCTCTATTTCCAATCTGTAAAGAAATACTTTGTTAAAACACCTTTCATTTTTACTTTGAGATTTAAAAAGAAGATTATTGGCAACTTTTTACTTAAAATATTATCAAAACACTCAATAACATAAATGACGAGGTAATATCCACTCTAATATCACTGCTCTAATTCTTTGATCGCGTTGAGAATCAGTTCTTAGTAAATGAAACCGTGTGCGCAATACAGAACGTCCACAATAAATGCATACACGTTGATGACCCAGAGTTACAGTGTCATCTTCATGATTTTCAATCCTCAAAGAATCATTTGCAAGTTTCCAGCATGCATCACATATGTGATCAGAGTGAGTGATCTACAAATAAAGAATTAATATTACAATTGGACAAAAGAAAGTGAATATATATATTAATATATATATAAATCTCGTGTCACAATGTTTGTCCTCAATGGACCTTTAAACCACTTAACCGATTATAATAAAATTCGCACACCATGTGGAGTTCGATCCAACTTGAGAGATAGGATAGTTTAAACATAACTTGAGAGATAGGTACCACGGGCGAAGCCGGGGTGGACCGCTAGTATATATATAAAACAATGTGTGTTTACGTTTTTGTTTGATTTCAATAGCTAGTACTAAATACCTTAGATAATACTAATCCACTAACCGTTAGAGGAGCAGCCCACCCTTGTATAATTGATATTATTGCGTTATCTTGTAACAAATGCATACGTATAGCATTGTTACGATTAGCATTAATACCACAGTTGATGCAGTTCATATTTGTAAATGAAAAATCGGATGCAAAGTCGGTGTTCAGGTAGGGTAGCAGTAGTGAGTCGTAAAGGCAGGTAATCAAAGTCCGGTGTGCAAGCGTTGGTTGGTAGTAATAACAGAGATCGTCAGTGTCCGTAATACGTAGCGAAAGTCGATAAAGATGAAGAAAATAAGTTAACCACGAAACGAAAAACCTCAATCAAATGTCAAAAGTCAAACGATAGTAAACGATAATTAAAATTGAAGCGGCCAGCTACATTTCAGAAATATTCTTACAAAGTGCGGCCGCCATGAGTAAAAATGTATAGAATTACCTAAATAAATAGCGTGCTAAAAAGTTAAAAATAAAATATGTAACGCAGTTAACTTATATTTCTGATTTATAAAGCATTTGAATTTTATATAAAACTAAAAATGAAAATAAATATTCATTCGTTTTAATCGATATATCTGTTATAGTCAAATCCCGAAACACAATCTCTTCGCGGAAGGACTGGTTTATCTTAGGTTTGGCAAAATCCATCGGGCAATCCTCGAAATAGATTTGAATTTCACCCTTTGACCGAAATCAGCAGCAGTCTCGGGCGCAGGCGAACGCAGCATAGGCATCGCACGCGCATAAGACGCCTCAACTAACAACGAATGACGAAAACTGTTTAGTAAAAGGCCGAAATATCTCATTTATTTGGGCTTTGACAAAGTCATTATGCCAGACCTGAGGTTTGACCAGTCCATCCTAAGAGTGACCGAGCTTCGGGGTTTGACCAAGAAGCTTATATCTTATACACTGGAGATTTCGGTATGAACATTTGACGTGTAACAAGAAAATTGTTGTGTTTTATCACTTTCACACCTAACTTGGTATTGCCACTGTTAATACGAAGTTTTCCCAAGGCTACTATGTATGCTGTAATATTCTGTGCAAAAGGTTAGTTTTTGTACATGAGTTTGTTGATAAATTGCCAACAACGTCATTCAGAAGCATTGTTGGATGAGACAATTATTATTTATGCTAAATAAAATAAGTATCTGAACCAATTATTAAAAAGCGATACTCCCTGATTATGGGTAGTTACCATAATAAAATTGTAGCAACTCTCACTTTGACAATATGGCATAAGTGTCAAAAAAATTGCGTCGCTTCGAATATTTAAGTTAATATTGTTGCGTATTTAATAAATATTTTCCGAATATAAATAATGTATTGCATTGTGAAAAATTGCAGAAGTTTTTGGACACCAAATTCTGGCATAAAATTTCACAGGCAAGTGTATATTTACGCTATTTACAATATTCCTCAATACTCATGCATTTACCTGTTTAGAATCATCATCTTTTCATGGCAAAAATCGTCAATTTTATCATCATTTTAGTAATCAATCATGCTAAATATCTTCTATCTATCTTCTTTTCCTAATAATTTCATCATTTTTCAATAAACCAATTTAACAATTAGTAAGGTAACCATGATGACGAGTTTTTACGGATAGCGAAGAGAAAATATTGTAATAGTTAACAAAATTATGATGAACATTTAGAACACCATTTCAAAGATTTTTATACTAGTAATGAAACAACGCACGACATCGATATTGCACTCACATGTGGTTTTATGTTTGTTCTTCTTTAACATAGAAATTAATAGTTCTTTTAACTTACCAAATTTTTTTTGTTTTACTTATTTCAGCTTTCCAAAAATGAAATAAAAAGAAATAAATGGCTGTCCATAGTGCCTATCAAGGGTAAAATTTATCAACATGCCAGAATATGCAGTTTGCATTTTAAGCCTGAGGATTACGGTCCAGAAAAAAAATACCTTTTGAAAAGTGCTATACCTTTTTATTTACCACATTCTTGAATTTATATTTTTGGTTTTATGGCATTCAAATGCTTTATAAATATAAATTTATAAAGAATAGAAAAAATTCGATCACGAGGCGGGACTCGAACCCGCATCCTTCGCGCCATTCCGGGGCGGATGCCTCACCAACTCAGCCACTCGTGACCCGCCCGAGTGATCGAATTTATTCTATTCTTTCAGTTTTATGTGTCTGAAGGGACACACCGCGCGCCATCTATTGAGATGATTAACAACCATTTCAACCAATATGAAGCACTTTTCAGTGAATACAATATTGTAACGATGGAACACGACCTTTTTTGTTGAATTTATATTTTTGGTTTTATGGCATTCAAATGCTTTATAAATATAAATTTATAAAGAATAGAAAAAATTCGATCACGAGGCGGGACTCGAACCCGCATCCTTCGCGCCATTCCGGGGCGGATGCCTCACCAACTCAGCCACTCGTGACCCGCCCGAGTGATCGAATTTATTCTATTCTTTCAGTTTTATGTGTCTGAAGGGACACACCGCGCGCCATCTATTGAGATGATTAACAACCATTTCAACCAATATGAAGCACTTTTCAGTGAATACAATATTGTAACGATGGAACACGACCTTTTTTGTTGAATTTATATTTTTGGTTTTATGGCATTCAAATGCTTTATAAATATAAATTTATAAAGAACACTTTTCAGTGCTTCATATTGGTTGAAATGGTTGTTAATCATCTCAATAGATGGCGCGCGGTGTGTCCCTTCAGACACATAAAACTGAAAGAATAGAATAAATTCGATCACTCGGGCGGGTCACGAGTGGCTGAGTTGGTGAGGCATCCGCCCCGGAATGGCGCGAAGGATGCGGGTTCGAGTCCCGCCTCGTGATCGAATTTTTTCTATTTTTTCTATTCTTTATAAATTTATATTTATAAAGCATTTGAATGCCATAAAACCAAAAATATAAATTCAACAAAAAAGGTCGTGTTCCATCGTTACAATATTGTATTCACTGAAAAGTGCTTCATATTGGTTGAAATGGTTGTTAATCATCTCAATAGATGGCGCGCGGTGTGTCCCTTCAGACACATAAAACTGAAAGAATAGAATAAATTCGATCACTCGGGCGGGTCACGAGTGGCTGAGTTGGTGAGGCATCCGCCCCGGAATGGCGCGAAGGATGCGGGTTCGAGTCCCGCCTCGTGATCGAATTTTTTCTATTCTTTATAAATTTATATTTATAAAGCATTTGAATGCCATAAAACCAAAAATATAAATTCAACAAAAAAGGTCGTGTTCCATCGTTACAATATTGTATTCACTGAAAAGTGCTTCATATTGGTTGAAATGGTTGTTAATCATCTCAATAGATGGCGCGCGGTGTGTCCCTTCAGACACATAAAACTGAAAGAATAGAATAAATTCGATCACTCGGGCGGGTCACGAGTGGCTGAGTTGGTGAGGCATCCGCCCCGGAATGGCGCGAAGGATGCGGGTTCGAGTCCCGCCTCGTGATCGAATTTTTTCTATTCTTTATAAATTTATACCACATTCTTGTTACTGCGTCTCAACTGTGGATAAAGTAATTTTAATTATATTATAATTAACCACCATGAAACCATTAGTAACCGTAAGTACAGCTCCTGAAAGACATACGAATTTCTGAGAACTGTAATATCGTTACCACACATCAACACTAGCGATGCAACTCTCCCTTTGGAATATTGAAAAGTTTTAGACTGAAGCTTGAGTAACCAAAACGATGTTTTAATGTATGTAGCACTCATTTTAATTAAAAAATCGTAGTATGAGATCAAAAGTTATCAAGCGTTATTTAAAACTATCATTCTCTACCAATTAAAATGGTATGTACCTATAAAGATGATAATTATTCATGTAAGTTGACCAGTAATATTATAATATAAATACTGTTAAAAATATATGTCGTTATTATTTATAGACCATGATTTTTAGTTTTTTTTATTTCGAAAAATCCTGAATATACAAACCAGTGTGGTCACCCACAGAAAGAGACAAAAAACAACACTGACGTCATTCAAGGTTATATTTTCTTGTGACAAGTTAATGGTCATAGTGCAATCTCCAGTGTATTAGATATAAGCTTCTTGGGTTTGACTATAACATATCGACTATTTTACTCCTGACAGCACTGACAATCTCTGCTTGATAAGACCGGTAGTCATAGAAATCTAAATAACAATGCCGTTAGTGAACACCTGTGGTGAACACATTATCTTTTTTTTCAAACATTTGTTTTCCCATAGAATCAGAAGTCAATATTTTACCAAGAATTATTAAAAATAACATAATGAATTTTAAATATATTATGATTTCTGTAAGGCCCTAATTTTGTTAGGCCCAGTTTCGCCATTCTCCTTTGACAACGAGGCAAATGAATATAATTAAAAACTAGTTAAGCTGAAAATTCTTTGGTAGTTTCATAATTAAAGATAATGGATAAATTTTCTTCAAACGATTTCCACTAAACGAAGACATTAGATGTTCTTTGAAGTCCACATTTATTATGGATTGTGTGAAAAGCAATTAACCCAGAAGAAATCGTAGAAGAGCGTCCTTATAATAACTAATCAGCTGTGTGTTGTGGCTTCGCCCATCTTGGCCCGGGCTAAAAACAAAATATACTGTAACTATTTATTAAAAGGCCAAAATATTACATTTATATGGGCTTTGACAAAGTCATTATGCCAGACCTGAGGTTTGAGCAGTCCAACCTAGGAGTGCCCGAGCTTTGGGGTTTGTCTAATAACATATGCAATATGCATCATTCAACTGTTTTTTTTGAGGTTTGTTACCTCAGACTTTCAACTGGGTGAACTGATTTTGATGATTCTTTTTAAATTTTGGTCTCATTAAATTGTCTATTTCTGACAATTTGAACGCGGTTTAGTTAAAAATAATTTTCACGTCAAGAAATTTTTGAGTTAAGTCGTAACAAAAAAAATCTAATCTTCCTCTTTATTATTTTCGATATTATTCGTCACAAGAGTCAACATATAACAGTAAATGTTACAAGCTGTGAACTCGGCGCGCTAAAGAATACCAACGATCCGTAGTAAGGCATTAACGGGCCGCCACAATGCGATCTGAATTTAAATCCTCACTAAGAGAAACTTACTGCAAATTGGTCCTATCCTATTCACATCCGTGATCTTGTATTTTTAACGGCTTCGCTTTAAAACGGTAATTTAATAAAATGCATTTATCGCTATAACGTTCTCATTTTCTTTTATATAATATATATATATATATATATATATATATATATATATATATATATATATATATATATATATATATATATACAGTAACTAGTTCTTTTATTCCGTTCAAAAATATAAAGTTAAAAAGGGTTTCAACCAATATGGACGGTATATTTTTCACAGAAAAACTGTCAACCTTCATTAAAAATCAATTAAAAAAGACCGCGGGTTTGTAATGTCTGTGTCACACAAGAATATTGTATAACAGAAGGATATTTTTAGTATTTTTATTTATGATTTCAAAGGGAGGTGTTTATTTTAACAAACACACAAAAAAGAAGAATATAGGTAATACGATTCTACTTGATTTTCCTCAGTCCGTACGACAACTTGGGATAAAATAATTTTAGATGTCATTTTTAATTAATGTAATTAGTAGATGTACTATCTTCGCACTATGCAATACTAGTTCTATGGGAAATATTAACGAAAATCATCTTCTAAAGCTTAAATAAAATACAAAACCTCAACCTTTAAAATAAAATCTGTTGAATTAACCATAAAAGTCAGTTGAAATGTAATCATGCACATGAAAACCGCTCAAACAATATTTTTATGTTAAAACATTTATGAATTTAAAACGGATTTTTATTGAACTCACATGAATTGTATATTTGTTTTATTAAAAAGTTTGTATTCAATATCAAATGGAGTATAATTTAATATATATGTTTCAATTTAATAATTTTATTTTTTTCACAGATGCAGTACAAAGATTCGTCGAATTTCCCACGTACACAGAAGTAAATCCGGGTGAAGATGCTTTACTCACGTGTCGAATCTCAGACAAGAAGGGAGTATGTTCGTGGCAAAAGGATAATAAGGTAAATAATCATTTAAAACTAAAAATTAATATATTTCTATTAAAGTAGGACAAAAAAATACTAGATTTGGATCACAAATTACTCTATTTGATTGATTGCTGCTTTTAAGACATTCCAATCAGCAACTAAATGTGCTTGATTTATTTCTTCAGTTTTTTTCCATCCAACGGTCTATATCCGAAACAAGAATCAGTCTGGTAAGGCAATTGCAAGGCTAATTACCCATAATATATTAAGTCAATCCCCACACCCTAATAAGGAAGAAGGCACTTCTCTTTACTACTCGTGATAAATAATATATAATCTATTTTTATTATGCCAACATTGGACATAATAGTCTTGAAAAGTTTAAGAAAGCAAAGTATATTAAAATATTGGAACAACTGCGTCTCTATGCAGTTAGTTTCGGCAGTTTGAAGGGTCTGCAGCTAAGCCATGACGTGATCAGCCTGTATGGATGAATGGGCCTTTGACAATAATTCTGCGTATTTCGTAGTACCTACGTTGCCAAGCTTTGGCTATCGGGTTAAAATCGTGGTTTACGTATCGCAAAGGAACATTCTATAGTTTCTGTTTCTCTTTATTGGAAATTATAACACAACTTTTAATTAAGAATAATGTAGAGAGATTAAGGTGTTTTAGATCTTGGTTAGAAATGTGTGATTAAAACTACGAAAAATTGTTTTAATAGGTATTCTATAAAAAGAAAAATCATTCATTATTGAAATTAGAAATACGTTATGAAGGTAGCTCTACTTTGTCGTTTTAGAGAGCTTTTAAAGTCCGTTATATTTACGATTTGTATATATTTTATTGCTATTTTATGGAATAAGATGTTTATGATGAACACGTAAATTAAAAAGATGGTGGTTAATAAAATATTAAATTGTCTTTAAATCACTTTGAAGCTTTTTTTGGTAATTATTACTACACGAAAGCTTGTTCAGATAGCAGCCAAAAAATCATAATACGGTTCTCAAAACGCAGTGTATTACATAAAAATAGCTTTTATCAAAATAAAACCCCGCAGTTCGCAGCATTTTAGTTAAAATGTAGCAAAAACTTCGCAGATATGTCGTTCATTTTGCCCACTAGTAGGATTAACTAGAAATGCATACGTTTGCAGCTTTACCGTAATATGCATTTTCATTTTCTTCCTGAGAAAATTTAGTGTGTTTTTTGCATATTCGCAGTACGTAATTTATTGCGAAATATATCAGCAGATGTGTGAATTTTACCTACCTATATTTTAGCGTGGTATCGCTGTGTTTTAAGTGTGAATTTTTAAGAGGAATATTTTAAAATTGTATTTTTAATAAACATTTAAAAATATTTTCCTTGCATTAAAAATAAGAAAAGTATTTTTAAATGAATCCATAATATTTATATTATAAGTAATTACTTTTAACCTAAATTATTCTGTGTCTAAAATATATTTTCTAAATTCTTCTTTAGAGCGTAGAGCTGACCTATTTGGCTATTTGAACATAAAACATATATTATCTAGTACCTATGCTTATAGATCAAATATACTGACGGTATTATCATAGCTGTGTATTGTAATTATGAATATGGTCACATCCTCTATTCTATACTTTCTTAGAAAAACAACGAAGCGTATCGTAACGGTTACATTGTCGGTTTGTGCATTTCCTTACGGAAAGACAAAGCCGTTTGTAATTCTAGTCATTTAATATCTTTATAAATATAAATAAAAATCTCTCTTACCGTGAGAAAATATCATTTTTATTAAATGTATAAGAAGTATCTATAATAACATTTTTTACTGCGTTTTAGTTTCACTTGTCCACTAAAACGGCTCTCAAATTTTAAGCAAATTGCATTAGCAGATTTTGTACCTATCTGTGCTATAGGTTATCATCTGTGATGGTTATCATACTTACTTGGCTAGTATTATTTAATAATTATTATGATACAAGATAGCTAGTTATGTTGTCCAAGGAAGAAGAGATATGCTACGATTATATTTTATGAATTCTATATGCAATAGTTACATCTTATAATAGATATTTTACCAATGAGTAAGTTTATAAATTCAAATTTTATACATAATTATAAGAGAAAATACCTATGTGAAAATTCGCGGTATTCGTTACGCTGAAATCATATGAAGCACACATTCAACTTATAATTACATAATTAACTTTCATTATAGAGTTGTGTTATGACTTGTTTTTGTTCAAGTAAGTATAGTTTGCAAAATATCGCATCTATAAAATGTCATCAGAATAGATTAGGACAAGTGAATCATTCTATACCTACTATACATATAGAAACTACAGAAACTTAATTGTATCTAGCACAGATAATATATACTAGTATGTCTATAATACGTTAGAAAAAAATAAAACAAAAGCATCATGTCATGTCTATAGAGTAGCATAGAACATTATCCAACTGATAAAAAATGTATACGTACTTTACGTAGCCAGTGCGACTTAAATGTTTAGTTATCATAGTTTCTTCACTACATTTTATAATTCAAACAAGCTATTAAATTTGATACTTATTTTCCATTTTTCATAACCACAGCCGCGCGAATCATAACCGATTTTTTTATCAAAACAGTGAAAGTGATCGATCGTGTCAGGTTATAATTTAGCCTCCGTTGTTGGATTTCTAAATCTTCATTCAAATGCTTTTTGCCGCTTGCAACACCGGCAAAAACGTCAGGTTTCCTAGGTGACGTTGTAATTTTAGCGCATGGGAACGGTTGTTTACTCTTAGATACTTTACATCGATTTTATGAAAAACTAGCTTATCGCCCGCGGCTTCGCCCGCTTTGTCTAAAACCTAATAAATTATATACTAAAACCTTCCTCTTGAATCACTATATCTATTAAAAAAAAACGCATCAAAATCCTTTGCGTAGTTTCAAAGATTTAAGCATACAAAGGGACATAGGGACAGAGAAAGCGACTTTGTTTTATACTATGTAGTGATGTTGTAATTAACACAAATAACTTTTACTTGTGATAAAGATAATGATAATGTTAGTAGAATAATAGTAAATAATAGTAGAAGTTTCTATTCCAAGTTAAAAAATAGTCTTAAAAATTTCTCATAGAATATAATATTTTCATTAAGCTTATTAATTGTCACCATTCTTCCGATATTGTAATTATTTAAATTGTAATTATTTAAATTTAAATTATTGTTTTTGTTTTGTGAGCAACAAAAGTCCATTTTAATTTGAAGGTACTATTTTCCGATACTTAACAATTTTAAAAACAAACTGTCAAATTGTGAACGATGCGAAAAGGACCAAATTCATTAATTGAAAGATTGTATCATACCTTTATCTATAATTATCAATTATGCCTATTTTACAAAAAAAAAAATAATCATAAAACCTTTTATATATTAAAATATTTCTTATATAAAGGGATGGAACGTAGATTGTTATTGAAGTCGTTCTGCGTTCAGGAAAATTCATATTCTCCTTTATGCAGTGTGTGCTTTATTTCTCATAACATTTCAGAAATATTAAAATGTTTTAGTTACTTCTATTTGCTTAAAAGCGTCAGTGAACAAATAGTTACCGGAGCGTGTGTTAGACGGTTGCTTTGTTTCGATGTTTTTATTAATACTTCATGAATTCTTTTCAAAGTTAATTTTATGGAGGGTTTTTCGCCTCATAATTCATTGCGTTTTTTAAAATATACTTATATCGAAAATATATTATTGGTGTTTGAAGTGACCTATAATAATTATTTGTTACTGTAATTTTAACAAAGCTGGAATAGGAAGAAAAGAAATTTCAATATCCATACAGTGTGAAAAATAAAAACAAATTTTACCTCTTCATTATATAACTATAGTTAACTTACTAGTGCTTTAAATATTATAAAACAAAACGTTATTTGACAATATGTAAGAGCTCGTTTAATAAAAGCATTCTGCTTGGACCTGAGCCTAGCTTTCATTTTAAGCCCTTGGCTCCGCTAGGCTGCAAACTAAGAGGATTCGGTACATTAAACCAATTTCTTTAAACCCAATAAATTGTATCTGTTTGTGTAAAAGAACATTTATTTGTTGAATGCTATAAAACCTTTATAAAACCGCCTTTTTATTATTCAAAGGATTTTCTCATCGATTTGTGGTACAATAAAAACTATTAACTGAACCAATGGATGAAGTAACTAGTTTAATTAACGCTCTTCTAATATATTGTGAAAAATAATTTCAAGACTGTTAAAAACAAGATCACTTTATATATCTATACCTATTCGGTTTTCACTAGATACTATCGGTCTTCCAATTCATAAGTTTTAACTGTCATTTGATGATAGCAACGTCAAGTTAACAAATTTTCCTCCACAGTTTGATCGATACCTTATCCTTCGCAATAAATAGATGCTTCATACTTTAACCGCATAACTCATTGCTTATGGCTCATCGATCGTGAATGCCAAAACAAAAGACAATACAGTTACAACAAACAGTTTGTCGTGATTCAGAATTGACTGCATAATGTTTTAACTAATTTAATGATGGTATAAAGCAACCGATTGTTTTGTAGGATGATTGTCATAGACTAAACATATACACAGATACTTAATATTATAGAGCTGTAGAGTTTTTTTTGAACGCGCTAATCTCAGGAACAACTGGTCCGATTTCAAAAATTCCTTTCAGTGTTAGATAGCCCATTTATCGAAGAAGACTATATTATATAATAACGCTAAGACCAACAGGAGCGGAGCAATGCGGGTAAAACGGCGGGGCACAGCTAGTACATAATATATGTAACAATGATTGTATATTAATATCAAGCGTCTTCGTAGCGAAGGAAATAAATATTATAAAATGGGGATTATCTATAGTTACACTAGCTGACTTGGCCAAAGTTTCTCTGCTAGGACACTTATCACTTGGGGGTTTATTACCTATTCTTATTAGACTTAACGATGCTTATACAAAACAAAAATAAAAGAAATTGGTCATGCTATTTCCGAGTTTGGTAACAAACGTTGTAACACTAAAGTTTTATGTAACATTAAAAAATCATATTATAATATTCATAGCATAAATAAGGCGTTATTAAAAGTCAAGAAATAATATCGGTAACATTTTAATGTACTTAAATAAAATGGTATTTATTTATCATTTATCCCGCCATGACTCCCACGACTCGGAGGTGTCGCTGCGAATGAAAATATTATGATGTCTCCTTCCAAACATTAATGTTAAAATAGTTTTTAATAGATTCATCATTTTCACACTTATAATAGTACCTACATAGCGGATCACCTTTGTAGGTACATTCTGTATTTCGCGTAATAAAAAATATTTTTGAAGTGAAACTTTTTAAATACCGAAGGCGACGATTAGAATACTAGGTATACTCTACCTATACAATAGAGTAAAGCGACGATTTTGGTATCTTTGAATAAATTTGCTAAAGAAGTTTCACTTCTGACACGTGTGCTCGCTACACACGTCCTTTTTTATTTTAAATCGAAAATAAACATAATATAGCTAGTTAAAATAAGAGACAAAATCACTTTTGATTTTTAATTCCAATGCCAAAAAAATAACTTTCATCGTTTGTCACAATACCTGTCTCTTATATTTATTCCTAAAGTTATATCTGAATCCCGCCGGTAGTTAACGCGCCATTACTCATATTATTTTCCATTACCACGATGGTCATTTGGTAAAAGCAACAATCTTGACAATGAGTGTTCTGTAGAACGAATTCATTACCATAATTACTACGCTATTATCTCCCATTGCAGTTAAAGTATAAATGTGCTTTTAAATGAAAAGCGTTAGGTTTTATAGATAGCCTGTTTATTGCCTTAGCTTTATAACTGTATAATTAAAATTTTATGAAAACAACTAGCTTGTTTTCATGTGGTATTGTTTACATGTTTTTACGCTCTGAATTACACGTGGTGTAATACATTATGACTTAAATGAATAGGTATAAAATAAGTTCAGCTGTTGCTTTTAAATTAAAGGGTTGCCTTGTACTCTTAGAAGATTGGTTTGATTTCTCAAGTATTGTTAACATTGAAATAATTAATGTCAAAAGGGTTTTGACATACACAAAGTTTAATTGTTGAGTCTATAACTTAATTTATCATGTAAACCTCGTAAACACAAATATTATTGAAGATTAGTTTAGAGTTTACAACTAAGAAAGTTTCGGGAAGTTTTCGTAGCAATTTAAGTTACTATACTTACTTAATAATGTTTTTAAACAAACAATATTCAATATTTTACTTTGCTAACAAAGTTTTTTATCATTCTCAACCTGTCGTCGCGTGACAATATATTTTCATTGAACATTATCATAAATAACTATAACCTCACTCAATTGGTATCATCGCCCACGCGAATTCCCGATATTGAGGACCATACGCCTTCTTTGTTGGACCTTCTGCTGACTTCCCATCCGGAGGGCTACCAGGTAAATGTCGATGCTCCTATGGGCTCTTCCGACCACTGCCTAGTCCGGAGTTCAGTGCCAATCTTGCGCCTACCTCGGCCTCCACGTGCAGGCCACCGTCGCGTTTGGCACTATAAGTCTGCAGATTGGGATGGGATGCGTACTTTCTTCTCATCATATCCCTGGAGTCGAGTTTGTTTCTCCGCGAATGATCCTAGTGCGTGTGCTGACTCTGTCGCCGATGTGGTGCTTCAGGGAATGGAGCTCTTTATTCCAAACTCCGTTGTTCCCGTGGGTGGCAAGTCCCAGCCTTGGTTTGGTCGCTCTTGCAAATCGGCATCTCGCCGTAAACAAGATTGCTACCAGGCCTGGGCCAATGCACTCGCATCTAGTGATCCAGACGCCCGTACATTGAAAAGAGAATTAAACTTGGCCTCTAGGTCCTTCAAGAAGGCTATTGCAAGAGCGAAGGCAGAGCACATTGCTAAGCTTGGCGAAAAACTTGCCCTACTTCCTTCGGGAACTCGAGCCTTTTGGGCCCTCGCTAAAGCTGTGCAAGGGAATTTTTGTCAGCCGTCCTTACCATCTCTGCGCATGGAGAATGACTCGTTAGCCCACACAGCAAAAGAGAAAGCCGACCTTCTTGGCTCTCTCTTCGCTGCTAATTCGACGTTGGACGACACAGGGTACTTACCACCTACCATTCCACGATGTGATGCTTCTATGCCCGACATTCGTTTCAGTCAGAGAGCAGTGCGTAAAGCACTCCTTTCCCTGGACGTCCATAAGTCAAGTGACCCTGACGGTATTCCTCCCATAGTGCTTAAGATGTGCGCACCTGAATTGGCTCCGGTTCTCACGCGACTTTTCCGGCTCTCCTACTCTACTGGCGTTGTCCCGAACTCATGGAAGACAGCTTTAGTGCATCCTATCCCGAAAAAGGGCGATCGCTCAGACCCGTCCAATTATCGACCCATAGCTATCACTTCTTTGCTCTCCAAGATAATGGAATCCATTATCAATCGCCAGTTGCTGAAGTATCTGGAAGAGCACCAGCTGATCTGTGACCGTCAGTATGGATTCCGTCACAGACGATCGGCTGGTGATCTTCTAGTATATTTAACACATCGTTGGGCGGAGGCGATTGAGAGCAAGGGTGAAGCGTTGGCGGTCAGTTTGGACATAGCGAAAGCCTTTGATCGGGTCTGGCACAAAGCGCTTCTTTCGAAGCTTTCTTCCTATGGGCTTCCCGAGAAGTTTTGCCGATGGGTCACCAGTTTTCTCACTGAGCGTAGTATGAAAGTCGTGGTCGACGGTTCATGCTCCGAACCTAAGCTCGTGAATGCTGGTGTACCACAGGGCTGCGTTCTGTCTCCCACACTGTTTCTTCTGCATATCAATGATTTGCTGCACGTTAGCAGCATTCATTGCTATGCAGACGACAGTACGTGTGATGCAGTTTATGCCGGCCGCAGCAATATTTCTCGGGATCGCGTCATTGAGTGCCGGAACGATCTTGTGTCCGTAATCGAAACTTCCTTAGATGAAGTCTCGAATTGGGGTCGAATTAACCTGGTCCAATTTAACCCCAATAAGACACAAGTCTGCGCATTCACCGCTAAGAAGAATCCCTTTATCGCGACTCCTGTTTTTCAAAGTACTCCTCTAAAAGCCACAGCCAGTATCGGAATTCTTGGACTCGAAATCTCGAGTGATGTGCAGTTCTCTTGTCATCTGGAAGGTAAAGCTAAGTTAGCTTCGCAGAAACTAGGTGTACTCTGTAGAGCGGGGCAGTATTTCACTCCGAGCCATCGCCTTAACCTTTATAAGGCGCAAGTCAGGCCGCATATGGAATACTGCTCCCATCTCTGGGCCGGTGCACCTCAACAGTATCTCCTTCCATTTGACCGAATTCAACGGAGAGCTGTGCGACTCGTTGGCGAGCCAAGTCTAACCGATCGGCTTGATTCTTTGGCACTGCGTAGAGAAGTCGCTTCCTTATGCGTCTTCTACCGCATTTATCATGGGGAGTGCTCTGAAGAACTGTTTGGTGCACTGCCTGCTGCTGAATTCCAGCATCGTACGGCACGTCATAAGCTGAAATTCCATCCATACCATCTGGATAGCTGGCGATCAACAACTGTTCGCTTTAGAAGAAGTTTTTTGCCTCGTGCTACCGAAATTTGGAATCAGCTCCCGCGGGCAGTGTTTCCAATGAGTTACGATTTGGGGACCTTCAAGAAAAGAGCGTACACCTACCTTAAAGGCCGGCAACACACTCGCCATACCCCTGGTATTGTGGGTGCAAGTGGGCGACGATGATCATTTACCATCAGATGACTCGTCTGCTCGTTTGCCTGCTCTTCACATAAAAAAATAAAAAATAAAAAAATAAGTGAAGATCATATCCATGTATAAGACAAGCTGTGTAGAAAAAAATAATAAGCCCACAGACAAATCTTAATATATGTATATAAATCTCGTGTCACAATGTTTGTCCTCAATGGACTCCTAAACCACTTAACCGATTATAATAAAATTCGCACACCATGTGCAGTTCGATCCAACTTGAGAGATAGGATAGTTTAAACATGTAGGTACCACGGGCGAAGCCGGGGCGGACCGCTAGTATCTAATTTAATTCCTGACTCTACTATATTTATGAAAACCATTAATAATAGTTTTCCCTAATATACACTTTACAGGTATCAGTTACATGTTCATTAGGCATTTTGAACATTGAACAATGTAGGTACATTAATGAATAACTGATCCCAACTTTGTTAGAAGGGTTACTCTTACGAAGCTCAACTCTCTCTAACCCGAATGTTTATTTGCATACCATCCTATGATTTCACATTATATGGCTCACCTGCAACGTTAAAAATTACGTTGAAAGTCATGACTAAACCTAGTTAATATTCAGAACGCGCTACGATTGTTCATACTAAATACGTGCCGGTAGATAGCCGTCGGTTCACGCCTCCGCTTGTTAAATGAATGCCTTTAATAGGCGAAGCTCAAGATACTCCGTGTTTTGCATAGATTAGTATGAATTTTGAACGCAAATATTAACATGTAACACGAGATTTGAATGTGTGGAACGAGCTCGTTCAATCTTACGAACTTTATGTATTGTGGAGCGGAAATATTTAATCGTTTGGAATAAAGTTTTTTGTGCTTGAGTAATAGTTAAGATTTAGTACTGTATGGCTTTTGATTCAGATAAACTCTGGGTCTAAAAAGGTACTAAGTGGCACTAAGCCAGATAACAAAATAGGGTAATTGTAATTGGTGGTAAAGAATGATTAATGGACGTCTTTTTTCATTTCGGAAGAAGGGTTTCTCAAGTGGAAACTTTGCTCTAGAAATTTAAACAAGCACGCGATAAAAAGGTATCATTTGAATTAATAAAAATAAAAGACAGTCGAAATCCAATCAACAGATTTCGATGTTTAAACAGAACAAAAAATTAACACTATCCTTAGATGAAAACAAAGTTAACAGTACAAATTATGACAGCACAGATAAAAAATCTTTTTTGTGGAGTAATTGTGGTTGCACTGAAGGTCGGAGGTTGCACGGTTTAGCGCTCTTAGCATTTCACAATAGCCAGTTATACACTTCAAAAATATTACGGTGAAAAACACGGGAGTAGACACTTTTTTGTGCTCGCCTCAATGGATTTAACTTGGTTGAGTTTGAAGTACGAATGTTTTGTTTTTGCCAGTTTAAATTGTCGTTTGGTGTAATGTCAGTATTTTATGATTTAATTATGCATATGCATATGCATTTACAATCTGAAATTGTAATAGAGATATGATTGTCACTTGCTGTAAAATTTTAAAGAATCTGTAACAGAGTCAATACATATTTTGGTAGCATTGTAAAAACATTCCAAATAATATTATAATTCAAGGATTAGATACCCTTACATGAAATGAATATTACACTTTTTTTAACCCAATAAAAATAGTTCATAACACAAACACTTTTTTACTTATTTTCTAGGGAGCGTGGTAATACATGCAATAATTATGTTAAACATTTCATAGTTTAACTAGCGGAAAGCTCGTACTTCGTAGAAATTATTAAACCATTTATTATTCCAAGCTATAAGCTGTATTATAAAACTTCAACCAAAGCATTTCAATAGTTTTGCATGATCCTGCAAAACTGTTGCAAATATAATCATAACAAATAATTTTCCAATATTCCATGTTAAATAAAAAAGAGTGCGTGTGCCGAGCACACGTGTCAGAAGTGAAACTTATTTGTAAGATTCAAAGATACCAAAATCGTCGCTTTACTCCATGATCAGACGGAATTGCCATATCATGACGGTTACCATGAAATTTCACTTCAATAATTATAAAATTAATGAAATGTGCTGAAATACATAATAAGCATGTTTGAATGATCCAGGACTCTATAAATAGGGAAGAAGTTAAGGAAATGAATAGAACTCTATCTCGCGTGTGTAAACTCTCATTTGACAGTTTTAATTATGACAAGCGACGTGAATAGACAGCCTTAGAACTATGTGGTAATAATTATTTCATTATTGCCATAATTATAAATGTTTATCATTGACAATGACAAATAATACCTAATGTGAGATGGTAATGATGGTATTATAAAATTTAATTAATTATCTACTTACTATAGGTTATAATCTGGATTAACACTATAGAAAAATAACAGTTTATGATCAAGTAACATTGATTTTTGTAAATCATCGTAGGCCTTCATTTTTTATTATTTCCGTATATAATAACTACGTTTATGCGTATGTATGCGTTCATGTTATTAAGACAAAATGTTTTTTGTTGTTTTAATGCTAATAATTAATGCCTCTTACGAAACCGATATCGAACATTACCTATATAAGTATATAACCACCAGAAATCTACATTCCTATTTCATATTAGACAATTATTTCGACATTACACAGACTAACATAAATATTTTATTTTACTTTCTGCACATACCAAGCATATATATCATAAACAACAAATACACAAGGATAATTCCCTTAAATCGACCATCGAACAGCGGATATATAGACCTCTAAATGAGCGCACATGATCACTACATATCATGTTTCAGTTTGCTTTCTAAGAAACCTCGTTGTGATACGGATATGTAATATGAGTACGTTTTTTTAAAGCTCGTTCTGGCCTGAGACGTACTGGGAAATGAATATTATATTGAATTGGCAGTGAAATAAAATATTTGGTTTCGCGTTATGAAATGATATGGTGTGAGTGTCGCGCGTCGTTTATAAATGGCGCATTGATGTACCATTTTAAGTTTTAACACAAATGGTAAAAATAAATACATAACAAATATTATATCACAAATAATATTATAATACTTATTTATAATATTACTAGTAGATGAGCTGATGAAAATATATTAATTTTTACGCAAGTATATAAATAAGTTTTATTCAAAAATGTGTATAAGTGTGTATGTTTGTCTCTCACGCTGCTATGGAGCAATTTGGGAGCAATACAATTATTTGATTTTATCATAGACATAGCGTAGGTATTATGTCAACCACAAAAAAGATCTTATAATATACCTACAGTTTATCTACTTTAATTAATAAAAAAAAAGATAAATATTTTGTAATTTGGCTTTTAATGGAAACATTTCATGTGATTACTTCATTACAATAACTGAAACTGTAAAATAATTCACAAATAAACTTTACAACTAAATAACATGTAAATAACGAAAAGCAATAACAAAACGCCGATACGTCACCGCCCACCGGGAATCTATTTAAATTCCATAAAACAAACAACCCGAGCAGATAAAGATGTCGTCAACCTTTTTTAACTACTGTTTAAAACGGATTTAAGTGTTTCTGTAATTACTCAAATCGAGCCGAGCGTCAAAGGAGTTCGTTAACACGGGATTATCCTTTGAGACGGAACTGACAGTGATAATTTACGTTTTTCTGCCACGTGCAAGTAAATGAACGTCATTGATTTTGTTTTATTGGTGATTATATTGGAATAGATGTAGTTCTCTTTCCTAATTGTCTCTTTAAAAACAAGAAATAATCACACAAGAATTACTGATTGTCATATAGAGGCACAGTCCAAATATATTTACAAAACTTTACCATTCTATAGAGTAAAAGGACTTTTGGATTTTTGTGTGACGTCAGATTTACTCGAAACTTTAGGGATAGTCTAGTTCACGCGAATGCAGAAAAAATGAGTCTGCTAAAAGCTTCGGTCACATAGTACTGCAAAAACCATGCTATATTTTGTCTATGGTCTGACCATGTGGTGTGAAATATTATTCAAATCCATCCAGATTTTTACCGTGAAAGAGAACCATATGGAAGCAAAAAAGGTTGTTAAAAATTCTACGCTGCCTTGAAATTCTGTTTTTATGATTCGCTAAATACCTACTTACTTAAAAAAAATGTGTGATGTAAAGTTTGTATTTGATTTGCTCGCTCATATTATTTACAAACCTAATACCAGAATTATCTAATGTATTTTTTAATGTCACAGACTAGTGTGTTGTTCTTGCTTTTCATAAGTTAGTTAATTTTTGGATGTTATTGTTCCAAAATCAACGTTCCAGCCTAATAAATTATAAACAAAAAAAAATGACATAGCTGATATTTGACAAATCTAACAAGACTTCTCATCCACCAGCCTAATAAATTATAAACAAAAAAAAATGACATAGCTGATATTTGACAAATCTAATAAGACTTCTCATCCAATGGTTAGTTTTGAACCTAAAAATTCTTCATAACTACAGTGATCTCATTATCACCCATGCAAGTCAAGACCTGGCAGTCACAATCTCTTACAGTCGACCAGAGACAACCATTACAGAGTGCCATAGAGTATAAACGATAAACCATAGACACATGGCAAGTCATATAGCACGGCATAAACAACGGAACGGTGGCTAGTCACGCCTCACGGCCGCGCCGACGCTGAGCCAGCGCATTGTACCGTGTATGTGTGGTGCAAATTATACGCTTTAGCTTGCTTATAATGATATTAAATATTATAATTATAATAATCTACCATTTATAAATAAGCCGGGCTCCGGGTTAGGGAAAATGTTGAGCGTGTATAAAAATAATAATATCTAGAAATTTCTTTTATCGCCACATCTATAGAGAACGACTTTATTGATACCAATTATCCTTTTTTAGAAATTTTAAAATTAATTTTAAAATTAAGTGTTAATCCGTAAATTATTTTGCAAGCTTCTTGCATCTTACAGAAAATGTTTCAGTAAAATATAAAATTTTAAACACCAATTCCAGTTTCGCGGGTTTCACCTGCTTTTCGCGGCTTCAGTTGACCACTTATGAAAAAAAAAAACAACAGCTGTCAACATGGCCACAGATAATTTATCGCTGTGAGTCTATAACTCAACGCTTGCATTCCCTGTGCTACGTAGCTGACATTTCGGGCCTCACGTATCGTGTGCAGCTCGGTGTTAAAATGCGTTCTTATTTTTCGCATTGCCCTCTTTCGCCACTGAAAATGTGGGAACTTGCTTATTGTGCTCTTTATTGTCGCTACGTTTAATAACTTGTGCGAATTGTCAAGTACAAAATATATATTTGGCAAGCTTTCAAATTATTGAGAATGATTAGGGAAGGCGTCTGTAGGATTTGTTTGGAAGTAATTGTGGATATAAAGATTTGCATTTACAAAGAATACAATTAATTCAAGTAGTTTTAATTATTTATTGAAAATCAGGATGTTTAAATGGTGGATTTTAATAAGGTAACTTAGACATCGTACATATTCAATATAAACGTAGAGACAACATATTTAAGCATCTTATAATCTCTACATCTTATAATAATTATTATAATCTTAGAATATTATATAAATAAATAAAATTTTGTTACATATCTGATTCCACTTTTGGCTATTTGTTACCAATAAGATCCTTAAAAAATATATAGAAAACAAAATACACGATAATTTAACATGGTAATAAACAGATGTTTAGAACCAAATTGCGCATAAGTACACATACGTTTACTTTTAAACTTTTGAATAACCTACAATCTCTCAGCCATAAAGAAATAAAGTGCGGTACACGCTCTATAACCTCAAGAAAGTGTACAAATTGGTCACAACTAGGACATGAGACACATTTACTGTATACGACACTTTTATAGGAATAATCGTTTGGTCTCGAATTTAAGCTTACTAAGTCTTTCCCATACGTATTGTAGTGGACAATGTTATTGTTCGACGATGATAAAATACAGAGTATTTCCTTGTGTTTACATTTAAGTCTACTTTACAATAAAATAGTTTCAACCTATTTTTCTTCTGACGTAAAAGTAAGTTTCTAAATTCTAAATGAAATATTTTATTCGCATATCATAAACCGACAAAGAATACACCAAATAAATAAAAAAATATTATGGACAAAAATTTAATCGACCTTCCCAAGAGCTTTGAAGTGTATCAATACGAGGCGTTTTATTTTTGGATAAATAAGTATGTCTCAAAGAACACATCAAGTTATATTTTATTAATATGTAAATATTAATATACAAAAACCTCTAGGTGTATATATGCGTGTAATCAAATGAAGTGCTGTTTAATATTTTAACTACTTAGCCCTAAGGTACATATTTAATGTAGGTACGGTAGGTATTTAAATGATACATTAATATGTTAGAGAGACCTAGATCTCCTTTAACTGCCTGAATAAATATACATACAAAATGAGTCACAATTACGATAACGTAAATATAAAATTTAATCCCTATTTACCTTTGTCACAGCATAACGCGTGAAGGGGTAGACCGATTTCGATAATTCTTTTTTTATAATATTCCTTGAAGTATGAGGAGGGTTCTTATGGAGAGAAAACGTAAACATGTACCACGGGCGAGACCGGGGCGGACCGCTAATATCTAATAATAAAACTTTTTGTAAATTTTATTTAACGTAGCAACTCTATCTTTAATATATACTCAATAAAATAAAGAAATATGGCAAAAAATAATAAATAAATCACGATTTGTATCGAAAATCGAACGCTATCATACTTTAGATTTTTAACACATGTGGAAACTGGAAGCATATGTGTGTGATTTTAAATCTATCGCTCTTTGACACATAATTTTCAAAACTTACAAGAGCAAGAATGAAATTGCATATTATTCGACAAAATTCTACACGAAGCAATAATAATTCACATCTAGATAACTCATGCTACGAATGCAATATCGTAAAATGGCTATGAAAAATTGTTCATACATTTCCATTAAAGTCGGGGCAATACGAAACGATTATATTTTAAACAATGTATGTTGATTAGGAACAGAATTTATATTACAGAAGTATTTGAACAATTGATAATATCCAACTTTTATCGCGGACCATATTATACTGGACGTAGCATGATAATTGTTTGAAAATTAAACATGTCCTATAAATTTATAAAACAATGGTTTTATCGTAAACTATGTTCGACTTTTTACAAACCTGAATCCTGAAGCCTAAATTTTCAGTTATACATCAATGATCATTCGGTTCCAGAAGTTTCTGGAAGATTTAAAAATTTCTCACAAGTATATTTTTTCATAAACGAGTATAGCAGGCAAAGGTTAATCTTGATGAGCTACAAAGCATGTTAAAAGTATAAATCAGATAAGTTATGTTGAGGATCATTCGTTTTAAAAGGCGTCTTTTGAATTACGTTTGATACAGATCAGCAATGTCTTTCGATTTGCGAATATCGAGATGTGATACGAATGATTCACGAATCTCAGGTGGTTTTTAAAAATCGATATACCACGATAATCTTTTTACGTTTTATGTCTTGCAAAAAGCTATTCGCGGTAAAATTTGTCATCATAATTTTTTACATTACCTTTTTTATTGCCGACAAAAAACGGAATGGAGTCATTATTGCCCCAAAATTTTGCGATATTTTAATAAGTACAAATAATTGCTATATTTCAAGTCGTAAATAATTCTCCCCTATTTTAGCTAAAGGTTGGTAATTACCCGTGTAATAGACCTCCGAATGACGTTAAGGTTTATGATAAAAGGTTGCTAATAAAACCTAATGCGGAATTTGTCTATTTTAAATTTCAAACAATTTTGAACTCTACCTTAGTAATATTATGATTAAAGATTACTTGGATGTTATTTTTATAACATTTGAGTAAAATCAGCTTTTGCTTTTAGGTGTTATATTTAAAATACTGAAGTTCACCGCCCTAAAATAATATTTTTCATAATAAGAAAATGTAGAGAAAGTTCACGTATCAGAATTTATAATCACAGTGGAGTTTAGCGTAATCAACTAATTATAAGCCTTTGCATAAACAATTTACAGTGTAGGTAAATTATACAAAATATGAATTTCTACGAACTATTTACCAACATGTCGTAGGTAGATGTTATAAGTATCTGAATATTCTGCGTAGCTGGCGTAGCTGAGTGAACTGTCATAAGACCATAATTATTATCGGTCAGTGTGAGTATTTAATTTATTGCATTCTAAATTCTAATAAACGGTTGCACAGGATTTCCAAACCATATCAAATTTGTTAGCGAATCTATATACTAAAACTGAATCGCCAAATGTGTTGCTAAGCGCAAATCTCGAAAACAGCTGAATAGATTTCGTTATTTTTTTTAAATAATATTCTTTGAAGTACGGCTGGTTCTTATGGAGAGAAAACAGACGTACCACGGGCGAAGACGGGGCGAACCGTTAGTTTAAAAAAAATACAAAACTAGGTACTGAACTATTATCCGGTAATAAACACCAAATATAACGTTGTTAGTTGCACATATAACAAGCGTAAAACATATCTCCGTGTTAAAAACGTGACGTTATTTTAAACATATTTCTAACTAGGATTCCCATGCGGCGGTGCTTCGCGAACTTTTTTAGTTGCCGCTTATCAGTCGGCCCGCGTGCCTCACTGATATATTTACGACCCCAACTTTACTCATTAAATTGTACTGACATATTTTCTGAGGATAATATTTTAGATAGGTCACTAGGGCGGGCGGGATTCACATGTGCATTTAGTACCTACCTACGTCCTTGAGTTCCATAATAATTTGGTATTCTGGATACATTGCTACCTATTCAGATAGGTATGGTACCTTTAGTTATTCCAAAATCTAAAGACTATCACTCAATAGACAAGTCAACAAAGAGCATGCGGCCTAATAAAGTACGCACGTACTCAGATAAAAAATAAATCAATGGAACCAAAAAATACATTTTTGGCACTACTATAGAATAATAAAGTGTTTTATATTAATTATAATATAATTAATCTTCAATTTGAGCTCAAGAATGAATGCCCCGCTTATATTTCATCCGAATTCGGGTCGATTAAAGAGACTTAAATCAAAAAAGTTAATTTTATAAAATATGCTTT
Source organism: Colias behrii (assembly GCA_029959065.1). Classification (NCBI taxonomy): domain Eukaryota; kingdom Metazoa; phylum Arthropoda; class Insecta; order Lepidoptera; family Pieridae; genus Colias; species Colias behrii. The sequence goes on from JARWMC010000013.1 coordinate 3,262,262, forward strand.
ATGTACAACTTTTATGAATGAAATTGTTAAGAGTAGATAATCAGTAAAAACAGTTGAAATAAACTCTAATTAACACAACCGACTTATCATTTTCTTTTTAAAAACTTTTAATGTCCACAAAATAATAAATGAAACGTGCTGTTATCAACAACAAAGTTCTTCAGTTAAAAAGTAATAGTTATGAGTGTCTCTCTATCTTTATATTATGGTTATTCATTTAGTTAGATGGAAGATAACAAAATACCATGAAGCGTTTTGTAGATAACATAAAAACTAAAAAGTTAACATAGCATGCGATTCACTGCGGCCCAAGCATTTAATTTAGTCCTGATTTGTTTATAGTTATTTTGAAAATACTTTTTTAACATCCATAATAATTTCTATTGCTTATTCGTGTTATTGATAATAGTAAACAACTTCAGTAATAGGGTCGATTTCACCAAATAAAAACCATTCAAATCCACGACAAGCTGCATGGAATAAAACTTAGTTTCGTAGAACTCGCATTGCTCTGTTTCTATTGGTTTTAAAGTTATTATATTATGTTGCGCCTTCCTAAATAAATGGATAAGCTAACAGTGAAATAATTTTTCAAATCGGATCAGTGGTTTCTGAGATTAGCACGTTCAAGCAAACAAACAAACTCTACAGCTTTACAACATTAATTAATAAAGAAATAGTGCTACGAGATATGCGATAGAATTAATAAAATCAGCTATTTATGAAATAAAAAATATAAAAACTAATCATGATCAAAAAGCCAATTACATCTCATTTAATAGGTAATTCATCATTCATTATTTATATTATTTCATACTGTTATTGAAGCGATACTAATATGGTTAACAGGGTTTATGTCTAACGAGTTGAAATATTATGTGGAACCCAGAAAGTTAGTAACTACAGGAATTTAGATTAGCTTAAACCCAAGTCAGTACAGTTGATTGTTGATGAAATATAATTCCAAGCAACCTTTGATCTCAGATATAAGCAATTAAACTCATTATACTTACATAAATTGGCCTTAAAGAATGCTTCGAATTTTGTAATTGTAAGTGTAATCTATAAAAGATTACACTAATATAATATTTCAATCTATGCTAATTTTATAAACCTGGTTTGTTTGTTTGTTTGTTAGAACGCACTAATCTTAAGAACAACTTACGAATTGAAAAAATATTGCACTGTTAGATAATTAATTAATTTATTGAGGAAGGCTATATATCATTACGCTAACACCAATAGGAGCGGAGCAATGCGGGTAAAACCGTGGGGCGCAGCTAGTACTTAATTAAATTCGAATACGTTCCCAATATATAAATTTTGTAATCCCATCACGTATTCGTGTCGAAATGTGACCCTCGCATCCTTTCTTTAAAACGATGTTTAAAACATAATCAATATGTAATCTTCATTGCAATTGATATCGTGATAGGACAAGCCAATTTACATACGTGCAAATTGCATAATGCCGCGGTCACGACCACGTTGGCCCTGACTCACGATGGTTTAGTAATTAGCTGTTTGTTTAGAAGGGCTAGTTTAAATAGTCCCTAGCGCCTAGGTTATAGGGATCAATTTCAGTCATCGAATTTTGGGAGATGTTATCAGGTCATGTTTTGGGTGTTAGGAATATAGTTTTCTGTAGATTTGTTGCGATTCTAGTGATTAATTTTGCGAAGATGTTATCAGATCATTTTTTTGGGTGCAATTCAGTTTTCTGTAGATAATATTTTGTGTTCCAGATGAATTAGAATATGACTATATATGCTCTATGATAGGTTTATTATAAGTCTCTTTCTAGAAACACGCAAGTTGCGAAAGCTTAATTAGGTTTCCTTTAATTTCGTAACTTATTAAAATCTTTCCGTTTCCAACTCCCAAACACTTTTACAAAGTTATTTAAAGAGTTAGTTAAGCTAATTATAGTTTTTCTGCTTATACCAGCTTTATAATCCTATACTCAATTATTTACCATCCAGAATCCTGAAAGCAAATTGTCGTTGTAGAAAAAACAAAAGTAAAAACAAGCTTCCAAAAAGTTTTATAATTGGGGACATGCCTGAGTTCTTTTATAAACAAAACATGCATTAATACTGTTTATTTTTTACTGGTTGGTTAAATGATGAGTGAACTTTTATTATACGACAAAATTGAAACGTCGTTTTGCAAAATAATCAGATCAAAAGAATAATATAGTTTTTATTATATGGGACTTCAGTACTATCTACTTATTCTTAAAACGTTCTCACTACATAGTATAAAACAAAGTCACTTTCCACCGTCTGTGTCTGTATGCTAAGATGTTAAAAAATACCCAACAGATTTTGATGGGGTTTTTTTTAATAGATAGAGTGATTTAAGAGGAACATACTAAAACATACGAAGCATACGGGCAAAGCCACGGGCAGAAATCTAGTAATTCATATAATAATAATAAATGTATGATAAATTATAACGTTTGAATAAGTTTATAGTTGGATAATTTTGTATCTAATTATACCTGTCCCTTGCGATTTTGTTTCAAATTCACTTATAAAATGGGTCAATAGCTAGACTTAAAAGTTTAGGAAATTACCCTAATTTACATATTTTACCCATAAATTATTATTTTTTAGACTTATGCAAAACACTAGGAATAATTATAAAGCTATAACCTAAAAACTCAATTTTTATAGTGTCCCTACAATAACTAATGTCTAAGCTAATGTCTCATACAAACCCTAACTCATGAGTCGTAAACATATTATTATTATTGGTAACCATTGGTTACTATTGTCCAAACTCCAACGCATGCCTCATGGTTGCCACCCGTTGATATGCCGATATTCATGACCTTAGATGTGTTTGGTTCATTATGGAACATAATGGATAGATGTTTTAGTTGAATAGTACATGACATGGGAAGATTTGATACTACTTTTTATAGCTGTTGAAACAAAAGAGGCAAGATAGTTATCTCATGTTGACTAACTTTAAAATTTAAAGAAATTAATACAGGCTCAAAATTCTAATATGAATAGGTATACTTCAAATTTGATGGAGATATTGTTTTCCTAATTGAGGTTTGTACATTTTATTTGTGTGAACCCTACCGTTAAATATGAATAATTGATAAATATCACACACTGCCGAATGACGCGAGTGAAGAATTTACAGGACATAGATTTTCAAAGCGTTTAAAACTGTCATATTCAATCTACCTACCTAATACCTATCTAGTAATAAAGAACAATATCTTAGTTATGAATATAAACCAAAAAAACAATTTTACATTCAAACGCACGGCCCACATTCAAAATATTGATCACACGCTGCGCTATTCAATAGTTAATGCCGAAAAGCGAGATCGATTACATAATCGTCTCGTACACATCAAAGAAAGCACATTGAATCGATGAATCCCCTCAATTCATTGCTCCCTCGATTTAAGCCTCCTGGAGGACCGAATAAAGGCCCTTCACTCGGTACATTATCGATGTTAATACGACTTAATCGATTCAATGCATCCGAGTGAATGGGTTTCTTTCAGGGGATTATATCTTATTTGGGCACACGTGGAGCGTTTAGTATATGCGGGTAATCAAAGGATAATATAGGTTGTACGGTTTGATGTACAGGTGGGGTGGGAACATGCTTTCGCATGAGTGAGTCAGCTTGTCGCGGAAAGTATATAAACCTACCAGATTAAAGACCGATTTGTAAAGGATTTAAAAGGAATGTGTCCGCCACAGTAGCCATATAAATTGCATAGGGTTTATTTTTATTTTTATCGATTCCGCAGCTACTAATTTAGTGTGATAATAACTGCTTTAATTCATATTTCACGTGATATTGCAAAATAAAATATAAGTAATAAATATAATAAAATCTTAAACAGCTTTAAGCTAAAAATTAAGAAGAAGGTAGAAAACGTTTTATTACGCTACTAAACACAATAAACACTTTTAATGCCTCAGCCCCCGGAATCACAGGACACAGACACAATAGAAAATCTATTGTGTCGTTGCCCGATCGGGCCGCTCGGTGGTCAATGGGTTAAACTGGTAATAAAATTTGAAGCTGTTAAAGTTCAACATTTGTTAATTTCAACTGTTTTGCTGAATTGTTTTTATGTTATTATAACTCCAAGTTATTAAATACATCGTTATTTTTCTTAATGCAATCATTTGCTGTAATCTTGGTTCACTTAATTTTCAGACATGAGTTATTAGTTTCTTTACTTACTAAACATGATTATTGATTAGCTAAAAACCTTTGAGTCAATTAAAACTATACCAAATTGTAAGGAGAACATTCAACAAATTTACAACAAGAGTCATTACTCAAAGCGACGAAGCTGTTAAAATGAAAAACTGTTATAACTTGCATTATTTATCTGTGGCAAGTAACCATAGCGATGCACCCTTATTGAACAAACGGCCAAAAATGAATAAAACCATGTCGTTCAAAAGATACAATCTTTGTTTAGAAAATGTGCCACAAACACGCTTCCATAACAAGCAAAAATACATACAGTTAATATAGTAACATTTAATAATAATACGATTAAAATAAATATTAGAAAAAATAAATAAACATTTGCGTTGAGTTAGGTGGGTATCCTTATACAGTTGTCATCACAGGTTGTCATATTCAGGTTATTAGCTAAACAAACAATTTTCAAATAAATATGAAAGCTTAGCTCCCGTTAACTTCACGTTATCAAAAGTCTTTCTACACTTTTCCTTTTTGTGGTTGAAACAATTAGTATATTCTCGAAGTCCAATATATCAATATGTCAAATGACAACCAATCCATTTAGCAGTTAATTTGCGAAATGTTACAGAAGCAGAGTTACTTTCGCATTTGTAATTTTAGCAACGGATGGATGGTTCTTTTAATGGTGATATCAATAAAATCAATATTTGATTTATTATAAGATATGATAAAGGAGAAAAATATAGATAAAATATAAGAATAGGATTGAGAGACACAAATTCTTCAATCATCATAATAATTGGGATATAATTACCAGCAATTTTCTGGGTATCTAATATCTATGCAAGATTTCCCCACTAAAAAAAAAAAAAGGATACCTTAAAATTAAAAAAAAAATACAGCATACTACATATTACTTAATACTTACAAAAAGTTTAGATTATAATCTTAATATATATAAATCTCGTGTCACAATGTTTGTCCTCAATGGACTCCTAAACCACATAAAATTCGCACACCATGTGTAATTCGATCCAACTTGAGAGATAGGGCGCTTGTGCACTGCATTCGAAAACAATTATATCTACAGCGACTCGTAGACACAAAAAACCATCCGGAATAGGGAAAAGTGAAATGTCGGACAGTAAAATTACGTATAGTGCACAAGCTAGCATTTAGATTAATGGCGTGCCATACCGGACCGTAAAAAATCGGAATGCCGGACAGTAAAATTCCTTGTAGTGCACAAGCGCCCATGGGATAGTTTTTAACATGTAGGTACCACGGGCGAAGCCGGGGCGGACAGCTAGTAATATTATATAACACGTAATAGCGTGTATTAAAAAAAACAATATATCAAAGCTAGAGTAGAAACAATAGCTATTATAGACACAATCGATTTTCGTTACATCGGTATTCCACATACCCACAACTCATAACATAATACGTGTAATTATTTCTTATACAATAGGATATGTTCAAAACTATGGGAACAATTAAATATTCGTAAACCTACGTCCTTCGTATATCGTTAAGCTGAATAGAGCTATTGTGAATTCAAAACGTATTGGCCATGCTTGGTACTACATTGTACGCCTTGAATATGAACACCATGTGGTAGTATGTCTGTGGATTTCGATTAGTTTTATTAATGGAAATTAATGACAAAAAAGTATGGTGAAATAACTTAAACTATTCAGTAAAAAGTCTTAATAATCAATTGTTTTTTGTAAAGATAAACTTCGTTTAACTTAAAGATAAAACTTCAATGAAACATAAAAATCAGAGTTTTACGGGAAATATTTATGGTATTATTGTTGCTAATTTGTTTTTATTTTTGTTACAGGTAAGCAAACATATTTATTTTTTATCTTTATGGATAGAGACACACAGGAATTGTAAAAAATATTCTCATCTCAAAAGGATAAGCAAGCATGGGATACGAAGACTATCAAGTGTTAAGGAACTATTGTAGATTTAATGGGGTCGGCTTTCAAACTCATCTATGTATATAATATTACCTATTAATCTTAAGTATCCTTAAGATCCTATCCCGTTCATATGCAAATGATTAGCGCGTATGTATGTTGGTTTTGGTGTTTGCAATAATGATTTTTTAATTGAGTAATTTCTCTTTTTTCTATGAAATATACAATATGTTTTCAAGTACGTCTAAATATTTTGTTCAATTCACATCTAAGACTTATTTCATGAATGACTTTGCCTTATTTCATAATTCATATTCCAGAACTTTCGAACATTAATCATTTAATACGTACACCATCGTATTTTAAATATATTCCTGCGTGGATTGGAATAAATTTTAGTAAAATAACATAATTAGGTCAAGCAGGCCTGATGACCGGATCGTATCCGCCTGCTGAAATTTAATCGTATTTAAGGTTTACACATTCGACCAAAACGATCCAAATATACTTAATTGCATTATTTATTTTAATTAGCTGATCCATGTAAATCACCTGCTCTGAAAGATTATTTTTCCTATTTTGATACAATATTTATTATTATGCTCCGTTTTTTTTGCCGTATGATGTTCTTACCCTCTAGAGTCTAGACCATGTGACCATGAGTGATGTGACCATGAGACCTACTCATTAAGTGGACTATCAACTTTAATAATTGTTTAATTTGAACCAGTTTTTAAGATTAGCTGATAAACAAACAATCAAAAACTTCAGCTTTGTAATATTGATAGAGATGAATTCAAACAAACATTAGAAAAATCTCATCGCGATTCAAATTTTAAGTAGAAATGTCGAAAAGATTGTGCAGAATATTGGAAGGGAAAATGTTCACCTTAAAAAATGTTGAACAAATCGCTCTTTAAATTGCAATATACCTTTCGATCTCTTTCGTTTTAACATCCGCTTACAAATTGAAATTCAACGAGCATTTGAGTCAAATAATCTTGATGGGTCGATGAGATCCCATTATAATAATGTACACATTTGCTCTCGTTTATATAACATTTTCTTTCACATTTAAAGATACAGTAAATACAAATATTTACATGTAATTGAGGTGAATTTTACTTAATTATGGAGATGCGTTGCTTTGAATGTTATTTTCCCAGTGATCTAATATAAATGTTTTCTTTAAACACAAAATTGTCTGTGAAATGTGATTATGAAGAATTTTTGTATTTGATTTAAGTTTAATTTTAGTCGTTATTTCTTAAATAAAATGTCCAAGGTTTGAAAAACGTACATAAAATTAAAATGGGATAAAATTAAATTGGGGATGATGTAAATATTCTGAAACTAAATTAAGACAGCGGTGTTCTTGTGTTAGTGGTAGATTACCTATAGTTATTTAAAACTTCATTTTTCTTTACCGCAGAGAAAGTGAATTGAATGCTTGTTATCTATATAATATTATAAAGCTGAAGAGTTTGTTTGTTTGTTTGTTTGTTTGAACGCGCTAATCTCGGGAACTACTGGTCCGATTTGAAAAATTCTTTCGGTGTTAGATAGCCCATTTATCGAGGAAGGATATAGGCTATACATCATCACGCTACGACCAACAGGAGTGGAGCCACGGGGGTGAAACCGCGCGGAGCAGCTAGTATTTAAATATTCAGTAAAGTATTTAGAACATCATTGTATCCTTTTATTACTGAACATTATCATCATCTTAATTAGAACCGTTAATTCGCGCGAACAAAAATTTGAACATAATTTAATAAAATTTATTCTCATAATACTTTGATCCTTTAAAACGAACCGCCCAACAATATTTTCGCATTACCGCCGACAAAGGTTTTGTAAAGCGCGATTTTAATGACTCATTGTTTACACACAATGGGACCTATCCGCAATTACAAGCGAATATGGTGAGCCTAACGAGTTATCGAATTATATATAACTAGGTATTTAAACGCCTATTATATTGAAAGCTATTTATGTATGAATGAATGCGAGGAAACATCGAGATTCAGGAAACTTTGACCTTTATAATGTGAAATCTGAATAATTATGTCCTTCGACGATAAAAATCGACAGGTAAACGAAAATAAATAAATTCAATTATGAGGGGCAAATTTGATGGAAAAATCGTATTAGTCGTCCATTTGAGCGTCCGCGTCCTATCGATAAATATTGAAACTGCTTATGGAATTTTTTGTAAAAAATTACATGTAAAATTGTGACGTATAGATAATAAGTAAAGTAGGTATAATCAGTTTGCACCCGACAGTACAGTAGATACTAATTAATGAAGTAAGTAGTTTTTTCTTAAATCACCAGAATAATAATTATTATGCTTTCGATATGATTAGTTTTTGCTCTATTTACTAATTATGTCTTGTTTGAAAAATATAGAAGTCAATATTTGGTAAATCTGGATTCAAAGTCGAATAAAATGAGGAATTAATTTACTGCGTATTTGTAATTTTGCAGAAACATGCCAAGTGTAGAGTCATGCTTCTTGAAGGTAACTCATTAATTCTCAGACCCTTTTGCGAATGAACTTTGATGACTTGCTCAGCCTACTTTACCTATTCTTAAGGTCGATATGTCAACGATATAAAAAGCCACCAAAATCAACATGTTTTTAAATATAACTACTACCTCCTTCTAATAGTATAATGTAAGCCTAAAATTGTTAATTGTGTCTTATGATTTTGTGCAAAAATATAAAGGAATTTATAAGATTAAAAAATCAAAATATTTGTAAAAGTAAACGTTTATTTATGCATTAGTACATCACGTAGAGAATCACATAAAAGTTTGAACATATTCAGATTTTAGTAGGCTAAAGATTGTCCACGACAATCACAGATACAATGAATTATATGGAAAATAATGAGGACTTATACATTAGCAATATCCTTTACTCCGTGGTTACGGTAACTTCGCCATTTTCAATAAGAACGACGACTTTAATGCGGGGGATGCTAGCAGCATTATCGACTACTATGACGGGACCGGCAGAGATTGGCTCGTAGTCATCAAAAATAGCGGGTCCAACAGAAATGGGTTCACCATCGATGATTGCAGGTCCTACAGAAATGGAATCACCATCAATGTTAGGGGGTCCGACGTTGACGGTTTCATTTGGTCCGACGTTGATAGATTCTTCATCGACAACAGCGGGTCCGACGGAAATGGGGAGACCATCGACGACAGCGGGTCCGACGGAAATCGGTGCACCTTCAATAACAGCTGGTCCAGTAACAATTTTTCTTACATGGTACACGGGGCTGCCGAGAGCCATGGCGAGAAGGGCAGTGAATGCAATGAAGGACTTCATGTTTACCTGCGAACAAAATTTTCAAATGTTTATACGTATACACCAATATTGAAATATTATTTATATTTATATAATATTCCAATATTGGTATATATAATATACATAATATTATTTATATAAATATTATTTATACAGGGTGTCCCAAAAAGTAGTGATGAACGGAAGCTGGGAGGTAGAGGACCTATAGGGCTATCCGAATCACCCCCATGTATGTTATGCGATTTTTCGTATTTTCGGAGTTATGACATTTTTTTCAATTTTTCATCTATCGCTGAGTACGATGAGATTTTTACTTATGGTGACGTGAATTATTGCGCTAGATGCTTGATTTTTTATGTGTGCTAAGCTGAAAGATAGGCTAATTCAGTATGGTAACATTTACTATCGTTAGATCTTCGAATGGAATAAAAAAAATAATTAAATGCCAAGAAAGATAAAATTACCCAGTATGTTCACAACTTCAAGGGCCCATAAAAAAATAAAATCACATAAAAAAAAGTTTTCCATTTGGCTTTTAAAAACTTGCTCAAAAGATAAAATTGCACTGGGTAATTTTATCTTTCTTGGCATTTAATTCTTTTTTTTTATTCCATTCAAAGATCTAACGATAGTAAATGTTACCATACTGAATTGGCCTATCTTTCAGCTTAGCAAACAAAAAAAAAATCAAGCATCTAGCGCAATAATTGACGTCACCATGAGTGAAAATATCATCGTACTCGGCGATAGGTGAAAAATTGAAAAAACGTCATAACTCCGAAAATACGAAAAATCGCATAACCTACATGGGGGTGATTTGGATAGCCCTCTAGGTCCTCTACCTCCCAGCTTCCGTTCATCACTACTTTTTGGGACACCCTGTATACTTAAGTATGTTATAAGTATTTAAAATGATTTATATTTTTTTTTTTGTGTTTAACAGTGCAGTAATTAACATGTGCAAATACTTACAATTCAAATGTATCTGATACTGAAACTAAAAAAATCAAGGGTTTTATACTTTATTTTCGCCCGTGAGTATCAATGATAGGAATTAGTAATAAATTAAAGTATTAATATGTCATGAGCCCTTCATTGGAAAATTCTGTATATCTTTTAGATAAAGTAGCTTTGTTTTACTGCTTTGATACAGACAGTCATATCTTTACTAGGCCGCCCCGATACGTTGTTATCACAAAAACAGAAGTGGGATCAAGTCTAGGAATTTTTTGTAAAATATATATAATAAATAAGAATTAGTATGATATACAAGGAACTACTACTAGACATAATACATATAATATATATAACATAAATTTATGAAACGCATGGTGCTGGCAATAAAATAGTTTCTTTTGAAAATAAAAATGTTCACTTCAGTGTCAAGGGTAATCTTGATTTCCACGTTCAAGTGTACCAAAATAGTTTACATTTTACAGTGAACTTATATCTCACATAAAGGAAGAATGATAAAATCTGAAACAGTTACATTTTAAATTTGTTCATTTTACATATTCACAACAAATAATAAATATAATGAATGAGTTAATTAAAATATATTGATTATAGTCTTTAAGTCAAAATATTAATTAAAAAAAATAATAATAATTATTGTTATAGGCAATTGATAGCATTTATTGAAATTTATAAGATTATGAAGAAGCCTTTACCAATAGAGTTTAAAATCTGATGTTTACAGCACATTAAACAGCATCAAGAACAATGGTAAATCAATCAAAAATTAATACCATTATCCATTTGTAAGGTCACATGCTTGTCTGGAATATATCTACTTAATACAAACATTTATATCAAATATAGATGTTATTGAAATATTGATATAAAAAGTGTTAAGCCTGACGTTTTATCAAATAATTAAGGAGGAAGAAATGAATAAGAAGATTTTGCAAACGGCTGATAAATAGTCAGGGAATTTTGGTGCACATTATAGTGAGCATTAGCATTTAGGCAACTTTTTATCCAGACGAGTAGGTACTAGCGAAACCACGGGCTGAAGCTAAAGAATCCATCTTTACTATATATATAGGTAATATGAAATCATAGACATAACACTCATAGTGAACGGTCATCAGTTAATATTTGCTTTGAGTTTTACCAACGGACGCTTCGCCCATAAATCTGGGGTACAGGTAAATTAGCTTGGAGAAATTTTTGCATATGTAGTGGTGTGTATATTACTCAGATCTTAGAGCGCGTTTCCACTATATCGTTCTGGCCTATACAAAAATGTTTCGATATCCTAACATTACTATTTAATTTTATACTTATTCCTAGCAACACTTTTGTTTTCAATAAAAACAAGTTTTTATTTGAAAGAAAATGGTTTTGACTTTATAAAAAAAAATATATCATTCAATTTCACGTCCTTGAGCAAACGACAAGGCGACTACCGTGAAACAATAAAATATCGTGTCCATAATAATTTGTTTCATAATTAATATTTGACCATAATAATTACGAAACAAAACAAATAAATAAATCGTCACTTGATAGTGGAAAGTGGAAACACGCACAAAACCAGAATAAACCAGTTTACGCTGTCCGCAGGTGCCACGTGCAGTCGTTTGGTACCGTTAGAACATAAAGCAGACATTTAATTCAAAAATTATAATTATTACGTAGTTTAATTGTTAAATTTTGTATTTGTTGATTGTTGTTATTATTTGTTATTATTGTTATAATATTTGTTGAAGTGTTTAATTTGTGTGTAAGTGTTGTAACTTTATATTGTTAATTCAAAATGGCTCCAGTGTTAAAACATGGTCGAGGCAAGCCTTTGACTTCTCAAACTAAAGAATTAAACTTTACATGTCGTTTCTTTTTCAGGTTAGTAAATTTTTCATTTTAGTAACATTGTTAATGTAAAAGTTATACGTATGTTAAGGCCGTGTACGCGGTCCGTGCGCTGTTTGGCTCAAATATGTGATTTTTCAAACCAGATTGTCCATCAACCACTTATCTTACAAACATATGAATTACTAATAATTTTAGGAAATTTTATTGTCTATGTAGTTAGTTAAGAGTTTTTTTCAATTAATACAGTATTTGTGAATACCATCAAGATAACTGAGCCGATGATTACTTGATTTCACTTTTAGTGTCAATTTCGAAGCTAAAAATATCTGAAATTGCTGACAGATCTAACACACAATTATTTTTAACTAACTGCAAAAATCCTTATTAAAATAGTTAGTTAAAAGATTTTTTTATTTTGGACTCCTAACTTACGAAATTAAAATCCGAACAATGTGAATTTTTTTAGAAATTATAGTCGACAAAATGATTATTTTCACCAAGATATTTGACTTTATTGAATATAATTTATACATATTGCAATAAAAGAATGTCTTACTTATAAGATAAAATTTAAAAAATCAACTAAGGTACCTCTAGTATTTTTCTACAAATTTTTTTAAAGTACTATAAAACACTGCGCGCGACCCGATTAATATCAGTCGGCAGCGAGCCTTTCCAGAGAGAGGACATGTTGCTCGGCGCTCTCCTGTGGACCTATGCTGTTCATAGTAAAAGGATAGCGCAAGCCGCGATCTATCGTAATAGATCGCGGAGATTTTGACTTGCGTTAAATTGAATATGCGCTCTTAAATGTGCAAATATTAAAATAAAGTCTCATCTTTTTCAGAGGAGAAACACATATAGTTTAATTAAATTTAATTTAATTTAATTTAATCCCTTATATATGTCGTGGCCATATCGTAGATTTGCTCATTTCATGATATGATCGATCATTTCGTGAAATGATCGCATTGCATGAAATGATCGAATGTCTATTGGCCACATCATGATGTGGTTTAGGCAGATCAATGATAAGAAATCGTTTCTCGATATGGCCAACTAAACGCGCGGTTTTTTCATGAAATGATCAAAATTATTTGATCATATCGTAAAATAGTTACATTAATTATTGGTAGAGGCGCTGCAAGCTCTGTGTTTATGTGATAACTGATAATATGGCGGCCGCTGGCGAAAATTTAATTATTCGCAGTTAAAAACTTCATAATTCGTTTAATAACAATATGAAGAAAGTCATAGCAAAGAATTTACGACGAAGAGGTTCGAGTACTATGGAAAATGTGGATATCTTATATGTATTGAAGAAAAAATGCGTCTTAAATAAAAGGATTTAAGACGCATTTTTTCTTTTAGGATATATATTTATATATCCTACTATATTATTATGATTGTTTGTTTTTTTAAAAAGCGATCCGCTTCTGGCACTCGCCGGCCGCTACCGCGGCACGCTCGCTTTGCTCGCTCGGCTCGTGCGTTGTTTATCAAAGTCTAACCTAACCTAACCTAACTGTTTTCTATTGCAAAAACCATTCGCTTCTGGCATTCGCCGGCCGCTGCCGCGGCACTAACTTAAATGACACTAAACAAGTTCTTAGAATATTCTGAATTTTTTTAATATTTTATGGACTCTCTATATTTTATACGATCTGGCCAAATGTGGATGATCAAATCGTGAAACGTTGACGATTTAACGATCTGATCAAACTATGTTGGCCATTTCCTGAAATGCGACCATTTCGTGAAATGATCAATCATATCATGAAATGAGCAAATCTACGATATGGCCACGACATATTATATATAAAATAAAAACTAAAAATAAAATGTTGTTTTATTTTATTTGCTGACCATACACTACTACAAACGCAAAAATTTCTCCAAGCTAATTTACCTGTATGACGTTATCTTTTGAATTATTGTCCGTGTGCGGACATCCTTAAATATGTTTGGTTAATGCACTGGGAGCTACTCTTGGAATCGTGATCGAATAAATTGAATTAATTTGGGTTAGTTTGATACTTAACATTGTTTGAAAAAATGTAGAGTATTCGGATGAATCCAATTATTGTAAATATTAATTTAGTCTGCCAACGTTGTGTTTCTGATTGATTCTTTGACATAAAATGGCGTCTATATTGATGGACTTTGCAAAAAATATAATATGTAAACACCTATTTATATAAATAAAACACTTTTGCCTACAATGTTTTGTTAGAAAATATTAATATAAGTCAAATATTGCTTGTCCAACTCATGCTATAATTTTGATACAACATTTTAGTTTTGTTGTCAATAAGCATTACCTAAGTAGATAATCATCGAATATGAACATGTTGCAGACACAAATAGCTAATAGGCGGTCTATATTGTCACTTATACAATCAAGAGACAAACTTATCACAATAGTTGTAGGTACCACAGATAATATAATACTATACTAGGTAGTACTATTTTGCGTAACCTATATCCGAAAGTGAAATTATTAAATTACGGATCACGGTCCATAAATCGCAAGACCACACCCAGGATGTTACGATGCATGGCCATTGTTCTTTAAAGAACCATGAAATATTTTGGTATATGTACGTACTGTATTGGGGAACAATATGGTATTGGCATGTTGGGTTTATTTATGAAGGTTAATGTGTACAGATACTTCCAGTTTAGGGTGTTTTTACACCAATAATGTGCGAGGATGTGTTGCGAGGAATGTGTTTGTAAATAACCAATCATATCGCTTCATTTAGTTTGAAGTTTGAAGCGTTTAGCGTTTGAAGCGATACTATTGGCTAATTACAAACACATTCCTCGCTACACATCCTCGCTACACATCCTCGCACATTATTGGTGGGAAAGTACCCTTATTTTGATATTGCTAACATTATTGTATACTATCTGACTGTCATTGTTTGATTACTTATTTTTTATGCGATTTATTGTTTTATTCGTTTATATAAAGTGGGTAATAATTGAGGCTTATAAATAACAAAAGCAATTTTATCTTCGAACAATGGCGAAAATCATTTGTAACTAGTGTTCCGATAAGAAAGTGGAGTAAATTTACATTATGAGAATCTTCCTTCTTTTCAATATTCGAGAACAACAGAATCCTTAAGGGGGTTTCATAAGCTATAGTATCTTTATGAAACTGTTCGTAAAAAAATAAAACAGAAAAGGCAGAATTACATTACCCTACCTTGTTTACCAAGCTTAGTACCTATCTTCATTGAGTATCCTCGAAAGGAGATATCTCTACATTATTAAAAAACGTTCATTTGAAAGTTGTTATGAATTAAGATATCAATAATGTGGTAAAAATTTGAATAATTAGATCATTAAAGTAATTTTGAGCCATTCCAGAAAATAAACGAGTTAAAAGTTTGCAATGCTTTTTGCGGCCAGAAACGTTTCTAAGTTTAATTGCATAGCATGGCCACAATTCTATTTTCTGGCATAGTTTTACGGTTGTAATTTAAAATGTTTTTGTATACATTCATTACGTTTCCCTAAAGACTGCTAAATATTATTTTCTTAGTCCTTTTTAGATTTAAATAATCCTTAGCGTTTTAGGTTAATGCTCTCGCATTTATATTCAAAGCTTATAATATATATTATCTTTGTGTTTGATTTAAATTCATATAATAAATTCAATTGTAGGATTTTATAAAAGTTAAATAATTTATCAATGCTTTAAATGTCGTACTTAGAAAGAGGAAAGTATCAAAAACTATTCAGCAAATGGATTACTGTAATATCTATTCGAGAAATGCGTGCAACTTGAATAACACCAAACTATTTTCAATGCCATATATCATCGTTTTTACTGCGGCGTCTATCACATAACTCGTGGCTGTTTATTTCCTTGCAGGGCCTAAAAAATATTAAACGTACAAGTATAATTCTGAATAAACACGTCAAAACAAACAGTGCTATTTCAAAATCACATAAAGCGTATGAGATTGGATTCTGTTTCGTTTTGTAAACAATCCCAACATAGCCCCGGTTCAATAGACTGTATAGGAAAGAAAAATGGCGTCAGTCAAAAGGCGGTAACGCTAATGCAATCAATGCAATGTAACGGAATGGCGCGAAAGGATGCGGGTTCGAGTCCCGCCTCGTGATCGAATTTTTTCTATTCTTTATAAATTTATAACGCTAATGCAGTTTAAAATCGGTAATTAGGTTTCTACTAGACACGCAAATGTATAAAAGCACTTAATAAAACAAGCTCACGATTAATTAGGCACTTACAAACTTTTTTAATTAATAGTTAAATCTTTTACTACTTTGATTCTTTCTTTCTTAGGTTTTATTAGTTAAAAGTGAAAGAGACAGACTTATTAGAGAGATTAGTCAACGTCAATTTGTGTAAAGGCCGATTTTTCAATCCTTGGTTAAAACTTATCCAATCCTATCCAATTGTTCGTATTCCACAAACAAAAACTAAAGACGGATCATAGTAAAACATTTTTAAAATGGTACGATAAGACGAATAAGTTTAAAACAAGGACAAAAATCAGCCCTGACTGTCTTAGAATACATTATTCATTAATAACCCAATTATCTTTGTGTTAACTTTTACTTCCAAAAAATATATTAACGTGATTCTTTAATACCTAAGCTTATCGTATGAATTTATTATCATCACGATAAAAAAAACGAAGAATATAATAATTATATAAGAGAATAGTGAAATTTCCATTTAAATCGGTTCCAGTACAAACCAAAAAGTTACCTGAAGACGTTTTATATTAACCCGGCGAGAGTGTGGCAGGGTATCTCATACCCACCATGTTACTTATTTGCTTATATTTTTTGTTTATGACCTTCAAAGTTCTTGTCGTCTTGAGTAGCTGGAATGAAAGAGATGCGGGTGGGGATAGTGGCGTGATCGCAGTGACGCGGCAGCGTGCAGTCGAGTAACACGCCTGCAAACTGCGTTTGGGCATGTGATACCCTGCCACATAGTTAAAGCATATATTTAATGACAAAAATTATCCTGCTATTTTAGCTTATTTTTTAAGTCAAAATATAGATTTTAATTAAAAATGGACTTTGAATGTGATGAAAGCCGACTTCGGTCCATGTTGGAAGATGCATTAGCAAATACTTCCGATGAAGCGAGCTCTGAAGAAGAATCTGACCATTGCAGTGAACATGATCTACAATCTGACACTGAGCAAGAAATTTCTGATCACGATGAAGCTGAGACAAATGAAAATAGTGCCGATTCCGAAGACCTTGAAGATAATGTCTATATGTCTGTTTTGAGAAAACGCCGCCGTTCAACACATCAAGTCAATGCACCGCATTACAAGTCAAAGGATGGTCAAAAATGGTATAAACATATTTACGTCAGAGGATCTCTTCCCAGATCAACGAACCACTTTCATCAACTCAAAATGTTCCTGGTCGATAAGTTAGATGCGGAGATTGTCCAAATAAAAAAGACCGGAAGACAAAACACGCTTGTGCCAGCTGTGGAAAGGCTATTTGTATGGAGCATGCAACTTTTTTTTGCAAAAACTGTACTGATTTGAACTCCAGTTCCTAAGATGTTCCTAAAATTATTTGTTTTATTTTTTTTTTGTTTATATTGTTACTTGTTTCAAGTTCTATGATAATTTTAAGTTAGTTTTCATAAAACTTGTGTAGTTTCTTTTTTTCATAGTTTTTTTGAAAGAGTAAATTTTTTTGTTTAAAATTCATAGACATTTGATTAAGGTTGAATAAAAAATAAAAATTATTAAAAAGGCTGAAATATTTTTTTTTCACTGTTTTATTATATAGTCGTTTTATAATAATAAATAATTCAGACAATGATTTTTCATAAGAATCAAGTTTTACAGCCAAATTTATATACGGGTATTTAATACCCTGCCACATACTACTTGTTACATTTTCTCGCCGGGTTAAACATTTGTACATCAACTCATTCGTTTCACAAGCTTTCTAGGAAATAATTCCATCTGAAACTTTGCGGTCGGTCAAAATGTATACTGAAAACCTATGTTTGAAATCCTCCAGTTTCTTCAGACCAAGTTTCTTTCTAGTCAACGTATGTAAGAGAGACCACAATCGCCATCAAATTTACATCTAGATGTGAATACCATACTTTTACAAACCAAAATTATTAAAGTCTGGAGCCAATTTTAAATTCGCTATTTTTGTACAAATGCTTTTTGCAATATATACGAAGTTTTCTTTAATAATGCTAACTAAATGCAGAATAACAAATGTCTCAAGCTTACAAACTTGGTCCGGAGATCTGTTTTGTTGCGATATCCTGGAGCGGCTTTATGCATCTTTATGAGCCATTTTAAAATTAATTTTGATGATTAATGAGAGAAAAACGATATTATTATGTAGAATATGCTAAGAATTTATAAAAAAATAATAAATTGGTATCATAAAGGGTAAATAAATAGTGAAAAGTAAGTATAATGTTTTCGACTAATAATAATCTTTCTTTACAAATGTTTCATAGATTATAAGTCAAGGTTTTGTTCATTGTTTATTCTTATCAGTCACTATAATAATTGCAGAAATATTTGTTTTCATTATAATTCAATTGTAATATAAAACATGTCACTCGCAATAAACCCACTTCATGTTATAAGCCATACAACGAACGTTCGCTGTTGAAATTCTAAGAAAAATAATAAATGCAAAGGAAACAGCTATATTAAGTCGCTGGCTGATTCCAATGATTTCATCTACGTGATATAAGTCTACGATAGCACGCAAACATAAGTTTAGATTTTACTACGATTTCAGTTTTATTTTCAGTCGCTACGATATTTTTTTGTTTTATTTTTTTTAAGTTATTGCATAGCTTCTATCGCGGGCCTTGAGCGCGGGGACCGAATCCAGAAATTCCGTAACGAAAAAACCTCACGCTCCCCACTCCGACGGGCACGGAGGTGTGGCTTGAAGGCATAGCATGCAATAGCTTTACCGCGGCAGTCCCCGAGTGCCACACGTCTTTTTTTCTCATATATTCGGGTGAAAACAGTCAAAATCAAGGATAACTCATATCATCTCATATTTAGATATGCGAGTCTATTAGAAGTTTAAGAAATTAGTTGCGTAAATATTTAATGTGTCTACAATAGTCTCGTTATCGATTAATGTACCTTACCTATTAGTTATAACTAATAAAAATCGCTACGAGTTGAAATCTTCTGTGTAATAAACACAGATAAAATGGATAAAAAATAAAATGAAATCTTGGAATAATTGTTTTATTATTTGACTTCTCTTTTTATTGAACAATATCGATAAGTCTGTTTTGATTGAATATCTAATATGACCCTCGTGTATGATAATATTTTCATCTTTCAAGTACTGCGGATTTCTTATCAATTTATCGATTAGCCATAAATAAAAAATGAGGTAGAGTATAAATCTATTAAATTAATTTATTACTTATATTTATTATTATCGGATGAGCCACAATAAAACTATATATCAGATAAGTGCGAATCGGACTTGCGACACTAAAGGTTCCGTACAAATAAGCACTTTTCTTTATTTAAATGACTCCTTTGAATCATTTGAAAATAGATATCTTTTTTTATCAATAACGAGTAAAACTGGCATATAAGTTTCTATCATAAATATTTGTCTCATTTCCATTTCATTATTATTTTTCTTTCGTAAATATTCTTAATATTCTTTTAATTTAGAAAATTTTGAATATGTAGATGTAGTTACTAACCTAAAAAACTTTTCATTTTGAGAATTTTGGAATGGGAGCTCGTTTAGACATTTAATTTATTCTTAATTTTACAGACAGAAAAACAAATAGCGAATTCCAAGGAATAGAATCTCGTTTTACCCTTTCGATACGAAACCCTGAAGAAACAATGAGGATTATAACCAGGGTGATAGTACTCGTTCTGTACCTTGAAAAACAAAGCCAAATAGATAATAAACAATAATATTGTTGTGTTATTCCATAGTCCAGGCAATATATAATATTATTATAGATGAATTTGTTATGCAGGATTGTATCTGCATAACAAATTTACCGAATATAAACCGTTTTTGCATGAAAGAGCATTAAACATCTTCACAGTTCCCATCTATTAGAGCAGGGGTTCCCAACCTTTTTTTGTCTACTGCCCACTTTAAGAATAAATTATTTTTTAACGCCCCCCTTTTTAAACATACTTAAAAAACGCTAAGTACTTATAACTGATTATTGAAACGCAACTTTATAGTAGAGTATCTTTTATTGAAAATAAAACAAACATAATCAATTCTTATATAAAAACTAATGTGAAGGTTGAATCTGATGCTGTTCAATAAGTTTGTTGATATCAGGTTCCAATTTACTCAAAAACAGCCGCAAGTCGCCACGTTCGGTAACACGCAAACGATTTCTCTTTTTAGTAAGCAGCGTTGCCACAGCACTAAATCCACGTTCACACAAATATGACGATGGGAATGCTATCAAGAATCGTTGAACAATTGACCACAATCCAGGGTACAATTGTGGGATCGGTTTTTGTAGCCAAAATTCTTGATATCCATTTTTAAACTTGATTTTTGTTTCTTCGTTTGTTGTCAATTCTATAAGTTCTTCTTCCAGCTGAGGTGACATTGCTGTGTTGACATTTGAAAACGGATCCAACACCCAGTCTGGTATTTCCAAGTTTAAAATGTCCTGGTATCGTTCGGTGAAGTCAATGTGGAGGTTTTCCAAATGTTGGCAGTAGGCAAACAAGTCGTCGTTACTGCAAAATACTGATAAATTCGGAAAATTGTGAAACTCACGTCTGCCCATATTCTTTTTGTGCAGAAGCAGTTTGGCTGCGAAAGCAGCAACGACATTTTTTGTTTTAATTAAATTTAGTTCATCGCCTTGCAGTTGGAGGTTCATGTCGTTGAACAGTTTATACAGGTCTGTCATGTAAGCTATATCATTCTTTGATGTTATGAGATTGTTGCGCAGTTCTGTATCTTTAGTTTCCAAGAACTCTATCACAGAGTCAAACAGGTTGTAAAATCGAATCAGACAATTGCCTCTTGACAGCCAACGAACTTCAGTATGAAGCAACAAACGGTTGAAATCTTCGTCATTAGTAGCACAAAGCTGATGAAATAATCTATCATTCAAAGAGCTGCTACGGATTTTATTGACTGCTTTGATGACATATTGCAGTGATTAAAATAGTCGTTCACTTAAGTTTCTAGCAACCAAATGTTGTCTATGAATAACGCAATGTATAGCAAGGACATCTGGAATTTTATTCTTTAAGTACGCTATGAAGCCTTTATGGCGCCCTGTCATAGCCGGAGCGCCATCCGTAGCAACTGATATAATATTTTTCAAAGGAATCTCTTTCTCTTCACAAAACTTTTCCAATGTATTGAATATGGTTTCGCCTTTTGTATCTGTCTCCAAATTTCTGGCAAACAATAGTTCTTCACGTATTTTCTCATCTTTAATAAACCTCCCGTAAGATAGCAACAACGCTTCATTAGTTGGTAAAGTGGACTCATCGAGCTGAATTGAGAATTGACTAGTCCTCAGATGATTGCACAATGATTCTTCAATGTTTTCAGCCATTTCATCAATTCGTCTTTGCACAGAATTATTACTCAAAGGAATTTTTCGGATAATATCTGCGGCCGGTTTATGAAGCACAGTAGTTATTACTTCCTTTATTGCTGGCAAAATTAACTCTTCTCCGATGTTGTGTGGTTTGCCTTTTTGAGCAATTAACAAAGAGATATTGTACGAAGCTCGAAGTCCGTCGTCATCTTGCTTAGCAGCCGCCGAAAATAGTTTTGATACACTTGGCTGAGTATTATGCTTCTTCTCTAGGTCTTGAAAATATGCTACATTCTTGTCTTTCTTATCTGGATGCATTTTATTCAAATGATCTTGCAGTCTTGAAGGCTTCATTGCTTCGTTCGAAAATGTTTTTAGACATAGAAGACACAAAGGCGACGACGGGTTTGTGGGATTTTCAATAAATCCGAATTTAATATATTCCGCAGAGTATTGCCGTCTCTTCTTTTTTACTTCCGACATTGTTTTGTTTTGAGAAATACGTAAGTGTTGAAATCAAGTACTGCTTATCTATTATGCGCGAAACCGCAAATGAAAATAAAATAAATTTACGTCGTTTATATAGGATTGCATAAGCAGCACGCACCAACAGGAATAAGACATCAAACGTGCATAAACTCGTTTATCTCATTCGACGCCCAATCGTACTCGACAAGCAAGAACAAGTATTATAGAACCAGCCGATTGATACAGGAATGTACAAATCGGATTATTTAACAAAAACTTGTTAAAACATGATTGCCCGCGGTCTATTATATCGAACCGATTTTGAGCTATATCTTAATTAATATTAGTTGATGTTCACAAGATGTCGACTCTCGAAGTCGAGAGCTCAGTCGGTTTCTAAGAGTCTTCCTAGCTAGGTAGATGAAATTATAAATCGACCCCAAAGCCCTACACAACGCCCCCTTTTTTTTCTGGGTCTCTTACCGCCCCCCTTTAGGCCTGCAGCGCCCACAAGGGGGCGTTATCGCCCACGTTGGGAAAAACTGTATTAGAGCATAGATTACAGACTAATTCTATCTCACTTAGATTTATTGCGTTAAATTAATTTCGTATCATTTTTATTTGTAAAACAAAGAATGCAGCTTTTGAAGGTACTTGCTGAATGATCCACACCCAATACGAATTATTATACCATTTAAGATGCCAAGCCTGTAATAATAATTATTATATTCACTTTCTCATTCCTCTTTAGTCTATGTAATAAGATTATCAATATCAAAGCGCTCATTTAACATCTAAAAAAAGAGTAGGTACTTAGCAATACTAATTGCAAAATATTCTTTTCTGCGTTTTTGATTATAATTGCTTACAAATTATCAATTCATAAATATAGAGTACCTATCCTAACGACTACCTTTTATTTGAATTGTTTTATTGATGTGGGCTTCAATAGAATAATACAAACATTGAAATGTACCGCGAATTTTAAGTAATACTATTTTTAGACGATGTATGGTTTTGTATAAAAAATATAGATTAAATCATTCCACAGCGTATCAAGAACGCTCAATGAATTTTAACTATTGTTAAGGTTTGTATAGAGCATAATATAATCCCTAGTATTATTAAGAAACCCTGACCCTTTTTATAGCTATCGACTTCCGGACGAATTATTTCTATTCGTCTATTCAAAGTAATGGGAATGTTCAGAAGTTTAATATAATGATGAATTTGGTTTGTTAATAATAATTGAGCTTAGATGTGTCATCATCAATTGATGTAAATTGAGTAATCGCATTTCTCTTCGCATCGTATTATAGGGCAAAGATATTATCATTACCTACTGTCAAATTAATTAATATGGTATCTCAATAATTCTCAATCTCTATTTTATAATTGCTTACTCCTACAGCTTATGTATGAGTATTTAACAGTTCTTGGAGATTGCTAATATTTTTGTAAGGCGTTGTCGTTTTTCAACATGTAAATTTAAAGCATTAAATTAATAATCTGAGCAAATCCGTTGCAATACTATTAATTGTATTTAATAATTAAACATAGAAATAGTACATTAATGCAATGCGGTAGGAAATAAAACAATATTTATTCAACAAACTAATGCGACCTGGTATTTAACAAACTGTAAAAGGCTTAGTTAATACTCAATAAATAAAATGTCATTAACTAAGCCATAATAAGCCTTTGAAAGCATAATCCAATTGTTTGAACATATTTTACTTGCATCATACATACATACAGATAATGAATACCGCCGTAACGTAGCAATTAAAGTGCTTTCAAACAGAAAATTTTACAATGGCACAAACATTCGGAATTAACTGTTGTTAAATTGAAAATTTTCAGTTAATTCATTACGCTCGCATGGACGCAATA
The DNA here is from genome assembly GCA_029959065.1 of Colias behrii. Lineage (NCBI taxonomy): Eukaryota > Metazoa > Arthropoda > Insecta > Lepidoptera > Pieridae > Colias > Colias behrii. The sequence continues at coordinate 3,286,470 of JARWMC010000013.1, forward strand.
TGGAATATTTATTTTTGTATGAGATTTCAATAATTACTTTTTATAGAGTTCGTACTTCGTAGGCAATTACCCATTATGATATTATTCCTACATACGCTTCATTTTAATAAGTTAATTGTAGATAAATATAAAGGTTTAACTATTTTGTACGGAATAGTCGGTTAATCTTAGAGCATTAAACCAACGGTTAATAGTAGAGTCTATACATTTCATATATGTATTTTAAACTTGAAATTGACAAAAAAGCTTAGAACAAAGGTACTTACATACCGCAAAGGACCATGTTTACATTGAGTTGTGAATGCCCTTCTTGTGTTTAAACCCTCTTTGATTCACAATTATTTCATGGTTAGTAAGACATATTCAATGATATATTTCATTCATCCTACAAGTAGGTGGTAATTCTCTTTGAAATAATCCATTATAGCCTTATAGGTATATTTCGCTTTTCAAACAACAAAATTTCGTACATTACCGACAGCTATGTTTATAAAAAAGCCGAAAATAAACGATCACTCTAGAGAAAATACAGAATTTTATTAAGTTTATCATGAAAGTGTTAAACTAATAATTTAAAGTCATCGTAATATTATATTATTAACAAAAGTCGAAATAATAATGTTCAAACATATTCTTCAGGTACTTGTAGAGTTCTTTATGTTCTTAAATGAGTGGTATGTTTTAATAAATTGAAAAATATCCATATAAATATAGGTACACTAATTAAAATGCAAAAGCACGATGAAAAACCAATAAATTCATATCAATCATGGAAGCGTTCGTGAAGTGGCGAGCTGCAACATAAAAATTAATTAAGAATGAAATATTGCTTTCAAAACGAGTTGATTTTTAGTTTCAATAAAAAATATATGTTTTTTTCACTGCACTTAGATAAATTGGATGGCGTCGTTTTTTTTTTTGTTTCAATCAATTTTTTAGGGTCCAGGTTGGTCAGGCTTTAAGTGATTTTAATTTTTTTACTTTATATTTTATATTATATTTTATACTTAGGAACATATCGATGCTTCGCCCTGAATGGCATTCTTAGTATTTCCCAGTATTTGCTATCAATCTGAATGCAACTTCTCGAAATACCTAATTGGTAGTCATTACTGCTTCTATGCAAACATCATACCTACCTTTTGCATTTATCCATATCAAGAAAAGAGGTACCTACTTACATAATAAAGCGAATATAAAGTGATCAGATCCATCCTTACAACAACTATTCGAGTTTTAACAAGCTACTTAACCCTAGATCACTAATCATTCGTCTCACAGTCGACCGGCACCTGTCGCGTTCGATGTTTAGGTATGTTCCCAACACTTTCTCACCCCACCCCTCTCAGTACCTTCCTGATTGGCAATTTAGTGACCCGTGTGGAGAAGACGCGGACGCACGCTTCCTAGTTCCGGAGTTATAGCAAAATAGTCGACTCACAGACGAATGTGTAGTGACTACGCGTGCAAAGTGAACAAAGGTGTATTTTTGAATAATCGTTTTTTTATTGTTTATTGATACCGATTTATAATAAATATTGTACAATACTTATTGTAGAAAGTTTATCTGCCTTTTTGCTAGTAATGTATACTGTTTCCTTTAACAGTTTTTGTAATAATACGAAGTAAAAAATTTAACCTTCCTTTTATTGTATAGATGAATTTAGAGAGAGATCAGGAGAAGATATTGAGTATTCTTGAAGAATGCGACAGCCACAATGAAGAGGACGAGACACTTGAACATCAGTTTGATGGTTATCGTAGCTCAGATTCCCAAGGCGAAGACAATTTAGAGAGAGATTTAGCAATCGCTACTGATCAAAGTGAACAAGAATCTGATACGTCTTTTGACCAAGAATTCAATGTTAGAGGGAGAACCATTGTATAAGGAGGATAATAGACTCTGACGAGGATACCAGCTCGCAGCCAGAAGGCCGCCACCAGCTATAATAGCAACAAAGGCGCCGTCGACTCAGTTGACCAAATGTGCTCAACAATCAGAAGACCAATAGGTGGCCTTAGGCTATATTTTATAATATTATAAATTTATGCATGCTTAATATGTCATTTATGTATTAGTTATTATTTATGCATAGTGAGGTTGCGTCAAAAAACCATTAAAACTAAGAACTTTCATTCAAAAAATGGCAGATGGCCTAACTGAACCATGGTTGCAGGAGCGGTACAATACACCAACTTTGAGGAAAAATATCAAAACATACATAAAAGATATTCTAAAAATCGATGATATTTTTCCTAGTACGTCTCAAGGACGGACAAATAAACGCAAAATATGCCGATTTTGTCCATATAAAAAACGCAGAATGACTAAAAACTCATGCCACTCATGCAGAAAGGCAATTTGCGGCGAGCACACAATTCCTACATGTAATGACTGCAAAGATTGGAAAAAAAGACCTTCTTATTTCTTGTAATAATATTTAGATAACTAACTTGGCTATGTTGTTAATTATTTCACTTAAATATAACAAATAAATAAAATACATGCATTTTAATTTGTTCGTCTGTAAGTCGAATGTTTAGTGTCAAAGTTACACCGAAATATGTTTAGTGAGCTAGGGTTAATTAAATATATCATAAAGAATTACCTATATTGTATATTATAAGTTACTATAGTTTTATGTTTTCTACTGATCTGATACAGGCAATGGAAAAGGTACAAAATACTGAACCCTCAACGAATTCTAACTGTCAATATGTATTGATAACTTCGATGTTCATCAAGAGAATTGGAGTTGTGATCTTAGTACTTAGTTCGACTAGTCATAGAATATATTTATGTGGTGCCATTACCAAAGCACACGAGCAAAGTGACTTACTTCCCCTTATTAACAGACACTAAGCAAGTGACAATGGACACTCTCTTAGAATAAGTTATTTAGAAATTTAAGTTAACATAAAATTACTTATTAGTCTTGAAGGCTAGATTGTAATTTATATAAGGTGCTATTTTAATTAGCAACCTTATTTAATTTTTTTAATTTAATTAATTTAATTAATTGATTTTTTTTAATCTCTACCTTTAAAATGTAGAGTTTTAAGCAACGGTCACTTCTAAAGTAGGGTTTATTAATGTTTATGTATCAATCGATTTGCCCGATTTAAACATTTAAAATATATGTGATAGCTCTATTATATTTATAAGTATGTTGTAATAATTAAAATTCTATCACACTCTGTTCAATATCTTGTGGTATTTAATGTTAATAAGTTCCAAAAACTCCGAACAGGATCGAGGCAATTAAAACTTTGACTCCGCAGGGACACCTCGTCAGAGATAGTGTCAGGACTCAGGTACTTTTATATTTACAATCTACCCACTTGTTTAAGTTATAACACATTATAATTTTATTAGTGTTAATAGTATAATTATTAAAGTAAAAACACAGAACTGTAAAATACTAAGTGTAAATATTAAATGTCTCTAGATTTAGCATTATATGCAAACTGTTATTGTAACTGATTCGGATACACTTTAGAAGTAGGTGTACAATAAAGGTTTACGTATAAATAAAAGGATATCATATCATAAAATAGCAAAGTTTTACCTCAATTACATTTTATCAACCTTACGTTAAACTACTTCTATACCTCTCTATTAAACCTGCCACAATACAATTCCACAAAGGTCCAATGTGGCCAATCCATTTACAACCAGATTTATAAGCGAAGGTATTGCAAAGGCATGACAGATCACATGTCACTTACATTTTAGTGCTAACTCACTGACGATATTGTGAGTTAGGACACGTAGTGAATCCTGCTTTTTCGTATTCGACTGAACTTTGAAACAGGATACATGTTTGAAAGCTTGAGTTTGAAAGGTTGATTGAGGCATTGCGGGATTGAAGCAACGAGATCTATTAATATACACAAATAGTCACTACAATATATTTTCGTTTAAAGATACCTATGCAAAACCAAAACTTTTAATTATGCATAGAAATGCAATTTTATGTATAAAACGGCATTACGTATTAACATAGTTCACTTATTACAAAGAGAAGATAAACATTTTTTCGTCGCACATATCTTAATTTTATAAATTTCTTGTAAATTTCGACCGTTGATTTCGATCTGTAACATTTCGATACTTCATTTTCTTCTAGGCAGATAATAACTCAAGATTATAAAGCCCAATTCTGATTAATACTTGGTGTAAATGTAAATTTAGTTTGTAGTTTCTTCAGCACATAACAATATGAAATTTCCCTTTCCAGCCTGTCGGTATCTACAGAGGCAAGTACGAATGGGCGAACGAGCACAGTCCCGTGGGTGGAGACTGCTCCCTCTGGGTGAGAGCGGCCACTCTTCAGCTCGACGATGGGCAGTGGCAGTGCCAGGTCACAGCCAGCAACTATGATGTACAGGTAAATATTCGAAACTGATTTTGTAGGATGCTATATTTTCTGACAACGTGTTCTACAATACATGAATGATTCATAAAAATAGTTTTATGCGTTGGTAAATAGTGTGATACTTATACGATCACTCTCGATGTTTTTTGTAAATGCGAACCAAACCAACTTCGCATAACTTCATGTAATTCTAACAAGCATTGATACAATACAATATTCAGCCACTAAATCTAAATAACAAGTCCCTAACTTCACTAATTGGTTAAAACCTAACGTTGTTTTCAGACCCAAATTTCATAACAAGGACAATTCTAACTCCTTTATTAAAGGTCTTAACATTATATAATAAAACTAGTTTTACGCGGCTTCGCCTGTGTATTCAAAGTAAATTCTGATGGGAGTGAAATATTTCAACTCTGGAAAAGTAGCCTATTTCCAGCATAATCCATATTCCAGCTATTTTATATTAAATCCTGACTATCCACAGTCACAAAAATCATATGATATAATCGCTCCGTTGCCAATAGTAGAAACCTACTCCCATTTATAATATTAGTAAGTTTGTTTAAATGTTTAAAACATCATATTAAAATGTATTTCCAGGATGCTCTATCTAGTCCACCTGCAGCGCTAGCAGTTCGGGTGCCACCACAAACGCCTAGGATCCTGTTCAATGGATCCCATGTGCTGCCAGGACAGAATATAACTGTCCCTGCTGGTTCGAGAGCTACTGTGGTGTGTGAAGCGCGGTATGGCAACCCGCCGGCGTATATTGAATGGTATTTAGGTAAGTAGTTAATATATTTTTTTTTAAATTTACAAGATGGAGTAGAGGAGCATTTTTAATATGTAACTGTTAGTTGCAGTATATTGTTGCATTGTATTGCCCGTCGTTCCTGATTAAATCTATAAGAAAGTATATTATTATTATTTGTGTTCCAATCATTAGGCTCTAAAATAATAGAGTTCAGAACATACTGTTTAATGAGTTAATGAAATTGTATCAAAACTTTATTACATTTCGATTAAACTGATAATTCTATTTTGATTCAAATGCAAACCTCAATTATCAATAACTGTAAAATCGTGGTCATTCTGATCCTATATACGCCTAAAACATTACGCGTCAAATAGGTACATTACTACCATATTTGTAAATCGGTTAAAACCGCGGACAATTGCATAAAGCACGCTCTGGCTAGTGGTTAGAATTGCCTAAATATTATGTTATACAGCCAAACCACAATTTTGATATAATGAATATAATTTTGTGTCAAATCGAGGAATTATCGATTGAAGTCGTTACACTCAGATTTTAAAGATGATAGAATTGAGCCAGACAATTGACAGTTAATTCAAGCTAGACACAATGATAGTTATCCGAAGTACTTCGCTACCTAATATTAAATGATAATATTAAAACTACATAATATAGTTCCACTTGTATAGCCATGTTTTATGTATTCCGAATTGGGAAAATTGCGACGATTGTCTAGGACACTAATATGTTTATAACGATTAACTTCACGTAATTTTCTATTAAATTTTCAGACAAAGAACGTCTAACAGCATGGAGTCAAACCAACGCATCAGAAGTAGAGCGACCTCGTGTATGGGCAGCTAGATCTGTACTAGAGCTTGGTGCTACAAGATCAGCTCATGGGAGGCAGCTGGCCTGCAGGTCGCACCATCCGTCGTACCCGTCGCCGTACTATAGGGACTCGTATACCATGCTTGATGTTACTTGTAAGTACTGTTTGTAATTTAAAATTAAATAGATGTTGCGAAGAGAAGTAAGTGATATGAACAGTGAATGATTTACTTATGCGGTCGCCTGGTATTATAAATTCGCAAAATCTGGATTTTAAGTATTTTTGATGACATATTGTAAATGTAATATTATAATAAATAATTTGGAAAATCCAAAAGTGCACGCCTCATAATTTTTTTTTAATAATTATTTATTAATTATTATTTTTGTTTATTCAATAACAATTAAACCACATCGAATCAGACCCTGAAAAATGAAAGGGTTCTATTCCTGAGCATACTCAAGCGTAAGAGAAAAAAAAATACTCGATTAGTAAAGTATTTCGGTCGCTATCGTGTTAATAAGAAAATCCTCCGCACATACAGACACACGGACGTCCAAGACAGAACTTTTTTAAACTGTTTTTTAACTAGTTTAAATAACAAAAATGACATCAAAAATATCATGAATCTTAAAAATAGTGTTTTTTCTTAATATGTGTGTGTATGTATTATCTTACAAGTGCAATGTATGATACATAAAGACATTTTAAGTTTGAAAAATCAGATGTTTTGCGCGAAGTGACAGTAGTACCCACCTCAACGCTTCGCTTATGAGGCGTGCAAAAGCATCTTTTGGTTTTTAATATCACTTTCTATTCGAACCTCGTATAGCAGTGTTTCTTTAATTGTTAAATAGACTTGATTTAAAATTGGAAAGATGTGAGGAAGTAGAATTATCCGAAGTGCATCTGAAAAGGTTCCCTAATCCCTTCTAATATATTGTGTTTTAACAGAACTTTTTAATCCGACGCAGGACGCTACCAATATCGCTAACAATTATTATTCTACTATTTCAGTTGTACCAGTAGTCTCAATAGTGGGATCTGATGCGAGTAGTTTAGCAAGTCTTGAAGAAGGTTCGAGTGCTCTTACCCTGGAGTGCAGGGCGGATGGAAACCCTAGTCCTTATGTATGGTGGACCAAAGATGGTCAGGTCATCGCTACAAATGGTCCCAGACTTATACGAGCACCGGTTTATAGAAATCATTCGGGTAAGCTATTGATATGATCAATGATCATTTTAGTTACAGAAGATGAATAAAATTTTGTGAATAAGTGCCTATTTTTCATAGTTAACATTTGTGGCGAAGCAGTTGATCAAAAATGTTCCTGGAAACTTTGGTAAGATGTTGTATACGGGGCTTAAGATACATCGTAAACTGTAGGAGGTTAAAGTCTATAACCATTTCGCCTTTATGTTCGGGTTCCTTGCAGAAGGCAAAGATATTGCCATAATCTGGGAATAGTTCCAAATGTCCTCAAATTTCATCTATGGACTAGATCGTTCCAGAGATATATTTCAGGACAATATATGCCCTACAAAATTCGTCTTTATCCATTTCACATATTGTGAATTTCTTTCTTAATGGTATTACTTGTATATACTCTCAAATATGTCTAGTGTCTACAATATTATGTTGGAGGAGCGTTGGCCGAGCGCCAAATTTCAACTGTCGTTTTCAATATGAGTACATCAAAGTTCTTCCAATTTCGTGATCAAAATTTAACCTTCTTAATCATGTCGAACTTTAAGATTTATAATTTTGAAGACATAGTTTGTTCACAGAGTTTGTAATTGTAATCGTTAGTAATTCTTCATATCTAAATATAAATTAATGTTTATTGACAAAAAATATTTTACAGGTATCTATGGGTGTCAAGCTAGAAATTCATTGGGCACTTCGGAAGCTGTTAAAATAGAAATCGATGTAAAATGTAAGTATCTTACAGCTTGTTAATGTACAATTGAATTAATTTTTATTCATTAATATTTGTTATATTTACTTTGAATATTTTTAATAACCAAATAATGTTAATCATTTATTTAAAACAAATTCAAACGTCCTACCTATTGAAGAATGCCAAGATTCAATATATTATTCTATGAAAAATCTCGCAGATTCCTTTCGCAGAAATGTTGAAAATGATTTAAGGTTTATTAGATAGATAAATGATGTAAGCCTTATTAGAGTTGCTGGAATTTTTATTTAACGAAACAGAATAGCAAATTGAAAACTCTCTTCCTTTCAATATTACATACCTACATCATGGACGCATAAACTTTTTTATATCTCCATGACCTACATTAAAACGTTTGCGAAAATGGCAATCATCTCTAGGATATAAACCGAAAATCACACAACAATTCGCTCCATTACTATTGAATCCCATTTAATTTCCGAAAGTATTAAACTAAGAGAATTTCAGATCCGCCGCGCGTGATATGGGTCGGGCCGGACACGGTGGTTGAAGCCAATCTGTTCACTCAAGTGACTTTGGAGTGTAAGGCTGAGGGGAACCCGCCACCTAGCTACCAGTGGTATCACAAGTAAGTATATAGTTTAGTACATATTGTTCCATTAAGCATTTTCGTTATAGTCTGTCTAATAGATGAGAATGCTGATTTTGATGAGCATATCGTTTCGTAGAAAGTGAAATATAATGCCTGTGACATACAAAACGATCATAGGAATACCTATAAACAAATATACATTTACTAGTTTAAATAATCAACCAAGACATCCATTGTATTTTGCTTATTTCTGTACTGCGTAAATGTTTCAATACAAAAAAAAAAAACAACTATTCTTAATGAATATTTTTCAATTGGTACAGTAACGATCCAACAGATTCTGCCAAACTAATATTTTATAATATTTACGTAAGTATAGATAATATACAGTAATTATATTTTATTTTTATTTTCTTACAGCCCAACAGCCTCTATGACCGCGCATCCAGATGAAGGCTATCCAATCTCGTCCACGCCACAGTTACAACTACATAATGTATCGTACACCCAACACGGGAGGTATACCTGTGTGGCCATCAATCACATTGGTCTTGAAGAAAGGTAAGATACTAAAATTTATTATGAGTCCAAACAAAATTTACTATTTTAATGTAACTACTCAATTAGTTGAAAACAATGGAATTTTCAATTTTCAATTCTATGAAAGTATAAAGTTAAAGCTTAATGAATTGATTTAGCTCGTTATTCCTGCTCGATTTAATTTATATAATTATGATAATTACATTGAGTTTGTTTTGACCATTCATTATGAAACCATTCATCGCAGAAACATGAATTTAATGCCATTATTTAGCGCATATATTTCTACTAAAGTTCCATGCTACAAGTCATTACCTTTTTCCTTTTTGTTGTACCACAGAACCCACCAATCCGAAGCGATAACACTCAACGTGCTGGGCCCACCCGTGGGCGCGGAGACAGGCACTGCGCACGCGTGGAGCGGCGGCGAGGCGAAGGTGCAGGCGACCGTGTGTGCTGATCCGCCGCCAAGACGAGCCGCTTGGTTGTGGGGCAGCTTGCGGCTGGATGTGCCGTCTTCTATTGGTGAGATAGAGATGTTGCAAGAGTAGATGTTGATGTAATGTTGTAGAAGAGCCTAGATGTGTTGTGTCTAAAGGCGAAAGTGAGAGGTGTAGACTGTAGATGTCCAGGTGATGTCGTAAAGATATATTGTGAAGGAATTGATATGCCGCCGCTATCGTGTAGAATCCTCTGGTTGTATGGCATCTTCCGAAAAACTTGTTTAAAGATTTGGTTGGGATAGTAAGAACTAGGGAGTTATTGATTTATAGATGACAAGATGACAACATGTTAAATGATTCATAGAAAGTAGCCTAGAATTCTGCTTTTTCAGCATTTGTAGAGCCTCTATTTGTCACTGCTTTTCCAAGAATGCCAAAAAATATTTCAAACCATATTACCAAGCAAATTAATCATAATCTTTATTCCCCAGGTCGTTACAAAGCGATCGACGCATCAAGCGTGAACGGCTGCTACCGCTACACTCTGACCGTGAGCGGCGTGAGCGTGTCGGACGCGCGCGTGTACGTGCTGCACGTAGAGAACGAGCGCGGCTTCTCGTCGCACGCTGTGTCGCTCACTGTACATGGTAAGTGCTTATACCCGTTTGTTATGTATACTGCCGGTACAGATAGATATATAGCATACGTATAAGTTATGGTTTAATAATAATTTAAAGAGATATTATACACGACATAGCACATTGTTTTTAAATGTTTGACTCATATTTGCTATGATGGAACTTTAACATGAGTAAAACCTGTGTAAACGGACTATTTTTAAACAGTAGCAATAAAAACACGTTAACTGCAATTCAAATTGATTCCTCTATTGTAATAACTAAAGGAATGAGAGCCTCTTAATCTAATTAATTTCTACAAGCTCCATCTGTGCCTAAATATCGTCAATCACTCAAAAAAATAGAATTAATACAAGTGCACATACATGTACTGCTTAGTAGTAATTAAGCAAAAAAAAAATGCTTATAACATCGCAATTTTCCAATCCAAATTCACCAAACTAATTGGCAATAACATAAATAAAAGCATCAACAATTTCTTCTCACAGATAATTTTTCGCTAACAGAGACCGCGCACGTGGCTCCGCTCATAGTGGCCGCTCTGGTTATAGCGGCTCTGTTGGTTATTGTCCTGTGTCTTATTCTGCGGTGCAGGCGAAGACGGGGTAAGATTTATGTCAAATATATGTTTTATTTCCTTTTTTAAATCCCAGATCTTATTTTAAATTGTTATCAGAAGTTAAAAAATGCCCTTGCCAAATACATTTGTTTTAGGGCCGATTTTTCAATGCTTGGATAAAACTTATTCGTCGAATAATGTATAAAACTACCATTTTAAAAGCGTATTCTAATTGCCCGTATTTGACAGTTTACGTGACATTTTAATATTATCGTGTAATACTTTATTGGACGGATAAGTTTTATCCAAGCATTGAAAAATCGGCCCTAAAACCTTCTAGATTGTGGATATATCGTGTGATTGTTTATTCTAACTATAAATAGCCAATTAAACATTATATTATGTACATGCCCTTTTTTATTTATATATTCTTATACATAATGATTAAGTATTTATCAGTGTATTTAATAATTGTATTTTTCATTTTTTCTAGAAAGCGTCGAGTATAAAACTGATGAATTAGATAGGTAAGTTAAATTGTTTATTTTTAAAGTTAATATTTTGATATTATAGTATATAATTTATGCTGTGGAAATCCACGCTTCACACATATAGGTACGCACGCAAGGTATCTGAAATTTAGATTCATACAATTCGAGTACATACTACATACCTACTTATATATTTTTTCTAGTGATGCTCTACTTTAGAAACAATCTTACATTTACTAGTAGGTCTAGTAGTTTCGGAAAAAACTGACTTTAAATTAGTTTTTGAAGTGAAACATATTTAGGCGCGTTGAAAGTTAAATTTCAAAGTCGCGTCATGGCAATACGACATGGAGTAAGGCAACGATTTTTGTATCTTTCAATCTTGCCAAAGTTTCACTTCTGACACGTGTGCTCGGTACACACGTTCTTTTTTTATTTCCTATATTTTTCTCAAGTTAATTCTAAATATTCCCCGCAGCGAGAAGACAGTGCTCCCCGCGGACGCAGTGTACGCGCCGCGCGAGCCCGCCCGGCCGCGCGAGCGGGACCCGCGCTACTCGCCCGCCGCGCTGCAGGTGCGCCGCGCCGCCGTGGTGCTGCAGCCCCCCACCACCGTGTGAACTGTGTCTGCACAGGTGTGATACGCACTCATGGGTCTAGCTAACTGGTCGGGTACTTCCAGTAGATGGTTATATACTAACAGATCGAACAGCCTCGCAGAACAATTTGCGTCATGACGGTACAGGTGCGGTGTGCTGCTGTTGTGCTGCAGCCCCCCACCACCGTGTGAACTGTGTCTGCACAGGTGTGATACGCACTCATGGGTCTAGCTAACTGGTCGGGTACTTCCAGTAGATGGTTATATACTAACAGATCGAACAGCCTCGCAGAACAATTTGCGTCATGCCGGTACAGGTGCGGTGTGCTGCTGTTGTGCTGCAGCCCCCCACCACCGTGTGAACTGTGTCTGCACAGGTGTGATACGCACTCATGGGTCTAGCTAACTGGTCGGGTACTTCCAGTAGATGGTTATATACTAACAGATCGAACAGCCTCGCAGAACAATTTGCGTCATGCCGGTACAGGTGCGGTGTGCTGCTGTTGTGCTGCAGCCCCCCACCACCGTGTGAACTGTGTCTGCACAGGTGTGATACGCACTCATGGGTCTAGCTAACTGGTCGGGTACTTCCAGTAGATGGTTATATACTAACAGATCGAACAGCCTCGCAGAACAATTTGCGTCATGACGGTACAGGTGCGGTGTGCTGCTGTTGTGCTGCAGCCCCCCACCACCGTGTGAACTGTGTCTGCACAGGTGTGATACGCACTCATGGGTCTAGCTAACTGGTCGGGTACTTCCAGTAGATGGTTATATACTAACAGATCGAACAGCCTCGCAGAACAATTTGCGTCATGACGGTACAGGTGCGGTGTGCTGCTGTTGTGCTGCAGCCCCCCACCACCGTGTGAACTGTGTCTGCACAGGTGTGATACGCACTCATGGGTTTAGCTAACTGGTCGGGTACTTCCAGTAGATGGTTATATACTAACAGATCGAACAGCCTCGCAGAACAATTTGCGTCATGACGGTACAGGTGCGGTGTGCTGCTGTTGTGCTGCAGCCCCCCACCACCGTGTGAACTGTGTCTGCACAGGTGTGATACGCACTCATGGGTTTAGCTAACTGGTCGGGTACTTCCAGTAGATGGTTATATACTAACAGATCGAACAGCCTCGCAGAACAATTTGCGTCATGACGGTACAGGTGCGGTGTGCTGCTGTTGTGCTGCAGCCCCCCACCACCGTGTGAACTGTGTCTGCACAGGTGTGATACGCACTCATGGGTCTAGCTAACTGGTCGGGTACTTCCAGTAGATGGTTATATACTAACAGATCGAACAGCCTCGCAGAACAATTTGCGTCATGACGGTACAGGTGCGGTGTGCTGCTGTTGTGCTGCAGCCCCCCACCACCGTGTGAACTGTGTCTGCACAGGTGTGATACGCACTCATGGGTTTAGCTAACTGGTCGGGTACTTCCAGTAGATGGTTATATACTAACAGATCGAACAGCCTCGCAGAACAATTTGCGTCATGACGGTACAGGTGCGGTGTGCTGCTGTTGTGCTGCAGCCCCCCACCACCGTGTGAACTGTGTCTGCACAGGTGTGATACGCACTCATGGGTCTAGCTAACTGGTCGGGTACTTCCAGTAGATGGTTATATACTAACAGATCGAACAGCCTCGCAGAACAATTTGCGTCATGACGGTACAGGTGCGGTGTGCTGCTGTTGTGCTGCAGCCCCCCACCACCGTGTGAACTGTGTCTGCACAGGTGTGATACGCACTCATGGGTCTAGCTAACTGGTCGGGTACTTCCAGTAGATGGTTATATACTAACAGATCGAACAGCCTCGCAGAACAATTTGCGTCATGACGGTACAGGTGCGGTGTGCTGCTGTTGTGCTGCAGCCCCCCACCACCGTGTGAACTGTGTCTGCACAGGTGTGATACGCACTCATGGGTTTAGCTAACTAGTCGGATGCTTCTGGACTGTAGTGGTGTAGAGGTAGATGGTTATACACTAACTGGTCAAGGAGCTTTGCAGAAGAATAATAATATGTTGGTGAATAATTACGACAAACTGCGCCGCGCTTCTGCTGCTCCCAACCGTCGTTTTCATTTATTCAGTTCGCTCTATTATTCTCGTAGTCGTCAATCCTTCCCTTAACTCGCGGGAAACGCATTTGCAAAGGTGGCCTCTGTAAATTTGCCATGGGCGATGGCGATCGCTTACCATCGGGTGAATCTCCAGTTCGGTTACTCGCTCTAACATAAAAATGCTTATGTTCGCACCGGTATTATTACCTGTAAGCGGGATGTAGTTGACTACAGATAGGTACTACAGAACTAAGCTTTAACAAGAATTGAAGGAATGGTTTTGAATTAATTAACAATAATAACTAAACTAACAATGATAACTTGGGATAGCAAAATGATATAATGTAGTGTATAAATTAATAATACCTTTTATTTTTCTGGGATGTTGGTATATTTCCTTAAATTTTCCACTGATATCACTTGCAATGCACTTTAGTCCTTTTCTACTGAAATAAACTATGCCCGAAGAATTGTATTATCTACTTACCTTTTTATGACTCGACTTTAATACCAATGCAATTTAACATTAATAGTACGTACTATTAGCGTACTAGTACATAAAAAAAAAATCGTTCAATAAAAAAAATTAAACAATAAAAAGCGAAATCGATGATCGAATTAATCATAATTTGGTTAGCACCAAATTGGGAAACCATTTCTGCCACCATGTTTAAGAAGCCATAAAATTAATTTACGAATAATAAATAACTTTATTTTAGTTGCCGAAAACTTGTAACAAACGTAAACAATTTATTACCATTAAGCTTAATTTGAAATTACTCGCTGAGGCGCGGTGTTCTTTATCGTGACTGTCCATGTGCTTTTTACGACGTAGTAAAATTACTCGTATATACCAAACTAATCAACCCTAAACGTATATCAATATACATATCATTAGTCAAAGTTTCTATCTCTTCTGTGCTTTATATATTATCAATTGTAATCAAAACTAAACTTATTTATAAATCAATTAAAAAACATTTTTTCGTGGGATCGATATGTGAATATATGAAATGATCGATTCTTAACTATTTGAACATATAAACTCAAATAACACGGGAAATTTGAATACTTTTTAAGGCAGTCCTCATTACGAGACATTCATTACCCAAATAGTTCTACCTTCATTGTTTATCCTGTCACAATGATTTACCGTAAACTGACATTTAATTACTCTAAGTGAACAGACATACGACTTCGCTTTTAAGGGATTAACATACGAATTAACGAGTTTTGTCCCTAGCACTTTAATTATTAGAAAGATCCTAAAGTATCGAATCGTCGGGCTAAATAATATAATTAATAAATGGAGTTTAAAGTCCGTTAAAAGTCAGATTCAAAAGATTTCTTATTGAATACTATTCTAGAGTTTTCCAATATATTAAGCTAGGCTATTTAAATAAAGAAAATCATGTTGATTAATTACGACCTATGAAATCGATTGCTAAAAATTTAAAGATCATCTTGAAAAAATGTCTTTTAAGATAATACTCCCAAGCGTATCAAAGAAATTTTACTTACTTTTATTTATTTATTTATTTATTTATTTATTTAAATAGGTACACATCACAGCTGACAATTTTGACTAATTATACACAAATTTAATCACGCCATGTTGCGGTAAAATGCCAGCCTAATTGTATGTACACAGCACAGTTGAGGTTAAAAAAAAATTATTAAAAATTACAATATTTAGCACAATTCATAGATCAAGTAAAATATTTTTTTAAATACATGTCATAAAATAAATTGAATCCAAATCATAGTACAGATAAATATCACATCAATATAGCTACAATACATTAAATTACATAAAATACAGTTAAATCAATAAATACCTACATTACATTCAATCACATAAAATAAAATTCATTACATTCCATCACAGTATAACAATAAATTATGTCTAACAATCAGTAAAGTATCTAAGAACTATGGAAGTCAAAGATTAAATTATCAACAATTCATTAAAACAATTCATTGATCAAGTAAAGTAATTACTTTATTAATTAGTAAGTAAAGTACTTACTAATTTATCTCATTTGACAATATTTAATTTTAATTTTTCTTTTTGTGCAGGCAGCTTTATCGTCGCTGGAAAAAGAAGCCAAAGAAAACGTATATGCGGTACTAGACCCGCACATACAATATGAGTTAATGATAAACAAGCACGGCGAGCCGCCTAAGTATTTATCGCTGTCTAAGCCTCTAACTCACCAAAGAACGCACGCCTTTGACCCGCAAACTTTTAAACAAAATGAAATTAACAATAACGATATTATGTTCACAACTTTCAAACAGGAACCGCCCAAAGTTAGACGGTCTGACAGAAGCAGCAAAAGAAGCAGTAGATATAAAAACAATTTTGTTTCCAACACCAATTTTGATATCGAATATTCAAGAGATCCTTTCTTCGGAAAAGTTAGATCGACCGAACACAATGACGCTTTGGGAAATAACAGATTACGTAGAAGCAAGAAGAATGTGTACGAAAAAAATAACTCTGGAAGAAACGTTAATAATGCACCGGATAAACTCACTGATATCATTAATAAGGAAGAAGTGCGTAGAACTTCGCAAAAGAAGAAAGAATACATAGTAGATAATAATGTAAATGAAAAGGAGCGCTCGTTTGAAGATTTAAAAGAGGAACCGAGAGTACAATGTAGAAATATTGAAGATGAACATATGCCTCGACCAGGGAAAGTAAAAGAAATCGCATCACGATTCGACAAGCACAGCATTAATGATTTTAAATATTTGAATATTAAAAACGAGAGACCTAAGCCTTTACAAAGTTTTTGTGATCAAAAGTACTTAGACCACGTGTTCCCAGATGCTGTAGAAATTTAAGTTTATCGTGTGTGAGATGTAAATTTAATTAGATCTCTTAGTGTATAGCATGAATGCGAGTGTGAAGACAAAAAGTTCTCTTTCTATTTATTAGTGACGCTTTCTATAAGACTTCTAATCTTTAAAGCTATTAATATTGGATCGGATATCTATCAATGCCATACTTATAAAATTTTGATATCGTAGAAATTTAAGAATTACTGAGCATTCATGACAATTTTAAACTAAGCACAAATTCGTTTACCTGCTTATACATATTGTACTTAACTGATAAAGATAGTTTCTTCCATTTACTTTAACTTATATATTATATTATGTTTATGTTTTGTTATTTAGCTCTTATGTGTATAGCTCTATTTTAACTTTCGTGCCGGTATGTTTTGTATTGTTGAATTTTAACAGTATTAAAATTTTAATTGATAAACCATGTTTCATTGAATCCCTTGCGAATTTTAGCTTCATAGCACGAAATGTAGTGTGTATTATAAATTCAAATTTCAGTTGGTCTTTCAACTTTAAAGTGAGTGCAACGTCTGTTAAATTAACAATGTTCCTTAGAACTGTAGCTTTTTTACTAGTTGCTGCTAGTTCAGCAGCCAATATAACAATAGTTAAGATGGAATTAAGAAAAGAAAATATGTGTGATAGTGGAATTTGTTTAAGTAAGTGTTGCCCCTTAGGTATGGGGTTAATGAAACTAAACAAACGAATGGTCTGCGTCAAAAATGCTGAAACCTTAGACCTGCTTTTGAATATCTCTCACAGTCTTTACTATTATGACTATCAAGTAGATAAAGTGAACGTGACAGAGAAATTGCAAGTTATAATTGGTATGACTTGCAGGAAGAAATACAAAGAGAATAGGAAGTTCTATTTGCAAGTGGTAAGTATTTAATATATTATGTACTTTCATATACCTACTTTGTATTATTATTCTGCTTACAAAAACTGTCAATTGACAAAGAACTAACTAAACTATATAGTCAAGTTAGCAAATTCTGTAGGTGTCGCTTGTTAAACGACGAAAACGAAATAAGTGGTTCGTTTTAAATTTAACTCATATCAGCGGGAAAGCGGGAACATACGCATAGGCTTTGCTGGCGATAAAATGTTACACAATGACGTCATAATTAATAAGTAGAATTTAGTCTCAAGGGACAATATTGGTCATTCATTTAATCAAATAACGTACGATACTAATCTATACTAATATTATAAAGAGGAAAGGTTTGTAAGTATGTATGTATGTATGTATGTATGGTTTTCACGCATAAACTACTGGACCGATTTTGATGAAATTTGGCACAGATAATTTTTAGACCCTGAGAAAGAACATAGGCTACCTTTTATTGCGAAATATGTAGGTACCACGGGCGAAGCCGGGGCGGACCGCTAGTACATAATAATTTTATAAATTGAAGTGTAATGTTCCGGCAATATCACCTAATTTTACTGAATTAGTTGGCGTGTTATCACTAGGTATGTCGTTGATACAATGAAAAGCACGCAGAACATAATATTACGACCATAATAATATTATGGACATTTTTTAGTTAGAAAGGTCAAGACAGTAAAAATGATACTAAATACATACCATAGTACCAGTGATGTCACCAACATTTGTGGTTGATGTTCGCACTTCCAGAAAGCTTCAATTTCCTACAATCATGCCTATGGAGCAGTAGTTACAAAGCTGGTGCTATATCGGAAGATTTACTATGTTAATATTTTACAAAGTTAATACGTCTTATAACCCTGACTCTATTTATCGATTAAATCTTATTAGACACAGCACATAACCATTATAAAACAAGGATGTGGTAACTGCTAACAGTTATGAATGTAAATGATAATGTAAGCCCATAAATACATTTTAAAATAGATATCTCTACTGTTCTTCTTACCTACTATTATTATTCAAAGCACTTAGCTGTAATTTTAATTGCAAAATGTTTCTTATTTATAGTAGTATTAAATTGAATTGAAATAATACTATGAGGCATCGGATATAAATATCTGAGTGAATTCGTAAAAGTGGTCATGAAATTTCAATTATAACAAAGAAAACTGTCTCTTTGATCATATGATTTCATTGGACTAATAAATATTTTACTACCTATAATATATTTGGAGAAATTAACATTAGCTATGGTATGTTTTGTATGGTGTAATGTAATGACACAGCTACGTGACACAGTATTACCTATATTATTTACATGATTAATTATTATTTGAAATTGATCAACGTAAAGTCGCAAGCATAGAAATCTAAATAACAAGACACTAGAAGTCGTAAGCGTGCGTGACATTGTCGCCACTCAGGTGATTTTCACATCACCAGTGCATTCGTCACTGTTCAGTTGCTCTGGAGACGTATGAGTGTATACATGGTGTGTTTCAGCAATTCCCATTGCGGAAATTCTTCCACAAGTTGTAATTATACTTATAAAGGAATAATATTTCATCGGAAAATATTTTTTTTTAGAAATAATGCCGTTTTTCCTTAAAATCATAGAATATTTACAAGTATTACGAGTGTCACCATAGTAATCGAAATAACAATGAATGACACAGTCGACCATTCTTATTATCACGTTTGTTCGTATTGGAGCAAAAAGTCTCATATACTTAGGGATGTTATTCTAAAATAAACCGTAAATTCGTGCGTTAGGATACATATTCAAAAGCTTAATTTAATAGTTAAGTTAGTTTTCACTAAAATCAAGCTGTCCAATAAAAGGCATAGTTTACTTGTGTGTACTGTTTAGCTTTCGGTTTGAATGTGTTGATTTTGGCGACAGCGGTTTTCATACGAATTATGACATTATAGCACTTCTATGTGTCTTGTTATTTAGATTTCTATGGTCGCAAGCGCTTGATAAATTCTGTTAGATTTTTTTATAGTCTATATTTTTATAAAACCATTGTACATGTGAGTGGTAAGGGGTTTTATAAACGTTGAATCTGATTTAGTTATAACATTGTGTATGGTGGGTGTGGACCACAATGTTTATTCATGGAAATTTCATCATGAGCTTTTCAGTTTAGCATAAAGTTTGAATTCAATCACGTATGTTAATTTATATATTATGTTACCGGCCAAACCCGATTTCAGGACAAACTAGTTTTGCCTAGGCTAAACTAGTTCGTCCTATACACGATCGGATGAACTGGTATAGCCTAGGCCAAACTAGTTCATCCTAAGACCAATAGGATAAATCAGTTCAGGCTAGGCCATACTAGTTTATCCTAAAATAAATACGTTGGGTTTAGGTTAGGTTAGCCGTTAGGTTGGGTTAGGTTAGGTTTCTTAAAAAAAAACTACACAGAAATAGGAGCCCCGCGAAGCGGGGCTCCGTCGACGCGCAAAAAAAAATGGCCTTGCATGAACTGATTTATCCTATTGGTCTTAGGATGAACTAGTTTGGCCTAGGCTATACCAGTTCATCCGATCGTGTATAGGACGAACTAGTTTAGCCTAGGCAAAACTAGTTTGTCCTGAAATCGGGTTTGGCCGGTAACATATATAAATTATAGGGATAAAATTAAATTGTGTATAATAGTCTTCAGTAATATAATTAAAGCTAATTATAATATGTTTAGTCTTTAAATCTATAAATATAATAAAACTTTAACAGACTATTTCTGTATATTAAATATTAAATCAAGTAATAGCTATGCAAAATGAATCTTTTGTAGATCCCAAAACATTTTGTTTGTATGTATCTATGTTACCGGAAATGTATGAAATCAAGGAATTGTATACAAATCCTAGGAAATGTGTACAATTCCGATACCATTTAGGAAATGTATAAAATATTGTTTAATAAACTATTTAATGCATAGACATCCTAGGAAATGTATAATCTTCCTCGGAATTGTATATAATTCCAATATCGTATTAGGAAATGTATAAAGTACTTAAATGATTTCTGTAATAAAACACGTTGTTATTTTTTTTATTATATCACTTATTGAGACAATCGGGTAACAGTCTTACCGTAAAATAATAATAATATGTTCATATTATCTTACTAATTAACATTTCTTAAATCAACTTATATTCAATCACATCAAATTTTCATTTGGTAAGTAATCAGTCCCCTCATCCCGCTGTCCCCGTGTACATGTCTCAGTCAGATTGTATAATCCACCCTATTACAAACGGCCGGCATTTTGTAATATGCCGAAATTCGTCTTTTTCCAAAATTATACAAAAAGACGGTCGCGAGCCGACGGAGCCCCACTTCATGGGGCTCCTTTTTCTGTGTAGTTTTAAAAAACACGAACCTAACCTAACCCACCCCCTTATCCAAACCAAAAATTTCTGATTACGAATTTTCGGCATATTACAAAATGCCGGCCGTTTGTAATACGGCGGATTATACAATCCGACTGTGACATACACACCCCTCGTCCCGCGTACCTTCCAATATCTTAGATGTTTTACATTTCCGATTTCTACTTAGGAAATGTATAGATTTCCTAGGAAATGTGTATAAAATAATTTATTTCACACATTTCCGTGCGATTTTAGGAATAACATACATTTCCTAGGAATTTTATACAATGACGGATTACATACATTTCCGTTAACATCTACATCAGTCACGCCAAAACCTCTGGGAAACTTTTGTTAAAACTATATACAGTAATCAACCAGTATTAGGCTTAATTTATTACTTACAGGCTAAATTTATTAAAAAAAAAAATAGGCTTAGGCCCTCGTCTTCGTAAATCCACAAAGTACTTACAAAATTTTGCAGTCCAAAGTCGCGTGCAAAGCTAAAAAAATAACAATTGTATTTCATCGTAAAATTACAATATATCTTTAAGTTATATAATAAATAATAATGGTATTTTGTTGACCTTTGGAAACCATATCCAAGAATGATGACGTTGCGCCTGGGTGAGTTTGGGAGCGACAGACAAAATCGGTGACGCGTCTCGAATTCTAACGTGATAAGAGATAACAAAGCATTAGCATTGAGCTATAGGGCCCATGGTCGAAGCACGTCCACACTGAATGAGCTGCTTCGTGCAGCAATTACTTCGAGAGGCTACTCGCTATTGACATTTCTAACACGATCACAAGGTGGCAGCCATTACTACATCTTCTCAGTCATTTCCATCGTATGGCCTTCATTTGTCCCCATTATTCTAATAACCTGGCAACACATTTGTCGAGACATTAAACCTGGTACCTGGTTGCTCCCTCTGACATAATTATTATAACAAAAAAATGACGGCATTATAAGGGAACAGGGTAATCAGGTAAACCTACTGCCTGAGACCAGGTCTCTCTTTGACATTTATGTAGACTCGCAAGGTAAATAATATGAAATTATAATATCACAATTTTTAATGCAAATAGATATTAAATACATAGTCAAAATATATCGTCATAGTAATCATAATTGTTATTGATGTTAAATTGAGTTTTGCTAATTTTAGTTTATCGATGACGGTCATCGGAAGGAGGTTTAGCACAAATTTAATCTTACGACAAGCGACAGACAGTGAGGTCATTTGCGGTCATCATACGTGGTTGTGTGAACGTATTGCAATTATTTATATGACATGATTTTGGATATTTCGTCGCATACGATCGATTTGGAATCTGAAAGCTTTTACCTTTACCACAGATAATATAATACCACAGTATATAGAAAATGATATGTTAGACTGTGATAATTATGGTGATTATTTTTCCGACCCAAATATCGACCAATAGAATTGCACCATTCGACGTCACGTGGTACAACCTACATGGTATTATACTGATAATACTATACTAGCTTTCACTTCATTCAAAATCCTCCAAACAATATTTTACTATTTATTGATGCATGTTAATTTGAATTTTCCGACCTTCGATCATTTGCTGCGAATATCTCTGATTGACTAGGTACATGTCGAATTTTCACCCGTATCGGTAATTAATAAAATTATTTTTTCATGACACGTTCGTTTGTTTCTAAACTAAAATAAACTAGAATTATAAATACGATTTTTTGTGCAAATTGATTCTTGATTCCACAACTACGGGTCCGCCTAAAGCAAAGGGGGCGCAAAGTAAGGACTTAGAAAATTTTTGATCCAAAGTGAAAATTTTTTTTTTGCGCGTCGACGGAGCCCCGCTTCGCGGGGCTCCTATTTCTGTGTAGTTTTTTTTTTTTAAGAAACCTAACCTAACCTAACCTAACGGCTAACCCAACCTAAACCTAACCTACCATCAATCTTTGAGGGCGAATATCTCGGCCATTTTTGATTTTAGAGAAAAGTTGTTCCTATAAAACATGTTTATATTAGCGTAATCTTTACGATAAAACAATAATAAATAGGTGTTATAATGACACCAACTCCATCAAAAATTTTCCAAGTCCTGCGCCCCCTTTGCTTTAGTCCAAACTTGTGCTCTACCAATTTGTATATGTATTCCCAATTAATTGTTTGTGGTAACTAAAATGCACACAGATTAGCAAAACAAACAATCGCATTTTTACCTTATGTCACATTGAGTTTCATGAACTTTGACATTATCTTATTGACCTTGCTAATTGCTATAATTATTTTGTGTGTATTGGAACTTACAGTTACATTTTATTTTCGTGCAAACTCCAACATTTATTTATTCAATTAGAATTCATCTATAAGCACTTTGGAATCGTTCAGAAAGCGTTGTTTTTTATAAGACTTGGTAGTCTAAGATCCAAGATTAGAAAAATATACCCTCATCTGTTATTTAGATGAAACAATTTTTTATAAGCTGATTTCAATATCATGAACTTATAAAAACAACCTCTGCCATAATAAGCCTGCTGCAATGAATAGTACCTAATTAATTAATTAACAACTAATTTATTTTTAATTTTTACTTTCTCATGTTAGTTACATGTAGTAGGTAAGTTAAAACCATCAATATTATATATTATATACCTTACTGTAGTAGGCACCAATATCTATCCATTGTCTGCGCGTTGGTGGCGTAAGCCTTCGTTCCAGCAGCCGCCAGCGAGGGGAGTTCTAGTGGTGGGCCTGGAAACGGGCATCTGCTGAGCGGGACACGCGGTAGAGTCGTAACCGTTCCCGCAGTTCCGTCCAAAGCAGCGCGATGGAACAGAGTGGGGTTTTAGTCGGTGAAAATCCGTCAGCATGTTTGATATTTTGGAATGGTATCCGTCTTACGCATGGAATATAAGGGCTAAAAAAAAAAAAAAAAAAAAAAACATCCGTCTTACGCTTTTTCGATCAGGCCACGTGTCCTGACGCGAGTTTAAGATTTTATGCCCAACGCCGCTAAAGAAGTTTTCACTTCAAAAAAATTAGTTGAAATTCCTATCCAACAAAAATCAAGAGATATCGACGAATCGCATATACCTATAAGTAATTAGTTTGGTGAAAAAAATATTTTTCATAAAAGATTGAGTACCTAAGTAGATACCTGAGCCTCACACTAGCGTAAAATATACTGTTTTTATATTAATTAGTATTTAGTATGGGAATAGACAGAACTATTAATATTTTAAGGGACATACCCAAAGTTTTTACTGTGTTCATTCACTTCCCAAATATTCGCACGGCTAACCGATTCTTCGAAAAAGCAACACGTTTCAGACTACATCATTCTCCTAGGTTTTATATATGACAATCCGAACGCTTTCAAACCAGTACCGCATGTAATGAGTGCGCGCCAAAACGCGTAGCGGATTTTTTTTTAAACGACGCGGACGGCGGCTGGCACTGTCAACAAAATTAATCGGATATTTTTAAAAATGTATCGTCTATTAATATTTTTTCTGTTTAGTATTTTTTATGTAAATGGACAGCTGCAGTGTGATAAAAATAACATTGATTTGACTGAGTATGAAATTTTTCGGGACACCGACGGCGCAATAGAAGTCAATGGAACGATTTTCCCGCCAAATTATATTTTTTCTAGGAATGTCAGTGGCCATAAAAAAACATTCGGGTGCCCTTGTGAAAAAAGAAAGTGTTTTAGGAAATGTTGTCCAATGGGATATGTTATGTACAAAAGAGCTTGTACAAAAATGCCTGATATAATACAACAAGAAGGATTAAAGTTGCATTTCTATGAGACATTAAGAAAAACAGTTAATTTGGAGAGCAGTGACGAGTTCGTTTTATTGACAGGAATTCCTTGTGACTGGGATATTTATACAGAATTTCTCCCATGGTTCATACAGGAGGTAGGTTATATTTCATATTATTTTAGTTAAATCTTTACGGAACACAGTGTGCAAAAAAGTATTACTAGAATTTCTAATAATTACACATTTCGTGTTTATAGTTACTAAAGTGTCGTATTAGCCTTGACCTGATAAAATGAATAAAAGCTACAATGCAACGTTTGTCTATAAATAAATACCATATTATTGTAAATAGATTATTATCCTTAATTATTAATTGAACACAATAAATATTTATAAATTTTTACGAATTAAAACAGCCTTTAATTTTAATTCATATTAAAAATTAAAATGCATATTATGTAGAGACTAGAGACAACTAACAATATATTTTTTTAATTATTTTGATAAATTCATGACTTCTATAAAAAATAAACTACTTTCTACTCTTTGCAACAAACATACAAACAAACTTTCACTTATTATAATATTTAATAGAATAGGAAATTATGTTCAAACCTTGAGAGTAATCCATAAGGTAAATGAAAGTCCTTTGCATAGTTCTACAAAAAATTTATGACAAGGTCCTGACTTGTGTTTACATTATTACATAGTTTTCCTTCATAAAAAATAGCTTTGCTTTAAATACTTACAAATTAGACCACATCTTAGCTTTACATCAGGCGAGACTTTGGTCAAGCGCTTCCCTTTCTACAGTAAAAAAAATGAGTTGCTATCCAACTTATATTATTATGTCTCTACATTCTGTAAGATGTCCATGTATTCCGTTGTTTACGTCCAGACTATATAAGGTAGGTACCTATATAGTCTGGACGTAAACAACGGAATAGATATAAATGTGACAGTGTTTGTTAGTCTTTATTTCACGTCGCAACGAAACGATTTTATGGTCGTACCCAAGAAGCTTATATCTTATACACTGGAGATTTCGGTATGAACATTTGACGTGTAACAAGAAAATTGTTGTGTTTTATCACTTTCACACCTAACTTGGTATTGCCACTGTTAATACGAAGTTTTCCCAAGGCTACTATGTATGCTGTAATATTCTGTGCAAAAGGTTAGTTTTTGTACATGAGTTTGTTGATAAATTGCCAACAACGTCATTCAGAAGCATTGTTGGATGAGACAATTATTATTTATGCTAAATAAAATAAGTATCTGAACCAATTATTAAAAAGCGATACTCCCTGATTATGGGTAGTTACCATAATAAAATTGTAGCAACTCTCACTTTGACAATATGGCATAAGTGTCAAAAAAATTGCGTCGCTTCGAATATTTAAGTTAATATTGTTGCGTATTTAATAAATATTTTCCGAATATAAATAATGTATTGCATTGTGAAAAATTGCAGAAGTTTTTGGACACCAAATTCTGGCATAAAATTTCACAGGCAAGTGTATATTTACGCTATTTACAATATTCCTCAATACTCATGCATTTACCTGTTTAGAATCATTTTCATGGCAAAAATCGTCAATTTTATCATCATTTTAGTAATCAATCATGCTAAATATCTTCTATCTATCTTCTTTTCCTAATAATTTCATCATTTTTCAATAAACCAATTTAACAAGTAAGGTAACCATGATGACGAGTTTTTACGGATAGCGAAGAGAAAATATTGTAATAGTTAACAAAATTATGATGAACATTTAGAACACCATTTCAAAGATTTTTATACTAGTAATGAAACAACGCACGACATCGATATTGCACTCACATGTGGTTTTATGTTTGTTCTTCTTTAACATAGAAATTAATAGTTCTTTTAACTTACCAAATTTTTTTTGTTTTACTTATTTCAGCTTTCCAAAAATGAAATAAAAAGAAATAAATGGCTGTCCATAGTGCCTATCAAGGGTAAAATTTATCAACATGCCAGAATATGCAGTTTGCATTTTAAGCCTGAGGATTACGGTCCAGAAAAAAAATACCTTTTGAAAAGTGCTATACCTTTTTATTCACCACATTCTTGTTACTGCGTCTCAACTGTGGATAAAGTAATTTTAATTATATTATAATTAACCACCATGAAACCATTAGTAACCGTAAGTACAGCTCCTGAAAGACATACGAATTTCTGAGAACTGTAATATCGTTACCACACATCAACACTAGCGATGCAACTCTCCCTTTGGAATATTGAAAAGTTTTAGACTGAAGCTTGAGTAACCAAAACGATGTTTTAATGTATGTAGCACTCATTTTAATTAAAAAATCGTAGTATGAGATCAAAAGTTATCAAGCGTTATTTAAAACTATCATTCTCTACCAATTAAAATGGTATGTACCTATAAAGATGATAATTATTCATGTAAGTTGACCAGTAATATTATAATATAAATACTGTTAAAAATATATGTCGTTATTATTTATAGACCATGATTTTTAGTTTTTTTTATTTCGAAAAATCCTGAATATACAAACCAGTGTGGTCACCCACAAAAAGAGACAAAAAACAACACTGACGTCATTCAAGGTTATATTTTCTTGTGACAAGTTAATGGTCATAGTGCAATCTCCAGTGTATTAGATATAAGCTTCTTGGTCGTACCATATTATTGTGGATCATTCTATTCATTTAGGTCTTTTCTGAAATAAAATGCCTAGTAATATTAGGTCATTTATGTCGATTCTATTTAAAATTCTATACGAGTGCAGTGTATTTTATATTTAAAACAAGTACCTATGTACTTTTATAATGTTATAATTAACTATTATAGCAACTGCTCTGACTCTACCACTGACTTTTTGCAGCTGTTTTTATGAGTCCTAATAAAAAATAAGTAAATTAATATAAGGCACTTTATATACGAATAACATAGGTACATAACATATTATTTAAATAGGCTTTAGCTTATACAATTAATTTATTAGTAAGCTTCAAGTATATTTTAAGAACCCGTTACTAAATCGTGACTAAGTTCTAAGTCGTATAGGAATTTCCGATTTTATACCTAGTCATGAATAAAAATAAAACAATATTCTAGGTATTATTTAATATGCAGTATGCACTATTAATTCAAGATATTGTTTAGGTATGTACAGTTATATACCTTCAGTTAAAAGGATCCTAGGTAACGTGCATATATATTTAATAACAAATATGTAGGAAATAGACTTAAATGCTGAAAATATAAAAGTATACTGTGTAATGTATTTTTTTTTTTATAATTAAAATAATGCTTTGAATCAATTCTACTTATTTGAAACTTCAACTCCACTGGCTACTGTTAAAACTTACCCATAATAACAATGACCATGCCGTTGTTAAGGAAATCAAAAGCTATTTTTTTCGCAAAGTAGTTAGTACAATATTAAAATTAACAATTAAATAAATCTAAATTTATTTCATCGACATTGAATTGACATTATCAAACAATGATATTAAAAAAAACAGGATGCGGAAGAAGTGGGAGCAATGATATTAGGACCTTGCCGTATTTGATAGTTATAATAAGTTTACATTTTAATATACTATATTAGGGATAAGCCTATCTTTAGGGATAAACCTATCTTTGTATAAAAGATCATAAGTATATCTTTGTACAGGTATCATAGATGCAATAACCTGGGCTAGAACGGCAGGGGTTTAACAGCCCTTCTATAACCGCGACAAGAGATATGTCTCAGTTATCTAAGCTTTTTTCTGGTATATATTTTACTAAATTGTAAATATATCCACCATACTTCACGATTCACCTCACTGGTGTAAACCTGTACGTTTGAAATCTATTCCCGAGTTCTATTCCCGGCCTTGTCATTATTCTATCAAGAATGACAAGGCCTAAGATAATTTTTTTGGTTTATTTTTTTATTTTGAATTTCCAACAAAGAATACATAGTTTTAAAACTATTAATTCTAAAATTGCTTACGACGATAAAATTATTTTTTACTACTTAAATGGATAAATAACGATAGCAGAGCATAATATAATTTTCTATCAATATTTATCTGAATATCCACACCACCACCACAATAAGTGAAGGACAAATTCGTAAGGAAAAAGCCCAAGAACCAAAAAGTTCGACGGCATGTGACATCTGCCAACCTGTACTTGGCGAGCGTAGTGTTAGGTCCAAAACTCTAAAGAAAGCCTGCGTATTTATACTCGAATTTTTTGCAGACACATACCTGTATTATATAACTTTTCATTTCATAAAAGTATTGGCAAAAAATACGTAATTATATCTCATAGTGTTGGTTAAACCGCATCCCGAACGAGGTTATATTCATTTGGTTCAGGTCACTTATGTAAGTTATCGAGTCACTTTTATGGCACCATTAATTAATGATTGCTTTTACGAGTTACGTACCAATACTAGCAGTATACTGAAAAGCTCCATTAAATGTATTATGTTATTATTATAATCAATAATAATAAAGCATGTTTTATTTCCGTGTACATTCCATCGTAAAATTGTTTGGTGCTATACCTACTCTGTAAGTCAGTGGGTGGCATTACACTACTCCACTATTGAGTACCTATCTAAAATTAAATTCATATTCAAACTGAAACTATTATTTTTTGCGTTGAAGCGTTTTTGTGCCGTCATAATTATTTATTTATTTATTTATTTATTTACTCTTTATTGTACAAAAGTCTTATAAAATAAAAGTACAACAAAACCATTCAAAATGTACAAATGGCGGCCTTATGGCTCAAAGCCATCTCTGCCAGGCAACCTTCGGGCAAAGGACAAATCAAAACTTTAGGTACCCAATTAGTAGTTTTTCATTTGACAACAAAAATACAAAATAAAATAAAACAATATTTAAATAAAATAAAGCATAATACATAAAACACTATGTTTACATAAATACAATACTTATATACATAAACATACTAAATATATATTCATATATGTACATAGATACATTTTAAATATGTTATATACATAAACAATAAACATACTATACATAGACAATACTTATATAGATAGATAGTAGTCTTTCAGCATCTTTTTAAACGATCGTAACGTCTGGGCGCGTCGAATCGTTTCCGGAAGGGCATTCCATAAACGGATTGCCGATACCGTAAACGATGTACCGTATAATTTAGTGCCATGCACAGGGAAACGAAGAAGAAAGTTATTAGAGGATCGGAGGGTATAGGACTCGGAAGCAAGGTAATGGAAATTGGATTTCAAGTAGCTAGGAGTATGAGGATTAAAAAGAATGGAATAGAGGAGGTGGAGAGTGTGAGCATTCCGACGCAGTCGGATTGGTAACCACTTGAGTTTCTTGCGAAACTCTGACACATGATCGAATTTGCGAAGGCCAAATATAAACCTGATGCAGAAATTTTGCAATCGCTCAAGTCTATTGAGTTGGTCTAATTAAATAGGTTTTTAGCGAAAAGAGGCGCAAGAAACTCTTTTATGCTCTTTTGGCGCATAAAACTTATTTGAAAAGCCCATTAAGTACTCATAATTACTTACAAATTCTATTAACAAGAGTGACATTTAAATAAGTAAGAGTAACTAATAACAAATTTTAAAAATAGAAAACTATCAGTTTCATTAAAAAAGTAGTAAGTATTTATAGTTCAGAAATTAACACTATTATAATACTAACATGACTAGCTGCTTTGGATTATTACACTATGCTGCTAGCATCAGCCAAATATTTCGTCCAGGAACGTCGGACGAAATTGATTCGATTTATGGCTACAAGCCTAATAATGTTCAGATTCTATTAGGTCGCCCTTAACCCACTTCATTTTATTATTAACCCGCTATTTCTTAACTGGATTATGTTATTTTTATAAACTGTTTGATTATAAGAATGTCTGGCGATTATGTTTATTTATTGAAATTGGCTGAATGTCATTGGCATGTTTTTTAACTCTCGCGTCTCGTCACTCTGAAGTATGATCTCTAAAAAAATCATAGCGAAATTTTTTAATTGAGTGCGAAGCATTGGGTCCTAGTATTCCTAATGTCATAAGTGCTGAATCGCTCTCTTCAATTTAAATACATAGACCGTATATTCGGTATATTTAAATGTACTAAACTATTATATTTTCTACTCGTGCGCGATAGTAAACAAACTAGTGAAATGTATATATTTTTTCCTGTAATCGCTAATAGTCATTTCCGTTAATAATCCCTACTGTTTCTTTATATGATTATTAACTAGCTGTCCTGTAGATTTTATATTTGTTTAGTGCAGTGGATAGTCACTAGAGATGAGTTCTTGTTTCAACAGAGACTGTGTGTTTGAATGAAGTGATTTTTTTATTAGTAAAACGTGCTTATTATTAGAATACATTTTCGTTGTCTAAAGTTTTCACTTTCAAAAATTTCGCAATCTCAAACATTTATTTATTGACCTTTTGGGTGGTAAGTAATAATTGTTTAGGAAAGCAAATTGTATTTGTAAAATTTTACCCTAAAACAATCATGTTTCACTCTGTGTATTGTGCACTGTGCAGTGTGCATATTTATATACCTAGTATGTCAAAGTACCTTATTAATAATTAAAATGTGAAGAATACCTCTGTTTTAATTTCCATTATAAATGAAGGTTTGAATACCTACGTATATTTTTCTTCACGGATTGTATCTATGTAGGTAATTAATAAATTACCTACATAGATAGGTACAATCCGTAAAATATACGTCTACTACGTCTACGTCTACGTCTACTTTATTAAGTAGGTACATAATATGATGTCACATACTGATGACTCATTGATTAGAATAAATCGAACATGGGCTATGGGAATTAACTCAAGAAGGATTTTTTTTTTCAATAATTATTACTTAGGTACTTTCTACGTGGCTATTTTCCCGGCTTCGTTTGGATTGAAAAATAAAAAGTAAAACCTTTAGAAAATCATAACTAGTAAGTTGTAGTTTCTGTAAACATGCATAACTATGCTAGTTACATATTTTAATAATAAAATTGTTTTATTTACTGATAATTATAATAAGCCTTTCTTAGATAATAAAAATAATTTGTCATTTTTATGTCCGGGTTATTTTGGAGCAAACAATGTGCATATCGCTGACTCATTTGTACGAAGCGATTTCGGTGCATTTACAAACTTATTAGAGTATTCATTCATATACCTACCTAAATAATAAATATTGTATACCAACTTTATCCATGAGGTATTTTTTACTCGGTTGCAATGCATTTATAGGTACACATTTCATTCGAAACAAAGGTATTGAAATATTAACGACCATTTTAAACTTAGGTAAGACCATGTCCTTTGTTTTCCATTACACTTAAAGTTCGGAGGTTCCTTACGTAAATTGCACTTAAAGTTATCTAAACAGTCTTAACACACTTTAATTGTCAACATACAATGACTAAATCACAGACTAATAATAATATACTACGTATACAAACTAAATATAATAACAAGGTAGGGTACCTAGTTAGTTAGTTTTTAAACAGCAATTTTTTAATGTCAAAAATTGTGGTCACAAAAATTTATTTCATGATTGGTTATGCGGCACTTAATAAAAAAATAGTTATGAATATACCGTATACAAATTAGAAACATAAACAAGTAGAGTTTATTGAAAGAGCGCCATCTGTAGGTCTTCGAAGAAATTATGCCGTCGCCCGTCAGACAATACTTGCATACAAGTCCATTTATGAAGTAGACTAGTGCATTATGATTTCATCACAATTCTGTAGGTGGCGGTATGTAACTTGTTTCATACAGATTCTCGATAAACTTTACAAAATGGTTCTCCAATATTCAGATTCAGATGCAGGCACAGAGATTAAAGGCTTGACAGTCCAGATTATATACAATTTTGCAGCCTGAAGTGAAGAAATTATTTATTCTGTAGGTAGGTCTTATTTCAGTAAAAATCAATGAATATAGAATAGAGGTGTAAGCTAAGATAAATACCTAAGTAAGTACCTAAGAGTAAAAGCAGCAAATACCTACCTACTGGGCCTACTGGGCTTCTAAGGCAGGTAGGTAGGTGTATTCACCATGAGATCAGAGATTAATACTAAGTATAATTTGTAATGAACCTCACAATAGGTACATCATCAGTTATCTAATATTGACGACTTAATTTCAAAGAGTTCTTGGAACCTCCTTTTTAAAGTCAGTTAAAGCTTCTATCAATTTAAATCAGTAGGTCTTCAGTAGGTACATGCTTTGAAGATTATTTTTTTTCTATTTATCTATTAGAGAATCAGGCAAAAACAATTTTATTTCTTTCCCGTGAAGTCACGGTCAGTGTTGTTAAAAATGTGACCTTTATTATTAAGTCTTACACGCAACTAACATAGTAATAATTACATTAACAAAATTTCCGGAACATCCAATATTAAATATTACTATTATTTTTTTCATATGGGAGTTACGGAATGTGAGGTATAAAGTAGGTATACCTTGTAATTATTGTTTAAATTAAGCTCTAGGGGTTGCATAAATCCTTTTAGCAAAATTGTTAATATGGAAATAGTTTTATAAATACGTGATAGTGATCTATGGTATTTAATGCAGCTTTGTGTAGGATATTAAAGGTCTAGGGCGGATTTAGAGGTCAAAAGGAACTTATCAATAAAAGTTTATAAGGAAGGAAACTATAATAGATTTGGGCACCTATAATTTTAAAACTTTAGTAAGAGAGAGCTAGTTAATTCAGGATAAAAAAGCCTATGTTACTAGGTGAAGGTACCTCTTTAGAAGAAAATTTCGAGTTCTAAATGACGGTAAAGTTTTGTAAAAAAATTGTTTTTCTGCTTCAACTTTTGTGAGCATCACAATGCGCCGTATTTTAGAAATATATTTTAGTTTAGAGGTGATTTAAGATAGCAGCGATAGTTGTTGAATATAGCAGCGTAATTGTACATTGTTAACTAATTACTACTTAAAGAAAACAAAAGTTAAATGCTGACTATGATTTGTCAAGAGTCGTATGGGCTTTTATCAACTTCAACGGTAGTACGAAGTCGTTCTTTTCCTAAAAGTTTAGGAAAATTTAATATTGCATATGTACGTATATTATTAATAAATAATTAGTATTTTGATAATGATGTAATTAATATTGAAAGAATTGTAACGACGCACCTCTTTATGGACAAAACCATACGCAATAATTTCATCCCCTATTTCCTTTAGAGTAAAAGAAAAATAGAGCCTATATGTTTGAACCTAGATTTTCAGCTCCTTTGATTTCACATTTTATTACAGAGGTTAGTTAAGCTTTGAAAGCGCAACAAACAGACAAGCTTTCGCATTTATACAGTAACTACATATAAAAAATACTTAGGAATAATGAAAAATACGATTCATAATTAAATTTTATTTCATTATAAGTAATAATCTAATTGCACGTATTAACAATGAGTTATCATAAGTGATATACGATAATATTGTTCCCAATTAGAACATTAGTAGATAGGGAATAGTTTAATTACTGTTTCTATAGTAATAACTATAAAAACCCTAAAACTTTAAATTAAGATCAAAGAATTACCTGCATATTTTTATATATTGTTTTGAAAATTGCATTTGCAGTGCATTTTTAGAAGAAAAAAAATCATAAATGAAAGCTTTGGACAAAGCAAAAAAGATTTTCTGTTACATTTCCTAATATATTATGTGCATTTTAATTCACAGTGTTGTAACAAAGATAGATTGGTTTATTATTTTTGTGTATCTGCATTATTTAATATTAATATACGTATTAAATAATTATTAGATTTATGTATAAGGGTATCATATCTATAAAGCCGGGTATCCACTTAGGTTCGCCGTGGTTTGCGAACACTGTGTGCTCCGCGAACGTGAACGTGTACAGTGTACACACTTAGGCTGCAACATCAGTGCTCCTGTCGGAGCACTAACATTCCGCGCTCCGGTCTCCAATCGACACACGACAGACGGTCGGTGCAAACATGCCGCCTCCAGAATTAGTAGGAAGTGCAGCTTATATTTTGATACATTATATTGTGATGGAATACAAACGACCTCCTCGATTTTGGCAAGCTAATATGTATAAGGGAAGAAGAAATAATGAAATAATGCATATATTCATCATTTCATCGGACCACTCCATGTTCGCGAACTTAACAAACACACGCTCGCGTCCACGAACAAACTGCGCTCCCCTTTGAGATCGCGCAAAAAACCGCTTCCCGAGCGCTCCGCCGTGCTCCGATCGTGCTCCAGTCGCGCTCCGCGATCACGTCGTATCCATTATGTTTGGTTTGCGGAGCGGGCGCGTTCGCAAACCACGGCGAACCTAAGTGGATACCCGGCTTAATATTTTCGACCTTTCCTACGTGAGCAGTTTGAAGTTTCGATCAAATATACCTAGTGTTTTCTTGTAATGAATAATGATGTATCGCTTCATGAATCACGTAATAAATAAATATTAAAATAACAATAGAAGAACAAACAAAGACAAATATTTTTGTCTTTGTAATATTCTTTTCTTGATGAATGACCACGCTATGTACCTAATGTAATAATGCACCTAGTATTTTCCGCATGGTTGTTGTAATAGGTACCTTTAGATAAAATGTAAGAAGGATATATTATGGACTCATTGAGCTATTATTACTACGTATAGAGGAGACACCACGAACAAAATCTGTGCTGCAAGCGCGGCGGCGCGGGGCGGCTTGTGAGTCATAGATTAAGCGATGTCATCGACTCACCGCTATAGAGGCGAAACTTTGTAAATATTTTGCTTATTACTTATCAATTAAGAACAATCAATGTAACAAAAAAAAATAATTAATCTAATAAATAAATTATTACTTAATAAACTTATCATTTAAAAACTTTTCATTTAAAACCAATCAATGTAACAAAAAAAAAATTGATACATAGGTAATTTATTTTCATCTTTCATGATTTAACTTTTTTTTACATAATATCCACAGTAACTACAATATTTTTTAAATGTGTAAAATTATTTTTTTTCCACTCTAAAAATTTACGTCATCTATTATTAGGTACTATCTAAACATCTTTCATATTAAATTTTTAGTCTATGACAAATGACGCAAAATGGCGCCCGCCAAAAATTTTGCTCGAACCAAGTTTTAACAATGATTATCTAATTAATTACCGATGAAAAGTTATTTCTTTGCACTTTGCCGCATTACTTCAATTATAAGTGCAATATCGCAACACACTCGAGGGCATATTTGATGAGTTTCTTGGTTTTTTGCTTTAAAACAAACAAGACATGAACGCGACCATCGCACTAAAGCGACTGAGTGCAGTTAAGCCATATGGCTTATGTTGAGCGGAACATATGTGATGTAGGCGGTGTCGTCTCCATATGTATAACTCAATGTATGTACTACTCAATTCACCAAGTATAATACAATAATTAATAATAGATTGCCGCAAACTCAAACCTTATATTGCTGAAGCAACAGGTGGAGCTTACTATCAACATCCCTTACACCTACAGTCTATAATTAATATTATATTCATGTAAAAATATAAACAAAAACACCAAATAAACGGTAAGTTTATAGCGATTTAACTAAAGCTTAAATAGATAACATGTACCTCGGAAAATGTATTTTTGACCCATTTTTCCTTTTCCTTACGATGTATGTAGGTACCTTTGTACATTCTTGCAATTTACACTGAAAAATCGTCTATAAGAACGTTCTTCTTCGAAGTCATCGATATTATTAGCATTCGCAAACACTAATGCATTACCTGCTATCAGCTGATTATGTCAAGCGACTGATTACAGTCACAAAATGAAACTATCCACCAAGTCATTAAATACTTGATAGACGTAATTGCAGTAGCTGTAGTTTACAAGCTTTCGATGTACACTGCCCGCTGTTTAGCTAGGTAATGGTTTGATGTGATCTTTCATGCAGCAATGTAGTTCACACGCGCGGTTCCGATATCCTTGACAGGGCTACTCCGAAATAACTTGACTCTTGCTTCTTGAGACTTGAAGTGCCAGTTTTATTTCAGATCTCGAGATAGACGTACGTCATTGGTCTGATAAAACGCGATAGTGTTCACGAGTGAGGTGATTTGTTTTGGTGTTTGTTTCCGTGTAGCGTTTGAATTGATAAAAAATAATAGGTAATTAAGTGTTTTAAATTTCGGGTTTTGTGTGATTGCTGTCATTTTAGATTCTCTAGCCTTTTTTTCTGAAATGAACCTTAGTTTTATTAAATCTATATCTCAATAAACAATTTTGGTAGGTACTTAAAATGCCAAAAACGATGAATTCTTGCAATTGTAAAAAGTTTTTCACCGTAGAATATATTATTTACAATAAAAAAAATTCCATACTAATAATATGTGGACATTAAATCAAATATAAGTTCCCATAGAATTCTATTGAATAAAATATATTATTTCCCATTCTACACGTGTTTTAAATACTTTAATTAATATTCCATTTAGTCGTATCTTAATCTAATTCAGATTATGCTAAAGTTATATTATTTCCAATCTAAATAACATTATGATAATAAAGAACAGGTAAACCCCAATAGAACCTGTTCTGTAACGTTCCTTTGCATAAATAATATAAAAATATAGGTAATATAATAAATATTCATAAGCTAAATAAATATACCTTCTAATAATACCATACCTTTAATCAAAGTTGCAAAATCTCAAAAAATACAAAAAATATGTTAATAATTTAAATGTACCTACTCAATAATACCTGAACGTAGTCCACCTACTTTAGACTAACTGTACTTTCTAGCAAACGTTTTATAGAAATGTTTATTCAAAAAGTTATAATAAATGATAACATGTGTAAAATCTAATACAATCTTATAGGTATTTATTTCTTAAAGTGAGCTTTGTTCTGAAAAGCTCCCCTAGAAAGTTAAAGAAGTTTTAGAAAATAGCCCGAAAAAATAAAAATCGTGTGCACCCGATAAAATCAATTCTTACAAATAAACGTTTAGGTACTTTATTTGACATTAATTTCATATAATTGAGAGCGGTTGACATACCTTATACCTAGATGAACGGTTATTTGTAAATAAAAACCCATAAGGCAATTTACTGTTTACAATAAGTAAATGAATGCCGGTAATGTACGTGATATTACTATGAAACAATGTGTATGTGGACACACACAGCTAGGGACATATTATCTGAATATTGAGTACTCTTTGATTTTATAAATTGATTCCTGATAGATATTGCTAGAAATATAAAACTATGATCAAAACACTCAAAAGGTAGTACTTTTGAGGGCATAGGTACCGCAGACCGCTCATAAATAAAAATTAATCTCATAATAATTGTTTAAAACCAATGACAGAAGTAAATGGATAAAATCTATTGCTACGGGCAGTAAAAGTAATCTGAATAAAAAATTATAAGCATGTAAAAGTAAAGTTTTAACATAATACAATTACATAATTATAACGAACAAAGCAATAATCAGGGCTTATTACAAATTTTGACCCACATTATGTAACACGTTTGTTAATTGAAGGCAGTATTTTTGCAAATAATATAACACATTCTTAATTACCTACTAACATTACAGTACAATGCAGCAATTACAAAATTATTTGATGAATAAACTGAAGTGTAAATAAGGAAATCCCTTGTTGAGTAAAAACAGTGCGTACTAGGAACTTTTTTAGTTCACGCGTAACCGTGGTCCCAGGTGGCAATTATTTCACATGCAAAGCACATAACTATGACCACATTTCCAACATATTAAGTGACAAACAAAATGTATAAAGTGATCTTACTCTTGGTGTTTATTTCGATCTGTGACTGCAAAAAGTGCGACTTCAATACCTCAGTGGACATTACCAATGGAATTCGATTGAATGGTGTTATAAGTTACAATGGCTTCAGTTATGATGCTTCCGAACACTTTTTTGACGCTCGCAGTGCAACTGAAAGAGGCTGTATATGCAACAAGAAGACTTGCTTAAAGAAGTGTTGTCCCCACGGGCAAGCTTACAAGATACTCGATAAGCAATGTGTCAACGTTACTGATGATTTCAATCCTATGGTATGGGATGAATACAGAAGAGAACAGGATGAAAGCGCGAGAGAGTTGTTTCATTTCAATTCTGGGAAACCGATTTGCGAGGAGAACGAAGTACGGATTCAAGTATCGGAACCGTTTAGCGTGTTTAATCTTGTGACGGTAAGTTTGAAGGTTAACTGGTATGAATACTTAAAAATATATACAAGAAAACAAAGTATGGATTCGGATTTCGCATTGTGATTTTTTACCAATGAAAATGATGAAATAGTAAAAAAATAGTTTACAGTAAACCAATTCTTAACATTAAAATGTATCTTAGGAAGGTACCTACATAAATTCACATGCTTAACTCTTATCATATCTAATATTTTATGAGTAGCTAAACAAAATATTAAATTGCTAAACTTACCTATAGTTTTTCTGTACGCTAAGAATAAGGAAAATTATTAACATTGATGTCTAATGAAATGAACGTTATTCATAAAGTTCTTTAGTTTATTACTCTATTTGTCTTTAAAATGAATTCCATTGTAATATTTACTTACGTACAAACGAAACGGTATCGAAAACAAAATAATAATGAATAGTATTGAATCGGAAAAATTTTAGACCACACTAAATAACACCTTAATTACCTTAATACATTTAAAATTAAACCAATTCAGTTGTCTGCATTCATTCGTGAATTATTAATAATTAAACTATCATACGTATGTTATATAAAATTTTACGTTTAAACACGTCTTATTTACTTCCAATAGTTTTTTTTAGACTATCAAAGGTAAAATCTCAAGAAATACACAAAATATTTTGATGTATGTCGTACAACACGCATCCAAAAATACCCGTCCACAAAACAAGAGTTCAAACAGCACTAAATATTGACCACTCTCAATTCTTAGAACCATCATATAGTAGTAGAAACTACTGGTACCTACTTCCCCTAAATTATGACGAAGAGAATTCGGCAGAATGCTTTCATTAATTTTAGCGTAGATATGATAAATAAACAATTACGTCTGCCCACTTTACCGTACAATGATAGCGATTGATAAGATACAGCGTTCCAACAGGTAGGTATTTTGGCTACTTTTGTGCATAATCCAGGTTCCGATAACCAATTTACATATTAGTGAAACAGCGGAAAGCTTTATAGTTTATTTGAATTGATATTAATCTAGAATTTTTAGTATGTTGTGCTTGAATACTTTGATAGGTTCGAATAAAGTAATTATTGTTGTTAGCGAATTTTCCTCTGCGTCAATCGACTGTGATTTATCATTTAACATTTATGTAACCTAATGGTAGTTTTATACTTAAATCTACAATCTAGATCAGTCTGTGGAATGAATGAGCTATTTTTAACTGATTTTGAAATATTTTATTTTCCTTGAAATATTCGAATAGTTTTAATTCTTTGAATGAATGAAGGTGGTTCTCGTAACTGAACTCGGAGAAGATGAATTTCAATAATATTTTTTTTGTCATCAATCATGAATACATCAATATCACGTGTAAGAGACTGGGAAAATCAAACATGATATTTTTGTCAACATGTTTTCTTAACACGTAATATTATTTTAATTTATTATGCGCAAGCCGTTTCCCAAAATTAACGTCACGATTAATATCCACGTGTCTATTTTAAAAATTACTATGACGTGTGATACGACATTAACAACGATATTTTTTATTACGTAATTCATCTAATTGTTATACAGTCCGTGTTAACTTCATAGATCATAATCTAGATCCTCAGTAACGGTGTGTTGTTGTTAAATTATATGTCAGCCATATACTTACCTACTAATATTATTCTTGCTTTTCTTTAACCTTCCATCTGATGGCATCTTCCCCTAAACTTAAGGATGTAATAATAACACTAATTGTGGTGATCCACACAAATAAAATGATTATATTTAGAATACATTTTAGTTCATCATTTAGGTAAATCCTTTTTATTCAGATAGACTTTACAAGAAATAAAAGAAACACTATTCTTACTTATTTAAAGGCTATTACCGATTCCCATTATAAGGTCTTCTTCTCTCCAAACATCATGATAAGAAACCCTAAATTCGTACCCATAAGTGAAAGGTTTTTCAACTAGCAATGACCTCGAATATTCTAAGAATCGTCTTTATTATAATGCTCATCATAGCCACTGAATTGAATTCTTGTGTGCTATTAACGCATCTCGATTGCCCTCGTGTTTGAACAGACAATCAACAGTTATAATAATTAGTTGTTCTGAATGCTAGACTATCACCTCTTTGTTTAAGATTGTGTATTTAGGATATGTGACTCATGTCCTAATATGGTACAAATTAATTTGGTGGATGATTAAAGATCTCCTTTGTTGCAGAAGTCGAATTCATAAACAGTCATGGTCTGTTTCATATCACTACCAAGTGTCAAACAAAGTCGCTTACGTTGTCTGCCTGTCTGTCCCTGTATATGCTTATTATCCTTAAAACTGCGTAATAGATTTTGATACAGTTTTTTAATAGAAGAGTTCAGAGATTCAAAAGTATATATATGAAAAAAGTGAAATTTACTCGTCGTTTTCTGGTTATCGAGATCAAACTTCAAAGATTCCTATTCAAAGTCCGGGTCCAGTGGAATGATCTGATGCTCGACATATTTATTATCAATTGATTTTTAAAGTCACGGATGTTCATGGATTGGGTTTCATTTTTGGGTCTCATTTTTGTACAGCAAACTAAAATAAGTCAGTATTATTGAGACCAAATTTTTAATGTTCATATTCGTAATCTTTCATGCAAAACTAAACTATTGAATTTGAACTATTTCTATTTGAACTATTTCAAAATAAATATTATATAAATATATATAAATTATAAATAAATATTACTATTTGAACTATTTCAAAATAAAAATTGTGTGGAAAGGCTATAACTAGGCATATAAAAGCAATGTATACTACGCTAGCAAAGTAGCGGATTCCGCGGAAAAAATAATAAACTAGGTATAAGAACGAAATTCATCGAACTGTTTCATAGAGACTTAAAAATTCTTAGTAAAAAAGTATAAATAAAATCATTAAGGATATAGCTACAAGGACAATATACATGGAAAGCGATTCTTCTAATACCAAAGGCTGTAATGTCATCATGTTAGTGGTACTTCGGATAAAAAGAAACAAATTCATAGTTATTGATTATCCTTATCAAAAACTATTTTCAGCTGATATTTGGCAAAGCGCATGCAAAAACATTATGGTTGGTATAAAATAATGGCAACTTTATCATGACCGAAAATATAATTTATTTTCGCGTAGGATTAAAAAGAACTTCTATTCATTTTTTAAATTTATTAAGTAAATCCGCATCTTTTGTACCTATTCCATGTAATAAAAAATACTGTTCATTGAAGACGAATAAAAAACAAGAAGGTTTGTTACTGTTATTGTAAA
Source organism: Colias behrii (assembly GCA_029959065.1). Classification (NCBI taxonomy): domain Eukaryota; kingdom Metazoa; phylum Arthropoda; class Insecta; order Lepidoptera; family Pieridae; genus Colias; species Colias behrii. Next base: position 3,328,705 of record JARWMC010000013.1, read on the forward strand.
AACTTGTATCTTTGCAGACGGGTAATTTAGTTACATATCTATACTAATATTATAAAGCTGAAGAGTTTGTTTGTTTGAACGCGCTAATCTCTGGAACTACTGGTCCGATTTGAAAAATTATTTCGGTGTTAGACAGTCCATTTATCGAGGAAGGCTATCGGCTATACATATATCATCGCGCTAAGACCAACAGGAGTGGAGCACTGCGGGTAAAACCGCAAGGCACAGCTAGTAATTAATAAAAATAATGTTAAATAGTAAATACATTACAATTAAATATTATTGTTATTGCTTTGAGTACACATTTATAAATGTATATTCATTTACTTACATTTGAATCTACTGTTTCCAATTAGGCCAATTTTCCAGCTAACCTAGTAAATACTATTGACATAGAATTCCAACTGAGGAAGCCTTTGATTGTTTGTATTTGCTTGATATCATGATGATTGATGATAAACAAGGGGGACTGTATGTATGTGTACCTTAGTAAATGTATGCTGTATGTGCTGACTTTTGTCATATTTACAAATGGTTGGTTTGAAACTGACGATATAATAGCAAATCCCCCAACTCACCATGAATTAAGCGTAGATTACACAGTATTCCGTACAATTCAAAATCATTCTCACACAAAAACATTGTTTTTTTCCTTGAATATAATAAAATCTAAGATGTTCTTAATTCTTAAACTATACATCAGAGGACGTTCATTAAACAGCTGCCTAAATCTTTAATTGCTCAAGTATAATAATAATATGACTCAAAGTGGAAATGCCACCAATACTTAAAAATATCTTCAAAAGAATTTTTGTTTATTCATAAATATTTATTATACATTTAGGTATGGATAAGTTTGTTGATGTAACCTAAATCGAGAAAGTAATTAACTTTTTGTTTGAATTATTTTTCACGATAAGTCAAAAGTCAAACAAATAAACAATAATAAATAAACTTTTGTGGTTATTTTAGTTGTAAATACAATGGCTAAATAGCCATAATAGCACAAAATACTTAATAGTACTAACATATCTAATAATAGATACCTACAATATGTTAGTTATTCATTCAATGTTTTTATCGTATAATGTAGGTATCTAATATACACTTAACTAATACATATAAAATACTTCGATAATTAAGCAATTTTCAAAGTGTTCTCCAAAAATCCTTCACAAAAATTAATTTTCACGTTAATTTATATGACTTACTGGTAGATAATTTGGATACCAATTGACCTCTCTTATAATTATTCATATTTACATAGCCGTCCTGCTTATTTAATTAATTAAACTATATGTTGTCACTTTTTCACCGAAACTTAACAAATTAGACCCTTGACTATGATGTACATGTCAACACAGACAATCAGTTAATTAAATGAATTTTCTATCTACACATCCCTTTCTTGCTGTGAAGGGAATCTACATTTCATTTGAGAACAGCTCATAAAAACCATATCTTAATGTTATCGATTTAGGAATGAAAATATATTTTTTTAATTAATTTTTATCAATATCTTGCCAAAAAACCTTATTTCACAATTCGGCCGATACAATTATATCACCAGTTATATTAATAACATTCAAAGAACAATCGAGAAAAAATTCGGCATACAGGCATACGAAACAGGTTTAGTGATGGCTTCGGCAAAACCTCCCAGACTCCACGTGGCGTGAAGTGACCTTTGATTACGTCATGTGAATGACTTGACGAAAACAACATTTGGTTCCCTTAAAGCTGAAATAAAAAAAAATAGACGAATGAATTGACAAGAACAAACTAAGCATTAATTTCTTTCATCATTTCTTTTGTCTCTTTATCGTTTTTTTTAGCCCGGATTTGGGTCACCCAGGATATAAAATATAGTCTTGTCTTTTTAGTAAAGATGTAACTTTCAACAAACAACATTATCAAATTATCCCTTAATTAAAATTTAGAAACCCTGCAAATTCAAATGAATTTGAATGCAATACGTCGCTTAGCGTAAGTCCCTCGTACCTAAAAGAAAAAAAGAAACAATTGTAACTTATACCTTTTCCTTTCTAGGATGGAAAACTGTTAATCGAGACACCAAACACAATACCACCTTGGACGGTATTCGGTCCAGACAAGTATTGCATCGACACATTCGTCTACGAAGATGACAAGGGTGCGCAAACATCGAAATTAGATGCCTTGGTATGCTTTGCAGAGGCAGCACGGGAGGAGCATCAACTATTGAGCGTTGTGTGTAAGTATTGCTAATTTTTGTATAAATTCCAATATAACATATTATTTTGTCTTATTTTGTACTTTAACTGGCAGGACTTTTATAAAAATGACGTCTAATTGTATTTTGGAGTACTTAACTGTGTCTATATCCGGTCTAAAATTTATTAATAACTTTTTGTTGCGTTATTTTAACCCATTGAGCCCCAAGCGGCCCGATCGGTCCCAGACACAATAGATTTTCTATTGTGTCTGTGATTCCGGGGCCTGAGTTATTAAAAGCCATAAGTGACAAAAATCATTGCAGTTGTTCTCGAATTGTAAAAAGCAAACTATTCGAGTAATACCTTAGTAGTATTATAGTACAGTAAGGTTGACTTCTATAAATAATTTTGACAACAAAGATCGTAAATTCTTGTATATTCCACAAGCTAGATGATTGATTACTCCAACCGCATGAACTATTATTTACTTTTCACCATCAATAATTATCATCTTCAAATTATAACTTACTTCCTTACAATTCCAGGTATGTTAATCTCCTGTGTTTTTATCCTCGTCACCGTGGCTGTGTACTGCTGGCTACCAGAACTACGGAATTTGCATGGAAGGGTCTTGATTGCGTATCTGTTGAGCTTGTTCGTGGGCTTCGTCTTCCTCTCCACCATGAAGATCTTGCTTATGATTGACAATATTTCTCACAACTGTTGCGTCATATTCAGTAAGTATCTTATAGATTTTAAAGTCTTATTCACATACATTTTACAATATACAATATATCGTACTATTGGCATTTCTTAAAAGTGTTGTGGAGCAATAGATGATTTTATCATTGTATTTACGTTCTTTTAAAACTTTTAATAAGTACAAATATGTTATTGAATAAATATATGAAGTCCTTGGTAACATTGCTCATTTTAAAGACTTTCAATTATTATTTAACAGTAAGCTTTTTATGATGTATAAAATCATCTCAATTCGTCAATCAACGTTTAACCTTTGTCAATGAATAATCCACGATACATTAAAATGTAGGTAATAACTACATGACTGAAATGTTAAGGTATTGAAAATTTAATTCAATTGATACATAATATTATGATAGTATTCCACTTCCGTATAATAAAGCACGCTCATTATCTTACCCAAACAATGGTACTGTGATCACAAAAATAATTGGCCTTAAATGAGGTGAATGGTTCCCGAAAGTGTAAACATTACGTCTCACGGTCAGCAGAGAATTGGCGGAAACCCAACACTTCCCTTGGTATTTCATTCAAACCCTTTACGTATTCTTGAAACTGATTTACGTAATAAGGTTGCTGATATGATTCTTGACGACATAATCATATTAAATTTAATGAATTGGGTTTTTTTTCTGATTCTGTCCCTTACTGAATTCTTAAATTCTTTGACTTGTACATTATCGTCAATCCAGACTTGTTGTTTTAAATTCGTCTAAAGACGAATTAAATCATGTAGGTGCTATTTACGCCCCGGTCTTTAAATCAGGTAAAACAATAACATTATTAATTAAAATAAATACTAAAAATATTTTAGAGTTGCTTGTATCATGAACTTAACTAAACCATCTTCATTGATAGCGTTATGTCCTGCTGGCGTTTCGCGTTTATTTATTCTCAAAAATAAATCCGCTACATTCAAACAGTACCGGCATGTTTAAATACAAATTATCACAACATTTACCGTCGAGACGGATCTCTATTGAGTTAGTGTTAAGCAAGTTCCTATGCAATCCATCACTCTTCTTATTTCGATAATTTCTAGGTAGCATAAAAAGCTATTATAACTTCTTTAATAGTTTCTTGTATTATTTGCTTCCCTTTTGGTAGCCCTGTGGGGGCTGATGATGATGATGATAATTATAATACAGACTTCAATCATACACAGTATTAAACTAGTTCGGGAGCCAAAGGGTTCATTATTTTTACCTGTATTATTATGTCAATAAAGATTTTTTTTTATTTGTCTAATAAAGAGATAGGTTAGCCGTTAGGCTGTTTCAGATGTTGTTACCTAAAAGATATATATAAAATACAATTATAGATACTGTTGCGATTAAAATGTAGGCACGTTTTAAGATATTCCAACTGTTTTAATGACGAGACATGTTTTCATGGCCAGCTTGAAATTGTTTTGTTTTTCCAACATCATTAAAGAACGCGGGATCCGGTTTTTGTCGTAATTTATTTATTTGAATAAATTCGGTTTTTACAGTGCGTATTTTTCCGAAACTTAGACAATAACTAATCGATAGTTTCAAAGAAACAGATCAGAATAAATAAATAATTATTATAGAATATGGTTTAGGACTTTTATTTTTTAAATGAACAAGATATGTTACAGTTATTCACCCTAACTTATAACAGCGATCTCCCACTGTGAAAAAATTCTTCAAATAACAAAACGCTACATTTAATATCTCAAATTCAATTATTAGGAACATCAAATTGATCCTTTATTGCTAATGGCTCATACAATTATTGTTCTCAAGTATTAAACATTACATTGAATGTGTCCTTATGGTGACTCTTGCATAATAATTAGTGTTATGCACTAGACAGCGTAATCATTATATTATTCTGTTCAAGATACCGTGTCTTATGTATAAAGTGGAAAAACATAAGTACCTGATTCGCAAATAATGTGTAACTGTTTGATAAAATAAAACTGGGATGGATTTAAGTACGGATTTAGTTTTTATAAAAAAATGGAGTGTGTTCGTATGGATTAAACTATTTGTTTTCCTTGTGTATAATTTGATGTTCATTTATTTATTTATAAATTATATCTAAACAGCAACCAAAAAAAGAACTATTTAATATATTTTATTTTTTCAAACTTCGTGTAAATTTCAAATTTTATAAAAAAAGTAGGATGGTCAATCATGGTCATGAACAGTCGCACAGTTTAAAATAAAATTAAAGGAAGCGTGCAATAATATGGTTTTATAATAAACACGTAATAATTGTACTATTAATTGTTCTGTGGTTTTATCACTAAGTTATCGTAATTATAGGAATACAAAGTATGATAGCTTGAGATTATTAGTAAACGTATAATTATTTTTGTCAAAATTGAACCAAATTAAAATGGGAATACGGGGAAGGCGCCAGCTTTCAAATAAATAAAGAATTATCAAATCGGTTTAACCAGTCGAAAGTTCTGAGGTAACAAATACATAAAATATTTAGTGAATGAAATACCTACAGTCGAATTGAGAACCTCCTCCTTTATTGAAGCTGTTTGAAAAACAAACATAACATAAAACTTATTGTAAAGTATTTGCATATATTATCGATGTTAAAAGGATACTTGTCATGCAGGTTTGAATAATCCAAAAAGATAACTGGTTAATAATAGCTATATTACTTTTCGCTCTGAGGATGAAAATATCAGTAATTTGTCACCGAATGATAGCTGGTTAATAATGTAGTCGTATTTGTTCGAGGATTGCATCCTGATTATTATATGACTAAGACTGACTAAGATTATAATGTCATGACAAAATATACCTACTAGATTACCAAAAGGTAAAGAGTAGGTAATATTTTGTATAATGTTTACTTATAAAAGTGACTACCTATATTTAAGATAGTATTCGTAATACATAGTTATTTATAGATACAATCCAATGAATATAAAATTGGAACTTTTATTACACCAGATTACACCTATCAAAATTTATATTACAGAATTGAAAGAGTTTGTAAGCAAAACTAAACTTAGTGAACTAATGAAAACCTTATAGGTACCTACGATAAAAATAATTTAACACTGATGAACAACAGAGAATCTGTGTTTCCGTGGGAATTATCAATTGATAAATAAGAATATACAAAGCGGTGACCTTTTAAACAATTCGGATGTTTATAACATTTATCTGATTGACAACAAAAATTACAATTTAAAAGTTACGTAAGCGATATAAGTTTTTTCAGTAATGGAAATACCAGTTATATTTCAATTGACTCTATTTGTAATTGTTTTGATGGAACTTAATCGTAGAGCAGTCAGCAGCGTCTTTAATACAGGGATATAAGTCATGGTTAATGTAATTATACAGTTATAGGTATATAATTTTAATATTTTATTATAGTATAGTAGTAACATAGCTGAACTATAACCTTAGCAGAAAAATAGAAACTAGATATTAACATATTCCAATCTAGTGAAGTCAGGATTAAACATATTGTACGTTATATTGTACGTATTGCTAAAACATCTTCCTATCCAGTGAAGTCAGGACGCGCTAGTTAACATTATTATTGTTCTATAAACACCTCTCATAATATACTCTGATGCTAAGTGATTGAACCTAGCCTTGCCTTTATATAGTCGTTAGAAATTAATAGACTTTAAACATATTTATTCCACATATTCATAATGGATAATAATATTGTTTAACTTTTATCAAAAATTCTTTATATCTTAACCTTTAATTTGTCAAACTATGATATTACGTGCTAGCACAAATAATATGATATAAGCAAATACCATTTTTTGTACATAAATAGATGCATTGTTGTATTCTGCCACGCGCCGGTCGCCAACCTTCAAAATACCAAGCTTAAAAATTATGTTTACAAAGTTATTTACATCATCTTCTAAAAATTACGACCTCAAAATGTCTTTTTAATGAGTTTCATGATTAGACGAGACAAACGAAACAAAATAATGGGACACTGTTCAAAAACGTTAAAATCTCATTTTACGATTGCGTTTAATTTATGACGATCTCAAAGAATTTTGTTCTTAAAATGGATCGTTAATCCTATTGTTTATGAAATGATTTCTGTAGCTTTGATTTTTTTTTCAGCCTTCATCATCTATTTTTTCCTGTTGGCCGCATTCTTCTGGCTGAATGTCATGTGTTTTGACATTTGGTGGACGTTCAGGTAAATTTTCATGTTACCTATCCTATAAATATCGTGGCTTATATCGGGGTATCATGGGGTATTCGATATGGTAGATACATCAAATGAGACTGATTATTGAATATGAGATTTAATAAAACAAACAATATAATATTATATGAAAACGGTAATATTATAAATCTGAAGAGTTTGTTAGTTTGCTTGAATGCGCTCATGTTCGGAAACACGGGTCCGATGTGAAAAATTATTATACTGTTAGAAAGTCCATTTATCGAGGACTGCTATAGGTTACCTATATTATCACGCTAAGACCAATAGGAGAGGAGCAATGCAGGTAAAACCGCGGAGCACAGCTAGTGTCATTCCAATTTTAAAGAAATATAGTATACATGTCCACATTAATGTAAAACTTTACACCTTACATATTTTACATAGCAATCATTATGTTACACTTTGCTAATTAAATTGCTTAAATTTAATCCTGGGCCCCGAGGACCGTAGGAGACGGCAATATTTCCGCACAGTGATTTTCTTGACGCCCATGTCCATATATGATTTATGACTCGATGATTAAAAACCGTCGTGAACTGTGATAAAGACCTGAAATGCTTAAAATGCCACAAATAACCAAAGAACCTAACATTAAAACATAATTTTTCTAATTTCAGCGGAAAGCGCGGCATGACCATGGAGAAGATGTCGCTAAGGGCTCGATTCTGTGCCTATTCATTGTATGCGTTTGGAGGTCCCACTGCCTTCACTATTCTACTCGCTTCGTTGGAATTTTCTGACCTATCCCCACATCCGTTATTGCCTTTGATTAGGCAACAAGGGTGCTTCTTGTATGGTAAGTTTGAGCTTTATTTGAAAGTTGGACGCGTTACCTGGTTGTAAATACTTGAAATGCATTGAAAGAACGTTGTGTACAGTTCTGTTCACAGATACATTAAGCCCTATTGCAAAGCACAAGAAACATATTAGGTATACAGGACTAAAAGCTTTTGTAATTATTGTAAAATAAGACATGGGATTTTGATCCTGGAAATATTATTGGCCAAATTAATTCTGATGCACTTATTTTTTTACCAGAGGTAATATTTTGCAAGGTGTCCTATCCTGAAAAGTTTTGTGTTCACCAACATACAAGCTATAGAATATTTGATATAGAAATAGAATTATCTAATGATTTCTCACAGCATTGAAATACATCATATTTTAACATATAAATTTTTTTTTCTTTCAGGTAAAAGCCGACTCCTATACCTGTATGGTCCAATCGTAATTCTGTGTATTTCAAATATGGTATTCTTCGTCTTAACCGCCTTGAAGATAACTCAGATCAAACAACAGACTTCAGTACTGAAGTCGAAGGAAAGCGCGACTCACGACTCACATAATCATGATAAACAGAGGTAAAATTAGTATTGACATTAAGATAGACAAGAATACAATATAGTTTAAAAATGAAATACATAGATTTTTTTAAACTTTAAAATATATTTTCATCACAGAATTCACATTTCATCTACCACCATCGCCAACTTTTTCCAGTCTTAAATTAGTTATAATTAGACCTACGTGATGGACGATGGTTTTACAACTTCAAAATACGTTCTATTCCAAGGTGTATCAGTCGAAAACTGACCCTTAATAAAATGGATGTCAAAAATATATTATTGTACACATTTCAGGCTCTGGCTGTACGTCAAAATACGCCCTTAGTAAAATTTATTTAATAAATTATTGTCATACATATTCCAGGCTTCTTCTCTACGTCAAGCTCTTCATAGTGATGGGAGTGAACTGGTTTCTAGAAGTTATTAGCGCTATCTACCCAAAGGCAGATGCTCTCTGGAAATTCACAGATGCCTACAACGTTCTCATTGGCCTTATTATCTTCATCATTTTCGTTTGCAAGAGAAAAATCTTCCGCCTGATCAAAAAGAGGTTTGTATCTTTTTAATTTCAGATTTTTTTTAATAAATCTACCTTTATAAGTATTACGAAATCAGCCGATATTCAAAATAATACAGTGTTGGTCGATTTATGTAGGATCAAAGAAAGATTTCATCGAAGCGATACAGAATTATGGAATACCAATCATATAAGTGGGAGCAGAAGCAACTTTAAGGATTATAGACATAGAACCAGTATGGAATCAATACGAACAGATAACGGTTCCAATAAAGTTGTCCATACAACAATTATATAAAGACTGATATCTAATAATGTTAATAAGAAAACGTAGAAACATTTTAATAATAAGAAACTATTAAAAGTTAACAATGAAGATTCCAGTGAACACAAACCCAGAGGAAATTCACATAGAATGCAGAAAGATATAGAATATATTAGATACTAATTTCCTACGCAAAAACATCGCAAATTCATAAAGAAAGAAATAATGAAGATGAAGAAAGCAACCCAGTACTACCTACATAATAAATACAATAAAATATTAAAATGAACTAAAGGTACGAGAATAAATGAATATCGGCTTTCGGTTTGAGGATTTAACAGTGGTGTAAAGAAATGCTGAAAACTAACACAGGAATCATTTTCAAATACTTAAGAATGAATACATTAATTCCTTGAAGGATCATTAATTGGCATTTAAATATATGAAATTCACAGTACTGCATTTAGGTTTAAATTTCGTCATCTCTAAAAAACTGATAAAGGAACAGTAGTCAATAGTCAATGTATAAATAGGAGATTGTAGCAAATTGTTTGGTAATAAGGCCAAATAACTTTATACGTGCCATTTAATGAAAATATCTATTCCCAAACCTTTTTTCACTGACATTATTTAGGATCTTCTTTATGCGCTACAGTTTCCTTTGGCATTGTGACTCTCAATGGCTTTTCTTTAGCAGTTTTATAGATTGATTCACATGGGACTAAAGGAATGCATGTGTAAAATAATTTAAAAGCTATAGTTTCCAGAAACTTCTATTGATTGGTCATAACCGTTGCTTTGGACTTATCTTTCGACTTCTTTCTGGACTTCATTGGGGCAGATTTTAACTATTTCTTTTGGTTTGTCTTCTTTCTTCTGGTGTTTTTTCATATCACATTTTTTACTCCTCTGGTATTTTTCATGGTCAATAATATTTTATATTGTGCACGTGAGTGCACGAGTGTAATTTTACTGCTATTTTTTCTCAAGAGGTCTGAGTAGTTTAATAAAGTTAAATATAATTTGGTCGAAAATATTTGTTTTTTTTTTTGGGTTGGAAATTTTGATTGCGCTCAGATTAACCACTGTAAAGGATGCGTTTAATTTTCTAATTCGTCTTGCTTGTATTTTAATAGAATAAATCGTTATGATTGATTTTACTTTCATTTCGAAATAAGTGTTTCAAAAATAATGATGATTACACGAACTCTCATCAAGTCAGAACCTTTTTAATTAGAAGTAATGTAAAATGGGTCTTAAAAAATATGATTATGTTCATAATTGTATAATGGTGGAAACGGCTTTTTATCTTTTTTCAAATTGTTATAAAAAAATTCGTTATGACTCGATGGGAGAAATATTTATAATTTTGCATGCGATTATCATATTTTAAAATATGGAATAATATACGCATGAAAAATAATTTTCATTTTACGTAGATATAAGCAAGTCCGCGGGCAGTCGATGTCTCGAAGTCAAACCACGAGTTCTCGCACGTTTTCAACAAAAGATGAAGTCGCCCTTACATCGCTAAAGAATAATTAAGAATTTCCTATTAAAATGCAGCTTTACGCTTTTCTCTCTTATGAGCCCTCTTCACAATGGGCAGCGTTGGGCGAGTAGAGACAATCACGATAGAGTACCTACAGGGCCTATGTTTATGATCGACCGTCATTGTAGATGTTTATTCATAAGTAATGGCGGCAAACATCGACGATCATTTGTTGGGCAAACGCTGCCCATTGTGAAAAGGGCACATTATAATTAAGATCTTTAAAATATTTACTGTTCGTTCTCTCGATGTAATGTGTATAATCCGCGCCAATAAATAATCGAATACGTCAGCGGTATCATGCTGTCTCATTCTTACTTTAGCCGATTATATCATGCTATCGCAGTCACTCTACAACAAATACATTACCAGTTTAATTTCAATTCTTTATTGGCGCGGATTATACCAATATTTTTTGTAATCTTCTAAATGTAACATACGAGCCATATTATTTTGTATTGTATCTAAAAGACATATTTTTATATTACCTAGATCTGAAAGTTTTGTATATTATATCAATTTTTATTTTAGGATACATTCATATTATGTGATGCGATCTCAATAATATATATTATGTGTATAATATCAGTCATTTGTTCAAAATAATTATAAACAAATACAGGTATAAGTTAAGATGAAAAATTATACGATTGCGTGAAAAATTATAAAATACAAACTCAAACATTTATTCATTCAATTAGACTTCTTTTAGAAGCACTTTCGAATCGTCATTACATATTTTTAACAATTACCACCGATTCGGAAAGCACTAGCTATGGAGAAGAACCGGCAAGAAACTCCATAGTTGCTCTTTTAAAATCATGCCAATATTACAATTGATAGATCTTGGAGTTAAATTAAATACCCAGTGTCCCTTTCTACATAATTATGACGAACTAGCTGTGCCCGCGACTTCGTTCGCGTGGAATAGTGACTGCATAGTAGTTACTACTTAACACACAATTATTGAGTAAACACGTCTTGAAACACGTACTACCATAAACAACTAAATTATAAGTACTTACAGATAATTTTACAGTTAAGAAATAAAAAAAATAATGACACAAAATAACTGTTAGTAAAATTAAAACTAAACTGAGCTATAAAACTTTGTTACAGAAGAGTTCAAAATTTCCAGGGTGTGGCTATCCTCTCGCTCCCATGTCCCCCTCTTCTTTCACAGCCTTTCAACCCTTCCCTTTCCATCCCTAGTAAATGGCAGAACCGATTTTGATGTAAATAATATTATCTCATTGTACCTATATGTACACGTCATATCCTATCGTTTGATGCTCCATTTGGTTTATTTATCTAACCACTGTCACCCCTAAAGTGCCCTATATGTAATAAACGGATGAACCGATTTCGATAAAACATTACTAATTGTAATTCACCCGTTATGCACATTCATTTGATATATCACTTAGGTAGGTACTATCACAATATTTGACAACATTCGTTTCTTTCATTCCCACTTATACCTATACAGTAAAGTAAAAAAAGTAGTCAAATTTTATCAAAATCGGTTCATCCATTTATTTGATATAGAAGGTATAAAAGTGGTAGATAATAAAAAAAGTGAATTTTGACTCAAGTGACATATGAAATGAAAGGGCATGACGTGTAAAGTATAATTAGACATATTTAATCAAAATCGGTTCATCCATTTACTATACCTATATACAGGGTGTAATCGTTAAGTGTGCACAGGCGATTTTTCCGTAAGTATTACAGATAACAAAAAACTTTAAACTGATATCGAAAGTACTTAACCTAATGAGTAAAATGGCCGTAATAAATTTTTAAAAATAAATCGAGAAATATCAAAAAAATTATCTTTAAACCCTCCCATACATTAAGTATGAAATATGAATATCCCGTATTCATTTAATATGAAAGATTTTAGCTTTCTTTTTCTTTTTTGGTTTTCTGCTTTAATTACTTCGCAAATTTGAAGTGGCATTTTCCACGCTTTTCCGGAAATTTTCACGCATTTTCCGGATATTTTCCGGGGATTTTCCGTGCATTTTCCGGGCATTTTCCACGCTTTTTCCGGACATTTCCACGCGTTTTCCGGATATTTTCCAGACATTTCCCTGGCATTTCCGGTTATTTTCCGGGATTTTCCAGACATTTTCCGGGAATTTCCCAGGCATTTTCCGGGGATTTTCCGAGCATTTCCCGGGGATTTTCCGGATGTTGCCCAGACATTTTCCGGACATTTCCCTGACATTTTCCGGGAATTTTCCACGCATTTCCCAGGCATTTTCCGGACATTTCTCAGGCATTTTCCGGGGATTTTCCAGGCATTTTCCAGGCATTTTCCGGATATTTTCCGGATATTTTCCGGGAATTTTCCAGACATTTTCCGGACATTTCCCTGACATAGCCTGTAAATGTCTGGAAAATCCCCGGGAAATGCTCGGAAAATCCCCGGAAAATGTCTGGAAATCCCCGGAAAATGCCAGGGAAATGACCAAAAAATGTCTGGAAAACATCCAGAAAATCCCCGGGAAATGCTCGGAAAATCCCCGGCAAAAGCCTGGGAAATTCCCGGAAAATAACCGGAAAATGCCTGGGAAATGCTCGGAAAATGCGTGCAAATTTCAGGAAAAACCGTGGAAAATCCCTGGAAAATGCCAGGAAAATATCCGGAAAATGCGTGAAAATGTCCGGAAAATATCCGGTAAATGCGTGAAAATGTCCGGAAAATATCCGGAAAATGCCTGGAAAATCCCCGGAAAGTGCCTGAGAAATGTCCGGAAAATGCCTGGGAAATGCGTGGAAAATCCCCGGAAAATGCCAGGGAAATGTCCGGAAAATGTCTGGGAAACATCCGGAAAATCCCCGGGAAATGCTCGGAAAATCCCCGGAAAATGCCTGGGAAATTCCCGGAAAATGTCTGGAAAATCCCGGAAAATAACCGGAAAATGCCAGGGAAATGTCTGGAAAATATCCGGAAATTGCGTGGAAATGTCCGGAAAAAGCCTGGAAAATGTCCGGAAAATGCTCGGAAAATCCCCGGAAAATATCCGGAAAATGCGTGAAAATGTCCGGAAAAAGCGTGGAAAATGCCACTTCAAATTTGCGAAGTAATTAAAGCAGAAAACCAAAAAAGAAAAAGAAAGCTAAAATCTTTCATATTAAATGAATACGGGATATTCATATTTCATACTTAATGTATGGGAGGGTTTAAAGATAATTTTTTTGATATTTCTCGATTTATTTTTAAAAATTTATTACGGCCATTTTACTCATTAGGTTAAGTACTTTCGATATCAGTTTAAAGTTTTTTGCTATCTGTAATACTTACGGAAAAATCGCCTGTGCACACTTAACGATTACACCCTGTATATAGGTATAGTAAATGGATGAACCTTAGATCAGGGATGAACCGATTTTGATTAAATATGTCTAATTATACTTTACACGTCATGCCCTTTCATTTCATATGTCACTTGAGTCAAAATTCACTTTTTTTATTATCTACCACTTTTATACCTATATCAAATAAATGGATGAACCGATTTTGATAAAATTTGACTTATTTTTACTGATAGGTCGTTCACTTTCATTTAATATATCACTAAAGTATATTCGACAACTTTAGTTATTTTCATTCCCACTTTTACCCCTATATACCTAGTTACAATAAATGGATGAACCGATTTTGAAACAGTTTATTTAAGAACCAGCGTCGGAAAATATGCTGCCTAACAAAAAAACATCATCTAATTCGGATTACCTGCTAGCGAGCTACGGTGGCACAAACACACACACACACAGCAGTCAAACACTTATCACCCATATTTTTGCATCGGGGGTTAAAAATATAATATAATACGACATAATTTAAAGGACATTTTATGTATAAAATTTACCTAGAAATAAGTATAATTTTAATTTGACCCCTCCCCCCTACTACCTCAGCTTACCCCCCCACCCTTGGGGACTTTCGATATGATCACTTGGACATAACTGTAGCGTATAACAGATAACTTACGTTTTATCGTACACTGTATGTGTACCATAGAATGCCTTAGCAAATGTTCGCCGTGAGTACTTAAATGGTCATAACTTTTTTATTTATAAACCGATTGACATGAAATAAACACTAAATGTTAAATGAAGATTACCACAATATATTAGTGAAAACCGCATCGAAATCGGATAAGCCGTTTCTGAGATTAGCGTGTTCAAACATACAGACAAACAGACAAACAGACAAAAAATTTTTTAACTACAGTTTTGGGTTTGGGATCGATTTAATAATAACCCCTGCTAATTTTTTTTTACATATTTTCATTGTACAGACACCACTTTTCTAGAATTTTATTATATGTATTGATTCTAAAAGTGTAATATAATACCTACCAACAAAAAACATGAATTGCTATCATTATAAAAAATAAATACCTATAAGTAACAACTTACTTTTTGTGGGAACGCATGATGGTGAAAATTCACAAAACACGAAGATTGCATTTGATATTTTTGGTTTTATGGCATTCAATTGCTTTATAAATATCACTACATAGTATAAAAAAAGTCGCTTTCTCTGTCCCTATGTCCCTTTGTATGCTTAAATCTTTAAAACTTCGCAACGGATTTTGATGCGGTTTTTTAATAGATAGACTGATTCAAGAGGAAGGTTTTAGTATATAATTTATTAGGTTTTAGACAAAGCGGACGAACCCGCGGGCGGTAAGCTAGTAAATTTATAAAATACGAAGATTTTTAAAATTGTAACTAATGAACGCAATCAATATTAGATTAACTGTAGATAATGGTGTCTAGTTTTACTTAAAATAATAAACATCTACCCTCACTTTAAAAAAATGTAGTATATTTATTATTTACACGAAATATACCTTATAGGGAAGGGAAGATATGGGCTAAAGAGTTAAATAAATAACATAATTATATTTAAATTATTAATTTCCAACTGTGTATTCAGTAGTGTTAACATCTAAATTGATTTGATTTTTACGAAATCTCATAGATGGCGCTGTTACAAAATTAACATTATACAACTTACATTCTTTAAACTATGTTTCTCTTCCCAAGTTACTTAAATGGCATAATTTTTATAGTGTCAATCTAGATATTGTCAAACAACATTTATATATGCGTCATTTGATTATTAATTTCCAATAGTTAAGGTGTGTTTGATTTTTCTAACACTTCATAGATGGCGCTGTTTCAAATTTGTCTTTATACTGCTAAGATTCATTTAACTGTTTCTCTGCCCAAATTACGTAAATGACATAGTTTTTATTTTGTAAAGCTAGATAATAGCATGGCTTACTCGAAACCAACATTTAAACATGAGTCTTTAGATTGTACGCTGTCGTAGTACACGGAATATGTAAGAAAAATAAAGGCTCACAGCTCCTCCCCCGAAGGTGATATCATGATAATATGTTTAAACTATCCTCACCCGACCTCTTAGGAATATTCATGCAAAATTTGAAGTAAATCTATGCAGTACTTTTCGAGATTAGCCCGGTCAAACATACAGACAAACAGACAAACAGACAAACAGACAAACAGACAAAAACTTCTAAAAACTATATTTTTGGCTTCTATATCGATTATAGATCATGGATTATGTATTCTTTAAAAAAAATATTCAATGTACAGTTTTGACTTTCCTACGATTTTATTATATGTATAGATCACACATTTATACGTTATTAGTTGTGTTATTAGCTTACACTTAGTATAAAACATTCCAGAGAAATATAAATCATAATAATTTTAATTATCCTCTCACGCACGCAGTCGTATGAAAAATATGTTGAGTTTTGTTAACATTCTCTAAAACTTTATATGTATTAAAGTGTGCTAGAGTAATCGTAAAAATATGATTTGTAGATACTTCCTGTGTAGCAATAGTATAAAATACATTATACATAATTAATATTTCAATTTGTATCATCAATTAATTTCCTCGTATATGATTATTAACATGAAACAAATCTCTATCACATTTTTCGACATAATTTTAAATGTATTCGTAAAGTCCCATTTAAAATATAATCAATAAATATATTCACTGACAGCTCTCAGCTATTAATAAATAGGTTCGCTGGTAACTAACAGTTAAATCTATTAACTAACACTAATCTTCACTAAACAAAATTTCATTTAACCATTATTTTACAGTCAGATAAACTTTTTCAGTATATTTACCACCGAGTTGGAGGACGGTGTACATCCAGCTTTACTCATGACATCACCTCAAGAAAATGGTTGATTTCATAATAATTAATAAAAAGGACTTAAATTAAATCATAAACCTTTAAAAATGGTTAAAACCTACGTAAATACGTAATGAAACTACGTGTAAAACAGCACGAGTTTATTATTAAATAGAATAAAGAATAGGTAGGTACCTATACTGTTTTTAGACTTCATGAGTCACATTTACTCATTTTCCTCTTATAATGTAGCTGTAGGTACCCTGATTTGTTTGACGAAGTTTATATAATTGAGAGCAGCAGCTATACGTATGATTTTGACAAATTTAACAATTTTGTATATTTGTATTGGTAGGTACCTATTAGATTAATATTGGATCTGTACCTACGGCTCGTCAAACAATAAAAAGTCACACAGAAGTGGAATCAAAAAAGATAAGTATCCTTCTTTTCATCTTTCAAAATCTTTATGGGATAGCACAGACATTTGTTTCTCAGCGTGCTACATACAATATGAATATTGGAAGTTTATTCTAAATGCAATAATACATTCCTTCCTCTAATTAATAAAGTGCATATTATATTTAGATAGGTAGAATATTCAAGATCCTCATAAGTCATAATAGAGCTTTTAAAAATCTAATGTTTTAACGTGAACATAATATGAATCCATTACAAATTCTTTAAGTTAGAAAATTGCTAAAACGTTATCCGACCATCATCGGGGAAATACTCAACATATTCTACCAACGCGAACGTCAGCAGTTGCGTCACTTCGTTTATACTAAATTATATTTAATTGAGCCCGCTGAGAAAAGTTTAACGTAATATATTATGTACTTCGTAAAAGATGAAGAAGAGAAAGAGATATTCCTTTCCTTTTTGAAGGCCAGAAACACGAATGATTATCTTCTGTGTGACTTTTGTACAATTTAAATATATATATTAATGTATATGTGTGTATGTGTATATATATGAATTTACGCAAATACGTTAACTATCTAGTCCACTAATAAGACAATTACATGATATTGATAAATAATTTTAACTTTTATACTTATTATCGTTCGCATTTAGCCATGTTTATGTATTAGGTTAAGTTTAAATATAAGCTTGTTCCAGTACTATAATTGTTTTATTGTTATTATATCGTAAAAATAATAACTCTTTTAAAAATTTTATCATAAAAAAATAAACGTACATATATTACGGTGCATTTAAATCAAACGAACATAGAGCTAGAGGTGGCTAGAGCTACAGCAAGAGCATTCTATAGAGCGTGAAAGAGTCATAGAAATTGGAAAAATTCAATGCAATCATTTATAAATAATGTTTCCTATGAAATACTTAATTTAAACACCAAAACTAATGAGCATTTTCACGAATGCGGCTACACAACGTGTACCTAGAATTTAATTGTAAATTAAAAACTTAATATTTATAAATTATGGTATTGAATTTATCTCATTTAGTCCACAAAAAATAAGACATAGAACTTATAGTTGAACAATTGTAAGGGTGCTTTCCAAGAATAATGTGCGAGCATGTGTAGCGAGGAATGTGTTTGAAAATAACAAATCATATCGCTTCATTTAGTTTGAAATTTGATGCGTTTTGCGTTAAAAGCGATATTATTGGTGGAAAAGCACCCTAAATGTGAAAAACGTCTGAAAATTTTGTGGAATAATAGCTGTGCTGATGTAATTTTAACCTTGACTACGTATTATTTAAGCGAAGACATAGGTAAGCTTTGGGCACTGTTTTGTAATACCCGCATTTATGATCAAGTTATTTGTTATTAAATAAAAATATGTTCAAATCAAAAATTGTTTTATTTATTACTCCTTACCTGTATAGAATGACTGCAGCAATATATTCGGTCAAAGTATTATTGCCACTGATTTTAATTTTCTCATACTATGGGTACATTTTAAAGTCAATTTTTACTTACATAATATCCGAAATATTTCATTCAACTTGTACGAGCTATGCTGTACATTTTGTAGTAAGCATTTTACAAGTTACGCTATGCAGTTTAGCATTTTACATGGATTTTAAGTCTAGTACTAATAATGCTCTTCACGCTTACAGTTGACATAACTTATTGAGCCAGCAAAGTTATGTTGTATGTTTAGAAAACAAGTTTACAGCCTATTAAATTATTTTAACAAAGTTATGAAATTATTTTCAAAACGAAACACACAAAAAATCATGACGAGGCCATGCTTTCCTCGAATTGATCGCTGACCTGCGACAAAAAAGCTTATATGACTAGGTAAAGATCAAGCTTTTTAATAATACATAAAATTTATAGAAATTAAAATAATTTTTGAAATCTATAAAGTAGCTTTATATTAAGTTTACCCGTTAGTTACAATTAAAATACAAATATTTTCTCTTAGCGCCGATTTTTCAATCCTTGGTTAAAATTTATCCGTCCAATAAAGTATTACACGAACATTTTAAAATGTCACCTGTAAATTGTCAAATACGGACAATTAGAATATACTTTTGAAATGGTAGTTTAATACGTTATTCGATGAAATAAGTTTTAACCAAGGATTGAAAAATCAGCCCTTAATAAAATTAGTGTAGGGTTTATAATTATATTTATAACACTACAGTACGTACATAATGTACCTATAACAATGGTGAGCTGAGCTTTTGGGTCCCCTACAAAAAAAACGACCACTCTCGCCCACTAACATTTTCAGAGGCAATATTATGTCTTTAGTCATCAGTTTATTAGGTTAAATAGGATACACAAAGAATAAGGAGTAGGGATAGGAGTTGGAAAGGGGGGCAAAGGGTGCACAGTCTGTAGCATTCATGTGATACTAATTTTATTGACGTTGATTCTCTATTCGGGTGTGTTACCTTCCCCGGAGCTGACCTAATTTATGCAGAAGCATTTGCACATTCAAAATCTCATTATTTTTGTTTACGAATGCGCGAACTGCGTCAAGATATACGACCTTTTTCATATCTTTCAGAATTCTGAATTTTTCCAACCGTAATAGAACAGGATAAAGAATGTTACCAAACTAAATTTTGACTAAAAACTCATAATATAATTAATCACGTGCCATTAGCACTTCTCTCGCTATCTTCAAAGTGAAAATTTTATATATGTACATAGTTTTTCCAGTAATAAACATGTTTTTGGTGATTATATTATAATTATAAACTACGATTTTATGTGTAATTACACAGTGGTTCCTGAGAATAGTGCTTTCATGCGCAAACAAACAGCTTCAGCTATATAATATTTGTATGAATTTGTTCACCAACTGAAAGCTTGATAGGACTTTTTTTACTTTTTTCTAATCTAACACGCGCATGTGTAGTGAACGGATAGTCTTCACTTCATAGTATAAAACAAAGTCGCTTTCCGCCATATTACCTATGTGTGAGTGCATACTTAGATCTTTAAAAATTACACATTTTTTTTAATAGAAAGTGATTCAAGAGGAATTTTTTAGTATTTAATTTATTAGGTTTTAGGCAAAGCGGGTGAAGCCGCGGGTGGAAAGCTATAGTCAATGATAAAATGTGTGGATCTTTAAGCATATGAGATGACTTTTGCCTAAATTTAACTACTAGCATAGCTGGTATTACTATCGTTATATAGGTGAGATGGAATAAAATATTGTACCCATAGAATATAGTATTTTTAAATATAAAAATAATCTACTGATATTTTTAATAAGTTAGGTGCATACAAAATAATGTCACTCCTGGATGCAATTTATGATAGGTCCAATCTAGGACAGCCTGTATTTGGGGTCCACCTTCCTTTATGATTCTTAACTATAACCATACCATACCACAGCATCGCTTTCTATAAAATGGTACTGTGGTCAAACGTCGGCCTAACTCATACAAAAAAAAAATATAGTTAACCGGAGCAAAGAGATACGATAGAAAAAAAAATCAATATCTGTAAATCGAAAATCTTCCCCCAATCTGTTTCGCCAGTTTAACGCTACAACAATAAACATACCGTTTTTAACATAAGTATGTGTATGTACCTAGTAGGATAAAAGTTTTCTATCTATGGCGTGAAACAGCGGGGTACAGCTAGTATAAAAGGACGTACTTTGGGTCGAGCCCAACCAATTCCATGAAATTTTAACTACTGAAATGTATATATTAGCACCACTATTTAAATGACTCAATAGTCAATATACCTATATTCTTCCGTTTTAACCGCAATGTTCCTATTTATTATTAATTACGGCTTCTCAGACCCAATCCCGTACTCAGCAGGGTGATAAGAAGTTATATTGAATGTAATTATTACAACGTAAAGGGTTATGCGACCATTACAGTGAAATATCGTTTCAACAAACACGTCAATCGCTATGTTCAAATTTTGGTGCCTTATTTTTTTTATATGCCTCCCGGCATGCCTGTGCAACAGTGATATTATATTAGACAACTCTGAAGATTATATATGTCAATTTACAAAATGTCTCAATAAGTGTTGTTCTAAAAATCAGTATGTGAATACAACAGTATGGTATTTGAGTACTTGTGTCGAAAATGATGAGAATTACAATCTAGATTTTTCAAATGTACAACTGTACGATACTGAGGAACATTCGAGAAAAATTAACAAGAAGCTTGGTGATCTTTTTCGTTTGAAACCAGGTTTATTTAACGAAAATGAAACGTTCTTTTCCCTTGCTGCTCAACTTGATCTCCTGCAGCTCATAAGTTATTTAAACGAGGTATGTACAATTCATATTAATGTTTGTATGTTAAATATAATATTGGTACATATACTTATATATTTAAGTGTGAAAATCTATAATTAATATCCATTTTATTAACTTAAGATTTATATGCAAAATACAATCAATTCATGCAGGTAACCCATTTTACGTTCGATAATTAATTGATAGATAATATTAAGTTTTTATGCATTTAGTTAAATATTATAAAATGTGCTGTATTATTCTACTTCTTTAACAAGTTTGTTATCAACAATAAAAATGGAGATGAAAAAAAGTGAAATATATATAGATAATAGAGGTAAATATTATATTTTCGACAAACGACTTTTTCACTATCGTTTTTTTTTGTGTTATGGAAACCAGATGGCTGATAAACATACATATATAATTTAAATAAATACTTAAATAGATTTAAATTAACACCCAGACACAGAGCAAACATCTATGTTCATCACACAAATTTTGCCCTGGATGGGAATCGAACCCACGACCTCTGGCTTAGAAGGCAGGGTCACTACCAACCAAGCCAAACGGCCATACGGTTTTTAAACAAAGCTATAAAAAGCAAACCTTTTTTTTAAAAGCATCAAGGATGTTCAATATTTTCGTTAAAATTCTATAAAAATATAAATTATAATTACCTATATATTATATTATGTGATGTATTGTTATTACATTAGCAATTCCAAACTTTCCTGTTGACAAAGATAGCCTTTGGTTTATACGCGGTTTTATAATTATTAATTTAATAATTACATTTTTAAATAACTAAGTACAAATATATTAATTATTTATTATTTTCCAAAGAAACCTTCATCCATATATCAAAATTCATTATGAAAATAAGTGTATACAGAGATACAAACCAACCAGAATGCAACTTTAATATTTGTAGAGATTGTAGAGATACCGCCCCCGAAATCACTTTAATATTTTTTTGATAATAATTATTAACCTACTAATAGGCTTGAATGACTAACAAATCAAATATCGTTCTTCCAGTCTTTTTACCTATAACTAGCTACGTAATTCTAGTTTTTAATATTTTCCTTTTGTATGTATATTTATAAATATAAACCCGATGGAAAAGCTTTATGTTTGTATGTTTCAAATATTTTCAATAATAACTAACTTGTTGAGTAAATTTTTCTTCGAATAATCTATTTCAATACCTACGTATTCAATCTAATAATTTGCTCCTCAATTTATGACCAACTACATGACCATAACAAAACATTGATTAGCAGGAATAATGTGGTCAGGATAAAACTATTCCATTTAATGTACAATTAAATACCGTGGCGTTGTATGTATTGCAATAACCAATACAGCTTCCTTATTATTCTAGTTACAAGTAGTTATATTGAACAAATTTCGTATTTAGTGGATAATTTCCATTACTCTATTAAACTTTTTAGGCTGAACCGTTGACAATTGAAAAACAACTATAACATTCTATATGATGTAATACAAATCTTTAGGGCCCCAGTGAAAATACTTTGGTTAATATTTTTCCCTTTTCTTGATTATGAAACCGTCTCCGAAATTGTTAAATGGAAGTCTTAGCAAAAAAACCCTCACAAAGCCATCGGTAGAGAAAGTGCTACTAAAATTCAATAATATTATGAAACGTCTTTTTGAAATTAAATGAAAGTTGAATATCTATGAGATGACAGTTCTAAATTTCATTCCGAACATATAGACCAGGGTAGAAGCCTTTAAAAATAATAAAAAGTGAAAAAAAATCGCAGTAGGATGAAACCCATTAGAAAAGGAGGAAAATATGATAAAAATGTAAGGAAAAATAAATTACGGTCAATCCGAGTTCGGGAAGTAGGACCCCTCCCGATTTTTTTTTTGTTTCAAAAATTATCGGCACTGGTCTAATAGCAAAGCACAATCTTGACGATCGGAAATCAAGACTATCTTTATTATACTCGACTATACTCGTAAGGGTAGGAACCAGCTCATACTTTTAGAAGCTACGATATAACAGAACTTTCCAATTCACACCAAAATTCATATTTATTGTCTTAAAGTTTGAATAAACATGTAAACATGTGATTAGAGCAGTGATGAAATCTTTACAACGGTACCTACTTACAGATATTTTTGTCTGAACTTAAAAATCCGCTTTTTGATTGAAGTTTACGGCCCCAACAAAACCATCGGTATATTTTCTTTTTAAAAACATATAACCATAAAATGTCCAAAGTATTTGGGATGAATCTTTAATTTCATTTTTGTAATTATAATAAACACAAGATATACTTATTCATAACAACATTTTTATCTACAGGATGGATATCTCTATTTAGAGTCACCCAATGCTTACAAAAGATGGAGGATACTTAATAAAGACAATTTCTGTGTAGATTATGGAATTAAGAATAATATATCGACAATACAATTCTGGGGAATTCTCGAAGATGAATATCAACCTCCCGCTTATAAAACATATTATCAGACTTCAGGTAATTAGTACTTTTATGATTTATTTTATTTATTTCTTTGTTTATGCACATAAGAGTGCAATAATTTTAATCAAGCAATAAAACTAAATTAAACTAAAAGCACACCCCTTACACTCCATACAAAATTATCGTATTGACAGTCACACTAGCGTTAGACATTTGTACAGATTGCAAACGTGTGTGTAAACGCTTTAGGGTTGGCACATTTGTAACTACCGTGTTCATGTCACGTTGGTCGATCAAAAATAGTCATTGCCCTGCACCTTTCCAACATAGGTACGAGTAGGTACATTCAATTCAAACAAAATATTATTATTATAAATATTAAAAAGAAAATAAATAAACAAAATTATTGTTTGGGCATATTAGCAATGGTGCGTTCAATCCTAACTGTTGCGTCTTGATCAAAATATTTTATACTTATTTTATTATCACCTAGATACTTAAACATACTAAAAGATTTGCATTGTTTACAACTCTATATATCAAGAAATAATTTTATTTTCGTAATTAAAAGTTAAAGAAATCAAAACCAAAACAACGTAAAAGTCAACCGCTCTCACCTCTAGCCTATCACAGTTGAAAGAACTTCTTGAAAATCATTTATATTAATTATATAATATTTATTTAATTTCAGGTCTCGTTATATCATCAATATTCCTATTTCTTCTATTCTTGGTATACTGTGTACTCCCGGAATTGCGAAACATCGGCGGTATGGTGCTTATGGCCTATGTAATAAGCCTCATGGGAGCCTTTGTGTCTCTTACAGTAATGAACTTTAGCACACTGAGAGAAACCGATTGTATTGTAATAAGTATGTGTTTCTTATTTATTTCTATACCTATTTTTAAGAATAAAATATTAGATGAACTAAGAGAAATCAAGCGTAGAGTGAACAGCCCCCCTATGCAAGTGGCTTTCTGTTAGCGTAGCGTTCAATAGAATAGACTACGAATGTATGAGATTGACGTAAGCTGTAGATACGTTTATCTAGGTAGGGGCAGGTACCTTCTAGGGAAGCGCGTTCCATCTAAGACCACATCTCAGCTTAAGGCCTGAATCGGGTAGAATTCCCTTTTAATACCGAAAATTAACTCTAGTTATAACCGTTTTTCTTCTTAGATTCTTAATGTACATATCTAAAAAAATGTATATTAAAGTTTCGAATATGATAAAGGGCATGGTTGTTTTAATTTGTTTATTTTACAATCTGGTTTTTTGGAAAAAAATCATGAACTGAGGTCGATTTTTGGACTTTAAACCAAAACGCTAAGTCAATATAACGTCAATTATTGTAGTGTTTTTACAGTGTGTTTATGAAATTGAAACACAGGACATGGTTGTTTTAAATTTTGATTCCATATCCAAATATATTTTTAATAATTTTTATACGTACTTTTACTACGGTAGATTCGCGCCTGTCCCCCGATCCCGCCTTGTAAATTACCTAGCAAGTTTTAAACTAAATTCCACCCTTATATTAAATCTTAATAAAAAGACTGGACTTTAGAATATCTCTAATAAATGGAGATATTTGAAAACGGATTCAAATGAAATATATTAATTATAATGTTATTTCATGCTATTATTATCATTAATTTATTAATATAATTTCCTTGTGATTTTCAGCTACTTTCATTTACTTCTTTTTCCTGTCTGCATTCACGTGGATGAATGTTATGTCGTTTGATATTTGGTGGACGTTTCGGTAAGTTTTAGATTTTATCAAAATATATTAACTAAGTATCATAATAATATTATCAACCCACTTTACCAAGTGCAAGGATTAGACAATTTTTTTTTTCATATTTTCCGTTATAGGCGAGCACTAAGGATTTTCAAAAAACTTGTGCAATGAACACAAACATTTTTTTTCTTTATTAGTATTTTTTCTGGATTTTCGATTATTCGAATGGCAAATTAAAAAAGTAGTCAGAAACTGTAGTAACAATTAATCATGGGAGATATATTAGCATTGTTACAACTTGCAAGTATAGCATTTTTATACACATTTAATGTAGAGTAATAAAATTAAACATAAATAGACTTTGGATGATGTCCTTACCACAGAAGAGGAAAATAATCCAACATACTAAGTCACCGACCCAATTAAATTTGTTGTGTTTTATCCGGGCTAGTGTAAATAAAAATAGTTTACAATTCCATAAAATAACAGCTTATAGCTTATTAGGTTATACATATCGTTGGTTTAAAAATAATCGTCACTTGGTTTTAAATCAATTTTAAATCAGTAGGTAATATTTAAATAGTAAACAAATTTAAAATGATATTCACTACTCTGCTCAGAACTAATCTCATCTTAATCTCAGAAACAAAATCTAGTTACATATACTTTTTTTATATGTTTAGAAGTGTCAAATTTACCGCCTGTAAGATGATGAACCATCGTGTTTTAAGGGGCCACTTACTGCCAATTACCTGTTTTCTTCATCTAACTACTCTAGTTTTTTTTAAAGACATATTAACATGAATCACAATTAACATATTACACCTCCCGCCGAAAAACGTCATTGCAGATAGTGACACCCACAAAAGTTCCCAGAAAAATAATCATTTGTATGGCTAATTGTAACAGAACCTTGACATGGGGCCAACCCTGGGTGTGGGAACCTTTTTATCTCAGCGCGACATTAGTCACTATTTTGTGCTCCTACTTTCAAATTAATTGATAAGGAATATCGTGGAACAAATCCTAATTTTTAAATGGGAATAACAATAGCTTAAACTTTTGTAACCACGATGGTTGCCAGAAGGGAAGGGTTGCCATCGCTTTGGCAACTTACTTTTATTTATTCACGTAAAACTTGAGCCTTGTTTTGTGAATGAAGTAAGAAGATGAAAGCACTACAGACACAAAAATATATTTTCAGAAAGATTGTAATAATATCAGAATCAATGTTAAAAATTAATGTATTTGACTAATAAATTGTTCACAGAGGTTACGCTAAAGCGCGGCCAATACACAGAAAAGGCGAAAAATTCAAGTTTTGTATGTACTGCCTGTATGCTTGGGGAGTACCTCTGTCCATGTCAATTGGATTTGTGCTGATCAACGCCGCTGATCTCCGCGATATGCCGTGGTTCATTCAACCGAATGTACCCGCTTTTGGATGCTTTATTAATGGTAATTAATTATAAATTTTATAGGTACATTTTTTTATTTATATGGACAAAAGGTTGAAGAAAGACATTGTTTCCATTGTAGTAAATAAAATTTCAAAGAAACTGAAAATTTGATAATTTGAAGGAAGGAAAAAAACACATACCTATTTACCAACACATTAAAATAATTTGTCCAGTTAGGTTAATGTATTCTATTGATATCATTGTTATACTCTTTTTTCAAAGGTGGTCAACAGTTCGTATACTTATACATTCCAATGCTGATATTGATTCTATGCAACTGGATGTTTTATCTGTTAACTGCATTTAATATATGGCGTCTAAGTAGAGGTACCGCCAGGGTCCTTAACTCGGAAGCTGCTGGCAACCCTGCTGCGCATCGTACACAAAAACAGAGGTAATTTTTAAACATCTATAATATGTTTAGCACATATCATCAGCCCATATTTGAGACCAATGCAAAGAAATATAGAGGCTCTATAACGGTAATTAAAATTCTCAATAGTCACATCAGTTTATATTATTGATCCTTTTGGCCTATATTTGATTCCAATGCAGGGAAAAAATTTTCTATAATTATTCAGCTTCACTACATAGTATAAAACAAAGTCGCTTTCCCTGTCCCTATGTCCCTATGTCCCTATGTCCCTTTGTACGCTTAAATCTTTGAAACTACGCAACGGATTTTGATGCGGTTTTTTTTAATAGATAGAGTGATTCAAGAGGAAGGTTTATATGTATAATAACATCCATTAAATAGTGGAGAAGTACTGTTATTTTTGAGATTTCTAATGTGATGTCGTAAAAAATTACATTTTTTCCGCTTACATTGCAAACGCAGGCTGAACCCTACGAGTTTTATCAAAATAATGTACTAAGTATTATACACATTGAAAAGGTCTACAGAAAAGTCCGCGATGGTATATGTCTATCTCTTATGGATAACCCACAATAACGTTTTTTTGTCATTTACTTTTTACGACAAATAATGCCTAATTTTCGATGCGATTTTAACCAATACAGCATTAATCCTTAACCAATTAAATACCTTGAATACATTGTTCATTTAATATAGATCTATATGGCCCTTTACACCGTATGATTTAAGTGAATATTTTCGAAGATATTACAGATTTAAAAATTGCGGTACGTAGCGTTTGCAGCGCTACCGGCCGGCCGCCCGGCTATCTATTTTATACCCGTGCGAAGCCGGAGCGGGCCGCTATGTTTTTATATACAACGTTCACAGTTTTTCTGTAGTGTATTTAGTATCAGCATTGCACCCGTGCGAAGCCGGGGCGGGTCGCTAGTATTCATATAAAATGCTTTCGCATCTCTAGTTTTACTTATTAATTTTTAAAATTTATTTATTATTTTGCATGTTTTAAAATGAATACATTTGAATAATCATTAATATAATAAATTGACTGTTAAAAAAAAACTTTTCTAAAGCTTGTCAACTTGTTGAAAATATTTATAATTTACATTACATATTATATTTCAGATTTATGGTATATATAAAGTTATCAGTTATAATGGGAATTAATTGGATTCTCGAAGTGATCAGCTCCTTTTCTCCAGAACTAAACATTTGGATTGTTTCTGACACTTATAATCTCCTTATTGGAGTCATTATATTCTTGATTTTCATATGCAAGAGGTCTATCTACAATAAATTATTGATCAGGTAAGTGGTGGAATGTTCTTATTTGAGATAGAAGGAAAAAAGCTCTGTCATTAATTTTAATTTAATTATAGAGTAGAACATTAATTTATTTTTTATAAATTATTTTTGTAATATTCCTCGTAAATTTAGGTTACAATTTCGCATAGTCATATTATAATTGATTAATTATTCCGTAATATTATGTCCAAATGTATACATGATGGACATATTACGAACTACACAAAAAGTTTATTAAACTTTTGTAGAAATACATATAATGCAAACTTATTAATAATTTATTTCAGATTCAAAGGAATGAGGCAATATAACCTGCCGAAGAGATCTCTTACTTCTAGCTTCACATTGGAATCAAATTTGAGTCAAGAGGCACCGCCCAGTGTTTGTGTGAACCCTAAAGGCGAAAGGAAACGGTCTTTGGAACAAAAGCCTACATTTGAAATTTAATAAGAGTTCAATGGACATTGAGAGAAAAACACTTTTCTAAGGGAGAAGAAAACCAAAGAAATACGCAATATATATTTAATTGGTGCACTTTCTGATGTTTACCAATAGCATATTATAATTTATTATGAATATAGAGTACAGTATAAATTCAAATTCAATAATTGATACATTGATTTTTGTAACTGGTTAATCTATGTCAACAAGAAGGAAAAAATATGTCTAATATTAATATTATACCTATAAAGTAAAAACGTAAATATTATGTTAATTGGATGCCAAGATATTGTATATGAGCTTATGTTGGACGCACTGCGCTTGCGTCAGTAAAAATACGCACATACCGAAGTCGTAGGACTCGTAGGATAATAACGCATATTTTAAATAATGTTTACAATATGATACAAAATGGCTGGTTGAAACCTGCGTATATATTAGTGATTCTTTTATTCTTTGATTATGACTTCATCTTTGCTTAATAAAATCTAAGTTTTTGAATGTATGACTAAGAAACAATAAAAATATATGATTTTTAAAGTTAAAATAAATTATTATTACATAGATATTTTCCTAGTTATTTCAAAATGTAATCGGTGCAATTTATATTGCATTACAAACCAAACTTGTTCTTCTGCCAATTACGTTTATTCTG
Source organism: Colias behrii (assembly GCA_029959065.1). NCBI lineage: Eukaryota > Metazoa > Arthropoda > Insecta > Lepidoptera > Pieridae > Colias > Colias behrii. Next base: position 3,358,888 of record JARWMC010000013.1, read on the forward strand.
CCAAATACTGTGTTCACAAAGTATAATAGGAGTAGTTTTTGTGTATTATGTACCACAGAATAAATAAACAGTGACGTCATTGCAGTGTGATAAGGTTCTGCGAAAGCTTACTCAGAGAATTTTACCAATAACTTATTCTAAAAGTATGCAGCATAATTAGTAACTGACAAAAATTAAATGATTAGTATTTAGTGTGATCTTGTGGAGTTCTTTCATTATATATTTATAGGCCCATTAAGAAGAGCTGGAACGTCAACACATTTACACATTGCACATGTTAGGCCGGGAGATACTGACACAAAATTTCGGGTCATTTGTAACAGGATGGCGGTCTAGAGGGGTCTTAGTACGCAATGACAAAAAGAAAAATGATGGTCAGAACGCTGGTACTGGCGGACTAGTCGCGTGGGCGTTAGTCACACTCGTCGGATAAATAGCGAAAGTCCAACGTTTTGGAACACAAAAATTTTAGAATTTACCGATAGCCCTTAAAAAAGATGTAGGCGGTAGTGTCATGCCATACTTTTACGATGTGACTTACAGTCCGCCATACCGACGTGAATGCGTTGATTTAAAAAAAACAATTCAACCATTTGTACCGGGCTAACTTTTGCACAGGTAACCATCGTCGTGCAGCCATTTACTAAAATCGCCATGCCATACTTTTCGGACGATTCCAAACCGCTTCCAAATTCCAATTCCGATTCCGATTCCAAACCGCACTACCGCCTACATCTTTTTTATGGGCTATCGGTAAATTCTAAAATTTTTGTGTTACAAATCGTTTGACTTTCGCTATTTATCCGACGAGTTCGACTAACGCCCACGCGACTAGTCCGCCGGTACCAGCGTTCTGACCATCATTTTTCTTTTAGTCATTGCGTAATAAGACCTCTGTAGAACCGCCATTCTGTTACAAATGACCCGAAATTTTGTGTCAGTATCTCCCGGCCTATGTATGTGTCATATTTTGCAATTGTTTATAAATACAGGGTGATGTAATTGGTGTAGTACGAATATCTAAAAATCTATGAAGAATTTTGTGATACAGTAAATGGAAGAATTATAGACTATTTTACAGTATTTAATAAAATCATTTAATTTTTTGTTCATTTTCATTAGAAATGTCAATTTTTCTCACCAAGGTGGAAATTCGGATGATAAGGATCTTGTTATAAAAATATAAATTTTGACTAAAATCGGCATTTTTTTTTTTCAAAAATCAAATTACTAATTCATCACATTATTAAAAAAAATAAGCCAAACTATACACAATTTTTACTTGATGCAATCCTCAAAGATCATGGACATAGTGTATTGCGCCTTCCACCATACCATCCAGAACTCAACCCAATAGAGTTACTATGGGGCATAATTAAAGGGAAAGTAGCATCACAAAATGTGAACTTTAACTTGAAAACTGTGGAAGAATTATTTAGAAAGGAAGCAAATGCTATTAGTCTGGATATGTGTCGTATAAATGTTTGAGTTTGAGTTTAAAACCAATAATGTGAAAATTATACAATAAACATGTAACACATATTTGTTAGCGCGTATTGGTAGGTATTACGTACTTACTACAAATATAATATTTCTTAGATATCTTTACTCGACCAAAGTCAGGACAAGACTGCTCCGCAACTGCAGAAGACGTCCGTTATTTAAATCATTATCAAAACAACCATCCGTGTGTTGGGAGTGAGCGCACGTGTTATTTGTATTGTTTTTATGACCTGAAATTTAATTATTATTTGATAATTGAATGATTATTAATACTTTTATCCAATTGATTATTATTAGAATAAATAATTAACTTCATCAATTGATTTACTTTTAAATTATAATTTTACAGGTAAATTATGAGAGCTTTCATAATTATATTTGCATATATTTATTTACAACGCACCCATTTTACAATTCAAGTCTAAAATGAAACTAGAGTCGCATTTATTTTTGAACATACTGTAAGTGAAATTGCATAAGTGTGAGTACTGTGAACATGCCAGCTTTCCTTAATTGACCGATAGGAATCTTTGGTACGTATACGTCAAATATTAGTAAATGGGATGCGCCGAATACCGAATACATATTCGGTATTCGGCATATTCGGCATCTTTTTCATTATTCGTATTCGGCCGAATTATTCGGTTTAGGTGCCGAATATATTCGGTATGAGTATTTCTACTTTCTTGGCTATAGAACTAAATAAATAACTTCATATTATGAATGATTTTTGTCATACTATACACAAGTCAAAGAAATCCTATGAAGAATGTGTTGAACCTAAGGTATACAGGGTGTAATCGTTAAGTGTGCACAGGCGATTATTCCGTAACTATAACAGATATCAAAAAACCTTAAATTGATATTGAAAGTACTATACCTAATGAGTAAAATGACAATAGTAATTTTTTAAAAATAAAACGAGAATTAATATTCAAAAATGTTACATGAAATGCTTCCATACATTTTATTTCCCATACATTTTGTATTCAAAGCAAATGTTCGAGACGACAGTTCTATTTACAGTCTCTAAATGAACTTTCATTAAAATTTGCGAAGTAATTATAGCACAAAATCAAATAACAAAGCAAAACCTTTCATATTAAATGTTTGGAATAGTCATATTTCATACTAAATGTATGGGAGCGTTTCATGTAACATTTTTGGATATTTCTCGTTTTATTTTTAAAAAGTTATTATTGTCATTTTACTCATTAGGTATAGTACTTTCAATATCAGTTAAAAGTTTTTTGATATCTGTTCTCTGTATCTGTATAGTTATGGAATAATCGCCTGTGCCCACTTAACGATTACACCCTGTATAAAATAAAATAATCATTACATTTCAAACCAACGTTTATTTTGTAAATTTACATCAACAAAATTTAATCATGTTTATTATTAGCAATTAGTCAGTATTTAATCCATACTAATATTATAAATGCGAAAGTAACTCTGTCTGTCTGTCTGTTACTCATTCACGCCTAAACTACTGAACCAATTTGCATGAAATTTGGTATGGAGATATTTTGATACCCGAGAAAGGACATAGGCTACTTTTTATTGCAAAATATTGCACGGGCGAAGCCGGGGCGGACCGCTAGTATTTAATATACTTTAAATCCTGAAGTCTGAAGACAATGCTTTTAGTCCCAATAGAAAATGACATTACGTCCGCTTATATTGCAAACACTAACTTAAAGTAAAAATATAAAACTTTTAAACAATATAAAAATTTTAATATTTTTTTGTTTTAATATACGCGGGTGGCGGGCGGCGGCGGGTGGTAAGGCTCGCTCGCCACCGAGCCAGCAGCTACTTGCGACCCGTTAGAACCGGTTTACGCATCAAAACACGTCAAAACATTGAACCGAATAATTCGGCCGAATATTCGGTTCGGTAAGGTTTTAACCGAATAGTATTCGGTATTCGGTTATTCGGTGAAACCACTATTCGGCGCATCTCTAGTAAATAAAAAATAAATAAAGGTGCACTATCCCGGTCAGCGGTCGCCCGGTCGGTGACGAACTAAACAATGGCCCATTGTGTGAACACCGCAGGCCACGCTACGCCACGATTCCTTTGAAGTGTGCCCAAAAAACCGACAACTCCCACGTAGGCGCCACGACAGACAATTGCCCGCCATCATATACCTACAATTGCCCCGTGTACACAATGGCAATGGCCTGCAATGGATCAGCATGGGCCATTGTGTACTGGGGGCTTTACAATACAGAATTACATTTCGGTGATGATATATACCCTATAGCCTTCCTCGATAAATGAGCTATTTAACACTGAAAGAATTTTTCAAATCGGACCAGCTGTAGTTCCCGAGATTAGCGCGTTCAAACAAAGAAACAAACAAACTGTTCAGCTTTATAATATTAGTATAGATTAATACGGTAAAATATAAGACTACGTCATACATCCATTGATGAAGCAATAATGTTTTTAAGGTTTATCATGACGTCTTGATATAAAACTTGTTTCAAATGACGAAAGCTGAGGGTTTTAACACGAAGCCTGTTATTTTATTCTGGATTTCGATTGCTTGAAAGTTACTACGTAGGTAGTTTGCATATTTTAGGAATTTGAAAGAGTCTTCACACCACCAATCTAATCAACGAAATATAGGATTAAAAGTTATTTTCCTTGTGTTACTCTGCCTGCATTTACTGAGAATAGATAAGGATAATCTAAAGTTCTATATTTAATATTAAGTTTATCTTAAAAATTATTTAATAACAACCGGTTTCCACTTAACTACCGTAATAACTACTGAGTCATAGGTAATACTTAATCTAACGAGGATATAACGAACAACGAGTCGTTGTTACAATCAAATCTATACTAATATTATAAATCTGAAGAGTTTGTTTGTTTGTTTGAACGCGCTAATATCAGGAACTACTGGTCTGATTTGAAAAATTCTTTCGGTGTTAGATAGCCCATTTATCGAGGAAGGCTATAGCTATATAATATCATCACGCTACAACCAACAGGAGCGGAGCAATGCGGATGAAAACGCGGAGCACAGCTAGTCACCAATATAAAGGAAAGAGTTGATTTTGTTTGTTTTCATTGAATAGGCTCCTAAACGAAAAAAAAATTCGAAAAGTTCTTTCAATAATTTCTGAGTGAAAAAGGTTAAATTTTATTTGATTTTATCCGGGTGAAACTGGACCAAGCTAGTAATTATATTTACTTCTGAGGAGATATTATGTTTTGTTATAAACATATAGAACAAATCTACAAATATTTATAATTTAACCATACAAAAGTAAAGACGTTTGAACTTAGAAGTTAGTAGGACAGTGAAGTTGCGTTCATCCTGTTTGCGATGCTTAAAAATTCCGAATAATAAAAATTAAAAAAAATATAATATGCTTCGCCACAGAATAATAACTAGTAGCTAGGCTTCGTGTAAAATTGTTGCCTCAATATTCATTGAATTCATTTTGACACTCCCAGAAATACATGGAACCAAAGTTTTTATTGTTAAGAATTAGGAATTTCATTATTGAGGTCTATAGGTAATTGAATTTTGATTAAACAAAATCAAAATACTAGAGGTAGGTAAGTAAAGAAAAAGCGTGTGTGCCGAGCACACGTGTCAGAAGTGAAACTTCTTTGATAAGATTCAAAGAAAACAAAATCGTCGCATTGCTTGACGACATGACGTGACGGTATTGCCATGACGCGACTTCTACTTTTTTACTCAAATTTTACTCTCAAGGTGCCTAAAGAAGTTTCACTTCAAAAAATTTTTCAAATTTCGTGAATTGTTCATCACTATGCCAATCCAATATTATGTTACATTATGTTACACACAAAATAAAACAAATATTAAACAGCAAACACTTTATTGCATCAAACAGAAGCATTCTCACAAGAACTTACATTATTCTTAAAATCTACAGTCACTAGTCAGTCACAATATTATTTACAATTTTCACGCATTTAATTTAATGTCAATCAGTCATATTAATGTTTTTGGTAATTTCAATATTTAAAATCCACTTGTACTAGAATTATTATCTAATCTCTTAGGAACCACTTTAGGGTCGCTTTGTGAATTTGGATTTTCCGTCACACGGCCACGCAACACATCGACTCTGAAAATACAAAGAAAAATATTTTTCATGCGAATACATAGGGGAAAAGTTTTAGGGGAATATTGATCTACTATCATATAAATTTTCCTGAAAGAATATTACATTATATATATAAGTATTTCTTTCTTTGTAAATTGAACAAGCATAAAAAAAAATTAAATGCATAAACTCAAACTCAAACTCAAACTCAAACATTTATTTATTCAATTAGACTTCTTCTAGAAGCACTTTTGAAACGTCATAGGTACATATTTTTAACATTTACCACCGATTCGGAAAGCAGTATCTACGGAGAAGAATCGGCAAGAAACTCCATAGTTGCTCTTTTTAATCATGTCAGTTTTACAATTTAATTTTACAAATTACATATGTAACATCATAATTTATAGTGATATGCCAAAGAACTGTCCTGTGGTTTTTACGCGACAACCCTCCATGGGTTTTTATCGTCCATATATTCCTTAATACTGTAATAGGCTCTCTGAACTAGTACATTTTTTATATAAGTTTTAAATTTAGAACTACTAAACTCTTTAATATTATGAGGAATTCTGTTGTAAAAGCGTATACCTTGACCCATAAATGAATTTTTAACTTTAGCTAGCCGGAAAAATGGCATTTCAATTTTATTTCTGTTAAAATTGAAACAGTAAGGCAGGATTCGCTATTGAAATACAAACCTGTGTTTAACAAGAGACCACGTGTGTTTATTACAAACGAATATGATAAATATTAATAATCCAATGAATCCGTTATATAAATCTAAATATATTGCTACAGCATCAGCCGCTGGTACCAGAAAGCTGATGATTTCCCAAATCCAACTGACTCCCATTGTTACGGATAATCGAAGGCAAATATATAGTCTGAAAATAAGAATACAGGGGAATAAGATAAATAATTGAAATAAATACTAAATAATATGATGTTAAAATCCATTCATTACATATGAAAAACACATTTTAGTAAAGGAAATTAATGAAATGTGCAGTGCACCATACGCAGTATCATAGTAATAATAAAACTACTTAAACAGAGGCTCTATCGTAACTACTTAATCTTGTAGATTGAGTACCACATCACTTCGTTACTTTCACAATTGAAAACTTGTGTAAATAATTTTAATTCAGCAATTCTAATAAGTATTCCACAAAACTTTTAGAAACACATTATAAAATTGCATTTATAGTTATTTATATTATAGTATTCTTGTCATTTAGGGGTGTGAAAAATACATGTTGATTTTTAGATCTACCAAATAGGCATACAAAATTTCATGAGAAACGATCCGTTTCGGAGGAGTATGGTAACTAAAGTACACGAGAATTTAATATACTTATATTAATAAGTTTTAACATACCTCGCCTTCTGTCGTTGTCCACTGTTAGCTCTCAACGGCTTTGTGTCCATCACCATACAAGATATATTAAAAGCAGTCAGTATAAATAGCAAACAGTTTGCGAATATAAACACCATCATCGGAATGTATTGGTATACGAATTGCTGGCCACCTGAAAGAAATAATAATTTATAGTAAATTCAATAAAAGTAGTCAGTATTTACGAAATACACAAGAGATTTCTGAATTTGATTTCTGAACTTAGGTATTTAATTTTAGTTTTTCAATATATTGAACATTAGTTAAAAGAATTTAATCGCACGTAAAGTCAAATGAAGCGATGGATCTCTTATTTCTTTAGATTTTTATCAAATAACACTTATTAACGATAAACACATGAAACCACTTGAGGCTAAGAAACAAAAAAGAACCACCAATCAATTAATCAATACAATCACCCCATACAAGTTCATCAATTACTTACAAACGAGGCAATAAAAAGTATAATGCTCTTCAAAAAACAAAAGAAAAGTACAATGCTCACCAATTAAAAAGCACCCCCACACTGGTATTTGCGGTGTAATAAACCAGGGTAAACTGGACAAATCCGAAGAGTTTATTATAATTAAACCACTAGCCATACACAATGGTAATCCCCAACCATAACAAACATATCTCTTGTATTTATGTGCATCCCGCCTTCGCTTCTCGGATGGCGTTAAATTTCTTGATAAAAGATCCCTGAAAAATAAGTTTATTTATAAGTAAGGTAGGTATTTGTGTAACAGTTTTTACTAGCAGTAAATATGCGTAAATAAGGCAGTAAATACCTTAAACTTATATAAATATCTTATCATCGCGTCTATTCAAAAAGTTAATTAATATTTGCAAATTTAAATACCATTTTCGAGCCAATTTCTAATTTATTTTATGAGCTTTACGCATAAAATATACATACCTAAACGTTAACCAAGTATCGTAAGACATGACATTCAACCAACAACATGTGGCCATAATCGAAAAATATGCGATAAAAGCTGAAATAAAAAATATAATAAAATCTATTAAGCACCCCTTACTCTTTATCAGGGTTGGCACGATTAAATCATTTTGATTTAAATCATGATTTAAATCAACCGATTTTTTATATTAATTATTTATTTATTATTTATTTATTATTATTAATTTATTTTTAATAACCGATTTTTTCAATAAAAATCAATGATTAAAACAAAAAGGTTTAATTTTACTTTCTTTCACAGAAATCAAAGACAGAAATCAACATAAAACATATTAAGATATCTTAATTAAAAACTAGGGTCAACAATTCCAAATGTAGAAAACACTCTTTCTACAGCAGCTGAAGAAGCTATCGCTCCAAACAATTGCTTCACCACTGGAAAAAGTTTGTTCGACATTCAATAGCACGTTAGACTAAAGGGAAATCCCCGTACTGTCTCTTTAGGCACGCGGCGCGTTCCGTTTCGCACAAAAATACATCGTATAGGAGCTACCAACGCGACGTTGACAAGAGAGAATTTTAGTATAGTTGGTTCTTTGATATACTGTTTCTCTTCCTATTTCGGTTAGAGTCCGGGCTGTCTGGCTGGCCGCAGTGGTTGCGTTTATTAGTGCGCATCTTATCTGCACAGGAAAATATCCGTAATTTAAAGTCATTTATTAACGCGTAATTTTTAATCTTTTGCCTTTAGATAGATCCATCAGACATAATTTTTTTATTGCAAGACGTTTTTTTCGTTGTTAAATAGATGCCAGACGCAATTTTTTATTTCAAAATCATTAAAATGTCATCGAAATAAGTGAAATTCCATCAACATGAGTCCCCGTGAAGGATATACTATGTATAATATTCATTTTACTATTTACAATTTTTAAAGTGAAACTTTTATTACATCGTCTCAAACTTTTTGGTCTGTGTAGCGCATGTCGCGTGACGGTCGGCTGCCGAGTAGGTATAAAGCAGTGTTCGGAAAGTTTCACTTTTACCGTGGTTTCATAAAACCACACAACTTTTTTTTAGCAACAATCTACCATGGTGCCTCCTTTTCCCAACGAACCTCAAATAGGACGTTAATGTAAACTTGATAAAAACCAAATATCATCAAATTCATATTAATACCCAAAAGTGTAATAAATATGAAACCATCTATTAAAAATATTAGTTTACTAATTATTCAATATAAGTATTAAAAAAGGATAATTTAATATAAGTAATAAAGTTATTACTTACCTTTTAAGCGGACTCATGTTGATGTAATTTCACTTATTTCGATGACATTTTAATTATTTTGAAATAAAAAATTGCGTATGGCACCTATTTAACAACGAAAAAAACGTCTTGCAATAAAAAAATTATGTCTGATGGATCTATCTAAAAGCAAAAGATTAAAAATTACGCGTTAATAAATGACTTTAAATTACGGATATTTTCCTGTGCGCACTAATAAACGCAACCACTACCGCCAGCCAGACAGCCCGGACTCTAACCGAAATAGCAAGAGAAACAGTATATCAAAAACCCAACTATACTAAAATGACTTTTTTTAAAACGTTAATAGCTCCCGTACCAACAGGTACTTAAATAACAAAATGAAAAAATCAAAAAAGTAATGATTAATTAGGATTTTTTCAATAAATCGTGCTTTATTCGATTTTTTAAAAAAGTCTTGATTTTTTCCAACCCTGCTCTTTATATACCATATTAGCACAGATTGTATAAAACTTGTATGCCAATTTAATTTACTTATTAGATACATTACATTACAATAAATACTATTCATATCATTAGCATATTATTTTGTATTCTTGTTAAAACTATAGCTTCTATAGTAGAAGCTATACACGCATTTAAGTACCTAAATCTAAAATATTTTAAGAAACAGAGATAGAGTAAAAACTTACATAAAACGATGCACGTTTTTTCTGAAACCGACACATTTATGATAGTGACCACAGATATAAAATAGGAAATGTAGCTGTACACCAAACATACTCTGATCTTGATCACGAGAGTCATTTTATTGAAGAAGATCCAATGATACACTCCCAGAGTTAGCAACAGGAAAAATGATGATACCGATAATGCTGTAAACAAATATTTTTTTTTTTATATTAATAGATATGGTGTACGATTGGTCTTCTTAATTATATTTTACAATTTAATTTTTAGTGACTATAAAATGTAATGGTTATATAGTAAACTAGCTTTCCGCCCGCGGCTTCGCCCGCATAGTTCCCGTTCCCTTGAAGTTTTCGGGATAAAACCTATCCTATGTGTTAATCCAAGTTACCCTCTATAAGTGTGCTAAATTTCATTGTAATCGGTTCAGTAGTATTTTCGTGAAAGCATAACAAACACACACATACACATCCTCACAAACTTTCGCATTTACATATAATATTATTATGTAGGATGTTAAGCCAATCCACAGTCCAAGCCAAGGTTCGTGATCCCCGTCAAAGGGGAGTGCTCTTGCACATTTCGCTACCAGGGTGAACCTTCCGTTCACCCCCACATCCGCGTTTGATATATTAGCCCTTCTGGCCATAGATAATATACTATAGTATATCTATCGCTATACATCATGGACCAATATCTATCACTTCTGGCTAACATTGAGAGTCACCACAAAAAAAATTAGTTTAACCTTATAGACATTTCAGCACATAACATCTTGCTTTGATCATTGTTTATTAAGAACTAGCTGTGCCGCGCGGTTTCACCCTCATTACTCCGCTCCTGTTGGTCTTAGCATGATGATATATAGCCTATATTACTCGTGGATAATGTAGCTTTCGAATGGTGAAAGAATTTTTAAAATCGGTCCAGTAGTTTATGAGCCTATTCATTACAATCAAACAAACAAACAAACAAAGTTTTCCTCTTTATAATATTATTAAGTGTAGATTATATTCATGTTTTAGATTCTTACCTACAATAAGTATGGTTGTTGGTCTCTGACGCTCTTTATAATGTGTGTAATTTACCCAGAACTGCGGTTCTGAAGGAGTATCGCCATTTTCTGATGCCTCATAATCTATACAGAAGTCGGTTATAGATACCCATCTGTCATATTCATTTGCCATATCCACGTATAGAACACCACTCTGCGAACAAAATATATTTTTTTATTTATTAGGAACATCAACTCATCCTTGCTTATTAATAAACTAGCCTTCCGCCCGAGGCTTCGCCCGCTTTGAATCACTCTATCTAAAACAACCGCATCAAAATCCGTTGCGAAATTTGAAAGATATAGGTATAACTAGGAACATAGAAACACATAAAGCGACTTTGTTTTATAAAACAAAGTCGCTTTATGTGTTTCTATGTCGTTATATTAACAACTGTTCAACAAACAATTATTATTCTATAATAATATTAAATATGTTCCGAAAATCCATGATAATATGAAATGAGTAGAAAAATCCATAATAATATGAAATGATTCTTGTGTGAGTGAAAAAAATGAGTAGAAACTTCCGATTCTGGAATGAAATATTATGAAATTTTATAATTATAGCTTATATAATAAATATTAGTTAAAGTTGATATTTTAAGTTTAAATTTCTATATCTACAAAAACATAAGTGTAATAATATGGAATACTTAACATTATTATAGATGCAAATAATGCCTCCGTCAATTTGAATAATTAATTATATCAATAGAAATAACATAAGTATAATAAACATAAAACATAAAATTATAGTATAACAAAAGTCAGATCATCGTCATTTTTTGATAAAATAAAAAATATGTAAAAAATGTCATATTTGTATTCCTTTTTATTATTCCCTTCAATATGTTCTATAAATAGGTAAAACCTAATGATGCTGCTATAAAAACCTAAAGAAAACCCATATTAAAGATGCATAGGAATTATTATGTCATTATAGCACGTTTTCCTCTATGCCACTCATAACACGCATGATCGTATTTATTCTTGTATTTGTTTATAATAATATTCCTTATTTAGTAATTTGTATAAATAAAATCATGTTTTTTCAAACATTAAAATGGTTCGAGCTTCAAAAAGTTATGAAAAGATTTCTCTACATTAGCTTTATAAAATTGCTCCGCTATGCTCCGCGCGGTTTCACCCCCGTGGCTCCACTCCTGTTGGTCGTAGCGTGATGATATATAGCCTATAACCTTCCTCGATAAATGGGCTATCTAACACCGAAAGAATTTTTCAAATCGGACCAGTAGTTCCCGAGATTAGCGCGTTCAAACAAACAAACTACAAACTCTTCAGCTTTATAATATTAGTATAGATTCATTCAATACTTTTGATTTATAGTTATGGGTTAAGACTATCGTTAGTAAAAAAAATACCTCATAATATTAATAAACAGTTTCATTTGCATATCACTACATAGTATAAAACAAAGTCGCTTTCCCTGTCCCTATGTCCCTATGTCCCTATGTCCCTTTGTACGCTTAAATCTTTGAAACTACGCAACGGATTTTGATGCGGTTTTTTTTTAATAGATAGAGTGATTCAAGAGGAAGGTTTATATGTATAATAACATCCATTAAATAGTGGAGAAGTACTGTTATTTTTGAGGTTTCTTATGTGATGTCGTAAAAAATTACATTTTTTCCGCTTACATTGCAAACGCAGGCTGAACCCTACGAGTTTTATCAAAATAATGTACTAAGTATTATACACATTGAAAAGGTCTATGTCTATCTCTTATGGATAACCCACAATAACGTTTTTTTGTCATTTACTTTTTACGACAAATAATGCCTAATTTTCGATGCGATTTTAACCAATACAGCATTAATCCTTAACCAATTAAATACCTTGAATACATTGTTCATTTAATATAGATCTATATTGCCCTTTACACCGTATGATTTAAGTGAATATTTTCGAATATATTACAGATTTAAAAATTGCGGGACGTAGCGTTTGCGGCTGTACCGGCCGGCCACCCGGCTATCTATTTTATACCCGTGCGAAGCCGGAACGGGCCGCTATGTTTTTGTATACAACGTTCACAGTTTTTCTGTAGTGTATTTAGTATCAGCATTGCACCCGTGCGAAGCCGGGGCGGGTCGCTAGTGACTAATAAACGTATGTCACACCAACGTAAATTAATAAAATATGTATTTAGTGAATTATTTACTTCATTAAAACAACGATGCAGTTTTTCCCGCGCATGCAAAATTTTTATTGCTCTCCATTTCAATTTTATTTAGAGCTTTCCTCGATTATTTGACTAAAATGATTTTTAAATTTGAAACAGTCATTCCTGAGATTAATATTTTGCTCTACCAAACAAATAAATTGCTTTGCTTGATAATTTTTTGAACCTGTTATACACAAGGAGGTGAAGTAAAGTAACTCTGAGTGTCTTTGACAGTAAATAGGATATATTTTCATAATTACTCACCTGCTGATAACATTGATACAATGAGATAGGTATCTCGATTACACAACAATGTTATTTTCATTAAGCTTCTACTTTGATTCAAATAGCGTTTACCTACACTTTACAGCGTCTTAGACTTTCGTTATATCTAATTAAATAATTTTTGTTTGTTAGTAAATAATACTATTATCAATGTGCAACATACCTCTTCCAAGTACAAATCTTTCTCAATGTGTCTCGCTGAATAAACTTGATTTGCAAAATCGATATCCTTGAATTTGTTAGGAATTACGTGAAAAGCATCATCAAACTTTTTATTTTTAGGATTTAAATAATAATCGTAGACGGTTATATTTGAGAAATCATCATTTGCAACCGGCTTACACTCCGGCGGATTTGATATAATTTGTCCCTTTGGACAACATTTGTAAATGCATTTTTTCCCACCGCACAATTCTATATCAACATCCAATTTGTTTTTATCACATTCACCGCCTTTTTCCAAGCAATCATATTTGTATCTACTGCTAGGAGCAACAGCTGACTGAACTAACGCAAGCGCACATACAAAGATCACAACCCGGTACATTCTTACAGTTTGATTGTCTTTTAGGTTATAAATTGAAGACTTTATCCTTACACGTTGCATATCTCACAACAAGTTATTGAAACACGACTGTTCGGGGCTACGCGACGCTTAAAGCTGAGATGTAAACATAACAGGAAAAGCATTTTATTGTATTATAATTTATAGGTATTGAGAGATATCCTCATATGAAATATACAAATTTACCTTTTTATTGGATATACTTATACAAATTTAACTGTAGCTTTGAGTAATATAACCATATATGTATAAGATATAGACAGATATTAAGGAAATACGCACGCGATGATTCAAAATATGTTTTGGTCAAATTGTTGTTTATTTTTTTTTATACTCAGAGGCAAGCTGCAAGCAGATGGCCGGTTATTTTAATTTTTTACACCGGTGTGAGTGGGAGTTTATAAGTACCTATCACGACAATGAAATTGGTTGTCTTGTGTAGCAATGGTTCAAAAATCAAAACGACGTTGATTCATGTTGCCAAATATACTTTTCATACCTTAACATTCTGGTAAGGCTACATTTAAAACTGTAAAACATTTTCCAAATTTTAATGAGTAGGTAGTTAAAGTGATCTTATTCCGAATACAAAATTTAAGTAAAGGACGAGCTTCTCATCAAATTGTCCACTTCGAAGAAAACACTGACCGATGGACTCTACCAAACCTAAACTCAGTTAATAGTTTATAATTCCACTTTTGTCATTATCAATTACGTACCTACCTAATTAAAAATATATGCAGATACGAAGATGTATCGTATTTTGATATAAGAAGAATATAATATTTATTTATTTTTTACTTAGCAAAAATATGCTCACAATGCATTGTAGCAAATGTAAAAGTTAAAATATCCACTAAGCGAAATTAGTGTATTGACTCAATTGATATTTGACCGCAATGCGTTTTAGTGGTGAGGAAAAACCACCATAAATTTCCTTCCTGCCTTCATACATAAGCTACTACTTGCACGTACACACTATAGATATAACTAATAATATATGTATATTATATAACTAATAAAGAAAAGCAGCCAAAGCCAAATGCAAAGCGTAGCGTACCAACACGAAAATAGAACTTGGTTAGTCTCAGACACAACAAAAAAAAATCTCTATTTATTACTCATATTTTTCAGAATCAAACTTTATTTACATATTTGTATACCGTAATCTTCACAAGTATTGATCATATCGTGAAAATTATTTTACAAAAAGAAAGCTGAACTAATCAGAATGAAAATTGTATTTTTGTAACCCGCACGAAGCCAGAGCAAGCGGCTTGTCCTTGAAAGCCCCTAAAAAGTTTAGCCTTTAATATCTAATAAGAATTAGAATTTAATTAAAAAATTTCTGTAGTTATGTTAATATGTGCTCAAGATACAATTTTATAGACGTCATTCCTAATCGAATGAGCTATTTCAGTTGTTTCTGTATACAACTGTGGAACTTATACTTTTTACACGAGATCTCTTATTTATAGAATTAATAAATAAACATATTATTCTAATTTAGAAAATAATCCAGAAATCAACTGTCTGGTTTTTACAGTACAAAGTTTGAGATGGCATATGAAGGATTTTTTTCTTCTTCTTTATTTTATTATATAGGCAGGAAAATGCTGTATGCAGTACTTATTAAGTTCCTAAAGTATTACATGTACCTAATTAGTAGGCACATTGTTATTTCATAAATTTTTGTAAGTAGTAGGTATTGATAGGATTCCTTAAGAATGTGTTTCACGATATTCTTATTGATTGTTAATTTAATTTACTTAATTATGCTTGTTGTTTTTTTTTGTATTAATTGTGTAACTAGACACACACATTTTGCCGATGCGTATTAAAGTTAATTTTAACTTTAAATTACATATGAATTATTTATAACTATTTATAGACTTCCAGTCATATCTCCAATATTATTTATCCCCTTAAAATATTAACTAATATCATTATCCCTAACATTATACATTACATTACATATACATTATAGAATGAGTAATACAATTTGTATTCAGTATTGTCCTAGTGTACACCGAACTTGCAATGGCGAAACTTTACTTTTTGTTACTCGTTTTTTTAATAAAAATTACAAATCAGAACAAAATAGGCTTGTACAAGTGTTGTCCTTTTAAATACCATATATATAATGAAGAATGTGTACCATCTTTATTTGATCGTAATTTTTCGGAAGTTCTCATATACGATAAGGAGTTAAGAAGGACCAATGCAGTGTTTCAAGATGTATTTAATGTAGTCATATCTAATGTGAGCCGATCTCTTGATTTGTCACTGTTTGATTCCGTAAAACTGGTTCATGTGAGTACAAATCTATATTATTACCTACGTAGGGGTCATCTTCTCTTACGTATTAAATACGTAGAAGACGAGACATCGTTATGACGTTGTATTTGTATCCATTTCTACATATTATATCTAATGCTGATTTATCGAATACATCGTAGATGATGCAACCGATCCACTTAACTTAATCCTGTTTCTGTAATAAGCATCGTGTTCAAAAAGAACTTACCTATTCAGTACAATAAAAGGTTAGGTTTACATTGAAGTTTAGTTTAAAAAACAATGCTATGATTGAAACTTTAAATATTTTGTAACTACAGGAAACTGAAGTTCCATACTTATTGATCTAGCCGTTCTGAAAATATCAAGTTAGCTGTCAACCATACATTTATTACAGTCAATAAGGTAATTAATGTTACATACAAAGGAGAAGATCTGTGGAGAAGATAGATAATATGAGTCCTAAGGCTAACGAACAGGTTTCAATTGTTTTACCTGTAATTGATTTTCATCCATAAACAAACGAACATTTATCCTACTAATATTATAAATGCGAAAGTTTGTGAGGATGGATATATTATGTGTATGTGTATGTATGTATGTTTGGGTAATTAATGTTACATACAAAGGAGAAGATCTGTGGAGAAGATAGATAATATGAGTCCTAAGGCTAACGAACAGGTTTCAATTGTTTTACCTGTAATTGATTTTCATCCATAAACAAACGAACATTTATCCTACTAATATTATAAATGCGAAAGTTTGTGAGGATGGATATATTATGTGTATGTGTATGTATGTATGTTTGTTAGTCTTTCACGCAAATACTGCTGAACCGATTACAATGAAATTAAGCACACTTATAGAGGGTAACTTGGATTAACACATAGGATAGGTTTTATCCCCGAAATCCCACAGCAACGGTAACAATGCGGGTTTTTTTGAAAACGCGGGCGAAGCCGCGGGCGGAAAGCTAGTAATTAATAATTGATTTATTTAATAGTTGGTAAAGAATATTTTTCCTTTAAAATCATCCAAAGCGTTACAATAAATAATTGATGTACATTCAATCCTTACAACGCTTACAACCTAGCGCTCTAGATGCGTAGGGTCTAGAAAATATATTGATGCGACCCCGCCCTTATCGTCTGATTTTAGCCATCCAATACCAGTGCATCTGATTGTATTGATTTTCACAGCGTCCTTCATATTGTACCGTTATTAATGTATGTTTATAAATTCTGTAGGTTCATTTCAAAACTTGTTCTTTATTACACACTAGCTGAGAACCTCGACAATTTTTTTTTGTTGTACAGTAAATAAAAATACAAATAGATTTAATTAAACACTTAAAATTAGATTACAACCTAGACTTTTTGTTTGCAAACACATCACCACCAATCTGGCAATCACTACATAGTATAAAACAAAGTCGCTTTCCCTGTCCCTATGTCCCTATGTCCCTATGTCCCTTTGTACGCTTAAATCTTTGAAACTACGCAACGGATTTTGATGCGGTTTTTTTTAATAGATAGAGTGATTCAAGAGGAAGGTTTATATGTATAATAACATCCATTAAATAGTGGAAAAGTACTGTTATTTTTGAGGTTTCTAATGTGATGTCGTAAAAAATTACATTTTTTCCGCTTAGGATTGCAAACGCAGGCTGAACCCTTCGAGTTTTATGAAAATAATGTACTAAGTATTATACACATTGAAAAGGTCTACAGAAAAGTCCGCGGTGGTATATGTCTATCTCTTATGGATAACCCACAATAACTTTTTTTTGTCATTTACTTTTTACGACAAATAATGGCTAATTTTCGATGCGATTTTAACCAATACAGCATTAATCCTTAACCAATTAAATACCTTGAATACATTGTCCATTTAATATAGATCTATATGGCCCTTTACACCGTATGATTTAAGTGAATATTTTCGAAGATATTACAGATTTAAAAATTGCGGGACGTATAGCGTTTGCCGGCCGGCCGCCCGGCTATCTATTTTATACCCGTACGAAGTCGGAGCGGGCCGCTATGTTTTTATATTATACAACGTTCACAGTTTTTCTGTAGTGTATTTAGTATCAGCATTGCACCCGTGCACAGACTAATAATAATATACTACGTATACCCGTGCGAAGCCGGGGCGGGTCGCTAGTATCTATATATAATAACGCTCTCGTTTTGTTAAAATCGGTCAGGCGCTTCTAGGATTAGTAGAGAGTTTTTTGGACATGTTTATTCTTTAAAGATTTCATTTTCAAGTACCTACATAGTAATAAGTATATACCAAGGCACATATATCTATTGCTAGAATCGATTACTATATTTAAATACATTTTTCCAGGATGGCAGTGTCAGTATCTTCTTCTCGTTGCCGAACTCGTTCCCTACTTATAACCTTTTAAATAATAACTCTTTCTGCATCGATTTTATTGAAGATGACTCTACACACAATCTTACGCCCAACTTTTGGGAATTAGAAGCAGATCCAAGCGATGAACCTGTATGGAGAAACTATTATGTTATAACTGGTATGTAGGTAGAAAAGTACCCAATTGAATATTGATCAATTTCGCTTGACCTGTACTAATATGGTCGTTTTTATCAGAACAAAACGAAATAGTACCACTTTTTAAATTCAATAATCTAACACATAAAGGAAGCTTTTCAGATTTATAGGATACTAACAAAGAAACATGCAAAGATTCTCTCTTTTTCTATCCCTTGCAAATGTGGTTAAGTTTAGCTTCCAGGGCTATAGGGTCCATAGTAGTAGTGTAACATATATATACCTTTATACCACATGTCTAATCTATCATTAAAATCATTCTTTCTTTCACTAGATTCAAAATAAAATTGTTTTCCTTTTTTACAGCATTATTAATATCGTCCATCTTTCTATTACTAGTTATCATTGTGTATTCCATAATCCCTGAATTACGTAACACATCAGGAAAGATTTTGATGGCATATATAATTAGTTTATTGGGCGCTTTCTTGTCATTGGCTATAACACGAATCATATTGGCCAACACCAATTCTCCAACGCCTGAATTTTGTTTTGGTTGCAGTAAGTAAACCCCTACATTTTTTTCATTAGTTATAATAACGTTATTTATATTTTAACATTTATTATTTTAAACATCTTTACAGATTTCATCATTTGCTTCTTCTTCTTGTCATGTTTCTGTTGGATGACAATCATGGGATTTCGCATGTGGCGAAGCTTCAGGTAGGTACATAATATACTATTTCTGTAATTATATTACGTTGATATAATATTACTAGATTATGTAAAAGTATATTTTCATTTTAAATTCACATCGCTTTTTCTATTCGACTAGCTTCGCTTTAGTCAATTAGCAGAGTACAATAGGTGTCGAAATAAGAAAGTGCAGGTAAGTAATAAAATGATAGGCAACTTAAACTTAATGCAAATCCAATTATTTTTATTTAAGGAAAATTGTAAAACATGAGAGAATATCTAAAAGGAGAGAGAATATTATTCTCATACGATGTTGTGTTTTTGCTTGGGGATTTCCTGCACTACTATCGACGTTCATTGTAGTCATTGACCAAGTGGACCTGACCAGTGTTCCGTGGTTTATTCAGCCCAAAATTTTACAGGGATGTTTTCTTAGAGGTAATAATAATTTATATAATATGTATCTAATATTATCACGATCAAATAAATTATTATTATGTTATAGGTACGATTAACTGGTAGTAAAAATACATAATGTTTTAGGTAAAGAAAAAATGCTATATTTTTATGCTCCAATAACGATATTATTATTTGTCAATTATATCTTTTTCTTTGCGACTGCATGTAATTTTTGGAACTTATATGGAAATTCTGATGTTTTGAATAAAGAATCTAAATTGAAAGGAATTAAAAATCGGTAAGTTTATCACTGTGATATTGTTTGTTTTAAAATGGATCGAGTTAAAATGTTTGGTCCGCTCCAACTATTGCCAATGAGATTTGCGCCAAAATGAGAGTGACATTACTTACCATGTAAAAGAGGAAGGGAAGAGCGATTGACCAACTTCTCTTCTGTTTTGTTGGTCTTTATAACTTTAACATACCTTGTTCAAAAGTGTTCCTTTACGAACTTCATCACTATCAATCATATCAATCTGTGAACTTGTTTTGAACTGATTAGTTTTAGAATAGGATAGAATAGAAAACACTTTATTGTACAATGCACACAAAAACAACATTTACAGAAACGATTGGTAACTTAAAATAAATGTACAATAATTAGTTTTGTGACAAAAACCCAAAAAAAGGTTTTATTGGAGTTATAATCATATTTTCTCGCATACATAGTGGAAAGTGCATAACATATTTTGTAATTCTATGTGTTTTAGGTTAAAAGTAGTCATAAAGATTTCCCTTCTAATGGGAATTTCCTGGGTCTTAGAAATGATCAGCGCCTTATATCCTGACTACAATAAGATCTGGTATATATTTGATACATATAACATGCTGATTGGAGTCGCGTTGTTCGTGTCATTTGTATGCAAGAAAAAGATTTGGCACCGATTATTTCGTAGAAGGTATTGTAATATCGTAATAGAAAATATACAGGCTGTCCCAAGAACTATGGATATACTGAAGGAGGGAGAGGACCTAGAGGGCTATCCGAATCACCCCCATGTATGTTATGCGATTTTTCGTATTTTCAAGATCTAACCATAGTAAATGTTACCACACTGAATTGGCCTCTCTTTCGGCTTAGCACACAAAAAAAATCAAGCATCTACCGCAATAAGTCACGCCACCATAAACAAAAATCTCATGGTACTCGGCAATAGGTGAAAATTAAAAAAAAACGTCATAACTCCGAAAATACGAAAAATCGCATCACATAGGTACATGGGGATGATTCGGTAGCCCTAGTAGCCCTCTAGGTCCTCTACCTCCTGGCTTCAGTATATCCATTCTTCTTGGGACACCCTGTATAAGGAGGATTGATTCACACCAAGAATGTTAGAAATCCAAAAAATTGATTGTTTATTAAGTAATAGTATACTATAGTAATAATAAGTAATAGTACATATATAATATAGTAATAGTATAATTGAAATTTCTTAATGCTGGAGGAAACGTCTTAGCTTTATCAATATTAGCATGCCTACTACCTACGACTATGTCCAAGTTTGATGTCATTCATGGAGGCAGTAAGTATTTAACATAGCTATTTATCTTGCGGTTATTTACAACTGTGGTTAGTGATGACATACCTTAATGTAATTCTCCCTATTTAACTATACCACATTACTTAATTACCTACGTTTACAACTTGTCGTAATATAACAATATTTATTTTGTTTTTGCAGGAACGAGCTGTCACCTGACTTATATATGGACAATCGTGAAATGATACGCTTGAGATCGATATCTAGTTCAAGATGAACAATAAACTAAACTAATGACAAACTACGTATACAGGGTTACAGGTTAAGTCGACCTATTCCTGTTAAGAGCGTGTAGTAGGGGTCAAAACAAACTGATTTGATCTTATAGGTAAACCAGAATCTGATGGCAATTAGGGAAATCAAAATTTTGAGTGTGCAACCCTAGGGAAAATGGACTGAACGATCTTGATACTTCTTATTTTTTATTTTGTCCTCAATATCATTAGTCACATTACATAAGTGGACAATACTGTACTTAATAATGAGATATCCACTAATATTATGTATGTATATACTTTCATGTATAATATACATATTAGTTTTATATGTATATTAGACATATTATTATTTACACATACTTATATTTGTTTAAATCATTATCATTATGCCATGTCAAAATATGGATATAATGATAATGCAGATCAAAACTAGATTGCTTATAATTTTTTATGAAATAAAACAAAAATAAAATAAAACTATATTTATTTTCGTAAGTATTAACAGATACACACATTATAAAGTTGACTTGGACAGCTTAGACTTGACGAATAGCCGTATTGGAAACTCCTGTAATAAGTTTTCATAAAATTATATTGTAATCAACAAAAAATATTATAGTTAAGTACCTACTTATAATATTTTTAATTAAAAGTATCAAAACGGGTGAGTCAAATCCTATTAATATTATAAAGGCGAAAGTTTGTATGGATGTATGGATGTATGGATGTTTGTTACTCTTTCACGTAAAAACTACTGAACCGATTACAATGAAATTTAGCACACATATAGAAGGTAACTTGGATTAACACATAGGGTAGGTTTTATCCCGGAAATCCCACGGGAACGGGAACTATGCGGGTTTTCCTTTGAAAACGCGGGCGAAGCCGCGGGCGGAAATCTAGTTTACCAATAAAATCTTCAAAATTGAAAATTGTTATGTTTCTGACCCTTCTTCATCGAATATTTTTCTATACACATTGTAAACAACACCTCTTGCTTGTGATCGCAGCCGCTTTTTCGACATGTTCGAAGATTTTATAAACAAAATCCTAAAAATTATTCATCAACTGCGAAGAAGACAAATAATTTGACAACCAATTTGATAGTTGTCAAATAAAGTTGCCACATGAAAATCTTTTATTTTATAAATATAAATATGCCATCAGATTCTGGTAGACCTATATAATACCATATCCAAAAGTTAGCCGTTGAAGAGTTATTGCAATTTTAATTTTTTTCTTGAAAATGCCACTTTGTCTTCGCAATTCGCATTTAGCGTTTAATTTTTTATTTTACTTATTTGGTCTGGGTTTTTTTGAGTTTTTATGTAAAGGTTGAGTTAAACAATAATTCTCAGCAATAAAAATCCATATCGCTGCAAACAATTCAAAGAAATGGCTTTTAAACTAAAAATAATAACATTAAAGTAATTAAGTTAACTCGTTTTAAACAAAGATATTGAAAAAAATCTCTATGAAAATGTGTCTGCAGATGTTTTTAAAAACATGTGCATGTTCTTAGCTATGTAAAAAGGTATGATAACCTCAGGTAGCATTCGTAGATTCCAAGAAATCGGGGATAAACTTGGTATGGGGAAATAATTCTTAGAATAGCTCATTAACATCGGTCTAGTTATTATCTGCCTATGCGAACAATAAAGGGTTGTGCCGCGTGATTATGATGTCTCACTCACACGCTGCAACTATCTCGCTTCCACCTACTGGAGAGAGCGAGCAAGGTGATGGACGAAGCTGTATGGGGCGAAGGATGCCGCTTTGTATTTTTTAGTCTGCTTATGTGATTCGTCCGTAGTAGATGCGATTTCTGTGCGCCTCTGTGTATTGACAACGCGACTTGGCTTTCTTTTTGGACTGATTTTCTTCCGATTCTGTGACCGTGGCTCGAAACTGGACTTTGATTTTTGCTTGCGATTTGAATTTTCAAAATGAGTTCGTATACTAACGAAGAATATGCTGACATTTTGATGTGTTACGGGTTTTGTCAAGGTGTATCTGCACATGCTCGTGCGGAATACATGACCCGCTATCCTGACCGTCGTGTACCAGATGTTAGTGTCTTCGAAGGGACCTATCGTCGCCTTAGAGAAACTGGTTCGATTCTAAGACGACGAACAGACGTCGGTCGGCCATCTGTCCGGGATGAGGAAGACGAAGAGGAAAATGAAATTAAGCGATTTTTTCGAATGGATCCCACGACATCAACAAACACTGTTGCCCGAGAACTTGGTCTGTCTTAGTGGAAAGTATGGTTCACAATGAACACTTCAGGATATTACCCATATCACTACACGCCCGTGCACGTGATGGAAGAAGGAGATCCTTTAAGAAGACTAGATTTTTGTAGATTCATGTTGAATGCGGATCTGGAAAACCCCTCGTTTTTCAAAAAAATTTTATGGACAGATGAGTCCAAATTTGATCAAGACGGTATCACAAACTACCATAACGCTCACTATTGGGCTCCGAAAGCACGTGGCAATCCTAACAAGAAGAATCCAAAAAAATCACAAAGACGATTCAGTCTTAATGTGTGGATGGGGATAATTTCAAATAAATTAATTGGACCATACTTCCTTCCGGACAACCTAAATGGTGAAAATTATGTGACCTTTCTGCGCCAACATTTAAGCGACCTACTTGAAGACATACCCCTGACTTTGTTAAGAGACATGTGGTTCCAACATGATGGCTGCCCTGCACATTACAGAAGAAGTGTTAGAGAATGGTTAGACATCAACTATCCAAACAGATGGATCGGAAGAGGTGGGCCCATACCATGGCCGGCTAGAAGTCCAGACCTAACCCCCATGGACTTTTGCGTATGGGGGCATATGAAGAGTCTGGTGTACAATGAGCCGAACCCGATTCCATCTGTTGATATTTTACGACAAAAAATTATCGATGCAGCCAATAAGATGAGGAACCAATTAACAACTGGGGTAGTCAAGAGTTCTCTGCGGAAAAGGTTTCGAATATGTGTTCGCAATAGAGGAAGACATGTTGAGCAGGAACTGTAAAGTTTTTAAGAAAAATAAATTATGACAAAATTTACTCTGATGTTGTACTTTACTAACACTGTCCCATGTTTATCCCCGATTTCTTGGAATCTACGAATGCTACCTGAAGTTATCATACCTTTTTACATAGCTAAGAACATGCACATGTTTTTAAAAACATCTGCAGACACATTTTCATAGAGATTTTTTTCAATACCTTTGTTTAAAACGAGTTAACTTAATTACTTTAATGTTATTATTTTTAGTTTAAAAGCCATTTCTTTGAATTGTTTGCAGCGATATGGATTTTTATTAGAGATGAAACGGATAGCAGTTTGGCCGGATACCGGATACCGGATATTCGGCCGAACAAGTGGCCGGATAGCCGAATATCCGGCCGCCGAATATCCGACGAAACTTAGCCGTTTGCGACTTGCGTAGGCGTCGCGCGAACGATAGGATGGACTCGGTTCGATTCGGGTCTTTTCGTTGATGAGTGAAGTTAACAATTGTACAATTTTATTATTGTGTCGATTGCATGCAGGGCAGACACGTGCGTGATCGTTTTTAGGTTATAATTTTATTTGTGCTCTTATTATTTTAAGTACATACATATAGACATAGGTCTAAAAGATTTAGCAACGAGAAATGGCATCGGTGAAGAAAAGATCGTCTTTATGGGAATACTTTGACATAAGCAGTAAAAATAAAAAGTTAGCTCTTTGTTTATTATGCAATGTTAATATTTCTCGTGGCGGCGAAGCGAAAAAAGCAGGTATGTATCTAATAATAAATAATCTAATTGCAATAATTTTAATCGAAGTGTCTAGTCGTCCGCTAAACGGATGAATAAAATAAATTAGTCGTCCGATTACCGGATGAATAAAATAATTTAATCGTCCGATTACCGGATGAATAAAATAATTTAATCGTCCGATTATTCGGATGACTCTTAGATCATTAAGTTACTTACTTAATGATCTAAGGGATGACTAGATAACCTTTTAACACTAAAGCTAGTTGGGTTGGACTAAAGCAAAGGGGGCGCAGGACTTAGAAAATTTTTGATGGAGTTGGTGTCATTATAACACCTATTTATTATTGTTTTATCGTAAAGATTACGCTAATATAAGCATGTTTTATAGGAACAACTTTTCTCTAAAATCAAAAATGGCCGAGATATTCGCCCTCAATTCATTAGGTTAGGTTTAGGTTAGGTTAGCCTTTAGGTTAGGTTAGGTTAGGTTTCTTAAAAAAAAACTACACAGAAATAGGAGCCCCGCAAAGCGGGGCTCCGTCGACGCGCAAAAAAAAATCAAGTTTAGGTTAGGTTAGCCGTTAGGTTAGGTTAGGTTAGGTTTCTTAAAAAAAAAACTACACAGAAATAGGAGCCCCGCGAAGCGGGGCTCCGTCGACGCGCAAAAAAAAATCAAGTTTAGGTTAGGTTAGCCGTTTGGTTAGGTTAGGTTAGGTTTCTTAAAAAAAAACTACACAGAAATAGGAGCCCCGCAAAGCGGGGCTCCGTCGACGCGCAAAAAAAAATCAAGTTTAGGTTAGGTTAGCCGTTAGGTTAGGTTAGGTTAGGTTTCTTAAAAAAAAAACTACACAGAAATAGGAGCCCCGCAAAGCGGGGCTCCGTCGACGCGCAAAAAAAAATCAAGTTTAGGTTAGGTTAGCCGTTAGGTTAGGTTAGGTTAGGTTTCTTAAAAAAAAAACTACACAGAAATAGGAGCCTAAAAGAGGATAAAAAAACTACACAGAAGGAGGACCGTCGACGCGCAAAAAAAAAATCAAATACCTACGTGTGCCCTCCTCCCCCCTCTCCTCCCCCCACAAAAAACCTATAATAAGTGCGGCAGTTCTCTAAAGAAACCCCGATAACCTAACTATATAGATAAATAGATGTTATCGGACGATTAAATTATTTTATTCATCCGGTAATCGGACGACTAATTTATTTTATTCATCCGTTTAGCGGACGACTAGCGCTGTCCAATTTTAATACCTATCAAGTAAAATAATATCTTGCAAGTTTCGTAACATATTCAATAATTATTGATTTCGGGGAAATGTGATTCTTACTAAATAAAGCAAATAATTACTCAAAAGTATGTTTTTATTATCCAGCTTTATTTTAATCGGCCGGATGTATATCCGGCCGAGTAGTAGCTATCCGGTATTCGGCCGGATAGTATTATGGCGGCCGGATAGGCCGGATACCGGATACTTACCGGATATCCGTTTCATCTCTAATTTTTATTGCTGAGAATTATTGTTTAACTCA
The DNA here is from genome assembly GCA_029959065.1 of Colias behrii. NCBI lineage: Eukaryota > Metazoa > Arthropoda > Insecta > Lepidoptera > Pieridae > Colias > Colias behrii. The sequence continues at coordinate 3,385,893 of JARWMC010000013.1, forward strand.
ACCTTTACATAAAAACTCAAAGAAACCCAGACCAAATAAGTAAAATAAAACATTAAACGCTAAATGCGAAGATAAAGTGGCATTTTCAAAAAAAAAATTAAAATTGCAATAACTCTTCAACGGCTAACTTTTGGATATGGTATTATATGATCAAATCAGTTTGTTTTGACCCCTACTACACGCTCTTAACAGGAATAGGTGGACTTAACCTGTAACCCTGTATAATATTATGTACTAAAAAATATAAAATTAATACTTGAAATGGCTAAACTGTACATTATAGGGCGTGGAGTTGAGAGTCGTATTTTTTTTTGTGGTTAGCTATTGTCTTATGGAACCTAAATCTGAAATTTCACTTTGAGAAAACTTTTAGTTTTTGAGTTACGAATTTTTAAAAATCGGAAAATTACTATAGAAAGTTACTCCATCTTGTTTTTGTTACGCATATTTTTTGTTTGTCAATGTCAACCTGACACACAGTACCTGCTTAGCGTGATTCATTTCAAGTACAACATTTCTAACCACTAAGTAGAGTAATTTATTTTGTTTAACTTTTTACGAAAAAAAAAACGCTCCGAACTCGAAACAAGTTAGGTTAGGTTATGTTAGACTTTTTTTAAACAATCGAGTGGAGCGAGCGCAGCGAGCGGAGCGTCTCGAATTGTTATACGTGAAATGAATCGCCAAATTTGACACTGACAAAACAATAAATATGCGTAACAAAAACAAGATGGAGTAACTTTCTATAGTAATTTTCCGATTTTCAAAAATTCTTATTAACTCAAATCTAAAAGTTTCCTCATAGTGAAATTTCAGATTAAGGTTCCATAGGACAATAGCTAACAACAAAAAAAATTTACGATTCTCAACTCCACGCCCTATAATGTACAGTTTTACCCTTGAAATTTCTAGTCCATATATTGTTTGTGAATACATTGTGCTCATAATAATGGATCTTATCTGACCCAAAAATTTTGTCGTCCATAAAGGCTCCCACATGCTACGGTACACCTGACAGGTCCTTCTGTGCAGGTATACCTGCGCAAGTGGACCTTGACGTGTCTGGGGGTAGACCTGTGCAGATTTTTGAACCTGTAGGTATGTGTACAGGCGATCGGAGCAAGATCGAAAATCAATTCTTACGGGTGTCTCCTGAATATCCCCCACTCGTCAGGTGACCTGCACAAGCAAACCTGTACGGTAGACCGAAGCGTGTACGGCTCACATTAACTTGCGTATCTCAGTCAGTATAAAAAGGGATTGAAAATGGCGTCGCTCAGCTTTCAAACAGTTTTTTGAGTAGATAATAATGTTTAGGGAACTGTGAGCGAGAAACAAATAGATGAGCTATTTTCTATCGCATTCTTTGTCTTTCCGAGTTTAAATTAATATAAAAATAAATAATAATGTACCTTCTATGTAGTATCTGAACTGTACTCAACTTGAATGTTTCTGTAATAACTGGATTCAGATTACAATAAAATAGGCGACACGTTATAGTACCTAAATATGAATGAATACTTTTTTCACAATAAAAGTACCTATACCTACCTTGTGTTTATATTATAATCAACTAGCGGTCCGCCCCGGCTTCGCCCGTGGTACATATTTCGCAATAAAAGGTAGCCTATGTTCTTTCTCAGGGTCTAAAGATTGTCTGTGCCAAATTTCATCAAAATCGGTCCAGTAGTTTATGCGTGAAAACCATACATACATACATACATACAAACCTTTCCTCTTTATAATATTAGTATAGATTATAATCATCATTCCTTGTTTTCAACTCAAACCTCAAAAATATAATTACCATAATAAAAAAAGTAAAATAATATCCAATACATCCTGGCACTTTCCAGAAAAAATACACATTGTAACAGATACAAATTGCCAATATACAGCGTGTTCCACCGTCAGTATTCTAAGCTCAATGGAGGTTATATTATTGCATACGCTGAGTACGTAAAAAATACTTATAAAATTCCAGATGCATTTAATTTTCAAATAGATGAATTCTTAAAACTCTTTACGTACACCCCTAACAAGCAACCCGCTCAACTTTGCCACCCGCACGTGAGCTATCGTTTAAGACTGTGGTTTAAGATTATGTTTTCATAGACAAAATGCTCACATTAGCGAAGCGTATGCTGTCTGCGCGAAGCTAGAGAAGAAAACATGAATTTTATGGAAAAATTTAGCAAAAATATTTTGGCGTAATTTTGTTGTTTAAGTATTTTTTACGTGATCAGTGTATGCAAAACTACAAGTCCCTTCGCGCTTAGTATACCGATAGTGGGACATCCTGTATAAACATCTTTTTAAAAATAACGAGATTTTAACGTGATAACGTTTTTAAAATCGTTTTAGTCGGGTGACATGTTCAGAAACTTGTGTCACACCTAAGCCTCACGAGCGCGATCGCAGGTATAACGAGAGAGAGAGACGGACCGATCTCCCGTCTCATCTCGAGCGCTGCCACTGCATTATGTTATCACGTAAACATCTCGATCGTAAACCTACTTTACAAACAACCAATTTTTTTAGAAGGAATAACGATTCCCGATAGAACAACACACAATCGTCTCTTTAGAAAAAGCAGAAAAAGTTATCGAAAAACATTGAGCTATTATTACTACGTATAGAGGAGACACGACGAACAAAATCTGTGCGCCAAGATCGGCGGCGCGGTGCTGCTAGTGAGTCATAGATTAAGCGATGTCATCGACTCACTGCCATAGAGGCGAAACTTTGTAAATATTCTGCCTATTTCTTATCAATTATGAACAATCAACGTAACAAAAAAAAAAAAAAAAACTTATCAATTAAAAACTGTTCAATTAAAACCAATCAATGTAACAAATAAAAATTGATACGTAGGTAATTTATTTTCATATTTTCATGATTGAACCTTTTTTTTCAAATAATATCCACAGTACAATATTTTCTAAATGTGTAAAATTATTATTTTCCACTATTGAAATTTATCGTCATGTAATATTACTATCTAAACATATTTCATACCAAATGCCATTTCTTAAATTTTTAGTCTATGTCAAATGACGCAAAATGGCGCCCGCCTAAAATTTTGCTCGAACCAAGTTTTAAAAATTATTATCTAACTAGTTACTTACCGATGAAAAGTTATTCCTTTGCACTTTTCCGTATTATTTGTATTATTTGTGCAATATCGTAACACACACGAAGGCATATTTGATGAGTTTCACTTTAAAACAAAAAAAAAAATGAGCGTGACATTCGCGCCAATGAGAGAGCAAACGACTGAGTGCAGATAAGCCATATGACCTATGTTGAGCGGAACATAAGTGATGTAGGCGGTGTCGTCTCCATACGTATTATATATACGTATTATTATAGTAATAGTATCTCAATGTCGAAAAAAGATATTATTTTTATGAATGGCAGCTATTTTAACGAAATAGCAATGACATAATCTGTCAAACAACAAACGTCATTACCTTATGTCACAACTTGAAATCCGTAGACAGAGCTGTCGTTGAAATCTCATGTTATCTGTGGTAACAAGTGATAGCAAGATTGATTTTTGTTGGGATTCGGTAAACCAGCTGTTAGCTGCAACGAGTAACGACTGCATTGCGCCTGCCTGAACTTAATGCACTAAAAAAAGCTATCTGAGTCTGAGCCCCGGATACAATTTGGGCCAGTTTGCGTTCAGCTATCATCATGAGTACCGCCGCTATTGACGACAGGTGTGTAATTTTTCATAAAATTTGGCTAATTGGTTAAGAATTAGTTAAAATCAATTATTTTTGGTGTTTTACAGAGTTGTTGAAGAGCTCCAAGCTCTGGAGGCTATATTTGCCACGGACATCGTGATTAACCGAGAAGATGGGAGACCAAAAAGTCTTGAAATAAACATTCTTCCAGCTACTGGTGATAACATCGAGGAACAGTATGTTTGTATAACTATGGAGATCAACTTGACACCAAACTATCCGGATACCAGGCCCAACGTCGTTATGAAGAACCCCAGAGGCCTTGACGATAACATTATCACTTTAATTCAGTCAGGTATAGACGGGAAGTTGATGGCAAATCCCGGGAACCTGATTGTGTACGAATTGATTGAGGTAAGAATTTCAAATAAGATTAATAGTATAATATTGCTTGCTCTTTTAACAAAAAGGATGCACATATTGTACTATAAAAGTGGAATTAAATTTATTCTTGCTAACATTTTACATAAGAATTTTCCAGAAATTTCTAACAGATAATTACTTGATTATATAAGTAGGAAAATGTACAATAGGAGAACATTATGCAACAGGTTCTCTGTGACCTACATTAGACCGAGACAAAAGCTTGCTTTACCAAGGTCTTCTCCATTCATCTAAATAATACATTCAGACTTGAGGATAGGATGTTACACTGAGATATACATTTTAATTAAACTTATAATAGAAAGGGAAGGTTCTTGAAACATGAAAAGAAAACTTGAATTATTAAGTATCATATTATTCTTACTGTATTTAAAATATTATGTATCTTAATTCAATTTAAATATTGATTTATTCACTAAAATTGAGATGTGTTAGAATTATTAATTAACAGTTTATCTCTTGATGACATATGGAATGCAAGGCTTAACATAAGACCATAAATATAATAAGAATGGCAATTGGCGAATTTAATTTTTAACTTTATTTAATCATAAGGTATCAAACAATATACATTTAACTCCTTGTTTCGTTTTAATTATCTCACACTCTTGTTTTAAATGGACTACACATAAAAATGGGATAACAAAGCTTTTGCTCTTATCAGAGTATTGGAATTTTACATTTTCCATTTTTTTTATGAATTTAAAGCATTGACTGCTTTTTTAATTTAAATTTAATTAACCTAAGCCTAATCTAGCCTCTTATTTAAATTGTGTAGTTTAACTAACAGTATACATCCATCTATACAAATATTATAAAGCTGAAGAGTTTGTTTGTTTGTTTGAACGCGCTAATCTCAGGAACTACTGGTCCAATTTGAAAAATTATTTCGTGTTAGATAGCCCATTTATCGAATATCATCATGCTAAGACCAACAGGAGTAGAGCACTGCGGGTAAAACCACGGGGCACAGCTAGTAAAAAATATAATTCAGCTAAGCAAGTCAATATATCAGATCTCTTCTATTTGCTGCTCAGAATCAAATGAAAAACAAGAAATCTGCATACTGATTTTGATAATCTGTGACTATCCTATGGCAGCCATATTATTATTATATCTCACATTATATTGATTACTTGCTGTCCCAGCGAACATTGTTCTGCCTTATTCTTATCACTTAGGCAGATGAAAAATAGATGTTGGCCATACACAAAATTTCATGAAAACAGTCAAGCCATTTCCAAGGAGTTAAAGTTCAAATACCACAACATAAGTATTTAATATTTTAAATGTTTCGATGCGCAAAATACTATAAAATGAATTGTATCAAAGGAATAATTTGATTTGGTTGCGACTGACCCAAGCTATTAGAATTTTAATGAAAATTTTGATCAAAACCCTCATCAAAATGGCCGACGGCGTTTTTCTCCTTGCGTGTCTCTTTTACCGATACCGATAATAACATATAATGGAAGGGCTAATTATGCCAGTAAGAGAAAAGTCATAGGCATTGTAAAGTCAAGAAATTGATAATCCTATAGTCTGACTACAAAATATTTTATTGAAATTGTTATTTAACACATATGTTTTGTAAAACTATATTAAAACATCTGAATGGGTTTAAATTTTGAAGTTTAAGCAATAATAAAATGTATTTAACTCTTGATCAGTATTAAATACAATTTTCTTGACACTTAACATTCAACAGGGGATTCCCCCTAATTTCTCTTTTTATGTTATTCTTCATAAATATATTATGCTTTATTTGTGTGTTGATTTAATTAACCAGTATGTAAACTGATATTACAAACAAGAAATATTTGATGTCTTTTCTTTTTTGCATATCCAAATACCAACATAGCCTATTATATACTACATACGGAGTGAATAGAATATTTCAACTGGGTGTGGCAGGTGAAATCTGAAACTATTAGCAAATCGTAGAACGCCGCGGTAAAGAGTGATGTCAAATGTATGTTTTTTTTTTTTTTCTATTAAACATTGGAAAATTCGTTTCATCACAGAATGCATAAAAAAATTTTTGTTGTCATTTTTTTAATTTATCCTATAATAAAAGCCAACCTGTACAATGTGGCCGGAGCGGTAACATTTATACATAGTTTTTTTTATTTAGAAGTTTGCTTCTTCATTGGAAATTCGTTTTTTTTACCTATGCCTATAAGTCTATAGCCGCGAATTTGTATGAATATTTTAAGTAAGAACGAAACATTGCTTTGCGGTAGTATGTTCAACAACGTAGCGATTAGTTTTAAAAATTAATAGCATTTTCCGTCAATTTGCCGTATGTAATTTATTTCCAGAATTTTTTACTTATTAGAGTTACTATCGATTGGTATAGCAGTTTTAAAGCAACAGGTTTGATTCTTGGCTAGAAATATTGATTTTTCAAAAATCCAATGATTTAGTTTTACTTCATCAAATTCGGCCTCGGATACATTGAACAGTAGGTACATATCAAACTGTACGGAAACTACAAATAAAATGAGAAACGGTTCGCTCACACAAACATTTGCAACGACGATACTCATATGTAGTAGCTAATAGTAGTAAGCAGGAGTTGCCAGAAGCTAGAACCGGATCATCAGGAGTGAAATGTACTAGTTAGTTAAGGGCCCTTAGTAGGTGAACACGGCAAAATGGACTGTTTTCTATGAGCTATAATTGAAAATATTGAAGTTTTTTCGCACTGAAATTTCTAATATGTATTACAGAACGTATGTGTGATGGGATGACTGTTTCCAAAACACGATTGGAAAAATTTTGCTCGATAAAAAAAAATCCTGAAGTTACCTCTAAAATATCATATAAATGCTCATTACAACTGTATTTTACGATAATAATTCGTATAAAATCACAAATACATAGGTATTTACCTTCTCGATTTCGTGACTGTTTTAGATTTAGAAAATACTAAATATTTTCATTCACTTTTTGATAAAAATGTGAATGGCGCTTACGATTTTAAGTTTCGAGCACGTTGATTCCATACTAAACGCGGATCCCCTCACCGCTTACCTCAGGCCCGAATAGCTGAATTTTCGCTGACCGCCTAACCCCTCTTAATATCCATGTTTAAAAATGGTACGAACATATTATTGCGCAGTAAGCTGTACACGGCGGCGGTATTACAAGATGGCGGCTGCATGAAATGATGAAATGTTTTTTTGGTTGTCGAGGATGTTAAAGCGGATAATGCTATTCAATGAAAATCCAACTTGGTGACTAGGTATATGAAATTATCTACCCTTTCGTCATAGGTGTCGTTTACATAAATTTCGAACTTATTGCCGGATTCATTGTTATGTTCGCTGATACTTATACTATTAATTAGAAGTAAAATATTAAATTTATCGCGATAAAAACGCGCTTAAATAGTTTTATTTGTAAACTATATTTTTCAATTTGATAAATTGAAGAACAATATAGAACTCACATGTTTAACAATAAAAAAAAAATGTGTGCGTGTACTAGTGTACACACGTAAGAAGTGAAACTTCTTTATCACCTTATTTTTCAAAAAATAATTTACTATATGCAACTTTACAGAAATACGTCGAATCACGCGTGGTAGGGATAAGAAAAAGATGGCGCGTAACGGAAAAATGTCACGCGTAACGAAAAAATGTTACACTAAATTGTTTTCCAACCCCGATAAAGAAGTTTCACTTCAAAAACCTATCAAATAAGTAACAAACCTATTACTTCAATAGTGTAATCGTAATTATTCTATCCAAAGAGCTTAGTTACTTTTATCGTTCGTTTTGCGTTTTGGAGTTTGCCAACCACGCCCAGTTAAAAAATTCACCCTGTATATAATAACTTTAACTCGATTTGATATCTTTGGCTTTATGGCATTCAAATGCTTCATCAAAAATGTGAAATTTAATTAAAGTTATTAATTTATAAAGAATAGAAAAAGTCGGGATTTGAACCTGAGTCCTTCACGCGAATCCCGCTTTGAAGTTTTTCTATTCGACCCTTATTCTCTATAACACAAAAACTATCTACGAGAAAATGAAAGGACCATTCAAGTAATTGTTTGTTTCATAGGTGGTAAGGGAGCACCTCACTCAGTGCAACCTGCCGCAAGGGCAATGCGTCATCTGCCTAAACACCTTCACCCAGGGAGATGTGTTCATCAAGACGCCATGCTTCCACTATTTCCATAGCCACTGCATGTCCAAACACCTCATTCTGGGCAAGAAATACTATGACGAGGAGTTTGAAAAACTACCCACGTGGCAGAAGATGGAGGCTCAACCCTTCAAGGTATAATGAATCAAAACGTGTTTGTGAAACAGTATCTTTGAATTTTTCATACATATTTTTTATCATACTAATTGAGCCACTATTTGATTTACTTGTGGTAATAATATTATTTGTTAATTTTCATATTTGTTACGAAAACTAAAAACACAAAGCGATGCGAACTATCAAATTTTAAGCCTGTACTGCCCAAGTAATAGAAAATCTTTTCTAGCAAACCTGCCCAGTCTGCCGCTCGGTTGTTCAATTCGATGTGGATGAGCTGCAGAAGGCACCGGCTCCAATGGAATCTGAAGATGAAGAACCATTCTGTATTAATGATAATATACGGGTAAGCTATATTATTTAAACTAAGAATTGGTGAAACAATCTTGAATATTTTAGGAAGGATTTTTTTCCTTGTTATTGAAGCCGATTTTGCCGAGTGTGTTTTTATATTGTTTGTTAATTGTACCTAATAATGTGGAGTCAAATAAATGTTCTTTCTTTCTACATATTTCGTAAACTCGGCTGCTTTACTGGGGTTTTACGACATTAAAGACAGTGTCTCCGTTCTATTATTTTGACAGATCATAAAACCTATGTATAATTTCAATAAATATCTTTATAGGCTGTGCAAGATGACATGGCGGTTCTATTCGCTCGCCAACTCGCTCGCGGCGGTGTGATCGGTTTTGGTGATGTGGAACCACCACCGCTCATCATCACTGATCCAGTTCAACAAGAGGCGGTGGTGGAGGTAAGCACTTATATTATTTATCATTAAATTGCAAAACGCCGATAAACACTTGTAACAATAGTAATGTTTATTTGCTTCCATCCACCTCTCAAATTGTAGAGAAAAAAATTAACACGCTTATATTAGCTTCACGTTTCATGTTTGTTAGTTTTGCCTCTCTTTACAGATTGAATTCAAAATTTGTACACATAGCAAGGATCGGTGACAATACAATAATTTCATGAGTTTAACCGCATTTTTTCCTACATTTATTATTATTAATACATTTTTTTTCACATTAACCATTCCTAACTATTAATTTCAGGAGCCACAAGCCCAGCCCCCGGCCCCGGCCCCGGCCCCGTCTAGAGGGGAGGCATCAAGCGGTCCGGCCAGAGGGCCCCCTGGAGCCGCAGCTCCCAGCTCATCCGGGGCTGGGGCTTCGGCCGCCGCCGGGCCCTCTTCGCCCGCCCGCCAGCCGTACAATGGGCCGTATAGGTGAGATTTTTTCGAAAAAAAAAAATTTTTTTTTTGGGATTTTTTTTTGTATATTTTTTTTTAATATTATGATGCGAAAGAATGATTTGGTGTTTTATCATGTCTGTGGGTACCTTTTTGAAATAAAATTGCGACTGAAATTTATTGTATAAAATGTGAAAGAAATGTCTGTTTTGTTGCTATATCACTTATGAACTTTTGGAATGATAAATATGAATATTCGGTTCTATGAATTGTTGTGGGTTTGTATGAAAATTTGAGGTGATATGATGTTTGCGCCAGCGAAGCTTTGGGGTTGTAGCAACAATTTTAATAAATCTTCAATCATCGTTCATCAAAAACTTTGATGATTGTCATTGATAAGTATACTAAAGATAAATGTTATTTCGTAAAGGGGTTTCAACCGCCGCGGGAAACCGGGCCGGCGGGGCCGCGGCGGTTCGCGGTGACCCGCTCCGCCAACGCACCCGCCCGCCGCGCTCTAGCGACCCAGCGTAACACTCATATACGGACATACTGACAAACATGCGCGTGAATATGGACTCGGATATGCGGACAAACACGGGATACGGACACATGAACATACAGATCAAATGGATAAAAAAACACACGAATATAGTACGGATAAACAGACACATGAACATATAAACACAAAGAAACACGAACATCTGTGGAAACTTTGCACTATGTATTGGTATAACTTGATAAATATATGTCTAGGCAGTTTTGAGGGTAGTTGCAAAAAATATCTTGCAAAATACCCGCATTTTATTGCGGCGTGTTCTTGTTTAGACCAACCTCAATTGGACAACTGTGTAGGCATGTATTTATCAAGTTTTATCGCAAATCGTGAATTACTTTTTAACATTCTACGTTTTAACGAACAATCTATATTCTTCTATAACGTTATTTTTCGACGTCTATTCAAAGAGTTATGTTCTATTTTTGACTTCAAGTTGATTACAATAAGTTGTAAAGAATACGAAAATTTCAGCTTTAAATTGAAAGTTTTAAAATACATTTTTAATTACCGTTTTATAAACGTTGGACTGCTCAATTGCGTGACTTTTAAAGTCGTCGATCGAGAATTAAAAATCGATTATACGTACGTGCTACTAATAATAAGTTCCTATACAGGGTCCCTTTTTAAGTTAACCGACTCAGTCGGGGATTACAGACTGACGATTTACCTAATACGTACGTTTATTACCAAAAACTTACAGCAAAATATTTAAGCTTTTTTATACTATAATCCTCGTATGCCTTAATTATTTGCTATTAGAACGTTGGCGTCCTTGATTAGTTGTTAATTATATTAATCTATTGCTACTAAGTAACCTTCCACCCTCTCCCCAATATTCAGCTGTTATTTAAAGCAGTAAATATAATCGATTTTTGATTCGAAACGTAGTCTGTTAAAAAGAATTCGTCGATTTACTCTTAAAGTTCACTTCACATAGTCCAGATTTGTGCAGATTGATCACAGAAATGAATAAAAACATTGGTGTCTTTCAAGCAAATTTCAACCTTCAATACCACAAAATCATATAACAGATCCGTACAATGGTCAGTCTGCATAGCAAACCCGCAGAAAAAAAAAAACAAAAAGTAAAAAAAAATTACAAAAAAAATTTCTGCGTGGTTTGTAATAATTTCAGGGCGACTTCAAATTATAAGTGTTTTTAATTATAGTGGTTAATGCTTAGTATACCATTTTATCGTAACTATAATAATTGTTGTATGTAGTTTTAATGACATGTTATACGCACAAAATGAACAACAGTAAGATTCCTTCAAACAACGACAGTTATGATTTAAATATATGTTTGTTACTCGACCAATCTAATTTTCTTTTACAATAAAGATACGAGTGAGTTCCTTTATATTTCTTTATCAAAACCGAATATAAAATGTTATTACTTGTCATTATTATTACTTAATACAAATGTAATCCAAAACATGCATAGCTTAACATAACATAAAATGTATAGCTTTGAACATTAATCGGAAATATGCTTGTACGTCTTAAGACGCTAACTATAAAGAAAATTAAAATATCCTATCTATAATATAACAGTTTAGCTTTGTCATAGCCAAAACACTATAATATATTACTCAAAAGGCCGGCAGGAAGGAAACTTACTCCTCAATTATATATTTTGTACGCAAAGACAAATTAACATCAAAATGTTGCTTAGTAACAATATCTTTTATCTATGGTTCAGGAATAATAAAGATAAGAAAATTATAGCGCTTTGACTACTCGCTACACCTTTGGCAACAATATTTTTTCAAAATCCAATAGTTATTCTAACATCTCTAAGCAAACGACGATTCCGCTACCTACAAATACATTTTCCTTGCCTTCACACAACATTGTGTATTTCTAAGGATGTTCAAGGAATCTAGGTTATTAAGCGCCTATAGAGGCATAATTGTCAACTTATGCTTTTCTCCCATTAGTTAACAGTCGTTCATCATAGCCAAAAAGAAGTAGGCGTATAATCAGATATAATTCTGAATATTTAATCCCCTAGTGTTAGTCTAGTTAAGGATTCTACATTTGAAGTCGCCTCTTACAAACAGCTATGGGGCTGCACAAATAGTGTTAAATTCGATGTACTTGTAGCGTAAGATACCGTTCTGTGACGCGTACTAGTCAACCCTTTAGATTCCAAGTTTATGGTAATATAAATGTCCCTTGATGTCTGTTTGTTTTGTAAAGGCTGGAATGGTGGAAATGGTCTTCAATCTGGCAAATACCCTGGTATCAAATCATTAATTAAAATTATCATAATTGCAAGGTTTCCTGAATGATCTGATTTGTGGCCAATTTTTGATTAAATTTCTGGGAAATTTTCTAGAAATAAAGTTTTATGATGACAAGATATGTTATGATTCAAACAAAAAACCCGACTCCAATTTTACTATTAATTACTTCTAGGCGCCAAAATCTACCCAGTGCGACTATAACGACTAAGACGAATCTTAGTAGGTGTCAATACCTACACTCGTAAAAATGTCACAAGCCGTTTAGGCTTTCGGGCGTGCCAAAGAAATATACCTACATACAGACATACTCTCTAAAAACATAACCCTCCTTTCGCAGTCGGGTAAAAATAGTCTATGATTATATTCCACCTTTTCCCCCTTTTGCCTTTATAGCCATTCTCAGTGATTCTTTAATAATAAGGGCTTCTAGTTCGCCGAAATATTCCTATTACGCGATTATATGATAAGCTTCGTACTTTGTTTTATGGAACGCTTATTAGAGCATACATATAGCCATAATGTTCTGCAAGTTTACATTTTAAAGCTTATGTGCTTGCTGCTAGCTATTTTTATGAATTGTTTGGACATCTTTGTTCAATGTATGGCATTAGAGAGAGATAAAAGATCTAAAGGAATTAAGAAAAAACGTTTTACGCTTACGATGCAGCAAGTAATAGCTTATGCGTATTATTAAGACTTATACTAATTAAGCAGACCCTAGACGGTCATGCTTTTATGCCAACCGTGTATGAAGAGTATGTAAACAGCTTGATGACATACACAAGCAGCATGTCATGCAGCATGAACGTCTACGGTCTGTATTACAAATCACTGAAAATGGCTTATCTATTTAAGGGGAATGTGCACTTTGCTACAATGAGGATAGAGTTCAAAGCAGCTTGATTTGTGTATCTCAGTTACTGATTTACCATTTTTATTTAGTTTTAATATAATTTACAGGCGTATTAGTGTATGGCTGACGGGATATTTAAGTTTTGTATATTATACTTTTGGTTAAGAGAGTTTTATTGTTTAATTTGTAATTATTTATTTTTTAAGTTTAGGGCTAGCTTTTGGATTGATTATTATAAGCTTTTTAAAGCATTTGAAGCCATTCCACAACACCAATACGCTTACATATATTAAGAATAACAAATAAGGCAATTTTTAAACCTTTCTTAATAAAATAAACTTTTTTGTATAAGTTTGTTTTATTAAAATAGCTATGAGACAGGGATGGTATTATGCATAAGATATGTATTATGAAATGATAATAATTTCAATTATTAACATAGATTTAGCTAGCCCAATATTATATTTAGTTTATATTTGAGCAATCCTACAATGATCATTTAAATAAATATGCCTTGCAAAACTTGTTAGACATTCCATGAATGTTTTTGGAAATTATTCATAATTCAAACCTGATGCGTCTACATTTAAATTTAATTTAAGCACTTCAAAATTGTTCTAATTGCTTCTTTTAATTTTAATTATTTATTGTAAGTTGTTTTTACTTACTAGAGTTATATAATATGAAGAAATAGTACTTTCTTCTCACCTAAGTTATTTAATTTTTAATTATTATTAATACGCGGGAAGTTTAGGATGGAAAGGTACTTAGATATTTAGTATTGGTAATATTAATGTCATTCGAATCTCAGCCTTTGCTGTATCTTATATATTAGTAAGTAATTTTACAATTACAATTTTTCGTGTTTATAATAACTACTTGAACAAGATGTTATATACATGAATGTTCGAAGGTTCGAGAAGTGAAGTAAGACTCGTCGATAGTCTTTGTGTTTGGTTATAATGAGAAGAGGTACCACCATTCTCCATGTATCGAGATGATGCGTATATCGACCAGATTTTAGAATGTTCCTTGTTGAAGAATCCAAGTGGAAGTCGTAAAAAATAAGAAGTATTTAAAATCTCCTAAAGCAGTATTCATTGATTTAACATCTGCAGTGGTTTCAATGCATTACTAAAGGTTGTGACTGTGGTATTTATGCGCTGATACAAATATCGTGTTCAAGTCTTAATATCATATTTTATAATGGACAATGCAAACCACTGAGAAGAAAGATATTCTCTACCAATAAGACAATTAAATACAGTCATTTTGATAATTATATTCTAAAACAACAACATCTATGATTATAAATGAACTGCCATATGCACTCCAACTGTGATAAGTAATAACTATCTAAAAATTACAGACATTATATATATATCATATTTGTGACCGCCTCCTTGATACAGTGGTTACCTTGGTACTGGGTTCGATTACCGGTAGAGAGTAGAGACGATGAAGAAAAAAATGCATCGGTCTGGCAGGACACAGAAGGCTGATCACTTATTGTCCCTAAAATAAATCGATCAGGGAAACAGATGTATGCATAATGCATCTGCCTCTTACCCCACTAGGGGACACGGGACTTCACTAGCATAACTCTTGTTCAAGTAGTTAAAAGTACTTAGTGTAGTTAATGAAATAATATGTGGCTATTTAACTAATAATGTTTATGTATCGTATATGTATTCGGTAATTGTCAGTTTCGTAATGTTATCTCTATGTATTAGATATGGAAATAAATTTAACCAAAGATAATGGTGTTTTATTTAAAAACCCTTTTTTTACAGTTTTACACCCAGTTACAGTTTTAATACGGATATATGAATGCTGTGAATGTGGGCAAGAACAACATTGTTTTATGTATTTAATAATATAGATAATTCACATTTTTGCATATACATAATATTATGAGTATGTCAGCAAATAATCTTAAGCAGCATTGCATTGTTAGTCGCAAACGGCTACGTCATAAGACCCCGGAGGTTAAAAATCAAAAGTAGACTAGAGCTTGATGAAATCTACCTTATAACCAAATAAATAAAAATATGACCACTGTAATAAATATAACCAATAATGACAGGACTCTTGAATTGGTCGACAAGATCGAAATGTTTGTTCTCAAATAATTCCTTCAATAGACTAACATAATAATATAATAAAATATTATGTACATACAATTCGAGAAATTATATTAAAACTAATTTAAAAAAAATCGCCAGTGAGCAATTTGACTATTAAAAAAAATCACATCACATACAATCCAAAGTTTAAAACAATATAATATCTACTAATGAATAGATGTATGACTGTATGTATGTTTGTTTACAAGAAAAAACTACCGGACGGATTTGGATAAAACTTTACAGTAATATAGGCTGGTTATACATCAGAATAACACATGAGCTGAAGAAATACTTGATTTGTTTATTATAATTAGTTAATTGATTTATTAAATCATATTATGAGCACTTTAATAAGAGCAGCCTTGCAAACAGCTCCTAAACCGTCTAACCGTTGCATATAAAACAGGCATTAGATAACTTTAACTCTTATCAAGAGAAAAGTACTATAATTGGTATACTTTTATCTGACAGTGCACCTACATATTATCCAGTAGATAGCAGGGTCTAGACATTCCGCGATCAATACCCACATTATAGGTAGGTACAAAGTTCCAACATCAAAGGGTGTGGACCGCTCCACCTCGCTATTATAACTTTAATGTAGAGATTTTGGTGTTATAGTGTCTAATGGACTAAGAAATTAGGCTGAGTTCAATTAATTCTGGTCACTGATTACACGTATACCTAAAGGGTAAAGTAGGTAATGGTTACATAATAAGTGTTTTTAAAATAATTATACAACACAGAAAGAAGTGAAAATAATATATATGTATATATTTTTTAATATACTTAACTCGTTAATACATGAAATAACTGTGTCGTTTCTACATAGAGTTGTTAGTATAAAAAGTAAGCATTTGTAAGTATGTTATTGCCATCTCCAGGTGTTTTTCTCATAAATACTTATTTACTTATTGAGAACCTTTCATCATTTTTCGAAACGACAAAAATATCCTGAAAAAGAATGCCGGCCTTTACTCAGGTTTTTGTCTAGGGTGAGGGTCAGACATATCTACCTCTATTCACACGTATAAAATGGAGGTAAACTGGCTTTAAGTGTAGGTATTTAATTAAAGTAAATTAAATAATAAAATCAGCATATTAGGTATCTACACAACAGTTGGCTAATAATGCCTAGTGATTATTTTTATAATTATTGAAACTTCGATAACCCAAAAGCTTTCTAGCAACCACAAATTTGTTCAAGAAATCGTCTTTGATACAAAGATTAATTATATCCCTTCTTGAATTTAATTTCATTCTAAATCTAGTGCTTTGTCGATAACATAATAGCGCTTTACAAACAAATAGAATATCATTCCATCGCAAACGATCTCACTTCATAATTCATACCAAAACACGCATCAAGTCGCGCTATATTTTACAATATGGCTGTTTGAAATATCCGCCAGCAAATATGGAAGAACCTTCGTTCACTTCCGATAGAATTCATTTGCATGACCTGCACTTATAAGGGATTGATCTCGAGTCTTGATTGGCCTCCACAGAGGGCGATTTTGCCGCGTTCCATTCAATTAAAAAAAGTACACGATTTATAAATTAAGGTTCAGGGTTGCCAGTTTTAACAACAGTTCGGATTGTATGTGCTAAAAACATTTCTTTGTGTTCAATTAAATTTTAAAATAACGATATCTTTTATATGGGGTAATGGGTCTTGTGCGTATATATGTGCGAACTGCGTAGAAACGTGTTCCCTCCTCTCCCACGGGCCACATATAAGTGATCTTACATACATCATTCTTATGACTTATCGTATTATACTGTAGATTTACAGAATTCTATGTGCACGATGGACGCAGATTCAATTGTTGATCGTTTTTTGGACTATGGTCGTGGCGTATGAAATAGTTTACCTATTTTATAACTTAGAATACATATAATATAACTATATACCATATATGTATTCTAAATTTGAGAAGAATTTAAGCCATTACAATGTTATAGGTACCTTCCATTCGATTTATCGATGGAGATAGTTTAATAGAGATACATGTTTAATCCTTATAATAATTGACCCTGAAGATCGATCCAATAAAACTACATCGTGTAATTTTACCAGATTTAACTCGGTTCGATTCCCGAAATTTAGTTAGGTAAGTATATTTCTTTTCAAAAATATTAGACTGAGTTCAATTTTCTATCTTACAGTACCTTCTTCATGTGGTACTACGAAATCGACCCAGTAGGTATCATCCATTTTATATAAAAAGCAGTCATAAAACAATAACTACAACATAATATTTCTTATTTTGGATTATCTACATAATTTATTTGTAACACACACCTATAGAAGGATATAGAAGAAAGTTCTGTGTAGGTGTATGAACCCACACATATATTTCAAATTTCAATCGATTATTCGTCATCGTTAAAAGATAAGTAGCTAGTTACAATAGGATTTATTTTTATTGAAAAATTTATATGTATTTGCGTGTCTAGTCTAAATAATTAAAATAATATTAGAAGTTGGAAAAAGAGCTATTTCTCAAATATCTGGATACCTGACAATACAAGAACCTTCGCTTGTATATATGCTTATATATGTCGTGGCCATACCTATCGTAGATTTGCTCATTTCATGATATGATCGATCATTTCGTGAAATGGTCGCATTTCATGAAATGGTTGAATGTCTATTGGCCACATCATGATGTGGTTTGAGCAGATCAATGATAAGAAATCGTTTCTCGATATGACCAACTAAACGCGAGGTTTTTTCATGAAATGATCAAAATTATTTGATCATATCGTAAAATAGTTACATTAATTATTGGTAGAGGCGCTGCAAGCGCTGTGTTTATGTGATAAGATGGCGGCTGCTGGCGAAAATTTAATTATTCGCAGTTAAAAACTTCATAATTCGTTTAATTACAATATGAAGAAAGTCATAGCAAAGTATTTACGACGAAGAGGTTCGAGTACTATGGAAAATGCGGATATCTTATATTGAAGAAAAAATACGTCTAAAATCCTATACATAACTATATTTATAAATCCTACTATATTATTATAATTGTTTCTTTTTTAAAAAGCGATTCGCTTCTGGCACTCGCCGGCCGCTGCCGCGGCACGCTCGCTTTGCTCGCTCGGCTCATGCGTTGTTTATTAAAGTCTAACCTAACCTAACCTAACTGTTTTCTATTGCAAAAACAATTCGCTTCTGGCATTCGCCGGCAGCTGCCGCGGCATTAACTTAAATGACAATAAACAAGTTCTTAAAATATTCTGAATGTTTTAAATATTTTATGGACTCTATATTTTATACGATCTGGCCAAATGTGGATGACCAAATCGTGAAACATTGACGATTTAACGATCTGATCAAACTATGTTGGCCATTTCATGAAATGCGAACATTTCGTGAAATGATCGATCATATCATGAAATGAGCAAATCTACGATATGGCCACGAAATACACACATCAACAAAGTCTAGGGATATAATATGTATTGTACGAATATATTTTAGACATTCTTACAATACAAAATATCCCTAAACTTTGTTGATGTGTGTACATATTCACTGCATGAGGCAGTACCTACAGAGGATAACGCGAAGAAAGCGTAGAGCCGAGGACTAAAATATGATACGCCATACTTGATGAATTCATTATTATCTACCTTATATTATATTAATTACCGTGTCACAATGTTAGTTACCATACTCCTCCAAAACGGCTGGACTAATATTATGTGCATATCGGGTAGGTCTGAGAATCGACCAACATCTATTTTTCATTCCCTTATGTGATAAGAGTAATGATAGTAAGGCAGAACAACGTTTGCCGGGACAGCTAGTCTATAGTATTTCTATAAAATGCGTATAAATAATTCAATTGTCTTCTTTATTAAATTATAGCGCCGGAAAGCGGATATACCTGCATTGGAGTTAAAACGGTTTCCGGAGGTCTTATTTCTATATATAGAACCTATTATAAGATATTTATAATAACGTATTTAATACATATTTTGGACATAGCAACAAATAACTTGGTGAGTCAGCGAACGGATATGGATAATACAGAGGACGTCTCGTTGTTTTGATGAGTAATGTAATTATGATCTTGAAGGCAGTCGCCATTTTTATCTTAAAACGAATAGTGATTTTATGTCTATAAAATTAAAGCTGATTTTGCAAAAATATATCTTTTTATTTATAGTCTATAATCGAATATGTTCGCTTATTTGCAACTGTTGCCTCTGACCGCACAAGATGAAACTTTTGTATCATAAAAATCACTCATAATATTAAAATTTTATGTCTTTTGGTACTTTCTCAATTCGAACATAAGTAATGTATACTTGCTTATCTCGTTCCGCTTCGCCTACTTCCTTTTGAATTTTGATATCGCAGAATGTCAGTTTGAATTTCGAACGCGCGCGCTCTGGTCGCGTCTGTGCGAATTGTTTTTTTTTTATGTGTAATATTGTGGCCAGTGTACGAAATGTCAGCCGTGCTAAAAAATGTCACTAACTGTATATGGCATGCCTTCGAATCATTACAAAATAATGAAGTTGTTCATAAATCAAAGTTAAAGGTAAAGTTATTTTATTTTTATTCCGCCAAGTGGTTTTCGCCAAAATTTTATTTAAACTTTTTGTTTAGATTATTGTGTTGTTCTTTAGTTTTGGTGGTAATTAATTATTAGGTATAAAGGTATTATTTTATTGTTTTATATTCTTATTGCTTCCTTTTCAGTTTTCTAACAACTATTATAATAAATCTAAAAGTTAATTGTTGCGGTTTATACTTAGTTAACTATGATGAATGTAAAAATTTATTAGTACCTATTTCGCTTTAAATTACAACTTTTATTATAGTTAGGTAGGTACTTATTTATTAAAATATAATGAAAATGCCCAGTTGATTTTAAGTAGGGATGCATCGATGCGCCTTTTCGCCGATACGATACCGATACCGATACTCTTATAAAAATATCGGCGATACCGATACCGATACGCTTACTGTGAATTCAAAAATGAAAGTATAATAAATAAATCACAAGTCAGATTTTTTCTTTTATTAATATAAAAGTAGAGACATAGGTTAATAATTAGGCAAATAAAAATTTTAGTAATTAAAATTAACATTGATAAGATTTTTGTTTCAAAAACAAAGAAATCTTAAGTTTTGCGGAGAAAGGCGATTTCGCAAGTCTGTTTGAATAAGACCTGCGCTGGAAAGTAGTCTCTCAGATGCAACAGAACTCATTTGGAAACTAAAGTACTTCTGCGCAATTTTTTTCAAGTTTGGGTATAAATCGTCATTGCGCCAAAAAACGAATGGATCTGCATCTCTCGATATATTGGGACAACTCAACAACACACGTTTCCCCGAGCAAAGTTCATGCCTCGTTTGCAACGGAATAGACGAGAGAACACGCTCGTTTACACTACTTACATTTTTAACCCTTAATTACTCGCGTGGGGTATATCTAACCCCACGGCGTATTTGAAGCGTCGTATCTCCGCCATTTTTAAAGCTACCTGCATGCCTTTTTTAGTAGCTGCCTAAATACCTTCCCCTGCCGTGAATCACTCGCGAGCGCCGCTCCATGTCGTGTAGTTGTGTCAGGGGTATATATTGCCCCACGCGAGTATTCGTGCAACTTTTTTGGACGAGTGAGTATGTGTATTTTTATTTTATAATGTGCAGTACATATACTAAATGGTTCGTTTTTTTACTTATCTTTGTTTTATGTTTATTTGTTTTAGGTTAGAACGCCTAAAATGGCAAGTAAGCGTCTTTCTGACTACCAGATTGTTGAGCGTTTGGAAGACGACGAAGAAAGCATCATAGATAGTTCCAATGAAGATGAGGTAGACGAGGACGTGATCCAGAGTGACCACAACTCAACCAAATGTGTGCTAACTATAACGTCGGCAGACGAACAAAAAGATGGCCTATGGTTATATTTACCACACTGCCTAGGGCCATACAAAAACGGCTAAAAAAATGCTCAAGTTCAGGATCCTAGCCCCACTTCCAGAGGTGGTCCATCGACAACTTATAAAAGGTGCCATATCTGTCCAAGGTCAAAGGATAAAAAAATTAGATTTATGTGTGCCAAATGCCACCAGCAAGTTTGTCACGACCATTCCACTATGATATGTGATAAATGTATTGAATAAAAAGTTCCTAAATTTAAAGTTTCATCTTTAAAAGTTTATTATATTTATATTGATTAAAGATAGTATTATAATTTAGAACAATGTTGTCTCTTTCTAATTTTTATAATAAAAATAAAAGTATGTCATTAAAAATATGTTTTATTGTACCTTTAAAATTGGGGTTAAATATACCCCACGCGAGCGTAAGTGTAACTATATGGACGCGAGTAATTAAGGGTTAAATTAAAAAGTATCGTTGAATCGGTCATAAAAATATCGTCGATACCGATATATCGGCTAAGCCGAAGTATCGCCGATATATCGGTATCGGTATCGGTATCGGATGCACCCCTAATTTTAAGTTAATTGTTACTTAATAATCGAGTTGCTCAAAACATGTTTTTACATTTTAAAAGTCGCGGGAACAACACATTAATTAAAAGGTAAAATAAAATTTATTATTTCTCAATACGCATGCGACTCGTGCTTGACCACACGTCTTGTCCTTCAGATTCTAGGTAAAATATCGATTGGTCAGGTGTTAGGCGTAATGTAAATAGCCTTCTCTTCAAAACAATACCATAATAATATTACAGTGATTAGTATTTAAAATGCAAAGGAAATTTTTTTAAGGCTGATGATGATGAGCGTGCAGGTTTTGCTAAGTAAGAAACCTGTGAGGTCTACCAGCTAATAGGTATTGTAATATGCGCGCAAACACAAACAGTCTCTTTTCCTTCTCTCTAAATCTATTATCTATAGCTTAATAGTATACATAGGTCATAAGTCATAACTCTTAATAGGTTAATGAGTTTATACAACACCTTATTTTCGAAGCCTAATAAATCACAGCTAGCTCGTTTCCTTTGTGATTGTTCGCAGTGAATCATGAATGGTGACTTACTTAATTGTTATTGTTTAACCCTTGCTGGCCTTATATATATGTTTTCAAGAACCATGCTTAGCTGGCGGTGTACCAATACTAATTAATTTCGAGGACAGTTGTGAAGACGAGGTTATTTTTTTTTTCAAACAACAATTTTTCATTAGAATACTTACTAGTAAAAGTAACAAAATTTTCTCCATTTGCATTGATAAAAAATTTCATCTATTAAGCCACTTGTATTTTGTATTACTTACACAAATTGTTCATTCATCTATTCATATAACTCCTTACAAGCATATAAATATAGTATTAGTAGTTATAAATTATAGTGTTTACCTATAATTTATAACCTATATATTCCCCTTCTATACAAATACAAACCACAATATACAGATACATACAGTAAGGAAACTTCATACAAAACGTTCGAAATGGCTCACGCACACAAGCAAGCGTGTTTACGAGAATCATAAGGGTATTCAGGGGGATCGATAGTAGCGGGTGACACATCTGACATCCACAGATTTTGAATGACAAAGATATAAGATATAGAAAAGTGATGTCAATGATACACTTCACGTTAAATAAAGATCGATTGTTTCAGTTTGTAGCCTAACTATATTTTTGGCTTCGGTATATAGATACCGAAGCCAAAATATACAATAAATATACAATACAATAGAATACTTGGGACAATAGTGTCCCAAGTATTCTTTTAAAAAAATATTCAATCTACAGTTTTGACTTTCCTACGATTTTATTATATGTATAGATATTAAAATAACCATTACATAAATATGCCTTTATTCGAAAAAAAAAATTACAAATTATTTACTGAAAAATACTTTCGTCTACTACGACTAATTCGAAATTTATTGTTAAATTTTATATTGTAAAATATTCTCAATCTTATGAACAGTTTTTTTTAAGTAACTGATTATGTTTAATTCGTTGTAAATTAATTCAGCCACTTTACAGTTTATGTGTTCTCTCTTAAAGCAGCAACGAAAATGTTATCCATTTTCTCGACATATTGAACAAAATCATCTGGTGGTATAATTGGTATAGTTGAATTCAAGCAGCCGAATACTGCGCAATTAGTACGTGGCATTTTTAAAATGATCGCCGAAATCAACTTATCTACAAGCACGTGTTCAAATTAAACTGAAATAATATATTTCACCAAAATGTTAAAACATAAATACATAAAAGATAGATAATATTATAATTATTGTATTTTTATCGATACGTGACGTCACCACTTTGTCGTGGAGGTTCTATGCTCGTATAATAATAATTTTAATTTATTTCTGCATATTTTGTGTTTTTTAATTTAATTTAATTTATCGTTTTAAAAATAATTTAGTAGGTATACCTACATACAAGTATTGTAAATTCTGGTTTAAAATAATTATTGAATATATGTACCTATAATACAAATATCAAGCATTATATAAATAATTTAGGTACATTAAATAACCGTCGCGGTCGACGTCCTTAACAAAACAAGATTTGGAAATATAGCACTGATAAAAACGTATTTTACTTTTACAAGGTGTATTAATTCGGATTGTTTCTTCTTGTAAATTCATATTTAGGCTACACCATTTTTGTATTTTAACGAGTTTTAATCTCAAAATTACCACAAAATCGACTGTGAAAAAAAAGCAAACAGAAATATACAGGCCGAATTGATAACCTCCTCCTTTATTTTTGAAGTCGGTTAAATATCAAAAAGGTAACAGCCCTATAGCTATAACAGTGGTTACGTCATAATTTCATCGCAGGGGCTTAGTTTCCTAACTGTATGTAGGTACGTATATATCTGTCAACTGTGTACAAACGTCAAATTAATTTCCCGCCATTTTACGATCTGACATAACATTACGATCCAGGGGTGTCACCCTCCTTGCAAATCCGAAGGCGCCGGTCAGACGGGCGACCAAGATACCAGAGGGAAGAAATAGCAATGATTAATTGTCTTTTTCAATACTATATTGTTCAGAATTAACTCTCCAATCATTTAAATGACTAAGACCAACGGCCAACCCTTGGTTAATTAGCTAGAGTATTTGCGAAACGTGAATACTAACTAAAATAAGTGTCTCTCATCACTCATCATTCCCGTATTTTATCAGTTCATTACGATTTAAGAATCGCAATTCAATTAGGCAAGCAGATTATATAAAGAAAAATATTAACTTATAATGGTTCCTTAATTCCTAAATGGAGACACCCATCCCGCGATACACTAAATTCGCGTAATTAAATCTCCAAATTTTTTTATCTTATCGGTCAACTGTGATAATAATTGAGTATAAGCAACTTTATCACACACTATATCTACAAAATAAAAACAAATGGCAATTTTTCAGTTTTAAACTTTTTAGGTTCAAGCTGTTAATTACGTTTGGAACTGTGTCATATCCAGGAATATTTCATCAAACTCAAACATTTATTTATTCAATTAGACTTTTTCTAGAAGCACTTTTGAAACGTCATTACATATTTTTAACATTTACCACCGATTCGGAAAGCAGTAGGTATCTACGGAGATGAACCGGCAAGAAACTCCATAGTTGCTCTTTTTAATCATGTCAGTTTTACAATTTAATTTTACAAAATACATATGTAACATCATATAATATGATCATAATATGCCAAAGAACTGAAACATTACTCTTTTAATTTGATTCGAGACATTAAGAATGCTTTAATTGCCTAGCCCTAGTAGGTAGGTACCTACTAAAATCATCACGCCCTTAAAAAACTTTGAAAACAAAAACGACGAGCTTCTGCTTGAAAACACCTAATAGGTACCTAATATTCTTACAACATTTTATTATACAGACGAAATACACTATAATACGCGTATTCTATGTATATTCTACAGCTATGCCATAAAAATGATGCCAAAAGTGACGTCACACCCATTGACCTGGATGCACCCCTCAGCCAACAATAGGAGTACACTCCTTGCAAGAGTTTTACTCCTTTTTAATTCATAAAACTTTGTTGTATGTACCATTTACTCTATTTCTATTCGACTTTGTTAATTGAAATGGAAGTAAATTGAAAATGAAGTACTTATTTTGAAAAAGGAAGACATTACATACTTTTAGTAGATTAATATTATTTTAGATATCTCCATAAATTCTTAATAACTGTTCATAAAAAAATATATGTGGTTGCTGAACTAAATAGTTATGTATTTTTAATATTGATTTTGCACATGCAATCTATATTGAATTTTTCATATTGATTTCCTAGAAATGTATTGTTAGTAGACAGCTATTCCCACTAGGGCTGCCGATTTAATGGATCTAGAACAAGTAACAACCGATCATACTTTTTAAAAACAATAAACTAACTCAATTTTTTCTTAATATTATTAGAAATATATTGAACTAGTTACAACGAAAAACAATTTAATTTCTCAACAAGTAAAATGAACGTAGACCAAAACAAAAGATCAAAACGTGAAGAGACGACATCATTCTATGTTCCTCTAACATGGCAATATTTCTAAACATAATCATGCTATATTAATAAAATACTAATCGTATAGTATAAGTATAAAAAAATCATTTCTTTCGGTAGAGATTGGATATATATAGGAGGAACTTTCTGCCACGCACCACTCCTCTGTGGAACGACCTTCCGAGCTCAGCATTTCCGGACAGATACGACTTAGGGTACTTCAAAAAGAGAGCGTACTCTTCCCTAAAAGGCCGGCAACACACCTGCAACCGTACAGGTCTTGTGGGTGATTATGGGCGGCGCCAATCATCGCATTAATCCGATGACGCGCCAGCTCGTTTGCCCGCTAATACATAAAAAAAAAAAAAAAAAAAAATATATAAAAACCAATTGTTGACAACCCTAAAATATCCGCACCTAGGCTAGACTAATCCGGATTACTATTAAGCAAAGCGTGACCAATCAATCCCACGTGGTTAGTATTTCATTTCCTTCTGGCTAAAAATGAATAGGTATGCATATTTTTTATGTTACGTCAAATACTATTTTTCTCATATATTTTATTTTTTATTTATTTAACTTAAATATAAATATCGAATCGCTTTCGATTCAAATTATTCAATTAGCTTCCAAACTGTATAAAAAAAAACATTTTTTAAAACATTTAACTAACTCTGTTCAGTTGGTACCTAAGTACTTACATACATTTTATTAAAAATTATTTTTGCGTGAAATCGAACCCTTGACCTTTACAATACTGACTCACCATTTAACCAAACAGCCAATAACATCTCACAAAGTTATACATAAAAGGTTTCAGTGAATGCAATTACGGAAATGTATAACATTTTTAAAAGAAGTATGTACTTAAATTGTTAATTTCCTTAAAAGCATCTCGGGTATTGCTGTTAATGATGTTAATTACCTTCATTAACAAGATACGATTAACAAGACATTACCGGGGCAAACCTTTTACGAACTCTCTCCATAAAATCTACCGTAACGTTATTCCCTAAAGCAATAGTTTTATGGGAGACATAAAAGAGATCATATATATCATATCTTCATTCTGTTCGACGAATTCTCAAATTCGAAATCAATTCTCAATTTAAAAATCAGAATTCTGATTGGTTTAATTTTTGATAGATTTTTGTATAAATACGGGTATTGTGTGCAAATAAAATTATTACGAACCGAATTGTCTTTGAGTTCACAACCCCTCTACAATTGGTGACCCCGACGGAGCAAAAAGAAAACATGGAAGAAAAAGAGAGACTGCCTACCGAACCAAGCACATCTACAAAATGAATTAAACAAGTATCTACATAATAAAAAGAAGAACGACAAAACGCCTATCGAATGGACTACTGCAGCAATTGAAGCTTTTGAGAAATGCCGTCAAAGCATCACAGAAGCGACAACATTATGTTTTCCCATTCCTGGCTGCTCCCTTGCCATCATGACTGACGCCTCGGATCATAGTCTCGGCGCTGTACTTCAACAAAAGATTGAGAACCGATGCAAACCGCTAGCCTTATTCTCTAAAGCAATGAGTGCTACGCAATGTCGCTACAGCGTGTATGATCGCGAATTATTAGCGATGTACGCGGCTGTTAAACACTTCAGAAGATTAATTGAAGGATGCGAAGTCATTCTGTATACAGACCACAAGCCTCTCACCTTCGCACTAACAAGACCTGCAGGCTGCAAGCGGTAGCGACACTCCACGGCGCGAACGCCAATTGCATTACATAAGTCAATTCTGTTCGAGTATCAAGTACATCAAAGGAGAAGAGAATACCGTCGCTGACGCGTTGTCACGCATCGAAGAGATCCAATGCCCTAATGTAATCAAGCAGTTAGCCATCAACCAAAGTGACGACGAAGAGCTTAGTAAATTAAAAACTCAAACAAATTTAACATTCGGTGAAGTCACGCTACCCGGACTCGATCGACCAATCACGTGCGAGCTATCAAGCGCATCGCCCCGTCCCTTTCTACCGAAGGCATACCGTTATATGGCATTTAACGCTCAACACGGACTATGCCACCCTGGTATTAGAGCTACTCGAAAGCTAATAACATCGAAGTTTTTCTGGCCAGCAATGAATAAAGACGCTACGTTATGGGCCAAGTCTTGTATCAGCTGTCAACGAGCTAAAGTTCACCGGCACGTCGTCACTCCATTGGCTGAGTTCCCGCCTTCACAACGCTTCGAACACATTCACATAGATATAGTCGGTCCACTACGACTCTCAAGAGATTACCGATACTGCGTTACCATCATTGATCGTCTTACAAAATGGCCTGAAGCAGTTCCAATTCAAGAAATAACTTCCGAAGTCGTCGCGAAAGCATTGTACGAGAACTGGATTGCACGCTTCGGCTGCCCGCTACGCATATCTACTGATCAAGGCCGACAATTTGAATCTGCTTTATTTAAGGCACTCATGAAAAGATTTGGGGTTACAAGAATACGCACTACGGCATTTCACCCTCAAGCAAATGGGCAAATCGAACGATGGCATCGCACTATGAAAGCCGCGCTCATAGCTCGCGGCAGTACTTGTCAATGGACAGACGAACTACCAACAGTATTGCTGGGTTTACGCACAGCTATAAGAGAAGATAACAACTTGAGCCCAGCTATGATGACCTACGGCACTACACTGCGCATGCCCTCCGATTTTTTCGTGCCTACACGGACGGGAATTGAAGATGCTGACTACGTGAAACGCCTGACAGAAACTATGGCTATACTCACACCGACTAAACGATCCCCCGCAAATCGAGCAACATTTATTTACAAGGATTTGTCTACGTGTACTCATGTATTCATACGGAACGATACAGTTCGAGCACCACTCACTCCGCCGTATGACGGCCCTTATGAAGTACTGAAGCGCTACGACAAGTACTACCAAATACAGTTACCACTTCGGACTACAGTAGTATCAATTGACAGACTCAAGCCTGCATACATATTAAACGAAGAGGTTGAAGGTATGGCAAGCACAGCAGTAGCATCCACACCTACACCTACGAGTGCTACGTCGTCAGTGCCTGCTACAGACTACAACACGGACAAGGCACGTCCCTACACTACAAGAAGTGGACGCGTCGTCAAGAAAAAATGTTCGCTTCGCTTGAGGGGGGACACTATGGGAGACATAAAAGAGATCATATATATCATATCTTCATTCTGTTCGACGAATTCTCAAATTTGAAATCAATTCTCAATTTAAAAATCAGAATTCTGATTGGTTTAATTTTTGATCGATTTTTGTATAAATACGGGTATTGTGTGCAAATAAAATTATTACGAACCGAATTGTCTTTGAGTTCACAACCCCTCTAGGCTCTACAGTTTCAATGTTTGTAATTAGGTAAAATTGAAAATTTATGTTTAACCTATTTTCATATTTTGTAAGATGTGCCTACATTAATTAATGTAACTTTGTATAATAGCTGTCAAAGTTTAACTCTACACAAAGTCCTGTATAAAAGGCGTAGAGTAAAATAGAGTATAGACTACGTTATTTCAAACTCCTGAAAGTTATTAAGTAGGTATTATATGATATCTGTTGAGTAATTTAAAAATGTTCCTCTTGCACATTTAATAACAATTACCAAGTGGATTACCCAGATATCTTAAAGCAGTTATTTCCAATGTGAGAAAGTGATAGCGCAAAACGACCTTTACTGTTTACAGAGCTCGAGCGCTATCATTTTTCCACGCAGGAATAACAATACTGCTTTAGGACATCATGGTAAACCCCCTAACGTTGTCTTTAAAAATATTATAGTACAGATTTTAAAAGAATAAGAAATCTACAAAATGTAGAATTATTACTCTTATCTAGATAGTCACAAGCTAACTCGTGTATTTGCTAATTAAACTACTACCTACCTATCTACTATAAATCATGTTTGTTCAATAAATAATTGCATGCACGTAAACCGGATAAAGTTGTGCATTTTAAAATATGTAGTTTTGTCAGTAGTCACTTACATAGTAAATACGCATCACAAAACATTAGTAGGTATAAGTGTAAATTGCATTTATTGAATCTAATTTACGTATGCTTAAATTGCGTTATAAATCATCTAGGTACTTATGGACTAGTGAGACTACGTAATGTAATTAATTGAATGTTGTATTGAATTGTAAATGCAAATAAAATGTCCACGAAAATACATACAAATACCTACAATAATTATTTTTAAGTATACATTGTTCCATTATTAATTAACCCAAAAACTAAAAACCGAAATGTTACCGATAAACAAAAATAATGTTGCATCAAATAATTATTAACAGCTTTTAGTTGCATTATAACTATTAAGGCAATTTAGCTACTAAATGGTATTCCTTTTATGCTTTTAATCGATTGTTGTAGCAAACATTACAAAACATCAATTGATGAATCATCTAAGTGCGAAGTTCTATTGCGTAGTATAAGCCCCGCAAGTTGATATTGCGATGGAACCTTGTCACAATAACAGCCGCGTGACGTCATCCGTCGCAAAAAAGTACAGATAGCAAAAAAAGTTTTAATAAAAAGTAAATATGCTAAGGTAATGGGCACGGAAATATAGACATAATATATATTTCCATGGGTAATGGGTTTATTTGTAATAGCGAGACGGCTGTTTATGACCATAGGTTTATTTCTAAGAAATTTCGGCACCATATACAAAACTAGTTTTGTATGCTGATTATAAAAAAACAATGATTTCACCCTTAAGTACGTTACAATTATATTGTTGATGTGTAAATATGAAAATATTTTTTAATTAATGTTATGTAATTATGAATTATAAATAAAACCAGGTTGGTATGTAAAAATTCTATGTTTATTTATTAGCGAACGGTACTGACGGGGCGACGTCGACTACGTCACCAAGATGGCCGCCAATCGCAATATCAACTTGCGGGGCTTATAAACCGCTTTTCGAATAGCAATCTATCTACATTCAGATAGTTTATAAGGTAGATAACAGATTATGACGAAAACAAGCTACTAGTTATTATTCTGTGACGAAAGCAGCATGTATATTTGGAAAACAAAATAGGGCTTCTTGGATTACAAAACTTAATTAAAACAATAGGTAATATTTTTTTCCAATTCAATCCAATATATTATTTATTAATTGAATAGTATTAGTCATTTTTGAAAATTAAATAGTCATACTTAGACGATAAAAGGTCTCTTATTCTTACTACCTAGTAACTACCTACTTCTGCTAAAAATACAAACATTCTTCGCAGGTATCAAATTCGTAATACATCAACTTAACCATAAAAGGAAAGCAAAACAACGTAATAGCTCTGTTAGTATTATTACGTGAAGATGGATCATTTTCCACGAACTATGACTACAAAAACACACAATCAGTCATCTACCTAATTATTCCTTCAGTAGGTAATGTTTCTCAGTTGTTCATAGTGATAAGTGATAAGCGAAAATGGACAGCACTCTCATTAGCTTTATTACTCCATCGACCTTTATAACACGTGTTGACATAGTTTAGGAAATTGTTTTTCTATTATACATATGACATACCTACTTAGGTACTATGTACCTATTCATATTGTGAATGTTGATCTTAGGTTGAACAATAGTACCTAATGTATCAGCCTATCCCTTTGAATAATTTACACATTAAAAAATATTAAAAAGCTAATAAACATCTTAACTGATATTACCTATTTACTATGTTTTTCTAAAACCGAACGTGAATATGTTTATTGTAAATTTACGAAAACAAGCTACTAATTATACCTACATAATAAATAATAAATAAATAATAAATAAATAAATATTATAGGACATTATTACACAAATCGACCTAGTCCCACAGTAAGCTCAATTAAGGCTTGTGTTGTGGGTACTAGGCGACACTAAATATAATATTTAATAAATACATATATAGATAATAACACCCAGACCCAAGAACAAATAATTGAGTTCATCACACAAATATTTACCCTGACTGGGGATCGAACCCGGGACCGTCGGCTCAGTAGGCAGTTACTTTACCACTGCGCCAACCGCGTCGTCAAATAATAATATATTATTATATATATTCAATATATTAATTATATATAATATATTCAATAATATAATATGATTTTTTGCTACATAGTAGCCAAGTAGGTCTATCTTTGCCATTATAGTCACTATATCTGGTCCCATCGTCACTGGAGGCATAAAACTCAACCAGAAGCCTTGAACGGTCGGCAACCTATGACCTACTTGGCCATGCAGGAAAATTAATAATAGGAGAGTCGCCAAAAGTGACGTCTAAAGCCTGATTCCCACGACATGTTTGCTTCACAAATCCGACCGCGCCACACCACACCACATGCCATGGGAATCGGCGCGCTTGTGGTCGTTTGCCGATGTTTGCCGACGCTTGTGCTATCCATCGGAAGTCGGTAAGATCAAAGGTGCGCGCTTGGCGCGGTGCGACGGCGTTGGTCGACGTCCGTCGGGGCTTGCCGTCTGTAGCGCGTCATTGTTCGGAACCGTACGATAATAATTATCGTACAAATACGTCATCTCTTCAACGAGCTGTAATATTTTTATTTATACATAGTTATGTATTATGTATCATGTATGATATGTATGTATGAAAGTATATATGTATGTATGTGTATTTATAGCATGTATTTATAGTATTGATATCAATATTTATATTGTTTTTACTTATTTATTTATTATTAGGTATCTATTTTTATATATATACGTATATATGTATATGTACATATTTTTATTTTTTTTTTTTCTCCTTTTAAATCAAACACCACCCATCTAATTTTAATTCGTATGACAAATCCTATCCAAAGGTTGCCTGGCAGAGATCGCTTATAGCGATAAGGCCGCCTATTTAACATGTTATGATCTTCTTTTTTGTTCTTTTTATTTTTGTGTTTATTTTTTTGTGTGTGTTAAATAAAGAATTTAAATAAATAAATAAATAAATAAAATAATTTTGTGCCTACGTACGATTAGGTATTAGTAGGAATAATAATAATAACCGTCCACCGTGCTCGCCAGTGCTTGCCATACGCACACATGCCGTGGGAACGCTCAGTTCAAATCGCGACCGATGGCGACAAGCGCTTGTCGTCTGCCAATGCTTGTGAAGCAAACATACCGTGGGAATAGTGTTGCCAGGTCCGATTTGTTTTAAATCGGTACATAAAGTCAAAAAAATCGGGATTTTGGGTTGTAAATCGGGACAGGAAAAAAAACAAGGTATTTTTGAATCAGGGTTCAATTTAATTTTAATTTTTATTTAATGCGTTTTAAAGTTCTGTATTACCCTAAATTAAATATGGGTTAATTTTACATAACAAGTAATCAGTCTTACTAGCTAGACTAGTAGAAATTATAAAATATAATCAAACTCTAAGGCCTTGTTCACGAAGATGGCGGGAGCGGCGCGGGAGAGCAAATTTTGAATTTAGAACAGTTGAAATTCAAAAATTGTTCGCCCTCGCTCGCTGCTCCCGCCAACTTCGTGAACACGGCCAGAGTACAGAAGAATAAAGTATTTATGTTAATTATTAATATTTATTTTTTATTGAAATTATACTTTTCATTGGACTTTGCCGCCTTTAGAATGGCCTTATTTTTTATAACATAGTTATAAAATTCATTGCAAGTCATATCAAAGTTAGTTTTAATTTGAATTTCTGCTTTCACATGCTCGAGTGTCAAACGGTTTCGCCTTTCCGACCAAATTAAGTTAGCCTGGGAAAATACCCTTTCTGTTGTGGCGTTTGATACTGGAATTGAAGCCATAAAAGAAAATATGTTTTGCAGATTTACTAAGTCTTGATTGTCTTTAAAAATGTTATGCCATTTTTGTAGCGGAGTTAAGTTTTTGTTTAGTACTGCTGCCTTTACTAATTCTTTGATTTTACAAACTTCTTCATATAGTTGATCCATGTCGAAAAACGTATCAATTTTTAGGTTTTCAATAATTTTAACCATTGCCGTGTAAGTAAACGAATCATCCTGGAGAGAAAATGGTTTAAATAAGTCCAATCTGCTATCCTTGAGATCATATTTAGTTTCTATGTAATGAAGAACATGTTTGTACCAAGCACAACAGTCTTTTTTTATTTTAGTTGATTTATCAGCAGGCAACTTTTTAATCAAGTTACTGCACGTAAATCCCATAAATTCATCTTCAATTCTCTGCCTCAATTTGATACTAACTTCTAGCATTATTTTGTGACCTTCAAAACACAACAATGTTTCGTTTTCAAGACATAACACTGCATCCTGTAAGAGTTTCAGTGCATTTTGATAAAATGCCAAACAAGGTTCTGTTTCATCAGAATTAAAAAATTGCCACAGCGCACTTGGACATTCGTCTTCTCCCAATGATCTAAAATAATCTTTCAGGATATCAAAAGATTTAGTGGCACGTTCCACGGCAGGGAGAAGTGACAACCATCTTGTCCTTACATGTCGCAGGACAGGAGAAAATTCAGCTTCATGACAAACGTAAAAATTTTTTAAAGAATCGACTCGTTTTGCATAATATGAAAAATGATTATGAAGCTTAAGAATAAAATTCTCTAAATCAAAATTAATTTTACTCAGCCCATGCTTTACACTATTGTGTAATATGTGTGCAGGACATCCCACTGATAAAATGTTTTCATTATCTTGTTGCAATAATTGAAAAACTGAATTGCGGCAGCCAAAGTTAACATTTGCATTATCTGCACAGTAACTAGTAAGGTGTTTAGTATCAATATTGCACTCTTTCAGTCGTGTTACTAAATTCATATGGATGGCTGACGCAGTTTCATTAGCATCTTCATAAAAGTCAAGAACACACGTTTTTAAATTTGTAGTTGGGCTGTAAAATCTCACCATCAGTGGAAACATTTTTATGGCTCCATGATTGGAAGCATCAGTTGCTAAACTATAAAATGTGTCGTTTTGCAAAATTTCGATGGCTTCTTGAGTTGATGCTGGTCCTAAAACGTTGTGTGCAATGGCACTGGCCTTAGTTCGTCCAAGCGTTAATTTATCAGCAATTTTTGAATCATTGTACAAAATATGGTCGAGTTTTGTATCACAATTGATGAATGAATTGAATGATAAACAATGCTTGACCGAGTGGTAAGTTTTAGTGACTTCAGCGGCAATCACTTTTTCTTCTTGAGTGGTCATTTGATCTGTTTTCAAAAATAATTTCAGCGATGTAGATAAATTAGCACTTCTTTCTCTTTTTTGGTGTTCATTACATTTTTGGTGCTTTTCTATATCATTCTTGCCACCATGAGATATGCTAAATTCTTTTTGGCACAGTGTACAAAGCGCCCTATACTTATTATTTGGAGCTGGTTTGATGAACGAATAATTTTTCATCCAAACATCAAGAAAAGAACACATTCTTCTTTGTTTCTTTTTCGGAGTCGAAGTTGAAGCATCGGTTTTTGCTTCCGAATCAGTTTCCGGATCACTCATTTTAAAAAAATCTAAAAATAAAAGAAACCCAGTATCAGCAACCAACACCACCACATGAACACACACACCCATGCTTAAATAATATTTATCATTTAACTCTTTCGGCCGCGTAGACTACCGACTTTGTTTATGTAGCAAAAACACTTTAAAATTGCTATATTTACGCCAAGCAATCACATTTATGTCAATAAACCAACAGCAAAAACCAGCTAGGTAGGTATAACAACAAAAACAAACCAACAACATTAACATAACCTAAAATCCCTAAACGCAAATTGTAATATGAATAACAAAATGCGAGATATTTGTTAAAAGCTGTTACGTATTTAAACATTCAATAGTTCTTACCTGCAATTTCAAAGAATCTCCTGATATAATTATTAATTGTTGCCTAAATTTAGTTAACTAGGTACTTATTATAAATTACGATATTATCAGCGCACTACGCAAGTAATGGCGGCAGTGCCGACTGCCGAGCATGTGACCGATTGATTGAGTGAGTGACATTCGCAATGCACAATCTTCTCTCTCACTCTCACTCATTAGATTACGTTCTCTCGTTCATGCGATGCGCTAGTGATGTGATGTGACGCGAATGTGTGCTATTTTGAATTTGACATAGTGATGTATTGAGTAAAAAATACTGTATACATTTATGTTTTTTTTTCTATTTCGTATTTTGATTTATCGGGACATTTAGCGTCCCGATCAGGTATAAATCGGGACGCGTCCCCAGACCCCTGATAATCGGGACGTCCCGCGTAAATCGGGACACCTGGCAACACTACGTGGGAATCAGGCTTTATGCACAAACTTATTTCATACTAGATTTCCGCCCGCGGCTTCGCCCGCGTTTTCAAAGGAAAACCCGCATAGTTCCCGTTCCCGTGGGATTTCCGGGATAAAACCTATCCTATGTGTTAATCCAAGTTACCCTCTATATGTGTGCCAAATTTCATTGTAATCGGTTCAGTAGTTTTTACGTGAAAGAGTAACAAACATCCATACAAACTTTCGCCTTTATAATAGTATTAAGATTTCTTATTATATGGCATAGCTTTGGCAACTTTACCACATTTGTAGAATGAGCTTCCGTCTAGCTCCGTTTAGTGTAATATTTGATCTAAATGCTACGTTATTTCCAATTTCGAGGTTTCTAAATTTAGTTTTTGGAAATTGAGCCCATATAAAAGTAATGAAATAACAACTTTACGCTCCAATGAAGTTTGTATGGCAAGTTCATCGAACACAAGCAATAAACAACATTATTACATATTTACATTGTAATTTAAAACAATGGGGAAATCTGAACTCAATAAATCGACCGGGTAGTTGTAAATTATACGCCAAAGTAACCAAAACATAATATCTCACATGAAAATAAAATGCGTCTGGTTTACAAATAAAATGGCGGTCATAATTTATATTGATAAGTCAGTTACCAGGAACCGGCCTTCAAGCCTTGACATACATGCAGCTTGGCCGAGTCCACTCGTAAAGAATAAAGATTCTTAATGGATTACTTATTTCTTGTGTTACATCCGTCTTGCAGTGTAAAATGTAATGATAGTTGGGATTGGCGCGAAGCTTTTTTATTAATATAGTGTATTGCTAATCAATGCTTTGATTATACGATACCAGTTAGATATAATTACCTATAACTTGCATCTAATAGATGTTCTGTGACTTAGAGCTTTATAATGTATCTACGTATAGACGGTACGACTTTTAATTAATTTTTTGCTCCCAAATAGCTTTCAAAGATTAAGTAACAATTAGGTAGGTTTGTAGATATCTTCAGTACATAATATTTAGATGAACTTTAGAAAAAAAAAATTTCTAATATTTGAGTCTATTTAAGATTCCGGAATTAATAACCTAACCTTAAAAACCTATTATGTAAAGAATAGAAAACAATAAAAATATAAAATAGTATATTTTTCGAGTGTAAGATAGATGCAGAGCACATTATGACAAAAAGTAATAACATATAAGAAGCATATAAGAAACATAATAGTTACAACAATGTTTTAAATTCCAATCCCGCAGGTTCTAACAGCAAACATCGGCACGCTTCTAGACTTATACGGAGTGGAGAAAGGTCTAGATCACTTCAGGTCATCACAAGAGCTGACCTTCGACGAGTTCCGCTACTACCTCCAGCATGAGGTGTTCAGCTCACTGCCGAAGACCGTCACTTTGCCTGTTGCTCGGGAATTTGAGAAGAAAATTAGTGAGGTACTTTTTATAAATGGATTTAAGTATTGATTTTAATGTAAGAGAAGAAATATTTTATGGATAAATTCACGACTAAATATACCTACAACTCAGTCCGTGATGTTCTGAACAACAATCTAGTATTTATCGTTTTAGGTTTTAATTTTTAAACATAATTCTGGAAACCTTTAAAAATAAGTTCTTATTAATGAAAACGGCAAATACGTATATTAAACGATTGCAAGTAGTTTGAAATTTCCCATTCTTGATGTCATCCTATTAGGTCTTATATAGGTAGGTATATAAAACCTATAAAATAAAGCATTTAAAAATAGTCATTGCATAGATCATCCGTATAACGTGACGTCAAACACTTGATTAAATGAAATCATCCTTAAGACCTTGCAAAACTACGTTTGAACAAATTTGAAAGTATTGTCTTGACATAGGTAGCCGATTTAGGATAATTTTTAACCGACTTCAAAAAAAAGGAGGAGGTTATCAATTATTCGGCCGGTATGTTTTTTTTTTATGTATGTACACCGATTACTCCGAGGTTTCTGAACCGATTTACGTGATTCTTTTTTTGTTCGATGCGGGATGGTGTCGAATTGGTCCCATAAAAATTTTATTCGGATAGGCCCAGTAGTTTTTATTTTATGAGCATTTTTGTCTGTATTTGTAAATGTTGCAAGTAACTTTGATTCACTTCCCGGTAACCGATTGAGCTGAAATTTCGTATACGTATGTAAATTGGATAGCTATAAAACATTATCATGACATAGAGCTGATTTGATGATGGAATCGGAAGGTGGCCATAGGAACTCAGTAATACCTATATATTGACTCAACTTTATCGAGTTTGGGCTCGTTTGATTCGTGTTGAAAAATACACTAAAAAGTATTAAATAAAAATAACTGCGTTAAAAACAACCGACTTCAAAAACGCAAAAGTAAAAAATAAAATAGATTTGATATTATTAATTACTACATATTATTTAGATGTGCTATTTACTAAAAAGGTTTGATGTCGGTGCACGGGCTTAATAGCACATCTAAATAATATGTAGTAAATAGTAATTAATAATATCAAATCTATTTTATTTTTACTTTTGCGTTTTTGAAGTCGGTTGTTTTTAACGCAGTTATTTTTTTCTATAATAAAAGAAGTAGGTAGTAAGGTACATAACATTAACAAAAAATAAATAAATATTATCTTGGGATATATTGTCAGAATACGCAATCCACGATTAAAAAGAACTTGAATGTATTTTAGGTACATGACAGACTTGATGCAATAAATTAGATCGTTGTTGTCCTGTATCGCCCGCATTTCCTGCTATCGTTTAAAACACAATTATATTATATAACTACCTACAATTTTGGAATATTTACTGCAATGTTTTGTGTTTTAACTATCTACTTTATAATCAATTAAATATCTACTAGAAATATATGTATGTCTAAGGATCGGTGCCAAAAGCTATTGGTTCGTAGATCGATGTCTTATTTGCGACGCACCATATGACATGGAGCTACATTTTCAATAAAAAATGTGTATAGATTTGTTCTATCCATGCCACAAAGAACTTTTCGTTGTCTTTGCCAAAACTTGGAACTAACTTTTTCTAAGGTATGCTGGTTCGTGTGCCGAAAGAATCTTCTAACCCGCGACAAGCCGATCTTCAACGATAACTCCGTGTTCAAACTCTTCAGGATATTCTGCCTCCTCGCGGATCTGGTGCAAGACGCTGATGATACGAACCGTTATGTTGTAAGTACTTTATCAAAGGTTAATTTATTGACCGTTACTGTAAGAGCGAATTGGCACGCGATGTGGTCTGTTCCTTTTTATTTTGTACAGAAATGTATCGATGTTATGTGACTCTTGGAGATTTATTTATTAGGTTTGATAGAATAGAAAAACTTATACCTAGTTATTAATATGATATAATTTACAGAAAAATACATTTGGGTTGAAAATCCCGTTTTATTCCATTATTTAAAAAAAATCTCATTTATACAATTATCCACGGCATTTGAATATAACAACTAAAAATTGAAAAAAAAAATGTATTTTCTTATTTTGCCCAAAAAATGTAATTCTACTGCTATATAATCACTAAATCCATAGTCACAGATGGACTAACGGTTAGTGCCTTCGCAAAAGTATCGCTAGAGGCATCACACTCATTACAATAACAATACAACGCTGAAGACGTCATAGCGTAATATAATATACGCTAATTAGCCATGACTCCCACTTGCAAGCCACATGTTTTTAATCCATAACTCCAGTCATTCACATCTCATGGCTCCGTAGAATTTTTACTGTCCCAATTACAATTCGTGGTAAATGGATTGATGATATGACACAATAGCATTAATAATCCAATGTTTAATAACATAACAAATGCAGTGTGAAGCTTATAAAAGTTCAAAAAATATGCAAAAAACGTCTCAAATAGTTACAAGCATTTCCTAATAACTAAAAAAATATGAAAAAGTGTTGCTACAAATAAGGAATACTTACCTTAAAAGCAGAGATGACACACCAACTGGGTCGACTGCAAAAGTATACATAAATGTGACAATATAAAAGCATCGATACGATCTTACTCACTGAACAAGAATAAGGATTATTCGACAATGTTATAAGAGTCGTAGTACTAGAGATTTAAGATAAAGACTAGTAACGATTACTAGACGTACATATTAACAAAACAAAATTCAACAAATTTTTGTTTGGCGTCTTTTAAATCAAAAAGATTTTTATCAACTTTCAAGAATGCATAATTTTACTTAAAAATAATCGGTGTAACGAGTATACGTGCAGATTTAAACCTTGGTGGTTATAAGTAACCGTGAAAATAAGAATCTGCGGTCATAAACACCGAATTAACCTTCATGAGTTTATTCCTATTATGATATGATCTTTAAAGTGTCGTTCGAACTTTTTATTGTCAGCATAGCCTCATAAATATACCAATGAACATTGTGTCTACTTTCATTTATTTGAGTACTTTTACTTTTGGTCGATAATGATAAAACCATGCAGGAAAAAGGAATTCTGGAAAACAACTTGCACTAGCAAAAAATGTCCTTCGTCCATTTAACAAGTTTTAACAGTAAAAAATTATTAAAAAAATATTGTATCTATAATAATCTTTGATAGCATCTGCAACTGCACCTACAACAGACCAGAAATATATTGTAACTGCATTTATTTTTCATGTATTATGTTATTATGTTGCAGGTAGTTCTGCAACCATCAGAAGCAGGTATAGTTGCTGAACAACTGGTCCACTGTCTTGGGTTACGATGGGACGCAGCTGACTGGGAAGCGTTGGGCTCTTCTATAGGTCATTTCAAGTGGGCCGCCTTCTTGGCGGTTCTTGAAGCGAAGTATTGCTGTGACCAGCAGTTACATTCCGAAGCCCTGGTCGAAGCGGTCGCTGAAATATATGACGTGTTTATAGAAGATATTATTAAAAAGGTAATTATTTAGGTATAGTTTGCTGAAAGCAGAAGCAATAAGAACAGTTTTATTGCATTCGATTAAGCTCATTTAACACAATGTACCAATAGCCCTCTTCTACGCTTTTTTTCTCTATTTTTCCTTATTTTCTATCCATGGAATAATAGATTCTTAGCAGCTTAGAACTGGGTATCTTAACTACTTTTTTTTTCTAAACAACCTTTCCATATTATTAATGGTTCAAAACATAGAGATATAGAGAGATGCCAATCGCTTGCGCTGAGTACGAAACCTGGTGTCTCATTACAAATGCAGCAGCGGCCGTACTATACACGATCGAGTCGATCGAACGTATTTTTGTTAGCTTTAGTATGTTCATTATACACTGCGGTATTCGAACTCCGCGTTTGAATAGAGTCACGTACAGAAGAAGCATTGTAAACTATTTACATAAATTATTGTGACTGTCGTTCTGTCACATAATATAAAAGATCAGAAACCAAGAAATCACTACGTAATATTGTTTTTGAAATTTTAGTAAGAAAATCGTATAATTTTCAGTACTTACCGATGGTATGTGATTCCATTTGACTTAAAGTTGCTGGTTTCACTTCGGTTTTTACAAACTTTAACGGAACAACACGGCATTGTCAAATAATACCCGGCCGACGGTCGAACGTCAACTGAATGCAACAAACAGCATGTGTTCTTTTTTTGGGCATATTGCTGCGACACCGGCCCCGCCCCCTAACCATATCTCCCTTTAGTTTCTGTGATCTGTGGTTCAAAACTTCCAGGGCTATCTCTTCAAACGCGGTTACCTCCTTCCAACGATGCGGGAATACTGGTGTGTCCTGCAGCCCTGTGCCCTAACATATTATAAAAGCTCTTCACAAAAGGACCAATGCGGCAGAATTAATATTGACGAGTACTGCTCTGTTGAAGCCGCTGTGGGAGATGGCAAGATACAGAAGTTTCAGTTGATCACTCCGGAACGAACTTTCGAGTTCGGAACACAGGATCATAAGTAAGTCGATTATAATAAACATCGCATAACTCGTTTATATAAATAGTAAAATATCAATTTGAAATCAGATGAGTTTGAACATAGTTACTTTTTAAAAATTAATTTAAAAAAATGTCCAATTTTGCCCACGATGATTTAAAAATAGCAATTGTTACGATCTCACAATATTTAAAAAATACAATCTTATCACAAAGGACTTTTACATCACATTAATAGCAAAACAAGATACCATCTACCACCAAAATACACAGCTGGAGTAGCGTCTGTATACAAAATAACGTTATATAAACGCTTTCATTAACTAGTATTTTGCTATAATTTCTCCAAGGAGCCGTCTTCAATGGGTATCCGCGCTGCGCCAAGCGGCCGCAGTGTCCGGGGGCGCGGAGGGGTACCAGCGGCGGGCGCGCGCGGGGCGGCGGGGCGCGGGGGCGCGGCGGGAGCAGGAGGTGCGCGACACCCGGGCGCGCCTGCAGCACGAGGTGCGCGCGAGACTCGCG
Source organism: Colias behrii (assembly GCA_029959065.1). Lineage (NCBI taxonomy): Eukaryota > Metazoa > Arthropoda > Insecta > Lepidoptera > Pieridae > Colias > Colias behrii. The sequence continues at coordinate 3,428,506 of JARWMC010000013.1, forward strand.
GCGGAGGCGCAGGCACAGGTACTTACATAAGTAACGGTACCCAAGGACTCGTCTCTGGTTAGCGATGAGCCATGTGGCCGCAGTGTTCAGGGGCGCGGACACCAGGGCGTGGCTGCAGCACGAGGTGCGCGCGAGACTCGCGGCGGAGGCGCAGGCACAGGTACTTACATAGGTACACAAGGAGTACATAGGTAGGTACACAAGGAGTACATATGTACTTATATAGGTACACAAGGAATACATAGGTACTTATATAGGTACACAAGGAGTACATATGTACTTATATAGGTACACAAGGAGTACATATGTACTTATATAGGTACACAAGGAGTACATAGGTAGGTACATAGGTACACAAGGAATACATAGGTACTTATATAGGTACACAAGGAGTACATAGGTAGGTACATAGGTACACAAGGAGCCGTCTCCAATGGTTAGCGATGAGCCATGTGGCCGCAGTGTTCAGGGGCGCGATGGTCAGGGCGCGGCTGCAGCACGAGGTGCGCACGAGACTCGCGGCAGAAGCGCAGGCACAGGTAATGTTTGTTTATTCGTTGCCATGACAACGGGATATAACATTGTAAATGAGATCGTATTGCTAAACAGTAGATAGTAACTTACTACGTATGGGCGTATTCAGAAAGAAAGCTTGAAACTTATAAGCGCTTATAAGCGCTTATCGGCGCTTATAAGCGCTGGTAACCCGCGCAGGAAAATATATGAACATGCGCTTATAAGCGCTGATCAGCGCCGACAAGTTTGTTGAAACTTGTTGGAACTTGTCGGCGCCTATCAGCGCTTATAAGCGCATGTTCATATATTTTCCTGCGCGGGTAACCAGCGCTTATAAGCGCCGATAAGCGCTTATAAGCGCTTATAAGTTTCAAGCTTTCTTTCTGAATACGCCCTATCGTTATATTTTTGTAGAAATTATGTCATGAACAAGTAAACTTGTTAACGAAACTTTTCAGATCAATTGAAACATATCTAATGCAAGATGTAGGTAAATAAAACGATGGATATGGCAATTTTTTACACCATTTTGGATAAAATATTAAATAACAGCATAAGTTATTAATAAACTGTTTCTAAAAATGTCATGATTAATTATTTTATTTTTCAGGAATTAGCAGAATTAGCACAACAAGACAACAAAAAGTTAGAAGAACTGAAGCACGCACAGACTGAACTTGAAAGGCTATTGCAAGAAGAAACTCAAGCTAAAAGAGACGAAGAAATTGTAAGGGCATTGCAAGCCAGGTAAAGATAAGAAATATTTAAATCCCAACCCAACTTATAAGAAAATTAAAGTTTACTTTCAACCAAAATATATTTGAGCAAATTCATCAGAAGATACAAAAAAATAATTGACTTTTGTCTGGTCTTGGTAAGACGATTCTTTTAATAAAATGGCAGTGTATAAAATTGTCTACCTATTACGATGCTTAAATGATTAAAAATTGTAGAGTGCTAGCAGAAGAATGGGAACGGAGAGAAGAATTAGAAAGGCTCCAAGAGGAACAAAACAGAATGCTAGAAGAAGAAAGACTTAAAAGAAAGCAGTTTGAGTTATTGCAAGCTGAAAAAGAGGCACAATATAGAGGTAAGAACATACTTTAATAAGTAAATTATTAATAACCTAGAATTTGATTATAATCAAATGCTATGGTTTATAAACCATACAAACTTTACTTCATCCTGCAGTTATTGCTATAATAAAACTAAATGAATATAATTAATTTGTGATGCTTGTGAATACAATTGGCAAGTTATTTATCAAAGCTTCCTATTCTAACCTAAAATGTTAACAAATTGTCAGAAGCGGAACGTCGTCTCGAGGAACTAGAACAAGAGAAACAGAAATTGGACTCCGAGCTGCGGGCGGCTCAGGAGAAGATACAGAAGACTGAACACAACGCTAATGCTCTCCATGTTCAATTGCGGGTAAGATAATGTTTTCTTAATTTTACCAAATAGTTAATTTTGAAAATGATTGATACCAAGACTTTTCTGGTCCTTTCTTCGTTCTTGTTGTAAACATAGTATGGGTTAGTCATTAAACTGAGATGATTAACTGATGATCATAATATTGCCACTCTTCTATACCTACTAATATTATAAAGAGGAAAGGTTTGTAATTATGTATGTGTGTATGTATGGTTTTCACGCATAAACTACTGGACCGATTTAGATGAAATTTGGCACAGACAATCTTTAGACCCTGAGAAAGAACATAGGCTACCTTTTATTGCGAAATATGTACCACGGGCGAAGCCGGGGCGGACCGCTAGTATTAAATAAAAATATTTGTAATTGAATTCATCGTGAGTAATCTTAGAAGGGCAACATATTGACAAAAATCTCCTAATACTTTCTCTATCTAGATCACCGCCTATTTTACATCAGTTTCACTTCAAAAATCTCATATAAACCATTTATTACCAGGATCTGACTCCAGTACTTCGCAACGGGGAGCGAGCACGTAGAGCCATATCATTCGTTCCGACCACTAAGAGTTCTTCAGATACCCTCATTGATGTTAGAGCTATTAGACATTTGAAAGTCTTAGACGATAATGAAAATTTGTAAACCTTTTTCGTCAGTTATAATGCTATTTTGTAGAAAAATATTTATAGGCAGAAATTTGGAAGCCAACTAGCTTTAAAAATAGATCGTTGCAAAAAGAATCATTACGATTTCTACAAGTGAATTGGTGTTGTGTAAGGATATGAATGAATTGTGATTTAATTGGTTTAAAAATTAAGTTGAGTTGTTATTGTTTTGAAATATGCAGTTTTTTATCAACGAAAATATTGTGAACACAGTAACTATGTTCGTTTTTTATTTATTTTACATTGTAAATATATATTGTTTTAAGAAATGTGTAAAGACTATTTAGGATTGGTAAAATCTAATAATTTGCCTATAAGTTAATAATTCTTTCATACAAATATACCTATAAACGAATTATCGTGAAGTTTACCTTGATTTTCCTTAAGTGATAGGTATGTTTTATATTGTATTTTTTATTTGAATATATATCTATAATTTATATTGTATTGTACCTTTAAATTGATTGTTATTAAATTCTTCTTTATCAGCTTTTATATTGTAGTACTAATTTAATTATTACTAATTAATTATTATATTTGTGTCCAATGAATTAAATGCTAAAGCTGATGAACATAATTTATTATAGGTAAATTTTAAAAATTTACAATAATTGTATACATACTTACTTTATTTAAATAAGGACAGCTTTTATAACTACTTAAAAGAGTACTTAATTTTCATGAATTTACAATTTTATTTGACAAACGTGATAAATAAAAGGCAGCTTGCAACTGAAAATATTTTAATGACCATAATAAACAAGTATTGTCTATACCATGTATACAATATATAATAAAAAATAAAAATAAAATGTTGTGTCATTTTTTCCCGCCTTTTTTCTCTGCAGCTGCTGCGGCGGCTTGCATCTTCTTTTGTAATTTTTTCAACTGAAAATGAAAAATAGGGTAGGTTTGAGGGGAAAAAAGGATAGTTGGGATTTATCTTATTGACAAGGTAGGATTTACGTCTTCTTTTTTCCTTTTTTGCCTTTTCCCTTGAGCTATTGAAGAAATTATAAAGACAATTTTGATAAATGAGATTCACTAAAATACATAAGCTTTCTTAGTTGTAAAAAATGTATGTTTTATTTAAATAATGCTTGATATATGATTAGAATAGGACATAATAAAAATGTAATGTTATTAACTTGCACAATATTAAACAAATAATATAAGCAAGATGCAAGATAAAATTGCGTTATGTACAATTTTCCTCAATAACGTTTATCCATCATGGTCATTTATCCATGGTCGTTTATCCATCAGGTACATTCATTATAATTTAATCTATATATATTCTTACCCGTTTCTTCTCAGCCCGGTTAGCAAGCACGTCCCTCCAGGCGCACTGTATCACCCTCGCCGCGTGTTCTAGAAGGAACTTGTTCATCTTCTCCGTCATCTCCTGGTGATATTCCGCCTCCCTTTCCTCCATCAGTGGAATGTATTCTTTGTCTTGTTCCGCTAATTTTATCTGCAATCATAATTAAATAATTTATCTATGTCAAATGAAAATAACAGATTGTTTTATTAATCAAAATCAGGCTCAAAAATATTTTATTGTTTTGTCAGGATCAGTAGATAGGTGATTCATCTTAACTGCTCGTCCGATTTTGATACGATATTAGAATTAACAAGGAGTGTCGAACGAAAACTGAAATACACGTGTGAATAGTGAATGGTAATTAGGGTAAATTAAACAATTACCTTTATTAAAATGAAACAGAATTCAATGCAAGAAGTCAGTCAAGAAAATGAAATCATCACAACATATAATATTATTTACATAATATATGAACTAAAAAATAAAATAAAAAAATCCTTTGATCGTAATAGTCCGTGCCATTCAACTTTAAGTCCACCTTTAAAGTACATCGGTATACATTTTATAAACAAGAAAAACAACTTTCCGACATATTATTATCTTGCAAAAACTACTCCAACCTCAAGTTCTTCACACTTCTGCAGCTCCTCCTCATATTTCTCCGTGAACTCATCCAGCTCCACTTGCTTGTCTCCCATCTCCAAGTCATATTTTTGTAACCATGATAACAGCTGCGTCTCTACCTTGAACCTATAACAATACTACACCTTAGTGCCTAAAGTAACGACACAAAATCCATACTAATATTATAAATGCGAAAGTAACTCTGTCTGTCTGTCTGTTACTCAATCACGCCTTAACTACTGAACCAATTTGCATGAAATTTGGTATAGAGATATTTTGATATCCGAGAAAGGACATAGGCTACTTTTTAACCCGGGAAATAGGATAGGTTTTATCCCGGAAATCCCACGGGAACGGGAACTATGCGGGTTTTTCTTTGACTGCGCGGGCGAAGCTGCGGGTGGAAAGCTAGTAGTTAATAAAATTATAATTTATTGAAGGAATCAAAACAATTATTATACTATAATGATTGTAATAATATAAGTTAAAATATTACAATGTTTACAAATATTAGAATCAGCAAGGTGTGTCAAACGAAAACCGGATTGCGAAAATTATTTAAAAAAATTTTAGAAAAAAAAAATACAGTCGAATTAAGAACCTATTTATTTTAATTTGATATTTAAAATATAATTAATTTTAATTTAAAATAAATCGGGCTACATCATCAGATACACAGACTGTTGATAAAATATCGATATATCGAAATATCGATATTTATTACTAATATTTTTTTGGACGATATATCGATAGTTCGATATTGAAATAGCGATATCGATGGTCGATATTTTTTTTTAATAAATTTTTATTTTTAATTTTTTTAATCTACAAAATCATCGTAAACTAAATCGACCGTAATGATTTTAAAGTTAGCAGTCGCTTGACAATTTTTTAATTTTTTTTAATAAATTAATTTGCTCCAAAAAATTATTTCAAAAAAATTTGATTTTTAATTCATTTAAATTTCCAAAAGTCAATTTTTTTTTCTTAATTTTTTTGCCATAGCTAATTTATTAAAAAAATTCTTAAAACTATTATAAATCTGCTAAATATTAATTTTCATTCTACCGTATTTTATTTATGAAAATTAAGTTAGCTGACATTCAATAATTTTTGATTTTGTTTTTGTTAATAAAAAATTAGAAGGAATTTTTAAAAACTCTTACTGAAAAATATTGGTATACATAATTGTCTTATTTAAATTTAAAAAATAATTAGGTACTAACTACAACCTACTACTTATTTACATTCATAATTTAATTTGTTTAATAAATCTACTAGACTATAAATTGTGTAATCATTTTTTAGCTGACTTACGATTTTTTTTTAAATATCGATGTATCGAAATATTTCGATATATCGAACTCCGATATTGATATATTATTTTAAAATATCGATATATCGAAAATCCGATATTTTAAAAAATATCAACAGCCCTAAATTACAAACGATAGTATAATATTATACTATATAGGCCATAGGTTCAGAAGAATCCAAATATTGAGTACGATACTAAGTTTTTTTTTATTTACCTATGTAACCCAACTATTAACTATGTATCATATAACAATCAATTATGTGGGCCGATCCCGGCGGCACTGCAATGCCGGGCCGACCCGTGACGGGAGTGGAGCGAGCCCCGAACATCCCGTCGGTTTACAAAAATCAGTTTAATATACTGGTCCCGCTGTGCGGGAACTTTCAGATATTAAGCTGAAAAGAACAGATACTACACTTTGATCTTAGCCAAAAGGCCGAGAAGCGATAACGTGCCGGAGCAATCGAGATTATTTACGACTCGGAAAAAAAATAACTAAAGCGAGTGCTAAAAAGTGTCTGATAAACAGTGGTGACATCTAACGGATGCATATGTGATCTGATGTGTGTAGCTTGTGTGCACGACATGGTATGTCATGTCGTATGGGTTCATCTATGGCGCCACCTAGCGTAAATTATTCAAACTTCCGTAGTACTTGTAAGACCCTTGTACCAAATTCAATGTCTCATTATACAGAACGGCGAACACCCTTTGCTATTGCCATACCATACCATTTGACGGAAGAAATATAATATTATAAGGAAGGAACCAGTAGAACCAAGTAGAAGCCGACAGTGGTCGAACTCTTCGAGCGAATTAGACATCTTGATAAAATTATTGTCGTATTCTTAAAATAACTGTTATGTGTCACCATAGTAAAATCATGTAAAATTAACAATCAACCCATATGGGTTGATTGTTAAATTATAGCCTTATATAAGGCTTTCCAAAGCCCACAGGAAATTGTGATGACATCTTACCGTCGAGCCCGTTGATTCTTCTCATCAATGAGGTTCTTCCTGAGAACATTCTCATAAAGCTCCCGGGACTCTGCCTCCTCCTCCTTGAGCATTTCGTTTTTGACCAGGTGCGCCCGTGTCGCTAGCACCATCTGGCGGTCTGAATCTAAACTATTAAGGATATTTTTCATAAGTATTAGTGTAAGTCGTAAGGTTTAGGGTAGTTAAATTTTTTATCTTGTTAGTAGTTACCACATATAATACAATAGCTACTATACTAGAAGATACTAAACAATGGAATAAGATTGTTTTTATGCCTTTGAAATAATTGCATTAGTCGTTTACAGACTAATTACTAATAGGTTATAGATATCATAAAAGTCAAAATTTTTACACCTTGTCTATAAAGAATATCTTATGATGAAATGAGCAGAATTATGAACGCAATAAAATATTAAAAAGGATCTCTAAATTACATTTTTTTCTTCAGCTTCAGATCAGCGTCTCGGTTAAGAATGGCGAGCTCGTGTTCCAACTTGGCAATAATCTCCGATTTTAGTTTCATCGTTTCTACAAAACTATCGTTCTCTTCTTTCAATGATTGCGTATATTCTAAACAATATAAATTCGTAGGTCAACATAATATAATAAACTACATATATGAATTATTAACATACATAATATATGTATATGTATAGCTTACTATATAAATAAAAATAGAGTTATTTAGTATTTGTCGAAATACATAGTAAAATTAGGATGCAAAACTTTGTAAAATTAAGATATAATTCCTACAACTCGGTTTTTAGTCTGAGACAAGATGGCAAGTATGTATCCTGAAATATAAACAATTGCTCGTGTTTAGTGTTATGTATCATTCTTAATATATATAAATCTTGTGTCACAATGTTTGTCCTCAATGGACTCCTAAACCACTTAACCGATTATAATAAAATTCGCACACCATGTGCAGTTCGATCCAACTTGAGATAGGATAGTTTTTATGAAAAAAAACGTAAACATGTAGGTAGGTACCACGGGCGAAGCCGGGGCGAACCGCTAGTAATTCATATAATTCTACCTACCATTAATTTTTTCAATAAGCTTCTGGTTGGAGCCTTCCAATTTCCTTGTATTCAATTTTGCAGCAAGTTCCTCTGCCGCGGTTGTTTCCATCTGATGTACCATCAAGTCGCGAAACTTCTCAAAGGTCAATAAATACTCTAGACCTGGTACTCTTCGCCTAGTCTACTTATAAAACGAATAAGTTAATCATTCAAACTTACCTACTACTAATTAAAATTGTATGATAAAAATTTTGGGTCGAAAAGATAATTCCATTCCTTCCGTTTTGAGATAATATCTCACAAATTAAGACAGTGAATAAATAACAAAAATAATGAAATCTGTAATATCTTACTTCCACATATTCCGCATATTCCTGTTTCATCTGTAATCAAAATCATAGAATAAAAATGCCATCTAATTAATATAAGTAAAATTTAAATTATATTAATTTTATCAACCTCTTCAACCATTTCAATCACTTTTGGTCGCAGTTGTGGGTAACTATTTAAAATGTACATGAGGTGTCCAAGTTCCGGATTCAATCTGTTTTTTAATGAGACATCGCCCTGAAAACATAGAAATATTTTTTGCCATTTTTTTCGCTATGGAATAAAATTATTTCTAAAGTGGTTACAAAAATTACAAAGAATTTATACATGTACCTATCTCTGACAAAAAGACATTTAGGAGAAAAAGATCATGGACATGAGAAAAGCTAATTTGCTACTAAATATTCTCGTTTCTCCGATTATTCGAATTAAATCATGCAAAAAATACAAGTAGGTACCTCTACCTCTATCTACTCATTATGTTTTACTTACTGCCTTAATATCTTCCATAGCGGCCATATTCAAAAGACTAGTCGAAAACAAAGGGTTATCATACTGCTCGAATATGAAAATCAAATCTTCCATATGCTGAGATGACAATATTGAATTGAGGGTGCGATATTCCTGCACCAGGTTAGGAAGGCAGATAGCAAGCTTGGTTTTATAGATTGCTTCGTCCAGAATCTTCGTGATTCGTTCCGCTTGGATGTGACATTCCAGATCGATTGGCGATGCGGCTGATAAAATATTACCTATTGTTATTAGCTCGATATTTCATAGATATAAAACAAAATATGTTTCGCAGATGTATTTTACATCTATTCAACTTCCTGCCTGATAGATAGTGCAGGTTTTAGTTCCTCTCAAGTCTAAATTTTATGGGTGCTGAGATTTAAAGTAAAATCTGAGGAAGTAACTAAGTATGATCTGAATAATTACCTAATAGAAGCATGCATAGGCATTAGGCAAGTACCCAATACCTATGCTTATTACTGCTCTACCTGTACATTTGTACCTGTACGACAGAAGTTGTATAGATCAAAACCTACCATTATCTTTAGTAAAATCTGGTTCGTCTTTCGCGCTTCTCTGGGACCTACTACTGCCAGTTCTGGAGCTCTCAGAGAATGTTGACGATTGTAGAGTCCCAGATGATAGGGTGTCCATAACTTATTATTAAACAACGGCAAATAAATTACACTTCTCTGTTTGTGTTCTCGTGTATATCGACTTTTGACTTAAACAATTCAGTTGCTATGGTTACTGATTAAGATTAAAATAATTTCAATTTTACAAGGTTTCATTATTATAATTATTATGTTATATTATATGTAAACTTGATCAATTATTGGATAAGTAGGTACATACTTTTATTTTCTAACAATACTGGATTGATTCAATAGATGGAATCTATTATTATGTTTTCATTCTAATAATAATATGTAGATAGGTACATATTACATAAGTAATCTAAATTTAATTATATCAAAAATTATTCATTACTGAAGTAATGAATAATTTTATTATAATTAATAATTACTTTTATGTTATGAATAACATAAAAGTAAGTTCAACATCAATTACCAATTCGTACAAAACCATAACGATAAGCAATAGTTGCTATGTAACCAAAACTTCGTATGTTTGTTCGATGCACGCGAAAGCATAGCAAGCACTGCACTATTTTACAAAACTCTCACGATAAAATTAAGGAAACAAAATGCCAAAGAAAAGTAAAGTGAACAAACTGGCTCGTATGTCAGATGAGGAACGGGCCAGGTACTTGCAACACCGCGCAGATGTGGAGGAGGAAGCAAGGAGAAGAAAGCGGGAGCTAGTGGCCAGATTTATTAAGGTATATTAATTTATTTAGAAGTTAAAAGTGTAGCCCTGAAAACACTACTCTTAATCACTACATAGTATAAAACAAAGTCGCTTTCTCTGTCCCTATGTCCCTTTGTACGCTTAACACGTTCGCTGCGAAACAGGGCTTGAAACACCCTGTCCGTGTCTCGTCGTTATAGCGGTAGGAAAAAACTTAAACTTCTCTGTCGTGCGGGAGGCATAACTTCCATCTGGTTCAGTGTAGGAAAGTGATATCTATATATCTGAGATGTGCTATTGATTCCTAGTTCAATGGTATACCGACCTTAATACCGGGTTTCTTAGACCTCGTGCCGCACTGAACAAATAAAAATTCTAACACAGTGCGGAACGAGGTTGCGAACACCTCGTACCACCGCGCACCTCGTACCGCACCCTAAGCTAGCTTCACGCGGTTAGTGTTGTGCAACGCATTCGAGACTATTTGTTTATCAGCCATCTGGTTTCCATAACACAAGCGAAAGCTTAGTATTGGATCAGATCGTGCCGTATGTGAAAATTGCCCTGAAATATTTATTTATTCTAAGTAAATATAAATGTATAAAGAATAGAAAAAATTCGATCACGAGGCGGGACTCGAACCCGCATCCTTCGCGCCATTCCGGGGCGGATGCCTCACCAACTCAGCCACTCGTGACCCGCCCGAGTGATCGAATTTATTCTATTCTTTCAGTTTTATGTGTCTGAAGGGACACACCGCGCGCCATCTATTGAGATGATTAACAACCATTTCAACCAATATGAAGCACTTTTCAGTGAATACAATATTGTAACGATGGAACACGACCTTTTTTGTTGAATTTATATTTTTGGTTTTATGGCATTCAAATGCTTTATAAATATAAATTTATAAAGAATAGAAAAAATTCGATCACGAGGCGGGACTCGAACCCGCATCCTTCGCGCCATTCCGGGGCGGATGCCTCACCAACTCAGCCACTCGTGACCCGCCCGAGTGATCGAATTTATTCTATTCTTTCAGTTTTATGTGTCTGAAGGGACACACCGCGCGCCATCTATTGAGATGATTAACAACCATTTCAACCAATATGAAGCACTTTTCAGTGAATACAATATTGTAACGATGGAACACGACCTTTTTTGTTGAATTTATATTTTTGGTTTTATGGCATTCAAATGCTTTATAAATATAAATTTATAAAGAATAGAAAAAATTCGATCACGACAGACACATAAAACTGAAAGAATAGAATAAATTCGATCACTCGGGCGGGTCACGAGTGGCTGAGTTGGTGAGGCATCCGCCCCGGAATGGCGCGAAGGATGCGGGTTCGAGTCCCGCCTCGTGATCGAATTTTTTCTATTCTTTATAAATTTATATTTATAAAGCATTTGAATGCCATAAAACCAAAAATATAAATTCAACAAAAAAGGTCGTGTTCCATCGTTACAATATTGTATTCACTGAAAAGTGCTTCATATTGGTTGAAATGGTTGTTAATCATCTCAATAGATGGCGCGCGGTGTGTCCCTTCAGACACATAAAACTGAAAGAATAGAATAAATTCGATCACTCGGGCGGGTCACGAGTGGCTGAGTTGGTGAGGCATCCGCCCCGGAATGGCGCGAAGGATGCGGGTTCGAGTCCCGCCTCGTGATCGAATTTTTTCTATTCTTTATAAATTTATATTTATAAAGCATTTGAATGCCATAAAACCAAAAATATAAATTCAACAAAAAAGGTCGTGTTCCATCGTTACAATATTGTATTCACTGAAAAGTGCTTCATATTGGTTGAAATGGTTGTTAATCATCTCAATAGATGGCGCGCGGTGTGTCCCTTCAGACACATAAAACTGAAAGAATAGAATAAATTCGATCACTCGGGCGGGTCACGAGTGGCTGAGTTGGTGAGGCATCCGCCCCGGAATGGCGCGAAGGATGCGGGTTCGAGTCCCGCCTCGTGATCGAATTTTTTCTATTCTTTATAAATTTATATTTATAAAGCATTTGAATGCCATAAAACCAAAAATATAAATTCAACAAAAAAGGTCGTGTTCCATCGTTACAATATTGTATTCACTGAAAAGTGCTTCATATTGGTTGAAATGGTTGTTAATCATCTCAATAGATGGCGCGCGGTGTGTCCCTTCAGACACATAAAACTGAAAGAATAGAATAAATTCGATCACTCGGGCGGGTCACGAGTGGCTGAGTTGGTGAGGCATCCGCCCCGGAATGGCGCGAAGGATGCGGGTTCGAGTCCCGCCTCGTGATCGAATTTTTTCTATTCTTTATAAATTTATATTTACTTAGAATAAATAAATATTTCAGGGCAATTTTCACATACGGCACGATCTGATCCAATACTAAGCTTTCGCTTGTGTTATGGAAACCAGATGGCTGATAAACATAAATATATATACCTAATATAATTTTAAATATATACTTATATAGATAATTAACACCCAGACACAGAGCAAACATCTATTTTCATCACACAAATCTTTGCCCTGGGTGGGAATCGAACCCACGACCGCTGGCTTGCAGGGTCACTACCAACCAAGCCATCCGGTTAGTCAAAAAAAGTCGGAATCTTAGCTAAAACTTAAATTTTTTGCAGAATAAACTAGACAAAGAAGAAGCTTTCAGCAAAATAAATACAGCGAAAATAAATCAAGAATGGCGGTACATTTTACGAAGAATAAAATGTCAGCAGATGGACTTGGAGATTCAGGTAAAAACATCTTCCCAATATCTCCTGTTAAATTTTTTAGTGTCTTCCCTAGTCTTGAAAAAATATGCCTGAAGACAACTGTTCATAATAACCAAAAACTCTTTCACACTTTAGAGTAGAAACATCCAGCTCCACAAACTTTCTCGTTAATAATTAAAATGGTAGAAGGTTAAGGGAAGGTTATGGACTACTTATAGTTTATAGATTATGTTCAGTTTATCTACAACAATATAAATTCAGGGTATGATGTCGAGTTTCAACTTTCTGATGGAGAGGAAGAATCGTCTGATTGCTTCGTTGACGAGGGCTGTGGAAGATTCAGACGAACAGCATCGACGAGCTTTTCAAGCACATACGGAGAATTTGAGCTATTTCTTGAGTAAGAAACAAAAATGAGTCTCTACATTATAATAATAAAATAACATAGTATTTATTTAAATTATTTATAATATTTAAAAACTACGAAAATCAGAAAATCTTCATATTTTTCATAACATTCCATCTATGTCTAACACACATTGATTGAATGATATCCGAATAAAAACGAAGCCCATTAAATTTTTCTTCTTGGTGTTACAAATTTAGCAAAACTATGTTTTATTTCAGACCATAATATTTACTTCTTTTTTATTATTCTTCTGTTTCATAAAATTTTGTTTATTTTCAGGAATAGGATCACAGCGTCTAGACAAGCTACAATCTTTATACGAACATCAAAAGAATTGTTTCCTCGAGACTTGGGATAAAGAGGAGATGGACATATCCGATAATCAGGATAGAGCCGAGTTCAAACTAACCCTTATTACATTTATACAAGATCGAGACTTTAAATTATATAAAAAACAAATTGAAAATCAAAGAGCTACAAACAAAAATGACGCAAGGTTAGAGGTAGGTACCTACCTACTCCTAAAATTAATAATAGTTTTGATGAAATTTGATAAATTTAAATTTACTAAAGATTTTAAGGAAATAAAACAATTTTTTAAATTTGGTATCATCCCGAAGAATTTCTTTATTAACCGAATTTAAATACTGTGCTTAATTTAATAAATACAAAAAAAAAAACACAAACATCATCAGAGAACCATATCATTATTTCTATGTAAATTGTATATCATCCCTCCAGTCGTCACAGTTCGAACGTCCCTTTTCTGATAAACAAAACAATAAGTTTTTTGAAAATTCGCACTTATCTTCCGTGTTTTCTGGAAAAAAAGTCATAATTTGATAATTTTCACGTTTGGCAAATAAATTAATTAATACAAAAGAACGCTGAAATCACGCATTTTTATTTGTAGTATGAATACCTGTTTAACTATGTAGTTACTTAGATAGAATATAATCCGGACGAAAAATTAATCAAAACCCACCATTATCAAGAATTTGAAAACATTCTTCAATTGATTCTTGCAGGAAGTCCCTCAAGTCCTCATTTTTGACATCTTTTGTAAGCACGTTGGTAACGTAATACCGATCTGGTATTCCATTGTCTCCTGTCTATAAAAAGAACAATTACAATACATATTAGGTATCTTAAATTAGGTTTAAGGATAAGGGGTGAAATGCGTACAGTTAAAAATAGCAACTGAATTTATTTAAAATTATTACAAACCATCTGTAAGTTCTCTAGAAAGCAATGCATAGCACACGCTTTTCCACTTTCCCTGTTGTCACTTGAATTCCTATTATCATTAAGGTTATCTGAAGATCGCTGCATGTTGGGATTGTATTGGCTTCTCTGGCCGGAGTTCTTAGAACGCTCTCGTTTATACCGTCTATTTGAATTTGGGTACATGCTTTGTGTTTGGGATTCCTAAACAGACATTAACATTTATTATTCTTACGAAGGTAACGAAGATATTAAATTTAAAAGAAGTTTACATTTCCTAGTCTCGCCAGTGCGAAGTAGAGACCTATGTAGCTAGAGTTTAGAGTCGACTTTATATAAATAATACTTTCACACAAATGTGTTTTTATTATAAAGCAGAGCAACCAAAGGGGCATGCTTAGTGGTCACCACCGTCCATAAACACTTGTACGTACAGAGCATTTTCATAGATTTACTATGTAAGGAAGAGCAAATTCGAACCAGAGCATTATGTTCAATACACACCATTGTGTCATTACCTAAAATTGAATGTAATACGTGATTCTTAAACAAAAGTTTAATAAAAATAATAGGTAATTCAAAATCTTACATGTCCACCGTAATCGTCATTTGGGTAATAACCGCTCCGTTCATCAGAATGGTCATTCTGATAACTTTTACCATTGTTATTTCTATTACGGTTCCTTATTCCTTGATCCCTTTCGCTCATTCCCCCGTTCCCGTCATGTCTGTCGTATTCATTGTATTGGTTTCGTCCATCATTCATTGATTTACGCCTATCCATTTGGTCATGGTCACTTTGATCATATTCCATTCTATCTACTCTTCCATTCATCCAATTTCTTTCCCCATCTCTATCTTTTTTATTTTTTCTATTCCCCATTCTATTATTATCGGAGTCTGACCAATCGTTCCCTGAATAAGTTCGTTCTTCTTGGTCCCTCCAGTCGAATCCAGAAGAAATTCTTTTGGAATTGCTGGAGTTCCTATTATCATGCTGGTTTAAGCAGTTGTTATAGATTTTCTTTAGTTCGTCGCTTTTTAAGCTGCCTTCTGATCGGCAGTTTAGCGCCTATTTATTAAAGTCAAATTAATTAATTGTTTTTAATAATAATTTTAAAAATATCGAAATGCTACTCACATGAGATTCCAGGACGATCAAACTTATTAATAAAATTATTATTTTCGAAAACATATTGTTGCTTCAATGGAAACAAATCTAATGACAAGGGCAAACGAGGACTTTCCTATTTATATGATAGGCATATGTATGAAGTTCATGCTTCAATACCCCGGGATGGACGTCTATTTAAACGCTATTCGTTATGCCTTGATTTTAACCAAAAATTAAATTGATTAATCAATTTATTTATAGTAATGTAATCTGATTATAAATGGAGAACCATTTTAATAAATAAGGCTTGTAATTTTAGAATATTAGGACGATAATAGACTAACTACAAGAGTGACAGAATAAGTATATCATAAGCATCATAAGTAAGAATAAGTATACACTTAATTCAATATCTATAACACCAAGCATGGTAACTATGTACATATTAAGGATAAGATCTCAATAAAGCAAACACTCATGGTACAATAAGAAATTATAACTGCATTGGCCTTTTATCGGATAGGACATCCATTTTCAATTAATATCTACTTGAAAATTTGGCAATGTAACTTTAATTAGATTTATGAAAAGCTAACAATCGAAAGAATTTTAGGCATTTGTTAAACATGGTCTGAATACCATAGCTGTCAGATAGCTGATGCGGCGGAAACTTCTGACGCACTAATCACAGGAAGTTTTACGTGAGACTAATTGAAAATGGATACATTTGGTATCTACCTATGTTTTGGGTCACAATCATATCACACTACGTTGTGTTTGTAATATCTGTATCTCTTAAATAAGTAGGTATTTTCTGGTCTTTCTTTGCTATAACATTTTTAATCATTAACCGACTTCAAAAAAAGGAGGAGGTTATCAATTCGGCCGGTATAATTTTTCCACGTTTACATTTTCGTTCACGCAAAAAAAAGTTGCGGGCCTTTTATAAAAATATGAGGGGTTATGAGATATTTGATACTCGGTACTCCAGACATGAATCATAGGAAGTATTTCAATATACATATTAGGTATACCGGTAGAAAGTGTTGAAATAGTTAGTTGCATTTCAAATTTTAAGAAAATCTGATTCAATTCCAAATTCAATATCCTTTGGGCTTAATGATGTTTTCCATTATTTCTTTGACTGAAAAATAAAAACTAAATAATATTCTTCTAGCACGAAGATGAAATGCGCCAACTCTGTCGACCAAAACAACTTGAGATAGATATGTACTGGGGCAAACTTCGTGACGTGTACAACAATTATTTGGAACAGCACAATCCTATAATGAGCCACTATCAGTCTCTGCAGGAAAAAGATGACTTCTATCAGCGAGATATCGCGAGAAATGACATGCAAATACAACAGGCTTCGGTAATTAAATGTAAAATTTGTAAACTACGCAATACTGATTATTTGGCTATGTTCCTTAACTGAAAAAATATATCTACTTAGATATAGATTAGATGCATAGTATTTTACTAGTATACCTACTTAGGTATACTAGTAAAATACTATGCATCCTATTGCTTTCTAATAAGAATCAAACAAATGACCTCTAGGTTTTGATCTCATGCGCCAACCATTGAACGACGGCTAATTTGATCAACACAACAACATAGTTAGTTCAAAAGTTGAACAACAAAGTCCCAGCTCAATGCAATGATAATATATTTTTAGTTTACTATTCTTAAACCAGTTGATTTTGTTTTACTATTTATTTAAATTAACAGGAAATGCTTATAACATTACAAAAGGAATGGATGAAGATGACGAATCTGATGAACTATAAAATAAAACGTATGAACAGTCACAAAGAAGACTTAGCTAAGAGATACTGGCAAATGAAGAAAGACAGTAAGTCGAATAGACGAAGAGAAGATGAGGACTTAGCTGTTATGGTTGATGCTAGTCAAGGCGCTAAAAAGGTAGTGTGAAAAGTAGAATTTTACCTTCCACTTACTGGCTAGTAATAAAGGGCGAACTTTATGTTATAACTTATTTGAATTGATAATAAGTAATAGTTGCCTCTAATATTTATGAGGCGGAAAACTATCTACACTTCATACCACAGATTAAGTATTAGTTACTACGTAACTTCATACACAAATTGCTCGCACAAAAGAGCAAGGGTACACTGGTTAAGGCCATTAACTGAATTCAAAAAACGGCTCCAAAAATGGATAACTTGCAAAATGCCTATCTAAAATAGCCAATATTATGATGATGCATAAGTAATGTTTATATTCCAGTATCTAGAAGATATGCTTACGAAATTGCAAAAGATAAATCAGATGGCTCAAATATGTAGCAAATACGAACATGATAATGATAATATACTGAAAGAAATGGAGAATGATGAACTTCCACAAGACTTCGAAAACCTTGACGCTGCTATGATCGTAAGATACCTCGAAAATGCCGTTACTTCTCTAAAATTTAAAATATATTTTTTTAAGTTGCCTGATGCAAAAATGATGGTCACCTATAATCTTTATTTCAAAAATTTTATTTTCCTTCCTATTTTCATTAATATAGTAGTTCAAGCGGTCATCTATGAAGTACCTATGTAAAAATAAAATCATAATTGTGATCATAGATTACAATCCTTGTACAATCCTTGTCACATTTCTAAGAACAAGAAGTTTGTTCTTCAGTCACCCAAAAACAGTTGAACCGATTTGGATTAAATTTGGTTAAAGCTGAATGAACAACATCATCATCTAATATGCCTTTAATTCCATCACTTATTCTAGAATGAATGCAAGGAGTACAGTAAAATGGATAAGTTCCTTTTGAAAGTAAATAGAGCCAGAGTCCAGACTGTTTGTCTCAGAACTGAAAAAAACAAACTTGCTAAGGAAAATATTCAATTAAAGCAGTACATCAAGAAATATCTCACAGATTTAGCCCTAAATGATGGAAAGATGCGACCACATACTACCAAACTACCCTCGGAATCAAATGAATTTGTGCCAAAAATGTAAGTATTTTAATGTAACAGTTTCATTAAAATTTTAAATACACATAAATGAATTAAATGTTTGACTTGATATAGTAATTATTTCATAAATTTGTTCATGTATTTATTTTACAGTTACATAAAAAATTATGACATGTTTATATTACCTATAATTTTTTAGATAGATCTTCATTAATATACAAAACAAAGTGAGTCCCTTGACTAGTTAAAATTATCTAAAATTCGGGGAATATTCTAGAAAGCATCAATTTATCTTGTTTGTATTTATAGCATATTATAATATTGCACTATTATTTTATAGATACCGTCCAGTAACATGTATTGAAGGATCATTATCAAATGCAGTTATACATGAGAAGCGGCTACAATTACAGAAGAAAAGAAACAAAGAAATTGGAGTGGTTCGCTCATACCCTCGTGTAAATTGTTGGTAAATTATTATAAAAACTGTAACAGCAAAATATTATAACTATTTATAATTTAATTTTGATACTATTTTTTACTGTAATAAATCCAATTGGATGATTAGGAATAATAATATAGGAGTAAATGTTTGTATACTTGAAACTTATCATAATAAATAAAATGAACTAAAGAACAGAAAAATACGTTTTATTTAATACTATTTACAAAAGGCACTTGTTTATTCCATTGGTTTTACACCATCCATTCCTCCTTCCCCTAAGTTCCATGGATCATCAAGAGCCATCAATAGAGAAGCCAAATTCGTATAACCCTCAACATCGATATTTTTGGTCATTTCTTCAGAAAAGTGTATGTATTCGTCGCACAAGATACAGTTCCCTTGATAAACACCATGAATTTCGTACCATCCTTCAAGCGGTTCACTCAACGGCTTGTTCAATTTTATTAAGATCTCTTGGTCATTACCAGTTTTCACATAGAATCCATCATTAGCAGATACCTTTGTTACTTTTCCCCACAAGCTTACTTTCGCGCCTTTTGACTTGGAATCTAGTGTTGTGGTTCTCACATACGGTACATACTCGTCGTTGTCGGGGAATTCACTGTCCTCAAAATCATCGTGATCCATTGTTAATATCAAAAATAAATAAGAGAACACAAAAACTGAATAGTTTTGTACAAATATCGGCTGTTTTATTGCGTTGAAATTCAAATACCGGCAGGCGGCATTCAATTCGATTTCAATCGAATGTCAATGAAATATTGAAATTTGAAGTGTCAGATGTCACCAAATGTCACTTTTCATCACAGAATATATTACTATTTTATACTCTACTTGTCATTATGATGTTGCTATATTGTATTAATTTTGAAGTGAAAACTTCTTTAGCGGCGTTGAGCACTTTTTCTGTAATGGGTATAAAATCTTAAACTCGCGTCAGGACACGTGACCTGATCGAAAAAGCGTAAGACGGATACCATTCCAAAATATCAAACATGTTCAACGTTAATAATCAAGTTTTCACTTCTGCGGGCACTCCCGGAGTGCAACCCGTCTTTTTTTTATTTTTTACTTTTACGCGAGTATTTACATTCGTTCATGTGGAAACGAATACTCAATCAATAGCCTATGTATTATTTATTTATTTATTTATTTATGCTTTATTGCTCAAGATAAATTACAAATTGAGATTTAACCTAGGATACATTGTAACAAACGGCGGCCTTATCGCTAAATAGCGATTTCTTCCAGACAACCGGTTGTACAGAGAGATATTAAGTAAAGGATAGGAGTAGGGCAGAGCACAAATAAATATATACATACAAAAATAAAGTAAATAGGTAATAGTTAAAAAAAAAAAAAAAAAAAAAGCAATAAATAAAATAATAACAGCATAATATACAAGCCACAAGAATGAGATAAATAATATACATATGTTCACAAATAGATACATACATACATATGAGAAGAAGAATAATATATAATATGTATTTATATAAATATATATAAATGTACATACTAGGGACATTGAGAAAGATAAAAATCACGAACCATATTTTTGAAAGTATTTACAGATTGAGCCTTCTTGATTGGATCCGGCAATGCATTCCATAATTTGATTGCACGAACAGTGAAAGAGTTATCCAGAAAGTTTGTATGGTGCGCTGGCATTATTAATCGGAACTTTTCCGATGAGCGGACAGAATCTCCGATTTGTCCTCTGAACACGAAATTGTCCTTGAGATATTTCGGTGTTTTGGGGTTAAACAAAACTTGATATAAAAGTTGCAGCACGTGAGCATCCCGGCGAAATCGAATGGGTAGCCACTTGAGCTGAGAACGAAACTCAGAGACGTGGTCATATTTCCGTAGACCAAATATGAAGCGGATACAAAGGTTTTGGAGACGTTCGAGCTTATTTAATTGGTCTACGGTAATATTGACATAACTTACATCGGCGTAGTCAAGTATGGGTAAAAGGAGGGATTGTGCTAGCAGAATTTTGGTTGGGATGGGAAGAAAATTTTGAAGACGACGGAGTGAACCAGCAGTTGCATATACTTTCCTACATACCTCCTTAATATGAAAGCGCCACGAGAGAGTGTTGTCAAAGTAAACTCCAAGGTTCCTTACAGCCTCACTATAAGGAATAGGTGTGCCGTCGACTAAAATAGGAGGGAGATTCACCCAGTTAACCCTCGCAATCAAAGAAGGACTGCCAACAATGATAACTTGAGTTTTTAAGGGATTCACTTGAAGACCATAATCCGAACTCCAAGTTACAATGCTGCTTAAGTCCTTGTTGACCGAAACGATTGCCTGGGGTAAATCATCAAGGGCAGATTGTGTATAGATTTGGAGATCGTCGGCATACATGTGGTAGTCGCACGTTAACCTGTTTGAGATAGTGTTGATAAATATTGAAAATAACAATGGAGACAGGACTCCGCCTTGCGGGACACCAGCACCAACATCACACCATGACGACTCAATCTCGTCTATACGTATACGCTGACGACGCCCATGTAAGTAACTGTAAAACCAGTCATTTACTGAAGCCGATATATTTAAAGAACTTAATATGCTCAGCAGTATATCAAAGTCGACAGTGTTAAATGCATTGCTGAAGTCCAATAATGTTAGAACCGTGAGCTTTTTATTATCCATTCCATGACGAATATCGTCGGTTATTTTAACAAGAGCAGTGGCCGTACTATGACCGGATCGGAAACCGGATTGGAAGGGATTAAGAAGATCGTGTAGGTTTAAGAATCTATGTAGCTGTTCATACACTAACTTTTCAAGGATTTTAGATAGGAAAGGCAGGATAGAAATGGGACGATAATCGGAAAAGGAAGATGGATTTATTTTCTTAGGTAAAGGGATAAGGTGGGAGTCTTTCCAGGACTTAGGAAAAGTACTAGTGGATAGGGAATGGTTAAGGATGTGAGTTATAACCGGGATTATGAGATCTAGGATGGGTAGAATCATTTTACGGCCAATACAATCGCTGCCAACAGCATTCGATGTAATGGATAATACACCCCGCCTAACATCATTCTCGCTAAAACATTTAAACACAAAAGATGGATAGTTTGGTGCTGGTGTTTCTGAAACCGATTTTAATGTAAATTGCTTATTTAAGTTATTAAGAACGGATGGGGTATTTGAAAAATGCTGATTCAGTAGTTCAAGATTTAAAGAAGCATTATTGGATATATTACGCTGTTTACCAATCCCCAACGTTTTCAGAAATTTCCATATTATGGGAGGATCACCACTCTCTACAGAAGTATGGAAGTATCGTCTTTGTGCGTCTCTACAACATGTATTACAACGATTCCTTATCTTGTGGTACTTATCACGACTCTCGTCAGACTTTGTCCGTTTATACTTGCTCTTGGCTCTAGCTTTAGCTTTGAGTAAACATTTTAAATCTTCAGAAAGCCATGGAGCAGGTAAATGTTTTACTTTAATCCGCCGAAGTGGAGCGTGAACATCGTAGAGATTCGATAAACAGTTGTTAAAAAAGGCCACTTTTTCATTTACACAAGCGGAAGATAAGAGCGGAGACCAATCGATGTTACGGACATCGCGTTGGAGTGCATCTATATCAACTGCGTTAAAATTTCGACGAAGGATATATTTAGGTTTTTCTTTAGGAGGACGGATATTACAGGACAGGTACAGGAGATCGTGATGTGAAAACGCGTCAGCAGGGAGCTGTCCGTGTTGATACACCAGATCAGGACAGGATATAACTATAAGGTCGAGGAGCGACGGCACGCAGTTCGGGACATGATGTGTGGAGTTGAGAGGGAGGAAGCTCAGGTTGTGCGAGTCAACAATAGACAACAATCTACGAGAACGGCTATCCTTCTTAAGGAGGCATGTATTAACGTCTCCCATAAATATGCAATTATTGTATAAAGGAACTAGTTTATCGAATATTGTATCTAAAGAGGAAAAATAATCAATTAACAAGGAAGGACTATAGAAAACGCCAAGGAGTACTTTACAATGGGACAGGATGATTTCTAGGATAAGGTGTTCTGCAGCATCGGAAGGAGGGGGCTGGGGTGATTGAGAAATAACAGAATAGGGAATGTGGGATCGAAGATAAATCGCAACGCCCCCACCAGTTTTACCAATGCGGTCGTTGCGAATAAGATGATAGCCTGGGAGAGAATAGGAGGACGAAGGTAAACAGGGCTTAAACCAGGATTCAGATATTAGGATTGCGTGGATATGACTTGACTCGAACGATGTAAGCATGTCTGAATAGTGAGCCGGGATGCTTTGCGCGTTAATATGTACTACGTTGAAAGTTTTTGGGCTATCAGAGAATACATTGGAAAGTGCATCATTAAGAGGGACAAAACTTGTACTAAAATAACTACCTTCACTGTCAGAATCCGTGCTAAGTGACACAAAGCTATCACTGGAAGTATCAGCAACAATCGACATTAACACAAAACAAACGAATATATAAATATTTTTAAATAAAAATGTAAGTAATTATATGTATAATATTTAAAATAAACTAAATAAATATTTTATAGGGCTTATAATTGAATATACTAAACACTAAATTTAAAATAATGTTAGTTTGTACAGACCAGCATCTGAAAGAAATATATTTTTAACATTGTGCAAAAAGACTTGTATCTATGACAGTAAATTTGAATGACAGTTGGAAGAAAAAAGTAATGCTTGTAAGTAATGTATTATGTGGTATTAGCACAGGTATTAGTCTGGGTCTTCATCTACCTACACACCAAATGTCACTGTAATCGGTTCAGTAGTATTTGCATAAAAAAGTAACAAAATATATCCATCCATCCTCACAAACTCGCATTTATTTTATTATAGTAGGATATTATTTAACTCGAAAATCGAACACTTTACAGCGTGTGGTGCCCTCGAATTCGTTTGTGAATTTTGTCCTAGTGGTCCTATACCTTGTATTGATACAAGTGAAATTCCATAAATTTTTTAAAAAGCTTGGCTCGTCTTTAGTACGATTACGTTTCGCTAGAGCGTTGATTTTTTTTTTAGTTATAGTTCTAAGTTTGTTAATTAATTGTGGAAAGTTTCAACTTGCGGAAACCATTACTTTTCAAGATATAATTTTTTGAAGTTCAGAAAATTTGGTTATTAATTACGACACATTTGACAGCTGACGTTTCGTTCACGTTAATATTTACGACGTTTTTGACAGCTGACGTTTCGTTCACTGTAATTAATGACTGATTCCTTTAATAAATGTGTTTTTACGGTTAATATAAAAGCGCAAATTAAACAATTATGTATTAAATCAAAAATATGATATAAATATGTATATTTTACTTTACAAATCTAATACGGTAAATATCAAATATAAAAAAAATATATGCAATAACGAAACGTGAGCCGCCATTTTGTGTTAATGTCATATCGTGGTGTTTCATTCGCTGTTAACACTCGCGTTGAGAGCATCGTTTTTGTAATCACGCTTGAGAGTAACCGTCGAATGCCATGGAGTCTTCATCCGAAGCCCCGAACCTGCCATCTGAAGATACCAGTGCAAGAAAAGTGATGCGTGTGTTGGACTCAACAGAGCCGCGCGCTCCTTTTGTGCCTTGTTCTTCACGTGAAGAGAGCTTAGCGTTGGACTCTAATGAGCTGCTAGCCTCTATTAGTGCCCCTGTGTCGCGAGTGTTAGACTCAAATGAGCCACTCGGCTCAAGTGCCCCAGTGTCGCGAGTTTTGGACTCCAGTCTGACTGTTTCGAGGAAGCGACCCACTCCAGACGATGAGCAGAACGCTTCATCGTCTCATGAGGCAGTGGAACCATCGCCAGGGCCATCACGACCATCGACATCTGCACCGCCCACAAGGAAACACTTGTATACCTCTGAAATTCGAGGGCAGTGGAATTTTGAAAAACTGCATACACACCTTCGCACAAATGAGCAGTGTGTGCTGTTTGCAGAACAAGAAGAACTGTTACTCACACAAAAAAAATGTCAATACCATCGTGTACCAATGAAACTGGTGGATGTTGGGGGCCCTGTTGGCAGTTTCCGCTGCTTTAAAAAGAACTGCAGAAAACCAATTATATCAAGAGCTCTGGGTACTTGGTTTGAAGGTGTGAAGCTGCCACTCTTCATAATCTTCCGATTAATGTACTGTTTTGCAGCAGATTTGTCATATAGGCAGACACAAAGAGAGTGTGCCAGTGAAAATGTACAAACAGCTGTTTCACAAGCAACAATAGCCGATTGGTTCAACTACTGTCGAGAGACCATAGTTGTTGATTACACTGAAAACAAGTATCAAGAACCAATCGGCGGCCCTGGCAAAGTCATCCAGATCGACGAGAGTAAATTTGGAAAGCGAAAATTTAATAAAGGAAGAAGAGTTGAAGGTCACTGGGTGCTGGGAATGATTGAGGATGGCAGCAACGATTTAAGAGTGGTGGTGTGTCCTGAAAATTGCAGAAATTCTGAAACATTAATACCAATAATAAAAAAACATGTACGAGAGGGGTCGACAATACATACAGACTGCTGGAGAGCTTATAATGACCTCAATAATCATGGGTACATCCACAAAACTGTGAATCACTCCGATCCAGAAAACCCATTTGTCGGCCCCGACGGGACACACACCCAAAGGATTGAAAGCCAGTGGCGTAATTTAAAAAAACGATTCCATAAGCAAAACTACAAAGAGAATTTTGAGGATTGATTGATTGAGTATTGTTGGCGCAAAGATATAGACAATAAGAATATTGATCCATTTAAAGAATTGATTGAATCAATAAAAAAAGTTTATAAAATTTATTTATTTTGTTTTATTTCTTCATCATATCATACATACATGCTATAATGTTTATACACATTTTATACAGGTTTAAGTATCAAATTCGACTCAGTAGGCTAGGTTAGGTTTGAACTGAGATCCTCACGTACGAGCCCAGCGAGCGAAGCGATTTTAATTCCTAACTTATTTATTTGTTTTATTTCTTCACCATAATATCATACATACATGCTATAATGCTTATACACATTTTATATAGGTTTAAGTGTCAAATTCGACTCAGTAGGTTAGGTTAGGTTTGAACTGAGATCCTCACGCACGAGCCGAGCGAGCGAAGCGAGCGTGCCGCGGCAGCGGCCGGCGAGTGCCAGAACCGACTCGCTATTGTTTTAATTCCTAACCTCAAAAACACATTTTACAAAAAAAAAAAAAACTCGAAAACTATGTATTTCCGCAACTTCCCCCCTTCAGGGGGGGATATATAATCCCCCCCCTAACCCCCCTCCCCCTCCCCCCCCCAAAAAAAAGTAATTATACTAAAGTCCTTCCAAAAGCTTCAGGCACTTCGGTCATGTCTGCACAAACAGACAGAGAAACAAATTTACAGTTTAGCATTATGTTTAATAGCTAGCTATAAGCTTGTAATCTAAGGCTATAAGCATTTGGAGTAAAGAGATATTGGCTGTTTTCCAATTACAGAGCATAATGCGACTCAGTGGCGCACAATGCCGAATTATGCTGATGCTTAATTGGAACGTGAAACGCACCAGCAGGTTGCGCTAAGTTCAGTGTTGAAAAAAAAATATTCAGAGTTAGCAATAACCTCATTAATGTGTAAATAAAGTGGTATTAATACATAATAATTGGTTGAAAAATATTTACGGTTATTTTAAGTAATTTGGATTTTGATTATTTCATTAACATTTTTTTCAATGTTTGTACCTTCATCCATACTTATATTTATTTTTTTAACACAATTTGAATTAACTTTGATTATTTCGAAAAAACTACAATGAAACGAAAGCTTTAAATTTTTTTCCAACAATTAATAATTACTAACGATAAATCGATTGCACGCATCAATTCACGCGCATTACTTTTAAGAGTGCTCGATTGTGCGAAGCGTTGCTGTAGTTGGAACATTCAATGTTAAGTATTATGCCGCATAATGCGCTCTAGTGCTGTAATTGGAAAACGGGGTAAATGTCTATTAAAACCTACAGAATATTATGTTTCATAGGGATGCAAAAGGCAGTTCCCAAGACTTAAACCACTTACCCAAAAATGCATCTTCAATGGAGGAAATTCCAGTAATAATATTGATGGTAAATAAAAGACAAAAGCACAATATATGAAAGTTTATTTATTCTTATATTATATACAGTTTTCAATTCAAATTATATCAAACATAGTTGTCGTCAAAAGAAGATATAATATTTTCCTACCAATCTAGCTATTGAACAAAGGGCTATAATAATCTTCAAAGCCCTGTATTTTTACCAGATGAGTAGATAAATTATACAGAGACAAAGCTTCATAGGAACGTGCAAATTTCATACCTCTTTTGGTAGGGTTGTCACAAATAAAACAAAACTTTTGGTAAATATTTTTAAAGTGAAACTTTTATTACATCGTCTCAAACTTTTTGGTCTGTGTAGCGCATGTCGCTTGACGGTCGGCTGCCGAGTAGGTATAAAGCAGTGTTCGGAAAGTTTCACTTTTACCGTGGTTTCATAAAACCACACAACTTTTTTATTTTTAACCTGCCTTGAATTTTTTGGTAAATTAACGGGTTGTGGTTGTAAGAACCTTCGTCTCTGTACTATTTATTTACTCTTGCGTTTTTAATACTAACTAGATTTGTAGAGATGCTGTATTACTATTTATTAACAATAACACATAATTAATGTGAACTCACAATTTCTGTAACTTTTAATTCTATTACAAATGTATATTAGACACTGTAGCCTAACTATCATACGAGGTTTTTAACATGTATCTACGCGTATACCATATCTTCCTTTAACGACCCTAAACAAAACGGAAAACTGACAATCCTAGTAGTACTCCTCCACATCCGTCCTCTATCCATCGCGATGAAAAAAGAAAGAACAATGATCTGTTGCAATGATGTTGACTTCAATGATGGTGGGTGTTGTTCTCTCTTATAAAACCGTTTTAACAGAAAACTGCCAACCCTACTCCTAAGTAAACGCATCTCCTCTATCAGCAATCTGTGATAATATTGTCCTGACCATTTTAACAGAAAACTGGCAACCCTACTCCTAAGCATACACATCCTCTCTATCAGCCGCTATAGCAGGGGCTGTAGCGTCCTCCATAGCCGCAAAGTTCATGAAATGCGCCGGTCTGTGCACCTCGTGGTAGAACTCGCGCGGGTTGCCCAGTTGTACGCCATACTTCATGTTCGGATCGTGCCGGACACCTGGGGCATAAATTTATATTGTAAAATCCAGTAGAAATTGTATTATGGCAACATTAATACATTGAATTGCAGAATTTTCAATTTCTAGGTATTGAAACTTGCTGAATTTCATGAATTATCTAAATTTAGTGTATCATACTTATTTAATATTTTGAGCGACAAGAATAGAACATGCAAATTATATTACAAATATCTTCACAATAAAAATGGACACAAATATAAAAAATTGTGCATCAAACGTTATAAATGACAGAAAACACGTATCTTAATACAACAACACGAATCTTTTATTGATATAAAAGATTCGTGTTGTTGTACAGTACGATTCACGAAAGAATACCACTGCGCAGAAGGCATATTTTAGGTCCCTTTGGAGGTGCGAGGTGAGGCGCGGGCGGAATGCGTCAAGACCGGAGCGACGCCATTGGTGCGCGCGCGTCTCGTAATAGGCTGCTCAGCCGCTATTCGTCAATCGCGGTGTCGACGCGCTCACACTGCTCGCGAGTACAGTCGAATAGAAGTGTTTCTTTAATTTAAATTGTTTTTTAAGTTTTCGTTGTTTGTTAAGTTTTCGTTGTTTGTTAAGTTTTCGTTGTTGGTTAAGTTTTCGTTGTTTGTTAAGTTTTCGTTGTTTGTTAAGTTTTCGTTGTTTGTTAAGTTTTTTGTTGAGATTAGTTATTGTGTTAACTTATTTGCTATTTTAATCCATCACAATGCCGCGAGGAAAAGGCTATACTTTGAATAGACAGGCGAGACGTTTGGTGTACAACGTATTTCAATATTTTTCACAAGATTTTAAAATACTCGAATCTTACAAAAAAACGGCCGCGGCAACAAAGACGTCTGTATCGACAGTACAGAAAATTATAAAAGAGAGTAAATCTTCACCGTTTTTAGTGGTTTTTAGAACCCCTGGCAAAAAGAGACCGCGCCGTAACCCTGTCTCCCGTTGACAAAATTTTGATGGAGAATGGTCACGATGTTCTCCGTCTCCCACCGTACCATCCGGATTTAAATCCCATAGAAATGGCTTGGGCCTCTATAAAGGGTTACGTGAGTAGTAAAAACGTAAAGTGGAATATTGGCTGCGTTATAGATTTAATTAAAGAAAAAGTGAATCTGATGGGACCAGAGGAATGGAAAAAACTATGTGACAAAGTAAAAACTATAGAAGAAAGCTATATAAAAAGTGACCACATCGTGGATGTGCTTACGGAGGAATTAATTATACGTGTGGGAGAATCTGACGAGAGCGAAGATTCGACAGATGTGGATTTTAAAGAATCATCGGAAGATGAAGACTGTAGTATGGAACCCGGCCCCAGTTCCTCAAGTTCCACGATTCCCTCAAGTTCCATGATAGAGGGAATCATGGAACTTGAGAATAGCGATTCCGAATAAAAATTGTTTCACATATTTATAATATTTTTGGTTCAATTTATTTTAATAAACATTTAAAATTACTTACGTTTGATTTATTTGCATATAACCAGCGTTTACAACATTACACAAATTATAACCAACATTAAAATATTATTTTGTCTTAAGTCTTTTCTTCGTGAGTGTACGTGCGCAGACGGCCGCCATTTGTGGTATTCTTTCGTGAATCGTACTGTAGTACTGTACGTATTGATATACTATACATACCCATAAAGTTATAATTCCAACTGCCCTGCGACGGCACCATGAAGTAGCCAAGGAATCGATCCGACAGCAACATTTGGACCTTCTCATAATGACTGGGTAAATAACCCTTGGGGTTGTTTCCCCTGTCGGTATTCTTAACCCCCCACTCGTAACCACTGGGGGTGAGTTTGTACGCCGTGAGCGAGCAGGAACCGGGCGTGAAGGAGCAAGTAATGATTATTGTCTTCTCTCCGTCCCAGGATGGGTTGTCGGCCATTATTTTTGCGTGCGCTGTAATGTCCTGTATAGAAAAATAAAAAAAATATGATATATTGCATTTTTGTAGAATCAAAATCACATTTCATAATAGTTAAAATCATGTCACATTCGAATTGAAAACTAGGAAATCAAATACAAATTATTAGTTTTACATGCATGCTTGTGTGCACGTACGGCGTCTTTTGTGGGCGTGTGCATGCGAGCATACGAGAATACGTGTGTGTATGCTTATGCGTATATACGTGTACGTAGTGGGTGCGTATATACGTGTACTATAGGTTATTATGTTAGCGCGTGTCAGTATTGCGCGCGTGTGTGTCAGCACGTGTCAGTGTTGCGTGCGTGTGTGTCAGCACGTGTCAGTGTTGCGTGCGTGTGTGTCAGCACGTGTCAGTATTGCGTGCGTGTGTGTTAGCACGTGTCAGTGTTGCGCGCGTGTGTGTCAGCACGTGTCAGTATTGCGTGCGTGTGTGTGAGCACGTGTCAGTGGTGTGCGTGTGTTAGCACGTGTCAGTGTTGTGCGTGTGTTAGCACGTGTCAGTGTTGTGCGTGTGTTAGCACGTGTCAGTGTTGTGCGTGTGTTAGCACGTGTCAGTGTTGTGCGTGTGTTAGCACGTGTCAGTGTTGTGCGTGAGTGTACACACGCACCTGCGGCGAGAGCTGCGGCAGCTCGTTGGGCTGCGTGTGCATCCAGCCGAGCGGCTGCAGGTGCGCGAGCGCGGGGTGCTTGGGCAGGTGGCGCGGCAGGTGCACGCTCTGGTGCGTGCCCCACTGCGGCGGCAGCACGGCGCAGTGCACCTCGCGCACCTGCGGGTTGTCCGCCGGCGACGTGCCGTACAGGTAGCACGCGATCTGTATAAATAAATATAAATATAAATAAATATATTTCGGGACAATTTTCACACACGGCACGATCTGATCCCATACTAAGCTTTTCGCTTGTGTTATGGAAACCAGATGGCTGATAAACATACATATATAATTTTAAATAAATACTTATATAGATAATTAACACCCAGACACAGAGCAAACACCTATGTTCATCACACAAATATTTGCCCCGGGTGGGGATCGAACCCACGACCTCTGGCTTGGAAGGCAGGGCCACTACCAACCAAGCCAACCGGTCAGTCGATCGCTTCCAATAGAAAAGTATACTTTAAGATGACATATCAACATAATAGAGACAAATAGTTTGGAAAATCCAAAAGTGCACGCCTCATAATTTTTTTTTAATAATTATTTATTAATTATTATTTTTGTTTATTTAATAACAATTAAACCACATCGAATCAGACCCTGAAAAATGAAAGGGTTCTATTCCTGAGCATACTCAAGCGTAAGAGAAAAAAAAAGACTCGATTAGTAAAGTATTTCGGTCGCTATCGTGTTAACAAGAAAAAGGATCCGCACATACAGACACACGGACGTCCAAGACAGAACTTTTTTAAACTGTTTTTTAACTAGTTTAAATAACAAAAATGACATCAAAAATATCATGAACGTTAAAAATAGTGTTTTTTCTTAATATGTGTGTGTATGTATTATCTTACAAGTGCAATGTATGATACATAAAGACATTTTAAGTTTGAAAAATCAGATGTTTTGCGCGAAGTGACAGTAGTACCCACCTCAACGCTTCGCTTATGAGGCGTGCAATAATTGGACCAAGGTATTATGTATTGGCGGTTTTGACTACGTAATCAAGCGCTTCCCTATCGTACAGTGAAAAAAAAATCAGAAGTTTCCTATGTCACCATCTAGCCGCCTTACCGGACAACAAAAAATCATATCATAAAATTGCTGCTTTGCGATTTGAGAAAAGACAAACAACAAACACATTTTAAGGACGCATATACAAATTGACGCGCATCAATTTTACGTTTTGAGTCTTACTACTACACGTGCACGGCTCACACACACAGCGAAATGCGAGAAACGACGAAATTATGACTAAACTGACACGACTTGATAATTGAACTTATTTTTATTGCCATGTTTTTTTTTTTTAATTTACTTTGATTTGTTTGTAACGTTGAATGGTCACAAAAGTAGATACCATTTACCTAATTTCATTGGACAGTGATTGATTGGTAAACAAGTACTTGCCAAAGTGTACTTCGAAGACTGCTTCTGGAACTATTATACGAGTAGAAGAGTGTGCCGAGTTTAGGCTCGTTTTGTTAGTTATGTTGAGACCTTACCTCCGGACTTGACGGAGTGACCTGCAGAGTGCAGGAGTACTTCGAAGACTGCTACTGGAACTAACAGACGATTTGAGCTAGGTGTGCCGAGTTTGGGCTCGTTTTGTTAGTTATTTTGAGACCTTACCTCTGGACTTGATGGAGAGACCAGCAGGTGTACTTCGAAGACTGCTACTGGAACTAATAGACGAGTAGAGCTAGGTGTGCCGAGTTTGGGCTCGTTTTGTTAGTTATGTTGAGACCTAATCTCCGGACTTGATGGAGTGACCAGCAGGTGTACTTCGAAGACTGCTACTGGAACTAATAGACGAGTAGAGCTAGGTGTGCCGAGTTTGAGCTCATTTTGTTAGTTATATTGAGACCTTACCTCCGGAATTGATAAAGTGACCTGCAGGTGTACTTCGAAGACGGCTACTGGAACTAATAGATGATTAGAGCTACGTGTACCAAGTTTGGGCTCATTTTGTTAGTTATGTTGAGACCTTACCTCCGGACTTGATGGAGTGACCTGAAGGTGTACTTGGAAGACTGCTACTGGAACTACTAGACGATTTGAGCTAGGTGTGCCGAGTTTGGGCTCATTTTGTTAGTTATATTGAGACCTTACCTCCGGAATTGATAAAGTGACCTGCAGGTGTACTTCGAAGACGGCTATCTACTGGAACTAATAGATGATTAGAGCTACGTGTACCAAGTTTGGGCTCATTTTGTTAGTTATGTTGAGACCTTACCTCCGGACTTGATGGAGTGACCTGAAGGTGTACTTGGAAGTCTGCTACTGGAACTAATAGACGATTTGAGCTAGGTGTGTCGAGTTTGGGCTCATTTTATTAGTTATATTGAGACCTTACCTCCATACTTGATAAAGTGTCCTGCAGGTGTACTTCGATGACTGCAACTGGAACTAACAGACGAGTAGAGCTAGGTGTGCCGAGTTTGGGCTCGTTTTGTTAGTTATGTCGAGACCTTACCTCCGGACTTGATGGAGTGACCTGAAGGTGTACTTCGAAGACTGCTACTGGAACTAATAGACGAGTAGAGCTAGGTGTGCCGAGTTTGGGCTCGTTTTGTTAGTTATGTTGAGACCTTACCTCCGGACTTGATAGAGTGACCTGAAGGTGTACTTTGAAGACTGCTACTGGAACTAATATACGAGCTGAGCTAGGTGTGCCGAGTTTGGGCTCGTTTTTTTAGTATATAATTTTGTTGTGGTATCAAATGCAAGTGGGTTTTCGAAAACTAGAAAGAAAATACTTGTATTTGGCACATACATATACTACTGATAGGTACTTGCAAATACTTTTTAAGTTCCAATATACTGAAACATTACTATAAATAAAATGTTGTGTGGTTTTATGAAACCACGGTAAAAGTGAAACTGTTCGAACGGTTCCGAACACTGCTTTGTGTAGCGCATGTCGCGTGACGGTCGGCTGCCGAGTAGGTATACCTACTCTGCAGCCGCGATACACGCGACATGCGCTACACAGACCAAAAAGTTTGAGACGATGTAATAAAAGTTTCACTTTAATAAAATCTATCAAAAATCTTATATCATACGTATATAATATGTATCTTTATTTATATCTAACTAGCGACCCGCCCATGCTTCGCATGGGTGCAATGGCACGGCCGCGGCGGCCGGCCGGTACCGCCGCAAACGCTACGTCCTGCAATTTTTAAATCTGTAATATCTTCGAAAATATTCACTTAAATCATACGGTGTAAAGGGCCATATAGATCTATATTAAATGAACAATGTATTTAAGGTATTTAATTGGTTAAGAATTAATGCTGTATTGGTTAAAATCGCTTCGAAAATTAGCCATTATTTGTCGTAAAAAGTAAATGACAAAAAAAAGTAATTGTGGGTTATCCATAAGAGATAGACATATACCATCACGGACTTT
Organism: Colias behrii; assembly: GCA_029959065.1. Lineage (NCBI taxonomy): Eukaryota > Metazoa > Arthropoda > Insecta > Lepidoptera > Pieridae > Colias > Colias behrii. The sequence continues at coordinate 3,462,731 of JARWMC010000013.1, forward strand.
TCTGTAGACTTTTTCAATGTGTACAATACTTAGTACATTATTTTGATAAAACTCGTAGGGTTCAGCCTGCGTTTGCAATGTAAGCGGAAAAAATGTTATTATTTACGACATCACATTAGAAACCTCAAAAATAACAGTACTTTTCCACTATTTAATGGATGTTATTATACATATAAACCTTCCTCTTGAATCACTCTATCTATTAAAAAAAACCACATCAAAATCCGTTGCGTAGTTTCAAAGATTTAAGCGTACAAAGGGACATAGGGACAGAGAAAGCGACTTTGTTTTATACTATGTAGTGATGATAGTGATAATATAATGTATCTATCTATTTATAATCAATGCCACTTTGCGTTGTAATTTTTATACTCAAGAACAGGCTCACCTATCCAAACAAAATGTTTAGGCTTTTTTCGGACTATTAAGTACATGGTTTATGTGAAGTTTGGTAAGGTAGAGTAGTGTATAGTATGGTAGAATAGGGTAAAGTAGTGTTAGACCGGACTCTCAGTGGAGTTTCGTTTGCAAAAATCGCGGACCTAAATCTGACTTCTGATATATATTGTATAGATCCCAGACATCCTATAGACAGATGTTGCCAACCAGTTTTGTGGTCCCCCTGCCCGCACCCCGGTAATTAAATATGGCATACAAAGAAAAAAATAAAAATTTCCAAAACATGCCGTGTGGGGTATCAAATGAAAGAGCTTATTGAGTAGATCACGAATATATAGCATACTATATACATTTCTTACACTTTCTCTAAGATTTTTTAGAAAATTTACGAAAATGGTCCATTTTTGAGTTAACTTTAAACCACTATAGATTGAAAACTCATGAATATATTTTTTAAATTATTATTTTAAATAATTAACAATAGTCCATTGTTTACGATTCAATATTTCGTACAGTGAAATAGTTGCATGGGGGAGTGGGGGGAGCATTCAAAGATGGCGAGTATATTTTCAAGTTCATATAGTATATAGTTATTTTCATCAAATCCACCACATAGCTCACTTATATTATATTACGAACTATTGAATCATAAACAATGGACTATTGTTAATTATTTAAAATAATAATTTAAAAAATATATTCATGAGTTTTCAATCTATAGTGGTTTAAAGTTAACTCAAAAATGGACCATTTTCGTAAATTTTCTAAAAAATCTTAGAGAAAGTGTAAGAAATGTATATAGTATGCTATATATTCGTGATCTACTCAATAAGCTCTTTCATTTGATACCCCACACGGCATGTTTTGGAAATTTTTATTTTTTTCTTTGTATGCCATATTTAATTACCGGGGTGCGGGCAGGGGGACCACAAAACTGGTTGGCAACATCTGTCTATAGGATGTCTGGGACCTATACAATATATATCAGAAGTCAGATTTAGGTCCGCTATTTTTGCAAACGAACATCTCCTTGGAGCCTGCTCTATGTAGAGTAGAGGAGTGTAGGGTAGGATAGATAGGGTAGGGTTATGTAGGGTAAAAGATAAAAAATGGATAAAACTCACGAAAAACAATTCTTTTTAATTAATTCTTAGTTTTCATTATATTACTACAATTTGATGAATGTTCCTGTAGTTCCATATTTCTTTTGAATCTTGGATCGGTCAATTCTGGAAGGAGGCTGTTCTTATAAAATCGAATTAAATGTGTCTTCATGTTCTCCTTCAAAAATTGATCGTCATATCTTTCCGGTTGCCCTTCGGGTGTATCATCACGACTACCTTCACGTAGCTCTAATCGTCTATTAGTTCCAGTAGCCGTCTTCGAAGTACACCTTCAGGACACTCCATCAAGTCTGGAGGTAAGGTCTCAACATAACTAACAAAATGAGCCCAAACTTGGTACACGTAGCTCTTATCGTCTGTTAGTTCTAGTAGAAGTCTTCGAAATACACCTGCAGGTCACGCCATCAAGTCCGGAGGTAAGGTCTGAACATAACTAACAAAATGAGCCCAAACTTGGTACACGTAGCTCTTATCGTCTGTTAGTTCCAGTAGCAGTCTTCGAAGTACACCTGCAGGTCACTCCATCAAGTCCGGTGGTAAGGTCTCAACATAACTAACAAAGTGAGCCCAAACTCGGCACACCTAGCTCTACTCGTCTATTAGTTCCAGTAGCAGTCTTCGAAGTACACCTTCAGGACACTCCATCAAGTCCGGAGGTAAGGTCTCAAAATAACTAACAAAATGAGCCCAAACTCGGCACACCTAGCTCTAATCGTCTATTAGTTCCAGTAGCAGTCTTCGAAGTACACCTGCAGGTCACTCCATCAAGTCCGGAGGTAAGGTCTCAACGTAACTAACAAAACGAGCCCAAACTCGGCATACCTAGCTCTACTAGTCTATTAGTTCCAGTAGCCGTCTTCGAAATACACCTGCAGGTCAATCCATCAAGTCTGGAGGTAAGGTCTCAACATAACTAACAAAATGAGCCTAAACTCGGCATACCTAGCTCTACTCGTCTATTAGTTCCAGTAGCCGTCTTCGAAGTACACCTTCAGGTCACTCCATCAAGTCCGGAGGTAAGGTCTCAACGTAACTAACAAAACGAGCCCAAACTCGGCATACCTAGCTCTACTCGTCTATTAGTTCCAGTAGCCGTCTTCGAAGTACACCTTCAGGTCACTCCATCAAGTCCGGAGGTAAGGTCTCAACATAACTAACAAAACGAGCCCAAACTCGGCATACCTAGCTCTACTCGTCTATTAGTTCCAGTAGCCGTCTTCGAAGTACACCTGCAGGTCACTCCATCAAGTCTGGAGGTATGGTCTCAACATAACTAACAAAATGAGCCCAAACGCGGCACACTTAGCTCTAATCGTCTATTAGTTCCAGTAGCAGACTTCGAAGTACACCTTCAGGTCACTCCATCAAGTCCGGAGGTAAGGTCTCAACGTAACTAACAAAACGAGCCCAAACTCGGCATACCTAGCTCTACTCGTCTATTAGTTCCAGTAGCCGTCTTCGAAGTACACCTTCAGGTCACTCCATCAAGTCCGGAGGTAAGGTCTCAACGTAACTAACAAAACGAGCCCAAACTCGGCATACCTAGCTCTACTCGTCTATTAGTTCCAGTAGCCGTCTTCGAAGTACACCTTCAGGTCACTCCATCAAGTCCGGAGGTAAGGTCTAAACATAACTAACAAAACGAGCCCAAACTCGGCATACCTAGCTCTACTCGTCTATTAGTTCCAGTAGCCGTCTTCAAAGTACACCTGCAGGTCACTCCATCAAGTCTGGAGGTAAGGTCTCAACATAACTAACAAAATGAGCCCAAACGCGGCACACTTAGCTCTAATCGTCTATTAGTTCCAGTAGCAGTCTTCGAAGTACACCTTCAGGTCACTCCATCAAGTCCGGAGGTAAGGTCTCAACGTAACTAACAAAACGAGCCCAAACGCGGCACACCTAGCTCTAATCGTTTATTAGTTCCAGTAGCAGTCTTCGAAGTACACGTTCAGGTCACTCCATCAAGTCAGAAACTAAATATGAAATTTATAATCCCATAAGTATAAAATCTATAAATAAAATGAATGCGTGAAGGATCAAGTTTATTAGGTGAAATATTTTGTATTCGTACAGTGATCTTTTCGTAAACGAGGAGCTGCTTACAAGCGTCACAGTGTCCACTCACAACGGCGGCCGAGCGCAGACTAAAATATTTCATTACAAATTTTTGTGCAATAAATCAAGATGAGCCGGTAAAATAACCCTTATTTCAATCCAATAAGTATCACGCGTTACAACTAAATATGTGAAAAAATAAGGTTTGATTTTCATTTTTTTCTCAGCCTATTTGTAACATTTTGATAGTTTTCTTTTCTACCTTTTTGAGATGGACATGTCTGCTTACTTAAAATATTTTTAAATCAATAAATTTATTTTATTAAATACAAGAAAAATGTTCCTTTATTCAGCACGATATTGTCAATTTTGTGTGAAAGGGCAACGGAAAATATTTTTTATAATATTATAAACCAAAATTTTCGACAAAAAAGTTCCTACCTATTAAAGATTAAGGATTAATCTATCTATAGTAATTATTAGTTAAATTTGGTTTTGTATTATTTTGTCGCAAAATGAACCGAAAAACTCCTTATTTTTGTCAGATTCGTAAACGCGTCCTTAACATAGGAAGAATAAAAAGCAGGAAAATATTTTGTACCACATCAATCATTTCAAATAGTTGCAGAATGAAAAATTACCTGTGCTCTCAAATCGGAGATTGTAACGAACTTCTTGAGTAGATTCTTCGGTAAAATGTATGTGTATCCGCTCTCCTTGATGTCATCCGAGCTGACGTATATGTGGTTTGTACGCAGATGTAGATTCGTCGCGGATATAGCACGCACTCGCCATTCCGTTTTGGAACTGTAATGATACAACGAGAAAAAGATTTAATATATGAATTTCATTACATTTCTTACTATTCTTTCGAAATAAGTTTACTAATGGTGGAGGTGATAATCTCGTCGACTCTACTCTTTGCTCTGTTTCTCTATTTTCGCTATCTGCTTTCTTTATGCTGATATCTTTATACCAATAGTAATATTAGGAAACTAACCTGAAAGTCTGCGACTCGTAGTTACTCGTAGTTGACGTGATAATCTCGTCACCATGCTTGTTGACCGTGCGCGTGGTGGTCGCTGTCAACTGACTCTGCTCTTTACTCTGTTTTTCTATTTCTGCGATTTGCTGTCTTTGCGCTGACGGTGCGGATATCTCCATACCGAGGATGATGTCACGGATTTCCGATTGCGTGAGAGAGGCCACGTTGACGCTGAATAAAAAAAAAAGGTAAAATTATATTTTCATGTGGTAGAAATTGGAAACTAAAAACTTAAAAAGTAGTTAATGCACAAAGAGATTATGTATAAGTTATAAAAATATGAACAACAACTGTTTAATAGGAGAAAAAAATGATATAATATAAAAAAAAATGATTATAAGCTAATTCAAAAAATTATATCCACTGTCATCACACACAGTTTGCAGTGGGACGCAGTACAGATTTAATCGTGTTCTTTACCACGTGCATTCCCGTGCACGTAGTACGGGAACGCACGTTCAATATTTAAACACCATCTAATACCACAGACAAATTCAAATTCATTTATTATCAGAACATCACAGGTCCACTTGTTAGTAATTTCTTAATTACTATGTCAGTAAAGCACTCACTTGTTCTTCTTGCCATAGTCGGCCAGTATCAAATCCTTGAGCTGCACTTCCACCTTGATCCAGTCGTCGTCGGTGAGCGTCGGCCAGATGTGGTGTGGCTCTGTGAGCGTCGTCTTGTCCGGCTTCAGCAGCACTTTGGTGCGCTCCGTGTTCACGTGTAACGCGCGGAGTATGAGGATTAGACGACTGAACGCCTGTAGAAATGAGAAAAATCATGTATGGGCAAAATTATAACCTTTGAAACTGAAACTATACAAAGTCGAAGCGCAATATCTTTATTGTTATCACTAAAATTGTGCGTAAAGTGAAAATCTTTCGTACAAACTGCTTTCCAGCTTCGACCGAGAAAAGATTTTATTTTTGTAAATTACTAAATTTTTAACACTAAGTTCCCGCTATTCTGTTGAATCTTATTAATTTGTTGGTCCTTTCCATGGGATAACTGTCTTTTATATCTGTGGTAGACTTTATTTGATGTACTAGTTGAAACTAAAATATTTTTTTATCAACCAATGAAATGTTAATCAAATTGAAGAAGAGTATTAACAATTGTAGCTTATTAAAAAAAATCAAACAAGAAAATTTCGTTTTTCTAACTTGTATCAAACGATAACACTTACAGTATACGACGAAATAGTCTTCAACCAGTCATCATACAAATTGAACAGCACCATCTGTGGTTCCGTCGCCTTCAGGATGAGGTCACCAAACTTCTCCACTTTGAGGCAAGCTTGGAAGGGCAGTTGTAACTCTGAACCCTTGATGACGATGTTCGGGAAGTCGAGTAAATGCACCTAGATTGGAAGGGATGATTAAAAAAAGTTAAATTAATTAGATACAAAAAGGATATTCTAAAATGTAACATTTTAAATCGAAAGCTATACTATCTATGCTAATCTTTCATTATGGTTGAAAAATAATATAATTATACCAAATTGTTCATCGATTGGTTTGAGGCTAAGAATCTTGTAAACAAAGTGGACATTTGAACAATTGACACTGACGTCTTTCTTATAGTTTAGTGTCCTTATTTTGTATAGAACAGTAAATAATTTACCTCAAGTGGATCCAACATTCCCTTTCTAGTGACGATGATCTGTTTGGGCTGTTCTTCAACTGGTAGTGAACGAATCAACGCAGCCACTTCTTCAGCCGTTTTCCATTTTGCGAGCTATTAGATCCGTAGATAATAAATTTAGTTATAAACATGCTGTATCTAATATTATATTGAGAACGTTCATAAATAAAATACAAACATAGGTTTTAAAGTTGTCATTTTCACAATCTAATACAAAATCGATCTCGAAAGAAGTTCGTAAAGTAATGTTAAAACCGGACTTAACAAGTAAATTATACTTCGGATATTACGTATATCAACAATTTCATGCTAATCATTGAAGTTTATGCAAATTTACAGCGTTTGTTGAAGCGAAACTTCTTTAGATTTGGTATCTTTGAATTTTGCCAAACTTCTGACATGTGTGCTCGGTATGTATTTTTCTTTATATTACCTGTCCCAAACGCTTCTGTCCGGCCCAAACGCTCGTGTGGATGATCTTCAAGAACAGTTGCCCCGTGCGCGGGTTGAATATAAAGATGGCACCGTTAATCGGCTTCGTTGTTAGATTGCCCTCAAACGTTTTGTGGATTGTCACACGGTACACGTTCGTGTCGTCTACGAACCTGTGTGAAAAAAATAATTGAATGACTTTACATTTATGGTGATATAAGTGGAAAAGTAAATAATATTCCTTTATAAAGGTATCATTTATCTCTTTCTATCTTTCTTTCTTTTTTAACACGTAGTTTCTATGTAACCGACTCGAAAGTGAAAAAGAAATTTCGCCACAGTCCTGCGCGTGAAACAAGAGATTTACTCAGGGTACCGTATCCAAGAACCTTATTACTAAGACTTCAATTTATTTATTTGCAATTGCTCTATAGCTTATTTTTACGGAATCCTATGTGTTGCGAGTCCGAAGCGCACTTGACCGATTTTTAGCAACAAAAATGAAACACAAATAGCACACAGTTTAATGTAATTATTCTTTGAACATTATTATTTGATATTAATAAGCGTTATCTATTGCAAAAATAATTTATCCAATATATAAATACGTCACTTACCAAATAATCTGATTAGAGAACAGCTCCCCATAGTTCTGACTGGACAGGTACGGTTCTGTCGGTTCAGACGAGTACAATTGCAGCGCTTTACGTATTCTCTCTCGTAGTACATACAAGGCCGGGTTCGCTTTCATTATCTTGGCCATCGCTTGTTGGATGAGCGGCTTGCAACCGGGGAACCAGTTGCCGTATGCACTATTGGTAAAGTAAAATTAGGATAAATAGAGGTTCGTAGTGAAGTAGTGTCATTTAGGGCGGATGTTTTCAATAAGTTAATTTTCAATTCAATAAGCAAGAATTGGAAAAATTGAAGTCTTAAAACTTTTTATAAGATGATTAAGAAAAATGCATTATGCTATGTAGGGGACGTAGAGGTATATAGAGATCTTAAAATTATTTGATTATCAAAAAGAGAAAGTACAAAGTCTGGTAATTACCGTTATAAATTCATGAAAATAGCTAGATTTAAATTGATTACCTATTTATTCATTCAACTATGCATGTCATACAAAAAATCGTCATCATTGATTATTTCAATGTCGTGCGAGTCTTAGTCTCCCCAACGCAGTTTGATATCGAGCCAGTACTTCTGTGTTCATACCAAATAAAATAACTTACCTGTGCAAGTTATACGCCAAATCGATGGCAATGAGCAGTCCCGTGGGCGAGGGATATATCGACATGTTATCAGTTGTATAGTCCAGGAACTTGGCCCTCGCGTATCGCTCAATGTCGTGCGAGTCGTAGTCTCCCCAACGTAATTGGATGTCGAGCCAGTACTTCTGTGTGGTTGTGTTGTCCATTGTGTCTCTGGGGGAGTAAATAATTGTTAATTTATTTAAGATTAAGCAAGGATTAATTCAAGAATGAGTGGATACATAAGAAGATAATTTGTTTATTTGATCAATACTAGTACAGACTTTATATTTCGTAAAAATACAAAACAGATAGAGTAGACTCAGTTTAAACTTAAAACTATATTTTATTTCTCAATAATAATTAAACAGAAATCATTATCATATTAAGCGCGGTTTAGCAAAAAAAATAAAAAATTGATGCATCATATTACAATGCTGTTTCCATTTTTAATTTATCATTTTCACAATCTAAACATACAATATCCATACTTCCATACTATAATATATATTATATATAATATTATAAATGCGAAAGTAACTCTGTCTGTCTGTCTCTTACTCAATCACGCCTAAACTACTGAACCAATTTTCATGAAATTTGGTATGGAGATATTTTATACCCGAGAAAGGACATAGGCTACTTTTTATCCCGGGAAAATGACGCAATCCCGGAAATCCCACGGGAACGGGCACTATGAGGGTTTTTCTTTGACTGCGCGGGCGAAGCCGCGGGCAGAAACCTAGTTTACTATAAAATACTCACTTTGTATCGGCCAGCAGTGAAGGCCGAGAGACATTCCATTTGTAGGCAGAGAACAGCAGAATATCGGCGCACGACGAGTTCATCTTGTACGACTTACGCGGGTGAATGGTTTCTTTTTGAACCGTTTCGATCTCTAGAGCGTCTAGCTCTTGGTCAAACACCTATTTAGAACAAATTAATAAGTTAATTTATGTAGATTAAACAGATCTTATGTTTTATTAACATAAATTGATTTTTTTTTTCAATTTATGTTAATGTCATTAATATAAATCTACAAAATAGCAGAGCTTAATTTGATTTTTCATTTACTTTTAGATTGTCTTCAATAGTGTAAAGTGTGAAAATACTTGAACATGAAGTCGGTTAAAAATTGCACAATTTGATAGTCATTCAAAATCGAATGTGGAACTATTCTACTTCTGTAAAATAATACAAAAGTGATATAAATTTATTTTTAATTGAAACTTACTTGACACAAGTCCATAACAATAGACTCGTGGACCTTCTGCCACAAGTGAGCTCTGAATATTTGGATGAGCGAAATCTTCAGTGTTGGAATCTTGCCGTGCATGAAAATGCCCGTCAAATCTAATTGTACCTAGAAGAAAAGACAAGATACACTTAAAAACTGAATTCACATGTACTTAGTGAAATTTTGAGAGGGACACATTTTCTCATATTATCTTTACATTTCTTGTTTTCTTCATTGGTTAATAATTGTCAATCTGTTTTTTTTTATTGTTACAGACACCCTATTTTTTTACATATATCATTTTTAACCTACCATTTACCACCACCCCTTTGAGTAATCTTACCAAATAATATTTTACGAACATCAAGGCAATTTTTTTTTTTACTATCTATACTTTTTGAATATTATAAAGCTGAGGAGTTTGTTTGTTTAAACGCGCTAATCTCATGAACTACTGGTCCGATTTGAAAAATTCTTTTGGTGTTAGATAACCCACTTATCGAGAAGGACGCTAAGAACAACAGGAGCGGAGCAATCGGCAAGCGGGTAAAACCTAGTTATCACTACATAGTATAAAACAAAGTCGCTTTCTCTGTCCCTATGTCCGTTTGTACGCTTAAATCTTTGAAACTACGCAACGGATTTTGATGCGGTTTTTTTTAATAGATAGAGTGATTCAAGAGGAAGGTTTATATGTATAATAACATCCATTAAATAGAGGAGAAGTACTGTTATTTTTGAGGTTTCTAATGTGATGTCGTAAATAATTACATTTTTTCCGCTTACATTGCAAACGCAGGCTGAACCCTACGAGTTTTATCAAAATAATGTACTAAGTATTGTACACATTGAAAAGGTCTACAGAAAAGTCCGCGATGGTATATGTCTATCTCTTATGGATAACCCACAATAACTTTTTTTTGTCATTTACTTTTTACGACAAATAATGGTTAATTTTCGAAGCGATTTTAACCAATACAGCATTAATCCTTAACGAATTAAATACCTTGAATACATTGTTCATTTAATATAGATCTATATGGCCCTTTACACCGTATGATTTAAGTGAATATTTTCGAAGATATTACAGATTTAAAAATTGCGGGACGTAGCGTTTGCGGCGGTACCGGCCGGCCGCCATTGCACCCGTGCGAAGCCGGGGCGGGTCGCTAGTAATTAATAATATCAAATCTTTTTTATTTTTTACTTTTCTGTTTTTGAAGTTTTTAACGCAGTTATTTTTATTTAATACTTTTTAGTGTATTTTTCAACACGAATCAAACGAGCCTAATCTCGATAAAATTGATTTAATATATTACTGAGTTCCTATGGCCACCTTCCGATTCCATCATCAAATCAGCTCTATGTCATGATAATGTTTCATCGCTATCCAATTTACATACTTATACAAAATTTCAGCTCAATCGGTTACCGGGAAGTGAATCAAAGTTACTTGCTACATTTCAATTAAGTCATCGAGTACAGACAAAAATGCTCATAAAATAAAAACTATTGGGCCTATCCAAATAAAATTTTTATGGGACCAATTCGATACCATCCCGCATCGAACAAAAAAAGAATCACGTAAATCGGTTAAGAAACCTAGGAGTAATCGGTGTACATACATAAAAAAAAAATATATATATATACCGGCCGAATTGATAACCTCCTCGTTTTTTTGAAGTCAGTTAATAAATAGAAACATAGATCTTGGCGTAGAGACGCGGGTTGAAATCCCGTTTCGTGATAGAATATTTTCGCTTCTTTAAAAATTATGTTTATAATGCTTTTGAATGCCATAAAACCAAACAGTCAAATTCAATATAGATATATTGTTAGAAATAAATCCCCAACTGGCAACCCGAACCGAGTGGGAGGTTATAAAAATGAGTTGAACAGCGGATTTAACACAATTTGTGTTTGGCTCTCGGACGTAACGGTCGTTTTGGTTGTGTTTAGTTGTGTTAATTATTATTTTGAGTCGATCATTATTTTATTGTTGAAGGTAAACATATAAAATCATTTTGTAAGGAATAAAACTTTATTGGTTGAATTTAAAATCCCTAAGAATATTATTATAATGATCTAGATTCTAGATACCTGTACTTCACGCACACACAAGATAATTCTAACAATTTAGTTACTTGTTCATGACACATAAAATTACATATTCTAATATCCAATACAATATTTAGTATTGTTTTCTGCACATGACACACACTATTTAGTCACTTTTTCAGGTCAGGGAGCTTTTACAGGTGCTTTAACAGGTCAGGGAGCTTTTACAGGTGCTTTAACAGGTCCGGGAGCTTTTACAGGTCAGGGAGCTTTTACAGGCCAGGGAGCTTTTACAGGTCAGGGAGCTTTTACAGGTCAGGGAGCTTTTACAGGTCAGGGAGCTTTTACAGGTCAGGGAGCTTTTACAGGTCAGGGAGCTTTCACAGGTCCGGGAGCTTTCACAGGTCCGGGAGCTTTTACAGGTCAGGGAGCTCTTACAGGTCAGGGAGCTTTTACAGGTGCTTTATCAGGTCCGGGAGCTTTTACAGGTCAGGGAGCTTTTACGGGTCAGGGAGCTTTTACAGGTGCTTTAACAGGTCCGGGAGCTTTTACAGGTCAGGGAGCTTTTACAGGTGCTTAAACAGGTCCGGGAGCTTTTACAGGTGCTTTAACAGGTCAAGGAGCTTTTACAGGTCAGGGAGCTTTTACAGGTGCTTTAACAGGTCAAGGAGCTTTTAAAGGTGCTTAATCAGGTCCGGGAGCTTTTACAGGTCAGGGAGCTTTTACAGTTCAGGGAGCTTTTTCAGGTCAGGGAGCTTTTACAGGTGCTTTAACAGGTCCGGGAGCTTTACAGGTCCGGGAGCTTTACAGGTCCGGGAGCTTTACAGGTCAGGGAGCTTTTACAGGTGCTTAATCAGGTCAGGGAGCTTTAACAGGTCAGGGAGCTTTTACACGTGCTTAAACAGGTCAGGGAGCTTTTACACGTGCTTTAACAGGTCAGGGAGCATTTACACGTGCTTAAACAAGTCAGGGAGCTTTTACAGGTGCTTTAACAGGTCCGGGAGCTGTAACAGGTGCTTAAACAGGTCCGGGATCTTTAACAGGTGCTTAAACCGGTCAGGGAGCTTTTACAGGTGCTTTAACACATCAGGGAGCATTTACACGTGCTTAAACAGGTCCGGGAGCTTTAAAAGCTGCTTTCACGTCAGGGAGCTTTTACACGTGCTTAAACAGGTCAGGGAGCTGTAGCAGGTGCTTTAACAGGTCAGAACTGTAACAGGTAATTTAACAGGTCCGGGAGCTTTTAAAGGTGCTTTAACAGGTCAGGAAGCTTTAACATGCGCTTAAACAGGTCAGGGAGCTTTTACAAGTGCCTTAACAGGTCCGGGAGCTTAAACAGCTGCTTTAACACGTCAGGGAGCTTTTACACGTGCTTAAAGAGGTCAGTGAGCTGTAACAGATGTTTTGACAGGCCAGGGAGCTTTAACAGGTGCTTAAACAGGTCAGGGAGCTTTTACAGGTGCTTTAACAGGGCCGGGAGCTTTAACAGGTGCTTAAACAGGTCAGGGAGCTTTTACAGGTGTTTAATCAGGTCAGGAAGCTTTTACAATTGCTTTAACAAGTCAGAGAGCTGTAACAGGTAATTTAACCGGTCCGGGAGCTTTTACAGGTGCTTTAACACGTCAGGGAGCTTTTACAGGTGCTTTAACACGTCAGGGAGCTTTTACAGGTGCTTTTGAACATGATGAAGCGTGTATACTGTATAATCTTCCTAACGAGACATTTTTTTTTGTCAGAATTATTGTACAAAGCAAAATTAAATTTAAAATTGAACAATTTATCACTACATAGTATAAAGCAAAGTCGCTTTAAAACTACCCAACGGATTTTGATGCAATTTTTTAATAGATTGAGTGATTCAAGAGGAAGGTTTAAGTATATAATTTATGAGGTTTTAGACAAAGCGGGCGAAGCCGGGGGCGGAAAGCTAGTAAAAAAATAATTTATCTTACCTGGAAACCAACATACACATTGGCTCTGTTGATAGTGGGCGACCACCATAGTGTGAACCGTCGGTTGGGGATCTGGTTCAAACCGGATCGCTGAGCGTTCGTCAGCTTCTTATACTTCATCGACTCTTCGAAACCGGATGCTTTCTCCCTGCGTGTTGAAATTTAAGTTTTTTTTTAGGAAAAACACGCCCCTAATCAAAATTTTAATATTTTGATGAGGTTTTTATCAAGCTTAGAAGATCATTATTTCAATTAAAACATGAATGCAAACTTCATTGAGCATTAACAAATATATTTTAATAAATATTCTAGTTCATTCCTCCAAGTTATTTAAACCCAAGCACTCTGTGTTACTACAGTTTTATTCACACGGAAACATTTTTCGACGTATTTGCTGTGCTATTCAAAAGAGCATAACAAATCCGCTCAATTCTATAATTCATCATTCATATAAACAAATTCATAACAATGACATATCTATTTAAATTTCCTAACATACACTATAACGCCAGACCAAAAGACACAGATCAGAATGCAAAACTAACCAGAACAGACCCTCCCACGTGGGGAAGTACGTGCCCTTAAACAGCGTATGTTCTAGAATTCCCTCCACACCGCCGAGCGCTTGTATCATGTCCGTCCTGTAGTTGTTCAAGTTCCACAACTTGCCGTCGTGGCGCTGGTGCGTCCACCAGAACGGGTTTTGCTTTAGGACCTGGGGAAATATAGTAATTTATGTTAGGAGAAATGTAGGATTTTAAATCTAAAGTATTTTTGTAATATTTGGTAGACAATTATATATGTGTGTATTCCTTCTGTATTGTGTATATAGAATTGAAATATGATATAAAGTAAATAAGAGATATAGGATGAAAATGTCAATTAGTATTAAAAATACCTATTTGAACATAGAAGTATGAAATATGGGATTCCTGTCCACGTAAATTATTTTATGCCAACAATGCCAACATGAACATTAAAAAATTAAAATATTACATAATATTTTAGTCACCTGATACTGTTTGAATTCAGTACGAATCCTCCATCCCTTATCATAGGCAAGCGTGTGTCTGTCCTTTTGGAAGAGTGTGTTTATTCTTGGTATACCTCTATCCCACGAATCTTCCAAGTCTTCAAGTGTTAAACGCCTAAAAAACAATGTTTATTAATATTCATACCTTCTAGATTATAATTAATATTTATAGTATTTATAGTTTGTTTATAATCAGATAGCGTAGTCTCAGACAGACGTGCCTACAAACATTGCGATCGACAATTTTGTAGCACACGACCATCCCCAGAGCACAGGGATTCTCTGGTTTCAGGACCCCTACGCGATTCATCATGTATATACGAATCCCACAACAAACAACATTCTAGTGACAGCATTTTTTTCACAAGAAAAAATGTAGATTATTATACAAATGCAATTCTGCATACATTCTAGTATTCATCAAAATCTTTATTTATTTAGTTAAAGGATCAGGTAATTACCGACATTTATCCGTGTTATAGCGGTACATGTCGGGTATAATATTTTCCATACGCATCAATGACGATTATGAAATTTCCAAAACAAAAAGTCAAACATTACCTGTTCTGCGCATTAGCCTCCTGCCTCTTAAGCGCGTATTCAGCCCATACTCTCTGAGAATCCACAAACTCAGCTTCCCACGGCTGAATGTAGCGGTACAAGTTGGGAATGAGCTGATCTTCGTCGTGCGACATTCCTGAACGGAAATGTGTGATGCCGACGTCCGTTTGTTTAGACCAGCGCAAGTCAGACTAGAAAAAATAAGATTATAATTAATATAGTTAAAGAGAATTACCGATTTGTTATCATATTTGTTACGACTAATCATAAAATTATACGTCTTAGATGTTATCTGTTATGTTAAACTGGAAATGCTCTTTTTGGATAACAAACATGCTAGACAGTGGTTGCTAAACCAATAAATGAATTATTACAACAAAATAATTAACCAGTACTTTATTTTAATATTTAAGTTCTATATTTACTTCTCCTTTACTTTCCTTTATTTTTATATTTCAGTTACCCAATGTGTAAAATTATTTTCATGACAATTATACAGACTTGTATATTGACATTTCATAATATGTATTGAATTACCTGCGGAATGAGCACATGTCCCATGGACAACATTCCCAAGCCGCCCAACTCTTTGGGCGTGTAGAACACGACGGGCGGGAAACGGGAGGGCATCTTCGAGTTGAGACCGATCTTGATACGCGTCTGGATCTTGTTCTCGCACTTTACGAGCAGGTCTAGTAGCTCTTGCGTGTTGACGACCGCTTCACGGAAGTAGGTCATCAGTCCTGCAAATATTTTTAATGTTAGACAGAAGGCCAATATATTTGCTGTGTCAGTTTGTAGAAAAACGTATAGTCTGTGTCGTTTACGAACATATATAAACACTTCTAACATCAACATAAAGCGCCATGTTCAATCTTCCGCACGCCGTTGTAAGACGTCACTAGCACGTCATCGTCAAGTTACAATTAGCAAGTTACAATGAGCCTTTTATTTTCTTGATAAATTCAGCTTTTTTTTGACTACGAGCGATCACTAACACTTTTACTTTACCTATAAGCGCGGTATTCCACTTATTAACGATCTTGGTGAATGTAGTGGAACCGGAAGCCATGAGTATCTGCCGCACGCGGTTGTGGAATCTCGCTAGCGACTCATCATCAACTCGCAGATAGCATTGTGCCGTTCTCTCTTTTGTCACTTCGTTTTGTAAGTTCCATACACCGTCACGGTGGGATAGTTCTTCGTTTTGACTGCGACACTGTGAACAAGTCAATGTTAGAACAATCGTCACAAATGTCTTTCGAAAGTGCGTACTTCTGCGTATTTATTATTTAAATTTCTGTTTTAAATCTTTCAAATATAGGTATATGCATAAAAAAACGTTTGATACAAGTACATTTGTTATTTACTAAATTTTCAAAGCTTTTCTTTACGGTAACTACTCTAGATTACCTACTTCGATTGAAATTACAAATATTTCATAACAGACAAACAATTTTAAATTAACTGATTGCATACCTTTGGTAGAATTCTGCACTCAAATCCGGCCATATTGAAGAGCAAATTGGGATTGTCTTTAGAATATACAGAGACAAAGCTATTCTCCCACTGTATTGTTGTAACGGAGCGCGGGAGACGGTTCTTTATATCCCAGAATACTGCTCGACCCCTAAGTAGTTACAAAATTTTTTATTATAACAGATTTTGAAATATTTTATAAATTCATATGTACATGTGTTTTGTATTAAACTTAATTCAATATATATATATTCAATTATACCATTATATTTTTTACAACATACAACTTTGAAAAGTTTGATAGTAATCTATTTATGCTTCTTACAACAATCCAAACATCAGATTATTTTCATCAAACATATTTATTTATGACTACATTATATATTTTTTTAATCAATAAATCTACTCACAAATTAACATCATGTTTCATAAGTCGCATCCTCGCGTCACGCGGCCAGCACTTCTTATTGTTGTAGCCGACAATGTTCTCGTTGTTGGGATCAGGATGTTCTGTGAGGTAGCGCTGGATTAGATCACGCGCCTCTTCTGCCGTGAATCTGTAGTAAAAATAATACATTTTTATGTCAATAATACAGTTAAAGTTAATTAGATTTAATTTTGAAATGATAAATGACAATAGTAAAATAATTCTTAAAATAATTCTAAATCAGGTAAGACTTTAATCATACCCAAGTATTTTCTAGTGCTTGATTTTACGCGAGTATTATACATTAAGAAATTAAAGACTTTTTAACGGATTTTTAAACGCGATTTATTCATTATATTATTTTCCCGACGTTTCGAACATTTTACAGCGAGCGTGGTCACGGGGAGACTGAAGAGAAATAATGTAATGAATAAATCGCGTTTAAAAATCCGTTAAAAAGTCTTTAATTTCTAAATCATACAAAAACCAATTTTATTTTTTTTAAGTTATAATATTGCACTCATTTGATTTAAAAAGAATTCAATCAAGTATTTAATGAATCTAGTAGAAATCTCAATGCATTTTATCAACTCAAGTTTTGGTGGAATTGTAATGTAGTTTATAATATCTATAAATTCAATGCTGCATAGTTACAAACAAAATCTGTATGCATACCTGTCTGTAAGAATTACCAGATAATCACACAATATCTGTCGAATTATTTACGAAATCAATACCAATCTGCTCACCTAAAGAATATATGAATCCGGTCCACATATCTGCAATACAATCGTATCGGATGCGCAGTCTCCACGTTTCTATCTTGGTACGCGAGGAAGTCGTTCGGCAACTGCGGCGGGCCGGCCATCTCACTGGCCCGTTGCAGACCGAGCACTAGCAGGTCGAGTACTAAGCCATAGTACTGGACTATGAAGGACGCGAATTGTAGACCACGGATGATGCCGTAGGAATTTGTGTGGTTCATGTCCTGTTGGGAGATAATTTTTATTTTATAAGTAGTGTTGTTAAGGACATTCAATATACCAATCTTATCCTGTATAGCAATAATAAACGAGATATTTTATATATTTCACCAAGTCATAGATATAATTCTTATTCATGAGATTGTTATTCAGAATAAGTTGCCATAAAATTTCATATTTCATCATATTTCCGAATTGAACCTAGTTAAAGTAGCAGAATATACAATATAACTTGTTTTAGAATGATCAGAAAGCGTATTATCAGACGAATGCCCCGTTGGCTCGATGCGATCAGCCCGGCCGCGGGCGACACCCGCCCCCAGAGCACAGGGACTCTCTTGTTTCAGGACCCCTACGCGGTTCATCACTTCATTCGTTTTGCAAGTTAAGTTTACTTACATATAATAAAGGCTTGTTTTTTTAATAATTTCTACATTATTCCTGAGCTATAAGCTAATGATAAGATTAAGATAATTTTATAACTCAACTTAGCCCGGTCAAAGCGTCTTGTAAAATAAATGACTATATAATATCAACTGTTTACTGAAAATTATACAGTAAGTAACAAAAATATTAGGTACTGTGTCTTTTGGCTAGCAAAATTACAATGCAGTGTGATAATATTTTGAAAAAAACAGAAGTTAATTATATGATTAACATATTTAGGTACAGAAACTAATTATAATTAAAAACGTACCTTATAATTGATGACGACGTTGTTCTTAGCGGTCATGTAGTCAGCGATATTATGATCGACAATCAATCGAAGCAATCTATTGAGCAGCGTAAGATCTATCTTCTCGTATAACTTCTCGAAGCGCGACTCTAGTAGCACGTTGCATTCACCTTCACCGACCTCCCATACATCTTGCAGGTTGTTTATACCTGTATAATGTACAAAATATGGATTAAAATTAGTATTGTTTGCCGTTTGGTCCTAATTTATATCAAAACTGTTTCTTTAGAATAGTGTGGACAATTTGGTAGGAATAAGATTGTAGGTAGTATTGTATTTGGTTTTCATCTTATAAATTTTCGACATTCGCAAGTGAATCAAAAACTACAGAGTGCTTCAAGAGAACACAGAATCTTGAAATTTGGTACGAAACAACGTCTTATGGCGCATCCACACATGCGGCTTTTGGTTGCCGACGGCAGTTTGCTTGCGGCTTCGATACGGAGTGGTAGGAGTACGGAGTGGCAGCCGCCGGTAAAGCCGGCATGTGTAGATGCGCTATTATAGCACAGGTAGAGGAAAAATTGCGAAAAACAAAAATAATAAATACGTCATAAAAACAAACAGCTGTGACACAAACATTGTATTAAAATAAAGCCAAGTGCAGGTGATCAACCAAGGTGAGGTTTGTAACAAGGGGATGATATTTCTACACTAATCTCCATGCCACAACGCACACAATGGGCAATCACATTGGTTTCTTCTTTCTTCTTGTTCTAACATTTTCCGATGTTCCGTACACTGAGATTGGTTGCAAATTTAATACGTGATATGAAATATTATATCGAAAACTTCCCCAAGTTTGCAGAACTTTTGGAATTTTTTTCACAACCATACAGCAAAAAATAATTTAATTGCAGTTCCGGACTGCGGACAAGGTTGCAAAATGAGATTTATTGTCGTCCCAATGTACCATTCACTTGACCCAAGTTTGAAAACTTTTGGAATTATTGTGAATTGAATGTCTTGACTGACTGGAGTACTTCATGTCCGTATTCCTCATGAAGGCAACAAACAATGTCAAACACATTATTAAAAAAAAAAAAACAATACACATACCTTGACACCACTTATACACGAGCAGCGGCGAGGGCTCAGTGTCCGCCGGTTTTACCCACGGCGGCAACAGGCGACGCTTATCAGCTTCATACCACAGATACTGGTCCAGATACGCGTCTGTTATCTTCTCGAGAGGCTCCACGTCGTACACGGGGACCAGGTGCGAGTAGAGGTCCATGAATTCTATGCCCACCTGTGAATTTTTTGTGAATTAGATATAGAAAAAAAAACATGATTGACGAGGTTTCCTCAAACTTTTAATCATCAAGTATCTGTTTTGCAACAAATAGAAAATTAAAGATGGTATAAATTTATTATTGCTAAAACGAATAGTTTATGAAGTAGTTGAATATGCTAGCGAGCAACTTATATGGATATGATTGTTATAAATCCTCTACAATTGTAATAAACCAATTAGTCAAATAAAAAAGACTTGTGGCACTCGGGGACTGCCGCGGTAAAGCTATTGCATAGCATGCCTTCAAGCCACACCTCCGAGCCCGTCGGAGTGGTGAGCGTGAGGTTTTTTCGTTACGGAATTTCTCGATTCGGTCCCCGCGCTCAAGGCCCGCGATAGAAGCTATGCAATAGCTTAATAAATTCAATATAGAATTTGCTAATTTATATTGAATTAATAGTGAAACGAATGAAATCTTAAATTTGTACAATTCTTATAAACTTGCCTCTCTAAATGTTCTCTGAGTGAGCAAATGACGCTTAATTCTCGACAAGGCTTCGTGAGGGTTATCATACGCCTGTTCAATCAGCCCCAGCTCCTCCCTTTGACTCTGGTTAAGCCGCGACTTCACACTGTAAGCTTCTTTCAATCTCTCAAGCGCTAAGATGAGCAGTTTTGTGTCGTGTTTGTATGAGAGTGGGGGGAACGGTATGGGCGCGAAACGACGAGACTCCAACCAGTGGACTGTTGTTGTGTAGATAGCTACGGCCTCCTCTGGCGAGATGTAGGGACCATCCTGAATAAAAAAAAATATATGTTAACCCTGTATAAATACCCAAAGAGCACTTTTTAAATCTGTTAATAGTATTTGATAGGATTTATACTGGTTCACAATTTTATAACAACTATTTGATAGAATTTACAAATAGGCAAAAGCTTAGGGAAGCCTATATGATTCTACTACTTTTTACAAACTCAGAAAACTTAAATAAAATATACAAGTCTGAAAGCTAATTAACTACAATTTTAGCATAATTTATTTAACTGAAAATAACCTTAATTAGCTTTCTTTAAAAAACAGCTAACTCATTATCAAACTAACCTAACAATATGTCACATTCATTCCTATAATCATAAATTTCACAGATTATAAGCACTACAAACCTTAAGATAGTTATGTTGTCGCTCCTGTTCAGCCTTCAAGTACAACCGTGTCAGTCTACCGAGGTTCTTCTTACACACAGTCTTATCTACAGTCGCGCCTCGACGTATTCTCTCGCGGTTGTAATGTGCTGTGTTCGTCCACCAATCTGCCTTCATTTTGACGTAGCGGAGGATCATGTTCTCTATTGGCGTAGGGAGGCCGGGCACCTAGGAGGGTTAATTTTAGTTTAGAAAACAATATGATGTTGTTATTATTGAGAGTAATCATATTAAATTGAAAGAGAAGTGTAAGAAGGCAGTGAAAGAAAATGTAATGTTTAATATGAGTTATTATTGTTAATTTGGATATACTTGGAAACATTTTCTTTCACAATTTCCGTAAACTTTTTTCACAGACAATTCAAAAGAGCTAGTGACAGTGACTTCATTGGAAGATAAAGTGTTTTCATTGCACTTTTCAAGCTTGCTAGTAAACATCTTCTACTTGGATGAAAAACCTTTCCATTCATTATATTCAGTTACAAACCTTCCAAGGAATATTCGCCTTCCAACACCTCCAGGCTTCAGACAGATGCTGCAAGATAGTCCTCGCCTTATTCTGCTTGATACCTTCCGGCATCATGTCCACAATGTCGTGCATGACGGACGCGCGCAGCTCGAGGTCGAAGTGGGATTCGACGCGCTGCTTGGTCACCGTTTTGGCGACACCTATGTGTAAAAAAACATACGAGATGTAAAGAATATACGAAGAAATAATTTTCAATACTTTTGGTAAAATCAATGAAATCTTTATTTCAACAAATAACTTACCAATTGCAGTTATAAATCATTATTATATGCAATTTATAAAGTATGATTTTTAAAGGATAAAAAAATTATTCAAACAATAGTTTTCATAAAAAAGAATCATTCATTATCATCTTAGGCTTACTTTAATGTTACAAGTCTTACCTTTCGAGTGTCGTCCCTCAAACTGTCTGGATAGCAAATTTCCAAGCCACCTCTCCAATAGTGGTGTAATGCCTCTCATAAAGAATAGCCACACTCGCCAACCGGGCGCCCAGAAACCACATCCAGGACCTTTCGATACTGGGCCCTAGTAAGAATATAATTGAAAATTTAACATACTATAAATATTTTCAATATTGTAGTCAATATCTTAGATTATTGTATGTACTTTACAACAAAAATACTGTATAAAATAGATAGCAGCAATAAACAAAATTACAAGACGTAAGTTTGTTAAAGTTATAAATGCATTTTAAAAATATTTATTGAATTAAATTGTGACTGTTTGGCATTTGAGGCATTAAAATCAATAAATTCATTCAAATCATTCATGAGAATTTAAAAATTATAAAAAGATTAAACTTAGACTCACAGTATTGAATCTGTAATAGATGAGATGTTTCAAATCCTTGCACATCCTGATCTGTCTCATGAGCTTGTATTTATACCGATACATGCCGGTAAGTTGACCAACGTGGGCAAATATGTATTGCAGACCATCGGCCAGTTGGAATGAGTCCACATTGTTAAGACGGTATTGTACATGAGAGTCCACTATCAGTTTCGTAAGTCGGAGTATTTCACGACACAAGTGGAATGCTGAAAGACAATTATATGATCAATTTGACAGTTTATTTGAAAAAAAAAAAAAAATTTTTCGTAAGAACAAGAGCATATTTTTGTGAAAAATAGCAAAAGTAAGGAGTAGGGATGTAACGATACCGATACCGATACCAATATATCGGCCGATATAATCGGCAAGCCGATATATCGGTATCGCCGATTATAAAACAACCGATACCGATATCAAACAATTCAAAAAACCGCGCCCAATGAACGATGCGGGAGGCCGCCCGCGCGTGCGCACTTTGTTTTCTGAAAAAACTCTACCAATAGTAAACTTTTATTAGGTACTGATTGTATGTGTATAACTTAAAGTTTAACTGACTTTGTAAAATAATAATACTAAAATAAATGGTTTTCTTTTTTGACGTGACAACGTCTTAAATTAGGTTGCGGCTGGGAGTCACTTATGAAAAAGTGTAACGCTCGGTAACGTTACGATGAGTCACCGAACGAGAGAGAGGCCCGCCGAATGCCTTGCGTCTCTCTCCCACTCAACTATGATCGTTGTCACGTAAAATCTTCGCCCGTAAAACCGACTTTACAGGCAACCATTTTTTTTTTTATTTGGCATTGTTATTTAAAAGAATACGATTTACAGTTGAGTCTCTGTTAAATGTTGGTAACTTTTATGCATAATTCACTATTTATTTTTCTACCAAGCCATCGATATCGGTATCGGTATCGGTATCGCCGATATTTTATTACAAATATCGGTATCGGTATCGTATCGGCAAAATCATGTATCGTTACATCCCTAGTAAGGAGCATTTAATATTCTAAATATGTGTATCTTAAAGGCAAAATTTATAATCGACAATAATATTATAGCTTACCATTTCCGAACCGTGATTTCTTTCTCTCTTTAGTGGTGAGCGTTTTGACGGGCTTCAAGTTGAAGTTATAATCAAGATGGAGATAATTAAGGTTCTTTCTGTGAATGAGCAGGTTCAGCATATTATAGCCTTGTCTGCACACTTGGAGACCAGCCTCCACCCAGTCCAGTGTTGTCGTTTGGAAGAATTTCGTTGATTTGAACGAGCGGAATAAGTATCTGTTAAAGAAAAAATTATTAATTTACCATTTTGGGTCATTTTCATATGTAAATAATGTTTTACATTTAAACTAGAAACTTACCGCTTCTTCTGTGGCTTTGGTGGGCGATGTTTGAGCGCATTAAGTACATAATACTTCAGCAATTTCTGATACGACACTCGTACTTTTACAGGTTGCCCTGGTGGACAGTGTTCCTTGTACCAGGTTTTTACGAGCGGAACATCGATGGCACGGCGACAACGACCTGTATTAAAATTACAGAATTAACTATAAGAAATCTGAATAAATTGTGAGTGAGAAATGAGATCATTGATTATTAATAATTTGTGTAAAAATTTGTAAGTAGACTTGAATAAAACATTAACATACTAAATAATAATAACACTGATCTTACCTGATCTCATATTGAATGGCCTTGGTGCCCATAACAAAGCAATACCATTTGCTGTGTTGTCTGTATATAATGCAGTCTCTTGCAAGAAGGGAGTTACTTCTTCTGGCAAAACAAATTCTTCCTCATCAGGCACAGGATCAAGAGATTTGACGGTGTGTCTGTGCGAAATTGGATTGATAAGAGGATCAAAGTAGAAAGCTGGTAAATCTGGATCCTCTGTTTTGATGTATACCACATTTGGTGTATGATACCTGCAAAGAGAATTGTTATGTTGTAAATAACATAGTCATAGAAAGAAAGGAAATGCTAGTTTTAAATTAAAATTTGATCAAGATTAAATAATATGTTTTTAAGTACTCACCATGACAATTGTACAAAATGTGGCAAATTATTATACAAATATGGGAATGCAATTCTGTATTCAGTTCTGATTGGTTGTCGAATGATGATCTTGTTTATGTCATTAAATTCATTCCAATCCTCATCTCCAGCAGAATTGTCTTTTACCAGAGGTTCAAATTTAGGTCCTCCAGGTATAGCCATATTCAGAGCCTTTGCAGTGAAGAAACTCTTGGAATCAAATAGATAGAAATAATTATCGTCCACTAAATCTGTTAGCAACTGATTTGCAAGTCGATACAATGTCGCCATTTGCGGCAATGTCAAATTCCATTTCCTGTATGTAGACCCATTGACATGAACTGTTCCTAGTAGTGGTTTGTGATCGTAAAACCATGAAGCAACAGCGCCATCTTCATCTGGGTCCAATTCTATTTGAATTGGCTCAAGAGGTTCAACATCTAAAATATTGTCAGCATAATCCAGTGGAGGTTCCTCATCATCAAACGGGGGGAATCTCATTCTCTTGAAGTGTCTACGATCTCGCTTCTCGCGACGCATCATGATCCACATTGTACCCCATTGTGCTATATACACTGGTTCTATTACCCATGGAATTTCATTAACAAAAGTAATGGCTCCAGTAATGTGATAAAGAACTTTAACATCTCTGATTTGCTCCCAGGGCATAGGCATATTTTCTAGAAGCTTCATCACAGCATGTGGCATGTATTTAAGTGCACCGAGATACACACGCTTGTCATGTCTGTATTTTCGGCTAGTCATGTCACCATGGTCTCGAATAATTTTACGAATGTGTTCAGGTGGCATATCTTCCTTCTGTGCGTCGACAAAACCGAACTTTCGCTTTTCGGCGAAACGTTTTGACTGCAGTTGGAGCCATTTCGTAGCTGTTGAAGGAAAATAAAATTAACTTCCTATATCAACTAAAACAAGCAAATTCTTCAAAAAAGTAGTGTAGTCCCAAAATTTACTGATTATATTAACCAATTTTTTTTACAACTACTTAAGCTGGCAGGCTGTGACACAAACTTATAAAATCAAACTATTTCATATTATCATTATGAATTATGTAAATAGTGTTAAAATAAATGTTTGCAACAACAGCACTTTCCACTGATACTAGAATGGAAAACTAATATCCATTGCATATAATTTCCCCCACAGGAAATAGTTTCAACAACAATCTTTAATTGAGAAACCTTAGTGCCTTAAATGGGAATAAGATAAACTTAAATTTGTTATGTTTGTTTTCAATCCCTTTTATTGTACAGGTAAATTAGCTTGGAGAAATTTTTGCGTTTGTAGTAGTGTATGGTCAGCAAATAAAATAAAACATTTTATTTTTAGTTTTTATTTTATATATAATATGTCGTGGCCATATCGTAGATTTGCTCATTTCATGATATGATTGATCATTTCACGAAATGGTCGCATTTCAGGAAATGGCCAACATAGTTTGATCAGATCGTTAAATCGTCAACGTTTCACGATTTGATCATCCACATTTGGCCAGATCGTATAAAATATAGAGAGTCCATAAAATATTAAAAAAATTCAGAATATTCTAAGAACTTGTTTAGTGTCATTTAAGTTAGTGCCGCGGCAGCGGCCGGCGAATGCCAGAAGCGAATGGTTTTTGCAATAGAAAACAGTTAGGTTAGGTTAGGTTAGACTTTGATAAACAACGCACGAGCCGAGCGAGCAAAGCGAGCGTGCCGCGGTAGCGGCCGGCGAGTGCCAGAAGCGGATCGCTTTTTAAAAAACAAACAATCATAATAATATAGTAGGATATATAAATATATATCCTAAAAGAAAAAATGCGTCTTAAATCCTTTTATTTAAGACGCATTTTTTCTTCAATACATATAAGATATCCACATTTTCCATAGTACTCGAACCTCTTCGTCGTAAATTCTTTGCTATGACTTTCTTCATATTGTTATTAAACGAATTATGAAGTTTTTAACTGCGAATAATTAAATTTTCGCCAGCGGCCGCCATATTATCAGTTATCACATAAACACAGAGCTTGCAGCGCCTCTACCAATAATTAATGTAACTATTTTACGATATGATCAAATAATTTTGATCATTTCATGAAAAAACCGCGCGTTTAGTTGGCCATATCGAGAAACGATTTCTTATCATTGATCTGCCTAAACCACATCATGATGTGGCCAATAGACATTCGATCATTTCATGCAATGCGATCATTTCACGAAATGATCGATCATATCATGAAATGAGCAAATCTACGATATGGCCACGACATATATAAGGGATTAAATTAAATTAAATTAAATTTAATTAAACTATATGTGTTTCTCCTCTGAAAAAGATGAGACTTTATTTTAATATTTGCACATTTAACATACGTATAACTTTTACATTAACAATGTTACTAAAATGAAAAATTTACTAACCTGAAAAAGAAACGACATGTAAAGTTTAATTCTTTAGTTTGAGAAGTCAAAGGCTTGCCTCGACCATGTTTTAACACTGGAGCCATTTTGAATTAACAATATAAAGTTACAACACTTACACACAAATTAAACACTTCAACAAATATTATAACAATAATAACAAATAATAACAACAATCAACAAATACAAAATTTAACAATTAAACTACGTAATAATTATAATTTTTGAATTAAATGTGTGCTTTATGTTCTAACGGTACCAAACGACTGCACGTGGCACCTGCGGACAGCGTAAACTGGTTTATTCTGGTTTTGTGCGTGTTTCCACTTTCCACTATCAAGTGACGATTTATTTATTTGTTTTGTTTCGTAATTATTATGGTCAAATATTAATTATGAAACAAATTATTATGGACACGATATTTTATTGTTTCACGGTAGTCGCCTTGTCGTTTGCTCAAGGACGTGAAATTGAATGATATATTTTTTTTTATAAAGTCAAAACCATTTTCTTTCAAATAAAAACTTGTTTTTATTGAAAACAAAAGTGTTGCTAGGAATAAGTATAAAATTAAATAGTAATGTTAGGATATCGAAACATTTTTGTATAGGCCAGAACGATATAGTGGAAACGCGCTCTAAGATCTGAGTAATATACACACCACTACATATGCAAAAATTTCTCCAAGCTAATTTACCTGTAAGGGTGTTTACATTAAATTGATATATGATTATGAAAGATGATCACAAACTTGTTAACTGCCCTGTCTATGATGCTCAAAGACAGAAAATGTTCATTGAATGAAAAATTTACTAATAAAAACCCTCATGTATTGTGGAAATGAAGAAATGCAACGAACAGACAGCAGGTAGTGAATTCGCTTTATACTATACTAGCTTACCGCCCGCGGCTTCGCCTGCTTTGTATAAAACCTAATAAATTATATACTAAAACCTTCCTCTTGAATCACTCTATCTATCAAAAAAACCCGCATCAAAATCTGTTGCGTACTTTTAAAGATTTAAGCATACAAAGGGACATAGGGACGGAAATAGCGACTTTGCTTTATACTATGTAGTGATTGAAATTTCAAATTAATAATTGCTTATATTTAGTAGGGTGTCTAGTGTTTGATAAATTCTACATATTAATATGTATGAATGTATAAAAGTTCAAAGTTGCATGATAATTATAATCACCATGTTGTACCCTGTTTACTCGCAGGGAGATGAATGTACAATGTTATTTAAAAAGTAGTTGAGAGGACTGTTACCTATTCTACATAAATTTTATAATGTTACTAGCGGTCCGCCCCGGCTTCGCCCGTGGTACATATGAAAAATAGATGTTGGCCGATTCTCAGACTTACCCGATATGCACAGAAAATTTCATGAGAATCGGTCCACCCGTTTCGGAGGAGTATGCAGACTAACATTGTGACACGAGAATTTTATATATAAGATTCAGCTTATAGTGAACACATAGAACATAGCATGACCTGGTTTGCGTATCTGTGATCCGTAACTAATTCAATAAATAAGAAAAATAACAAATTGATCATTTAAGATTTTAGTATAAACAATCATTCATTTATTTTATAAGCATTATCATAATCATTCATTTTATAAACTAGCAGAAAATCAGAACGATAAACAAGTGTTATTTTTTCGATACAAACATAAATATATAACCTAAAAAGTTCAACAAGCTTTGCTTAAATAGAAAGAAAGGTGCTCACTCTTTTCTTTTATCTTTTCCTCTGGTATGTGATGAGGCTTCGGTGGTTGACTTGGGGGCACTGGCGGTGCAGCTGCAGCGGCGGCTGCATGCGCCTGCAATGCTGCTTGCTGAGCCGCCGCCAACTGCTGCTGGGCCATCATTGTGGCCCAGGGGTTGGGACCCAGCAAATACGGCGGCAGCGACATGGCTGCTACCTTTCTATAAACAAAAACGCGTGGTACACTATACGCTCATCCCTCATACAACGACCGGCAACCAACAAATAAAACTTGTTAACTCACTTTGCCTTTTACTCTACAGTTTATAAAGTTTATTGAACAATCGTTATAAATAACATTGAATAAACTGTATTAAATTTCACGTTTTCACTGGTAAAATTCAACGCAAAAAGCCAAACGACAAACGCAGCCATTTGCATTTTTGGCATGGACATAAAAAAAACATTTTGTCTTTGTTTTTCCCAGGGTTACCATTTTATCGATAGTCATAGAGAAAATAAGTATTTCTGTTTCATTTCTGTGGTATTTCTAAACTTCTTCTTCACTTTCTGTGGTTTTCTTTATTGTTTCCACAGAACAGTAAAAACATAATATAGAAGTGCGATAATGTCATAATTAGTATGAAAACCAGTGTCGCCAAACCCACACATTTAAACCGATAGTTATACAGTACACTACAAGTAAACTATGCCTTTGATTGGACAGCTTAATTTGAGTAAAAACTGACTTAGGTTATAAATTCAGCATTTCAATATGTACCCTAACGCACCATGTTACGGTTTATTTTAGTATAACATCCCTAGGTATATTAGCTGTTTTGTTTCTCATTGCACAGAAATTCCAAATTCGAAAACATTCAGCTACTCCACAACAGAGGGCGTTAGTTTTCGATAGATATAACTTTGAACCTCAACACATAGAGATAAGGTTGAAATTTGTGTCACTCAACATTAATGACATTAACTTGATATTTATCTGATGCTATGCCCTGAGGGATGTCAGCCTTGTTATCGATAATTCACAAATAAATATTTTTTGTGTATTTTTCTTTTCTTTCTTTTATATGAGTATAGTATAATGTGTCACATTTTGGAGTATGTTTATTACTACTAAGTACGTCTTTTTATATTATTATTATTAAATAAAAAACGGAATAGAATAGTATTAATCTATATTTACAAAATACAAACAGAAAATATGCATTATTTTAAATCTTGGAACTGCCGTAGGTTTGCTGTATCGGTGGCCTTTGTTAGACCGCTTAGTGCTGTTCGGCATCCAGTTAACTCGTCACGTTGCATTTATCCATTTCTCTTTTAAATTAGCCTCTTTGGGAAATCTATAAATAAATTGGACAAATGAAAGCTAAGGAAAAATAAAATAAAATTTAATATTTATAATGTTTGTCTTTTCTAAAGTATCGATACTGTCGATATGCGCCACAAGCATCACTAAAGCGACATTCGTTTGTTTATTGCAATAATATTCCAGAAAGTCTTGTTTGCTGTTCAATCTATAATAGTACTAATTTCTTACGGATTAAGGTTCATTTTGACTAGATATTTGTATACAATTTTGACAAATAACGACAAGCGAAGTTATAACATAAAATATAATTAAAATAAATAAAAATAAGACTTACCGATGGTATGAAATGCCTCCATTGCTGATATTATTTCGTCTGCTATCATTTTTGCACTCTAATACCGAACAACATGTCCTAATTAATGAATAAATATGGAAAAAAGGTTTGACAGCTGACAACCAACTCGAATATTTTTCTGCGCACAACTGAGAGCAAGTTAGGTGATCTTACCTTACCAGTGACACGTGGGCCACGCCCACATCACACTTCTATCTACTTTACTGTTCTGTGATTGTTTCTATGATTCATTTTGAATGTTTAGCACAATTTATATTAAAATTAATAAATTTATTGAAGTGAAACTTTTTTATCGGGGTTGGAAAATTTAGTGCAACATTTTTTAGTTACGCGTGACATTTTTCCGTTATCCGTTACGCGCCATATTTTTCTTATCCCTACCACGCGTGATTCGACGTATTTGTAAAGTTGCATCTCATTCTGCCTTACTCTTATCATTTAGGGGGATAAAAATATAGTATTTTCCTATTTCAGACCTACTCGATATGCACAGAAAATTTCATGGCTTGTAATTTCTACATAATATCATTTTTATACATCGAGATATTTTTTATACCATAGTGGACTACGGTAGTAAAAAAAATGGAAATAAAAATAACTGCGTTAAAAACAACCGACATCAGTGTTTGGCACCGACTTCAAACCTTCTTCAAACCTATTTAATAAATAGCACATCTAAATAATATGTAGTAATTAATAATATAAAATCTTTTTTATTTTTTACTTTTCCGTTTTTGAAGTCGGTTGTTTTTAACGCAGTTATTTTTTAATAATTTTTAGTGTATTTTTCAACACGAATCAAACGAGCCCAAACTCGATAGAGTTGAGTCA
Organism: Colias behrii; assembly: GCA_029959065.1. Taxonomy (NCBI): domain Eukaryota; kingdom Metazoa; phylum Arthropoda; class Insecta; order Lepidoptera; family Pieridae; genus Colias; species Colias behrii. Next base: position 3,493,660 of record JARWMC010000013.1, read on the forward strand.
ATATATTACTGAGTTCCTATGGCCACCTTCCGATTTCATCATCAAATCAGCTCTATGTCATGATAATGTTTCATCGCTATCCAATAATTTACATACGTATACAAAATTTCAGCTCAATCGGTTACCGGGAAGTGAATCAAAGTTACTTGCTACATTTCAATTAAGTCATCGAGTACAGACAAAAATGCTCATAAAATAAAAACTACTGGTCCTATCTGAATACAATTTTTATGGGACCAATTCGACACCATCCCGCATCGAAAAAAAAGAATCACGTAAATCGGTTCAGAAACCTCGGAGTAATCGGTGTACATACATAAAAAAAAACCGGCCGAATTGATAACCTCCTCCTTTTTTTTGAAGTCGGTTAGAAAAGAAAATAGTATATAGCTGTTAAAATATTGTATTAAAATTAACTATAATCTACATAATATCCCGAAAAGCAGGTGGTGGAGTGAGCACAAGATTTTCAAAGTGTATTTCATGTATTATTTCATTAATGGTTTCTTCCATCAGTTCTTCATCGCTGGATAAAATTTCACTGCTTTGTTTTGAGTTTGAACTACATTCTTCTATCCTTTGGGTTAAAGCTTCAGCCAAATCTGAATCAATTTCAGATTCTTTATTATAACACTCTATGTAATTATTCATATTTGATTGTGATTCTAGTATATCATCGTTTACGTTCAAATTGTAACTGTTGTCTATTCTATTAGACGAATCTTGCTGATTAACGGAAATTTTATCGTCATCATCAAAATTCATACTTTTGTTACTCACTCTTAACTCATTGGAATAGTGTAATTCAAGTTCAGCTCCTGGATTTCTTACATTTTCATCTATTCTACATACCGGCGATTTACAGCTATCATCGTTTTTAGCATCAAGAGTATCCGTAGTATTCAGAAAAGTATTGAGTAATTCTGTTGAAAATTTTACTGATGTTGGATTCATGTTTTTATCGATTACAATTTCCTCGTTGTTATTACTTATACTACTATTCATCACGTTTTTATCATATTGCGCTCTTTCTTCATTATTGCCAGAATTACTATCAGAATTAATAACACTCGACCCTTCTGTTGTATTTTTCGTGTTTAAAATTGTTTTATCATTGCTGCTTTGAATTCTTAGCCTTTCTACTAATTCTGTATTTTCTGACGCGAATTTTTTAACTACACTTTCCAGATTAATATTGGGATTCTGCCTCTTTTCATGTGCAATTTTAGCATTGATTCCATATACAGTACGATCATCGCATCCATTGTCTATTAGGTAATGTTGGGGCTGAAACAATACATTAACATCACACAGGTAATATTAAAGATTGTCATTAACTATACCTGAGGATTTGTGTTGAATTTTTAAACAAACCTTTTTTCTTGTTGCAATTAATTGAGCCAGTTCCTTAGCCAGGTTCACGGTTTCTTCAGGCAAATTAGTTTTAGTCGCTAAGGCTAAGCCGTAATTGTCAATTTTGGATATTCCTGATTCGATTTTGTGTTGATAAATGAGTCTTTTTTCTGAGTTTTCCGTGTCTTCTTCTGCAACGGCTGTATGTCGGCTGAAAATTTAAGTTATTTTTATTTTAAACAAGGTTTAATTTCATCAATATAAGGATGGAATGGAAAGCGCATTTTTTATTTACTTAACAACGTTGAAATACAGGTCTTCCAGCCTTGTAAGATACATGAAATGTGTTGTAAAAAATGTAAAGGCTTCACTTGCTATTAGCTCTTCACATATCGCCCATGCTATGGTCGTACCTTCTTCAACTGATGTGCCCCTAGAATATTATTTGTTAATATTTTACATTTTCTTTTACCTTATGGTTTTGCCTTGGTTTTGCAGATTCTTTTCGTTTTTTTTTTAATTTTCCAATAAGGCGAAATTAATTAATGATGGTCTTACCTACATAACTCATCTATTATAACCAAGCTACATCGAGTAAGCCCTTTCAATATGTGTTGGATTTCTTTCATCTACAAAGAAAATGACGATAAATAATCCTCATAAATTTTTAGGAAACAGTTTTATTACAAAAAATTAAGAATTTTTAGACCTCAATTACGTATGTGGATGCGTTTAACTCGACGCTATCATTAAAACCTATCCTGGAAAAAATACGGTCGCAAAGTCGCAGAACAGCATTTGTGGCTGGAATAAAACAACCTAACTGAAAGGAAAAAAGTTAATTTATTAAAGCTAATAATAATTAAAGTACCTAAGTATTTACTATTGAAATAATGATCAAATAGTAAGCTTACCTGAGCCATAACTTGCATGATAGCTATTTGCTTGATGTAAATACTCTTTCCTCCCATATTTGGTCCCGTAATTATTGTAAAATTATATTCAGGACTTGCAAACTGAAACATTTCAACCACCATTAATATAAAATCAATAAAATAAAATATATCTACAGATATTTAATTTGAAATAAAAACTGTTACCACATCATTAGGACTAGGCATAACTTGACTATTGTAGTCTAAAAGAGGATGCACAGAATTCCTAATATCCATATAGTCGTTAAAGTCTGGACGAATGTATGAGCCAACTGTACTAATCTTAAAAAAAACACACACACAAATTAATTGGACGTTTACAATTTCAAACGTTAAAAAATTAAGAGACAATCAAATAATATTACTTGCGCTAAAGCTATCAAAATATCCAACTCTGCAACATTTTCACAAAGCTTGTAAAGACTTGGCATAAAAGGTCTCAAGTCCTTCAGTAGAGCAGAAATAACACTAAAAAGGGAAAATGAAGACATGGTATTTTATGTTCGATATCGGTCTTTTTGAGAAGGTACTATAATAAAACAATTTTCCATACATATTACTCATTTTCTGAATTTCATTAAGAGCTTCTTTGGCTTGGTGATCGAGTACCACTAACTCTTCTGTTGTCATTGTCACAGACGATCCATTAAAATGCACCTACCAAAACAATAACGCATATAATGGACCACAAAATAATTTATTACAGCGCGAGTAGATCAATATATAAACCTGTATAAATATTGCCGGTAAATCGTTAACATTGAAATCTCTGCGATTTTTAGGAGCAACTGGTAAAACAACATGAAAGCCTTTCATAACATTTTGATTCAATCGAATGGGTAAATCATAAGTCTCACTGAGTTGTTCTACAATCTTTTGAATATCTTCAATGAGTTCTGAATACGTTCTTCTAGCAACATCCAGAAGGCCATTTATTTCTGGTTTCACAGCGAAGCATCTCTGAAGACTTCCCATAGCACCTTTCTCCAAATGAGCATCATCTAACAAAACACCCCGTATACGTTCTGCTATTTCATTGTAATGTGGGTTTTCAAAATCCTAATGACATAAGATGTAATAAAAAACTACTAAAATAATATATAGGAACGGCAATCTGAAACGCGCAAAATGATTTGCAACAGTACCTACCATCTTAATTTTCCTAAGACGACCACTCTCAGCTGGTTTCAGAGCATCTACCAAATTTGGGACCATATCCATTGTAGTTTTCAAGAGAAGCGTTTGATTCAGTTGCGCTTCCCCATGTTTATCCATTTGTTGGTTCGTCTCTATGCAGAGTAAGAGAATTTTGTCTATTTCAGACAATTTCTTTATAGTGTCCTAGATTAAGAAAAATTGAAGCTTTTAGAAAGGCAGGATTTACCAGAAAACCGAAGTTTCCCATACAAAAAAAACGTATTTTGTAATAAAAACGCATTGATACTTGTAACCCAGACATAATCCCAGAATCGTTTTCAATCAATTCTTGCACTGCATCCAATCGAGCTTCTATAAATTCCTTTTTACAAGAAGGTTGGAGTATTGCAGCTCTCAATGCCCGGATACCACCTACAGTATAAGTTGGACCAAGAACACCGAGTAAACAACAAGTTGGCCCTGCTGATGGTACTAAAGGCTGAACAAGCTCCAATTGTGTTGCTGTACCTACATCTACGAGTAAATAAACGACATTTTTATTGGGTGCATAAAATTCAGAACTAGAAAAAGTTACATCGATTTTAGGTACCAATAATCATTGTATTCTCAGATGAATGATATTCGATTTTAATAGATTCTCTGGCAAAAACTATGCATTGTATGTACTCAACATATTTGAGCACCGCTGCAGCAGCTGTGAGTGCGTAAAATCTGAAACATGGTCATTGCTATCATAGAGAATATAATCATTAAATCATATCAATTTCATAATCATGACTTGTGCAATATTTAATTTTCCTTTGTCACCTCTCTATACCTCAAACGTCTCATCGAAAGACATCAAAATATGATTATACCAATTTGCTATAGCAACGAATTTAATACCGCAAATGCAATAAATGAAATATTTACTAATATTATCATCACGCTAAAACCAATAGGAGCGGAGCAATGCGGGTGAAACCGCGCGGAACAGCTAGTATTTGATAAAGGCAATAAAGGTATGATAATATTGTATGAATGAATTAAAATTAAATATCACGAAGAATTATATATCTATTATTGAGAATATAAGTAGGTAGTATATTGATGATGAATATTATGACGATTTACTTATGCAATACTTGAAGGTAGACTGCGCTATATTGTGGCGCACAAAGTGATTGTATTTGCTGTCTTCCAGTCGCATCATTAAAATGTCGTCTTTGCACAGCTGTTAAATTGATCAGAGGATATTGATCTTTGATCAATTGGTACAATTGGCTGGGCTGTATTCCTTCACAGAATGTATGCGGCACAATTATCTAAAAATATCGCATGAATTTTTAAAGATATGCCAGCTATTATCTATTTAATCAGAATAATCTTATCCTGCACATGTCTATATTTACAAATGAAATGATAAATCATTCATAATATTATATGCCACTTGACTACCATAGCCTGCTACTTCGTTCGTGTGAGAGCCGGTAAAAAGGGAGGTTTTTATTTATTTCGTAGATGTTATCCCCGTGTAACGCCCGATCGCTGGGAATGATATGTTGCCCCTTAACACGTTAGCTGCGAAACAGGGCTTGAAACACCCTGTCCGTGTCTCGTCGTTATAGCGGTAGGAAAAAACTTAAACTTCTCTGTCGTGCGGGAGGCATAACTTCCATCTGGTTCAGTGTAGGAAAGTGATATCTATATATCTGAGATGTGCTATTGATTCCTAGTTCAATGGTATACCGACCTTAATACCGGGTTTCTTAGACCTCGTGCCGCACTGAACAAATAAAAATTCTAACACAGTGCGGAACGAGGTTGCGAACACCTCGTACCACCGCGCACCTCGTACCGCACCCTAAGCTAGCTTCACGCGGTTAGTGTTGTGCAACGCATTCGAGACTATTTGTGGAACAACTTATTGAAGCTTTTACAAAGAAGGACTTGAATGTGGATACAGGTAATTTTCAAACATCCTAACTACTCGTTATAATAAATATCGTTAATAGAAACGTGAATGTGACATGTTGAGTAACTTTCTTCAAATAGGTTGATAATCATGATTACTATTAGTGTGTTTGTTCATTGAATCAACTAGCGGCAAATCCAAAACACCCGGCAATCGGTGTATGGCTCATCAAAATTTAACTCTTGCCCAAGTCAACAAGCCAACAAACAAGGCACATCATCTCTTAAAGGGATCAAAGAAGAGGAGATGTGTAGGATGTTACGAAAAACTCCGCACCTTCTTAACAAGTCGTGAGGCCGACAAAAAAGTAAAGAAAATTCTCACAGAATGCACTGGTTGCAAACAATATTATTGTTTGGCCTGTTTTAATGAAGTAAGGGGAATGAAAAACATCCATAAGTTTGATAAATAAATTACAATTAAATAAAATCGATATTTCTTTTCCCATCACTAAATTATATGAAAAACTGCTATTGTTCAGTGCGGTATGGGGTACATCAGACCCCACATTTTATTTTACCCATAGAATCTAAACTAACTAATCTAACCACGGGCGGCGGTAGATTTAGGTTAATGAAATCATTGTTAATAAAAATCACGACAAAAGCCGCACACTTTGTCTTATTTGGCGCCAATAAAAGGATTTTGGTCTCCTACGGGCGGTGGGGTTTAATATGCCTCGTGCCGCCACAATATCTGGTATAGGACAAGGTTTAAAACGACCCGTAACGCAGTAATGGAAAGTACAGATATATCTGTGCCGCAGGGAACGTGTTAAGACCGGCGCGGAGGCGGGAGGAGGGTGACACAAAATATTTTAAAACTTGTCTTTGTCAGTCTCGTCTCATTATATAATGACCAAGAGGAAAATGATGGCCATCTCCTCTATCTTTCACTTATAATTTAAAGAGAACGTTACATAGTTTTTGTACCTGAAGTAAAACCTAAGTTTAAATAAGCACTACCTATTGAGAAAACAGTTAGGTATTTTGAAATCAAACACAGACACACACATTTTGCTTAGATTATATAAAAATAGATATAAAGATTATTAAGTCACAGATACTTTTTAATTTTTATCACTTACAAAACAGATACCATTAAGGAAGGTTATCAATGATAGATATATTTTAGAGAGAGATTATATTTTGCTGAAAGTCACCTCAACAGGGTTGAAAAAGTTTATCTTCGTCATAGTGTGAGTGTATAGCAACGTATCGCTAAATTGGCATAGGATTAAATTTGGATGCCGAAGGTCTATAGCAGCCATTCCTATTTCTCCGCGGGCCATACCGCGACCTTCTGAAATAGCTGAAGGTAGGAATTTGTTAAAATATTACTATATTTAAGTGTTTTTTGTTCTGAAAAGTAGGTAAGGACTATTTGTTTAATATGTTAGTGAGAAGCATAAATAAACAAAGATTAAAGAATTATATCTTTGAGACAATGATGAAATGAATAGACAAAACTTTCATGAGAATAGTAATTTTTATTGATAACATTGTCTTTGACTTGTCTTTGATATTATATAGTAAAAAGTAAGTATTTAAGTACCTACCCAAAATGACACTAGCTTCGACAAAGCTTGTGTTTGTCGATCGTGCTGATCGATTTCCGCTGTGTGGTCCTGAAAGTTATCTCTAAGTTATTATATGAATGTTGTTCAAAGCACTAAATCAATTATAATATTATACATCATACCCCTGCTACTGCTACTAATATATCGTATAGCAGCTGGTCGGTTCTTTGGCGTGCAAAAAGATGAATCCAAAACTGCAGAGTCGCTCGCTAAAACGCGAGGCGGTATACGAGAACTTGACGACGAATCCAATTTAGAACTTGATGTTATTAGTCTGTGTTCGTTATTTGTTTATTTAAATAAATTATACAATAGTAGTTACCTACATCTATAGAATTATACACGAACAACATTTTTTACCTAGTTATTAATACTTACTTTCTTTTCACCGTTGGAGGTAGTCCTGCGGGTGGTCCCATGGATAATTTTCGTTTTCTTTCTATTTCATTGTATTTAATAAATTGATATCTAGGAGCTTTTGCACAAGATCTTGATGTTTGTAACGAAGCAGACATAATGGGTAATTTTGTTATAGCCCCGCGAATGCCTTGCAAAAATATACAAATTTCAAGGTGAGGTATAGTTTGATATAAGTTTCACTTGATTCTTATTTTCTAATCTTACCCATTGTATCATCTCTAAAAACGAACTCATTTTTTCCTTTGCGCTTAAAGCTAGTACTAAGGGTGCCTCTTTTCACAACATTCATTGTCCAATTTCCAACAACTTATAAATCGTTTCTCGAAATCACCTGACTACGAGAAGTTCGATTAAACTTTTTAAATAAAAGTTCTAACTTTAATCTATTTCATTTATTACTTATAAAATTCAAATATTTCCCGCGTCATTATTGACTACGTTCTGGAATCTGGAATAACAGGAGTAACTATTGTATTGCGCCAAAATTATACATTTATATGTAACTCGTAACCAGAAAATCTGTATCTAACCTTAATTCTTGGAATTACCCATAAAACAAAAAAAATATACTGAATTTAAATCTTTTAAAAAAAGTGCTATCATAGAATATACTGTTTTTAGACGAATTTTCTAACAGGCATTTTGAGACTTGAGAGTGACATTTTGATCCATTGATAAAAATTACAGCTGATTGTTTTGTTTGTTATTAATATTACTAAAATCAATTCTATTCAAATTTAATTTAACAGAAAACACATATACAGTTATCCTTCTCCACAAAAGTAAAGACTCAAGAGTATGGTGCCGTTAATGTAAGAGTTTTTCTTATTCGGTTTACATGTAAGTTGTTTTCTACAATTCGTTAGCAAGGTTAACTGGAACAGACAATTGAATTAATTCCAATTTCTATTTGTCATGAATCAGCAATAGTTAAATAGTGTTTCACAATTGTTGGCAACTTATTAACTGTTATAAAACATCCCGCTAATAGTTCTCGTGTCAACTTTCTGTTTAATAAAAAAAGTTGTTCAAGTACTGGGATTGCGTATTTTGCAAGTAAGTTATTATATCATTTACAAATATGTCATTTTCAGTTAATTATTTAATACATTTTAATTATATTTAACAGTAACAAAATATTTTGTAATTGAAAATTGTTACAACTATAAAGTTATTCCACACTACTGACATGTTACTTGTTACTATACAATTATTATATTAGCGTATTCATCCACAAAATATCTTTATTAACAATAAAGTACTATTGAAATTTATCAGCCCCAGTCTGGTTCAAACTGGACGTAATGAATGTTGGCTTTTTGATAACCAGCCTATTGATTACTGCTGTTTTGTGATGAACTACTAACACAGTACTAAATGAGTTATTTTGTGAAGTAATTGTGCATATGAAGTAAAATTTTCTTCCTTATTAAAATCAATATATTTATAATGTGGATGACAAAGTAGACTTTTGTCCCAGTAGAACCTGGTTGAAATATTTAGCAGCTTAACAATAATAAATCATATTATTGCAGTATTTTAAACCTATGTTAAAATATTATAAATTTTAAATTTTGTTAAGTATGTACTAAAACCTTGCTAAACTAGCAGACGGCAACTGTATATATTTTTCTGTTTATCGATTAAGCATAAAATAAATATTATAATATGTACATTATCAATAGAAAGCCGTATACAGGCAAAACTACAGACATGCCAAATATGATTTATCATTAATTATGCTTTATATTTAGAGCCTGATCATAAGCGGCAACTTCTATTATTTAATAACAATAAACTCAAAATTTCCAGTCATGTCTACTATATTTATTTTAAGACAGTGATATGATTAACAGTATGATGAAAATGCAAATATACTAGTCCATGCATCATTAGCATGATCACCTCCAAATGATAACCTTATAAAATGATAATAAATATAATTGAAGTGTTCAGAAAAAATATTGTACTGTTTGCCTGTTAACAATGTTATCATGTAAAATCAACATTTTAATCAATAATAGTTATGAAGCAACATCACAGATAACAAAATTTGTGATCTCGATCTGTGAACAAAACACAAAATTTATGCAGCTGCAATCTATAGCATGACCTAGTAAACTTTGGTTCAAATGTTTTACAGTTTATTAGTATAGATTGTATAGAAGCTCATTATCTTATAATCGATATACTAATGGTAATGTATGCGGTGTAGGTACAAATTAAATTAACAGCTGTTTTTGGAAATTATTTGATTATTATCAAATTTTTATAATACATGGTGTATTTTTTTAAATGGATTGGAATATAATCACTACATAGTATAAAACAAAGTCGCTTTCTCTGACCCTATTTCCCTATGTCCCTTTGTATGCTTAAATCTTTAAAACTACGCAACGGATTTTGATGCGGTTTTTTTTAATAGATAGAGTGATTCAAGAGGAAGGTAGTATATAATTTATTAGATTTTAGACAAAGCGGGCGAAGCCGCGGGAGGTAAGCTAGTTTTTTATAAAATAGTATTTTTAGGCATGATAACTACATGTCCATTTCAAAATTTTGATTAATCTTCTGTAAATAACATTGGTACCTATTCCAACCGTTTAATGGTACTTATTCTTTATTTAAGTACCTACTATATTTTTTGCACATTTTTTATGCAAAAAGTGTAAGTTATGCCTATACCTGCTTATGAAATTTTAATGTAATTAAAAAAATGGGTTTGTTTTTACAAAACAAGTTATTATCAGTCCCGTTAACGTCGCAAGATAAGGCGATTTTCGACCGACGCAAATGGCAAAACGAGCGTTTCAACAAACATTCCATATTCTTCTATCGCGAGTGAGCGAGACGACTGTCGAATCGTCGCCCCTACTTCAGTAATCAAAGCGGTCTACACTCTACACACGTCTTGTGGGCCAGATGACGCGTGACGTCATTCATAGTACGTAGCTCTCAGAGAAAAGTGTTGTAGCTCGCATCATCGCGTTATCTTGTAGGGGTTGGTAAATAAAAGGCGATAACGCGCACGGAGGACACTGTACTATATGATATCACACTCGACGGAGGCGTGTTCGTGACAGTTTCCGGTCAAGTGGGTTCCATTTATTAGTTTATTAGTATTGAAAGTTCACGCAAATCGTGCGGTTATATTGACTTTTCTTTTGTGATTATAAGAAGACAGTGAAAATGGCTCTGACCAGGTATTTTTTGATGAAGACAAATTTTTGCACGTACCTACTTATGCATGTTTAATACTTATAAACTTTTAATAACATTCTATAAAATATTAAAAATTGTAAACAATGAAGAGAGGTAAGTATAGCGCCCGGCAAACTTCTTGGCCAAAAAGTAGCGTGGTGGGGGAAGCTTGCGCATATAAAAATGTACCTACTAAAACTTGATGCGCAAACTTCCCCCACCTTGCTTCTTTTTGGCCAAGAAGTTTGCCGGGCGCTACAATTAATAATCGGGAGTATGATCGAGATTCAAGTGTATTTTAAATTATTATGGAATATCGGTCATGACTGTTATCAGTAAATATGTATTAAGTAATTTAGTTCATGGACAAACAACATTTATTTACTTGATTTCCTTACTTGCAATTTGCGTAGTACAGCATGTTATTGAAAAAGGTACTAGTTAAGGAAAATAGAAACCTTTGTATTACATACGTCAACGTGGAATTTAAAAATATTTAACCACGACCATTTAACCGCATGTCTCATAAAACTATTATAAGTGCAATAGGCATTTAGTTTAATTCCTCATTATAACAATAGTGTTGTTAGCAGTTTGTTAATGCCAATTCAGTCTATTTAATACCGGTAAATTAAGTGGTATTTTTCACTTATTAAGTACCTACCTAGCTTGTAATTTAAATAATTAAACAACTTAATTCATCGGTTAAAGAATAATTAAGTACTTAGCTTAATCACAGCTAGTTTATGTACTTATATATTTTTTTTGTTATACATTTTAAAGAAACGTGCAATACGCGACTCTAAGTAAACAAAATACCTAACAATTTATTTATTTTTTTGTTCTACAGTTTAAAAAATAATCTCCAATTCGCGACTCTAAGGACGCTATCGTTGGTTTCCATAAGCGTCATGTCGCCTCAACAGAGTGTTCAAGAGGTGTTCAGGACAGCTGACTGTGTATGCTTCGATGTGGACTCCACGGTTATACGGGACGAGGGGATCGATGAGCTTGCAAATTTCTGCGGCAAAGGAGACGAAGTGAAAAGGCTGTAAGTACATACGATTATTGAACAGCCTGTATATACCTATTTTAGGGTGTGTCGTTGTTGTTGATTTTATGTACCTACGATTATTGAACACGCTGTTTATAGTTTAAGGTGTGTCATTCTTGTTGATTTTATGAAGCAGAAATTGTTGAGTGCTGTTCAAATATTAAATAAATTAGTTAGATATAAAAAATACATTGCATAAGTACCATAACGTAGGTACCTTTAGAGCACGATACTATACAAAAACTCAAATAAAAATCGAAAGTAAACATGATACGAAAAATGTTATAAATTATAATAATAAAAGGCATGGCAGTAATTCAATGAAAATATAAGCTTTAAGTTGAGTGAGAAGTGTCTAAAAATTTATTATAATGAAATTACATAGTATAATTAGATCCAGACTGGCTTTTTTTATTTATTTATTTATTAAAAAGGTTCATCAACAGTTGTTACATATTATACGTATCTTTCGCGTTAAACAGTTACAATAAGATTTATAACTTATTATGCACAACAATTACAGATGAACACAACATTCACAGAATCTAATAATAAATTAGGCGAAATATCTATACACGATATATCTATACAATTAATTTGACAAAAAGAAATGTGTGTGCTCCACAGAACAGTAAAAACATATAGAAGTGCTTTAATGTCATAATTAGTATGAAAACCAGTGTCGCCAAACCCACACATTTAAACCGATAGTTATACAGTACACTACAAGTAAACTATGTCTTTGATTGGACAGCTTAATTTGAGTAGAAACTGACTTAGGTTATAAATTCAGCATTTAAATATGTACCCTAACGCACCATGTTACGGTTTATTTTAGTATAACATCCCTAGGTATAATAGCTGTTTTGTTTCTCATTGCTCAGAAATTCCAAATTCGAAAACATTCAGCTACTCCACAACAGAGGGCGTTAGTTTTCGATAGATATAACTTTGAACCTCAACACATAGAGATAAGGTTGAAATTTGTGTCACTCAACATTAATGACATTAACTTGATATTTATCTGATGCTATGCTCTAAGGGATGTCAGCCTTGTTATCGATAATTCACAAATAAATATTTTTTGTGCATTTTTTTTTCTTTCTAATAAATGAGTATAGTACATTGCGTCACATTTTGGAGTATGTTTATTACTACTAAGTACGTCTTTTCATATTATTATTATTAAATAAAAAACGGAATAGAATAGTATAAATCTATATTTACAAAATACAAACAGAAAATATGCATTATTTTAAATCTTGGAACTGCTGTAGGTTTGATGTATCGGTGGCCTTTGTTAGACTGCTTAGTGCTGTTCGACATCCAGTTAACTCGTCACGTTGCATTTATCCATTTCTCTTTTAAATAAGCCTCTTTGGGAAATCTATAAATAAATTGGACAAATGAAAGCTAAGGAAAAATAAAATAAAATTTAATATTTATAATGTTTGCCTTTTCTAAAGTATCGATACTATCGATATGCGCCACAATCATCACTAAACCGACATTCGTTTGTTTATTGCAATAATATTCCAGAAAGTCTTGTTTTCTGTTCAATCTATAAAAGTACTAATTTCTTATAAATTAAGGTTCATTTTGACTAGATATTTGTATACAATTTTGACAAATTACGACAAGCGAAGTTATAACATAAAATATAATTAAAATAAATAAAAATAAGACTTACCGATGGTATGAAATGCCTCCATTGCTGATATTATTTCGTCTGCTATCATTTTTGCACTCTAATACCGAACAACACGTCCTAATTAATGAATAAATATGGAAAAAAGGTTTGACAGCTGACAACCGACTCGAATATTTTTCTGCGCACAACTGAGAGCAAGTTAGGTGATCTTACCTTACCAGTGACACGTGGGCCACGCCCACATCACACTTCTATATGTTTTTACTGTTCTGTGGTGTGCTCTTATGATAAAAGAGTTCAGATTAAAATGATTAAATACAACAGGCGATATTAAAAAAATAGTTATTACAATAAATATTTCATCTATTACGGACAAAAAGACAATTATGTGTGAATATGAAAAATAATTAGGTCTTAATGTTAAGCATTGCTTTCCGAAACTTATAGAGGGAGTCTGAGAAAATATCTACTGAATTGCTATATTTATTGTGTAAGGTGCAAAGTCTAGGAATAGGGGAGTTGCGACCCAGTACATTTATGTTTTGACGTGCAAATAGCAAGTTTGTGATTTGTTTTCTTGGATAATGCTTAGGGATATTGAATTTAAATTGATTAAGAAGCTTCTCACAGTCAATTGCATTTTGAAAGACTTTATACAGAAAAACCAAATCCAACAGATCTCTACGTTGTTCCAATTATGTCATATTAAACTTTTTCAGTCGGCTTTCATACGATTTAAGCTTTTTTGATTCGCCTGCGCAGAACACTAAATGGTTTGTAAACCTGCGTTGAATACGCTCTAATCTGAGGATATGTGTTGCGTAGTGTGGGCGCCAGACAACAGAACCGTATTCTACTATACTTCTTACTATAGAGTTGTATAAGATAATTTTTGTTTGGGCATTTTTAAACATTTTTGTATTGCGAGTAACAAAGCCTAAAGTTTTTGAAGCTCTTTTTACTATGTCATCTATGTGCGGTAAAAAAGTTAACTTTTTGTCCACCAATATACCCAAATCTCTTATAGTGTCAACTTCATTAATAGCGGTGTTGTTAATAACACCACTGACCCTACGACAAAAATTCATATAAAAACATTTTTTAGTGTTCAATATCATGTTGTGATTTTTGCACCAGGTCACGATTCTATCCACGTCGTTTTGTAGGATAACACAATCTGATGGTGATTCAATGACCTTCAGTAACTTCAGATCGTCTGCGTACATGAAGGGGGTCGAGCTATATATGCATTGGGTAATATCGTTTACAAATATGTTAAAGAGAATAGGGCCTAAATTTGACCCTTGGGGAACTCCAGAGGTAAAAGTATATTTCATTGATTCAAATCCATTAAGAACTACGTAGAATGATCTTCCCTGTATGTATGATTTGAGCCATTGCAAAAGTGAACCTGCTAAACCATATTCCTCACATTTTGAAGCAAGTATGTGATGCGGTACCTTGTCAAAGGCTTTGCTAAAGTCTGTGTAAATAACATGTACTTGTTCCCATATCTAATGCCTGTGCAATGCTATCAAGATAGGTGCGGTTTGTAGTGGTTGATCTCATTTTAATGAATCCGTGCTGGTGACTGGAGATATAGGGTTTAAAATATTCCTGCAACTTACGACTAACGAATGATTCTAGTATTTTACCAAATGCACCAAGTACCGAAATAGGCCTGTAATTTTCTATATTGGAGTTATCGTCACTTTTATAAATAGGCACAACCTTAGCCGCTTTCCAAGTCGCAGGGAATGTGCCTGTACTCAATGAACGGTTAAATTTTTAATAAAGCATGCTATATTAACAACTAGGTAGGTACCTATTCATTACTTGCGCGGAAGTAGGCCACCGTGAGGTTTTAGTCAGTAAGAGTCTGACATAACCGTTCTTCTGCCCCCGAAGCAGTCGGTATTCATGATGAATTTCCTCACGTAAAAAAAAGAAATATTTCATCATGATCCATTGACTTACTTTTTGACTTTCGTTACTCGGTAAAGATTTCTTTGGCTTTCTAATACATAGTAAAATATTTTTTAAAGTCGACTGAGTACTTTTTGAGTAAAATTTTTACAGAAAATCCTCTATAATAGATTGATTACAAAAAAGAGAGTATTATGTAATATATTTTGTGAATAGATAATAGGTAATTTGCGTAACAATTTCACAATACAAAACAATTTCTAAATATAATCTTGGTAATAAAATAATAATCTATACGATTGATAAGGACGAAATCCTGACTTATTTTTCCGTTTGTAATGCGCATAATTTTATCGAGGCTGTGTGATATTATACATTTATACAAAAATAAAAACAACTATTGCGATTCGAAATAATAAGTTATTTTTATTTGATACGTCAACAAGCTCGGTCAACAGCCACATCAGGAATGATGCAAATATTATCCGGTTCAATTTAAAAGTTGGAGACATACCTATGTAGTTTTAAAAGTAATACTACTTTAATAATCTGTGGTAGTACTATCGGAATATAAGGAAAACAACAAGCATTATTGAGCCTGTCTTAAAATTATGGTTATTACTTATTTATTTTTGATAAAATATGTTTTGGGTTTGTAGCGACACCTCGCTCTGAATCGCGCAAGCGAAATGTTTTCGCTACAGAGCAATATAATACAACTTTCCGACATCATCCATTGATAGGGGCCTTAACGGCCGGCCAGTCGAGTAGACTGGTCGAGGATCCTTCTTTTTCGATGGAGGAATTCCACCTTCCTTCCTCCACAGGTTCATGTTTTTAAATCAGTTGCCCATTGTAATTGTTTTCATAACATTTCAATATAAGTAGCGCATAAACACTTTTACGCACTCTTGTCACAGATTGTATTGATTTTAATAAATAATATGATAATATCTAATAAATTGTTTATAATTTAAACACGATCACCTTGAATTGCCTCAAAGCAAATATGGTTAAAATATCCGCAGACTTGTTTTTGAGTACACCCATTAATTTTAAAGTCATCGCCCTTAAACAACCGGCTTAAATTCGGCAAAAATCTGGTCCTGACCATCCTGAAGGTGGCTTGTGAAGGGACAAGAAACTGGCAGACTTATTTAGGAAAGCGTTTTCGATACCAGAATGTAAAATAAATATCGATTTGAGTGACCGCAATAGTCACCTGCCCTTATAGTAATATGCAATTTTGCAAAAATCCTTTAGAATAAATTTAGTTTTATATTTCGTTTTATAGATCTTCTTGTACTGCTTCTTTATTACTTACCTATATCCGATAACGTTCATTGTTAATAGCATTCGACAAATGTTTCAACTTTCAGTTGAATTACATTTCAAAAACTATCTTATCATAACAAACATAGCAACCAAATTTGTAATCAATACAACAACGTAATTTGAAGTCCAAAAATAGAATTACATACTTTTATATAGAGTTCTTATCGGCGCTAAAATGTATTCTTTATTTTTACAGAACTGCTGAAGCCATGGGCGGTAACATGACCTTCCAGGAGGCACTTAAGAAGAGGCTAGACATTATCAGACCTACTGTCAGTCAAATTAGACAATACCTAGAAGAATTCCCTATTCGACTAACACCAGGGATCACGTAAGTTTTTTGGATATTATACATTTCCTTCCTGTTTAATTTACAGGTAGCAATAATGTTTTGAAAACATCAGTATAGTAGCAAGAATAAAACACGAAACTACCTCATATATAATAAATCGAATAATCTGTGACCTAAAATACCACTATTACCAAATAAAATTTGTTTAGAATATTTAATCTGAAAAACACTTCAAAAGAAAAGGCATTACTTGCACGTGCGTCTGCAATTCAACACACATGTGTGGCTTCATGATAAAATACCCATTAAAATAACGAATTGAGACATAATACAAACTGACCGATACATTACATAAATACATGACACATGAAACTATCCAGTTATTACCACTTTAGGTGACTTTATCACCGCGACCCGACCCCGTCTGACTCAATAGTGTAAATATTTAATTCATTACAGCATTGATTGCCAAATTTCTCCATTAACAACGAAAACAATGATATCTCTAAAGATTATATACGTTTCCATATGATTTCATAGCTTTTCATTGAGTAAAGACGATTAATTTAACATAGGAAAGCCATTCATTCATGTTGTAATATTTATAAATAGAATTATAGATAACGTGGCATAGAGATACATGTTGATAATAAATACGGTATTGATTTTAAATTACTCGACTCCTCAGCTTCAAGGTTAAACAAGAAGAAATCCCCTTTCTTATCAAGCAAAATACTGAATTATTTAATAATCTGTGTGCGCGTGAAAAGTATTTAATGAGTTTCCTTTACCATTCCTGCCAAAATCACTAAGAAATAAAAAATTCGCCCGGCCTAGCTTGATATTATGCGAAAATTTCGGTAATAAGACGAAAAGCAAGAAGCCCAGTTGTTAAGAATCCTGTGAAGTCATTCTCAATATCTACAACACTGAGTTGGTTTAATAAGCGATACGTTCACACAATAAGTTCTAATGTAACAGAATTGTTCTTATGTAAAGAAAACAAACATCTAAAGAAGAATTTATAATCGGTACAATTTGAGTGGTGAATGTCCCGCAATATACCTTGTCTTCTTTTAATTCCAATCATTAACTTTCACCTTTATACCCTCCAAATTTCTTACTTATTATAAACAAAAGATTTCCTTTTGCAGAGAATTAGTAAAGTTATTACAAGAAAGAGGTGTGGTGGTCTACCTCGTGTCCGGAGGTTTCAGAAGTCTAATAGAACCAGTTGCTGACCTACTCTCTATACCAAGGAGCAATGTATATGCTAATAAATTGAAGTTTTTCTTCAATGGTGAGTTATTTGACCTTACTGTGTAATATTGATCTTATACAATTATCACCTTCACCATTATCAATATCAATTCTGGTAGAGATATAAAAATGTTAAAGATAATTCCGTTATTGTTTTTTTGGCCCTACTTATTTACATATTAGGTTTTGAATCAGCTATAGCAGCTAATTAAGTATGTAGGCATGTAGGAATTTTTTCAACGATACTTTAGTTGCTCTTTAAACAAGTCCATTGGTCTGGATTGTACCATTTTATTGTCAAAAGGGCTATCAGACAAGTAATAAAACTAGGCCTATTAATATTTAATATAGCTGAAAATTGACAAATAAACCTTTAATATAAGACTAACACTTCGTAGATATTCGATCTCGTAGATCGTCTGGAAAATTGTTTTTCCAAATAGGTGATTTTTCCAAAAGTAAAGATTTGGAACAAGGGATACACATCATATAAAATACACTTTAACCCGACACACTAACATATCGAAGCGGATAAATATCATAATATATCAGCGTGTGTTGAACCACGCTTGGTCACTGATAACTCTTGGGGACTTGTGATGCACCGTTATCGTGGAAAAATGACCTGGTATGGGTAGTTCCCGGAATTTGGCCGTGTTATAGATGGAATAATATGTCCAAAAACACAAAACTCTAGGTGATTTTCTGAATTCAAAAGTACTACATAAAGTACATGTATTGTTTGATAAAAAACATTCGTAAAAACCATTAAGTTACTATGTACTACGGTAAAAACAGGAAAATTATTTGTCCAAATCCTGAAAAGTTCGTTGAGTCAAACAATGATGCCTCTGATTTCATATAACAAATTTTTTTGGCTCTATCACACTTTTATTGATTTAATAAATTCATATAGGTAATTACGTGTCAAAAAATAGGTGAATAAAACAAAGGTAATACGTATTTTATTTTTTGTTAAGTTTTCTTTCTTCTTGTAATAAATTAAGCTTATTGAGTAAACTAGATTGTATAATATTAATGTCTAGATTGAACGAATTTTTTCCCAAAATTAAATCTGTCTAGTTCAATTTTTCATCTCCAGAAACTACGGTAGACTTTAATCTTGTTGTAGTTCCTAGAAAAAGAAAATAAAAATTACAAAATTACATTTTTATTAAAATGGAAAAAAATGTTATTACTTATGATAATCATTATGTACCTTATTCAATATCACTTTTTCTTTTTCCTTCGCCGTTCTTTTATTTAAAAACCTCTTTTCTAATATAATATTCTTAGTCTAGCTTTAGCTGTAAAGTTTTTTTAGTTCCTGCTAATTAAATAATTAGTTTAAGTACATATTTGATACAAAAAGTATACCTGAATATACGATTCGAATTATTACATCTCTGACCCAAATATTTTTCTATGTAAATCGAATTTTCAAGTCATCACTCCTTTCGTCGTATTCGGCTGCAATAATATGTCTTATAATGCAATACTCTAGACTAGAGTCTAGATTCTTTTCTGAATTAGCTTATCTGTGCGGAGGATAAAGCTAAAAAATAATGCCTATTGCACTAAGCAGTTATGTAGCTTTCTTTTCTTTCTACGGTTGTGTTTAAAATCAGTTAAGTAGCTCCTGAGATCAAACGAACTATTCAGTGTTCAGTTTTTTATGATGCAAAATCGGTGTATTAGAGCAGGCTCCAAGGAGATGTTCGTTTGCAAAAATAGCGGACCTAAATCTGACTTCTGATATATATTGTATAGATCCCAGACATCCTATAGACAGATGTTGCCAACCAGTTTTGTGGTCCCCCTCCCCCCACCCCGGTAATTAAATATGGCATACAAAGAAAAAAATAAAAATTTCTAAAACATGCCGTGTGGGGTATCAAATGAAAGAGCTTATTAAGTAGATCACAAATATATAGTATACTATAACATTTCTTACACTTTCTCTAAGATTTTTTAGAAAATTTACGAAAATGCTCCATTTTTGAGTTAACTTTAAACCTCTATAGATTGAAAACTCATGAATATATTTTTTAAATTATTATTTTAAATAATTAACAATAGTCCATTGTTTACGATTCAATAGTTCGTAATATAATATAAGTGAGCTATATGTATGTGGTGGATTTGATGACCCCACAAAATGTTTTAAATTGCAAGGCGCAACTTTCACTGAAGTTACCGATTTGAAATCTAATCACACAGAGGCTGATTCAAGAATGTTCTGCCATATTTTTCATTCTGTCAAACACAACGACAGTGCAGAGATAATTATTCTAAGCCCTGACACCGATATTTTTGTATTAGGCCTTTATTTCTGGCATAAACTTGAAAATATACTCGCCATCTTTGAATGCTCCCCCCACTCCCCCATGAAACTATTTCACTGTACGAACTATTGAATCGTAAACAATGGACTATTGTTAATTATTTAAAATAATAATTTAAAAAATATATTCATGAGTTTTCAATCTATAGTGCTTTAAAGTTAACTCAAAAATGGAGCATTTTCGTAAATTTTCTAAAAAATCTTAGAGAAAGTGTAAGAAATGTTATAGTATGCTATATATTCGTGATCTACTCAATAAGCTCTTTCATTTGATACCCCACACGGCATGTTTTGGAAATTTTTATTTTTTTCTTTGTATGCCATATTTAATTACCGGGGTGGGGAGAAGGGGACCACAAAACTGGTTGGCAACATCTGTCTATAGGATGTCTGGGATCTATACAATATATATCAGAAGTCAGATTTAGGTCCGCTATTTTTGCAAACGAAACTCCACTGAGAGTCCGGTCTATATTGGCATTTATAAAGGCTGTTTAGTTATAATGTCAAATATCTTTGTTGAATTAGGAGGCAAAGTAAATAAGGTTTATGTAGGTAGATATAAGGGGAAAAACACACTTCGTATTAAATAACTTTACACGTTTAATATCTTAGTTACTTTGTGAAAAAGTCCCTCTTGAGGAAAACATCTGCTTTCCTACAATTTATAAGGAAAATATTCAGTAAATATAAGGTACTTTACCTTTAATTTTGCAAAAATAATATTTTCCTCTTAAATCCCATTTCATTTATTAATTAAATTATTGCACAAATTATTGCGGAAAGGATTTTGAACTGTCGATGTAAATAAAAATTTTGTACGCTAAAGGCAAGATCATTATTACTCATATGAACGTTACAGAAACAAACATCCCACGAAAGTATATAACTATAAATAGTAAATACTTGTTAATTATAGTAAAAACAAACAACTGCTTATCATTGGCATATTATTTAATGATTAAAATATATCGTCAGACCCCCACTGGGCGTGTTGACATTGCATGATGTAAATTATATCAAAATTATCCTACGACGGAATATTTCTTATCTGATATACATGAAGGTTTAAAATAGCATTGAAATGCGATTTATTATTATTATTTTACATAACTTTGTGACAAGTAAAGTCATAGATAGATTTTTTTTCCAAATACTGCATCTACATTTGGTTTAGTTCCTGAAAGTAATGAAAGTTGATAATCAAATTTGAACCTTATTGTTTAATGTATATGGTAGTGTTTCTACTCATAGCACACTTATGCATATACATTAGTTCCCGAAAGTGCCTAGTTTACGTTAATTATCATATTTGAACCTTATTCTCTTACCCATAAAGTAGAAATTGGACTGTTTTAGGTATGAGTAGCAATTGTTTCAATACAATATAATTGTTTTGTTTTGACGCGTGCACGTGACGGACGCGTGGGGTAGGGGGCGTCTTCTGCTATTATCGCATGTGCTGACTGCATTGAGATAATATTACTTCGTATGGAGCAGACACCACGAACAAAATCTGTGCGCCAAGCGCGGCGGCGCGGGGCGCGCGAATGACGGCTAGACAGTCATAGATTATGCGATGTTACTGACTCACCGCTATAGAGGCGACACTTTGTTTCATTCTGTCTATTTTATTGGGTGCCACTCCTTACATGCACGTTGACTTGAAATTTTCTTTGTACTTACTTAATATTTATTTTAGGTATAAACTGACTTTACTACGCGGGGCTAACAATATCTGGCATATAATATAGGATGATGTAAATAGTGACGTCATATGGAATAATTTAATTTTTTTCGGGTTTTAGGTTCAGTCAGGGCTATGGGAAGTTTCATTCCTTACAAATTGAGCCTTTTTTAGAAAAAAAATAAAAGCCGTGTAATTTTGTACAAAATGTTTATTTAGTTCATCATCCTCAGAACATGTTCCCGGCTCAGAAATTGCTTGTATTGTTCCAGTACTATTGTAGCACACCTTCGGCTATAATAAATATAACATAATGTTAGTGATGGCTAAAATAATATTTTATTTGTTATACAAATCCGTAAAATTTTATTATTATTACTAACATCAATACAAGGAACAGTAGACTTCTTTAGAAAACGCCTTCCCGCTTTTGTGGTATATTTATCCTCATCGCGAAAATGCAATGAACAGACGTAAGTTCTATCGGATGGTAACCAGGTTTCTTCACTGCGGTTGTTTTGGACAAATTTTACCCATTTTTCCCTTTCTTCACGGCCCAGACATGGAAACCTTGAATAGAAAAAATATTAATTACTTATCTCTGAACTAGCGGTCCGCCCCGGCTTCGCCCGTGGTACATATTTCGCAATAAAAAGTAGCCTATGTTCTTTCTCAGGGTCTAAAGATTGTCTGTGCCAAATTTCATCAAAATCGGTCCAGTAGTTTATGAGCCTATTCATTACAATCAAAGAAACAAACAAAGTTTTCCTCTTTATAATATTAGTGCAGATAAATAAATAATAATTCAATTATACGTTCAAGTCAGTAGCTTATACAATATCAATTAAAAACTTGATTAAAATCAATTAACAAAAAAAAAATTGGTGATTAAGTAATTGATTTTCATATTTCATGATTTCACCTTCTTTCAAATAACAACCAGTCTATGCTTTTCTAAATATGTAAAATTATTATTTTATACTATAAAAATATACGCCAGCAAATATTACTAACAACACTTATTTCATGCCCAATGTCATATCTTAAATTTTTAATCTATGACAAATGACGCAAAATGTCGCCCGCCAAAAATTTTGCTCTAACTAAGTTTTAAAAATTATTATCTAGTTACTTACTGATGAAAAGTTATTCCTTTGCACTTTTCCGTATTATTTGTATTATTTGTGCAATATCGTAACACACACGAAGGCATATTTGATGCGTTTCACTTTAAAACAAATAAAAAATGAGCGTGACGTTCGCGCCAATGAGCGAGCAAGCGACTGAGTGCAGTTACGCCAGGTACTTTCGTTTTCGGTTAATATATACTTGCTTAGTCATGCGAAAGCTAGGACAATAATATTAAGGACAGATTCAGGTGGTGTTTATCTATCTGCGTACTAGTTTTCAGAAGAATAGGTTCAGTAGTTTTTATGTAAAGGAGCAATAATAAAACCTTGTATGGATAGGGTATCAGTTGAATAACATAAATATCATGCCATGTTATTTGCTATTTTGCAAATGATTTAATCTATCAATTGTTATCATAGTAACAATATTGGAATTCTCCGAAATTCTTGGGTAATCGTTTTAGTCAGAAATATGTTTATGATTAGATAAAACACATGATAAAGAATTAGAATATTTATTATATATTAGAATTGTATATAGTTCAGATTGTAAGCCTTCTTGAGTTTTATATTTGCAGTGTTTTTATTGTAAGTAAAAATAAGAGGACTCTTCTATTTAAACACTCTTTACTTTCTAAGAGACAAGAGCAACTTTAAACTACATATTTTTAAACGTTCTCAAGTCATTATTTCCATATCAGAACAATCAAGAACTAATCGGAAAATAATAATACTTTGCCATTGTTATTTTGACCTCGACTGTACTAGGTCTTAAATTATATCACGAACAACTGAACATCAATAGTTTTCAAGTACTTCAATTGATCACAAATAGTCTAGATAATAACACTTATTGTAATAAATCCACATATGTGACCACACCGCAAGTGTTGTTTGTGACGTCATCATGATAAGGAAAGTGGTATCAATAAATATAATGGTATCGTTAAATCAGTTTCTATGTCAACTGTGAGGGTAGAAATTATGTAAACATGTAGGTAGATTAATAATAAGGGCATTATTTTCATAAAATTGGTGAGTAGATACTGAACACTTTAATTCAACTGTTTCAAGTAGTATTAAACAGGATTCGACTACAATGTCGAAGATATTATAGTAATAGAAGATAATAATATAGTTGTTATGGATGGTATATGTTGAATTAAACACAATTATGTAATTCAAGATATTTTATTATATTTCGTTTATTATCTTACATGCATCTAAAAAGAAAAAAAAACTTGAATTTAACTTCAAAAAGAAAAGTATCTTAGGTTTTTCCTCCTAAATACAATTTATGTAATTCCTGTCATTAGTTATCTTTTATTAACCCTAGAAAGATAATCATATTGAGTAGTACGGGAAAGATAGTCATGCGTCAAATTTACGCATGTTTTTTAGTTAGCTCTAAGTCGCGGTATATTGTTTTTTTTTCTATAAATTGTAAGTTATTATATATTTACAGTTATATTAGAATAATTAATATTACAAATAATTTATTTTTAATTATTTTTTTACATGTAAAAAAACGAAAACATTTAAACGTCTGCTTTAAATCTACAATTCTTGTAACACGTATTATTTCTAATAAAAACTTATTTTTGGCCACAATTATCAGACTTTTTTATATGTTATATATATGTTGTACATATAGTTATATAAAAAATAGTGAGAAACAAGTTTAGCACATATCAACGCAAGCTCACGACATATAACTATGTTACATTTTTTGCAGGAGGCATTTGCCTTTCGTCATATTTCAGAAGGACAAAAAGTATAGTAAATACGTTTTTTTTTACTGAAGGCCTCCTCAGTACTTTGTTACGATGTACCAGATACTTCATTTGGCAACAAATTGTAGATATTATCACGCAAATATCTTATCAAAGCTGGTGATTCTAAACACCCACGCATAAACAAAGAAGACGGTTCCATGCTTCTATATTTCATGTTTTTTTGACTCAGATGTTTTTGTGCTTTGTTGTTAACATTGTGGCTATAAATTTAATATGCAATATGCAGGAAATTTTATTGATTCCATAAAATAAAGCCATTGGCCATCTCATTGTCTTCCTACTATTGAACATCAGGGAACACATTCGATTTAATGCATCTACTCCGCCTTTTGCTTGAATGTAATATATCATCTTTGCTTTGTACCTCATCGGGAAAAGCTTCTTCTGTGTCAATTTGCTCGTCATCTTCAATTTCGTGGTCCTCCTACTTCACTATCGGTTTCTTCACAGGGACCCTCATCGCTTTGCATAAGAGCGGCTAGTATACAATATTCTTCCAATTTTCTATCCCCAATTGTTTTCTATATTTGCTTCAATACGTATAAAAATAAATTTTTAACCTAAGTCACAATAAACAGTAAAAATAAGCTAAAAAATATTCAAACTACCATAGAAGTCAAAATCTTAAAAGTCACCGTAAAGATAATCATGCGTAATTTTGACTCACGTAGTCGTTATATTTCAAAATCGGTTACCTACTCTAACTCTATTGACACGTATACCATAGGGTAGCTCTCAGTGACTTATGAAATGTCCTATAAGCAGTTATGGATTCGCGACATTTAAAAAGATACAGCTATATTTCGAAAACGCAGGAGTCATTTTGACGCAGACTATCTTTCTAGGGTTAAATTAATTTCTTCTTTCCAGGTGAATACGCAGGTTTCGACGAGAACGAGCCAACCTCCCGGTCGGGTGGTAAGCCACTGGTGATCAGAAGACTGAAGGAACAGCACGGTTATCAGCGACTGGTGATGATTGGTGATGGAGCAACTGATGCGGAGGCTTGCCCGCCTGCTGATGCTTTTATTGGTTAGTTTTAGTTTATTATTTAAATTGCATTGATTTATATATTATAGTAGACTACAGGCCCATGTTGAAAAATTTATGGGTCATTTGAACCACCAGGTGACCTATCTAGAACGATATAAGAGCATAAAATAATAAGATTCAGCACTATGCTGTCACTTGTAAGCTGTCCACCTGAGTGCAGATGAGAATTCGAAAGTACAGGTAGATATTTTTTCCCCTTGTCTCCATGATTTTTGTACGGCGTTGCGCAATAATGGATTAAAAGCAGTATTGAAATAGTATGACACAGATGCCGTAAAAAATGGTGGTCCACAAAGTCGGAATTTATTTTTATTTTCCGACAATTGCCGGGGTAAATTTGGTCATTTGATTTTGTACGGCAAATGACCCATAAATTTTTCAACATGGGCCTGTAGTCTATAGGCTTTTCTTATAGATTTGACTTAATCTATGCAAAAAGTCTTCTGAAATGTTTGTACAAATGCCTATGGGCTGTGGAATCATTTACCACCTGGTGATACACATGCTCGTTTGCCTATTCTTACATGAAAAAAAGATGAATTGAGTTGGTATAATTTATAGTGTATTTTATACAGTGAGTATCGAGTAAGTGTAAGTGAGAGATTCTAGGTTTGATGCTAGTGATTTAAAAAGTAATGATCTGGCAATGCACAAATTTGTAACCTTATTGACTTAAAGAATGCTCTTAAAATATACTGAGCTCAAGTTCACACATTGAACACTATATGAATCCAATCCTACCTACAGAAAAACAAAGAGCATTTCTATTCATAAAAAGTGTGAAGGTATTTTCCTCCTTTGGAGGATATAGGTACTTATTAACTGATTTAACAGAAATAAAGTTACACACATGTGGTGAATTAAAGTCTGGCTTACCGTAAATAATATTATTCTTTATTGTTTTATCAATTTCCAGGTTTCGGCGGCAACGTAGTAAGAGAGGAAGTTAAGAAGAGATCGCCCTGGTACGTCACCAGCTTCCAAGAACTCATAGACTCTCTTTTGGTACAAACCATACAATAGTTTAAAAACAAATTATTTTATTATGAATGAAACTTTAATTTTTGTTTGTGAATTGTGATGAAAGATTTTGTACCTGGATATTGAAGTAATTCAGTTATTTTTCAAATATGAATAAATATGAGTATGTGTTTTAAGGTTATGTGACAGGGAAGGAGATATAAAAAATGTTCTATCTCTATTACACAGCTCTAATACTACTGCGTACTAAATAATAGTAGCAAAGATATGTCATTGTAATACTGTAATTGTAGATGTTCAAAACATTTGAATACCTTTGGATTTTGTATGACCAAGGAATACCATTAATTAATATTGCCATCTCTCTCTATCGCAAAGAAATAGTGAATGATTGGATAGTGACGTAAAAATCATTCTAGATTTTAAATATATAATTTATACTTCATTATTTTTTGAAGGGATTTTTTGCTCGAGCGGGGATGACTTTAAATAGGCTTTCTCGCTCTAGCAAAGAATAATTTTGGGTGTTGGAAAGAGACAAAATTAATAAGTATATATTTATTAAGATGGCATTTGGCCAATATAAATTAATTTTCCTGAAATATTTCAGATATTTTCATTGCACTTTTTATACCTGTGTTATATTTTTTAAAATATAATGCATGATTTTTATTTCAAAATTTATGATAAATCAAATTGAAATTTAACATGATAGAGGGTTTGGTCGAAAGAAGCTGTGGGTGATTGCTAGTATTTATTTTGTATTATTGACTTATAGTTGTAATTAAGTTAATTGCTCTGAACAATTGAAACCTCTAAGGGCTGAATTTTCAATCGTTGGTTAAAACTTATTCGTCGAATAACGTATTAAACTACCATTTCAAAAATGTATTCTTCTTACCTGTAATTGACAGTTTACAGGTGACATTTTAATATTATCGTGTAATACTTTATTGGACGGGTAAGTTTTAACCAAAGATTGAAAAATCGGGCCTAAGTATAATAAGTTTACGTTTATGAGAATAATTTCATAAATGAAAATGCTATACAGTTTTATAATTATATTTCGATGATAGCATATTTTTATACAAAGGTTTTATTATAGAGTTATTAAAATACATGTAAAATAAATAATTCGTACAAATACAAGTTAATTATACTCGAAAATTTGTGATGTAGTTTTTCAGTAGTCTAGAAAAATCTAGAGAAATATTAGTTCAATTATTATAATCCGAAACATCACAATATATTGTTGTTTTAACTAATAATATAATAGAATTAATAAACGAACATATATTGAATATTTTTATAAAAGTATTTTTAACTGCCAGTTTTTTTATTGCTTGAGCATTTAAATGTTATTGTACTGTGAGTACAAAATGTTTTCATTTTATCAGGACTTGGTTCTGTGCGGTTTGTGAAATGGTTATGTTATTCCATAATTTTATAGGTAGTTCAATTATATAACGTTATACGTATTGAGAATATTTTAGATTTAATTTTAATATGGATTCATGAGAATTTATGCTAATCGTCTATATAATTAAGGTCCAAATTACAATGTCAATTGTGGCTGTGTACTTCCTATGTTAAGAAATAAAGCCTTATTAATTGAAATACGTTTTATTATTTTACTATCTCATGCTATTTATAGTAATAATCTTTCCCTTATAATATCTTATCACACAAAAAAGAAAATACATTGTGTATTGACTATTGACATCAATAATTTTAAAGAAAAAAGAAAGGATGTATACAAATTTGGATTGCGATCTTGTCTACCTTATTTTATTCTATACATATAATAAAAATGAATCTCTTAGTGTTGGTAAGCGCAAAACTCGAGAACGATTGAGCTGATTTCCTTAATTCTTTTTTTATAACATTCCTTGAAGTACGAGGATAGTTCTTATGGAGAGAAAACGTAAACAAGTATCACGGGCGAAGCCGGGACGGACCGCTAGTGTTAAAATACATAAAAGGCCCAAAGTTTCACATGGAAATTATGATCAAATATTTCTGTCAAAATTCTTATTTACGTCGTAGAGGTATTTTCAGGTAGGCATTTATATTTTTATAAACGTTAATTATCTAAATCTAAATAATATTATAAAGAGGAAAACTTTGTTTGTTTGTTTGTTTGATTGTAATGAATAGGCTCATAAACTACTGGACCGATTTTAAAAATTCTTTCACCATTCGAAAGCTACATTATCCACGAGTAATATAGGATAGGTTTTATCCCGGAAATTCCACGAGAACGGGAACTATGCGAGTTTTTCTTTGAAACCGCGGGCAGAGCCGCCGGCGGAAAGCTAGTACCTAAATAAAAAGATAATGATCATCTATTTTACTTTCAAAGAAACACAGAAAACACTTTTTTTAACCATTTGGATTTATTGTTTCACCTTTTCCATGTTTTGCATCTTCATATCCCGTAAATGAGTCATAAATTTTAGAGCTAATTTATCAGGAATAGGCACGATACCATAGCGAGGAGCCCAGTTAGACCTAGAAGGGAATTCTACATTAAAATATTTGTCATTTTGCCTTGCTGTCCTTTGATTTCGTAGTATATTTCTATCGTTTTCATTTCTCAGTAATCCATCGATATAGTCTACTCTCCTATAGTTCTTCAGTTTACATCTACCCCTGGAACATTCGGGTTTACTCGTTTCGTACAAGCTTAACTTTTTATCTTCAAAGAATGGGAATGTAGAAATTTCATAATCGAAATCTCTTTTTTTCACAGTAGGAAACAACGGCGTAGAGTATGTTGTTATTTCGGGCGGTGCTGTTGTTCTTGTGGTTGTCATTTCAGTTGTTGTTTGTGTTGTTGTTGTTCTCGTTGTTGTTGTTGTTGACGTTGTTGATGTAGTCATAGTTTTTGTGGTTGGGTTCGTTGCGCTCGTTGAATTAGGTGAGTTTTTAGATTGTATGGTCACGACTAGAGGTACCGGATACGGTACGAAGACTAAATTGGATTGCGGGTTGCAGTTGTCACAAATTGATACGCAGCAAGGTTTTAAATTGTCGCAGTTTTGGCAGGAACATTTGCAGTTTCTGTATCTATCGTATTCATAGTTGGATTCTAGAGAATACTCTGGCATTCTACCGCCGCTTCGTCTATACATTCGATTGCTTTGTCTCGGCTGATTCCATCTCCTGTAATCGTAGTCACCGTAATATGGCCTCTGCGGCTGGTAATAGGGCATGTATCCAGGTTGTGCATTATTTATAAACTGTGTACGTACTTTACAAACCCATAGACAGATATGAAGAGACGTTAGTATCTGAAACAATAGGATTTATAAAGCTACATTTTAGCTAGTATGGGTCATTCTACTTCAAATTATGAAAGAATAACATCCACACTCCTTAAATATAGCTTCAATTCTTTACGAATGGGTGGTATAGTTCACGCATATTTCTTCAATCTAATATATATAAATCTCGTGTCACAGTGTTTGTCCTCAATGGACTCCTAAACCACTTAACCGATTATAATAAAATTCGCACACCATGTGCAGTTCGATCCAACTTGAGAGATAGGATAGTTTAAACATGTAGGTACCACGGGCGAAGCCGGGGCGGACCGCTAGTTTTATTATAAATGTCTAACTTGTAATATACTGGCTGTTGCCAGCATCTTCGCCCGCGTGCTCAAAGGAAATTATTAAAAAGACAAAATTTCTGAAAATATGATAGGAAGACAAACGAACAATAAAGAAACACTATTTATTTATAATATTAGCAAGGAAGTAAGCATAAGGATCATACCGTTTTCATTACTTGGTCTGTTTTATTTTTTGTTACATTTTCTACGATTGGATTGTATTGCTGTAAATAAAATAAAAACAAGTGTTGTTATCGCATTCGCCTTGCATGTTTATTGTTATTTCATTTCAGATATAAAATGTTTTATAAGTCGTCAAAGGAGATTGTATGTGTTGTTCGGAATATTGTGACTGAAATTTGAGCTTTGATTTTATTTACTTTATATACTATCAATACAAATATTTAATATAAATTTTTAATTAAAAGTAAATATTTGTAACTAAGTAATTAAAAATTTCTTCAAAAGAATTGAACTCGGAAAAATCGGTAGCTTTTCATTTAATATATGGGAAAAATAGAATTCTCTTTAACGACTTCAGTTTTATAATATATTTAGTTTTATTCAGTTTTGCATTTTATTATTGTTACGTCAAGATATCTTAACAAAATTTAGGTGCGTTACTTTTCCTGATAAAGGAGATTGCCCAAGTGACTATGGCACTTGGTATCGCAATCAAACTTATTGTGTCAAGATGAAATATAGCTCAATTTAAAGCTTGATGTTAGTACTTTTAGATATGATTAAAGTTTTTATGTAAATAAGCCGCAGTTCGCGACAATAAAAATAAAACAATAGTTTTATTCAACACTTCAAAAAAGACTTTATCGAGTTTAAACAAACGATGAACGTTAAGTTTTACATTTATTACATAAGTAATATTTTAATTTACAAGACAAATGTGAAAAGTAAATCGTAATAAACATTATTTCAAAATAAATAACGTCGAACAATGCGTCGAACACATTCATTTCAAATAGAAACATAATATGACGCTTGCAAGAGAGATAGATATATGTGTCAAAACAAAAACTTTTACTTTTATTTCTATTTATTCGGTACAATTACGACTTAATAGTGATACATATGATCATTATAAATACAAATAGGAATTAACAATATCACGAATACGTGGCACAACTAAAATTTTACCGATACCACCCGTGGTCATTCTCCTTTTTAGATACGCATGTGCGAAATCTTTTATTCATGGAACAAAAAATATTTTGTATTTCAATAAATATATTGTATTTATTATATTTAGGGACAGTATAAGAAGTCGTTCCAAATGTGTTCAAATAAATAGTATTAGTTTTGTAGTTGGAACATAACTTTATTTTTATTTTATAGAATTGTATATTTCGATAATGAGCTTTACTTGTTTTTATCGTTAGACGTTAAAGAAACCTGTACTTATTTAGTTATACAGAGATTTGGCTAGTAGTAGTAGCTAAATATTGGAATTATCAAAATTCTCGATTGTAATTAGGATTTGTGAAATTAAACATCTTTCCAATGCCTTATCGAAATATGTATTATGATTTATGACTATGTATACGAAAACCTTGCGAAATATAAGTTCGCCGTGATCACACCGCACCGTGATGTGACAGAATTACTAGGTACCTACTCGTAACCGATAACACGCTACAAGATTTTGCTACGGCAAGTTGGTAAGGCGACGGCATTCTCTCTTATTTGTTCTAGGCTACTACGCTCATAAACATATTTTCAATTATTTTGGCTATTAGATAGGTTTATTAGATTACATTTCAACGGAAGATCAGACCCATCTTATTTTAACAGCCAATCGTTATATACTGTTTCGGCACCACTAGGCACTAAGAATCTACAAAGCTAGTGGTTTGTTACGGGCTGTTTACTATTCATTTTACTCTCATTGCACTTAAGCACTACAATATATAAGCCTCCGCCCACTCATTTAGCACCCGCTGATAGAATGCAATACAATCAGGTTTTGATTGCCATCTGACCTTAGACAACCTTGGGGCCATTTAGCGGGCAGTTATCGTTCTGCTTATTAATGGAATCTAATTAAAACTTAACGAGAACCAGTTAACAAGTACATTCCGAGTGCTTTAAGCAGATAATTTAAATAGCAATTAAGAGTAAAGTTTTCACTATCACTATTTGCCTTGTAGCATATTATGGTTTAATTGACCATAACTAAGGTATTAAAATTAATAATTGTGAACGCTATATACCAACATAACTAGATAATAAATTTCATCAAAGAATGGTCAGTGGATACTGTATACTAGTCATATAACCTGCATATTGGTAGCGTTGATTGATGTGATGAACGAAGTTATTAACTACTTACTAGTTACTGTTCTATTCTGTATAATACATACAAGGTACTTATTAGTTTTGAGTTGTTGAATATTCTATTACTGTAGTTATACATCACTATTACATATATATATATATATATATATCCCCATCACCGTATCTCTACGTTGACGGCGTGGTGGGGCTTGTGTGTTTCGATGACTCTTGGGGCTAAGCCGGTAGAGCTTCTCATGCCGGAAAGGTCCAAGACGAGATACCAGACAAAATGAGATACAACCCAATCCAAGGTGGAACAGCAAATGCCGAGGGATGCATGGCTAAGGGGAGCTTAGTCACAAATTTGCGAACTCCGGAGACCAGGGAAAATCCGGTTTCAATTACCCTTACCATGGTGAATGCGGGGCTCTGCCATGGTGGACCGATTGTCCCTAGCTACTCGTGGGAATCAAATGAAGCGTAACAATGGGAAACATAGTAGTTATATGGCAGGGGGGGATAGCCAGGATGCGACAGCATCACATGTAAGACGTAGTACTAGGTTAAGATTAAATAGAGTAGGGAGTATAGAAATTAGAAGTAGGTCTTCAAGTGTAACAACAGATGAATTGACAGATGATACTTTGCAGAGTAGGGATCTTTCTCCCACAAGCTCAGCCGGTACATCGGAGTCGACCACAGATACATTAAACGAGAATTCGAAACAAAAGTGGTCACGTTCTGAAATTCACGAATTACTATACTGTTATTACATAGCTAAACGGGGAGGCCCAGGTTATATTAAAAGATTGGAGAAAATATTTAAGGATAGAAATGCGGACAATCCTAAAAGTCGAAGATTCACTGGATACACGCTTTCAAATCAAATACGAAGTATACTAGCCCGGCGGAAAATTTCATTAGAAATTCTTCAAGAAATTCAACATAGAGCAGAACATACACATTTAACAAATGACACTCACATGCACTGTACACTACAAATGACACACAATACACCAAATACACAAAATAATGAAGGTACAGACAATAGAGAAGAACCACTTCAAGTAAGTAATATACAACAACAACAAGTCGATGATACTTTGCGGAATAGAGACATAATACTCACGAATTCCGCCGGTACATTGAACATCACCACTGAATTATTAAATCAAGATGCAAGAATTAAGTGGACTCATACTGAACTACAAGAACTTATGTTTTGCTACTACAAAGCTAAAGCCGAAGGGCCTGGTTACATAAAAAGACTCGAAAAACTCTTTAAGGATAGAAACTTGGATACTAAATTTCAAAAATTTACCGGTTATACACTGTCAAATCAAGTCCGTACCATATTAAAACGACAAAGTATCTCAACCGAACTACTGAACGAAATTAAGAGTAGGGCAGAACAAACAACCGAGTTATCATTTTTTAATATCCATACAACAACACTTGCCGAACAAAATAATATACAAGTTGATGGAACTTATACAACTGAAAATAGTTCACAAATTACTCATCCAGTAGAAAACGAAAACACATACACACAAGAAGCAAACATTACAATAAACTAAGAAGCACAAACACCCGACATAACAGTAAACGAAGATTTGGACCCTTTAATTCTTGAATTTTTGCAAACATTATCTGAAACCAAAGAAACCACAATAGAAAGAAGGGCATTATTACTACCTAAACCTAAATTTAATAAAACATTCATAAATAACCTAAATAAAATAAATAAATACCTCCCGTGTATCCTTGAAACAAACCAATCATTGCGCGAAATAAATAATATAATATATGCGGCAGCTAAAACTTTAATACATATAAATCAACAAAAAGCATATGTTCCTCCGGATGTATCTAGACCAAAAATAGACCCACCGTGGAAAAGACAAATAAAACGTAGGATAGATGACATAAGAAAACAATTAGGATGGTTCGTAGAAATAAAATCAGGTGTAAGCAGTAGAAAAATGATAAAAATCAAAAGAAGACTTTTTGAAAAATACAGGATAATTAATGAAGGAGATTTGGATTATAATGTTATATTAAAACAAAAATTGAAAGCTCAATCCGGTAGGCTATTAAGATATGATACTATAAATCAAAAGAAAGTTCAAAATTCTCAATTTACTGAAAACCAACATAAATTTTTTAGATCACTCAATAATAAAAAACGTACCTGATAAAATTCCATCAAAAGAAGATATAGAGAATTTCTGGGCATCGATACTTTCAAATCCTATAACATATAATAAAGAAGCACCGTGGATCGCCGACATACACAATTCGGCAGACGATTATGAACAGCACTCATTTGAAGAAATATGCGAAGAAAAAGTGAAAGACGCAATTAGAAAAACTAAGAATTGGAAGACACCAGGTTTAGACAAAATTCAAAATTATTATTTAAAGACCCTAACAAACACACACAAATACATAGCCAAGTTATTTAATCAAATTTTAAAAGGTCAGGAGCCGATCGAACAATGGTTTACTACAGGTCAAGTAATTTTAATATCAAAAAATGATAATACACAGGATCCGAAAAATTGGCGCCCAATAGCGTGTTTACCAACTATGTACAAAGTTTTTACCTCCATAATAGCTAACGAACTGTATACTCATTGTGATATAAACAAATTAATAGCACCGGAACAAAGAGGATGCCGAAAACGCGCGCGTGGGTGCAAAGATCATTTAATGATTAACAAAGCCATACTGGAAGATGCACATAGAAATAAGAAAAATTTAAGCATGGCATGGGTCGATTACCGAAAAGCCTTCGATAGTATATCACATGACTGGCTATTCAAAGTGTTGGAGTTTTATAAATGCCCAGCTGCTATCGGAGACTTTCTTAAAATAGTAATGCCTATGTGGAATGTGGTCATGACAGCTCGTGGTTTGAATTCCTCAGTAACTACTGATCCGATTCGTATTCGCCGAGGTATATTCCAAGGGGACTCACTATCTCCCCTTCTTTTTTGTTTAGCTATCAATCCAATATCACAAATCCTCAATAGATATAATAATAAAGGTTACAAGCTAAAGGACGATACTGTAATTAATCATTTATTGTATATGGATGACTTAAAAATTTATGCTAATAACGAAATAAATCTTAGAGTTTTAATAGATAGTACTGAAATATTTACGAGGGACATAGGAATGGAATTTGGACTCAATAAGTGCAATATTCTTCATATGGTAGCTGGGAGAAAAACGGAACATTATTTAAATGGACACTTGTTATTGAGCGGAGAAGAATTTAAACATTTACAGGCAGATGAAAACTACAAATACTTAGGAATTAATGAAGCAGGAAAAATAGATCATCATACAATTAGATTACAAATACAACATGAATATTTTCGACGAGTCAAATCCCTAACGTCTTCACAATTAAATGCAAGAAACTTACTCAAAGCCATAAATATATACGCGGTACCTGTTTTACTTTACACTTTCGGAGTCATTAATTATAAAACATGGGACTTAAGAAAAATAGACGTGAAAACGAGAAAAATTCTAGCCATGAAAAAAGCACAACAACAAAAAGCTGAAGTTGAAAGACTCTATTTACCACTAGAACACGGAGGTAGAGGATTAACATGTCTAGAAACTCTGCATAAGACCCAAATAATTAAATATAAAACTTATCTTGAAAATGAAACCGATCGTATTATCAAAGCTATATTTAATCATGACAAAACCAAAGAAAAATATTCAATAGTTAAGGAAACGCAAATTAACTTAACGGAAATAGGATTAAATCAGTTTGAAATTTACAGAGACAAGCAATTTAAAGAAGCAATAATTAGGACCAGAATTACAAAAATAAAAGCAAAACCATTGCACGGCCAGTTTTATAGATCAGTTTTAGACAAGGAGAATATAGATAAAAATCAATCATTTAGATGGCTCAATAAACAGAAAGTATCTTATCTTTATTTCTCTTTACTTATTAATCTTTAGAATCATCCATATTTTCTATTCAAGATCAAGCGGTGGTTACGAGACAGCATGAAAGAGATATATTAAAGAAAGCAGTAGATGGTAAATGTCGATTATGTGTAGTGAAAGACGAAACAGTGCAACACATAATATCGGGATGCGAAAAATTAGCTGGAACTTATTATACAAAGAGACACAATAATTTAGTACAATATATATTTTGGGCGCTAGCAAAAAAACACAACATAGAAGTTTCTAAACAGTGGTGGCTAGAACACTTGAAACTACCTCAGGTGAAAGAAAATATGACCGCGAAGATAATGTGGGAAATTCCAATACAAACAGATCAAACAATAGTACATAATAGACCGGACATTATATATATAAATAAAACAGATAATAAAACATATTTAATAGACATAACAGTACCATCAGATTATAATATAGGACCAAAAGAAATAGAGAAATTAAGCAAATACCATCCTCTTAAAAATGAAATAGCCCGGCTATGGAATACTTCTGCAGAGATTATACATTATACAGTAGTGATAGGAGCAACTGGAATCGTTGCTAAGAGTATAAATAAGTACTTAGATAAATTAGACGCGAACATCATATTGCAAAAACAAGCGGCAATACATTCAGTCACTATCATAAGCAAGGTGCTAGGAAACACAGTATATTTTATAAATAGAGATTCCGAACCTCCTCTTCCTTGAGGGTCTCAGGGCGGGAGCTAGGAATAAAAATAATAAACCGAGCTACAGCTCGAGTAGAAAAGTTTTTTCAAAACCATAATATATATATATATATATATATATATATATATATAAGTAATAAGCTCAAACAAGCTCTAAGTAGTAAGCTCGTATGTTATAATTAGAAAAGTGTAAAATTCTCCTCTCCGGATAACTGAATACGCCTACGAAATCGCAACGGGCTGCCGCGGCGGGCGCATCTACAACTTTTTTTCAGTCAAAAAGTAATCTTTAACACGTTCTACAAATTAAGGAAAAATTGATATAGAATATGCATATTATTATCAATTGAACGAATTCAATAAGTTGTTTCTTGTAGTACTGGCTGCTAAGAAACAAAGTAAATTTTTTCACATCACAATATTCTTAATTAGTATACATATAGTGTCTAAGCATAGTGTAAACGCAACATTTATCATTCCAAGAATCATTAATATGACAATATTAAATGCACATCAGCTTGTTGCAATATTCGCATTACATGACTGTAAATCTGATTCAGAGAATATATTAATCGTAAATTATTTTTGTGATAAGGGAAATACTGAAACAAGAAAGAAAAATACAACAAAATAATTATTCTAAAAACACTTTAATACAAAACATATTTTAACGTATTTACGTTATTTTCAAAAGGTCCTTTTAGGACTACCATGGGAGTACCATTAACAATATTTTCACAAAGCTACACGAGTATAAGAAAACAAATGTCTTATTAGCGGAAGCATAACGTTTCCAAGTCGGGTGAACCGTCCGCGTCGTGTCGAACTTTCAACTCTAAAAATATCGTTGGTGACCCCGCACGACTCACGCGCAGTCGCGGAGTTTTCTGAAAGGTCAAACCACGCTCAACTGGCGTATTGTCTCTATAATTTATGCTGAATCGATTAGTTGCTGAATATCGTGATGACTTTATTCATTAGTGAAGTGTAGTGATGTGATTTGATGTGGTTGTCGATGTTTTGTTATCGATGGTTTAATGTTATGTCTATTTGTCTAATTTATGGATTCGTAAGTAAATTCAAATCGATCAAATTAAAAAGAATATTTTCAGCCAAGAAGTTTGAAATATTAAGGAAAAACAAAAACTTTTGTTATTAGTAGAGTTTTAGTGAAATTACATTTACTAAATGAAACCATGAAACTATTACTAAATACCAGCAACGTTTTCCATTAAAAATAATTTCTGTGATACAATTCGATGAGTATATTAATTTAACGATTCATAGTCTTATATTTTATATAAGTATGTAAATAAAACATTCAACCCAAACAAAGTGTTTATTGAAAAATTTAAAAAATATAAAAATAAAAACAACTCTACGTTTAAAGATAGAGAGAGAGATAAAAATAAAGCTAATACGAGTTCACAAATAGTTAAGCTTTTTCCAACGATGAAAGCGTGTCTGTAGCTTTGAAAGTTTCCTTGCGTGGATGCAACACCCGCATGCTACGTAGCTGTAACATCAATTTTTCAGCTAAATTCTCCGGTATAGGCACGATTCCGTACTTCGGCATCCAATTTGGTTTCGTTCGACGTAAGGACGTTAATACGAATTTATTTCTATCATTTATGTGTGGTGCTTTAGCTATAATATCGTTGATATATGCATCCTTGTTTCGTAATAGTTCTGGTGGTGATGTTTCAGGCTCTAGTGTGGTTGTGGTAGTGGTTGTTAAAAGAGTTGTTTCTATCTTTGGTTCCTCTTTTGTTACTGGCTCTGGGGGTGCTTCAGTTGCATGTGCTGACTGTTCTGTTACTTGTGGTGCAATAGTTTGTTTTGCAGCTTGTGGTGTACTAGCGGTTTC
The DNA here is from genome assembly GCA_029959065.1 of Colias behrii. Classification (NCBI taxonomy): domain Eukaryota; kingdom Metazoa; phylum Arthropoda; class Insecta; order Lepidoptera; family Pieridae; genus Colias; species Colias behrii. The sequence continues at coordinate 3,533,207 of JARWMC010000013.1, forward strand.
TTTTTGTTTAGTTGAAATGATCAAAGGATAAGGGTATGGAACTATGACAATGCTTGATTGTGGTTGTTGGAAGCAGTTGACGCAAACATTCCTGCAGCATGGCTTGATGTCTTCGCAAATTTGGCAAGAACATTCGCAGTCTGAGGAGTCATCGTAGTCATCATACATATTTTCCATCGGTCCTATATCGTAGTGGTCATAAGTGCGCAATTGATTTTGGTAGTAGGGTGGATATTGCGTCTTTGCAAATGTAGACAGCAGACATAACAATGTGGTGTAGTATATCTGAAATAAGAGTTAATAGCTGTTAATGTACGTGTAATGAATGTAATAGAAGAGTTAGGTAGAGTTGTTTTAATATATATATTTACCTACTAAAATTAATGAATTTCAAAGTTTTCAGGAAGAAAGTAATTAAATTATTTTAACTTAATCTTGGTCATAATAAAAGTTACAAACTTTTATTATGACCAAGATATTGCAAAAACTAATTCCTTAAAAATAGTATAATTATAATTCCGCAATAATTCTGTGTATTTACAACAATGAAAATAAGATGTAGGTATTGTGTAAAGAAAAGTGTAAAAAGTTGAAATAATTTCACAAACTTACCATTATAGTATTATTTTCAAGATACTTATATCCAATTTATAACATCATGAGCTAGTTAGCGTGTTCGTTGCACAGGTGTACCACAATGGATGAAAACATTCGAGCCGATTTGTAGCCATTGTTTTCTCTTACATAAGAATACGCTGCAACCACGAGCGAACGACGAAAAATGGATTCTGGCTTTATTTGTAACATAAAAATTAACTAGTGTTCACGTAATGCTCTTTTATTAAATAAAAATGTATTCTAATACTAAAAATATTTTCTGTAAGGATTTGTAAGTTGCGGGCTTTCTTAAAAAATTGGGCTTTATTAATTATAAAAAGATTTAAAACACATAAATTATTTTTATAAGGCACAGTGCTAAAGTCTAAAACATTATTAATCAGAACTTTGCTAGTAGATATAAATGTAAAGTGTATAGAAAAGGCCCAGTAAGAATTCATATTAAATAGGTAGGTATACGAATAAATAGCTACTTGAAAGAAAGATTTCATTGTTTTTTTTGGCGTTTACCCGTTGCTAAACTTGGCAAGTCTAGTCTAGTTCTATTATAAAGCTAGCCAGATCTGGGAGAGGTTGGCGGGTCACGACCTCGCTGAACGTCCACCAAAATACCCAGGAGACCTGGACACCGGCCAAAGACATACCTTCACCCCTACACGAGAGTCTATATACAGAAGACACTTTGTTGTAAACAATTGCACAATTGTAATAAAGAATAATAATAATTTTTATTTGCTTTAAATATGGTGAAAAAATAACAGCAGTTGTTAACCACATGTTTCGCTATAACAAACATAGCATGCAAATTATCAATATGTACATCATAATTAGACCATATCAAAAAAAAAGAATGCATGAGGAGGTAAAAAAAACTAAAATTAATTAAATCCTTTATTCTGAAACATATCATTAAAAATACAAAGTAGGTATATTAATATGACATAGACCTATCGCAGTAGCAATTCACACTTTTAAACAATTAGGTATAATGTAATTTAATTTTCTGTTTTAAATGATTTTAAGCATTAAAATACACCTGTGTTAATAATAAAAGTTAAGATAAATAGCATAATGTTACGCAGAATTTAGATAGAAACATTTCGCAATATTTTTTTCTTTTTATACGAATACAAAGTTTATATTAGATTATTATCTCTGAGTCATGATAGAGCTACCGCAAAATATTATATTATCTGTAAAAAACGCAATACATAATTATTTAATACCATAATCAATGGATCATTCATATAAAAATATATTTTTTAACAACAATGTTAATAATTCTAAAAAAAAAATCATTGCTTCTTCATTTTTTTTAAAGTAAGCACGTTATAAGACCGTTATTTTTAAACTGTCAATGCTATGACCGTTATCCTTCTCCAAATGATTATACCCGGCGCGGCGAATGATGATTCCTATGACACTGACAGTTATTCTCAAGAGACAAACTTGTAATGGCGTCACCATTAAATTAGAAACGTATTGGAGGCGTCTAAAAATGGCATTTATTAATTTTTACGTAGCTTCATGCCATAACAATGATATTCCGTTGGAATTATAACAATTCTTAATATTTACGAGAAATTATATCAATCTGACTTTACGTTTACGTCCTACAAAACTTACATCGTTGGCATTTATCGACTAGTGCGGAAAGTATCGATAAACAAATTTCGATAATGGAAACGAGTTCACATTTTTTCCATGCTTAAGCTTTAGTTCATTCACTATTGAATGGAACAGAAGATCGCAGCATAATTAATTAATTAATTACCGTTCGCGTTAATTTACTTACCTATGATAATATAAGTTTTTAGACAAATTAAATGGGGGCTTCCATTTTCATGATAAAATAATATACACTGTGTTAAACGGGTTAAAAATTACATGAAAATGATAAGGCGCATTTTTATGTTTTGGAAAACTTTCGTTTTACTTACCTACTTAATCTATGCTAAAAAACTTAAATTAATACAACAACAACATAATAGACGTTAAAAATTTTAGTTAAAAATTCATTTTATAATATTAGTAAAAAACATGTTTACCGACGTGGCTGAATGCAAACCACGCCTTTTTTCTATAAAATAGTAAAGTATCGACACAACCCATCATACGAGCAATCACTAAGACGAACTGTCATAGGGATCATCATTCGCCGCGCCGGGTATACAATATAGTAAAAGCAGATGTTTTTATTTTGGTGAACGTGCGCGGGTCATGACCTCGTCCCGCCAAAATTAGCCCGTGACGACAGCGCGTTGCGCGCCAACCGACCGCACTTAACCTATAAAATGATGACACTAAAAACTTCTATAAACTTTAGAAAATGATTTGTATGGTTCTCATTAAAAACACTATAATTGTGTAACATTATTCATAATTAATTAAAATAGTTTTCTTGGGTACCGACGTGTAGAGGTAATGATGTAGAGACAAATGAGTAACGTTAGATTCAAATACTTAGCTGTACAATATAATGACGGAATTCAATTTAGTTAATTTAATTTAACCAGAACGTAAGATAATTTTCATAATTATCAGTATTCGTATTATACATTTATATGTATTTCAGACTCAGTCTATTTAGCAATTATTTTACGTCCTGCGTTAAAAATAATTTGCCTTTTTAGAATTCGTAGCTCATCCTATTTTGTTTGCTTGATATTAACGCGATTTATTCATCAAATGACAAAAATTATATCTTATTCATCAAAGCATAATCAGAAACAGCATAAGTTTGCTTAATTTAGTTACATTTTCATAACTCAACCTAACATGAACGTGCCTACTCTTAACTCTATGACACACACGGTTTCAAATATAATTTGAATCAGATTTTCAATAGTGTCTTTTCCTATGAATAGGCGCATATCTAATAGTAAAGCGCTAAGTCTAGCCAGATCGACGTTAGAATGAGGAACGGCGTGGATTACAGACAATGAGCGTTATCATTGAGTTTCCTTGAGCGCGATAAGGTTTCGCTTTGTCCGTCGGAGTCACAGTTCGCTATCAGGTCGCTTATCAGCTTATCAGCAGTCACGACGGTATGACCGGTCGCACGTCTATACTTTTGCCCTTTCATTGCACTGAAATTGCGTTCCGATTTACCGTTCAAGCAATTTGTCATAGTGTTTGAGTCTTGTTTTAGCGACTGGGGTTTCTTACTTAATGGTTAGTTTCAGTCTGGTATTTATTATTATTGTTTAGAGAATGTTTCACATTTGTTGCATTTGTTATTGTTATTTATTTGCAGTTGAATGACTCTACATTTTTAAGGACAGAAAAGGAAATTTCATTTAATATTGAGGGAAATGGATTCTTGTTATTCCATAGCAAAAAGAATTAAATTGTTAAGGCAACAATTAGGAACTCTACTTTCATTCATATCGGTACTGTCGTGGCCATCATTCTTCATGTGGTATTCGGTACAATGTAAACTTCAGAGCTTCACGACGTTTAACTTCTCTCCGTTTTTCTTGACATTCTTCAGCTACAACACTTTTACTTTTATAACTGTATGAAACTTTTAAAATGGATAAAATAACAGCTGTTATAAGAATTGAGAAGTAAATAATAGGAACTTAGTTAAAAGATAATTTGTTGGCTGTTGTTATCTGATATAGTATTGTTTTTGTTGGTGTGTCTGTTTATAAGCTTCACAGCAAAACGAGTGAGAAAATGAATTTCCCAAGCGCGTGTTCTCGGCGCGTGTGATCCTGGCAACATTTACTAGTCTTTTACATCTCTTTCAGACCATAAACTTTCATTATCTTCAGAAACGTAAACATTAGAATGAAAATTTTTAAATTGCCAGACTACAACATAAATCTCGGACTGAACATTCATTATCTAATCAGTATAATGCAATTTAAATTGGGAATTCTTTAATTTATCGATTGATTGTTTCGTGTGATATTCGTCATATGAATTTTATGTTGCAGTGAAAACGTTTTTCAGTGTGCTAACTATATTGTATGAAAATTATAGCGATATTGGTTCAATGAACAGTGTTTTTAATTTAACATCGTGTTTCACCTATAGTCTTATGTATGAAAATCGCTCTTATTTGTTTATTTTTGCTTATGAGGATTTGACTAAAAGGTCATTTAACAAGTGTAAAGTTTGACCTCTACTTTGACCTCTTATTCCATAGTCTTGTAACCTCATGCAAATGTATGAGACAATTTGCTTGCAGATGTTAGCTACTTAGTAGATGGTTGAGAATTGTAAGGAATTTTACATAAGGGTTCGTTCAGCAGTCGCTAGTGGCATCGGAAGGTTAAGAGCCCGTTATCGGCTCTTATCAGACTCGTACGTACTATGCCCCATTTGCTCGTTTGACCTGACACCTCAGTTATCAGTTGAACGTCGCGATAAACCGCTGTACATACCTGTTGCTTACCTTTAACACTATTTGTTTCTTTCTAAATTTTTATGGTTTTAAGTGTAAGTGCCTTATTGAATTCAGTGTGTTGTGGTTTTGAAAAATCTGTTTACGCAGTGATTGGTTATTTGATAAGTGATAAGGTTATGGCTAATAGTTCACTACGGTTCATGTATGCCGGTGATAAACTGTTTGCAGTCCGTGTTATTATGAGATATTGGTTTTATTTTATCGAATTCAATAGTATATTCAGTTGCTCATAAACATATATTTATTGGTTAGTGGTATGGAGTTTGAGCCACATAATTAAGAACAGTTAAATGTAATATCAAATTACTTTTTCAATAATCAACAACATGAATCTGTAATATTTGTTCAGTGACTAATTCTAAGAATTTGGCTCGATTATTTTCCGAGTAATGAAATAAAGATAGTGTGTATTAATAACTCAGCACTAGCACTCAGTCAAATAGGAAATAAAAATGTTCAATTAAAAGCATAATCTTGTTTGGCTTCGTCTTGGACTTTGTTGCTGTCATAGATGACGAATGGCAATTGTAAAATTTATATTTCAAATGATGTCATAGTGTAGAGGCTTTTATTGTATGGAATTATGATATAATCATCTCAATACTTTGTTAATTTAATAGACTATTTTTTTTGTTTAGGTGAACATAAAAGTAAGTTCTAATCATATTACGGACGTAGTATTACCGTAACGTGTTTACAATCGCTTTCGGTTTTTTTTATGTAGGACATAATATTATGATATCCTAAGGAACTCTTCTCGGTTCCAATAATTTTACCACTTTTTTATTATTATAATATCAAACACATCTCTTAAATCAATTCTGGATAAAATAAAGGAACTACACACACACCGACAACATTTTGATAAATAATAATTTGTACAAACCACAAACAAGATTGGCTAACAATACAATAATATACTTAGATTGAAATATTTGAAAATGATAAATAATATGATTATAGAGGTCACAGCCACGGCCATATCTTTTATCTCTCGATTATTTATGTACTTGTAATCAGGTACTTTGAAATATACCTATTATTTATCTGTTTGTGTCTCTAGTGTGGATATATTTCCTGAACTACAAAACTTGATAACGATTTGACTTACAATTTATATATTTCCATTTAACAATTAAATTATTTATGAAAGGTATATAGGAATACTATGTATATTTTTACATTTGATAATATAGGTTTAAATTACGATTTAAGTTTTTTCTCTTCGCTTACAGAAAGACGTGAAAAGAAAATAATTACAGACTAGAACTTAAGAGCATCTCTAGTAAAATATCTATAACCTATTAAAAAACTCTAAAATAGACCGAAAACTTTATACTTACTTCACAAAGATATTTTCCTACAAAGGGTTTTAAATTTAAACTTTAGATTATCCTGACAAAAATGTCTGAGACTGTATTACAAAAGTGTTCAAAAGAACAATCCGTTGAAAGTGGTAAAGTGACTGATAAAATAAAGTGTGAAGTGTCAATAAAAGATGAAGACGAAGATATAAAATCTATGCAGCGGGAGAACAGGCTGACTAGTATTATAGATCAGCTGCGGTACCAGAATATGAGTAAAGGTAAGTTATATGCTTTTAAGAATGAAATTTAATATACAGGGTGTCCCAAAAAGTAGTGATGAACGGAAGCTGGGAGGTAGAAGACCTAGAGGGCTATCCGAATCACCCCCATGTACGTTATGCGATTTTTCGTATTTTCGGAGTTATGACGTTTTTTTCAATTTTTCACCTATCGCCGAGTACCATGATATTTTCACTCATGGTGACGTCAATTATTGCGGAAGATGCTTGATTTTTTGTTGTTTGCTAAGCTGAAAGATAGGCCAATTCAGTATGGTAACATTTACTATCGTTAGATCTTTGAAAAGAATAAAAAAAAAAGAATTAAATGCCAAGAAAGATAAAATTACCTAGTATGTCCACCACTTCAAGGGCCCGTAAAAAAATAAAATCACATAAAAAAAGTTTTCCGTTTGGCTTTTAAAAACTTGCTCTATCTATCAGATAGCTACCCTGAAAATTTCATTTTATTATTCAGAAGGCTTCAATCGAAAAATTTAATTCTAAATGTGGTAAGTGTAAAAATTGAATTAACATGATGATTAATAAAAACAAATTAAAACCAATAACAAGGTGTTTAATTACCAGAAATTTTTAAAATGACCCCACTGTTGCTCAGTGCAAGTGCGACATCACCGTAAAAAGTTGTCTTTTAAATGTCTGAATGCCCTTTTATCATTTTTAATGGTTTCTTCTGCTACTATGAATTTCTAGGTTATTTCGTCCAAATTGTGGCAGTCTCTCGTTTTTGTAGTATCCCCACGGAAAAAAATCAATAAGGTTTATGTCCGGGGACCGTGGAGGCCAGGCTAAATGGCAAAGATACCCTGAAAGATAGATTGGTCGTTGCAGCCTGCGCATGCGCCGGTGACGCCTGCCTTAAAGCCTGGCATCCACGGTCCCTCGACCTAAATGCCATTGATTTGTTTCAAAGGAGATACTAAAATGACCTCGGCTACTTGAGAGAATGCCACAATTTGGACGAAATAACCCGGAAATTCATAGTAGCAGAAGAAACCATTAAAAATGGTAAAAGGGCATTCAGACATTTAAAAGACAACTTTTTACGGTGATGTCGCACTTGCATTGAGAAACAGCGGGGTTATTTTAAAAATTTCTCGTAATTAAACACCTATTTATTGGTTTTAATTTGGTTTTAATGATCATCATGTTAATAAAATTTTTGCACTTACCACATTTAGATTTCAATTTTTCGATTGAAGCCTTATGAATAATAAAATGAAATTTTTAGGGTAGCTACCTGATAGATAGAGCAAGTTTTTAAAAGCCAAATGGAAAACTTTTTTTATGTGATTTTATTTTTTTATGGGCCCTTGAAGTTGTGAACATACTGGGTAATTTTATCTTTCTTGGCATTTAATTCTTTTTTTTATTCCATTCGAAGATCTAACGATAGTAAATGTTACCATACTGAATTGGCCTATCTTTCAGCTTAGCATACAAAAAAAATCAAGCATCTAGCGCAATAATTCACGTCACCATAAATAAAAATCTCATCGTACTCAGCGATAGATGAAAAATTGAAAAAAATGTCATCACTCCGAAAATACGAAAAATCGCATAACATACATGGGGGTGATTCGGATAGCCCACTAGGTCCTCAACCTCCCAGCTTCCGTTCATCACTACTTTTTGGGACACCCTGTATACTAGGTTACTTCTTGCTAAACATTAAGCTTGTCATAAGATTATAAGAGCGATGGAATTCAATTATTTTTCCGCGCTATTTACTCTATAGTGCGTTGAAGATTTTGTTAGAAACTTCGTCCTGAATGTAAGTAGTTATAATAATTTCAGCCGTTGTGGCTGAAATTCAGTCAGGAGGACTTATTATGATTGAAAGGTAGAGTAAGAGTAACTATATAAGACATACGTCTAGCAAAAGTATTCATAAAAAGGTCAAAAACAAGACAGTATCTATTGTAACAAAATTTCCTCTTGTGATTCATAATTTATGATAGAGCTGATATTTTTCAAGTTCTTTTCTTCGTTGTTGGTTTGTTTTAACGCTGATGTATTAAACATTTTCTGTATAATTACTTTATCAAATATTATTTAAAACTACATAATAAATACTTACTTATTCATCTACAGATGACTTATCATTTGTCACTTAAAAACCATAAAGTGAGTACTCCAACACAATCTTAAACACACGTAAACCAAATTAAAAGTAAAGCAAACATGCAATTATTCTGTCGCTAAGGTCACGGTTCACACAGTTCACGGATCCAAAGCAGAACCGCGGTACGATACCATCAGCATTGTTCGTAGATCAGATCCATTGGGAGCGAATCTAATTGCGCGGGCGCACCCGACGCGTGCCTTTTGTCTCGCTGGTAATTACTCTTATAAATCCACTAAGCGATTTACATTAAGGCCCTGGTTGTGTAGAGGAGAGAAGCGAGAGCGGGTAGCGATTTCAATAATATGAGCTGTTATGTTTACTTCCTGAAAATAAGACTGAAAATATGGGATAGAGTTTTATTTTATCGTTTAATTTCAGAGAAAATTTCAGTTGTATAGACTATAGGTGATTGTTATCTTGGCGACCGAAGGATCAAAACAGAATCAAGTAAAGTTCATAATATAATATATAATTATATATAATTATAATATAACATATATTATGTTCATGATGTTAAGACCTTTTCTTTAAACAACTTACATCAACTCTAACAATAATAATCTCTCTACATGGGCCTGTTTCACCACTTGCTGACAGCATATTAAGATCATTTTGACGTATATTTTCATTCATCAATAAACTGACAGATAAGCTAAACAGAACATAACCAGAAGTTGTGAGAGCTTTCCGCGCATCCCGCTACGTAGCGAATGCCTCTGATAAGATCGGCTCAAAGGTTGTGACTCCGTTTCCGTTGCGCTCGAGAATCCTCGGTTTCTATTAGAATGGGAGATTTACGACGTGTTGGATTACATCTCTGTAATTATTTCACTGATTCTCTTAGTAATAACGTTCAACCATTCATTGCTTAATATTCTGATTGCCTATTAGAGCGTTGTGCTGATTACAATGCTATTTAGATTTATTTTGTTTTACTTTAATGGATGGCTTTGATTTTACTATTAGATTATAACATGTTGTTACAATATTAGTTATATTTACTACTAGCTGCGCTCCGCGGTTTCACCCGCGTGACTCCGCTCCTGTTGGTCTTAACGGGATGATATATATGGGCTATCTAACACCGAAAGAATTGTTCAAATCAGACCAATAGTTCCTGAGATAAGCGCGTTCAAACAAACAAACAAACTCTTCAGCTTTATAATATTAGATAGATTTTACTAATAAATTATAACACGCAGCTGGTTGTATATTTTTTAAGTCTTGTAGGTCTGTGCTTTTTTCAAATCATTCTACTTTTACTATTTAGTGTCTGACTTATAATTAGTACCATGACAAGAATGTGATATAAACAGCACACACTAAATTATTAAAAAAGAATCGAAAACATAATGTTGGTATGTAGAGCCAAACGATCACACGTTTTGTACAGTTCTAAAATAACTCGACAGTGAATATGACGAATGTCATTCATTTTTATTTAAATACATTTTGAAATATAAAATTAACACTAAAAAGCACTCGAGTGTTACAATCAAGAGTCAAGAGGTTTTGGAGGTTTCAAATAACTAGAGGATATTATGACAAGTTCATAAGAAAACACTGCGACACTAATTTTTAATAATTCTAAATATATACAATGTGTCTGTGCATCGGTGTCGGAGACTAGGTTTTTTTTTTATTAGTTCGGGTTTCTTATTTTTTGAAAATTATATTGAATTTAATGGATCATAAATTGATTGTCTACATTGTTAGCTTTCAAATGACACCTCTTTTGTCTTCCTAAGACGTCTACATCGATAGCAATGATTAAAACAGTGCAGGCGCCTGAGCTGCGAAGTAAAAAAAAACAAAATGGCTGCCATTTTAGTATGGAGGGGCCAAGAGAAAATTGGGATAGTGATTTGTCGATAAAAATCCCCATATTTCACCCCCCTAAAGTCTCCGACACCGATACACAGACACATCTTATATATAAAAATGAATCGCAAAATGTGTTGGTAAGCGCATAACTCGAGAACGGCTGAACCGATTTCGATAATTCTTTTTTTTATTATATTCCTTGAAGTACGAGGATGGTTTTTATGTAGAGAAAACGTAAATATGTACCACGGGCGAAGCCGGGGCGGACCGCTAGTATTTCTATAATATAAAAATGAATCCCAAAATGTGTTGGTAAGCGCATAACTTGAGAACGGCTGAACCGATTTCGTTAATTCTTTTTTTATTATATTCCTTGAAGTACGAGGATGGTTCTTATGTAGAGAAAACGTAAATATGTACCATGGGCGAAGCCGGGGCGGACCGCTAGTTCTAAATAATTGTAAGTTAGGCAATAAGAAGTAATAGGTAATTTATCTATAATGCTTTTATGTAGGCTTTAATTGTATTATTGCTACAATTTAATTAGAAAATTGATCCAAATACAAGGAGGAAATCATAAACCGGAGACTATGACTGCAATATAAAGTCTGTTTTGTTTAATTAAAGATTTCTTTGTGATTATGACAGTTGTAAGTAATGAAAGTTTTATACTTATATATAAAACGGAGTTAGAAGATACGGGATAAAGACCTATGTTAATCTACGTTTTAAATGTATAATTATTTTAATTAACTTCTTGGCTTCAGTACACCATCAAAGGTTTTTATTAGTTCGACTAAGTACTTTAACTAAAGTTACATTAGGTCCGTTGATTCGTAAAGGTGAACGTGAGAAATATAATAAATAGATTTTATGTAGTTCTGCGTGTGAAACTATCGGAACGTCGTTGGAAATGTTTATTTTAATTTAAGTTTAATTATATACCTATCTTATATCATTCAGTTAACGTTAAGACTTAATAATCGTGTTGTTTCTATGAATGACAATTCACATTCCGTTCAAAATTACCTTAATTTTTATCAACTTTATGTTTGTATATTTTTGGGCAATAAGAATAAGAATAACAATCACACTTTCTCCTAATCATCATAATCACCGACCTATACCTGTTCCAAATGCAGGGAAACAGGTCTTCAGACTATAACACACCACGGTGGCCAAGTGATATCACATAGCGTTAACTCATGGACTCTACCCGAAGGAAACTTCCCCCAGCTTCCGCCGAGGAAACCTTCACCAATAGAAAAAGTATAGATGGTAATTATCGGAAAATTCTTCGCTTCGAAACTCCGACTTTTTGATTGAAATTTAACCTCACCATTGAACCAAATCGCTCTCATAGCACGCTCTTAATTAAATTCTATCACAAAGGTCTTTCACAATCTGATTTATTCAACTGCACTTTAATTACGTGAAAATGGGTATTGGATTGAATAAACGTTAAGTGTCAACGGTCATCATGGGTTAATGGACCCTGCGTGTTTACAGGAGCAATTTTAACTGGGAACAGTGATTGGGGAGCCTTTAATTGTTTATTTAAATGTTTCATTCAATGGCATTAAATGAGATTTTAAATGTTGTAATTACTATTACGTGTTTCGATTGGATTGATGTTACATTGATTTACACAGAAACAAAATTAAATTTTGTTTAAGTAATAAAAAATAGCACAAATGCTCTAAGTTCTCACGACTTACCTATACTTACCTGTACAGATGAGTAATAACGATTAGATATACCATTTCCTATGTACAATGTATTTAGGGCATATTTTGTCACTTATTTCATAAAAGTAATGAAATCTTCCTCTTTATTCTACCTTGTAATAGAAGGAAAAGCGCTACACTCACTTTAAAATACAGCCAAACAAATAAACTACAAGAGAACCCTTTCTTACTATTTCACCACCGCTACATTAACATGACTTAAGTGAGTATGCGTTTAACAGCCTACGTTACATTCCTAATTGTAATTTACTATAAAGCACCTGCATAAATAGCTGACCTATCTCAATTAGCAGTTACGGCGATTATTTAAATAATGATTTAATAAATTGTTCGAATGGAAGACGGCTTTATCAGCGCGTGCAATTTATATCTGATGCGTTTTATTTTATGCGCTTATAAAAGGATGATTTTGTTCGTGTATGTAATGTAATGGAGTAAATTAATTTTTGAGGAAATAAGGTATGTAAATAATTATGATATATAAAGTAAGGTGAAAAAGAAAGTTTTAAAAGAGAAAATACGTAGATACCTATAAGATATGAAAATATAAAAAAACTATGGTCAAACTTGTCCATTGCGATTGTTGCAACTAAAATTTTGTTTATTAATCCTTAATAATTATAAAGTATGTTGTAGAAAAAAGCGTACAAAGTTTAATTGGCTATTCTTAAAAAGATTGAATAGATCTTCAAGATTCCTAACATTGAAAGGTAACTGTAATAGATTCGTAACAACTTCTACATGGGCAAGAAAAAATATCCCTCTCACTGATTTTGATGTAAATTTGCACCTGATAGATTGAGTTAAAGTCCATTTTTGAAAACATGACGTTGAGGTTAATATCTATTGGGTGTGAGCGAAGGTAAGCGCAGTGATCTATAGATGGCGCGCGGAACACGGAATGATCTGCGCGGTCAGCATAGAACATAAAAAATGTAGATGCTGTACTAAGTTAGTTTTAATATTTTTTATTTTCATATAGGTTAATTTAAACTAATTAAAGAAAGACGGTAAAAGAATAAAGAGGATTTTATCCTTTACTTTTATAACTTTTTGTCCTGTTAAGAATAATATTGAAAGGATGCATTGGATGCAAGTGAGATATCTTTGGACAGTAAGTACATGGTAGGAATTTCATTATTTTTATTTTTTATTAATACTTAGTATCCTAGGGTACTTATAATACTTAATTATCTGCATTCTGCTTATGATACTTGATATTATCTCCTTCTAAAGTTTAGTTCCTGTAAAAAATATAACATATTATTTTTCAATATTCGGAGAGGTGTTCACATCAAAAATTTTAACCCTACATTCATATTATGTACAACATAAGTTCTTAATGGCTTTTATAAATACAGAAGAACTTAAACTACACATACAATGAATTAAAACAGCGATAGCCGATAAAGTAATGACAGTCTGTTACATTAATCTTTGCACGCAGGTCGCGTGCGCCGCCGCCGTTAGCCACCGAGTGGAAATTTATAATGATCGATATATTTTGCCCCTTTCCACTCACCTCGCTCTCCAACAGGCGACTGAGTCAACTCGGATTTACTTCATTCATTAGGTTTCGAGTGCAATGATATAAAATGCAAATTAACCGCAATGTTCTTAAACGTATGGCGGGAAATTTGACAGCTCAGGGTGCCACATGCCAATCAAGGTAAGAAAAGAGAATGTTTAAGGAAGAGTATCGTTGGTATTTAGACTTTAAGAATGTTTTATTTCTCTTGTAATTACTTTCAATAATTGCGTCCAACATAATTTAAATTACTCAGTAGAAATAATATTGAAATATATAATGTATATTCAGTTAGTAAAGAAAATTAAAGGACTATATTCCTTGAACTTCCCAGGGCGTCGTAATGTATTTTAGATTCAACTGATAATCAGGTCAAGTAAACCCTATAAAGTGCTTGTTTATAGCCTTAAACTAACTTACCTCCCTAGTTACGCAAACAGTACTTGAACTTTAGTCTGAGAGATTTTAATTTAAGATTTACTGTCTTATCTGGTGTATGTAAATCTTGCTTTATTCGTAGTATATAGGGCACGAAAGGGTCAATTGTATATAATGAATAATAGTGTCGATTTAGATCTAGACGCAGGTCTTAAGGCAGGGTATTAGAAGTATTAAATCTTATTTACACATATTTTATGTCGACAGTTTGATTTTAAACGTGATAGCGAAATCTATTGTGCTTTGTACCAGCTGGTTTTTAGAATAATTATTTACAAATTTACGAAAAATATACGAAATGGCGATAGGTGTGATAGACTATTGAAGTTTAATAACTCATCACTAAATAGTATAAAAATTTCTCTTTCTCTGTCAATATAATCCTATGTCCCTATGTATGCTTAAATCTTAAAAACTACGCAACGGATTTTGTAGAACATATTCTAATAATGTGACTGTAATTTCCATTTGACAGCAAATATTCTCTCAAGTAAAAAAAATGGTAAAGTGATATATTAATTATTCAATTTAATTACTACTTTAATACGTCAGATATAGTTAACTATATGGCAACACAATAAGCTGTCACATTAAATATTTACTCCACTTTCAATACCATAAAACATAATGTTACCTCTCTCCACATTGTTCCTCGAAGTTTAACAATTACTTTTAAATTACAACACAACAACTGTTATTAAGTTCAATCACTTTGTAATGAAATCTTTCGTGTAATTAAATTCATTAGCTGTACAAATTATTTTGTAATTTTATGATATAATAAGAGTGAATCAGATTGAATCCTCGTAAAAAGCGTTCTGATTATTTTTGTACGAATGTAGAGCAGATCCGAGTGAAGAAACTTTATTGGTATCTGTAGTTTATTGTTACAATGTAATAAATTCTTTTTTCGTAATGACTGTATCAATTAGTACAATAAAGAGTTGTAGGATTATTATTTTGTGCTAGAAAAATTGGGTGAATAATTTTATATTAATAATTTTATTAGCTTTACTTGTATCTTTGTTAAGTTTTGCATGCAACCGATTCCTTTAGACTGGATTTTGACCAACTTTTAGTGGACAGATTTATTTCAAACTTTGTGCACTTATCAAGAAAACAATAATTTTATGAGTTTAATTACCAAATATGTTTTAAGATGTTTTTCACTATATTTATTACTAGCGACCCGCCCCGGCTTCGCACGGGTGCAATGGCGACCGGCCGGTACCGCCGAAAACGCTACGTCCCGCAATTTTTAAATCTGTAATATCTTCGAAAATATTCACTTAAATCATACGGTGTAAAGGGCCATATAGATCTATATTAAATGAACAATGTATTCAAGGTATTTAATTCGTTAAGGATTAATGCTGTATTGGTTAAAATCGCTTCGAAAATTAACCATTATTTGTCGTAAAAAGTAAATGACAAAAAAAAGTTATTGTGGGTTATCCATAAGAGATAGACATATTATACCATCGCGGACTTTTCTGTAGACCTTTTCAATGTGTACAATACTTAGTACATTATTTTGATAAAACTCGTAGGGTTCAGCCTGCGTTTGCAATGTAAGCGGAAAAAATGTAATTATTTACGACATCACATTAGAAACCTCAAAAATAACAGTACTTCTCCACTATTTAATGGATGTTATTATACATATAAACCTTCCTCTTGAATCACTCTATCTATTAAAAAAAAACCGCATCAAAATCCGTTGCGTAGTTTCAAAGATTTAAGCATACAAAGGGACATAGGGACATAGGGACAGAGAAAGCGACTTTGTTTTATACTATGTAGTGATTTAAATTCCGTTTTTTTTAACTGAAATCAGTTTTGACAATGTTTGTTTATATTATATTGATTTATTCTAAACAAAGATTACCGTAACGTTGTTTTAAATACGTTCCTGTTAACACGCATTAACGTCGCAATTACGAAGGTCAAAGTGAAATAGAGGAGCACTTTGATTCGAATAGGAAGCGTGACTGTTGGTACACTACGGCCACAATTAGCCATATTTGGTAAGGCAAGCGCTTTAACGCTCGAACTACTAATATTTATTACTTGCTCGAGATATAAAATGCGCTTTCTAGACGTTACATGTAAAAATAGAACGGTAGACAAATTAAGAGAAGAAAGCAAATACAAAAGCGAAATTCAAAATCGTCGGACGACACTTCGCTTAGATTTTCATAAAATGGAAATTTCTTCAAAATTAAATATAAACATATTCGAATATGAATATATTTAATTTTGAAAAGATTTATTACAACTTGAAATAACAGACTTAAATATGTACCTCTATAACAAAATTAAAAAGAAAATTCGAGTTAATGCTTCTTTGGTCTTTAATAATAGGTTTTGCTGACGAAAGTCACATTAAACATATTTTTAAGTATTAAGTAATTTTAAGTGACTTCCTATCCTACAACATGGAAAGCGACAGATCAGGCTTATAAATTATAAATCTACCAATCCCGAGGCGAACGTGAAAAGAAAATTCTCAACACAACGCCACGACAATCGACATATCTTCCAAGCGTAATTCCGCTGCCCTCCATAAAAATGTATCGCGTAGTATACGAGATAGTTTCGCGGATTCAGAGTCTGAAAGCGTGACCACGGTACAATTAGCTCGGGCTGAGCTATATCGGGGCTGACTACATCTTGATAACGGGTGAAATGCTATCAGTAACAATAGAGCGAGCCGCTTTGTTACCGACACTTATCTGACTTGGTTTGTTTATTGTTCGCGTACGGTACAAGAGCTACAAGCTTTGGCTTGTCTGCAATTAGGCTTGCGGGATTTTTGGGATGTTGATTTGGCGCGCAGTGTCGTTATTTATAGGCGGAATAAACTGCCTCAATCTGAAGTGATACTTGGTTGGACAATGAGGTGAGGGTTTCACGTCAATGAAGCACGAACAACTGATTGATTTTGAATTACTAGAATATATTAAGTTTACTGTGTTTGGGTATGAAAGAGATCGAATAAAAGTATCAGTATTATGAAGAAACTTCGCGTCTTTAAAGGTAAAAACACTATAAAAAATACATTTAAATCTTAAGTGTTTAATTGCATTGCCTTGATTAACACTAGTCAGTATGGTAAGGCGATAATGAGTTTTATTTAAGTATTTTCTATTAGAGCATACTTCTTTAGTGATATAAATTACAACGAGATCGATTTGTAAACATACGTAATTAATGGTAGTGAGTAGTCGTAGACGCAAAGTCGTTAATTGAGAGACCTGAGACTTCAATAAATCAATAAAATCATTTAATTAAAGAAAGTACGAGCTCAGGGTCGTTTATGGATCCAATAAGTGGAACAAGTCTACTCGAAGTCTCGAAGTGCAACATTCTTGTACATAATGTGCAAGGCGTCGGTCGTACATCGGACTTTTTGCGCACTCATTCATTGCGCACTACTGTTATTATTGCGATTTATTTCCTATATTTTATTAGATTTCGACGACTCATTAAAAAAATTAAATGTTAGATTTTATGATAGTTCAAAAAGGGCTACTCAATTGCAATAATTTGCAGAGCATAGTTTAAAATATCTTCTGTATATTTTTTGCACAATTATTTTATAGTCTGCCTATGTATTTATACGAAAATTATTTAACATTTAAAAATCTATTTTTTTTGTTGAAAATGTATTTTTATTATTTCATAATTGTTTTGAATTGCAATAGTAATAAATATTTATTCCATTTCTGACAGTCGAACTTAACGAATGCTAGTATGTATATAGAGCAGGCTCCAAGGAGATGTTCGTTTGCAAAAATAGCGGACCTAAATCTGACTTCTGATATATATTGTATAGATCCCAGACATCCTATAGACAGATGTTGCCAACCAGTTTTGTGGTCCCCCTCCCCCCACCCCGGTAATTAATTATATGGCATACAAAGAAAAAAATAAAAATTTCCAAAACATGCCGTGTGGGGTATCAAATGAAAGAGCTTATTGAGTAGATCACGAATATATAGCATACTATAACATTTCTTACACTTTCTCTAAGATTTTTTAGAAAATTTACGAAAATGCTCCATTTTTGAGTTAACTTTAAACCACTATAGATTGAAAACTTATGAATATATTTTTTAAATTATTATTTTAAATAATTAACAATAGTCCATTGTTTACGATTCAATAGTTCGTAATATAATATAAGTGAGCTATATGTATGTGGTGGATTTGATGACCCCACAAAATGATTTAAATTGCAAGGCGCAACTTTCACTGAAGTTACCGATTTGAAATCTAATCACACAGAGGCTGATTCAAGAATGTTCTGCCATATTTTTCATTCTGTCAAACACAACGACAGTGCAGAGATAATTATTCTAAGCCCTGACACCGATATTTTTATATTAGGCCTTTATTTCTGGCATAAACTTGAAAATATACTCGCCATCTTTGAATGCTCCCCCCACTCCCCCATGCAACTATTTCACTGTACGAACTATTGAATCGTAAACAATGGACTATTGTTAATTATTTAAAATAATAATTTAAAAAATATATTCATGAGTTTTCAATCTATAGTGCTTTAAAGTTAACTCAAAAATGGAGCATTTTCGTAAATTTTCTAAAAAATCTTAGAGAAAGTGTAAGAAATGTTATAGTATGCTATATATTCGTGATCTACTCAATAAGCTCTTTCATTTGATACCCCACACGGCATGTTTTGGAAATTTTTATTTTTTTCTTTGTATGCCATATTTAATTACCGGGGTGGGGAGAGGGGGACCACAAAACTGGTTGGCAACATCTGTCTATAGGATGTCTGGGATCTATACAATATATATCAGAAGTCAGATTTAGGTCCGCTATTTTTGCAAACGAAACTCCACTGAGAGTCCGGTCTATATGAAACATATTATCATAATTGATTTGTTTTGTTTCATAAATACCACTTAACTTGTTATGCATTTATTATGACTAACTTTATATTATAACGACCACTGCATATCATTATTATTGTGTATTGACATGGGTCATAATTTAAATCGATTATATTATAACATTAGATTATAATCTAGTTTGAACTAATATTCAGTACTTAAATAATAAATATGTATGTCAAACATATGCTAAAGTGAAAAACTAGTACAAATTATATGTATATGTAGGTATTTAAGAGCTTACTGGCTTCGTAATGATAAACGAATTTTGAAACAACGGAACAGGAAAAAAACAAATCTTTCGTTTTTATAATATTGTTTTAGAAGTACAGTATCAGTGTGAAGATAATTGCTACAACTAATCTAAGTAATGGAGAGCAGGTCATATTTGTCAGTGAATGGGAGCGCATGGTATGTACCTTTTTTAACTCGCTTCTAAGTTCTAACTATTAATTAATGGATGTGCGGACTTTTTCTCGTTACAATAAATAAGGGACGTTAATTGAACGTAATTCTTCTCGTTGACAGTTATTGAAAATTAATAAAGTAGATTAGCTTGATGCATCAATGCTAGGAATTTCTTGCTTGAAGTGTACGATACGCTATGTGTAGGTACGCTGTCGTGGAATTGACGTAGTGGTAGAAAGGGTAGAATTTTATCAAATTGGTTAGATGAACATGAAAAATAAAAGATTGTATTCAAAATTGTATATCCATAATAATGTAAACATCAGTCGTAATAACAATTACAAATAAATAGCAGTCATAGATGAATATCATCAAATTGGTTGTCCGAATATCCATACTAATATTATAAATGCGAAAGTAACTCTGTCTGTCTGTCTGTTACTCAATCACGTCTTAACTACTGAACCAATTTGCATGAAATTTGGTATAGAGATATTTTGATACCCGAGAAAGGACATAGGATAGGTTTTATCCCGGAAATCCCACGGGAACGGGAACTAAGCGGGTTTTCTTTGAAAACGCGGGCGAAGCCGCGGGCAGAAAGCTAGTTTAAAATAAAAGAAATTTTATTCAATGTAATAGTACTTTTTCTAAACCACAACAGTAAAAATGTTCTTAATAGCAATTACAGATTGGAAGACACAGGAGAAAATCATAAAATTGTTAACATGAATATTGAAAAGAATAAAGGTTTGAAAAAAATCTTTTAGCATCCCAAATAATTAAAACAAACAGTCCCAATAATATGAATTACGTAGCTTGTAAATTGTAGAATATCGTCAAATTTGTGACGACGCGGGTGTCACAGTCATGTACATGGTACAAGGTAGAGCTACCGTGGGCGCGCAGCTAATATTTTAACTGGGCGGTCTTCATTGCCCGATCGCGACTAGCCGAGATTATAGTGTTGCGGTGCTGTCGATAGAATATTTTATAATAATTAATTTTAGATCTAGGTTGAGTGTATATGAAGTTTTATTATTACTTTAATTTGTAATAATTCCTTTATGGTATGAAATAGTTAATTAAGTCTTTTATTTGGTTATCTTTTATTTGGTAATACAAAAAAAAATAGTTCCAGTTCTGTTGGGATAAAACAATAATAACTTATGTGTGTGTTTGTTAGTATTTAGCGCCCATAATAGTTATGTGATTCATATGATAGACAGATGCAGAATTTTTTTGAAAGAAGAAAGTTTTTTTAATATTTCATACATGTTTTTTTAAATATTGCAACGCATTTTGAATAAACTATCACCATTATCACTTTAAAATTTCTGCAGCTGTATCGACCAATCGATCATCATATTTTGAACTGATAATAAAACAATTGTATTTCTGTGACCCATTTTTTAATTATTTGTCATTTGTTTTTGTAGGAACTTTTTCATACCTTACATATGATTACTATGTGACAAGAAACAAATTTATTAACAGACGATAGTTCTTAGTTGGTATTCTTTTCATCGATATCCCCAGCCCATCCCTACCGAGTGAAAAAGGCGTGCACGAGTTGCTCTCATTAATCTTTCATTTCTACGTTATATTATTAGAAGAACGGGTTTGCACGGATGCTGGGGGAGGAGGGGGGGAGTGAACCCGGTTGAACCCTCGGTAGCACCTGCCGCGTCCGGTGCCTTGCAACGATTTAGCTTGTCTATAACACCTATTTGTGTTACACTAATGAATAGTGCATTGCTTTGAAATATGTATCGCGAATGATCGAATTTGATATGGTATGCCATGTTTTATGTATTGAAGTATACAATATTGGAGAGGGAAGGTAATGATGTGTTATTATTAAGCAAGCAAGAACGCAAGCATAGGTTACTTTTAAATTATAGTGTTTTGGAAATTTTCGTAAAATTTGGTAATTTGCGTGTAGGTTTGCGGAACTAAATTGTTTATCTAAGCTATTGTACATTTTTAATGACTATATTAAATCCAAAAAGAACATCTAATAAAAATCATACAAAAGGGCAATATGACTGACTGAAAACCGTTTTATATTCCTACAAGGTTGGTAAAATTGACTTCTCAAACATGAAGACAAGCTAATCCGTTAGTTTTATTTCATTTGATACTTCATGTTCATGTTTACTTCAAATTTATTTTCGGTATCATACGCTAAAGTGCAGAATATAAAATGAGACTCATAGATAAAGGTGACATAAGAACAGAGATAAAACACAGATTCGCATAATAACAGTTAATTTTATGAACCTGAGAATGTGTTAATATCCACGTAGGTACCTTGTAGTTATGTAAAAACTTAGCACTTCAGCATTAGAATAATAGAGATGATCTTAGATCCAAAGAGAAGAATCCAAATTATGAAATATGTGAAATATATCAGCACGCCAAGAATTAAAAGATAATTTGTACACCATTCATTAAGATACAAATAAAATAATATCAGGCATTTCATACATACATTTACGAACCCTACGAAAATAACCTTTAAATTAGATCAAGCAAAGCAAGCAAATAGGTACTTGAACCATTTCTGTCCTAGAAAAACTATTTCGTAAGAATCGCGGCATTGTTTTATCAAGAAAAACAGACGTAAGAGGTATTCAAACAAATAAGGAAGAGTTGTAAATCATTGCTTGGTATCTGCTTGATTTACTTGTGCTGTTTCCAGGGCGATCGACGCAATTGTTGACCGCCGGTCATTATAGCCAGTGGGTTACTGTCCGTTTAGTTGGAGTGAAGACTCGTCTCAATATATTTATTAATGCTGTTTTTTTCGATCGATAAAGTAAAACGATCGTAGGTTTTTTTTGATTTGAAATAAAAGAAAATTAACAAATTATTTATGGGATAAGTTGATTTATGATTCATATCATTAATTGTTACCACTTATACTTAAAATTCGTTTCAATTTATAATATCTCATAAAATAAAATAATTTTTACGTGATAATTTATATATAACGAAAGGAACTATCACAGTTTTACTTTACATTTATAAGTAGAGATCATTTTGCAGAAGCCGTGGGCACTTTAAAATTTCATAACAAAAACAGCGTTACAATCTTTACAATAGGAAAAATAATTAAATATTTACGATATTCCACTAATTCCAAAATACGTGGTGACCCTATTATGAAGTGTTGAAGCGTCTACCAATTACTGGCTATGAAGGGTGCTCCGATAATTGAATGCATGCTTTATGAGCCGCGATTCACACTAACCTTTGCGTTCACAATATTTATTTATTATTTATTATTATTTCGCAATGTTTCTAGAGGTGAAAGGCGATGTAAGTTATAATAGGTACCTAAGTAAGTTGTTTTTTTAGTAAATTCGAGAGATTCGATTCGAGTTTTTGGTTAATTGGTTTTCTATTTCAATGATATTTTAAAGTATTTGATAGCATAAAGTATTGCTCCGTACTGGAAGAAGTTTTTGTCCAATGTCCAGTGAAATAATTTAAAAATTAAAACTAAGTATAAAGTCGTATTCTCACCTTTTAGTTCACCTCTTAAATTTTAATATTTAGACTACTCGTATCTATATGGCTATAAATATAACTTATTATTTTTATAAAATTACACACAATTTTTTATAATTACAATTCATACAAAAAAGTATTATTTATTCTAATAACTACCTACCCATACAATTAACCGAACGGTATTTTTACTAGGCTTTAATTACCGCACATAATAAATTAACATAATAAAAACTTCATATGCGCGTGAACAATAAAAAGCGTAAGGCATTTATCATAAAACCAAGTCAGCATTAAGATGCGCACGCGCCGTTCACGGTACAAAAAACATACGTGTTTGTTCAGCGGAACTCACCTTTGCACTTTGCAAATAATAAATTGTTTGCGTCAGGACTGTCTTTCATTTGTTAAGTTAGCTGGTTGGTTGACATCGTGCAGTTAACAATATTATGAGTAAGTAAATGCTAAAAATCATATGATATCGATATTCATCATATCAATAATTTCAATAAAAACGGGTCATGGCCTAGTCAAAATTCTCTTAAAACCTCATGAAATATTGATGTAAAAAAAAAAAAAAAAGATAGCTAATACCGCCAATTGATATAGAGCCCACATTGTTGGGGCTAACTGTAACTTAACTAAGTCCATGTAACTTTTAAAATTATTCAGAAAATACTCTATCCTTCCAAATATGTTCAGACTATTAGAACTTACAGCCAGCATACACGAAACCACCAACATCATTCCTTTTTCGATCAGTTAAACGTCATAAAAGAAAAACGCTACATCGTTTACGTAGCACATTATAAGAGTAACAAATTCCTCTACAAAGAATTTGTCACTCTTTACAACAAAGTGTACACTCAATGGCCTGTAATGACCCACAAGAACTGCACACAAACCGACATTAATCAAAGAAAAGCCGTTCCAACTGTTTCTTATACTGTAATAAGCGCTTAGAATTCTTACTTTTTCTCACTTAATAGATATTATCAATATTAACTACTTGTGGAAACTGTGAAAAAACGGAAAGTATAATCTTGATTGCTGGTTTATAGACGCTTTAGATGTAATCCGACTAGCTGGGCGACCGAGCTCTGCTCGCGTTAGAATTTGCATTGTCGGAATGTCATATATTTATAAGCTGCTACCTTTTTGTGTTTATTGATGTAAGAACTAGATAGAACTACCATATTGAAGCAGGTGTGGTGGAGTAACTGCAGTTTGCTATTTTCCTTATAAGGAAAAAGCAAGAAATTTTATTGTAATCAAAATGGAACCCTGAAACAATGAAATTAAAATTTGTAGGATCGCAAATTTTAATAATTTTTGTTGGTAGGTAGCAAAAATACGCCCATATATCAGAAGGTAGAGTAATTTAGTATCACCATTTAAACGGGTGTATGGTAAATTATATGTTTCCTAAAAGCATAATAGACTTATAAACTTTCCTAGCTCTATTAAATCATACCACCGTAACTGTAAACAATCCAATACCTGCATATTACACACTCAAAAGTAACGTAACTAAAAGCTTGCGAATTACACACAAAAAAGTAACGTACTTATATCATAAAAATTCCATAGGTTAATAAAGAACAATACAAGTCGCGTGGCCGGCGCGTGCCTCTTATTGCATGTTACCTCTTTATACTATGATGTTACCTTTACCTCTCATTAGATTGTGTACACGCATCGGAGTGGATCGCCTGGCAGGTCAATGTGGCCGCTTTTTACAAGCCGCAGCGCGTGGCTTCGCTCGCTTTTTTATACGGAAGTTACAGTTGGTTTCATTTTGCGTTTTGCCATTGAAGTGCATTGGAATTATTGATGTAATTTATGGCAAAGTATGGAAAGGTTGTTGAATTGTGACCCTATGTCTAAGCGTATTGGCTGTATTAGGATCTCCATTTAGGTTTTTATTCAATTGTTTCGCATCAATCTTGTTTAACGCACAGTGGCATGCCAATTTTTCTTGATGAGAATTTTCTCATCTTGAAAAATTGTGAATTACTTACTAAAGAAAAGCGTATAGGTTTTAATAAACGTTCATATTATTTGCTTTATCAATAAAAGGCGTATTAAAGGCACAAACAGACATACATATAATATTCAATAAGGCACCATGTTTGTATGTATGATTACCGGTTGACAGAGTTGTCGCGAGCGCCGACCCGTGGAGGTAAGTGCCTTGATGCTTCCGTTACTCTCGAATATAAACGTACTCATCCGTCGTAAATAATTTATTGTATAACGATATGTGTATTTTTGTTGTATTCGCAGTTTGTCGTTTTCCTTTAGGATTAGATAGATAATGCATATGTTTCAGGAATCTAGATAAAGCGGCAGTTTCATTAATGGCCTGGGATGTCGTTGTTATATGAAATTAAATTATAGGGCTGGCTTTAGGTAGTCGATTTAAAAGAGAGCCTTCGCTATTTATGAAGCGGTTGATTTAATCAGTTTGCTGCGACCTAAGGCTGCGACACATAATATATCGTTTTGTATTACAATGCAGATTTCGAATGTTCGTTTCATCAATTATTATGTGCAGTGGAACGAATGTCACTAGAACGAGAAGGAATTATTTGAATTAATTAATTTCGACTCATTCAAAAATACAGATTCATCCCAATCAAACAAATTACTTACAATTTTCATGTTTGTCATTGCCAAAAACACCGAAAGCTTTGTAATTCGTAGCGTATTGTGCTATCATATCATTTATCTCGCTACTTAGTAAGAGAAATACGGAATACCACATTCACAAGGAACATTTCAATTGGACACAGTCTGTCACATATGACACTATTACCACTATTACCGTGTGCAATATGTAATTTTATAACGAGTTACGAATCAACTGTTCGTAGGCAATTTTCTTTCACCGTTTATACGAGATGACGCGTGTCTTTAACTCGCGTTACTTTACTGTCCACACTTTCTACGATTTGAAACAATAACATTTAATAATAATGTTATTAAATATAAATTATAAAGTTTGTAAGGTACTTTAGACAGGCTTTGGGGAGTAAAACGAAAGTCGCGGCCAAAAATACTGATAATACAAAAATGCTTAATCAGAATTTTCTCCTGTTAGGTAATTTTTTTAGCGAAGACTTAATAAATTGCGTCCCCTTTAATATTGTATGCTTTTGAGTATTCTGAAAATTACTTGAAATCTAATACAAATCAAACAAATACAATGTTCATTATAATATATTTTTCTGATAATTACAGGAGCATTTTTAAAGATACTGCATAAAACAAATTTTAATAAACTATCGATACTCAAATGCTCGAATCGCTAGACCTAATTGTTATTATTACATTTGATAGAATAGATTATTCTAATTCTGATACTTAAAAATTACGGTAAACTCGCGCATAAAAAATACCTCCATACATTACCTCTCAGCATTTGCAACATCTATGTCATTTTATACATTGAGCTCGTAACTCTTAACAAATTGTACTCTTAAAATTCCTCCATTGATTTATACGTACCTATATTGGCTTATGAACAATGTGTAGTGCATCAGTGGACGACAGAACCGTGAGAACAAATGCTAGTCTGGTTTTCTCAAGCAGTTTGTTTGCGAATATGCGTTCAATTGTAGGCCGGTGTTTGTCATTGACATAAGCTTGTTGCTACGCGTTTCCGAACGAAAATATTTGGTTTTCAAATCTTTTGTTTTTGGAATTTTGTGTTGGTGTTACGTTTAAGTATTTTTCGCTTATGAGAAACTCACATAATGCATCATAAAGATGTACTTATTTCACACTAGCGCGAGCGGTCCGCCCCGGCTTCGCCCGTAGTACATATTTCGCAATAAAAGGTAGCCTATGTACTTTCTCAGGGTCTAAAGATTATCTGTGCCAAATTTCATCAAAATCGGTCCAGTAGTTTATGCGTGAAAACCATACATACATACATACAAACCTTTCCTCTTTATAATATTTTATTTCACATTATAATACCTAATTGATAAGAACCATGAAACATGGAAACATTACCTTTTTGTAATATTAGGCTAGATTGTGGGCTAGATATTTACTATTTATTAAACTTTTTAAGGAAATATCTGATTAGGTAGTTTGTTTACAAGTATAAACTCATTGGAATGTTTATCAAACAATAATTGTCGGTAAAACATTAATGATAATATTATAATACACTCATAGATTTTCACTTATAATACCACAAGAGCTTCAAAATTATCGGGTATTTTCCGATAGGTTCGTTGCAAACAAATGAAGGAGTCAAGTTTTTAGTCAAGGTTAAAAAATCACGAGCGCGAAGCGCGAGTGATTTTTCCTGAAAAACTTGACGACTTTATTTGTTTGCAGGGAACCTTGAGGGAAATGCCAGATAATTTTGAAGCTCGTGTGGTATTCGGGGGATTATTTTTCCGTCCCAAATGTCGGCCAATAATTTCACAATTGAATTCAACCTGTCAGTTTGACGTCAACGACCAGAGAAAATTTTCAAAAAATTATCAGTATAATACCATGTAGGTTGTACCACGTGACGTCGAATGGTGCAATTCTATTGGTCGATATTTGGGTCGGAAAAATAATCACTTATAATACCACAAGAGCTTCAAAATTATC
This sequence comes from Colias behrii, assembly GCA_029959065.1. Lineage (NCBI taxonomy): Eukaryota > Metazoa > Arthropoda > Insecta > Lepidoptera > Pieridae > Colias > Colias behrii. The sequence goes on from JARWMC010000013.1 coordinate 3,560,977, forward strand.
GGGTATTTTCCGATAGGTTCGTTGCAAACAAATGAAGGAGTCAAGTTTTTAGTCAAGGTTAAAAAATCACGAGCGCGAAGCGCGAGTGATTTTTCCTGAAAAACTTGACGACTTTATTTGTTTGCAGGGAACCTTGAGGGAAATGCCAGATAATTTTGAAGCTCGTGTGGTATTCGGGAGATTATTTTTCCGTCCCAAATGTCGGCCAATAATTTCACAATTGAATTGAACCTGTCAGTTTGACGTCAACGACCAGAGAAAATTTTCAAAAAATTATCAGTATAATACCATGTAGGTTGTACCACGTGACGTCGAATGGTGCAATTCTATTGGTCGATATTTGGGTCGGAAAAATAATCATTAAAATTCGTATTTCAAAGTCATTTTACATCAAAATTGAAAATTGTCGCAATATGCAAAACAATACGCATTCATTCGCTTGTCTACTCTATACTTAGTTTTCCATATGAACCTGTTATTCTTTTTGATTACCTGTCGTGGTTTATGCTCCCGTGACTTGCGCGCGCAGTCTCCCATGACGCCATCTTGTACTTTTGGGCGGGAAACGTAACTACGTAATAAGTTGAGCACTGTTTACGTAAATATCCTTGTAATTTAAAACCTGAACCTGAATTACCTTATTGTGACAGACAGGATTTTATTATTTGTTGAAAATGAAATTGAAAAAGACTGAGTAGTTAAAATAACCAAGCACATACCTTGTAGTAAGGTTTTGTGTTATACCTACCCACTAGGGCTGATTGCACGTATTGTTATAAAGAGCGATAATACTATACAGTACTATATTAAAACATAAAGCATAGAGCTCCTCTAGGGTCGTTCGTGTTGAATATCTATGAAATTTTTTTTTAATCTTTTAGATACATGGTCTACTACTAACTACTCTTAGTTTAAAGGCTTGGTGGTCTTTGTATGAACGAGTTAGTCGTTATTCAATAATAATATAGGATTGTTAATTCAAGAAAAGCATGTTGAATTTCCGTCACAACTTTATGTTTAATTTAAAAATCTTAAAATTTTTGCATATTTAAAATAAAATATTCAATCTAAAATATATTATAAAGGCGAAAGTTTGTATGGATGTATGGATGTATGGATGTATGGATGTTTGTTACTCTTTCACGTAAAAACTACTGAACCGATTACAATGAAATTTAGCACACATATAGAGGGTAACTTGGATTAACACATAGGATAGTTTTTATCCCGAAAATCCCACGGGAACGGGAACTATGCGGGTTTTCCTTTGCAAACGCGGGCGAAGCCGCGGGCGGAAATCTAGTTTATATCATAAAATCAATTCTCAGAACTATGGTAAGTGAATGTAAACGTCATTAGTCATTACGTAGCACAGACTAAAAATATCAAAGCAATTATATAGCAGGGCACAAGCCAAACGTAGTGTGTAATTACTGGAGTCATATTGTCCCCTGACATTTCTTGAACCGTGGCACTAACGACAAATGATAGCTTGTAAATCATAGGGTAACTAGAGGTCTGTGGAAACGTACTTTGTTTATAGTCCTTGGATTGAAACAATTTTGTAAGCTTTCAATTACCTCAAAATTCGTAAAATATCTAAATAAGAAAAATTTTAGAAGCTTTTCCACATTTTTTGCATAAAATAAGCATACGTTTAACTAAGTATTTAATAAAAATTGCATCCTAACGTAGCGTGCTTGAAATTTAGTAAATAGTAGTAGGTATATATAATGCCTGTTATATACACAATCGTTTTATATGAAAGAGTTTTAATCCAATAGATAAAAAGATTCACAAAGAAAAAACGTTAGTTTTCAAAAAACAGCATGCGATAATACAATGAAAATAGTGCACAGAAAACTCTCTATCACAATCGACTTTTATGCGCGTAGCGGGAAAATCTCTTCGTAAAAACGGAACGGAAACACCCATCTCAAGACGTACGGCTCGTAATTATTGCCCTCACCGGATACCTAGCAAAAACTAGAACCGACCGTATAACTTGTACAACCCCCATAATAAGTTTATCACAAATAAAAATACACCGGAATGTCGCTGCTGCGTCCAGCGACGTAAAGATGAAATTGCTACGTAACCGTTACGAGTGCATAACATAATGATTAGTGTGAGTGTATGTACAAGAAAGTACGTGCTTCCGAATGAGATCGGTTAATAACTGGCACGAGCCAAACATTAATATGAAGAAAAAGTTGACCGCGGTCGCGTGCCTATCTACTACGCATTATTTACTTTTAATGATACTAATAAGCGGTATTTTAATGTGGAGATATGGAAAATTATTGTTGTTTTGTATGAGAGCTGCTTAACTTGAATTTAGATTCATAAAGGAACCTCAATGAACTCTATCACAAGGGAGTAATATAAAATTATATTATCCCCTCATGGATAGCACACCACCAACCAGGCCCCTAGTACCCGGCAGCCCCGCTATTCCTGGCTACGGTAGCGGCCATGGTAACGGCGGGGCAAGGGGTGCTAAGAATCACCGGATGAGATCCGGCTACCACTCCACACGACCCCTGGCCCTGGTAACATACAATGCACGCACATTGAGGACGGACGAAAAGATTGTTGAGCTGGAAGAAGAATTGAACAAATTACGATGGGATGTCATAGGGTTATCAGAAGTCCGAAGAGAGGGGGAGGACACGATAACGTTGACGTCTGGTAATTTGTTCTTCTACCGGGAGGGCGACCAACAGTCCCAAGGTGGAGTCGGGTTTATCGTCCACAAATCTCTCGTCAACAACATCGTAAGCATTGAGAGTGTGTCGAGCAGGGTAGCGTGCCTTATACTCAGAATATCTCAAAGATATTCGCTGAAGGTCATACAGGTTTACGCACCGACCTCGGCTCACTCCGATGAAGAAGTGGAGATTATGTATGAGGACGTAAGTAGAGCCATACATACCTCGAAAACACACTTCAATGTTGTGATGGGAGATTTCAACGCAAAGTTGGGGAAGAGAGGCGATGATGAGTTGAGAGTGGGGCAATTTGGGTTTGGGCAACGTAATCCGAGGGGCCAGAAACTTGCTGATTTTCTGGAGAAGGAAGGACTCTTTATGATGAATTCTTTCTTCCAGAAACCGAATCACAGGAAGTGGACCTGGCTGAGCCCGGATGGAAGGACGAAAAATGAGATAGACTTCATTATGACCACGAAGAGACAAATATTCAAAGATGTATCTGTGATCCATAGGGTGAAAACCGGAAGCGATCACCGAATGGTACGAGGCATCTTGAATGTTAATGTCAAACGTGAAAGATCACGTCTAATGAAGTCTACGCTCCGCCCTTGCCATGCTCAAATCCAAAACCCCGAAAGCTTTCAACTGGAGCTCCAAAATCGCTTCGCTTGCCTCGACAGCAGCGTCTCTGTGGACGATCTAAATAACAGGCTGGTAGAAACTATCCGCGCGGTTGGGTCCCACTTTAAAACCCGTAAAGTAAATCCGCAAAAACTCTCGGACCAAACTCTGAAACTAATGGCAGACCGGCGCTCTATGCCACTGCGCACATCTGAAGATGCTAAGTCATATAGGCAGCTCAATAGACGGATATCTAAATCTCTGCGGCACGACATTCGCTCCTTTAATGCTTCAAGCATTGAGGAAGCGATTAAGCGAAATCAAGGCTCGAAAGTGTTTGCAAGAGATATGTCTATTGGGCAGAGCCAGCTGACGAAGCTGAAGACAGATCGTGGCGTAGTAGTGTCGGCCAAGCCAGAGGTATTAGGAGAGGTCGAGAGGTTCTACCGGCAACTTTACACCTCAGTTGCCAAGCCTGTTTCTAGTCCGGCGAAAGACCCAAGAGCCCGACTAACCCGACATTTCACCGAAGATATCCCGGACATCAGCCTGTACGAGATTAGGATAGCTCTAAAACAGCTTAAGAACAACAAGGCGCCGGGTGAGGACGGAATCACCTCTGAGCTTCTGAGAGCGGGTGGTAAACCAATCCTTAGAATGCTACAGAGGCTATTTAATTCCGCCTTACTCGAGGGCACAACGCCTGAAGCATGGAGCAGGAGTGTGGTTGTTCTGTTCTTCAAAAAGGGAGACAAGACCCTATTGAAGAACTACAGACCGATATCACTCTTGAGCCATGTTTATAAGCTGTTCTCCAGGGTTATCACGAATCGTCTCGAACGCAGGTTAGATGACTTCCAGCCTCCCGAACAAGCCGGTTTCCGTAAAGGCTTTAGCACCATAGACCACATCCACACGCTGCGGCAAATTATACAGAAAACCGAGGAGTATAATTTGCCACTATGCTTAGCGTTTGTGGACTATGAAAAAGCCTTCGATTCGATCGAGACCTGGGCCGTGTTAAGGTCTCTCCAGCGGTGCCGTATTGACTATCGGTACATCGAAGTATTGAGAAGCTTGTACGAACACGCCACCATGTCAGTCCGAGTACAAGATCAGTGTACAAAGGCAATCCCATTGCAGCGCGGTGTCAGACAAGGCGACGTGATCTCGCCCAAACTTTTTACCGCTGCTTTGGAAGATGCCTTCAAACTGTTGGAATGGAAAGGACTTGGCATCAATATTAATGGCGAGTACATCTCTCATCTTCGTTTTGCCGATGATATCGTAGTCATGGCAGAATCCATGGAAGACCTTAATGCAATGCTCGATGACCTCTACAGAGTTTCACAACAAGTGGGCCTTAGCATGAACATGGACAAGACGAAAATTATGTCGAATGTCCATGTTGTGCCCACTCCAGTCTCTGTTGGAAACTCTACTCTCGAAGTTGTTGACGAATATGTCTACCTCGGACAAACCGTCCAATTAGGCAGGTCCAACTTCGGGAAGGAGGTCAATCGTCGAATCCGACTCGGATGGGCAGCGTTCGGGAAGTTAAAGAACATCTTTTCGTCCAAAATCCCTCAGTGCCTGAAGACTAAAGTCTTCGAGCAGTGTGTGTTACCAGTGATGACTTACGGAACAGAGACGTGGCCTCTAACCCTGGGCCTTGTGAACAAGCTCAGCGTCGCCCAACGTGCTATGGAAAGGGCTATGCTCGGAGTTTCCCTACGAGATCGAATCAGAAATGAGGAGATCCGTAGGAGAACCGGAGTCACCGACATAGCTCGCCGGATTAGCACGTTGAAGTGGCAATGGGCGGGGCACATAGCCCGTAGAACCGATGGCCGTTGGGGCAGAAAGGTTCTGGAATGGAGGCCACGAACGGGAAGACGAAGCGTGGGACGACCTCCCACAAGATGGACAGACGACCTGGTCCGAGTGGCAGGGAGCCGCTGGATGCAGGCCGCCGGTGACCGGTCGTACTGGAAATCCTTGAGGGAGGCCTTTGTCCAGCAGTGGACGTCCCACGGCTGATAAGAAGAAGAAGAAGAAGAATATAAAATTATTTAATTGGGCTTGCAAGAGAAAAGAAAAAATAGCATATTAATTTATAGTAATATATAACATTAAACAAATATACCCATATTGGTGGAAAATAAACTTTTCGAATTAACTGATAAAATAAATCCGGCTAACAAATACATATTGCCTGTAACTATATTTGAAATAAAACTAAATTAAAAGTACGAAAATTGTGTATGTACAGTGTACACGTAAATTAATTATCTAGACAGTATAACAAATTGTCTGTCGGTGTTACATTTTTGATTCGAAAACCGCGATATATTTTGTTGCACAACTTTTAATTGCGAATCCAATTACGTTCAATTTTCTCGCATCTTTTTTATTAATAACCGTAATTACTTTGGTTGCTTTTATTGTTAAACTAATAGGAGAAGCAGATTTCTCTTTCCTTAATGAGAAAACCGTTAGAAACTTTGATGATGGTTTTACATTAAAAGTTGTTGTTTTGAAATAGTTATTAAAATGTTATCTTTAAATAGATCAGAGCTCCAGCTCATAGAAATTACAATAACTATAATATTTTATATTGCTAACATGTTTTTAATATAAATTATCGAACAACCTAATAATCTTAAACATATCTACTGAAAAAAACCTTCTTAATAACATGTAAAACACCATTAGAATCTCAAAAAACTATAATTGCATTCAATATTTAATTATATAACATTACTCATTAGTACATTCATATCAAAGTTATCGATAAAACTTAGAATATAAGAGCAAAGTAATACATTTACTATCATAAATATATAGTTATATATGAACTTATTGGCATATGAAATGAAATGAAACTTCACGCATCATTTATATAAAGCTAATGGTTTTTCATGTTAATAATAAATAAATGCATTTGCTACGATCTATGTTCTGATTTTTCCTTTAAATTATATTTTATGGAATTTCTTATTGAGACCGATTAAATTTTTCGCTTATTAAAAACTAGCTGTGCCCCGCGGTTTTACCCGCGTTGCTCCGCTCCTGTTGGTCTTAGCGTGATGATATAGCCTTTAGCCTTTCTGGATAAATGGGCTATCTAATACCGAAAGAATTTTTCAAATCGGACCAGTAGTTCCTGACATTAGCGCGTTCAAACAAACAAACAATATATAGATTTGCCAAGCCTATTGAACCTTAAACAATAAAAAACGTAAATATCCTGTCATACTGAAAAAAGAAAACCTCCTTCAAAGCACAGATAAAACAAAATTGAATTGAAAAGAGAAAGCTACCCTCGCTAAATAGCACAGATAAAATAAACACATCGGCATACCAAATGAATGCAAACTCCTCACATCATTTATATCTTAAGCTAATGGTTCGCTAAGATAGCTATTTACAAGTTCATTTGATTATTTAATTACAACGCGAAACGTACTTCATTTGTTTGGATAAAGGTTCATATATCATATGCTCTCTATGATTAATGTGACAGTCATTACGGTTTCGTGTCATTAATATTGGTTGCTATCAGCCCACCACAGATTCGTCTAGTAGAAAACAGATAATATATGACGTAATGTATAAACATGTTACAGATCTATTATGAAAGGGTAAATGTCACTTTTTGAATGTCATTTTATCAGTGCAATTTGGACATGGATTAAAGAGATAGTAAGTACAAGTATGATTAAAGTGTTCAGCTTGCCATTCGTATGCGGTAGTGAAAAAATAATTTATAATCCTTACAAAGGTATTACTATCTACAGGAAAGTATAAGGTGATTGACGGAAAACTAAAATATATCGGTACAAATTGCGAACGGTCATATTGATTGAATTCTAAAAATAAAATGATGTTGCATTATAGTAAAAGTTGTACCTAAGTAAAAAAAAAGCAAAAGCAATATTTACTAGCACATAATTACTACTATCCATTCAAATTCAGACCAATCACAGCAGACACAATACTATCACATACTATCAACTATGTAATCCAAAGCTCGTTGAAAACTCGACACGGCTAGAAAGGCGAGACGTGGAAACTCAACACTCGGCGGCAATTTCACAAAATGTTAATTGCTGTGTATTAGCTGCGTTGAATCAATTTCAAGTGATCAGCGGGCGAGGTTCGCCGCTAATGGTCGGAACGAGCGATAAATATTCATCGGAGCAAAAACAAGATGCGGTGCGCACGCGCCGCGCCAACATCTCGCTTAACGCTTTCTTCTTACGGAGCTAGGAAACGTATTTTGGATTCGGTTTTTTAGAATTTATATTGCATATTAAAAAAAATCATTATGATATATATTTTCGTTCTATTTTACGATTGAGTATGTCCGTCCGAGTGATTGGTGTATATATTTGGAAATTGTAAAAACTGAAATTAAAAAGTGAGTGAAAAAAATTCTAGACATTGTTTTATTTATATAAAATGAAACGAAATTAGTTTATTAAAGTCTACACCACTTTAACAATGATAGAACTTTATATAGCTTCTGTAAACATAATAATTATGTAGATAATATTATAACATAGGTCATAGAGCGATACCCTCGTAGCACGCCTACGGAGATTGCATAGAGTTTCATTTTTCACGTCTGTGTTATTTGAAATTATTTTTCCTACTAAATTTATTGATGATTTATTTTTTCATAATATTATCTTTGTATTGATGCATAAAATACTTACAAAAAATTGGTTGTCTGTAAAGTCGGTTTACTGACGATAGTTGAACGTGACAACGTCCGATTCTGCTTCTTTGTCGCTCGTTCCGCGCTCTCGCTTGCACTTCAAGCCTTACATGGAACGCCTCAGAGCGAGGGAACGCCGCATGAGTCATGTTTTTTCGTGCGTGCAGCCGGCTCTATCGAATTATAAGACGTTGTCACGTCAAAAAAAAAACATAAATGAGTACAATCTGCAGCCCTAAGGGCGTATTCAGAAAGAAAGCTTGAAACTTATAAGCGCTTATAAGCGCTTATCGGCGCTTATAAGCGCTGGTAACCCGCGCAGGAAAATATATGAACATGCGCTTATAAGCGCTGATCGGCGCCGACAAGTTTGTTGAAACTTGTTGGAACTTGTCGGCGCCTATCAGCGCTTATAAGCGCATGTTCATATATTTTCCTGCGCGGGTAACCAGCGCTTATAAACGCCGATAAGCGCTTATAAGCGCTTATAAGTTTCAAGCTTTCTTTCTGAATACGCCCTAACTTAAGCCAAGCAAAGTTCTTTTTACATCATAAATATTACAGTTGTCAAGTACTTACTTTTTATATTACCTCACTGGCCAAGTATCACAACATAGTGCTCCTTTCATATTATTTCCTCACTATTTAATATTGCAAGTGTAATAAAGAAAATAAATATGCCTCCAAATAATTTATCTTTCGCACATCCTTGTTCAATGCGTTCCCGATAGGCGCGGGTCAGCACTCAGCAAGAAAAACTTACGAGGCCGCCACGCTCGGGCTGCAGAGAGATTCTACAATTTGTGGAATCACGGCCTAATAGAACACATACTTGACGAGTACATATTTGACGTACACATAGCCACAGATAATATAAATAGCAATGCCAATACAAGGAAGCTTTATTTCAGCATTTGTTTGCTAAGCCTGGCTGGTTATGGATGTTTGATGGCTTCTAAACGTAGATTTTATTGAAGAAGATTAATATTATACTATGGTAACGAATACAATAGAGAGGTTTTGAGGATAGATGTATACAGAAGTCCAGTTACATATCTACATCAGTCCTTAATTTGTATTGAAATTATGAGTGCAAAATGTTTTCATTTAACAAGCATTGGTACTGGAGCTTGGAATTTCCATTTACGTAATTTTTATACACAGATAGAGAAATATAATTGGGTACGGTTGACATAATATAATGATATAATAGAATACTACGCTCAGCCTTGTGTTGAAGCTGATAAATAACAATAACATTTTGTTTGTGAAATACGTCTAGCAATTTTCTTTAAAAAGTAAAAGAAAGTTTACATTTTTCTGATGTTGTTTATAACTTATCTATAATTTGAATCATAATGTATGATAGTCATTAATTACCGTCCCTTATAATTCACATCCATCCGTAACGATTATAAAGTCTTGCATTTAAAATGCCAATGAACTAGCTATCAATGAATATTGAACTCATACTCGCACGAAAGTCGAAAACACCTAATCTATTCAAGTGGCTAGCTATAAGGGTCGCGACATGTGCGAGGAGGACGTAAATATAAATTTACAATTCACAAAAAAGGGACAGCACGTGCACTGATGTTTGGGTCAGAAGTCGGCCGATATGTCATAACCTGTTTGAACGAAACAGCGTTATGCGTGGCTTTATGAGATAGAATGGGAACGCGACGACAATGACGCGAGGGTCAAATGTCAAGTAAGATGTCGCGGCCTGTGCGAGCGGGACGTGAATACGATTTTATCGGTTAATTGTGAGGGATAGAGTCGCGTAGGTCAAAAGACGAGCGTCGGTAACCATGACCTCTTGTCGCGATACGCGGGCCGGACTCTGGTAATATTTGGCGATTAAATACAATATTTTTAATGTTTTATTTTTACGTTGTAAGACTATATCTGTCGGTGTCTCGAGAACTATTAAATAACAATCCAATTAATGCATTTAGATTGTTGTAGTAAATTAAATGGTCAAGCAAAGTAAAAGTTAAAAGTAAATGATAATGGTTGGTAAAACAAGTCAACGTTTCCGCTCAAAGTCGTAAATAGCCCTTCAGAGTTGTCGACATCGTCACAAACAAACTGCGATAGCTTTATTGCATTGGAAAATTACATTAGTTTTGAGTTATTATAAATTATATTACGGTTTGGTGCATTTCTGAATAACTTGTTTGCAAAACAGAACAAAAATATGCTGATTACTAACATAAATTCTAGACTTTCCAGATGGATCTAAAATGTGTTTAATTTTTTTGTTATATTATTCCATAGCTTACTATCCTGCATAAACAGCGTGCTACAGTTATTTGTATTGTAAATTAAGTAGTTAAAAATGTAATTACTAATAATATCAGTCATGTTGTATGAAAAGAATAAGGCTCATACACAGTAGATGAATATTTTGGAAATAAAATAATATATTTTTTTAATTTTTAGCATCCGGCCCTGTCCTCGCAGTGCACTAATGAATCGGGACCAACATAATTAAACTGTTCGCGACAATCGTCTTCAGTTGATTCTTCAGAAGCGTTATTATTTTCGTACAAAAAAGGCTGAATTACAAAATCCCTTCGCGTAATTTATTTCGCGTCATAATAACCAAGTGTCATTGAAAATTCAACATACTTTTAAAAAAATTAGTGTTTGAAAAATATTTAAATAAAAAGTATATAAAAGTTATACAGTGTTGTGTATAAAGGTGATGTGATTGTTTTACATGGATTGTCGACATATTCGATGATTTATATTTGTGTCAAAAATGTTTACGCCGGAATTCCACTTTTCCAGCAAATTGTTGGAATTGCTTACAAGAGGTATTATGACGTCATACTAAGAATTCATCAACTATAATATATAATCGCGTGTAATGAAAACTTTCATAGATTTAGTTTCAAGTTTTATGTGGTTTTATAAGAAGAGTTGCTGCTCTACATTTTTAAGTTTAATTTTTTATGGGATTGTTTATGTTTAATTGTAAGAAAGCGATTTAAAATATTTTATAGAAAACAAAATACCGCACTGGTTTTAGTATATCATTGGTATGTACATTGCAGTGTACAACAGTGTTACAACTTAACACTAACTTTCCACCTGTTGCTCCGTTCAAAAGTGCCTTACGAGATCAGCTACAGTTCCCTTTTAATTGTGTAATAAGAATCAACGTTTTCACTAATAACACTTTGAATATGATATTTTTGGTTTTATGGCATTCAAATGCTTTATAAATATAATAAAGAATAGAAAAAACTTTGTTTTAGTGCCATGTGTACTTACTCCAATACTTATAAAGCTACCAAGATTCTGAAACAGTAGTCAAAATAATTTTTTTAAGGATTTTTTCTATCTAGCCCTTTCTTTGGTCGTATAAGCAACAGGCAAAAACTGTCACATAGGATTCATGCAATTTTTCAGCCAATATATTATATTTTCATTTCTTTATATTTCTAGAATATTGGCCCTCTGGCCATATGCAGGCCAAATACTCGGCAAAAGTGGAGGTTAAATCTCAAAAGCAATTAGTATGTAAATACATACAGATATTATCATCCTTTTTAGGTTTTAGAAACTACGAATGTCTGTGCAGATACTTAACTCTAGGATTAGCATCAATTTTATTTTCTATTGATTTTTGGGATTAGGAATCGCTTAGTTGGAGCTAAAGCTTTTATTTTGAGTGAATTGTGTGTTTCTATTACTATTTCGATTCTTTTCTCATGTCTTATGTATTTGTCTTATACCTATAAGTTTATATTTGTTTTGTTTATTGTGATTTTACTTTGTGTAAAATCATAGTAGTGTAGTGTATAAAGGATGTAACATTATTTTAATAATATGTGTGCTATTTTCAAATGCATGGAAGCACAAATCTGACAAAATATTAAATGAAACAATATTTATTTACAGGAACGGCCCCGAGAGATATCTCTTCTATTTCTCTGATTTCAAATATAGGTGAGTAAAAGCATTAAAAACATGTTTAAGTAAATTACGCCCGGTATAAAACACGAGATATTATTACATAAGTAATGATTTATGTATGAACTTTTGATTTTATTTTTACTATTCGAATATCATACATGACACTTTAAACAAGAAAAAGGTTTGGATTAACATTGCCTAATTTTCTGAACATTATAAAATATGGTGCACCTCTACAAAAATAAAATATTCTAATTCATGAAGTAAACATTTGATTGCTCTACACGGTTCCAATCACAGAGTTCCAATATTTCAAATTTAGTTGACATTGCACATTTACATGCAAATTGACTTCAATGCAAATTTATTTTTATAATCTACTTTTATTTATATAAAAAGTTAATACCGATAAACAGTTATAAATTTGTTTAAATGGCATCCACACAAAGTCTTTACGTAGGTGGCAGATTGAGAAACATTAAACGCATTATTAGCTCCATTTTAGGTGGTCGTTTATAAATGACGTCATCAAGATATCAAGAACAGCGTGAAATAAACGAGAACGAAAGTCAGATGGATATCTATTATCTACAGATTGCGTATTCACAGATAGATATGCGACCATAAACAACTCTTATCTGAACTAAATCGATCTAAAATTAATACTTACAGTCCCAAGTAAAAACCTACATAAATTTCCCTCTAACGGCAGGCTAACGTAATCGGGTTTATCTGGCGATATCGCAAATCGACCAAACAAAACAATAACGGTGTTGGCGAATTGACCAGCGCTCGCTTGTAGCGCAAACTGCGCTAACTGACATTTTCTGTTCGCTGGATATTATTTATATTATTATGATTGTCACTTATAATACCACAAGAGCTTCAAAATTATCGGGTATTTTCCGATAGGTTCGTTGCAAACAAATGAAGGAGTCAAGTTTTTAGTCAAGGTTAAAAAATCACGAGCGCGAAGCGCGAGTGGTTTTTTCCTGAAAAACTTGAAGACTTTATTTGTTTGCAGGGAACCTTGAGGGAAATGCCAGATAATTTTGAAGCTCGTGTGGTATTCGGGGGATTATTTTTCCGTCCCAAATGTCGGCCAATAATTTTACAATTGAATTCAACCTGTCAGTTTGACGTCAACGACCAGAGAAAATTTTCAAAAAATTATCAGTATCAGTATACCATGTAGGTTGTACCACGTGACGTCGAATGGTGCAATTCTATTGGTCGATATTTGGGTCGGAAAAATAATCACTGTTATTCTGGAATTTGTGTAAATTGATTATGAGCTTTTGCTGAAAATACTTTTATTCTGAAAGAAGCTTTAGTATGAAAACGTGAATATGGAGATAGAGATACCTAACCTACGATTACGATACGATAAGAGAAGAGAACCTACGATTTTTATCTTTGAATGGCATGTTTTTTAATTTATTTTTGTTATAGTAAGCTGTTACATGTTTTGGGTAATGCTGTATTTTTTATTTTTTTTATTTCGATAATCGTGTTCTACGTACCTATTCTCTTACTCGTAGCTGATAATAATAATGTAATATGTGCCGATAGAAAAAACCCTGAAAATGAAATTATGTAACTTAAAACTACCTTTCCTTTAAATTTCTAAATATGTAACAAAATTCGAGGTTAGATAGTTTATCTGAGTAAACATAGACAAAGACAGCAAATAAAAATGCGTGCTACAACAGTTTCCTTGCGGCCGGCGACTTATCTCGGCCTTATATAAAACAGCCAGGTGGACTCATGACACTACAATGATACCTTTCACCTAGATACAGCTACCTGCGGGACGATTACATATAAATCCCACCGTACGCAGTTACCGGCATGTTAATGATCTTAATTGTTAGCGATTTTACGCGTTGGAATAAATGTTGGCAATGTATAAGCAATTACCGTTGTGTTTTAGATTGCGAATATTATATCTGGTAGCTGAACGGTTGGTAATTTCAATAATTATTGTTCGGCTTGCACCGATTTCAAAAGCATTGTCGTATATAATGATTATTGTAATTGCGACATTTGATACGATACTTATTTTGTTGCTTACATTATCATATTATGTTTTTAGTAATGAATGATAGTTTTATTTATTTTATTTATTATTTATTTAACTCTTTAATAGTTGTACAGATAGGAAAAATTAGAACTACTTACACATAGAACAGAGTACAACTATTTTGGCGGCCTTATCACTTAATAGTGATCTCTTCCAGGCAACCACGGTAAAAGGTAAACAAGCAAAATGATCACTATTGGCGGGACGAGAACAGAAAAAAGAATAATTAATAGCAAGAAAACAAAAAAAAAAAATAAAAATAATATATCCACCTTAAATAATACATGTCCATATATACAATATCACATATACTATACATATACATACACAATATATAAATATACATATACATAAATAAAATAAACAGATATACATACCAATTACATATTATATAATATACATAAATAAATATATACTTAGAAGGAAACACACTGATATTGAATAAGATAAAATTATAATACGAATACCATCTATATCTAATACAGATACCACGTACCTACATATTGAAACATAATGAAAATATAAAAGAAAAATAAAAAAAGTTAAAAAGATATTACTGGTCCGGATCAGCAGCGGAAAGAAAATTTTGTCGCACAAGTTTTTTAAAACCCGAAGGGGTCTGGGCTTGACGAATATTTAATGGCAGAGAGTTCCATAAATTGACTGATATCGCTGCAAAAGATTTGCCATAAAAATTTGTGCGTCGGCTTGGAACACAGATGAGTCTATCCTCAGAGCGAAGTGAGTAGCTTTCACTGTGCAAGAAGGAAAAATTGGACTTGAGGTAGGAGGGAGCGGAGGGGTTAAAAAGGATACGGAACAGTAGTTGCAAATAGTGTAGATCCCGGCGAAGTCGGATAGGGAGCCATTGAGCCTTTTCCTGAAAGAAGAAACGTGGTCATATTTTCGAAGGCCGAAAATAAATCTAATACAGAAATTTTGGAGACGCTCAAGTTTATCAAGATGCTCGACTGCTAAATCAGGAAAACATGCATCTGCGTAATCAAGTATAGGAAGGAGAAGGGATTGCGCTAGCGTAATTTTGGTAGGAATAGGCAAGAAGTTACGAAGCCGCCGGAGCGTAGCAGAAGCAGCATAGATCCTACGGCTTAATTCCTGAATATGGTGAGACCAGGACAAGGTTTGGTCAAATAACACACCTAAGTTTCTAACTACCGTTTTGTAAGGTATAACAACGTCACCGATTTTGATGTTTGGCAAAATACCCCAGTCAATTTCCGAAATTAGATAAGGACTACCGATGATGATGACATTGCTTTTAGCTGGGTTGAGTTTTAGTCCAAATTCGTTACACCAGCTGGTTATGTTAGCTAATTCGGAATTAGAAAAATGGATAGCCATAGGTAAGTCAGCAAGGGAGGACTGGGTGTAAATCTGTAAGTCGTCAGCATACATATGGTACAGAGACGTCAGCCGGGAACATAAGGAGTTAATGAAGATGGAAAGGAGGAGAGGAGACAAAACGCCGCCCTGAGGTACACCGGCAGAGACCGCACACCAAGATGAGTACTTAGTATCCACCAAGATACGCTGCCTCCGGCCGTGCAGGTAGGAATGGAACCAGTCAATTACGGAAGGAGAAATGTTAAGTACACGCAGCAGACCCAGCAGTACGTCAAAGTCCACAGTTGTAAAAGCGTTGCTGAAATCTAAAAGAGTAAGTACTGTGAGCTGCTTATTGTCCATACCAGCACGACGTTTTAATTAAATTTGGTGTTGATAATGGGTTATAATTGTTTTGTTTTCTTGAGATTACATTTTATGTCGATGTAATTTGATGTCTGTGAGAACTTAAGATAAAATTTTCAAAGATAATAATATTTTTTGTAGATAATAGTTATTAGTTTATTACGCGTACGTAACTAAGCTCATTATTATTCGTAGCAGAGCAAAACCTCAAGAAATTTCGAAATTGCATTAAACTATATATCACAGTGTCGATATCTGTGAGGTACATGTGGTACATACGAGGTACGGGTAAAATAAAGTCGATAGCTATCCTTGGCGCTGCGGATGCGAAGTCGCGACAACAAGCTAGTAAATTATAACACACGAGCCTGGGAAACGTGTTTATTAAATTAAAACTTGGCGCTCCCGTCTCACCCGCGGAACGTGTATATAAATTATCTAGCACGCCTATCTCCTTCACACCGTGACACATTGAATCCAGCCCATTAGCCGGGAACATCTTACAAGAAAACTATAAGGTTAACTATGACCAAAAGTAGCAAAGATACGCCATACAATTTGTATGGAGCCTTCGGGCGCAGCCACGATCTTGATAACGACAGGGCTGCAGCGAGCTGAGATGCTATCAGCGCTGCACGGTGTACCCGGTGCGTAGCGCTCCAGCGATTGATGGACCAATAGAACAATGAGCTGAATAGCTTAGGTATAAAGTAATTATCGACGCCTACAGTTTTTGCGTAGTGTGAAATAGTCTTGCTGTAAATGTATCAAATGTACTGAATTCTTGGCAAATTGTCGTTCTCTTGATATGGTGTTTATGTCGTAGAGACAAATAATCTCTTAATAATCTTAATACATATATATAAATCTCGTGTCACAATGTTTGTCCTCAATGGACTCCTAAACCACTTAACCGATTATAATAAAATTCGCACACCATGTGCAGTTCGATCCAACTTGAGAGATAGGATAGTTTAAACATGTAGGTACCACGGGCGAAGCCGGGGCGGACCGCTAGTAGAATAGTATTTTATCGCTAATAGAAACAAATGTACAGTTTTTAAAATTCTTTAAATGTGTAAAATGTTTTTTACACATTTAAATTAAATAAATTCATTACTGTCTCTATAAAAATTGTCTCCCACTTATATTTCAACTTGATATATTTTAGAAATAATACTGAGTATCATTTTATTTTTAATTTATGAGTAGGTTAAGATATTTATTAAAATCGTAACTCTAATTTGGAATTTGTCCATTATTTTAATCTTCTTAATATATATAAATCTCGTGTCACAATGTTTGTCCTCAATGGACTCCTAAACCACTTAACCGATTATAATAAAATTCGCACACCATGTGCAGTTCGATCCAACTTGAGAGATAGGATAGTTTAAACATGTAGGTACCACGGGCGAAGCCGGGGCGGACCGCTAGTAATAAATATACAAATCAATAAAATCAATACAATATTCCAGTCAAAACATACTAAAAATCTGAAACATACTAAAAAAAATCATTATTAGGTACCACATTTCTCACATATAAAAGGAATACGTACATGAAGCGATTGTCCGAGCCTCATATATTTTACACCACGATGTTATCAATGACGATAATATTTCAAGCGTCCATTGGATTCTGATTGAGAATACTGTTTTCCGATATTCCGGTAGTAATTGTGGTTATTAAGTACTATTTATTGAAACTAGCTTTTGTAATGCTTGGTTCAAAGACTGGTTAATTTTATTATAGTTATAGCATTTAGTTAGTAAACATTTTAAGACATTCCACTTTTAAACTGTAATAGAATTTTTTTTTTTTTAATATTCACTACAAAAGAAGGTCATAGTCACATTGAAGACGATTAAAAAATAATTATTAAAAAAAATGCGGCATTCAACCTCTTCGTTCCAAAATTCGAAATTTAAAAGTTTGTTAAAATTTTTCATTAAGTAGATTTCAATTTGAGTCAATGAACTAAACATTATTTTTTAACGAATGTGTGTTTTAATTTTATCCAATGGTTTTAATTATAATGTTAAGAGAATGAATTGAGCTTTTAATAATGTGTCAGTGTAAAACAGTAAGGAACTGAATTTCTATGAAGTAACTAATTGGTGTCTTCGCAGTTTACAAAAATCAAAACTTTACAAGATGCTACGAGGTAAGAGAATTTCGAAAGTTCTAAATTTTATTTTATGTACCTACATATTATTATTTATAGATTTTATAAATCATACATTTAATTCAATAAATTGAAAAATTTTCCATAGGTACATACGTTCCTGTTGCAACAAATTTTCAGTCCACCTTTCTCTTGCGAGTAAGTGTATAAGAATATTTTGTTTTGTTGTTTAAATGATATCTCGGAATATTTAATACTTCTTATAACCTCGGTAATGTTTCCTCTTTTCGTCAACTGGTTTGTCTTACAGTAAGTCTTTTCTAGATTTTGCAACGATAAATGCAAGCTGGTTCCATTTAGTTGTGTTATAAAATAAAATAATAAAAAGGTTATAATTGGATGGTCGTGTGTAGTTTTGTCATCTTCATGTAGTGTAATAAAAATAAATAACGGCACTGTCGTTTTTAAAATTGAGGAGTAAAAGATAATACGAAAGAGTTTATTAATTTGCACAATATTTATCCATACTGGCTTATAAGTATGTGCTATAAGTAGAGTAAATTTATTGTATTTGTTCATATGTAGTTATTAAAAAATTCTGGTGCCAGTTTATTTGGAAAGTTCGGATAATAGCTAGGTATATATAAACATATCAACATTAAATAAAAGTTTTCATCTAAGCAGATATCAGCATATGTATTTCCGATTGCCTGCACAAACACCGAATCCATAACGTCCACATTTAAAATGATACGTGACGTTAATAAGCATCATTACAGAAAAACACACGACATCGAATTATTATATTGATAATGATTAATGGTTAACGGCGGTCTGGTTTCGTGTGCAAGTTGTAATTTTAGTTATAAATCAACCTTTCCCCGAAGTTGCGGAGGCGAGTCGCCCCGACCGGTTCACTCGGCCAGCCTCATTTAAACTGTAGCACATTCCAACGGTGCCCTTATATTTATAGTGCACGTTTCATTTATTATTTTATATTAAAAATATGTACAAGAGAACAAAAATGGAAGGATTTTAATTTTGAATACTTAAGGTTTTGGTAAGAATTTAAGCAGTTAGCAATGAAACCAGTCAGATTCAATTAGTTATTGTAGTCGATAATCGCATCCGAATATTCATTCCATCTATTTAATTTTGTATTCTTACATAAATATTTTTGAGGTGCTGTGTTGATTTTTGTATAAGATATACATACAATGAAATAATAATAAAATTAAGCTAAAACTTGCTAGTGCTACTTAGAAGCAAACTATTATATTTCAATGCAAAATGTTAAAGTACGAATGTCAATAATACCTATAGTAGTAAAAAAATTGTAGCATTTAACCTTCAATTTCCTATTTTGAAAATATTTTTTTCGTTTCAAAGAAAACCGTCTCATTATATGAAAGTTGCAAATTCAAGTATGGACTATAAATACGTGAGCGTAAGTGCAGGCTCTCTTTTATCTCAACCGATACACATTGCCCCGTCATATTTATATCAATAAATATACACTGTGAAACAAAATAACCTTTGGGTTTAATGGCGGTTACGTACTGTACGTTGAAAAAGATTTTTAAACGATTTTAAGTACGTTTTCACTTTACATTTTTGTGTACTAAATTACAATAATTTAATTTAATCAATACTTTGCATGAATAAAATTAGGGTAAAGGTTTTTAAAGTAGATAGTTAAATTTCGAGATGGTAAGAGAAAATTCGCTGCACCAGCACCATTTCTGTACGGAAGCCTGTTTGGAGTAACCCGTCGAAAATACTTTAATATTTAAAATATAAATTAAAATTCTGGTATTTAAATAATACATTGTTTAATAATGGATCTAGCGCCAGTCACGCCAAAGAGAAACAACATAAGAAACTAGAGTAGGATATCCTCCAACATTACCGGTCTTAAATCTACAAGCAGAACAAGTTTAACAGTCGACTATTAATAATTAAGTGCAAATGAGATAGTAAAGTAAAGGATTCTGGATTTGTATCTAAATTGAAGCATCTGATGTATGCTCCATTTCACTACAGATATACCAAGTTAATTCTAACTCTAACCGATGTTATTTCTCTTTATTATAAACTCTTAAAAATCTTATCCACGCTCATATTATATTCCTAAGAATGCTATTAATTATTATGAAGTTTATGTAATAGATCCTTCCTCAGTTTCACGATTTATATGCAAAACGGTCAGATAGATAATCTGGATTATCGTTTATGATACATTTTTCACTAGTTCATCATAGGCAAGCTATAGTGTAATAATATTCATAGAACTACTAGACTATAGTGTATAACTGGAGATCACAAATAGATATTATTAATCAAATCATAGCTAAAATATCGCCAGTACTTATTAAACAGACAATCCGACGACGTTTTATCTATTCGTAGAAGTAAATTGTGCTCGAAGATATTATGGTCAATTTAATTTATTCTCGGCTAAAATAATATTTCTCCAGGCCTTTGTCGCGATTGTGGACTCCGAGGGCAGGAGTAATCAAAATTAAAGATTGCGTTTTGAAATAACATTGGTGTTGGATATCTGATTGTTTAGGCCGCATTGTTTAGGCATATAATTTGAGCGATTACAAACATTTGGTTTTAGATAATTTATTTTTATTTTGATAATGATGGCAAAGTTAATTTTTTTCATTTATTATGCTGAATGAAATGCAACGATACCGTTAATTATATTTATTAAAATAAAATAAAAGTATTATATTAAAAAATCATAAATCCTCGGAATTGCCTTTACCGCTGTAAAATATAAATATAGAACATAAAAATTCTACATTGTATTTAATGATTTTATTCGTCACTTTTGTATATCTGTGCTTTACGCAGTACCTAAACGATTAATTTAGAATCAACTGATTTGTGAATGATCCGTGTAGTTATTTATTTGTTTTATAAATAAGTAACGCGAGTCAAAAAGCTGTCATTAACTACCCACAGCTACTTTATGTGCCAAAGCACCACGGGGGCTATATTTTGTAGCTGTTGATGGCTTCGGGATGCGGGGGCGAATAGGAGATGATAAGGGACGATGAAGGATAGATAAATGCATCTTACATACCTCGGTTTCGATAGTAACCATTGTAGTATATCGTCTTTACCATGCACAACATTTATTCTATTGCTTACTTTTTAATGATACTCTGGAAGTGTCTTTTTATATACGCAATGAATAATAATTATTGTCGTATTAATAACAACACAGTAATGTTTATGTAAAGGGTTATAAACCGCTTTTAAATTTTAAATGAACTGGTAAACCAGAGCGGGTAGTTGTAAAACGCAAAGAACAATCCACAAATCCAATTTCCACACGATTATGATGATTATCTAAATAAATCGTATTCAAAGGACAGCGGGTTATCTCGTAATAATGGTAATGCAGTGGACGATGGCGGTATGCAAGTGGACCGCTTTCCTATTGGTTTTGTTGTGGGGTCACGTGAAAGTATGCACTTTATATAAATCTAAAATAGATATCGTATTTCTTTATGGCTTAATCGGAAGCTGATAAGGTTTCTATTCATTATATGGTGAGCCGTGAGCTTCGACTCGGTTGTCGTTTTGCAATTTGCAATTAATTGTTGCGAGTTTTGTTTGCGTTTATGGCTTAGCTATCTGTATAGTTATCGTCGAACTTTAACCGTGTGCTTAGTAATAAAATGTATATTAAGGGTTAAAGTAATCAATAAGTTCACTAATTTATCAATATACATACTACATGAATAAACCAAAATATGATAATCGTAAAATTGCTTTTTTTAACGTCATACTTATTTTAAAAGTAATGTAACTTCTTACTTATACCTTATTAAGAGACTAAATCCGGTGGTGAAATTATAGTAAGCATTAACGATTGAGTAAGAGCATTTCCTAGAATTTATATAATACTAGCGGTCCGCCCCGGCTTCGCCCGTGGTACATATTTACGTTTTCTCTACATAAGAACCATCCTCGTACTTCAAGGAATATAATAAAATAGTTTGGAAAATCCAAAAGTGCACGCCTCATAATTTTTTTTTAATAATTATTTATTAATTATTATTTTTGTTTATTTAATAACAATTAAACCACATCGAATCAGACCCTGAAAAATGAAAGGGTTCTATTCCTGAGCATACTCAAGCGTAAGAGAAAAAAAAAGACTCGATTAGTAAAGTATTTCGGTCGCTATCGTGTTAACAAGAAAAAGGATCCGCACATACAGACACACGGACGTCCAAGACAGAACTTTTTTAAACTGTTTTTTAACTAGTTTAAATAACAAAAATGACATCAAAAATATCATGAACGTTAAAAATAGTGTTTTTTCTTAATATGTGTGTGTATGTATTATCTTACAAGTGCAATGTATGATACATAAAGACATTTTAAGTTTGAAAAATCAGATGTTTTGCGCGAAGTGACAGTAGTACCCACCTCAACGCTTCGCTTATGAGGCGTGCAAAAAGAATTATCGAAATCGGTTCAGCCGTTCTCGAGTTATGCGCTTACCAACACATTATGCGATTCATTTTTATATATAAGAAAGAAAGAAGATATGCACAGGAAACAATAGCAGCAATCAAACGTATCATAAAACTTAATTTACGAGACTCTGGCACTCTTAAATAGAGAAAAAAATGTGTACGGAAATAACTTTCTCTATAGTTACATTATCTATGGTAATGTTACAAAGTTCGAGCGCAAATTTTATGAGTTTGGACGTGGTTAATGTAGAAAATCTGCTTCTGAAATCGATCTCAAAAGGGTTAACCAGACGAGTATCGGTCTACAATGCACGGTGCACCTCGCATATTATAAATTGTGAAAATGTGTCTGTTTGTTTTGCATATTTTACGTCGCAATGGTGAGATTTAATGATATGATTTTTGTGACTGGAAATAGACAGCTACAGCTACAAAGAGTACTTTTTACCGCGCTGAAACATCTGTAGAATTTCCTTTCACAACGCGGGTCTAAAATACGTAACGGCATGGACGTATAAAAAAAGACGGACAGAGTATCGCCTAAACATTGAGTGAAGCCTAGTAATGGCGGTGCCACATCCATGTGTGTGTGCCATGTTGCCATGGCAACACTATGGCAACAGCTGTCCTGATGACAATGGCGGCTGTATTTTTTTCTATGGCAATTTTGTCATTAAAACATAAAAGAAATAACTTGCTTCCCTGTGGAATGTAATCCCTTGTGTTTTGTTATTTTAAATTGTACTGTTGCGACACCATTTAACCACGCAAGACGGCATTTTAAATTTTTTTTGTGAAACAGTGACGCAGTTAATCAGGCGGTAGTTCACGACGTAATGGCGGCCGACTAGCTTACTATGGTGAGAGTGTGTGCGTGTTCATTGTCTTTACACGATCGCTAGCTTACTACGGTGGCTTCACGTTGTCTTTTTTTATACGTCCATGCGTAACGGTTTATGTTTATCTTCTCTTATATATAAAAATGAATCGCAAAATGTGTTGGTAAGCGCATAACTCGAGAACGGCTGAACCGATTTCGATAATTCTTTTTTTATTATATTCCTTGAAGTACGAAGATGGTTTTTATGTAGAGAAAACGTAAATATGTACCACGGGCGAAGCCGGGGCGGACCGCTAGTATAATATTAGAAATAAATCAAACTTGAATCAATTATAACAATATTCGATAATACAAAGGATATAATATAATGCTACAAATTCAATCGTATAACCGGTTTTAACAATAATTCGTAAATCGAACAATTGTATCGGTAAATAAAATATAATTGAACAGTACCCCGGCATTTCTACGCCCTCCCAATAAAGGTCTTATCAAAATATCAGGCCGTCTGTACTAGGTTACCGTCACTGTCGCCGGTCAGCGATAGCGAAGCGATACCGACCTTAGAATTAGTGTTGTGCTATCGATAATTACAATCGGTATACGATGAACGATTGTTGCGTTGCGTAGAAACATAGAGCTGTGATAGGGAAGTAATTGAGTATGAGTTTACTGTTCAGCGGCCAATTTAGTGATGTAATGTTATTGTATCGCCAGCCGGATGCAGTATAATTCTATCGGTGTGTTTGCTCGATGTTAATTGGCTTAAATATGTCTGTTATCGATTACACAATCGATTGTATCGATATAATCAGCAAGTGGATTTATCATTTATCGATTTTGATAAGTTACTGCTTGTTTCGGTATGGCATTTAAAATATGTTGCTTTATTTGAAATTTGTTTGAGCTTTTCATATTTTGTTTTAAATCTCCTTTTATGAAGCTCCTTGATCGAATTTTTAAGGGTTTTTGGGTGATAATATATTAACAATATTATAATAAACTGTTAATATTATATGTATACATTATATTATGATCATGATTTAAATTAGAGAAAGTGAGTATTTTAATTCATAAAATTGCATAAAACAAATATAATTAATAGATATTTATTTCTTTCATAATACCTAATGATGGCTTGTATTCACTGTATAATTATAATGTTTGTGTTTGTATTTGTTAATCAAAAGAGCATAATATATTATATTCTTTAGAATTACTGATACGTAACGACGAGAATTTAGAAAGTTCTAAGGATTTTATTTATTTGCAGTATAATTTATCATTTGCGTGATCTTCGACCTCTTGTAATTGAGTTTTAAAAAGATCACGACTTCTAATAGCCAAAAGTCGACAGTATTAGAATAGATAAGTGCTACTATACGAAATATAACGGGCTTTATATAATACTAACTGTGCCCTGTGGTTTCACCTGCGCGGTGGACAGAACCACGAGGAAAACTTGGAAGTTATTTTTGAAAGAAAAAGTAATAAATGATTCTGGATCTTAAACTAGGTACATATTTTCATCTCAAATTCCATGCAAATTGTGATGTGCTTTAGCCGTGAACGTTGTTTTCTTTTGATTATTAAAAAATAGTCATCTACACATTTTATTTTTGATAAAATGGGTTGTTTCTATTAACGTAAAAGTCACTTTTCATTGGATGACGAACTTGGTCATTTCCTTCTTCTACCATAAGACATGCTACTACTTTTTTAACCAATTCTTATTACCTTAACCTATTTGTATGCAATTTATAATTAGTAGGAAATTATATACATGTTTAAGAAAAATGAAGGCTATTGTACCATAATCGATTCAGTTTATATGTATTAAACCGTAACAATGAAATTTAGTATTATTTGTTATATGAATGTTAGTGGTTTCGTGTTTTAGTACTCGTATTGTGGCATTAAAAGCGCATTTATTATCTAAGCTCAAACTAAATAAGCGACGCTAAAATGCTGCTGATCATAAAATTTTGTGTTTAACTTAGAAAAAAATGAGATTCGTGTTTAACGTAGGTATGTATTTAAAAACAGTTTTCACGTAGCTTTCAATATATATTATCTAACTTTCATGAAAAAATATTAATTTTTCATAAATTGTCAACAAAAAAATTAAGAAGATTCTAAAGTACTTACTTAATCGTCTGCTATACATATTATAATGTTAATAAATTATATATAAATTGCAGCCATTTCCATTTAATTTATACAAAAACAAATTAATTAAAAGTTTTGTAAGTTTATAAAAGCTCTACTCTATAATTTTTATAAAATTATGAATAACATCAATGCCATGTATAATTAATATGAGTGTTTTTAATAAATGTGTAGGTGGGCAATTTTGAATGCACACATATTTAAGTGGTAGCATTTTAGTGCACTAGCAGAACAAGTACGGGTTGCGCACGCGCCGCTGCCGCCATCTTGTTTAATCTAATGCCGTTGATCGCGGAAAAGCGCGCCAACCTTCAACGACCTTCGCTCTCCGACCGATCTAATCGACCCGAAACGACACACCCATACATGCAATTGTAAACCTTATTAACCCCATAGAAAATACACCGTTTAGGTCTAATATTGTTCAAATGAACACACAACTTAGGCCCGTTCCGCTTCTAACGGTAATTGTTACAAACTAAATTAAAGCTACAGGTACATAAATCGATCACTTCATACGATTTATTCAGTGATACTTTGTCACATTTAAGTGTACGAATAAATTTGTTTTAATCTGATTATTGCATTGTTTTATGACAGTAATAATGATCGGGGCAGTTACGAGTTCGTTAAGGTTTTACGGAATGTTAATATAAATTGTTTTGTAGAATGTTTTGCGTAACGCCTTGTTTAAGTAGTAGCACAGTTGACAGATATAATTTATACTTACATACAGTTAGGATACTAAGCCCCTGCGATGAAATTATGACGTTAGCACTGTTATAGCTATAGGGCTGTTACCTTTTTGATATTTAACCGACTTCAAAAATAAAGGAGGAGGTTATCAATTCGGCCACTGTGATTCCGGATTCGGCCTGTAAAATACAAAAATGGTGTAGCCTAAAATATATGAATTTACAAGAAGAAACAATCCGAATTAATACACCTTGTAAAAGTAAATACGTTTTTATCAGTGCTATATTTCGAAATCTTGTTTTGTTATGGACGCCGAAGGTTATTTAATGTACCTAAATTATTTATAATGCTTGATATTTGTATTATACATATATTCAATAATTATTTTAAACCAGAATTTACAATACTTGTTTGTAATTGTAGGTATACCTACTAAATTATTTTTAAAACGATAAATTAAATTAAGGGGATTACTATGGTCAAAACCGAAAAACACCTTATACATATTGAATTTTGTTGAGGAAACTGTTGGTACGATTGTGTTAAAAAAAATATATGTGATACTCAAGGATATAATTAACAAAGTGTATTGTTTACTTTTCATTTTAGAACGGCCTAAACATAAAAAAAATACATACAAATCAACCCCTTTTTGAACATAAAACGCATTTTGTTAGGAAAACGGCTACATATTTATACATGAAATTTATACCAAAAAATATGTTATGATATTTGTAATAACATGTATTGTTTATTTTTTCAATTTTCATTATTATCGTTAAATTATCAAGAAAAAACTCGAAATTATAGTAAAACCCACATAAAACCTCACCTCTTTTGCATATTTTCGACGAAAGTTGACGGTGTCAGTTCGACTCGGACGGGGGATTGTACGTGCGGTTTTTTTTCAAAATAACGCTAAAAATGTCCGAATTGAATGTTTTGTTAAATTAAACTAGATTGTAATAGGTATTTACATGAGCAGTTCATGAAATGAAGGTTTAAAATAGGTATGTAAAGATATAAAAATCTGTTTGTAAATTAGTTTTGTTTTTGAAAGGCGTCATTGAATTATATCCAGTGTCGATAATTTTTGACAGTAAAATATTATCAGAAAACACAATTACCTATAATAAAACAGTAACCAGACTTTCCCTGTGCCTTGAATATTTAAAAAAAAAGATTAATTGCTGTTCTATCGTATATTTTGCGTCCAAAACAATCCATATACTATAGGCCGGGAGATACTGACACAAAATTTTGGGTCATTTGTAACAGGATGGCGGTTCTACAGGGGTCTTAGTACGCAATGACAAAAAGAAAAATGATGGTCAGAACAGTGGTACCGGCAGACTAGTCGCGTGGGCTTAAGTCGAACTCATCGGATAAATTACGGAAGTCTAACGATTTGTAACACATTAGTTTTAGGATTTACCGATAGCCCATAAAAAAGAAGTAGACGGTAGTGTCATGCCATGCTTTTCCGGTGTGATTTAGAGCCCACAATACCGACGTGAATGCTTTGATTTAAAAAAAAATTAACCATTTGTAATTTTGTACCAGGCTAATTTTTGCACAGGTAATCATCGTCCAGTAGCCATGTACGAAAATCGCCATGCCATACTTTTCAGACAGTTCCAAATGGTCGCCATACCGCCGAAAATCAGCAATATTTTTTTTCGCTAAACGATTTATACCAGTATTGCATTTGGATTTTTGGAAAGTATTAGATAAAATGTGTCCATTATTATATTTGCCATACTTCTAGGGAAAAGTGCTTAAAAAACTTATTTATTCGACACGTTTCAAAAATACGACTGTACAATACGTAAAATACTTGTTATAGTATGGGATCATTATATTTTGTTTGTTTGTATACAATTCTACCTACAAAAAGTTATCCCAGATTGCAAACATAGGGCGGACGATTGTGAGATTAAAAGCCAAAACGTAAAAAAAAATGACGATTCGTACCAGTATGGCATTTAGATATTTGGAAAGTATATGACGCAATGTGACCATTACTATATTTGCCTTACTTTTAATAGAGGAAAAAATAACTACGTTAAAAATAAAAAATAAGAGATTTGATATTTTTAATTACTACATAAGTATTATTTATATATGTGCTGTTTATTAAATAGGTTTGATGTCGGTGCTCGGGCTTAATACTAAGTGCTTAGTGCTTGGCACTTTGTTGAAACCGACTTATTTTTTAACGTAGTTATTTTTATTTAATACTTTAATAAAGTATTAGTCGGTTAAAAATTTGTGCCATACTGCTACAAACCGTTCAAAATCCGAATAAAATCTTACAATGAAAAACTTTATTATACACATTCGTCTCCTCCCATAGATATGGCATTATCACACTTCTGTTTATGATCATTCAGGAGCTGTTGAAAATAAAATTTAAGGTGGTACAAATCGTTTAGCAAAAAAAAGACGGATTGCACTCCGGGAGTGCCGGCAGAAGTGAAAACTTGATTATTAACGTTGAGCATGTTTGATATTTTGGAATGGTATCCGTCTTACGCTTTTTCGATCAGGTCACGTGTTCTGACGCGAGTTTAAGATTTTATACCCATTACAGAAAAAGTGCTCAACGCCGCTAAAAAAGTTTTCACTTCAAAAAATTGCTGATTTTCGGCGGTATGGCGACCATTTGGAACTGTCTGAAAAGTATGGCATGGCGATTTTCGTACATGGCTACTGGACGATGATTACCTGTGCAAAAATTAGCCTGGTACAAATGGTTGAATTGTTTCTTTTTTAAATCAACGCATTCACGTCGGTATGGCGGGCGGTCACACCGGAAAAGTATGGTATGACACTACCCTACTTCTTTTTTATGGGCTATCGGTAAATCCTAAAATTTTTGTGCTACAGATCGTTTGACTTCCGTAATTTATCCGACGAGTTCGACTAACGCCCACGCGACTAGTCCACCTGTACCAGCGTTCTGACCATCATTTTTCTTTTTTCCATTGCGTACTAAGACCCCTGTAGAACCGCCATCCTGTTACAAATGACCCAAAATTTTGTGTCTGTATCTTCCGGCCTACTATACATATACTATAATAAAATCGTAGGAAAGTCAAAACTGATATAAACCTATAGCAACATTTTTAACCGACGCCATTATAGGACGAAATTCTCAATTCAACTGAATTTTTTGTTGGTTCCGTTACCTCCGCACTTTTAACTGGGTAAACCGATGATTTCATGATTCATAAAAATATAAATTATATAAAAATTATTCCTTTGCAGTGACTCTCCGAGGAAAAAAGAAATAGATTCGTGTTACAAATTTTAAAATCATACATAGTACATTTCCATCGACAAGGTTTTCTGGTATTTATAATCTACCGCCTGACAACTTAACCTCCCCACCAATCGGTTAGTTGTCAGTCGATCGCTTACATTTTTTGAAGTGACGATCAGCGAGCCCACAGAGTACATTATTATTACTAGCGAGCCAATTTATCTTAAACAGCCGACCAGTGCGGTCTGTAAGTGCCATAGCCGTGCCTTGTGATTTATTTAAGATTTAAGAAAACTATCAAGTGAATGTACCAAGTGAAGGAATAATAAAATATTAATTGTGACGAAGGCGTTTTTATCCTACAACCCAACATTCGCGATAATATAATAAACAAATAAGGCGTCATTATAAATATCTTTATAAGAAAAACGAAAGTTTTTTTAATATTATTTTTTTGTTAAATTTATACTTCACGAAATATATTACTCTTCTGAAGATTTCAACTCTCTGGAAAATCTGTTTATTCGAAGGATTTTAATAAGATACTATATGTCGCAGTCATGTGGAGGACGGATCGGTTTTATTTCCTTCTCGAATACCTTTAATCTTCAACTGTACTATATTTTTCATGTTGCCATAACATGGTGGTACTGATCTACACACGCCACATGCATTTTTTCCAAAGCCACAACAAAATAAATTATCCAAGTTTGCGCCCTTATAAAACCAATTCCAAGTTGCCCAATTTCTTCCTTGCCCGTGCCAACATAATATGTAAGACTGTTTAACTATACGATTACCATAGATACCGACACAACTAACACTGTATTCTTTGAACGGGAGGTATGGGTCATCCATATCAGTCATAGTTATGGCTCTGGTAACTTCAGTCGCAGGAAAATCACTCATTTTGTAATGTGTTCAAAGCTAAACAGTAGAAAGAAATAAACTCAGTTTAAAACACGTTACAATATTTTTGATAACACATTTTTTTTCTCGTCATCATTTCAAAGACGTAAGGGATTTAAAAAATTAACCTCGAACTAACTACAAAATACATAACAAGTCGAAAAAAACGTGATTTCTTGTCTGTTCCCCTATTTTTTTAGGTGTGTGTAGGTTGCATGCATATATTCCTACTAGGTATGAAGAGATATACAGAGAACGCTAAATACCATGGTCACCATTACCATTAGATACACCATGACATGGTAGAGGCCGTTCTATAGAATTACGTCAAATAATGTACTCCATCTTTTATATCTCTGTAGGTGAGATGTTCTCCACCCTAGTCATCATCAGGTCTCCAGAATATAGTAGAGTCCGTGTTGAATAAACTTAATTTCTAAATCGGTGTTTTCTTTCCCACTCTAGAACTTATAATTACTTGCTTAGTCATCTTAAGGTCTCCAGAATGGGTCATGTAGTAGAGACTTTGCTTAATACGGTAAATGTTGAAATATGAGTCTTCCTACATTACATTTACAGCATATATATAGTACACAATATTTACTATTCATAAATGTTATATGTTACTGCCTCTCAGAGAAAGCATAAATTAGGTAGAAACCACTAACACATTACGATACAATACGATACATTTTACAATTCCATAATCTTTGGTCTCTTTTACTTCAACAATGATGTATATTATAGAGGGCGGTTAAAAAAACAAATTCAAATATAGTGACAGAATCATTAAGGTCGTTGAACCATGTAATTGCCTTAAATTAAAAAACACAAAATATGCAGAAATAAATTAAAATTATTATTATACGAGCATAGAACCACCTTTTTGTTTTAGGATGAAAAAGAAAATAGTTTGACAGACTTAGTGCTTGACAAAGTGGTGACGTCACGTATCGATAAAAATACACTAATTATAATATCTATCTTTTATGTATTTATGTTTTAACATTTTGGTGAAATATATTATTTCAGTTTAATTTGAACACGTGCTTGTAGATAAGTTGATTTCGGCGATCATTTTAAAAATGCCACGTACTAATTGCGCAGTATTCGGCTGCTTGAATTCAACTATACCAATTATACCACCAGATGATTTTGTTCAATATGTCGAGAAAATGGATAACATTTTCGTTGCTGCTTTAAGAGAGAACACATAAACTGTAAGGTGGCTGAATTAATTTACAACGAATTAAACATAATCAGTTACTTAAAAAAACTGTTCATAAGATTGAGAATATTTTACACTATAAAATTTAACAATAAATTCCGAATTAGTCGTAGTAGACGAAAGTATTTTTCAGTAAATAATTTGTATTTTTTTTTTTTTTTTGAATAAAGGCATATTTATGTAATGTTTATTTTAATATCTATACATATAATAAAATCGTAGGAAAGTCAAAACTGTAGATTGAATATTTTTTTAAAAGAATACTTGGGACAATAGATACCGAAGCCAAAAATATAGTTAGGCTACAAACTGAAACAATCGATATTTATTTAACGTGAAGTCATTGACATCACTTTTCTATACTATGTATCTTTGTCATTCAAAATCTGTGGATGTGTCACCCGCTACTATCGATCCCCCTGAATACCCTTATGATTCTCGTAAACACGCTTGCTTGTGTGCGTGTGCCATTTCGAACGTTTTGTATGAAGTTTCCTTACTGTATGTATCTATATATTGTGGTAGTAGCTCGTTCGCGCCATATTTGATTAGTGATTGCTAATTTAGAGAGATTTGAATTTGGAACAGGGAAGTGTGACCTTTCGCGACTCGCAGCTGGTTGGTTGGTGGATATTATGTTACGTCATAATAAATTGATTCAAATCACAGTACCGCCTTATACGTGGCAACTAATTGTATTGTTTCAGGTGACACATCGAAGGCTGTATTGTAATTATAATTTAATTGTAACGTTTTATTATACGTATATTTCAAACTATTTTCTTCTATTACACTAAGCCAGGACTATTTATAATTTCGATTCTCGAACGACTTTTATAATATGAATAACATTTATAATTCCTATGATTATTATTGTACTCTTATTATAAACTGTTTATTATAGGTACCTATTGCTCGCACAATAAAACTGTAAAATATGAACAAAATATAATACCTATTCAGCGAAGCTACAAAATGAAATTACCAGCACATAAAAATAACAGCGCGCAGTAGCCGTGCAATTTTTCCCAAAGCACCATTTATCTGTGAATAGATTAAAACGAACGACCACGCAATACGTATTATTAACTGCATCAACCTCCAACCTGTTATCGAGGTGTAATAAATTGCTTCCAGCAAGCTATACGTATCATCGAGCTTTGCGCTTTTTTCATCTAGCAGGGCTTCCCGCAAAATGATTTGCTCCTAGATAACACCAATCTTCAAGGCTTAGTTATTATGGAAGTGGCCATTTTGTTAACGTTGTCGATGGGAGATATTAATAGTGAATAGGGAACGAAGACGAAATTTGTGATTTTATAAAAACTATCATCGACTCAATGATGAGCGGAGTAGGTTTCAGCAATCGATTTTGCCCTATTAGCAATGACAGTTGTTAAAGCGTTGTTTAGAAGTGAATATAAAAAGGTTATATATTTTGTTTTCTAATGATAAACATTAAACAATATGGATAAATATAAATAATTAGAACTTAATTTATAGCAGACACGTTATAATTACAGATAAATATAATTAGGTTAGGTGCAATAAACAATTGAGAGCAATTCTAACAGAAACCTGTTTTATAAAGATATCGCACCATAAAATATACTAATTAAATAAACGACTGTAGTAAATAATGGATCATATTTAAATTTCTATCATCTCCTTCAATCTTTATGAGTGTAAATCATTAGCTAGTTAGAATGTAACTCTTTGTTAAATAGATAATATTTTCAATGGTTGTTAACACCATGATTTTAAATTACGTAGATATTATTAGTGTTAATGTATTCCGCTCGTAAAGTAGTAAATTTATTGTATAATTGTTACTTAATTACGATGCATTGATAATTGATAGATATATTGCTAATTATAACTTGTTCGTGTCGACTGAATTATGTGTTTCTACTATCAGTGTCATGATGTAAATTTTATCTCTAGATAAGATTTTCATGGAAACTAGCGAATTTGATCAATTCATTTATTCATTAAAGAACTTGTCTGAAAAGGCCACCTAAAAACGAAGTAGGCTTTTGGAGTAGGTAGTTTTTCAGATTTATCTAAACTATTTATTTGCAAATGATAAATATACGATTATTTTTATAATATTCTTTTATCTATATATATTATTTATATGTATTATAAGAGTTAGTATATTCCCTTCGTGCAATGCCGATACAAGCCATTTTCATTTTATTTTAAATTCTTCAGAAAAACCGGCGTTGAAATCAATTTGCGTAATGCCACAATGTTCTCATCTTTAGCCATAACCTATAGTCTCTACACATTTTCATTAAACAATGATTCATATACCATAAAGGGCATCTGCATGTTATAATTAAACAGAATAAATTAACGTTTGATTAGCACCGCTCAGGCTGTGTTCGTAGATACAATTGTCGCATCCCGCACCATTGTGTTCGGAACATAGCCTTAATTGCACTTTGAATAAATTTAAACCGTAGTTAGAACAAGAATGCTATCGTGGCCCTTGTGATACAAGGATCTGTTATCTAAATACACCACGCTTGATTTTAATATAACCTCCTTGCATATTTTGCTAACTTGCTACCGGGATAACAGAGAGGAATGGATTATTAAATAGTGCTACGAGGATATTGGAAGCTCAGTTTTTTGAGTATAGTATTATATTATCTATGGTTTAGGAAAATTATGATCCACGAATCACGATGTAATTGAAAACAGTGATGACTGAATTGGAAAGTGTAAACTATACCTAATAGACAAGAATCGACAAGAAACTGTATATTTTGCTCTTTCTCTTTTCAAAATAATCTAATTGATAAAAGCTGTAAGAATTCAATAATCTCAAACGGTGAGAAAAATCTAGATGAGGTTTCATGCAGAGAAAAAACACTATAAGCACAGATAATATTATACTACCTGTCTATTAGTATTAGCACGTATTAGTGTCATCAACTACTAAATAATCGCTTCAACTACATATTTTCATGTTTTATTAAACTATCCATTGACATCGCGTTTTACTTTAAAATTAATTCATGATGACAGTCCACAGATAACATAATAATATCTATGTATGCAGGATAAACACGTGCCATTTTTATGCACATCGCGTAATTTAATTAATTAGCTATTCGTATCATAGTATCATTTAAAAGCAGTATTATGTGTACCGGCTCTTCGCATGGATGATTAATTGTATGTTTCTTAGAAAACCTCGTTGCATAATTTATTTTGCACAAATAAATTTATGATAGGTATTACCAAGTATATAAATTGTGAAAATTGTTAATATTATCACGTATTATTTTGTTTAACTGTTTATGCTTTACTACATGGGGTTATTTAGATTTATAGAGGAAAGTAACCAAATATGGGCTACCATTTTGTTTTTGGGCCAAAAATAAAAAACTTTTTGAAAAATAAATTTTTGTTTATGTAATAGTAATTAGTCATACATTTTTTCATAACACCGTAACAGTCTTATTTTTTTATTAATAAACTATAATATTAAATTTGAACAAAAAACAAAATTAGAAAAAAGGCACCAAATATGGACCAGACCCTCAAATATGGGCCACCTATGTATTTCTTAAGAAAAAACAATTATAATATGTTAATATCTACGTAGAGATCAAAGAAATTTGGTAATTTTAAGAAATTAATATTAATAGTTTTACTTGCAAAAGTCGCATATCCATGTATCAAATTCTGGCCCAGCACAATCATTATGTGCCCAAAGCTCGCACATCAAGCACCGAACCCAGAGTTCTCCACTTGTATTCTCTGAAAAAAGTTGCTGGCCGAACATACATTCTGCATCTATCTGCAGAAGTAGGAGCTTCTTCGCCGATTATAGGATCAGGATCAGTGTCCGAATCTAAGGGGATATCCTCTTCATCTTCAGCAATCACCAACATAGCCCATAATCGAAATTCTTAATGAAAACAAACTTAACCTTGCATCTTTTAAATAATAGAAAACAAATAAGTAAAACTTCCAAACACATGAAATTAAACTCATATTCTACGAATAAAACATATAGTCATTACACTAATCCCTTATTTTCAATGATAAAACAACATATTTTTACGTAGGTACCTTACAAATTTTTGCGGCAGCGGTGCAGTGACGACCTCTTACCCCAACGGCAACTCGCGCCACATTGATGAGATAGAGTGATTGCGCTCATAGGACGAATGAATGCGACAGAAGATAGTCATTAGTTGCGGCTTTCGATTGTTTGTTTATGAGAAATGTTACTAGCCCATATTAAAGCACTAGCCCACATTTAGTTACTTTCCTCTACTGATATAGGTACCTAATATTAAAATGAAATCCTAAGAAGAAATAATTTAAGTACTTACACCCGAAAATCAATATGAATTTCTCTCGTCTCGTTAGACACACTGTATTATACTTGTATAGGTACTTACGTCTCAGTTATTAGGACAAATACTTTGAATCACATAGAATATAGATGATAGGTGTATTATTAAAAATCTTAATTATTATGATTTAATTGAAGTTAGCAGTACAATTAAGAAAAGAAACATACATTACTATTAGTAGTTGATCATGCAGTTCAAACTAAAATAACATAAATATTTTTCTTATTTAATATTATGTAATGTTTAGATACCTTCAAGTACCTACTAATAAAATTTTCGCATAGGATTCGAATTGGGAAAATAGTGCTAAGCATGTTATAAAATCATAGGTACTCGATTGAAAATAATCAATCTAGTGTATCTACTTATTAAGTACAAATTACAATACAAACATTGCGGTCACGACTTCCAAAGTTACTCAGATTACTACAACATAACTAAAAAGCCAGCGTTTACGAATACATAGACTATCGAAATAGTAATACAGTTTAAAATAGATTGTATATGAGGAATAGATAGTACTTTTTGTTTCTATTGGTGTAAATAATACAAAAGGTCCTATTGGTCGGCATAATAACAATCCAAATGCAATTTTATTTCATTGGTGTAAGGATACTTTTTGAAGATCTGTAACTATTTATTTTGATCCTTTTCTTTGACGCGCGAATGACAATGTCTTTACGTCAAGGTGACATGAGTTGTTAATAGGTATGTATTAGCGCTAAAAATCCGTGACCTTAGGTTGTATAGAGTTCACTAATGTGCATAAGTCACGTTTTTATTTCAATGTGTGGGTGGAAAATGCGAAAATGGATGGATGTGGAATTTTTTAAGCGTGTGTTAATTTTTCATTTGAATATATTTTATAATAAATACATAATTTATGCTGGACTGATTAGTGGCAAGGGTTTGGTATCGTTTTTGTTTTGTTCATATACCTATAAACTACTAACTGCTCTGTAGTTTGCTGCTTTATCTTTTTGTGTCGTTTATCTAATGGTTTTAATATTGAAGTATATTAATAGTTAATACCTATTATAGATAGGTCTGATTTGCGCTTTCTGAAATATATCTTAAGTTTAACATAGTTCAAAATAATAACTTTGTTAGTTAAAATAATGATCTACATACTTATTTGAAAAAACATAGATAACATAGATGATAAATGATTCTTGATTGGTACTGTCAAAATACAAAGAAAAAATGGAATAGGTAGGTAATAAGATAAAATTGAATTAATGAAATGTAATAAAGCAACATCCCACAGGATATTTAGGTAACGTGTAAATTTAATCTTGTTTTATGGCCTCTTTTTAATTTTGCCCTCCTTATGTAGACTAACTGTATCGATAATATCGTATTACAACAAAAATACATTATAAAA
Source organism: Colias behrii (assembly GCA_029959065.1). NCBI lineage: Eukaryota > Metazoa > Arthropoda > Insecta > Lepidoptera > Pieridae > Colias > Colias behrii. Next base: position 3,598,256 of record JARWMC010000013.1, read on the forward strand.
CCACTGGTAGCAATACAAGTTTCACGTGGCTCCAATTTAAACAGCTTGTTTCCCGCTCGACTCGACTACCGACCAGTATAAAACAATAACAAGCGAAATGAATGTCTTATAAGATAATACATTTTCTTGCACAACCCTAAAGGAACAAAACTGATAAGTTGCGGGGGCAAAACAGGTAGCACGCACACATCCGCGAATGACTTGTGACCGCGTGTGTACAATAGATATCACCTGCAAATATTACGCACACACGACGAACGTGTAATAAATCTAACACGAACGAAATGGTCCACGCACACGCGCGCACTTCACCCGAGTCACCTCTACATGCTTCGGGTCGGTTAGTAGTGACACCACACTGTTGCATTTTCACCTGTAGAGTGCTAGGTGTGAGTGTGGATGTGAGTCAGAGGCAGCGTTCAGTCGACTTGACTGTTTGGCGCGCTTTGGTCGCTTGCATATTTCATAAACATTGAACGCTTCGTACATCACACCACGTGCTTCGCGCCTCCGTACATGCATAGTGATAAGTGGGTAGACTCGCTATATTGTGACAATACAAACCCGAGTGTTAGACTGTGTTTGATAGTGTTTTTGGTGAACGTTCAAGCTGTTTTTATCGGACAAACTGAGGAACGTTTCAGCGGCGGAGGAGTGTATTTGGAAATACCTGAAAGGTAATTAATGTTTTGTTTATTTTCCGCGTAGAATTCGGTCCGAGTTTTTCGTGAGGACGAGGCATCAGTGTATTGCGTTGTTCGATTTGTGTTTATTGTTGATTAAAAACCGTGTGCGCGTGTGAGGTCATAAAAATTAATTAAATGTGAATCGTAAAATACGAGTTAAAGGTATTTTATGTTTAGTGTGTCATTGAGATATCTGAGCACATAAATTGTATTTTTAGGTACCTACACAATATAGGAAAGAACATAATCAATTAAGACGTATATTTACACGATTTATACTACCTAATTAATAATTATTATTTATGCGCAATTTAATTTGAATAACTTGTTAAAGAGTTATCTTGAATCTCCCAAAAAATATTTACCTAAGTACTTACAATGACCATAGTTCAAAATAATTTTTAATCTTTTTTTTATTATTTAGGTATGTACGTTTTCAAATCATGGTGTTTTTAGTTGCCTATAATAAAAGAAAAACTCCATTACCTGTGACTGCATGGCAAGAAAAAACTAAGAAGCCATGGTATAAATTAATGTTAAAAAACCGATAAAGTATAATTATTTTCTATCTGTTATTACACCATCAAATAGGGATAATTGTTGTAAGTGGGTGCTATTATCGAAATATCTGACACTCAGTTGAACCGTGACGCCTCTATAACGTGTGAAGACGGGCCATTAGGGGTCATTAATGTCCCTACGCGTGTAAACTGTAAAATCTATTGATATTCCATACAATTCCATAAATGTCACGGTTAAATTATCCGATTCTAAGAAAAGGTTAAGTTTCAGATAATAGACGTAGTTCTGAAAGTGTAGGAAAATAACTGAATAGCTTGAATATTGTAGGTAACTACATGGAAAATCGATCTTTTTGTGGTGGGTTTTCGTGATCGAAGTATATTTTCTAATATAATTCCAACCGGTCCATTTTTGCGATTTTTATTTTAGACAGCTACGAATATAATCGAATGCCCATTGGATTCGAAATGTTTTAGACATGGAAGAAAGGACTTTGACAACTAGGAAATCAGTTGAAGGAGTAGGTACCTACCAATTTTTATATTGAATTCGGAGTAGAGAGAGTAGAGGAAATTTGTAAAGTTTTAAGCAATTCCAACATGAATGCTGATTGGACACAAATTGTTTTGAAAATTAGACTTCCAAATCTTCTTACTTTTTTATTTTTTATTAATAAAAACGGCGCAAGCCCTTATAATCCCACACAGTTTGTTGTTCTACATGCTCGTTTATATTTGAAGATCACATAGTTGAGACTTGAGACCAAAACGAGTGCGTTACCTACGCAATATGCCTAATATGTTTGCCATTCGAGAGGATATCAGTAGCAGCCAAAAATTCTCACTATTTACAAATATGGCTTGATCGCCATAACTTGGATGGAATTCCATGACGTCACTAGGTATAATGTCAACTAGAACAACCTTTAATAAATTGCTAATTAGCTGTGAATATAAATAATATGTAACAACTTTCATTCGCGTTTATGCTTAGTGCTAACAATTAGTAATGTCAATAATAATATGGTATGTAGGTATGACCTGTGTTATAATATTTATGTAGTTTGATACGATTTCCCCAGTTACAAATAATTATGTGTAGTATAATAAGAGAACTTCCTTGTTTGTTTTATATTAGCCGTGGTCAGTTATCCTTTGTTATTTATTATGATTTCGATTATTTCTGAGATTAGATTATATTTTACGATAAAACAATAATATGAATATTAATTTTTTTTTTAGTTTGTACTACATTTATATCTAGTAGTGTACATTTGCATGTAACTTATAAATTTATAAGGAAACGGATTTTACTCGATTGACACATTATCTTTACTTGTGTGCACATTTGATTTATTAATTGATTTGGATAAATTATGTAATAAGGGTTTGCAGTTAGTAACTTTTATGATATTTTGTTTGTATTAACATTTCAATCGGTAATAAATGTGTCTCAACAGATGCAAAAGTGACATAGTAAGACATCGATGATCTAATATAATAAACAATTTGCACAAACTGTTTGCAGGCTGCAGCCATTCATTGTTACATCATTGTCAAAATTGACTGACGCATACATTGATCATAGATTATATTATAATGCATTAGTTTTATTATCATCAGGCATTCATCAGGTTTTACTTTCATTCACAGCTTGAGCAGTATCTATTTTTCGTTTAATATTTTCTGTACATTTCATAACGTTTTATGTTATGTGCGCTCACGGACAGGGCATGGAATACAATATTAAGTTTTCATCCTTCTAAACATAACCCTGACCACAAACCGTTGGATGTTTTGTTCCTACACTTTGATTTATGGAGTGCTTATAAATTCGGCGTATGAACACACATAGGAGGATATTCGACCATAAAAATTGATCACGTTTTGCCCCGGAAGTTGCCGCCTGTCATGGTTTGACATGTGCGTCACCTATGTCATACATATTTTGGCTTATATGTCTGGACATGAATACATATATAGATAATTACAATGAATTAATAATAACAGAAATAAATTTATTGTAAAAACAAAGATATTGATTGCCGTTTATGACGTCGCAAGTTATTCAATTTATTGTAAATAATAAATAGCTTCAATTGCGTTTCTATTGCATACTTATTAAGATTGATACATAGATAAATATTACAGAGATTATTTTAATTACTTATATTCATCGTAAATTAACCATTATAGTTCAGACGAGTAATTAATTACACGCTTCAAATACGGCTAAAATTAGGTTTTTTGTTAAGTATTTTTATACTAAACTTATTTAGATTTAATTACCCCATAAGTAAGTAGGAATGTTACCTACATCTCGGTTTGCCCGTGGCTACGTTCATAGTTTTCCATAGGTGTATGTCAGATCAATTGAAGAATATAAAGATAAATCATACTTTAAGAAATAACGTGAAATTCATTCATTAGATTCACTCGTAAACAAATATAAATGCCGTTTATAATAATTACCTACGTTGATTAAGAATTCCAAGAGTATTCTGGAATATCCCAATACATTAAATTCTCTTCGATCTCCAAGACAATTGAATGTATTTTGTGCCTTGCATACTGTTAAAATTGTATGCGTGTAATAATGTAACGATTTTATACGGGTAATTCTATATCGGATGCATTGAGTGTGAACCGGCCGATGGGCCGATGTCGCGGGTTCAAACCGCGAGGTGTTCTATTTCACTACACTTTGAAACTCTGTATATTATTACTAGCTTTCCTACCGCCTTTTTGCTCACGTGGAGTTTATGGTAAACCACTTTTTTTCTTTTCTTTACAGAAGCTCGTGCTTATGTTGGTATCTGTTTTCAAATTCATAAGAATCAGATGATCCTGAAAAATGCATTAGGTACATAATAATTTATGGACATCCCTTTCCTTTTTTTACTGTGGCACTATTTTCTCTTTAATTTAGAAAATTTACAATACTACCTACCTACTTGCAAATTAAAACTATTTCTTCACAATCAATACCTATACATTTTATTTTGTATATCAATGCCTGGATTAATAAAATTAAACTTATCACTCGATGACCTAAACATCCGCTGTATATTTAGTAGGTACCTATGCAGTTGATCATGATACATTGCAAATTTAAACCGTCGACGCACGTGAGCGTACTACACGTGGCGCAATGTAGCATACAACAGGTGGTATGATCATATATCGTTCTACTTGCAGTTTCTACTGCCGATAAATTAACAGTAAACGCAGCCCGAGAGACGTTACACCATGTTTACGAGGCAGAGGCTTTCGCGTATGTAAAGCAAAGACATTCCACGGTAAGCCCGACCTCGGCTGAGTGCTTGGTAGGCTGCGCACGCGCCGGCCGGGCATCCGCATAGCCTTACAAGACTGCACCACCATATACAATGTCGTATGTATAAATAGAACGTGGCATAAGGTTCAGAGTTCGGCCTGAGGTACTTATTGTGCGATAAATTTGAGGGATGCATATGCGATTGTTTACTATACATATTTTTAGGATGGCCAAAAATTATGTAGTTAAGGGACTGACAACACCAAATTGAAGTTATTTGAGCAGTTTTTTAAGAAAAGGTATTTATTCTAGACCATCAAAAAAAAATACGTTAATATTCATCATATTTCGAAGAACGTGGACGGACTCGATACATAATTGGACGAAATCGGCTCGATAGAAAATAATTGCAAAGATTGGTCTTAAAATCATCATTAAACGATTCTATGTCTTTATTTTTTTGATGTACGGGTCTGCAATTTAAAACACGAAGTCAACATATTCATACCTGAAACTCTAACGAGTTATTTCGCATATGACCCACACTTTTCCTTAAATCACATATTTTCTTATTATTTTCTTCTACGACCTGGCCCCGCCAAGTAACAGTGATATTGCGCTCTCGTTTGCACACACTGTCCAATTGTATGGGAGTAAAGGAGAGCGCAATCACTGTTAAATTTGCTCTTAACAGCCCCTTAAGAAAAATACTTGGTTTTGTGAGATTGAAATTATTTTAAGTAACTAGTAGAAATATCAATGGTGTAGTTTTTTCTCATAAGTTCAACTCACTGACATAATACACCTGAGCGCACACAAACATTTAACGATATCTTGTGTCTTGTTGTTAAATTGACTATTGTACGAAAAGTTCCTATTTTTTTCTTGATCTTTTTGAATTTCCGTTAATCGCGCTCGGTGTACATTAGAATCTCGATACCCGAGCGTTACACCTGTTAAAAGGTGCAACAAAAGCCGCTATCAACAAGGTAAAAACTGATGAACCTGTACAAATGTAATTCGAGATCACGATTGTTTTTTGTTCACTGGGGGTCGCGACCGACCGCGGCGAGCGACCGCGCTACGTGCCTGCGCTATGGGAAGCGCTCGATGGTCATGGTTTCCTGGTGCAAATGAGCTGGGGTAATGGGTGGAAAATTAATGTACGTATACAGGGTTTTGTTTCTTACCTGGGTACATGGAAGATTCTGTGCTATGGGAAGCATTTGATAGTCATAGTGTCCTGGTGCAAATGCTTTGGGATAATGTTTGTTTGCTAGGTACGTGGAATATTCTGGAAGATTTTTAGCTAAGGGAAGCTTTTGGTAGTCTTGGTTTCCTGGTATAAATGAGCTGGACTTAATAGGTGGAATATTAATAGTTAATTAATCACTAGAAATATCCTTCAGATTAGAATAAATATTATCTTTCTTAACGATTGCAATGTTCTATGTATTTACTATTTACAAACAATTGAACCCTAATATTCGTCATAAGTCAATAAGTTAAACATCTTTATCGTACAATCATTTATATCTTAACAAAACATTTAAAAACGTTGTAAATTTTCACTCGAACATGTAGTCCAATTAAGGGCACAACCACACTATGAGTCCTAATGATTATTTGACGGCGGTAGCCTCCTCACTCCACAGTCGTTTTACTTCGCATTAGTGTAAGTAGCAAGGCACGCTTCTCTGTGGCGAAGGGCCAGCAAATTACACTGCAATTTCCCTTATTGCTTTGGATAAAAAGGAAACTCTTAATGATCGGAATAATTAGTAACAAGATGTATTAATTAGTGTTGGGTTTTATTATGCGGGAGTATTCAAATACAAATTAAATAATCAGTAGTTATATTTGTAATAGTTTGTCTTGGTAATTTTAACTTTGACTGTTCTTTGAATGTGAATAGATAGTTTCGTAATCCTTCGAAATTTCGAAATGCAAAAACCATCTAAGTAAATAAAAGAGCGTCCGGAACGGTAAACGAACAAAGGCCGATCAAAATACAATTTTTCATACCGTTAATACATTGAGATACGAATCTGTAACATTCGTACGAAATGACAGTATCACGAGCGCTACTCTCGCGCCGCGTTACGTGGTGTGCCAATGTCATAATTTTGAAATTTTGACAAGCGTACCGCATTATTTATGTATATCTCGAGTTAAATGCAAAACACAGCGGCCGAGTCACGTCCTGCATAATATTGACAGTGATCGCAACCTCGTATTACCATTGAGATGTTCCTGTTAGCTCAAAAGTGACAGCCTGATGGTATATTACGTTGCGTTTGACGTGCGCTGGATGTATGAGTGCTTAGCTATGGTTATAACAAGGAAATATGATTGCGACACAAATGTACTTATTGTGCAGTTATGATAGCGAATGGACCTTGTAAATAGTCTACTATGTAACTACATAATAGTAACAAAGAAAGTGAGCTTACGTAAAAGTTAAGAAAAAAAATATGGTGGATACTATCTACTATCTACACGTGTCTATTACACACGTCTCTTCATACATAGTTACTATATTTCATTTACATTTATCCTAATGTAAGTAGGAACAGTAAAGTAAAAGTCGTTCCAAAAACCTTCATAAAAAACGTCTTTGGGACACTTTAGATTGGTTCGGAACAATAAAAACAAACCTAGCTGTGACATTTTGCAACAGACTAATCATGAATCAGCTATGTACTATTTAAACTGGATTAAACATTGGTAAACGAAACGCGCTTTGAATATCTGTTTATCCACGCCTCCATATAAAGTCAGTGAAGTGTGTCCGAATGGTTAGAATTTACGTGTTTTTTACCACCAGGTCACATTGTCACGTAATTCATCTCGATGCCTTTGTACAGGACAGGATTTGGTTCATAGAAAACGTAATTCATACTTCTAATTTTAGTATTTTTATACGTAATAAATAATAATTGATTAGTTGACAATTTGGATTTGAGGTACAAAACGTTTTGCGTTGTATTTTTAAGACTTTCAGGCTTTGTGAATATTCATTGGGTTGAAACAATTACTCATAAAATAATGATGCATAGCTATCCAAAAATACCTTATCATCGGCAGTTTTCGAAATGTAAATGCTCAAAATAAAACTAAATAAACACAAACTTAAAAATAAGTAATTAGAGTAAGAATTATTTATATGTAAATCCTATGTTAACTATGCTTAACTTACGTTTCAGCCAAGGACAGAAGAAATATATCATTAATCATTAAATATTACAATAAAAATTGTTGCAATAAAGATTTGTCTGGGTTTCATTATTACATTGACCCTTACCAAGCTCATAATTTACTTTTTAATTGGACGATTTTATGCCTTTCCATAATCGTGCTGAAAATATTTTCTTTTTAATTTTATTTGCTGTTTAAATCCTTATTGCTTCCAGTGATAATTTTTATTGAACTATAAAAATATCTGTTAAATCCCGACGATTCTAATTTTATATAGGGTCAACCGGGGCAAATGCAACTAAAAAATAACAAGTTTCAAGTTTGATCGGTTGCAGTTATCTCCTTTTATATTTGGTCATTTATTTGACCCATTTATTGTTTTTTGTATTTATTCAAGATTATTTTAAACCAATCAAGCAATACAGTAGTCTTATAAATAACTGGTAGTGAGAATATTTCCTAAAATTGGTAGAAAAAGTTACATTAACCCCTAGTCGGGGGTAAATGCAACTAACTGCCATAGCTCTTCTTCTATTTCATATAAAACAACGAATATAGAATATATTTATGAGATTTCATGTTATTCATAGGATTTTGAACTGTATTACCGCGTAGCAAGGACTAGTTTTCAGAAAAAAACTTATTTTTCTGATTGTGGGGCAAATGCAACTATTTGTTAGAGAATTAGTGTGGGGAATGCAAAAAACTTATTCATCGATATTTTTTTATTATTCTGCGTGTGATTTGTATCGTACTATTGTGTATTAGATACGTAGTATATTATTATTAGTCTGTGGTATTAGGGAACTATTGCTACAATAACGTTGCGATCGTAGATGGCGCCGCATTATTTAGAGGAAAAACTCATGTACTTTGATTTACCACTTTAAATCGCAACAAAAAAAAATAACAGTGCCCCTACCTACTAAGTCAATTTTAGTTTTTGGTCAGAACAAATAATATTCTTTGTGTTAAATATTGTTAAAAACGTAAACCAAACAAAATACGTTTATTAGTTAATCAACCGTTTACTAAAAATTACTTGAACAATCACAGAACTATCCTACCTATCGTTTTTAGTTATATTCTTTAACCACGCTTTTTTATCTAATTTGAATTTTACTTATGAACCCGTCTCTGGGTATAATATCGAAGAAATAATCGATGGTTCTTCTTTAATTAATCATAAAGAAAGTATATTTTGACCACCAAGAAGGACATAATAAATTAAAAATATCGACACTGTCACATCACTAGTGTTTTTAGTTTCATACAAAAATATAAGGGGCTATTGTAACTAACCTCACAGTTGCAATAACCTCACAGTTAAATTTTCATGAGGCAAATGTAACTGCATCAATAACACAAAATAGAGTCAACTAACGCATTAAAAATATAAATGAAATATGCTTAACGGCTTGTGATAATCGTGTCCAATCAAAAACACCTGCAAAAAATCACTCCTAAACAATTTTTTTGTCTGTTAAACTCGACACCTGTTTTTACGCACACCAACTTCAAAATAGCGGTTTGACACAATGGCCTATCAATCAAATAGTTTTCATCGTAGTGGCACCATCTATTACTTGTAAGATTTATTAGTCGTTGAGTTATTGAATCATAGGTGGCGATATATTACAACAACTCTAATAAATTAGTTATGATAACTAGTTGCCATAGCCCCATAGTTGCATTTGCCCCGGTTGACCCTATTATGTTCTTTCATAATAAAAATAATAAATATTATTCAGACTCAGAATCCGATCAAGAAAAGCTAAGGTATTTATAAAATCACATGATAAAGTTTTTATGCTTCTTATCTCTACTGTATTTTCAAATTGCAAGTAATCTCTTTAAAGTGACAAAATAAATACAAAACCTGAAAAATGCGTTCGGTAGTTTTTCACCTCATCTTATTTGTCCGCACCATTCATTGTCAACCACAAAAAGCGTAGGCGCACTGGTCAATATAAAAGGTGGTTTTTACTTTTTAGCGTACAGAATCTGTTATTGGAGAGTTTCCAATTATTCCGTTTTTGTGGGTATTTTCACGCATCAGGTGCGGGTCACGTTTCATCAGAGTCCAAGTGGATTCCATGGCTTGTCCCCATGAAGCGTCGCGCTTGATTTGTCTCGGTTACAGGTTGAGGGCTACAAGTGTCGTCACGACTTGGCATCTGCTGATTTGAGGCTTTAACATTTTTCTTGTGTAGGAATTTGGAGAATAAATGAAAGAGTGATGAACGTTTGGGAACTTGATAGGTTAAGGTATTACTATAAAAATTCAAGTAAATGATATGATACGTTAAGTTTCCACTACGCAGAGGTAAGTGTCACAGAAAAATACGGCTCGACAAGTGCCGTAATAAAGTCCTTATAAAATACAACGTTAGTTATCTTGTTATCAACGTTTAGAACAAGCAGCAAGTGAACAAAAAGGTCTGCCACATTATTGAACTTAGATGTTTTATCTGCATTACAACTTCATTAATACGACACAGCGTCTCCAAACATTTGCGAGAAAGGCTTTAAGGCCCTTTCACGCTCCGCGGACAATGCCGGAAGATTATTATCTGAAAACCACTCGCCAATTATTCGATAAAATATATTTTCGACAATGAAAAGTTCCTGCTACGACTGGTTCACGATGAAGCAGTACAATCTCCTGGCCGTCAAGTTTTGTACTTTTTACTTGAGTCTGCTCGAATTTCGTGTGATCTTTGAACTGGTTCACGACGCAGTAAAAACGTCGGACATACCGACAGATCGCGTGTTCCGGATCATTGATTTATTCTCCGTTTTCGTCTTATTGCGTTTAGTACTATTTCTGAGGTGTTAATGGGAACGCTGCATGGACGGCAAAAAGTTTAATTATCTTTTCTATGTGTAGCTTTTAGGAGAAGCGATTTGGTATTTTCGATAAGGGCATTGCCGTAAGGTACAGCGTAATTTTTATGTTTTGTTTCCTTTGTGTTAGATTCACTATCACTGTCTTAGTTTGACAAGATGATCCTGATAGAAGTTAATGTAGGTTCTCAAATTGCTCTGTTTTATGGCATGTAGTCACATCTAAAAGATATCAAGAATTTAAATCAACGGCAACATGTTATCTGATAATATTACAAATTTTAACAAACATTTAAAACACCCAACAAAATTTTTATAATTTATAAAATATCACCGTGAAGGCGTGAACTCACTTGTGGCAACTACTGTCTCCATCAATAGCGAATGAAATCAATAAACTATCCAACTAAATTTGTTTCATGGACGTTTTATTTTATTCAAAACAAACAACACATTAAACGACAAAGAAACAATTTATCAAAATTCTATAGCCATGACAATGTATTTATAACGTTTTTCTAAGATCGTGGAACGATCATAACAAGAATTTTATAATCGCGTTTGATATACGACCGAAACTACCAAGTGAACGTATACAAATTTATACGTATTGATAAAACATAATTACGTCGGAACACACGCTGCGGTAAATTGGCATAAATTCAGGGTATCCTGAGGTCAAAAATCAGAGCGAAAGTAAGATCGGAGCCAGAGTGAGTGGCGGAACTGTTACGAAGGTCTCACACATCCAAAAATGGATGATAAGTGTGCTCTGTATTACGGTTTTCAGTGGGCTGTTGCATCAGTGCACTAGGGTTATCGCCCTTTTATAAATAAATAAGCAGGATATATGAAAACAATATTAAGGTAGTTTTAGTGCAATATTATTATTAACATGCCCAATATGGTTAGGATTGTATTAACCTGCTTTTGATTTATGAGGTTAATGTTTTAATTGCAATAATAAAGCATTTTTAATATTGAATAATATTATTGTTGCCTAAATTTATTTTACAATGTACACTGTACTGTACATGTAGGGACGTTCAATAAAAATAGGCTACAAGTTGAAAGTGGTAGCCCTGAATAATGTTTAAGTCGACCGAGTCAAGGCTCACTATCAAGATAATTATATTATAAAATTATAACACGAAACCCAATTAGTCTTTAACTGAATCGCTTTATTTACTTCATCGTCGTTCTTTCGATATTACGGTCATTTTACATGATAGCAGTGTTAAGATATAATATAGGATCCAGTAATAATGTTTAAAATAATTGGATTACTGCTTCATTTTTATAATGAATAGGTGTAGGTAACTGAAAATAAAGTAAATTGATATGTTTACAGTATGACGCATACCGCCGATGTAAGTGTAAAAAATTTTATTCGAATATTTACGTACTTGGTAAATAATGCCTTTATTATTTTACACAAGAATACGAACAAACTAGTTGTTATTTTTAGTAGGGAAATTGCAAATGCGTATTTTAATTTTAATGTACATTATGCATTGTTATCCCTCATGTTCATGCATAGATGATATAATATGTATCATTAATTTTAATTTGTTTTGTGATAACATGTCATTGACCCGCCCTGTAAATCTACTAGTCTACTAATTGTTAAGTCATTAGGTGTATTTAAAAGTCACCATTATTTACGGAATTCCGTTGAACTATCGGCTGCGGGTTAAGTGGCCACTTTAACTATAGTTAACGCTAAACGTACAATAAATTTGTTTGTTTTAAATTTAAAATTCATTGAATTCTCTATTGACTAAACCCATATTATTAATCTTTTAAAAGCCACTCAAGTTAGTGCTGAATCAGTTTGATGCTTATGCGTCGCATTATCATTTATTTTATAGCATGCAAAAAATAAGTCTTATTTCTTTGATATGATTAAAATTATGTAGAAAAAAGAATAGATAACGAGATTGCAAAAAAAAAATCAATAGGCAACATTGAACAAATTCTCGGAATTGAACCATTATATTTAGTCTAAGATCCCACCGCAGGATCAGTGCGTTCATCGGTTTTTTGCTGAAAACCGAATTTTTATGTATATTTATAATTAGGAGAATATATATCGACTAGGTTGCCAGTCAAAATTTGGCCGCAAGCATGTTTAATTAAAATTTTTCTAATCGATTTTTGGGAAAAAAATTCGTTCACTTGTTTTTTGAATAAAATGTAGTCTACATCACGTCAAATGATATAAAAATTCTAAAAAATCACGGTTGCCGCTTTTCACCTGGCCGCAACATCTTGGCAGCCTGGTGCAAACAGGTATGATTTCGATTCATTTTTACGTTCATAACGCACATTTATGAATCAAATATCAAATTAAAGCTAATTTTTTTCTATTTATTATCATATATGGTTGCCTAATTAAATCCCGCCGCAAATAAGGGTTGCTGGCTTTTAAAAATTATAAATATAGGATTAGTGCGTTCATCGTTTTTTGCTGAAAACCGAATTTTTATGTATATTTATAATTAGGAGAATATATATCGACTAGGTTGCAAGTCAAAATTTGGCCGCAAGCATGTTTAATTAAAATTTTTCTAATCGGTTTTTGGGAAAAAAATTCGTTCACTTGTTTTTTGAATAAAATGTAGTCTACATCACGTCAAATGATATAAAAATTCAAAAAAATCACGGTTGCCGCTTTTCACCTGGCCGCAACATCTTGGCAGCCTGGTGCAAACAGGTATGATTTCGATTCATTTTTACGTTCATAACGCACATTTATGAATCATATATCAAATTAAAGCTAATTTTTTTCTATTTATGTTCATATATGGTTGCCTAATTAAATCCGGCCGCAAATAAGGGTTGCCGGATGTTAAAGATGTTGAATATTTAAGGTTGAGTGTAAACATGCTTGCGGCCAAATTTTGACTGGCAACCTAGTCGATATATATTCTCCTAATTATAAATACATATAGTTACATAAAAATTCGGTTTTCAGCAAAAAACCGATGAACGCACTAATCCTATATTTATAATTTTTATAAGCCAGCAACCCTTATTTGCGGCCGGATTTAATTAGGCAACCATATATGATAATAAATAGAAAAAAATTAGCTTTAATTTGATATATGATTCATAAATGTGCGTTATGAACGTAAAAATAAATCGAAATCATACCTGTTTGCACCAGGCTGCCAAGATGTTGCGGCCAGGTGAAAAGCGGCAACCGTGATTTTTTAGAATTTTTATATCATTTGACGTGATGTAGACTACATTTTATTCAAAAAACAAGTGAACGAATTTTTTTCCCAAAAATCGATTAGAAAAATTTTAATTAAACATGCTTGCGGCCAAATTTTGACTGGCAACCTAGTCGATATATATTCTCCTAATTATAAATATACATAAAAATTCGGTTTTCAGCAAAAAACCGATGAACGCACTGATCCTGCAGCCGGATCTCGTACTAATTGTACCGACAATTATTAAGCCTCGAACGAGTTCTTTAGAAACATTACTTTCATAATGTTTACAAATAAAGAGCTTCGGAATATGTTCGCGAAATTTCGTTCCGGTCATCCTTGCATCAATATCACGTAGTTGTTATAATTAAACTAGCTGTATCGGCAAACGTTGTTCTGCCTTACTCTTATCACTCAGGGTTATGGAAAATGTAAAAATCTACCCGATACGTACATAAAATTGCATGGGAATCGGTCAGCCAAAAAAAGCAAGGTTTTGGAAGAGTTTAACTACAAAAACCGCGACATGAGTATATATTAAATATTATGGGCATTTTGTTTTGCGTCTCATGATTGCCACATCGGGTCGAGAGCGGCGGTCACTTCGTTAGTGAGATGCGGGCCGATCGCGATTAAACGTCAATTAGAAGCATTGTCGCATAACTGGTTAGGCTGGTTATGCATGGAGCGTTTTTTGAGACTTGGCTCTTTATTTCGGCAAGGGGATTATAAATTGTACTTATACCTAGGAGTGGAAATAAGTTGATCGTTGAGTATTGTTTTATATCCAAGAATAATGCGATTAATTGTTGTGATTGTTCATTGATGTTCATTAGATTAGTATTCGTTTTGTTCGCATGTATTTTGTCGCACTTTGCTGGTTTGCACTATTTTTATTGGTAATTGTGATAATTCTCAAATCCTAAGAATTTGCTTAAGTTTCCCCATTTTATAAAATATTTAACATCTTATTAGTTCTTCTTCACGCTTTTGCCAGAAATACTTTTTTTGACCATTAGGTATACGTATAATATTATCTAATCTTTGAGAAAACCTTTGAGCAATTTTTGTACGTAATATCTCTATTTTTTTTGGGTAAATTGTTCGACAAAACCCCTTCTCCAAATAAACGCGGCGTTTTTCTGCTCGTACCTGGTTAAACTGAAATCCAGTTCACTTACTAATGAGTTGGAGAGCTGACGGTGCCATGACAGACGACGTTAAATGAGGCGTCACTGTCTCATTTACCTTGCACATGGCAGGTATGGAAATTAGTTCAAATTTACCCAATTACATGACGTGTTATTTATGTACGATGTCAATGATTCGGTCGTTAAATTCGATATTTTAAATTATTGGTTTATTATATGATTAATTATTTGTGTTCCTGCTGAGTGTACGTTGCCTTAATTTGACCCTTCGTAGGTCCTTAGCACTTCATTTATAATAAAATCGTTATTGCACAATTCCTTGCACAACTTTTCCTGATTTATTTGATTCGATGAATTGAATGAGATATTATCTTTTATCTGGCTTGTGCTTTTACTTAATGTTATTACTCTCTCCTTACCCTTCTTATTTAGAAAGGATTAAAGATTGGCTACTTTAACTTGTACTGAAAGGGTATCGTAACTATTATATCAGTATATCGGTAATCAGCAAACTATTGGACATGCTTCATTCAGAAGATGGGCGTTTGCTAGTGGAATTAATTACCTACTTTCTATTGGGATTCGTGTGTATAGTGAGCCCAATTGTATTTGAATAAATAAATGTGACTCGACGCAATCTAGCCCAAAACAAATTTATGTAGTTGAAATTAAACTACTGCTAAATGTACAGCAGTATACTCGCATCAATGATAGATAGTATCTATTTTTCTTTACTCATAATCCTTAAGATGCCACTTTACTATAATATTCTATGGTGTAGAATGGCAGATTTTTTTTTTCGAAGTAGTAGAAATTGAATCCAATCCAACGCAGTGGACAGAGTTACTAACCATAATGCTAAACGCGTAGTTGCCCTGGTTCATCCTTATCTTGATTTTTGTCGTTGTTAACACACCCTTTATCATTAATTGTTATTTATACCTACGTATAGTTGCGTGATCCGCTTACGGTCGAATATCACGATTGCTCATTTGCCTTCCACTGGCATACGAAAACTTTCGTAAAGAAAAGAGCATTAATTCTAATTCATACACAATTCTAATAAACTAGGCTAGTTTTGTTCACACGCGTTTCACGCATGCTTATACGTGTTTAAAGGAAAACGCATCAGTACAAAGGTCGTTGACCCGAAAACACGAATTTTTGTGCAACGCAAGCAAATGATTACTTGACATGCGGATCAGAGTGGCGACGACACGAGCGACTTCGATGCGACCTGACTGGGCAAATCATTTGTATCCTGTATAGGCCTAAGATTTTCACACCTTAGTTGCTATTTTTGCATAAAATCAAATGGTTCATCGCAGTAGACAAATAGTATATTGTGCCTTACGTTATGGGATTGGAAGTAGTCTTTTTTGCAATTTGCAGTATGATTACAAACTAAGTATGATTAAAAAAGTATTTAGTTTAAATTGAATTGAATACATTAATGAAATAAACCATTACAATATTCTTTTTGACTTACTATTTTTTCTTTAAATGAACGAAAAAAATACTTCGACTCTTCATTTTAGCCTACTGCCATTCTATTGCATTCAAAGTATCATGTCTTTTTAATTTGTTGTTCCCTTTATTCCTCTTTATACACGTATTCCCTTTCAATACATAGATCAGGTGGATGTCCATATCAATTACGTGAATAAACTTTGAACTAAGCTTTGCAACTTTTGTATAAACAAGGTACCTATTACTATTAGGTCTGCACTAACAATGCCTCAGCATTTGAATATAAAGCGCCTGTGATTGGCAGTGCTTACAGCAAAGTGAGTATACTAATTCTATACAAACTAAATAATTGACACAAATGTGTGCTATTAAAATATTCAAGATAATATCAAAACTGTCTACACAATATTTTAGGTGCGGTCTTGTTAATGTCAGTATTTAATGGGACAATTATTATTGTATACCATTTTTAAACTGGTAGATACCGATAGAGAGATGAATTTTAAATTAATGATTACGAAGTTGTTACCCTTTTTTTAAATATAGAAAATATAACCACTAGAAATATCGATTTTGTCAAAAAATATATATTTTACGATAATTTTTCGCACGAAAAACCGTCTTTATAAAAACAATTCAGCTTGAAACCGGAGTGTTTTCATGCAAATGTTTCGTCAGCGCAAACCCTCGGCGAAACAAACGGGCCTCGTGACGCAAGCAGGTTTCAACGAAGATAAACGTATGTCATGGCATGTGAGGATAATTGTCAACCATTACGGGAGCACAATAGAATTGGGAGGCACGACTAGACCTCCGTGAAATTGCACTTTTTAAATACTTTCTATTACCTCTCCGCTTGTACGGTGTACCGGCTGCTCCGCTCGTACCGTAATTTTAATCAGACATGTGGCTTCGTGAGTTATGAAATTTGTTCTTTAATATATTATGGCAGTAGACCGCGAAGGATTGTAAGTGATACCATTATTAGTAAAGATTGTGGAAATGCTTTGTCTGATAAAATAAATAGGAAAACGTGATCGACTAAATAAGTTAAGGCAGAAAAACATACCACTCATATTATGTCTTATACTTATGTGATATCAGGTCAATTAATATGTTTAATTTTGTTATCTGTTGTTAAAATTTCTAGGATTTGAAAATTTATATGGGCTTATTTTGTATCCAATCCAATAAAATTTTATGCCCCAATACTATCACTGTTTCCATATCGTATTAACAAGCCCATAACATAGCTTAAACTAGTCTAGCATATTCACATACCACGCACGGTGTATAGTGAAAACGTACATTCCACAGGCGGACGCAGTCGCAGGCATCTCTGGTGCGTGAGCTGTTTACAAAACATCTGGCCACGTCTTTGTGACCTTTACTGGAACTCGCGTTGTATGGACTTCCATTGAAATCACATACACCGTTGATTTGGAATGCCTTAGCTCGGATTTGCCTGACGCACTTGTCCTGCCAGCGTTGTGTTGCCTGTCCTCTGTTGGATTCTTTGCCTGGTGATTGTTTGCTTGGTGATTAAATGTTTATTTATTTATTTACTTAACGTCTAGTGTAGCTGCTGAAGTATGTTTGTGATCGTTCAACCATAAGCCATGATGTCTTTTAAAAATGAATTCTTTTTTTGAACATCAGCATCACATGCAGAGAATTACGTAGAACTTCTTCTACTTATTTTCCTTTCTCTTCAAATGTACATGTATATGTTGATATGAAACTAATGATGAATGTATCTATTGTACGAAGAACCCAATTAGGCGCAGCTGTATATTTTTGAAAGACGGCAAATCTCACCTAAAGCTATCCATGATTACACTTCATTCAAATTAAAATTCCAAGAGAAAGCACTTCAACCAGAAGGATATTGCCTATTAACCTGTCAATTCCAATAACATATATCCTCGTTTAATTACCATCTCGGTGTACCTGTTTTTGTCATCAACTCCACACCGAAGGGCGTAATTATTGCTACGCACATAAACTAGTTACTGCTCGTTGATTTTTGTATTTGTTTTGATGTCTCGACGTGGTAGGTGTCACGCAGTACTAAGAACAATGAGTTACGTTGGCAAAAACTGAACCAGCTTTTTTCGTAGATTAGTGCTTCGTTGCGGATCCACAGGTGTGATCAATATATTTTTTTAAGTCTATCTCATTACGTTTTTGCGATAAAGGATTCATATTGTTAATGTTCTTTTGTTCTTTATTTGTATAATGAAGAAAATTGCAAATTTCTTGCCGTTCCTCTGGGCAGAATAGCCTTGCGATTTGTGACTTGTTGGAACAACACTTGGTATCCTCACCTCATATTGTAGATTATTTTTTTACTAAAAACCTTGTTGAATGAATATATCTTAATGTTCTTTTGTTCTTTATTTGTATAATGAAGAAAATTGCAAATTTCTTGCCGTTCCTCTGGGCAGAATAGCCTTGCGATTTGTGACTTGTTGGAACAACACTTGGTATCCTCACCTCATATTGTAGATTATTTTTTTACTAAAAACCTTGTTGAATGAATATATCTTCCTATATCGAACACTAAATTTTATGACTTTAACAATTTTGTTTATCAAACTCACCGGATATTAAGTCAAGGTTGAAAAATCACATTACATAGTAAAAATCAATATAGCTCGAGATCATAACATACACCTGGTACATAATATTTTTCCTTGTAACACAACTACACTATGAGGATGTCGGTTAATACCTTCAAATGTTCGTCCTTCATAGGAGAGAACAATTCCTCTTCTATGACCTTTGTCATAAATAACGAGCATGTTACATTAATCAATCTTTATAGTATATATTTTATAGTTAGCGAAGTACGATCATCAAATTAATTATATATTTCTTATAGCATGTTCAGAGAACTACTTATTAATATTAATATAAAATTATGAATAGTTATTTGAATCGACGTATGTACATAACATGGCTCATCCAGTTCATAATAATATCTTCCTTCAGTTTTCCATTCCCCGATACCTTAAAAAAAAATTGATAATCTTTTAAACCTAGCTCTATTTCACACGTTCAATGTTTGTCATACATAAATTCAAGTAGATAATTACTTTGTCAGGACGAAACACGTATGTATTAGAGGTCCACGGTAATTACAGCAGTTATCACAGCTAGTCGCACGACGGTAGCACCTTGGCCGACCTTGCCGTCGACCCAGCTCGCATGTATACCCTGGGTCAATTTACTGCCACTCGTAAAATAAATTGCGGCTATCAATAATTGTGACAGATTGCCGAGTGAGAAAAACGTGAAACGTTAATGTGTATTATTTATTGCGTATTGTTGTTTTTCTGTTTGCAGGTGCTTTATGCTTGTGTGTCGCGTTGATAAAGACATTATGTGTTGCGCGATTAACTGCTTATAATTTATAATTTGTACCAAAGTGTGACACTAATACTGTACGTGAGTTGATGGCTTTAGTTTTTGTTTATTCACTAATGGTGTGTTCGGGTCGTTTGTGTCGCACTCTTTGTGGTTTTCTAATGTTTCATGGCGAAATTGTAATCAGGCTTAACTTGATAATATTTGTTTTATTAAATTTATTGTTCATATCGTTTAGGTTTCCTAGTTTCGTTAGGTGTTTTTTTTTATAATGCAATTTCAGATTTGCCTCTCATAAACGTCTTCTTTTGATCTCTAGATAACAAAGAATTTTTAAATTAAGTCATCTACATCCCTCAAATATCAAAGAAAATAATTTCTTAATACATAAATAATCCGTATTCTTACTGCGACTTTTCTGAAAAGTATTGTTTATTATTTTAATAAGGTGATTCCTATTTTGAAACCACTGATGCGCGTCGCTTTACATATCAAATGAAATTGTGAACAACATAATTTTGAGACGGTTTTTTAAATTCAGTCCGTATTTAATTTCGACACAGTTATTATGTTACATATAAGAGTACCTACATTGCGAGTGTCAAACGTTTTTGTGACCTCCGCCGCACTAAATCCAAAGTAACCTTAATCTGACACGGAACGTTCTCTGTATGGTTGTGTCACACGAGTTTTCACAATGTAAGCGTTAACCTGCTATACTCGTATTAGAAGTGAGAAAGTATAGCTGTTTGGTGTTCCTGAAACTGCCAGATTTGGATGCTATTTTGAAGGATCATTCGTAAGAGACTAAGCCACATGAAATATATGAAAAATTGTGCTACCTATTCATCCTTCTAGTTTGTTTGAGATTTGTGGTAGGTTTTTCGGTAATGTTAATTACCTTATTAAATTATTTCCAGTAACATATTCTCGTTTATGTTACTGGAAATAATTTAATAAGAATGTCGGTTAGTCCGTAACGTTACGGAATGGTTTGAAATTTTGCATGGACACAGTTTGTATCAGTATTTTTTTTATATTAATATAATCGATATCCGTTCGCATTCACACTATTCAATATTTCATTTTATATCACATTAGAATTTGGATATCGTACATAATTATATTTATTTATCTGTAATTGCAAAAAGTGCCATTTTGACATATCCTCGCGGGATCGGATGTAAAAAATTATTAAGCGAAAAGTCGCGGTCGCGAGAAGTTTTGTTTTATTTATTAAATAATTTCAAACTTAACTTCTTACGTTTCTTAATTTGGTTTACAGAATTGTACTTAACAGTGGAATATGATAATTTAGCAATAGAGAAAAATGTTGTCGGTGTTTTCATGAGAAATACAACGATCATCTTGGTCTTAGAAATGTGCTCTGATTACCCTATATTATTATAAGGTACACATAAATTACCAAATGATTAAACATGGGTGCATACTGCATTATTTTCGACGAAGAGAACGTAATGGTAATGGTACTAATAGTATCGTCCCTCCATCAGGGTCCTAACACGCTATAGTTAAAACTGAATAATATTATATTGTAATATTTAAATAGTACGTGAAAATAATAAGAAACGTGTATAGTGTGAGCCGCCTCTAACGCAGCACTTATTTCACTTGTGGACAATGTTTATCTGCTACAATCGGTCTCTTGTGAAAGTGATTGTCGTAAAGCTTCTACTAAAATAGTTGAGATCTGTAGCGATTGTCGCCAGATTGTATTGTGGGGAAATGAGACTTTATTCCTGGGGCCCTAGTCTGTACAAATTAGTCGGTAATTACCGATAACTAATTTATAGTCCCGTCTTCAGCAATGAAAATGATGTCGCTTAATACCTCTCCCCAATTTGATGGAAGTATACAATAGATACATATTTGTTTATAATTTTTATTCTTCACAAAACTTTCCGTTATGCGTCAAAATATTTATATAATAATAGCCTTGTAGCAATGCATTTTTATCTAAATTAATAACATCATTATTTCAATTCCGTAGATATATGAAAAATAAATAAAATATAGATTTCATGGATTTGGAAAATCATTTCTTTGCAACACATTCGAATATTGTCAAAACAAATTATTCTTTGACATTGTCAATCGTTATGATACCGACGTTTGATCTCGACAAGATCTCGAAGGCCCTTCTCCCATTACGCTACCGGTATCCTACACGTCCGCGACTAGTTTAATTGGTCGCTTTTGCGTCGCGTTTCGGCGTATCTCTTCGGTAGAAAGATAAAAAATTCTTATCATCATGTTGTAGTTCTCGTGCGGCTATAAAAACTACAATTTATGTTTCTTTCAATATATGGATGAATCCTGCAGTACCTACTTCCTACTTTTACGTCGTCACTGGAATCGCTCGACATAGCGTCCGTCTACAAAAACGAGGCACGATAATGATGAATTTAGTCATCTTTCAGTCGCATAATATGTGAGCATCGGGTAGCGAGCAAATATCTAACTAGTATTCTACTCGAGTATCGTATTCTAGAAGTATCGTAATGGGAGAAGGGCCTTACGGTTTGTGTGGATTTGTAGATACGGTTGATAATGTCGGAAAAATTATAGATTATTATAATTTTATAATAAAAAAGATATTTCAAACTTCCGATGCTACATGATTTAACGCAATATTGTTTTCTCTTATTTAAAGTTATTGCAATTAAAATAAAATAAACAAATAATGTTTTATTTTTAAGATGGTTTCAAAATTTTATTGAAAATGTTAAGAAGCCTCTTATATTATATTAAATAAATATTAAAATATGTAGTGTACTGCTGTCTGCATTTATTCAGCCTAAATTATTGCATTCATATTCGATTAATTTCTTTCTGAACTTCTAGGATAATAAAATTATACAGATGAATACAAATAAAAAACGATCGAATTAAGAAAAAAATTTATTAGAAAAATTTAATTTAACAGTTTATAATAGCGTAGTTGAAAATTTGGCTCAAAACCATCATCTCTCATCAACATAATTCTAGTAACTTGTTCATCTGTAAATTATAAAATTTATAGATAAATATTTATATTTAACACATAAATAATTACCCGTGAACCGCTAAATCAATTGCATATATTCATCCTTTGCTTATTAACTGTAATAAAATAAACAATGATGCACATAATATAATATATGTAATAATACAAGCTAAAAATACAAGTGATACAAATTATCCGTTCCGTCCTTAGTTTTAGTTCCGTCCGTTTCTATAATGTCTTAAAGATTTCTCGAAAGGCTTCGAATTGAGCAGAATTATCTTGTAGAGCTTTTAGAGTCTTTTGATTAGAATTTTATTGCACTTCACAAATAACAAAATATTAGTAATCTAAAACTAATAGCTTTAACTATATAAAAACATAACGCAGATTGATGTTTTCTTAGGATATTTGTTATCCCATAGATTTATAGGATTTTTAAGAACATAATTAAAAATTATCCTCTTGAAAACACAAAATTTATATTTATTTTGATAGAAATATTATTTTGATTGATTGATGTCAAATGTCAAAAAAGTAAATAAGGAGATTGCCATACATGGAATTTTGGATTCCATGAATATGTAATAAATAGAACATTAATTAAACGATTGATATAAAAAAATATCGAATTTGATTAAAATTAAATTAACTGCCATGTTTTTTATGCATAACATGTGCTTTTTTCATATGCAATTGTATTTGTAATAATGCGAAAAATTTATGTAACTAATTTTAATTTACTATATATTCCATAATATCAGGGTCAATTTCTTGGAAAAACAACACTAAATTTTTTAGGTCCATACTATAGTTACTGAACATCGTTAGTTACCGACCGTTTTCGGTCGAGATCGATGTCGATTAATGTGTCGAGACTACAGGGGCAGACTGTTTATTTTTTATAGTACTCATTATTTGGCGTAATGTGTATTATATATCTATTAATGGTCTCTAATGTAACGTCTGTATGTTGTCCATTATGAGACTATAGAAAGTTAGAGCGTTTTAAATGTTTATTCGTTATTTAACAGAGACTTATTAGACGAACTTATTGTTGGAGGATACTTATGGTGAAGTGGTTTATCAACGTAATTTTTGTAAATTGTGTAAACTATTTTCTCTTGTATAAAATAGTTTTCTAACAAGCGACTATTATTTTTCCATACAATCTTGTAGGTAAATTTGTCGAAAATAGTTTATTTTGGGATTTACGAATGATTTTGAATTGACTGCCTGGTCAAAATTTAAATAGACACTAAGACAGGGATTTTTTAGTCAAATTTAAACCACAACAACACAAAGAACAAATGTTAGACCTCTATGTATATAAAATGCAGGCAGGAAGAAGATTTATTGAAGCTCAATAAAAATGTGTAAAAATATTCGTCACAATGAAAATGAGATGGTAATAAGAATTTACACTTCATGGTTTAGATAGCAATGCCGGAGTTTTTGTCAAATATCATTTGTGTAAATTGTAAATTGATATTCAATTTGAGGCCAATGTCTGGGCGACCTCAGTGTCACTGTAGGTTTTTTGATTCAATCGTTATTTCCTTTTACAAATTTTCTTATCTGAGTGTTTCTTTAATCTTTTTTTTAACTTTCAAATTAAAATATAATTTTCACCTCATTCATTGCATGTGTAAGGTCATTCGAAAAAGTCATTCATTTTTTTTTTATTAACATGTATAAAATGTTTTTCATAGATATTAATTTTAGCTATAGTTTTCACTACACTACGTACCTGTTTATTTTTTAAACCAACCTGCTAGTTCACATACCTCCCGTAGTCATAAGAGTTACTTCCGTGATCTTATTGTAAGTTAGTTTAGGATAAATATTTACTTTGCGTCATATAAAATTCGACATAGGTCACTGGATATATGGAAAGTGATAAACCCGGGAATTCGTTTTTGGTATTTGCCAATTTCACATAGCCGCGTGACCTTGTAAGTGTTAACATTATACAACCTAAACAGATATTACTCAAATATTGGTAATTAGTGCCAATT
This sequence comes from Colias behrii, assembly GCA_029959065.1. Lineage (NCBI taxonomy): Eukaryota > Metazoa > Arthropoda > Insecta > Lepidoptera > Pieridae > Colias > Colias behrii. The sequence goes on from JARWMC010000013.1 coordinate 3,623,018, forward strand.
ATTATCAGTTGTACTGAGAGGAAACTAAAGCAGGTTAACGATACGAAAAAGCGGTTGAAATAATTAACGTTCTAATAATATTTTCGTTTTCCACGCGACCTCCGTTTAAACTATGCCTCTTATCATTCGACCTCTTTTCTCACCTTTAGTTGTTATAAAAAGACGTAAACGAAATCGAGAAGGAAGGAAATTTAATTTAGAAACAAACGGAATAAGGTTCACTTTTGTTTACACAGTTGCAACAATGTGCTGAGTATGTTATCGTCGGTTACGTGTTTTGAGCATTTCGGTTTAAATTTGTAATCGTTTTTCAATTTTATTATTTTGAAGAAAAAACAACATTTTATTATTTTTGAAGGTGATTGCGCAACGAGGAAGTTCAGTTTAATATTTAAATTGCAGTGATTTTTATTGTAATAAATTCGCATCGTTGTAGCAATGTAAATAAAATCTATTGACCTAAATATTTTACATTTAGTGAAGCGATTGTTAAAAAGGTCAGAGCTCTGTTTTAATATTTATTGTAATTATGTAAAATAGTGAGTTTAAAGGTTAATCTGTCACGCACTCGCTCCAATGGAAAATGGAAACTAATAATGAATAATGAAATATTAGTAATTAAAAAACTTTAATAAAGCAGTTATATAGTTAATTTGTGATAAAAATAATGACGATATTTATATATTTTCATATTTTGTAATTGATAGACATTTATGTGAGTAAATTACTTAATTAGAATTACTAAAAAAATACATCAACATAATCCGGATAAAATTTAACTTATTTTATTACTGGCCTAGAATTAAAAACATACCTATATAAATATTCTTAATTTTCATGCTCCTTGTATTAAAATTTATTCAGTATTTCCTGTGATTGACACAAGCATACAAACACAAACTTTCACCTTTGCATTATTAAGTTATATTTTTCAAACAATCTTATCGTATAAGTTACAACTAACACCTACTTAACAGTATGCATTAGACGTGGACAACAAACATAACTTGCCTATTAAGATAAACTCATACTCCAGTATATTATTTAAATAGCTCTATTTTGTTTTCATCGGTCGATGTGAACAGGCCATTTGATTTTATTATGTGTATTAGGTTATCTCTCTGCGGACGAAAACATTTTGAACATTTGACACCGTAAATTTCAACGTTATGGATTAATTCTCTCGTAAATGGTATATAAGTGTCCGATAGAACTTTTATACGCGACAAATTATGTAAGTAACAATAATTTATGGTATTATAAGTGCTTTTATGGTTTGAAATGAGACACGATTATAGATTGAGGCATTATGTTATGTATATTGTCTTTTTTGTATTTATGATAATAGCGAAAACAAATTTGAATGTTTTTTTTTTTACATTTAGGTATACCTAATTCATCTACTTTATAGTTAATTTATGGACCAAATGTCTTTTTACTGAATGATATAGTGCTTAGTGTGCGAATGTTACAGTGATACTCATGTGAAAAACATCCTTTCAATAAGGAAGAAGTGGACTAAGAACGAGACATTTATCTAATATTTTAACCCTAGATATTATGTATAAACGTTGGTTATAAAATACACTCGCTATTATTATGTAAAATATATTATAAGAAGTCTAGGCGAGTATTCATGGCTTAGAATAAGATAGTGGGCGACCGAATAAACATGTCCATTTATGTATCCGTAAGTAACTCGTAAACTGTATCGACATAGTCATTGTTGTTCTCTTGTGATTATAAATAATCATAACAGCTTTATATTTAAAGCCAATACCGCGTTTACAAGAAGGTTGTACAGTCTAAGGTTTAAGGCGGAACATTCGAGAACAGATTTTGTTTAATTACAGGAATATTACCGTGCTTAAAATGTACTTTATCCACGTATTAGATATAATACAATGTTTACCACACATGATTCCTCCAGCTGTAGTGCGGATTGTTATCTACCTTCATGAATGTCGATTCATTGACATTATGGTTGAGTTATTTAAAAACCACTTTCAGTATACCTTTACCTGTATAAACCCTGATAGTACAACGTTAAGGTAGACGCACATTCCGCACGTCTCAATGTATCGCTAATGATCACAAAAACCTAGTATACATATAATCAGATAGGTCCTGCGAGATCGCTGAGTGAAAAGTAGATAGTGTATTTTTGTTCACCTCGAACAATAGCCGACCTCACGTTGACCGATAATCGGCAAGATAGCTGGGAGTAATGCGTGATGTGTGCAATAAATCTAGTACGGAACGAGTGCTTGTTTTTGAAGATACCTTATCTTTCTTTACGTATTGCCGTGTGCTTGTAGTGATGGAACTGCAGGTCTTTAGGTAAGAGCTAGGTTCTTCAGTCTATAGTTTTGTGTTAGGATTTTGCTCGAGGAAAAGTATTGAGGATAATATCGATGTTCTTTTTATGATGGCATGATTCATAAAGTCAACTTTGAATCATCATTAACATGCTTGGGGTCAACTAAACTAATTTATTAAAATTCCTTAATAAATATATTATAGTCTATAGATAATTATAACAAACATTAAAAAATATACTAATATATTTTAAAATGACAATGAAATATTTCGAGTATAAAGTTCGCAATTGTATTTGAATAATTTTCACATAGTTTTCCAGGCTAGTTGCGACCTTCCGCTCCGGGTCACGCCGCGCGCGGGTCGCATGCGTCACACGTAACATATACCTACATCTATTTACGCCTCAATAAAATTATACAATTGATGTGTATTTGCGGTTCACGGCCGTTATATTGAATAGATATCTAAACACACAACAAACATCTTTGTTCTATCATGTTCTAGAATCGCGTGTGAAAAATATTTATAATCCGTGCTCCTTTTGCGTTTATTGGCTCCTTGCCATACACGTTACCAATCAAATGTCAATTGTTATGCCATCCGCCATTTTGTTGTAATGGTAAATGAATAATTAATCTCAGGGTCGTGACCGGGTCAAAAGGATAATTTTTCTTTATTGTATTCGCAATTCCTTTTAAATTATTGCAATTAAATTATATTTGCTTGGATTTGTATACTTTACGTTTTAAGCGATTAGGATAAATAGCTTATTTATAGGAATTATTTTTGTTGATCAATTGTATAGATATTTAATGTGTAAATGAACACTTCTCTTATAAATTTCAATTTTATCGCGTAGCGTAGGTATTTATAATAAGAATTAGTGGAAATAACAACAAATATCAAGTACAATATGACCTCTGTTACAAAAAGGTCAGGTGCAAATGTTACGTCTAAGTTAGTGGTGCTAAAAGTGTTAATTTGTCTGTTAGTGAATCGTGTTCGTGTTCATTACTACGAACATACTTGTATGCGGAATAAGATAATATTTTATTACTTCAAAAACATTGTTTATTTCAAAAATATTGTTTATTTCCTTCACAACGTAGGTAGTCAATCTTTGAGTTTCTAAGATATCTTCATTTTGATTATTTTAAACGATTGTTGATTTGGGAGATTGTTTTTACGCGTTATGTGTTACGTGTTTTAAGGTAACGATTTCGTCAGAATTGTGATAGTTGCTCTGGTTTGTTCTAGTAATTATCGATTATAGTCGCACTGTAGAAGTTTACATACTCTCACTGAATTACGGCGTAGTACGGTTTTGTTTGTTTACAGTAAACGAACAAATTTCTATACATATCACAATAATATTATAAGCATTATCCATGAGACTTTTGACGAGATATTTTTCAATTTCCTTATTATAGTGCAAATCTATATAACATATCTGCTTCCATTTTAAAATATTATACCTAAGATTGATTTATTTTCAAATTATTTTTATCACCATATACAGATGTATGTGACACAATACAGCTGCATATGGATAATTTAATTAGTATATAAAATTCAAGTGCATCGCCAGTTCAAACAGTTACGTAGGATTATTTGCGAACTCAACTCAAAAGTACCTAGGTGCGAAATTATACAGCGCGGACAAGGCCGTTCCGATTCTCGATAACAATATTGATTAAATAACTATGCTGTGTCCTGTGGAGTTATCTCTGCTTTGTTAAAAATGTATGTAAGGGGGTAGTAGGATATTTTTTATGTGCTAAGCCTTGTATGCAGGTCACTGTGGTGGGGTGGCATACAGTGGCAATGAAAAAAAGGGGAAAGTGTAAGCCGGAAGTTTTGTTTCGTTTATAAGTAGGTAATTCATAAAAGTACCTCAATAATGGATTTTTACGAGAATTAATATATTTAAAAAAAACTTATTTTATAATTATTATAGTGTTTATATTAATAAAGGATAAGTAGTAGAAATATTTTTATAATATAAAATTAAATTAGTTTCTATCTTCGCGTTAAAGTCTGAACTATAGCATTGTTTCAAACCGAGAAATCAGGACTGAACCAAACTTGAAACAATTTTGCATGATAAAAGATGCCGATAATACAATGGGAGCGCTAAAATGCCGCTACATTATTTATTGGACACGTGTTTCCTTTATTGTAAGGAATTAACCAGCATGCATAATTTTCATTTTTTTTTTAAATTCTAAAATCTACAAGAAGTACAGTAAAGTTACTAATCGAATTATTTACTTGTTTACTTTTGCAGTAAAGTTACTATTCGAATTATTTACTTTGTTACTTAGATATTTTTTCTTCTATCACTGGCTCATCTAAATCTAATGTTTAAGATATTTTTTAGACTTTGTAAAACATATGAGTGTGCAGTATGCAGATGTTACCGGTTTACAATTTTTTTAGATGCAAGACTGTTATTATATATTAAATTTCAAATTTTCCTAACCTTCTAACCTGTACGTAATTTTTTTAAATTTTAGGAAACATTTAACGTTAAATTCGTAATTGATAAAACTGAAGCTGCATCTTACAGCCGCGCTGTGAGTGTCGTGCATCAAACGTATTTATTCAAGGAGGCTTTGTCCACATGCAAATACAGTGGCCGGTCGCAGCGACCTGTCGGAGGTCGCCTGTAGGACGGACGGACTGTTTTTGTTTATATATATATTTAGTATATAGTACATGGTACACACAATGTGCCTCTTGAAGCGTGGGTCGTAAGAAATGATGCAAAAAGTTGCATAAGAACGAGTGTAGATACGATTTTAGAAGACTTTGGATTATTTTAATGTATGTTTTTTATTGCTAGTAATAATTATTGTGCTGGAGTTCATTCGAGTCAAATTCTGTGAGCTAAATGCGACAAGACTGATGATTTAATGTTGGTATCGCTCGTCTAATTCACAATATTTGATCAAATTTATGGATATTAATTTTCTTTTCTGGCAGATTGATATTTTCTATGACCGCTATTCGAATTTAGAGCCTCTGTACAATAACACGATAATTGTTTTGTAAGAATCAAGTACTCAAAATTAACACCGTAAAAGTGCATACACATAGGGTATAAATTTCTTCTAGCACACACGTATTCCATTCAAAGAGGGAACCAAAACAATTCTAATAGGTCACGACCGTACAACCGTTCAATGGATCTCGTGCAAGCTGCGAGATCGTTCATGACTAATTGTAAGTACTCCCGCACTAACCTACATACAGAACAAAGGGTACAGCCGCCTGAACCTTGGCCCGACCTCCGCGCATCCTCGCTCTAGATGCACCATCGCTTGTCTAAGACCAAAGCGATTCTATGGTTACAAACCTGAAGATTTGGAAGTCTTCTGAAACTTCTTTAGGCGCGTTGAGAGTAAAATTTCAAGTCACGTCTTGGCAATACCGTTACGTCATGGAGTATGGCGACGATTTTGATATCTTTGAATCTTGTTAAAGAAGTTTCGCGTGTGCTCGACTCACAAGCTCTTTTTAAGCTATTGCATAGCTTCTATCGCGGGCCTTGAGCGCGGGGACCGAATCCAGAAATTGCGTAACGAAAAACCTCACGCTCCCCACTCCGACGGGCGCGGAGGTGTGGCTTGAAGGCATGCAATAGCTTTACCGCGGCAGTCCCCGAGTGCCACACGTCTTTTTTTTAAAGTGGAGTAATCTCGAGATCTATTATTTATGTGATCTGTGAGTAATCTCTTTACCGACCAAAATACCAATGTATTCCGTCCAGCCGCGTCAATGACGGGGCCACGGATGTTGGAGATTTGAAATACTTACCTGCAAAAATAATATTTTTTTATCTGTGCAATGATTGCATGCAGACGATTTTATCTTACGTAATATGTATATGTTGTTATTGTTTGATTTATATGCAACAATGATTGCAATGTTTTGAATCTGATGTAATTTGAATATTACAATTTTGTTTATAGGTGTGATTATAACATAACTGGTGAAACGAGTGTTATACTTTTTTACCGCCTAAATATACATTTTAATTGTCATTTAACACTATTAGTTTCATCTTGATTAATTACATATATGTTATTAAGTGTATATTAGGTCTTCATTTATTAATTATGTTTAAAAGACATGCTCCAGTGATCGCAGTCAATTTCTATTTGTCAAGAGACGTTGACCACACGCATCGTAGCATGAGGGGTAATACGGAATGATACCCTTTATTTTGGATACAGTTTCAAATAACTAATTGAGTATTTTGGCCTTTGGGTTCTTCTCTGTGAACATATTTAATTATTTGAAGATATAATAGCACTAAAAAATGGAGTATCTAAATAAACGTAGCGTTGTGTTAGAGATATGTTATCAACGATTAAAACAAAAAAAATTTGTTGATAAAATAAATTTAAATTACGCTATTATTTCCAACTTTGATTACCAGCAAATTATTCATGAACTTTATTGATATAAGCAATATTAAAGCGCACATTAAATATGCAATTTACATCGCATCTAAGCAGCAATCATGTCTAATAATTAATGAACTCAGATACAATATTGTACGCAAGATGCGTACAATATTGTATCTGTATTGACGAAATTAACATGTTATTGGTTCTGAAATAAAGATGTTCCGCCGACTTGATTAAACATTTTCGTGATGAGGGCGGTTTAAATTAGAATAACAATTCGATTAAACGAGAAGCATTCTTATCATTGGATAATAAAGGCTATTATTGCATAGTTTCGTGTTTATTTTCCGTTTGATTAATGAGTAATGATTGCATTGAAAACTTTCGCTGTTAAAATCTCTATTACAATAGCATAGAGACACGTATTTCGAATTTCACGCCTTTCGTTCGTGTCTAGTCGATTTAAATTCGATGATGAGTGATTAATAAGAGTTATTTGATATCATTATTAATTGGGTTACCGTTAAATGCATCATTAATGGCTACTTTCGTTGTAGTTTGGACGCATGAGAAATTACTGTAATACGTCTTGTAAAAATGTTATTAATTACATTGTTATTACATACCTGCTTTTCGGAAATGTACAACTACTTAATAAATTTAGTATAATTATAGGTAAGTATCGAAATAAAGAAGAAACAATGTGTCGTTAATATAAAAAGCAAATTAAACACATGTAGTTACGTCAGTAAACACCCACGATCTTTAAAAGAGCAATGATGCTAATAATTATATTTAATTAGCAATTTCTGATTTATTCTGAAATACCCAAAAAACGAGTTTTTAAACGTTGTTGATATTGTTTGGCTCTTCCTATCTTTTACTGTTATTATGGGCTAACTAACGTCTAACGATTCAACTGTAAAAAACGACTACGAGTTCTTACCAAACGTATTTAAAGATTATTTATTAACGTCAATAATATAACATTACACGTAATTAAACAACAGTTAACATCTATTTTTTCGAACAGTATCCACCGGTGGGGTCGTTAAGTAAATAATACCAATATTTCAAAGGTCCCTCTCGCGGCGAATAAATCATGATTAACGGACCCCCGCTTTGATCTGACCGCTTACCTTCGACCCTATCATTAATATATTCTATCCAATGGGCATTTCATCGTTAATGAATTATTGGTAAGGGCCCGTTCACTGGAGCGTGTCATGGTTTGATATAGGTGAGGACGGTCAGGGTGGTTTTGAAGTAACATATTTTGGGTAAAGGAATTTCTCGGTTTGATGGATATTTCGAAGTTTAGTTCAAAAAGTTTAGATAATGTAATCTTGAATTACGAAATGTATCATTTAACAGATGTATTTTTTCGTTATATATATTTCGTTATATGTATCTCTATCATTTAATATTCCCATATATAACTGTAAATGTTTATTTACTATCTAGACTAAACACAGCCTTAGGTATTATTTAACAACAAGTTATCTATAGACAGAGTTTCGTGTTCGCGAATCGCGATTCCAATCGATAGTCTATCATTCCTCTCTTAATGTACTTAGATTTAATTAAACTTCTTACAAGGAAAAGCAGAGCTTTGAATGATGTATATATGTTATATAAGATTCTTTGTCAGAAACATCTAAGTAATTAAAATGTAGTTGCATTTAAACATTTTTATTACGTCTTGATATTAAAAATTGAAAATGATGGCAGTATTATTATTTCGACTTCACCAAGCGCTAGGCGGTAGCGTATAATTTAACTAACACATCGCCTTACTATTAAAAATTGATACATAAATATTTACTATATTGAAATTTAACTGCGATCGCACATTGAAAACTAAATCCATTTACTAAATATGACGGCGACATTGTATCCACGCTTTATTATTATTACTATCTACCGTATACAATGCTACGATGCAGTAATACATTCGGACAATTCAATCGAACGAAATGGATAGCCCAGTGACAATTTTATACGAGATAGTGGTCATTTCGTTTGAAATATGGCAACATTAACCTGTATCGGCTCTCTGATGTTATATACTCTGTTGTTCTTGGCACTAATCATTTTAGAATGCACCAATACCTACCGCGCGGTGCCATTCATAAAGTGGTGGTACCGTTACAGTCCCAGACCGTTAACGTTACAACTTAATCGAATTAACGATGGCTATATCAGATTTCATTCGAGTTATGTGCACTCTCGTAATGGGTACAGGGTAACATTGTGTAATGCTATTCTATGACTTTTGATTTTTGGGATCGTTTATTAAGGTGTCAGTCTGGTGGGCATAATAGATCAATTAGTTTCAGTTTAAGAACAAACGGTTTTGTAATCGTATCGGTAGTATTTTGGCTAATCGATTACATATAATTATATTACTTGAGAGCTTACATTGTTCTTTGAATTATTTCCTACAAGCGAGGTATGACAAAATATTTTCCATAAATGTGTTTTTTTTTTGGAAAACAATATAATATACAGTTTACAGTTTTTGTACGAAAGCAAAAGCCGTTTAAATAGTGTCATACTGAATTCAGTGGAAAATCAAGGATATTCTTATTTGTTCAGAATTTGAACAATAGTTATACAATAGTTAGTTATTAGTTAAGCTGGAAAAGAACGAACAAAATATTTTTAACATCTACCATGCACAATGCTCATAGCACATGATTGTCATGCCAGCCATGATTTCCTACGTAAGTAATTAATCATTAGATTTGAATTTCATCATCAATAATAATTTTTATTTTGCCAGATGCCCATTTGATTCTTCTGCCTTATCTACATCGACGTTAAAATCGCAACTTCTGTCTACGCCTTCGTCTAGTTCCAACAAAAGTTGTGATAGATCTGTCAATTTTTCGATCGCTCTAGATCGAAAATAACAAGCACTCATATCTAATAGAGCAGCTGCTTCTGTAGCAACAAATGTAAGCGGATACCATTCGAAATGTAGACGTGTTGTGAGAGTAGCTTGACATTCGCCGATGTGACCCTGGCTTTTTGTTTTATAAGCCACCCGATACTTCTTTCACGTACCACGGTGTCGAATTATTGCCTGTTGACCTCATTTTATATATTCTTTGATTATTTCTCTTATTTCTATATTTCTGTAATGGCTTGTTTGTATTTATCTGTTTTATTGGTTGGTTTTATTGGGCACGCACACAATTTGGTTGAAAAAAAAAAATTTTTTTTTGTTGTTAAATTTTTCGGAATGATTAGATATCGTAAATGTATCACGGTGGATAAGGAAATTGAGATAAAGATGTTCTTAATTTTTTTATAGATATTCTTGTCTCTGCACTGGTTCGTAACGAAATATGCTACGGGCTACTGATACTGTCAATCAATCAACTCAAAGATTTTGCATCTACGACTGGGTACTTAATATTTTGTCGTTTAACAGTTAATGAAGGGACACCTTTGAGCTTATTATTTATAAATAGAACATAGTACTTGTTCAATTCATTAACCGTTCCTTCCCATGCCGTTATCCTCGTTCCGAAGTATCAAGTCAGATATCAAGCGAACAGAGTCATCGAAACGAACGCATCGATCTTATTAGTTGAACTCGAGCACGACTCGCAGTGCTGCGGGGTGGTGGTCCGGCGCTCTGCACCGAGTAATTGGCATCGCTTTCTAGGTTTCGTTATATTATAGGGTGTTGTTTTTTTGAACGTATTAGTTTTTTAATATAATCAAAGATGTTTAATGAGTAGTAGGTATGAGTACCCTCGTTTCGAAGTATCAAGTCAGATATCAAGCGAACAGAGTCATCGAAACGAACGCATCGATCTTATTAGTTGAACTCGAGCACGACTCGCAGTGCTGCGGGGTGGTGGTCCGGCGCTCTGCACCGAGTAATTGGCATCGCTTTCTAGGTTTCGTTATATAGGATGTTGTTTTTTTGGTCGTAAGAGCGCGTTTTTGTAAGAGTGATTTGAATGAATGGGTAGACATCTAGCGCAAGGAAAATTATGTGAATCTATCTCTATATATAGATGGAGTTTATGTATGTCGAAGAATCGATGAGAAACGGTTTGGATTTCATTTAGATTGATTAGTGTACTGTGTTTTTGTTTTATAGTATTAGATGCCGCTTAGAGATATTTTTTTTTATTCTATCAAATTTCAAATCATTTTATTATGATGTTATGAAAAAGCAAGCTTTCTAACTTACACACCTATTGATTTTACTTATAAATATTCCATAATAAGATGATTAATATGACATTGAACAGCTATACCCATAATTTCAATGTTAGTGAGACTTAAATTGCAATTTATCGTCATAATATTTTATACGGGCTTACAATCTCAAATATTACTTAATTGACATGCACACTCGACACATGACACTTAAGCATCCGCGAGAGAGGAATAATTACTGCATTTAACATCAGGTGGCACGCTTGTGCTGTTTCACTTTCTTTGCGTAATGGTATAGGATTATTATTTATGACCCAACCGGACCAGTTTCTCTTGAAGTTACTAATATTAGACGATTTTAAATAAACGTTTCCACAACCCGTAGTAAATTGTTATGTTGAATGTAGATAATCTAGAAAATTTAAAAATAATCATCGAATTGTTTACGAGAAATTGAACACCCTGTATATACCTCGCGTGTCATCTAATAGACTCAGCGAAAAAACCTCAATTGGCAATTGATGAGAGCAGTTGAGTTTCCGTTGTGTGGCGCACGATCACACCTGCGGAGTGCCTTTTATCTAGCGACAGGTATCTGCATACATTACTGATAATGATTGTAGTTTCACATAATTATACTGACACTAAGTTGTTTATTAAAAATGATCTTCACAGGTATCTGTATACGCTTCTGATAATGTGTTACGCATAAAGCTAAGGCATCTTAACGGTTTGTTGGTTAATAATTGCTAATTAATTTGGCTATTGAGAATTGTTGACATTTTCTAAATTAACAATGCATTCACCGCCGTTGTATAAGGTGCAGCGTGAACAAATATAAAACAGCAAAAAAACAAGCAATAAATAAAAGGTTGAATTCGATATTATTCTGACGACCGTAAAATAATATCTATTATCAACACCGTATAAAGTTTTTATGACGTATACATTACATATTTCAATGCTTGTTGCATCCATTTTATTTGTATTTCACTGAAGACTATATAAATTCTTGTTAAACTGCAGATGATAGAATGAAAAGCAGAAAGCCAGTGTTGAAGTTAGTCACGCCATGACAGAATACGTTTTATTTGATAGCCATTTAAATTAAAGTTAACTTGAAAGCTTTGTGCTTTGTTAATGGGATATATCAACTGTTATTTTACTAACACTTTAACAACATTCCCTATCAACCTTTTGTGTTTCTATGGAATGTTTCAAATGTATCAATGCTGTTGTGTTCGGAAGCTTTTAGAATAGACAAGATGGTTTCTAAAAAATATAGATCTGTAACATCAAATCAGCTCAGAATGATATAACATTCCTTGATCCATATAAACGTTTTCAAGCGGCGCTAATAACTCAGGCCCCGGAACCACAGACACAATAGAAAATCTATTGTGTCTGGGACCGATCGGGCCGCTTGGGGCTCAATGGGCTAAAACGACATAAGACAGGATTTGGGTTCATTTTTACTACCTACATAAATATTGAAGAAATAATTAAAAATATTGTTGCCCTCTATTAGTAGGTATAATTGATGCTTCTTATGAACTGTTATTTCATGATTTAACACGAATGTAAAAAAGCAATCAAAGCTGCGATTTGAACCGTAAATGATCGTATGTCACGCTTTAGTCTATCTCCGGTCGGGCGTCAGCACCTATTGTAGAAAAATAATAATTTTAACTTTATCTTTGATTACAATTTAGTGAATTTTAGAGAAGCTTAGTACCTAAGTTAGTAATTATGAGCCAAATAAATATCGCTAGCTTTTTAAAGGACTTTTGTAACAGCGCATAGATAACTGCATACTGCAGTGATTGGAATTAGTGTAATAATATTATGTGATTTCTTCCCTCATATCAAAAAATCTATTAATTTTGGTTTAATAAGTGATTAGAGTGTAACAATTGGATGAGAACTTGGACCGAATTCAACGTGAGTAATATTTTTGTTTGTTTGTTTTTAATAACTTTAAACTCACAATCAAGCACACAAAGCAATGTCATTAAAAAGTAATTTTATTGGCTGTAACATTAATCCTTAAATAAAAGTTAATACTTTCTTGTTCTTCAAGGTATAACAAATAAACTCAAAATTTACTAGACCAATTTTATTCATTCTTTAACCACACAAGCTTCATTATTCCCCACTAAGTGAGTTGAGTTTTTACTATAAAATGTAATCGATACACCAGCCTTAAACGACTTTTTCATAAAAAATGTAACATCTGGCTATCCCCTCAGGGTAGTGAGGGGAGCCGATGGTCCCATGAGCTGGTCTGATGCTCGCTTCATACCCTCGCCGTGATGTGGACGCGGACCCGCCCGTGGTCTGGCCAGCGTGGTGCTACACAGGTACATCATAATGATTATATTGTAGAAGATTAGTATACGCAAGGACGAATGTTTTAGTGGAATACAGCTATAGCGGCTTTGCTGGTCAACGAGGAAAAGCTAACTGATCAGCAGTTATTATCTCTACAGTTGTTTAAGCTATTTTCGAAATATCTTTGTATTGACATATTGGAACAGGCGTCAGAAAAAGAGCTGATACTGACTGATACTGTATATTATACAGCTATGTGTGGTAACGTATTCCAAACAATTAATCAAATGGACAATTAGATGAAGATTCAAAATAATATTCCAACAGTACCGTAATTCCAGAACTTTACAAATCCAGTTGCAAAAGGTGTTAAATTTCGTAATTGAAAATGTAATATTTCTTGCTTAGATCTGAAACGTAATCCTATATTTTAATAGCGTAGAATGGCAGCTTCCAGTAACCGCGGTGCACAATTATAATTTAGACAAAGCCTCATCCCGGCTGACTTTTATTGTACACATGTAAAATAGCGCACTGCTTAGTATTCAGCCGTTCAATCAAACGGTAGCAACGAGCGAGAAAGAGGCTGGCTACGGGCAGTTAGTGGGCTCTGAGTGCTCGTTTATCTAGTCTCAGTGGGTGGTGGCAACTGGCAGGTGCACATTTCCATACTTCCGTGCGCCGGAGCACGACTCGCCGTTTCGGCTTGTTACAAGCTCGCGTTCCGATGTAACGAATTAGTTTTCGGTATCAATGGGAATAAGTTTGATTCAATTTTCTGGTATGTTTCTTGGACGTGGATTGCTGTTGCCGCGTTGGGTTTAAATATGGAAATGGTTTTAAATTTTCTATTAGTTCTGACAGTTGTCTGGTATAATTCCTTACTCAGTACGTATTATGTTAAACGATGTATGCTATTTTTTACGGATGGGTTGCACTTTAATATAACTTCTTTGAAACAAAAAATAAACACTGGCGCTTGAAATCAATAATTATCGTAATACAACAATCAATACACTTACCAGACATTATCAGTAATGACAGTTTCTCACGCGTAGGAGTTTAGCTTTCGCCCAAATATAGAAAAATGCGTAATTGGTGAACTTTTTGAAACGGTAAAGTGTATTTGGTGCGTGATAACTCGTAGCAATTTAATGATTAAGGTCGTTAAGAAGTGTTAACAGCTCACGAAGTGAGATACAAATTGATCGACACACTGGGTGTTGGGCGTACAACGATTTGTTGTATTAACTTAATAAGTACTTTCTAATTCTGATTGAAATGGTTCGACTCAAAATATCGACGCGGGAACGTGGGTTTATGTCGTTGGTTTATATTTTCGAACGCTTTGTTATGATAGTTCAACACAATTAATTGGAATGCTTTGCTGATTATAATAATGATTAGGTTCCCTTTATTTTTACCTGATACAAAAGCTTTAAATGCTTTCTAGCTTCCACTACTATTTAAATAATTCTGGCCACACTTCCTAGATTTTTGTTATCATCTTCATTTAAAATGGCTAGGTATAAGGAAAACATTCACGTTGTTAAGTTAAACATTCAATCTTAAGCCAATCATCGTCACGGGTTAGCAGAAAAGAGCATACTCCATCCAGTTTTTCCAAGCCATTTATCATACTTCACAGTTCACAGTGTTCAACTAATACGCACTTACATATTCAAGAATAAACGAGCGTTGCGAAATATGCGCGTGCAGTCGATAATTGCAATGATATAGTGCATTGTCAGCGACGTGGACCAGCCCGGTTAGCGGATTGACAGCTACAGGCCGGGTTGCCACGTCATACGTAGTCTAGGATTTATGGACTATGGTTAGTACTGTAGTTCTATGCTGATGTTTGTACTTAGGAGATGGTGATTTGGATGGGTTTGATTTTGTAGGGGTTAGAACTCATATGCGAGAGTAAGGTTGTATTAATGTTGGGCAGTATTGCTATGTGGTTGGTATCTTTTTATTGTGATGTTTCATAATATTAGAATATATTATTATAAATATAAATTATGGCGGTCGTAAATAAATGTATCATAAAGTGTGTGAATCCGTCTATTAGAATTGGTAATTTGTGTGTAGGCGGCGCACGCGCCACTCCTCTCGCTCAGTGGGCTGGGAAATGCCGAACTGTTATGTTATTTATTGTTTATTTTATTGTATCGCCTCTATTCATTTTGTTGTTCGGAAGTCTTCTTAAAACGTTCGGTTGTAAAATGGCGAAAGTCACATATGTTATTCATCCAATAAACATCTTAGAATAAACATAGATAAAAATTGACATTAGTAATTTTTTTTCGATTTTAAAATTCAAATGTTTTTGGGAAAACTTTATGTGACTTTATGCTAAGTTTTTAAATATGATACTACACATAGTAGTTCTTATAAAACGAGAAACAAATATTACCTACTCATAATATCTATGTTTATTCGACCGCTTTACAAAAATTTTTCATCTTGAAAAATTAAATTGTTAAATTAACAAAAGTACTTCAAAATACTGTATTTACTTCAATATCTCCAACCAAATCAAGTTTGATCGAAGCACTAAATAAAGACGCATCAACAATGTAGACAATCACCTCGTACGAGTATAACGTTTTAATTTACTTTTATTCAATGTACAGTTTAGTATTCGCATCATTGCCGTACTTAACGAACAGTTGAATAATATAATTTCTTAATACGCATAAATAAAATATACAGATACAAGCACTTAGCTCGAATATGACCTGGCGAATTTATAGGTCCACGATTATAAAAATGCTACGCGGGAAATTAAATGAGAACCGGTGACCGTTTTTTAATGTTAATGTTTGATACAGTTTCTGTTATCGAGATATTGGCTGTATGTAGCATTTTATGACGCTCGAGCAGTCTTATTCTGAAAATTTAAATGCTTCATTTGACGCTTTTTCGTAATTATGCAGTTATTTGTTTCGATACGCTAAACTGGATGCCAATTTTACGTACCTACAACAAATATTATAGGAAAGTCGAATTCAGGATAGTTCTATGAAACAAATAAGAACAAGGTGTTTTTTTGTGGGCAGGTTGTGTGTATAAATTGTAATCTACTATAGAAAGCTAGAGAACATTTTAATGTTTTCTTTTATCGTTCTTGTGTTAAGTTCATAAATATGTGTTAAGTACACATAATTGAACTATGGCCCTACCCGAACTGACATAAAAAACAAATGATACTTGACATAGCAACTAGCTAAGATAAAAATTCCTCACACAACCCTAATGACCTCCAGTGAACTCGTTTCCAGAATACGGCCGCGGTTTTTGCCTCTCGTTTCGCGGGATCCGACAAAGTTGATTGTAACGCTTTTGTTTTTTTTTTTTATTTTTTTTATATTTTCGTATTCCAACTCATATTGTAATTTCGGTATTTTTACGATAAACACATAAACCTTCAAGTAGCTCGCTTCTGTTCGCGGCCGTAAACGGTTTTATTTAATAACCCGCACTTTATCATTGATAAGCCGAGAACATATTTATTTTATTTGACCACATTACAAGGTTTTCAAGGAAACATGTCAGCACATAAAAAAGGTTTATTTATTTTGCTCTTATGACTGACCCGGGGCTGATTATGATGAAAATATTATTCTAAAAAATAATTGTAGTAAAAAAAACCTTACAGCACTCATATCTATAAACACTGAATATGATTATGAAACTATACAAAACCCCACGTCAATACAGTATAATTTATTTAAGTATGAGAAGTTTTGTTTTATTTTCAGAAGGATAGGCTTTTTTCTTTCTTCGTTACTGTGTTACGTAACTTTAAATATTATGAAAGCTAAACAAAGAATTGGTTCACATATAAAACAGCACAGGCAGTTGCTTTCACCGTATTGATTACATACAAAATATATAATTACATACGTTGATTGCAATGTACCTACCTTAATTATTTGGTACTTCTAAATTACTATATCTAGAGTATCGAAAAAATAATTGAGATTCTGAATTTTAAGATCGAGTTAACGATGAGGGCATGTTGGTACTTAGAAAAGCTGATAATGGCATTAAGACATAAATTTTTTATTAGCATTTAAGTAATAAGATCAATTATAATCTATACCAATGTTAAAATTTTAAATGAATATTTAAAATATGTAAATTTTTGTTTGTTAATCACATTAAATACGAAAATGATCAATGACTCCAACTGCCTAATGCCTTATCCTTCATACATTAATTTAACACCAAATTGACTTCTCATTGTATACGAATACCTGTTTTGTTTACTCCCGTCAGTAAATACGTATCAACATCATTAATCCAGTAAGCAACGAAATCGTAACGAAGATTGAACCAGATTTTTCTTAATTACCAAAAAGCATTATGCAAAAGAACTGGCCTACAGTTCGCGAGGCGGGCAGGGGTGAGGCGGCATGAAATAAAGAAATTATCGACTCGATAACGAGCCTCGCAACTTACGGTGTCGATAAAAAGCCACACACGCATCGAATTTTATGTTGGACGCTAACGGTGGTCGTAAATTCGACGTATTATGGCCCTCTTTGGATGGCTTTATTAAAAGTGGCGGGGCGGTGTCGCGGTGTCACTATTAAGTATTAAGTCGTCTTCGATAAAGCTCGCTCGATAATTGTTCTAGAAGTCTCCATCACCGTAAATTAGCTATAGACATAAAAGACGTGCCTCGTGTGACATGCAAACAGACACCGTTACGTTTTACGTCCATTTGTTGATCCAACTCGATGCCCTCATAATACTTTATGTATTGTTAATGTAACTAGCTTATTTGTGTGAGTATAAACGGAGGCTCGTTAAGATTCATCAATGTTTATGGTTTACCGATGTAAAGGCAAGCGATACGTTTTGGCTTCAGTTCATGTTGATTGCTTCGATTATTTGTAGTGATTATAAGTTATTTGACGTCATTCGAGTATTAGAGCTAATATATAACATTTATACGGTAAAAATTATAGCTATTTTACTGTCTCATACTTTTTAAATAGAGAAGCAGTTGGTTATTGGCCTTTCTTCTGATATACCTAATCACCGGATCAATTCGGTTAATATTTAAGTAAAATACTTTTAAATTATCTTATTATTCATTGAGAAAACAAAAATACACAGAAAATACGTTTATAAAGATTGATCTAAACATCAACATTAACTAAGAATGATTTCTATTTAATATTGCTCGAATATAATAATGAACACGCCAATAAAAAACGCATCAGCAACAATAGCACCTGCTTTCGTCGCTCAATCGCGGCGCAATAAATAAGCCTAATTTAAAGGTTTTTAAAGCTGCGACGTCATTAGGGCTCACGCGACAAATCGTGTCGTCGCTCGTCACGGATGTCGCGTGCGCGCAATCACGCATGTCTAACTGCGTACAAATTCGCCGTGTGTCATTTGTACAATGTTTTGTAATAAACCTTATTAAAGTGATGACCGGTGAAAGCGTAGAAAGGAATGGTAATCGAATAGAGAAGAAGTAATTACATTATTATAAGAGGATAGTTTTTATACGTAGGTGGTAATGATCTTGGCGTGTAACTATTCTATATTGTGGTTTAATTATTATTTATATATTGCAGAGAAACGATGTGTTGATTGCATTTATTATTAAAACTTTCGAGTGCAACTCATACAGTGTTCTTTTTTAGTTAATTATAAAAATAATGCATTATATCACAACAATGTAACATAAATTAGCAGTATAATAATGAGTATTTTTTTATCGTCAATAATAATGATTTTTTAGAAAGGCAATTCAGTATTGAAACAAATTATACATTGTACAATAGACACTTTTTAATAAAAAACAATATCTTTACACATATTCTCTCATGTTCACACCTCATCTAGTCTACCTACTTTCAAAACGATTCTTCCAACCTCTCATTTAATCGACTCGAGACGCAGCGAAATGTACATTAAATTCCCCGTTCTTTGCCCAGTGTAAGTGCAAATTTACATAGTGTTTCATAGCAATTCGCTGCAGCCAATCCTCGTAACGAGCGAACGCCAACGCGTCCACTGCGATGGTATTAGCCCTAATGTGATCGCGCCTTTCGTTCCGCTTCTTAGCCTTCCTCGTTGTATTGTATAGTGATTCGCTGGTTTACGCTTTTGTTTCAGTGTGACGAACATTTTGGTGTGCGGAAATACCTGTAGGATAAGGGCAGATTTTCGGGCAAAATTTTTCGAAAATGTACAATTGAGCGATATAATATTGATATAATTTTTTTAAGTATGTTGCTTCTAATATTATGTAGAGATGAAAATATATTGCAATGACGACTAGACCTTTGATTGAAGAGGGAAAATAATTTGTTAAGAACTATTAAATAGTTCACGTTTTCTCTTTATATTACTTTAAGATGAAGACAATGATAATAAAGTATCTTTAACAATGCTTAAATTATTTCTACAGCAGTTGGTTCTCGGCTTATAACTATCATTATTGCGACTATTTTCTTCAATTAACTGTGATTGTTGTCGGCTGTAACCTCGATTTCGGGACACCTTCTAACAATGCTATTTAGGTAGGACATGCATTTGCGCAGTTTAAATTGATTCAAGTCCAGGAACAGGTTTTAGTTTGGGATATATTTTCTATACTAATATTATTGGATATTTCCAGCAATATTTTGTAGTTAATTGTATCGTATGTACCATTAACTAATATGTACTATGCTTTTAGTTATCTGATAAACTAAAATTACCCATAATATATAGGGCTTAAATGGATTAGCCATATTTGGTGAACATCAATCTAATATATACGACACAAGATATTATGTTGATTTGTGAAATGTTATGTGTCGGATTTTAATATTATTTTAAACTAGGTTTCTGCCCGCGGCTTCGTCCGCGCAGTCAAAGAAAAACCCGCATAGTTCCCATTCCCGTGAGATTTCCGGGATTGCGGGAAAATGATTCCCGAGATAAAAAGTAGCCTATGTCCTTTCTCGGGTATCAAAATATCTCCATACCAAATTTCATGAAAATTGGTTCAGTAGTTTAGGCGTGATTGAGTAACAGACAGACAGACAGAGTTACTTTCGCATTTATAATATTAGTATGGAAGTATGGATATGTTGTTTTATCAAATTTCATATAATTAATATGTTTCAATTATTTTGTTTCAGGTAAGAAAATTTATTAAAGTGGTCGACTTTTAGGGTAAGACCTTCAGAAGAAAAAACATCTTATGTATTGTAGTAATATGTAGTTCTAAGAGCATGATCCGCGAATGACTACCACCACAGCCAAGTACAAGTAATGAGAATCTATACTAATTCGCATTCCATGATGGCATTAGAAAAATCAACGTTCATATTATGCAATATCTACATTGGTATTCAACAAAATACTTTGTAGTTAGACTAATAAGAGCAGAGAAATTATAAGATTATGCTACGGCGTAATTTGCATGTTATCGTGAATGCATTAATTTTACACTATATTGCTATTACCGCGTTTTGTATTTTACATATTTTCTATTTAAGACTCGGTACATACTTTGATCTAATTACTTAAGATGAGTAAGATGGTTTGATATAGTTTTAACATGTACGTGTTACAATTGAAAATACATTAAAATTTATCAAAAAGAAAATGATAAAATTTTAGTTATTAGGTAAGTATAACTCACTAAAAGACGCTCGGATATTGGAATAAAACTGGAAAAAATATGCAATCCATCTTACTACATAACAAAATTCGTTTCCGTCATTTGTATAGGATATGGTGAATCTAGTACGTAGCTAGATATGATACTTAACCCGAAAATAGTTATAAATCTTAATATGCATAGTGCAGCAAGTTTGAAATAAACGCACTATGCTAAAACAATAACATATTAATCGTTAATTATTGTTTTCAATCGCGAAAAGCGCTCGCTCGACGATTAAGAGAACGTTTTATTTCTCCATTTTATGTACAGACAGACATACATCAATCAACATTCCGGATGTGCCTTATACTATTTGTTTCTATGTTTTACAAAAGTACGCGAAACGACTTCCTAAAGCTGTTAGTCTAGCTGTATATAATTATGGGACGGTGAGAAGGTATGTCTCGTCTCCAGGGTGAATTATGTGGGAAGAATAGTTTAGAGTCATTTCTCTGAGGTAACGAGGAACTATAACTCATATATGATGTTGTGGAGAGATGCGCCGGCGTATGTATGGAGATTGACAGCTTGTTGAGTTATAGGTGCTGTTTCCGATTCAGTTGTGTAAATCTTTAGGATTCGTTGAAGGATATATTGGAGAATCGGAAATACTCAAAAAGTTGTTTAAATTTTGAGGTTCCTGCATTAAACATATAAAATAACTTACGTATACAAAGTTGTGTAGATTTTGAGCTTCTGGAATTTAACATAAAATAACATAAAACAGAAATGCTTAAGGAAGTAAAGGATAATGGAATCTATATTTATTAGGTAATTGAGTGATCGTAAAATGTACTTGTTTCGTAGTTTTATAAATTAATTTGAAAGCAAACAATTAAGTTTCAAGGTACATTATGTAAAGAGGTTATAAAGTTAGTACATTGAAATTTATGAGATAATACAACAGATCTGATAATTATTGTGTAATGAAAAGTGTTTGTTGATGTTATCTTTTGTTATGAATGAGACAATTGTGTTTATAATAGTAACAATATTTGTAGCAAATCTATCTTCGTTATAGAAGCTATAACATATATTATAGTCGTGAAAAATCCTACGACGGGATGTTTTGAAAGTTTTGAATGATTGCATTCTATACTAGTCATAATTAAATGGATTCGGAAGGATTATGTGACTTCACATTGTAGGTAGCTTATAGCCTATAATGCGGTTTAAACATAACCTTATCGTAAAATACTACAAAATGCTAATGTAAATTATGTTGAAATTATGGGGGTAATAATAAGGGAGCACGTGCTCGTTAGCCACAAAGACTTTATTGTAAGCTTTGGATATTAAAATTAATTATAGCAAAGAATGTATGAACGGCCCCTATAATGGGCCTATAACAGTTTGCACATAATATTAACGTTAGCTGAATTCTCGGGTTTATGCAATGTTTGGACGAATGTATGAATGCCATATCTTAAGGTTTAGTGTTGGGAGTTCAGTTCTTTTAATAGCGGCAATGTATGTATTCTGGATTAAATAGTCAAAAGACCCATAATAGAAATGCTGCTTAACTCAACGTAGATGTGACAAACATTTTAATAAGTACTGGTTTTAATGATAGATGAAAATGTAAGAGATCATATTTCCATCAATATATTATTAAATTTTTACATCTTTTATTTATATTATTTTTTTAAGAGCTTATTGTTGATCTAAATTCAACAGAAAAAAGTTGTCACACTATATAATAGTGTCGATAAAGGTATTCGAATAAGAATAGACAAATCCATGCACTTATAATTATTATTATCTTAATAGGATCCCATAATCTTGAGCGTTTAATTCAAGACAAGCATATGTCGTAAAACTGAGAAATATGACTATTTTGTTTCACTTATAGTCATGCACATCATTGATTCTATATATTTTCAATGCAGTCTACATTTTTAAAAATTAATACTTTTCATATGAATACTAACGCATCACTGCATATCCAAATACCTATAATAAAAACTGCTGTGACAAATATGAAGAATTAGTAATTACTAACAACTGCTATTTCGCAAATTCTTTTAATTTATTAAATTTTTCTAACAATGAAAAGCTCACAATTAACATTCATCGATAAGGTAATTAATTAAAAGTATAATTACGAAAGTGAACAATCTCGCCTCATTATACTACATCGTATTTATATGAGATTGCATGCGAGATAAAGGCAATGCATTAAACGTAAACAATGATACTAAACTATTTCAACTCTTAGAGGGGAAATTTATGGCGGATTTCATTCATTGAATGGTGTTCGGAGGCGCGTTTCTAATCGCATTGAAAGGTGATCGTAAAATTAGGCATTTCCTCCGATTCTTAGGCTATCTGCAGTCGGATGTCCATAATGCTAGCCTAGGCGAGAGATTATTTCCATCATGTCTATTATTATGACTTCAGAATTTTTTTATTTGTAAATAAGTGCCGGTTTTATGGACTGTGTTTGCTGATTGCGTATTAACATCCTGCCTGTTTTTATGTGGATACAATGTAAACATGCATGCATGTGAGGTTAAATTTTAAGCTAGCTTGTAAATAACATTATTCACGGATTAGAATGACTTTTATAATGAGGATCTTAATCGTTTTATATACAAATATGCTTTAACTTCTAATAAATGTGATTCACCATGTTTTTATAGGCAAGTTTTATGTATTGCGCTTCAAAGAGCTACATCATCTTATTATACGAACGTATTACGTTAGATATAAATGCATGCTTGATCTTCATACGGTTATACTCGAAGCTAATAAAGCTTCACAGGTTATGGCAAAGTAATGAGGTGGTCGCGAAAGACGGAAGGCGTTCGCCGCAGATCCGTATCGCCCATCCGATGCACCCAGATTGTAATAACAGAGTTTAATGCTAATTAGCTCTTGTACCAATCTAGATTTAATTGAAAATTATATAGGTACTGTTGGAGATTGATTGTAAAGTTTAGTGGTTGTAGTTTTTATTTCATTGGGAAAGTAATGTTTCTGACTAAAGCCATTTGTTTGATGTAATGTGTATCCGATAATATGGGAATTTATTGATAGGATATCCTATCAGTAAATTCGATTCGATTTGATAATTACATTTTTTAACGAGTTCAAAAGAAATTTAGAATAGTTTGCGATGTGGTTACAGATTGATGTGTCAGAATAATACAAAACCATGTCGTCATGCGATTTAAAAGAAATAGCTCGGTAGAAAATGAACTAGACACTTATTGGCAAAATGCAGTGAAATTATGGTCGTCCATGAAAAGGTTTTATTATTATGAATATAGGTAGGTAGTTACTAAAAAAACTTCCTAAGCAGATATTGCATTCTTGCTGTAGGTAGGTACTTGCAACAAAAGCCTCGATATCGAACCCCGTATAATCGAAGCTCACCGCTAATGGCAGACATAAAAGGCCAAAATATTCCCAAATATCCCGCCACAATGCAGCATTAATGATATGGTATTCAATTAGTTCCCGTGCCGTGGTATTCCCGCGGAGGGGAGGGCCTGCTGAGGTAGCGCGGAGGCTGCGGTAGAAATACGTTATTAACGCCGCGCCGCTTCTTTTTATTTTTAATACGATCGCCTCGAGCTAAAGGTTACCACAGATACGGATTCGGCGAAGTGAATTTGTATATTGTTTAGTGCTTTAATTCTTTAAGGTGGCAGAAGGTTAGGTGGTACGTAAACTGTTAGTGTGAATAATAATTTATAATAGTTAATTTAATGTTAGTAATAGGTAATAGCTAATTTAATTTTTTGTAGTTTGTTAAGGTTCAATAATAATATTCGATTTTGTGTTAATAGTCCTATTACGAATATGTAGCTTACTTAGATGTAATGTAATCTTGTGTTAAATTAGTCCTTATAAGAGTTTCTAGTTACTTAAGGAACTTCTTTTTATTTTATTGACTCAAGAATTTATCTGATTTAGGTAATTAATAATCTCGCAAATAAGGCATGACAAAATAGTACCTTAGTAAAAATTAATAAAATCTTAAAAAAAAAATGTATTAGAATTTAGAACTAATATAATATAAAAACATAATAATTATATAGACTATAGTCCGTACCTGGCTGACATCTTTCGGCATCTGGCCGGTCGGAGGCTGCGATCGCGATAGCGAGGGTCACTGTCCCCTCGCAACTGGTCCCCGGCGGCGCGCGCTGCTCCCAATGGATCCAGAATATTGTTTATTAAAAATTTTCTATATAATTTATATGTTTTATAGAGTGGTATATTGTTCTGGTCATTTTTGTGGGACATCTAACAAATTAAGTTGATTGATATTTAGATAGACATTTTACATTGCTATGTGTAATTTGATGAGAATATAAATTTCATAATAAAAATTTAATCGATAATGCATTGTGGTGATGATTGATTTTGAATTTCTACTTTATGATGTTTAAATAGCAATCAACTGTAGCAAATTTTTATATAGCATCCTTTAATTGCACACTATCAAAATATTCGATAAATATTTCATTTCTATTTTCAACATATAAAAAATACATTGCAAAGTTCTAACGCGAGGCCCCAAGCGGAAGAACGAAAAGTTCACAGTCACAGATCAAATGAGACAGTGCGACAGAGTAAGAAAGTGGAGCGGGTATAGTTTTGTAACACCGCCGTCCGCCACAGCTCGCCACACTCCGGTAGGGTAACTCGCGAGCCTGCGACCCGGCCCGCCGGATATCGACGTCCGATTCTTTGTAATTACAACATTTCATAATAGCTTGTGAGCCGAATTAATTGATCAATATCACTGCTCTGTGGCGTTCTCACAGGAATTTTTCATAGGAGATTGTGTGTCGTGATTTCGGACGCGACCGGCGAACCGATAGTTTTTAGTTATTTCTAATACGTTGGTTTTGGCTGTTGGGCAATGTTTTCAATGTTATATGGGTAATCTATACTTTTAGTGTGCGAAAGTAAAGCACTGTAGGTCTGCTTGTTACGTGGTCATGTCTGTTAGGTCGAAGGGAAATGGATTCGGATCAATTTTATAACCCATGAACTGTTTGAGAAGGATGTCTGTTTTACAGCGATGAAAAAACTTTTTAGATATGAAATGAAGGTTATATTCTAATGCGAATGGAAAAAGTAAGCAAGTGAATCAGCGATCTAAAAGCTCTCTCACGTTTACGGCAACTGCAAGTAGCCAACTATACAGTATTAAAAGTTAAAAAAAAATGTTCTACAGGTACTCGAATAAATGTTTAACATTATTTTATAAAATCATACTAGAATTGACATTTATAAAAAAATTGAAACATCTGGTCAAGTGCTATAATAAGCTTCCTTATAACACATTATTATCTGTCAATAAGTTTGATGAATATGATATGAGTTTAATTGTACGTATCATTAAAATAACATATCAATATGTGTCTCAAAATGTATATATCAATCGAGTATTGTAATTTAAGCATTGAGTGGGTGTTGAGTTATTCATTGACAAAAATAAACTGACAACAGTATTGTGGACTTGGTTTCTTATGAATGGTAGATATCATTTAGAATTTTGTATGACCTTTAGAGATATAGTTAACTATAAAATAATATTTTTCAAGATGTTTTTGTCAAGCGCTTCTTTGAGTGCTTTTAAAATTATATAAGTGTTAGGGTATGTGTACTTAATTAGTGCTTCCAATTTAGAAGTACATATTTACTTACAATTTATTAAACGTTTATTAAATATTCAAACAAATACATGAAACACGTATCTTGAGGAGTTTGTATTTTCCAAAAATATTCGTGTAAAAGTAATCACAAGAAACGGAAGAGTAATCGCCAAAATCCTTATTTATTATTTGATGTTTTAATAAACAAAAATACTTGCTAATCTCTCTCATGATGACAGAACTCTGCAAAACTAAAAAAGTATTTCGATCGACGGTTTAATCCAAAGAATAACTATATATTATAGAAGGTATACAATGACGTCGGCGGTCGCGCGACTTTTTGTGCATCAATCTATTTCACCTCTGAGCGAAGCGAGGCCGCCAATGTCACAATGATGTGAGCAAAAAGTATCCTTCGACATCCACGGTGACTTGGACCAATATTATTTTAGCACCTCTAAAATCTTTGCGCTATTTTTAGTTTTAATCGCTCTAATTTATCTGTTTGTAATAATGCAATTTTCTACTTTCGTAAATGTTATTTTTTTTGAAGCAGGTTCTATTAGAAATGTCAAGCCACAAAATAGTTGAGATTTGATGGAACTCGTGCGCTGAGCACGTCGTTTCATTTCGATACTATCTGCATAAGTGCAAGAGAAAGAAAGCTCATATTATCTTTCGTGTTATCCTTCAAAATTCAATGCGAAATACTATAAATAATAAAGCAAAATAGTCACTAGGAAACATAGACCATTAAGGCTCCTTTGAAAATCAATATTACATAAATACCAAAGTTCAATAAACATACTTGACAGTTAAGGAAACAGTATTATTTCGAGCAAATTTCCAACATTTTCTTGTACTTATTATCCTTGACATTTGCTTTATTTCATAACATTACACTGACCAAATTGAAACATAAAGTAATTACCCAATGGAGACCGGTCATAATAAATTGCTTTAAATATTCAACAAACGCGTACGGAAAATCGTTTAATTAGATTGAATCTCAATTGGTATTTACTACGTACGGGGTATTAATCATTACAACTGGTAACTGGTTTGAACCGGCGATATCCATCAAGAGGTAACCCAGTTTAGGTATGCATTGACAGTCCGCACCCACTAATAATAATTACGCGTCATAGAATGTCAAATGTCAGGCAAATGTCAATTGTTGACATAAAAAGTGTACGGCTAGGCCGGTATTAACACTTCCGCGCTTTTCTTGGACAAAGCTTAAGGCGATAGTAATGTTATTGTAGAGCAGAATTCAACAATTAGTTAAGGTAATTTATGACGAGTCGTTAAATGCAACAAGATTAAGTAAGATAAAACATAAAAATTAGAAACGTATTGGATGGTAGAAAATTTGATTGTATGTGAACTTTCTACCGAAAATAAAGAAATGACTTTTAATGTACAATGCAAGTAAATGCTTTCGGATAAAAATAGGGAATAACATCATAGAATAATTTTTGGAAGATCAATGCAGTTAGATAAGGGTCTAGTAATAAGGCACCAATAGACACAAAACAGAACAAGCGCGCAACACAGCGAACGTGATCGTAAATTGTACAAACAATTGTCAATCCAAGTGGATACATGAGCATTGTCCGATACGCACTCACAATGGAGCGGCACTGATATAGTTTTACAGCGGCAAATAAAGGACCATTACAAGAGTATTACTGTCTGGTGGGCTCTCGACAGGGTCCAAGCAGGAAGTCGGCTGAAGCGTCGATTTCTCCGCGCGAGCGATAAATAACAGCTGGCTCTAATTCCTTGCACCATATTTACGCCGGCCGCGACACCGCGTGGGTGAAACGGTGCAGTGTAATCAAATGTAGTTGCAACTATCGCTGGCCCTTTTATTGCGTATCTAACGCAGTTTTCTTCCGAGTTCAACAAGCGACGCCATTACGGTATCTGCTTGACATTATTCGTATAAATTAGTGTTTCGCAGATATAGGTACAAGGGTGTTAAATGCGTCTGTAGGTTCGACCGAATGCGAGCTTTGCGTTCGGACGGAATCGGCGCCGTGCAATCGCAACTCGCAAGTACCGCACACGCTCTTGATCCTATTAATATTTATTGGCTTTAACAAGGTCCCCATGCCTGAGGGCGTGCACTGATATTTAGCCATGATAGCTCGTAGTACAGAATGTATGCCTATTGTATACGGACTTACGAGATGTCAGACTTTAAAAATTATTGTTTCATTTTTGTTGAGAAAATTTCCTGTGATTTATTACAAACATAATTTAAATTTAAAAGATGTACTTAGCTGTTGTAAAATAAAATAGAAATTTAATTATAAAGCTCTAATTTGAATCGTACCAAAAAAGAGTCATAATATAACCCTAATGTGAAGTTATCACTAATCAAAAATGCTAATTTATTTTAATTGCAAGCAATAAAAACAGTGTTCGCGAAAATATCAATTGATATAGAGCGCGTTCTCGCCGGCTCACGTCCACTTGCGTAATTTATTTACTTTTACCATTAACTATTATTTATTGCAATCAATTAGTTTTATAACTTTAGTGTAATTAAGTCGAACATGTTTCGCGTTTGTTAGGCAAAAGCTTGTAAAAGTCTAATATCAATAAAATTCATTAGCAACCCGGAATAATTATGTACATATTATGTAATTGTCGTGACATCAATACAAGTACCAATTGCAATATAATGGCCCAGTCATTTAAGGTTAAATTAGGTAGGTACGAATCTCGGAATTCGAGATACCCAGCTGTAAGTCTGTAAATACTTGTATATTGACTCCCTAAAAGTTGTCTCAAAACCTACATATTGTAGGGTGTGTGGTGTAAGCAACTATTAAATTTCAAGGTCAAAGGTCACAAAAATCGGTTGTATGCGCTTTCTTCGGAAATATCTCATTTCCTATGGGTTTTTTGCTATTTGCATTTATTATCAATATTGTAGAGTACAAAATTCTCTACTAATTTTGTTTAAAATTTTTTTTTATACGGTCAAACGTTTTCGAGATAGAGGGTGGAGAGCGCGCGGTCACAGCATCACTTCAGGTCAACCGGTGCCTCCAGTCGAAAACGCGCCATATATAGTTGATGAACTATCGATAAATCAATGATTGTAAATATTTGTCAATTTTTATTAACTACTAGCAGTCCGCCCCGGCTTCGCCCGTGGTACATATTTACGTTTTCTCTACGTAAGAACCATCCTCGTACTTCAAGGAATATAATAAAAAAAGAATTAACGAAATCGGTTCAGCCGTTCTCAAGTTATGCGCTTACCAACACATTTTGCGATTCATTTTTATATATAAGAATTATATTATATTTTATCATTTTTTTCCTAACTTATCCACTTTTTATTCAGTATTAATTTATTTAACAACACTTACCTGCCCATGTAATTGTAGAATTGTTATGCATCCATTTACACTAATGACATTTTAAATAAAAAATAATTTAGTGCCTCTTTAAAATCTGTAAATTTTAAAATTCTTCCACTACGTCGAAAATTATACCTGGGAATTCTTGCTGCTTTCAAATATTCCACCAACAAGTGCAGCTGCTCATCGACATTTCAACCGTGTATATTATCAAGTTCAAACTTGATTAGGACATGATTTGGAACCCCAGGTTTGGCAATGCGACACGATTTTCTGGAGTCTATCATGAAAATTTTATCACCTGCTCCAGAAGATTTGCTAAATACAATTTTCTGCAACTGCAAGAGTGGTTGTGGTTCGCGATGCGGATGCAGGAAAGCGGGCTTGCAATGCTCTTTAGCTTGTGGCCAATGTAATGGGCAAGCTTGTCTCAATGCTCTACCATATCAGAGCGACATTAACGAAGATGGAACTTTTGACTCCGAAATCATGGAAGAACTTGAGACAAATGTCGTTGAAGACGATAATGGAGACCAGTTTGAAATTTACCAGCAGCCAGAAGATGACGATGAAGAGGAAGAAGATGATTAAAATTATAAATTGTAGTTTTTGTACCCTTTATTCCATTTTTTACTTTCAATAAACATAAATTATATTTCTTAATAAAAATATTAATTCATAATTTGTTTTTTTTTTCATCATGTAAGAAGTTATTAATATTAATTCGGTTAAAATTCAAATATAATTCCTATATTTTCATTAACAATTCTGCAATTACATGGGCAGGTAAGTGTTGTTAAATAAATTAATACTGAATAAAAAGTGGATAAGTTAGGAAAAAAAATGATAAAATATAATATAATAGTTAAGAAAAATTGACAAATATTTATAATCATTGATAGTTCATCAACTATATATGGCGCACACCGGTTGACCTGAAGTGATGCTGTGACCGCGCGCTCTCCGCCCTCTATCTCGAAAACGGTTCACCGTATAAAAAAAATTTTTAAACAAAATTAGTAGAGAATTTTGTACTCTACAATATTGATAATAAATGCAAATAGCAAAAAACCCATAGGAAATGAGATATTTCCGAAGAAAGCGCATACAACCGATTTTTGTGACCTTTGACCTTGAAATTTAATAGTTGCTTACACCCTACCATATGTAGGTTTTGAGACAACTTTTAGGGTGTTAATATACAAGTATACGTATTCGTATAGTTAATATACAGCTGGGTTTCTCGAATTCCGAGGTGAACTTCCTAAAATGACTGGATCATAAGAAAAATAAACACTTCGAGAATATGGCCATTAATGTATTTTAAATTATTATGCATGTTTACATAAATACTGAAAGAGCCTTAATTTTTGTAATAAAACAATCCAATTCCTACAGTCGACGTTCTATGTGAAATAAATGGCATCCCATTATTATATAAAGCAAAATGCCACGAACAAAGATTTCCCATTAAATATCGCCGCAAAATACAAATAAAACAAATCTCTCTACATAATATTCCTCTCGAATCGCGAAGACTTGATTTCTTATCGCTCAGACAGAGTCCAGCCATTGTAGAATCGAGTGTTAAATTATTATCCAATCACGTAAGATTTCATGGGACAGATCATTTCTAGGCTTTCCTTTATGCGTAGGGTCGTGATAATAATCTATGGTATAAATAGTGGGATTTGAATAATCAAATACGAGCGGAGTTTCGCGTGTAAATTATATTGCTGGCTTTCGTAATGGTATTTGACCCGAGAAATTGTTAATGCCTCGGGTTGAGCCTTGGTCACTGGTTGAAAAACCCTTATATGATATAGATGGTTGGAAAGCTGGATTAAACGTAACTGCGTATGTTTTGCAATATCTTCGCATATGTATTTTACACACCTAGTAAGTGGGTGGTCTTATAAAAAATATTGTGATTTTCCTTCTAATTTAAATGAATATTTTTTTTTAGTTTAAGGTGTGTAAGATAGTGGCTATTAGTGCTGGACTATATCTAAAATATTACGGAACTTGTTATCTCATGAAGTGAATTGATTTACATTGTTGATTATCATGAATATTAATTACTATTATCATTATCATTAGTCATATTTTTATCTAAAACAAGTCTCTGGTGTGTTTGTACACTTTGAAATTTATTTTATAATGAATTCTCCGTGTTATTATGAGTTTTGATGCCTTCCTGCAAGTGCATGTCTAATCGGATTGTACTCGAAAACAATTAAATCTATAGCGGCCATAAAGAGTCTAACATTCCTAGATAATATCGGGAACAGGTTACAGAGCATCACTACGCAATATTTGTATATACCACATATGCACACACACATAATGGATGATCAAGTTGAACGTCTGCACGTCAGGCTAACTAGATTCATGCGTGTGTGGGTGAGAGCAAGATTTATGGCGCGCACCACTCAATGAGGCAGCATTACGTTGATAGCATGGACATCCGAACATCTAGCAAATTGAATGGGGAACGAACTCATTCTTTGCTCGCTCGTGTCGTGTATGGTGTGGCGTGTGTATGTGTACTGTGTATGACAGGTGACACGTTACGTTGAGGATTATTGTTAGTCCATTGAATGAGTCCCTCCAAGGGGGGTCTAGAGTGCGTGAGTTAGTAACGTAAGATGTTTCTTCGGAAACATGTCAAGAGTCCCTAGGTAATAAACATACTAAAACCCCGGGACACTAGGAGGAGCCCGGGAGTGGGGGAGGGGGGAAATGGGTCCATTTTTTCATTTTTCGCTTAAATCTCAAAAACGGTACATGTTAGAGAAAAACTTTCAAGGAAAAGTTGAAAGGCCATAAAATTATCTACAAGTTGTATCGAAATCATTTTTTCCTATATCCTACCGTTTCTGAGTTATACGCAGTAAAAAATGATTTTGGCTCAAACAATTTCCCCATACTACACATCAATCGATCAAA
Source organism: Colias behrii (assembly GCA_029959065.1). Classification (NCBI taxonomy): domain Eukaryota; kingdom Metazoa; phylum Arthropoda; class Insecta; order Lepidoptera; family Pieridae; genus Colias; species Colias behrii. Next base: position 3,655,899 of record JARWMC010000013.1, read on the forward strand.
AAATATTTCTTTCTTCCAAAAAACTCAAATGTGCAACTTGTGACCGGTACTGATAGATTGCTCTTAATTAGGTCTGTAATTGGTAAAATAAATACATTCCTCCATGGAAGCCTTTAGGAGGAATCGATTGTCAAAATATTATATTAGGGCAGTTTGAGTTACTGAACTTGATCTTTTTAATTTTTTCTTCCAAAAAACTCAAAAGTGCAACTTGTGACCGGTACAGATAGATTGCTCATAATTAGGTCTATCATTGATAAAAATACCAGATTCCACCACGGAGGCGTTTACGGGGAATTGAATTTTATCAGGGTAGTTACGATACTTGAACTTTTTATTTTTTTTCTTCCAAAAAACTCAAAAGTGCAACTTGTGACCGGTACAGATAGATTGCTCATAATTAGGTCTATCATTGATAAAAATACCAGATTCCACCATGGAGGCGTTTACGGGGAATTGAATTTTATTAGGGTAGTTAGTTAAAAAGTTCAAGTATCGTCACGCACTCTAGAACTTTTTATTCAATGGACTATGTGTGGGATCGCGGATCTAATCGCTATTTGATTTTGATTGTATCTAATGTTATGGTTAGACTATAAGCTAGCTCTGTATGATTGTATGGATGCAAAGTACTTTCATCTGTTTCAACGGATAGGTGTAGAGATTTATATATTTCACACAGGAATAACGATTTTGCAACTTAGTTTAATTTACTACGTTTTTAGTTAACAAGCATAATTCATAAGTAATCCAAAGTACAATATTTGTGGTTAAGTGTGCATTTGTATTTTATTGTATTTGTATATTTACTGGGAGATTGTACAGCTCTTAATAAAATGAAGTTTGATGTTCACTTCCTTGTTACATTATATGTGATTAGTAATTATTTATATCGTGCCAAGTGTAACACTTATTTTACGGTACGGTTATCTTTATAATTCTTCCGTAGTAGATATAAAAATTAATGCTAAAAGTTAGAAATGATTCCATAGTAAATTTCTTTTTAATTTTTATTATATTCATTCATATGCTAAAATATTACGACCAAAAAGTCTGAATTCGAATATCCTCACACTAGTTAACTAGGCATTATTTTTCTTGTATCTTAATAATTAAAAAACCACAAATAATAACATAACTTTCAGAAATGGATGAGTCATCTCATCAAAGCCGTACCTCCCGCATTCTTCATACCATTCAAACTGATACACTAAAACCCAGCGATACATTTCCCCAGTGACGTATACATTTTAATCTCCACTTAAACAATCGTCCAGCGGGATGTATTTATTAATGTACAATCTCGATAAATGGCATAACCGAACCGGCCGCATTAACGCGACGAGCACAAATCGTTGGACGTTGCTATACCACTTTGATCCAGCTATCGTCCTATCTTTGGTTTTGAAGACAAATGGTAGAGAGACGCCTCACAAGATCAACAATGGGCTGTAGGCGAACTGGATTGCAATTCAATAACCTACACAACACGGATTCTAGTTATGTAACACACAATATTTTGTTTGATCTGTGACGCTTTTGAGGCTACGCTGTGTGGTCTGGATGATTTGTGGCAGATTAAGTATTATGTTTTTGAATAATTGATGCGAGTTTCGGTGAATGTAAAGGTGGGGAATAATATATAACAAAGGATTAGTCTTTGTATCATGTACCTATGTAATGTTCCTAGTGTGGTGGGTGTATTTTCATATCATTTTATGTACATACGTTTTATAATACTTCACAAAAACAATTACTTATAAGGATAAATCAGTCAGTGTTAGTTATTTAATCAACGAAACAAAATTTGATCTATTAAAAGCACTTTAAGCTTGTTGATTTGGTACTTTACTTATCCTGTAGTTAAACACACTATAATCAATTATGATCAGTAATCAGTACAGTAAAATCAGTACATATTATGTAAGCTATATGATTGTTTCATCATCGCTGAATGCAAGTAAGCACTTGGTCCACATAACCTATTGTATGCAAACGCATTCACACAACCAGCTTCAGGGTAGCTTTTTGCTACCAGTAAAGTTCAGACAGACGATACATTACGCGCACCAATTGAGTCCATACGTCGTAGGTACGAGTATGATGGAATAATCAAAACCGAATAAATTAATCTCTAATTGGTCCGATCCTATCGCCGGTGTCGTAACCGTCAAAATGTCGTCCCGACATAAAAATGTCAGTGGGTACGACATTTCGGATTAAGCCGAGACGGGAAAGTGATCGAATTTGAGCGTGGCCTTTGTTAAGTGCTGACCGGTCGCACCGCGTTGTTTGTGCACTCGCTTACGAGTCGCAGGATAAAGGCTTACCCAGATGCAAATGAGGATTGATTCGTTTATCTTTTTAAAAGCTTTTTGGATTAGCTGTGATGTGTCCGCCGTGGCTATTGTGAAATTGAATAGCCGTAACGTTAATGTGGCTTGTGTTTTGAACAGCTTTTCTATGTCGTTCCTTGCAAAAACTTTTCAGCTGGCATTAGCACCGTTCAGCAACTTATCTTTCATATAATATGTAAAGATTAAACAATAAACATCGTAAGTTTTATACAGACCAAGAAATGCAATCATAGGATTTCCTTTTTTGTCTAGGCAAAGATTTCTCCATTATCATAATATCCGTTCCAATGAAAGTGTCTAATGTTATAAATCGTTTATTAAAACGAATGCATCCATTTTCCTTTCAATATCCATTATTACTTCCGCTTTACTGGAGATACAATTCATTGCTATTATAATATAGAATTCTTATTTGTAGTTTTATACACCGCAGATTTATAGTTAGTCAATATTAAAGATTTTGATAACAAGCTTCATCCTGAAATCGAACTTAATACGATCATTTGATTTATATATCTTGCCTATTTTAGGTACTATAGTACATTATTAAAGTACAGTGATCAATGACTTTCTACGTGGACAAAGAGCCAAAGAGCAACATGTCAGCTTACCACCAATATAATTAGGGGACATTCTCCAAGCGACGTATGCCCTTACCTATATCTTGCATCACAATAATTCCCATCAGAAACCGGTACGCAAATTGTGCACATATAAATTGCCTATCCGTCACGGCGATCACAGATATCGACAGGCCATACATCAAACGCGAATACCTTGTGATCGTCATTGTAAGGTGCGACCGCTTTGTGGCCTTGTAGATAAGCGGCAGGATTGATGGCTGCTCGGCTCCTGGTGTTCGCGGTTTGAGAACTAGAGAGGGTGGTAGATGGAAGATCTGTACCGATGGAGCGATGGACGTATGTGCTATTATTTATACTGATTTTGTACTTGTTTCTTGTATCGGTCAGTTTGGAAGTTTGGGACACGTGTCACGTGGAGTGTTCCACCTGCAAGATAGTTTTTTAGCAGATAATGTTAGAAATTTAGGTCTTTATGGATTTGAAAGGCGTAAATCAGGGTATAGTGTAACATGTTTCGAATGCTTTATAATAAGCGTTGCGGTTGTAATAGACTGTAAATAATAGTAGATTGACGAATTGTTAAATGTCGGTAGGTAATGGTATAGCAACAACTCCTTGGTATTGTTCTTAGTTCAGTTTTGATTCAATAATTCGACAGTTAGTTAAAAAAAATGTTGTGTGGTTTTATGAAACCACGGTAAAAGTGAAACTTTCCGAACACTGCTTTATACCTACTCGGCAGCCGACCGTCACGCGACATGCGCTACACAGACCAAAAAGTTTGAGACGATGTAATAAAAGTTTCACTTTAATAGTTATTTATTACATATTTTATAATAAAGGATTATCTCCATACAATTTATGTATAGGTAACTTGGAAAGTGAAAAATAGTAGGAAAATATATTTATAGAAGTAAGTAATTAAATTTGATTGTAAACATAATGCATTATAGCAATACAACTTGTATGTATGTCCAGCGCGAGCCGTACATTACACAAGGAAACAATTGAACGAATGTACCTCTTTACAATAACCGTTCAGTTAATCTTCAAGCTAGTAACACCATGGGTACGGATTTTGAGAGACATAGCAAAATTAATACTTTTTGTAAATTTTATAAATAACTAGCTGCTCCGCGCGGTTTCACCCCCGTGGCTCCTCTCCTGTTAATCGTAGCGTGATGATATATAGCCTATAGCCTTCCTCGATAAATGAGCTATCTAACACCGAAAGAATTGTTCAAATCGGACTAGTAGTTCCCGAGATTAGCGCGTTCAAACAAACAAACAAACAAACTCTTCAGCTTTATAATATTAGTATAGATGATCTTATAGGTTTTATAAAAAAAATGTGAGATGAAAAAATATGTATTTTTACTGATAATCATAAAAAAACATAAGTAAAACGAACTGTGTGTCTCAATAAAGAATAATCCACATAAAAAGCTGTATTTTAATATTTCACAGGAAACTATAACTTATTCTTATGCTTACGAAAGAAATTATCAGCAAATCTAAATTTTAAATAAACAGTGCCGACCCAGTGGTTCAAGGCCTCGTCTTTATTTTTATTCGTCCATAGTTCAAGCGTTACAGTAACAAAGGTCATGTTTTAATTAAATGTAGATCTTATAATTATTCGAATTTAATAGTCAATGAAGGCCATGTTTATTCTTTTTTTATTCTCTCAAAGGACAAACAAGCATCAGTTGTTTATTTTATAATGCAATAAACAACTTGTAAAATAGAAATAATAATGATTTATTTATCATAGGATTATATTTTAATACGTTTGATATTGGCTATTAATATAAATCCATGTAATAAATGCACGGTCATTACCACGCTCTGTATTCATATTCAATTTCATAAATTAATATTCGCATATAAATAGATATCTATCGAAGTAGATAAATTGATAAATATTCAGATACTATTGAGATTTTAGTTACATAGAAATCGAATTATCAATATCATCATAATATTATCATGTTAATTCGTAAAAATCGCGATAAAAAGGAGTATGTTTTATGAAAATATAAAGTTTATTTCTAGACCTTGTTGCACTTTATTTCTAGAGGTTAGGTAAATACTATGATGCTACGTTAAAGCAAAATACATATGTATTTATTCATTTATGTAGGTACATATATTTATTCCGGTTCGAATGGGCATTGTTTTGGAAAATGGTTTACGAATACTTTTATTAATCATGAAATATCTCCCAAGGAAAAATTGTCAACAGAAATAACTGGTTTCTTTTTATACATAAAAATAATGTGTTTCTGATACCATGTGGTTTTGCTACTTTCCGCCATTTATTTATTAAATGTAAACACATTTTAAGAGGATTCTCCGATTTAATTATTCATATTTTTTTGAAAAGGCTTGTTTATGTGATATGTATATGATCATGGAATTTCCCAGTTTTTTATATTATTCTATTTGAAGCAGAATTGAATCCAACAAACCAAAATCATAAGCATTATTCCAGCTGTGAATTAACTTTTACCTGTATCGCAGCTTACTAATAAATATAATCACTAATCCTTATTTTCTGATATACACACATTATATACAACATACCATTATCATCTAGATTGCCTATATATAGTAGTATGTCTATGATATAGTCCCAAGTTTTCCTACTACTCCCAAAAGTGTGGCGAGCCTACACAGATTTAGTGCTAAGTCCTCTAGGCCTTCTGAAGGGTGTCCTTTACAAATACTAATTTATTGCAAGGTTATTGAATACACGTGTTGCGGATAGTTGAGTTCTTGTATAAGCCGTGCTGCAGTTATAATCGCCGAGCGAACTATAAATTATGCATAATGACGTTTACGTTCGCAACTACGAAATTAGATTGAAATTATAAACTCTGTATTGAAGTGGATGGTTTGTACGATTCGAATGGTGTTGCGTTTCAATGTTGTGATGTGATTTGGGGAAAGGGCTTTTCAGACAATAACGTTATTGAAGCAAATATTGGATTTGAAATGGGGATCAGTGTGACTTGTTAGATCAAACCAGAAAGCAGATTGGTCAGGAAAAGTATGCTAAACTACTAACAAAAAATGTTAAGTACATACAACTATCTATGGGTATGATAAATCATAGATCAAAACAAAAATATAATGTAATCATCACTTCCTGTTTACTCACGATATTACTTCGCTCTTACAACAGTTACACTTTATAACCTTGGCCTATATAAAAACGACAATGTTATATAAGTCAAACACACCGTTATCATAAAATACGACACAGCAGCTGTTAATATTCAAATTATAATGGCGAAGATAAACTTAAAAGTGGTTCACCTTTAAGTTGGTTACATTACGTTTCCTAAATTAAATTATTTATGTTTTGTGCCGACGGTACTTGCTCCATATAATATAAATGAGACGTGTTTTGTGACAGTAAAAAATTGATTCAACCGTATGACATTTAATAGAAAATATCAAAAGACTGAATTATTGACTTATTGCACAGTAGCCGTTGCATAATGCATTGACAGTGGGCAATATTTAAATTAACGTAAACAAAATGCAAAATACGAATAAGAGAATTTAATTACTGTCATTATTATAATTATTGCATTATTGTTTTGTAATTAATGCTGTTTAGCATGATTATTGTGAGATTTTGTTACTTGGACGTTGAACTTATCTTTGGACTTAGGACTAGATATTATCTTCTATAAACTCCTGAGTATTTTTATCACTTTAGGATAGTGTGTTCATTGTCTCGAATAAAGTAAAAAATAAATTGATTATTTTTAACCTTCCAAGGCTAAAAAAATCATCAAAAAGACAAAATAAAACAGGATTCTTTGTTTTTAAAGGTCTTAAAAGTACACTAGGTTTTATCTGAACTATGTGGTCGAGTTGGAAAGTTGTTTAAGCCCTAGGGCGTCAAGATTGAGAAGAAATAAAAACTTAATCTGTTCTGAACTATCACGCGTCGGGTCGACGACCTGATGACATTTGACATGCGAATGTCAAGGCGACGTCAGTCATCGATCGTTGGTCTTCATAACAGTATTGCCAACATTAAAAAACTATATTTTATGAATTAAATTGTGCCTTGTGCGTATGATGGAATTTTTACGCATTTATTGCATCTTCAAGTGTTAGTAATGTCAACTTTATTTTGTAATTTAAAAAGCAATTGCGTTCATTAATGATCTTAATAATTGATTTTGTATGGACTTTCGAACGTACAAATTTGTATCAAACCTTGACCTTATAACTTAATTAAAATTTTTAACACTCCCACCATATGAATAATTGAATAATAGCCAATATAGATATCGGTTTCAAATATCTCCAACGTAATTGAATACAGGATAATAATTATCGACGTAAATCCATGAACACGCTTTGTCACACAAGTAGGTACTTACCAAAGTGTAATTGAGATCAATAATAATAATTTTCTCTATAAGATCGATTATATGCTAAAGGTCACTATGTTGCTAAAGCGAATCAAATCGTAATAATGAGGTGTAAAGTCTAAAATGTACTGTCGGGCAAAATGTCATGCTTCCGCGTTTAACACAACTGTAATATGTATAAGGGTATACGAAAAATAAGAGCAAAGCATTGAAAGGTCACAACCATCGTACCGGGTGTCGTTATCGAGTTTAATTTGTATCATTACATAAATATGTTTATTTAAAAAAACGTAAACGTTAAAAAATATATAGCGCAAGTTATTGCGATCTTAATTAAACCAATTTATTTTTTTCGGCCCGTATTATTGCATATCGTAACTGAGTGTAACAGATAATGACAACTTCGTATTTCTCTGTCGATTGTTAATTTGTTGCCGCTTGACGTTCATGTGTTTATTTTCATGTTATTTCTAAACGTTGGCAGTCAAGTGAATAAGTTATTTAAATGTGTTTTTTCTTTTAACACTAAATTGTGTTCAATAAAAAATAATAGGGACCATCAGGGAAATAAGTTTCAACAACGTTTTAGTGATATATGTAGCGTAAATATTTTAAAACAAAACTTGTTACGCTGCAGCTGGCTACGTAGTTCTTAGATGTGTTCTTAAATATATCTGTATAGTGCTACGTCCGACGCGGCGACGCGCGCTTTGACCGTTTTAACTTCAAATATAATTCCAATCATTTGGTATCTACCAATATATAATATTATATAGATAACTCATTATTTATGAACAAATTCGAATGCACGGCAAGAAAAACTTCCTATATTGTATAGGAGTGTTAAATATCATAAATTTTATGCTAAAAGTTATTTATATTATCTACTAGCTTACCGCCCGCGGTTTCGCCCGCTTTGTCTAAAACCTAATAAATTATATACTAAAACCTTCCTCTTGAATCACTTTATCTATTAAAAAAAAATCGTATCAAAATCCGTTGCGTAGTTTTAAAGATTTAAGCATACAAAGGGACATAGAGACATAGGGACAGAGAAAACGACTTTGTTTTATACTATGTAGTGATGCACTATTGCTAAGCAAGTTTGCATACCTATCATTCTAGGACAATTTCGCTTTATCATGTTATCATAATGATCTAGCAACCTTTACAGTATTCCCGTTCACCTTGTTAATAACATGATACTTTTCTTAAAATATTATCACAGATAATCAACAACCGAGCATAAAGTGACATAGTGCTTTTTTATCTGTGCAAAACTCGTCGCGGATCATAGCCGCGTCATCTGTGGACTTTTGGCGGGTGATATTTCACTTTTCGCGATTTCATATTTCATCGGAGCATAAATTATTCCGTTTAATCTCTTTAAATATGTAAATCAACTCTATAATTCAGTACATTTTTTATTTGTCATGTATCTTAATTTAAATTTGAAGGCACTTTTGTATTTGATGTATATTTTTTGTCATTTAAAGGCACAATAAATTCGTAATATTACGGCAATATGACACAGAGAAAAAACAAAATCAATTTTCAATGGTTACATTGTGTTCGTATTTGGTGCGCGTAGTTGGCGCGTGTTAGGCGCACGTGGGCCGCGACATTTGCCCCCAGGAGTGCAGCGCGGTGCGGCCGTGACGTCATCAAATGAATCACCATCAAACTTTCTACAAAATAACCGATATTAGGGTGTATTCGGTGCTGACTGCTGCCACATAACGGTGCTGGGTGTTAACGTTTTGTAGAGGCGGTGAATTACGGCGGTGGTTAAAAGTAGGATGTTATTATCGTGGTTTAGCTATGCTTCAGTTTTTATGTCTATGCTGTGGGGTATTTTGTCTTGGTTAGAAAACAAAAGTATTTCCATTTTTATCTGTTATGTTAGTAGTTTTTAATGATTATGGAAAATACACGAGAACAAATGTAGCAATTAAGAAATACATATATGTTACTTTCACTATTAAGTCATTAATAGGCTTTGATCGGCTTTAGTATTTAATATTTCACATACCGAAACACCAATGACTCGCAAATTAAACAAGTAGTTACTCTTTTCAAATGACACTTGCAACAATGCAAGGTCGAACCTACTGTTTCATATAAAAAAAATACATGCCATTAAATATCGTAGGTCTAATTGTCGAAGACAGTGATTGTGTCAGAGCGAGTCGTGTACAGCGCTGCGTAGGCGCAAGCTTCGCTGTTAGGCCTTATTATGATAGACGCGAACATCGACCAACAGGATCTACCGCCTGTTCTGCATGTACACTGGGACGTAATCATATTATGGTGTTAGGAGATGATTTATAATTAATTTATAGATGGGAGTTTTGAGAAAATTTATGAAAAATAATAATAACTATATATACGTTATGCTATATATACGTTAGTGAAACTAGACGGAAAGGTAACCAGTATAAGTGACCGATAAGACGATATCTTATTTTCTTTATTCTGTTTGCGTAACGCAGACTATGAATTCCGTACAAATTGGTGAAAATGTAACAGCCGTAAAAATGTGTTTCATTTATGAAAAATGACTTTTAAGTAACGGTCTGATTTAATCTCAACGTGAACGTGCAAAAAAACGCGAATATTTTCAAATTCAAGTGTCACATGCGTAACGTTGTTCCTCTATAATTTATGGACGTTTACATAAATGTTACGGAAGAGAAAAAGAAATAAAATGTTTATTAGACGCCGTACGTACGGTTTCACAACTTTCAGATTTTATACACTTTCCCGAGAGCAATTACCAATTGCACCAATTCTGTTGAATCGTAAAATAAAAGCGTTATTATGAGTTATAAATGCGGGTCGAGGTATCTTGGTTGGTTACTTGAGCATAGATTATAGACTACAGGTCTACGAGAACATAAGTGATGGATTTTGCAAATCGTTAAAATTAATTATTTGTCTATGACCCTTGCGTAGATGAACCTTAATCTCCTATGTTCACATTAATAGTGTTATTTTGCTGAAATTGTTACAAATTAGTTTGAGTTTATTTATGGCTGTCGAAAATTATATTTTATAACCAATGCATGAAATAGTAACGGACGATTTTAAATTTATAGGAACAGCTAAAATTGACAAACGACATAGTAACAGATTATGCAATTATAGAAATATCGCAAAAATTGTATGATTTATGCACACGTACAGTTTTGAATGTAAATTTTGTTCTGGATAAGTTATGGCTGATTACCAACTATTTTATAGAAGTAATGTTTTGTTTATTACATCCATAATGTTCAGCCGATAATGACGTAGTTTTTAAAAAGCTCTTTAATATTATTTATGTTTTTTGAGTTAATTTTGAACTATTTATTTAAACAATATTCTGATTGAATCTTTTTATAGCTGCGTAACTCATTAAATTATGATGCCCATCAACAACGTAGTAAAAACAGACTTTTATCGACTGTGAGGTGACTGAGCGACTTCTAGACTCTAGTGCGTTTACTTTACATAAATCAGTAAGTAACTAAAGTTAATACTTACGTGGTAATAGTAATAGTTTGATGGTATCAGTTTAAAGTAAAAGTCTTCTTCTTTTGTTTTATGGACATATAAAAATCTAGTACTAGAGTGTACATTCGTTCTTTTCTACCATTTGTACTATTATTTGTACTTTTTAAATTACACTACATATTTCAAATTAAAAAGAAACTCAGCTGAAAAATGGGAGCATATCCGCGGTCAGTGACTAGTTCGAATATAAAAATGAACATACGGTTTCCAATCTAACTGCACTTTACCGCTTCATCCGTTGGGGTGGCGTGATGTAACAGTGTAACAGTGAGCAGCGTGCAGCGTGCTACTTGCTGCATTGCTGTTGTGTGCCGTTACTGCGGTCCGAATCGTATTAACTGAAAGACAAGGGAATTGATACGCAATTATCGACGCCGCTAAGCTTATTGGTTATCTAGTGTGTTGTTTATTGAGCGTTTGGCGAGTTTATATCGATTGTGTGTCGAAATGATGATGTGATAGGAAAAAGACGGGTCGCTGTTTGAGAATATACACAATCGTGTAACTAGAATAATAATGTTCATTTGTGTTTGTTAGGAAAAATAACAAATTTGTTTACAGTTTACACACATTTCATAATGTATACGGCGAAAACTTTCCCGTTCGCGGAATAAAATGAAAAAGTTGCAGCATCTGTAATAAAGTTGTGATATACCACACTATACCAAAATTATCTATTAGAATATGCTACGACTAGATTGATCAGCCAAAATAAATACATTAAGGATTACAAAAATGCACTTCCAAGAAATTATTGCATCAGGTGTGAAACAGAAGCAATCAAATGAAAGCTTAAGGTCGCTGGCTCCAGGGATGACCTTTGCTTATCCGCCACTAATAGCCGGCCACAAATCAACGGCTACTCACTTTGTGCATTAGCATAATCCTCGGTAATAGAGGCCGGGTATTGTGAGTGCTACGATATTGAATACCTACTGATTCGCAGTTGTACGCTGGTAACTGGTCTGTGAGCTGACGCGGTAAGAGGCGATAGCACAGTATTACAATATCTATACAGTACGGAAACGAATGTACTTGCACAGAGAAACGGAGGGGAACTGGCGGGGGGTCGGGCGACGCGGGCCGCGTAATGCAAACACGCTTAGTTTGCATTACCTAGCGCGAAAGGACGACGCAGTCGTATTTTTTGTGTAATAATTTTATTATAGATACTTACATATTCTATTATGGCACGCACAAACTGTTCCGTGTACGATTGTAAATCTACATTGAAATCCCAGAAGGAAACAATATTTTAGAAAGATTGTATTTGTATCTGTTGAATTTAAATCAAAGCTATGTATATGTTGTCCTCATTATTTTCTTATCAGATTGTTTATCCCAATGTGAATGCATTACTTAGTTAAATTTTATAATAGACAATTAAGAACATCTTAAAATAAAGTGTCACGTAAATATTTAGCATTGCAATATATGTAATTATCACTACATAGTATAAAACAAAGTCGCTTTCTCTGTCCCTATGTCCCTTTGTATGCTTAAATCTTTGAAACTACGCAACGGATTTTGATACGGTTTTTTTTAATAGATAGAGTGATTCAAGAGGAAGGTTTATATGTATAATAACATCCATTAAATAGTGGAGAAGTACTGTTATTTTTGAGTTTTGTAATGTGATGTCGTAAATAATTACATTTTTTCCGCTTACATTGCAAACGCAGGCTGAACCCTACAAATACCTTGAATACATTGTTCATTTAATATAGATCTATATGGCCCTTTACACCGTATGATTTAAGTGAATATTTTCGAATATATTACAGATTTAAAAATTGCGGGACGTAGCGTTTGCGGCGGTACCGGCCGGCCGCCATTGCACCCGTGCGAAGCCGGGGCGGGACGCTAGTAATATATAAAATAACAAATAATTACATCAGATTTAATAATCGAAATTATTTTGAATGTACATATACATAAATGATTACATCATAATAGTAATAATCACAATAATTGTTTTAATTCCAATTTGTTGCAACCCTAGCATATTTTCGTGTGGCAGCGTAAGTACCTACACTGGCGGCGGCATCGCGCGACATCAAAGGCGTTGCCTTACTGTAGGAAATAATATTGTAATACTGTGGCGATAGTGTGGTTCTTAACAGACTAGTCCTACCTTCTGCGATTTTCGGATTTTTCGGTACAACTGAAATTCCAAATCACTGGTAGTCTAATATAAATGCCCAGAATTATTTTATGATAACATAAAAAAGTCGTTTAAATTGTTGCTGTAGGTACATTGTACAGATTTTTGATTTCATCAATTGCAATTAATAAAAGAGCAATGCAATTAGTAAAAAGGAGAAATTTTCATTTGCACTAATTTCTACGATCTTCTTGTGATCTTATCATTTTGTGATCAACCCTTCGGGGCTCAATATTTTTAAAAACAATCAAAAGATAAAAGTAATTACGCATAATTTATAATGAATCTCGTTTGCGGCGTTCTTATATCACATAAGATTGATTCTCTTGATCTATTGACATCACAGATCACAGAAACTAAAGGATTGACATACATATAAAGCGGCCGCGGCGCTGCGTAAAGCCGGGTGTCGTAGTTAGCTAAATATAATTACAAATCCAGTTTCCTAATGTTGTAATATTTCGTATAATTACTGTGTTTAATGAACTAAATAACGTTTATAGTTCAGGAAACAACTGAGACTGGCTATTTAACCTTTAAAACAATTTAATTGCGAAATAATTCCTCAATTATTTATCACATTAAATAACTATTGCTAAATGTTATCATATTACTATTACTATTTATATATATTTTATATATATATTATTACTATTACTCGACGATAAGAGGATCAGCATAAAGTTTTTATTGTAAAACGGTGGTCATCATTATAATAATAATCAGTCAATGAATGATAATAAATCTTTTTTTACTGACGTGAATTTTTTTTTTCGTTTCACGTAAGCATTGCAAGTTGCGACTACATCAAAAATAAACTCTGAAGTTACTACGTACGTAAGTAGAAATAAATACTATCTGTTTCGATTACATGAAAATTGAAAACAAAAAATAGTATCATTATCGACTTGTTAATTTGCATATGTGTTGTGTAAAACAATAATTTTACACGAATCGAAACTGTAGCGTTTTCCTTCATGTAAATTACTTTGACGATGTAATTCAGTTGACCTTCTCAATGCAAGCAACCTGCCGCTCCGTACAATACAATACAGAACAGTTCGTTCGTGTGTCGTGGCTTTATTATGTAAATTACAATGTTACAAGTGAAATATTTAACTCGACTCGTGGATTACTCAAAACGACCTGACGACGTCTTGTGTCATCTGCGACCGTAGATAATTGAATACACATGTAGAATATTTAAGATGGTGTGAAAAAATTGCCGGTGACGTGTTCAAGGTGACTAGAGAGTGTAGAGATTGGACTAAAATCAATATGTAGTAAACTTTGAATTTTTCGTTATATACATACATACCTATTAGTATAGGTAAATAACGATTAGAAATCTATTTCTTGCATTTTCGATTATCGATAGGTACTGCAAGAATGTTCACTTATAATGAATTATATTGTTTCTCGAGGTTATAGTGTTATTTATTATTCAGACGATATTTACCGCGAAAATAAAGATATTTACATAATTAAAGCGTCGACAGCCGTGCGAAAAATTCCTCGTTGGAATTATCACATTATTCAAATGTGTCCATGTACAAACATGATTATTGGCAACACAAAACGCGTAAAACAAGACAGGAGCAGTGTTCCTTAGCCCAAATAGGAATGAACGCCTGCCAACTAACAATTGTGTTGTACTGCCGAGACAGGGCGTTAGCGCTGTCGGCCCTTATATATCCTTAAAAAGACCTATCCAACTTCCTTCTACGTGATATATGTGCGCGAGATAAACAATGGTTTTTATTATAAAACGCAATAACAATGGATAGGATTATAATTGGGCGGACGGGTAACTGCTACTTCCTTGTAATAAAAATGTGAGTAAAACAACGTTTTCTGAAAAGTCGATTTGTATGTCATTTATTCGAGATCTTTTTACTAATAGATAGATACATTATCGTTTTGGATCGAGTTCGTCTTTGTGTTGATATCTCTACATAAAATGATCTAAAAGATATATCAACGTAAAACGTGTCTTACCCAATGAATATTTTTGTTCCTTGCTAAATAAAATGCTATACTATGTTACATACACTTTTCTCTATTTGCAACGTCCACATATCCCTGTTTAAATGTTAATAAACATATTCAAGGAACCACACAAGTGGTATCGTGTATCGAGCAATCTGTTTCACTCAACGGGCCGATACTGAAACTGGTATAGCATGTTATGATGGAAGATTGTATACGAGAACCACTCGCATTAGCTAGCTGTATTACAATATAATGTGTATTCAATGTGTTGTGTATAGAGATAAAGCGACGTTCGACTGAAAGCTATGGAAACGATATTGAATGTGATTTAAGGATTTGTAGCGTTTATGGAAGGATTGATTTAACAATCTTTATTTTTATACATTTTTACTAGCGGTCCGCCCCGGCTTCGCCCGTGGTACCTACATGTTTAAACTATCCTATCTCTCAAGTTGGATCGAACTGCATATGGTGTGCGAATTTTATTATAATCGATTAAGTGGTTTAGGAGTCCATTGACGACAAACATTGTGACACGAGATTTATATATTATATTAAGATGTACTTATTATGAGTTTCGTTTTAATCAAAAGGATATGTCGTATGAATATAAAGTAGTTGCTGCAGTAATTTTTCCTTCGTCGTAACGGATTTAGCTAACATTTGTCTTTTATTACAAGGCTCTATAGGTCACAGAACTTGGTCTTGATAGAAAGAAATATCGGAGGAAAGTTTGAAAAGCATTAGTCACATACCGCGCTGCATTTTTTCTCAATGATATTATCTACATTACAAAAGATAATATTTTTATATTGTTTTCACACCCACGTTTACACGAGGACCGGCCTTCGTTGAATATTGTATCATAAATTATGTATCAAATCGGTAACATGGTAGCGTTATTGGATTATTCACAAATTCCTTGATGCGTGTAAAAATAAGTCCTTTTATTTTATTTTGTTTTGCAAAATCTATTACAAACATCAGGTACATGACAAACTAATATTTAAATACTACTTATTTGTTACACATAAACTATATCTTACCTACGTATAAATGTTTTTATCAAGGCTATAAAATACAGCATACAGCTGTATCTATATTCTAATAATATTCATAATTAAAAATCTCTATCGTTATAACAAAATCAAATAAGTAATAGCATATATAACATTATCCATATATAATAGTAACAAGTTTGTCATATATTTAATAACATTTGCATATATTATACATTAAAAACGAAAATATCGCCCGTGCTTTCATACGCAATTTAATGATTAGAATTTTAAAGTTTATAATGAAGTGAAATAAAGAACCAATATAAACGGTCAAAATTATTAAATAAATGTTTTTCCACTTACTGCCAATTAACATTTATTAAATTTGATAAGAATTAAAGCCATGAATTTTAAATGAATTAGGGGTAATGCATATAAATTGTATTAAAATCGTCACGACTGCTGACATGCTATGTTGAATGTTCATAGTAAACACAAGGCCATGGAACGGCATTCAACGTTATACCTTGCGTATTAGACACCATGAACGGTCCTTATTTAATTTTTAATACTTACGTCTCAAATACGCTGTAAATAATGCGAATAATTTTGACCTTAGGTAGTGTGTACTTTGTAGCAACACATTGAATATTCGATGCTTCCTCCCACACTCTGAACACTTTTCTTAACGCCAGGTGGTCATATTAAAAGCTCGATAGATTATTTAGTTGCTTTAGGCATTTTAATAGTGATAAGAATATACATCGCCATGTGAAACTTTAATTCTCATGTGAAAAAGCACAGAACCACACCTTTAAAACTATTTGAAGATCATCTTCTACTAAGTTTGACCAGAGTTAAAATTCATTGTCTAGTTTTGATGACTTCAAAGTATGTGGTTCGACGGTACTTTGAATCTAAAAAGCGCCTATTTTGTTAAAGTTGGACCTCATGAAATCATGACTAACCTCGATGACTAAAATCGAGACCTACAAGTAAATAATATGTTTTAATTTCCTAGTTTGTTGTGTTGTGTTTGTGTGTAGTGCAGTCGCAAAGACGATGCACAAGACGTTCTTCAAATATAATAATGTAAATTTTTCAATATCAAAACATAATAAAAACAAGAAATACGTTATTTAGATTTAAGTAAGGTACCTATTGTACTAACATCTTATTAAGATTTTTTAGGCGTAGGCGTTGATTGAAGCCAGTCGAGTATCCAATAAAACACTATATTTCGCTATTATAGCAGATCAGCTAAGTCAACGTCTTCTGTCCATTATCCGCCGTGGAGGTAATTCAATAAAATTCATAATATTTATTTGACATTCAATAATTTCTCAACATCGAATTAATTCATACAACCTCTTAATTGGCTCGTTATAACTGTGCACCGCTAACGCGTGTCGCATTCGATATGTTAATTATTTAAATTATGTTATTGATTGAATTTTTAATAATAAAGATGAGTGGTTTATTTGTAATTATTAACTCGGTGTATTCAGCGGTTGGGAAGGTTGTGACACTTGACTGTTGTTTTAATGAAATATGTCTCTTTAATTTTGCCGTATTATTTATGTTACGTGAATAAAGCTTCTTCTTTTCTTTCTTTGTTGCCGTAGTTAATAGAATGAAATTAACATTACATGAATTCACGAACACGTTAGCGATTATTTTTGAATAACATTTTATTGTACGTAGTACTTAATAGAGAAAACCTTTGATACCGAATATTCCCTGTCCACATAAGTAATTAATACCTTTCTATAATAACAATAAAAGTTCTAAACAATTTTCACTTCATATCAGACAAAACAATAAAGTATAACATGTTTAATAACAAAGTATAACAGCCTTTTGATCCTCATATACATTAATACGCACATCGAACTGAATTAAAACCAACCCGATCCAAGCCCTATGACCAAATGCATTCAAATGCGTTTGAAAATACCACGTGTCCATACACAGCAATAGTTAAAAGTGACATTCGAAAAATTTAAAAAACAGAATGAGAATCAATTTGCCGTTAATGCTGCTACCTGGCGGCTCCGGGCTCACGCTGATAAAGCGGAGCCGGAGGTCGGGGCAGTGCGCGAGCGCCAGTCGACACAGACGCACGTGTGCGCGCGCCGCTCCCGGTCCTGACCCCACACTAAATGACCTTTACCGGAGAAATACCCATTCGTGACTCGGACTTGTTAAATTAGTGATTTGTGTATTAATCGATTTGAACTTTGGAATTTATTATACGCTATTTATTGCGGCTTTGAGTGACTTTTTATTTATACGATTGTGAGAACTGTGCTCGTTGAACAATTTTTAAAGGATTTATTTGGAATCGTTGTTTATGTAATGTATCTCAAAATGTATATCAAGTCGGAAAGGTTTTATCAGCAGCCGGAAAACCAGCCGCTTAAGGACGAAAGATGTTTTTCGGATTTTGAAGAAGATTTCGATGATCGTGAGTAATATTTATGTTTTATTGTTGACATAATCTGAATGACAAAAACACGAAAAAAAATTAATAATACTACCTTACTAACCTTGCTTATATATTTTATCTCCTTTCTTCTTCCTCTTTAATTTATGTAAGTGAAAAATTGTCAAATGCATAAATTTATTATTGTTTGAAAGTCCGTCGGTAAAATTTATTTAGTGTATCGTTAGGCTTTAGTTTATTTTTTTATTTAAAGCTTATTTTAGTTTTAATTGAAACATTCTATTTATTTATTGTTCTTTATAAATTAAATTACAATAATAAAATGATCGTAAAGTAGAAATGTTACGATTCATGCGCGTTGATGTCTTTTGTTTGAGGATATTAGATCGACTTTCTAACTTTAAAGTAATAATGCCTTTTTATTCTTATAATTATATAACTATTAAAATACTTTCTATAGCATGAATATTATAAATAAAATAAAATACATACATAAGTACAAAATATATGCGAAAACTTTTTTATTTAAACACAGCATATCATTTAGAGCGAATAAAAATAATGTTCAACGTTAAAGAAGTTAAAACACTTTATGATGAAAACGTATTTTCATTTTAATATTAGCTACAGTAAATAAATGTTGAAATCAATTTATAATAAATACGATTTGTATGCGTCATACAATATTTAACCACATAGGTACCTAAAGCTGGCAAAAAGCTTAATTCTCTTCCAATGCCTTCAACCGAGAACAGGTACTTATAATCCATGTAAGGTCCAGACGGGTACAATTGAAAAAAAGGTCTTAATTCCAGACGACCGTTACACTGCCATTTCACCACCAGGTAAGCCCGAGGACTTCGACAAAAAGGCTTTGTGATTGGGCACCAATTACTCGTTAATAAGTTTCGGTGAGCTCAAAGCTTCGGAAAGCTTGGGTAAGCTTAAAACTGGCCATACACGCTAGGGTGTACCTGACAAGTTGATGACCAGCCGTTGAACATGGATTTGATTATTTGTATGAAGAATTATCCGCAGAATTGAACAAGAGTTTTAGAAATGTAAACGATGCTTTAAAAGCTCACTTTTAAGTTAATATTTTAAATGTTGAGCAAATTTTTTACTAACGAAATTTTATTTAATTATCACTATAAAGAAATATGTAATCAGACTAGAAAATTAATTCTAGGTTTCGTACGAAAATAATACAATAAACTTTTGTTACTTTCAAATGTTACAATTTCAATGTTGATAAGAAAAGATAATTTTATTCGTTCTCACAACATTGTTATACTTTAAATTAAAGTACATGTGTTATACTTGAATCATTCTGCGTATATATAGTAAGGAAACGGACATCCTATACAATCATTCATTTACACGAAAATTCAAATTTATTACGCTGTTCACGAATCTAGGTATAAAATGTATATGCGTAAATGTATAATATAAACTATATAGTTAGGTATATACCTAGTTTATATTATGTAGTTTTTGTTTTAGGCTAAGATAAGAATAAAACGATTTTGCGACCACTTATGCACATCTAGTGAAATTCTTCAAAAAGTATCAATAATGAAATGAGGATAACAATCATAGAAAAATAAAGAAATGATACACAATTTAGCTGACTTTATAAAAGTACAATGTGAAAGCCAAGTACGTTGGTTACTTTAGGCTTTGGAAATAAACTCTAATTTTCTATCCAATCCAAGTCAAAATTAAAACTGTATACAATTTTTAATACAAATTACCGTACAAAAAAAGGAAATATGTATAGATAAAAATTTTTTGTCTATACATATTTCCTTTTTTTGTACGGTTCGTTATTGAATAATTTTTGGAGCTTTCACTTGGCAACCTTTGTTAGGTTCCTGTGGAAAAAAGTAAATTATTATACTTACACGATTGTATTCTTGCATTCGGTACATAATATTATAATGTGTGGTTTATGGTTAATATCTCAATTACTCATTTGAAATTTGGCATAGTTTAAAGGCTTTAAATACTGCTAAGAATGATATAAGTATCATAATTATGTCATACGCTAATGGAAGACAAATTATTGAAGATCGGTTACCAGTAAAGATATCTGTATCTTGTATCAATGTAAAATAAGCCATTGTAATACGAAATAATAATTATTTAAAAAGCTATAAACGGTTTTTAATTTTAACAAAATTGTATGTATTAATTTCGCACTTGGATCTATTCAGGAAAAGCATATAAATGTTAAAATTATTTCTAAAACGTTTAATTTGAAGCCATATGCATGAGTTATATTATAAACTAATTACATTTGTCTTTTCGCTTTTCCCTGTTCCTTTATAAAGGGAGCCTACCACTTCCCGTGGCATTTTAGCGTTAAAACCTCTATTAAACATTGATTTATCATTCTCCAAATATTTACAGCCCGATGAGCACGCAAAATGTCTAAGTACATCCTCTTTTTGCGTTTACAATGTGCACTTACAAACAAAAAACGCCACCCTTAGTGTCTGATTTCCCCGGTTACACCCTCGCGCACGTAACGCAGCACACAGAACACAGAAAGATTCAAAACAATCGCATTCTTAGGTACATCTGTATTAACGAAAATTGAAATAATTTGAACTCTATTCCCAAACGAATACAATGCTAGAACGTTCTATGAACGTGTAAGGGATGTTTGCAAAAAAATTAAAAGCCCCCGGCAATTCTTGGAAAGGCCATTCGCCTATTTACCTGACCAATAAAAAAAATGCAGGTAAACCTGACCTGTAGTTGAAGGTTTTTTGAAAGGGCAGGAAATCGACACAATGGGGAACGGTCACGATTGTACGATGGGGTAAATAGGTTTAGTGTCGAAGTGCGTCTCTTTTACAATTATGAGGCTGTGTACGGCATATTTATTTCTATAGAGAATAAATAATATAATTGTATTCATATTACAACTGTTTGAGATATCATTGGAATTTCGAAACCCCAGACTAGGATGTGTCTCTTTCGATTATAAATATTTTCGCCGTCTATTTTGAATTATGCTTTAAATTTCAACATGATATTTGTTTTAGGGTAAATGTGTCAATGACCTTATTATTCGCAAAACTTGCAATCAATAAGGTAAAAATGAAAACTGGTTTCTTAATTCATATTCGATCATTATGTAAAAATGTATCAACTGAAAAAATAAAATAATAAAAATAGATGAATTAATGTGTGTTATGCTATTTTATTTCTCTATTTCAATATGTTCAAATGAAAATTACCTTCAACATACTGAATACATTTCCTTAATGAGGGTGCATTAAAAGTGTCTCCTGTTTTATAAGTCGGTTAACATTCTAGATCACGTGCGATATATTCACGGTCAACTAAGATTCATTTGCACAGAACAAAATATTTTAATATTGGCATTTCCATATTCCATTGTAGCCGAGTCCGTGTCTTATTAAAAATTAGCAAAACATACATATTTACGCATCTCGAGCGACTCGATCGACCGAAGTAAAACCTCAAATACATTTCCATAGCAAATAAACAAACACACGCGTGGGTTCAGGGTTCTAAACCTATCAGAACCGGTCGGCGAAACGAAAAATTTGCATAAATCGTCAACATTTTTCCGTTGGAGCACATTAAAATTCGTAAATTATTCGTTTTATCTCGATGCAGTCAAGGTTGAGGTCTGGGTGAAGGTTAGAGGGTGAGAGAGGTCGTGGGACGCGGGTCGCGCATGCTAATGTTGATTCACCGACCGAAGGCTTGTCACCTCTGACATTTAAATGCGTTCCGATGAGCCGCTTCGCTTATCGAACTTGACTTGTGTGGAGATTTTGTTCGAGAATTATTTTTATATCTCTATATTTTTATGTAGGTTGTAAATCTTAAAAAAAAACATTTAGTTTGCGAAAATATAAATTAAATGCAATATTTTATTGGTTCATCACCAATCAAATAGGGACGTTAACGTTAAGTAATGGATGGAATTAAGAAAAGTTAAAGATATAAAACACTAGGTTCGTTTTATAACAAACAAAAATATCGTTATGGAATTAAAAGACAATAAACTGTATAATGCTATCAATTGCAAAAGCTACATTGTTTTGTAATAACTCCATCATGTCAGACTATCATTAATCTTTTAAGTTTATTGAATTAAATGCTTTTACAACAACGGACACAAGTTGTGAAATTAGAAATTATAACAGTAAATTTATGACTGAATAAGTGTTTATCATAGCCAATAATAATTGAACAATGAAAGTTGTAATTGTGGTATTGGTTTTCTGTTCTTACATTAACGCATTTGAAAGTAAAAGAAATAATAATTGTATCGCTAAATGTAGTAATTGTCTTTTTTCAGTGCATGATACATTTAGTTCATCTATTTCAATTTTATTATAAAATAATTAACATTATCTATCAAGGAAGATAGTGTAAGAAATTCTAATCGTATGTTATTCATGCAACTAATCTTACAGTTTTGTTGATGATTATAATTTTGTAACAATGATATGATATACAAAATATGAGCTTAATATAGCTGAGAACTCTCATAGTTATTTCACGCTATCCTGTGTTCAATAAGCGCTTATATGTTTTCATAAAGATATTTTTAGTTGTAGGGTGTCGCCAGCTGCTAACTAAACTATCACACGCTCGATATAATATCCCGGTAGTATAAAAAAGCATTATACACGAAAGATCAGGCAATTAAGGTATTATTTTAAATATCCTGTCGTTTAATCCAAATTGCGTGAACTTAATAATCATAATATCCCGTAATATCAATTGTAGTTTAAACTGAGATATCTAGATTAAACTGTATTCCGCAGATTAATTCGTTTACTGCTTAAACTGTTGCGTTATGGGTTTTATATAATAATAATAACAAATTACGAAAACACTTTAAACCATAGTTTAAGTTTTTTCATGACTTAACTTAAGTTTAATTTGAAATTACGGGCCTTAGTAACGTTAGAGGCGGGTCGAGTCAACATTGTACAGTGGCAGGGCGGGTTAATTGCGGATTCAGTCCGACCTCGCGTTTAGAAAACTATCTACCGCACTAGAATTTTAATCGTGGCTTTTTTTCCTGACTTCAATCTGCTGTGATTCAGATTATCTACCTACAGCGCGCTGTAAGTCTTGAGTGCCTTTGCGGTTTAGTTCGATCGATGTTTTATTATATTTGGCTTTGAAGTGTTAATGGATCAAAAATTTTATTATATGAAAAGGTTTAGAGATCAATGTTAATATGTCGACTATAAAACTGTTTAAAACTCTTTTCATATAATAAAATTTTTGATATAAATATTGAATATGAGGAATAATTTAAGTCACATCACTATAATATGTTAATAAACTGAAAGCTTTTGCTTATGGTATAAATATGGTGGAAGTTTAACTGTATTTAAACAAAAAGCTCTTACAAGTTTGAAAACAAATATCATACATCGCTACACCAAAACAATCGATACTCAAGACAAAAGTTACATAATTAGTGCCACAAAAATACATAACATAGATGTGTACAAACATTGACTAAATAAACAAAACACCTGCTTAAAACGTTTAACTGTTAACAAGTCGTAAAGTAGGTACGGAACCCGTATGGATATGAACAAAACATCGTATGCGATGGACAAATATTGGTTTTGGTTGAGGTGACCTCTTGTCGACCTCGTTCGGCCGATGACAATCAACTCGGGCTGGTTTAGAGGACAAATATTGCCCCTAATAAGGCGCGTGTCATAACCAATTTTTGTGTATTGAATATCAGTTATGTGAAGTTTGAATGTACATATTCTCATTTTAATGGCGTCATATACATATTAAAAGGCATACTCGTATGTTGTGCTTTGCGATAATAAATTGCACGGAGACATTTTATAATAAAAAATATAATTGCAAAGCTTGATCATTTAATATAATAAGACAATTATATACCTAACAGGATATATTATAATTACAGGAAGATAAATGACAGGAGTCATTAGACTTCGATTAAGTTATTGCAGTTGTTGATACTTTGCGTATGGAAGAAAAGAAAATTATCAAGGTACCAGGTAAGAATATTGTCAAGGTACCAGGCACGCATGATTTTTAACAGCACTTGTGACCTTCCATCTGCAGGTACGTAAAGCTGGCGATGAAAAATTAGCGAAATTAAAAAAAAAAACAACACCAGAATTTGTTGCTTATTTGTTGCTAATTAGTTGCTATAATGACGATTTTGTTGCTCAACCCGTTCGCTGAAAATCAGCAACAGTTCTAGCTTAACATTAAGGTAGCGTGAAGAAATCGTAAAAAGGGATGGATTGTTGCAAAAATGCAGGTGAATTTGTTGCTAATTTGTTGCTGCATAAAAATAGTGAAAATTTTGAATTTTTTTCATTGGCGCCAAAAATAACACTGGCCACGTCAACTTAATTGTCGATTTTCGGTAGTGAAACATAAAAAAAAATTTGTTGCTCCTCACATCGTTCACTGGCACAGTGTACAGAGCCAGCAACAAAATAGAAACCGGAAGTAGAGTTAATTTTGAAGCCGGTTTGCTAGAAATTCGTCCACGCCAGCTTAACTGTCAATTTTCGGTAGTTAAACATAAAAAAAAATTGTTGCTCCTCACATCGTTCACTGGCACAGTGTACAGAGCCAGCAACAAAATAGAAACCGGAAGTAGAGTTAATTTTGAAACCGGTTTGCTAGAAAATCGTCCACGCCAGCTTAACTGTCGATTTTCGGTAGTGAAACATAAAAAAAAAATTGTTGCTCCTCACATCGTTCACTGGCACAGTGTACAGAGCCAGCAACAAAATAGAAACCGGAAGTAGAGTTAATTTTGAAACCGGTTTGCTAGAAAATCGTCCACGCCAGCTTAACTGTCGATTTTCGGTAGTGAAACATAAAAAAAAATTTGTTGCTCCTCACATCGTTCACTGGCACAGTGTACAGAGCCAGCAACAAAATAGAAACCGGAAGTAGAGTTAATTTTGAAACCGGTTTGCTAGAAATTCGTCCACGCCAGCTTAACTGTCAATTTTCGGTAGTTAAACATAAAAAAAAATTTGTTGCTCCTCACATCGTTCACTGGCACAGTGTACAGAGCCAGCAACAAAATAAAAACCGGAAGTAGAAAACAAGTTTATCAGTTTTTTACCGGATACACTTTGGAGAGTGCGCTGCGGAATTGCATGACCTAATTCCGCCATCCCCATTTTTCCATCGTTCGTCGAGGCGCACAGATTCTAGGCATCGCCACATGGTTGACGTTCCATGTACCCGGACAAAGCGGTTCGGATCGTCATTCTTTATTCGAACCGCTAGGGACTGGAACATGCTTCCTGAATCTGTGTTCCCCGACGAGTACAATTTGGAGGTCTTCAAGAGGAGAGTGAACAGGTACATTTTAGGGAAGCGCGCTCCATCTTAGGCCACATCTCAGCTTACCATCAGGCGAGATTGTGGCCAAGTGCTCCCCTATTGTACAATAAAAAAAAAAAAAAAAGTAGAGTTAATAAATTGACGAATTTCTAGCAAACCGGTTTCAAAATTAACTCTACTTCCGGTTTCTATTTTGTTGCTGGCTCTGTACACTGTGCCAGTTAACGATGTGAGGAGCAACAATTTTTTTTTTTTTATGTTTAAGTACCAAAAATCGACAGTTAAGCTGGCGTGGACGAATTTCTAGCAAACCGGTTTCAAAATTAACTCTACTTCCGGTTTCTATTTTGTTGCTGGCTCTGTACACTGTGCCAGTGAACGATGTGAGGAGCAACAAATTTTTTTTTATGTTTAACTACCGAAAATTGACAGTTAAGCTGGCGTGGACGAATTTCTAGCAAACCGGTTTCAAAATTAACTCTACTTCCGGTTTCTATTTTGTTGCTGGCTCTGTACACTGTGCCAGTTAACGATGTGAGGAGCAACAATTTTTTTTTTATGTTTAACTACCAAAAATTGACAGTTAAGCTGGCGTGGACGAATTTCTAGCAAACCGGTTTCAAAATTAACTCTACTTCCGGTTTCTATTTTGTTGCTGGCTCTGTACACTGTGCCAGTGAACGATGTGAGGAGCAACAAATTTTTTTTTATGTTTAACTACCGAAAATTGACAGTTAAGCTGGCGTGGACGAATTTCTAGCAAACCGGTTTCAAAATTAACTCTACTTCCGGTTTCTATTTTGTTGCTGGCTCTGTACACTGTGCCAGTGAACGATGTGAGGAGCAACAATTTTTTTTTTATGTTTCACTACCGAAAATCGACAGTTAAGCTGGCGTGGACGATTTTCTAGCAAACCGGTTTCAAAATTAACTCTACTTCCGGTTTCTATTTTGTTGCTGGCTCTGTACACTGTGCCAGTGAACGATGTGAGGAGCAACAAATTTTTTTTTTTATGTTTAACTACCGAAAATTGACAGTTAAGCTGGCGTGGACGAATTTCTAGCAAACCGGTTTCAAAATTAACTCTACTTCCGGTTTCTATTTTGTTGCTGGCTCTGTACACTGTGCCAGTGAACGATGTGAGGAGCAACAATTTTTTTTTATGTTTCACTACCGAAAATCGACAGTTAAGCTGGCGTGGACGAATTTCTAGCAAACCGGTTTCAAAATTAACTCTACTTCCGGTTTCTATTTTGTTGCTGGCTCTGTACACTGTGCCAGTGAACGATGTGAGGAGCAACAAATTTTTTTTTATGTTTAACTACCGAAAATTGACAGTTAAGCTGGCGTGGACGAATTTCTAGCAAACCGGTTTCAAAATTAACTCTACTTCCGGTTTCTATTTTGTTGCTGGCTCTGTACACTGTGCCAGTGAACGATGTGAGGAGCAACAATTTTTTTTTTATGTTTCACTACCGAAAATCGACAGTTAAGCTGGCGTGGACGATTTTCTAGCAAACCGGTTTCAAAATTAACTCTACTTCCGGTTTCTATTTTGTTGCTGGCTCTGTACACTGTGCCAGTGAACGATGTGAGGAGCAACAATTTTTTTTTTATGTTTCACTACCGAAAATCGACAGTTAAGCTGGCGTGGACGATTTTCTAGCAAACCGGTTTCAAAATTAACTCTACTTCCGGTTTCTATTTTGTTGCTGGCTCTGTACACTGTGCCAGTGAACGATGTGAGGAGCAACAAATTTTTTTTTTTATGTTTAACTACCGAAAATTGACAGTTAAGCTGGCGTGGACGAATTTCTAGCAAACCGGTTTCAAAATTAACTCTACTTCCGGTTTCTATTTTGTTGCTGGCTCTGTACACTGTGCCAGTGAACGATGTGAGGAGCAACAAATTTTTTTTTTTATGTTTAACTACCGAAAATTGACAGTTAAGCTGGCGTGGACGAATTTCTAGCAAACCGGTTTCAAAATTAACTCTACTTCCGGTTTCTATTTTGTTGCTGGCTCTGTACACTGTGCCAGTGAACGATGTGAGGAGCAACAATTTTTTTTTATGTTTCACTACCGAAAATCGACAGTTAAGCTGGCGTGGACGAATTTCTAGCAAACCGGTTTCAAAATTAACTCTACTTTCGGTTTCTATTTTGTTGCTGGCTCTGTACACTGTGCCAGTGAACGATGTGAGGAGCAACAAATTTTTTTTTATGTTTAACTACCGAAAATTGACAGTTAAGCTGGCGTGGACGAATTTCTAGCAAACCGGTTTCAAAATTAACTCTACTTCCGGTTTCTATTTTGTTGCTGGCTCTGTACACTGTGCCAGTGAACGATGTGAGGAGCAACAATTTTTTTTTTATGTTTCACTACCGAAAATCGACAGTTAAGCTGGCGTGGACGATTTTCTAGCAAACCGGTTTCAAAATTAACTCTACTTCCGGTTTCTATTTTGTTGCTGGCTCTGTACACTGTGCCAGTGAACGATGTGAGGAGCAACAATTTTTTTTTTATGTTTCACTACCGAAAATCGACAGTTAAGCTGGCGTGGACGATTTTCTAGCAAACCGGTTTCAAAATTAACTCTACTTCCGGTTTCTATTTTGTTGCTGGCTCTGTACACTGTGCCAGTGAACGATGTGAGGAGCAACAAATTTTTTTTTTATGTTTAACTACCGAAAATTGACAGTTAAGTTGACGTGGCCACTGTTATTTTTGGCGCCAATGAAAAAAATTCTAAATTTTCACTGTTTTTATGAAGCAACAAATTAGCAACAAATTCACCTGCATTTTTGCAACAATCCATCCCTTTTCCCGATTTCTTCACGCTACCTTAACGTTAAGCTAGAACTGTTGCTGATTTTCAGCGAACGGGTTGAGCAACAAAATCGTCATTATAGCAACTAATTAGCAACAAATTCTGGTGTTGTTTTTTTTTAATTTCGCTAATTTTTCATCGCCAGCTTTACGTACCTTCCATCTGCCTCGATCGACCGTCGTTAGGTCGACGCAGGTGGTTGGGTACTAGGCAAACATAAACATGACGGTGTTTGCTCTCGGCCGGTCCCGGGTAAACACAGACAGGTGGGATTCGGTGTGCACTGCGTGAATAGTAATCGAACACGCTTCTCGGATTTAATGTTTTGAAAAAAATCACAAACCTGATTTGCGTTTGATCTGAACAAATAATGGGGCACTCCTACAGAATGTAATTTCTTTAAGATTGGAACGTCGTACGATGGTTTCAAATAATCACATATTTACGAATTAAAGCAACTGTTTTTGAAATATTATCAAGTGAATGATTCCTCTTCTCGATTCTTTTGCTCGAAGTATTTTATTTCCTCGTTTGAAATACATTATCACTACTTCTGTTCTTGTAATAGAGGCTTTATTATCCTAGTATGCTTGTGTGATGTTTCTATCTGCGTTTGAGTTGAATTTACTGTAACCCAGCTGGACTTATGACTATTTTTGGATTTCTAATTTGTTCTGATAGGATACATGTTTCTAGATAAGTCAAAACGAACAAAAATCAATTGGAGAACAACCACCCCCAGCTACACTTCCTGCCCCAAAATATATTTACATAAATTCATGAAAATGTTTGTTAAATGTTCACACCTGTTCGGCGAAGTCCCGATCTAGTCTTGGGAGGTCAGGTGGAAGGTTCGCCCACGCCGCTCGCGTGGCCGGTGTACGTAAACATGGCTTTTTGTTGATTTTTCTATTAGGTCTCAAGTGGCAGAGTGGACGTTACTGTCGTGTTTGCTAATAGACTTGTTTCTTCGTCGACGGCTATTGAAATATTATGCATGTGAATTGAACGTTGATTTTGTTTTTGGACTAAATACGTATCGGATGAACAAGCATTCTTACATTATTAGTGTAATATGATAATGCAGATATACTTTGTATAAAATAAGAACACCTTCTTTTTAATCTAAATCAGAGGAAAGAAGGAGCATGTGAATTGCTGCTCTTTGGTTAGAATGTATTTGTGCGTTATGTTTATTATGTGTTTAACTTTATTTCTGAAGTGATAATATAAACTTGTGAACTAATCGGTTTCAATTGTAGGTAACAAAATACATTAATCGATTCAATTCATCGATTAATTGGAAGTTCAATCAGATGTTTTTATAACAATGGATATTTGCACAAGTCTAATACTATATCACAATACTAATTACATGAAGGAATGTAGCATAAAATCTATAGACAGATCAGATAAGCGACACCTATACATCATACTTATATAGTTTGATGAACTTTACAACTAATCACGGCATGCTCTTTTCCGGCATAAAACCTGTTCGCGTTTCCTTGTGTGGTGACTTGTTAGGCCTAGACATGTCAACTGTCAACACGCATTGTCCTGTGTCAACTCATTGTGGACCTCGAGCGGGGGATTGGCACTGGGCTCGCGTGGTGTGCTTTTGTTTTAGATATTGTCTGTTTGGTTTGCTAGTTTGGGATTTTAGTATATGCAATGTGGTGCATGTAGATTAGATATCTTGAAAATGAGAGATGAATTGTGTTAGACATGACTTCATTGAGGTGATTATGGATGCTATTACTCGATTCTTTAGTTGTTTCAATTCTATGAATCCATAGAAATAAATAAATATGCTATGAAAAATTAATTATTCAGTTCTACTTTCAAAATCAAATCAATCAGTTTATGTGATACAATATCCGACGAAATCTTGAGAATTCACGAGATAATCGCCATAAATATAAATTAAATATTTTGGGTCAACGCTTCACAATATATCGTAACTATTTGAGGACCATAAAAGGTAAGTTCGTATCAAGTTACAAGCTTTATAGGTATTTTAGTGTTAATCTACCGATCACTTGACACGGCAATCACGTATTGGTTATGCGTATATGTGGAGTCATATAGGTTGGGTGACGGTGTGCGACGTGCTGCCATTTGGGGTCGCGACGTACGGTACATTGTTTGACGACGGTGACCCGCGCGTGTGAGCTGTGACCCGGCCTGTGGCGCGAACTGCTTGATAAATATTTATTAAAGTTGACAGAGAGAGTTTGATAGGTTTAGAGAGCTGTTAAAATTTGATGATATTTGAGGTTGGGAAATTGGGAAAGTATATGGTTTTGATATTTCCAGTCACACTGTGCCATTTGCCTCTGTATAATATAGTGTTTACTGTTTAGTAGTATCAAAAAATTTTATCAGTATTTAAAAATATTTTTATTAATCTCTAAATACATATATCCGCTACATAGAATGAAATAGAACTAGAATAGGAATATGTATTTATTTAACCATTTATTGTACCACACCATTTAACATTACAATTTACAGTATTATAAATATTTGTATAGATGCGAGGTAAAGTACAAAAGGTGACCTTATCGCTTAAAAGCGATTTCTTCCAGGCCGTATGTATCTGTCTGAAAAATTACAAAAGTACTAGATTTTTGAACTGATCGCTATCGCTTATAACTTGCGCCATACAACATCTCAAGAGTCGCAAGGCACACGCGGTCGCAACTCGCAGCTCGCAACAATGTGGCGTACACATAACAGTAATTTACATTACTTTAGGTTAACGAAGTTCCTGTTGTATGCATATTGTTTACGCGTTGTTAACTATATAACTACGAGGCCTCGGCCATTCATGATAATTACCATATTAAAATGATTGTACAAATATATTTATACGCTTGAAGTGTGAAGACTGCATAGATAGATATAACTACTTATATTTAGTTTCTAACTGAAGAACTTTTGAATTATTTTTGTTCCTTAAATAAGAAATTAGCGATTAGGTACGTTTATATTTTAAGAGATGAATTTAATTTAAATAAAATTTTCTAAAACAACAATGTTATAACGTAGATTAGTTAAAAAACCCATTATTCATTATTAAAAGTTAAAACCACATCACCTGACTACCGAGATATCAATTATTGATAACACAGGTACTTTGATATTCAAAGAACAATTTTTTAAGACTTTACTTCTGCTTCATCAGCTTCTACGACTCCAAAGGCCAACCATTATGTATGATTGCAATTAACAAATCGTTTATTAACATATAATATTGACATTAAAAGCGTCCGTTACATAAAATATATCGAATGGAGAGTCCAACCAACGGTCGCCGTTTCCTCTCAGCCAGCGCAAGCGTCGAGCCTTCCTAGCTGCCGGAAGACATCGTTCATCGCTCACCTTGACAATTTTCGACCACGTCCGCCCAATAATTACCACTTGATTCGATTCAAAACTATCGATTCGACTGTCGATATTTCAAAACCACCATTCGTTATTCGAGTTTCTAATGCCTATAGGCTGTACGTTGATTTATTTTATGATTGAGTCAAATGCGGGCTCCGTGCGGCTACCTGGTAATAACTCTATCTGTGCTCATGTTTATCGCGATTGACTTTTAAATATTACGATTTAAATCAATATTTTTGAACTGATCCAGAGTTCTGTTTTTTAATCCTTTGAGTCAAATTCCATGAATTTATTTTCTATTCACATAAAAAACTTGTCCATCTAAATTCTAAACTAGTAAATTTTGTTCAACGCCAAACGACGCATGTGGTCCGCCAACCCGAAGCGATTCACAATATATTCCTTTTGTGCCTGAATAACCTAATATAGATGTTAATACATTGATCTCTCACAGATAAACCCATTTACACCAACGTGAAAACGAATACAATGGTCCCATTTGACATGATTATTACAACGCGAATAAATATAATGGTAACAAAACGCGTCAATTTGAATTCTCTCATAACCCATCTGATTATGAGTCGACCGTGGGCTTTATTATGGAAAATCTAACTGCAGTTGCCATATAAATAGAGTCATCGTCGTTATATAACAAAGGGGACAAATAAATTTGAAACGATATCGTTAAGGATAAATATAAATTTAATATAATGAACGGACTGTATTCACAACATTTAAATTACTTCCCGATAATATTATCGAAAGTTTATGTTGACATTTTTGTATCAATTATAAAGGTATCTTATCTGGTTTCCTCGATTTGTTTAAATTAATTCCGTTTAAATACAAATAAGAAAAAACATGGAATTAATAATAAAAAAACAGTTTCCTTGGGATCATAAAAGGCAACTTTCACCATAAATTATGACGTTATGAACTCCACCTTTTAATGGACATTAAAAGTGTAATATCATGTTATGCATTATTAAATAGATGCAGGGTCAATTAATTAATGTTTTAGCTGGCTCGTTGGCAATACTTGAGTTTATTCACACAATGTATCATAGTTGCTATGACAGTCTCGTGGAGCTTTTAACGAACTTATCGGATTGGACACTTTTACACATCAACGATTGTGGTCACCATGAAGGTTATAGTATAAAGGACCCTTTAAATAGATAACAACTTGAACTTAAAATGATAAACGTTTATTGTCATGTATAAAAAAATATTTATTTAATTTAATATTTTACGATTTACGATAAAGCATTGTTGTGAAGCGCATTTGTTTGACCATTATAAAACTTCAAAGGACGCGTTAACGAGCGACAACATTGTATTGTATAATTGTTACCCAAAACCATTACCGAAAGTCTTTCCGTCTTAATTCAGTATGCAGTTGACACCGGCGCACTCGTCATGTGCCAAGATGGTTCAGATTGGTGGAAAGCTAGCGGGTTAATTTCGCCTTCAAACGTGCCGCGAGATTCATATCTCGAGCGGCTGGTTGGCGGGTCAGCATAGTGCAACTTTTTGTAAAGCAAACGTAATGTCACTGTAATGTCTTGCAGCGGAGGTTAAGATACCTCGGTCATGTTTACCCGACGGGAATGTGATGTTGTTAAATGTGAAATTTCGTGCACGCTACATTCTTGACCTGACATAGCTGAAGAATGCAACAGATAGCCCAAAACGTTGATAGGCATCGGTTCAAGATGAAGTATGTGTCCCATATCTATGGTTTTCAGTCAAAGAGAAATTCTAGGACAATTTGTTTTTTATTACTTTAAGGTGAAGTTAATTGTCTCATAAACGGTGCCCTATAGATAAATTTTAACTGTATTTTATCAGTACAGGGTTTAAAAGTAATATACTGATATATACTAATATGGTAAATTACAAAATAATGTAACGTTATAATAAATAAATTGTTCTTGTAGAATGGAAAGCTCTTGTAGGTACCTACTATCTTGTTTTATTTCAAATATTAACAATGTTATTTCACTACTATCTATTTTAATAGCAATTTACGAAATTATAACGACATCATTTTCGGCATAGTCGCTTTTAATTTAATTCCTTATCTGATACATACACGACATTACAAAGATAAGTGGAATATTTACATGAGGTAAGCTTTTACTCAGATAAACATTTACTGAAGAATTATTAATATAGTGCATCTGCGCATAGTGGAAGTGATTTAACCTAGAAACATGTACGTATGTTAAGTTTGCATTTCAATACATAGGATATTATAAATTCAAATAGTTAAATAACTGTGATTCATACTGAAACTGAAGTTGTTTATTGATTAGAAAAAATACTAAAATAAAAGTTCATGTTATATTCCTAACAGAAAACAAAGGTTAGATTTATTACTTCGTCATATTGAGAGTTCTATAAAAATTGTCATATTACTTCTCATTAGGAAAATACATAGAAAAAACAGATCACAATTGCGTATAGATTTACCAATTTTATATTTTCTCGGATACTACAGTTCGTATGAACGATGTTGATGTGTGCACAGCACAGTCAGTCGGGATGCTATAACCAGTTGTGAGTCAGTGCGCCATACTGGGACGACGTAATTGTGATGTGACATTTTTGCGAGAGTTCACCCGATGCTATCGAGTGTCAATGTTAAGGGCAACGCGCGGATTGCTGTCGGACTGATGTGCTTGTTCGAAAATTGTTGAATATATGTTTAGTCATGTATGAAGATCGTATTGCACAATCTTCAGCAATATTTATTAAATTATCGCTAGTAGTTTTATCGCGAAGGAGTGTGAAAAGTGCACTTTTCGTAACTGACTAGAGCAGTTTTTGATAGGCAAGTTATCATAGGCATATTTGTTCATAAGTATCGGTAAAAAATACGTCTCACCTGGCTATCAAATGGGTGAATGTCGATCTTATTTCGGACTTGAGACTACGATTATCCAGATCCTTTCAGTGCTTCAATCGTGATTGGGTAAAAACATCCACCTATTTTTTTTTTCATTTGACCAGGGTAGCCATTACTTCTCTCAGAAGGCATATGACCCGTAGTGCCAACAAATATGAGATCATGATAATAATAAATGTATATTTTGTCATCAGGTGAAGGCGGCGGGGGAGCAGCTCGACGTTGCGCGCGCGATGCGGCGTCGCCGGCGCAAACGCACGCGCCGGCGCCTACGCCACAAGCACACACCGTCAAGAGTGAGAGACTCAGTCCACATGAATCTAACGCATCCAGGTAAGGTGTTTTAAATGAATATGTGTAAAAATATAGCACCTTTGTAATTCTTATTCGGTGGTTAAAGGTGATAGGAGCTCATTTTAATCAAATTAATATCAAAAATACTAACTGATGCTGTCTTGAGTTTTAAAGCAAACGTATCTCTATCTAAAAATTCTTCTCTTTATTTTCTTAGTCAGCAAATACCCTCTTAACCAATACAGCCTTCTGTTCTATCACCTCAAGTCGTCGTATCTACCTCCTTTTGTCCAATATATCGAACTTTTTTAAACCAACGTCTATATTCAAATGTGTGTGTATGTCTGTCAGATCTCGCAGCGTGACACCGTCGACATCGTCGTACCCCGGCACGCCGCCGGAGCGCGGCAGCCCGCACGCGCCGCCCGCGCCCGCGCACCCGCCGCGCAACTACTCGGACATCATGCGCTCGCTGGCGGCGCGGTACAATACGCACCCGGCGAATGAGTGAGTTACTGGCTTAGTGGCTTTTCAAGGGTTAATATGACAGGGCCAAAAAAGGGTAACTGCTGGACGGGTGGAGTACGTAACGCTCCCGTAGTTCCGCCCAAGGCAGCATGACGGCAGACAAAGAAGTTTTAGTCAGTAAGAATCCGACATAACCCACAGCTCTTTCCCGGGGCCGAAGATACCTATGCAAGATTTTCCGACTTAAAAAAATGTTGACCTGTGATGCAAAATAATAAAAATGGCTGATATTGCTCGGTAAAGATGTAGGTTTGTAATGGTTAAAGAAGTTTTACAATCGGTCGAGTATATTATTAATTATAGGTGCGAAAATACGGTAGCACTTGAATATGTAAATTTATATTATGTGTTATCAAGAAACCAATTTACAATATTTCAGCACTTAACTAACCATTTAATAATTAGAATATCGAGGCCTTAAGAGACAGTTCTTCTCGTAACATTGACAACCTTATCGTCCTCTGTGCATGGCCTTTAAAAACTAATGCTATTCCGTGCTAATGCTGTGAACGTTCATAATATAACCTTTCAATGTAATTTGTTATGACAAATGTATGTGATAAAATGCAGATAAAATTAGAATTTCACACCAGTATGCGTAATGGTATTAAATTGTAATGTGTTTAATATATCTTGCCATAAAACATTACAGATTCCTATCAGCTACTTCTTAAATATAAAAACAGCAAATATGGGTACACACGTAGAATATTTATGCGTCTTCAAACGGCACTCTATCTTAGTCAAAAGAAAATGTAATAAAGATGTATAAAGAGCGCAACTCTCGGTATTTAAAAATGAAACAAGCCATAAACATGGAAAAATACGCAAACAAAATAGTATAAGATGCATATTTTATGATCGGCGTCACGTGTTAGCGCATTTGCATCACGTCACATCACAATACCTTACGACCCGCGGGTCACCGACCGGCTAGTGATGCCCAAATCGATTTGCATATTAATCGATTTGATCGCGTTCAGTCGACAAATTTACATGATTCGTGAGAACCGATGTCCGAACTTATGTTATATTAATGAATTGTTCATCTCACGGTGTCGGGTTAGTGACCTCTGTCAATTTTAATTACGATTCGTCCGATTGGTGGCCGAGTGTCTCTTCTGGTCGCACGCACTCTACAAGCTATAACGACCTATCGGCGGTCGAGCAAAGACCTATTTTCGCTTGTTCGATTATCGCTTAACGCTCGAATACTCAATGTCGTGTATAGTTAAACACCTGCACTCAGTGATAAATATTGTTTCACCTAATGAGATAACCAAAGTAAATAACTATTTCGAATTGCATAAATTAAAATTTAAGTAATTGAGTCTTTATATAGAGTAGTGTTATCGGGAACTGTATAAATCGCGTAATCTTGCCGCTTTGTTGTGATTTATTGCGTTGTTTAGTGAATAAAACCATGTTTTAACAGAAATATAATAAATTGCATTTTAATACGTGTTTTGTAAGCCATTATATACCAATGCAACGTTAAAAACTTTATATAATAGAGATATTATTGTATCCATATCACTCTTTACATTCATATAGCAATTTTAAAATTTCAAACACATTATTACCCGCCCATACAATTCCACAGATACTTTAATAGCCGAGATATTATAATCTGTACAATTTTGTAACATTTTCTTATCTAACCTTTTGACGTTAGTAAAAATACCTGACCCGAGGCTCAATTCGGCCATTTATTCGCGCTATAATTATGTCCAGCTCTGTTATTATACAATTTTCAAGGATATTGCATAAAAGTTTAGCCGCAACAGTAGTGAGTGATAATCATAAATTATGAACTAATGCCGGGTATTTTGAATAATGTCTGTGAATTAGTTCGACCGTGCTCCCATTATGTTGTTAGAGTAGGATTTGAGAACTTTTATTTAGGTTATGTTGTATGTAAATGAGGATAAATTATATCTTTCTTTTGAACATTATAATATTTAAGTTTCGTTTTTGTGATATGTATTTACTAAGGTTGATATGTCTTTGTGATTTCCGACATAGTTAGTTGCTATAAATTCTTGCGAAATCACACATTAAAACAGACAATACTAACAAAATCTATGTGATATTATGAACGGGACATTAAAAATAAAAAATTACGCTGTATTTTATATTACTGCGATAGAATACGTAAGAGGCATTATTTTATTTTTATTTATAATGTAAATTTATTTTATTTTTTATTTATTTACTTTATTTTTCATATTCTTTCTTTATATATTGTATAGTCTGATGTTGGAATTAGAAGTTTCACACGCAGGAACTTCATTTCATATTTGAAAATTAAAATGAAGAGGTTAAATTAAATCATGCATGTAATAACTATTATGTATATGTTTAAATGTAATATAGTAGCCATTAGGTTTAAAGATAATCACACGCAGGTTGTAATAATATTCTAACATACACTTGCCTGCAATGTAGCACTTCATATTATTTGCTCGGTGTTAAAGGTTACACAGTCTTTCCTTGAATGCAAATAAAGTTTAGATGTATCATGCAACTTGCGTTTTGATATTTTGTTCATAATCTTTTAATGTTGGGCTTAAGATTATCTTGGTTGCTTAAAAAAGGTGAAGGATTGGTATAAATATTGCGAGACTACAAAAGAAATAACAAAATGTGGTGACTCAATTGATGCGCTTTAACTAAAAGTCAAACGGTATAAAGAAATTTGCATAATACTGTTTTATATATTTATGACACTGCTTTTATATCTTGTCATAGAAAAAAGTTTAGGAGGTATTTGAACTCTCTTTTGCATACTGCAAATATCTATTTGGTAGAATTCCTTAATTTTTTGGTAATATTTTATGCTGAATCAAAGCAGCAATCTCGTAGTAGTTGCTACATTTATTTTACATAGATCATAAAGTAATAAGTCGTGTACTAATGGATACAAATCAACAGGTTTTTGTGTAAATTGCCTTTTATAGATCAAGAACAAGAAAAATACGAGAACTAAGTAAACAATACGCTTGATATCTGACAAATATATAATTAATTAAACGGTAGGTATGCACCGTTCTTTTTTTTTAAAACTAGTAATGGGATTACTTTCCGGCATTTCGAGGTTTGACTGGGTAAATTAAATGATATTTTATATTAATTATGTAAGATGATTATGTATAAGAAACCGCCTACTACAATAACTAGTAAGTAGAAGAAGTTTAAGCATCACAAAACTAGTTAGTGGATCTTCAAAATATGCGGTTCACGAAAGAAATTTATATAAATTAATACGACACATTATAAATATTAACTTTGGTAATGGTACTGTAATAAGCTCTTTATCTACTTCTATACAATATCAATGTACCTTATTTCACCACATTTCACTTCGACATTAAGATCGTCCTTACCATACGGCTAAATAAGTTATAATCTTTCTTTTTCTGTGTGTAGTTATAAGCTTCCCTGTATGTACTACTGTATTGAAGTGTTAAATACATAGATTTTTTTATACTAAATAATCATATTTGTTCTAGTTACTTCCACCGTGTGAACGGCTTCGGTCTGGAGCCGCGCGCGCCGCTCCCCCAGAGCGACGTCAGCGACACGCCCGTTGGCGGCCTGTTTGCGAAGCTCGCGCAGCAGCAGGGCGGCCCGCCCAGGCTGCCCGCCTTCCCTGTCATGATGGATATGAGCGCTACTAAGGTATTGTAATGTTTATAATAGTTTTTATATTGCATGTTGCGTAGTTTTAAAAAAGTTTTATAATTGTAAATTAGTGTATGTCTTTAACTAGGGATTCTTACTGAATTTAAACAATGATGACAGATGTGTAATGTGTATTGTAATTTATGTTGTTTAGGAGTAGAAATAAAGTTTTCATAATATACGTGATAGTAAAATAAGAGTAATATAATTTGAAAAATGCAATTTTTAAGTCTGAAACAGTGCAATAAACACAAATATACAAATGATAATAATACCTATCTATAAATAAAAGCATTTTTGTTTCCCACAAGATTTATTAACTTTCTTATACAAGTGGAATATTATTATTCGACCTGCAATAAATTGTTAAATGTCATTTATAGCAAATAACAAAAACAGTGCAAGAGAATTTTGCAATTCAGTTAAACAATAATTGACAAGTCAAAATTAATTGACAGCTCGATTTCTGTTTCTGCAGTTATTTGCAAATATGTATTTATCGACATTAAAATATTCATTTGTACTATTTGATTCGAACAGTACATAGAAATTTGTCTACTTTTGCACAGTTACACACAGATATCAAATTTCACTTCTCTTACTCCATTTGAAATGTTATTTAAAGAACATTATATTGTACGATTTATATTTCAAAATACATTATAATCAAGCTTCAATTATAGCCTTGTTCAAAGCGTAACATTACGAAATAAAACCTTTTTGAGAGTATTATTAAAAATATAAAAACATTGTTTTACAATTTCCTCTAACGTCATGCACATTGCTAACAGCAATGCCAGTGCCCCTATGAAATAATTTACGCTCAGCTGATTTCTCATTTCATAAGCGCGTCTTTAAAATTCATTAATGATTATAAATTCTGTGCGCACTGACCTTCCAGGTCTAATTGTACCTGTTCACCGTTCCATAGTTCACGGCTATGATTAAAACCTCTTTGTATAATGCCCACGCGACTATCTCTAAGATCTTTATTAGACGTAGTTAATTTATGTTAATTCGGGGATCTATGAAATCATAACGCGAGTGTAGCGTGCTTCCTTTGAGCTATTAATTGAGGTAATTATGTATGATAAGCTCGCCGACCTTTACACTTCCTTCGGTAGTGAAGATAAGATAGTGTGAAGTGTGGCGGTTGTTAGTGCCCGCGCAGAATTGCTAGGGTTGCCATGTGACAATACTACAGTCAATCGCAGTTGGATAAATGAAAAACTACAATAACCTGATTTTAGTTATAATACTTATTGTAAAAGAACCGTTGCAGCTCAAAGAATAGCGAGTAATAATGTAATTAAAAATTAACTCTACTTCTGAAAATGAAATTTTCGCACATTTCCCTAGATAGATCGAAACTCTTCTTCTTTGATGCAATGTTTTCTGATACCCTAATTAAGCTTAATTATGCAGCATAAAGCAGTCCTATACAACCATATACATAGGAAATAAGCACCTTTAGCAACAGCTAAAGGTGAAACATAGCTCAATCATCGAATTTGTAGCTCCCCATTGACAACCCTAAGCGGGGTATATCCGCCCCGCCCCTGGCGCGTGCACCGAAGCATCTCTCGCTGGAGCTAACTGGAGCTGCACTAATTGGCCCCAGCACGCGCCGAGAGCGCGCGATACGTCTGCCATGTGAAATCGGCGCGCCCGACTTGTGGTTCTTTTTAGAGTTCTTAAAAAAGACCTAAAAGACCGTTGAAACCATGGGTTTTTGTAGTTAGGGATTGGATACGTTGCTTTGGCTAGCTATTTGCCAATTCTGATATTGACAACAAGCACAATGAAACGAGACAACGACTTGAAATTGTAACCATTTTATTAATCAACACAATATAATTGCATTACAAAACTCTTTATTCTATTCCCTTAAGTGGCCTTGCGTCACAGATCACACCGTACAACATTTTTAATCGATGAAATAAAATAATGAAACGCTACGGAGCTCTCTAATGTGCACGATCGACACGCGCTTGGCCGGTTATAACAAACGAGTAAGAGGCACGCGAATTGCAGTATGCGATTTTTGCACTTATTGGATTTCAACTTTCTAAGAAAATAAACGTACTTCGGTTGAAGTTCAGCTGCTTCGGTGTAATTTAGATTGCGATCCATGAATTGCACTGTTTACTTTCTAATTTTGGTATCGCGGCTATCTGATAGCGCGATATTAACATGATTTGTTACATTTCTCTTTGTGCCCTTAAACTATAAATTTATAGAATTTATTCTCACCTGTGAAGAGAAACGGGAGCGCGGAAATAAGTCGTGAGATTAATGACTGCGGCTCGTGCGGACGATAGGGCTGGCGAAGATAGCTAAACAAAAGGTATCTTGCAAAATGTAAAACTCTATGATCCCAAGTACAAAATGGTTGCTAACAAATAAATTTCTAGAAAGTACCTAGAGTTTTTACTGATAGAGATAAAATCTGCATCAATAAAGTAATAAAACTACATACGATGACCAATGAAACATTAAATATCGCATTTGATAAGGAACCAATAAATTCCGACAAACGTTTTAGAGAAGCCGTAAGTTGGCAACCCTAACGAAAATTGCCCGCGCGTGCTGCTACGTGCTCGAATCGCGCGCGCGCGCCTCGAAACTTTATCTAGAATGAGAACACCTTTTTTACCTTACAGCAATTAAAAAGATAGATTGCAATTTGACCCGCGGGCGGCTAGCGTGACGACGTCGAGCATTATTATGATGAATGCCGGCCACTTATGAGCGAGTGGTCTCAATCAGATAATGGCCCATTCTTTCGTGTTTGCTTAACACTGCCATAACCTGACCAGCTACCAGTAATTGAGTTTCTAAATGTCATGGCGCGATTGTTGTGGACGGGACATGGTCATAAATTAACTCGAAAAATATGACTGCCGTGCTTTGAATCGGAATGCGTTGAAATCTTTTGGGTGGACAGATTTTACAGTTGAATTCGGGAGACTATCTCATACATATTCACAAATCACAATAACCGTAATATTATATTGAAATAAATAAGTGCAACATAACAATATTCTGCATGTTTGTGTTTTACACTAAAACGGATAACAGAAAATAAAGTTAAATACCGTTTTATAAATTATCCCAAATCTACTTTGATTTAAATATTACAAGGACTATTTATGTCGAGCAAATTTCAAGCTTTCAAGTTCCAACTGTCTAATCGTAACTGACTGTTTCGCAACAAAGTTCCGTATTCTGTCACAATGCAGATACTTTAAAAGTACAACGGTTGTAAATTTTATTAGTCAGTCAAATGGAAGAATAATAATCATTATATTATAGATAAATTAAAGCCTTAAGCCTGAATATCGTGTTTAATAGCTCGGAATATTGTTATAATTACATGGGTAGTACCGTAACTGATTTTGTATGCGTTATTAATATAATAAGCAGTGTAACAACAAAGTACAGTTTTGTTTTGCATTATGCTACAAAGATGTACTGTATTTTATAGGGTATTTAGATAATATTGTTTCTTTAATCTTTATCTTTGAATAAGCCAATTTTTAGTATTTTTAAAACTTTTACTAAGCTTCGCTATTGTTTTGAATATAAATATAATTTTCTTTAAGAAAAATTACAGCAAACAAGTTACACTAATTGAAACGTATCTATTTAGCGTCATATAGCCTTATCTAAATAAGTCCCATCTTCCACAGACATTACTAGCGATATCGCGGGTGAGTCGCACGGGCCGATCACGTCGGAAACGCGTCGGTGTCGGCTCGGCGCCGGAACACTCTCCGCTCGATCTCTCCGCGGCGGGAGAGAGCGCGGCGAAGAGGGCGCGGCTCTCCGCCAGTCCCAGCACGAGGAGTGATGACGATAGGGACCGGGTGTCGAATGAAGGTGAGTTGGTAACTGATCACTACAAAGTATAAAGCAAAGTCGCTTCCTGCATCTGTCCTAATGTCTGTAGGTATACTATTTTTGCTTAGATCTTTAAAACTACACAACTAATTTTGATGTAGTTTTTTTAAAAGATAGAGTGGTTCAAGCGGAAGGTTTAAGTGTATGTATTAGGTTTTAAACAAAGCGGGCGAAAAGCTAGTACATATGTAGCTCTTGAGTTGAATTTCACAAAAAATAGTATCCATATCCATTGTTTATTTTTTTACCATTACCTTACCTTAAGTCATTTTACATTGAATTTGATCACCACGATTAAAGAATTCGATCTTGAATAATAGCCTTCTCATGACGAAACAACCTTGAGCGTATCTCGAGCGATGTTTCTAAACAAAATTATA
Source organism: Colias behrii (assembly GCA_029959065.1). Classification (NCBI taxonomy): domain Eukaryota; kingdom Metazoa; phylum Arthropoda; class Insecta; order Lepidoptera; family Pieridae; genus Colias; species Colias behrii. The sequence goes on from JARWMC010000013.1 coordinate 3,699,693, forward strand.
TCACAGTGTGACAATGAACAAAGTGACATCACCTTCACCTTAAAACGGAGTAACGTTTTATGTTCACGTTACATCTAGACCTGTATAGAGCGTCTGCAAAAAATGAAATAAAAAAGAATGATCCGCACGCGAACGCGCCTTATCAATTAATCAATTGTAACTGCACATCGGCAATTAAAATCAACACGCGTCACTGCGCCCGATGCATTATTCAATTGACATGAATGTATTGAAAAAGTTAATTCATGTATGATTTATTCATGTAGATCGGAGTGAAACCCGCGACTGCCTGTGCGCGGAGGCGCGTGCGCGCGTTTCCGCTTGGTCCGTCGATGACGTGTGCGACTTTGTTGGCTCGATCGACATTTGCGCTGAGTACGCGCCGGTAAGTGATCGTTTTTGTATGGAAGAAGGTGCTGAGAGGTCGTTGACATGAGAAATGTTTATTGTATGCTTTCGTTTCGTTTCTAGCTAGGTTGAAAAATTGGCCCGCGTGGTAAGGTAGTGAATCAAAAAAATTAAGCTTATCAAAATCATGATTCAAGTAGTGTCCGCGAGTTGTAAACAAAAAATAAAATGTCATGATTACGTATATTTTACACTGAAGAGAAATATCTAAAATATTACCGTTCCCTTGTGAAAAAATATCGCAACTGTGAACCCAATAGATACCTACTTAGTAGTTAGTTTATAATAGCTCCAAATAATAAGTTCAAAGTACTCAGTTACAAATGAAGTTTGGATAGACGTTAATAAGCCATCAGCTACCGATCAATAGCAAACTAACGAAACAACACAATGATATTATACAAATCACAACAAACCATAACACTTGCGATAAAACGCTTTGTCAGTCAAATGAAATCGAAATGATATAAAATAAATAAACGTGTGAAAATACTTACAAAAACTCTCTCAAGTCAATTAGTGATAATGATATATCGTAACCTGAGTATATTTGTTACAATTATACACTTTTTATTAATAAATACGTAACCTGATTAATACAGGTTGATATTGTAACATAAAGAATAGCCTACAAATAATAATATATTAATTATCTAATGATACTGGAATACCTATAAATTTAATTCGTAGAAATTGAAATTCCCCGTAAAATGATTGCAATTACAGAGTAAACCAATTACAATATAACAAATTCCTTCCACTGTTACAAAACAAAATATTAATGGTTCGATCCTCTCGTATCCCGTTTAACGAATACGGGTCGTAAAGGAAACGCTGTGGTCCATGCTTCTAATGATATTATACGTTGCGTCCTCGCTTCGATCTCAAGCTATTTTATTGGCGATCGGATGCCGGAACATTCGAGTCATCCCGTAGATAAATACTCTTTAAGATCACTTACAAATTACACGTATGGCGCATTAAATTATGAGTTTACGATTGCACGTTCTGTTACCTTAATGTAGCCGTTAATGTAAGATAAAATGCATTTTGTGGCGCACACGACCGCTACATTGTCTTTGATGTTACTTTTATATTGTCTATTTTGTAATACTGATATTGAAATTGCTTTGCTCTAGAGCGATTTGTCTAAGCAACAATCTTCTGCATCTATTTACATTTATGTGTCTAAATTATCACTTAAATTGATAACGGTAATTATTTCTCTCTCAAATATTTCAACTATGCACTCGATAAATTGATTCCGTTGATTTTGCGTACCTCTGGGGTATTTTGCATACATTGTTCAGCAAGTAGTACCACTTCTTGCACATAATTTCTGAGTACACATTTAAATACATTCAAGCTTCAAATAGTTGTCGAAAATGCATGTTTTCGCAAGTACATTTGAACCAGCATAGCACTTGTCACGTGCAATTTGCAACAAGTATGTCTTTTGACCTAACATTGCGGCGTGACGTGAAATTGACCATTATAAAGTTTACACAATGCTCGGGCACGGCTTTACCTGATTTACACTTCTGAATCGAGCCCTCGTGTATCGCAGGGCAACGATAAACAACTTATTTAATGGAGGACTATCCTGGCTTCAGCGTGGTTAGTCGTAAACTGTGTTGATGAAGAGCAGCGGATAGTACCTAGCGTTCTATCCTCCGTCTTTTCAATGCAGTTTTAATTAATGGATATAATAATTGCTGAGTTATAAAGTACATAATAATCTCATTACAGAAGAACTTAAATTTCATATTTTACAAAAGCCAATGTAATATTAGATAATTGATATTTATTAAATTGCGAGTACCTAGTTAATTGTTCCTTTCTGCTCTTCCTAATAAATAATCGCTGGATGCACACTAAATAGGCGAAGAAAGCGGGGATAGGGGTTTATTGAACCGATTAACAGACCGTATACGTGATTTGTGTTTGGCGTTCACGCAAACCCATATAGAGAGAATCAACAAATCAATCAAGGATCTCTTGATTGTCTAAAGACAAGAACTAGTTGCAAAGTCGCTAATTAATTCTATAAAGGGTTGCGGTGAAAGGGAAGAGGGAATGGGAGGTATATAGTGAGCTTTTGAAAGGTTGCGCAACGCAAAACTGTTTGCACAGCACATATTTTGTAAGTGTGGCAACTGGCAATGCGGAACGGCGTGGGAACCTGAGCAAGGACTTAAAAATTGCTCCAACGTGTCTGCAATGTTGTATAGTGAAGCGGAGAAATGTTGAGCAAGCAGGTCTGAAATATCGTGTGAAAAATAAGAGATGTTTGGAAATGAGTATGATATTGATTTTGGGAATAAGAACGCCTTCATCTTCTATTACTATATGAGTAGAGATAAACCTGTTCTTTCGTTAATCATTTGCATGGAAGTAGAGTTATAAATTATAATTGGTAGCATCGTAATGTTTAGAATTTTGAATTAAAAATTCAATTATAGACTCTGATGCTCCATAAAACTTGTACACTCAAGCGCATCAAGTATAAAAATTCACAATAAATAAATTTAGTATGATAATTTCTATCTAATTATTATAATAGGCAGGCAACAGCAAGCGCCATGTTTATTTCTCGATAACTACTGTGCTACCAGCGCGGGTATCACATTACACCGTGATTTATATCCGCAAATCGCAGTATAGCGGTCCGCGTTATTAATTGTTAGTCAGTTAATAAACACTTTACAAGCATTTAAATGATTAATGTGCTATCGGCGTATTAGAGATCGCGGTCGGTTATTATGAGTCGTAAAATCTATGCGATGATGCCTAGACATTTTGTTTGATGGTACTAGACTCGACGTTTCTAAGGATTTGATAGGTGTAAAGACACTAAGATTTGTATTTGAAATTGTTTTATTCCTTTAAGCCGGTTCAAACTGGTTTGCGATGAATTAACAAAAATTTAGTTTAACTGTTATTCGTAATACGTACAGAGTCCCACGGTTGAAGCAATACACAAATTGAAATTTTATTGTGTAATATAATTGTTAATCTATATAAAATATGATTAAATACGTGCTGCTAAATCGTGAACATCTGCTATCTACTAAAGCAGCTCAATAGCACAGTAATTTTTCACCGAAAATCGTGATTCCATCTGACCTGACCCTAGCTAAGATTTGGCCCATTCATCGTTGTCAAACCAGAATCACTTGCACAAGCGTTCGTGAGCCGTATTGTTAAATAATATTCAATTCACGCCGTCCCATATAAATTTAGATTAATTTCCGATTCATTGACAAGTTGCTTTATTATGTCTACGAAGTGAGTTTCGACTTTAACGACGCGTTAAACTGAATAGGTATGATTTCGGCAATTTCATTCGGTTTTTTTACGAAAATGAACTTAATGTTATCATAAATGTCACTGGGGTAATGTAAAAATCAAGACTCTAATAATTCCTCGCGACATCAGCGAAAACACTTTATTACAATATTATGCAATTAAATTAGCCAGTCAATGGCTTTTTTATCTGTAGAACTAACGTTCCAAAGTGACAGATACATAAATTTAAAAATGTAATTTATGTGTTTATACGTAAAAATCCAGAAGTAAAATAATTTAGTTATCTAAAGCGTGAATCGGTTTACATCATCGCAATTTCGTAGCATGAGCATTATACATATCTTTACAACTAAGACAAGATAGACAGTTGTGACAAACAGCTATTGTCTTTATAAACATTCACGGACCGAAATAGATATCTCTCAGCTACTACAACCCATATTTAATGGTCGTAAATACTAAAATGCCTTGCATAAATATCTGATACACGTCCCAGATTCACGTAATCCTAAGGTCTACATGTTGTAAATGTCAATTAAAAGTGTATGCGATCTGAATATTTGATTAGCAAAAATTGGTATAAAATAGACTAATTTCTGCAAGTTTTTAACGTTAACCCGACGAGTTTATGGTGCCGGAGGTGAAAACAAAAAGACAATATCCTCCTACTACGCAAAAACATCTCATCTATACTGTTAGACAGTCTTGCTTAAGTAATGCGTTTTATATATTCATACAGGATAAGCGTAAAGAGCATTTATCGTGCCTCCAATCCGTCACTGCATACAGATGCTCGTGCACTCGTGATCTCGCCTGTCGCAACGTGCGATTTATATAAATTATCCCAATATGTGCTCAATATGAAGCGTATAAATTAAATTGCTGAGATCGACCGCGACACATTCGGGATAATTTGTTGGTAACCGCGTGAAAGGTCTATAGCGACGTGTTATTGAAGTAGCGCTAATTGCTCGCAGGAGATGGAGATGAGGTTATGGTAATTGTTTTGTATTGAAGCGCTTTGATTAATAATTGTTTAATGTAAGTATATGCTGTACATTGTTTACATTATGGCATGTAGAACGTATGTTGCATGGGGATGTAATGACAAAGATCTTGATACTTGTGTATCTGTGATCAGATGTGCAGAGTTTGCTTGCTAAGAATGCTTAGTTTGTTATAGTTTTTTTTTTTTAGAAAGTCCTGTATAATGTGTTTACCAACCTTCATTCTGCTTATAACAACATTATGTCTAATACAAAGAAGCGTAAGCAAAACTACCATGTTTTAATTCTTTTTTAAAATTCCTTCTTCAATGAGTTGCTCAAACCACCATCGCCAATCGCCATGCTTTATAAAATAGGTATGCAAGTGTCGTCAATCACCCGTCAATACATTTTCTAAATTGCACATAGCCTTGCAGGTGTGAAGATAAATGGGAGCTATCGTAATTGCGTCGCAATTAACTGAATTAATGTAAAACTATTCGATGGAGATCATGAGAACGACCGACGATTATCTTACAGTGATTTAACATACGCAATTTTGGTTCTAAACTTGTGTTCATGTGATTAATGTTTAGTTGTTTTGGGTCGTGAAAAATTATCAATTTTATGGTTCTTAATTTGACAAAAATATGTATAAGATTTATAATAATAGAAGGAAATTCATTAACGAGAAGATGTAGTCATAAAGATGCGCTCATAGCACAAATAAACAATAATTACTTACTTACAGCTATAGGATATTCCACTTTCATTTTCATAATTTAATAGGAGCGTTATAAAATAACGATTATTATTAACGTCTTCAATTGCCTAGTTATGATAGTGAAATTAATTCAAATAAACTCTAGCTTAAGGCTAAACTTTTATTCATAATCGTGCATTATAATAAATAGGTTGAAACAGTCAATCTATCAATTCATGACTGCAGTCACGTTTGAGTCCAATTTAAATGCCACACACGGCAACAATCCCTATAATTTGAGATCAGTCAAATCTCTGCCCAATATTAAAAACAAACAGCATACAAACACGTCATTACCTCAAGCTATACACGACTGGCAAAAGCTCAACTATTGTTAAACGATTAACAAACATTTGAGTGTACGAACAAATGTCTAGCATCACCAATTCCTACCTTATTACTTTATGTATAGGATCAAAGGTTGGGCTATGTTGGCTTTATAGTTGGTCGGTTTGTGTTGATATGAAATTACTATAATGACCAGTCTATCGTGACCACTAAACGGACACATTGTTATGATTTGAAGTCATGAAACGAGAATGGTCACGGGTCATCTCGAGCATGTGTTTCGCGGAGATAAATCTGGTTTCACTTTTGTATGTTAGTTGCGGTCGTTTTCATTAAGTTTCATCACGCTACGCTATAAATTTATTATATAAGTACGCCTCGTTTTGCCGCGTATTCTACAATTTTAATGTATGTCTCGACATTCATTATATATAAATTGGTGTGTGATACTAAAAATGCCGCATAAAAATCTTCTTAGCGTCCATAACAAGATAGTTACCATAAATCTCTTCGTCTCTTATAATACGGAATAAGATTCCAAATGTTCAGTTTAAATATCTCGTACTTTAACTTATAAGGTAAACTACTTACTCTTCTCACTTTTATAAAGAAACATTTGCCTTTGAATGACATCAAATGTATACTTTAATTTCCCCACAAACAAATGCGGTCATAATGTCGATTACTTTGTAAAGTTTATGTTTGTATCACGCGTTGTTTATCACTGGCTACTTACAGCTGCTTTCGTTCTAACGCCCGAATCGTGAGATGCAAATTGTATGTATTTATAACTATCGCTATTTAATGAGCCGACAATAATTAGGCACCATAATTATGTTACATTTAAATATTTTTAATTGGTGGAATGATATTTATAAAAATTAACGTCCAACTTGTACGTAAAAGTCGTTTGCTACGATTTTCTTTTTGTTATTACGTTGCAACAATGTTGTTACGTTGCATCTTTAATTAATTTTCCAAGCTCTACGTAATGTAATTCTTTAACATTAGTAATTCATTATTCTCAATGGACCACTTTTTATGATGGGTATCATTGATACAGGGCTATAGAAACTACATAATATATTATCATAGTATTTCGCAAAGCAAATGGTATCGACTTTCTCAATTAACCGGTCCGCACTTGTAAGATGACATTAGCAGGCCATCGTTTTGAAACTAGATCCTATTATCCGGACTCACTCGCATTAGGAAATAACTACTATGCTAATAAAAATTGATAGGACTGGTCGTTAATTGATTAACGTTGAATTTATGTTTTTTTCTCGTAGATAAAGGTTCAAACGTAATGCCTATATTTCTGTATTTGTTTTTCCATATCATAACCAATAATATCAAAATTAGTACAATTTACTCTTCTAAATTCTGTTTTATTCTAAATTTTATTTTATTTCATCTCTTTTCTTAACATTACAAATTACAATCATATTCTAAGTTAATTAAATAAAGAAAGGAAATTATTTTACAATAATTCCAAATATCGATAAGTCTATTGATGTAATTTCGCTGCATTACTATCTGATCACATGACGAATTCAAATAAAATCAACCAACGATATGTGCATGGTGTATAGGTACCTAAATAACTTAGACCATAGATAGATCAGAAAACCGCACACGAATTTATATCCTTAAGAGGCGAGCTTTAATTTAGCATGGAAGCATTTAATTTCGATCGGCAATTTAAATAGAGATGTCTAGATGCACCGATAGCAGCCGGGAGCAGGCCTTACGATTTTATCTATGACTCTCATTTATACTCTACGGTCAATGTGCACCCGACCTGCTTGTTTATATAGTCTGTGCTAGACGCCATGTTGTTTATAATGACAGTACACACATACGTTTATGAATAGATTATATTAATTTTTTTCATTAAATTCTAGTGATAGAGTTATTTGCAAAAACGTACACAATTTGATAAATTTCAGTTTATACCATTGTAATTTGAATTTAAAATGCCTCGTACTTTAAAATTGCATCTCCAGATGTCAATAATGACACGTAGGAGCGTAGAGTATTGGCTTCAGTGGTAATCCAAGAAAATTGCCAATATCACTACTACTTACTGAATCGTTATGGTCGCCTGGTACTTGACTACGGTTTTGCATTGTGGAAAAGGAATTGACTGAAATTGAATGTGTAGTATTATTTGTAAAACCAAAAAGTATTTAATAATAAAACCGTCACAGAACTGAATATCTAGAATTCATAATATTACGCAAAATCAAAGACAGTTGTAACTAAAGGTGCATGTTCAATGTTACATGGCATCATACATAACATCCACGAGCGAAAACTGAAAAGCATATCGCAACAGATCGAAAATCGCGTCCCGATGCGAAATCAATCAGAGCCGACAAAACGTACCGACGCATTACACCATTTCACGCCACTCTTCAATCGACGCCAGAAATTACCGGGGCCGCTTTCAACGGAAACCGTACGCGTGCTGCCCGTAATGGAGTGTAATCTGCAGATGGTAATGTTGGTTGCAGCGCCATCTAGTTTAATGACGGCGCGTGAACCAGTTTGCGACCTTTCAATGTTGGAATGTCAACCGCTGGAGAACAGCTAGTTGCGTGCCAAAGTACATTAGCTAGTGTATGAATTTATTGTAGGTAGGTACGTAGGTTGATGTGGTTTGATTGTGGCTCGCTTAGATTGGTCGATTAATATGATCGTTAGGAATAGGAATACACTACACGTGCCGTAATTTTTATTTATTACCGAGTGAGGACATATCACTGAGAGAGACTCTAGCGGCATGGCTGATTAACGATACAAATCCAATGCCTATATGGCCATCCGTATCCATGAAGGCCTCTTGAACCAAGATTTAACAAAAACTTGAAGCACTTTACTTACGGATTAACTTATATTAAACTAGAAAATTATTTTTCCAGTAGAAAGCTAATGTATCATTGAATTAAAAAAGCCAAGAATTTACCATAAAAAACGTAGGCACACAATTATTACAATTCGGCCTGAATAATAGTGTCACAAGTTACTACTTGTTCTTAGCTTTCCAAGAACTTGGCGACGTTAACTGCTTCGTAGTAGCGCACATCCTGAAACTGCGACCTTGGCTTCTCTGAAGACATTCCGAGTTTACGAGCACAGATTATAAATACGAACGTCGAATATAGTGAGTCGAGTCCCGTTAGTTGGGGAATTTGACATGTGACATAGCAATATGCATAGAGGTGTCAACTTTATGGGATTATTTAATGATATACAAGTGACGTCTTATCTCTGTGAGCTTGGATTTTGATGGCTTACTTATTTTAAATGGTGTTCTGGTTTCCTTGTGTTATTAATTCTATTATTCAAAGCTACAAATATATTCCTAATATAGTAATCTGGAATACCATTGCCTCATTATTAGTGATATATAACTGCCAAGTATTAAATTAAATACTGTCCGCACTAATATTGCGGGTAAATAAATAACTTTTATTATAAAGAACTATTGTGACAATTTATTTCCTCATCGCTCTACCTTTACGTACCTTCCCTCGCTATTTTTAAATTAAAAGTTTGCAGGATACAAAGTCTTATACGCCCTCCCATACATCTCAATTTAATTCAACTCCGCAGCATCTTAATTGAAGATTGCCGATGTATATATTCCGTACGGTCAGTTACTAAAACAACAAACTAGTTTAACCGACAGATAATGCCGGTCCAAGAATCTTTACCACTACCATTTGTCTGAGTCCCGCAGTGACATCTGTCGACAGCGTAACGAGTTTATCTAGTCTACACTCATTATTCAAAGCCTTACCACGCTAACTCGAACTTATATCACGACTCGTCACTGTCCCGTCGCATCGATAGAGCATTTAAATGATTACGTAATTAAAGCGTACAGATATTTAATTAATTTGGCCCGATAAGGCGAGATCAGAAGCGCCGTATGCAAATTGAAGGCGTAAAAACATTTAACTTACGATCGGTAAATGAAAGGAGATCGCATGATTATATTACAGGACATATTGTAAAAGCCAATTAGATTGGTATTTAATTAATTTACTACGATGCATAGAACTTTTACTATTACTATTAGATATATCGACACTTATACATTACATAAACGTGCGGAACAAAAATTGCCTATCATCATGTCACAACGCATAATACAAACATAATATCATTATTATGACACGATTTCATCTCAATCGAACAATAGCCGCAAGTAATGCATATGTAACACTGGTTTTATAAATGCACGTGTATAATAGAGCTTTCATAAGTCGCTTGCGAAATATCGGCGACAATATATCGAGTGCGATAAATTATGGTAGCGGTAGAATTTGCATCTACAGTTACACAAGCAGTTATTTCGATGTTTCATTCGGATTCTGTTCTCGTTACGTAGCGTACATCTCGAAGCTTAATTATTATTAACCCGCTGTCTCCGTTCTATCGTTGGAAACAAATTGTTAAAATAATCTTAGGCTATTTATACACCCACGCCTGCTCACGATTATTATAGTCCACGATGATCATGTCCGATAACGTTAATGAGATTTAATCAATTTGCATCTAAAGTTTATACTTTTAGAGATTTATGATACGCAGGTAATAATATATAATCGTAAAATGGAATTTATTAAGAAGCCGTTTGGAGACATTGTAAAATACTTTGAGTTAAATCCATGGGTGCGAATTAGTTCTGCTTCAAGAAACCTTAAATATATGGCTCATTATAATTTTATAATAATAACTATAATACGTTCTCTTGGATATCCAATGTAATATATTATTTTCTAATCCCTAATCCTATGAGTGATTTTAAATCACTGTGGGCGGCAATAACATTGTAAAACTTGCTTTTTTCTCTGGAGTAGCATCAAATTATTACACTAAGGGCTGATTTTTCAATCGTTGGTTAAAACTTATTCGTCGAATAACGTATTAAACTACCACTTCAAAAATATTTTCTTCTTGCCTTTATTTGACAGTTTTTAGGTGACATTTTAATATATCATTGTAATACTTTATTGGACGGGTAAGTTTTAACAAAGGATTGAAAAAAGCTTATACAAATTAGGTAGTAAACATAACCGTTTATTAAGCCTACCTATATAAATTAAAAATCGTACAAGTCTCTTTTTATTCCCGCGCATTTAGACGAGGAAATGAAACTCATTGTACAAAGGAAAGTCATTTTACAACAATCAAAAGCAATGCCCACCGATACCACCCACCAAGCTTATCGCTACAATTCAATTTATTTATAAAATATATTTCTGGTTCGCTTCTCAGATTACCGAGCGCGGGCCCAATGACAGTCATTTAGAACGTTTCCATGGTTGTGATGTTTATTGAGTTATGGCCCTTTATTGCTATGGTCCACGGTGAAAGGCCAGATTTGCCTTTAGTCTATTGTGCTATTTGCAATCTGCGATAACTTGTTCGGCTATTGATTGAGAATTATCTGCTGTAAATTGAGCCGTTGTTTACTAATTGACAAGCATTGTAGCTTTGACCACGAGTATGCGGAAAGTAGGGTTATGATTTTCACCCGTGAAATTGTGTGAGCAATGAGCTAACTAACTAATTATGATATTTTAACAATTAGTGAGTACAGTAAAAATCGTATTGATCCTCTGGCGCTAGTAACATATTCCCTTTAGAATCATTCCCGTATTAGTTTTGTTTTTTTTTAATTTTTATAGTAACTTTATCGAGATAGTCAGTCTGGAAAAATATTATATTCGATTTAGAACTCTTTATTAACTATTAAACATGTAATATAAGTACAACTACGGCAATAAGGAACCTGTACAAATTGTTCGTCTTCCTTTAAATAAAAATATTACAGTTGCCATTTTAAGAATTTTGATAAAATTATTTAGAAACTTAAAAAATAAATGCTTCGGTCTTTCGTTTTATGCGCAGTAGCAAAGCGTAATCTTAATGTCATTTACGACTAGGTAGGCTCAAATCAAGATTGTCATTTTTTGGGAACTTGGTAAGTGCAACAAAAACTCGTTATGTAACTTCTGCGTTACCTAGAAAATTATTTTTTCTCGTGTGAGAAAAAAATAAATACCTATAATGTTTCCATCGTCAAAATTATTTATTAATCATACTTAAAATTTATAAACCACTAGCTTTCCACCCGCAGCTTCGCCCACGCAGTCAAAGAAAAACCCGCATAGTTCCCGTTCCCGTGGGATTTCCGGGATAAAACCTATCCTATTTCCCGGGGTAAAAAGTAGCCTATGTCCTTTCTCGGGTATCAAAATATCTCTATACCAAATTTCATGCAAATTGGTTCAGTAGTTAAGGCGTGATTGAGTAACAGACAGACAGACAGAGTTACTTTCGCATTTATAATATTAGTATGGATTATAGTAGATAAAATTAGTAATCAACGTTAAATTGTAATTGTTCATTAACACTGAAAACATTTTGCAAAAATGCATAAACGAGTTTGTCGATTAGCTTGCATTGATGAATATTCTGACTACTTACGAACCTGAATGAAAAACACATCTTGACTTCGACAATTTTTGTATTTCAAGAGCGAATCTCAAGTAGGTTTTAGTATGTTTGTTTGTATTGTGGCACTGCCGGTTGGCGGGCACGCGCCGATCTCAGATTAGGCCCCAATAAACGTACTCCTCTACAACCTATAACGGCATGTTTTATTGCCAGCTAAGGCTTAAGTCCCACCTACAATTATGCGATTGACAATCGACTATTTGGCGCCATAAAAATGAGAGACTGCGATCGCTGAATCGAAGCTAGAGCGAAGAGCGCGTCAAATACTTATCACCTTGAATTGTTTAACATAGAATTGATATAACTCTTTATTTACATTGAAACAGATGATGCAGAAAGACTGGTGACAATAAACGACACTCCCTACAAATACAGAGGTTATTATTATGGCACCACCAGTGAATATATCAAAAATTTAATATTCTAATCTAAGTAACTAACTTCCCAAGATCTTTGGCGAACTGAAAGGCTGTATGTTATGATATAATTTTTTTTATTATTATTTCATTGAAAGTCGGGTATTTATCATCATCTGCTAGTAGGACGAAGACCTAAGATCGTTCGCGCTGCCGTGGTGTAAATTGTAGAACTGATTTTGCTGTATCTCTGTTAATATCAATGAAATATAGCGGTAGATTTGAGTGCGAAATTGAACGTCAAATGGTCGAAGTAACATCGAAGTTTAACTTTTATATTGTTTTACATCAAAGTATTATTTCTGTTATCGAAGAATGGTGATGCCAAATTGATTATTATTCTTTAAGTATTTACAGTAGGTTTATTTCATGCATGTGTTGATCTCAAAATAATAAACAATTAATGAGAATTGAGAAGCATTTGATACTCCACTACTTAGAAATTTAAAATTATCGTTTTTTAATATATGATTCTCGCTCATCATGATTTCCTACATCCCTGAGCAAGAATATGGTGTAGACAGGTTTTAGTTATAATATATCCGTTGATCTTGTTTTTGTTTTCTAAAGGACACGTAAACTTTTCACTTTCATTTGTGCGTATTTTATTGCAGCAGTCGTTAATGTTATTGTTAAGACAGATGTTATCGCAAATAATGCCAGCCATTATTTAAGATCCAGATTATCAACTACCCGAACTTTTAACACTATAAAAATTTTAAAAGGACAAACTGACTTTTTTCCACAGATTTGCGATAATTATCAAGCAATAAAATATTTAATGTTCTTCGTTAGCATGCACCCACGGGTAACCTTTAAAAATATATCCGCATATAATCTGATTTTATCATTGCGTCCAAAGTAAATGCTACTAGTAACTAGAGTTATGATATACATAGTTTATTGCGTCATTGCATGCAGAAGTCTAGATTCGATGTACCTAAATCGATACAACGCGGCACACTTCACGTCGAAACAAGTATCCTGTATTGAAATTAATTTCTTCATCTCGGGTTACAAGTAAGATAGAATGCTCCGCAATAATTTAAATCGGTTTGTATAATTTAATATTGATATTAAAGGATCTCTTCATGCTACGTAGTACATGTTAATACGATGAGCACTCTCACCCCCCCGGCGTATCGTTCCTACTTATTTATTGATTGAAGATGCTAATGTGATCGATAATTCTGTAGCAGGAATATTATAAGAGCTATATCAATGTCTCGAGTGGAGATATGCACTAAATTATCATAATATATGTAAATTGTAAACATAAAATTGTTGATAAAGTTTGGTAGTTATCTATATCTCCTTTTAAATGATCAATTTATATTTTATTGAAGTAGATATATTATAAACGTAAATTTAATATTATACCTAACCATAAAATTAGATTTTAATCCAATAATTATTTATTCAATATTTAATATTTTTCCGATTATTCATGAAAATAACTAGGAGGATTTATACTTGAAAACAAGAAAAATATCAATCTCCGGAAATATGACTTTTCTAAGAACAATAAAATTTTATTATGTACCTAAATGGCGGGCAACGATCAAATGACTGCTTCCATTTTTGGTTATAGAATTTGTTCCCAGTTCTGCAAAGGTTAAAATATCAAAATAAATTATTTAAATAAAGGTCAGATGTCCTAATATATACGATGGATGAGTGAGTCATTTAGCCACAAACTCATTCACAGAAAAAAAATAGCGATATTTTTCGCATAACTGTAACCAATATTTACGCTAATGTTTATGTAGAGCCATAAACAAATAAAATTAGAAATTATAACCGATCAGTTTAATACATTTACAGACTAGAGGGAATCATTTGGAATGTTCTAAACAATATTCTGAAGGTGTAAATAATTCCTCTCTTAGCCATATTTGCTTACTCATATCAAGTCTGGATTCCATTGACACTTCAGCTCCTACATAATTCAACGTTGAGAAATAAATGTTACGTAGTGGACGCATTGCCTTATTGTCGCTCATTACAAGACGACAATTCCAAAGGTAATTTACGCCTTGTGATACAAATAAAGCCATTATATTATCAAACATTGCCGCGTGCCGTCATTAAATAATAATAATAATTTCCGACGCGAGAGTGGATTGTTTTGTATTATCTATGTCACTCTTTCTTTGCTTTCGTTTTGACGGATGGCAACGGCGCATTTGCTTTTTTGCTGTAATGGATTCTAACAAAAAATGTGGCGAAGGCATTTTTGTTCTGCGAATCTAGGCTGCCGAATTGAGAAGGTTTAGAGTTAAGTTTCAAATTTGTTCCTTTAATCAAGCGATTAACCTCCTAAACGAAAGCCAAAAGCTATTGAATACTAGAAAAGTTGTAGATTTATTATGTTGCATTTATTCTGATCTATATTTTCGGAAACAGATACGTTCCGCAGTCGTCAATATTGGCGATAACATTAATGTACTTGAAACCCGATCAATGACAAAAAAGCATGCAACATTATTACACCGAAGGTATTATAAATAAATATGCCAAGATCTAGTTTGTCTGGTAGGTGCGCGTGGGCGAGCGTAGGCCGAACCACTGATATGTTGAATAATAAACCATTGTAGGAGGCGAACTCACTAAATGGATGAAAGGTCATTTTGGCTAAATGTCAATTTGGAGCGTTTGTTCTTGACGGCACGTAATTTGGACGGAAGTAAAGCTGTCAATGGGCAATTTGGAATCTCGTTTTGTTGTTTGTACAAATTAACAGTAATAAATAATGCGGTTACTAATCAAAGGTATATAGTAATATATCTTTATGAACTCATTAGTTGTTACATAACGTTTTTTTATGTAATCGTTTGGCAGCTAAATTGCCGGGAAAAATTATTGTATCAAATGTCATATATGTCTTTTTACTTTAAACTGGCTTTCTGAAGGCTTTCTGTAACTGGATTTTTGGTAACTATCTGATTTCATTATTTAAATCATTAGAGACATTGCTGGGTTGTGAATAATACTGTATGTAAATAACACCATCATTACTAATTATCGTATCAATCAATTGGACTAGGTACTATAGAATCGGACAGTAATTGTTCATTACATAAGTGAACCGGAACATTCTAATAAAACGAACAATAGATACTATTATGTCGACTACATAATATTCTCCTTTTCGGGCCAGCATCTTGTTTACATTTACGTGTGTGGCAACACAATGATTAGCCGTGATACAATTATGTCGTCACAACTCACAAGTGGAAAGCGCTGGCAGCATCATGTCTGCAGCGTACAGCGTAGGTACACATGGCGACACCGCACCCACGTACATGAAATAACGCTATTTAACCTGTAATGATACACATTACAATCAAAGGTGGAGCACGTTTTTTTTAACGAGCGACCAACGAGGCCCTCTACGCATTTGGCGTTTGAAATGTCAGTGCCAAATACCAATTTTACTCCTACGCTATCGAAAGTTTGTTCTAATGAGACATTTTTAATGGCTATACGTTATCTAATAATAGATTTAGGAAATATTTGTTCAATATCACGAATGATGTGTGATGCTTTTCCTAACTAGTATTATTGAAATGAACTTCTCATTTTTTTTTTCTTACATCCTCGTTTACTTAAATGTACCTAAAGTGTAGTTTCGCCAGAGAGTCAGCCAATTTTCGCAATAAAAGGAAATCATTGCACTGTAATTATCCGTTACTGTTAATAATTTAGATGCATGTTATAAAATTTTATTATCTACGGCGCGCATGTTCGTGCGTAAAGCGTGACAGGTGCGCGCGAAACCGCAGTAATTCTTGTGCCTCGGTCGCATTGACCGCAGATTGTCGACTATCGAAAATTACTATGTATTCCATTGCTTCTTACATAACAACTGTGTGAGTTATATCTCCAACGTATAAAGCAATGTATAGCGTATTGATTCTGACCCTGCTCACGATACATTCTGTTTGCCGAGGGAATTTTGTGGTTTCGTGTGGGTTAAGGAACCTGTAAGGCAAACATGTCTTCGATCATTGTTTTGACATTACGGCCATGTCATGCGTACGGATAGCCTTCGGAGCGGTTAATGTTTGAAGGCATTTATTTGATACTCTACCTTGAAATATTATACGTAAGTTTTCATAACAATTAATAATCACTTTTCAGAATACAAACATGAAACATAATTATTTTTTATAAAATTATTTTTAACTCGTTTTAGATTTCCTAGTAGGTATTGCGCTCATGTTTATTTGCAATGAAAGTCTGTAACTTAAGATTGTAATTTAAAATAAAAATACATTTTTTTTTAATTTCAAAACACTTCAATTACCTCACCAGAAAAATATTCGACCATAACCAACAAATCATCGCGAACGTATCTACCCACTTCCCGCGGCGGCACGGAAAAAGAATTCTATTCGTAAGACGCCATTCATGAAGCGGCAGCCGATAGCGTATAGAGATGGAGATAAGATACGTTTGCTCTAACCTCACGACCTCGTATCGATGTTACAATATAATTAAAGTGAGATCGGCCCGGTGTTTACCGGCCGGATGCTGGACATGGAACCCTAATTCGGTGTTTTGTGCCTAATGACTATATTTTTTTGTTATGTTTAATTCTAAAAGATGTAGTCTTCGTTGTTGTGATGTGCTGTGATTTGAATCGCTTGTTGATTGAACGCTGTTTAAATTGAATACAGCCTTCTGTGTTTGTGTTTCCTACATAAACATGTAGGTATAAGCACAATTTTGTTGCTACAAAGAACACTGCTGCAAAGAAGTCATCTATACATTGTCCAAACTTAAAAATACTCGAGCATTGATTGGAACCCGTAACAGTATCGCAGTTAGTAGCCCGCGTACATGTACCCGAAAATAAATAAATCCCATTGTTGTACCAACCTTTCACGTTGGCCTATCGACACGAACAATCGGACCGTTTTGAAATTGTGAGACGATACAATTATCGATGTCCTAGAATCGATATTGACCGAATGCACCTCATTTACCGTCCGGGTTACCGGCGGCTGATAGTATCGATTCGAGTCGACTCGGTGGGTGGACCGACTCGATTTGAGCCGTCCTTACAAGGGCATTTGTAATAAGTCGAAACAATCGGAGCGACTTGATGATTGAGTTCAAGGCGTAATCGGGAAAGCTGTGTTGTTTATCGGCATTGTATTCATTGTTAAATTGGGTTGTATCTTATAAAGGCGGTGACGAAAAATATATTGAATTTATAATGTTTTTTAGTTTGACATATATAGAATACAGATATTTAAATACGATACGGTATATGTGAATAATTATGTATGTTTCGCATGAACTGTGATAAGAAATAATATTTAAATTTCCTTTGAAACATGGCAAAACTCGTAAATGTCACACTAAAGTAGATAAAATTGACATGGCTCTAAATTAAGTCTGTAGTAAAACGCAGAGTCAAAATTTAAACAGACTTTATCACTCTTGAAACACCAAATATGCATAAATTCTAAATGCATACTAATGAATAATCCATAAATATCAATAAGAAATGTGTATCGCGGTGCAACAATTATATCATTGCTATCAAAGCGCTGTATTGCGAAGAGGCGATCGTAAATAAAATGGACTGCTTGTACTTACATGGTAGTTAAAACAATGAGTGCGATGTCATAATATAATGTAACATACATTACCGACAGCAATACCGCGTGAGACAAGGGTTTAGATAATTCAGCCTCATGCATATTCAGTGTATGTTAAACAAACAAACGAACACACATTCGAGATATCTTGTCGTAGTCGGGATGCGATGTGATACGCGGAGGTTGTAGGGTGAATATCGCTCGAGTTATTCGAATGTTGGCGTAGGAATATGTTTGAGATATTTTAATAAAATTTGGTATCATTCTGATTCAATAAATCATTGTTGACATTCTTTCAATACATATCTTCCTACATACTGCCTTAATTACATTTTATCTGTTATTGTTTGAATTAAAATTACCTTTATTTAGGTTGGCCATAATTACACACACACCTTCATGTACTTACCTCAATTTTTATTGAAATATTTTTTTGTTTTCGTGAACGCCACATGACCCAAGAATATGTACACATGGACAATCATATTTCTATGTACATCAGACGTCGATATGGATGGTCACAGTAACCTTGTATCCGCGTAGCCCGCCTTATAAGGGCCGGGAACACAAGCACACCGGCTATCGGCTGAAAGCGGCCCGGTTCGCTAATAACAATCCAGCTTTTAGCTATCTAAAGTATAGAGTATCGAAAACGTATTGCGTAATATTGTGGGAATTGTTTTTGGCGTTATCGATGCGAAGATTGCTCTTGAAAGATTTTGGGATCTCATTTGAAACGGTAAAACTAGGACATGTTTCGTCTAAAGATTTCAATTAAATTTTGTTTTATTATGAAAAATACGAGTAGATAGTAGTTAGTAGTACATAATTTATGTTTCATTGATAACTAAAGTCTTAACGAAATCATTCTTCTTGTATTCCTTAATTATATACTGTTCATAATTCATGTTACATGAATCTGGACAAACTTTGCAAAAAAGTATGCGTATTTCCTGAAGATCTAACTAGGAAAAGAGATATCATCCTTTATCACTCCCAGTTCCCGATATTTCGGTTCTATTTAACAAACTCGTAAAGAACGAACGCACAATCTACATTGTGTCCATTAGCGACGGAGTATAAGCGAAACAGAGCGGCGGCAATCTCTGCTGGTAGCTAATTTATTGGTGAACTTAGTCGAGTATAGTCTTAATAAAGATAAACAGCTTATCAACGTCTACAAATAAGTTTAACGTCGATGGCTGGGCGATGCGCGCCGTTTATAGAAATGCTTTGAGCCTTTGAGCTGGTTTACAAACTATTGTATTCATGAACTGTGTGCGTTTAATGGTCGTGTGGTGATTTACGACTCACTTTTGCAATATTGATATCACAATCGACTGTTTTAATAGTTATTTGTTACTATTTAGTCTTGTAAAGGAAGTTTTCAGAAGTCGATTGATGCGAATAATGTGCTCTAGGTATAAAGATTTGTTCGCGGATATTGATTGAATCAACAAATTACTCATTTATTTTCACGAATATAAAAGATCAAATTCAAAAGTATGTAAGTTCTATATATTATGACTGTAACAAATACTCCATTTGCAACGCAATACGTAATCATATTCTTTATGCAAGTAGAAAATTAACCAGCAATAAGTCGAGCTTATTTTTCCACGCACTTCAGCCGCACGGTGTAGACGCGTACATAGACGCAATCCCATTTCCTAGCAAGGATACTTACACAACCGGTTATATAATTGGTAAACTCTGTTACATAATGCAACACCACCGTGTTCTACCCCTGTTACAATCTGCCGCTAATGGCAATATCGGATCCTTCGGCTTGCAACACCGGCTACACTGAAAGCCCTTGTAAATAAGCCTTGCGTACAACGTATATGCGTTTAGCTAAATTACTGGATCCTTGCTTCATTTAGTTGAGATTATTCCGCGGCGATAATTAAATCTGCGTCGGTTTGTAGGCGGGCTTTCTCTGCCGGTTTGCGTTTTAACGTTTATATTGTGGATTCTTTATTATTGAAGGGAAATAATATCAGAGAGAGATATGTGGATATAAAATTTGTAAATTGTAAAAGAGGCAGAGTGATAAAAGTTGGCAGGGTTGTGTTCAGAAATTTGGAATGTATTTGGGAATTTAGGCGTTGGAATCAAAATTTAAATTTTTTATTTTAAGAAAACTGTAATTTTCAATGTCAACTTTCAAGCGACCATACAAATGAAACTAGAAGTATACTGCAAGCAACCGTAACAATCACTTTACGTGACTTTGCCTGAAGTCCGAACAGTAATTGTTATAATTATTTGCGATCGTACCGCCAGCGAGTGCCGTTCTCCTATCAAAACTGACTGGTAATTTTATCACAATAGACAACATGAAAGCTAACAATTCGCCTTAACTGCACCAACTCAAATGCTAAAAGTGACAAAGTGTGATTGGAGTGTAGCAACTAGAGAAATGTTTAAATCATGATAACAATCGTTCGTGAGTATCAAGTGTTGCACTTTCCTCCGCGAGAGGGCGAGCGGCACGCGACCACCTCGCGGCCGATAGTGCTGGATGTCGATATCGATAGATTTATTGTTTGACGTCGACACATACGATGTTATGTGATTTATTATTTGGCTTTGTTGATAATTTTATTGGATAATTTGTCTAGGTTTACAAATATCTATGGTGTGGTCAAATACGTAAATGGACTTTTTTCATATTAATCAGTGAAATAAAGGCTTAATCAGTGAAATGAAGGCTTACAGAAATTAGAGTTACAATCTAAAGTTCGTTATTTAGGTAGGTACTTAATGCTTGAGTTGGTTTGTAGTTTGTTAACCAGCTCAAAAGCAAACTCACAAACAACAAACAAAAAGAATAGATTCTTATCGATAAGAGAACATCACTAAAAGTGAAGTGGCACGAGCCTTGATTGCATCTAGAATCGAGTCGATGATACTAGATTGTTTTGGAGCACACCACCACCACCTTATTTAGAAATATCATGACTTTGCTGAACGTACATATTTTTTAGCTTCTTATCCAACTTCTATTTACAATAAGCCAATTTTATTGTTCAATTACATATTCTTATCAAAATTAGTAAGATATTTCAAAACTATTTCCTGTTGATATCTATTAAATTTACACTTCCTTTAGAAAAAGATCTAGAAATTACATTTTAAATCATTTGCCTAAATTAACTCAGGCGCATACAGTCATAAAACATATTTATTTGTCACAGCATTACATAAATACATAACATATTACAATTTCAGGTTATCTACAAACAAAAATAATCTATCAACCTAAATGCATTTCATCACGCAAACTGTTGATTAGTTTCTGTGTGCACGCAAATTTAAAGACCTAGCTGACCATATAAAGCCTAACCATATAACAAACCCTTCCAATCTTGAACGCTAAAGCAAGAACTGGTTGCCAATAAAATAGTTTTTTCATAAACAAGCCACCGATGTAGGAAGTATGAAATGGGCCCGTCTCTACGCCGCAATTAAACACAGGCAATATATAACCCTCGGTAACCTCGGGTTTAATTTAAACGCAGCGAAATCAATTAATGCGGGACGTTTATAACAAATAAAGGGGGGATACGACCAGTTTCTATTGAAACGGTTAAATTATAGGATTGTAAACTTGTGTGATAACGAATGGACTGAAGCGGTTCGCGAATTGTTTATTTATTTTATGCGTGTTTATTTGTAGCGTTATCAACTTTTAGATGTATGTACACGCAAAGGAAACTGTAGTAACAAATAAAGTTTGGAAAATCCAAAAGTGCACGACTCATAATGCTCATTTAATTATGAAATATAAAAAAAAAAAAAAAAACTTATTGTAGTTTTCGTTTTTTATTAATTGCAATTAAACGACACTGAATTAATTAATCATTCACATTCAGTGACCTACAATCGTCGATTAGAATATTTAAAAAAAAATTTAACTCAAATGATGGATTTTTTCACAAGTTATAGTGTTTTCAGGTTTCACACATGACGGACAGGAAAATTTTTTGACCTATTTCGGTGTTTTTTTCCAATTCTATTGAAGTAAATCAATTTTTAAAAAGTATGGGATTAATCTCCATTAAATTATCGACAATAGTATGCAAAATATCTTGATTCCGTGAACTAACAAGGCTATAATAATAAGAATAGCTGCAAAAATGAGGCGAAAAAAATTTTTCGATCGTAAAGCACTCTCTGATGCTTCGCATCATGAGTCGTGCAAAAGTATGTAGGTCATGGCATATTAAGTGTGCAGGTTTTTCATTCGATGTTTTTGAGGACAAAAACTTTTTATTACTTAAAAAAGTAACGATGACTTGAGTATCCTCCATGGTGAAGGCAAGAATACGAAATTTCACGCTTCTAATTTCTATTTTCAAGAATTGTTCGAAAACCAATCTTCAAAAATTTCCGTTTTCCTTATAACTTTATAAACTATAGCGAAATGAAAGGAAAGTGCACAGAAGGTAATAATAGACTATGATAATAATATATCTTACAACGTGTATTTACTAAGAAAGCTAAGAAATCAGTAGCGATTACAAACAATAAGAACTATCTGCGCAGATATCGCAATCCCTACGTTCTCGGAACACCTTCCATTATAAAGCACATGTCTCTCGTATAATAGTTACATTCTATCAGGCATTGTTCTCCGCGGAGGCCAGCATAACTTGACCTATCGATGAGCAAGAAACGAGAGCACAGCGATGAAAAGTTGGAGGTCAACTCGGTTTATGCGCGCAACCTTAGACTGGGCGTTTTCGTGTCGACGGAGATCGTACACATTCGTTATCGTTCGGCGCATTAAGCCCCGCCCACCTGCGCGTGCGCTTTTGCCATCTTTGTCGCTCACCTGCATTTTCAGCAGTCTGTCGCAGGCACTCGCTGCGTGCACACGCCACACCCACTAACTATGATCAGGTCATTTTCCAATTATGTTAGAGCTTTTTGCGGCCTCTCGATGCCCGCGTTGATAAGCTTTCTATTTTAATAGCAAAATGAATGAGATAATATATCGTTCGCGCCCAAACAGATGTGCGACGCTTATGTATGACCTCATGTCTAGTTCGGACGCCGTTAATTTCATAACAGCAATTTATGTGGCTTTGTTATAACCGAGAACCAATTGATACTTAATAAATATATTGCCATAACCATATATCTTGTCGATTTGCGAGTAATTTTAAAGTAGTGGTATTATATTAATGCAGATGCTATCTACCCGTAATTATAGTATGTATTCCATATTCGTACTTTTGTTTTAATGCTTTGATTATCGACCAGTAATGCAATATCAATAGAAACTTTCTTCATTCACCATGATTCAGCGGATTCTTTCATACTAATCGTTGCAATGGGCAATTTTCCTCGGGCGTATAAACTTAAATCATTGAAGAATATAATTAAGGCACAAGAAACTTAATGGAGTCAGTAAATGTTAGAAAGCGTAAGTAAAACAAAACGACAATTGATAAAAAACCAACGCCGTCCCATGACCCTTGGGTTATAAACGTGGAGATTATAATTACGGAAAGAGAACAGCCGCTAACCGTCAGCTCGGCCGCGGCGTGTAGGGCGAGCCAGAGATGCTTTGAGCTTAATTGCAATCTTTGTAGTAAAGTGCGTTAGAGTAGTGATGCAATCAGCGATCATTTGTCGATATGCGTGTACAGTTTATCTTTATTTTTAAACAGTACAATAGAATATGATATTATTCCTACAATAGACTTTTAATTGTTATTTTTATCCTTACTTGGGTATTGCCCTTCATATCTTGGGCAATTATTTGTCTGAACGTCTGAACTTTATGAACAAAATTTTACCTTTGTGTTCATTTTTCATGTCAACAAAACATTAGAACTTATCAATTTAAATTAAATAATTGCACATGCAAGAAATTACAGCACGCTCGTTTCTCCAATACGAGTCTGAAATTACCTAAAGCGAAGTTAAAACAACACCACCAACGCAAGCACAGTAAACATCGAATAACCGGTACACGAGAACGCCTACCGATTGCACCTGCCACGATAAACGAGCGCGGCTAGTCATAATTTATCGACAAGCGCATCACTAGCCGAGAGCAAAGGTTCCACAGAGGGCGCAAGCATCAATTTGCGCGGTAGCTGCCGCGGGCGCCGCCGCCCCTTCATTAGCCCCCCCTAACCCCTCCGACCCCCAAGGAATATACTTTAACCTTTTTTGCACCACAACCTGTTCGCTGCCGTGGCTTCACGGACGCAATTTAAACGATCCACGGCCACGGGCGGTGCGCGGGACAAATTCATGGCATGATGTATAAATTGCTTACGTAAACGCAGTGTTTAAACATAATTTTTAGTAGCATCCGTTTCTTTATTGGTACGGAGAATGCAGGTTAGAGCTTAGACACGATTTTGATATTATATGCTGTATGTTTACCATCGCATGTCAGATTTAACATCTCAGATATGTTATCTCTTACATATTCGTCCCACTTTATGCTAGAGTTCATTCATATATAATTTACTTTGGATCAAACGACTACTAACGTCGACTTCATTGACCAGACTTATAGTTGATACCATAATCGTAAATGTCTCTTTGTTTAAATACACCCTGATTGACTTTTTTAATTTATGATAACCCAGTTACATATATCAAGGAAAGCAGTGTTAGACTTCTTAATAAGAATAGATAATTATTTATTTAATATTTGTCACCTGCACAAAATTAGTGTAAAAAGAAATAATGATAGGTGGCATACGATCAACTTTAAGTTCGAAAGAACTAGCCTGATAAAACAGGGATGGTAACAGAACATCAGGTATATTAACCTCAATTCATTTGTATCAGACAACGTTAATATTAACCTTGGTTAGGTAATTACTCATTCTCCTAATTACAATTTCACAAATATCTAACGCAGCACATAATTGAACTTGCCCACAAATAATACGGCTCGGATATCTGAAACTGCCAATTTGTACCCCAATTAAATTATTTTCTCCTGTATCATTCCGTTGCGTCGAGAAACAGCGGGTCACTTTTGACCCCAGGGCACTAACTTTAAGATCCCGAGCCGATTCTCCAGCTAACCCCTATTAAATTAAGTATGCCCCCAAACCACTATGTCCGAAGGATGGTGGGGTCAGTCTGACCCTCGCGTTCCTTTAACGCATGCCCCGTAGGTGTGTTTCGTGTAAAGGTTGCTTGATTCAATCCTTATATTACGGTAATTTCAATAAAGCTCCATCTAATAATAAGCTTACATAAAGCGCGTCACACACGGTGAAGATACTATAATATTTTATGTTAAGATTCTCTAATATAAAATATTACAGTATCTTAAGGTATCCGGTATCAGCGTTCTGACCATCATTTTTCTTTTTGTCATTGCGTACTAAGACCCCTGTAGAACCGCCATCCTGTTACAAATGACCCGAAACACTGGCACAAAATTTCGGGTCATTTGTAACAGGATGGCGGTTCTACAGGGGTCTTAGTACGCAATGACAAAAAGAAAAATGATGGTCAGAACGCTGATACCGGATACCTTAAGATACTGTAATATTTTATATTAGAGAATCTTAACATAAAATATTATAGTATCTTCACCGTGTGTGACGCGCTTTATCCTTTGCTAGTATAAATGTATTTAATCTTCAAATTATGATCATTTGATTCCACTAGAATTTAAACAAGTCACAGAACCGCTTTTTCTGAGATGTAAAATTTTTAAGTTTAGTTTATTAAGTTAATCTTATTAGTGATAGTAAAAAAAAATATTAATTCCTATAATAACTAACGCTTTTACGAATCACATTAATTCGCAAATTCTTAAATTTTTAATTAATTAATCCTGAGAAATGAACATGCGATATGAGATGAAGAGGTAACTCGTTAGTAATTTTAGTTGTCCAATTTAAAAGCCTCTTGAACATTCCTCGTGTAACAAGTCTAAGTGGCGGGCATTCGTCAGCCACATATTTCTCAAGGCGATTGCGTACCTTATAAATAAATTCACTAGATTCTCGTGTCTCTATATCAACGTCGATCAAGAAAGGAGCAAAATAAGTGCAGCAAATTGACCTGTCCTTCAGAGCGGGCGGCGGGCGCCGGCGACCTGTCGTGCCGATAAGTAATTCCGTTCCCATGAGCTAGCTACCAGCTATCTCACTTTAATTATTCATAGGCCTTTTTTGTAAGCCATCGCTTTTTACCGCTCGACGGCTGGCAGCTATATAAAATTAAAAAATAAAAATAATCGAACGCCGCGGCAGCGTCCGCATCGGCGCAATTTGAAAAAAGAAGTATACGTCGGATGACACGGATCGAACTCCGGGCAAATGTCGCGCAATAAAAAGTGGTCAAGCGTGAAGATGAGCCGGCGGGGCGAGAGGCGCGGGGGGCGCGGGGTGCGGGGTGCAGGACGTCACGTAGGCGGCTCGCTTTTTGTCACCGTTCCCGCCGAGATGACAGGTCGGTGGACGGTGCCGCGACCCGAGAGATCGAGAACGGATCGTCTTGATACTGCCGATTGGACGCACCCGTTTTGTCACACAAATACCTAATATTGTTTTACCGTGAAAACATTTTTAGTGACGCTTGAAATTTTTCGGCGAACGATGCTTAATTTCACGACTATTAAAAGCGTGCAATATTGGAAACGCGACGGCAATTTTAAACGAGCGCTCGTTGAAGTTATTTGCTGCCTTTATTCATATACCTTAAGCGCGTCACACACGGTGAAGATACTATAGTATTTTATCTTAAGATACTGTAATATTTTATCTTACAGTATCTTATACTGTAATATTTTATATTACAGTATCTTGACCCACAAAATTTCGGGTCATTTGTAACAGGATGGCGGTTCTACAGGGGTCTTAGTACGCAATGACAACAAGAAAAATGATGGTCAGAACGCTGATACCGGATACCTTAAGATACTGTAATATAAAATATTACAGTATCTTAAGATAAAATATTATAGTATCTTCACCGTGTGTGACGCGCTTTAAGCTACTGGTGACGGAGATTAGTATAGCTTTTCTCTTGAATAGCAATCTTAGGCCACCACATTTAACTATAACCCTACTACCAATTGAAAACATTGAATTCGCTCTTATGTTAATATATTACAATATAAAAGTTTAAACCCAAAAGTCATCTTTCACTTTAAAGAAATAGGAATTCATTGCGCTACGCAACAGAAGCAGTAATTTTGAGAACAACAATTAATATCAAATATCAAGGCATGTTAACCGCGCTATACAGTGAGACGCACAGGTGCAGCCGAACCGGCCGAACGCTAACGCGGTCCAGCTTCCCATAACCCGTTGCTCAAATTTTACCATACCGCTTTTTGTTTACATTCTTGATACTTGCAAAAAGTGTACGGCATTTGGTAAATAATTAATGAACTTAACGATGCACTTTCGTCCTAGTAAACAGTATGGAATTTTAATGCTTCTCAACCGTGCGTTATTTGTTTTTTTGCTGCTTAGTGAAGTGGGATTATTCTGACGGTAATGTTTGCTGTTTTTCGTTCGGTTCGTTTAAGATAATAAAATTTGGTTCATAGTTATTTTATATTAAACAATCAATAGTTACTTTTTAAAGACATATTCCTTTTAGAAATTTTCATGTTTTGTATGATGGCAAATCAAAGAAATTAAAATACTGCAACCAAATACAAAAATTTCAATAGAAAATATTTAAAAAATTTAAATGATAAATCATGCCTATAAAAACCCCGAAAATTATGTCTGAAAGTCTAACACTATTTCCTATGATAGTAATAACCTCAAGTCACCCGTGTCTAATTGTACAGCGGATGTTTGAGGTGAAAATTGAAATCATAACGATACCGATTATCTGTGAGATAAAATAATAAAAAAACCCAATTACATAATAAATGTAAAAGTTTCAGTGCCTTAAGTATTTAAAAAATATATTTTGAGAAATTTTTAAGAGAATTGACTAAAAATACCGCCGTGATCCGCATAGGCAAAGACGAGGCGAGAAACTAGATTAGTCTATTTATCTTCGATTTCGTTTCATATTGGCCAATATTGTTCCATTTCTAGTTAGTTATAAATTAAATACAACTGCTCAATAAAACAGACGTAATTAAATACACTAAGTGAAGTTTTTAATTTATTACGATAATTTTATGTATCCCCCGCTGCGATCACAGACGACATACCATTTTAGTCGCATTATTAAAATATACTTAATAGTTGATAATACGAATAATCAAATATTAATTGACTGTACCATAATAAGCGACACTACGTTATAGACTCTACAGTTTAAGTATTAATGTCTTAATAAGAAAAAATAAGTAAATGTGCATAAAATACATTAATTTATCTATCTGTTAATTTATTCTTAAAGCACGTGGTAGTCAATTTTATATTTTTTTACGGACAAATTATAAAGGTCAATAAACTTTTCTCAACATGATCTCTCTTGACTCTTCTTCATATTGGACATTACTATTATAAAACTTAGTCCTTATCCTTATTTTTACAATTAGTGTACCTTATAGACTAATAATTGTACCATTCCCTCACAATGATATTAACGATAAAATTACTCCAATTGGTCTTTTCTAAATCTCATTAAGTAAATCTTTATAATCAGAAAGCTTTGAGTTGTTTTATTACATCCTATGAACATAAAATACGACTTAAAAGAATTACAATTATTCAGCCTCAAATTTAACGTTTGTGTTTATTTACAGAATTTCCGTGAACAGAGGATCGACGGAGCGGGCCTGCCGCTGCTAACCGAGGACCATCTCACGGGCATGCTGCAGATGAAGTTAGGGCCCGCGTTGAAACTCCGAGCGGTGTTGGCGCGAAGGCTCGAGCCCTGTGCTCAGTGTCAAGCCAACATGCTCCTCACAGCCCCGGTCACACCCAACACACCCAAAATCAACGGCGCCGCCTTAAAATCCGAACCCAGAAGTAATACGACCAGTCCTAGTTAAAAATTGCATTTTAGGCAACGAACTACTTTTAGGTTAAGTGGTCTTTGTACTTAATTCGTATGTGTATTTACCTTATTGACTGCCTGACACGTAAAATATATAGGTGTACTTTATATTAGAACATATTTTTCAATGTGCTTGTATTTTACGTGGCATCCAATCAATAAGCGTACCGAGTGACGTCGTATAACGTTTTGTATAGAGCCTATTGTTGGAGTTTTTACGTAGTTCTAAATTAAAGACTTAAACGGTTGTTATTGTAAACCCGGCCAATTTCTACTTTGAATATTTTAAGAACATCACAGACACTTAATGCTTGAAAAAAAATGTAATTTTGGACTGAGTTCATTCACACAGTTTTCTATTAAAATAGTTTTTTTATCCGTTTCATACTATTGACAGCTACATATTTTCAATAACGACAACGTTTGCTTTCGTACCTTAACGACACTTAGTCAATCGGTTTCTAGAGTCTTCCTGTTTATAGATTATTGCATTTAGTTTCTATTTAAGCCTAGGAATATTAGCTAAGCGTTTGTAAATAATGTTAAATGTTGCCGTCCAAATATTTTCGCTATATTTGGTAAGAGTTGTGTTGTCAATTGCTAATTTAATATAATTAACTACTTAACAAAAGAAGTGTTGCACGCAAGCGACAGATGTGAAAATTATATGAAGTTCGGTGCTATTTGACCCTGTTAGAAATAATTTTAGATGTAGATTGCACTTGTACATAGAGGGCCTTTGTAAAGTTATTCATATTGAGGCTACGTCTACTGAACACAGGGTCATCGTTACAATCTGTATATATTATGCGATATAGTTTTATCGATGTATGTTTACATCACATTATATATAGCATTTATTTGTACCACACCTGAGTAAGGCTCATTATTTTCATACCGCGTGTATAGATGCCAAGCGGTTACATTTTAAGTCGTCGGCTAATAGAATGTGAATTTATCGATGTGAAATTACATTGTTTAGTCTATTCGATAGGGTTGTTAGCTCTACTTTACTGCCGTATATACCGAGCAATGAAATGCTAAATCGGTACAATATCGCATTCTCTTCGCTGAAGGCATTAGTTCATACGTACGTGTAAATTCTATGCACAATATTCTCTCGAGCTGTTTTACCATATCTGTAAATACGTACAGGTTTTAATAGTTTTAGAAGGAAACAGTATGTTTAGTTATGTTTTATTACCTGTGGTAATCTCCTTAATTGCCAAAATAGAAGTAAAAACCTGCAAAAGTTAATGTAGCTTATAATCTTTTCTCCTGCAAGCATAAACAACATCTCTTACAGTTTGTTTAATTATATGTAAAATATGAAAAATTATAAAGAGCTTATACGGTGCTAATACATACAAATTAATAAACAATCTGTGCCTTAATCCAGGTCTTCCTACAATATATTTTCCCAAAATAAATTACAGTACCTAAAGTTAATTATATATTGTTATAGTATTACGGTTGTACGCTTTAATCGGACAATAACAATAACATTTATAAAGTAGGTTAATTACGACGAATTTGTAGTTAATTATTGTTATATAGATTTGAATGTTACTGCTTTTTAACGTAATTTTACTGTGGACAAGTGACTTATGTAAATTGTACGTATTTAAGTTTTGATTGTCAAATGGGAATGTAAGTCCGAATATCAAAGACAAATAAAAGAACATTTTTTATTGGTAAATTTTCCTGTTTGATTGTTTTTGTTAATATTAAAGATCTCTAATTCGTATATTCCATGGTACTTATCATTCTGTGACTTGTACACAATCATTTAAATACATAGTATGCCACTGATACTAAGTATAGATATCATTTTAAATAATATTTACCTAATAAAGTTCACGATTTATAGACTAATGTCGTTAAATTTTGACGTGGTATATTATGTAATTAAATGCATTGTAGTAAGACCATTTATTAGTAGTATTAAAACATCTCACTTGAATGATAACATGGATTATTAGTTTGTTTTGAAACACATTACATAAGCTCAAAAATTGCTTTTTTGTTCGGTGTAAAAATATATTGTCTTTGATATTGAATGTGCATAATAAGAAGACAAGAATGAGGTTTTTTTAGTCACTGTTTAAATCCTTGTGAACATTAATATTAATAATTAATTATATAGCCTATGTAGATCTTAATTCCGGATTAAGTTCGATCCATTTTAAGTATTTATGTGAAGGAGAATAAAAACAATGATTTTATTGATTTTTTGTTTTATTTCAAATGTATTTTAAATATTTACAAGTATTATTTGCTAGGAACGTATACAAAACTTCACGAAGACTATTATTATTTCTTTATATTAAAGTCTTATAATTAAGAGGAAGGATAAATCCTCATTTAATTAAAATTACTTAATATCACATCTAAACTTCACAATCTTCTACAATGCTTACTGAAAATATGAAAATGTTATCAGTTATTTAATTATTATTATAAAAAAACTGATATCCCGTTCTGAGTATCGAGTCGCTTGCGGAGATTAAATCCAGGACTTCTCCAGTCTGAACATATAATTATTATAGATATAACAGGTACTATCATAGTATAGCAATAACATTATTATCAATTAATTATTGCAACAGAAATGTATGATCACGCTTGTTATGAATTTTTAATTGAACAATAAATAAATTTCATGACAATGGTAGTCATATTTGAACCCATAGTTTGAACCTGGATCATCTGCAATATTTGATTTCATATCATTTCCATCTGTTTTAGTCAATAAAATTAAACGCCTGTAAGTTAATTACAGCAAAATCATTCTCGCTCATTTTTCTCCACAAGCTCAAAGTTTCTCTCTTGATGATGTCGCCTCTTCACTCGATATTCCATGACTTCTATTAGGGTGTATCCTGAGAATCCTAATATAAGCAGACCTAGGAGTGTGTATAATCTGTAAAGATAAATAGCACTATTGTAAATAAACAATATTTATAACACTCACATGGCACATAGAGTGTTATAAATATTGTTTATTAGACGTTATATGTGGATATTTACAGAAATATCCACATATAACGTCGTGCTTATTGATAATTATTTTCTGAAAACCAACTACTTTTTACGAATTTTACGAATACTAGCTGTTCCCCGCGGTTTCACCCGAATTGCTCCGCTTCTGTTGGTCTTAGGGAGATGATATTATAGAGCCTATAACCTTCCTCGATAAATGGGCTATCTAACACCGAAAGAATTTTTTAAATCGGATCAGTAGTTCCTGCGATTAGCGCGTTCAAACAAACAAACTCTTCAGATTTATAATATTATTATAAATTTCGACAAAACAACATGTTGTACCTACATAAAACAACCAAGTAATTATAACGCCTGCGTATTAGTGTCGCTGCGTACACTGTCACTAATTCACTATACTTGAATTCACTAATAAAACACCACTGCTAATCAACACACAGTAGTATACATGATATAACAAAAACAAAACACTAGCCAGATATAAGTTCGAACAATTCTAACGTGGCGCCATCTAGTTTGCGATAAGGAACTAAACGTAGACGGTATTGAACATCCCGCCCACCAAAAGCACCTAGTGCTTTTCTAAACAAAAATAAACCTATAAAACAATTCAGTTGAAGAGTACATTTAACCTAATAAACACAAAGTAATTCTTATAACATCTCAACGTAAGCAATAGAAACTCTTATAACATACGTCTAAACTCAAAATAAACAATATAAACTCTTATAACATACGTCTAAACTCAACATAAACAACATAAACTTGAGAGTGAACTAAAACAATATTGACTTCTAAACAACAACATTTTTCAATGTAAAAAATAGGAACTAAAAAATACTGCTATATTAACTTAACTAAGATCTACACAATAACTAATGAGCTAGGCCTTTGGTAAGATGCATAACTTATTACAAGGGCGTTTACAAAGACCGTTCTTAGTTTTAATTGTTACAACTCGGGTAAGGTTGTCTTTACCCGGATGTTTTTCAACGATTTTCCCTAATAACCATTTAGCTGGAGGAACATTATGGTCCCTTATAATAACAATATCGTCAACGTCAGGTTCTGTCTTTTTTGAAAACCATTTGTACCTATTATTTAACGTCGCTAAATACTCTTTTGACCACGTCTTCCAAAAATTATTAACCATCCGTTGAGTAAGTTTCCACCTTTGAAGACCTGTGGGAGAGGTCTTTGAATAATCGCTTTCAGGAATTAAAACTAATGGTTCACCGACTAAGAAGTGCCCAGGTGTGAGGAGCATCTCGTCACCTGGGTTATCACTAATTGCAGAAATTGGACGGGAGTTTAAGCACGCTTCTACTTGGGTCAACACAGTTGTCAGTTCTTCGAAGGTAAGTATTGCGTCTCCTACAATTCTTTTCAGGTGTGTTTTCGCTGAACGAACACCAGCTTCCCACAGCCCTCCAAAGTTAGGCGCGTGTGGTGGTATAAAATGCCAAGTGGTTCCGTCCTGGGTAAGTAAATTAGCAATTTCGTCGGCCAACTCTGATTTCGCTTGACATAACATTTTACGCAGCTCTTTATCCGCACCAACGAAATTAGTCCCATTGTCGCTGTACAGGTCGCGGCAGTGCCCTCTTCGAGACACAAAGCGTTTGAATGCAGCTATGAATCCAGAACTGGTAAGGTCTGACACAGCTTCTAAGTGGATCGCCTTAGTCGCCATACACACAAATAGGCAAATATAGCCTTTATAGGATTTCGACCCTCTACCAGGCGAAAACCTTATATCTATGTACCCGGTAAAATCAACACCTGATGACCTAAACGGTTTATCCGGAGTCAATCTAACCTTAGGTAACTGGCCCATTAATTGGTTGTTATTCTGGCGAGAATAACGTAGGCAAGTCATGCATTCTCTGTAGCACTTCTTCACCTTTTCTCTAATTCGTAGGATCCAAAATTTACTTCTAAGGAAGTTTATCATAAGCTGTGGCCCCCCGTGAAGTGTTCTGTGGTGCGCATCCAATATTAATAACCTAGTGAGATGAGACTCACTGGGCATTATTAGAGGATGTTTCTTATTAAACTGCACAGAAGACAGTTGTATTCGACCGCCCACCCTTAGCAACCCTTTTTCATCAAGAAAGGGTGCAAGAGTGTGCAGTGGACTTCCTTTAGTAACACTTCCGGTTCGAGACATTAACTTATTAATTTCATCTTCAAAATATAGTCTTTGGGTAGCTTTAACAATTATATCTAATGTGGTGTCCATTTCATTGGTCGTAATTCTTTTATTAATATCTCTTAATTCTTTAGGTTCCCTCAGTTTTAGAAATTTTCTACAGTAAGATAAAACTCGTAACATTTTAGTTAGATTTGAAAACCGCTCCCATATAAATTCTTCAGCAGATCGCGTCGTATTGGTAAGTACCTTTAACGGTCGTACTTCAACATCAGTGTCAACATCTAAATATGTACTATAAACATGGTTTTCGTGTAGGCTCTTAGGACCATGCCACCAAAGATCATTATGTATTAGTTCTCGAGAGGATATACCCCTAGAGGCACAATCGGCTGGATTTTGGTCTGTGGCCACATGGTTCCATTGATCACTATCTAGAACAGTCAAAATCTCGGAGACTCTGTTGCTTACAAACGTCGTCCATCGGCTGGGTTCTCCACGGAGCCATGCAAGCACTATGGTCGAGTCGGACCAGGCAAACAACTTATCTTTAGGTACCTGCAGTACTTGTGCAACCTCAGAAATTAATTTGGCAGCCAACAACGCCGCGCATAGTTCCATTCTCGGAATGGATATCTCCTTCTGAATTGGGGCGACTTTAGTTTTAGATGTGACTACATTTACGTGAGCATTACCATCGGTGTCCATGGTTTTCAGATAGACGACAGCAGCATAAGCTACCTGAGAAGCGTCAGCAAATACGTGAAGCTCAACTGAATCATCATTCGTTGTAGAAAGCCACCTAGGAACAGCTATACCTCGAATACCATCTAACTCTTTTCTAAAATGTAGCCATTGGTTTAATAATTCTGACGAAAGATTTTCATCCCAATTCAGTCCAGATTTCCACAGTGTTTGCATAAAGATCTTCGCCGTAATAAGGACAGGAGCAACCCAACCCAAAGGGTCGTAAAGTCGCGCAATATCAGACAACACTTTCCGTTTGGTTACAGGCTCATCTAACTCCGGTAAATTGTAAGTATACTCAAATTTATCTATGTTTTTATTCCAGGAAATACCCAACACCTTAATTGTATCATTGATTTTAAAAATAAATGTATCTTTTGAAGATTGATTATCATTTTCGATATGATTCAGTAATTTTGGACAATTACTGCACCACTTTTGGAGCTTAAATCCACCTCTTGACATTAATTGATTCATCTCTTTATAAATATCTATAGCTTTCTCTTCTGAATTACAACCAGTCAACAAATCATCCATATAAAAATCTTCAAGTGTAATTTTTGCGGCAAGTGGATATCTCAACTCTTCATCTCGAGCCAATTGTTGTAGTGATTTAACCGCCAAATACGGTGCACAAGCAGTACCGAAGGTAAGTCGCGATAGCTTAAAATGTTGTATGGGTTGTGATGGATCTGCCCGCCATAAAATTCTTTGGAAATTTGAATCATTTTCATGTACCACTATTTGTCTATACATCTGTACGATGTCTGCCACAATACAATAAATATGCGTTCGCCACCTCATTATAATGTGGCGCAAATCTTGTTGAATTTTAGGTCCAACGAGTAACGTGTCATTCAATGATACGTTATTATTCCCCTTGCACGACGCATCAAAAAAAACACGAAGTTTGGTGGTTTCCTTGTCTTCCCTTATCACGGCGTGATGAGGTAGGTAGAAGGAAAATGGATACTCAATATCCTCCTTACTTAAAATCGGTTCCATGTGTTTCTGATTCTGGTAGTCGACTATAACCCTTTCATATTCAGCGTGCAAGTCAGAATTCTTTTTAAACTTTCTTTCTAATACCTTAAATCTCTTCAAAGCAACTTCCTTGGAATTTCCGTACACACACCTTGGATCTGGTTCCTTAAATGGCAATCTCACTACGTAACGACCTTCTTCATTTCTTGTAGTAGTACTCTCATAAATTTCTTCACATCTAATTTCTTCCTTCGTAAGTTTCTTTCCTATTAAATCTGGTTCTCTTTCAATTTCCCAAAACTGTGTCAAAATCTTATCTTCTCTTACCTGTAAATGTAAATTTACTACTCTAGGATTTGATTCTTCATTTTCTCCTACTCTTCCAGACAAGATCCAGCCAAGATGAGTATTCTGTGCAATAGGACCGTCATGCATGGGATGTTTCAAGAAACCACTCAACATTATTTGACTGAAAATATCTACTCCTAAAATAATATCTATCTTACCAGGTGAACCATATTTGGGATCTGCTAACGGTAGACTACTGAGCTCTGGCCAATCAAAAATGGAAACCTTACTCGACGGAAGAAACGATGTTAAAGATGGCAATACATAAGCATTTACTGAAACAGAAAATTCATGATTATGTAGTGATTCTAACTCAAATGAAACAATGTGCTTAGATCTAAGTTTACCATCACCTACGCCAGTTATTAAACCGTTTATTGGTGTACGCTTAAGACATAAATATTGTACAGTACTTTCGGTAATAAAAGAGGCCTCAGAGCCTTAATCGATTAATATTCGCGCAGTTTGGACACAGCCATTTGCGGATTTAATTCTAGCTAATGCTGTAGCTAATAGCACTTTGACTTGATGTTTATCTTTCGCAAAATGAGCTACTACTTTCTTATCATACTGGCGATTCTCATCTAAGCTCGTCGGTTGGTGGCTAGTACTCGTACTTGGTTCCCCAGACACAGGGAGAGGATTTCTTTCTATATGCAGCAGGGTGTGGTGTCGTCTGCCACAACGCCGGCAACACGTCGACTGGTGACAGCTCCTCACGTTGTGGTTGGATGAGAAACAATTGAAGCAAAGTCTCTTGGCTTGAATAAACTCATATCTCTCTTCGGGAGACTTGCCTCCAAATTGTTTACATTGGTATAATAAATGAGCATCTGAACAGCATACGCAGACTTTACTATAAGGGAGTAAGGGGAGAACGGTTACTAACATCATTACACCGGCCCTAATGTCAACCTCACCTGCACGCGCTGATAGATAGATAGCGGCGACAACCAGAGGAGTCGTGGTGCTCCCTGCTAGATAACGAACGAGGCTCTGGCGACCGTGCTGTGGCGGGATAACCACTCACCTTCTTGGGCGACCGAGAAGAAGAGGCTCCAGCGGCCTTGAGATTTAAATAATCTCTAAAATGTCTGGCGCAAAAGGCAAGGGGAAACCACTGCGGCTACATTCCCAAGAAAGTCACATGAGAGTACAAATAAATGAGACACGATCGCCCTGCGAACCGATTAGCGACC
Organism: Colias behrii; assembly: GCA_029959065.1. Taxonomy (NCBI): domain Eukaryota; kingdom Metazoa; phylum Arthropoda; class Insecta; order Lepidoptera; family Pieridae; genus Colias; species Colias behrii. The sequence goes on from JARWMC010000013.1 coordinate 3,737,416, forward strand.
GGCGCTGCGCTGCGTCCGGGGTGCGCGGTGTGAAGTTGGCTACCGGCCATGACGGGGTAGGAGACCAGGCCCCCCATGGAAATTCTGCTACTGGAAACTCTATCAAGCTACGACACCTCCAAACGATAGGAACTTGGAATGTGCGCGGTTTAAATCAAACAGGAAAACTCAACATACTGGAACGAGAAGTGGTAAGAGCCGGTATAAACATCTGTGGTATAAGCGAAACACATTGGAAAGGCAGCGGACACTTATTAACAGACCACCACGTCGTTTACTTCTCTGGCAACGACGTTAGCAGCAGCAACGGTGTAGCATTTTTACTACCTGTTCACCGGAAAAATTGCGTGATGGGATACGAACCAGTAAGCGATCGGATTATCAGCATTAAGATAAAAGCCTCGCCGATGAATCTTAACATTGTCCAAGTTTATGCCCCGACCTCCACCGCAAGTGACGACGCAATCGAGAAGTTTTACTCTGAACTAGAACGTACAATAGCGAAGGTACCAAACAGAGAGCTATTAGTCATCCTAGGAGACTTGAACGCTAAGATCGGGGAAAACGCTCATCAGCTGGGCAAATGCGCGGGGAGACTTGGACTCGGGAAGCGGAACGAACGAGGCGATCGCTTACTGCAATTTGCTTCAGAAAACGACCTGCTGATTGTTAATAGCCTCTTCCAACACCACCCTCGAAGGCTGTATACTTGGGTATCACCCGATGGAAAGACTCGCAACCAAATAGATTACATAATGACTCGCTCACGATGGAGATCATGTGTAACAAATGCTCATACGTTACCTGGAGCTGACTGCGGGTCTGATCACCAGCTTTTGCTCTCTAAGCTAAAGCTCAAGCTGACAGCAGCCCGATACATCAAAAAGCCGAGGAAGCTAGAGGTGAAAGATGGTCAGAAATTTCGTTCGATTGTCGAACAGAACTGGTCACAGTGGTCGGAAGCAGATCTGACTAACGAAACATCCGATTCACTTTGGGATCGAGCGAAGACACTCATCACCACAGCCGTGGTAGGAACTGCACAACCAACCACAACCCACAAAAGACAGCACTGGATGACTGACGAAACCTTCAAACTCGTTGAAGAACGCCGGAATATGAAAGCAGCGGGAGCCGATGTAAAGGAACTCAATAAGATCTCGGCACGAATACAATGTCAATGCAGACAAGATCATAATGCCTACCTACGCAATATGTGTAAGGAAGTGGAAGCTCATGCAGATAGATATGAGTCAAAGGATTTGCATCACAAGATTCGTCTCATTACCAAAACGCTGCCGTTAAAAACCTGGGCCATTGAAGATCAGAATGGCCAAGTGGTCACTGAACTGGACAAAATATCGGAAGTTTGGAGAAACTATTGTCAGTCCTTGTTTGAAGACCCTCAGTCGCAAAATTTTACATCTACAGAGCCTGCGAGTGATATGCTGGAGCCGGATATTCTTGAGTCAGAAGTGAGAGCCGCTATTCAACATCTTAAGAATGGGAAAGCCACAGGAAAAGATGAGATCCCTATTGAAACAATTAGGGCATTAGGAGAGCGGGGCGTTCATATCTTCCACATCATCTGCAACAAGATATGGCTCACAGGCAAATGGCCCTCTGAATGGGCTCATACAGTTTTCACTCCTCTTCATAAAAAAGGTTCCACTAAGAAGTGTAGCAATTTTAGACTTATAGCTCTAATTACACATGCCAGCAAAATTATGCTACACATCATCAACGAAAGACTAAAAGCTTATTTGTCCAGAGAAATTGCGCCTGAACAAGCCGGTTTTGTGAAAGGAAAAGGAACCCGTGAACAAATTCTCATCGTTCGTCAGATCATTGAGAAAGCTCGAGAATTCAACAAGCCTACATATATATGCTTTGTGGATTTCTCCAAAGCGTTTGACTCGGTGCTATGGCCAACGTTGTGGAAAACATTACTGGACATGGGCACACCACAACACCTTGTGCACTTGCTCAGGCAGCTCTACGAAGGGGGCACGGCTTCAGTGCGGACAGATGACCTCCTCTCAGATAGCTTCCATCCAAGTGCGGGCGTGCGACAGGGATGCATAATATCACCTTTACTTTTTAACGTCTACACCGAACTTGTAATGCGAATCACTCTCGAGGACTGGGACGATGGTGTTGTGATTGGTGGACACAAAATTGCAAACTTGCGGTACGCAGATGACACTACCTTGTTTTCAAGTAACGCAGACCGTATGAAGGAATTGCTTCTCAAAATGGAGCGCGTATGCCTTACGTTTGGGTTAAAGATAAACCGATCTAAGACCAAAATTATGATTGTAGACCGCGCCAACGACAATTCGCCCGAAGTGACACAGATTGCGAACTGCAACGTGGTTCCGACCTATGTATACCTTGGCGCTTTGATCTCAAACATCGGCGGCTGCGTAGATGAAGTAAAACGACGTATGGCCATAACCAGAACTGCGATGGAGAAGTTGAGAAAAGTGTGGAGGAATCGTAATATCACCAAAGCCACAAAAGTCAAGCTCGTACAAACACTAGTATTCCCCATTTTTCTTTACGCGGCAGAAACGTGGACAGTGCGCGAGTTGGAAAAAGGGAAGATAAATGCTCTAGAAATGTGGTGCTGGAGGAAGATGCTAGGGATATCGTGGACAGAGTTTCGCACCAACGAGTCCATACTCCAAGAGCTCGGCATCAAACAGCGTTTATCGACCGTAGTACAGTCGCGCATACTGCAATACTTTGGACACGTGTCTAGGCGAGATAACAACTCCATTAAGCGGCTAGTAGTTCAAGGAAAGGTGGAAGGAATCAGATCGCGCGGCAGGTCACCAATGCGCTGGACCGACCAAGTGAAATCTGCTGTGGGAATTCGAGTATCAGACTGCGCCAGACAGTCTAGTAACAGAAAGAGATGGCGGGAGATCGTGCGGAAAGCTGTGTCCGCCTCTACCACCGATGTGGACGTCTCAACGTGACCACGACCACTCTGCCAAGAGTGAATCGACAGAGAAGAAGACTAGCATCTCCAATGTTCTAAATCTACTTTCCAGGAAGGTTACGAGCTCACTCCATTTTGGGATGCTGTCGGTTTGAGATCGGCCAGCCTCGATCTCCCACTGGCGGCGGGACTCTAAATCTAATTTTGACACTATTAAAAAATTAATAATTGCATCCCACGAAGACACGTCAATATCTAAATTCTTTAGAGCCTTCAAACATGCCTCCGTGGTATCGATAAGATGTTTGATTGCTGTAGCCGACTCGCTAGACATAGGCTTTTGACCAAACAAACGTTTTAGAATTTCATTGACATTGAATCTTTTGTTATTATACCTGCGCTTCAATCTGTCCCACGCCTCTTCATAATTTGTATCAGTAGTCGATAAGCTCCTTAATAAATTCTCAGGTTCGCCTTTTAAACTACATTTCAGGTAATGCAACTTCTGAACCTGGCTTAATGATGGATTTCTATCGATCAAAGAGACAAACATGTCGTGGAAGCTCTGCCATTCTTCATAATTACCCGAAAATGTGGGTAACTGTATTTGTGGGAGCTTCACTTCACTACCTGCACAGGTGACGTTCGATGGACTGACTTTAGAAGAACCCGCTAAGCCAAGATCAACCTTCATTTTTGATTTGTAACTAATATAAATTTCTTCTAGGTTATCATAGATCTCTTCGGTAAAATAGGGAGTTTTTTCTCGTTCCCTTTTTGATGCAACTGATATAATATTCAAATGGTTCTCGGTAAACTTCTTCCAACTTGCCTCCAAACATTCTAATTTTATTTCTATGTAAACGTTTGTCAGTCTTTCTTTTGGAGTCTTTTTATAATTTGAAAAACTTTTATTTATTTGCTCATGTATCTCTACTTGCTGAGCAACGAATGGATCCATTTCTTCTATCTTTAATTTTATTCAAAATTTCTAAGTCCAAAATGTATACTAATTTTTATAAAATTTTTCTAAGTCCCATATGCATACTAATTTTTATCAAATTTTTCTAAGTCCAGTATGCATACTAATTTTTATCAAATTTTTCTAAGTCCCATATGCATACTAATTTTTATCAAATTTTTCTAAGTCCCATATTTAATCAAATTTTTCTAAGTCAATATGTAAGCTAATTTTTCTAAGTCAATATGTAAGCTAATTTTTCTAAGTCCAAGTTATCACAACACTGAATTTTTACAAGTCTTTATTGTCCACTTAGTTCACTTTACTCACGGTTTTTACAAGTCCTTACTCCTTTATTCCCGGGTTTCGGCACCAGATGTCGCTGCGTACACTGTCACTAATTCACTATACTTGGATTCACTAATAAAACACCACTGCTGTTGTACGTCATTTAATTAATCATCATCATCGGGTCTTCCACGCAGGCCTTCACAGGCCTCGGGGTAACTGTTCGGGGCGACGGCCCCTTTCAGTGGTGGCAACGCCGCCTGCAACTACAGGCGGGGCACTGGGTGGGACCTAGTGGTCCGAGGTGTCGTGTCCGGGAGGTGTCCTGCTGCAGTGCGATCGAGCCCGCATGTATCGCGGGCGATCTGCTAGCTGCTGCAGGGCGGAATGTCCGTGGGTGAGGCCTCCCGCCGCTTAGCGAGGTCGAGCCCGCCGGCAAGGTGCCGGGGGGCGCCCATCAGCCAACGGCGAGGAAGCGGTCGTGTCCTAGGAGACTAGGTCACGTGGTAGGCCTCTTATGTCCGGCGGTCTCCGATGGTATGGCGCGATGCCCTGCAAATGCTGGGATCGCGCTCCGTCGGCGCGCGCGAACATAGAGGAACTCAGGCGACGAACGAAGTCGTCCAGGCTCTCCATGCGCAGGTCCCTGGAGATGACCTGATTCCGTACGAAGCGTGGTGCTCCGGAGATGGTGCGGAGCGCTAGCGACTGCTGCGCTCGCAGCGACTTGCGGTCTGTCTCTTTGGTTAACGCGAACCACGCTGGGGCCGCATAGGTGAGTCGCGTGCGAACGTACGCCTTGTAGATGCACAGCTTCGTACGGAGAGGCAGGTGAGATGCTAGCATGGGGCGGAGTATGTTCCGCACGGCACGCGTCTGGGCAACTACGTTCTTCACATGGGGCCGCATCGAGAGCGTTTTGTCAATGGTCACACCAAGGTACTTGGCCGTCGGTGACCATTCGACGCTCTCGCCCATGAGAGACACCGGGGGCGGCAGAAGGCGCGCCCGCCCGATGGAAATCGCCTGAGTTTTACCCACGTTGACCTTGAGTCTCCAGTCCTCCAGCCATGAGGGAAGCGCATCCAGTGCTCGCTGCATCTTTACCGATGCGTGCTTGGCGTTCAGCGAGGTGGTGATAAACGCAGTCTAGTTTGCGATAAGGAACTAAACGTAGACGGTATTGAACAAGAACAAACTATTTATGATGGCGTCACTCAAATAGATTACATATTACTACAGCTATAACAAGGCTATAACTAACCTAACTTTCCTTCTTGTTCCAATTTATCTCTATAATCAGATATAATAAAAATATAATTAAATATGTACCTGGTTCTAACACAGAGATAAGGAGCAGAGGCATAAGAGAGAACGCTGCCGGTGGCTTCCCATAGCCTGAAGTTTGAATATGCCGCTTCTTCGTCACCAGGGAACAATATTCCGGAAAATGCTGTATATAATAAAAAGTATAATTACCAACAGGAAGTACATTACCAGTTCTTATTTGTGTAGCTTGTGTGATTACAATCCCAATCTTATTAATCAATGGGACTTTTATATTATAGCCTATAGAGTATTTTCACAGGCTTCCTAGTTTCCTACCATTTCAAATATCTAATCGAACGTAAACCATATTAGATAAGATCAATTCTTCATAATCGAGTTGTATGAAAAATAATAACGAAAAGTCAATTTAAAGACATTGTTATTAAAAATCGCTGGTCGTGATACTTCAAAGGTTAATCAGTACCGTGTATTATCCTGAATCACGTTTCCTGAATGAAATTAATAAAAATTGAAGACAAAATATATAAATAAACATGATTGAAAAAAAATATTAACAATAAAATATAAATAAAATAAACTTATCCAAGATTCCTGTTTTGAGCTGGCGTAATTATAGCGAAATGTCCTTTCCCTATTTAAAATAAATAAACAAAATCTGAACTGGTTAATTGTGTTTTACAAGATAAAATATTTAATAAAGACGTCGTGAAAAATATTTTAGTGTAATTGATTATAAAGTTTTTATAAAAAATTTCAAATTCATACTCGAACATTTATTCATTCAATAAGACTTCTTCTAGAAGCACTTTTGAATTGTCATAACATATGATAACAACGAGACATTTGTAAATTTCGACCAGAAACCAATCCTAGTTATAAGCTCACGTTCTTCACACTTTTGTGATGTATAATATTATTGACAAATAGTCTTATTACTTTCTTTATTTAGTGCATATTTATATTGTAATGTTTTATTTATTTATTGAATTTGCGTCTTCGCGTACTAACATACATTCCTTACCAATCAGGGTTGCCTGGAAGAGATTGCTTTTGAGCAATAAGGCCGCTTTTTAGTACGGATGTGCCGTGTGTTTTGATTGTATCTAATTATAGTATAGCTTATTTCTGAGTGGTATATGTACAATTAAGAATAAATAAATAAATAAAATACATACCATTGACTTGAACAAGCCAGACGGCGTCCGCAGTCCCCCAGATAGCTGCTAGGAAGTAGAACATGAGCCACTGCGACGGGTCTGGTCTCCACAGGAGCAGTGCCGTTATGAGACATAAATTCAAAATCTGAAAAATTAAAATAATGAATAAGGTTAGAAGAATGATAACATTTATTATAGTCACTAAAATTGTATCTATCTAATATGTCAACAATTTAAAGGGATGAAAAGCTTTTGACTTGTAACATTTCATCTTACATTTCATAATATTTATAAAGATTTGGTAATTAAATAAATTGCGTACCAATTTAAATTAAAAATAAGTTATATTATTTGTTTTGACACAACTTTAGTGATAAAAATTTAGTTTTAAAAGAGGGAACTATTTAGTTCACTCTAATATTATCACAATATACAAACGATTTTACAATAAGCGTATAATAATAAAATCAATACAGTATAATCAGTGCTTGCAGTTTGCTAGTCTAACTTGGCACATATGGTCTCTCTCGTAAAGCCATAATATCAGATTGCCTTTTCTAGAATCGCATAGAACTAACCAGAGCGGTAAGCATAACAGGGTATCTTCCAGTAAGCTTGACGATCGCACCAGCCACAGGCGCCGCCAGCGCGTTGAACACACCGAAGCAAATCATCACGAAACCAATGTTAGGGATGCCGTATGCGCAACCGACAAATGCCTGGAAATTTAAGTGTTTATTTTTAAGTAAAGAAAGATTGTTTATTCTTAAATAGACTTGGTCTGTGAAGATTGAAAGCTGTGAAATTTTCATAATATGGAGAGCTTTTTAATTAGTTATTGTTTTTAGACGTTATATGCGTAAATAAATTTCTTTGCCTTTCGCCTTACTGTTAGAATATGAAATAATTCTGAACCATGTGAATAAGTTTTCAAAAAATATATGTTCTTGTATAGATAAACAGAACTTTCAGTTATCGTAATAGATACATCATAATTATACATAATCATCTCACTCTCTCCAATCACTGCTTGTAATAAATTAAAGAAAAGAAAAATCAAGAGTCATTACGTTTAAATACTCTACATTTAATAAGCTTTAATATAACAAAATAACCCAATAGACATTATCACGACAAACTTTTAGTGAAAGGCGACCTTTTTGCCTAAACAACCTTCAACCAAAATACTTGACCACGTTCAGGAAATTGGCACACTTTAACGTATGATGTATCTATTCGTGCTTCCTTATAGAATAGATAAATTATTGTTTCCTTCCTTTTCAGTAAATCACGACTTGTTACGAACAATGAACAAGAACGTTATAAATCTTTATTGACAAATAATGGTCGTGTTCAATTAAAGTAACTGTATTGTACAATATTATTATTTGGTATTTTAACAATTCTAACGTTCTTACAATTTAATTTACTATCCTATTTAGCCTTAAACGCCTTATTCTTTTTTATGAATTGAAAGGATAAAAAAGAGAAAATTGTTCCCCAAAACATGATAATCATAATCATTAAACCAATCGTACCTGTTTTTACTTATTCTTTCCAAATATATGGTTACAAACCAACATAAAATAAATCTTTTGACATTATACGGATATAAATTTATATAAATTTATAAAGAATAGAATGTCATAAAACCAAAAATATCAATTATACGGATGTTGAAATATTTTAAGTGCAGAACACCTACTCAACTTCACAACATCATCTGGCAGGATGTTACCAATCGTCGAATAGATTGATCAAGGATTATTTTCGTTAGTGGTGACCTTCATTCTTCCACATATATCTTATTACCATAATATACTATTAACAACTACTTACCTGTGTAAAATCAGCAGCCATAAACGCCTGTTCCGCGCCTATGTAACCAATAACAGGCAGAAGCAGCAGTTGGTACTTGTGTCGCAGTTGCCGCAGCGTGACGGCCAGCAGCTGCAGACCAGACTTGCCGTGGGCCATTGGCTGCCGGCCTGCGTTGTATCTGGAACATATGAGAAACTAGCTATTAAAATATAGATAACCTTATAAAAAATATCAGAATAGTGTTAAGGAAGTGGTCTATAATTTACATTAATTATACAAAAGCTAAAGCTTTTTAAAAATTGAAATCTGAATCCAATTTCTTGCTCTACATTCAGAGTCATGTGGCCGTAGGAGTAACATTGCATTCTCTAGAATTAATAAAAAAACATGCCCTCAATGTTGTGTTATTTACAATCGCATACACCATTCTGGAAAAAAAAAACCCCGTAGCAAATTCTCGCCATGTAATAAAATATAATTAAATTTTAGACACAGCGGGGGTTAATAATTTCATGTCATTAAGAAACCATTATACAAGCTCTATCAGTACAATTTACCTGCCAAGCGAATCCACTCCGACAGCGACAAGGATGGTCGCACACGCCATGCAGGCCAAGTACACTCCGGCTATCACCTGTATCTTGAGTGCTGAAGGAGGCTCCAAGTTTGTGTTCTCCTAAACAAGATGGAGTTAGTTGCAAACTTTATTATGGATAATACTTATTAATAGTAGTGTTAAAAAAGCTCTTTGATAAGATTTTTCTAAATTACTTCAATAAAGTGTTTAGAAGAGATAGTATAAAAGCAAAACATACCTACAGTATTCGTTGTAAAATGAAGTATACATAGATCATATTAATACTTAAATAATACTGAGAACTTATTTACACCAAAACATGATTAAGCTTACGTAATTTCAAGCTCTCCCTCTGTTATTTATGTACATTTTGAATAGTTTTTTTTTTCAAGATATCTACATTTGAAATTTATGCTTTTGTTGTAATTTGTGAATAACAATCTAGGTAAATAATTTATTAAAAAGGTGTATAACTTACATGAGCGTCACTCCCGCTACAAAAGTTGACACCACAAGTCGCCCCATAGTCGGGTGCTGTTTCTGTGTAGTTGATCAACGCAAAAGCTTTTGGTGCCAAAGTTTCGTTCGCGTATGTGGTGATATCGCCCAAACTTGATGTTAGGACTGTAAAAGAATAATAATTATTATGTGATATCGATTTATTATTTAATGCATAAAAGTGTACCATCAAAAAAATGAAATTTTTTTCCAACTTGAAAATATTACCTTGCAATTTATGAATTATATTTTTTTTGCGATGATTAATAGTATTAATAGTTTAAGTAGAAAGTGATTCTAAACTTTTTAGAAACGCTTTGATTTTTACAAGGCATATAAAACCCATAGTAGGTAATCATTATAATTGTAATAAATAAAATATCTTCGTGAAAAAACCGGCCAAGTGCGAGTCGGACTCGCGCACCGAGGGTTCCGTACATTGCTGTTTCTTTTGATTGCGTTGACATAGAAGTTTGATTTTGATACAGCTTAAAGGTATTATAGACCTGAGTATTTGGTATGAATTTCAATTTAATACCTCTACGCGTTTATGAGGAAATGGGTAGTAAGTTTAAAATTATTAAAAAAAATATATTATGTGATGTAACTAAAAATTTATGGTTTTCGTAATTTTTCCTTTATCTATGCTATAAGACGTTGCTTCGTACCAAATTTCAAGATTCTGAGTTCACGGGAAGCACCCTGTAGGTTTTGATTCCCTTGCAAGTGTCGAAAATTTGCGGCATAAACGGCTGTATCTTTTGATTGCGTTGGCTTAGAAGTTTGATTTTTTCACAGCTTCAAGGGACAGTAGACCTGAGTAATTGATATAAATTTCAGCTTCATACCTCCACGCGTTCCTGAGAAAAAGGGTCTTGACAGACGGACGGACGGACAACAAAGTGATCCTATAAGGGTTCCGTTTTTTCCTTTTGAGGTACGGAACCCTAAAAAGTAATACATTACAGTGTAGACTGTAGAGCAACTTAACCACAAAATACATCTACAAACGAAAATGCTAAAAACATGTAACAATAAAAAACTTATTCAAGCTTGTTACAATTACGTAGTTAGTTTAAATTAGGTTCAACACTCAAGCTCACGTTCTATATTTATTTCAAACGCTTTGCAAATAGGTGTAACGAATGAATAAACATCAGTATCAAATCCAAGGTAAAGTGGACATTCACTTTGGACCCGGAAGGGCCCAATAACCTGTTCTTTGTTTTAGCACAAGTTGGTTAGACAATGGCTTAGTATTTTGGGTGACAGTGTGGCAAAAGAAAATAGACAATAATTAACTGATTTCGGTGAAATAATGTTAAACACGACCGACGTAAGAGAAGATGAAAAAATATAAAACTATTTTTCATTATTTTTAATCAATGGCAAATAAATACATTTGAATACTATAGGAGATACATTAAATTACACCACTAGAGTAAATATAAAATAAAACAAATGTTTCAAAAGCTCGCGTTTCAAAATCTAGATTACTTATATTTTGGTCTAATAAATGCGAATTTGGTAGAGATCGTTAATAACATTTCAATAAACGTCCGGTTCCTGGATTAACAATTAAAAAGAAACATTCATTTATGTTTTAAAAACACTAGTATTAAATAGGAATCCATATAATTACTCAACTACCATACAAATTAATTCTTATACGTATTGAATATAAAAAAGGCTTCTACTACTAAAAATATAAATTAGCAAGAACAAATTAACTGCAATTTCTACAAAGAAACTAAACTACTCGTTTTGTTTTCCAAGTAAACAAATTTATATCAAAAGTTCTATAAAATTATTCTCATAATCGAACTTACATTAATAATATAAGGATTCAGCCTGACAGCATAGAAAAGCATAATAATATTGACACACCAACAGTTAAGTTTATAACAGTGGCTGTAACGATTTCGTAACCGTTCCTTGTAATTACCTTGACACGTTATTACTAGGTTAGATTCAGATAGGAGATAAATATTGATACAGACCGAATGCAGTCATAAATAAATAATATATCGTATTGTTATAATACAGTTTATTCGCATCGCAAATACGTTCTAATGCTAATTCCATGTTTTGGCGAAAATGTTTATTGATTTATTAACAGTATAATAATTTTTAAACTATATAAGAGCTACTTTTGTGTACATTTGATATGTAATTTGAATTTGTAAGGACGTCGATTTGTTAAACAATTAATATGAGATTGACAATGTAGAGCATAGCAACCAAATAGCAACAAATGATAGCAATTTCGGTTAGAACAATTATCCATGGTGACAAGGATTACAATAAAATTGTTTTATATTCTCGGTATTGTGCGTGACTCATAGATAATCTATGAACGGCAATCGATTTATTTATTTTTTGCTCCATATATATAGCGCCACACTTATACTAAGCAACACCGTGACTATTTTTAAATTACATTACTTTTTGTGAAACTAAATTTCAATGGCAGTATTTTGATTATATATAGAACAATAGCGATTGTATGTCTACAATTCGCAACTACGATTTTTCCTTGGTGAAAGTCGACTTCCCTAATTACAATGTCAGAGGAAACTCGGTCTACGAGTATGACTTTGATTTGGTTTACATATACATATATTTAAAATTTTAAAGTAGGTGTTAAAAGATTATAGATAAGATAATTGGTTATTTATTACAAGTAATGTTCACAATGCAAAAAAATACTTCAAAACAACAACAAATGTTGAGAAAGAATAACTTTAATCATAAATTAAAATATAAAGGCATGTCTGTATATCGAATATATACAGACATGACCTCTTAAATAGTCCCTGGATAACTGATTGTAATTTCAGAAGATCTGAATTTTTGATATTACCTACACCTTTCTTTATAAATTAAAGTATTACACCAAATTACTTATTTTTAATTATATTTATTCTTTACTGTACCATGATTTTATCAGAGCATGATATTGTAGAGACTGTAATATACTTTGCATTTTTTCATTAAATGTAATAATCCAATGAAATTTTGGCATTGTACTTTAATATACGAATAATCTAAAAATAAGTAAAACTAGGTTTGGAAAATAACGCTAGACAAATATTTAGGTTAGTAAAAAATTTACCTTTTAAAAGATAAAAATGTAACATGATTAACTTTTTGTGGACACAATCGTTTAACTAATCTCCTTGGATAAAGGGCAAAAAACATTGGAACCCACCCAGTGGTCCGTATGAAGGATATCGACTTTTCGCTAAGGAAATAATTTTATTAATTTATTTAATATTTAAATAAACTTTTTGCTTCATTTGTTTGGACAAAAAATTGTTCCTTTCCAATATAATATTCGACACACCTGTGAATTGAGGTGTCGAAAACGATTTACTCTATGTTATATTGAATGTAATTGTGTTACTTACTTGCTGAAGATATGAGGTTTCCCCAAATCTGTGCCATTTGGTAGAACATGAAGAAAAGACCAAAGAATCGAACCACCAACACATCCGCAGAGACACCAGATAGCTTAGCGTAGGGTTCCGCAACCTGATAATAAAATGTAGTTAAAATAACGTTTAAAACGTTTAAACTAGTAATAAACTTTGAGAAATTGAATATATAATAGCATAACGATAATTACATTTAATAATTTTGCATAAATAATGTCAACTCCTCGAAATTAATACAAACAAAACTATTACCATAATGTACTCTATGATTATGTTTCAAACAACTTTAAACTTGCATACTAAATTAAATAGTCGTACATAGTATAATAATATTATGAGCACGCTTTTATAAAAAATCCTTACGACATTGTAAAACCAAACCAACGTTTTAAATGTGAGTCGGATGAAACAATCAGAATTCAGGGGTTAAATATAGGCAACTTTTTCAAATCTATCATCAACAAGCATTTGAAATATAGATAGAAATATAAATAAACTTATGTGCTACCGTACAATCAATTCAAAACGAAGTCATAATATATGACCTATATATGACTTAAAATTTTGTGTAGATATATTATATGATATTCCTGTGTGAATTTAGCCTTACTTTTTTACGCGAGCCTCGTTGACACAAATTGTAAAGTACGACACTAATAAATTGTTGTCTATCATCAACAAGCATTTGAAATATAGATAGAAATATAAATAAACTTATGTGCTACCGTACAATCAATTCAAAACGAAGTCATAATATATGACCTATATATGACTTAAAATTTTGTGTAGATATATTATATCATATTCCTGTGTGAATTTAGCCTTACTTTTTTACGCGAGCCTCGTTGACACAAATTGTAAAGTACGACACTAATAAATTGTCGTCTAAATGATTTACGTTAAATAATTATCATTAATTGTAAGTTATTAAAGAATATGCTAATATTAGAATGAGAACATACAAAAGTTATTCTATTTACACAATATAACTCCTACGAACCCTTACGAAGTAAAGACCCCATATAAACCTATAGCTAAATGAAGGCTAAATGAATAGATGTTGGGAAAATATATTATGTCAATGGAAGCCTGTGCGTAGCGTCGTCGTCTTTACTATATTATGATATTATAATGAGGTAGGTAGGTATAGCTAGCCAGTATTTTTAGTTTTTTATTGAGAAGTAGTTAATACTACATAACAACATAATAGTTTTTGAAAATTCTATCACCTCTATATTATACAAAGCTACGCTTTGAAAGACATGAGCAAATAACATCAAAGTTACAATATTGTATCCATAGAAATACCTAAATAACCTAAAAATCCTTCAAACACTATTATCCATAGCAACAGGATATAGAATTTTATTTTAGCAGGAACTTCGATTTTAACAAAATCATCACGTATGCAAGATCGTTGGTTTTTTTGCAAATGCAATAAGATATATGAAAATTAGCTAATACTGTATTCGAAGTCAAGATTACAGTGATTCAGAACATATGACGACCTTAACATGAAAATCTAAAATTCAAATAATCTTGCACCTGATAACACTTATTCTGTAGTCGGTGCTAATTTTGATGTGAAAATTGAAACCGTGAGAAATCCTATGTATTTACTATTTGGCTGTGAAATACGTGGTCATTACAGTCAGAGTTGAAATAATGTCCTATTAAGTTGTAAAATTGTATTGGGATAGTCAAATTATACCATTCATTGTTATTATAAAGTTTCTTCGAGACATAAAGTATTTATTACAAGTAATTAACGATGGACTCAACACAAAATTTATATGCAAAAATGACGCATGTACCTACTCAGTTAGCACTGAAGTTAACAATTAATAAATGGAAAGTTGAATAGTCCTTCAAATTAATTTCATTTTATTCAAATACATTAATTAACGAATTGTCAATTGACCAAGGATAATTACATTCATGATTCATGATTCCTAGATCAAAATCGCCGCACGAACAACATTTAGATACCCGTAGGTGGTGTTTATTCATGCATAGGTAATCATTGAGACTTACAAAATTTAACAATCATACATACAAACAGACATTTGGTACTGAATCTATTTATTTATACTACTGCATAATTATATTAAAAAAAACTAAAGCAGCGTCAATTATTCAGAACTGAACAAATGCTTTCAAATAAAAAAAATAATCATCTAAATCCTTTCACCCAGTCTTAAATTCTGGTGTAACAAGCCCAAAATACAGCCGAATTTATCAATTCAATAACACCACCCACCCAATTTAAAAACACGAGGAGTTGATAACCTGGGTTGAAAACGCTATTTATTAAGACACTCTACCATTTATGTTAACACTAGCTTTGCCCTGCGGTTTTACCCGCAGTGCACCACTCCTGTTGGTCTTAGCGTGATGATATATAGCCTATAGCCTTCCTCGATAAATGGGCTAAACACCGAAAGAACTTTTCAAATCGGACCAGTGGTTCCTGAGATTAGCGCGTTCAAACAAACAAACAAACTCTTCAACTTTATAATATTAATATAGATTATACAAGACTTACCACAGATAAGTAAGTACACTTAGCACACCAAAGAGGTCCCCCGCCAAGCCCCACCATCATTCCCGCGGGAACCAGGGTGTGCAGGCGAGGGTAGAACTGAGCTGCGATGAACGGCATGTATGGTATGAAGGACAATGCTACTGTCCACTTACATCCTAGCCATCTGCAAGAAAAACAAAAGATGAATACATTGTAATAAGCACAGAATAATATAATACTATACCTACTAGATAATATAGTCTGAGTGATAAGTTGAAAATGGCGTAAACTAGAGATAAGTCTCTTAAAAATACGTGCGATAGCTCATTTGATTCGGAATGACGTCTAGAAAAATGTATCGGAAATGTGTATTAGCACACAAAAAATTGCAAAAGTTATAAACAAATTAAGTTGCAAAAAAAAAGGTATTTCGTTTATTGTTAATAACTCCGAAATTATTAACATTTCAGAAATTTTTAAAAAAGATTCTTAAAGAGGAGGAAATTTCCAACGAAAATCTCCCGACTCCCGGAATTCTATCTCCATTATTTATAATTTTAATATAACGCTGAAAACAGGCCTCCGCGCGGCAATTTTAGTTAGCGCGCGCGGCTTGCCGGCTTCAAAACCGAGCACGTCACACTAATTATTTTTTAAGGTATTAAATATTAATTTAAAAATTAAAAAAAATTATGGTGTATTCCGAACACTTCAAAGAATATGCTCCCGTTGGAAATTTTACTTAAAGTTAATTTTTCAACAAATTAGACAAATGTTAACTTACGAAATTTTTTCGAACTTCCGTCCTTATTGCACATTAAAAAAAATGTTTAAATAATTGTCGGTAAAATTTTTCACTTCGTGGAGCCCTTCATATAAATATACTTAACAAGATCGCGCCATAAAAGTTTAAAAAATTTTAATACTTTGTTTATAATAATTTTTTCAATTTAAGTAACTTGAACAAAAAACTAGCAATTTCTAGTTTTTTGTTAACTTTAAAAAATTATTATAAACAAAGTGTTAAAATTTTTTTAACTTTTATGGCGCGATCTTGTTAAGTATATTTATATGAAGGGCTCCACGAAGTGAAAAATTTTACCGACAATTATTAAAACATTTTTTTTAATGTGCAATAAGGACGGAAGTTCGAAAAAATTTCGTAAGTTAACATTTGTCTAATTTGTTGAAAAATTAACTTTAAGTAAAATTTCCAACGGGAGCATATTCTTTGAAGTGTTCGGAATACACCATAATTTTTTTTAATTCTTAAATTAATATTTAATACCTTAAAAAAAATAATTAGTGTGACGTGCTCGGTTTTGAAGCCGCGCGCGCTAACTAAAATTGCCGCGCGGAGGCCTGTTTTCAGCGTTATATTAAAATTATAAATAATGGAGATAGAATTCCGGGAGTCAAGAGATTTTCGTTGGAAATTTCCTCCTCTTTAAGAATCTTTTTTCAAAATTTCTGAAATGTTAATAATTTCGGAGTTATTAACAATAAACGAAATACCTTTTTTTTTGCAACTTAATTTGTTTATAACTTTTGCAATTTTTTGTGTGCTAATACACATTTCCGATACATTTTTCTAGACGTCATTCCGAATCAAATGAGCTATCGCACGTATTTTTAAGAGACTTATCTCTAGTTTACGCCATTTTCAACTTATCACTCAGACTAATAGTTAGGAAGTAAGTAGCAAAAAATGCAAATATATGTAAGAAAATTTTACCAAAACTCAATATGAAAACGCAGTAATAGCACAGATGATATAACTAGTAGGTATTAGATAACCAAAAGTTAGTAGCAAAAAATGCATCTATGCGAAACAAATTTTACAAAACATCGTATTAACCTATGTATTTTCTATTTAATCGGAGAAATTGAATGTCGCTTTCTAATGTTAATTTTTTTAAACTTTAAATTAATGAATTTAGATTGAAATGCTTAATTAGATAGATAACAAGAGGATAATGCTGCACACACTTAATAAACATTCCTTATTCATTTAACTGTAATCTAAACTTTTGCAAAAATCTTTAAAAATTTAATATCCTTTTTCATTAACACAATGGACATGGACAATCCGTATTATAAATAAGAAATTCTGTACAAAACGGAATTTGGTTTTTTCTCAGCAAAAAGGACAATAACGAGAATATAAATATTCCGATAATTCACTTCTTCTAACTAGATAAATACAATAGCATTGACCCAATATAGTGACTGACCTTACAATGGTCACTTGTGTGTTTGTCTTTGAATGGCAGTTCAGATATTAAAAGTGACTAAGCAGACGCTTACAAAAACTATTGTCCTGCAAACATTTTTCCATATCTCAAGGTGGTATCAAGGCATGCAAATATGGCTGAAATTGATGCCAATTATACCAAAGGTAGAGCTAGCGTGTATTTTGTTAACGGTTCGATACAAGAAGAAGGAAGGCATTATAGATAATAAGGTCTTTCTAGTATGCTCACTCTCATCAAATCAATTCAAATATCTTTATTTTGTATCTGAGCTATATCAATAGGCCTCCTATTTGAGAGTGTAAATTTTCGTTTAGTTTTTTACAAAGCGGGAGAAGAGCTGCGCATGGTAAGCTAGTAAATTAGTAATTGATAAAATGAACTTGACTCTGCACAACTTTTAATTTTTAAAGTTTATTTTAGCAATTATGTTTAAAATACGGAGTCAATTAAAACAAAACTTATAAAAAATAGCTATTTTTATTTTTAACTAGCGGTCCGCCCCGGCTTCGCCCGTGGTACATGTTTACGTTTTCTCTACATAAGAACCTCTCGTACTTCAAGGAATATAATAAAAAAAGAATTATCGAAATCGGTTCAGCCGTTCTCGAGTTATGCGCTTACCAACACATTTTGCGATTCATTTTTATATATAAGAAGATAGATTTCCGCCCGCGGCTTCGCCCGCGTTTGCAAAGGAAAACCCGCATAGTTCCCGTTCCCGTGGGACTTCCGGGATAAAAACTATCCTATGTGTTAATCCAAGTTACCCTCTTATGTGTGCTAAATTTCATTGTAATCGGTTCAGTAGTTTTTACGTGAAAGAGTAACAAACATCCATACATCCATACATCCATACATCCTTACAAACTTTCGCCTTTATAAAGCTGGCCATACACGCTAGGGTGTACCTGACAGGTTTGCCTGTACAGGTCACCTGTTCAGGTTAACCGGAGCGTGTATGTTACAGAACTGTGCAAGTTTTCACACCTGTTCAGGCGACAGAAAAAATATGAAAATTGATATTTTTTACGCGTGGGTATACCTGTGCAGTTTAACTGTGCAGGCAAACCTGAGCGTGTATGGGGCGGTTCGACGTAGTCGTCAGTTGTCCAGTGAGTGCTAGCAGGGAAACACGTGCATATGTGTAAAGGAGTCATAGCTGCTAATAGTTTGAGATACGTCTTTTCATCGTAGATAGTTGCGAAAATCATTCGGCTCAAATATCAATTCTTTCAACAAGTTCACATGAGAGTATAATAACAATAACTTTGCAATAACCATGATTTGCACCATCGTTCACGGTATCTTCGTTTATATTTCTTTTTCTTCAATAAAATAAATAATAAATCAATTAAAGCTACTGCGTCGATATCAAGCGCCGCGGCCGAGGGCATGGTTTCAAATGAGAGTTTGTGCAGGTTTACCGCTGCGTGTATGTCCTCTTCTCAACTCAACTTTACCTGACAGGCGTAACTGCACAGGCAAACCTGTCAGGTACACCCTAGCGTGTATGGCCAGCTTA
This sequence comes from Colias behrii, assembly GCA_029959065.1. Classification (NCBI taxonomy): domain Eukaryota; kingdom Metazoa; phylum Arthropoda; class Insecta; order Lepidoptera; family Pieridae; genus Colias; species Colias behrii. The sequence continues at coordinate 3,756,693 of JARWMC010000013.1, forward strand.
ATATATATTAGATATTAGATATTAGAAGATTTCAATCATCATTATATAGCCAAATATTTGGGTTCATTATAATCTTATCTATAAAGAAGTAACCGACATTTTAGTAACCGTCGTTTGGGCTCATCTCGCCCTTTTGCCCTTAGCTAACAAACTAATTATGTATTTATTTCAATCATTAAATAAAACATAATAACTCCGATTTCTAAAATCATGATGATAATGATGAAGTTCTATAGACAAAGTTTTTATATAATGAATATTTATTAATTAAAGGAAATAAAATAGTAATAGATTTAATAAACAGTAGTAGTAAAACCTGTACGTACATCTAAAAGTAATTGCAATTGAAAATGTTTTGTTTTTCAATTGGAAATACTGACACTTAAGTATAATGTTAATGACTTAATTAAATGAATTGTTATTATTTAATGATTTGTACTAATAAAAGGTCGTTTAAGCTGATTTCCAAAAAAGGCAGAAGTTCTCAATTATTTTTATATGGTTTAATAACCATGAAATGACACAACATCCGTGGATAAGATCTATAGCGACTTAATTATTTCAATTAAAAATATTTATGTGATATATTGAGAGATTTATTATTGTCACAAGCTATTAACGTAATTGTAAATTGTAATCATTTATTTTAATAAAAAGTATAAAGTATGCTCTACATTTTAATATCTACTCTTATTTTAAAATTAAGTTATCCATTTAAAAATGTATTTCATTATCTTGTTTCTGTTTACATATTTAGTAAGTACATTATAAGATTCACATGGACATTGAATTTTTGAAATTTCATGAGTTTAGAGAATACATACTCGTATGCAAGACGGTAGTTGGCTGAATTCAGTTCAAATGCACAGATAATTTAAATTTTAATTCACTTAATACTTACTTGATAACCATAGCTGGTAGGAACACATTAGACAAGATCAGAGAGAAGTATATAGCCGCTAGTGTGAAGGTACCAGCCGCGGCGTCCGTGTTCACCGAACTCTGAAGGTTGGCAGCTCCGTGGAATGCCGTGAAGTGGATCATGAAAGCGAAGCCCAGGACGAATATGTTCCTGTTTATACGCCATTTTTCGTTCGTCCCGAACGCCACGGATCCTGGCATAGTGGATCTAAAAGTATGAGAATTGGTATTAGTTGTTAAAGCTTGTTCTTTATTATTACTTCTTAAATACTTGATTAAAAATTGTGTTTACTATACAATAATAACTCTATATGACGATGTATGAGCAAATGTATCGTAAACAACGAAGTTTAGTAAATTGAATAAATATTGGTTTGTAAAAATTTTGTGAAAAATAAAGAAATTTTGAATTTGAATTTTTTTGAATTTTGAATTTGTATTTGATAAGTTTGTATGATTTTTAGTCTATTTGTTATATTTGTGGATATTACTTTATAAATATATAGATTTAATAGATAGACAAGTTCTATTGTAGCGTACTTAAAATAACTATATATAGTAATAACCACATTGGGATAGTTAATTGTTATAAAATAAGATCATTTCCACCTGTTTACTGAATAGCATTAACGTGGAGTATAATTTAATATTTCCCTTATATTTAATTTATAGTTTGGCTTCTTAGATCATTAAGTAATTACTTAATGATCTAAGTTTGGCTTAGATTGTCGCACAAATTGGCAACAAAATACATTGTTAAAGGTTAACAGGTACAAAATTCAAGATTTATCGCCCTCTAACAAATATAATATTAACTAACATGCCAATTTAAACGCTAGTTAGGCAAGTCACGTGGTGGTAAAGTACACGCCGTTTGTAAGAAACTAGCTGTGCCTACGACTTTGTTTGTATGGTTGGATTACGCGTGGTTTTTCCCGCATAATTTGCAACTATCTTACTGATAATATATCCGTAACGAGTTAGTATGTAACCCATAATCTTCATTGATATAGTAACATTTAGACAGCAGTTCCCGATGGCCTTTTCCATGCAATTAGTTGGGCCGACCGCGTGGAGAACGGATTTTCCCGCGTACCTAATTTACCTCTATCCGTTTGTATAATATAGATCTTTCTCAATAAATTGGCTTTAAAAAATAAAATAAATTTACGAACCTACAAACTCACTTCATTATATTATTATTTTTAGCAAATTGGGTTGCAAAAGTAAACTTTTATTTCTGCGCAATGATTTTAAATATATCTCTTTTTTACCTATTTAAACAGACAAACTACAGACTTATGAACCAATAAGTATGATCGTAATATTGTGCAATTTATGTACAAAACTCGCATAATAATAAATGCAAATGATACATTTTTTCCGTCTCTCATATTATAATTTTATAAAAATCGTTCATATTATTATGAAATAGATTAAGATGAAGAAGTTATAAAGTTAATAAGGGCACAAAATTCAAACAGTAATTGAAGAAACTATGAAAATTAAATAGTCAATACCAACGTAATTTGTATTACTACAATACTTCGTTTATTATTTACAGAAACTTATATTTAATACAGTTTAATTGATAGCACAATATCGCAATGAATCTGTAGGAGGATAATAAATGCAAAAATATCCATAAATCTACGTCATCGTTTGCACTCTATGTCCGAAGTAATTGTTTCTGTGTTCCATTTTGTAATTTGTTTGATCAATCAAGGTTATTATGTAGGTCTTACACGTACTTAATAGCCCTTAATGTTATATGCAAGTCTTCGTGCACGAGTTTAAGTATATAAATTATAAACGTTTACAAACGTATTTATACAATTTTCCATTGCAGCATTGCTCTATATCGTTGCCTTGTTCGTTATGTATTATTTTTTCCGGTCTAAAGCCTTAATTGATGGTTTATCATTTTTTTATCAACGCCAAAAATATATAATATAAATAAAAATGAAATTTTAGAACAACTTAACTCAATTAAATTTCACAAAACTTGTGAACTACGAGAATATACAGTATGATCACTATCATCTTTAGTGTAGCAATAGTAATTCATATTATACAATTTATCTTTCTTTTTAGTAAAATAAGTAAGCTATTTATTATAGTTTAGACCCTGCTGTAAATTTATTTAAAATCAAAAATTATTTATCCTCCATTGCCACTGAATAATTTACATAATTTGTGTTTGAAACCTTCTGTTACGCAAATAATTCTGGTACTAGCCTATTGCGAATTACAGAAGGCCATCTACCATATCAATACAATAAATAATTAACACTGCCCACATAACATATATTTAATTGCACCTCTAAAAATTAGAACAATTAAGGTCATATATATGACCGTATTAGCATTCAAAGATATCAATCAAGTTCAATAGTCGTGTATAAAATAATAATGAACGTGACAAATTAATTCGATATCCGGTTGTAAACCTCCTGTTTAAATATTATGCAAATAGTACATGCTGTAATAGATACGTGATACTATGTAAGGTAATTACTGGCGAGACAATTCGGTACTGTTTCGGAATTCGCAATTGGCTTAAAAGTAATGTACGAATGGTTTTGTCTTTATGGAAGATGTCACCTTTGCTACAATTTTTCTTTGAATTTATAGTAAGTACAATACAATCGGTGAAGGAAAATACAGTAAGGAAAGCGACAGTCCAAGAATCACCCACAACCCGCTTATCTTTGCTTACTCCTACATAAAAAAAAAAACAAAAGTTCGTCGACACGTGACATCTACCCACGCACGCCTGAAGCCTCATAATAGGCCTGTATCTCTACAGTGGCCTGATGATGATGATGATAATACACCCTTCTGAATCTGCCTTTTTTTGCAGACCCGCGTCAACCCGAACAAGATATTGTTAATCTTTATATATCAAGATTTAAGCTACATTTAATTATTGTCTTGACAAATTTCTATGCCTTATGTTTCTGTGAACACAGATCCATTATTAAGTAGGAATTAATTCTCAGCAAAATTAATTTAAAAATATAAGGATACGTGCAATTGCGCAACATTAAAATTTAAAACAAAAGATAACAACGTAATAAACACTAAACACTATAATTTATTGTGCATATGTTTTTCATACATTTAATTAATTCATTTTCATTATTATTCTGGTAAAAATTTGTTAATATTCGTGTATGATGTAAATACCACAATACCTACAGTAATTATGTATAAATTAATTAAAGTAAAATGTTATGCAGATCCTATTTAAAAAGTTCGTTTACCTGTAGGTATGGTACGTATCCGGAGGTATATATTATCCGCTTTTTCATCCTTCCCAATCCACTAATTTATTCGAGTTCCTTCCCTTACCCTTTAAAAGCAACACATTTGCAGAGGAACTACCTCCGCAAAAAGGTAACGGCGTAGATAGTACTTTAACATCTGCAGGTAAAGCACCATATCTTTTTCCCACTCCGATATAATAAAAACCTAATTATTTAAAAAGAAATTAACTAGTTTCATGTTTTTAGGTAAAATCTTCAAAAAAGATAAAGCGAATTATATAAATACGGTTGTTATATATAACTAAATGGTCTTGTAAAGTACTAAGTAATAATAGTTGTAGCTTGTAGGCAGTGGACGATACAAATACTTACAGTAAAAATAAAATTAACCGCAGGGTTTGTGGTCACAACAAGTCTTGGGAAAATATTAATGTCAAGCGACTCCTACTAATGGGAACAGGGAATTCCCTGGAATGGAAGTTTCTACAGCTTTCTGAAGACATTTAATAAAACTGTTGATTATTTCTTATAGAGTCGATAAAAAACCCTTATACCTTGAATAACACAAATATAAACTTATTTTAATAGAAGCAGGGGTTTCCCTTTCTTGAGATTATTTTCTGCATCTCTTATCTTTTGAATATAATATTGTAGGTATAGTATGATATTATTTTATAGTGGAAACTGACTAGATCGGAACTTCGACTTTTATACAAGCTCATATTTAACATTACATTTGGTGAGGTCAGCTTAGGCTTTAGTTTTTAGAAAACGTTTCACATTTTTTCAATAATCATTATATGTATGGAGTGTAATTATATGCCTTAACGAAAATAATATATTAATAAGCGGCAGTTAAAAACTGGCTAAGCAAATGAAGCTCATAAATGCTGAATATACGTAGAAGCCAACTTTTAATGATTGTAAATTATCCCCATATTTGTCAAATCCGCCGATTTCTCAATGAAAATACCAGAAAATACCTACCGTGCAATATACCTCTATTTTATGACAACTCACTTATTAATGACTAGCTGCGTCCTGCGGTTACAACCGCGTTAAGGAGTTTTTCCTTTTAATTCTAAAGTTCCTAAACCTTACGAATAAAAAGTAGCTTATGTTACTCCTAATTACATCGGCTATCTGTCCGTAAAGGCCCATCTATATCGGTACGGCCTTTCCAGAGATTAGCAGGGATGAACTGACATACAATGCTAAAATTACTATTTTGATGTATGTACCGTGTTACCGTTACAAACAGACACTCCAATTATATTATTGTTATGGAATAGATTAATCATACGAGTTGATTTAAACGTGTTTTATAGATTGTAAATTGTAATACCTACATGCATTTGCATAGTTATGATAATGTTAAATGCATAAAATCAATCAAGATATTTACATCTTAGAGCTCATTGTATGCGCAAAGTGAATAATTTATAATATGAACAATGAAAAATATTCAATGTTACAAAAATAAGATATATGCTTGCGTATATGAATGTCGTCAAACATTAAAGATATAGAAAAGCTAAGCTAACTTACTTTCTAGTACTTACTACTTTAAAGCCTCGTTTTTTAGGAATGTTATACTTTTTTTCTATAGAAAGTACATATTATATACAAATAAGTCTCCTTATATTTTGGTAGAGCGGCAGTTCGCTAGCTATAGCTGGCAATTATATAATAATTAGTAACTTAATTATATATGTAAATTAATAAACACTGAACACTTGTAATCGTTTAATACTTCCATAAATAATTCTGATTACCGACATTAATGTAATCCAAAATATTAACCAACGTAACAATTCATTATATTAAAAATCAATAAAGATATGATAATTAAAAAACATTTGCAATTGCAGTGAAAGCGATTGTTAATGCGTGCAGATAAATGCTTTTAATGTTATTTATACATCGTAAAATTTTGGATCATAATTGTATTACGTCATATTATGTTATGAATACGCAGTTTTAATTTTTAATCTTCCTTACTAATATTACAAATGTGATTGTATGTTTGTATGTTAATACATATCGCATTTGTATTTTTTTTGAAAAATTACAAATGCGATAAAAATTAAAAATGTTATATAATTATAATTAAGATTTTATGTATGTGTTATATGAATTTAGATAATGACAGTTTAATCTCTAGACTGACTAGCCAACTGCATTGAGATAATATTAGATATATTTATGTGCATAGAGATGAATGAAAACACAATTGTTGCTCCCTTTTCCATATCTCTCAACATATCATTTTAAAAGAAATATTATTTCAGACAATAATAAGATAGTAGATAAGGTTAATAGTTTTTGCCGAAAAGCTTTTTTAACATTGTTTACGCTTTATAAATAGAGGTGACGTTAGAATACGTCGTATATAGAACATTTTTTTGACGCATTCGTTTTTTATTCATATTTTTACGTACTCTTTTTATCAATATAGTTAATACGAATAAAAATATTATACAAAAAACCTGTTTATTTTTTATTTTTATTAAAAACTTTAATCCTTCGTTTATTATAATATAAAATACCTATGTTATATTTTTTTAAATATTTGATGAAATATAAAAAAAGCTTCTAGTTACGTAGTACCTCTATCAATACATACTTTTCTAAATATAATTTAAGATAATTAATTATTTATTGGAAATGTACCGGTATGTAATTACCTATATGCATATTTGGTTTTTCTTCAGTATGCCTCTACGTAATAAAAAAGTTTCTTCTTGAAGGCAATTTAAAATAAGTTATTTTTACATTCAGTTAAATAGGAAATGCAAATATAGTCATTAAAATCCATTGATTTCCTCAAAGAAAAGTTCAATTGTATGAATTTAACACTGCACATAATATGTCGTGGTTACAAGAAATAATTCATAAATTAATTGTATCTCAAAATGGTAAACGTATATGATGTAGGTACCTATGTGTACCTATGTGTGTATAAGCCATACTAATATGATTTTTTAGAAAAATAATTTTTTACTATTCTATTATTATTTAGTTAAATGTTCCACTGTAACAACCTCCCGTTAACTTTCAAAAAAATTGTCTTTTTTATCAATCAATCAAATTTAACTAAATCTATACAGCTATTCTAGAGGTTTAGCGAGACAAATGACCAGTACCTAATTGATATTTAATTTTACTATATTTCATAGAACCTTTATTGGATTTTCATATTAATTGTATTTGACCGCCCTTGATATTTTCGCACAAGAGGTGAATTAAAAATAGATTGTCTTAATTTTATTGAACAATAAATGTGTATGAATTATTTTATTGTATCGGAAGTTAATTTCATAAGAAGCATGTAGTACTTAATGTAATTTTTCTCGATCTACATTTTAAAAGGTTTATTTGTTTACAAAATACAGTAATTTTTAAAACCAAGTTTTATATTTTACTAGCTGTTTCCCACGGTTTTACCCATTGAGCTCTCCTCCTGTTGGTCTTAGCGTGCTGATATATAGCCTAGCCTACCTCGATAAATGGGCTATCTAAAACCGAAAGAATTTTTCAAATCGGACTAGTAGTTCCTGAGAATTAGCACGTTCAAACAAACAAACAAACTCTTCAGCTTTATCATATTAAATAGTATAGATTTGTATTGTTTAATTGATCGATAGTACTTATTAATTTTTATTTAAATCATCAAAATTTTTATAAAAATCATACTAGTCATTAGCATTAGATAAATGCAATGGTTTTATATTAAATATTTTCGTATCACAATTTTGAAAATTTATTATATAATTAGATTTATAGTTTAAGATTCACTACTTTAAAATTAAATTACTACTTTAAATCAGATAAAATTAAAAATTAATTAATTTAAATTTACCGAACTTTTTCCCAGATTTCTACTTATTGTGTAGTATTAAATTATTAAGTCACATTTATTATTATTATTTTTTCAATAAACAAGACACTGTATTTCATAAAATAGAAATATCGTATTTTCAATTTTTTTATAAAATCATTAAATTTTATTTCCTTACTCTAAACTCTATTTATTAAATTATTTCTCACTAACTCACCTTTTATCACGACACTCAACTACACACAAAATTCGCGATACTTATTGTAACCGTATGAACCGTTCTATGAGCTAATAGGACCCTAACTAAACGCACTCAAACCGACTGAGACCCGTAAACCACGCCGCGTTTCCGATGGACTACTTTCAATTTTTATATCTCGTACAAGCTTTATTTATTACTTAGTGCTAACTGCTAAGCAAAACTGCAGTTATTTTACAAATGCAAAGGTGTCAGTCTGTAACGTTTGTATGTTACGATACGTATTAGTATGAAATTCATGCAAACGAAGCAACGGGGGAAGTGAATATAATATTATATTAATATTTCTGTAATGTTCTCAATAATAAATCAATATTGAATATATATATTTCTCGAACTCTGTTCTGTATACAGTATGTAGAGCGGGCAACCTGATCTCATCGTCGTCGATAGAGATACAAAAAATATTACAATAATTTAACACTTAATGAGAACAGTTGGAGATGTAAAACACTGGAGTTCAAAAACTAATGAAATATTATTTTATGAGAACTACAAATATAATTAAAGGACTTAAAGATGTGTTATGGTATTTTACTATGAATTTTATTGAAATTGCGAAATTTCATCTATCGAAATAGTTGATATATCACCTTGTTAACCACCTTCTGTATAATACAAACTTAAGCTAAAAAGTAGCATGACGTATCGTGTAGAAATGGAAACACGAAATTCGCAGCTTTACAAGCAGCCTTTGATTATGCGATATTATCATTCAAACAATCGATTTATAACATAATAACGTTATTTGCATTTATATTTGTTAGTATTGATTGTTTATTGATGCTGATATTTTATCACTTTTTAAAGGGTAATAACAATACTGGTGGTAATAATAATAATGGTGCCTCCATATACCATTTCACAGACGATGCAAAAATTATTATTTTTTAAATATAGATACTGATTTCGAAACACAGGTGAGTCTAGTTTATATTGAAATAATGATATGATTTAGGAGTATAATAGTATAGAAAATTACAGTACCTAGTAGAATAATATAAAACCTAAAAAGGTAAACGGAAACTAAGGAATGTTCCGTAGATTATGCTCATAAATAAGTAGATTTTATTTATGAGCAAATGGGCAATAAATTTATAGGTGTGAAGTAAAGACAAGCTCGTTGAAAACTATGTGGTGTTTCATCAATATTATCTACATTTATAGTTGTACTAGATGAGCCCAACGGTTTTATCTGCATTTACCATTTAGTCCATTGAATGAGTCCCTCCAAGGGGGGTCTAGAGTGCGTAAGATGTTTCTTCGGAAACATGTCAAGAGTCCCTAGGTAATAAACATACTAAAACCCCGGGACACTAGGAGGAGCCCCGGAGTGGGGGAGGGGGGGAATGGGTCCATTTTTTCATTTTTCGCTTAAATCTCAAAAACGGTACATGTTAGAGAAAAACTTTCAAGGAAAAGTTGAAAGGCCATAAAATTATCTACAAGTTGTACCTAAATCATTTTTTTCTATTCGCAGCCGTTGGATCCTGAGTGGGCGAGAAGTCAGGCATTTCTATGCCTGACCGACTAAAAAGCCTGACTTCACGGACGTGGGGTTCTAATCCCGCCTGATGATTTAATTTTATCTATCCAAAATTTTCATATTTAAATTATTTTTTTTATTCGTTATTTTGTAAGCTGGAATATATCAGGAAGCTGAAAAGCTCTTAATTTCGTTATTGAGTCTATGAATAATTTGAAAAGCGGAATTTTCAATAAATAAAAATAACATTTGATCATTACATACTTTATTACAATAATACAATAATATGCGTTATTATCACAGAATATAATGTCACAATACGACATTTACAATATTTACTTACCTCAATTGTGTTTGATTTATACGTTATTAGATATAAGCTTCTTGCTATATAGTATATATACGCATATATCTATACTAATATTATAAAGCTGAAGAGTTTGTTTGTTTGTTTGTTTGTTTGTTTGAACGCGCTAATCTCGGGAACTACTGGTCCGATTTAAAAAAATCTTTCGGTGTTAGATAGCTCATTTATCGAGGAAGGCTATAGGCTATATATCATCACGCTACGACCAACAGGAGAGGAGCCACGGGGGTGAAACCGCGCGGAGCAGCTAGTTACATATATACGCACTCAATATAGGTACGCATAATATTGAGAATAGGCATATATATAATAGGTTACTGAATAATTTATACCTAATATGCATTATTAATCAATACTACTTAGATTTTTTTATCAAACATTTTAAAAATAAATATATAGATTTTCAAAGCGTCTAAATATAACAATTAAAATAATTCGAAAAAGCAAAACGCACAGGCCACGGCAATGGAATCTCCGAAAATTATCATCTTAAATAGGTAAATATCCAACAAATTATATAATCAAAATGCATAATTATAACATAATATGTATTTTCTGAGGTTCCAAACATATACAATTTTAATAAGGTTTTATCAGATTGTACAAGAGATCCTTATCATGTTATCTTTTATTAAAAATATACAAAATATCTCATGCAATTTTTTGCGTCACACTCAAGATTTAATAAATATACAATATTTCGCAAATTATTACAGATCATGACAAGGAAAAATATTATTTGATGCAATCGGGAGAACTTTAATATAAAAAGAAGTAAAATAATCTGTGTAGTTTTCAATATATTATGTACTAGTGGATAAATTGGCTTTACATTTAAATCATAAAATTTATAGTAATATTTTTAATTCTATACTATAAAATAAATATCTTATATATTACTAATCATACACTATCACAATTATATAAAAAGCTACAGCTTAAAAAACAAGATTGTACAGAAAACTGTATTAAAGCAGATATTAATTGAATAGCAATTAACAACAACTGATTTTCACACATGCATATTTCAATTAAAGATTAATATTAATATAACACGAAAATTACTCTTAAATTAAAAATAAATTGATATAAAGCTTAATCAACAAAAAAATATCATAAAATACGGAAGTTTGACATAGGCATTCGTATATAACATTTTAATTTATGTCAGGTTTGAATTTTAAACCGTTATCCATTTCCTAGTAGGTATATTATTATATGATATTAAATTATTTTATTACAGATTTTATAAATAGCCTTCTACGTCATTATAAAACAATACAAATAAGTGCAAATTTCAACTCACATGACTTGTAATGAAACATAATTTAAACATATTATGATATTTTTAAAATATATTTTAAAGTTTAAACTATCGTAACATACGTATAAAAAAGATTATAAATTGGCACACATTGATTACATGTTGCTTTCTTGGTAGTCCATTTAAAGACCTTTAACTTTTAAATAATGTAATAAGTAACAATCTTCTCATATCATCTTTGAATGAAATGTAACACTGACCCACTTAGCGTATATAGAATTTGACGAAAATTATTTCAATTGTAAATTAAAATATTAATACTTAACAGCTAATTACATTAAGAAAAAGTGTGCGTCATTACATTACCTGTTTCTAATTAATGTTCAATAAAATGCTACAGAAAATAAAAACTTAAGCATTGTCATAAACATTGTGTCAGTTAATTAATCTAATTACGTTGTAGCCAAAATAATAATGACAACAAAAGAAAGCACAGTAGGTACTTAATAATAATATAGTCAAACTAACATGTCTCATAAAGACTTTAAAAATCTATAAAATCTACATCACAATAAACATTAAAATAATCAAATGTCGTACCTAGTCTATTCAGCAATCGTAAAAGCCTTATTATCTAATCCAATATTACTAACAACATTTACTTTCGCGGTATTTTTCTTCTTTTCCCGCCTGTCCCGGTACTCAACTACGAAATACAAGAACACACCCACCGCCATACTGACCGCGAGTAAATAAGTCTTCGAGCTGGTCCTCAGGTGCGGGGATATGACGTACGCTATGATGTACCCGACTGATTCCCAGAGACGAAAGTTCGAGAACGCTGCTTCTTCTCTACCAGGGAAGAGGATACCGTAGTACGCTGGAAATAAAGTTGCTGTTAGAACTGTGAAAATAATTAAGGATAAATAAATAGAGACTAGAATTTTTTATGCTGTATATGCATTTTCTAAAATGCATGTAGTAAATCTTATATCCTTTATTCCTTGGCCCGTGTGTTTTGAAAAAAAAATTGCGCCTACCAAAAATAATAAGCAATACAGTTGCAGTGTGTCTAATCCCAAAGATAAATAGAATATATTCGAATTGGAACCATCTATTTGTGTTGAATAATCTATATATCGAAAAAAGGTATATTTTGCTTTAGAATAATATGACATGGGCTGTTAAACATCTTGGTCCAGGAGCCAGCAGTTGAGTGCACCAGCGGGAAGCGGTTTGCAATTAGCGGTTACCTGGTAGCGCGGCTTAAGCCACGGGTAACAGCATCGGCCTCACTATTAAGCGGCTTTCGGCCTGTAATCTCCTGTATCTGGTGGGTATAGCCGCGTGTAACAGTTCACCCCGTCTCACCGTTGAGCTGCACCATCCACACGGAGTCGCTCAGGCCCCACAGCACGGCGATCACGAACATGACGTACGCCTGGTGCGCGTGCGGCCGCCACACCAGCAGCGTCACGAACAGCGCCGAGTGCACCAGCGTCGCCGCGCAGATCAGCGGCATGCGCCCTGTTATCTGTAATGCACATGTTTTTATGTAATGTTGTGCGTAGCATATAAGATTGATCAGTTGTTTCATTAACAACCTAGCTCTCTAGGCCTAGCTTGAATGAAAGTTCAAAGTATAAAATTAAAGGAACTGATCGATTTTTACCATAGGTTTTTACTACTTATCATTGAATTGGGATAAATGTTGTTACATTTTTTTGATTTGCAAATCAAAATACCTTAACAACAGACATAATTCTACAATTATTAAAATATATTTATATCACCATACATTTTATTAAACTAAATCAGTTTACCTTCGCAATATATCCAGTAACAACACATCCAATGGCATCTGCTATACCGAATGTCAGCATCACAAATCCCACGGTGCCTGTCCCAATTGCGCATGAAACGAACGACTGAAATTTTATGAAAACATATAAATAGGTATAGCCTAATATAAAGATTTCCATTGAACAATTTAATATAGTTTGCATATAATTTCTGGCGCCACACTTTTCTGGCGCCTTTTGAAATAAACAAAGCAGAGTACTGATACAAAATCTTTTTGAAAAGTTTAATGTGTGTTTCCGCCGCTGACAACGGCAACAGAAACTTTACAGTTCGATAGGGTATATTTCCAACTGAAAATCGGAAAGGCATGAAGATTCAACTCACCGCAGTGAAATCAGCTCCGAAAAACGCCTGCTGCATGCCAATGAAAATGTTTATGATGACCAACATTAGCTGGTTGGGTTCCACCAAGAGTTGCAGAGTGACGGCTAAAAGTGCCATGCCTGATAGATTGGAGCCTGAGCCTGTACGGCCTGAGTCATATCTGAAGGAAAAAGACATTTTCACTATGGATCATAGGTAACATAGTTTTCGCCTCCGATTTCAATTGTATGTCGCACTATAAGTACGTGATAGCACTTGTCATGCAAAACAAATATTTAGTTTTTTTCTTTGAATTCAAGAATGAATACCATCCTACTCACTACAAAATTTGTAAAAAACATTCCAGCCGTTTCAAATCTATGTATATGTATAATAATTATTGAATAAAATAAAGGCTGAGGCCTGAGATGTAGATCTCTCTGTGATATTATTAGCGCCTTGCGTGAAATTGAAGCAAAGGTGGTGGAAAGCCAGTTTTTTTTTATTTTGTTTAAATTATTTCGCTAAAGCTCTTACAAATTAAAATTTAGGTCATAATCATATCATACATCATTAATAAAAAAAAAAGACGGGTTGCACTCCGGGAGTGCCGGCTGAAGTGAAAACTTGATTATTAACGTTGAGCATGTTTGATATTTTGGAATGGTATCCGTCTTACGCTTTTTCGATCAGGTCACGTGTCCTGACGCGAGTTTAAGATTTTATACCCATTACAGAAAAAGTGCTCAACGCCGCTAAAGAAGTTTTCACTTCAAAAATAACTGGAAAGGAAACTATACCTTTTCATGGAGTCCACACCGATTGCTATAATAAGTGCTGCTGCGGCCATACATGCTAAATAAATACCTGAAAAAATAAAAATAAATGTTTAAGACACTATCAATAAACATATGTCCTGCATTTTTGTAGTATAGTCACATATAGTTAGGTACCACATGCACCTATTATTCTGTCAAAATCATTCATACTACATATTCATACATACATTCCCTGTTTTTTTTTCTCAAAACACAACTTACCAGCGATCATCTGTATCTTCTCGATGGGCTGCGGCAGTAGAGCCTCTCCAGCATCAGCGCTTGGCAGGAAGTTGGCTCCACATAACTCGGGGATCAATGTTTCGTTCACCGCTGTTACTGCAGCTTGGTTGTCACCAGATGATAGCACTGGAAATTTTAAATAAATATATAAAACTAGCGTTCCATCCATGTTCCATCCCGGTTTTAATCTTGGTAGGTGGTACATAATATGTATGGTAGGTACATAAAATGTGGGATCACGCATGTATCTTTGAAAGATTTTGTGGAATCGGTCTTGTAGTCCCGAGATTAGCTTAAAAAACAAACAAACTCTTAAGTTTTATATTATTATTATGGATTATAGCATGGATTAAACAAAATCTTTTAGCGTTAGAAAGCCTTCTTTTACGAGATCTTCAGGCTGTTTCTTATATAATTTCTTATTTACATATTTCTAGCTCTATTGTTTCAACTCAACTCAACCCAACTTTGTTTCAATATGTCTTTTTCAAAGTAACATGACAATCGATTCTTTGTAAATATTAACAGCTTTAAAAAATTATATTGTTATTCTTAAAATGTAACTACAAAACAATTCTGTTACAATTAGCTTCGGTCATGAGTCAATATATTATTGCCACATTTTGGGATCGACTCTGTCTTGAAATAGTTTATGTTTTTAATGAATATTAGACATAACATTTAGGTGATTTGAAGTGGCGACCAACTTGCTTTACTAATTAGAAACCAACTACATGATGGTAATTAACGTTAACAATAATTATTGAAAATTAAAAAAATGCCACAATGACGTGAATGCTGATAAATGATAGAAAAAACAGAAAATGGTACAATAAACGGAAATTAATATTTATCTTATCTACCTACCCACTTTGTATGCAGAAATTACAAGGAATACCTTAGTGGGTACTGTTTGTTAATTTTTTTTGCTCTGCTACCATAATACAATAACAATAGTTAAATACATCCCGAGTACATACCTGAAGTCGCGTGCGCTGCTTCCATAAATATGTGGTGTGTCGGTCAGTCAATTAGTCAAAACAATAGGGGCCCCTTGGGGAGGAAAAAACTATATTTATGGGAATAATTTAAATTACATAAGATAAAATAAAAAGAAAAGAGACAATTTAATGTATATAGTCACCACTGCTGCCAGGCACACGACGTCGCCATTACACTTCACTTGTCACATAAAACTCGCGGTCAGCGCGTGATTACTAATATCAATAAAAAGTACAATTAACAATTCCGCGGGCCGATTTTACTAATTTACTACGTGTTCAGCACGTAAAACAATCGACGACACGCTCCGATGCGCGCGTAAATAACTTCCGAGGCGGCCGATAACAACACTAAATACACGACTTCACGCTAGCGGCGCAGTTGGCGGACTCCGATAGAATGCAATAACCGAATGCGAACCCCGCTTCGTCGCCAATTGAATACATCGCGTTTCCGCTATCAGTGTGACCATTTAATTATTTTAGCTATTCCGAACATTCCCCCGTCCCAGTCAGGCAAAACCTGACTGAGTCCAAAACCAGAGGATAAGGATAAAACCTACATAACGGGCAGCCGCGATAAGCCCGCAACAGCTCTTTTAAGGACAGAATTTCCTACCAGGACCTCTGCAACTCGCGGAATACCGTCCGCGCCTAGGAATAGCCGCAAAATTCGACCACGTCTCCAAGACAGTGGGGGCATATTCGTCTCCTTAACTTGGACGAGGTCACCGACCTTTGGTGGATCCGTTTATCTGTCCAGCGAACACGCTGCTGCAATAAATGAAGATATTCTAAATTAAACCGTTTCCAAAAACTCTGAGAAAGTTGTTGCAGCAGTTCAAAACGTGAGAGCCGATTAACCGGAGTATTCTCAAATGGATATTCAGGGAGCGCATTAAGTGGACCCCCAATCAAAAAATGTCCTGGAGTCAAAATCTCCAAGTCATTTGGGTCCGATGAAATAGGACATAGTGGCCTGGAATTAAGTACAGCTTCAATTTACAAAATACCGAAGGTGAGAACCGTTTCACCTAACTCCCTATCTAAAGAACGAAACCGCATTAATAAAAATCTAAATTCTGTGCAGGCTCCCTTATAACCGAAAGGACCTTCAAACGCGGGAGAGACTCAAAAAGCTTAATAGAAGCTTGAGGGCAACAATTCTCTGGTTGGAGCAGCCAACCAGGACCCTACCACAACGAATGATTCAATAAAACTGGAGCCTCACACCGCGAGATGCACAATCAGCGGGATTAACATCCCCTGGCACATGTCTACACTCTAAAACAGCAACCGATTGCTGAATTTGCGAATCCCGATTCGCAACAAAAACCTCCAATGCATGAACTGATGCTTGCAACCATGCAAGAACAATCCGACTATCAGTCCAAGCGAAAATTCTTCTAATATTAATATTTTGACCTAACGTCGATTTAACGTGATTAAAAGGACTCGACCTAAGTCCATACGTATTAGTATTCGACTCAAAAAACCGAAATAGGATCTGATTCTTTCTCTCGCCACAAAATCAACTGGTAACGACGATCCTCTGGATGAATAACAGTCTGCCTAAACATCATTTTAATATCCGCAACAAATACAACCTGATGCCTGCGAAAATTTGTTAAAATATCACCAATATCCCGATGCAACTTAGGACCCGAATGCAAACATTGATTCAATGATACACCGTTAGAGCTGGGCGCAGAGCCATCAAAAACTACTCTTATTTTACCACCCTTAAACACCGCATGATGTGGAATAAAGTAGTGCTCCTGCGACCTCCAATCAAAATTAGAAATAGACATATGACCGAGCTCTAAATACTCTTGCATAAACTCAACATACTTGGTACGAAACGCCGAATCCCTCTTCATACGTCGCTCCATAGATGCTAACCCTTTTTCAGCTAGCATTCTAGACTGACCTAATGGAGGACGAGACGGTAGAAAAGGTAACCTCGTGACAAACCTACCCGAACAGAGACAACCTGTATTATTCTGGAAGAACAGCTCACATTCCAGATGCTCTGGGTTATCACGGCGTGCTGTAGGGGGCTCCTCAACTTCCCAAAAACGCTGAACCACTTCAGCGAGAGAGAGTCCTACAATCAAGTTACCGTCCTCTTCACTAAAAACACATAATGAAAATACAGGGCCTATGATGACATCACCAAGGTCTGTTGAGACAGCTACTAACACATCACGTTGCAGATGAATGCATTTTCCAAACCGTAGCATTCCCAAAACATCTGCAGCGAGTAGCAAATCAACTGGACCTGGAATATTAAATTTGGCATCAGCTAAATTCAATTGAGTTGCAAGTTCAAATACCTCCGATGGCAATTTAACAAGCGGATGGTTTCCCATAACATTATCCAAAACAACAGCAGACGTTGAAATACGAGGAAAAGAACATTTAAGAGGAGAGAAGGTGAGTGAGACCTGTCCCACCAAACCGGACACCTTAACTCCGCCTACACCAAAAATACTATTCGCGGCAGGAACAACACGCAACCGCAACCGCTCCACTAAACTTCTCGACACCAAACTCCCCTGTGCACCAGAATCCAAAATCGCTCGCGCCGCAACCTGCTCACCCGATGGGGAGGCGACGCAAACCTGAGCGGTCGGCAACAAAACAATAACAGGAGAGGTCGAAGACTTAGATGGAGACGGCGTGTGTTCTAGTTAACAATCTCGCTGAAATCCCCGCTGTCCTAAGCGAGGCCACTCCGAATACTGCAAAGGATTGATAAAATCAGATCGTTGCTGATCAGCAGCAACCCGAGATACATTGGGCCCCCCAGGGTCCCTAGGGCCCCGGGCCCTAAATGGTCGCGACACATCCGGTGCCCGATATACTTGACGTCTACTACCACCCCCGCCCATGGGGGGACGTGCCTGGCTCCGATAATTCAAATTATCCTTTCTGCCACCGCGCCTGTAAGTGTGACCAGAACCTCGAGGTCTATTAACCTGCACACCACCTGCCCATTGATTATCAACATTATTACCTTCAAATCGATCGTTAACAACAGCGTCCTGCGCCGGAGCAGCCGGCGGAGGCGTCCCGTTCCTGTTGCCACAAAGTAAAGAGTGGTGATTACCACCACACTGCTTGCACGGTCGAGAAGAATTGCATTGCGACACGAGGTGGGAGCCTAAGCAACCGTAACACCACCTGCGCTGTCGCACAATATTACGTCGCGCCTGAAAACGTAATGCCAAAAACTTATAACAATAAACTACACCGTGACCAGGGGCCCTACAATACGAGCAGCAATTGTCCGGCTGCCGGGCCGCAACTAAATTATACACTCGCTGGTCCGGGCGGCGTTCCGCGCGCACCGGCGGCGGCCGGGGCCTCGCTGGTGCCGGGGCCGGCGACGGCGAAGGGACGTTGTCCTGCCTGCGACACTCATCCTCCAAAAAACAAATAAAATCATCAAACGAAGGGAGATGAGTGGAAGAGTCCCCGCCGTATTCCTGTTCGAACCGGTTACGCATATCAACATTTAATTTTTGTAAAACAATATGCAATAAAATAAACGACCAACTGTCTATAGGTAAATTTAAACCTTTCAACGCATTAATCGCCACTAATAAAGGATTTAATAAGTGAGTCCGTAAATTACAAATTTTATTAATATGTGGCAAGTTTAAAATTACCGCAACATGATTATCCGCTAACCGGCGGATGTTTTGATACCGACGCATAAGTAAATCCCGCGCTATAGAATAATTATTATCAACAAGTTCCAAATGTTGGACCAAACCCTTAGCCTCACCGGTGAGACTAGCCAACATATAAGCTAATTTTTGAGCAGGTGTTAAATCACATCTATTATGAACCAAACTATCAAATAAATTAATAAATGCCACCCATTGGCTTAAATCGCCACCGAAATGGGGTAAATCTAGTTTAGGCAACCGACCTATTATTCCACCGGACGTAAATAAATTTTCTTTATATGGTAGATCACCAACAGGCTGGACCGTGGACTTAATTTGTCCCACGGCTTGTCGTATTTGGTCCGCCAAATCCTCAGCCTGATCTACATCCGCACTTATTCTATCCATAACCTCTGGTTCTAAATTCATTGCATACAATGCCCGATAAGAATTATATAAATCATTCATTTTTTCTTCCAAAACCTCTCCCCGGGACAAAAGGGCCTGAATGCGATCTTGACGCGATATATTCAATACGGCTGAACCTAGCCATCGCAAAACACCGGCTAACTGCGCCTTGTGAGATGCAGCCATTTTTAATTAACAAAAACTTTCCGTAAACACAAATGAAAAACGCAAGTCAAAAAACAAATAACCGTATTCGAATAAACAAAGTATAACAAAACATCAAATGCACTTATTCGAATATAGAAAGTTCTATTTTTAGAACGTAAAACACAATTTAAAAAACCGTATTGAAATAAACAAACTATTACAAAAATATCAAATGTACCTATTCGAATATCGAATGTTCTATTTTTAGAACGCAATTAATCACTCAACACAGTATGACGCAATACCTATGACTTTGATTTAACCTTATAATGACTTGACGCAATTAATGTACCTAGGATTGAAACATTCAACTATTGTTATAAATTGCCGATATTTCTTACGAAAATTATATGTATGACAATTCAAATGCTATAACCGAACATATAAAATACCGTAATGTCATAACCGAACATATAAAATCGTAATTATTATTACCAAAATTTCCGTTTTAACTACGCTGGGCCCCACAACCCAGAGGTCGGTGGACTTCAACCACGCTCCGGTTACCAAAATTATGTTTGTTATTTATTTTTGCTCTGCTACCATAATACAATAACAATAGTTAAATACATCCCGAGTACATACCTGAAGACGCGTGCGCTGCTTCCATAAATATGTGGTGTGTCGGTCAGTCAATTAGTCAAAACAATAGGGGCCCCTTGGGGAGGAAAAAACTATATTTAAGGGAATAATTTAAATTACATAAGATAAAATAAAAAGAAAAGAGACAATTTAATGTATATAGTCACCACTGCTGCCAGGCACACGACGTCGCCATTACACTTCACTTGTCACATAAAACTCGCGGTCAGCGCGTGATTACTAATATCAATAAAAAGTACAATTAACAATTCCGCGGGCCGATTTTACTAATTTACTACGTGTTCAGCACGTAAAACAATCGACGACACGCTCCGATGCGCGCGTAAATAACTTCCGAGGCGGCCGATAACAACACTAAATACACGACTTCACGCTAGCGGCGCAGTTGGCGGACTCCGATAGAATGCAATAACCGAATGCGAGCCCACGAAGCGCCAATTGAATACATCGCGTTTCCGCTATCAGTGTGACCATTTAATTATTTTAGCTATTCCGAACAGGTACTAAGGTTTATGTAAGTGTCAATAATTGTTACTTATTGCTTGTTTCCTCTATCCAAACTTACGTATTGTCTAAACTTCTAGTAGGTAATTCGTGGAAATTTTCCGATAATTACCCACATTTTTATGTAACCTTATACATATTTGAATTTTTATATTTTTTTTGTAATATATATAATAAAAATGAATCGCCAAAAATTTTGCTAGCTCGACATATTCGGCAATTTTTTTTAACGTTTATGTTAAGGGACAAGAAAGATTCTTATGCGATAAAACACGAAAAAGGGACAACAGTGCAGAACAACGACTGGCGGTGCAGCTAGTTGATTTTAAATAATAAGTTTACTTACCAACGGAGGAGATAAGGTTTCCCCAGACTTGGTTTAGCTGGAATATCATAAAGAAAAGCCCAAGGAAACGGGTCAACAATGCCTCTGCCGAAATATTTGATATTTTGCTGTGGGCTTCAGAAACCTGAAAGAAAAAAATAAATAAAATCTGGACGCTGATTTTTAAAACTTTTCTTATAGCTATTTATTTTTCTAATGTAAACTATTTCGTTATCACTGCTACAAACTAGAATTGTCTTTATACCATGAACAAATTAATTGAAAAAAGATAATATAGAAAATCTACTAATAATACAACTATCAATACAATTGGGCACCAAATACAGTAGTATCTTTCTATTTTGTCTATTTCTTACCGTTTTTTTAATAGTTACCTCCTCCCATAAAAACATACACTTAACCATCACTTAACATAATCTACATAATATATATCCATCATAATATACAAATAAATATCACCCACCACAGATAAATAAGTGCACTTCGAGCACCATAGTGGTCCTCCGCCCAAGCCAACGATCAGACCAGCCGGTATCAGGGTATAGAAGGATGGCCATAGTTGGGCAGCGATGTATGGCATGTACGCGACGAATGACAGAGACATAGCCCATTTTGTGCCAAGCCATCTGGAAGAAAAGGTTTCAATGTATCTTCTATAGACATGTAAATATCGTTGAAACAGCCTATTAACATTTAGCCTATACTGCAGTTTAGTTGCCAATAAAATCAAGAAATTATATTTTTCCTGTCAAAAACATAGGTAATGATTTAAATAAGTATCACATAAAAGTTATAATTAATATAACATATTTTGTTTCAACTTTAGCAGTTTTCCATAAAAACAATTCAATATACCTAGATAAATTCAAATCAAGTTGAAGGTACAAAGATTAGGTAAATTAAAATGGGGTCAACACTCAACGCATCTCAAATTTAACAATAGATAAATGAATCGTGATAATAGATTGTGATTTAACAATCTCTAAGTACATAGCTGATACGAATGTATTGATGCCGACACAGATCTATAGACCTCAATACAGGTTACTTAATGTTAATGGTTAAGTAGGATTCCTCACAATATGGTGACTATATCATAGTACAATGGTTAGATAAGTGTTGGAGCGTTATGGGCTTATGGCTAAAGGTTCGCAGATTCGATCCTGGATATTATTTGAAAAAATTATCTCATAAAACTTAAGAGGTCTGTTATTGACTTTCCGGAAAGAAAATGCAACAAAATCACTCCCTCTACTTGTGTTGTCTCTACTTGTGTAGTCAATGTGTGAATGTTTAAAAAGATTAATCTAAAAAACTGTTTTTTTTTATGTCAGAGCAAGCAAAGGGGCAGGTGGGCCACCTGATGTTAAGTGGTCACCACCGCCCATAAACACTTGTAACACTAGAAGTGTTACAGGTGCTTTGCCGGCCTTTTATGGACAAAAAAGCTCTTTTCTTGAAGGCCCCAATGTCGTAGCTGTTTGACCGATCTCAAATATTCAAAGAAACATGCATTACTTATTAGAAGGACAAGGATTATTTTTTAAAGTTTTTATCCTGATAAAGTCGAGCGGTACCGAGGTGAACGGAAGTTTCCATCTTTTTTGTGGAACGGTTATATATTTTTCCGTTCTTCCTGCGCTATGGCACGCTATGGCCTTAGATGCTATATCATGTTAAACCTTACAAATTAACCCATCTCTGAATAATCGTATTTTTAATATCACGTACTTGATAACAACCACAGGAAGGAAAATATTTGAGAATATAAGTCCCGCATACACTGCTGCCAGAGACGCTGTTCCGAGACCGGCCTCCGCATTTATTGAACTCTGAAGGTTGGCCGCCCCCTGTGAAAATTTATAGGTGAAGTTATAAAAAAATCTCGTATTACAAGGTCGTTATAAACATTATAAATAACATAGAAACTTAATATACAGATGAATTCTTATAAAATCTTTATAAAATAGATCATATACCTTGCTATAATAGTCTACTGTCTATATTTATACTTAGGTACATGTATACCTAGCCGTATTTTTGATAGTTAATATATACTTTCCGGTTTTGTGTGATAAAAATTAATAAAATACGAAATGCATTAAAATTTGGAACATAAAACAACAATTATGTAAACTTCTAGGTACTTCCAAAGTGTACTTGCAAAAATAGGTGTACATTTTAATGTAAAAAATGTTAAGAAAAATATGATCATAGGTAGATTGTAGGCACTAAGAGATGTTCGTAAAAACTAAAAAAAGAGCAAGCTGTGAATAGATACTTGCGTTAGTGATAGATACGCACGGGTAATTAATGTAATTTTATATATCTATTCTTGAATAAATTATAACTATAAGAAGCAAAGCATACTTTGTTTTCCTTATATTGCTTATTCTTATATTTCACATTTATTATACTCCTTCTCACTTACCTATAAAGGTATTTTTCAAAGCAATTAATTTTAAACGATTCTTATCATTTTCAATAGTTTCAAAATAACAATCAAGAGGTAATTTAAAAAAAAAAAACATTAAGTACATTCCATCAGTATATTTTAATAAGTTATCTATTGATTTGTTAGGGCAAAATAATACTAGGCTAACTACTATTGTGTAAACGTAATTTAATAAATATTTTACTTACACTATAAGCGGTGAATTGGACCATGAAAGCCAAGCTGATGACGACCACATTTTTCACAATTCGTCTAGTTTCACTAGACTTCAATTCAACGTTTTTCTCCGCTATCGTCATTTTATCAACACTTTTTACACTTAGATAAAAATTCAGAAATTAAAACCAAGCATTCTATAAAAAAATAATCAATTTTTATATTTTCGTCTAAAGTCGTCAGTATTTCTCAAGATGGAACGTTCAACTGATAATATCGACCAAATCCTTCGATACTTAAGATCACACTAATATATCAAACTAATTATTTAATCATTTTCGACTTCGATATTAATTTATTACCCATAAACTAATTCATTCACCACTTAACTACGAGTTAAGTGGTGAATGAATTAGCTCGTTTCATTTATAAACACATTTATGTACTTATTTCAAAATTGAAAAAACATCTTGTCAGAAGTTGAACACCTTTTTATACGTAGTTGTAGTTCATATTTTTATATGATTACTTACCAGTTTTTGTATTAATACGAGGCGATAGTCGATACCGAATAAACATCAGAATATTTTTAAATTAGTTGTAAAAGATTATATATGTATCTCAAACATGGAAATGCGACAGTTTTATAAAAAAAAAATATATTCAATAGCCTTG
The DNA here is from genome assembly GCA_029959065.1 of Colias behrii. Classification (NCBI taxonomy): domain Eukaryota; kingdom Metazoa; phylum Arthropoda; class Insecta; order Lepidoptera; family Pieridae; genus Colias; species Colias behrii. Next base: position 3,781,359 of record JARWMC010000013.1, read on the forward strand.
CTCTTTCAATAATCTAGATGATGATCTAAATTATTGAAATCTTTTTTTTTTAATGTTTCTCTTTTTTTATAATGAGCCATTAATTAACTATATAAAGTAAATAATGCAATTTCCTATTTGGTTCTATATAAAACATAATAATTAAATGTATTTAAGCTTTATAGGTCATTTTAATTCATTGTTCATTTAAGGTCTACTAAGTTATAATGGGCAATTTAATAAGTATTGATCTGTCGCACTTGAAATATCGCATCTATAAATCTCCTATAAGTCTATCATTATTAAAATAATCCACCATAACAATTTACAATACATGATTACTTCGTGTTCGAATAAACCAACAGTTTGACTTCAAAAGGTTTATAGCAACTGTTAACATAAACGGATCTAAGTTTTTACTATGAGTTAAGAGTTATCTAGCAAAGATTACAAGTTTGATAAGGTTCATTGTAAATCCATAACTTTCCGGATTACCCGTGAGAATACATGATTGTTTTCGAATAAACCCCAATTGGATTACGTTGTAATGATAATGTTATTGCAAAAAACTGACATTTAAAACTAGATGTGTTGAAAGATTTGATATATTAATAAAATTAACCGCAAATGACTTGACGGCTTTTAAATTCCACTTACAATGCTGTAAACAAAAATATATCCATATCCATTATACATCCATTATGTTTAAACAATTGTGTTAAAAGTTCCCTCGGCATTTTTCTCCATTTCATTGTTCTATTATTTATTATGTACGCAAGTTTAATTGACACTCAGCATGTGGTTAATATATTTATAGATAGGTGTCGAAGTAATAAAATATCGGAACGTGAGAACATCGTAACAATGTTACATTGTACAACTAACTAATACCTATGTGTATACCCTGTGGGTATACTTTTGTCACGTTTCTTTTGTCGTTTAGTAAATAAAAAATTTATTAATTATCCACAAAGTTTTTGGCGGGAATGATACAGCTTCGCTCGTATACACTGTGTCCACGTTATTAATTGCAAACATAATTTTTTCTGCTTTAAAACTCTCTTTAATAAAGGCATAATAAACCCAACTGAAAAAAAGTAGCAAGTAGCAATCGACGAATAATTATATTATTCAGTTAATGATTTTAAAATTGTGTGGCTATAAATTTACGTCGTACCTAAATGAAAATTGTGTCTTTTAAAACAAGCAACAGGAAACTCAATCGATAACAATAATAATTGCCTTATTAATTGCTGGCGTTGTCAATCCTCATTTTAGTTAATTTTGCCGTAACCGTTCCGAAAATCACAACACGACAAACGAAATTAAAGATGATGGACATTTCACGTGATAAATTTTTTCACAAAAACCATACATTTTTTTTTAATTTATCGTTTTTATTCCAATCAAGAATATGTTTGTATAAACTACTCATATTTTTATGTACCTACATACACTATACTTATGTGTGTATAACGTATAATTATAAGGTAGGTGAATCCAATTAGAGGAAAACTCGACTAGCACATAAAATAATTGAATAGCAAAAAAATATCTTTCTTTTATCACATAACCAAGCCAAGTTTTGAATTCGCAGTTATTCTAAAATATTAAAATAGCTAGCAGCAAAAAAGGAAATAAAATCCATTTAAAAATTCTTGCAAAATTCAAATTAAACATCTTATATTAGTATGCATAGAACCACAGACTAATAATAATATACTACGTATACAATATAGATAGAAGATATAACGAAACCTGATTTTTGAGAATTATTTAATATGCACTGAATGTTGCCTCAAATGAAATGTGGGAAATATTTCCTGTGTTGAGCCTTGCAATGCCTTGCCAAGTCACTTCCTGGTTTTAAGGAAACACTGTGAATTCCTTTTTAATTCATAGAGAAGCTAAAGCTTATCCTCGTCGCAACTCGCAAGCAAATCCTCTCTCCTCAGGAGATCGTCAACATCATGCTCAGACCGTTCGATATAATACACATTATTGACCTTTACATAATATAACGTTACAGAACCTACAAACTGTAAAAGGAGCATATTTTATTTTTTTTTTATTCTAACATATCAAGGACTAGGACCAAACTAGTTAGGACTGTTTCAAAACCAGTGATACCAAACTGTTATATAATATTTCTAAACAAGTGGTATCAAATTGTTACATAATGTTATACTCTTTTAGAAAGCAGTTCTAAAAACTGACAAGAAACTTTTATATAGTCGCCTTTCAGTTTACTCAATTTTTTTACATTTAACTATTTCATTCGAATTCCTAGCAATCCGTTTAAAACTTATAAGTAAATAATTTTGAACAAATTTTATTCTATTATCTGAAATAATTATTCTAAGAAACTAATACAATGTTGCTGTTACATTATCACGCAGCATTTGCCATTAGGTGACGCATATTTTTCCCGATTGCCTTCCTACGATGTACATGATTTCGTGACATTTTCAATGTACATCCAAAAAACGGCTTACAAACAGGTTTTTGATATAATTAATTACATATTATAATGTTACTTTATGTTTTATTATGTTGTTCTGGGCAGTAAAGGCAGAATTCTAATAAGACGACCACAACATTTTTCAAGTGTTATTAATCATATGACATTTAGACAACTTTTATCAAAAATGACTTTAATTAATTACCTATAATATTTAATGGTATAATTATGTAGACAGCAATATATTTCAAAGAGCATTAATTTTGAATATATAACGGAAGTCTAAACGATTTTCATAGAAAAACTCAAAATATCAAAATATATAATATTATAATATGTGTATGTTTCAAATTTAACGCCATAATAATATTAGTAGTATACAAAACTATAAAGGAAGTAATTAGCAATAAAAAAAAATATAAGTAAAACACACCCATAATTTCATAAATATGTATTGGCCCAGATAATAATATATTTGATGAGGCTAATAAAAGCCAATCATATCTATGGCAAAAGCGTAAAAACGAGTCAATACGAGCGTAAAAACTAAAAATATGATCCTTGCTAATTCACATCCCGAAAACTCAACCATTTTCGTTTTGCCTTCGTATTTTACTAGATATATTATTATTCTTGCCGCTTATCATGAATCGCAATAAATAGTTATCCCTCTATTTGCAATGACCTTTCGTTTATTCGTTAATTAAGCAGGCGATAAAGTTAATACTATGTGTATAAGATAGGAAACATCTACAATAATGGCCTTTTACAAGGAAAACTAACTTGCATCGCTTTACCGTTTTAATATTTTATATGGAACCTTTATTTCCGCTTTAAATTAAAGAAAAAACTGATGAATGCAGCATTTCCGTCCGTTATGATAAATTCATCTCATACCTTTTACAGGTTAATTAAAAACAAACATGTTTCCCTTAATGTATGAAGTAACTATTCTTTAATCTGTGCTTGTACCAATCACTTGATAATAATAAATGCCTTCGTTTTAAGGCCGTAACATTCAAATTATTGACATGTAAGTAGATTTGTATTTAAATACCGTCCTTTCAGCACATTATTGTCAAGTTGGTACTTAGTTTTCACAAAACGTTCTACTTTACTAATTCGAAACGGCTACCGACGTTTGTATAGATCGACGAATTGTATATTGTAACAATACAATAATAAAGACGTGTGGCACTCGGGGACTGCCGCGGTAAAGCTATTGCATAGCATGCCTTCAAGCCACACCTCCGACACAATATGGGCTCTTTCAATTTATGCGTTTCGTATCGGACCGCTGCCGCACGTTTTCCGTGCCGCTAGTTATAACCCGCTGCCGTGCCGTTGCAGTACGGTAGCAGTCCGTTACCAAACGCTTAAATTGAAAGCGTATCTGACTGCCGTGCGTTTGTATGATAGTGCTGTTTTAAATTTATTTGAATTTTGACACCAGTTAAGCCATGGACTCTGACGAAGAAACATTACTTTTAGTGCTCTTCAACTGCCCGTCCGTATTATTACCACGACTGACTTATATATTATAACCTCAAAACGCGCGTATTTCTGTACTTGAGTACCCGTAGAAATGTAAGATGATTGAATTAGATTAGGCCAAAAAATTAATTTTTAGAGCACGAATATTCTCTGTCAAATCATACCGATATATCGATATATCGATATTTTTTAATAAAAATATCAATATCGATATTGATATTTTCAAAAAACATCGATACGATATATATCGATACTTTATTGCATTTCCGACATCCCTATGGGACTTGCGACGGTTCCGTCCTGCTGTCGAGCGTTCGCGGTACGGACGCCGCGCTGTTGCCGCACCGTGCATTTTGTATGAAAACAAACGACCGGCCGTGCGCCGTACGACAAACGCACCGCTTCGGCACTGTAGCGGTCCGATACGAAACGCATAAATTGAAAGAGCCCTATACAGATACATACAGTAAGGAAACTTCATACAAAACGTTCGAAATGGCACACGCACACAAGCAAGCGTGTTTACGAGAATCATAAGGGTATTCAGGGGGATCGATAGTAGCGGGTGACACATCCACAGATTTTGAATAACAAAGATACATACTACAGAAAAGTGATGTCAATGACTTCACGTTAAATAAATATCGATTGTTTCAGTTTGTAGCCTAACTATATTTTTGGCTTCGGTATCTATTGTCCCAAGTATTCTTTTAAAAAAATATTCAATCTACAGTTTTGACTTTCCTACGATTTTATTATATGTATAGATATTAAAACAACCATTACATAAATTTTTATTCAATGGCCTTTATTCGAAAAAAAAAATTACAAATTATTTACAGAAAAATACTTTCGTCTACTACGACTAATTCGGAATTTATTGTTAAATTTTATAGTGTAAAATATTCTCAATCTTATGAACAGTTTTTTTAAGTAACTGATTATGTTTAATTCGTTGTAAATTAATTCAGCCACTTTACAGTTTATGTGTTCTCTCTTAAAGCAGCAACTAAAATGTTATCCATTTTCTCGACATATTGAACAAAATCATCTGGTGGTATAATTGGTATAGTTGAATTCAAGCAGCCGAATACTGCGCAATTAGTACGTGGCATTTTTAAAATGATCGCCGAAATCAACTTATCTACTTACAAGCACGTGTTCAAATTAAACTGAAATAATATATTTCACCAAAATGTTAAAACATAAATACATAAAAGATAGATATTATAATTATTTTATTTTTATCGATACGTGAAGTCACCACTTTGTCAAGCACTAAGCCTGTCAAACTATTTTCTTTTTCATCCTAAAACAAAAAGGTGGAGGTTCTATGCTCGTATAATAATAATTTTAATTTATTTCTGCATATTTTGTTTTTTAATTTAATTTAATTTATCGTTTTAAAAATAATTTAGTAGGTATACCTACATACAAGTATTGTATATTCTGGTTAAAATAATTATTGAATATATGTATAATACAAATATCAAGCATTATAAATAATTTAGGTACATTAAATAACCTTCGGCGTCCATAACAAAACAAGATTACGAAATATAGCACTGATAAAAACGTATTAACTTTTACAAGGTGTATTAATTCGGATTGTTTCTTCTTGTAAATTCATATTTAGGCTACACCATTTTTGTATTTTAACGAGTTTTAACCTCAAAATTACCACAAAATCGACTGTGAAAAAAAAGCAAACAGAAATATACAGGCCGAATTGATAACCTCCTCCTTTATTTTTGAAGTCGGTTAAATATCAAAAAGGTAACAGCCCCATAGCTATAACAGTGCTAACGTCATAATTTCATCGCAGGGGCTTAGTTTCCTAACTGTATGTACGTATATATCTGTCAACTGTGCCTCCGAGCCCGTCGGAGTGGGGAGCGTGAGGTTTTTTCGTTACGGAATTTCTCGATTCGGTCCCCGCGCTCAAGGCCCGCGGTAGAAGCTATGCAATAGATTTAAAAATAACAGTGAAAAATGTTTACGCGTTTTTACAGATAAGAATCAAACGCTAAACCACATTCAATATAGCTATATACTAGCTGTGCCCCGAGGGTTTACTTGCATAGCTCCGCCCTGTTGGTTAATGGTTTTAGCGTCCGCGTCGTGATATAAAGCCTGACCCGACCGAAAAAAAATTTCAAATCGCACCAGTAGTTGCTGAAATTAGCGCGTTCAAACAAACTAACTCTTCAGCTTTATAATATTAGTATAGATTCTTAGTTACTTCTTAGTGAAATAAAATATTGTGATCAATAGTTTTTCAACTAGGTACTTAAAATGTCATAATATATCTAGGTACTAAAAAATATCCATTAAACCCTATAAATCACTTTATCAATGGTATTTTACGTCGATTAAATGTAAACCGTACATCCGTTGCGTATTTCAATAAATTAAGTTTTTAATGTATATTTTAGTGATTAAATACAAATTTTAAAGTTCAATCCATCTAATTCAGACCTTCAAAATGACAAAATTAACAAAAATACATATAATTTATATTACGCTAGTTTTTCGCAATTAATGTAGGTAGTGGTTTTTCCATTTTTTTAACTATATAACCTCGATTAGTACAATACAGAAAACCTTGGCATTAAAAAACCTTAAAAACCGAACCATTTGGCTCGGATGGCACTAATTACTACCATATATATAGTAAAAAATAGTAAATTAGATGTTTATGGTCAAAAACATATTATGATTCAACTTATGGTATTGTTTTTCACACGGAATAAAAAAAATCTAATTACAGATTCAATTATAAGAACAATTTACTTACAGCAATAGGACTATCCACGGCTTCACGGCGTCAATGGGGCCTATGACTTACTTAAAATAAACTTTAAATAAATATCGAATAGGTGTAGTTGTAAATATACTTGGGACATAAAATTAAGTATTTGTTTCATGAATTTATTTTTTATGGTGCGATTAATGTACTTATCTAATATACCTACCTACGACCTCAAAAATGCTTTAGAACAGCAAATACATTATGATTGAAACCTTTTTAAAATGAGGACTGACAAGAGGACAGACTAAAAGAAGACAAAAAGTATCTCAATCGGTAATTAATCGAGCAATATAGAATATCTTTTGCAATTTCCAACCAAGTTCGGACCCAAGTGTCAAAGTTTTTATGGCTAAGAAAAACATGTTAGTATGTATATAGTATAGGTACGAGGATTTTAAATAAAATAATATTCCATGGGTGTAACGACCGGTTTTGTTAAGACATTTCAGGTTTTAGTACAATATCATCTTAACCGGTTTAGAAATCCCTGCAGAATTTTGTTAGGAAATATTATTTAATAATAAACCTAAGAAAGAAAGCACAGAATATCATAAGTTATTTAGTTATGTATTTTTTTTTTTTTAATTATCATATGGAAATTAGTTAGTATAGTACCTACCTGTACTCTGTAGTAGGTAGTTACAGATTTTCAAAATTAATGTTGTTTCTTGAATCTTTGTAAAATATACATATATTATAAATTTATAAGGTATTTGTATCTACCTATAACAAAATTTATCTTCTTTTCTTATAGAAGGTATAAAAATTATTTTTATGTATCAAATACTTATGGACTTGTATGAAAAAATCAAAATCAATTTTCATTGTAGGTACTTAATAGATTTAATGGAGCGTGCTTTTAAACAAAAAGCTTTTACTATCTACTTACCTAATAATTATTTCTAGTTCGATAGAAAAGTTATTGAAAATCATACGCTAATGCAATATGTAAGATTATAACATATCGATAATAAGTGAAGGTCAATGCCTTATGTAAATGAGTCTAAGGCATTATGCACAATATTGTTACACTAATTATAACTCTATATGGAATATTACTAAGTTCCTTAGAAAATGCATGGTATTGCGTCATACAGCAATTGAGGGGCTACGGAAATCGTTCAAACTTAAATGATCACAAAATACACATAAAATTTACTTATTTTAAATATCACAAATTTTAATGACTATTTTATTAAAAAATTAATAATTAAACTTTGATATTATTTAATTTATTTACTTCTCCCGCTACTCATACAATTAATACCTAAGTAATGGCAGCTTAATTCATTAAAGGCTCACTTTATACTTGACAACGATTAACCCTCAAGAAGTTAAACTTATCGATTATTTTTATCGAATTCTTTCGATTAAAAATTTAATACATAGTTTCATAATGCCCTTAAAAGTAATGGTTACCTAGATATTATGCGTACACGCACAATACATACAATAACCAAGTTTCTAATGTGTGGATTTTGTATTTTATAGACGATATCCTTCATAGGCGGTGTCCATTGTCCATACAAATTTATATGTGCAATATTTTCCTAATTAATATTATTCTAAGTAAATACTGCGATACTCTCATCGAAAATGTTAGTAACAGATTATTTAGAGTAGATTTTAATCATTTTCATTGATTGGATATATTTTCTGTGGATAATAACTGAAAATATTAAAAAAAATCAACTCGGGATGAAGCCGGGGTGAGCGTCTATAGTATAAGAGAACTTGCTACAAGGTAAAAACTAAAAAGAAACACGTGCAATGCCGAAGCAGATCTTACCTATCCTTCCTACTAATATTATAAATGCGAAAGTTTGTATGTTTGTTTGTTTGCAAATACAGCTGAACAGATTTTCGTGAAATTTGCAACACACAGAAGCTATTTTGGATTTATTTTACATAAAAACTGCATAGTTTTTAATTTTTATCCCGAATATCCGGAATATCCCACGGGAACAAGGACAATGCGGGTTTTCCTTTGACTACGCGAGCGAAGCTGCTGGCGAAAAGCTAGTACCTAATATTTTTTACTGTAGATATATAAAAGGTTGGTACGTTATATGGCTATTAAATAAATTACACACAATATTGTTTCTGATGAAACCTACATTTATCATGTAATAACGTGATATTAAAATAATGATTCAATCCGACATGTGTCCATAATGATGCCTTAGAAATTTTATTATTTCTTCATCTATTTATCGACGTATGTGAAATTAAGTGAATAAAATCCACAAAAATTATTATATTTTTTTAATAATAAATGTAGAAATTATTAAATAAATAGGAAACCCGAAACCCACTTGTTAAACCAAAATCCTGGCAAAGCTAGAAAACTCAATAAATTAACCAATATTGTTGTTACCTATTCATTTCGTTTCATTCATCATATTGTTGTTTCATTCATATTGTTGTTTCAAAAAATAGTACCTTACCTTTATCATAGATGACTAAATAATAGTAGGTACCTAAGTATGTACGCAGCTAGCTAAGATCCTCTTTTAAATCATAATCTCATAGTTATTCACTCTCTATAGTCTTTCAGCCGTACAAATAAAAACTTGCTTATTCAAACCTTATGCAATGCATAGATATGATAAGAATAAATAAAGAATAAGGATGTCATAATTTCTTACAAATAAATTTGGAATAACGTCGATGTATCTATGCTCACGCTATGCAATAGGCGCGAAGCGGCAACGTCGCAATTCATTCACAAAATTATGAAAAACATTGAAATTGTCTACGGTTAAGCCTTGGTGCTGTCATTTTGCTGACGCTCGTTTGACTTCGTCGAATTTGTTGTGAAGTTTCATCATACGATGTTCTGTTTATTTATTTTTTAAATATTTATTGGAAATAATTTAAATATATCATTAAATATGCAAGCAAATGATAGATAACGCTATCCAATATCTGGAGAACAGAAGATAAACCCACCTTGAGATAGAGAGTTGCAAAATGGTACTCAAAACATACAACTCCAGGCTTAGAAGATTTATATTTTCAACGAAAGTGTATATTATTGTGATAAGTTTAGAAATAAGTTTTATGTATGTATGGTTTGGCGCATGTTGTAAATAAATAAATCATTATAAATATCAAAAGGGTTTTTCATAATTTCGTATATTTTGACATTTCATACAAAATTTTCCATTTCAATAGGTACGTAATGAAATTATTAATTTGCTCAACTTTTTCTACTTCTCGTATTACTCTCATTGCTATTATCTCAAATTTAGATTGAAAATTGCTTCTAAAACTTGTAAAACACAGCACAATGTACTAAAAGATATGTTATAACTCGGTTATGTCAGACTTATACTAGGGTGGTAGCCGTAATAAGGACGGAATAGCATTAGTATGAATACTTATTACGAAGTTATACTAGGTTACATTTATTTCGTGTTTATTTGTATGATTTTTCCTTATTCTTAGTTTATTCTTTGCATAAAATGTTATAACTCGTTTATTTGTACGGCTGTTTACGTCTTTCTTTGTATAACAAGTACGTAGGTAGGTACCTACTAGAGCAACTTATTTCCGATACCTATATGCAATATGTATTATCCTTATCTTTCATCGGTATAATTAAAATGTTAGTACTAAAAGTGAAATATAAAATGTATATATTTAGATATTAAAACCTTTTACATCGATATCCTGCCACCTTGTAAAATAACCAGCTTAGGTAGGTACATAATATATATGATGGAATAATTAATTATTCTTGAGAAAGGTCATTATGTGACATTCATTACCATAATCTAGGGTCAAACTAGATCTAACGTGAAAATCGAAATATTAAAAGCTGTACTGTTCTTATAATATAGATATTAATTGTATTTTTTTTCTATATCTACAATCTACATACAAATAAATCGATACAAACACGTATTTAAAAATACTGGTAGGCACCCTATAGGCACCTATTATTTGAAAAACATTTCTAATGACAATTACTATAAATTATCAACTATTAAGTAAACTTTTTTTTTTATTTCGCGCTAGTTTTTATACAGATTTTATCTATAAATTTAAATTTATTTATATATTGTTTTTTCATGTCGCTGAATTAAAAATAATAAATATTAGCCGCTTGGTTTTAAAATTTCTAATTTAAAATACAAACCCTTCATTAAATATATAAAAGTTACAATTCATAGACAAGAACAACCAAACAAAAAAAAAAAAATATTCGAAACTCGAAATTCGCGGGCTGCGTTCACAAAATGTGCGCATGCGTGTCTCTTGAATCGCGCGGATAAACTGAACTCTCACTGATTTAAGAAAAGCAAACACGTGCTAAAGGCTGTAAAAGTTTATCATAATCCTGCTATATCAATAAAAATTCTTCATTGCTCTAAGCCAAGGAATACCGCTACTCTATACGAGATGTTTGTAAGTTTGTGCTATTTATAGTTTAGTAGTGTTCTTATAACTTTATATCTGAAGTTAACTACTTACACAAAATCTGGAATGAAATCTAAAAATATTCATAGATATTTTCCCGCCTGAACTTGGTGAAAATGGCGCAATAAGAGTCAGCTGAGAATTGAGATGGTTTCATCTGTGGTTTCATTGTCAAACCTATTATTCACTTGCGGGTCCTGGAAGACTGCGACTGCTATCACAATTGCATTGGTACAATGGATAAGATTACATTATGTATGAATACCTATACTTTAGTCAAGTAAGTTTATTTGATTTCATAAGATCCATTGAATTATCATACTGATATCTATTCGAGATATTTTTCTACTATTATTTACTACTTTCGTTCATGTAGGTAATGCTAAATAAAATATAAATTTGGAAAATCCAAAAGTGCACGCCTCATAATTTTTTTTTAATAATTATTTATTAATTATTATTTTTGTTTATTTAATAACAATTAAACCACATCGAATCAGACCCTGAAAAATGAAAGGGCTCTATTCCTGAGCATACTCAAGCGTAAGAGAAAAAAAAAGACTCGATTAGTAAAGTATTTCGGTCGCTATCGTGTTAAAAAGAAAATCCTCCGCACATACAGACACACGGACGTCCAAGACAGAACTTTTTTAAACTGTTTTTTAACTAGTTTAAATAACAAAAATGACATCAAAAATATCATGAATGTTAAAAATAGTGTTTTTTCTTAATATGTGTGTGTATGTATTATCTTACAAGTGCAATGTATGATACATAAAGACATTTTAAGTTTGAAAAATCAGATGTTTTGCGCGAAGTGACAGTAGTACCCACCTCAACGCTTCGCTTATGAGGCGTGCAATAAGATACAATAAGATGCACACTAGAAAGATTTTTTATGAGTATAGAGATAGCAATTAATTATTAGCTATAAGACTTCAGGCACAGTATTACATAGGAAATAATATTGTAATACTGTGCTTCAGGTATTTGTAACAGGTAGCATAACATCGGATTCAATGTATGTATTAAACACAATTTTTTTGTATAGTAAATTGCTAAGGTAAATTGTTTGTATATAAGTCTGTAGTTAAGTACCTCTACATACTTACACATACGTTTTATTGTACCCATATTGTACGTATTCTATAACAAATTACAATTGAGTTCGAGATACAATGTGGTAACGTGGTGGTAACAAATTGTTTTTCTATCTGTAAATGGCAAGAAATCTAAATTTAAATCATTATTGACAGATGTTATTTGTTTTACAATACTAAAAATGTTTCCATTAAATAATATTTAATGGCACGTTCAAAGTAATTGAGGGATTTTAGCACGAGGTTAATCCGTCTATTGCAACATAAGTGCATTTTGTATAATAAAAAGAGTACAAAAGTAAATACTGTTGTAGACACAACCACAATCAAAGCATTCTTCAGCTTATAATTTACGTGCTTACTTATTATAAAAAATAAAACATAATTTATACTCGCTCTACGTGAAAGCCCCAATGAACTTAGCAAAAGCTTACATCATATATATTTTGGGCTATAAAGAAGGTACTAAATTGGCTTTGTAAAAACTTGTTTCGTCAGTTGAAGAAAAGGTGAACTCATAAAAAAAACCAACCAAACGATCTGTAATGATCCGAATTTGTCACAGCCATATTTTACGGTCGGATTGAGACTGATCTCAATGTTATTACTTGACCTACAATAACTCAAGTGATACTTGAATTACAAAAACAATGCCGACAAGGTTGATATTTGCATTATGCGGCTCTTAAACTTTTGTCCTTAACCGTCAAATGTATGATATAACTAATTGATTTTTATTGATAATCGTGAGAATTAAGAACAACACACATTAGTCTGAGTGTAGTTTTTTATACTGCGTTACTACTCGCTTATTATGAAAATATGTTATCTATTTACGAAAATGTTTGACAGGCTTTTAATAAATGATTTATAATTTAAAACTATATAAACTAATTACTAGCTTACAGCACACGGCTTCGCCCGCGTAGTCAGAGGAAACCCCACATAGAACTATGTGGGGTTCCTGTTCGATTTCCAAGATCAATATTCCGTCCTTTCTCAGCTTTTAACTGTCTTTGAATAAAATTTCATTCCAATCGGTTCAAATGACGTATGATCTTCACGCCTCCACCGATGGGTTTTGATTAGTCTTTTTTTTTTATTTGAAAAGTAGACCTTTCCAGTTGGTCTCGTTTAAATTTGATTATATTTTTATGTTCAGACGTCTTTATTTTCAATCACTGAACCCTTGCACGATAATAGAGGCTCTACGACCAGTTACAGAAAAGACAATTTATTTTGATGGTAATTTTCTTGTAATTTTTCTTTCTCCGCTTTTCGATCAATGTCTGAGGAACGCAAAAAAGCCTAGTCCTTTTCTAGTCTATAAAGGAAAATCTTTAATCCGGATTTAATATTAAATGCAAGAGTAACAATACTATACAAAAAAAAACATAATCGTAGTGGGATTAGCACGCAACAAAAAGATTTACCTCTTAAAAACCTTTATGGAAAATCCTTGAGCCTATTCAAATTTAAATGGTGATCATTATTCACGTAAATGTCACTAATGGTTGTTTGTCTTCAACGATTTTATTAAATGAAGAGTCACTCTGTTAAATAGGAATTGAATGTTGTATATCAGGTTATAAAGACTTTTGTTATAGATAAATAATTGTTATGAATAATCATCCGATTCACTGATGTTATCCAAACGTGTCCAAATATTGATTAATGGTCTATGATTATGAACATACTTTAGCTTATTGAATAACTTAAGATTTGATTGAGAAATTAATTCATGTTTTATATTGGCATTTCTGTCCAGCTCTATAATCGACAAAGGCATGATTTTGGTAAAAAAATAAAACACAAAATACATTTACGTCGTAATCTTTATAACAGTTCCCGCTAGCGTTAGCCATGAATAAATTATTTGATGAACCGAGTCACTAACCGTCGTAAGGCATTCTCTATTACATTTTAAATGACGCTATATGGTTAAATACATTAGCTCGAGAAACGTAACCGTCGTCGATCACTACATGTTACCAAATAACTTGGTAGCGTTAAAATATACAATTGTCACACTAAATACAATAAACATGGACACGAACCGGTACTATGGAAACGGTAACAGATATTAGTTTATTTATCTATCTACGCGAGTGCCGCGACTCCCTCGGTGAGAAACATCGCTAACTATTCGCGTCCGCGGGCGTCGAGCGGGGGTCGAGCGGAGAGAGCCCGTCGAAGCCGGAACGCGAGCGGCGGACGTGCGTACAAAAATAAAAATTTTCCATCAGTCTTCGTTCTAGTTCTCGTCGTAGAGCGGCGTGGCGTCCCCGAGCGACATGGAGCGCGGCGACGTGTTGGTGTGCGGCGTGGAGCGCGCCGAGTGCGCGCGCGACGAGCGGCCCGAGCCGTGCGCGCGCGCGTCGCCCCGCGGCGTGGAGCGTGCGTCGCTCCGCGGCGTGGCGCGCGCATCTCCCCGCGGCGTGCGGCCCGCGCGCGGCGTGCTCGCGGCGTCGCGCGGCGTGCCCGGCGTGTCGCGCGTGCGGTGCCGCACCCAGTCCTCGGCCGCCTTCTGCCAGTCGGACGGCTCCGTGTACGCGGGCGCCGCCTTGTGGCGCGGCACCACGGGCGTCAGGAAGTCGGGCTGGCGCGGCGTCGTCGCGAACGGCGTCATGTACGGCGTCTGCGCGGAGGGCGTGTACGGCGTGTTGATGTAGGCGGGGCCGGGCGTGTGCGCGGGCGTGTGGAAGGCGGGCGTGTGCGCGGCCGGCGTGTGGTACATGGTGGACGTCATGCCGCCGTGCGGCGTGCGCAGCGCGGGCGTCCTCTGCGCGGGCGTGCCGCTCGGCGGCGGCTCTCGGAAGTGCTCCTTGAACCATTTGAGCAAGCTGCCCAACGAATCGAACATTCTCTGTCTGAACTTGTATCCGTCCGGCGTCACCGACACGTACTCGTGCGTGCACTTGTTTCTGGGCAGATATGATAGTAAGAATCTGCCCGGGTGGTTTTTAGCCGCCGAAATGACGTAATGAATCTTATTGGCGTTCTTAGATTTTTCTTCCTTGAGCAACTCTTCAGCCTTGTCTCTCATGCCGCCGAGGGGCTTGTAATATTTGTATGCAATGAGATCTCGCGCGTGTCCCGCCATCGGAGTCACGTATCGTGCTATGATTTCATCCAAGTCTTCGAATTCCGACCCTTGTATCCAAAGACTGCGACCTATTTATGTAAAAGAAAAAATCCAGTTAACATTATAAATTACAAAAAGGTAAAAACGACGTGACAAATTTCCTAAACAGGTTTAAGACAAATGTTCATTTATAAAAAGTTACAAACCCAGCGAGAATGCGTTTTCTTTTCCCTCCTCTCGAACATCAATGTGTTGGCATATACCTTCCGCAACTTTCCAAGTCACCGTGAGATGATCTGAACCCTACAAAAAATACATTAATATAATGAGTGACCGTATTAATTTTCGACCATATTAATCGTATTAAAAGCTCAAAAGAATTGCGATAATATTACAAAGTACAAATCAACTTCAACTTATCTAAAATTTATACACAAATAAAAATTCGCTACTATTGGATTTAGAAAAGAAGTATGTATGTAGTAAGAACATAGTAATACGATTTATCCACACCTTACTACTCGGCCTCACAATGACCTCTCCTTGCGCCATCTTCTCCATCAGTTTCTCAGCCTCCACAAAAGAAATATTCCTGAACGAGGGGTGAACTATAACTCGCTTCACATACTGCATCCGCTCCTTGGTCTGCTTGCTCTCTTTGTCCTTGCGTATGTCCTTCTCTTCTGTTTCTTGGTCGTAATACGGATCTTTTGACGGTCTGGTAAAGGAAAAAATAATTATCTTATAACTGTTGAAAATAAACCAATAGGTAAGTAACAATATTAACGTTATTACAACTTGCAGACCTTCAGCTTGAACGTCGCAAATATTTTTATTTCAAATTACAGTTTCTTTTTATCTTATCAAGGTTAATTTTTAAATCATTTTGAAAAACAAAATTGTTATTTTTCATTTACATTATGCGGACTTATTTAGGGCCGATTTTTCAATGCCCAGATAAACAGCTAGATAGACTTTATTCTTCAGTTAACAAAATATTCAATTTTTCAATAGACGAATAGGACTTATCTATCGAATAACTACGTTATTTGAGGAATAAATCTATTTGCCGCTCCAACGGCCAGATAGCGCGCTATTCGACGGTTAGGCGTTTGAGTTGACAACTGATGCGTCAAATTTGGGATATTTTGGTATGTCATAACATAGAGCGTAGAATTATTAACAATTAAACCTCTTTCTATATAATTATTATCAATTAAAATCATATTGAAATTGATGTTTTTGATAGTACTGATGACCATGCCATTGAAAATTAGCCGAACGCTGCCTTTAAGTATGTCGTTTCCATCGTAAAATATATAAATTGAAACACAAATATAACCAAACTCTTTACTCGAATCAAAACAACAATCAACAATCATAGAAGAAAGAGCAATACAAGACAAACTTAAAATGCACTCCTGACGTGAGTCATAATGACGGTTGTTGACAAATTGCAAGAGTTGACTCTATCCCGCTCTAACCTGACTAATTTAATATGTTTGTTTCGCCACTCCGAGAGAAGAGCTGCCAATATGGAAATATTTGGTCAGATAGTTATTCATCAAATAAATCACGATTGAAAAATAGGCGAGCCGTTATGAGTTAGATAAATAATTGAATAAATCTATTAGAGGGGTAGTTATTAGACTGTTTATCTCGGGATTGAAAAATCGGCCCTAAATCCAAAATAAACAGCAAATAAAAATTCAACATCGATAACATATAACTTCAAAATTATAGTAACCACAGGATTATACATCTCTTTTCCATGCACTGTTACTAATTATATCACTAAATATAATACTAATCTCTACGCAACAAACCTCCACTCATTATTTTTATCCAACAAATCAGACGACTTCGACGAGCAGTCCACGGAAAACCGTTCCACGTCTATCTTGAGCACCCTACAGTGTATCGTCTGTCCGATGCGCACGCGCTCCGTCGGATCCGTCACGTGTCGGTCGGACAGGTTCTTGATGTGTATGTAGCCGGAGAGCCCGTTGTCGAGTCGGATCCGGACGCCCGTCGCTTGGCCCGGACACGCGCCCGCGTCGAAGTGGTTCCATACCTGGATTTGAGAGATTTTATTTAAGTATATGATTTTGTACTGTTAAGTTAATAAAATTTTGCTTTCAATTAGATAATAATAAGGTAACAACAATATACTGAAAAGATGTTTTCAGTGACAACTACAATTTTTATGTTGATTATATGAGTACGAATAAGTTACTAATAATTATTAAGATAAAGAACAATTATATTTTGTAATAAATTCATTCATAACATTGCACGTTACGCGCCGATGCAGATATTTAAAAAAAAAAACTTTTTTTTGGTAGCTGCTAATTGCATTGTATTTTGATTTATTTCTAATGTAGTAATGTGTGAAAATCTGTTAATTAATTCATTATTTATTACGAAAAATTGGCACTAAATTAACTAAATTTGTTACAAAGTTTACAAAACGTTATAAGGTACGTATATGTACACAGTCACAACTAAAAACAGATTTCATATTTACCTCAGATAATTCAGGGAAGTCATTCTTGTGACAGAAGGGACACTCCCACAAGCCAGTTTCATCATTTCTCACAGGGTTAGCTTGATCCAGCATTTCTCTTTGTGGTTTCCTATGAGTTATTCCAACAACAGTGGCTAACACCATTTTGCCTACATAAAAAGTTTCAGGTGATTCCTTCGTTAATATATCGAACAATTCTTCAGGTGTCGGCGAGCGATATGGCACCCTAAGGTCCTTATACCTAGAGTTCAATTCTGCACGAATATCGTATAGTGTTATGCTCTTATTACCGAAACCTTGTCGTTCCAATTCTTCGGCGAACGCATCCAGATCTAGATCTTTTAATCTTTCAGGTGCTTCGAGAATTTCTTCCAACGCTCCAGCAGGATTTGCATCTTCATCCTCGTATTCCAAAGCATCCACCGCCATTTTTCTCGCCCACTCATACGTTTCTGGATGCACTCTAGAACCGTCTAGAACTTCTATATACGCTTCCGTACTGTCGCCAAGACTATTCGTATCTATTTTGATAAACCCTGAACAATTGATGAACACTTTAGGTCCCATGTGGCATACAGTGACTAGTTGCGTTCGATTTTCCAGCTTTTGATTCGTTTGTTTGAACAGTTTGATGAGCGCTTGTGCTTTTCTTGATCCGAGACCACAAACAAACTGTAGAAGTTCCGTTCCTCGACCAGTTAACACTGCTTCGTTGACATCCACACCAACTTCATTAACCCTGTTCACAAATTCTAATTCGATTCCCTCAAGTAGATCCTCTTTATTCAGTTGGTCTTGTAGCGTATGATATCTTAGACAAAGAATTTCTTCGTCTGGTCCACAGAGCTGTGAAATTTCCATAAGAGGATCTTGCAATAAGCGCGCTTGGCATATTGCTTGTCTGAGTATGTCGGGATATTCTCTGAAGTCATTCTAAAACAAATATTAAAGTTATAGAAAGTATGTGATAATTTTGGATAAAGGTGGCAACATTTTACCTTGATAAATACGCTCGTACAATAACTTCAAATTATTATTAAAATTCTATCAGTATTAAGTTTATAGTGTGTGATTTGTGAAATATATCTCACAAGGAAGCTGTGGTATTGTTATCTCAACTTTACTTTCATTTTATCAACTAGAAATAGCAAAATACAATACCGAATTTTATACCCTCAAACAACGCACAGCGCTAAATACCCGCAATCAACCAAGATTTTACATGTCAAAATCAATTGACAACGTCAAACTTCATTTTTGCTAAGACGTAGAGTTGCCAGCTTCAGAAAATTTACCAAGATTACGGGAAATTAAAAACAATGAATATATGTAGTAAGTGTAACAAGCAAGTTAAGACAAACGATCTTAAAATTTGTTCCAAGTGCAATTCCACGTACCATTTCCAGTGCCTGGGCATTCCTGCAGATAACTTTTCTAAAGAATCTAAATCCTACAAGGCCAATTGGAAGTGCTCAGAGTGTAAATATACAGACAAACGGGGTGGTAACTCCAATTCTCCTCACCGTCCAGTAGGACCGATTTCACCCGCTGCTGATTGCGAAGACCTTAAACAGTACATCGACAAAAAACTCGACGAATCTTTATCGCGTCTTCTCAGAGATATAAGGCGAGATTTTGCTGAGGAAAACTCTGGCACACGCAGTATAATACAGGAGCTCACAGATAGTGTAAATTTCATGTCATCGAAGTGTGACGAGCTCAAAGCTGACCTGGACGTAAAGACCAAGAAGATAGGAAACTTGGAATTGGAGAACTCTTCATTACGATCACAAGTAACTGATTTGAGTGCTAAGCTGAATCAACTTGAACAACAATCGAGAGATTGTAATCTAGAAATTCAGAACGTTCCAGAATTTAAAGCAGAAAACCTTAAAACAACTATTCAGCAGCTTGTTGCTACAGTGGGCTGCTTGCTACCGGAAAACGAGTTAATAAACTATCATCGTGTTGCAAAAATTAACCAAACATCAAACCGACCTAGATCGATTATAGTCAAACTCCCCAGTCCTCTGGTTCGGGATAAAATACTTGCAGCCGTTAAGACGTTCAACAGGACTCATCAGGACAATAAACTTAACTCATCTCATTTGGGCCTCGCCGGGGAATAGAAACCTGTGTACGTTTGTGAACATCTATCACCTACAAACAAACAATTACACGCAGCGGCTCGTAAAGTGTCCAAGGACAAAAACGTTCAATTTGTGTGGGTTAGAAACGGCCGTATTCATATGAGGAAGGACATAACGTCAAAAAGCTTTGTGGTTAAGGATTTAGACTTTCTGAATTCCCTTAAATTCGATTAGTTTTTTGCTGAATGGTTATAAACGATTGTACTAAAATAAAAATTGCCAAAATGTAAGAGGTCTTCGGACTAAAACAGAAGAACTTTTTACAAATGTTTTAAAACAAAATGCTGATATTGTTATTTTCACGGAGACTTGGCTGAATGACTCGGTTTTCGATCGCGAACTTTTTGACAATAGATACACGGTATTCAGAAGGGACCGAAGCTCCTCTGATTCTAAGAAAATCTCTGGAGGTGGTGTACTTGTAGCTGTCTTAAATAAGTTCCAGCCAATTCGTAAGCTGCAATGGGAATCCTCAATCGAAGACCTATGGCTAGCTGTTAAGCTGAAACAAGGCAATTCCATCGTCCCCCTATTTATTTGCGCAGTATACCTCCCTCCTCCTATCTCTTTAACTAATTTAAAAAACTTCACCTCAAACTTAAACAATATTGTTCAGCATAAACTACCGAAGAAATCGGTGATCTTGTTGGCGGGTGATTTTAATCTGCCTCACATCCAATGGAAATTAGATACAAACAAAGATCTAGTCCCTATCTGCTCGTCAAATCCAATCGACAATCTGCTAATTGACACCCTTTCATTCAATAGTCTCCACCAAATAAATCCTGTCACAAACATTAATGACCGCACGCTAGATCTTATTGTCACTAACGCAAAAAACTCATCTCAAGTTATGATCAATCCATTCCCCCTTGTAAAAATTGATAATCATCACCCTCCTTTAGACATACATATCAAACTTAAAAATTACAAACCACCCAAAATTAATAAGTTTCCTAGTCTCAATTTTTCTAAGGCAGACTACAATAAAATCAAAGAGGAATTAGATAAAATATGTTGGGATAGCTATTTTGAATCTAAACAAACAGTTGACGAAACAGTTGATACATTCTATAGTATTATAACTCCCATAATAACACAATACACGCCCTTACGACCAAAAAATAACAAGAACTATCCCTTTTGGTTCAGTCGGTCATTAATTAAATGCCTAAACGAAAAGTCAAAGTATCACAACAGGTACAAAAAATACTCTAATCCAATGGACCTGGTTACTTTTCAAATGTTACGTGACCGTTGCCAAAAAATGCTACTGACATGTATTAATAGACTTAAATCTGAGGCAAAGGCTCAAATAAAAAAAGACCCAAAATACTTCTGGTCTTTTATAAAATCCTTAAGATCGAATAGTAGGGACATTCCTGATGAAATGTATCTTGATGACCGAAACGTTCAAGGCGGGCACAATATCTGTAATCTCTTTTCCGAATACTTCCACTCCATATACAATAGTAAACTTGCACCCCGTTCAGTAGATTTCGCTATGACACCCTTCACTAACAATGGATCTCTCGGCTCTTGCAACATCTCTGAAACTGAAATCTACAAATCACTTCAAGGAATAGACATTAACAAGGGACCAGGCCCAGACGGAATCGCTCCCCTGTTCTTAAAAACTTGTTATGCGCAACTCACAAAGCCTCTGTACCACATCTACAATAAATCTATCTCCCTCGGCCATTTTCCGACTAAATGGAAAATTGCCCACATCACTCCAATACACAAAAAAGGTGATCAGAGTGATGTTAAGAATTATAGGCCGATATCAATACTGTCAGCCATGGGTAAACTGTTCGAATCCATAATTTACAACAGATTTTATTTTCATCTCAAACCTCTGTTTGACCCCTGTCAACACGGTTTTCTTCCAGGGCGTTCAACCATGTCTAATCTTTTGGAATACGTCAGCGACATCAATGAAGAGCTCGAAAAACAAAATGAAATTCATGCTATCTACACAGATTTCTCCAAGGCATTTGACATGGTTGATCATAGCCTTCTTGTCCAAAAGTTGTACCACGCAGGTATTTGCGGCTCTCTGCTCAGATGGTGCGAATCATATCTTCGTAATAGGTCCCAATTAGTTGTACTCAGAGGTTACAAGTCAGTCGCTCGACCAGTACCCTCAGGTGTACCTCAAGGCTCTCACCTCGGTCCTCTCTTTTTTCTACTATACGTTAACGACCTAGGTGCCAACATTACGTCTAAGTACCAAATGTTCGCCGACGATCTCAAATTGTATAGGGTAATAAAAAACCGTGAAGATACATTAGCATTACAAAACGATATCAACAGCATTACATTATGGTGCGCAAAAAATAACATGTTCCTTAACGTATCTAAGTGTTATCATATGAAATTCACAAGGAAACGAAATCCACTTCATGTAACTTACTCTATTGATAACATTCCAATCGGTGAAGTCACGAACATTCGCGATCTCGGTGTTGTGGTGGACACAAAAGTCGACTTTCGCGAGCACATAGACTCGGTAGCAACAAGGGCCGCACGCCTTTCTGGATTCATCATTAGACAGACCAAATTCTTTAATGACTCTGAAGTACCAGTATTGCTTTTTAATTGCTACGTACGATCTCTCCTCGAATACTGTAGCCTAGTGTGGAATCCTACTTATGCCGTACACATACAGCGGTTGGAACGGATACAGAAACAATTCCTGTACCACCTAACTTTCACTCACAATCTTTGCCGTAACCTAACGTCTTATTCTTCTAGACTTATGCACTTTAAAATGAAATCTCTTGAAAGCAGACGGACCCTTTCTGATATCGTGTTTCTATACAAAATTATAAATGGTAAAATAGATAATTCTCAATTATTGGGAAAAATTAGCATACATGTACCAAGGCCATTCAGCCGTCCCACTAACATGAAAACGTTTAGTCTTCCCTTTTGTCGTACAAACTACGCTCGACACTCGTCATTGCACCGCATGTGTTCAGCTTACAACGAAAAAGTATGTAACAACGTCGATATATTTAGCGCATCCCTAAATTCATTTACAAAATTAGTTTCCAAAATTCAAATTCGTTTATTCAATCAAACTTAACCTAACCTTAGAGCTAAATACATTAGGTGGTAATATTATAATGATGTATTGTGTATATTATGTATATACATAATATATCATTATTATATTATGTATATTATATATATTATAATGATATAATTGCATAAATATTGTATTTAAATTGATCCATAATGTTATTTTTCTAAATTATGTTAATATTGTAATAATGTAAATATGTATTCGCATACATTATTGCAGGCTGTGTTCACCTCTAGAAGGTCTAGCACCTATTACTTGTGATGTATCATAGAATAACCATATCTATTTTTGTAGTGCTATGTCCAGTTTGGTGGACCTATTAAAAAAAAAAAAAAAAAAAAAAAAAAAAAAAAAAAAAAATTTTCTTATTCTTTAGTAAGATGCTTAATTCTTTAATAAAATATCTGATTATAAACACATGATAATACACATTATACTCAAACATTTTTTAAAATCAAATACGACTTGTATAGCAAACAATTACTCACCTTTCCTCGTATGCTGTTGCTGTAAATTTTGCTGACGTGATTATCAGCAATTTCTATGGGAATTCTAGGGAACTGTTCGTCTTCGATCAACTGTTGTATGCATTCCGACACGTCAGCCTTAATATTCAACGCCTCTCGGGACTCACCGCCAATTACAATTACATGAGGTTTTTTGCGTAGAATAAATCTATAAGATATAAAGGTGCATATTTTTATTTATTCTAATTTATTTATTACACACAATTCATAGACATTTATTTTTAGACAAAATCGAATTTTCGATAAATTTCAGCCGCAGCGCGGCAGTTCCTATGCAATTTACCCCACTGCATGTCACATCTAAGCAACAATACTGGCGGTACAAGTTCTCACTGGCTGTAAAAAGGGAGGATCCTCGACCAGTCTGTCGGACTGTCTGAATGATGTCGGAAATTTGTATATATTGTCTGTAGCGAAAACATTTCGCTTACGCAATGCAGAGCAAGGTGTCGCTACACACACTACCCTGCAAACACACACGCATGTGCACAGTGCACACTACACTACACACACATGCACAGTGCACACTACACACGCACCTGCGCAGCGCGGTGAGGTCGCCCTCCTTGTTGCGGCGCTCGATCGGGTCCCACGCGTTGCGGCGGCACAGCAGGTGCGGCAGGCGCAGGTGGTCCGCCACTTCCCCGCCGCCCACCACTGCGCACGCGAACGCGCACTGCGACCGCTCCGGGACGTACGCTATAGACACCACGCGGACACCTATCGAACACATATTATGACATACTAGTGGTCCGCCCCGGCTTCGCCCGTGGTACATATTTCGCAATAAAAGGTAGCCTATGTCCTTTCTCGGGTATCAAAAAATCTCCATACCAAATTTCATGCAAATTGGTTCAGTAGTTTAGGCGTGATTGAGTAACAGACAGACAGACAGAGTTACTTTCGCATTTATAATATTAGTATGGATAATAAGTGTACAGTCCACAAAAACTATAACATGCGAGAATAATACTGAAATTTTAGTAATACATATTTATATTATAATATTATGTTAAATTTAAATAAGTACGAATATTGATGTTATAACTAATAAAACTTAAATGTTAATAATTTAAATCTTACCATTAGAAGCATCCCATTCGTCATCGTCATCTTCTGAAATACGCGATTCATATGGAGCAACTTTCAACCAATCATAGAGACGTCGTCGACAACACCTACAAAAACACATAGTATTCGTATTTAAGAATTCTGAATAATATAAATTAAAATTAGCAGTATGTGTTTAGAATCTAAACTTTAGATACTACTGCAAGAAGGTATCTTTTAACTCTGCCTCGGACAGACTTGTTTTTTTTTTTTTTATACTTTAAACTCATCACTTCTTTTTATTTTTACGTAAAATAGCTTAAATGTGAAAGAGGCCAGAACAATGTTCAAATTTGCACCAGCAAAGAGAGTTCTTAGAGTTCTAGCTGATTAAATTTATGCCTATCACATTTGTAATACTTACTTGAGCACATAATCCTTAGATTCCTGCAACAACTGCGCGTGTAATTCACGCCGTAATTCCGGCATGACTATCTTGGTTAAGGCCAGCGTCACCGCTTCCGCACGGAGATCGTTCCACGCTTGTACAGTGGCCGCGAATTCGTCCTGTTTTATAATTATTCACTTTAATTTTTAGAGATGTTTACTTGTTTATGTGAATTTCATTTTCAATTTTTTTACGAGTTATAGAAAAAATTGTTTTTTGATGACACTACATATTTGAAAACAATAAAGCATAAGTTAATAGGTGAATTAGGTGTGTAGACTAAGATAAATCTTACTGAATGGAAGAGAACTCTTAACTGATTTTGAGTTTCAAATTTGTAGATAATGCTACTCATATTAAGTTTAAATTGTAATTATAAATATATATTTTTTTTACCTTTTGATACAGCTGTTTCAGTTCTTCCAAGTAACTGGAACTGGTATTGCCTTCAATGTTTTCACTAATGCTGATCTCCAATAGTTTATCCTCTGCAGCCATACTCAATTTCAAAAATTGATCTCCAGTCAAGTCTCTTACTGGCTTATTTTTAAGATATTTCAAGCTGCAAAAAATAAATTATATATTTCTGATTGATTGAATATATAATTAAAGGTTATCATGCAATACTAAAATCAAACAGGTTGTTAACAAATTTTGATTTTATTTAACAATATTATAATATGTACATTGAGATGAGGGAATGGTAAGGAAACCTGTTGAGCAAACAGATCACTTTTATAACAAAGAGAGTAAAAATACATGAATTTCTATTAATAAAACATTTAAATACAATTTTAATTTTACATAAAAATTATTTTGAAATAATTGGTGGTTCTTATGTCATGGATACATTATACAGGTTTATTATAATTTTTTTTTGCCTAACATTTAGAGAAAATCACAAATGCCCAACAAAATATTTATCATTACGACACCCACCTGCAGCAGCCATGCGTCTCGTCAATCATCTTGAGCCCCTTGGCGGTGGGGCGCACGGTGAGCGTGGCCCGCTCGCGCAGCGCGTCCCGCAGCGTGGCGCGCAGCAGCGGCTCGCGGGCCAGCTGCACGCCGCACATGTACACCGCGCGCCTCACTGCTTCCGCGGCCGAGCCGTCGGGGCCCGTCTGTGTACAATGAATTGAAATGAAATGTAATACGTTTATTATGGATACACAAAAGATATAAATAAAATAAAACAAGAAACTTAGAACTTAAATATATGTATGCCACAAAAGGCCTGCCACTCAGTGCAATACACTGATTTTCAGTGGTTGCCTTAGGATGCCTTGCTGACAGTGGATGTATTTTTTGCTCAAAACTGCATAAGGTTATTAAAAAATAAAAAATAAAAATATATATATCACTACAATACAATCACGTATTGTATGACACACTTATAGGAATCGAATGGCTTTTGAACTGCCCTTCCGCGACCAACTGCGATTAGTGGCGGATATTTAAATTCCAATACATTTCTTACATATGAACAGACTCGTGTAATCATAATTATTATATGTCACGAAACAAAACTCACACATGCACGCACACGTGTACGCACGCACACATGCACGAACGTACGAACGCACGCACGCAATTATTACACACGGATACCTTTTACTATACACACACTTTCAAGTCATGACGATATATAAGACGAAATGAAGAGTATTACAACTTTTTGATGAAAATTATTAAATTTAAATAAATGTTTCCTTTAAAACCTGTACACCACAAAAAAAACATCAATCTATATGCACAAGCACACGCTCACATATTCCTGCGCGGCGTCGAGCGGCGGCACGGGCGGCTGCTCGACCTCGTGCCGCTGGTAGTTGTCGCGCACGTTCTCCGCGAACTGCTCCGCCGACAGACCGAACTTGCGCACCAGCGGCTCTGGTAACAAACAACAATTTATTTATTTGTATAAAAGAGCACCGTGTATTATGACGTCTTAACATGCTATTATTATCTGCACCTGTATGTTTGCATGTAACCAACTCCTTTAGTAACTCAATTTTGTACCACTATAAACGGACAGATTTAATTCAAACACCTATCAATGATTGTTGACAATACAATAATTTCATCACTTTAAGCATGTTTTTTAGTTTTTAGTTCTTTTTTTAACTATAGTAAGTATTGAGGAACTACTTATTTCCATTATTCCACACGTCTAACACAAACAACAACTACCTAATTTCCTATTTATTTAGGTGGGAACAAACTCTTACCAAATCAGTTTCAAATTAAAAAAAAAAAAAAAGACGGGTTGCACTCCGGGAGTGCCGGCAGAAGTGAAAACTTGATTATTAACGTTCAGCATGTTTGATATTTTGGAATGGTATCCGTCTTACGCATGGAATATAAGGGCTAAAAAAAAAAAAAAAAAAAAAAATCCGTCTTACGCTTTTTCGATCAGGCCACGTGTCCTGACGCGAGTTTAAGATTTTATACCCAACGCCGCTAAAGAAGTTTTCACTTCAACAAGTACACCCGCAACCCACCTTTTTAACATTATATACAAAAATAATCCACATCCACTAACCGAGCCCCGCCTTCCTGCACAGCTCGTACGGGCCGGATCGCACCGCGTACTTCACCTCCGTCGTCTCCTCCTCATCGGGGAGCGCTGCTTCCACTGCAGCTGCTGCTTCATCTGGATCCTCGCCGTTCTTCTCGGCTTCTTCGCGCGCTTGTTTCCTGCGAGGTGAGTTATGTAATTTGTAATTAGCTAGTAGAACTTAAAAAGTAAATAAAATTATCAAGAGCCACACTTTTCATTGGTGCATTCAGAATCTAAATGGGTGCCGTGGTTTTTGAGTTTATTACGAACAGACAACAAACATAGTTTTGAGAGAATAGTGATAATATGTCATCAGTAAAGTAGAAACAAATCTGAACTCCTCCCTTTGATAACAAAATATGTGTTAAGAAAGCAAAAGTTAATTCATTATGATTAAAATTGATTATTTTATTTATTTATTTATTTATAACACTTTATTGTACAAAACATTGTAAGGAAATCTGGTACAATCTAATAAGGTACAAATATTTTGCACAAAAGACGGCCTTATTGCTACACAGCAATCTCTGCCAGGCAACCTGGAACCTGTTAAAGGCGATATTTCAAATAATCATAAAAAAGCAAAACTTACTTCTTCTCCTCAATTTGTCTCTTCTTCTCTTTCGCACGTTGCACTTTCTGCATCTCGGGCAGGTCGTGCGAATAGTACAACAGGAAGTGTGTGTGCACGTCGCGCAGTTCCTCTGGTGTTTGCACGTTTTTCAGTCTAGGAAAGGATTTAAATGAAGGGAACTTATGTTTTTATTTAAAGTACGAAGATGATTTATAAAATAAGGGTACGAAATTTAAAAAAAGACGGGTTGCACTCCGGGAGTGCCGGCAGAAGTGAAAACTTGATTATTAACGTTCAGCATGTTTGATATTTTGGAATGGTATCCGTCTTACGCATGGAATATAAGGGCTAAAAAAAAAAAAAAAAAAAAAGTCCGTCTTACGCTTTTTCGATCAGGCCACGTGTCCTGACGCGAGTTTAAGATTTTATACCCAACGCCGCTAAAGAAGTTTTCACTTCAAAAATACTTTTTTTATTAAAATGTCTTTATTTCACAGTCATCTGGTTGAATCTGCTATTTGATTGAATGACTAGCGCCTTCATTGAATGACGACATTAAATTGAATGACTAAAAGACAACTCGTCAAGTTGTTTAATGTAATGATCAACGTTTCAACTGTCATTTAGCATAGTCATTGGTTTGGATACGCGGGTGGGTTAGGCTAGGTTCGTGTTTTTTTTTTTTTACTATACAAAAATTGTGTTTCTATTTACATTTCATTTTTTATCATGATATCTACAAAACAACCTTTAAAATTTCTTTTCATCTCACTATTAACTCAACTATTTTCAAATCTACTACACACCTTTCAATATCTTCATCCTTAATAAGCCTCATGGTGTCTGGTATGGGCGCATCTGGATCCGCCATAACTTTGTCGAGCTGAAACTCTCGCATGTTCTCCAATAATTTTAGCAGATTCTCCTTGCGCTGTTTCAGTTGACACCACTGGGATACCACAAATAGTATTAAAAATGGACATAATTTAAGTAATTATTTACTAAAGTGCAATAACGTTCAACATCAATAATTAAATAACGTTCTAATATCTAGTTAAGAAACCAGTAACATTTTTGTCCTTAATCAATATTTGGTTTCCAAGAAACTAATTAATTTTGAAATGATTCTTCTGTAGGTGTGTTGAGTAAAATTTCAAGGTTGCGTCATACACATCAATACAGTCACATCATGGAAAAGGCGACGATTTTGTTATCTATGAATCTTGCCAAAGAAGTTTCACTTCTGACACATGTGCTCGGCACACACGCTCTTTATTATCTGAATATGTTAACAATTTTAAATTTATCTATGGATATACAATAGCATTTTACAAGACATTTGACTAAATTATAAGATAATCATATATCTTACCTTTGCATCATATTTATACACTTTCCACAGATCATTAATGCTCAGCTCTGGTTGAACATACTCCTTTCTATAAAATGCTATGAATGGTACTTCCAATGTCTGGTTTCGCATGAAGTCCAACGCTTGCCGAATCTTCACTACTGTACTTGAACCTCTGCAAAAAATAAATCAATAAAATAAATATATTTTTTTTTTTTACTGATGTATATGAAAATACTTTAGAATACTAAAAATATAGACTTTAGAAGAAATATTCATTAACCCATTGAGCCCCAAGCGGCCGGATCGGTCCACGACACAATAGATTTTCTATTGTGTCTGTGGTTCCGGGGCCTGAGTTATTAAATTATTAAATGTGCGTATTGCTAATAAATAATTTTTCTTGTACTACTTATAGGAAACATAGCTTCTAATGAAAAAAAATCGTCGAGAAACGCGCTAAAAAAACTACCTAGTAGTCGACTTTTCCATAGATTTTTACCACCAAAACATATTTATTTAATGAATAATCCCACATACCGTCTCGACCTATCCCTAGCCTCCTGTGCATCCGCTTTCGACACAGGCGGTTTTAAGAACGCCTGCTTATAAATCCATTCTGCTTCATCCTCCAACTCTGTGCTACCTTCCTCCACTGCTGTTATCGGTACGTCACGTATTTGCATACGCTCAGGGACGTCTGTTTTACGAATCTAAAAATGTAAAGAAAATTTTAAAATACATGTTTTGGGGAAATATGTAATTTTGCTTCTTAAAAACTGCAGATTTACTTAAAAGATCTCATCAGAATTATATTCTATAGCTAATATTAGTTAGATAAATTATTTATTTTTGACTGTATAGCAAAAATATAAGAAAGCACTTAAAAATAAATACTTATACAGTATTCACAAACCTCATTGTCCAAATCAGTGAAATGACTCCTCTTCAATTCACTCGGCTCATAAATCTCAAATATAGATTTCTTGCTTGGCCGTTTTGGTTTTCCCTTTTTAGTTCTACGTCGCTCACCTTTAAATAATTTATTAATTTGAATTTAAACACGTAAGTGGTACTAAAAATATCATAAATTCATAAGTAACCATGAATGAAACCACAATATGAAGCCACTTGATGCTTAAGTAGCTCAGTGTATAAAATGTATCGGAAACATGAAATCTAATAGTCTTATCTACAGATATTATACTATGAAAAGTGTTGTTTAACAAAATTACAGTACCATCTTCTTCTTCATCTTCAATATATTCATCCAAATCTTCATCCTCCTCATCCTCATAATCCTCTTCACCATATTTTTCAAATTCATCATAGTCAAAGTCCACTCCAAATATATCTTGACCCTCTTGCAGTGATCTAATAATAAAACATTGCTTTTTTTAGTTTAAATTTTAATTTATGTACATATATTCAATTACTAATAAATAGCTAAATAAATAAATACTTCATCATTTTCATGGAAAAATGCAGGCATTTTTTTTTTTTTTCAAAATAAAGAAATCCAATTGCCCAATTTATTGAGATGTACATCTTCGAATTTTTAATCAAAAGATATCAGTTTACAACACAGAACAGTAAAAACAGATAGAAGTGCGATGTGGGCGTGGCCCACGTGTCACTCGTAGGGTAAGATCACCTAACTCGCTCTCAGTTGAGCGCAGAAAAATATTCGAGTCAGTTGTCAACTGTCAAACCTTTTTTGCATATTTATTCATTAATTAGGTCGTGCTGTTCGGTATTAGAGTGCAAAAATGATAGCAGACGAAATGATATCAGCAATGGAGGCATTTCATACCATCGGTAAGTCTTATTTTTATTTATTTTACATATATTTTATGTTATAACTTCGCTTGTCGTTATTTGTCAAAATTGTATACAAATATCTAGTCAAAATGAACCTTAATCCGTAAGAAATTAGTACTATTATAGATTGAACAGCAAACAAGACTTTCTGGAATATTATTGCAATAAACAAACGAATGTCGCTTTAGTGATGCTTGTGGCGCATATCGACAGTATCGATACTTTAGAAAAGACAAACATTATAAATATTAAATTTTATTTTATTTTTCCTTAGCTTTCATTTGTCCAATTTATTTATAGATTTCCCAAAGAGGCTAATTTAAAAGAGAAATGGATAAATGCAACGTGACGAGTTAACTGGATGCCGAACAGCACTAAGCAGTCTAACAAAGGCCACCGATACAGCAAACCTACAGCAGTTCCAAGATTTAAAATAATGCATATTTTCTGTTTGTATTTTGTAAATATAGATTAATACTATTCTATTCCGTTTTTTATTTAATAATAATAATATAAAAAGACGTACTTAGTAGTAATAAACATACTCCAAAATGTGACACATTATACTATACTCATATAATAGAAAGAAAAAAAACAAACAATAAATATTTATTTGTGAATTATCGATAACAAGGCTGACATCCCTCAGGGCATAGCATCAGATAAATATCAAGTTAATGTCATTAATGTTGAGTGACACAAATTTCAACCTTATCTCTATGTGTTGAGGTTCAAAGTTATATCTATCGAAAACTAACGCCCTCTGTTGTGGAGTAGCTGAATGTTTTCGAATTTGGAATTTCTGTGCAATGAGAAACAAAACATCTAATATACCTAGGGATGTTATACTAAAATAAACCGTAACATGGTGCGTTAGGGTACATATTGAAATGCTGAATTTATAACCTAAGTCAGTTTTTACTCAAATTAAGCTGTCCAATCAAAGGCATAGTTTACTTGTAGTGTACTGTATAACTATCGGTTTAAATGTGTGGGTTTGGCGACACTGGTTTTCATACTAATTATGACATTAAAGCACTTCTATTTGTTTTCAATGTTCTGTGGTTTACAACTACTGTTTAAGAACTGGTAAAATTCTAAACAAAATATATCCTAATAACACTCACGCATCAGTAAATATAGGCTTCCGCTTCTTCTTCCGTTCTGCAATAGGTCTACCATCATCATCAACAATGAAGTCATCAGCGTCTGACTCCATATCCTCATTTTCATCATCATATTCCACCTCTCTTGGTGCAGCTGATTCTGAGCGGTTTTCATCCTCCTAGTAAAACATTAAAAGAAATATTGAAAATAAATTCTAAATACTTCCAAAAAGAAACCTTACTTATCATAAAAAAAAAGCTATCACCACAATATATTAATACAAAATTTATTTAAGTGAAAGAGAAGAATATCTGAGTTTATTGACCTATCTGACAACAAATCTTCAATATGATTAATAACTTTAGTGCTTATGCTTACAATTTAGAAGAGTTTTATACCTTTTATTACTTTTTTTACCTCTTTCATTAATACAAACAATGTGGAATGTTCTTGGAATTATCTGTACTAACTTTAACATAACAACTGTTAAGTTTGTCAACTATACAAAAGGCTGCAATTATAAATAAACTAACATTGTCCAACAAATACATACCTCATCTGATCCTCCAACAAAGAGTTTTTCAGCAATAACTTCTCTCTCCAAATCAGGGTCATCTGCACCCTCATTGTCACTGTCATCATCTTCTAGACGTCTGAGACGTTTGAATTTATTCTACAAATAAATAAATATGTTAAGTGTCAATTTTGTGTAAAAAATAAACATTTTCAGTATATAATTAGTTCTCAATAAAACGGACTATAAATATATAAGTGTAATTTTATTCTAAAACATTCCTTATATGGGATCATTGATATCTTTCTATAGTTGAACATACTAACCACAAACAAGACAAGGTTATGTAAGCTCTAAAATATCAATTTGTTAATTAA
Source organism: Colias behrii (assembly GCA_029959065.1). Lineage (NCBI taxonomy): Eukaryota > Metazoa > Arthropoda > Insecta > Lepidoptera > Pieridae > Colias > Colias behrii. Next base: position 3,814,815 of record JARWMC010000013.1, read on the forward strand.
GTACATATAACACGCATTAATTATAAGAAGATGCATAAGGCCACCCAGTAAGGACTTGTACCCAGTAACGATTGCGACATCGCGCACACCTGCGATTCCAGAAAGTATTTCGGCAATCACCACGACCGCGACGTCGCCCCGCCGAAGACAATGGACACTTGGTTCCAACATTGAATCGGAGGGACGTAGTTAATTAAGTTAGATATAATTTAACCGTAATTTTTTTTATTACAATAAATTATTATTAAGTAAATTTCGGTTTTTTGTGCGCCTTCGCGGGTCGGTCAATTGGCGCAGTCGGTAGGATAATCCTTGAGAGCCGTCTCTCGGAACGCGAAAACTACACGCATCGACTATCGCTATTCCATCGGAGGGACGACGACGGGGATCCAGAACCTACATCCATTGGCCAACGCAGCGCGAAGGGTATCCGAACATTGATACTGCAAGAAAGGCCGAAATGAAATTCCTGTAAGTACACTAATTATTCTCTTAGTGACTTGCCATTCCTAGATTTTTAAGATTTCCTTTAATTTATCTCCTAGATTAACCATTCACGGGAACCGAGGAACTGTAGCGCGGCGTATTTCCAAACTATACATAGCCAGAACGCAACCATAGGAAACTGCTCGTGTATACTTTGTAATGCTGTTTTTAAGTTTGTTGTTACAATATATACACGAATTTTGCGTACTGATCGTGTATACTTTGTAACGCGGATGCTTGCTTGTTCGTTCCAAACTATACACGATCAGTACGCAAAATATAACTAAATATACCTACTACACCACTTACGCTTGAGCGACATAATAAATATATAGGTAATCAGAGACTTGTATTGTACAGCTATATCTATCTACTTTTATTCTTCTTGATTATTATATTGATTCGGTAAAATATGGAATAAAAATATTATTAGGTAAGCTTAGGAAAATAAATAGGTAACAGATAAGCGTACCTATCTATGGGTTAGGTTAGGTTCGTGTTTATTTTAACTACACAAAAATAGGAGCCCCGCGAAGCGGGGCTCCGTCGCCTCGCAACTCTCTTCTTCTGGACTTATTAGATTCTTACATTTTAGCACTATTCTCAATAAGTGCTGCATAAGTCGTGCAGTATAGGCGGGAACGAAGACATAAGCATCCTCGATACAAAAAATATACGATCAGTACGCAACATTACATACACAATATGCATTTTAATAATAGATTTAAAAACAGCAAAACAATAATATAAACGCGAACAATGGAAAGACGGCGCGCTTACTCCGAAACATACACGATTAGTCCGCATGCGTACTGGCGCTGTATGTTTTGGAGCGCTATTCTTACTTACTTCACTACAAAGTATACACGAGTATTTGCGTACTACTGTTGTATAGATTGGAAGAACTTTGTAAAAAAGTTATTTCCAAACTATACGTGATTAGTTTCACACCGTTGCGTGCTGGCCTTGTATAGTTTGGAAAGACGCTGTAGCGCGTAGGTTTAAATATTAATTCATCACGAATTAATTTTCGAATTTTACAAAATCAATTATAAAATTCAAATATACAGGGTGTCCCAAAAAGTAGTGATGAACGGAAGCTGGGAGGTAGAGGACCTAGAGGGCTATCCGAATCACCCCCATGTATGTTATGCGATTTTTCGTATTTTCGGAGTTACGACAATTTTTTTCAATTTTTCATCTATCGCTGAGTACGATGAGATTTTTATTTATGGTGACGTGATTTATTGCACTAGATGCTTAATTTTTTTGTGTGCTAAGCTGATAGATAGACTAATTCATTATCACATAAAAAAAATTACCGTTTGGCTTTTAAAAACTTGCTCTATCTATCAGGTAGCTACCCTGAAAATTTCACGCTATCCATTTATTCATAGGCAGGAAGAACAGAATCAGATAAGTAAGATGTTAGAACAAGATATTATTAATCCATCAGATTCAGCATGGAGCTCTCCTATTTGGGTAGAAGCTAAAAAGGCAGATGCCTCCGACAAAGTTAAATGGCGTTTAGTTGTTGATTTTAGAAAGTTAAATGAGAAAACTTTGGATGACAAATATCCGATTCCTAATATTACAGATGTCTTACATAAATTGGGTAACTGTCAATACGTCCTTCACAACGCTAGATTTAGCAAGTGGGTTTTATCAAGTGGAAATGAAACCCGGCTGACATTCCAAAAACTGCTTTTAGTGTAGAACATGATCATATTGAATTCTTAAGAATGCCCATGGGTCTAAAGAATAGTCCATCTACTTTTCAAAGAGTTATGGATAATGTATTGAGAGAATTGCAAAATTCTATTTGTCTAGTCTATCTAGATGATATAATAGTGTTTAGCACTTGTTTAAAGGAGCATATCGTTAATCTTGGGAAAATGTTTCAGAAATTGCGTGAATCCAACTTTAAAATACAAATGGATAAATCAGAATTTCTTAAACTCGAAACCGCGTATCTAGGTCACATTATTAGCAAAGATGCGATAAAGCCTAACCCAGATAAGATATCTGCCAACCAAAAGTATCCTCTTCCGAAAACTCCAACCGATATTAAACGATTTCTAGGTCTATTAGGTTATTATCGGAAATTCATACCAGATTTCGCTAAAATCACGAAACCCATGACACAATGCTTAAAAAAAGGTTCAAAGATAACATTTTCTAAAGATTACATTGAATGTTTCGATAGGTGTAAAACATTATTAATGAATAATCCAATTCTTCAGTATCCTGATTTCAATAAAGAATTTATTCTTACAACTGACGCGTCGAATTTAGCTATCGGTGCTGTACTCTCTCAAGGCCCCGTTGGTTCCGATAAACCAATTGCGTACGCTTCACGTACACTTAATAGTAGCGAAATTAATTATAGTACGATTGAGAAGGAGCTATTAGCAATTGTCTGGGCAACGAAATATTTCCGTCCTTACCTTTTTGGCCGTGGTGAATTAATCATTAACTTCATGCCGTATGCTGTTCTTGCCTATAATAGTTCGATCCACAGTTTCACGAAGTGCAGGCCTCTTGCACTTTCGACATTATAACCGGTCATTTAGATCCCTGCGATCCCGTAGATATCGATCTATCAGAAAATGTCTTACAGCAATATATGCAGGAACATATACATAAAGTATTAGTTATTCGCGATAGTATGCATAAAGTATTTAAAATTATTAATGAATCGTCTTTGGAACGCCGTACTCAAATTACAGAAAATATTAATAGAAACCACGAACCCGAAATACAGTATTATCCAGATCAACAAATTTTTGTAAGAAATCCTAGGGCTAGTCGGCAAAAGACCGCACCGAGTTTTACGCACGATACTGTACTAGCTGATTTACCTATTCATATCTATACTAAGAAGAAATATGGCGCTGTTGCTAAATCTAGGCTTAAGAGGGTACCTAAATTGTTACAGAATCCTTCCTCTGATCCTGTGCCTGGTACAAGCGGAAGATCCCACCCTGACTAACTTGGATGACGGACCTGGTATATTACCATTTAATATTGGAACTGCTAGAATTGTCAGTCATTATCATTCATTTTTACAAATTATTAATTTAAAGGATATTCTTGATAGTATAACCATAGTAAAGGATCAATTAAATTCAATAACGCCTTATTTGCACGATAGATTATTTTCGCTATATAATTCACATATTGAACACTTGCATTATAAGATTATTAAATTGTCTAATCAGTTAGACACTTTTGAACCCAATCGCATAAAGAGAGGTCTCATAGATGGTTTAGGTTCAGTTATAAAAAGTATTTCTGGTAACCTAGACTATACAGATGCAATTAAATATGATACCGCAATTAAATTATTACAAAATAACGAGAATAAATTGGTCACAGAAATGAATAATCATATAAGCTCAGTAAAGATTGGATAAAACAACAATCTGATATTTTAAACAACTTAATTGAGAATCAGGAAAAAATTGAAATAGCTAAAAATGATATAAAGGCCAATAATTTAAACATTACTCTATACACCGATTTGATTCAACGCGTAGCGATTTTATCAGATAACATTGATATTGATATCTGAAGAATTACATAGATTAGAAAATTTATTAGGTTTTATTCGTGCGAAAAGTACGCATTCCTTTTGTGGCAATTCACGACGAGGATTTTATGTATATGGAGGCAGAATGCCCGAAGTCTGGCCGGGCAGGCCGGCAGGGTATCTATGTGAGGACAAGCTGAACCATCATCGATCCAAAAATGACTGCCTATATCACCTTATTACCACGCAACGAGTCGTCGCATCTTGTCTCTTCACGCCTGTGGAACTCGGAGCGCCGGCCCTAGAAAAATTGGACGACGCCCACTACGTCATCAGTTTCCCTAAGCCATCAAAAATTCACCTATCATGCTCACAAGATCAATATGACGTCATTAAAGGAAGCTACTTAGCCACAATAGCCAAGAACTGCATTCTTCAAACGGAGGCTTTCAAGATAGTCAATCGAGAAGATCACATCAAAGGATAGATAATGAAAATTGCAAACCTACCAGATTCCAGCCAATATAATACAGATGGAGAAGTTGAATTCGATAAATTTGGATAAATTACACGCTAGCAACAGAGCTATATCAATGGAAATGCCTATCAGTAGTAACAACAGATACGAGATTCTCTATGCAGCCTTCCATAATACCGATTTATGTTATATTAATATTGAGTGCAGTTGTCCTAGTGACATGGTACGTCGTACGGAGAGTGCGTACATCAAAGCCTATTACTACAAGTGTTCATGTTAATCAAAAAGAAGAAATAGAACATCAATCGGCGGAACACCTCCCTCCTGAATTTCAGCTATATTAGCGAGCCTTGCCCGCCAATAGTCCCTGAACTTCAGGAGGGAGGTGTTAAGTACATATAACACGCATTAATTATAAGAAGATGCATAAGGCCATCCAGTAAGGACTTGTACCCAGTAACGATTGCAACATCGCGCACACCTGCGATTCCAGAAAGTATTTCGGCAATCACCACAACCGCGACGTCGCCCCGCCGAAGACAATGGACACTTGGTTCCAACATTGAATTAGACGGACGTAGTTAATTAAATTAGTTATAATTTAACTGTAATTTTTTTTATTACAATAAATTATTATTAAGTAAATTTCGTTTTTTTTTGCACCTTCGCGGGCCGGTCAATTTAATTAACTAATAAATAAATTAAACATAAATAAACAATAATGTTTATAATTATGAAATAGATTTATTTGCCCACAAATAAAAAAGGCGTAGATGTAACAAGAAAACAAGTATCTCTAATTAGGGATAATAAGATTGCAAACATTAAATTTTTATTATATTATTTATATATATGCAAGTAAGTGAATAATTCACTTACTCTAGCAACTTTCACACCCAAATTCTCTTCAATTAAATCATAATCTTCATCTTCAAGTCTATCATCTAATTCATCATCACTTTTCTTTCTTTTCTTAGGCCCTACACTTGCATCTGAGTCTTCACCATCACTGCCTGACTCTTCAATTGGAGCATCATCTATAAGATCCTTGAGTTCCTCTCTGAGACGCTCTTCATCATCTAAAATAATATAAATCTTAAACATGGTAATCTAACCTAAGTCTAATTTATTAATAAGCATTAAAATTTTATGAAATTAACTAAAGAATACCACAAGTTTATAAGCTCACCTTTTTTTTTTCAGTTTTTAAATCAATGTTAACAAACAAGGATCAAAATAAGTTATTAAAAAGAAATCAGTTACTCTGACCTACATTTTTATTATAAAACCACTTGACACTTATAAGTATGAGAAAGACATTATAAGCAAGGCAGTGGAATAGATATAAAACATTCATTTTCTTAGTAAAATTAAAAAAATAACCTTAAAAGGAAGAAAATGCCAAGTCTTCAAGAATATCACCTATCTATGCAGGTTTTAACAACAATATTTAATTCGTAATCTATGTGTTGTGATGAATGATGAAAACTAGTACAAATATTACATTAGAAATTGCAAGAAGTCCTTGTGAGTCCAAGCAACGTTTACACGTTAACGGGTCTTAATTATTGGGTACAAACCTTCTTCTTCTTCGTCTTCGTCGTCACTTTGTACTGCAGCTTTACGCTTTGGCTTTTTGCGTTCGGCTGGTTGTTCATCCTCAGAATCCAACTATAATATTAAAAGGAATGTCATGGATTTAGAATAGAAAGAAACTCGGAAATTCATGCAAAAACATAGCGTAATCTAAAAGTTTCACTAACCTCGCTCTCCTCTGCCTCTGATTCTAGGAAATCGGCCATGTTCACTTACAGACTTATGGTTTCCCTTATTAAAAATACACTTAAATTTAAATTATAAATAAATTCATTAATGTGGAAAGAAACTTTTACGAAGAACAAGACATAATAATTTGCAAATAAAAATCATTACAAATCACAAACCATAAACTAAAGAGGACTCGAAATATCAATACAGATTGATAATATTTTATTCGTAGATAATAATTTCAAATAATGTTTTAATGATGTTTTATATGTGGTTAGAACATTTAACTGTAAAAACTCACATTTTCTTCTTAAAAATATTAAATTCTGTTCAACATAAATTATAAGAAATTAGAATCAGTTCACTTAATTTGCAAGAATAAGTCCTAAAAAATTGGAGACGACATGATTTATCTCTTTTATTTATTTTATCTGTTGTGCGTTTGACATGATCTATGACGTAGTAGATTAAAAAAAAAACAATAGTTTTATCTTAAAATATTTTTAAGAAAAATTACTATTTTATTTTTGCTTTGAAAATACGTGATTGTGTGCCTACCCATAATAATCTTAAAAATAAGATAAATCGTAGTTATACTTGCAATTTGGAGTTCGTTGTCCACTATTTATTTTTAATAATTCATGCCAATTAAGTAAATAAGACGGTCATCTTGAAGTTAGAATCCAAGTTATATTAGAAAAACTTTGTGTTTGTTTACTTAATAATATGAATTAAATTTTTATTAAACGCAATGGCTCCAATAGTAAAAAATATAATACACGCAGGACAGAAATATATTCCTATAGTTGATGGTAGTAAGGTACGTTTATTTACTTATGTACTTATAACTTATCGAATAATTTTTCAATCATCAATATATAGAAATATTGTGCCTCTCAATGAAGTTTATAAATTATGGTTTATTTTAGGCACATTTCCATTTCCAAACATGGAAGCTGGGTCCTAAGAGGACTCTAATTGATGATAGTAGAAAGATTGGGAAAAAAGAGCCAATGATGCTCGTAATTGGTCACAAATTCAAGTTAGAAGTATGGGAAAGTATCATCAAGATGATGGCTGTTGGAGAAGTTGCAAGTTTTACTGTTCAAAAAGAGGTAAATAAATTTAAAAATCCATTATTGAAATTGTTTACTGTTTTGTCATTATTTATTTATTTTTAACATACTTTGTAGTTTGTACATTAATTCATACAAAATAAATTTTAAATCTTATAGTAATGCAGAATATTATATTGCAATATTAATCAAACAATCAACATATAAAATTACTTTAATTTCCTTGCAACAATTCTTATTAATATATCATTCATTATTTTATTGTAGAGTTAAAACATTATAATTGTGTTGAACAGCTTGTTTACAGCTATCCATTTGTCTCGAAAACATTAAGAGAACTGGGACAAGAGCAGCATAAAATAAAACATAGTTGCACAATGACATTGCACACTGAAGGTATTGGTTACCAAGATCTCGATGATCTGATCAGCAATCCTTGTGATTTGGAGTTCATTATTGGTATGTGCCGTGAATCAATTGTAAATATTCTATGAAATTTATTAACAATATTAATATTGAACAGACTTTTTATACAGGATTTATTCAATCTGAAATCATTAAGATCATATTTGGCTATTTTAGAACTGTTAAAAGTGGAAACGTCAGATCAATATGAAAAAGAGTTATGGCAACTCAATATAGAAGAAAGGCTGAAACTTATTCCAGAACTAAAGGAAAAAGGCAACAAGTTGTATGCTGAAAAACAATATAATGACGCTGAAGACGCTTACAGACAAGCATTGGGTATTTTGGAACAGTTAATGATAAGGTGCTTTAATCTTTATTCTTTCCTAATAAAAAATCCTTACTTATAATATGAATATGTGTCTGTCTGTCTTTTCGTAACTTATCAGTTTGGTGCTTATGCCACCAAACTGATTTGGATGAAAAGAGGATATAGGATAAATTCTATCCCAGAAATCCCATAATATGTGGGTTTTCTTTTTCCTATGCCGGTAAAGCCATTGACAGAAAGCTAGTCATCTATATTATGTTACATAACAAGAACTAAATAATATTTATTTTTATATGACTATACTATAATACTTCAGGGTTAATATGAATAAAAAGACATACTCATTGTAATACAGAATGTTTTATTAAAGGTCAAATTTAATATTTACAGGGAAAGGAAAAGTGATGAGGAATGGATTGCATTGAATAATTTGAAACTTCCTATCCTATTGAATTATGCACAATGCAAACTGCTCAAGGATGACTATTATTCTGTCATAGAACATTGCAGCACAGTACTTGAGTATGATAAAGGTAATGTATGCAACCTTTCAGCAATTATAAAATACAAATGTATGAATATTCAAGTGAGACAAATCCCATTTGAAGCTTTGAAATGTTAAAGTACACTTTGAAATATTTGTTCTAAAAATATTTTTGTTTTAATTGTAACAAAAGTTCCATAATTACGCATTGAAATATGTTATCTAAAACTTGTCAGTTTGCGAAACAGTTATTTATTTATTTAACTCTTTAATAGTTGTACAGAACAGTTGTACAGAAGCCTTAGAACTACTTACACATAGAACAGAGTACCACTATTTTGGCGGCCTTATCACTTAATAGTGATCTAGTTAACTTAATTATTAAGATCTCAGTTAACTTAATTATTAAAACAAAATAAAATATTACAAAATACTAATTGCTCTTAAACATTGTGTTTGTTTTAGATAATGAAAAAGCATTATACCGGCGGGCCAGAGCTCATGTAGGTGCGTGGAACCCAGATGAAGCTGAAGATGACTTTAAACATTTGAAAGCATTAAATCCATCATTAGCTGTCGCAATAGATAAAGAACTTGATAATATCAGGTGGCTTCGGAAGGAAAAAGCAGAGCAGGAAAAAACAGCTATGAGAAAACTGTTTAATCAACAAATTGAAGAAACAGTAACGCAAGAGTGAATTTTCTTTGTGATAGAGATAACTATAACATTATTATTTAAGATAGATATTATGCACAATGTAAATCTTGCAAAGTAGGATATGCCTATCATAAAAATATAAAGTAGATATCCATTAATGATTATTTATAGTATTACAGCCTGTATCTTTACTTGGATCCAATCAAACCATGCACAAAATATTAGATAAAAATGTATGCTAATTTCCTTTATATCATTATGACTAATTAGTTGTTGATATGAAGACGGAATATCGAGGACTTAAATCAGTAGTTACTATTAATTTACATGGGCATTCAATCAGAGACAAATCAGCCTTGTCCTCCCACAAACTTTTCGACGCGCTGGATATCTCCTACACATTCGCTGGGAACTTAGACTCAAGTATCAAAATTTATATCCTCACTCCCAACGACTTCAGGGCCTCCCTTCTATTATGAGACTAAAGCCCTTCTTCACGTACGCGTATGTAAACATGTAGGTACAGGACCTGCTTGGTAATTGTGTTTCTGGCTTAGGGAGCGTTCAAGTAATACGTAACGCAATTTGGGGGGAGGGGGGGTCTCGTAAAACGTTACGATGCGTTACAGGGGCGGAGGGGGTCTTTCTTACAACACGTTACGTAACATTGTTTTTTTTTTTAACAAAAAAATAGGGAATTAAAACTCAAAAATTGGCAACCCTTTTCATTTACGTTTTACGGGGAATCCCATAATTGTATTAGACTGGTCGTCATTTTTGATTTGTTCTGGTAAGTTGGCAAACCTTTTTGTTTATATTTCACTGGGAATCCCTAGATTGTATTATAACATCATTTATTGTTGTTCTCGTTGTCAGTATTTGTTAGTGATGATGATTATAAACAAAATACGCAGGTGTTGCGGATTAAAAACCTCTTATTTTATTTATTATTATTACTGTAAAGGCAATTAAAACAAGGATAAAATCTGTAACATACTTTTTTGCGACTTTAGGGTAAAAATGGTCACTTGAGTGTTACGTAACGTTTAGAGAGTGGGGGGGGGGGAGTATAGAAAAACGTTATGGTGCGTTACAAGGGGAGGAGGGGGGGTCAAAAATCTACAAAAATTGCGTTACGTAATACTTGAACGCTCCCTTATGAATTTGGCAAAACATTATTTTATTCACTATACTTTTCTTAATAAAAATATTATTGTTTTGTTATGTTTTGAAATGTAAGAAATTTATATTTGTTAACGAATCCAATGTATATTATTGAAAAGTAACTAAGTAAGTACGTATATATATCTATGTCGGAATGAACTTAGGCCGGTCAATCTATATTATATATAAAACTCAAAGGTGACTGATATACAGTGCCGTCTTTAAGGCAGGGCCCGCAGGGCCCTGGCCCGAGGCCCCGAGGTAGGCAGGGGCCCCACAATTCTGAAAATGTTGTTGTTTATTAAACAAGATTCGGCGCAGCATCGCGCTGTAGTTATAGACTTGGTATGCAGTGGCTCGCTAACCAATGCTGTTATAGGCTATGATGTCACGGATGACGTCACTTTCATATATTTGTATATGAATAAATATAAGTATTGTTCTTTGTATAGATTATAATATATGGTTTTCATTCAATTTTATTTAAATTAGAATTGGTGGGGTATTAGTTTTTTAGATTCAAAAAATTTATTTATTGAACTCTCATATGTGGGGTGTTAAGAGACGGGGTTACGATTTAGCCTATTGCGTTATTGTAAACTGAAAAATGATAAAGTTAAAATTTAAGGATTTTCCATCCCTTACATAGGCCCCAGCCAGTACCTTGGCCCATAGCCTCGTTGATCCTAAAGACGGCACTGCTGATATAGTGATCTATCAACGCACAGCCCAAACCACTGGACGTATCGGGCTGAAATTTGGCATGCAGGTAGATGTTAGGAGTCCTAACTTAGGACGTAGGCATCCGCTAAGAAAGGATTTCCCGACATTCTTGCGGGAACGGGGAAAAACGGGGATGCACGTACAAAGTCGTGGGCGGAAGCTAGTTTAAACATAAAAATTAAAAAGTAAAAACAGTTCGAACTAATCTTCCAACTTAGACTTAAATTTGTCCACAATAATGATACTTTTTTAAACACTTGTTATTCAAAATTATGTTATGTTGCAAAATTCAAAGTCTCATGGTACTCATGGTCTTACCACAAAACAATTTAAACACAGTGTAACTTTAAACCAGGGATCTGTCACTTTAATAGTTGTTAAAGTATGTAAAAACTAAAATACGACAAAACCAGATTAAAGAGAAACCGCGCTTAAAGTTAAACCCTGTCTAAAGTTTTTTGTGGTAAGACAGTGAAATTTTTATTTCAGTGTCAGAATGGATATGTCATGTATTTCGCCTTAGGTTTGCCTACTACCTACCGATAGATTATAGTTTTCACGTGAAAGTGAACACGGAATATTTGTTCGCTATTTTAAGATTTTATCCATTTATGTTACCACAGGCGTAGAGCATTCGAATGTTTAGATTACAAGGAAATGCTCGTCGCACGAGGGAATTATGTAGTGTAATGTGTACACATTACTAGATAATTCCATATCCGTATAAGAAAATGGTGATATATTTTTATTTAGAAATTACAACTACATAAATAAGTAACATAATGAATTTTATGGAACTGTTATGTTTATTTATATTTAAAAAATCTGTAGATATGTATACTTATATAATATTCCTCAAGGGAGTAACTATGATTTTAGCTTGTGTAATTATTGCGTTTTTTTTTCTATTTTCTTGTCCATCTTCTAGGCCTCGCACAATTTTTTCTTTAATCCAGTTACCCGGAGACTAACGCTGAACCGTTTGATATTTTTCACGTACAGACGCTACTGTTTCTTTTCAACTAAATTTAAGTAGGTACTTAATAAATATATTAATGAAGAAATGTGTATTTTTTTGCTTTCATTACGTTAAAAGTCATGCGCACCAGCAAAGTTATTAGGCCGGTTAGGCCGGTTACAGAGCTTCACCGACCGTCAGTGCGTACGTCAGTCGCGCTTGTCATATGTATGGAAATTCATAAACCGTACAGTACTCCAAAATTAATAATGCGCATGCAGATCTTCGCTAATTATCGTATTTCCAGAAACACCCGAATCACCCCGAATCATTGAATCGTAAGTGCCCTAAACAATGCACTTGCATCTTGCACCTTGTTCGAAAGAAATAGGAGTCAATTCAGAGTTATACACAATCGAAAACAATTCGGGCGATAGGTGACGGTCAAAAAATCAGTCAAAAAATTCAAAAATCCGTCAGTCGTCTTTATATACTGGTGGTGACCGCACGTATTATCTCTGTATGGAATTATATAGAGGTGCTGTTACATACCCTTCTTAGTTTTGTTTCAAAGTTGAATTTTCAGGTAAAATGATTATTTACACAGGTAGCAGATAGCAGTGGGGAAAGCGAAAATTAATAAGAGCATAATGAAAGTTCTGATCATTCTACGATATCAGAAATAGAGATAATCTCTGATTCTGTAAATCCTTTGGACTGAGATTTTAATGATTAGATTTCACAATTTAAATGTAAACCAGTGTTTGAAAATCATTTTTTTAAATATAAATTTTGTCTTATTTTTACCTTCCATACATCCATCATTACGCCAGCTTCAGTAAGACACTTTAATAGTTCTAAGTATAGAATTTTCCAAGTAAATCAATACAACAAATATATATTCGCAATCGTGTGGCTTATCCTCGCTATTAACTTACATTGAATTATCGAAACAAATTTCGTTACTTAAATCTCTTTTACCATAAAACCACAATAAAACTCATAATTCTAATAAACTATGCATGAAGAAAATATATTTAACCACTCTATATAACTACGTATCGTCTTCGAAGGCTCGGGGAATATGACAGTAGCCGAACAGTGACGAATTTTTCTATGCGCATTATCAGTTTGGGAGTACTGTTCAGTGCTAGACCGACCATACGCACGCGTATTTTGCTACGCACTGCGTACGAGGACCGTCGGTCGGTCGAGCGCGTCCGCGTGCGTAGCGTCGGTCGACTGACGCGCTAGAAACAAATGAACGCATTCAGTGCTGTACCGACCGGTGCACTGCGTACCAGTAAACTGACCATACTGAACAGGTCTAGTCAGTTTACTGGTACGCAGAGCACTGAATGATACAAATACAAACTGACGGTCGGTCAATGCGTATCGTCAGGGCCAAAGGTACGCACTGACGGTCGGTGAAGCTCTGTAACCGGCCTTATTATTTAAAATATTATTTTTCTAGTATTTTTGACCCTATCATATATTGGGTAGGTATCTGCTTAAAGTCTGCTTAACTTAGGGTTCCGAACCTCAACAGGAAAAAACGGAACCTATATCACTAAGCTATATCATATTGTTATCCGTCTCTCTGTCTGGCTGTCAAGACCCTTTTTCTCAGGAACACGTAGAGATATCAAACTGAAATTTATATTGAATGCTCAAATATAAGGTCCCTTGAAGCTGTGAAAAAAATCAAACCAATATCTACAGCAGTATGTAGTGAAGAGATAGACGGATAATTTTGTTTTTACGACATCATAATAAGTCAACATTTTAAACCTTAGTTTTAAACAATTGAGTGGAGGCAATGGAGCCTTAAGGTGGGTTCCCACGGCATGATTGCTTCACAAACCTCGGCAAGCGACAAGCGCCTGTCGCCGTCCGTCGCGATCTGAACTGAGCGTTCCCACGGCATGTGTGCGTCCGGCGAGGCGTGTGGACGGTCATACCTACTGATTAATAATTTAATTCAACGATAGGTATATTTCTATGTGTTAAGTTGGTTTTTATTCGTAACCACGCATCATTAACATAATTTCTATTTTTATGTTGAGGTTTTGAACAATTCCATAGCGCTGGTTCATTTTGGTATAGAGTTAAAAACTCGAAAATAAGTTCGTTCGTCCACTCTATCAGCACGTGTACTCGCATACGCGGCCGCAGGTGAAATGAATGATTACAACCGACGCATACGCGCTACAGACGGCAGGCCCCGACGCACCACGACGGACGTCGACGGACGCCGTCGCACCGCGCCACGCCGCACCTTTGATCTTACCGACTTCCAATGGATAGCACGGGCCTCGGCAGACGTCCACAGGCGCACCGATTCCCACGGCATGTGGTCTGGTGTGGCGCGGACGGGTTTGTGAAAAAATCATGCCGTGGGAACCCACCTTAAGAGTGGAGCTATAGAAGCATTATTTATTTTTTTTTTATTTATTTTTTTTTATTGCAAACAATCGATAAATTGTAATCTAGATCTCGTGGGCTAGATTGTGGCTAGCTTAGAGTATATAATATTACAGTAGTATAGAGCGCGTGTATTGCACAAATTACTTAGTGCACATCGTAGGCAGATGAGCTATAGATACTATATAGATGTGTGTGTGACCAATAGGGATGGGTAGGTATCAATTGCGTGTTGAGCAATCGATAAGTTATGTAAATAAATATGTATCATAAGTAAATTTTATGTTCATTATGTTATTAAAGGAGAAATGTATGAATAAAATATAAATATGTAATTTAAAATTTTTTTACCAACTGAATAAAGTTTGTTTATTCCATTTGAATATTTCTTGTATTAATTATTATAAGTACTTTAAAAAAATATGTTTAATTGGAATATCAGAAAAACGTGTAGACTTCTTAAATAATAATGTTAATAAAATAAAAGATCAGGTTTAGTGCAATTTTTTTTAATAATAAATCAAACAATATTAAGAAATAATGTTTTAAAAATGTTAAATAAAAATAAGAAATAATTAATAATTTAAAATGATAATATAATAAATAATATTAATATTTTTTTTATTTAATTTTATCCATTCTACTATAAAATGTTCAAAATCAATTTAGCGGTTCAGAAAATATATCGTAACATTACATACTTTACATTTACACTATAATACATTCGCATTCATAATATTAGAAAGTCTATCATACAAAACTCACCACAAATTTATTTATAATACATTTTTAAAAGAGTTTTAATTTTAAAGTTAAATAAATAATTTGTTAGAAAATAGTTCTTCTAGTAAACTTTATATCGAGTACGGCGTTGGTCAGGTCACATCACTACGATCACGTGGCGGCAGTGAGGCGCGCGAGCGAGCCTGCGCGTGTCCGCCTCCCACCTCCTCTTCACCCCCGCGATGCTAGATTTATTTTCATAAAAATAAGTATAACAATCGACTTACTGATGAAATGTGATAATGGATTTCAATTTTGTGTATTTTATAGTATCGTTTTTGCAAGATAGAACTGCATATTTCACCATGTTTATTCGTAAATATGAATAAAATTCCAGAGCAACGCACTTCGTCAGCACTCAACCATGACTACGAGCGCGCGCGGCGGGAACGTCGTGTTGTTCCCACCTGTGCCTACTGTTCCCACTTGGTGGTTCGCACTCTATAGATACTATATATACTCTAAGGTGGCTAGATTATAATAATCTAATGTTTACAAATTTTACGGTGACATATCCAAAAAACTAGGAGTCCAGACAAATTCTTGGAATATTATTTTGACATTGACAAATGACTTTTTTTCTGAAATATGACATGTGGGTATTATAACCTTAAAATTAAGTTATATATAAATAAACATACATACAGTGCGACAATATTCTCTTTTTCCGATTGTTATAAACAGAATTGTATTAAAAAATATATAAACACATTTGAAATGTCGGAAGAAACTAGCAATAATGAGGAATATGCATATTTGGACCGAGGAGGCTTTTCGTCAGAGAAATTTAAAATAGAGTTACGCGACCTTCCAAAGTTCTATGGGATAGCGGTTAATATAATATTTCAATATTTTTTTCAAATAACAGCTACTACCACTTAAATTTAACATTCTTTACAAATTTTAGGAGTTAAAGAAGTTAATGAATCAGAAACTAGGATTAAGTGTAAGCAAGATTAAAAGACCGAAAGTTGGTAATCACTGGCTGTATGCGTGCTTTCAAAACGATGAGGAGCGTAATAAAGCTATCGCAGCATTAAATGGATATCAGTGGAAAGGTATACTTACGCAAATATTTTAATATCACGATAATTTTCCTAAGAAAAAAAAACATATGTACCTATTTTAATTGATAATAATTAATTGTCGTTATTGATTTTACAGGTAAAACGTTAATAGCCGAAGCAGCTAAACCTGCACCTGATCCACTAGTTAAAAGAAAACAAGAAAGCACAGATAATGTTAAAAGGCAGAAAACAAATGATGATCAAGAAAAAAAAAGCCAAGAGGAAAGATTACGGGATGCTGTAACTCCATACTGGAATATACCCTATGATGAACAGGTAAGAATATAACAATAACACTTTTTATTTATTTAAAAAAATCCTTGGGATTTTCTTTAAAAAATGCAGGATTTAGTGCATAAAAAATAATTTAATAATAATTATTGTTCAAACTTCATAATAACAAGGGGTGCATCCGATACCGATACCTATATATCGGCGATACTTCGGGTTAGCCGATATATCGGTATCGTCGATATTTTTATGACCGATTCAACGATACTTTTTAAAAATGTACTGTAAACGAGCGTGTTCTCTCGTCTACTCCGTTGCAAACGAGGCATGAACTATGCTCGGGGAAACCCCGCGCTTGTGAGTGTGTTGTTGATTTGTCCCAATATATCGAGAGATGCAGATCCATTCGTTTTCTGGCGCAAATAGAACATACTTGCGAAATCGCCTTTCTCCGCAAAACTTAAGATTACTTTGTTTTTTAAACAAAAATCTTATCAGTGTTAATTTTAATTACTAAAATTTTTAATTGCCTAATTATTAACCTATGTCTCTACTTTTTATATTAATAAAAGAAAAATCTGACTTGTGATTTATTTATTATACCTTCATTTTTGAATTCACAGTAAGCGTATCGGTATCGGTATCGGTATCGCCGATATTTTTATAAGAGTATCGGTATCGGTATCGTATCGGCGAAAAAGCGTATCGATGCATCCCTAATAATAACTAAGAAATAATGTGGTATTTTTATTTGGCAGTAAAACTTGAGTCCTTTGTAGAATATGTAGAATAAAGAAATACTGTAATTAATTTTTTTTTTTCAAAAATACATTTCAGCTCAAACTCAAAGAAAAGGATATGAAGCGTATACTAATGAAGTTTGATAATGAAGTGTGGAAGATAGATAAACAGAAGCGCAGTAAAATAGAGGCCAATAGAAAGATATATGATGGCTTAAGCTTTGTACTGAAGCCAATACAGAAGTCACCAATCACAGAGGGGTATAGGAATAAATGTGAGTTCACAGTGGGTATGGACGAAGAAACAAAGAAACCAACAGTTGGCTTTAGATTGGGATGCTACTGGGCTGGGTCGGTGGCTGTAGCGCCAGTGGAAAGTGTGAATCACATACCGGATAACATGAAAAAGATTGCTGTAGTGAGTATACATTCATAGTATGTATAATAAATTTTTGATACCATTTAATCAAACACAAAACTCAAACATTTCGGAAATTATCGTATTTCCAGAAACACCCAAATCACCCCGAATCATTGAATCGTAAGTGCCCTAAACAATGCACTTGCATCTTGCACCTTGTTCAAAAGAAATGGGAGTCAATTCAGAGTTATACACAATCGAAAACAATTCGGGCGATAGGTGACGGTAGCCTGTCAGTCAAAAAATTCAAAAATCCGTCAGTCGTCTTTATATACTGGTGGTGACCGCACGTATTATCTCTGTATGGAATTATATAGAGGTGCTGTTACATACCCTTCTTAGTTTTGTTTCAAAGTTGAATTTTCCGGTAAAATGATTATTTACACAGGTAGCAGATAGCAGTGGGGAAAGCGAAAATTAATAAGAGCATAATGAAAGTTCTGATCATTCTACGATATCAGAAATAGAGATAATCTCTGATTCTGTAAATCCTTTGGACTGAGATTTTAATGATTAGATTTCACAATTTAAATGTAAACCAGTGTTTGAAAATCATTTTTTTAAATATAAATTTTGTCTTATTTTAACCTTCCATACATCCATCATTACGCCAGCTTCAGTAAGACACTTTAATAGTTCTAAGTATAGAATTTTCCAAGTAACTCAATACAACAAATATATATTCGCAATCGTGTGGCTTATCCTCGCTATTAACTTACATTGAATTATCGAAACAAATTTCGTTACTTATCTCTTTTACCATAAAACCACAATAAAACTCATAATTCTAATAAACTATGCATGAAGAAAATATATTTAACCACTCTATATAACTACGTATCGTCTTCGAAGGCTCGGGGAATATGACAGTTGCCGAACAGTGACGAATTTTTCTATGCGCATTATCAGTTTGGGAGTACTGTACAGTGCTAGACCGACCATACGCACGCGTATTTTGCTACGCACTGCGTACGAGGACCGTCGGTCGGTCGAGCGCGTCCGCGTGCGTAGCGTCGGTCGACTGACGCGCTAGAAACAAATGAACGCATTCAGTGCTGTACCGACCGGTGCACTGCGTACCAGTAAACTCACCATACTGAACAGGTCTAGTCAAAATCGCTGAACATACTTCCCCGGACACCCTGTATAGATGTGATGATGTTTCTTGCTCAATCTCATAAAAAATGTTCAATTATTGTTACTATGTACTTAAACTAGATTGCCCAGAAATTGAAAAAAAAACATTATTAACTTAAAACACATCATCATAACATCAAATAGGATATTGTAAATCATACCATTTTTATAATATATATAACTAGCGGTCCGCTCCGGCTTCGCCCGTTGTACATATTTACGTTTTCTCTACATAAGAACCATCCTCGTACTTCAAGGAATATAATAAAAAATTTCATTTTTATATAGATAAAACTTTTCCAAATGTATTGACATTAATGATAAAATAATACTGACAGGTATTTCAAGAGTTTGTAAGGCAATCTAACCTTGCTCCATACAGTCCAGTGGATTACACAGGCCATTGGAAATGTCTTACGGTGCGGCAATCATCACACAATAATGACATCATGCTCATCATTGCTATAGATCCACAGGTATGTATTTATGTTTTTTTAAGTAAATTTTTATATTTTAGTTACAGAAATATTAAAATTGTTTTTTAGTCTTAATTTAATGTGTTAAAATAAAATTAAAATTAGCACAGAATACAGAAATCTTATGTAAGAAGGAATCTAACTAACTTTATTATTCCTTATCCAATATTAATATATCAACTTTTAGAAAACATTCTTTCAGTAAAGTATCATCCCATGTTTATTTATTTGCTTTTTTGACAGGCATTATCTAATGAAGAATTAGATAAATTAAAACAAGAATTAATTGAGTATTTCCAATTGGAACAATCAACTGCGTGTGGAGTTAAATCAGTTTACATACATCTGATATCTAAAAGGTTTTTAAAGAATATTCATTTTATTTCTAAATTCATTATTATAAATATTATTCTTTAATACAGTATTAATTATTATTAATTTATAAATTTAGGAGGGTAGGAGAAGAAGTACCTAAACCAATACATCTGTTGGGTTCAACACACATTACAGATACAATTTTGGGGCTACAGTTTATGATATCTCCTGAAGCATTTTTCCAGGTTTGTTTGTTTTTATAGTGAAACTAAAATTAAATGACTTGCTAAATACACTATTTATTTATCATAAATGAAAGTAGACTGGACTGTCTAATTTATATTATTATAAGCATGTGCATGACCACTAAAAAAACAGACATACAAACAACAATGTAAAAATTATGTAACTATGGCTAATCTATTTCAATATATATATTTTTTATATCAGTCTAATTTTCATTGTATGTTATGGTATAAATTGTTTATTCATCAGATAAACACAGCAGGTGCTGAGATTCTTTACCAGAGTGCAATTGACATGAGCCAAGTGAATGACAAGTCGACAGTCATAGATGTGTGCTGTGGTACCGGCACTATTGGGTTATGTTTTGCTAAGGTAAATTATCATCTTTAATTGAATTATATTCAGAAAGAAAGAAAGAAAATCAACAAAATAATGACAATTTGTTACAAAAGATTTTTAATTGATCTCTTTAAAAAATATACATTCATCTCACAAATAAAAATGTTTCTCATATAAATTAATCAAGTGGCCCATAGGACCTATCCCATTATATTAAGCTCAATTCACAATCTCCAAAGTCCCAACCTTTCTTAGATCACCATCTAATTATAATTATCAGTTTATCCATATACTAGTGTCTTAGCAATATCACATCGCAAATCTCACGAATAAAAATTCTTCGCTTATCTATGCATGTCTTTTTTTTGCAATTTGTTTTATCCATAGACACTTCTATATTACGATGTTAGTCAAAGGGGAAATGGAAATAAAAAAACTCACTATGGAACCATAATTTATTTCTTCAGCACTGATACATGTTGTAATTAATTACTGTTCGCGAACCAATAAAATCATTGGCATGTAATAAACACACTGGACACACAATCACGCTCAAACAAAAATTGTCTGAAACAAAACTCTGTCAACACGTGCATTCGGCAGAGTTTTCTAATGAGCACAATAGATTTTGAACATTATTGCCACGAAATAAGATATTGATTTCAATGAATGTTTACAAAGAAGCAGTAGCTCGGACATTTTTATTGACTTTTTATTGTGAGTCTAGTAGTTTTTAGTAGGTCAGTGAGGCGATCTTATATTACGATGTTAAGAAGACCACTTAAAAATTAACTTAACTATCAACAAAATGACGCCCTTCCGATGGGCTAAAATTAAATTATATAATTTTAATGTGTATTTATTTTTTAGCATTGCGCTGAAGTTTTAGGCCTTGAACTAATTGAAAAAGCGGTCGAAGATGCGAAAGCGAACGCAAAATTAAACAATATAGAAAACTGCAACTTTTATTCCGGTAAAGCTGAGTACACACTGCCGGCCGTGCTCGCGAGAGCGGCCGGTGATGATATTATAGCGATTGTGGATCCACCAAGGGCTGGGTTACGTAAGTTTGTTTTATTAAGTGTAGTAAAAGAGTATGCAATCATTCATGGATTTTTTAAGATTATAATTTATGAGGTTAAAATTATACAGTTTACGAAATTTTTCGAAATAATAATATATTAAGCCAATTTTCAATCAAAATGATTATGATAATGTGACATTTCTGATTATTGGGTACATCACATAATGATGATCATAAGCAGATCTTAATAATATCTTCTGTAACTAGCCGCTCGTCCCGGCTCCGCCCGGGTTGACCCGGCATAAAAACATCATAAAACATAGCCTATGTTCATCAGGGACAATGAAATAGTAAAGACATACATTTGTTTGCAAATAAATAAAGCATCCTTCCTTACTTTTCTCTACATTTATTATTCCCAAAATGTATTACACAGACATGACAGCAATAACAACGCTGCGCAACAACAAGCGTGTCAAGCGGCTCATATACATGTCGTGCAGCCCGGCGTCGGTCACCAAGAACTTTGTGGACCTCACAAGAGCGTCATCAAAGACGTTACATGGCGCGCCCTTTTCGCCTGTATGTGCTCTGCCCGTGGATATGTTCCCGCATACGAAGCACGTGGAACTGATTGTACTGTTTGAAAGGGAACAGGTGAGTCGGAGACCTAATTTTATTTTTTACTCGACTGCGAAAGAAAGGGGGTTATGTTTTTCGAGTGTATGTATATTTTTTGGCCTCCGTACAGCCCAAACTGTTGGTCGGATTTTTACTTACGAGATGTCGTTGTAATCATCAGTGTTATGGTAGTGACATAGGATAAATAAATTAGCAGTCGAGTTTTTTTGTTGTCAATATTTATTTTTATATTTATTAGGTACAGTTTTTAGTTATTTTAAGGTGGTGGTGATCATGTATTTGGCTTATTTTTTTTATTACATATTCAAATATTTTGCTCGTTGGCTAGTTAAATATGCTAGTGGTTTTCTTTTTCTTTTTTTAGTGGCAACTCTTTCAATTTTAGACATTTATCAGCGCCATCTAATCTAAATCTTATAATTAACAAAAAAACTTTTGGTTACTGCAGTGAAAAAATAATTCGATAAGTCGCTATAATATTGAAAATAATGTAAGTGTGCATGATAACAAAATATACATTTTAACATTAGCATAGATTGTTTTAAGTTTTAAGTTTGTTCCTTAATTTCAGGAACCTACAAGGGATGTAGAAAAACCCGTAAAGAAAATCACTGAAGAAGAAACTGTGAAAGAATCAAAAGAAGACAATGCTGCAAGTAATGAAAATAATGTAAATGAAGATGTGGAATCATGACATGTATAACTGTTGAATAATAAATATGCTACCTAAGTAACTTGACTTTCTTTTGCGTGTACCTTCCCAGTTCCCACTGATCTATAAAAGTTACAAAAATTTACTGACGAGTTATGAATAAAACTCGTCAGAATATATTTTATGAATAAAAAAATTATAATACACAAATAACAATCAGACACACTTTATTATCTCATATTGGTTAACCATAGGTTCAAAGTTTTATGAAGTTTTTTTCCCAATTTCCTCCTCTCTAACTATACATCGAAAAAAACTCACAGTTGACCAAATACGCGGTATACAATAAAATACAATATAGATAAATCATTTATTTACTTCTCCTCACAATTCCCAGTCACATAAATTAATCTACATGCATAAAAAATTATAAATAGTATGTTGTGAACCATTTTCAATAAATTTACAAATTAATAAATTCAGGTAAACAAGAGTTTCACTAAAAATAAATTAAAATCAAATCATAAAATATAATTAAGAAATAGACTTATTTTAGACAGAAATTAAATCTGGGCTTCATTAAAATTAAATGATATTATATCCTCGGGCAGCATAATAATTCCACAGGAATTTAATAAAGTGAGACCGGGGCCGCATTCCACGTTGCATAGCATACCATAGCGTGAATTTTAACACGTCCTCACCATTATGAGCTTTTCGTACAGTCTGAAAAAAATTATTCTTTATATAATCGCAACAAATAATCCAATTATTTTCTAAACATAGGATATTAATGGACTGCTTTCCTGATGACTAAAAATCTCACTCACGAGTCACGACCTACTTAGATATATTCATAATATTTGAAATGGTTTTAATCAGTATAAGTAGAGCATAGTCAATATAATAAATCTATATTTTATTATCAACTACTTTTCAGAACTCGGCTTCGCCCGCGTGATTTGAAACTTGTCAAAACTATTTTCTAAAACCTTCGAGAATCACAATGTTCATTGTAGTAAATAAAATGAAAATCGGTACAGTCGTTTCTGAGTTTATTAGGGACAGACAGACGCGGCCGAGGACGTTACTACCAGATAGTAGTAACGTAAAAAGCAAGACTGCTTTTTAATATTGATAAATTTATATAAGTACATAGTTACAGCCAACATCACATAGACATCGAACGAAAAGCTATCCAACGGTGAAAGAATTATTTAAACCAGTCCAGTCGTTGCAGAGATGAGCGCGTTCATACAAACGAGCCCTTCTTTTCAACTTTATATTATTAGTACCTACATAGTTGAACATTGTTTGCCTTCGGTGCGCGAGTCTGACTTGCACTCGCACTTGACCGGTTTTTTCCTTTTGAAGTTCAGAATCCTCAAAATTAACCGAGATAAGACCTCGGGTATAGTTGCTAGTTACATATTATTTATTATTTTATATTTTTGCCCTACCCTAAGCCTATGGCTAGCTACGCCCATGTTTGACTCTTGACTTTTTGTATTCGAGTTTTTACTCTGACTCTACTAGTTGAAGATCAATTATATCGCTCTGTATATCTCTAGGCGGGAGATGGGGTGAAAACTTTACCTATTGGAAGATTAGACAACCTTGCCTTCAGTCGAGCTTTAAGACCGAACAGGAACGAAACCTAAAGTTGTGAACGCTGAAATATGTTTTAACTGTTACAAAAATGAAAACTTTGTGTATCCTCGCTTTAATTTTTACTTTCATTTGTTGCAATTTTTCATTTTCCGTTTACAAAAAGACAGGTTTGTAAAATATTTAATTTGTATAATATAATTAATCTATCTAATTTATTAATAATTAATTATTATTCATTATACAGGTTATATTTGTCTATGATTATACAATGTAATTGCCTTAGTGTACGTTAAACATCGATATACTATCGATAGTATCGATAGTAAATGGCTATCGATACTATCGATAGTTTTTAAAACAATCGATCGATTGTTTACTCAAGTATTACTTATAGTTTATACATCCCTAGAGTCTAGGTATGCATCAGTGGTATGCATGTATGTAGGTTATTCCCCGGCCATAGTGACAAAGGCGTAGACATTAGGATTGTTCTATATGGTAGGGGAATTACCGTGCATATTTCATTTATTCAAAGGTGTAGACATTGAGATTATTCTCTATGGTAAGAGAATTACCGTGCGTATATCATTCATATAAAAGACAAAAGACAGTCAGTTTTCTATACATAGTTTATATTTTTGTGTTACATACTGTTTATATTTTGTGAGGTTCTAAAAACTAGCCAAGTCAAATTATGAGGTTCAATAGGTCATTAGTTGTTTGCTTTGTGAAAATAATTATATTATGTAGTCAAATTAAAAAAGTCATATTTTAGAATAAACGTTGTTCTCTAAGGGAAAATAAAACAATTGAGTTTTCAGTTCACCTAAGAACTTAATACATCTTTGTAAATAAATTTCTGGACTGTCTACAGAACTTGGCACACATTTAGTTCTCATTTCTTTTTTATTTTGGCAAATTAAGTCAACGATTGAACTCGGCTCCAATTTTTACATTTATGTTTTTGGTGGAATTGTTATTTCAAATTTAATCTTTATATATAAAAATGAATCGCAAAATGTGTTGGTAAGCGCATAACTCGAGAACGGCTGAACCGATTCCGATAATTCTTTTTTTATTATATTCCTTGAAGTACGAGGATGGTTCTTACGTAGAGAAAACGTAAATATGTACCACGGGCGAAGCCGGGGCGGACTGCTAGTTGAAAATAAAACTCTTCGTTTCGTATAAAATTTGTTATTTTATTGATGTTAAGCTTATCCTACAATATTTTAAACTATCGATAGGCTATCGATACTATCGGATTACCAAACTATCGATGTTTAACGTACACTAAATTGCCTATCCTGTAACATTAAAAAATAATTTTAGTTTTCCCGCCAAACGATCGTCATATCGCTGAAAGTGAATCAGTGTTGGACCCAAACGGTGAATTGCTATTGAAATGGAGAATCGATTATTCGATTCGTAAAATTCGTTTTCAAATAAGCCTGTCTGATAAAGCAATGCCTATAAACTGGTTTGCTTTAGGTTTTTCCGATAGGGGAGACCTAGAAAACGCTGATGTATGTTTAGTATGGACAGATTATAGAGAACATGACCATTTTGAGGTAAATAATACTCGTAAACTCGGGAGTAAAAATTATACCTGCTATACTAATACTTGTTTGTAAATATTTAAGGATATGCATTCTGATGGAGATGGAAAATTAATCAGGGATACCAAACAAAACTGCAATGCTTTTCATATAGATGCGAAGTCACGAAGTATATCTTTTGAGCGTTATTTTGATACATGTGACGACGATGATTATATTATTGAGGTATTATTAAAATGTTTGAAATTTGTAATTTAAAATATATCTAGGCACATACAGGCTATGTGAAACGGGACTTTCTTAAAATTTCTAGGATGGCACGGTTCACGTTATATGGGCTAGGGGTGTCGATAAGCTCTTTTCGTCGCAGGGTCTGTGTTTACCTTGCACGTCAGCCCATGATCGCGGTTTTATTCGAGTACGATTACTTACACCCGTAGGAGTATATAATGAAAAA
Organism: Colias behrii; assembly: GCA_029959065.1. NCBI lineage: Eukaryota > Metazoa > Arthropoda > Insecta > Lepidoptera > Pieridae > Colias > Colias behrii. The sequence continues at coordinate 3,841,001 of JARWMC010000013.1, forward strand.
GCTCAAGAATTGAAGATCACAAATAAAGATCTTAAAGTACCTAGTTCAGACACAACATATTGGTGCAAGGTGGTTAAACTTCCTGAATTTATTGCTGCGAAAGTTCACCATATCATTAAGGTAATGTTATTTATATCTATTCGTGGCAATGAATGAAATATTTATAAAAATATTGGCTTGAATAAATGATTTGTATTCTTTAAATCTTTTTATGTACAGTTTGAATCAACGATCACGAAAGGCAACGAAGGTTTAGTCCACCACATGGAAGTGTTTTACTGTGATGCAAGTCCGGGGAGAGAAATTCCACTGTATGAAGGAAACTGCTTTGCTCCCGATAGACCAGAATCTACTAGATTATGTTCCAAGGTTGTTACGATATTTCTAATATAATTTGTAGACTATAATAATAATATTATCTAAGCTAAATTGCCAAACTTGTTTTAAGAATTTCAATACACCACGCAAATATAATTTTCTTTTACAATCTAGGTGAAGGCAGCTTGGGCGATGGGAGCACCGCCATTCGTTTACCCGAAGAAAGCAGGTTTACCTTTAGGTGGGCCAAGTGCAAATAAGTACGTAATGCTTGAAGTGCATTACAACAATCCTGAACTTAAAGATGGTATGGATAAAATAGTATCTATATTAATATCATCAATAGGATATTTTAATCTGGCGATTCACATTATCATTCTGATTGATTAAATATATATTAGGCATTAAAATGTTGTATTTTCAGATTGGATAGACAGCTCTGGAATTATTCTTCACCTAACAGCTAACCGGAGATCTTACGATGCAGCAATCATGGAACTTGGTTTAGAGTATACGGATAAAATGGCAATTCCTGGTCGACAAGAAGCATTCCCATTAACAGGATATTGTATACCGCAGTGTACAGGAGTTGTATGTTCAATGAATATCAGAAATTTTTGATCAAAACTACCAATTATTCCAATTATGATACCAACTTCTGATTTTGAACCTATTTTTTTACATTCATACATCTGTATCATCTAATGAAAGAAACGTATGTTTGTTCACCAGGGTCTACCAAAACACGGTATTGTTGTATTTGGCAGTCAGCTTCACACACATTTAACGGGAGTTGCTGTGTGGACGAGGCATTTTCGAAACGGAGTTGAACTGCCCATATTGAACAAAGATATGCATTATTCTACGCATTTTCAAGAAATCAGAATTTTGCATAGACCCGTAAAGGTGTTACCCGTAAGTTACGAATGACCACCCCATAAACCCTTTTTTAGTATGCGAATTACATACGGTACAATTTTGACAGCGCTGTTTTTTTTTTAGGGTGATTATTTGGAAACAACATGCCTTTATAACACAATGGATAAAGAGAATGCTACGATTGGTGGTCATGCCATAACAGATGAAATGTGTGTTAACTACATGCATTATTATCCAGCAACACAACTTGAGGTGTGTAAGAGCGCGGTATCTAATGCTGCTTTGGAAAACTTCTTCAAGTTTGAAAAAAGGTAATGCATTAATGCAATTATAGTGTAAATAAATATTTTTCTAGTGTTACTTCTTTAGGCGCGTTGAGAGTAAAATTTCAAGGTCCGTCATGGCAATACTTGTATACGTAGTATATTATTATTAGTCTGTGGCAATACCGTCACTTCATGGAGTAAGGCGACGATTTTTGTATCCTTGAATCCAAAGAAGTTTCACTTCTGAAACGTGTGCTCGGCACACGCTCTCTTTTTATATAATTCATAATAATTTAATTGTTTAACTAACTTTTTAGATGGGACAATATGCCTATATCGTATAAAGCAAGTCCTCGAGCAAATTATTTGTCGATAAAGCCTTGGACACCACTGAGAGCAAAAAGCTTAGATAATCTTTATACAGAGTCACCCATTTCGATGCAATGCAATAAATCCGATGGAAACAGATTCCAGGTAATGTTTATTGTTTATTTTGAATTCCTGAACGATACATAAGCTACAGCTAAAAATTCTTAATTTATTTTATAATTGATTTTTAAAAATTGACTTCATTTGATAGAGACTTACAACAGGGTAAAAAATGTTTTTTTTGTTTATTTGTGAACTACAATTTAATTCAAAAACTGTTAAATTGATATCTAATACTTTACCCATAGAAGGCTACATTCTGACGAGTGACTTTGTCTTTATTTTATGTCCAATTTTGACCCAGACGAAGCTGGGATTAACGTCAGTTATTTACCTTCTTTTTTCAGGGTGACTGGGAAGGAATACCCATACCGAATATTAAATTACCATTGCAGCCACAGCCTAGACATTGTCAACTCACGTAGTAAAATTCGCTAATACATTTGCATATCATTTCAACTTGTTATCTTAAATATGAATGATACATTCATACGTTGTTAATAAAAAATAATAGCAGTTGTTTCTTTTTAATATTAATTAATGAAATATGTTATAGTATTATAGTATACCAGTATCAAACTATGTATAGACAATAAAAATATTACAAAGCTAAAGTTGTTTTATTTCCAAAAATAGCGTTGAAACATAGTAAAAAGAGAGAATTAGTCCAACTCCAGCGTTTAGGAGCGCACGGCACCTAGGCAGGAGGCCCGTATTAATAAACCGATCTTATACTCGCGTTCAAGTACGAAATCAGTTGATATTCACCCCCAGTTAAGTTCACCTTGAGATCGCTGATGTTTAATATACAAATATCAACCGCGTTTCAAATGAGAGCCGATCGTGCTAGCATAGCGGTTACATCACAAGTGCGCTCATATCGATGCCTCCTAAGTATACTGAGTCAACTAACAAATTTAGGTATTTTCATATTTTTATATTAACGAACATGATAATTCGTGATCTTAACGTTCGTGTTAAAAAAAATTAAAAAAATACAATAATTACCGAGATAATTTCACGTATACTAAATCAATTTCAACATCAGTTAAAATCGTACATTGTAAACTGATCTAAATAACATTGTACCAGTGTACGCGGGGCGTGAGGGGGGACACAATAAACTTGTATCGATATACAAGTTTATATCGGCTCAGTAGACTATGAATGGCGGCAAGTAAGCGCGCAATTTTAGGTAATAATTGTTCTTTAACATGTTAAATTAATTATATTAACATAATGCATTCAAACAGGGCGCGAAAATTTTAAAAATTTACACAGGAATCGATGATATTATGATGATTGATGACATGAATTAATGATATTATGGTTATTGTTTTTTATGGCATCAACAGACAGCAAATAGAGGCGCTACTGAAATTTCCAGCTGTGTTTTCAAGTTTATAGAAGACACGGTGGGTAATGGTGTCAAAGATTACCGGTTCAGGTCAGACAACTGTGGAGGCCAAATAGAAACAGAATTGTATTCTTAATGTATTATAATATGTATAATATATCTATAACAAACTTTGAACTAGCTAGTTCAAAGTTTGTTATAGATATTAGTCATAGCTTTCTATTAGTGGGTCCAAATGAGGGCGACAGTATGAACGCTATAATTGAAAGACAGACGAAAGACAGCTACAGCTTTTAGTTTTGCCAAATCCGATGAAAAGCCATACAAAGTTACTAAAGTGTCTCACTCACTTTAATTCAAAGCTATAACTTATAAACAACTGGACAACTACCAATGATGGATCAAAAATGCCTTGGAATAAAGTAACAGAAGAACTAGTTTAAGCGGATTATCCATATAGGCTGTTTTGTAAAACGAGATACCAAGATGTTGTTACAAGTGGATAGATTGTGTAAAGATATCAAAAGCTACACGAAATAGAAAAGAGTTAAATATTGACGTAGATAATATTTCTTTAGCTTATCAGATACCCATTCCTATTGACCAAAATAAGCACAAAGATTTGATGGATCTTTGTAAGACACTAGTAATTCCTAAAGAGTATCATTAATTTTATAATAATTTGATTTCAACGAACTCTAATGCAGCTAACGACAGCGATTCTGACTTATGATTATAGATATATGACTCTTATTTGTTAAAAGTGATATTTTTTGAGCATTAGAAATGCCTTAGACTGTTACGTTATTAATTTATTTCTCTTTGATGATGGAACATTGTTAATTTGTTAAATGTTGATTTGTTTTTACTTGTAGCTTTTAGAAAGGCTACTATGTTATAAAGAAATTCGTAATTAATTATAGCGAAAAAGAGGAATTTCATTTATTTTTTAATAAACTAATTGATTTCAACTAATTCTAATGGATCTAACGACTGATTTTTAATTTGTAAAGCATTAGAAATGCCTGGATTACTACGTTATTAATTTCTATAATTTTCATTATTGTTAAACGTAAAAATTCCTAAAAATAAACCTCAGTAAATTACATTGGTCCAGTATACGTTGAGGTTTCAAATGTTAACTTTGCTAATTACTTTCCTAGTATAATGAGTCAAGTGACATAATTTCAGCATTTTATTATTTATTGAGATAGACAAACCCGAAAACAAACAAAAGTAAAATTAAATTAATAAAATGACAATCATTATTTCATGTGATTTTGGTGTTAACGATAGATTTTGATGAACAACGTACATAAATATAACTGGTAGTTAAACCATTTCACTATTGAGTCCCGCCGGCGTATACCCAGCCATCTACAAAAAATGCCATTTAAAAACAAAAATCAGCAAAATCATTTTATACCAAAGGAAGGGCTTACAATTTTTATTAAAAAAACATTTACTTTGTTTCGAATTAATTTGATTTCATTAAAATATAAATGATTTGCCTTCAAATCACTCTCCTGTAAAATTACTAAAATGTCAGTTGACTCATTATACTTAGGAGGCATCGATATGAGCCGAGTGTTGTTTATTAATCAACGCTAAACTCAGCTGATAACGCAAACCCAAGTGACAGCTCAAGTAGTATAGCGTAGCAGCGAAAATTTTTGACGTGTCAACGTCTTATAATTCGTTAGCCGGCTGCACGCACGAAAAAACATGACTCATGCGGCGTTACCTCGCTCTGAGGCGTTCCATGTAAGGCTTGAAGTGCAAGCGAGAGCGCGGAACGAGCGACAAAGAAGCACAATCGGCCGTTGTCACGTACAACTATCGTCAGTAAACCAATGACTCTATTATACTAGTAGACGCGGCATACGCCAACATCATTGCACTAAAAAACAGCGTAATTAATACATACCTACTTACTAATTTAATTAATTATCACCAATACAGTTGTTCTCTCTTTCACTCTCACGCACGAGACATAATACATGTCTCACTCATGTACTTCGTAATAACAACTGCCGATTAAAATATAAAAAGAACGTCCAGCCACGACGCTGAATGGTGCGTGACTAAGTGAAACTCGGGCACTTAGCTGAGTTTTTTCTTGCCAAAATAGAGAGCGGGTAACGTATCTAGCTTTTTTATATATCATAGCAGTAAACCGACTTTACAGACAACCAATTTTTTTCGTTAGGGGGCATCCATAAATTACGTGAGGTGTTTTAGGGGGTTACGTTAGGGAGTGGGGGGTCTCAAAAAATTGAAAAAAAAAACACCTCACATAATTTATGGACGCCCCCTAAGAGCATACTCAATTTTGAGATCGGTTTATTAATACGGGCCCTAAGGCCTAAACTCTCGAGGCGAAGGCGCAGCAATAGCGCGGCCTGCACGAGACCGGTTCCAGAGTGGAAACCGAGCGGCATTGTGTGCGTGCGCACGTGCATCGGCGTGATGTACCTTTGTTCGAAGAAAATATACTTCTCTCTTTTTACTATGGTTGAAACCACAGAACAGTAAAAAACAAATAGAAGTGTGATGTGGGCGTGGCCCACGTGTCAATAATAAGTTTAGATCACCTAACTTGCTCTCAGTTGTGCGCAGAAAAATATTCGAGTCGGTTGTCAGCTGTCAAACCTTTTTTCCATATTTATTCATTAATTAGGACGTGTTGTTCGGTATTAGAGTGCAAAAATGATAGCAGACGAAATAATATCAGCAATGGAGGCATTTCATACCATCGGTAAGTCTTATTTTTATTTATTTTACATATATTTTATGTTATAACTTCGCTTGTCGTAATTTGTCAAAATTGTATACAAATATCTAGTCAAAATGAACCTTAATCCGTAAGAAATTAGTACTATTATAGATTGAACAGCAAACAAGACTTTCTGGAATATTATTGCAATAAACAAACGAATGTCGCTTTAGTGATGCTTGTGGCGCATATCGACAGTATCGATACTTTAGAAAAGACAAACATTATAAATATTAAATTTTATTTTATTTTTCCTTAGCTTTCATTTGTCCAATTTATTTACAGATTTCCCAAAGAGGCTAATTTAAAAGAGAAATGGATAAATGCAACGTGACGAGTTAACTGGATGCCGAACAGCACTAAGCAGTCTAACAAAGGCACCGATACAGCAAACCTACGGCAGTTCCAAGATTTAAAATAACGCATATTTTCTGTTTGTATTTTGTAAATATAGATTAATACTATTCTATTCTGTTTTTTATTTAATAATAATAATATAAAAAGACGTACTTAGTAGTAATAAACATACTCCAAAATGTGACACATTATACTATACTCATATAATAGAAAGAAAAAAAAAATACACAAAAAATATTTATTTGTGAATTATCGATAACAAGGCTGACATCCCTCAGGGCATAGCATCAGATAAATATCAAGTTAATGTCACAGTATTACCATATTTCCTACAGTAGTGCGACGAATGTACTTGTGCAGAGAAACGGAGGGGAACTGGCGGGGGTCGGGCGACGCGGGCCGCGTAAAGCAATCACGCTGAGATTGCTTTACCTATCGCGAAGGGCAGACGCTTCAGAGTTTTTTTGTGTAATAATTTATACTTACGTATTCTATAATGGTGGGCATAAACTGTTGTGTTTATGGATGCAAATCTACATTTAAATCCAAGGACATAAAGTTTCATAGATTTCCTCGCGACGAGAGGTAGGTTTTTCAAATTCTGTTTAGTACCAATTCAAAGATGTTGAAGATGTTTTTGACTATACATATTTTAAGTAGCTATAAGATATATATAAAATATACTAGCAGTCCGCCCCGGCTTCGCCCGTGGTACATATTTACGTTTTCTCTACGTAAGAACCATCCTCGTACTTCAAGGAATATAATAAAAAAAGAATTAACGAAATCGGTTCAGCCGTTCTCAAGTTATGCGCTTACCAACACATTTTGGGATTCATTTTTATATTATAAGATTATTGATGATTTTCAAGAAAACCAATTTGTTTCTCTGTTAATTCAAAGTTTTTATTTTAAAGTTTTCACAATAGTTAACATACAAATAGTTTGTTACTACAACAACTTAAAATATGTAATCTCACCTGTAAATTCAAAGAAACGACATTTAGTCCACTTATAATAAATCCTCAATTACAGTAAAAGTTCCTTATTCGCGGGGTATATGTTCCATAAATATGCCGCGAATACAGAAACCGTGAATACGGAATGGTAATTTATATGGGATTATAGGGGATACGTTCCTAGGTGACGATTGAGATTTTTTTCGTGTCGAAACTCGTTTCTCATTTTTTTTAGTTGACATTATAAACTAGGATGAGTGCAGTGGATCACAATTTTTGTAACGAATGTGAAAGACGAAACAATAAAACACGCAAAGCGGCTTTTACTATAAACGGAACTACATTTAAAAATATACTTTATTTATTGAGTTATAAGGTTGCTTCCATTCTGTTTATTTACATTCTCAAAAACATCAATCGCAGTAAAGGCGGCTTGCGACAAAGGCGGCTTGTGTCAAAGGCCTCGGCGATATCATTTAACAACATAATATGTACTTTAGGCTAACTTGTAATAAGATCTATTTTACTTTCTTATTAGTCCATTTGACAAGGATATTGGGTTAGGGCGTATTCAGAAAGAAAGCTTGAAACTTATAAGCGCTTATAAGCGCTTATCGGCGCTTATAAGCGCTGGTAACCCGCGCAGGAAAATATATGAACATGCGCTTATAAGCGCTGATCGGCGCCGACAAGTTTGTTGAAACTTGTTGGAACTTGTCGGCGCCTATCAGCGCTTATAAGCGCATGTTCATATATTTTCCTGCGCGGGTAACCAGCGCTTATAAGCGCCGATAAGCGCTTATAAGCGCTTATAAGTTTCAAGCTTTCTTTCTGAATACGCCCTTAGATACCTATTGGAATAATTTTATTATCATGTATGTACTTATTAAATCCGCGAATAAAAAAAATTTTAATCGTTTCTCGCCATTTTTTCTTTCTGCTACGTCAATCCGAGCCACAGATAACATGAACACGCGAAGCGCGCCAAATTTGAATAATGATGAAATGTTATTTCATTACATATAATATATGTTACCGGAAATGTATGAAATCAAGGAATTGTATATGTTACCGGAAATGTATGAAATCAAGGAATTGTATACAAATCCTAGGAAATGTGTACAATTCCGATACCATTTAGGAAATTTATAAAATATTGTTTAATAAACTATTTAATGCATAGATATCCTAGGAAATGTATAATCTTCCTAGGAATTGTATATAATTCCAATATCGTATTAGGAAATGTATAAAGTAAATTTGAGAATAAGTAAATTTGGTTGTTAATAATTAATCAATAGGCAATGACAATGTCACTGCGGCGACATATTATACTATGTTTCTGTATAAATAATTACATTAGATTCAACAATCACAATTATTTTTAATGTACATGTGAATAAATAATTACATATTAATAGCTATGATAAAAATTGTTTTATTTCCCATTTGGTGACAACCCTAGCATATTTACACGTGGCAGCGTGAGTACCTACACTGGCGGCGGCATCGCGTGACATCAAAGGCGATTCCTTACTGTAGGAAAATAATATTGTGTTAATGTCATTAATGTTGAGTGACACAAATTTCAATCTTATCTCTATGTGTTGAGGTTCAAAGTTATATCTATCGAAAACTAACGCCCTCTGTTGTGGAGTAGCTGAATGTTTTCGAATTTGGAATTTCTGTGCAATGAGAAACAAAACAGCTAATATACCTAGGGATGTTATACTAAAATAAACCGTAACATGGTGCGTTAGGGTACATATTGAAATACTGAATTTATAACCTAAGTCAGTTTTTACTCAAATTAAGCTGTCCAATCAAAGGCATAGTTTACTTGTAGTGTACTGTCACAGAATACATAATAGTAGTCGTTTATGAGCTACCAACGTTGACAAGAGAGAATTTTAGTATAGTTGGTTCTTTGATATACTGTTTCTCTTCCTATTTCGGTTAGAGTCCGGGCTGTCTGGCTGGCCGCAGTGGTTGCGTTTATTAGTGCGCATCTTATCTGCACAGGAAAATATCCGTAATTTAAAGTCATTTATTAACGCGTAATTTTTAATCTTTTGCCTTTAGATAGATCCATCAGACATAAAATTTTTATTGCAAGACGTTTTTTTCGTTGTTAAATAGGTGCCAGACGCAATTTTTTATTTCAAAATCATTAAAATGTCATCGAAATAAGTGAAATTCCATCAACATGAGTCCCCGTGAAGGATATACTATGTATAATATTCATTTTACTATTTACAATTTTTTAGCAACAATCTACCATGGTGCCTCCTTTTCCCAACGAACCTCAAATAGGACGTTAATGTAAACTTGATAAAAACCAAATATCATCAAATTCATATTAATACCCAAAAGTGTAATAAATATGAAACCATCTATTAAAAATATTAGTTTACTAATTATTCAATATAAGTATTAAAAAGGATAATATAATATAAGTAATAAAGTTATTACTTACCTTTTAAGCGGACTCATGTTGATGTAATTTCACTTATTTCGATGACATTTTAATTATTTTGAAATAAAAAATTGCGTATGGCACCTATTTAACAACGAAAAAACGTCTTGCAATAAAAAATTTGTGTTTGATGGATCTATCTAAAGACAAAAGATTAAAAATTACGCGTTAATAAATGACTTTAAATTACGGATATTTTCCTGTGCGCACTAATAAACGCAACCACTACCGCCAGCCAGACAGCCCGGACTCTAACCGAAATAGCAAGAGAAACAGTATATCAAAAACCCAACTATACTAAAATGACTTTTTTTAAAACGTTAATAGCTCCCGTACCATAGCTAAACGCTACCTGAACGGACACTCTCCGCCTCCCGCCAAAATTAAACACTTACCTCCCCCGCATGATCAGTCTAAAAATGGTCCATATTTTGCAACGAAGATTGACAACATTAATCAAATTGACTTAAAGTAATTTTATTATTTTGGATTTGTGATTATCGTTTTTCGTAGAAAATGGTTAGATATTGTGCTGTTTACGGATGTATTTCATCAGAAAAACGCGAATTTTTTTTTTACGCTAGTCAAAAATGTGCCAACCATAAAGCGTTAACACACACATTTGCAGTCTCTACAGTGTGACTGTCAAAACGATGATTTTGTATGGAGTGTCCGGGGTGTGGTACTGTATAACTATCGGTTTAAATGTGTGGGTTTGGCGACACTGGTTTCCATACTAATTATGATTTATGACATTATAGCACTTCTATTTGTTTTTTACTGTTCTGTGTATGTAACATTAGTTTGTTTGTTTGAAATCACTATTGAATCGCCCATTGGTCGATACTTGGCCGTACTGGGTGTTTGTTCATTAATGAATACAGGTAAGCCGAAGGTCCTTTATAATTACGATATGATAAACGAGATCAGGGAGATTACCAAACTCGAGTTGCAATGTTACGGAATCGTTATAAAACAACTACAACACTACTTGTCAGTGCTTATGTCAAATTGATGTAGGACAATGACTTTTTCAGTTGACAATTGACATTCACGAGTAAATCGTAGATGGCCATAGCTTGATTCAGCTTGATTACAATCTTCGTTAAGTTTTAATCTGAAATTTTGTTTTTCTTCTCTTAACATTGATTTTTTCTTCCACTGTAACCTGTATATGAAATACTGTCAGTATGTCTAGGGAATTCGGTTTTAATAATGATGATTCTCCAAATAAAACTAATTCGCATCTACAACTTCCTAGCCCGATAATCACCCGTAGAAATCGTACAGCATCTACGTAAGTTTTGCATTTTTTTATGAAGTAATAGTTATTATTATGTTTTTACCATCGCATTATATTTATTTCAGATCTGAAAGAGCTTTAGGAAACCCTGTAGAGACTGGTAAAATTAAATCATTCTGTAGAGCGAAAGGTCATGGATTTGTAACTCCATTAAGAGGCGGCGAAGATCTTTTTGTGCACATCTCTGAGTAAGTATATTCACATAACTTAGAGAAGTCTGATATTTACATAGTCTGATGTTTACACATTGCTGTTTCCACATTGCTGTTTCAAGGTCAGTTTTTTTTTTTTGTTGATTATGGTAATTATTGTGAATAAAATGGTGTGGTATTTTACATTACTAAAAACGACTTGTTTTAGGAAGAGATAAAGGTTTTATATTAATTAGTTTTAAAATGTGCAATATTTTGTTTGTAGTATCAATAGGGTTGCCAACCGTACTATAATATATAGTATTGTACTATATTTCGGGTCTGCGTACTATATACTGTTGAAAACATATATAGTACGCAAAAATACTATATTTTCAACACCGACAAATGTTACAAACAAATCCTTCATTAAAAAAAAATAAGAACGCGCCTTTTAATTGTTAAGATAGCTAAGTCATAATATAACCTATTGCGCATATACCAGTGGCGAGAAGAAAGAAACACAAGTAGTGTATCATTAATAAAAAATGAGCTTTTGATTTATATTAATTTAAAAATTGAATGTGACAAAGCTTGACACTTTTAATTTAAACAAAAAGCTGTTACACAGTGCAAGAAGTGCAAAAAAATATAGTTTTTATAACAATAAATATATATTTGTATATTTTTTTTGTTTTTCCCATAAAATACTATATATTTTTTTAAATGTACTATATTTTTTACACCTTATTTTAGAAAATACTATATTTTGATGATGAAGTGTTGGCAACCCTAAGTATCAACCATATCATTGTATTGAAAAAGTTTTTTTTACATTTAATTTAGTACTTTTTTTCCTTTAAAATAAATTAGAATATTATAGTTTTAATCATTTTTAATTGCAAATCTTTTATAAACTTGTTCACAGCATTGAAGGTGAGTATGTCCCTCTGCCAGGAGACGAGGTTATGTACCGACTCTGTCCAATTCCACCCAAGTTTGAGAAGAATCAAGCCGTCCATGTGAGGATTGTGCATCTGACCCCTGAAAAGCATGTTAAATGGGATGAGCCCCCACTGTAATTGAACAATCTCATTGAGATACAGTTACCATAATCATTTGCAACAATCCATGTATTCTTATATAAGCTCTTTTAGATCTAAGTTTGTCTTACACCCGAGAACTAAGTTCTTATCTCAACAATAGGTAATTAAGGTCATATTTATAGTATTGTCAATGTGTTATTTGCATTTTACATCAGTATTTATATAGGATGGATATGTGGTGCTAAATTTTTGAAGGTTTTACCATCACTTAAGATTTTGATAGTGAATGTGTATTGGACAAAAGTTCTGCTTTGTTTTATGCAGTAAATATGATCACATTATTGTATGTTGTAAACATGTTTATGGTTTCTATGGCCTAATTAGTTTGATTTGTAGGAAATTAATTTTATTCACTATTTTCGCACAAATGTTAAGTACTTAATACTACTTAAAATATGCCCCAAAATATTTTTTATGATAAACATTTATTGATAACACTGATAAATTGCATTTAAGCTGCTTTTCGTGTCTAAAAGTAATATTTTTGTATTTATGAATTATTGTAATCATTCCGTATGATTGGATTTTATGTTGCCATGCTTTGTATTTACAATGTTATTTTTAGTTGATAATGATGTGTTTGAAATATATTACCTAAGTAAGCATATTTGTGTGTTTTATTTAACATAATTTGGCATTCCGGAAGACACGCGTAAGTAGGTGTGATAATATTATGTGATGTGCAGTCAAGGTCTCTTTTATCAATGCCATCACAAAACACTTTTATCTAATTGAAATAACATAGAGAGATAACATGTTCGATTAGCACTTGGCCACTTGACAGAAATAATGTATGGATATTTACACATTTCCTTATGATTATAAAAAAAAGAAAAAAACGGATTATTAAGAAATAAAAAACAATTTTGTTGTAGATATATTTTATTAGTACAATTCAGTTACAAATTACACTTACTCTAAATTATAGCCTGTCTAAAATCACTCATGGTAAATTATATGCTGAATAGACAAAGTGGATATGGTCCTAATCTAAAAATAAAGAAATATGTAACAGTTATATTTATAGTACATAATTAAAATAATACAAAAATTACATGTATCTAAAAATACAATATAAGGTTATCTTAAAGCTTAAGTTTCCACCTAATGGCGTTCCGAAAAAGTTATTTATTGTGGAAAAATTTCATTTTGTTTTAAATGTTTTTATTTATATATTATTATCTTAAGTTGTTGTATTTTAAATTTTTTGTTTTTGTCTATACGTCATGGATATCTTTTGCTAAACAGTCTAATTAGAAACACATACATTAGTGTAATACGGGTTCAAAGGTACAAATTTCAGTGGTTTGATAAAAACAAAACGTAAATGCATATACAGAATGTTTTGTTTAAAAAATGCTCAGTGATTGTTGTAGAAATAATGCGCGAGTGCTGGTTTCTTTATTTTTATTGTCTTGTGTTCTTCACTCCTTTCCATTTTCGATGTTTCCATTCTGAAAAAATAAAATCAATATTAGTTTAGGTAGATTGTGTTGCAAGATTGTCATTGAATCGAAGTAAAAGTTGCTGATATATAAAAAATACACAATGAACCGCGTAAATTATAGTTTTTAATTTCAATTGAAAGCAAAATTTAGTACATCTGCTTGATTTGAGCGTGATTTCGCGTTGGGGGTGAGGTCGATCTAATGTTCGTGTTTGCGTTCGTGCGTGTTATGCTTTTTATCACAGGTCAATCCGGCCAAAATAGAAACACGCAGCTAGTAATAAATCCTCATTAATATCATAAATATGCGAAAGTGTTTGTTTGTTTCTAATTCTTTTACGTTATAACTCAGCGATTTAATGACGGATTTATGTGTGTGGAGATAGTCGGGAGGCTAGAGAGTGACATAAGATGGCTCTAATATAGCTCCGATTCAAATTTTTATTATTTATTGTTATAGCGGCAACAGAAATAGACTGAAAAATTTAATTATAATCATAATTTTTCACACAGTTCATGAGTTCGTTTTTTTTATTGATAGACGCACGGACACACAGACATCGAAAGCTCAGGAATAAGGTCCCGTCTAACCTTTTGGGTAACCTTAAACAAATTTAAAAATTCGATAAATATACAAATAACAAATCTATACTAATATTATAAAGCTGAAGAGTTTGTTTGTTTGAACGCGCTAATCTCGGGAACTACTGGTCCGATTTGAAAAATTCTTTCGGTGTTAGATAGCTCATTTATCGAGGAAGGCTATATAGGGTATATATCATCACGCTACGACCAACAGGAGTGGAGCCACGGGGGTGAAACCGGAGCAGCTAGTTATAGATATACCTCTTCAAGGTGCGCAAGGTGGTAGTGCCGCTTACGCAAGGCGGCGAGTCGCGCCCGCTCCGCATCGAGTGCGCTCTCCAACTCGAGCGCGCGCACTTTGCTCTCCATCTCGAGGCGTCGCGTCGCTGTGAGTGTGAGCGCTGATGTGTCTAGTGCCTCTGTTGGAATATAAGATGGTTATGAAGTGTTATATCGGTTATTGTTGAGAAACTTAATGGCGAAAATTATTGTGTTTCATGTTTCCATTCAAAAAACTCGTATTAAGGTTAATATGATGATGATCGCTTAAACTTTTATGTGTAAGATAATATTTAACTATATTGCCTTTTCGTAGTTAACTGTTATTTTTCTTGTGTATTATTTTATGTGTTTGATTTTTACTGCGAATAAATTCTAATTCTATTCGCGATTATTTAGCGTGTCACTGTGATAATAATAACAGTGAAACGCTGCGTGTATACCGGATAGCCTATAGCTAGCAAAAACTCATCTTCAACCCACCAAAGCGGAGGCCGACCGCACCGCCGCCACCAGTGCACATTATATTATGTATACGTGTAGCATGTACTCACCCTTATCCCTCACGAGCGCGGATGCCGACCGTACCGCGGCTACAAGTGCACCAGTAGCGGCCGCCACATGTCTCGAAGCAGCCGTCAGTCGCGTTAATGCGGGTGCACTGGGCGGTGCTCTCGCACGTGATGCTGCGACAAGCTGTGCCGTGCTGCCGGCCACTTCGTGTGCTGCTGCACTCACGCCTTCTACTTTGCCACCCGCGGACGATACTGCTTCGTCTGCGCTTGTACTGCATCATGATAACAGATTACAAATTAATACATGATAAAAAAAAATTCAGAAGGGTTCAATGCGTTATACAGGACACTAGACTATAACAAAATAGGTTTTGATATTGTTTTAGATTCTTGCAAAATGCAGATAAGCTTCAAACCAAATCCAGCTAAACTATTACTACCTTAGCAGTTTAGTAGTAGTAGCTCTAAACTATCTTAGCAGTTTTTATGTGGTAGAGTCACAATTATTTCAAACATAAATAAAACTTCATATCAATAAAAACGTAATCAGAATTCCAGAAACAAGCGAGAAGGTTCCATAATTTTAAATGTGCTTCAATTAATGTTTAATTAACTCACACTAATAACTTAGCCGCGAAGACGACCGACTTCGCAGCGGATATAAGCCCCTCGGACCACTGCGGGTTGCGGCGGTACATCTTCTGCCTTGTCTTCGGGTCTCCTAATTCATTCTGCAGCTTCCTCGCGTCCTGGACCAGCACCTTCACGGCGCCCATGAGCGTGGTGCAAGCGTCTAAGATCTTACTGTTCACTTCTAGTTGTACCCCGGAGTCACCTGCTTTGCTTGCTGCTAGCAGATTCTGGTAATATAGTATTAGAATCATTGGACAAATTTTTACTATGACAAAGTTCTGGAATAAAATCGTCATAATTAAATATTCAGAACTAAATATGTATACAAAAAAAATACTGAAAGTTAAAACTTGGGGAGCAAATGATGAGAAAATATCCTTATATGTAAACAAAAGAATGGAGATCAAGGCAGGCAAATATGCGAACACTTGCGTCTTTATAGATTCACTCTGTATAATAAGCACCATCTTATATAATTGTACTCACCTCAATCTGAGAAGCCGCCTGTTCTATCGCCAGGTCCATTTCCGCTAGTTCATCGTCCACACTCCTGGTGCCGGTAACAAGTCGGTCCGCTGCAGTCGCATTACGAGACACCGTCTGTACACTTGTCCGCGCCTCTAGACATACGCTA
Source organism: Colias behrii (assembly GCA_029959065.1). NCBI lineage: Eukaryota > Metazoa > Arthropoda > Insecta > Lepidoptera > Pieridae > Colias > Colias behrii. Next base: position 3,857,451 of record JARWMC010000013.1, read on the forward strand.
CGGTCTATTGCGCCGGTCTTCAGTGATTCTAGGCACTGCTTCGTCGCTGTTAGCATACTTCGACAGTCGTTGTTTAATTCTGAAGGGAATGAATTTTATTTTAGACGACTTTTATAGCAATTTAAATGGGCAGAAAAAAAAATTAAACTATAAGTAAGATTATATTGTAATGTAACCCACACTCACGAGCTCTAAGTTATATTATTCTGGAGACAAATGTACAAATAATTTAATTAATGTAACATAGGATATGATACTCCTTCACCAATAAACACAACTCTCATGAGTTGCGATGAGAAAATTGAAATAAATAGCTAATCAAATATTGTACATTGCGATTTAAGTAACTCACTTTCTATTAATTCCAAATCGGTGGACAAGTTGGACACTTCTGACGCATACGAAGACAGTTGAGCGGCATTATGAGCAGCAAAGATGGCTGATTTGGCAACTGCTTCTTCATTTCCTTCCAACTATAAAAATAATTCATAAAAGCAAAGCAGAATAAAATGTCTGCTCTATAACCAAGATATAAGATATTTTCGGAAGAAATAATGTCATGTTACCTGTGACTTTCTAGCAAGTTCTTCGAAAGCCTTAGAAGCGAGTTCGGCAGCTAATTTATTCGCATCTTGTGCGTTGGAATGTTCTAACGTCGAAATGGCAGTATTCGTTACTTCTAATGCCGCTTCTCCGGCACAACTTACTATTTTAGAGTTCTCTGCGAAAACAATAATTGATTCTTTACGAACTCAAAAAAAAATGTATGCAGTGAAATATTTTACGCTAACCAAAAATAATACAAAATATAAATAATATCATATGCTACCACAGTATGCTACACAGCAAAATTACTACAAGAAAATGTACATAAATAACACAAAATCACACTATGCATATATATAATAATCAAAATATAGGCCAACTTACGTTTCTTTATTTCCCTATGGGCCTCTTCCAATTGAATTTTTAACGACGCCATATCCGCTTCTAGCACAGTGTTTTGTTGCAATAGATCCTGTAATTCACACTCTGCGTTCAGTCTCCCCTGCTCTGTATGCATCAACCTAGCTTCCATAAGCTATACATTTAAATATACTTAACGACAGGCCGCCGACAAGTCCAAAGCCAGAAGGTATCCATGCAGAAATTGTAGAACAGCGAAGGCGTAGGTAGGAGAGAAATAAAAAAAAACATGCCATTAGATAACCGTTTCATGCAACTAAGAAATTAATCAGACAATATTTCATTTAGATCAGAAATTATCATACAATATAACACTTATAGTTTCACATCGGATTGACACAAAAGAGTAATGAACAAACACAGAACAACAACTAAAGAATGGAAATTGAAAATGACTCGATACGATCAACGAAAATGCCCACACCGTAACCTAACCTGTATATCATTATTTTTATCATCGACGATTCTTTCAAAAGACATCTTTTCGTCATTTTTAATTTTTTCAAGCTCGAATAAATTTGATTTAAGAATTTCTACTTCTGTGTTTAAATGTTCAATGTTGCTATCTTTGACTGCTAATTGATTATTGAAATCCTGTTGCGACATTTGATATTTTTCCTTTAAAATACCAAGGTCTTTATCACTTTCGAGTTTGATTTGATTGGTTTCTATTTGAAGGTTATGAACTTCTTGTTTAAGGCTCTGTTCGATTTCAACCTTCTCAGTTTGAGTTATTTCTAATTTTTTATTAAGTTGATCCCTTTCATCCTGCAGTTGATCAACTGTTTGTTGGAGAACCTAAGAAAATGTAAATATTATATAATGTAAATAAAACATACACGATTTGACGACACAACACAGTACCATATCCCAAACGAACCTGCTTTTCAGAAGATAATTCATTGAGAAGTTTTTCATTTTCTTCTACAAGTTTAGATTTTTCTTCAGCTAATAAACTATATTCTTGTGTCTTCGTATTGACCACTTCATTAAGTTCTTCTTTTAAACGAATAATTTCTTCATTTTTTGATTGTTCTATTTGTTCAATTTTATTTTTTAAATTAAGTATCTCTGACTGTTCATCTGATAGAGTATTTTGAAGCATGACTTTATTCGAAGTTTCTTCTTCGAGTTGGGCTTTTAAAGATTCCAACTGTAATTCTAAATTCCTTAACGATTCCGTATTCGTTTTTTTAACTTCATCCAATTCGTTTGCTAGAGCTTGTGTCTCAGAATTTTTATTTTGCAATGTCGTTTCATATTGTAATTTACAATTCTCAAGCTCGATATTTATTGATGTAAGTTTTTCTAATGCCTCTTGAATTTCTCTGTCTTTATTCCTGAGGCACTCTTCGAATTCAATATTTTTTGTTTTTATTAATTCATTAAGATCGAAACATTCTTTTTGTAAAGACGATTCTGAGTCAGAGAGCTTCGTTTTTAGATTGTCTAATTCAGTTTGCAATGCATTAGTGCGATGAGTTTCAGCCTGATGGAAAGTTATTATTTACAGAGCATGCATGCAATATTACATTCTAACTAACTAATGCTTTATAGCAAGCCATAAAAGATTACATCTACAATCTACATGCAATAAATTAATATGTACTTGGAGCTACATGCAATTTAGTCTAATTAATCTAAGTTATAATAAGAAAGGGTATTATGATTGTAATTAGACGACTTAGAAATAATAATTCATTACTGACCTCTTTTTCCTGCTGATATTTAATTGTGAGCTCTGTTATTTGTTTCTGGGCCTCTTCTTTTTCTTGTACAACCTTTTTGTAATCTTCTCCGCTCTTTTGTTTGATACTCTGTAATTCTTCCTTCACTTTGGCTAATTCTGCTTCGCTTTCTATTTTCTCTTTCTTTAACCTATCAAGACTTTCCGAAGCTTCTTTAAGTTCACTCGCCATTATCGATATCTTCTCTTCTTGTTCGGTTGTTGCAGTTTTATGATCTATTTGTAACGATTCGATGGACGCTCGCAATGTTTCTAATTCAACTTCTTTTTGTCTAGATTGTTCTAAATCTGTTCGGAGATTCGATATTTCTATTTTGTATGCTTCGATTTCTTCACTGGACGATGCGCTTTGTTGAAGGAGTTCCACATCCCTAGGAGAGAACATCAGGTTTAATATAGTTATACAATGACAAAAAAAGCGTGTTTGCCGAGCACACGTGTCAGAAGTGAAACTTCTTTGGCAAGATTCAAAGATAGCAAAATCGTCGCCTTACTCCATGACGAGACGGTATCGTCATGACTCGAACTTGAAAATTTACTCTCGTTAAAGTTGCACTTCATAAATGATTCATAGTGTAAATAAATCCGTTTCACGTATACTTACTTCACTCGATCATTTAACTGCTGTTGTAGCATCATCTTGGCACTCTCGTGTTGCGCTGCGGCGGCACGTAAACTGGACGTTAACTTGTCTACTTCGGCTTTCTAGACAAAAATAATAATATTTATTTAAACATTTTTTTTTTTTAATTTAAAATTAATAACTCAGGCCCCGAAATCACAGACACAATAGAAAATCTATTGTGTCGTGGACCGATCGGGCCGTTCGGGGCTCAATGGGTTAAATTATGTTTGTTAGTAATGTTTTATTTAAATTATGTTTGTTAGTAATTTTAGGCTGCTATTGCCTGTATTAAGAATTAATAAATTGGGTTTTAAGTAATTTGAAAAGTGTTAAGCTTAACATAAAAGAATTTGAAGTTTTTTTATGAAATATTAAAACACAGCAAACAGTTGAAACTAAATGTACCTGTCTGATAAGTGCGATGTGTTCTTCACGAAGCTGCGTGTAAGCACCTTTTAATTTTTGGAACTTCTCATCTGTCACTTTTGCTTTTTCTTCCGTTTCACTGAGCTTTTCTAGAACACATTAATTAATTAGTTAGTAAAAGTGACAAATTATAATGTAAGTAAAAAAATTAAATGAACGTAAAATATAATGTTACTAGAAAATAAATTAACTTACTTTTAATTTCTGGCGCTTCAACAGCTAAAATATCAGCCTTTTGTTTTTCTTCTTCCAATTCGTTCTGAAATAGTTTATTTGATATTAAAACTTCTATCAAATTACTGTAATAATAATCGTTATTTTTTAAACTATTCATACCCTAGCTGCATGAAGTTGTGTTTCAACTCTTGCGCAGTGTTCCCGCATCGAGCTTAGCATTGTGTTCCGTTCTTGTACTATTTGCGAGACTTCTGTCCTGTTCCATAGAAAATAGCATGATTTAATTGTTAAGTAATATACTGTTCAAAAAACTTGGTCAATCTTATACATCTTAGCACTAAGGGTGCTTTTCCTCCAGAGATGTGCTATGTTATATTGCTGTGGATGCGTTTAATATCCACCAATCATATTCACTGATGCACATAGCACTTGTGGAAATGTATTCAACTAAGATACGTTTTTTATATGGCAGGTTGCGTGCTATAAATGCCTGCTATAAATGCGTGCTGTGTGCAGAGCGGGGCTACTATCGACACGTCGCTTGGCTCGAGCTTCGCATCTTCCTCGCGTGTGGAGGCGCATCTTTATAGCACATTTTTCTCACACTATATAGTTTAGTATCAATGAAGAGTATCTGCGAAAACGGTCACATAGTTTCACAGCATAGCATTACATTTACGCTGCGTTGCTGCATAGAACATTTCTGGTGGAAAAGCGCCCTAAGAGCTGCTTTTTTCATAAAACTCACCGCATTCTCTTAAGTTCAGTCTGCAGATGGTCAATAAGCCGGTCTCTCTCTAACAACGGGTCTGGAGCGGGTGAAGGCGTGGCGCGCGTTTCTAGCGAGTCGTGACGCGGTGGTGTTGATACCTGTAGGTAAAAATAGACATTATAGTTATGAGAATAAGGTATATTTTAGCGTGAAACTGTGTGATCTATTTTGCGTACTTGGCTGCTGTTGGTTGTTTAACGTTTGTGTTTTTTTTTTTTTTTAATGTAGGTGTTTGATTATGATTTAATAATAACAATTTAATTAAACTTTTTCAAAGCAAACTTTGAAATTACGGAAAAAAGAAATCTGTATATTATTCTGGTATTAAAAAAACGCATTCTTCTTAATATGTTGAAACTTTAAGGGAATGTTAGATTTGTCATATCTAAAATAATGATTAATTACCTGGCTAATTGTTTCGGAAGTATCAATTAGAGATCCAATAGCGTCTACTTCATCGGGCGGCGGCTCCGGTATTGACACTACGGGTGCAACGTATGTGCCGAAGTCACTCTGCAAATGATAAGCTTATTTATTTATTTCTTCGTATTATAAATTTAAAATTCATAAATGACACTAAAATATTTAGAAGTCGCGAATGGTATGAGTGAAATATGTACATAATTATATGCTAAATACATGTTGTCCATTACCACTTAGAACATAACATTGCAAAAAAATACCATGGTAAGAAAATGAGTACATTGAAATTATTAGCTTGTTAAGTTATTTATTCTTAATATAAATTTAAAATTCATATAAAGGACTTAAGTTTTATTACAAATAAAAATGGATATATTAATTGTAACTATAATAAAGATTTACCTGTAATAAGAAATTAGGCGGATTCGACGGTAGAACTGGCAGTGTGAGTAAATTCCTATAGTATTGTAGACTGCTTGCGTGTTTGTAGAACGAACTTAGCTTTTTGAACTGTTGACGGAACCTGAACAAGAATAAAAATAAACAAGAAATAAGTCGGAAACGATAATAATAGTGGAGAAACAAAAGGTCGCTGGAAAATGTCTGTTCTGAATAAAATATAAGTAAACAGCTGGCTGGGTGAATCGTGAAGCGTATGAAAGATATTAAAATTTCAATCAGTAAGCAGGCATTTTTATAGCGAAATATATTCAGGTCAAGTAAAAAAAAAATGTTTTTGCTATTCTCTTTATTTTAAAGCGGACTATAAAACCGTTTTCAATCTACAAGAAGTTTCGTTCAAGAAAATCGAAAAGTAAATTTAATAAGTACACGTTGCAATCATGGATGTGCCACGAGTCCTGAGCGCAAGGGCTGAGCGCAGCAATCCGGGCACTGAACCGTATTTATTTATTTATTTACTCTTTATAACGTAACAAAACCATTCAAAATGTACAAGTGGCGGCCTTATGGCTCAAAGCCATCTCTGCCAGGCAACCTTCAGGCAAAGTATTCACCGTATTTCACTTTTTTTAATTTAGTCTGTAAAGGTAAGTCCACACAGCACCCACCTCTCTCTATGTCCACTTAATGTATCGGCTGGTAAAGAGGCGTGTAGACGAAACAGAAGGGGCACCTTACAATCGTAGATATGCGACGAATCCTGGGCGCAAGGGATTAGGGCAAAAAGCCGACACTTAACCATGTTTCAGTTTAGCATGTAAAGGTACGTCAACACAGCACCCACCTCTCTCTATGTCCACTTAATGTATCGGCGGGTAAAGAGGCGTGTAGCCGGAACAGAAGCCGCACGTTACAATCGTAGATGTGAGACGAGTCCTGGGCGCAAGGTATAAGGGCAGCTAATCGGCACTGCCCACTCGCTGTCATTGAGTTCGCTCTTGCGTTGCCGAGACTGTCGAATACTGGAGACAAAATTAAATTGTAGGTCAATTTGTTAAAGAGCGAGTGGGTACTGCTATGAGATAATTGCAAATTTATCCAAATTTTAACCCAGAATTTACGGGAAAAGATAAGGCATGATAGAAGCAATTTTAAAATGGAAATGAAGGTATATGGATAAAATTCGTTGAAACAATTGTAATGTCTGAATAAAATTAATTATAGAGACTAGTCTGCATTAGAGATCTAACTGACGATTAAATTAAATCAGCGGTAGCGGAGAAATTAAGAACATTACGAACCTGCTGATTGTAAATTCAGGATATCATCCATGTAGTCGAACAATTCAACACACAACTGGAAACTGAAACAAACAGCCTACATAAATATAACGATCTTTTTTCCTGGAAAACTCGAATAACACACAATTAACTAAGATCGTTTGAAATTGCTTCGATATGTACTTTAAAAGATATAACAGATGCAAAACTCACTAGTTATTAACATCGTTTTCAGCAATGGCGTCCAACTCCTCAACCGTGAGCTGCATATTGCCGGGAAAGCGCGGGTTTCGCGCGTGAAACTTGAGCTTGCTCAGCAGAAGCGTGCAATAGAGATGGATTAGTCTGCCGTAGCCTTCACGGAGATGCATCTGTGTACATACAATGATTATTATGTTTGCCTTTTTTTAATTTGGAAAGGAGTAGGGTCTAAGTTTTGCTGTATTTGAATTGTTTCACCAGTAGGAGGCTCTAAAACTAGTACCGGCACCGGTTGTAGCCGGCTGTCAAAAGAAATGCCATGATTTTTGTGAGGAAATTTTGCTGCAAAATAAGAGCAGAACCTACGCGTCAAACAATCTTAAAAGTATGAAGCGGCTAAGAACAATCTTTTTTTTATTTTATAACAAACTTCATTTTGTTTAAAGATAAAAATAATTTGGACAACAGGAAATTGCAAACCACAAATATAAATAATCGTATACGGTACTGAGCTCAATTTGTTTAGTTAATACTTACGATATTTGCTATTTACATAATAGTTCTCTAATAAATTAATTAATAAGGCATAGTTCAATGTATCCAAAAGTATTCCGCTAAGCAGGAAATATTATCAAATAAACACAATGCTTAAAAATTAAAATGCATTTCGCAATAGTCTGACACAGTTTGGCGGCGTGGCTCACCTATTGTTACTCGCAATTCTAATCTTTTACACAATCACTGTGCCTGTTAAAGTTTGCCACTTAGATAAAGCTTATTATTGTATATTCCATATTTTCGTGAACCCAAAAATATTTTTTTTTGCATCGTCGAATAAGAAACTTGTTTTGTACTGGTCAAATAAATTGCTATCAGCTCCTATAGCGGTTAGATAGAGAATGGCTCTAATTGTAGTAAATACATATAAATAAAAAAATTAAGTATGTACGACATATCAACGTCAAAGGAACACGCAAGTGTATTACCCAAAGCTACACGCTTTCTTGAAACACAGTAAAGGCATGATTCCCCACATAAACTTACCCATAACTTCCCCAAATTCTCGATCATTCCAATGTGCCGCTGCGAGTCATCGAGACACGCGGGGTGCCCCTCGCGGAGCAGCTTGTGGGTCACGTGACAGAATTTCCATGCCACAATTCGGTTGTCTTGTAGGGGCTGTCGTATGGCCACCATCTAGAATGTACATTAAAAGGATTAATAGATAGAATAGCTACACTCGTAGGATTTTTTCGGGAAGGGAATCAATGATATTCCCACTGTCTTGAAACTTAGAAAGTATCAATGAAAACTTTATACATATAATAGAAAAGGTCTTATCTTAATCTTCTTGTGTGATTATAAATAAAAAAACTTTTATTCATATGCATCCAGAAAATCTAAAAGTTACTTAGCTTTTATCTTTAAATATTTCAATCTGCCTTACTACTTTGAAAAAAAAGTTCAGAAATTCCATTTATAATAAATTTATGATGAATCAAAATGTAAAGAGCTAGCACAGGAATATCCAATAAATAGAAATCATTTATTTACATTAAGAATGATTTACTGTTAACTGCAAACAGCTGTGTAAAATTAGATTTGATTTATATCCGTAGGTTCAAGTTTATATTTACAAACATCATGAGTGAGTTCGTTGAATGTTTATATAGAACAGGACATCGCGTGGTATCTCTGGTATATTTATACAACATGACGCATCTCTATTTTAATCGCAAAGGCATTAGATGCAGAATCCACTTACATTTAGTTATTCAACGTTAATATCCAGATTGTAGTATTATACAACTTTATATGGCATTAATCAAAACATTCCCCATATGCTTTGATAACCGTAGGTCTGATTCTTACCAAATATTCATCTTCAGACAACAAGTGTACAAGTACTAAATACATAATATTTACCCAATACGTGATGGCACTCTGTTCCTGGAAGGTACCGATGATAGCGCTGCGTACATGTTTCTCTTTGACCGGTGTTTCGACCGCATTCATAGCCTTCTGTATGGCTAATGTCTGTAACAAAATTTGTATGTATGTATACTATATATGTATATGGAGTGCGTTTTATCAACGAATATATGAGTGCAATGGACTTTATAGGCCCATTAAGAAGAGCTGGAACGTCAACACATTTACACATTGCACATGTTAGGCCGGGAGATACTGACACAAAATTTCGGGTCATTTGTAACAGGATGGCGGTCTAGAGGGGTCTTAGTACGCAATGACAAAAAGAAAAATGATGGTCAGAACGCTGGTACCGGCGGACTAGTCACGTGGGCGTTAGTCACACTCGTCGGATAAATAGCGAAAGGCCAACGATTTGTAACACAAAAATTTTAGAATTTACCGATAGCCCTTAAAAAAGATGTAGGCGGTAGTGTCATGCCATACTTTTACGATGTGACTTACAGTCCGCCATACCGACGTGAATGCGTTGATTTAAAAAAAAACAATTCAACCATTTGTACCGGGCTAACTTTTGCACAGGTAACCATCGTCGTGCAGCCATTCACTAAAATCGCCATGCCATACTTTTCGGACGATTCCAAACCGCTTCCAAATTCCAATTCCGATTCCGATTCCAAACCGCACTACCGCCTACATCTTTTTTATGGGCTATCGGTAAATTCTAAAATTTTTGTGTTACAAATCGTTTGACTTTCGCTATTTATCCGACGAGTTCGACTAACGCCCACGCGACTAGTCCGCCGGTACCAGCGTTCTGACCATCATTTTTCTTTTAGTCATTGCGTAATAAGACCTCTGTAGAACCGCCATTCTGTTACAAATGACCCGAAATTTTGTGTCAGTATCTCCCGGCCTATGTATGTGTCATATTTTGCAATTGTTTATAAATACAGGGTGATGTAATTGGTGTAGTACGAATATCTAAAAATCTATGAAGAATTTTGTGATACAGTAAATGGAAGAATTATAGACTATTTTACAGTATTTAATAAAATCATTTAATTTTTTGTTCATTTTCATTAGAAATGTCAATTTTTCTCGCCAAGGTGGAAATTTGGATGATAAGGATCTTGTTATAAAAATATAAATTTTGACTAAAATCGGCATTGTTTTTTTCAAAAATCAAATTACTAATTAATAATCAGAGTTATCACATTATTAAAAAAAATAAGCCAAACTATACACAATTTTTACTTGATGCAATCCTCAAAGATCATGGACATAGTGTATTGCGCCATCCACCATACCATCCAGAACTCAACCCAATAGAGTTACTATGGGGCATAATTAAAGGGAAAGTAGCATCACAAAATGTGAACTTTAACTTGAAAACTGTGGAAGAATAATTATTTAGAAAGGAAGCAAATGCTATTAGTCTGGATATGTTTAGTGACATTTGGAGAAAGACGCGAGAACATGAGGAAAAATATATTCAATTAGAACCAAAAGTAGATAATTACACTGACTCATTTATAATAACATTAAGAAATTCCGACGGCGAGTTCTTCGAGCGATGAAAGTTTCAGTGAAGTAGAAGATTACGATTATGATAAAATAGATTCTTCTTCTTCTCTATAGATACTGCTTTCTGAATTGGTGGTAAATGTTAAAACTGTTAAACTGTTATGACGATTCTAAAGTGCTTCTAGAAGAAGTCTAATTGTATAAATGTTTGAGTTTGAGTTTAAAACCAATAATGTGAAAATTATACAATAAACATGTAACACATATTTGTTAGCGCGTATTGGTAGGTACTAGGTATTACGTACTTACTACAAATATAATATTTCTTAGATATCTTTACTCGACCAAAGTCAGGACAAGACTGCTCCGCAACTGCAGAAGACGTCCGTTATTTAAATCATTATCAAAACAACCATCCGTGTGTTGGGAGTGAGCGCACGTGTTATTTGTATTGTTTTTATGACCTGAAATTTAATTATTATTTGATAATTGAATGATTATTAATACTTTTATCCAATTGATTATTATTAGAATAAATAATTAACTTCATCAATTGATTTACTTTTAAATTATAATTTTACAGGTAAATTATGAGAGCTTTCATAATTATATTTGGATATATTTATCTACAACGCAACCATTTTACAATTCAAGTCTAAAATGAAACTAGAGTCGCATTTATTTTTGAACATACTGTAAGTGAAATTGCATAAGTGTGAGTACTGTGAACATGCCAGCTTTCCTTAATTGACCGATACACAACTTAAAATAATTTAAGTGATAACATTGGGTAATATTTCATTTAATATTATTTTACCAGTAAATGATTTGAAGTTTGCCAAAAACTTGTTTTAAAGTGTATATTTGCAGGAACAGAAAGATAACTGCGCAAAATTGTTACTTCTCATCAATCGTACCGCGTACGTAACAATTCATTTGTGGAAAAATAGCTTTATTAAGTAGTAACGTAACATTCATTATTAATTACCTGTTAAGTGATTCATGACCTCGGAAAGTCCCGTCTGAACTCAACGTATAAAACTGGACAATAACATACCACACTTCCAAGACATCGACGCAGACAGATGTTCAAAATTGGATTTTATTTATATCCTTCGGTTTCAAGTTTATGTTTACCAAGAACACGAGTGCATTTGTTTATCTGAATGCGTGGTGGTGTTGTTAATATATATGGAACTGTTTTACGTTTAGTGGAAATTTATAATTAGTCTAAACTTTGAATTTAAATTTCAATTTCGTTCTTAATAATTATGTCCATCTTTGATATAGTTATCCAATACAACACTAGGAAAAATAGCAAAGATTTGATGGTCCAATTTTTAACGCATCGTCACAATTGCGCTACTCGAGAAATAGGCTAAGAGTTTTGAAATCCAGCATAATTCATGCCAACGGAGTTTTTTAGAGGCTCAGACGATTGAGCTCTGAAAAGTGCACTCGAGTGCAGTCTATCTTTGTGCTAATGTTCCTTTAACTCGAGCACAAAGAATTATGCAGTGGCTCTTTACTTTCTTCGTGTCAAGTAGATAAAATGTGTAATTTACATAATCACCTCATCCAATTTAGCATATAGGGCATATAGGCATATTTAAATTTTCCCGTCTTTTGCAAAAATTCTATGGAAAAAATCTCATAGCAATATTAATACCAGCAGCGAACTACATATTGTATTAAATACGTAATATCTGCAGTATGCCGCGTTTTTTTATTCCTTCATTTACAAGGAAATAATTGAAGTGCACACACTTCATGCATGATTAACTTTATAAAAAACCTTTTTTTTTTAAGAACTAGTTCTTGGCAACAAGACTATTTGTATGATAATAATTTATATTATTTTTGTATGATAAAATAACTAAATGCGCGACACGGGCCTTGTCACACGGCATGTAATTTTAAGACTGCGATTGAAAATGACCTCAAATCTACAGTGTTTCTGTATATTTCTAAAAATTGTCGCTAATTAGTAATTATAAACGAATCTCTTATAGAGATTCCTCCTTGTTCCTAAAAATAGACGATATTTAAAAAAAAATCCATAAAGCATACCGAAAACATAAACTACGTACCGTTACGTCTAGGAAATTAAGTTTACTTCCATACACTCCATGTATTTGATATGTAAGCGATAGTGAAGTTAATTTAAACATGCGCGGAGTGCCCTCGAGTGAACTATTTTGATGGCGATAACTTGCTCTGGGGACACTTCGTGGATACAAAACACACATGGCATGTTTGTGGAAGACTGTTTATTTTAACTTCGTGACTCATTTAAATGTGTTCCAAAATATACACTACTTGAAGATAATTTCAAAAAGCACGTAAACTATAACAAAGTTTACACCAAATTACGGATGTGTTCAGGTAAAAATAAGAATGAAAAAACAGGGCCAAATGAAGGTCCACGTGCAAAATAGAGGCGAGTAAAATATGTAACTTACCAGCTGATGGAAGCGTTTATCGGCAGGTGTCGCCATAGCGTGTTAGTGTGGAGAGTCAGCTGCATGCATTAGTTTAGTGACGTGCCACGCTGGAAGCAAACACGCGGCACATTGTTAGTGCTGTTAGCGGACCTGGCCAATGAGCGGTACCAGTATGACTACGATGGTTAAATGATTAAATCTCTTAATTACAATAAAGAAGGAATATACAAAATATAAGATTCTACTTAGTAATCGATTATAAACAATCATGATCCAACAAAAGTTTAACATGACAATAGCATTAAATTATTTAACGAACATAGAATGAATATTTATTTACAATGATGTGGGTAGTATAAAATATTTAAAAAATCTCCACGATTCAAAGCAGAAATTCTAACAAGATCGACCAAGATAATTGAAGGAAATAACAAAATTGTTTCAGATTGTATTAATGTAGGAATTCATGCAAGTGTTAACAATGAAACATGTGGCAGATGAACAATAGAGTGATTAACATGCTTTTCCAATAGAATAAGACATTCATTTCAAAGAAAATAAATGAGACGTAAGTTTAATCAATAAAATCAACAATGGCTAAAATAATATGCATTACAGAACTCATCTGAGTCGCATCAACTTATGTAATTTTTACTAGGACTTGCCGATTTCTATCATTAAATAATTTTCACTATGATTATATTAAAAAATGCTGAATTCAACATCTCCAAAGCAAAACATTCGGCATAAGAAACTATTTGCTTTCCAAAATGATCTTCCCACTTATCATATCCTAACATCTCCACTTTTGAGAATTCTATAAAAATTATTGATATCTTCACAATATATTGCATATAAGCTAATAAGATCTAATTATTCTACGTGTTATATCCCCTTGGGGATATCTACGGCATCTCTGCCTAATTGGTTTAGCGACCGAGGCCTTGTTTACCTGATATGGTTAATGTCAGCGAAAAATCAATGCTGATGTTTTACCTGAAACAAATAATATATTTTTTGTACTCTTATTTTTTATATCTTACAAAATAGCCTTATCTTAGAGAAGGTAGAGTAAAAAATTTGCATGTCTAAAAATAAACCTTATGACAAGAAAATAAAATGGTTTTATACACGATCTGTTAGTTTAGATATTAATAATATTTTTGTGTGGAAATATCTTATATAAATAAAATAAATGAAATAGATGTTAGTACAATTTTAATTTTATTCGATGTTGAAACTAAAGCAAACACAAACAATATCAACATAAATTATGAAACAATAGAGCCATTCATGTGAATATGAAACTCGGCTATAGCTGACCTAAACTTTTGTTGAGGTCTCTTTTATTAACAAAATAGTCGTGTTTCCTTTTAATAAGGTTAAATTATTGCAACCTTCTTTCATGTTATTAAAAATAAACGTTAGTATTAGAAAAAAATTAATACGTTTACACCTCAGATAATCTGTTGTTGTTTAATTAATTATAATCAAAACATAAGGAACGTGTATCTAAGGATGTAACACTGATTATACAACCACTCTATTGTGATTGTGTAAGTCGTAAATTGTTCTTTGAAGTATTTATAGATGACCCCTACATTACATAATATACAGTAGTTGCTAGGTGAATACACTTTATAGCTCATCTTATAACTTTATCAGTTTCATCCAATCATTTTAACAGTAAAACTAATTCAATGACTTCAATATTATAATAGTCCGTCATGTGGAAGACTGCTCCTTCCATACCTATATGAAGCGCATCATGTATTTTAATAAATATTACAAACGCAAGCATATTCAATACCCAAGATTAGACACAATAGCACAAATAACTAAATAGTTACTACGTAAACAATTGTGACAATAATAATTGGTTTAATACCAAGGAAGTTTGTAATATGATACCCGCTTTATTATATTTGGAACAGCGAGAGATTACGTCTAACATATGAAACCTTAACCGCTATCAATGGCCCATCATGGCCCAGTGAGCGCCACCTACCAAAGGGTACTTGACCACATTACGGTACACTGTGACAGGGCGCTTGCTTCCACTCACTGATTGTCGACAGCCTGTTATCGCAGCCCACGTCGGGTGTGAAGCAAGTGCTAATTATGCGTAACCGTAACGATAGCAGTGCGCTGATATAACGCATACTTGAGGAAATATTTACGTAATAAAACACGCGTTCTGGTTCGCTTAAGCCTTTGTAAATTCAAGCGACGCGGACGTTGAGGGTGTCACAAAATGAACTCAAGCTATAAATAAAATAGAATTTTTTGTTAATTCACTGTGACGTACTTGTACTACTTTGTTTATCCCACTTCTTTATAAATGTTTTACACATAAATAAACGAATCCCACTACTAGAAAATTATGAAAGTCGAGACTTCTACGTGCCGATGTGATAACTAATTCAAACATTCAACCATTCATTCAGTTACATACCACTTTTCTAGACAATAGGAATGTTCATAATACAGCAATATCCACGCTAAAACTACAATAGTGATAGAATTAATACGGAAGAGGACGTTCACCGTCGGTGACTGTCCTCCGGCCGCTTCCGCAGCAGATGAACCCGTGTTGCGGATGCACTAGTCATTACTCATCACTATCATCTGATACTACTAGAACAATCAAGGAACAATAAACAAACTACAGAACTGTTTATGCCATGTTGGACAAACGAGTTATCTGACGGCTGGCCCACAATAGTTGTTGTTGTACTTCAAAAGGATTCTATATATTGAGATGGGAAGAGGATAAGCGAAGAACTTGCGCACAAAGGGCAATTCATCGCATGAAAGAATTCATTCACGGTCCTTACAATGTTGTTATAGTTTCGAAACCTTGACCTCTGTATTTGCAACTTTGGGCACATGCAAGTCATCCTATTGAAGGATATCTTTTATACCCATAAAAGTAAAACTATTTATTGTGGAAAGGACCATGTTTCCTGTTTTGATGCGACAACGTTACCTAACTCTGGGGTCATAAATTACCCGAATTTGCACATTTATATCGTTAACGTTTTATATATATAGGCTTATAATACATTCCTTTTTATATGAATGTGGTAATACGAGAAAGCTGATATCGTTTAGCTTAGAGAAACTTGTCTTAGAAATTCTAAGAGAAATTTAAGATAATATTCGCATCACATTCACTATTTATTTAGGTACTTTAGATATAAATATTATTGTATATTGCGCGTAAAGTAAATTATATAAGC
This sequence comes from Colias behrii, assembly GCA_029959065.1. Lineage (NCBI taxonomy): Eukaryota > Metazoa > Arthropoda > Insecta > Lepidoptera > Pieridae > Colias > Colias behrii. The sequence goes on from JARWMC010000013.1 coordinate 3,873,615, forward strand.
GTGTATTTAATTCAATTTCGACATCCTGTGTTTCTAAAACATTTCTTTTACCGCAAACAAAAGTTATATAATATTTTAGTATTTTATTAAAAATTTAAACCGTAATATGTATATGCGTCTCAAATTTTTTCACTTTTCATTTCAATGTAGGTAACTATGTATGTGATTCTGAGGATCTTTAGTGCAACAAAATTTCTTATTCTTTGAGACATGAACAGATTTTATTATTAATTATTACTTGAAAATAACACAGAGAGCAAATCGTATCTTTTGTATTTGAATTTTAATGAGGAATCGGTCAAGCCGTTTCGGACGCTTGCGTTGTTTTTTTAATATGTATATATTTTTCATTGAGTTACTATGTGCTACGTACTAGAGTGGCTATTCCAAACAAAAACATTGCGCACGGCCGCGGCCGCGCCGCGGCCAGTGTGGTGGGTGAACTTACTGGTGAAAAGTCACTCCTCGGGCTTTGTTTGTAAGGAACTGTTAAAACAATATCTCATCACACACGAAGGCATTTTGAACAGAGCAATAACACGTGTTGACGCGGCAAGCGGGGGCACAGTCCGGCACAGACTTGTGAATGAGTTTGTGACGTTTGCCTCTAACTCGTGTTACAAAGTGTGTAGTAGCGATGTCCTCTCTTTAGTACGTAGTACATAGTAACTCAATGATATTTTTAATATAAATTACAGAAAACAAGAATGGTACCTATAGGTACCTACTGTGTACTATAACGTATACGGTATACTGATTACTGTATAATAGTGTATAATATGACACAATATAACGTACTATAACATAAACTATGAACGCAATGTTGTTAACGAAGCGAAAATGGACTATCTAACACCAAAATAATTTTTCAAATCGGACCAGCAGTTCCTGAGATTGATCTGACGTTCAAAGAAACAAACAAACAAACTCTTTACCTTTATAATAATAGTATAGATTGACTGAAATCCTTCACATATTTACGTCCCAATTATTTTCTGTAATATTATGACAGACTTAGTTGTTACCATTGTTTTCGTAGATGTGCAAAAATCTTTAAAACAAGTGTTTGCTTAACCAACAGCCTACATTATGATAAGATAATCTGTAGTTGAGTATTATACGTAAATTCAGTCCAATTCCGAATAAAAATCACTTGAAATTATCGCGAGACATCCCCCATTCGTTCCGAATTAAATTCTACCGCTATGACTATGAGCTATAATAGTCCGTTACAATTTACATGCGTTTGTGATGCGCATTGCAACGCCGAATTTATGGCGATATTATACGAATTGTCATTGTACTGTATAAAATGTATATGAGAACAAAACGGTTCTTTTGATTTAGTTTACGAGTCTCATGTCGCACCTCTGTATCGTTTTGAATTTGAAACAGAGTAACTTCAGGTCACATTTTAATTTCATTTCGCATCATTAATTTCCCATTTTTTTTTTATAATTGCCGCGTAAATCATGTATACTCATTTCTTTGCTATAACATTACAGTAGCACCTCTATAAGTCGAATATCAAGGGAGACGCCAAAAAATTCGAGTTATAGAGTTTTCAACTTATGGAGGATTTCGACTTAGGCAGATTTTGATTCGACATAAAGAGTTTGAGGTTTATTCTTATAAATTTTGAGTTAGAGAGGTAAAATAAATTAAAATTCAACTTGCAGAGGTGAATGTTTTTATTTATTATAAATCAACATTATTTCAAATCATTTTAAAATAAAAAATATGGCCTTAAAAAAGTCAGTATTTATTTTTGCTTTAGATAATTTGGTTGTTCTCTAGCATTGTCTAATCTATAAAGAGCAGAAAATTCTTCTTCTTCAGAGATACTAGTTTGCTCTATAAAATTTCGAAAGGTATTCAATGCGGTTCTTGCCTCTTTGATGGAAACCTATGGAGTTCATGTACTATTCACGTCTTCTATGTCATCTTAATCATTAGTATCGGTTTTCTGAGCTACTGAATCGATAATTTCATGCAAACACGTGTTTCGTGAGTCATAAATTAATTATCATATACTCCTAAAATGTTTTCTAAGAAACAAGTAGGTACTTGCACTGTCGGCAAGTTCTTAAAGTCGGTAACTTATTTTTGTTCGAACAATAGAGGTAATAAATTCTAAATCATCAAGTTATAAAGGTTGTAAAATAAAACGTTGCTATGTTCGAGATACAGAGGTCAAATTTGATTTTTCGAGTTATAGAGTGAAAATATGTACCAAAATGGCTTGGAGGGACTCGGTGATTATTTCGACTACCAGAGGGTTAAAATTTCAAGTAATGGAGGTTTTCGTGTTTGAAGGGAAGGGAACAAAACATTTTTTCGAGATTTGGAGGTTTTCGACTTATCGAGGTTCGACTTAACGAGGTGCTACTGTATTTATATCACCATTCAAGTACCTAAAAGTCTAGTGCACCTAGATACATATTATAAGAAATACAAAAATATTTTAGCCGGTATTTTACCTTCGACACAAGCTAACGAAGGCTAAAGCCTACAATATCAATAGGCATGACGAAAGATTTTGAAATCCTCTTCCATAATGTGTGTATACGTTTACTATACAAGAAAAACCCTATATTTCGGTAATATACTTAAATTTAACGAAGATAAAAGCCATTTTTCAAAAAATATTTATTAACTGTGCCAAAACAGCTCGCAGGTGTCATGGCGTAGGCGTGACGTCACTCTTTAGTAAATACGTAATTATTTGTACGCATTGCGAAGAAAATTAACAAAATATTTATTTAATATGTGTTATTAAAACGAATTTCAAAGTTTATAAGTGGTGTGCAGTATTGCAGTGTGAATCCACATAAAAATAATGCTCAAAAATGTGTTAGTAATTATTTCAAGCGAGAAAATAATAAGAAATGATTGTATAAAGTTGGCACGGAGAACCCCGAACCATGTATTCGTGAATTCGCAATTATATTTCTGTTCTGAGTCGATAAAGCATACGTGAAACAATCTTATATATAAAAATGAATCCCAAAATGTGTTGGTAAGCACATAACTCGAGAACGGCTGAACCGATTTCGATAATTCTTTTTTTATTATGTTCCTTGAAGTACGAGGATGGTACTTATGTAGAGAAAACGTAAATATGTACCACGGGCGAAGCCGGGGTGGACTACTAGTAGAAAATAAATAAAAATGCGTATTCTCAACATATTCATAACAACAAAACACATCTGACGTGAGTTGTTTACTTAAGCGTGACGTCACGCGTGTTTTAGTCAAAATGGCCAACTGCAGAATTTCAATGTTTTATTTTATTGATAATCTCATTAATCTTAATGTTTTTAAGATTTCTAAGTCACTATATTTAATTTATTTATTGTACATTTTCCCTTAAAAACATTAATACGATCATTTATGGATACTGTCGTCATGCCTATTCTTTACGTCTAGCCTTGACAATACTTATACCCTCACATTCGCACCTTCAGCTAGTCATTAAGAAATAACCATGTGCAATATAACAATACTAAATATATTATATACTAATACCTATATATCAGAAGTATAACGCCTTGATACATGTATTGACTATAGAGATATATCACATGACTCATACGTAATGCAGATGCAAGTAAACATTTACATATGGCATTCTTTTTGCTGGCATACACACATACATAACTGTATGAGTCGAAGCGTGGTCGAAGCCTTATAGCGATTACGTAATCTAAATAATATTATAATGATTTACATAACATATTATTATAACAATAGAAAATTTGGATCAGTTATCTTTGCAGTAGGTATATATTTGCGAATCCCTCCGAATTACATGCACTGTAGAATAGATTTCCGAAATACAGTTTAGCTATTGACTATGACTTTGACTACTGATTGAAAATGAGAATTGAGAAGAAAAGTACAACAAATTACGTGCTTAGCTTATAGCTATCGCTTAGAGTGGAAACACGGGAAATTAATTGCAGCTGAGGCAGATAGATAATAATTAATATGATTAGCATTTTGAGCTATAGGTATCTGGTTCACGGTTCAAGTAACAAACATTTGCATATAAATTTCATAGCAAAACCCAATTATCATAATACAGCCATGTTTCTTTAGATGCAATATGGTACTTAATTTTTAAACGTGTGGGCATCCGGCATATTGTTCTGTGGGTTTAATCCGCCGTTATTTTTCTTAGCGATTCATAGGAACTATAATACCATTTGATTCATAAATGTAAAGTCATTTAATTGCTATTACATTACTTATATTATCCAGTCACGCTCCGATCCGGTTTCATGCCATTCATGGTTTCTTGATTCTTCCCACGTTTTTCACTCTGGAGAAGCCATGTGAATTGAAAACACTTGAAAACGATAATATCTAGCCATGTTTTCTCTTAATACGTCCATAATTGAGATAATACTGACAGAATCTTATAATACTCGTATCATAATGTTGGTAACCCAACTCCTCCGAAACGGCATGCATGACCGATTATATTTTTTGTATTAATTATTCGGGCTAATGTTTACGATAATACGAAAAAAAACGAATAGATCGTGAACTATTTTTATACCCCTAATTGGAAAGTAGGTAGTTTAAAAAAAAGTTGTCAATGAAGAAGCGGAAGAACGTTTGCCGGGTCATACCTAGTTACCATACAAAAATATTGTAAATAGGTACTTATATCAAAACGCATCAAAATCACATCGAAGCCAAAAGCGAAGTAAAGATAAGCACGTTCTATTCCCTACAAAAGTTAGTTTTTCTAAACCACGCGCATGTTTTATTTAAAAGCCACGTAGATATTTAAATATTATCGTACGTAAACAACTCCGATATGATCGTAACGGGAACGAGATACGTTGTAGCGTCGCGGTGTAGGCGGATGCCGGCAATCAAAGCTGTAGCTAGCATCCCATTCTCTCGAATGTGTTATTTCAACTTTTAAATATACAAAACATTTGTGTTAATAATAAGTACGGCTATAGTGGAATAATCGTACGTTTTATGTTGAATATTATTGTAATAATTTTCGATGTGTCAATAACTTAAATATGTACACATAGAAATATATTTATATAACGTTATGATAATAACGAATAATTCTATAATATATCTATCAGGTGTAAAGATTTGTGATTACCCATGAAAACAAACAATCAAACACAAACAGAGCATTTATGGATACGGTTTGTTCTTCCTATTGCAATTATACTTTCAATTACAAATAGGGCCTATTTTCACGAAAATTTCAGACAACAGTTCAGGATCCATCGCCCATTTTTGCAAGTGATTACTATCAAGCTAATTTTCCGTGAGTAGTTTTATTTTGATGAGACGCCCAATAATTTCCTATACGAAACTCTCGATTGTGGTAGCTAACAGAGGTAACAAGGATTAATTTTTTTTTGTTCAATCTCAAGATAATTATCTAAATTATTCGAAAAAATATTTGTCCTACAAAATATATGCTTTGATCAAAGAGTCCCCTCTTTCCAATGTGTATCGATACGAGGTCATCATAAATGATTACTAACCAGCAGATTTTTTTGTTTTCACTTAGTTAAAATATAATTCAACAGACATATTGTCCTACAAATTGCGTAATAAATATTTGAGAACCATCAAATCAAAAATTTTTATCCTAGTTACCTCTGTTAGCTACCACAATCGAGAGTTTCGTACATGAAATTATTGGTCGTCTCATCAAAACAAAGCTACTCACGGAAAATTAGCTTGATAGTAATCACTTGCAAAAATGGGCGATGGATCCTGAACTACTAGTACCAAATAAGGTACAAAGAAAATATTGACTTACCAATTAAAAATATACACTCAAAACTATACTGATTGAAAGTATCTAGAAGTATGGCGAGCTGCTGGCTGTTGATATGTTATCTGACTATCCTTATTATCTAGTGAACGATAAAGTGGAATATTGTTTATCGCGAATCGTTGACGCCGGAAAAAAGGCGATCGCTAATTCACGATTAGTCATATTTAAGTGAAATGTTAGTCAATATTTTAGGTATTATTGCTCATGTATGTGTATGTGTATATATTAGCAATTGATGTCAAGGCCAAAGAAATTCATTAGAAGTGATAGATAAAAAGTTTCCCTTTTCAATGTAATGTGGAGTAATGAACAAGTGGTCATAAACAGGAAAACCTTTGAATACTATTTTTATAGAACTATATTTTTTTATGGATTTATCAAACTATTACTATTAATAGATAGTGCCGATTTGTAAACACAAACAAGTGCTTTGTTTTAAATAAGAGCACATTTACAGTGGCTTTACTACGGATATAGGTATCCATGAGTCGGCTCAAATGATGGAGAAACATAGCTGACCTGATCAATGGCATAAAATGGTCAGGAACCATTCACATCAGGATGTTGCCATGTATTTGCTTGTAGTTTAAATATGCATTTACTTTTAAAAATGAAAAAAACAAATGTTTTCTTTTATTTTTTCAATCAAAACACATTCATTCAATCTTTGTCTATTTATTACAAAACTTGCAACAAAAGCAAGATATTTAAAAGCAAAATGGTAAACTACAAAACGTTTATCTATACTTATAATAAATCTGTAGAGAGGCCAATTCTGTACATGAAATATATTAAAAAAAAAACTATGAAGGGGTGATAAGGGATCGCTACTGATGCCAAAAATGCAATCAGTAAAATTTTTGTCTGTCTGTCTGTCTGTCTGTCTGTCTGTCTGTATATTCGTTATAGAAACAAAAACTACACGACGGATTTTAACGAAATTTGGCACAATTATTCTTCATACTCCTGGGCAGGTTATAGTATACTTTTTATTACGCTACGATCAATATGAGCAGAGCAGTGAAGTGAAATATTGGGAAAACGGGAGAAGTTACTCCATTTTTTAAGCTTCCGTCGCGTGTGCAGCCTTAATGGTTAAAGCTACATAGAAATCATGTACGACACAAATGTTCTTAAATTATTATTATTATATAAAAATAAATTCCTAGACAGCATAATATGTCTATCTTTTAAAATTGACTCACAATAACACGTAGTTTCAATAGCTTAGCAATTCGGAGCTTTCTGATTATATTTGTCGACTCTTACGTTTACAACACTCTCACTCATCCCTAATTAAAAAAGTTAACATTATTACCTATTCAATAATAATAATAAGAATCATGTAAATCGGTGTAGAAACACCAAAGTTATACATATAAAATTACGTAAGGTATTCAATGCGGTTCGCGCCTCTTTGATGGAAACCCATGGAGCGCATGTACTAAGCACGTCTTCTATGTCATCTTCGGTTTTCTGAGCTACTGAATCGATAATTTCGTCATCAGATAATGCAAACACGTGTTTACGTGAGTCATAAATTTATTATGGTATAGTCCTAAAATGTTTTCTAAGAAACAATAGTGTACTTACATTGTCGGCAAGTTTATTTTATTTTATTTTATTTTATTAAGGCTCATTAGCAGCTGTACATCGATTGTTTTACATAAAAAGTACACAAAAAAGTTCAAGTTCTTAAAGTCGGCAACTTATTTTTGTTCGAACAATAGAGATAATAAATTCCAAATGATCAAGTTGTAAAGGTTGTAAAATAAAACGTGCGGCGGGTCCGCGTGCGAGGTTCATACAATATTTGGCTGTTGATGCGAATAGACGTTCAGAGTGTTCGACGTTATTGACAGATTTCTTTTGTTGTTTTTCTATAGGTTTTAGTAGTGTTAAAGCATATTATTAGTTTACATTTTATTTCTTTATAAGTGAAGTACCAGTAGGTACGCATTTTAGTTATTTTGGAAGTGTTTAATTATATTAATAGTTTATTTTCGTAATTATTTGTTTTTCTATAGGTTTTGGTAGTGTTTAAGCATATTAATAGTTTACATTTTATTTCTTTATAAGTGAAGTAGCAGTTGGTACGTATTTTAGTTATTTTGGTAGTGTTTAATTATATCAATAGTTTATTGTCGTAATTATTTGTTTTTCTATAGGTTTTGGTGGTGTTTAAGCATATTATTAGTTTACATTTTATTTCTTTATAAGTGAAGTAGCAGTAGGTACGTATCTTTGTTATTTTGGTAGATATTAATAGTTTATTTTTGTAATTATCATATATTTATTATAGTAGTGTTTAACTATAATTATTATAGTTCATTTATAGATTTCTTTTGTTGTTATTCTATAGGTTTCGGTAGTGTTTAAGCATATTATTAGTTTACATTTTATTCCTTTTTAAGTAGTAGTAGGTACGCATTTTAGTTATTTTAGTAGTGTTTATATTATAATATAATATTAATAGATTTCATAAGTGCAAGGTAGCTTCAGTTACTGTTGATTAAAAATACACAATGCCACCTAAAAAAAGACCATCTTTATCTCGAAATTCTAGAGATGCTAAGAGGATGAGAAATGCGCGTTCTCAAGAATCGGCAGAGGAAAGAGCACATCGGTTAAACTCTATGAGAGTTAGTGCCTCAACTTCTCGAGCCAATGAAAGCTCTTCAGAGAGAGAGGTGCGATTAGCAGCTGACAGAGCGAGACGAGCTACATCACGGGCGTCTCAAAGCTTTTCTCAACGAGAGCTAAGGCTTACCATTGACCAAGAACAACATGTGTTATCCCGAGCAGCTGAAACTGCTTCACAACGAGAATTGCGTCTCACAGCTGACCGCGAACGACATACATTATCTCGCGAGTCCGAAACATTTACTGAAAGGGAATTACGTCTCACAGCTGACCGCGAACGACATACATTATCTCGCGAGTCCGAAACATTTACTGAAAGGGAATTACGTCTCACAGCTGACCGCGAACGGCATACATTATCTCGCGAGTCAGAAACCTTCACTGAGAGGGAATTACGTCTTACAGCTGACCGCGAACGTCATATATTGTCTCGCGAGTCAGAAACCTTTACTGAGAGGGAATTACGTCTTACAGCTGACCGCGAACGTCATATATTGTCTCGCGAGTCAGAAACCTTCACTGAGAGGGAATTACGTCTCACAGCTGACCGCGAACGTCATATATTGTCTCGCGAGTCAGAAACCTTCACTGAGAGGGAATTACGTCTCACAGCTGACCGCGAACGTCATATATTGTCTCGCGAGTCAGAAACCTTCACTGAGAGGGAATTGCGTCTCACAGCTGACCGCGAACGTCATATTTTATCTCGAGAATCTGAAACTTTTACTCAATATGAAGACCGTTTGACAAATGATAGGGTGCACCATAATATTGTTCGATCACTCGAAGATGAACATGAGCATGAACAACGACTAGAGTCGGTACGCGAACATTACAATTCTTTGACACAAGAACGATTAATAAGTTTGTCTAATGAAAGATTAAGAATCGAAAATATTCGGTCTCTTGAAACGGACGAACAGCGAGAGGCCCGTCTTACTGCAGACAGATTTCGACATAGTCTTAATAACTTAGATGTACACATAGAAGATCAATCTAGAAATACGGTGGCGTGGTCCGACAAATATAAAAGTGGGTTTGCTTATAACTTCACAATTGATTACAGATCATCTTCTGTAATAGGCGATATGAACGTGGTATGTTCTTTTTGTAATGCTTTAAAGTGGAGTAAGGAGTCGGCTGGATTCTGTTGTTCTGGAGGTAAAATAAATTTGCCTTCATTCGAAGACCCACCGGAACCTTTGAAATCATTACTATTAGGGGAACATGTGCAATCTAAACAGTTTTTCGACAACATTCGCACTTATAATAGTGCGTTTCAGATGACATCCTTTGGTGCTCAACAAATCTCCGAAGGTCCTTTCATGCCTACTTTTAAAATACAAGGTCAGGTTTACCATTTGATAGGATCTCTTTTGCCTGAAGACCAACCTAAGTTTCTTCAAATATATTTTGTATCCGACTACAACGAACAGTCGAATATAAGAAATCAATATTTCCCAAATTTAAATGCTGAACTCATTTCACAACTTCAGAACATGTTGCATCAGATTAATTCGTATGTATGCAGTTTTAAATCGGCATTAGAAGCTCTTCCTCGAGATGATGATAACAATTATAAAATTGTTATAAATGCCGATAGGCGTCCAACGCAGGAACACCCTGGGCGTTATAATGCTCCATCCACGAATGAAGTTGCTGTGGTATTGGTCGACCAGGAATGTGATAGGCGTGATATCGTTATCCGTTCCAGAGACAATCGTTTACAACGTATTTACGAAACCCACAGGGCTTACGACGGTTTACAATATCCTTTGATATATTGTCGAGGGGAAGATGGTTATAATTTTGCTTTATACCAAACTGATCCGCATACAGGCGCACCTATTTATAATAAAAAGATTTCATGCCTTCAATTTTACTGTTACCAAATGCAAGTAAGACGGATTAGGTTTGTATACTTGCAACGTTTTCGTGGCTTATTCAATCAGTTTATTGTAGACATGTACGCAAAAATTGAAACCGAAAGATTAGTTTATATACGATCTAATCAAAGGCAGCTGCGCGCTGAAGAATACGTGCACATTCGCGACGCCATGCAGCAAGATAATGGATACGGTGAATATGGGCCGTTTAGTTATTTTGCCCTCTTCTTTTACTGGTGGTCCACGCTACATGCACGAACGTACTCAAGATGCTTTTTGCTACGTAAGAAAATATGGACGTCCCGACTTATTTATTACTGTAACTACCAATCCTAAGTGGGATGAAATCACTCGGGAGCTTCTTGAGGGTCAAGCACCGCATGACCGCCATGATATCATCGCAAGAGTTTTTCATTTAAAATTAAAATCAATGATAGATCTATTTACCAAAGATAACATTTTTGGAGAAGTATTGTGTTATATGTATAGTGTTGAATGGCAAAAACGCGGCTTACCCCACGCACATATCCTGCTTTGGTTAAAAGATAAGGTTCGACCTAATGATGTAGACAGTTTAATCAGTGCTGAAATTCCAAGTCCGATTGCAGATTCCGAGTTATACGACATTGTTAAAACTCATATGATACATGGTCCATGTGGTGCATTTAACGTGAATTCTTCTTGCATGCAAGACGGTCGTTGCACTAAAAGATATCCAAAAGCCTTAGTGGAAGAAACTGTAACAGGACATGATGGATACCCGTTATATCGTCGCCGTTCAAGAGATACTGGTGGTTTCACTGTTGAAAAGCGAGTGTCTGGACAACAGGTTATTTTAGACAATAGGTGGGTCGTTCCGTATTCTCCTGTGTTGTCCAGAGCATTTCAAGCTCACATAAATGTTGAAATGTGTAATAGTGTAGAGTCAATAAAATATATTTGTAAGTACATTAATAAGGGCAGTGACCAAGCTACATTTGCTTTGAGAAATGAAAATGATGAAGTTACAAGATTTCAGTCAGGCAGATATATAAGTTCTTCAGAAGCTGTGTGGCGGATCTTAAGTTTCAACATTCATGAAAGATATCCACCTGTGACTCATCTGGATGTTCATCTTGAAGGCGGTCAACGTATATATTTCAACACCGAAAATGTCACAGAACGGTTAGAGAACCCTAGACAAACAACTTTATTAGCATTCTTTCGACTTTGCCAAACTGATGATTTTGCAAAATCTCTTTTATATGAAGAAGTTCCATCGTATTATACCTACGATAAGCAACGAGGTGTCTTTAATCGTAGACGCCGTGGCAGGCCTGTAGATGGCGAGTCCGGTATTTTCAAAGAACATGTTCTTGGTAGAGTATACACCGTTCATCCTAACAACGCTGAGTGTTTCTATTTGCGATTATTATTACATACTGTGCGAGGACCAACCTCATTTATAGATTTGAGAAAAGTAGACGATGTTGTTTATCCCAGTTATCATGCAGCTTGCCAAGCGCGTCATTTGCTTGAAAATGATCAGCATTGGGATGACGCTTTAGCAGAATCCTGTGTTAGTGATAATCCAAGACGGTTACGTCATTTATTTGTAACATTACTTACATTTTGTAATTTGTCAGATGCTGTACAATTATGGGAAAAATATAAAGACAAATTTTCAGAAGACTTTCTTAGAAATATATCTAACAATGATGAAGGCACAACTAATGATAATTTCCGTGATCTTGCCATAAATCAGTGCTTATTAGCTCTTCAGGATGAGTTAACAGCAGTTGGCGGTAAATCACTATGTGAATATGGTTTGCCAACACCAACCTCAGTCGGAGAGGTAACTAATAGGGAATATTCCGCAGAGATTGGTTACAACTTAATGGAACTGCTGACAACATTAGAAAACGGTGTCCCAATGATGACTGCAGAACAACGTTCAGTTTATGACCGCGTGTGCGGAAGTGTTCAAAATAATTTGGGAACAATATGGTTTTTAGATGCACCTGGAGGAACTGGGAAAACCTTTTTGACTAAATTAATATTGGCTTATGTTCGAAATCAGCGTAAAATAGCTCTTGCCGTAGCTTCATCTGGGATAGCTGCAACATTGCTACCAGGAGGTAAAACGGCTCACACTATGTTCAAAATACCAATTGATTTAGATCGCACGGAAAGTCCAACCTGTAGTATTTCAAGAAATAGCGACAAAGCAAAGGTATTACGCGAGTGTAATTTAATCATATGGGATGAATGTACGATGGCCCATCGAAAAGCAGTAGAAGCGGTAGATAGAACTTTAAGGGATATAAGACAAAATGATCGACCAATGGGCGGTATCACGGTTTTATTTTGTGGTGATTTCCGACAAACCTTACCGGTAATACCACGGGGAACCCGAGCTGATGAGGTTAGGGCTTGCCTGAAAAGCTCTTATTTGTGGCGTGATATACAATCGGTGCATTTGACTATAAACATGCGAGTGAGAACTGGAGATAACCCGGATGATAGTCAATTTTCTGATTCATTATTAAAGATTGGTGAAGGTACCTATCCACAACTACACCAAGGAAAACTTATTCTGACGCCTGAATTATGTTGTATAGTGCAATCTCAACCACATCTTATATCGTCAGTTTACGGTGACGTAACAAATATATTAAATAGGGACAATTCCTGGCTATGCGAAAGATCTATTTTAACTCCTCGCAATGACCAGGCATCTGAGATTAATAACAAAATACTGTCGAATATACAGGGGGAAAGCAAAGTTTATAGATCAATAAATAGAATGGTCGATGAACAAGAAGCAACTAATTACCCGATAGAATTTTTAAATTCTTTAAATATGCCCGGACTTCCTTCTCACGAAATTTGTTTAAAAATTGGCATTCCGATTATTCTACTCCGAAATTTAAGACCACCACAACTTTGCAATGGAACTCGACTAAAAGTAACCCAGTTGCAACAAAATATAATCGAGGCTCAAATTTTAACAGGTTGCGGTGCAGGAGAAACCGTCTTTATCCCCAGAATACCCTTAATACCAAATAATTTTCCATTCCAATTTAAAAGGACGCAATTCCCAGTATCGGTGTGTTATGCAATGACAATAAATAAGGCTCAAGGGCAGACTTTTCATGTTGCCGGAGTAGATCTCGGTGTCAGTTGTTTCTCGCATGGTCAGTTATACGTTGCTCTTTCCCGTGTTAGCAGTTCTAGAAATCTTTATGTTCACGTGCCGGACGGGTCAACTTTCAATATAGTTTACCCGGAAGCTTTGCGCTAAAGTATTTTGGTTCTATAGGTCCTTAAGCCTCATGTGAACCTGATGTAAATAATATTACCAATACATTTTAAATTAATAATACACAAGGAGTTACACGCTGACGTAGTCGCGGGCACAGCTATCTATACTTTTCTGCCGGAAGTCACTATTCCACGCGGACGAAGTCGCGGGCAAAAGCTAGTATCTAATAAAAATAAACATGCCTTATTGAGTATGGTTTATTATATTATTTTTATGTAATAAACAAGGATTGAACGATTGCCGCCCAAAAAATAAAAAAGATGACTCTACTCATACTAATTCTGGCATTTATCAGCAATATTTAAGCGGTTTTAGGTTTGTCTGTACTGTATATCAATACAGTAACTTGGATTGACTATGAAAGGTGATTAGCAGCTATTATAATTTTATTTATAATTTTATTAGGTATTATTACAAACTGACGTGTTTTGATCATTTATATATGTGCAACTAATTTAAAAGATATTTACTTCAAATGAATAAAACAATCAATCTTTATCTAGAATTCGTTTTGAGTGTGAAGCCTAAAAAAATATAAATATTTAAAAGCAAAACCTTAATTAACAGAACACTTATCTCTAAAAATATAACATTTATGTTATAACTTCAAATATAGTGCCTTTATATTTGGAAATTGCACAAATTATCCAGATAAGATAGGATTTTATACAACTTAGTCACTTCTCAATGTATACTAACTACAACACTGTATACTATTTAAGTCTGAAGAAGTTTATTACCAAAAGTTTAATATAAAGTAGTAAGGTAAGATGATTACATATTTATAAATTAAAAAGTTGTAAATATAACGTACCTGAAACTTTTCGAAGTGTTCACGTTCAGCATCCAAGCTGTTTTTCTTCAATTGAAGTACTTTTGGTAACGATAATGACGCCATAGGATTTGCACATGTAAAGGACGACGACAACAAAATTAAGAAGGATCGAGTCTCGATCTCTCAGACGAAACTTTCTTTGCACAATTATATTCTGCAAACTTTATCCCGAAACCATACACTAAAATATGTTTTTTGTTTTCGAAAAAATTAATTTCGGCGAAAATTTCTTTTAAAAATATAATCTAAATACACAACATTTCACGAACACAGCCACTGAAAAACTGTGTAGAAGAATGTCTTATGTCAAATGTCAATACTCAATTGTCATGTGTCAATCGTGAATCGTCATTCGATGTCATTCACACGATGACATTCGATGTTGAAAAGACAGCTTGTTCCAAAGAGAAGTATTTAGACAGGCTCGTACACAGGCTCGTACTTTGAACGAATAAAGAACCCCATTCAAGGACTGATTAGGCAAATCCTTGCGACGATCGATTTATTATTAGTAGCGGCATGCAACTCTTACTGTTACCATTACTGCGCACAAGTCAAAAATTAAGATTGAAGGGGCCACGGGGGTTGAGCTTCCAATGTACAGTCGCGGTAAAATTTTATTTTTGTATTTTATAATAATTGATAATTTTTGTTTTTGCTTTTTATTATGTTTTGCTACTCTTTCTTCGATCTTTGATTTCCTTTTTAATGTAATAATATGTTAAAACTCCCTTACCCTACATAAAAAACATCTTTGCATTAAAAAAAATAACTAATAAAAAGAGCGTGTGTGCCGAGCACACTTTTTTTGACAAGATTCAAAGATAAAAAAACGTCGCCTTACTCCATGACGTGACGGTATATGCGACCTTGAAATTTTACCCTCGACGCGCCTAACGAAGTTTCACTTCAAAACGTGCGCTCTAAAACTTATGTTAACGTGTTTTTACTTTTTACATGTATAGGTCTAAAACCTACTCTTATTACTACTACTAAAGTTATAAATTTTAACACCCATTTAAACTTATAATATTTGCGTGCGTGACAGTTCCCAGTACCCTCTGTTAATTGCTCCGAGACCCTCGCGCATCTATCCTATCTATTTCGTTCAGTACTGGAGTAAGCATTACATAAAAAATTGTATTAAAATTATACAGCCAATAATAATTTAAAATAATTATTGTATTACGGGCGCGACAGTAGTCAGTACCCATGCATCATGCATGCGTGCATGCGTGCCGCCACGCAATATGTACAATGTACGTGTGATTATATTTAACTAATATTATAAAGCTGAAGAATTTGTTTGTTTGAACGCGCTAATCTCGGTGTTAGATAGCCCATTTATCGAGGAAGACTATTCAAGCTAAGACTAACAGGAGCGGAACATTCATCATCAGCTGGTTCACATTTAATATCTAGAAAAATCATCAACGGCCACTATTAAAACTTTCAAGTGTACTTTAAATATTGTCGCATCATCGCATCGGTATTATTTTTTGGTCAATCCTGTGGTTATTGACCAATCTATATCTCCGAGATCTTTAAGATCTATATCTTTGACACAGCCGACAGCGTCACTTTTATTTTCTGTGGCGTAGCGCGCGCCGTTTTGTTGTTTTCAATTGTCATTTGTTGATTTGTCATATGTCATTTCGGTAAGGTTGTTCGGCAGTGGTCTTTTGTGCGAGTAATTTTTATTTTTCTTCGTATTTTATATTAAAATACAAAAGTATTAAAAAAACAAAACTTAGTGATCTTTTACTTGAAGATACGTTGCAGTTTATTAAGCCAGCAATGGAATTTCTAGAATATAACGATGTTTCTGCCGAAATAAAAGGCAACATGGTAAGTTCACATGCTTGAGTCCTATACCCTGTTGTTATATTATAAAAAAGGAGAAATGTTCGAAAAGACTAATTTTTAAGAAGTTTTAGGTTGACTATATCTATTACCTACAAATTTACACAACCGTAGAAACTGTTTACGTTTATGTTTTTTTATTTAGGTCTTCATTCTTTATAAATATCACAAATATAACATATTAACACCTTCCTTTTTTAAGGTTCCTGGGCGGCTAAAGATGACAGATCAAAGTATTATATTTAAAAACAGTAAAACAGGAAAAGTGGAACAAATATCTGCCAATGACATTGAGCTTGTAAACTTTCAAAAGTTTATAGGATCATGGGGACTTCGGGTGTTTCTTAAGAATGGGACTCTGCACAGATATGGCGGTTTTAAAGAAGGGGTAAATATTACATTTTGAGTACCTTATATCAATAGAAAGGGCCAATAAACAAGATAATGCATGTAACATACATTCAGGAATTCACAGCATTATTGTTCAGATTGCAGATAGATTATATAAAATTTCATTAGTAACATAGGGTATATTTTTATTATTATTTTGTTTTTAGCCCAAGTAGATCTGGGATGAGTGGCTTGCTTATAATAAAACAATCTATTTTATTATCAATGATGTTTTTAATGTTGCTTTACTATTTTAAACTTGTTGTTTATTTGTTCTTGACTTTTATGACTTAATCCAATAAGTTTTTATCAACAATAAATAATTGGATATGAATTTTCCATTTGAAAATGTATATTTCTTATACAATGGTATATTGTTCTTTCATAAATTAAAAAAAAAAGTGAAATAAATGTTTCCATTTTGATGTATCGGTAACCTATTAAAAACTCGAATTTCTATTACCCGAATCTTAAAACCCCGAAAACGGTTGTTAGAACTTTTAAAAGACAGATGTAATGAATGACAAATTTTTTAAATTCCTCTTTAATTTCCCAGATGAATCAATTTCCAGATGCACCAAAACCAGATTTTTAAAAAGTATTTTTTTGTTTCCCGTATTCTCATAATACAGATCTCATTATACCAGATTCTCAGAATACTTTTTTTTGTTTCCCATCGTACCATTTTCCAAATAAACTATTGCCAAATTTTCATAAATTTTTTATTTGGTTCCCATATAATCGTATAACAGATAAACTATTGCCAGATTTTCATAATCTTTTTATTTGATTTCCATACAATCGTGATTATACCTTTACTATCGACTGAAAATAAACATTGTCAGTAAGTAAATTTATTGTTGTACTTGTTGTATTGTTTTACCGGTTTTAGTGTCAAAGTCGACTCAGTAGGTTAGGTTTGAACTACGACCCCCACGCTAGAACTGACTCGCTATTGTTTTACTTGCCCATTACAGAAAGGTTTAAGTGTCAAATTTGACTCAGTAGGTTAGGTTAGGTTTGAAGTGTGACCCCTCACGCACGAGCCGAGCGAGCGAAGCGAGCGTGCCGCGGCAGCGGCCGGCGAGTGCCAGAACCGACTCGCTATTGTTTTACTTGCCCATTACAGAAAGGTTAAAGTGTTAAAATCTATTCAGTAGGTTAGGTTAGGTTCGTGCTGCGACCCCCTGGAAGGATTTCGTTTTGCTGGATATCGTTTATTTTAATTTCAAAAATCTGGATATTGTTTGTCTGGATATCAATTAACTGTATTTAAAAAATTTGTGTTTTAAAAATCTGGCTTTCGTGCATATGGATTACGGTCATCTGGATTTTGTGCATTTAGATTTCGTATGTCTGGAACTCATTCGTCTGGATTGTAAAACGTCGTACAAATAAAGAAATGGGCAAATGAAATTCGGAGTTGCGATTATATGGCAAACAAAACTTCGAAATTTTAAAATTCGGGGTTATGAAAAAATGTCCAAACGTTTTCTGGATTATGATATTCGGAATATTAAAATTCGAGATTAAGATAGGTAACCTGATGTATCTTATTGGGCTTATAACTTGTAAGATGCGTCTATATATGCTTATTGGAAATTTTCTTATAGGAACAAGAGAAAGTTGCAAAGTTCTTCAAATCAAGTTACAACAAGGATATGTTAGAAAAAGAATTGTCCCTTAAAGGCTGGAACTGGGGGACGGCCAAGTTCAATGGAGCAGTGCTCAGTTATAATGTTGGGACACACACAGCTTTTGAAATACCGTTACATTATGTGTCACAGTGTAATACAGGGAAGAATGAAGTGACGTTGGAATTTCATCAGGTATGTGATTCCTAATATATACTTTTTTTTAAACCATCTTTATAAATACCTTGTTCAAATAAAAATTCAATATTTTTATGATCTTAATTATTTATTCTCAAAACTACTACTAATTACTATTTAATTGTTTTGTTCAAAATGATGTTTATTGAACTCAGACTGAATAATGAACAGACGTGTGGTTGGTTGGTGGAGATTCGTCTGCTGATGCATCTGCGGATGTGTATTGAAAGCATTACATACTCTAATTTTGCTCTAACATTAATAAGGCTGTACTGTGAAAACAGAATTTGCTACAGCAGCTAGCTCATCTAAATTAAAAGGGATCTTACATGTTTATAAATTAATTTCATAATACACATAGAAGTTATTATAAATAAGGAAATTTTAAATCAAAGTTCGAGTAAACTAATATCTTATATGAGCCACATTCCATTTTAAATGTTTATGCAGGCACAGTCGACATTAGCGCAAATATTAACTCATTATTACATTTGACGTATTTATAAGATGATTTGAACCAAACAATGTGATTTTCTTCTCATAATCAGAATGACGACACACCCGTATCCTTGATGGAGATGCGATTCCACATTCCGACGAGCGAATTGGCGGGTGACATGGACGCAGTGGAGGCATTCCACCAGCAAGTGATGAACAAGGCCAGCGTCATCTCTGTGTCTGGTGATGCTATTGCAATCTTCAGGGAGTTGCAGTGTCTTACGCCTCGGTATGAATGTTGTGTTTAATTCTATTGGTTTTTCCTTATATTTTGTAGTATAAAAAAATTAGGTATATAGATATCAAAATTATTTGTTGTAGTGTTTAAAATTTTTGTATATTGTTATATGATTTATTCAAGGTGTGAGGAATAATAATTAACATAAAAAAATAGAAAGGAAATATATTAATAATTTAATTGGAGTCAAAATTTAAAAAGATTGATTGATCATGTTGTTCATGCATCATATTTCTAATAAGAAGGAATCTATTGTCAACATAATATTATGTTATAATCTACTTAGATTTTTTTATACAAATTTTAGTATTTCTAATAAGTTACAATATATTCATATTTCAGTGGTCGCTACGACATTAAAGTGTTCCAAACGTTCTTCCAACTTCACGGTAAAACGTTCGACTACAAGATACCGATGTCGACAGTACTACGTTTGTTCCTTTTGCCTCACAAGGATACGAGACAGATGTTCTTCGTTGTGTCTCTGGACCCGCCGATTAAACAGGGTCAAACGAGATATCATTATTTGGTGCTATTGTTCGGGATTGAGGAAGAAACTAGCCTGGAATTGCCGTTCACTGAGTGAGTTATTTCTAAGTTGTTTTGATTGAATAACGTAATAATAATAGTTATGATGAATTTGAAATACTTAAAATTGCCAAATAACACCAAAAGATATTGTTTATTCATTGACCTAAATATTTACGTAGGGTTTGTGATCCGAAATTGATTAATCGAATTACCTCATCATCTAAGTACTTTCAGAGTAATAAATTGGAATGTAACTATGAATATTTCGATTCTAATTCATTATTATATTTAAAGGTTTCTTTTATAAAAGAAGGATCGCCTGGTAATGGAAAGTTTAGCTGTGTATTCTAAAAAAATTCCCGAAGTTCTGAATTTCGAATATTATGCACTCAGCACTATAATATGAAACTTACGATACCTACACATAGTTTTATCGTAATATTGAAAAAGACTAAGTAGTCAAGGGATTTTATAATTCCTTTTTTGTTATACTTGCATGTGAAAAATATAAATATTTATATATCCCCATCTAAAAATATATGAATATTTCAGAGAGGAGTTAACAGAAAAATATGAAGGTAAAATTACAAAAGAGCTATCGGGACCTACATACGAGGTGCTCGCGAAAATCATGAAGGTCATCATCAACAGACGCGTGACTGGACCTGGAGACTTTTTGGGGTAAGCTAGCGTAAATTATTTATGGATTTAAAATACATTATTGATGACCTATTTGTATTATGTAGGTACTTGTAATTTTTTTTGTCGTTTCACAAAATATATTGAGTTGGAGGTCGACCTATTCCGGTAACTTTACTTATAACTTACTCATAATAAATTTTCGTAAAATTTGTTGTTTCACAAAATATACTGAGTTGCAGGTCGACCTTTTCCCGTTAAGGGTGTGTAGTTAATATAGTTTCTGACTGATTTGTCCATGAAACACCCTATCTTAAAATTTACTGTTTTCGAGGCAACTGCTTTTTTTTTTCTTATAGAAAATACCTACTACTCTGTTTAAAACTGAATAATAGGATCTTTTACTACCGATTACACAATAGAGACGAAAAGTGATGCGATCAACTACTTAAAACACCACAAATCCGAATATTTCGACTATCGCAGCTAAAATGCATTTAAAAATCATTAACAATAATACAACTTTTATTACTTTATTTAACATTTCTATAAATATTATTGCATTACAATTTCCAGACATCACAAGACGCCAGCGATCGCGTGTTCGTACAAAGCAGCAGCGGGTTACCTGTATCCACTTGAAAAAGGGTTCATCTATGTACATAAACCACCAGTTCATATACGATTTGAGGAAATTGCTTCTGTTAATTTCGCTAGAGGTGGCGCTTCTTCTACTAAGTGAGTTTATATTAAAATGTGTATAGAATAGTGTTATATTTTGTTAATAAAAAATGGTTGCCTGTAAAGTCGGTTTTACGGGCGAAGATTTTACGTGACAACGTCTTTTTCTCGGTAGAATATTTATGTGCTGCGCGCGCGGCAGACCGCGGGCCTCTCTCTCGTTCGGTGACTCATCGTAACGTTACCGAGCGTTACACTTTTTCATAAGTGACTCCCAGCCGCAACCTAATTTAAGACGTTGTCACGTCAAAATGTTTAAAAGATACTAAAATTCTTGTTCTTGTATAGCATTCATAATAAGATTTAAACTATTAACTTTTGGAAATCTTAGCAAGGTATTATCTACTTTCAAAAAAAAATGGTTGCCTGTAAAGTCGGTTTTACGGGCGAAGATTTTACGTGACAACGATCATAGTTGAGTGGGAGAGAGACGCAAGGCATTCGGCGGGCCTCTCTCTCGTTCGGTGACTCATCGTAACGTTACCGAGCGTTACACTTTTTCATAAGTGACTCCCAGCCGCAACCTAATTTAACCCAGTTGTTACTATCGTTCTTTTAAAAGGACGCACCATAAATAAAATTATTATTAACAATGAGGGCATTTTTGAAAAAAATGTTTATATTCATTTGGCACCTCACGGTTGTAGGAATTGGAAAATTAAAGTGTTGTGTCGTTTTATAACAGTGGTATATTTTTAAATTATTTTAGAATTTCTGCCATTTTCCATTGATAAATCAAGTTAAATGTATTATCAATAAATTACAACAAATTACTTGATTTATTTTAAATACACGTAATTTGAAACGTGTTTTATCAGAAATATATATTACCTACTATTAGATTACATTTTATTTGTGATATTTATGCAGTTTTAATTGCCGTTCTTTTAAAAGGCCAGTAGTAATATGTACTACTACAGAGTACTTTTTTGCGCATGCACTCTTTGAAGAGCATCACAGCATCGGCGAAGCCATGGTGCCCTACTATGGCGGCCATCCATGCAAGCAATTCATAAGAGGGAAACCAATAAGATGGGGGTATGAATTTTGGGTCGGAGCGACACGGTTAGGTTGCATAGTTTGGTGTGATCCATACCAAGGACAATCGAATGATGTTGGTAATCAAAACAAATACCAAAAGCCTCTGGGATTGGGTGCAAGCGTTGTATTACAGTATGCCGATGTACTGCGACAAATATAGGGCAAAGCTGCATTCCATTTATTTTTTAACAACTTTTTTACGTCCATTCATCTCATTGATGAACTTCGAGTACGAGGAATAAAGGCTACTGGCACAGTACGTGAAAATCGCGTCGCGAAATGCCCTTTGCCTGCTGCCTTTGAGAATTGAAAAAGACACCACGAGGTACATTCAAGCATCAATCGACCAGAGCAGAACAAATTTATTTTGCAAATGGAATGATAACAGTGTTGTGACTGTTGCATCAAATTTTGATACGATTCAGCCTGTGACCTGTGTCTACGGTAAAGAGATTTTCACAACAACAGAAGAAAAATATACTTGTCGTAAAAAAAGTACGAGAAAATGGGAGGGGTAGACAGATCCGACCAGAGCATCGGTTTGTACAAGACATCTATCAGAGGCAAAAAGTGGTATTTTTCTTTGACTTGTCATGGACTAGATATGGCAATACATAATTCTTGGCAAATATATAAGTAAAAGGGGGCCATTATGATTATCTCCACATTTGTAGAAGTGTTGGAACTGCTCTGCTCGAAACATATAAGAATGAGGAACGTAAAGGTGCTAGAGTTTCCGTGAAACCTCTGGATTTGATCCTTCGGTGTATAGAATGTCACAAGAAAGCCAATTTCTATTGTCCTAAATGTAATGGAACCTTGCATCCTAAATTATGTTTTGAAAACTTTCATATTGCTACATAAATATATGTGAAATGTATGTTGTCATTTTAATATCAAAGTCTACCTACTTAGTAGTACATATTACTACCGTCCTTTTAAAAGGACACCATTTTCCGGGATTTCCACGATAGATAAAATTTTTATACTATTTTTCCAGTTAAACTTTTTGCAATATGGACACAATATGTAAATTTCACCTTAATATGATAACAAAAATTGTTTCAGTAACATCTGGGTTAAGACGTTGTCACGTCAATAAATGAAATTTTAGCAATTTTTAAATTTAAGGACAACAAATATCACATTATAATATAGGGAAGGATAGGAAGGAATATAAGGAAGGAAGACTTAATTTTCTTTTTCTCATTTTACAGATCTTTCGACTTCGAAATTGAATTAAAGCAAGGCAGTGTCCACACATTCAGCAGTATTGAGAAGGGCGAATACGACAAATTGTTTGATTACATCACATCAAAGAAACTGCATGTTAAGAACACTGGCAAGAATGTGAGTATGCCTTTAAAAAATTTATACTTCAAGTTACATATTATGTTATACAATATTTTGATTTTGATGTGTATAACCACATGTCGACTTTATAAAACTTTCCAAATGCAAGAAAACACAAATATATGATTTACACAATCTCTCATAATGGTACAATTTTAATTGAACTTGTTATCTTTATTTCAAAATTTGCCTTAGAGCTAGCGCGCACGAGCAACTTTGTCTCCGCAACTATTTTGTCTCCGCAACTATTTTGTCTCTCCACCCATGGGCTAGTATGAAAGTGCGCGCACGTAGCGACGCAACTCCCCATACAAATTGATGGGAGAGACAAAATAGTTGCGGAGACAAAGTTGCTCGTGCGCGCTAGCTCTTATGATTTCTAAAACAATGTATATATTCCGTATTTAAAATAAGCACAAATACATGACACATCACACACACAAAATTACTATCCAATAGAACACTACAATCAATAAACTCAAACATTTATTTATTCAATAAGACTTCATAACATATTTTTACCATTTACCGCGGATAAACCGCCATTGAAATACGACATAATAATAATTAAAATTCCATTCTATCGTCGTCTGTCGTGCAATTTATATGTATTTCATTTTATGTCATTAAATTGTTGTGTAAAGCTTTCAATCAATCATTAATTCCAGGACAAAGCGCTATACGACGACGACTTCGGCGACTCGGACACAGAGAAGGAGCCGGACGCGTACCTCGCGCGGGTCAAAGCGGAGGCCAAGGAACGGGACGATAGCGATGAGTCTGACGAGAGCACGGACGAGGACTTTAACCCCGAGAAGGCTAAGGAGAGCGATGTGGCGGAGGAGTAAGATTTTTTCTGATCGATTAATTTTATTGTATACGAGCTGTTGCCCGCAGCTTCGCCTACGTGGAAAAAATAAATTTTCATCGTACAAACTTTCATCCCTTATTTTACCCCTTTAGGGGATGAATTTTCTAAATTCCTTTCTTAGCGGATGCCTACGTCCTAACATCTACCTGCATGCCAAATTTCAGCCCGATACGTCCAGTGGTTTGGGCTGTGCATTGATAGATCACTATATCAGTCACCTTTGAGTTTTATATATATATATTGGAATATAGAAGGATGGAATAAAATAATAGAATGGGTCATATTTTTTGAGAGGAGTTAGGAGGAGCGGGCTTTTGTGTGTTGGACATGTAGCAAGGTTAAATTGTGCTGATTTGTGAGGAATAAGTGGTCAGTGGTTTAGAAATAAGAATGTAAATAAGGCAATAGCTCGCGCGGGTTAAAGTGGAGGCCAAGGAGCGGGACGATAGCACGGACGAGGACTTCAACCCCGATAAGGCTAAGGAGAGCGACGTGGCTGGGGAGTTAGTGACTTTTGTGCATTTAGATTATAGAATATACAAGCGAGAAATAAGGGTTTAATGCCTGTTGTGTTTTGGACATATAGAAAGATAAAAGTGTTCAATAATGCGGGTATAGTGTAACAAATTATGAGAAATTGAAATAAAAAGTAAGAGCGTAAGAGGGGCGTGTATAGCTTGCGCGTTAATGCGAAGGCGACGGTAAGACAAGCGATGTGGCTGAGGAATTAGTGGCTTTTGTGTTATGTGTAGAATGTAGGAACAACACAAAAGCACTCTTGGAACCCACAAATACTCTTTGGATAATGTAATTTTTTATTCAAAAATTAACATACAATATTTTTCTAGGTATGACACAAACCCATCGTCATCAGAAGAATCAGACGCGTCGGACGCTTCAAAGGGCAGCAAAAAGGAAAAGAAGAAGGAGAAGAAACCTAAGAAGACCATCACAATTGTAAGATTAAATTATTTCTTATTTTTAAAACATTATAACAGATGAACCTTTTTTGGCAAGCTGCTCAATAATTTAAATTTTTTAAATATAAAAATATAAAGATCAATATAAATTTATAAAGAATAGAAAAAATTCGATCACGAGGCGGGACTCGAACCCGCATCCTTTCGCGCCATTCCGGGGCGGATGCCTGACCAATTCAGCCACTCGTGACCCGCCAGAGCAATCGAATTTATTCTATTCTTTCAGTTTTATGTGTCTAAGGGACACACCGCGCGCCATCTATTGAGATGATTAACAACCATCTCAAAACATATACAGCCGTACAAATAAACGAGTTATAACATTTTATGATAAGAATAAACTAAGAATAAGGAAAAATCATACAAATAAACACGTAATAAATGAAACCTAGTATAACGTCGTAATAAGTATTCATACTAATGCTATTTCGACGTTATTCCGGCTACCACCCTAGTATAAGTCTGACATAACCGAGTTATAACATATCTTTTGGTACATTGTGCTGTGTTTTACAAGTTTTAGAATCAATTTTTAATCTAAATTTGAGATAATGGCAATGAGAGTAATACGAGAAGTAGAATAAGTTGAGAAAATTAATAATTTCATTAAGTATTGAAATGTATAAATGTCAAAACATACGAAATTATGAAAAACCCTTTTGATATTTTATAATGTTTTATTTATTAAACAATACATACATAAAACTTATTTCTAAACTTATCACAATGATATTAACTTTCGTAGAAAATATAAATCTTCTTAAGCTTGGAGTTGTATGTTTTTAGCTTGTTTTTAGTACCATTTATTTGGCTCTCTATCTCAAGGCAGACGCGGTGGTGATTTCTTTTCCGTTCTCCAGATAGCTTACTTTAAGATAGTGTTCTCTTTCATTGGATTGCATATTTTATGATATTTAAATTATTTCCAATAATATTTAACAAATAAATAGACAGAACATCGTATGATGAAACTTCAACAATAAATTTGAGAGAAGTCAAACGAGCGTCAAAATGACAGCACCAAGGCATAACCATAGACAAATTCAATGTTTTCCATAATTTTATGAATGAATTGCTACGTTGCCGCTTCGCGCCTATTGCATAGTGGGAGAATAGTTACATCGACGTTATTTCAAGTTTATTTGTAAGAAATTATGACATCCTTATTATTTATTTATTCTTATCATACCTATTCATTGCATAAGGTTTGAATAAGCAAGTTTTTATTTGTACGGCTGTTATAAAGATCAATTTTATTCATCAATAATTTTGCACATGTACTTTTTTAATTAGATACTTCATGTATTTAGAAAGTAATAATGCGATCTTATAAAAACATATTGAATCTGCCAATTTGTTAAATAGTTGTTATAATATTTTTAAAACGCTTTTATTAGCTTCACTCCTTAGATTCGATTTTGACCCACTTTAAATTTAATTAAATAATTTTAATGAAACTAGATTTAATTCAAAATTTATACACTTATCAAGGATTGGTGACATGCATGCATGGTAACTAAAATACACGCTTAATTTTTTTTTAATTATATTAATTATTTTATTAACCTATACACGTTTCCAGTCGGAAGCACCCCGCAAACGCAAGGAAAAGTCTAAAAAGCGGGAGAAAGACGCTAACGCTCCCAAGCGGCCGTCCACCGCGTTCATGCTGTGGCTCAACGAGAACAGGAAGAAGATCATCGATGAGAACCCCGGGATTAAAGTTACAGATGTCGCAAAGAAGGGCGGCGAACTGTGGCGCGATATGAAGGATAAATCTGTGAGTATTACAGATGAAACATAATAAAAAACGAAGTTAGAATTTCAGTATTAACATATGATTGAAATTTCATAACTATAGTATGTTTTTGACGCGACTGAGTAAGATCTTTTGTAAGGTATTCCAAGCAGATAAAGATCTAGTCACTTCAAAAACATTTTTTTAATTATGATTGATGAAAAAAATACTTCGATAGTTGTAAATTTGTTTCACTTAGATACTGACGAGTGGCATAGGGAATACATATTATAATCACTAATAACACCGGTAGTATTACAGATGTTTTGCCTACCTCTTAATGTGACCTATTTAGCTTTAATTATCTAAGAAATCAGTAAAGTCTAAATTAAATGTTTATTCCATTACAACTTACAATAACAAAAATTGTAGTTTAAATGTCTCTATACCAAATATTTAACTCACAGGAATGGGAAGAGAAAGCGAACAAAGCGAAAGAAGAATACAACCAAGCGATGAAAAAGTACAAAGACAGTGGTGCGGCTGACGAGTTCAAGCAGAAGAAGAAGCAAGCGGAGAAAGAGAAGAAACAAGCGGAGAAGAAAAGTAAAGCACCGGCGAGTAAGAAGCCCAGTAAGAGTGGGAATGCTGGTACAGGGACACAGAAGTTCACCAGTAAGGAGTATATCGAAGATGATGATAGTTCCTCCGACTCGGACAGTGATAAGAAAAAGGAGAGCAAAGATGTGAGTTGTTTTATATTAAGGGCTTGGTCTAGTAGTGCAAACAAATGCATCCTGTCATCCTATATGTAAATAATACAAATGTACTAAGGGAAAGTTGCTCCACTTCATTTTTAAAAATTAAATCATTCGTATGCATAATTTAATATTCGTAATAAGTACCAAAAATGACAATTTGAAACAATTTTCGTGAAAATTACACCGGGTGATTTTTTTTATCAGTACACAAAATTTGCGAATACGTTCTATTGATATCTTCAACTTCATGTTTATATATAACTGATCAACTTTTACAAATAAATTTGGACGAAATATAAAAAAAAATAAGCTTTCCATACAAAATGCATAACTCTATACATTTTTTTCGACCTAAGTTTCTTAGTGAAAGTTGTTCAGTTTAAAAACGGATAAACAAATTTTGTATATATAATAAAAAAAAATGTAATGTTTGTGTTAAAAAATTATAAAATAGAAAAATACGCAAATGAAAACAAAAGATATTTATTTCTGACTAGCTTCCGCCCGCGACTCCGTCCGCGTGGATGTCGGTCTTCGCGTGGATGGTTTATTTCTCCATTTTGAACTGGGAAGACGTTACTCACTAAATTAATATTAGACGATCACTCTCGCTCGCCACACTGGACACGTCCGCTCGCATCAAAATTCATAAATTATATGCATCGCGCGGAACGCCGTCCTTATATAGGAGTCGAGGAGGCGCGTGGTGTCGTGCGGCCCGCGTGTGCCGCAAACGGTTCAAGCCAAATCCGACTTTTGGCGCTACAGGTTACATCGCTGAATCCACTGCGGGTAACGCAACGTGTGTTCGCGGTTCTACATAACAACGTCTATATATAAAACTGAAAAATTATGATTTATTTTTTTTCTTCGTATTTTTCCAGGATAAAAAGTATTCCATTTTATGCCCAGGATAATAAGCTATAATTATACCAAGTTTCATTGAAATCGAACCATTAGTTTTCACGTGATGCCTTCACATACAGACAGACAGACAGACAAAAATTTTTTTAATCATATATTTGTGTTTGGTATCTATCCAGTAACACTGCTATTTATTTTTTAAATATTTTCAAAGTACAGAATTGACCCTTCTACAGATTTATTTTATTATATTATATAGATTTATATTGATAAACCTAATAAATCTTTTGCTAGCATTCTGATGCTTTATCGGTTGCACTGGATTTTTCTCTTTTTTTTTCAATCGCTTGAATGATATAGGATGGGTCCTTGATGGGCATCGAATGCTGAAGTCTCGAATCTATCAATTCTGACAGTAGGCAATTTATGTAAAATCTTGATAATGGTCCATCATGTTATTTTGCCTAAACGTTACTTTTTTATATATTCTATTTTTAACGAATGATTCACTCCAGTCCAAACAGCAAATAAGCAGACTTCTGCTTCTGCAACGTTTAGTTGTCCCTGAATTTGGAAAAAATAGTCATGATTCTTATCTATGACAAAAGTGTTATTTTTTTGCATTGTATTTCAAATATTAAATTTTTTATTTTTAACCGCATCTTCCGCATTCATGTCTTTTGCCGGAATTAGACATTTAACTTCTACTAGTCCCATTTTCCCTTCTTGATATGGGAGTGTATAAAGTAAATTTTTTAGATATTTCTCGTTATACTTTTAAAAAGTTATTATTGTCATTTTGCTCATTAGGTAAAGTAATTTCGATATCAGTTTTAAGTTTTTTGATACCTGCAATAATAACGTCATAATCGCCTGCACAAACTTAACGATTACACCCTGTATACAATCCACCATCCACATTCATAATGTTTTCCTGTCCTCCTCTCCTTTACGCTGTTCACCGATACATTTCGACGACTGCGCGCTTCAAAAGAAGCTTCTTTCCGCGCACAACGAGTTTATGGAACGAACTTCCTCATGCGGTGTTTCCAAACGGTTACGACTTAGGGACCTTCAAGAAAAGAGCGTACTCCTACCTTAAAGGCCGGCAACGCACTAACAATGTCCCCGG
The DNA here is from genome assembly GCA_029959065.1 of Colias behrii. NCBI lineage: Eukaryota > Metazoa > Arthropoda > Insecta > Lepidoptera > Pieridae > Colias > Colias behrii. Next base: position 3,903,582 of record JARWMC010000013.1, read on the forward strand.
CATTGCTGGTGCTTATGGGCGACGCAGTACACTTAACATCAGGTGACGCGTCTGCTCTGTTGCCTCCTCTTATAAAAAAAAAAAAAAAAAAAAAAAAAAAACATTTTAAATGAGTAAATCTGCTACCACTGAAGGATGTTTCATTGTGATCAGCAAATTTTCACCACTGTTGTCGATTATTTGTTTTTCATTTTTAATCAGCAATTGGGAATCATCAGTTTTGTTTTTTGCAGATTGGTGATGTACCCTAACAATACGTCGAAAAGGGAAAGCATCAACGAATTATCGTTTTCGTCCTCTTTTTTTTATTCTGTGCGTCTCTGTTACTTGTGTTTGTTTAGTTCTCAACACCCATTGAATTTTCTATGTTATTGTGATCTTCCATAATCCATTACATCTGAGTTTTGATGATGTGATGATAATCCATTCGTTTTAATATTGGTACTTAGAGTTGGTGGACTACACTAGAAATGGTGGACTAAATTTGTCAGCGCGTCTGTAAGATCAAAATATAAAACCAACATCCTGTATTTAAGTTACAAAATTAATAATCAAACAAAATGCCGCTACGTTTAAAATGACTAGAAGAAAAAATTAAAACACCTCGTCATATTATTTTGGAGTAAACAAATCATTTTCCCCGTATGGGGATTTCCCCGGATGAACTTGGGAAGTTCAAGTTCTCAATACAAGTTTATATTATATTTCGTATTTCTCAAACGAAAAATAAACATTTTTGGAACTTCAAAAAAAAATTATATTAAAAGAAAATTTATGAGCTTACTTTAGTTTTAAAGAAATATACATCCCTTTACTGACACCCCGTAAAATAAAGAAATTGTTGCCAATCACCTTTGTAATGTATTTGGTTTCATTAACTTTATGTTCGAAGATAATTTTTTTTCTAGTAGTTACACGCATATTTTTTTCGTTTATTTTCCATATCGAAATCAAATGTTTAAAAATACGAATATTTGCACAAAACTAAGATAAAAATAATCAATTAACAAAAATATTAAATTTAATGAAGTAGAGCAACTTTCACTTCGGTATGAAGGAAAATCGAGCGTAGAGCACACGTCAGAACGCTCCGGCCCAAGGAGCGCGACTAAAGAAATTCGCTAGGATTTTTCCTAATTATTTTAAATATTTTTTTAATATTTAAAGAATTATCAAAATTCAAAAAAAAAAAATTTAAAGGATTAATACTCATTGGTCTTCAACCAACTCGAATAAATTAATGGAAAAAATAACTTTTAGCAGTATTTATCAATAGATTTTGTAAGGCAAAAAATGGGAAATTTAATGAATTTATAACGTTCTAATTAGGAAAATCATAAGTTTTTCGGCAATTGTATTCAGCAGATTTTAATAATGACTATATGAGGATATTTATGTGCTGATCAAAATGTGTAAATTGTATTATGTGTATGTAAATGCACAAACTTAGCTCGAAATGTCTTTGGGGGAAAGAGACTTATCTTGAAGGCCTGATTAAGGTAACATAAAGTAACTTTATAAATGTGAAAAAATTCACGCGCATTGCGTATATAACACTTATTGATAAACAAGAAAAAAAAATTCAGTTTATCATTTCATTAGCCGGGAAAAAATTGTCAAATAACTTGTTGAAAACGCAATTTTGCTAGACTGCAGCCTTAAGGATGGTTATTGTTGTATTGAATTATAAGTAATGATGAGGAATAATCTGGGTTACTGAGAAATAATGTTGAAAATGGTTTAGATTGATTTATTTTTGTTATATATTGTTTGATTTCAAAAACTATGAAGATAATGACTAAGTCTGTCAGTTATTTCAACTGTAACAATACAGTCCTTGCAGCAGGATAGAGATCAGTGAGGCTTAAATTATGTTGATGGTAAAATCAATTTTTTTTTTCAAATTTTATTCATAAAATTAATTGAATAATTTAAGAATAATATAGATTAGGTTGACTTCAAATGTGATTACTTATTAGAGACTAATTTTATAATGTGGTACTTAATTCATTGCTAAATTAGGACACTTGTGTAGTAAATTAATATTTCTTAGTACAGTTTGTTGATGTTGTTACTTGCACTGTTAACCCACTTGTTACTAACGTTCATCTCTCATTACTACTATGCGTCATATTATAATAATTAAAAATTTCGTGAACTAGGCACAATATACTTACTAAACTTTTATACAAACTGCTGAACTACTATACTATAAATATGCACATAAAATTATATAGAAAAGTTTATATTATTATGAATAATTATTAAAATCTTGCATTTCTTTTAAGGGACGTAAAATAATTTAGAAAAGTTTATATTATGCATTAAAATTAAAAACACGAATTTTCTTTTATTTTATTACAGAAAAAAGAAACAAAGAAAGAAAAGCCAAAGGCGTCATCATCAGAAGCGGAAGCGTCGTCAGGATCCGGTGATGAGAGCGGTAGCGGCAGCGGGAGCGATTAATGTGTATAAAACATTATTGTATGTTGTTGTTAAACACTTGGTTAATTATTTGCATGGTTTTAACTTTACGACTTACGTTTTATACTCTTGAGGTACGAAAAATGAGATTGAAAACAAAATGTGTTAAAAAAAATGTGAAAAGTTTGGTAATAAAAGATAGTCTAAGCCACATGTGCAAATTGGATGTTAAAAAACTATATAAAAAAAAAGAATAATATAATTAGGTGCCAAGCATTCCATATAGAACACATTACATAAAATGATTTTATGATGTTATCAAATTTTCACAGTATACATTTTCTGATTAAAATAAGACTTTTTATATGTGTAACAATTTTGATATTGCATTGCGCTCATAAATATACAGTCAATTTGATGTGTGTACAAATTTCGGTGTGAATCTAAAATTATGAAAATCGATTTCTACATGACAGTAGATAATTCGTTTTAGATAACATGTGTTGAATTTTTCGCAAATAAATCAAGTTCAAAAACCTGGCCTTACATGAAACCTATTATTCTGAGATAAAACTTCTTACAAATAAAAATAATTTATTTGTTATCTTTATAATTTTATTCATATACAAATAAGCACATTGTATTATTTTATAAACAGAATTCATCATAGTTTACTTACAATCTAGTACGTTTAGAGAAGTCATTTGAATCAATGGTTCTTTTAGATTCAGTTAATATAATTTTTGTTTCGTAACTATAATTTTTAACGTTATTTAGTAATTTGCAGGCTGTACATGTTCAACTATGTCATGTGTGTTTTCGTAAATCTCATGTGTGTATATAGTTTTTATCAATAATAACTGTTATTGTTAAGAAAATGTGATTTCAATTCCCAATTTTGTTAATTTTAGCGTTTGTAAGTGTACATAGGTCTTGTGTATTATTAAATTTAGGTTAATTAAATATTTTTCAATGAAGTGTGTTATTTATTTAATAAATTATTCAGCAGATATTATGAAAGCCGTGATATTATGCGCAATTAAATAAAAATATGATATACGGTAATCATCAGTATTCAAAACATTATCCGATTATTTAAACCAAATTCTGCAACCTTTACAATCTTTTAGCTTGAGATGCATATTATAACTGGAAAATCAAGAACGACATTATAGGCCAAAAATATCAACTGCTTTCTGGTAGCATTAGTATTGCTCGATGTACTTTCGTGGTCCTATTGAATATAATCATATTCAAAACTAGCTATTGATTTTAACTAAACTAGGTACTTCATTACCTCATATAATAACTAATTTACCAAGTAATATTAACGATCCTTTCACTAAAGTTGTCGTAAACTATCCTAATTCCTACGTAAAAACCTTGATTGATTTATCTTATTAAAAAAAAAATCATGTATTTTTTAATTTATTGTGTAACTACATAGCTACTCAAAATTAGCAGAATATCCTGTGGATGTAACAATACTATGCTTATTTTTTAGTGTATAACCCGAGCAGATAGAGAATAGATCTGAAGATGGCGTCCGCTCGCATGCGTTCTCGCTCACTCTCTATCGCTGTCTATACTCACACAGTGAAGTAGGTACGCGTTGCAAAAAAATAATCAGGCGGGATTCGCTTTCTAAGCTATGTACTTGACGCACTCAGAGTTATAGTTGCTTTTATTGATATTGTTTTTTGCGTTACATTTGATTGTTTTTTATTTTATTTTTCGTTACGTTTTTGTAACTTTAAAAACAAATAGATGAACCAAAAAAAAACGATGTTAGAGAACTTAATTTGCCAACCCTACCATAAGTACCCGTCGCCATCTTCAGATCTATTCTCTATCTGCTCGGGTACCTAGCACATACCTAATTCAAAGACGCAGTACCCATTTAAAAACTTCTACAGATATCGATTCCTAAGTAATGTATAATCAATTCTTGATTTTTTTTTATAAACCCTCCCATGCGTTGATTGTATATAAAATAAAAATTCCTACAAATTATAATATTTACCTAATAGTAGTTATGTACTTACCTCAAACGAATGTTATATAGATTATAATTTATAGGTAGGTAACTAGGCTATATTAGTCGTATAACTTTAAAAACATATTATCAGATAGCTATACCTACAGTGGGAATTAGGAAAGTATGATATTGTATAAGGCAGTTCAATAAAGAAACGAATCTTCAAAGGCGGCGCTTATCATTCCCTCTCGCTTACACACGGCCGTACGGCATGCAAAAAAAAAATAAAATAAATAAATAAATAAATATTATAGGACATTATTACACAAATCGACCTAGTCCCACAGTAAGCTCAATTAAGGCTTGTGTTGTGGGTACTAGGCGACGATAAATATAATATTTATAAATACATATATAGATAACACCCAGACCCAAGAACAAATAATTGAGTTCATCACACAAATATTTGCCCTGACCGGGGATCGAACCCGGGACCGTCGGCTCAGTAGGCAGTTACTTTACCACTGGAAATACTACAAATGGAAAAATAAAATCACTAAAATGTATTTGATTTTCCCTATAATAGTTTTTATCATAAATTTACAATGACAATTATGCATTTGCGAAAGTAAATAATGTTTTATTGGAATTTGACAAAATATGTTCTTTGGGAAAAGTTGTTCAGTTTTATGGGCTCATTACAAATATTATGGGGATTTTGTTACATTCTGTATACGTAAATATGATAATTCATATAAATACACAAATACCATAACAAAAAAGTTTGTCAACAAACAATTTGAAATAATTAATAAAATAATTATCCATTTACGTTATTTTTATTTTCTTTTTTGCTGACCCTAACATACGTCAGTGTCAGCTTTGGCCGCCATTGAAGATTCGTTTCTTTATTGAACTGCGTAATAACGATCTTCTTCTAACTAGACGGTTGATCTATCATGATAATAAGTTAAAAACGTATAGACATAGACATGCAGAGAAAGAGCTCTCAAGATTTTTTGAGCGTAAGGGCGGCCGTACACGGACCGCTCGAGCAGTTAACGGCTGAGCGACATACACGGACGGCTCGAGCGGTCGGCGTCAACTGCTCGAGCCGTCGCGTCGGTTGTTGACCGCTCGAGCCGTCGCTACCAACCGCTCGAGCGGTTGATTTTTTTGACTAGTCAAGTCATTGATTTTCAGGGGGGGAGGGAGCCGTCGACGGCTCTAGCGCAGTCAACGGCTCGAGCAGTCAGTGTATGCCTCACGACCGCTCGCGAGCCGTCAACGGCACGGTGGAATTTCGTCATGCAGTTGACGGCTTGAAGCGGTTGCGACGGCTCGAGCCGTCACGTGTACGGCGGTGAATGAATGCCTATAGTTCACCGCGCGGTCGCGGCTTCAAGCGGTCGGTCTCAACTGCTTGAAGCGGTCCGTGTACGGCCGCCCTAACATATGGAAGCTCTAAAATACTAGCTTTCCGCCCGCTGCGCAGATTCGCCAGTGTTGTCAAAGGAAATTTTCGTGGTGTTTCACCACGGTTAAAAGTAGCCAACGTCATGCCAACGTCACTCTACTCTCTAGCCTCCTCTAAATACCCAAGTATAGAAATCTGAAATCGTATCACAAAACGTTCCGTTGCAACGTGAAAAAAAGACAAACAAAAAATGTTGTGTGGTTTTATGAAACCACGGTAAAAGTGAAACTGTTCGAACGGTTCCGAACACTGCTTTGTGTAGCGCATGTCGCGTGTCGGTCGGCTGCCGAGTAGGTATACCTACTCGGCAGCCGCGATACACGCGATATGCGCTACACAGACCAAAAAGTTTGAGACGATGTAATAAAAGTTTCACTTTAACACATTTTCGCATTTATTTTATCACTATAATATCTCACGCTGTATCTAATATCTATAACAATTAACTTAACGGACAACAATCCAAATCTATTTCGAATAATAAAACTTAGAAATTCAAAAAGAGCGCCCTTTAATATTGCTAGCTATATTTTTATAGTTACCTACCAAAAAAACTAGAATAGCGACATTGAGATACATGAATAGCGAAGGGACCAATGACGCAAAAAGGCGCCAAATCACCCCGATTGCCGACCCACAGCGCAATGCAATGTGCTGCGGTGCTGCGGGTGCCCTACATTTTAGGGTTCTTTGCAGTTCTATGGGTGAAATACTTACCTGAAACTTGCTAGTTGCTCGCCCCCGCGGCCGCGTCGCGGTCGTTCTGTTCGGCTTGACGCAGGACAAAACTAAAAAAATAATGTGTGTCTCTGGAATAGTGCAGCTACAGCTACTGCAGATGAACGAGTTTTCAAATTCAGTTTTTTATCAGACAACAAAATAATATTATTTTAGTATACTTAAATAAAATAGATAACAGCTGAATATAAAATACTATATATAATAATATATAGTACTTGTAAATAAAAGATAAGCTTACATATATTATTTTGATGCCTTCTCTTACTCTATATTTTTTAATCTTAGGTAGGTAGGGTACTTAGCTATTCAAGAACTTAATAATACCTATAAAGTATACATATATCAAAATCAGTGAGTGAATATATGTATTTTTATAAGACAGTACGGAACCATCTTTTTTATATTGTAGATTGTATGTATTATTTTTTCGTTAAACTTTGAAGGGATCACAAAATATCTATTGCGACGCCTTACGGCGTTCCCTATACTACTTCCTTTCACGTTCACAATACAATATGTATTAGCCGTAAACTATTAATAAACAATTGAACTAAATAGGTACGTTACGGTTATTTCTCAGGATACGACTTAAAAGGGTTTTTTTGTCCTCGAGTTGTGACAGTGTTAATAATTTAACGGCTTTTTTTTAGAAAAGGGAACATTATAAAATGTTCTTCTTATGATGCATAATGTGAGCAAGTAGAATAGGTACTAAGAAATGAGAATCTTATCTTATGCGTAATGCGTAATTGGTGGGAAAAAGAGAGTCAGTAACTGACTGACGCATATTTTAAGAGGTGTAGACTAGGGCCAAAACGATTTATAGGTTGAAACTCAATACCTACCTAACTGCTTCCGACTGATATAAAAAATCTAAAGTAAAAATTTGAACTGAACACTGAACGGATTTGATTGGCTCTTGGCAGTAATGTAGCTATTGTACCAGAATAACACATAAGATTTAGAAACTTGAATTTTTACGAGGGTTAGCACTTAGCATAGATATTAAGTACCTACCTATGTTTTTATCTATATATTTTTTTTGGTTGATCAGAGAGTTTATATTATTGCTATAGCAGCAGTTTACACCACACACACCACACACACTTAAAAAAATGAAACAATAGGTATAGGTAGTTAACACCCATAAAAGTAAGTTATTTTTAGGTTGTATCTTGGTGAACTATTTTCTTATAGGACTTACAGATTATAGAGCGGAACCTGGGAACGTAAAATATTTTCATTTTTCGTATACATTTATAAGTAATATAGAAATGGACATTCTTACATTTTTAAATTATGAAGGCATAAATGTAGAAGTATAATGATTTATAGGTACATGAAATCACTACTTTCCGACGTGTGAGCTATCTAGCTAATAACCGAAGTCCTATTTCATGTAATTTACTTAAATAGGTAACTATAGGTACTTATCTAGTAATTATATTTAGTTATTAATTTTTATTCATGGCACGGAATCACAAAAGTATATTATACATACTTACTAGGTAAATCTTTCGTTTGAAACAAAAATTTCATATTACTTATGCAGGGTGTCCCACTATTGGTATACTAAGCGCGAAGGGACTTGTAGTTTTGCATACACTATGATCACGTAAAAAAATACTTAAACAACAAAATTACATAAAAAAATTTTTGCCAAATTTTTCCTGGAAATCTATGTTTTCTTCGCTAACTTCGCGCAGCCGGCATATACCGCTTCGCTAATGTGAGCATTTTGTCTATGAAAATTGAAAACATAATCTTTAACGAAAGCTTTAACGATAGGACATGCTGGACAGTGGACGCTGGTAGCAAAGCTAGGCGGGTTGCTTGTTATGGGTGTACACATAGAGTTTTAAGAATTCATCTAGTTGAAAAAAAACTTCGTCCTGAATTTTATAAGTATTTTTTACGTACCTACTCAGCGTATGCAAAAGTATAACCTCCTTTGAGCTTACTATACCAACAGTGGGACACCCTGTATCATAACGGTTTTATAATAATATGATCCATCTTGTGGCAAGCTTGTGGCATGGGCTACTGACGTGTTACGCGACTAAACAAATAATAAATAAGTTGGTAATTATTTCCGACATACATAATGAATATCTGAAGCATTTTTGTATATACTTACTCATATAGGTACTTAGTTACCTAGATATCTTTAAATATTATGTCAGTAAGTAAGTATATAATATCTAATAAGAAACTAATCATAATCGTTTATTTATATGTGGTTTCTGAATAACTAGATAACTATAAATAATTTATTATCCATTTACCTACTCGGTAACTATCTGTAGAAATCATTCTCAATGGTAGAAATACAATTATTGTAAAGCCAGAGTAAGTACCTTAGTAGGTATAGATGCTTACAAAATTCCAAATGTTAATTAAATGAAATGCCCATTATGATGTTAAACATATAAAATTTATTATAAATCGATAGAATCGAACAAAGCTTGACTACATAGAGATATAATGTGACCGATTTTTATTGGTAAATCCAAAAAGTGTTATCGTTCACCTCTTATATCGCTGTATTAAGAAAATATGTGGATCTGGAATGTATTTTATTACTAGTTCCATAAGTACTACATCCTTATTGAAACGAAATAAACACTATTTCTCAAGTCCCTTGGAAATATCAAATGGTAAACAAACGCATCCACAAACGCTGTTTTATTGGCATCCCTTTCACTCTGACATTTGCCGCGCTTTTTAAGTTTTCGTATACACGTTGGCGGCATTTAAAATTTGGCGCGAGGTAATTTTGTCAAAGGCCGCTATGGGAAACCTATCAGGAGACTAGGCCAAATTTTGACATACTTATTAAATGAAAGTAATTGAGATATGTAGACAAAAAATTTATTTGCGTCAAAATTGATTCGTATTACAAAAAACATGTTGTATTTTGTCTTATTTTCGTGATAAAACGCTTAAATTTATTTTAGAAGGCAAAGTATGTGAAAAATCTCTATAGCGAACTTTAGTCCTTATCCCTAGGTGATAAATGCTAAATTAGAACGTGCTCGAGGTTGGATACGTCACGGATATACGTAGTACAAGGTGTTTGCTAACGTTGGTGCTATTGGCAGCAATGAATAATTCGACCAATCAGAGCGTAGATAGATGGCGCTGTGGTAGCGACGCGAGGTGCCCCAAGCTCGCTAGCTCTAGGAACATTGCTTCGAGCTCCATACATTTTCTTTCGGTTCTCTACGTCTGCAGTTTGGTTGTGTACGAGTTCAAAAATTATTTCAAAATTTTCGCCATCAGGTAAGTCAAATCAATTTTCTTACTAAAGTTATGCATTTATCTAAGCATAGTTATGATATTGAAGGCGTATTTTGTAAAAATAAGCTTTTTTCCACGTTGGAATTCTGAGTCAAACATGGCTATATGCTTCGTCGTACTTTCTGTACTACGCGTGGGTATGAGAAAGGACGCCCTATTTTTGATAATTTATTTCTCGGATCTTTTCCATTGAACGACTGAAACAGTTCTTCTACAAGTTAAAGATTAATAATTTGGCGATGATATAGTAATTATGTCATGTTTTGTAAATGCGTATTTTCAACACAATACGTGAAAACAAAATGGCTCGTTCGACCCAAGCGTAGGCCACTGAACTCGTTATATGGGGCGATAACTATTTTTGTTAATTATTACATCAATTATTGATTACATTATGCTTATAATGCTAAGAATGGATTATAAAAGCGATTTATGTAATTTATTTCATGGTAGATGTGCTGAAAATAGGTTTCCCGCCAAAAGTGTGCTCTAGAGAACGCCTAGGTCCGATATGGACGCTTTGATTCGGTTGCAGCATGGCCCGCATAACCTGTTGCCGCGCATTTTCGTAGCCTTTAGTAATATTGTGTGATTATTTACAGGAAAAAAAATAAAATGTCGGACAAGCCGAAGCGTCCCATGTCAGCATACATGCTATGGCTGAACAGTGCAAGGGAACAGATTAAAGCCGATAATCCCGGACTCAAAGTCACCGAAATTGCTAAAAAAGGAGGCGAAATATGGAGGGCTATGAAGGACAAGAGTGTAAGTTTATTATATTGTTTTTTTATTAGCTATTTTACACGAAATGTATTTTCGTTAATTACTTAAATTCTTTGTATCTATATTGTGTAATTTTATCTTGTCTTCATTAGGAATGGGAAGAAAAAGCTGCTCAAGCAAAGGAACAGTACACAAAAGATTTAGAATCATTTAACGCCAATGGAGGTGGTGGTGAAGGTGGTGGCGGCGGCAAGAAGGCACAAAAGCGAGGCAAGAAGGGAAAGAAGGCGTCACCTGCCGTAAGTGAATGGATAAGAATGATATATTTATTGTTTTGTGTATAAGAAATTCCATATTTTTATGTTAGTGTAAATATGAAATGGACATGTATATGTCATGTGTAAATTAGTGTCCAAGGTTGAGGTTTACATTAGCATTTCTTGAACATCTATAACTGGTTTGATTATCTCTAAAGTACATTAAAGCTAGTTTATTATCAATTTTAAATCAATTAAATGAGCATACAGTTATAATTTTACTCAATATAAATTTGTCAACAGAAGGCCAAGAAGAAGAAGGAAGAGTCTGAAGATGAAGATGGTGGTGATGATGATGAAGAAGAAAGCGAATGATCTCCCAAAACAATGCATTTCTGTTCATATTGAATAATTTACTCGGACTTAATTTATTACATAATGTACGACTGACTTTCCAAAGTCTGTATTACATTCACACAAATTTTTTGGCATCTTTTTTTTAGAGATTTATTATGAATGATGCAATTTTTTCAATATGTATTATAATTTGGTCAATATGATACGATTTGTTGATAATTTTGACAATGTTATTTACTACTTTAATAACATTATTTCTAGTATTGAATAGGTTTAAGAGTGCAGAATTTGGAAAGAATCAGCGCAGGCTAAGGTCTAGATTTCTAAGCCTCGAAAAAAATAATGTATAAGTGTTAGTATGTATCAAATGGGGAATTGTACAGTTAGCCCTCCCTCGTTAAGTTCGCTGTGACCGGATGCTCACCTTTGATATGTACCTTGAATGGTTTCATCAAAACTATGTCTTCTACCTTTCATTCTGCAGTAAAAGCTGTGCTTTGCCATAATTTTTTTTGCTATATATAATTTACTTTGTGTGTCAGAGACATAAGTTTTGGTTAAACTGTATCAACATGTAAAATTAGAGACAATTTCATTAACGATGGCTTATTGTTAATTAAAACCTACCTCTGTCATTGTAAATTTCAATACTAATAATGGTACCAAACTTAAGCTAAGAACTTCTCGGAAATTGTCACCGAGTTGAGCAATTTAAATAATTTAGGAAATTGATGTGTATGTTGTATTTTTAATTTTTTAGTTAGTTTAGGTAGGTTTCAATGTGATTAGTCTCTCAAATTTTACATTTGTGTTATTTTGTAAATGAGAATAGCATTCCTCATGTCAATATGGATTTTACATGTTCAATAAAGTAATTTCATATAAAATTATTTTAGAATTTGATTTTCATTTCGCCCCAGTAAACATTAATTTTTTCGTAATAAAATATTTAAGTGATTGGTATTGTTAACACGTGTAGTCAAAGAAACGTTATCAATATCATGACTGATAATGCAAATCGTTATAGTATGCGATAACAAGAGACTACTAAACTAACATGATAATGATATTCGAAAATATACACTACATTGAGCATGGTTGTTAGGTACGTTGTCAGGGACTATATTGATCCGATTTCCGACAATGACGCCTACGTTAAAGCTCGATTTAAAATATCATGCTTGGCTTGTCATGTGGCATGAACGTTTAAGGTAAGCCTTTACGAAAGTAGGTACAGTACGCGCGGCGAGAGTTTGGCTTTGACCTTCGGGTGGAAGGGATTACTGCGCAACGCACACAATACTTTTCCCCGCCCCGCACCCCGCTAATTGCCCGTTGATACCCAATTTCTGATTTCTGCGCAATAACGGTCAAAGCCAAACTCTCGCCGCGCGATCTGTACCTATTTATCAGTGAAGATCCACTGAGTTATTAGAAATATCTCTAAGATTCTCACGATTTATATTCGTATTTTGCTCAACTGTACAGACATTTTAGAAGATCAAGAAAATTACAGCAATACAAATGAGGTTAATGACCTTGTTTGTGAATTTTATTGATTAATACTGACTTCGAATCCTATATTCTGAATTCTGTTCTTACTTTCATTTTATAAAATTCGAGTCTTAATCAAAACTTTAGTATTAAACAAACCCATATTACAAAATTTACATAATATGAGTTCAATAATTGTGTTTTACACACACAAAACTCAGAAATTCGTACTCTCTGGATAAGATGTGAATTAAGCAATCGATTTATTTTTGTTCTAAAGTCCGGTCGCGGAGCAGGAAGAATTTCGTACATTGACCTGTTATTACCTGTCACTGTCACTCCAACGTAAAAATAATGTGTCTTGCTCGCACAGGTGCAATGACCGTCGTCCTTAGGGATTGTAAACCTTTCCTGAGAGCGTAAGGTTTGTGTTTGCTTGATTGGTGTCAGGTGTTCAATTATGATTTTGTGAATTCAAAATTTATAAGAATAAACCTCAAACTCTTTATGTCCAATCAAAATCCGCCTAAGTCGAAATCGCGTGTTAGACTAACGTATACAGACATACATTAAGATCTTAATGTATGTCTGTGCTAACGTATTTCTGGAATATTGTATATAGTAAATTATTTTTTGAAAAATAAGGTCATAAAGAAGTTTCACTCACTTTTTTTATATAATATATCGTGGTTATTGAAAAAGTTAAAATGTAACTAACTAATAAGTATTGTAAATGAATAAAGGACATTTATTTAATAAGTTAGTAAAAAACATTTTCTCCTCCAAATATTTCATGTAAACTGCACTTCATTCAAAAATGTTTGTGACCACTGTCAGTAGGTAAAGAGGTCATTGTACGAAATTCTTTCTGCTCCGCGACCGCTAATTACAAAATAGTGATTTTAGGTTAGAAAAATAACCAAGATGTTATTAATCTCTAAGCACGACAGCGATGTGGCGTGCATTGTTTTATAGCATTTTTCTTATACTATAAATATACTATAATTACAAATTAGCTTGCCATATTGCCCATAATGCCGTTAAAAAAAATAAGGTAGGTACAATAGATTATAGATTTTTAACTGTCAATTTTTAAATGTCAATTGAATTTGACAACCACGATTCTTCCGTCAATCAACTAAATGAAACCAAACAAACGCTGAAAATAATATAAATATCTTTTTAAATGGTATATATAAATACCACGCCGAAAACCTAAAGATTTTAGTTTTGTTATGAGTATTGTTGAAATAATTACAAAAAATCCATACTTATTTCTTTATTTCAATTCAATATTATTCGATAATATACGAGATGTTCTAACTTCTATCACAAGTTTAAATATCTGTTTACAATGACTATGTCTGGTGACGGTATTGCTGGAGGCTCACAAGTGGTCCTCGTCACGGGAGGATATGACCATACTATAAAGCTATGGCAAGCACACAGCGGCGTGTGTTTAAGGACTATGCAACATCCTGACTCGGTAAGATTGGGACATATCTACATTCTACAGGTCATAATAATGCTGATAGTATAGTAAATAGTCTTGGTAATGATCATAAACTATAGTATATCAAAAGGATTATAATCAATGTAAATTTCAGCAAGTCAACGATTTAGAAATCAACCCTAGTGGTCAAATGGTGGCAGCATGTGGTTATCAGCATATAAGAATGTACGATTTAGCCAGCGCCAACCCTGACCCTGTTATGAACTTTGAGGGAGTCACAAAGAATGTTTCTCGTGTTGGATTTCAGGTAATTCTCATTATGCGATATCATCGTTTTAGTTTCTTTAGAAATACATATTTTCTACACATTTGTAATATATTAATTATAATATACACCATTCAAGGGAGAACTACTTTTTAAACCATCGTTTTATAGATCATCCTAATTGTGAATTGAAAAATTTGCAGGAAAATGGTCAATGGATGTACACAGGAGGAGAAGATTGTACAGCTAGAATCTGGGATTTGAGGTAAAACTTTCTAGTGAAGTTGTTTATGTAAAAAAAAATTACTAGACTAATATCAAGTCAATTATATGTCTACGTTAATAATAAAATGTTATCTGTATAATTTAAAAAATGTCTTCTTTCTTCATTCATCAACATTCCCATTCACATATTGTGAGTATTAAAAATGGTTTTTCAATGTTTCAGAGCTGGCAGACAATTCCAATGCCAGAGGATATTCCAAGTGCCTGCTCCAGTGAATGCAGTTGTATTACATCCAGACCAGTCTCAGATCATGGTCGGAGGACAGACTGGGATTATACACATATGGGATCTCAAGACTGATCATAATGAACAACTAGTATGTATAAAATATCTTATAATGTAGTTATATTATTAACACATTTAACAACACACATTTAGGGTAAAAATTTGTGGTACCTTAGAGTTTATTTTCAATGAAAGTAGGTTATATTGGTTATTCTTATTGGTTTTAATAATTTGAAACTGTTAATACAAAACACTGTTTATAAGTATAATAATAGATAATAAGTAATGAGATATAAACATTGTCAAATGAATGAATTTTTTCAAATTTGAGCATTTATTGTGTAAATTCTGTAAGGTTATTTCATAGCATTCTATTTAGCACTTGTCACATTATCATTGATCGCTTCACAGATTCCAGAAGCAGAAGCATCCATCCAAGACATAGCGATAGATCCATCAGGCAAATTAATGGCCGCGGTGAACAACAAGGGCAGCTGCTACGTGTGGGCGCTGGAGGGCTCGCCCGCCCGCCCCGTGCCGCGCAAGCACCTCGTCGCGCACCACAAGTACGCGCTGCGGTGCAAGTTCAGCGCGGACTCCTCGTGAGTACACGTGTGCTATCCGTAGTACATGCACAACAACGGCAGCTGCTATATGTAGACATGATATATGCACATAAATATAAAAAATGTGCGCACATGGGCCACAAAATTCTATAGATAACATGTTGCATTAAAAGTTGAAATAAAATACAAAACTGTTGTGGTTGTTTTGTCACTCCTTTTTTACATACACTTAAAATTTAAATTTGTGATTAAATTTTAAAAATAAATGAATGTATAAAAATGACGTGAGATGCTTGCTGTAAAATATATAACGTCACATATTCAAACTCATCGCTTACAGCATGCTAGTGACAACATCGGGCGACTGCTCGGCGCGGGTGTGGCGCACCCGGGACTGGTCGCTGGCGCGCGAGCTGCGACACGACACGCAGCGATGGGTGTGGGACGCCGCATTCACTATCGACTCGCGGTATCTGTTCACCGGTAAATGTACACAGTTTTGTTATACGACTGTAACACTGTAGTGTAGCTTATCATATTCAATTATTACTTTTTAAGTCGTAGTGAAGTATCTAAAACTAACTGCGATCCGCGGTTTTACCCGCAGTGCTCCACTCTTGTTGGTCTTAGAAAGATGATATATAGTCTATAGCCTTCCTCGATAAATGGGCTATCTAACACCGAAAGAATTTTTCAAATCAGACCAGTAGTTCCCGAGATTAGCGCGTTCAAACAAAAAAAACTCGTCAGCTTTATAATATTAGTAGAGATTACTTTTTAAGTAGTAGTAGGAGTATATTAAATGCACATGGACGCTGTTATAAGAACCAAATTAAATTACAATAGACTTAAAAAAAAGAATCATCAATAGTTAATCTTCCAGCCAAAAGTTCTGAAATAACAAACATAAAAAATACCATTGTATTGAACCTCCTCCTGTTTTAACTGCATATAACGTAAAAAAGTCAATAAATTGCATCTAAAATCTTGCTGACATTCAAGTTCATAATTAATAGTAAATAAATATTAATAATTTCGGATTTCCAGGCTCGTCAGACAGCTACGCGCGACTATGGGACCTCGAGAAAGGCACTCTAGAGCGAGAGTACTGCGGACATCAGAAACCCATCACGGCCCTCGCTTTTCGTGATCAACCCGTTTAAATATAATTTAAACGTTTTTTGTACCTCAGTTAAATGTAAAACATATAAAACTAAAACTTTCCGTGTTTGTACCATTTTTTGTATCGTTAGGTTTACAAAATTGTTTTACAAAATTTTCAAATTGTTACGAGAAAATATAATATACTAGCGGTCCGCCCCGGCTTCGCCCGTGGTACATATTTACGTTTTCTCTACATAAGAACCATCCTCGTACTTCAAGGAATATAATAAAAAAAGAATTATCGAAATCGGTTCAGCCGTTCTCAAGTTATGCGCTTACCAACACATTTTGGGATTCATTTTTATATAATAGATTAATGCTGCATTTTAACGCGACAGCATTGTTCTTTTCAAATAAATACATTATCAGCTTTTGAAAGAAACCAGAAATATTAGTCAGGTTTGAAATAAAGTGGGAAGAAGTTGTGTTCATATTATTTTACCCATAGAAAATACGATCATTACTTTATGTATAGGATCGTCACTACTAGGTTAAGAAAACTCATAGTCTTAGATTATATTGACGTTATGTTCTTGCATTTATTGTATAAATATTTCGTATCTAATGTAAATACTGTTTTTGTAATAAAGAACAACTTGACGATACAACAGCGTTTCATTTAAAAACACACCAACATCTTTTAATGTAAACTAGGTACATAAAATTGGTTCCTGCACATGTATATATCCTTATTAAATAGACATAAAAAAAGACGGGTTGCACTCCGGGAGTGCCGGCAGAAGTGAAAACTTGATTATTAACGTTCAGCATGTTTGATATTTTGGAATGGTATCCATTTCAAGAAAGAAGTCCCGCGGACAATTATGGAACTAATTTAACAGATGGGGAGATCGGCCAATACATTGCATATATCAATTATTTTATCTAAATATTCAAGTCGTAGTAGTTTATAAAATGAAATTAAATGAACGATTCATAATTTCCCCTACAGATTTCCCCACATTTAACCCTGCCAACATTATTACTTGAAATGGACTTCTTTCTTGAAATGGACTCTACGCATGGAATATAAGGGCTAAAAAAAAAAAAAATCCGTCTTACGCTTTTTCGATCAGGCCACGTGTCCTGACGCGAGTTTAAGATTTTATACCCAACGCCGCTAAAGAAGTTTTCACTTCAAAAATATGTGCATTTAAAAAGTAATATAAAAATGTAATGTAAATGTGTACAGTACATAAAAATATAATCAAAGATTATTTAACAACTATGTTGAAGCATACCATTGTCCATCGAATTGCTTATGCCGCGTTCAGACGCTTGCGTTCAAAGTGATATTCGACGAGCACAAGCATGTAAACATGTTATGTGTGCATGCGCCCGTGTTTATTTGTTTAAAAGTACCGTAAGCACACGGGCTGCTTGCCATGCGTCTGAACGTAACATTTGTGGTAATATTGTAAAAACAAATTATAATTTACCTAGCGAGATTGCAAACTTTACAAGAGTTTGATTCTGTCATTTGTTTTTGAGACTGCAAATACGTCGTACTTAGTACTAATATAATATATTCGTACTCAGTACGGAAAAAGAAGAGCCGACATAACTGCAATATTGCAGTCTATTGCAGTTATGTGGCTCCATTTTCTGTGTAGTTTTAAATGAACGGAACCTATTCTCTTTGCCTATTCCAGGCTGTGCAATCTTAGAACATTTTACCGTGCAACTGGGCGAAAGTAATGATACCAAATTGAAAGAGCACCGTCATCTAGTGACAAGTCCTACAGTGAATGCCTTTTTAATTTTGTTGTATTATAAAACCATGTATTTCCGGTTTGTAGATACAGATGGCGCTTGTTGCTGTTAGCCGACTAAGTTGAAAGTACGGTTTTAGTTCATTACAGCTGTAGTGACGAAGTGACCATTTTATTCTTGAATCATTATAATCCGTATGGTGGATGCTAAATGTTACCATTCAAAAAAAAAAAAAATTTTAGTAGTTTTATGTTATCATCATTGTATATATTTTGAGATATAGTTTAAACAAATAAATTATAAAAACTGCCATAATTTTAATTTAATTTAAAACAGTAAAAACTTGATCTAAATAATTAACAAAATTCGCGTCGTAGTAGTTATTTTGTACTTTTTACTTGCAGTAATGAAACAAGCTGTCAACAATCAATGGCGGTCTGTCTGTCGTTAGTGCCGGTTGTTTTTGTTGATAAATTCATCAATTTATAACCTAGTGCTTCTCCGAATCTCCGTAATTCTTCAAGTTGAGCCACTGCTCCTTGGGTTTACGTCGAGTGTTTTCATCAAACTAGTGCTTCTCCGTGAATTCGTTGAGTTGAGCCCTTGCTCCTCACGATTAGCGTCGAGTGTTTGTTCTAGTATTTTTCGAGATAGAGACTCTGAGACTATAGTGCTTCTAAGTGACATTACCATGTCTAGTAAACGTTGTTGTGTTCCTCAGTGTGTGGAAGTCGAAGGTACGTAACCAGACTGTTTCAAACCTGATACCAAACCAGTTCATACGCCCTGTCTTTGCACTGGTGCAATTTGAAAGTAAAACATGGCCTTTTGAAAGTAATGCGCGTACAGACAGGCTTATTTCAATACTCAATACATTTATTGCATTCCACAATGTGAACATGAGGTGTGGCCCTGACGAGCATAACAACCCACTGACCAAGGGCTCTTATAAATATTTGTTTCAAGCTCATGTATTATTATTTTTGCATTACATGAGCTTGAAACTTCTCTGGACGTCATTATTTTTTATTAAGAAAGGGGGTTTATTAAGAAAGTGGGGTATGTACATAGAAATATGCCTGCAACATAATATAATGAAAAGTACACAAATAGTCTCTATGCATTTAAACTGTCTTAAAGATAAATATAATGGAGAAGATGCTCTTAAAAATAATAATTGAAGTAATTCTATATCATAGGTCTGTCACAAGTTTTTTTTCTATAAATGTAATGCTTAAACTCCTTTTTTGCAGGCTCTTACAGAGTTCTTCATTGGTTTCCAAACCCTGATAAGGACATTGCTCGTTTCCGAACATGGGTTCATGCTATTGGAGGAGAAATTTTGAGTCTGAGCAATGAAAATATTTATAAACTTCGTCGAGTTTGTCATGCTCATTTCGAAGAGAAATATTGTTGCCGTTACAACAAAATTTCTAACATAGCTGTTCCAACATTACATATGCCAGGTTGGTAAACTATGTAGCTATATAATTGTCTATTAAATCTATAGTAGCTAAGTATATATTTTAGTAGCTATAGGCTTTTAATGTGTCATAATAATTATGGCACCTTATGTTATTGTCATAATATAACATTAAATTGAAAATAAATGTTGCATGTATTGTATCTAGTAAAACATTACTATAATTTAGAAAGTTTCATCAGAATTAACCTGTTCATTTCAGGAAATTTGAATTAGAATTTGGAATGGAAGATAATATTTATTACCCTTAGGATTTAGAGATATTATTCAGTTTGTTCTTGAATTAATTCAATGTGTTATTCAACATTATTTTTTACAACAGAGAGGTTGTTTCTTTCGTTTCTACACTTTGGTAGAAACAAAACGAGATTTTGAACTTATTAAAATTGTCTATATTATTTTTGCAGGACCTTTATCAAAATTTATCTGCACTGATAGAAAACCATTGAGGGAAGTTGAAAATTTACCTTCTACTTCAAAAGGTCAGTACCTACACCTAAACTTCACATAAAGGTGCTAACACAGCAGTTGTGTAATGAAAATGAAACATTCTATAATCTTATAGAATGTTTCATAACACTTGTTGTCTGAAAGTTTCAAGTTGTTTTGTGAGAAAATCTTCAAAAGTATGTAAATTGTAACAAAATATTGTCATGTTACACAATGTTTTATAACATTATAACTGATGTGTCAACACTTCAAGAAGATTTAAGGAGATAATGTTACTTAGCATGTCTATTTTACACTTGTAATTTGACCAGAACTGCTACAGTGACTGAAATAATGCTCAGCCAAAGTAATACTATGTATTCGTAAGTGCATATATTATTTTTGCATGTTTTGTTTTACTATAACCTCTACAACTTTTAACCCAGCTGGTAATAACTTGGTTTAAGCCCATGCTATCAGTTCCTGGCTACCTAGTTAGCCAAGCAAAAGCAATACATGCAAAAAAATATGTATTTCTTAGCCATACA
The DNA here is from genome assembly GCA_029959065.1 of Colias behrii. NCBI lineage: Eukaryota > Metazoa > Arthropoda > Insecta > Lepidoptera > Pieridae > Colias > Colias behrii. The sequence continues at coordinate 3,924,465 of JARWMC010000013.1, forward strand.
CTTCAATTTTGATTTAAAGTAACTATCTGAATAAGTTTTTCTATAAATTGGCATTTAAAGGATAAATGCCTGTTATATATATATCGGTCCCTACACACAAACTGACAGAAAAGTTGATGTTTACAGGAAAGCATTTTTAATTTTCAAACTGCTCTAAGAATTATTTTAAGAGCAGATATATATTTAATTTAATGCAAATTTATTTCATGCAACAGCAAGCAGCAACATAAAATTCATTTATAACAATTTTCCTATTGTGTTTGTTTCAGGACCACTATCACTTCAAGATTCCCAAAAACCATTAAAAGAAAATGAAGCACCAGCACCAGGTTGGTATCTAAATATAATCCAAATTTTTCTTACTATTTAGCTAATTGCAAATTTTAGGTTTTACTATACATATAACAGTTCAGCAGCAAAAACACATTATGCAAAAATATTATAAAAGTACATAATTATATAGTTTTAAAACTATAAACTTACTTAATTATAACTTTCGTTTTCCAGCTACTGTTGAACCTGATACAGTTGTTGAGAATCTTGAAATACAAGAATACAAATTGGAGGATAAATATGGTGAGTGGCCCTTACTTAAATTTTAAAGAAAAAAGAAATAGAAACCTAAAGATAGAGTACTATGTTCATTTCCACTGCCTTTATCTTTCACTCTACAACTCTTAATGGTTGAAGCCATGGGGCACAGCAGTGTTTATACATTTGATCTGCTGGACAGTACTTCTGTTTAAATAATTTCTTTAATATAATAATAGCTAAGGTAGCATGTTTTTAAAAGCTTAATTTTATTTGCAGGTCCAAACACTGCTAAAAAAGTAGTGACTCATAAGAAAATGACCAAAAATGAGCGATCCTTATACCAAAAATTGGTAAACATTAGGATTAAGTTATCGAAGTGTCGGAACAGAGCACAGAAACAATCCCTGCAATTAAAAGCAGCCAAAAATTTTATGAAGAATAGCAACTTTATAGCTACTATTAACAATATGCCAAGTGCTGCTAAACTTTTAACCATGTTGCAGTTTAGAGAGTCTAAAAAGAAAGAAAATTTTTAATTAGTTTTAATCATGTAACTGTTTGTGGTGAGAAATAAACTATTTTGATTATCATAATATATGGTTTTATTTTCTGCATCCTAATTTGAATACAGTTGAGTTTTGTTAATTTATTTATTAATCCGTTAGGTAATTTACTCAGTCAATTTAGTAAACGTATTCTCCATTGACTATGAGTAAATTACGGGATTAATAAATAAATTAACAAAACTTAGTACAAACAAGGCTCAAAGCAGGAATGATAGTAGATCTATAGTTATATACATCGCAGGAAAGTTGCAAGTTTGTAGATACAGATGGCGCTGTCAATCACTTTCCTCCTGAACCCGCCGAGTAAAGCCTCTATACCTATATATACAAAAGTACTCTGTGGCCTATTCTAACCCATCATATCGAATACCGATTACCCAACGTCGGTTCCACATCGAATAGATCCAATTTACCTAAAAATACTGATTTAAATTTTAAGTAGTATGCATGATACGAATCTCAATTTTTCATCAGATGAAAATATAAGGCCCAGTAAAAGTAAGCTGTTGGTTCACATTAATACATTATGCATATAGGTCGGGTCATGTAAAAAGAACGCTGACGGTTAAGCTGCGCATTGGCGATTTATTGGTCTATTTGGTGTTATGAGGTGGTATAAGAATAACAAATATGTAGTTGCGAAGCCACGACTCGAGAGCCTACTTCAAAAATAAAATAAGCAGCAAATAACTTTCGTGCTAAACTCGATACATGCCAAAACACACCCCATCACTTTCATCCAGCGTTCTTTTTACATGATTCGCGTTATACTGTAGTTACATATTCTTTTCTATGTGAAATTCTATCATTATATTTATGGTAAATTTTATCATGTTTGTGTTTGTGTTAACAATAGATGAGCAATGATCGACTTTTTTGGGAATCTATACTTATAAGATTTAAGTAGGTAATAAAAAGGTTAATTTAAATAAAACACAATATGTATAAGCAGACAATATATTTATTTTTAACATCTTTATACTAAGCATAAAACATCTCTGAATGTCTATTGCACTGTAGTCAGAACTTAATTTTTTATGTTGTACATAATAAATGCATCACTTTAATTTCTACACAATACCAATACTAGGACTCATAAAATCATCCTATTATATTATATACTCTTATACATAATACTGTATTCCAAGATCAAAATAAATTCTAATTAAGTCACACGGAATGTTCATAAATGCAATTTAGATTTTTGGACTAGAATCGACGTATAAAATTAAATCGAAGTACAAATAAAACTTAACCTATATTTATAATAAAACAGTCATTGTGTTTGTTGAATGAGTGAATCTCAAATACACAAGAAATAAAAGCATAAAGAAGCGGGAGGACTCATGCTATAACTTCTTATTTTTGTTGTTTTTTTTTATTCTTTTTTTTTTCAATCAATTGACAACCGATAGTTCGATATAAAAAAATCGGTAAGCATGAGCTCTAGGTTAGAGCGTGTATGTCGACTATATATCGTCGAGTGGTAGTTGTTTGACTTCGCCCATCTCTGAGTACATGTCATCGTTACAAGTGTAGGTTATGACGAATTTTAGGTCAATTTGTGGTCGGTTTAGAGGCCTTGCAACTAACATGACTTGTGTGAGCGCGGGCGGTGGCAGGAACGGGTTGAAAGCTGGTAGGCTTGTACTCGAAGGTGTTAATAATCGCACCTTGCAACCCTGTAGGAAATAATGTTTTATTTAGAATAGGCCATAGACTAATTTTAATATGAAATAGTTACTATGATAAAAAATAATCTAAAAAGAAAATTACTACGTGTAAAGGACATTTTGTTGGAAAAATATAGTATTTAAATATGTTTCTCATTGATGCAACCACAGTTACCACAAAAATATTGTTTGACTAATTTTCGAAAAATAAAAATAAAAAAAATGTTGTGTGGTTTTATGAAACCACGGTAAAAGTGAAACTTTCCGAACACTGCTTTATACCTACTCGGCAGCCGACCGTCACGCGACATGCGCTACACAGACCAAAAAGTTTGAGACGATGTAATAAAAGTTTCACTTTAATACTTGCTCTGATACAGTTAAATGCTTGTAAATTTTGAGTAAGGTATAACTTTTAAAAAATACAAGATAAATATAAAATTACCTTTGGAACAACAGCCTGAAACTTGTAATCCTCTATAGCAGCTTCATGTTTACTCCTAGTGGATACCACAATCACATTAACATCAGGCCTTGGCTTATCTTTACAAAAATGTAACACAACTGTCACTCCATCTTCTTCCTCAAACGCAGTTAGCGGAGGCACTTTACTTGGATGCACACTTTGCAAGGTCACATTTATATCTGATAGGGACTTCACTTCCTGTTTCACTTTTTCCTTTTGTTCCTCAACCATAGATATTTCTCTATTGTCTGTGGTGTTCGTATTTTCTAGAGTAATGCTTAAGTCTAGTATTTTGTCTAATGCACTGTTAGATTTTGTGTTATTATTCAGAATGTTTGATGGTGTTTCAGTTATATCCACCATTACATCATCATTTGGAGTTACGGAGTTGGTAGATTGAGCTACTGGTGATAATTTTGTGCTATCATCTTGTTTTTTTGTGAAGAAATCAAGATCAAGAAGAGCACTATTCCTTTGGGGGATTTCGTGTTTTGGTGATGTTTTTTCTAAAGCATTCATTGGGATCTTCTTGACTGATTTACTGAAATAAATATTAAAATTATTATTGAGAGAATATAGAATACATAAATTAAATATAGAAATAATAAGAATTATAAGAAAATGATAAAATAAAATAAATTTACAACAATATTTTCCAATAAGAAAAATATAGATAATCATAAAATATAATATACTAACTGATTAAAATTATCAATTCTTTTGGCATTTTCTGGTAAAGACTGCTTCAGCAGTTGTTCTCCGAGGGAGTCCAATTCATTCCAACCTTCAACTTTCTTTGGTCTATCACCCAGGAGACTTGTGTCATCTTAAAACAGAAAGTAAATTTAAGCACATACATAATGAATAATATGTAAATATTAACACATCAACAAAACCTATATTTTGTATTTTATAAAAAAAAAAGTGAAGTCCCATGTCCCCTAGTGGGGTAAGGGGCAGATGTATAAAAAGTGAAGTAAAAAGTAAAAAGTAAAAAGTGAAAAAAGTGAAGTCCCATGTCCCCTAGTGGGGTAAGGGGCAGATGTATATATCTGTTTCACTGATCGATCTGTATTCTATAAAATATCTAAAAATTTATGAAAAATTTTGTGATATTGTACATGGAAGAATTATACCTCATTTCAAGGTCTTTACAAAAAATAAAAACATTTCATGTCTTTTCTTTATTTTTATTTCAAACGTTAATTTTTCTAACCAAGGTGGAAACTGAGAGGATACTGTTCATCATTTCCTGTATGAAAACTATATTTTTGTAAATTTTTTATTTGTTTTAAAAGTTATTTAGTTGAGTTTAGTTTTAAAATTATTTATGAAGCATACCATTGTCCATTAAATTCACTGGTTTGAGCGGCTGGACCGTACCGCCGCTATTGACACTCGAAAATATATCACCCAGCTCATCTATAACCTTATTTTCTACTTCATTCTCTCTCACAGTAGTTCCTCCCGCAAAATCTAATAAACTCTCATTGTTTGTTGAAGTGTTTTGAGTTTTAACTCTGCTCTTCCTCTCTGCATTGAATTTGTTGTATTTTTCAAATACTTTATCTAGCACGTCACTTGCATGTAAAATATCGCCTGGAAAGGAGATTTTAATTAATTTAAATACATAGTTAATAGTTATGGTTATTATTTTAATTGATATCAATAAGGATAATAGTATAATGTACAAATAAGGAAAAACTTTACAAAAATATTTTACAGTAATAATTACTATAAATAGTTATACTTATCAATGCTATAAAGCTGTAATAGTCAGATTAGTTTTAAAATAGTTTATATTAGTTTCCTCTTTTGGGTCAATGAGGAAAAATATTATTTTTTAACTCTTTTTAATGATTATAGTTCATCTATATAACAATTGTTTTAATTTGCAAAAATAAGTTATTAAGAATTGATTCTTATTAGATACATGCAAACTATTGCAGTGTCCATGCTGTTGTCTATATTTAATAAATACAGATTACTGAATATTATATAGCTTGCTATATAAATTTATATAAATTTAACATTACTTAGTAGATCTCAAGACAAATCATAAATTTTCCCTATAAAAAGTTAGTCAAAAGTACCATAAACAATTAGTAACTTACTGAGGTTCTCATCTTGCACCTCCGAGGCTGCCAGATGCTGTAATACAGGTCGTAATCTAGCGCAACTGGAGTGTAGTTCATGGATGAGCTGCTCCTCATCAGCAGAGGCCTCCTCCGCATGGTCCAGCATGTCTCGCAGGAGATCTGCACTGTCTAGCGCCGCACTGACTTCCTGAGCTCGGCGACTGTTTGCTTCATTTCTCTTTTCTTCCTGTAAAAAAATGCATTCATTATATACTACAAATTTTTAAAAAATATAATTATTTTTTTCAATTTAAATTGTAATAGCCAGTTTCTTTGTGCACATATAGAAATAAAAATATAAAAATTACCTCTTTGACCATAGTTTTAATTAATCTGTTTGCATGTTGTAGATCTTCAGGTTTCTTACTCTGTAAAAGTTTCTGCAGAAGCTTTGACTTTTCCTCATCTTCAAAAATAGCATTTTTAGCTCTAGGCCTAGAGGTTACAGCCACATCTTCAGGTGGAAGTGGCTGTGGTGTCTCTTTTATAACACCCTGATTTTTAAGCATATCATAAGCTACTTTAAATTTTGTTTCCTTTGGATACTCAATTGACCAAGCATGAAGTAGTTGAAGAACCTTTAACATTATCGAATATAATGAATATTGTATAAACTTTAATATGCTGTAAAATAAAATGTGAACGAAAGAGAAAACTTACCCTGGTCCTAACTTCAGGTGCTGTTCTATCAGCTAAATATTTTGGCGATACTAATTTAATCATTTCATTTAAAAAGCGGAATTTACCAATTTCAGCGTGAAAATTGGAATCGCTTTTACGCATACAGCGATCTAACATAGACAGTGCTAAAATTGCTTCTCTTGCGTTTTGTACGTGAATGCGAGATGCGAGAGCCTGAGCCGCAAGATGAGGACCTTCAGCAGCATCTCGCATTATTGAGCAGAACGCTTCTATCGCGGCTCCATCGGGTTGTGGTAAAGATTCATGAGTTGCTTTTACTAAGGATAAAAATTCATAATTATTCTATGAAAACATATTCTACACGACAGTTATAAAAATATTACTTACAAATCAAAGCTTCCAAGCTGGTAAGTGTAATATTCATTTTATTTTTTATTTATTATTGTTGCTAAATCTAAATTTGTAATTACGGTCAATTTGTTATTTATTAAATTTGATGTCATATTTTTAAGCCATTGACAATTGACATTTGATTTTTGACAACAATATCAAAATTCAAAGGCATAGACAATGAAAAATATCCAGGAGCAATATTGGCTGTTTTCCAATTACAGAGCATAATGCGACTGAGTGGCGCACAATGCCGAATTATGCTGATGCTTAATTGACAACATTTCAAAATTTTAAGCTACTTATTTTTTTATTTTAATGAAAACTAGATCAAAAATTACGATACACGTATTTTTTGCTTTTTCTAAATATGGAAGTTTTCATTCATCTTTTTGAGTTTTAAAATCATCTCATTCTAAAATGTCGTAAGCGCCAAATGACGTCATACATACGGAGGAATACATTTTTTCCTTTGCCACATACCTAGTTTAAATTAAAAAAAAATCTTGACAGTTGACATTTTGGCACATTTGTCACTTTGATTCGTCAAGCTTTGTAAATATTGTTAGGTATTTGTTATTTGTTGATCCAAATTTTAAACAAAAGAAACTTATTCACAAGTACTGATGATGATGCCTTTATGCAGGATTTGTTAAGGGGTGCTGAAAATTTCTGGGAAACAAATATACTATCCCAAAAACGTTGAAAAGTGTTAAATAAATACAACTTTTAGTAAGTAAACAAAGTCTTTTATTTCAAGAAAATTATGAACACTATAGGCACTATTTGTATAATATAAATGAATTGGTCCAACTCCAATCAAACAAACATCACGCTAATGAGATTAAATTAGAAAACCAAAACACAATAACACGATTTAAAAGTTTGTTTACATGAATAATTCACAAAAATGATATTAATATGAAATTTGACACATGCCATACCCTGTAAATGTCAGTGATAGTTTTTTTTTTAACTTTTTTTAAATTAGGCTAAGGCGCATTTTTATTCCTCCGTATGTATGACGTCATCATCACATTTATCGTTTTTATTTAATTTCTCTTAAAATATGCGATAAAAAAATGAAATAATTTTTTTTCTGTAATCGCAAGAGCAAAATAAAGAAACGGTTTTTTTCTTTCATGGCCTTATAAAAAATGAAATGTTGTCAAGGTTGCGCTAAGTTCAGTGTTGAAAAAAAAATATTCATAGAGTTAGCAATAACCTCATTAATGTGTAAATAAAGTGGTATACATAATAATTGGTTGAAAAATATTTACGGTTATTTTAAGTAATTTGGATTTTGATTATTTCATTAACATTTTTTTTTTTTTTTTTTTTTTTACTCTAGATAGGGAAGCGCTTGACCACAATCTCGCCTGATGGAAAGCTAAGATGCGGTCTAAGATGGTACGCGCTTCCCTAGTAGGTACCGGTTCACTCTTCGCTTGAAGACCCCCATATTGTACTCGTCGGGGAACACAGATTCAGGAAGCGCGTTCCAGTCCCTCGCGGTTCGGATGAAGAATGTGGAATCGAACCGCTTAGTCCGGGTACATGGAACGTCAATTAATTAAATTAATTAAATTAATTAACGTAAATTTTTTTCAATGTTTGTACCTTCATCCATACTTATATTTATTTTTTTAACACAATTTGAATTAACTTTGATTATTTCGAAAAAACTACAATGAAACGAAAGCTTTAAATTTTTTTCCAACAATTAATAATTACTAACGATAAATCGATTGCACGCATCAATTCACGCGCATTACACACGCGCATTGCTGTAGTTGGAACATTCAACGTTAAGCATTATGCCGCATAATGCGCTCTAGTGCTGTAATTGGAAAATACGGAATTTCTCTCAAGATCTAGACACTAATTTAATTCTAATTATATATATTTAAAGGACATTATATTATATACAAACAGTACATAAATTTGTAACTAAAGTCCATTTCAAGAAAGAAGTCCCGCAGACGCAGCGCTGTATGCGCGCGTAATAATGTTGGCAGGGTTAAATGTGGGGAAATCTGTGAGGGAAATTATGTATCGTTCATTTAATTTCATTTTATAAACTACTGCGACTCGAATATTTAGATAAAAAAATTGATATATGCTTAGATCATTAAGTAATGGATAACACTCACAGGCGCTTCCCCTTTTGCCGAGGTATAAGATTATTCGAATCGAATAGTCTTATGCTTTCATAAAAACTATTTGCGTAATCGATTACAAACACTCTGCGTATTCGTAAAACATCGAAAGGACGTCTGCGAGTGCTCCGCTAAAATGCCGTTTTGTGCTGTCAAGTCTTGCAGAAACAAGTCAAACACATCAAGTATTAAAAAAGATGGAATAACCTTTCATTTGTAAGTATTTTTTTATTTTTTTTACGTAAATATCAATATAAATGCAATTTCTAATAATCGTCGATGTATCGTTTAGCGATATGATCAAGACAAATAATCGAGTCATGTGTTTACTCGATCATTGATGCGGCTTCACGAGACTATCATGGAAAGAAAGTATACAAATTTAATCTTTATGAACTAAGAGATAAAGTTGAATTTAAAACGCGATATTGAACCGCATTCCCCACGAGACTATAAAGCGATGTAGCGAGACTATCTTGAAGAGAAAATATACAAATTTAATCTTTATGAACTAAGCGATAAAGTTGAATTTAGAACGCGATATTGAACCGCACTCCCCACGAGACTATAAAGTGATGTAGCGAGACTATCTTGAAGAGAAATTCAAATTTAATCTTTATGAACTTAGTGATAGAGTTGAATTTAAAAACTCGTCGCTTAAAAGGTCGTAAATTTTTACGACTTTCTTAGTGACGGACTGCTTTTAACTTGAACGTCGATAAAAAAATATTTTTCTAAGTATAATTTGAAATGAGATGAGAATTAATCTTTATTATATTAAAATTTTACACAACTACATAAAAAGGAGTATAATGTTTATTTTGTAAGTCTTGTATATATTTATTAAAATTTACCTACGCTCGGTTACTTTTAACTGGCAGAACATTTTAATGGTACGGAACCCTTCGTGCGCGAGTCCGACTCGCACTTTTTTGTAATGTTAATCTTGTAACCTTTCTATTATGTAATCTATACTAATATTATAAAGCTGAAGAGTTTGTTTGTTTGTTTGTTTGTTTGAACGCGCTATTCTCGGGAACTACTGGTCCGATTTGAAAAATTCTTTCGGTGTTAGATAGCCCATTTATCGAGGAAGGTTATAGGCTATATATCATCACGCTACGACCAACAGGAGTGGAGCCACGGGGGTGAAACCGCGCGGAGCAGCTAGTTTGTTTATATGTATGTATTAATATTGCGTATATTTCAGATTTACAAAAAATCCTGCTTTAAGGCTAAGGTGGATTGAATGCTGTGGGAGAAAATCAGAATGGACACCTCGGTACAGAAATAATAAAAATTTCTGTACCGATATTTATTTTATTGAATATAATATGTGATGTGTTGAATAAATACATATTCAAATACAAATAAAATGGCGTTTTATTGTTTTTTCGTATGCATATAATAATGATGAAAACGTTACAAATGACCTGTGTAGTATTTTTTATGAATATAATATTAATGTTATTTCTAATTTCAACAAAATTATTATTTTTGTAATATCGATATGGTTACATCCCTTTAGAGCAATTGTATTATTACGTATATGTACAGAGATTTTTCTGTGTAATCGATGTATGTGTGCAAAAACATGCTAGTCTGTCAATTTTGTAATAGTTTGAGTTTGTAAAGACACAAATTATTTTTGTGAATGTGTGATTGTGTTTCAAAGTGTGAGTTACCCTCCCCGCACCAAAATCGGCAGAAAGTTTAGTTAGAACATTTGCCAGCGTGCTCCATCCATTACTTAATGATCTAAGGATATATTATGTAATGTATTGGCCGATCTCCCCATCTGTTAAATTAGTTCCATAATTGTCCGCGGGACTTCTTTCTTGAAATGTACTTTACTAAAATCTATTTTATGACCCGGAATGAACGCATGCTTAAGTTAGCGTTTTAATTACTATTACATCGCTATCTGAATCTGTCTGACCGATTTTAAAATTTAAGTTATCTACACTAAATTTATGACATTATGATGTGACAGTGTGTGACAGCGTCAAAGTCAAGTCCGAACAGCTGCATTCTGCTGAAAGCGGCTGAAAGCTATTATTATTTTAGGATTTTCTCTACAAACTTGAGAAAATAAAATTACCTGTGAAAATTACTAAAATGTATTTGAGACGATTTACACGTCTTGCTGTACAACAAAATATTAACGTAAGAAGAGATAACATACTATCGAAGCGAACGGCAACAACAACACCTAGTGGAGCTATACTACCAGAACCCGAGAAAACTCCTTTTGGTCTTTTGAGTGTTGTAGCCGCAGTGATTCCGGGTCTTCTTATTGGTGCGGCCATCAGCAAGAATATTGCTAACTTCTTAGAAGAAAATGAATTGTTCGTACCGTCCGACGACGACGATGACGATGACTAGACCCCCAAAGGATCGTAAATTACCAATATTTCGTTATGAATCTCTTATCGCATACTATGTAGACATTATCACTAAAGCGGGTATAAAAAAATAAACAAGTTATATTGTTAAATTTTATTGTAGGATGGTTACAAAAAATATTAAAATATTTGTGCAGAACACAATTCACAAAATATTATAAGGTTATGTAATAAAATCAAATTTAATCATGTTAAGAACTTGATTCTTATAAAATATTTACACATTGTCTATAACTTATATATATTTATTTATTGGCATATGTACATTTGCATTAGTATAATAATAATGTTCGATAAATATTCATGGCTTGTAACTATCTGAAAATTAAGCTAGTCAAATAATATTTTTATTTAATTTATGTTCAGAAATGCCACCTTATGGTACCTTGTGCTTTTTTTAAAGTGAAAATGACAAATAAAGATGAAATGGCATGATTCAGTCTTTTATTTGCATGATAATCCTCTGTATGCATTTTAAAGAAGTTATTTACAGAAATCAGATATTATATTAGTAATAGGAGTGTACAGAAAGAAATTATAAAAACATTTTAGAGTTGTGATGTTGCTTGTCTTCTGCAGTATAAGTAAACTAGTAGTAGTAAAAATGTGAAGTAAAAGATAATGACTAGCATTTGTTTGCTTTTAGTAATGATATAGTATAATATGATTTGTCTTTTATCAATATTATTTGATATTTATTTTCTCAGCTTTAATACATTTCCATTGGTATACAACTTTTTATTAAAAATCCTACTTATTGAATTAAAATGTCAGTAATTACTTGATTTGATATATAAATTAGTATTGAGTAACCTAATTGATAATATCTTAAACATATAATGATAAAATGACTTAATTCATTGATATAGCATTGAGCCCTGTTAATCAATTCATATAATATCAGACAGGAAGAGTAGTGAAGGCATACACAAATTTTTAGACTAAGATGCGCCAACAAAACATCTACATACTTTTAATATTTAGTAATGGCAACACTATATCAATGTATTAATTAATACTGTTGATAATTCTTATTCCGGAGGTCGTTTATGCTCTCCCCAGCCGTGGAAGCACTTGGTGAACCTGCGAGACTCCTTGTCTTTCAGTGTGAGGAACAGCTTTCTTTGTCTATCTGGTTGCACTGTGTTCATGTGCTGAATGTATACCTTTTGAAGAAAATATAATTACAATAAAATTAATGTTTCGAAAATAATTATGACATTTAACAAACTTTAAACTATATGAATAAAAATTAATTATATGTGTAAATGTTTATATTTTATATTTACTTTGTTATTTATTCAGACTTAATTGTATCTGTCTGTCTTCTGTTAACAATAATTTATTATACTAGCATATTAAATTATTAAAAAAAAAAAACTTATAGGCATGGTAGGTTATATAGACCACTTTACTTTGGGAACACTCACTAATATTGAACTACAAACAAAGAAACTACGAACAATAATTAATTACTTTTGCATTTATAATACAGCAATAATTACCTGGGCTGATTTATAAGCTAGCTTGATCTCAACCTCAGAACATTTAGCACCAAGCCACAGGAACACTTGTTCGCCGTTGTCGAGTATCATTATGTCGTCGTCCGCCAGGTCGTCCTGCACAGATAATTTAATGTTATATCTAGGAAAACACTGAATAGTATATGGTTGCATTTTATATAAACGAAGGATGGAGATTTGTTTAAATAAAATTAAGTATATCCATACTAATATTATAATTAATGCGAAAGTAACTCTGTCTGTCTGTCTGTTACTCAATCACGCCTAATCTACTGAACCAATTTTCATGAAATTTGGTATGGAGACATTTTGATACTCGAGAAAGGACAAAGACTACTTTTTATCCCGGGAAAATGACGCAATCCCGGAAATCCCACGGGAACGGGAACTATGCGGGTTTTTCTTTGACTGCGCGGGCGAAGCTGCGGGCGGAAAATTCTATATATTTTTGAACAATTTATATCTGCAACTTTATAGATTATATATTAACAAATATCAGGTTACTTTTCAAATCGTGTGATTTCTATAAGACATCATACTTTGATGATAGATAGACGGAAGCGTGAGCTCAAGCAAAAAAAAAAAAATCTCTAATCATAACTGTTATTAACTTACCTGACAGAAATCAGTGCACTTCTCGGAAACAGTAAAGTATCCCTTCTCATTGGAGCATCGGAACAGTCGCGTGTAGTTGAGGAAGTCAGCGCTCGTGTCGTACGGCTTGCGGCCGCCGAGCGCCACCCAGAAGAAGTTGTCTGGTTCGCTGCCTTCCGTCAACACCTGGTGGAGAAATTTTATAATAGGGTGTTATTTAGGGGGTGAATTTTTGAAGTGAAAACTTCTTTAGCGGCGTTGGGTATAAAATCTTAAACTCGCGTCAGGACACGTGGCCTGATCGAAAAAGCGTAAGACGGATTTTTTTTTTTTTAGCCCTTATATTCCATGCGTAAGACGGATACCATTCCAAAATAACAAAAAACATGCTGAACGTTAATAATCAAGTTTTCACTTCTGCCGGCACTCCCGGAGTGCAACCCGTCTTTTTTTTTAAGCGTAGATTGTAAATTACGAAGTACTAGCTTTCCGCCCGCATAACCGCACGCAAAAATACACATACACATCCATCCTCACAAACTTTCGCATTTATAATATTAAGTAGGATGTCGAAAAGTATTCAAAAGAGGTACAGGCCGAGCGCTTTGATGAAAATCAAAACTGCAACAATAAAATCTAAATTGCGAGCCAACGATTCATTATTTTTCTTATAAATATATAACAGTGTCAATTTTTTTTTGATTAGCCAAAAAAGGAGGAAATATTTATGCAAAAGAAAAATATAGAAAAATTACGATCACGAGGCGGTATTCGAATACGCGTCTTTTGAATCCCGCTTCACGAATGTATTTTTTCCATTCCTTAAAAAATTATCATTTATAAAGCATTTCATTGCTATAAAACTAAAATATCATAAGAAAATTCAATTTATCTGTGTGTATCACCTGCAAGCTGACCCACGGGCTATTAAACTTCTCCTCCGCGATGAGCTCGATGAGTCTTGCGGAGTCCGCGTCGCAGTGCGCGCCGATCCACGCGTACACGATCGCGGACGACGTCTCCTTGGCGCCCTCTAGCGGCACGTTCAATATGTAGCTGGTAATAAAAATAAAGAAATAATGACATATTAATCTATACTAATATTATAAAGCTGAAGAGTTTGTGTGTTTGTTTGAACGCGCTAATCTCAGGAACTGGTCCTGGTCCGATTTGAAAAAGTCTTTCGGTGCTAGATAGCCTTTATCAAGGAAGGTTATAGGCTATATATCATCATGCTAAGACCATAAGGAGCGAAGCAATGCGGGTGAAACCACGGGGCACAGCTAGTGGGAAATAAAAACAGGAATAAAAAACTTTCTACTGGTGGATAGAATTTTTAAAAACTGGTTTAGCAGTTCTTATTTTTCATTACAAAAAAAACTCAAAACATATAACCCTGCTAAGTAGTTTTAGAAACAAATTTTCCATCCTCGTAATTTAATATGTACATTATAGTTACAGTAAGTCAGATTCAAATGCAATGCAGTTAAATGTGTTGTCTACTAGTACTAATACCATAATAATCTTACCAGAAAGCAGAGTTAAGTTGTGTGGCATCAGCTTTAACCTGCACGAGTCGGGTGCAGAGCGCGGAGCCGTTGCTACGTAGCTCGAATAGTTCCACTGGCTGCCGACCCTCCTGGGAAATCATCAATATTTATGGAAATTGTTTACTCATTAGACGTGGAAACTAAAAGGTATTTTAAATACCTGTTTTCTGAATTTTTTTTTAAATTTCTGAATTATAATTACTAAATTTCAGAATAAACTGTAAATAGTAACACAATTTATACTTTGTAAATGTAATAACAAACACAACATCTCACCACTTTCGCGTTCCGCTTGCCGTCCCTAATAATGAATCTCCTCTTGAAATGCGCCATGAACTTCAAACTCTCTTGTTGCTGGTGCGTCCTGACCACATCCAGTCTCTTACAAAGCTGTTTGAACTTTCTCTCCAAGCCGAATGTGAAAGTCAACCAGCCCATATTTGGAGCCTTCCTTCCTTGCCAGAAGTAAACAACCCAGGACGCAGATTCAGCCTCAACGTCTTCATCGATTTCTTCTTCATCATCATCAACCGCAGGTACCACGTATCTACATAGGAACACATAGCAATCGTGGCTATAGAACACTCCTAGTTCTTGGTCTGGGAGTCGGATAAAATGCCTTCCTTCTAGAACGAAAGCTTCCATTGCTTCTAGATCTTCGTTCCACTCGTCCGCGAGGGTTTTAGCTTCAGCCGCTGACATCGCCGGTTGGCGGGGTGTGAATAGCGCAGAGAGATCCGTTCTGAAATTATTGTGGGATAAGTGCCTGCTTTTTGTATCATAAATTAAAAACAAATAATTAAAATAGAGAAATAACAAATGCGGTAATAAATTAAATAGTTATTAAAATTTAAATATTTTTCAGCATCACGGAAATTCTGGCAATAGTAACGTAAAAATTGTCTACAGACTAAATTTAAGAAAAACAGTTAATTTAAACATTTAATAAGTCTTATAAGATTTTTAAATAATTTTTGTTGGTTACTTAAAGTAAGGCTTTGAAAAAAAACAACAGAGAAGTTCATATCTATAACCAACAAGTTCTAAATCTAGAAATTTTCATATATTAATATTCATATTTATATACATATAATATTGTTCATATTTTACATACTTGGTCTCTTGGTTTCTTGCCCATCCGGCTAGATCGGCGCCCGTGCGAGCTACGGACTCCGCAGTGCGAGTGAAATCCACCGCGATCACCTCCTCCCAGCCCAGGAAGTATGTCTTGAACACCTGGAGGGAAAGTGTGTATGTTTATCGTTTCAAATAAAAGTATGATTGCAAATCATAAACTATACTTATATATACTACTACTTCCTTATCTATATAGATTTAGTTCTTTTTTAATATTAAGGCGAACCGCAATCGCCGGTACAGCCTGAAAATCAGCGCTGCTTTTGTGCAGCATTTTGCTGAGGCTGTATCCGTTTGCCTAATTTTAAGATAAATTTTGTAATGTTTTTGGCTGTTTTTTTTTGGCAATAAATTTCTTTTCTTTCTTTTCTTCCAAATCATTCAAAGGTTCAATTTCTATTCAATCATATAAATTCTAGTGAAAATGTAAGTTCAAATTAAATGTTTTAGTTATTAATTAATAAAAAAAAAATGGATGAAATCGTATTACATAGCATAATATTGTGTGCATTCTACATTATTTTCAATTGTCATAATATTTATTAAATAAAGCAAGTCTATTGATGGTAATAATAGTTTGTTCTGTTCTTCAGTTTGTCCTTCCCAATTATCAAAACCAAATGAAATTGTTAAATATAACTGTACCAGCTTTCCGCCCGCGGCTTCGCCCGCTTTGTCTAAAACATAATAAATTATATACTAAAACCTTCCTCTTGAATCACTCTATCTATTAAAAAAAACCGCATCAAAATCCGTTGGGTAGTTTTAAAGATTTAAGCATACATAGGGACAGAGAAAGCGACTTTGTTTTATACTATGTAGTGATTCGTGTATAAGTGCGGGTACCTGTGTCTCGGTGCCCTCCTGCAGGCGCGTGACGAGCGCGTGTCGCGGGCGCGGCACCATGTTGAACAGCTCCTGCGCCAGCTTCACCGCCGCCGCGCGCACCAAGCGGGACGACTTCTTGCCGAACCTGCGAGTGGAGTAATGATGTTAATTTAGTCTATTTTTTTTTTTTTTTTATATTAGAGTGGGCAAACGGGCTTGTGGGGCGCCTGATCGTAAGCGAGTCCACCGCCCATATTCATCTACAGGGGATTCTGCAGGTGCGTTGCCGACTTTTTGAGATGGAGGTACACTCTCTCTCATTTAAAATTGGTTTAAACAGTTATTTCAAGGGAAAGTTTATTGACCGCATGAATTTGTCATGTTTTAATTTGGTCGTGTGGGGGGTGGTGGAAAAATGATGAATTGTAGAAGTGGCATAGTTAGATTGTTATGCTTCACATTAATAATCGTTGATAAATATAAATCTCCTGGGGCAGCTCCAAGTGCGGGTGCCGCGCACACGCAGAGCACTGACCACACGAACACGTCGGTGCGCGCGTCCAGTATGTACACGTTGCGCGTGGCGAGCACGTCGCGGGCCAGCTGACCCTCCGCTTGGGGCAGCTCCAGGTAGCCCATGCCCAGCTCCACGCGGTACAGCCTCGGCGCTGGCCAGCTGAAGTCCTCCGGCACGTGCTCCTGGGGAGAGGAAAATTAATTATTTTTTTACAATTGCAAAAAATTTCAAATGATCATAAGACTTTCAATTATGCGAAAAAAGAAATAGCAAAATAAATTTAATTTTTTAAAATTTTAAGTTAATTCTGTAAAAGACAACACTAAAATACCTAAAATCTGGGAAAAAAATATCCATATACATGCATCATATAATGTAATACAGCTTACCTCAGGAACAAAAGGCATATCCCCATCGTAACCAAGAACTTCCCAAAAGCTTCTAGGTTCCTTGCCCGGTGGTTCCGTAATTAATTCAGCCTTATTCTTCCTTTCTTCTTTGTTGAT
Source organism: Colias behrii (assembly GCA_029959065.1). Taxonomy (NCBI): domain Eukaryota; kingdom Metazoa; phylum Arthropoda; class Insecta; order Lepidoptera; family Pieridae; genus Colias; species Colias behrii. The sequence goes on from JARWMC010000013.1 coordinate 3,942,093, forward strand.
TTTCTCCGCGAACAGTCGAGCTTTCGATTTGAGAGTATTCTTGGCTTTCTTGCCATTCCTGGGAAAATGGTAAAGTGTTGAAAATGCCCCCATTTTTATAGGAATATGTGTAGAATAAGTGAAGGTCATTACTTACCACAAATATATAATCAGTCCTGTATCCAGCACGAAGACGTATCTCGGATCGAGTGAAGCAGCTTCTACGGCCACTGGCTCCAAGTGGATACTACTGCCAGCCCCGTGAACACGGTATAAACGTGTTACATAGTGCTGAAAGTTAAGGCAATAAATAAAAATTGTTCTGGATTATACAGGACAGTAATTAATGCGTGAATCGTGATATGAGTCTTTGTGAATAAAGAAGATAAAGAAGAAATTTTGGTTATTAACCCCTGTAATGGCACAATATAAAAATAATTTATTAAATATTTTATCACGTTAAGAATGAATGAATGTGAAAATCTACTAGGTATAAAAAGTACCATTAATTATGCTAAGGCTTAGACAGTTTTGCAGCAAATTTTCTTGTCCGACAATGATGAATGCATCAGGAAAAATTATAGTTGATTATATTCATAATAAATTATCATTAGAAATAAATATAGTTAAGTATATTCAGAACACAGCATTTATAAAACCATAGACTCACCGGATCATCCACAGTGAAGAATCCTGATGGTGTCCTACTACCATTTATATAAACAGGCGGTAAAGGGAACAACGCCAAAAACTCCGGAGTCTCGTCCGCTTGCTCGTGGCGTTGCGTGCGTTTCGCGCCCAGGAAGTTGCGCAGGTTCACCGCGTGCATCGCTGCGCAGGCGCCTTTGTCCAGCTACAGGTAATATAATGATAATCCAATTCGAAATTTGTTTTTTTTTTATAGGCGTTCATGTTTTTCTTATTCTTGCAATTGATTTAAGATTAAGAAAACTGTTGCAGACAATTATTTTTCTAAATGGACAGATAAATTATTTTATAAAAAAAACGTGTGGCACTCGGGGACTGCTGCGGTAAAGCTATTGCATAGCATGCCTTCAAGCCACACCTCCGTGTCCGTCGGAGTGGGGAGCGTGAGGTTTTTTCGTTACGGAATTTCTGGATTCGGTCCCCGCGCTCAAGGCCCGCGATAGAAGCTATGCAATAGCTTAAAATTATGTTAAATATTTCGTATGCATGGATGGGTATAAGGAGTACTTACTGTAGCTTTAGATCCGATCCAGAAATGAATATCCCAAGAAAGCTGTCCTTGCTCTTCGATGGATGTTTTCAATATGATGTAGCAATCGCCTTCAAAGAATTTGCCGTGCGCTACCTACAATCACAATAAAAATCCATGTATTTTATCAATATGTAATTTTTTGGACTACTCTTCTGATACAAACATTTGAAAATGTATGTTAATCTTTATTGCGCTCACAAATATCTTTCTAGCAAGGATATAGATAAAAGGATTAAATGGAATAAATTATTTCGGTAAATATGTCCTAGATCTAGAATACTCACTTCATCAACAGGGGCTGGTATAAAGTTCTCGATCTCCCACACTTGTAACCCCGGTGTCTGGCCCGTGTCTTCATCAAAGAACTCGGAATAGTCCAATGGCGGCTTCTCTAAGCTTTCGTCCCAACGCTTTGGTCTAAAAATATAAAATAAATACTATTAATTTGAAGAGTATACTATACTGGTTATGAATTTTGACACGATTTGAAGGAAAAAGTAATTCAATAAATTTAATTACCGTGTTTTTATATAAAATACCATAATAATTGCGGCCAATTATTCAGTAAATGCAAAATGGAAGGAACTTCTCATTGGCAGGAGACATACGTGAATTATTTATGAAAGATAAATGAAATAAACTTCCCGTGAAGGAAATCTTAACAAATGAGTAAGGGAATGTTTATAAACATATTTACAAACATGTACGTGAACAAAGTGGAAATATTCTGTAACAGTTGTACATTGTATTTATATTGGTAACATTGAATTAATTTGTAGCTATCAGAGAATTTTATAAAGTAAAAAAAAAATCATGATAAGGACATATTCCCAGACACAATGAAATAGCAACAGTCTAAGTAACAAAAAAAACTTACTTATGATATTTTGAAATCTACTTCTGGCTTTATAACGTGCCTATATTATTTACGCGAAAGTTATAATATTATGTTATATGAAGTTAATTGATATTTGAATGAATGAATGAATAGAAATATTAGTGCCCTCGGCGTCCAACATGCACTATCGGGTCCAACGTGCCGTTTGCTAGTGAATTACATTGCAAATGTTTTAGTATATACATAGTTTTTAAGCCTGTTTTTGTCAATTCCAAGTTTTGAACGAAATAATAAAAAAAATGTTCCTAGTTCGATGTCATGTGTTCCAGGTTTGACCCGGGCAGCTAGTGAATACTCACTTGAGCTCGCTATTGGGCTGGTCGCGCAGCTCGTTCGCGTTCTGCGTGTTGGCCTGCTCCTGCATGCCGCGCAGGATCACCGCGGAGTCCTTCTGCTCGGGCTCCGCGCGCCCGCGGCGCAGGCGCAGCTTGCGCGCTATCGGGTCCGACTTGCCGTTGCCTAATGGGGAGTCACGTGGTTTAGATGTGTCACTTATTGGTTAATGTTGTGTTTATTTAACAGTCAAAGACAGAATTTGCTGAGCGATAAATTTACAATGCGATATGGTCATACTTTAAAGACTCCTAAACGCGAAATTCGTTCTGTGGCTCTATTCAAAACGTTCACGTTGTGTCAATCATACAAAGACCACGTATCGAAAGTCACGTTGTGGCAATGAAAACAATGCCATGACGCGTTCTAAATATTAGTCGGTTTAGCTTCGGCTTATTTGGGCATTTTTCAAACAAATTATATTTATTTTTATAAAAAAAAAAATCCTACATAAATTCCTTCATTCACAAAAAATATATCACATCACTTAATTTTTGTTTTATATTTTCAGTAAGAATATAACAAAAATTGCTTACAACTTGGTGCTGCTAATTCCGGAGTGGCAGCCCCCGCCAACTGCAACTGGGTTTGTAAAGAGAAGTCCACATTATAGTACTGAAGGCCAGAACCCTTCGGCCTCTCCACAGGTTTCGGCGGCATAACTAGATCTGGGTTGCCATGTAATTGTAGACTTTCCAAATCACTCAATAAGTGTATTGCATCTGGCAATGTTATTAGCTTATTGCAGCTTAAATTTAGTTTTTTTAGGGACCCACATCTGCAAGAAAATTATGTCATAAAGTCTACATTTAAATTAATTTTACCTAACAACAGAATCAAATTGATATTTTCAAATAATTTAAATTAGAATAAAAAAATAAAACATTGCTTTCAAAGAATTCTATATTAATACCAGTGTCATTGAAGAAATGAATTTGTATTTTAATTATCTTTATAACATTAATAATTGTACCTGCAAAGTCCCTCCGGTATCATCTTCAATAAGTTATTTGCAGCAGAGAAAACCTCCAGGGCTCCAAGCTTGCCGATCCCGGATGGTATTCCCTCGAAGTCCAACTGATTATCATCAACATGTAGCCTCCTCAAGTTTGGCAATTTACACAATGATGCTGGCAGTGCAGTTAGCTTGTTACGAGATAAATTGAGACTTTCCAACTTCTGCCAGATGTCCATTGCTGTAAAAAGTTTTTCTTACAAAACCATTGAACTAACATTATTTCATCAGCAGCAATCCATGTGTGTGTGTGTGTGTTGAATTTAAAAAAAGTTATGGTTATATTGCTTACCCGAGGAAACTTCATTAATCTCATTATCACTAAGATTAAGCCTCTTCAAGTTCTGCAATGAGTACAATGCGTCAGGCACCTTGGTGAGGGCATTCATTGACAAGTCCACATCAGATAAGTTACAGAGGGTGTCCAGGGATGTCGGCAGGTTGGCTAGTGTGCGCTGTGTATTACGCATGTGGAGTGTTTCCAAGCTTTGTAGTGAAGGTAATTGCCTTAAATATGAAAAATATTTTAATAGTTTGATTTACAAGAAATAAGAAGCAAGTCTTAAAATGTGTAAATAATGACATTAATATTGCTCATATAGGGTTGATTTTTGAGACAGTACCTCAACGTATGGATTGGTTTCAAAAATCCATCCTGTATGCATCACATCAACAGCATAATATTAGTTAAAAAAATAAATAAAAGGAATATTCAAATAAGTATTGTAAGTATACACGAAACAAATACTTTTGACTCACCTCAACTGAAATAGTCCTAGTGGGTTGTCATTTAGAATGAGAGTTTGCAAGTTCACCAGTCTTCTAGTCTGAGGGGGCAGAGTCTCCAAAACATTATTGGACAAATCCAAAAACAGTAGATCCGTTAATTGCACAAATAATGTGGGTGGGATGCTTTCAATCCTAAAATTTGAGTAGTGTTAATCATATTTTCCTATTACTATCACTTTTAAATATTTGTTTTGTTCTCGTTCTAAATCAAATAGATATCACATGGATCTTAGACTAATTCTAGTTTTGATTCATTTTTTGCCTTATTAACTTTACATTAGTTATTGAATTAAACAATAAGTTACACCATTTTCATTATAAATAATAAGTGTTCAATACAGTAACTGATAATATTGTATTACTTATTTATATGAAGAATGCAAACAATAAAGAATATTTATCAGTTATTTATGAAATGACTCATATCAAACTATGAAACTTACTTGTTGTGGCTAAGATTTAATACAAGCAATGATTTAGCCTTTTCTAATCCTTCTGGTACTTCCTTGAGTCTATTGTGAGAGAGGTCAAGTGTTGTCAACTCCTCTAAGTGAAATAGCTCAGCAGGAATCCCAGAACTTTTTACCTTATTATGCCTTACATTTAATGACCGTAGGCATTTCAGTTCTGTCAATTCCCCAAATAGTTTCTCTAAATCATTTTTCTTCAGCGATAAGTTTTCCTAAAAATATTATAAGTTTAGAGATACAGCATACATAAACAGTCCAATAATATTAGAAAATATCAACCTAATTACCAATTTCATGAGCTTTCCCAATTCCTCGGGGACATCCGTTAAATTTGTTTTATCGAGTCGAAGCCATTGCAGGCCTGTCATATACCGAATCGCATCAGGAAATTTACCATCCTGAAATTAGAAAAACATTAGACCAAAATCTTCCGGAGGTTAGCAATATGACATCATACGCGATACAAATAATAAAGTAAACTATACATACGCTAAAATCATTGCAAGTAAAATCTACTCCTCGCACAAATGGCAATAAACCCGTATTTGCCATATTTACATTCGTTTTATAACAATTAATAACATTTGAAATCAATTATTTTCAACGATCTCAATAATTTTCTTTGTATTGACAATTATTTAATGACAATTGACATATCATATGACAATGATGTTCGTGAAATGACAGTGACGTTGACTGTAAATTGTTTGATATTGCCATTATTTAAAAATTTATATAAAGTTACTGTAGTACAGAAAAATAATAGGTTCTTCATATTATAAAGTTTAAAACTTGTTTATGGTTTATACCTAGCACAGCTATAAAGATAACGTTTACAGTTTTATTGTATTTGTTTTTAGCTGCTCGAAGAACATTTATTCTGTTTTTTCACCACATTTTTCAACGTTCCAAATGTTAAATGTCACCTTAAAATCAGACTCAACAGAACTCATAAATAATTTGAATCCTGATTTCTGACTCTTCCACCTTGCACTGGACAGTCCCTCTCCTAGGTGGAGTAGCTCTTTTCTTTATTAATCGCTCCATTGAAACATGTATAGTATAAGACTGGAAATATTAGAGAAGAAATAGAAGAATAATTATATTCTTGTTTTCTATAGTTATGCTAGTTTTTGTAAACCAATTTTATTTAAATCTATACTAGTCTCGAATCCACCCAGATACACAAACGTTATCATTAAAATCGGTCCAGCTGTAAACCATTTAGGAGGAATTCAGTGATCACACACAGAAATAACAAATGTGGTTAACTTAGTTTGTGTCTCTATGTGCTCTCATATTATAATATAATGTTTTCATAATGTAACATTAGCACACATTTGTGAAAAATATCAAGAGTAAGGAATCACTATGAATAAGCTAGCCAGCCACAACCATACTAGTTTCCTGTCTTGCAAATACAAATTATTAATTTCATTTTAGTGTCATACTGATCACAGATTAAGTATTAGTTACTACGTAAATACTGATGTAATCATGTGTATCAGGGGAAAGCAAAAATAAACCCAATGCATTATATTTTAGACATTTTATTCCTCTATTAGGTATCAACAAAATAATATCTACATTCTCAAAATCATATGTATACATACTACATTTGTCGTTGAGACAAAACCATAAAATAAAGGTAAAATATGAAATGCACTTTTAAGAATTCTCACATAACCAGTTTTGGCATTGATTCAATATTATGGTGGACCTATTGCAATATTTCAATTTTTTCATTTGATTGCCAGATGACAAATTATTTGCCTATTCCATTAACTAACATTAAAGCATTTTACATGTTAACACTATAATGTGTATTTATAATAATAACATAATTAAGTGCAAACTATTGTAATATAATATAATTTGGTTTCTTTATCGTGGCATTGGAGGTAGGCTGGGCATAGGTCCGGTCATAGAAGCATTTGTTCCCAGTAACACCTGAAATAAAAATAAGAATATTAATATTGACTTTATTGGAACTTAAATATATTCATATAAATTTAAATTTATAAAGAATAGAAAAAATTTGATCACGAGGCGGGACTCGAACCCGCATCCTTTCGCGCCATTCCGGGGCAGATGCCTGACCAATTCAGCCACTCGTGACCCGCCAGAGCAATCGAATTTATTCTATTCTTTCAGTTTTATGTGTCTAAGGTCATATGTGACACACTGCGTGCCATCTATTGAGGTGATAAACAACCATCTCAACCAATATGAAACACTTTTCAGTGAATACAATATTGTAACGATGGAACACAACCTTTTTTGTTGAGTTAAATATATTCAGTTAGCTATGTAATATGTATACAGTAAAAGCTCCTTATTCGTGCTTCCTTCATTGGTGTTTTCATTTTTCGCAGATGGAAAAAATGCAACCTATTTCCTATATTCGCAGTCTAGAATTCTTTATTTGCGGATCGAATTGGTTCATACATATATGTATTTAACTAAATAAAAATCATTTGTTATCCTTCGTAAACGCCTGAACTACAACTATGAATTTATATATAGATGTAAAGTTTAATTGGTTGTCTGTGACTAAATCACATAATATTATGTCACAATGATAATTATTCATAGGAATAGTCTACTATTCCTATGAATAATTATCATTTGCTAGAGCAAAGCTCATTATCCTTAGCATTATTTGAATGCTGAAAAAAGTACTGAAATTATTTTTTATATGTCTATGCATGATTAAAATAAAACTCATTAACATACACCAAAAAGTGAAAGTCAAAACAAAGAAGTGTAATAAAACTAAAGCTTACAATCTCTGTAATGGTCAGTGGATCTTTCACAAGCATTTTAATGAGTTGAATAAGATAATATTTCATTTCATTGTTTTTATATAGATCCTGATTCAAGTTACCTGATGTCTTCTATTTATACCAATATAACTCTTAATATAAAATAAGCCAAGTGTTTTTTGTTATAAACAAAAAAAAAGCATCAAGAGAAATACTTCAAACAATAAATTCACACGGCCACCAGATATTGACATGACTTACCTGCTTTTGTTGTGACTTCTGCATTTCTTCAACTTGTGCACGCTCAACCTCAAATATGACTGGAGCAAATAAAATGACTGAGGAGCTTGCCACAATCCACATCAGGGATCGAGATAGTTGGTATAAATTTTTTACACCTGACCTAAAAATAAAATTCATCTTATTACATAATAACACCAAATAAGTTAATTTCGAAGTGTAAATAAAGATAAAATATTTGTTTTCTTACCAAGTATTTGTAGTAACAGTGTGTGTGCCATTTCGGACACATTCTGGGAACATTTCTGTCAATCCCCATAGTCTCTCAGACAATGATTCATCGGGTTCCTGAAACAGCAGCACTTATTACTGAATCCATTTCAAAACAAGTAAATGTAAATTCAAATAAGAAGTATTACACTCACATCATCATATTCTTTGAGGGATAGAATATTGGGCGGGTTACTAGCTGTAGGAGACGTCCCCAACTGTCAACAATAATTGTTATTTATAGAAACATTCAGCCAAATCAATTTTTATCACATCATTAACGTACCGTAGGGGTAATGAATGTATCTTCTGGCCTACGTTCTGGAGTATCATCTTTGCTTGCTGTCAAAGATTCCATTCCGCTGTCGCTCTGTTCGTTTTCATCAGCCAATTCCATTAACATATTACAGGTTTTTAATTTAATAAACGATTAATGAAATTTTCTACTCTTTACAAGATAATAACCTCGTGTTAAAATTCACAAAATTATTGAGAAGACCAATCTCCTCACTTCTTAGTCTACGATTTTTTTTAATACCATAGATAATTAAGTGAACTAAAAACATAGGATATGTAAAATTACTCGTGTGCAGTCTGTATGTCGTGGCCATATCGTAGATTTGCTCATTTCATGAAATGGCCAACATAGTTTGATCAGATCGTTAAATCGTCAACGTTTCACGATTTGGTCATCGACATTTGGCCAGATCGTATAAAATATCTTAGAGAGTCCATAAAACATTAAAAAATGGGTATCATTTAAGCTATCACCAATTTAATTAGTTTTGTGTTTCTTAAATAATAGGGTTTGTCCTCAAAATAGTAGATCTGTCACCAAAATGTAGTCACCAAACAATGCAAAATCAGTTCCACAATAAATCACCTAAAATCCTGAGATATAAGGTCTAGTACCAAATAAATGTTTTTGTATGTATTATAATAGGTGTGTCCTAATAAGTATTTAAGCAAACTAATTTAAAGAGATCACCAATAAATCATAATTATTATGTTACTAGAAAATTGCATTAAGTTCAAATAAAAAATTAGGGCTGTCATCATCGTTTCAACCAAAAGATTCTGCTACTTAACTAGACTCCCAAGGTTCTAAATTTCCACTGGTAGGGTACTGGCACCAGTAGTCAGCCTTTTAGTGGTAATTTTGGGTTCAAACTCATATATGAAAATATTAGAAACAGTAAATTAAAAGTCTTTTGAATGAATTGACTTACTCATTTATTTAACTTTATCACAAAATTAACAAAAGTTACAAAATTAATCTTTGATATAATGAAAAATACGTTTTAACAAAATATGACACTTTTTACCAGTGTTCAGCCGCCAAAAACTAATACTCAGCCGTATTGCCACCTAGTGGTCAGCCTCTCTTGAGATCAATAGTTTTAAGCTTAAAGATTAAGAACATTAATTAACAATTAGTAATAGGTACTAAGTTTTAAAAAAAATGAAATAAATAAGAAACTCTTTAAGAAACAATTTAAATAAGAACGGCTGAGCACTGGATCTAGGTTCACCAGTACTCAGCCATGTAACAAAATTGAACTATTGAAGTGACCGACTATTGGGTTTGTGATAAAAATTGCGTTAAAACCAGTAGTCAGCCGGGGGTGGCTGAGTACTAGATAATGTATATAAAAACGGGACGCAGTAGTCGGCCACTTCATTATTTAATAATTCTTAAGAAAAATAATATACTTTTTAATTGGTTACGATGCCTAAACTCTTGATAAATATAAATTCGAATACAACGTGTCATAAATATTATAGAAAAATTTAATAAGTTACCATTTCTGCAAACGCTTTCCACTAACGAAAAAATAGCGCTCGCATCACTTGTGGCCTCGTCAGCTGACGACGTCGGAATGAACTCATATTTAATGTACTTCGCAGCCACTTAGCAAACATGTTTGGAATTTTTTCAACCAATGAAAAGTCACAGAACCAATTTAAAATAAATTGATTGGTTAATTTCGAATAAAGAACTATTTCTATTGGTTTTAAACCGAAAAAGGCTGAGTACTGGTGCGGGGCTGACTACTAGTGCCAGTACCCTAGTATAAATTATATTTAAATAAAATTTTTAGCAGAGTAGTAAATAAAACAATTAAAGTAAAAATAATCAATACTTATTGTTTAAAATAATTACCACTGAACAATCAGCGCTGGTTTAAAATAGCTGGCTTATGGCTAGCAGAATATTAGATAAAACACTTAATTAAAGTTAAAATAATCAATATTTATTCTTAAAAATAATAACCACTGAATAATCAGCTTGTCGCGCCAATTTGTCTCCGCCCCTTTGATCATTTTTTCATTAAAATTATAAATTGATGTATTAAATTGGTAACGAATACTATTAATTTAATATCTGAACGAAATAAAATGTTACTACTCTATTGGTGACAAAATATCAAATAAAAAGGAGTCGCAGTCAGGGATCGATAATCGATTTATTTGGTGACAGATCTACCATTCTGAGCACAGAGCTATTATTTAAGTAACAGAACTGTTATTATAAGAACGAAGTTTATATTAATGTAATGCAATATAATTTTATTGGTTATCGATCTCTTTTTTTACACATATATTAACATTAATTTGATAATTCATACCTGGGAACAATTTTTGTTTATCTGAGAACGAAAATATTTCGTGGTGATAGATCTATTTTTAGGTGATACAACTTGATGACAAATATAAATTTTGGTGATAGAAAATATAGTTCCCTTAAAAAATTCAGAATATTTTAAGAACTTGTTTATTGTCATTTAAGTTAGTGCCGCGGTAGCGCCGGCGAATACCAGAAGCGAATGGTTTTTTCAATAGAAAACAGTTAGGTTAGGTTAGGTTAGACTTTAATAAACAACGCACGAGCCGAGCGAGCAAAGCGAGCGTGCCGCGGTAGCGGCCGGCGAGTGCCAGAAGCGAATCGCTTTTTAAAAAGAAACAAAAATGGTCGCATTTCGTGAAATGGCCATCCACGTTTGGCCGGATCGACGATCTGGCCAAATGCGGATGACCCAATCGTGAAACGTTGACGATTTAACGATCTGGCCAAACTAAATTGGCCATTTCATGAAATGAGCAAATCTACGATATGGCCACGACATACATATTGTTTAAATTATGCTAGGCGTCCATTAGAGGCGGATCGGGCCGGGCCGCATCGCAACGGGCCGTCTCTAATGGACGCGCTGTTTGCTCCTGCGTCCACCTGTACGGGGCGCGGCGGACCGCCTAGGCGGATTTTATCTAACAGACGCTCGCCGCTCACATCCGCCTGCCTGCGTCCACTAGACGGGTCGGGGCGGGCCGGGCCGCAGCGCACCGCCGGCAGAAATCCGCCTGCGAAGCGATATCCGCCAATGCGTTGCGGCCCGCCCCGGCCCGATCCGTCGCTAATGGACGATGTTTCATACAAAACATAGGCCGGCGTATTTTTGCGTTGCGATGCGGCCCGGCCCGATCCGCCTAGTGGACGCCAGCCATTATAATCTATGGACGATTTCGTGTTTCTTGGTATCAGGAATTTGGAAGGTAAAAAAAAATTTTGCAAAACTTTCTTCACTTTTCTAACAACCAATTTTTATATGATTTAGATAATATACTATAATAATAGGTATTATGTTAATTAAACTTAAATCCTATTCCAGATTAATTAAATAGGATTTAAGATTAATTAACATATTATTTAAGTCCATAAATAGACTGATCAATATTTATTTTGACCCATATCCTACTAAGATCGTGTTTATAGCGGATTGAATCTGTATGAAATTTGGTAAAGTAGCTAATAAGTAATAATACACTCAACGATATAAGAGGTCGCCCTGTTACCTATCATTGAACACACTAAATAGAACATTCTGTTAATAAGTATGAAAGCATCTGTTTCTTTTTAGATCGATTTATCGGTACCTTCTACAATCTACATTACCATTATTATGGAAATATGGAGTTCCACGAGTGAAGCGGTAGCTTATGAGTGCTTTTATAACAGAGACGTGCTATGCTACGTTGCTGTGGATGCGTTATCATCCAATCATATACACTGATGCACAATGCAGATTTAGCTTAGCACTGGTGGAAACAGATTCAGATAAGATACGTTTATAATGGAAGGATGCTGTGTGTTATGGATGTGGATGCATCGCATAGCTCGACTATCGCTTCACATATTACTCGCACCGCTACGTAGATTATTTACAACGTACAGCCTATTACATTTTCGTAGCATAGCTGCATAGCACATCTCTGTCGGATAAGCACCCTAAATCTAGTAATCATAAAACATGTTATTTACTTGGCATTCATCTGGAGAGCTGCATGTACAGGGACGATCAATAATCATGGTAAATAATTAGTTATATGTAATACATTCTCCAATAAATACTGTTTAAAACGTAGTATATATTTATTTAATAATTTGCAGTTTCTGAATACTTTCTAATTAACGATAATATTTCAATTTCAAACTTTTTCAATGACTTCTCATGACATGATTCTAAAAAATAAAGAAATAAATACTTCGTTACAAATGTAAGAGCTAGCGCGCACGAGCAACTTTGTCTCCGCAACTATTTTGTCTCTCCACCCATGGGCTAGTATGAAAGTGCGCGCACGTAGCGACGCAACTCCCCATACCTACAAACTTTGATTATATACTCCCTAGATAACGCCTCACGCAATGGCCGATGCAACAAAAACTGGCCAGTATTTACAAGCATGTGTGAGGGAGGCACGCACACACGCTTAGCGATTGCTATGTCTTACACCAGCGTCATTTGTATCAGGGAGTTACCAGCTAATGAATTTTTCCCGATAAAATGGGGCAAAACCTGTAAAATTATGTCATGTTAATAAAATCATAAATAATAGTTTAATATTGTACTTTCAATTGTGTTTAGTTGTCTCTTGAGTTAGAATATGATTTTTATAGAATAGAAAATACAATCAAATAAAAATCAATTAGCATTTACAAAATATGTTTTATTAATTAATGTAATAATATAGTGTCGACTTATAAAAATACTACAGGTTTGCCGGCAGCTTCGCCTGCATCATTTTTAAATTTAACCCAAATTCGGCGCCATTTTGAAATTCTTTGTTAATTGACCGATTTCGTTCAAAATCGATATCTGAGGATCCTTAGGATCACAAAACAGGAAACTGTTACCAAAATTTAAAAAAGTCAACGCCATTTTGATTTTTTTTGTTATTGTACCGATTTCGTTCCAAATCGATATCTGACGATCTCTAGGATCGCAAAACAGGAAACTGTTACAAAAATTTGAAAAAGTCAACGCCATTTTGAAATTTTCTGTTATTGTACCGATTTCGTTCAAAATCGATATCTGAGGCTTCCTGGGATCGCAAAACAGGAAACTGGTACCAAAATTTTAAAAAGTCAGCGCCATTTTGAAATTCTTTGTTATCGTACCGATTTCGTTCAAAATCGATATCTGAGGATCCTTAGGATCACAAAACAGGAAACTGTTACCAAAATTTAAAAAAGTCAACGCCATCTTGAAATTTTCTGTTATTGTACCGATTTCGTTCAAAATCAATATCTAAGGATCCCTAGGATCGCAAAACAGGTAACTGGTACCAAAATTTTAAAAAGTCAGCGCCATTTTGAAATTCGTTGTTATTGTACCGATTTCGCTCAAAATCGATATCTGAGACTCCCTGGGATCGCAAAACAGGAAACTGGTACCAAAATTTTAAAAAGTCAGCGCCATTTTGAATTTTTTTGTTATTGTACCGAATTCATTCAAAATCGATATCTGAGGCTCCCTGGGATCACAAAACAGGAAAATGGTACCGAAATTTAATAAATTCAGCTGGTAAAGAAGCAAAATATACAATTCTTGCAGTTTCTATGTACGAAATCGGTACAATAACAGAAAATTTCAAAATGGCGTTGACTTTTTTTCAATTTTGGTAACAGTTTCCTGTTTTGTGATCCTAAGGATCCTCAGATATCGATTTTGAACGAAATCGGTACAATAACAAAGAATTTCAAAATGGCGTTGACTTTTTTTCAATTTTGGTACCAGTTTCCTGTTTTGCGATCCCAGGGAGCCTCAGATATCGATTTTGAACGAAATCGGTACAATAACAGAAAATTTCAAAATGGCGTTGACTTTTTTTCAATTTTGGTAACAGTTTCCTGTTTTGTGATCCTAAGGATCCTCAGATATCGATTTTGAACGAAATCGGTACAATAACAAAGAATTTCAAAATGGCGCTGACTTTCTTTCAATTTTGGTAACAGTTTCCTGTTTTGCGAACGCAGGGAGCCTCAGATATCGATTTTGAACGAAATCGGTACAATAACAGAAAATTTCAAAATGGCGTTGACGTTTTTTCAATTTTGGTACCAGTTTCCTGTTTTGTGATCCCAGGGAGCCTCAGATATCGATTTTGTACGAAATCGGTACAATTTAAAAAAAAATATACTGCGTCCATAGATATTCTTAAACAGGTATACCGACCTTTGAGACATATAGATTTTTTTTCTGTTTTTAAGTAGCGGAAATTGTGTCAACAGACTATAGAGCGTTATTTCCATCCGAAAAATAATCTCATTTACTCTCAACCGCGCCTAAAGAAGTTTTACTTCAAAAATAAATATTAAAATATTTAAGACTAAAAAAAAACATCCGACTGCGCGGAAGCTTGCAAAACAAAAACAATCGGTCCAACCATTAAGGCTGTAGGCTCAGCCAAACAGTTTTTAAAACACACCCACATACATTCATACATACATACACACACCTTCCCTGATGTATTTCCTCCTTCTGGTGCAGTCGGGTAAAAATGAACATACATCAGCTTTTAAGACAACTAACTCTATGGGGAAATTCGCAATCCAAGACTGGCAACACTAAAAAACGACGCGTTGATTTTGTAAAAATAATTATGAATTTGTTATTTTTGTTTCCGTAAATTACTATTAGTTTTGAGTTACTTACCGATGGTAGGAGATTTTTTTAGTTGTTCGTAAACGTCCTTTGTAATTTCTGCAGATTTTAATCGCGCAGCTTGTCATTTTCACCGAAATAATCAAACGCAAAAAATGAGCCGTGCGTGCGTATCTCTTGACGTTACAATTGACACTGAGGAGTGGTGAGCGCTTTGGAGGCTAACAGTTAGCTGACATTTTTATCGACGCTTTTGACGCGCCGATACTCTATCTAGGGAGTATATAATCAAAGCCTACAAATTGATGGGAGAGACAAAATAGTTGCGGAGACAAAGATGCTCGTGCGCGCTAGCTCTAATGCAACCACAGAATGCAACTGTGAACAAAACAATAATTTAGAAAAGTTACTGTCGCTTAATTGTATGATCATTGTTTATTTTTAAATTGTAGTTATTTACAATAGAAAATAAAAATTATTTATTATCATCGCGATAGTGTTCCGTAAACAAGATTTTTAACTTATAGTATTATCTGCATTCAGCTTAGATCATTTAGTACACATCAACCTCGGAGCAATTAACAAGCTTGATAATTGCTCCGAGACATCAACTTTACTGTGAAACGGCGAAAATAGGAACTACGGCCGCCATGTTGATAAGTCATTCGATTGTCAGTGTCTACTACTTTCGAGTGCTCTGTGAATTTTATTGCGATATTTCATTATTTTAAACTTTAAATATGCCAAAAGCTATAAAAAGTGACGCCCGGAATATTATTCTAAAAGTGAAATCATTTTTTGAAGAAGAAGCTCGGCAGCAGGCTCCAATCATTCCATTTAATCAAATATACAAAAGGGTTTCGGCCGCTACAGGTGAGTGTTGTCAGTTATCATAACTAAAATACCCAACAATAATTAATGATTTAATTCACTTCTTTGTTTTACTGGTTTACATTTTTGTCTCCATTCTTATGGCGATAAGATTTCTTGTTTCTTGTTTTATTTTTTTATGTGATGCTTTGCTGTTGAAAAAAAAAACTACCATAATATTAACCTATCCGCTTACTTACGGAGTGATCCACTTAACCTGCTGGATTACTAATAAGTTGCTAAATGTATTTTTGTCTACCACACATAATATATTGTACAATTTTCATTTCAGGTGTAAGTCAAGGACTAATTTCGAAAATTGTCAAGGAAGGACGACAAGCAGAAGAAGCTGGTACCAGAATTCGCTCACCAGGCAAGGAAAGAAAACGAAAAAGTGGATTTGTTCATGTCGATGATTTTGACATGGGAGTTATCAGGCGTAAAGTCCACGAATTTTATTCTGCCAAGAAGGAGGTGCCTACTATCAAAAAGCTTCTAGAAATTTTAAGGGCAGAAATAAATTATACAGGTCAACGAGAAACTCTTCGAAAGCTGCTGAACAAGTTGGGGTTTCGTTTTAAAAAAACTCAGTCTAATCGTAAAGTTCTGATGGAGCGTAATGAAATATCAGCTTTGAGAGCAAGATACTTGCAAGAAATAGATAAAAATAACAAGTCTCCCAACCCTCGCCCTCTCATTTATTTAGATGAGACCTATATTCACTCTTCACATACATCTGGCAAATGTTGGCAAGGGGAGGGCGTAGATGGAGTATTAGAACCTGTATCCAAAGGGCAAAGATATATCATTGTTCATGCTGGCGGGGATACGGGATTTGTTAATAATGCACTCTTAGTATTTAAGTCAAATACAAAAAGTGGAGACTATCATGACGACATGAACAGTACTAATTTTAAAAAGTGGATTATTGAAAAACTTATGCCTAATCTACAAGCGCCATCCATTATCATAATGGATAATGCTCCTTATCACCGTGTTTGCGTGAATAAAGTCCCAAACACAAACACATTAAAAAGAGATATGCAGCTTAGCAGGCTTACACAAAATAACATTGAGTATGGAGAGGATTTGACTAAACCTCAGCTGTTAGAAATAATTAAAAGAAATAAGCCTGAGCCTGCATATGAAGTCGAAAATATTTTGAAAGAAAATGGACATAGGTGCTTGTATTTACCACCCTATCACTGTGACCTCAATCCGATTGAATTAATATGGAGCACAATGAAAAGAAATGTGGCTAATGTAAATATCGATCATAAAAATGTTGAGATCCCCCGCCTAGTCAAAGAAGCATTCGAAGCTATTTCAGTTCATGAGTGGAGACAACACTGTAAACATGTTCGTAGATTAGAAGAGGAGTTTTTGAAACTTGACGCATATTTAGATGAACCTTTTATAATAAATGTGACAAGTGATAGTGAAACCGAAAGTGATTCCGATAGTGATGATTTTGGCATGGAAATGGAAGAAATGCGGCCTCTCGAACATGATGATGTTGCGTATGGACATTCGTCGAAAACCGTGATTGACCATAATTATTGTAAACCTGGTTTTCAATAAATTGTAGAAATATACTTGAATTTTTATTTTTCTGTTACTTACATCCATTATGCACTACCACAATGTCTAGGTGGGTCTTTAGACAAATGAGTTTAAATCCAAATGCTATCCCGTAAGTAGACACATTGCTTGACTACAGTAATAAATAATAAGTCGTAATGTTTCAGGTACAATCCAGCAATTATGAATATGTTTAAGCTATTTTAAAATGGGTATCATTTAAGCTATCACCAATTTAATTAGTTTTGTGTTTCTTAAATAATAGGGTTTGTCCTCAAAATAGTAGATCTGTCACCAAAATGTAGTCACCAAACAATGCAAAATCAGTTCCACAATAAATCACCTAAAATCCTGAGATATAAGGTCTAGTACCAAATAAATGTTTTTGTATGTATTATAATAGGTGTGTCCTAATAAGTATTTAAGCAAACTAATTTAAAGAGATCACCAATAAATCATATTATGTTACTAGAAAATTGCATTAAGTTCAAATAAAAAATTAGGGTTGTCATCATCGTCTCAACCAAAAGATTCTGCTACTTAACTAGACTCCCAAGGTTCTAAATTGCCACTGGTAGTATAAATTATATTTAAAAAAAATTTTAGCAGAGTAGTAAATAAAACAATTATTAAAGTCAAAATAATCAATATTTATTGTTTAAAATAATTACCACTGAACAATCAGCACTGGTTTAAAATAGCTTGCTTATGGCTAACAGAATAGTAGATAAAACACTTAAAAGTTAAAATAATCAATATTTATTCTTAAAAATAATAACCACTGAATAATCAGATCTGGTTTAATAGCTGGCTTATGGCTAGCATAATTGTAGATAAAACACTTAATTAAAGTTAAAATAATCAATTTTTAAAGCGCGCCAATTTGTCTCCGCCCCTTTGATCATTTTTTCATTAATATTATAAATTGATGTATTAAATTGGTAACGAATACTATTAATTTAATATCTGAACGAAATAAAATGTTACTACTGTATTGGTGACAAAATATCAAATAAAAAGGAGTCGCAGTCAGGGATCAATAATCGATTTATTTGGTGACAGATCTACCATTCTGAGCACAGAGCTATTATTTAAGTAACAAAACTGTTATTAAAAGAATGAAGTTTATATTCATGTAATGCAATATAATTTTATTGGTTATCGATCTCTTATTTTACACATATATTAACATTAATTTGATAATTCATACCTGGGAACAATTTTTGTTTATCTGAGAACGAAAATATTTCGTGGTGATAGATCTATTTATTAGGTGATACAACTTGATGACAAATATAAATTTTGGTGATAGAAAATATAGTTCCTTTTTAAAATGGTTTTTACTGATTACATTATATTTTCCCAATTTTCATACATCTCACAGTTAATTGGCAACACAGAAACGACAGTAACGACACCTTTCAGTTCACAGTAAAGTTGGTAGGTCTGTAACTTAATGGTCTAAGATCCGAATATGAAACGAAACCTAACGGTTTGATAAGAGAATCAAATTTATTTTATAATAAATTTCATATATTATAAAATAAATTAAAAATGGGTAGACAACAGAAATCCTGGACAGAATATTTTTAATTATTTTTTGAAAAATGATTTTTCATAAAATGTTGCAAAATGAAGATAATAATAAAATTTTATACTGGACTTAAAGTATAGAGCATATAGAATGTGCAATCGTAGGGTAGACTATTATTTACCTGGACGAACTACTGGGTAGACAGGTATAAACATGTATGTCAATACTAGTTACTTTCACTAGATTTGATAATAGAAAAAAAATTATATCAGCATAAGCGCTGTTTTATTCTGAACACGATGATATAGGGTAGACTGCAAAAAAATTGGTCCTAATAGGGGTATACAAAATTTAAAAATTTCAATTTCAACGCGTCCGGAAATGAGTGACATATAGATCTGAGGTAAGTATACTGTGTGATAATAAAGGACCGAACATTGCTGTTGTGTCTCATGGGATCGTGAATATAAGAAAGTGCGCATGCTCGGTATGTAAACTTTATAGAGAGTAGAGGTACCTCTGCTATCCTCCATATTGTAAACAGCCCCTTTAGCCAAACGTCAAAACGCAATTTTTTATAATGCGCTTTTAATTTTAACCTAAACAATTTTGTGTTGCCAACTTTTCTACAAATTGTTACCCACTATTATGGGAAATAATAATATATATTCTGCAGTGTGTATTTAATTAAATATCTGAAATATTCAATGGCTTGTTCCAGTTTTCCTGAACCGGATAATTTACGACAAATTTGGATTGTAGCTACAGGATGAACAGATTGGAAACCAAAACCGAAGGTTAGAAAGTATTACGGCAATCACCACCACCGCGACGCTGCCCCGCCGAAGACAATGGACACTCTTGGTTCCAACATTGAACCGGAGGGACGTAGTTAATTAAGTTAGAGATAATTTAAATGTAATTTTTTTATTACAATAAATTATTATTAAGTAAATTTCGTTTTTTTTGCGCCTTCGCGGGTCGGTCAATATAATTAACGTGTGTATCTGTTAATACTTACGAAAATAAACATTCTTTTATTTTTTTTATTTTATTTTATAAAAAATAATGAACAATCGAGTTTTCATCTACATTATCATTACATACACATTTTTATATGGGATTATGATAATGATATATATACATACTAGTGGTCCATCCCGGCTTCGCCCGTGGTACATATTTCGCAATAAAAGGTAGCCTATGTCCTTTCTCAGGTATCAAAATATCTACATACCAAATTTCATGCAAATTGTTTTAGTAGTTTAGGCGTGATTGAGTAACAGACAGACAGATAGAGTTACTTTCGCATTTATTATATTAGTATGGATTATATAATATATAGGTATGTGTATATACATAATATGTATTACCCATCTAAAAGTAATATGTTTATTATATACTAGCTGCGCTCCGCGGTTTCACCCGCGTGGCTCCACTCCTGTTGGTCTAAGTGTTATGGTACAATATAGCCTACTATAGCCTTCCTCGATCAATGGGCTATCTAACACTGAAAGAATTTTTCAAATCGGAATCGAAGTAAGTTCCTGCGAATATCCCTTCCCTCCTCACCTTCACCCCGTCCCGCACTACGCCTCCTCATTGTATTAAACAGTATACCTACTATTTTCTGTAAATTGACACTTAAAAATTCGTTATATCTTTTGAATGGAATATCGCGGACTTTCTTGTAGATATTGGTCCATTCTATAATACCGTAGAACATTTATTTGTTCTATTTTCAAAAGATTCCGCAGTGCACGCGATGACAGAATTTTTATTAAGGATACATTATTGCATTTTTGGTAAGGATCTCTAATTTTTTTGAAAATGCTATATAGCCTATGTTGCTCAGTGAAGATGCAGCTTTCTAATGGTGAAAGAATTTTTGAAATCGGTCCAGTAGTTTATGCGTGAAAACCATACATACATATGTACATACATAATTACAAACATTTTCTCTTTATAATATTAGTATAAACATGTAAGTAGTAATTGTAATGTGGATATCTCATTATTATCCACTTATGTTATGTGAATAATGATATTAGAGATTTGTATCTTACAAATTGCGGGGTAAATTTTCCCTCACATGGTAACCCTAAATATTGTGACGTATTCTTTTTTATCTCTTTCTGCGACACGCATTGCCGGTGTCTATTGGATTGTCTGTCTACGGCATTCAGGCACTTTTTTGTTCTGTAATCTATGGTATCGTTCTAAATTTTATTATCTGTCAAGTTGTCTGTTGTCACTTCACACTTGTCAATTCTACAATCTTTTTTGATTTTCGCAGTTTCCTACTCCGTCAGTTAAAAAAAATCTGATTTTTTTTCTTTTTGTACGCCTGATATTTAAATTCACTTAAATTAAATTGTGGTAATTTGTTTAAATTGTTGGTAGAACTTGAATAGTTTCCTATAAAGAGTTCACGTGTTAAATTGAATTGTGTTAATTTGAGCTAAGCGAGAGCCCCATCTTTGCTCAAAGAAAGTTTGGGAACGATAGTGATTTATTATAATTTACGCACTTTTTTGAAATATATGCAAAAATATCATCAGTTGACTTGAGCCGATATTGAGTCTTTCATTTGAATAACATAAAGGTAAGCAAAATTTTTTTCATTGAGTAGACTAGTCTCATTTTTTTAGCAAAAATTCATTTTAAAATCTTAATAATTGTTAAGCTTATTGTTATAAATTTTGTTAGGCTATTGTGATGAACTATGTAATAACAGATATAATGGCAGTTTCTGAGATAAGTGCATTCAAACAAATACAACAACTCTTTAGCATTACATTATTAATAATTATAAGTATAGATTTGGTGTAACATAATCTAAAGGTTTATAATTTAATAATATATTATAATAGGTAAATAACTATCTAAATATACACCTCAACCAATGAACATACAACACACATCACAAATAGACAAACCAGTCAATTGATTAGAGCCACATCAAATATCTACAGACAAACAAACAATAACTACACCACCAGATTCAATTTAAACTGTTCTTTCACCAAGGAATTAAGAACAGAACAAAAGGTGAAGAAAAAGGTTGAATAAATCACTACATAGTATAAAACAAAGTCGCTTTCTCTGTCCCTATGTCCCTTTATCCATATGTATGCCTAAATCTTTAAAACTATGTTACGGATTTTGATACAGTTTTCTTTATACATAGAGTGATTGAAGAGGAAGGTTTTAGTTTATATTTTATTAGGTTTTAGACAAAGCGGGCAAAGCCACCGGTGGAAAGCTAGTAGTACTACTGTAAAGGTAGTTGTGTTATTAAATGTACTACCTTTCTTACATTAATTAATTACACAACTACCTTTACAATAACATTATAACAATATTTTTAATGCTTTTACTTGTATGAATTCTTAGAAGAAATGGTGTAAATATGACAACATTTATGTTATCATGAATTTAATTTTTTGAACATATGTATTTTGTTCAAAATATGTTTTTTCAAAACAGAAACAAAAATTCAATACAACACAACTCATAATGCTGCAAAAACAGAAAATAATTTTAGATTTTCCTTAATAACTATGTATTAAACAATGTTAAATGATATAACCATTTTTATTTCTAATCGCCGCATCTTCGATCTAAAGCTAATAAAAAAAGAACATGATTAAATTAATTAAGTTTTACACAAGCTATCGTGTTTAAAACAAGAAGAATTGTTGATTGACGGGAATTTTCTTTTTTCTATTTATAAATTTTTTCCAGTTTTATTTTCTTGAATCAATTTTTACCATTGAAAGTAGGGATCTCCATTAATAATTTATCTATTGAATGGTAGATTTAAGATTTTGAATTTACATGGATTATCAATTATGCAATTAATTAAATAGTTGCGGAACCGAGGCATAATTTTTTTGATCATAGAGCACTCTCTAATGCTTTGAATTATGAATTGTGCAATATGTTACCGAGTTTTTGGTTGGGAAAGGTCACTATTTGTTTCTCCTCTTCCTAGTACCTCTTAACAGATTCAAGAGAATGTGAATAATATTTATTGATTTAGATATATAAAACTAAAGTGTCTGTGTTTTCCCCTTTCCTTTTAACTTATAGAGTACTAGCTTTCCGCCCGCGGCTTCGCCCGCTTTGTCTAAAACATAATAAATTATATACTAAAACCTTCCTCTTGAATCACTCTATCTATTAAAAAAAAACGCATCAA
Source organism: Colias behrii (assembly GCA_029959065.1). Taxonomy (NCBI): domain Eukaryota; kingdom Metazoa; phylum Arthropoda; class Insecta; order Lepidoptera; family Pieridae; genus Colias; species Colias behrii. Next base: position 3,965,225 of record JARWMC010000013.1, read on the forward strand.
AATCCGTTGCGAAGTTTTAAAGATTTAAGCATACATAAGGACATAGGGCAGAGAAAGCGACTTTGTTTTATACTATGTAGTGATGAGAAATAATTAGGTTGTATTTTACAAGATATTACATACCTATTTTGTAGTACTCTTTCTTTGGTGTCTCAAGGACTGTTTTTGCAAATATTTTATTGGAACGAAGTTCCTAATCATGCTCATCATGCATCATCAATCCTCATCATCACTACACTTTTGCTGTAGTGCGTAGCAATCTTAAATATTTGTTAAGTTTGCATTTTTTGAGTTTTACAATCAATTTGTTAATCATTTAGGCATGTAACTTCACCATGAGTTAAAATTAGAATTATGTTTAATTATCATCATCATCAGTACATAATTGGTCCATCATACAGGACACAGGCCTCCGATAAATTAGTTCAGTATCCAACATGGTGGGCTAGCCAGCATGTTGGATATTTATATATGATAGGATTGGAGCTAGTGTTCTTAAAGTTATGTTATAAGTTCATGCTGGTCTCCTCACAATGTTTTACCCTTCTTGGATTGGAGATGTAATGAAGATAATGTGTTCTGTAAATTTGCCTTGCTCTTAATACAATTGCTTTGAAAATTTATTGTTCTTGGTTCTTCAATTTATTAAATTGTTCCTATGTATATTTTCAATGTTAGATCTACAGGTATTATACAAATTCAAAGTTATGTGAGCACATGTAGATTTATGAACAGCATTTAACAGGGCTATAGTTCATTGATGAAGTTACATCATAAATCATTATCACATGAGTCTGATCGGTCATTTCGTCACGCGCCGCGTACCGGTTACATTGCATGTAATTTAGATTACTTATCTCAATTCACTGATGTCAAAAGATTTATGATGTACTGGTTTAAGCCAGACGCACACAATAAATTCCACTTAATCCTGTACACACTGGCTATTCTGATTAAGCATTTGCATTTACGAAAGCTGCTTAGTGTTATAGTTTCTATGGTTTCAAGACAAAGTTATTTTAATCATTCTTAGAAATATATATATCTTTAGGTACTTATGTACGTATGAAGCGATTTCCGCCAAAAGGAATACATTTTTTAAACAGAACTTTCCATTTATATAAAGACAGTTAATAAAACACAGAAAACACAGTTAGTTATTTGTAGAGTATTTTAAGATACTGGGTGCTAGTCTAATAATATCTATTTGGTTCGTAATTTAAATTGCCATGTATCGGGGATTTCCAGTTTTATAATGCACGCTTCCATTTACAAGTTTAATTTCGTACGTTAAAATGATCTCATAACTCTTAGTAAATTTTTTACTTCATGTTACCTATATCCTGAAAGATCGAAGTTTGTAGCGAAAATGGGACGCGACCTGTACGATTCTCGCTCTAATCTTCTATTCGTATACATAATAATAAATAATAAATATTATAAATAAATAAATAAATATTATAGGACATTATTACACAAATCGACCTAGTCCCACAGTAAGCTCAATTAAGGCTTGTGTTGTGGGTACTAGGCGACGATAAATATAATATTTAATAAATACATATATAGATAATAACACCCAGACCCAAGAACAAATAATTGAGTTCATCACACAAATATTTGCCCTGACCGGGAATCGAACCCGGGACCGTCGGCTCAGTAGGCAGTTACTTTACCACTGCGCCAACCGCGTCGTCAAAAACATAATAGGTCCGTTCTTTTCCGTTTTTGAACATAATAGGTATATAATGAACTTTGATTTTGTAAATAAAATTCTTGATAGGTTGTGGGCTGGGCAGTGTTGAAAGATTAGACAGGAAAGACTACAAACAACGTGATATTTCCCGTGCCCCTGCTGCATGGCGTGGTGCCAAAAGCGCTATTGTGCAGCCCCACTGCTCCCTTTATGGATGCAGGGAAGTCGTGTGAATCATAAAACTTTGTTTGGCTGATAAATTAACTATACGTCCAATATATGCATTCATTTTTTTTAAGCCAAGGTAAAGTTGTATTAAAATTAAAAATCTTTTACAATTTTCCTCGTGATGTCATAAACCACAGACATATATTAAGATAGACTACGCGAGTGTATTTACTTCCCGTGTCCAAACTAAGTTTATGACACTTACTTGACGCTGGCCTACACTCAGTCCGCGCTTGCAGTTCGCCAAGGAAAGACGTGAAGCTGAATAAAGTAAAATGCCGAATTGCGCTGTTATAAACTGTAGAAACTCCACAGCTGTGAGTGGCCGAGTTATCGGAGATGTTTCCTTCCACCGGTAAGTAATTTTCTAATCAGAATATGCACTATTTATTTTAAAATCAAATAAAGAATATCTGTGGAAAACGATCGTGACAAACATGGATACCAAATCATACGGAATGATTCGGAATACATTGCGGCTTTTACTTGGCACGGTAAAGATCGCGTCGTATGATAATAAGCAATGAATAGCGTCTTCTCATTTTTCTGTTCTCATTTTTCTGTCCAATTTTGTGGTTAGTGATGTTCATTTGATGCAACAGTTCTCGATTCTAATCGATTTTATAATCGAACAGAAAAATGATAATTTGAAGGAGCAATTTTTCAGAAAAAAAGGCATAGATTTTTTTTGTCATTTAATACGACTTGACCTAGAACTTTTAAGTATAATATTTATTTTTAGTACCTTTGTATTAAACAAAGGTACTAAAAATAAATATTATGACATGGACGCCATTAGTTAAAGTGTCATCTTGGGAGTTTTTTAAGAAAACTCCTTATTGCTTAGACTATGTTTGTTTTTTCAGTTTTCCAAGTAACCCGAACATAAAAGAAAAATGGATCGATGCAACGGGACATAAAGATTGGTTTCCAACAAAATATAGCACAATTTGCTCTAAACATTTTAGTAAAGCCAGCTTTAGCGGTAGCTCGGTAAAGCGAGCAAGATAGTACGATGGGATAGGACGATACTAGAATCGCCGCGCGAGTGGCGTCCTAATCGATTTAGCGTAAAATGAAATTACCATCACTAAAAAGCGCTCGTGACGTCATAACGCGTCAAGGTCAGTACAAAAAATATGACACGCTTGGTTTTCATACAGATATGATCGCGGTACTTGCGTTGTCTACTTAATATATGTCTGTGTCATAAACAAAGAGGAAAAGTTCACGGAAACTGGCTCTTCGTCACGGTATGATGCATCTGAAAGAAAGAAAGAAAGAAAAAAAGCTTTATTGCCAACAAAAACTTAGACTATCTTAACTTAAAAAGTAAACACATATTAGGCAACAAATCTAATCATTTGTCTTCATTGTGTTCCTGATTGGACAATTGTCATTGAAATTGTTTCAGTGTCATTTGCAGGAATCAAAAAGTCGTGTTGGGCACTTGGCCTAATTCAGATAAACGAGAAAATTTATTTTAGGTGCATAATTGTTCATTTTCTTTAGTTAAAACAGACTCTTATCAGAGCTTCTTTCCTAGTCAAAATTTAACATTTTTCTATTGTTTTCCACAATTAAATTAATTGCTGCATATAACTGTTTGTGTATCAGATTCTCCTAGAAATGTTATATATAAAAAATAACGTAGTTGAAATGAATAGAATAGAATAGAATAGAATTCATTTATTCGTGGTAAAACAAGAAATACATACAAAACAAAAAAAAAACAGATAAAAAAAAATAAAAAATCACCACGAAAAGTGTATGGACTCAGCATATGGAGAAAACAATGACCAAAAGGCCACTGCTTTCACCGCTGTTTTTCAGCCATAACCTGTTGTGGCCACAAATGTCATACGACAAACAAAAACATGTAATTATAATAAAAAAAAATACACAGTACCATAACAAACATAGCGGTTCCCCTTAAACAAACATATTATATTTTCAGGAACACAGGTAAAACAATAAAACTTTAAAAAAAAAAAGTAAAAGATAGAAAAATGAATCTAAAACTAAAGGAATGCAGGATTAATTATTACGTTCCTACTGGTGAGATACATCCATGATACAGCGATACCTCATTATTCAGCCTCACAAATATACCTAAAGCCAATCAATTCGTACATCGGGCGAAAGAAATCTTTTTAAAATAGTTAAATAAATACAACACAATAAAAATTAAAATAAAATGCGTCGTATATTAAAAAGACAAACGAAATTGAAATCGAATAAACATAATTAATAGTTTCACCAAAAAATTTATCTCTTATACCAAACTATTATATCCCTTTTGATTTGTTTTATCTAATATCAATTTAATAATCCAACTATGATAATGTAAAACCAATTGTGTAATTTTTATCAGGACTTACATTATTTTCAGCTAATGTGGTTACAGATGTCGCAACCACTGAAACTGGGTTAACATAATATTAGGTAGGTCATAAGATTTAAGACTCTTTGAAGTTTGCTTGTTAGCAGACCAACATGTATTTTGGTTATCCCGTAATTATTTGTGCAAGATAACAATATCGCAGTCAAACACCCCACATAGAAGTTATTATTATAGTAGTCAAATAACTCTCAACTCTCAGAACTAAGATAGACCTCTGTTTTTAGAGGTGATTGTGATTATTATGAATAATCTCGATGTAGAGTTTTCTAGAAGTGTGAGAAAAACATGCATTCTTATGGGTGGATATTACTAATTAAAGGCATTTTGAAATATACTCGAATGGTATCTGTAAGAAAATTATGTGCCAAACATCACGTGCTTATTTGGAAACGCCTACGATTTCGAGTCATTTCTGGAAATGCTAGTTCAGATACCTGTGAGTATTAGTTAGAACTATACTGTCACATGCGCTCGATAATATTAATACTGGTTATTTTTATGCACATACGTTGGCACGTGTGTGCTTCTCGAAATTTACTCGTACATATATTAAAATACTCAAAGTATCAATAATTTACTCCAAATTCTGATCACGAGGCTCTCGGCAGATATCTTATGTTGTCACTATATTTATCCCTTAATTACTAGAGATTTGGAAAACTAATTGATGGAGTATTACTAAAATATTGCATATAATATCTATACTAAGGCTTGCACAGTCACGCAGTTATAAAACTATGTAGTACGCACGCAATTTGTTGTCTGGAGAGAAACAAAATTATATAATATAAAAACTGGTCTCGGTGAAAATCGGTGTTTTCATAGCCATACATAGATACAAAGTTTTATTTATTAAATGCCACTTTTTCGGGATAGAATAATGAAAAGTGTATGCTTATGGGGTACTTCAAATGCAATGCTCTCTTTTCATTTAAGTATGTACTATAATTGATTTGGCTTTACGTTGGAAGTATGTACTTCCCAAACAAATAACGACAAAAGGCTTCCCAGAAAAATTATCAGTGCGTAGCACAAAATTTACTAAATAATTAATATATTTAATGTGGTGCTCAGTGGACTATATTTTTATGTTTAAGATGTTACTTGGAAATTATAAAATTAGCCTTTAGTCTCGCGTGTGTTTGATTTAACAAAGTCATATTTAAATTAAATTACCTACGTATGTAATTTATATGAAGATTCATAATTTTCCGTTGGCACACTCATCGAAAAATATCAAATTTAAACACACCGGAATGTGTTTCTCTAATAAACATGTTTCATAAATTTATTACAAGTTTTTAAACAGATGCAATGATTTTACGGCAATTGCACTATTTCCGTCATGATCGCTTACTGTTATATCAAGTATCTGGCGCCCATGGCGGCTATTTATTACATTTCTTTGGAATATTGCCAGCAGATCGACATAGATGACTATGGAATGTCGGGTTTGCGAACAGAAAGTCAAAGTTCGATGGCATGCTGGTAATTGTTACGCGATAATGGTTGCTAATTTTTTGGGTTAAAATGATGTAATCGAAGACGAAACTATGTAGTGGGTGATTAAGTTAGTATGAACTTACACGTACAGGATAAATTTAACGTATCACATACTTTTAACAATCGACTTAACTACGATTAAAATCCCATTGACAACTGACCACTTAATTATCCGCCAAATATCGATACTCCGACACTGCCCTGAAAAACGATTGTCGGAAAACCCCAGGTCTATTGTGATTGTGATTCAGTATCAAACGTAACCTTACCAAAGACTATATATATAGGTCTTATCAAGACAAATTTCGTATTTCCCAGATTCATCACTCAATCATATTTTTTTTTAAATCATTGATTTTATCTAAAGTGTGGAAATGTAACAATTTTAATAAATTGAATTTGAAATATTTCGCCCGGAAAGACAAAATAAAGTATTCGTTGTATGTTTTGCTGCTTATCATCCCATTTCCTATCAGTCTACCGATGAAAAATGTAAAACCAATAACTATTTACCTATTTGAAAACACCTGTCTTTGAAGTTTGGTCTTTAGTGCGTTTTAATTGGAAAAAATAATAACACCAATAATATCCGTAACATCCAATCAATTTTATGTGAAATTGATTAATTCCTACAAGAACACATAAAACGTGTAGAATTGGGTGATAATCGTAATAGTGTCTGCTTTCTTTCCACATAATATAATGTTTTGAAGACATCCGTTGGGGTGTCGATATAACATTCAACATCATCCGTCGTTTATATTAATATTTTATAGAATGTGTTTTGAGAATTTTCGATGAATACCCAATCCATTTTTCGCATTTTGATGTTAAATTTTTTTTTACATTTTCAACTCTAATCAAAACGTGAAGAGGAGTAATAATTGAGAGCAAACTAGATGCTATTAAAAAGTAGGCAAATAAAATATTATTTATGAAATAAATGAATTTTGTTTTGCACAAAAATACAGGAAATGAAGACAAATCTATCATTCAAACGTATCTCATCGACAATCGAGGTCTTCGATTGAAAGCTTCAGTAAAATTGCAAACTGAAAGCGAATCATGAACAACAGGGTTTTATTCATCCATTGCGATTTGTGACGCTCAGTATGAGAGGGCGAGAGCGAGGGCGCAGGACTGAACCGAACTGTGACGTCATTCATGTCACGCCCTACGACTACTAGCAAGGCCGAGGCCTTATATACTTGACATTGAAAGTTTATATAATTTGTTAAATGCTTGAAGTTATCATAGATTTGGACGATTACGAAACTTGCACGATAAAGTTCACGGCAGTTTGATGCCATGGGAATTCTACGGGACCTTTAAACTCTATTTAAATATTATATTGAGGAGACGATGCTGAATTTGCTCTACTTTTTTGTTGTATTTGATAATAGAGCCATCTAACAATGTTCTGCTGAAATAGTTGTGTTATATTCACGATCGAACTCAAATGTTTCGTTCCAAAAAAAAAAACTCAACTACTACCTACGCCATATTTTTATATTATTACTTTAAATATAATACATATTATGGCAAGTCAGGCTCAGCGAAAAATTTTTGTTCACCATGATGGGTTTATGGGAAAATAACAACAGATTATCTTGATATACTGAGATTTATTCTTAACTAAGTTACACAGCAAAACAGTTGACACAAGAGGAAGTCTAAATCGACCACAGATAATAAACAATATTACATCATAGACAGTAGCTACAAATAAAGAACTATTCAGACAACTTAAAGACAATTTACATTGTTTGGTTTATATAATATTATGTACTAGTTCTAACACCTGCCCTTAAACTAAACAATGTGTAATCCAAGATTTTTTATACAATTAAAATGTTTATTTTTACTTAAACATTTAGTCAAAACATCTGCTGGCATATTTTCAGTAGATAAGTATTTTAACATTACAATTTTATCTTCTACAATTTGTCGTACAAAGTGATGTTTTATATCAATATGTTTACTACGGCTATGATTAACATGACTTTTACAAAGGCTTTGTGCTGACTGACTGTCATTGAACAATGTTACTGATAAATGTTTACCTAAACATTCATAAGGAAAATTTCTAAGAAATTTTGCCTCTTTTGCTCCTTCACACAATGCCATGTATTCTTTTTCAGGTCCTGATAATGCTTCCTCAATTGTCTGTGGTTCTCCATTATGCCTTGTAGCTGTCATTGCAATAACAGCATTCACACTTTGATCAATGTCTTCATAATAGCTAGAATTTTCATCTTGAGTCATGTCTAGATTCCATGTGACATCATTGCGATCATCTGCAAAGCGCTTTACTTGGTGATTTATTCTTGATAAAGATTCCTGCATTCAAAGCCTCGGCCCAGAATCTTTGGTCCATTCCTGCATCTTGTAGCATACATCGTCCGGCCTCCAACAATTGTCCGATTTGCTCTTTCCGCAACTCCATTCTGTTGTGGGGAGTAGGGTACAGTCGTCTGGTGCACGATGCCGTGCTCTTGGAGGAATGTCTTGTTTAAGTAAATGCATACTTATTCTTTGCGTATTCTGGGCCCATAACCTGATGGGTTTATGGGAAAATAACAACAGATTATCTTGATATACTGAGATTTATTCTTAACCAAGTTACACAGCAAAACAGTTGACACAAGAGGAAGTCTAAAGCGACCACAGATAATAAACAATATTACATCATAGACAGTAGCTACAAATAAAGAGCTATTCAGACAACTTAATGGTCCATTGAAATGTTACATTTTTTAGGCCTGACCTTGCGTTTTTTAGAGGACGCAATTTTATTTTTTTGATGTGTAGGGGGGGTCAGTGTGAAGCTAAAACCAAGTTTGTGGGGTCGCCACCCTTGTCCCATGGCCGCCATCTTGAAAATAGCGGTTGTAATGGTTTTAACGATATATCTCTTAAACTATTTATCTGATAATAAAACAATGTTAAAATTATTTGTTGCAAATTGAATTCTCTACAACTTTGATTCAGTAACTTTTTGTCGTAGAACTATAAATAAAAAAGTTATAAGCGAAAATGTTCAGAAATTAGAGCTATTTATATTTTTCAATAAAACTTTTTTTTATCATTTTACGAAGAAATGATATAAGACTATTTTTGTTGATTGTTTTTCGAGGAACAACTTTTATTTACAACATTTTTTTCATTACATCAATAGCTAAGGTTTTACAGCGCTCAGAAGTGAGTACTATTTTTCAGTAGTAACTATACATAATATATTGGCTATTGGCTCTTTTCCCAGACTCCACAACAATGGAAGCACACTGCAGAACATTTCAGCCCTGCTTTTCGACGTAAAAAAAAACGCGCTTCCAGACTCTACCTCCTGGGTGGTGGGGAAAAGATTCAATAATTAATTATTAATAATATTGTAAAATTAATTATTAAAAATATTATAATAACAAAAAAAAATAATTACTGGTGACAAATTATTATTAGTACACACATAATATATCGTATTCTGTATAGTAAAGAATACTTAAAAAAGTACTCACTTCGGAGGGCTGTAAAACCTTAGCTATTTACTTAGTGAAAAAATGTTGTAAATAAAAGTTGTTCTTCGAAAAACAATCTACAAAAATGGTCTGATATAATTTCTTCGTAAACTTACAAAAAAAAGTTTTATTGAAAAATATAAACATCTCTAATTTCTGAACATTTTTTTGCTTAAACTTTTTTATTTATAGTTCTACGACAAAAAGTTACTGAATCAAAGTTGTAGAGAATTTAATTTGCAACAATTAATGTTAACATTGTTTTATTATCAGATAAATAGTTTAAGAGATATATCGTAAAAACCATTTCAACCGCTATTTTCAAGATGGCGGCCGTAGGACAAGGGTGGCGACCCCACAAACTTGGTGATAGCTTCACACTGACCCCCCCTACATATCAAAAAAATAAAATTGCGTCCTCTAAAAAACGCAACCCCAAATGTAACTTTTCAATGGACTATAAAGACAATTTACATTGTTTGGTTTATATATTAATTATGTACTAGTTCTAACACACCAAATTTGCACTCCTTGCTGAATCAAATCTGGTACGTGTCAAATATTTAGTAAATCAAATAATAGTCACACCACCTTTTGTGTGTTATACATATATATGTCTTGTGATTTCTTCAGCCTAACGAATTGATATTTACAAACCTCCACAGATCTAGAACCATTGAACACTAGAATGAAATAGAGCCTAATGTTTATATAATATGTTCCAGGCGTAACTATTAAAAGCTTATTAGTTTGACCTTTTAAAGGGTATATCAAGAGAAAATTGTATTACGCAATGCGGCAATCTGAGATACTCTCCTTGAAACCTCGCTGGGAGCAACGGGATGTCATTAATATTCTCAATACGTTTATACCCTATTGGTTTTCCTTATTCCCTTATCCGACTTCTGGTACTAAGTCATTATAGTAAAATCATCTTATGATGTTATTTAGACATACAAAATGTTGAATAGGTAAACGAAAATGTGTGGGTGCATTCGTAGGCGTTCAGAGCTGGGGGTTATTGTAAAGTGCCGTAGGATGTAGGCGAAAGCTTCCAATAATGGAATTCGAACAACCCCTGTGTCGATAGACGGATTTCTACGAAAAAGTTATAAAATAGAATTGATGTTCAATGGACCGCTGTAAATGAGTTCAATTATAGATCAATTCAATTTTTCTGTTTGTGATTGTTTGAAATGTATATCTCTTTTTATTTTATTTTCTTTATTGCGCTTTGACGTCCTAAAACATGTACTATTGTATCAATTGTTGCATATTAATAGTATCTATTCTAAGTATACTGTCTATCTTTAATAATCTATATTTATTATTGGCAACTCTTCATAAATCAAAAGAACACATAATAAGTGGTTTCAGATACCCACTTTGTATATATATTGTTACATACATGGTACATATTATAATTGTCACGGCAGTTCATCTGCGTTCTCGTCCCTTATGTTGTTTCTACTTTGATGTTTTTAATAAAATTAAGGATATTTTGATAGGTATCATAAGATTTAATATAAATCTAAATAATTTCGATCGTGACCATGGAATTCATATTTCTGATCGTTCAATTTCACAGATGTGTTTACTTTGAAAGCTAACCTTCAGAGAAGTGCAGATTATAATTAGTCTATTTCTATTTTTTTAGGATTCCATCCAAAATACATTTATTCGCAGAATTTTATTTTAGGAATTATAGTAGTTTCAACAGTCTCTTATATACGCATGTAAACGGGAAAAATGTCGAGCATGTTTATTCCAAATCAAAATACATATTTTCGGTCGTTGCCCGAATGCTTCTATAGAAATTTCGTGTTAAAGTGCGATATAGATCATAAGTAAGGATAACCTTTTGTTCGAGTTCTGTGGAAATTGTAACCTTATAAGATGTTCGATTTATATGCCCTTCGAATAATAATTTAGCTACCCACTGAAGTCAATAAATTTGTTTTTATATTATGAGAATAAAAATATGTATTTTGCTATCGGAAAAATCATAGAGTTGAGTAGGCAAGTAGAGCTCGATTATAGACGAGGAACACAATGAATTATTATATATATATAGATTACATTGAAAACATAACATACATTGAAGGGATATAAATTTTCATACTAACTAATAAAGTAAAAAGGTACGAGGACGAGTGACCACAACCATTAAAAATCTTTTGAGCACACTTTGGTAGGAGATTAGAATGAAATAGGTTTCTTCTAGTTAAACATTTCAACTGAAAGTCTAAAAATATAATTTTAATCCTGATATTCAATATCTGTCAAAGCCTAAATAGTCCATTGAAATGTTACATTTTTTAGGCCTGACCTTGCGTTTTTTAGAGGACGCAATTTTATTTTTTTGATGTGTAGGGGGGGTCAGTGTGAAGCTAAAACCAAGTTTGTGGGGGCGCCACCCTTGTCCCATGGCCGCCATCTTGAAAATAGCGGTTGAAATGGTTTTAACGATATATCTCTTAAACTATTTATCTGATAATAAAACAATGTTAACATTTTTTTTTTGTTGAATTTATATTTTTGGTTTTATGGCATTCAAATGCTTTATAAATATATATTTATAGAGAATAGAAAAAATTCGATCACGAGGCGGGACTCGAACCCGCATCCTTTCGCGCCATTCCGGGGCGGATGCCTGACCAACTCAGCCACTCGTGACCCGCCAGAGCAATCGAATTTATTCTATTCCTTCAGTTTTATGTGTCTGAAGGGACACACCGCGCGCCATCTATTGAGATGATTAACAACCATTTCAACCAATATGAAGCACTTTTCAGTGAATACAATATTGTAACGATGGAACACGACCTTTTTTTTTTTTGTTGAATTTATATTTTTGGTTTTATGGCATTCAAATGCTTTATAAATATAAATTTATAAAGAATAGAAATCTCAATAGATGGCGCGCGGTGTGTCCCTTCAGACACATAAAACTGAAGGAATAGAATAAATTCGATTGCTCTGGCGGGTCACGAGTGGCTGAGTTGGTCAGGCATCCGCCCCGGAATGGCGCGAAAGGATGCGGGTTCGAGTCCCGCCTCGTGATCGAATTTTTTCTATTCTTTATAAATTTATAATGTTAACATTATTTGTTGCAAATTAAATTCTCTACAACTTTGATTCAGTAACTTTTCGTCGTAGAACTACAAATAAAAAAGTTATAAGCGAAAATGTTCAGAAATTAGATCTATTTATATTTTTCAATAAAACTTTTTTTTATCATTTTACGAAGAAATGATATAAGACTATTTTTGTAGATTGTTTTTCGAGGAACAACTTTTATATACAACATTTTTTCATTACGTCAATAGCTAAGGTTTTACAGCGCTCAGAAGTGAGTACTATTTTTCAGTAGTAACTATACATAATATATTGGCTATTGGCTCTTTTCCCAGACTCCACAACAATGGAAGCACACTGCAGAACATTTCAGCCCTGCTTTTCGACGTAAAAAAAACGCACTTCCAGACTCTACCTCCTGGGTGGTGGGGAAAAGGTTCAATAATTAATTATTAATAATATTGTAAAATTAATTATTAAAAATATTATAATAACAAAAATAAAATAATTACTGGTGACAAATTATTATTAGTACACACATAATATATCGTATTCTGTATAGTAAAGAGTACTTAAAATAGTACTCACTTCGGAGGGCTGTAAAACCTTAGCTATTTACTTAATGAAAAAATGTTGTAAGTAAAAGTTGTTCTTCGAAAAACAATCTACAAAAATGGTCTGATATAATTTCTTCGTAAACTTATAAAAAAAAAGTTTTATTGAAAAATATAAACATCTCTAATTTCTGAACATTTTCGCTTATAACTTTTTTGTTTATAGTTCTACGACAAAAAGTTACTGAACCTAAGTTGTAGAGAATTTAATTTGCAACGAATAATGTTAACATTGTTTTATTATCAGATAAATAGTTTAAGAGATATATCTTAAAAACAATTTCAACCGCTATTTTCAAGATGGCGGCCGTGGGACAAGGGTGGCGACCCCACAAACTTGGTGATAGCTTCACACTGACCCCCCCTACACATCAAAAAAATAAAATTGCGTCCTCTAAAAAACGCAACCCCAAATGTAACTTTTCAATGAACTAAAAAGGTGGAGGATGTTGTTGATCGATAAGATATTTCGGTGCATTGATATTGAATGGCACGCGATTCAATATACCTTGCTTAAAATAAGGTTAAGGTCAATAATGTTTAGAATTTATATCAGAATGATTATGTAATACTAATGAGTGTAGGGAGATGATAAAATATGTAATTTATGTAACTGCTAAAGTAAAAGCATATGAACGGTAAAAAATGTAACATCAAGTCCAAATGTTTTTTAAACTTCTTCAATTATTTATAGTAAACTTATATTGATAAAATATTAAAAAATCGATTATATCCAAATTAAATTGTAATTTAACAAAAATAAGACGCGTATAAATGTATAATATTTCATGGTAAGAAATAAGAAACATGCACTTGACTTTATGAGTCTTACGTATTATCTATTTTAACATTATAATTAACGGAATTTTACTTATCCTTTGCAATGTAAATCACATTGTTTGTCTTTGTATAAGCTATATATACTTAAGAAAGATAATATTAATTCGAACACGAAATAAATTTATTGTCTTTTCATTTACATAGAAAATAATTTGCGATAAATAGAATAAACATTCGTTTTTAAATGGATAAAGAAAATAATAACAATTATAACTCCTAGAGCACAAGGATAGACTCTCTTATCCCTTTTACTCTAGTGTCAAGGAGAGCTTGTTAATAGAATTTTTCAGAGCGTCTGAACTCTAAATCCCCATCCTCTTAAACACATTTTCGTAAATAATTTATATGAACATAAATATTTTGCGAAAATGTATTATTTCGATAACAACAAATTTCCACGGCTAATCCATAAAATTTGCCAGCAAGCATTCGTCAATGCAATCAATCAAATTAATACAAAATATGTACATATTGTACATTGTTGACGTTTTGGCCAACGATAAAGCACAAAGAGCAACAGTACGCTATCTGGAACGTTATCAGTGTATCAGCGGTGGTCCGTGGAGACGGGCAGCGGATCTCGGTACTGATTTAAAGTTAAACCATGTTGCTCTCAGGTGCGCGTCGCACGTCGCTGCCTACAGATACGCACGCTGACATCGCATATACGGCGACTACACTCATCGAACGTATTGACGAGGTAAATTCATTCGTTCGTTCACTGTACAATTTTTTTTTAATTTTTGTGCATGAATTTTTGGATTTGAAAGCGACTTCTTTGAGTTGAACAATACGTTGGGTTGTGGCGATTATTTTTTGCAATGGTTTGGACAACGTCTCGGAACTTTGGCTTAGATTTTTTTTATTCGTCATACGTTTATTATTTTTTACATAGTTTCAAAATGGGTTTCGACTGTCTTATATTTATTATTATTTTTTTATTTATTCCTTACCTTTATTATAATCTATTCTAGAAGAAAATGATATAGAACTACGAAGTACTTAAATTTTATGCACTTGGCATCTGAGATTTACCTTTAATATAAATTATTTTAAATTTTTTAATGCATTAATTTACATGAGGAAAATAGCATGTTATTCATAAACTATTTCGGAAATGAGAGTAAGACGTATCTTGTCGTTGACAGATCTTTCTATAGCTTAATTTTTCAAATAATGTTAAAAAGGATTTGTGCTTAATTTTTAATTAGTTACAGATTATTTGAAGGTAGCTCTTGACCCAAACAATGAATGTAGATGATGCGATAACATTTGATCAATTGACTTTAATGACGGTCACTTATTACATGATCTCTTTAGTAGGTACTATCTGAATTGAACTGGTTTTCAAACAAAACTTGAATCAAGTCGATGTTATCATCATAAATTATTCATGTGTATACTAATTCCTGGCCTGTAATAGTGTCAACAACTGCCATCCCTTTTTCCTTTATTGGAATTTTTTTTTGTATTTTTTTCTTTTTTCTTATTTATATAATAATATAAATGATCTAAGTTGTTTTGTTTCATTGCATTAATCCTTTAAGCGAGATATGAATTATTGATAACAAGCAAGATAAAAAATTTAGCAAAGGTCAAAATAAGTGTTAATGGCCGAACAGGTATCGTGTCTGTACAGAAGGTAGTCTCTCCGGGCAGACAAAGCTGTCCCTCGGTCTGCCCCTGTGACCGTGTTTGTGTGCGTTCATCGTACACACTACACGCGGCGCACACTTGAGCTATAATGCCTAACATTGATTCGTGGTTCGCCGTTCGCGACTCGTCTCAACTCTCAGTCAGTAATGCGCAACGCAGACGGATACAAGTGTTCTCGCGCGTTCTCCGTTTTATTTTTGTATTATATTTGTTTTATTCAAACCCCAGCTTCACGAGTGAAAACCAGTTTTAAATTGCTTATTTATTCTTTTGTGAATACGAAACAGTTTAGCTTTCATACAAAGTGTGTTAAAACGCTCCACCTATTTCGTGTTCTTGTGTTGGGTAATATTCTGTGTCAGTAGCAGTGTTTGTGCTTTTGATAGGAACGTACTATTTCATCGTGAACGTGTTCCAATTTGGGATTTCACCACGAGCGGGCTCAAGGAAGTTTACAGTCAAGTATGTTGACTTCAAGTTTTTTTTTTTATATTTTCTGTTTTTTGTATGTTGCTATGTTGAGATGAATTGTTTGTTATATTTAAACCAAAAAATGTTGTTCAACATATTTATAGATAAATTTTATCGACCGCCAAATGTTTGTATCGTTCATGGTCATCCAAGCATCACGTCATGAGTATTTGACTCTACTGAGATAGTGGTACTCTTATCTTAAATGTCCAAAACAATAATTGAATTGCAACTACACGTGGTAATTAAGTGTTATTGCTACGCTACTATGTGCATTACAATCGTAGTCAAAACATTTATAAAATTGCTAAAAACCACTCCCGTTGGACAGTATAATTACCGGCACTAGATTTTTTTACAACTTCGTAAATAATCGTCATAAAATCTGTTAAAGTCTAAATAACAACCCAACATTTGATAGAGTCGTTTGTTTTTATGTACCTACGTCTGTTATATTTCACGAAAATAAATTAATACATGTTCAGTGAACAATAGCCATTCGTCACCATTTAAATTGTTATCGTCTTAAATATGTAGAGCTGTTATTGTTTTAATAAAAAATCTGACTCGGTTCAACGCTCTACAAAAAATGTAGAGAAACCTTGAATTTCATAATACAAGTAAATTACTATGATCCTGGAGACTTATCGCTATGCGAAAGTTTCCAAGCTTATCTTAATTAAATTATTACGTGATGATTTATATGTGAAGGCAATTTTATATGGTAAGTCATTCCACAAGGCCACAGTTTACGTAAACTTTGTTTAATCACACTTTCGTCGTACACAAAAAACATTGACTATCATCGCCAAAACATTGAATAGATATGATACAAACACAAAAAATAAATATTAGCTAATGCAAACACAATATAATTATTATTTTATAGGTAGGTACATGACTTTTTACTCCATTCCGAGCTCTAATATTATTATCAGCCTTCGCATTTACAATAGTGCAATAGAGGATCTATGACCCTTTGTTTGTGTAGAATGTTTTATCATAAGCAATATCAATTAATATCAAGTTTAAAATACAATAAAGTTAATTCCGTCAATTGAAAAGCAATTTGCAACAGTAACAACAACACGCCTTACCTTATAACAACCCTGATAACAACGGAAGCGACGAAGGAGACCGATAAGTTTTTGTTATTTATTATTTGACACATACACTTGACCTGTACGCGGACGTGCCTTTGAATATGAAATATTCAAACATCTTAAACGATTTAACTTTACGGGCATATCGGGTAATGGTTTACGACTGTTTTATTCACAACATTGATTTACGGGCGTATCTACATGAAGGGGTTCTTTGTTGTTCTGATTAGAGAGCACAGTTTGTAAAAATATTAGTAAAGCGATTTATATCACGAGCAAACTAGGCACGTTCATAGATTAGCGATTCTTGACGAAGCAAATGGCCGGATGTTTGTATATGTGAATCTGACATTTGTAATGTTACACTAGGGTAGATGCCTTTAAAAACAATAAAAAGATAAAAAAAAATCGCAGTCGGATGAAACCCATTAGAAAAGGAGGGGAATATGATAAAAATAAAAGGAAAAATAAATTACGGTCAATCCGAGTTCGGGAAGTGGGAGGGGGGAGCTTTTAAGAGAAAAAAATGGTTTCTCTCGATTTCCGACAAAACTACAAGTCCTACGGAAAAAAGTTCAATGGCAAAGTTGTAGGTAATAAAAAGTTCTACAACTTTTGTATTCACAATTTTTTCACATAACCTCAAAATTTAGGTGAAAAATTCAAAAAACCAAGTTTTTGGTCTTTTATTTTTATCTACTTCAAAAAAATTTTTTTTCTACGAAATTTGCTGGAAACTTACTTTATTATGTCCCAAATACACTGTAATTTATTTGATTGAAAATATTTATTTTTTCGCCTTATTTTGAATTAATACCAAAAAAACAACCTAATTTTCAATCGAAAAGTCACCCGTCAAAATATCAGGTTTATTCAAAAACTTGGGAAGCTTTTTGTTCATTGAAATCTCTACTTTCATATGGTGTAAAAAAAAAATAAACATTACCATAGTAAATGTTCTCAGGAGACGCATACAAACAGTGTGATAATGAGCTTTTACTAAATCAGGCAAATTTCTCAAACGACCTGAAATGTTTTTATCGACATCATTTTGCTTTTGAATATGCTGTAAAATATAAGTTGTATCGTAACTTACAACAGATGATTTTTTTTCTTTTGAAATATTACCGAAAAGCCGATACAAGAGAAAATATAGAGTTCGAGAAGTGTGCCTGATTTAGTAAAAGCTCAGTATCACACTGTTTGTATGCGTTTCCTGAGAACATTTACTATGGTAATGTTTATTTTTTTTACACCATATGAAAGTAGAGATTTCAATGAACAAAAGGATCCCCAAGTTTTTGAAAAAAGCTGATATTTTGACGGGTGACTTTTCGATTGAAAATTAGGTTGTTTTTTTTGGTATTAATTCAAAATAAGGCGAAAAAATAAATATTTTCAATCAAATAAATTACAGTGTATTTGGGACATAATAAAGTAAGTTTCCACCAAATTTCGTAGAAAAAAAAATAAATTTTGAAGTAGATAAAAATAAAAGACCAAAAACTTGGTTTTTTTAATTTTTCACCTAAATTTTGAGGTTATGTGAAAAAATTGTGAATACAAAAGTTGTAGAACTTTTTATAACCTACAACTTTGCCATTGAACTTTTTTCCGTAGGACTTGTAGTTTTGTCGGAAATCGAGAGAAACCATTTTTTTCTCTTAAAAGCTCCCCCCCTCCCACTTCCCGAACTCGGATTGACCGTAATTTATTTTTCCTTTTATTTTCATCATATTCCCCTCCTTTTCTAATGGGTTTCATCCTACTGCGATTTTTTTTTGTTTCAAAAATTATCTACTCTAGTCTATGTAGTTAGCTGCTGTGTAGGATGTATTTTTATAGGAATTTAAATCGATGTTCGTTTTGCTACAGAACATAGTTAAATGTCTTAAATTATTTCGTGGACGATTATTGCCAAATCCTGATAATTGGATTCCAATCACTAAATTAAGAAATTTGAAAGCTACATTATTACTTGCTAAAGCAACGCAAGGAGG
Source organism: Colias behrii (assembly GCA_029959065.1). Classification (NCBI taxonomy): domain Eukaryota; kingdom Metazoa; phylum Arthropoda; class Insecta; order Lepidoptera; family Pieridae; genus Colias; species Colias behrii. The sequence goes on from JARWMC010000013.1 coordinate 3,984,333, forward strand.
ACACACATTCAAGTCACATCTTTTGCAAATTGCCTAGGTATATTTGCAACCGTACTCCTAACACTCAATTTCGTTGTTTAAAATGTCTTTATTTTGTTGTACAAAACTGAATAAAGGAATCAAAATATTTCCACCGCATGAACGGCAAATAAAATACAATTTCAAGATTGTTGTCTACATATTCAGTGAAAGTGAGTTGGGAACCGCGACCCGCTGCAACGATGCTATGTTGTAAGCCTTGTTTGGCCTCTAGAAAGCTCCTCCGAATACTCAATACACCGTTATATTATTAAACACTTCCTTTTTAATGTATGTTATACGAGCAAGCTGTATGTACTAAATACCTACTCTACATTAAAAGTCACAAAAAATTGAGTGATATCAATATCCATCTCTTGGCTATAGTAAAATTTTGTAGTATAAAATCCGACACCAACACGACTTGTGAGGAGCTCCAAGTCTAATGTTTGTGTTACCTCTTAACACAGTTTTGTGTGAACATAAAATGAATCCCAAATATTATTATATTCTATCGACTAAATTGGACAACGATGCTTTTGAAGACATATCTACTGTCAATGTTCATATTGGTTATCATTTCATTTCTGGAGAATAGCATGCTCCGCCAAAATTTGTCATAATTTTGTTGGTTTTTTTTTTCTTTTATTCTCTTTACCACTTATTAAAAATCACTTATAGTTATCACTAAATGCTTATTATTCCATAAAAGTCAAATAAATGTTAACTTGAAATTGTCTTTAGGTGTGTCGTAACTCGTAGGAGTTAAAAACATATAATAATTAACTTAAAAGACCTCGCCGTGGCTTAAAAGTGACACCAACGAAGTAAAGAGTCTGAATAAATTATATTTTCGTGGCTGGTGGCAGTAAATGTGCGTTGTCCTATGGCGTTGTCTCTTAAAATTAAATATAATGATATCTTCCATCCTAATTATGACTACACATCGTATCGCAGATTACCTAGCTGTTACTAGGTGCTATTTAAAGCGTGGGCGTCTTGCTTCAAACTCGGATGCTAATTATTTATTAGTCCAACACAACAGTACGTGCCACCTGCTTGTTATTATGTAATTATATTTTTTCTGATTGCCAGGTCAAGCTCAAGGTCGCACTTAAGTATTTTGCCTTGTAGTCTGCAATAACTTTAATTTATAGTTGTGATCTCATCAGGAAAATAATTTCAAGCTCATGTTTTTACAGGTAAATCATAATATAGCAGCATGTTTCTTATATTGATCACTCGATGGCCTTTAATAAGATGAAATTCGTAAGTGATGGATTTCCATGAATGAAAATAGTGACTCAGGTCTTGGCAAGTTTCATCTACGGCCTACGCTATATACTTTATATTCACTGTGCTAACAGAGGCAGCATTATAATATATCGCCATTGATGGCATGACAAATATTTTTATAGCTCTGGAATTAGGATGAGATGATCATAATATCGTTAATGCATTTTTGGCAACGTTTCCACGATGTGTCAGTTTGGTGATATCGTGGATCGGAAGCACAGAATACCTATATAGGGCAAAAATCCTTGAGGAGTACCATTTGTTTACGTGCATTTATATGGGGATTGTGTGAAGTTTTCTCTTATTTATTTTGTAGGAATGTCATCTCATTACTTCTAAATATGGTATCAACAGATAATAAAACAACAGATCAGATTATTACAAATCCTTTATTATATCTTTATGATAATTTTGAATTGGCCTTTTTTAAATTTAGGTTAGCTTTATTACCAAAATATATTGGACAGAATGCAACGAACAAATGCCGAAGATTAACGGCTAATTTTAAAACGATACATCTTATTATTTTAATACCGCAATGATATAAATATCACACTGGACGAATTTATAAATGACTGGCGCCAACATTCGGGAGTTTATTATTTGACGTCCACAACCTATATCTAAAAACACTCCTGTTTATACACAGACACAAATATAAAACAATGTGCACTGAGTTAAGATGAAAATTTTCTCACCAAATTCAATTTCTACAATATAGTAGGTCACAAATAATTCCCAAGATTCCCGTGATGTGTAATTACGGAGTAAGGAATAGGTCCTTACATTATCTATACATATAATAAATCTGTAGAAGGGTCAATTCTGTACATTGAAAATATTGAAAAAATAAATAGCATGGGGTGTTACTGGATCGATACCAAACCCAAATATGTGATTAAAAAAATTTTTGTCTGTCTGTCTGTCTGTCTGTCTGTCTGTCTGTCTGTATGTTCAGGCATCACGTGAAAACTAACGGTTCGATTTCGATGAAACTTGGTATAATTATACCTTATTATCCTGGGCATAAAATAGGATACTTTTTATCCCGGAAAAATACGAAGAAAAAAAATAAATCTTAATTTTTCTTAATTTTTCCGCGCAGACGGAGTCGCGGGCGAAAGCTAGTTTACCATAAAATAGTTAGATATACCATTGCTGTTATCACAACGCACAATTCATAGACCTGACTATTACATCAATATTTGTATAAGAATTTTGATAAGATAAAGAAGGAAATGCATATCTATTATTGGATGCTTTTATTGTGAACATTGATTATAACCGTTGCTAGATGATATATTATTAGGATTTTTAGTACTATGTATAATGTATATACATATGTAACATATATTTTAGCAATGCGAACTTTGGTATGCTGATAGTAGGGGAGCCCATAATGCTAAATGTGGATTTACTCGAGCGTCACGGGAACCTATTAGAATTGGTAGATTAGACCATAGCGAGAAAAAGAAGGTCCTATAATGTTTTCACTTTTAGCGGTGGGGAAGGGTTTTTTTATTTTTTTTTAATTTAAAAAAGAAAAAAATTGGCTTGGAAATACTCAAGCGCGTTAGATATTGATATTTTACATGCTCCAGGACGTCACTGAAATAAAATATACATTAATCTGAATATTTAAGTGGCGATTCCCTAAGGTTGCGGCGGTAAGGTTGTGGTGGTTCCCTAAGGTTCCCTAAGGTTGGATTTAATCGCTATGAAGAAAGGGTAAAAAATTAAAGTAATATTATTCGAGCGAGTCAGATTAATATATGGGGGGGGGGTTAATTACAATACAAGAAGTCCCCATTTCGCTAATCTGATTCGAGCTCAACCTTAGGGAATTATGGATTTTTCAAATTTTGATCCTGAGCGCCTGAGCGCACTCACCAACCATAACTGCTCATATTGACTAGAGGTACTAATGAATAGCTAAGGTACCTTCCCTTATAGTAATCTGACGCGCTCGAGTAAATCCCAAAATCCCCTCTTTGGCTCCCCTTCTATGAGCGACTTTATTTTATTTCGTCGTAATATTATCAGGTCAATTTTGAACGTTAATTTTAATCTTAACACAGTTTTGACAGAGGTCGATAGACGGAATGATTATATGTAATTGTATTATGCATGAGAAAGAAGGCAGGTAGACCTTGGCAGAGCGTGCCAAACGGAAGCTGCACGATTGTTATCTCACAGCAGGTGCGAAATTGTCAATGCATCGTTTAGTTCTGCGGTTGTTATGCTTTGCGCAGGTCGTGATTCGATATCTCGTTACTCGTATGTACACATGCTTTTAGCAGACTCTGTCCCACGACCCACTGACCTGATGTCAACCTATTTCTGTTCGCTCGCAATCATTGCATATAATTATTGTAGCAATACACATGTTTGACTCCTACAGTTGGTTCTATTCTATAGCATATTATCATTTTGTACAGTTATGAGAACATTATCAGCATAATTTTTTAGTTAATTAAAAGAGTAAGTTGGCATTTTTTAGCTCAGACCATTTTGAGATAAGCTTCTACAGTTAAAATAAAATGTTTGCAGTTAATCGGTTTTGATTTTGTCTCTAGTGCTTTCTGTTATAAATAACTAGTAATTAAGGAAAAAAAATCGTGGATATATTTATTGTTTTCCATGATTTATTTTATTCTGCACCTTTGATAACATAGACTGTTTTCCTATGTTTCTATTACCTAGTTACCAACGTCATCATCATCGTTATCGTAAATTTCTTAAGATATTGTATTATTTCATTGTTAAATTTTATGTTTTAACTTTATAGATATTCCACGATTTCCACCATTCTATATTGCTTTTATACTAAGAGCAGAATACACCGTTCACCGCATAGTTCAAAAATAACCTTAGATTTAGATGCTTTGTATCGTATGCTTTTGTTTAAATATGACCAAAAGTGCCACTGTATAGTCATACACTTCATACGCTGTCCTACAACGATAGATCCATTGTTCATTTATCTGCAGCAGGTTTATTGTTTTGTTTCTATTTGCTCATTGCAGGATATGTTTTGTATACGCTTTGTTATGTTGTTACTAAGCAAGACATGCGTATTTTTCCTGCATATAGATATGACTTATTTATCTGGTCTCGGACCTTCTGGGCAAGTATATTTACAATTTTGTTGTGTAAGATCGTGTTTTTATTAGCGCATAAAGCAATTTATAGATATACAATATACATGATAATAATAATAATTGTGAAGGATCATATCATGGTGTACGATGTGTATTTTATTTACTCAGGTATATTGAGGTAAATATTTATTAAAATATCATGAAATTATGTTTTCATAGAAAAAATATATGTATGTATTGGCATGTTAAAAATGGTACTCAGCAACCATATTACGACGTCCATATTAACGATGACTTTAGGAGATAAGTCTGTAAATTAAATATAAAGTAACTAATGAGTACTTAATCGATTAATTTTCCACTAAAATATACAGGTATTTTTTATTCCTATTTTGATCTGTTTACTATATATCAGCTATTCCGTGTTTCAAGGTTCTATTCTATGTTAATTTATAGAGGAATCGGTGTGAAGTTCAAAACACTCTTAAAATTCAAGTCACACTCTTGTTTCTTTTATGCAAATTTTAATTTTGAATGTTCGTTTTCATTGCACTTTCCTTCTAAACGGATGCTGTCTGTCATCGACAAGTTAAATTTGTTAAATTTAAATATAACTGGTGTGATTATTGTTCTAGTAATGACGTAAAGTTGTCGTTTTCATTTGTGGTTCGTTGGGATATTGTCAGGCGAACAGGTCAGGGCGGGGCTTTAGCGTCACGCAAATAAACTTTGCGGGCAGCTGGCGAGATGTTCGCGTCTAATTTGGTGACGCCGAATCGGTAACGTTGGTACAACGCAATCGTTGCTACGACTCCCGCACTCTTGGCCCACAAGTCACTACGTCACTCCCATCATAGGTAACACATAAAGACGTCGGACGTCAATACGCTGTGTTGTTTTCCAAACAACTAATTGCCTTGCATCTTGAAATTTGCAGCTGGATCGAAGTAAATAAAACAAAACGTCAATGGGACTGTATCTAAATAGAGATCTATTTTAGAACCAATATATTTATAGTTTATCCGTTTTAAATTGTTTATTTTGGTCTTGCTGATTGACATAAAATGGAAAATATAGTCTCGTGATTATGAATTGCGCATAAAGACAAAGGCCAATATTAATGTAACAGAGTATTGTCAAGACCAAGGCACAAATCTCGGGATCGTTCCAGAGAGGACGTCAGTGTCCTTGTCTGGCGACGTGATTGCCGCAGGGAGGGAACAAAAGGAATTTTTTATTCGAAGCACGGTCACTAACCGAGTAGCAGAATGCTCCGGTCAGCAACTAACAGGCCCGGTTCCCTGACCTGAGAACGAAAAGTCTCATTTTTTTTTTTTGTGTGTGGTGTCTCTCAATGTTAGCCAGAAGGGCTTCTACATTTTAACGCGGACGCGGGGGTGAATTGAAGGTTCACCCTGGTAGCGACATGCACAAGGGCGTCCCCCCTTGACGGGGATCTCGAACCTCGGCTTGGGCTGTCGCTTGAGTGGAGGAGGCCAGAAGGGCCCTAATCGGACGGGAAAAGTCTCAACAAAACTAGTTTTGTATCATCTTGGACAATTTATACCGACATGAACCGATTCTTTGTTACAACAAGTGCTATTTATTGACTCGTGCCTTTTATTATATGTTATAATCGTTACGAAAGTGAAGTGGTTTGCGACATTGGAGTTATTATCATACATAGTCAGTGGCGTGCATTCCATAAAGACATAAAGACACTGCCTACCCTAGCATTTACCAAACTCTGATCAATATATTTTAATATCCATAAATGAAATTCACAGCGTCATTATATTTTATTAATTACGCCATGAGTATAAAAAAAATCAAAATATTTCAAATATATTTCAGATCCATCTATTGGTATTTTGGTGGCATTATTATCTAATTTCTCACAGCTCAAGTCATTATGCATGCGCTGCACTAGCGCTGCCACGTGACAGGACTCAGTACGTCACGGGACGGCAAAGACACAAACTATCCGTGTCTAAGTTTTCATATGTGTGCTCTGCGTGTCTACGCATATTTTATATGTGTGCGTGCCTGTAAACACGGCACACTGATGTTATAAAACCACGCACACAAACACACAAGGTAGGCAGTGTCTTTTTACGAAGATATACGAATTAGGTACGAACCGAATTCGGAACCACATCGAAAGTCGAAACTGAAGTTGACTATGCGACCAATTTAAGAAGTGTGATAATTTATACATTTTTGTAGCGGTAAAGACCATCTGCAAATAGTATCATTATTCGTTTGTTTTGTTTTGGAAATAACAAACGTTATTTAATATTTTACTTTGAGGCTAAGCTTTGAGGTTAAATTTGTTTTTGAGAAAATTAATAATGTTAACTACGACAAATTACAAGTGAAGTGTTTTGGGAGTAACTAAATAGATTATGTCTATGTATCGTGAGTGTATTAATTTGTAAGATAATTAGGTATAATTTAACGAAAAATTCTTATTTTTGTTTTATGAATAAACATTTATCAAACAGAGACTAATGGCTGGTTCACACTTTGATTAGTGCGAGTGCAGGTGATTAGTGCAGGTGTTTAGTAACTACGTGTGGACAGCGACTGTTTAGTGCAAGTGTTTAGTAGGCTGTGTAGTAAAGTGAATAGAAGCGTGTTCTATTTTTTTGCGAGTGGACTGCGAGTAGCCACGTCCCGCGCGCCCTCCCTTCCCCCTCACTCGCAGTGTGCCTGCCTAAACACGTCTGGACAGGAGTGTTTAGTGTTTAGTGTTTAGCGTAGTGTGTAGCGTCGCGAATTGGACACTACTCGCACTACACACCTGCACTCGCACTAATCACCTGCACTCGCAGTGAATTGGACACTACTCGCACTACACACCTGCACTCGCACTAATCACCTGCACTCGCACTAATCAAAGTGTGAACCAGCCTTTAGTGATAGAACAAGGGCCGATCTATACCGGAATTTGTAATACACAAAGGTAAAGTTAATCGTTGATTTCATAATATAGAACACTGTTATTATCAAATTATTTTATAGATATGTGTGTAAATCGTACCTAATATATTTTCCATTATTTTGGGGAATAGGTACCTACTACGTATTATAATCTCATATATGAGTACAGCAATGTGAAAATATAAACATTGCATTAGGTATTCGTTATTATGACTTAATATCATTACAATATTTCTGCCTACCCTGTCGAAAAACTCTGTGCACGCCCCTGTACATAGTTTATATATAAAGTATTGATTTATTGCAATGAGGTACATCTCTTACATCAGACAATGATTATTTTATATTATGAATGGTTATTTGTTTTTGTATAACGTAGTTGTTTTTACTTCTACAACTTTGATATCATGGTCTCTAATATAAAATTTTAAGTGTACAATTTGTTTATTAAGAACAAGTGTTAGCTGTGTGGCGTGTGCGTAAGCATGCGTCTATTCTAGACATATCTGAAGTGTGTATTGGTACTACGCAGTTCTAATATCATAATTCAATATTGATTCAATAATAAGTCAAAGTCTACCTTATAATTGTTACAAATGAATTAGTTGATACTAAGCTAAATATGTCAGTTAAGTAAATACTGACGCACGTGCCCTTATCACTTGTTTTATTATAAAATAGTCCATTGTCATGTTTTGTTTCAAACAACTCGCTTAGTTAATTTTAGTTAAATTACCTTTTGTGCATATTATTATGTATTACAGTTATTTATAATTGCAGTATTAGAGATAAATATGGACAGTAATAATAGTTTTGCAAATTTCCCCGAGAAAATTGATACATTAAATGAATGGTGAACATTATGTATGCACAACACTTTTTTTTCTGTCTTACCTTTCATGAACCACATATTATAGCATAAACAGACGCTCCGATTCGGTTGATGCCAACCATATTGGAACCGACATAGCAACCATTCCAACATTGCTACAGATTGTAGTTTGTCCTACGGTTGGCCTTCCAGCTGTCAGTTGACTTTGCTATGAAGTAGTGAACGGACGTCTTGCCTCATGTCACCGGTATTATCGAAAAATGCTAAAATAGCGTTATAGGATGTACGCATATTGTCCAACTTATTTTTCAAGGTTTTTAAAGTAGCCGCACTGTCAATTTTCTTTTAAACTTCTAGCATAATCAAATACGCTTGATTTCTGGCATCTCTATTAGCGTAATCTTTGTCACTTAAGTCCCACAAACAGGGAAAGTCTTTATCAAGTTCAAGTAACTTTATTATTATGTCACGTTCGGTGACCGTAACTCCCTCGGCGTTCATGTTGACGTCCTACACCGGCGGCGTTGTGAATGCGAATGAGCCGATTTGGTCGGAACAAAACTTCCAAACGTTCCAATTTGGTTGGATCGGATAGGAAGTTGGTTTGGTCGGATCGCCGGCGCATCCGACCACGTCCAACCAATATTAATAATAATTATGTCGGACCGACCGCTCTCTTCACTTTCCGATTTGGTCGTGGTCGGATGGTTGGCACCAACCGAATCGGAGCGTCTGTTTATGCTTTTATGCCAGTCATGATTGACATACGTGACAATGTCGTTACTAAGACGTCAATTTTCAGTCTTGGTTTTACCTAGATTTTGCTATTTTCCTTCTCATTTCAACTTCACTTCCTCAAGTCGATAGTCGCGTGTTAGGGGTAATTGACGCTATCGATTTGTGTTTTTATTGGTGTACCTACTAAGTGATGTTATTTTTCTAATTCCAAGAATTTATGCTATTTATGACAATGTTTATATACAATATTGTTATTGGTTATGATTCACAGGTATTTTAGTACTTAATCATAATTTCCAATTTTTATCAATTTACTTGTTTGTTGTTATATGGTTGATATTGCGTTTACTTACAGTAACCATTATGACTATTGAATTGTACTGGTACTATGATAGCAACTTTATTACAATGACTAATATCCAATTTCACAACATTTGGATAGGTTAAGAGAATATTAACCTTTTCATGTATGAAAGTTTCACCAAAAAAAGTGTTATAGGCTATCAGTGATTGTATCATCAACTGGCGGAGCTGATCTTAAATGTTCTTTTGGCTGCAGGTGGACAGCGGCGGCGGTGGCTCGACCGAAGTGATGGTGTACTCTCTCGGCTGGGGCATGGGCGAGCCGGAGCGGCGAGGCGTGGAGCGCAAACGCACTCAGCCGCCCGCCGCGCACACGCTCTCGCCAGACGACGGCCACGAGGTGGACGTTCTGCCGCTGCACAATCAAGTAAGACATCACACGCTTTACGCTGACAATGACCTTGGCCAGGAGAGCGAATTCCCCCCGTTACGCTCTTTCTGGACTCATGATTCACACGGGAGAATCGTAACGAATTCGAAACATCTGGACAAGCCCTTATTGTATCGAAGAAGTTGCGCAATGATGCTACGCAAGTTGGAGTGGCGATGATTAACTGGGGCATCTGAGTTGCAAAGGATACACTAGATGCTTCTATGCAATTGTGACATTTCCCACGTTATAATGTGCGCCCTTTCGAAGGTGAGCAGAGTTTAGGGACGTCGTGCGCATTCGAATGCTCAGGCAGGACGTATATAATAATTTAAAGGTTTTCGCATCAATAGACCTAGCATCGCTATTTGTGTTTATCTTTATCGCAACTTTATTCTGTCTATGGCTTTTTAATGGCCCGATGACGTCTTATAGATTACACCTTTCTCATATGTATGTGTTGTTCAATATTAATTATAATTTTTTTAATTTCACCAATCGATTTCTTTCGAGATGAAAATATTCGATCTAGTTTGCGTTGCATTACATAAACCGTGTCGTCATTGATAATGTATTAATATTAGGTAATCAAACCATCACTGGCACGCAAAGTATCCGATTCCAAATCTAACGATACTCTATAATCATTTTCCCAAGAGTTTACGTCATTGCTTGTAAGATTTAAAGGTCTCGATTTATGTTTATATCAAAAACATAATTCTTGTTTCGTATTACTGTACAGTTTATGTTTTTTGTTTAAATATACTTCAATGATTAATACGCAGACCATATTTGTTCAAATTATAACCTTGTATACGCATAGCTTGCATTGTTGAATTAATACTTTGTCACTAAGTAGTAAGCAAGCATGTGCAGAGTCCATTTAAGTTTGTGTCCACACAGTAGCAGCAGTCGTGTATTAAATATGCTTAATTACTCACACACGATGGTTTTGTTATGAATTCTCAATTGGTTTATTTTTCTCCACACTAGGAACAATGTTATAGTCTAAACATTCGTTGATTGCTTTGTTCTGCTTCTGTTGTATATTCGTCTGTTATGAAATAAGCGTCTGTAATGTAGAATGTTGTTTGCTTCACGTATGAATTGTAATAATTTTAATAAAATTGCCACCTTCCATGGACGCTATTATTTTCTACTAGCTGTGCCCGCGACTTCGTCCGCGTGGAATAGTGACTGCATAGTAGTTACTACTTAACTTTTATTGAATAAACACGTACTACCATAAATAATTAAAAGAACAGTTAGTAAAATTTATTACTAAACTGAGCTAAAAAATAAAAAAATAAGTGCCTAATTAATTTTCTACGTAAAATTTATTTTAAATTATGGCATATTATTTTTTAGGCACCAGGAGGGAGAGGAGCAAATTTATTTACCTTCCTTCCTTGTAGGGATGTTTTTGACAATATATTGTGCAGCAACTGAGTGCCGAGGCAAACGTCAAAACGTAAAGGAATAGAATCCGCTATCGATACTAATTGACATAAGCGTATGATGTTTTGCTAAGGATTTGTTCACCCTACCAACGACGACGACGACCACGAACAAAATTTTCATCCAGTCGCAATTTAATAAAATTGTGCAAAACACAATTAAAAATCAATTATTAAAATTTCCTGTCGTTCTGGTGATTGGAATTTTTATTTTTGAGATCAACGATGAATGAAAAAATAGATTTTTCGTAGAAACAGTGGCTCCTAGAAAAAAATGTATGTGAAGTTTTTTAAAGATAATTTTATAATCTACAATTTTGGTAAAAGTTAAGGATACCATACCATACCATCATTATCATAATAATATATCTTATATATATATTTTTTTATAATGGTACTTAATTTTAAAGATCGTCGGAAAGTTTGTAAAATTATATATATTCCTTTTCCTTCGTTGCGTTGGGTTTTTTTTTTTAATTTTTAAACTTCGGTTTCTTATTTTCATTTAATATTTTCAAGTGAGCGAGACCTACCTCTACCTCCATAATACATTCCTACATCTGACATCTTTTAAGTTGGGCCGTAACCGTGCATAAATTGTAATGGACCACAGTGGCAAAAGAAGTGGTATATTTAAGAAAAAAAATTGCCAAGGGCCAGGCCTATGTGGCTTTGAGAAGAGTTCAAAATTTCCAGGGTGTGGCTATCCTCTCGCTCCCATGTCCCCCTCTTCTTTCACAGACTTTCAACCCTTCCCTTTCCATCCCTAGTAAATGGCAGAACCGATTTTGATGTAAATAATATTATCTAATTGTACCTATATGTACACGTCATATCCTATCGTTTGATGCTCCATTTGGTTTATTTATCTAACCACTGTCACCCCTAAAGTGCCCTATATGTAAAAAACGGATGAACCGATTTCGATAAAACATTACTAATTGTAATTCACCCGTTATGCACATTCATTTGATATATCACTTAGGTAGGTACTATCACAATATTTGACAACATTCGTTTCTTTCATTCCCACTTATACCTATACAGGGTGTAATCGTTAAGTGTGCACAGGCGATTTTTCCGTAAGTATTACAGATAACAAAAAACTTTAAACTGATATCGAAAGTACTTAACCTAATGAGTAAAATGGCGGTAATAAATTTTTAAAAATAAATCGAGAAATATCAAAAAAATTATCTTTAAACCCTCCCATTCATTAAGTATGAAATATGAATATCCCATATACCTATATGAAAGATTTTAGCTTTTTTTTTTCTTTTTTTGGTTTTCTGCTTTAATTACTTCGCAAATTTGAAGTGACATTTTCCACATTTTTCCGGACATTTTCACGCATTTTCCGGATATTTTCCGGGAATTATCCAGGCATTTTCCGGACATTTCCCTGACATAGCCTGTAAATGTCTGGAAAATCCCCGGGAAATGCTCGGAAAATCCCCGGAAAATGTCTGTAAAATCCCCGGAAAATGCCAGGGAAATGTCCGGAAAATGTCTGGAAAACATCGGGAAAATCCCCGGGATATGCTCGGAAAATCCCCGGAAAAAGCCTGGGAAATTCCCGGAAAATAACCGGAAAATGCCTGGGAAATGCTCGGAAAATGCGTGGAAATTTCCGGAAAAACCGTGGAAAGTCCCTGGAAAATGCCTGGAAGATATCCGGAAAATGCGTGAAAATGTCCGGAAAATATCCGGTAAATGCGTGGAAAATCCCCGGAAAATGCCAGGGAAATGTCCGGAAAATATCTGGGAAACATCCGGAAAATCCCCGGGAAATGCTCGGAAAATGCCTGGGAAATTCCCGGAAAATGTCTGGAAAATCCCGGAAAATGCCAGGGAAATGTCTGGAAAATATCCGGAAAATGCGTGGAAATTTCCGGAAAAAGCGTGGAAAATGCCTGAAAATGCCAGGGAAATGTCTGGAAAATATCCGGAAAATGCGTGGAAATTTCCGGAAAAAGCGTGGAAAATGCCCGGAAAATGCTCGAAAAATGCGTGGAAATTTCCGGAAAAACCGTGGAAAATCCCTGGAAAATATCCGGAAAATGCGTGAAAATGTCCGGAAAATATCCGGTAAATGCGTGAAAATGTCCGGAAAATATCCGGAAAATGCCTGGAAAATCGCCGGAAAATGCCTGAGAAATGTCCGGAAAATGTCTGGGAAATGCGTGGAAAATCCCCGGAAAATGCCAGGGAAATGTCCGGAAAATGTCTGGAAAACATCCGGAAAATCCCCGGGAAATGCTCGGAAAAAGCCTGGGAAATTCCCGGAAAATAACCGGAAAATGCCTGGGAAATTCCCGGAAAATGTCTGGAATATCCCGGAAAATAACCGGAAAATGCCAGGGAAATGTCTGGAAAATATCCGGAAAATGCGTGGATATGTCCGGAAAAAGCGTGGAAAATGCCTGGAAAATGCTCGGAAAATCCCCGGAAAATATCCGGAAAATGCGTGAAAATGTCCGGAAAAAGCGTGGAAAATGCCACTTCAAATTTGCGAAGTAATTAAAGCAGAAAACCAAAAAAGAAAAAGAAAGCTAAAATCTTTCATATTAAATGTATATGGGATATTTATATTTCATACTTAATGTATGGGAGGGCTTAAAGATAATTTTTTTGATATTTCTCGATTTATTTTTAAAAATTTATTACCGCCATTTTACTCATTAGGTTAAGTACTTTCGATATCAGTTTAAAGTTTTTTGTTATCTGTAATACTTACGGAAAAATCGCCTGTGCACACTTAACGATTACACCCTGTATATAGGTATAGTAAATGGATGAACCGATTTTGATTAAATATGTCTAATTATACTTTACACGTCATGCCCTTTCATTTCATATGTCACTTGAGTCAAAATTCACTTTTTTTATTATCTACCACTTTTATACCTATATCAAATAAATGGATGAACCGATTTTGATAAAATTTGACTTATTTTTACTGATAGGTCGTTCACTTTCATTTAATATATCACTAAAGTATATTCGACAACTTTAGTTATTTTCATTCCCACTTTTACACAATAAATGGATGAACCGATTTTGATACAGTTTATTTAAGAACCAGCGTCGGAAAATATGCTGCCTAACAAAAAAACATCATCTAATTCGGATTACCTGCTAGCGAGCTACGGTGGCACAAACACACACACACACAGCGGTCAAACACTTATCACCCATATTTTTGCATCGGGGGTTAAAAATATAATAATATTATAAATACGACATAATTTAAAGGACATTTTATGTATAAAATTTACCTAGAAATAAGTATAATTTTAATTTGACCCCTCCCCCCTACTACCTCAGCTTACCCCCCCACCCTTGGGGACTTTCGATATGATCACTTGGACATAACTGTAGCGTATAACAGATAACTTACGTTTTATCGTACACTGTATGTGTACCATAGAATGCCTTAGCAAATGTTCGCCGTGAGTACTTAAATGGTCATAACTTTTTTATTTATGAACCGATTGACATGAAATAAACACTAAATGTTAAATGAAGATTACCACAATATATTAGTGAAAACCGCATCGAAATCGGATAAGCCGTTTCTGAGATTAGCGTGTTCAAACATACAGACAAACAGACAAACAGACAAAAAATTTTTTAACTACAGTTTTGGGTTTGGGATCGATTTAATAATAACCCCTGCTAATTTTTTTTTACATATTTTCATTGTACAGACACCACTTTTCTAGAATTTTATTATATGTATTGATATTGATGATGATGATTAAGAATATACATGTGAAGTGATGGTGGTATTTTTTTTCTCTTCGAACAGTAAAAGATTTGTCATATACTGGTCATTTTAGCATGACTTCAATAGCTTAAGCCAATGCCAAGTAATGTACCTATTTGTAAGTATTGTATATTACATTATGCAGTACCACCTAGGATTGTGAATAATCGCTTTAGTCTTATAATCCGCTTACGCGTTTATGACGTACTTAGAGCAGTTGAACAGCCATTTTGAAAGTTTTTATACGGTCTCTAGATAAATGCCGTTCGTTCACGTTAATTATAGGAAAATATAAAGCATTTGCGAGCTAATCTTGTATAGCTGTATCAGATTTGCGTTGTTATTCTGTTCCTAGTTCTTTGTTCAATTAGTAATAATGAATAAGTAGTAAGAATTGAAATGTCGGTCTTCTCGAAGCATAGTTGCGGAACGTGGCGGAACGAAATCGATTTTTTTAATTCTTCGTAACGGTGTGTTTCGGAATAATATGAAAAATAAAAGAATTTATTCGTGAATTTCGGTAAGTACTTATATATTTTCATTTGGTTGAAGATGAAAATTAAATTATTTTACCGTATTGGTCATTCAGGATTCAAAATAATTTGTACCTTTTTATTTTGTATGAGGTTTGAAATAAATGAGGTTCAGTCAAGTACCTACTAGTTAGGATCGTCAGAAATTTACAGTATAAAAACCTAGTTGTTTATCTCATTGTTGTTTTCATCTAAAATGTTAAAGGAATTGTTTTTAGTCAAAGTCTTTGTGATGAAATATTATATTCCTTTATTGTTTTATTGTATTTATATTTATACGATCTATGTATTATAATGTGGAAAAATAAACGGAAAACGAGTTTATTTCGATTGCGATAACGCTGTCATGGTTGTTTCCAGTACGTTCTCGTGTTTTCATTCCATCTTTACTCCGTAGAGGTGTTTTTCGGTCGCCCAACAGCGGGTCAATGCCGTATCGACGCAGTTTGTTCGTATTTTGACCCTCAATTCGTTCCACTGCACATCATTTTAATACTATTTATTCATCCACTTTATCAATACTACGTCTGTCTCGCTCTACAATTGGATTGGCATTTGGCTCATCTAAAATGAAGTGGCCCTAGAAAATCAATATGCAGTTACATTTGATATTTTTTTTATAATGCATTGACCTGCGTTCTTTTAATGGGTACCCGGCCTGTCTCAGATATGGATCAGGATTTTGATAATATTCCATACGAAAAAAATTTACTTTCATGATTTGTGGGTTATCAATAGATTTGTTTGTATTACAATAAAACTATCGCGGGTTCTTATCGGGTAAGGTGATGATTATGATAAGAACGCACTGCCAAAAATAACCGAAGCCTGCATAATATCATATCCACGTGTACATTGTTTGTCAATATTGAGCTCGGATTGTGAGTAACGAGTAATGACACAACGCCACCCGGCAACAAGGCTCATATTATGCTACTCATGTGATTTTATG
This sequence comes from Colias behrii, assembly GCA_029959065.1. Lineage (NCBI taxonomy): Eukaryota > Metazoa > Arthropoda > Insecta > Lepidoptera > Pieridae > Colias > Colias behrii. The sequence goes on from JARWMC010000013.1 coordinate 4,000,705, forward strand.
TAACCACGGGCAGGCTATATACAATTGTGTCGTGGTTTAGAAAGTTTCTGGAACTTTACGGATGTGTTCGTAACGTAGTCTTTAATGTACAATATAAAATGCAAAGAATATCGACATTATTGTATTGAGCTGATAGACTACAAGCCGGTATAGGAAAAAAATATGGGTCATTTGAACCACCAGGTGACCTATCTAGAACGATAGAAGAGCATAAAATAATAAGATTCAGCACTATGCCGTCACTTGTAAGCTGTCCAACTGAGTGCAGATGAGAATTCGAAAGTACAGGTAGACTCGGTAAATTTTGGTCATATATTTTTGTACGGCATTCTTAACCACCGATAGATCCTTTAAAAATAATAAGAAAACGCTCAGTGCCGTACAAAAATGGTGGTCCACAAAGTCGGAATTTTTATTTAATTTCCGAGAGTTACCGGGGTAAATTTGGTCATTTGACCATGTACGGCATCTGTGTCATACTATTTCAATACTGCTTTTAATCCATTATTCCGCAACGCCGTACAAAAATCATGGGGACAAGGGGAAAAAATCGAGAGATGCAATCCCCTCTCTTTCCCCACTCCAGGGGGTCATTTGACACAGTACGGCTTCGGTTCCAAAACATTATCTAGCACTCTAAAGTACTATTAAAAGCAATGCCGTCAAAAAATAATTGTTCTTTTAAATGTATACCAATAATCATCTTAATTTCATCGTATTCTTGATATAAAGAGCTGTAAGGTCATTTGACCCTGTACGGGAACTTTTTTTTTAACATGATATTGTAAAATTCAATTGTTGTATAGTATTGCCGTTCAAAAGAAACCGTTCTAAAAAAAGTTATAGAGAAATGCAAAAACTGAAATTTTGTAAAAGTTTAAACATCGTAGATTAATGAAATATAATAGTTTTCTACACTTTATTCGTTGTTTTAAATAGTATTAACATAGATAAATTAGGAAAAAACTATGCCGTACATTTTTGTGCAGACCACATCTTTTAGGCTGATGAAAGCGACCAAAGCTACAATTTTAAGGGTGCTTTATGGCCATCTGATACAGTACGGCATTAACATATTTTTACCCGACTACGGCAAAGCAAAAGGAGGGTTATGATTTTGACAGGCCATGTATGTATGTTCATATATTCCCTCGTAACTTCTAAACTACTTATCAGAATTCGACAAATGACATATCATTAGAAGCGTCTGAATTGTTCGCTGGATAACCAGCGACCAGCTAGCTAAAGGCTATATGGGGTTTCACAAAATCTAATGTGGCGCCCTCTAGCGGACAAAACATACAGAGTAAAAAAATTAAGTTAAGATAAATATGCCGTGTTTGGTATCATTTGAAAGCGCTTTACTTGTACATTTTGAATATGTATATATTACTAGCATTTGCTTGTGACTTTACCTGTATTCATGGGCTGATTGTATATAATTCACATCTTTTCGTTCATAGCTTCTTTATTAGTTCATCAATTTAACGGAGTCCATTCCACCTGACTCCGACTTTCCAAGGTGATAATTAACCACCTCGAGCTTCTTAATATTAATGTATATTTATATTTTATTATCAAAATATAAAGGAAAATTCACCTTACATTTCGAAATTTCAAAAATCCATATAAAATTTTTTCTTCTTCAGTTTTTTCCCCTTTGAACCAACGAAAATGTACGGTATATGAAAAAATATTATCTATGCATAAAATACTTTAAAAATTTCGTGTTGTGTCAAATGACCCCCTGGAGTGGGGAAAGAGAGGGGGTTGCAACTCTCGATTTTTTCCCCTTGTCCCCATGATTTTTGTACGGCGTTGCGGAATAATGGATTAAAAGCAGTATTGAAATAGTATGACACAGATGCCGTACATGGTCAAATGACCAAATTTACCGGGGTAACTCTCGGAAATTAAATAAAAATTTCTACTTTGTGGACCACCATTTTTGTACGGCACTGAGCGTTTTCTTATTATTTTTAATGGATCTATCGGTGGTTAAGAATGCCGTACAAAAATATATGACCAAAATTTACCGAGTCTACCTGTACTTTCGAATTCTCATCTGCAATCAGTTGGACAGCTTACAAGTGACGGCATAGTGCTGAATCTTATTATTTTATGTTCTTCTATCGTTCTAGATAGGTCACCTGGTGGTTCAAATGACCCATATTTTTTTCCTATACCGGCTTGTAGTCTATGACGTCATTATCATGTGTGCACGATTCCGGCAATTATTAAAGATATTTTAATTAATGTTTCTTTAGCTGTACGTATTTGAATGAATGAATGCTGATATGTAACCTATTTTCAGGTGGGCGGTCACACAAGACTGTTAGTATTAAACGATAGCACCGTGATTAAGCCGCTCAACATCAGGGAGCTGCATTTCTACCAGAACATTCCTGAAGACATCCAGAGCTTCGTACCCAGATACAAAGGTGAGCATTACACCTTTGCTATTGTTAAGTTTCGTTTGCTTTTAAGATTTCGCTGAATGTGTCATAATCATTCATTTGCATCATTTTTTTTATCGATTATTAATATTATTATATCATTCTCTACGTGTTGTTTTTATTTAGTCCTCTATGTACTGTTTGATGTTATTGAATTTTGGAGCATTAAGGAAGTTTTTTTTCTTTTTCGTGAAACCTAACATGTAATGTTTTATAAATACGTTCAATGTTTACAATGTGTGAACTGAACGGTAATTTCGTTACACGATTACGTCACGGAAAAAAGTATGGTCCGATATGAAAGCGATTAATTTTATATTTAATCTTATCGTTCATATCGACGCACTCGAATGTTTGAGGATGCGTTAATTTGCTTACACGGTAGAATTTGTTTGAAAATCAAATTTTATCAACTTTCCTTATTGCTCAATTGATCGTGACCATCATACCAAAATATGAATAAAGTGACAGTGTGATGCCTGAAAGATTCGCAAACCCGCCGACCGCAATCACTAAATATTATTAAGTTTACTTATAATCGACTAGATCGTTATTCGAGCACAGTAAATTGTAAACCATAAAGTATAGAATTGGAAAGTTATGCCTTCATCGCGTGCGAAAACGCACGTAGTGTCGCACGCACTTGGCCGTACGTTTTGACTTTCAAAAGCGGATATTATACTCATACGGCATACCTATTCACTCGAGACCTTTATCTAAGTAAATAAAAGAACTTAATGAGTAAATAAATATTTATTAAATTGTTAAATAAATAAATAATACAGATAAATGCTATCTTAAGTCCTGTACGTAAAGATAATTTAGTGCTTAACATATAGGTCTACCAGAATCTGATGGCATATTTATATTTAAAAAATAAAAGATTTTCATGTGGCAACTTTATTTGCAACTATCAAATTGGTTGTCAAATTATTTGTCTTCTTCGCAGTTGATGAATAATTTTTAGGATTTTGTCTAAAAAATCTTCGAAAATGTCGAAAAAGCCGCTGCGATCACAAGCAAGAGGTGTTGTTTATAATGTGTATAGAAAAATATTCGATGAAGAAGGGTCAAACACATAACAATTTTCAATTTTGAAGATTTTATTGGTAAATTGGACTTACCCGTTTTGATACTTTAAATTAAAAATATTATAAGTAGGTAACTCAAATCAAATCATTTATTTATTTCTCCTCACAATTCCCAATCACATAAATTAATCTACATGCATACAAAATTATCAAACAATAAGCTGGAGTTGGAGGAGCTGGTGTCTGAAATGGGTTTTAACCGGTATCACAGATCACCAGGTCCCCGCCCTCGGAACCAAAATACAATTACAAAAATATGTTTCACATAATTCAAAAGTTTGTGGTTAGGTAGTGAGAACGACATAAGTTTATTGTTATTTAAAATTTAAAAAATAAAAATTAAAAATATACCTACATATGTGTTTGTGTGTTGTGTGTGTGTGTGTGTGTGTTGTGTGTGTATGTGTGTGTGTTGTGAGTGTGTGTGTGTGTGTGTGCGCGCGTTTATGTTTGTGTGTCATACCTACATATTTTCCAATTCATCCATTTGTTTATTTATATTTTACTATAATATTGTTTGTTGATTATAATATAATTTAATGAAAACTTATTATAGGAGTTTCCAATACGGCCATTCGTCAAGTCCAAGCTGTTCAAGTCAATTTTATAATGTGTGTATCTGTTAATACTTACGAAAATAAACATAGTTTTATTTTATTTTTATTTTATTTTATAAAAAATTATAAGCAATCTAGTTTTGATCTGCATTATCATTACATCCATATTTTCACATGGCATAATGATAATGAATATATACAAATATAGGTATGTGTAAATAATAATATGTATTACCTATATAAAAGTAATATGTTTAATATACATGTAAGTATGTACCTACATAAATACATAATATGTATTAAGTGGATATCTCATTATTAAGTACAGTATTGTCCACTTACGTAATGTGACTAATGATATCGAGGACAAAATAAAAAATAAGCAGTATCAAGATCGTTCAGTCCATTTTCCCAAGGGTTGCACACTCAAAATTTTGATTTCCCTAATTGCCATCAGATTCTGGTTTACCTATAAATACTTTTATAATAAATACTTGGAAAAGAATCATTTACTGTTGTGAGTAATGAAATGGTGAAGTATGAAGAGTCGATAAATGCTAGCCATACCTCAGAGGTATAGAGATGAAAGGCGTTGACTGTATTAGGATCGAGCCGAATGCTCGCGGGAGGCGGGTTTGGTCGCAAGAGCGCGAGCGGGAGAGGGCCAGGGTCAGGAACACAATATTAGTTTCCTTGTTGTCGCAAGGGTCGCGGCACTGCGGCGGGCGGAGCGACGCCGGCGGCTCGTCACACAACCGCCCTCTATTAGCGCCCTAGCGGTAATTTTACATTGTGGGTTTGTAAACCTTTACTTAAAGCCTACACACACCGCACCCACATCGCAACATCCTACACATCAGCGTACTGGACAATTTTACTGACACAGTTCAAACATGATACATTATACATTACAGCATATACACCGAATACAGATACACAAAACAAAAGATATACAAACCCTTTTTAACTTACGTTAACCGTTAAATTTTCACTTTTCATTAAAGTAACGCTGGCAACTTGCACGATAGTAAGTAAATGATGTATTATTTTATTGCAAACTGTTGGAGGTGTTTAACTCTTGACTGCCATCAACTTTCAATGGAATGGCAGGCTTTCAACTTGCATAGATTTTCCATATAAACCTTACTTTATCTGTTTAGAAATATTTTTATTGAAATATATACCCTATACTCGTATAATCACGCAAAGAAAAGATAATAATTGATAGTGTATAGCGAGGCTCGCTTGATAGAGCTCGAGCGAGCAGCAATACTTATGATGAGGCCGTTTGTTGCAGGCGTGATGCAGGCTTCTCACACGGGTGGCACGAAATTGGAAAAGCGGTACTCGCCATGTTTCCGCGACGAGAACGGGCGCAAGCAGTCGCTGGGCGGCAAGCGCAGGCGCGACGACGTGTTCAAGTGCGTATCCGGGCTCGGCCGCGCCCTCGCCGTACTCTCCTCGACACTTGTCATGTGTCCTTTATCATATTTCAGAATGTTTGACGTACGCCGGCCCGCCGGCCCGCCGGCCCGCCGACGTCGCCATTTATTCATACCATCGCAATACCTACTTACGCGAATATCCCCCTAGTGAGCGATGCACTCTAACACTGCGAGCCTCCGATGACTTGCATCGTGGAGTCGTGGTAATGATAATATTTGATTGCAATGTAACAATATAACCATATGGACTACACTTGTGTTTCAATAATTAGCTCCTTCTTTTCTTTTGTGGCCTGTCGAATGTTCGCGCTAACCGTCCGCTTTCCTATTGCAGATTTAAAGTACACCGTAACGGCAATGCGAGCGAAGTGCTAAAGAGCATTGCGCATATGGACAATTCTAATAAGCAATGTAAGTGTGCCATCTCTATTATACTAAGTACTGAGACCTCATTTAGTATTACAGTCTGTAATACATTTTCATAGACATTACACTAACAACGCCATCTAGTTCCCAACGAAGAAAAATTGTACTTAAGACACGTATTTTTATGAAAACATGAAAACGATAACATTAATTAATGAACAAAAGAATTAATGCGATTGTATATCTTGTTAATAAATGCAATATCACGTTACATCAGATAAATGTTAGATAATTATTACAAATAGCATGATTGAGAAACATACAAGTTACATGCAACTTATTTTATATCTTTATTGTGTTTGTAATATATCAGTTTTTATTAAATTAAATGAACAATTGTCAATTATTACTTCTTAAATCTTTACTGAATTGTGTTGATACAAAATTAAGAGCCAGTAAAATAATAATTTCATGGCAAAACGTTAAGTATTTTTTAATGCATCTGCAGCTACTTTTAATAAAATTAATCATATTTCCATCACTGTTTAAATAAACGCTTAGAGAGAAAACCTTCCATCTGTGTTTACCTATTATAAAAGATGACTGTAGCAAGATTAAAATAACTCAAGTTCATGATGAAACCATTAGCGTCAATTACGTACAAGTAAATACATAATCTTTTATTATTGTTACACATTATTTCTTTAATAAATATTTTGAAATGCGGTTAATTATGTAATGGAATAAACAATAATATTACGACTCGAGAATTCAAGAGATTTTTCTTTTTATTTCTATTGACATATTTCAGTGTCATAATATAATATACCATAATCTGGGCACTATTCCAAAATCTAAACTACAGACCACATGGAATCACTTAATAACCCGATAGTTCTAATCGCAGAAATTCAATTTCATTTGAAAATAAAGAAAGAAATTCATTTCATTTCAAATACCTACATGAGATTTTTATGTTTTAAAGACAAGAACACACTAATTTCCCACGACACCACGTAGAATGTGGGTCAGATTCATCGAGTCCCTCAGGGCATGTTGATTATTATTAGGAAGCTACTAAAGTGCCGTGATAGATAAACTCAACAATATTAAAAATAAAATCGTATTTTTTCATAAACTTTTGTATAAATGACTCCAAAATGATTAAATAACGCCTAAATTTGAAACTTTTAAAGAAAATAGTGTAAAGAAAGAAGATTTGAGGAGTGATTAATATAAATGTAATCAGGTTAAAATAAAATAAATTTAAATTAAAAATTGTATTGTAATTTATCAAAATAACAGGGTTTTAATTTTTTACATTTTTGTGAAAAAGTTCACTGTTCAGTCAGCCAATGTTGCATACTCTAATGGCTCTTATTTTCTTTTGTACCAAGATACATTAATAAGAACGCGACAATCGTAACAAAAGTAGTGAAAATATCTAAAAACCTCCTCTTAATTGCAGATTTCCTCATGATGGAGAACATCACGTCCTCGTACCGGCGGCCGTGCGTGCTCGACCTCAAGATGGGCACGCGGCAGCACGGTGACGACGCGAGCGCTGAGAAGCGAACCAAGCAGATCGCCAAGTGTGCTGCTAGTACGTCGGCCACGCTCGGTGTGCGCCTCTGCGGCATGCAGGTAAAATAGACCTTAATCGTATAGGCGTAAATACCATATTCCCGTGTATATGTCGTGGCCATATCGTAGATTTGCTCATTTCATGAAATGGCCAATTTAGTTTGGCCAGATCGTTAAATCGTCAACGTTTCACGATTTGGTCATCCACATTTGGCCATATCGTCGATCTGGCCAAACGTGGATGGCCATTTCACGAAATGCGACCATTTTTGTTTCTTTTTTAAAAAGCGATTCGCTTCTGGCCTCGGAGCAATTAACAAGCCTGGAGAAGTAACAATTAATTGAACGTTTCTTATATAGTGGCTCTCTTTTATTCAATACCCTAATTAATGCGATAGAAAGAGACAACACACTGTTATCGGCTTGGCATTCAAATCCACATGTAGCCACTTTTTGTTCTAAAAAGGTAGTGCTTGCCACTTTATCGAATACTAAAATATCGATAAATAAAAAAATTAAGTTATAAAATTGCTTGAAGATAATTTAAGATTCTTTTAATTTTGAATTATGGATAGGTAATTCCAAATTTTAAGATTCGTTTAATTTGGAATGATTCATTTACGATGCGTATTGACTGCCTTGCATTGTATGGTAGTGGTATTTATAAAAAAATATTATTAGGTATTTCGGTTTAGGTTGTTTTTTATGGTTTCGTAAAAAGGTACGTATTTTTTCCTGTTTTCATAGATTCATTCATAGAATTATACGGAACCCTTCGTGCGCGAATCTGACTTCCACCTGGTTGATCTTTTTACAAATCAATAATCGTATCCTACTAATATTATAAAAGCAAAAATATATAAGAATGGACATTTGATATTCTTTCACGTAAAAACTACTGAATGAGTTTTTATGGAACTTTACAAATAAACATATTATAGATTAAACATCAGAATAACATATAGGCTACAATTTACCGCGGGAAAATAACTCATTCCCACAGGAAAAAATTGGTAAAAGTTTAAAATAAATTGCTTCAAATAAAACAAATAAAATTTAAAAATTTTTTTTACAACATTTTATTTCGATACTTAATTAACAAATTACAATATTTATTATTTAAAATAGATGCCACCTTAACTTGTGGCACAGCATCTCTGCAAAGCACTTTACTTTTCTTCCCGTCTGATTCGAAATGATTTGAACAAGGCCGAGAATGTTTTGAAGGCTTCCAATTTTCCCTGTGCTATAGCTTTAACCCAAACATCTTTTAATTTTTCTCAAGCCAGAAACCTGCAAATAACAATAAAATCCATACTAAAATACCTTTTTTTTTCTCCTAACCTAAAGCAGTCATTATCAATGAAGTACTTCGTACCTACTCAAGTATCGATAATTGCACAACACTATGGAAGTTATATTTTGCATTTTTTCTAAAAACTAAGCTGATTATGATTTCATTTCAATGATTACGGTTAGATAAAACATAGATGATTATGAAAATAACGTAAATTAACTTATTTATAATACAATTAACAAAAAAATTGATCAAAACACTAACCTGTGAAAAGACAAATTCCAATCTTCATCCGATTTCCCAGTACTACGGCTTTTACAGCCGTGAACAACACAAGCCATGTAATCTTTAGTAAATTATCTTTTCAGAAAATAACATAAGAAACTAGAAAACACGTTTTTCACTTCAAAAACAATAATTAAAATCACCATGCGTTAGTGACCAGACTGGTCACTAAAACAAATTGAAATGGCTACATGTCATTTCAAACTGTCGAACTGACATATATCTGTCCTCTTTTTTCGCATGACATTTTGCCATAAGCCAAAAAGGCCAAACTAGTGCTTTATTGTTCAATTAATTGTTACTTCTCCAGGCTTGATAATTGCTCCGAGCTTCTGGCACTCGCCGGCCGCTGCCGCGGCACGCTCGCTTTGCTCGCTCGGCTCGTGCGTTGTTTATTAAAGTCTAACCTAACCTAACCTAACTTTCTATTGAAAAAACCATTCGCTTCTGGTATTCGCCGGCGCTACCGCGGCACTAACTTAAATGACAATAAACAAGTTCTTAAAATATTCTGAATTTTTTAATGTTTTATGGACTCTCTAAGATATTTTATACGATCTGGCCAAATGTCGATGACCAAATCGTGAAACGTTGACGATTTAACGATCTGTAGGTCTACCATGAGTTTACGCACACGATACTCGCTAGCGATTGTAGTAAGCGGTTTGTATGAAATTTCGTACAGCGCCCCTAGTGTGCCGTAGCGGAACTAAAAAGCCTACCATGAGGTGCATTATAGTATACTACAGTAGATAACGTATAGTAAACTATACTACACTCGCTGTAGTAACCATACAATTTTTCACCATGAGTTCTAATTTTGACATATGTCATAGTTTATAACTATTCGATGATAGATACGTCATTCACGGAAAATAATCTCGTGAACTATTCACGTTTACTATTGTAGTTACGTCAGACGATTTAACTATGTCAACTCATGGTAGAGGTACTGATCAAACTATGTTGGCCATTTCATGAAATGAGCAAATCTACGATATGGCCACGACATATAGATTGCAAGGGGAAATCCCTTGTGCGCTGTCAGTACGTCCGCCACGCTCGGCGTGTGGCTCTGCGGCATGCAGGTACGCAACGCTAAACTAGACCTTAATTGTATAGGCATAAATGCAGTTACGGTAGAGACTATACGTTAGGCAGTGCTACGAGCGTCAAACACGTCGCCAAGTGCGACACACCTATGATTCTATCTTCTATAATATAAAACTGATGGTTTATAATTTTGAAATTACATATCCATACGTCTTTTGGGAAAATAGGTGTATATTAAAACAAGGAAAATAATTAAAGCCTGCTGATAAGTTATCAAATAATTAAAATTTGTAATTAATGCATTGTGATTATTTTCAACTCTTATTTCAATTTAAATAAATTGAGGAAACATTTCTGTATATTTCTTTATATATTATGAACACTAAGTAATTTTATGTGTTTGTTTGATAAACATGAAAAAGTAATTTCTCGAAACTTGTTTTATTAAGATGTTAATAACGAAAGGAAGTAATGTTATTATAATGATAGGTGTACCATTGCGTAACCCGTGCCTAGTGTGCGGTTCCTTTTCCTTTTACATAAGATCGCTATGGTATTAGACACAGTGTTATGTCATCACATTATAATCTCATTTAATAACATTACACACGTTTATCCGCTCTAGTACATTTCCGTAACTCATTTACTCCTCTGAGGATCCAATTTAAATAATAAAAGCGGCGTAATTATATCTCGTTTATATAGAACTTGGTTTTAAGATAAATATAAGACAAGAAGTGTGTTTATTCTGAGATTTCAATAAAATGAAGAGGCGTTCTTATAAATTTATATTGTAAAATATACTTATTTTATAAACACGGTCTGTTTAATAACTTGATGTTATAAATAGCCGCTTTACGGTCCGATGAAGGACATGATTTTTTAAATTATCTGTTAAATGTACAAAGTGACGTAAATAATTGATTATTTTGTATGAAGCTTATTTCCATTTAAATATAATTGTTTTGATGATTGAATTTTTTATGGAATTTGTGACGAAATTTAACCATTCATGAGGAAAATTAATTGTTTCTGGATTTCGGCCAAGGTATTTGTCGGCGTTCACATTCTTCCATAATTATGTATTTTATTGTTGTCACGATGTCACGTTGATTAAAAAGGTTGCTTGTTAATCACACGCTAACGAAATGAGAGCTTATTTAAAGCGATACAGCGGAATCGATTAATCGTTATGAATGTGTCTTGACACTAAACGTCTTATATATTATGTACTTATAATAAATCGCCGTAAGTAGAAGGAACGAAAACATTGTTTAATTAATTAACGTTAAATCAATTAGTATCTACAAACTAATAAGACAGTATTTTTTTTTTGTTTTTGCCTCGGAAACTAGATCTTAAGCCGTGATTTATTATTATTTTTCATGTAAACAAGTTAATAATAAGCGCGTGCGTCTGTTCAGGTGTACGTGCCGGAGACGGGCGCGTGCCTGCGGCGCGACAAGTACTGGGGCCGCGGGCTGACGGAGGGCGGGCTGCGCGACGCGCTGCGCGACTTCTTCGCGGGCGGCGGCGGCCGGCGCGCGCGCGTCGTGCGCCGCGTGCTGCGCGACCTCGACCTGCTGCGCCGCGCCATCGCCAAGCAGACCTCCTACAGGTTCTACTCGTGGTGAGTTGCAAGGGACACTTTGACAAGATCCTATATTCGAAACTTTTCCACATTATTATATCGTTATCTATACATATAATAAATCTGTAGAAGGGTCAATTCTGTACATTGAAAATATTGAAAAAATAAATAGCAGGGGGTGTTACTGGATCGATACCAAACGCAAATATGTAATTAAAAAAATTTTTGTCTGTCTGTCTGTCTGTCTGTATGTGAAGACATCACGTGAAAACTGACGGTTCGATTTCGATGAAACTTGGTATAATTATACCTTATTATCCTGGGCGTAAAATAGGATACTTTTTATCCTGGAAAAATACGTAGAAAAAAAATTAATCTTAATTTTTCAGTTTTATCCATAGACGTTGTTCCGTAGAACCGTGAACACACGTTGCGTATTATTATAGTCCTAGCCGTATTTGGGTCCAATAGATATTTATAAGATGTCATTGTCAGAGTTAATGGAGAAATAAACCATCCACGCGAAGACCGACATCCGCGCGGACGGAGTCGCGGGCGGAAGCTAGTTTAATAATATTTTTTTTCTTTTCAGCTCTCTATTAATAGTATACGAAGGTGATGTTAATTTACATCCGGAGGACTCGGGCGTATCCACCTCCGAGTACGAGGGCGACGCGTCGAGCAGCTCGGCGGAGCTGGGCCCGTCCCCCGGGCACTTCGACATGTCGACGCTGAACGACGAGATGCCCAACTCGGAGCGCAAGCGCGAGCCGTTCCGGCCGCACAGCGAGGAGACGATGGGCGGGTACGAGGAGGGCGAGGCGGGCGCGCCGGGCTCGCCGCGCGCGCAGCCGCCCAGCCCCGACTCGGCCGACAGCTGGATGGCGTACTCGTCGGCCAGCAGCGAGTCGTGGCGCGGCGAGGGCGAGGCGGGCGCGCGCGAGGCGGACGGCAAGCGGCCCCGCACGCGCCCCTGGGCCGAGCCGCCGCCCGACGAGCGCGTCGACATCCGCATGATCGACTTCGCGCACACGGCGTACGCGGGCGCCGCGGCCGAGTCGCCGCTGGCCACGGCCACGCCGCACGACGGGCCCGACTGCGGCTTCCTCACGGGCGTCGACTCGCTCAAGCGGCTGCTCACCGAGATCCTGCTGCCGCCGCCCTACAGTTAATGAGCGCCGCCCCCCACTGTGAACCGTTCGACTGACTGTGTGAATAGTGAGTTGCGAGTGGGTCGCTGCGCCCCGCGGCGGGACGTTCTCAGGGTAATTTCGTTTCGATATCTCATCGTCGTCCACGGACGGAAGCGGTGATCGTGGCACTTAGTGAATGTTGGCGGTACGAATCCATTATTTAAACGTTAAAATGAACGGGACCCAGTAGGTATTCGGATTTGTTTAAGTATTATCGTATAAGTTATTCCAGATTGACGCGCTTTATGTATTCCTTCGATTTCTCTTTACGTGCATTGTTCTCGTGTTGAATTGGTTTGTAATTAAAACGAGTAGACATTCCCCGATGAGCTCAGGCTGTGTATGTCGTAAACGAAAATTGACATTAATGTAAATTGACGTATATGTAAGCTTTTTCTTTATCATTTTCGCATTTAGAATCCCACTTTTAGTTCGCTTTGTAAATATGACATTGACGTAATTTATGTGTAATCCCGGACTACAGTTATGAAATCCCAGTCACCCAAGCCAAAGCTATTTGTAATATTGTACCGAATGATTGTGAATAGTTAAAAGTTTTCTATGATTTTGTGCAATTGAGTATGTACATAACTGAATATAAAAATATTGCATGTTTTATAAATATGTCTAAAATAAAATGAATATATGTAACTGTATGATACTTTGTAATTTAGCGTGTAATTGGTTTCCTTGATGTTTAATGGAGGAATGTTAGAAAAATAATTTGGCAATTAATCAGTATTATTACGTGGTCGTAGTGCCAGTAGTAGGAATTATATTCGGTTTCAGTGTTGATAATGGCGAGCAGGTGCTAGTATCGTAATATTTACACTGCCAATGTGAATGAACATGGTTGTGTTGAACAACCTAGCGATCGTATTATTTGCGCTAGATTGATTGATATATGGGTCAGAATAAACGACTATTTCACTTTGCGCACGAAATATTATATTTGTTTGACTACATGCGATAGCCAACATTCCTTCGTGCGGCGTTCGACTTTTATTTGTTCTTTTTATAGTGGGATAAATTTATAAAGTACCTGGTTTAATTAGGATGCTAGGCTGTATCAAATTATCATTTATCTTTATGTCTGTTATTTTAAATAACTGTATGACACTATTTTGTTAATAAATTTTAGGTATTGAATATTTTGTGTTTTATTTTAATTTCCCCTGGCGGATTACATGCCACTATATATACAATAATTATTCTTGGTAATTCTTTAAATATTTCTTTATGTATAAATTAGTTATAAAGAATATTAAAAAAAAGACGGGTTGCACTCCGGGAGTGCCGGCAGAAGTGAAAACTTGATTATTAACGTTCAGCATGTTTGATATTTTGGAATGGTATCCGTCTTACGCTTGGAATATAAGGGCTAAAAAAAAAAAAAAATCCGTCTTACGCTTTTTCGATCAGGTCACGTGTCCTGACGCGAGTTTAAGATTTTATACCCAACGCCGCTAAAGAAGTTTTCACTTCAAAAAAAACAAAACAAATGTACCTAGCAGTCGGTTTTCAACACTAACGTTTAGCAATTTATTTGCAATTCATATTTTGCGTATCGCTTATCTTTAACAATCCTAGTGAAAACAAAAGTAACACGTACAATAACATATCTTTATCTACATATATCCTTTAACACTCATCTTAATTCAAAATTATATCAAATTATTTAATATGAAAAGATAAATAGTGTTTTTTATTGTGATTGTATTCATAATATGATAGCCATAGTCTGTGGTCTGAAATTAAATTTGGAACGATATTTCCCTCCAATTTAAAATTTTTGTAAAATTTTTCGTGGTAGTTGGTACAGCCTGCACTCTAGGTGGATTAGAAAAATCAGTTTCTGGTCGAGCTTATACTGAGTATATCCAATTTAAGTAAAGTTAAAAATATAATTTGTTTAGTTCATTTAACAACATAATTGAAAATGGCAGAGAGTACTAGTGATATTAAGGCATTGGAAAAAATTTCTACCGAAGTAGATGAAATGCAGTTGAACATTTTGTTATCTAGCCAATGTATTAAAGGTAAATCAAACTTTAATTTTACATATATAAATCATGAAACACATTACTAACATTACACTAAACATTATTAATCAATAATATTTAGCACAAGCTTTTTTGGTGGATAAATTGAAAAAGCAATCAGAGCGCCAAAAGGAATTGTGTAGCTTTATAAGCAGTGCTAATTTGAAATTGAAAACGGAAATAAAACTGGCCGAATCCGAGTTCAATAGGTAAAACTATTATCATAAACTATTTATTATTCAGAGAAAAGATAATATTATTAAATAAATTGCATAATTACAGCTTAGCGGTTGCTTTACAAACAATAAAATCAGCAAACATAGAATCTAAAAAAGAACTTTTATTGGTAAAGGAAAGACGATTCGAAGTAGAAGAAAGAGTTAAGACTGGAATAAAAAAGTATGAAGACTTATGGTTGGTGTCTAAGACAAAATATGAAAATATCCCATTTATTAAAAGATATCTGGAAGCAAAAAATAAATGTCAAACTATTCAAGAAAGCATCAATATACTGAAAAATGAATATGATAAGCTGTGTATTTATAAAGCTAATAAAATAAGTGAACAAAGGAACTTGGAGCAACAACGTGTTATAAAATTGGCTGAGTATTTTATTATTGAACGGCCAATAACATTGAAAATTATTAATGAAAAAGAAAATCTAAGAATCAAATTACAAGATGAAATTCAATCTCTTCTGCACGAGTGTAAAATAAAAAATGAAACAGTAGTTGATATTAGTGTAATGCAAAAGAGTGAGACAAAAATATTAGAGAGTTCACAGAATAAGTGGCCAGCCTTACACAATACTTCTGAAACTGAAAATTTAATGGTATATATAATATATTATTTAATTATGTATCTATTTATCTCAGTGAATTATTTAATTCATTTTGTTCTTTTTCAAATATTTTTTTATTTTATAGATGCCACATATCCAGCTACAAAGTGTTGACCTAGACATCTTAAGTGTTAAGCTTGACAAGGTAAAAACAAACTTGTTTATTAAACTATTTTAAACTAGCTGTGCCCGCGACTTCGTCCGCGTGGAATAGTGACTGCATAATAAACTACTTAACACACAATTATTGAGTAAACATGTACTACCATAAACAATTAAATAATAAGCACTTGCAGATTATTTTACAGTTAAGAAATAAAATAAATAAAATAAATAATAACACAAAAGAACTGTTAGTAAAATTTATTTCTAAACTGAGCTAAAAAACTTAGGTACAAAAGAGTTCAAAATTTCCAGGGTATGGCTATCCTCCCGCTCCCATATCCTTCTACTTTCACAGACTTTCAACTTTTCCCTTTCACCGTAAATGGCAGAACCGATTTTGATGTAAACCATGTCTAATTGTACCTATTGGAAACATGTCATATCCTTTGATGCTTCATTTGGATTATTTATTTCCACTATCACCCCTTAGGTGCACTATATGTAATAAACGGATGAACCTATTTTGATAAAACCAGACTAATTGTAATTCACACGTCATGCCCTTTCATTTGATTTGCCGCTTGAGAGTATTATTTGACCACATTCGATTATTCATTCCCACTTTTACTGCTATAATCCAATAAATGGATAAACCGAATTGGATAAAAATATGACTAATTGTACTTTCACACGTTATGCACTTTCATTTGATATGTCACTTGGGTATATTTGACAACAACGTTTTTTTAAATTCCCACTTTTAACTCTATTGTGAGAAATTACACGCGAGGCAGGGTTAAATATTAGTTTGAATGTAATAAGAATGTACTGCGATTCTACTCAGCTACCTAATTGATGCAGGTAGTTGATAACAAATCGCAGCAAGTCAACCACTATTAGCAAAGTGAGGGTAGTTGGGTCGAACGTCGTATAATCAACGTCCGAGCCCCTAGGCACGATTCGTACGAATGCACCACGAGTCAAAGGAAAGCGGCTTTTTATAGTATTCGACAGCTAAGCATGTTCAGACATGAAATAATGACAACTACATTGACAACTATTCATCCACAAAAATATTAAACCAAAAGTTACGTCTAACACTATATATAATAAATGGATGAACCGATTTTGATTAAATATGCCTGATTATACTTCACACGTCATGCCCTTTCATTTGATATGTCACTTATGTATATTTGACAAAATGCTTTTTTTTTATTCACACTTATATACCTATATCCAATAAATGGATGAACCAATTTTGATAAAATAAACCTAATTGAGTCGTTTTCAAAATAATTGTACATTACTACAAAATGTTTGTCTATGTCCCCCTAAAAAATCTTCGAAAAAAATATGGTTACGACTGAAATAAATCATTGTTAACGTTTTACAGACTAAACTTAAGCATACTGCATATCATTTCTGATAAAAAGCAATGAATTGCGATTCAAATTCTTACATAATTTTAATGTGAAAATAAAGTAACAAAAAAAACTCCATACATTTTTTATTGTCCCCTATGTGGACGACAATGAAAACCAATATTTTTATCAGAATTTTTGTATGAAACTTCCTATTTTTTTGTATCATAATTAAAAAGCAATGTTTGAAGTGTTATATCTGATAGATTAAACTATTTAAATTACCTTAAATAAACGAAGAATGACATATTATAAAAATGTCCCTATCAATCGTTACAATTTCGTGACACTGATTTATTGACATAATTAACCAACTTCTTGTATCACAAAGAGGTGGAATCTAACTCTAATCATTGGTAACACTGGTCATGTCACGAAAAGTAAGGTCACATTAACGCGCCGCCATTTTGTTCGTCGTCCAGACACGGAAGAAGTCCTGTAGTGTGCTGTGCAAAAAATTTAGTTACATTTTCCTAACGACGTATTCTCAACAAAAGTAAGTACATTTTGAAGAATTCACCTACCGCAATTGTAATATACTTAAATTATGACTAGAGTAATAGATTACACTTTCAATCTAATGGTAAATGTGATTATGTTTTGTGTAAAAGTATTTCTTAGGTTATTTTTTACATGTTACTGACGAACAATTTCTTGACATTTACTGACGTCAGTAAATTGTAGACGGTAAAGCTGTGGTCTCATGTGTAAAGTATGAAAATAAGATATTAAAATGTGTGTTAAATTAATGTAACGAATAAAAATAAAGGAGAAAAACAATAAATCTCTCAAGATTATTTTTTTGTAACTACAGGCCATACTTTTTTAAACCATGATGTAGGGTTAGTAAAGTCGGGCTTAGGGACTTGACTTTTCCTGGGATCTGATAACTTTTTTATAGTGAAAGCGGATCAGTGAGTCTTGGCCTCCAATTTTACAAGTGGTTTCTGATGGGATAACGCTTGCCTTATTGCATTTAGTGTTGATCGCTTTTCCACCCACACGAGTGATGCTTACTTTTGTTTTTATTTTTATTCAAAATACATATATATGCAACAGCTTTTTTAGTTTCAGAATGCCGCTAGCCGGTGCCGAACGGCAAAAAAGTACATTGAAAAACTAAAAAAGCGCAAAACCCTGAAAAATATGAAAAGAAAAGGAAAAAACACCTCGAGAAAGTGAAACAAAGACAAAGAAAAATATCAGATCTTAATGACAGTGAAAAAGAAGCTCGAAGACAAAAATGGAAAGAAGCTAATGATAGAAGAAAAGAAAAGGAAAAGCAAACAGAGAATTATAAAAATTGATTGTTTGTTGATTATTTTGTAAATAAAAATATATTTTTTTTAACTAGTGACTTCTTACTTTTTTATATGTAATATTACCTTATTCTGAATACAGCCTTACTTTTACAACTTCCTGACATTTCCTAACGAAACAGTTTACTGACAATTTCGTGACGTACAAATATTTTGAAAATGACCCAATTGTACTTTACACGTCATGCCTTTCATTAGATATGTCACTTGGGTAAATTTGATAAAATTCATTTTTTAATTCTCATTTTTACCCCTATCTATCTATACTTATAATAAATCTGTAGAGAGGCCAATTCTGTACATGAAATATATTTAAAAAAAAACTATGAAGGGGTGATAAGGGATCGCTACTGATGCCAAAAATGCAATCAGTAAAATTTTTGTCTGTCTGTCTGTCTGTCTGTCTGTCTGTATATTCGTTATAGAAACAAAAACTACGCGACGGATTTTAACGAAATTTGGCACAATTATTCTTCATACTCCTGGGCAGGTTATAGTATACTTTTTATTACGCTACGATCAATATGAGCAGAGCAGTGAAGGGAAATATTGGGAAAACGGGAGAAGTTACTCCATTTTTTAAGCTTCCGTCGCGTGTGCAGCCTTAATGGTAAAAGCTACATAGAAATCATGTACGACACAAATGTTCTTAAATTATTATTATTATATAAAAATAAATTCCTAGACAGCATATGTCTATCTTTTAAAATTGACTCACAATAACACGTGAAACTTCAATAGCTTAGCAATTCGGAGCTTTCTGATTATATTTGTCTACTCTTACGTTTACAACACTCTCACTCATCCCTAATTAAAAAAAGTTAACATTATTACCTATTCAATAAAAAAAGAATCATGTAAATCGGTGTAGAAACACCAAAGTTATACATGAAATACGCTATAAGTCATCGCGCGTGAATACAGAATCATGCCATAAGGATTATTTTTGTGTATCAGTTGCCGCGTTCGACGCGCTTCGTGGCGGGAGCTATAAAAAGGCGGCAGGTCCGCGCGCGAGCTTCACTACATAGTATAAAACAAAGTCGCTTTCTCTGTCCCTATGTCCCTATGTCCCTTTGTATGCTTAAATCTTTAAAACTACGCAACAGATTTTGATGCGGTTTTTTGTAATAGATAGAGTGATTCAGAGGAAGGTTTTAGTATATAATTTATTAGGTTTTAGACAAAGCGGGCGAAGCCGCGGGCGGTAAGCTAGTATCAAATAAATGGATGAACCGATTTTGATAAATTTGACTAATTGTTCTGACAGGTCGTGTACTTTCATTTGATTTGTCACTTAGGTATAAATTACAACATTCGTTTTTTTCATTCCCACTTTTACCCCTATATATAATAAATGGATGAACAGATTTTGATTAACTATATCTAAGAAACAGCGTCGGAAAATATTCCCCCTCACAAATACCGCATCTAATTCTTATTACTCGTTAGCGGGCTACGGTGGCACAGACAGACACACAAACACACATAGCGGTCATAACACGTCCCCTCTTTTTGCGTCGGGGGTTAAAAATATAATACCTACGACATAATTTAAAGGAAATTTTATGTAGAAAATTTACCTAGAAGTAACTATAATGCAATTTGTGCAGGTTTTAGACTTAGCAATTTGTGCAGGTTTTAGGCTGAGCAAAAATCTAAATACAGGTAAATTAGCTTGGAGAAATTTTTGCGTTTGTAGTAGTGTATGGTCAGCAAATAAAATAAAACAACATTTTATTTTTAGTTTTTATTTTATACAGGGTTACTTGTAAAACACCAGCAACCTCGCAGGACAAGATAGCTAACATCATAAGTAACAACATATTTTGTTCTACGACTTTTGGCATAACGCAATAAATTATTTTTAAATGATTTTTTAAACTTTTATTCTACTCTCCTTACATTTGTAAGTCTATGTTCTATTAATTATCGGATGGACGACGCGACGCCCCCTTCCCCCTCTCGTTCGCTTTTTGTTTACGTAATTTTTGGGAGGCGTAGAGTTTATAATATTCAGACGGAAAATTAAATGAATATTTATTTTTGTATGAAAATAAAATCTAACAAATTATCAAAAGTCGTAGAACAAATGTTGTTACTTATGATGTTAGCTATCTTGTCCTGCGAGGTTGCCGGTGTTTTACAAGTAACCCTGTATATATAAGGGATTTTAAATTAAACTATATGTGTTTCTCCTCTGAAAAAGATGAGACTTTATTTTAATATTTGCACATTTAACATACATATAACTTTTACATTAACAATGTTACTAAAATGAAAAATTTACTAACCTGAAAAAGAAACGACATTTAAAGTTTAATTCTTTAGTTTGAGAAGTCAAAGGCTTGCCTCGACCATGTTTTAACACTGGAGCCATATTGAATTAACAATATAAAGTTACAACACTTACACACAAATTAAACACTAGTTATGGCCCTGCCTTCATACAAAACTGCTGAATACGCCGTTCGCACGGGAATAGAATGTGGATGCGATTTCCCTTAGTTAGCATCCAAGCTTACGTCTTTATAATTATTAAACTGTATAAATTCATTCTTTAACTCCAGTCTGCATCGTGCAGACATGGGTGTAAAAGTCTCATTTTAGCTATTAAATGTAGTTTTTAAGTACATCTGAGTTTTCATTTGGGGCCTCCGGCTGCGGGACATGTAATTCACTTCAACAAATATTATAACAATAATAACAAATAATAACAACAATCAACAAATACAAAATTTATCAATTAAACTACGTACATAATAATTATAATTTTTGAATGAAATGTGCTTTATGTTCTAACGGTACCAAACGACTGCACGTGGCACCTGCGGACAGCGTAAACTGGTTTATTCTGGTTTTGTGCGTGTTTCCACTTTCCACTATCAAGTGACGATTTATTTATTTGTTTTGTTTCGTAATTATCATGGTCAAATATTAATTATGAAACAAATTATTATGGACACGATATTTTATTGTTTCACGGTAGTCGCCTTGTCGTTTGCTCAAGGACGTAAAATTGAATGATATATTTTTTTTTATAAAGTCAAAACCATTTTCTTTCAAATAAAAACTTGTTTTTATTGAAAACAAAAGTGTTGCTAGGAATAAGTATAAAATTAAATAGTAATGTTAGGATAAGGTTGATTTTTTCACAGCATTTAGGGACCGTAGACTTGAGTATTCGATATAAATTTCAGCATGAATTATGATACCTCCACGCGTTCCAGACAGATAAAATCAAACGTATAAGCCAACGCAATCAAAAGATACAGCCGTCAATGTTTAAAATTATTCGCAAATTTCGACATTCGCAAGGAATTCAAAACCTAGTGTAGTTTGAGTGTACACAGAATCATGAAATTAACTAAGTAAGGGTCATACTATACGAGCGGTTTTCCCGCCGCGGGAATCCGCTTCTGAACCGCACTAGCCACAATTTAATATGAAAGTTGTATACTGCATAGGTACTACACTGCGTGGTTTCCCGTCGCGGTTCACAGGCGGGACAAATACGACCGCCGCCGCATGCAGCGTCAAACCGCCGCTGATAACCGGCGCTTTAAACTACATGGGCGGTTTCCCGCTACGCCCGCTAATAATTCTATTAATATAAAAGGAGCTGCAAGCGCAGTTATCATTGGCGGGTCCATGTTCAAATGAACAGAAGACAGCGATAAACCGCGTCCCGTGTAGTTTGATGGTCTGCGGCAGCTTTGGCGAGCGGATTCCCGCGGCGGGAAAACCGCTCGTATAGTATGACCCTTACGTCCTAAAACACAGATACATATAGGAATAATTGCGAAATACATGAATTTTAATTAGATTATATAAAAAATATATTTAAAAATCAAACTTCTTGTTTATGCTGAAAATTTTCGCAAATTTCGACATTCGCAAGGGATTAAAAACAAGTTTAAACGGAAATTTAGGTGTGCGAGTAACTCCGATTCGCACTTGGCCATTTTTAGGGTTCCGTACCTCAAAAGGAAAAAAACGGAACCCTTATAGGATCACTTTGTTGTCCGTCTGTCCGTCCGTCCGTCCGTCCGTCCGTCCGTCTGTCAAGACCCTTTTTCTCAGGAACGCGTAGAGGTATGAAGCTGAAATTTATATCAATTACTCAGGTCTACTGTCCCTTGAAGCTGTGAAAAAATCAAACTTCTAAGCCAACGCAATCAAAAGATACAGCCGTTTATGCCGCAAATTTTCGACACTTGCAAGGGAATCAAAACCTACAGGGTGCTTTCCGTGAACTCAGAATCTTGAAATTTGGTACGAAGCAACGTTTTATAGCACACATAAAGGAAAAATTCCGAAAACCTTAAATTTTTAGTTACATTACAAAATATATATTTATTTTTTAATAAATATAAACTTATAACCTACTATTTTCCTCATGAACGCGTAGAGCTATCAAGTTGAAATTCATATCAAATACTTAGAAAATAAATTGCAGAATAAATTGTAGAAAAAAAATTGCAGGTTTGTACGGAACCCTCGGTGCGCGAGTCCGACTCGCACTTGGCCGGTTTTTATTTTTATTTTGTACAGTATAAGAATTTTTTTCTATTTTATCGAGTGCGATTTTGGGGGGGGTCATGTCCCCCGTGACCCCCCCCCTGGGACCGCGCCTGGCCAATTCAGTATAGTAACATTTACTATCGTTAGATCTTTGAATGGAATAAAAAAAAGAATTAAATGCCAAGAAAGATAAAATTACCCAGTATGTTCACGAGCCCGTAAAAAAATAAAATCACATAAAATAAGTTTTCCGTTTGGTTTTAAAAACTTGCTCTATCCTGTATATACACATGTATATATATTCTGTGACAGTACAGAGTCCAATGCGTAAAGCTACACGAGCACGAGCTCTTGACTATGCAATAAAAAACTTGTAATTATAAGTTATAATAACATTTATTAGAAAAATAGAATAAAAAGGAGTTTGAATTTGAATAAATGTACAGCGTACACATTAGCGTACAGCGTATTTTTTTTTTTAATTACCAGATTTTAATATTATAGGGGTCGTTGTTTGTATTAGGTTAATTAAAACATAATTTTCGGAGATTCATTGTAAACTTCTCGACCACTTTATTATTAAAATTTGTAAGTTTCCATGTATAAGTTTTCGGTGCACACTCATCATGGCCAAACCATTGAGGCGATTTTCACTCATAGTGCTTCTTAGCCAGGTTTTTAGTCTCCTGAGGCTGCTAAACGATCGCTCTACCGTACACGTCGTGCATGGAAGAGCGATCAAAATTTTCAACTAGAATCTCTAGGGGGGGGCAGCTGCCCCTCCCTGCCCCCCCTTGGCGACGCCCTTGCCGATTAACATGAAATAAACACTAAATGTTAAATGAAGCTTACCACAATATATTTGTGAAAACCGCATCTAAATCGGATAAGCCGTTTCTGAGATTAGCGTGTTCAAACATACAGACAAACAGACAAACAGACAAAATTTTTTTTTAACAACAGTTTTGGATTCGGGCACGATTAAATAATAACACCTGCTAATTTTTTTTTACATATTTCAATTGTACAGACACTACTTTTCTACAATTTTATTATATGTAGGTATTGATTGATGATGATAAAAAGTTTACTATGATAGTACCTACATACTTGGGAGAACAAAAGGCGTGAACAGTAACTATGTCATCTTTTTTTCCTCTATGGATTTCTTAGGAAAAATTGCTTATAATTAATGATATGGTCATAATTTGATTTTATTTTTGGCAATAATAACCTAAGGTATAAACTCAACAAAAAATAATAATATTCTATTGTAAAAGTAATTTATTTCAGATAAAGAGAGTAGAACATTCAAAAGCTATAAATAAAATTGGTACCATTGTAAAACCAGACACAGGAATTAAACATAGAACAGAAGAATTTATAAAAGACGAATATGTATCTAGCTATTTTGATATAAGCTCAAAAGTGGCCATTGAGGCAGATGATAGCAAACACCAAAAAGATTTTTCAGATAAAAAATTGATTCATATTTTAGAAGACATTAAATTAGATAAACATGAGACATATAAAATAGTGGCAAACATTAATCCTAATAGTCTTCAAAATGTTAATTTAATTAAAGCTAAAATAAATGAAAAGACAGATAATGCTGATATACAGAAAAATGTGGAAACAAAGGTTTGGTCTATTTCTTTATTTGTTAACCTAATGAGATAAAATATGATATTTAGGATACATTTTTAGGATGCTGATGTCAATGAAGAACAGGTAAATTTATCAATGGATAATACACCAAGTGTAGTTTTGCCACCCACGCAATTTATGGACTGTTCACAGGTAGTAATTTATTTTTTGTGTATGCAATCAATTGTTGTAATGATTAACATTCCAAATGTGTTATTTTTTATTTCAGGGTAATCATTTTGAAATATCTAAACAATGTATTAATCCAGACACCAAAGACAAAACATCTTATAGGGTAATTCTATATTATGATCTATATAATATATATACATAAATAGAAATGGAATTTAATGATTAATTTTAAATTGTTATGTTTATTAGAAAGATCCATCTCAAGAAAGCAAGAGAGTAACACTTGATATAAAAGAATCTCAATGTGATGAAATACAATCCAGTGAAGAAAATAAACAATCAAATAATAGCACTGAAAGCTTCACACAAATGAAGGAAATGATTTTAAAGAAACATAACTTGGACTTGTCTCCACAGTTTGTTTATACCAAAAATACATTTCAACCGGTGATTCAAAACTAAAATTAAGTTTGTGTTAAAGTAGGCTGTTTCAGGTAATTAACTGAAGTTTTGACTTTGCAGAAAGCAGGAAAAGATTCCACTTTACCCACAAATGAAATCATTATTACTTCAAAATTCTTTGAAGATAATGTTGATAAGGACACTGCAAATGAAAATGCAGAGGGGAAAATTAATCAGAGTGAAGTAAAAGCGACTGAAGAGATTGTTTCACAAATTAATGAACCTGATGCTGATTATAATAGACTTTCTAAAAATCCACAAAGCTGTTCTAGCCCCAAGGTGATTAAACTATAAAGCATACATACATATTAGACGACGCGGTTGGCGCAGTGGTAAAGTAACTGCCTACTGAGCCGACGGTCCCGGGTTCGATCCCCGGTCAGGGCAAATATTTGTGTGATGAACTCGATTATTTGTTCTTGGGTCTGGGTGTTATTATCTATATATGTATTTATTAAATATTATATTTATCGTCGCCTAGTACCCACAACACAAGCCTTAATTGAGCTTACTGTGGGACTAGGTCGATTTGTGTACTAATGTCCTATAATATTTATTTATATATTTATTATTTATTTAATTAGACTCATAATCGCGACATTGTGTGAAACGTTTATTGAAATTAACACCTTATTTTCAAGCCATAATGTTCAAAGTCTATTACATCGATCATTAGAAAATTATGCTTAATTTACTCACAGGCAGAGTTTAAAAACTCTCCGTACCACTTTTGTGCGTGATTATGATTTTAGTTGCATATTATATTATGTCAATAAAAGACTTAAAAGAAAAAAATCCGTAAAAAATGTAAAAAAAAAATACCTAAGTATTTAAGTTCCATTTTGTTTATTTTAAAGGACGGACAAGATATGACAGTAGCTGGGTTGTTATTCACTCATGGTCCACAAAGTATACCAGACTCATTAAATTTGTCCATGAGTACTGCAGAGTATGAGGAAGGTGATTCTGATTTTCCTCATGGGATAGGTAATCATATTTTATGTCTGTACATTAATAATGTAAGTTATTTTGAAACGAATATTCATTACTCATAATGTATTGTGGTCAGATTCTAGCCTACTACTCTCGCCTAAAGCAGATGTAGCACCATCAAGTGAAGAAAACAACAATGAAACTTATGCACAAGGAATTCCTAACTTTTTATCAGGTTCACTCATAATACTTTTTTCATTTTTTATCAAGAATTAAATATGTAATTTAATAACTTACTGTACTTAAAATATCATACAGGATTAAGAAAAACTGGTTTATCATTGTTTGGTGCAAAGCCTGAAGATATCAAGCCAGGATCTTCCACAGAAAATCAAGGCAATAACTTCACATTTTCGTTTAGTGGTGAAGACAAGAGAAACAGAGGAGGTTTATTTAGTATGTTTCGTTAATATTGTCATTTAATATTTTTCTTCATTGTTATTCAAGTTTCTTAATTTAATTTGTTAACTATTTGCAATGGTAATAAAAGTCATTATTATTTCCAATTTATCTTTTTTTATGTATGAACAAATTTTACACTGATTAATTAATGATTATATTTTATTGGTGTAACTGACATGCTCTAACTGCTATTAATTGTAATAGTATAAATAAAGGTGCAAAAACTTCACTGAACTCTATAGCCGAGTCCCCTTGAAGTTTTCTACACAATAAGAATTTGAATACAAAAGTTAAACCTAAGAATATACAACTCCAAGATGCTCTGTATATTGAAGCCTTATATGAATTTTCTAAAGTCATTCTTATGCAAACAATACAGCAAAAATATGCATTCATAGCATCACTTACAAACAAAGGTGCAAATATTGTCCACCAAGCACTGTTCACTATACCATCGATTTTTAATGCTAAAAGTGCTGAAAATATTGTGATTGTTATTAAGTTTATCCATATCTCAAATACTGTGAGTCCAATCCACTGCACAATTTCACTGAGTGTAAAAAACATTATTGCTGGTTGGCTCCAAACATAGCAGTTCTAAATATGCGAATATGAATAGAGGATGAATGCCTTACTTGGGCACCAAAATCAAGATCATCTGTTAATGGTTCCAGATCATCTGAAAAGTACATAATTCTTATTATGTCTAGTTTATCAATAAAAAAAAATCATTACTTTTTATAAATTAATATCCTATGGAAAATAACTCTTACCTACTAAATCTACAGTCCCTGTGTTAATTTCGATTTGACAAGTTCCTGCAAATAGTGTTTCTAGTTGTAATGCTAGGTTACAACATCTTTGTATAGCAGCTCCGAGACCATGTAATATTATGTCGTTTTCACCTTTAGTTAAAAGGTCACAACATTTATCTAACTGAGCCTGAAAATATAACAATTACTTATATATTGAACGAGCTTTAGAACTAACCAAAAATAAAAGATAATAATTACCTTAAAATTAGTCTTTTTCGTTACAAATATTACATTATCGCCATCCTTGGGCCGCAGAGGCAAGCGTTTCTTCAATGCATAATTCTTATTAGGTCTACGTTTTGGATTGTTTTGGTCGAGTTTCTTTTTATTAAAATTGTTTTCATCTCCCATATTTTCCACAAATATCAAAATTGACAATTTGACAGTTCTCTGACATTTGCCATATTTCGTATTCCTAATGTCACTGTCGTTGAAATTAAAAACACAGAAAATAAGCGCTTAGTACACTAGCCTGAATTTAGTCCCTAAATTTACAACCAAATAATTAGAAATAAGAAGCTTCAGATAATGCTATCATTCCACACTTCATACATTGAAAAACCTGAAATTGAAATGTTGTGTATATTGTATAATAATAAAATGTGTGAAAGTAAGCACCTCTATAATGAAATAGTGGAAATAATCATTCTGTAAAGGCAGTTTTTCTTTTAAACTTCTAGGAATTACGTATAACACCGAAATGTGTTAAGAGGTTAGAATAATTTATTGAACAAAATATATTATAGCTAAAGGATTTTTATGAGAATATGAGCAATAATTACGCTATAATAAGTTTGTTATATTAATGGAACGTGGAGCTTATCAAGAAAGTACTATATATCAACCGACAACCACAGATTTTTAAACATTCGACGTTAAAATATTTTTTACTTAGAGTATATATTACAGTAGTATAGAGCGAGTGTATTGCACAAATTGCTCAGTGCGCATCGTAGGCAGATGAGCTTTAGATACTATATAGATGTGTGTGTGACAAATAGGGATGGGTAGGTATCAATTGCGTTCCGAGCTATCGATAAGTTATGTAAATAATATAAAAATATGTATCTTATGTAAATTTTATGTTCAATATGTTATTTAAGGAGAAACGTATGAATAAAGTATAAATATGTCATTTTTAATTTGTTTGCCAAGTGAATAAAGTGTTTATTCCATTTGAATATTTCTTGTATTAATTTTAAGTACTTAAAAAAATATGTTTATGAATATCAGAAAAACGTGTTCGACTTCTTAAATATTAAAGTTAATAAAATAAAATTGCGGGTTTAGTGCTATTTTTTTAATAATAAATCAAACAATAATAATAATGCTTTAAAAATGTTAAATAAAAATAAGAAATAATTAATAATTTAAAATGATAATATAATAAATAATATTAATATTTTTTTTATTTAATTTTATCCATTCTACTATCAAAATCTTCAAAATCAATTTAGCGGTCCAGAATAATAATATATCGTAACATTACATACTTTACATTTACACTATAAGTAATATATTCGCATTCATAATATTAGAAAGCGTATCATACAAAACACACCACAAATTTATTTATAATAAATTTTTAAAAGAGTTTTAATTTTAAAGTTAAATAAATATTTGTTAAAATATAGTTCTTCTAGTAAACTTTATATCGAGTACAGCGTTGGTCAGGTCACATCACTACGATCACGTGGCGGCAGTGAGGCGCGCGAGCGAGCCTGCGCGTGTCCGCCTCCCACCTCCCCTTCACCCCCGCGATGCTAAATTTATTTTCATAAAAATAAGTATAACAATCGACTTACTGATGAAATGTGATACTGGATTTCAATTTTGTGTATTTTCTAGTATCGTTTTTGCAAGATAGAACTGCACATTTCACCATGTTTATTCGTAAATATTACAAAAATTCCAGAGCAACGCACTTCGACAGCACTCAACCACGACTACGAGCGCTCGCGGCGGGAACGTCGTTTTGTTCCCACCTGTGCCTACTGTTCCCACTTGGTTATTCGCACTCTATAGATAGTATATATGTCGTGGCCATATTGTAGATTTGCTCATTTCATGAAATGGCCAATTTAGTTTGGCCAGATCGTTAAATCGTCAACGTTTCACGATTTGGTCATCCACATTTGGGCAGATCGTCGATCTGGCCAAACGTGGATGGCCATTTCACGAAATGCGACCATTTTTGTTTCTTTTTTAAAAAGCGATTCGCTTCTGGCACTCGCCGGCCGCTGCCGCGGCACGCTCGCTTTGCTCGCTCGGCTCGTGCGTTGTTTATTAAAGTCTAACCTAACCTAACCTAACTGTTTTCTATTGAAAAAACCATTCGCTTCTGGTATTCGCCGGCGCTACCGCGGCACTAACTTAAATGACAATAAACAAGTTCTTAAAATATTCTGAATTTTTTAATGTTTTATGGACTTTCTAAGATATTTTATACGATCTGGCCAAATGTCGATGACCAAATCGTGAAACGTTGACGATTTAACGATCTGATCAAACTATGTTGGCCATTTCATGAAATGAGCAAATCTACGATATGGCCACGACATATATACTCTAAGATTTTTTAAAAGCATTCACGAGTTCTAAAAACATGTTTTGAAACGATTTTGAATTATCGATAACAAGGCTGATACATCACTTAGGGCATAGCAGTATGTTAATGTCAAGTTAATGTCTAATGTAAAGTGACACAAATTTCAACCGTATTGAGGTTCAAAGTTATATCTATCGAAAATTAACGCCCTCTGTTGTTGAATAGCCGAACTTTTTCGAATTTGAAAATTTTCGAATTTTCTGAGCAAAGAGAAACAAAAAAGGCTCATACCTAGGGATGTTATATACTAAAATAAACCGTAAAATCTGTGGTAAAATCGTGGATTAGGGTACATATTGAAATGCTGAATTTATTACCTAGTAAGTCAGTTTTTACTTAAATTAAGCTGTCCAAAAAAGGCATAGCTTTCTTGTAGTGTACTGTTTACCTATCGGTTTAAATGTGTTGGTTTGGCGACAGTGGTTTTCATACTAATTATGAAATTATAGCACTTCTATATTTTGTTCTTACTGTTCTGTGATGATGAAGAAAAAGACTTTTAGAACTAGCAAGTGAAGAAATTATCTACGAATTAATTCAAAATCATTTTACATATTATTAAATCTCGTGACACAGTTAATACAGAATCAAGATACATCCTACGAGAAAGCAATACTTCCAATTTAAAAAAAAATAGTCGTAATTCATGTTAATAGAAAATTTATATTATCATACTAATATCACAGACTAATAATAATATACTACGTATACAACTAATATTATAAACGTGGAAGTTTGTAAGTAATGGATGGATGGATGTATGGATGTTTGTTACTTCACGTAAAAACTACAGACGGATTTGGATGAAACTTATTCCTATTAAGGAATAAGTTAAAGGGCCATTTTTATTATGTACTGCTAATAGTTATTATACGAATTACGAATGGACGAGTAGTCTGTTTAGCTTTGCTTTTTGATGCATGCAGCATGGTTTGATGTAAGGTTAGTCCGGTAGGAACTTAGGTAAGAATTATGTAACTGGAGCAACTGGAGTCAAAAAAATTCACTAACCGATAATATATATGGTTCATATACTTATCCCATATTTGAGATGGCTTTCAGCAATAAATTATATAATGTGTTTCACTTTTTATATCATCATAGACAGCAGAGTTCTCTCCGTATAATAGCGATGTATTTTATCATGCAAATTGCAAATATAGTGATAATTTAGCTTTTAGGAAAACTAATCGCTTTTTTTAAATATTTGAACCGCCAAAATATTTTTGTCGTTTCTTTTTCATATTTTACGTATATGCGATTCGCGACTATGTAAATAATTCAGGGGGCCGTCTTAAATCCAGAAAAAAAATGTATTAATGTTTATTGGTCTGAGTCCTCTTGAAAATTATTGGTTTAGTTGGTATGAAGTTGAAACTATAATGATAGAGGCACTGAATACTTAATAGTAGCTAACGCTAATAGACGCACGATTTATGCAATATCTACTAATAACTTTGTATACCTACACCACTAAAAAAAATACTTGATATTGACAAACATCATGTCTATATTTTGGCTTGACACTGTTACTGTTTTGAAGAATGTTGTAAATTAATAATTTTATGCTGCTGTAGACAATAGGACCACAATATAGTAAAATTTTGTGTAACATTCTGAACATGTAGTTGTGGTTTTTATTCACATAATCTATATTTTAAAAATGGGCTGCGTGTGTTGCTCCTTAAGTTCTTTTATATCCATCGTCTTAGATGCACTAGAGAGGTAAAGTTAATAAACTTCGAATAAAGAACTATTCATTAATGATGACTCTAAAATTATCAACAATATTGCAGAGTATCGTTATGTACGGTCTGTGCTATGCTCACATGCTGCCTCATGCTTACAATTATAACGGTATTGGTGATGGGAATAGGTATCGGATTTCACTATTGTTTTGTACAAAATTCGGTGGAAACTATGGGTATGTACCATGATACACTTATATTTAAATTTTGTACAACATGTTTGGCTAATTCTGTTTTTGTTTCTAGAAAAAGCTGCACAAGCGGCTGGTGCTATGAGATCAGGGGCGCCAAAACCCAGTAACCACGTTATGCGTTCGGTTGATAAGGCTGTGAAACGTGGATTCGCGCATCGAATGTCAAGGAGGGAAGCAAGTCCTCCCCCTATATCAAACGAAATTAGTAGTAATTCTTCGACTTATATAAAAACTAATTTAACAAGTACAAATGATACTTTTTCTGTGATGTGAATAGTGTTTGTCAATTATGTGTGTATTCAATTGTGAACCGTTACGTTTGAAAATAAAACTAAGCATATCCTTTAAATATATTATATTTGTTTGAATTTCATCGTAAAATACAAAGCAATTGAATTAAAAGCTAAATATTCGCAAAACAATTATCATCCCAATAATTTACAGACGATAAGTGCCTAAACACTCTTCAAAGAGAATAAGGCATCATCCCATAGGGAGATATTATATTAAGAACCATAAGAACATACAATTTAATCCACAATTCATTGAACGCAAAACTTAGAGATCAAGCAGCAATAGGTGACAGAGGTGTAGGCTCACTGCTGTTAAGTGGTCTGAAGAAGGGAATGCTAAGTGTTGCGTTATTGCGCGATCGACGGTAGCGTCCGATAAGTCGTCTTGCAAGTTCTCTTTCATGAGGGGACAGTTCTGGCTCTTTTGGTGGCCTGAAATAGAAACATTATATTATCCTAAAGTCTCTTTACAATTTCAATATTCTTTGAAACTAAAAAATACCTCTCAGTTTCTAATACAATAACTGGAGTTACTGAAGTTTCTAGATAAACTTTTTCTCCACCTTGTTTTCGTGCTGAACGTTGTACCTCTGCAAAGAAAAAGTATTCATTATAAAACTTTAGTTCAGCTCTGTGTGTCATCGTGACTTGTATATCTTTAGATTTACCTAGAATAGGTTGAGGTGCATGTTCAACTTCTGTTCGATTGACAGCCACTAGACGCACGATTGGACGACTGTCTCCACCCGCTCTACGGGCTATTGTTTCTTCCGTCGTCGTTCTGGACGACACTATAAGAAGAATTAACAATATAAAATCTAAGAAAAAATGTTTTTATTAAATATGTTAATTACTATCAGTTATTTTATTTGTATCTAATCCTTCATAAAACAAATATAAATGCGAAAGTTTGTGAGGATGGATGTATGTGCATGTGTAGGTGTGTATGTTTGTTACTCTTTCACGCAAATACTACTGAACCGATTACAATGAAATTTAGCACACATATAGAGGGTATCTTGGATTAACACATAGGGTAGGTTTTATCCCGGAAATCCCATGGGAACGGGAACTATGCGGGTTTTTCTCTGAAAACGCGGGCGAGGCCGCGGGCGGAAAGTTAATCCTTCATAAAACAAATGTAGAATACTTACTAGCAAATGAAGCGAGTTCTTTCTGTGCGTAGTGATAACCAACTGATATCCCGTAAACCATTAGCACAATAATGGTAAACATCAGCAGCATTAACAAAAATGCACAGCATGTCCATGTTAAAACCCTTCAAAATGAATTTTATAATGTTTATCATACATTAGTTTGATTTCTTGGAATCAAGTAGGTACCTAATGTAGCAAAAATGATGAATATAAATTAGCACGTATGTGTATACTACTGATAATTTAACCTAGGCTACGAGAAATAAATGCTAAGACAATTCAGTAAGTAATGAAACTAATAAAAACCAGGGTGATTACCTTTCCACACAAAATATGATAGAACAAAACACTGACTGTATAATACCCATTTCTGTAATACAAATTCAATTGGATACTGTGATAATAAGAAGATATATTTTAGAGCGGGTTCGTTAATTTTTATTATTTGTATTTATTTATATTCTATGTTGGCGGATAGATACCTTGATAACCTATGTGCTTAACTTTCAATAGATTTGATTATTATGGAATCGAAGATTTGGTAATTTAGAACAGGGATGAAAACATTATTCTTTATCATTGCTGAAGATTGCGTCAAAATAATCCATAGATGATTACAGGTAAATTAGCTTGGAGAAATTTTTGCATATGTAGTGGTGTGTATATTACTCAGATCTTAGAGCGCGTTTCCACTATATCGTTCTGGCCTATACAAAAATGTTTCGATATCCTAACATTACTATTTAATTTTATACTTATTCCTAGCAACACTTTTGTTTTCAATAAAAACAAGTTTTTATTTGAAAGAAAATGGTTTTGACTTTATAAAAAAAAATATATCATTCAATTTTACGTCCTTGAGCAAACGACAAGGCGACTACCGTGAAACAATAAAATATCGTGTCCATAATAATTTGTTTCATAATTAATATTTGACCATAATAATTACGAAACAAAACAAATAAATAAATCGTCACTTGATAGTGGAAAGTGGAAACACGCACAAAACCAGAATAAACCAGTTTACGCTGTCCGCAGGTGCCACGTGCAGTCGTTTGGTACTGT
The DNA here is from genome assembly GCA_029959065.1 of Colias behrii. NCBI lineage: Eukaryota > Metazoa > Arthropoda > Insecta > Lepidoptera > Pieridae > Colias > Colias behrii. Next base: position 4,035,394 of record JARWMC010000013.1, read on the forward strand.
TAGAACATAAAGCACATTTCATTCAAAAATTATAATTATTATGTACGTAGTTTAAATGATAAGTTTTGTATTTGTTGATTGTTGTTATTATTTGTTATTATTGTTATAATATTTGTTGAAGTGAATTACATGTCCCGCAGCCGGAGGCCCCAAATGAAAACTCAGATGTACTTAAAAACTACATTTAATAGCTAAAATGAGACTTTTACACCCATGTCTGCACGATGCAGACCGGAGTTAAAGAATGAATTTATACAGTTTAATAATTATAAAGACGTAAGCTTGGATGCTAACTAAGGGAAATCGCATCCACATTCTATTCCCGTGCGAACGGCGTATTCAGCAGTTTTGTATGAAGGCAGGGCCATAACTAGTGTTTAATTTGTGTGTAAGTGTTGTAACTTTATATTGTTAATTCAATATGGCTCCAGTGTTAAAACATGGTCGAGGCAAGCCTTTGACTTCTCAAACTAAAGAATTAAACTTTAAATGTCGTTTCTTTTTCAGGTTAGTAAATTTTTCATTTTAGTAACATTGTTAATGTAAAAGTTATATGTATGTTAAATGTGCAAATATTAAAATAAAGTCTCATCTTTTTCAGAGGAGAAACACATATAGTTTAATTTAAAATCCCTTATATATACAGGGTTACTTGTAAAACACCGGCAACCTCGCAGGACAAGATAGCTAAAATCATAAGTAACAACATTTCGACTTTTGATAATTTGTTAGATTTTATTTTCATACAAAAATAAATATTCATTTAATTTTCCGTCTGAATATTATAAACTCTACGCCTCCCAAAAATTACGTAAACAAAAAGCGAACGAGAGGGGGAAGGGGGCGTCGCGTCGTCCATCCGATAATTAATAGAACATAGACTTACAAATGTAAGGAGAGTACAATAAAAGTTTAAAAAATCATTTAAAAATAATTTATTGCGTTATGCCAAAAGTCGTAGAACAAATGTTGTTACTTATGATGTTAGCTATCCTTGTCCTGCGAGGTTGCTGGTGTTTTACAAGTAACCCTGTATAAAATAAAAACTAAAAATAAAATGTTGTTTTATTTTATTTGCTGACCATACACTACTACAAACGCAAAAATTTCTCCAAGCTAATTTACCTGTATTACATTAAATTGTGTCAGTAATCATTAAAGATAAGATCCAATCGTCTACACACAGAACAGTAAAAACATATAGAAGTGCTATAATGTCATAATTAGTATGAAAACCAGTGTCGCCAAACCCACACATTTAAACCGATAGTTATACAGTACACTACAAGTAAACTATGCCTTTGATTGGACAGCTTAATTTGAGTAAAAACTGACTTAGGTTATAAATTCAGCATTTCAATATGTACCCTAACGCACCACGTTACGGTTTATTTTAGTATAACATCCCTAGGTATATTAGCTGGTTTGTTTCTCATTGCACAGAAATTCCAAATTCGAAAACATTCAGCTACTCCACAACAGAGGGCGTTAGTTTTCGATAGATATAACTTTGAACCTCAACGCATAGAGATAAGGTTGAAATTTGTGTCACTCAACATTAATGACATTAACTTGATATATTTATCTGATGCTATGCCCTGAGGGATGTCAGCCTTGTTATCGATAATTCACAAATAAATATTTTTTGTGTATTTTTTTTCTTTCTATTATATGAGTATTATTTAGTAGTAGTAGTATTATATAGTATAATGTGTCACATTTTGGAGTATGTTTATTACTACTAAGTACGTCTTTTTATATTATTATTATTAAATAAAAAACGGAATAGAATAGTATTAATCTATATTTACAAAATACAAACAGAAAATATGCATTATTTTAAATCTTGGAACTGCCGTAGGTTTGCTGTATCGGTGGCCTTTGTTAGACTGCTTAGTACTGTTCGGCATCCAGTTAACTCGTCACGTTGCATTTATCCATTTCTCTTTTAAATTAGCCTCTTTGGGAAATCTATAAATAAATTGGACAAATGAAAGCTAAGGAAAAATAAAATAAAATCTAATATTTATAATGTTTGTCTTTTCTAAAGTATCGATACTGTCGATATGCGCCACAAGCATCACTAAAGCGACATTCGTTTGTTTATTGCAATAATATTCCAGAAAGTCTTGTTTGCTGTTCAATCTATAATAGTACTAATTTCTTACGGATTAAGGTTCATTTTGACTAGATATTTGTATAGAATTTTGACAAATTACGACAAGCGAAGTTATAACATAAAATATATGTAAAATAAATAAAAATAAGACTTACCCATCGAGATATATGTACTACGTACTAGAGAGGCGATCGCTACTACACTCTCTCAACAGTTCCTATAATACAAACAAAGCCCGAGGAGTGACTTTTCACCAGTAAGTTTCCTTATTATGAGTAAGTCATGCATTTTACTAATATTGTTATCATTTTGCGAAAAATCACCACGCGTTCTGCGTTTCGCGCCATTTTTCATAGACTAACAGCACAGACGTGACACTATCGATGAGTCTGTTAAAAAAATGTAACTGGATTTTTTAACTATGAATATACGATATATACTAGGAAAGATTACCGTGGTGTAGTACCTAAATATTTATACTTTTACCCGACTACGCAAAGTAAAACGGTAGGTTATATGAAGTAATATTTATTTATTTACCTATTTTTATTTATTAAAAAAAGGTTCATCAACAGTTGTTCCAATAGGATTTATAAATTATTATGCACAACAATTACAAATAAACACAACATTCACAGAAACTAATACAGTAAAAGTTCCTTAATCGCGCTTCCTTTATTCGCGTTTTCACTATTCGCGGATTAAAAAAATGCGACCCAATTTCTATATTCGCGACTAAAAATTTTTTTTATTCGCGGATTTAATAAGTACATACATAATAATAAAATTATTCCAATAGGTATCTTACCCAATATCCTAGTCAAATGGACTAATAAGAAAGTAAAATAGATCTTATTACAAGTTAGCCTAAAGTACATAATATTATGTTCTTAAATGATATCGCCTAGGCCTTTGACACAAGCCGCCTTTGTCGCAAGCCGCCTCTGCCGCGATTGATGTTTTTGAGAATGTAAATAAACAGAATGGAAGCAACCTAATAACTCAATAAATAAAGTATATTTTTAAATGTAGTTCCGTTTATAGTAAAAGCCGCTTTGCGTATTTATTGTTTCGTCTTTCACATTCGTTACAAAAATTGTGATCGAGTAAGGGAGCGTCCATAAATTACGTGAGGTGTTTTTTTAAATTTTCTGCCCCTCCCTCCCCCCCTGGTGAGATGTCGTGAGATTTTATTCAACCCCCTCCCCCATCCCCGAATCTCACGTGAGATTTTTCAAAATGTGAGTTTCTTATACGTAAACGCCATCAACATTGAATCATCGTATTCGTATCCATATAATTAGGGCTATTATAAACCAATACTCCAAAATTCGATTACATCATGAAGCAAAAACTGATAAAACTATTGATTACTACACAAAACGACAAAAGTTTACTAAATTGATATTATTTAAAGGAAATTAAAATACATAGTTTAATATAAAATCCTCTTTTTATTAATTCCCTAGTATCAGTACCACCAGATAGTACCGAGTAAACAGATTGCACAATGTGTCGCATCTGCACGCATTGCTTAATCTTTGAACTTGAAGCCACGCCCCGCTCGTTCTACACGTAGGTACCCCACCACATCGGCCGGCCGCGCGCAATGTTTTTGTTTGGAATAGCCACTCTAGTACGTAGTACATACTATCTCTATGGACTTACCGATGGTATGAAATGCCTCCATTGCTGATATTATTTCGTCTGCTATCATTTTTGCACACTCTAATACCGAACAACACGTCCTAATTAATGAATAAATATGGAAAAAAGGTTTGACAGCTGACAACCGACTCAAATATTTTTCTGCGCACAACTGAGAGCAAGTAGGTGATCTAAACTTATTATTGACACGTGGGCCACGCCCACATCACACTTCTATATGTTTTTACTGTTCTGTGCGTCTACATGTGGTCTACATAATGTTATGTAGTCTGTGACATAGTCAAGAACCGTGCAAGAACCTGTGCAAGAGCCAAGAACCCAAGAAGCTTATATCTTGCAAGATCCTAATTGGTAAGATTTGAGAGAAATAAAAAATAAGTTTTGTTGAAATGTTAAAATTATAAAAATCTGTTTTAGCCTAGCTAAATGGTTAATTTTAAAAATACCATAACAAGGTTTTATGGATATTAAGTCTAGTCTGGAACCCGCAGCTGCATTCGCTTATCGTTTAATTTGGGTTAAAATTTTCTGAGCGAGAGGTGACCCCACACGATTCCCCTCTCGCACACACATACATACCAGATTATCCATCATTACCTACTGGGAGACCCTGTATATCTCTATTCACAGAACATACATATGTATATGTTCTGTTTTTGCGAAATAGAAACAAATATTCATACATAGATCCACACAAACTGTTACGTATAACTGATAAGAAGGATGTTTGGTAATGCATTATGGCTTTATTACGAATAGTTTCTTAAAATTTAACATAGTTTCAGCATCAACAATTCATTTAAGTCAAAGTGATAAAAATCTTAAGTAATATTCACTCTTGACAAACTCACGATTATAATAGGAAAATGTTTTTTTTTTAATAAAAAACAAAGTATTAACAAAAACATTTATTAAACAACTCGTGTAATAAAAATACAACAGTCTCGAATAATTGACGGCACTCACAACCACTAAATATCATCAGACCACATTATTTTAATTTTCGATCGTGTTTAAATTTCAACGATACTATATTATTGCTTATAAATCTTAAGGTAACAATTAACTATTATGTAAATTACAATTTACAAAATGCTGTGATGTCTTAAAACTAGAAAAGTGAATACAAAAAATACAACAAATAAAAATTGCAACAACAAAGGTGTACGTTTATAAAAAAGGACAATTAAAAAAATACAAGAGAAGAAAAAATAAAGACAACGAAGAGAAATTATTTTATATAAACCTATCTATCAATATTATATTAATATATAATTTAAAAGTATTTGAATTCCGATGAAAATAATTCGAAATTTTGAAAATATGTACATATTAGTTTTTCGTGTAAAATAATCTGAGTCGACAGCGATCGTGAACATTTGGAGCGAATTTTGATGCTTAGATTTATATATAATAAATTATACTAAATCATTATTACCATGACAATCGCGCCTTAAATAATATAAATAAGAATAATTATATTAATTTAACTCATGTGACTGTAAACATTTGTGTAAAATAATATTAGAAGTAGTAGTAGTTTTATAAGATATACAAAATATACAGACATTCAAAAATAGCATTCCAAACTATTTACCAATTAAATGCTTCAATGTTTAATTAAAATCTTTCTAATTATTTCATATTAGTTACGATGTTAAATTAATAAACTTTCAATTCATTTATTTCCACATCTTTTTTATCTATAATTTCTTCATTCAATTTCATTTATATCATGTTGTTTATGGTCGTTTTCCATGCAGCAGTTCCCATAGCGGCAGGTCAGCGAGCGCCGTGTGCAAGTGACGTCGCAGTTGGTCGGCGACAACGGGGAGAGCGTGCGCGGTTGCCGCACCGCGACACCACGTGCCGACCAGCGGTGCCGCACCGCTCAGCGGGCCCAGTCCTGTGACGTGCACGTCCATACCGCTGGAGGAAAATATTTGGATGTTAAACAAGATAAGGAAGAAGAAAAAGTCTAGTTTTTTTGGATAAAATTATGTTTTGGTCAAAATTGCGTGCTTGTTGATTCGTGCTATGGATAAATTTAAAAGGGAACTATATTTTCTATCACCAAAATTTATATTTGTCATCAAGTTGTATCACCTAATAAATAGATCTATCACCACGAAATATTTTCGTTCTGAGATAAACAAAAATTGTTCCCAGGTATGAATTATCAAATTAATGTTAATATATGTGTAAAATAAGAGATCGATAACCAATAAAATTATATTGCATTACATGAATATAAACTTCGTTCTTTTAATAACAGTTTTGTTACTTAAATAATAGCTCTGTGCTCAGAATGGTAGATCTGTCACCAAATAAATCGATTATCGATCCCTGACTGCGACTCCTTTTTATTTGATATTTTGTCACCAATACAGTAGTAACACAGACTAATAATAATATACTACGTATACAACAGACGGTGCACTCCATACAAAAAAAGTTGCACTATGAATTTACGCAATTAAAGCGCCAGTGGGGAAATAACGTACTACATGTTCGATTATATCTCTTAGTCTTTTGCTTTTAACACACTAGATGGCACGTTAAACACTGACTTGATGTTCTTTTCCTTCCAGAGCCACTAGATGGCACTAATGTAAATATATGTACACGTACCTTTTATTTTCAAGTCTTTGGCGTCAAGTGTCAACTGTCAACTGTCAACATAATATTTTGTACCTACTCGGATTTTTAATTAAACAAAGCTGACTCACAGAGTACCTACATTATTATGACTGGTATTTAGTTCAGTTTATTTACGAGATTCTGTCAAAACCAAAACGAGAAGCTTTGTTTGTTTTCGTTTTTAATTGTTGAAAAATAAGTGCTAAATATGATTGATGGACTGTGAGGTTATGTAGAATCTACAGGCAGAAAAACGGCAGAAAATAAGCTTTATATGGTAAACTGATATTTTCTCTGAACATAAATTTTTACAAACATGATTTTTAATGATTGGTTTATGGATTTGTAACCCAATATAAGATTGTTTTATTACAGACTTATTGCTTACGTTCGCAATAACAAATTTGTTCAAGAGAGGAGAAGAATTAATCCATCCCAAATGTAAATACGATTCTCCACAAAAACATTGTAGACACAAGAAAGGGATTTCTACATTTGCTACTAAGAAGGATATGGGATCATGAAGGATTTCATCTGTTTTAATACCAGTAAAATGGAATGAGCGCCGTGGCCGTGACTGTGTTTGGTACATAAAGAATGACAAACATTCAACTTAAAATTATTATGAGTGCATTACGGGCAAACACACAATAAGTTGTCCTTTGACTAAGATGTACTTAATTTTAAGGAACACTAAAATGGATGGCTAGAATAGGTATAATCGCATACATAGTATTTATTTCTAGTCTGTTGTATAAATAATCAAAGACTACAAAATATATAGTGAACTATGTCTTTAATATTAATTCTACAGTTTACAGTGTAGTGTGTAATCTATTGTATGTGTGCGTCTAGAATATATAGTCCTGTTGTTCTACAGTTTAAGCAGTTTAATACAAGCTTACAGTCGAGTCAACCAACCATTGCATGGCAACCCTGCCAGTTTTGTAAATTGTAGTCTACCTAACCTGACTGTTGGTTTTGATTTGTATCACACAAAGAATACTATACCAAATTTCAAGAAATAAGAATTAAATATTTGATTAACTTTTACTAATATACAGGAGCTTATATACATCAAACAAGACCAAAGCAGGGCTTTGGAGAAAGTGTGTATGGACAAAGACCACAATACATATGGTGCGGACAACTGCATGAAAAGCATGCAGTAAGGGACATTAAATAAATAAATAAATAAAACACATTTATTGTCAAGATCACAACACGAGATACATTTATAAACGAAGGAAAAACAAAAAGAAATAAAAAGAAAAATAATTAAATAAAAATAATCTTATTCCTAAGAACTGTAATGTGGCAGTGAGTGACCTGACAAATGGAGCCAACTCAGTATATGATGGCAAGGTGATTAATACCTCACCACCACTGATATTCAGTGACCCCAAGTGACTATTGCAGTTTCAGTCTAGAATTGTATATAATGATAATTTAACATGAGTATAATATACTCATGTTAAATTATCATATTATTATGTGAAAGATATATTTCTATTAATATGATAAATACTAATAAATAAATACATCAGTTAAAACATGATATACATATATATACATATATATATGTATAGGTAGATATAATATCAGTATGTAATTATGTATATACTTAATGTAAATAAATAAAATGAAATTATGTATATGTTACCGGAAATGTATGAAATCAAGGAATTGTATACAAATCCTAGTGGTCTAAGATCCGAATATAAGTCGAAATGCAACGGCGTGATAAAAGAATGAGACCAATTTTATAATAAATTAAGTGTATTAAAAATGGTTTGACTGGAAAAATCCTGGACAGGATATTTTTTATTAATTATTAAAAAAAAATTATTTTCATTTTTTATTAATTGCAGTTTCGAGATAATAAAACAAACGTTATTTGAAGACTTTTTAACGAATGGGTCTCAAACTTATAAAATGGATTGCGCTATGTTTACGTGAGCGTGATGTCCCGCGAACCACGTTGCGACGTTAAATATACCTAAATTTGAGTAACGCAGATTTGTGACAGCGTCCTTAAGGTAATCAGTCCCCTCGTCCTGCTGTCCCCGTGTACATGTCGCAGTTGGATTGTATAATCCGCCGTATTACAAACGGCCGGCATTTTGTAATATGCCGAAATTCGTCTTTTTCAAACATTCTACAAAAAGACGGTCGCGAGCCGACGGAGCCCCACTTCGTGGGGCTCCTATTTCTGTATAGTTCTAAAAAACACGAACCTAACCTAACCCACCCCCTTATCCAAACCAAAAAATTCTGATTACGAATTTTCGGCATATTACAAAATGCCGGCCGTTTGTAATTCGGCGGATTATACAATCAGATTGCGACATACATACCCCTCGTCCCGCGTACCTTCCAATATCTTAGATGTTTTACATTTCCGACTGTTAGTTAGGAAATGTATGGATTTCCTAGGAAATGTGTACTATAAAATAATTTATTTCACACATTTCCATGCGATTTTAGGAATTACATACATTTCCTGGGAATTTCATACAATGACGGATTACATACATTTCCGTTAACATATACTTACAATGTTTATAATTATAATGATAAATAGGCAGAAAATAACGGTCTATATAATGTTATGTTATATTATAACCAGTAAATAAAATAAATATTTAATTAAAGTTTATGTGTAAACTGTAATTCGATACAAATGCAGGGTTAGAACAGGATTTTAAAATATGTCTCCGGTATTGGAAACGAAAATTATTAATATTTGTCAAACTGGTTAAATGGTGGTGGAATGTTGTTCCAACACTTATGGCTCTTTCAATTTATGCGTTTCGTATCGGACCGCTAGTCGCTACAGTGCCGAAGCTGTGCGTTTGTCGTACGGCGCACGGCCGGTCGTTTGTTTTCATACAAAATGCACGGTGCGGCAACAGCGCGGCGTCCGTACCGCGAACGCTCGACAGCAGGACGGCAATCTACAGATCACCCATATTTGGCAATCTCGCTTCACCTAATGGCCTTGTTTGTTCAAGCCGAAATGAATTAATTACCTACTGCAAAAATTAAATAATTTAGATTACCTGGAAAAGACAAGGAAAATAAACTTTAAACAAGTGTTCGACCGATTATTACCAAGTAGGTAAATAAATTAATGACATTTCCTAAAGAAAACATTTTTTTCAAAATTTTCACATAATAGGTACTAGTACCTAACTAGACTCAAAAGTTTATGATAAGTCAATGAATGATAAATAGAATATGTTTAAGTAAAATGAAGTAGTTTATTTTACAATAAATTAATCTTATAAATTACCAACTTTCATTCTACGGCTTCAACCGTGTGCCTTATTCAATCCCTGTTCCTACACCTTGAATCCTATTTATGCAACAAAATTGAGATGTCCTTTTTCAACGTAGGTATGTACCGTGTATGTATGTATATCGAAATTTCCGTCAAAATCGGTTCAGACGCGTGCGGGAATACCTATTTTCTCGTGGTCCCACTATTTTCTATTTTGTCCTACTATGACGGAGTAACTTTCGTATTTATCTACAAAACAGAAATGATTTGATTGTTTGTTTGTTTGTATTGGATAGGATCCGAAACTACTGGATTGATTTGAAAAATTATTTCACCATTCGAAGCAAAAATTATACCTACCTGATGAACATAGGCTACTTTTTATAACGGAAAAATACTTCATTCTTATGGGAATCGATGTCGAAATATTTAATTTTAGGCGCATAAAGAAAAAAAACGCAAAGGATCATTCAAAACCTTTTCTACGGTTTAAATCTCAAAACTTTTTGGTTCATACTTCATATAAAGGTAATCTGATAGGATTATTTAGAAAATAAAACAAGATGACGTAGGTAGGTATTTAACTTTAGTTTCGATTTATTATCATTATGATGATTTCTTGATATTCTTAACGACGCGGTTGGCGCAGAGGTAAAGTAACTGCCTACTGAGCTGACGGTCCCGGGTTCGATCCCCGGTCAGGGCAAATATTTGTGTGATGAACTTGATTATTTGTTTTTGGGTCTGGGTGTTATCTATATATGTATTTATAAAATATTAAATTATATTTATCATCGTCTAGTACCCACAACATAAGCCTTAATTGAGATTACTGTGGGACTAGGTCGATTTGTGTAATATTGTCCTTTAATATTTATTTATAATTTATATACTTATAATTAAATGTGACTAGAAATAATATACTTACTACGGTTTAAGTATAGGTTGTATTATTATTATTATTTTGTAATGAGATCTTGCAATCAAATATTCACACAATCTCGCAAGTTTTCCGACAATTCATTTTTCGTATGAAAACGATCAATACACTATACTCTGTCCATTATATTATTATTTGCTTTTTGACAGCTTCACGCCTATGTAGGATTGTATTGTCTATGTTAAAATGTCATACAAATAATTATCGTACTTCATGGACAGGTCCCGCCCACTTAGTGATGCCTACACAGAATTATTCAATAATGGGTCGATAGATTAGAATAATCGATACAAATACTCTGTAAAATATATCCGATACAGAAAAACTCTTCTATTATGTTATATAATTTAAACGTAAAGACAACCGAATTGTAAGATAGAAACCAATAAATAATAAAATATGTGGTTAGTTTAGTTTTAACATACAATGCATAGATATGTGGTCTTATTATTACATATCTTATTAGTACGTTTACGTTGTAATTATTATTTACGTACCTGATTCGATTTATGATAATATTTTAAATTTATAATTGAAATGGTATCACAATCGATAATCTTTTGAACATCACTTCTGGTATCACCCGTCGAGCTGTCAAAAAGCAATTCTTATAGTGGACAGACTATAGGTACCTACCTAATATAAGCCGCTACAGGAACGCAGTTAGTAATAATTAATAACGGCTTTAACCCATTTACAATATTTTTTATAGGTACTGCAAAGGCAATGAGGTTATGTATTAAAAACGTAGTACACATATATTATTATTAGTCTGTGGTCTGTGATATTATTATTAGTCTGTGTTAAAAACGTGAAAAGTAACGTAAAAAGTAAAAACGTCTTAGTGCCATCTAGTATTCGTTTAGCATCGCCAAATCGGAGGAGAATAACTTGTTTATAGTAGTTTCATGAGATGGCGTTGTTTTGAATATAAACTTTTCTGTAAAATTAGTTAAAATCGAGTGAAAATTAAATTAAATAGGTAGGTTCCATTTACAAAAGTATGTAAAAAATTATAAAAAGCAATGAAATTGCAATTAAATCTAATTTTGTTTCTTGCTGGTTAAAATGATACACTTAGCGGCATCTATTGGTAGACGGATGGCATTAATCGTCTTTTGTATGTAGTGAACCAGACATGGTAGTAACATTTTATTTCGTTCAGATATTAAATTAATAGTATTCGTTACCAATTTAATACATCAATTAATAATTTTAATGAAAAAATGATCAAAGGGGCGGAGACAAATTGGCGCGCTTTAAAAATTGATTACTTTAACTTTAATTAAGTGTTTTATCTACAATTATGCTAGCCATAAGCCAGCTATTAAATCAGAGCTGATTATTCAGTAGTTATTATTTTTAAGAATAAATATTGATTATTTTAACTTTAATTAAGTGTGATATCTACTATTCTGCTAGCCATAAGCCAGCTATTTTAAACCAGCGCTGATTGTTCAGTGGTAATTATTTTAAACAATAAATATTGATTATTTTGACTTTAATAATTGTTTTATTTACTTCTCTGCTAAAATTTTTTTTTAAATATAATTTATACTACCAGTGGCAATTTAGAACCTTGGGAGTCTAGTTAAGTAGCAGAATCTTTTGGTTGAAACGATGATGACAACCCTTATTTTTTATATTTTGAACTTAATGCAATTTTCTAGTAACATAATATGATTTATTGGTGATCTCTTTAAATTAGTTTGCTTAAATACTTATTAGGACACACCTATTATAATACATACAAAAACATTTATTTGGTACTAGACCTTATATCTCAGGATTTTAGGTGATTTTTTGTGGAACTGATTTTGCATTGTTTGGTGACTACATTTTGGTGACAGATCTACTATTTTGAGGACAAACCCTATTATTTAAGAAACACAAAACTAATTAAATTGGTGATAGCTTAAATGATACCCAATTTAAAATATTATAGAATGATTAAAAAGTTCGAAGTGAAATGTATTTAGGCGTGTATAAAGAAAAATTCAAGGTCCCGGTCACTGCAATACCGTCACGTCATGGACGCGACGATTTTGGTATCTTTGAATCTTGCCAAAGAAGTTTCACTTCTGACACGTATGCTGGGCACACACGCTATATTTACGTATTATTCTCACCCCCCACACGACACACGCCGCGGCCCCACTACACACTCACCCGCAGTGCTGCACGCTCAGCTCGTCGAGCTGCGCGTACGGCTCCCAGCGCGCGAGCCCCACGCTGCAGGCGAGGCGCAGCGCGTTGTCGCTGAACGCGGCCGCCACCCGCCCGCCGCACGACACGCCCATCGCTTTTATGCGGTATTCGTCGTAGCCCAGCTGGAAAACGAGTTATTAATTAGGGCTACCAACTATCTGTTTGAAACTGATTTTCACTATATCATGAACTGTTCTCAGCATCAAAATGCCAAAAACTAAGCACGCCTTATAAATAATACAAAATGTCTAATTTTTTCCAAACAAAGAATTATTATCCATCCATATTGCTCGTAAAAATTGTTCGTCTTTTTTTATATGAACTTTTATAAGTACTCAGTCAGGTAAACAGTCAAATATGTCAAGTCAGTTATTTAAGTCCATAAAATTCTTAACCGTATTAAATCTGTTGTTATTATTTTTTTTTTAAGGTCAAAATAGACTTGCGATTTACAATATTTACGAAGTCTGGCTTGGTTTTACTAAGTGTCAAAAATGTTATTAATATAACTGACAATTATTTTTTTTCTAATCTAAACTAGCAAAGGAAAAAAATATTCCGTGTGTATGACGTCTTTTATATCGTAAAGATATTTCAGAATAAGATGATTTTTAAACTAAAAAATATGAATGAAAACAATATTAAAAAAAAAAACAAGAATAAAAATATTTAGTTTAGGGCCGATTTTTCAATGCTTGGTTAAAACTTATTCGTCGAATAATGTATAAAACTACCATTTTAAAAACGTATTCTAATTGTCCGTATTTGACAGTTTACGTGACATTTTAATAATATCTTGTAATACTTTATTGGACGGATAAGTTTTAACCAAGCATTGAAAAATCGGCAATTATACCCGGCGCGGCGAATGATGATCCCTATGACAGTTCGTCTTAGTGATTGCTCGTATGATGGGTCCTGTCGATACTTTACTATTTTATAGGCAAAGGCGTGGTTTGCATTCAGCCACGTCGGTAAACATGTTTTTACAAATATTATAAAATGAATTTTTAACTAAATTTTTTAATGTTGTTGTTGTATTAATTTAAGTTTTTTAGCATAGATTAAGTAGTTAAGTAAAACGAAAGTTTTCCAAAACATAAAAATGTGCCTTATCATTTTCACGTAATTTTTCACAGTGTATATTATTTTATCATGAAAATGGAATCCCCCATTTAATTTGTCTAAAAAACTTATGTTATCATAGGTAAGTAATTTAACGCGAACGGTAATTAATTAATTAATTATGCTGCGATCTTCTGTTCCATTCAATAGTGAATGAACTAAAGCTTAAGCATGGAAAAAATGTGAACTCGTTTCCATTATCGAAATTTGTTGATCGATACTTTCCGCACTAGTCGATAAATGCCAACGATGTAAGTTTTGTAGGACGTAAACGTAAAGTCAGATTGATATAATTTCTCGTAAATGTTAAGAATTGTTATAATTCCAACGGAATATCATTGTTTTGGCATAAAGCTACGTAAAAATTAATAAATGCCATTTTTAGACGCCTCGAATACGTTTCTAATTTAATGGTTAACGCCATTACAAGTTTGTCTCTTGAGAATAACTGTCAGTGTCATAGGAATCATCATTCGCCGCGCCGGGTATAGTAATTTTAATAGGTAATATTTGACACTTCATAAAAAATTCAACAACGCAACGTAACCTTGTAACGACGGGCATAAAATAATATTGTTTTCTTATTGTTAGAACTGCACAATTGCTTGATTTTTTTCAATAATGTCTTTAGTCAATTAATAATGTCTGATCTAAAGAACTGAACGTCGTTATAATTTTGTGTCGGTAAACACCTTTTCTTTTTAGCGATGTTACTCTCCTTAAAATCGAAAGCTGATAAATAAAATCGAATGCATTGATTTTTTGGTTAAATAGTGTACTTGTCATATTTTGCTCCCAAATTTTACGAAAGAAAAAAATGAAATGGGTCAGGGTTTCACGTGATAATTTTTAAAATTCACACATGTTTCAAGTCCGTATCGACTCATTCACTTTAATCGATGTTTTGTAAGCAGACCTCACTAGGAAGATAAAACTGACAAACGTCAAATGTTAAATGACTCCACTATAATTTCCAATTTAGAAACCGTCTGTTAATAATGTAATTATGATTTTTTTTTATTTAAACCTTACCTGTAAGTCCTTTATCCTGAGGGTAACATGGAAGCTGGTTTTCATAGGATCAGGTCTCGTTACGCTAACGTCGTTAATTCGGTTGATTGTCGCCAAGTTCTTCACCCAGCCCGTGTCTGTTTCTAACTTGCCGATAAATGATATTGAACCAATCTGTAGATAATTAGTAATACATATTAGTAAGTATGAAAAAAAAAAAAAACAATTTTAGAATAATTTTTTTTTCAAAAGAATTCCAATCCAATGTTGTACGTTTTCGAAACACAGATCCCAAAAAAAAAAGAAATAATTTATAACAACGGGTGTATTTTTAAGCTTTTGTTTTTGTTATTTATATATGAATACGAAAACATAAGACAGACTTATGTTTTCGTATTCAAATTCAAATTAACCCATTGAGCCCCGAACGGCCCGATCGGTCCACGACACAATAGATTTTCTATTGTGTCTGTGATTCCGGGGCCTGAGTTATTAAACTATTAAAAATAGAGTATTAGAAATGTAAATGTACCTTGTGCATAAACGTAGTATGTAATGAGGGTATTTCCAGCACTTCCTGACAGGTCTGTAATAGTGTCCTCCTCATGTTGATTAATATCATGTCGACTATTCGGTTCCCGCTCTGTGCCAAATCGCTCACCATCGAACTAGGAACATTTCACATGTGAATTATTGCACTACACTTTAAAAAACGATTTTTGGCAAAATCAAATAAGACATGAAATTTATTTCTTTCCAATTAACAATGATAATATCTAAAACCATCTCAATGAACCGTTCTTTCTGTCATGGTGTTAATTACGTTTTGGTGAATAAAAAAAGAACAATATAAATAATATTTAGAAAAACAGTGTACATAATATTAACCTTTAATTGCAGTGTTGCATTTCTGATACTATTATTTAGTAAAACATCGCCCATTAAGTTTTACGTAAAGATATCAGTTTGCAAGATTTAAGAATAAGAATTTGTTTACATCAATAAAAAGGTACATTTAAGGGCTTGGTCTAGTAGTGCAAACAAATGCATCCCGTGCGTCTATGTAAATAATACAAACGTACGAAGGGAAAGTTGCTCCACTTAATTTTTAAAAATAATTTTTTTCGTAAAAATTAAATTATCCGTGTGCATAATTTAATATTCATAATAAGTACCAAAAAATGACAATTTGAAACAATTTTCGTGAAAATTACACCGGGTGATTAGTACACAAAATTTGCGAATACGTTCTATTGATATCTTCAACTTCATTTCTATATAACTGATCAACTTTTACAAAGAAATTTGGACGAAATATAAAAAAATAAGCTTTCCATACAAAATGCATAACTCGATACATTTTTTTTCGACAAATTTTTTTCTTTGTAAAAGTTGTTCAGTTTCACTAATAAAACGGATAAGCAAATTTTGTATATTATAATAAAAAAATGTGATGTATGTGCTAAAAATTATAAAATAGAAAAATACGCAAATGAAAACAAAAGATATTATATTTTTTTCTCGTTTATATTAATAAACCTAATAAATAATTTGCTAGCATTCTGATGCTTTATCGTTTGCACTGGATTTTTCTCTATTTTTTTTTCAATTGCTTAAATGATATAGGATGGGTCCTTGATGGGCATCGAACGCTGAAGTCTCGAATCAATCAATTCTGACACTAGGCAATTTATGTAAAATCTTGATAATGGTCCTATCATTTTATTTTGCCTAAACGTTACATCCTTTTTTATATATTCTATTTTTAACGAACGATTAACTCCAGTCAAACAGCAAATAAGCAGACTTCTGCTTCTGCAATGTTTAGTTGTCCCTGAATTTGAAAAAAATAGTCATGATTCTTATCTATGACAAAAGTGTTATTTCTTTGCATTGTATTTCAAATATTATTTTTTTTTATTTTTAACCGTATCTTCCGTATTCATGTATTTTGCCGAACATTTAACTTCAACTAGTCCCATTTTCCCTTCTTGATATGGGAGTGTTTAAAGTAAAATTTTTAGATATTTCTCGTTATACTTTTAAAAAGTTATTATTGTCATTTTACTCATTAGATAAAGCAATTTCGATATCAGTTTTAAGTTTTTTGATACCTGCAATAATAACGGAATAATCGTCTGTGCATACGATTACACCCTGTATACAATCCACAATCCTGATTCGTAATGTTTTCCTGTCCTCCTTTCCTTTACGCTGTTCACCGATACATTTTAAATGAGTAAATCTGCAACCACTGAAGGATTGTGATCAGCAAATTTTCCCAAAATTAAAAAAAAAAAAACTACGCTATTGATACTATTCGTCGTCTAGACAAAAAACTTCACCATTGTTGACGATTATTTGTTTTTCATTTTTAATCAGCAATTGGGAATCATCAGTTTTGTTTTTTGCAGATTGGTGATGTACCCTAACAATACGTCGAAAAGGGAAAGCATCATCGAATTATCGTGTTCGTCCTCTTTTTTTTCCTGTGCGTCTCTGTTACTTGTGTTTGTTTAGTTCTCAACACCCATTGAATTTTCTATGTTACTGTGATCTTCCATTACATCTGAGTTTTGATGATGTGATGATAATCCATTCGTTTTAATATTGGGACTTAGAGCTGTTAATGGTGGACTAAATTTGTCAGCGCGTCTGTAAGATCGAAATATAAAACCAACATTTAATGACTTCCTGTATTTAAGTGAAAAATTAATAATGAAACAACATGCCGCTACATTTAAAACACCTCGACATATTTGGAATTTTGGTGTAAACAAATCATTTTCCCCGTATGTCCTAAGTTCAAGTTCTTAATACAAGTTTATATATTCCGTATTTCTCAAACGAAAAATAAACATTTTTCTATAATAGGAACTTAAAAAAAAAAAAAAATATTAAAAATGATATTATAAGACAATTTATGAGCTTACTTTAGTTTTAAAGAAAAACATACATCCCTTTAATGACACCCCGTATAATAAATAAATTGTTGCCAATCGTCTTTGTAATCTATTTGGTTTCATAAACTTTATGTTTGAAGATAATTTTTTTTTTCAAGTACACGTATATTTTTTTCATTTATTTTCCATATCGAAATCAAATGTTTCAAAATACAAATATTTGCACAAAACTAAGATAAAAATAATCAATTAACAAAAATATTAAATTTAATGAAGTAGAGCAACTTTCACTTCGGTATGAATGACAATCGAGCGTAGAGCACACGTCTGAACGCCCGGAGCGTTCAGACCAAGGAGCGCGACTAAAGAAATTCGCAAGGATTTTTCCTATTTATTCTAAATATTTTTTAAAATTCAAAGAATCATCAAAATTCATTTTTTTTATTTGTTAATGGATTAATACTCATTGGTCTTCAACCGACTCGAATAAATTAATGGAAAAAATTACTTTTAGCAGTATTTATCAATAGTTTTTGTAAGGCAAAAAATGGGAAATTTAATGAATTTATGACGTTCTAATTAGGAAAATCATGAGTTTTTCGGCAATTGTAATCAGCAGATTTGAATAACGACTGTATAAGGATATTTATGTGCTGATCAAATTGTGTAAATTGTAATCGGTTGCAACGTAGTGAGTGCACAAACTTAGCTCGAAATGTCTTTGGGGGAGAGAGACTTATCTTGAAGGCCTGATTAAGGCAACATAAAGTAACTTTACAAATGTGAAAAAATTCACGCGCATTACGAATATAACACCTTTTGATAATCAAGAAAAAAAAATTCTGTTTATCATTTCACTAGCCTGGAAAAAATTGTCAAATAGCTTGTTGAAAACACAATTTTGCTAGACTGCAGCCTTAACCACATTTAACGGAAGTGAAACTAGGTCAAATCAGTGGACTGGAACATGATAAATAGAAAGTAACAATAGTCTATTCTTTATTTTACTTTCAATCTTGATACAAGTGCAAACACACTACATTTGAAGTGAGTGCAAGTTTCTACACGTGACTTCGGTTGTTTTTCTACAACTCAACCAAGCTAATTTTGCACCTCGTTGGAATGCGTTTTCTGTGTATATTTTAATGTATAATACAATGTTAAAAACAATAAATGCAAAGTAAAATCTAACAAATATTTGTTTACTTTTTTAAGTCATAGCGAATCCTTTTTTGCAGACCTTACGTAAGCGTTAGTGTGACGTAAACGACGCGAGGTGCAAACTTAGCTTGGTCGAGTTGTACCTACTATAAAAAGTGCTATGAACTGTTCATGGCTTTAATTTCGAGGCAATTTTTTGTGATTTGTGATTTGATACATAATCAATCATTTGTAGAAAATATTAAAGTGCATTAAAAAAAAAACATGGCTTTTATTTCCTACTTCCTAGTCAGTTTACTTAAATTAGATTTTTTTTAGCAAAAAAAATTTTCGTTTTCCCCTTTCTTCTCTACAATCAAGATTTATGTTAAAAATTATTCTTGTTATGGATAACTAAAGACTACATAACCATTTATACATTCTTTCACCAGTAGAAAGCTTCATTATTTTTAACTTTCAGCTTTTTTGTTTTTATTATGTCTTCGCCTGAGCATTAGTATTAAATAAAAAAAAAAACACTAATAGTAATTACCTGAATGCTTCAAGCATGCTAGGATTGCAGCCGACTACATCAGAAATGCTTGTGGCTTGGTGTAGAACTTTCGCTAGATGATGTTGTAGTTTTTGCCGTAGTAGAGCATATAATGGTAAAGATATTGCAGCTGTTAGTGGAAGATCATCTGTAAATTAGGACTTTATGTATTAATATTAAGGTAGAATTTTGAACACCTCATTTGTGGCAATAAAATTCAATGTCTATATCGCTCCTTGGTAAAGTCTGCCTAAAACAATGCTTAGGCAGAATTTTGCTTCGGACGATTTTTGAGCTTGATTGTTATTATAGGTGTTAATTATTGCATGTGTGTCGTACTGAACAATTTATTATTGATAACTTTTTACAAAGTAAGGTGCAATGGCCACATTTTTTTAAATAAAATAACATAGTATAGTAAGACATTTCTTAGAAATTGTGTTATCGTCATACATACCAATGTGTTTTGCCAATTGCTCTGTTGTAGTGAACTCATATCCACCACTTTTTTGCGGTGAAGGCCATGAGAGCTAAAAAATACCAAGTTTTCAATAAATTACTTCCTAATGATTTCCAGAAAAATAAAGTATTTTATAATTACAAATAACATTTTGATAAGAGTCTTTCCAATTAAGGTTATCAACAGTGTATTTTATACGACTCTTATTTCACCTTAGTTAAGAATACAATAACAACAATTTTTTATGTTGGTGGCAAGTAAATGTTTCTTTGGTAATCTCTTCCTATTTAGCATAGTGTACTTATTATGTCCGATTTTCTACAAACACCTGTTTTTCATGAATCTTAAATTCAAGGCGAATCCCAAATCAAATTTCTTGAGAATCGGTGAAGCCGTTTTGGAGGAGTATGGTAACTGCCATGAATTTAATATATATTTAAATATATCTTTAAGTTACCTTTACTAACACTTCATCATGGATAAATTCAATGCCAGAGTTTATATATGAAAAAGCATCATCCTCCAGAACCAAACCCACATTTACATCTGCAATCATGTTCGACAATGATATTCTGAAACAGTAATATGTTCTAATAATAATTATCTATTCATGTGTGTAATGTTTTAAAGACTTTTGTGCATCATACATCGCATAACAGAATAGATTTTATGAAGTACCTACATTTGATTCAAACATATGATAATTTAAAGTGCTTAAACATGTTCATTACTGATATTATCTATGTGACATTAATTTGTAATTATTATTACTTTAAATCATAGAAATATATTTATACATGATATTCTTATTGTGATGTGCCATTTTATTGAAATGTAAAAACATAAAGTATACCTGTTTCGCTAAAATTATCCAATTGTGTACAGACCTATAAGTTAATTTTTATTATTTTAAACAAATTGCTTGTCAATGAACAAGTATAATATTTAAAGAAAACAAAATTATATTTATTGTAGTGTAATCAGGGTAGGAATTTACTTAAAACTGTCTATTCAAATAAAGTGACTTCTGCTAAATTTAATTCTAATGACAATGTTATGACTAATAAAAGGAACTCTTTTCAAAGCCTATAGACTATATTTTGAATTTATCAAAACAATTTTAGGTGTACTAGAATGTACAATACTTACACAACATGACCTTCTGACATAACAGGTATTAGGTTGTAGAGGTTTTCATTAAAGGCACTATACAGGCCTCGCACATTTACTTCACCCAAAGAGCATCTCAGTGACAAAGACATTGATTTGAGATCTAGAGACACTGACTGCATGTGGAATGTTGGAGACTTGACTAGTTCTAATCTGGACAATGTTCTGTAAATACATAGAAACATTATGCATTAAATTGGTAATGGCATATTCTTACAAATGATCATATTTATAAATGTATATTTTAAATAAAAATTCTTATATGCCAATGTTGTTAAAAATACTTACACCTGTGTATTCTTAGCAAAATACGAAGTATCTTCGAGTGTATCGGTTTTGGCTTGTTCACCATTTTTCGTTTGTTGTATCGCAACGTTCGTGAAACTCTGAAAGAATAATTTTAGAGGAAATGTAAATAATACAATATTTAATTAGTTAATTGTAAATAAGTTTGTTATACGTGGTTTTATTTACCCTTTTGATAACATCTTGTAAATTTGGTTGTATTTCTGTCAGAAGCTTTTCAAGTTGTTCTTCAATATCTAGAGTTTCTTCCTCAGACATTATGAATACTGATGTTTCTCATTAATTTAACATATGTTTTGGAATTTCATAGTAAACAATATTTATCGATATGCAAACTTAATGGAATTTCTTGTCGAAATCTGAATTCTGAACGAAGTGACGTTAACTGTTTTGCAATCATTTAACAGTGACATTGATAGCTAAATGACAATAATTTTAACAGCTCGACAGCTGTTTTTAACCACAGAGTATAACCGGTCGTTACGTTCGACCACGTTATGACTTTAATTACTTATATAGAATTATATGTTTAAAAACTTACAGCCTTACTTATAAAAACTGACTGATCTGTTGCTTAGGCAACTCTCAGTTAAATAACTCTCAACTCCATAAACAATGATTAAAATAATCTTACTTATAAACCTGTCTCAGCAGAGTCTCAACTAAGTAACGTCAATATATTTTTTTCTAGTAACATTATCAAAATAAAACCCGCTATTCACGTAAAACTTGACTAAAAATGTACTTTTTGACAAATATGAGTGGTAGACTTTATTTTGTATGACGTTTAACTGACAGGTTATTGATAACTTTCAAATTTCAAACATTTGTCGTTAACACAGATTTGAGATTTTTGATAAATTCAAATTCAGTTTTAATTTAAAATGAGTTCAATGATCAATAAACGTTCTCGTTCGACGAATTGGAGTGAGGAGGATAAGGTACGTAATGTACACAAGAAATCTAATAGAATGTACTTATTTCCTTACATGTTTTAATGCTTATTAATAAATATATATTGCTCTTTAGAAAGTGCTTCGAAAATTAGTGCTCGAGCGAGCACATATATTAGAGAATAAGGATACATCGACTAACACAAATACAGCAAAAAAACTTGCATGGGAAGATGTTTTGTCTTGGTTGGTGTTGGTTATTATAGTTTTACTTATTCTAACAGTTTCTTGTATTTAATAAATTGTTACCTGTAATAACATTATTATTGTATTTATATTTCAGTTATAATATCATTTCACTCCATAAAAGGGACTTAAGCCAAATACAAAATCAGTGGAGGAATTTGAAGAATCGGGCTAAGGCTTCGGAACACAAATTTAGAACGGCAAGAAACATGACAGGCGGGGGACCTCCGCCACCAAGTCCTCCGCCCGAAGAACAAGAACTTATAGCAGCTCTTCCTAATGAGTTTGTGGTTGATAACAATCCTTTTGATAGCGATGCAACACATGGCCAACAGGTTTATATTTTTTACATTTTCTACTGCTATTATTCCTTAATTTGGAATATCCATTAAGGGATAATAGCGCTATGCATAGGTATATAGTTTTTTATTGTGAGATTGAGTAATTATATTTTATATATTTATAGGAAGTTACTAAGGAGTCTGCTGATGATACATTGAAATTGAATGAAAATGATGAAAGCACTGTACATGCAAAGGTAATCATATTATGTAATAATTTGTATAATATTTTTATCAGTTATGTTATACAAAAATATCAGTATTATAAATAAAATTTATATTATTTTAAAATAATTATTATTTTTTTTATTTTTAGCCTGAATTGCCAAATTTCTCCACTGAATTGCCACGAATAACAAAGCCTACACATCATATTTTCAAAGCTAAACCAAAAAAAACGTAAGTATGTAATGTGCTTATTGTTCAGCTGTGATTTATGTGAAATAATGTTTAATGTTTATGTTATTTTTACAGTGGGAAATCAAATTCCAATTACGAGCATCAATTATTCCTCCTTGCAAAAAAAAGCAGGGAGGAATTAATGAAGCAACAACAAGAATTGCATCTAATTAGAATAGAACAAGAGAGGGAGCTTCACCTATTAAGAATAGAACAAGAGAGAAAGAAGCTCCAAATACTTGCATTAGAGGAGGAATATTTAAAAAAGAAAATAAATTTTGAAAAATAATAAAATATGGTTTTTATTGATTAAAATAAGTTTCAATATAAATGGCCCTGTTTATATTTTCGTCTTCATCTTCTATATTATCAGGGACAGCTGTTGGATAGATTAATAATTGATTTTCAAGGCCTGAAGGATCTAGAAAAATACAAAATAAAGTATTAAAATATGCTTATTTTTTATGTATCAAATATCAATGGCATTATTAAATATACTTTGTTTACATATTAGTTTGCACAAATACCTTGATTTAAAATAGACTCATTAAAGAGTATTGCTAAATTGTGCAAAACTGCACAAGCAACAATAGTGGTCTTGATCACTTGCAGAGACCCTCGCATTGTTTCGTTGAGTATGCGGAATCTTTGTTTCCACACGCCAAAGCAACGCTCTACAGTATTCCTCGTTCGTATGTGACTCAGGTTGTACCTTTCTTCTGCCTGTGTCCTTGGTCTTAATATTGGTGTTAGAAGATGCGAAGTACAAGGATACCCGCTATCTCCAATCAGCTTCCCATGAAATTCATTCTCCTCAAACCTCCGCTTTATTGAGCTTTCTCTATATATGCGGGAATCATGTGTACTTCCTCTCCAGTGACACACAATATCCCAGATTTTAAGGTCAGAGTCACATACTACATGTAATTATTGTCAATATTATTATAAATTAGAAACACATAATAGCACACATAACAATGAAAATTTATTACTTTAAATACACTATGATCAAACTAAAATGTTATTGTACAATGTTCATACTTGAGTGTTAATGGAGTAATGTCCCTTCCTATTAACATAGTACTGTCCAGCCTCTCCACTCACTTTGCGTATCTTAATATGAGTGCAATCTATTGCACCAATGATACGCTTCATCCCGCATATGGCCTCAAATTTCCTAATTGCTTTGGCTTCCTCGGTTGAGTTCGACGGCATATTAATATAACGCGAACTTTTAGAAGCTAACGCAATAGCAACATTTCGGGACAAACGGGAAAGTGTCTGTTGACTCATTCCGTGAATGTCAGCACAATCTTCTTGGATCTGTAATGTAATAGATCGTTATACAGGTTTTTCTATTGTATATATCCAAAACTAGAGCACAAAAGTCACATCTACCTCATGCCGGCCCCAATATCGAATAACTGCCATCACTTGCAGTTCCACTGGAATACCGCCCCCTCGAGTGTCCACGCGAAGGTCATCCCGAATCAAATTAATGATTTGTTGCATGTTATTCTTTCCGAATCTATACCTCGATCGGAATTCCTCTTCGTCGAGGTCCAAAGGATTCACCCTCTGTTTATAATTTTTTCTTTGTCGCCTACGAATATTAAAATAACGAATCTCCTGCACATCATTGGTAAAATCGTCGATCAAGGTATCATTTATATCCATTTTATTGCAAAAATAATAAAAAACACTAATTTATCCTCTTGCATGTCGAAATACCGGCTCCCGGTGTAAACAAATTTGCGCCGTGTATGTCGATATACCGGGGGCCGGTGTGGGTTCGAGTGTTTTGTTTTTTAGTATAAACAACCTCATTGTATATCACCCTATCCTTTCTGACACATTACAAATGCTTATAGAAGAAATAGGCCGGCTAGTGACGCCAAAACAC
This sequence comes from Colias behrii, assembly GCA_029959065.1. Lineage (NCBI taxonomy): Eukaryota > Metazoa > Arthropoda > Insecta > Lepidoptera > Pieridae > Colias > Colias behrii. The sequence goes on from JARWMC010000013.1 coordinate 4,060,702, forward strand.
GAGCAGCGCTAGTGAAAAAAATTTAAACACGCGTCATTCAAAACTCCGTCATCGCACGTGGTGACTACGTATTTTTGTTTTGGTGAAAACTTGTTCTAATCTTAAAGTGATTCGCTGAATATTAAAAGCAACGATGGATGGGTTATTAAATATTGATTATATATACTAATTATATAATAGTTCTGTTAATTTTCACTAAAATTCGGTCTGTAACTATCAGCATGTGCAAGGTCGAACGCGTGATGACGATTTTATTGTCGTTATATTTCAGCCAGAAATGGATAAAAAGGTAAGTTGATATTAGATCTAAAACGTAAAACTACTTAGTTTTGATATATTTCATAGGGTAGCATTATATTTGTTTCAAAAACATGAAAATACGTAGTTAAATATGATACTACGTAGTATCATACCGGGAGCCGGTACGTCGACAGATTGCGTATTTTTAGGATGCTACCTAAGTATGGATATGCCTCAGGAATATTTTTGTATGCATTAAAATTTTAATTTATTGCTGACTGCTACATTACCGAAATATGACCAGAATAGATGTTTTGAATGTATGATAGTAAAAAACAAACACACCTAATAAGAGTCATACCTTGAAAATATTATGTTTTACGAAAAGTCGTATCCATACTTTTATAGCCTCCAGGTACCAAAATGAACAATTTTTTGCTACTTTTAACAACTTATATCTTGAAATATTTCTTAGAACTGTACTGTTCTGTTGATTTGTTTTGATGCTTTAATCTATCTAAATCTTAGAAAATGTCTAAAAGTTCCGTTAGTTGCAATATTTTTTCCAAAAACTATGTTTTTAAATGTACGTAATTTTTGACCCAAATTTTTGAGTTATTTTTGTTTAGCTCCTACTCAAGATATTTATAATATAGTGCTGCGATACTTTCGTAATACATAGTTTATAAGCTTAAGTTTCTAATAAACAAAACATCGTGTCCAAATCGGCATGCGTCATTTAAAATTAGGTTGAAATACGATACCCACTTTTGATGACATCATTAAGTGGCGGTTTTTTGTGACGATATTAAGATCGTGTGTTGTGTAAAAAATTTGTATGGTGGCACTTGAATTTTGTGTTGTATTTTAAACCTAATGTGATAAGTTGTAAATAAAATGTTTTAATTACTTCCAAATGTTGTTTTAATTCAAATTATAACCGAAACTTATCTAAATATCACACTACCCTCTGTTGAAAGTTCTGTGATAGCTTTAATTGAGTATTTATATAGAAATGGTTGAAAGTGAATAAAGATTATTCAATTTACAATAAGATTTATAACTTGAATTAACTTGATTCGTACTAGATATGGAGAAAATCGAGTTAATGTAAAAGTCTATCTCAAAATTTCGCTGTCTGTCGACCATACCGGCTCCCGGTATGACGGATAGGGAAAATCGGAAAAATGTCATCGACATCGTAAAGGATAACTTTATTATTTGCAACTATTGACAACAGCTGTTTGACAATAATATCCGCCATGATGTCTCTCAAATAGATTTAAAGCAGGGTCGGACGTTTCTTAAATTTTGACATTTATATAACTGTTACTTATACACCTCTCAACACTGAATTGGGTTTATAAGTGAAAAAAACGTTGATCAACAGCTAAGAGGGGCTCTTAAATTTGAGAGACGTTTATAAGTAAGGCTGTTATAGTATATATATACTATCTATAGAGTGCGAATAACCAAGTGGGAACAGTAGGCACAGGTGGGAACAACACGACGTTCCCGCCGCGAGCGCTCGTAGTCGTGGTTGAGTGCTGTCAAAGTGCTTTGCTCTGGAATTTTTTTAATATTTACGAATAAACATGGTGAAATGTGCACTTCTATCTTGCAAAAACGATACTAGAAAATACACAAAATTGAAATCCAGTATCACATTTCATCAGTAAGTCGATTGTTATACTTATGTAGCGACGACAAGCCAATTTACGAGTTACCGAATTTCAAGTGTAGTACCTACTAAGAAAGTTCACACCATCGGTTCACACGGTAACTCGTATATAAACAGTTTGTGCGTTATGCATAGACAGTCACGGGCTTGTCGGGACGCGGGTTGGTCGCATAGGTCGAATGTTAATTACATACGAATATATTTATGTAGTTAACGAAATATAACCTTTGCGTAGTTATTCCTCTTTTATTACACCCGCACATAACAAGACCCAACATTGGTGACTCCCGACGAAAAGTGAACATTATTATAGTGAATTGCATAGATATCGTTTGTTAACAATTAAAAATGAATCCGGCAGTTCCAGTTAGAGCAGTTTCGTCGGTACCGTTAAACCTCGAGCAGTTAGCACAACTAAAGCAGCGGATAAACCTGCTGGAATGTGCAGGCTCGAGAGGCAAATCGTTTAGCAGTCGAAGGTATGGAAATAGCACGCATCGTTCCGCATCGCAAAGTCGCAATCGTGCAGGAAGCTCAAAACAGAGAAAACCAAATTGGTTATGTTTTTTCATTACTGCTTTAAGCATAACGCCAGCAAGTTTATTCAACCTTGTTGTGCGTGGCAGAAGCAGCAGGAGAGCCGACTTTTAATAATTTTACCAGTGTCGAAAAATAACCGATCCGCGAGTGAGTGTACTGTGTAGTGATTATAAACCTTACGCGGCAAACGGTAGTGTAATTAAGACATTTGGTACTAAGTTAATGACTTTAGATCTTAGTTTACGGCGACCGTATAAATGGTCATTTATTATCGCCGAGGTAACTCAACCTATATTAGGTGCAGATTTTTTAGCACATCATGGTTTGATTGTAGATTTAAGATCATGTCGATTAATTGATAGTTTAACTAAATTAAAATCAGTAGCTAGTGTTATTAAGGTGAATCAACCGTCTGTGACAACAGTTGAGGAAACTCATCAATTTCACGACTTGTTATGTAAGTACCTAGATATAACAAAGCCTTCATCGTACAGGGAAATACCTAGCCACGGTGTTTTTCACCATATTGAAACGACTGGACCTCCAGTGTTTGCCCGGGCTAGACCTTTACCTCCAGCTAGATATAAAAAAGTCAGGGAAGAATTTCGATACATGCAGGAAGCAGGTATATGCCGACCCTCTAAGAGTCCTTGGGCTAGTCCACTTCATGTGGTACCTAAGAAGAATGGTGAGTTACGTCCGTGCGGGGACTATAGAAAGCTAAATTCTATAACCAAGCCGGACCGATATCCTATACCGCGCTTATCAGATTTTACGTATTTATTAGCTGGTAAGAAAATATTTTCTAAAATCGACATAAATAGGGCTTATCATTGTATTCCTGTTGCCCCGGAAGATGTAGAGAAAACTGCAATAATAACGCCGTTTGGGTTATTCGAATTTCCACGCATGACGTTCGGTTTGCGTAACGCTGCGCAGACGTTTCAGCGATTCATGCATCATACTGCTTTTCAGGACCTAGACGCGGACAGTAAAGATAATATTTTTTGTTATATTGATGATGTAATAATAGCTTCATCAAATGAAAACGAACACCGTAGACATTTAGAATCATTATTTAAACAATTTAATAAGTACAATATTACAATTAATTTAGCGAAATGTACATTTGGGAAGACGGAAATCGACTTTGTCGGTTATCATGTTACGTCAGATGGTATTCGCCCGCTTGATGATAAAGTAAAAGCTATTAATGAATTTCCTAGGCCCGAAAACATTGAACAATTACGACGATTTTTAGGTATGGTAAATTTTTATAGAGCGCATTTACCTAACGCAGTTTCCTCACAATCGATTCTCAATAGTTTCATTCATGGCTCTAAAAAGAAAGATAAAACACCCATTGTGTGGACATCAATCGCCGAACAAGCATTTGAACAATGTAAGTCGAGCTTGTGTAATGCGATTACGTTGTCGCACCCTTTAGCCGATGCATCGCTCGCACTTATGACGGACGCATCAGATACTCATGTAGGTGCAGTTTTACAACAACGTGCAAATAATGAATGGTTACCTTTAGGTTATTTTTCTAAGAATTTATCTAAGACTGAACGCAAGTATAGTACGTATGATAGGGAGTTATTAGCAATTTACTTAGCTATTCGTCATTTTCGGAATATGGTCGAAGGACGACAGTTAACGGTGTATACGGATCACAAACCGTTAATTTATGCATTTTCTAAAGTAAATAGCGAGAAAGAGTTACCCAGACGTACACGACACTTGATATTCATTAGTGAGTTCACAACGGATTTGAGGCACGTAAGTGGGAAAGATAATGTCGTTGCGGATTCGTTATCACGAGTCGCAACAATAAGTTGTCCCACTGTAATAGATTACGCAGAACTTGCTAAGGATCAACAACAAGATTCTTATAGGTTACAATTATCTAATTCGAAAGACGCTACTAATAGGTTAAAGAAAATTATGTTACCTGAAAGCGGTACATTTATTTATTGTAATTTAGATAATGATAGAATTAGACCCTACTTGACTGATAAATTTCGACGTATTGCTTTTGATAGTGTACATAATTTATGTCATCCCGAAATAAGGACTACACGTAAATTGATTCAAAATCGTTTTTATTGGCCAAATATGAATCGTCACGTTGGCCAATGGGCTAAAACATGCATTGAATGTCAACGATCGAAGGTTAATCGACATACAGTGTCAGGTTTAGGATCGTTTCTGCAGTGCGATAGGTTTGAACATATTCATGTTGATTTAATTGGACCTTTACCCACTTCACCCGAAGGTTTTAGGACGTATTGCCTAACCATAGTGATAGGGGGACGCGATGGCCAGGATGTTTTCCTACGAAAGATATAACTGCTGAAACGATTTCGCGTGTAATATATGAAGGATGGATCTCTCGTTTTGGTTGTCCGAAAAAGCTAACAAGCGAAAGGACGCCAATTCGAAAGTCAATTATTTGCTACACTAATGAAGTTATTAGGTATTAATAAGTTGCGTACGACACCTTACCACCCACAGAGTAACGGGGCGGTAGAGCGTTGGCATAGGTCGCTTAAAGCGGCATTGACGGCTCGTTTATGCGATATATCATCATCTTGGGTTACGGAATTACCAACTGTGTTGCTAGGACTTAGAACAGCAGTAAGAAGTGATACCGGCATAAGCGCAGCAGAAATTACGTACGGAACAACTTTACGATTACCAGGTGATTATTACGATAAAAAATCGAGTTTAGAAATAGATAGCAGTCTTGAATATGTAAGTAAATTACGAGACTCTATTAGGAAATATCAGTCAGTAGCTATTAGGCAGAACGAAAGACGGAACATATTTATACACCCCGATTTAGAAAAGTGCGATTATGTTTTTGTAAGAAACGACGCAGTACGTAAGCCTTTACAACCAACATACGACGGTCCTTATCGTGTGTTGAGTCGAGAGGAAAAGGTATTTTACATTCAAATGACTGGCAGGAAAGTTAGAATATCTGTAGACCGTCTAAAACCTGCATATTATTTGAATGATGATAGTGATACGACATCTGGGGCAGATATTGAGGTTCCGTTACAAATTCCAAATAGCGAATTGCCTAATACACATACAACGCGTAGTGGAAGAGCTATACGATTACCAGTACGATTTAGGTAATAGTATTGTATATGTAATTGTTTCAACTATTTTAAATTTATTAGAATTACGATGATTATAAGTATTCATAAGACTTCATAGAAATGTATAATAAATACTTAGTAATCAACACATCGTATTTAATAAATAATAGCACATGTAATTTGAAACGAGTTCATTATTAATTGTTTAACGTTTTAAGTATGGTATTTCAAATTTATGTTTGTGTTAAGTTTTTATTGAAATGTTTACTACTTAGAAATTTAAGTACTTTTGATTTATGGCTTATGAGTGTACAGTAATAGCCTTTGTAATATTAAACGATACAAGTGTAAAGAACGTATTGAGATTTGAAATGTTGATGTTACTAAGTGTTAATTGACGTGTAACAATTATCGCACGCCACTTAGAAGAACCAACCAAGTTTTTGTAATAACATAAATACTTTAACGAAATTAGGTGTTAACTGTTAACCAGTTGTATACGATACGTATTGATTGATTTATATTGTGAACATTTTTTTATACTTTATATTGTAAACCTTTTGTAACCTTATATAGCGACACTTTATATACACCCATTTGTTTATTGTTTAGTTTTATTGTAAGTTTTTTGACTTGTATACCCTTTTTATTTTAAGGGGGGAATGATGTAGCGACGACAAGCCAATTTACGAGTTACCGAATTTCAAGTGTAGTACCTACTAAGAAAGTTCACACCATCGGTTCACACGGTAACTCGTATATAAAAAGTTTGTGCGTTATGCATAGACAGTCACGGGCTTGTCGGGACGCGGGTTGGTCGCATAGGTCGAATGTTAATTACATACGAATATATTTATGTAGTTAACGAAATATAACCTTTGCGTAGTTATTCCTCTTTATTACACCCGCACATAACAAGACCCTATACTTATTTTAATGAAAATAAATTTAGCATCGCGGGGGTGAAGGGGAGGTGGGAGGCGGACACGCGCAGGCTCGCTCGCGCGCCTCACTGCCGCCACGTGATCGTAGTGATGTGACCTGACCAACGCTGTACTCGATATAAAGTTTACTAGAAGAACTATATTTTAACAAATTATTTATTTAACTTTAAAATTAAAACTTTAAAAATGTATTATAAATAAATTTGTGGTGTGTTTTGTATGATACACTTTCTAATATTATGAATGCGAATGTATTATAGTGTAAATGTAAAGTATGTAATGTTACGATATTTTCTGAACCGCTAAATGGATTTTGAAGATTTTGATAGTAGAATGGATAAAATTAAATAAAAAAATTATTAATATTATTTATTATATTATCATTTTAAATTATTAATTATTTCTTATTTTTACTTAACATTTTTAAAACATTATTATTATTGTTTGATTTATTATTAAAGAAATAGCACTAAACTCGATCTTTTATTTTATTTACTTTATTATTTAAAAAGTACTCACGTTTTTCTGATATTCCAATTAAACATATTTTTTAAAGTATTTATAATTAATTACAAGAAATATTCAAATGGAATAAACAAACCTTAACAAACTTTATTCAGTTGGTAAACAAATTTAAAATTACATATTTATACTTTATTCATATATTTTTCCTTTAATAACTTATTGAACATAAAATTTACTTATGATACATATTTATTAAATAACTTATCGATAGTTCAACTCGCAATTGATACCTACCCATCCCTATTTGTCACACACACATCTATATAGTATCTATAGCTCATCTGCCTACGATGTGCACTAGGCAATTTGTGCAATACACGCGCTCTATACTATTGTAATATATACTCTAAGGTTATGAGTTACACGATTGTTGATGTAGTTTGTTAGCGTTCAAAAAATGACGCCAAATAACGGCCTTATTTGGCGTTTGGCGTCATTTCTTGAGAGGAGGCTCTATGATCGTATAAATTATCGCATTGGCACATTGAACGAAACGTATACACACAATCAAGCCACTAGAACACTGAACATGCTTATTAAATAATAACGTCCAAAACGTAAAACAAAAAAATGATACCATCAAAGTTAAACTTGGCTGTACATATATTCCTGATAAATTCATATAATTATTTTCCTCACAGTGTATTTGTTTAATATTGTGTTCTTATTATGCCTAATTTATTAATTACTTGTTTAGTTTACATAATTATGTGTTAAGTATACAATTTTTACCTAGGTACCGAAGCACTTTTATTTAATAAAAATAAATATGTAAGTAACTACTATAATTTTTTTATGAAGTTTTCATTTATTTAATTTATCTTTCCAAGAGCAAATTTTTCATTATATTTCAGGAACATCTTTTGTTTCTTCTTTGAACCTCGTTTTGGCGGGAACTCAAGTTCGACACTATCTTTCTTCCAAAGAACGTAATCAGCATTCATATTTGTTTTACTGTGTTTCTTAGCCAATTTTTCATTAGATTTAGTTTCTATATCTTGATCAAAAGACTTATCGTGTTCGATCAATTTATGATTATCATCGTTATATTCATCACTTTCGATCGTAGCAGCTTCATCGGCCTTAGGTACCAATATGGGAACTGTAATAAATATACGTAGAAATTAAAATTTCCATAAAAAGTATTATTATTGTGTCAAATCAAAAAGTATCTACCTAGGTATATGTAATTTGTTAGAAAAAAATGAGCTTCGTTATACATAGCGTTTCGGTACGGTTGTATATTAAATATTCTGTGTCACCTAGTCACAGAATATTTTGGCAATACAGGTAGAACTTACCACACCGTGATAATGTGCTAAGCATTTTAATATTATGAATCAAAGTGTTGCTCATGATAGCAATTATATGTCTTTCAAGTAAAAATTTGAAATGTGATATCATTCTGTTCGCTGGTCCTTCTATGGTCAGAGATTCCGGTCTGGAAAATTAATATGAGATTATCTATAATACAGTAAATACTGTTCTGTTATGTGTTCTCACTTAAAAACAACTTGATATTAGCTGAAAATAAAAATAAACTTACGCTGCTTGTTGTATGTATTCAAACTCGAGGTCCACAGATTCAGGATCTTTGACCATAGACAAGGATATATGAGCCACAAGGTCATTTGCAGATAATGTCAGGGTTCCACTTAGAGGAGCTGCGCCCATAGATACAGTGGCATCGTAAGAATATGTCACCTAAAAAAATTGGATGCATAGGCAAAACGTAGAAGGTTAGTATCAAATTAAAAAGCTATTTAGGATGCGTAGCAAAAATACGTTGGAAGTTTAACGTTTATATTCATACCTTTAAATTACTAAATCCAACGAATGCATCGATTTTACGAATATCGTTTTGTCTAACTCCAGTTGCTATGGAACGTCTATAAATGCTATCTAAGCCACGTATTACACCATCCCTTAAGTGAAGTTGCTATAAAATATAAATATGAATGGAAAACTTATAAAGAAATATAGTTTATTTTTAAGTATGGTTGAAATAAGATTAAAAGTTACCATTCCATTGATAGCATAAATTGTAAACTTCGGTAGTCTAACTGACCCAGCCTTGACCTGGTGCAGTTTTCGTATTATTACATTTATGGCGTTGTCTGTGAAATCGTTCAATGCAATACTTTTTTCTTTGTCATATTTCCTAAAGAAATTGAAATTATTGTACTGGTTGTTTATATATTTTAATAAAAATAAAACTAAAAAGTTACAATTGGAACGCAATGCGTTCTATTTTCAAAAGTTCAGTAAATGTGATTAGAGTCACATTAGAGGCGAGCTTTTAATAACAATTGAATATACAGTATCTACTGTTTCAAGAACATTTAAGTAATCATACAATACAAATAAAGATTTTGCTTATTGAAAGGAAATGTAAACGTACTGGAATTCCGGATTCATCCTCCTACCAGAGAGGCCGAAATACATAAGGTAATCATTGAAGTAATCCTTTAGCCATTGATTCAAATCTATTTTCAATCTATCCATAAAAGTATCTGTTGAAAAAAACAATGCAATTAACTATAAGTACGAGTAATAACATTTGTATAATCTCTATAAAAGCTCTATTTCTTGCTTTCATGAGTGAAATTATTTAACGAAATTAGTTTTTAAAATTCTTGCTTAATTATAATATTTTCTTTGCATTTGGGAGCAGTGACCTGTGCAGCTCAAGTAAAAACTAAAATTTAAATTAACTTTGCATTTAAATACGATACAGATAATATTTCATTCACGAAATAAGCAGAAGTAGAACTTTTGCGATTCTTGGGCATGCCGGTGTCCGGGAATGTTTTCCTTCACCGTTTAGAAAAATTTTCGTGTGGATAAAGTGCTAATAAATTGAAAAATATATTTATTGTATGCCCTCAACTTTTCTATTGAAGTTCATACCACAGAGCTACTAATGTCCTTTGTAATATGTAATATACTTGGCGTAGATTTTACAACGGTTTATTTTAATTAAAATGTGGTAGAAGTCTCGGACCGCCGCTAGTTGGAAATAGGAATATAATTCTAAGATTCATTTAAATTCTTCATGCACAATTTTATTTCATTACTAATTCGTATGTGACTGTATGCTTAAAAATTTAAAACGGGCTATTAACTAAATTTGTAACTTTAGCCGTAGAAAACTTACTACGGATATTTTTCGCAATAACGGATGCATTTTACTTACGGATAGTATTTACTTACCGATATTTCGTTTATCCAATCGGATGGGAGGAGATGATACATTTCCCTGATACTGAAATTGACACAATTACCTACTAGCAAAGAGAAAACAAATACTAATTATAACGCATTTCATTGAAAAAACGAATCTTAAATGGCGGCGCTTATCATTCCCTTTCGCTTACACACGGCCGTACGGCATGCAAAAAAAATAGGAAAAAGTAAAATCACTAAAATGTATTTGATTTTCCCTATAATAGTTTTTTTTCCCCGAGCCGGCCCTCACGGCGTAGGGGAGCGTCCCCCGGGTGGCGGATGTGGGGAAGGCTGGTAGTTCAGCCCAGCTGCACTATCAGCTAAGGCCGATGGCCTCGCTGACCAACGAAGGGTGTGGTCCTCCAGCAATATGGGGGTTGTGCGATGGGTTAACACCCCATCCACGTAAAAAAAACCTATGTTACGAAACCGACACAAAAAAGTAATATACGATCTTCTCATAACGACGACCCTCGGCGTGGATTTAAGGACTTAAGGTTAGCCTCTTGGAATGTTCGTAGCTTGTATCGCCCAGGCGCAATATATCAGGTGCACAGGGAATTGCAAAGATACAGAATCGGCATAGCAGCACTTCAAGAAGTGAGATGGCCAGGAAACGGAGAGTGCAACATTGACGGGAAGGCGACTCTATTCTATAGCGGTGACTCTAACGGGAAACATGTTAACGGAGGAGGATTCTTGATAGATAATAAAGTGTTAGGGAACGTAATAAAATTTTTTGCAGTATCAGACAGAATATGTGTGCTTCGGATAAAAAGTAGATTCTCCCACATTACTGTTGTTAATGTCTATGCACCAACTGAGATTACAGACGATAGTCAAAAGGATTTATTCTATGAAGACCTAGAGCAAATAGCAGACTATGATGTAAAAATTGTTGTGGGTGACTTAAACGCGCAAGTAGGACGCGAAGACACGTTCATTCCTACTATTGGAAAATACAGCAAGCACCAACACACAAATGACAATGGTCTACGACTGATAAGTTTTGCGGCTTCTAAATCCATGCTAGTAAAAAGCACAATGTTCGATCATAAAGATATTCACAAAGGCACCTGGAAATCACCTGATGGTACCACTGTGAACCAAATTGATCACGTGCTTGTGGACAGCAGACATGGAAGTAACATAGAGGACGTGAGAACCTATCGCGGACCAGATTGCGACTCTGATCATTTCCTACTACTCATAAAAATTAAAGCAAAAATCCGAATACAGCGCATTGGTGGCAGTGAAGGAATAGTAAATCTAGATACCGAAAGACTGAAAGATATAGATATAAGAAAGTCATTCCAATTAGAATTAAAAAATAGATTTCAGGAATTAGATAACATAGAAGATATAAATAAAATGTGGGTTGAAACCAAGGGTATTATGGAAGAGGTGGGATTGAAAGTCTTGGGACGGAAAAAGAGAACGGGGAACAGAAAATGGTGGAATACTGCATGCGAACAGGCCTATGAAGAGAGGCGAAAGTATAAAATTCTCATGGAACAGGACGAAGGATGGAAAGAGAAACACCGGGTAGCCCGGAATCGACTCAGAAATCTCATGAAACATGCTAAAAGGGAACATCTTGATAATATATTGCATGAAGTCGAAACTCTTAGTAAAGCTGGCCAAAGCCGAAAGTTTTATAAAGAGATAAAGCTATTCAGGAAAGCCTTCAAGCCCTCGTCTCAGCTTCTGGAAAATGAGAATGGGATGCTCCTATCGAACCCAGATGATATCAAAGAAGAGTGGAAACAATACTTTAAGACCTTACTGAATTGTCCAGTAGCAGGAAGCCCCATCACTGAAGTTGTTCGGAATAGATAAAATAATTAAATGGTCACACTGATAGCGGAAACGCGATGTATTCAATTGGCGACGAAGCGGGGTTCGCATTCGGTTATTGTATTCTATCGGAGTCCGCCAACCGCGCCGCTAGCGTGAAGTCGTGTATTTAGTGTTGTTATCGGCCGCCACGGAAGTTATTTACGCGCGCATCGGAGCGTGTCGTCGATTGTTTTACGTGCTGAACACGTAGTAAATTAGTAAAATCGGCCCGCGGAATTGTTAATTGTACTTTTTATTGATATTAGTAATCACGCGCTGACCGCGAGTTTTATGTGACAAGTGAAGTGTAATGGCGACGTCGTGTGCCTGGCAGCAGTGGTGACTATACATTAAATTGTCTCTTTTCTTTTTATTTTATCTTATGTAATTTAAATTATTCCCGTAAATATAGTTTTTTCCTCCCCAAGGGGCCCCTATTGTTTTGACTAATTGACTGACCGACACACCACATATTTATGGAAGCAGCGCACGAGATTTCAGGTATGTACTCGGGATGTATTTAACTATTGTTATTGTATTATGGTAGCAGAGCAAAATAAATAACAAACATAATTTTGGTAACCAGAGCGTGGTTAAAATCCACCGACCTCTGGGTTTTAGGGCCCAGCGTAGTTAAAACGGAAATTTTGGTAATAATAATTACGATTTTATATGTTCGGTTATGACATTACGGTATTTTATATGTTCGGTTATAGCATTTAAATTGTCATACATATAATTTTCGTAAGAAATATCGGCAATTTATAACAATAGTTGAATGTTTCAATCCTAGGTACATTAATTGCGTCAAGTCATTATAAGGTTAAATCAAAGTCATAGGTATTGCGTCATACTGTGTTGAGTGATTAATTGCGTTCTAAAAATAGAACATTCGATATTCGAATAGGTACATTTGATATTTTTGTAATAGTTTGTTTATTTCAATACGGTTTTTTAAATTGTGTTTTACGTTCTAAAAATAGAACTTTCTATATTCGAATAAGTGCATTTGATGTTTTGTTATACTTTGTTTATTCGAATACGGTTATTTGTTTTTTGACTTGCGTTTTTCATTTGTGTTTACGGAAAGTTTTTGTTAATTAAAAATGGCTGCATCTCACAAGGCGCAGTTAGCCGGTGTTTTGCGATGGCTAGGTTCAGCCGTATTGAATATATCGCGTCAAGATCGCATTCAGGCCCTTTTGTCCCGGGGAGAGGTTTTGGAAGAAAAAATGAATGATTTATATAATTCTTATCGGGCATTGTATGCAATTAATTTAGAACCAGAGGTTATGGATAGAATAAGTGCGGATGTAGATCAGGCTGAGGATTTGGCGGACCAAATACGACAAGCCGTGGGACAAATTAAGTCCACGGCCCAGCCTGTTGGTGATCTACAATATAAAGAAAATTTATTTACGTCCGGTGGAATAATAGGTCGGTTGCCTAAATTAGATTTACCCCATTTCGGTGGCGATTTAAGCCAATGGGTTGCATTTATTAATTTATTTGATAGTTTGGTTCATAATAGATGTGATTTAACACCTGCTCAGAAATTAGCTTATATGTTGGCTAGTCTCACCGGTGCGGCTAAGGGTTTGGTCCAACATTTGGAACTTGTTGATAATAATTATTCTATTGCGCGGGATTTACTTATGCGTCGGTATCAAAACATCCGCCGGTTAGCGGATAATCATGTTGCGGTAATTTTAAACTTGCCACATATTAATAAAAATTGTAATTTACGGACTCACTTATTAAATCCTTTATTAGTGGCGATTAATGCGTTGAAAGGTTTAAATTTACCTATAGACAGTTGGTCGTTTATTTTATTGCATATTGTTTTACAAAAATTAAATGTTGATATGCGTAACCGGTTCGAACAGGAATACGGCGGGGACTCTTCCACTCATCTCCCTTCGTTTGAAGATTTTATTCGTTTTTTGGAGGATGAGTGTCGCAGGCAGGACAACGTCCCTTCGCCGTCGCCGGCCCCGGCCCACGCGAGGCCCCGGCCGCCGCCGGTGCGCGCGGAGCGCCGCCCGGACCAGCGAGTGTACAATGTAGTTGCGGCCCGGCAGCCGGACAATTGCTGCTCGTATTGTAGGGCCCCTGGTCACGGTGTAGTTTATTGTTATAAGTTTTTGGCATTACGTTTTCAGGCGCGACGTAATATTGTGCGACAGCGCAGGTGGTGTTACGGTTGCTTAGGCGCTCACCTCGTGTCGCAATGCAATTCTTCTCGACCGTGCAAGCAGTGTGGTGGTAATCACCACTCTTTACTTTGTGGCAACAGGAACGGGACGCCTCCGCCGGCTGCTCCGGCGCAGGACGCTGTTGTTAACGATCGATTTGAAGGTAATAATGTTGATAATCAATGGGCAGGTGGTGTGCAGGTTAATAGACCTCGAGGTTCTGGTCACACTTACAGGCGCGGTGGCAGAAAGGATAATTTGAATTATCGGAGCCAGGCACGTTCCCCCATGGGCGGGGGTAATGGTAGACGTCAAGTATGTCGGGCACCGGATGTGTCACGACCATCTAGGGGCCCTGGGGGGCCCAATGTATCTCGGGTTGCTGCTGATCAGCAACGATCTGATTTTATCAATCCTTTGCAGTATTCGGAGTGGCCTCGCTTAGGACAGCGGGGATTTCAGCGAGATTATTAACTAGAACACACGCCGTCTCCATCTAAGTCTTCGACCTCTCCTGTTACTGTTTTGTTGCCCACCGCTCAGGTTTGCGTCGCCTCCCCATCGGGTGAGCAGGTTGCGGCGCGAGCGATTTTGGATTCTGGTGCACAGGGGAGTTTGGTGTCGAGAAGTTTAGTGGAGCGGTTGCGGTTGCGTGTTGTTCCTGCCGCGAATAGTATTTTTGGTGTAGGCGGAGTTAAGGTGTCCGGTTTAGTGGGACAGGTCTCACTCACCTTCTCTCCTCTTAAATATTCTTTTCCTCGTATTTCAACGTCTGCTGTTGTTTTGGATAATGTTATGGGAAACCATCCGCTTGTTAAATTGCCATCGGAGGTATTTGAACTTGCAACTCAATTGAATTTAGCTGATGCCAAATTTAATATTCCAGGTCCAGTTGATTTGCTACTCGGTGCAGATGTTTTGGGAAAGCTACAGTTTGGAAAATGCATTCATCTGCAACGTGGTGGGTTAGTAGCCGTCTCAACAGACCTTGGTGATGTCATCATGGGCCCTGTATTTTCATTATGTGTTTTTAGTGAAGAGGATGGTAACTTGAATGTAGGACTCTCTCTCGCTGAAGCGGTTCAGCGTTTTTGGGAAGTTGAGGAGCCCCCTACAGCACGCCGTGATAACCCAGAGCATCTGGAATGTGAGCTGTTCTTCCAGAATAATACAGGTCGTCTCTGTTCGGGTAGGTTTGTCACGAGGTTACCTTTTCTACCGTCTCGTCCTCCATTAGGTCAGTCTAGAATGCTAGCTGAAAAAAGGTTAGCATCTATGGAGCGACGTATGAAGAGGGATTCGGCATTTCGTATTAAGTATGTTGAGTTTATGAAAGAGTATTTAGAGCTCGGTCATATGTCTGTTTCTAATTTTGATTGGAGGTCGCAGGAGCACTACTTTATTCCACATCATGCGGTGTTTAAGGGTGGTAAAATAAGAGTAGTTTTTGATGGCTCTGCGCCCAGCTCTAATGGCGTATCATTAAATCAATGTTTGCATTCGGGTCCTAAGTTGCATCGGGATATTGGTGATATTTTAACAAATTTTCGTAGGCATCAGGTTGTGTTTGTTGCGGATATTAAAATGATGTTTAGACAGACTGTTATTCATCCAGAGGATCGTCGTTACCAGTTGATTTTGTGGCGAGAGAAAGAATCAGATCCTATTTCGGTTTTTTGAGTTGAATACTTATACGTATGGACTTAGGTCGAGTCCTTTTAATCACGTTAAATCGACGTTAGGTCAAAATATTAATATTAGAAGAATTTTAGCTTGGACTGATAGTCGGATTGTTCTTGCATGGTTGCAAGCATCAGTTCATGCATTGGAGGTTTTGTTGCGAATCGGGATTCGCAAATTCAGCAATCGGTTGCTGTTTTAGAGTGTAGACATGTGCCAGGGGATGTTAATCCCGCTGATTGTGCATCTCGCGGTGTGAGGCTCCAGTTTTATTGAATCATTCGTTGTGGTAGGGTCCTGGTTCTATTAAGCTTTTTGAGTCTCTCCCGCGTTTGAAGGTCCTTTCGGTTATAAGGGAGCCTGCACAGAATTTAGATTTTTATTAATGAGGTTTCGTTCTTTAGATAGGGAGTTAGGTGAAACGGTTCTCACCTTCGGTATTTTGTAAATTGAAGCTGTACTTAATTCCAGGCCACTATGTCCTATTTCATCGGACCCAAATGACTTGGAGGTTTTAACTCCAGGACATTTTTTGATTGAGGGTCCACTTAATGCGCTCCCTGAATATCCATTTGAGAATACTCCGGTTAATCGGCTCTCACGTTTTGAACTGCTGCAACAACTTTCTCAGAGTTTTTGGAAACGGTTTAATTTAGAATATCTTCATTTGTTGCAGCAGCGTGTTCGCTGGACAGATAAACGGATCCACCAAAGGTCGGTGACCTCGTCCTAGTTAAGGAGACGAATATGCCCCCACTGTCTTGGAGACGTGGTCGAATTTTGCGGCTATTCCTAGGCGCGGACGGTATTCCGCGAGTTGCAGAGGTCCTGGTAGGAAATTCTGTCCTTAAAAGAGCTGTTGCGGGCTTATCGCTGCTGCCCGTTATGTAGGTTTTATCCTTATCCTCTGGTTTTGGATTCAGTCAGGTTTTGCCTGACTGGGACGGGGGAATGTTCGGAATAGATAAAATAATTAAATGGTCACACTGATAGCGGAAACGCGATGTATTCAATTGGCGACGAAGCGGGGTTCGCATTCGGTTATTGTATTCTATCGGAGTCCGCCAACCGCGCCGCTAGCGTGAAGTCGTGTATTTAGTGTTGTTATCGGCCGCCACGGAAGTTATTTACGCGCGCATCGGAGCGTGTCGTCGATTGTTTTACGTGCTGAACACGTAGTAAATTAGTAAAATCGGCCCGCGGAATTGTTAATTGTACTTTTTATTGATATTAGTAATCACGCGCTGACCGCGAGTTTTATGTGACAAGTGAAGTGTAATGGCGACGTCGTGTGCCTGGCAGCAGTGGTGACTATACATTAAATTGTCTCTTTTCTTTTTATTTTATCTTATGTAATTTAAATTATTCCCGTAAATATAGTTTTTTCCTCCCCAAGGGGCCCCTATTGTTTTGACTAATTGACTGACCGACACACCACATATTTATGGAAGCAGCGCACGAGATTTCAGGTATGTACTCGGGATGTATTTAACTATTGTTATTGTATTATGGTAGCAGAGCAAAATAAATAACAAACAGAAGTGATAGAAAATAATGATACTTTTATAAACGAGATAAGCCCAATAGAAGTACGAAAGGCAATATCAAAACTTAAAAACAACAAAGCCCCTGGAGCTGACGGTATACCAGGTGAACTGTGGAAGTACGGTGAAGATATAACAACCTCCAAAATGTACGAGCTCATTACTAAGATATGGAAGGAAGAAAAACAACCGGATGAATGGAACCTAGGTGTGATATGCCCAGTTCACAAAAAAGGCTCCCGAAGAAAATGCTCCAACTACAGAGGAATAGCGATATTGCCCACGGCGTATAAAGTACTCTCGTATATTATACTGGGTCGCCTAGAACCTTACACAGAGAAAATCTTGGGAGATTATCAATGCGGCTTTCGAAAAAACCGCAGCACAACAGACCAAATCTTTCTCTTGAGACAGATTATGGAGAAAAGGTGGGAGTATGCACAGAGCCTTCACATCCTATTTGTGGACTTTATCAAAGCATATGACAGCGTCGACAGGGATTCACTCTATAACATCTTGAGACTTTTCCAAATCCCTGAAAAACTGGTAAGAATGGTAAAAGTAGCTACCGAAACCAGTAAAATGAAAGTCAAGGTTTGTCGAGGCTTTACGTATTTGAAGTCACCACTGGGCTAAAACAAGGAGATGCACTTTCACCAATTCTGTTCAATCTTGCTCTAGAATACCTTATTAGAAAAATCCTGATACTTGAGGGTGGGATTGAGCTCAACGGCAATCACAAAGTTATTGGATACGCTGACGATCTAGCGCTTCTAGGACAACGTGAACAAGATCTTACGTTAATGGCTAAGACACTAGAATCGGAAGGTCTTAAGATTGGCCTTAAGATAAGCTTAAGATAAGCGGGGAAAAAACGGAATACCTACATATGAAAAGGTACAAAGATACTAGAGTGTGTAGGAAAAATCTGGTAACCGGAGATACTACATACCTAGGAACAGACTCCTTTAAATATCTAGGTTGCACCGTTACGGATACTAACCGCCGAGAAGCCGAAATAGACATCCGCATCCAAAACGCACTAAGATGCTCAGCAGCGCTCCATAAAATCCTTGTGTCCAAGATTATAAGCAGGAAAACAAAGGTCAAAATTTATAAAACCATTATTAGACCAATCCTAATGTATGGGTGCGAATCGTGGACACTAAGCCAGAAAGAAGAACAGAAGCTCTTAGTTGCGGAAAGGAAAATACATCGGAAAATCTTAGGACCTACAAAAACTGATGAGGGAACTTGGAGAATGAGGAAAAATCTAGACATCGAAGATCTCATCCGTGAACCCAACATTATTGGTGAGACAAAAGCTGCCCGCCTTCGATGGATCGGTCACCTAGAAAGGATGCCAAACGATCGCGCTGCGAAGAGGGTGTACATGAGCAAGCCGATCGGTAGGCGCCCCGTCGGCCGACCTCGTTACCGTTGGAGAGACGAAGTCCAAAAAGATCTGGACATCCTTCAAGTAGAAGACCTCAACACCAGGGCGCTAAGGCGCGAAACCTGGAAACTTTTGGTGTCGGAGGCCAAGATCCTCTTTGGGTCGTTGCGCCGTTGAAGTAAGTAAGTAAGTAAGTATAATAGTTTTTATCATAAATTTACAATGACAATTATGTATTTGCGATAGTAAATAATGTTTTATTGGAATTTGACATAATATGTTCTTTGGGAAAAGTTGTTCAGTTTTATGGGCTCATTACAAGTATTATGGGGATTTTGTTGCATTCTGTATACGTAAATATGATAATTCATATAAATACACAAATACCATAACAAAAAAGTTTGTCAATAAACAATTTGAAATAATTAATAAAATAATTAGCCATTTACATTATTTTTATTTTCTTTTTTACTGACCCTACCATATGTCAGTGTCAGCTTTGGCCGCCATTGAAGATTCGTTTCTTTAATGAAACGCGATTTACTAGTATTAACAGAAAAAAAAAAATACTTATTTAGCATTTGCGGGTATTCAGCAAAAACTACTTTTAAGGTTCCTGCACAACTTTTTACAACACTTTACATGAAATTAAAATTAAGTTAAAAAAAAAAAAATTGTTGTCTGTAAAGTCGGTTTACTGACGATAGTTGAACGTGACAACGTCCGATTGTGCTCCTTTGTCGCTCGTTCCGCGCTCTCGCTTGCACTATGGAACGCCTCAGAGCGAGGTAACGCCGCATGAGTCATGTTTTTTCGTGCGTGCAGCCGGCTCTATCGAATTATAAGACGTTGTCACGTCAAAAATGTGTGCGTGTACTAGTGTACACTCGTAAGAATTAGTGAAACTTCTTTATAACCTTATTTTTCAAAAAATTATTTACTATATGCAACTTGACAGAAATACGTCGAATCACGCGTGGTAGGGATAAGAACAAGATGACGCGTAACGGTAAAATGTCACGCGTAACGAAAAAAATGTTACACTAAATTTTTTTCCAACCCCGATAAAGAAGTTTCACTTCAAAAATTCGTTCGTCGTGATGGCCTATTATGGAATCTATTGTTATTTTTTAAACAACTGAAGATACGGGTCTCACAAGTTTTATTAATACAAAATAAAAAACTTTATTCTAGACTCGTTTACGGTTAAGGTTACAAGAAATAAATAAATAAATAAGAAACAACTCATTTTAAGTTATTAAATCGATCCTTTTTTTAAACTTACTTCCATTAATATATCATCCATTTGAATTTCTGATATGGTCAGCACTAAATTGAGACGATTTGTCAGCAGTCTATAACGACCTTCCATAATATATCTAACGTTCTTCAACATAAATCTGTGGTTTAAAAAAAAAGAATATGTATATCTTATATCAATAATAAAATGGAACAATAGAACTAATTCGGAATACCTGTTTATTTGAAAACTGTTCCGTTCATATTGTTAGGTTAGTTTTTGCGTTTATGTATCATTTAGGTTAAAGTTATCAATTATAAAAGTTTTTGAAATATTTAAAGCTAGTAATACTTACTCTGCTTGTCCGAAAGTGGGCACATAGAAGAGGTCAGAAGGATTTTTATCAGTTATAGTCCGGTCGTATGAACCAATAAGATGTAAGTCGTTTAGAGATATACGAGCTCGTAGCACCATGTTCTCCAGGTCATTGTGAAGGTATTGTATCCTGAACTGTGTGTCATTGCGTAATTTCATGCGATGGAAGAATCTAGAAAAAAATGGTGTATGTAAAAGGCAAGTATTATCACGATATAAATAACGAAACCTGGTTATTAAAAGCACCTAGAGCTGTAGCAATAGAGCCTTAAATCTGAATCCCTTTTACAAATCTTAATACAAACTACAACCGTAAAACTAAGTAAGCAGTGTAAGCATTAAATTAAATAAAAATAAATTTGAACCAATCGCAATGGAGCGATATATTCAGCTTTTTAGAAAACTTTGATGTTTTTTTTACAAAATTGCTTTCCACTTCTCTATAGTCGTAATTTACTGACGGACGTAATTTCTCACTTTTTGCAAAAGCCCAGCTGTAAACAGGGTGGCCTAACTAATTTATATTCATACAGTAATGCGTCCACGAACCAAACTCATGAAAAAAGTTGAAGCGCAAAAGTGAAGACCAACATAAAACGGGCTTTATTTTATAAATTGTGTTCATCTAATGTAACAATGATTTTGATGATATATATTTTATATAGACCGTTCTCCATGTTATTAGAAATTAGAAGTGGGTACCTTATGGGTAATTTAAAAAAATATATTATTAGAAAGGTCTATAATGTTCACGTTATAAAAAAGTACTAAAAGTCTAATGTTATATCTACACTATTTAGAGAAGATTCTGGCTAAGCAAAATGTGCTGTAAGGCAATTAAATCCAGTTTCTTTGCTCGATAACAATCTTATTTTACGGTAATGATCTCGGTTGGGCGTAGACATTAAACGCGTCCCATAAAGTCTTGTCTTTCAGACGTAAAGATTATACAAAATTATAAATCTTTAGAATATTATACGCCGGTATCTATATCCACTTCTACATAATAGAATCAACCGATTAAGTCGGTCATAAGAACCTGATAGGGTTAAAATAATATAGAGATTTTGAATCTCCATATTAATTATGACATACATATTAATACCGACCAAACCGACTGATTTGTTTTCGTGCTGTCAAGGTTTTTCTTTTAAATCCGAAAATGTGTTTTCCGTAAGTGAGCCTTATCTCAACTATCACGTATTTCATTAAGAATATATTACGTTAATTACGTAGTGGTGCTTTGCTTGAGAAACTGCTACGAGAGCTTGTGCAATTAACACAAATTGATTCGCTGCTGCGGTTCCGTCTAGAGGAGTGTCGAGTATGTATTGATAGGTTTATGCATATGTCGTGGCCATATCGTAGATTTGATCATTTCATGATATGATCGATCATTTCGTGAAATGGTCGCATTTCATGAAATGGTTTAATGTCTATTGGCCACATCATGATGTGGTTTGAGCAGATCAATGATAAGAAATCGTTTCTCGATATGGCCAACTAAACGCGAGGTTTTTTCATGAAATTATCAAAATTATTTGATCATATCGTAAAATAGTTACATTAATTATTGGTAGAGGCGCTGCAAGCGCTGTGTTTGTGTGATAACGATCTGATCAAACTATGTTGGCCATTTCATGAAATGCGACCATTTCGTGAAATGATCAATCATTTCATGAAATGAGCAAATCTACGATATGGCCACGACACATATAATATTAGTTGTCTTACAAGATAGTATTGGGCATTCGCATCATACAAAATCCACCAAGGTTAATTCCAGCAGGTATAAGGCCTCGATTTCCGCCAGCTTTGTTGACCGAACGCTCTGCCACTCCCCGAGATTTTAGCATCATCTGTTTTAAAAAATTTGCCACGGTAAGTACATATAACTTTAGAAGAAATCTTATAGTTCTATTTTTCATTCAAGAAAAATAAAAATATTAAATAAAATGCTAAGATAAAATATGATGACAAGATGATCTCGATATAGATTTCTCAGATTTAGTTCATTAGCTTCACGCATGATAGGCTTCATGGCAATGTATAAAGTCGATTCCGAGGATTGCATTCTAGGCGTCATAAATCAAAGTTAACAACCAAGTTGCGACGCGATGTGCCCGTGGTTTAGAATTTTATAATACTGCCAATGTCTTCTGTTTAATGATTTTATACGGTATAGCGAAAGCGTCTGGACTATCCCTTTTATGAAGGCACTCGAACCATAATCCCTGTCTAGTCGAAGTAATGAGTGACTACTCACTGCAAGCATTTCAGCATCAAAATTGTCAATGCCCACAGCTTCTTGGTAATTTTCACGGACTCGCGAATATTTTTCTGCAAAAGAATCCTTTTTAGTACAATAAAAAGTTATATGGGATGATTTCTCGGGACGTTTGAAATTTGTAAATTTTTAATTCAATCTATGATATGAATCAGTTAATTTTAGTTGAACTAAATTACCATCAAGCTCATCTAAGATATCGAAGTATTTTTTAACATTAAAGTTTGGCCAGCAATTATTAAGCTTTTGAGATTTCTTGCTTTTTCCCGGTGGGTGGTCGTCATCATTAGCATCCTTTGAAGGCACGTCTGGCTCCTCGTTTTCAATTTCGTTTCCTTGAAGTTAAGATAAAATGAAGATATTAAGTACCATATTTAAAATATTTTTGTTATACGCAATGATTTTCTTTATGAAACTTACCTTCTGTGTTTTGTCTGAGGTGCGATTTTGTAACCGCTATCGATATGTGAGCAACTATAAAAAATATAATAAAATAGTGGCTATTGCATAACATTTTAAAGGAATTGCTTTTCCTATTGTAAAATGTATTTAAATTCACTCGTTCTTTTCATGTATGAGTGACTTTTTACTCATAAAATTCAGTTTTAATTAACATTCGACTGCATGTAATCGTTTAAGCTTATTAAATAGGATTTTCATGTTGGGAATGATCCATTCAGTAAGCTTAAGCATGCACAACAAACGCATTTTCTCGTGAACTTTGTTCAAAAATATATTTTAAGCTATTTTTATCTATTTTTTATGAAGGTTGGTAGCAAAAAATGAACAATAAATGAGCACAAAGTTTTATTATTGCATTGCATTCTTTATAGGTGTGTTAGAGGGAAATGAACCCGACGAATAAAATACACGTCTAAAAGTATTCGTATGTACTTTTAGTTTTTATTCTCCATAATATAGGTATCGAAATATCTAGATTTTTTTTCTTAATGATTGATATCCGAGTATTTCTTTCATCCACATGTAAATGAGATGTAGCCCGCACTTTATAAATCTAAACGTTTTGAATCAGTGCTGTACGAATAAAATTTATTTCAATGTAATATTGTACGAATTGTAAACAAGAGCCAGCTTTTTGTTATTCCGTAACCCTACATACATCACATAAACGGCTAAGTGTGTGTTTTCATTTGATTACCAATCCTCAGGAATCCAATTATATGGTAGTGGATGTTGGTTTAAAATTGACTTATAGTTAGGTTTAGGTAACTATCAAGAAAATCTGGGTCTGTGTTCCCCGACGAGTACAATATGGTGGTCTTCAAGAGGAGAGTGAACAGGTACATTCTAAGGAAGCGCGCTCCATCTTAGGCCACATCTCAGCTTACCATCAGGCGAGATCGTGGCCAAGCGCTTCCCTATTGCAGCGTAAAAAAAAAAAAGAACTTTATCAAGTTAAACGTTCGCTTTCAATTAATTTTGAAATGCCGTAAATCTTTTATTTCTTCATTCTGAACGCGAAATGCTTTATTGAAATGTTTGAACGAAACGTTTGAAATGCTTTATTTCTATTTATTTTATCTACTCTTGACTATTTCTAAAACGAATTCGTTTAAAATTGATAAAACCGTCAATGATTATTTTAAAAGCGGTAAAGAGAAAACTATTTTCATTTAATTAATTTCGATGGACTTAAACTAAATTTTATTTTTTTTTGCAGAAACTTTTTCTAATTTTCAACAAGAATGGCAGAAAAATAGGAAATCATATGAAAGTGCGATAAGATTAGTAAGTAATTTTACTTGTCTACGAGTTTAAGAAATTATGAAATATCCTTTATTCCTTTATGTCCTTAATTCTTTCTCCTAAAAAGCTATATTATCGAGCAGTTTTCAATCTAATTCAAATAATAATTAATATATACCATATGCCAATTTGCTTATATGATGGAAAGGTAAGTTATTCTAATCACAACGAGAATGACAAGAATAACTAAATAGTTATAAGTTTTTGAAGCATTACATTAAATTCTATCAAAGACGTTTATGCTATAAACAATCTTTATTAGCCCCATTCAAATTCAAGATCCTTTGAGAAAGTTGAATTTATTATCTGAATTTTCAATTTCAGGCTCTGAGGGATAACTATGGATATAAAGGGATGAATGTGTACATCAGAAAGTCGGTAGACTCGCACAGAATAGCAAATGGGTTCTATGTTCACGACAATGTAGTAGGAGTGTAAGTTATATGCGTCGTGTTTGAATATTATATTATCCCATTTGTCCTATTGCTATTGTATCGTTTGTTTCTCTTGTATCGTTTCATTCATATTCCATTTCGTACAATGTTTTATTCAACCTTTACGGGTGTTTACGGTACAGTGAGGTAATTTTTAATTCCGACGTCATTATTGTCTTCTAAGTCTCTTGGGATTTGGCGCTTATTTAAAAACCAATCACTGTTATTCTAATCCAAGTTTGTATTTATTATTAGATAATTTTATTTAAATATGATAAGAGGGATGAATAATAAGTTCATTACTTATTTTATTGTATAACGGCATAAATGCCGACACATTCAAGAAATAGTATTAAGACAATTTTTCTTTATAATGTGGGTCCTTCTAGTGTAAAGTCCTTTTGTTAAAAGATAAGATAAGATGTGACGGCTCTGTTAATATTAAATAAATAAAGAAAAAGCAATTTATTGTAGACTATGCCAAGACATGTTCTTAGGCGAGCTACCACACTTCACATCCCCAGAAGTGACGATGGCTCTCGCGTCAAATGCTCTGCGAATAGAGACGGGGCTCAGCAAGATGTTTGTATATACACAGTACATACTGTTCCGGAATTATTCCGATGTAGTGGTAAATGGGAGGAATCTAAGTGATCATTCCCCGTTTTCGTTCCAAGATGTGCATTATGTTGGGCCTTTGGCGTAAGTTTTTTTTAATGGTCTAGTGACTTGATAGAAATAGTAGTCGCTGTGAATTTTACTGTTTGGATAATGTGATTTTTAACGTAGTAAATAACAAGTTTCTTGTCCAATATTTTTGGTAGAAATACCCTTTTTTAAAAGAAATGGCTTTTCATAAACATCAATATAGTTTATGTATTCAAATTATATTTAAAGTGTTCAGTTAAAGCAGCATATTTTTATATTTACGTCGCCAGAAAAATGACATAGCTCATAAATTTTCAACCAAGTTTGCAAAAATTTGCGTATTTCAGCATAACAGCAGAAGATTGTACCCTGTCTGGGTACGCTATCACGAAGCTAAGTGGCCAATCAGTCGACTTGGGACATAACACTTTCACAGTCTCAAACTGTAAATTCTCTGTTGAGGTAGATAGAACCTTCTAGAGATAACATGTTGTTTATGAGATAAATTAATTAAACTTTACAGCGAATGGGTGGGTGTAAGACGCTATTTTTCCATTGAGATATTGTATTTTATTATATTATTTTATTTGTGCGAGCACTACAGAAAAATAAATATCATTAAAAGGTAATAAGATTATAGATACAAATATATTTTATTATTTACAAAGTATTTTCTAATGATGTATGAAATTTTTACTTAAATAATATTTTTTCGTTTTCAGATATCTTCTCTGGGTATGGGTTTAGCGCCTGTCACAGCACCGTATTTTAATAATCACCAAAGTAATTATTACTTTCTTAACATTTTTTATTGGAAAGTTGTATAAAAATTGTAAAGGACTTTGTAATTTACGTTTACGAGTTTTATTCATTGAGTAAAATTGTTTTATTTAGGTAGAGTCCTTGAAAAATTAATTTCGAAACCAATTCGGGAGGAATTGGTGCCTAAACTTCAAGCTAGTCTTCTCACCTACGTCAATACATCTAATATATTTGGCGATAAATTGGCGGAATATCGGTAAGATGAGAATTAACATATGAAATAATAAAAATATTTAAAAGTAGTACATAATTCTAAAGTGCAGGATTTTTTCACGTGGTTCAGAGGAAATGGAAATACATATCCATTATAATGTACAACAGTAAATTATATTTCCAAAACTAACACTCATTTTTTAATTCTGTATGCAACTTTTAAGACTCTTTTTCTTGATATGACTAATAATTTTTCTCTTTGTATGTTGGTTTTTATTAATAGTCATTTGTGCTATAAATATACTTTCTGTGTTAAAGGCAGCATCAAACAAATCTATTTAAAGAAACGTCGAAATATTTCATCAGCAATATAAGGGCTTTAAACAAAAATACTGTACGAATAAATCAAGGTGCGACCCTGATGAAATCGTTTTCTGTTACGTGGAATGTGGTAAATATATTTTTTTTATATTTTCAATGAATTAATTAACACTTATCTATTTATTAAAATAAGCTGCGCTCCGCGGTTTCACCCGCGTAAAGGATATATAGCCTATAACCTTCCTCGATAAATGGGCTATCTAACACCGAAAGAGTTTTTCAAATCGGATCAGTAGTTCCTGTCTCCTGAGATTAGCGCGTTCAAACAAACAAACTCTTCAGCTTTATAATATTAGTATAGATAAGTTCATAAAAATAACCTTTGAAACCTTAGTAGCCTTCTTCAAAATACGCATTATAACAACATGCATAAAATTTGTGAAATTACCTTTTCAGTGTGAAGAAAAACCGTGTAAAACCAGCGTGTCACTAAAAGACATTTACTTATATGGCTTGGATACCGTTTATTCGTCACATAGCGGGGGACCATACAAGTTGCAATCGAAAAAAATTGGTGAAGCAATATGTTATAACTACCTACAGGTAAAATTACACTATCCAAAAGAATTATACCCATTTATAAGATATATTATGTTGGTAAACAGTAAACACAGCCTTTAATAAAAATGATCAAAGTACAATCTTCTTTTAGAAAAAAATTAACATGGTTCAAATATTTTTGGTACCACAACGTTATTTATTATGTTATCAGTGATAATAATAAATACATAGTTTTAAATTGAATAAAATTTAAAAGAAATTATCTAATGGGTTTAGGTGCAGGCGAACTTTTATTTGAGCACGCAGGCTATATTTGTCTGAGAGAATAATATCTACTGTATACAGGATTTTTCATTTTGTTGAACTTAATGTTTTGGTTAATATAAAAATCGATTTTTATCCTTTTATGTAGGTACGTGGAATAATAGGCTTCAAAAATGATACCATTTCAACTGATCATGACTTTTTTGCTGAACTTTACGACGTTAATGTTAACATTGAAATAGATATAGAGAAGGATGTGAATGTATGCGATTTCGTCGATTGGAGGTAAGAGTAATTTTGTTGTAAATATTTTTTTCTTATGACCTACGAAAAAAATTGTAAATAATAAATTTTTAGGTCACTTGAATTATCAATAATTGGTTTCAAAGGAAATATTCAAGAAAGAACCAATGCGAACTCGTTAATAAGCGGACACTTGATAAATGAAATTCCAAAAGTATTAATTGATCACACATTGCAATTCTTCAAAGGCAATAAGAGGCCAACAAAATTATCTGAAAATGTTTCCCGGGAAAAGTGGGACGACATAAATACTGAAGGACAACTATCAAGAAGTGTTGAATATCAAGAATACAATGGTAAAGAAAACAATAACGAATTTGCTCCTAAAAAGAAAAAGTTTGACAAACGCGGGGAGATAAGTAAAGGAAGCAATTCCAAAAATAAGAAATTTGATAAAAGAGGAGAAGTAAGTAAAAAAATAAAAATTTTGGCAAAGTCTTCGACATCAAGCCAAGAAGGAGAATCGAGTGAAGAAAGCATAATGCAACCGAAACATAAAATTCATTTTAGTGATCGCGGTGATAAATCTTTTAGTTCAATTTCTTCTTCTTCGAAAGAAAATGACAAAAATGAAAACTAATGATATAATAAATATGTAATCAATAGAAATTGAGCTTATTCGTTCAGTAATTATACCTATAGAAAAAGTTTGGAAACTATCCTTGATATTATAATCCCTGAAAATTATTTAAGCCATTAATTAAAATCAATTACGTATCTGTACAAATACAGCGTATGATTTCGACCTACACCCGTATAAATGTTTAATTTATGTAATCTTCATTGCAACAGCAGAGATCTTATTTATTATATTTGATTTTTTATGATAAAAGTTACCCTGCCTATAATTGCCTGCATTATATCATGTGTAGTCATTTGATATTCGGTACCAAGTCAATTAAGGTTTTATTCCACGGGGCCTGTTCAAACAGCATATTGTATGAAGTGCTGAAGTATTCAATATATGCGTTACCAGATTTTGTTACATATCTGGTAATTTTGTCATGTTATCCTTATAGCCCAAAAAATTACACAATTTTTGCCATAGCTGCGCTTCGCAAGAAAAATATCTACCTCATTATGTGAAGAAAGAATAGTTGTTCTAAAAAACGCCTAAGTTTATTCTAAGTATAATATTTTATAGAAGTACCACTTCATAAGCGGGACAACGAGGTAACTTTATAAATGAAACACTGTAAAAATGTATTATTAAAACTTTATACAGCTTTGTAAACTACAGCA
The DNA here is from genome assembly GCA_029959065.1 of Colias behrii. Taxonomy (NCBI): domain Eukaryota; kingdom Metazoa; phylum Arthropoda; class Insecta; order Lepidoptera; family Pieridae; genus Colias; species Colias behrii. The sequence continues at coordinate 4,090,041 of JARWMC010000013.1, forward strand.
TCTTCATCCATTTCTTGCGTTAAATACTCCGGTATTACTGGGCGTGGCGATGGTCTCCAATCTCTTAATTTGTATTCTTCACTAAACAAATTGTTACAATCTTAGTAAGTTTTAATTAACACAATGGTGGAGGTAAATAATCATTTTGTAAGAGTATTTAATCAAGGAAAGAAACCAGGAAAAAAATTAAGACTTAACACAATCATAAAATTGCGTTCTTGATGTCAATTCATTTTCATTCCAAGAATTGAGAAAGGCAATTTCAAAAGGAATGTACTTAATTAAAAAATAACAAACCTTTTTGGATTGTCTTCAACTATTATTCGGATATCGGGTGATATCGACTGCGTGGGTCTTTCAATTTCATCAATAGAATTTGTATCTAATTGTGAAGGAACTTTTTTTCGATATTCACTGTCTTTGATACGCTGTTTCTCAGACAAAATTTCATTGATTGGTTCAAATTGCCTCATGATTATCTGCGAAGAGCCGCTTTGCCACATCGTTGTAGAAAATAATGGATTGGGTATTATAGAGATGTAATGTGTTGGTGCTGTAGTAAATTTATAATAGTTTGGCGTCTGAAATAAAAAAGATAATACATATTATAAATTTAATCTTTTCAGTCTAATTCGGATCATCATTCGAAATACGAAAATATTTTTTTTAGACAAAAATGCTGTTTTGAGTGATATATGCTTCTGTTAAATGACCGCTTCCTTTAACAGAGGCTGATTGCTTTATGGTAATTTTTTATACAATAACTATTGAGAAAATAAATACAGCTCATAGTAAGATTAGCATAGCATTGATATTTGTAACATACATAAATACTCTCACCTCATATTGCACAACTGAATCGGCCATTATTCTCTTGGTATCTGAATATTTTGTAAGTTTTTCAGCATATTTACGAGTGTCCTCATTTTTAGACCATTGCTCAGAGAGTGGCGCATCATTACTTAAAAATGGTTCTTGATAATCATTCGTTAAATTCCCGGGAAAACCTGCAGAATCTAATATGAATATAAATAACCTATATTTCACGATTGCTTACTTTTCCCAATTGTCCACGAATAGATAAGGAAAATATTATATAGTCTGAAAACTAAATCGCCAGTTTGAATCAAGGTTACTATAAATATAAGAAGATATAAAATTCTGGGTCATCCCATAAATATCAAAACAGACACCGTGGATTATCCATACTATAATGATGCAATGTGGTATCTGCTATTATTGATTAGTTAATATAGCATGTATAAGAAGTAAGAACTAAAGTAAAAAGACGTTAAGTACCTACATAATACATTATGTTTATAATCTGGTAATTGAAAAGCTGGCCTTGCCTATGCTAGAAACAGCATTTTATATTTTGAATATAGATAAAACTAGATTTCCGCTCGCGGCTTCGCCCGCGTTTTCAAAGGAAAACCCGCATAGTTCCCGTTCTCGTGGGATTGCCGGGATAACACCTATCCTATGAGTTAATCCAAGTTACCCTCTATATGTGTGCTAAATTTCATTGTAATCGGTTCAGTAGTATTTGCGTGAAAGAGTAACAAACACACACACATCCTCACAAACTTTCGCATTTATAATATTAAGTAAGAAGTAAGAAGATAAGATTAGTAGGATTATTTCTGAATGAATTTCTTCTTCTTTTAATTCTTACCTTCATCCTCATCTCCCATTTTCCTTCTGTACTGTACTAGGTCAGGTCTGTCATAGAACTGACCTCTTCGCATGTAAACACGCACATCGGCTCCTGGTAAATACAAGAAGTTATAATAATATCTTAGTTTCGCTTTAATATATCGTATCTTCTTAATTTTACAAGAGACAATTTTTTTTTGTAGAAATAATAAATATAAAATAGCGTATAAATATAGTAAGAGTATATAAATAATAATGATCTAATTAACAAAACTTATTATCGTATTTTGATAATACTTGTTCTTGTTCGTTCTAGTCTTGTTATTTTCTTATATAGTCACTGACGAGGTTCTGCTTATTATTAAATATAATTTTTCCGATTACCATATAAATGGTACATACTGTCTATTAATTATTAAGAATTTATTATACCAAATTAAATAATTTTAAGCATTCTATCCAAATTACGGATTTTTCTTACTTGTAAGTGTAATGAATTCGGCTAAACTATAATTATAGCCGTAGGCTACACCCGCACATACTGCGACTGTCAGCCCACAACATATAGCGGTCACTAGCCAACACGACAGGAAAAATGTTAGAATCCTAGGAAAGAGAAAACACATTAATAACATTTTAATAAAGACTCCTTGAAAGAAATAGATGAATTCTACAGTTTCAGGAGAGGTTTCTTTTCAACTAGTATTAACATTGAATCAGCGTTTAAAAAATAATTATGATGAATATGGCTACATATAGTATACAGACTCAGTGGTGATTGGACCCGTTCCATACTAGGTTAAGATATTTTTTTAAAGAAAAATATTATTACCTTTGAAATAAATCCAAAGTGAATGCGAAGCAACTGCACACATAGCACATACTCCTATTTTACGGTAAGTGAAGAAAAATATTTTATCATAACAATTAAGTAATCTTCAGTGTTTTATTTTTCTGAAAAAAAAAAAATAATAGTTATGTTCACTAACATGAAACTTACATTTTGTTTTAAAAAGTTTAGTTTGTTTTTGTCATTAAAGTTTAAGCTTAAAATCTTTCGATAAAAATAACCGTTTATTTGAAGGGGTTTCATTGATTTCAGGTGGGAAAAAATTATTTGTTCTAATAATAAGTTCCTTAGCCTGACTAATTCTGTTTTTAAAGCACAAAAGCATGTTTGATGCAGACTAATTAGCCATTTGTATGGACAAATGCTAAAAATATTTAGATCGTAATTGATAAACCGAAAACACCAAACAAAAGTATACATTTAATTTATTCAAGAACACGTACGGTATTTGTTACAGCTTCAACGCTTCATATCCAATATTTGTGATACTCGAGTACTGACTTTGTAAAAATTTTTAATTGAATTTACAGCAAATTTACTTTTTTTTCAATTTTTTAGACAAGTATTATTTTTAGCAAATACCTATTTATTTTAAAGCATTTCCAAATGTTTTGTAATTTATATATTTGAAAAAGAACCTTACATTTTCAGTAGGTATGCATAATTTTCCTCTATTAATATAGAAGGTGTAGTATGAAAATTGTCCTGATCTTTTAAGGAATATTATTTCCCAGTAGAATGACTTAATTATTTATTAATTACTTAATAAATAGCTATATATTCATAAACTGCATATGAACATTTTGCATAGAACCGTTTGCAAAGCTTTTAATATAATTTTGTATTTTATAACTTTTAGCGTGAAAATTGTATAGGTATACTTACTTTTATAATTCTGTATGATTTTAGGAAACGGTTTTTACAAAAATTAAATCTTTATTTCAATATGAGATACAATATGCAATATATATTATTATAATATTATGTATAAAAGAAATGTTGCATGTGTATCTCCATTCTTATTTGTTATTGAAAATGGGACCGGAACGAGAGTAATTTGAATCACCTTGTAAAATAGATTTTATACAAGTATGGGTATATATATATATATCTATATATAGTTAATAACAGGTTTTATACATTTCAAAAATAAAATTAAAATACAGCATGGGTTCGTAAACTTTATAGTGGCGAATTTGCACGTCATTTTTATAATCACAGTTTATTGGAAAATTCTCGATTGGATCTTTTTATTTGTATTTACAAACTGAGCTTCCTTTGATAGAAAATATTAACGTTTCATAATATAATTACCTATACTGTATTTCAAGGTTATTCCCAAACCACTATAACATATTATGAAGTTCTAAACAAGCTTAATTTTAACTACTAACATTTGTACAAAGTGAGGACCCCATAATATTTCTTTACCTACATATCACGCATTAAAAATAAATAAAGTAACATGAAATATACCAAGTTATATATGCATTCAAATATTGAATGTCCAATTGTCCATTCTATGCGAACCCAAAAAGCTCATTTTATATGCGTCGAACAAGCGTGGAACGAATAACATTTTGTTTTACATATAAACAGGGTAGTCACCAACGTAAACGTTGTTTGTAATATTGCCTAATACGAGGTAATATTTCTAATATTAATAAGGCATCTAATGTTTTCAATTTCACTCTTGGGTCTTGGTTTCATCCTTATTTTTATTCAAGGTTACATTCGACATGTGTTCGACACTTCAATACATGTTCAAAACGTGGGATTAAATTCGCTTTCCAATAAAAAATTTACGAGTTTTCGAATAAAAATATTACAAAAGAAAAAAATGAATATTACAGTAGAATAAACCGTACTTACAAGTTTGATAAGCATTTATATTTGAGAAATCGTTTTCAAAAGAATCAGCTGGTAGGCAATCTGGTAGGTCAAATCCAAGTCAAATCATAAATGTCGTTATGACATTATAGCAATGTTTAGAAGTGATTACTGAAAACAAGACTGAAAACAATGAAATGAAAGAGTTTCTAATAATAACAAAATTATAAATAAGTAGGCAGAAAAAGAACACATGTTGCATCATAGATTAGAGTTTATTCGTTGTTTGCCAAGAATTTATACGTAATTGTCACCAATGTTTATATTCCTATTGATAATTTGATAAAACTATGTATGCGTTATTGTTGAAGGTCTATGCTGTACAAAGATTTATTCTTCAGGCTCAGTCGTTCGGAGTTCGCCTGAAAGTTCGGACGTCCCGCCCGCCTTTGGATGCGGTTCGCAGCTTTTCGTAACATAAACTTTGTGAAACTCTACTGAATAAAGTTAATTGTAGTGCGATTGTTTTTTAGTGGTAGTAGGTACTCAATTCTGCTGAGGATCTAATCGGACTAACGGAGGTAACGTAAATTGTAAAGATATATTTTTATAGAGTTTTATTAAGGGTGTAAAAATATATTAAGACTAGTATGTTTTGACAAAATTAATTTATTATTCGTAGTATTGTTTAAACAAAAGAACATGCATTTTTTTACTAAACAAATTTTTGTATTAGTATTAGTGCAAAATTGATATGGTTTCAAAGCTCTTAATATCAGGTAAATCTTAAGACACATCGATCATTTTATTGTCAGCATGTTGTTAATGAAAATTTAACTCTTCGATCATAATTATGTATTGTGTGATTTTAACAATATCATCATAATACGTTATTCATTATTAGCGTGATATATTGTTTCATATCAAGACTGTTAAGAAACATTACACATAAATTAAGTATTTATTAATAAAGAAGCTTTTATTTGTCAATAAATTGAATTTATCTAATTGAAGAAGATTTGAAGTTCTAATATACTTAAGTACCTACATACGTTTTTTCTAAATATTTTAATTAGTTTGTATAATAGAAGACCATTTTTCTCTTTTAATATTCCAAGATAAATTGAAAGTAAATAAGAACAAATTAGTATGAAATTGCAAGTAATATTATGTATTAAACAAACTTATGAAGTTGTTGAATGAACAGATTAGAAATAAGTAGAATGTATTCATATGTTATCTTAACAATGATAGATAAATTTTTTATTAATTTGAATTGTCAATTTCTACAATTTGGTTACACGTTCATTTGTTTCGTGGGGTCTAATTAGGTCAAATAATATAATATACTTTACCATACTATTACTTTTATGATCTATATCAAACAAAATTTGTACCATTGCCTTACTTTTATATGGTTTTTCCCCTTGTTTACTAACATTTATTAAAAAAAATTGTTTTGTCAGGAGTTTCGACCCAAAAATGGTGCCACAAACATTTTAAAACTGTCCATTGTTTTTTTGTTATTATGAAGAAATTAGGCAATTTATTTATATGTACGTATTACGTAATTGGGTTATTATAATGAAGTGTAACTTCCTTTGTTTTGGATATTTTTATATCAGATAAATTTTATTTCAATCTCAAAGTTTATGACTTTACATTTTTTCGTAACACATTATTTATTTATGAACAACAGTAAATTCTTATAGGTAATATAAATATACTTATATACTTTTACAGTGTTCACAATGCTTCACTAGCCAACTTATGCATGATATAGAAACCATGGCATCTAGAATGTTATTCTAACACCTAAGGAAAAAATTAAGTTATGAAGATACCACTGAAGTATTTCGTTTAAAATAAATATAAATTCTGATATTTTTTTGTCTTATTTTACTACTTACCACACTTTACACCAAACCTGTATAAATTACTATCGAGTTGAAATTACTACCCTAATTAAAATTTTGTAGTGCTAATAGAGCCTTACAAAGTTCCATATGAATCATTAACTCGCGCTACACATGCGGGTGTGCTACGTTTGACTTGTTAAATAAAATAGACTTGTTTAATTTGTCATGTTTTTGGAATGTGTAATGTATGCCCGGGTACGAAATTGAGAAGTGGCACACAATAATTGTTTATACCTAACGTTTTACGAGTGATTTTCACGCGAAATTCGGGAAGGGCGAGCTTTCTGGTTGGTACGTTGCTTAAAAACTAATTGTTTTACTTAATTTTGAACTAATTGTTCTTACATTTAATACTAAACGTTTCACAGCAAAGTGTATAAACTGATTAATAATTGCATAAAAATTTAATTAAACTGTTATAAAAGAAGCTATATACAACTTTATCTAAATACACAAAAATCTTACATGCTCCATGAATTGCAGCCCTTTTATAATATTTATAGTAACAGAACGTGAGATTGATACATTGGAATGAATTGCCAGTCAAGTCGCTTTATTTTCGCGATAAAAAGTTCGACTTAAGAGCAAACACTAGGCGGTGAACAGATTCTAGATCAAGGCTACACTTGTCTTTTGAGTCGACATTTTGATATTGTTACTATACATGTATTTCAAAGAGTTCTTTATTAAGTTTAAAAGGTATGAGGCAACCGACTGATTTCTTTATGATCGGCAACAGCTTGGTTTTGTTACTTTGTTCCAGCTTTGGGTTCTATAAAACGGTATTCTATTGTGCTGCCTTTGACGGAGCTATTCATGTTTTTTTCAAAGCATTTTTTTTTTTAGTTCAAAGCATTGTCTGGGGTATTATTTACTTTATATATTATATAACATCAATCTGCCGATTGACTGTTTCTTACATAATAACACATCGCGATCAAAAATTACTCTGTTTAACAATTTGCTTGTAATAAAAGTTTATTATCAAAATGAAAAATAACTATGTATATCTCTAACAACCATAAGAAAGGTTTGATTTCTAGCGGTCCTAGACAGCGTGACTCCAACGCCCACAACTTCCTATTTATTACTCATTTTTACACCCTTAAAATAAATTAAGACAACGAATAGCAATTATTCAAAATCATGAATTTATAGTCATTTTTTAACGCACATTTTTTAATCTTTTGCCTTTAGATAGATCCATCAGAAATAAATTTTTCAGAAATAAAAAATTGCGTATGGCACCTATTTAACAACGAAAAAAACGTCTTGCAATAAAAAAATTATGTCTGATGGATCTATCTAAAGGCAAAAGATTAAAAATTACGCGTTAAAAAATGACTTTAAAGTTAAGTATATTTTCCTATGCAGATAAGATGCGCACTAATAAACGCAACCACTACCGCCAGCCAGACAGCCCGGACTCTAACCGAAATAGCAAGAGAAACAGTATATCAAAAACCCAACTATACTAAAATGATTTTTTTTTAAAACGTTGCTAGCTCCCGTACCAATATAGAGCAGTGCACCAATTTAAAATAATTTATTTCCTGAATAAGCAAACTACATAGTTTCATGTTATGAGTTTATAAAAACGGTTTATAAGTACACAAATAAATGAATACTAAAATACTGGAACATTTTGTAGAGGACTATAGATGAAAATAGCAGCACAAATCTTTCTGTTCATAATTTCAAGTGAGCAGTTTTTAAGCTACTATTTCCCCCTAAGATTAATTTGCGCGGTGCATCAATTTTGAAACGTAACTAGATTTCGTGTAGCATCCAGCTACACTAATCGAATCGATTTCGTAGAACCTCTACACTCTACGAGAATCATCTATTATGGTTTGTGGAAAGCAGTAAGACAATTCATTTGCCCTCTTTTTAAAGATCGCAATTTAGAATTTATTACCCCTTTTACAATGGACTTTTCATTGGACTTTAGTTAAGATAGCCATAAAATATAAATTGACTTTTTTCATCAAAACGTGTTAAACAAATAAAGAGTGTTTTGGTGTTTTAAATTTATCTTGGCGACTAGCAGTAGCATTTTTAATATATTTGTACTGGAAATACAAACTGTTTTTAATCTGTTTTTGTTACCTTGCTCCTTTTCCGCTTGGTGTATGTTGTATAATATTTGTTATTAGAGTAATGAACAACTTTATGTTATGCTGTTTTATGATTATACATTCAATGACGAAGATATATTAAAATATACCTAAAAGTTATAGTCCTATTTATTAAGAAAGCAGCCGTTCCAGAAACTTTGCATCATAAATTTTTTAAACTTAGATGAATGGGCTCTCGCTTCGTTACAAACTACCCTTTTGGGATACAAATTACATTCGTGCAAACTGAGATGGATTCAATTCTATTTTGAGTTATTTTTTAAATTCCAAATTGAATGAAAGCACTTTGATTGAAAAATATTATTTGATTTAGGGCCGATTTTTCAATGCTTGAATAAAACTTATTCGTCGAATAATGTATAAAACTACCATTTTAAAAACGTATTCTAATTTCCCGTATTTGACAGTTTACGTGACATTTTAATATTATCGTGTAATACTTTATTGGACGCATAAGTTTTATCCAAGCATTGAAAAATCGGCCCTTATTTGACAATATAAAATTTTAAATCTCTCTTTTGTGATATTGGTTAAAAAAGTTACTATGTGTGCAAGTTAATTATTGGGACTAAGTAGATTTAACTGCATTAATAAATAAGGTTCTTATCAATGAACATATGATGAAGTCTAGGTACTTGCATGGACAAACATGATTCTTAAACTGTGCACATCAATCTCACTGTTTAGTAATTTTAAAGAAAACTAAACCATAAGTATATAGTGCATAAGTATAGTAACTTTTAATGTTTATATTTATTTCTGAATAATAAAAATATATTGTTTAACTTATATATATTAATATACTAGCGGTCCGCCACGGCTTCGCCCGTGGTACATGTTTACGTTTTCTCTACATAAGAACCATCCTCGTACTTCAAGGAATATAATAAAAAAAGAATTATCGAAATCGGTTCAGCCGTTCTCGAGTTATGCGCTTACCAACACATTTTGCGATTCATTTTTATATATAAGATTAAGTAAACTTTTAATAAGAGAAATATTATTGATACTAAGAAATTTCCCACTTTCAACAACAACAACAACAACTTTCACAATAATATGAAGTTGTTTCACTAGATAATTATTGTATGTGGGTTTTATCGACAACAATACAATAGAGACAAATTGTAGGGAACGTGACGGGAAAGATAGCAGCCAATTACGGCAGGTTCACGAATATGAAATATTGATGTTTGTTTTCAGGGTGGAGTAGTTTATAAGTTTATGGGTTTAAAAAGCTATGAATGATAATTGTGAGAATTTTCGCGCTATTTATGAATATTTAAAAATGAATACACTCTGTATTCAATGTAGTAATTTGATTTATAATATAGATTAGCTTTAATACGATGCCGCATACTGCTTCAGTTGATTTTTTATGGCTTTACCTTTCCGGAAAATGATATTAATTTACGTTTATGATGTTAAATTAAATCAGATTGCACCAGCGCTCAAATTTAAATCGAAATTCAATTATAATACATCTGTTCAAAGACTGAAAGTCATATTATGTCTGTGTAGGTATGTTTGTGTATTATTCTATTACTATACCATTTTTTTAAATGTCTGATCAAAATTCAATATAAGATTGCTGAGATTTTATTTACTTGTAGAAATATGCCATACAACATTGTGTAACATATCTTCGAAGCATCTATTACAACATGTGATTACAACTAATACGAATGTATGTGCAGCAAAACGATAGATGTCGCTATAAATGTGCCATTAATGTATTTTTTCCCTTAGTTTTTTCTTATGTTTTTTTTGAAGTCTATCGCGGTATATTATATTTGAACACAGGGGCATATTTTCTCTGGGTAACATTAACTAGCTGTTCTTACAACTGGTTCATTTTACTTTGAAACACCCTTGTCTATATTTGAGCAAAGTGTGTTAATGTAAATTTAAATTTCACATTATTGCGTTGTGTGCTATTATTATTCAAAGTCCAGGAACAAATTTGAATATTTAATACTAATATTAGCTTTATGTTCTACGTTCAGTCGCAAATCACGTGGATTGTAGGTATGCAATATGCATATCTGAAGCAATATGTTCGCATTAAGGGATGTCATCGAATTTTGATCTGATCTTTGATAAACTGCGATGACATCGGACTATATTTATGCCTTTTGAAATATTGACGAAAATATGAAAAAGTAATACCGTTCAACTTTTATAGAATAGGCAGTTTAGCTTCAAGCGATTCATGTGTTCTTTCTATAAACGTTAATACGTATTTAGCTGCCAGAAGCGAGAGCATAGATGTTCTTTGTGTATGAATATGCATACCAGAATCATTAGCATATTAATACAGAAATTCCTTTAAAGTAAGAGTAACTTGTAAGGCCCTCTTTTCCGTGTTAAAGAAAAATATACTTAGAGCCGCTGAAATAAGACGACTTTTACACGATTCTTTCAATTATGTATAAACAAGATAGTATTTTATTATGTTACAAATCTTTCATGTTTATATTTCGAAGTAGTTATTCATAACATTTCTGGGGTATTTCATTATGAAATGTAAAGAGAACGAGTATAGCTAAAGGTTTAGTTTAGTCTTTGAAATGTTTAATGTCAGAGTTTCTTAGCTGTAACAATGTGAAATTGTATCAGTGTTCAGAATTTCATGTATACTTGATATGCCTGTTATAATGTTAAGAGATTTAATAGGGACTATTATTTGCGGTAAATAGGGCATGTAAATTCTGTGATGTGAAATTCCTATAGTTATATTTAGATACTTACTAACTTGCTTAATATTTTAGAGACTCAAGGGCCAACTACTGCAAGGAGGCTCTTTATTAATTTTGTTTATAGTTTGCGTCAATCATTCAATAAAATTAATAGCACATAGGTAATTTAGTACACCACAACTCAGAAGTGATAGGTTTTAATTGCTTTTAATTATACTAGTTAACTGTTCAAATATTCAAATCGCATTGGAATACTTAATATAACTATTGAAATTGTTGACGTGATTGAATTTTAGGAATAAATAGATTTTGATTAAAATCTAACCTAATTAAATTTACTCTAATCTAGAAACCGACTATTGGGACATTTTCAATGAAAGACGACTCAGCAAAAATTATAAAAGAAATTCGTGTTATTTTCGGCTTAATGGATTTGAATGATTTTTTTGGTTTGTTGGATTCGTCTCCACCTGGATTAGGAAAGTAACTGTTTAAAATGTGATACCTACAAAAACAAACCGTAGTTACGCTAAGCAGAGAGGAAGAGCTTCATAATCCAAATAATAATAAAATTATATGCCACAGAATAAGTAATAAAATAACATCGATCAATCAATCTTTTCAACCAATTTTATTTATTGTATGCAGTAGACTCGTCCAATTAAAAATAAAGGAATTTAAGAGCACTTCATTCGACACAAAAAATCTTACTGTCTTACATAATATAGAGTCGTACACAATTCATAATATTTGAACTATTTGTCCGATTTATCGGCCACCTTTTAAAACACGAGGTTCGACCTTCAGACAATATTGATGAAGGATATGTATTGATTGATTTATTATTTCCCGACACTGTGTACGATGAACATAATAAAATTATGAAAAATATCATAAAATAGACGTTTATGATACCGCACGTGCGATTTTAATCACGTAATGCATGGTATAAATAATTTTATGGCTAAACGACGGATATTTGATGGCAGAAGTATTTTTCATAACGAGACATGTCTTACTTTCATAAATAAAATGTACTGTATAGTATACGAAAACAAATAATTTATCGTGATCCTTAATGTTATATAATAGTATATAATATTATATAGTCAGCTCCATGTCTGCTCTAACTTCTTAAGGGTATTTGTTAAATTTAATGATTATTTTGAGATGGGCGTATTTAGTCTACATAATATTCTATCAAAACATTTCGGGGAAAATAACTTGGTAAGCGTAGGTAGATTTAAAAGATTTTGTCTAAGAATCTGTTTACTTCTAAGTGGATTACACCTCAATGTCAAAATGAAGCAGAAAACTGTTCAGTTACTTTATCTATATAGGTATATAAAAATGAAACCCGTTTTCCTTGGTCACGGCATCACGCGTGAACGGGTGGACCGATTTCCATAATTCTTTTTTGAATAATAATATTCCTTGAAATACGAGGATAGTTTTTATGTAGAGAAAACGTAAATATGTACCACGGGCGAAGCCGGGGCGGACCGCTAGTTATCTATATTGCCCTATTGTATGGTGAAATTTTATGCAAGAGGAGTTAAAATTCGCTCAAGAAGATGTCGGGTTATATCGACCACCATCAATCAAGGGGGCGTCACAAATGTGTCGTCAGCTGTCAATTCATAATGTAGATATTTCTAGTTTTATTTCTTGCTAGCTTGAAGCTTCGTCTTGTAAATCCCATCTCAAGAGTTGCGTGAATAATTTACTGTAAGCTGCACTTCATACAAGAGACCGATGAAAAACTATATGGATAGATAATTAATTCGACGCATTGCTTTTTGGATAATAAGTGGACTATTCTACAGATTTTATTTACAAAATTCGACAGGTTGAATATATTATGGCAAGACTCAATAAAAATATTATGTTCCGAGGACCCAAAGGTTATGATTATTATTACTGAGAATTTGAACTATCCAGGAGCTCAAATTATTTTAGCTTTTATAAGAAAATATATCCGTTCTTGTTTTTCATTCCACATCGAAAATTATACGAATATATGTTTTCTGGCGGGAAAATACGGGAGATATTTTGAGCTAATAGTGAACACTGTCCATTTGTTCACGTAATGAAATAAATTATCATATATATTCTCGTTCATATACATTTAGATTACACCAAGCTCTTAATTATACTTCCTTTGTAATGTTTATTTATGTGCTTGTTACATTGAACATGTGTATAAGAAACATATTTAGTATGAGAGATATTATAGAAAAATATATTCATTATGTTGGTATTATGAGTCATTAGCATTTAAAATAAATCAAGCCATTTTAAAATTTTACTTGTTGAGCTAAGCTTTTTTAAGCTAGGTAACTACACTAAGCTAATTTATTTGTGGGTGTAGGGTAAAAGTGGGATAGATGCCCTACTTTTTGAAATAGCCTCATAATTTTAAAAACATGAATCTTATACGAACACTTTGTATGAATATAGCTAGGTTAATTATCTGTTTTGAATTACTATATATATATTTTTTATCCTATCATTTATAGATAATGTGTAATAAACATTTTTGTAGAACACCTTTTTTGAGGATAGATGCCTACCTAGTTGGATAGTTGCCCCACCATGAAAATACTAAGGAGGATAGATGCCTGCAGAGTGGGATAGATGCCTTACATAATCTATAAACGCGAAATCTAATAAAATTTATATGATAAACCAGCAAATGTCATGTTAACATAGTTGTTTATTTATTTATTTATTTATAACACTTTATTGCACAAACAAAATTAGGACAAAAATAACATTAAAATACAAAAGGAAGGCATAGTTTGTACAAGAGGCGGCCTTATTGCTAAGCAGCAATCTCTACCAGGCAACCTGATGGGAAAGGAAATGTATGATGTTAATGGGATAGTGCAAAAAGAAGAGAAAAAAAAAGAAAATAATGATAATAATTATACCTAATAAATAAATAAAATTATTTAAGTAGATATCAAATATACCTACTATATACATAAATGCATAAATTATAATACAAATAAATAAAATACACATATACATACATATGAAATATAATAAACATATACATACATATTATATAAATAGAATACATAAACATACATATACTATAGCACAAAGACAATAAATTTATAAAAAACTATATTTGATGACGTCAGCAAGCAAAACATAAAGTAAGGAAAAAAAAAGGATGATAAAAATGATGTTGTTCTGTTGTCCAAGAATATACTTGCGCTCGCACTCCTTCTTTTCTTTTGTATTTTCGTGGCGTGGTTCTCCTACAATCAGTATAAGGGCAGATCATTAATAAGTAAGTATACATAACAAAAAAATCAAATTAAACGAGTAAAATCGGTTAACATAGAGAAAACCTCTGACGCAATCAGGTAAAAATATAAACAGTACCTGTGATTATCGATAATAACATGTACATATGTATTGAGGGATAGATGCCCTTAGAGGCCCCTAAGGGCATCTATCCCTCGAAAAAAATGGGGCAACTATACTTTTTGATAAGGATAGCTGCCCCAGTATTTTTTTTATTAAATAAAAACAAAAGAGCCACTATTTTCACTTAGATTTGTAATTAATGAACCAGTGTATAGACATAATAAGAAATATAGTGAAATTTATTAATACATACTTATAAAGTTATGCAAAGGCAAATATCAACCTTTTTAAATTTTAGCGTGTTCGTGAAGTTCGCCGCGGATATTATAACACGCACTAGCGAAACACGTCTTCACCAAACAACAGCTCATGCGTACCCGAGGTGCGGGGTGATAGGAGCTCCTATTTAAATCATTAATTCGTAGTCACGACTCTGGGAAGTGAGGTTTTTTGAAAATGAGGCATCTATCCCGGTGCGGCATCTATCCCACTTTTACCCTATTTAAGAATTTATTAAATTCAGTGTAAAATACAATCAATGTACTTTGTAAGCGAAAATTCCTTGATATCCAAATTTTTATAAAGTAAAAAATATAATTATTCCACGAATCTTGATTGTTTAAAGTAATTATGAAAATTTATTAACCTCCAGAGTCCAGACTATTAACGAAGGGTCGTTTAATGTATGGTACTTTAATTAAATAATGTTAAAATTAACACATATCTAAATATTAACTAAACAACGCAATACCAAAAATATTAACGTCAATATTTGCATTTGCATTATTCACGCTTGCTGAAACATTATGAAAGACAACAATTTAAACACTCAAGCATAAAATGTAGCACGATTTATCTAAAGTATTGCGATTATTCGATATAAAAAGGACCTTTTGCCCTTCGTTTCCATAATCGCTTCCTCATGGCAGTTTATCCTTTACGTGAATGTGGAATGGCAACCAGTTTCCGTGTCACTAAGTGCTGCTTGCTATCAAAATAACCGCAAAAATCAATGCAGCGAATACGCCTGAAATAGTTGTGACTGCAAGGCAGTGCTTTTCAATTATTTTTTTTATAAGAATGGTTTTGATACCTTTTTGAAATCTCTATATATAAAAATGAAACGCTATTTCCCTTGGTCACGGCATCACGCGTGAACGGGTGGACCGATTTTGATAATTCTTTTTTTATAATATTCCTTGAAGTACGAGGATGGTTCTTATGGAGAGAAAACGGAAACATGTACCACGGGTGAAGCCGGGGCGGACCGTTAGTGTTTTATATTTATGGATGCAATGGCAATTTAGCATATTAAAATATAAAAGTGGAGTACATGGTATTAAGACTAGTCTAGTCACACTCCTATAATAAGGTTCAAATAAAGTTAAATATTGTATTCACATTTTTTTAATGTACATATCTTCTGAATGTAAGAAATCAATAGTTTTGCCCTTGCTATCTTTCACAAAAAATATAATATTATTGATCTAGTTATTATATTGGAAAGTATTTGAGACCTTCGGAATTCAGACACGCGACCGAAAACATCCGATATATTATATTGACTTTACTAGTATGAATATTTTAAATTATATGCGGAGCCGTTTTTTTGTATTTACTGTGTATAAAAAAGATTTTAAATTTTGTCCTCAGTCAGACTTTAAATTCTTTTATTTACTCAGTAAACACAAAACAGTATCAATAATAGCAATATTCAGTTCACGAATCAGTTTGTTGGTACTATTTTATAATAAAAGCTTGTCAAATCGAAGCCTATCCATCTGTATTTCCTAAGATGTATTGAAAATTTCTCCTTAATATGCGCTGTATAGATAAGCCAAACAACTAACAGTATAATTAATTCGACGAATTGTTTATATGATTAGAAAATAATTTTTAGAAGTGATTTTGATAAGTGCACACCAAAAATACAATCATAAGTATATTCGCTTTGGTATTGCTCTAGAACAAAAATTAATTCATAATCATTAATTGATAATCCAAAGACCATCAAATTATTATTATTAGTGCTCTTGATACAAATTCTAGCAAATTCTATTTACTTTTTTCAAAAAGACTCTTGATGATTGAAAATTATGGAACACTTCTTTCAAAATATGTATTAAAATTTTAAAGATGATTATTTTTAATGATTGTAAATTGTAATTTGTATTTCCATTTTCCACTCATAGTATTTTTAAAACGGACTTTAATATAAATCGATGAACTCCAAGTTAGGTTACTGTGTCACGGAGGCGCGGCGGGAAAGCGCGCCAAAATTGCAACCTGAATTATTTATCTGTAGTCGGGAATTTTCACTATGTACTACTTATGTAATGTACATGCACTCGAAATTGACCCTTATTTATTGATCGTTTGGGATCACTAGATATGTTGACCAACCCTTTAAATAAAACTTTATTGATATTTTAAGGTGACATTTTCAAATTGAATCTATATTTTCGAGTTATCCAATAAATTAGGGAATTCATTTTAAATTTTATTTAAATAACAAGAAGAAAGAAATGCAAAGTAAAGAATACGTTAAATGTCTTGTATACTTAAGTCCGAAAAAGAAATAATTGTGGCAGATAACGGTGACGAAATAATAGCTAATTAGATAATTTTTTTGGTAATAAAGTATCTTAAAACACGTTTTAATTATTGAAGTCTACAATATTAATGTTTAGTTATATAGGAATTTGTTGATCGATATTCGACATCACATTTCTCTTTGATAAAAAATATGTAAGTATTACATGAATATCTTGGAAGCTTGGCTTAGACTCTTCTTAGGTCAAAACTTTATGTGTCGGAAAAAATCGTATGAAAATTGCTATTTAATATGGAAATACGTAAGCTTCGATTTAGCTTTCGCATTTGTATATTTAAATATTTTTATTTGTTATATAGTTTGATGATCGTTTACAGAGAATACTTATTCAAGCATTAGAATAAGTGCGGCTTATGTATGCAATTAGATATACGTTTTGTTTGCTACGAAGATCTTAATTTTTCAGTGCATTTGCTTTACAATTGTAGTTTCATAAAAGTCTATTCAATGTTTCTTGTTCTATCGACGACATTCATCGATGTAGAAAATACATGGAAATTAGGAGATAGTTTGAATATTGGAAAAATAATAGAATGAATGTAAGAACAGCAAATGAAATGTATATAACTTGACTTAACAAAAACAAAAGCTTTATTTAGACAAGTTTTATGCTCTTTCAAAATGTACAAAAGTAACAAACTGAGATTGAAAGAAAATAACGAAAGATAACAAATATACAAATAACAATTGTAGAGATAATTGGATGAAAACAAACATATTTCATAACGTTGCGATTCGTGGGATTATCGGAACAATCCTATTGTGGCGAGTCTAATATATTATTTTGTAATAAGAGTACGAAGCCTTTATACGTCTACGGATTGAATTCATGGACCTTTTTCATTGAGATAATATTACTTCGTATGGAGGAGACACCACGAACAAAATCTGTGCGCCAAGCGCGGCGGCGCGGGGCGCGCGAATGACGGCTAGACAGTCATAGATTATGCGATGTCACTGACTCACCGAGTCACCGCTATAGAGGCGACACTTAGTTTCATTCTGTCTATTTTATTGGGTGCCACTCCTTACATGCACGTTGACTTGAAATTTTCTTTGTACTTACTTAATATTTATTTTAGGTATAAACTGACTTTACTACGCGGGGCTAACAATATCTGGCATATAATATAGGATGATGTAAATAGTGACGTCATATGGAATAATTTAATTTTTTTCGGGTTTTAGATTCAGTCAGGGCTATGGAACTAGCAGTCCGCCCCGGCTTCGCCCGTGGTACATATTTCGAAATAAAAAGTACCCTATGTTCTTTCTCAGGGTCTAAAGATTGTCTGTGCCAAATTTCATCAAAATCGGTCCAGTAGTTTATGAGCCTATTCATTACAATCAAACAAACAAACAAAGTTTTCCTCTTTATAATATTAGTGCAGATAAATAAATAATAATTCAATTATACGTTCAAGTCAGTAGCTTATACAATATCAATTAAAAACTTGATTAAAATCAATTAACAAAAAAAATTGGTGATTAAGTAATTGATTTTCATATTTCATGATTTCACCTTTTTCAATTAACAACCAGTCTATGCTTTTCTAAATATGTAAAATTATTATTTTATACTATAAAAATATACGCCAGCAAATATTTATAACAACACTTATTTCATGCCCAATGTCATATCTTAAATTTTTAATCTATGACAAATGACGCAAAATGTCGCCCGCCAAAAATTTTGCTCTAACTAAGTTTTAAAAATTATTATCTAGTTACTTACTGATGAAAAGTTATTCCTTTGCACTTTTCCGTATTATTTGTACAATATCGTAACACACACGAAGGCATATTTGATGCGTTTCACTTTAAAACAAATAAAAAATGAGCGTGACCATTTCACACTCCATATGTGTATCTCAATGACCTTTTTAGTAATTTTAACACAAAGATAAGGTTTTAAAAGCATTGTGTTAAACAATTGCTGAAATGTATGTGGAAAATGTGAAAGCACGCCGCGTTGTACAAACATTGTCATGCTATAATAAGCGATTTTATCTACTTAAATCCAGAATAGTGTAGTAAAATCACGAATACATTGTTTGGAGGTTCAAAGGATTGATAGCATTTGGGTCTCGGTAATATGTTTTTGGTTTGCTAGTGAAATGTAGACATACAAGCTTATCATTTAATAATGCAAAGTATAAGAGCAAAAATATGCGACTGACTTAATTGATCGTTAATTCTGATTATTACCATATACTTGAAAAGCAATAATTCTTTAATATTATCTACTTTAATTCTTACTCAAAGTAAATTAGTCTCACACCGAAGTATTCAAATCGAACCCAAACGTGAAATAAACGGAAGTAAGCTATGTGAAAACTGTTGAAAGCTAAAACTTTATCATTAGAACATAAGAAGGGATAAATGAAGTAAACGACCCTATTCACAGGCAATGATTACGTGTGAATTTTATACGAGTACTCAGCCTGATTAGAAAGGACCTCACCGTCCTGCCCTGCGCCTTGCATTACGGAGGCAATAAGCTTCAAGAGTAATTATCCCATTAGTGGTCAAGCGTGTCTTGTTAGGAGGAAACCTAAGGCATTTATTAGCTCTGCCTCTTGGGATTACTTCGAGTAAATCCGAGCTTAGAAAAATACAATCTATCTATCAGTGCAGGTGGTGAGTTATTTGCAGAGATTAAATGAACCAATTAAGATGAACTCTGCGTTGCTGTTGGCTGGGATACTCCCTCTTGATCTCAGAATACTCGAAGCTTCGAGGCTTTATGAGATCAAGAGGGGCGTGTCGCACCCGGCGGTGATGAGGGACAGGGAGGTGGAACGAATGGCTCCCGCGATTGAGGACCCACATCCGGCAGAGCAGGTAGAGCTGGGGTTCGTCTTGGTAGATGAGGGCACCTATGCCGACGTGGTTGACAGCCACGTCCATAGGATCTATACGGACGGCAGCAAGATTGAGGGTCGAGTCGGAGCCGCCCTTTCTGTATGGGAAGGTGCGATCGAGACAAAGGCCATCAAGCTTGCGTTGTCGCCGTATTGTACCGTCTATCAGGCTGAGCTCCTTGCGCTCAAAAGAGCAGTAGATATAGCCTGCAAGAGTGGAGCGGCAAAGGTCGGTGTCCTCAGCGACTCCAGATCGGCGCTCCAGGCGGTCACCCTGAGTTCCCCTCATCCCCTGGCTGTGCAAACACGGGCGGCCCTCCGAAAAGCTGCATTGCAGAGGCGGGAGGTCTCCCTGTTTTGGATCATGGCGCACGCAGGGCTGAAGGGGAACGAACGGGCAGACGAGTTAGCTAAGGGGGCCGCTCTGGGGTTGAGGAGGAAACCGGATTACGATCTGTGTCCTGTTTCATTCGTCAAGCGTATCTTGAGACAGGATACGATTGGCGAATGGGATAGGAGATACGAAGTAGGAGGAACGGCCGGAGTCACGAAGCTCTTTTTCCCAAGCGCTGCTGCTGCATACAAAGTAGTCGGAAAAATAGACATCACACACCACATCACACAAGTACTGACTGGTCACGGCGGATTCGCCTTCTACTTGAACAGATTCAAGCTGAAGGAGAATCCGTCGTGTCTATGTCAGCCCGGAGTAGAGGAGACGGTTCCTCACCTGTTACTCGAGTGCCCAATTTTTGCAAGCAATAGATATGCTATTGAGCAAAAATTGGGCATGGCGATGACGGGTGAGAATCTACCTTCCGCCCTGGGGGACAAGTTTAGGGATACTTTCTTTAAATATTGTAAATATATTGTAGAAGTAGTCAATAAGCGAAATAATGGGGTGTGATGTGATCCTGTGATATTAGGGATAGTTTCAATTGTTGTAGCATTTATTTTATTTATTTTATTTACCCAGTATTTTAATATTTAATTTTGTATTTGTAATATTTTTATTTTGTAATAATTCTATTTTTAATTTATTATGTGGATATAAATTGTGATTGTAAATAAATAAAAAATGAAAATAACGTCTCTGGACAATATTCCAGAGGTGGCGCGAACACCCTGTGATGGCGGGTGCCTTAAAAAAAAAAAAAAAAAAAAAAAAAAAAAAAAAAAAAAAAAAAAACCAATTAAGATGTATCCCCATGGATGTTATCTTCTTTTCCAGTAGGGAAGTGGAATAATTTAAATGAATAAGATAGTTCTTCGCTCTATTTAAAAATAACTAAGCAATTAGTTTTACTTAATTATGTATCTCTTATTAAAAGATTTGATTGCATTTTTATTTAGGTGCATTTTTTTTGATTTTCTACCAATATGCGAGTAGTATTTAGAATAGCTATGCTGTATTTCTCATTTGCATGCAAATAATATATCTATGCGTATCAGGATATTACTAATTTGACTATCCTGCCAATCATAGTTCTATACGTAGTATATTATTATTAGTCTGTGGTTCTATTAATAAGATCAAAGGCAAAATGATTCAGACATCTATGAATAACTGGGAGTTTGTGAGTGTTTTGACAATTACTAATGTAACAATTTTAGATAGTCCAATACTTTGCAAAATTCAGCAGCTGGATTACTATCGAAGTTTTATTGTGAAAGCTTTTTTTCCTCCTTCTTGGTTGGCTTGTTAATTTGCCAGTTCATTCAGGTAAATTAATGTTTAGAGCTAATTAAACTATTATTTCTTCTTTCCTTGTCAAACAATTAAAACTCCACATAAGTCTTAAGATATTAATAAAAATAATACAACTCTAGGTCAGAACTTCTATCCCTCATAGCAAATACTTCAAACCATACATCGCGTGATATTTTGCAATATGTCAGATGAACAGATCCCAATTACACGATATATTATCAAAGTGTCCGCCTTGCATTTGATGTGATTGTGTTCGCCCATTAGTATTTATTGGATTATAGACCTTGGAACGAATCTTGTTTACAGGTGATTATAACGCAAGGAACTTGATTCATTAGGATAATTAATTTCATGGCAAATATGCCCATTTAGTACTTTATGGTTCCTTTGTAATGTTTTTCTAAACTCGACAGCGGTAGCCAATCATGAAAGAGGAATACGTTTCTTACTAGGTCAGTATATATACTGGGCTTAGTTATATGATGAGTATGATAATATTTTCATAATTATACGCAGTAGATCGTCTTCTGGGAATTAAGAGTTTCCTCCACGACTTAATCAAATCTCCATAATTAAATTAGGAATTACAATTTTGGGTTTTCCAGTGCTTATTTCACAACGATAAGTTCTTACGATGGAACCAAGAGAGTTTTAATTTTATAATGAAAATATTGAATTACGACTACAAGATTTTCCTATATCTTTTAAATTTAGGTACTTATGATATATATCGATGTATCCTGTTCCCTTTAATACGATTCCAGAGATGTCAGTTTCGAACTTTAAGTTTTGCGAACTATCCGAAACAAACTTCAATAAAAGTCGCGCTGCCTTGGCCTGTAAAAATGGCTGCCAAGTTTACTGTCAGAAACGCAGTCTTTTATTTCAATAAGGAATTTAATTTAAAGGCGTTATGCGACGATTACTTTTTAAAGCTTAAATAAACTTAAAAAATTTCATAAAAAATGCTTATAAAATATTTGTAGATTATTCGTATATTAACCCGTTTGTTACCCAGAAACCTAACAAGAAGCTTATGAAATATGTTTTTCCAAGTTATAATCCCGTCTTCGTACTTTTATACAGATTTTTAGCAGGATTACTCTTATTAGCAGATTTTGAATGAAAACAATGAGCTATATTTTTGGATTTATAAATAGCGGTTTAATGAATACTTTTCTTGTATCAAAGTATATTTCAAGGCCAGAACAATAATCTATATTAGGTATATAGTTAACGATAAATGTTGCCAGTTAGGGCAGGCATTGCTCCAGTTATAAAATAGTAAATCTTCGCAACCATGACCTTTGGTCACGCTCGCTTCAATGGGCGACCATGCAAAATTGAAACTAATGTCACGCTAAGTGCTCGTATGAATATTATGAATTAGAAATATTAATCTTATTATTACTATTTTCTATTTTAATCTTGCGTTTAAAAGCTGCACGCAACTTCGGTATAAGGTTTTGATTTTTAAAGTTATATATCCGTGTTACGAAGAAGGAGAGCGTTTTAAAATATTTCAAATGCAAGGGAATTTATTTAAGCATTTCGAATTATAAGATTATTTGAATATTTTTCTTTATTAAAATATAATATGCTTACTCTTAATAGATTTTTTACTCATAATGATATATTGAGCCCGCTCTACCATTCATCTCTAGCACATTAAAAGTTTAAAAGCATTTTCATGTTTATATAATGCGTAGAAAGCAACAATACTTCTATTAAGTTATTTTTTTTGCCATCGTTGGTTAATACCTATAATTAATTCCGATTTCAATACTAAAGAAGATTTAAAATACGAATTTTGCTGTAGCGTAAATGAAGCGTGTTATTGAGGCCGTTTCCATTAATTTATTTCTGAAAGTTACCAACTATGTACGTACATAACGTAATGAATTCGAATTATCATGTATTTGCATTAAACATAAAACGGTACAACAATCTGTATGCAAATAAACAATCGAATATTGATGTCCAGATAAAATTCCAGTATCAAATTATAAATGAATTTTCAGTCACAATGCGATTGATTTCCAAGAGAAATTTAGAAAACGGATAATACTTTCAATTTATTTTACTCGTTCATTTTGTGATATCAGGATTTTTCGGAATTTCATCTTTAACATTTTATTTTGACGCATTTGAAACACGGAGAGTTCTGAATGCGCATTGAAAATTAATATTAAATAAAGTAATATCCAATACACATATATCCCACAAGCTTATAGGTATTTGAATTTTTTTAAACATCAGAGTATTTGCACCTTTTTAAAAATACATGTTTTAATAGTCATACGTTTCACTGTAACCCTTTCTGTATTTTCCCTAAAATAAATTTATATTCATGAGATTTACGACCATGAATTTATGATTATTTTTACATTTCTCTTATTTTTCTTTACTAAATAATTGAGTACTGGCGGTTGGTACACCGGAACTGTTAAAACCGGACGCGTATACATTGAGTTTCATACACATATTGTAGAAATGGAAGTATTTATAGTAATCTGTAAAAAAGTTACCAGGGAAGCAGGAACTATGTATCACTTTTTAATTTTTGCGACTATAACCCCTTTTCCCCTGGCAGATGAAATGAAAAAGTTGAGATATTATTTAAAATCTTCACAGTACGTCATTCTTGCACAGATTATATTCATTCATTCATTCATTCATTCATTCATTCATTCATTCATTCATTCATTATATGTAAAATGTTACATGTATAATTACATATTACTAAGGTTGCATTTTCAAATAATAAAAGCCAAACCTAGATGAGCGTATCTAACACCTAATGGTGTTAAATACGCTCTATGTAATCTTTCGTAATCTAAGCTTACGCAATAGATATTTTCAAGAGCTTCTTCAATAAAAGTCTCCCATATTACCTTGTATATAAAATTATACGGACGTTTACTAATGCAGCAATACCGAAAGAAATCGATTACGCCCGACGTTACCCATAACCGTTCCCAGCACTTTACTTGATTCAATATTTTATATATCGGTCAAAAATGGTCAAGGTGTCGAAAGGTTAAGTATATATTGAATGATCAGCCATTAAATTGTTTGTTAGTTGTTGTAATAGTAAAACGTGATTTCATGTTATAATGTTATGATATTTTTAGAATCAAATGATTTTAATTCATTTTTTACGTCAGAGACAGATTTAGGAAAAAGGGGATAAAGAAAAGATTGACTCAAATAAGTAGAGTACTAGCCCAAAGTAAACAAAAATTTAGTATCGCTGATATATAGCACCAATGGTAAATTATTATAACATATACAAAAGGACGTTTGTTTTATTGTATAGATAACTTCAAGATATTGTTTCAATGTTTGTACTCTGTACGATATGATAGGAAAATAACAATATTTTGTTTAGCGTGTCGTTGTTGTGTCGTCGTTATTTCATGTATTGACATTATAGCAAGTACAATAAATAGTGCAGAAGGCAAAACGTTAAAGCTATTTTTATCCGACCACGACACATGTCAAATTATGCAATTTAAAACTAACAACTGTACAAAAACAAAAGAATACTTTTTCATAAAAAATCGTGACTATTCGCATGAAAATATTAAAAAATTCAACAAATATCTAAGCTGTTTAAAATGGAGCGATGTATTTACTGAACCTAACGCCAATAAAGCGTTCAATAACTTCCATCAATGGTTCTGTCTTTTATACGACCTTTGCTTCCCTGTAAGTAAAAAAATTATAAAATGCGGTTCAACAAAAGTAAAATGGGCAACTAAAGGTATCAAAACAGCTAGTTCTACAAAAAGACAACTTAGATTTCAATATTATAAAAACAAAGCTCAGGAAATTAAAATGAGGTATAGGGAATACTGCAAGATTTTAAAAAACTGTATAGACTATTCTAAAAGAACATTGAATGAGAAATATATAAAACTTTCAAGTAATAAAATAAAAGCTACCTGGGATGTAATAAAAAATAATAGTAATAATAATATACTGAAAACATGCATTGACAAACTTAATATAGACAATATTGACGTGAATGAACCTATGATTATTGCTAATAAATTTAATGACTATTTTATAAATATTACTAAAAATAAAATCAACTCAAGTACTGGACCTATGACTAAAAATTATAAAAATAATATTAACCCAGTCAGTAAAAGTATCTTTATTGCTCCTACTTCCATAACAGAAATCTTAAATATTATTCAGTCACTCAAAAAGACAAGAGCTGTTGGCTATGACTCTATCTGTACTACTATACTCAAGGAATGTAAACAGTACATAGCACATGTTCTGGAAAACATTTTAAATAAATGTTTCGACCAAGGTATTTTTCCAGAAATGTTGAAGCTATCAGTGATAAGACCCTTACACAAAAGAGGAAATCGGAGCGAGATTAACAATTATCGTCCCATTACTTTAATTTCTATATTTGCAAAAATCTTTGAAAAGGCTATATACAAAAGAATATCAACGTTCTTTCTAAAAAATAATGTTATAAGTTCACAACAAAGTGGTTTCCAAAAAAACAAATCCACAGAGATGTCTATATTTTCCGTGTTAAAAAATATAACTGAAAGCATTGATAAAAAGATGCCTGTAATATCAATATTCTTTGATTTGACAAAGGCATTTGATGTGGTAAATCATGACATATTATTGAATAAGTGCGAACAATATGGAATCAGAGGCATTGCCTATGACTTAATCAAGAGTTACTTATCCAGAAGAAAACAGTGTGTAGAAATCTCAAATTTAAATCATAAATATGAAATGACGCCGTATAAATCATCTTATGAGTATAACACGTGTGGTGTACCACAAGGAAGCATGTTGGGACCTTTGCTATTTTTAATTTATATAAATGATTTACCAAACGTGACGAATTATAATTGTGCATTATTCGCTGATGACATATGTTTGACTATTCCTGACAATCAAAAAGATTCTGACTATAACATGACTTTGAATAATACATTAAATTCTATTATGACATGGCTTGAGAGTAATGATTTGACACCCAATATGACGAAAACAAAATTTATTCAATTTTCTAATTATCAGACAAATAAAATTAGCATAAATCTAGAATACAATGGCAAACAAATAGAGCAAGTAGATAGTACAAAGTTTCTCGGGGTACAAATTGACGAGCATATAAACTGGAAATTACAATGTGAAATTATCTGTTCTAAAATTAACCAGTTCGTATTTGCCCTAAGAAAACTAAGAAAAACAATTTCGTATGAAGCTGCCCTGACAGCATATCATGCTTATGTTGCTTCTGTGCTAAGGTATGGTATACTGTTTTGGGGAAACTCAACGAATGTAAAGAGTGTCTTTATTGGACAAAAGAAATGTGTTAGGGCTCTCTGTAATGCGTCCCCAATGGACTCTTGCCGACCACTCTTCAAAAAATGCAAACTATTAACATTAACTGGTTTGTACATCCTGGAATCTTGTATTTTTGCTAAGAAACATAAGGATTTGTTTAGATCTGCAAAAGAGGGATATCAACTTGGCAATAGAGACCCTACAAGGCTGCTGATGCCTAAATGCCGTACGGCCTTATACCAAAAAAATGCAATGCTGTTATGTGTATAAATATATTCAATGAAATTCCCAAATCTTTGAGGGAATTGCCATTTAATATTTTTAAAAAGCGTTTAAAAGCCTGGCTAATTGAAAAATGTTTTTATGACTTAAAAGAATTTTTTCAAAAATCAAAATATGACATAATATTATAATATTGTAATTACTTATTTATATAAATTAAATGGTATTTGTAGTAATTGACATTTAATAGTAAAAAGCGTAATAATTGACATATATATTATATAATTGTAAGTGAAAAAGGGTACATAATAGTTGACATGTATAATTAATAATTATTATAAAAATGATATTTATGTAGTAAGACATTGACATTCTCTTGTTAATTTTTGCATGCCAATCAATTGGCGATTTGTGCTGAACAATGAATTATGCAACATCTGTAAATCTACCACATTTCTTGCAAAATAAATCATTTCATTCATTTCATTCGTTTCCGCGATCGTGCGGTGGGTGTAGGAAACATTAAAATGTACGTGTATTTCACACATGATTTGAAAACAAAATGGCTTTTATGTAAGAGTGACATGTGGTGATATTACAGTTTGAAATGCTATTGATTTTCAATTGTTTTATCTTGACGGAGTGAATACCTACAATACGAATCTTAGTTCTATTTTTGTTTTCACTAATTTTTCCACAAGTCCTCTGTTTTCTGATAGAAAACTAAATATCGCACAATTTTTTATAATTCGCGAATTTCATATATTTTTACACATAATTCTTAGATTGGGTAATAAACATAATATCGAGAAGAGTTTAACATTATTGTTATATCCTAACGGTTTTGATTTAAACAATGCTAAAAAAGAAAATTGCAACTTCTTTTTCGGTGTCATAAAATCCATAACACATAGATAAAACATGAATATAGGTTTAATAGTATCTATTCCATTAGTGAATATTTATGATGAAAGGCCTCTTGAATAGGACATTTATTTCGGTCTTCGGCTGCTAGAAATAATTTAAAATTTATATTTGAGATAGCCGACCCAATTGTATGTCTATTTCAATGGTTTTATATGCTTTGTTGTGATCTAAATATTTGTTGCATTATTACTTATTGCATATGACTCAAATAGTGACAAAATATTGAGCGCGATTAGTTTATAACGTCAATATTATTATGTGATTTGAAAGATGAATGTTGTAATAAAAAAGCGATGAAACGATTCCTTTACTTTCCAATACGAATACCTGAGAAACATTTCAGGATTATGAGAATTCCTATAAATTTAATTTTCACTGATTGCGCTTTAATTTCAACTTGAGTTATGATAAAAGTTTTGATCGCCAGTTTGTATAAGAATGCCATTAGAAATTTTGAAATGATCAACAAATTAAACTGAATATTATGTCAGTGAATACCTATTTGAGTTCTCATAAACATTTTAGTATTATTGATTACTGTTATGTTAGTTCACATACGGACAAGATACATTTAAAAAAATAATGGTTGAAGATCCTTAAATCACAATAAAGTGAATTTTTGACAAAACGTTGATTTATATAGATACCGTGCTAATTCTCTTTAAGAAGCTTAAGAGAGTCATTACCACCTTAATGATGATCGTTTCGCTAACAGCAAAGTGAATTTCATTGCTTCGTGTTCTGTAGATAACTTTCTAATGTTACGAAAAAGAAAATTGATGAATTGAAAAAGGATATTAATAGCAATAAAGTTAAACAAACTACTGATTAAACTAAATAAACAATACGATACGGATAGTACTATTATGCCAGTTTATATTTGAGGTTTTAATTTTATGCATCTACGAATCTAATATGCAGTAGGAATTAATTAGTTTCTAGCATTGTAAGAGCTTTCAGTCATGAACATGAAAGAGTGGTTTACCACATAAGCTTCTCAGAGTCTTTGAAATTCGTTGGAGATGAACTTCGCGTTTATAATTTACATTTTTGTTAATTAAATTTGAGCTGAATTAAAGTATTTTGAATGTTGTTATGTGCAATGTTAGATTGCATTAGAAATATTATTATTCTAAATTGTATACTCATCGTTATATATCAATCGTGTTACACAAAATTTCAATATTGTGTTCATAAATATTTTGTGGTTATTTTTATTAAACAAGTCATATTGTACCATTCGCTATCTATTCCCAAAAAACAGCGTAAGCTTGTGAATTATGACCTTCAGAAATTTCGATTCACAGTCGTATTTTGGCAGCAATTTGGCGTCCTTTTAGTGAGACAGCCGTATCGTGTAGTTTACAGTTGGGAAGTGGCTAGTGGCTACATTTTATGGGCCATAAACTCTTTTTCACTTCGCAAATGAGAAGGCATTGCCAACGTTCACATCGTGCTGTGCTGAGTACTATTTTTGATAATAATATATTAAAAGAGATGTGCATAACAGAATACTTTAAATTATGAATTAGGGAGCTTACGTTGGCTGCGGCTTCCATTATATATAGGTACACACTAGCTGCTCCGCGCGGTTTCACCCCCGTGGCTCCTCTGGTCTCCTGTTGGTCGTAGCGTGATGATATATAGCCTATAGCCTTCCTCGATAAATGAGCTATCTAACACCGAAATAATTTTTCAAATCGGACCAGTACTCCCGAGATTAGCGCGTTCAAACAAACAAACAAACAAACAAACTCTTCTGCTTTGTAATATTAGTATAGATATAAATGTATGGTTACTGACCAGTGACCATGTTTGTATGTGCACTTGTTTTTTGGAATAGATGATTCCAAAGACAAAAATATATTTTTAGATTGAAAAGACTTCTTTCAAAATAAACTATATAAACAAACATCCAACATCTCTACTATGTAATGACATTAGAAACACTCGTCCAAAACATATTTAGCTTGGGTCAGTTAAATCAGATTTAGGTCTAGAGTCAGTCATAATTAGGGTCAGCTAATCTTAGTTAAATTGATTTTGAGATCACGTGGCTTAGTGACACAAGATCCTATAATTTATATCTAATATACACATATTTATGTATCTGCTGAAATTAATAAATCATATATATAACTAGCTGTGCCCCGCGGTTTTACCCGCGTTGCTCCGATCCTGTTGGTCTTAGCGTGATGATAATATATAGCCTATAGCCTTCCTCGATAAATGGGCTATCTAACACCGAAATAATTTTTCAATTCGGACCAGTAGTTCCTGAGATTAGCGCGTTCAAACAAACTCTTCAGCTTTATAATATTATATATAATTAGTATAGATATTAATGGATTGAAAAAGTCTGTCTGTATGTTATGATTTCACGGTTTATTCACAGCCCTTTATACCAAGGTCCTGGGTCAAACAGGGACGATTATAAAAAATGAGAGATTCCCTTTAAAACAAGGAATGTAAGCTTTTATCTCTGGTAGGTATTGTCCGAGAGTGAGTGCAGGGTCTGGTAAATTAATAGTATTTTTACCGTAAAAAATTGGACATCAAAGAGTTGAAGGAAAATATAAAGACACTCAAAACACGTAACCATTTTCTAAAACAACAAGAATCTTGTGTGATACTTTTCATAAAAATAGAGCCCTACATTCGGTGAAGATGTCCAACATCAAACAGAAAGATACAAAGATTTATTACCACAATGAGGAGCGGTTTCGTAGAACGAATCTTTTATTTAAACATGAGAGCCGCACAAAGCCTAAATAAATATTCGTAATTGAACAATGGGCTAATAGAGGGCAAAATAAAACTCAGTTATTTACGGACATAAAGTAAATGGAGTCATCTTCCATAATCACCCATTTACTAAGTGACAAGCGGCCCGCCCCGCACCCATTACGTGCTGTTAAATCCTTAACTAATTTATTATACTTTATTTTTATTTCTGGACGCTAAGATTAGATTTTGTTATTGTCCCAATTTCATTTTCAAGACAACAAGATTTAAAAAAAATGTTGTGTGGTTTTATGAAACCACGGTAAAAGTGAAACTGTTCGAACGGTTCCGAACACTGCTTTGAGTAGCGCATGTCGCGTGTCGGTCGGCTGCCGAGTAGGTATACCTACTCGGCAGCCGCGATACACGCGACATGCGCTACACAGACCAAAAAGTTTGAGACGATGTAATAAAAGTTTCACTTTAATAAATCCTCCTCCTCCTTAAGTCGAAATCCTCACTGCTGAGGGTCGTGATCATTTTGGAGTTGTGATTTCCTAGTTATTTTACGCCATTTGTCTCGATCTTCTGCGATGTGGATATAATGATTTTGTGGTTGGATTAATCGTTTTTGTAATTAAATTGTTAATAGGTTATTTTATAGCATACCTACTAACTTTTATTTGCGTTGCGAAATAATATAATTAAAAATTTTATTAATTATATTTCTATAGATACCTTTTGATTATTTGTATTTTTCGTATTATTCTAATAAACTAAAATAGTAGGTACCTATGAATTGTTAATTGCTTTTATTATTTGCTTTAATTTAATAAATATGAATGGGTATTTTATTGGAGAATGTGGGAAAGGGAAGTTACAAATAAGTTTTTTTTAATAGGACTGAATTAAAGTTTAGCTTTTTTTATTAAGTCAAGATTTAGGTACTTACTCTTAACCAAAAATTCAATGTTCATTTTTGTCGCATTTTTGTCACTGATAGGTGTTGATCAGCAAAATACTAATATTATACCTGTAATAAACTACAAATAACCCTAGAGGCCGTCGGTTCGATGCCCGATGGAGACAAAAACATTCTCCTAAGGGTTGGGCATAACATGATTACCTATTTACACGAAAAGAAAATCGATCGGTGAAACAAATGAGAAATGCATGGACCGATTCACACAACGGACTATTATAATTTATTTGTATTATAGTTTATTTGTATCTACTTTCTTCATTTTCGAATAAACATAATTACATAGAAATACTCTTACAACTAGAAGCTATATATTGTTAATGTTTTTAACGATAAACGGTCACAATGAGTCATTTATGAACTTTGCAGGGCTCGATCATAATGTGTTTATTGAGACCGTTCGAAACACGTGGTCTTTGTAGAAATAGAACATATCGACAGCAAAACGGCAGCTTGCGACAAAATTAGATTTTTGATAGTCTTTTTACGTACTGTCGTTAGTTTGTCGCCGCTAATTTGTGATGTAAAATGGGATTAGCACGCACGATTTATAAAATACATAACCTATTTTTATGACGGGTAATGTAAAAATGAGCGCGTGTATTAAAAGATATAATATTGTGACCAAATTGTGACACTGAAAATGTGACTCGTCTTAAGAATGTTCTAGACTTTGGATCTTTCGATGATGACTTGGAGTTCGATAATTATAAAATAATATAAACAATGATAAACACATTGAATAATAGGCTAATTTCAGTATTTACTCATTCTATGGAAAGATCATATCTAATAATAATATTTTTTTAATTTTTATTTACTCATTCTATGGAAGGAACATATCTATAAATAATGGTTCGTAGCTTCCACATCCAAGAATGCTTTCATAATCTTATTATTTCTTTTGTACGAATTTCAGGATTTTTTTAGGTCTTATTCATTACTAGCTTTCCGCCCGCGGCTTCGCCCGCACAGTCAAAGAAAAACCCGCATAGTTCCCGTTCCCGTGGGATTTCCGGGATAAAACCTATCCTATGTCCGGGGGTAAAAAGTAGCCTATGTCCTTTCTCGGGTATCAAAATATCTCTATACCAAATTTCATGCAAATTTGTTCAGTAGTTAAGGCGTGATTGAGTAACAGACAGACAGACAGAGTTACTTTCGCATTTATAATATTAGTATGGAAGTATGGATTTATTTAATTTTAGTTACCGCGGCCTTAGTTTACGGCCAATACGGCAAAGGCACAGTCACAGAACTTTAAAATTTGTTTTTACTGTTCTATGGGCAATTGGGCACAGTCTTACAAATAAATTGAAACATAACTTTGCGATGGACATACTAATAGTGTCCATTCAATGTTCTTGGATGCTCGGTCTGAACTCTGAACTCTAAAATTTAGACCGAGCATCCAAAAACAAGTACCTAACAACTTAAAACCAAAGAACCGAAGAACCGAACAACCGAACAACCGAACAACCGAACAACCCAACAACCCAACAACCATAGAACCAACCCATGAAGGGTAATTTTAGCCACACTGACCCTACAATATATGGACTCGAGAAAAAATAATTATAGTGCGATACAGAAATAATAAAAATAAATTTCCGCCATCTATTATCACCTTACTCAAGTAATATTAATTACTAGCGACCCGCCCCGGCTTCGCACGGGTGCAATGCTGATACTAAATACACTACAGAAAAACTGTGAACGTTGTATATAAAAACATAGGGGCCCGCTCCGGCTTCGCACGGGTATAAAATAGATAGCCGGGCGGCCGGCCGGTACCGCCGCAAACGCTACGTCCCGCAATTTTTAAATCTGTAATATCTTCGAAAATATTCACTTAAATCATACGGTGTAAAGGGCCATATAGATCTATTTTAAATGAACAATGTATTCAAGGTATTTAATTGGTTAAGGATTAATGCTGTATTGGTTAAAATCGCATCGAAAATTAACCATTATTTGTCGTAAAAAGTAAATGACAAAAAAAGTTATTGTGGGTTATCCATAAGAGATAGACATATACCACCGCGGACTTTTCTGTAGACCTTTTCAATGTGTATAATACTTAGTACATTATTTTGATAAAACTCGTAGGGTTCAGCCTGCGTTTGCAATGTAAGCGGAAAAAATGTAATTTTTTACGACATCACATTAGAAACCTCAAAAATAACAGTACTTCTTCACTATTTAATGGATGTTATTATACATATAAACCTTCCTCTCGAATCACTCTATCTATTAAAAAAAACCGCATCAAAATCCGTTGCGTAGTTTCAAAGATTTAAGCGTACAAAGGGACATAGGGACATAGGGACATAGGGACAGGGAAAGCGACTTTGTTTTATACTATGTAGTGATTTGAAATTTGTTTAGATAGAATCATGATGGTTTCATACTTAAAATTTACGAACAAACTTATTTTTTATTTATAATAACATTATAAATGCGAAATGTTATTAATATTTATTTGTTTGTAGGTAATTATTTCTAGTTATGTTCATACCCACACAAAATCAAACATCATGGTAATTGCCTTTAACCACGCAGGCGGCAGTTAACAGTTCTCTCATAAAAATAAATTCCGTAGTTAAATTCATATAAGCATTGACACATATTATGGATGCTCTAATGAAAACAAAACATTCATCTGATACATTTTAAGACAACAACACAATAAAATTCCCATAACTATGTATCGAAATATCATAAAACTGTACCGATGTTAATGTATGATCCAAAACCAATTCAGTTCCACTAGTCCTTTGCATGTTCCCAGTTTGAGTTAAGTTGGATTAGTTAGATTGAGTCACATAGAGCTACAATCTCACAAAATATTCCTTCATTATGTGTAACTTGGTCGTTATCACGTCTAGTTTTGAATATAAAAGCATATTCGCATAAAGCTTCGGAATTTACATTGGAGTGCCTTAAGACGGTTTTATTAGATCTCTGTCAGCCGTAAAAGGCGACAAGAACGTTTATTGGGCAGTTACTGAGATTCAATAAGAAATATTGGTTTCCCTACTTCGGTATTACGACAGCTTAGCCATCTTGTAAGTTGTTTAATAATTTATATTGGAATATTTGATGTTGAGGCTATGGTTGAAATTGATTTGCTTTTCTCGTTTCCGAGAAACTTTTATATGTTGCCTTGTTCGAATGATGATACTAATAAATGTAATTATAGTTTCGGAAAATGGAAAAGTGCATTCAAATAATTCTATAACATTCATCATGCATTCATGTATAACATTCATCAAAGAATATATTTGTAAGTATGGTGTAGAAATTATTGGTATACAATTATCAATTCTTACTATGCATGTTTCGTATGATAGTGAGGAATCAGTAAGAAATTCTGGCTTTTTAAAAGCCTTTAAATGCTGTGATACATTAAAATTAATATGATTCAATACCCAGAGGGAAAAAGAAAATAACTCGCTAACAACTATTAATCTAATGTGGTTGTATAATAACTAACTACAAATGGTCACATTTCCTTTTCATTCTAATAAATATTACAAAAATAGCGGAATAAGAAGTGTGGAAGAATTTTCCGAATAAATATTGTGGAATTTGCATCCCTAATTGATGTTTCATGAGGGCAACACCATGTAGAGATAAATTCTGACATAACGAGACTTTTTGTTTCGCCGGAAAACTAATCCAGGACAAAGTTTTAATGTTCACTTGTTCCCGTAATGAACAGATAATGCCAGAAACAAAAGGTAAAAAAAAATATTATTTTTAAAAAATTACTCCATCTCATTTATTCTCATCGTACATGGAGAATATAAGTTTGAGATTAATAAGATTTATTGCTGAGACAAGAAAATTAATTAGAGAAGCTTAAATTTTCACGGAAATGGGAAGGTGAGCGATCATGACCTCAAAGCAATTTGTGAAATTATTAAAGACACTGGCTTGGTGTAATGCTTTAGCGAATTTATTATAAAGGTTCATTATTCTTATTGTCGTATTGCAACGTTTAATGTAATGATTTTGTGGTTTGAATTAATTGTTTTTGTTATTAAATTGTTAATAGGTCATTTTGTCGACAACTCAGTTTTGTAAATTTTTATAATTAAGTATAATTGTTATAATGTGCGATATAATGAAGAAAAAATGTTCATTAATTATGTTTCTGTAGATAGGTACGTTTATGTATCTACGCTATTAATAAAGAATCTTAAGCAAAGGTACTCTTAAAATAAATAAACTTCAATTAATCAAATTATTTGCTTGCTTTCAGTTCAAATGTAGCAAAACCGTAGCCAGCGGTATAAAAATAGTTATAATTAAGAAAAATATAACGTCGTTCGTAAATGTGTCGTTTATTTGTTTAATTTTGGCTAAACATCTTACATCCTTGAATGAAAATTGAAAACACGGACATAGACCCAAATTGACAGTGTACCAAGGTGTTCCCGACCGAATTGGTTTCCTTAGTCCTTAATGTTATATTATCTGTGCCTTGGAGAATACCTGAAACAAAATACGATGTAATTTTTAACATTAATTAGGAGTAGGCTTACATCTAATTCCGTAGGCTGAGCCTTTTAATGTGAAAGCAAAGATATGATCTTTTCTTATTACCTACATCTTTTCGAGTTTTATATAATATTGGTATGCCATATATGATGTGATATGAAAAATTCTTTTACCGAAATAAAAGCCATGTCCAGGCTCCATTCACGCATATTGATTTATGCAATGCAATATTTATAAGGCAAAAGGTACGAGAGAAATATTTTTCGTGATACAGAAACAATATACAATATACCTATCAGCAAAGCCTATCAGAATGTTCACTATTACAGCAGATTTTTAATATAACTCCAACTCAAACTCGAACATTATTTTTTTCAATTAGGGAAGTCTAATCTAAGTCTTTTGAATCGGCATACGTCGTCATCGTCGTCGTGTGGTCGTCACTTACCACTAATTCGGAAAGCAGTTTATTATAATAAAGTAAACAACAGTTGTATACTATCAATTAATTAATGACTTAATAGTTGTCACTCAGCCTGATAGAATAAGTAAAACAGTAAAACAAACCTATTGAATCTATATCATAATTTATACATAGAAATAAAAAAATGTAGCCCTATCTCCGAAATACAAAGCTACACCAGAGCAGGTGTTCAAATACAACAGTTGATACTTGATAGACGTGCTTCATAAATTGTGCCGGTTGTAGTATGGTGTGATGAGGAACATCTGTCGCGGTCAGTTTGGCTTGACGTGTCGATTTTATAATCTTGTTGAAGTACTACGATCTCCAGTCTACATTTTGTCATGCATTTTGACAATTTTCTGTAAACTTTGCGGCTTTGATACCTTTCTGATACAAAGAGCTGCTATTTGTATTATATACCTAACTATTCGTTTTACATTCATTTTAGAGACAAATAATTCTTGATTTTTTTATTGAGAGTGTTGTATGTGAAGCAGTAATATGTAATGTATTTTAATATTCGTGGTTTGTTGATAAGAATGATTTGCGTATTATTTGACGCATGACAATTACGCTTTTTTAAATTTATAAAAGCCATTCATAAAGCATCTCTTTCACATAGAATTAAGACAAGAAAATTAAAGTCATATTTATTACCACCAACAAATATTTTAATGGCTAAGTTATTTCCTTTAATAAGCGTTTTGCGTAGTGAGCTTTCGCGTAGAGCCCTATAATATAGGTAAGCTAAAATTATAATATAGCTTAAATTGCTAACTAAAATTCTATGATATCATATCAGTAGATTAGTATTTTGTGCAATTCTATTTTGTATGATATGATTTGATTATAGTATTTAGTGCAATTCCATTAGATATACCAATAGAAAATTGAACCTCCCTATAACAACACTACTCTTCTAGTTTCTTAGCCGATACAATATTGGAGCCACAAGAAATAAGCCTCAGGCGAATCGTGGGAAGTTTATACAAGCGAATCATTGCTTTATTAAGTAAATACCAACCCACATATTATATATTCTTTTGGTATGTTAGATGTTTAATTTTGCTGTAGAAATAATGAATTCACATAAAAGATTCCTCTACATATAAAGACCTTCTACATAAGATATTATAATTATCATCTCATTTATGAAATAGCTTGTCTTACATTAATTCATTACTGTATACTGATAAGTTTTGCTAAACAAAAATGCCAAATATTTCTTGAAAGATAAAATCATCACAATTTCAGTATGTAATTTCGATACAATGAAAAAAAAATCACTTAAAATAATTCCTTGTCGAAAACAAGAATATTAATGTCGATTAGTTGGTAAAGAGAAGCTACAAGTGTGCTAATAAGAAAAAAAAATATGTGTGCGTGTACTAGTGTACACACGTAAGAAGTGAAACTTCTTTATGACCTTATTTTTCAAAAAATAATTTACTATATATGCAACTTTACAGAAATACGTCGAATCACGCGTGGTAGGGATAAGAAAAAGATGGCGCGTAACGGAAATATGTCACGCGTAACGAAAAAATG
The DNA here is from genome assembly GCA_029959065.1 of Colias behrii. Taxonomy (NCBI): domain Eukaryota; kingdom Metazoa; phylum Arthropoda; class Insecta; order Lepidoptera; family Pieridae; genus Colias; species Colias behrii. Next base: position 4,128,409 of record JARWMC010000013.1, read on the forward strand.
TTGCACTAAATTTTTTTCCAACCCCGATAAAGAAGTTTCACTTCAAAAAATACACATACACAATACTCTATTATATGAATTTTCCGTGGAAAAGCACGCAAACATTTGTTCGGACGTACGGAACATTCCCAAAAGGGAACGTTGGTTAAAAAAAGTCTTGCAGGCATCTAACTAATTTGCATATTTTATTGAGGACAAGCTACATTCACAAAGTATTAAGGTACAAAGTAAATTTCTCTTAAAAATATTTAGCCGAAATACATGCGTCCAATCTTGAAATTTTAATCTGAAGGTTTTGAAATAACGGAACTAGGACAAGAATGTACGGAATCCCTTGGGGACAGCTGGGTTACAAGTTCTTTGAAACTAAATAACTTAACAAGATATTATTAACAGGGTTGGCACGATTAAATCATTTTGATTTAAATCATGATTTAAATCATGATTTAAATCAACCGATTTTTTCAATAAAAATCAATGATTAAAACAAAAAGGTTTAATTTTACTTCCTTTCACAGAAATCAACATAAAACAGATTAAGATATCTTCATTAAAAACTAGGGTCAACAATTCCAAATGTAGAAAACACTCTTTCTACAGCAGCTGAAGAAGCTATCGCTCCAAACAATTGCTTCACCACTGGAAAAAGTTTGTTTGACATTCAATAGCACGTTAGACTAATCACTAAAGGGAAATCCCCATACTGTCTCTTTAGGCACGCGGCGCGTTCCGTTTCGCACAAAAATATAGTTACTTAAATAATAAAATGAAAAAATCAAAAAGTAATGATTAATTAGGATTTTTTCAATAAATCGTGCTTTATTCGATTTTTTCAAAAAATCATGATTTTTTCCAACCCTGATTATTAATGTGTTGAAAACGCCGGATCTTGGAAATTCGTAGGTATGAAATTTAGTTTAATTGAATCGTACATAATATTTGCTTTTATTGAAATACCAACCATTTGAGGGAATAAGAATGCAAGTTTAAAATACAATATCCAATAAAATCGTTTACTTGAATTGAGTTCTTACAATACGTTACGACCTAAATTTGGAAATATTTTTAGTGTTAATTATCAAGTGACAACTTTTTTAAATATTGAATATTAACTTTTAATGTAAATATGAACATAAATCTTCACTACATAGTATAAAACAAAGTCGCTTTCTCTGTCCCTATGTCACTATGTATGCTTAAATCTTTAAAACTACGCAACGGATTTTGATGCGGTTTTTTTAATAGATACAGTGATTCAAGAGGAAGGTTTTAGTATATAATTTATTATGTTTTAGACAAAGCGGGCGAAGCCGCGGGCGGAAAGCTAGTAATATATATAAATCTCGTGTCACAATGTTTGTCCTCAATGGACTCCTAAACCACTTAACAGATTATAATAAAATTCGCACACCATATGCAGTTCGTTCCAACTTGAGAGATAGGATAGTTTAAACATGAAGGTACCACGGGCGAAGCCGGGGCGGACCGCTAGTATTGATATAAAAACATTCCGTCGCGATCTCCAAAATGTTCAATAGTCCTTTTTATTAATATTTTCAAATGAGTCACAAAAAGTACACTCATTCAAATGAAGTACAAAGAGCAATTGCATTTAGAGTATTGTTTGTACATGTGTACCGAACCATGTGGCACTAGTAAATAAACAATGTGTACATACGTAACAATGCAAACTCGTTTGTGCATTACTGAAAAATCAATAAACCCACCGTTTACCTTCCTTTTTTAATAAACGTAGTGAAAATGCTCACTGGAATGTTCCATTTTTGTGGATATTGTTTTAATTTTTCACCAGCGCTCTGCTTTGTAAACGAATTTTTGATGCGGTTTTTATTTTAGCTTTAGAACAAGTAAACGCTAGTTATCGCACTAAAGAAATTTTATTATTGCAAATTTTACTATTAATACTGTTTGGGTACGTTTTTAGGGTTCCGTACCTCAAAAGGAAAAAAACGGAACCCTTATAGGATCACTTTGTTGTCCGTCCGTCCGTCTGTCAAGACCCTTTTTCTCAGGAACGCGTGGAGGTATGAAGCTGAAATTTATATCAATTACTCAGGTCTACTGTCCCTTGAAGCTGTGAAAAAATCAAACTTCTAAGCCAACGCAATCAAAAGATACAGCCGTTTATGCCGCAAATTTTCGACACTTGCAAGGGAATCAAAACCTACAGGGTGCTTCCCGTGAACTCAGAATCTTGAAATTTGGTACGAAGCAACGTCTTATAGCATAGATAAAGGAAAAATTACGAAAACCATAAATTTTTAGTTACATCACATAATATATTTTTTTTTAATAATTTTAAACTTACTTCCCATTTCCTCATAAACGCGTAGAGGTATTAAATTGAAATTCATACCAAATACTCAGGTCTATAATACCTTTAAGCTGTAACAAAATCAACTTTGTAAACCTTGCAGGTTTGTACGGAATCCTCGGTGCGCGAGTCCGACTCGCACTTGGCCGGTTTTTATTTTTTATTTATAAGTATTTTATACTCAATAACAAATAGGTATACACTATTTCACGAATACAGGCACATAAACGTTAATGGTTATGAATAGTCTGCGAAAAACCTTATGAAAAATTATGTTAAATATTCCTTTTACCTCAATTGTAATTTATAAATCTCTACAAATATACGAAGTAATTGGTATGCAAGCACACGAGTCTTGATTATTATATTGTAATATATTCGGAGTAGAATTCGTCGGAATGCTCAGCTAACCATTCTGGAAACTAAATTTTAATTAAATTTAAGTTGCTCCGTGTTTGTGAATATCGTAACTAACTTTTGCATTTTCTTTTAATAAAGTATTGGACAAAAAATTTAAAAGTATATTGAAAAATGTTAATTAGATCTGAGTAGAAGTTAAATTTATGGATTTACTAGCGACTAGTGTTGCCCAAATTCAGTCTTGGTCTTGCAGTCTTGGTCTTGTTCTTGCGTTTTTGCAAGACCAAGACCAAGAACAAGACCGCGTTTTTTTAGCAAGACCAAGACCAAGACTGACCGTGCAAGACTTGAGCAAGAACATGACATAGCCTGCAAGACTCTTGCGTCTTGCAGCTAGGACTTAGCGCTATTTCACTGAGTAGTTAGGAGTAACAGTTCGGTGTATAGGTAGGTACGCTTAGGAATTCTATGAGACGCAAAAAACTGTATCAAAGAATATGAAAAACTCTACCTATGCGCATTACGACTAATACCATAAACATAGCGAATAAAAAAATATCTATAAAAATCAAACTGAGTGCATGCATAGTTATGTTTTAACCATCGGCACTTTGATAATGCGGCATCAAAGGTTTTGTACTTACTTCTCAAAGAAATTTGCCGCATTTCGGAAGTACATGGTTATGATACACGCGCCGGCGGCTTCTTTTGAAATCTAAAACAATCGTTGCCGCCACGCCGAAATCATAACATTTGACACTATTTGATTGCCGCCATAGGGCGTAGGTATACTCATGCAAAATAATTTCGAATTTTTTTAAGAGTAGGTACCTACAGGTGTTCCAAAGAATAAATAAGTTTCAGAGTGCTTAGAATGAAAATGAATACATTATACCATAGAAATCTAAATAACAAGACACTAGAAGTCGTAAGCGTGCGTGACCTTGTCGCCACTCAGGTGATTTGCACATCACCAGTGCATTCGTCACTGTTCAGTTGCTCTGGAGACGTATGAGTGTATACATGGTGTGTTTCAGCAATTCCCATTGCGGAAATTCTTCCACAAGTTGTAATTATACTTATAAAGGAATAATATTTCATCGGAAAATATTTGTTTTAGAAATAATGCCGTTTTTCCTTAAAATTATAGAATATTTACAAGTATTACGAGTGTCACCATAGTAATCGAAATAACAATGAATGACACAGTCGACCATTCTTATTATCACGTTTGTTCGTATTGGAGCAAAAAGTCTCATATACTTAGGGATGTTATTCTAAAATAAACCGTAAATTCGTGCGTTAGGATACATATTCAAAAGCTTAATTTAATAGATAAGTTAGTTTTCACTAAAATCAAGCTGTCCAATAAAAGGCATAGTTTACTTGTGTGTACTGTTTAGCTTTCGGTTTGAATGTGTTGATTTTGGCGACAGCGGTTTTCATACGAATTATGACATTATAGCACTTCTATGTGTCTTGTTATTTAGATTTCTATGCATTATACTGATCACGCAAGTAGTATTATGATTAGGATAAAATGGTAAGGATAGGTAGTAGATGTCATATTAATTCATTCTAGTAAGTATATATTATAATATTGATTACTTATATGGTTTTAAAAGTTTTTTTCTTTTTTTACATGTTTTAGCAAATGTAAGCTTATAAATCATAAATGTTTATTAAGAAACAGTTACTTCCATGGAAAACGACATATAGGTCAGTTGATTTTTCGAATTTCTTATCAAATCTTCAGTTATTTATTAATCTGCTTGATCTTTACTATGGCTATGTTAATTCAAGTTCACAATGTTCCAATTCTAATACGTTTTTCTAAGATTTAAAGTAAACTTTAATAAATAGTAATAGACTAATAGGTACGTAATTGCAAGACTTGCAAGACTCTTGCTGCAAGACCAAGACCAAGACCAAGACTGGGAGCGCAAGACCAAGACCAAGACCAAGACCAGGTGTATTGGCGCAAGACCAAGACCAAGACTGGCTAAGTCTCGTCTTGTTCTTGCATTTGGGCAACACTACTAGCGACCCGCCCCGGCTTCGCACGGGTGCAATGCTGATACTAAATACACTACAGAAAAACTGAACGTTGTATATAAAAACATAGCGGCCCGCTCCGGCTTCGCAAATATATAGCCGGGCGGCCGGCCGGTAACGCCGCAAACGCTACGTCCCGCAATTTTTAAATCTGTAATATCTTCGAATATATTCACTTAAATCATACGGTGTAAAGGGCCATATAGATCTATATTAAATGAACAATGTATTCAAGGTATTTAATTGGTTAAGGATTAATGCTGTATTGGTTAAAATCGCTTCGAAAATTAGCCGTTATTTGTCGTAAAAAGTATGACAAAAAAAGTTATAGTGGGTTATCCATAAGAGATAGACATATACCATCGCGGACTTTTCTTTTTGATAAAACTCGTAGGGTTCAGCCTGCGTTTGCAATGTAAGCGGAAAAAAAATAATTTTTTACGGCATCACATTAGAAACCTCAAAAATAACAGTACTTCTCCACTATTTAATGGATGTTATTATACATATAAACCTTCCTCTTGAATCACTCTATCTATTAAAAAAAAACCGCATCAAAATCCGTTGCGTAGTTTCAAAGATTTAAGCGTACAAAGGGACATAGGGACATAGGGACAGAGAAAGCGACTTTGTTTTATACTATGTAGTGATTCATCATCAAGACGATGATGAATATCAGTGTAATCTTTAAACTGAAGTATATAATATGTTCGATACGCGATATGTTTCGATACGATACCTACAATAGCTCCTTACAATATCGTACAAGCTATTTTAAGCGACTCTACTATATTATGATTTATGATTATAATTAATCTGCAAGATATTCAAATCAGCCGATTCTACGAAGTGAAACTCACAATCACTTAGAGAACTAACAATACAATATAACATTCAAGTGAAGTTCATTTCATGTTATTTGCTCTTAGTATGAAATAATAAGCACTAAGTCAGGCCAAAGGATTTCCTGCAGGTAACTAATTATCATGTAGGTCTACCATACTGTTCCACGGAATTTTTTTTTTTCTTGCACATACTATGACTTTTATGACAAAGATTATATTACAGTTATTCGTTTACTCCTTCTGAGAACATTTTTATATTGTGACCACGATGACCAGAATGTTACAATAATATTAACAAAACATCTATTGTGTTAATGCTCATGCGTTTGTAAATAATTAAATACCACGTTATTTAAATGGTAAATAGATGGACTTGCTTCTTTATCATTTAAAAGTAATGAATTTAAAATTAGCATCTCTCTGGAATTTGATAAAATTAAAACCTAAATAAAAACCCCAGAATTCAATTAACAATAAAAACAACCATAGAAGAATAATTTCCTTAACTATACATTATTAAATATTATCAATTAATTATTCAACGCTGCTGTAACTATTTGTAAGATAATTAAGTCTGAAATTTTAACCCTTAGAATTAGCAATTTATTCAAGAACGTGGAACCTTTAGAGGGTAATTTGTATGACTTTCGTCTACCGTAAGCCCCCAACACTTCATCGACCTTGTAATTCAGAAGACATGACGACGCTGTCACAATTATATGGTGTATTATGTTCTGTTTCAATGTATAAAACAGTACAGTTTAATAGTGGAAATTTTGTTTTTGGTACATCGATTCCGATAAAATTCGTATGAATATTATTGTCTTTGCAATTGTCCATCGTAAAAAATATATACTTTTCCCTCAAACGATTTTGTTTTATTTTATTGTTACGTATGCATGAATAATGAGAGAGAATTATTTCAGTACGAAATCTCAAAATCAAGTGTCAATCTTCAATGATAAATAATTGTAAATTACTTTTGACATTTTGTTGTCTTTTCATTTCTCGAAAAAATCGAATTATTCAAAGGACGTTTACTCTACCTAAAGACTTTTGCAATAACTTTTTTCTTTATACCATAAATAAGTATAAATAAGAATTAATTTATAATGTTTTTATCATATTATCATATTAAGAAAATAACAGCTACACTCTTTAGAGGTAATTTTTATGCAAAGTCTTCGCACGTACAAGAAAGTTAATCAATTAAGAACGTGGTATGTTTGCGTTAAAATTGAAAATATGAAAATCTGTAAAGAGAATATTCTTCTCTAACTGAATTTAATATTTATTACATCTGTAAGTTACATTCTTGTTTATAAACGTCGTTCAAACTCAGCGTGTTTTAACGAAAGTTTCTGTTTTTGTTCGTATATTTTTAGGCAATTGATAAGTAATGAATTGTGACTTGTCAAATCTGTCAATCTGATCATGTCAAATCGCAGAAGGTTGGTGGAACAATAAAACCGATATATATACCAGTGCCGATAAAGTTGTAGGTAATAAAAAGTTCTACAACTTGTGTATTTACAATTTATTCACATAACCTCAAAATTTAGGTGAAAAATTCAAATAACCATGTTTTTGGTTTTTTATTTTTATCTATTTCAAAATTTATTTTTTTTCTACGATATTTGGTGGAAACTTACTTTATTATGTCCTAAATACACTTTAATTTATTTGATTGAAAATATTTATTTTTACGCCTTATTTCAACTTAATACCAAAAAAACAACATAATTTTCAATCGAAAATTCTGACGTCAAAATATGAGTTTTTTTCAAAAAGTTGGGGAGCCTTTTGTTCATTGAAATCTCTTCTTTCTGACGTTGTAAAATATAATATACATTACCATAGGAAATTTACTCAGAAAATGCATACAGTGTGGTAAGGAGCTTTTACTATATCAGGCACACTTCTCGAACTCTATATTTTCTTTTGTATCGGCCTTTCGGTAACATTTCAAAGGAAAAATTTCATCTGATCAAAGTACTACAGCTAACATTTTACAGCATGTTCATAAACAAAATGATGTCGATAAAAACATTTCAGGTCGTTTGAGAAATTTGCCTGATTTATAGGTAGGTAGGTACAGTCATGTATATTAATATTTAAATAAATAGTTATAACGCAATATGTAAAGGCCTATTTTTATTTATTTATTACACTTTATTGTAATACAATCACTAAATAATAGGAAACAATAGAAAGAAAATATGGTACAAGAAAGATGTAATACAATCGGCGGCCTTATCACTAAGCAGTGATCTCTGCCAGGCAACCAAGCGGTAAAAAAGCGAAATATTTAGTAAATACAATTTTGGAAATAAAATTAGAATTTAAATAACATGAAAATAAAAAAGTATGATACTTACACAAAAAGTACATTATATTATGCACATAAATAACTATACATACATGTATAATAACTATACTATAAATAACATTACATAATATATATACAATATATTATAATAGAAAAATAAATAAATAATTAATGATAATACATACATAAAACTACATAAAGAATATAAAATATATTCTATAATACTAATAAATGTAAATACATATAATAAATATTATACTATTCCGAATTAAAGGCTGATAAGAAGAAATGTTTCCGAACAAGGTTTTTAAATGAGGGTAAAGAGGGAGCAAGTCTTATCTTTAGTGGTAAGGAGTTCCATAGTTTAACAGCAGTGGCAGTAAAAGAATCACCAAAGAAGTTTGTGTGTCGAGATGGGGTACACAAAATAAGTCTGTCAACGGATCGTAGAGAGTAGTTTTCACAGTGTAGAAATGAAAAGTTATTCTTAAGGTAGGAAGGAGTGATGGGATCGAAAAGGATACGGTATAATAATTGAAGGTAATGGAGATTACGTCGAATGCGAATGGGGAGCCACTTGAGTCGTCTACGATATAAAGATACATGGTCGAATTTCCGAAGGCCAAAGATAAATCGTATTAGAAGATTTTGTAGACGCTCAAGTTTCTCCATGCTCTCAACTGTAAGGTCAGGAAAGCACGCATCCGCGTAATCGAGGATAGGGAAAAGGAGGGATTGCGCTAACATAATTTTTGTTGGAATTGGCAAAAAGTTTCGCAGACGCCGTAGAGAACCACATGCAGCGTACACCTTTCGACTTACCTCTTGTATGTGATGAGACCAGGAAAGTGTTTGGTCAAAGGTAACACCTAAATTTTTAACTACTTTGCTATATGGGATGGTAACACCACCAAGTATGATACTAGGCAAAGCACCCCAGTCAATTTCAGAGCCTATCTTTAGAAGCAAATGCAAAGCTATGAAGATTTCGAATTTGTTGTTGAAATGTTTCACGTAAATTTTAACTTTTAATTGATTAATTTCAATTATTGTATTAACTTCATTTTAAAGACCAAATAGTAGGTACATACTGAAAGAAAACTTTAAATGCTGTTCAGTTAAAATCTAATACATAAAAAGTATACGAATACTTTTATGTATCTATTATGAGAGCGTTATCAAAGATTCAATTCTACGATCAAAGGTAAAAGGTTCTTTAAAATTAATAAACTGAAAATTCAAAAGCGATTGAATTACATATGCAAAGGTTAAGTCCACCGTTGAAAAGCTGGATTTAAAAATGTATTCTTACAAATTGCAAGTGTTTACAAAATATATGCTGAAGCGTTATTATTCATGTAAAACATTTCGTGGGAACAACAGTTGAAAATAATAAGTGTAATAATTTATTATTATTATTTATAATATTTTTAAAGTAAAACTTCTTTAGGTCGCGTCATGGCAATACCGTCACGTCATGGAGTAAGGCGACGATTTTGGTATCCAAAGAAGTTTCACTTCTGACATGGTTTTTTACTTATTTTAGTAGAAAACCAAATAAGATGCTACTTTACAACCTTCGTTTTGAACGCTCAGTTGCATTGTAGTCTATATGAACTTATAACATCGTGAAACACAAAGCATTAGTCTGCAAAATATGTTTAATTAATAGTCAAGTTAGTCAAGAAGTGCTTCTCCATATAATTTGTTGAGAGGTTTCTAAGAGACTGCATATAACTTTGAGAATAATAATGTAATTTTCAAACACTGAAGACACGAAATGGGTACTTTACTCATTTAGTATAATTTTAATGGTTTGCAGTTAATGATCGTTTCAGTAATTACAAATTTAAAATATATTGTCATAACATAGTTATATAAATAAAAAGCCCTAAAATCTCCAATAAGACTAATTATTGTTATTTGTTTTAATTTTGATAATTAGTTAAAATCAAACAAAACTCTAATCTTTATTTAATTTTCATTCTCGATTTACGTAGACAAAGCGGCGTAGCACAATAAACAAAATAAATGTGTGCGTGTACTAGAGTACACACGTAAGAAGTGAAACTTCTTTATGACCTTATTTTTCAAAAAATAATTTACTATCTACACTAATATTATAAAGAGGAAAACTTTGTATGTTTGTTTGTTTGATTGTAATGAATAGGCTCATAAACTACTGGACCGATTTTAAAAATTCTTTCACCATTCGAAAGCTACATTATCCACGAGTAATATAGGCTATATATTATCACGCTAAGACCAACAGGAGCGGAGCCACGCGGGTGAAACCGCGCGACACAGCTTGTATACAATATTACAGAAATGCGTTAGTCTAACACGCTCGTCGCTTCGCTCCTCGCTAGTCGCTACCTATTTAAATATTTACACCAGCCGCTGCTGCAACTCGCTCGGTTCGTGCGGTAGTTCAAAAGTTAACCTAAGATGCTCGTCGCTTCGCTCCTCGCCACCTATTTGAATATTTACGCCGGCCACTGCCACGACTCGCTCGCTTCGCTCGCTCCGCTCGTGCGGTAGTTCAAAAGACCAAGGGAAACGCCAAAAAATTCGAGTTATACAGTTTTCAACATATAAAGGATTTCGACTTAGGCGGATTTTGATTGGACATAAAGAGTTTGAGGTTTATTCTTATAAATTTTGAATTCACAAAATCATAATTGAACACCAATCAAGCAAACACGCGTTTACGTGAGTAATAGATCGTATACTCCTAAAAAGTTTTCTAAGAAACAATAGTGTACTTACATTGTCGGCAAGTTCTTAAAGGCGGTAACTTATTTTTGTTCGAACAATAGAAGTAATAAATTCCTAATGATCAAGAAAGTGATCAAGTTGTAAAGGTTGTAAAATAAAAAAAGATGGCGCGTAACGCAAAAACGTTACACTAAATTTTTGTCCAACCCCGATAAAGAAGTTTCACTTCAAAAAAATTTAATGTGAAATCTTTCAGAAGTAAGTAATAAAATAAGAAAAAGGAATGTATGGAAAGTTTCTGCCATCAAATTTTATTCAGTTACGTGATGCGAAGGTATCCAGTTTGGACATCCCTTACAAGATAAATTCACGGGACTTTTACAGAATATTTAAGTGGGAGCCAGGAGGAAAATGGCGCGTAATTGAGAGCTGTCAACATTGACATTTATTGGGAAATGTAACACCGGTTTCTTAACTATGTAGACAAAATTTTATGCTTCATTTTATTTTATGTAGCGTTTGATACTAATTTATAGGTATTAATGATCTGAGATTTGTTATGTGACAGAATAAGTAATATTGTATAATGATTATAACAATACATGAAAAAAATAAGTATTAGATAGCTTGTATATGATGTGGTAGTGACTATCTATTTAGTAAACATACTGGTACGGGAGCTAGTAACGTTTTAAAAAAAGTCATTTTAGTAAAGTAGGGTTTTTGATATACTGTTTCTCTTGCTATTTCGGTTAGAGTCCGGGCTGTCTGGCTGGCGGTAGTGGTTGCGTTTATTAATGCGCACAGGAAAATATCCGTAATTTAAAGTCATTTATTAACGCGTAATTTTTAATCTTTTGCCTTTAGATAGATCCATCAGACATAAATTTTTTTATTGCAAGACGTTTTTTTCGTTGTTAAATAGGTGTCGTTGTTAGATGGAATTTCACTTATTTCGATGACATTTTAATTATTTTGAAATAAAAAATTGCGTTTGGCACCTATTTAACAACGAAAAAAACGTCTTGCAATAAAAAAATTATGTCTGATGGATCTATCTAAAGGCAAAAGATTAAAAATTACGCGTTAATAAATGACTTTAAATTACGGATATTTTCCTGTGCAGATAAGATGCGCACTAATAAACGCAACCACTGCGGCCAGCCAGACAGCCCGGACTCTAACCGAAATAGGAAGAGAAACAGTATATCAAAGAACCAACTATACTAAAATTCTCTCTTGTCAACGTTGCTAGCTCCTATACGATATGAATAGTAGCCGACCGTAGTGGCGTCTCTTTGAATATCTTTTTACACTAAGTACTTATATACTTCATGTTTATATGTTATTCTACGCTTCCCACCTTCCATCTTATGACTAAATACAATTTTAATAGCTTTTACGTAAATGTTATTTCATAATCACATTACGTACTTTGAGTGAATGATATTACATCAGTTTGTAATGGAATTATTCATATAGAAATATATTTCTTAGCTATCCTTGCGCTTTTATACAAAGGAAAATTAGTAAAACATATCCAGCGAAAGAAGGGTTCTAGAAGAGGGAGGCAGTAGAGCGCAATGAATGCTAAATAGTAAATTATAGAGTAAACTTTCAATTTAGACAGCCTTCTTACGTAATGATCAATGAATATTCAGATTTTTATCCAAAATATAAAAGGGTAACAGTTAATCCAATGAATTCTGTATTTCATGAAAGATACAAACAGATCAAATAAATATAGATCGATAAATCATAGCTTTCCTTTCAGAACAGCGCAATTTTGACATGTCTGTATTAGTTGTATACGTAGTATTATTAGTCTGTGGTAATAGGCAGTAAGGTAACTTGTATCCATAATCCAAATAATACATTCCGGTTTAAATAAACATTGCTTTTTATTAATTTAATCCTGGCTTATGAAATTCAGAAAAGCTTAATTTTGAAATGTATATGGCACTAAGGTAACATAAATTGGTATGAAAACAATGCATTCAGGTTTATCCACATTACATACGTCGTACGTGTACCAAGAGTGAACTACACTTTACACAAACTACGTTACAAACTCGGGACACAATCCCGTCACATCTCCTAATGGGCCGAACATCTGTTGCGTCCATTAGAACCGTACACCCTGCTCTTGAAGCGTAATAAAGGTGCAGTTTGCTTTGAACATGCTGTATTTGTATAGTATATGGGTCTAATATGGGTCTAAAATACACACAAATGTACCTAGTTGTTGAAATGTTGGAAGATTCCTTTCGTATTGCATTTGATATCTACAAATGGAAATGGATTGTGACTTTTTAAGTCGTCTATCTAATATCTAATATTTAAAATAAATTCCTACCATATTCACTTGTAAGTCTTAACTTAATGATACTGTTTCTTTTATTAAAATAGCTTTAGGAAATACTTCTAATCTACCATTAAAATCAGCTTGAGTAACCCTAGAACAGAGCAAACTGCATGTTACCGAGTTAAATGCAAGGCGAGAAAAAAAAATCGATAAACAATTGAAATTCCGATCGTTTAAAGAAATTAGGTCACGATTACTTCAAGTACAATACTGAATACACCCTCACGTAACGAAAGACGCATCAAATGCCGCCATTTTTTTGAAAGCGATCTATACAATATAAATCAAATCAATCAATAATATACAGATACGATTCAATATATCTAATGTTTATATTGTTTTTGCAAGCATAATGAAACAAACATCAAAAGTCAAAACATACGATAATGTTTATATTGAAAATATATAACGTTATAAGTGGTTATAATGAAGGACTCCACAGCTTTTCTACAACCTTGAAGAATTAAAAAGAAATCAATACGATAGTTACCCATTTCCTGTACCTGTAGTGAGAATACTTTCTATAAATATTCAATCACGAAACGGAATTGATGAAAGAAAATCGATGTCCTTGAGTCGATTTCAGTTACAATCGATCACAAATTATTTATGAGGCTGTCAATACAAGGTCAAGGTAAACGTTTCATTGGTGAACTTACATGGATACATATTTTATAGGACCACTTAGCAAAGCGTTGGATCGAATACGTATTTACATCAATCAAATACAATTACCTCCTTTGCCGCCTAGTTGTTTGGACTTTAATATAATATCGATTTGGTATATTATTGTTTTTATTACGCTATTTTGGTAGGAATCTTTAATATAGTAAGTATACTACTTAGTATTTTCTAGTGTTTGATTTTACGCGAGTATTATACATTTAGAAATTAAAGACTTTTTAACGGATTTTAAACGCGATTTATTCATTATATTATTTTCCCGACGTTTCGAACACGTTACAGCGAGCGTGGTCACGGGGAGACAAAGTGTTCGAAACGTCGGGAAAATAATATAATGAATAAATCACGTTTAAAATCCGTTAAAAAGTCTTTAATTTCTAAAAAGTATACTACTACTGTACTAAATTAATTAAACTCAAATAACATTTATTACGATTACATATTGTTTTCAATTTGAATTTTTGTCAATAATTTTGATGGTGCGATTTAATAAAGGTAAAAACGTGAAATTTTGAGGCTAAAACTAAAGAATATTGTTTAATTGTTCTCATGCTCAATAATCTTCATAATTTAAATATGCTCTTTTAGGGCCGATTTTTCAATGCTTGGATAAAACCTAAGGATAAAACTTATTCGTCGAATAATGTATAAAACTACCATTTTAAAAACGTATTCTAATTGCCCGTATTTGACAGTTTACGTGACATTTTAATATTATCGTGTACCTAATACTTTATTTGACGGATAAGTTTTATCCAAGCATTGAAAAATCGGCCCTAAATAGAATTATATTGCCTGAAGCTAAATGAAACAACCTACATCTTCGTTTTGATTTCATTTTCTATCAGGAAAAGAAAAACACATTGTGGGAAGATTGTGGGGAGGTTTTTCAAGCTAAGTGTCCAATAATAAATGTTAAAAAACTAATATTTTACAAAAGATTTTTAAATTACATGCAATTTTCAATATAAGTTGACTTATAAGTCGGAAATTGCTTGTCCGATTTATATGAAATTTTATATGTATATTCGGTAGGTTTAAGATTAGTTGTAGAGTCGTAAATTGTTTTTTATACCCCTAAGTTATAAGGGTTAGGTAGAACAACGATTTTGGGTAATTTAGTTTTATGTAAATGAAATATATAGTTAAAGGAAAATAAGTGCATTTTCGTCATAATTGTTCTTTTATTTAAATTAAAATTCTCTCTCAGAGAAGATATGTTATAAGGTGATATTAAAACTTTTTATGAAAGTATATTTAAATTTTTCAATACACCGCCAACAATGTTTGCGTTTATAAGGTTTACATGCTATGAACGTTGGCAATCTAAATTCTGGCAAGAAGTAATATGTGCACGATGAATTATGCATACAGCAGTTAGGATATTGGTTATGAATAAAGCATATCTGCTACTGCTGGAAGAAAGTGAATAGTAAAAGATGCTAAAAGAAGTTAGAGTACCTACTGATAGAGAAATAAGACATATTTTAACCGTATTATGCACAATGATATATATACTAAGAAAATAAAGGTGCAGAGTTTGTTTGAATAAACTCAAGAAAATATCGATGTAACAACAATTATGCGACTTATTACTATCTACCTAATTCCTAACACATGTGTTCGGAATAATTATTAGTCAATTTAGTAAAAAACCATCGGCTCTACAATTTTTAAATGAAGCAGATATTAAGGATTATTTAAATCTCGTTGTCTCTTTCTTGGTTGAATCAAGCGGCAATTTACGGAAATCCGTCTGATTGTAAAAACCTTTTATTTTGGACACGAAACTTGCATTGGATTTAGTTCCACGTGATATCAATTGAAAGGGATGTTTTATGTGCTATCGATGTGAGTTAGGCTAGGTCAGTGAAAGGCTTCGTTAAAACATGTGAAATTTGGGTGGCCTTAATTGTGTCTATAATATAATTAGTTTTGAATGCTTTACTAATAATTGTCTGATAATAGTTACAAGCGTTAATGGGTCTAAAAACTAGAAAAAATAATTTCATCATACCATAATTATGTTTTAGTGAGAGAGAGAGAGAGCTCAGAAAGTAGAGTTGTTGTAGAGTTAAAATTAGATAAAATGATAAGAATATAAATAAGATTACAGCATTGCGTTTAATGAGAATGCAAATATGAAATACCGCAAGTTATCGTGACAAACAATCGTTTTCTTTGTTGTCAGTATAACTTATTGTTTATCGATAACTCGTGGCGTGAGACTATTTAAAGCTGTACAGTTGAACTATTTTAAGAACTTTGTTATGATTGGTTGACGATAATGATGCTTCACCTACTTCATATTTTCTACATACAAATTTTAATGGTTTGTATTATCTAAGAACTTTAAAATAGAAAGGCTGTGACCATAGAAATCTAAATAACAAGACACATAGAAGTGCTATAATGTCATAATTCGTACGAAAACCGCTGTCGCCAAAATCAACACATTTAAGCCGATAGCTAAACAGTACACACAAGTAAACTATGCCTTTTATTGGACAGCTTGATTTTAGTGAAAACTAACTTAAATATTAAATTAAGCTTTTTAATATGTATTCTAACGCACTAATTTACGGTTTATTTTAGAACAACATCCCTAAGTATATGAGACGTTTTGTTTATTTTTGCTCCAATACGAAAAAAATCGGCTTTTCTACAACAGAGGTTGTCAATTTTCAATAGATATAACTTTGAACATAAACTCATAGAAATAAGGTTGAAATTTGTGTTAAACGTGATAATAAGAATGGTCGACTGTGTCATTCATTGTTATTTCGATTACTATAGTGACACTCGTAATACTTGTAAATATTCTATAATTTTAAGGAAAAACGGCATTATTTCTAAAAAAAAAATATTTACCGATGAAATATTATTCATTTATTAGTATAACTACAACTTGTGGAAGAATTTACGCAATGGGAAATGCTGAAACACACCATGTTTACACACATACGTCTCCAGAGCAACTGAACAGTGACGAACACACTGGTGGTGTGAAAGTCACCTGAGTGGCGACAAGGTCACGCGCGCTTACGACTTCTAGTGTCTTGTTATTTAGATTTCTATGGCTGTGACCTACTCTTTTTTCGATCCTATGTAAGATCCTTAGGGACAGATGATCACGAATAAAACACGCGATATGCCTTAATAAAGAAAGGCAAGAAGAAGCAATTTAATAAAGACACAGGGCACATCATGTCCCATATTTAAAGATTGTGCTTAAAATACGGGGCATGATGTGGCCCCGGGGAACATTAAACTTTTATACGTGAATAATTATGGATCGTCTTGTGTAATAGGTAATAGTTCTTCACATTCCATTTTAATATTTTCTTCATTCTTATGCATAGGTATTCAAATTACAGATATACGTACTAAAATAAGAATAATGTTAAGGGTGTAAAATTTAAGATTTTTAAAAATACGATGAAAAAATATAAAAAAATTTAAAAAGCTTCAATTTTTGTTCCAGAACCTTGACCCAGAATGCTGTGGAGCGCAGCGGCAGCAGTAAGATAGTTAAGATGGTCATTGAAAGTACCAAGGCACCATGGAAGAGGTAGCGGTGTGTGGGCGACAGATATAGGCCATCGCATTGGGATGAACGGGACGGACGATCGCGAGGAGATGGCGGTGGAGCTCGCTCTAAGCGTGGCTGTTACTGTCATCTCCGCTATTGGCTTGCTGCTGAACGTGTACATTCTATTCATCATTGTAATAACGAAACAGGTATGTATGGAGTTAATTTACCTGATTAATGAAGTAGGTGAAGCTTTCGTTTCCATGGAAACGGCTGTTTACTAAATCAAGACAATAGTCAAAATTTTGCGAAATTACGTTCTTCGCTTAGTGTGAGGTGAGCGTAGCTTATTCGTGTTGAAGCAACAGAAGCATGCTCTACTTCTTAAGTCTTTAGTTCTTACTTCTTTGATCTTTATGTTTATCTAAGTTAAATTAGATTTATGTTAGAACATTTATCTAGAGGCGTAAATATTTTAACGATGTTTAAGATGGATGCTGATTAATAGATACTCTTTGCAAATAATTTTAGCCAGTCATTTGTTTAAAATATTTTGGGCAGTCGTGTTATGTATATTTTGAAGAAAAAAAATACATGAGAAATATTGTCACTCGGGGAGTCATTTTTTGGATTTGTCGTCATCACTACATAGTATAAAACAAAGTCGCTTTCTCTGTCCCTATGTCCCTATGTCCCTTTGTACGCTTAAATCTTTGAAACTACGCAACGGATTTTGATGCGGTTTTTTTTAATAGATAGAGTGATTCAAGAGGAAGGTTTATATGTATAATAACATCCATTAAATAGTGGAGAAGTACTTTTATTTTTGAGGTTTCTAATGTGATGTCGTAAAAAATTACATTTTTTTCCGCCTACATTGCAAACGCAGGCTGAACCCTACGAGTTTTATCAAAATAATCACTACATAGTATAAAACAAAGTCGCTTTCTCTGTCCCTATGTCCCTTTGTACGCTTAAATCTTTGAAACTACGCAACGGATTTTGATGCGGTTTTTTTTAATAGATAGAGTGATTCAAGAGGAAGGTTTATATGTATAATAACATCCATTAAATAGTGGAGAAGTACTGTTATTTTTGAGGTTTCTAATGTGATGTCGTAAAAAATTACATTTTTTTCCGCCTACATTGCAAACGCAGGCTGAACCCTACGAGTTTTATCAAAATAATGTTCTAAGACCTAAGTATTATACACATTGAAAAGGTCTACAGAAAAGTCCGCGGTGGTATATGTCTATCTCTTATGGATAACCCACAATAACTTTTTTTTGTCATTTACTTTTTACGACAAATAATGGCTAATTTTCGAAGCGATTTTAACCAATACAGCATTAATCCTTAACCAATTAAATACCTTGAATACATTGTTCATTTAATATAGATCTATATGGCCCTTTACACCGTATGATTTAAGTGAATATTTTCGAAGATATTACAGATTTAAAAATTGCGGGACGTAGCGTTTGCGGCGGTACCGGCCGGCCGCCCGGCTATATATTTTATACCCGTGCGAAGCCGGAGCGGGCCGCTATGTTTTTATATACAACGTTCACAGTTTTTCTGTAGTGTATTTAGTATCAGCATTGCACCCGTGCGAAGCCGGGGCGGGTCGCTAGTGTTAAATAAAGTATCAATCTATGGTAGTCGAATTAATAAGTCATTAATTAAACAAAGGTGACATTTAATTATTTTTCTTTTAAATTTATTCATACAAAAAAGGCTTAAACAATTTATTTCGACGTGATTGCCGAACGGACTACCAAGAACGTTACGAAGAAAATGAAAACAAGTCCAAAAACATAATTAATATAACAAAACTCATTAAAACTTGATGTTTTGACTTTTGGCGTTCACGGTGTTTATACAATAGGTATTCACTGATACCCGCAATGTCACTTTAAGTTTGTATTTTAGTTGAGGGCTCGTTTCTCTTGATAAGATTTGACTTTTGTTGATTTAATTACATACCTAAGACGTACCTTCAATATTATTTACCTAGACTATATTTTAAGTATAAAAAACCCTTTGAAAAAATGATAAAGTGTGATTTCGTTTTGCGTGAGTCAGATTTAGCTTGTAGGTATTGTATAATGAAATAAAACATAATTAATTGTTTATATAATAATTAATTATTACGAAGTGTCTAGTCGTCCGCTAAACGGATGAATAAAATAAATTAGTCGTCCGATTACCGGATGAATAAAATAATTTAATCGTCCGATTATTCGGATTACTAGATAACCTTTTAACACTAAAGCTAGTTGGGTTGGACTAAAGCAAAGGGGGCGCAGGACTTTGATTTTTGATGGAGTTGGTGTCATTATAACACCTATTTATTATTGTTTTATCGTAAAGATTACGCTAATATAAGCATGTTTTATAGGAACAACTTTTCTCTAAAATCAAAAATGGCTGAGATATTCGCCCTCAATTCGTTAGGTTAGGTTTGCCTTTAGGTTAGGTTAGGTTAGGTTTCTTAAAAAAAAAACTACACAGAAATAGGAGCCCCGCGAAGCGGGGCTCCGTCGACGCGCAAAAAAAAAATCACGTTTAGGTTAGGTTAGCCGTTAGGTTAGGTTAGGTTAGGTTTCTTAAAAAAAAAACTACACAGAAATAGGAGCCCCGCAAAGCGGGGCTCCGTCGACGCGCAAAAAAAATCAAGTTTAGGTTAGGTTAGCCGGTAGGCTAGGTTAGGTTAGGTTTCTTAAAAAAAAACTACACAGAAATAGGAGCCCCGCGAAGCGGGGCTCCGTCGACGCGCAAAAAAAAATCAAGTTTAGGTTAGGTTAGCCGTTAGGTTAGGTAAGGTTAGGTTTCTTAAAAAAAAACTACACAGAAATAGGAGCCCCGCGAAGCGGGGCTCCGTCGACGCGCAAAAAAAAATCAAGTTTAGGTTAGGTTAGCCGTTATGTTAGGTTAGGTTAGGTTTCTTAAAAAAAAAAAATACACAGAAATAGGAGCCCCGCGAAGCGGGGCTCCGTCGACGCGCAAAAAAAAATCAAATACCTACGTGTGCCCTCCTCCCCCCTCTCCTCCCCCCACAAAAAACCTATAATACGTGCGGCAGTTCTCTAAAGAAACCCCGATAACCTAACTATATAGATAAATAGATGTTATCGGACGATTAAATTATTTTATTCATCCGGTAATCGGACGACTAATTTATTTTATTCATCCGTTTAGCGGACGACTAGCACTGTCCTAATTATTATTTTAATTACGTTTTGATTATGAACAACTGTCAATTAAACTTTTCATGGAATGAAAATTTAGGCTATTGAATTTTAAACACATTATAGAGCCGACCATGTGTTTAAAATTAATGTAGTAGTAGCACAGAATACATAATAGTAGCTAAACGCTACAGAACGGACACTCTCCGCCTCCCGCCAAAATTAAACACTTACCACACCCCGCACGATCAGGCTTAAAATGGTCCATATTTTTCTAAAAGGACGATACGCAACGAAGATTGACAACATTAATCAAATTGACTTAAAGTAATTTTATTATTTTGGATTTGTGATTATCGTTTTTCGTAGAAAATGGTTAGATATTGTGCTGTTTACTTTGCTGTATTTCATCAGAAAAACGCGAATTTTTTTTTTACGCTAGTCACAAATGTGCCAACCATAAAGCGTTAACACACACATTTGCAGTCTCTACAGTGTCAAAACGATAATTTTGTAACGAGTGTCCGGGGTGTGGTAGTAGTAAATAAAGCTTAATTAAAAAAAAATACACTGCAGTAAGAATATAAATTGGTTAATTGCTCCGAATATTGTCACAATGTCTATAATGTCTATATCAACTGTCAACTTTTAATTTAGCGCTTGTCAGTTTTTAATTTAGATATGTCTTTCAATTATTTTTTTATGATCGAAATATAAAAAAAAAATATTTACAATATAAAAAAAAAGTAATAATCAGCGTATTCGTCAATCATACTGGAATAGTTAACAATTATATCAGCATTACTGATAGCTATTAATAAGGCCATTAATAAGATCAAAAATTAATTAAACAAAACTTTATTAAACGAAAAAATTATATTGAATACTAAAAATTAGAGATGAAACGGATAGCAGTTTGGCCGGATACCGGATACCGGATATTCGGCCGACCAAGTGGCCGGATAGCCGAATATCCGGCCGCCGAATATCCGGCGAAACTTAGCCCTTTGCGTAGGCGTCGCGCCAACGATAGGATGGACTCGGATCGATTCGGGTCTTTTCGTTGATGAGTGAAGTTAACAATTGTACAATTTTATTATTGTGTCGATTGCATGCAGAGCAGACACGTGCGTGATCGTTTTTAGGTTATAATTTTATTTGTGCTCTTATTATTTTAAGTACATACATATATACATAGGTCTAAAAGATTTAGCAACGAGAAATGGCATCGGTGAAGAAAAGATCGCCTTTATGGGAATACTTTGACATAAGCAGCAAAATATTTCTCGTGGCGGCGAAGCGAAAAAAGCAGGTATATATCTAATAATAAATAATCTAATTGCAATAATTTTAATACCTATCAAGTAAAATAATATCTTGCAAGTTTCGTAACATATTCAATAATTATTGATTTCGGGGAAATGTGATTCTTACTAAATAAAGCAAATAATTACTCAAAAATATGTTTCTTTTATCTAGATTTTTTAACGTGATAACGTTTTTAAAATCGTTTTAGTCGGGTGACATGTTCAGAAACTTGTGTCACACCAAAACCTCACGAGCGCGATCGCAGGTATAACGAGAGAGAGACGGACCGATCTCCCGTCTCATCTCGAGCGCTGCCACCAATAAGACGTTATCACGTAAACATCTCGATCGTAAACCTACTTTACAAACAACCAATTTTTTTTAATCGGCCGGATGTATATCCGTCTGAATAGTAGCTATCCGGTATTCGGCCGGATAGTATTATGGCGGCCGGATAGGCCGGATACCGGATAGTTACCGGATATCCGTTTCATCTCTACTAAAAATAGAGCACAAGGAGCATACTGATATCACTGTGATCACAAGTAGGCAATAACAATGTATGTAATTGATACATTTAAAAAGGTTAACATTACAACTCGTTCCCGGCTTAACTTTTGTAAGCAATTTATACGAGTTTTCTTTGTAAGGTAAACAATTTCTTTCGGCCTAAAGACGTCAACCTTGGTCCTTAAACACTCGGGAAATTTGATCAAATCTGTTAAACTAGAGTTTCTAGCGTGGAAAAGCTTTCTGTTACAATTTAAAACGAATATGTTCCTTTTGAAGCAGAGACGTGTGAACGAGTAAATCTAATCTCAAATACCCCAGAGTGGTTGCAAATTCAATATGTTTAGTTTTCTTTGCATTGCATATTCAGTCTGAATCTAATGCAGATCTAGCGTGAGTGTTTCGAACTTAAACGCTATGTACATAATACAGTTTTGAGAATTAAACTGTAGTTTGTGGGCATTAAAATTTAATGGCAACTTGGAATTATTTTACACTAGATTTCCGCCCGCGGCTTCGCCCGCGTTTTCAAAGGAAAACCCGCATTGTTCCCGTTCCCGTGGGATTTCCGGGATAAAACCTATCCTATGTGTTAATCCAAGTTACCCTCTATATGTGTGCTAAATTTCATTGTAATCGGTTCAGTAGTTTTTACGTGAAAGAGTAACAAACATCCATACATCCATACATCCATACTTACAAACTTTCGCCTTTATAATAGTACTAGTGGTCCGCCCCGGCTTCGCCCGTGGTACCTACATGTTTAAACTATCCTATCTCTCAAGTTGGATCGAACTGCACATGGTGTGCGAATTTTATTATAATCGGTTAAGTGGTTTAGGAGTCCATTGAGGACAAACATTGTGACACGAAATTTATACATATTAATATATACTACATCAGCCTTACATTATCATCAACTAGCGACCCGCCCCGGCTTCGCACGGGTGCAATGCTGATACTAAATACACTACAGAAAAACTGTGAACGTTGTATATAAAAACATAGCGGCCCGCTCCGGCTTCGCACGGCCACGGGTATAAAATATATAGCCGGGCGGCTGGCCGGTGCCGCCGCAAACGCTACGTCCCGCAATTTTTAAATCTGTAATATCTTCGAAAATATTCACTTAAATCATACGGTGTAAAGGGCCATATAGATCTATATTAAATGAACAATGTATTCAAGGTATTTAATTGGTTAAGGATTAATGCTGTATTGGTTAAAATCGCTTCGAAAATTAGCCATTATTTGTCGTAAAAAGTAAATGACAAAAAAAAGTTATTGTGGGTTATCCATAAGAGATAGACATATACCACCGCGGACTTTTCTGTAGAACTTTTCAATGTGTATAATACTTAGTACATTATTTTGATAAAACTCGTAGGGTTCAGCCTGCGTTTGCAATGTAAGCGGAAAAAAATGTAATTTTTTACGACATCACATTAGAAACCTCAAAAATAACAGTACTTCTCCACTATTTGATGGATGTTATTATACATATAAACCTTCCTCTTGAATCACTCTATCTATTAAAAAAAACTTCATCAAAATCCGTTGCGTAGTTTCAAAGATTTAAGCGTACAAAGGGACATAGGGACATAGGGATATAGGGACATAGGGACAGAGAAAGCGACTTTGTTTTATACTATGTAGTGATGAACGTTGTATATAAAAACATAGCGGCCCGCTCCGGCTTCGCACGGCCACGGGTATAAAATATATAGCCGGGCGGCTGGCCGGTGCCGCCGCAAACGCTACGTCCCGCAATTTTTAAATCTGTAATATCTTCGAAAATATTCACTTAAATCATACGGTGTAAAGGGCCATATAGATCTATATTAAATGAACAATGTATTCAAGGTATTTAATTGGTTAAGGATTAATGCTGTATTGGTTAAAATCGCTTCGAAAATTAGCCATTATTTGTCGTAAAAAGTAAATGACAAAAAAAAGTTATTGTGGGTTATCCATAAGAGATAGACATATACCACCGCGGACTTTTCTGTAGACCTTTTCAATGTGTATAATACTTAGTACATTATTTTGATAAAACTCGTAGGGTTCAGCCTGCGTTTGCAATGTAAGCGGAAAAAAATGTAATTTTTTACGACATCACATTAGAAACCTCAAAAATAACAGTACTTCTCCACTATTTGATGGATGTTATTATACATATAAACCTTCCTCTTGAATCACTCTATCTATTAAAAAAAAACTTCATCAAAATCCGTTGCGTAGTTTCAAAGATTTAAGCGTACAAAGGGACATAGGGACATAGGGATATAGGGACATAGGGACAGAGAAAGCGACTTTGTTTTATACTATGTAGTGATGAACGTTGTATATAAAAACATAGCGGCCCGCTCCGGCTTCGCACGGCCACGGGTATAAAATATATAGCCGGGCGGCTGGCCGGTGCCGCCGCAAACGCTACGTCCCGCAATTTTTAAATCTGTAATATCTTCGAAAATATTCACTTAAATCATACGGTGTAAAGGGCCATATAGATCTATATTAAATGAACAATGTATTCAAGGTATTTAATTGGTTAAGGATTAATGCTGTATTGGTTAAAATCGCTTCGAAAATTAGCCATTATTTGTCGTAAAAAGTAAATGACAAAAAAAAGTTATTGTGGGTTATCCATAAGAGATAGACATATACCACCGCGGACTTTTCTGTAGACCTTTTCAATGTGTATAATACTTAGTACATTATTTTGATAAAACTCGTAGGGTTCAGCCTGCGTTTGCAATGTAAGCGGAAAAAAATGTAATTTTTTACGACATCACATTAGAAACCTCAAAAATAACAGTACTTCTCCACTATTTGATGGATGTTATTATACATATAAACCTTCCTCTTGAATCACTCTATCTATTAAAAAAAAACTTCATCAAAATCCGTTGCGTAGTTTCAAAGATTTAAGCGTACAAAGGGACATAGGGACATAGGGATATAGGGACATAGGGACAGAGAAAGCGACTTTGTTTTATACTATGTAGTGATTAAGATTAAGATTAAGATTGAATGACACGTGCATACTAAAGTTGTGTTGTCATCTATTCGTACTTTACGCAAGAATTACAAAAAAATTAACATAATTTGTTAATTTGAATTGGAAAAAATTTTGTTGATAATATTATCTATTATTGTATCTACAGTATGAAAACACAATAAAAGCTCACCAATAGATTTACCACATACATAACAAAGCAATTTATTTCAATTTTTTTATAGGAACAGAGAATTTATTTTGTTGTTATTATAACTAATTGCCATTTGTGCCCAGCTGTAATTCAAGATTTAGTATGTAAGGGAGCTACGATAGGCAATTTTACCGCCTTTGTCTGCCCTCTTGACACGAAAAAACCCTAGTGGCTGAATGTGGAGTGTCATTGTCATTTGTTGAAAGTCATGCACCTTGAAAACCTTGTACCGTCGTTGAAATATTATAACCAATTAGATAAATCTTTAAGATTAAAACTTCTTCATAAAAAAACGGTTCCAGCAAAGATGGAGCTACGAAAATTAGACCAGTACTAGGTATTTATCTACAAGATGTATTAAGATGCTTTGAATACTTTACAAATTTAAAAATATATCAAACAATTGTTTATTGGTGTTTTAGAAAAAAAAGATAGAAGAAGAAAAATTGTTACACGAAACTGCAGTTTCATCACAATTGATCTTTGCACTCGATATTTCTTCGTAATTTTGAATAACAATTCCCGTAGTAAACCACTTTTTCACGAGCAAATACTAAAGTTTTAAATAAAACCCTCGAATATATTGTTATAACCATTTCGTGCGCCTCATTATATCCTTGTTAGTCGGTTAATGGTGGTTCCCATACACTCGGAGGGCATAAAATCTTTCCTGTTAAACGAGCGCAAAATGGCGAAGATTAGGCAAAATATTAGAACAATAAAGAAGAATATGAATGTGGTTATGGTTTGGAGTAATATTTGTGTAAAATGAGTCAAGTATGTCTGTAGTATTATGTTGGTAAAGTAATACTTCATTGCTAAAATAACAATACAAGATAAAGACAAGATATTACAAATAAAATATTTAAAGAAAGTCCATTGGAATAATTCAAGAAAGATAGGCATATTATAGTTAAGACGATACACAAAAAAAAATCCACTGCTTGGTGGGCGGAGTCTAATAGCTCGCTATCGCGAACGCGGGTGTGCGCGAAGTCATTCTTGCAAACTCGCCGCGCTGCCGCTGGCCGACTCGGGACAAACATGTATGGAGTCGTCATACAGTTATAATATTGTTATACATATATTTAATTGTTGATTTATTGGTTTTATTTTCTTGCTTATAAACAAATAATCTTCTTTTTAACAACTACTTAGACATAATTAATAATTATTATTATTTCGTAATGTTTACTTTATTACAAAATAATACAGGTTATAAATAATCTTTAAAATAACAAAAAATATTGTTACTCTGAAAAAATGAAATGGTACTCAATAACGCGGACTACTGAATTGATTTAGATAGAATTTGATGCTGACGTAGATATTACATCATGCCCAGAAATGAAAGGTACTATTTCTGAAAGAAGTTATAAACCCTAATTCTTCTCAGTCAAAGTCAAGAGTGGAAGATATCACTAATACAGTAAAACTGATGCGAAACTTTGGATGTTAATTTGTATATTTTTTTATTAGTTGTTACTTAATCACGTCAAGACTACATTACCAATTTTGATAAAATATAGCTAATTGCCTGGATTTACACATAGGATACTTTTTATCTGAACTGAACACTTCTGTGGGATAAAACAGGATTCACGATATAACCTAATTCCACGCGGGCAAAGCCGCGGTCGGAATGATATTTTTTTAAATAAAAAAATTGTTTAAAAAAAAACACAAAATATATTGACGCATGTATTTATGTTTTGCACTCTATTATAATTGTAATTATTCATTACAAATAATCAAAATAAAATAGCCAGAACAAAGTTAGGCCCTGGTAGGGTAGGTAGGCAGGTACAGCAATGTGAGACGAACACTGGCTTATTTATACCAATAATAATGTATTATAAACATTAAATTAAGTTTACTTTCTAACAATAAAAATACATAATATTAGCTAATGTGAAAACGAATCAACCAATCATCCCACAACAATGAAATGTGCACACAAATATTCATCCAAATCGGTTCATGTGATTAGGAGGAGTGACTGCAGCGCCATCTTCCGGGCCCAATTGTGTTTCCAGATCACCCAGGAACTCAATTTAATATACTTACACAAAATTTTTCGAAATGAAAACTCACATTACTATGTAAATATGAATATAAACCTGTTTTAGTACTAAGCAATTTCCCGCACAGGTGTAGTAAGTATAAATGAAATAAATATCAACATCAAATTCTTTATACAACATACTTATCTACCTCCTACTAAGAAAAGTAATTCTTGAAATTGTTTCGTATTTTTTTTTAAATATAATACTACTCCAATGAGCTCCTGTTCCATATTACGTCCACCATACTTCCACTAAGTTCACCATGATTTTTTATTTCTTTGCACTTTGTTGCTTTTTGCTAAAAATGGAATCATGCGATAAAACCAGTAGAGCGTTGATAACATACATTTTTGACTGAATAAAGGTACTTACGAAGGAGTGGGTTCACATTGTGAACAATCAGTGGGTTTATTTTCCTTCTGGATTCCGGATTTCTGAAAAGATTATCTATGCTATAAATGAAAAAATCTTACACATTCGTTATGTACTTAAAACAGGGGTACATATCAAACATCGTCTATAATACAATTATCATCAAATTTAAAATAAAACCAACTTACTTTATTAATTTGTTCTAATTGTAAGCATTCTTTTTCCTCCAACCTTTATGTTTCTTCTTCTTATTTTCTTTATTGTCCCCATTTGTCTCATTTTGTCTTATCGTGTTGTCACCCTTTTTTACGATTGCGCGAGCGACAGAAGTTCCCCTTGTGACGGCCGTAGCGGGAATGACTCGTGCAGCGATCGGGGTAGGAAGGTACAGGGCGGCTCTCGCTATATTGGCTGGTCGCGCGCTAATTTCAAGTATTTCTTGTTTATTTCAAAACCATCGCATATTTCAAAATTCTAACTCGGTAGACGTATAGGTTGTATATTTTATAGTTAATATCCAAAAAGTCGTAACTTTACGTTTGTTATTTTGAAGATGCCAGAGATTAAAAAAAAATAACAATGAGAACTTTGTATTTTTTTTCTATCGAGAAAATATCATGGAATCATGTTTCTAAAACGGTAGACGTATTGTGTTACTATTGAACTTTCTTGTCAAGAATTTTCATCACGACAACTTTAATAATATAAAAATTACGAAGGTTTAAAAAGGGCCGTAAATGTTAGAAAAATTAATTCATCACCTAAAATTAACAATTGCGTTGCAGTTGCGTTTAAGTTTGCGTTTTAATTTATTCATAATAAAGTAATAGATTGCTACAACTTTTAAATTGCAAGCGGTTTTTAATTAAAAAGTGAGAGCATTAATGCGCTCTTACGGAAAGAGATATTTAAAAATATAGTTGTTAAAATTGCTATCCATTTTTTAAATCTTGTTGCCCGAATTTTTAAAACTAACCTTCTTTCTTAATTAATAAGTATAATATTTTCAAACATCAGAAACGGTTTTTTTTATTATAAGCATACAATTTTCATTTTAATCATCATTGCAACTAGTTTATTTTTATAATTTATATTTTATTCCATAGAAAGTTTAAAAAAAATTGGCAAAATTTAAGAAAAAAAAATATTTTCAATTTTAAATAAACTGGTTGTCATTCTCACAATGGCTTAATACTCTATTGTACTAGTGGTACGTGTCATTCACACATAAAATTCGCAGAAAAATCTGCCAAATATATCTATGTACAAAAATAATACATCAAATCATTAGAAAAACAATAGTTTTTGGGTAACTAAGGTACAATTATCCATCCATCCAAAAATACACCAGAAATTGTCTTCTACGAAATTTTAGCTTCTCAATTAATTAAACACCGGAAAGTTAATTAAAACGTTCCGTGAAACCTTATATTTTGATCACGTTTTTATTTATGACGCCTCTCCAATGTTTGCCGTTCTTTTTCACTGCTCTTACAAAAGTTAATATACAGCTATTAAAGTCATCTGCAAATAACGTGACAAACATGCTCTTTTGAAAGCTTCAATGTAATAACTTTGCTATCACTTAAAACATAATTAGCCTCATAGAAAAATGTTTTAAGGAAAGTCGGGGAAAAAGTGTCGACTACTACTTCTACAGAATAAATTGTTTGCGCGTTGTTGGACAATTTAAATGGAAAAATGCGATAAGTTTTGCATATTATCGGACATCTCAAACATGAGCTAAAATATTTATTTATTCAACTAGGTTTCTTTGCATCGTCATACAATACAGAAATTAAGCACATCGGTTTGGAAAGCGGTTTCCACAGACATGAATGGGCTATTTGTCATTTTTCTCAGACAGCTTGCTAGATCTGCGGAAACACAAAACTTACAAGAACACTCGAGGCAATTTACACATATTGCGACAAGAAACAAGCCTTGAAGGTACAATGATCTCTGAGAGAAGCGTGCCAAAAAGGCTTCCAACGTTATCACTTTATTGCCAAGACAGCAGGTCTAAAATGTTAATAACGACAAAATGTTCCGTCATAATCCTCAGCGGAACATTTGCTAGGTAAACAGTTTGCTTCGGTACTGCGATAACGCTGTTCAGCTAAGCTGTGATTATCACCAGCTTTGTAACCCGTTTATAGACATTTCGGCTCCCCGTGTTTATATTACACTATTACATCCCTTACATTATTTATTCATTAATTTACAGCATCCGTATTGGTCCGTTATTTGGATTAAAGCGCTCTCTTAAGTGAAGACTGGATCCTTGCTTAAAAAGTAATTGTTTCTGTGTTATAATTTGTTCTTACTTTCAAATTTGTTATGACAATAAGGTTAAGAATATGGTTAAGAATACTAACTACATTTTCATTCAAAACTAAAGTCGAATTGATTATGCAAGCTTTCATAGTAATTTTTCAGCGTTTTCAAGAATTAATACGTTTTTATAATCTATACTAATATTATAAAGCTGAAGAGTTTGTTTGTTTGTTTGAACGCGCTAATCTCGGGTACTACTGGTCCGATTTGAAAAATTCTAAATAGCATAGCTAGCTTAGACTATAAGTGTAAGCAAAAAGTTCGTACGATACAGAGTTAGTTCCTTAAACTACAAAAGGTTTAACCAGTAATTTTTCATTAAGATCACAATGATACTACTATTCAGGCACCAAATGAACGAATAAATCGCAATAGAACACAAATTACACGATTTGATTAACACAAAGAAGCTTAATTGCTATTTACGCTGGCTTTCAATCCTCCACAAAGTTTTAATGTTGATTCAGATTTATATTCACTCGACCATCCTGAAACGTTTCCTACCGGTCTTTTAATTATTACAACTGTAATCATCGCCAGGAATATTGCTTAAAGATACAGAACTACGAAGATATCTTTAATGAATAAGCAATACCTATCTATTACTTTCTGTAGCGTTAATGCGGAAAATTCTAGATTTATTGATGTCTTTTTAGAGCGATTTTGTTTTAGTAACATGACAGTTTCTAAATATTCCAACAAATCAATTAACACATCAATGAGATGTTTAGTTCTAGTAGGTATATAATGGCATTTTTGTTGTTTTTCAGGAAAATTATATATATTCATCATATTATATATTCAGGTATATAAATTTTACGTAGGTTCCAATCTTATTATACAGGGTTACTTGTAAAACACCAGCAACCTCGCAGGACAAGATAGCTAACATCATAAGTAACAACATTTGTTCTACGACTTTTGGCATAACGCAATAAATTATTTTTAAATGATTTTTTAAACTTTTATTGTACTCTCCTTACATTTGTAAGTCTATGTTCTATTAATTATCGGATGGACGACGCGACGCCCCCTTCCCCCTCTCGTTCGCTTTTTGTTTACGTAATTTTTGGGAGGCGTAGAGTTTATAATATTCAGACGGAAAATTAAATGAATATTTATTTTTGTATGAAAATAAAATCTAACAAATTATCAAAAGTCGTAGAACAAATGTTGTTACTTATGATGTTAGCTATCTTGTCCTGCGAGGTTGCCGGTGTTTTACAAGTAACCCTGTATATAAATCTCGTGTCACAATGTTTGTCCTCAATGGACTCCTAAACCACTTAACCGATTATAATAAAATTCGCACACCATGTGCAGTTCGATCCAACTTGAGAGATAGGATAGTTTAAACATGTAGGTACCACGGGCGAAGCCGGGGCGGACCGCTAGTTTATTTATAAGTTTAACTCATAAATTAAAATTCGTTTAATAACATACCTGAAAATAAAAGTAACAGTATCTCCAGAATATAAATTATTTATGTATTTTCCTTTTATATCGAACGCATAAAAGCTTTGTCTATAGCGCGATAAGGCAAGGTATTTGAAGCCTTAATATGAATATAAAAAATAAGCGTCGATTTAGCATTTTTTATGCAAAATTTGGCTTGAATTGAAACCGGTGTTTAGATCAATATAAAGAAAAAGATTTACCTTGTATTTTTGTAACAGTTTAGTAAGCAACCATATTCCTGAAATACAGATATTAAAAGTATTTAAGGAAACTCGCATGTTCGATAAATAATTTATTACAAAAACGAAAAGAAACAATAACAACAAATAAAACAAATAAAAACAAAACATAAACACGATAAGCTCAGGACATCGTAGTGGAAATAATTAATTGCAAAAATGTAGCATCCGTTAGTTCTCTGAAATGGAACGTATTTTTATTTTCATGGCTAATTGTTTTCATAACATATTCATCTGTTTTATAAATTGTTGTGTCTGGATATGTGTTGCTTAATGAGCGCAATTTCGACATTAAATCCTGAATATTCGTTATTGTAAACAGCTTTTTGCTATTGTTACTTTCGATTTTATTGAAACTGTTATCTCTCTTCTTTCTTATGGGTATTCCTTTTATATCTTCTTCGTAATCTTCTTCACTTTGTTTTTCACCCTTCTTTAGTTTTTCTCTGCTATCATCCCTTAAACTAAAAAGTATGTGAATTAATGGTCGTACTTTTTACATTATCTCAAAAAAAAAAAAAAAATCTAAAGGCTAACAGAAACGGATTTTTTGCTGTATATAAAAGCTATAAACTTAGAATGATTTAATTTGAATTATCAAACTATAATGGTACATCGTACTAACCTTGGTTCGTCATATTTATCAAGGAGTAGCTTTTCGTTGAACGCGTCCATTTCCTCTTTAATATCTTTTCGTATGTTTGTCATAGCATTTTGGAACATTGGCGGTGTCGCTGTTGTAAGGCTTGGTCTAAATTGTGTTGGCATTGGTCTGGGTCTGCTCGGTCTACTCGGTCTGACAGGACCAGGTCTGGGCGTGATGGGAGACGGTATAGTTGGTATTTCATTATACGCATCAAAGTCATCTCTAGTTAATGCGTCTGGCTTTCTGAATAATGCTTTCCAGTTACTGGGATGGTGAATGGCTTGGTCTGGTACAGCCAGACGTAGAGAATTAATTGAAGATGGCTCGTCAAATGGTGGAACTTCGACTGATATTCTGGGTAGCATGCGTCTCCCGCTTTCTTGTGTCGTTTGCGGTGGCTGCAAAATACAACATATAATTTTGGTAAGGGTCTATAAATGGGTTTTGTAACTAAGATTGTTGAATGCGTTTTTGTGCAAATAAAGAATTTGTAAGAGCAAAAAAGACTTGTTGTCATAACATGTATTGACGCTTTTTCGCATCGATAGATGGAAATGATGAAAAGGTTTCCGAATCATACATAAAATCCTTCAACTGTTCACAATAATGATGATCGAGTTATTAAAGTTTATTGCAAATGTGAAATGTGTGTAAACTCAGCACCAATAGGGTTCATGGTGAAACTATAATAACCTCCGTAGGGATTTTTAAGTGACTAATCAATTATGCTATGATAAATATTTTTATGTTTATTAAATTTTGTATAAGATAGTTTAAAACAAAATTTAATAACCTTCGGTCTCTCTTGTAGACGTCGCTGCGCTTCTGCTGCTTTTCGCATATTTATAATACTTTGAACAGCTTTCATTTGATCCAGCGGCTGTGATGGGTAACGACTCATTATCTAAAATTAAAATAAATAATCAAAAACATTTATTTATAGTGATTACCCTAAAACAGCTATTAATTTTCCCGCCTAAGATAATATTATCCTTGATCCTTTGTGAACTCAAAGGTGTAGTTTAAATAATGTAGGCTTTACCGTGGTTAAGTTTATCGAAACAAATTATTAATTAACTCACCTTTTAGAAAGTACAGGGTGGACCAAAAGTCCGTTTAAATTTGAATCGGTAGCTGCAACAAGCAGCGACAACGGGTTTTGGCGGGAGGGGTACGTAGCGCTAGAGCGGCCTATGGGAATTCAGTACCATGGAGTCGTTCAGCGACAAGCAACGAGCATTCTGTGTGCGCGAGTACTACCGCAACAGCGATTCTTTCACGCTAGCGCAACGAAAATTTTGCGTTCATTACAACATACGGCGTAAAAATGAAGCTCCGTCAGTTCAATTGATTAGGAAATGGGTACAAAAGTTCGAGGAGACAGGTTCAAGAATGAATCAACCACGATCCGGCCGACCTAGAACATCAAGAGACCCCGAAAACGTAGAGCGTGTAAGAGCGTCTGTTCGTGAAAATGCTGTTACAGAGAATACAGAGCGGTATATTGCCATGCTACAGGACTTTTTTACACCAGCGCTATAGGAATTCGATAGTTTTAATCAACGAACGTGGTTTCAGCAAGACGGGGCCACATGCCACACTTTTAATGACTCACTAAGCGCTGTTCGTGAAATTTTTGGAAAAAAAAGGTGATCTCTAAAAGAGGTGACATTAACTAGCCGCCTCGTAGTCCAGACCTATCCCCAATGGATTTCTTTTTATGGGGATACCTTAAAAGTAAAGTTTTCAACAGTAATCCGGTGTCTCTTGATGAATTAAAAGTCAATATTCGAATGGAAATGAGAAACATTTCACGAAACACTTGTGAGGCCGTCATTGAAAATTTTCGCTCCAGATTGCAGCAGTGTCAAAATAGTGAAGGATCACATATGGACGATGTGATTTTTAAAAAATAAAATCCCTGTTTGTGTATTTTTTAAATAAATAAACAGATTTAATCTTACTTAAATCGTTTCTTCTAAATCATCGTTTGAAATGTAAACGGACTTTTGGTCCACCCTGTATTACCTATTTATTATTTTATTACAATATCAATTAAGATGGATCATATTATATATTAATTAGTATAAGTGCATTATATCATGCTCCAAATTGATCTAACAATTTAGCATTAGCTTTATTACCATACTAATCTAATGTTGATCGATTCGAGTTGTCTTAATAATATAATTCTGTTAAGCTTTATTAAAGGGACTAAATTACATTAGTGTTTCACATAATATATTTGTTTACAACATCTATATGGTATCCATGACGTCACCTGGGTTGACCAGAATATAATATCGTTCAGGAATAATGTAGCTGATGAAATTTGAGATTTTTATTATCCATTCCAAACATACAAATATATCATCAAATACACTGGATGTAAATAATATAGACATACTAGTAGCCTTCGTCACTCTGGAAAAATGTAGATATCTATCTGCCGTAGTTATAACAATTTTTAATTTTTGCCAATATGTTATTATTAGTTTTTGAGTTAAATCGTCACAAACAGTCATTAAAAACATGTTCGAAATATTAGTATAGACAAATAACTTTTATTTTTAATAAAGTTAAGATATAAAGAAATAGATATTTACGTCAGCAACTGCCAGCTCGGGGGTAACAATTTCACTTTTAGAAGTATCGCCGGGAGGTTTAGCGGTCAGTTTCATAAGAGCACCTTCAAAGTTGTTTTTGTCGTTCGATTGAAAAATAGAATCATCCAATCGTCTCCCAGATCTTAAAGTTGTCGTTTCGTCTTCTGAACCGCCAGTTATAACTGAAAGAGACATTATATTTCCTTTATTTTACACCTATTTATTAAAATATTGGAGTAAATAAAGCAAAGTTACTGTGGGCTCACCCAAATTACAAATTGATACTCGAAAAGCCTGTAAAGTCTATTAATATTAAGTCGATAGCCGAAGTACTTCTAATATTTAGTACGAACCCTTTGCTTTCAAAAAGTGCTAGTGATTTCAAAAATAGTGCTTAGACGTCTAACAATAACACAGATGGTATTTATATTGAATAAATTTAACATACAATTGTATTAAATATGAATACACAAGAATTTAAAGAACTCTTTTTCTATAAAGCTATAATATCACTCACGATTCTGGTCTCCAATATGCCCAGCCACTGGCATTCGTCCACTTCTTCGCCAGTCTATGTCGTCAGCGATCTCGTCATCAAAAACACCTCGTTTGAGATAGATGGATACATTCGTCTCTGTAATCATATAGAGCTATTAATTAGTCGTCGAGATTTCTATTGTTACATTTTTGAGGACTGCAATACTAGGGAAGTTTCTCAAATAAGTTAGTAGTACGTACTATTAATAATACACAAATAAATTGGAACTCTTATAATTTCACTACTTTAGAATGTGAAAAAAGAACGATTTGCTTAACATCTACAATTTCATGTTAAATATAGTCAAGATCTTCCTTAAAATGGAACATGAATTTATAATGTAAAATATATTCTTTAATATCCTTTTGAGTTCGCTCCATAAAAATGTCGTATAATTTTGTTTAATTTATTAAATGATCTCTGTTTTGAAGCTAGAGTCAATTTAATTATAAGTGATTAAAGACAATTATTGATACACCTGAGACACTATATAATGAATAAAAACCTGCTTAGTGCTCTTCAGAAATTACCTATAGCGTTATAAAATTTTACATCGATATTATTACATCATAACGTACTTCCTAAATCCTAGTTATTGAATCATTTTAGACATACTTTTAATAACATTAGATCAAACTTTGCGGAATTGAGATATAACTCATAATTCTATCAAAAACATTGAACAAAACCGCAATAAATCACTATCATATACTTCCAAAGCAAGAAAGCTCGAAATAGATGACCTTTCAAATCGACGTACTCAGCCAACGAGTAATTGTAGCCAAGAGCGATGCCAGACATGGAGGCGGTGACCAGCGAGCAGCAAACCGCTGAACTGATGCAGCATGACATTGTAAATGTCCATAATCTGGGAAACCATGTGATTAGTGGAACATCTCGTATACTTAGGGTGTAGTTGAGCCACATTTTGAATTGAAATTCAAGTCATTTTATTGCATGAACACATTATACCTACATGCTAAAAAGATTGTATTTTTTTTCCTTTGGCCTAATAATAGCTGTAAACTGTCTCGCGTTTTGAATTCAAATTTAAGTTACTGTATTGCATGTAGGTACTCGTTGTACACGCAATAAAATATTGGGTATTCATTTCTCTCCGTCTAATTAGACGTTCACTGTATTATTATATTGATATGAACACTAAGTTTGTTAACAAATTGCGAGATGGGAGAACGGACATACCTCCTTCATTGATGTTTGAACTGTCTACTTTGGTACAATAGGTTTCCCGGTTTCTACAAAAATATAGTCGATCTATTTTAAAATTTCCCCAAGGGCTATGTTAGATAATTTGTTATATAGGTACAATATACACTACATACTTTTGTGACAAATAACAATTTTGATAGATATTTCTTAAGTGTTTTTTTTTTCTATTTAGAATTATTGTTTGTTGTGTTTCATTCGTAATAAAATGTAGGTGGCCTTCGTCTTTATAAGAACATTATTTCACATTTATACCAAATCAAATATCAAATTGAAGCAAGTATGTACCACATATTATAAAGTATTTAGATACGCAGTACTACATTACTATTCTCTGCATTGATAACCTCTCTATGATTTACAATGAATACAGATAATATAATACCATAATGTAGGCACAGAACCTACAGACAAGTGTATTGTTTAAAACAAAAGTCAAGTTGCAACTCCTAGATTCGAAACATATTTGAACAGCAGTAGCTCCAGTTGTTTGAATATGTTTATATTCATCTCGTAACTTCTGTTTCATCGCAAACTTCCGATTTTATTCCAGCTTCCGAGACAATATTGCATTGCAATGTGACTCAATATGAAGTTAATGCAACAATTTATACTGAATAACATAAAACAGACATGAGAATAATTTAAATTGTTTTTATGTGTAGGAGATTTAGTTAAGGATTTGCACTATGAAATGGATAGATGATTGAAATTTAAAAAAAAATTGGTCAAAGAATAAAATAAATGTATTGCAGGCACTTTTATAACACTGATCTACTATGATACACACATAACCCGATTCGATATCTAATGACTTGTTTTTTAAAGTTTTCTAGAAAGTAGAAGAGATAATTTAAAATATTTATCATGTACATACCTACATATAATATATTTTGATCTCAAATGCAGGCAAAGTTTTCTTTGTACTAAAGTACGGTGGGTTTCTGGTGATAAAGTTTTGAATAAAATATTTATATAACATTTACCTTTGAATAAGATCTATCATCCAACCACAGCACGTGAATATACAGCACATGGTGTTTAAAATACGTCATTTACGCCAAATAATTAATTTCCTTGTCCTAAAAATGGTAAAAATATGAGCAAAGAAGAATATTGGTAAAATAAAGTACATATATGGTATTTACTTACAATTTTTACTGAGAAGAATCGACATCTATATCAATTCAATCACAGTCATAATTTTGTAATCATCACCGAGATTTACATCTTAATCCATAGCCTTAAATTAAATCAATAATTAATTTTCAAAACTACATTCACTTCTTGATCATATTTACAACTTCAATCAAAAAAGACTGTCAATTTGAAGTCATGTAAAAAAGGTTGATTTTTTTAAATATAGATACAGACTTTATAAATTCTGTTCTAATAGATTCAACCAAAAGGGATTTTTCTTGGTCTCTATGATGCTCTTTGCACTGGTGCTCTTTGCATTGATAACAGTTCTTATGATTTAAATTAATATTTTATGTTGACATCTAATTAATATAAATTATTTAAATGTAGTTAAAAGTTATTTTGAATTGTCTGTTGTCTTGTCGTAAGTAGAATATACCTATAAATAAAAGGACTGTTATCTCGATTATACCTCCTTAAAATATGCCCACGTTTAAATACGCTAGATAGAAAATCAATAAGATCTGAATATAACAAGCTAAACAAGATATCAAAACAAACACGGTTATTTGAAATAAGAGGTGTATTTATTTAAAATCCATGAAGATGCATCAAGTAGGTTACCGGATGCTGTTCGAGGAATGTTCGATCGATTTGCGGAAACTGCACGACTTGCTATATCCTATTTCTTTAGAATGCTTATAAAAGTGAATTCTGTTTTGTTTATCATTCAAAATATAGTAAGAAACCTATTTCAGACACCAGTCCCTCACAACACTAAATAATAAGCTCACTTTGTCCATGACAATGTATTTGCAAGCAATGTATCTACCTATTGTTGTGGAAAGTCAAATTACCTTATATTTTATTTAAGTAAACTTTTTTAAACGTCACTTATCATTTCTTCCCATGTGAAAGCGAACGAATCCAGACTCAACCATTTATCGATATATATTAAAATACTTCTGAAACAGTTCAAAACTAGTTGTGACGTTTAGCCACTGTTAATTCTATTGTCTGTAAAACATTCAATTAACTATTCCCTTTTGAAGCATGATAGGGCCCGCAAGGTACATTTCTGAACAGAGCTGAATATTTTATAAATTCTAGTGGCTTTATGAAACCTCATTCCGGCGTCTATTTCAGTAACCCTTGCTGTTTTTGCTAATTAAATCGCATACCTTGTCTTACGTAAAACCAAATTAATGCTAAATACACAATCATAACTATATTAATATTAAGGAATATTTGGATCGTGTATTTAATAAATTATAAACATAAGTTAGTGTATGGAATTTCAATTTAATTTGCGTATAATAGGTAAGCTCTAGGAATGTGTTATAAAACAGATTAATAGTTAGAAGTTAATTGATTCATTTTCAGGCTGATTTGATTGGGTTGCAAATAGGTTTTCGGGTTCAAGTTCATTGTGACGTAATTGTATATATTACAATTGGCTTGTTTCCACTGGAAATAGCCACAGTTGCACAAAACTTGGACAAGAGAACATTTTATATGTTATGCAATAGGTATTATTTATTTATTTATCAATTCTTTATTGCACTTAAAGAGAATAAAAAAGAAATACAGACACTTAAATATAGCTTAAACTAAGTACAAATGGCGGTCTTATCGCTTTAGAGCGATTTCTTCCAGACAACCTTTGGTACAGTAGAGGAAAAAGTATAAAATAAAATAAATAGGTATATGATTTATTTAAGCACAAATGACTGGAAATATTTGAAATTCTAAAAAACACACCTTGTTGTGGAAATTTTCGCTCATCCAAACCTACAAGAATAGGACATAATTGAAACAAAGTGATAATAATAAAATAAATCTTTTGATAAAATGTTATTACAAATATAAATTTAATCTAGCTTATCTTCTTCTTGTCTTGATGGTAAAAGCATTTCCTTACCTGAAAATATTTTTATGTTTGTTGTTGACTTTAATTATACTATTGTGTTACTTCACTTCTTTATTTTAAAAATATTAAAAAGAGAAAAACCAGCAACTGATTATAGTTCGCTGATAATATTTTTCAAGTACTTTATTATTAGATTGACTGTTTTAGATTCTGTGTTTAGATTAGATAGACTGTTTTTAAATAGAAATGCATTTAATTGAAAATCGTTTCCATAAATCCTGCCTCACTTTAACGAGAGCATTATCGCACAAATTATATTTTTCGATAATAATCAGTATACAAGAGTACTCTCTTGTCAATAAGATGACTGTTGTTGAAATAAACATGGACGATTTTGAAATCCCAATATCATTTTATTATGTGTACTAATTAGTAGATTTTCATAAATGCATCGGGTAAGTTTCCGAATTTATTTTGACGAGTAAACATTAAATGTAATGGTGTCAATCTAAGGTGTCAATATTGTATTTTCATAATTGTTAGTTGTTTCGTTTTAATAATTCATTGACACGTATTGATCAAACGCAGGAATACATTTTTTTTACAAACGAAACTTACATATTCTGAATGATTTTTATTTATATTATTACATAAGTGTGTTTATGTATTTTTCTTTACATAAAGTGAAGTTCACTCATATAACATATTCAATTGCTTATTTCGCATATCATCAGCTGTATCTTTATTTAATAAAAACAGTCAATAAAAGGAACAGTCAGAAAAATTACGTTACATAACAGATAATTTGAACGATTAAAAAAGTTCTGTCTCAAAAGCTTTAAATTAAAGCTTACAAATTATTAAGAGCATGCGTAAATAACCAGTCACGCTTTCACAAAAAAAAAAATAACTTCACATTAGTTTTTCACAAAAAATGCTTCAAAATGAGAACCTCCATGGTTGTTGAGAATGTTGTTTCAAAATAAGGAAACTGTTGCATTTTTTTTTTCAGCCAGCATCAGCATCATCAGTGCTGTTGGTGCATCTCGGAGCAGTGGGTGCGTTGGCGAGCGGCGCCGCGCTGTGTGGGGGGAGTGGTGCGTGTGTGTGCGGGGCATTATTACATGCACTACACCCCTTGCAGCTGTGGACCGTGTGTGGCCTGCACGCAGACAGGGCTGCTGCGATAGCCGCTCCCTTGCATTATGCCGCTATTGTTTCTGCGAAGAAGGTACGGTTCTTGGAATGAGATGTGTTTATAGTAGCAGACCCAGTAAGATTAAGAGAATATGGGGAGATATAACCTATCAGTACCTAACACCTATCAGATAGGCTTACCTATCAGTTACTTCATTCCTCATCCATATTCCATCGTAGATTTAAGTTACTTTAATTACGATTTTTATTTCATTCCTTTCCATCTGCAATGAAGATGAAAGAGCTTTTGAAGAATTAATCAGACAATATTATTTTTGCAGGTACTGATTTGTGTAGCCAGTGGATGGATTGCAACTGCTGCTCTTCTGGCACCTCTTGCTGCGGCTCAGCCTCCCCTAGCCTATAGTGCTGGACTGGGAGGGTGTGCTCCTGATTGTGGCGCTGGACCATCCGCACTCGCATTCTGCTTAGTATACGCCCTGTTGACTTTACTTCTGCCAACCGCCTTGGTACTTGCATGTAGTCTGAAAATTTTACGCATCGCTCGTTATCACAGACACCGAATAGCTGCAGCTATTTACGAAGTGACATTATCTGCCCAAGTGACTGTTACTCACCAACGTAACCCATTCTCACCGCCTCCACCTCCACGACGAAGAGCACTTTCAGCAGTTCTTCAACCGCTAGGATCGCTAGCTATACTATATTTCCCGTATTACTGTATTTTAATATGGCCAGCTGTTGCGGTTCCACCAAGACTTCTAGCTGCGTTATCGGTAGCTCTTTTATCAGCTGCGCCCCCTGTAAATGGTGTCTTATATGGTATTCGAAGTCGCGCTTTAAAAGATTCATTGCGGAACTATAAACGAAAACGGATGACTAAAAGCGAAGTCACTCAGGAAATTCAGGCGCGAACACCAAGCGCATGTGGCTCTAGACGCCCTTCTTTATCAGCTGGTTCTGGTTGTATACGGCCGCCGACAACTCGGAGACTATCAGATGCAGCGGCTATGGGTGCCCGAGGGAGTGAACGTCCGGCTCCAAGAGCTGCTTCGTGTAACATGCTCCAGGACCAGCAAGACGAGGAAGCACACACAGCCAGAAATCGAACCACTGCTATACCTTTAATACGCGCACCTCCCCATGTTGTCCTTGGTCGAGCACTCGGACTTGAAGAAGGCATGAACAGAGACCGTCGTCGACGACAATCCCCAAGAATCACTGTAACCCGAGCAATGTCTGATGAAAGCGAATCACCATCTCGTCGTCCACTTTGTAGACAGCATTCTCGCTCTAGTGGGGCTCTTCTTGGCACTATGTCATATTCCCCTGCACTATCTGAAAATGTAAAACTAGAAAGTTCTGCTGATGAACAATTATTACTGTCATAGCCACAGCGCGCTCAAAATAATAAACATGACGTTTTATAAGACGGGCAAAAATAAAATGTAGGAATAAATTAAAATGCGCATAACAAAGACAATAAAATGTGCATGAAGTTGAGCCCAGTTGATAATGTTATCTGTAAGATTAATTTTACTATGCTTTGTATTTTCTCCCCGACCAAACTGTGACCAAAGATGTTTCCTATCTCTTTACTATTCTATATAGGTGTAATGATTTATCTTACAGGGTTCCTCCATATCGTTAGCTTTACTGAAGTATTATTATTGTGCGTACTGTTAACTCATAATATTCCATAGAGTTAGAAAAAATTAAGACACTGTTGAATACCTATATTTTATTTGTAAATCTGTGGATTATATATTTAAATAAAAATAACGTGTAATTTGTGGATATATTGTATGCAATGTTGATCTAGTCTCATAGTTTATTTGTAATATGTAAAAAGGTAAAAAGTCTACGCTTTTCTGTCATAGTCGCCGTCCAAATTTTGGAAAGTAACCGCATTGCATTTTGTTTCATTAACCATTTTTTTTAAATACTTGTCCATTGTATGCATAAAATCTAAGTTCTGGCTTTATCTAATTAATTAATTTATTCACTTATTTCGATATTCGTAATTAATGTAACATTCCTGAATATTGTGTTTATTAGAGACATGATATTGTAAGTTAGAGACATAATTTTTTTATTTGACGACGCGGTTGGCGCAGTGGTAAAGTAACTGCCTACTGAGCCGACGGTCCCGGGTTCGATCCCCGGTCAGGGCAAATATTTGTGTGATGAACTCAATTATTTGTTCTTGGGTCTGGGTGTTATTATCTATATATGTATTTATTAAATTAAATATTATATTTATCGTCGCCTAGTACTCACAACACAAGCCTTAATTGAGCTTACTGTGGGACTAGGTCGATTTGTGTAATAATGTCCTATAATATTTATTTATTTATTTAATATTTATAATATTGTTTTCAATTGCAGATTTCGTGCTTCAAAAGCAGTTTTTATTATAATCGATGTTGGTAATTT
The DNA here is from genome assembly GCA_029959065.1 of Colias behrii. Taxonomy (NCBI): domain Eukaryota; kingdom Metazoa; phylum Arthropoda; class Insecta; order Lepidoptera; family Pieridae; genus Colias; species Colias behrii. Next base: position 4,171,946 of record JARWMC010000013.1, read on the forward strand.
AAATTAGATATATTAGAGATTTCAATAAATATGAATTTACGAGTAAGTCTTATATATATATGAAAAATATACATTCGCTAGGGAAGCTATAAGCGCTTTAACCTAGAATACAAACATAAACCACGATATTATATTATTTACAAAGAATTAGAAAATTATAATGCCAAATTGAGAATATACATAAAATATGCTTTTCTTTTGTTAAATATTTTTGTTATATACACGAATTAGTCAAAAAGAGTTATTTATCTTAAGAGAGCCAAATACAATGCATAATTTTAATAGTTTGTAGGAGAATTTGCACAAATAAATAAACCAGCAATGTTTTAACTATAATTATTATTATTAATTATGTTGTAATCTTATGTCAGTAACAAATAAGAAATTTACTAGTCATATAAATGTACACAAACGCTTATTTAGAAATAATTTAATATTTAGAATAAAAATCGATGTTGACATGTGTTAGTATAAAATAATGTATAATAGATACATTAAATTATGTACGTTATGGAATAATACATTTTTAAGAGATATTTATGAAAATGTTGCTAGTCAGAGCTGTTTTAAGATATATGTGTTAATTTATAATAAGCTTAAGAGATTTAATTAAACGATAAGACATTCAATGTATTTTTATTCCAAACACCTTTATCACATAATAACAAAAACCTAGATTGAAATTTCTTGAAGGAACTTCTATCAGAATCATCAGAAAACATCATAATATTGAATAAGAATAATCAATATCCAAATCATCTCTCTAATTGAATTTTACACTCCTAATGAATATCCCCGCAGAACACAAAAAAATAATTAAGTCTAAAGAAGAGAGTATTAAATACGTACGGTGTGAATGCCAGAAAATGATCAAATCGATGCATTCGCACAGCACCGGCATTTCCACCTAATTGCAATAACATTGTGTAGGTGAGCTAGATTCATCCATAAAACTATGTTTATATAACAAATTATATTGATTTATAGACCTCGTGTCAGCTCGCTTTGCACACACACTCATAAATTCATTTTAACTGATATACAAAGGGAGATTTAGCGGATATTTGCAGTAAAGAAACTGCAATATTATATCGGACGACTAAGCGAAGTTCTATGAATTTTAGTTGTATGTGATTACCACCTAAGAATACAACACAACACACAATTTCACACACTAATGCACTTTCTCAATCACTTCCTATTATATTTAGATGTAGTTCCTTATAGATATACAAGTGAATATTAAAATATTCTGATGGATCCTGATGGAACATTCCCCCCAAAGCTTTCGTGTTGCTTACGTATCCAAAATTGTTTTTATTCATTTATAAACAAAACATGTATCACCACAGAATACTTAATAGTAGCTAACTCTACTAGAATATATGTTTATAATTAATTAAGTGCATAAAAGATTGCATTTATTGCATATTCTTAAACTTAAATATTCTATTAGTAATCTACAAAGCATTGGTATGTTTTTCTTATTTCTGTCAGTAATGTAAATTAAAACTGTACAAAAAATTTATAATGTCAGTCCATGGAATGAAAAGCAATATTCAAAGAAATGCTCAGTGATGCGATGCCAGCACTGTTGTTTTAATTCATTCTACGATATTGAAAATTTTAAGGTCCACTGGTAATGTCTAAGTATATGAAAAAAGCTATTTATTTTATTATTATTTTTATATTTAAATTTATTCCATCGGAATTAAACGATATCCGCTTATTAGTTTTGATAAAAAAATGAATTGATAATCAGATTATTATAAGTTATAAGTTAAGTTATAAGTTATTGATATGTAGTATGAATTTGCATTTGTATACCTTTCTCTATGTATCAGATATAATCTTCAAATCAATATTATCATGTTAGATTAATTTGAAACAAGGCAAGAACCATTAGGGCGTTTGATGAGCAGGTATAAAATAATTATTTTATTTTATTAGTCTATTCTGGATTGTAGTGGCCACATTTTATATGTTTACGAACTGCAAACAAAAATAAGCTCATACCTACTTTTTCAGCATTTTAACACACATAAATTAGGCCGCATAACATTTACCTGAAAGTACTCAAAGAGCAAATGTGAATGGCTTGAAACAAAAAGGTTGTTATTTACCTAACCATTGTTTGTGGCCCATTCTTTCAGCCTTGTTTAGTTTTGTATTCCCTAAGCTCTGGCCACAGCTGCACTCATCGAAATCTCTAGCCATAATTTATTTTTCCAATTAGATCCGGCTGGCTTACCTTTTTTATACAGATTTATTGCTTATTGAATTGCCTTTTATTAATCTGGAAAACGTTATTATCATAGCGGGTATAATGTATGTTGGAGTATGTGGTGTTCGACGTGAATTTAGCCATCGTCAGGTAAAGAGTAGTTAAGAAGTTGCATAATTCACGGACGGAACATGATGTTTCTGAAACATAGGTAAGCTGAACAGCCAAGTTTGTAAAATATTTTGTACTGTGTATGCAGTAGAATGCATCTACCAAGTATCTTAAAATCGAGCATGAAACTATAAAAAAAAAAATAAAGACTCATTCCAGATTGGTTTATGAAAGATCATTTTTATCTCCTACATGTGCCAATATAGCAAAATACTGATACAGGTTGGAAAAAAAATGTGATATGATACATTCAGAGGGAACATAGCTTTATTTTTCAAAGCTCTTTAAAGGTCTAGATAGGTACAGAGATATTCTCTTTTTCCGTTGAAGCTTGCAACGTAGTGTAAATTTGCTCTGAGCATTGCGGTTCACAAACCCCCCGCTATTTAGCTCGTGCACACACAGGCATTATACTCGTAATAATGTTATCTAATATTTTGTTTTTTTAGTTAGTAAAGCTTTATTATATCATGTACTATTTTTTCTTAGATTCATGAGACACCGAAGATTTGCGTAATAAATATAAATACTATCTTTAAGTAGCTACCGGTAAATACAATAACAATCAAACATATTGAAAAATATCGAAAGAAGCATTCAACCAATGGTCCAATGTGTAAATAATAAAAGATCCCATGACAAAAAGTACATAGTAGTCTGCGGTATTGTTTAGTGAGAAAGGTTCTTCCAATACTTTTATCTCAATTGGAGCGTGAAGCGTCCTCTTGAAATGCTTTGTAAGATTTAAACATTTTAATCCATTGATTTGTTCATTCTGTACAATGTACATACTTAGGATTACGTTTTGTTTGCTTTAAGCGCAACAGAAGTTCCCGAAAGTAACGCAATTATGGAATATTGAATAATATTTTTTTCTAACCTTAAACTTTAGTGCCAAAATGAAGACAGCATAAGATATTTAAATCTTTGTCCAAATTAAATGAGATACTATAATTTTTCTTAATATTAAATCAGATTATTAGATATTATGTAATAACATTTATTATTAAATATAGTATAATATTAAATATAGTACATGTACCGTGTAAATTTCTCAAGAGGAATATCTCGGTTTCCTTTGGGATTTTCCAGGAAACTGTTTAATATCTTATGAATGGCAAAGTCAAAATTGATTTCGTACTTATACATATAGGTATGACTATGATATATTACTCATGTATAACGATATAATATTATGTACTAGCTTTCCGCCCGCGGCTTCGTCCGCGTTTTTAAATAAAAACCGGCATACTTCCCGTTCCTGTGGCATTTCCGGGAACCTATCCTATGTTAATCCAAGTTACCCCTCTATATGTGTGCCAAATTTCATTGTAATTGGTTCAGTAGTATTTGCGTGAAAGAGTAACAAACATTCATAAATACCTACATACTCACACACCTCCTCATTTATAATATTAGTATGATAATGTTGTATTGATCTATTGCATGCACTTTTTAAAATATGTGAAAAGTTACAACATAATCATTCAGTCAATAAACTACCTTTTCCCAAACGATTATTTGAACCAAAAGAATTCAATTCCACCCCGTTTGTTTTCAAATTTCAAACGCCAAACAGCCTTCAAGTGATTGCATTAACACGGGTCAAAAGTGTCGCATGCGACACGACGTGTGAAAATTGTCAACTCACTTGAAATTTAGCTGCCCTATTTTTAGGGTTCCGTAGCGAAAAGGTAAAACGGGACCCTATTACTGAGACTTCGTTGTCAGTCTGTCTGTCTGTGTCTCCAGGCTGTATCTCATAAACCGTGATAGCTAGAAAGCTGAAATTTTCACAAATGATGTATTTCCGTTGCCGCTATAACAACAAATACTAAAAATTTAAAAATATATATTAAGGGGGGGTCCCCATAGTACGGAACCCTTCGTGCGCGAGTCCGACTCGCACTTGTCCGGTTTTTGTAGTATCCAACGTATACCTACATACAGGTGTATCGTATATCCGATTCGATAATGAAATGCGCTTTGTCCAATTCAATTCGGTCTGGTGTGACCACTTGCTTTGTTTGCTGTGTTCGTTTGATTGGACAGCGATAGTTGAATTCGAAGCTAGGATATTTAAAACACATCCAAATGTGTTCTTATTCAATGGTAGTTACGTTAGATGAAGCGAATGTACAGTGCTATTAGAGCTTAAAATATGAGCTTAAAAAGATCACATTTCTCGAGGACCTTGAAGAAAAGAGAGTAGGTTTGTATGGAAAATTAATCATAACTTTCCAACTATTCAGTTAAATATCAGTCTTTCTATTTTTCTTAATTAAACACGAAAAATTTCCTCTCTATGATCTTACAATTAAAATATGTTTACGCACTTCATGAGTGCGTATTTCATTATTGATATTTGAACAAAAAAGTTAATTAATTGTAGTATTATGAGAGGGAAACATTAATTATCTTTCACGAGCGTTTTTAAGCGATCTATCTTCATTAAAAATTCAGTATAACACAAGCGGATTTTCTCAATTAATTATTTATTGATGATGCGTGTTTATATCATAACTGATGGTATATTGTTTCCGATTACTCGCTTGTTCGGAGACAATCATTATTCTTAATGGCATAAATAAATTATACGTTTTTGTCGTCAATTATTGTAGAGCGTTAAATGCAACTTAATACCTAATGGTTTGGATAGTATGTTTGAAATCAACTTACTTTTATTATCTACAGATACTAGGTTTACCCGTGTAGTCAAAGAAAAATCCCCAGTTCCCGTTCCTGTGGCATCTGGGATAAAACAATCTTCTATCCTATGTCCTTTTTCAGGTCTCAAGCTATCTCTGTACCAAACTTTACTGGTTTTAGGTACCGTCAATATTTATTCTATTGGTCGAGTGAATTTGATTTGATTGGGTAATTTAAAATGTACAATCTCCTAAGCTGAGTTCATGACCATCATTCAATTTCAATTCATTAAAAAGAAATTTGGAGGATATTTTTTTATTACTTTCGATCAATACCTACTTGGGAAACAATATTTAAAATAATATTGTGTTTTAATTGCAAAGGAAAAAGATTATTGATTAGGTCTTGACTTATACAGAATATATTCTTCATTGTATTCTGTATAACTGTTAATAAAAAAAAACAGAGGTATGAAGGTTCTTTTATCTTTACTTATTTATAAAATAAATAATAACATTGTACAACACTAGAATAAAACACACAACTCCAAATAGATATATAATAGGTACTCTTGTTAAGGTATATCTTTTCTTACTGCCTTTATGTGATTGTAAAGGAATGTGCCCACCATGACAGCTATTACCATTGGAATCAAAAAGCAAAGGCACTTCACTATATCTACAAAGCAGAAACTGAAAATAAAATATGTATATAATAACTGATTTAAATAAACTGTAACTGATTTAAATTGCTTAACATAGGAACTGCACCCCAAAGACGTCGATCAACGATGTACCTACCATACAAAACATACATTCGGTCTTAGGGCTTAGGTCAAGGACGTAGAAAAAAAGGTTCTTTTCTACGTCCATGCATTCGGTTATCGGTATAATATCTCATTTGTGTCATGAAACCAACGATATTGTCTAATAAGCCCACGAGAAGACAATACACTGCGTATTTATAATTATATTAACCTTTGTATTTTTGGGATGTTTGTTAGAGGTCTGAGTATAGGTACAAAAACGAATGAATAATTTTAATTTATGTTTTTAAGAGGAAAACTTATATTTAAATTACCTATAAGTATATTCTTGTGAATAAAATCTTTACGATTTGCATTGCTTTACCACGCTTTACTCACCACATAGTACAGGCAAAACCCAAATATTTTCCACCCACTTTGAATGACACAACTTTTGAATGAACAATAATAAAATAAATCGAAGTCATAGAGTTATCTCTCTTCTCTATGAAGAAAAATTAAAAAGAGGTACTACATTTTTAGAAAGCCAAAAAACGTGATCCTCCATGTCCTGAAAATTGCGACTTTTATCTCAACTTTTACATGGAACAAGAATTAGAGCTATAGAAGCTATAGAAAATTTTCAGTTCACCATAACAAATGTACCATGGTAGATAAATATAATGACGCAAATAAAGTAAAATCCATTAATAATTTAATGAAAACTAAAAGAATAATACGAGTTGTTCCATCCATTTGTTTTTAAGCACCAGCTGTCTTTTTCTGTTATTTGATAAAGCTATTTATATCAATACCTACTGATATTTACAATTATTCGCTTCAAAAAGAATCATTCTTAATAAATAAATACTAACAATTTTGTCAATTATTATAGAGTATTAATTCCAATTTAATAATAATCATGCAAATATAATTATGTGGCGGAATGCAAGGCGGTTATTTATGTTAACAAAAACAAATTGATTTATGATGGTAGGTACTTTACTTATGTATAATATAAAAGGTAAGTACAACACTCAAACGATACACAATATAAAACACGATTCACGAACATTGCACCTGGAAAAGAAAATCTTGATGTAACTTAAGAACCATAAATTAGTATATAATTCATAAGATATAATAACAATTAATTGATAAAACACCATTTAATTATTGAATATTTTAAAATTATTCAAAGAATAAACATATACAGGGTGTCCCACTATTGGTATACTAAGCGCGAAGGGACTTGTAGTTTTGCATACACTGATCACGTAAAAAATACTTAAACAACAAAATTACATCAAAAAATTTTTGTTAAATTTTTCCTGAAAATCCATGTTTTCTTCTCTAGCTTCGCGCAGCCGGCATATACCGCTTCGCTAATGTGAGCATTTTATCAATGAAAACATAATCTTAAAAGAAAGCTCACGTGCGGGTGGCAAAGTTGGGCGGGTGGCTTGTTAGGGGTCTACACATAGAGTTTTAAGAATTCATCTATTTGAAAAAAAAATGCGTCTGGAATTCTATAAGTATTTTTTACGTACTCAGCATATGCAAAACTATAACCTCCTTTGAGCTTAGTATACCAAGGGCGTGACACCCTGTATATATGGAACAACACAATTAGATACATGAAATATAAAGAGCACGTGATTTACGCCTAAGGGCGTTTGTGCACTACAAGGAATTTTACTGTCCGGCATTCCGATTTTTTACGGTCCGGTATGGCACGCCATTAATCTAAATACTACTAAGAAATACTAGCTTGTGCACTATACGTAATTTTACTGTCCGACATTTCACTTTTACCTATTTCGGATGGTTTTTTCTGTCTACGAGTCGCTGTATATTATTGTTTGCGAATTCCCACTTGCTTGGATTTTACTGCATATGCCAATTGAAAGCAAGCTCTTGTTTTACTTTCTTTTAGCTGGCAATGTGATTTGAAAAGTCGGTATTGTTATTTTTATATACATTGACCTATAATTATTATTTAAGTAAGTGTTGGTAAGTTAAAGTTCAAGTGGGAATAGCTTTAGCTCCTCGTCACCGATTAAAATAAATAAGTGAAACACGCATTTTAAATCTCTTACGGAACTTTACTTTTTATTATAACGAAGTAATATAATATTTCATATTCTATATTTTTTACTTGTTTCTTGTAAAATCCAAAAACAATCATTTATGTTAGCATTAAACCGCCAAACTTCCTTGAACTGTACCGCACTGATCCGAGAAAAGACGGACAGGTGCACAAGCCAATTCATCGGTTTTTTCATGCCACACCGGACCGTAAAAAATCGGAATGCCGGACAGTAAAATTCCTTGTAGTGCACAAGCGCCCTAACAATTTCACTAAACAGATAAAGGGAAAACTCAACAATAACTCACATGTGTACTTTATAATAAGCCAATTTCCCATTGTTGCCACATAAAAGCTATGGAAATCTATAAATCTCCTTACGGTAAGTCATTTCGAACAGACTTTATGTGATTGTAAAGAAATGTGCCGACCATGACAGCTATTACCATTGGTATTAAGAAGCAAAGGAACTTCGCTAGATGTGCACAGCAATAACTGAAAGGAGAAACGTTTAAGTAAATTTATCTGCAATGACGATGCGTGTATCATTGCAATATCTGAGACTTAAGGGCGTTACTTACCACATAGTTACTGTTAAATCGAATTCATTTTTAATAAAATTTATTTGACACAAAGATTGGAAGATGAGGCAAGGCGTGATAAAAATCAAAGAGACATGTGACACATCTATGCTCTATGAAGAAAAATTAAGAAGAGTTCTTTTATCCTCGTATAGTTTTGTCTATTCTTTTTTTAAAGGAAGAAGATTTCACTATATAAGATACACTTATAGATGCTCATGGGGGAAATATTTTCACAAGGGCAAATAATATCATGACGGATATACCTACCATCTCCTACCATAGAACAAAAAGTAAGAAGAACCATTAAGAAAAAAATCACTTTATTCTGGTATATTATAACTCGTGCAATAACTAATCAGGGAAATTAATTTCAGGTAAAAAAAATATTAATTTCACAATTAAAAAAATCTATGAGAACTCTGATGCAAACTTTATTAAACGTATCACAGAAATATTATTAAAAATACAACCACAATTTACAGAAAAACCACAAAAACGTATATCGAAATAAATGAATATGTTATCCATTACATGTAGATCTTTTTTCCACGTCAATATACATCCATACGTTTCGCTTTTCAACATCATGCTACGTTTTCACTCTGAAACAAAAAAAAAATATTCAATAAAGTTATATCTATCTGTATTTTGATTACAAGCATTTACTTTCAAACAAGTGGCATGTATTTTAACTTTTAATTAGACTCAGTATTGTGGACTGTATAATTTTTGGGGTTCGTGGTCGAAATAAAACCCTTCCTTCGACATACATACATATATTTTCCCTTTACAATTACAATTTATACCTAATCACTATTAGTACTTATTAACTACTGGTCTGTAATAAGGACTTGCTCTAACTGATCACTATTAGTACTTATTCACTACTGGTCTGGAGTAAGCACTTGCTCGAACTGAACTCCATTAGAAAATTTGTGCTATTTATATGCGTCGCCGGCGGGGAGATTCAAAGCGGCCGCCCGGCGGCGAGGCACAAAGCGGCGGCGGCATCCAAAAGGCGGCGAGACTCAAAGCGGCGGCGGCATCCAAAAGCGGCGGCGGCTGTCTTGCATGTGCCGCCTAGGCCACGCCTCCTCCACGTGTAAACGCAATACACGTGGCGTACTGAGTACAGCGCGATAGGCGAAACCGCGGTGCGCCTCGTCGAAACCGCGGTGCGCCTCTCTTCCACGTGCAGCGTTAATATTCCGCCTCATACACGTGGAGCCGCTGCGCGGGGAGCCCCGTTACCGCCTGCGTGTACTCGTCCTTTACAGTCCTCCCCCCGGCGTAGCTTGCGTAGCCTCCTTCATCACGACGAGCTTGCTGACGGGGCGTCTGAAGATCCCGCTCTTGGTCTTCACTTCGGCTACCCGCACAGCGTCGTCCGGCTCGGCGTGAACGCGCACCACGACCCCCATGGGCCATGTGTTGCGCGGCAAGACGTGGTCCACGATAATGACCACGTCACCTTCCTCGAGGCGTCGCGTGTCCTTTCGCGCCTCCCCCCGTGGCACGAGCGTCGGTAGGTACTCCTTGATCCATCGGCGCCAGAAGTGGTCGGCGAGCGCCTGGCTGGCGCGCCAGGTCCGTCGGTCTGCTTCGTCGCACGGCCCCGTTGTCGGCAGTCCCGTTGAGGAGCCCAACAGGAAGTGGTTGGGCGTGAGGGCTTCGGGGTCGTCTGGGCTCACGCTTACGTGAGTCAGCGGCCTCGCGTTCACCGCGAACTCCGCCTCGGTGAGTAGAGTCCGCAGCACCTCTTCTGGCGGCGCCTTCTCCCGTAGTGTCGCGCCGAGCGCGGTTTTCACCGACCGCACCAGCCGCTCCCATGCACCGCCTTGATGCGGCGCACCCGGCGGTATGTAGCGCCACTCCATCCGGTGGCGCAGCGCTTCTTCTTGTAGCGCCGGCGCCCACTCGTTGTACGCCTTCTTCAGTTCTTGATCAGCACCCCTGAAGTTCGTTCCGTTGTCCGAATACATCAGACGAGGCCACCCTCTGCGCGCTGCCATCCTTCTCAGCGCCATGATGGCTGAGTCCGTTGACAGAGATGCGACGAGCTCCAGGTGCACGGCGCGCGATGTCAGGCATGTGAACAGCGCGCCCCATCTCTTCTCTCTTCTTCGTCCGATCTTGACCATCATTGGCCCGAAGTAGTCGACCCCGCAGTTGGTGAAGGGTCGGTGGAACGGGTCGAGGCGAGCGCGCGGCAAGTCCCCTTTGGCTGGGACCTGCGGCATTGCTCGGCGTACTCGGCACAGCGCGCAGTTCTTCTCCACAGCGCGCACTGTAGGCCGCAGGTGGATGACCCAGTAGCGCTGCCTCAGGTCGTTGGTGACGCGCTCGCGGTTGGCGTGTCCGGCGGCACAATGTTCCTGTAACACTATTAGTCTGGTTATTCTGTGCCGGCCGTCGAGGATTACCGGCTTCTTCATTGTGTCGGGTGCCGTGGCTGCGTTTATGCGGCCCCTTACTCTCAGCACGCCGTCTTCTATTACCGGGTCCAATTTGTACAGTCTACTGGATCTGCTGATGGGGCGCGCGTCCTTGATTCGCTTTATGTCTTCTCCAAAGCTGTCGTTCTGTGCGCGCTGCACCAGCAGTCGTTCGGCTTGCTCCAGGTGGCGACATTCTAGTCTCGTCGCCGTGTGTCTGATGCGTATGTCGATGAATGCGAGCACCCTTGCTGTTGCTCCCACCAGTGTGCGGAATTTGGAGAAGCGCTCTGGATCCGGCAGCCATTCCATCTTCCGTGGCAGCTCGCTTACATGCAGTACATCAGCCTCGTCCGTAGTTTCTCGTAGTTCCTTCTCCGTGGGCCACTGGTCCTCCGTCTTTGTCAGGAATTCTGGACCCTGGAACCATCGATCATGTCCCGTGGTGAAACTTAGGCGGGTGGCGTCGTCGGCAACGTTTTCATGAGTCGGCAGCCACCGCCACTCTTCCCTTTGTGTAAGTTCTCCAATCTCACCGAGGCGATGCGCGACGAACGGCGTGTATCTCTTTGCATCGTTGCGCACCCAGTGCACCACCGTCGATGAGTCTGTCCAAAACCAAGTACGAGATATGTCATACCTGTGCTCTCTTCTTATCTGATCAGCGAGTCTGGCGCCGATCACCGCCGCCTGCAGCTCTAGGCGCGGGATTGTCTGCGCGCGCCGTGGTGCCACTTTCGTTTTCGCCGAGACGAGTCTCACTTGTACGCTGCCGTCCGTTCGCCGCATATGCCAGTACGCCACGGCTGCATACGCTTGTTCACTGGCTTCGCATAGCACGTGCAGCTCGATGTCTTCGACGTTGTCCGTTGCGTAGCATCGCGGCAAACGTAGCGCGCCGACCGCTTCCAGCTGCGCCAGCCAGCCCGAAAACTGCTCGCCCTCTTCTTCGGGTATTGGTTCGTCCCATGAAATCTGGAGGCGCCACAGGCTCTGCAATATGATTTTAGCACGAATGGTGAAATAACTTAAGAGGCCTAGTGGGTCATAAATTGACATTACCGCACTTAATGCTTCGCGCTTGGTTGGCGGGCGCTTGCGATCTCGCACCTCCACCGGTACCCTGTTCATTGCTGTGTTGAATCCTAGCGCGTCTTGCTCGGCGTCCCAAATTAGCCCGAGGATCTTCGGGGCTGGCTGCGCTCCTCCCAGCTGCGTTGGTGTGCTGGCGTGTAGTTCTCGTGGCACGTCCCTCAGCACGCTCCTGTCGCTGGCGCTCCATCCCCGTAGCTTGAAGCCTGCCGCCGCGTGCACCGTCCGTATTTCTTTGATTGCTTGTCTGGCTTCCTCTGTGTCGGCGTAGCTCACCACCAGGTCGTGCAGCCGTAGGTCCGCTTGCTGCTGTTCTCGGACGTGAAGCACGCAGTCCCTTTCGACGATCATTTGACGCGGCGTTGTTCCATGTATCACCCAGCCGAGATTTGTCTTGGAGGCGGCAGGTTCGTCGGCGCCGCCCATCCGAAGCTCTCTTGTCACGATGTGCTCCCAGTGGTCGGTACCCACCAGGACACCCGCGCGTGCTTGTTCGTAACATACCTCACGTTCCGGTATGTCGCGCAGGTGTCTGTACCGAAGCAGGGAACCCGGGATGGACTGCTGATGCAACTGTAGCTTCTTCATCGTGCGGGCGCGCAGGTCGTGTAGTGTCCCGTCGCTCTGCCCCCGCAGCTGCACCGTCACCAGCCGACTTCCTTCTTCAATCTGCTCCATGTTCGCCCCGTGGATGCGGAGCGGCATGGCGGGACCTTCGGCGCCGATCTGTTGCGCCAGGTCCTCATCAATGAGGGTGATGGTGGAGCCCTCATCGAGCAGTGCGTGCGTCGATACCTCCCCCCGTGGGCCGACGACGGTGACTGGACACATCTTCAGCAGGACCTCGCGGGGCGGTGCGGTTGCGCGGTCAGCAACCGCCATGACGGTTTCTTCGGTCGACGCAGCAGGCTCTTCTCTTCTTACGTCGTGCAGTGATGAATGATGCGGGCGGCGGCACTGGTTCACGCCGCATGGTTTCGCTCGACAGTAGATGCGCCGATGTCTCTTCGTGGCGCACTTGAAGCAGGCGCCCTTTTCCCTCACCAGCGCCCACCGCTCATCCACCGACAGCTTGGCGTAGCGCGGGCAGGCAACCATGGTGTGGTCGCGCCCGCAGCACAGGCAGAAGTCTTCTTTCTTCTCTTCTTTCTTCTCTTCTTTCTTCTCTTCTTTCTTCTCCTCTTCATCACCACTGCTGGAAACTATGGCGTATACTGCCGACTTCCTTCTTGGTGGAGCAGGTCGCGCTGCCGCTGCTGCCGCTGCTGCCGTGGTGTCTCTGCGCGCTGGCGCAGTGCTGCTCGTCGGCGCGTATGTGTAGCGGAGCGCCTGGTCCGCCTCTCTCATCAGGAAGCGGGACAGCACCACAATTTCCGGATCTGCCGTACCTTCCTGTGAATATGCATAGTCGCACCATCTGGACCGCAGGTGCGGACTTAGTTTGTCCAATATCTCCCTTGCTAGCATAGGATTGTATAAATACCCTTTCCTATCTATGGTTTGAAGTATGCATACCACGTTCTGTACCTTCACAGCGAAGCTGTTGATGTCCTTGGCCGCTGCTCCAGGTCGCGGCAGCTTCCTCAGGTCCTCCATGGCCCTGTCGATAATTATCTCGGGCCTCCCGAAGCACTGCTCCAAGGTTTTCATGACTGCTTCAGGTGATGAAGCAGTGTGAAGCAGCGCTGCCACGGCGTCCCTTGCTTCCCCCTTCAGGCATGTACGCAGCCGCTGGATGTTTTCTGCGTCGGACACTTGGTACATGCTGCTTGTGTCCCGGTAGGCTGCTCGGAACGGCAGCCACTCTTCGATCGCACCTGAAAATATAGGAAGGTCCGCGTGGCGTAGGCGCGGTCGCGCCATCTTCTCTAGGGACGCCGCCAGCTGCTCTATTCCTGTTCGTCTGGTCGGCGTCGGCGATCTTCCTCTTCTTAGTTCGGATCGCTGGTGTCTGTCATCCTTCGGCACAGGATGTGACTGGAGCCACTCGTCCACCTTGTTTCGTTCTTCTGTCGCGGTGACGGTATCTTCCGGCAGGCCCTCGTCTTCCTGTATGGCGGACACCTCGAACTGTAAGCGTTTATTTATTAGTTCTTTCTCAATTTGTAGTTCTTTTCTCTGGATAGCGGCGAGTCGCTCTGCCGCTTCTAATTCCGCCGCCTTAATCCGCCGCGCCGTACTCGCCGACGACCGCACCGATCTAGCAGGTCTCGCTGGCGAATGCCGTCGCGGTTGCGGCGGGATCTCCATTGTTTCTGTGGCTGACGTCAAGCGTGCGTCAGACGGCGATGCTAACGGGTCCAGCACCAGCCGCCGCATTCGTTCTTGCCGCACACGCTCTGTCTCCTGGCTCCGGTCTTCAACTTCCACAGCGTCACCCTGGCTGCGGGTTACCACCATGCCTAAAGAGGTGACGCACCGCAGGCTTATACTGGCAGACTCGTTCCGCTGACCAGCACCCCTGATTCCCGGCGCGTACCACTAGGTCACCACTGGCGGCCCGTGTCTGCCCGTAAAAAACCTTACGACTCACCTTATTGGACTAGTACCAACAGCGCGGCCCCGTCGGTAGGTACCTGACTCGCCTGGTGACGATCAAAAACACCAGCAGGCTAGTACCAACGTTACCGGTTTGCCGATATTCGTCCCTCGAAGGTGAGCTCGTTGCCGATGTGTACCTCTCTTCGGCAGGATCTGGTCTTCCACGTGCAGCGTTTCTTCCTTGAAGTATCCGGATCACACGTTGTTATCCGGCGATCGAACGGCCACACGTTGTTATCCGGCTCGAAGGACCACACGTTATTGTGGACTGTATAATTTTTGGGGTTCGTGGTCGAAATAAAACCCTTCCTTCGACATACATACATATATTTTCCCTTTACAATTACAATTTATACCTAATCACTATTAGTACTTATTAACTACTGGTCTGTAATAAGGACTTGCTCTAACTGATCACTATTAGTACTTATTCACTACTGGTCTGGAGTAAGCACTTGCTCGAACTGAACTCCATTAGAAAATTTGTGCTATTTATATGCGTCGCCGGCGGGGAGATTCAAAGCGGCCGCCCGGCGGCGAGGCACAAAGCGGCGGCGGCATCCAAAAGGCGGCGAGACTCAAAGCGGCGGCGGCATCCAAAAGCGGCGGCGGCTGTCTTGCATGTGCCGCCTAGGCCACGCCTCCTCCACGTGTAAACGCAATACACGTGGCGTACTGAGTACAGCGCGATAGGCGAAACCGCGGTGCGCCTCGTCGAAACCGCGGTGCGCCTCTCTTCCACGTGCAGCGTTAATATTCCGCCTCATACACGTGGAGCCGCTGCGCGGGGAGCCCCGTTACCGCCTGCGTGTACTCGTCCTTTACACTCAGGACAGCAGGAATATTGACGAAAAAAAAAGACACAATCAGAAAACTCCGGTCTACTAATTAACTATAATAACTAAATACATTGTTTACTTACAAATAACGTCACTAATTACCAGGACGAACAAGGCTATGAGGCCGAGAGCGCAGAAAACTACACAAAAGATAATTTGTGCTACGGTACTTACAGCATCATTGCTGATATACACGTTACCCCAGCTGAAAAAAAGAGTAGGTATTAATAATATAAGATTTACTTTATAGCTTTAACTTTGTAGAGCAATAATTTATTAAACATACAACAGTTTTTGATTGACTCTTTGGTCTTGTGTTTGGTAGAGGAAAAAGTCAGAGAAATAACATAATGAAGCAACTTTTACTCATACTCAATTGAAAAATTGGTATTAAAATTTCAGAAGATCAATTTCATTTTACGTAAAACCTTAAATGAAGACAATATATCCAAAATATATCATTGTAAACACAAACTACCATATGCTATAACTTTTCATGAATAATAAAGTAAATCAATTCGTTACATTAAAATATTTTTGATAGATTCACAAAACAATAAATCTTGTAACATAAGTTACATTTCCATACAACTTCGTACACAACATATCGTCTGTTTAAAAATACATTTATGAAATGGATTCAAAATTCTATTACTTATTTGAAAACATATATCTTTGCGCTGCTTTTGTAACATACCACATTACTTCATTTCTGAGTTCTCATTTAAAATTTTGTTGGACCGCATTTTTTATTTATTCCATTTCATAAACATCACGCGACATTGTCATGTGACAACTTTGTGATATGACATTCAAAGTTGTTTTTATTTTCATAAATTGTACAAACCTTCGTAGAGCTGTAGACTATGAACCTGCAAATAAACGTAAAACTATAGGTAATATAAGTATGGAATATTGAACAAATACTGTAATAAAATTATAGTTCATAGAAATCACATCAAACTATTTTCTCAATCTTAATGATGAGAAGCTTCATTAAAAAAAATGTTCATGTCTATTTTAGTCTATGAACATTCAAAAAAACCTTTTACAAAAAGATATATATTTTTCTAAATCAGATTATATGCCTTTCATGCACTTTATTTTAAAACATGCTGTTACTTATCAGGAGAGTACCTATGTATACAGGGTGGAAGGTTAAGATGGGGCATGAAGGGCAGGTACCATAACCGTTGTAGCTACATGAAAACGCTCTTAGGAGACTATCCTTAAATTCTTGAGAAATTTTAATCTGCATTCACAGATTTTTGAAAAAATGTACGGTCAGCAAGGAAATCGGCAGTTTTCAAAAAAAAATTTTTTGATGCTAATCGATCCAGTTTCTCATGGGGATCAAAACACTCTAAAAGACCAACTGAGGTATGAGTACTAGAAAAGTCAGAAATCGCGAAAAACTATTTCCACACATTCACTAAGAAAATAAGTGATTCAACAAAAGATGCGCTAATAGAAAACTCCAAAGAGATTTTCAGGCTTCAAAATTTTTTGTTTCTGATTATTAAAACACATACTGATAATAAGAAGAAACATTAATTTAATTAAACGGTTGTCAAAGAAAATAAAAAATAACAAAATAATAACAAAAAACAACATTTAAAGTGGTGATGGCCGCCCCGTAGCCCCGACTTGACACCTCTAGATTTTTTCATCTGGGGTTATGTAAAGAATGAAATTTATAAAAGATCATACAACAATGCTCAAGAACTAAAAGATTCACTTTCTGCAATACTTTACGGAATTCACCCAAATAAGTTGTCGGCTGCTACGCGCTCAGTAGTAAAACGAACAAACCTATGTTTACGTCAAAACGGTGACCACTTTGAGCATCTCATATCATAAGTTTTATGTAAATTATTTCAGAAATTCTGGAATTATCACCACTTTAAATGTTGTTTTTTTGTTATTATTTTGTTATTTTTTATTTTCTTTGACAACCGTTTAATTAAATTAATGTTTCTTCTTATTATCAGTATGTGTTTTAATAATCAGAAACAAAAAAATTTGAAGCCTGAAAATCTCTTTGGAGTTTTCTATTAGCGCATCTTTTGTTGAATCACTTATTTTCTTAGTGAATGTGTGGAAATAGTTTTTCGCGATTTCTGACTTTTCTAGTACTCATACCTCAGTTGGTCTTTTAGAGTGTTTTGATCCCCATGAGAAACTGGATCGATTGGCATCAAAAAAATTTTTTTTGAAAACTGCCGATTTCCTTGCTGACCGTTCATTTTTTCAAAAATCTGTGAATGCAGATTAAAATTTCTCAAGAATTTAAGGATAGTCTCCTAAGAACGTTTTCATGTAGCTACAACGGTTAAGGTACCTGCCCTTCATGTCCCATCTTAACCTTCCACCCTGTATACATAATTGTAAATTATATTTTGAATGGCTATTAAATAAGTGTTTAGAGCCGCTTCCACACCGTAAAAACTAACTTTATCAACAAGTGGTGAAACTCATATGTTTCTAATCAGCAATAACATTATGAAGAAACAAAATATAGTAGAATAAACGCGGTAGGTGTATTGTAATAGCAAATTGTACAATAAATCAATTTGAAGTATTCATTATTATTATACCCAAGATGAAAATTTTACTAGGTAAACGACCAACACGTTTGTTTTTATCTCTGTTCATGACACTTACATTTTACATAGTTACTTGTATTTTATCACCAAGGGCAAAGACACCTACAATATAATACTACAGATAATTTAATACTATAATACTACAATTGTAATAAATGAAAATCATTTTCTATATTGAACTACGATAAATATTAATGAACCCTACTGAAATTAAAACTTTACTAATAACACAATAAATAAACAATTATTAAATAGTAATAAACAAATACTAACACAACAAATCAGCAAGGATCAAGATTCCCACAGCAATCAAGGCAAGAAAGATAAAACAGCACAGACACTTGCAGATGACTTCACAGCAGCAATGGTAGCAGCAACATGGGTTCGGTATTGGGAAACAACAACCGCTTCCACCGCCGCCAATTATGATGTTACGAAAACTAAATGAAAGAATACAAAATTAATAGTTTAAAATCAGTGAAATTATGCTTTGAAACCTGTTCTGTACATCAATCTTAGGCATAATATCCTACTAATAAACGCGTAATTTTCTATGATTTATGAATGTGTCTTTACCCTTTCAACCGAAAGCCACTGGAGGGATTTTGATACTTAGCAGTGATGTAGTATATATTAAACTCCCATAAATTATTTCACCTATCTACTAAGTCGGTTTGTCACAAAAAAATTACACCATACCGACTGCAAGTCTGATAATAGGTATATCATCAAGTTAATTCGTAATGGAGCTATAAACTTTATGCTGTATGCATTGAATAACCGCTCATATGCTTGAGAAAAAAAAAATGACCCCTTGCTTTGCTACGTGCATCCACAGTTGCAATAACACGATCGAGAATCTTGTTTCGTGCAACTGTGGTTGCAAAGCGACTTTCTTATTTCAATTGATTATAAACTCTATTTCATACTCTCAGAGTCTAATTTTTACGTATTTAAACCAAAGACAACTAATTGATTCGTCTATTTCTACCCAATACTACCAACCATTCAAACAGAATTTTGGGAATATCTTAGTTTGTATCTTACGTGTCTTACAAGGAAGTGTTAAAATATGCCGTAATTGTGCAAAATTGAAATAAATCGAGTGTATGTATTTGGAGGCAACTGTTCACCTAGCGAAAGCAAAATAAAACTCGACCCAAACCATTGAGTTACTACTATGTACTACCACTACGTACTAGAGAGGCCATCGCTACTTCCCTATTTGTAACACTAATTAGAGTCAATCGTCTCAAACCAATCTTTTTTTTTACATTGATTGGTTTTAATTGATAAGTAATAAGAGGCAGAATATCTACAAAGTGTATGATGACTCACTAGCCGGCCCGCGCCGCCGCGCTTGTCGCACAGATTTTGTTCGTGGTGTCCTCTCTATAATATGTAATACCTTAATGACCCAAACAAACAAGATAAATTGATCACGATCAGGTTTACGATTTGAAGTTGTTATCTATCAATACCTACATCACAACTTTGTAATAAAATACTTTTCAGTTATATAATATGATACCATAATGTATGTAGATGATTATAGATATAAATTACAGCTATTGCTTTTATTCCTAGCTCTTTTTATTTCCGCTTTTAGTCCTGGAAACAGGTCCAAAGTAACAGAGTATTCTAATTGGTATTCCTCTGTACTGGTTATATTACTATTATGCACGTATTGTTACAATAATTGTTATGGAATTAAAAAAGAACACAACACCTACGTGTTTTTGTTGAGAGATTATTGCTACGTATAAAAAGTGCATCTCTTATAATCTCTACCACAATCTCTACCATCTGAAAACGCTTTATCTTGTATTATAACCTTTATGAACTCAACTGTATGAACGATAGGTAGGTAATAAACCCTTTTTTTACCATATAATACGTTGTTTCACAATGATCATCTATTTTAAAGATATTATGCTACTTTTTAGCTATCTACTTACCACATTATTTTACATTATTCTAAAAGCAACTGCCTGTAGCATTATAACTACGGCAGGATCCATTAGGGTCATGTATCTGCAATACTTCTATTTGTTTTATTTTATTGACGGTTTATTAACCACATTAGTCATGGAATATATAAATTAATGGGTAATAATAATTTAGTAAACTTTTCAATCATGATAATTTGACTGACGTCATAATCGTATGCCATTGTCAAATATTCACAGAATAATAAATAAATAAAACTGAAACTTGCCCTGAAATCCCTACAGATTATTACAACTATTCTGAAATCACACAGTAAAAACCTATACAAGCATTTTGCAACAGTATCTGTGCTGCCTTTATTCATTTGCATGGCTATTCAAATATCTCATAATCTACGTTCTTAAATGTACCAAAAAAGTGATAATACAAAGAGTATTACTTTACTACGCCAAAAAGAAAATAAAACAATGAAAAGCGAACAAAATATATTTAAAAATATTCTTAAATATATAGTAAAATTATTTCTAAAAGTACAATCATCTAAACGCATTATTCGAACCCATTAAGAAACAACTATTTGAAGTGAATAATTTCTATTTTCAGTTCTCCACTTCGACAATAGAGATATTAAATCCAAACCACTTATAGGAATAAGTAGTTTCGAGTTTTCATTTTCATTTAATTCAATTGTGTTACTTAGATTATTACGTTTAGCATTTTCTTTCAATATTTCATTTACAATTACGTCATACACCTTTGAAGGACTTGTTTTTTCATTTAGTGATGCTGAAGTAGTATCATTATTTTCATAGGCTTGAGTAGTTATTGTGGAATTAGAATTTATTTCTGTTGTTTGTATTTCCTCAGCATCTTCCGAAACATAATCATAAGAATCATCACGTTCTGATCGTCGCCAATGTGGAGTTGGGTGATAGCGATACCATTTGTAGCGTGCTGGCACTGAAAATAAAATATCTTTCATAATAAAAGAGCGTTTGTACCGCGCACACGTGTCAGAAGTGAACCTTCATTGGCAAGATTCTAAAAGATACTAAAATCATCGCTTTACTCCATGACGTGACGGTATTGCCATGACATGACCTTAAAATTTTACCCTCAACGCGCCAAAAGAAGTTTCACTTCAAAAAAACTTCCC
Organism: Colias behrii; assembly: GCA_029959065.1. NCBI lineage: Eukaryota > Metazoa > Arthropoda > Insecta > Lepidoptera > Pieridae > Colias > Colias behrii. The sequence continues at coordinate 4,193,027 of JARWMC010000013.1, forward strand.
TGTTAAAATAATAAACTCTCAATTCCACACATTTAACAATGAATTAGTATTTTTCCACAGTTTTTAAACAGTTCAATGAACTTGAATAAATTCAATTATTCCACAGAAAATAGCTTTCAATTTCAATCTAAATTCATTGAGCTCGAGCTGAGAACATAAATTTTAAGTAGGAGACATTAAACGCTTCTTTAGTGCAAAAATTACCGTATCTGTGCCTTGTTTTAAAATCTACGTAGCAATAATTATATCCGATACCAATCCCCATACATAACGTTAATGTTATTGTTACAATGATGCAAGATACCAAGGCGGCGCATGAGAAACAAATTGATATCCTGAAAAGCAAGTAAGTATTGTATATAATTGTTGTTAGACATTATTACAATTTCCTGTGAAGATTTTAGAGATTATAGTAAAAAAACTCTTGTTCTCTTAAATAATCGGTAAACACTTCATATTATACAACAAGGCAGTTTAAAAAATAAAGCCCTTAATTTTATATGAAATGAAATAAAAATTCATTTGTCAGAAATATGATATTATAGCAATATGATACGAAAACCATGTAATATAGGAACTAAAAAAACATAATACTTGGGAAATTAAACCAACTAAGAGCCAATTAAAGTTCCAAAATCTACGTGGGTACTACATCTGTAAACTTAGGCCAACCAGGGAAGCAATAAATTATGACGGTTTCCCCCGTGGACGAACCCGCATACAAAATCAAATATTTCTATAGCTGTTAGTCTCATTTATAACCTATATTCCTTTAAAGTTTCATCTAAATCCGTCTTATAGTTTTGCTGTGAAATAGTAACAATCATCCATACATCCATCCATCCTTACTTATAAACTTTCGCGTTTAAAATAACGAAAATAAGAATTTTATCTCATTAATCATTAAATTTAGATACTTACTTCTCGGATATTTGCAGCACATGAGAGATAACGCTGACTATACAACCCATTAAATAAGAATCGTATCTTACTTCGGAATATAAAAAATAGCAAAGAGACAATAATGTATTGAATTTGTCGTAATGACATAATTACCACAATAATTATTATCGCGTCATAAAGATTTTGGAAAGTGGTAAGGCCACATAAGGCCGTGGTAAATAGGTATTAGTTTATCGTCGTCTACAGACCGTTCACAGTTATTTTACCTCTGACAGATGACGTTTTATCATTTCTCTGTTGGTTTTTTTTATATTGTGTGTGTTTATCTCCTCTGCAATCATGCCGAAAAGGATTCAGAGTAGTGGAAGAAGTATAATACTAGTTAATATATAAAGAAACCAACATAGAGAAATGATAAAACATCATCTGTCAGAGGTAAAATAACTGTGAACGGTCTGTATGTATGTTTTGTCTATATTACAGAATACTTAATAGTAGCTAACCACATCTATGTATTGAAAAAGTCAAGTATTTTTTTATGAATGTGATTCCAACTAACTTTATCTAAAGTAATATTACAAAGCTCTAACGTTTGAGAGCATGTAGGAGGTAAGCTTTCGAACTACTGAATTATGAAAGTACCAAAAGTGTTACCAAATCTTCTTAATGTTCTCTAACAATTAATATAAAATATTGTTTGCTATTGATACTTAACTTTGTTTGTTAAACTTCGATAGTAGATAAACATTTCATTTCTCATTACGAAAAAAAAGCCAAGAAAACAAAAACAAACTTTAATAAAATAAAAATATAAAAGTAAAAGACTTCTCTCCAAACAAAAAAATTGTAAAAATCGTTGTTAATTATACATTTATAAAGCTTGTATTCATTATAAACCCCGAGCGCTGCAAATTGTTCCCAACGTTCACTTCCTTAAAAGAAAATACGATTTCACAATAGCTCCTTGAAACTCAACTTGGACATTTCATCTTCAATAATAAAGCGAATATTCCGTCATTATAACGTTAATTGTAACGTTATATTCCTCTTAGACGCTTTAATCCTCTGTATAAGAAGCGGGAAGTCAATGTTACTCTTCAAGGGGATGCTCATCGTTGGTTGTAGGTACATACGTCCTATTGCTTTTGACACATTGGCGTTATTTGTATTACGTTGTGTTACTTCTACTATAGAATTAACATCTATAGTAGTGGCCGAATTAATTTCTGAAAATAATTAAATACATAATTTAGTAATTTTGTTCTTTAGGACGTTAAAAGTAAAGTCCTGTGTCCCCAAGTGAGGGTAAAGGGCAGATGCATTATGCATACATCTGTGTCACTGATAGGTTTTTTTTTGGGACAAGTAGGTTTTTTTTTCGTCTCCACCAGGAATCGAACCCAGGGCCCTTCGGTTCTACGCTCACGCGTCAACCACTGTACCAGGGAAGCAGTCATTAGGACATACCTACTGGATAAATTTTAAGGCTAACAATTAGATTTAATGTGCTATTTTTAGAAAAAAGAAAAATAATCTCTTTAAATATTCTAATTAGATGGACATAAGTAAGCTCTTCTTCATATGTTTACTTAAACTCAACAATTTACAAGATAGAAAATTGTATGTGTAGAAATACATACCATCTTCAACTCGTCTGCCAGAAGTGTAGTCAACGTAACAATAATTGTAACCAAGGCCAATTCCAATGCTCAACATAAATATTAAGGTTGAAACGAGGCAGGACACAACAGCTACCGCGGCGCAACATGCTGTGAGTCTGAAAAATAAATAAATCAAATATTAGGTATTTAAATAACTTTACCTGAATATGCTGTTTAGAAATATTTTTATGATACTACTAGCTTTCCAACCGCAGCTTTGCCCACTTTATCTTAAATATAATATGCAAAATCTCTATCTCTATCTCAAAATCTCTATTTATTCATGATACAACGATATTAAAAATAGAGTATGAAATAAAATGAAAAAATTAATACAATTTTTTTGTCTTTTCCTTAGCATTGATTCAAAACAATCCCAGTTTCTGGAACTCATTACTGTCCAAATTAATCCTCGGAGTTTTTAAGTAATAAAGGCGTTTATCAACGGCTCATTTCATTTATAATGTTGAATTCTTTTCAAGTTTAGGAATATTAAATATTAAATCCCACCATAATTTCGTTATAAACGAAAACCAAGGTACCGTTACTGGTATTTAATGTTTATAGTTTGGTTGTTATCTCCCTTAAAACCGCATGGGCAAAATAATATCGATCAAAGTTTAATTTCGAAGAATTCAATGTTTCACTATTTGCCGTCATCATTATGTGAGTAAGATTCCATGCAAAAGATATATTTTATGTAAGCAATGAGCATACCTCTAAGAAGTTAAGAATTTCAGGATAAAAATATTCAACTTACTTTTCGAAAATATACGTTAAATTTCCTAAACAATTTAATATTGCAGAACAGTGGCACATTATTTACTTTGAGTAAAATAATAAAAGATATATTGTAAAATATAAAAATAATATAAAAAATAAACAATGTAAATATGTATATTATGTCAGAAAACTAGCCATAAATACGAGATCATAGCCAAAAGAAAGGAAAGCGTAATCTTTGCAATGTTGTTTGAAACCACATTGAAACACACATTTAAAAGCATTTACCGTTTTATAAAGATCATACATTTTAATAATGCATCTGATTTGTTCCCAAATAAATAAGAGTGATTAAAAATACAATTAAATTTATAAATTTAGAAAAGTATCAGACAGTACTTATAATATGACTGACCTTAGTAAGTTCTGTGTTGTTATCAAGCGATAGGTTTGATGTGTCATGTCAGCTATTTTTTGATATTCTTTATTTATTAACAAAGATAATATGACCAATTATACAATTTTAAAGTCTAAAAATTTACCGGAGTCTCTAAAGAAGTAAGTTATTTTTATCATAACGCTCTTAAAGTTTTATCAACCAACCGAATGCATAAAATGTACCTACCAGAGGGAATTTTTATATTCAAAAAGTACCAATGGAAAGCTACTACAACCACTTTAAAACACTAAAGCTAAAAGCTTTCATTATCATATTATCACATTTCAATTTGAATAATATCTTTATCGCCAACTGAAACAACGACAACAAAAATGTTCATAATTTTAATGAATAGAAAGACGACCTTTTCCCGAGAAGTTTTAGTAATAAACTGCAAAGCTTCTGGCTCAGAAGTCAGAACAATAATTAACATTTAACACGCCATTATCATCACAAGACCAAATTGTAATCGTGATGTGAAAAGGAAGTGCCGAATGCATTTTACTACTTATGTATCTCAAGAATTATCACCACTAACGTCTGGTTTTAGCAACTAGGGAATGCAATTAGTAAGAGTAATAAAGCACCTTATCCTGTCGATTTTTGAATTGTCCCTTAGTGCACGATATTTCAGTAAAACCATAGTGTAAAGAGTTCTCTGGTAAAACTTTCAAACATTATCTCAATTTATTTTATCTATGATTTCAGTAAACCAAAATGGCTGGTATGTGTCGTTTGCACTGCAGCTCTCATTGTGATGATCATGACGGCTATAGCTGTAGGCGTGTTCATTGGATATACTTACTGCTATGTGGAACACAAGAGTGGCCCTAGAACAGGTTTATATTTGACGTTTAATAACTATTTGAGAGATCAAGTTTTCACCGAAAAAGTGACTATTATCTAAGTATAGTAAATGTGATAAATGATTTAAAAAGTATAAGCTTACGTACGCATACTTTTTAACCGACTTCAAAAAAAAGGAGGAGGTTATCAATTCGGCCGGTATAATATATATATTTTTTTTATGTATGTACACCGATTACTCCGAGGTTTCTAAACCGATTTACGTGATTTTTTTTTGTTCGATGCGGGATGGTGTCAAATTGGTCCCATAAAAATTTTATTCGGATAGGCCCAGTAATTTTTATTTTATGAGCATTTTTGTCTGTACTCGATGACTTAATTGAAATGTAGCAAGTAACTTTGATTCACTTCCCGGTAACCGATTGAGCTGAAATTTTGTATACGTATGTAAATTGGATAGCGATGAAACATTATCATGACATAGAGCTGATTTGATGATGGAATCGGACGGTGGCCATAGGAACTCAGTAATATATTGACTCAACTTTATCGAGATTGGGCTCGTTTGATTCGTGTTGAAAAATACACTAAAAAGTATTAAATAAAAATAACTGCGTTAAAAACAACCGACTTCAAAAACGGAAAAGTAATAAATAAAAAAGATTTGATATTATTAATTACTACATATTATTTAGATGTGATGATATTATTATTTCACTTAGTATTAAGCCCGTGCACCGACATCAAACCTTTTTAGTAAATAGCACATCTAAATAATATGTAGTAATTAATAATATCAAATCTTTTTTATTTATTACTTTTCCGTTTTTGAAGTCGGTTGTTTTTAACGCAGTTATTTTTATATAATCAACGCTTACTGTTGTACATTAGGTATACTAGCTGAAGTTGCTATCTGCTATTTTATGTTGCCTATCGTATCTAGTCGCTTAAAAAGACTTGGATGCACATAAAGAAATAGAAACATACGTATTTGAAGTGATAATGAAAGTATGAACACTTCAGGTGAAACAAAATAACATGTATCTACGTCCGTGTTTGTCATTCTAGGTTTTATAACTCGCAGATTCCATTAAAACATTCACTTAATACAATCAGGAAAATCGAGGGTTGCTAATATTAGTATATACGAATGATCTATATTTATCGCTATAAAATGGAAATAAATTCCGTTCCGATCATCACTAAGTAATGCCATAAAATTTGTATCCAGCACTCAAATCCAATTGAGTCCAATTTGATCGGAAAAGAGATTTTCCCAGGCCCCTGAGTTAGATGAAATGTCGATGATGCAAAAACCGCAATACAACAATGTTAAAACTGAAACTACAAATGTTATTAAATATTTAATTAATAAATACATCCCTTGTAACTTAACTGTACGCCTACACTGACCCTTTTAATTACTTCGAAACCTCATTTCATAGTTAAATAGAGAAAGCATTAATAATTAAATATACGATATTACAATTATAACAGGAATAAAATATACATCCAGGAATGAAGTAAAAATATTTTATTATACAGTAGAGGCACTAATGCTCGACAGTGAACTAAAGGATGACACTTTCGAAAAAAACGCATTCTGATAAGAATAATAATCATTGAAATTACTTTACTATTGATTTTAGAGACACCTAGTGACATCTGTGGAACGTGGTCAAAAACTTTCATACACTTTCCTTGGCAAATTTCAAAATGACGTCAGTTGAAAGTAAACAATTGTGAACAAGTGAACACGCGCGCCGGGATTCTTATTTTTTTATTAAGGAGGCTGATATTTTGTAGGTATGATTTTGTTCCACATTTTTGCGATTTTTGCTACGTTTGTTTTGTTATTGTTTAATGTGTAAAATTATTGATTTAGTAAGACCATTGACTTTTTCTTTTAGTTAGATTTCTTAACAATTTAATGTGTGTCTACTATTAGTACCAGAAATTAGTGAAAACCTAAAAGCCGACACGTGTGTCATTTACTAGGGTCACACCAAACTGAATTTCTCAGCTCATATTCATGCGATTATTGCCTCTATATCCTATGCATAAAGTGCTATTTAATTTTTGTTAGTTTACCATTATCATATCCAACAGTAGACAGGGTGTCAACTATTGGTGTATACTAGGTGTCAACTGTTAGTTCTTTTGATTCCTATAACAAGGCATATAAATTTTTCTAATAAATTTTTTTCGTAATTGGATCGTTTTTATTTTATTTGTATTCATCTGTATAATTTTATTATCCTAGAAGTTCAGAAAGAAATTAATCGAATATGAATGCAATAATTTAGGCTGAATAAATGCAGACAGCAGTAAACTATTTTAATATTTATTTAATATAATATAAGAGGCTTCTTAACATTTTCAATAAAATTTTGAAACCATCTTAAAAATAAAACATTATTTGTTTATTTTATTTTAATTGCAATAACATTAAATAAGAGAAAACACTATTGCGTTAAATCGTGTAGCATCGGAAGTGTGAAATATCTTTTTTATTGTAAAATTATAATAATCTATAATTTTTTTTCGACATGACATTATCAACCGTATCTACAAACCCACACAAACCGTAAGGCTCTTCTCCCATTACGATACTTCTAGAATACGATACTCGAGTAGAATACTAGTTAGATATTTGCTCGCTGCCCGATGTTCGCATATTCAGCGACTGAAAAATGACTAAATTAAATTATTATTTTACTAAGTGTTGGAACAATCTCCCACCACCAATAATAAACTCAAATACATTAAACGCCTTCAAACATAAATATAAAAAACACTTATTGCAGGAGTTTGAGTTCCAACCTTAGTTGTGTGATGGTTATTCACTGTCATTAGGTTTTACACATTATGTAGGTATACTATCTATCTATCTATATTATTACGTATTATTATTTTTATTTAAACCTTAACATTTATCCATTAATATTAAGTTAAATTATTATAATTATGTATTTTATTCAATAAGCTTATTATATGTAAATATATTTATATATGTATATAATATCTATCTATGAACGTACTGCCGCTCCAATCGCTTCAGAGAGGGGCCACTGAAAATCAGCGTTGCAACTATATTGCAACTTATGCTGAGTGGCTACCTGACTTGGCTCCACTTTTCGGCTTCATTTTATTTTATTTTACTCTTTCATTTATTATAATTGTATTGTTTTGTTTCATGTTGTGTTGTTTTAATTTTAATTAAGTATTGTATTCTGTGTCAATTGTGTTTGTTATTATTGTGGAGTCAAATAAATGATCTTTCTTTCTTTCTTTCTTTCTTCTTTCTAAATTCATCATTATTGTGCCTCGTTTTTGTAGACGGATGCTATGTCGAGCGATTCCAGTGACGACGTAAAAGTAGGAAGTAGGTTCTGGATTCATCCATTTATTGAAAGAAACATAAATTGTAGAGTTTTAATAGCCGCACGAGAACTGCAACATGATAATAAGAATTTTTTATCTTTCTTCCGAAGAGATACGCGCGAAACGCGACGCAAAAGCGACCAACTATACTAGTCGCGGACGTGTAGGATACCGGTAGCGTATATATGCCAATATATATGCCAAAAATTACTATAACATAGGATGATAGGATTAAGTATTTTGATTTTCTGTTACAAGTTCATGAATAACTTGATATGATAGTATATAATTGTTTGTTATTTTGATGATTAAACAGTTGTCTAGTATTAGTGCTAATAGATGTCTATTATTGGTGGTTTAGTGTTTTGGCGATGTTATCTATTAGTTCCTTTGACAAAGTGTAAAAGAATATACATGTAAGTTTAAAATATGCTCATAAATAAAGCGTTGATATTAAAAAGTGATTGTTTATATGTTACTGCAGTAATAAAAAAATCTGTAACTGTCATTTTGTGATAAAATATATTTGATTTTAAAGAATAAAATTTTTGTTGTTCTTAAAGTGTCGAGCATTAGTGCCTCTACTGTATAATAAAATATTTTTACTTCATTCCTGGATGTATATTTTATTCCTGTTATAATTGTAATATCGTATATTTAATTATTAATGCTTTCTCTATTTAACTATGAAATGAGGTTTCGAAGTAATTAAAAGGGTCAGTGTAGGCGTACAGTTAAGTTACAAGGGATGTATTTATTAATTAAATATTTAATAACATTTGTAGTTTCAGTTTTAACATTGTTGTATTGCGGTTTTTGCATCATCGACATTTCATCTAACTCAGGGGCCTGGGAAAATCTCTTTTCCGATCAAATTGGACTCAATTGGATTACGTCGCCATTAAAACTCTTCTCACATAAATAACTCGCGTCCGCGCGTGATTACTAATATCAATAAAAAATACAATTAACAAATCCGTGGGCCGATTTAAATGAAAAATATACGACTTTCCGCACACGATGCGGTCGGCAGACTCCGATAGAAAAAGACAATAATTAATATGAATGCCGCTCCCTCACCAAGTGAGGTATTCGCCTCACCAATTGAATACATCGCGTTTCCGCTATCAGTGTGACCATTTAATTATTTTATCTATTCCGAACAGTCATAATTAAGGGCCCGGGGCCCTAGGGGCCCTGGGGGGCCCAATGTATCTCGGGTTGCTGCTGATCAGCAACGATCTGATTCTATCAATCCTTTGCAGTATTCGGAGTGGCCTCGCTTAGGACAGCGAGGATCCCAGCGAGATTATTGACTCGAACACACGCCGTCTCCATCTAAGTCTTCGACCTCTCCTGTTACTGTTTTGTTGCCCACCGCTCAGGTTTGCGTCGCCTCCCCATCGGGTGAGCAGGTTGCGGCGCGAGCGATTTTGGATTCTGGTGCACAGGGGAGTTTGGTGTCGAGAAGTTTAGTGGAGCGGTTGCGGTTGCGTGTTGTTCCTGCCGCGAATAGTATTTTTGGTGTAGGCGGAGTTAAGGTGTCCGGTTTAGTGGGACAGGTCTCACTCACCTTCTCTCCTCTTAAATATTCTTTTCCTCGTATTTCAACGTCTGCTGTTGTTTTGGATAATGTTATGGGAAACCATTCGCTTGTTAAATTGCCATCGGAGGTATTTGAACTTGCAACTCAATTGAATTTAGCTGATGCCAAATTTAATATTCCAGGTCCAGTTGATTTGCTACTCGGTGCAGATGTTTTGGGAAAGCTACAGTTTGGAAAATGCAATCATCTGCAACGTGGTGGGTTAGTAGCCGTCTCAACAGACCTTGGTGATGTCATCATGGGCCCTGTATTTTCATTATGTGTTTTTAGTGAAGAGGATGGTAACTTGAATGTAGGACTCTCTCTCGCTGAAGCGGTTCAGCGTTTTTGGGAAGTTGAGGAGCCCCCTACAGCACGCCGTGATAACCCAGAGCATCTGGAATGTGAGCTGTTCTTCCAGAATAATACAGGTCGTCTCTGTTCGGGTAGGTTTGTCACGAGGTTACCTTTTCTACCGTCTCGTCCTCCATTAGGTCAGTCTAGAATGCTAGCTGAAAAAAGGTTAGCATCTATGAAGCGACGTATGAAGAGGGATTCGGCATTTCGTATTAAGTATGTTGAGTTTATGAAAGAGTATTTAGAGCTCGGTCATATGTCTGTTTCTAATTTTGATTGGAGGTCGCAGGAGCACTACTTTATTCCACATCATGCGGTGTTTAAGGGTGGTAAAATGAGAGTAGTTTTTGATGGCTCTGCGCCCAGCTCTAATGGCGTATCATTAAATCAATGTTTGCATTCGGGTCCTAAGTTGCATCGGGATATTGGTGATATTTTAACAAATTTTCGTAGGCATCAGGTTGTGTTTGTTGCGGATATTAAAATGATGTTTAGACAGACTGTTATTCATCCAGAGGATCGTCGTTACCAGTTGATTTTGTGGCGAGAGAAAGAATCAGATCCTATTTCGGTTTTTGAGTTGAATACTAATACTTATGGACTTAGGTCGAGTCCTTTTATAGCTATTCGTTCTTTATTAGAATTGGCAGAACGAGAGCATTTGCGTTTTCCTAGAGCTGCTGATGTTTTAACTAGTGATGTTTTTGTTGATGATATCTGCACCGGTGCTGCTAATGAAAGGGAAGCGTTGATACTGCGCGATGAGCTTATTGATATTCTCAAGGCGGGTGGTTATGAATTGAGAAAATGGTTGTCGAATTCGCCAGCTGTTCTTGCAGGTTTACCTGAAGACCACCAACAGGATCCTTATATTTTTCAGAATACGGATAATCCGGACGCCATCGCTGTTTTAGGGGTTCAGTATCAACCTATTTCAGATGTATTTACATTTCGAGTTCAAGATTTGGATGTTGTTAAAACATGGACGAAGCGTACCGTACTTTCGACTGTTGCTAGGATATATGATCCTAATGGTTGGTTGGCTCCAGTCGTGTTTTTGGCAAAGTGCTTTATACAAAAGCTTTGGTTACAGGGATTGACATGGGACGCCCCATTGGTGGGTGATTTGTTAAACGTTTGGATTAAATTTGTTTCGTCCCTCCCTGATATTGAATTTGTTAGAATAGATAGGTCGTTACTACCATCGGGTAAATGCGTAGTAGATATTCATGGTTTTTGTGATGCTTCAGAGAGCGGTTTCGCTGCTGCTGTCTATGTTCGTACGGTTAATAAATCAGGTGTTGTAACGGTTAAGCTTATTATGGCTAAAAGTAAAGTAGCTCCAGTTAGAATGCGATTAACTATTCCTAAATTGGAACTATCAGGTGCTGTACTTTTGACTCATCTCCTTAATCACGTTAAATCGACGTTAGGTCAAAATATTAATATTAGAAGAATTTTTGCTTGGACTGATAGTCAGATTGTTCTTGCATGGTTGCAAGCATCAGTTCATGCTTTAGAAGTTTTTGTTGCGAATCGGGTGTCGCAAATTCAACAATCGGTTGCTAATCTTGAATGGAGACATGTGCCAGGGGATGTTAATCCCGCTGATTGTGCATCTCGCGGTTGTGAGGCTCCAGTTTTATTGAATCATTCGTTGTGGTGGGGTCCCGGTTGGCTGCTCCAACCAGAGAATTGTTGGCCTCAAGCTTCTATTAAGCTTATTGAGCCTCTCCCGTGCTTGAAGGTCCTTTCGGTTATAAAGGAGCCTGCACAGAATTTCGATTTTTTGTTAACGCGGTTCAGTTCTTTAGATAAACTGTTGGGTGTAACCGCTTGGATACGTAGGGTTGTTTTCAATTTGAGGAATAAATCCAATAGGAATTGCTCCAAGGTGTTATGTCCGGATGAACGGAGGGAAGCGTTGTTGTTTTGGGTTCGACCCAAATGACTTGGAGGTTTTGACTCTAGGACATTTTTTGATTGGGGGTCCACTTAATGCGCTCCCTGAATATCCATTTGAGAATACTCCGGTTAATCGGCTCTCACGTTTTGAACTGCTGCAACAACTTTCTCAGAGTTTTTGGAAACGGTTTAATTTAGAATATCTTCATTTGTTGCAGCAGCGTGTTCGCTGGACAGATAAAACGGATCCACCAAAGGTCGGTGACCTCGTCCTAGTTAAGGAGACGAATATGCCCCCACTGTCTTGGAGACGTGGTCGAATTTTGCGGCTGTTCCTAGGCGCGGACGGTATTCCGCGAGTTGCAGAGGTCCTGGTAGGAAATTCTGTCCTTAAAAGAGCTGTTGCGGGCTTGTCGCGGCTGCCCGTTATGTAGGTTCTATCCTTATCCTCTGGTTTTGGACTCAGTCAGGTTTTGCCTGACTGGGACGGGGGAATGCTCGGAATAGATAAAATAATTAAATGGTCACACTGATAGCGGAAACGCGATGTATTCAATTGGTGAGGCGAATACCTCACTTGGTGAGGGAGCGGCATTCATATTAATTATTGTCTTTTTCTATCGGAGTCTGCCGACCGCATCGTGTGCGGAAAGTCGTATATTTTTCATTTAAATCGGCCCACGGATTTGTTAATTGTATTTTTTATTGATATTAGTAATCACGCGCGGACGCGATTTATTTATGTGAGAAGAGTTTTAATGGCGACGTAGTGTGCCTGGCAGCAGTGGTGACTATACACATTAATTGTCTCTTTTCCTTTTATTTTATCTTATGTAATTTAAATTATTCCCATAATTATAGTTTTTCCTCCCCAAAAAGGGCGCCCTATTGTTTTGACTAATTGACTGACCGACACACCACATATTTATGGAAGCAGCGCACGAGGCTTCAGGTATGTGCGTAGGATGTATGTATTTAACTATTGTTGTATTATGGTAGCAGAGCAAAATAAATAACAAACAATGACCATGTTTATTACAAAGACCGTGGCTTTGTAAGGTTCAGTCATTTAATTAGTATTATAGTAGTTAAAGCTCTTTGGTCATATTTAAATGTAATATTCTTTATCCTTACGAGCCAGCTTAGTGGAATACTATTTTAATTCCAAGTTATTTCTGAAATAACTAAATTGTGGAAAGGAAATATAAAAGAATACTCTCGTATTCTGTATTCTGTACAATGCTGATCCTATCGTATTTATTTGAAATAGGCATATCAAAAAGCACTCTTATTCAAGTTAATTGTCAATCGAACCAATAAACAAAAATAGACGCGTGCGTCACGTCAAGGAAAAGGTGGATTAAAAGAGAATAGACCAAATTGTTTGGACCTTGGTCTGCGGGCTGAATACTAAACTCATATGTACCTAAGCATAATTATACTAAACAGAACTCAAACTGAAGATGTGCTTTTGTTGGGCAAGTAACGATAATACTGTAAAATATTAGTAAACAGTGGTACAACTTACATCATCGTAAATTCAAGTCCAAACAGTATCGATGGCCGTTTTTTGCAAATCGTTATAAATATTTAATAAAAAAATTAAGATTCGTTAAATAATACAAATAAACATTCGTTCCTTGCATTTTATTACCATGGGAGTCGGGAGTAACGCAATCGCAAACATATTAATCTGATTACAACATACGTTAGCGATTCATGCTATGTCAATCAACTTCTGGACCATTTAACAATAATTTAGTTCTCATCCAGGGTTCAGAGTTCGAACCGAAACTATGCCGTTAAATATATCGGTCAGCTTTGTTCATTATGGACTTGATTACTGCGTGCAGAATAGTTTAATTAACGGCAAATTGAATATTGATTACTATTCGTTTAAATTCCCTTTTCTTCCCGGATAATGTATTCAATTTTCATAATTACACAATTTTATGTTACATATTATTTTATATTATGATAAATATTTACTTTTACTCTTTTACTATACTTTACTATAAAAATAAATGGAAGTTGTTCTTAGTATAATAATTATAGTTTTTCTATAGATAACTTATCTTACATAATAATTATGTATCTTGTTCATTGTATAGCCGTTGCATTGCTTTGAACCCAATCCTTGGTATTTTATTCAAAATATAAATGTAATTCTAATATGTCTTTAATCGTGCCTTGTTGCAACATTTACTTTAATCTCTAATTTGTCGTTTTACAGGGTTCAAAGTTCAAACCTTGTTGTCTGGTAATTTTCTAAATAATTTAAATCCGTTTGATAAAGCCTTGGAAGGCTTCCATCGCAATATGTTTTTTGATTAACTACTACTAATATTATGTTCCGCGGTGTTCGAGAAAAGTTAAGAAAATTAAAATTCCTAGTAGTTGTAGCTTCTTTACAATTAAATAGCGATAGGTTAACATTTAACGTACTTAACAATAATTTGATATGTTTTCAGGAAACATCTCACATTCAGCAGCTATTCAAATATTCCATGAAGATACACCTGAAGAAGTTTATAAAAGAACAATAAATGGTGCTTCGAAATTGTTTATATCAAAAATTATGAAAATTGGCCACACGTTATGGGAAGACGACTCTAAATATCAACAGGGTACCCACCAAGCGAAAACAATTGAAATATAATTACGAAAATAAATAGTCTTGATCGTATGCAACCTATCGTACTCAGAAAATAATTTTAATAAAACGTAATTGCTGTAAAAGAATATCGGTGTTTCAATATTGACCACTTGTTTATCACCTTAATTGTTATATGGGTCATTGTCAAATTTTGCGCAGGTAAACTTGTCCCTCAAAACTTTTTTACTTCTATACCATTAAAAAGTTAACTGTCACTCAAAACTTACAGCAAATACAAACTTAATCGCATTACTAATAATATATTAATAAAATAAAGGCCTATTTTTCATTTTTTATTTTATTTTTTAAAGTAACATTGTGGTTTTTTCTGGTAACAGAAGGGTTTTCCATACAAATTTGACCTGTCCCAAGTAGCACTTCGTTACAGAAAATATAAAATAACTACAATTTCCAATATACCAACCCACATCAATTAAAATATTACTATAAACAGAATATTGTAAATATTTCTAAGAGTAGATTTTAAAACCGAGCAGTGCTAAAATTTATTTTATAAAAATTTTTTTAACTTTGTCCCACGTAGTGTTTAGAATCGTGTGCTCTACTGTGTTACTAAATAAATAATTACTCAAAATAGAGGTGGCGCTGTTTTCGACTTTCTATTAGCTTGAGCAAGGTTTCTGCAGCCATTGTGGTCGTTCGTTAGGTCGGGGGGAGGGGTACATTGAATTTCAGTCGACCGCATGGCGTTGAACGTGCCGCGTGTTTTTATTCCGCATCAACATTGTTACCTCCCTATTAACGTAAGTAAAACCGTTTTTTTCTATTATTTTACGTTCAATTTGTTGTTTAAGGGGTAATTATGCTCAATTTGAAATAAAAAAAATAACTAAATGCATTGTTCTATGATTTATGTCTTTTAGAATGTAAAATTTACAACTCTGTTATCATCATTCTGTTACTTAGCTCATGGTAACAGAGTTGAGTAAGCATGTATTCTTTAACTTTTGTTTGAAATTTTATATTTGTTATATGTTTTTTTCTTAATAATCGGTTTCCTAAAGTAATTTTGAGTTGTTTTATGTAAATAAATCATATATAATTAAATGTAACCTTGAAGATATTGTTACAGGATATTCTGCCGTTATTAACGCCCTTAAAATGCTTCTCACGCTAGCTGAGCAGCAAGCAAGTTAAGAGAAACATATCGCAGTTATTTACAGATTATATAAAATTGAAGTAACAATTACAAACAGTTAACAAGAGATACGAGACGTATTAAAAACAATGCAACAGAGAAAAACGAAAAAAGTCTAAAAATAAGGACGGCAATCCAGTAAATCCAGTAAATGCTATTAAAAAACGCCATGAAAAAGTTAAGAATCGGAAGGAAAAGTATGCTATTGATAAAATATTTGACAAGAAGGCCGTTAAATTCTCTAGGCAGGAAATACTAATTATAAAAGAATGTCTTGCTGTGGATCAAAGTTTCATATGAAAAAAATCAGCCCACATGTAAGGAAAATGTTTTAAAAACCAAAATCAATCTTTTCGAACGTGAAAACATATCAAGAGTATGCAATTTATTCACTTATAGTACAAAAAGAACAACTAAGTTACTGTGTTACAACTCTGTTACTTTCGTGTCCCGAAGATTAAAGAACATATTTACGAAATTTAGGAAAAGCTATTCAATATAATACTGCTATATTACAATAGGTTAATTTGCCAGTTAATGAAGCGGTTATATGTTGTAATTAGCTGTTAATTTATAGATATTTCATGGAGTTGTGTAGAATTTAAGGTTTGTTATTATTCATAAAGTAACAGAGTTGACTAAAACTTTAAATGAATTACTGTAAAACTTAAAAAAAACTTGTACTTCTAATGGTGATTATAAGCTATAAGACTGTAATTAATATAAAAGCCAAAATATGTGCGACTGGCTTATTTAATTTTATGATAAAAGGTAAAATATAATGATAACAGAGTTGTATTTTTTCACCACCCTGACGCACTAAATCTGAAATAAATCTTAAATTATTAGCTAAACATCGCGGCCAACTTAAATTAACCCTAATTCAGTTGTTTTAACAGGCACAGGCATAAAGAAAAGTTCAATTTTAAAATATTTTCTTTTTCTCATTTTTGAAATCTGCAGTTACGTTTACCTGCGCAAAATTTGACAATGACCCATATAGTTATATTCATGATACAATGATTCCCTATATAGATCATAAGTTTTTCTTGGTTCATAGATTGTTACTTTTGCATATACATATTTCCAACAAAGTGGTCGCCCCCGGCTCTAACCTTTATGAAACTAAATGTTAATAAACTTGCAAACGTAAAAACTTTGAAAACATAATTATTTCCTCATATTACCATAATATATTACTGTTTGTCTTATAGCTTACCTTTGTAAAGCTTTTTTTAAAAAATATGAAGGATATCTGATGATGCTGCGTTGAAACAAAAACCCTTTTTTTAACGCTTTATTCATTTTAATTTTTATTCCTCCATTTTTATAGTTGTATAAAATAATGTAATGTTAAAACCCACACACGTGTTTTCCACTGAACAATCATTATAATTTGGATTTACCAATGTCTAAAGCTAAACTATGTATAACGTATATCACATGTGTGGGAGATTCTAAATAAAGAGGACTGTGTGTTTCCTTAAAACTGAATTGTCATGTGATCTTTACTTCTGTGTATTTTAGAAAAACAGATTTATTTGAGACAATTTTTTAAGACGAGCAAGGTCAAATACTTTGCTTAATAACATAAAACTAAACCGCCTTCAAGTAAACAGAACTAGACCAAATTTAAATGGAATCACACCTAAGCCACCAGTTTTCAAATGAAAAAGGAATCATCAAAATCGGTAGACCCAGTCGAAAGTTCTAAGATATCAAACCTCAAACAATACAGTTGAATTGAGAAGCACCGCCTTATTAAGTGGATTTAAAATAAACATTAAGGCTGCAGTCTAGCAAAATTGCGTTTTCAACAAGTTATTTGACAATTTTTTCCCGGCTATTGAAATGATAAACTGAATTTTTTTTTCTTGTTTATCAATTAGTGTTATATACGCAATGCGCGTGAATTTTTTCACATTTATAAAGTTACTTTATGTTACCTTAATCAGGCCTTCAAGATAAGTCTCTTTCCCCCAAAGACATTTCGAGCTAAGTTTGTGCACTCACTACGTTCCAACCGATTACAATTTACACAATTTGATCAGCGCATAAATATCATTATATAGTCGTAATTCAAATCTGCTGAATACAATTGCCGAAAAACTTATGATTTTCCTAATTAGGACGTTATAAATTCATCAAATTTCCCATTTTTTGCCTTACAAAAAACTATTGATAAATACTGCTAAAAGTTATTTTTTCCATTAATTTATTCGAGTTGGTTGAAGACCAATGAGTATTAATCCTTTAAAAATTTTTTTTTTTGAATTTTGATAATTCTTTAAATATTTAAAAAATATTTAAAATAATTATGAAAAATCCTAGCGAATTTCTTTAGTCGCGCTCCTTGGGCCGGAGCGTTCTGACGTGTGCTCTACGCTCGATTTTCCTTCATACCGAAGTGAAAGTTGCTCTACTTCATTTAATTTAATATTTTTGTTAATTGATATTTTTATCTTAGTTTTGTGCAAATATTCGTATTTTTAAACCTTTGATTTCGATATGGAAAATAAACGAAAAAAATATGCGTGTAACTAATAAGGAAGGAAAAAAATTATCTTCGAACATAAAGTGTAATGAAACCAAATAGATTACAAAGGTGATTGGCAACAATTTCTTTATTTTACGGGGTTTCAGTAAAGGGATGTATGTTTCTTTAAAACTAAAGTAAGCTCATAAATTTTCTTATGATATAATTTTTTTTGAAATTCCAAAAATGTTTATTTTTCGTTTGAGAAATACGAAATATATAAAATTGTATTGAGAACTTGAACTTGGGACATACGGGGAAAATGATTTGTTTACTCCAAAATTCCAAATATGTCGAGGTGTTTTAATTTTTTCTTCTAGTCATTTTAAACGTAGCGGCATATTGTTTGATTATTAATTTTGTAACTTAAATACAGGATGTTGGTTTTATATTTTGATCTTACAGATGCGCTGACAAATTTAGTCCACCAGTTCTAGTTTAGTCCACCAACTCTAAGTACCAATATTAAAACGAATGGATTATCATCACAACATCAAAACTCAGATGTAATGGAAGATCGCAATAACATAGAAAATTCAATGGGTGAATGAGAACTAAACAAACACAAGTAACAGAGACGCACAGAATAAAAAAAGAGGACGAAAACGATAATTCGTTGATGCTTTCCCTTTTCGACGTATTGTTAGGGTACATCACCAATCTGCAAAAAACAAAACTGATGATTCCCAATTGCTGATCAAAAATGAAAAACAAATAATCGACAACAGTGGTGAAAATTTGCTGATCACAATGAAACATCCTTCAGTGGTAGCAGATTTACTCATTTAAAATGTATCGGTGAACAGCGTAAAGGAGAGGAGGACAGGAAAACATTATGAATGTGGATGGTGGATTGTATACAGGGTGTAATCGTTAAGTATGTGCAGGCGATTATGACGTTATTATTGCAGGTATCAAAAAACTTAAAACTGATATCGAAATTACTTTAACTAATGAGCAAAATGACAATAATAACTTTTTAAAAGTATAACGAGAAATATCTAAAAAATTTACTTTATACACTCCCATATCAAGAAGAGAAAATGGGACTAGTTGAGTTAAATGTCTAATTCCGGCAAAAGACATGAATGCGGAAGATGCGGTTAAAAATAAAAAAAATAAATATTTGAAATACAATGCAAAAAAATAACACTTTTGTCATAGATAAGAATCATGACTATTTTTTCCAAATTCAGGAACAACTAAACGTTGCAGAAGCAGAAGTCTGCTTATTTGCTGTTTGGACTGGAGTGAATCATTCGTTAAAAATAGAATATATAAAAAAGTATGTAACGTTGAGGCAAAATAAAATGATGGACCATTATCAAGATTTTATATAAATTGCCTACTGTCAGAATTGATTGATTCGAGACTTAGCATTCGATGCCCATCAAGGACCCATCCTATATCATTCAAGCGATTGAAAAAAAAGAGAAAAATCTAGTGCAACCGATAAAGCATCAGAATGCTAGCAAAAGATTTATGAGGTTTATCAATATAAATTTATATATTATACATATAATAAATCTGTACTTTGAAAATATTTAAAAAATAAATAGCAGGGGGTGTTACTGGATCGATACCAAACCCAAATATGTGATTAAAAAAATTTTTGTCTGTCTGTATGTGAAGACATCACGTGAAAACTATTGGTTCGATTTCGATGAAACTTGGTATAATTATACCTTATTATCCTGGGCATAAAATGGAATACTTTTTATCCTGGAAAAATACGAAGAAAAAATGTTGTGTGGTTTTATGAAACCACGGTAAAAGTGAAACTGTTCGAACGGTTCCGAACACTGCTTTGTGTAGCGCATGTCGCGTGTCGGTCGGCTGCCGAGTAGGTATACCTACTCGGCAGCCGCGATACACGCGACATGCGCTACACAGACCAAAAAGTTTGAGACGATGTAATAAAAGTTTCACTTTAAAAATAAATCTTAATTTTTCAGTTTTATCCATAGACGTTGTTCTGTAGAACCGCGAACACACGTTGCGTTACCCGCAGTGGATTCAGCGATGTAACCTGTAGCGCCAAAAGTCGGATTTGGCTTGAACCGTTTGCGGCACACGCGGGACGCACGACACCACGCCTCCTCGACTCCTATATAAGGACGGCGTTCCGCGCGATGCATATAATTTATGAATTTTGATGCGAGCGGACGTGTCCAGTGTGGCGAGCGAGAGTCATCGTCTAATATTAATTTAGCGAGAAACGTCTTCCCAGTTCAAAATGGAGAAATAAACCATCCACGCGAAGACCGACATCCGCGCGGACGGAGTCGTGGGCGGAAGCTAGTCAGAAACAAATATCTTTTGTTTTCATTTGCGTATTTTTCTATTTTATAATTTTTTACACTTAAATTATACACATGTTACATTTTTTTTATTATATACAAAATTTGTTTATCCGTTTTATTAGTGAAACTAAACAACTTTCACTAAGAAACTTAGGTCGAAAAAAATGGATAGAGTTATGCATTTTGTATAGAAAGCTTATTTTTTTTTAAGTTTCGTCCAAATTTCTTTGTAAAAGTTGATCAGTTATATAAACATGAAGTTGAAGATATCAATAGAACGTATTCGCAAATTTTGTGTACTGATAAAAAAAATCACCCGGTGTAATTTTCACGAAAATTGTTTCAAATTGTCATTTTTGGTACTTATTACGAATATTAAATTATGCATACGAATGATTTAATTTTTAAAAATTAAGTGGAGCAACTTTCCCTTAGTACATTTGTTTTATTTACATATAGGATGACAGGATGCATTTGTTTGCACTACTAGCCCAAGCCCTTAATACTTTCAGACAAAGCATAAACTAAAACACATGTAAAATACATGATGGTTTATTATAGCAATACATATACAACTTAACCAAAGAGCATCCAAAGAGTGATAGGGAAACAGTTTCGGGAAACCCTTTGAGCGTGTTAAAATTGAAGTCCCGCACATCAATTGCAAACGTCCATTTCGCAACTTTTTTAAAAACGTTGATTACTTTCGTGACACCACACGACATAATTTAGGCTGGAATGTTCTAGGCCAAATGTGGTTATTGAAATTACTATTCTAGTACTATTGAAGCCTGTAGTGGGTCATCACTGGGCAATAGAGACCTGAATAGAATTTGGAATAACCTTATCACATGTATAGTAGTAATGAAGACTTCCAAATATGCTTCAATTGTTTTTTATAAGACTCTGTTTATGCTGAATTGATACGATGGATATGATTATTGATTGTGTAAATCTACAAATGATGAAAGCGAATATTGTTGTTTGAAATAAAAATATTTTTTATTTCAAACAACAATATTCGCTTCTTCTCTCAAAGAAAAAATGTTTGAATAGATTGTGTACGTATTTAAAAGAAAACATTTTGGCTGATCGGAATGAATTGTAACTAAGTGATAAAGACGGTAAATGAATTTGTTGGTAAAAAATTGGTCTTTCAAGATTGTATCATTGTTGTATCATTTAAAAATATACTTTTTATTATTCCTTGCTGAAAGGTAACCTTTATAAGTACCGCAAAATTCAATAAGTGACCTCACTGTATTTGTGATAAAATTAACAAATTTGTTGCGATAGGAGTTTTGAAAGAATGCTAGTGCAGTTTATGGTTTTATTTTATAAACCTAAAGAATGTAGATTGTAGTATATAATATTATAAAGTAGACGTTTATGCGTGGGAAGGCATCCTCCTAAATAGACAGATGATCTAATTGAAATAGCAGGAAACAGTCCAATTAACTTCAGGAATTAATAATGGATCATTGTATCATGTTTCAATTATTAAAAATCTATAGAGTTACTGAATCATGGCAAAACTGCACCATGATCATCTATATTTACAAAGTGACTGCTGACATCTACAAGAAAGTCATTGTCCACGACTTTCGGTGGGTACACAAATCATCCTGCTAATACAGGCAATCCATTTTTCACTTATTTCTCAATGTTAAAAATAATCCTACATGTTATCTTTACCATAAAATTACAAGAAATCCATAAAAAAACAGCGCATGTTGCATTGTGAAGAAATTATGCTACAGTTATAAAATATATAAAGTACTCTACCAATATAATACCTCTATATAAGAATATAACCCAGATTATAATATCACAAATAAATAATAAAGGTAAATACATATATCACGAGGAACTGCTTGTAAAGATGATAATAAGATGCGTGATAAAATCATTGAGCTAAAGCCTGCCAAATATTTTAGCAACACGTTTTGAACAGGTTTTAAAATGAAGTACGGGTTATCTTGACTTACTTTTTGTTACATCATAAAAACGTTTCATGACTCGTCCTGACAATGTAGGTTTAAAAATATTATCTTGATAACAGCATTACTATTAATTTAAACAGATTTAAATGGAATAGTGTCGCTAGTTATTTAATCTCTGTTTGGATCATTTTCTTTGAAGTATACTTATAGAAGGCTTATAGTATCCAGATAATATCATTTAAGCCGTCAACTTCACTGTTGGAGACAATCAGTTTTAACGACTCTGCAAATGAGTTCAAAATTCTTCGTCTAGATTAATTGCCGACTCTTGCAGTAAATAACATTTTGTCTTGTAATCTTCGTACATTTCAAAAGGATTAAGATTGAATCCCAGACATACAATGTGTTTAATTAATGTTACAGTCAGCGTAGAATCTGCAGGAACCAAGTCGCTACCTATAGATTCTATCTCTTTGATTTATTTAGCTCGCAGCTTCGCTCACGTGAAGGATCAAAAGCAACCTATACTACTTTCATACTGCTGACATATTGCATACCTACCATAGTAATATAAAGGGAGCATAATATAGCATAAGAACACTAAAATGCATGTATAAAAGTTTTAAGGACATTCATAAAATTTGGATGGATGGAAGAATGGATAGTAAACTCAACAACACTTGACTGTGTGAATATCAAGTATCAACAGTGAAGCTCATACCGAGGGTTCTCATTCTGCTATTTACGATATTTTGATTGAAGTTTTGATATTTGAAAACACTATAATTTATATTAAATTTAAAAAATATAAAGAGCAAAAAACATGTAGGTACCTACTCCATGTCATGAGTTCATATTTCAAGGTCGATGTCGGTGCAATATTTCTTTTTAATAATTTTAAGAATATATATTCAAGCGTACATTATGGCGTTATTATCCGTAAAAATGAAACAACCACCATCGTTATAAAATATTTATAGCTTTTAATAGATTTTATGTAATTAAAAAAATATTTTAACATTATCACAAAATGCCAAAAAACGAATCAGCCGTACAATAAACACTGCAATTTACCTAATCGAGTATAATATAATAGCGTGAAATTACAAACATAATAGTTACACAAATTCGCGACCGCAGGTAAATGTCGTTACCACAGTACTCGGGAACGGGTCCATCGATCCAGATTCCTCTCCCATAACCCGTCGAGAACCCTAATAGGATGAAGAATATAAAAAATGTACGTCGACTGATCGTTGTTTCGTCTCATTGGCGACACGGGCCGGCGCGCGCGCACCAACGTATTCGTATTCTAAAATATAAACAAATAAATATCCAGTTAACTATACAGCGCGAATAGTGCAGTGTAAAATGCAAGTAATATAGTGAAAGTGGTTAGTGTTTGTGATACAAGTTACAACACCTGGTGATAACAGTAAGTACTCATTGTTCGATGTGTCCTTGATTCCATCAGACGGCTTTAATAGTGTGAGCATGATCGATGAATGTTGCTTAATTTTATTTATTTCTAAAGTTACATTGTGTTTTGATTTGAACATTTCACAATAATGGTTAAAATAAAAAGGAAGATTTTTGAGAAAATGTGAATGAGAGATAGGTTTTTAACATATTCATAATCTGTTAGATAAGAACATTTCTTTTTTTAATTTCATATTGGGAGATTTTAAAATACAATTATATGTATATAAACTCAAATGGACCAAATTTTATGAATTTTGTATTATTACTCTAAACTTATTAACTCTCAACTTATTAATAATGCAGCTTGTAATAAATTAGAAATTCAAATAAATTTTGTATAGTTAATTACACTTCATACACTCGACTACGAAAAAGAACTTACATAGGCAGGAATATTCCTCGAAAACCTGGAAACTCAAAGTTAGTTTATTCCTGGCGTGAAATTGTCTGGGTAAAATTTAACAAGAATTTTATATCGATTATCGATGCAATGCAAAATGAACACCTACATAAGAATATTATGATAACTTTATGTCATCATTTACCAAAGGTAAAAAACCCCAGCTATTCAAACAACCAGACACGGTTTAGCAAATACTCATCGACTTTGAAGTTTTTTATAAAAGTATTGTCATCAATTAATACACTTCGTTATCTCGTGACGAATCTGCCAAATGCCAATTATATCTAATATTTCATCTACTGTGACTGCTAGTTTTAAATAATCTAATTTTTATCCGTTTCAAATCATCTGAAATCATTAGTATGAGCGTAATGAAGAAAATAATCTCTAATTAGGTACTATTTACCTATATAACCACTGCACACACAAATTTTAACATTAAATATAAATAATGACTTGATATGCGTGTTCAGTAATAAATACATTTTGTATTAAAATACCTATGCTTTTATACTAATTTCCGAAATTTGAAACTGAATTATATGAATTAATACTTGGATGAGGTTTTTTATTTTAAATACCTTTTAGCAGCATTTTATACTTGCACATAAGCTTGCACATATGTATCGAGGTTTATTAAACATTATAGATAGGATCGATACATCAATATTAAGGAGAAAAGTTAAGACTACACAATTTCTAGGCAAATAATGGAATGACGTTAGTCAAGCCATTACGACAAATGGAGAAAGCATTCGACGAATGAATTGTGATGAATTGACTGTTTCCTGCTAACTGCTAAGAACTCATCGAGCTATTGCTATAAATCTTTCAAACCTTATAACTATGGCTACGTCCTCGCTAATAGTAATAGAAAATGCAACTGAAACATATCTAATTTGTGAGTCTATGAGGTAATGAAATGTATAAGTGTGTAAGGAGATTTTGTATTCAGTTTCTGAAACTCGTGAACATAACATATTTATGCTCTGATAAGGATTTTCAAATTCTACGGTTTGTCGTTTGAGTGAAAAATGTATCTAAAATCGTGCTACATGCATAACACACTTAAATATTTCTAGAACTCAAATAATAAACATATTTAGTTGATCCTTTAGAGTTATTGCTATAATTCTATTTAAATTTTTATTTCCTCAATTCTTGCAGACGCTAACGTGTATTTTTTCAATTATTTACTAAAAATCACCGAATTTGAGAATATTTTTAAATTTAACTAGTTAGTAGGTACTGGTGAACCTGATCGAAAGCATTAAAAAAAATGTATACTTTTTATGATTTCTGTAAAATATGTTATATGCTTGTGATCAGTAATACCATGTAGTTCTTTTCCATAGAAAATCAATTTAAATTATTATAATTTTGCTCAGTTCCTAAAGCACCTAGGTACCTACCTACTATTAAGTCTAATTTACTTCTCATAGACGAACTAATTATTATTACACAAGTCCGATATTCAATTCTTGTGAGAATGGTGAATGGCCGACTGAAACCCCGTTTGAAGAATGACTCATTCGTTTCATGGTAACAACATTAACAATAAATACAAATTAAATAATGGTAAATACTAGTCATATATCTCATGTTATCTGAATTATACTATGAATAGATCGTCCATATAGCCAAATTATTTGGGTATTGGTTTTTGATGCGGAAACTATGTACCTATATTCTAAGTTTATTAAATCTTAAAACATAAAGGATGTTTATGCACCTATTTCCCTAGAGGGATTTTAATTTTATTTAAGGTTGTTTTCTAAGGTTCAATTAATTTTTAAAGGAAACTAAGTACAGTGTAGTAGTTTTAAGGTTGGTTTAAAGAATAAAAGACATTAATTTCAAGAGAAAAGAATTATAATATGAAGAATGTTTTCGATTAAAAAAACCCAAAAGTATAAATAGTGAAATATTCAGGAAAGTAATTATAATTTATAAATGACTAACGTGTACTAAAAAAATAGAAATTAGTCCTTATTTTATTTTATACATGAAGGTGAATTTGTTGAGGAAAATGAGGCTCAAGATGACGTTCTGTTCTAGGTTACAAATGAATTATATCCTTGTTTTTTTTATATCTCTATTTTATTACTATCCTTGTTAGGTATATACTGGCATTGAAAACAGTCGTATAGATTTCTGAATGAAAACTATTTTTATTTAATTCCAGATTGTTTACACACAAGATGACGATCCAAAGCATGACTGTCACAGAAGCAGGAAACACCACAGCAAGGAGTTGTTGTAAAGGGTAAGGGACTTTTAGTAAACCCAACGGACAAAAAACTTAAAAATTAAAGTAGTATCTATGAGGAAATAAAACAGAAACATAAACAATTAATGATAATATTCAATATACGTCTAACTGTTAATTTAAAATTGATTTATAAATGATTCGCATTTCCTCAATTATCTATTCTTATTATTTTTAATGTGAATTTTTTTAAGGCTACGAACGGCTGTGTGGTTATGGTTAAACTATTACTGACTAATTGAAACAATATTGTTTGTAAATTTAAGTTACTTATAACTTTATATTTTTCAACTACAAAAGTCTAAACTATAGGTAGGTTGGTGTTTTTACAACTATAATATTCTAAAATGTTCATACTTTATTCATATCTGGATGTAAACATTGTATCAACGTTTGCTACACGGTAGGTACATCTATCTATAAAAATAAAAAAAAAGATTAGTCTAAGTAACTGTTTAAGATAATAAAAACAGCATCAGTGAGTATATATTTTAAGGGAACTATATTTTCTATCACCAAAATTTATATTTGTCATCAAGTTGTATCACCTAATAAATAGATCTATCACCACGAAATATTTTCGTTCTCAGATAAACAAAAATTGTTCCCAGGTATCAATTATCAAATTAATGTTAATATATGTGTTAAATAAGAGATCGATAACCAATAAAATTATATTGCATTACATGAATATAAACTTCGTTCTTATAATAACAGTTTTGTTACTTAAATAATAGCTCTGTGCTCAGAATGGTAGATCTGTCACCAAATAAATCGATTATCGATCCCTGACTGCGACTCCTTTTTATTTGATATTTTGTCACCAATACAGTAGTAACATTTTATTTCGTTCAGATATGAAATTAATAGTATTCGTTACCAATTTAATACATCAATTTATAATTTTAATGAAAAAATGATCAAAGGGGCGGAGACAAATTGGCGCGCTTTAAAAATTAAGAATAAATATTGATTATTTTAACTTTAATTAAGTGTTTTATCTTCTATTCTGCTAGCCATAAGCCAGCTATTTTAAACCAGCGCTGATTGTTCAGTGGTAATTATTTTAAACAATAAATATTGATTATTTTGACTTTAATTGTTTTATTTACTACTCTGCTAAATTTAAATATAATTTATACTACCAGTGGAAATTTAGAACCTTGGGAGTCTAGTAAGGTAGCAGAATCTTTTGGTTGAAACGATGATGACAACCCTAATTTTTTATTTGAACTTAATGCAATTTTCTAGTAACATAATATGATTTATTGGTGATCTCTTTAAATTAGTTTGCTTAAATACTTATTAGGACACACCTATTATAATACATATAAAAACATTTATTTGGTACTAGACCTTATATCTCAGGATTTTAGGTGATTTATTGTGGAACTGATTTTTCATTGTTTGGTGACTACATTTTGGTGACAGATCTACTATTTTGAGGACACACCCTATTATTTAAGAAACACAAAACTAATTAAATTGGTGATAGATTAAATGATACCCATATTTTAATCTCTACTTTAAAATTAAATAAAAATTTAAATACTGATCATTGAGATACATGTACTACGTAGTACGTACTAGAGAGGCCATCGCTACTAAACTCTCTTTAACACGAGCTAGAGGCAAAAGTCACAAGCTCATTTAGTCTGTGCCGGACTGTGCCCACCGCTTGCCGCGTCAACACGTGTTATTGCTCTGTTCAAAATGCCTTCGTGTGTGCTAAGATATTGTTTTAACAGTTCCTTTATTAGAAAGAAAGCCCGAGGAGTGACTTTTCACCAGTAAGTTTCCTTATTATGAGTAAGTCATGCATTTTACTAATATTGTTATCATTTTGCGAAAAATCACCACGCGTTCTGCGTTTCGCGCCATTTTTCATAGACTAGCACATTTCTGTACGCACAGACGTGACACTATCGATGAGTCTGTTAAAAAAATGTAACTGGATTTTTTAACTATGAATATATTATAATATTATATACTAGAAAAGATTACTGTGGTGTAGTACCTAAATATTTATACTTTTACCCGACTACGCAAAGTGAAAAGGTAGGTTATATTAATTAATATTTATTTATTTATTTTTATTTATTAAAAAAAGGTTCATCAACAGTTGTTACATACGTATCTTTCGCGTTAAATAGTTACAATAGGATTTATAAATTATTATGCACAACAATTACAGATGAACACAACATTCACAGAAACTATTAATAAATAAGGCGATATCTATATAATATGTATATCTATACAATTATTAATTTAAAAAAAAAAGAAATGTGTGTGCTCTTATCATTAAAGAGTTCAGATTAAATACAATAGGCGATATTAAAAAAAAAAGTTATTACATTAAATATTTCATCCATTACGGACATAAAGACAATTATGTGTGAATATGAAAAATAATGAAAAAAATAATAATAATATTTCCATACTGTTTAGTTTTAATTCAACTTGTTTATAGGTTTCCGCGCCACGAAAAAAGAGAGGCGTGGATTAAATTTGTTCAAAAAAAATCGTAGTGAGGACACATGATTACCATCTGAGTATTCAGGCATTTGTTCTATTCATTTAATAGAAGATGACAAATACACCACAAAGACAGGACGAATATATTTAAGGAAAACAGCTGTACCCTGCATTGATGTAATAATTTAACTTTTATCAGTCTTTTTATATTTTATACTCATAAAAATACCTACTTGAGCACAACATAGATAAGGTTAGGTTGTGGTATTTTTAATGTTCGACAAAAATACAACCCACTACATCCTCTTTTTATTATTTCCCTAGTATCAGTACCACCAGATAGTACCGAGTAAACAGATTGCACAATGTGTCCCATCTGCGCGCATTGCTTAATCTTTGAGCTCGAAGCCACGCCCCGCTTGGCTCGCACGTACCCCACCACGTCGGCCGTGCGCAATGTTTTTGTTTGGAATAGCCTCTCTAGTACGTAGTACATATTATCTCAATGATACTGATATTAAAAAGAGACATTTACTATTATTTAAATGCTAACTTAAATTTAAATTTATCTAGTCGTATAGGAGGTATCAACGTTGACAAGAGATATAAGTATAGTTGGTTCTTTGATATGCTGTTCCTCTTGCTATTTCGGTTATAGTCCGGGCTGTCTGGCTGGCCGCAGTGGTTGCGTTTATTAGTGCGCATCTTATCTGCACAGGAAAATATCCTTAATTTAAAGTCATTTTTTAACGCGTAATTTTTAATCTTTTGCCTTTAGATAGATCCATCAGACATAAATTTTTTATTGCAAGACGTTTTTTTCGTTGTTAAATAGGTGCCAGACGCAATTTTTATTTCAAAATAATTAAAATATCATCGAAATAAGTGAAATTCCATCAACATGAGTCCCCGTGAAGGATAAGTAATCACTGTGTTACTTATACTATATATAATATTCATTTTACTATTTACAATTTTTTTGCAACAATCTACCATGGTGCCTCCTATTCCCAACGAACCTCAAATAGGACGTTAAATGTAAACTTGATAAAAACCAAATACATATCATCAAATTCATATTAATACCCAAAAGTGTAATAAATATGAAAGCATCTATTAAAAATATTAGTTTACTAATTATTTAATATAAGTATTAAAAAAGGATAATATAATATAAGTAACACAGTGATTACTTATCCTTCACGGGGACTCATGTTGATGGAATTTCACTTATTTCGATGATATTTTAATTATTTTGAAATAAAAATTGCGTCTGGCACCTATTTAACAACGAAAAAAACGTCTTGCAATAAAAAATTTATGTCTGATGGATCTATCTAAAAGCAAAAGATTAAAAATTACGCGTTAAAAAATGACTTTAAATTAAGGATATTTTCCTGTGCAGATAAGATGCGCACTAATAAACGCAACCACTGCGGCCAGCCGGAAGCCCGGACTCTAACCGAAATAGCAAGAGAAACAGCATATCAAAAACCCAACTATACTAAAATGACTTTTTTTAAAACGTTGGTAGCTCCCGTACATAGGTTATGCTAAAAAAATAGATAAGAAATAAGATTGAACGCTAGCGGTCAATAAAAAATAAAAGGCACCGCAAAATTTTCCTTCATACAATATACAATAAATATTATGGAACATAAAATATCACTTTTCAATCAAAATAACAATACCAAATATAATATAATAGATTATACAGCGTTGTTACCTATAATTTATAAACAAAGGACATTTATTTTGAATTTAAATTTTACTCTTTATTGTCTTCTATGTAACTATATTTTATTAGTAGGTAAAAGAACGTATGAACTTTATGAGTTATAACTTGTTTTAGGTACCTACTACCGCCTATAAGGGTGCTTTTCCACAAATAATGTGCGAGAATGTGTAGCGGAGGAATGTGTTTGTAAATAACCAATAGTATCGCTTCAATCTTCAAACTAAATGAAATGCATACATACGCATATCTTTACATACGCATTCCTCGCTACACATCCTCGCACATTATTGGTGGAAAAGCACCCTAAGTGACTGAAAATAATAAAATCCATAATTTTAAAATGTTGATTTTATAACTCAGGCCCCGGAATCACAGACACAATAGAAAATCTATTGTGTCGTGGACCGATCGGGCCGTTCGGGGCTCAATGGGTTAAACGCAACGTCATCAAAAACCAGTTAATTAATAAAGTGGAACAAGAGCTGATAATGATGCCGAAATGATTTTTCACTGCCAATCAAGTAAATAGAAGAAGGGAAGAACCCTTTAATACAACTCTCAACTCTAAATAGGGATTATCAGATAAGAAACTCAATCGAATGATACTTGATATTCTAAGGAAAATGCTGTGTACCTTCGCTTCTTATTTGAAAATGAAATGGAAAAACAAAAAAAATAAAGATATCAGTTTTGAAGTAAAATATTTTGATTCATTCATACAATTTGAATAATTCTTGATTATACAAATGTTAAGACAGCGAGCTGCTAAATAAGAAAATAAAATACAACAGTGTGAAAGATTTTGCAGGAATCTTTTCACATGAAAATAATGTGTCAGTCAAGCAATGGTTCAAAAAAAAAAGACGTGTGGCACTCGGGGACTGCCGCGGTAAAGCTTAAAGCTATTGCATAGCATGCCTTCAAGCCACACCTCCAAGCCCGTCGGAGTGGGGAGCGTGAGGTTTTTCGTTACGGAATTTCTCGATTCGGTCCCCGCGCTCAAGGCCCGCGATAGAAGCTATGCAATAGCCACGCAATAGCATATGAATCCTCTTTTTATAAATGAGACGCTAACCGCTAACTAGCATATTTACATTGTTATTATAAGTATTTTCACAACATTGCTCTTGAAGCTAATTACTAGATATAGATAAGCTGAAGTAATTATGCAAGGATAACTAAACAATTTGTTTTCTTGAATAATCTATGAATTATTGAATATTGCTAGTACTTAGGTACACAGTTTATGTATTGTTATATTTTATTTTTATTAAATAGTACTGTGGGTGAGATGTGATTCTCTTAGAAAATTGTCGGAACATCGCGTCTCGAATGACGATACGTTTAGGTAGCAGTCAAACCACAGAAAATATTATACTATATCGTATAGGAGGTAATATCAACGTTGACAAGAGAGAATTTTAGTATAGTTGGTTCTTTGATATGCTGTTCCTCTTGCTATTTCGGTTATAGTTCGGGCTGTCTGGCTGGCCGCAGTGGTTGCGTTTATTAGTGCGCATCTTATCTGCACAGGAAAATATCCTTAATTTAAAGTCATTTTTTAACGCGTAATTTTTAATCTTTTGCCTTTAGATAGATCCATCAGACATAAATTTTTTATTGCAAGACGTTTTTTTCGTTGTTAAATAGGTGCCAGACGCAATTTTTATTTCAAAATAATTAAAATATCATCGAAATAAGTGAAATTCCATCAACATGAGTCCCCGTGAAGGATAAGTAATCACTGTGTTACTTATACTATATATAATATTCATTTTACTATTTACAATTTTTTTGCAACAATCTACCATGGTGCCTCCTATTCCCAACGAACCTCAAATAGGACGTTAAATGTAAACTTGATAAAAACCAAATACATATCATCAAATTCATATTAATACCCAAAAGTGTAATAAATATGAAAGCATCTATTAAAAATATTAGTTTACTAATTATTTAATATAAGTATTTAAAAAGGATAATATAATATAAGTAATAAAGTTATTAGTTACTTATCTTTTAAGCGGACTCATGTTGATGGAATTTCACTTATTTCGATGACATTTTAATTATTTTAAATAAAAAAATGCGTATGGCACCCATTTAACAACGAATAAAACGTCTTGCAATAAAAAAATTATGTCTGATGGATCTATCTAAAGGCAAAAGATTAAAAATTACGCGTTAAAAAATGACTAAAGTTAAGTATATCTTCCTGTGTAGATAAGATGCGTACTAATAAACGCAACCACTGCGGCCAGCCAGACAGCCCGGACTCTAACCGAAATAGCAAGAGAAACAGCATATCAAAAACCCAACTATACTAAAATGACTTTTTTTAAAACGTTGGTAGCTCCCGTACCAATAGGTCGCATTCCCGTGTCTATAAAAATACTCAAATCTTAAATAATTATAACAGCTAGTTTAAAGTATTAAAATATACTTGAAAAGGTATAAAATCATAATAAAAAAATAAAGAAAAAAACTAATTCGTTTGAAAAATATAATATCAACCTTTTAACCTGCAACTTTATTTACCTACCTTACACGTTTAATTTAATCTGCCTGCTAAGAAGTTCAATCATGTTATTATATTTCTGCAATAAGAAAAAAGCTTAATCATATACCTACTATTGTTATTTAAATAGCGATCTAAATAGGTAAACACGTTGAAACCTTGCGCAACAAGAAATCGGTTTACGTAGGTAATCGAGAACAAGAGAATAGGTATATGCCATATTAGCAATTATAGCGTAAAATAAATAAACTAGACTTCCCGAGCTCTATTTCCGTTTCTCAGAAGAAAAATAGCGAAATAGCTGATTACCAAAGACCGCTCTTGTTGTTTGTATGATTAGAATATAATATACCTACATAAACTGTGTGTTTGAATTATCACAATTTTATGAATATACATAATTTTTAATTCAAACAAATTTTGATGATATATACTAGATACTAATCTTCATAAATGTTATCTCATTTTTTATTATTAAATCTATTTATAAAAACAACTCAAATAAAACATTATGTCGTTTGTATCTTACTTCATATTATTACGATTAACAACATAATGTAAATAGTTTTTTATCTTACCAAATTTAAATAACACAGATTTACAGATTCAGATGATATGTGTATTTTTAACACGTTTTTTCCATGTTAATTATTCACTCCTAATTTTATTTTTTAGCAAATATATCTTGACACAAACTAATCCTATCTCCTACTACGGACGTACGTACGTACGGATACGGTACGGATGATAACACTTTCATGAATGGCTATTCGAAACTGTATGAAATGTTGACAGAGTCTATAGACCTAAAATTAAAATATGATAAGTGGTATTAAAATGTAAAATATATACATTTAAATTAAGGACGCCGACATACATATATAATTATTATTGATTTAATATATAGTTTTGAAACGATCTGTGAAGTAAATAATTCTATAAGCGATTTCGGCCAGACAATCCAAAATAGTAATTGTAATAAAAAAAGTTAAACCTGATCTACGAATACAACCACTGGATTAAATGAGTATAATATATAGAGAAAATAGACCGTAACCAAAGTATAAACCGTATTTCAAAGAATTATGCACTCTCAACAATAAATAAAAATTTAATATTATATTGAATATATGAATGTCTCACAAAAAATAATTGGATACAAACGTCACATCAAAAAACACTATAATCATTGTTGATCATAGAGTTAATTATTATTCATACCAAGATTCATACAGTCTTCATACAGTATTATTACCACAACTTCTTAGAAATAACTACTTTTTATGTTATCAAGGAGTAGATATAAAATAATATATTATTTCACCATAATTATATTCCACAATCTATGAATTGTTAGGATTTTATGCAAGTATTGCAATTCCATGCATGACAGCGCTGATCATTGTCTATGGATATACTTAATATTAAATATTTACATTAAAATTAATATCTATTGAATCAATGTTAAAAATCACTATCATCACTTCACTACATAGTATAAAACAAAGTCGCTTTCTCTGTCCCTATGTCCCTATATCCCTATGTCCCTTTGTATGCTTAAATCTTTAAAACTACGCAACGGATTTTGATGCGGTTTTTTTTAATAGATAGTGTGATTCAAGAGGAAGGTTTAAGTATATAATTTATTAGGTTTTAGACAAAGCGGGCGAAGCCGCGGGCGGTAAGCTAGTAATATATAATAGAGTAAGTTTAACAATAGTTTACACATGTGAAAAGGAAAGTGTTAATCCAATTTAAAAACTTTCTGTGACCGAAGTTTTAGCAAATCCAATTGTTTGTCGTCACAGAACAGTAAAAACATTTGTCGTGATCCTGTAATCCTTATTACAAACATCAACTTTCAAAGTTTTAATCTTAGATGTTATAGTAATTTTATTAGAACAGTAACTACAGTAGGTACAACACACATTACTTCAGATCATAATATAATACTTACTAGGTATACTAAGTTAAACATTTCAGCATATTCTGTATGCATTATTTTCTGATAGTTTTCCACGCGATGTTTTCATATTTTTGAAGAATGCAAGACGATGAAATTTTGTTCATTACCGCTAAATAAATATATTCTCACTCATTAAAATAGTTTTACGGTTGTATTATTTTCCCTCTTTAACCGAGTTCAAAACAGGAGGAGGTTCTCAAATCGACTGTTATTATCTTTCATTGTGTTTGTTACCACCTTCAAAGTTTCTTTTCAGCGTTCCGGTTGGTTCCATTTAAATTTTGTCATGTTCTGACAATTCGAAGGCGATTTTGTTAAAAAAATTATTATCATTTGATGAAGGAAAGTAATTTAATGGAAAATCTCTGGTAGAAAAATTAAAGTTGAGAAAAAATATGTCCCTTTTTAAAGCAGTTTTTACTCTTGGACAATGATTGTCACATTTGTTAGTGATTACCCTTATTAATATTTTAACAATCATGACAAAGCATTTTGAGATTAATCTGTATATACATAGGCATTAGTCAGAATTCTGCGTTAGATAATCCGAAAGCATAGACTGGTTTGCACAAGATTTCACAAATAAAAACAGCATTTGCATGAAAGACAAAGTAAAAAATCGCACGGATATGTCCCTCAATTTTATATCTCATTTTAAAATCACGCGAGCATCGTCTGGAACCGCCCTAAGTGTGGTCAAGTCAAAAGGCTTTAAACAATTTCTAGTGGGCAAATAAATCAGTTACGATTTATATTTCAATCTGATGTGTCGTATCAAAGTGATAACACTAAGTTCCGAATAGTGAAATACAAGTGTGCTAAAGCCTAAAGCTAATATTATTCCCATAAATCATCAAAAATAGGATATTAAAACTAACTGTTAACATAATAATAGTTTACATAAATTTTATGAAATCAATAAAACAAATGTTAGAAAATATTTCAAAAGATATTTACGATATTCGTTAGCGTGGAAGCATTTGTCGTTATAGGTACGTTTTTATCATATTTGTGCTAACGTTGGAATATCAAGGTTAGATACACACAAAATTTTGGTTACCATGCCCTTATGAATCAATAACATACATTTTTTTTGTTGTTTAATAGATGTTCTTATAATAAAAAGAAAAAAAACATATTAGGTACTTACATATCTATCTACACAGCTACGAAAATTTTATTAACTTTCTCTATTATATTACACGATCGGTACCAGGACTACATAAGTCAAATAAAAGTGATCACATACCTAAGATCATATTTTGAAGATTTAGCTTGCTCCCATGAACAGCGCGTGCAGTCGATCAGATTGCTTCAGTGTCATAATCCTTTGGGAAATCAGGAGCCGTGATCTCCTGGTACCGTATTACATATCCGATATTTACCTACAATTTACCAATCTACGACATAATCACAATATTACGTATACACAATCACAATATTTATAATGGTAAATGAAAATAATTTTCAGAACCTACCTTCAATTTATCAATCTTTGAAATAAGGTTTCAGTAGCTGCTATGGTAGCTGTCACAGATTATAACAATTTTTACAATATAATAATTCAGTAGAATATTTTAAGTACTTATGTATTTTAAAGATATAAAAATATTCAAGTTATTTCTAAGAAAAAATAAATGAATTTTTAACTATCTTAATACTTAATACTACCATTACATTGACGAAATAAACAAATATTTAATAATATAATAATCATTATAACTGGTGAATAAATTATAAAGCATGTACCTATAGAGTAAACCGTTAACGCATTCACAGAATATTAGAGGATAGCATAACAAATGCCCTTTGTATTCACAAATAATGGATGTGCTTCATAATAACATATATTAAATTTATATGAATATTATCGTTTTATCTCGATAATTATGTATCCATAATCAAAGTTCAGTTGACTGCTCTAAACCTTTTTTGTTTATTGTAATAATATTATTTCTGGAAATATTCGCTTGATAAACATGGATGCTATAAGGAATTTTGTAAACGTAAAGGAATAATTTGAAGCCCTTTACATATTTGTTTTCTTAATATTAATACAAAAAATAAAAATGTAGCTTTTAGTAGAGTAAGAAATATAATACTTACACAACCAACGTGGAACTCTATCCATCTATAAGTACATCTAAAAGGAAGTGTATATTTTATAGTACCTCAATACTTTTTTTATAGATAATCAATGCACTTTGCGTCATGCGTGTGAGTCTAATCTAAAAGGACACTCATTTGTTGTTTACACTTTACAGAAGTAATTTTCAAAATTAATAATTATTATAATGTACCTAAATATCCATTTATATTAATAATTATTATAATGTACCTAAATATCCATTTAGGTACATTATAATAATTATTAATTTTGAAAATTACTTCTGTAAAGTGTAAACAACAAATGAGTGTCCTTTTAGATTAGACTCACACGCATGACGCAAAGTGCATTGATTATCTATAAAAAATTAA
This sequence comes from Colias behrii, assembly GCA_029959065.1. Classification (NCBI taxonomy): domain Eukaryota; kingdom Metazoa; phylum Arthropoda; class Insecta; order Lepidoptera; family Pieridae; genus Colias; species Colias behrii. The sequence continues at coordinate 4,230,720 of JARWMC010000013.1, forward strand.
TCAAAGCAAGCTGATAATAATTATTTAAAACATCTATAACATTTTAAGGCCTTGAAATATCACAAAATCTTTTACAAAATATAACACGACACTTAGTAACTCTGACGCAAACTAATCAATTCGCTCCATTATTACTTGCGCCAAAACGGCGATAACAAATCGCGATTTACTTCCCCAACCTGTTTGTTATATTATATACGTATTATATCATCCAAGGAGCCTTAGTGACGTATGCTAAGGTCGAATAGTAACATTATATGCGTTAACAGTTTTCACGCACGCTGTATCACTGCCGCGGTAACTTCCCATTACGAAGGTTCGACTAATTAATACGGACGTGAATTAAAAAGTGCAGAATGTGCGATAGACAGTTGTTGAGGCAAAGTTCGTTAAAAAACGCTAATGGTGCTAGAAGAAAGAGCCGGCATGTTCTAATTAGGGTACCCGAATCGGACAGAGAAAGGTTGGTGCGCTTTTTATTTATGTTTTCAATTTTATATCTAAAAAATTATGTTTTAGTTATATGTTTATTTATTACTTACAAATTGTTTTAATACCCCATATCAAGTAGGCATCAAGTAGGATATCAATTTCACGAAAATTAGCTACGTAGTCTTTGCCTGATAGAGAAATATTATTTTACGTAAATGTGAAAAGTGAAAACGTTTATTTTTATGTAAACATTATATTTTAGAAAATGTAAACGATAGAACAAAACTGCTGTTTAAACATATACATAATTGTAATTTTTAAATAAATTAAAATTATAATCATTGATCATTCATCTGGAATTACATGTGATAACGTGAATTTAATTATGCTTTGACAAATATTTTTGGATAGACGCATAGTATAAATAATTATACTATGGTCTGTGGCGAGCACATTGGCGAGTTATTTAAAAAAAAAGGTAGAGTTTTGAGTAGCTTCCAATGTCTGTTGTTATAAAATTTAAGATATAAATACAAAAGTCACATTTATAACTGTTTCTATATCGAAAATGTGTGTGTATCCAAATAACATGGTAGGTAGTAAAAACTTCACTTAAAACATTTACAAATATTATTATATAATAAATATTCTACTCTCAGTGAAATTACCTATCGCGATGAGGGAAAAGTATTCTATCCATGTGTTTCCAGAATCCATACTAATATTATAAATGCGAAAGTAACTCTGTCTGTCTGTCTGTTACTCAATCACGCCTAAACTACTGAACCAATTTTCATGAAATTTGGTATGGAGATATTTTGATACCCGAGAAAGGACATAGGCTACTTTCTATCCCGGGAAAATGACGCAATCCCGGAAATCCCACGGGAACGGGAACTATGCGGGTTTTTCTTTGACTGCGCGGGCGAAGCCGCGGGCGGAAACCTAGTACTATAATATACTAACTGTAATCGATCATGTCAATCATATTGAAATCACACACAAGCATTTAAATTTAGCAAGCAAAATATCGATAAACGTTATCGTGTTAATTATAGTTCCTGGACATTATTTAAATATGAATTAAATTCAAAACCAAGGACTTTAAATAACTAGGTAGCTTGCTCCGCATTTTAATAAAAATTCAATTTCCATTTGCGTTAAAAAAAATACAAAAAAAAATCCTCTTATAATATTATTTCAGTACGTATAGAAGAATACGTCGTTTAAAAGAATATTTGATAATAATTAATATGCATTAAATCGATTACAAAGGTTAGTTGTCTGCTAAAAAATTTTATTACCACTGGTTCGGAAAAGCAGATAGGTACTTATGGTATCTTAAAATAATATTCATCATGTATTTGTATTGGTTCAATTGCTATCGCTTTTTCATCACGATTTTCCTTGAATTTATTTTACTTTTTCTCAAGAACAGGTGTCATTCGCCCTTCTCGTAAACTTTCTTTACATGCTCACGACATATATAGATATGTAACATGGATATAAATCAATCAGTTACATTTCCGCAACTGTTGTAGGAATGAGGAAATGGGATAGTAATTAATGAGCAAAAAATTAATGCGAATAAAAGTAGTCGCTAGAGATTTTAAAAAATATTACGCTTTTTAGTTTTTACTTACTACCTATATAGTACGTAACTAACTGAGCCCGCGGATGTGCATGTGGTACCCGCGTAAAAGGTAGTAGGTATAATAACGTTTTAGTGCTAATCCAGATTATAATCTACTAGCTTACCGCCCGTGGCTTCGCCCGCTTTGTCTAAAACCTAATAAATTATATACTAAAACCTTCCTCTTGAATCACTCTATCTATTAAAAAAAACGCATCAAAATCCGTTGCGTAGTTTTAAAGATTTAAGCATACAAAGGGACATAGGGACAGAGAAAGCGACTGTTTTATACTATGTAGTGATGACTATCTGTTTACCAAATTTCATACGGATCCGATCAGCTGATTTAGACACCATAGAGTAACAAGAAAGAGAACATCCATAGGTACATTCAGTACAAACTTTCGCGTTTATTAGGATGAAAACGCAATTAAAGTTTAATGCAGATACGAGGCAATGTAAACTTCTGTGATTTAGGTTCCTAATTATTGTGCTTGTATTTAAATTTAAATCCTGTTTTAAGTTTTTATATATGTAACACGTTGTATAGATAATAATGACCAAAGAAATGGATTTGGTTACGTGATTACATTTTGATTATTAGCTAAAATATTTATCCTATTTTAGATTACAAGCAACTACCTAGGTATTTCCTTTAATAAAATCACATATTTTTTTGTGATAAAGTATTACTTTTTCTTTATAGTAGCTGATAGCTCTATTACATCTGAAGAAGACTTGTCGTTTTCCTAAAGGTGGGTTCCCACGGCCTGATTTCTTCACAGACCTCGGCAAGCGACAAGCGCCTGTCGCCGTCCGTCGCGATCTGAACTGAGCGTTCCCACGGCATGTGTGCGTCCGGCGGGGCGTGTGGACGGTCATTCCTACTAATTAATAATTTAATTCAACGATAGGTATATTTCCATGTGTTAAGTTGGTTTTTATTCGTAACCACGCATCATTAACATAATTTCTATTTTTATGTTGAGGTTTTGAACAATTCCATAGCGCTGGTTCATTTTGGTATAGAGTTAAAAACTCGAAAATAAGTTCGTTCGTCCACTCCATTAGCACGTGTACTCGCATACGCGGCCGCGCCACACTAGACCACATGCCGTGGGAATCGGTGCGCCTGTGGTCGTCTGCCGAGGCCCGTGCTATCCATCGGAAGTCGGTAAGATCAAAGGTGCGGCGTGGCGCGGCGCGACGGCGTCCGTCGACGTCCGTCGTGGTCCGTCGGGGCCTGCCGTCTGTAGCGCGTATGCGTCGGTTGTAATCGTTCATTTCACCTGCGGCCGCGTATGCGAGTACACGTGCTGATGGAGTGGACGAACGAACTTATTTTCGAGTTTTTAACGCTATACCAAAATGAACCAGCGCTATGGAATTGTTCAAAACCTCAACATAAAATAGAAATTATGTAAATGATGCGTGGTTACGAATAAAAACCAACTTAACACATGGAAATATACCTATCGTTGAATTAAATTATTAATTAGTAGGAATGACCGTCCACACGCCTCGCCGGACGCACACATGCCGTGGGAACGCTCAGTTCAGATCGCGACGGACGGCGACAGGCGCTTGTCGCTTGCCGAGGTCTGTGAAGAAATCAGGCCGTGGGAACCCACCTTAAGCTTTTAAAATTATATATAGGTAGTTATTTGTTATTACTGAGCATAAATCGTGCCTAAATGAACCAAACATTGCTGTGTAATAATTATGAGAGACTACAAATAATTACTAAAAAGTCAACTTATGTAAGTAACGTTTATTTCATAAACGCTACCCATATTTTATTTGAAACTAGCTGTGCACTCCGGCTTCCGACCTGTGGTACATGATTGTCGAAGATTGATCGCACCAACTCGTGGCTTGCACAACACTGCTCAAGAAAAAACTTATTTATTATATCAGGCATATGTACACAGACAAACATTTATTTTTATATAATATATTATATTTCATGAAAAAAAAAAACACATTAAAAACCTATTACAATATTAAATAATGCTACTAAATAATGACACAAAATATATTTTTTTATCATTTCGATCTTATCTGCTGATTACCGCTTTGATCATATGCATCGCTACGTGGCTCTTAAATAAACAAGGTTTTCTGATGATACGGCATGTCTCATAGTTATCACGATTTAATTATCTCATACTGGGACAGTGGGCTTTATTCGAGAATTAGGTAGATATTAAGATAACATTAGTCATACAACTAATTTTGTACTGTACTTATTAGTTATTATAGGTTATAGTAAATACTAAATATACATAGCTATGTACATAATATACACTTTTATTTCGTTCTAGGGTAAATAAAGCATATTTTTTGTAATTTTTGGGCAGAAACCACTCAATTTATTTTTAAATAAAGTTCTGATGAAAATTATGTATAAGAATTTTTTGACGTGACAACGTCTTATAATTCGATAGCCGGCTGCACGCACGAAAAAACATGACTCATGCGGCGTTACCTCGCTCTGAGGCGTTCCATGTTGGCTTGAAGTGCAAGCGAGAGCGCGGAAAGAAAGAAGTGAAGAAAGTGAAGAAAGTGACAAAGAAGCACAATGGGCCGTTGTCACGTTCAACTATCGTCAGTAAATCGAATGAATTTTAAAACAACATACAAATTCCTTTAAGACTAGTGACATCTCGTAGTATTTTATGGAACTTCTGTAAATTTATAACGCCTTTCAATGTTGAGAAGCAAATATTTCTTTCATAATAAAATAAACATACACATAGGCGTTATTATATTTATCTATTCATGAAAATTACTGAATATAAATATAATAGACCACAATGATAAATAGCGCATGGGTAGTTCTCGCCATCTATCGTCATATTAGACCAACTGAAAGTCACCGTCTTGAACAGCTGTTTGAACGATCGATTCCGAACCTGCGGGCAAGTTCACTGCATTATATCATGCAATTTATGTATTTTGACAGTTCTTCAGGCCCTCCGTCAGTTGATAACCAATAAAATTCACCGGTATACACTTTTTATAACTACCTGTCGATATTGTCGTTTAGGGGTGTGAGGCCGCTATGTTTCTTACCTGCCCTTTGCTACACAGTAGTGGTGCATAAAACCATGGAGCATTCCTTTCGTAATGGACTGCATAGGCGGCATTTCATAAGCACTCATGCTGATGAGGTTCCTATTGACACAATTCGATTGGTGTCACCTATTAATAGATTTGCAATATTGCAAGGGAATTTTAGCCATGACCATTATCCATCTAAGTAAGTAAGGATAAATGTTGTGAACTGGAAACCGTGTGTTTGGTTTATTAGCTGTTGCGTGGTAAATACTTATCCTTATGGTTTCAATTTCTTAACTAAGGTTAATATAAATAAAGATCATTACGATTTGAAACATTGTATCTAATAGGTACACATTTCGTAAAAAACTGTATTCTAAAATATATATATTAAATGAACTAAGTATAAAATTAAGGTCGTTAATCAATACAAATGGTCCAAAAGCTGTCTTTTTAAGTATTAATTGTAGACTGAATGAATAAATGAAAAATTGAATAAATTTATCTGATAATAGCTCTATTAATTTATAAGCGTGTACAATTATTTTAGTACGATATCTTAAATGAAGGATTAAACGAATTTTATTTTTATATAATTTCCCAATTTACATTAGATTTAAAAACTCATTATTAGATGGCATTAACATAAAAATATTGTTAACAGGCCTACAAAATTGAAGACCAAATTAGTGATCGCTGGCTTGGTGACGGTGATCATACTCTCAGCATTAAGTGGCTATTTTATTGGACGCGCTGACTACAAGAACAGAAAGCTAGCTGAACCACCAGACCCTGTGGAGCCCCTACCACCTTCACCATCATGGCTGCACACCTTCAAACGAGCAGCTGTGTGCACAGATGCGCCGCATTGTTCAGATATTGGCAGGTGAGTCTTATTGTCATTCAATGTATTATTTGTACCAAAGTTATTTCCAGTATATATCAAGCATTAATCATATAATACGGCGCGAAAGGCGATGTAAAATTGCCTATAGTGTCTGCAAGATAATCTTTGGGTTCATAAGAAGTAAATATCGTCAATATGTTAATATGTAACATTTAACCCCCAAAACATATCAATTGATTTGAAAATGTAAAACATCAAATAATTGTGTAAACATCCAAAAAAAAAAATAATAAAATCATGATTAATAAAATAAAATAAAATTTGAGCAACATCGTAGTTCGTACGTTCTTATGTTAATGTAGCTACTCGCCAAGAGATAGCGCTAATAGATTTGTTTCTTGTTTTACAAATTTGTACGAAACATTCTTATAAATTACTGAATATCAAACAAAGTCAAGAAAATGAATAATATAAATTGTTCATTGAAACAATTATAATCAGTAAAAAAGGTCACGTTTAATATTGCAAGCGTGATGTGAATGCAGTCTGCACTTTGTTTATATTTTACACAGGTAAACACAAATGTGTCATTTACAATGGATTTGTATGTGTGCACGTAATGTTACCATCTTCGAGATTTTTCCACAATTTCTAAGAAAAAATAAAGTATTGTCGTGGGGTAATAAGTTACTGTGTTTGTTTTATTTAATACATCACAAAAAAATCTTGATAATGAACCTTTGCGGAAAGTAACTACCTACCTGGTGGTGTTTTTTTCGTATTATAAACTTGTTTTATGTGTATATCATTAATTTATGATGTAAGTAATTCAAGTACCTATTAGAAAGTGCAAAGTTTTCTGAGAAAGACATAATTAGTTATATCTAAAACCAAATTAACTACGTCTTAAATATTGAAAAGTTCTTTAAGACTTGAATTTCTTGGTTGATCTCATTTAATATTACCTATAGCAAAATTTTCTTTTGTTCTTTTTATTTTTAATCGTTGCATAATTTCGCGTGAAAAGTCAATAACGGTATGGTATCATTAACCGGCTTACAAACACATATACAATTTCACTTGTGTTGAACCGGCGCGGCTCAAGTCCAACCAATCACACTTCGAGACTTATCGACGCGCATGCGGTCAGTGACGTGTCTCGAGCAGTCTATAAAAGCGACGCGCCGGTACTGCAGACAGACATTTTGTTGAAGCGAAATCTACGGTGACATCGTCAGCGCTATAAATTACGTGTGAATTTTACTGTGAAGAAATAAATTTTAAATATGTCTGAGGCTTTCTTTGATGAGTACGACTACTACAACTTCGACCACGACAAGCACATTTTCTCCGGTCACAGTGGCAAGCAGCGTACAAAGAAAGAGGTGAGCGAGCACACCAACCACTTCGATCCATCAGGACATTCGAGAAAGATCGTTACAAAATTGGTTAACACCGAGAACAATAAGAAGGCTGCTAATAAGCATTAGATGGGTTAAAATAAGTAAAGACTATGGCGTGGAAAAGGATTGCTGATTTGCCAAGCGGAAGGAGGACGTTATGGCGAAAACCCGAAACGATTTCGGGGAGCTCGTCACTGAGATCAGTGGGACACTCCGAGCGAATAATGCTTTCTCAGGACCTTTATTTTGCACATTACAATGCAAGTGTAAGATGGCGGAGCCGCCGCACTTAGCTTCGTGCACCGGGATTTCATCCTACAATGAACACAACACCGTTCCAACGACTGATCTCAACCCAATGGGCTTGTTATAAAGCTCAAAATTGCTGTGTTATTATTTCTAGTTAGATTTATTACGTTATTTTATCGTTTCGATGATCTAAAACTACCTACTGTAATGTAAGTCTAATAAAACTATACAAAAATATTTCTGTTGTATTAATATCGACCCAATGTTTTTGTTTTGTACGTGACTTATATCGCGAGGTCATTAGCAATGAGTCGATAATATGCCTACGCAGTACGCAGTCGCAGTCGCTGTTTACATACAAAAACAACCTTGAAATACAGACAACGTGACCTCGCTTACTAATATCGACTTTTGCGATAAAGTCGATCTTTTAACAAGATTTATTTTAAAACCATAAATAGTTAAATTACGAAAGGGTAATTGTGAATTCATTTAGAATGTACCTACCTACCCTAAAATGTAATTTTATTTGACAAAATATGATTTTGATTTTTGATATTAAGTTTTTACTTTTTATATATCACTCAAATGCTTTTTATAAATGATATTTTTTTAAAGAAAGGAATGAGTTAAAAAAAATGTTGTGTGGTTTTATGAAACCACGGTAAAAGTGAAACTGTTCGAACGGTTCCGAACACTGCTTTGTGTAGCGCATGTCGCGTGACGGTCGGCTGCCGAGTAGGTATACCTACTCGGCAGCCGCGATACACGCGACATGCGCTACACAGACCAAAAAGTTTGAGACGATGTAATAAAAGTTTCACTTTAATATGGTTTATAAATAATATAACAAACAATATAGCTATAACTTACCTATGTTCACATTCAGAAATTCTTCTATTGTATTTGTATACCTTTTGTATACCTACTTACTATTTTATATTTCTACGGTTTAAAATTTCATTATTTACTGAATAGCGACGGGCGACATCTATCAAGTTTTTCTAAAATAAAGTTAGCACTAATGATCAGTGACCGAGACTTATTTTTAGTTATATTTTATTTGGCAAACAATATCTGCATTGAAACATTTACATCACGTGACATTATTGTTATTGTATAATACAACATTCTGGCCATTTATTAGATAACAATTTAAAGGTATGTTGAAATACCTAAAATAATCATTTATATATCATTGAGATATACATATGGAGACGACACCGCCTACATCACTTATGTTCCGCTCAACATAAGCCATATGGCTTAACTGCACGCTCATTTTTTATTTGTTTTAAAGTGAAACGCATCAAATATGCCTTCGTGTGTGTTACGATATTGCACAAATAATACAAATAATACGGAAAAGTGACTAACATAACTTTTCATCGGTAAGTACCTAACTAGATAATAATTTTTAAAACTTAGTTAGAGCAAAAAAATGGCGCACAGATTTTGTTCGTGGTGTCTCCTCCATACGTAGTAATATTATCTCAATGTTATATATACCTATGCGTAGATGTTAAAGCATTGTTTTTATTCATTAATATTGTAACGTCTTATCAATAAGAAAACAAAAAACAATAACAAACTTATCTATGCTCGTATCTACTCGCATTTCAGAGATTAGCTACATACCTACCTCATTTAATTTGACGTTTTTAAACTTAATTGATTACCTATTTACCTGCCTTCCTTGAATACATACATATAATCACACAGAATAATAAATCCAAATTTCTTGAGTGGCATTTATTCATAGTGCATACCTTGTAAGCTTGTGTATAGTTTAAAAAAAGTTTTTCTTTTTCAAAATTATCACCTTTTGGTGAAACTGACTAAAGATTTTTTAAGAATAACGATTAATTAGAATCACAGTAGCAAAACAAAAACATTTCTTGTTATGTATCTTAATTATTATGACACAGCCAATACTCATAATTACGTGGTTCATTAGAATGACGAAAATATATTTTTATGCTCCTCTAGGGTGACGTCACAGAACAATAAAAACAAATAGAAGTGCTATAATGTCATAATTAGTATGAAAACCAGTGTCGCCAAACCCACACATTTAAACCGATAGTTATACAGTACACTACAAGTAAACTATGCCTTTGATTGGACAGCTTAATTTGAGTAAAAACTGACTTAGGTTATAAATTCAGCATTTCAATATGTACCCTAACGCATCATTTTACGGTTTATTTTAGTTTAACATCCCTAGGTATATTAGCTGTTTTGTTTCTCATTGCACAGAAATTCCAAATTCGAAAACATTCAGCTACTCCACAACAGAGGGCGTTAGTTTTCGATAGATATAAATTTGAAACGCAACACATAGAGATAAGGTTGAAATTTGTGTCACTCAACATTAATGACATTAACTTGATATTTATCTGATGCTATGCCCTGAGGGATGTCAGCCTTGTTATCGATATCTCGATATCGATAATTCACAAATAAATATTTTTTGTGTATTTTTTTTTCTTTCTATTATACGAGTATAGTATAATGTGTCACATTTTGGAGTATGTTTATTACTACTAAGTACGTCTTTTTATATTATGATTATTAAATAAAAAACGGAATAGAATAGTATTAATCTATATTTATAAAATACAAACAGAAAATATGCATTATTTTAAATCTTGGAACTGCCGTAGGTTTGCTGTATCGGTGGCCTTTGTTAGACTGCTTAGTGCTGTTCGGCATTCAGTTAACTCGTCACGTTGCATTTATCCATTTCTCTTTTAAATTAGCCTCTTTGGGAAATCTATAAATAAATTGGACAAATGAAAGCTAAGGAAAAATAAAATAAAATTTAATATTTATAATGTTTGTCTTTTCTAAAGTATCGATACTGTACACAAGCGTCACTAAAGCGACATTCGTTTGTTTATTGCAATAATATTCCAGAAATTCTTGTTTGCTGTTCAATCTATAATAGTACTAATTTCTTACGGATTAAGGTTCATTTTGACTAGATATTTGTATACAATTTTGACAAATTACAAGCGAAGTTATAACATAAAATATTATATGTAAAATAAATAAAAATAAGACTTACCGATGGTATGAAATGCCTCCATTGCTGATATTATTTCGTCTGCTATCATTTTTGCACTCTAATACCGAACAACACGTCCTAAATAATGAATAAATATGGAAAAAAGGTTTGACAGCTGACAACCGACTCGAATATTTTTCTGCGCACAACTGAGAGCAAGTTAGGTGATCTTACCTTACAAGTGACACGTGGGCCACGCCCACATCACACTTCTATCTACTTTACTGTTCTGTGGGTGACGTACATCTGTGCGTACATGTTGACGCTGCGGCTCTTGCATCATAGTTGTTGATCAGTTTAAATATTTTGACTGTAATCCCTATATCTATTGATATCTATTGACTACGACTTGTGATCTAAGATATTTTGACATAGTATATATTCAATACCTTATTCAATAATTATAGATCAAGAGCCCACGACGGCCAGACTTTCCTTTTTTTCGGAAAGTTGAAAGTTTCTCTGTATATGTCTCCTATACAGATAAGAACGACCAGCGACTATCAAGTTTGGGTTGTAGTTACTTTGGCAGGAAACAGGTAGTAAAGGTGTATAAAATAGTACCTAACTTTCATTATAGTTTAAAAGCTAAATTTTATATATGTTACTTGGGGACCTATAAAAAGATGGTACCCAAGGAGCCGGACAGTTTTCATGGTTCTTACATCTTGCCAGACACATTTAACTTTATTACTTATATATTATACTATTATTTTTTTAATAATTATAGTTAACTAATGTTTTTAGTGGGTTATTTCATATTTGTTACACTTTTAGGTAGTTGTGTGAATTTGATGATATGATAGTTATTTTTAAATGTGTCTGGCAAGATGTAAGAACCATGAAAACTGTCCGGCTCCTTAGGTACCATCTTTTAATAGGTCCCCAAGTGACATACCTATATAAAATTTAGCTTTTAAACTATAATGAAAGTTAGGTACTATTTTATACACCTTTACTACCTGTTTCCTGCCAAAGTAACCACAACCCAAACTTGATAGTCGCTGGTCGTTCTTATCTGTATAGGAGACATATACAGAGAAACTTTCAACTTTCCGAAAAAAAGGAAAGTCTGGCCGTCGTGGGCTCTTGGATTATTATAATAAAAACCACGTGACTTGAATATTAATTCTGGTTTGTTCAAATGATTAAAAATTAAAAAAGGCGGCTTCTATAAATAGATAAAATAAATGAAAAAAATGAAGAAGCTAATTTTGAATTAAGTAATTTCTATCTACATTCGTTTGGCTTGTATTGATTGAAATTTTTATAAATAAACAAATTGGTATAAATACCTAAATTCATCATCATTTCATGCATTATCTGTTGGCCATTGACTCCATCATAATTAATCTAAATATTAATATGTATTTCTCAAAATCAAAAATAAAAAATAAAATTTTCAACAGGCACATACTTTCAATAAATGGGTCCGCCGTGGACGCGACGATAGCGGCCATGTTCTGCAATGGTCTTCTAAACCAGCAGAGCATGGGCTTGGGAGGGGGCTTCTTCATGACTGTGTACATTAAAGAAGAGGAGAAAGCATATACTGTGATAGCAAGGGAAAAGGCACCAGCCGCTGCCACGCAGGACATGTTCCATGGAAACTACGAGAAGGCAACTAAAGGTAAGGAGACGTATCTAATCTAGAACAAATAACAAGCTCTTCTAGAAGCATCGAGAATATTTTTGTTCGACAGTGCCGTAGTGGTATCATCGACTTCAACGAACTGTAAACAGTTAAATAAAATATGTACCTAGGTATATAATAATTTAAATTTTGCCACATCGACAATTTGTTTTGATCATATAATAAATGTACCTATTTGGTATCTATTTGTGATCATTAAGTACATTTTTTTCATTACATTCATTACATTTCATTCATTTTTTTTTATTAGTTTTATTGTAAGCTTAGTTAAGTTAGTTATTAGCATCTAAATAATTCATGTTATGGAAGGATTATTTTATAACAAAACATCTGTAATTGTATTTAAATAAATTTCTATTTCGGTTGCTACGCGGGATCGGGGTCATAGCATTTCAAAATAGAAATGTTTCAAACTTTGAAACGAAGCAGTCGATACTTATAATAACTAATTATATAATAATGAATGAATTATGACTTATTAATAATATAATAACAGGAATTGCTTATACTAAAGACTGAAATAAAACTATGTAACACAGGTATATTTATATTTGTCTAAAGAAGCATTAAGAACAACGACACTTTTGTTTGAATTTACTCATAAAATGATATTAATTAGTTATATCAAGAAAAGAGATTAGTCACATCCATTTGTGATACAAATAAAGAAATATGTTCACTAAGTTTTCTTTATGAGAAAAACAAAATGAATAGGCGTCAGCTTTGTTTATTTGCTTTCAGTGTTTTCCCAAAACCACATGAATGATGAAGTAATTTATCATTCATTAATTACTGAGTATTATTATATTTTAAACAGTGCGAGTGAATAACGATTACTACATGTGTAATCTAATCAGGTTATCATAATATTCATTTACTGCTTATTGTTATAAATATCATATGTATAAACAACAATCGCTTGCCAGGTTAAATACAATAGGAAAATATATATGAAACAATCATTTTCTGGTAAAGTAGATACAGGGCGATGACCGTGATTCAGGCTACTCGTGTTGGAAACAATCATTCGTAATTAAAATTGCCTTCCTTTTAACATGTGATTTTATAGCTTTGTTAACAAATTAACAATGCTTTCGAATGCAGGATTAGCAAACGACAACACAAAGCAGGAACAATAACCCAGAATATTTGATAATTCATACAAACACCACATACATGTATACCAAAATGTTCTATTTTATACGCTTGTTTTTAGCTTGATTTAAAACCTTTACAAAATGAATTAATTCGAGCTTGATGTAGGTACCTTCTTCGGGTCACAAGTCACAACTCACATTGAATAATTTTTTTTATATTTTTTATAAATTGTTGCTGAGGTATAATTTATTAGTTCTCGTGCGTTCAATAGAAATCCTTTAAACTCGATGAAATAGTGTACAGATAACAGTCTGAACAAAAGACTATTCGATAATAATAGAAATAAAGCAATACAAAAAATAAATAAACAGCTGGGAGTAGGTGAAGGTAGAAAAGTATGTAGGTATTATACCGTGTAATTTGTAAATTATCTGTTATATAGAGGCTTCGCAGAGTTTCCAAGATAAAAAACAAATATAATAAATATCGCATGTTTCAAATGTTGCAAACATTTTGCGTAAAATTTCTCCAAAGCTTTCTCTTTGATCTGGTTTGGCAATCGACTGCAGTAACTTTATACCGAGTTCATATGAGAGCAAGTTTCTCTTCTTTGTGATGACTTCAGCGATATGAGAAGCATCTATCATTTTCTTGAGCTAGCAAGATTATACACATTATATATTTTAGACGTTCATACGAAATTAGAAAAATAATAATTTTTACCGTCCGTTGGTAATCAATTATTTTCTTAGCTATTCTATATTTACTAGGTACACATTCAGTTATGATTTGTTTACCTAATAATAATGTCTTACCATATTCAAGATTGCCTTATATTTATTTTAAAGGTATAAGTATAGGTCTCATTGAAACAAACGACTTTATCAATGAGGGTAAAATTTATGAACATTTAGGATTATGCACAAGATTTTCTTTCCCTAAATTCTAAACTATATGATGACGATTTTGATAACCGTAGAATATCTTACAGCTAATTATTATATTATATGTAAGAAATATTTCAGGTCCTTTGGCAATGGGAGTGCCAGGGGAACTGCGAGGCATGTGGGCAGCTCACAAACGCTGGGGCAAACTGCCCTGGGCGACCCTTGTAAAGCCTACCTTAGAATTTTGTAAATATGGATACACTATATCCAAACCCTTGTACGATGGACTGGAAATCGCGCCTTATATCAAACAAGATAAACATTTAAGGTAAGAATTATAATTCATTGCATTTCGGCGTATCTAATGATACGTAGTATATTATTATTAGTCTGTGATAATACACTTGAAATGTCTATGATATAATATATCTGGCAAGTATGTCGAAGTGAAACCCATTTCTTTATCTATTAGTAACTAGGTAGGTATAGTATTTTCATGCTCATAATATATTGTTGCCATACTGTACTTTGTGGCTCAATGACCGATAGCCAAACAAAGCTGTACCTTAATATCTATAGATTAAATCTTAAATCAAATTAAAAGTAGGTATGCGGTACTGAAATGATTTCATAGTTAAGCTCTAAGCACATTATTCATAAGCTTTATAAACCTATTCACAACCACAATCAACAATGTACCAATTACATTAAGTATACATCATTCTATTCGTAGTAAGCTGTTAACCGCCTTATGAATCTGAAGCAGGAAGCTTCGCAATATTAAACAGAGGTAATAGATAAAAGCATAAGATTGGAGTTCGATGAACTATATTTACTTGTAGATCCACTTTTTGTTACTAAGAGATATATATTTGACTCCAAAAAATTTGTGAGCCCATACCACCAGTATTCTGTGCTCATACCAACAATAATAATTATGACATAAAAATATTTTAATGAATTGGTAGTGTTACGTTTAACGATGTTAAAAGCATAGTAATGAAACATTATCTACAGAGAAAATAATAGAAAAATTCTACGCAATTACAAGCACGATGTATGCAAATATTGAATTGCGATTTTTTTATACCTATTTTATGCCAAAATAAAAGCGAGTTTTATTTACGCATCAGGAAAACAGCACAGAACCTTGAAACTTGTCGCATTTGTCCGCTTGATCCTTATTCAGTAAACCGGAAATAAAATGGTCACATGATCTATCCAATGCAATATCTTTGTCAACAAGGAATATCAAATATGTACCACCAAAAAACAGGATGTAAAACAATATCTCTCAAATGTATTGTTCTATGCAGTCTGTTCGTTTGTGTATAGAATTTTCTTATTGAAATGTAGATAGATTTTACTTCGAGCTAAGTATGTACATAATGCTAATGTAATAAATATATTTTTTGCACCATATAGTTACTGACAACGCCAGCATATTATCAAGGTTTTCTACTCATAAATATCTCGAGAACTAATAACCTGTTCTTGTGTAACCATGTCATTGTCATTATTTATTTATGCATACCTTTAAAAAAGATAACCCAACAGCCCTCTATCTTACGGGAAGCTACCCCGGCATCGCTTATTAGCAAATTACAATATGCTATGGTATGCAGGTTATTAATTATTATAAATAAGTTCTAGATCGCAGTCCCTAAGCTAAACTTATAAGAAGGGATGTAAGTTTTCACTTTTCGACATATTAATAAGTACATCATGTTAAATACATTACATATTGCAGGATAAAACAGCTCTATAATACTAAATATCGTGCAATTTGCAAAAAAGTTTTTTTCTCGTTTATTTGTCTACATCCATTTAATGACTACGCTGCGCGAACGTGACTGAAACCATGCCATGCTCGACTACTGCATTAAAAAATGTTTTATTATTTACAGTAAAACGTATGTGAACAAAGATAAACAGTTTCACAGACCTGGAACAAACGTGAAACCCAGTGAAGCCTTTTGCAACACGCTCGAAAGGATAGCAGAAAAGGGTGGTGATGAATTATACAATGGAAGCCTGGCTGTTGACTTCTTGGAAGACTTACGGGAGGTTGGAAGTATCATAACTGCTGAGGATCTTAAAAATTACCAGTAAGTATTTTTTTCGTGTGCTACAATAGACTTGTTACGTCATTTATCTAACCCTATTATTATATTCTATTGCCATCATAAATAATAACCAATTGCCTATTACATTCGGATATAAAATAGATTCATGAGATGATTACGCTTTGGGAACAGCATTGTTTTCCATAAACACATTTATATAATGAATAAACATACTTGTTTATCACTAACTTCGCACCTGCAGACCGGCTTTTTCGCATTTCACGACGACAACTTAATTCCCGTAGTTTCAAATATTTCAATGAAAAATGTTTTTATTTCAATTCTATTCTGTTCAGTTGCGCGTAGTAATATTTATGTATTAACAATATTCTGCTTATGATATACCTAAATAGTTTCTAATAAGCCATTTAAGGACTTACGCCCTTAAAACCGGAATGTCAAAGGTTGCCAGCTAGTATTTTTTGCTATTTCCATGTAGGTCAAAAACATTCCTTATAAGCTAAAGTTATGGGGACGCTTGCTCAATAAATATCAGGTAAAATGCTATTAAATACTTTTAAAATATTACACAACTATGGAAAAAATACATTATATTATTAAAGTCTTAGGTACTGTTAATTGCGAATGGAAATATAAATATATAAAACTTCTTATATTTAAATATGAGAGAGCTTATTTCATGGCGCTTCATGTAAATTGCAGTGATATCTGCGGAAGTACGGCGCCTGTTTTAATAAAAGCTTTCACCGTTTGTGTGATACATTATTTAAAAATAATTACCTATTTTAGTATCTTAATATTTATTTAGATGTTAAAAATGATATATCGGATGTCCACAAACATTTAACTCAGGATTCGGATTAAATTCATATTTCAATACGAGTTAGTAATTTCGAATCGCTTAGGAAAGTTTATGACCTTATATAATGTGTTTTGTTACACATACCTCGCCGATAAGTTTTTTTTTTCTTGATTTTGTCGTTCAAACTATTTCGTTACACGTTCTTTGTATATAGGAAAAAGGGAAACGTTAAGTCCCAAGATCCAACGGATTAAAAACATTTTATTTAATTTAACGATTGAACATTTATTTTAACATGAAAATATATATTTCTTGACAAAGTCTGAGAATCGCTATATTCTCTCCTAAAATACATCATTAGCTTGCATAATACCTACTACTTGCACTTAATTTATATTTGTGTATAATTATTATATCCATGCTAAGTCATTAAGACTTAATCAATGAGATTATGGGTAGGTACGTATATAGTACATAAGTACCTATTTATTATTGTGTTTTATATTATCAGAAATCAAATTATTCATCATTAAAAACATGAATGAGCAATAACTATTCTTTTATTTCACAATTTTATCATAAAGTTACAAATTTCATATGAAATTCCTACATATTACAGCTGAATAAGTAAGCATAAAAACCAAGTTAAATGAAAACACGATGAATCATCGATATAACATCGATACAAGAAATATTTATTGAATGTTTCATCACTCGCTAGCATATTCTAGAAACTTTATATATTATTTATTACTTGACGATTGTTGCAGTTTTTTGATACCTTAGTATGAAATATATACATTTTTATAGATATTATAGATCCTGAAAAATACGAATGTACTAAGTGAAAAAAACGTGTCAATCATAACTTTATGTTTAACCTGTATCTATAAGTTAAACTTGGAATAAAAAAATGTATTTTTTTTTCTGTTTTTAAAGTAATACATTTTTTTTTTTTTTTAAAGGCACCCGTCATCACAGGGTGTTCGCGCCACCTCTGGATTATAGTCCAGAGACTTTTTTCTGCTATTTTTTTTTTTTTTTTTTTTTTTCAATTTTTAGAAATATTAACATACTGGTTAAGTACTTACATAATATAAATATAAATAATATACAATTAAAATTATAAGAACCTAAATTAAATTACAATATAAAATAGAATCAAAATTATTAAGTGAAAATTCAATAAAAACACGGCACAAAAACACTCAACTTAATCCTATATCACAGTTAAACTAATATCACACACTATTTCTTTGGTTAACTACGACTACAATATGCTTACAATATTGTAAGAACGCATTTTGTTAATCATCAATTCATTAATTAACCTATTTTCGAACTGTTTAAACCTTGTAGGAATACTTATCGGATAACAAAAGAATACAATACAACCTATAAGACAAGGAAGCGGTAACGTTTTAAATTAAAATAATTACCTATTAGTTAATTGTTAATACAAAAACAATGGCGATTTAAATAGAGTGACAATCGTGATATTATGTTATCAATATGTTATTGACTTTTTGGATAAAATCCATTTACATGTCATAGGTACCTACATCCTTTTTAAATGTGTATTATTATACAAAAATATCTACATTGTTATTACCATTGTACATTGTACATAATATGTACCTAGCTAGCATTCTAGCTAGCTATTATTTTATTGTATCAATGACGTATTAGGTGGATAGAGGTAGATAAAGTAATACATTGTATTTTCATAATAACTAGTAAGTATCGTTATCTAGAGTCACTTTTATGGTAAACGTCAGTCGTCAAACTGTATGTGAATGTATTTAACTCTCTATAAACATTCGTTATCAATCGTTGTTATGACTAATGTTATTATTAAAATAAACAAGAACCCACTGAAATAACTCAAATGTTCATAAATTCATAATAAAGATAAGGTTATGTTTACGAAACAAAATGAGCTATTAAAAACTATCCACCTAATACGTCATTGATACAATAAAATAATAGCTAGCTAGAATGCTAGCTAGGTACATATTATGTACAATGTACAATGGTAATAACAATGTAGATATTTTTGTATAATAATACACATTTAAAAAGGATGTAGGTACCTATGACATGTAAATGGATTTTATCCAAAAAGTCAATAACATATTGATAACATAATATCACGATTGTCACTCTATTTAAATCGCCATTGTTTTTGTATTAACAATTAACTAATAGGTAATTATTTTAATTTAAAACGTTACCGCTTCCTTGTCTTATAGGTTGTATTGTATTCTTTTGTTATCCGATAAGTATTCCTACAAGGTTTAAACAGTTCGAAAATAGGTTAATTAATGAATTGATGATTAACAAAAACTGATAGATGAAAATATAACATTAATTACTATTTTTATCAGTTCGGTTGTTTTATTTAGTTTATAGAAAGAACAAAATTAATCTGCTTTAATTGTGGACAGAATGTATTTGTACGTAAAAGGTAAATATCCTATTGTTACTATAACTAAATAAATACGCAAAATATATGTTTTAGTTTTGTTTGAAATTTGAAATGCATAAACCATGTTTAAATGTAAATATGTCACCTAGTTTTAAAATAGAATTAGGAACAAATCCAAGACAATTTAATGTGCTCATACTAAATAGTTACAGAAATTCCTGATCTCATTCTCAGATCTTATCAATTTAAATGTGTTTAATTGTAAACAATGTATAAAACGGGTTTTGTCCCGCGGTTTCATTCACTTCGGTATCCGGTTTACAAGATGGTTATAATAAAGTTTATCAGTTATTGTGAATTTCCTACTTACGTTAGGGTTTTTTTTTCAGACCAAAGATAACAGAGCCACTAGCAGTTCCATTGCACCACGGTGATACGCTGTTCACACCGCCCCCTCCTAGCAGTGGTGTGATCCTGGTCAATATTTTAAACATCTTGAGCGGTTATAACTTTGGCCCAGAGAGTATAAACAGCACAGAAAACACTGTGCTCACATACCACAGAATATTAGAAGCTTTCAAACACGCGTATGCAACTAGGACGAAATTAGGTGATGTCGACTTTTTGAAATTGGATGAGGTAATTTTTCAAATATGTATGTACATACTACATATTATACATAAAATTAATTGTATAAAATATTTTTTTTTTGCAAACGTAGTTTAATTGCAAAAGCTCTAGGAAGTATCTGAAAGTGCAAAAGGGATTTTTAATAGCATTTAAACAGATTTTTATATATATACCTAATCCTAAGGTGATCTGACTGTTGATATCTTTCCATCAAAACATAATAATAATATTTATGTATTAAAATAATTTTAAAATAAAATAATCTCTCTAATATACTTTCAGCTCATTAGCAACGTGACTTCCACTCAGTATGGCATAGATATGCGTCTCAGGATTAACGATACCTCAACAAGTAACAGTTCATCGTATTATGGAGCTACAGAGTACCAACAACCTGACTCTGGGACCGCACATATTTCTGTCATTGGTTACAATGGTGACGCAGTGTCTTTGACCAGCTCTATCAATTATTAGTAAGTGTGACTTATTGGTTTCGTTTTTATATCTGAATTTCATCGCATCATTGTATCGAAGATTCTTTTTAACATTATAAACGATTGCATCCAGGGTTGAGTAATTAACATTTTTATTCCATGCAAAAATATGAATATATAAAAGCATCCTTATATAATGTAATGTTAGTGAATTATTCAAAATCCAATAAAAGTTGGTAAAAAACAAAGAGTCAGATGTATTTAACAGCTTGCTTGTTGCTATTTCTAAACCAAATATGTAGGTACAAGTACCTAATTAATTAGATATACCTACTTCAACAAATAATTCTTTTTTCTTTCTTTCAACTTATGGTAATAATGATAATTCTTCATCAACAGCTTCGGCGCCGGCTTCGCTACAAACCGTACGGGTATTGTCATGAATAACGTGATGGATGATTTCTCTTCCCCCGGCATAACCAATTATTTCGGTATAAAGCCGTCTCCCGCTAACTTTATAGCGCCGGGCAAGAGGCCTCTGTCGTCTATGAGCCCTAGTGTGATTGTTGATAAAAGTGGTAACGCGAAAATGGTCATTGGTGCGTCTGGTGGCACGAAGATTACTACGGCTGTTGCTTTGGTAAGACCTCAAATCAATATAGGTAATATTATGTTATATTTATCCCCAGTTATTGTTCGAGTTTAAGAGAAGATACTTACTACTAAAAAATGTTGTGTGGTTTTATGAAACCACGGTAAAAGTGAAACTGTTCGAACGGTTCCGAACACTGCTTTGTGTAGCGCATGTCGCGTGTCGGTCGGCTGCCGAGTAGGTATACCTACTCGGCAGCCGCGATACACGCGACATACGCTACACAGACCAAAAAGTTTGAGACGATGTAATAAAAGTTTCACTTTAAAATAAAACGATCTTTCGTCAAAATGTCTTATTAAGTTTTTTGTTTTGTTTTCACGATCAGTATGGAAACCTTATGTACCTGAATCATTTTCTCTTCACTATTTATTATGGGGTGTTTATTTAAAACAGGTAACAATGCGCAAACTTTGGTTCGGCCAAACGATCAAAGAAGCAGTCGACGCAGCTCGCTTCCACCATCAAATATTCCCGATGTACGCTGAATATGAATATGGACTTACAGAGGTAAGAATTTTGATTTGATGGGCTGCAATATTTAACGACATGAAAATATTTACCGCATGTCGGCATAATCACACTATTGTCACAAAATATATATATATATATATATATATATATATATATATATATATATATATATATATATATACTATTGTAAGTTAATTAAATATCTACTAATAATTATAAACTTTGTCCTGACATCAACAAAGATAACAAAAAAGGAATTATTGAAACTGCTCAAAGCGTTCATGCGTGAAGCGATGGAGTTAATAATAATAATAATAAAAATTCTTTATTGTACACAAAAAGAGAGGATAAAACAATTATACAGCAAAGTACAGAACAAGTACACAGGGCGGTCTTATCGCTTCGAGCGATTTCTGCCAGACAACCACAGCAAAGGAAAGCTGCAGAGAAACGGAGTAGGTGGTGCACAACTGAAAGTTGAATTTTAATACATATAAATATAAATATATATACTATACAATACATACATATACAATATACATACATACATATAATATATACAATAAATATACATACATACATAAATAATACATATACTTACAAAACAGTGTTAAGGTTCATCATCATTATCATCAATCTTGTGATAAGGATGCATAATGGTTCCTTAGCTCCTTTTTAAAAATAGGCAGGCTTTGAGCTCTCCTCACAACCTCGGGTAATGCATTCCATAGCGAGATGGCGGTGACAGTAAAGGAAGAGTGAAAGAATTTTGAATGATGATGAGGGAAAGATAATGTCAGTTTGTTCGAGGATCGTAAAGCTAGGGAATGGTTGGAAGATACGTAGGAAAAGTTTTGTTTCAGGTAAGGAGGAGTTTTAGGATCAAATAAAATGGAATACAAGAGGTGGAGTATGTGAGTATTCCGGCGAAGGCGAATTGGAAACCACTTGAGCCTGGCTCTAAATTCAGAAATGTGGTCGTATTTACGCAGTCCAAATATAAATCGGATACAAAGGTTTTGCAGTCGCTCAAGGGAGTTAAGCTGGCATTCGGTGAGGTCGGGATAACAGACATCTGCATAGTCTAAAATAGGGAATAGAAGGGACTGTGCAAGCGCAATTTTAGTGGGAATTGGTAAAATATTTCGGAGTCGCCTAAGGGAAGCTGCGACACCAAACATCTTTTTGCGTACTGCGTTGAGTTGTACCGTCCAGGAGAAGGTTTGGTCAAAGTGCAAGCCGAGGTTTTTGGCAGTAACGGAATAGGGAATAGGAGTGTTGTTGATTTGGATGGAAGGAATAGCGGTCCAATCAACTTTGGCAATTAATTGAGGACTTCCTATGATAATTGCTTGCGTTTTGGATGGGTTAATAGATAAGCCATATTTATTACTCCAGTCAGCAATACTTTTTAGGTCAGCATTCATAGTTTTCACGGAGTTGTGTAAATCTAATAGAGAGCATTGCGTGTACAGTTGTAAATCGTCTGCATACATATGGTAGGGAGAAGAAATATTTTGGGAAATTGAATTAATAAAAATTGAAAAGAGGAGAGGAGACAACACGCTACCTTGAGGTACACCGACAGAAACATTGCACCAAGAAGAAGTGGAATCATCAATCTTGACACACTGCCGGCGACCTTGGAGAAAACTACGAAACCAGTCAACAGCTGCTGGAGATATGTTAAGAGAACCAAGCAAACTCAACAGAATGTCGTGATCCACGGTATTGAAAGCATTGCTAAAATCAAGCAATGTAAGCAGAGTGAGTTGCCTGTTGTCCATTCCAATACGAATATCATCGGTTATTTTGACGAGAGCAGAAGTCGTGCTATGACCGGAGCGGAAACCGGATTGAAAAGGGTTAAATAGGTTATTTTTGTTCATGAACGAGCATAACTGACCCTGCACTAAACGTTCAAGAATCTTGGATAAAAAGGGTAATATGGAAATAGGTCGGTATTCGGAAAAAGAAGAGGGATTGTTATTTTTCGGGATAGGAATAATAAAAGCATCCTTCCAAGCTGAGGGAAAAGTAGACAACGAAATGGAAGAATTAAGGATAAAGGTAAGGACAGGGGCAATGATGTCAAGGATGGGGACGATCATATCACGACCAATGCAGTCGGGACCAAGAGCTTTCGATGAAATAGACAGAATATTCTTCTTAACATCACAGACAGCGAATTGACAGAAGTTGAACGGTGGGATGTTAGGAGTCGGTGCAGATGAAAGATTATTTAAAGTGTCAATTTTGGTGCTAGCATCAAGAGCGATAGAAGTATTAGAGAAGTATTGATTCAGAAGGTTAGTATCGATTCTAGAGGAAACATTATTTGAAGGTTTACCAACTCCTAGTGATTTAAGAAATTTCCAAATTTTTGCTGGATCGCCGTTCTCGATCGATTTATGAACATAGCGCTGTTGTGCATCCCTACACATAGTATTGCAGCGATTACGTAGTTTTTTAAATTTTTCAATATTCTCAGCACAGCAGTTTTTCCTAAGCTTGACTTTAGCATTATTTTTGCGATTTATGGCTGCTTTTAATTCATTGGAAAGCCAGGGGGCAGGAAGGTGCTTGAGTTTTACTGGCCTTAAAGGAGCATGTTTATCGTAAAGCTGCAGTATGAGTAGATTAAATATGTCCAGCATTTGGTCTATACAACCAGCAGAATAAACACTAGACCAGTCAGTATTCTCCGCATCCTCACGAAGACGATCCAAATCCATTCCACCAAAATTGCGTTGCATAACAGTTTTGTGTTTCCTTTTGGGAGGTCGGACTTTGTAGGATAGGAATATAAGGTCATGATATGAAAACATCTCAGCTGGGCATTGGCCAAAGCTGGAGACGTGTTCAGGGGAGGAAACAATCATGAGGTCAAGGAGAGATGGGGAGGAATTGGGAAAATGATGTGTTGCGTTGAGAGGTAGGATATGCAGATTGTGTGAGTCGACAGTGGATTTTAACTTATCAGAACGATGATCACTCTTAAGCAGACAGGTGTTGAAGTCGCCCATTATAATAATATGGTCGAAGGAGGGAGAAAATTTTTCAAGGAGGAGATCAAAAGATGGGAAATAGTTAATGGAAAGGTTTGGACTGTAGAACACCCCAAGGAGTATACGAGTATGCATGACAGTTACTTCAACTAAAAGGTGTTCTGCTTCATCAGTGGGAGGTGGTTGAGAGGAGGAACTGAGGATAGTGAACGGGATATTACTGCGAAGGTAAATGGCGACACCACCACCGGTCCTACCAGTGCGATCATTTCTGATAAGCTGGAAATCAGGAAGGGAGTAGGATAAAGATGGTAGACAGGGTTTAAACCAACTTTC
Organism: Colias behrii; assembly: GCA_029959065.1. NCBI lineage: Eukaryota > Metazoa > Arthropoda > Insecta > Lepidoptera > Pieridae > Colias > Colias behrii. The sequence continues at coordinate 4,255,904 of JARWMC010000013.1, forward strand.
AGATATATGGATGGCATGGATATTTTGGGAATCAACGAGTGCCAGCAAATCAGGATAGTGAGCCGGAATACTCTGGGCGTTAATGTGGATGATATTAAAATGTTTATGGACAGCAAAGTGAGAGGATAGAGTAGAGTGTATAGGGGAAGAGGAAGTGCTATGGAAGCTATCGTTGCTTAGATCAGAATTGGAGGAATTCAATGAAGCATAACTTACAACACTGTTATTCAATGACATAATATATTGCATTAAACGTGAACCTATAGTCAATAAATAAATATGTAAGTATAATAAAATAAATAAATAAATAAATATATAAATTATAATAATAAATAAATATATTTAAATATTTAGAGTATTTAATATATATATATATATATGTAATAAGCAGTAATACGTACGAATAAAATATATAAGTATTAGTCTATTGAATTCAAAATAATTTATTAGTCAAAATACAATTTACCAAAAACACCTTCCAGTAGTTTTAAAGAGTGGCAACACCAAGATACAAGTGCATGAAATGAAATGACATTTGACAAATGATAATAAGTGACAAATGACATTAGTTTGTTTACAAGTGTGCAAAGAGTTGTAAAATAAAATTGACGGTGGTAAATAATTATATGTATGCAGATTGCAGGTACTGTGTGAGATATAACAATAATAAAATATTGTAATAACAACCTATGCGAAGGCACAAAATCAAACCACAGTAATTTGTCACTCATTATAGCATACATTACATCTGCATTACAAAAGCGTAAACACACAAAATAATAAGTGGAGAAACAGAACATGATAATTTTATGGCGAGACTACTTAATGAATTATAATAAATGAAAGATGATGAAAAATACATGATGGTGAAATTAGGAATGAAATAAAATATAATCCCGTAAATAGTATAGCAAAAGTTATCGTAGCAAAAACCGATAATATAAGACCCTACACCATCATTTAATAAGCAATAAAAGAGAAAAAAAGAAGTCATAGAAATATAAAACTACTTATGCTTAGGAATTCTTCTGGATCTCGCTGTTTGCTGCGAAGAAGTCTTCTGGTTATTGTCACTAGGAACCGCAAGAGGTTGCTTTTCAGTATCAGGAGTCTGAGATTTAATTGAGTCTAAGTCAGCGATGGAATTAATCTGATTGCGAGCCCCATCTGATCCAATAACAAAAATTAAACCATTCCTTGTCCAGCACTTGGATATGCCAAACCGTTTCCTTGCAGCAATGAAGAGGTCATGGCGAGCCTTTGTGAGGAATTCAGATACGGTAATATTAGTACCCTTGAATGCAGTCTTGGCTTGCCACACCTGGCTCCGAACCTGGATATCCTTAAATTTGACAAGAACTGGCCGTGGTTTGTCTTCCTTCATCATCCCCATTCTATGACACTGGCTAAATATTTGTGGAGCAACCTCGGGCATTTTAAGGTGATCAGATATAACCTTCGAAACGACAATGCTGGAGTTTTCATTCTTCGATTCAGGAATACCGTGAATCAATAGATGTTTGCGCCTGCTGCGCATTTCTAGTTGATCATGCATTTGGGTTAGTAGCTGAATTTGAGATGTAAGACAGCTTAACGATGACAGCACAAATGTTCGAAAAACAGCAAAGTCTGAGGAAATCTTACTGGTGGGACTTCCAGAGCCATTGTTGCTACTTTGCAGCTCACGTTGAAACTCCTCCATTCTATATTTAAACATTTCACTCATATCCGCTACAGTTTGTGCAATGGATTCCATTTTGGAGGTTATGTTTAAACTTCTGTGTTGGATTTACAATAAATCTTGGTGAAAAGTGAAAGTGATTTTGTGTGACACTTACTGGATGGCAAAGGTAACTTTTAAAGCATATTACTTATGCAAACAACAGTAGGAGACAAATTTTTAATAAAACAGATCAAGAGTAAGAAAAAAGACATATGCACTTTACACTACCCACGTTAATCGGGATTAGATAGGTATAGATAGTCATAAAAATTTAAATATAAGTATTTATTTATATTTACGGTATGTAAACATATAAATTAGAAAGTTAATACTATTACAAAATATTAATAGGTATAATCAAAACTCTATATATATACCTAATAGTACCTATTAATAATAAAAATAATTCATTTATTTACTGTAACATCATTGGTCCACTTGTTAGTAACAATATTCTTATACCTATTTAATCTTATACTATTAGAGCGGCCGTACACGGGCAGCTCGAGCAGTTAACGGCTGAGCGACGTACATGGACTGCTCGAGCGGTCGGTCGTTGACTGCTCAAGCTGTCGCTACAAACCGCGCAGTTGACGGCTTGAAGCGGACGCGACTGCTCGAGCAGTCCGTGTACGGCAGTGAATTAATATCTATAGTGCACCGCGCGGTCGCAGCTTCAAGCCGTCGGTCTCAACTGCTTGAAGCGGTCCGTGTACGGCCGGCCTTATATTGTAACGATTTATTTAGGTTTTTTATCTCCATACCTACCCTACCAGCGAAGCCAAAATCAATAAGCTTCGGTTCAATCATTCAAAAATATATGAGAAATAACTTTATTACAGAAAATTTTCTATCGACAGGCTTGTAAAAGAATTTTACTTTTTGGCCAAAGATTTTTAGCGCTGCTATTTCGGGAATTTGGGCTAGTTTTCAGTATTTAGCGGGTTGATAAAATTTGGAGTTATGCCAAGACCAGCTGATGATTTTACACTCAAAATATACAGAAATAAATGGTTATCGGTCATTGTTTATCAGTTTCGATAAACAAAAACGGCATTTTTAGGTTATATTAGTTACGATCATAATGTAATATCATCGTAGTTAGCATTGGTAACAATAATATACTGATTACTGATGATTCTATCGTTTTTGAGAACTTTTATCTTGATTGCTATTGGTATAAGCATTTCTATTTTATATTTCAGTTTAAAACACCATGCGCCACGCTAAAAGAAACTGAATTTGACTAGGGAAGAAACATTTAAAAAAGAGTAGCAAAGAAAAGAGCTATTGAAACAAACTACTAATAATTTTATTAAAAAGATCTTATTTTATTTTAATTATTGATTTTGATGCTTTCAGGGCATAGCTTTTTATATTTATCAGATAAATACGTATATATATTATATATATAATACTGTGAAGTAAAATTACCTCAAAATAACATAAAAGTTAATTAATATGCATAATAACATTATAAAAATGTCAAGGGGCTCTTATGAAAACTCAGATGAGACTTTCATTCGAGCCTTTGGTTTTTAATTTTATTATAATTAGTCCTTTAACATAAATATTGTTAGATTTTTAGGGCTCCGAACCTCAAAAGGAAAATACAGAACCCTTATAGGATCACTTTGTTGTCCGTTTGTCTGTTAAGACGTTTTTTTTTGGAACGCGTGGAGGTATCAATCTGAAATTTATATTGGATACTCAAAATTAAGAACCCTTGGGGCTGTAAAAAACTCAAACTTATAACGCAACGCAATCAAAAGATACCTACATCCGTTAATACTGCAAATTTCCGCAAAATTAAATATTCTATCGACAGGCTTGTAAAAGAATTTTACTTTTTGGCCAAAGATTTTTAGCGCTGCTATTTCGGGAATTTGGGCTAGTTTTCAGTATTTAGCGGGTTGATAAAATTTGGAGTTATGCCAAGACCAGCTGATGATTTTACACTCAAAATATACAGAAATAAATGGTTATCGGTCATTGTTTATCAGTTTCGATAAACAAAAACGGCATTTTTAGGTTATATTAGTTACGATCATAATGTAATATCATCGTAGTTAGCATTGGTAACAATAATATTATATTATTTATAGGTATTTACATTTTATTCTGTTTCTAGGACATCGTGAACGGTTTACGGGCAAAAGGTCACGGAATGGTGCGATATCGCGGCAGGGGATCCATTATTTGCGCTCTTTATAGGAACAAAACTGCAATTTACGCGAACGCTGACTTTAGAAAAGGCGGCGATGTGGCTGGCATGGATTAACGTTAACGAACTAGTCTTATGAAAGGAATTTACGTTAGATATGCTCCTAATGCATTTACTTAATCTTATTGGAAGAGAAAAGACAGAACTTTAGTTAATACCTAACAAATACTTATAATAGTTGTTATAGGCTTTTGTTTATCTGCAATTCGGTCATAGCATGATTGATAAAAATTCTTTTGATATTACAGCAGTTATTGTTAAAAGGAATCAATTCAGATGACTATATTTTATTAATATTTGGTTGTTCAATTTTATGACTCCCATAGGGCCATAATGACGTTTATTAACTCTAGGCTCGTTAGTATGTACACGATATTTTTATTTGGCTGGTTCCAACGGTTTTCGATATGATAATCAGATGTCCTTTTTAATAATTACCCTGATAGCAACAAAATGATATATTTATCTGAATGTAAACGTCCCCTAGGTTTATAGATACGTACTACAGGTAAATTAGCTTGGAGAAATTTTTGCATATGTAGTGGTGTGTATATTACTCAGATCTTAGAGCGCGTTTCCACTATATCGTTCTGGCCTATACAAAAATGTTTCGATATCCTAACATTACTATTTAATTTTATACTTATTCCTAGCAACACTTTTGTTTTCAATAAAAACAAGTTTTTATTTGAAAGAAAATGGTTTTGACTTTATAAAAAAAAATATATCATTCAATTTTACGTCCTTGAGCAAACGACAAGGCGACTACCGTGAAACAATAAAATATCGTGTCCATAATAATTTGTTTCATAATTAATATTTGACCATAATAATTACGAAACAAAACAAATAAATAAATCGTCACTTGATAGTGGAAAGTGGAAACACGCACAAAACCAGAATAAACCAGTTTACGCTGTCCGCAGGTGCCACGTGCAGTCGTTTGGTACTGTTAGAACATAAAGCACATTTCATTCAAAAATTATAATTATTATGTACGTAGTTTAATTGATAAATTTTGTATTTGTTGATTGTTGTTATTATTTGTTATTATTGTTATAATATTTGTTGAAGTGAATTACAAATGAAAACTCAGATGTACTTAAAAACTACATTTAATAGCTAAAATGAGACTTTTACACCCATGTCTGCACGATGCAGACCGGAGTTAAAGAATGAATTTGTACAGTTTAATAATTATAAAGACGTAAGCTTGGATGCTAACTAAGGGAAATCGCATCCACATTCTATTCCCGTGCGAACGGCGTATTCAGCAGTTTTGTATGAAGGCAGGGCCATAACTAGTGTTTAATTTGTGTGTAAGTGTTGTAACTTTATATTGTTAATTCAATATGGCTCCAGTGTTAAAACATGGTCGAGGCAAGCCTTTGACTTCTCAAACTAAAGAATTAAACTTTAAATGTCGTTTCTTTTTCAGGTTAGTAAATTTTTCATTTTAGTAACATTGTTAATGTAAAAGTTATATGTATGTTAAATGTGCAAATATTAAAATAAAGTCTCATCTTTTTCAGAGGAGAAACACATATAGTTTAATTTAAAATCCCTTATATATACAGGGTTACTTGTAAAACACCGGCAACCTCGCAGGACAAGATAGCTAAAATCATAAGTAACAACATTTCGACTTTTGATAATTTGTTAGATTTTATTTTCATACAAAAATAAATATTCATTTAATTTTCCGTCTGAATATTATAAACTCTACGCCTCCCAAAAATTACGTAAACAAAAAGCGAACGAGAGGGGGAAGGGGGCGTCGCGTCGTCCATCCGATAATTAATAGAACATAGACTTACAAATGTAAGGAGAGTACAATAAAAGTTTAAAAAATCATTTAAAAATAATTTATTGCGTTATGCCAAAAGTCGTAGAACAAATGTTGTTACTTATGATGTTAGCTATCTTGTCCTGCGAGGTTGCTGGTGTTTTACAAGTAACCCTGTATAAAATAAAAACTAAAAATAAAATGTTGTTTTATTTTATTTGCTGACCATACACTACTACAAACGCAAAAATTTCTCCAAGCTAATTTACCTGTAAATGGTATGGTTAACGAACTTTACTCGGTTTAAAAATAAATAACGCGCGTAGGAAAACACTGCGACAAAACAATGTATTAGCGATCATTTGATCAATGTCTTCTTCAAAACACGAACGTGTACATAATATATAAGTAATACATAAGTATAATATGGATTAAAAACAACAATATTTAAGCCTTATACGACAATACTTGATCTTACAAGATTACCTACCTAGGTAAGTACATGTACAGGTTAGGTAGGTAAAAACTTCTGGACCTGTTTAAAATATTATTTATTTATTAATAGAGTCCATAACCTTTATTATCAATCTGTCATCATAATATGATTTATTTTTATAGGTAGATAATAAAATCGTGACAATTGGGTGAAACTGTAGTCTGTACTGTAGATCGCTGTTAGTTAGTACCTACGATGTATGTTGATGCACCAAATGCTCCAAATATGTAAAAATAATATTAAGTAGGTAGTGTTCCATACTTACGTCCTAATTCACGTTATTTATTTACACCTTTATTATTATTACCTATAGAACATAAATAATTGATATAAATCTAAAACCTAAATACGTTATCTAGATTGTGCTACTTTAATTAGTGTAGTTGTAAAAAATGGAATTTAGATAGGCAATTATACCAATGTTTTCACTTTAAATCTAATTATTACGTTTATCGTATAAAGAGTTTAAACACGGTTCTGTTAATCTGTTAATAATTATATAAATTTATAAAGAATAGAAAAAAATCGATCACGAGGCGGGACTCGAACCCGCATCTTTTCGAGTCCCGCCTCGTGATCGAATTTTTTCTATTCTTTATAAATTTATATTTATAAAGCATTTGAATGTTAATAATTATGTTTACCTATCTGTTTAATATTATATTATTGTAATTGACTGTACAAATGTAATAGGAACCTAATTCATCTAAAGTCTTGAGTCTGACTTAGACGGTAGACCAAGTCAATATGTTATTAACTAGGTATATAAAATAAAATGTCATTGATCTGAGCTTATTTATAAAAAATCTACCTACTCGGTTCACCGTAATAAAAAAATTGAATATTGTAATATTTTATAAACAATATCCTACTATACATACATAAATACACATAGTTAATATACAAAATAATAGATACCCATACAAATAATACCCCAAACCCATGCTCTGGGTACTAGAAATAACATTTTCTCAGTGTATAATGTATTTACCTAGTTATTTTTCTAATTGGACATGTTCAATTTACAAAATATTAATTGTAACAAGTATTCGTTTGTTGCCTAAGTCAAGTCCAAAATTGTAAACAAAATAGGTACCTACTTACGTTATATGTAGTAAAGGAAAGATGCACTATACATTCCCGTTATAAAATTAAGTAGTTTCATCACTAATACATAATACGACAGTATTAATTTAAATACTTAAGTATTACTCTGGTAATTGTCCTTGGTATACGATACCAACTTCTCAATTAGTAGGTAGGTATTTAGTTAAGTTAAAGTGATAATAATATATGGAAATTTATATGATACAATGTCTTGACTTTCATTTTCCCCACCTTCCATGTACGTAGTACTATAGTTATAATATAAAATATAGTATAAATCTGTTTTTTAAGCTCAATAGCAATCAATAATAGTCGCTCCGCTCCGTTCATTCTATGTGAGATTTTAAATTTTTAAGAAGTTATTATCAAATCCTATTGCAAACAGAGACTACTTATTACTATTTAAATCCGTTCACCAGTTCCAAAACACCTTTTTAAGTGGAGTAACCTTTTTAAGTTTTTTACACCACTTTATATAATAAATAGCCTGTTCAAATACTAATTCTTATATCAAAAATCACCTAAAAATTACTTTTTTGTTGTATATTCTACTTGATAACTAAAGGTGAATTTAATTTTATATATAAAAAATCACAGAACAATAAAAACAAATAGAAGTGCTATAATGTCATAATTAGTATGAAAACCAGTGTCGCCAAACTCACACATTTAAACCGATAGTTATACAGTACACTACAAGTAAACTATGCCTTTGATTGGACAGCTTAATTTGAGTAAAAACTGACTTAGGTTATAAATTCAGCATTTCAATATGTACCCTAACGCATCATTTTACGGTTTATTTTAGTTTAACATCCCTAGGTATATTAGCTGTTTTGTTTCTCATTGCACAGAAATTCCAAATTCGAAAACATTCAGCTACTCCACAACAGAGGGCGTTAGTTTTCGATAGATATAAATTTGAAACGCAACACATAGAGATAAGGTTGAAATTTGTGTCACTCAACATTAATGACATTAACTTGATATTTATCTGATGCTATGCCCTGAGGGATGTCAGCCTTGTTATCGATATCTCGATATCGATAATTCACAAATAAATATTTTTTGTGTATTTTTTTTTCTTTCTATTATACGAGTATAGTATAATGTGTCACATTTTGGAGTATGTTTATTACTACTAAGTACGTCTTTTTATATTATGATTATTAAATAAAAAACGGAATAGAATAGTATTAATCTATATTTATAAAATACAAACAGAAAATATGCATTATTTTAAATCTTGGAACTGCCGTAGGTTTGCTGTATCGGTGGCCTTTGTTAGACTGCTTAGTGCTGTTCGGCATTCAGTTAACTCGTCACGTTGCATTTATCCATTTCTCTTTTAAATTAGCCTCTTTGGGAAATCTATAAATAAATTGGACAAATGAAAGCTAAGGAAAAATAAAATAAAATTTAATATTTATAATGTTTGTCTTTTCTAAAGTATCGATACTGTACACAAGCGTCACTAAAGCGACATTCGTTTGTTTATTGCAATAATATTCCAGAAATTCTTGTTTGCTGTTCAATCTATAATAGTACTAATTTCTTACGGATTAAGGTTCATTTTGACTAGATATTTGTATACAATTTTGACAAATTACAAGCGAAGTTATAACATAAAATATTATATGTAAAATAAATAAAAATAAGACTTACCGATGGTATGAAATGCCTCCATTGCTGATATTATTTCGTCTGCTATCATTTTTGCACTCTAATACCGAACAACACGTCCTAAATAATGAATAAATATGGAAAAAAGGTTTGACAGCTGACAACCGACTCGAATATTTTTCTGCGCACAACTGAGAGCAAGTTAGGTGATCTTACCTTACAAGTGACACGTGGGCCACGCCCACATCACACTTCTATCTACTTTACTGTTCTGTGTAAAAAATAGAATAAATTTTCTGCACCTAGCGCCATCTTGTATCGAGTAGCGTTCAACTATGGTCTCAGTAAGAAATCTCACATTTTCTCTATTCTACAGTCTACTATGATTACAAACTGTGTAACTGTAATGTAGATATGTCTGACTGATTTTATCTTCTTTTTATGGGTTTTAATGGCGAGTAAATAAACTAACGATTTCATAAATATTTACACAGTTATAAAATACTTTTCATAATTTAAACTTCGTGCGTTTGAAACCTTTCAATGAACATAATATAACATTATGCAGACCTCTGCATAATGTTATAGTTTTGTTAAGCATTCTAGTCCCAAAAAATTAATACCTGGATTCAAAATCCCATCGTTACATAAACTGAATTTAAAAACATGTTCCTGGCCATGGCCGATTGTGCCATTTATATTTATATCATGCATAGTGTGAAGGAAAATGAACTTTTTTATAACAGGTGAAACAAGCCAGTACTTAATTTAAGAAAAATGTAAATTGGAGAATTTTACATTCCATTTATAAACATTTTATAAACTAATTATTCAAAATAACACTACATCGGAATTCGGAAAAAATGTATGTAAATAAAACAAGGATGCACACGAATTAATAATTTATTTACTTTTTGCATTGTAATTGCATTGCACAATTATGACTATGTAATAATTATATAATAATATGATTACACCTATAATTTACAACAAGGAAAAAGTACACTAATAATAGTGCGTATATCAATTTTACTTTTTGTCTGCGTAGTATCTCTCTGATCGATAAAAGGGAAACTTAAAGTATGGTTTCAATTCTTTACTTACCTTTTAAATGAATTTATTAACATAAATTTACTATTAGCTGTATCATTAATAAGCAATCAAATGAAATTGGTGGAATAAAATTTTAACAAAGTTACACATAAGCCAAGTTGTTTCATTTCAAAATTTCAAATTTGCAGTTATACATATTTAAGTGATCTGACTATTAATTAATATAATAATTAATAATCATAAATATCCGCCACGAACTTTAGCAACTTTTTTTTTTAAATAAGTTCAAAATATACTAAACTAGCGACCCGCCCTGGCTTCGCACGGGTGCAATGGCGGCCGGCCGGTACCGCCGCAAACGCTACGTCCCGCAATTTTTAAATCTGTAATATCTTCGAAAATATTCACTTAAATCATACGGTGTAAAGGGCCATATAGATCTATATTAAATGAACAATGTATTCAAGGTATTTAATTGGTTAAGGATTAATGCTGTATTGGTTAAAATCGCTTCGAAAATTAGCCATTATTTCTCGTAAAAAGTAAATGACAAAAAAAAGTTATTATGGGTTATCCATAAGAGATAGACATATACCATCACGGACTTTTCTGTAGACCTTTTCAATGTGTATAATACTTAGTACATTATTTTGATAAAACTCGTAGGGTTCAGCCTGCGTTTGCAATGTAAGCGGAAAAAATGTAATTATTTACGACATCACATTACAAACCTCAAAAATAACAGTACTTCTCCACTATTTAATGGCTGTTATTATACATATAAACCTTCCTCTTGAATCACTCTATCTATTAAAAAACCGCATCAAAATCCGTTGCGTAGTTTCAAAGATTTAAGCATACAAAGGAACATAGGGACATAGGGAGATAGGGACAGAGAAAGCGACTTTGTTTTATACTATGTAGTGATACTCATTAACAACACTCTACTTCTAATAAACAGGCATTCTAAACAGCAAAAATCTTAGCCATTACTATACTCGGCACGGCGAACCTTGATTCGTAAGACAGTTCGTCTGTGATTGCTCGTATGATGGGTCGTGTCGATACCTTACTATTTTATAGGCAAAGGCGTGGCTTGCATAATTGCATTCAGCCACGTCGGTAAACATGTTTTTACAAATGTTCTAAACTGCATTTTTAACTAAAATTTTTTACGTCTATTATGTTGTTGTTGTATTAATTTAAGTTTTTTAGCATAGATTAAGTAGGTAAGTAAAACGAAAGTTTTCCAAAACATAAAAATGCACCTTATTATTTTCTCGTAATTTTTAACCCGTTAAACACGTATGCGCTTATGTATATTTTATCATGAAAATGGAAGTCCCCATTTAATTTGTCTGAAAAACTTTTGTTATCATAGGTATTTTTCAGGTATAGTCTCACTATTTAGTTCGATTTTTTGGTTTTTAAAATATGTACTCATTTCCATTATCGACATTTGTTTATCGATATTTTCCGCACTAGTCGATAAATTTCAACGATGTAAGTTTTGGAGGACGTAAACGTGAAGTCAGATTGAAATAATTTCTCGTAAATGTTAAGAATTGTTATAATTCCAACGGAATATCATTTTAATGGCATAAATCTACGTAAAAAATTATAAATGCCATTTTTAGACGCCTCCAATACGTTTCTAATTTAATGGTGACGCTCGCGCTATTACAAAGTTTTGTCTTGAGAATAACTGTCAGTGTCATAGGGATGTTTCGCCGTGCCGGATATATAAAACTTTTCATTTATTTTCTTCCATGATAAGAATACGACAGGAATATCTAAAGATACATGTGTAATGTGTATCAACACCAATTTGGTAGATAATAATTTTTATACTAGAAATTCCATATTTTTCGCCAAATAATAAATTCAGACGCAACGCAGGATGGAATCTTAACATTTTCCAACAAAGAACTGATCAATTTATTAAACCAAATCAGACTATACGACATTTATCTTAAATGCAAGGGGTTAAAATCTTAGATTACATACCATAGGCCATAAATAATTTTACAATAAGATTAATAAAACTTTGCATAATTAAACATTTTTTAATTCATAAATGATTCTATTTTTCTTATATTTACTTAGAATAACTATTATACATCCTTCTCTCTGATCTTCATAGAGACTAGTCAATCATTATAATATGTATACTATATACCATATACGTAATATAGTAAATATTCAATAATATTTTACTGTAATGTGTTCACAAAGAGTTGCACTGTCCTATTAAGAATAAGAACATACATATCTAATATTGTGTAATATTATCATACCTAGGTTAAGCAATGAGTCAAAAAGTTAAGCTTTGAACTTTAACTCTTAACACATTAATTTTATTTATGTACTTTCTAGAAACATCGATTTCAATATCTTCAATTACCACATTAGTATGTATATCTAACTTATTAGAAACATCAATTCAAAATATCGTATTGACCATACAATAATGTCCGCACATACATGACTCTCTTAATTTCTACACTTCCAGCCTTCGTCCAGTCTCACTTGAACGAACACTGCTATAACAACACCTTCATGGCTTCCACCGAAGTCACGAACTTGGTTGAGCCTACACTTACAAAATCCCTTAATCCGCACAATAAAATCCCTTTATACCAAGACCCAGCGCTACCACTTCTGTTTCTTAAAGCGCCAGGCCTTTCTCGAGTTTCACTTGAACCGACACTGCTATAACAACACATCCTTCATGGCTTCCACCGGAGTCACGAACTTGGTGGAGCCGATGATCACATTGTTGTCTATCCCGCTGGTGATGATGCTGCGGTGGAGCTGCTTGCATTCATCAGCTGTTACACCACCGATGATGAAGATGATCACTGTTTGATTGTCCATTGGATGCTTCGCTGCTTTCGGTTTCTTGCTTGTTAATATGCTGTAAAGAACATTATTTATTAGACTTTCGAAGTAATTGCCAGATTTGCGTAATAAAAATAAATTGACGTTTTTCACAGGTATAAAAACAAACCTTTAACATTTTTTTAAGTATTAAAACCAGTGCAATAATTAAGTATATGAAATACAATATTATGACTTTTTCTGATGAAATTTTTACATAATATTAAAAAAAATATATTTTTACAATACAATATTTACAGTTTAAATTAATTCTGTTTTAAATTAAAGACATTGTTTCTGAATTGAATGAAATAATATAGTTACCTGGTAATTCATAAAAATATTTTCGAAACTTCAACAACACAAGATAATAATACTTACTTGAGGCCACTTCGCAGCAGATCCTTAATCCCCTCATTCCTATGCCGCAGGTCAGGCATGTCTGGTCGTTCAGTATTCACCAGATCGTCGACCAGTTGCTGCAGTACCCCGCGGTACTCGTGGCCGATTCCGCTCTCGCATGGCTTTAATACGGAGTTGTACCTGAAAATTTAATGTACATTTTTAGTGTAGAAATTTGATTTACTCAGTTTTCGAATAAATAATTTATCATTTGTCTCCTCTTGAAGCCGGGGCGACAGATAAGTATGAATAAATAAATTTTAATTGTTGGATTTTCAATACTTATGTAAATCTTCAGATTGTTTTTTCAAACTTTAAACACATTATATGTAATTGCGAGTAGAGATACTATGGTAGTATCGAGTAACAATAGCGAAATAGGTTTTGTTGAATGTTTATGTTTATTAATAATTTAAATAAGTTTGTCTTTTTTACCTTTGCAAATTCTTCCTCATCTGTGAAATATCTTTCAAAGAGTGCATGATATTTTTCGATACTTGCTCACAGTTCTCCGGTGTTACAATATGTCCAATATCTGTATTAGCAAACAGTGTTTTATGGTCTTCGAATATGGCAACACTGAGGGTCTCTTGCAGGTGATCTTCGTGCTGTTTGTTGAACATCACTTCAGTACCAGTTAGTGAGTATACATGGACTAGTAGAGCCAAGAGGTTTTCCAGTGGCAAGTTTCGATCTTTACGCGTTTTTATTAGGTGACTCAGCTGTAAATAAATTATATGGTAAGAAATTTTTAGTAGATACAAAACAAAGAAATTTGCTTCCTCTTTTTTCTTATACATCCCTACAATTTCACCCGCAAATGCTTTTCTTATTTGAGTGCAAAAATGGTACAAACTACAAACTATTTGATATTTAGTTTCCACATTCAATATTATATTAAAATAAAATTCTTAAATAATTTGTCATAGTACAAACTAGTTAAAATACCACAAACTAGAAAAAAAAATGTATTATAATCCCACGGTTGTTAATATATTACAGTAAGATTTTAAGCCACATTTCTTACTTCTAAGTAAAGTTCTTACCTGATGCAATACACTGGTTGAGTCCCTGCTAGCGGCAAGGTTTTCTATGACCTGCCTTTCCAAACTCATCAGTAAATCAAATTGAATTCTTTTAGGTGATTTCAGCATTTGTACCAAACCAAGAGCTTGTTGCAATATACCCAGGTGATTGGTTATTATTTCATAGTTTCCTATAAAAGCGAGAAATTTATCAAATTAAAAATGTTTAGATGTTCAGAACAAAGTGAAAAAATAAAAATAAATCATAACAGTAATTTATTCTCAAATTTTGACACAACATGCAACATAATAAGTTAAGTTTTTTTTTTAGAATAATTTTACATTTTTTTTAAAGCTTTCTTGCTTAAGGTTATAAGGTAAGGTAAATAGAAAATCTTTCGATACCCATGTTTACAAATTGTGTCTCTTATACAAATTTTCAATTTAATTTTAGCAGAATAATTATAAATATGTCATACAAAACCCACCTTTAGATGCAGTAATAATTTTCTCAACACTTTGCGGTGTGACTTTCAACAATGTCTTTGGTCCTGGTGACTTCTGAACATCAATTTTAGACAGTTTATTGTATAGATCAAACATAACTTCCTTTTGAGATTTATTGATCATGTAGTCATATGTTTGTAAGCAGGATTCATCATTTGCATGGAACAAGCACCCTGGACTTAATTGTATATCTTCTGGGTGAGAAAGGCTGAAAAAAATGGTATGTAAAACTTTTTTGTAATCTGCAAGTTTGTGAATATTTACCATTATTGTGCTATAAATTATTTAATGCCACACACCTTCATTTTCATTATAATTAATCTATTCGACTAAAGGAATAAACATGCTTAACAAAATAATTATTGCTTGATACATAATTTGTGTTTTAGATTTTTATTACTGTTACTGAATAACTGAATGTTGCAATAAAACAACCATTTTTTCATAAAGAATAATATTAATAACCAAATAAATACTATCTAAAACAAACAACTATTTAATTTCTTTAAAACACTTAGACATACACATTGGCTTCACAAAGTGTTGACATGTCGACAGCTATTTCATTAGACTGGCCAGGGAACTTAGGAAGCACTCCCATCATCTTGTCCAGGGCAGACTCCACTGAGTGACTTGTCACTCCACATAAGTCTAGCGTGCGGTCCACTATCACCAATGATATGGGCGTAGAACAGTTCTAGAAAATGTGTATTATTTTAATGAACTATAACCAAGTAAAGTATAAGTAATTAGATAATAAAAGGGTTCTACAACAAAATCTAATTCATCTTGAATAATAGTAATATAGAAACAAATCTCTAAATTATTTTACACATAAAGATTGTTGAAACATTGAAAAAAATACAATTCCTCATTACATCTTTCTTTTTTCAAACTTACCTTTTTTCTGGCAACACAAACAGGTGAGTTTTCCAAAACTCCAGCTAGCAAAGAACTATATTGTCCTATATAGAATATATCCTCTTTATAATTCAACGAATCAAACATGCTATTCAATCCACCCGCTAGTCTTCTTAACATGGCTCTCTCTTCATTTTGTAAAGAATACAGATCTATAGATGATGACTCTGGCAATAGTTTCCCTCCATATTTGGGACACATGCTATGATATGGTGGTGTCAGAAATATGACATTTGTAGGTGAAATAGAAAATATTGGAATGTACACTGCTTCTACTGCACTGGGCTGAAACACATCAGATTAATAATAATACAATAGGTTGTGTGTTATTTGATATTTCATTGATGTTTATTCATTATGAAAAATAATTGATCTGTATAGAATATGATTTAAAAAAATTGATGTTGAAATACATTACCTGTTTGCCAATCCAGTCTAAAAGCATTTCTTCCAACTGCTTAGTCGCCTCAGCGGGAGCCCTGCCCGAGGATATAGCATCAGTTACATCTTTACCCTCATTCAACTCCAAGTAGACAACATCGAGACTTGCACATGATATCAATATGCAGTGGGTAAAGTCACTGTTGCGAATGATCTCCTTAATGGTTTGTAGCTGGGTGCTAGTTGCTTGTGTTATAAAAACAGCTTTTCTATGTTCTTTCTTGCAGAACTTAAAAAGAAACATATATATTTTTATTACATGGCCGGTTGCTGATAATGTACCTGATAACCTATTTAACGTTTATTCATATTCATTATTAACAGTAATGCTACAGAAAACAAATCTAGAAGCTGTGGAACCGGCCATACATTCTGCTGCGTATTACTTTAGTTATAAGATACTTACTTCGAACGGTGATAACGTTTTGACTCCTACTGCTCCTCCAGTCAAAAGGTCAAACAGCCCTCCAAACCAGTGAAGACATTCAGCGCTATAGTCATCAACGAATACAACAGCACCAATAATGCGATTGTAAACTTCTGTCCACCAAGCCTTCCCAAAGTCTTTCACGGACGTCATTTTGTCGAATTATATATTACATTTTTATACGACAGGGTATTTAAATCACACCATTTCTTGGGATTCTTCTTCTTCTAATCTTTAAATCTTCTAATCTTACTCTCATAATTTGGCGAAAATTTTATTTTATGATATGTTTGATGAAAAAAAATTGATAAACCTATGACAAGGATAAAAGTACGTCACAATACCTAGACGTGTCAATTTGACATTGACGTTTTGAATTTGTGGAGTTGGGGCATGCCATGTGAGAAAAATTTTAAACAATAATTCTGCATTCTATACTTGGTCTGTGTCTGCATTGTAGCTTCTTTTATATAATTGTAAATAATACAATAAACATTAATTTGGTATTTTTTTTTAAAAAGGAAAGAAGAAATAGTATGTAAACAACTACATAATATCTCTTTCTTTCGAGAGCGACAATGCCCTTCATTAAAGGTCCGTGCCCGATTTTCTTAAAGGCCAAGCAGGTAATCAATAGTTATTCACCAATTGGCATATCCTGTGTATTTTTTCGGTTTTGTAGGATCCTGTATTATTGCCACACCTCTTTTTATTATCATTTATTAATAAGGACTTAATTAAATAGAGGATCTGTAGGAATGCCTGGCAAATATGCATCAAAATACATCTGTATGAATTACATAAATTTCATGAAATATTTCTTATTATTTATGAATATTATGAATAATAAAGATGTGAAAAAGATTAAAACAAAAGTTCAGTTTTAAGAATAGTTGTAATTTAATGCTAAACAACTTGCTAATTTTTCCATATTTCAAATAAAATTAATTAGCTCTGTCATTACATGTTCAAACAAAATGTTTATGTTCAACTTAAACAACAATTTGGATCTAATACAGTTGGGCTAAATAAATTAAAGCTGATCATGTTTAGTGCTCATCTTCATAACCGCTTGGCAGGGCGTTGACATGGGGGTTGTGGAAGAGCGTTTTCTGGCCATCACCCCATGGGAATCTCTGAAAAAAATTAAAATAAAATTACATTGGTTATTATTGGACTTTTATATATAACACACTTCCATCGGTGTGCGATATGGTGGTAATGTTAAAATATGTTATGACAATTCAAAGTGCCTCTAGAATAAGTCTAATTGAATAAATAAATGTTTGAGTTTGAGTTTGATCTATGTATAACCATGATTTGGATAATAAAAATTGTGTTTCCTACAACAAACAGAGTTGATATTTTGTATGTGTTATAGATTATAAAAATAAACATTAAACAGTTACAATATTCAGTAACAATAATAACTTCATATTTTATACTAGCTGCGCTCGGTGTGGCTCCGCTCCTGGTGGTCTTAGCGTGATGATATATATCTTCCTCGATGAATGGGTTATCTAACACTGAAAGAATTTTTCAAATTGGACCAGTAGTTCTTGAGATTAGCGCATTCAAACAAACAAACTCTTCAGATTTATAATCTTATATATAAAATTCTCGTGTCACAATGTTAGTCTGCATACTCCTCCGAAACGGGTGGACCGATTCTCATGAAATTTTCTGTGCATATCGGGTAAGTCTGAGAATCGGCCAACATCTATTTTTCATATGTACCACGGGCGAAGCCGGGGCGGACCGCTAGTATTAGTATAGATGTAATTATTGCACATGAAAAGGAATAATATACCTATTAAAAATTAATTCGAATTTCTTGCTGTACTAAGATATAAGAATTAAATAACTGAATATGATATTATGCAAACGAAATTATGAAATATCACTACATAGTATAAAACAAAGTCGCTTTCTCTATCCCTATGTCCCTATGTCCCTTTGTACGCTTAAATCTTTGAAACTACGCAACGGATTTTGATGCGGTTTTTTTTAATAGATAGAGTGATTCAAGAGGAAGGTTTATATGTATAATAACATCCATTAAATAGCGGAGAAGTACTGTTATTTTTGAGGTTTCTAATGTGATGTCGTAAAAAATTACATTTTTTCCGCTTACATTGCAAACGCAGGCTGAACCCTACGAGTTTTATCAAAATAATGTACTAAGTATTATACACATTGAAAAGGTCTACAGAAAAGTCCGCGATGGTATATGTCTATCTCTTATGGATAGCCCACAATAACTTTTTTTTGTCATTTACTTTTTACGACAAATAATGGCTAATTTTCGAAGCGATTTTAACCAATACAGCATTAATCCTTAACCAATTAAATACCTTGAATACATTGTTCATTTAATATAGATCTATATGGCCCTTTACACCGTATGATTTAAGTGAATATTTTCGAAGATATTACAGATTTAAAAATTGCGGGACGTAGCGTTTGCGGCGGTACCGGCCGGCCGCCCGGCTATATATTTTATACCCGTGCGAAGCCGGAGCGGGCCGCTATGTTTTTATATACAACGTTCACAGTTTTTCTGTAGTGTACATTTAGTATCAGCATTGCACCCGTGCGAAGCCGGGGCGGGTCGCTAGTTAAAAATAAAAGACATAAGTATGAACAATAGCACTATAAAGTAAAATAATGATCAATACTGTATAACATAAGTACAAGTGTGTGTATAATTTGGATCTGCACTATGCAAATTTTGTCGGTTGGAGTGTAGCCTTGGGGGCGCTATGGAAAAAAGACAGACGAAATTTTGAAATTTTTTTTTAGTCAGTATAACATCTATTTTTTATGGTTTTATCGGCAAGAATAGCCTAAAATAAACCCTTTTTATTCTTTGTTTTTTTTCTCTAAGGTTGATAGTTTTCGAGATAATCGAGTTATAATATACTCATTTACAATGGGATCTGGACTTAGTCGAAATTTTGAAATTTTTTTTTAGTCAGTATAACACCTATTTTTTATGGTTTTATTGGTAAGAATAGCCTAAAATAAAACCTTTTTATAAATTGTGTTTTTTCTCTAATGTTGATAGTTTTCGAGATAATCGAGTTGTAATATACTCATTTACAAAGGGATTTGGACTTACGAAATTTTACACAAATCTACCCACCCCGACTCAGGGCAGAAAGCTGGTGGCTAGGTTAGGTTAGGTTAGAACTCTTAAGACCCGCACGAGCCGCGCGAGCGCAGCGAGCGTGCTGCGGCAGCAGCCGGCGAAGTGCCAGAAAACACTCGCCCTGTTCCTTACATGTATTATAGTAACCAAATCTACCCACCCCGACTCAGGGCAGAAAGCTGGTGGCTAGGTTAGGTTAGGTTAGAACTCTTAAGACCCGCACGAGCCGAGCGAGCGCAGCGAGCGTGCTGCGGCAGCAGCCGGCGAAGTGCCAGAAAACACTTGCTTGATTATTTCGAAAACTATCAACCTTAGAGAAAAAATACAAAGAATAAAAAGGGTTTATTTTAGGCTATTCTTGCCAATAAAACCATAAAAAATAGGTGTTTACTTACTAAAAATTTTTTTCAAAAATTTCGGCTAAGTCCAAATCCCTTTGTAAACGAGTATATTACAACTCGATTATCTCGAAAACTTTCTACCTTAGAGAAAAAATACAAAGAATAAAAAGGGTTTATTTTAGGCTATTCTTGCCAATAAAACCATAAAAAATAGGTGTTATACTGACTAAAAAAAAATTTCAAAATTTCGGCTAAGTCCAGATCCCATTGTAAACGACTATATTATTAAAAGTCGATTATCTCGAAAACTATCGAATTTAGAGGAAAAAGACAGACTAAAGAGGATCTATTTTAGGCTATATTTGCAAAAAAAAAAAAATTAACTTTTACATAGCGCCCCCAAGGGTACACCCTGACCAAATTGTCATATCACATTACAAATGCCTGCAATTTTTTTCCCCATATACCATGCTTACCTTTGTACGGATGCGCAAATATTCGTGTGCGACGAAGGGAGGGCGTTCGTGAGGTTCCTCCGTGTGGGCGAGGTAAGCATTCAACATTCCCAAACCAACAGCGGGGAAGCCTACGAAGAAGGACAGACCCCTCCAGAACTTCCAGCCACCTTTTAACAAAAATGTCCTTATAGATAACAAATCGAACGTAGGTTATATCGTTACATAATTATTGAAGTGGTAAGTAATAGCTTACCTCCATGTCCACCAGCCGTCGCCGCGTGTGAAGCAAGTCGTGCATTATTTCTAACATATGAAACAGCAGCCCTTTGTAAATAAGTGGCCATTTCGTGAATTTAATATGTATATCACTTCTAGGACCAAATCACAAATACGAAACAAAATTTTGATTCGTCAATCGTCTGACGTCTCACCCCTGTCAGTTTGAAACTACCACAGATAAAATTATACCAGCGACAACCAAGTTTTTTTTTTAACAAATTGTATGCACCCAGGCACATACCTAGCGGAATAAATTTAATCTAGTAACTTCCTATATATTATACTCTTTGATAGTAACTCTACTCACATTTTTACTTGACACTGGCAAATAGTCATATCTTCTTGCCAAGAAGCTTACATCTAATACACTGGAGATTGCAATATGAACATTAACTTGTAACAAGAAAATATGACCTTGAATGACGTCAGTTATGTTTTTTGTTCCTTTCTGTGGGTGACCACGCTGGTTTGTAAATTCAGGATTTTTCGAAATAGAATAAACTAAAAATCATGGTCTATAAATAATAACGACATAGGTATATTTTAAACAGTATTTATATTATAATTACTGGTCAACTTACAAGAATTATCACCTTTATAGGTACATACAATTTTAATTGGTAGAGAATGATAGTTTTAAATAACGCTTGATAACTTTTGGCTACAAAGCTTGAATATTAACCGATATACATCATTAACATCCTTTGTAAATAGAGGAAAGTTGTGTTTTGCATCAGATGCTGTTTACCAAATTGTAAGTTACTCAGATCTTCTTTTTAAACGCGTTGCTTCGACGGGTCAACTTCAAGCCAAAAACATCAAAGAAAAACTGTTTATAACAGCCTTGCAAAAATTTCAGCTAACTTTACAAAGTTTATATTTCAAAAGGTATTTTTTTTCTGGGTCGTAATCCTCAATAATTTTACCCTTGATAGGCACATATATTTCTTTTTACTTCATTTTTTGGAAAGCTGAAATACGTAAAACAAAAAAAATATTAGGTTAAAAAGTATAAATTTCAATGTAAATAAGAACAATCTTAAAACCACATGTGAGTGCAATACCGATGTCGTATGTTGTTTCATTACTAGTATAAAAATCTTTAAAATGGTGTTCTAAATATTCATCAAAATATTGTTTTTATATTCTCGTCGCTATCCGTAAAAACCCGTCATAATGGTTGTTGGTAAACTTGTTGAAAAATGATGAAAGTATTAGGAAAAGAACTTATTTAACATGATTGCTTACTAAAATGATGATAAATTTGACGATTTTTGCCATTAAAATGATTCTAAACAGGTAAATGCATGAGTATTGAGGAATATTATAAATAACGTAAATATACACTTGCCTGTGAAATAATTATAGGCCAGAATTTGGTTTCCAAACACTTCTGCCATTTTGCACAATACAATATATTCTTTATTTTCGGAAAATATTTATTAAATACGCAACAACATTAACTTAAATATTCTTCTTCTTCTTCTTCTTCTTTTTCCAAATGGTAACTCCCGATCCCAGTGAGGACGGATTCTGCCAATGTCAAGTTTTGAACGGATGGTCAGTTTAAGTTAATGCTCATGTTAAGCGTGCTTCTGTGCTGAGGAAAAATCACGGTTGAGATGATTTACTTTTTATTTACTTAAAGACTTCTTACATGGAGCTGTATAACCTGACAAAGAACAAATATTAGTTATAGACAACACAACACATCACAAAAGCATAACATAAAATAGGTATAGGTAGTCAGAGGGAGTTCAAAATTTTAGATTGTTAAAATTGATAAATTTTGATAGGATATTCACAAATGAGGTAGGGACAAGGCAAAGTAAACACTTAAAATTAGTAGGGAGGGGAAAACTTAAATATTCGAAGCGACGAAATTTTTTTGACACATATGCCATATTGTCAAACCGAGAGTTGCTATAATTTTATTATGGTGACTACCCATTATCAGGGAGTGTGACTTTTTAATGTTTGGCTCAGATACTTAATTTATTTAGCATAAATAATAATTGTCTCATCCAAAAATGCTTCTGAATGATGTTGTTGGCAATTTATCAACGAACTCATGTACAAAATCTAACCTTTTGCACAGAATATTACAGAATACATAGTAGCCTTGGGAAAACTTCGTATTAACAGTGGCAATACTAAGTTTGGTGTGAAAGGGATAAAAAACATGATTTAGGGTCAATGAACGTCTCGTCAGTCGTCAATCCTAGACGATATCTCCAGTGTTTAGATATAAGCTTCTTGCTTCTTGCCATGAAAAAAAAATAAAAAAAATAAAGACGTGTGGCACTCGGGGACTGCCGCGGTAAAGCTATTGCATAGCATGCCTTCAAGCCACACCTCCGTGTCCGTCGGAGTGGGGAGCGTGAGGTTTTTTCGTTACGGAATTTCTCGATTCGGTCCCCGCGCTCAAGGCCCGCGATAGAAGCTATGCAATAGCTTATAAAACTCTACTCACTACCATCAGTCACACAGTGCACAGACACAGTGGTCACACACATGATACCTAATATTATCATGTTGATTGGATATTTGGTTATAAAAAACCGTTTACCAAAGAAGTCCCACGGCGAAGGTTGGTACTAAATTTTACAGAACGGCCATATTGAAGAAAAAAGGGTGGCTGTGGTTGTCCGTGTCCATATAGAACTGTAATAATTTTACTCTACAGAAAAAATGCACCCTAAACCGAAAGGTTGTATTGAAATACATGTGTGTAGACAACGCAAACTTCGCAGAGCAACATTGCCAACCATATAGAGCAAATAATAAAGTGATTTTTTCTATGAACCTCTTAATAGAAAATTTTCCCAATACTGTGGGCATTGCAATAAAATAATACTGGCAATATTATTAAAGGCGTCGACAGAGCTCCTTCTACAAGACTTCTTTCATGGCACCGTCCACTCTAGATGCTAACTTTTATAATTTAGTAGACTTGCTATGCTGCACACTCCATGCTAATGGAAAATAGATAGAAAAATTATTGTGGGTCGTAGGAATTTGGAGGGTTTGAAAAGTAATAATATAATTCAACAATCAAGATTTCAAAACTCCAATATCTCTTTATGTAAGAATTAATATGGCTAGGAATAAATTATTAAAAAAATAATAATAATAACCATAATATAATAACATATCTATTTTTAGGTTTTTGGCGGAAATTCTCTGGAATTTCAAATTATTGAGCTTACCACAAGAAAGATTTTATAATTTAATTAATATTAGCAAAATTAATGTTTCTAAAAATCTATTTATACAAAAACATTGTGATAGTTATACTTTAGTGAGGCTGGGCTATCGATATCAAATTTATTTTTTTCAGACACAGTTATCCATTTAAAAAACAAGATATTATGTTTTTGAAAAATAACTTTTATACATATTCATGAAAATACCATACCATACCATATTACATAATACAAATACACGGAGGGAATTCCGAAAATTTTATACATATTATGAAGTATGTAACTATGTAACTTTAGTTATGACGGATATTTGATATTGGGTAATGGGTTCAGAAATTAATCGAAAAACAAAATATAACGTGATATAACGGAATCGTGCTTGCATTGAATACATACTTGAGAAAATAAATTAAATATATTATTCAATTTTGAAGTTGAGAGTCAATGTTAATCAGCTATCCAGTCAGTCGGACTGGATATTTAAACAATATGTATATTAGGTAGATATTATTTAAAATTCTAGAACGGCTGAACGACCACCCGGCTGGATCAGTAATCAGTCTAGGCGAGTAGCTAGTACTAAAATAAAAAATAACATTATGTTAGTTTTATGCTTGTTACAATTATCTGTAACTTATATTTCAGAATCTTCGAACATTTGTGCTTTCTATAATTCCGTATGTAGGTACATACATTATATTAAATAAAGAGAAGATAAAATAAATTATATCCATTAGTTAAATAATTATTTATTTCTATAATGTTTATTAACAAAATTTGACCTAAAATGACTGTTTTATTTCATAGGTGGGATGGAGAACATCATACTTTTTTTTTTTTTTTTTTTTTGTGGTGTCTCTCAATGTTAGCCAGAAGGGCTTCTACATTTTAAC
Source organism: Colias behrii (assembly GCA_029959065.1). Lineage (NCBI taxonomy): Eukaryota > Metazoa > Arthropoda > Insecta > Lepidoptera > Pieridae > Colias > Colias behrii. The sequence goes on from JARWMC010000013.1 coordinate 4,280,847, forward strand.
GCGGACGCGGGGGTGAACTGAAGGTTCACCCTGGTAGCGACATGCACAAGGGCGTCCCCCCTTGACGGGGACCACGAACCTCGGCTTGAGCTGTCGCTTGAGTGGAGGAGGCCAGAAGGGCCCTAATCGGACGGGAGAACATCATACTACACTCAGTTTCTGTTCGAAGTTTTCAAAGATAACATTAGTAGATAGGTTGTTAATAAAATTGCACTGGGTTTCTTTGCATTGCTCTAACAAACATTTTGGAGATATCTGAAACAATTAAAATTTATTGGTTAGGTAAAATATTGAAAATAGAGAATCATATATTTTATTAACCAACTTCAAAAAAGGAGGAGGTTCTCAATTCGACTGTATAGGTACTTATATATTTTCGTTGCATCACATTGTTCACTACCTTTAAAAATTATTTGAGTATTCGTATCAACTCTTGCTTCTCCATAGATACATTTAAGTTCAATAGTTTGTTAACACACAACACACTACACTAAAAAAAATACTTTGTAGAGAAAATGTAGTACGTTTCTGAAGTCAAAGAAGGAAATATGCAATTTTTCCGTCGACCGCAGCCAATTTATTGGACTTATTTACGTTTATCCATCTTTATAACCAAGGAATGTGGGTGTAAAACGTAGCAACGTGTAAAAATATTTTTTGTATCAATATAAACGGATATCCACTGACCACAATACAATGAAAATGTTTTGTCAAATTCTGGTTTATGCGATTGCGTCAAACTATCCCCTGATTTTTGAATTTTCTTAAAAAATGCGAAGAAATATTTTACTCAACCTATTTATTAAAATATTAATAGACTAATAAATATCCACAATTATTAACTATGACGTGTTAAAAACAAAATACATTCTCCTATCCTTCACTCGCTATTCAATGGAACGGAAGATGCGACATGGCTGTAGAGACCAGGCTAACGACCGACAACTTTGTAAATTGATCATTTTAAATACATAAATAATCCTTATTACTTCGAAACTAGAAAAATGGGTGTCTTAATGCGTTTATAATTACTGTAATAATTACCTTCTTCGACTTCACGTCTTCATAGTTAAATCCCATATAGAAGGCGGATTCTTTCAGCTGCTTCAAGGATTTTAAACGATACCGAGGATTCCGCTCCAGTAGTCGCAAAAGCAACGCACGCGCTGCTTTCGATATGTGATCAGCACTTTTTGGTAAAGCACCTGGTACTAGAGGTTCATTTGATACCCTTAAAAAAGAAACATAAGTTAAAAATTATGTATTGTGATAAATATGTTGGCTAATTTATTCATGTATACTTTATTGCTCTATAACTTAACTAAGAATTACTAACGTATTATATATTAAAGCAAATGGCGGTCTTATCGTTAAATAGCGATTTCCTACAGACAACCAGATATACGGAAAGAAATTACTTAGAGGATGAGGATTATTATAATTTTGTAAGATATCACCAGGTTCCATATTTTAACGAAACGAATTAAAATATATTTTTTATAATAAAAGTTTGAAAATAAGTTTCACTCACCTCCCTTCGGCCTCAACTGAGTCAGTAGTTTCATCATTTTCCTCCTTCTCAGCAATTGCTGGTACTGAAAACTGATATTGATTTTTGAGAAAAGAAATGTGTGTTACTTATACTAATCATTATATCATAAAAGTATAATTAAAACAACCCAGATGGGTTTCTTATAAAAACTAATTAATTAACGATATAAACCTGTAGGTTATAAATATTTTATAAGGCCATTTACAAACAAGGCGACTATATTTTATTTATTTCGGTTGTTTTTAATTTTTCAGAAACGATACTAACGATATCTTATGACCGGATTATGCGAGTATCAGGTTCCAAAAAGTTCCTTACCAAAAATGCCTTACTCCTAGTCCTACGGAAAAACTCTTAGGATAAGTAGGTACCTTTTTTTCCAGTAACTTTAATTAATAAAAAATCTAATCATTAAAGCCTTTTTTTTTACTTCCGACGGTTTGTCAATTTTTACATGCCATAGTTGTCCGTTGTATTCACAGAGTTGTATTCAATTAGTCAATTAGAAAGTAGATTAAAATATGAGACAAATTTGTTTATGTATTACTAGCAATGCCCTGCGGTTTCACCCGCATAGCGATTAGCGATATCGTGACAGTGAAAAGTCTATTATAGGTCGGACTATAGGTTTAATTTTTAATCACATGAAAATCACCTTCACCCCGTCCCGCACTACGCCTGCTCATTGTATTAAACAGTAGGTATACCTACTATGCTTCACAATCACACCTTAAACTTCAATTACACCTATAATAATTTATTTCAATACAGCAGGACATCGTGTGTTTTAGTCCTTACAAAATAAAAGAGTAAAAACTCCAGACTACCGTTGTATTACAGCCTTGCTCGATGAGAAAATGGTAATCTTCAAGTCATATAGCAGCAAAAACACGTAGGCTCGGTCTTGTGATAGTAATGTAATATTGCATTAACATTCTCAAATTATATATGAGCCGTGGGATAATTACAAAAGCTGGATCACTGTTATAATCCTAGCTAGTGATGCGACTGATCGCGGCCGCGGCGTAAGTATATAGGACGCTAAAGATTAAAGTCCCTGTATCTAGTTGAACGTGAATTTAATAAATACAATATTAACCATGTCAGTAAAGTCTGATGACCGCAGTCCAAAATGGATGTTGTTTAATGACTGCTTATTACACTAGTTTTATAAATATGGCGATGTATACGGGAAGTAACGGTAGTGATTTCCATGAAATAATATTTTTTTCCTTCTCTGATTGTTCCTTTATAATGACGTATGCTTTAAATTTATTACATAAATTTCCGTTTCCAGACTGCTGTCTCATATAAATTTTGTCAAAATACCCACAAAAACGTTTTACAGCTTTGTTATTGACATTAAATTGTTATCTACATCTATATCGAAAAATTATGAACAAAAAGCTCTACAAAATATTCCTCGCGATTTTGTAACATCACTATAATCTAATTAATGTCGCTCCCGAATTTAATAACTTACAACACTCGTTGATAGGCGTTAAAAATCGTCGTACGCTTTTTGCATGCGTTAGTCTACTCTCTATGGTGAGACGGCCGACATCGTTACCTGTCTGCATGCTTCGTGTTATCAAAGAAAAAAAGCGCCCCTCGACCAGCTAAAAATAGGTAGCCTGCCCCTTAATTGTGCACTTGGAATTTGCAGCACGTTTTAAGTTTAACGATTGCGAGTTCATCGAGATAAATGCACCTTAACGTGGGGGCGGGGTAATGGTTAGCGAAGATTGTGATGTTAGAGTGTTATACATTACACAAATCGGCTAATATGTTAAAGAACGGAAACCACATCACGTCCTTCGAACATCGGGCATCTAGCTATAGTGAATTTTAAAAGGATAACATTTGAATTTTACGGGAATAATATACTGGTAACTGGCACAGACAGATGATATGCACGCAGGTGTGCAAACGTACATAATAAGTAAAGCTCGAACACACGATCAAGATAAAATAGCATAATTTATTTAAGATCCAAATCAAAATTGATGTTGAATTAACGAGACCTCACGCATATAGTTTTATATTATGTAGATACCTACCTAACATAATACAAATATGTAGAGCAATCACTGCAGGGCTTATATTACCTTAAAAATAATATAAATTGAATCTCTCCCTCAACAATTAGGCATATAAAAAACATATTAAACAATTATAAATATATTCTTTAGATAGGTAGTAAAATAATAAAAGTTAAATAATAAAAGAAAATATCAGAAATTATGTACATGTATAAGCTCCATTTGCTAGATGCCGTAGAGCGATATGCACATTTTCTACGGAACATTAATGTTATCTTAAAATGTACATTATGAGCTCATTTAATAATAATCAAATGTATATTCAATTTTTAACATCATTAATTATTAATATTATGCATTAAAAGTTCCCGTATAAAAACGTCGTGTACTACACCCTTAACGCACCCAGTAACACACTGTTTGATATTCAATAAAAGTTTTTGCACTACATTCGCTCATTAGTAATTTTAAGGGATTCGGAAACGCTAAAAAATCGATTTTATTACAATTTTATGCGAGGTTGAATATTTACCTTTTAAGTGCCGACCGCGACATAGCGCCGATAAATTAAGAGGTGACCGTTAGAATTAGCACTCCGATGCTCTGACTACTAATCACGTGTTATCTTTATCACAATGAATTTTTACATTTAGATCTTGTAGTAGAATAAGATCTGGTCACGATTCAACCGCAATTGTGAATAAGAAGTAGACTCGTTATATGTTCTTATGAATTACATAGTTTTCGAATCGTATGCGCAGAATAAATCCGGTCAATTATAATATGTGTAGGTACAATTTGAATAAAAATATTTTTTAGATTGGTGTGGTTTATACAATTCTTGATATTTTATTAGGTACCTATCGGCTGTGCTAGCGGTTTTAGTTTTTAACAAATATTTAATTAAATAATGATCCGTATCAAAAAGTTAGTAGTTTAAAAATATAGTTAGGCCATAGTCATCCTATTTTGAGAAGTCATTGTTAAACTCTAAGGTTAAACTTATCAAAAACATATAATCGATGACGAATTTTGATACACTTCCACAACAATTACGTGTGCAATTTTATTGTGATAGGGAAACGATATTGAATTATATGAATTTATAGGATAGTTATCTTTTGTGCCCTTTAACTGCGTTACGGGCAGAAGTCGGCATTATGAGTCAATTTCCGGAACGAGTCAGCAAAACTTCAAGTAAACGGCAGGATGGTCGTTAAAACATTTTTAGACACGTTTTACCTCATTGCATCTTCACAAGGTTAAAGTAATAAACAAAAAGACTACATAAAAATAATATTTTGTCTAAAATATTAATAGTAACCGTGAATATAAGGTCATTGCTTGTGAGGCTCGTATTTTTTTACAGTATTCAGGAGATTTTTAATTATTGTATATTGCAAAATGTTTTCAATTTAGTTTTTATTTCTATGACTCTATATGCCGGAAATCTTGGAACAGTTCATTTAAACTCATTGTACGGTACGAAGAAAACGAGTGGTTTTGAAATAAATATTAATAGGTGGTCTGATATTATCTTGAGTCTTTCTAAAGAAATACCATCGCATCAGATAATATTACACCTGACATTGGACAATGACTGTTATATTCGTAATTTGTTTCTTGTATTCCTATAGCATTTATAAATAGAATCTCATTTCAGTAGTGGATATTATCTTCTTATATATAAAATTCTCGTGTCACAATGTTAGTCTGCATACTCCTCCGAAACGGGTGGACCGATTCTCATGAAATTTTCTGTGCATATCGGGTAAGTCTGAGAATCGGCCAACATCTATTTTTCATATGTACCACGGGCGAAGCCGGGGCGGACCGCTAGTTATTGTTATATTATGTTGTGTTTACAATCTATAGAGACTGAGTTTCTTTCCTGTTGGAGCCTAGAAATGAATAAACAGTTGTATAGCTTTGGCACGGATTATATGGATCACTTAAAAAATATTATCATTCGACCCAGTTTCTTACCGTAATCGTATCATTTTATTCATATAATTTTATCAATCATTTTATTAAATCCAGTTTCGTGTTTAAAACATAGCTACAATGACAATAAAAGTACCTAATGAACGCAAAAATATAATTAAAAATGTCCAGCCCTCTACGCATATTAAGTCTTATTTATCTTATGGATGAAGTAACTCTATCATATGTTATGTGGATTAAAATGTGGAAAATGGTACATTTCAATTTACATTAGGCCTGTTTAGTTGATCCTTATCAATAACGATCTTGAAATTTCGTAAAATTTCTTCCGCTGACCTTTAACATGTAAGTAATATATTTAGCATATACATTATACCTACATTATTTATAACGCAATTCTAAGACGACAAGTACATAAAAGAACTATTTAATTTTGATTGCGTTGGATTGTGTGACAGTCACTTTTATATTTCATCTGTTATAAATAACCTTGAATTGATCGATGATGGTAGTGTTATTGTGAAACTACCACAATGTGTTTTTTACAAAGCAATCTCATACGTGATTTTAATTATCTTCTGAAACAGCAACATCGTTTTTTTTAATTTTAGTCTTGCGGTTTACTTTGCTTACTTAGAAAAAAGAAAGAAATATACGTCAATAAAGAATTAAAGATACGAATGATCTTTTAGCATCCTAGAATTATTTTGGAATTCATCATCTATATTCTAATGAAATTAAAATGGAATGAAAATGCTATAAAAATGAAACAGTAACATTATTTCCATATCTATTTTAAACGTTTTATCTAGATAATATAAATGGCGGAGGCGTCCTATCAAAATAAAAGAAGTATTATTTATAATATTTCAAGAACGAATATTCTAACTTATCGGCTCTCCTTTCTGCTTGCTTTTTCTCTTTGAATCTCAATATAACCAAAGCAATGGTTTGTTTAGAAGAACATTCTAATTGGAGACGTAAATAAGTTATCACTATTGACCATCCGCGTTTCGAGGGCCTTGGTTTGTTTAACTAATTACTATTTTTAACACATTGAAAGATTACCTGCAGTACCAATTACTTGGTTAAGTACAAATTACATGGTAAATGTTCATTGCAATATTTTTTTATAAATGTGTTTAAAACTTTGAAGTGTGACTAACTATGCATCTTCCAACTTCCAAGTTTGTTTAATGTATCTAAAGGAGAATGCCCATTTTTGGTACAGGTTTTTCTCATGCATCAAGATAACAATACTATTTAAAAAAATCTCGGCAATTTAGAGGCCTTCTTACCATCGGAAAATATATTTTGAACAGGGAATGTTTTGTAAAATCTAATAAGACATGTAATTGTTTAGATCCGTTACCATAGATTAATTAGTATCCATTACCGCCACAGATTACCGCTTACATCTGAACATAGTGTTGCTATGGCAACACTATGTTCAGATTAGAGATGAAACGGATAGCAGTTTGGCCGGATACCGGATACCGGATATTCGGCCGACCAAGTGGCCGGATAGCCGAATATCCGGCCGCCGAATATCCGGCGAAACTTAGCCGTTTGCGTAGGCGTCGCGCGAACGATAGGATGGACTCGGTTCGATTCGGGTCTTTTCGTTGATGAGTGAAGTTAACAATTGTACAATTTTATTATTGTGTCGATTGCATGCAGGGCAGACACGTGCGTGATCGTTTTTAGGTTATAATTTTATTTGTGCTCTTATTATTTTAAGTACATACATATATACATAGGTCTAAAAGATTTAGCAACGAGAAATGGCATCGGTGAAGAAAAGATCGTCTTTATGGGAATACTTTGACATAAGCAGTGAAAATAAAAAGTTAGCTCTTTGTTTATTGACCGCCTCCTTGGTACAGTGGTTGATGCGTGAGCGTAACACCGAGGGGTCCTGGGTTCGATTCCCGGTGAAGACGCAGAAAAAAAAAATGTCTCGGTCTGGCAGGACACAGAAGGCTGATCACCTACTTGTCCCTAAAGAAAATCGATCAGTGAAACAGATGTATAATGCATCTGCCCCTTACCCCACTAGGGGACATGGGACTTCACTTCTTCTTTGTTTATTATGCAATGTTAATATTTCTCGTGGCGGCGAAGCGAAAAAAGCAGGTAATGTATCTGATAATAAATAATCTAATTGCAATAATTTTAATACCTATCAAGTAAAATAATATCTTGCAAGTTTCGTAACATATTCAATAATTATTGATTTCGGGGAAATGTGATTCTTGCTAAATAAAGCAAATAATTACTCAAAAATATGTTTCTTTTATCCAGCCTTTTTTTTTTTAATCGGCCGGATGTATATCCGGCCGAATAGTAGCTATCCGGTATTCGGCCGGATAGAATTATGGCGGCCGGATAGGCCGGATACCGGATAGTTACCGGATATCCGTTTCATCTCTAGTTCAGATGTACTATTATTACATTTAACTATGTATGGTAAATAGTTAAGTGTATTAATATCGATTATAGTTTTCATTGAATTACAAAAAAATCAATTAACATAAAATCACTCTTTAAGGTTGTAGGTTGTTTTAACATTAGATAGTGAAGTAAAATACTTGATTCCATGCAAAAATTGTTTCTTAGAACAATCTGACAAAAAGAGTTGACAAAAAGGAAGGCGTTTTAGTTATTTGTATCGATCATCGATACAAATAACTAAAGCGATCATTGTTGAGAGCCGAAATGTACTTTTAATAAATATATATAAAAAAAAATATTATTATGACATAGCTTGGTAGGTAACCAGTTATTTCTTATTTGTTTCTTTCCTCGAATATGTAGTGAAAAAATGATTCAAACAACAACAACATGTAAACCGAATAAAACAATCTATATGAGCTCTATTGGCATTTTTTTAATATGTATATAGGTATTTAGGATTTCTTGAAATCCGTCTCAGGAAGATTTCTGGTGCCTACCTACACTAGCCGATGAACAGATAGACTTTGTCTGAAAGCATAAGCTCTACGCATAGATTAAAATATATGTTAAACGAAAAATAACCTTCAGACGATAAAATACTACCTAAATCACACATAAACCTAACTAAATCGGGGTTATTTAAGTTTTGAGGTTATTTCACATTTTTCTCAATATCTTGAAAACCCCTGTTTTTATCACAAAAAAATCAATTGGTAAAAATCTTTTGAATATCGAAGAACCCTCCAAAACCACTCTGGCATTGACGCAACACTGTACTGTGGTCCATACTTTCATGGGCATTCTCCTTTAATAAAATATATTTGCCTACTTTGATAATTATTTTTAAAGCGTTCGTATCAGTCTCAAATTGGAAGAAACTTTTATACCTCTTTTCTCTATAAGGTAATAACTCTATAAGGTAAGTACAATTAGTATTATCTCTAAAATATTAAAAATTGATAATATAAAATATAAGATGCATTTATCTAATGCGGCGCTTCATCTAGCAAGTAATCTATTCCAAAACAAATGGTATTAAATTATAGAAGCGGATGACAAAGTAATACGACGGGAACCCCGCCACCGCCGCGCCGCTGCCGCAGCTGGTCAGCGCTCAGCGGCCGCGGTCATTCGCCTTGACATTGTAGATATATACCTGTTTTATGTTTACACATCAATTTTTATATTCTCCTCCACATTCTTGACTAAGATAATTGTCGCTTTTTGAACGTCGATTTACATATTTTCTTAATTTCGACATTCGACAAACAAGATAATATTTAATACAGATTCATGAAACCCAAAACGGTATTTTAAATGAGGTATGATAAGTGATAACATATAACAATAATACAGTTAAGGGTCCTGTTTGCGAATTAAATTCGGCGGCGCCGTGAGCTGCTAGTAGAGTAGTGGGTTAGACGAAAAACCTGTCAGGTGCGTTTGTAACCTGCTCTCGAGTGGGTTCCTAACAGTTATGAATTATAATTAGAATGTATTATTAATAATTTGCTAGAACATATTATTATGAATAACATTCTTTATTATTTTTTAAACGGATATGGAAATGATAATGGAATGGACATGCTATTTTTGTAATTTATGAATGTTAGGTATGATTGTATTAGAAAATAACATTTTGAATTCTTGGTTTCACCATCATCAGCTCAATAAGACTCTTCTGAAGACTACATATAAGAGATAAACATCGTTCAATTCGGTAGACTTTGTAGATCACAATCCTGAACATTTACCGCATCATTAACTATTTCAAAAATCTCAATGTCTGTCTCACATAATGATAAGTTTACGTTGGAATTAACTAAGCGCTTCCTTCAATTACTGAAGCCACAAGCAGTAAACAAAATAGTTAATTATTTACTTGAACTTGACGCTTATATTAATAGGCTTTTAGAGAATACTGTTAGACGGAGGACAGCAACGCCGTTCGAGACTAACAATTACTCGTTAAGTTATATCGTTTTTGCCGCCTTTCCGCCGCAAATATTTTACGCAGATGCGGAAACATCAGCTTCTTATTAATACACATGGTTTGTCCAAGACAGTAAGTGACAAATTGAGCTTGTGACCTTTAATCTATTGTGTATACAGAACCCTCACAACGGAATCGTTAAAATAAAGTAGAGAGTATTAAAATAAAATAAAACTTAAAATAGAAACGTAGGTGTAATATGTGACCCGTCAATATTATTGAATACTAATTAAATTACAGTTTTAAAGTAGATAAATGAATGCCTAATGACGAAGGCGGTTGTTTATCGAAAAAAATAATCTATCTTACTTTCTTGCCTTTTACTTATTTTGGAAAGTTTATACTTTTCTATATTTTTAGGACACGGTTATTAACCACACTTTCACATGTATTCAAAACAAACATATCAATAACATTTTATTGTTTTAGATGGCATAATAAAAAGTACTAATGTATTACCACATCTTTACATAGTCCGATTAAAATAGCATCGTGTTACGCACACTTGCACTGTTAAGATCCGATGCCATAAACGAGCCTTTGTCCTGCACTTTTTGTAAGAGCGAAACGTTGTGAGGATATTTTTATATCTCTCTTATTTATTAGGTAACATAAAGTAACAAGTTTCGTTATTACAGCCTTGTAATAAAGCCTAGAGTAAATACATGTCAAGTTTAAACATAGTGTTTGTGTTCATTATCCCTTTATAAAAAAAGCATTATCTCATGCGGTGAATTGGCAATTTGGAAAACAACAATGGATGAAAAGTGTATTCATTGTTTTTGCTTTATCAAAAAAATACCGGACAACCAGACCTTACTCAAGCGTTTTCTTTGACTACTTTTCTGAAAATACTTTTTATACAACTTGATTTAATTACATTTTAAAAATATCCTACTGTTGTACGCTAAAGCAAATTCAATTAGTCTTCTCTTAATTATAAAGAAAAACAACGTGCAATATACGCTGCTCTTTTTCAACGCATGTAAATAAAGCATGATGTAAAAACCTAACATTCCTGTAGAGATCGCATCGAGACTAAATCCGACTTTTACATAGGATTAATATTCCAGGTAAATAAATGATAGAACCTGTAGCAGGGAGCCGGTAAGCCATTAGGGCATGAATTGATCGCCATTCCTACGGGTGACGGCGCACTCACATAACTTGATTTTATAACGTACTCCGTCTATCTATAATTTATTAATCTCTGTCTAAAAATAAAGTAGTCATTACCAAGATAAAACTAGCTCCGAGTTTATCGTAATTTTCTTGGCGCCTTATTATGCACGGATGCTGCCTTTTTGCTTTTAATCAGCTATGTATGTGTTATGTTATGTTATGGGACCTATTATCGTGTTTTAGTAATTATAGTAATAGTCTAATGTTCATTTTATGAATTTACTCAACGAATGTATATGGAAATTAATACAAATAAAATAATATCGAAGTTTAAAAAAATAATTACCTCTATTATAATATGTAATCGATGCTGCTCTTCAAGGTTGCATATGACAATAATAAATTATAAAACACAACGTCATTTGCAACTAAACGTGTAGCATATCACTTAACTAGTAATTATTTAATTTATAACGTTAATAAATATGAAATTAGTTATTAATTGATATAGTTCAGGATCCTTCGCCCATTTTTGCAAGTGATTACTATCAAGCTAATTTTCCGTGAGTAGCTTTATTTTGATGAGACGCCCAATAATTTCCTGTACGAAACTCTCGATTGTGGTAGCTAACAGAGGTAACAAGGATAAAATGTTTTGATTTGATGGTTCTCAAATATTTATTACTAACTGAATTTTTTTTGGTTCAATCTCAAGATAATTATCTAAATTATTCGAAAAAATATTTGTCCTACAAAATCTATGGTTTGATCAATGTGTATCGATAACGAGGTCATCATAAATGCTATATATGCTAAATATGCTGCATTTATTATACGGTATCTTATTCGATCCTAAGACCCCCTCCTATCTTAAAGAAAATTTCAAGTTTCTCAACGAACATGCCTTAACTCTCCGTTCCTCTAACCTTTTAACCTTAAGTATTCCTTCCCACCGTTCTAATTTCTTTCACTCCTCCTTCACTGTCTTCGTCATTAACCTCTGGAATTCGTTACCCGAAGAAATAAGACGTGCTGAATCGATTTTTACTTTCAAAAATAAAGTTAAAAACTATTATAGTAAACTGTCGCAGGCTAAATGTTAACCCTCTTGTTTATTGTATATGCTTATATGTATGTATGTATGTATGTATATATATATGTATGTATGTGTCTATATATATATATACGTTATATTATCTGTGTAAGTATATAATATTTATAATACAGGTATATATGTATGTATTTACTATGTAGTTATAGTATATAAATATATTATTCTGATTCATGCACTTTTATTTATTATGCACCACCATGATTAATTTAACTATTTTCCTCGTCTTTTTTGGGTTGCCTGGTAGAGATCGCTGCCAGCGATAAGGCCGCCTACTGTACATTGATTAATTTATTGTTAAGTTTATAAAATGTATCATATCTGGTGTACAATAAAGTATTTTTCATTCATTCATTCATTCATTCATAAATGATTACTAACCAGCAGATTTTTTTGTTTTCACTTAGTTAATATTTATATAATTCAACAGACATATTGTCCTACAAATTGCGTAATAAATATTTGAGAACCATCAAATCAAAACATTTTATCCTTGTTACCTCTGTTAGCTACCACAATCGAGTTTCGTACAGGAAATTATTGGGCGTCTCATCAAAATAAAGCTACTCACGGAAAATTAGCTTGATAGTAAGTAATCACTTGCAAAAATGGGCGAAGGATCCTGGACTAATAGAGGAAGACAGCTTAGCGGGAAATAATGGATGCGAATACTCTTACAACTATGCTCACTATTAAGAATAAATCTTTATTTGCATTTGCTTTTTGTATCAGAGTACCAATAAAAAATATGAAATATTTTTCCTTTGGTTTACGGAAAATTTAATATATGAAACAAGTTAACTTGGAAAAAGCCGCCCGAGAGTAGCAGATGTAGAGTATGGAATCTATAATAAAAATTTGATCACAAAGATCTTATTTAAATAAAGGACTCGAACGTGTATTAACCCAAACATAATGTGTATGTAGATAGTAGGTATATTACTTAAAGATGTACTTACTTCATAAATAAATTTAAATCTCTGTTTATTTTGGAATAGTACAAACATACTTCAAACCTCATTTCAACGAGATATAAAAATCATTTTTATTTTCGACTAAATTGCGATTTTTTTCTAAGTACTTTTAGCAATGGTATTGGAACTATTTTTTCCTATTAGGTTAAATACTTATGAAGAGTAAATTTTCCTTTACATCCTTTGTACGTATAAAGTAAGATTTTATGATTGACAGAAACTTCCTGTTATCTAACGGTTATCTATTCATTCAAAGACATCTACAGGATAGTCACGAATAATACAATTGTAATCTTTATGATTATTTCCGAGGTTTTGCGTTGTTTTTATTCCAAAATGAGTCATTACCGACAATTACATAGATAAATAATTCTTTATGGTCGAATAAATAATATTATGTTCATTTATAATACATATTTTAGGTGTTTAAAGACTTGAGGAAAACACAATTTTTATAGCGTAAGTCAGTTCAATGGGATTTTCAATTAGTTTCTTCGTGACCAATTTTAATAACTTCGAATGTCTATTTGAGATAAGAATAAAATAGTTTTCTATTCATTCCGCAATTTGAGTTTCGATTTTTAATAGACTTTTCAATTTATTGTACCTACCTACCGAATGCTCATTCTTTTATGGATCTCATAACACTTTCGTATCTGTCCGCCCTGACGCCAATAGATTTAAAGATAAATAGAGAGATAATTGTTTATACCTCTTTATACTATATTTATAATACTAAGTTGCGTAAACAATTCATAGCTTTTAATTAAAACAAAAAAATAACGAGCACGTTAATTCAAAGTACCTATCCATTTATTCAAATTTAATTGAGTAATATCCTAAATATTTTTTGCGAAAGTAAATATATGAGTGATATACTTGACTGACCGGTTGGCTTGGTTGGTAGTGGCCCTGCGTTCCAAGCCAGAGGTCGTGGGTTCGATTCCCACCCGGGGCAAATATTTGTGTGATGAACATAGATGTTTGCTTTGTGTCTGGGTGTTAGTTATCTATATAAGTATTTATTTAAAATTATATATGTAGTTTTTCTCAGCCATCTGGTTTCCATAACACACGCGAAAGCTTAGTATGGGATCAGATCGTGCCGTGTGTGAAAATTGTCCTGAAATATTTATTTATTTATTTATTTATTTATGTATAATATAATATCAGAAAATTATAGACCATTAGAAAAAATGTAGGTAAAAATGTACAAGAAAAAATTCACGGAGGTCCGAAGATAACCTGTCGGAAAAGTACCATAGTACGCATTACATACAGAATATTTATGTATACTATATGCAAATCTATGTATAGAATATTAAGTCAGTAATAATAACTTTATATCATTTAACATTCGTATGTAACAATATTTTAAAGTGCGCGACAAAAACACCAATAAGGGATGTTCCACCACATCTTCAGTAAAACATGAAACGACAGTGAAAGCGAAGCGAAAATGTTCAAAATCTTTGATAAAAAGTGTAAAGAAAAACACAAAAACAACACTAAGACGTCGGTATTCCACATCCGGTAGAGCACAGGTCTTTGACTGCCATTAAACAAATGTTGGTGTATTTGTGAACATAATTTATTTTTAACTAAACAAAAAATGGTAAATATTGTTTTTGTACTTTGAATAATTGTTTATATTCTAATCCATCTAATTCTTGATGATTGTTGAAGTTGAATGATGAAGAACTTATAATTTCTATGAAAGCCATAATACACATTACACATATATATATCCACTCATACCTATGTTGTAGCTGAAATCATTGATTCGTTCGGAAATGCGTAGGTACTGAAGATTAAGTAACATAAGCAGCAAACCACATAATAGAAGGGTTTATGACGCTGCACTCTATAACTGTTTGATAACTTTATCAACATAGACAAAGTCAAATGTAATTCCTGACCTGGAGCCAATATAATCCTGTTTCAACTATCACGTGGAGATAGAGCTAAGTAGAAACCCCGCAAGTATTAACATTAGCGTTATATGGGTTTCTTGCAAAACTGAACTCATGATATTCTAAACATCACGCGTGTAACATATTTTCATAGTAATCCACGCCTATACGTTCCTTATTGGTCAATTTGAATTTTCATGTGTATGGCGAAAACGTAACTTTTCGGAACGAAAAATATACTATCTACTACCTAATGAAATGGAATTGTTTCGTGCTATTATCTATTAAGATATGAAAAAATCTTTTGGAAATTGTATTTATACCTAACATTTCTCGCTGTAACGATATAAAGTGTCCACTGTCTACCTGCGGTGTCACATTGGTTTCTGTGTATGCAAAGATTCGCTCTAGACACTGAGCATTAGCCTAGTTGCTAATTTAATTAAGATCTAAAGAGACAAATGCCTTTGTCCCATATAAATAAACATTATTACGTGATAGAACCACAAAATTAAATATCAGGACTTTAAGTAAAAAAGCCAATACAAACTGAAATGCTTCCAAAAAGGAATCGTCGTTGGCCTATTTGATCTGTAGTAGATCATATATGCAGTTACATTTAAATTTCAAAAAATTTAATTTATTAGTGTTGCAATTTTCCTAATCATGATTATATGATGATGTTGTGGAAGGTGATAAATTGTTTAATCTAGTCCGACGATCACGGAGTGCATCGAACCAACTGCGATCATGTGCCTTACAACCCTCATGAATAAGACTGCGCCAAGAAGTACGGTTTTGGGCGAGCTTTTCCCAGTCCGGGGGGTTGATCTTGAACGTGGACATGTCACGTTTCACGCTGTCTTTAAAACGTAGCAAGGGTCTTCCGATGCCTCTCTTCGCATGTGCAACCGCACCGAGCATAACTTGTCTCGGCAATCGGGAAGGGTCCATGCGATGGACATGTCCTAGCCAACGCAACCGACGCTGCTTAAGCAGGGCTCTAAGACTGGGCAACTGTGCAATCTCTAGGACTTTTTCATTCGTAATTCGGTCTTTCCATGTTATACGCAGAATACTACGCAGACAGCGCATGTTGAACGCATTCAGCCGATGTTCCTGCTTGGCGTACGAAGTCCAGGTCTCAGCGCCGTATAGGAGAATACTAAGTACTGTAGATCGGTAAACAATCATCTTCGTTTTGGTTTTTAGATGTTTATTCTCCCACACTCTTTCTCGGAGCATCCCAAACATTGCTGCAGCTTTGCCGATGCGACTGTCAATCTCAGCATTCATGGAAAGATTGCTCGTAACAGTTGATCCAAGGTAAATAAATTTATCGACTAATTGTAATGGAGTTCCGTCTAGAAGAAATGTTGGTCTATCAGTAAATCCCTGAGCTAAAACAACAGTTTTCTTAGTGTTGATGGACATCGAAAACAAAGTGCAAGCGCGAGAAAATTTGTCCAAAATTGTTTGCAATTCCACGACGGAATTTGCAACAAAAGCTGCGTCATCTGCAAATAAAAGCTGGTCCACAAAGAGATCTAGGCGGTGTCGCTTAGATCTAAGTAGAGAGGCGTTAAATAGTTTACCATCGGCTCTGGTGTGCAGATGTATACCTTGCTGGTCATTATTAAATGCAGTGTTCAAAAGTAGTGAAAAAAATATACCGAACAGTGTAGGTGCCATAACACAGCCTTGACGGACACCTCTACGCGCTATGAAGGGTTCCGAGGCCTTTCCATCATCACGATTACTCCTCTCGTCTCTTTGTGAAATGACTTTATCATTGAGAGTAATTTGGGAGGACAACCGATAAGTTCCAAGGCAGAATACAGACCATCCCTGCTAACTGAGTCGAAAGCCTTATTTAGGTCTACAAAGGCAATAAACAGGGGTGTCTGTTGTTCTCTGCACTTTTCCTGAAGTTGTCGTAGGGTAAATATCATGTCGATTGTTGACCTTTGAGAGCGAAAACCGCATTGGGCTTCAGGATAGACGCGATCTGCAAGTTTCAGGAGTCTGTTAACGATGACTCTTCCGAATAGTTTTCCAACTACGCTTAAGAGGGAAATACCGCGGTAAGAGTTGCAGTCGCCGCGGTCGCCTTTTCCTTTGTAAAGGGTTATGATGTTAGCGTCGCGCATATCCTGTGGCACTTCACCCCGATCCCAACACTCAAGAAGTAGGTTATGCAAAACAGGCGATAAGCATTTTAACTTAACTATTTCGGGGAGGATTCCGTCACATCCTGGTCTTTTCTTACATTTAAGTTGAGAAATAGCAATTTCCAATTCTTTGGTGGACGGTGGATCGTCTAAAGCATTGAACACCTCTAGCTTCGGAATTCGATTTAAGACATCTTGATTTATGTCAGCAGGTTGCGAATATAGCGCTGTATAGTGTTCAACCCATCTTGATAATTGGCGGTCACCATTCGTAATGAGAGTCCCATCCACTTCCTTTAGAATTCCGGTCTTCTTCGGTAGAGGTCCGAGAGCCTTTTTTATTGCTGAGAACACTCCGTGAAAATCGCCTGCTTCTGCAAAATGCTGGATGCTCTGACAGAGTTCACACCAGTACTTATTGCTAAAATAACGAGAAGAACGCTGCAAATTGGCTTGAGCAGTTTTTAATTTCGCGTGAGTGGTTCTGGAAGGATTCATTCGGTGACATAAAAAGCTTCGCGTTTTGCCTCCACTAATGGCTTGAGCTCCTTTTCGTAATCGGAAAACCAGTCTTGGCTCTTTCCTCTACGACGTCCAAACACCTTTTCCGCACTGTTTGTAAGCAAGTCTTTCACTCTTAACCATTTTTCATTCAAAGAGGCAGCCAATACAACGCCTTTAGCTTCCTGTACCAATTGAGAAAATTCCTCCAGCTTATTGTCATTTTGGATGTTCCTACAGTCGATGCTTTGATTGCCCAAGGTATTACGAGAATGAATCTTTTTCTGTATAACTGCGACCCGAGACACGATTAAAGAGTGGTCTGTATCGCAATCAGCACTATGATAGGCTCGGGTATGCAGTGTTTCTGACAGGTTCTTCTTCTTGGTTAGAATAAGATCAATTTGGTGCCAATGTCCAGACCTAGGATGTTTCCAGGATACTTTACGACATAATTTACCCCGAAAATAGGTATTCGTCACACACAAATTGAACCTAGAGCAAAGTTCCAATACACGTTGTCCATTCTCGTTACAATTCCCTATTCCGTAAGCACCCAAACACTGGGGCCACGCATTTGTATCGCCGCCGACGCGAGCATTAAAGTCGCCTAAGATAAACAGACGATCACGGCCTCAAGTCTGCTATTACAATAGTGTCAGAATGGTCTATCATTGATTTCAAAATTGTTGATTTTGACAAGTTTGGTAATCTACTATTATAATGGTGTCATTATGACTTTCCAATGGTCAACCACTGACATTCCATTGAAAGAAATGGCTTAGAATGGTAATCTCGTACATAATGACAAATGAATGACTGACGTATGGGGTAATCTGCTAAAATTTTGACAGTTCCTTTGATCATTGACCTACCATTGGATCGTCATTGTGCAGTCATTGCTTATAATAGCTCGGTTGTCGAAAAGAGTTTGTTATCTATCGTGTTTGTATTGTACTTTGTGAAATATTGAGTGGAGAAATGTATTCACTACGAGCAAATATTCTCGAGCTAGCCGCAGTGGATGCTAGAGAAAGAAGACGGGCGGAATGCAAAAGACGTCGTCGAGCCCGTCGCTTGACGAGAATTAGTACAAACCCCTTTATTGATATTTCCGAGGCGGAATTTGTAAAAACGTTTCGCCTTGGAAAGGACTCAGTAAGGGGGTTAATTGAAGAACTCATTCCCCTTATGGCCAGACCGCGTCGAAACGATAGCATATCGGCAGAAATGAAGGTTAGTAATCTGAATTTGATTTTCATTGATTTATTGTTCTGTAGCTATAAACACGAAATAGTTGATTTGTTATATTTTTTATTGCAGATTCTAATAGCACTTGCATTTTATGCATCAGGGTCCTATCAAACTTTGATTGGACAGAGTGCCCTCCATAATGTTGCACAAAATTGGGGCAGTCCACCGATATGGAATTTAAAATTTGGGCGCATTCCATCCAATATCTTTTGCTTAAACTTCGCCCTTCATTGGTGCGGCTGCAGTAGCCAAGCGCCAGGTCTTGGTGGTTTTCCAAAAAATCAATTAGAGCCGAAATTTGCTCTATTAGCACCATTTTTCAATATTATAAATAAATAAAACACAATGAAAATAAATAGCTAAACACCGGCCGCTAGAATTGTAAACAAGTAGTAATGTCACATTTGACTTTGACAGCTAAACAGATAAAACATTATTGAGTTTCACTTTTATCCGCGTTACACATTTTAATGTTTTTGCTATTTACGAACTTCTTACTACTTCAGATTGCTTATAACATTATTAAATAATATGTAAAAATGTTTAAAAATGAAATCTGGCATGAGTAAATGTTAAAATTTAGTAGTAGTTTTTCGAAAATCATTTCTACTACCGGGTTTTATAATAATGGCAATACGACAATGTCATTCTGCCACGATTCCATTACGAGACCACTGACCGACCACTGATCGACCATTATGAATTTAGCAGATTACAAACTTTTATCAAAATGACAATGGGATCGTGTTGGAATGACGAATTTATAAAAAATAGCAGACTTGGGGCCCTGTACGCGTGGCGCGAATGGTCGATGCAAGCTCTTCGTAAAAAGCGTCTTTAGATTCTGCAGTGGCGCTGAGGGTTGGGGCATATGCTGAGATGAGTGTAACATAACCACTGGCGCTCCTAATACGCAGGACCATTATACGTTCTGAGACTCCTATGGGGGACTCTAATGATGCGAGAAGATCATTGCGAACAGCGAACCCAACACCATACAATCGCGGCTCACTTATGTCTTTTCCCTTCCAAAAGAACGTGTAATTTTGTTCACGCAGAGAGCCCCCGTCGGGTAACCTGGTCTCCTGTAATGCGCAAATAGATATGCCAAGTCTCGTTAGTTCTCTATCGATCAAAGCTGTTTTTCGTAAGACCTGAGTATCATCCGATCTGTCGGCAGTGGTCTGAAAGCCAGTAGTCATAGTGCGCACATTCCAAGTGCCGATTCTCATGTTATAACGGTGGTTTGTATTTATTTTCTTCTGTATTATTGCAGGTGTAAAAATATACGGTACTGGCAAACAATTGCTCCCAACACCTTAAAGAAGCATACCAATACCGGGACGGATCAGTACCTTGGTGGCTGGGGGCTGCCCAGCTTAAAGCGGGCGGTAACTGATCAGTGGGCCTACGATGGACCCTCCCACTGTCGAGGATGACCCCTGGCGTCCGCGCTTACGCCCATGTGCGCAAACTTATAACCGGTAGACTGCCATCCTCCGTGTTTTTGACCAAAAAGCTATGTAGCTGTTATGAGTGGAGTGTCCTCTCCACGTAACTGCATTGCCAGGGATAAATTGAGGAAACGTGGGGCCTCCCAAGACCCACGCCACCCTCTCGGCGTCACTGACTAAATCCATAGGAATGAGTACACATTACGTATGGAGTCAGCTAAGCTGCAGGAGTCTGCCGTTCGTTTGATTGGATCAAACATCCGCCTTACGGAGGCTCCAATTCCGGGTTGTATTTCGGAGTTTTCCTTCTCCTATACGAAAGGCAAACCAATGCTAACGGAGTCCGTCTCTCCGAAAGTGGGAATGTAGAAAGGAAGGGATTTGAGGACGGATAAGGATTGAAAAAGATGTGAAGGAATAAGGAATAAATGTTTTAAAATCCATTCTGTATTCTTGCCTTTTACTTTCTCTCATTAATACAGTCATTTGTGATTTCAATGTGTGGAATAAAATGTAATATTTACACTGGCGGAGATTTGAAAAGATCTGAAACCCTCTTTACGACAGAACTTCAATGCCACTTTGATTTTACACACGTGATTAAAATGCAATTTAACGAACAATTTCATGTCAGTGATCCGAGAAAATCGGTGCATTATTGTAATTGTGATGCGTTGCAGTTCGCGCACCAACTAAATGAAGAACTAGATGATAAATGTTCAACTGGGTTCCCCTTTACAAACTACCCTTTACATACAAACCTTCCCGCAGGCTCACCAGCATCGTTTAAAACCATATATCAAAATTCTAAAACTTAACAAATTATATACAAAAACCTTCCTCTTGAACCACTCTATCTATAGAAAACCGCAAAACCCGTTGCGTAGTTTTAAAGATTTAAGCATATATATATAACCGATAGACCGCGAGAAACAACTTTGTTGTATACCTACTATGTAATGGGAAAATTTTTGCACTAATTTCACTTCTCATGCAATCTATGTAATAATAATATAATAAAAACATTTATTGACCATAAACAAACCACACATGACACAGATACAAAAAACAAACATAATTAAAAAAGAAAACAAAATTGACCAATTCATTGGTCAATAAACATAAGAAAAAATATTATTGGATAAACAAGAGGCTACAAAAATATTATATTGTTTAGGAAGTATCGATGTCTGATCTAATATTATTTGTAAACACGTGGTAATTTGATTAACATAGCATTGAAGGACATCAAGGTGATCTGCTTATAAATCCTTTAATATATACTGTAATGTGGTCAAATTTCAATATCAAGGTGATCTGCTTATAAATCCTTTAATATATACTGTAATGTGGTCAAATTTCAATACCCCTAACGGATCATTTCAGTTCAAGCTTGAATCACTCGTTTTCAGTTTCAGGCGTGAATATTTGCATGCAGTTTTGTATTAAATGTCCAACGGACTTCCGACAAAGCGATGCAACGCTAAATTGTATTGTTCTTCCCCATTTAAAGTATACTACCTATACATTTTAAGTATTGTAATATTTTTTGAATATATTTTCTCAAATAAACAACTATAATACCTACCGTGTTTGTTTTGTTAAGTAACGGAAGATTTAAAACTATTTTTGAAAGATGAAAGACCGCTATATCATGGGTATATTTGTCTTGTTTGTTTGTATAAGTTTAAAAATTATTTTCTACGAAAATAACTTGCTTCTACTTGCAAACTTAAATATACGAATAGTCAGCTTTTTGTTTTAGTGATACCAATCCATGTAATATCCGTCTCATAATAATATAATATTTTCAATATACCTAACTAATATCTATTATCTAAGTCTAATCTTTTGTTTCGCATTATTTAATTTTTATTATAACAATGTTTATGAAAATGGTACACTGACACCCTGTCTCCAAAATAAGGTCTGTGACCTCAGAGATAATTCACTTTTGTCGTAATAAAAGATGCTGAATGAATGACAATTATATTTTGAACCGTGACTCTTAACAGCGTATCACCAACATGTTACTGTGCAGTAAAACAAAACAACTTACTATCCTGGAACGACAATTTTGGGTAAAGATGATTAATCCGAAGGTAAGTGATATGGTGAACCGACGTAGGAGAGAAGAAGCAAGACGAATTGGGTTCATCTACCGGTAGAGACTAACAAAAGTTTCGATCTGACAGGACAAAGAGAGCTGATAACCAATATGTTTGTAAAGAAAAACAATTAGGGAAACTGATATATGATCTGCCCGTAACCGATGGTGAAAGGAAAATTTCTGGCGATCGACGAGCGAGAGACACCAAATGCAGAACTACCCCAATAAAAATAGGTATATATGTTTTTGTAGTTATTTTTGCTTTTTTTTTTAATAAGTAGGTAAACGTTTCATCTCTGACGTTCCACGGCCATGATACTAAAGATACTAATTGTGCTTAAAAAAAATTAACAATAAACGCAAGCGCGAATAGTTTTTGCATAAAAATGAACAAAAACAAGACACTTACATGTAAAGCAAGTCTGAGGGTATTATGTGTACATGTCAAATTAATAATCACCGGACAGCCATATAAAACCTAGGCATTTTTAAAACAATCCGTAAAATATTGGTTCAGTAAAAAAAAAAACACGATGGAACTTTCGTGTTAATACCCTCGCATGTTAAAAGTAAATCAAGAGAAATTGTTGTCCCTAAAACATGTATGCAAATTATTTTAGCGCTTTCGACAAAACAAAAGGAAAGGGATCCTGGTCCAGTTCGTTATTTAATTAAAGGTGAAAAGATATTGAAATCTCCACAAGGTGTTATTGTATAATATATATTTGTAGGTATATATTTGAAAGCCCTACCAACTCAAGTTGGTACGCAACAAAATTGTAAGAAAATCAAGCACTCGTGATATTTCAGATGATACTTGAAAATATCTGGAGATTATGTTACTTAATAATTAGGACGCAGAACGAATTTTAAGAAGATATACAGAGCAGATAGTAAATCAAATGCTTGTTACAAATACATAATCAACGATTTGCAAAATGTTGAAAAATGCGGTTATTTTTAAAGATAGGGTATTATATTATATTCTTTTACAGAGTGAGACAGCAGCATTATTAATATTTTAGTATCAATTAAAGTAATTACAACATATGTTTATGAGTAATGATCAGCGGAAACAAATGAGAGTCATAAGTAGAACTAAGGGCTAATTGCAATTAACATGGAAAGGATATTAGTAAGCTCTGAGATTCTTAGATTTTCTTGATATCAACAACACCATAAGTTACAAAAATTTTCCGCCGTTAACTTCAGCATGTGATATAACAGGGCGCGACTGTCAACACCACTCACCGTGAATGTGCTAATGATTTTTCTACGAACTGTGACGATATTGTTTTGCATGAAACAAAGAACCAATTAAATGGACAACATCAATATTTCTTTATACAAAATGGCTTGTTTACGTTTTCGGTTTTCCCAGTGCATTAGACGTGCACCACAATAATGGTTATCTTAATCAAAATTATGATTTAAAAAATTGGCGACAGCGCATAAAAGTTCTACGAATTTGTGTGTTTTCCTAAAGATAACAATAATTGCACGGAATTATCTTATTCAACTAAGCTGAATTTGGCGTAGTACATGATTGTGTATGGATGGGCTCTCCGGTAGTTTAGTCATTGTATATAGTACGATATACACTGACTAAACAAGACTAATATAATTGACGATAAAAAATTTATTTTGTCAATTACTAAATGTAGGACGAATTACTGTATTCACTTATGTTCTTTGAAAGAGAGCAATCGTAAACAAGTCAAGTAGTAAGTATGCAGTCAATCTAGTAACTATCTAGTTAGTAATCTTTGAAACAATTCCACTTTATTCTTTACGCATGTTTTAAAACTATAATAGTTTTAAATAACATAATCGGATTTACTTTCTAAGAGAGAAAGAGTCGAGACGATCAAAATAGGTATGTAAATGTTTAAGCTTGATTTACGTTACAACAACTTAGGTTTTGTTATCAACATCTCAGGATAAAAATTTAAACGAGTATAAACCTCATTCATATAGTAATAACTAGTGTATATTATATTTACTTATGTATACATATTTATACTTATAAAACAAAGCTTTTTCTGTCCCTATGTCCCTTTGTATGCTTCAATCTTTAAAACTAAACAACGGATTTTGATGCGGTTTTTTTAATAGATAGAGTGATTCAAGACGAAGGTTTTAGTATATAATTTATTAGATTTTAGACAAAGCAGGCGAAGCCGCGGACGGAAAGCTAGTATAAAATAACAGTGGAAATTAACGTCGATGCACAACTGGTATGAATGATTTTTCTTAAGTGGAATAGTAGGTTAATGGAATGTCTAATCCTATTTATGAACTTAGCTTGATGAAAGTATCTTATGCATATTATTAGCTTAAAATTGCTGTTAGCTTTATTTACCATATCTGTTGAATTTTAAGCCACCAGTAAATTTGTTTGTTACTCTTTTTCGACTTGAAATAAGCCACTCTGATCTCTTGATAATCTAAAAAATCTGTTTAAAAGATATATGCCCAGCTTCAAATTTTCTGGATATTATTTTCTGTTTATCTTATCTGTCAGCTAAAATGTATGAAAATTTAAGTCAAGGCTTTGACTTAAACTATCAGCGACCTTATCAGCAAGTCATGAAAATGACCCATATAATATGAAGCTAGTTATAATATATGCGTCAAATATCAAATTTCCATTCATCGAATGTGACAAAAACGTATGTACTTACATTTATTCAATAGAATCGGAACTTAAACGTGAAGAGTTTGTTTGGTTGTTCGTTTGTTTCAACGCGCAAATCTCAGGAACTACTAGTCCGATTTGAAAAATTTCGGTGTTAGATAGCCCATTAATCGAGGAAGGCTCACGCTAAGACCAACAGGAGAGGAGCACTTGGGGTAAAACCGCGGAGCACAGCTAGTATATAATGAAAACAAACAATAAATATTGAAAACACGAAGCTATTCAAAAGGCTGTATTCATGTGATAAATTAATACGGATCTCCGACCGTTTAACTTATAATTATCGATATTAAAATGCAATCTCAAAATTCGTTGAGGGATATGATTTTATTTTGCACATGGGAATTAGCCAAACGGTTTTAGCCCGAGTTCTAAAAATTGCTTGATAGCCGACGATGGTCTATTATGGTAAAATATTTATTACCAACATAATAAAATTGTATTGTATAATTTGAAGGCGAACAAAAGTTTTATTGTAATTTAAAACAATTTATATTGTACTAGCTTACCGCCCGCGGCTTCGCCCGCTTGGTCTAAAACCTAATAAATTATATACTAAAACCTTCCTCTTAAATCACTCTATCTATTAAAAAAAAACCGCATCAAAATCCGTTGCGTAGTTTTAAAGATACAAAGGGACATAGGGACAGAGAAAGCGACTTTGTTTTATACTATGTAGTGATTAATTTCTATGACGTGATTATTTAGAACGTATGATGAGTTATAAAAATTATTTTATGGCTTTTTAGCATTCATAATTATTAATTAATTTCAATATTTTTGGTATCAGTGGAGTTATGAAAAGGTATTAAAAAAATCCAAGCCAGACATACAAAAAGCCACGTATACAAAAATTACAGATTTCATCTACAATATTCATATGACTAGGTATCTCCGAGACGAAGCACGGGCAAGTCTTTACGTAGAGGTGTTTTAATTTTTAACATGCAACAATAATATTAATACTTAATTTATCATTTACTTTAAATTTCTCTTAAATAAATCATAAGGCGTTAAATTGTAAAATTGTCCATTATCATACACTAAGTTTTACTTTTCAAATATATTAAAGAAGCTTTATTCAAATAAAATCTTCAACTTCTACTTTTTATTTATATATCTGTTAGTATAATTTTAAACTATTCAACATACTAGCTATGCCACTAACAGGGTATACTAGCTGTAATATTAGTATTTACAGGTACAATATGAAGAAATCAATAATCTACTGATAGATATATCTTTTCTAAATACATATTATATTTTGGCCAGATAAGTAATGCTTTAATCTCTCGTACTCAGAGTAACTAGAGATAAGAGCGTGATAATAATCCCCAGTAATATTATACCTACACCATAGGTTTATATGATTTATGCACATGTAAATTTAGTAAATAATACACATTACAAATTTTATGACTAGAAAAAATTTACCGGCCGAATTGAGAACCTCCTCCTTTTTTTTGAAGTCGGTTAAAAAGCATGGATTACTTAATATCGCAAAAACAAAACTTGACGAGGTGAAAATTTATATGCTAATGACTGCTGCGCAATGCCATAACCGGAAAAATTAAGTAAACAAATAAAAAATAAATTAGCAAACAAATAACAATGTTACCTTTAATATTTTTTGTTTAATTAAGAATATAAAGTTCATTAGGGGATTTGAAGATTATCTTTTGAAAATTAGCAACATTTAAGTTCAATTTACAATACAGGTATGGCAATCAGTTAGCAATGCCCCTGGAATACTTATTTCGCATAATAAATCTACCCATAATAATTAGTTTTTTTTTTTAGGATTCACAAAATAAATTTAAGAATTCAGGGAGGTTACTATAAAGGAATAGGTATTCTACCAAACGCGTAAAAAATTCATTATACTGATTTATTTATTATAAGTAAAACGGTTTAACACGAATAACATTTATTCGTACATTACGTCATATAGGTACGAACCCTCATAACAATAAAAAAAAATAATAATAATGAAAATTGAAAACATTGAATTCCAACATAATTTTCGCAGAAGCTGATAACTTCTACAAACGCTGTATGTATGGTTAGGGAGCCAGGTGCAAATTTGGTTAACTATTTCCTCTCAAGAGATAATTCGTCAGACGCAGGAGAGTATAGTATTATAAAGCCTCGTGAACGTCAGCTGGCGCTCGGTTGGGGGGGTGAGCGGTTGTAGCCTCCCACGCACATAGGAAAAAAAATACATTCATTCATTCATTTCCTCTCAGCTAAAAATTTGTCAAATTGTAGCTAACCCAATATCTCAACGAAAAAAAATAGTCAGCTGGTTACAACATGGTGTATTATACGTCAGCTGGTGTCTCGAACATGAAAGTTAAATTTAAAGAAAAATTTATTTTCCGTTATTTCCTCTCAAACAAAAATTTACCTGATGATAGCTTATATGTAACTGTGGATAAATATATATGTCAGCTGGCTGTATCTTGGTGGAAAAACCGTCAGCTGATACGGGAGGCTACAACCGCTCTTCCCCCCAACCGAGCTCCAGCTGACGTTCACGAGGCTTCATAATACTATACTTTGATGCATTTTACTAATTACCGCTTGAGAGGAACTTGGTCATAAAATCTGCTGCTGGCTCCCGGACCAGTAGGTATGTATACGAGTAATACAAGTTAAACAAATAAATGTTACTTCATTTCACATTTAGGACCGGTCTTTATATTCAATGTTTATATATTATTTGTATATTTAATTATTATATTAAATACTAGCTGTGCCCGCGACTTCGTCCGCGTGGAATAGTGACTGCATAGTAGTTACTACTTAACTTTTATTGAATAAACACGTACTACCATAAATAATTAAAAAAACTTTTAGTAAAATTATTACTAAACTTATTTAAAATTTAAATTTATTTTAAATTATGTCATATTATTTTTTAGGCACCAGGAGGGAAAGGAGCAAATTTATTTTCCTTCCTTCCTTGTATGGATGTTTTTGACAATATATTGTGCAGCAAATGAGTGCCGAGACAAACGTCAAAACGCAAAGGAATAGAATCCGCTATCGATACTAATTGACATAAGCGTACTGATGATATTTTGCTAAAGATTTGTTCACCCTACCAACGACGACGACGATCACGAACAAAATTTTCATCCAGTCGCAATTTAATAAAATTGTGCAAAACACATCATACGCTTTAAATGACAATTAGTATCGTAGCGGATTCCTTCTATTCCTTTGCGTTTTGACGTTTGTCTCAGCGCTCATCTTTCCTGTCTCGCGCCTGTAGTAACTAAACCGTTTAGACTGTGCAATAAAAATTAAATTAAAAAAAAACAAAACGCAACGAAGAAAAGTGCATAGAAAAAGGAATAAATAATTTCACAAACTTCCCGAAGATCTTTAAAAATAAATACCCTTTTAAATATTTATAAAAATAAAAAAAACAAAGTCGTCGGGGCTGCCATACCATCATTATCATATTATCATAATTTTAAAGATCGTCGGGAAGTTTGTAAAATTATTTATTCCTTTTCCTTCATTGCGTTGGGTTTTTTTTTTAATTTTTAAACTTCGGTTTCTTATTTTCATGTAATATTTTCAAGTGAGCGAGACCTACCTTTACCTCCATAATACATTCCTACATCATATTGATATCTATAAGTTTGTTGCTCCTTGACATCTTTTAAGTTGGGCCGTAACCGTGCACAAATTGTAATGGACCACAGTGGCAAAAGAAGTGGTATATTTAAGAAAAAAATTGCCAAGCGCCGCGCCAGGCCTATGTGGCTTTGAGTAGAATTCAAAATTTCCAGGGTGTGGCTATCCTCTCGCTCCCATATCCCCCTCTTCTTTCACAGACTTTCAACCTTTCCATCCCTAGTATTTACTACTACGGGCAGAACCGATTTTGATGTAAACCATATTATCTAATTGTACCTATATGTACCTACACGACATATCCTGTCGTTTGATGCTCCATTTGGTTTATTTATCTAACCACTGTCACCCCTAAAGTGTAATAAACGGATGAACCGATTTCGATAAAACATTACTAATTGTAATTCACACGTTGCTCTTTCATATTTTGATATGCCGCTTGAGATATTATTTGACCACATTCGATTATTGTTCATTCCCACTTTTACCGCTGTAATCTGTGCTGTAATCTAATAAATGGAAAAACCGATTTGGATAAAAATAGAACTATAACTGTACTTCACCCGTTATGCACTTTCATTTGATATGTCACTTAGGTATACTTGACAACAATCGTTTCTTTCATTCCAACTTTTACCCATATATATAGGTATAGTAAATGGATGAACCGATTTTGATTAAATATGTCCAATTATACTTTACACGTCATGCCCTTTCATTTCATATGTCACTTGAGTCAAAATTCATTTTTTTATTACCTACAACTTTTATACCGTATATCAAATAAATGGATGAACCGATTTTGATAAAATTTGACTTATTGTCACTTTCATTTAATATATCACTAAAGTATATTCGATAACTTTAGTTATTTTCATTCCTACTTTTACCTCTATATGTATACCTAGGTATAATAAATTGATTAACCTATTTTGATACAGTTTATCTAAGAACCAGCGTCGGAAAATATGCTGCCTAACAAAAAAACCGCATCTAATTACCTGCTAGCGAGCTACGGTGCACTATATGTTTTAGGCCCGAAAAAGTGACATTCTTGTTTTATTGGAAATATCTAAGGAGCTTCTCTTTTTAAATGCACGAGTAGAACACCCAGAGTTTTATTTCAAAAACACGATTTTTAAAAAAATATTTAAAATATTGGAATTTTCGCGGCCGACTGAGCTAAATAAATTCGTATAAAAAAAATAGATACACTAGATAATTTATTATGTTGCTAATATATGTAGTGATAACAGGCGCAAATTATCTCTTTTTGAAATTTTCTATATTGTCTATAGAGGCGAAAGTATTGTAATTTTTATTGATTTTCGTTTTTATTTTTTTATATTATATGCAGGCGTTAGTAGAAGCTCTGTTTAGTACCAAAAAAAGCCTTGAACTGAGGTCTACATGTGACTAAAATACCACATTCTAACCACGAAGTTATTACGAGATATAGATTTTCAAAGAATTCAATGTCAGGGTTGCCGGTTGTTCCTAGTAAAGAAAAAGTCAAAGTTGTTTTTTAACAATTATCTATATCATCTATCTATTACCAAGTTTTTGTTTATGTTTTAAGTCGTTAGTTATAGTCGATATTTTAATATTATTCAATATATTATTTTTGGTAGGTAATCCTTATGATATGTAATAAATTAACTGAATAAAAAAAATATCTTAATTCAATAATATCAAATTAATACAAATTAATCTCCTTTTTTGTCAATATTTCGAGCATTGATCATAGTAATCTCATTAAAAGTCAAACGGAAATAACGGTAAAAATAGTGACAACCCTATCTTTGAATTCTTTGAAAAACTATATCTCGTAATAACTTCGTGGTTAGAATGTGGTATTTTTGTCACATGTAGACCTCAGTTCAAGGCTTCTTTTGGTACTAAACAGAGCTTCTACTAACGCCTCCATATAATATAAAAAAATAAAAACGAAAATCAATAAAAATTACAATACTTTCGCCTCTATCGACAATATAGAAAATTTCAAACAGGGATAATTTGCGCCTGTTATCACTACATATATTAGCAACATAATAAATTATCTAGTGTATCTATTTTTTTTATACGAATTTATTTAGCTCAGTCGGCCGCGAAAATTCCAATATTTTAAATATTTTTTTAAAAATCGTGGTTTTGAAATAAAACTCTGGGTGTTCTACTCGTGCATTTAAAAAGAGAAGCTCCTTAGATATTTCCAATAAAACAAGAATGTCACTTTTTCGGGCCTAAAAACATATAGTGCGGTGGCATAAACAGATACACACACAGATACACATAGCGGTCAAACACTTATCACCCATCTTCTTGCGTCGGGGGTTAAAAATATTATAATACGACATAATTTAAAGGACATTTTATGTATAAAATTTACCTAAAAATAAGCATAATTTTAATTTGACCCCTCACCCCCTACTACCTCAGCTTACCCCTCCACCCCCACCCCACCCTTGGGGACTTTCGATATGATCACCTGGACATTTTATAGAAATAACTGTAGCGTATAACAGATAACTTACGTTTTATCGTACACTGTATAATAGTGTACCATAGAATGCCTTAGCAAATGTTCGCCGTGAATACCTAAATGGTCATAACTTTTTTATTTATAAACCGATTGACATGAAATAAACACTAAATGTTAAATGAAGATTACCACAATATATTAGTGAAAACCGCATTTAAATCGGATAAGCCGTTTCTGAGATTAGCGTGTTCAAACATACAGACAAACAGACAAACAGACAAAAAAAATTTTAACGACTGTTTTGGGTTTGGGATCGATTTAGTAATAGCCCCTGCTAATTTTTTTTACATATTTTCATTGTACAGACACCACTTTTCTAGAATTTTATTATAGGTATGTATTGATATAAACTTATAGGTAAACATACTGTGATAGCACAGTATTACAATATTTAGATATTGTAATACTGTGGTGATAGTCTGAAAATTAAAAAAAGGTACCTACATTGGAAAATATTAACCAATATAGGTATGTAATTAGAAGAAGTAATAAAGAGGATATAAAATCTATTCGTATTCTGTGTTTCAAAGAATGTATTTTTTTTATCTACTAACATAAAAAAGTAGGTACTATATGCAATATTTTGAGATTGCTTTTTGCCTTTGCTAAATCAACGGTATTAAAATGACGTCGACTCCAATGATATGTTCGCGATATGAGCATCTTTTTCGAAACATACATCTCTATTACTAGAACAACGGATGATCAGACCTTTTGTTTTTTATAGACAAAGAGAAATGAGAACATACCGTCTGATTATAAAGCGCGTCACACACGGTGAAGATACTATAATATTTTATCTTAAGATACTGTAATATTTTATATTACAGTATCTTAAGATAAAATATTATAGTATCTTCACCGTGTGTGACGCGCTTTAGTATGACACGTAGTATATTATTATTAGTCTGTGGTACATATGACCCATAAGCATACCTACTCTACAATTAGTTGTGATAAACGAATTGACTACTAGCACAAAATGGTTTTTATACCTGAACTAGATTAAATTCATTATCAGATAGACAGAAAAAAAAATTAACACCACATTACAATGAAAGCAAAAAAATGCTACTTTTACGGTAGTAATGCGTTAAATAAAGTAGGACATAGGATCTCATTTCCCCACAGGAAGTTGTTTAAAAATACGGTAAACTTATAATTAATCAGTTTATGAATGTGATATAGAAACCAGCTAATAACGTCCTATTGAATCTATTATAGACCATTAATTTTTTCTCGAAAATTTTACGTCAATCTCAAAAAATGTAACAAAAAAACAAATAATTTTAGCTCTATGATCATTAGAAATAGAGCAGGATCTTAAACGTGTGAATTTTATAAAAAGGCAAAGACATGATATTTATGAAGACACTCATAAAACTGTTTCTTACCATGATTAAAAAAACTGTATATTATAGTAACAATTACAATAACAACTTCTCCAGTACCAAGTTCGATTCGTGACCGAATCCGAATTAAAGTATAGTCAAATTTCGCGAATATGAAAATTATTTTATAAGGCTGTGAGTCAATGCAAATTACAATTACATATACGATAAATAATAATGACTGCACTTCCATCTCTTTTCCTTAAAGCAGTAAACAAAATAATTATCTAATTACGTTACAAATAATATTTTTTTCCTAATTAGAAAAGAAATAGAATAAATAAATAGTTATCTCTATTAATTTGGCTCTACCTCAAAATACCCATACAATTAATAATAAGAAATACATAATTGAATACTATTATTATAGTTATTTATTACCAAAATTAATATCGAATAAATATACAACTAATTAAAGTCAACAGGATAGTTAATCTGAACAAAAGAAGTCCTCCTTGTACTGATTATATTATAGAAATAAATCTAAGAGTTATTCCTTAAAAATGTCCACAATATTTACAAAATAATATAAAGGTACATACCTACACACATAAAAAAATATTTAATATTAAAATAAATTATTTTTTGCTATATTTTAGCAAGACGAAAATATTAAAAACATTTAAGTCGCCCTAAAATGAGTTCAATACAATTTTAAACCAACACCAATATGCATAAAACGATGCGCACTACTAGAAAGAAATATCGAAATCATTACTTCAAATTAAGAGTCCGAGTCCTTATTTACTTAGATACACCTAAAGATGCGCCGTTGCAAGCATAATATAAAGATGTACATGCCCCATGTAGAGGCCGAGTCAACGCGCCTAAACTCCCTAGCTATATAAACAGGCGCATTATCAAACCACCACCAATACATTGCCGGTCGTCACAGCGTCCGTACATACAGTCAATTTTTTTTCTAAATTTCTTTTTGTGCCAGTGCTTCTGGAAAGTTCATCTTGTTTATCACAGGATCCAATTTTATTAGGTAAGTCTCATTCCCGACGGACCCTTTTCCGTCCTTTCGTTTCAAGATAGTTTTGCCGTCCCTTCATTATTTTTTGTAAAAATTTACTTTTAAATATTTTATCTATTTGTTTTAAATATCATATTGTTAAAGTTGTTTAACAATAACTGTGTTTATTAAAAAATTTTTCTTAGTTTTCCTGTAAATTCAAATTTTCGTGATCTATTCAAATATTTTTAAATCTCAACAATTCGAACATTAAAGGATTAAAATAAACTTAAAAAAATAATAATAGATAAACATAGGTATCATAAAAATTTAAATATATAACATAAGATCAATCTCGAACTAAATGGAACAGACAATAAAAAATGAAAAAGGAGTATTCATGCAAGGTTGGCTACACAATGCCCCGTCCTCCGCACAAAGCCGTCGGGATATAACAAAACACCCGCGCCCAGTTCCTGATGATGAGCAATTTGCACATACGCTTCAATGATTTTAAATCAAATAACCTTTCGATGCATAAAATGTCAAACATTCTACCTCGAATCTTTTCACGTATCTATTCAAATCTAATGGAATGCCATAAATCAAATAATTATATGCAACCATAACAGCGACATGGCCGTAAATATTGTGTAGCTTTTCCCAGCACAATCAAGGTTGAAACCATGCATACTTTAAGAGCTTCTTAACCTCAGTTAATTTATTTTGTTTGATAGATTTCAATAAGAATTTGCAAGATAAAGCAGACTCACATAATGCTCAGAGGAAGATTTCAAATGGCTAACGTCTACCATATTTGTACAATACATTCCCTTTAACCTTTCGAGTAGGTACTTGACTATGAACGGTAAAATTAAATGAATAATATTTCTATTCACTTTATAACCGCACGATTAACCTTACAATAACATTTAACTAATATATGCATAACTTGATAAGAAAAAGTTTCGTAATATCTAGATTAAATTTTTAACTTGCGAGAAATACGCAATTATTAACGGCAATTTACATAACTTTAAATTGACAGGTAAAAAAATTGTAAACAAAGTACTTGGCGTACAATTCTAATTTAAAAATAATGTAATGAATAAAAAATAGTCTTTAGATTTAGATCTAATTAATTGACGAAAATAATGAACTTCCAGAAATAACAGACCTTGTAGGAATAGACAACAGTCATTTGCGCAGAATTAATAGCATTCCACAATAGATTCGTTGAGTCTCGTAAGCTACTTTCAAAAGTATGCAAAATAACGAACAAGGCATTGCTACAATAATCATTCGGAATTGCAGGTTTATTCATAGTTAGGTCGTGGCCGGCCAGGGCCACCTGCACTCGCGTTATATCTTAAGTATTTATCTACCCTTCAAGGAACTATTATTTACTATAGATGCACATTGCATGCTGTATAATTTGCGTTCTTCTATGCGTATTAGGCACAAGAACATGCGCAACCAATTTTACCATGACTAATGTTTACTTGTAAAAATAACTATAAATCTTTGATTCGTTATCTTAGCACAATAGCTATACATGATTGACTATTTGTTAATATTTTTTTACAGATCCTGGTGGATCTGTTGTATAATTGAAATTAATATTTTCGAACAAACTATAAGTCCCAAGTAAAAGTAAAATTTAAGTGGTTTATAAATATTAGATATCCTATCATCTGAACACCAACTTTAATACGAACAAGTCTTGTGTTATTTAATCCTTTATAGTATAAACAATTAATATCCCTTGACCGTCCAGACGCGGTTAAAAACGTAATTAACGTCTCACTTTAGTACTAAATGACCCTGCAATCTGTGTGAAGCGAAACAAAACTTCGATAAAAACAGTGCGCCAATCAAGCCTACCGCGTCTCACACACGCGTGATGGGAACCAAGACTAATCGTTTTCATGACTCAACTCTACAACGGCTAATTAAAATTGAAAAAAAAAAACGTAGAAAACACTGATAATTACCCTTCAATCAAAAGCTTAAGTGATAGTTACATAAACTTATATATATACTTTATATAAATCAATGCCTAATTTCTATCTATATAACATATTCTAAAACTTCGGTAATATGGTCCTGTGGTCATATTTTAAAGATCTAACAAGACAAGTAATTCAGAAGCAAGAATAAATAATATTATTTTCAAATTTTGTGTGTGACTCAAAAGCAAGCACGTTTATGGTCACGAGTTTAGAACCAAGATCACGGTCATGATGTGTTTTAAATTGCACAGTCGTGGTCAAATCTTTCCCGCATATAAACTAGATGTGACGTTTATAACCAACCTGTCCAATGTATGACGCATGCGCAAAATCAC
Organism: Colias behrii; assembly: GCA_029959065.1. Lineage (NCBI taxonomy): Eukaryota > Metazoa > Arthropoda > Insecta > Lepidoptera > Pieridae > Colias > Colias behrii. The sequence continues at coordinate 4,317,029 of JARWMC010000013.1, forward strand.
TTGCGCATTACCTATATGTTATTATTATTAAATATAGCGTAGATTTTACTTTATTACCATATAATATATAATTGTATTTTACTTTGTTTTCAACAACAAAAATTGCATAACTGAAATAAACAACGTAAGACTCTGTTTCGATTAACATTGACATTGTTGCAACTATTTGCCTACATGCAGTTGGTCATTATTTCATGACAATATTTCCGTTCGTGCCAGCCACCGGCTTATGCACAAGAGGTAAATTAGATCCGACACTAGAAGCTCCGCAAGGTTATTTGCCGCCTCAATTATCCAACATAATGATAACAATTTTCACGGATCATGGATATTTAGTGAAGCTAAAAACAATAGCTTCAATTCTTCAAAGGAGTCTTTTTACCGGACACGGACAGGCAAGGTTAACGTGTCATAAAAATTTACGTCGTTAAGAACTGAAACAGATTTAATAATTGCCATCAAGTTGTATCTACGTAAGAATTTTCTAATAGACTTTTAGTAGTTTTATTTTAATGTAATACTGAATGTATTATTTGTCAATTTTGTAAGCTGAACAAAGTTTTCAGACCGTAGAGGCTACATGACCTTTTGTATTATGTACAAAATTACATGATCACACTTATTGTATGAAAAATCAATCGATTCATTGCTTGATTTCATTTTATTTCATAACGGACGAAACGTGTATATTGATGTAAATAACGCACTATTGAGAATTTTCTAATGTTTTTATACATAAGTACCAATTCAATATAAAGATTATGATTCGATAAAAGAAACCAACTAAAAAGGAAACATAAAATCAATAATGTGAGGCCATTTTAATTAGGATATTAAAACTGTAGATGCAGAGAAAACAATTGTACGTTATTCAGTAAATATTTGAGTTTCAATAAACTCATTGATATATCCCGCACATCGACTTTACCTTTTGCAACATCTCATTGCATAAAACCTTTCAATCTGTTGAACTTAAATAACTTTGATAAAATAATAAACGATTTTCAAAAGCAGTAGTATCTATATTACATAAGCCCACTGCTCGTAAAAATGGGCACATTTGTTGACATTTCACACTTGCCCAACCGGTCCGTTATTTAGCCTCCGAAAGCTCTTCCGCTGGCATTGACCTGAGGCTTAGCTAGACCAACATTTACTTTACGATGTACCGTTAACACTTCCTATCGATAATCGTCTGGATAGCGTTATTCATAATTCTGGTAGAATTTATATTACATTAACGTGATCGCATTTAAGATTTCATTTTAATTATAGGCCAGCTTCGGGCCACAATTCCTACTGGTGGTAAGTAACGTTTGTGGTGACCCCGTGCTAGTTGTCCATTGTACATAATATTTATTGTATCGCTGATCTTTTATGTAGCTAGTTGTGGTTGTCCAATGTTGTCAATTTGAATGAGATGAAAATGTCTGTTTTAAAACATGTTGTTATTTATAAGGAGCTGACTTGTGAAAAACCGATGTTTTAAAATTGGTTCTACGAAAACGATGTCTCGGGTGAATTTAAGAAACAAGTTAATTGGGTTTTCTTAACCCTATTCAAGCGAAAAATTATAGCAAAAAAGCTTGGACTAGCCTTTGTAAGATATTCTTTAATCGCCAGCCTCCCTTTCATCAAAGCTTTCCTTATACATATTTAGCTACTCCGCTTTGTCAACCCCATAGAAATCTAAATAACAAGACACTAGAAGTCGTAAGCGTGCGTGACCTTGTCGCCACTCAGGTGATTTGCACATCACCAGTGCATTCGTCACTGTTCAGTTGCTCTGGAGACGTATGAGTGTATACATGGTGTGTTTCAGCAATTCCCATTGCGGAAATTCTTCCACAAGTTGTAATTATACTTATAAAGGAATAATATTTCATCGGAAAATATTTTTTTTTAGAAATAATGCCGTTTTTCCTTAAAATTATAGAATATTTACAAGTATTACGAGTGTCACCATAGTAATCGAAATAACAATGAATGACACAGTCGACCATTCTTATTATCACGTTTGTTCGTATTGGAGCAAAAAGTCTCATATACTTAGGGATGTTATTCTAAAATAAACCGTAAATTCGTGCGTTAGGATACATATTCAAAAGCTTAATTTAATAGATAAGTTAGTTTTCACTAAAATCAAGCTGTCCAATAAAAGGCATAGTTTACTTGTGTGTACTGTTTAGCTTTCGGTTTGAATGTGTTGATTTTGGCGACAGCGGTTTTCATACGAATTATGACATTATAGCACTTCTATGTGTCTTGTTATTTAGATTTCTATGGTCAACCCACACTATTTGATTACCCTCCTTTGTTACTTGAGCAATGGCAAAATAACATAGTTCATAAAGAAAAGGAACAGTTAATATATATTGTCCGAGCAGTAGATAATAAAATGAGTGTTTCATTTATTCTTTAAATTATTTTTTTACTAAAAACTGACCACAATAAATGTTGTATAATTAATGGCGTTTATTTGCTACTAAAGCTTATTTCGATTTTAATGTTTTTGGCTATTTGTAATAGAGTAGCTCTAGAATAATTTTCCATCGCAGTATCGTCTTGAAAATAAAAACAGTATGTGAAGCAATAAAAATCGATTAGTTACGAACGAAGTATAAATCTAGCCATCGGTTAGCCATATTTCCACCGTCATTAATACAAATTAGAAAAAGTGTTATAGGTACTTTATGAGGAAAAGACTTTCAACATACCAATTTGTTACAAAACAACTAATGGTCTATATGTGGAACAGTATAATATATTCCCCTATCTAAGCGAGAAAATTTCCCGTTGTCATTGATTTATCCGAATGAGATAATAGGATCGATCCTCGGTCCCACTGCAGCGACAATGAACCGTGGGTCGAACGTTGCACAATCGGCTCTTCAATAACGGGTTTCGAAATGTAACAAGCTCTTCACATCGACGTTACAATATAACATTGTAGGTCCAGTTTATATCGCTCGGAATACCCCACGAAAGTAATTATAGCTTATAAGGACGCGACCTGCTTGCTGGCATCGAAAATTGGCATCATTATAAAACATTAACGGCACATTGGCCTTAGTTTTTTTCAATTTGCGCAATTTGATGAGATGTATTAGAAATTATAATTCAAACGCGATATTACTACCTCATAATTGGTTCAAATCTATAATTGCATTCAATTTTCGAGAAGATAACTCAAACGTCTGCATAAATGATATTCAAGGGGCGAACCGGCCAGCCGTTTATGCATTGAAAATGTAAATTGTGAAAAAAATCAATGTCTGGGTCAATCTAGACCAGTCTTTCCCAACGTGGGCGATAACGCCCCCTTGTGGGCGCTGCAGGCCTAAAGGGGGGCGGTAAGAGACTCAGAAAAAAAAGGGGGCGTTGTGTAGGGCTTTGGGGTCGATTTATAATTTCATCTACCTAGCTAGGAAGACTCTTAGAAACCGACTGAACTCTCGACTTCGAGAGTCGACATCTTGTGAACATCAACTAATATTAATTAAGATATAGCTCAAACTCGGTTCGATATAATAGACCGCGGGCAATCATGTTTTAACAAGTTTTTGTAAAATAATCCGATTTGTACATTCCTGTATCAATCGGCTGGTTCTATAATACTTGTTCTTGCTTGTCGAGTACGATTGGGCGTCGAATGAGATAAACGAGTTTATGCACGTTTGATGTCTTATTCCTGTTGGTGCGTGCTGCTTATGCAATCCTATATAAACGACGTAAATTTATTTTATTTTCATTTGCGGTTTCGCGCATAATAGATAAGCAGTGCTTGATTTCAACACTTACGTATTTCTCAAAACAAAACAATGTCGGAAGTAAAAAAGAAGAGACGGCAATACTCTGCGGAATATATTAAATTCGGATTTATTGAAAATCCCACAAACCCGTCGTCGCCTTTGTGTCTTCTATGTCTAAAAACATTTTCGAACGAAGCAATGAAGCCTTCAAGACTGCAAGATCATTTGAATAAAATGCATCCAGATAAGAAAGACAAGAATGTAGCATTTTTTCAAGACCTAGAGAAGAAGCATAATACTCAGCCAAGTGTATCAAAACTATTTTCGGCGGCTGCTAAGCAAGATGACGACGGACTTCGAGCTTCGTACAATATCTCTTTGTTAATTGCTAAAAAAGGCAAACCACACAACATCGGAGAAGAGTTAATTTTGCCAGCAATAAAGGAAGTAATAACTACTGTGCTTCATAAACCGGCCGCAGATATTATCCGAAAAATTCCTTTGAGTAATAATTCTGTGCAAAGACGAATTGATGAAATGGCTGAAAACATTGAAGAATCATTGTGCAATCATCTGAGGACTAGTCAATTCTCAATTCAGCTCGATGAGTCCACTTTACCAACTAATGAAGCGTTGTTGCTATCTTACGGGAGGTTTATTAAAGATGAGAAAATACGTGAAGAACTATTGTTTGCCAGAAATTTGGAGACAGATACAAAAGGCGAAACCATATTCAATACATTGGAAAAGTTTTGTGAAGAGAAAGAGATTCCTTTGAAAAATATTATATCAGTTGCTACGGATGGCGCTCCGGCTATGACAGGGCGCCATAAAGGCTTCATAGCGTACTTAAAGAATAAAATTCCAGATGTCCTTGCTATACATTGCGTTATTCATAGACAACATTTGGTTGCTAGAAACTTAAGTGAACGACTATTTCAATCACTGCAATATGTCATCAAAGCAGTCAATAAAATCCGTAGCAGCTCTTTGAATGATAGATTATTTCATCAGCTTTGTGCTACTAATGACGAAGATTTCAACCGTTTGTTGCTTCATACTGAAGTTCGTTGGCTGTCAAGAGGCAATTGTCTGATTCGATTTTAGAACCTGTTTGACTCTGTGATAGAGTTCTTGGAAACTAAAGATACAGAACTGCGCAACAATCTCATAACATCAAAGAATGATATAGCTTACATGACAGACCTGTATAAACTGTTCAACGACATGAACCTCCAACTGCAAGGCGATGAACTAAATTTAATTAAAACAAAAAATGTCGTTGCTGCTTTCGCAGCCAAACTGCTTCTGCACAAAAAGAATATGGGCAGACGTGAGTTTCACAATTTTCCGAATTTATCAGTATTTTGCAGTAACAACGACTTGTTTGCCTACTGCCAACATTTGGAAAACCTCCACATTGACTTCACCGAACGATACCAGGACATTTTAAACTTGGAAATACCAGACTGGGTGTTGGATCCGTTTTCAAATGTCAACACAGCAATGTCACCTCAGCTGGAAGAAGAACTTATAGAATTGACAACAAACGAAGAAACAAAAATCAAGTTTAAAAATGGATATCAAGAATTTTGGCTACAAAAACCGATCCCACAATTGTACCCTGGATTGTGGTCAATTGTTCAACGATTCTTGATAGCATTCCCATCGTCATATTTGTGTGAACGTGGATTTAGTGCTGTGGCAACGCTGCTTACTAAAAAGAGAAATCGTTTGCGTGTTACCGAACGTGGCGACTTGCGGCTGTTTTTGTGTAAATTGGAACCTGATATCAACAAACTTATTGAACAGCATCAGATTCAACCTTCACATTAGTTTTTATATAAGAATTAATTATGTTTGTTTTATTTTCAATAAAAGATACTCTACTATAAAGTTGCGTTTCAATAATCAGTTATAAGTACTTAGCGTTTTTTAAGTATGTTTAAAAAGGGGGGCGTTAAAAAATAATTTATTCTTAAAGTGGGCAGTAGACAAAAAAAGGTTGGGAACCCCTGATCTAGACGGTCGCGCCTTAAAACTTATACATTCTCTGTACGCGCAGAAAACGTGCGAATTTTAATGGCACATAGCAATTTAATGTAAGTTATTCAGTGATGAATGGCTGTGTGTATCGGAATAATGATGCAAGAGTCGTGTCCCTGCATCTCCTGTGTACTCGTCAAAGAATTACAATAACTTTCCCAAGCTTTAAGCTTACGATATTCGATAAGTCGACATGTTTAGCGTAATAAAATGCAAGAAGCATAATAATTAATATATCTTCTGATCAGGCTTTGCGTGAGTAATGTAAAAAATAAAGCTTCTTATTGTCAAATGGATTAATATTGTAATTTATTCTTGGAAACAAAAGACGAATACCAATTTAAAATGCTTTGCAACGAGTCTACTACGATGATATGCGTATATCCTGTGTTGTATTGAGTTGATGATAATCCATGGGAACTGCGCCGTACTTTTTGCGTTGTTCGTGGTAAATGCACGGTAAAAAGTTCATATAATAATAAAATTGTCATTACGTGCTTCACGTGTATGATTCCTTGATATGACATGGACGTCGGAGCTTACCGGTGACATGATAAATACTTAATTGAGCTATCAGATAGTCACGACCTAGAGTCACTGATGGTTGAGATAACTTACCGTGATGGAGACATCGAATTATCCTTATTAATATAATAATATGTAATAGACGCAACCGATGCTAATTCATGCGGTAGCATACGCATCACAATTGAATTGTGAGTCTTTTATTATTTTAATAAGGTCATATGTATGTATTAGCATCCGTCGGTTTCGCAAAAGTATTAAATGATGGAATACTATTGATATTATAATTACATTAGCCGCAAGGCCTTGTAGCTGACGAAACCTTATAAGGCTTACGGGGACCGCAGTGTTGTAATGTTAATCTATTGAATATACACGAGTACCGTGTCTCATAATGGCAACAAAACGTGTCATCGTTTTAAAATATTTAATAACCACGTCGAACCGTAAAATTAATCCTGAAAAGAAGATTTGAATATCGCGTCGCTCGTATAGCAAGACTTATATACAAGCATACTCGATTTCGTAATAAGCGCAAAGAGACAAATCCTACAAGGCCTACAAAATCAGGTTATCAAATGGAAAGCCTATTCAGAAACCATTCAAACACGTTCAGACCTAGTTAAATTGCATTAATATCGTGACAATAGCAAACTGGGCAAAAAGCGGAGTTAATGTGAAGAAAACCTAACTATAGATTACAGTTATAAATAGAGCAAGATCTAAAAGATAATTTCGTTTGTATATATTCAAAGGTTACATAATTATAAACAGCAGGGGGTGTCACGTGCTAAGCCATGCAAAGTCTACCAGTGGGATCGCCGGCATATTTTTTTGATTGGCGCAATGAACAGCATGCGCCAATCAAATCGGATTCAATTGGAAGATTGCTCAAATGTGTGGGAAGATTACTTGCCTTGTCCAGACCACGCCGAGGATATCCTTCCAAAAAATTACTCACAAACAAATAACTCGTACGTTCCGAGTGGAATAGTACATTTCGTCGTATTGAAAACCAGTGCATTATAAATCAAAAGAAAAGAGAGGATCGAGATATTTCATCGTGGTAGAGGCAATGGCCGCTGCGGTGGATACGAAACTCGTTTTGCAAACTTGATAAATGCTTTTATTATTTTTTTCTGTTCTATTGGATATTAAAAAAAAATATTACGTAGGTACTCTACTTCGTTATTTTTTATATAATTGTATATATGATAATTAACATTGTTTCAAAGGACTAAGTTAGAAAATCATTATTTCATCTTTAACAATAGCTGGCATAATGGGAAAAACTGGAATTATCATTAAGAAATGAAACTTAACCTTTAGATATTATACAGTCCACTAGTAGATGCAGGCAGCAAGCTCGTAAAAAAGACTATGCCATCGTATGCATAATGACAAAACTCGAATTCATAAAAGACAAAAAAGATTCAGTTAAGAACGAGTCAAGCGAGTAATTACGACAACCCAGTAAGAAAACAGTTATGAAACATATTACGTATTGAACTTGAAACGCAATAAATCAGAATAAAATGTTATTCTGTATACGGTTTATTTACCAAATATTTTTTAATTGCGTACATAACTGTTCTATGTTGACACGAAGTTTCAATATAAATATTGCATTCGTTGTAGCATTATGGCGGCTGCAAGCTAGTATTGATTTAAAGGTGTAAGCAATACGTATTTATACATCGAAAGAGGTTTGAATGGAATACAGTACACAACCTTTGACGTCAGTTGGAAATAGCCAGAATCGATTAAATTAAGTCTCTTAAGTTAGTGCTACCAGTGAATCATTCATACGATAGCATCTCTGCATTCGGCTTGCCGATTCCATACAATGAGTTGATTAAAATTCACATAATGTACCTTGGACGTCTCGCCGGATCATCCATATTACAAACGCGCGTTTCGCATCCTGCCTAGCACGCGCTAGGAACTGTCCACAATGAAAGCTTCGCGTCCATTCATCTATATACGTCTAGAAACATCCACGTATTTGACCAACGTTTGCCTGCATAATGACTTATTTTAAACTATTGGCTTTTTATAAAGAACCTACGTCCTTCACGAACGAAAGCGATTAGTGATTTATTCGTAGCTCCATTTTTTTATATTGATTAACGTGAAATGCATTATGTTCAAGCGAAAAATTTGCAGTAATCGCTAATTTGCAGTAGCATAATAATAATCGCTATAAGCCTATTATAGCGATTATTTGCCTGGTCATTAAAAAAAGCTTAAAAAGAAAAAGTTGGAGCTAAAAATAAGCGACATGCCTGTTAACTATCATTATTTTCAAACGTCTATACAATATGTAAAGAGGGACTAGAGCAGGTTTACGCTATAATTACCACGTCGAAGGATGTTACGATCTATTTGTGGAGTGGCGCCAGACTACATTCCAACAGGACCTGGGATATCTAGTTAGCGCTTTACTATATACAGTTTAAAAATAACTTCTTCGCTTCTAAGGCATTAAGAGCTTTAAACATACACTTATTTAGATTCGGAACGTTATATTATTTTACCAGAGTAGATATTAAAAGTTGAACTTAAAACTTTCCAAAGCTATCTCATTACCCACTTTCACAAATAGCCGACATCCTGCTCATACATGTCAACTTTTAATTCAATTGAACTAGACGATAGGCACTCGCCCCCAGCATGTCGGGCCCTTATATTATCCAACCTTAATTGAAAAATTGCGATGAACGTTAAGCTCGGAGGCGGCGCGTAACATTGGCCTTACCGCACTCACGATTCATATACGTGCGTTTAAATTTAAAACATCGGCATAGTTGTAATAAATACCTAACAATTTAAATATTTTTTCAGGATGAAGGTGCTGATTGTTTGTCTGGCCTTAGTGGCTGTGAGCCTCGCCATGCCCGTCGCAGAAGATAAGCCAGATGTGCCAGTCGCACCAGTTGCTGCAGCGGAAATAAAGAGCGGGGAAGAAAAAGTTCAGAACGATGCACAGCCAGCGGTTCCAGAAACAAAGAAAGAAGAGCCAGTACCTGAAGAAAAAGAAGCAAGCGCACCTATTGACGCAGAAGCCAAGAGCGCACCTTCTCCCATTGAAGCCGCTGTAGATTCCAAACCTGCAAAAGAGGACGATAAAGAATCTAAGAAAGAGGAAATTCCACAGGTAAAATCAGAAGAACCAGCTAAAGACGCCGCCCCTTCAGAAGAAAAACCACAACAAAAAAGAGAAAGTCCTGAAGCCGAATCCAAACCAGAGTCCAAACCTGAAGAATCACAAGCAAAAGTAGAAGAAGTTGCACCAGCCGTTAAATCTGTGACTGTTGATGAAGCAATTGACGTTGTTAGCGCAATTAAAAACCCAGCTGCAGTAGCTGATGATGTTGTTGACCTGGCCGCAATCAACCCTATTTCTGAAAGTCAGCCTGCCGTCTCTACCAAGTCAGCGGAACCTGAAGAGAAAAAAGATGAAGCACCAGAATCTGAAGTCGCTGCTAAAAGTGAAAACGTCGAAGAAGCCAAACCTGTTGAACAGAAACCTGAAGAGAAGAAAGAAGAGCCTGCTGCAAAATCACCCGTTCCTGAAGCACCAGTTGAACCCAAATCTGGCGATGCTGGAGTAGCCGCTGATTCGCCACGCGTAGTTCGTGATGCTGTGGACGAAAAACCAACAAGCGCTGATGCTGCCAAGGTGGAAACAAAATCTCTTGATGTTGCCAACGCCGAAGATAAGCAAGCTGAGATACCTGCGATTTCTGTCAAATCTGTCAAATCCAGTGAAGAATCAAAGGAAAAGGAGGAAAAAGTTGAAGACAAAAAAGACGACGCACCAAAGGAAAAAGCAGCACCCATTGAACCTGCACAGCCAAAAGAAGAAAGCGAGAAGAAACCCGTATTGAAAGAAACTGCTTTAAATGCCTCTACTAAAGACAGTTCTGAGGAAAGCTCAGAAAGTTCTGAAACTAGCAAAGACTCGTCGGAGGTTAGCGCTGAAAAAACTGAAAAGTCGAGCGCTCCTACCTCCTCTTAGATAAGCAAAACTCCAGAGGCGGTAGGCGTGTGTCGACAGAAACTCCCTCGACACGCGCCCTCCGCCAGCAAGAGGCAAATTGCCCTATGCAGTGCGTTTGTGATGGGTTCCCGTTTCCGCCGGCTACGATCGGAAAAACGCGTGAATGTCAAACTAGTTAGAGACTTATTTAAATAGTAGAAACTGAAGAACTACCTAAGTTGTAATTATTTTCAAATAAATTATCGAATTTCCGGTACTATAAGTAATAAATAAATACGTTTTTTACATAATGTTTTATTTGATACCCTAAAATAAACTTCAAACATTTTTTAATAAGTGAATTTAATGAATTAAAATATGTAGTGTAAAAGTTAATCAAATAAAGAAAAGCAAATTGAAACACAATAATTATTAATTATGTATCATACTATAGACAGGTATAGTCGATTATCTTCACTATAGAGTATTTAGGTAATACCTATTTCGTTAAAGAAAAAAATCATTCACATTAAATGTTACTTTTCATCATATAAGATCTTCGTCTAACGGTGCATTTACATCTAACGAACAAAGAGCTAGAGCAAGAGCATTATTTTGATCTTTTAGTGTAGTTAGCAAAAACTCGTATTCAGTGTTATTCAGTATTAGATTAGAACATTGCATAGAATATTTTCGAACGCTCTAAGAACAACGAAAGAATGCTCTACGGCTGTTTACACTAAAATAATCTGACAGGGTTAGAATGAGCATTCGCTCGTTTTAGTCCATTGAAATGTTACATTTTTTAGGCCTAATCTTGCGTTTTTTAGAGGACGCAATTTTATTTTTTGGATGTGTAGGGGGGGTCAGTGTGAAGCTAAAACCAAGTTTTTGGGGTCGCCACCCTTGTCCCACGGCCGCCATCTTGAAAATAGTGGTTGAAATGGTTTTTACGATATATCACTTAAACTATTTATCTGATAAAAAAACATTGTTAGCATTATTTGTTGCAATTTAAATTCTCTACAACTTTAGTCCAGTAACTTTTTGTCGTAGAACTATAAATAAAAAAGTTATAAGTGAAAATGTTCAGAAATTAGAGCTATTTATATTTTTCGATAATTTATTTTTTATCATTTTACGAAGAAATTATATCAGACCATTTTTGTAGATTGTTTTTCGAAGAACAACTTTTATTTACAACATTTTTTAATTACGTCAATAGCTAAGGTTTTACAGCGCTCTGAAGTGAGTACTATTTTTCAGTACTCTTAACTAAACATAAATTGGCTATTGGCTCTTTTCCCAGACTCCAGAACAATGGAAGCATACTGCAGAACAGTTCAGCCCTGCTTTTCGACGTAAAAAACGTGCTTCCAGACTCTACTGGGTGGTGGGGAAAAGAGTCAATAATTAATTATTAATAATATTGCAAAATTAATTATAAAAAAAATATTATTATAACAGAAAAAACAATTACTGATGACAAATTATTATTAGTACACACATAATATATGTATAATGTATAGCTAATAGCACTGAAAAATAGTACTCACTTCGGAGCGCTGTAAAACCTTAGCTATTGACGTAATGAAAAAATGTTATTCATAAAAGTTGTTCCTCGAAAAACAATCTACAAAAATGGTCTGATATCATTTCTTCGTAAAATGATAAAAAAAAGTTTTATCGAAAAATATAAATATCTCTAATTTCTGAACATTTTCGCTTATAATTTTTTTATTTATAGTTCTACGACAAAAAGTTACTGGACTAAAGTTGTAGAGAATTTAATTTGCAACAAATAATGCTAACAATGTTTTTTTATCAGATAAATAGTTTAAGAGTTATATCGTAAAAACCATATCAACCGCTCTTTTCAAGATGGCGGCCGTGGGACAAGGGTGGCGACCCCACAAACTTGGTGATAGCTTCACACTGACCCCCCCTACACATCAAAAAAATAAAATTGCGTCCTCTAAAAAACGCGACCCCAAATGTAACTTTTCAATGGACTATTTGATCTAAATCACATCTAAATGCACCGTAATATAATTTGAGTGACATAAAAAAAAATAAAAAAAGGCATAAATGTTTCTAACACATAATATCTACTATGCTTTGAATTGTAAATTTTATACAAAAACACTTTCCGTATCTCGTATGTCCATTAATTGGGGACATAATATTTGTAACAAACATGCTAATGATAATAACAAGTATATAGTAGCCATTCCAACTTGATGTAAAATAAATATGGCTCTTTTTAGAGTTAATGCTAGGCTAAGGCGTATGATTAGGCGTATGTAAGGCGTACGTTTGTTACTCTTTAACGCAAAAACGACTGAACAGATTTTGATGATACTTTGCAGTGATGTACCTTATTTACAAGAAGTACATAAAATAAGGCTTACCTATAGAAATTTATACTGATTATTTACGAGGCGCCCATCAATTCTTGGCGAAAATCTCAATTATCTCCGATAAGTTAAGTATAAGCTATAGATTTATAAACATTGAAGTACTATAAACAACAAGATTCATAATCGGCTATGTAGTCAAAAAAATATACGTCAGCGTTGTATAAGCAGTGTTGATTCAGTGGAGGAGCTCGGACTTATAAATAAATAGATTTTCAATTTATTATAGATACGAAACGGTGAAAGAAAACATCGTGATAACCAGCATGTCGAAGAATCAAAAGTTTGACATGTGACATCTGCACTTGGCCAGAGTGGTGAATTATAACAATATAGACTACAAGCCGGTATAGGAAAAAAATATGGGTCATTTGAACCACCAGGTGACCTATCTAGAACGATAGAAGAGCATAAAATAATAAGATTCAGCACTATGCCGTCACTTGTAAGCTGTCCAACTGAGTGCAGATGAGAATTCGAAAGTACAGGTAGACTCGGTAAATTTTGGTCATATATTTTTGTACGGCATTCTTAACCACCGATAGATCCATTAAAAATAATAAGAAAACGCTCAGTGCCGTACAAAAATGGTGGTCCACAAAGTCGAAATTTTTATTTAATTTCCGAGAGTTACCGGGGTAAATTTGGTCATTTGACCATGTACGGCATCTGTGTCATACTATTTCGATACTGCTTTTAATCCATTATTCCGCAACGCCGTACAAAAATCATGGGGACAAGGGGAAAAAATCGAGAGTTGCAATCCCCTCTCTTTCCCCACTCCAGGGGGTCATTTGACACAACACGAAATAAATTTATTTTTAAAGTATTTTATGCATAGATAATATATTTTCATATGCCGTACATTTTCGTTGATTCAAAGGGGAAAAAACTGAAAAAGAAAAAATCCATAAAACGAAATGTAAGGTGAATTTTGCTTTATATTTTGATAATAAAATATAAATATACATTAATATGTATTAAGAAGCTCGAGGTGGTTAATTATCACCTTGGAAAGTCGGAGTCAGGTGGAATGGACTCCGTTAAATTGATGAACTAATAAAGAAGCTAAGAACGAAAAGATGTGAATTATATGCAATCAGCCCATGCATACAGGTAAAGTCACAAGCAAATGCTAGTAATATATACATATTCAAAATGTACAAGTAAAGCGCTTTCAAATGATACCAAACACGGCATATTTATCTTAACTTAATTTTTTTACTCTGTATTGTCCGCTAGAGGGCGCCACATTAGATTTTGTGAAACCCCATATAGCCTTTAGCTAGCTGGTCGCTGGTTATCTAGCGAACAATTCAGACGCTTCTAATGATATGTCATTTGTCGAATTCTGATAAGTAGTTTAGAAGTTACGAGGGAATAGATGAACATACATACATGGCCTGTCAAAATCATAACCCTCCTTTTGCTTTGCCGTAGTCGGGTAAGAATATGTTAATGCCGTACTGTATCAGATGGCCATAAAGCACCCTTAAAATTGTAGCTTTCGTCGCTTTCATCAGCCTAAAAGATGTGGTCTGCACAAAAATGTACGACATCGTTTTTTCCTAATTTATCTATGTTAATACTATTTAAAACAACGAATAAAGTGTAGAAAACTATTATATTTCATTAATCTACGATGTTTAAACTTTTACAAAATTTCAGTTTTTGCATTTCTCTGTAACTTTTTTTAGAACGGTTTCTTTTGAACGGCAATACTATACAACAATTGAATTTTACAATATCATGTTGAAAAAAAAGTTCCCGTACAGGGTCAAATGACCTTACAGCTCTTTATATCAAGAATATGATGAAATTAAGATGATTATTGGTATACATTTAAAAGAACAATTATTTTTTGACGGCATTGCTTTTAATAGTACTTTTGAGTGCTAGATAATGTTTTGGAACCGAAGCCGTACTTTGTCAAATGACCCCCTGGAGTGGGGAAAGAGAGGGGATTGCAACTCTCGATTTTTTCCCCTTCTCCCCATGATTTTTGTACGGCGTTGCGGAATAATGGATTAAAAGCAGTATTGAAATAGTATGACACAGATGCCGTACATGGTCAAATGACCAAATTTACCCCGGTAACTCTCGGAAATTAAATAAAAATTCCGACTTTGTGGACCACCATTTTTGTACGGCACTGAGCGTTTTCTTATTATTTTTAATGGATCTATCGGTGGTTAAGAATGCCGTACAAAAATATATGACCAAAATTTACCGAGTCTACCTGTACTTTCGAATTCTCATCTGCACTCAGTTAGACAGCTTACAAGTGACGGCATAGTGCTGAATCTTATTATTTTATGCTCTTCTATCGTTCTAGATAGGTCACCTGGTGGTTCAAATGACCCATATTTTTTTCCTATACCGGATTGTAGTCTATTAAACAATAAGAGCTAGCGCGCACGAGCAACTTTGTCTCCGCAACTATTTTGTCTCTCCAGTCTCCACCCATGGGCTAGTATGAAAGTGCGCGGACGTAGCGACGCAACTCCCCATATAATTTGATGGGAGAGACAAAAGTTGGAGTTGCGTCGCTACGTGCGCGCACTTTCATACTAGCCCATGGGTGGAGAGACAAAATAGTTGCGGAGACAAAGTTGCTCGTGCGCGCTAGCTCTTACTATATTTCCAACATATAAGATAAGTACATAGACATTGAAAACCCTTGCTCCCACACTAGGATTCCCTGTGTCGTGGGAACAAGTTTCTTCCAGTGGTACATTTTACTCCTAAGGCTAAAAAATTATGGCCTAACTATTGGTACCGCTCGTTAGGAAATTCCATCTACTACACGCGTAGGCAGCTGGCAGAGTTTTATTTCTGACAATTTTGTCGTTTATTCTACGTGAACGTTTAAACATCTATAGCTTAAGACACTTGAATTACAAACATATAAAAAAATTGTACTCACTTCTCCTGTTAGCATTCTACATGTCAGCACGCCAAGCGACCACCAATCCACCGCATGGCCATATGGTTCTCTTTGTAGGATCTCAGGAGCTGATAACAAAGGAAAAACAAATCAATAATAAAATGCCTTCGAGTTCTATGAAAAATTATTGTAATTACCACTTTCATCCTTCTGCTACAAGCAAAATTTAGATTTTTTAATTAATAATATGATAAAGGAAGTATGAAAAAGCTTAAAATACAGTAGGTACCTAACTACTATACATATTCAATTTAACAGACAGGATTTCTTTGAACTATGAATATGATATAATAAAAAAAACAGTAACTTTGAATAAGCTAATACGCCAACAGACATTTTTTCATGAACACTTGAATTTATAAATTCATTGAATGAGGAAAAAGCAAGGATGCTAATAATAATTATACTTTATAATACTCCTTTTATATAAAAGCAAAGAACATAATATCCCATTCACACTTCTTGTGCTCTACGCAACATGCATTCCTCCATTCACACAAATTACTTCATTAAAAACTATATAATAAAATGATTTATATATTTACGTTCATGGTAGGAAATTTCTTGCTGCAGTTGAGCACACGAAGTCATTTGGTGTCTTCAGTTCACATGTCACAAATATATTTAAGTTTTCATGCGATATTTGAACTTATAACAAAGGCAGAAACTTCAATTCCTTTGTGCACTAGTATTTACTATTGTAAATTTATTGATTAAATATAAATTAATTTGTATTGAATCTCCTAATTCGCAGTGGACTGTTTTCTGGTATTATAGTTTTCTCAAACACGCTGATACGTTAAAAATTAGTTTCGTAAATATATGTAGAGATTAGTCAGAGAAGACCCAAGTTTAACGACAGACTGATCATTGTTATTTAATAGCAAGTTGACAATAATGGTTCAACATATTTTGTTTGATGTAGTTAGTAGTGATTGGTTCAGTATTCACATACAGTTTCTCCAGTAGAAGGAATAAAGTAATTGTTTTCTATTCTATATTATTGCTGGTATCCGTTTATAATAAACTATAGATGGCTTGTTTCTTGGATAAAAAATTATTCTGGATATCTCAATAGTAAACTTACTGCTAATATTCGAGTTCCAAATTAATTTTAACTATGCATTTAAAAAAAAGCAACATCAAATTGGGGTATAAAAAGGTTTATCTTGTAAATAAAATACTTCCATAATACTTCATCATTTATTCACATATTTATATAAATTATCACAAGACTAATGTTCCTGCTTTTGAACTGATACATCACAACATATACTATCTCATACCACATACATACAAATATATAACAGCCATACATAATAAGTCATAACAAGGTCAAGTAAGGCCATAGCTAGGTGCTCCTATATACAACGTGCGACGTAAACATTTAAACGAGGCACACGATTAAGGTATCTTTAGAATAAAATATATTGTCTCACCACCAAATTCCATTTGAATTAAGTTTTAAAACATTCGATACTAAGGTACTCACTGATATGAATTTATATTAATGTTCCATTTCTTTCTTACTCCAAGCTTTATCAATAACACAATACAAGCAATTTTAGGTCGTTATTATTGTTTATTCGTTTATTAATTTTTAACCTGCAATAACGTCCCAATCATATTTATGAAATTTATTTTCGATGTTACACACTATCAAAAGAAGTCAAAAAGAGTCTACATAATACGAAAAGGAGTAAAAAAGCAATAGAAGCGACAAACCAATTGCAATGGTCGAATTATCATCGCAAGGTACAGCCTTCTCTTTGGTGATAATTAGTCAATAAAATATAATAGACGTATAGGAAAACTACGATTCAATCGAGATGCGAATAAACTACAGCTAGTTACAAAATGAGGTAGGAAAGTAAATAATTATAAGTTCATGGATGGATTCATTGTACATGGAAACATCGAGGGGATTTGAGGAGCATGCGTCGTCTTTTTAAAATAAAACTGATTAACGGAAACAATTATTCTTTGTATGTATGTCAAGTTGGAATCAAACTTTTTCGTTATAAATTAATGCGTCAGTTAATAAAATATTAAGTTATTTCTGAGATATTATTTTCCCCAGACACCTTAATCAAAAATGTCTGATATTCCACGTCATAGGTAAACTGTTTTCTGTTAAATTTTTAAATGGACAAACATTGAATGAAATAGTAAGTATTATTTTTAATTTATCAACATAATTGTGTTAGCTAGCTAGAAAAATAGAATTAAGCCTATGGATTTTTGTTACGAGTAGAAAATAAAGACTAAGATTAGCTAGACATTTATATCTAACATTACGACAAAATTTCACTGTTTCGGAACACACGATCATGTTTTTTTATTTTTATCTTTTTTCTACACTAACATACTATCCATGCACCATCTTAAAT
Organism: Colias behrii; assembly: GCA_029959065.1. NCBI lineage: Eukaryota > Metazoa > Arthropoda > Insecta > Lepidoptera > Pieridae > Colias > Colias behrii. The sequence continues at coordinate 4,335,088 of JARWMC010000013.1, forward strand.
TAAATTATTTTCAAATTATCCAAGTATAATATAATATATCACACTGATTTAAAATAAAATGTTCTAGTATTAATATTTCGAAATTCTACAATTTACAAAACACTAAGCAGAATGTTAGTATCATAAAGCTCTCAAATTTCCAACCATATGAAGAATAATTTGAATGAGAAAATCTTTACATTAATATATTAAAATATAAATATTTACATTTATGTACACATTTTTAAAATGTAATTGTAGGCTTTTTATTAAATTTAATTCTATACTACATTTATAAAATGAAAATAGCCCTTCTAATTATACAATTCGAATCGCAAGGGCCTCTAGCATCATTACAAAGTTATTAGAATTATAAATTGTTATTCAACGTCTATACTACATCACACTGTGTTACATTACACTCGAATCCTGAAGGATCCTCTAATATATAATACTCTTAAAAACGATTAAAGGCTCTAATGTGTATTCAAATGAAGTAAAAGTCGATTTTAAAATTAATACCTGTATGTACATTATTAGTATTACGTTTACATCTAAAATTACATGTCGTTAATCATGGCTTAATATACTTCACATATAAACTTATTAAAAGTAAGTGAGACAGTCGAATATAAACACAAGTGGACACTTCAACCAGCTTTCACAGTTACGTGACTATTGCTTGATTAAGCCTAAACACAACAAAAACATCTACGTCTACCGAATTAAAAAAAATATACACACGTCAATTGTCAAACAAATTATAACACGAAACTAAAGGAAAAGTTAAAAATAAATAATTTAATAAACTTGCATTTTTATTGTAATTTGTAATGACTAAGTACATTTACAATCGTATAAATAAAATATAGCAATATTTCACAGATATAGCTTTATTGCCTAAAAACCTTATTAACAATTTTTGACGAAAACAATTGCACGTTCAAGAATAAATTCTTCACAAAATAATATAAGATTTAATTCTTTCATAGCCCAAAATTTCGTTTCACACGGTAGTCATAAATCGATTACGCCTTATATCGATATATCACAAAAATCGAGTGAATAATCGAAGATTTGTATTTCTCAAGTAGAGAGCGAGGTCTCGTCTTTATTAATAACAATTGCACGAACAAATTTAGAATGAACTTAAACAAATGTGACTAAATCTAAGCGTTTGAACAGCATCATCAACAATACAATGGCAATGAAACGAACGGCGTCGTTCGTGCAATCGCGAATAATTGGACGCAGCCACACCACGTTATCAACGATCACAAAGACAACGTATCTCTAATAAGTTTACGAACTGTGTTGCCAACCGTGTTAGATTCAGTTTCGGGTAATTTATATTTAATCGCGAATAGATACGGCTGGATATCCGGGTAGGAAGTATCGAAGATGAGATCGGCGTCCGACCGGTTGGGCATCTTGGGCACGTATTCGTGTCGGTTAATTATTTCAGTTATAAAAACGATTTGATCCTGGAGCATTTCGACGACGCTTTCGTGTTTGCTGTGCATATCTTGGTCGTTGCCGGACTCCGTGAGTTCGCAACTGACCCGCCATATCTCCCAGGGGACCGGCACGTACGTGGGTAAGAACCACCTCGTTCGATGTTTCTGGAAGAATTCGAGGCTGATCTCGCCCTTGGCCGGGGACGGTCGGCCGTCCAACGCGCGCAGGAGCTTAGAGAATATGGAGATCTCTCTCTTAATTCTGCGCACTAGGGTTTCGGACGCGCAGCAAACGTACGTGAAGTCGATGAAGTCGCAATCGACGTCCACATAGTTGACGGTCCGTATGGAGTAGCTCTCCTCGTTGTTGTAAGTGAATTTCCCGCTCGAGCGGTGGAAGAGAACCGTGTGGAATATGCTAGCGACCACTTCGTCCACTTGGCTACCGTCCATGGCGATTTCGAAGTTGAAATCGCGGGCGTTCATCTTGCCGGCGTCAGTGACGAGCCGCGCGCATACTACTCGCTCCTACTGACATAATCACTTAAATGTGCCGGTTTACAAGAGGGTAGAGTGAAGAGATTGTTCGCGGACTGAGGAGGCCGTGTATTGAGCCATTTCAATTTAACAGAGCACGAATCAAATCCCACACTGCAATGGAAAATGATCGTTTTAGTTGCGCTGTATAAGATATAATATGTGCGTCTGTTGTGTAATCACGTTACAGGCATGTTCCTTTTACAAAATAAATATTGTTGTTCGACGATACAACATGCTGCAACTAACATCTGGGAGTGTGAATTTTTTATATCCTCTATCAACCTAAATTTTGCATTAAACAAATATACCCAACCAAATTTAGACCCCGATCCTATATGTGGACAAAATGCCAATCATATGATCTTTAATCACAATTTGAAACAAAATGTATAACAAAATATATCAAGTATCAACTCACCCATATATTTAAGTGTGCCACAGAGCGTAGTCGTCCGCGACCCGACCGACAACCACTTAGACAAGCCAAAGTCTATCAACTTAATGTTATAATCTTCGTCCAATAGAATGTTCTCTGGCTTTAAATCTCGATATATTATGCCCGCGTTGTGTAAAAAATCTGTAATTACAATTATCATGTTAATAAGTGCTTATGTTGTTAGTAATTGGATGATTATTATATGGTAATCATTAAAAGACTTCTTTGTTTGCATGATTATTGAATATTTCAATATAGTTTTTTATGTCTGTATCAGAAATATAAGTAGACCAATTCTGGAACTAAATGATGTGTCGAAATTAATGAATAAATGTAAATATTTAAAACGCGACTATATTCGATATATTTCTTAACATGAAACCGCGAGTTGTCTTAATTTTTTTGAAGGTTCTTTTTTTGTTTCAACATTCATGACTCAGTACCTAAGACATAGCTATAAATATACTTAAAATCATTAAATATGCCGGAAATCACCCACAGGGGCATGAAGTACATGAAAAAAGGCCATTAATATTAAAATATCGGGATAACAAATACAAGGAAGTCGCAGTATATTATGCCAAATTAGGTCAATGTAATCAAGATTATGAAAATTGAAACAGTCACACATTTAAGTACGAAAATAGTCACGGCGTGCGCTATTTTTTAATCTGAAATTATGAATGTACAACCTGCATTTTTAATATAGCAATTCTCCTGGTTTTGTTTGATTTGAACATGGATGAAAATTAACATATAGATTTAAATATAAACAACATCTTAAAATAAGACAGAGCAGAATAATAAATTAAGGCTGATTTATAAACTTTAATTTGTCATTTAGATTAAGCCCAAGTACAAGTCTAAGAAAAAAAAATTGGTTGTCTGTAAAGTCGGTTTACTGACGATAGTTGAACGTGACAACGTCTGATTGTGCTTCTTTGTCGCTCGTTCCGCGCTCTCGCTCGCACTTCAAGCCTTACATGGAACGCCTCAGAGCGAGGTAACGCCGATGAGTCATGTTTTTTCGTGCGTGCAGCCGGCTCTATCGAATTATAAGACGTTGTCACGTCAAAAACATATTATACAAACCTAAAGCTATGGCAATTTCTGCAACAAAAACTTGAACAATATCCTCCGGTAACTTTCCACACTTATCTAGTAAAGCTAGCAGCTCTCCGCCGGGAATGTATTCTGAAACTGAAAAAGAGAAAATAAATAAATTCTATGCAAACATTTAGAAACACTCAGAAACTCGATAAAGACAGTTAATCGTCAAATAAGGAACCATTTCCTTTTTTCAATGAATCTCGATTGACTTTAAATGTGTTAACTGTTGAACAGTTAACTTTATATTGAAAAAATCATTGTTTAATGAAATATTACATTAATAAGGTTCTTGTTGCAAATAACTCAAATTTCGTTGTATTAGTCCATTGAATAAAAAGTTCTAGAGTGCGTGAGTTAGTAACGTAAGATGTTTTTTCGGAAACATGTCAAGAGTCCCTAGGTAATAAACATACTAAAACCCCGGGACACTAGGAGGAGCCCCGGAGTGGGGGGAGGCGGGAAATGGGACCATTTTTTCATTTTTCGCTTAAATCTCAAAAACGGTACATGTTAGAGAAAAACTTTCAAGGAAAAGTTGAAAGGCCATAAAATTATCTACAAGTTGTACCTAAATCATTTTTTCCTATACCCTACCGTTTCTGAGTTATACGCAGTAAAAAATGATTTTCGCTCAAACAATTTCCCCATACTACACATCAATCGATCAAAAAATATTTCTTTCTTCCAAAAAACTCAAATGTGCAACTTGTGACCGGTACTGATAGATTGCTCTTAATTAGGTCTATAATTGGTAAAATAAACACATTCCTCCATGGAAGCCTTTAGGAGGAATCGATTGTCAAAATATTATATTAGGGTAGTTTGAGTTACTGAACTTGATCTTTTTATTTTTTTCTTCCAAAAATCTCAAAAGTGCAACTTGTGACCGGTACAGATAGATTGCTCATAATTAGGTCTATCATTGATAAAAATACCAGATTCCACGACGGAGGCGTTTACGGGAAATTTCTTCCAAAAAACTCAAAAGTGCAACTTGTGACCGGTACTGATAGATTACTCTTAATTAGGTCTATAATTGGTAAAATAAACACATTCCTCCATGGAAGCCTTTAGGAGGAATCGATTGTTAAAATATTATATTAGGGTAGTTTGAGTTACTGAACTTGATCTTTTTATTTTTTTCTTCCAAAAAACTCAAAAATGCAACTTGTGACCGGTACTGATAGATTGCTCTTAATTAGGTCTATAATTGGTAAAATAAACACATTCCTCCATGGAAGCCTTTAGGAGGAATCGATTGTCAAAATATTATATTAGGGTAGTTTGAGTTACTGAACTTGATCTTTTTATTTTTTTCTTCCAAAAAACTCAAAAGTGCAACTTGTGACCGTTACAGATAGATTGCTCATAATTAGGTCTATCATTGATAAAAATACTAGATTCCACCACGGAGGCGTTTACGGGGAATTGAATTTTATTAGGGTAGTTACGATACTTGAACTTTTTATTTTTTTTTTTTCCAAAAAACTCAAAAGTGCAACTTGTGACCGGTACCGATAGATTGCTCATAATTAGGTCTATCATTGATAAAAAAACCATATTCCACCATGGAGGCGTTTACGAGGAATTGAATTTTATTAGTGTAGTTAGTTAAAAAGTTCAAGTATCGTAACTACCCTAATAAAATTCAATTCCCCGTAAACGCCTCCGTGGTGGAATCTAGTATTTTTATCAATGATAGACCTAATTATGAGCAATCTATCTGTACCGGTCACAAGTTGCACTTTTGAGTTTTTTGGAAGAAAAAAATAAAAAGATCAAGTTCAGTAACTCAAACTACCCTAATATAATATTTTGACAATCGATTCCTCCTAAAGGCTTCCATGGAGGAATGTGTTTATTTTACCAATTATAGACCTAATTAAGAGCAATCTATCATTACCGGTCACAAGTTGCACATTTGAGTTTTTTGGAAGAAAGAAATATTTTTTGATCGATTGATGTGTAGTATGGGGAAATTGTTTGAGCGAAAATCATTTTTTACTGCGTATAACTCAGAAACGGTAGGGTATAGGAAAAAATGATTTAGGTACAACTTGTAGATAATTTTATGGCCTTTCAACTTTTCCTTGAAAGTTTTTCTCTAACATGTACCGTTTTTGAGATTTAAGCGAAAAATGAAAAAATGGACCCATTTCCCCCCTCCCCCCACTCCGGGGTTCCTCCTAGTGTCCCGGGGTTTTAGTATGTTTATTACCTAGGGACTCTTGACATGTTTCCGAAGAAACATCTTACGTTACTAACTCACGCACTCTAGACCCCCCTTGGAGGGACTCATTCAATGGACTATATGTACATAATATTATATCAGCACGATAAGATATAAAACTCTGTGAGTATAAAAGACAAAAGCAATAATTTTTAAAAATTTGATACAGCCAATATTTAACACAGTTCATTGACTAGCATACCTTAGGTACTTATACGAGAGTCTTGTTTACCTATCAATATTTTGTACAACTGATTAAACAATTGTTAAATGTACGCAAACATAGTATAATAACTCACCTATTTCATTCTATGATATTAAATTATGATAAAGAAATATAAAACTTAAAAATATTACTATTTGATTACACGGCCATAAAATATATTATTAACATTAGCACCTAATAGATAAAAATTATAAGATAACCAGAATATAGAATAGAATAATTACTAATACCAATCTGTGTAAATAAACATCTTGACGAATCATAACATAATGTAAATTAGAAGTGCAATTAATAAACGTTTCTTCGAAACTGTAATTAATTAATCACTTACATTAATAACAATATTTATCAATAACCACAGAGTTGAAATTACTATAAAAAACTAGCAAACCCGGCGAACTCCGTTTCGCCACCAGAGACACCTTTTCTTTGCTATAAACCTCACGGAGCCCGAGACCTTTCCAACGAATGCAAAACCGTGGAAATCGGTTCGTGCGTTCTGGAGTTATAGCGTCAGGAAGGAAAACCCGACTTATTTTTATATAGTAGATAAATTCAAGGACATCACTAAATAAATGCGTAGCAACCGAATCGAGCGACAATGACCTTCAACGGATTGAATTAAACGCAATCATAATGATATTTACGATGACCTAATGACACGTGGACATGACTCGACCCCATTTCGGAGTTACTAATATAATCGTCTAGTCGCGATAGGAATGATAACGCAGGAGCAACCACCTCCGCTAGTAGGTCAAATCGTATTAAACACCTATTAAAAGAGTTTTCTTTAGCAAGTTTCGTCAGAAATTACAATACAGAAATTTAATAACGATTTTCAAATTCAAATGTCACGTGCGATTTTTTTGCTCATGCTTAAAAAAGACTTCTCTATGAATTGCAAATTATTATGATCGTTAATTAAACCACCACAAAAACTTCAACACACGTCGAGATTAAGTATGAATAAGCATATTGTAAACTAGAATGATTGAACATTAGAAAACACATTAAGCATAGACAACAAGTTTCTTAAGACTTCTCAACTTTATACATTTCAGTACAGCTTATATTGTAGACTGCAATAAACTAACTAATAGAACTTGATATTATTGACAAATAATTTAATATGATAAATATGCCTATAAATTTGCTAATGGTCACTATATTCAGAAGCAGATAAGTATTTGTATGATTATCACGACTCCCTCGAGTGACTTTGTTCATAATGAACTTTCAACTATTTGATATTCCAAATCTTCAAACAAACGAAACTTCGAAACAACTTCGACTGTTGCACATTAGTTTTATTATCATTTTAGTGCATCATGCTTTACTAATTAAGTTTATCAATATAGATTTAATATTGTGAAATTGTCTATTTCTCAAAGTGTCTAACAAATCACCAAAAATTGTAAATACACTCAAATGAGAACAAGGTTTTGCTAAAATCGATCTACATGGATAAAATTAATAAATCAAAGTGGTATAGTTTTCTTTGATCCAATCACTATGTTCGTATAAAATCATTATTTTGGGGCAATGAAAATATATATTGCAGTCAGAATAATCATAAAATTGATAAGTAATATAATCATCCTAGGATTAAACATACTACAATACTATCAACTAAATAAATTCTCATAACTTACCAATATACAACCTTTTCTTAGTCTGCCAATGTGCAATAGCTCCAGCTATGAAGGTATGGTGGCCGACAACTGTTTGGATCCTTGTCTCTTCCTTGACTTGTTCAACTGCTCTTTCATAAACTAACTGTGAATGACAGAGTTGCAAATTAAAAGGCAATGCCACATAAACGCATAATACTGTAATACTAAATAAGTGCCAACTGTTTGTTCCCCAAAACAATCCCCCTATCAAATTAATTAATATTCAAGGACTTGCATAATTAAATATAGCTGGTCCTTTGTGTTCAAAATAAAATGTCTTTATATGGATATTTGCTTAATACATTATTTTCATTGAATAAATTATACAGTCAAATTTATTATCTTAATGCCATTGGGCATTGACCTAGTGTGCTACATAACATAAAATGTGAGATTGCAGGTTTGTAGGGGGAATTTAATTATTTTTAAATGCACTCAGATAAAGGGCATAAACTAAATATCACTGCATGTTAAGTTTGATATGTAAGTATTTATAACAGTAATTTTAAATATTCATTCTAAAATTAGCCCTATAAAATAGCTAGCCCACAATAATTGTGAGTATTTACTTTCTATGATATGGTTGAATTAATTTTTATTGCCATTATAATATACTAAAAAAAAAATATTTAATTACATTTCTAAAATTTGTTAAAAGCATGTATGTGTTTTCTAATTTTCAAAAACAAATAGCTGAATGTAACAATGGCTGAAAATTTGATCAATAGCAAATATTTAAATTAAATAGATAGATAAAAAATTAAGACAGTTTTCATCATCACAAGTTACCCAATATTTCACAACATGATGCACAAATTATTCAAATCTCCTATAGGATCTATTTTAAACTTGATAAAACTAGTAGAATTATTTTTAACAAAAGTGGTATACTCTTTAATAAGAATTAACGAGAATTAAAGAGTATAACTAAGATGGAATTGTGTTTTCTCGTCCAATGACATCTTCATAACAAAAATTGAAATTTGGATTGATTGTTATTTGCAGTGTGTAGTATGTTGTTTCTTCTGTTATATAGAGTTATATCAATTCCATATACTTTACAGTTTAACGCTGATTATCTGAATGCTGATTAACCGAATCGCCAATTATCCAAATTGTCCGAATAAATTTAAAATATTAATAAGTAATATTATTCCATAATGTGTACTGCTTCTTTTCTTAGTAGTATTGTATCTACAACTGTCTTTGAAAATATTCATTAAGTCTATTTTATATGTAACAGTTGGTTTTTCTTGATTATCTTAGTTTTACGAAGATTGTTATTAGTCTACATCCGATTATCTGAATCGACCCTGGTCCCAATAAATTAGGATAATTGGCGTTCTTCTGTATTTTAGTAGAGGAACAGTTAAACAAATAAACATTCACATTTATAATAAGGAAGGATAGCATACCTGCGATTTGCTCAACACTTTTAAAGCATACTCTTTGTCTTCAGCAATTTTCCTCACTTTAAAAACTTCACCAAATGCACCTTTAGCTATTGTTTCAACTATTTCAAAGTCTTTTTGTAGGAGATCAGTTGATATTGGGAATTCTGGAAGAAAAATTGATTCCTTATGTGCAACAGGCCAAGCAGTCTTACTTGCTTCTAATGGACTATTTAATGTTGATTCATGCCACCTGAAATAAAGAGATATTGTATTTTATAAGTTTATTTAAATAAATTTGTAAATATTATCTATATATTATCTATCTTTTTTAATTATCTGTAGAATTCAATCATTTACATGGTTGATGGTATTCATAGCAGGACCCATTTAACATCTTGATACCTGATGTGATGTGTGAACCTAATCAACTAAGCTTTTACACTCTGAACTTTTAAGATATAGACAGCATTAAAATATTTGCATTTATATTTTCTAAGAATGCTATATGTAAACATATGATTTAATAACTCAGGCCCCGGAATCACAGACACAATAGAAAATCTATTGTGTCGTGGACCGATCGGGCCGTTCGGGGCTCAATGGGTTAAAGTAGAATTCATAATGAAGAATGCAATTAAAAACATTGACGGTTTCTTTGTAAATTCATAAGTAGTGCACCTACAGCTAATGAACATGTCCAAAACAATAACATACACACAACACGTGCGATTTAATTTCGTAAGAATGGTAACGTTCAAATTTATAACACTAACCTTCGTCTGGAAACGCGAGACCAAGGCCGAGATGCGCTATACACCGAATGGTTGCTAGTTATGCTAACGAAGGAGCGTCCGCTGAGGTTACCGACGAAATGGGACAAACTGAACTGTACGTATATAAACAACAGTAGTTATCACACACTTTCCAAAACAATAAACAAGAGCAAACGTCAATATCGACCAAACTGTTTGTTGTTAAACAAAATGCAAGTAAGCAACGATTTAACACAGTCATCAATCGAACACAAAGCGTTTTGTTATGTTACGTATGTTCAGCTGAGAATGACATTAGCAAGTTTTCATTTGATCGCAGATTACCTGACTCGTAAAAGCTGGGCCGTCGCGGGTTGTATAAACTGATTGCTTGTGGTTCCTGCGTTCTGAACTTCTAGTATGCAAGTTTCCCATTAAACTCACTTAATATATAATATTTTTATATTAACATATCTAATTTATTTTTGTATTAAATTAAAACCAACAATCTACTATAGTCCTTCCATCAATCAACCGTAGTTCCACCCACCATAGACAATTTGCAAGATATTCCCATAGAGCATAGTCTACACACAGATAAGCAAAAACATAGTAGATTAAAAAAGTAACATAGTCAAAACTAACATCACTACATAGCTAAGCTACATAGTATAAAACAAAGTCGCTTTCTCTGTCCCTATGTCCCTTTGTACGCTTAAATCTTTGAAACTACGCAACGGATTTTGATGCGGTTTTTTTTAACAGATAGTGATTCAAGAGGAAGGTTTATACTTTATATCTATAATAACATCCATCAAATAGTGGAGAAGTATTGTTATTTTTGAGGTTTCTAATGTGATGTCGTAAAAAATTACATTTTTTCAAACAATGTACTAAGTATTATACACATTGAAAAGGTCTACAGAAAAGTCCGCGGTGGTATATGTCTATCTCTTATGGATAACCCACAATAACTTTTTTTTGTCATTTACTTTTTACGACAAATAATGGCTAATTTTCGAAGCGATTTTAACCAATACAGCATTAATCCTTAACCAATTAAATACCTTGAATACATTGTTCATTTAATATAGATCTATATGGCCCTTTACACCGTATGATTTAAGTGAATATTTTCGAAGATATTACAGATTTAAAAATTGCGGGACGTAGCTTTTGCGGCGGCACCGGCCGGCCGCCCGGCTATATATTTTATACCCGTGCGAAGCCGGAGCGGGCCGCTATGTTTTTATATACAACGTTCACAGTTTTTCTGTAGTGTATTTAGTATCAGCATTGCACCCGTGCGAAGCCGGGGCGGGTCGCTAGTATTATATATTATTAAGGACACATTCAAAATCGAGCAGCAAAATTTAAATTTATCAATTTTTGAACATTACGAAAAAAAATTGGTTGTCTGTAAAGTCGGTTTACTGACGATAGTTGAACGTGACAACGTCCGATTGTGCTTCTTTGTCGCTCGTTCCGCGCTCTCGCTCGCACTTCAAGCCTTACATGGAACGCCTCAGATGAGTCAGAGCGAGGTAACGCCGCATGAGTCATGTTTTTTCGTGCGTGCAGCCGGCTTTATCGAATTATAAGACGTTGTCACGTCAAAAACAGCAAAACACCCAAAAAACACCGCGCGCCGTACTGGAGTACTGGCACAGTAGCTAACGCTAGTACTGACAAAAATTTGTACCTCGCTTTACATAATAAAATATGTAAAGCAAGGTACAAAATTTCGCCGTTTTTTAACAGTTTTTAAAATATTTATAACGTATGGATAGCATGGTCTTCTGTAAATAATTCATACAACAAATAATTTTTATACATATTCATTTTTAATTTCATTCAAATAAAAATAATAATATTAACTACTTACACACTACTTACAATAAAAATCTATGATACTGAACAGTTTAACCGTGATCCATAAACAACGGCCAATGCAGATTTTAAACGTGGATAATATTATTAGACGTGCCTTGAATACTATGAATATTTTCGTGCTTTACCGAATAAATTGCATATCGATTGTGGGATAATAGACATTTAGATTATGTTGCACTGCTACTACAGGTATATTATAATTTACCGATATTGAGTTACTACAATAATGGCTCAATGTTTACCGATCTGTTTTTTGAACTTATAATTATTTACTATTTTAGTGCTATATTCGTTCTAGATTAGTTTTAGCTAAAACTTTTTTTTTTCTATTATGGCCGGTTTACACGGGCTTAATATCTAAGTGCTTAGTGTTTGTCACTAATACTATATTCCAGTGTGTGAAACTGTTAGTTCAAAGTTTAAGTTCTTAGTACTTGTATCTGTGATTAGGACAAGTGAATAGAAATCGATCCCACTTACGAAGCGACAAGTCTATACCTTATTGCGAAGTTATCGCTAGATAACCGTGTAAACAGCTCGACAATTTGAATGAAAAATCATTTAGAATGACTGGTCTCTAAATAAACCACCCTTTTTTTTATAGTGGGGAAATCTTCCAAAGATACCCACTGCCCCCGGGGAAGGAACCGTGGGTTATGTCGGATTCTTACCGACTAAAACCCCACGGTGTTCCGTCGAGCCGCTTTAATGATGGGGCCGCGGGTATTGGTTGGAATTCTTCCGCGACTAAATAAACCACCCTAATACTTTCTACTAGTGCTTATGTGTAAGTGATTACATCGTAGATACTTGTCAATGATGAGGGCAATTATTGCGCCTTAGTTAAGTGACAAGCAATAAGCTCTTAGTACGGAGCTCGTATAAACCGGGCGTTAGTTACTTTATACCAAAATCTCATACCTGAGATGAATTCTATTATAAATACCAGACCACAGCCGCCAAGAAGAAAACAATAACACTGAAATATTCCTTTCAGATCATTAATTCCTAAAGCCTTGACAGGCGCATCCTCTTTAATATCATTAAATCGGTATTCAATCCATTTATTAATTAAACCAGCTTCGAATAGAGCTAACATATATTTATTGTATCTTTCTGTTATTGGTGAGTGTTTTGGTAATATCATTTGAAGATAGTGACTGTGTATTCTGTCTTGTCTCGCTACATGCAAATACTGCTCTCCTTTATCGTTTAACCAATTCCTTTCCAAATAACGACCAAAAGCACAATCAATTATACAGAATCTTTGACTATCGTTTTTCAAACGATTTGGACAAATAAACATATTTTGTACAGCAACCACTTTACTATTAATTTTCCTAAATCGCTCTTCATTATCAGGTAACACCACGTCTGGCGACGCGATTCCTTCTATCTTATAATCTTTAGCTAAAATATCTTCAAATGTATCAACCTCTTTTCCCTTCTTTAAAACAGAAAATAAAGATATGATTGCGGCTTGTGAAGAAAAATTAATAAGAAAGAAACACCAAATTGCTATTGATAGAAAAATTCTAAAACTACCTCGCTTCGGTGGTTTATGCAAACTAATTGAAAGTACAGTTCTAAAGCAATTGACGAGATCTTTTCCAAGCTGATCTAATGTAAATGTTTTCGTTTGTTCTATAGTAAAGATAACAAATGCTATCCAAGTGCAGAAGAAGCAGAGCAAGAACTCGATAATTATATTATAATTATTTGTAAATAAATTGCTATCAAATACATCCGTTTCAAAATCGGCCCGATGAGACATGAAACATACTCCACTATGCGCAAAGGGCACGGTGTTATCCACTTCGACAACCATTATATCAAATTGATACAACGGTACTAAGTTCAAGTCTCTTTTCCTTTGTGTAAAATAGACAATTTCTCTAATATTCATTTCGTAATTGAATGTATCGTATAGCACATCTTTGTTGATGGAAATATCTATTGTAAAATTCATAAGTCTTGCCATCGTATTCCAAATATTTCCATCTCTTTTACGCATAAAATAAGACCCATTGCCAAGATTGTCAATTTCCAGAAACGGCTTAATCTGTACAGCGAAACCGATCATGGTATAGTTGTGTAAATCCTTGCTTACATCATGAAATACTTTGAGATCCTCTACAGCCTCTTTCTCGCCGTATTTGATAGAATAAGTTTCGAATCCGATGCAGGTTCCTAGGTTATTTGTTCGGAATTTTGAATGCAGTGAGACGTTATAGCAACCCAGCTCACATTGAAATCCATTTTCAAAACTTCTAACGGGTATCGAAACTTTTCTTGTTGTCCAACAACCAAAATTATTTTCGAGCATAAAATATTCGCTAATATAGGGATTGTAATAAGATATATACATAACTTTTTCCATATCATCATACTGCATTATTATAGCGTTAATTGCTTTAAAATACCAAAAGGCAAAAAATATATTTGCGATTGCAAGTTTGTCATATGGAAAATGATAGAACAAAATAACGTTTGCAAGCGGATGCCAGTATGGCAGAGTAACGAGTTTAAGCATAGCATTTTCAAATTGTTTTAATGTATAGCAATTAAGAACTATAGTATTTGAAGGGTATGGTACGACATCTTCTATTTGTTCATCTATTTTCTCAATATCCGTTACAGTAAAACAGACGTTCATCCTTTTCAATTCTATGTACAGTTGGTCTGGAAAAACCCCAACAAAGAGAAATATATTTCTTCCATTGGGTTGTAAGTTCTTAGTAATGACCGTACTCTGCAAAAAAATAAATAAGAAATTAATAAATTACCTACTATTTTATTTTAATTTTCGAGGTAGTAAGTAACACAAGTAAATACTCACAAGCATTTCAATTTTTTGTTTCTCTATATCATAACTTTCATCTTGTATATTTATACTTCCAAATGCATAATTGATCGCGTTTAGCATAATAATAATTTTTATTATCTCTTTCATGTTATTGTGGGTAGCTTTATGAACATGTAAAAAACCCTGATCACTTATATAAGGATCCGAATGCAATTATTATAATGTAGAACCATCGAATTTAGATAAATGTGATAGATAATAATTTTCATCAAATCAAATAAGCTTAACTTTCACGAAACTTCAGGATTAAGAACAAATTATCATATATTATTCAAACTTAATAACGTTAATGTACCTAGATATGAAAATAAGGCAACACTGGTTTAGGTAATCAGCAATGACTGATTAAAAAATAATGTTTTTAAACAAACACCATATTATATTGCTTTATTTAATAACAAAACAAGAAAATATTAAAAAAATAGGTACTTAATTTATAATGTTTTCCCTTATCATTAATGGAAACAAAATGTAAAAGGCTTAAGTCTTGAATATTGGTTTTCACAGAATTTTGCCGGGAAGGCATTTTATAAAGTTGTTGCTTGCATAATAGTTCTTTGAGACATTATTTACAAATTTACTTAATCAAATACAATAATATAGCCCGCCTAATTTTCACACACAAAAAAATGTGAAAGTCATTAATATTATTTGGCCCTGCAATAAAATATTATTTTGAATAACATAATTCTCTAAATAATTTTACTACAGATTATTATATGGCAACACTGGGTTGTTTAAAAATACAATAGAACAGAACTAGTTTTGTCCATTATATCAATACATGGGTATCATCTGCTATATTTATTTTTCGTAATAGAATCAAATGCAATAATAATTATTTATTTAATACAACCACTACCACACCTCGACAGATGGTGCTAAAATATAAAATATTAATGAAAATTTATTCAGTCACGACTGCATTCCTACCAAAACCAATAGTTTCTCAAATAAGTTAAATACAAATTTATAAAGAATAGAAAAAATTCGATCACGAGGCGGGACTCGAACCCGCATCCTTTCGCGCCATTCCGGGGCGGATGCCTGACCAACTCAGCCACTCGTGACCCATCTGAGCTGAGTTGGTCAGGCATCCGCCCCGGAATGGCGCGAAAGGATGCGGGTTCGAGTCCCGCCTCGTGATCGAATTTTTTCTATTCTTTATAAATTTATATTTATAAAGCATTTGAATGCCATAAAACCAAAAATATAAGTTCAAGTTAAATACATATAAAATAGTATAACAGTAAACGTTATTCCCCAAGATACGGTTGTAAATTTTCCCAAGCGCGATCTATTTGCTGTTGGGTGTACTCATAACTCCAGTACGGGCTAAACACAATATTGGCCATTGCAATTTGTTCCGAGTTCGTTGGCTGCGCGTCCACGCGTTGCTTGGCTTCTTCTTCCGTTTGATTGTTTCTCACTTGCAATCGTTTTATTGCCTGCAATTAAACATAAATAGAGGTATGTAATAATTATAAGCAAGATTTAATTTATATATTACAATATAAGTATATACATATAATTTACTAGCTGCACTCCGCGGTTTCACCCGCGTGGCTCCGCTCCTGTTGGTCTTAGCGTGATGATATATAGCCAATAGCCTTCCTCGATGAATGGGATATCGAAAACCGAAAGAATTTTTCAAATCGGACCAGTAGTTCCTGCGATTATCGCGTTCAAACAAACGAACTCTTCAGCTTTATAATATTAGTATAGATTAGCCTCGTCGTTTCATCGCATACACACATATACATATCGCATACATATTTGATATTATACAGTTGTCAGTATACCTATACAGGTTTAATAAAAATAGTTAATTTTTACCTCCACTGGTGGTATAATAACAGCCCACAATTGGTGACAGTACTCGTACCACTTGGCGCGAACCATGACTGCAGCTTCCATCACCACCACCTTGTAACCCTGTTCCCCGAGTATTCTTATCCTATTCCTTGCTTCCTCTATAATCGCTGGCCATACTGTCTGGTTCAGTCTTTCTAATTGACTCTGGTTAAAAGGTACAAGTATTTTTTTATTGGCTAAGATAAATTATATCCTAGGTGTTTTTTATCTTGTTTATGTGCTCAGATAATATTTTTATATAAAATCCAGGTAGCTCAATATCGGATTGATTTTAAGGATTCTAGATATAAACTAACAGAAAATTGGTATTTAAAAGGGAAAGTTGCATTGAATTAAGTATTATTTTTGTTATTATAAAGAAATAAATAGAGAAACAAATCATAAAACTAGTACAAACAATATTCATTCTCATTTTACTTTAATAGTTAATAAAAAAATACCTTTTAATCAAAAATATCTAACCTTATCACTAAATACAATCTGGCCCAGTTTCCTCCTGTCCACCTCCCCATCTGGAGAGATGATATCACTCCCAAACGTCTCTGCTAATGTTCTATTCAATGGCAAGCCTGGTTTGTACAAATCGTGTGCGATTAAATCACAATTTACTACGGCAGCACCTTTTAACCTAAAATTATGTTAGATTACATTTTTTACAGCCTCAAGCCTGTCTATAAAATCATTAATTTGTTTGTTGATCAAACCGTTAAAAGTAATTTATCTCAGTAAACACGAATGAAAATAGAGCAATTAAAACCAGAGAATTTAGTCTTGCATACATTTATTCTATGATGGATAAACAATCATGGCAGTTTGTTTTGACTAGGATTAGTAAAAAACAAACAGTAGAAATAACAATATAAAAACATCTAAATTGGTTGTTAAGAATAAAGAAATGAAAGGGGATAGAGCTGGAGCAAAGTATTATTAATTTTTTTCCCTTTACTCACCTTATTTTTTCCGTAATATTACTTTTTCCACTGGCAATACCTCCAGTGAGACCAATCACATATGGCGTTTTAGGAATATTCGGATTTGGCTGAAAGTAATCATTGTTCATATTTTGTATAGAAAATATATGCGCGAGCAAAGCAAAGAACAAAACAAATGGTCAAGCAAAATTAATCTGTATAGAGATTTAAAATCAGTAATTCACATAAACATAACATAAAAGTCTACAATTATTATGTAATTTTATATTTTATAAAATAAATGCGGTATAATACAAAAAATATACCTGTGGTGGTCTCAACATAGTACCAAGAAGTCTCCTCCTTTGGTTACTAGAACTCAATTTAGCCTCCTCCTCCAAAGAACGCATATCATCTTGTGCAAGACCTATAATGTATTCGTCTAACGGTTGCAAGCTATTCTCTTTCCTCTTATCATTTATCTTCACTACCGCGCGTGCTGTTTCTTCGCTCACTACTATTAACTATAAATAAAAATAATTTGGTTATAAAGTGCTGTAAAGTTCTATGGAGATTTTTTTATATACACCCACTATCCCACTATCGGTATACTAAGCGCGAAGAAACTTGTAGTCTTGCATACACTGATTACGTAAAAAATACTTAAACAACAAAATTACACCAAAAATTTTTTGCTAAATTTTTCCTTAAAATTCATGTTTTGTTCTCTAGTTTCGCGCAGCCGGCATAATATAACGCTTCTCTAATGTGAGCATTTTGTCTATGAAAACATAATATTAAACGATAGCTCACGTGCGGGTGGCAAAGCTGGGCGGGTTGCTTGTTATGGGTGTAGGTACACAAAGAGTTTTAAGAATTCATCTACATATTTGAAAAAAAAATGCATCTGGAATTTTATAAGTAGTTTTTACGTACTCAGCTCCATTGAGTTTAGAATACCGACAGTGGGACACCCTGTATATATTAAAATAAACATGCAGCCAACATCTCTCGTGTATTCTTTTAAACAGACTAAAATATAAAAACAAGCAAAGGGAAAAAATTGTTTGTTGGTGTTGATTGACAGTATTCGCTATTCTTTAAAAAAATTTTTTTTCTAGGAAAATTTAAAAATATTATTATAACTTACTTGAATCTTAGGATCATCCTTAGTTGGTCCATACATATCCTGAATTGGGAGAACATTGTATTCTAAATCTGGATTTATGTCAGTGAGAAAATCACGGACTGCTTTAATTCTTTTTTCAACGGGTTCTATAAGCTCCCATAATACCTTAGCTGGAACAAAAATTTCAATATGGAATTTGTGAATAAATAAAAAAAAAATAATGAGCATGTTGTTTATTATTGTTTAAAAATTATTAAAGCGACTTAGCGATTATGAAACTATTTGTCACAAAATATTTTAACATGAAGAAAAATTTTAAAGATGAAGTTTTAAATTTAATTTTGTCTTTTTCTTCAACTTTAAGATAACACTTTTTTATATGTTTAAAACAACAGCTTATCTTTAAGGTGAAATCACTTAATCTGTTGTGCAAAAGTTCACTTATTATCAATTTTTGTACCCAACATCAAATATAATAATTTTATGTACAAGACTGAATTACAATCTTAACACAGATACTAATGAGATGGCCAAATCAGAAAATCCAACTTAATACCTGAATAGTTATAAAATTGAAACTGAAAAAGCATTAAGTAATTCTTACTTTTAATCATATTGACATCAGTAACTCCAACTGTGACATGCTTCTTTGCCCTTAAAGCTGCTTGGGACAAAAGTATTTTGTGTCCATTGTGAAGCCTATCAAATGTCCCACCCAACGCTACATAGTCATAAGTTTTTACAGACTGACTGACGGAACATTCACCATTATTGTCACTATCTGTAAAATAAAAAAAAATGTGTGCGTGTACTAGTGTACACACGTAAGAAGTAAAACTTATTTTTCAAAAAATAATTTATTATATGCAACTTTACAGAATCACGCGTGGTAGGGATAAGAAAAAGATGGCGCGTAACGGAAAAATGTCACGCGTAACGAAACTTAACTAAATTATTTTTGTCCAACCCCGATAAAGAAGTTTCACTTCAAAATCACAATTTTAATGAAGTTAAGTCAAAAATAAATTATTTGTATTAGTACACATTATAACACTCATTATTAGTTACTAGCTGTTCCCCGCAGTTTCACCTGAATTGCTCCGCTCCTGTTGGTCTTAGTGTCATGATATATAGCCTATATAGCCTTCCTCAATAAATGGGCTATCTAACACTGAAAGAATTTTTCAAATCGGACCAGTAGTTCCTGAGCTTAGCGCGTTCAAACAAACAAACAAACTCTTCAGCTTTATAATATTAGTATAGATGTATCATTTGTACACTGTGCTACATCTAAAATAAGGCATAAAATACTGAAGCTGTTGAATAACCAGCTCATAAAAAACGTCAAAACTAAGCCATTTTATTTAAAAGGAATATTGTTCTAAAGACTTGTGTTTATAAGTATTGTTGTTCATTACAAGTAAACCATAAACTTGGTCTTGACTTTATTTTTTACTTCTTGATAATTTTTATTATATTAAAAGTATTCTAATTTTTTCACTAGTATATTTAAACTTACCAATCATCTTTGTTTGATGGTCCTTATTCAAATTTGATACAGCTTGTTTCAGTCCTTCTAGATTTTTATCTAAACTACTTTCATATAATATTAAGTCAATAGCATGATTTGTTTTGATTTTCGGTTGATCTTCTATAGGTTTGAGCAATAATCTTACATCTATACTTGAAGTTTGTAATGCAGCCTGTAATATGATATATTTAAGGAAAAAAAAATATTTTTTATATTAAAAATCAATATTTCTCAATTGGTGGAATATCATACATTACTTATTATAAAGTACTAAGAAAATTTACCTTAGAATAAATATTTACTATCTGCTTATTTAAAACAGATAGAGCATTCTCCTTTCCATCTAAATATTTTATGTACAGTATATTTTTTACAAATCTTGATGATTTTAAACAGAAATTATATGTTTTCGCAGCACTTGATACAAACAATAATCCGTTAGCAGCCATTGAATCTAAAAATTAATATAAAAATCAGACTGAATACAATCTTCTTGTCTTATGTATCTGACTGGAACACCTACCTGATACATGACTTTTCATTTTCATTAAATATGCTATTGTAATTGATAGAATGATAACAGCAACTGCTACAGTATAAAGTTTGTTGTACATTACTGCACTAAACAACAAAATTTGTCAGCTAACATAGTACTGTTTTAAGATATTCCATTTACCATGATAAGATTAATTACTAAATTAATATATAGACAATAATTACAAGGAGAACCCCCTTCAAATGATATTTGTAAACTGTCACCTGATGTCTATGAAGTTTACTTACTTACACTTTGCACTTTGAACTGAGAGTTAGGTTAATAAATAGCAGGTAATTATTTTAATCCATAAACATTTATAAACACTATACGTCAGTTGTGATAAGTAAGTAAATTTAAATACATAAGAATTAAGATTATCAGCAATTTAGATTGTGGAACTTCATTGGCATTAAACTTTAAAACAATAATATAATATTTCTTTTGTTATACCAAAAAAACATGAATTATTTGTAATGATAAATAGAATAATGTTTAATAAGTTTTAATTAATTAATATTACGGACGAGAAATGAAAACTGAATTAACTAAATATTATCAGAGCTACTTCAAGTTTCAACTGTCATAAAACATATGTAGTATGACATTGACATATTATGACAAATGACAATTGACATTATTAATTTTTTCTTCGAAAGATTTAATGGCCTGGTTACGAGACTTTTAAGCCAAGTCTTATTCTTGATCACAATAATTAATGTTCACTTGATGTTCACAATAACTTAGAAGGGTGGCAATTTTATTTGAGTACAATTCTGCCAATGTCTATTTAAACGTTATTTAGATCGTTCCAAATGCGAAAGTAACTCTGTCTTTCTGTCTGTTACTCAATCACGCCTAAACTACTGAACCAATTTTCATGAAATTTGGTATGGAGATATTTTGATACCCGAGAAAGGACAGGCTACTTTTTATCCCCGGAAAATTACGCAATCCCGGTAATCCCTCGGGAACGGGAATTATGCGGGTTTTTTTTAAACTATCAGTCAAATAAATTTCATTTGGTTATCAAAGTACGAAGGTGATGAAAAAAAATCGATAAAAGTTAATTTAATTAAAAATAGCCATGACAACTTTTCGATAGGCCAGCTATAATTATAGGCATATTTGTTTATAAAAAATATTTAATAAAAAATACGTCTCATCTGGTAATATCAGATCGGTGAAGGACGATCTCCCACGGGCTCTTAGACCATAAAGGGGTAAATAGTAAAAGTATGTTATTTAAATGACAACAATGTTAATTTAATAATATTTTTATTTTACTTTTCAAATGACAATAAAGTCCTATATTAACGTATACTTACACTAAATTGTAAAGCTATGCCAAAATTATGTTTAGGAATAAATACAGAACAGTAAAAAAAAATTGTTTTTACTGTTCTGTGGGAATAAACAATCTAAAAATATATTATTACTTAAACATGTTGGTAGTTTTCATGATTTATCCACAGAGCATCTAGGTAATATAGGTAGGTATACGGTTTCATCACAAGGTCTATTTTGCTTCGATAATTTGGGATTTTTCTATGTCAATGATTTCTAGTCATTGTTTTTATATCCTATTGATACGTTATAAGTTATTGGTCTTATTTGAAAACGTCTGCACAAACGTTTTACATAATTTTTGGAAATTTCCGATAGAGTCACACACTTTAAGGTACTTCTACTATTTTTCAATCTTAGCTCCCTTCACAGAATAATATTTTTGGCCACTCCAGGTATATAGGTACCTACTATGTAAGTATACATACTGTTTTAATTTTATCCTATAACACGGGTGCAACCGCGCGCCTGTGGTCAGGGATCACGTATATAACGGGGAAGGCGTTTTTGAAATAGGTCCAGCATTTTCTGTGATTATAGCGCGATCAAACAAACGAATAAAAAAATATTCAGGTTTATATAGCAATAATAATATAGTATAAACTATACATTACAAAAATATCCATGTACCTATTATTTTTAAGTATCTAAACTAATTTATTAAAAAAAGGGGTAAGTACCTTATAACTATGTCTAAACATACAATACCTACAACCTTAATATTGAAATCTTAACTAATACATAAATGCACAAATACCACTGGAAACATTCAGTTTTAAGGGCTTGGTCTAGTAGTGCAAACAAATGCATCCTGTCATCCTATATGTAAATAATACAAATGTACTAAGGGAAAGTTGCTCCACTTAATTTTTAAAAATTAAATCATTCGTATGCATAATTTAATATTCCTAATAAGTACCTAAAACGACAATTTGAAACAATTTTCGTGAAAATTACACCGGGTGATTCTTTTTATCAGTACACAAAATTTGCGAATACGAATATATATATATATATATATATACGAATATATTGATATCTTCAACTTCATGTTTATATAACTGATCAACTTTTACAAAGAAATTTGGACGAAATATAAAAAAAAATAAGCTTTCCATACAAAATGCATAACTCTATACATTTTTTTCGACCTAAGTTTCTTAGTGAAAGTTGTTCAGTTTCACTAATAAAACGGATAAACAAATTTTGTATATAATAAAAAAAATGTAATGTTTGTGTAAAAAATTATAAAATAGAAAAATGCGCAAATGAAAACAAAAGATATTTATTTCTGACTAGCTTCCGCCCGCGACTCCGTCCGCGCGGATGTCGGTCTTCGCGTGGATGGTTTATTTCTCCATTTTGAACTGGGAAGACGTTTCTCACTAAATTAATATTAGACGATCATGATTCACTCCAGTCCAAACAGCAAATAAGCAGACTTCTGTTTCTGCAACGTTTAGTTGTCCCTGAATTTGGAAAAAATAGTCATGATTCTTATCTATGACAAACGTGTTATTTTTTTGCATTGTATTTCAAATATTAAATTTTTTATTTTTAACCGCATCTTCCGCATTCATGTCTTTTGCCGGAATTAGACATTTAACTTCTACTAGTCCCATTTTCCCTTCTTGATATGGGAGTGTATAAAGTAAATTTTTTAGATATTTCTCGTTATACTTTTAAAAAGTTATTATTGTCATTGTCAAAGTGATTTCGATATCAGTTTTAAGGTTTTTGATACCTGCAATAATAACGTCATAATCGCCTGCACATACTTATCGATTACACCCTGTATATGTTATGGACCAGGTGATTAATGCGGGCATTATTTATAATGCACGAGCATTATGAATAATGTCTAGCTTTATTGGGCTAAGTGATTAATTACTATCTTAACTTCATTATTTATCACATTGCACGGTCATTATTATAATCCTACATGACAACTGGGCAATTTGATAATAAAGCTTGAAAAGTTGTCGCAAAGCCAAAAAGTTGCGTACCTCAAAATGCCATCACAGTGGCAGTTGTTCTAATAAATATTTGTTAGAACAACACACACAACACAGTGTTCTAATATTTGAGAACCATCAAATCAATCAAGCAATCGAGAGTTTCGTACAGGAAATTATTGATCGTCTCATCAAAATAAAGCTACTCACGGAAAATTAGCTTGATAGTAATCACTTGCAAAAATGGGCGAGGGATCCTGAACTATAAGTCATTTCTATAAAACAAAGGTACGTTGTGAAATTTTTGTTTTAAATTTAATTATATTTTATGTTATATTTTTAATATGACTTTCCTTAAGTTTTAAATGCAAAAACTAGTGGATTTTTAAGGTAGAAGTCCTTGGTAATTAATCCAAATAATGAGCCTGATTGTTTAAGTGGTTTAATATTTAGTTTATTTTAAGTTAAATGACAATAACAATAAAAAAATTGTAATTATATATGTTTGTATTACTCT
This sequence comes from Colias behrii, assembly GCA_029959065.1. NCBI lineage: Eukaryota > Metazoa > Arthropoda > Insecta > Lepidoptera > Pieridae > Colias > Colias behrii. The sequence goes on from JARWMC010000013.1 coordinate 4,359,447, forward strand.
GCCCAAAAGGTGATGGGCAATATGTATAATTGTATAATGCCCGGTCAATTTGATTATTTGAATAATTATTATCAAATTGCACTCTCATATTGGGCATTTTTCATAATGACCGTGCATTATGTATACTGCCCAATTTATCACTTGGTACATAACATATACAATCCACCATCCACATTCATAATGTTTTCCTGTCCTCCTCTCCTTTATGCTTTTCACCGATACATTTTAAATGAGTTAATCTGCTACCACTGAAGGATGTTTCATTGTGATCAGCAAGTTTTCACCACTGTTGTCGATTATTTGTTTTTCATTTTTAATCAGCAATTGGGAATCATCAGTTTTGTTTTTTGCAGATTGGTGATGTACCCTAACAATACGCCGAAAAGGGAAAGCATCAACGAATTATCGTTTTCATCCTCTTTTTTTATTCTTCGCGTCTCTGTTACTTGTGTTTGTTTAGTTCTCAACACCCATTGAATTTTCTATGTTATTGTGATCTTCCATTACATCTGAGTTTTGATGATGTGATGATAATCCATTCGTTTTAATATTGGTATTTAGAGTTGGTGGACTAAACTAGAAATGGTGGACTAAATTTGTCAGCGCGTCTGTAAGATCAGGATATAAAACCAACATCCTGTATTTAAGTTACAAAATTAACAATCAAACAACATGCCGCTACGTTCAAAATGACTAGAAGAAAAAATTAAAACACCTCGACATATTTGGAATTTTGGAGTAAACAAATCATTTTCCCCGTATGTCCCAAGTTCAAGTTCTTAATACAAGTTTATATTATATTTCGTATGTCTCAAACGAAAAATAAACATTTTTGGAACTTCAAAAAAAAATATTATAAGAAAATTTATGAGCTTACTTTAGTTTTAAAGAAATATACATCCCTTTACTGACACCCCGTAAAATAACGAAATTGTTGCCAATCACCTTTGTAATCTATTTGGTTTCATTAACTTTATGTTCGAAGATAATTTTTTTTCTAGTAGTTACACGCATATTTTTTTCGTTTATTTTCCATATCGAAATCAAATGTATACGAATATTTGCACAAAACTAAGATAAAAATAATCAATTAACAAAAATATTAAATTTAATGAAGTAGAGCAACTTTCACTTCGGTATGAAGGAAAATCGAGCGTAGAGCACACGTCAGAACGCTCCGGCCCAAGGAGCGCGACTAAAGAAATTCGCTTCGATTTTTCCTAATTATTTTAAATATTTTTTTAATCTTTAAAGAATTATCGAAATTAAAAAAAAAAATTTTTAAAGGATTAATACTCATTGGTCTTCAACCAACTCGAATAAATTAATGGAAAAAATAACTTTTAGCAGTATTTATCAATAGTTTTTTGTAAGGCAAAAAATGGAAAATTTAATGAATTTATAACGTTCTAATTAAGAAAATCATAAGTTTTTCGGCAATTGTATTCAGCAGATTTGAATTACGACTATATAAGGATATTTATGCGCTGATCAGATTGTGTAAATTGTAATCGGTTGCAACGTAGTGAGTGCACAAACTTAGCTCGAAATGTCTTTGGAGGAAAGAGACTTATCTTGAAGGCCTGATTAAGGTAACATAAAGTAACTTTATAAATGTGAAAAAATTCACGCGCATTGCGTATATAACACTAATTGATAAACAAGAAAAAAAAATTCAGTTTATCATTTCATTAGCCGGGAAAAAATTGTCAAATAACTTGTTGAAAACGCAATTTTGCTAGACTGCAGCCTTAAGTATTTATTTTTTTAATTAATTTCTAAAGGTAGCATTCGGATCTGGGCGGTCGCGACCTGGCAGCCGCGGCCCTGCAGCCGGGAACATTGTCGCTGCTGTGCGGCGCTGCCAGAAGCTTACGGATAACAGCGTCCGCGACCCGGGCAGCGACTGCCACCAGCCACGCGCAGTAGTCAAACAGCACTCAGTCAAAATAATAGTCAAATATACGAAAGCGAGAACTCGTGAAGAGACTGATAGAGGACGAAGAAGAGTATGATCAAATAATGTTGGTCTTACTATCATCAAAGAGGAATAAAATCGATTCATTATATCATAACATTATCCTTATAGGTTTTGAGTCAAGGATCGTAAAGTGGTGGATTTTTAGCAATTAATTCAACTAAAAACTCGTCGTTTTCATCGGTAAACGTCGCCAGCAGCGCGACCGTACTGCTCCCGGAGCGGCCCGGCGGCGCTGCCAAAGTCGCGAGCAGGCCACGCCCCTCGGCCGCGCGGCTCGGTCGCTTGCGTCGGTAACTATCGCATACAATTCCCTACGAAGCGGTGCCTCGCGACCACGGTCGCGGCTGCGGGGCAGCGGCTGCCGGGTCGCGACCGCCCAGATCCGAATGCTACCTTTACCGACGCAAGCGACCGAGCCGCGCGGCCGAGGGGCGTGGCCTGCTCGCGACTTTGGCAGCGCCGCCGGGCCGCTCCGGGAGCAGTACGGTCGCGCTGCTGGCGACGTTTACCGATGAAAACGACGAGTTTTTAGTTGAATTAATTGCTAAAAATCCACCACTTTACGATCCTTGACTCAAAACCTATAAGGATAATGTTATGATATAATGAATCGATTTTATTCCTCTTTGATGATAGTAAGACCAACATTATTTGATCATCCTCTTCTTCGTCCTCTATCAGTCTCTTCACGAGTTCTCGCTTTCGTATATTTGACTATTATTTTGACTGAGTGCTGTTTGACTACTGCGCGTGGCAGTCGCTGCCCGGGTCGCGGACGCTGTTATCCGTAAGCTTCTGGCAGCGCCGCTCAGCAGCGACAATGTTCCCGGCTGCAGGGCCGCGGCTGCCAGGTCGCGACAACCCAGATCCGAATGCTACCTTAACTATCGCATACAATTCCCCACGAAGCGGTCGGTGCCTCGCGACCACGGTCGCGGCTGCGGGGCAGCGGCTGCCGGGTCGCGACCGCCCAGATCCGAATGCTACCTTACGACACGAGTGTTTCATAAAAAATAAGCTACAATATGACCAGTACGCTGTTTCTACGATAATTTCTATCAGGCAAAATTCGAGAATTTATATTATTTCACCCATACAAATATGAAATTTTGACGTGTTTCATATCGAACTTTCATGGGAACAGTGAAATTTTGTCAGATTGAATTTTAAACTTGGCGCGTTTATTGAACATAAAGTGGAAATGGAATCAGTTCAGGTCTGTAGTCTGTACCACGCGTAAAACCAAAGAGTATAATGAATATTAAGGCACGTAAAACGTTTAAGGTTTCAGTGTCCCGTTGATTTGACAGCGGTAGTTAAACAAAGATTACATATAGAGAACTTGCATACTTATCAATATTACAATTTATATGATTTATTTATTTATAATTGACTTTATTCTAAAAAGTACGATAATTTCGAACCAAAAACGCCTAATGTACGATAATTTTACGCCCCTGGTACGATAATCAGCTCACTTCAGGTTGCTAACACTGAATATGACTAGTAACATTTACTAAAGACTCGTATTTATTCTACTGGTGGATAGTTTTCGTTTGTTGTGATGTATTGTGTTGCAATTTTCTTAAACTTGGACCTGTAAAAGTTGAACAGCAAATGAAAATCAAAACTTTTATTATTTAATAACGTACGGAAATTTTTAGATCCTGTAACAATTATATGTAGAATTTGAATATATTGGATATTTAACCTTTATATCATTCAAATGTTTTATAAATATATATTTTTTAAACAATACAAGCCCTACGAAGGTACTAACTTTTTTAATGTATTTCCTTCAACCTAATAGCTGAATCATCATTAGAAATACGCGTATCTTCGGTTGGAACCGTGCTTGACATCCATCTGCCTGTGCTAGACTCTGCTGTACGAATACCACGCATTTTCTGCCATCTGTAAGGTAAAATAAATCGTAATTAGTTCTACATATTTAGATCTACGGCACTTGTCTTTTTGGAGAAAATAATTTATTCAACAAATCGTAATCTCTGACGTCGTTAATATCGTTTCTTGAAATCCATGATAAGGATATGGTCCGCAAGCCAAGTCCATTTTGTCATGTTCACATCGAGATATATGTACTACTAGAGAGGTTATTCCAAACAAAAACATTGCGCGCGGCCGATGTGGTGGGGTACGTGTGGAACGAGCGAGGCGTGGCTTCAAGTTCAAAGATTAAGCAATGCGTGCAGATGCGACACATTGTGCAATCTGTTTACTCGGTACTATCTGGTGGTACTGATACTAGGGAATTAATAAAAAGAGGATTTTATATTAAACTATGTATTTTAATTTCCTTTAAATAATATCAATTTAGTAAGCTTTTGTCGTTTTGTGTAGTAATCAATAGTTTTATCAGTTTTTGCTTCATGATGTAATCGAATTTTGGAGTATTGGTTTTAGCCCTAATTAAATGGATACGATGATTCAATGTTGATGGCGTTTACGTATAAGAAACTCACATTTTGAAAAATCTCACGTGAGATTCGAGGCTGGGGGAGGGGGTTGAATAAAATCTCACGACATATCACCAGGGGGGGAGGGAGGGGCAGAAAATTTAAAAAACACCTCACGTAATTTATGGACGCCCCCTTACTCGATCACAATTTTTGTAACTAATGTGAAAGACGAAACAATAAATACGCAAAGCGGCTTTTACTATAAACGGAACTACATTTAAAAATATACTTTATTTATTGAGTTATAAGGTTGCTTCCATTCTGTTTATTTACATTCTCAAAAACATCAATCGCCGCAGAGGCGGCTTGCGACAAAGGCGGCTTGTGTCAAAGGCCTCGGCGATATCATTTAAGAACATAATATTATGTACTTTAGGCAAACTTGTAATAAGATCTATTTTACTTTCTTATTAGTCCATTTGACAAGGATATTGGGTAAGATACCTATTGGAATAATTTTATTATTATGTATGTACTTATTAAATCCGCGAATAAAAAAAATTTTTAGTCGCGAATATAGAAATTGGGTCGCATTTTTTTAATCCGCGAATAGTGAAAACGCGAATAAAGGAAGCACGATTAAGGAACTTTTACTGTATTAGTTTCTGTGAATGTTGTGTTTATTTGTAATTGTTGTGCATAATAATTTATAAATCCTATTGGAACAACTGTTGATGAACCTTTTTTTAATAAATAAAAATAGGTAAATAAATAATTTGGAAAATCCAAAAGTGCACGCCTCATAATTTTTTTTTAATAATTATTTATTAATTATTATTTTTGTTTATTTAATAACAATTAAACCACATCGAATCAGACCCTGAAAAATGAAAGGGTTCTATTCCTGAGCATACTCAAGCGTAAGAGAAAAAAAAGACTCGATTAGTAAAGTATTTCGGTCGCTATCGTGTTAACAAGAAAATCCTCCGCACATACAGACACACGGACGTCCAAGACAGAACTTTTTTAAACTGTTTTTTAACTAGTTTAAATAACAAAAATGACATCAAAAATATCATGAATGTTAAAAATAGTGTTTTTTCTTAATATGTGTGTGTATGTATTATCTTACAAGTGCAATGTATCATACATAAAGACATTTTAAGTTTGAAAAATCAGATGTTTTGCGCGAAGTGACAGTAGTACCCACCTCAACGCTTCGCTTATGAGGCGTGCAATAAATATTACTTAATATAACCTACCGTTTTACTTTGCGTAGTCGGGTAAAAGTATAAATATTTAGGTACTACACCACGGTAATCTTTCCTAGTATACATATATTGTATATTCATAGTTAAAAAATCCAGTTACATTTTTTTAACAGACTCATCGATAGTGTCACGTCTGTGCTGTTAGTCTATGAAAAATGGCGCGAAACGCAGAACGCGTGGTGATTTTTCGCAAAATGATAACAATATTAGTAAAATGCATGACTTACTCATGGTAACCTATTAAAAACTCGAATTTCTATTACCCGAATCTTAAAACCCCGAAAACGGTTGTTAGAACTTTTAAAAGACAGATGAAATGAATGACAAATTTTTAAAATTCCTTTTTTAATTTCCCAGATGAATCAATTTCCAGATGCACCAAAACCAGATTTTTAAAAAGTATTTTTTTGTTTCCCGTATTCTCATAATACAGATCTCATTATACCAGATTCTCAGAATACTTTTTTTTGTTTCCCATCGTACCATTTTCCAAATAAACTATTGCCAAATTTTCATAATCTTTTTAATTGGTTCCCATATAATCGTATAACAGATAAACTATTGCCAGATTTTCATAATCTTTTTATTTGATTTCCATACAATCGTGATTACACCTTTACTATCGACTGAAAATAAACATTGTCAGTAAGTAAATTTATTGTTTTACTTGTCCATTACAGACCGGTTTTAGTGTCAAAGTCGACTCAGTAGGTTAGGTTTGAACTACGACCCCCACGCTAGAACTGACTTGCTATTGTTTTACTTGCCCATTACAGAAAGGTTTAAGTGTCAAATTCGACTCAGTAGGTTAGGTTAGGTTTGAAGTGTGACCCCCTATGCACGAGCCGAGCGAGCGAAGCGAGCGTGCCGCGGCAGCGGCCGGCGAGTGCCAGAACCGACTCGCTATTGTTTTACTTGCCCCTTACAGAAAGGTTTAAGTGTCAAATTCGACTCAGTAGGTTAGGTTAGGTTCGAAGTGTGACCCCCCATGCACGAGCCGAGCGAGCGAAGCGAGCGTGCCGCGGCAGCGGCCGGCGAGTGCCAGAACCGACTCGCTATTGTTTTACTTGCCCATTACAGAAAGGTTAAAGTGTTAAAATCTATTCAGTAGTTTAGGTTAGGTTCGTGCTGCGACCCCCTGGAAGGATTTCGTTTTGCTGGATATCGTTTATTTGAATTTCAAAAATCTGGACATTGTTTGTCTGGATATCAATTAACTGTATTTCAAAAATTTGTGTTTTAAAAATCTGGCTTTCGTGCATATGGATTACGGTCATCTGGATTTTGTGCATTTAGATTTCCTATGTCTGGAACTCATTCGTCTGGATTGTAAAACGTCGTACAAATAAAGAAATGGGCAAATGAAATTCGGAGTTGCGATTATATGGCAAACAAAACTTCGAAATTTTAAAATTCGGGGTTATGAAAAAATGTCCAAACGTTTTCTGCATTATGATATTCGGAATATTAAAATTCGAGATTAAGATAGGTAACCCTTACTCATAATAAGGAAACTTACTGGTGAAAAGTCACTCCTCGGGCTTTGTTTGTATTATGGGAACTGTTAAAACAATATCTTAGCACACACGAAGGCATTTTGAACAGAGCAATAACACGTGTTGACGCGGCAAGCGGGGGGCACAGTCCGGCACAGACTAAAGAGACTTGTGATTCTTGCCTCTAGCTCGTGTTAAAGAGAGTGTAGTAGCGATCGCCTCTCTAGTACGTAGTACATACTATCTCGATGCATGTTCATGTGTAACTTTGTCAATTATTGCATACTCGTCTAGGCAGATAATTTGAAGAATGGTTAATAAAAGTGTATCATTAAAGTATGGTAACCGTCATCAGCAGATTTTCTGAAAGCTTTTGGTAATCTAAGTAGAAGGCATTTAGTTTAATTTTTTGAAACCAACTAGTGGAGAATTCGTTCGATTCAATTAGCTTTATATAAAAACTCTGTGAGCATATACTTTTATGTCCTGAATTCTGACGATGACTGATGACTCGAGAATGTTAAAAGTATCGTGCTTAGAAAGTTCATTATTGAAATATAACCGTTAGGTGGAATATGGGTGGAGTAACTAAATATGAGCTACCATTTTGTTTTCGGATCAAAAATAAAAAACTGTTTAAAATTCAACTTTCTATTAGGTATGTAACTAATGTAACAATAATCAGTCATATATTTTAACATAACATAGTACCTACCTAATTATAAGAATTGAGCAATAATCAAAATTAGGTACAAAAGAGGCGCTAAAAATATACTTATTAAAAAGAGATCAAGTAAATTTTATCATTATAAGAAATAGGATATTTTATTTCTAAAAATCACATATCGTAACCCTTTTTTTTTTTTTTTAAGTGGGGAAATCTAGCATAGATACCCACTGCCTCCGGGGAAGGGGCCGTGGGTTATGTCGGATTCCTACCGACCAAAACCCCACTGTGTTCCGTCAAGCCGCATCAACGACGGGGCCACGGGTATGGTAGAATTCTTCCGTGACCCCGTCAGACATATCGTAACCCTGCTAATTCATAAAATACTCATTCCGAAAATTGTTCCATTGTTGTGCCATTCTGAAATAGTAAATTAAGAATCACTAGAAACAATTAAGGGGCCCTTGTTCAAAATGTATGTTTCTAAATCATGGTTTTTGGATAGAAATCATCATATTTAAAATCCTAAAAAAATATATAGCACAGATAAACGTTTGATCTAGTGACTTTTTTGGATAAAAACACAATATTAAACATTTAACTCGATCAAAAAAAAATCAGAAGTAACATCGATTTTGAAAGCATAATCAGTTTTATGAGAATTAGGGGAACGCTATGTTTATGAAAATTTTACATTTCATTTACTAATCAGGTTTTACAGGGAAATTTTTGGATAGATTTATAATTTAGCCCTTATTTTTTTCTATATAAAATATAATACGTAAAATGCGACTCGCGCGCACCACGTCAGTGCCGCCAGAGTCCAGCCGGACGTCATCGAAGGAGGACCTGTGCTAGTTTTGCTCCCGACCACGTTGTAGTCGCCGCTCGCGTATTAGAACCGAGCGGCGAGTAAAACGGCGAGCACGTCACGGTATAAATAAATCAGTAGTTTGATTTTATTACCTATCCTAGGATTGTTGGTGTAAATAAATTAACTTCTTATTCTATACTATTAAACGAGCAATATTTGCATATTTATATATTTTGTTTGTAAATACTAAATACAGTGTGGAAATTTTCGATGGGCCCTGGGTGAAAGTACTAGAAATACTGGAGATAGCAAATTTTGCTGAAAGGAAACATTCCTTTATTTTTAAAAAGAAATAGAACTGCATTCAAAGATTTTCAAAAATTCATATTCTTCGACCGGGAATCAAAAGAACTAAAAATGTAAAAAAATAAAATTTTCCATTTTATTCTTCAAATCAACACAAGTTTCATATTACAATTACCAGAAAGAAAGAAAGAAAGAAAAAATGTTTATTTGTAATTTAAAATTATTATGTTTTAAAAATTACCTTGCCTGAGATCCTCTATATTATGGGTTGTTGAATAGGAATAGCGGCAAAGTTTTGAAGTACTAGTAGGAAGACTATTATGATATTGGTTCATCTGTATGAGTATCGGTCAATTAAGGAAAGCTGGCATGTTCACAGTACTCACACTTATGCAATTTCACTTACAGTATGTTCAAAAATAAATGCGACTCTAGTTTCATTTTAGACTTGAAATGTAAAATGGGTGCGTTGTAGATAAATATATGCAAACTAGCGACCCGCCCCGGCTTCGCACGGGTGCAATGATGATACACATACACTACAGAAAAACTGTGAACGTTGTATATAAAAACATAGCGGCCCGCTCCGGCTTCGCACGGGTATAAAATATATAGCCGGGCGGCCGGCCGGTACCGCCGCAAACGCTACGTCCCGCAATTTTTAAATCTGTAATATCTTCGAAAATATTCACTTAAATCATACGGTGTAAAGGGCCATATAGATCTATATTAAATGAACAATGTATTCAAGGTATTTAATTGGTTAAGGATTAATGCTGTATTGGTTAAAATCGCTTCGAAAATTAGCCATTATTTGTCGTAAAAAGTAAATGACAAAAAAAAGTTATTGTGGGTTATCCATAAGAGATAGATATATACCATCGCGGACTTTTCTGTAGACCTTTTCAATGTGTACAATACTTAGTACATTATTTTGATAAAACTCGTAGGGTTCAGCCTGCGTTTGCAATGTAAGCGGAAAAAATATAATTTTTTACGACATCACATTAGAAACCTCAAAAATAACAGTACTTCTCCACTATTTAATGGATGTTATTATACATATAAACCTTCCTCTTGAATCACTCTATCTATTAAAAAAAACCGCATCAAAATCCGTTGCGTAGTTTCAAAGATTTAAGCGTACAAAGGGACATAGGGACATAGGGACATAGGGACAGAGAAAGCGACTTTGTTTTATACTATGTAGTGATATAATTATGAAAGCTCTCATAATTTACCTGTAAAATTATAATTTAAAAGTAAATCAATTGATGAAGTTAATTATTTATTCTAATAATAATCAATTGGATAAAAGTATTAATAATCATTCAATTATCAAATAATAATTAAATTTCAGGTCATAAAAACAATACAAATAACACGTGCGCTCACTCCCAACACACGGATGGTTGTTTTGATAATGATTTAAATAACGGACGTCTTCTGCTGTTGCGGAGCAGTCTTGTCCTGACTTTGGTCGAGTAAAGATATCTAAGAAATATTATATTTGTCTTAAGTACGTAATACCTACCAATACGCGCTAACAAATATGTGTTACATGTTTATTGTATAATTTTCACATTATTGGTTTTAAACTCAAACTCAAACATTTATACAATTAGTCTTCTTCTAGAAGCACTTTTGAATCGTCATAACAGTTTAACAGTTTTAACATTTACCACCAATTCAGAAAGCAGTATCTATAGAGAAGAAGGAGAATCTATTTAATCATAATCGTAATCTTCTACTTCACTGAAACTTTCATCGCTCGAAGAACTCGCCGTCGGAATTTCTTAATGTTATTATAAATGAGTCAGTGTAATTATCTACTTTTGGTTCTAATTGAATATATTTTTCCTCATGTTCTCGCGTCTTTCTCCAAACGTCACTAAACATATCCAGACTAATAGCATTTGCTTCCTTTCTAAATAATTCTTCCACAGTTTTCAAGTTAAAGTTCACATTTTGTGATGCTACTTTCCCTTTAATTATGCCCCATAGTAACTCTATTGGGTTGAGTTCTGGATGGTATGGTGGAAGGCGCAATACACTATGTCCATGATCTTTGAGGATTGCATCAAGTAAAAATTGTGTATAGTTTGGCTTATTTTTTTTAATAATGTGATAACTCTGATTATTATTAATTAGTAATTTGATTTTTGAAAAAAAAAATGCCGATTTTAGTCAAAATTTATATTTTTATAACAAGATCCTTATCATCCAAATTTCCACCTTGGTGAGAAAAATTAACATTTCTAATGAAAATGAACAAAAAATTAAATGATTTTATTAAATACTGTAAAATAGTCTATAATTCTTCCATTTACTGTATCACAAAATTCTTCATAGATTTTTAGATATTCGTACTACACCAATTACATCACCCTGTATTTATAAACAATTGCAAAATATGACACATACATAGGCCGGGAGATACTGACACAAAATTTCGGGTCATTTGTAACAGAATGGCGGTTCTACAGAGGTCTTATTACGCAATGACTAAAAGAAAAATGATGGTCAGAACGCTGGTACCGGCGGACTAGTCGCGTGGGCGTTAGTCGAACTCGTCGGATAAAAAGCGAAAGTCAAACGATTTGTAACACAAAAATTTTAGAATTTACCGATAGCCCATAAAAAAGATGTAGGCGGTAGTGCGGTTTGGAATCGGAATCGGAATTGGAATTTGGAAGCGGTTTGGAATCGTCCGAAAAGTATGGCATGGCGATTTTAGTAAATGGCTGCACGACGATGGTTACCTGTGCAAAAGTTAGCCCGGTACAAATGGTTGAATTGTTTTTTTTAAATCAACGCATTCACGTCGGTATGGCGGACTGTAAGTCACATCGTAAAAGTATGGCATGACACTACCGCCTACATCTTTTTTAAGGGCTATCGGTAAATTCTAAAATTTTTGTGTTACAAATCGTTGGACTTTCGCTATTTATCCGACGAGTGTGACTAACGCCCACGCGACTAGTCCGCCGGTACCAGCGTTCTGACCATCATTTTTCTTTTTGTCATTGCGTACTAAGACCCCTCTAGACCGCCATCCTGTTACAAATGACCCGAAATTTTGTGTCAGTATCTCCCGGCCTAACATGTGCAATGTGTAAATGTGTTGACGTTCCAGCTCTTCTTAATGGGCCTATATGACAATTATTATTTTTATGAAACAACAATCCAAGATGGCGCCGACGACAATTTTACATCTTTTCGTCATGGGTGTCATTTTCATGGTTTTTGGGGTAGCTATTAACCAATATGAGGTCAAAACTAAAATCCAAGATGGCGCCGACGAAAATTTTACATCTTTTCGTCATGGGTGTCATTTTCATGGTTTTTGGGGTAGCTATTAACCAATATGAGGTCAAAACTAAAATCCAAGATGGCGCCGACAAAAAATTTGACATCTTCTCGTCATGGATGTCATTTTCATGGTTTTTGGGGTAGCTATTAACGAATATTAGGTCAAAACTATAATCCAAGATGGCACTGACGAAAATTTGACTTATTTTCGTGATGGGTGTCATTTTCATGGTTTTTGGGCAAGCTATTAACGAATATGAGGTCAAAACTATAATCCAAGATGGCGCCGACGAAAATTTTACATCTTTTCGTCATGGGTGTCATTTTCATGGTTTTTGGGGTAGCTATTAACCAATATGATGTCAAAACTAAAATCCAAGATGGCGCCGACGAAAAATTTGACATCTTTTCGTCATGGGTGTCATTTTCATGGTTTTTGGGGTAGCTATTAACCAATATGAGGTCAAAACTAAAATCCAAGATGGCGCCGACGAAAAATTTGACATCTTTTCGTCATGGGTGTCATTTTCATGGTTTTTGGGGTAGCTATTAACCAATATGAGGTCAAAACTAAAATCCATGATGGCGCCGACAAAAAATTTGACATCTTCTCGTCATGGGTGTCATTTTCATGGTTTTTGGGGTAGCTATTAACGAATATGAGGTCAAAACTATAATCCAAGATGGCACTGACGAAAATTTGACTTATTTTCGTGATGGGTGTCATTTTCATGGTTTTTGGGCAAGCTATTAACGAATATGAGGTCAAAACTATAATCCAAGATGGCGCCGACGAAAATTTTACATCTATTCGTCATGGGTGTCATTTTCATGGTTTTTGCGGTAGCTATTAGTGAATATGAGGTCAAAACTATAATCCAATCTCAACAACCTTGAAAATGACACCCGTGACGAAAAGATGTCAAATTTTTCGTCGGCGCCATCTTGGATTTTAGTTTTGACCTCGTATTGGTTAATAGCTACCCCAAAAACCATGAAAATGACACCCATAACGAAAAGATTTCAAATTTTTCGTCGGCGCCATCTTGGATTTTAGTTTTGACCTCATATTGGTAAATAGATACCCCAAAAACCATGAAAAAGACACCCATCACGAAAAGATATCAAATTTTCGTCAGCGCCATCTTGGATTTTAGTTTTGACCTCATATTGGTTAATAGCTACCCCCAAAACCATGAAAATGACATCCGTGACGACATGATGGCAAATTTTCGTCGGCGCCATTTTGGATTTTAGATTTGACCTCATATTGATTAATAGCTACTCCAACTCTTTGAAAATGACACCCATGACGAAAACATTTCAAATTTTCGTCGGCGCCATCTTGGATTTTAGTTTTGACCTCATATTGGATAATCGCTACCCCAAAAACCACCGACATTTGCAAATGTGCTTGCTACTGAAGGAAAGTTCAGATTTAAAGATGTGACGAATATAATTTATATCATTCCGACCGTTTCTCGGAATAACATACATTTACTAAGAAGGGTTTAATATATTGCCGGTAACATAATATTATGTATGATAATAATAATTAATAATTCATAAAAAAGTATTTTATACATTTCTTAAAAATGTTCGATATTGTATACAATAATATTCATTAATTGATTATTTTGCCTTTTTTATTTGTTTTACTTTTAATTATTATTACCAATATTTTCAGAACAAAATAAATTAATGTACCTATCCAGAACGAGAGTTTCATTTTAAATTTTAAATGTATTTATGAAATAGACCAAAAAACCAGTAGCGTTCTTTATGTTTACATATGATGTTGATGCCACAATAAAAATGTTCGATTCCATGATATTTTTATTTCTAAGAGCAAATATTTTTACGAGAAATAAACAATAAATTATCTTTTATATTGTTTCTATCGATTTGAAAAATAAAATTAGATTTTTCGTTTCCCAGTCGAAGCAAGTGAATTTTAGATACTCTTTGAATTTAGTTCTATTTTTTTTTAAATAAAGGAATGTTTCCTTTCAGAAAAATTTGATATCCCTAGTATTTCAAGTACTTTCCTTTCAGGGCACATCGAAAATTTCCACACTGTATGAATACAAACAAATATGTATATAAATATGCAAATATTGCTCGTTTAATGGTATATGTAGTGAATTTATTTATCAACAACATTCCCACGATAGCAAATAAAATCGAACTACTGATTTATTTATACTGTGTCGTAATCGCCCGCCTTCTTAGGTCACCGGAGTTCATGTCGCGCCGGCTCCTGCGCAACGCGGGCGCGAGTCGTCTCAGTGCCTAAAATGCCTAAATTGTCAGTACAAGGCGGCCTAAGGCCTTTTTGGTCTATTTCATAAATACATTTAAAATTTAAAATGAAACTCTCGTTCTGGATAGGTACATTAATTTATTTTCTTCTGAAAATATTGGTAATAATAATTAAAAGTAAAACAAATAAAAAAGGCAAAATAATCAATTAATGAATATTATTGTATACAATATCGAACATTTTTAAGAAATGTATAAAATACTTTTTTATGAATTATTAATTATTATTATCATACATAATATTATGTTACCGGCAATATATTAAACCCTTCTTAGTAAATGTATGTTATTCCGAGAAACGGTCGGAATGATATAAATTATATTCGTCACATCTTTAAATCTGAACTTTCCTTCAGTAGCAAGCACATTTGCAAATGTCGGTGGTTTTTGGGGTAGCGATTATCCAATATGAGGTCAAAACTAAAATCCAAGATGGCGCCGACGAAAATTTTACATCTTTTCGTCATGGGTGTCATTTTCAAAGAGTTGGAGTAGCTATTAATCAATATGAGGTCAAATCTAAAATCCAAAATGGCGCCGACGAAAATTTGCCATCATGTCGTCACGGATGTCATTTTCATGGTTTTGGGGGTAGCTATTAACCAATATGAGGTCAAAACTAAAATCCAAGATGGCGCTGACGAAAATTTGATATCTTTTCGTGATGGGTGTCTTTTTCATGGTTTTTGGGGTATCTATTTACCAATATGAGGTCAAAACTAAAATCCAAGATGGCGCCGACGAAAAATTTGAAATCTTTTCGTTATGGGTGTCATTTTCATGGTTTTTGGGGTAGCTATTAACCAATACGAGGTCAAAACTAAAATCCAAGATGGCGCCGACGAAAAATTTGACATCTTTTCGTCACGGGTGTCATTTTCAAGGTTGTTGAGATTGGATTATAGTTTTGACCTCATATTCACTAATAGCTACCGCAAAAACCATGAAAATGACACCCATGACGAATAGATGTAAAATTTTCGTCGGCGCCATCTTGGATTATAGTTTTGACCTCATATTCGTTAATAGCTTGCCCAAAAACCATGAAAATGACACCCATCACGAAAATAAGTCAAATTTTCGTCAGTGCCATCTTGGATTATAGTTTTGACCTCATATTCGTTAATAGTTACCCCAAAAACCATGAAAATGACACCCATGACGAGAAGATGTCAAATTTTTTGTCGGCGCCATCATGGATTTTAGTTTTGACCTCATATTGGTTAATAGCTTCCCCAAAAACCATGAAAATGACACCCATGACGAAAAGATGTCAAATTTTTCGTCGGCGCCATCTTGGATTTTAGTTTTGACCTCATATTGGTTAATAGCTACCCCAAAAACCATGAAAATGACACCCATGACGAAAAGATGTCAAATTTTTCGTCGGCGCCATCTTGGATTTTAGTTTTGACATCATATTGGTTAATAGCTACCCCAAAAACCATGAAAATGACACCCATGACGAAAAGATGTAAAATTTTCGTCGGCGCCATCTTGGATTATAGTTTTGACCTCATATTCGTTAATAGCTTGCCCAAAAACCATGAAAATGACACCCATCACGAAAATAAGTCAAATTTTCGTCAGTGCCATCTTGGATTATAGTTTTGACCTAATATTCGTTAATAGCTACCCCAAAAACCATGAAAATGACATCCATGACGAGAAGATGTCAAATTTTTTGTCGGCGCCATCTTGGATTTTAGTTTTGACCTCATATTGGTTAATAGCTACCCCAAAAACCATGAAAATGACACCCATGACGAAAAGATGTAAAATTTTCGTCGGCGCCATCTTGGATTTTAGTTTTGACCTCATATTGGTTAATAGCTACCCCAAAAACCATGAAAATGACACCCATGACGAAAAGATGTAAAATTGTCGTCGGCGCCATCTTGGATTGTTGTTTCATAAAAATAATAATTGTCATACTCATACAGATGAACCAATATCATAATAGTCTTCCTACTAGTACTTCAAAACTTTGCCGCTATTCCTATTCAACAACCCATAATATAGAGGATCTCAGGCAAGGTAATTTTTAAAACATAATAATTTTAAATTACAAATAAACATTTTTTCTTTCTTTCTTTCTTTCTGGTAATTGTAATATGAAACTTGTGTTGATTTGAAGAATAAAATGGAAAATTTTATTTTTTTACATTTTTAGTTCTTTTGATTCCCGGTCGAAGAATATGAATTTTTGAAAATCTTTGAATGCAGTTCTATTTCTTTTTAAAAATAAAGGAATGTTTCCTTTCAGCAAAATTTGCTATCTCCAGTATTTCTAGTACTTTCACCCAGGGCCCATCGAAAATTTCCACACTGTATTTAGTATTTACAAACAAAATATATAAATATGCAAATATTGCTCGTTTAATAGTATAGAATAAGAAGTTAATTTATTTACACCAACAATCCTAGGATAGGTAATAAAATCAAACTACTGATTTATTTATACCGTGACGTGCTCGCCGTTTTACTCGCCGCTCGGTTCTAATACGCGAGCGGCGACTACAACGTGGTCGGGAGCAAAACTAGCACAGGTCCTCCTTCGATGACGTCCGGCTGGACTCTGGCGGCACTGACGTGGTGCGCGCGAGTCGCATTTTACGTATTATATTTTATATAGAAAAAAATAAGGGCTAAATTATAAATCTATCCAAAAATTTCCCTGTAAAACCTGATTAGTAAATGAAATGTAAAATTTTCATAAACATAGCGTTCCCCTAATTCTCATAAAACTGATTATGCTTTCAAAATCGATGTTACTTCTGATTTTTTTTTGATCGAGTTAAATGTTTAATATTGTGTTTTTATCCAAAAAAGTCACTAGATCAATCGTTTATCTGTGCTATATATTTTTTTAGGATTTTAAATATGATGATTTCTATCCAAAAACCATGATTTAGAAACATACATTTTGAACAAGGGCCCCTTAATGTCCAATCACGCAATACGCTATACCACAGATAATTATAATACTGGCTATACCGAATACGCTAATACCGTTGAGCTTAGATTAAGGATTGGTTATGGATTGATTAAGGACCAATCCTTAACCTAAGCCATTGAGTTACTATGTACTACGCTAATATAATATTAATATTATATGGAATTATTTTTATTTTTATATTGAAATTTTTATCAGGGGCGTTAGCGCCTATTCTAGATCCTGAGACTTGCGATGAACCGATGAAAATACATATTATGTATAGCTGATTGCATGTTGGAGCGACTTAATTTGACAACCTTAAACTTATATTAGACTTAATTTACCTACTCGTTTTTGAGAATTCTTACCAGTTCATATTAAGTCATTGGCCCATTTTTACTTACTTTCTATCAACTTATAAAAAAATATATATTGGATCTCCGTTTCAACTAGGTTTATCGCGGAGAATAAAGGAACTAAAAGCAGTAAATTTCGTGTTCTAAAAATCAAAGAACTGCGTACACAAAATTCTAATTACGTTACAGATTACACGATAGATACAAACGAGTTACAACCATAAATTCTTCTTAAAGTGGTTTTGGAAATCGATAAATTCGTTGGGTTTTTGATCTAAAAACGATAGAGATGCGGCAAAATAAATCTTCAAAGGATTGGTTATATAAGTTATAACAAAGCAAATTTTATTCGCGATAATATTTTATACATCCTTATTTATATTTTTCTTCAGGGCCCAGTGCCTGTGTCAGTTACTTTTATCTTTATCTATAAATTATTCTAATATTATAAGTATGGTCACCATGACATGACTACTTGAGTTCATTTCGATCCCATGTAGGTATATTGCATACCTAACTATAGATATATTAATAGGTTAATTTATCGAAGTCTCCAAACTTGATTTATACTTGATTAATATTATACCTAGTAAATAGTAGTCTTAATAGGTACTTTATTCAAACAGGAGTAACAATTATCGTCATATCTTCCTTATTCATAATATTTTATCCACCACATTCCACCTGCATATTGTAAATACCTATTTATTATTAAATCATATGATTTTCTATTCACTTACTTCTTAATTACCAAATTGCGGACCTTCTTCTTCCAAACGAATATGAAAAAGATATAAATTCCCAGAGCTATGTTGGAGAGATCAACCAGTATCCAGTACCAATTGGAGCCGCCCACAGCGAAGCTGATCACTTCTACAGACCAATTTACACCCATCACCACGAACAATTTTAAGTACAAGCCGAATCTAAAACAAATACATAATAATATAATTAACACACAACATAAATTGAAGAAGATTGAAATTAAGAATGAGATGAGAATTTAAATTACAGATTTTTGTAATTTCAGTCTGTCTGTTGTGCACATTCTGCTCTTAGATTTTGACCCAAATTGCAAATAACTCGAAATACAATCTAATTCCCCTATATTTTCAGGCAACAGTACAGGCGCGGTCCCAGGCTGAAATTTTGGGGGGGGTCACGCGGCTGGAAAGGTATGCAAACCCCATCATGTTCCCCCCCATCGTACTCGTATTCAATAGAAGTTATAAGCAAAAACCTGAGAAATTTTCTGTATTTTTTTTTATATTTTACAAAAAAAAACAGGCCAAGTGCGAGTTGGACTCCAGCTCCGAGAGCTCCGAACAAACCTACTTTTTATTATGTTGTAACTTTAAAATGTAGGTCTTAGAAATTTTTCCTTTATCTGTGCTATCAGACATTGCTTTTTACCAAATTTAAAGACTGTAGGTATCAACAAGTACAATGTACGAGTAGGTTTTGATTCCCATGCAAATGTCGAAATTTGCGATAATTTGCAGCTTAAGCGGCTGTATTTTTTAATTGCGTTGGCTTATAAATTTGATTTTTTTCACAGCTTAAAGAGGCCGTAGATTTAAGTATTCTATAATATAAATTTTAGATTGATACCCTCCACTCTTTCCTGAGAAAAAGTGTCTTGACAGACAGAAAATCTTTAAAATTAAAAAAAAAATATTTTTTATATGATGTAATTAATACATTTTTATTTTGGCAATTATTCCTATATCTGTGCTATAAGATGTTGCTTCGTACCAAATTTCAAAATTCTGAGATCACGGGAAGTACCTTGGAGGTTTGAGTTTTGATTCCCCTTCGAAATTTTCGAAAATTTTCAGCATTTACGAGTTACGACTGTATCTTCTAATTGCGTTGACATAGAAGTTTAATTTTTTTACAGCTTAAAGTTATTATAGACTTGTATATTTGGTGTGAATATCAATTTAATACCTGTAAGCGTTCATGAGTACCTAAAAGGGTTGTAAGTTTAAATTTTTTAAAATATTTTTTTTTTTTATATACTTAATCTAATAAATTCATGTATTTCCCAATTATTCCTATATCTGTGTTTTAAGACAGATATAGCACCTAATTTTATGCACCAAATTTCATGACCCTGTGTACTTGGGAACTAACTGTAGGTTTTGATTTCCTTGCGAATGTCGAAATTTGCGAAAAAATTCAGCATTTACGGGTGTATATTTTGATTGCGTTGGCTTATACGTTTGATTTTTTCACAACATCAAGGGATCTTAGACGAGAAGAGTATTCGATATAAATTTCAGCTTGATACGTCCACGGCCACGCGTTCCTGAGAAATGCTGCAAAATTTTGTCGCAAATTTCGACATTCGCAAGAGAATCAGAACCTACATTATACTTCCCGTGAACAGAGATTCTTGAAATTTGGTTAAAAGCAATGTCTTTTAGCACAGATATGGGAAAAATTGCTAAAACATACATTTTAGAGTTATTACATACAAAATAGTTGGTTTGTTCGGAGCACTCGGTGCTCGCTTCCGACTCGCACTTGGCAAGTTTTATTTTAGAGAACGCGTGGATTTATTAGACTGCTATTTTTATTGAAAACTTAAATCTACCCTTGAAGCTGTGAAAAAATCCACAAAAAGCCAACGCAATCTAAAGTTTTACAGCCGTTTATGCTGCAAATTTTCGCAAATTTCGACATTCGCAGGGATTAAAATCAGGTTTAAACGGAACTTTAGGTGTGTGAGTGACTCCGATTCGCACTTGGCCAGTTTTTTATATTTTGTACAGTATTAGAATTTTTTTCTATTGTATCGAGTACGATTTTGGGGGGGGTCATGTCCCCCGTGACCCCCCCCTGGGACCGCGCCTGCAACAGTAGTTGCAATTTATTGTAGAGCCTCTATTTCATACATTTAACAAGTTACAAGAGATCCATTTATATATGACCTTTGTTTATCCTTTATCAGCTTGTCGCTTCTAGCTGACTCGGCACTTTTCAGAATTGCGGTTTCTTGTCGGATAGAGC
This sequence comes from Colias behrii, assembly GCA_029959065.1. Lineage (NCBI taxonomy): Eukaryota > Metazoa > Arthropoda > Insecta > Lepidoptera > Pieridae > Colias > Colias behrii. The sequence goes on from JARWMC010000013.1 coordinate 4,380,345, forward strand.
GGATTCTATACGCTGTGATTGCGAAGAACGCCACGTTACATACTACTAGCACAAACACGGGGGTGAAAAAATATACCAACTCGCTTATCCAATCTGGAAAAATCAAAGTAAACATTCATTCATAGACATTGAGAACCACTTTATATCAAAAAATGTAAAATCATCGGTTAGGCAAGTAGTTTCTACAGTATATGAGCCGATTAGAAACTATAAAAATTAAATTATAACAATATAACAAACAATCTTGTCAAAGTTTAATTGATACGTGCATCAGTTGTTGCACTCAATCATACGACATACGAGATACGAGGTAAGTATCCGATGACAAATTCATTTTCTTGATGTGCATACCTATTTATTACTTGTGTACAATGTACTTGGAATAGAACTAAAACTAAAGTTACAATTAACGTATTACCACAGTATTACAATATTATTTCCTAATACTGTGGTATTACCCACTACACAATCAAATAATTCATTGGTAGAATGTTTGTACAGTACATTTTGTAGGTATGTTAGATATCTTTAAACGTTTCTCACAGAGGTTCTTTCGCGCATTCCCAGTAATCATTATTACAGTTGAGGAGCCCGGTGCAAGAGCACATTCCTAGTCGGTACCACGTTGGCAAACAGTTGTTAAGCAATGCTTTGGAAATAAAAAACCAAGTTCATAAAACACATACCTAATTTGTCACTAACCAAATAGTAAACGAAACTTTAAAGTCCTTTTATCTGGAACTATGTACATATTCAATATTGACCTAAATGATTCACAGTAACTTACTTTCAAACCAGCATTTCCTACTTCCAAAGCCTGGGGTAATTACGTTTGATGGAAGATTCTCACTAAACTGCATAGCGATGGTAATGATGGTCAAAATTATTGGAACACCCCACGCGTAGGCCCCGTACATTGCAAAGCGTTTCTTCTCTCGCCTTTTATTTGAACTGCCCCTGTATCCACTGTAAAATCAATAAAGTGAATCAGAAAATGTGTTCACATTCATAATACACGCATAAAAATATGTTTGATATAGATAATTAAACAGTTATCCACTATCATAATCATACTAGGGTCTAGAACTCTAGAGATACAGCATATAACTGTCTACTGCGAATTTCTTCCCAAAAATATAGCCATTTTTATCATCGGAAAGCTTTAATCGTTTTTAAATAATTTCAAATATGTAAATGAAATCTAATAAAAGCTTCTCAACGATCAAATCAACATTTAACACAATTCGCCAAAGAAGCATGGAAATAATAGTTATGGTGACGTGTGGGTGACGTACATAATTCGTCAAATTCATGAGGTAAGTAGGTACATAATAATTAATTACTTTTCATTTATTATGTAATCATAAAGGTTGTTGCCTTTTACCTTTGAGTTATCTGTGAGGATGTGATTCCACCAATCCTTTAGTAAGCAATAAACAGAAATAAACAAATACATGTACATATCGTAGGTATATAGGTAATTAGTTCACTTACGAATTGTGCATAATAAATATTGTACATGCCAGTCTTTATGATTGTTGCACAGTTATTTACGACAGCGTACAATGTAATCATGCTATATATTTGGCATGCTTAGGCATTTTCTTGTAAGAAGTATCGTTCAGAATATCCTAAATTTCTAAAGTATTTTCTAAAAAATTAGTACACTTTATAAAAAATACGATAATAATCTCCCTAATTATTTAATCTATTCCCTTCATAACTAAAAAGTTATTGCTGAGGACAACAGATCATGCTGGGTACACTACAAGTATTCTAAAGTACGGTATAGACCTACGAGTCAGGATGGAAGCCGAATGTCGTTGGTGTCACAGTTCTGCAATTGACATTACGCCTATGAATTTAATTAAATTTTTAACCCAGTCAAACAACAAAGCACACGTTCGATTAAACCAAAATAATACCACATAATACCTACTGATTATTATTATTATCATTGATTTACTCTTCTTTAAATCATATTCATTTAAATCATATCAATTCATACTTAGTTTAATTGATGTTAAGCAATATATAACATGTTCTTACCGAAAAGTTCTCCATATATCAAAACACATAATATTGAGCCAGAAGAAACTTGACTGAAATGCATAGTACACGATGAAGGCTGAAAAAAATGATTTATAGTTAAAACATTTATAGACTGCCTATGTTATAAACAAATCAAGGCTAGGTATCTCATCAAAAAATAAACCTCGGTACGTACTACGTATATAAGTATTATGTAGGTATATGTATAGAGAATGAGAATTAACGATCAAATAGTATTATCCCGCTTCCCGTTTTTCAAAGAAATATTGTAAAATATAAATAAAACTAAAGGTTTGTTATCTTTCAAAGTTTCAACCTTTCGGCTGTCGTACGTCGTATTCTGCAGAACACCCGACGTCAATCATCAGATTCTTTGAGATTCTTGACCTATATATTTTATTTATTTATTGAAACAACAATATAATTTTATTTATATTTAATAGTTCAATGACGAATCTAAATCAACTTTCTGGTAAACTAGGAATGCCCCGCGGTAAACCGGTAAATAACTTGCATGATCTTTCAGCTCGTTTTTTCTATATAGGTATGTATATTTACTAGTCTTGTGGAAGATTTTTATTTTATTTAAGATCTACATTTTCAGAAAAATGGCAGTCTTAGGGTTCTAAGAGATAACAATTGTACATATCAATTAAATTATGTCTTTTAAAAAAAATATTATATAACTACAAAGATATGTATTTAATTTTTTGAATAGATTACTTTGAATATGTTACGTTATCTTTCTGAAACTATAGTGATGCTCAAAAATATGTAGGTATTGGCACTCTCTATCAGTATCGAGAGATCCAATCTAAGGATCTTATTCTATCTGCATAAAAAGTTATTTGAAGTTTACGCTAGCTTTTAATATCACAGACTCTACATTTACTATAACTAAGTTCATAACTATCATGATTATAGATAATAATTACAATAGCAATAATATGAGCAAAGCAGATATATGTATTTAGAAATTAAAGACTTTTTAACGGATTCTAAACGCGATTTATTCATTTATTTATTATATTATTTTCCCGACGGACGTTTCGAACACTTTACAGCGAGCGTGGTCACGGGAGACATTAAAAAGTTAAAAAGTCTTTAATTCTAAATGTATAATACCTTCTCGCGTAAAATCCAACCAACCAACCAATCCAACACTAGAAAATACTAAAGCAGATATTATAATTACATGACTGGGAAAAGCTAAAGCTATAAAACATGGCAATAACTAATGCTTAATCATCGTTATCATATTATATGTATGGTAATTAATTAGAGCTGAAGATTTCGTTCCAAGCGCTCGTGTTACATTTGAAATTAAAATTAATTACTCGACAAATAAAATTGTTTACCATGATCAAATTTGAATTAGGGGACATATCATCATGGAAACACACCCAATTTTTTTGTTAATTAAATTAGGGTGATATCAGAGCTAATGACTCCAGGACAATACATTTGTTAACCTATTACGTTAATGTTTCTGGGCAGGGCTTAGAATATTTAGCAAGCGATTATACATATTAATTTAGGCTCCTAAATCAAATGTATCATTTTCTTTTACAGTTTCAGTGCTCATAAATCGTTATATTATGGATATTTGTGCAGTGTTACCAATAGGTAGTTAGGTAGCTTTAGGTTTAAGTTCAGTATCTATTGTATGATCTATTTATGTATTTAAATTAAGTCGTTTAAATTAATAAATAATACGAAGTCAAACTGTTCAAATATAGGTATCACAGAACACTGCTATTAATTATTAAACCCTACTGCACCTACAAATAAACAGTTAAAACAGTTTAAAAAAAACTCATAGTCTGCCAAATAAAGTTATTATTGTTTTTATGTGCTCATCATGGTCGATACAATGGAATATTCAAATGTACTTATATTGATGACTATCCAAAAACGGATACAGAACGAGGTACGTATGTACGTAGTATCTATAGTAAGATAGTTTTTTAGTTTATACATAAATGTCCGAGGAATGTCCATTGTCGTATGTAATGTTAAATCTGATTTTTATTTCGACATAGCGTGCGCGCAACGAGGCTAGCGTGTTGAATACTTTCTACCAACAATTTAATAACTTTGCACCTATTTCTACATTACTGTGACCCATATTTATTTAAATTATTCCGTTTAATCCCCTTGTTGTTTTTTTATCTTCTTGTATAACATTTTTAATGAGAGTTGTTGAATATTGACTTGTATTATTGAGGTATATTTAACCATTGTTTTGACCATTGTTGGTTTATAAAAGAGCGAGCGTGCCGAGCGTGCGTGCCGAGCACACGTGTCAGAAGTGAAACTTCTTTGGCAAGATTTAAAGATACTTAAATCGTTGCCATACTCCATGACATGACGGTATAGCCACAGTATAGCCATTACGCGACCTTGAAATTTTACTCTCAACGCGCCTAAAAAAGTTTCACATCAATTAAAAGTTTACATGACTCTCCAAATAAGATATAACTCACCAATCACGTAGCATCCAGTCATAGCTACACCGATTTTGCCTGTATGCATTTTCAAATAGGCGAGGAATATGTAAGCAACGATGAGACCCGCGCAGTAAGCCATCAGACACATGCCGTGTAGATTTCGGAGCTCATGGATGAAGGCGTAGACAAAGAACGTCGCCAGTAGAAATGGTACCGACAGCATGAGACCTAAAAGAAACAATTAATTATAAAATGCTGCTGATAATAGAATATTTCCGTCGTGAACTTTTTCTACTTAAAATCTAAGAACAAAAGTATTTTAATACAAATTACTGTTTAGTTTTGAGTAAATGGAATATAATCTTTGAAAATAAAACAAAAGGAAACAATCTCTCACTAATGTTAACGTTGAATTGTATATTTATTTATTGTTACTACTATTTTTAGAATAAGTATGTAAAAGTACTGCAAAAGCTCGTAGCACATACTCGTAGCATTATTATTACGGAAATTTTCTTTGACCTAACTACAAATAACAAAATATTTATAGTTATGCGGGGTCCAATTAACAGTACATTAGCAGTTTAATGTTTAATGCATGCATTACGAATTACAGTGAAAACTGAAAAGTAATAAATACAAGTAGGATTTTTGGTTTTTCACCACTACCATCATTCTTCTGCTTCCTAATATCTACTGAAATCCCAATTATTCTAGTCGTAGGTAATTTTTTAAAACAAGTAAAGTTGCATTCAGCTGCCTGTTCAGTCCATATTCAAATCGGAATTGGTTATGTGCTCTTTTCAATAACCGTGAGAAATATTCCATAATAAATACAAGTTGACTTAACATGATTGGAAACCATTAAAAATAGTAGTAACTTTTAGTGTTACAGGTTACCTACAGAAACTTTAGATACAGATCGAATAATTTTTTAAAGAGTAAAGCTTGACCTCTTTATAAAACTCAATATCTCAATGAATAACAAACTTTTTATTATTATGTAAGTAGGTATGTAAACAAAAGAATAAATTAGTTTATACAAGAAAACAACACTTTTTACCGCCTGATCAAGGTAAGCTATAGATAATTTCCGCCATAAATCAACTGCTCTACGGAATTTCAATTTTTCAAAAAATTATTCAAAAACAATTATATTATTGTATTTCTGAACAACATATTATGAAATAAATATAAAGCATATAATACTGAATGTCATTTATAATAGGAGGATTTAATAACAGTGGGGACAAATGGGTCGACATTTTTAACACGAATGAGTAAAAACATTATTTTTGAAAGGCTTTAATATAAGTATAAGACATCACATTAAATAAATCCTATAATAAATAAATATTAATGTTTATACGCATTTCATTTCATTTTAATTTATAGTAGGATCCTAATATTATATTCTACTTCAAACTCTACATAATAATGTATGTATAATGTATTGAAATGCTGATCAAAGAAAATTATCCTTTCAACGTTCATTAGACCTTTTCAAGTTTCTATGAAAAGATTGCAAATTGAGCTTGTATTATTATTAGGTACAATCACTGAGAATACTTACGCACAATTTTATCCTTGTTACAAAAAAAAAATCTATTTTACAACATTTTCTATCTAATGATATTATATGCACACTTCGGAAAAGGTGACATACGGAACGACAAACAGACAGACATGACGATTGACGAATCGAGGGTTCCGTTTTTTGCCATTTGCTACGGAACTCATAAAAAGGAGAGTATATTATTATTTATTATATTAGAAAAATAGTGGTGCTTTAGGGTGGCTCTCGAAATTTCTATTTTAAATGTTTCGTGTTTGATAACACATCTAGACAAGAAGCGAAATGCTTATTCATATATCATTTCTCAGTAGAGTTTAAGTAGTGCCATAAAAAGATATAGATTAAGCAGTTAATTCGCGCAGAGGAACGAAAACAAATAAGTAAATAAATGGGATAAAATACATAATAAAATTCCATTACGTGATGAAGGTATGTAAGTGTACGTATGTGGTGCGTACAAAGCTAATTTGAGTAGAACTTGTAATGTCGTCCAATAGGCGTTCACGTTAATGGCTCGTAAAGTTTATTGCTCGCGGTTTGTTGAATAACACAATATTTGTTCAGCACTTAACTCCGCCAATATAAGTTACCAAAAATGCTGTATCGCTAATTTCTGCGATTTAATATTCCGCCAGTGTTTCATTGAAGTCTTTCGAAAAGGAAATTTGGTTGCAAATCTTATTTGAAATATTATCTAGATGCACTAAAATTATTTATATTAACTAGGTTAAGTTCATATTTTATTATTATATCCGCAGTGAATTCTATATATTCTTGCCAAATGTCATTAGTCCCAGTCGGTAATGTCTCGATTTTGTATTAATGAATAAACAAATGGGACGCACAAGGGACGCATATGTGTAGTCTATTAAATTCAGTTTGCTCTCTTAATATAGAATAAACAGTCAATAATTTGATAATGTGAAACCCATAATTTATATTTTATGGTGGCTTGAACCCAGGGCCTTGGCCTCAGAGCACATCACTGCATATTGTAAAGTATGGGGATATAATTTGGCTAATTTAGTAGTAAGATTTATTCTTTGTGTAGTCAATTTGATCAGTTGCCTGGGTTTCCTTATATTTGTTCAATGTCTGATTGTAGATGTGCTTTAGTATTGCACATTAAATGTTTGCAAAATTTATTATGTATTTCATTTCATTTCATCATCAAGCCATCTATCTCATTAATAGGTGATAATTTGATAAAATATATAAAACAGCCCATGAGCATTTCCAGAGTTACGGCCTCATGAATAATTGTGTCTAGTTGAATAAATAAACCATGAGTAAATATTACATTTATTTCTTGAACAAATTAATTGAAGCATGTTTCAAAAACTTCGCCCTAAAAATAAATAAGTAGCTAATTAGCTAATTATGTTTGTTTGAACGCGCTAATCTCAGGAACTACTGGTCCGATTTGAAAAATTCTAGAGACTAGAAAACCCATTTATCGAGGAAGGCTAAAGGCTATATTAGGTATATCATGACGCTAAGACCAACAGGAGCGGAGCAATGCGGGTAAAACCACAGGGCACAACTAGTTAAGAATAAGCCTTTATCTAGCATATTATTTCCACCCTTTAGAAAGAATAATAAAAATAACAATTTTTTGCACATCACTCAGATTAAGTAAACTATCCAACTAGGTACCTACACTTCTAAACTCTAAACCAAAGGAAACTTCGTAGTAGGTACAGTTTTAAGCGAACTATACGAAAACATACATGCATAAATAAAATATTTTCTTCGTACTGTCTAAACCTTCCTAGCCCCGATTTATCCTATGCTACCATTAATTCTGGATAGCTCTAGCACCTTATGGTTATGACCTTCATGATAATTGAACAATGCGTAAAAATTATTAAAACATTTACACTTACCAACTCCATAAGCTATATACAATACAGCACTGTCGTCTTCCACTTCATCAGGGTAACAGACTCCAGCCACCAGCCTCGGGGTCGGTGAACTATCATCTTGCATCATTTCAACGCAGAACATTGATGGTGAATGCAATAATGGATTGTTCATTGATACTTCATAGAGCGTCCCGTTCTGGAACAAAAATCGTTATTTTGGAAATATATACCTAAGTATATGTATAGGTAATATGGTTTTTATAGTATGGTAAGGTTTTATGGATTTAGTACTAGGCAATGATGACTCCCATAATTAGTTTGCCAGTCGTGTGTATTGCATTAACAATAATCGTTTAAAATTAATTGTTCATTGTGTATAGCCCAATACAAAGCAGAAGTTGATCTTTCTGCCCTAATAATATGGATATGCGATAAATAAAAAAAATGTTTCGTTATATTTCTTTGAGTTTCCTAAACAATAACTTCTAGAAATGACCAACATAAATTGACTGTATGACAGTAATTTATGTTGGACCTGTCAGGTTCCACTTAACCTGTTTATTAGCTTGAATAATTGCCATCATCTTAATTGAATTGCATATGCAAATACAGCTATGCAAATAATGTTGTTTTATCTTTTGGTTCCTACATAATAAATGGCTGATTACGATAGGATGAAAGAAACCTGTAGAAATAGGTTCATATATCTATCTAAATCCTACTCTCTTCTCACATTCTAAGCTTGAGGGATGTAATAAATCTCTTATGCTCTGAAAACATAGCAAAAATATGAATTGATGAAAATTGTATCATGTACTAAATTATATGAGATAACATAGGTACTACTTTTTATGAATTGTTTCCGACATATGGTAAACGTCAAGCAACAAGCAATATGTGGTTGCAATAACAAATCCTTCTATTAATAATAAACATGATCCCATACAATATTTAGAACTAATACTCATTTGTTGGTATTCCGTGTGAAAACTAAAATTTTAATCTAAAACACGTATCCGCGCCGCGGCCGTGCGAAACAAAACGTTTTGTTAAAAACAAATATTCCTTGAAACGCTGTATTTGTTGACACTAAAGGTCAATATTTATAATACAAGTCAGGAATGTGTTCACAATTCACATTCGAAACCGACGAAATGTATCATGTATGAAGAGGTATATTAGTCATAGTATTTGAAACAATATAGCTTTGTATGCGGTTGAAAGGTGATAATAGAAAAACAAATTGCGCTCCTCAATTTGTTTAGAGTAGAAAAATTATTGTGTTAAATTTGGAATTGGTTATCAATTCGGCCGGTATGTTTTTTTTTATGTATGTACACGGATTACTCCGAGGTTTCTGAACCGATTTACGTGATTCTTTCTTTGTTCGATGCGGGATGGTGTCGAATTAGTCCCATAAAAATTTTATTCGGATCGGCCCAGTAGTTTTTATTTTATGAGCATTTTTGTCTGTACTTGATGACTTATTTGAAATGTAGCAAGTAACTTTGATTCACTTCCCGGTAACCGATTGAGCTGAAATTTTGTATACGTATGTAAGTTGGATAGCGATGAAACATTCTAATAACATAGAGCTGATTTGATGATGGAATCGGAAGGTGGCCATAGGAACTCAGTAATATATTGACTCAACTTTATCGAGTTTGGGCTCGTTTGATTCGTGTTGAAAAATACACTAAAAAGTATTAAATAAAAAGCACTAAGCACTTAGTATTAAGCCGATGCACCGACATCAAACCTTTTTAGTAAATAGCACATCTAAATAATATGTAGTAATTAATAATATCAAATCTTTTTTATTTTTTACTTTTCCGTTTTTGAAGTCGGTTGTTTTTAACGTAGTTTTTATGTAGGAGTAATCTCTTGAAGATCCGGTCATGAAAATTCTTCATGTAGTCCTGGGTCAAACGGGAGAAGCCAAGCGATGCGACTAGTTATAAATATTATAATCACAGAGCAAATTGTAATACTCTATATTATTCTAAATGTATGTAGTATTATTTTTTGAAAAAAAAACATAAGGATAGATGTGACTTTCTAATATGTGACTCAAGATAATATTTTTATTGTTTTTTCTATTTGCAACCGAATTTGGGTTTCTAGTGGTAAGCGATCACCATCGTGAACATTCGCAGAAGTTGGGTTTTTTTTTAAGTGGGGAAATCTTGCATAGATACCCACCGGCCTCCGGGGTGCATAAGTAGGGCCTCTACAAATGCATTGATAAGGAAAGGATTGACTACACTACAGAAATAAAGTAATGAACTGGATGAGAAAAAAGAAACAGGCCTCAGGTACCTAGGTATATAACACAACGACATATAACAATTAATTTACAAGCTTTAAAACATACTTTTCCAAAATTACAAGGAATGCACATAAAGTTTGCTCACACCTAAAAACTTCCTTAAGTTCTGTTTTTAGATGCCTCCTTTCAAAACACCACTTAAAACAATATATTTTTAAGCGTCTCAAATGTAAATATTATTGTGGAATGAAATGACGTGATGAACGATTTGTTCCAATAATCGCATCTTATCTTGAATTTTGTTTGTTAGAAAGATGCGGTAATATTTTTTTGCTTTATGTATGAAAAAGTTTATAGACACTTCCGATTATTACTGAATGATTGAGTGACATTATAAGAATAGATATTATTTACCTATTCGGTCGTTACAATTAATGTTAAAGCACAGAATACATAATAGTAGCTAAACGCTACAGAACGGACACTCTCCGCCTCCCGCCAAAATTAAACTTACCTCACCCCGCGCGATCGTGATTAAAATGGGCGGTGGGCCACATTTTTCTGCAAGGACGATACGCAACGAAGATTGACAACATTAATCAAATTGACAAAGTAATTTTATTATTTTGGATTTGTGATTATCGTTCTTCGTAGAAAATGGTTAGATATTGTGCTGTTTACGGATGTATTTCATCAGAAAAACGCGATTTTTTTTTTACGCTAGTCAAAAATGTGCCAACCTTAAAGCGTTAACACACACATTTGCAGTCTCTACAGTGTGACTGTCAAAACGATGATTTTGTATGGAGTGTCCGGGGTGTGGTTAAAGTTCAAACTCAAACTAGAGACTACCTTTAGAAGAGCTTTTGAATCGTCAAAAGCTCAAATAGATTTTTTAACTACCTCATTATTTGCCATTGTTGAAAATTATATGTATAATGTTGAGTGGTCATACCACAGGTCATACGGTTCTGCGAAAAACACGGATTCGAATCCTTTATTTTTATATTCTTTAACATTTTTCAGTCAATTGAGTGTAGGTACATAACAATGATGATAAGACGATAGAGTCAGTCACCATACCTAATAGAGAATAATTCAGGCAATGTACATTTTTATAAAAATTATTATTAAGTATTTTTTGATACAAATATCACATATCTGAAAAGTACAAACCTCCTGAATATATATTTCTTCTTCCATGAAATTGGAGGGCACAAGATATTTCTCACAGGATATTTTGTACATGTAGAAGAAACGTTCAAGGGCAGATATATTTGTTGGTTGAGTTCCTTTAAAAACAGGTGGGTTGAAGGGATTTATTTCTGGTATGTTCATATCAGTACAGGATCGGTTCAGAAAGGCTTGACCTGGATCACAACACCTCCACAAGCACAATCGTCCAATACATGGACACCCAAATGTTGTCGTGTTTCCATCTTCCACGAAGTCGTACCATTTACCTTTGGGGTATTCGATGCCATTGAAAATTATTGAATCATTTTCATACTTAACTCCCTCACTTATATCCAAACTCTCATCCTTAGAACAAAGTCGGTCACATTTGACAGTACACACTATCAGCAAGAATAGCACGACGCACTTCATTTCGCAGAATTATAAAATCACTATTTCACCTTAAACTAAACTGTACAGTAGTATTTAACTCATTAAAAAAGTGCATTATTTTGACAATTTGTATCTGAATTAGCTGTGACTAATAATTAACATGAAATAAATCCGTATATGGAGAGTTTATCGTGTGTAAAATGTTTATCATAGCACTCGTGAGGTAATACGATGTATCATTTTAAATGTGATAAGAGATAAGACTAGGTAGGTCGCGGTCGCGATTGCTTCTTACGGACGTCGGGCTCGAATCGTACGTCCTTTCAGACTGCCGGCTGAAACTTCATTCCGTAGTTTGATGTAAAAGCGAAGTGAGGCAATGCTAATAGCTTTATCATCAGTTGCGGGAAGCTCAGAATGACTCTGTAGTTTGTAGTATGTCGATTCCATAAATTACCTCGGGTTTTCTCTACGCATTATTCTTGTCTAGGTGCGGTAAAGTGTAAGGTGTTGCTTGCATAATGCTACGATATATCAGTATATTATGACCTACATTTATAAAGTAGATTTGTGGCAATTTTTTATTAATACCTTCTGAACAACTGAAATTTCTTGATTTATCGCTTAAATTATTGACCTTTACATAATATTATAGTGTGAGACCCATTCGTTAAAAAGTCTTCAAATAACGATTTTCGTGGGACTCACCTCCGCCATACGAACTACTGATATCCACTTAATCGGCATGTTTTTCTGAACACAAAAAGTGCGGTTGTCACTTCCTAGGGGTATGGAGGGGGGAGCTATGACGTAGCAAAGATGGCCGTCGGGCCATTCTATTGTGCGGTATATCTAGATAACTACTCGACCGATTTACTTAAAAAGGGTGTCAGTTGAAAGATAATTAAATAAACATTATTTCATTCCTAGGATTCATTAATGTAAAACTAGTAACAACTGAAATATTTTCAAAAAACAACATTTTATGAAATAAATATTTTTTTTTAATGTAAAAAACTCGGTAACCGTTAGAATTATGAGAATTTAGCTTATTATAAAACATATACCTACTTTAATCACCTTTCTAATGAACCTTCAATAATGACAATCGAGCAATAAACAACGGAACTACAGCCTATTAATTGAGCGTCGGTAGCGCCGAATTAGCCCTTTGTTGCTATGAATCATCTTGAAATTATCTTTACATATAAAAAAATCGTAGGAAAGTCAAAACTGTATATTGAATATTTATTTAAAATAATACTTGGGGCGTGATCTACAATAGATACCGAAGCCAAAATTATAGTTTTTAGAATTTTTGTCTGTTTGTCTTTATGTATGTCCGGGTTAAACTCAAAAAGTACTCATAGATTTACTTCAAATTTGGAACAGAGATATTATGAGACATGAGAAAAGACATAGGATAGGTTTTATCCCGGAAATACCCCGGAAACGGGAACTATGCGTGTGTTTCTTTGACTACGCGGACGAAGCCGCTGGCCGAAACTCGAAAGCTGTGTAAAATATTTATTTTATTTATTACTCTTTAATAAAACAATACATGGGAAACATTTTGATCATTTCAAATTATAGCCAATATTGGACGCAAAGTTGAATCCAATGTGTGGCCGCGGCTTAAGAGCCACCTTCCAGGCATTTTATTGGCAGAATATAAACGCAGCAAGGCCCACGCTACTTGAACTCATAGACTCTAGCTGAAAGGTTGAGGACAACAAACTGTTGCCAATTACTTCATCAGTAAAGTCAATTTCATTGAAAAACCTCGAAGTGATATCATGTCAATGTAAAGCTGGTTGCCGTTCATCCCGTTGTGGATGTAGTGACAAAAAACAAAAGTGCTTGGAAAGGATATGCCACGTCGGATACAAATGTTTTAAAAAGTTTAATTATGTAGAAGATATTGATCAGAATAATGACGATAATAGGTAATTAGGTAAGTTTCTGCTCACATAAATCTCAGGAAATTTAAAAAAATTAAAATTATTATTCATAATTTTATTATTTCCTTGCCTTTTTTTCGAACTACCATCGTAATTTCAGTTAGCTTGTTACCTTTTGCCCAGGTTGGCTAGAAGAGATCACTTCTAAGTGATAAGGCCACCTAATAAACTATACTGTTTTTTCTTTGTTTTGTATGAATTAGCAATAAGTTTCCCATGTATTGTTTTATTAAAGAGTAATAAATAAAATAAATATTTTACACAGCTTTCGAGTTTCGGCCAGCGGCTTCGTCCGCGTAGTCAAAGAAACACACGCATAGTTCCCGTTTCCGGGGTATTTCCGGGATAAAACCTATCCTATGTCTTTTCTCATGTCTCATAATATCTCTGTTCCAAATTTGAAGTAAATCTATGAGTACTTTTTGAGTTTAACCCGGACATACATAAAGACAAACAGACAAAAATTCTAAAAACTATAATTTTGGCTTCGGTATCTATTGTAGATCACGCCCCAAGTATTATTTTAAATAAATATTCAATATACAGTTTTGACTTTCCTACGATTTTTTTATATGTAAAGATAATTTCAAGATGATTCATACCAACAAAGGGCTAATTCGGCGCTACCGACGCTCAATTAATAGGCTGTAGTTCCGTTGTTTATTGCTCGATTGTCATTATTGAAGGTTCATTAGAAAGGTGATTAAAGTAGGTATATGTTTTATAATAAGCTAAATTCTCATAATTCTAACGGTTACCGAGTTTTTTACATTAAAAAAAAATATTTATTTCATAAAATGTTGTTTTTTGAAAATATTTCAGTTGTTACTAGTTTTACATTAATGAATCCTAGGAATGAAATAATGTTTATTTAATTATCTTTCAACTGACACCCTTTTTAAGTAAATCGGTCGAGTAGTTATCTAGATATACCGCACAATAGAATGGCCCGACGGCCATCTTTGCTACGTCATAGCTCCCCCCTCCATACCCCTAGGAAGTGACAACCGCACTTTTTGTGTTCAGAAAAACATGCCGATTAAGTGGATATCAGTAGTTCGTATGGCGGAGGTGAGTCCCACGGAAATGTATTTTATTTCAATTGGGGACTGTACTATTATCTCCCCTTCTTCCTTCGAGTTACTTAGAAACGAGCTGCGTGATACCTAACCGAAGTACCTATCCTACCTACCTGAGCAAAGGATTTTTTCAGATAAGTAACGAAAATGCTAAAATTTACATTTACATCAGTATGCATATACAATATACATACCTAAGTAGGGTTAAAACATGCAGGGAGAAATTCAGAAAATCTATTTTTTTTGTATTTGGACAATTTTTTTTTATTACAAAAATTGATTTTAATAAACTTTATTTTAATACTATCTGTGCTCCGCGGTTTTACCCGCATTGCTCCACTCCTGTTGGTCTTATACTACGGCCACACTACCGTGATATGCCAATAATTATTGCCACAACTTTAACAACACCTTGGTGTAACCACGACTTATGGCCATAATTCTACAATGCCAATCAATATGACAAATGGCGGTAGGCAATAGCTCCGGCGGCGGTATTCTTTCGCGCATCAAAGAAGATTACCGCGGTAATTATTGCGTATGCGGCCACACTACCGTTTGTCCAGTGTGCAATATGAGCTCACCGGCGACGCACGTATCGACCGACATGGAGTGGTCAAATGAAAAAGCGCTCGATGGCGCAAATTTTTAGAATTCTTGGAATTCTTCTCTTTGCGATCTTGGGGATACCCAACAGAAGAACTATAAAAATCGCAGTGTACACAATGATGCGTGGCGTCGGATCAAACAAAATTTATCATTTCCAAGTACAATAGATGATTTGAAAAAGAAAAAATCCTTTTTAAAAAGAAAGAATCCTTGATGAATTATTACAGAAACCATATTATATATTAATTATTAACTAATATTTTTTTTGCTGCGGTAAATGCCAATAATTACCGACATATCTAGGTAAAAGGCTTATTAGACCACCCAATTTTTAGGGACCCTAACCCTAACTAAGAGTGGTGTAATAAGACTTAGGGAGTTAGTGTCCCGATTTAGGGCGATCGGGTCTGCCCGATCTGCCTAGCTCCCTAAGCGCCCTGCAGATTGGGTAATGTAATAACGTTTAGGGCGGTTAGGGAGCTCAGTTGCCGCGCGACTAGTGCGTGGAGTGGCTGCTTTTGTATGTAAGGTGTCACCAAACTCAACAAGTGTTCAAATTGTTCTGCACCTACCTACTCTAATTAATCCCGGTTCAAGCACGCTTGGTAAGGTAGTGTGGCCGTAGCATTATGGATGATATAATTATAGCCTATAGCCTTCCTCGATAAATGGGCTATCTAACACCGAAAGAATTTTTCAAATCGGACCAGTAGTTCCTGAGATTAGCGCGTTCAAACCACCAAACTCTTCAGCTTTATACTAGTATAGATTTCAACTATTTTTTCTTCTTATAAATTACAAAATAAATTTAGCTAGGTACATGACTTATGGATTCTGCATACCTATACTTAATAAAAAAATGTGGAAACCATTTTCTCATCATTTTATTCAGCTAAACAGTTTATGACCTTCTTATTCCCTACATTTATGCGAAATTAACACGATTTTATTTAAGTATTCTAAAGAAAATCTGTGAGAAAATCTATGAAGAAAATAATCATTAATGAGTGTTCGGAGAAAGAATGCTAGTAATGATACTTTAATAAATAAAATATTTTAGGACATTTTTCACATACGGGACGATCTGATCCCATACTAAGCCTTTCGCTGTTTTCGCTTTTGTTTTGTTTGGCTGATAAACATACATACCTATTATATAATTTAAATAACTATACTCGATAGATAATTAACTCTCAGTCATAGAGGAAACATCGATGTTCGTCACACAAATATTTGCCCTGGGTGGGAATCGAACCCACGACCTCTGGCGATTCAAATTCTTCGAAGGCGGAGTCGCTATTAAGCCAACCGGCCTGCCAATATTTTAAGAATACCATCTGTAGGTAAAGTATTGCACTATCGTATTTTTATCACCAACGTATTTTATTTAGCCGCTGTAATTAAAGTACTTACCAATAGATGGCGTTGGATATAAAAATGGATACAAAATTAACAATTATGTAATTTTATGTACCAAATACTTCCTATTTACGTGTTTTGATAACGAAAATTACCTTTTTTTCAATTCTAATAATAATTATACACCTTATTAATAATTACATCATAATATATCCATGTGTGCATATTAACTATAAAGTACTAACAGATAATATATTAATATATTACATTACATAATATATGCAATATGCTAGTAGTACTAACAATAATAATTATCAGTAAAAAAAAATTGGTTGTCTGTAAAGTCGGTTTACTGACGATAGTTGAACGACGGTTGAACGTGACAACGTCCGATTGTGCTTCTTTGTCGCTCGTTCCGCGCTCTCGCTTGCACTTCAAGCTTAAGGAACGCCTCAGAGCGAGGCCGCATGAGTCATGTTTTTTCGTGCGTGCAGCCGGCTCTATCGAATTATAAGACGTTGTCACGTCAAAAATTAAAAATTGAAGATAAATTGTAATAATATAATGGTGACCTAATGCATTTATCAAATAAACTTTTCTGTATCTAAAATTGTTTTTATTAGATCATGTTTTTAATTTGTCAATTCAACAAGAGATGGCGCAAATATACATTTATAACTTTGTTCGGGGCTTCCCCGAATGTTAAAAGAACATAAAGGAATAAACTGTCTATATAGACAAAATAATCAATGATACTCAACTGGGATACCAGAATTTTGGTATTTGCCAAAATATAGGCAAACCGCGGAAAACAAAAAACAATTAAGTTAAGTTGATTAAATTACGTACCTAGGTACTACGTATCTTGTAAATATTTTTTACTATAATTTTAACATAAATTATAAACACGCAATAAATTACCCATTTATGCACTCTTGTACCCTTGAAATACTTACATTGAATTGTAACATCGACCCTGTCTAGATTTTGCAGATATATGTTTATGAAAAAGGAACAAGTACGAAAACGAGACAATTTATTCAATTGCAGTAATCTATTTTGAAAACTTCCATTATAGGAAAATATTTTATTAGTTTTATTGCATACTAGCTGTGCCCGTGACTTCGTCGTGGTGGAATTATTTAAGTATACTCTATGTTAATCCTTATTATATCAACTATCAGCTAGTGAACGTCCCGTGAAAATCAATGCAACAAGATAACAAATCCCAAAAAATACAGTCGAATTGATAGAACAACCTTTAATTTTTTGAAGTAGGTTAAAAATTGTATAAATGTTATTTTGGTATATGTACCATTGTACATACTTACATACATTAATAATTTATAAGCATTTAGAAAATAGGGTTAGGTACCTATTACAAACACTCCAATTTGATTATTTTTAAAGATGATACATTGCAGGCAAAAATTTCGCATCTGGTAACACTTGTACAGTGACTGTTCAAGTATGAGTGCATGCGAGATAATGATTCGATATCCAATATAACTGCGTTTCGTGCATGCTAGGCAGCCAGCTGCCGCCTGCCAACAGAATCAAATTCTTCAGTAAGAGTCGTGCACCCGTCGGTGTTGTGTCTCGAGGGACCTTCAACGTTTAAACTTTAAAGGTAAAATTTACATCTTAATAATATAATATTGTACTTATCTAATTTTGAGTACGAATATTATAGGTACATACGTTTGTTAATTAATTAATGACTTTACCTAATCATTAAAATTTAATTTTAGAATAAAGGAGACCATTTTTTTTTGTTTGGAGAATAGGCCCACCTCAATTTCTTAGCGTATATTAATGAAATGTGTGTTAATTTGTTCCTTGAAGTCCCCAGATTACAGTGGTGACATTACTGACATTACTTTTACATGTTTTAACCTTCGTATCTTTAGAAATACGTGTGCAAACATTCACCTCATTACTACATAAAAACTAACTGATAATGAGCGATTTGTCTTGTGTGATCCATCCGAATCATTGGGTACAATATATTTAAATAAATGAATAAATAAATATTAGAAAACATCATATACATTGTCACGATTCCAAGCTCGGAAATCGGACACAACGGAGGTACCACGAACACAGAGACCCGATTTGGTTATAAATAGTATAGAAAATAGATGTGGGTGTACCTCAAGTGTCTGGACCTTGATGCGATTTTAGCGATTGGGAAAACTGATTCAGAAATTATTAGTTAAGTAGGTAGGTATTTAGGTAGTACGTGATATTTTAGACTAGGAGTAGGTACATAATATTAGGATAGGTATCCATTTGCACAGCTATTCTATTATTCATGTTCAATTGTAATATTAAACGCTCATATGTTGTAGCAATTTCATTTTAAAATAGGTAAAAAAAACATTGTTTACATTCATTGCAAACATTGACGCAGGGGGCTACGAGTTACGACAGGAGGAATCTGACATATTCCGTCAAAGCAGCCAATAGAATTATAGAACGTTTCGTTACACGGATTTTTTTAGCTGAGTAGAAACAAATTGTTTTATTTGATAAATGACAGGATTTAAAATCGCTATAAATCATATTCTTCCATATAAATAAGAATAAAAACAGTTTCTAAAGTGGTTTATTGAAGACAATTTTTTTCGCTTTTTGGTTTTATTTTCATTCTATCGATAAAAACGTTTCGTTCCAGTTTTTTTTTAATGTTGGGCGTTGGCCATTGTTCTTGGTTTGTAGCCCAGTTATAATAATGTACTCTGTGGTTTGTAGACAGCACACTACAGCAGGGATGATATCAAAGGCTTTTTAATTCGATTTCATGATTCCGGTTTCGTTTGTAAAACAACGAAGTTACAAAATTCATAGTATAATTTTATATTTTTACACGTTTTTTTTTATGACTAAGTATACGTTTAAAAACGAACGCTTCAAACAAAAAAAAAAGCATTCAAATGCATTCTGCCGTACTTTCTTTTGTTTATATTAAAAGGATTATGAAAAAAAAAGTTTGTTTTTGCTTTGAATCATTAGATACTTATATAATATAATAATAATTATTATCTATATAAGTATTTATTTAAAATTATATATGTATGCTTATCAGCCATCTGATTTCCATAACACAAGCGAAAGCTTAATAAGGGATCAGACTTAGGATCAGATCGTGCCGTGTGTGAAAATTGTCCTGAAATATTTATTTATTTATAATATTGTTTTCTTCCAGAAATGGGGCTTCTTGCGGCAATAGCTGTGAACGTTGTCGGTGGCGCGGCTATATACGCCACAGGTGGTCTGGCGACCGCTTGGGTAGCGCCCATGTTGGGCTTCGGCAACGCTGGCATAGCGGCCGGTTCGGTCGCTGCAGGCGCGCAGTCGTACTACGGCAATTTGGTCGCTGGAAGCATTATATCCAAGCTGACTGCGGCCGCCATGGTTGCACCTACTCCTTAGGTAATTTGTATAATTTGTGGTATTACTGACCTTCGGATTTACTCGAAGTGAAACAATTTATATTTTCAGTTTTGTTGTGTATAATGAAACAAGTTTATTAAATCTGTCAAGTTGGTAGTTTAGTATATCTGAAAATTCTCCAATACCCATATTTTAATTATTTATCAGCTAAATTGGCCCAAAAGTTATATACTTGACCTCAACACCAGGGCGCTAAGGCGCGAAACCTGGAAACTTTTGGTGTCGGAGGCCAAGATCCTCTTTGGGTCGTTGCGCCGGTGAAGTAAGTAAATTGGCCCAGCCGTTCTCGAGATTTATCGAGACTAACGAACATAGGTATAGGTACTTAATAGATTTTTTTAATAGAGATGGATTAGTTACATACAATTTATTTTTTATTTCAAAATTCAAATAATTAGATACCTACAAATTTTTAATCAATTTGCAATTATCAGGGATTACACACTACCGACTCCTGTGGTTATATCCTTTATGTTAGAATTAGACAAACAAATTTTAGAAAATTATTAAAAGTGGGTATAAGGTAAGGTATTCTGCTTTATTATAAACTTATGATTTTTGTTTAACACTGTTGTTTTTGTTTCAGGTTGGCCATTTTGAACTTATATGTAGTCGGTAGTCCTGTACTCCTGTCCATATATTTTGGAATAAAATATGTATGCGATCCAGGCCCACGTGTTTTATTTTCTCCTATACGAAGGAATTAGTGTTCCTACCCTGAAATGAATATTATATTGTGCAAGATAAAATGAAAATAGCAAGTACCTAATACCTATAAACTCCGAAAATTAATTTGCCACGCTCGTTAATTGAAATAATTGACAAAATTACAGCACAATATTACAATATGTGCTGTAATTTTGTCAGTTATTGTCAGTATTACAATATTGTAATACTGTGATTACAGCCTGTACTTTTATTGTATCATTTTTATAGATTACTAGCGACCCGCCCCGGCTTCGCACGGGTGCAATGCTGATACTAAATACACTACAGAAAAACTGTGAACGTTGTAACTTGTATATAAAAACATAGCGGCCCGCTCCGGCTTCGCACGGGTATAAAATAGATAGCCGGGCGTCCGGCCGGTACCGCCGCAAACGCTACGTCCCGCAATTTTTAAATCTGTAATATCTTCGAAAATATTCTCTTAAATCATACGGTGTAAAGGGCCATATAGATCTATATTAAATGAACAATGTATTGAAGGTATTTAATTGGTTAAGGATTAATGCTGTATTGGTTAAAATCGCATCGAAAAATAGCCATTATTTGTCGTAAAACGTAAATGACAAAAGAAAGTTATTGTGGGTTATCCATAAGAGATAGACATATACCATCGCGGACTTTTCTGTAGACCTTTTCAATGTGTATAATACTTAGTACATTATTTTGATAAAACTCGTAGGGTTCAGCCTGCGTTTGCAATGTAAGCGGAAAAAATGTAATTTTTTACGACATCACATTAGAAACCTCAAAAATAACAGTACTTCTCCACTATTTAATGGATGTTATTATACATATAAACCTTCCTCTTGAATCACTCTATCTATTAAAAAAAACTGCATCAAAATCCGTTGCGTAGTTTCAAAGATTTAAGCGTACAAAGGGACATAGGGACAGGGAAAGCGACTTTGTTTTATACTATGTAGTGATAGTGATAATTTATACCATATTGGTTATCGATGATTAATGAAATGTCTGTTTCAAAATTGATAAATCAAATGAGGGGAAAACTAAAATATCTCAACTATTTGGCTAAAATAATACAAAGAAATACCTTCGGTTATCTATTTTAAACTGACTTGAAAAAAAGATGTTTCTCAATTAAATTTTAAGTATTTTTTTTAATAAAGTAACAATCATTTAATAATAATCCCAACAAATTACATGTATTATAGTATAAGTACATAATATGTAGGTATATAATTATATAGGGTAGGTATGTGACTAGAATTTATTTTTCGCTTTTTTTTGTGAGTAACCTGCCATATGTAGATACTAGATTTCCGCCCGCGGCTTCGCCCGCGTTTTCAAAGGAAAACCCGCATAGTTCCCGTTCCCGTGGGATTTCCGGGATAAAACCTATCCTATGTGTTAATCCAAGTTACCCTCTATATGTGTGCTAAATTTCATTGTAATCGGTTCAGTAGTTTTTACGTGAAAGAGTAACAAACATCCATACATCCATACATCCTTACAAACTTTCGCCTTTATAATAATATTAAGATAAGATTAAGATGGTTACAAGGTAAATTAGCTTGGAGAAATTTTTGCATATGTAGTGGTGTGTATATTACTCAGATCTTAGAGCGCGTTTCCACTATATCGTTCTGGCCTATACAAAAATGTTTCGATATCCTAACATTACTATTTAATTTTATACTTATTCCTAGCAACACTTTTGTTTTCAATAAAAACAAGTTTTTATTTGAAAGAAAATGGTTTTGACTTTATAAAAAAAAATATATCATTCAATTTTACGTCCTTGAGCAAACGACAAGGCGACTACCGTGAAACAATAAAATATCGTGTCCATAATAATTTGTTTCATAATTAATATTTGACCATAATAATTACGAAACAAAACAAATAAATAAATCGTCACTTGATAGTGGAAAGTGGAAACACGCACAAAACCAGAATAAACCAGTTTACGCTGTCCGCAGGTGCCACGTGCAGTCGTTTGGTACCGTTAGAACATAAAGCACATTTCATTCAAAAATTATAATTATTATGTACGTAGTTTAATTGATAAATTTTGTATTTGTTGATTGTTGTTATTATTTGTTATTATTGTTATAATATTTGTTGAAGTGAATTACATGTCCCGCAGCCGGAGGCCCCAAATGAAAACTCAGATGTACTTTAAAACTACATTTAATAGCTAAAATGAGACTTTTACACCCATGTCTGCACGATGCAGACCGGAGTTAAAGAATGAATTTATACAGTTTAATAATTATAAAGACGTAAGCTTGGATGCTAACTAAGGGAAATCGCATCCACATTCTATTCCCGTGCGAACGGCGTATTCAGCAGTTTTGTATGAAGGCAGGGCCATAACTAGTGTTTAATTTGTGTGTAAGTGTTGTAACTTTATATTGTTAATTCAATATGGCTCCAGTGTTAAAACATGGTCGAGGCAAGCCTTTGACTTCTCAAACTAAAGAATTAAACTTTAAATGTCGTTTCTTTTTCAGGTTAGTAAATTTTTCATTTTAGTAACATTGTTAATGTAAAATTTATATGTATGTTAAATGTGCAAATATTAAAATAAAGTCTCATCTTTTTCAGAGGAGAAACACATATAGTTTAATTTAAAATCCCTTATATATACAGGGTTACTTGTAAAACACCGGCAACCTCGCAGGACAAGATAGCTAACATCATAAGTAACAACATTTCGACTTTTGATAATTTGTTAGATTTTATTTTCATACAAAAATAAATATTCATTTAATTTTCCGTCTGAATATTATAAACTCTACGCCTCCCAAAAATTACGTAAACAAAAAGCGAACGAGAGGGGGAAGGGGGCGTCGCGTCGTCCATCCGATAATTAATAGAACATAGACTTACAAATGTAAGGAGAGTACAATAAAAGTTTAAAAAATCATTTAAAAATAATTTATTGCGTTATGCCAAAAGTCGTAGAACAAATGTTGTTACTTATGATGTTAGCTATCTTGTCCTGCGAGGTTGCTGGTGTTTTACAAGTAACCCTGTATAAAATAAAAACTAAAAATAAAATGTTGTTTTATTTTATTTGCTGACCATACACTACTACAAACGCAAAAATTTCTCCAAGCTAATTTACCGTAATACGTATAGACTACAAGCCCGCATAGGAAAAAAATATGGGTCAAATGAACCACCAGAGGACATATCTAGAACGACAGAAGAGCAATAAATAATAAGATTCATCACTATGCCGTCCCTTGTAAGCTGTCCAACTGAGTGCAGATGAGAATTGAAAAGTACAGGTAGACTCGGTAAATTTTGGTCATATATTTTTGTACGGCATTCTTAACCATCGATAGATCCATTAAAAATAATAAGAAACCGCTCAGTGCCGTACAAAAATGGTGGTCCACCAAGTCGGAATTTTTATTTAATTTCCGAGAGTTACCGGGGGTAAATTTGGTCATTTGACCATGTACGGCATCTGTGTCATACTATTGCTATACTGCTTTTAATCCATTATTCCGCAACGCCGTACAAAATCATGGGGACAAGGGGAAAAAATCGAGAGTTGTAATCCCCTCTCTTTCCCCACTCCAGGGGGTCATTTGACACAACACGAAATAAATTTATTTTTAAAGTATTTTATGCATAGATAATATTTTTTCATGTGCCGTACATTTTCGTTGGTTCAAAGGGGAAAAATCTGAAAAAGAAAAAAATCCATATAACGAAATGTTTGCGTTATATTTTGATAATAAAATATAAATATACATTAATATTAAGAAGCTCGAGGTGGTTAATTATCACCTTGGAAAGTCGGAGTCAGGTGGAATGGACTCCGTTAAATTGATGAACTAATAAAAAAGCTATGAACGAAAAGATGTGAATTATATGCAATCAGCCCATGAATACAGGTAAAGTCACAAGCAAATGCTAGTAATATATACATATTCAAAATGTACAAGTAAAGCGCTTTCAAATGATACCAAACACGGCATATTTATCTTAACTTTATTTTTTTACTCTGTATGTTTTGTCCGCTAGAGGGCGCCACATTAGATTTTGTGAAACCCCATATAGCCTTTAGCTAGCTGGTCGCTGGTTATCCAGTGAACAATTCAGACGCTTCTAATGATATGTCATTTGTCGAATTCTGTTATGTAGTTTAGAAGTTACGAGGGAATAGATGAACATACATACATGACCTGTCAAAATCATAACCCTCCTTTTGCTTTGCCGTAGTCGGGTAAAAATATGTTAATGCCGTGCTGTATCAGATGGCCATAAAGCACCCTTAAAATTGTAGCTTTCGTCGCTTTCATCAGCCTAAAAGATGTGGTCTGCACAAAAATGTACGGCATTGTTTTTTCCTAATTTATCTATGTTAATACTATTTAAAACAACGAATAAAGTGTAGAAAACTATTATATTTCATTAATCTACGATGTTTAAACTTTAACAAAATTTCCGGTTTTGCATTTCTCTATAACTTTTTTTAGAACGGTTTCTTTTGAACGGCAATACTATACAACAGTTGAATTTTACAATATCATGTTAAAAAAAAAGTTCCCGTACAGGGTCAAATGACCTTACAGCTCTTTATATCAAGAATATGATGAAATTAAGATGATTATTGGTATACATTTAAAAGAACAATTATTTTTTGACGGCATTGCTTTTAATAGTACTTTTGAGTGCTAGATAATGTTTTGGAACCGAAGCCGTACTTAGTCAAATGACCCCCTGGAGTGGGGAAAGAGAGGGGATTGCAACTCTCGATTTTTTCCCCTTGTCCCCATGATTTTTGTACGGCGTTGCGGAATAATGGATTAAAAGCAGTATAGCAATAGTATGACACAGATGCCGTACATGGTCAAATGACCAAATTTACCCCCGGTAACTCTCGGAAATTAAATAAAAATTCCGACTTGGTGGACCACCATTTTTGTACGGCACTGAGCGGTTTCTTATTATTTTTAATGGATCTATCGATGGTTAAGAATGCCGTACAAAAATATAAGACCAAAATTTACCGAGTCTACCTGTACTTTTCAATTCTCATCTGCACTCAGTTGGACAGCTTACAAGTGACGGCATAGTGATGAATCTTATTATTTTTTGCTCTTCTGTCGTTCTAGATATGTCCTCTGGTGGTTCATTTGACCCATATTTTTTTCCTATGCGGGCTTGTAGTCTAGTATACTGTATGCGTAAGTCCATTTACTGTTTTTACAAAAGTCTTAACTAGTGCTAATTATTGATTTAGAGATTAAGGATTGTACCTACTTATAGGATTTATAAAATTCGACCAAAAAAAAACACGAAATAAACAATAAACAGTAAGTTTTATTTCATTTATCGACATTATTTAGCATTAGCACATTATTTGCGCATCATATCGTAGTAGAGTCCCTTGAGCGCGAGCAGGCGGTCGTGCGAGCCGCTCTCGGCGACGCGGCCGGCGTGCAGCACGCAGATGCGGTCGGCGTCGCGCACGGTGCTCAGCCGGTGCGCGATCATCACGCACGTGCGCCCCGCCTTCGCCGCGTCCAGCGCTTCTTGTACCACCTGCACTCAATGTGCTTCCTTTAACACCTATTATATTTGTTGGCAAGCGACAATCGATACACGAAAGAACAAAAAAAGAGCGTGTCAGAAGTGAAACTTCTTTGGCAAGATTCAACGATTGCAAAACCGTCGCCTTACTCCATGCCATCGACCACACAACCACTGTGGTTGTGTGGTCGATGCTCCATGCCATGACGCGACCTCAGCGCACTTAAAGAAGTTTCACTTCAAAATATGTATTCGATCGATACCTACATTATATGCAACAAGTTTATTTACAACAAAAGACTAGCGTAATATTAAGCCGGCGCCAGACATTGGGATCAAAGTTTGAGCACACATTTTCAAAACTTTGATCAAACTTTATATGCACAAATGTATCCGGCTCTTAGATCCGGCTAGACTTGTCTTTCAAATGATTTACGGGCACAGTTACCGCAAAGATGGCTCACAGAATAGACGACGATTTTGATGACTCCGTCAGACTGTTTTATTTGGGTGCCTTTAATTTTTTTGTTTGAAGTAGCTCAATAAATAATTATATTACTTTGTCATTACACCACTCCATTATTGACGCTCAAAATACCAATTGCATACAACTGCTCCGTTCAGCGGCGCACACGCGACTAAACACTGCAACAAGTGTGGCAGGCCGCACAAACTTTGAACTTTGTTTACTTTGATGTGCGCACTAAAAACCGACACATGATGGCAAACTACAAATATGTGTTCAAACTTTGCACAAATACGCAAATGTCAGTGCCACACTTCGCGACTTTGTAGTTATTTGCGTATTTGAACATATGTCTGGCGCCTGCTTTATAGTAACATCTTTTCTGTGCCTACAGAGCATTCCTAACCAGAATATAGAAAAAAAGAAAGATCACATAGATGTAAACATCTACCAAACATTAGCCGTGTTAACTTTAATACACTAGCAATGACACTATAACGCTATAACTCTGTCCATTATATTATTTGCTTTTTGACAGCTTCACGCTTATATAGGATTGTATTGTCTATGTTAAAATGTCATACAAATAATTATCGTACTTCATGGACAGGTCCCGCCCACTTAGTGATGCCTACACAGAATTATTCAATGATGGATCGATAGATTAAAATAATCGATAGAAATACTCTGTAAAATATATCCGATACAGAAAAACTTCTTATAGTGGACAGACTTATAGTGACTAGATAAATAAATAACTTCATGCGAGTACATTAATTTTACTGTGTGGGCAAGAAATCTATAAGAGCTAGAGTCTAGTGCAGTATTCTTAAAATATAATACTGGTATTAACCTTTTCGCTCTCCGTGTCCAGAGCGCTCGTAGCTTCATCCAAAAGTAGTATCTTCGGATGGCGTATAAGCGCTCGAGCTATAGCAACCCTTTGCTTCTGACCTCCAGACAATTGAATGCCTTTGGATCCTATGTATGTTTCATATCCCTAAAAATTAAATGACTTTTGAAAAAAAATCAAGTAGACACTATTTAAAAGGAAACCTATTCACCACATTCATAAATTTCGTAGCCTATAATATGATAGAAGCCAGTTAATAATGCATAGTGTTATTAAAGAGCAATTAAAATCAAATATAGTACCACAGAGCAAATAACTGATATAGTATAATATTAAAAAGGAATATGCCAGATGCACTAAATGTAGCCTACATTTTAAGAAGCAAATTGATGATTCCTTGTAATGGAATGCTATGTTGCATACCTACAAATGTAACACTCACGTCATATTATATGGAGCGGACACAGAAAACTATTTATATTAACATTCAATTCATTTAAATAATCAATATAACGTCACTACATAGTATAAAACAAAGTCGCTTTCTCTGTCCCTATGTCCCTATGTCCCTATATCCCTTTGTACGCTTAAATCTTTGAAACTACGCAACGGATTTTGATGCGGTTTTTTTTAATAGATAGAGTGATTCAAGAGGAAGGTTTATATGTATAATAACACCCATTAAATAGTGGAGAAGTACTGTTATTTTTGAGGTTTCTAATGTGATGTCGTATAAAATTACATTTTTTCCGCTTACATTGCAAACGCAGGCTGAACCCTACGAGTTTTATCAAAATAATGTACTAAGTATTATACACATTGAAAAGGTCTACAGAAAAGTCCTCGATGGTATATGTCTATCTCTTATGGATAACCCACAATAACTTTTTTTTGTCATTTACTTTTTACGACAAATAATGGCTAATTTTCGAAGCGATTTTAACCAATACAGCATTAATCCTTAACAAATTAAATACCTTGAATACATTGTTCATTTAATATAGATCTATATGGCCCTTTACACCGTATGATTTAAGTGAATATTTTCGAAGATATTACAGATTTAAAAATTGCGGGACGTAGCGTTTGCGGCGGTACCGGCCGGCCGCCCGGCTTTATACCCGTGCGAAGCCGGAGCGGGCCGCTATGTTTTTATATATACAACGTTCACAGTTTTTCTGTAGTGTATTTAGTATCAGCATTGCACCCGTGCGAAGCCGGGGCGGGTCGCTAGTTGATATATATATAATAATTGAAAAATACCTTTGGCAAAGATATAATAAATTCGTGAATGTTGGCGACATAATTTGGACATTTATAATCTGTGCAACTTACAGAGCCACCTGGCAACACTGTTATTCGGGAAGACATCTTTGATTTACATTTTACATTTTACACGGCATTCTATACAATCCTTTCTGTTAATTACTAATTTACAATTGTTACATAAATAAAGTACATACGAGAGAATTATTACTTTCTATTATCATACAACCCGATAAACATAACAGAATGGCGACGAGGATCGAGAAAGTGGAAATTCAATACAAAAAAAATCAAGTGAAGAACATCGTGCGTACATTGTGACCCATGTGCTCCTAAAGTCCTAACAACCTTTTTCCTTTGTTCCAAGGGTTCCACATCCCGTGATGATAACCTGCTTCACAACCTCCTTTTTCCTTCATAATAATATACAATACATTACAAGTACGCAAAATGGAACAGCAATTGGGGCAAGTATTATCGCAAATGTTAGAAACTATTCGAGGAATTCAAGTACAACAAGCGCAATTACAACAACAATTACAAAATACGGATAAATCGGTGAGTGGAATTACATTACAACCATACGACGAAAACAATGAAAGTTTCGCATCGTATTTACAGAGGTTAGAAAATTACATTAACCTAAAAGGCGTTACAAATGATAAAACAAAATCACAGCTTTTTCTGAGCTGCATTGGTCCTAAATACTATCAAGTTTTACAAAATATTACAGCACCTGATTCTCCAAAAACCAAATCATATTATGAACTGATACAATTATTGAAAAACCATATCGCACCTGAACCTGGTGAAGTAGCCCAACAGCACAAATTTTGTTTACGACAACAATACGAATGTGAAAGTATTGCAAATTATGTTGCTGGTTTAAAAGAACTAGGGGGAAAATGTAACTTTCAATGTGCGAGCTGTCAACACAGCACATTTGAAACTCATCTGCAAGTACAATTCATACGAGGTCTCCGGAATTCAGAAATAAAAGAAAGATTATTACAAGAAAGCTCATCTACAAAGGTTGATGATTTAATTAAAATTGCAATGGCGATTGAGACATCTAAAGCTGAAACAAAAGAAATGTGTTCTGGTCAAGTAAACATTAATAAAATTTCAACTAAATCAAATCATTTCAAAATTAATACAAACATACATAAACCTAAAAATATAAATACATACAAAAATAAAAATACAAATAAATCATACAGTTCATATAACGAGAAGAAGAGAGAGATAAAATGTTTTCGCTATGGCAAGGAAAACCATACAGCAAGGCAATGTCGTTTGAAACATAAACTATTTTGCAAGAAATGTAAGACAAAGGGACACATACAATCGGTATGTTTCAGAGAACAAAAACAAATTGAGTTAGTTCAGGATCAATTCACCGAGGAAGATGAAATATATGAAATACATAAGATATTTAACAATAACATACAGAGTGATAAATTTAACATAACCTTACAATTAAATGGAAAAATACATACTTTGGAACTGGATACAGGCGCTGCAGTTACTACATGCTCAACAAATTTTTATGACACATATTTTAGTAATTTGAAACTTATAGATACATCAGTAAAGCTAAGAACATACACAGGAGAAATAATACACCCATTAGGAACTTGTAATTTAAATATTCAGTATAAGAACACAGTTATTGAAGGAAGAATCTTTGTGATTGACCGCAAAGTAGACACCGTAGTTGGAAGAGAATGGCTTAGAAAATTGAACTTAAATTTTAAAGTAAATACAATATACAAAGAAGAACAAGACATAACAGAAAAAGAATTCAAAGATAAATTACAAACATTATTAGAAGAATATAAAGAATTATTTACAGAAGAAATAGGTGAAATTAAAGATTATCAAGCAGCATTTAAATTGAAAGAAGATGCAGTTCCAGTTTATTTAAAGCCACGTCCAGTACCATTTGCATTGAAAAATCAAGTAGAGGCAGAAATTGACAGATTAGAAAAAGAAGGCATATTAGAAAAGGTTACATACAGTACTCCCAAACTGATAATGCGCATAGAAAAATTCGTCACTGTTCGGCAACTGTCATATTCCCCGAGCTTCCGAAGACGATATGTATATAGAGTGGTTAAATGTATTTTCTTCATGCATAGTTTATTAGAATTATGAGTTTTATTGTGATTTTATGGTAAAAGAGATAAGTAACGAAATTTGTTTCGATAATTCAATGTAAATTAATAGCGAGGATAAGCCACACGATTGCGAATATATATATTTTGTTGTATTGATTTGCTTGGAAAATTCAATACTTAGAACTATTAAAGTGTCTTACTGAAGCTGGCGTGATGATGGATGCATGGAAGGTTAAAATAAGACAAAGTTTATATTTAAAAAAATATTTTCAAACACTGGTTTACATTTAAATTGTTATAGAAATCTAATCATTAAAATCTCAGTCCAAAGGATTTACAGAATCAGGGATTATCTCTATTTCTGATATCGTAGAATGATCAGAACTTTCATTATGCTCTTATTAACATTCACTTTCCCCACTGCTATCTGCTACCTGTGTAAATAATTATTTTATCGGAAAATTCAACTTTGAAACAAAACTAAGAAGGGTATGTAACAGCAGCTCTATATTAATTCCATACAGAGATAATACGTGCGGTAACCACTAATATATAAAGACGACTGACGGATTTTTGAATTTTTTGACTGACAGGCTACCGTCACCTACCGCCCGAATTGTTTTCGATTGTGTATGACTCTGAATTGACTCCTATATCTTTCGAACAAGGTGCAAGATGCAAGTGCATTGTTTAGGGCACTTACGATTCAATGATTCGGGGTGATTCGGGTGTTTCTGGAAATACGATAATTGGCGAAGATCTGCATGCGCATTATTAGTTTTGGAGTACTGTACTCACAGTGGGGTACACCAATTGTTCCTGTGATGAAACATAATGGAAAGGTACGCCTATGTGCCGACTACAGAGCTACATTAAATAAAAACCTAGAGAATGACAACTATCCAATCCCTCGAGTTGAAGAGATATTTTCAAAGCTCAGCGGTGGTTTTATATTTTTGTACATTGGACATTAACCAAGCGTATTTACATATGAAGACAAATGATGATACAGCAGAGATGCAAGCCATGAGTACATGTAAGGGTACATACAAAGTAAGAAGACTGATGTTCGGTGTGAAAATAGCACCAAATGTTTGGCAAAGATACATGGACCAGACATTACAAGGATTAGAAGGTACAGCTTGTTTTTTTGATGATATCGCTTTACAAGGACATACATACATACAATTACTACAAAGAATCCGAAAGGTATTTAATAAACTTAAAGAATGTGGATTACATCTAAACAGGAAGAAGTGTCAATTTTTTTCAAAAATCAGTTACATATCTTGGACATAAAATAAATGAAAAAGGATTACACCCTACAGAAGAAAAGATAAATGATATAAAGAATAGCCCACGTCCCACTGATGTTACATCTCTACGTACTTTCTTAGGAATGATAAATTATTATCAACAATTCATATCTAATTTGGCATCTAAACTAAATCCTTTATACAAGCTATTACAGAAAGATACAAAATTTATATGGAATAAAGAATGTGAAATAGCATTTCAAGAGTTGAAAATTGAGCTATGTGGAGAAAAAGTACTTATACCATTTCATGAGAACTTACCTGTCACAGTGGAACAGGTAAGTTCTCATGAAATGGTATAAGTACTTTTTCTCCACATAGCTCAATTTTCAACTCTTGAAATGCTATTTCACATTCTTTATTCCATATAAATTTTGTATCTTTCTGTAATAGCTTGTATAAAGGATTTAGTTTAGATGCCAAATTAGATATGAATTGTTGATAATAATTTATCATTCCTAAGAAAGTACGTAGAGATGTAACATCAGTGGGACGTGGGCTATTCTTTATATCATTTATCTTTTCTTCTGTAGGGTGTAATCCTTTTTCATTTATTTTATGTCCAAGATATGTAACTGATTTTTGAAAAAAATTGACACTTCTTCCTGTTTAGATGTAATCCACATTCTTTAAGTTTATTAAATACCTTTCGGATTCTTTGTAGTAATTGTATGTATGTATGTCCTTGTAAAGCGATATCATCAAAAAAACAAGCTGTACCTTCTAATCCTTGTAATGTCTGGTCCATGTATCTTTGCCAAACATTTGGTGCTATTTTCACACCGAACATCAGTCTTCTTACTTTGTATGTACCCTTACATGTACTCATGGCTTGCATCTCTGCTGTATCATCATTTGTCTTCATATGTAAATACGCTTGGTTAATGTCCAATGTACAAAAATATAAAACCACCGCTGAGCTTTGAAAATATCTCTTCAACTCGAGGGATTGGATAGTTGTCAGTTGTATATTGTTCCAAAATATCGCGTCCGTCAAAAATTTATTTTCCACAAAATTCGTAAAAAACCAAAAAGAAGCTGGCACCGCACTTTTAAGCGCGTCACACACGGTGAAGATACTATAATATTTTATGTTAAGATTCTCTAATATAAAATATTACAGTATCTTAAGGTATCCGGTATCAGCGTTCTGACCATCATTTTTCTTTTTGTCATTGCGTACTAAGACCCCTGTAGAACCGCCATCCTGTTACAAATGACCCGAAACACTGACACAAAATTTCGGAACAATATAGAACAAACCTAGAACAACTCAGAACAACCGCCAGAATCGTGATATCTTAAAAGTGCGGTGCCAGCTTCTTTTTGGTTTTTTACGAATTTTGTGAAAAATAATTTTTTTTCGGACGCGATATTTTGGAACAATATAGAGCGAACCTAGAACAACTCAGAACAACCGCCAGAATCGTGATATCTTAAAAGTGCGGTGCCAGCTTCTTTTTGGTTTTTTACGAATTTTGTGAAAAATATTTTTTTTCGGACGCGATATTTTATAACAATATAGAGCGAACCTAGAACAACTCAGAACAACCGCCAGAATCGTGATATATAAAAAGTGCGGTGCCAACTTCTTTTTGGTTTTTTTACGAATTTTGTGGAAAATAATTTTTTTTCGGACGCGATATTTTGGAACAATATAGAACAAACCTAGAACAACCTGGAACAACCTTTAAAATTTTTCTAACTTCAAAGTGCGGTGCCAACTTCTTTTTGGTTTTTTGCGAATTTTGTGGAAAATAAATTTTTTTCGGACGCGATATTTTGGAACAATATAGAACAAACCTAGAACAACCTGGAACAACCTTTAAAATTTTTCTAACTTCAAAGTGCGGTGCCAACTTCCCGGAGGTGGTTTTTTACGAATTTTGTGGAAAATAAATTTTTTTCGGACGCGATATTTTGGAACAATATAGAACAAACCTAGAACAACCTGGAACAACCTTTAAAATTTTTCTAACTTCAAAGTGTGGTGCCAACTTCCCGGAGGCCAACTTCTTTTTGGTTTTTTACGAATTTTGTGGAAAATAAATTTTTTTCGGACGCGATATTTTGGAACAATATAGAACAAACCTAGAACAACTCAGAACAACCGCCAGAATCGTGATATCTAAAAAGTGCGGTGCCAACTTCTTTTTGGTTTTTTACGAATTTTGTGGAAAATAAATTTTTTTCGGACGCGATATTTTGGAACAATATAGAACAAACCTAG
The DNA here is from genome assembly GCA_029959065.1 of Colias behrii. Lineage (NCBI taxonomy): Eukaryota > Metazoa > Arthropoda > Insecta > Lepidoptera > Pieridae > Colias > Colias behrii. Next base: position 4,415,084 of record JARWMC010000013.1, read on the forward strand.
AACAACCTGGAACAACCTTTAAATTTTTTCTAAGTTCAAAGTGCGGTGCCAACTTCTTTTTGGTTTTTTACGAATTTTGTGGAAAATAAATCTTTTTCGGACGCGATATTTTGGAACAATATAGAACAAACCTAGAACAAATCAGAACAACCGCCAGAATCGCGATATCTAAAAAGTGCGGTGCCAGCTCAAAAATCGGGTTTTTTGAATTTTCTCGAAAAGTTTTAATCTCAGCTGTATGCAATTCTGGAACAATGTAGAACAAACCTAGAACAACCTGGAACAACCTTTAAAATTTTTCTAACTTCAAAGTGCGGTGCCAACTTCCCGGAGGTCGCAAAATGTGTTGGTAAGCGCATAACTCGAGAACGGGTGGACCGATTTCGATAATTCTTTTTTTATTATATTCCTTGAAGTACCAGGATGGTTCTTATGTAGAGAAAACATAAATATGTACCACGGGCGAAGCCGGGGCGGACCGCTAGTACTATTATAAAGGCGAAAGTTTGTATGTATGGATGTTTGTAACTCTTTCACGCAAATACTACTGAACCGATTACAATGAAATTAATTAAGCACACATATAGAGGGTAACTTGGATTAACACATAGGATAGGTTTTATCCCGGAAATCCCACGGGAACGGGTTTTTCTTTGAAAACGCGGGCGAAGCCGCGGGCGGAAAGCTAGTGCTACGATATATCAGTATAAGACCTACACTTATGAATTAGTAAAATTCTATTTGATTTGTGACAATGTATGGCAATTTTTTATTTATATCTTCTGAACAACTGAAATTTCGAGTAAAGGGATTTTTTCAGATAAATAATGAGAATGATTAAATTTACATTTACGTCAGTATGCATTTACAAGTAGGATTAATAACAGATTAAAAGACTACTAACTCATTAAGATTTTTAACTCTCAGTCATAGAGGAAACATCGATGTTCGTCACACAAATATTTGCCCTGGGTGGGAATCGAACCCACGACCTCTGGCGATTCAAATTCTTCGAAGGCGGAGTCTCTATTAAGCCAACCGGCCTGCCAATATTTTAAGAATACCATCTGTAGGTAAAGTATTGCACTATCGTATTTTTATCACCACCGTATTTTATTTAGCCGCTGTAATTAAAGTACTTACCAATAGATGGCGTTGGATTAAAAATGGGTACAAAATTAACAATTATTATTTAATATTATGTACCAAAGTCTTTCTATTTACGTGTTTTGATAACGAAAATTACCTTTTTTTTCAATTCTAATAATAATTATACACCTTATTAATAATTACATCATAATATATCCATATGTGCATATTAACTATTATTAAGTACTAACCATCGAGATATATGTAATACTAGAGGGGTTATTCCAAACAAAAACATTGCGCGCGGCCGATGTGGTGGGGTACGTGTGGAACGAGCGGGGCGTGGCTTCAAGTTCAAAGATTAAGCAATGCGTGCAGATGCGACACATTGTGCAATCTGTTTACTCGGTACTATCTGGTGGTACTGATACTAGGGAATTAATAAAAAGAGGATTTTATATTAAACTATGTATTTTAATTTCCTTTAAATAATATCAATTTAGTAAACTTTTGTCGTTTTGTGTAGTAATCAATAGTTTTATCAGATTTTGCTTCATGATGTAATCGAATTTTGGAGTATTGGTTTATAATAGCCCTAATTAAATGGATACGATGATTCAATGTTGATGGCGTTTACGTATAAGAAACTCACATTTTGAAAAATCTCACGTGAGATTCGGGGATGGGGGAGGGGGTTGAATAAAATCTCACGACATCTCACCAGGGGGGGAGGGAGTTGTAGAAAATTTAAAAAAAACACCTCACGTAATTTATGGATGCCCCCTTACTCGATCACAATTTTTGTAACGAATGTGAAAGACGAAACAATAAATACGCAAAGCGGCTTTTACTATAAACGGAACTACATTTAAAAATATACTTTATTTATTGAGTTATAAGGTTGCTTCCATTCTGTTTATTTACATTCTCAAAAACATCAATCGCTGCAGAGGCGGCTTGCGACAAAGGCGGCTTGTGTCAAAGGCCTCGGCGATATCATTTAAGAACATAATATTATGTACTTTAGGCAAACTTGTAATAAGATCTATTTTACTTTCTTATTAGTCCATTTGACAAGGATATTGGGTAAGATACCTATTGGAATAATTTTATTATTATGTATGTACTTATTAAATCCGCGAATAAAAAAAATTTTTAGTCGCGAATATAGAAATTGGGTCGCATTTTTTTAATCCGCGAATAGTGAAAACGCGAATAAAGGAAGCGCGATTAAGGAACTTTTACTGTATTAGTTTCTGTGAATGTTGTGTTTATTTGTAATTGTTGTGCATAATAATTTATAAATCCTATTGGAACAACTGTTGATGAACCTTTTTTTAATAAATAAAAATAGGTAAATAAATAAATATTACTTAATATAACCTACCGTTTTACTTTGCGTAGTCGGGTAAAAGTATAAATATTTAGGTACTACACCACGGTAATCTTTCCTAGTATATATTGTATATTCATAGTTAAAAAATCCTGTTACATTTTTTTAACAGACTCATCGATAATGTCACGTCTGTGCTGTTAGTCTATGAAAAATGGCGCGAAACGCAGAACGCGTGGTGATTTTTCGCAAAATGATAACAATATTAGTAAAATGCATGACTTACTCATAATAAGGAAACTTACTGGTGAAAAGTCACTCCTCGGGCTTTGTTTGTATTATAGGAACTGTTAAAACAATATCTTAGCACACACGAAGGCATTTTGAACAGAGCAATAACACGTGTTGACGCGGCAAGCGGGGGGCACAGTCCGGCACAGACTAAAGAGACTTGTGATTCTTGCCTCTAGCTCGTGTTAAAGAGAGTGTAGTAGCGATCGCCTCTCTAGTACGTAGTACATACTATCTCGATGGTACTAACAGATATATTAATATATTACATTACATAATATATGCAATATGCTAGTAGTACTAACAATAATTATCAGAAGGTCAGAAGCATAATGCATTTATCAAATAAACTCTTCTGTATGTAAAATTGTTTATATTAGATCATGTTTTTAATTTGTCAATTCAACAAGAGATGGCGCAAATATACATTTATAACTTTGTTCGGGGCTTCCCCTAATGTTAAAAGAACATAAAGGAATAAACTGTCTATAGAAAAAATAATCAATGATACTCAACTGGGATACCAGAATTTTGGTATTTGCCAAAATATAGGCAAACCGTGGAAAACAAAAAACAATTAAGTTAAGTTGATTAAATTACGTACCTAGGTACTACGTATCTTGTAAATATTTTTTACTATAATTTTAACATAAATTATAAACACACGCAATAAATTACCCATTTATGCACTCTTGTACCTTGAAATACTTACATTTAATTGTAACATCGACCCTGTCTAGATTTTGCAGATATTTAGATTTTTATGAAAAAGGAACAAGTACGAAAACGAGACAATTTCGTGGCCGTAGAAGAGAAATTAGACAACTAACAAAATCATTTTTACGAGAAAAAGCTGATTTAGTGTATTTTTTTCACAAAAACCGAAATAAAAATTTTACTGTTAACATTTTTACTGTAGGTTTTTTTATATGTTATTGAAGGGTTAGTTGTGCATGTTTTGAGTTTATTGTAAACCCCATATCATGTCACCTCAATATTTAAGATAGAATTTAAAAGTTATCTAATTTTGTTTCAACGAGATTTCGGAACTTACATGTAGTTATCTACTTTATTAAGTTAGTTGTTCTGTTTTGTCCGTGTGAGTTAAAGACAATCAGTTTCAAATCGAAATGATAATTAACATTGTTCAATTTTTCCTCTTCAAATAAAATATATGAAAAACATTTGTCTAATGTTTTCGGATAATCTAAAGTAAAAAAATGAATAGATCTTTGTATATGAATGACTGATAATTACTAAAAAAAATACATTTAATAAAAAAAATTGAAACTGTGATAATTCAATGCAATTTATTTTAATTAAAAATAAGTAACATAACATCTCATCAACAGCTAGATAAATTAATGATATTTAACAATCTTAGTAAGTATTAATTGTTTAAATCAAACTGCTATAAGTGGGTAAAACTCGAGTCTTAGGGATTCGGTTACATAGAAATATAGTTAATGAAAGCGTGTTAAAATTCAGAACATTTATTAAAAATAATCATTTTGTTAAACATAATTCTGTAATGTTTAAGTTAAACAAATAAAAAACAAAATAAACTAAACAGCATTAATTAGTCATGATATTCTTAACTTATTCTGAATCGGAGCTAATGGCTGACTTATTGCTTGATGGCAAGCTTTCATACCATGGGTGTAGCTCAACAGGTATTATATTTTTTTTGCACAAGTTTATTAAATCCTTTTTTTTCGCTTCTGAAATAGGTAGAGGCTGTCGGTATGCCTTTTCTAGGATTAATCTAGAAATATCTACTACTGTTGTTGCCCTGTTTCTTGTCTGCCTAGCTTTAAACGTCTTTGAACTTGTGTCCATCAATAAATATTGTCCCTCATAGTCATACCGTAATTGAATGACTCCAGGTAGAGCTTTTTCAAATCGGAGGCATTTTATTTTTAGCCAATTGGCTTTGCTTCCGTCCGAGCAAACCGATTTGTTTATCAGTATCTTTGATGCTAAAGCTTTGACATCAATCATGTCATGGAAAAAAAGTTCTTTGACCTTATACGGAGACACATTTTTATTATGTCTACTAGAACGAGCTCTCTGCATGATGCCTTTCCAATCAATTACGGAATAAACATCAGAAAATCGTTTCTCCTTTTCAATGGCACTATGCATCGAATCAACCTCCATAAAAGAGTGCCCACTTTCCAGATATTTTTGTTCAATTACATGCAAGTTTGGGCTCACTTGAACCAAATGTAACAAAAATGCTGCCATATATTGATTTCTGTTCTGTCCAGAACATGTGTCGGAATAAATAGTGACTTCTCTTACATTTTTCGATATTGTGTTAAACCATGTGTTAATTGCTGAAGCAATCTCAATGCTTCCTCTTTTCCGTTCATTTCGGTCCAAATTATACAGTGTGCATTATTTTCTGGGGGCTTAAACTCATAAACCGAAAGATTGTATAAGTTTAACTTGCGACTATAGTACATAAGGCTGTCTGAAGTGGATGGTATCTGTAACAAACTCTGCAAGTCCATTGTGATGCAAAGAAAAGTTTCATCTTGCTCAGACCTCTGTTTATCAATATCTTTTGAAACGTAAGATTCTTCTTTCCTTTTGATATGATCGTCGTATTCTTTCTTCAGTACAATGTCTGGGTTTGGTGTGCGATGATACCGATTACAAAGACAACATTGGTCTTTTTTTGGATGAAAAAAAGCTAAATTATAATCTGTTCCAAAAATTTTTTTATATACGTTAAGTTTCACGGGGATTTTGTTTTCTTTCATTTGGTTTTCAAGATACAATTCGTACATTTTACTAATCGATAAATTTTCACTTAAATATTGTCTTGTGGTTTGTTTTCTACAGTAATGAGATTCCTTTTTTGGAAAACTTTCAATGTGTTCTTTTACTTCTTTAACTTGGTCTTCTGGAGTCTTATTTGCAGGTTTTGTTTTGCCTCGAAAGTCGTTACCCTGGAACGATCCATTTTCATTTATATTTTTGATTGCCGTTTCAATCGGACCATTTGAAATACATAATGTAGCAGTGAAAAAGCTTTTACAAACTTTCATAAGTTTATTGTCCTTGAAGAACCCAAACTCTCTACTTGAAGATCGTTGTTTCTCTGGTGGTAAGTTCTTAATAGGTCTAGCAACTGGTTTAACTAAGATACGCTTCAACAAGTATTCTTTTTGCAACCGAAAATCATCGATAGCCCAATATTCCTTACATAAGTCTAAACGCTTTGTTTCTGAAAATAATTCTGTACATTTATTTCGACACAAAACACCACATTTTGGAGGTTTTGGTAATTTGGCCGCAAGCAATTTTCCTTTAGTATTAACATATGATAAACATTGGCGTTTCTTTTTTTGTTCTTTTACCCTTTTCCACTCCGATTTGTTACTCGTTTTCCATCTTACTATATTTTTAGTCTGTATATTTTGTATATATCTCAGTTCTTCAATTTCTTTGGTTTCTTCGTTTTCCCTATCTGCTTCTTTTTCTCTATTTTCTTCATTTTCTCGACCTCCTTCATTATCCCTAGCTTCATCGTTATCTCCAACTTCTTCATTTTCTCTAGCTTTTTCGGTGTCTTTAGTTTCTTCATTTTTTTTAGCCTCTTCATTTTCTCTACTATCTTTATTTACTCTATCTTGTTCGTTTTCTTTCGATTCACCATACTCCCTTAGTTCCTCAAAGTCTGTTTCACAGTCTGTGGTTTCAGCGATCGTACGATTATAAAAAATAGTGTTTTCTTTTCCATCTAGTCTAACGTATTTTTTATTGTTAATATTATTTGTTGCGTTTTTAATATAAAGGTCATCATTAGCTTCACTAGAAGACCTTTTAGGGGTTGAGCTCAAATGTTTTTTAATTTTCTTACATTTTCTTTTCTTTTTGTATTTTTTTTCATGTGATAGATTTACTTCGCTTTCTGAACTAGAGTTACTAACTGTAAATTTACATTTTCGTTTTTTACGTACTTCCTCATCCGATTCTGGTAACCACGACGTTTCTGAATCTTCAAATGGTTCCTCATCTGACAATGGCAAAATGCCTGATATGGGAGAGCCTCTAATCGGTGACGTGTCATTACTAGCTCTTCCAACAGCTTCACAACTTAATATGTTCAGGGATATGGGACTAACAACTGCATTAATAGGCAAAGGGGCTGACATTGGTTGAGGTATTTGATCATATCGTTCAACAGAAGTTGGTGCAGATGTGTGTGTATTAAACCGAAATAAAAATTCTAAATTATTTGCTGATTCGGCATCTTGTTCTGAAGAGAATTTACTAATTTTATTACAATTTTCTATATCGATTGGATTGCTTATAGACATATTATCTTTGGTTTTGCGAGATTCGAAATCAGTTGATCTGTTTAGAGTTTCTTCGTTATCCTGAAAAAAATGAACAAATGCCTTAAATGAAAATACATGTGAGATAGCTCTATTATCGCTTGCGATCTTATAATTGAGATCTTTACGTCAATACAATTATTAATAATGCAAAACATGGAAATGTGTTAATTTTTAACAAACTCTACACGGTATTTATTTGAGAATAAATCAAAACTAATTTTGTAATGCGTCCGGTTGTGAACTCAAAAAAATAAATAAAATAAATTGCATCATTCATGAGTAGATAACCATTTAGGATAATTAAAATTAATAACTAACATACATTTTTTCGAGATGGTAAGTAGATATAGCCCTGGGGAAAATAGATAACTAACAAAATTATTCGCGGGAAATTTAACTTGTTGTATGTATAAGTTTAAGAATGGAATTTATGACAACATCGACTATATCAAGCAGTGATTTTTGCATGTTCCACCCATTTTTATGCTTCTTAAACCTTTTTTTCAAAATCGGTTTAGCGACGTTGAAATTTTTACAGATAGACATACAGAGTCCGTACAATATTGCAATTGGGATAATAAGTATAGCCTATGTTACACTCAATGAATCAATGTATCTTTATAGTTTATACCAAGTTTCAATGAAATCGGTCCAGTAGTTTCGGAGCCTATTCAATGCACAAATACAAACTTTTCCTCTATAATTATATTAATTAAATATCAATTAATGTATTATTAACATTTACATAAATTACCGTATTCTTTATTATTCATAATATTTACCAACATTATAAATTATAAACATTATAAGTTAAATTAGGTAAAACACAAATTAGACTTACTTCAATTATCGATTTACATTGTTGTGTTTTACCACGTAATAGTTCAACCATAGCTCTTCCTCGTGAGTTCATACTGACGCGACTCTTTTACAAACACGTCAATATAGAACACTCTGTTTCGTAAACGTTTTGTACACTGCCGCTCGTGATGAAGGAGAAGTTCGAAGTGAGCGAGTTCATAGTGCATAGGTACTTCATAGCGCGGGACGAGGAGGCGCGAGCGCGGCGGTGCGGTGTTCATTAAGCAGTTTCAAAATACAATAAATGAAAATTATTTAGTTGTGACTTATGAAAAAATGAATAACTGTTGTAAAAAATGTTTAATTGAAAACAAAATTATTTAATGATATACTTTAAATAGATAATGTACATTGTTCGTTTTTACCACATCTTTCTTTTTACCTCCTCAGAATTTGCGTCGAGGCGAAAATGGTTAACGCTCATTATGCATTTTATTTAACACCTTATGGGTTTATCTTGAAAGTTAATCATTTATTTGTAAGTTATTCAATTTTTCTTCTCAATTTATACTTCCATTACTGAATGTTCATTTTTGTTACAGAACCCTACTTTTTTTTAAAGCTTACGAACGAAACGAGATTTCAAAGCGAGGGTAAGGTCAAAAGATGCGGCCAACTTTAAACTTTAATATAATGCAATAAAGTAGATTTTGGAAAAAATGCTAGTTGTTCGTTTTCGCTTCTACGGCCACGATTTATTCAATTGCAGGAATCTATATTTTTGAAAACTTCCATTATAGGAAAATATTTTATTAGTTTTATTGCATACTAGCTGTGCCCGTGACTTCGTCGTGGTGGAATTATTTAAGTATACTCTATTATATCAACTATCAGCTAGTGAACGTCCCGTGAAAATCAATGCAACAACATAACAAATCCAAAAAAAAAATACAGTCGAATTGATAGAACCTGTAATTTTTTGAAGTAGGTTAAAAATTGGAAAATCCAAAAGTGCACGCCTCATAATTTTTTTTTAATAATTATTTATTAATTATTATTTTTGTTTATTAAATAACAATTAAACCACATCGAATCAGACCCTGAAAAATGAAAGGGTTCTATTCCTGAGCATACTCAAGCGTAAGAGAAAAAAAAAGACTCGATTAGTAAAGTATTTCGGTCGCTATCGTGTTAACAAGAAAATCCTCCGCACATACAGACACACGGACGTCCAAGACAGAAATTTTTTAAACTGTTTTTTAACTAGTTTAAATAACAAAAATGACATCAAAAATATCATGAATGTTAAAAATAGTGTTTTTTCTTAATATGTGTGTGTATGTATTATCTTACAAGTGCAATGTATGATACATAAAGACATTTTAAGTTTGAAAAATCAGATGTTTTGCGCGAAGTGACAGTAGTACCCACCTCAACGCTTCGCTTATGAGGCGTGCAATTGAATAAATGTTATTTTGGTATATATATACCATTGTACATACTTACATACATTAATAATTTATAAGCATTTAGAAAATAGGGTTAGGTACCTATTACAAACACTCCAATTTGATTATTTTTAAAGATGATAGGTACATTGCAGGCAAAAATTTCGCATCTGGTAACACTCGTACAGTGACTGTTCAAGTATGAGTAATCAATATAAATTGCGTTTCGTGCATAGCTAGGCAGCCAGCTGCCGCCTGCCAACAGAATCAAATTCTTCAGTAAGAGTCGTGCAAGAGTCGTGCACCCATCGTGCACCCGTCGGTGTTGTGTCTCGAGGGACCTTCTTCCAAAAATTAACAACGTTTATAGGTAATTACATCTTAATAATATAATATTGTATCTAATTTTGAGTACGAATATTATAGGTACATACGTTTGTTAATTAATTAATGACTTTATTCATTAAAATTTAATTTTAGAATAAATTTAATGTTATTTGCGAAGACGCCGGGTGTGTGTATTGCTATTCATTGTTCTTACTAAAATAATAATAACATAAAATAAATCACGCCTATTATTAAATTTTCCTTTATTATTATTCATTTTGTATAGTTGTCTAATAAGCCGCCCCTCCGCTTGGGTCATCGAGATATATGGCTTGGGTAGACTTTTGTGTACTTATAGGTATAGGTACCTAGGTATTATTATTTATGAATTATTATACAAAATATTATATATTATGTAAATTTTCAGTTCTTAAATTTTTGGTAGTAAAAACGAACGCTTCAAACAAAAAAAAACATTCAAATGCATTCTGCCGTGTAAGTTAAAATATAACTTATTTTGTTTATATTAAAAGGATTATGAAAAAAAAAGTTTGTTTTTGCTTTGAAATTTTGAATCATTAGATACTTACTTATTAAATACGTAAATTAATTATCTACCTATATAAGTATTTATTTAAAATTATATATGTATGTTTATCAGCCATCTGGTTTCCATAACACAAGCGAAAGCTTAGTATGGGATCAGATCGTGCCGTGTGTGAAAATTGTCCTGAAATATTTATTTATTTATAATATTGTTTTCTTCCAGAAATGGGGCGGCTTCTTGCGGCAATAGCTGTGAACGTTATTGGTGGCGTGGCTATATACGCCACATGTGGTCTGGCGACCGCTTGGGTAGCGCCCATGTTGGGCTTCGGCAACGCTGGCATAGCGGCCGGTTCGGTCGCTGCAGGCGCTCAGTCGTATTATGGCAATTTGGTGTCTGGAAGCATTATATCCAAGCTGACTGCGGCCGCCATGGTTGCATAATTTGTGGTATTACTGACCTTCGAATTTACTCGAAGTGAAACAATATTATATTTTCTGTTTTGTTGTGTATAATGAAACAAGTTTATGAAATCTGTCAAGTTGGTAGTTTAGTATATCTGAAAATTCTCCAATACCCATATTTTAATTATTTATCAGCTAAATTGGCCCAGCCGTTCTCGAGATTTATTGAGACTAACGAACATAGGTACATATTATGTACTTAATTGATTTTTTTATAGATGGATTAGTTACATACAATTTATTTTTTATTTCAAAATTTAAATAGATACCTACAAATTTTTAATCAATGGCAATCATCAGGGATTATACACTAGCGACTCCTGTTGTTATATCCTTTAGTATAGCTGCTCCGCGCGGTTTCACCCCCGTGGCTCCACTCCTGTTGAGTCCGGCACACCTTCCTCGATAAATGGGCTATCTAATGGCTGGTTTACACTTTGATTAGTGTGAGTGCAGGTGATTAGTGCGAGTGCAGGTGTGTAGTGCGAGTAGTGTCCAATTCACTGCGAGTGCAGGTGATTAGTGCGAGTGCAGGTGAGTAGTGCGAGTAGTGTCCAATTCGCGACGCTACACACTACGCTAAACACACGTAGTATTTGTATTCTCTTTGCTAAACACTAAACACTCCTGTCCAGACGTGTTAAGGCAGGCACACTGCGAGTGAGGGGGAAGGGAGGGCGCGCGGGACGTGGCTACTCGCAGTCCACTCGCAAAAAAATAGAACACGCTTATGGCTGGTTCACACTTTGATTAGTGCGAGTGCAGGTGATTAGTGTGACTACGTGTGGACAGCGACTGTTTAGTGCAAGTGTTTAGTAGGCTGTGTAGTAAAGTGAATAGAAGCGTGTTCTATTTTTTTGCGAGTGGACTGCGAGTAGCCACGTCCCGCGCGCCCTCCCTTCCCCCTCACTCGCAGTGTGCCTGCCTAAACACGTCTGGACAGGAGTGTTTAGTGTTTAGTGTTTAGCGTAGTGTGTAGCGTCGCGAATTGCACCATTGACCTGCACTCCCACTAATCACCTGCACTCGCAGTTGAATTGGACACTACTCGCACTACACACCTGCACTCGCACTAATCACCTGCACTCGCACTAATCAAAGTGTGAACCAGCCATAATCAAATGTAAACCAGCCTTTCTATTCACTTTACTACACAGCCTACTAATCACTTGCACTAAACAGTCGCTGTCCACACCTAGTCATGGCTGGTTCACACTTTGATTAGTGCGAGTGCAGGTGATTAGTGCGAGTGCAGGTGTGTAGTGCGAGTAGTGTCCAATTCAAGGCTGGTTTACACTTTGATTAGTGTGAGTGCAGGTGATTAGTGCGAGTGCAGGTGTGTAGTGCGAGTAGTGTCCAATTCACTGCGAGTGCAGGTGATTAGTGCGAGTGCAGGTGAGTAGTGCGAGTAGTGTCCAATTCGCGACGCTACACACTACGCTAAACACTAAACACTAAACACTCCTGTCCAGACGTGTTAAGGCAGGCACACTGCGAGTGAGGGGGAAGGGAGGGCGCGCGGGACGTGGCTACTCGCAGTCCACTCGCAAAAAAATAGAACACGCTTCTATTCACTTTACTACACAGCCTACTAATCACTTGCACTAATGGCTGGTTCACACTTTGATTAGTGCGAGTGCAGGTGATGAGTGCAGGTGTTTAGTAACTACGTGTGGACAGCGACTGTTTAGTGCAAGTGTTTAGTAGGCTGTGTAGTAAAGTGAATAGAAGCGTGTTCTATTTTTTTGCGAGTGGACTGCGAGTAGCCACGTCCCGCGCGCCCTCCCTTCCCCCTCACTCGCAGTGTGCCTGCCTAAACACGTCTGGACAGGAGTGTTTAGTGTTTAGTGTTTAGCGTAGTGTGTAGCGTCGCGAATTGCACCATTGTCCTGCACTCGCACTAATCACCTGCACTCGCAGTTGAATTGGACACTACTCGAACTACACACCTGCACTCGCACTAATCACCTGCACTCGCACTAATCAAAGTGTGAACCAGCCAGGCTGGTTCACACTTTGATTAGTGCGAGTGCAGGTGATTAGTGCAGGTGATTAGTGACTACGTGTGGACAGCGTCTGTTTAGTGCAAGTGTTTAGTAGGCTGTGTAGTAAAGTGAATAGAAGCGTGTTCTATTTTTTTGCGAGTGGACTGCGAGTAGCCACGTCCCGCGCGCCCTCCCTACCCCTCACTCGCAGTGTGCCTGCCTAAACACGTCTGGACAGGAGTGTTTAGTGTTTAGCGTAGTGTGTCGCATTAATCACCTGCACTCGCAGTGAATTGGACACTACTCGCACTACACACCTGCACTCGCACTAATCACCTGCACTCACACTAATCAAAGTGTAAACCAGCCTTAAACAGTCGCTGTCCACACCTAGTCACTAATCACCTGCACTCGCACTAATCAAAGTGTGAACCAGCCATAACACCGAAAGAATTTTTCAAATCGGGCCAGTAGTAGTTCCCGAGATTAGCGCGTTCAAACAAACAAACTCTTCAGCTTTATAACATTAGTATAGATGTTAGAATTAGACAAACATAAGAAAATTATTAAAAGTGAGTAAGTAGGTAAGGTATTCTGCTTTATTATAAACTTATGATTTTTGTTTAACACTATTCTTTTTGTTTCAGGTTGGCCATTTTGAACTTATATGTAGTCGGTAATCCTGACCATGTACCTATTTTGAAATAAAATATGCGATCCAGGCCCACGTGTTTTATTTACTCCTATACGAAGGAATTAATGTACCTACCCTGAAATGAATATTATATTGTGCAAGATAAAATGAAATAAATATTTTATAAAACAAAATAATCACAGGTCATTTCGTTAACTAGGTACACACCACCACCACATTTTTGTTCTAATTCTTTTCGTACAATATTATATAAGTGTATTTTGTAATACCTATCACATGGGAAGGAAAATAATCTTAATACATATTAACTTTAGATAGCAAGTATTAACTCTGAATCTTAGTTAAAACTGCATTCAACGATTTCCGAAAATTCATTTGCCACGCGCGCTCGTTAATTGAAATAACTGACAAAATTACAGCACAGTATTACAATATTGTAATACTGTGATTACCTACATCCTGTACTTTTATTGTATCATTTTGTTTTTACTTTTTAAAGTGAAACTTTTATTACATCGTCTCAAACTTTTTGGTCTGTGTAGCGCATGTCGCGTGTATCGCGGCTGCCGAGTAGGTATACCTACTCGGCAGCCGACCGACACGCGACATGCGCTACACAAAGCAGTGTTCGGAACCGTTCGAACAGTTTCACTTTTACCGTGGTTTCATAAAACCACACAACATTTTTCTGTGATTGTTATAGATTATAGTTTATACCGTATTGGTTATCGATGAAATGTCTGTTTCAAAATTGATAAATCAAATGAGGGGAAAACTATAATATCTTTAGTCTTTACTAATTGGCTAAAAAAATACAAAGAAATACCTTCGGTTATCTATTTTAAACTGACTTGAAAAAAAGGAGTTTCTCAATTTAACTTTAAGTATTTTTTTTTTTAATAAAGTAACAATCATTTAGTAATAATCCCAACAAATTACATGTACCTACATATTATAATGTAGTACTTAGGTATGTGACTATGTGAGTAACCTGTCATGTAGATAAGAAAGCCACTTGACTAGGGGGGCTGATTAGCACATTATTTGCGCATCATATCGTAGTAGAGTCCCTTGAGCGCGAGCAGGCGGTCGTGCGAGCCGCTCTCGGCGACGCGGCCGGCGTGCAGCACGCAGATGCGGTCGGCGTCGCGCACGGTGCTCAGCCGGTGCGCGATCATCACGCACGTGCGCCCCGCCTTCGCCGCGTCCAGCGCTTCTTGTACCACCTGCACTCAATGTGCTTCCTTTAACACCTATTATATTTGTTGGCAAGCGACAATTGATACACGAAAGAACAAAAAAGAGCGTGTCAGAAGTGAAACTTCTTTGGCAAGATTCAACGATTGCAAAACCGTCGCCTTACTCCATGCCATCGACCACACAACCACTGTGGTTGTGTGGTCGATGCTCCATGCCATGACGCGACCTCAGCGCACTTAAAGAAGTTTCACTTCAAAATATGTATTCGATCGATACAATATGTATATGCAACAAGTTTATTTACAACAAAAGACTAGCGTAATATAGTAACATCTTTTCTGTGCCTACAGAGCATTCCTAACCAGAATATAGAAAAAAAAGAAAGATCACATAGATGTAAACATCTACCAAACATTAGCCGTGTTAACTTTAATACACTAGCAATGACACTAGTGACTAGATAAATAAATAACTTCATGCGAGTACATTAATTTTACTGTGTGGGCAAGAAATCTATAAGAGCTAGAGTCTAGTGCAGTATTCTTAAAATATAATACTGGTATTAACCTTTTCGCTCTCCGTGTCCAGAGCGCTCGTAGCTTCATCCAAAAGTAGTATCTTCGGATGGCGTATAAGCGCTCGAGCTATAGCAACCCTTTGCTTCTGACCTCCGGACAATTGAATGCCTTTGGATCCTATGTATGTTTCATATCCCTAAAAAATAGATGACTTTTGAAAAAAAATCAAATAGACACTATTTAAAAGGAAACCTATTCACCACTTCCATAAATTTCGTAGCCAGTAAATAATGCATAGTGTTATTAAAGAGCAATTAAAATCAAATATAGTACCACAGAGCAAGTAACTGATATAGTATCTATAATATTAAAGAAGGTACGTGGCAGATGCACTAAATTTCAGATGCCTACATTTTAACAAGCAAATTGATGATTCCTTGTAATGGAATGCTATGTTGCATACCTAGATACAAATGTAACACTCACGTCATATTATATGGAGCGGACACAGAAAACTATTTATATTAACATTCAATTCATTTAAATAATCAATATTTAAACGTTGATATCTAATATATATTATAAAGGCGAAAGTTTGTAAGGATGTATGGATGTATGGATGTATGGATGTTTGTTACTCTTTCACGTAAAAACTACTGAACCGATTACAATGAAATTTAGCACACATATAGAGGGTAACTTGGATTAACACATAGGATAGTTTTTATCCCGGAAATCCCACGGGAACGGGAACTATGCGGGTTTTCCTTTGCAAACGCGGGTGAAGCCGCGGGCGGAAATCTAGTATATAATAATTGAAAAATACCTTCGGCAAAGATATAATAAATTCGTGAATATTGGCCATTCGTGCGGCGTCCACAATCTCTTGCTGGCTGATGTTCTTGGAAATTGCGCCATACGCTATATTGTCTCTTATAGAGCGGTCAAACAGAGTTGGTTCTTGAGACACAAGCCCAATGCAATCTCTAATTTGGTCCATACGCAACTGCGGTAGCGGTGTTCCATCTAACATCTAGCATTAAAAGTATTTTATTCATCAGATACTACAACTTGTCATCCAAGCTATATTAAATTGAACCAATTCTAATATTTTTACTATCAAAATCATTCTGTTGCGCAGTGCGCTCGATTTTGCTGATATTTGGAATGAAAACATAGTTAAATAGTCAGGGTCAACATATTATAACACATTATTTAACAAAATCAACATCTGAATGGTTGAATAAAAGACAAGAGGGTTTGTCCGCGGATACAACCCAGGTGCAAAGCTATTAACTCACAATGCATCCCTGATCAGGATCATAGTATCTCATCAACAGTTGTATAATGGTACTTTTTCCACATCCACTTTTTCCAACAATTGCTATGGTCTTACCACACTCTATCTGTAAACAATTTTTGAGTCAATATAACTTATAATATGAATTGTATATTCTTATTTATTTTATTGATAAACGAATGAACGAACTCGCAAAACATTCCATGGCTATGGAAGTATCAGATGCGAGTATTAATAAAAAATTTAAAGAAATTAGACTTCCTATATAGGGAATTATATACCTGAAAATCGAGTCCTTGCAGTACATTTACAGTTGGTCGGGTCGGATATTTAAAGTCCACATTTTTAAACGTAGCTTCCCCATAGGCTTGCTACAATATTATGGGAGGAAATTATTTTACCTAGGTACGTGAAATATTTTAGATTAAGTATCCCTAGCTCAATCTTTCGTGAAGCAGTGGATTGAGGTTTCGAGCAGCTATGTCTAGCACATATTTAACATTACTATATTTCTAGGTTGTCATAGATAGCAAGAGGTTTAAGTAGATAAAATTCGGGGTAATTTTTCGCCATTTGCTTAAAACCAATAAAAATTGAGAATACTAACAAAATGGTCTATAGCTGGGACGTTTGGATCCAAGATCTTAGGTTTTGTATTTAGCAGGTCTATAATTCTAGAAGCTGCTCTCACACCTCTTTGGAAATCAGGTGCATAAGTAAAAGCATTCTGTGCCTGATTAGACGCCATTTGTAACGACTGGGTTGTACTGAAATCATTATGTCAACATCAACAACAAGTGAAAACTTTATAGATTATCAAAATGGTTTCTTCATATTTTTACTTTGCTGGACTTTTATCTCTCACTAAAAATCAACAATTAAACAATGCTATAGCGTTGATTAATTATTATTTAAGCCTCTCCATTTATATAGAGTTACACTTCTGAAGTTTCAATTACGTCTATTCAGATTATTCTATTGCTACTTATCAGGATTGAAAGACGAGATAATTGCTCAAATGTTCCTGCCTCCCAAGAATTGGAATTTTTTTATTTTTTTGTTAATATTCGATAGTTCTGAAACTAGCTCTTTAACTATTTTGTACATCCCTGAATGACAAGGACATCCTGGCAAAACGTTTGGATCAGCTAATGTAACATTAGTATCACTTGTATACGTAGTATATTATTATTAGTCTGTGGTATCACAATAAGCTAAACTATTTACACGAGAACATCTTCGCACGCGATGCCGTCTGTCACGATGAGATGTCCACCATACGTGAGTGCAGCGGCGTTCACGAAGTTGAACATGGACCGCGATAGTCCCGTGACGAGGCCGCGCCAGTGCGCCGCGCGACTCGCCGCGTGCACCGCGGGCTCGAGCAACTCACTGTACTGCACTACGATACTCGCCTCTTGGCCTAGGGCTGCCACTGTTCGAATATTGGATACCGCTTCGACTGCCACCTGATTTCAGTAGTTCTGTTATTAACCGATTACCAATTCCTATGTTTATTTTTAGCCTGCTTTGATTTTTACTACTCATATTATCCATGATTAACTCTATGATAGTCTACTTACTAGTATAACAATATAGACAATCATGAATTGAGGTTAATCGCAACAGAACTCGATTTTAATAATATTGAAGAACAATTATTAAAATTTTCAACGAGCTGTGTGTTATCAATTTATTGAGATTGAAATCTGTCTTTTAGATTTAGATAATGCTAATTCATTTTACGTAAAACAATAACTAAAATAAAATATTAAAAAAAAAAAACGTATAGATAATGATAGATAAGTACTATCACAGACTAATAATAATATACTACGTATACAAGTACTATCTATACCAATGTTTTGTAAACCTTTGTGCTAGCTTCAAGCGCCGTTGCATATCCGGTGGATTCCTTATCTGTGGCCTTGCTCTGCTGCCAAATGACAAATGCAATGACTGGTGTGAAGCACAGCACGACTAAACCCACTCGCCATTCAAACCACATCGCCAGAAAAAATGCCAGCCCTACGGAACCCATACCTTGCAATATTATGCCCACTTGCTGGCCGGTCGCCTGTATTAAAAATAAAAATATACCATCACAAAATTATTATATTATTATAGTGTCATAACAGATAAAGAAAAGATATACAAATAACAATAATTAATAATTTATTTTTAAGAAACTACATAAAAAATTAAAAAGCTTAGCTAACTCATGGAATTATTGTACATATATAATATTGTCACGATCCTTGATGAGTGTGCAAAGTTTAAATTAAATGTGTTCGTTTAAAGAGTGTTAGAATCGAATCTAATGGAGTCGGTTACATAAAAACTTACAAACATACATGTGAAGCTCATAAAAGCGTGTTAAAAAAAACATTATGCATTAATTGAACCGTTTATTTTTTATTTATATGAATTGAGTCATGTCATATTTATTGCGGATGTCTAGTCATTTAAAATTAAATGAATGGAGACTTTCACAAGCTTTAGAAGTTGAGCCTCATTTCACAT
Source organism: Colias behrii (assembly GCA_029959065.1). NCBI lineage: Eukaryota > Metazoa > Arthropoda > Insecta > Lepidoptera > Pieridae > Colias > Colias behrii. The sequence goes on from JARWMC010000013.1 coordinate 4,433,917, forward strand.
GGAAACCAATCAATTTTCCTAAATGGTTTATGTATAAAGGCTGTACCACACTAACCCCTTGCACATACGCAGCCTCTGAAGAAAGTCGCGCACATAACGCACCAGAAGAATGCGCACGATCATCGAAATAGCCCACATGTTGATGTAATAAATGTGTGAACATTTTTAATCGAAGTCTCTCAGTTAGATATGCTCCTGCAGCACCGAATGAAATGGTCTATAACATAGATAAATATAAAAACAACCTCCTTGTATTATTAATGATTATCACCAATTATCATGCTAACTTTTTATGCAATCAACTAAAAATGTTGCGACTAACGATCTGCTGCTTTTTTCAGTATTTGAAAAAAAATATAATCTTAACCTCAATCAAATTAGCAAGTCCAATGGCACATCCAATCAATATACAGGAAACAGATACTTTTTCTACTTTATTCATCAGTTCCTTTGGATTTGTATTCGACATGGCCTACGAGTAAAGAAAAATATGTTTTAATGAATGAACTTGTCTCACCTATATGTATTTTAATAAAAGGAAAAATTACATATATTAAAAGTTTTGTTTGATTAAGGATATCGTATTTGTTAATTACATTAAAGCTGTGATGTGCTTTATAATAAGTATAGCAATAGACCAAAAAATCAAGGTCTCAAATCAAAAAATCACGGTCACAGGCGTAAGGTAGGATCATCCTACCCAATTAGAGAAGGATAAAGTCATTCGATAGCAATTAGGCTTATCTCACTATTCCTGCAAAAAAAAAATGTTGTGTGGTTTTATGAAACCACGGTAAAAGTGAAACTGTTCGAACGGTTCCGAACACTGCTTTGTGTAGCGCATGTCGCGTGTCGGTCGGCTGCCGAGTAGGTATACCTACTCGGCAGCCGCGATACACGCGACATGCGCTACACAGACCAAAAAGTTTGAGACGATGTAATAAAAGTTTCACTTTAAAAGCTTCTACTTACATAAAAATAAAACTCACACCAAAGAGATCACCAAAAAGGACGATGAATAAGGGTATAGAGAAACCACTGACAATAGAGCACAAACAGCCTAACGTAACCAACTTCCATTCAGGGGCGTTAAGTGTTACCACACGCCAGAAAGAGAGGGGTGGTGCTTTGCGTTCCTCTTCTTTTTCTACCTAAAAGGTTGAAATTATATTAGGTATATGTTTGTGAACCACAAAAAAAGATTTCACAAAGGTTTTCAAATTTAACGGATAAATCTGCAGACATTGCAATTTTAAGAACGGCTTCATAAACAACTGAAAATATTCCCTCAATCCGTTAAAATTTATAATTGTAACACTAATATGTAACATTTACATTTCACAAATAATATGTTACATTCAAACAAATATGTGAATTTTAATTCCCATTAGGTTGCTGGTGAATAATATTGATAAGATTGCATGAATCAACTTTTTAAAACAATATTAAATGGATAAACTAAAGGGCATAGCAAAGGGCAAAGCAAATAATGTGCAAAGGTTCAGATACAAATTTACTAACGAGTATTGAATCAAACTTGTCACCATCGTGTTCCGAAATCTGGGATACTTGCCGACTTATAAAATTATCTGCAAAAATACGAAAAATTACCTGATTATCTCCTTAAACACAAAATATTACCTGACGTACATGATAATGCGCTTAGAAAACGCGATGATTTTACGTTTTTATGATTTATACATAACATATATAACTAACAATTAATACATATCTATTCAAATTACAGTAAGTTTTAAAAACAAAACCGTTAAATACTTGCCATCACTCATAACTCGAAGATTATCCCTGTTTTGATCACCACGTTGATATATTTTATAATAATACCCCTGTAAATTTAGAAGTTGTGTATGATTTCCAGATTCGACAACTTCGCCTTCATGCAACACGTATATAATATCCACATTGCGTATTGTTGACAAACGATGCGCTATTATTAACGTTGTACGACCCTCGGTAGCCTAAAATCAAACATGAAAATGTTTACTTCAGTAGGTAATTATTTACTGGACTCTGTAATCTGAAAGAATTTTTTGGTTTATTCGTTTTCTTCAGTCTCAATTTTGGATCATACAATGAGCTATGGATAACACGCACCTTATCGAGGGCTCTTTGCACTTTGGCCTCAGAGGAGGTGTCGAGTGCGCTGGTCGCTTCGTCTAGCAGCAGAATGTGCGGGTTGCGCACGAGCGCGCGCGCGATCGCTATGCGCTGCTTCTGCCCGCCGGACAGTGACGCGCCGCGCTCGCCGACATATGTGTCATAGCCCTAAACCCCAGGTTCTAATGAATGAGCTATGAACAACATGCACCTTATCGAGCGCTCGCGGTTGCACTCTGGCTTAAGAAAATAGCAAATTTTGAAAAAAAAAAATATTTTTTGAAGTGAAAACTTTTTTTAGCGGCGTTGAGCACTTTTTCTGTAATGGGTATAAAATCTTGAATTCGCGTCAGGACACGTGACCTGATCGAAAAAGCGTAAGACGGATGGATATCAAACATGCTCAACGTTAATAATCAAGTTTTCACTTCTGCCGGCACTCCCGGAGTGCAACTCGTCTTTTTTTTTAAGAACGAGTTTGATTTGTTCTTCTAGTAATAATAGGTATAGGATAGTTAGTTCAACAACTTTTGGTAGAAAAGAAATATGTTTTAAATCATCAAATAGAAAAAATATTACATTGGGCAATTTCGTGATAAATTCATGTGCGTAAGCCTGTTTAGCGGCATTTTCAATATCTTCATCGGAAGCTTCTTCGCGTCCATAACGTATGTTATTACGGATAGTAGCACTAAAGAGCACTGGTTCCTGCCACACCAAGCCAATCTGGGCTCGTAACCATCGCACAGATAAATCCTTTACATCGTGTCCGTCCAAAAGCACCTACATTCATAAAACGTGACTTACTATGAGATAACAAGTGAGTCATTGGTCGTTCTTTATTATCAGCTCATTTGTTTCTAAATGATTATTAGTTTGAAACTCTAAGCGCGGCGCAGATAAGGCGGAGCGTAGCGCATCAAATAACAATAATTTATTCCGGAGGAACATCGAGCTTTTGAATATTATTTTAATGAGAACAATGTCGATACTTGTTTGACACTGAAAAATGTTCTGCGCTGCGCTCCGCCATATCTGCGCCAGCCCTAAGCGTAGTATAAAAAGATATTTACGGATCCTTCGATGGTATCATAATATCTTGATATAAGCTGAATTATAGTAGATTTTCCGCAACCAGAGGGACCCACCAACGCAGCCGACTGACCTCGCTGTACTGTGAGACTAACACCTTTTAATACCTGAAAAAAAATTGATCTAAATGATATTATATTTTTATAAATAATATAGGTAGTAATCTCTTATTTATGTCTTACAGGAACATCCGGCCTCGAAGGATAATGGAACACGACGTTTCTCAACTCCACGTGAGCTTCAAAGTTTTTAGGCTTAATTCCGCAATCCAGTAAAGGGTTGATTGTCGGTCGAGTATCGATCGTTTGGAATATTTGCGCTCCAGCTCCCCTTGCCGACCCAAATGTGTTCATAAGAGAACCGACCATCCCCAAATTACCTAATGCTGTCATCACTCCAAAAAATACCTAAAATATATTTACTGAAACTAAAACAAGTTCTGTATGTACTTATTTCCAAACTTTTCGATGATAAAAGAAGAGAATATAATTCATCCTACATATATTTAAAAAAGATATTATAAGAATCATTTAATGAAATCAATTTTATAATTTTATCTAGACAATTTATTATTATCGTTCTTTCGTGCAATCAAGTAAAAGTACTTATACTTATCAGCAGGATAATCAAGGAAGATAAAGATCTTCCTTGATTATCCTGCTGACCTAACCTCGAGTTATAAATTATAAATAAAAATGAACAACGATTCACATCAGTAAATTTCATAAGCTATGTTGCTGGAAGCTTCGTTAAAATATTGTCGCTCTTCGGGTTGGAACATTTCAACATGCGTAAGTAATCAACTCTATCAAAATGTTTAGCTACTTTGAATATGGAGCTTTAGACAAATAGAACGATGTGTGGTTAGCTCCAAAACTACTTAATACCTATTAAATGTGATAATTCTTATTTCTTTTTGTTGTTGGCATACGTTTGAACTCAAACAACACCTTATCCTATCCTATCTTATCCTATCCTATCCTACTAATATAAAATACTATGAATGGGAAAGTTCGTGAGGATGGATGTATGTGTATGTGTATGTATGTTTCTTACTCTTTCCCGCAAATAATACCTGAACCGATTACAATGAAATTTAGCACACATATATAGAGGGTAACCTGGATTAACTCATAGGATAGGTTTTATCCCGGAAATCCCACGGGAACGGGAACTATGTGGGTTTTTCTTTGAAAACGTGGGCGAAGCCGCGTGCGATTCACTGAGAAAGGGCTAGGTATATTTTTAATCCCGCGAAACCGAGACTTTCGTTAAAGTTACTCTATGACCGAGACTAGCGCAGCGGTGAAGTAAGTGATAACATAATATACGTATTCGCATTAAAAGTTAATTGTATATTAAATGCTACTCACGGAAAACATAACATCAGCATTGTAATTCTGTGGTTCTTTTATAACAAGGTATATTCCGAAGTAAAATGATAATGCATATGAGCTGAATATGCAAAAAAATAAAAATCCCATTGATAAGCCAGTAAAACACTCTGAAATTGGTGTCAAACAATAAAATCTTATTAAGTAGATAATATTACTTTCGAACCTAATATGCCTTTTTAAAATTCTATATGATAATCAGTAATTTGTCCATGATTCAAATATTTTTCGTGGTAGCAATAGTCACAATAATTACTGCAAAGATTCGTAGTCCAACTCTACCTATACCTACTACGCTAACGTATTAAAAAAAACGTAACATAATGACAATAATAATATTATGTTATCTACTTCAAATATAACAATAAGGAATCTTTTTATTTACATTACCCTTTTGAATATGTATGTTTCGTGCTTTAATAAGACACTTTCTATATCTCTCTATTTCCCTTTGCTGTCCATTGAACGCGTATACAGTTCTAATTGAGCTGATAGCTTCTTCAGCCACGGCACTAGCTTCACTTTTAGCGAGAGATTGTCTCTTATACAAATTATTAGCTATCTAGAATGAAAGTTTTATTATAAATTTTAGATATGACTTAAAATGTACGTATTAAGGAATACCATCCACTCTTTGGTTGCCTATTTAAAAAGTATTTAAATTTCAAAAGTCGGTATCCATATAGTTACCTGACTCTGAATGACAATTAAAAAATAAAGGATTTAACTTCCAAGTAGAGTACTTTTGCATAGCATTATCATCTAAATGCAGATTGTACTATTACAGCAAATTTTCTGTGCATCACAATAATTATATCAGTTTTCAAAAAATAGGGTACTTAACCACATACCCGGCCTGTCAATCCCACCAATAGGAACGTAAGAGGCGCAGGCGTGAGACACAATAAGGCCAATTTCCAGGCTTTCATCATGGACATGGTGATACAACCCAGAGCCACGGATGCATTGTAAACAAATGACGACAGCTTATCCCCTATTCCTTGTTCCAGTTTTATTACGTCACTGTCAATAAATTAGAGCATAAACTGGTCTATAAAAAATCCTCTGTTTCAAAAAAAATCAACAAAAAAATCTACAATTTTATGAAAATATGTAGAAAAGAAAGAACGAAGAAACTTTATGGCTACTAAAATATCAGACGCCTGAAGGTAGGAAATATAATAAATAATAGATAAGCAACATTCCATATTATTATCGTAAACATACGGAATCCATTGTTTTATTTACTCTGCCATCTTTGATGCGAAGTCACCCGTTTGATGAAGGTCATAATAGGCGAAGTCCTGATTTAAAGCAGCTTTTATATATTCTTGCCTAATTTTTAATACCTAAAAAGGTGATGGAATCATTCAAGTACATTTTTCAGTAAATCCACACCGGGATTTGAATCGATAAAATTCCGTTTCTATGCTCTTGCCAATTTTAATTATAATTCTACCAAAGAGGAAAAAAGGTTAACGATAGTCACATTTCCGTGATTGGTGGTCACGTTTTCGTTATCTTTACGCTTTTTGTAGAATGAATTATGACTAGCTAAAGTAATTTTAATAAACACTAAAGAAAAATAATCATATGAAGAGGTAGATACATATAGGTACCTATCTATTACACGTCTTTACCTGATTTATAGCTGCGATGTTCATCAATGCAGTGCCAAGATATCCACCCATCAACAAAATAACGCCTACACCCGTGTACTTCAGTGAAAAAAGGTGCATCTCATGCAAAAATTTATCATTGATTAAGTTCTTCTTATCTGACTTTGCATAATTAATCATATTTTGAAAAACATTCGCAACCAATGTAATGGCATAGGGTAGAGTAATTCCCGAAATAAATGTCGCAAATAACGCCACTCCAATTAATATTTTATCCCATTTTGATGCAAATCGAAACTGTAATTAGCCAAGTAGGTACCTAGGTAAATGATCATTTCAAATTTTCTATTCATAAAAATTGAATTTCATGTAGTTACCTAATAATAATATTTACTTATAACTACTTAGTCAAAATTGCTTAATTAAAATCAACTTTTTGTTATGGTGTAACTGTGGTGTAACTACAAAGTTGGAATTTAATATTATTTCCGTCCGTTTAATGAGTCAAAATCGAAAATCTCAACAATCTCGCAATTTTTGTGTAACAAATCTAATAAAAGCGTGTTAAGTATATTTACCAATGTAAAATAAGAAATGCTTCGTAGATTTGACTGTTGTGGTTTAACACGAGTCGCGTCTTCTTTACTATTTAAAAAAAGAGATTCAAAATATTTAAATCTTAAAATTAATGTAATATACTACCTATAACTTGAATAAATATACAGGTAAGTTGCACAATGATATTAAACAATTTTTTACAATTAATATTGATGTTCATGCTTACTTCATTTTGTCAAATTTCTTAATTCGTTGTTTATTTCATAAAAATCGGCACTTATTTATTTGTTATTTATAGTATTGCCATTGCCACAGAATACATAATAGTAGCTAAACGCTAGTATTGCTGCAAGCCTAGCATGCGCGACGATAAAGGCCCCAGACCCCAGTACACAATGGCCCATGCTGACCCATTGCAAGCCATTGCCATTGTGTACACGGGGTAATTGTATATGATGGCGGGCAATTGTCTTTCGTGGCGTGCAATCGGGGAGTTGTCGGTTTTTTTGGGCACACTTCAAAGGAATCGTGGCGTAGCGTGGCCTGTGGTGTTCACACAATGAGCCATTGTTTAGTTCGTCACCGACCGCTGACCGGGATACTGGATAGTGCACTTTTTTGTTGCGTACTAGAACTAGAATTTTATTTTTATATTAAAATATAGTATTTGATCGCCTAAAATGTCAGTATCGTGGAGCAATGAAGAAACTTTCAGGTTTATTGATTTATATCAATCTGAGCCCTGTACGTCTATCGCAAGTGGTTTACCAGGCAGCAATGAGACATGGGCCATTGTGTGAACAGCAATTGATCGTGGCCTACTGTAGGCCGCCTACAGTTGTGCATTGTAAAGCGTGGCCCGTCACAGGCCATTGTATACTGTATGAATGGGTCGTCGACGCATTTTTCATCAACGAGACTAGACCGTTAAATGTCGTTCATCAACTAGTCGATCAACTAGTTAAAATCTTCGACTAGTCGATGTGTAAACTGAAACGAATTGACACGGTCGACCGACGCGCGACGGTATTGGTAATCGAACGTTCGTTACCTTGAACTGAGGTCTACACTCTACATGTAAAATTCCACATTCTTACCACGAAGTTATTACGAATTATAGATTTTCAAAGAATTCAATGTCAGGGTTGTCTCTAGTAAAGAAAAAGTCAGAGCTGTTTTTTAACAATTATATATTTATATCACCTATCTATTACCAAGTTTTTGTTTATGTTTTAACTTGTCGTTTTAAGTCGTTAGTTATAGTCGATATTTTAACATTATTCAATATATTATTATAGGTAGGTAATCCTTATGATATGTAATAAATTAACTGAATAAAAAAAAAATATCTTAGATTTTTAAGACAATTCAATAATATCAAATTAATACAAATTAATCTCCTTTTTTTTTCAATATTTCGAGCATTGATCATAGTAATCTCATTAAAAGTCAAACGGAATTAACGGTAAAAATATTGAACTATCAACTCGCGACGCGTCGCGTCGCAAGTTGGTAGTTGATACAAACGTGTCGACTGACGAGCCGTCTACGACGAGTCGTTTAGCCGTCTACGGTGGACTATTATACGGCCACGTCGAAGCGTTAACCGTCGCGGACGCGTTGACGAGCGTTTCGACTCTTTTGTTTAGTCGTTGAATTCAACTAGTCCGTTGATGAACGATGGACTAGTCGAATCGTTGAGTGTACATAGACGGTTAATTTAACTAGTCCGTTGATTCAACGCCCATGCCTAGTATACTGGGGGCTTAAGACGTCAAGACGTTTTGGGCTGGTCCTTGGGCTGGTCGTATTATGGCGGCAAATACGCTCGACAAGATATTAGGTATTTCAAAAGAAGATATATACGACATTTGCTCACAGCAGTAATTAGTAAATAATAAAATTTTCGCCAGCGGCCGCCATCTTAATTATTCTTATCACAACACAGCGCTTGCAGTGCCTCTACCAATAATTATTAATGTAACTATTTTACGATATGATCAAATAATTTTGATCATTTCATGAAAAAAACCGCGCGTTTAGTTGGCCATATCGAGAAACGATTGCTTATCATTGATCTGCTCAAAATTCAAATCACATCATGATGTGGTCAATAGACCATTTGAAATGGTCGCATGTTGTAGATAAATGGTAGCAAACTTTTTACTTAGAAGATGCAACTTATAAATAAATAAACTTATTAATTATGGTTGATGATATTTCATGAAAACTTTCGTCAAAGTATTCGAAGCGTCATCGAAAAATTGAAATTTGTCTGAAAATTTGAATACCTGCCCCTGCCGTGCGTTGAGGGAACTAATTTTTATATTATATAGAAAAAAATTACGTCATGCTCTCGATGACGCTCGAATACATAACGATAGTTTTGGTGTTTGAGCCGAATGTGTTAATTCTAAAATTTTATCTCAAAACTGCGACTAATAATCTTACTTCTAATGGTAATTATTATGTGATAGAAAATATTTTATAATTTGTATACGTAGTATATTATTATTAGTCTGTGTTATAATAGACAAGACTAAACAAGACAGAATATATTACCTACATTTACGGCTCTGTGGAAACAATCTTGAAAAGTTGAAAGTTGATAGAGTCATGAAATCAGAAATGTCAACCTATATTTTGTAATTGAACTGACAATATCAAGAATATACAATTAATTTTAGTGTAATAAATAGGTACATAAACACATTATTTAATTATATGAAGCCTTAAATTAATTTAAGATCTCTTGATTTTTGTAAAATATGTATTCTCAAACATTACTGAACAAGGTTTTCTTGAACATCTTGTTTACCTACTTGTTATTGAGTTTCAAAATTGTTAGATTAGAGTTTATATATTATTTTCTTCTTTATTTAGTATTGAATATTCTTCTATGTTTAAAATTGGTTTATAAAATTAACGTTCACGCAGTTGTTCCATTGCAAATCTTAATAATAATATGTTTTCTAAGTGTTTAAAATTTTTTACCTATTTCAGTTAGGTACCATGGGTGGATGTCGGTGTTCATATAAAAACTGTAATGTTAAGACTGATGGAAAGACTCACATGTTCCATTACCCAGTATTCGATAAACTTCGATGTCACCAATGGCTGTTAAACGCACATAAACTAGATTTTTTAAATCTTAAAGTGTCACAGTTGAAGAATAGAGTCATATGTCAACACCATTTTAAGGATGATAATTTTATGAATTATAAGGTAATATGAGTATGGTAAGACATGATTAAACAGTTACTTCAAAATATAATTAGAGCAAATAATTGAATAACTATATCATTATACTGAATTTACTTGCTGAACATACTGTAGATCTCAAGTATTCCGCCGTGCTTGCAATAAAGAATATGCTGTGTTATACAAGACAAATAATGATAAGCATAGATAGCGTAAATGCATTAATTCATAATGTTTTCTCAACAACGCATTGTACATTGCTTTAACATAATTTGCTATTAATCTAAAATAAAAGTATTGTAAGAGCAGATATGATAGTCTTCGCTTGGAATTTTTAAATGCATTTTAAGGGCTAAATAAGTAAAACTATAGCAATTTTTACTATTTATAGAAATTCGAAGTTGACCTCAATCAATGTAACAGCTGTGATAATTGATATAGACTAAAAATATAAAAGATGTATGGCTTCTCTAGTTGAATAAAATTAATATGCACATAGTTTTGATCCTACATAACAAATTTTGGATTTACAATAATGCAAGCATGTTAAAAAAGGTTAAATTCTGGTTTTATTAGGTAATAATATGGACAAATATTTTTCTATTTTAGAAAGATAAGCTGACTTTTGATGCTATACCTACATTGGATGGACCTTACTGTGACTCTTCTCAATATGAAAAAAACAATGAAGAAAACATGGAAGCCTTTCCTCTTATATTAGAAGTAGAAAATGAAAATATATTATATTGTGACAAACGAGCCAATTATTCTGTAAAATATGCAGATTTTCTAACAAACAGTGAAATTACTTTTGTAACTAATTTAAATATAGATAAATCAAACTCTAATGAAGAAAATGTTAATCATGAATTAAAGAAGGAAAATAGTCCTGCAAAACCTCCACAAATAGAAAGGTACAGTGATAAATTAGTTTTTCAACCGAATACCAATATACAGCCAAATGTTCTTTTGAACACAACAGAACCAATGATTAATATCTCAAATAACATTAACAATACAAATCAGATAGCTGAAGAAACAATATTAAAAGAAACACCCAAAAGCAAAAAAGAAAAATCATCATCCCTTAATATAAAGTTCTCCGAACCTAAATTGTTGAGAGGCAGCCATGTTAGGTTGGAATCAAACATTCCTATAAAAAAGGAGCCCAAAGTAAAAATTATATCTGAGAAAAGAATTGAAGATCCAATCACTATGCCCAAAAACCTTAAATTGGTATCCCCATCATTAGTAATTAAAATGCCACAGAAAAAAACACCTCAGCAAAAAGAAATCTCTATGGATTTAACTGCGCAGTCCTCACAAAACGTTGGAGATTGTGTGTTTAAGCCTTTATCTGAACAGTATGTTGTGCCATTAGAATTTGAATCACCAAATAATACAATTTCTATGCAAACACCTCAGATTGATGCCAAAACAAGCAAAATATTACCCAGGAAACAATTGGCTAAACGCCTTTCGAAAACAGAAAAGCCAAAGGTGTCATTACTGAAAAATAAAATAAGCTCACAAAGAATAGCAGCTATAGAGGAAAAGAGAAAGTTTAACATGAAACTAAGAGACATGATAGAAACTTGCTTAGATAAGAAATCACTAATAAAAAATGACAGAAATAAAGATATAAAAGATGATGCAAATGAAAGCAAAATAAACAGGCATAGAGATAGCGTTAGTCAAGTGGGTACATACTTATCAAAGAAACCAGAGTTGCCCAGTGCACAGGAATATACAATAGCTTATTTAGACGCACGCATGAAAAGATTGGAAAATACACTGTTGAATAAGATAGACCAAAACACGCAAAAAATTATAGAACTTAAAAATTCTATTATATCCCCAAAACCAATAAAAAAGATTAATACTACAGTCCAAACTCACGAAAATGAGGAATCATACAAGAGACATTTATATCAAGAAATTTCGAAATTCCTGAGTCCTAACTCAAATAGTTTAGTGTATGAAGAGTTGTTTATAAATAAATTTTCATTGGAAAAGACAAATGCGCCTGAAGTTAAAAGAAAACGCAGAAAGTGCAGATGATAATAACTTACTTTGTTTTTTTTTTATTCAAATTATTTTAATTTAAATATAGTATGATGGAATGATAAATGCATTTTATTAATATGTTGAATCATAATATGATTTATTAGTACATACTTATAAGCTTAGAATATAATACATATAAACTGACGTAGAAGCAGTTAAGGCTGTTCCGCGTTATTTATACAAACATAGAAACATACACATCCACGTACTCCGTAGTGAGACAAAGATAGAATATAAATTTAAAATCTTGGAATGTGCAAATAGAGACGTTGCGGAAAAAAATGTATGGCGCTGTAGGTTCCATTCGTCGATTGCGCAATTTTCTGCCCATTCCTACAAGGGTATCGCTTGCTGAGACTTTACTCCTTCCTATCCTGGATTATGCTGACATTTCCTACCCTGACCTCTCCGAACAACAACTTGATTCCCTTGAGCGACTCCAAAACGTATGTATACGTTACGTATTTGGACTGCGCAAATATGACCATGTGTCCGAATTCCGAGCCAAGCTCAAGTGGCCTCCCATCCGCATCCGCCGGAATGCTCATATTCTGCATTTATTGTACAAAATTCTATTTGATCCCAAAACCCCATTTTACCTGAAACAAAATTTTAAATTCCTGGGTGAAAATAGCCTTACTCTCCGTTCCTCAAATCTACTCACCTTAAGTGTCCCTTCCCACAGATCCAATTTCTTCCATTCTTCCTTCACTGTGTCTGCAATCAACCTTTGGAATTTTATTCCAGAATCGATAAGGCGTGCTCAATCAATAAATGTTTTCAAAAATGCATTAAAACAATATTTCTCGCAACCAGCTTCGTAACATATTATAATTTATATCTAATTTATTATATATTTCAAGTTATTCCTTGCCTATTATTTATATCATCACATGGATGTTGATATATTTCTTATGGGTCCTTCTTTAATTTCGTATATGTATATGTGTAGGTATATATATGAATGTATATATGTGTGTATATATATGTATGTATGTAATAAGTTATTATATGTATATAAGTTATTATGTATTTATTTATATATTTATTATTTACGTAATAATTATTTATAGATTTTGTTCAATTTTAAAGCAAAATGTACCCAAATGTAATGCACCATCACCATAAAATTATGTTATCCTTATGGTTTTGCGGGTTGTCTGGCAGAAATCGCTTACAGCGATAAGACCGCCCTCTGTACATATTTTAATTTTTATCGCTCTTCTTTTGTAATCCTGTATGTGTGTGCAATAAAGAATTTTTCATTCATTCTTTCATTCAAATTTAAACCGTGATTTATTAAACCATTAGCCGAAAAGAGTTAGCAACTACATACACGTACACACTACACAATGTTGTTGCTAACATTTATTGAACAATTTTTTGGCGCAAAAAAAAAACCGCGTGGTAGTCGCACGTGCATGTGTAAACATTCGTGCGAATATGGAAGACGCATGTATAAATAGGATACTGTTTATATAGGTAACAATATATAATATATATTACATTACAATAAAACACTACGACAACTTTTTAGTTGTCGTAGTGTTTATAATATAGTTGTCCTTATGTAATATATTTCATAAACACAACTCGTCAAGTTGTCTATTGTAACGTTCAAAGTCTTGTCTGAACTTCATTTAGCATAGCAGTTGTTTTGTTTGGGTTTTTTGGTATTTTTAACTACACGGAAAGAGAAAACTGTATCTATTTCTGTATAGACTCGACACATAAACTTTATAAAAAAAAAGATCGTGTGTTCCGAGCACACGCACACGTGTCAGAAGTGAAACTTCTTTGGCGATATTCAAAGATATACCAAAATCGTCGCCTGTCGCCTCCTACTCCATGACGTGACGGTATTGCCATGACGCATGCTTGAAATTTTACTTGCCACCATCAAATCCTGTTTTTTTATAACGTGGATCCTCGAATCTTCCTTTGCAACAAAAATCAAAATCATTTCTTAGACAACACAAAAAATGTAGCCCAATAGCTGTGTCCCGCGGTTTAATTTTAGCTATCGTTCCCATTGTTTTATTGTGTTGTAGGTCTTCTACAACACGATAAATTGACTATCTAACAGTGAAATTATTGCACGCCTCATAAGCGAAGCGTTGAGGTGGGTACTACTGTCACTTCGCGCAAAACATCTGATTTTTCAAACTTAAAATGTCTTTATGTATCATACATTGCACTTGTAAGATAATACATACACACACATATTAAGAAAAAACACTATTTTTAACATTCATGATATTTTTGATGTCATTTTTGTTATTTAAACTAGTTAAAAAACAGTTTAAAAAAGTTCTGTCTTGGACGTCCGTGTGTCTGTATGTGCGGAGGATTTTCTTGTTAACACGATAGCGACCGAAATACTTTACTAATCGAGTCTTTTTTTTTCTCTTACGCTTGAGTATGCTCAGGAATAGAACCCTTTCATTTTTCAGGGTCTGATTCGATGTGGTTTAATTGTTATTAAATAAACAAAAATAATAATTAATAAATAATTATTAAAAAAAAATTATGAGGCGTGCACTTTTGGATTTTCCAAATTATTTTTCAAATCGGACCTGTGGTTCCTGCCATTAACGCGTTAAAGCTAGCAAACAAACTTGAGATTTATAATGTTAGTATCTAATAAAATTATCTTTATGATATTTACAAGCTGCGTTCCGCGGTTTCACCCGCGTGGCTTCGCTTCTGTTGGTACTTGATCTTAGCGTAATGATATATATAGGCATAGCCTATAGCCTTCCTCGATGAATGGGCTATCTAAGTGTGCGTCCACACTGAATGCGCGGTGGCTAGAGCCTGTGGCGCGCGCGACGAGCGGGCGCTCGCGGTGGCCACACCTACGCGCGAGCTCATGTAGCGGTTCGACGTATATCGGGTGTTGCAAACTTTGGACGATTTGCTATTTTTACTGGACAGTCCGATTACATTATAGATGTTGTGCACGAAATAAATAAAAACAGAGGAATAACGGGTGAATTATTATCTTATAATATGAAGAATTGAGATTATACCCTACAAAATTACTGTGGTGTATATAGGTGTTTTAGATTGAATCGCACGTATAAACAATTAAGTATTTACCGCTATTTTACGAAAAACAATAAAGAATATAATATAAGAAGTCGAGCGACAGGACTGAAATGGTTTGTTATCACCGCTAGCCGCGCGTTGGGTCGCTCGCTGACTAGGCCCGTAGTGTGGTCACGGAAGAATTCTACCTATACCCGTGGCCCCGTCGTTGATGCGGCTTGACGGAACACAGTGGGGTTTTGGTCGGTAGGAATCCGACATAACCCACGGCCCTTTCCCCGGTGGCCGTGGGTATCTATGCAAGATTTCCCCACTTAAAAAAAAAAAAAAAAAAAAAAAAAGGCCCGTAGTGTGGCTCGAAAGCGCGGATAGGAGAGTTTGAAAACTACGCGCGCTGGCTCGCTCATTACCGTCGCATCGCACTAGGCTTCCGCCATAGCCATTTCAATGTGGACGCAAAGGCGCGTTTCATACGTTTGATATTTCGCATGCCCGCCGTCGCAACCGCGCTAGGCTCGCAGTGTGGACCTACACTAACACCGAAAGAATTTTTCAAATCGGACTAGTAGTTCCTGAGATTAGCGCCTTCAAACAAACAAACTCTTCAGCTTTATAATATTAATTAAGTATAGTTAAGTCGGTTACAAAATTAAGATGGAATTTCGAAAATCATAACGCTTCTCAAAAAAGATAATAAGGTTAACATTTAGAATTAATATCATCGCCATCTACTGGAAGAAAAAATAAACAAACATTACTTATTTCAGACTTATAAGATCTCAGGAAGTTATACCTAGTACATTTCAAACTCACAACAGTTTGTAATAAGGTGCTATAGAATTAGTTATTGAGTAAAAGAAAATGAAAAAACTAATTAATCAAGATTCGCCGAAGGCTGCCAAAGAAAAGAACACTGTGAAATATACTTTTAAACATGCTGATCCTTCGGCAGTAGATAAAGAAGAAAATAATATAATTGGGTGAGTGATAATTCTATTTAAAGTTAGGTTAATACAATAACTTCATATTATAAAAGAATTGTAGACAGAATTGAATTTAAAAATATAGATTTCTTTTACTGGGAATAGTTGAAAGTACTACTTACTTACTATATATTATGCAATAATTAATTTTCCACTCAATAACATGTAAATATAAACACATTACAAAAAAAATCTAACAAACATCTCATGAATTAAACAGTCGACTATATTATGACAACATCAAGAAACCTTCACGACTTAAGTGAATCGAAGTCCCGCGAGAATTCAATCGTAAAACATTTTGTGGTCACATCTTTACCGTACAACAACAGGATACCTAGGTTCTAATTAATTATACGGTATTCTGTGAATGTGACTTGCCAATTATCTCCTTGTATTCTCGTATCACGTGCGTGACGCAATCCGACGCGTTTTTTTAAACAGTTTTTTCTATGTCGTTTATTGCAATATACGTATTTTTATTCACTTCCTTCTGTGAGTCCTTCGTTAGCGTTACTTAATACCTTTTCGAATAATTACCAATTTACGATATTAGGTATTAAAATAACAATTTTTGTTGAAAGAGATAAATTAAAAATGTATTGTGACCGACTGTTCTATTAGATATATGCACGTATTAGATTCTTTCATTTAAGTCTTATTTAATTATACATAATGAAAGTACCTACTCGTCTTTGAGCAGGAAAGTATAGATTTTCCTTAGTTCATTATATCCGATCGTGAATACAAGAAAACAAATCTATATAAAAACAAACATGATAATACACAGCATTACCCTATATCTATAACATGGATTAATACGAATATTCTTAAAGCACCTCAATAAATGACAATAAAGTAATAGCCATTGAATCCTAATCCTATCCTAATACTATTATAAAGGCGAAAGTTTGTAAGTCTATCCCGTACTAATTTAAAAAAGAATAGTCCATTTAATAGGTTAATGAAAACGTACAATAGTGTTACCCAAGGTGTTACCAATAAAAGAAATAGCTTACAACATAGTAATAACGTTGACATTGACATCTTTCACGATAATTTTTATAGTTTTAAAAATAAAATAGTAAATTTTATTCAGTGACTGTGTTGTATTTTTGATGTATTTGACATATTTTATTTTATGTGTTTTTATTAATTTGTATTTTATGTGTTTTAGCCATGTTTTAATTGAATTTTATATATTTTTTATTTCATGGATGTTTAAAATTTCAAAATTTTAATCATGTTATCATTGTAGTATTAATTTTATGTATTCTTGATAAATTTTTAATTATGTGATGAATTTTATGTTTTATATTTATTTTTTCTTCAATGGATGATAAATTTGATTATATATTTTTAGACTTTTAAAACTGAAAAATTTTAAGACATTTTCTTATAATTGTTGTATACGCCTGCTTTATGGCCAATTCAGTTTATGAAATAATTATTAATGTATTTCTGTAAATTGTATTAATTGAGTCATTATTGGTGTGTCTAATAAATAAATAAATAAATAAATAAATAAGTATGGATGTATGGATGTATGGATGTTTGTTACTCTTTCACGTAAAAACTACTGAACCGATTACAATGAAATTTAGCACACATATAGAGGGTAACTTGGATTAACACATAGGATATCCCGGAAATCCCACGGGAACGGGAACTATGCGGGTTTTCCTTTGAAAACGCGGGCGAAGCCGCGGGCGGAAATCTAGTATATTATAACGACCTACACTTCAAGTAAGAACCCAAAGAACATTTTATTAATACAATTACTTAAATGACTGACAATTTTATACAATTTCTAGGAAATGATAATATCGTGGTGGTCGCCCTACTCTGCTATTAATTAGTTGATCAAATTGTCTACTATTAGTAGTAAGGCGTGTTCATATATTTTGTTCCTTATTCCATAATAAATCCAAATATTGTTTCCTACCTGGCTATATTATCTAAAACACCAATATTGGGAAATATTTATATAAAGTTTTAATAGTTTATAATGCTAAGGGTCCACACAGAGTGAACAGTCTCGCGAGTCTCTGTGGAGTGGACAGCCAATTATAAAGAGGATGGAATTTTTAATTTTTTTTTTGTGTTATTGATCGTTTTTAAATTTTCTCTAATTGAAAACTATATTATGAGGAAGTAACATAGGCTATATTATATGCATTTCGTTTTTGCCTTAAGGGTCTACGGATAGTTTTAAAAGACATTAAATGTCTCATTCTAGTATCGCTATGACTTTCATCATTATTCCAATAGGTACTTACATATTTATTATCAAGACTTCTAACAGAAAACTTGACTGAACTTTTTATATGTGAAACGAAATAATTTTAAACATACTGTATAAGCTTTCAATTTTTCAGCTAAACGAATACATTCTATTATTTACACAGGCAGTGGACTCTAGTTGGTTAATTGCCTTGTAACACGTTATATTCAATGATTTTAAAACAATACGCGTGTTAAGTACTTCGAGATTGTGAACAATGTGAAGGTTTTATTTATAATCAAAATAATATAAAAATAGATCCAACCTGAAATATGTCTTTGGAGCATAGAGTCAGTGACCATAAAAAGGAAAACTTCTGCTACATCAACAATTCGTTCAAGCCGTTAAGTCCATTTCTGAAAGCTTTCTCCCTAAATTATAACAAGATTCAAACACAAAGATGTACAATTACATCATTCTTGGCCTTTACTATTCCCATTCTAGTGCTGGGAGGCCTTAGTATTGTCACATTGTACTATAAAATTGTACATGTGTACCAAGACATGCTCATATCTATAAAATACACTGACATTATTCAAGTTATTTTTGATTATTTTCAATATATAGTTGATTTATATTTTGTTTACAAATACGGAAGCAATATGGAAATATATTTTAGAAATCATCATAAAATTGACGAAACTCTGGGCTGCGCGTATAGTCCAGACTTAAAGCGAAAGCTTTTGAAATTAGTTGCGATTTTCTTCTTATCGTGGACACTTACATGTGTCTGTGACTTTTTGGCTTGGTGGTACTGTACTGGATTGGAAGTATCTTTAGTGTTCTCCATATCGTACATTTACATATTGATCAAAGTTTTGACCAGTTTAGACTTAACATCGCACGTTTTACAAATCGAGTTTCGCTTACGAAACATTGCAGAAAAGGCACAGATATGGCTCGATACAATTAAGCTCAGAAAGGATTCAACACTAAAAATGAAGCTGTATACTCGTTCAGATGTTATAACCGAACATTCGTTAGATAATGTGGAAGTTAATTCAGGAGACAATTTGCCTGAATTTAAATTGTTAAGTAAATCGTATCTTTGGCTCATAGAGCAAGTTGACTTTATTAATGAAGTGTTCGGAACAAGGGTAAGACGTTTCAAATATTAATACCAGACAGTTTTATCAATGATTCTCAGTACATATATTATACAATAACATTTATCAGTAATGACTTTGCAGTAGGTATGTAGTGATTAAAAGATACACATCACACTTATTCTTGTACATAATTTTCTAGGTATTGGGTACTAGTCTACTGATAATATTATTAATTAGTATAATATTTTGTCAATGAAAGTAATGTAAAGAATATTTTAGAATTTATTCAATAAATATTTGAAAATAATTAATAAAACATACTGCTGTAAGAAACTTTTTAAATGTACCCAAAATATTCGTTTTTGTTTGGTACCTACTTCCATTGCAAAGCTCCTTCTAAAAAGCTCTATATTTTTACTATTACAATAAAAATAAATCTATGTACTAACCAATAAATTAAAAAAGCATTTAATAACATTAGTGTATTTTAAATTTAATTTTATTATAGTTACAAATTTAACAAGAAAAATAAAAATAAAAAAATTTAACAAAATTATATAGTTATTTAACGATACTTTCAGATATTATTGAACAGCGTAAGTTTACTTATAGATATGGTTAGATTTACCAACATTGCCGCCAGGATTCATCTTGGATCACAGGTTTGTTAATTATCCTAAAATATAAATAAAACACTTCTTGCTTATGACCTTAAAACAAGATATTTAGAGGCTGTTGAATAGAACTTAGAAGCAAGTACGGCGTACCTACCTATATTTGAAAACATTCCTTCCGTTTAAAATAATTAATGAATGCCTAACTACTTTGCTCTTTAAATTATCAAATAAATATAACACATCGAAATAATTGCTGAGCTTTCATGTATTAATAGATATCAAAACCAGTTAAGTGTGTGCAGATTTCTTGAATTATAATAATCTTAATTTTCAGCATCTGAACCGAAATTATCTTGGAATTTTCCCCGTAATTTCCACAATAATGAGGATCATGATGTGCATTGCTATTCTTGTCAGTATGGTTCACCACTGCGAGTTATCATATCGACAGAGAGACAGAATTATACATATCATAGACCACTTCAATATCATCAATGAAGCTAGTAAGGATTTCTGATTGATATGTGGCTATTTTTATTATTCCAATTTCCAATAATATTATACATTAACGATCCTACAAAAAACTAGAAAAAAATAGATCTGGCTTCACTTCTAAATAGATAAATAAATAAATTAATTAATGAATGCTCTGCTTAAATAAATAAATGCTCTTGAGCATATGATAAATATAGTTATCTAGTAATCGTAACACAAAATTACTTTTTATACATATACTACTAAATCTAGATTCTATCCGCATTCTCAGTTCTCACGCATGAAAAATAATATTAAGCTATCTTCACAAATTTTCACGTTTGGAATAGATCATAAGATTTAATAATGAAAATATATTTTAGGGCACGATTCGGGATCAGCACTCGGCGACTTCCAAAGCCTTGTGCAGTCAAGACGGATAGACTTCCACATGTCCAGTCTAACTCAACTCAACTATTCTCTTTTAAGCTCTATGGCATCGATCGTTGTTACATATACTGTTATCTTATTGCAGAGTGTTAATTAGATCTAATATATCTCATATTTACATTAAGCGATAAAATTGTATGCGGGAGATTATTTTATAAAAGAGTTATATGTATAACTAAATGGATTAGATACTTAACTATATGTACCCGATTTACATAGGTACCTAATAGTAGTATGTGTAAACTGTAATAAACTAATAACAGTGCAGCGATTAAACCTATATAAATATAAATTTATTTCAGTCCTGTAACAGAATTGCATATAATTTTTGTATGGTACTGCATCAAGTATTTTAAAAAATATTCTATCATGCCAATAAGGACGGAAATGCGTATTTTATTTAATTTTATTTCACCATTAACCAACCAGCCGTCAACTCCCCCATATCGTTGTAATTAGTATGACTTGTATGAGACACTGTTTTTGAAAAATAGATATTTATTGGGTCTTATGTATCTTATTTATCTACTTGAACTGTATCGGCTTTTCATGCATGTATTGTAGTTACTTGTTAACATATTATTATAGTAGATACGTTGAATCAAATAAAATGTTTCAAAATATAGAACCTAGTATTTTTCTTTTCTTCTATTATATTTTTTACACATAACATATAATAGTGGATATTTTATCCTCTTTCAGATTGCATATTGTTTACAGTTTGACTGTGTCGATATTAGATATACATACTATAATTGAGTATTGACTCATTCTTTAGGTATTTAGCAAAATATATATTCTATCGTTATAATATTAAATATGCAATAATTGATTTAAAAAAAACGTGGGATAAAATTTTGATATTATTTTCCTTATGGTAGTTATCTATACATTTTCTTACTATGTAGGCGACGATCCAGAAAAACAAAATGTTTGTCATCATCTATTACCTACTCAGAGGCTTTTTTAAAGCTCTAAGTTTGAATGAATGAATGAATGAATGAATGAATGAATGAATGAATGAGAATGAATGAATGAATGAATGAATGAATGAATGAATGAGAACTTTATTGTACACACCAAATTACAGACATTACATAAAATAGAATACACATAAATTGCACAATGGGCGACCTTATGGCTACAGAGCCATCTCTTCCAGGTAACCCAACCAAGGAAAGCAATGACAAAAACAACGAATACAGGTAGGTGGTGTATACTGAAGCACTGAAGCAATAAAAAGATAAAAAATAAATAAATATGTATAATACGTACTAATAGATAAGAGAAAATACATAAATATATAAGGTCATCACTTAATTAAAGATATGTAGTAGTTAAAAAGCAAGTTTTTGAAAGCATCGATGGAACTCGCTTTGCGTATAGCTATTGGTAAGTCATTCCATAGTCTAATAGCCTTCACTGTAAATGAGGAATTGAAAAATTTAGTTTTATGTATGGGTACATTAAGGAGATAAGTATCACTGGATCTCAGATTTAATCCGTGATTACTTGCGTACTCAAAGTTGTTTTTTAAGTAGGGTGGGGTTCTGGGATCGAATAATATTCCATACAACAGATGCAGCACATGAGCATCCCGGCGATATCTGATAGGCAGCCATTTCAGCCTGCGACGATAAGCAGAGACATGGTCATACTTACGCAACCCGAAGATAAAACGGATGCACAAGTTCTGAAATCGCTCAAGCTTATCGAGCTGTATCTCAGTAAGGTCACAGAAACTGACATCGGCGTAGTCGAGGATAGGGAGAAGGAGTGATTGTGCTAACAAAATTTTGGTCGGAATCTAAGTTTTTGTATAACAGAAAAATAAAAAGCGTAACATATGTAAGGAAAATGTGTATTGTGTTCTTAAAAAAGGTCTTGACTCAGCATTAAAGTCAGTATTATAATGAGAGACCGAAGTTGATTTTCTGCCAACACCATCTGAGCATAAAGAACAAATGGAAAAAATACTTAGGTGCGTATTTTTCATTGGGGAAAACCGAGATTAGGTATATATTTTTTATATACTTATGCCGTGTAGCTGTGTGCCTGGAGACTTCTTCGCTTCCCGTATTTATTTGTAGTTAGGAATTTCAGGCTGATGTAAGTTATTGTCACTCAGGAACTCCTCTACCTACGATTACAAAATGTATCAGCTAAATTAAAGTAGGATAGAATATATATTTTATTTTAACCTTAGATTACAAATTTTAACTATGTTTTTTGATCGTACGTCAAGAGATCAGCTAAAACATTTTTACACGTTACACTTTTCAGCGACGGTTTTGTACAAATGTGGTTTGCACTGACTTTCCGTTTAGATTGGTTTAATATCTCCTTATAAAAAAATCTTTTATGGATTTTTTTATATCTATAAACCTACAGATCGTAATTCAATGAACCCACGTCCCACGACCTGCCATTATGAAATTGAATAGATAATGGACTTGTTTAACCACAGTTACATTAATAATCCCAAAATAATTCTCTTTCGTTTTACAAAAACTGTGGATTGCGTCATATACTGAAACAGTTTAGTCCAAACCTTGAACAGAATCGGTCACGAATAGCGTAAAAGTCAGGAATACGCTAAGAAAATAAACAACGTATTTTATCAGAGAAATATTTATCTCACAACTTGTGAATGAAATTTATTACATTCTCGTCTTATGTTCATCTTTTACAGAAGTAAAATGTAAAATTCCAATGGCTTGAATTATTCTATCAGTGATATCTATAGGTAGATATGCGAAACGTTAATTTATCAGATGATAACAGTCAATCAATATAGATATTATATTACCTACGTCTGAATCAGTGAACGCGATATATCTTGTGCAGAGTGAATATTAAAAATACAAAAATTTACAATATTGTGATTTATATTTAAAAAAAATGGTGGACTATAAAAACGGTCGGTCGAAGAATAGTTATAAAGTTAATGATTTGTCGAAAGTAGAATTCACGGAAGCTGGTAAAAAAAATGGAAAGAGTAGGTGAGTCCTGTATTAGCATTCTAATATAAGTAATCACACTATAACGATCAATCGATTGCCTGAATTCGTATAAAATGGTCCTAGAACTAACCCTTTTATCATGATTGTATGTGTGATGTTCTGAAATCGCCACCCCAACACCCTCAATCATAGATAAAAGCTATAAAATTAATGTAGGTACATAACCATTTAAATATTAACGCGCCTAGCGCGGCAATTTTTTATACAACCTACCCAAATTGATGAAATGATGACCATTGCAATGGAATTACGAAAACCCATTAAAAATACATTTTATTCTATTAATTACCCTATAATGCTTCTACAATTAAATAAAGCTGTAGATACCAATTGAATAGGTACGTAATGACAAAGAATTATTAATTAATTAACATTATAATTTTGAATGTCGATGATCGATTTATCTTCTGATTTTTATATACGACCCATACTTTGCGATGATTATCACTACATAGTATAAAACAAAGTCGCTTTCTCTGTCCATATGTCCCTATGTCCCTATGTATGCTTAAATCTTTAAAACTACGCAACGGATTTTGATGCGGTTTTTTTTAATAGATTTTTAATAGAGTGATTCAAGATGAAGGTTTTAGTATATATAATTTACTAGCTCATCGCCCGCGGCTTCGCCCGCTTTGTCTCAAACCTACTAAATTATAGGTATACTAAAACCTTCCCATTGAATCACTCTATCTACTAAAAAAAACTGCATGCAAATCCGTTGCGTAGATAGGGACAGAGAAAGCGACTTTGTTTTATACTATGTAGTGATTATGTTTTAGACAAAGCGGGCGAAGCCGCGGGCGGAAAGCTAGTTTATTATAAATTATGAAATACTCGAGTATTTATACCTAAGTATATGTACCTACAATAATTTAATTGGTAAAATTTTATCAACACTATATTTTTTTATTTGTAGTAAAACAAGTAGTTTAAATACATCTACGTGATTGTGTTTTGTTATGTGTTGCAGAAAATTGTACACATCGTATGCATTTTGAACTTCATACGCTTTAATTTTGCAAGACGCAATTTGACCTAATTAATCACAAAGTAATAATATTGCGTAACATTTAAAAAATTAAAGGGAACTCGAATTTTCTAAAGTAAAAATGATAATAAATAATTTTTTTTAATCTGTTTAATGCAGCAGCATAGGGCGTACTTCATGGTTTCATTCACTGCATAAATAATATTCAGTGCATAATAATATCTCTTTGATCCCTGAAATTCGCTTGCTAAGAATGAACAATACTTCTGCGAATTATTCGTCGTTTTCGGTTTTGAAAAACATTGACGGATGATTTAACTACAACACATTCAGCCTAAAATAATTCATATTATATAACTTATTATAAAATTGCCCGCATCTTCGCCCGAGTGGTCAAAACAAACCAGTATTTTATGCTCTTGGGGCAGAATTTTATCACAATCTTTCCTTAGTGAATGCCTGCACCATAGAGGCTATCTGCATGTCAAATTTCAGCCCGATCGTTCCAGTAGTTTGGGCGCTGCATTGATAGATCAGTCAATGTATAATTTATTTACATTTTTATTTGCAGTACCACTGATTCAGAACCAGACCCACCACCGGAGGTACCCAGTATATCATTCATCACTCTCGTAAGTGTGCCAGTTTACCTACTGAATATTTATTTATTATCGTTTTTTTTTTTTCATAATGTTGGTAATCTTTGCAGTACTAATGATATCTTTATAACAATTCTAAAAATTGAAAGAAAATCAGTTATAATTTCATTAATATTAACTCTACAATACAATATAATCATAATATATTTTCTTTTTCACAGTTTCGCTTCGCATCGACCACGGATAAGATTTACATATTTTTTGGAATCCTATTTTCAATTATATCGGGTGCCATGACACCCGTAAATACATTGCTCTTTTCTTCCTTGCTCCAAAGCATGGTTAACTTCGGTATATCAGTCATCGTAGGCCAACCAGATGGAGACACGTTTTTAGCGGCTGTTCGGAACTTTGCTATATGGAACAGCGTGGTTGGGGTTGTGTTAGTAATTCTGTCATATGGTGCCACCGTAATGATGAATTATTCGTCATTCAATCAGGTAATATTTTGTTTAAAATATCACAATAAAAGCATCTTATAACTAGATTTTTTAGGGTACAGTAGTAACTGAGTACCTATTCTGTTTGTTACAATTTATATAAAGCCATTTTTAAACTAAATCAAGTTAACGTTAAATTCGAATAAAAATATATTAAATATTCATAAAAATGTTAGAAACTTAGAAAGAGAATACTAAATATACCTCATAAACAAAATTTTGCCATCTATCTCAATTGTGCCCTAATTGACTTTAATTTTCTTTGCATAGTTAGCAAAGTAGTTAAATATCAACTGCATGAAAGAAGATGAGTAAATAAGATAATTAATATGAACTTTACATTTATATTATTTGTCAAATATAACTCAATATCTATTTTCAGGTATATAAAATACGTCAAGAATATTTAAAAGCAGCCCTAAACCAAGACTTTGAATACTTTGATACACATCAAACAGGTGACTTTGCATCTAAAATGACAGAGTAAGTAAAAACGTAGAAGAACCTTCGAAATACATTTACAAGAGTAGGTATGAAGGCATAGAAAAATGTCTGAGAAGAAACACTTAGATTTTATATAATAATCAATAATCGTTATTATTTGATTTTATGTTTTAGTGATGTCGTGAAGTTGGAAGACGGAATTGGAGAGAAATTAGGAACATTCATTTATTATCAAGCAGCATTCGTTAGTTCGATAATAATGGCTTTAGTGAAGGGGTGGAAACTTGCTCTTTTATGTTTGGTTTCCTTCCCCGTTACCTTGACCTTAGTGGGGGCTGCTGGAATAGTAAGTCCCTATATGGTTGTCTATATGTCTATAATTATTTACGACGTATGAATGTATTTTAATCATATAATACATGAATTAATATTACTCATTCTGTGAACTAAGTAGCATTATCAAAATTTAGCCTTTTTCCAGAGGAAAATCTATGATACAAAAATAGTTACCTACCCATGCTGACCCGTCTTTGATTTCTTATTTTGAAATTTCTCATGTGTAATATACACTATAAGCAAGGTCTTAATAATGAGTATTCATTCGTTATCATTTACAATTAGCTACAACTCCTTATTTATCATTATCTAGAAAGTTACTTATGTAAAGTGTACTTCAGGTAGCGTCGAAGCTATCTAAGAAAGAGGCAGTGGCGGCTGGCAAAGCTGGCGCCATTGCTGAAGAGGTTATATCCGCCGTACGAACTGTATATGCATTCAGCGGACAGCACAAAGAAATCGAGCGATACGATAAAAATCTCATTGAGGTCAGGAAAATTAATATCAAAAAAGGTAAATTTCAAATTAATTAAGAGGAAATATATTGATTGAATGATAAGAAAATTATAAAAAAAGTTTTATCAATTTTTTATTGTCACGCAACCAACACGCAACGAGATAATATTAGGTATTTTTATCTATGAATTTTATTTTTTACTATATTGAAAATATATTAAATTAAGTTTATCTTTTGAAAAAACAACACATCATCACGATGATTTGATATTTACCTATGTTACACGTCCTGCTATAAAGTCTCGTTAATGAATGATTGTATATCTTACAAAATATTTCATATTATATTGTTATCAGGAACAATAGTACATAACTAATTGCATGAAAAGATGATATAATAATATTTTCATGAGTCAAGGCATGCGGCACAATAATAAGCGCCTACTTGTACTGGAAATAATATTTTTACTATCTTTATGGATATACTATAAATGTTGAGTACACATGCAAACGAGGTCATGATAAAAATTTATTTTAGACTTGTCAAAAAAAGCTTGATTTTATATTTGTATAAAAATTAAAAACATTTTTTTATAACAACAAATATATTGTTAAATTAGTAATGCAACGATTTCTATTGCATAAAAGTATATCACATACTAGATATAATTTTCTGTATTAATATTTTCCAAATATTTATCTTTACAATTTTAAAATATTTTTTCTCCAATAGGATTTTTCAATGGAACGGCGATGGGAACATTGTTCTTCTGTATATTTAGTTCGTATGCGATGTCTTTCTGGTTCGGATATTCCTTCATGGTCAATGAGCCAGAAAACTACGACGTAGACACGATGGTTGCTGTAAGTGCAAAAAGTAACCTTTGTATCTTTTGATTTTCAATTTATTTATCTGTAATTATCATAAATAATTTTTTTTATGAAAATTGAAGATATGAAAAATTTTCTACTTTTGGAGCGCATAAAGGAATAAGAAAATAAAATTAATTAATTAATTAAAATCATTTTAAAATTATATTCAATAAAAAATACAAAGTAACTTAAAATATATACTTGCTTATCAAAATCTCGATAGTTATTTTTTATAATATTTCTAGCGCATCCAAAATGCATTAAAATTCAAAAAAATCATATCAACTTCCAGGTATTCTTCGGTGTAATGATGGGTTCAGCTAACTTCGGAATCTCCTCAACTCTGATGGAAGTATTTGGTGTAGCCCGAGGGGCTGGTGCTCAGATCTTCAATCTAATTGACAATGTCCCATACATCAACCCATTGTTGAACCGTGGAACAGTACCACAGACTATAGAAGGAGATATTGAGCTTAAAGATGTCGTATTCCACTATCCGTCAAGACCTGATGTACCCGTAAGTCACTGATTTCGTACTTAAAATATTCAATTCAATTAAAAAGAAACTACTGAAATACAAAAGCTTGAGAGGTGTCAAGGGACACCCGAATGGAACAAAGTTCTATGAGAGAGAGAGGCAGAGACAGACAGAGAAACATGCGCATACGGCACGGCTTACAACTATAGCAAAAAGTGTCGTTACAACTTTTCGTCTTAATTTTTTCCGTCTTGACTCTAGCCCTCTTTCGCAACGCGCGATTAGGAACTTCTTTCCAAAAAAATATGTGTAAGGTCCAGTAAGGATAATACGTACATACCTACAGCTTTTTGCTGTATTATATTATGCACCATATAAGCAAAAGATGATTGATTATTATCATTGGTATTGTGGTGTTAGATTGATTGATCATTAATACAATTTCGATAAAAAACAATCATGGAAATTAGAAGACTTTTTCTACATAATATGAAATATTAAGTTCATGTCGGTATGAATAATTATTTATTATTCTACGATCTTGTTAGCATAGTAGTAACATACGTCTACTCCGTCTACAATCTACTTGATACGACTAATACTAAACTTTGGAAAGTAATTTCTACTCCAATTATTTTATCAGTAAACACTAATTGATTATGATACATTTTTAATTTATAAATAATAATCATTATATCTAGTTTATCTACTATTGATTACATTCTTAAGTAGATTATTATGAAAGTGATCGAAAATTTCAATGAGTTACTAGCAAATTTCCAAGAATACAGTACTATGAGTACTATGAATAAATTTTTGATTACCTAACTGAAACCTACCACAAGTCGCGTGGGTAGCTGAAATTTCATACAAAGACTTTTTGTTCAGTGTGGCGGTTTCACACCAAATTAATTTAATTTCACGAAGTTCATCATCATCGTAAGCTTTATTCATTAATTTACTAGTTATATAACCTTTATTAAACTAGTATGATAATAACGTCGCTTATATCTTATCTTACTAATTTATAAACCGAAAGTTTGTGAGGATGGATGGATGTATTGTATCTATGTAGGTATATTTGGATTGTTTGGTCCTCTTTCGTAGAGCACTGAACAGATTTTGAATTTACTTTGCTATAGAAATAGTTTCGTTCACGGGTGTAACCAAGCGACACAGTTAGTAGCGATAATAAAAGAATACACATAAAAAATCTATAAAAGTCCCCCTAATTTCATCCTAAAATATTACGTTTACTTATTACTACGTCATGAGTCACCCTTATTTATGAGGGTTGCGTCATCTATAAAGGCTAGCCAGTCATTCATGATAACAAAATATAAAAATAGCATAACCTAAGTAAGTACCTACTTGCTAAATAATATATTTATTTTCTAAGGTACGTCTTATAATAACCCATTGAGCCCCGAACGGCCCGATCGGTCCACGACACAATAGATTTTCTATTGTGTCTGTGATTCCGGGGCCTGAGTTAGTATCCATAGACCATAACGTTTGTGTTGGTAATTGGTATACGCTTTGCTATGCTCCGTTTTCATCTGTTTAAACATTACATCCTTAGAGTACCTTTATCAATATTTCAGGTGTTAAAAGGAGTTTCATTAAAAGTAAAACGTGGTCAGTCAGTGGCACTGGTCGGTCACTCAGGCTGTGGCAAGTCTACTATCATCCAACTCATATCGAGATACTATGATACCGTTGATGGAAGTGTGAGTATATTATTAATTATTATTATTCAAAATTTTGTTTGTACATGTACAGTAATGTTTGAAATATATAGTTTCGTACATTTATCTTGCGGGTCTTTTCACTATTTTTATACGCGTTCATTAGGTTCAATGATATGCTGATTCAGTATTGCTATCTAACTGATTTGAATATTGACAAAATAATATGATAACGTATATTTTAACCTAAATTGCAATCAGTCGTAAATTATAACGTAACATGATTTTGTATAAGGATATTGAACATGAGTCGCATTTCGGTAATTACATGCCTAAGGACTAACTAGTTAAATACTAAGAATGAAAAATACTAAGAATGAAATAAATGTTAGGTATTTAATTTGCAAATTATAATGTAGAAGAGCAAAACCTGTTATAAATTATCAATACAACAAATTTTTAAGTGAAATTCACGGCAAGAGATAACAAATTAAAATGTATTACCTAATATTAGTTACGTGTTTGAAACGAAAATATATTAAACTAAATAATTTATTGGAACAAATGGTACTTAGGTACTTAGTTAACAAGTTGTTCAACAATATATATTTTTTTGGTTTAGGTACGCGTTGATGGAAACGATGTCCGCAACCTTTCCGTGCGCTGGTTGCGTCAACAAATTGGTCTGGTGGGCCAAGAGCCTGTACTTTTTAACACGACTGTCAAAGAAAACATCCGCTTTGGACGAGAAGACGCTACCGACCAGGAAATCGAACATGCAGCCAAACAAGCAAATGCACACAACTTTATTATGAAACTACCCTCTGTAAGTTTTGGTTTCATTTACTGGATAAAACGGGGTTAATCTATAACAGAGAGAACCTTAATTAACGCTTATGGATTGTTGTTTCGAGATATTTTGAAACCTTTTTTTTGTTTTCAGGGTTACAACACACTAGTAGGCGAGCGCGGCGCGTCGCTGTCCGGCGGGCAGAAGCAGCGCATCGCGATCGCGCGCGCGCTCGTGCGCAACCCGCACATTCTGCTGCTAGACGAAGCGACCAGCGCACTCGACACCTCCTCTGAGGCCAAAGTGCAACGAGCCCTTGATAAGGTGCGTCGTTGTCCATAGCTGGGGTTAAGGGCTATAAACTGAAGTCCCATGTCCCCCCACTAGGGGGCAGATGAGGGGGCAGATACATCTGTTTCACTGATCGATTTTCTTTAGGGACAAGAAAGTGACAAGAAAGTAGTGAGGACAAGAAAATCAGCTTTTTGTGTCCGACCAGACCCACACATTTATTTTTTCTTCGTCTCCACCGGGAATCGAACCCATGACCCCTCGGTGCTACGCTAACGCGTCAACCACTATACCAAGGTGGCGGTAAAAAATTGTAAAATTGTCTAATCAATAATATAAAGTGTGTATTTTTGTACAGGCTTCTGAAGGGCGAACAACAATAGTAGTGGCGCATAGACTGACAACAATTAGAAATGTAGATAAGATATACGTTTTTAAAAGCGGCACTGTCATAGAGTGCGGTAACCATGAGGAGCTGATGGCGCAAAAGGGCCATTATTACGACATGGTAATGTTACAGAACTCTCCAGACTTAAATGAAACAGGTACTTGTTTATTCAGTTTCATCAGCCAGTAAATTGGTACAAAATGTTTTTCGATATTAATCAGTTGCCTAGTCTTTTTATCCAAAAATTCTTTGTAACAGTTTAAAAGGAATTTAACGCAAAAAAGGTTTTATTAGATTTGAATATTAAGTTACAGATATAACAACATGCACTCGTAGGAATAATCTACTACACGAGGATGACATTACTCTTAAACTTATAGGTATACGTTCTCTATTTTACTAACTTATACTAGGGCTTATAGAGGTACCTTTTTATTACTTTCAGACCAAGAAGGAAACGTTTTAAAGCGAACTGCATCAGTGGTCAGCGAAGCAGATGAAGACAACGAAATGGATAATAAAATGCAAGTAAGGAAGATTTTGATGGAATTTACTTTCACTTTTTATTGATTACCATCGTGGAGTGAAAATGTTAAAACATTATAAGTACCTACTTAAATATAAATGTTTGATCGATTCCAGTAAAATTAAATAGATAATCATGCACCATTAATTGATACTTTAACTAAGTGCAATATCTCGTAACTTTACCTATATGTTTTTTTCATAAAAAGTACTAAGTTTTAAACCCCCTATAATAATTAAAACGACAAACCCTTTATTTCCAGGAACCAGTTGTAGAAACAGTCGAACCGAACGTCACTTTCTGGGATGTTGTAAAACTCAATAAGCCTGAATGGAGGTCGATAACAGCTGCAAGTGCTGCTTCTGTACTGAGCGGATTTGCTATGCCCCTACTGGGTGTTATACTGGGTGACTTTATTGGTGTAAGTACTTAATACAATAACTAGACACGTGGGTTTAGAATTTAGATTTATTAAAAAAATTGAAAATAAATGAATAACAAAAATTATTGAGTCAGTTTTTGAATTGCAACGTCCACCCAAGAAGTTTTGGTTGGTATGGTAAATGTTAGTGGATGCTTTTTGCTTGTATGTGTAAGGAATAATTAATAATTATACATACACACATTCATAAATCCTGAAAATATCAAACTCTCTCCATCTACAGACACTATATAGAGTCAATACTTACCTACTAATACTTACCTGCTACTTACTACTACCTACTTTTTTGTTTAATGTTCAATCATTAAAAACATATCTTAAATATACCAATTATTTGTTTCAGGTTCTAGCCAATCCAGACGAGGATTACGTAAGATCAGAAGTGCGAAAATATGCTCTCATTTTTGTTGGCGTCGGCGTCGCATCTGGCATAGCCAATTTTATTACGGTAATTGAATGTAAACAGATAGAATATGGACATTTAGTAGAGATAAACTACGATAACATGGCGCGCCCCTCCAAATTACTGTTTCAATGTGTGTAGTGACATCCTTACGAAGGAGTTTGTATGTAGTTGTACGTATTCGTCTTTAGTACTTTACGTCCAGATTTGTTGGTCAACTAATCATAAGTTGCCGAGCGCCCAAGACAACGCACGTGTCGTTTTCATAGAATACGTCAGTGCAGCGCCATTACTAATAATAATGAGCGATTAGAGCGTGACTAGTCGAGCAACAAATCCGTGGATTTGTTTTTGTTTGACGGCCGTCTCATTACGCACACATGCGTTGTGAATCTTGGTGGTGCATTGTAAATACTTTCAAACGTTTTGAATTTTGGAGGGGCGCGCCATGTTATCGTAGTTTATCTCTACCTAATTTGTACATTTGAAACCTTGAAAGTTGTAAATAATTGATAGAAACAAAAAAGGATGGACATTTTTATAGCTTTTACTGGAAATAGATCTCAATGGTTCTTCAATTCTTGGTTAAATAGATACCTTAGGTACAGAAATCTGAATACAGTGAATTTAATTTTTTTTCTATCGTTTTAGGTGTCAATGTACGCTGTAGCTGGAGAATACTTAACTCAGCGTTTACGAAAACTTATGTTTGAAAGAGTCCTTGATCAGGAAATAGCATTCTTTGATGACAAAAGCAATTCCACTGGAGCCTTGTGTGCTCGGCTTTCGGGAGAAGCAGCTGCGGTTCAAGGGGTAAAGTATTCAATTTTTTTATTCTGAATGTGGTTCTCATTGTCATTCTATCAACTCGGAATCCGATTTAGCACACTGATTATACAGCAGACACAATTGACTATGATTTTTAAATAATTCAAACATCAGACAGATACAGAGCCAGATCAAATATAGTTACCAGCAATATGGTGTTATCGATACTGTTTGATTGTGGTTTGAATATAAAATAAATAAATTTATTAATATTTTTTCCAGGCAACAGGTCAAAGAATAGGCACAGTGTTACAAGCGCTGGGCACATTCAGTTTCGCTCTTGGTGTATCTTTGTTCTACGAATGGCGAATGGGTCTCGTAGCTTTAACGTTCGTCCCACTTTTGGCCGCTGTACTCTACAAAGAGGGGAAAATAGTTAGCCAGCAATCGTTTGGAACTGCTAAAACTATGGAGGCGAGCTCTAAGGTAATTGTTATTTTTTTTTTACTACATGCTTACGTTGTTACCCTTGCATTCAAAGAAATCAACTGAAAGTTAAAACAAGTGTTAAATGATTGACCTATAATTTAGAAATTCATGT
This sequence comes from Colias behrii, assembly GCA_029959065.1. Lineage (NCBI taxonomy): Eukaryota > Metazoa > Arthropoda > Insecta > Lepidoptera > Pieridae > Colias > Colias behrii. The sequence goes on from JARWMC010000013.1 coordinate 4,468,471, forward strand.
TTTTGATCTTCTCTGTAGAAACTTTTCTATTCTAATTATAATATGTACTATGACGATTCAGTAACTTGTTCTACGAATGGCGAATGGGTCTCGTAGCTTTAACATTCGTCCCACTTTTGGCCGCTGTACTCTACAAAGAGGGGAAAATAGTTAGCCAGCAATCGTTTGGTACTGCTAAAACTATGGAGGCGATAATGTACTATGACGATTCAGTAAAAGAAGTATACTCGAATAAAAACAAATATGTTTCAACTCCGCTTAGTTACAGTTTCAGTTACAATTACACTTACACTCAAACATTTTCAGTTAGGTTACAGTTTCACTTACTGTCGCAGAACTTACAGTTTCAGTTCTGTAAAACTATGGAGGCGATAATGTACTATGACGATTCAGTAAAAGAAGTATACTCGAATAAAAACAAATATGTTTCAACTCCGCTTAGTTACAGTTTCAGTTACAATTACACTTACACTCAAACATTTTCAGTTAGGTTACAGTTTCACTTACCGTCGCAGAACTTACAGTTTCAGTTACACTTACACTTACTACCCGTTCGCTTCGAGTTGGCCGCTCCCACCCTTCCCGCTTCACCGCACCGCACTCCTAGACAGACCCTGTTAGTACCGTCAGCAACGCTATCACGTGCGCCCGACCGTCACTAATATCGCTCCCGTTGTTTTTGGTTATGTTATTTGATCTTTTTGTTAAGTTTGATTATTATTGCTAAGTTTTATATAGTTTTTTACTGCTATTAGCGAGGAAATCGCTGTAGTAAGTAATTATACGAACTGTTTTTGTTATTTTATTTTTCGGAGTGTTATTATTTTTTTTGTCGACGGTACCAGTTGATGTGCCTGTGACGTCATTTTGTAACGGTCATCGACGGCCAACTCGAAGCGAGCGGGTAGTATAGATAATTATTACAGTTATAGTTACCTATAGTTTCATCTTGATACTTACGGTTTACGGTTTAAGACATTTATTTCTCAAAAATACTTGAATTCCAGATCGCCGTAGAAGCCGTGGCAAACGTGCGTACGGTAGCATCTCTCGGCCGGGAGCAGCGCTTCCAGCAGGACTACGCAGCCCAACTCTTACCCGCGCTGCTGATCGCAAAGCGCGTCGCGCACTGGCGCGGCGTCGTGTTCGGGCTCTCGAGAGGACTGTTTAACTTTATATACGCCGCTACTATGTACTATGGCGGCACGCTCATGGTGTATGACGGTGTGGAATACGGTGTTATATTGAAGTGAGTGTGGTTGATTAATTATAATTTTAGTGTAAAGTGTTGAATTTTACAACTAATGATAGTTTGAATGTGGAGTGTTCTGATATTCAATACTAGGGGTCCACCTTGGCTTCACCCGTGGTACGTATTAGAGCATTTAGAGCCTATACGGGGATCGTGTAAAAATCCAACGATAAAAGAATGTATGAAAAGGTCCAGCAGTCCCCGAGCGCATTCAAACAATGAACAGATTGATATTATTAGTGTAGAAGTATAGATTTATGTCGCTAATTACATAATTCATTCACGTTTTAGAGCTGCACAAGCACTGCTCATGGGTTCCGCCTCTGCGACACAAGCGTTCGCTTTCGCGCCTAATTTCCAGAAAGGCATCAAAGCTGCACGACGTGTTATGGTCCTCTTGGACAGGGAATCTAAAGTCCGGGATCCACAAAAACCCGCTGTAGAAAACTTCGTAAGTATTAAGGCCAATAAATGATATCCTTAGAATTTTCATAAATGAAAATAATTTCTGTTGCATATAATATGATATGAAACAAGTAGGTAGAACTCAAGTAGAAATATTATTATCAAAACTGAAAACAGATCGCTGACATTTCATCTCTTTTTCAGAGAGGCACTGGAGAAGCTAGCCTACAAAATGTCAGCTTTAGGTATCCAACGCGACCGCTCATAGAGGTCTTGAGTAGTTTGGATCTGGAAATAGAAAATGGAAAAACAGTGGCCTTAGTCGGAGCCAGCGGTTGCGGTAAAAGTACCGTCATACAACTGTTGGAAAGATATTACGATTCTGACGAAGGCATTGTGGTAAGTTGTTCGTATATGTAATTTTCCTGTGTTATATCTTTAGTAAGTAGTTATTTTTATATTGTTTGGAAATTTCGCGAGGTTACGCTATTTTCACTATAACTACATAGTTATTTACGTTTTCATCTTATATTTTTAAATGCCCATTTTTTACATGTGAATATGTAATTATACTAAATTCATCTATATTTTTATCATTAAAGTAAGTACTTATTTCTAATAAGAACATAACATTTTAGGCGCAAAACGGCATCCCTCTACCGAAATTAAAGCTTGCCGATCTAAGACACACCATTGGATTTGTACAACAAGAACCCGTCTTATTTGATCGCACGATCGGAGAGAACATCGCTTATGGAGACAATTCCCGGAATCCCAGTATGGACGAAGTAGTAGAAGCCGCTAAACAAGCGAATATACACAATTTCATTGTGTCGCTTCCTGCGGTGAGTGGCTACATGGTTAAATATGCAAAATTGTAAAATAACTAGCTGTGCCGGCAAACGTTGTTCTGCCTTACTCTTAACACTTTCATGAGAATCGGTCCAGCCGTTTCGGAGGAGTAACGATAATAATAGGAGCAACAATAACATTGCGACACGAGAATTTTTCCCGTCTTTCAAAAAAATAATTTAAAGTCGTGTAAATGTAATAATAAATGCCGAAATGCGACACCGACAAAAAAGTCAAAAGAAACATTGAAATTAATTTCTTGCTCAGTCAATAAAAATTGCGACTTTAAATAAACTCTGTTTGATGTTCCGAGCTATTTGTAAAAATTTTACATTAGCAAAAGCCAAAGGCTGATTCATTTCTCATAATAATATAATAACTATAATATTTTATTATGAGAAGATGGATCAACAATTAAAAAAATCATATGTATGCTTAATGACAATAAAATAATCTTATTTCAGGGTTACGACACCAATATTGGTTCTAAAGGAACCCAACTATCAGGAGGACAAAAACAAAGAGTGGCCATCGCCAGAGCTTTAATTCGACGACCAAAGATGCTTCTATTGGACGAAGCTACAAGCGCTTTAGATACAGAGAGTGAGAAGGTAAGGTTTAGGTGCTTCAGATATAAAAAAATATCTACATATAATATTGCAATTAAAGTCATATAGGAGAAGAGAATATAAAACTATAGAACTGCGTTGCATCACGGCGGTCTACTCATGAAAGGAAGTATGCCTTTAGCTTTAAATTAAGTAATAAAGGATATTGCCCCTTAATCATTTAACATTTTAAGTACATAAAGCAGAAAAAATTAACAAATTCGTGTGCCCATGCCCAACATCCGTTCCTTACTTTCCTACTCTCTCTTTCCATTTATTCATCTGCAGTTTTTTTTTAAGAATTAAGTAATCATTTGCATTAATTATGAATTTTAATATTTGATTGTGAATAATTATTATACCCATTAATTATCCATTACGTGTCAATACAATGAGATAACATTGCCAATTTCAAGCATTTTAACATTTTCTATTATTCTTAGGTGGTACAAGAAGCGCTGGACGCGGCGAAGGCGGGGCGCACGTGCGTGATGATCGCGCACCGGCTGAGCACCGTGCGCGACGCCGACCGCATCTGCGTGCTGCACGCCGGCCGCGTCGCCGAGAGCGGCTCGCACGACCGCCTGCTCGCGCTCAAGGGACTCTACTACAATCTCAACCGGCGAGGATACGCTTGATCGTCATTCAATGTTAGGACAATTCTTCTAGAATAGCAGCAACATCCGCCTTTTCAATTGTTAAAGCCGAGTTAGAGGAAGTTAGCAAATTATCTGATAAGTAGGCGCATTTATAGACATCATCTACTTATGATGATTGTATTATTGTCATTCAGAACTTTGAACATGACAAATACCAATTCAATGTGTTTAAATTGTTTGAGTCACTGTACTTAGTAATATAATAAGCAAATGTAGATAAGGGTTATTATTTATAGAAAAAATGATAAAGTAAAATTATTTCAGTGTGATTTTGGCAAATAGCTTTCAAATAAGAACTTGATAGATTTAATATAAGTTTTCCTAAATGCAGAACATTATTGTAACAGAAGCTTTTATTTTTTTAGCATTAAATGCAATTTATAAATATTTGAAAGGCATTGAACACATACTGGAGAGATACACTATAAATCCAGTATTCAATTGTTCACAAGTTAATTATGAAATAAAATATAAACAATTTTTTTAACCTTTACTGTTTAAAAATACCTTTTAGATAGATCAGCTTCAATTTTTTTTTTTTTTCTTTTAAGCATATGAAATGTTTATAAATTATTCAATTAATTTTAAGAATAAGTGTAAATATAATTTTTTTATATCATGTACCAAAAATGTATTATTTTCATTAAATGAAATATGGATTGTAATTAACAAACTTTTATTTTTAACCTTACATCATTCAGTAAACAGTTTTTCATGTTCCAACAACCATTCTTTTCTATCAAGACCACCACTAAAACCTCCTTTAGAATCAGAAGCAACAATTCGATGGCATGGGATTATTATAAAATGAGAATTGGCCCCGCAAGCAGCTCCTATTGCTCGAGCATGACCACCTGATCGGCCTAGAGATTCTGCTATATCCCCATATGTTTGTGTGGACCCATATGGTACATCACTCAGCTTATTCCATACTTCCTGAAATAATTGTATAGTTTTTAATGGATTTTAATAATAAAATGATTAGTCGAAAGATTAAAAATCAAAATATTACATACCTTTTGGAAATCAGAACCAAATGTTTTAATAGGAACTGTAAATTTCTTGAGTTCCCCTGCAAAGTACTGTCTTAATTCATTTTCAACTATCTCTAGTAACTTATTCTTGCCTTCTTTGAAAGAACACGATAATTCTTCCGACACTGTTTTAAATATTTTATCTAAATTCTTGGAGTCTTCGAAACAAACGAAATATATAAACTCAGCATCACCCGCCGCTATTACTTTTCCCACAGGAGAATCAAACTCGGTTACGTTCACTATATTTCCACTATTTATAGAATAATTTTCAATTAAACTCGAGAGATGCATGATTCCTATTTATTTACAACTCGATTTAATTCAATTTTGAAATATCTCATTAGTTAGTTAATACTTATTGAAATGAGCTTTTAATTACAAAATATAATGTAGGTACATGTGAATTAAATGATAATGTCGTGTGGATTCTTATATAGGTATTTGAACCACATTTGAACAATGATTTCAAATTTAACTGCACCGAACAAAGCAGTCCCTACTACCTAGCAATATGATGGTTTCTCTGTCTACGAATATGATAGACAATCTGACATCTCACATCTCACATGCGTACAAATCCAAAGAGTAGCATATGTGTCAAGTGTCAATGTCAAATTTGAAATTACTCAAATCTGTGCTCAAATCATATTATCGAATCACAGATCTACTAGATTCCGAACACAATTCCCAACATGCGTGGCCTAGGAGCAATTAACTAGCCTGGAGAAGTAACAATTAATTGAACATTAGAACACTAGTTTGGCCTTTTTAACTTATGGCAAAATGTCATGCGAAAAAAGAGGACAGATATATGTCAGTTCGACAGTTTGAAATGACATGTAGCCATTTTGTTTTGTTTTGATCACCAGTCTGGTGATCATCGCTTGGTGATTTTAATTATTGTTTTTGAAGTGAATAACGTGTTTTTTAGTTTCTTATTTTATTTTCTGAAAAGATAATTTACTAAAGATTACATGGCTTGTGTTGTTCACGGCTGTAAAAGCCGTAGTAATGTGAAATCGGATGAAGATAGGAATTTGTAATTTCGCAGGTTATGGTTTTGATCAATTTTTTTGTTAATTGTATTATAAATAAGTGAATTAACGTTATTTCCTTAATCATCTATGTTTTATCTAACCGTGATCATTGAAATGAAGTCATAATCAGCTTAGTTTTTTAGAAAAAATGCAAAATATTACTTCCATAGTGTTGTGCAATTATCGATACTTGAGTAGGAACGAAGTACTTCATTGATAATGACTGCTTTAGGTTAGGAGAAAAAAAAAGGTATTTAAGTATGGATTTTATTGTTATTTGCAGGTTTCTGGCTTGAGAACAATTAAAAGATGTTTGGGTTAAAGCTATAGCACAGGGAAAATTGGAAGCCTTCAAAACATTCTCGGCCTTGTTCAAATCATTTCGAATCAGACGGGAAGAAAAGTAAAGTGCTTTGCAGAGATGCTGTGCCACAAGTTTAAGGTGGCATCTATTTTAAATAATAAATATTGTAATTTGGTAATTAAGTATCGAAATAAAAATGTTGTAAAAAAAAATTTTAAATTTTATTTGTTTTATTTGAAGCAATTTATTTTAAACTTTTACCAATTTTTTCCTGTGGGAATGAGTTATTTTCCCGCGGTAAATTGTAGCCTATATGTTATTCTGATGTTTAAACTATTTAATTGTAAAGTTCCATAAAAACTCATTCAGTAGTTTTTACGTGAAAGAGTATCAAGTGTCCATTCTTATATATTTTTGCTTTTATAATATTAGTAGGATACGACTATTGATTTGTAAAAAGATCAACCAGGTGGAAGTCAGATTCGCGCGCGAAGGGTTCCGTATAATTCTATGAATGAATCTATGAAAACAGGAAAAAATACGTACGTTTTTACGAAACCATAAAAACAACCTAAACCGAAATACCTAATAATATTTTTTTATAAATACCACTACCATACAATGCAAGGCAGTCAATACGCATCGCAAATGAATAATTCCAAATTAAACTAATCTTAAAATTTGGAATTACCTATCCATAATTCAAAATTAAACGAATCTTAAATTATCTTCAAGCAATTTTAAAGTGAAACTTTTATTACATCGTCTCAAACTTTTTGGTCTGTGTAGCGCATGTCGCGTGTATCGCGGCTGCCGAGTAGGTATACCTACTCGGCAGCCGACCGTCACACGACATGCGCTACACAAAGCAGTGTTCGGAACCGTTCGAACAGTTTCACTTTTACCGTGGTTTCATAAAACCACACAACATTTTTTATAACTTAATTTTTTTATTTATCGATATTTTAGTATTCGATAAAGTGGCAAGCACTACCTTTTTAGAACAAAAAGTGTCTACATGTGGATTTGAATGCCAAGCAGATAACAGTGTGTTGTCTCTTTCTATCGCATTAATTAGGGTATTGAATAAAAGAGAGCCACTATATATGAAACGTTCAATTAATTGTTACTTCTCCAGGCTTGTTAATTGCTCCGAGTGCGTGGCAATCTCAGTGCCACAGACTAATAATAATATACTACGTACAGACTTGGTTGGTTGGTGGCTTGGTTTCTTTATATATTAACTAGTATTATACTTCTTCCACTACTCTGAATCCTTTTCGGCATGATTGCAGAGGAGATAATCACACACAATATAAAAAAACCAACAGAGAAATGATAAAACGTCATCTGTCAGAGGTAAAATAACTGTGAACGGTCTGTATACAATCATTTCGCTCTTTCTTAGAGTGTTGCCATTTTATATACTTTCCTGCATTTTAGGGTAATTTTTGTCGTAAATTTAACAATATGTTATATAATATTATGTATCGTTAAAATAAATCTAAATTTAAGTTTTCCTTCTATATAATTTTAATCTTATTGTAATATTAATGTATCAACTTATGTGTCCTTCATTATGTACAATACTTTTCTATGTTTACTCTTTCTTCTTTCCTTGTCTTACTTTACTCTTTAATTCTTGCTCACTATATCTCTATCTACATCGAGTTGCTTGGAAGAAATCGCTCACGAGCGATAAAGCCGCTCTTGGTACATCTCTATTATAAGCTATCTTAACTATGTAACAAAATTTATTACTGTGTAGGTATGTACAATAAAGAGTATTTCATTCATTATGTATTTACATTAGTTCTTATATATAAAAATGAATCGCAAAATGTGTTGGTAAGCGCATAACTCGAGAACGGCTGAACCGATTTCGATAATTCTTTTTTTATTATATTCCTTGAAGTACGAGGATGGTTCTTATGTAGAGAAAACGTAAACATGTACCACGGGCGAAGCCGGGGCGGACCGCTAGTAGTCTATATATATTTTATATACTTTCTAGTTTCTGTAGTTGTATGTATGTATTTTCGTTTATTTTATTTTGTATAAGTATTTTACTCATATATTTATATATCATTTTTCTAAATTCAGCTCAACAAAAAAAAAGAAAAACATTACAAAATATTTCGCTTTTTTACCTTTCTTTCCATGGTTGCCTGGCAGAGATCATTGCGTAGTGATTAGGCTGCCAATTGTGTTACATCTTTCTGGTACCCATATTATTTATTTTTTATTGTTTCTGGTGAATTTCAGGACGTATTTTTAATGAAAATTTACTTACCTTTGTCATTTATTTACAAGTCTGAACTGATAGTTTCTTTAAAAATATGTCCTGAAAATCACCTGCAAAAATGTTTAGTGTGACTCATACCTAAGTAGGGAATAATTTTTCCCAATGGGAATTTTTTCTCATCCAGTAACAGTGTGACAAGTTGGGGTGTGACTGGATGGGAATAACCGTTTTTAACACGCTACTTTCATTTTTTTACTTATATGTTCGAAAGAAGACCGGTATACAGGGTGTAATCCGTATCGTTAAGTGTGCACAGGCGATTATTCCGAAACTATTACAAATATCAAAAAACTTAAACTGATATTGAAAGTACCATATCTAATGACTAATGAGTAAAATAACAATAATAACTTTTTAAAAATAAAACGAGAAATATCTAAATAGGGACGAGTAACGTTGCCACTCTATGTCTCTGCCTGCTTTCCTCGTTACTTCCGAATGTGTGGCAGGCGCATAGAGATACTAAATTAGTATTAAAATACATATTTTCTGTTTGTTTACTTAAACTGAGCAGGCGAAGCCGCGGAAAGTAACTAGTAAGAAATAAGTAAAATATTTATATGGATGCAATATCAATATAATACTGATGATGAGTAGCAATTTTATAATATCCCCAGAGCACCTTTTCAATGTAATAAGTTATTTCAAGAACATAATATTAGGGGAACAAAATGATACAATATTTTAAAATAAAACGCTTTTATTAAAAAAATAAAATAAGTAATAAGTCTCTCAGTTCACTTTAACCACGGCTTTTCCTAAATTCTCTCCCCTTAACATTCCATTAAGAGCTCCGACCATATTATCAAAACCGTGATATCTTTTCTCTTGGTACTTCAATTTGCCTTCTTGTAGCCATTTATGGTTCATGTTTATTCCCTCATTCCACCTGTCTGTCCATCTATTGACCAAAAAACCTTCTACTTTTAATTCCCGTAAAACGATTATCGGTTGCAATATTTTCACTGTAAATAAAATAAGAAAAATTAAAATCATAGAACAAGTGTAAAATAAAAAAACAAAAACACACACAAAATAATATTACACATTTAACCTTTTGGAATTTTAAAGTCATTGTATGATGATATAGAGCCACAGATAGCCACCCTGCCGTATTTATTCATGTAATTCATGATAGTATAACTTATTTCACCTCCAACCTGGAAACATTGATTGATATTTTGTATGGTATATGTTATGTTTATTTTAATAAATAAATTTGAAGAAGAACTAGAATACTTACATTATCGAAGTAGCAATCGACACGATTGGGCGCTGCATCTTTTAGTGCTGCTTTAATATCAACTGTTTTATAATTGAACGCGTGATCAAAGCCAAGTTCCTTTTCCAAATACTCACATTTTTCATCTGAACCCGCAAAGCCTATGACTCTGCAGCCTTCGAAATCAAACAGGCATTTTAATATAAATTTATTGCATTTAAAGTGATCTTCTGTATAACATTAAATATAAGGTTTTTTCAATTAATCAAATGTTACTTCTAATAATATCTTATTAAAAACATGTAAACATGTACCTAATATTTATAATTATTTATGCTTACCTAATATTTTGGCAATTTGCCCCACGTGTGATCCAACAGCACCCGCTGCGCCTGTAATCGCAACAGTTTCTCCGGCTTTAGGACGGCAAATTTCCTTAAGTCCAAAGTAGGCTGTGTTCCTATAAAAAAATTCTAGAATATAAATATAATAGAAATAAAATATATACCGTAACTATAATGACAAATGTTGTCTTTGATAAATTGAAGGTGGTCACATACCCAGGCATGCCAAGTACACCCAAGGCTAAAGAAACAGGATACGGTTTAAGATCTGGTACTTTTACCAAAGGTATAGTCCCTTGGGTTAGCGGTTTATCAGGATTACAGACGGTATGTGTTCGCCAACCAAATGAATCTGTCACGTAGCTACCAACGGGGTACTTATCATTGCGGCTCTCGATGACTCTGAAATAGGAAAATGATATATTGCATAATTACATTATTCTAGATGTATCATCAAATAAAATTTAACTAAAAATTTTTTCAGTGTAAAAATCTTTCAAAAAAACAAAGATATGGTCATCCTTATTCTTTTAATATTAGTCTAAGATCCCACTGCAGGATTACTTCGTTCATAGTTTTTTAGATGAAACCAAAATTTTATGTATATTTTATAATTAGAATATATATCGACTAGATTTCCAGTCAAAATTTCGCCGCATTCCTGCGGTGGGATAAATAAATTTACATTGAATATTGTAATACTATATTTAGTTTTATAGTATTCAATTTCTCATTCTTATTTCTTCCTGAATTTTTTTTATAAATTGCGTAAACTTAGACTTGCTAACAGGTCTTTAAAAAGAAGATAAACTTTTTCATCTACATTCAATAGCCTATCCCAACGCTATCTAGTCCCACAGGCCAAGAACCAAGCAATTTCGAAACCAATAATTATTAATTATGTACTTATCACATTGAACTTCTAAACATAATGCTTTTTTTTGGAAACATAATATCGTACTGTTTTCATTTATAAAATTTAGACCCTTATTGATCTGAAACTGGCATATATCAGACAGTATAATAGGGAACTTTGTTATGTTAATCTATATGAATATTATAAAACTGAAGAGTTTGTTTGTTTGAACGCGCTAATCTCAGGAACTACTGGTCCGATTTGAAAAAATTCTTTCGGCTTTCGGCTATATTATATTATCTCGCTGAGACCAACAGGAGCGGAGCACTGCGGGTAAAACCGCGGGGCACAGCTAGTTTTATATCTTCTTCTTCTTCTTCTTATTAGCCGTGGGACGTCCACTGCTGGACAAAGGCCTCCCTCAAGAATTTCCAGTACGACCGGTCACCGGCGGCCTGCATCCAGCGGCTCCCTGCCACTCGGACCGTCGTCTGTCCATCTTGTGGGAGGTCGTCCCACGCTTCGTCTTCCCGTTCGTGGCCTCCATTCCAGAACCTTTCTGCCCCAACGGCCATCGGTTCTACGGGCTATGTGCCCCGCCCATTGCCACTTCAACGTGCTAATCCGGCGAGCTATGTCGGTGACTCCGGTTCTCCTACGGATCTCTTCATTTCTGATTCGATCTCGTAGGGAAACTCCGAGCATAGCCCTTTCCATAGCACGTTGGGCGACGCTGAGCTTGTTCACAAGGCCCAGGGTTAGAGGCCACGTCTCTGTTCCGTAGGTCATCACTGGTAACACACACTGCTCGAAGACTTTAGTCTTCAGGCACTGAGTTTTTTTCGGATTTTTAGTTTCGGATTTTGGACGAAAAGATGTTCTTTAACTTCCCGAACGCTGCCCATCCGAGTCGGATTCGACGATTGACCTCCTTCCCGAAGTTGGACCTGCCTAATTGGACGGTTTGTCCTAGGCAGACATATTCGTCAACAACTTCGAGAGTAGAGTTTCCAACAGAGACTGGAGTGGGCACAACATGGACATTCGACATAATTTTCGTCTTGTCCATGTTCATGCTAAGGCCCACTTGTTGTGAAACTCTGTAGAGGTCACGCAATTGCAATTGCTTTTTTATCCTGTATGTTATATATAAATTTAAATTTAATTATTATTTCTTTCATAAATACATACTTGGCAACTTGACCTCCTATCATGTCTGTTGGAAGCTTATAACCAATCATATAAGCGCGCATATATGGGTCGACACTTAAATATTCTGCTTGAGTCAATATTTCTGAAAACATATTTTACAATAATGCTGATAAAATCAATCATTTTTTTTAAATACGGTGTTTAAATCCGAGGTTTTGTTTGTTCTTTGTTTTTCAAAATAACATCTGTCATTAACCTAATCGCAGTGGAATCGAATCCAACCATCCAAAAATCATTAAAATCTGTTCAATCGATTTTGAGTTATAAGTGGAGTATTTGTTTGCTGTGGTGGTACAAAAGAAAGTCGTGTGATCGTGTCAGCTTTAAGGCGACTTTCTTTTGCTCTAAAGTCGGCATTTAAATAACTGTTTTTGGTGGACAGACTTGAAACTTAGTTAACTATATAAGATTATAAAAATTAAGTGTAATTAAAACAAAATATATTTTGTATTTGGCAAAAAGACCATACCTATTTATAACGTTAACTAGCTTTCCGCCCGCGGCTTCGCCCGCGCAGACAAAGAAAAACCCGCATAGTTCCCGTTCCCGTGGGATTTCCGTGATAAAACCTATCCTATGTCCCGGGGTAAAAAGTAGCCTATGTCCTTTCTCGGGTATCAAAATATCTCTATACCAAATTTCATGCAAATTGGTTCAGTAGTTAAGGCGTGATTGAGTAACAGACAGACAGACAGAGTTACTTTCGCATTTATAATATTAGTATGGATTATTTTTAAATGATTTATATGAATCTAGTTATTTTCTTGATTTCCGTCACGCGGCAATTTCCTACATTTTTAGTTTTTAAGTATTCTTAAATTCATAAAATAAATAAGTAATACATTTTATTTAAACATAATAAAAGTTGTAATAAGAAGTTTGAAAAAAAATTTTGTACTAAGAATTTAAGTACTTCAATTACAAAATTTTTAGAATATATTTGACTAGGCATGACGAAAGATTTTGAAATCCTCTTCCATAATGTGTGTAGGTATACGTTTACTATACAAGAAAAACCCTATATTTCGGTAATATACTTAAAAACGAAGATAAAAGCCATTTTTCATAAAATATTTATTAATTAACTGTGCCAAAACAGCTCGCAGGTGTCATGAGTACTCATGACGTAGGCGTGACGTCACTCTTTAGTAAATACGTAATTATTTGTACGCATTGCGAAGAAAATTAAAAAAATATTTATTTAATATGTGTTATAGAAACGAATTTCAAAGTTTATAAGTGGTGTGCAGTAAGTATTGCAGTGTGAATCCACATAAAAATAATGCTCAAAAATGTGTAAGTAATTATTTCAAGCAAGAAAATAATAAGAAATGATTGTATAAAGTTGGCGCGGAGAACCCCGAACCACGTATTCGTGAATTCGCAATTATATTTCTGTTCTGAGTCGATAAAGCATACGTGAAACAATAGAAAATAAATAAAAATGCGTATCCTCAACACATTCATAACAACAAAACACATCTGACGTGAGTTGTTTACTTAAGCGTGACGTCACGCGTGTTTTAGTCAAAATGGCCAACTGCAGAATTTCAATGTTTTATTTTATTGATAATCTAAATGTTAATCTTAATGTTTTTAAGATTTCTAAGTCACTATATTTAATTTATTTATTATACATTTTCCCTTAAAAACACTAATACGATCATTTATGGATACTGTCGTCATGCCTAATAATTATCAAATTCAAATTATATACTATCATTTTTTGATATTCTGTGGCTTACCCCCATTTTTTAGATCCGGAAGTTCCTCTTCAACAATTTTAAAGTCACTTTCTTTTGGTTCTCCTTGAAAATATTTTGTAAGAACATATTTTCTTGCTTTTATTTTTTCAGATGTTCCAGAATATAAACGCTTCGAAATTAGCGTAAAAGAAGTTATACGAGTCATATTTATTCGTCCAAAGTTCGACTGATACTATATATTGCCGTGTAGTAGGTATTTGTGTGAGTAAATAAATTAACACTAAGAATCAGAATGATAATATTTTCAAGGTTAAAAACCTCAAAAATATTCCTATAGACTTTTTATCTGATAGACACTGTTCATATGCATGATGCATCTAGTAAAATATATATTTGGATCATCACTAATCAATGTAAATTATTATTACCAAAACCATGATATAAACTGATAAGAAAGATATCGGAAATACATATTTGTTTGTACCTAGGGTTGCCAGATGGCCGGGATTTCCGGGATTGTCCCGAAATTTTGCGTGCTGTCCCGTGTCCAGTAATTTTACTTTGCTGTCCCGGAATTTAAAAATACTAGTTTTTTTACAAAGTTACCTACTACGGCTGCAAAGTCAAATCAAACATAGCATTCTCGCGCTCCGTTAGGTGAGCGAGGGCAGGGGTGAGCGGCTCGCTTCGCTCGACGAGTCGCCATCCGCACTCTGTTAGTTTTTTATATTAGATAATAAATGATGATTATTATCTACCAAAGTTTTAGTAATCGTTATGAAGTGCTCAATGTTTGTTCTATATTTTATTTATGTTACAAAATACCTGATGTTGATTTTCTATCAAAGTTTAATTGATATGTTATAGTCAAACACCGAAGCTCGGGCACTCGTAGGTTAGACTGGTATTGACCAGTAAAGCATAAAGCGGCCTTTACATTTGGCTAAATTCAGTGCACTAAATGAAAAAGTCTCTAAATTTAGACAAGTCTAAAGACATTCAGACACACTAATTAGACAATCAGAGTCGTCACTGCCGATCTAAATCAGTTAGCATGCTGAATTTAGCCACGTGTAAAGCGATTTAGTCAAAGAATGCCTTCAGTTGTCCACCGACTGCCACTCGCGGTGGAGTGCCGTCGAAATCACAGATCGAAATGTCGAAGGAAAAAGAAGTAATATTAAAATTATTGTATTTGCATAAGGAAATGCCCTATTTATGGGATAAAATAAGGCAAAATATTGAAAAAAAAGGAAATATAAATATTATAAATATAAATAAATCATTTATTTTCAGTCAAGATTAATTATTCATAAATACACATTAAAATTGGTTTGCTCTATAGATTTCAAAAGTCAAATTTTCATTCACTCATTTAGAAGCGCTTCTAATCGTCATATAGGTACTTCCAAATTATTTACCAGTTTCAATATGTTTAATATTTTTTTAATATTTTTTGCCAAGGCGAGCCCTATTCTTTGATATTTTGATGGTCCCCTGAGAGCTCTATGTACGTACGACAAGTTCGGAATTCGCGGTTATACTGAGTTTAGCCAGCTTAATTAGATCAAGTGTAAAGAGCAAGCTCTTTTTACGCCACGCTCACTGTCTTCATTTAGTGCACTGAATTTAGCCAAATGTAAAGCTCGCTTTAATCTATAATTTAATGTGTATTTTTTTATTTTTTTTTAACTCTGTTGCATGTACTAGAAATTCGACGCCATACACGCATAAAATTTCATCAAAGTAAGGCTATTTTAACTTAGATTTTCTTTGAATTTTTGAATAAAAGTACTTAAAATTCCTCGAACACTTTTATGGATGTCTCAGTGTCTTTATTGTTGTATATTTTATAAGAAAACTTCTTCTTTTAAATTCTGTGTAAACTACAAAGACACGAACGTCCCGCATCGAAAAAATTGAAACACGCCTCAGGTTATTAAACAAACTGGACAATGAAAATCAATAAATTGTCTCGGACACTTTTTATATATTGAATATATAAAAATGAATCGCAAAATGTGTTGGTAAGCGCATAACTCGAGAACGGCTGAACCGATTTCGATAATTCTTTTTTTATTATATTCCTTGAAGTACGAGGATGGTTCTTATGTAGAGAAAACGTAAACATGTACCACGGGCGAAGCCGGGGCGGACCGCTAGTATTGAATAAATCTTTAATTTAAGATATTATAACACATTGTTACTAATTTAGTTTTTTTAAACGAGCTCCTAAATAATTACAGAAACAAGTCACAATCACTCTAAAATCCATACGGCCTCTTAAGAAAGTAAGTAAGTAATTAAAATTTTTTTTCTAAAAAAAGTTTTTTTTTATCAACCAATACTTCTAGATAATTCTTACTTAGTTTTACCCTTGGACCAAAGACCAAAACTCTGATTCCGTTCGGGGCCCCAGAAATGTCCCGGAAATGATCAGCCTGGATCTGGCAACCCTATTTGTACCACAGAGCAAGTAAGTTTGTACTTAATACTATTTCTGTTTTTAAGTTGCATAATTATTTAGCTCACATGTCTGAAGTTAGCGGCTAACACATTTTAAAAATACGTAATAGAATTGAAATATTTAAAGAATAGTTAAAAAAGCGGTTATACATAATATGTTAACTGTTAACCATTGGTTAACCATATTATAGTTACATAATAGTATGTGAATAAATAGTTAAACAATAATTATTAGTCATTCGGAAAAACGTCTTGATAAGACAAAGAAAATAAGAACCACTGACAAAGCAGTTTGTTTTATTTTCATTAATTTACTGGATTTGTTTTTTTTTCAACGGAATTTAGGGTAGCTCTAAAGAAGCTCTAAAGTCATATTATATGGGCGTATTCAGAAAGAAAGCTTGAAACTTATAAGCGCTTATAAGCGCTTATCGGCGCTTATAAGCGCTGGTTACCCGCGCAGGAAAATATATGAACATGCGCTTATAAGCGCTGATAGGCGCCGACAAGTTCCAACAAGTTTCAACAAACTTGTCGGCGCCGATCAGCGCTTATAAGCGCATGTTCATATATTTTCCTGCGCGGGTTACCAGCGCTTATAAGCGCCGATAAGCGCTTATAAGCGCTTATAAGTTTCAAGCTTTCTTTCTGAATACGCCCTATAGTTCTAGACACAGATATATAAACAATATTTGGATGTCTGTGGTTCTGGATAAACGTCTTATTTTTAATCTGTTCTGAAATAGCAATATTAATTATCTGTGATAGCAACATATAACATGGCCGGTTGTGGACTGTGGTTTGTAGTTTCTGGCGCTTTGTGATTGAAATAATTATTTACTCAAATGTATAGAAAAAGCCTTGGAGCTGTACATGTATCTGAAACTGGATATATTAAAAATATTTAGGCCTGGAATTACACGGATGAAGATGATAATTCCTTGCTTATGAACTATCAGTATTATGGAATGACAAACATAAGATTACAAGAGTTCTATGAAAATAAGTTTTAATTCTTCAGTATGACATCAATTGACAATTTAAAGTGTGTTTTTTGCAATGAAGTATTTAACGATAAAGAATTATTACAGGAACATTTCAGGTAAAAATATTACAGACTGTACACTTTAATTAACATTTACTAGATGCGACAGTTCTTGGTTATACATTCTCCATGTAAATGCAAATTATAAACAGAGATTATTAATTTTAGGAAACACGGCGATCCTTTATTTGATAAAAGTTCTAAGAATAAAAATAAAACACAAAATGAAGTACCTACTTCAACTGAAAAGATGGAGGATAATGAGTTGGTAGGTTGTGATGTTTGTGAAGAAGTTTTTCCTACAATATCAAAGGCAATAACACATAAACACAAAGTGCACCCTGACCATGATGCTAAGTATTTTTGTCCATGGTGCGGCAAGCTTTTTACTATGAAGGTATGTAGTAAGATTATTATCAAATAAACTTGCTTTTTTAAGAATAAACTGAAGGCAACTATTAAAAATATACATTATTTTTTCTTGTGGTTGTTAATCTTTACTGTACCTTGTTTTTTATTTATCTCCAGTTTCATTCCCTAAATCAAGCAATGCCATGATAAAAATATAACAGTTGCACATACAACTACTAAGATTGTAAAACATTACCAATTTAAATCTACCAAAATACCTTGACATTAAAACTGTTGATCTAATAATTTTACTGTTTACTTATATTATTTCAGCACTTGTTCAATAAACACCTGCAGTTAAATCACGATGGCTTAACAAATAGCAATGAAAAGAACTTTCACTGCGATAGCTGTAGTGTATACTTCAATGTACCCTCGGCGATGCTACATCACAATAAATTCTTTCATAGACAGGACACAGATCTGAATTCTATTGGCTCATCTAAGAAGATTAAATTTTTTAACCAGGTATGTTTTTTCTTATACTGGCTAATTACTTATACATAATACATAATACTTACACACGTCTTCAAATATTTCATCATCATTTGGACCACAGCTTTGCCCGCATAGTCAAAGGAAAACCTGCATAGTTTCTGTTCAGGTGGGATTTTCAGGATAAAAAAGTATCATATATGTTAATCCAAGTTACTCTCTATGTCTGTACCAAATTTCATGATAATCGGTTCAGCAGTGTTTGCGTGAAGGAGTAACAAACAAACAAACACACTTTGGCATTTATAAGTAAGGATTATATGTGTAGACAACTTATTTATTTAATACACAGCCTAAAATGAACACTTTCTATAATGATACACTTCTTATATTCTTCACACTTCACCAATAAGGAAATGTCATTTTCATTTTTTTTAGGAGCTGGTATCTATTTTCTACTGTCCTTTTTGTGGAGAAGAGTACAATAACAAAGTGAATTTACATGTAAGTTGCTACTATGTTGTATTAATCTTATCAAACTCTAACAACATTGGTATATTTAATAAAATTTTCTATAAATACTTACGGGAAACATTTCGTAGTTGCTGTGTATTTAAAATAATATGGATGAAAATTAGCTTCACCTAGAATTAATAATAATTGTGTAAGGTCAACTAACATCTAATTAATAAAATGACACTACAAAACAAGAATTTTTTATGATAATATGTTTATTATATAAATTTTTATGATATTTTCTCTTACATATTTATAAAAATTTTGTAGAAACACATGGAAGATGACCATGGTGATGAAAATCAAGCCCCAGAAGATGTGTTACGCTGTCCACTCTGTGAAGCATTCTTCTATCATTTAGATGCATATGAATTACACCTGACATTCCACTCTACAGAAGATGTGTATAGTGAACAAAATGAAATGTAATGCTATTTTTGTTATATAAAATCTCGGTAAAATTACATTCTGTTACTTACCTAATTTTAATACTTTCAAAATATTGTTCTAGGGTCAGTGAAGTTACAGAATTTTCATTGGAAGCTGTTCCACCAATAATGGAAAAAGTGTTGTCAGATCCAAAAATTGATCCTATTGTAAGTTGCAACTAAAAATTATATTAGATTTGTAATTTAATAATATTATATCAGTAGCTGACATTTTCTCATAATTACAGAACAATTTCCTTGAAATGGCCATGAGTGAGTCTGAAGGCAGAAGCCGAGTGAAAACAAAGAAACACAAAAAACACAAGAAATCTAAAAAGGAAGCTATAACATTGGATGAATTTTTAAATATGAATACAGATGTATTTGGTGATGGTTTAAATGTACAAGGTATTGAAGAAGTTCCTAGACAAATGGTTCTCAAGAAAAAATATAATACAAAGAAAAATATGGCAAGTAATATGGAAGCGAAAAATCTCAACTCAGACCTAGCTAAGTTGAAAAAACAAGGAATTATAATAAAACCAAAATCTACTAAAAGTAGTATATCTCTAAATGATCAGAAAAAACACACACCTATTCAAACTAGTAACCTAAATGTTTCAGTACCAACAAATCCTAATGATGTCATATCAAAATTATTAAGTAAAGGCAATAGTGAAATAAAAATTATCAAGAAATCTATTAAAACAGAACCAGAAAATAAGCAGGATAGTTATCAATCAAATAAAGTAGATTCTTCATCTGATTATAGCCAGTCTTTAGATAATGCATCTCAATTATGCACAAATGAAAATGAGAACCATGATATGGATATTGCAGAAAAGCAACTAGATTTGCAAAATAATATGAATATTGAAAACAAAGATAATCTCACTGAAAACAGTAATAAGGATAATGAAGGGACTGAAAACATATTTCAAGAAGAAAGTCCACCAGACCAAAATGAGACATTTGAATCAGATAAATGCGCAGATGTATTAAAAAATGATGAGGACAAAATGTCATCAGATGCAGAAGAGACTGAAGAGAAAATTGACCCCCCTTTAAAAGCCTTACAGAATATTGGTTCACAATTGACCATAAAATCTCTTAGTGAAACAAAAAGTCAAACAACAAACAATGAGCAACAAATACAAACTGAATTGGAAAATTCCAATATAAACGAAAAAAACATTCAAGAAAATTGTACTGAAAATGAGGACGAAGCAACTGAAAAAATAACCGAGAGGAATGCCTTCAACTCATTGAATTTAAATAATAGTATAACTGTCAAAGCAGTTACTAAGAGCTCACAGCCTAGCCCACTAATAAATGACGAAAGACAGCAAGAACAAAATGTGACTAATAGTAAGTCGTTAGAAGCATTAAAAGGCTTGAGTAAATTTATAACAGTGAAGCCGACAAATTCATCGCCACAATTAACTAAAAATCTTGCGTCAAATGATGATAATGATGAAAAAGACTACATGAGCGCCGATGAAAATATGAATGAGGATACAGATTGTGGTCCTTCAAAACAACCCACTATACCTGTTAAACAACAACCGAGTAATCAGAAAGTTATACCAGAGAAAATTCCATCTAAAGCAGATGCAACAGAAACAAAAAATAATACACAACTATCTGTCAATTCTCTTAAAAATGAAGATATTTTAAAACGATTGACAAATGTTACTGCTAAATCTATTTCGACACCTAAAAAACCCTTACCTCAAAAAACGGTAAAAGCGTTTCCAAAAAGTTTAAATCAAGATGCAGTTAATATTAAAAAAGACAATATTATAGAGATTTTAAATATAGATGATTCAGATAGCGAAGCTGATACTGAGCATGTTGTAAAAGCCAAACAAAATGATACAATTAAGCCAGTAAAAACTCCCAATAAAATCATCGCTAAACCAACATCTACTAATGTTCCACGCGGATTAAATAAAAATATTACAATTAAATCAATGAGCCAACAAAGTTCAAACTATACAGAATATAGATCTAACGCCGCTGGCCAAGAATGCAAAAAGACTGTTGTAAATCGAAGTTTTGAATCAAAAAATGTCAATATTACACATGGCAATAACAAATTTTTAGAAGAACAAAAAAATCTCCAGGAGACAATAAAAAATTTAAGGCGTCATATTACTGTTAAATCAAAAAATTCTGATTTTCAACATGAAGAGATGGATAATGCCGATAGTACTGGACATGCAATGAACGCAGATGAAGATCACGATTCTGACTCTAGTGAAGGTAGACTTAAGATCACAGAACTGAATGAAGAAGATTTTAGCGACAATGAACACCACGCGGAAGATGAACCTAAGGCTAGAGTGGAATCGCCTCATAGTTATAACAGCGACGAGGAAATCCAAAATGAGGATCATATAGACGACGATTTTGCCGATATTGAGAGTCAAATTAAAGTAAATCCTATCAATAAAACGAAACAACATCTTACAATGCCTACTCAGCCGAAAAAATCTAATATAAGCCACTTGAGCGAACTAACAATAAAACCTTTACGACAGGGAAACACATTTTCAGAAGATGAAATTAATACAAGTGATAAAGGATCTGACACAACAAGAAATGTAGCAAATGCATCAGGGAAACCTTCAACTTCAAAATCTGTAAATCAAGAGAAACAAATTAGTAAAAATGTTCAATCTTGTCAAAAAGCAAGTTCATCTTCCAATCAAATTAGCACTGTAAAAACTGTTAAAACATATCAATCACAAACTGTAATAGAAGAAATAACAACTACAGTTACAAAAACTATTCGAACTGTTAATACACAGGAAGTTCAGAATACCAGTCAAAATATTTCAAAGCCAACTATAAGACCTCAAAAAATAATGAATATGGCCTCGAATAACATAAGAGCCACTCCAATAAGACAACCATCACCTGCGGTCGGTACTAAAGTACGAAATTCTGTTCCTACTTCTCAAATTGTATCTCCTAACACAAACACAATCCGACCATCTAATATGATAGTTCCTGTACGTCCTAGACTGAATGCGCCACGACTGCAGAATCCATCTAACATCCGAAAAGTAGTACCGGCAGCTCAAAACCAACTACGTCCTTATACTCCAAACAGACCTCTAAAGATTTCACCGCAAGTTACGAATAACGCAAAGAGGCAATCCGAGGAAGCCTCTGGTCATTTTAGTTGTTTCAAAAAACCAAAAGAATCTCTAATACCTGTACAAGACATACCGGACATGAGCGAAGATGGTACGGTGCAGTATTCAAGTTCACAAAGCAAATCTAGTTTTTCAAATGTAACAAAAGTTTTAAGTAACGCTGGTTCAACTTCTCAAACGAGATCGGAAACCAGCTCGTCGTCTCAACAGCACATTGCTAAATTGAGCGGTGTGTCGGGGCTGAAGATAGTCAAAACGAGTTCACAGCAATCAAAACAAGTGGAAGAGAAATGTGAAGTCAATTCGCCTAAAAACGATACAATAGCAGCTTTGGAGAAACTTCAGCGACAAGGCTTACTTATTAAAAAGCCTAGACTAGATACAACTGAATATGAAAAAAAATCATTCAGTGAGAGCGATGGAGAAGCGGATGAAGAATAAATTTCGTATTCTGCCACTAAAATTCAAGACTGGTCTTTTTGTTTGTTTTTCAGCTATTTGGTTGTAAATAAATGTATAAAAAAAAAGTAATTATATGTAATTAGTTTAAGAGTGACATTCAGTGTAAAGCGAACTGAAAATTATTATTTATAAAATATGTTGATCTTTCAATGGAATCATTTATTTTTTTTTCAATGAAACAATAAATGAGTAATAAATACTACGAAATAGTTTTATTTAACAACTATATTTACATAAAAGATACATAATACCAATAATACAAATATCTTTTCTTATATGAAAATACTATAATAAGGGCCGATTTTTCAATCCCGAGATAAACAGTCTAATAACTACCCCTCGAATAGATTTATTCAATTATTTATCTAACTCATAACGGCTCGCCTATTTATCAATCGTGATTTATTTGATGAATAACTATCTGACCAAATATTTCCATATTGGCAGCTCTGCTCTCGGAGTGGCGAAACAAACATATTAAATTAGTCAGGTTAGAGCGGGATAGAGTCAACTCTTGCAATTTGTCAACAACCGTCATTATGACTCACGTCAGGAGTGCATTTTAAGTTTGTCTTGTATTGCTCTTGTCTTCTATGATTGTTGATTGTTGTTTTGATTCGAGTAAAGAGTTTGGTTAAATTTGTGTTTCAATTTATATATTTTACGATGGAAACGACATACTTAAAGGCAGCGTTCGGCAAATTTTCAATGGCATGGACATCAGTACTATCAAAAACATCAATTTCAATATGATTTTAATTGATAATAATTATATAGAAAGAGGTTTAATTGTTAATAATTCTACGCTCTATGTTATGACATACGAAAATATCCCAAATTTGACGCGTCAGTTGTCAACTCAAACGCCTAACCGTCGAATAGCGCGCTATCTGGCCGTTGGAGCGGCAAATAGATTTATTCCTCAAATAACGTAGTTATTCGATAGATAAGTCCTATTCGTCTATTGAAAAATTGAATATTTTGTTAACTGAAGAATAAAGTCTATCTAGCTGTTTATCTGGGCATTGAAAAATCGGCCCTAATAAGAATAAAATCGATATATTTATCGCCGAGATAACCATACTAATTGTAACTTTTTATTCCTGCTTTGTTTCCAGCTTATTTTGCCTCCATTTCTGATCCTGCAATTATTTAATATAAATTTAAAAAAATCAGTGAAACTGAAAGAGGAAATATGTGGTTCTACTATATAAACAGGTATTACTACGTTGTGACACACACACATCTCAAAATATACGTTAGCCTTAAAGCTACATATATAAATATTTTATGTTTATTAAAAATGCAAACATAAATAAAGCAAAAAACCCAAATCAAAAACGGACAAAACAAAGCACCTACTTTTTAAACGTACCGATGTGCTTCTTATTGTTGTCACAAAATTTTTAAACCATTTTCGAAGCATACAATTATTATCATGTAAATTTTGACGATAGAAATTGAATTGAAAGAAAAGAAACTTAAGTAGTTAAAAATACAACGTTAATACAGGCTGAAACGACGAAATCGCCTTAATTTCGTAAAACCTCAAAGACTACTGTATATAATATGTATAAGAAAGAACCCAAACCAACATTTTTCTTCAAGGCGATACCGTCATATTAAAGCTGTAATGCCAATAAACATTTTATATCCACATTGCCCACCTCATATAATTTTTCCCATAAAGCCAATGACATCACTACAAAATACGATTAGATCTCCGGCGTTTCGACTGAGAATTTTTGTAGATGCTATAATATATAGAATGCATTTTAAAACCCTCGGACATTACACAGAATTCTGTTTTATGATAACTTGATGAATTATTGGAACCCCTTTTTTTTTATAGTGGGGAAATCTTCCAAAGATACCCACGGCCCCCGGGGAAGGAGCCGTGGGTTATGTCGGATTCTTACCGACTAAAACCCCACTGTGTTCCGTCGAGCCGCTTTAATGATGGGGCCGCGGGTATTTGTTAGAATTCTTCCGCGACCCCCTCGGCGGCAGCCCATCTCCAGGCCAGGCGCAAGCCAAGAACAGGAAAGGTGGTTTGCCTGCTCTTCCCTCCCGTTGGCGGCATGAGCGGAACACGTCTCAAGCCGCCTCACCGCACCGGACGATGGATTACATTCCCCGTTCCACCGCCCGGCGCCCTTCGTCAAGGAGGCACGTTGCGACCGTGTAAAGCGGCCGCAACACGGCGACGACGCCCAATAAGACGTCTGCGCCGGATCGGGTCCGCGTGAGGATCCCTCTCGCGCACCCGCTCTGCCTCCTCTTTCTGCGAGATCACGCTCTCCGAGAATGCGATCACCGCACGCCAGGATCTGTCGCCATCCACCATTGCACGAACAACGGAGGGTAGAGAGAGATCCGGCCCGATTATCGCGACTAAGCGAGCACGGGGCTCGGCCCACGCGGGACACACGGCAAGAGTGTGATCTGCCGTGTCCTCCGGGCAGGCACACCAGTGGCAGACCATGCTGGGCTCCCTCCTCGCGACTTTACACAGGTACCGCCCGAAGCAGCCGTGCCCGGACAGTATCTGCGTAAGGCGGAAGGTTATGGCCCCGTGCCGCCTGTCGCACCACTCTTGGAGGACTGGACGTATGGCCCCAACCGTCCTCTCACCCGCGCTGGGCTCCTCGAGCCGGCGTTCCCACTCCCGGAACCGCCGCTCGGCAGCCTCGGCCCTCCACTCCTCTACTTCCTCGTAGGAAGGATTCACCCCATGTGACCTAGACGCCGAGACGCGGCGATACACGTCCGCTAGCATCTCGGCGTCCAGATCCCATGGCGGCGTTCCGGCCATTACGCAGGCAGCCTCAAAAGACACCGTGCGGTATGCCCTAACTACCCTGAGCGCCATGACCCGCTGCGGCCTCCGCAAGAGGGGTCTGGTACGGGCGCTCAGGGTGTCCGCCCAGATGGGGGCCCCGTAGAGGGCCATGGAGCGGATTACGCCAGTGTATAGCCGGCGACACCCACCCCCAGCACCTCTAAGGTTTGGCAGCAAACTTCCCAGTGCTCCGGCCGCCCCTACAAGACGGGGGGCGAGGCGACGGAAGTGCTCCGTGAACCTCCATCGGCTATCCAACACGATGCCTAGGTATCTCATTGTGGTGGTGACCCTGATCGCTACCCCATCCACCCGGATCTCTGAGCCTGCGCTATGTAGCCTCCGGCGACCGGGAAAGAAGATGGCTTCGGATTTCTCCAGCGCCACCCGTAGTCCCAACCGCCGGATGCGGCACACCACCTGCTCAACTCCCGTGGTAGCTAATAAAGCTGCCTCCTCGTATGTGGCCCCACGCGCAGTCACCAGAGTATCGTCGGCGTAACAAGTTACGCCAACACCTGGGAGGTTAGTGGCGCGCAGGACCCAGTCGTACCCGATGTTCCACAGAAGAGGCCCAAGGACCGACCCCTGTGGGACACCGCACGACACTTCCTTCTCACTCCATCCATCGCGGGTTGGATAGGCAACAGTCCTATATTATTGGAACCCCTAGCCTTGCTTTAATGATATCATAGATTTTATCATCACGTACCAAAACCGCAATTTCATTAGACAGCCGGTACGCGATAGCTCGCAATTTGTAGCGCAACTTCAAAGCACCCCGATTTTTCTTGTACATCGTTTGCAGAATTGTATATGTATTACAGCAGTGCAACGTAAGGAACAAAACGGCTAAGTAAGACACCTGCAGATAATTTCAAAAAAAAATTAAGAAATTAAAAATAACATTTGCAACTAAGCAGAAAATTTATTAAGTGTATTATAAATAAACAAAAATGAATATTACAACCAGTTGTGTGTAAAAATAGTAAATTAATTTACAAAGCGTTAAGTACACAGTCTATTTGTATGTTAATTTATACAGATCTTCCATGTTTTCTTACATTACTATATTTGCAATACGCATGAGGCATGACTAGTTGCCTTAATCCACATCGAATCCAAATAATATCACATAAAATAAACGTACATTTTCGATTACTTGAAGTTTTGTGCGTACATTTTTAAAAGCTTATTATGCTGCGTCTATATAGATGTGGATATGTCGTGGCCATATCGTAGATTTGCTCATTTCATGAAATGGCCAATTTAGTTTGGCCAGATCGTTAAATCGTCAACGTTTCACGATTTGGTCATCCACGTTTGGCCAGATCGTATAAAATATCTTAGAGAGTCCATAAAACATTAAAAAATTCAGAATATTTTAAGAACTTGTTTATTGTCATTTAAGTTAGTGCCGCGGTAGCGCCGGCGAATACCAGAAGCGAATGGTTTTTTCAATAGAAAACAGTTAGGTTAGGTTAGGTTACACTTTAATAAACAACACACGAGCCGAGCGAGCAAAGCGAGCGTGCCGCGGCAGCGGCCGGCGAGTGCCAGAAGCGAATCGCTTTTTAAAAAAGAAACAAAAATGGTCGCATTTCGTGAAATGGCCATCCACGTTTTCCAAACGTGGATGACCAAATCGTGAAACGTTGACGATTTAACGATCTGGCCAAACTAAATTGGCCATTTCATGAAATGAGCAAATCTACGATATGGCCACGACAGATACATAATACAGAATGGAATCAGTTGATCGTAAAATGTTACATAGCGCATGTACCTATAACCTATTTCGTATATACCAGGAACTATTATACTCAACATATAAAATATACTCGTTGCCTACTGTTTATCATAAAAATTATTTTTGCAATAATATAGGTACAATAGTTATTGTGATAATAAAAATATATTCTGTTAACCAGAATCCTTGATTTGTCCATGAATAATAAATAATGAATAAACTGTGTACAAATGATAATTATTATTATACAACTAAAGAACACATAAAATTGTTTTCTAAAACTTATATATAAAATAAATACGTACAAATTAAAGTTCTAACTAATAAAATGCATTTTCGTATCGTTTATTAATCAAAAACGGTAAATAATTCTATTTCAAGCCATTGTATTACTACATAAATATTCGAGCTGACATAATGCGTCTATGGGAATAGGACCGGTAAGCCAGGTAAGTCCGGCGCGGGCGCATTTAGTTGAATGGCAAAAATTGGAATCGTGACAACCTTACTCATGTGTAAGTATATTATAGTTATAATATACTCGCACTAATATAAATCCCTCACACTATAACACGTACTTATAATAATGAGATTTCATATTTAACATTTTGTTTTATGACTCAGTACTTAATAATTAATATCTCAAAGAATTTCGAAATCTAAAGAGTTAGAGGCTAAGAAAAAAAAGACTTTTTAAAATATTAAGACTAAAAATTAATATATGAAATTCTACTTTATCTTTTATTTCCAATTTTTGCCACTCGCAAAATAGCCTCGTGTCAGGTAGACCTTCCGCACTGCACTCTTGAGTCTTGTGTGAATCAAAACATGCTCTAAAAGTAAAATGAAAAAGAAATGCTAGGCCTATACACTTATTTTGCCTATTAAACAATAAACAAGCAAAACATGCTGTGTATTAAAAGAGTAGCTGATTATAATAGAGTCTTGCACAAGACCTCTTGTTTAATACACAAATATCATCCAAATAATAAAATCATTTGAATAATATAACGGTCAGAATATATTGGTCCACCAAATTTCTCATGATCTTGTGATTAAGCCAACTACATCTCTTTTAATACAAAAAGAAAAAAAAAGTATTACTATTTATTAATAATAAAATATAATATTATTTTCCTTATGTTAGGTAATATTATTAAAAATTTAAATGAGTTCAAACCGTATGATGATTGAGTGATGAATTTTCACACAGTAATTATTTTTAATGTGTGCTATATGTAATCTCTTGTGTAATATATATAACCAAGATTGGACTTTACAACAAATACCTCTAGATAAACATTGATTTATATGAGACAGATATGCCTAAATATAATTTATCGATAAATAGAGCGTTTTCTTCGTAAGTAATTACGTAATTGGACTTTGCATGAATATCGCATATTGCTAATAATATGATAGTAAAAAGACTTTATTTTACAATATTTTGAATGATTTTTACAATATTCGTGTATGATTCAATATTATAGACTCGGACTACCAAATATTTACATTTGTATTTGCCTTCTCTACAGTAGTTACATATATTGACAAAGTCTGTAAAATTACCATAAGTAGTGGTATACATAATATTTATTAAAAATTTTCCAAAGCCGTAAATATTCATATCTATGATTATTAAATCAAATTGTTTTATGATAATATGTTAACCTACATGACCTTCATCGTAATGTGTATTTTCCCGTCATTGATTAGTCGATATGATTAATAAAATTACAGAAAACAATACTACGATAAATAAAAATTGCTTTAAAGTTACTACATACTTAAAATTTACGAGCCATAGCATTCTCAATAGAGCTGTTGCAAATAAATAATATTAGTAGTTGGCTTATATCCACGAAGATGCATTTCCATAATATGAACAAGGAAGCTTCTAGAAGGTTCTAGAACAAAATCTGGCGACCAAAAATAACAAAAGCGTCGTGTAATATACAAATGCTAATTGTTCGTGATTATTATAGTAAAATCTACACTACAAGCGTTGTTTGCTGGAGATCTTCAATCTTGTACCTGTTCGTTTAGTTTCTGCGGGATTACCAGGAATGTTGTGACCGTATTTCCAATTCCGAGCAAAAAGAAGGATATACTTAATGCTGCCACCTGTTGTTATTCGGACGACGAAAATGTATTTGTAGTGTATATTTATTAAGGTACACAGTCATGGTTTGGTTTACATAATACAGTAAAAACTAAAATGTATACCTACACATACTTAATGATACAATAACTGCGATAAAATGAAAAAGTCTAATAAATATAACACAACTGCCAGTGCTTAAAAATTAACATACCTTCCTAAAATTCGATTAATACGATTCTAATATGAACATCTACATATTTAAAATCAGTTTGTAATAATAACAATAAAAAGATACAGTTTAAAAATTACAAATTAATTTCACAACTGGGTAATTTTGATTTTTTAAATCAATCTAGTTACTGTTTTCCAAAATAAATTTCGTCTTTACTGATCCTTAAGTATCATTAATTATTAAATTGTTAACATACCTGCCATGTTGCATCCGGGTTAAAACTCAAGTGGTATAATGTATATGCGATATAAAGTTGGAAGATATACCCTCCGAACAGAAAGGGGAGGAGATAGGAGAGTCCCCTCCACATCCAAGAGTGGAATCCTTCGATAGTAATGTCCATATTGTGCCTCGCGCCCAGGGCTTTAAGCCTATATAGTACACCACTTTGATATCTGAACTGCATGTATTGTACTACACCTGTAATGTTTTGATTATTATTTAGAAAAATGTAATACTTACAATTTCTTTTAACGTGACCAACTCGACATTTTTACCATTGAACTAGCTTACCGCCCGCGGCTTCGCCCGCTTTGTCTAAAACCTAACAAATTATATACTAAAACCTTCCTCTTGAATCACTTTATCTATTAAAAAAAACCGCATCAAAATCCGTTGCGTAATTTTAAAGATTTAAGCATACAAAGGGACATAGGGACAGAGAAAGCGACTTTGTTTTATACTATGTAGTGATTCTTAAATTTGTTGTGTTTGTTTTTTCTAAACAAAATAAAGAAATAAAAATAATTATGCCTAGAAGTCATGTAGTAATAAAATAAGTCACGCAGTAAAATTGATAGAAATTATCCCCAACCTGACATAACTTAGGTATAACTTAGCCTCTATCCTTTTTCTCCAGTCACTATTTTTTTTAAAGAGTATTTTAGTTATTCTATCTATCTGCTTTAGTTATAGTAGTACATTTTCAAGTCGTTTAAAAATACTTACTTATATAAGCAATAAACCACATAAATGTATGTTTGAATTCCTCCCAAGACTCGTTCTGTGGCCAAATGAGCAGAATACCGGCAACAACAGTTGATACAAAGTGGTGCAGTCTCCACCAGCCCTTGATCCGAGATCCATTCACTTTAAGAATGCTCTCGCGAATCGTCAACGTACAGTAGTACCATACCAAGAGAAATATCAGTATTAATTGCAAAGGCCTGTGGAAAATGTAATAATAATATCAATATATGTTTTTAGAATTTTGTAAATGTTCTCATTTATAAAAGTAGCTTCTTCTATCTGAATTCTCTTCATTGTACATGAATACAAACAGTGTTTTCCATTGTACAGAACAAATGCTAAATCTGAACTTTGGGCTGTTTTATCGCTTACAGTAATTTATTACTTAAGCTGATAAATACTGAGTCACTTAATATGATTTCTGATAAATAATAAGTTTTATAAGGCACTTAAATATGATTAGTCAATCTATTTTTAATGGGCTAATAATTTAATCCAGATTAAATTTTTTAAACAGCATCAAAATAGTACTTTTAGCCTAACTAAATATTATATAGGTATATATGTCAAGGTGGTTTTTACTTTTTGACTCATTTTATACAGTAATGTTAAAATCACAATTATACAAAAAGGTGTTTAACTCACCTGAAGTCTATATATAAATTAGCAACAGCTAAAACAAAAGCAATAGCACTGAGTATGAGCTTGAACTTCTCATACTCATCTTTGTATTTGAATCTGAAAATATAAATATAGTATGTTATTGAAGTAAACATAAAAAGTGAACAACAATGCATGCAATGAATTATAATATTTAAATTTGCTTATCTTATATATAAAAATGAATCGCAAAATGTGTTGGTAAGCGCATAACTCGAGAACGGCTGAACCGATTTTGATAATTCTTTTTTTATTATATTCCTTGAAGTACGAGGATGGTTCTTATTTAGAGAAAACGTAAACATGTACCACGGGCGAAGCCGGGGCGGACCGCTAGTAATGTATAAAAAAAAATTATTCTCAATTTTAATCATCAATTTGTGTATTTTAAGAATGTGTTAAATCATAGTTAATATCACAGCGTTATGTGTTTGATAAGTGATAATTAAAAAACTGAAAGAGTGCAAAATAAAGAATGTTCTTATTTAAAAAAAAAAAAACATCTATTTCTGTTTTACTGAAAAGATTAAACTTCGCCAGGATTGCAGAGCTGTCTGATAAGAAATATTCATTGAAATAGTTGTAAATCTCTTAGGTAATTGTAACTTGTAGGTAATTGTTTTTGATATATAGTTAAAGACTTTATAGTTCGGTTAAAAACAAAGCAGAAAACAAACATGATTAGTTGAGTCTCTAATAATTGTAATTTGGTTACTACATACTTGTCATTTTTATTCAAAATGGATACATTAACATTGCCAAGTATGATTTTCAAATATAGACTGTTTTGTTTTGGTAGAGTTGCTTCAATTTCATGCAGCATAGCTTTCCTTTTCATGATTTCTTTTTCCAATGTAGCCACTCGCTCATCTTTTGTGGGTCCCTTCTTTTCTAACCTATAAACATGCAACATTGATTGAAGTGCATCACTTTGTTAAAAATTAAGCAACTATTTATCAAACCATGTCAATAATGTTTATAATATTTATCAGGATTTATTTTATCAACATTATCATCTACATGACACATTATAATTAATTACCTTAACTTGGAATCTATATCTACCCTATCATTTTACATAAAATATTTGAAAATATCAAGATTCATAGTTATGATATATCCTTTTTCCAAGTGTCACAGGACATACAAAATTACAATGTTTTATTACCTTCAGTAACTAGATATTACTTAGCTACACAATTGTGATATTTCAGAGTTACTTAACGAAAAACAGTTGAGACATTCAATATAAATTAAAATAATGTATGTTCATATAATAGCATTAGTTTCAAAACATGTTTACGTTAACTATAATGAGAAAGATAATAAGATAAATGGCTTTTCAAAATATGATCTTTATTCAACTTAATCTGACCTTTTGAGTGCACTTGAAATTATGGTCATGCGATATCTCTGATGGTTTAACTCCTTCATACATGATGCTTGAAGTTCACCAACCTCTTCTAATTTAGCAGCATAATCTTTATTTATAGTCTGAAATAAAAAAATTATCAATGATAACGAATATTTCATATCTTAACTTATAATTAATGTTTGTGTAGATATACTTTTAACCTTCAAATAATAATAATAGTTTTGTAACACTTCAATTATATTACTGAGCTAAATCATATCATTTAGAATAATAAAGTAAACAATAGTTTATAGCACTTTGGACGATGACAATTAGTAAAATATAACAAAGGCATATTACAACTACTAAAGGTCAAAGGATTTAGTACTTCGAAAATGAATCAACACTATAAAGTCGATATGCTTAAGTTACTAATATTTATAAAAGTATAGATTTATTATATCGTAATTTGAATTATTAATGAATAGAATAAATTATCTTAAGTTTTGATATGTTCAAAATCTATAATTAATGCAAAGATGTGTAAATATTGGTCTATACGGTATACCTCTAGTCGCTTGTAATCAGCAATCAAATCTTCCCATTCCTTTACACATTCTGCTACGTCCATATTCATTGTTGTACCTTTTAAAGAACCCTTATTTATAGTAACAAATTAAACATTGAATAACTTCAGTTAAAATTTAAGCAAAGAAAATATTCATTTTGGAATTAACTCGAAAACAAGCTGCCGACGGAGACTGACTGCGACTGTGCAAGTGACGTCTGTCAAATGTGTGTCAAATGTCACTTGTGGTCACTATATATTGACGTTTGTTAGCGTCATATCGTTTCTCGTTTGATGGCCAGAAGATATGTCTATTTGCCAGTTTCAAGATTTGGTTCTTTATAGTCTATGCTACGGCCTACGACCCCTACTGTGCCTACGACCTACGCACAGACCTACGATATAATATGGATATACTCAATTCTTAAATTGTAAATAATTAATGGTATAAATCATTGAGCGTAAACATTTATATAAGAGGCTCTACGAATGTTTGCACCACAGTTTGCACCAAGCGGAAACCGATGGTCCATGAAGACCATTGATAAAACTTTTGCAAATGTCGACTATATTTCTCGGTGAAAATATGACTAACCAGCAATATAGGTATTACACTTATAAGTTATAATCAAACATATAACGAATGTTTGCATTGCACGTACGGATAACCCGGCTCTGGAAAAAATAATGGCAAATTGTCATCCTACATTAATTGCGGGTTAGCGTATTCTGGCGTATTCCTGTGAATGTACGAATGAGTTACCGGCAATGCATGAGGACAAACATTTGTATAATGTACGTGTGAATGTACGTAAGTATGCACGCAAGTGCACATTAATTACGTATAGTACGACATAAAAGAGATGAAATTAATTATTTTGGAACTAATTCGTTTTTCATTACCTGGCAACCCTGAATTGGCAATGTAGCTGTCAAGTTGAATAAAGATTTGTTGTTTTTTTCGTGAAGTGGAGAATTATTGAGATAAAATTGTTATTTAGAACAAGAAATTTAAATAAAAAAGGAGACATCATGAAAAAGGTTAAACGTAGTGGTGTCCGTGAAGTCGTGTATAAAGTTTTTATTCGGTGTTTGTCCGAATTTCAAGCTGGAAAGTTATTGACTGATTTGGAAAACGTTTACAAACGTACAGCAGAATATACCGGTGAGATTCCATTTATTTTTGCTCAGTACTACGTAAAATAGAATATTCCATTAGTGACGAGTGTTTAATGTATGTATGTATGGCGATTATTACGTTTTCGAAATTTAATTTGAGGTTATTTGTATGTAAACAAAAACTAGTTTTTATAGTGCGACCAGCACAATTTGAGTCAAGAAGTTATATCCAATCCAACCAGCCTCAAATAAAGTACCTAGTTTAGATTTTACTACATAGTATAGTGATAACTGTTTTCATACACCTATCTATTAATCAATCAAACCATAAGAAAAAAAAAAACATATTTTAGATTTAGCTTACTAATTACTTACTAAAGTAGCGCAGGGACGCTGGCCTCCTACATTAAAAAAAAATTAATAAAATAAAGGAAGTTTTAGTTTTAAGCTACTATAAAAATATGTCAATTAATGTACTATTTGATTTTATTCATCTTTATTCGTTTGTTATAGGGGTTTCTGAAAGCACAGTACGC
Source organism: Colias behrii (assembly GCA_029959065.1). Lineage (NCBI taxonomy): Eukaryota > Metazoa > Arthropoda > Insecta > Lepidoptera > Pieridae > Colias > Colias behrii. The sequence continues at coordinate 4,503,331 of JARWMC010000013.1, forward strand.
AGGATAGTAGAGGAAGGGAGTAGAAATGAAGGCAAATTTTCAACGCCAGCCAAACATAGGAGAGGTAGACCATCAAAAACTTTAGATGACTTTGACGTCTGCGCAATACGCCAAAAAATTCATTTTTTTTACACCGTTAAAAAGGAAGTGCCAACAATTGGCAAATTATTGGCTCAGCTACGTGATGACATTGGGTATGATGGTAGTCGTGAGCATTTGCGAAAACTTTTAAAAAAAATAGGATTTCGCTATACAAAAAATAAATCCAATAGGCAGGTTCTGCTTGAAAAACCCATTATAGCACACAAAAGAGAAATGTATCTGCAAGCTATAATGGACAATAGAAATTTGCCAGAAGAAATTCAGAAGGATATAATTTACTTAGATGAAAGTTATATACATTCAAGCTATAAAGTTAAAAAATGTTGGCAGTCAATAAATACAGAAGGTGTGACTACAGAAATTTCTAAAGGAAAGAGATGGATTTTAGTACATGCTGGAAGTGAAAAAGGCTTTGTGCCTAATGCTCTTTTAATCTTTAGTGGTTTAAATAAACAAGAAGATTATCACTCGGAGATGAACCGGGCAAACTTCCGAAAATGGGTTACTGAAAAACTAATACCAAATATTAGAGAACCCTCAATCATTGTTATGGACAATGCTCCCTACCACTCGGTGGTAAAAAATAAATGTCCAACATCAGCCAACAAGGTTGATGAAATAAAAATGTGGTTGTTAGAAAATAATATTCCCTTTGATCTACAACTAAGGAAACCTTCTCTTGTTCAGCTGGTAAAGAAGCATAAACCAGATCCAATTTATGAAATTGATGAATTATTGGGGCAACACGGTCACACAGTGGTAAGGTTACCGCCTTATCACTGTGACCTTAATCCAATAGAGTTGATTTGGGCACAAGCAAAAAGAAAGATCGCTTCGCAGAATGTTGGAGCAAAAAATATTAAAGAATTAGCTTTAGATGCCTTCAACTCCATTACAAGGGAAGATTGGAAGAATTGTTGTGACCATGTAAAAAAAATAGAAATGGAATATTACAATAGGGGCAAAACCCTGTACGAAGACATTGAGAAATTTATTATTCACGTTGGTGATGAGAGCAGTGAAGATGACTCAGATTCAGATAGCTGTTATAGTGCTGAAGAACCAAATGATGATACTGAAGATGCCCCGTACCCTCTTGCCAGTACTTCGAAACAGAGTGATGATCAGTCCTTTGAAGGAGTAGAATATTTAGATTTTGATGAATTATATTAATGTACAAAATTTATCTACAAAAAAAAATAAAAATATGTGGTTTTCAAATCGCCTTGTTTTTTTCTACCCGACGGACCCAGAAAGAGGGTAATGTGTTTGAGCTGCATGTATGCTTGTTTGTTTGTATGTTTGATTCTATGTGCGCCTGTGCAGTCTAAACACTTGACCGATTTTTATAAAATAACTAATTCCAAATACATTTAAGTAAAATTTGACCTAGGTAGGTCAATTAAAATACTAATGTATTTTTGTCTTAAATTTACACTATTGCTACAATGAAACAATTATAACGGTTTAAATCGCGGTATTTATTTTAGATTATATTATATAGATTTTTGGATTTTTATTCTATAGTATCAAGATCGCTTGCGTCGCAGTATCAGTGTTGCTATATGAGCGACGGTGGCGCCCTCATTTATTTTCATCTCTTTTGTGTCGCACTGTACGTAAGTTTGCACGTAGTACACAAAAATGATTAATCGGATTTTAATTATTTTTGGTTCGTTGTATTTCACATTATTTATAACTAAAAATTATCGAACGAGATGAGTCAGCTCCAAGAAATCACGACATGTCAGAACATGATATTATTTTATAAATCGTACGGGAGTTAGCCGCTCATCTGAATAATGATGGAATTCGCTCATGTATAGTAGATATGTACCATGAATGTACCACACATTCAAAACTATCCGTAGTCTATACGTGTCCTTTTATGAGTATTAATCTGATCCGTATTTATGTGAAAATAGACATATTACACACGGCTAATTTGATTGAAAATTACGTTTCCTATGTTTCAAATGATGCAACTTTTTTGTTAAAACGAGTAAGTACCAAAATTTTACAATTAAATTCTTTGGTTTACTGAACTTGTGCTGAAAGGGTTATCGTATAATAATTATCGAGATACCTTAATAGAAATTAGATTTAGAGACATTTATTTCAAATGATTTACAATTCACTTATTCTAACGTTTTAGAAATTTAGAATAATATTATAAACTTGTACACCTTGACAAAAAGTAAAAACGAAGTGTCTAGTCGTCCGCTAAACGGATGAATAAAATAAATTAGTCGTCCGATTACCGGATGAACAAAATAATTTAATCGTCCGATTACCGGATGAATAAAATAATTTAATCGTCCGATTATTCGGATTACTAGATAACCTTTTAACACTAAAGCTAGTTGGGTTGGACTAAAGCAAAGGGGGCGCAGGAATTTTTGATGGAGTTGGTGTCATTATAACACCTATTTATTATTGTTTTATCGTAAAGATTACGCTAATATAAGCATGTTTTATAGGAACAACTTTTCTCTAAAATCAAAAATGGCCGAGATATTCGCCCGCAATTCGTTAGGTTACTCGGAGCAATTATCAAGCCTGGAGAAGTAACAATTAATTGAACAATAAAGCACTAGTTTGGCCTTTTTGGCTTATGGCAAAATGTCATGCGAAAAAAGAGGACAGATATATGTCAGTTCGACAGTTTGAAATGACATGTAGCCATTACAATTTGTTTTAGTGACCAGTCTGGTCACTAACGCATGGTGATTTTAATTATTGTTTTTGAAGTGAAAAACGTGTTGTCTAGTTTCTTATGTTATTTTCTGAAAAGATAATTTACTAAAGATTACATGGCTTGTGTTGTTCACGGCTGTAAAAGCCGTAGTACTGGGAAATCGGATGAAGATTGGAATTTGTCTTTTCACAGGTTAGTGTTTTGATCAATTTTTTTGTTAATTGTATTATAAATAAGTTAATTTACGTTATTTTCATAATCATCTATGTTTTATCTAACCGTAATCATTGAAATGAAATCATAATCAGCTTAGTTTTTAGAAAAAATGCAAAATATAACTTCCATAGTGTTGTGCAATTATCGATACTTGAGTAGGTACGAAGTACTTCATTGATAATGACTGCTTTAGGTTAGGAGAAAAAAAAAGGTATTTAAGTATGGATTTTATTGTTATTTGCAGGTTTCTGGCTTGAGAAAAATTAAAAGATGTTTGGGTTAAAGCTATAGCACAGGGAAAATTGGAAGCCTTCAAAACATTCTCGGCCTTGTTCAAATCATTTCGAATCAGACGGGAAGAAAAGTAAAGTGCTTTGCAGAGATGCTGTGCCACAAGTTTAAGGTGGCATCTATTTTAAATAATAAATATTGTAATTTGTTAATTAAGTATCGAAATAAAATGTTGCAAAAAAAAATTTTAAATTTTATTTGTTTTATTTGAAGCAATTTATTTTAAACTTTTACCAATTTTTTCCTGTGGGAATGAGTTATTTTCCCGCGGTAAATTGTAGCCTATATGTTATTCTGATGTTTAATCTATAATATGTATAATTGGAAAGTTCCATAAAAACTCATTCAGTAGTTTTTTCGTGAAAGAATATCAAATGTCCATTCTTATATATTTTTGCTTTTATAATATTAGTAGAATAGATATTAATATTAATAGAATGAATCTATGAAAACAGGAAAAAATACGTACCTTTTTATGAAACCATAAAAAACAACCTAAACCGAAATACCTAATAATATTTTTTTATAAATACAACTACCATACAATGCAAGGCAGTCAATACGCATCGTAAATGAATAATTCCAAATTAAACGAATCTTAAAATTTGGAATTACCTATCCATAATTCAAAATTAAAAGAATCTTAAATTATCTTCAAGCAATTTTATAACTTAATTTTTTTATTTATCGATATTTTAGTATTCGATAAAGTGGCAAGCACTACCTTTTTAGAACAAAAAGTGGCTACATGTGGATTTGAATGCCAAGCCGATAACAGTGTGTTGTCTCTTTCTATCGCATTAATTAGGGTATTGAATAAAAGAGAGCCACTATATAAGAAACGTTCAATTAATTGTTACTTCTCCAGGCTTGATAATTGCTCCGAGTTAGGTTAGGTTTAGGTTAGGTTAGCCTTTAGGTTAGGTTTAGGTTAGGTTAGCCTTTAGGTTAGGTTAGGTTAGGTTTCTTAAAAAAAAACTACACAGAAATAGGAGCCCCGCGAAGCGGGGCTCCGTCGACGCGCAAAAAAAAAATCAAGTTTAGGTTAGGTTAGCCGTTAGGTTAGGTTAGGTTAGGTTTCTTAAAAAAAAAACTACACAGAAATAGGAGCCCCGCGAAGCGGGGCTCCGTCGACGCGCAAAAAAAAATCAAGTTTAGGTTAGGTTAGCCGTTAGGTTAGGTTAGGTTAGGTTTCTTAAAAAAAAAACTACACAGAAATAGGAGCCCCGCGAAGCGGGGCTCCGTCGACGCGCAAAAAAAAAATGAAGTTTAGGTTAGGTTAGCCGTTAGGTTAGGTTAGGTTTCTTAAAAAAAAACTACACAGAAATAGGAGCCCCGCGAAGCGGGGCTCCGTCGACGCGCAAAAAAAATATCAAATACTTACGTGTGCCCTCCTCCCCCCACAAAAAACCTATAATACGTGCGGCAGTTCTCTAAAGAAACCCCGATAACCTAACTATATAGATAAATAGATGTTATCGGACGATTAAATTATTTTATTCATCCGGTAATCGGACGACTAATTTATTTTATTCATCCGTTTAGCGGACGACTAGCGCTGTCCAAGTAAAAAATTGCGGGTGAGTGGAGATTATTTTGTGCAATTAATTATAACGTCCTACGACGGTATGGTTGCGTTCGTAAAGTACCAACCAACGCTTGCACACCGGACTTTGATTACCTGCCTTTACGACTCACTACTGCTACCCTACCTGGACACCGACTTTGCATCCGATTTTTCATTTACAAATATGAACTGCATCAACTGTGGTATTAAATAGGAATGTTAACGGATATAAAGCAACTAAATGTTACATCGATTGCATGAACTAAAATAAATATGAATCGAAGTTCATTTTAAAATTTAGTGTATTCATGTCTGGTTCACTACATACAAAAGACGATTAATGCCATCCGTCTACCAATAGATGCCGCTAAGTGTATCATTTTAACCAGCAAGAAACAAAATTAGATTTAATTGCAATTTCATTGCTTTTTATAATTTTTTACATACTTTTGTAAATGGAACCTACCTATTTAATTTAATTTTCACTCGATTTTAACTAATTTTACAGAAAAGTTTATATTCAAAACAACGCCATCTCATGAAACTACTATAAACAAGTTATTCTCCTCCGATTTGGCGATGCTAAACGAATACTAGATGGCACTAAGACGTTTTTACGTTACTTTTCACGTTTTTAACACAGACTAATAATAATATCACAGACCACAGACTAATAATAATATATGTGTACTACGTTTTTAATACATAACCTCATTGCCTTTGCAGTACCTATAAAAAATATTGTAAATGGGTTAAAGCCGTTATTAATTATTACTAACTGCGTTCCTGTAGCGGCTTATATTAGGTAGGTACCTATAGTCTGTCCACTATAAGAATTGCTTTTTGACAGCTCGACGGGTGATACCAGAAGTGATGTTCAAAAGATTATCGATTGTGATACCATTTCAATTATAAATTTAAAATATTATCATAAATCGAATCAGGTACGTAAATAATAATTACAACGTAAACGTACTAATAAGATATGTAATAATAAGACCACATATCTATGCATTGTATGTTAAAACTAAACTAACCACATATTTTATTATTTATTGGTTTCTATCTTACAATTCGGTTGTCTTTACGTTTAAATTATATAACATAATAGAAGAGTTTTTCTGTATCGGATATATTTTACAGAGTATTTGTATCGATTATTCTAATCTATCGACCCATTATTGAATAATTCTGTGTAGGCATCACTAAGTGGGCGGGACCTGTCCATGAAGTACGATAATTATTTGTATGACATTTTAACATAGACAATACAATCCTACATAGGCGTGAAGCTGTCAAAAAGCAAATAATAATATAATGGACAGAGTATAGTGTATTGATCGTTTTCATACGAAAAATGAATTGTCGGAAAACTTGCGAGATTGTGTGAATATTTGATTGCAAGATCTCATTACAAAATAATAATAATAATACAACCTATACTTAAACCGTAGTAAGTATATTATTTCTAGTCACATTTAATTATAAGTATATAAATTATAAATAAATATTAAAGGACAATATTACACAAATCGACCTAGTCCCACAGTAATCTCAATTAAGGCTTATGTTGTGGGTACTAGACGATGATAAATATAATTTAATATTTTATAAATACATATATAGATAACACCCAGACCCAAAAACAAATAATCAAGTTCATCACACAAATATTTGCCCTGACCGGGGATCGAACCCAGGACCGTCAGCTCAGTAGGCAGTTACTTTACCTCTGCGCCAACCGCGTCGTTAAGAATATCAAGAAATCATCATAATGATAATAAATCGAAACTAAAGTTAAATACCTACCTACGTCATCTTGTTTTATTTTCTAAATAATCCTATCAGATTACCTTTATATGAAGTATGAACCAAAAAGTTTTGAGATTTAAACCGTAGAAAAGGTTTTGAATGATCCTTTGCGTTTTTTTTCTTTATGCGCTTAAAATTAAATATTTCGACATCGATTCCCATAAGAATGAAGTATTTTTCCGTTATAAAAAGTAGCCTATGTTCATCAGGTAGGTATAATTTTTGCTTCGAATGGTGAAATAATTTTTCAAATCAATCCAGTAGTTTCGGATCCTATCCAATACAAACAAACAAACAATCAAATCATTTCTGTTTTGTAGATAAATACGAAAGTTACTCCGTCATAGTAGGACAAAATAGAAAATAGTGGGACCACGAGAAAATAGGTATTCCCGCACGCGTCTGAACCGATTTTGACGGAAATTTCGATATACATACATACACGGTACATACCTACGTTGAAAAAGGACATCTCAATTTTGTTGCATAAATAGGATTCAAGGTGTAGGAACAGGGATTGAATAAGGCACACGGTTGAAGCCGTAGAATGAAAGTTGGTAATTTATAAGATTAATTTATTGTAAAATAAACTACTTCATTTTACTTAAACATATTCTATTTATCATTCATTGACTTATCATAAACTTTTGAGTCTAGTTAGGTACTAGTACCTATTATGTGAAAATTTTGAAAAAAATGTTTTCTTTAGGAAATTATTAGCATTAATTACCTTGTCTTGTCATTAATTTATTTACCTACTTGGTAATAATCGGTCGAACACTTGTTTAAAGTTTATTTTCCTTGTCTTTTCCAGGTAATCTAAATTATTTAATTTTTGCAGTAGGTAATTAATTCATTTCGGCTTGAACAAACAAGGCCATTAGGTGAAGCGAGATTGCCAAATATGGGTGATCTGTAGATTGCCGTCCTGCTGTCGAGCGTTCGCGGTACGGACGCCGCGCTGTTGCCGCACCGTGCATTTTGTATGAAAACAAACGACCGGCCGTGCGCCGTACGACAAACGCACAGCTTCGGCACTGTAGCGACTAGCGGTCCGATACGAAACGCATAAATTGAAAGAGCCATAAGTGTTGGAACAACATTCCACCACCATTTAACCAGTTTGACAAATATTAATAATTTTCGTTTCCAATACCGGAGACATATTTTAAAATCCTGTTCTAACCCTGCATTTGTATCGAATTACAGTTTACACATAAACTTTAATTAAATATTTATTTTATTTACTGGTTATAATATAACATAACATTATATAGACCGTTATTTTCTGCCTATTTATCATTATAATTATAAACGTTGTAAGTATATGTTAACGGAAATGTATGTAATCCGTCATTGTATGAAATTCCCAGGAAATGTATGTAATTCCTAAAATCGCATGGAAATGTGTGAAATAAATTATTTTATAGTACACATTTCCTAGGAAATCCATACATTTCCTAACTAACAGTCGGAAATGTAAAACATCTAAGATATTGGAAGGTACGCGGGACGAGGGGTATGTATGTCGCAATCGGATTGTATAATCCGCCGAATTACAAACGGCCGGCATTTTGTAATATGCCGAAAATTCGTAATCAGAATTTTTTGGTTTGGATAAGGGGGTGGGTTAGGTTAGGTTCGTGTTTTTTAGAACTATACAGAAATAGGAGCCCCACGAAGTGGGGCTCCGTCGGCTCGCGACCGTCTTTTTGTAGAATGTTTGAAAAAGACGAATTTCGGCATATTACAAAATGCCGGCCGTTTGTAATACGGCGGATTATACAATCCAACTGCGACATGTACACGGGGACAGCAGGACGAGGGGACTGATTACCTTAAGGACGCTGTCACAAATCTGCGTTACTCAAATTTAGGTATATTTAACGTCGCAACGTGGTTCGCGGGACATCACGCTCACGTAAACATAGCGCAATCCATTTTATAGACCATCTTCATACTTGATATTTTTTTTTATATTTTTATTGAAATTGATTCCAGAAGATTACTGGGAACTTTAAAAAATTCATTTTGTTACTTTTATTAGTAGGTACGATCCTTATAAGTATTTTAGTGTATTCAACCAACTTAAAAAAGTGGGACTATTTTACAACAATTTGAATATGAATTGTATTATTGTATACAATATCGAAGCTTTTTAAGAAATGTATAAAATACTTTTTTAAGAATTATTATCATACATAATATTATGTTACCGGCAATATATTAAACCCGGCATTGTATGCAATTCTTAGTAAATGTAGGTATGTTATTCCGAGAAACAGTCGGAATTAAATAAATTAAATTCGTCACATTATCTATATCTTTAAATCTGAACTTTTCCTAAGTAGCAAACACATTTGCAAATGTGGGTGGTTTTTGGGGTAGCTATTAACCAATATGAGGTCAAAACTAAAATCCAAGATGGCGCCGACGAAAATTTGAAATCTTTTCGTCATGGGTGTCATTTTCAAGGAGTTGGAGTAGCTATTAAACAATATGAGGTCAAATCCAAAATGGCGCCGACGAAAATTTGACATCATTTCGTCATGGGTGTCATTTTCATGGTTTTTGGGGTAGCTATTAACCAATATGAGGTCAAAACTAAAATCCAAGATGGCGCGGACGAAAATTTTACATATTTTCGTCATGGGTGTCATTTTCATGGTTATTGGGGTATCTATTAACCAATATGAGGTCAAAACTAAAATCCAAGATTGCGCCGACGAAAATTTTACATCTTTTCAACACGGGTGTCATTTTCATGGTTTTTGGGGTAGCTATTAACCAATATGAGGTCAAAACTAAAATCCAAGATGGCGCGGACGAAAATTTTACATATTTTCGTCATGGGTGTCATTTTCATGGTTATTGGGGTATCTATTAACCACTATGAGGTCAAAACTAAAATCCAAGATGGCGCGGACGAAAATTTTACATATTTTCGTCATGGGTGTCATTTTCATGGTTATTGGGGTATCTATTAACCAATATGAGGTCAAAACTAAAATCCAAGATGGCGCCGACGAAAATTTTACATCTTTTCGACACGGGTGTCATTTTCATTTTTTTTGGGGTAGCTTTTAACCAATATGAGGTCAAAACTAAAATCCAAGATGGCGCGGACGAAAATTTTACATATTTTCGTCATGGGTGTCATTTTCATGGTAATTGGGGTATCTATTAACCAATATGAGGTCAAAACTATATAAAAAAAAATATTTCAAATCACGAAAACGACAGTGCACGCACAATAATCTTTTTCTAATTCGTTTTATTTTTGGGACAAGGAGCGATACACCCGTCCTTCCAAGAGCGCTTCTGAGCGCGGTCTGACGACCCGCGAGAGCAAAATGTATGAAGAAATCAACAAGTATTTTTAATTTAGCTAATAATTGAAATAAAATTTTGATTTAGATACAAAAAAATTATCAGAATCTATAAAGGACTTCCCTCCCTCCCTCATCCTCCTCATCCCTCAATAATTTATAGGTAAGAAGATAGATTAGGCTTTTAATTTTCTTAAAATTGTACCGTTTTAGACCCCATTTTTTTGCATTTTATGCGATCATTGTGCTGGGAAAATCGTATTTCAGCGACAATTTTGTATGACGTCGTACAATTTTTATAAGATGATCGTAGATCTGAATATATTATCTTTAAATTAAGATATTACTTTGTTCTCACGTGTAATTGCTTTGAGTTAAAATGGTACCGTAAAATAGCGTTTTTTGTTAAAAATCGGTAATAGCACCCTTAAATAAATGAAAATTTGATTTGATTGAATATAAGTTGATTTAAGAAATGTTAATTAGTAAGATAATATGAACATATTATTATTATTTTACGGTAAGACTGTTACCCGATTGTCTCAATAAGTGCTATAATAAAAAAAAATAACAACGTGTTTTATTACAGAAATCATTTACTTTATTTACATTTCCTAATACGATATTGGAATTATATATAATTCCAAGGAAGATTATACATTTACTAGGATACTAGCGGTCCGCCCCGGCTTCGCCCGTGGTACATGTTTACGTTTTCTCTACATAAGAACCATCCTCGTATTTCAAGGAATATAATAAAAAAAGAATCATCGAAATCGGTTCAGCCGTTCTCGAGTTATGCGCTTACCAACACATTTTGCGATTCATTTTTATATTTACTAGGATATGTATGCATTAAATAGTTTATTAAACAATATTTTATACATTTCCTAAGTGGCATCGGCATTGTACACATTTCCTATTAGTTTGAGACCCATTCGTTAAAAAGTCTTCAAATAACGTTTGTTTTATTATCTCGAAACTGCAATTAATAAAAAATGAAAATAATTTTTTTTTAATAATTAATAAAAAATATCCTGTCCAGGATTTTTCCAGTCAAACCATTTTTAATACACTTAATTTATTATAAAATTGGTCTCATTCTATTATCACGCCGTTGCATTTCGACTTATATTCGGATCTTAGACCACTAGGATTTGTATACAATTCCTTGATTTCATACATTTCCGGTAACATATACATAATTTCATTTTATTTATTTACATTAAGTATATACATAATTACATACTGATATTATATCTACCTATACATATATATATGTATATATATGTATATCATGTTTTAACTGATGTATTTATTTATTAGTATTTATCATATTAATAGAAATATATCTTTCACATAATAATATGATAATTTAACATGAGTATATTATACTCATGTTAAATTATCATTATATACAATTCTAGACTGAAACTCCAATAGTCACTTGGGGTCACTGAAAATCAGTGGTGGTGAGGTATTAATCACCTTGCCATCATATACTGAGTTGGCTCCATTTGTCAGGTCACTCACTGCCACATTACAGTTCTTAGGAATAAGATTATTTTTATTTAATTATTTTTCTTTTTATTTCTTTTTGTTTTTCCTTCGTTTATAAATGTATCTCGTGTTGTGATCTTGACAATAAATGTGTTTTATTTATTTATTTATTTAATGTCCCTTACTGCATGCTTTTCATGCAGTTGTCCGCACCATATGTATTGTGGTCTTTGTCCATACACACTTTCTCCAAAGCCCTGCTTTGGTCTTGTTTGATGTATATAAGCTCCTGTATATTAGTAAAAGTTAATCAAATATTTAATTCTTATTTCTTGAAATTTGGTATAGTATTCTTTGTGTGATACAAATCAAAACCAACAGTCAGGTTAGGTAGACTACAATTTACAAAACTGGCAGGGTTGCCATGCAATGGTTGGTGGTTAATGAAACACTTGACTCGACTGTAAGCTTGTATTGAACTGCTTAAACTGTAGAACAACAGGACTATATATTCTAGACGCACACATACAATAGATTACACACTACACAGTAAACTGTAGAATTAATATTAAAGACATAGTTCACTATATATTTTGTAGTCTTTGATTATTTATACAACAGACTAGAAATAAATACTATGTATGCGATTATACCTATTCTAGCCATCCATTTTAGTGTTCCTTAAAATTAAGTACATCTTAGTCAAAGGACAACTTATTGTGTGTTTGCCCGTAATGCACTCATAATAATTTTAAGTTGAATGTTTGTCATTCTTTATGTACCAAACACAGTCACGGCCACGGCGCTCATTCCATTTTACTGGTATTAAAACAGATGAAATCCTTCATGATCCCATATCCTTCTTAGTAGCAAATGTAGAAATCCCTTTCTTGTGTCTACAATGTTTTTGTGGAGAATCGTATTTACATTTGGGATGGATTAATCCTTCTCCTCTCTTGAACAAATTTGTTATTGCGAACGTAAGCAATAAGTCTGTAATAAAACAATCTTATATTGGGTTACAAATCCATAAACCAATCATTAAAAATCATGTTTGTAAAAATTTATGTTCAGAGAAAATATCAGTTTACCATATAAAGCTTATTTTCTGCCGTTTTTCTGCCTGTAGATTCTACATAACCTCACAGTCCATCAATCATATTTAGCACTTATTTTTCAACAATTAAAAACGAAAACAAACAAAGCTTCTCGTTTTGGTTTTGACAGAATCTCGTAAATAAACTGAACTAAATACCAGTCATAATAATGTAGGTACTCTGTGAGTCAGCTTTGTTTAATTAAAAATCCGAGTAGGTACAAAATATTATGTTGACAGTTGACAGTTGACACTTGACGCCAAAGACTTGAAAATAAAAGGTACGTGTACATATATTTACATTAGTGCCATCTAGTGGCTCTGGAAGGAAAAGAACATCAAGTCAGTGTTTAACGTGCCATCTAGTGTGTTAAAAGCAAAAGACTAAGAGATATAATCGAACATGTAGTACGTTATTTCCCCACTGGCGCTTTAATTGCGTAAATTCATAGTGCAACTTTTTTTGTATGGAGTGCACCGTCTGTTGTATACGTAGTATATTATTATTAGTCTGTGGTGTATTGATTTGAATTATGAATTTATTAAATAGTTAGTCCTTTTTTATATAAACATAATAATTAATTACCATTGTCAAATCAATTCTTATTTCATCCTGGACAGTTGTCGCTAACATTGGAAAATAAGTTAAAGGACCTTGTTAATTGCTATATTATTTAAATGATTATTTACTGCTAATTTTATATTAGCACTAAGGTGTAATCTTGCTCGAAGCAGAATACATAAATGTGGCCACTACTCCTCGCAGGGGTTAGCCAGGTGAAACCCACCCTCGCAGCCGTCGCTCGCAGGGAAATGGTGCAAATATATATCGGCCCTCGCGGGGCTTTGATTACAACCGTCCCTCACGGAGAAATGGTGCAAATATATATCAGCCCTCGCGGGGCTTTGATTAAAACCGTCCCTAACGGAGAAATGGTGAAAATATATATCAGCCCTCGCGGGGCTTTGATTACACCGTCCCCACGGGGAAATGGTGCAAATATATATCAGCCCTCGCGGGGCTTTGATGGTGGTTGGTGCAAATTTACAAAGGATTGATCATTAAAATGATCATAGATATTTGCTTCCGTCAACGAGGACCCACGAAAGAAGTTTTAGATATGACAGTATCGGATCTTCATTCTTCTAAGGTAGGTAGAAAAAGGTTTTGAAATCTACTTCAGTGGGCCATCTATACAATATAAGTATAGTAATATGACCTAATAAATACAATATAGGTTAGAGACGTTAAATAATGGGCGCATGAAATTGATACTTCGTATCCTAAAAGGTTACCGCTTACGCTTACAACTGCAAGAAACAAATTACAACACCCCAGGCGGATCTAGGCGAGCAAATTTATTTTCTGTTTTATTTTCTTTTTGAAAATGAGATAGAAGTGGCATACGCGTACAAATACGTTCCGGCCGCAGTCAGCTAATTAGCCGGGTTGCGTTTAGTCGTCTACGTTACTCTTCGGCTAATGGTTTAAATGTATATTCTTTCTTTGTCTAACGCGGAACAGATTTAACTGCTAGTTTGTTTGCAAAGACCGCTTCTACGTCAGTTTATATTGTTTTATTCTAAGATAATATATTATATACATATTATTAATATTTAAAGGAAGAGGTTTTGAACAAAAAATATAGTAAAATTAAAACAGCTTTATTAATGACATATTTGATTTATTTACAGAAAATATTAGACCAAATTCTATTAAATGTTGGTAGGTAATTTTCTATATAAATTGAAGATAAAATACAGTGGTTACATAGACCTCTTGCTGAAAAGATATAAGGTTGTTGTTACTATTATTCATTAAGTTATCAAGAGGTTTTGTTTAAGTCGAAAATTGTATAAGCAATTTAGTTATAAGTGCAAGTACTATTCCTCGATAATTGTATTACAAATCCTTATTTATTTAAAACATACAATACAATTTGCAAGCTTTAAATTATAGATAAGTTCCCTCAAGGAGATTATAAAGGTAGTAGACAATGAGCACTAAGTAAATATTAGCAATACTGGTTAAAAGCATTTTTGTGTGATTAGCAGAAGTTTCATTAACAAAACCAGCGGGTAGACTGCGTGCAATGTTTACATCTTATATCTAAAACACAAAAGTAACACAACATGAGTATCAATCAATCCTTCCCAATTACAACAATGCAGCCCCTATTTAATCCTACTTTACCTATAATCTCCTTGATCACTATTTTGCCGACTCTACAAAGATAAGCAAATAACCATGCAATACAATGCTATGCAACATTACAAGTCCTGTCGTTAAGGCTTTCTACTAAATACGAATCTTGGCTTACGTCGTTACAACTCGCTTACAAAAAATTTAACTCTCCTATCTCGATATTTAACCGCTAGCACTGCAAAGCTTCTAACATTACGATCTACATGCTACCCCTAAATTCTAAAAAGTCGGGCAACCAAATTCAATAAATTTTAATAAATAAGTAAATTTTCCAACAGGCATTCATATAATTAATTATCTTTGAATCTAGCTACCACAAATGGGATAGAAAAAATTATTATAAGTTATAATATATCACACACTTCAGTTTATGTAAATGTATTGTATGATATAAATCCAAAACAACTTAAAATATTATTAACTCTATTGTAAAACTTAGAACATTGCATAAAAAATCACTTACTTGCAATTTATGTGCTACATATTAATTTTGTTTGAGACATTTAATAAAATAATTATTGAACATGTAAATAAATAGTAAAAAATTAAATATACACTCTAACTTATAGTTAAAGTTTTGAGTTGACAAAACTTAAAATAAGTCCCTTTAAATATTCCATCGATACAAACAAAACATATATCCATCAATATCTCCGATATATCGCGAAGGCCATGACTATGGGTGACATCTCTGTGGACTCTCATTAATGCTGTTAGCGCAAGCGAACAAACATAATGATTATCGTATCGAGCAGAGATCCAAAATAAAAAAGGGTTTTCATTATATGTACAAGGAGATTTTGATGAGTATGTAATAATTAGTGTGAAATGACCGAATCCAGTGCGATTGTCATGAATAATCATTGATATCAAATTGAAACTAAATTATCGATAAACAAATCAAGGTACAAGTCTATCTAGAGCGGACACATAAAAATTAACTATTCATACCAAATAAAGTTACATCTAAACGCTCTTATTAATAAAAAATAACTAAAAAGTAAAACAGAATAATGAAATGTTAAATTATAACACAGCTTTAACTCCTCTCTTCATCGTTTCTACCGGTAAGTGACGAACACTACGTCATCGTATTCCAAAATGATATAATCACATGTAATTGAACTAAATGTTGTACGAAATAATACAGCCGACATTAATGGAATGTGTTGTTAACAAAAACTGATAAGACAGCAATTTTTTTTTTTTTTTTTAATTATAGGAACATAGCTTCGTCAAATACACTCGTAAAAATGTAATGAATCGAGGAAAGGAAACAATATCAATAAATTATCAAAAAAAAAAAATCTTTTTGTTTATCTAAAATGATTCCACGTTTATAATCGAAACTTAAGATAACGATCGATTGCAGCTTTTGTAATAATGTGAAAAATTAATGATAAAGATATCATCGGTGAGTTTAAGTTACTAAAATGGCAATGCTATTAACGACACTCCCAAACTTTGACTGTCTGATCGACGCTGCCCGATATGACGTATGGCAAGTTCTTGTGGAAATCTGTAACAAAATATTAAATTAATTATTTCCAATGAATTATAACTAAATTCTGTGCGTGTGTATGTAATTACATCTTAATGGCTATTTGAATGGTAATTTTTAGTGAAAAGTTAATTCTACTATCCATGCTTTTTTGTTCTCAATACTGATTTGAAATAACGCACAAATTTTAATCATACTAAAAATTTAGTGTATGAAAGTATGTTATGGTTCAGTATAGTGTTGTTTAGTGCAGCAAAGTGTAGTATGGGAATCAGCAAGGTAGCGCGTGACACAATTATTTATTTATTCATTATTTATTGTACATATACCGATCAGAAATAAGCTATACTATAATTTAAACCACAATGTATACCACATCAAGTTTAGTGTACTAGTGTGTAAAAAGTATAGTGAGTGTTGCATAGTGTTAGTGTCGCAGTGTTGTGTAGTATAATTAACAGTAAATATTGATAATTCAGTGTCGTATAGTGTAGCGGTCGCTCACCGAGGCTGGTGGCGAAGTGCTGGTGCGCGTACAGCGTCTTGAGGCAGCGCGTGTGCGCCACGTCCCATATGCTCAACGTATCTACTAAAGTGTGTTATGTGTAGTATAGTGAAGTATAATGTTTTGGTGTTATACAGTGTAGTGCAGTTTAGTCTTGTGAAGTGTAGTGTGCTAGCTCACCGAGGCTGGTGGCAGGTGCTGATGTGTATACAGCGTTTTGAGAGCCCACACGGGCAATGCCTAAAGTGTAGTGTAGTAAAGCGTATTATAGTGTAGTATAACTTGTGGTTTGATGTAGAGGAGTATTGTAGTATAGTCACACGCCGGACACTCCATACAAAATTATCGTTTTGACAGTCACACTGTAGAGACTGCAAATGTGTGTGTTAACGCTTTATGGTTGGCACATTTGTGACTAGCGTAAAAAAAAATTCGCGTTTTTCTGATGAAATACATCCGTAAACAGCACAATATCTAACCATTTTCTACGAAAAACGATAATCACAAATTCAAAATAATAAAATTACTTTAAGTCAATTTGATTAATGTCGTCCTTGTAGAAAAATATGGACCATTTTTAGCCTGATCGTGCGGGGTGAGGTAAGTGTTTAATTTTGGCGGGAGGCGGAGAGTGTCCGTTCTGTAGCGTTTAGCTACTATTATGTATTCTGTGGTATAGTACAGTGTAGAGTGGTCGCTCACCGAGGCTGGTGGCGAAGTGCTGGTGCGCGTAGAGCGTCTTGAGGCAGCGCGTGTGCGCCACGTCCCACACGCGCAGCGTCTTGTCGTCGGACACGGTGAGCAGGTAGCGCCCGCCCGGGTGCCACACGGCGCCGCGCACCCAGTTGTCGTGCCCCACCAGCGTCGCCAGGCACACGCCCGTGCTCACGTCCCATATCTGCTCAACAATTTTATATTTAGATCAGTAAATTACATTCGATAATAATTTGAATTATTGAATGTGTTCTGTATACACTTGTAAGGTTGAAAGTGGACGGTCTTATTAAAGGATGTATTATCAAATGAATGTAAGTTTTTACCTGTTAAACAATAACTTATCATAACAGTTCAATTAAAGATACTTATTAACACGCTTTTATTATTTTCACCTGTATGTTAGTATGTAACCCACTTCTTTATACTTTATTTTGACACACTTTAAACGGACGGATTTAACTCGAACTTTTTACATGTGTCAAGGATCAGTGATAATACAATAATTTCATGATTTTATCATATTTAAGCATTTTATTTAGTTTTAAAGATACAATATTATACTTTTTTAAAAGTGCATGAGTGCCAAGCATACTTGTCAGAAGTAAAACTTCTTTGGCAAAATACAAAGATACAAAAATCGTCGCCATACTCTATGACGTGACGGTATTGCCATCACGTGACCTTGAAATTTTACTCTCAATGCACCTAAGCAAGAGTCACTTCAAAAATCAACACTACAAAAATATATTATGGAATTTTCCCATCGTTTTATCCTAGCAAAACTAGTTTACATAGACATAATCACCTTAACAGACTTGTCGCGCGAGCCGCTCGCGAGGAAGGGTCCGGCGTGCGCGGCGCGGCGGTTGTCCCCGCCGGCCGCCTCGTTCACCGCCGCCGCCGCGCTCTCCGGCGCCCACGCGACGCACTCCACCACGTGCTCGTGCTCGCGCAGCTCCATCTGGAGCGTTGTTATTGTTAATATACAAATAGTCTCCAATCGTAAGATCGATCGATGCGTAGAACGTAAAATATCGACAGTATATGCGCAAGATGACTATAGTGCTAACTTCAGCTACTGTAATAATGTGGCTTAAACTTAATGCCTAAGTTTGTAGACATACTACAGAGTCGGATAAAGAGAGGCATTGAAAATGTTGATTTTTCTATTTGTTTCTTGTTCACTAAATATTTGTCTTTACTCATGTTTGGTCAAAAGCAGTTGGACCACTGAATGGCATTGCATTCTTTTATGCATTGCATTTATCTGACCAAATTTAGTAGCAATAATGACAATTTTTTACCTTTGAAATATTAAATAGGTAATAAGAAAGAAAACGATATAACGAAAACGATAGTAATAATGATATTTTCATGCATGTTTTTTTATTATTTTAAAATACATAAAAATATCAACATTTTTAAATCTATTCTTAATAATTTATAAATACTACACAAACCTTGCACTCATTAGTGTCCGCGTTCCATATGCGCACCGTCTGGTCGGTGGAGCAGGACGCGAGCAGGCTGCCGTCCGCCGACACGCGCACCATCCGCACCCACTCGCGGTGGCCCTTGTATGTTTTCACGCAGTACCTGTAAAATGTAGGGAGAAATTTTAACTACGCTTTTTTTTTAATTAATATGGGTGAAATCGTGGAGCATGGCAAATACAGTAATTATTTTCAAACAGCATGATTTTAAAACAATTATTTAAAAAGGAAAGGGGCTCACTTATTACTAATTTAAATTTTAACTAATAGCATTCATACTGAATGGCAAAATCCATTTTATCCAATACAACACATACAACCGAATTTGAGTAAATCTAACCCTATAAGCCATTAGTTTTTAGGACTAACTTATGCAGATAATATCTCGATACTCTATTTTCTGGCATATATATTCATACATTATTTGTCATTTTAACTGACAGATAAGTTAAACAAAACAGAGCAGAAGATGGGAACTATAGCTTGACCGCAACCGCTGTACCGCGCCCTTGGTATGTGCGGTGAGGCGGGCGGGAAGAAAGAGCACGAGTTAGAAGTTAGAAAGAAACGGAACGGTCGGTACTCTCCCCCGCCTCGCCACTCACATACCTAAAGCGCGGTGCAGCGGTTGCGGTCAAGCTATGGTCATAACAGTTTGTAATGTATTCTATGATTATAATATAAGACTCCACATACCCAGTGGCCACCTCCCACGCCTTGATCGTCTTGTCCCGGCTCGCCGAGTACACGACGTCGCCGCTGGGCGCGAACGCGACGGACGACACGTTGTGGTCGTGGCCGTGCATCGTCTTGATGCACTCGAACGTCTGGTTGAAGTCCCAGAGCTTTATCGACATGTCCGCGCTGCACGACACTGGAAATGTGGATTGTTGGTTGTGAACATTTTTGTACATTTTTGTATTTATAATAAAGGGCACTGTAACTTTGTATATGTTATCAAATGTAACATATGCTTAATAATTTCACAAAAATTTCGTCCTGCTGGATATTGGGTGAATAGAAATAAGCATATATAAAAGTAATTTGTTAAACAGTTTTTCACAAGTAATACAGAAAAAAATACTGAATCTTATTCGTCTACTCGTTACAAAATATTCGACTGATTAAAGTGACTTGAGAACTTTCAATATACAAAAAAAGAAATTACCTAATAATTTTCCATGATGGTCGAATGCAATATCTTGTACTGCATCGGTGTGACCCTTTAGGGTTCGTTCGAAATCGCCATTCTCAAAGTCCCACACCTTAATGGTGGCGTCTTCGCTCGACGACACCAATAAACTGAACACTGGATGAAATATTACCTGCAATCACATAAATTCACTTTTAAAATTATGTGAGAATAAAACATGGTTAAGACAGGTAAACCCCCACAATTTATGTTGGACATAAATAATATCTTTCAATAATTTATTTGCATTATTAGTAATGAAGCAACGCTTTTTTTCAAATTTTTAAAGATTGACTTGTGTAATATTAAAATGCTCCAATGAAGTTGCAATGAAGAAGCCTGTATAGTCTTTGGCAGTCTGTTAGTTACAAATTACAATGTTAGTATGTACTTAATTCGAAGCTATATTTATACTGTGAGAGTATAATATTATCTTGTAAGTTGCTTGCGAATGGCGCCGTAATTAAATAATTTTGAATGAATATGTAGCTGGAGACTTGTAATGAATATGAATGCTTCTCATAATTTAAACTACACTTTGTAGAAGAAATCAAAAACTCGTGATTAGTCTACATTCATAATTCCCTTTTTTTACAACAGCACTATTTATTTCTTTATTACTCTTTAACTAAACTACACATGGAATCATTCTAACTATTATAATTTACCAAGGTTAAACAGCTGCGGGCTGTATTATGCGATTAAATACTCTGATATAATTTGAAGCTATGAAATAATAATTTACCTTAGTAATAGTAGCACGATGTCCCGCGAGACTGAACTTCTCCGGCGGACGAGGTATCCACTCGGTGGGCGTGCGCTTCGCACGCGTTGGAGCGCCCTCTATAAACTCCTTTTGCACTTCGGAAAGCTTCGATTCCAATTCCATCACCTTTAAACAATAATAGGCAATTTAGAAGGAACAAAAAAGAACATATATGTACTTTAGAAGATACAAAGAATTTTCTACAGAAGAAAACTTCAGCAGTTTATAGTTATCTTGACACACGTTTACGATGGCTGAGTCAGAAATAATCCATACTAATATTATAAATGCGAAAGTAACTCTGTCTGTCTGTCTGTTACTCAATCACGCCTAAACTACTGAACCAATTTTCATGAAATTTGGTATAGAGATATTTTGATACCCGAGAAAGGACATAGGCTACTTTTTATCCCGGGAAAATGACGCAATCCCGGAAATCCCACGGGAACGGGTTTGCGGGTTTTTCTTTGACTGCGCGGGCGAAGCCGCGGGCGGAAACCTAGTACAATATAAGTTCAAGCAGGAATTACGAACTCTATACCCGGAGTTAAAAAAAGAACTCGAATTTACTTTTAAACTAGATTCTTTAATTAATTAACTTAAATTTAATTACCCTGTTGTAATTAAATTTAATCTGGCAGGATTAAAAATAACATTATAAAATAATTAATTATTATAAAGAAAACCTATATGCTAATTGCTAACACAGCAAAACCACTCCCACATTCCGTTCCCGTGCGAGCAGCATTTTCAGCAGGGCGTTTCGAAAATATTTACACGTTTTTACACTTGCGGAAAGATCTTCGATCTCTTGAAGTACATTTTTATGCTGTAATGCGATAAACTCATTGTATAATAAATAATAATAATTTATTGTATTTTGTGTTTCTTATACAAGATACTAATTAACAAGATTTATACCTATATAGTATTATCTATAGTGCTTTACAAGAAAAATGGAGAGGTTTAATTATAATTAAACATTATCACGTTCAGTGACGCCAAGCACAAAGTTTACTTATAACCGCTATCCATATTATTATAACGCGGAAGCATTGCGTTTAATTTAATAGATTTTATTTTAAATTTAATTACAATTATTAACTTTTTACAACGACACACTTAAAGTGTGATGAATGTTTTTATTGAACACAATCTATTTACTAGTGTAATTAAGTATCGACATCGCCAATGGAATTTTTTGCTGATGATACATTCGATATAATCTTCAGATCAAGAGATTGAACGTACAGCACTTAATAGAAGCCTGCTGGTGACCTAGAAACGTCGTGTCGTCGATCGATATGTTCCATTCCCTAGGCCAAGACGAGTCGCGGCAAGATATTATAATAATAAAGTAGGTTTGGAAGATGTGAGTCACTTTTAGTTTTTATGTTAATTTAATTCAATTATGCGATCATAAAGGTTCATAGTTCAAAAAGTACTCTTTACATTTTTATAGTAGGGGAGCCCAAGAGGGGATTTTGGGATTTACTCGAGCGCGTCAGATTACTATAAGGGACGGTACCTTAGCTATTCATTAGTACCTCTAGTCAATATGAGCAGTTATGGTTGGTGGGTGCGCTCAGGGGCCCCGCTGGAAAATTTGAATAATCCATAATTCCCTAAGGTTGAGCTCGAATCGTCAGATTAGCGAAATGGGGACTTCTTATATTGTAATTAACCCCCCCCATATATTAATCTGACGCGCTCGAATAATATTACTTTAATTTTTTACCCTTTCTTCATAGCGATTAAATCGCCACTTAAATCGTCAGATTAACGTATACTTTTTTTCAGTGACGTCCTGGAGCATGCAAAATATCAATATCTAACGCGCTTGAGTATTTCCAAGCCAATTATTTTCTTTTTTAAATTAAAAAAAATCAAAAAACCCTTCCCCACCGCTAAAAGTGAAAACATTATAGGACCTTTTTTTCTCGCTATGGTCTAATCTACCAATTCTAATAGGTTCCCGTGACGCTCGAGTAAATCCACATTTAGCATCCTGGGCTCCCCTACTATTAGGCGAAGTTTTCAGAAATCACTGAGGTTCTCAATTCGAATCGCATTCTTTATTTCATTTCGATACAAATCTGGTGCTAGAATTTTACGTACCTAATTATTTTTTTAATTGGTTCATTAAAATTGAAACAGAAGTTCATAAGACTTTTAACCCATTGAGCCCTGAACGGCCCGATCGGTCCACGACACAATAAATTTTCTATTGTGTCTGTGGTCCCGGGGCCTGAGTTATTACACGTTTGTTTTGTTGGCAAGACTCGTTTTCAGGCCAATTATTATAATTCGTAGTAGCGACTAATTTAATTTTGGTAGCTTTGTATTAAATTTATAAACAAACCGTGTAAAATATAGTGAATAGATAACTGGACACAAGAGCTGTATGTGATTTATTGTGAAAAATGATTCTAGTTTTAGCCCCACCTTAATAGTCCATTGAAATGTTACATTTTTTTGGCCTAACCTTGCGTTTTTTAGAGGACGCAATTTTATTTTTTTGATGTGTAGAGGGGGTCAGTGTGCAGCTAAAACCAAGTTTGTGGGGTCGCCACCTACTAAAAAATAAAAGTTAAATAAAAGTTATTCCTCGAAAAATAATCTACAAAAATGGTCTGATATCATTCTTTCGTAAAATGATTAAAAAAAGTTTTGTTGAGAAATATAAATAGCTCTAATTTCTGAACATTTTCGCTTATAACTTTTTTATTTATAGTTCTACGACAAAAAGTTGCTGGACCAAAGTTGTAGAGAATTTAATTTGCAACAAATAATGTTCACAATTTTTTTTTATCAGATAAATAGTTTAAGAGATATATCGTAAAAACCATTTCAACCGCTATTTTCAAGATGGCGGCCGTGGGACAAGGGTGGCGACCCCACAAACTTGGTTTTAGCTGCACACTGACCCCCCCTACACATCAAAAAAATAAAATTGCGTCCTCTAAAAAACGCAACCCCAAATGTAACTTTTCAATGGACTATAATCTATACTAATACATATTATAAAGCTGAAGAGTTTGTTTGTTTGTTTGTTTGTTTGAACGCGCTAATCTCGGGAACTACTGGTCCGATTTGAAAAATTCTTTCGGTGTTAGATAGCCCATTTATCGAGGAAGGTTATAGGCTATATATCATCACGCTACGACCAACAGGAGTGGAGCCACGGGGGTGAAACCGCGCGGAGCAGCTAGTAGCGAAATGAATGTGAAGGATATTACTAAGGAAACCTTTATTCAATAAAGTTATTTCTTACAATGTCTTGAATGACATAAAATTAGATTTAAGAATTTATTTTGGTGGAAAAGTGTATTTTACGTGGGAGGAACCTTGACCTTTTTGCGAGCGCACGTCACATGTAGCGTTTAACGATTTTCATTCGGTGCAACATTAAATATTTATCTCACCATTTCTTCATCAGCTGGAACTTTTACGGTGAAATAAAATTGTGAAAACTTAAGAGAAGTTGAATTGTAAATTTTACATCTACATATATTATAGTATTTATTATACCTAAGTACTTAATTTTTTGTTTAGAAACGCAAAAGTTTTAATTAATCTTTAAATATAATATTCGTTTAACTTTAAGATCTACATCTTTAAAATAACGTATTATTATTGAAAATACAGAATAGTAAATAGATAGACCTATTATGATTTTTTGATCTATGATATAACTCACTCGTGAAGGCAGATGGTTGTAAACTTTACCCACGGAGGGTTGGAGCTACGCAACGTGTTTTTCTATACAATGTGTAATATAATTACAAAATAGCTAATTGAATTTACCTTCTTCTGTAACCTGATAACGGAGGTCCACTTCTTCTCGAGAAGTCCCCCGAACTTGCGGTCCATTTCGCCGCTCATGTCGGCTTCCTTTTTGAACGCTTCCAGCGCGTCCGTGTAGCCATTGCTGCCGAGGTAATCAGCGATAGCTTTGTTTCTGAAATAACATAAGGTAAATGTCATCCTGCGAAAAATGATAGAAAAATTTATACAGTTGGTTATCCTAGTACTTATTATACTTGAATAGGTTGAAAAATTGCCTTTATTTTGAGGCATGTTTATCAAAATGTATGCGAATTTCGTAAGCTGACATCTGAAAGCATGTCGAACTTGCCCTAAATAGATAGAGATGCCCTTGTACACGAGACATGCGGATAATGCACATTTTATCCGATAAATGTTTATGCACATATTACACAAGTCAGAAGTACTATTTATTCGTAGTTTTTGAATTAATTTACAAACAGGAGGTACTTATTTCAATGATGAATAAATAGATAGGCTTTCATAGATATAAAGCAGATCATTATCATTGTAGAATATTTGTTATGTCGCGTCGCATCGGTATTAAACATTATTTAATTATTCTACAGGATATCAATTTTAAGCGCTAATGATTCGTAATATCATAAAACCAATATTTTTTATTTAAGACGCAGCCTTTTTTGTCTATGAAATTGTTTCGTATTGAATAATTTAATATGAGCCCATTAATGTCAACATTCATTCTGTCAAAGTCGAAAGACACACCTGCTATTTCTGGCAGCTGAAAACAAAAATGTTAATTACGCAGAACCACATGGCTAAAGGTATAAACAATAACTCCAAGGTACTTATTTCACTAAATGCCACTAACAGTGTTTCAAACCACGAGATGTTATGTTAACAGTTTCGTTTAAGCGAATTATAATTGCTTAAATTGCGAAATTTATTACAGAATGAAAGTTAAATTCACATTTAGTTATCGAGATGGTTAAAACATTAATGTAGGTACATTAATAGCAGTTGATACTAAATCTTTCAAACGTTAAAATACATCTTGCAAAGCACTTGCAAACTTTCAAATAGAAATAAATGATCGACGCTTACAAGAATACATTCAGTATGAATTATTTATATCGAAAATCAATTGAAGGCTACCTACTATGCTATACGAAGCTACGATACTAGATGTATTTACTTTTCTATACAAAATGGAGCAAAATTTTACTTTCATCTTTTTTTTTATCAAAAATTCAATTTTGATATCTATGATATATAATATTATAAAGCTGAAGAGTTTGTTTGTTTGTTTGTTTGTTTGTTTGTTTGTTTGTTTGTTTGTTTGTTTGTTTGAACGCGCTAATCTCGGGAACTACTGGTCCGATTTGAAAAATTCTTTCGGTGTTAGATAGCCCATTTATCGAGGAAGGTTATAGGCTATATATCATCATGCTACGACCAACAGGGGTGGAGCCACGGGGGTGAAACCGCGCGGAGCAGCTAGTCTATGATATAATATTAAACAATTTGCACAAGAAATTAATGATATAGCTATCATAATTTGGGCATCCGTGCGTTTCGTATAATCGTCAGATGAATGGAGTTTAATTTCTCGCTTGTTTAATATGTCTACTGGTGAAACTAAATCGATTGCAAAGACAATCAGCGTCGCGGGTGTCCCTATTGTTCGCGTGGGAGTAATCAAGTTAGACCTTTTATTTTCTGCAAGTGAAAAGATTCACATTTCGCAACGTTGACAGTGAATCGTACAATATCTATATATGTGCAGGTCCACACTGCGAGCCTAGCGCGGTTGCGACGGCGGGCGCGAAATATCAAACGTATGAAACGCGCCTTTGCGTCCACATTGAAATGACTATGGCGGAAGCCTAGTGCGACGGTAATGAGCGAGCCAGCGCGCGGTTTTCAAACTCTCCTATCCGCGCGTTCTGGCCACACTACGGGCCTAGTCAGCAAGCGACCCAATGCGCGGACGGCGGGGGTATCAAACCAGTTCGGTCTTGTCGCTCGACTTCTTATATTATATCCTTTATTGTTTTTCGTAAAATAGCGGTAAATACTTAATTGTTGAAGTGAAACTTCTTTATTTATAAGTGCGATTCAATCTAAAACACTTATATACACCACAGTAATTTTGTAGGGTATAATCTCAATTCTTCATATAAGATTCACCCGTTATTCCTCTGTTTTATTTATTTCGTGTACAACTTCTATAATGATCTCATCTCAAAATCGGACTGTCCAGTAAAAATAACAAATCGTCCAAAGTTTGCAACACCCGAAAAACGTCGAACCGCTACTTGAGCTCGCGCGTCGGTGTGGCCACCGCGAGCGCCCGCTTGTCGCGCCCGCCTAGGCCGCCGCCACCGCGCATTCAGTGTGGACGCACACTATCAGTTCGTCAAAGAAAGTCTCCGCGGAGCCGCTGTGTATACTTGTTAGCTTTTGACGTAACGTAACCAAATTGAAGAAGCAACCGATTATCCATGCTCACGAGTCACGGCTTGGGGAAATTGATTCCTCAACTGCTATTTATTGCTTTGACTATTGTATAATACAATCACTGTCGATTGGAGCATAGAAAGTTTCATATTTACATTTTATTGTCCCTAATCGGTAAATAAACTTAGTGCTAATCAGCGCTACACATATTGTGAAAATTGTGAAAAATATAAACATGAAGAGTTCAACGTACGAACATGATTAACTACTAGTCAGTGTCATATTACATAAGAAAAAGACAAACCACATGCGTGGATTCCTTTGTATTGTAAGAAATACACTTTTCTATTATTAGACTACGCAGAGTTCTTTTAATATATCTATTGCATAGTAACAATAATACTCGACGAGTATTGTACCATAGCTAGATAATAATTTACAGATTATAGATACCTAATGCTGGATACATGACATTAATATAGTTTAGTGCCCCGTACTAGAGTATCTTTCAAAGGTAAAGATTATGTTTATATATAAAGTTTCATCAATTTACTCGAAGTTGCATCTGGCTAACGTGAATTACCCCGAGAAAGTGGTTCTGTTTAAGTATATAACCCTGAGAAAATTACTTTCACAAAGCAATTCCACGTATGCTAGAGGGAAACTTTTGACAAGTACGTACCGACGTTGTTCCCCAAGTTTTACACACATTTCATTATCGACGTAAAATACTCGTTATCAATAACATTATCCATGGTCACTACCATCAATAGTACTCGATAAGATTAATCGCATTATGATAGTCAAGTTTATATAAATGGATTTTTACAAAACCTTCTGAAATACAAATAGCTCAAATCATAAGCCTTCATCGTTAGTATGTAGCTAACTTGTATTTATTTAAGTTACGCCAAATAAATGTTAAATATTTAACAACAAACATTTCGTGTATGTGAACTATCCAATACAATATAGTTTCATCATCGCCGTGGGCAGATTGTAACAGAGACATAATGTAAACAATTTGACGCACGAGGAACGTAGAAATTACAATGTAAATCAGAACGAACATAGCATAGATTATAATTTATTACTGGCCCAGCAATTTGAATGTCTAGTGGAGTGATACAAATATAAACAGCATTAATTAAAATTGAGGAAGGTAAAAAGTACGCATAAAGATGAGATTCAATAAAAGCCTTAAATGGGCAGATAAAATTATCGGATTAAACCATAGAAATCTAAATAACAAGGATTATAAACCAATATGAGAAACATCTGAACATATTTTGATGACGCATCACGCATGTTTGGGACATCTTATGTCACGACTCACGATTAAGCGACTGATTGCGCATAACAATAAGTAACTCATTAGTTTCGTTTTAATTATTAGTTTGGTCTCTTTATTTCCAGAGACGTAAAAAATAAAACAATGTTAAAAAATCATTACAATAGAATAGATTTTAAATAAATATATCCCCCTCCCCTTTAAGGTTTAGACCGCCCGCGCCTGCGCCGAGTTCCGCACGTCAAACAAGGCAATACAAACAAAGAAACAAACTAGAACGAGCCGTAATTAGTCGCATCGCTATGAAAAGCACGTAGCGTTTTACAATTTACATAGTCACGTGATGTGAAATGTAACCTTTTACAGCCGATTGTTTCCGAAAAAGTTAGTTACGTCGAGGTGAAGTGTTTCTGTTGGCCAACGACCATGTTGCAACATCCGTATTTAACCTTATTCGCGTTCGCCCAAATTGAATTTCAAGTTTCCTTTATACGCGGTTTTTTAATGAGATGACATTGTCAGTATCGCCAGTATTTAAATATATTAATCCGAGTTACGTAAAAGCCCAACGCCATTAGCGAAGTTATTACTCCGGTGCCCCGTATTGCGCTGGGCCTTTCTTTGTACCTTCTATAAAATGAATTTCTTAATTAATTTTGAATTTTAATTAAATTGATGTGCAAAACAAAACATTCAATTAGTGTCTTTCAATGATGAAGAATATTGAACTATTGCTGCTTCTCTCAGATTTACTATGTACATTTTACTTACATAAACAGCTGCCTTCCTATGTTTACATATAAAATATCGAATGATATTTCAGGATAAATAAGATATTTTTTATAACAGTGATCTTTTAAAGTCTCCCAGTCAATGAACATACCTACCAAGGAAATGTTTCATATTATCATAGGAATGAACAAACACACTTATAGTCATCTTAAATCTTATTCAAATCACATAAGCCTATTCGCACCTTATATTTACTATCATTATTGATAACAATAATATATTTCGTACAAACGTTTCCGCCTTAAATATGTGTTACGTGTGCGTTTATTTATAAAACAATATTAATTCAAGGTTTGTTTAACGTAAGCAATATCAAGACTTGAAAGATGAATAGACGATATTCGTTTTGTTTATTTAACAGGTTGTTGGGTGTATCTTTAGAGAATAATATATCTTCTTGAATAAACTCGCATATAATAAGCAATATCACCCCATTTACGGCTTTCAAGTTATCTATTAATTGAAATTTGATATAAGAAGGGTGATATGTTGTACTAAAGTTACGATCAGCATGCTTATTTTTATGTAGGCACCATTGCCACAAAATAACAACATACAGGTTACATAAGAACCCTACACTTATATTTTACGAATATTTTAAATGAACCTTAAAATCAGTTCATATCCTTTAATTAGTTAGACGCAACATATCAATTACGTCGCATTTAAAACAAAACGGCGCTAATAAAGCTTGGCCGTGGAGCGAATGATGGAAACATCCATAAAATGCAGGGGATGAAGAGGGAAGCCTCCTACGTTCCGCGTATCGATCGCGTTTAGGCGCCGGCTGGCGACGTCAAAACTGAGCTGCGTCATTGCGATTCCCCTTCGCGAGCTTATTTATATCTCGCCATGGCCTACGGGGACTTCGTCGTCCTTTGCGATGACAGAATAATTTATAGGTGGCAAAAAAATGGGGAGTTATTTTACAAATTTGCAATGCTCAATTCATTTGAATAATAGTAAAATCTATAAGGGAAAAAGGCGCATGAGATTTTGTACAACATTCTGCATAGCACCAAGAAACACTTAATTTTACAGCCGTACAAATAAACGAGTTATAACATTTTATGAAAAGAATAAACTAAGAATAAGGAAAAATCATACAAATAAACACGTAATAAATGAAACCTAGTATAACTTCGTAATAAGTATTCATACTAATGCTATTTCGTCCTTATTCCGGCTACCACCCTAGTATAAGTCTGACATAACCGAGTTATAACCTATCTTTTAGTACATTGTGCTGTGTTTTACAAGTTTTAGAAGCAATTTTCAATCTAAATTTGAGATAATAGCAATGAGAGTAATACGAGAAGTAGAAAAAGTTGAGCAAATTAATAATTTCATTACGTACCTATTGAAATGGAAAATTTTGTATGAAATGTCAAAATATACGAAATTATGAAAAACCCTTTTTATATTTATAATGATTTATTTATTTACAACATGCACCAAACCATACATACATAAAACTTATTTCTAAACTTATCACAATAATATAAACTTTCGTTGAAAATATAAATCTTCTAAGCCTGGAGTTGTATGTTTTGAGTACCAGTTATTTGGCAACCTTCTATCTCAAGGTGGGTTTATCTTCTGTTCTCCAGATATTGGATAGCGTTCTCTTTCATTTGCTTGCATATTTAATGATATATTTAAATTATTTCCAATAAATATTTTAAAAATAAATAAACAGAATATCGTATGATGAAACTTCACAACAAATTCGACGAAGTCAAACGAGCGTCAAAATGACAGCACCAAGGCTTAACCGTAGACAATTTCAAAGTTTTTCATAATTTTGTGAATGAATTGCTACGTTGCCAAATCGCGCCTATTGCATAGCGTAAGCATAGTTACATCGACGTTATTCCAAATTTATTTGTAAGAAATTATGACATCCTTATTCTTTATTTATTCTTATCATATCTATTCATTGCATAAGGTTTGAATAAGCAAGTTTTTATTTGTACGGCTGTTAGAATTTTACGCAATATGTGAATATTAATTCTAAATACAACCTAGTAATACATGAGCCAAGTATTTTTTTTTTCGAGAATGGGACACAAAATAAATACGAGAGAACATTAGAATATCCAAAAAGAGAGGTAGAAATTAGTAATTAATAAGTATTAAACAGATGTTAAGCATGGTTAGTGGTATAATACTGGTATACAACTTCTGCCGTAATAGATTTACTTTCAAGTTCATTCATAGAGCAGGAAATAAATAGTCAGAACGTTGTACTATAAATGTAGATAATAATATAAATTCAAGCTGACGTCTGTCGAGAGGTGAATTCCATTAAAGGCATAGCGCAGGCTGTATATTAAAACATGGTCATACATAAAAGAGGATATAATATGCATAGCGCAGTTTGCAGCATGCGGCAGAATAGCTATATCGACGACCGGTGGACTGCATTCCACACGATCTTGGCAACCGGCGAACAACGGGTCTTGGACCTTAAAATGACTTACAAGTTTAGTTTCTAGATGATGGGAACACACCTTAGCCATTATCTAGGTAATAGAAACTTGCGCAAATTATCCCATCCTCGAGAACCGAGCTTAATGTATCAATTATTTATACATTAATGTTCCTCAGAACGATAAGAGTAAAACACATTAACCTGTAAATAACATTTCATGACCCCTTGCTCGTACCAACTTAGTAGAGCAATTGGTAATTGGTAATTTATTACAAACCAGGTATCAGTCATGACTTAACTAAGATCCTAAAACACTAATGTGACAAATCCGATGACTCATACGATGCTATGTTTTATACGTTTACGTAATAAGTATTAGTTACCTATACGAAAGATCTATGACCGAATACAGCACTCGAATTGAAGGCTTCACAAATGAATGAAATATATGTTCAAACAAATTGAGCTTTAGTCAAGATTATGCAGTTATTAATTTCAGCATAGACCATAGTATATATATAAAGACCAAACTTATGAAGGTATACATAGGTTGAAAACTTCTTTTGCAGATATTTTGTAGTATATTATAACCTTTTAAGTTATGCTAACAGTTCACATAGCATTTACATATCAAATGCTAGTTTCAAATGTTGATTAAAATATTTGGGTATTAGTGGACCGCTTTCTATCATATCTTATACAAAGTTGCATAAGAAAGATTACGATCTTGATCGATTATGGTAATAAAGTATGACGCAATTTTTTCTATAGTCAAATGTTAGAGACTTCTCGTTTGATCGTTCTGTGTGTTTACAAAGATTAGAAACATGGGCAAATAGATCAATGTGCTTTCGAGTGTCACTGTAAAGATAATATTTAATCAATAATTTGATAGCAAGTTGTTACATATTTTAATTTACTTATTTATATTCACACAGACAAAATATAAATTTAATTAAACAGGTGAAATGTGTTGGTACTAATTAATAAACTATACTGAAAATCAATAAAAGTGTTATAAAATATTTTAATTTTTAAACAATCTCGAAGTAATAAACAAAATTAATAGCAAAGGTAGATACTATTTATTTACTATTTGCAATTCTTCAAGTGGAATTTATTTCCTTAACCCGCCATTGGTGACGTGAATTTGACTTACACCGTTGGTGACCCCGGTCTCACGCACCGGGGTTTTTGACTACGAGTTTTTCTGTAATTTGCGGTTCATGCTACTTTTCATTGGGATGGATATAAAATTTGATCTTTTATTGTCAATAAAACATAGGTATTTCATAAATCAAATCTCTTTTATTAGCATAAGACAATATCTTTGGAATAACTAACATTTTCAAGTATTTTAACAAAGTTTTTTTAAAACTCAAAAATAAAGCAATAATCTTAATTATTTAACAATAAAATTAGGCTTAGTCAGTCTTATAACATTGAAAACATAAAATGAAGTAACATAAATGGTAATACTTCGACCAAAAAAAATAATATACAATACTAAAATCACTCATCTTCAACAGCAAAACAACTAGAGCAAGTTGGTGTGCTACGTGCGATCTGGTTCGAAATTATCTGGTTCGAAGTCACTTCCAGATTCACTTTCCGATGACGTTTGTAATCTGTCCTCATCAGATACTGCTTCTTGTAAAGAGCCTCGAGACGACGCTGATTACTTTCGTAAGACATGCTGAGACAATGTTCACAATTTGAACAAAAAACACGGAATTTCTTGTAAAATATCGATCAAATCTAGCAAAACGCTTACTAATAATATAATTATATGATTAAACTATAAATTACAACAACAGCTTTATCAAAAAAAATAAATAAAAAAAAATACATAATAACCATTTGACTTACTTAGTTGGTGACACCGGTCTCACGCACCGGGTTGGGGCCAAAACTCTGTAACGTGCGCCCGCGTCGCTGTCACGGGGTAGGGGTAGGGTAGGGGGCGCGAAATTAGGCAGCTACTCGAAACCACAGTGTAATTCGATAAACGGTGACAAAAATATTTGGGTTTCTTTAACTGCCCGGTCTCACAGACATATAAGGTCACCAATGGCGGGTTAATAATAACAGAAGTACCTATCTACCCGATTATTAGGATCGTAAAGCTTTATAAATTCAAGCTGCAAAATCGAGTCAATACCAAAATTTTGTCTCCAGTCCGGTTTAGCCAGAATGCTTCGCTTTTATTGTCAATACAAATATACGTAAGATGAAATCATCGCAGAAATAAAAACAAAATGTGATGTAACAATGTATGTGAAACTTAACCAGAGCAAACCAACAGGTTATAGAGCCAGTGGATATAATTTGGGTCAACCTATAAAACACAGCTGTAAGAATAACAATAATGAAACTTTAACCAAAGAGTATTGTATTCGAAGTGGTTTTAAATAGTTGTTTTTAATCGAGAACTATGGACAATGGCCTCGTATCATAACACAGTGAATTTATGTGTGGAATGCGGAATGATCCTCCGATAATCAAAATTGCCGATCAGAGAAATGCGGATGAGCTAGGTCAATTTAAACAGGTTTTACAAATACATCGATATTCGTTATAAAACTATTTAGATATTTCAGGAAACAAAATGTATGACACTGTTTTAACAATTCGACACTGTTATAAAGCATATCTAAGAAAAAAGTAAACAATTTATAACTGAAAAATGTCTATCTTATGCAATTTGCCAAACTTGTTTGAAACTCACAAAAACCAGTCAAAATGTATGTTTACGGTCACACAAATAGTAGAATGAACGTGATAATTTTAACAGAACTATTAAACGTCTTAGATTAGGTCGTGCTTTTCCTTTCACTTTGCCCCAGACGAGTCCGAAGAGTATGTAAGGTATCAGAGTAAGGGGCATAGACAGGTCACGACACAATGCAAAACGAGTACCGAGATAAAGAATGGCCAGCAATATCTCATTAACACTTATTTATAATACTTATTATAAGCATTTTAAGCGAACGTTAATTGCAATAACAGTAATATAAACAATAATAAATCGAACGATCTATTAGGTTGTTAAAGGTTTGTTGGCTTATTGCGATGCGATATTTCAGTAACAATAGAATTATGTTTTGTTTATTGCAGTACCTACTGGGATAGAAAAATATGTTACGATATTAATCTATTGATAAAGGCCATTAAGATATAGGTACCTACACGGCCTCATTTCCCACTACATAGGATAGAAGTAACAATGATGGGATTTCTAGATTTGTGAAGAAAGTTGATACACTACCGACAGCAGCTCTGTCGGGGAGGTCAACGACATGAAATTATAAGAACACTGTTACTTTCAAAGGTTATGTGACGTGTAGGGCGCTCGCGTGAACACCTTTTGGTTCAAGATAAAAAAGAAATGCCTTTTGAAACTCAAGTATGTAAGTAAGTAAGTAAATGCGAGAAGAAAACCAGAATCAAATAAAATATTAATTAATAAAGTAGATCAGATAGGATTTATATTTTGGTATAATGTTTTATGATACACACCTTCAACAGTTTGAAATAAGGTAAATGCAAAAATTACTCCTCTTTTTAGTGGTTGCTAATAAATAAAATTGGAAATATGTTACATATATAAAAATAATAAAAAGAAACTATAATTAATGATCTAATCGGATCGTAATTATACGCATTCTCATTTATTTCGGAAGGAAATTAAATAGCTCCAAATTCATACAACTCGATTTTGTTTACACTTTTTATAGATTTGATACTGATCACGTCTTTAGCCATAAAAATAAAACAGTTAACAATATCGAAGACAGGTACTTTCAGGTTCTCAAACATCCGTTTCCGGCCAAGCTTGATAAGTCACAAATTAGTCTAAAAAACCTGTACGGCGGCTTATCAAAATAAATTAAAATTAGGTATTCAAAATTATTTTCTATTTTTTGTGTCCATAACTTGTGGTTTTATCTTCTTTATATAATTATTTTGTATTTTGATTCAATTGACAAACTTGCGATTTAGGTATAAGAATAATGAAGAGAAGAAATAAGATTTGTTGCCATTATTTTTTTGAACAGTTAGTCATTATGGTACGTACTTAATATGCTAGTTTAGTGTATTTGTTGATCCAAAGGATTATTCCATACATTTTCGATCAAAAGTTACTTTCATTATTCTCGTATAAAAGTTCTTAAAATCACGTCTTAAAATTAACAAAAACAATAAGGTCGAAACGGTATGTATGTCGTGGCCATATCGTAGATTTGCTCATTTCATGAAATGGCCAACATAGTTTGATCAGATAGTTAAATCGTCAACGTTTCACGATTTGGTCATCGACATTTGGCCAGATCGTATAAAATATCTTAGAGAGTCCATAAAACATTAAAAAATTCAGAATATTTTAAGAACTTGTTTATTGTCATTTAAGTTAGTGCCGCGGTAGCGCCGGCGAATACCAGAAGCGAATGGTTTTTTCAATAGAAAACAGCGGCCCTCCCGATAGCACCACCGTAGAGTACATGACGAAGGTAGACTGGCGAAAGTTGCACGAGGCCTTACAGCCCGTCGACTCGCCAGAGCTGGAGTCTGTACCTGACAAAATCGACACGGTCGTAGAGGCGCTCGACGCGGTCTCCTCGGTCACCAGCCACATTCAATCCAAGATTGAATACGCGTCCCGGCGGGTCCCCGTTGGCCTCGGCCACCGGTTGGATCTGCCCCCGGACGTACGAAGGCTGGTGGGCGACAAGAACGCGGCGACGCGCGCCTACGACCGAGCACCGACTGACGAAAACCGTAGAATACTTCGTTCCTTACAGAGAGAGGTAAGGGAGCGAATTCACGAATTACGCAACGAGCGGTGGGACTCTTTACTTAGCGAACTCTCTCCCTCGCACACTGCCTACTGGCGGCTTGCGAGGACTCTCAAATCTGATGGCATTGCCGCCACGCCACCGCTCATTCGTCCTAATCAACCTCCCGCTTTTGACGATTTTGAGAAGGCCGAATGCTTAGCTGACAGTTTAGAGGAACAATGTTCCCCCAGTCTCGACTCACATTAACGTAGTTAATCAAGAGATCGCACGCCTTACCGCAACCCCTCGTACCGATGCCGAGCCCTTGTCACCAACGACGGCCACCGAAGTAAAATCACTTATCAAGTCACTTGCCAGTAGGAAGTCCCCAGGCGGAGACTCTATTCCCAATAGAGCTCTGAAAAGCCTGCCGCCCGCCCTTATCGCTCTCCTAGTAGCCACCTTTAATTGTCTCCTGGCCAATTGTACCTTCCCCGCTAAGTGGAAGGAAGCAATTGTGATCGGGATCCACAAACCGGGCAAACCCCGGAACGTGGCATCTAGTTACCGTCCCATCAGTCTCCTCAGCTCTCTGGGGAAAATCTATGAGAGAATCATCTCAAAACGCCTCTGGGACGCAGTCATTGCCAAAAAGCTGCTTCCAGATGAACAATTCGGGTTTAGACGAGCTCACTCCTGTCCTCACATGGTACACCGCATCACGGAGTACATACTCGCGGGCCTCACCCGCCTCAGACCCCACAGAACGGGAGCGGTCTTCTTTGACGTAGCGAAGGCGTTCGACAAGGTCTGGCACAACGGTTTGATTTACAAACTGTACACTCTCGGCGTGCCAGACTGTCTCGTGTTCATCATACGAGACTTCTTGTCTAACCGGTCCTTCCGCTACAGATTAGACGGCACGCTCTCGTCGTCACGTCCCATCCAGGCCGGAGTCCCTCAGGGCTCCGTCTTGTCGCCCCTTCTATTCGCGCTATACACTAGCGACATTCCAAAGCACGATAAAGTGCAACTATCCCTCTTCGCGGACGACACGGCACTCTACGTGTCGAGTCCAAACCGCAAAAGAATAGCTCCACTCCTACAATCCGCGACCGATGCATTAGGCAAATGGTTTCGCAAATGGGGTATCACTGTGAACCCCGACAAGAGCGCCGCCGTGCTCTTCAGGCGCGGCGGCCCCGAGGCCATAGATAGTGTCAAACTCTATGGCCAAGTCATTCCGTGGCAAAAGCATACTAAATTCTTAGGCGTCACTCTAGACGCACACATGTCATTTAACGCCCACATTAAGGCAGTCCGTAAGAAAGCCAGCTATGTTCTTAGCCGGCTCTATTACCTTATTAACAGACGCAGTAAAATGTCCCTTAGAAATAAGGTGACACTTTACAAAACGGTGGTCCGTCCAATCCTCACTTATAGTAGTGTAGTTTTCGCGCATTGCGCTCCCAGCTCCATACACAAGCTCCAGACGATTCAGTCGCGGTTCATGAGAACAGCGACTGGAGCGCCCTGGTTCGTGCGTAACGTGGACCTACATAGGGACCTAGAACTCCCCACCATAGCCCAATGGATGAAGCAAGCGTCTAAGCGCTACTTCGACAAGGCTAAAAACCACCCCAACCCATTGGTGACAAAGGCCATCGCATACGTCGCGAAACCCGATCCCACTCATCGTCGCAGGCGGCCGAGACACGTCTTGGACGACTCCGACGATGATATTACCAAAGCTAACGCACGGCTAGACTCGGCGATTGAAGCCCAACGTCGAACCAACCGCGACACCGCACACACCACAGCAGAAAGCGTACACCGTCTTCGCCGGCGAAGACGAGGTCCCTTGTTCCGCGTTCCCGCGCCCACCCGGGTGAGCGCCCGTCCGATTAGGGCCCTTCTGGCCTCCTCCACTCAAGCGACAGCCCAAGCCGAGGTTCGTGGTCCCCGTCAAGGGGGGACGCCCTTGTGCATGTCGCTACCAGGGTGAACCTTCAGTTCACCCCCGCGTCCGCGTTAAAATGTAGAAGCCCTTCTGGCTAACATTGAGAGACACCACAAAAAAAAAAAAAAAAAAAAATAGAAAACAGGTTAGGTTAGGTTAGACTTTAATAAACAACGCACGAGCCGAGCGAGCAAAGCGAGCGTGCCGCGTCAGCGGCCGGCGAATGCCAGAAGCGAATCGCTTTTTAAAAAAGAAACAAAAATGGTCGCATTTCGTGAAATGGCCATCCACGTTTGGCGATCTGGCCAAATGTGGATGACCAAATCGTGAAACGTTGACGATTTAACAATCTGGCCAAACTAAATTGGCCATTTCATGAAATGAGCAAATCTACGACATGTACATAGCTTGGTAAACTTCGACTTTTAATAAAGGTATACTAAAATGTTATAAGAACCACTAAACTTTTTTTATAATGAGCTGTGGTTTCACGAATATTTCATTACAAACACATTTCATTTTATTATTATCCCACTCAATTTCAACATCCCAAAACTTTTATGAGTGTAACAAAAGTGTCATAATTGCAATAATTTACAATCCCATAAAAGGGCATATAAAGAAAGGGAGTTGATTTTGTTATTATGAGAAACTTTGTAGTAAAAAAACGATGCACTCACAGCTCCTCGCGTTGCCGTTGTGACAACACCATTTTCATCGTGGTCGGGTGATGCTGAGGCGGTCCCGGAGTTCACTGCTGCAGTATCAGAGATTCACGCGGGCGTCGCCGGGAGCGCCGTTGCCATTATCACACCTTTGAACAAACAACATCTATGTAGAATTACGATAATACTAAGAACATTTGCACACACTTCTGTGATATATTATTTGGTTAATTTATGTAATATGCGAATTTTGGTAAAAATTAATATATTGAAACACATATTTTTTAGCATAAAAAACTTATGGAGGAATGATATTTTTTTATATGAGAGATATTTATTTAAGAAGGTTGATATTTATTTTATTTCTCTGTAGTAAATGGAAGATTATTTTAGAAATGTTGATGAACAAGATGTAAAAAAATATTTGAGAAAATTTACTTCACTGGGTATTAATAATTATTTAAGAGAACTCATTTTTGAATATGTATGTACACTATTACACATAACTTAAGAAAATAACTAGCAATTCTTGCATATTAATATGTAATATAACAAGGTTCTTATGATTATTAAAATCCTAAATTCAAATATCTTTTTGAAATAAGTGAGGCTGCTGATTGAAATTACTGTTCTTTATTCATGCTCTTTATTTTTTTTTTAAAGATCTGGTTGTAGAATTAATTTAAAGTTATAGTATCACCACATAGTACAAAAACAAATTGGCTTTCTGTCTGTTGGGCCCTGTGTATTTATAGCTATATAGCCCTAAATATATCATGTCAAACTTCATATAATAACATTAATATTTTGGGAAATAATTATTCCCATTATATTAAACTAGCTTTCCGCCCGCGGCTTCGCCCGCGCTTTCAAAGAAAAACCCGCATAGTTCCCGTTCCCGTGGGATTTCTGGGATAAAACCTATCCTATGTGTTAATCCAAATTACCCTCTATATGTATGCTAAATTTCATTGTAATCGGTTCGGTAGTATTTGCGTGAAAGAGTAACAAACACACACACATCCTCACAAACTTTCGCATTTATAATACATATTAGTAGGATATAAAATAAATATTCATATACATAATAACATAACACAATATTTAAATTTTAGAGCATAACATAAATTAAAATATCATTTTTCCCTTACCAAATACTTTTTTTTACAAAATGAAATATCCATTGTTATAAATTTATAAAGAATAGAAAAAATTCGATCACGAGGCGGGACTCGAACCTTCATCCTTCGCGCCATTCCGGGGCGGATGCCTCACCAACTCAGCCACTCGTGACCCGCCCGAGTGATCGAATTTATTCTATTCTTTCAGTTTTATGTGTCTGAAGGGACACACCGCGCGCCATCTATTGAGATGATTAACAACCATTTCAACCAATATGAAGCACTTTTCAGTGAATACAATATTGTAACGATGGAACACGACCTTTTTTGTTGAATTTATATTTTTGGTTTTATGGCATTCAAATGCTTTATAAATATAAATTTATAAAGAATAGAAAAAATTCGATCACGAGGCGGGACTCGAACCCGCATCCTTCGCGCCATTCCGGGGCGGATGCCTCACCAACTCAGCCACTCGTGACCCGCCCGAGTGATCGAATTTATTCTATTCTTTCAGTTTTATGTGTCTGAAGGGACACACCGCGCGCCATCTATTGAGATGATTAACAACCATTTCAACCAATATGAAGCACTTTTCAGTGAATACAATATTGTAACGATGGAACACGACCTTTTTTGTTGAATTTATATTTTAGGTTTTATGGCATTCAAATGCTTTATAAATATAAATTTATAAAGAATAGAAAAAAATTTTTCTATTCTTTATTAATTTATATTGATTTATAATGATCGAATTTTTTCTATTCTTTATAAATTTTTTCTATTCTTTATAAATTTATATTTATAAAGCATTTGAATGCCATAAAACCAAAAATATAAATTCAACAAAAAAGGTCGTGTTCCATCGTTACAATATTGTATTCACTGAAAAGTGCTTCATATTGGTTGAAATGGTTGTTAATCATCTCAATAGATGGCGCGCGGTGTGTCCCTTCAGACACATAAAACTGAAAGAATAGAATAAATTCGATCACTCGGGCGGGTCACGAGTGGCTGAGTTGGTGAGGCATCCGCCCCGGAATGGCGCGAAGGATGCGGGTTCGAGTCCCGCCTCGTGATCGAATTTTTTCTATTCTTTATAAATTTATATTTATAAAGCATTTGAATGCCATAAAACCAAAAATATAAATATCCATTGTTGATAAAGGAAGATAAGATACAAATGATTTCAAAATAGTAACAATTATCTATCTGATCTATATTTTAATAATTGGAATAATTGATCATTAAGTATAAATCAATAATACATAGTTTGCAAATATATGAATAAATAATGTGTTAATAAGACACTAGCTGTGCTCCGCAGTTACACCCGTGTGGCTCCACATCTGTTGGTCATAGCATTATGATATATAGCCTTATAGCCTTGCCTTGATAAATGGGCTATCTATGAACTTTATTTACTTTGGTTAGATTTAGTGCACATGCCATTAAAAAATCCAAATTATTTAATAAATTATTCCAATTTACTAATTTCACAATGGGTTTTAATGTATGACATATAATACAGTTGTTACAATTTTATATTTATTGTTTTATATTAAGTTTCCACATAAAGTTGACTTTTTTTCTCACATAGTGCAAGGGATAGAAGGGTTTTAGGCTAAACTGTACATTATAGGGCGTGGAGTTGAGAGTCGTAAATTTTTTTGTGGTTAGCTATTGTCCTATGGAACCTAAATCTGAAATTTCACACCGCGCAAACTTTTAGTTTTTGAGTCACGAATTTTTAAAATCGGAAAATTTTACTCCATTTTAGCTTTGAAACGCGAACTTACTGTTATGACAGTGTCAAATTGACATACAGCGATTGTCAAACGCATTTCATTTCAGGTAAAACATTTCTATCTAACAAAAAAAATATTATAATTTAAATTTTATTTATGAAATTTGTATATTTTTTGACAACAACATTAAAAATAATTATTATTAAGTATAGTTATTGTAAAATAAATTAAATTAAATAAAATAAAATTATTAATATTCGCAATTTATAATTTAACAAAAATATTAATTGTACGCTTTGTACCGTGGAACAAAACAATAACGACGTCATTTTCAGTTACCGTTCGTTTGCCGCCTTTCAGTCGAGATCGTTTTGTGCGTACTCCTGTTAAGCCCTAAAACTGTACAAAACTATTAAACTTTTACTTTTAGTATTCAAATAGGTAGCGAGGAGCGAAGCGACGAGCGTGTTAGGTTAACATTTGAACTGCCGCACGAGCCGAGCGAGCGAAGCGAGCGTGCCGCGGGAGCGGCCGGCGAGTGCCAGAAGCGACTTTAGGGCGATTCCCACTCAAACAAAAAAAAAAAACTACAGGTCAAGAAACTAAAAAGAAAAGCAGTTTACTATGAAAAGTCCCTTTATCGATTAGACACCTCAAAATAATGAAATTCAGGGAGCATGTTTCAAAAATTTAACCATAATATATATTACATTAAGGGCCGATTTTTCAATGACCAGATAAACAGCTAGATAGACTTTATTCTTCAGTTAACAAAATATTCAATTTTTCAATAGACGAATAGGACTTATCTATCGAATAACTACGTTATTTGAGGAATAAATCTATTTGCCGCTCCAACGGCCAGATAGCGCGCTATTCGACGGTTAGGCGTTTGAGTTGACAACTGACGCGTCAAATTTGGGATATTTTCGTATGTCATAACATAGAGCGTAGAATTTTAACAATTAATCCTCTTTCTATATAATTATTATCAATTAAAATCACAGAACATTAAAAACAAATAGAAGTGCTATAATGTCATAATTACTATGAAAACCAGTGTCGCCAAACCCACACATTTAAACCGATAGTTATACAGTACACTACAAGTAAACTATGCCTTTGATTGGACAGCTTAAATTGAGTAAAAACTGACTTAGGTTATAAATTCAGCATTTCAATATGTACCCTAACGCACAATGTTACGGTTTATTTTAGTATAACATCCCTAGGTATATTAGCTGTTTTGTTTCTCATTGCACAGAAATTCCAAATTCGAAAACATTCAGCTACTCCACAACAGAGGGCGTTAGTTTTCGATAGATATAACTTTGAACCTCAACACATAGAGATAAGGCTGAAATTTGTGTCACTCAACATTAATGACATTAATTTGATATTTATCTGATGCTATGCCCTGAGGGATGTCAGCCTTGTTATCGATAATTCACAAATAAATATTTTTTTGTGTATTTTTTTTTTCTTTCTATTATATGAGTATAGTATAATGTGTCACATTTTGGAGTATGTTTATTACTACTAAGTACGTCTTTTTATATTATTATTATTAAATAAAAAACGGAATAGAATAGTATTAATCTATATTTACAAAATACAAACAGAAAATATGCATTATTTTAAATCTTCGAACTGCCGTAGGTTTGCTGTATCGGTCGGCCTTTGTTAGACCGCTTAGTGCTCTTCGGCATCCAGTTCACTCGTCACGTTGCATTTATCCATTTCTCTTTTAAATTAGCCTCTTTGGGAAATCTATAAATAAATTGGACAAATGAAAGCTAAGGAAAAATAAAATAAAATTTAATATTTATAATTTTTGTCTTTTCTAAAGTATCGATACTGTCGATATGCGCCACAAGCATCACTAAAGCGACATTCGTTTGTTTATTGCAATAATATTCCAGAAAGTCTTGTTTGCTGTTCAATCTATAATAGTACTAATTTATTACGGATTAAGGTTCATTTTGACTAGATATTTGTATACAATTTTGACAAATTACAAGCGAAGTTATAACATAAAATATTATATGTAAAATAAATAAAAATAAGACTTACCGATGGTATGAAATGCCTCCATTGCTGATATTATTTCGTCTGCTATCATTTTTGCACTCTAATACCGAACAACACGTCCTAATTATTGAATAAATATGGAAAAAAGGTTTGACAGCTGACAACCGACTCGAATATTTTTCTGCGCACAACTGAGAGCAAGTTAGGTGATCTTACCTTACCAGTGACACGTGGGCCACGCCCACATCACACTTCTATCT
Source organism: Colias behrii (assembly GCA_029959065.1). NCBI lineage: Eukaryota > Metazoa > Arthropoda > Insecta > Lepidoptera > Pieridae > Colias > Colias behrii. Next base: position 4,547,651 of record JARWMC010000013.1, read on the forward strand.
ACTTTACTGTTCTGTGATTAAAATCATATTGAAATTGATGTTTTTGATAGTACTGATGACCATGCCATTGAAAATTTGCCGAACGCTGCCTTTAAGTATGTCGTTTCTATCGTAAAATATATAAATTGAAACACAAATTTAACCAAACTCTTTACTTGAATCAAAACAACAATCAACAATCATAGAAGACAAGAGCAATACAAGACAAACTTAAAATGCACTCCTGACGTGAGTCATAATGACGGTTGTTGACAAATTGCAAGAGTTGACTCTATCCCGCTCTAACCTGACTAATTTAATATGTTTGTTTCGCCACTCCGAGAGCAGAGCTGCCAATATGGAAATATTTGGTCAGATAGTTATTCATCAAATAAAGCACGATTGAAAAATAGGCGAGCCGTTATGAGTTAGATAAATAATTGAATAAATCTATTCGAGGGGTAGTTATTAGACTGTTTATCTCGGGATTGAAAAATCGGCCCTAAATCTGTCATATTTCAAATCAAAGAGCTGATGCAATATTACTAGTATTGAAAACTATTATCATTTTCAGTTACTGTTCGTTTGCCGCATTTCAGTCGAGATCGTTTCGTGCGTACTCCTGTTAAGCCCTAAAACTGTACAAAACTATTAAACTTTTACTTCTAGTATTCAAATAGGTAGCGAGGAGCGAAGCGACGAGCGTGTTAGGTTAACATTTGAACTGCCGCACGAGCCGAGCGAGCGAAGCGAGCATGCCGCGGCAGCGGCCGGCGAGTGCCAGAAGCGAATTTAGGGCGATTCCCACTCAAACAAAAAAAAAACTACAGGTTAAGAAACTTAAAAGAAAAGCAGTTTACTATGAAAAGTCCCTTTATCGATTAGACACCTCAAAATAATGAAATTCAGGGAGCATGTTTCAAAAATTTAACCATAATGTCTATTACATTAAATCTGTCATATTTCAAATCAAAGAGCTAATGCAATATTACTAGTATTGGAAACTATTATTGTAAAGTAATAATTAATATTAATTGCTTCAGATCAATGTGGAACTGGAAAAAAATACATGCTTTAGTTATAAATTGATGTTAATTTGCATCCTTGCCTGCCAAAAAGTAGTAACAATCCAACATAACCTTAAAAACTTCATTTGTTCCGCCCCCCGCGCCCCCCCCTTTACAGGGGAAGTTCCTAGTACCCACCCCCCCTTTCTTCACCCCCCACCACCCCCAAATTCCACGCCCTATAATGTACAGTTTAACCGGGTTTTATTTTTTTCATAAACAATTATCAACATAGTACAGGCAACAACAAATATTGCAAGTTTGCAATTTTCTAACTTTAAAAAAATATTTAAGAAACATATTTTATTAATTTTGAAGTATACATTACTCACTTAACTAAACAATACCAAGAAACACTGTGTGTGAATGTAATAATATGTTATCTTTAACTTTATTTTGTGAGTTTTTAATTCTATTACAAATTTGGACAGCTCTAAATAGTGAATTGTTTACATTCGGCTTAATGGATCAGTTTCATTGATTACCTCAATCACTTTTTTGGCTTCTTGTAATAAGAAATTTTAAGAAACTATGGCTTCTATGTCAAGGATAAATTTATCAATATTTTAGCTTAATTACACAATGATCTGGTCAACAACCTCTAGCAATTATTAGGTGGAATTAATTCATTTATATTATATAACAATTGCTGATAATTCAAATCTTTTGTGGTGTAGAGAACTAGAGATAGTCATCTGAATTTAATAGTTAAAAATTATGTTATAAGATCAATATTTAATATTAAACAATTTATTTAATTTACTTATAATCACTTTGATGGACTCATATAATCTTGAAAAATTGACAAACAATATTGATTCATGATTAAGATTATGATATTGGCTTATTAAATTCAATATGATTGCAGTTAGCATCAATATTATAAACGAGCTACCTACAGTAGTTTATTTTGCCTCAATATATTTGATAATTACCAAGTCACAGCTGATTTGGATGATCAATAAGTAATGAAACAGCTTCTTCTCTTTCAAAGGCCTATTGCATATGACTACATTACTAATTGAACTGCGAATTATAAATTAAGAATTACGTGTGCGAGAAAATAATAAATAATGAGAAATTTATACGAAATGACTCACAAATTAAACGTCAAAAAGAAGGGTCTGTCATTTGCCACATCAACGAGAATAGGACATTATTTTAAAATATGCAGAAGCCAAATATATTACAGAATTTTCTTATATCCTCAATATCTTCTCACAAGGTTTCCACGATTTTTTGAAGAAAATTGGCAAATAGCAGAACGGCCATATTGAACGGTTACCGTAGCAATCTAAAGAACGGTTGTCCGAATATGCACGGAGTGTTGAAAATTCTATACTCACGAATAGTGAAAGCACTTTATTTTCACTGATTTTGTTCAAATATCACACACTTTATCACACTTATCACTATGTCTCGGGACAGAAAACGGTTTTCAATGCAATGGCTCAAACTCACTGATCAGTGATCACTACTCGATAAACTACAATGTCCAATCGCAATTTTTTTCTCCTTTCAAAGTTTACTTGAATGTACAACGCCATCTGTTAGACAAGTTTAGAAATGCAATTCTATTGTTATGTTGGCAACACCATTTCAATTATCTGTCAAGAAAACGTTTGTAAGGGCGCATGTTCAAATGTACTGAAAGCAACGCGTAATCAGCAATGAAACGGACGAAACAAGGGATGATGGATCCATATTTTTAATAAACTCTCACTGATAACCTGATAACTATCAGAATCGCCGAATATTTTAGAAATTAAACATTCCAGCGCAAGCTATGACATTAAGGGTTACGAACAAATATATTTTTTTAGGGAAAAACGATACGACACCTTTATTTTTTTAATTTCGGCAATCATATCATAAAATTGCTGCATTGCGATGTGGATGCAATTTTAAGGCCGCCTGTCTTGCAGGTGGAAACGCGGAATTAGACTTGCAAGCTACTGTCAGACAGACTGTCGGACACAAACGGATTTCTTGCGGAAGTTTTCTTGCAGATGGAAAGGCGGCCTAACAAACAAATATAATAATTTCACCACAATTTCACCTTTAAAAAATTATTATAGGTCTGAGCCCTGAGGTCAGGAAAGTACTTAATGCTTAGAGTATATATACTATCTATAGAGTGCGAACAACCAAGTGGGAACAGTAGGCACAGGTGGGAACAACACGACGCTCCCGCCGCGAGCGCTCGCAGTCGTGGTTGAGTGCTCACGAAGTGCGTTGCTCTGGATTTTTTTTCATATTTACGAATAATCATGGTGAAATGTGCAGTTCTATCTTGCAAAAACGATACTAGAAAATACACAAAATTGGAATCCACTATCACATTTCATCAGTAAGTCGATTGTTATACTTATTTTTATGAAAATAAATCTAGCATCGCGGGGGTGAAGGGCAGGTGGGAGGCGGACACGCGCAGGCTCGCTCGCGCGCCTCACTGCCGCCACGTGATCGTAGTGATGTGACCTGACCAACGCTGTACTCGATATAAAGTTTACTAGAAGAACTATATTTTAACAAATTATTTATTTAACTTTAAAATTAAAACTCTTTTAAAAATGTATTATAAATAAATTTGTGGTGTGTTTTGTATGATACACTTTCTAATATTATGAATGCGAATGTATTATAGTGTAAATGTAAAGTATGTAATGTTACGATATATTTTCTGAACCGCTAAATTGATTTTGAAGATTTTGATAGTAGAATGGATAAAATTAAATAAAAAAATTATTAATATTATTTATTATATTATCATTTTAAATTATTAATTATTCCTTATTATTTTTTACCATTTTTAAAACATTATTATTATTGTTTGATTTATTATTAAAAAAATAGCACTAAACCCGATCTTTTATTTTATTAACTTTATTATTTAAAAAGTACTCACGTTTTTCTGATATTCCAATTAAACATATTTTTTTAAAGTACTTATAATTAATACAAGAAAATTTCTTATATAATATTTGACGGAAGAAGGGCCCAAAGGCTATTTTTAAAAAGAGTGACGTCAGTGATGCTGACGTCACCATCATCAGAGCAGGCGCTCATACTCGAAGTAGAACGCCTGTAGGTATTTTACTGCCCTTTTATTCCACGTTGTAATTATTATAGAGAGAGCTCCGAACGCTCCAACGGCCGGCGCGTGAATGTGCTCTGTGCCGTCGGGCGCTCGCATTTAAAGCAAACCATGACTCACAAGAATTAAGAGTGTTGCCATTTGAATTTTTACAATGAATTTTTATCATTTTTAACAAACATTAATTATTTCGTTAATTTAATTATTTCATTACATTTATCAACCACTTATTTAAAAAGATCAAAGTAAATTTTAGCTAGTTATAATTATTTAGTAGTTTGAGGGTAGTCGTATAACGTCGTTGCACCGACATATTTAATATTCAAATGGAATAAACAAACTTTATTCAGTTGGTAAACAAATTTAAAATTACATATTTATACTTTATTCATATATTTTTCCTTTAATAACTTATTGAACATAAAATTTACCTATGATACATATTTATTTACATAACTTATCGATAGTTCAACACGCAATTGATACCTACCCATCCCTATTTGTCACACACACATCTATATAGTATCTATAGCTCATCTGCCTACGATGCGCACTATGCAATTTGTGCAATACACTCGCTCTATACTATTGTAATATATACTCTAAGACTTAATGCTTGTCACTAATAAAGTCAATGTGTAAACGGTGAGATAAGTGAATAGAAATCGATATTATTTATTATTAGTGACAAATCGATACCGGACCGTGAAATTGTCGTTGATGTAAACTGTTAATTATGTTAGTTAGTGACAAACTGTACCGGCGAGTGGGAATCGAATTGCACTAGCTTCCAAGTGTAATCTTATCGGTTACTTCTCACTTGTAAATATTGGAGTCATACAGTATACATTAGCGAGCTATAGAGCGCGGTTTCACATATTATTTCAGTTGTGCCAATCGTAAGCAAATCTATTGTAGATATATTTTATCAGCTCTATCAAAAAGACTTTGATAGTGACGTTCCATGCTTGATACAGGAATGGATTGTTCTAGTACTTAAGGACGTATTTACAAATTGACGCGCATCAATTTTAAGTTTTGAGTCTTACTACTACACGTGCACGGCTCACACACACAGCGAAATGCGAGAAACGACGAAATTATGACTAAACTGACACGACTTGATAATTGAACTTATTTTTATTGCAATATTTTTTTTTTATAATTTACTTTGATTTGTTTGTAACGTTGAATGGTCACAAAAGTAGATACCATTTACCTAATTTCATGGGACAGTGATTGATTGGTAAACAAGTACATGCCAAAGTGTACTTCGGAACTATTATTCTTCTGGAACTATTCTGGAACTATTATACGAGTAGAACTAGATGTGTCGAGTTTAGGCTCGTTTTGTTAGTTATGTCGAGACCTTACCTCCGGACTTGATGGAGTGACCTGAAGGTGTACTTCGAAGACTGCTACTGGGACTAATAGACGATTAGAGCTAGGTATGCCGAGTTTGGGCTCGTTTTGTTAGTTATGTCGAGACCTTACCTCCGGACTTGATGGAGTGACCTGAAGGTGTACTTCGAAGACTGCTACTGGAACTACTAGACGATTAGAGCTAGGTATGCCGAGTTTGGGCTCGTTTTGTTAGTTATGTTGAGACCTTACCTCCGGACTTGATAGAGTGATCTGAAGGTGTACTTCGAAGACTGCGACTGGAACTACTAGACGATTAGAGCTAGGTATGCCGAGTTTGGGCTCGTTTTGTTAGTTATGTTGAGACCTTACCTCCGGACTTGATGGAGTGACCTGAAGGTGTACTTCGAAGACTGCTACTGGAACTACTAGACGATTAGAGCTAGGTATGCCGAGTTTGGGCTCGTTTTGTTAGTTATGTTGAGACCTTACCTCCGGACTTGATGGAATGACCTGCAGGTGTACTTCGAAGACTGCTACTGGAACTAATAGATGGTTAGAGCTAGGTGTGCCGAGTTTGGGCTCATTTTGTTAGTTATGTTGAGACCTTACCTCCGGACTTGATAGAGTGACCTGAAGGTATACTTCGAAGACTGCTACTGGAAATACTAGACGATTAGAGCTAGGTATGCCGAGTTTGGGCTCGTTTTGTCAGTTATGTTGAGACCTTACCTCCAGACTTGATAGAGTGACCTGAAGGTGTACTTCGAAGACTGCCACTGGACCTACTAGACGATTTGAGCTAGGTATGCCGAGTTTGGGCTCGTTTTGTTAGTTATGTTGAGACCTTACCTCCGGACTTGATGGAGTGACCTGAAGGTGTACTTCGAAGACTGCTACTGGAACTACTAGATGATTAGAGCTAGGTATGCCGAGTTTGGGCTCGTTTTGTTAGTTATGTCAAGTCCGGAGGAAAGGTCTCAACATAACTAACAAAACGAGCCCAAACTCGGCATACCTAGCTCTAATCGTCTATTAGTTCCAGTTGCAGTCTTCGAAGTACACCTTCAGGTCACTCCATCAAGTCCGGAGGTAAGGTCTCAACGTAACTAACAAAACGAGCCCAAACTCGGCATACCTAGCTCTAATCGTTTATTAGTTCCAGTTGCAGTCTTCGAAGTACACCTTCAGGTCACTCCATCAAGTCCGGAGGTAAGGTCTCAACGTAACTAACAAAACGAGCCCAAACTCGGCATACCTAGCTCTAATCGTCTATTAGTTCCAGTAGCAGTCTTCGAAGTTCACCTTCAGGTCACTCCATCAAGTCCGGAGCTAAGGTCTCAACATAACTAACAAAATGAGCCCAAACTCGGCATACCTAGCTCTAATCGTCTATTAGTTCCAGTTGCAGTCTTCGAAGTACACCTTCAGGTCACTCCATCAAGTCCGGAGGTAAGGTCTCAACATAACTAACAAAACGAGCCCAAACTCGGCATACCTAGCTCTAATCGTCTAGTAGTTCCAGTAGCAGTCTTCGAAGTACACCTTCAGGTCACTCCATCAAGTCCGGAGGTAAGGTCTCAACATAACTAACAAAACGAGCCCAAACTCGGCATACCTAGCTCTAATCGTCTATCAGTTCCAGTTGCAGTCTTCGAAGTACACCTTCAGGTCACTCCATCAAGTCCGGAGGTAAGGTCTCAACGTAACTAACAAAACGAGCCCAAACTCGGCATACCTAGCTCTAATCGTTTATTAGTTCCAGTTGCAATCTTCGAAGTACACCTTCAGGTCACTCCATCAAGTCCGGAGGTAAGGTCTCAACGTAACTAACAAAACGAGCCCAAACTCGGCATACCTAGCTCTAATCGTCTATTAGTTCCAGTAGCAGTCTTCGAAGTACACCTTCAGGTCACTCCATCAAGTCCGGAGCTAAGGTCTCAACATAACTAACAAAACGAGCCCAAACTCGGCATACCTAGCTCTAATCGTCTATTAGTTCCAGTTGCAGTCTTCGAAGTACACCTTCAGGTCACTCCATCAAGTCCGGAGGTAAGGTCTCAACATAACTAACAAAACGAGCCCAAACTCGGCATACCTAGCTCTAATCGTCTAGTAGTTCCAGTAGCAGTCTTCGAAGTACACCTTCAGGTCACTCCATCAAGTCCGGAGGTAAGGTCTCAACATAACTAACAAAACGAGCCCAAACTCGGCATACCTAGCTCTAATCGTCTATTAGTTCCAGTTGCAGTCTTCGAAGTACACCTTCAGGTCACTCCATCAAGTCCGGAGGTAAGGTCTCAACGTAACTAACAAAACGAGCCCAAACTCGGCATACCTAGCTCTAATCGTTTATTAGTTCCAGTTGCAGTCTTCGAAGTACACCTTCAGGTCACTCCATCAAGTCCGGAGGTAAGGTCTCAACATAACTAACAAAACGAGCCCAAACTCGGCATACCTAGCTCTAATCGTCTATTAGTTCCAGTTGCAGTCTTCGAAGTACACCTTCAGGTCACTCCATCAAGTCCGGAGGTAAGGTCTCAACGTAACTAACAAAACGAGCCCAAACTCGGCATACCTAGCTCTAATCGTTTATTAGTTCCAGTTGCAGTCTTCGAAGTACACCTTCAGGTCACTCCATCAAGTCCGGAGGTAAGGTCTCAACGTAACTAACAAAACGAGCCCAAACTCGTCATACCTAGCACTAATCGTCTATTAGTTCCAGTAGCAGTCTTCGAAGTACACCTTCAGGTCACTCCATCAAGTCCGGAGGTAAGGTCTCAACATAACTAACAAAACGAGCCCAAACTCGGCATACCTAGCTCTAATCGTCTAGTAGTTCCAGTAGCAGTCTTCGAAGTACACCTTCAGGTCACTCCATCAAGTCCGGAGGTAAGGTCTCAACATAACTAACAAAACGAGCCCAAACTCGGCATACCTAGCTCTAATCGTCTAGTAGTTCCAGTAGCAGTCTTCGAAGTACACCTTCAGGTCACTCCATCAAGTCCGGAGGTAAGGTCTCAACATAACTAACAAAACGAGCCCAAACTCGGCATACCTAGCTCTAATCGTCTAGTAGTTCCAGTAGCAGTCTTCGAAGTACACCTTCAGGTCACTCCGTCAAGTCAGAAACTAAATATGAAATTTATAATCCCATAAGTATAAAATACTATAAATAAAATCTTACCTTGTTGTGCCTTGGTTCTCGGTGCAGAATGCGTGAAGTATCAAGTTTGACCTTGTCAACTATTTTGTATACGTACAGCGATCTTTTCGTAAACGAGGAGCTGCTTACAAGCGTCACAGTGTCTACTCACAACGGCGGCCGAGCGCAGACTAAATTACTAAAATATTTCATTACAAATTTTTGTGCAATAAATCAAGATAGTGACAAATAAAATAACCCTTATTTTCATGCAATAAGTATCACGCGTTACAGCTAAATATGTGAAAAAATAGGATTTGATTTTAATTTTTTTCTCAGCTTATTTGTAACATTTTGATAGTTTTAGTTCCTACCTTTTTGAGTTGGACATGTCTGCTTACTTAAAATATTTTTAAATAAATAAATTTAGTTTATTAAATAATAGAAAAATGCTTTTATATTCAGCACGATATTGTCAATTTTGTGTGAAGAGGCAACGGAAATTATTTTTTACAATATTATAAACCAAAATTTTCGACTAAAAAATTCCTACCATTTAAAGATTAAGGAGTAATCTATCTATGGTAATTATTAGTCAAATTTGGTTTTGTATTATTTTGCCGCAAAATGCATCGAAAAACTGCTTATTTTTGTCAGATTCGTAAACGCGTCCTTAATAATTATGATAACATAGAATTAAAAAAAAATGAAAAAATAGAACCTAGTTTAAACTTAAAAAGTTTTTATTTTTGAGATTGTCGGGTGTATGTGTAATGGGTAACCATTCCCATAAAAAGGGTTATTTTGTTTAAAGCTTGTCGTTTCGTTATCATATTATTAAAATATGTGTTCATGCAGGCTTGTAAAAATGTATTTGCCTAGAAACAACTTCATGTTATATATTGTATGTATGTATAGAAACTAGTTTTGAAATTACGATAAAAAAAATATTGAATCCTGTGATGTGTTGTGTGTGTGAGTGATGCCAAAGGTACAACACTATGTCACTATGAAGAAAAAATGGCCGGTGACAGCGTATGACGCTCCACCCCGCATGTCTTGCAACCCTCTTTCAGACCGTAATTTTTTTTTTAAAAATAAAATTATTGATTAAATACTATTTACTGATGAAAAGAAATGTTATTTTTTCGTGTACTTGCTATTACATACTCTAAGATTGGAGTTTAGTTGTGTGGCAAGCACTAAGCCCGTGTAAACCGGGCATAACTCAAATATTCGGAACTAGCAGCGCAACATAATATTTAAAATAGACACACACCTTAATTTATTAATATATATTATAGGTCTAGTGTTGCCTTGTCTCAACAAATAACGTTATCCTCAAACTCCGAGTCCTCAAATTAAAATAAATACTAATATTAAAGAATATTGTCGTAGTGAAAAAAAGTAACTGCAAAGATCTCAAAGAACTGTGAATAAATAAAATGCAATTATTATGAATGAACACTGAATGAATTAATTAAATTAAAGATCTGCCAAAACTGAAAGAGTCAATATTGACATTTTTATCTTCAATAGTACCATAGAGAAACTAGAAAAACAAATGAAGTAAGACCGATAGAGAGCAGAAACGGTCCCAACCAGTCCCAACTCCCAACTCAACAAAACAAATGTCTGATTTCTGCACCCATTTCGTAAGTTCTCTGAATGATATTTTCAATTGACGCCCAACATATGTAATTTGTTTTGAAATTATACAAATAACAAAAGGAGTAGTTTAATATTGCGAAATACAAAATGAGTGTAAATGTGACTTAGGCACCTTTTTGAAATTCAGTGGATTGCAAATAACTAATTGACCAGTGAACGAAAGGAATCAAGTTTCATCTTCTTAAATTTTTATGTACCTTCTAGTGCTATTAGATGCTCGGTTACATTCAAATTCGACTATTTAGCTATATTTTTTCTTCAAGATGGCAGTGAATAATGTCTACCTTTCACCATTACGCCAGCGATTATATTGTTTCTGTTAACGATGTGTTACTCTTCACGGCGGTTCGAGCCCTAAATGCTAACTCTCAAGGATCGCTGTATGATGGTGATAGCAAGGAGTAAGAAAGTCAAACCACAAATGACTACCACAACGAAGAATATGGATTACAATTGGACAGCTGGTCCAGAGCCGCCAAGTAATAACCAGGATGTGGGAGTCCCAAGGGCGGTCTTTATTCCCCATACGAATTCTTTACCATTTGAAGAAAGACGTGTTACGTTGGAAGAACCTGTCAAGGTATGTTTTGATTGAAAATATGTATTTATATTTAGGCAGGAGAAGTGATTATCGCAATATTTAGAAACTGTCTTTCTTATTTGGTTTGTTTCTCATACATTACAATCATCACAAATCAGATGGAATGTTCTTTTAAAATGTAGATTTTGTATGGCCTTGTCTGTGTCATCAACAAAAAGTTTTGTTGCTCTTTATAAATTTTACACTCCCTTATGAATTAGGAAATACTTAACAACAAAGTATTATTGTCATCTTAAATAAGTACAATGTATCAAATAAGAATTTGTGAACTAAAAATTGTCCATAATTAAAATATAATTTGGTTGTCAATGTTTTCATTTTATAATACTTTGTATAAAAATACCTCAACTGTATTTTGCAACAATTGATAAGAAGGATTCAGAGTTAGTCAAGCACTTTAAAAAGATGTTTTTTTAAGATTATACTGATGTGATAAGATTATCATTTAACATGTGCGCAGGAGTTGATGAGCTTCATACTGAGCTAATATCTTGTAAACTATTTGCTTATCTACACTTGTATTTTGAAGAGGTAATATTTGTGAGAATGAAAGGTTTTATCTGGACATACTGAACTGATAATCAAAATTCTTTTAAGCCACATTAATGTTCTGTATTTGTTGGCTATATTTTGTAGTCTGGGTCAAACCAGGTAAGGCCAGGACTAACCGCTAGCCATAAAATATAGTACAAGAGTAATTAATACTAAACATAATTATTATATCTATAACTATTTAGTTTCATATTCAACATAAAGTTACCAGTAAGAATATAATCAAAAATATTTTATACAAGCTGTGTCTCACATTTCACTTATGGGACATGCCTATAGGCCAAATCAAGTATTTCTATATCTCATGTGTTATTCTAATGTATAACTTAAATTACTGTAAAGTTTTATCAAATTATGTCAAGTAGCTTTTTTACAAACATCCATACATGCTCACAAACTTTAGCATTATAGTTAATATTAATAAGATTCATATTTTAAGTGTTGACTGACTCTGTCTTTACAGGAATTATACTGAAAAAATAACTATAAAATTAAACCCTTGTCCAAAAAAATCTCATCCCCTCTAAATGTGTGTTGCTCAGTTATAAGAATAAATAAAATGCAGAGATTTTCACTTTCATATAAAATAAATGGTAAATAGTAACTACAATAAACTCCCATTTATCCACAACAAGTATTAACAATAGTGTACTATTAACAAATAATAAAGTAAAATAAAATAAATAGTTTCCTTCTGCCAAATGAGTGAAGTTGTCGGCAAGACGCCTAAATAAATGGGTATTATTATTCAGTACCTTCTAACCAGCTCAATATAATTTATCCATTATAAAAGAATATGCAGATTTACATAAATATGTACATAATTTTTTGAACTTTATACATTATACATTATATTAAATAAAATGCTTCACGCAAGGTAGAGTGAAAATAACTGTATTTTTAAAGGTATAATTTCTCTTATCGTTTAGTCTAATAAGAAATATTATCAAAGCATTTTTCTTCACATTTATAATTCAGGATGAATAAAACATTATACAAATCTAGTGACTTAATTATTATTAATCTGATTTGATTTCTACACATCCTACAAAATCAAATAAACAAAAGGTTCTTTGTGGCATAATATTTCACATTGATAATATTATGTGACACTGAATTCAAAACTCGCAGTTATTAGATTTTTATTTAACTGTAATTTTAAAGTAATTATAGTTGAGTTATTCCATCCATTCATTGCATTATATCCAAGTTATTCTGATTCTGTGATGTTCATTGTTATACTACAAAAATTTAGGATCCATTGGTTCTAAAAATACACCTGTAACCTATACCTGCAAGTATGTACAAATATAATCGAAGAATTAAGGTCCCCTTAAAGAGTCAGTTTACTTCTTAAGATGGTATTTGTATAAGTCCTACTATATTCGACACTAACCAAAACAAAGAGAATCTCAACTAGCCAATACATTATTCCATTCAGTTGACTCATTTAAAACTAGTGCAGGTTCAAGCCGCATTTACGTTCCGATCGCGTTATACGTTTATCTGTAAGTCGCTTAGTATGGATGTCAGGCGCGCGCGGGCCATACTCGAGTCAATCAGCATGACCCAGGCTACTCGAGACGCTACAATTGAACATTGGCAATTAAATTTAACAAGATTAAATGGTGCTATTCCTAGCTACGCATCTGCTACGCTTGCAGCGGAAGTTATTTCTTATCACTTATTTATTATGCTTGCAGGATGTGTTCAAAATGATACCATAAGTGCCGTGGCCTAGAATGGCCGAATTAAATATTTTCCATGAGGTCTATATTTTCGGTTCGATCATAATCATCATTTTTAACCAATTAGCGTATTCAATTAAAATAAATGAATAGTTTCACTAAAACAGGAAATAAATAGCAGTCTTTGAATGAAAAACAAAGCAAAGAATCTCGTTTTGTTCCTACAACATTACTTCTATTATAGCTATTTGTGTAATTACAGCGCAATTTCTTCGCACGAGTGCGTCATACATCCTATGCTTTTTTATACATAATATCATCCAAATTTAATATTTATGTTTATAGCAATTAGCAAGCCATTTCCATAATAATAAGCTAATTAAAATATTCATACCTCTTGAGGGTATGTACCTTGTTCATACTCTACGCAATTTTATATTTTTTATTCGTTATCGAATCTAAATGAATAATATTATACTTTATATTATTAAAATATGGTTTATCATTATTAATTAATACGTTACATTTTTATAAATAAAATTATTCAAATGACATCATTTTAATCATGCATATTTTTTACAGATCGGCAGGTACGTGTGTAAAGGAGTGCCTTGTCACACGAACACAATATTTGACTGTAGAGTACTCTCTCGGCACCATGCTACTCTGTACTATGAAAAGGGACATTTTTACCTTGTGGTAAGTACCGAGGGTATTATATTTTCTAAAACAAATCATGATACTCAAGATTCAAAGGCGGTTAAATTTTGTTTAGTTTCCAAAACTTTATTTAAGCTTAGTTTAATAGCAAAACTATTTGATATTAACATTAAGTAATGCATTATTGAAATTTCATAAATGCCCTAGTGAAAATGTTCAATTCACGACATACCTACTACCTAAATAGTAAATATTATGTATATCAACATTAATAGTTCTTGTAAAGTTTTTACGGTTGAGCCAGAAGGCTGATATAACATACAATACCCTGATGAAAATTCAGCGAAACAGATGCGATATATCTTCCACATGGCATAGCACAGATGGTGTATAGAATCTCATTTTTTATGAGATTTAATATTGAAATAACGCTGAATTCTAGACAGTTCTTAGTGATATATTTTCAAGTCGCATCAAAAACCAAATAGAATATGGTAACGACGTTTTATCCGTCCAAATTGAATAATAATAATGAATATACGATAGTACGATACTACTTTTACAACTCTTTTAACGATTAATTATATGCACGCCTAGTGAGAGGTGGAATAGACGCATAATATGCGTCTATTAACTATTTAGATAAGGCTTAGGGCGTTTAGCCCGCTGTGATGACCCCGATTTATAAATGTAGTCTTTCAGGTGCTTACAAGTTTTCTACACAGGCTGAAGCCTTTCTTGTGTACTCAGCACCGTAAAGGAGCTCTTAGGGTGTCAATCGATCTCATAGACTAACCCTTTATCTACGTTCAACACTTAATACCTATTAACGTTTAGAATATTAATATAATTTTTCTAAAAAAACCTATCATATTCGATTAAATACTACAGATTTGTAGTTGATAATAATTACCGTATGTTGACATTGCAACAAATAATTGAATATATCAGCTACGGTTTGAATCACGTGCATAGCACGAAGTCTCGTGTTCTCTCGACAGTTACACGCTTCAGGCACTTATATTTCTATGGGTTGAAATAAATAATACCAATTTATTGGTTGTGTCACCTGTTACTAAAATAAAATGGGAAGTTATTAATAGCGACTGCTTTAATCTTTTTTTGAAATGACTTTTTGAACCAGTAACATTTACGAATAATGCAAAATTGTTGTAATAAATATGAGTATCTCTATAATCTTCATTTACATTGACGAAAAATTAGAATTATTTAGAAAAAAATTAAAGAATTATCATACAATTACTTTTCAATTAAGAACCACGCCAAGGAACTAATCCAAATCTTTATAATTATTATGTTGTACTTAACTGTTTTTTTTCTATAGAAAAACAGTTCTCGTTCGCCGTGAAACTTCTAAATACATTAAAGACATATAAATATTTTGCCTTCATATTATTTTCGTGGGTGACACACATGCCCATAAATGTGAAATGCCATCTAATCTAACTTTATTAAATCTACGTAGGTATATAATACCAGTACGTAATGGAAATATTAGTCGACATAAATCCATATACGTATCAAGCTTTTAAAGTGTGTAGAATGTCTGCTTTTATCTATACTAATATTATAAAGCTGAAGAGTTTGTTTGTTTGTTTGAACGCGCTAATCTCGGGAACTACTGGTCCGTTTTGAAAAATTATTTCGGTGTTAGATAGCCCATTTATCGAGGAAGGCTATAGGCTATATATCGTCACGCTAAGACCAACAGGAGTAGAGCACTGCGGGTAAAACCGCAGGGCACAGCTAGTAATTAATAAGATGCTCATGAGAGCATACATATGATGTATAACTAAAAGCTTTATAATACAGGTCTTAAATGTGTATCTGTATTACATTGTGCATTCTTTTCAATATTTTATAAAAAACATATTCTTCCAGGGAGCACTCAAACTAATCAATCGTGTAACATGCAGTTCCATTATCTAAACTATTATATAACAAAGGTGTCATTAATTTAGTTAAAATCCACTACAATAAAAGCTAGGCTTTTTAATTTTCTATACGGCCACTATCAAGCTTTGAGACTCCAATATCTGTCTTGAAGAAGTATTTTAAGTGTGTTATCGCGTAACGTTAGCAGAGGAGCGGTTCCCTGTTATCCTAGCCCTTTCTCCTTCTATACTCTTATATTACAATGCTGGCATCCGCAACTAATTGTTATGAATTCTTATGGACAGCGTGTGTGGCACTCGCCTACCATCTGCTAACACGTTCTACTCGTTTGCATCTCAGTCACGTAAAAAAATGTCTATAATACTTTGCCTATAGTAAAAGTAACCCTTTGAAATTCAAAATATAAAGACAAGTACAATGAAAGCACGTGACCACCCACGTATATTCATGATTGTACATATGTACGTTACATTCTTATGAATGGAAATGTGCCGGCTCTCACTGACGCCCACAAAAGATTTCATCTGTGGCCTCAAAGCCTTCGTCACCTCAAATCACTACTGAGCTATTTTCAAAAGCGTTACATAATATTTTATTTACAAACCATTTTTATGTAAGTATTAAGAAATGCGTAAATGCATATAGCTGTTATATTGTTTTTTTAATACTGTTCATACACTTATTCTGTATGTCTATTTGAAAAACTGAGCAATATCGTATAACGGTATTAGATAATGCCATGGTGGGTGGCTCTGGGCTAAGTACTCGTTTGCCAAATTATAAATGACAGTGAATTTGTTTAAAACTACTAATATACTAAATACTTTTGTCACAGATTTTGTATTGAATATACTTCCGTAATATCATAGACAAATAGATTCTATTAGTCCATGGTAATATTGTTATGGTGTTAGAGTTTGTTTCCACGATGCGATGCAATGGTTAATAAATAGTGTCAGTTATAAAAATAGAAACACCGTCGAGTAATATTCCACCTTCAAAAGCGTATCGTTTACCAATTGTACTGTGTACCAATTGCTGATATATTTACTATGTAGTATATTATAGTGTGTTCATTAGAGATGCATAATGCGTCTGTCTCGTATCATATCAAATGCATTTTAGCCTTTACAACGAGAATTGGATTACAATGAGCACATACATATTAGAGACGTCTGCTATAGTGATATTATTATAGATATTTAGTACGTAATAAATGTAATTTATTCAATAGAATCGTGTATTTATCGTCATGCGTACGCAGCAAGAAGTAAATTTCGTCCTTGGATAGAACATTTAGCGCAGTATCTACAAAATGTCCAAATTAGCATTGAGATATTACACGAGTTCAAACAACCACTCCAAAATAGGATACGAACGGAACGTTTACTAATTAATAAATGTATCGCGGCAATGTTATTATTTATCTATGAGATGTTATTGGGTTACAATAGTATATGTTTAATGCGTTATGATCTATTTATCAAATTCTATAACGTCCGCTGTTAATTTCAACATTTATGAACGTATAATTTTTTATCACCATCAAAGGATACACGGTTTTTATTGTTTAAATAACAGTTAACTGCATTCGAATAGTGGAAAGTAAAATAAAATGGGGTCCAACAGTTAAATCGATAAAAACACCGCCTGTTACCATATAGCATGATGAGTTACGTGCTACATTGAAACAGGTTTACAGGTAAATTAGCTTGGAGAAATTTTTGCGTTTGTAGTGGTGTATGGTCAGCAAATAAAATAAAACAACATTTTATTTTTAGTTTTTATTTTATATATATAAGGGATTTTAAATTAAACTATATGTGTTTCTCCTCTGAAAAAGATGAGACTTTATTTTAATATTTGCACATTTAACATACGTATAACTTTTACATTAACAATGTTACTAAAATGAAAAATTTACTAACCTGAAAAAGAAACGACATTTAAAGTTTAATTCTTTAGTTTGAGAAGTCAAAGGCTTGCCTCGACCATGTTTTAACACTGGAGCCATTTTGAATTAACAATATAAAGTTACAACACTTACACACATATTAAACACTTCAACAAATATTATAACAATACAAATAATAACAACAATCAACAAATACAAAATTTAACAATTAAACTACTAGACCGGGAGATATTGACACAAAATTTCGAGTCATTTGTAACAGGATGGCGGTTCTACAGGGGTCTTAGTACGCAATGACAAAAAGAAAAACGATGGTGTGAACACTGGTACCGGCGGCTTAGTCGCGTGGGCGTTAGTCGAACTCGTCGGAAAAATAGCGAAGTCAAACAATTTGTAACACAAAAATTTTAGAATTTACCGATAGCCCATAAAAAAGAAGTAGGCGGTAGTGTCATGCCATACTTTTCCGGTGTGACTTACAGCCCGCCATACCGACGCGAATGTGTTAATTTAAAAAAAAACAATTCAACCATTTGTACCAGGCTAACTTTTGCACAGGTAACCATCGTCGTGCAGCCATTTACGAAAATCGCCATGCCATACTTTTCGGACGATTCCAAATGGTCGCCATACCGCCGAAAATCTGCAAATTTTTTTTTTTCGCCGAACCATTTACCACCCTAAATTTTTTTTTCAACAACTCCTGAATGATTATAAATAGAAGTGTGATAATGTCATACCTGTGGGAGGTGGCGAATGTGTATAAGATTTTTTTTTATTGTAAGATTTTATTCGTATTTTGAACGATTAGTAACAGTATGGCACTAATTGTTCCTGTAAGTTTGAGGTTCAACGAATATAAATACAAAATTTCAAAGATCTAAGTGGTGGAAATCTTCACTTATATAAATTAATACTAAATTAATTTTTCAAGTATGGCAGCACTTTTTCCCCCTACTAGAAGTATGGTAAATATAATAATGGTCACATTTTATCAAATACTCTCCAAAAATCCAAATGCAATACTGGTACAAAAAGTTTGGCGAAAAAAAAAATTTTGCAGTTTTTCGGCGGTATGGCGACCATTTGGAATCGTCCGAAAAGTATGGCATGGCGATTTTCGTAAATGGCTGCACGACGATGGTTACCTGTGCAAAAGTTAGCCTGGTACAAATGGTTGAATTGTTTTTTTTAAATCAACACATTCGCGTCGGTATGGCGGGCTGTAAGTCACACCGGAAAAGTATGGCATGACACTACCGCCTACTTCTTTTTTATGGGCTATCGGTAAATTCTAAAATTTTTGTGTTACAAATTGTTTGACTTCGCTATTTTTCCGACGAGTTCGACTAACGCCCACGCGACTAAGCCGCCGGTACCAGTGTTCACACCATCGTTTTTCTTTTTGTCATTGCGTACTAAGACCCCTGTAGAACCGCCATCCTGTTACAAATGACTCGAAATTTTGTGTCAATATCTCCCGGTCTATACGTAATAATTATAATTTTTGAATGAAATGTGTGCTTTATGTTCTAACGGTACCAAACGACTGCACGTGGCACCTGCGGACAGCGTAAACTGGTTTATTCTGTTTTTGTGCGTGTTTCCACTTTCCACTATCAAGTGACGATTTATTTATTTGTTTTGTTTCGTAATTATTATGGTCAAATATTAATTATGAAACAAATTATTATGGACACGATATTTTATTGTTTCACGGTAGTCGTCTTGTCGTTTGCTCTAGGACGTGAAATTGAATGATATATTTTTTTTTTATAAAGTCAAAACCATATTCTTTCAAATAAAAACTTGTTTTTATTGAAAACAAAAGTGTTGCTACGAATAAGTATAAAATTAAATAGTAATGTTAGGATATCGAAACATTTTTGTATAGGCCAGAACGATATAGTGGAAACGCGCTCTAAGATCTGAGTAATATACACACCACTACATATGCAAAAATTTCTCCAAGCTAATTTACCTGTAGCATCCTTTTAATTGACGTAAATTTATATACACCTAGCGACAGGCGAGTTGCGACTTCATTGTTGCGGCTTTGTATAGTTATTGTTTTCACTGGTGGAACTTGCGGTTACTCATCATGTACTTTAAACATCCAGTTCTTACGTAAATTTATTACGTACTAGCGGTCCGCCCCGGCTTCGCCCGTGGTACATATTTCGCAATAAAAGGTAGCCTATGTTCTTTCTCAGGGTCTAAAGATTATCTCTGCCAAATTTCATCAAAATCGGTCCAGTAGTTTATGCGTGAAAACCATACATACATACATACATACATACATACATACAAACCTTTCCTCTTTATAATATTAGTATAGATAATAACAGAATTGAAAAGTCAGAACTTTTTCATAAATAATAAATAATCGGTGTACTCTGAATGTTTCTAAATAAATTATGATAGGTATCTCAAAGTATAGATACTTAAAGGATCAATTACATGTCCAGTAAGTTAGTTGTTTAACTTGATCTAGTAAATAACAGTAAAAGCTTTGATTGAAAACAACCTTTAAAGATCAACGCGTAGTAACCGTGACCGGGAGACGTTGGTTAACTGAATCAATGAAATATAGAATAAAGTGCAATAAGTGTGATTCATACAACGTCGAGGTGCTTTTAAAAAGATAACTCCGTAATTTTGATTAACGATAAAATGTATGGCATTTTCACAAAAGACGTACCTAGCCTATTAATTTATGGTTGCACACGAGATAGACAATTTTCCTTATCACGATTGCAAATGCTTCATATATTCGACACAACTCACGCCAGTTGCTGTGTAGATAAATGTTTCTTTGTCTTCCAATTTGCATTTGCGTACTATTCTTAGTACTAAGTATTGTGCAAGTAGTTTGCCGTTCTGGAAACTCAGAAGGGACAATCGGGCATTATGTATAACCAGATTTATTATTAATTGTAAAAAATGCTTAATGTTAATGTGTAGATCAGTGGTGCGATGTTTAACGTCACGGCTTCTATATGATAGTAGAAGTAACAAGGGTTGGCGAGAGTAACGCTTAAGGGTGAAAGTTTTTGCCTGTGGTTTCTACGATTAAAGGCCCAGTTAAAGTATCGAGTTCAATTTAAATTATATATAAACAATGTTTTTTTCCAGGACAACCAAAGCAGTAACGGTACATTCATAAACAACAACCGCTGCTCGTTTGTAAAGGAGCCGCATGAGGTGTACTCCGGCGATGTTGTGCAGTTTGGGATACCCGTCGTCGAGAATATTGGCAATTCAGAAAAGGTGAACTTATTGCCTATGGTATAAGGTTGAAGGTAGTTCGAATTGAACAATTCGTTTTGTTTTGGATGGTTGATAGGTGATAGGGACTATAACAGGATAAAAATATTCATTTAGAGAGCAGAAGAAGTTGTGTGAGTCTGATAGTACTTTAGATCTATTATTAATTACTATCGGTCTTACTAATAAAATGTTACCCATTCGCTATGCAATGGATTAGTTATTGCAATAACCTGTCTTGTTTTTATGATTGACGTTTCATGTGAGTAAGAGCAGGACACAGCTATGGTAGAAAATGGTAGAAATTTATCCATTGTTTAACTTTTTATTAGTAAGGCCGTATAAGTTTATTTCTAAAGAAACAGGTACAATATAATATGTAGACCCTCTCCTTCAGACTAGTGGCAAAAATATAACTTATTTTAGTAATGTTTTGTGAAATATAATATATTCACCAATACGTCTCACAAAACGATTTTAGTTAATCAGCGTTATAATTATAAATATATTTAGTAAATAAATACATGTAGGGTTACATAATTATGTGAACAATCACACCTTCTGACCCCGCGGTCACGGCAACCGACCATTGCAACAGCCGGGTCGTTAACTAGCAGGGATTATTATTTATTATTTTTGGATTGTAACTGTAAATAACATCGAATACTTTATTTATAACTATTTTAAACGTAAAATTTAAATTCTTGGTTCGTGAATATATTGCAATCCCTTAAGAAAACCATCAACAATCTAATTGTGTTCTAAACTTGGTTGTACTACACTGCTTTTGTGTAATTATAATTATAATTAATATGTATCAAACAATGCTTCTATTTTCGTTGAATAAATAAGGTAGGTACAGTAATTGATTAAATATTGATAATGCAATTGTTATTACAGAATACATTTCCGCCAGTGGTTGCACTTTTGAAGCTGTACCATCCTGACGGCACGGAGGCGAAACTGCATCTAAATGAATTATATCAATTGAATACTTATGTGCAGGTGAGTTCTTAAAGAACATATAATTCTTACTTAATATTATTTGAAAGTATTTGTATAACAGACCTTTTCTTGCAAAAACTACTATATTTCTGTTTAGTAAGTTTTGTATTTACTGCATATATCATATAATACTAACTGCGCGCTGAAACAATTGAAATGCTAATACCAATGATATTATAAGTAAAAAAGTGTAGATCTTGAAAAATGTCACATCAACGTATACACGATTAGACGTCAAAGTAAGATGGCAAGAAAAATATGTAAATGTAATGTGGCTAATTAGCCATGTGCCAGTCCTGTATCGGTAATAACCTAATTTCACCATCTTACTTCTAATATAATTAGCCACGTGCCAGCCTTGTAACATAATTAAACCATCTTCTAATATCATTGGGTAATACCATATAATGTTTGTATTACAGGAGGCGATCCAGCGCGAGGTGTCGCTGGAGACGCGGCTGCGCACGCTGCGCGAGTGCGTGGAGCGCACGCGCGGCGAGGCGCAGAGCGCGTGGGAGCTGTTCGTCGGCGAGCAGCGGCTGCTGATGCGCGTGCACACGCTCGAGGCGATGCTCGCGGCGGGCAAGCACCCGGACGCGCACCACGTGGCGCAGCTGCTCGCCGACAAGAAGAACTATCAGGTGCGCGCCTACCATGTGTGAGAGCCGCCGTACACGGACTGCTACAAACCACGCAGTTGACGGCTTGAAGCGGTCGCGACGGCTTGAGCAGTCCGTATACGGCAGTGAATGAATGTCCATAGTTCACTGCGCGGTCGCGGCTTCAACCCGTCGGTCTCAACTGCTTGAAGCGGTCCGTGTACGGCCGCCCTTAATGTGTTTGTTTGATATGGAAATGGGATAGTATTAAGGAACAATACTTTGTTGATGGATTGAAATTGTGTGTTGTCCATAGTATGAAAAATGTGCTATGGCATTTGAATCTACTAGATATCACGTATCGTAAACTACGCGCTGAAACGGTTGAAATGCTTATGGCATATAACGTGTTTATATTCCAAGAGGCAATAAATAAAACATATTTTTGTGCTAAAATATTCTTAATATCATCAGGAAGTGGCGCTAGAGAGTTTGCGGACGGCGCACGAGCAGCGGCTGGCGCTGGAGGAGAGCCTGGAGCGGCGCAGCAGGGAGGCGGCCGCGCTGCACAACCACAACTGCGCGCTGCGGCTGGCCGCCAACAACGCGCTCGCTGAGTTGCAGGTCGGTACTCGCTGTTAGTGGGCGGCCCGTTGTCATGGCAACGGGCACTGCGCTAGTCAGTCTGCGGACGGCGCACGAGCAGCGGCTGGCGCTGGAGGAGAGCCTGGAGCGGCGCAGCAGGGAGGCGGCCGCGCTGCACAACCACAACTGCGCGCTGCGGCTGGCCGCCAACAACGCGCTCGCTGAGTTGCAGGTCGGTACTCGCTGTTAGTGGGCGGCCCGTTGTCATGGCAACGGGCACTGCGCTAGTCAGTCTGCGGACGGCGCACGAGCAGCGGCTGGCGCTGGAGGAGAGCCTGGAGCGGCGCAGCAGGGAGGCGGCCGCGCTGCACAACCACAACTGCGCGCTGCGGCTGGCCGCCAACAACGCGCTCGCTGAGTTGCAGGTCGGTACTCGCTGTTAGTGGGCGGCCCGTTGTCATGGCAACGGGCACTGCGCTAGTCAGTCTGCGGACGGCGCACGAGCAGCGGCTGGCGCTGGAGGAGAGCCTGGAGCGGCGCAGCAGGGAGGCGGCCGCGCTGCACAACCACAACTGCGCGCTGCGGCTGGCCGCCAACAACGCGCTCGCTGAGTTGCAGGTCGGTACTCGCTGTTAGTGGGCGGCCCGTTGTCATGGCAACGGGCACTGCGCTAGTCAGTCTGCGGACGGCGCACGAGCAGCGGCTGGCGCTGGAGGAGAGCCTGGAGCGGCGCAGCAGGGAGGCGGCCGCGCTGCACAACCACAACTGCGCGCTGCGGCTGGCCGCCAACAACGCGCTCGCTGAGTTGCAGGTCGGTACTCGCTGTTAGTGGGCGGCCCGTTGTCATGGCAACGGGCACTGCGCTAGTCAGTCTGCGGACGGCGCACGAGCAGCGGCTGGCGCTGGAGGAGAGCCTGGAGCGGCGCAGCAGGGAGGCGGCCGCGCTGCACAACCACAACTGCGCGCTGCGGCTGGCCGCCAACAACGCGCTCGCTGAGTTGCAGGTCGGTACTCGCTGTTAGTGGGCGGCCGTTGTCATGGCAACGGGCACTGCTTTAGGGTGTCTGCGGACGGCACACGACTATAGGCCCATTAAGAAGAGCTGGAACGTCAACACATTTACACATTGCACATGTTAGGCCGGGAGATACTGACACAAAATTTCGGGTCATTTGTAACAGGATGGCGGTCTAGAGGGGTCTTAGTACGCAATGACAAAAAGAAAAATGATGGTCAGAACGCTGGTACCGGCGGACTAGTCGCGTGGGCGTTAGTCACACTCGTCGGATAAATAGCGAAAGTCCAACGATTTGTAACACAAAAATTTTAGAATTTACCGATAGCCCTTAAAAAAGATGTAGGCGGTAGTGTCATGCCATACTTTTACGATGTGACTTACAGTCCGCCATACCGACGTGAATGCGTTGATTTAAAAAAAAACAATTCAACCATTTGTACCGGGCTAACTTTTGCACAGGTAACCATCGTCGTGCAGCCATTTACTAAAATCGCCATGCCATACTTTTCGGACGATTCCAAACCGCTTCCAAATTCCAATTCCGATTCCGATTCCAAACCGCACTACCGCCTACATCTTTTTTATGGGCTATCGGTAAATTCTAAAATTTTTGTGTTACAAATCGTTTGACTTTCGCTTTTTATCCGACGAGTTCGACTAACGCCCACGCGACTAGTCCGCCGGTACCAGCGTTCTGACCATCATTTTTCTTTTAGTCATTGCGTAATAAGACCTCTGTAGAACCGCCATTCTGTTACAAATGACCCGAAATTTTGTGTCAGTATCTCCCGGCCTATGTATGTGTCATATTTTGCAATTGTTTATAAATACAGGGTGATGTAATTGGTGTAGTACGAATATCTAAAAATCTATGAAGAATTTTGTGATACAGTAAATGGAAGAATTATAGACTATTTTACAGTATTTAATAAAATCATTTAATTTTTTGTTCATTTTCATTAGAAATGTTAATTTTTCTCACCAAGGTGGAAATTTGGATGATAAGGATCTTGTTATAAAAATATAAATTTTGACTAAAATCGGCATTTTTTTTTTCAAAAATCAAATTACTAATTAATAATCAGAGTTATCACATTATTAAAAAAAATAAGCCAAACTATACACAATTTTTACTTGATGCAATCCTCAAAGATCATGGACATAGTGTATTGCGCCTTCCACCATACCATCCAGAACTCAACCCAATAGAGTTACTATGGGGCATAATTAAAGGGAAAGTAGCATCACAAAATGTGAACTTAAACTTGAAAACTGTGGAAGAATTATTTAGAAAGGAAGCAAATGCTATTAGTCTGGATATGTTTAGTGACGTTTGGAGAAAGACGCGAGAACATGAGGAAAAATATATTCAATTAGAACCAAAAGTAGATAATTACACTGACTCATTTATAATAACATTAAGAAATTCCGACGGCGAGTTCTTCGAGCGATGAAAGTTTCAGTGAAGTAGAAGATTACGATTATGATTAAATAGATTCTTCTTCTTCTCTATAGATACTGCTTTCTGAATTGGTGGTAAATGTTAAAACTGTTAAACTGTTATGACGATTCAAAAGTGCTTCTAGAAGAAGTCTAATTGTATAAATGTTTGAGTTTGAGTTTAAAACCAATAATGTGAAAATTATACAATAAACATGTAACACATATTTGTTAGCGCGTATTGGTAGGTATTACGTACTTAAGACAAATATAATATTTCTTAGATATCTTTACTCGACCAAAGTCAGGACAAGACTGCTCCGCAACTGCAGAAGACGTCCGTTATTTAAATCATTATCAAAACAACCATCCGTGTGTTGGGAGTGAGCGCACGTGTTATTTGTATTGTTTTTATGACCTGAAATTTAATTATTATTTGATAATTGAATGATTATTAATACTTTTATCCAATTGATTATTATTAGAATAAATAATTAACTTCATCAATTGATTTACTTTTAAATTATAATTTTACAGGTAAATTATGAGAGCTTTCATAATTATATTTGCATATATTTATCTACAACGCACCCATTTTACAATTCAAGTCTAAAATGAAACTAGAGTCGCATTTATTTTTGAACATACTGTAAGTGAAATTGCATAAGTGTGAGTACTGTGAACATGCCAGCTTTCCTTAATTGACCGATATGTCTTTACTGATGAGAAATGAGGATTAAAAAAAATACGATCACAATGCGGGCATCTATTCTTTAAAAAAATTCTCATTTACATTTTATATAAAGCATTTGAATGCTATAAAATTCAATTTCAAATTTTTTTTTACCTCGGGAAAAACAGTTAATATTTTATGTATTAATAATTTAAATGTGTAAAAATTTGAATCAAGCAATATTTTCCAGAAAATGGCAGCACGATGCGAGCGCAAAATGTGTGCGGCGCGACTTGCAATATCCACCGCTGAGGAACGGGAGAGCGCTCTACGGAAAAGATTACCACTCACTGTGAGTTCTTAAATGTCAAATACTTAAATAAATAAAAATGGCAAACAACATCACAGTTATACATGCCATGATATGCTCTAAAGTTGTAAACATTTTCTATGAAAAATATCCATTAGGTTTAATGATAATAATATTTCCTTGTGTGTTTTAAATTGTATTTGATTATTTTACAGTATTCAGTACAAAACGGCGAAGCGAAAATGTTGGTACTCAGTTCGGACAGTAACAAAATACAAGACGCGAAACGCAGTGGCTCCCTCGAGGAGGCTGTGAAATCATTGCCCGATTATATCAAGATGTTATTGCCTCCCAGTGTTCTCAATAAGGTCAGTGTATAAGAAACTAGCGATACACCCCGGCTCCGGCTGTCTCTGTAACTTAGCGTTCATGGATGACATATCCAACGGTGAAGGAATTTTTGAAATCGGTTGAGTAGTTCCTGAGATAAGCGCGTTCAAACAAACTGTTCAGCTGCAGCAGAGCAGCTTTTATTACTTAAGATGTATGGCACAGTTATAGTGATTACGTCAATCATAACTTTATTTAGCATGGTTTTGAATTAATGCTTAGGTTACAGATATGACTGTCGGTAATATTATATCTCACATTCATCAATGGTTTTGGTTTGCAATAATTGAATAATAAATTCACTATATACAAAGAAAATCTATAGAATAACTTGTTGGTATGTCTTAAATAAAATTATTACCTGGTAGACTTTTATTTTTCTGAATATCTAACTATTATTTTATTTGCTTCGTTTTGATACATATATAGGTACCATATACATAGTTTAATACTTAGTGAACTAATTTTTTTTAATGTTTTTGTTATAGGTGGGAATAAAAGCGATATCGGCTGATGGCAAATCTGTAAAGGACATCGATTTAATACTAAAGAAAAATATGATTAATAATACCGAAAATAAAGGTACGTATCTTTCTCTATATATACATATATTTGTTTCGATTTATTTTTGTGTTCAGGAAATGGGATCTATCACAATAAAATATGCGACTGTGGAAGCCGGTTATAAAAAAAATATTTAATATTTGCAGAGAAACAGCAAGAAGAAGAAAGCTCAGGGGCGAGTGGTGAAAAGACAGACGAAACAAATTCATGTGAAGATGACGAGAAATCGCGACTTAATCACGGTAAGCATTTTCACTTAGTTACTTTTTTGATTTGTTACTATAGTACGATTCAAACTTAATGGCGGCTCGCAACATCGTACGATCCGATGCGCAGAAAACAATTTTAGGTATTAGCGGGACGTTAAGGGACCTGTGCGCACCCGCACTCGCACCTGCACCTAACTTCCGAACCGCCATTAAGTTTGAATCGAACTATACAAGAGCAATAAGTATAGCCTATGTACAGTCAGAAGCATAAATATATTACTATTTGCAGATTAGCAAAAATATCTGTCACAAGAACGAGTTCAATAATATCTGTCTGCCCGTATACAGCAAAAATATCTGACATTAGTAGGCAGCATAATAAAGTGGCATCAAAATTATGTGACGAAAATGTACAGCAAATAATTGTGATAACCTCTCACGCATAAATATGTGACGTCACCTAGGAGGCAATAATATCTGACACAATTTTATCCATACTAATATATCCTACTACTATTATAAAGGCGAAAGTTTGTAAGTATGGATGTATGGATGTTTGTTACTCTTTCACGTAAAAACTACTGAATGGATTACAATGAAATTTAGCACACATATAGAAAGTAACTTGGATTAACACATAGGGTAGGTTTTATCCCGGAAATCCCGCGGGAACGGGAACTATGCGGGTTTTCCTTTGAAAACGCGGGCGAAGCCGCGGGCGGAAATCTAGTAATATTATAAATGCGAAAGTACCTAACTCTGTCCGTCTGTCTGTTACTCAATCACGCCTAAACTACTGAACCAATTTTCATGAAATTTGGTATGAAAATATTTTGATACCCGAGAAAGGACATAGGCTACTTTTTATCCCGGGAAAATGACGCAATCCCGGAAATCCCACGGGAACGGGAACTATGCGGGTTTTTCTTTGACGCGGGCGAAGCCGCGGGCAGAAACCTAGTATATCTATATTTCGATGTGATTCCTCATATAAAGCATAAATATGTGACATCAACTAGGTGGCATTAATATCTGACACAATTTTATATTTTAGTATTTTGCATTGATTCCTCACAAAAAGCATAAATATTTGACATCAACTAGGAAGCAATAATATCTGACATCAACTAGGAGGCAATAATATCTGACAAAATTTCATATTTTAGTATTTTGCATTGATTCCTCACAAAAAGCATAAATATTTGACATCAACTAGGAAGCAATAATATCTGACATCAACTAGGAGGCAATAATATCTGTCAAAATTTCATATTTTAGTATTTTGCATTGATTCCTCACAAAAAGCATAAATATTTGACATCAACTAGGAAGCAATAATATCTGACATCAACTAGGAGGCAATAATATCTGACAAAATTTCATATTTTAGTATTTTGCATTGATTCCTCACAAAAAGCATAAATATTTGACATCAACTAGGAAGCAATAACATCTGACATCAACTAGGAGGCAATAATATCTAACACAATTGCATATTTCTGTATTTTGCATTGATTCCTCACAAAAGCATAAATATTTGACATCAACTAGGTGGCAATAATATCTGGCACAATTTTATATTTCTGTATTTTGCCTTGATTCCTCACAAAGAGCATAAATATGTGACATCAACTAGGTGGCAATAATATCTGGCGTCCATGACATGTTTGATATATTATAACATAGAGCGCCGTTATATGTCTAACGCGATCATTGAATGACGACATTCAATTGAATGACTAGGCCGAACGTTGATTTTACAACCGTCACTCAACGTCCAACTAGTTAGCGGATTATAACATAGCCCTTAACGGATATAAGGCTCGGCATATTGTTGAATGACTAGTGCGTTCATTGAATAACAAAATTTGCTGAGAATTTACACTATCCACAAGAAGACGGTTGCGAGCAGCGCTGGCGCCTATTTTTGTGTAGTTAAAAATTATAACGAACTCAACCACACCACCATATCCAGACCAACGACTACTGTGCTAAATGACGTTTAGAAATTGACGAGTTGTCCTTTAGTCATTAAATAAATGTCGCCATTCAATGAACGCGCTAGTCATTCAATCAAATAGCACATTCAACCAGATGACTGCGACATAGGTATATATTTATTAAGTCAAACGCCGCCTAACGTCAAACACAACAAAAGAAATTCTAAATGTGACATGTTAGCCGCGGATAAAAAATATCTACCCACTGTGAATATTTCAATTTGATCGTGATATAATATCATATATCTAGACATAAATTTAGTATGCATACAATAAATAACGTAAAATAATATTTATTTGTTTTGTATTAATTTTATATTAAACTGAAAATATAATCGTGTCAGATATTATTGCCTCCTAGGTGACGTCACATATTTATGCTGTGAGAGGTTATCACAATTATTTGCTGTACATTTTCGTCACATAATTTTGATGCCACTTTATTATGCTGCCTACTAATGTCAGATATTTTTGCTGTATACGGGCAGACAGATATTATTGAATTTGTTCTAGTGACAGATATTTTTGCACATCGCCCCCTAGGCATATATTATTGCTTGTGACTGTACTAATCCAATTTGTAAAAATAACTAATTTATCACTGTGCACAAATTTCATAAAGTTCTGATATGTAATGTTTTGTGTTAAAGAATTAAAATATATACAGAGCTGATTGTGTGTTTTTACGTGACAGATTCCTCTTAACGAACTTTCAATAACTTTCACTAGCATAATATTTATTCAAACATAATTGAATTTCAGAGGGCGATAACGAAGTAGAGTCTTCTAAGACGCTTGACGGCGAGATCCATGCGGACAACAACGCGAACTCCACGTTCACCGAGGCTGATAGCCGAGAGGAATCTCCTGTGAGTTGCAAATTTATTTGAATATCACTTTTACTCTTTAAATTTTAACTGATGCTTGATCCTTCTCCCTGAATTTATGAATTTTTCATCTCTCTCTAGATCGTCTTGATGATTGATTTATTCAATGTCAAGTAACAATTAAACAAGTAAGAATATAATTTATACTTTAGTTAAGTCACTGCTTAAAATGAAGGGATCAAATAAAACAAAAAAAAAAAAAAAAAATATTTAGTAAAATTTTATCTAGCATATAAATACAATAGTAAAAGTAAATAAAAGCTATGAATTGAAATTAAAATTATGATGTTGATTTTGCAACGCTAATGTAATTTTTCATATTATATTGGTCTACATTAAACATATTCGCTTCAGTCAATAGTTTTCTAAACTCGTTAGTCTAAACTAGTTTTCTCTCTTTCTTTCTTTCAATATGGTTCCAATATCAAATTCCACCAGAGCAAAGCGGGCGTCGAGTACGCGAACATCCTGCGCGTGATGGCCGGCCTCAACGAGGAGATCAAGGCGTTACGCGAGCGGCTCGCGGCCAGCGGCGCGGAGAACGAGCAGCTGCGCGGCATCCGCGACGAGCTGCTCGCCGCCAGGGAGCCCGCCGACCTGCCCGACACGCACGACGCGGCCACCTACCGCGCCACCATCGCCGACCTGCAGGTATGCCTGCCTAGTCGCGGACGAATTCTACCATACCCGTGGCCCCGTCGTTGATGCGGCTCGACGGAACACAGTGGGGTTTTGGTCGGTAGGAATCCGACATAACCCACGGCCCCTTCCCCGGAGGCCGTGGGTATCTATGCAAGATTTCCCCACTTTAAAAAAAAAGGTATGCCTGCCTACCTGCGCGACATTACCTGCTATACTATAGTCGGCACGGCGAAACATGATCCCTATGACAATGACAGTTATTCCCGAGACAAAACCTTGTAATGGCGTCACCATTAAATTAGTAATGTATTCGACGCGTCTAAAAATAACATTTATTTAATTTTTACCTAGCTTTATGACATTACAATGATATTCCGTTGGAATTATAACAATTCTTAACATAATATACGAGAAATTATTTCAATCTGACTTTACGTTTACGTCCTGCAAAACTTACATCTTTTGGTATTTATCGACTAGTGCGGAAAGTATCGATAGACAAATGTCGATAATGGAAATAGTGCATAATTTTAACACCGAAAAATCAAACCAAATAGTGAGACTATACCTGAAAAATATCCATTTACCTATGATAACAAAAGTATTTCAGACAAATTAAATAGACATCCATTTTCATTATAAAATATACACTTACGAATACGTGTTTAACGGGTTAAAAATTACTTGAAAATGATAAGATGCATTTTTATTTTTCGTTTTACTTACCTAATTAAGCTATGCTTGTACGGGCTATCTCGTACGTGTGTATAATTAATTAATATTCTATACTAATATTATAAAGAGGAAAGGTTTGTATGTATGTATGTATGTATGTTTGGTTTTCACGCATAAACTACTGGACCGATTTTGATGAAATTTGGCACAGATAATCTTTAGACCCTGAGAAAGAACATAGGCTACCTTTTATTGCGAAATATGTACCACGGGCGAAGCCGGGGCGGACCGCTAGTATGAAATAAAAGAATTATTTAAACTATTGAAACTTGTAACAAACGGAATATATTAACTATAAAATGGATGATTCACGCGAGGTACTCTTAATGACCGTCGGCGATGGAATTATTTTAATATAATATAAAGTGTGAAATATTGGAAACAATTTGGGTTACGAAATATGCAAGCAAAGCGCCTTATTGCACTTTGTACGTTCTTGCTCGTACAGGAGCTAGCAGATAATTCTAACTGTCAAATAATAATTTGCTATAAAATAATAGTGCGACTATAACCTATTCAACTGTTTCAAGTTAGTTCAAACTGCACACGTGGTGCAGATCAAATTAAAAATCGGTTCAGTAATTTTGGAGTCCATTATGTATACAGATAAATGTACTAATACTAGTGTCCCGCCTACGACTGGGCTTATAAAGTGCTCTATATCACTTTCTGACTAGAAACAACTTACTACTATTACTTATCACTATATCCAGTTAATAAAAATCATTCCATAAATTTGGCCCCTTGTGACAGTAAGACAAACAAACAGATATAGATATCTCTTATATTAGAAAGGAAGCATGGATAAATATGTATGTCAACTGGATTTAATCTTCCTCTAGTCTGTATAATAAAATATCATGATTAATATTGGTTTAGGGAATTGAAACTATTTATAGTCCCCTTATTATAAAAAAATGCTTAGTACTTTTGTATATTATGTATGGGGATGGGTTTGCGGGGATGGAACAAGGTGTTTAAACAAAAGATAGTTTTAATAGTTTAATTTATTTATTGATTTTATTAACACAAGTCAATTTGCAGGCTCAACTAACTCGTTCAACAGTGGCGGAGGAGGCCAACATGGCAGAGATAAAGCGGCTCGCCTCCAACGCCGCCGAGATGCAGGCAGAACTCGCATTCCGTCCCACGCGCGCCGACATCGACGACCTCTCGGCCGTCGTGGGCAGCCTGCGCGCCGAAGTGCTCGACAGGGACAAGCAGATACAGCGCCTGCAGGCCGCCATCGAAAAGGAGACGAAGCAAGCGGACACCGTCGACAAAGCGGTCGAAACGTCGCCGGAGGACCTGCGCGAACCCTCGCCGGACGACAGCATAGACACCAAGAAGATATCCGCAGAGATAGACGAGCTGTTCCGCCTCGACGACGACGACGACGACGAGACCGAGTCGACGGCGACAGAGATCAACCGGGACGAGAGCGAAGCCGTGGAAACGGAGTGCGCGCTCAGCGAGTACGTGCGGCTGGACGACGAGCGGCGCCTGCAGCTGAGCCTGCAGAACGGCAGCCTGCACGCGCTGGAGGAGGAGCTGGTGCGTGCCAAGGAGCGCTGGGCCGAGGGGTGCGCCGAGCGGGCCCGCCTCGCCGCGCAGCTCGCGCAGCTGCAGGCCGCGCCGCTGCGGGTGGACCTGTCGCACGCCGTGGCGCTGGCCGTGCCCGTGCTGCTCGCGTGCCTGTACCACGTGCTGCTGCCCTACGTCTCCTGATTGACGGCCACCTGGGACCCGCCCGGGTACGCTTAGCGACCGGCGGCACGTTCTCGCTCTCAGAAACTTTTGCTCACCGTTTTTTGTGCGAATTTTTAATGAATATCGAATATCGACTTTCTCTACGAGCGTTCGACGGCGGCCACGCGGGTCGGCGCGCGGCGACCGGGTACCTCGATTCGAATATTATATTTATGTTACTGTTCGAAGGCTGAGTATTTATGTCCTAGAGTAATTTAAAGTATATTATGACGTTGGAGATTGTTTTGTTGGCCTTCGTTTTGGTAAATTAGCGTGCGCGCCGCCGATTCGCATCGCGTGTTCGGGTTCGACTGAACGATTCGATCGAGCTCGTTTCGGAAGTGCCATTCGTTGAAGTGAAGTGAGTGCGCCGGGGCTCGGTACACGTTTGGAAACGTTTTTGTGTAATATAGTATTGTTTCTGTAAAAAGTGTCAGTATCTTATAATAGAAATTAATATAAATTCGTTGTTGATATCTGCCATAATAAATAACTGTATATTATTTTAATCTTAAGGCCTAACGACTGTTCTATCTTGTAATAAATTTGTCGTCGTACGGTTCGTGTAAATTCTAAATCGTTCTATAGGTAGTCTATCTCGCAATGGCAGAAGGGTCACATTGTTTCGCGGCGCATGTTGTAGTGGGCGTAGTTTGTGACACTAGACGCTCCATACGAACAATATGTATAACTGCGTTTTATCACGAGCCTACCTATGCCGCCTTCAAGAAATAGGCTATTGAAGAAAAAATATGAATACATTCTGCTGTGTTCTTATCTACGTTGAATATTATTCATTTGTCTGTTAATTCTCTATGTATAGGATTGCGTCGCCGATAGACCGCCATCATTTTCTTAAAGAGAGAAAAATAAGTATGTATTCGTATTGCAACAACATGACTTCATTCTGAAATATATATTATCGAAATTGTGTATTTTGACCAATAATTATAAAACCTGTCTTAAGCAAACTATAAAAGATTATTGTGAATTTATATGGACTGAGATTTTCATGTTTAGATAGATGCAGTTCTTAAAAAATGTTATGTCACACAAAAAGTGATAAAAAATACGTTAAAATCGATTTCTAAAATTTAGTGCAACGCTTGTATTGTGATGTTGATAGTGAATTATACTAAATGTAATAAATGCGAATTAAGCAATGCAAGGGCGACGAAGTTCTCATTACTATCGAAAGCTGCACATATCATGTATAGGTAACGAGTGGTTATGGGCATTTACATTTATTGATTTGGTGGCGAGGTTATTTCGAATCGTTTGCACTTTTCTAGTCTTTAGAATCGACATCGTTTGGTTGCGTGCAAGAAGCTTATATCTAATACACCCTAATTATAACTTATATCTAATTATCCCTTTCACACCAACTTGCCAAGTTAGGTGTGAAAGAGATAAAAAAACATACAGGCGTCATTCAACGTCATATTTTCTTGTTACAAGTTAATGGTCATAGTGCAATCTCCAGTGTATTAGATATAAGCTTCTTGGTTGCGTGACATTTGATATTTCAATATCGATTTTTTATCTGTGTTCGAATCGAGTGACACTATCGATTAATTTGATTTTGCGTTACACTTTGAATCGAATACATCGCTTACGGCAATCGATGGGTTTTTGTAGAATTAAAATTAACACATTAGAAAAGGCAGTTTATTTGCAATACTCACAGTTAGTTAATTTGATGTAGATTTTGAGTTATATTATGAATAGGTCATGCTTATTGTATTGCATCGTTTTGAATATGTTTTGAATGATGTAATAAGTGACGGTGTGTGTTTTAATTGATCGGCGCTTGCGATCTCGGCGACCTTAGAGATTGCTTCGCTCTGTGATGTCAACGCCAATAGATAATTTTGTAACAAACGTATAACTAACAAATTATATTAATTATCATTAAGGTAAATATAACTACCACGTTGAAACACTATCTTTTTATTGAATATTTATTTTTTATTGTTGCACATGTATTGTTATGTTCGATGTTTTATTATGCGTTTAAACCACCTTATTGTAAATAGATGTATTTTGTAATCCTTATGTTTAGTTTCATTGCGTCGAAGACTTTTATGTTGTATTTTAAAGAGTAAATAATATTGCATTCAATGTGGATGTACTGATAAATTTATTGGAAATAATATTGATTTGTTTAAATAATGGTTTTATTTCCTCATCCTTTATTGAAGCTGGAGTGGTATGAAAGTATATTCTTTCGATATATTTAATTTTTAATACTAAATAAATAAAAATTACTTTTATAAAAGTAACGCTGAATAAACTTGTCGAAGGAAAATATACTTTTAAATTTAAAACGAACACTGACTTGTCCAGATACTTTTGTAATTGTCAATTATTCATCTTTTGTCCTCTAGATAAAAGTATTGGAACATAATATTATAATTATAACAATTCAAACTGCTTTATGCTTATAGACACTTAGAGCCATTTGTAAAAATTATTTCGACTTATTAAAATAACGGCACATTCTGTGCAAGCATCTACATCTTCACACATCTTAATTTTATTGTTTTTTTACTATTGCTGGCTGGCTGCTGGCTTGCTGGCAGTTCTTGTTGTGCCAGGTCGCCGTTGTCGCTTTGAGGTATAAAATAGTTAACAACCTATTTTCAGGCCTACCGAATATACAAAATACACATTTCATTCAAATCGGTCAAGTCGTTTCCGAGGAGTGTGGCAACTAACACTGACACGAAAATTTTATACCTTTACATATATATAATAGAAAATCGTGCTAGCTATGCCATTTATAACTCGGGAACGGCTGAACAGATTTCAATAATATTTGCATCGTTGTGTTTCTCAGTTCTCTTCGCTTAGATTAGGGTAAATTAGGATAATAAACTATAAATTTAGTCAAACGATGTTGAGAGAGTTGAAAGACGAACTGAAATATTGGTACGACCTATCTCCATGAAAATTGATATCAATATTCTCAGAGAGTATTGAGATTAAGCATAAATCCACATAAAAATAAAAATTAATACTACATAATTTCTACACTACATTTTTATTATGAAGGTTCAAAAGCAATTGGTACCTACATCAGTTAAAAAGATCAATGGTGCGTACTTGGTGCCTGGGCTACAAAACTACACGTAATACGTATAATTAATGTGAATTAATAAATTAAATTAACACACTTTATTGTACATACAATAATATATAAACAATAATATGATACTAACTAGTAAGATATAACACAATTGGCGGTCTTATAACTTTGCAGTGATCTCTGCCAGGCAAACACAAGGAGTAAGGTAAAAAATAAAAATACCGAAATATGTATTTCGCAACCTTTTTTAGTTAAGCTGAAGAAAAACAAAATTAAATGATTAATATTTATTATTTATTTTCCCCCATCCCGTAGAAAAAGAATACATCACTTATATAGAGAGAAAAGTTGAAGTTCTGTTCAATATAACACATTTCATGAAATATCCCCAATTGGAAATGACCATTTAAAACTAACAGAAAACACGGCAAACCTGTGCCTGTTCAGTCCCTTTTGGGAAATAAACAGTGAAGTTGATTGAACTTGTTTTATTTAGACCATCAGTAAAATTCGAACAAAACTTGATTAACATTTGAAAAATAAACGGGGAACGTATGCCGTGCGTTCCCACACGTATGAAGCCGCTGGCAATATGGATTAGTTCTATATATTTATAATATTTCATGATAAAAAATTAATTTTTAATATTTATCATTTATATTGTTTTAATATCGCTTCCTAATACAATAAAATTGGCTGGGTTACAATTATTATATTCTTTATAGCTGTTCCCCGCGGTTTCACCCGCATTGCTTTGCTCCTGTTGGTCTTAGCGTGATGATATATAGCCTATAGCCTTCCTCGATAAATGGGCTATCTAACACCGAAAGAATTTTTCAAATCGGACCAGTAGTTTCTGAGATTAGCGCGTTCAAACAAACAAACAAACATACAAACAAACTCTTTAGCTTTATAATATTCGTATAGATTTATGTAAAATCACATATTACCATGTCAAATAGAAAACGTAGGTAAAAGTGTGAAAATTAGAGGTAACTTCGTGATTTTTTTTTATCGAGTCCATTTTAATATTTTGTGTTTTTAATCAAACAGAATCCTCAGAAATATCATCTAGTTTGATATATATTTTATTTTTTAGATATTTTGGTCTTGAATATCACACGTATCATCTACCTAATAGAAGATTGGTAATTTTGCTTTATACCCCTCTTAAGTAGATCGAATATTGAAATTAAGTAACAATCAGCATGCTTAGCATGGCATAATTGTACAGATTTATTCATATTCGATTAGGATAAGTTTTTAATTTAACACAAAAAACAACGCTTTTTAAAAATAGGTAGGTACTTAGGTACTATCTACATTTTTAAAAATGTGCAAATGCAGGTGTAGATTTGATTATATGTAGAGTTTTCCATCGATTTTTGTATCGTGACTTAAATAATAATATATTTGATGGATCGCTATGAAAATAATAACCGAAATTAATTGATTAAATTATTGTATCTTTAGATTCAATAGAATAATACACATTTACAATTTCTTTTTTCCATTTATTAATTATTGTAAGTAAGTAAGTTTTTTCTGCAGTATTAAAATTTTGTTCTAGTCAAGAGGTACCTACCTACCAAAAAATAAGGGACTAGGTACTATTATAGTATTTAAATTACATTATTTAGATTTATCATAAAATATAACATTTTACCATTTTTCTTCTGGCTGTCTAAATATAATTTCATTTATTAACAATCAT
Source organism: Colias behrii (assembly GCA_029959065.1). NCBI lineage: Eukaryota > Metazoa > Arthropoda > Insecta > Lepidoptera > Pieridae > Colias > Colias behrii. Next base: position 4,586,180 of record JARWMC010000013.1, read on the forward strand.
CTATTTTATAACTATTTTACCAATTTTAATTCTAATATCTATAAAATTGTTATTGAAATTTTCTTTTATTGAGATTACAAATACAAAAATTAATATATAAATTTTGCTATGAATTATAATTATGTAACTAGTGTATTATAATTATAACAAAATAAAGTATTTTTTCTCTCCTTATAAATAAGGTACAGACTTTATGACAGATAAGCTTTACAGCAGTAAAATAAGTTGCCGACGGCGGACGCGCAACGCGTAGCGCGCGCTGCTTTAGAGGCGCGAAATTATTTGGAATACCTAACTGGTCTACTATATAAAAAATAATGATTTATTGTATTCTATTTATGGATAATCATTTAAATTTTTATATTAATTTAATTCTACGTTACCCTATCCACTAAGCTACTTAAGTTCTGGGTCATTCAATTATAATAATAAGATAATCAGATAAACCTTTTCGCTATTTTATTTTATGTGCAATGTTATATAGATTTTCCTTCGATTGCATTACTTATACATACTTTTTTGATTAATCATGATTTTTCGATACATTAAATGCAATAATACAATAATAACTTATCTTACTGTTACAAAACGGTATATTTTTACTTTTTCACCTGTTTTACATTCTTTCAATAAAAACAATTCTTTAAACAAAATCTCATATACATACATAATATTTAAATAAATTGATCATTACATTAAAATGTAAAAATAGAAGCATATAAATTCAAAATACATTCATGTTATTCATTTTTATACGACGGCGGTCGCACGATGTAGAGTCACTTCAGGTTTCTGTCATCTTCATTAACTTCTTGCCGCAACATTGTTGTCTGAAGTCAATACGTATAAGCGATACAAACGGACGAAGATCCCACCGACCCGTGAATGTCGGCCGAGCTGGGAATTTCGTCCGGGCGTAGCACTTGATACATTTCTTCTTTTTTCATGCAGTCATGTCTTCTTATTTCCGAATAGGTAATCTTAAAAATACTTAATTTCTACATAAACAACATGAAACTTAAAAAATCATACAATTTCTAAGCATAAAATTATACATGATGGAACACACACAATATGAAAGTAAAAGAAAAGGCCTTAACAAATGGAACAATAATTACTTGATGATAATTAACGTGTGTTGCGAACGCGGCTGAGGTAGCGCACCAGTGCCGCGCTACCTTCCGTCGACCTTCACTTGGCACGGAGCGAGTGAGCGATTGTCTGAGAAGCGTGCGGCGCCGGCGTCGGCGGTGAACGAACTCACCTTGACAAATGCACCATTTGGCATTGTTCGCGGGAAAACCGGCGGCCTTGCGCACACCGCGCCGCCGCGCGCCTCCCGCCGGCCAATCGCGAGCCTTCGCGCCACAGCCTGCGCCTGTTTTGGCGGGAATCACCTTCCCGCGCTTGCCGCTTGGCGCGCGTGTCGCTTAGCGTCAGCATGGTACGGTTTCAGTGTGACCTTTTAACACAAAACTTTATAATTTCTATGCGGGCTGAGCCATTTAAATTATACAACAAAATAAAACTAAACAGAGTATTGAAACGCGTGGGTTTGCGCGGGCGCATGGTAACTACTCTAATTACGTCGTCATAATTACAAAAGCGATGTTGCCGAGCAGTTTAATTATTCAATTAATTAAAGCGCGCCGCATTTCGCCACGAATAGATAGTGGTTATCTGGTCACACTTGAGTGAATTTCAAGCTGGGTAATGAGTCAAAATATTAAATATGTAGTTAATTTTATTAAAAATATAGTATGTACCTACGTAACCTTGAAACGTTACATAAGTATCAACTATCAAGTGAGTTAAAAAATAGAATATATATTGAATACTTTTACTAATCGACCATATATTTCGAATATTAATAGGTGTAAATTATGTTGAAAATATAGATGATAAATTTTCAGCAACAATATTCTATGAACAAAATGGCGACCACGACATGGGAAATGACGTCAACTCCGACGCCTGCGTTGGTTGAATTTACTTCGTGGAAATTCGATATGGACTAACTATTGGGCCTATCTAGTTTTATACATGATGACCAATTTTAAAATACTTGCGTATTATTGAACATTTGGAAATATTCCACATTTTTATAGACAAACAATAAATCTACCACCACCTATCATAAACGAATTTTGAAAGAAGACCAAAGTTTTGTTCAATGTTTATAATTAATCACCCTTCTATATTTTTATAATGCAATGTATTTTCCTATCAAAATTATTAACATTAAATAATACTAATTGGTAATCAAAAGATTAATATAATTACAATTTCTTTTTTCAATTAACAATTATTATTAAATAAAGCTCAACGACCGCGACGAACGGAAAAACAAAATCGTAATATTGACTCTACGGTCATTACACAGAGCTACGGCGTAGCACCGCGATGTAAGACAATTCCCGCTAAAAGAAGGAATACGGAGATATTGAAATATTTGAACAAATACACTCAATTAATACAAACTTAATAATATATTATTCAGGCGATACAGTGGTGGCTTTTATTTCAACCACAAATCTTATAACCTTGAGATGCGTTTCATGTTTTCATTTTTTGTTCAAATGCATTAATCAAACCCTGTCTGACTCAGAGTGGGTCCTTAATATAGCGAATCGGAGCCAATTCAAATTTACTTAATTGTATTTCTAACTAAATCCATTTCGTATCAGGATAATAAAATTCATTAAATTTCTTTGAAGCGTTCATTACTTTACACAGATGCAGATGTAAGGTTTATTATATGGACAGCGCTAGTCGTCCGCTAAACGGATGAATAAAATAAATTAGTCGTCCGATTACCGGATGAATAAAATAATTTAATCGTCCGATAACATCTATTTATCTATATAGTTAGGTTATCGGGGTTTCTTTAGAGAACTGCCGCACGTATTATAGGTTTTTTTGTGTGGGGAGGAGAGGGGGGAGGAGGGCACACGTAGGTATTTGATTTTTTTTTTGCGCGTCGACGGTCCTCCTTCTGTGTAGCTTTTTTATCCTCTTTTAGGCTCCTATTTCTGTGTAGTTTTTTTTTTAAGAAACCTAACCTAACCTAACCTAACGGCTAACCTAACCTAAACTTGATTTTTTTTTGCGCGTCGACGGAGCCCCGCTTCGCGGGGCTCCTATTTCTGTGTAGTTTTTTTTTTAAGAAACCTAACCTAACCTAACCTAACGGCTAACCTAACCTAAACTTGATTTTTTTTTGCGCGTCGACAGAGCCCCGCTTCGCGGGGCTCCTATTTCTGTGTAGTTTTTTTTTTAAGAAACCTAACCTAACCTAACCTAACGGCTAACCTAACCTAAACTTGATTTTTTTTTGCGCGTCGACGGAGCCCCGCGAAGCGGGGCTCCTATTTCTGTGTAGTTTTTTTTTTAAGAAACCTAACCTAACCTAACCTAAAGGCTAACCTAACCTAAACCTAACCTAACGAATTGAGGGCGAATATCTCGGCCATTTTTGATTTTAGAGAAAAGTTGTTCCTATAAAACATGCTTATATTAGCGTAATCTTTACGATAAAACAATAATAAATAGGTGTTATAATGACACCAACTCCATCAAAAATTTTTTAAGTCCTGCGCCCCCTTTGCTTTAGTCCAACCCAACTAGCTTTAGTGTTAAAAGGTTATCTAGTCATCCGAATAATCGGACGATTAAATTATTTTATTCATCCGGTAATCGGACGATTAAATTATTTTATTCATCCGGTAATCGGACGACTAATTTATTTTATTCATCCGTTTAGCGGACGACTAGACACTTCGTTATTATATTATGAAAATAATAATTAGAATTTAATGAAACTTTCTGCAATATGTTTTATTAAATTATTGTACTGAATGCTTTGTTATTGTAATCAATCATTAAAAAGAGTGCTTCAAAATGTGTTGTACATATATACAAGCATCATCAAAATTCAAAACACCCCAAGACTCCATATAAGACTTTGCTGATCTTTTTCTAATTTTAAATCAAGGTGTAGTTCACTAACAATATTAATCACGTAATATTATGTTTGACCAAAACGAACGCGTTTCCAGTAATGGATTTCTCCAGAATATTATTATTTATTATAAGTAGCAATCACATGCAATTAGTTAGGCCCCGCCTCACCCAACGGGTCAGCATGGTGACTGGTGACTCACTAACTTGCTGTACAACTTTCGTTTTGGAGGTCGCCGGTTATATTTTTATGTAAATAAAGGGAATACCATTAACAAACTGACAAATAAAATAATGGCGTTTCAATTTTCATAATAAATTCGTCTTATAATCCATTCGAATTATCAATTACTAGAATTACTAATGTTTCAATATTAAAAGTTTGCAACAGGTTAACTTAACGAGTCTTATTACAACATGCATAAATTAAGTTGGCATCGGATTGGTATATGTATTACTGTAGTCCAAAAATAAATTAAACCAGATTTTAGAACGGTATTTTTTCACGAAATACTTTCAAACAGGCTTGATGCCGACCCCATAAAAATTAAAATAAAGAAATAAAATTATGTAAATTTAATATTATTTTAGTGTATTTGCTACGCTTAAATATTATGATTTATTATCATAATATTTAAGCGTAGCAAATAGCAATTAGTAACTTAGTCTTTCGTTTAATAATTAACATACAACTTTTTATATAGTAGGTACCTACCTAGATGTATTTTGCAATTATAGGTTGTCATAAATTAAATCTATTATAGTTATTACTACAAAGTCAATTTCAACTATTTTCTTTTACTACACTAGATTCAATTACAATAACTGCACTAATTCAGTAGGAATAAAAAGGAAATGAAAAACTCTTACGCGAGATATTATTAAGTTATAATCATACCCTTTTCTATAAATCACATAATACAGGATTCCTCTATTTTATATTATGTTTATAACAAATACAAAGTAGGGATATGTGAAGAGTCCACATTGTGGAGCTTCAGCGGTGAGTCAGGTGTCGTTAACCCAGACCAAGTTGAGCGTCATCACTTCAGCCCGCCATTATATTTTATGCCGCTTTTTATACGATAAAATTCACGATTCTAGATGTCCAATTTGAATCTAAGAACATTCACGAAGTATCAACTCTAACATATTCATTTCAATTAGTTTTATCTGAGAATTTATGTTTTAAGAATTGGAAGCTTTGATTTAATTATTACACTCATAAATTTACTGATGATTTTATACTTGTTTTAACTTGTCAAATAATGTAAAGACGGAAATGAAATGTTTATTTTTAAAACGAGAACACTTGTTTACTCTACTTTAGGTACTAAATGTGCAAGCTGTCAGATTATATTCATGCTCTTTTAAATAAAAATATGAGGTTGTTTTTAAATCAATATTTTCCATTATTATTACGAAGGAAAGAAATATCTCGATAATATATGCCCCACCTCTTATAAATAGAATCACTTAAATCACGAAGACAGATTTTAAAGTCAATTAGTTCTCGGAAAACAAATTTAAGTCGGTTATATTGACCTCAGTTATGGTGGTCATGTCCTTCCGTTTATTCACTCCTTATTTCATATGCAGGTCGCGTACATGAGGTGATTGAGTTTAATATTTTTATGCTCTTCTCATGACAATAAGAGGAATATGTAATTATATTTAATTTCCTATCAGTTAGTCATATTATTTGGGAATATGATAAGAACATTATTCGTAGAAGAGATAATAATTGATTAATATTTTCATTGGACATTTAGCGACGAAACTCGATTTAAAAAACATAGAGCCAACTCAAAGACATGAGGTATGAACTTTTCTGTTTGAAAAGTGTGGGTTTCATGAATGTTTAGTAATAATTTCATATAATGGAAAAAGATGTTTCTATATTAATGATCAAACAAACACGTATCTTCCATTCAGTTTATTCTTACTTGATTTTATTTTAAAATTGATTTAGTTCTTAGAAAGATAAGATTGAGCATGCTTGCTAGCCTCGACCGAGAAATTACGTCGCCCTCAAAGAGTACATATTATTCATTCGCCTAAACACTTGTTAAGATTGTGATATTTATAGAGTTTTATAACTACAATATTTATTTGGGCTAAAAATAAATTACACTCGCTTATATTAAAAAGCCTGCTATAACGTTATATTAACTGCGATTCCTACTTTTACCAAATTGTTGATTGTTGATTGCTTTTTCCAAAACACGCCTCGTTTTCTGATGATTATTATCTTGATTGACCTGTAACAAAAATAAAAGGAAATGGTCATACATTTTTGCAAAAAGTTTCATTTCATAGAAATACACTGCACATACGTTGCATGTAAGTTTGTCATGCAGAAAGTTCTTTCTAGGAATGAGCATGACAATCAAATCTATAACCTATTCTTAAAACTGAGATGTTATTCTTGCATGTTGGTTAGAAATTATTATGGAAATTATGAAATTTCAAAAGCAAGTTATCTTGTAATGCTGAATATTCAAAACCGAGCATCGATATGACTTATACTCTGTCCATTATATTATTTGCTTTTTGACAGCTTCACGCCTATGAAGGATTGTATTGTCTATGTTAAAATGTCATACAAATAATTATCGTTCTTCATGGACAGGTCTCGCCCACTTAGTGATGTCTACACAGAATTATTCAATGATGGGTCGATAGATTATAATAATCGATAGAAATACTCTGTAAAATATATCCGATACAGAAAAACTCTTCTATTATGTCATATAATTTAAACGTAAAGACAACCAAATTGTAAGATAGAAACCAATAAATAATAAAATATTAGTTTAGTTTAGTTTTAACATACAATGCATAGATATGTGGTCTTATTATTACATATCTTATTAGTACGTTTACGTTGTAATTATTATTTACGTACCTGATTCGATTTATGATAATATTTTGAATTTATAATTGAAATGGTATCACAATCGATAATCTTTTGAACATCACTTCTGGTATCACCCGTCGAGCTGTCAAAAAGCAATTCTTATAGTGGACAGACTATAATTTGCGCGATTCGTGGAATAGTTGGCAAACAAGGTATGAATGGCGTCAATTTGATTGCTTTGCTCTATGATGTCACCCGAATGTTCTGACTCAAGCTATTTTACATGAACAGTAATGGTAAGTATTATTACCTACAATTATCTAGGCGTCAGCGTTTTGCATTACTCGTATTACAGCTCAGATTGTTTTGTTAAAGAATGTGGAAATATATTTATTGTTTTCAAACTACTAGCTAATTTATTTGATTCGCCCATTAGTTAAGGTGGTAAATATGAGGGGCATACGCATTCCTACTTCTACGTAGTTAAACAGTATTGACTATCATTTATTACGTATCTAGGTATTGAAGTTATAAAAAATAAAAAGACGAAGTTTCTGACTTCTAAAATTTTGAGAAGCATAAATATGCTAATATTCTTGTAAATTTCTATCATATTCTATTCAAAATAATACCAAAAATAAAAGATTTCTGTTGATGTGGAAAAGGGTATAAAAAAGAAAAATAAAAAGATGTCCCACGGACATACGCTAACAGCATGCAAGTTCTAAATATAGGGTCTATTTTTAGATCGATCGCAACGCCTGATACCATCCAGCACTCATTAGTCGCGACGACTTTGCAATCTCTCCATAAATGCGTCTTTATAAAATGCTGTAAGGAATATTTTAGATTTTTATGGGCTTTTTCCAGTCATTAAAATATGCCAGTAATAAAACTAAGGTTGTCAGAAAATAAAATATTCATTTACCTACTGTACTAATTTCTATATTCATTTCATATGTCATGAAAGAGATTTGGACTCGATAATTGGAATGTAATATGTAGATACTTGTAAACTGAATTGTCTAATTCGACTCATTCATCATTGACTCAACATAACTTCAAGCAGCCTGCAGCTGTTCTAAATAACATGAAATTGGCTCAGACAACAATAACAAGATGAGTCTATTGGTTACTCAATTCTTGTTTCATGGAATAACAACATTTAATTTACGAGTTAAATTGTAATAACAACAGTTAATCACACAAACTAAGTTTTTATTCCATCGACACATACAAAACTTTATCTAACGTCAAATTGAATTTGCCTATTACCAAGAAGCTTATATCTTATACACTGGAGATTTCGGTATGAACATTTGACGTGTAACAAGAAAATTGTTGTGTTTTATCACTTTCACACCTAACTTGGTATTGCCACTGTTAATACGAAGTTTTCCCAAGGCTACTATGTATGCTGTAATATTCTGTGCAAAAGGTTAGTTTTTGTACATGAGTTTGTTGATAAATTGCCAACAACGTCATTCAGAAGCATTGTTGGATGAGACAATTATTATTTATGCTAAATAAAATAAGTATCTGAACCAATTATTAAAAAGCGATACTCCCTGATTATGGGTAGTTACCATAATAAAATTGTAGCAACTCTCACTTTGACAATATGGCATAAGTGTCAAAAAAATTGCGTCGCTTCGAATATTTAAGTTAATATTGTTGCGTATTTAATAAATATTTTCCGAATATAAATAATGTATTGCATTGTGAAAAATTGCAGAAGTTTTTGGACACCAAATTCTGGCATAAAATTTCACAGGCAAGTGTATATTTACGCTATTTACAATATTCCTCAATACTCATGCATTTACCTGTTTAGAATCATTTTCATGGCAAAAATCGTCAATTTTATCATCATTTTAGTAATCAATCATGCTAAATATCTTCTATCTATCTTCTTTTCCTAATAATTTCATCATTTTTCAATAAACCAATTTAACAAGTAAGGTAACCATGATGACGAGTTTTTACGGATAGCGAAGAGAAAATATTGTAATAGTTAACAAAATTATGATGAACATTTAGAACACCATTTTAAAGATTTTTATACTAGTAATGAAACAACGCACGACATCGATATTGCACTCACATGTGGTTTTATGTTTGTTCTTCTTTAACATAGAAATTAATAGTTCTTTTAACTTACCAAATTTTTTTTGTTTTACTGATTTCAGCTTTCCAAAAATGAAATAAAAAGAAATAAATGGCTGTCCATAGTGCCTATCAAGGGTAAAATTTATCAACATGCCAGAATATGCAGTTTGCATTTTAAGCCTGAGGATTACGGTCCAGAAAAAAAATACCTTTTGAAAAGTGCTATACCTTTTTATTTACCACATTCTTGTTACTGCGTCTCAACTGTGGATAAAGTAATTTTAATTATATTATAATTAACCACCATGAAACCATTAGTAACCGTAAGTACAGCTCCTGAAAGACATACGAATTTCTGAGAACTGTAATATCGTTACCACACATCAACACTAGCGATGCAACTCTCCCTTTGGAATATTGAAAAGTTTTAGACAGAAGCTTGAGTAACCAAAACGATGTTTTAATGTATGTAGCACTCATTTTAATTAAAAAATCGTAGTATGAGATCAAAAGTTTTCAAGCGTTATTTAAAACTATCATTCTCTACCAATTAAAATGGTATGTACCTATAAAGATGATAATTATTCATGTAAGTTGACCAGTAATATTATAATATAAATACTGTTAAAAATATATGTCGTTATTATTTATAGACCATGATTTTTAGTTTTTTTTATTTCGAAAAATCCTGAATATACAAACCAGAGTGGTCACCCACAGAAAGAGACAAAAAACAACACTGACGTCATTCAAGGTTATATTTTCTTGTGACAAGTTAATGGTCATAGTGCAATCTCCAGTGTATTAGATATAAGCTTCTTGCCTATTACACTATTTTGTATTTAAAAAACAAGATTTGGTCGATGGCCGCCATAAAAATAAAAAAAATACGCCACTTCCCATACTAGAAATGTGTCATTGTCAATGAAACATGTCAAAACGGTTGTTGAATATAGAAATATTATAGAAAGGGCTGAAAAAAAAAATACATTACACATGCTCAGTTAAGTCGACAAGGATAAGAAAATAAGGCTTCAAAGCCGAATTTATCACGATTTAGCTTATTTAACTTTTTGGTTTCATTGATGGAACAAAATTTCATTCAGTTGCCTCTACGATTTAAGGAAAAATTGAATTTCAAAGCAATTGTGTTCATTACAATAACTCCATATAAATCGTAGGATATCAATTTATCTTCGAAGATGTCTGTTTTTAATGAATTATTTATATTTATGTCTTAGGAGCTGAGATTATGAATCGAATACTAATATTCTATCATTTTTATGAAAGAATATCAAAAGTAAACTATAAAGTATAATAACTCAACAAAATGTTTCGTTTCATATTAATTGGACGCGTCTTCCAGAATTTGAAGCTACATTAATCCACCCTAGTTGTTATAATACATTATTGGCAACAGTACACAATAATGTTACGATAATAAATTTAATAAATTTTCTTCTCGTCCGTTTTTGGAACAAAATATAAAGCATTGATAGTACAAATACTCACACAGAAGTATAAACTCACACTCAACCACACACACACACACTCACAAACACACTCACACACACATCACACACGACTCTCTTATACACAATCACACACGACCCTCTTATACACAATCACACTTTTTGTTAAATAAATAATATTTCTATTTTAATGTTCAAGTGTTCCTATGTAAGTAAACTTTAGACCTTTTAGAGACCTGTATAACATTTCTTAGATCCAAGACACAGGCAACAGCCTAGTTTGGATCTCCTATAAAACTGTAATGTACTGCTTTTTTGGTAAATAAAGATTTTTTTTTTTTTTCTTTTTTATAATACTTATTAGTAATCACATGTGTCATATGCAGGAATCACTTGTCACCGCCACGCAGGCACCAGCTGATGGCCACGTGACGTCACCATCAGCTGTCTCGGTGGAAAGGCTATATTCGATTCTCGATATCTTTCCGAGAAACACTTGGGAGACTAGAATCTGTAATAAGCTATACAATCGAGCCAAGAGCAGTATGGATAGATCATTATATTGTGTTAACAGCAAACTTTTTTCAATAAGTTTTTGTAAGTTTTAAACATATGTGTTGTTGTATTGTTTTGTTATTAGGTAATATTAATAATAACAATTATTATATTTTGTAATGTGTACCTATGGATGACTTTTGTTTCCTAGAGAATATACAGCAGAATTAGAATATTTTTCGCTTGGAGCAGATACAAAGTATTCTTACTTGTTAACATTTTCTACTAGTTTACAGGTAGCTATAACTTATAACCAGTGTTATCTATGTATAGTCCGTAGATATTAATAATACTTTTTAATGTGCTGTGTACACAACGATAAAACTATCTACCTTGGTTCCATCGTAGATAAAAAATTATCAAACACATGCTGAATTATCAGTTATAAGTTACATCACGGCTCACAGCTGTTAAACAGGTTTGGGCCACATTCCTGAGGGAACGCCAACACGTCGCATTTCAAGAATGATAATGATTGCTCGTCAATCAATAACTAGAAAAAGTAGCAAACGACCGCTTTTTTTGTTTTCCAATGATAATTAAATTGTTCTTTTTGATCGTGGTTTTAATTGAATATAATTATGAGGCTTCTATAAAATGTAACGTACTTTTTAAATACTCTAGTTCTATAAAGAATGTCAACATTAAAAATTTCCCATTTAAATTTTTATAACATGGTTAAAATGTTGAAAGAAATTGTTGATTTTGGTCAATTGTTATTGTGTTATACATAATTAATTTATTATGAAAAACAAATCGGTACAATACCTAACCAAGGATCTTACTGTGTTGATAGCAAGTATAAATTCTGTTTAAATCTTATCTTTGTCAAATTACTATTAAAGTTCTATATAAACATATTTTATCATCTAAAGAACATCTCGACATGTTTCTGTCATCTACTCTTCTTGTATTCTTGTTATATTTTATCCCTCAAGGCTCATCTGTTGCTCTTGATGATACATTGTTGCAGCTCATTACATGCAATGCTGTGTTTGTTGCCAATTTTCTATTGTACAATTACATTTATATAAAAATAGGATCTGCTGTTTTCGTAACTGTTAAAAAAAACTATACGTAAGCGCAATTATTACAACTAAAAAAATATATGTTGGTTTCAGTGGCATTATTTCTCAAAAAATTGGTTAAGAATCAATTTCTAGTACACAAGATACAGTTTTTCTAATGAAGGGAGGAAGAAACTGCAGGCATACAATATGCTTTGAATTGTTTACTATTTTCTTAAATTTACTAAATAATTATCTGTGCTTGCGAATTTACGTGAAATAGAAGCAAACTATTCAATATATTTTTACTAAATGACTAATCTTATCTCCAATGATCTAATCAAACAAAAGTAATGATTTAGCATTTCTTTGAATGCATTATGTAGAGACAATCTTCGTATGTAAGAATGAAGAAAAGAAAAATCATTTCCGCGGAAAATTAATGCAGATTATGAATGTAGAGTCGTCTTGTTTCTGTTGTGATGAGGACTCTCATAATTATTACGTCTGCTTTTCTGCTAATATTGTTGAATTGTTACTCTATAGATATATAATAGTATCCTTTTAAATATATTTTGACCGTAATACAATGTGAATTGTGAGAAAAGAACTACCTACAGATAATCTTTTAGTAAAAAAGTTAAAACTCCGAGTAAATTATATTTAAAACACTTCAGCATGAATAGCTAAGACTGAAAACGCAAAAGTTTGGTCACATAAAATGTTGATAAACATGCTAGTGACAAGGAAATAGTTTTATCTAAATCGTCCGATTTACCGACAACTGCGCTACATATTCTGGGTGCGTTCCAATTTTTTTTCCGGAAAGTCAAAATCTTTAATTGAGGATGTATTTTATATACATTCCATCTAAATATACCTGTGACGATACTATCACAGTGACGTTGGTTCGCTGACGACTCTGCCCACGTCAGCACCCACTGAATCACGCGCCTGCCTCCTATACTAATATTATTGAGATAGAGTGTTATATTTTGTCCGCCAATGACCATTTTATGAGCTCATTGGACACGAAAACAGTGTAGGAATGCTGGTTATCCTAGATTCCAGTCCAATTTTACGGAATAGTTTAAATTTTGAAGTCTTTTCTGTACGGATAAAATACACTACATACCTAAGTTATACTTTTGTCGTACTGTTATATTTTACTTGAAACAATAAATAAATGAGATATCGTAGTTTTAATGCTAAATTGCGTTATCATAATGTGGCAAAATCTTACCACATTTATTGCACTCCTTGAAAGAAAGTATATTGACTGATAAGGAGAAAATACATATGTGTAAATATGTAGACTATGTAGACAAAGAACGTCACAGAAAATTTATTGATAACAGTGAATAGGCGATAAGAGCTGCTAATCGTGATCATCCATTTATAGGTACAAAAGTAATTATTTGCAATAAAGAATATGCAAATTAATTAGAAATTAAAAGCACCTACCTACTTTATTTCATTTAAATTACTAAAGTAATAGGTAATATTTTAGTCTAATTTTCCGTCACTTTGCGAATTTTACTCTTATAACATTTGGGTATAATTTATTGAAAAGGAATTTTAGTGCTTGTTTTATGCACGAGTTATTACAATTTATCGATTTTAATGTATGTATATCACGGAAATATTTCTCATCCGCAAAGCGTTTTATGAATATTTGATCTTGCACGAGATAGGTGCCGTGCTAAACGCGCGAGGATCAGAATTCAGAACCGGCTTTGTGACTCATTCATTGTGTAGGGACTGTGGCCTGCGTGGACTCTGATTGCCTCTACCACTACGCACTTATATCCTCCCACTTATCTTGATGATACAAATAGTCGCGATTATTATCGAATATTTATCAAATAATTAGCAATTTTTAACAATATTTAATAACGGGGACAAGATGTTATTCTGAAAATTGTAGAGCCTTAAATTTTTAGAGCAAATTTTTTTTAATTTATTTAACCTTAATTATTAAATCAATATTTTAATTTTTACCCATGACGAAGAAAAGGTTAATTCTCTACCCTAATAGCAGCAAATGGTAGTAACGTGTGTTTCGGAAAATCCCCTTGATAGAGACTGATAATAAAAAAAAACGAATACCTACTTACATTTTTTACCTCACACTAAAAAATGAAACAGTGACGAAATAATAAAGATACTAGCTGGATATAGACAAGGCAATGGGGTAAAGCGAATAGGTAATGACCACCGATAACCGGCGCTTGGCACCGCACGACCGCGACATGTCTGGACATGAATCCCAAAGGCGGACGCCCTCCGAGGGACCTCGTGATAAACTCCGCTTGTTTAAATACTTCCATAATTCTCGCGTCTACAACGCATGTTGGAATATACTTGTACAAAATAACATTATTATGGGCTATGAAAGTTGTGTAAAGTATACACTTATATACTTACCTTACATCATCAAGTTCAATTCATTGCTATTTAAGGGAGCAAAGACAAGATGGAACACGTAAGGTCGTGTCTAGAAACATTATACCCAGAGGTCTTGTCACCACGCTTTAGAATTTTAGAATTTCCGCATCAGGGCAAATGAAACGTTTAATAGTTTGCATTTAAATCTGTTTTAGAGAGATTCCTTTTGGTCATGATAGAGTACGTTGCATTTTCTATTACTTACATTATTATTTAAAAAAAAAACATCACCTGGATCATTTTGGTAGAGTCACATGTGAGAAAATTTACTTATATAAACAAAAATTCAATAGGTATGTTCAGTATTTTGTAAATTGTATAATTATTGTAGGCTAGAATAAAAATGAACATACATTTTAGAAAGAAAATTGATTAGATTGCAGTATTGTTATCAGTGACATTGCCGCCAAAGTTCAGCGCTCGGACGGCGCGCGGCGGCGGTGCGGTGGCGCGGCTCAATCGCGTCTCTAAGACGTCACATGTATGTTTCATTTTTTATCATCTACATTCAACATTTGCTTCCTTATTCAATTTATGAACCACCTCACAATTTTATATTACACGCATGCAATTTTATAACAGATACGACGCATATAAGACTCTACATTTTTTAAACGTGTACGGGCATTCCTGCCCTTTATGACAAGCATGCATTTGCACATCCAAGAAATAAAAATGCGTTACTGTATTTTCACACAGGTTATGTAAGCAATATGAATTAAACATTTAATGCTAAATCGACGGTAATTGACCGCAGTCACCAAGAGCCAACGAATTTACTTGTGACGGCTTGCTGACGTCAGAAGCAATTATTGTTTTAGAGGATTATATGCAAATAAAGTGGTTCGATATTGGAAGTAAAAGAGCGGAAACACTAATGATTTTTTCAATGTGGCAACAATGTAGAGCGATTTATTTCAGTCGGACGCGGCGTGAATGTCCGCGGCGGAATTTCGGACGTGGGGAATCCGATTCCGTTAGCTTGGTGAGGTTGCGGTGCGAGGGAAACCGGGTACAGAGAATTAACTTTGCCACCGAGCTGCTTAGCAACAGGCTAGATACTTGTTGCCAGGTGGACGCGTCGCCTTCGAGACTCCGCGACGTGCCGATGCGGCCCTCAATATCATTATTTGCACAAAAGGAAAATTCGAGATATGTCTGACTCATAGCATCGTGGACTGTCGACGGCGTCGTTTTGAAAAGTATATTTTCTGCATTTATTTAATTTACATATATATTTTAATTATTTTTTTTTGTGAACGAAACTGTCAATTCACGTTTCAAGCGTCCTCTTACCTTGGAAGGTCATAATCCACTTGTGATAAGAAATGTTCCATATGCGGGCTCCATGCGGTAGTCACACACTGGCTTCACTGTATTGTACACGGTAATATTCATTAGTAAATTTCACTAGAACGATTGCCGGCAGCGAATAGGACTCCGCGATAGCACAGTGTGAAGTGGCGCGTGCGTCAACCAGGCTGTCGCGCGCTCACGGAACTGAGTGCGCCGGCGCTCCATTTGGGTCACTGTCATACTGTGGAGGGGCGGACACACGTTCGCTTCTGAAATATTAGCGTCCCGCGAATATGTTTCATCGACGCGGGCGTTTTCTCTTCTCGATGTGCACCAATGCGCTGGCTCCGTCAATCTTATCCGCGCTTTTTGGCGGTTCGACGGACGACGACACGAGACCTTGCAAGCGCGTCTGAGCGTTCTGTTACCTTCACACTTGTTACATTCATTTTGGATTTAATAGATTTCGTCACTATGCATTGAAAGAGACAAAAGAAAGTTCGCGTTTAAACTGCTCCTTCTGTTTCAACTTGTTTATCAGCCTATCTCTGCTCTATCTTTTCATTTGAAGAATTAATAAGTAGTATATACCTACTTTTATATTTTTTTATGTGAAGATAAGCCTATTGCATGCAAGTACAACATAGTACCTATATTTTGATACAGACAATTTTCTCATTTTCGATTGTGACTAAAGATTTATATTCTCAACGTTGAAAATACCGTGTGCCTGCCGTAATATTAGAGCATTCTCTTGTTATAATTTATTTTGGTCTATGAGATTTTCCATAAGCATATCACTATTACACACAATATTTTTATTTATTATTTTAGGTAGGTAGTTACTTACTTGTATAATTTGTTATGGATTAAATAAAATATTTAAAAAAGTCAAAGTTTTCATAGAACATATTCTTGATACAAGTACCTATATAAAATTATTAAAAAATCTTTATGTTTATTTGTATATTAGTTTATTAAAATGACCTCTTGAAGTAAACTTTAAGTTTTCCATCTTTTTATTTCACATTTATGACCGCTGTACACAGGTAGAGTAAACGGTAGAGTACTCACTATCCTACTTACTATACTAATGTAGACAACATTGGTAGAGTAGAGTACTAAAATGTGGTAGGGTAGAGTAGCAACTGGCAAGCACCGTGGCAGTATGATAGTTACTCTACTAAATCTGGTAGAGTACAGACTGAGATATGGTAGTTCACTCTACCGTTTACTCTACCCGTCTATAGCAGCCGTATATGTTTGGAAAGCAATAGCATAGTAATAAATAATAGATACATAATAATCAATTATGAAGTATACAAATTTGATATTTTATTTAATTCCATTTAATGTTTTGTTACTAATTCGTTACTTGGTAGAGATTCGTTACTTTGTATATTTATTACATAGTTTTGGATTAGTATATAATTTTAATATTTGTATAGTTGATAATAATTCACTGCAAAGTTACTCCTGAGAACTTTGCAGTGAATTATTATCAACTATACAAATATTAAAATTATATACTAATCCAAAACTATGTAATAAATATACAAAGCAGAGTTTTATATATTGCATTTGTAGATAAACACACCACTTCAGGATTTTCAGATTTTGTTTATTAACAATGATCTTATGATGGATAAAAATATACATACATATCTAATTAAATGAAACGAAAACAGAAGATGGCCTATAGTCCCGAAACACATCTTTAAATTGAAATTTATTAGGCATATGCCCGCATATCACATAATATTTATTTTGACTTAATAAGTGTAGTAGAGGAAATGTTTTTTGACTGAAGAAAAAAATGAAAAATTGAGAAGAAGCACAAGCCACATTACGCAATCTCCCGTGGAAAAGAGAGGGATTAATCAAACATTATGTAATATTTTTACAATAAAAAGTAGAGTAACATGACGAGAATATACAATGTTATTTAAAAAAAAACAGCGAATCGTCGTGACGTGGTCATTGGACAGTTTCCAATCTGGTTTGTTTGCGCCCTGTAAATATTTATGTTTACTAAAATTAAAAGCAAATTACGCAATAAAAATAAACAGTTTGAACAATGTCACGTGAAGATGAAGTATGGGAATTTGTCAAGCCAAATGTCTCGAGTCACGACATCTCAAAAAAGGGGGAGTGTTGGGGTGGAGAAAATATCGAAAAAGGTATGCCGTACGTCTAAAGTGATGGCCCTCTACAAGGTTACCTAATAGGCGATAAACAACATCCATGAGGTTATGAATATACTCATAGGATAAGTGCTTGCAACTTGCAAGTGAATTAAGAATTGCAATCCACTTGCAAAATTTTAAAATATGGCAGAACTAGCATAGGGTATACCTATGCTAGTTCTGCCATAATTTAAAATTATATACTTCTGCCATATTGTATACTTACTACGTGCATAATAGCTTTTGTTCATCTTTTACAGCGTTTATTGGCACTGACTGAGATATTCATATAAAATCGTTATTAATTTCCTTTTTAATCGACTTCCAAAAAAAGGAGGAGGCTGGCTCTATGTTTTTGTATGTGCTTATCAGCTTATACCTACTTTTTTCATTTGTTAGTCAGTAACGGATTAGTCAGTAAATATGTGCGAATATTTATGATCTTAGTCCTATTCCTTTACGCTTACATTGGCTGAATTTGTAAGGATGAAAGTAAATCTCAAGGAAATGCGGATAAGGACTTAAATAAAAAATAAACAAAAATTAAGTATTCAACGTGTTAATTTGCAGTAATTTTTTTGTAATAGGTACACATCATCCTATAGACATCATAAAAAAGCATTTTCATGTATGTAAATTGTATGATTTTTCCGACTTCATGTTAGCTATTAGCGACTGTTTACAGAACATGAACAATTTCTTTCAATGCACAGCGTATCAACATTGATTCTATTTTGAGGTCCATCGTATTTATGACTCATGGACTCATGACATAGTTACGTGTCTCGTTTATGAATTCTGCCTCTGCATTGTAAGTCTAATCAGCGAGCTTAACTTCCAAAAGAATAGTTTTAAAATTTACTAAATTCAAATATTTATCATGATAGTCTGTAGCGCCTATGTGATGTAATTTAGAGCTTCTCGATTCAATACCAATGGCAAAAAAAATCTATAATAATTCCTCAAAAGTCATAATACATGTACAGGTATGTAACTTAATATTGCAAGTGGCACTATTTAGAGTTAAGACCATTGTAATAATGCAGAATGCTTGCATCCAAATCTGTCTTACTCTAAAAATAATATGCACAATGCACATTGCACACTTCTTCTTTCAGTAATCCTTGGATTCTTCGATCTGGTAAGCTATAGAAGACTGGCATCTAAGTTTTACTTCGAAATCAAACAGGTCACCTGGCTGGTCACCTAGGAGACAAGGGTCTTTACGTGCTGTTTTTAATCAAGTTAAGTAGAGAGAGTATTCAGCAAATTAGCAATATAATAATATGACTAGGAGTCTAGGACCACGGTAGGTCTTTCCCACACGGATAGACAAACTTAAGTGAATTGAAACTAAATTTCTAATTTCTATTATTCCTTCTTTATTATATAGTCTTCTTGATTATATTATTTTTTTTCTGTAAGTATATATTCATTATGGTTTCGCTAAATATTTATGTACATGGTAGAAAAATATTATAAATGATGGTTTTATTACTTAGTTCTTCTCTTAAATTTTTCCGCCTCTATGCTCATTTTTTCTTCGAAGTGTCTAGTCGTCCGCTAAACGGATGAATAAAATAAATTAGTCGTCCGATTACCGGATGAATAAAATAATTTAATCGTCCGATTACCGGATGAATAAAATAATTTAATCGTCCGATTATTCGGATGACTAGATAACCTTTTAACACTAAAGCTAGTTGGGTTGGACTAAAGCAAAGGGGGCGCAGGACAAAAAAATTTTGATGGAGTTGGTGTCATTATAACACCTATTTATTATTGTTTTATCGTAAAGATTACGCTAATATAAGCATGTTTTATAGCAGGGGTTCCCAACCTTTTTTTGTCTACTGCCCACTTTAAGAATAAATTATTTTTTAACGCCCCCCTTTTTAAACATACTTAAAAACCGCTAAGTACTTATAACTGATTCGTTTGCTGCGTTTCAATAACGCAATTTTATAGTATTCGGACAGAGTATCTTTTATTGAAAATAAAACAAACATAATCAATTCTTATATAAAAACGAATGTGAAGGTTGAATCTGATGCTGTTCAATAAGTTTGTTGATATCAGGTTCCAATTTACTCAAAAACAGCCGCATGTCGCCACGTTCGGTAACACGCAAACGATTTCTCTTTTTAATAAGCAGCGTTGCCACAGCACTAAATCCACGTTCACACAAATATGACGATGGGAATGCTATCAAGAATCGTTGAACAATTGACCACAATCCAGGGTACAATTGCGGGATCGGTTTTTGTAGCCAAAATTCTTGATATCCATTTTTGAACTTGATTTTTGTTTCTTCGTTTGTTGTCAATTCTATAAGTTCTTCTTCCAGCTGAGGTGACATTGCTGTGTTGACATTTGAAAACGGATCCAACACCCAGTCTGGTATTTCCAAGTTTAAAATGTCCTGGTATCGTTCGGTGAAGTCAATGTGGAGGTTTTCCAAATGTTGGCAGTAGGCAAACAAGTCGTCGGTACTGCAGAATACCGATAAATTCGGAAAATTGTGAAACTCACGTCTGCCCATATTCTTTTTGTGCAGAAGCAGTTTGGCTGCGAAAGCAGCAACGACATTTTTTGTTTTAATTAAATTTAGTTCATCGCCTTGCAGTTGGAGGTTCATGTCGTTGAACAATTTATACAGGTCTGTCATGTAAGCTATATCATTCTTTGATGTTATGAGCTTGTTGCGCAGTTCTGTATCTTTAGTTTCCAAGAACTCTATCACAGAGTCAAACAGGTTGTAAAATCGCATCAGACAATTGCCTCTTGACAGCCAACGAACTTCAGTATGAAGCAACAAACGGTTGAAATCTTCGTCATTAGTAGCACAAAGTTGATGAAATAATCTATCATTCAAAGAGCTGCTACGGATTTTATTGACTGCTTTGATGACATATTGCAGTGATTGAAATAGTCGTTCACTTAAGTTTCTAGCAACCAAATGTTGTCTATGAATAACGCAATGTATAGCAAGGACATCTGGAATTTTATTCTTTAAGTATGCTATGAAGCCTTTATGGCGCCCTGTCATAGCCGGAGCGCCATCCGTAGCAACTGATATAATATTTTTCAAAGGAATCTCTTTCTCTTCACAAAACTTTTCCAATGTATTGAATATGGTTTCGCCTTTTGTATCTGTCTCCAAATTTCTGGCAAACAATAGTTCTTCACGTATTTTCTCATCTTTAATAAACCTCCCGTAAGATAGCAACAACGCTTCATTAGTTGGTAAAGTGGACTCATCGAGCTGAATTGAGAATTGACTAGTCCTCAGATGATTGCACAATGATTCTTCAATGTTTTCAGCCATTTCATCAATTCGTCTTTGCACAGAATTATTACTCAAAGGAATTTTTCGGATAATATCTGCGGCCGGTTTATGAAGCACAGCAGTTATTACTTCCTTTATAGCTGGCAATATTAACTCTTCTCCGATGTTGTGTGGTTTGCCTTTTTTGAGCAATTAACAAAGAGATATTGTACGAAGCTCGAAGTCCGTCGTCATCTTGCTGAGCAGCCGCCGAAAATAGTTTTGATACACTTGGCTGAGTATTATGCTTCTTCTCTAGGTCTTGAAAATATGCTACATTCTTGTCTTTCTTATCTGGATGCATTTTATTCAAATTATCTTGCAGTCTTGAAGGCTTCATTGCTTCGTTCGAAAATGTTTTTAGACATAGAAGACACAAAGGCGACGACGGGTTTGTGGGATTTTCAATAAATCCGAATTTAATATATTCCGCAGAGTATTGCCGTCTCTTCTTTTTTACTTCCGACATTGTTTTGTTTTGAGAAATACGTAAGTGTTGAAATCAAGTACTGCTTATCTATTATGCGCGAAACCGCAAATGAAAATAAAATAAATTTACGTCGTTTATATAGGATTGCATAAGCAGCACGCACCAACAGGAATAAGACAAACGTGCTTAAACTCGTTTATCTCATTCGACGCCCAATCGTACTCGACAAGCAAGAACAAGTATTATAGAACCAGCCGATTGATACAGGAATGTACAAATCGGATTATTTAACAAAAACTTGTTAAAACATGATTGTCCGCGGTCTATTATATCGAACCGAGTTTGAGCTATATCTTAATAATTAATATTAGTTGATGTTCACAAGATGTCGACTCTCGAAGTCGAGAGCTCAGTCGGCGTCTAAAAGTCTTCCTAGCTAGGTAGATGAAATTATAAATCGACCCCAAAGCCCTACACAACGCCCCCTTTTTTTTCTGGGTCTCTTACCGCCCCCCTTTAGGCCTGCAGCGCCCACAAGGGGGCGTTATCGCCCACGTTGGGAAAGACTGTTTTATAGGAACAACTTTTCTCTAAAATCAAAAATGGCCGAGATATTCGCCCTCAATTCGTTAGGTTAGGTTTAGGTTAGGTTAGCCTTTAGGTTAGGTTAGGTTAGGTTTCTTAAAAAAAAACTACACAGAAATAGGAGCCCCGCTTGGCGGGGCTCCGTCGACGCGCAAAAAAAATCAAGTTTAGGTTAGGTTAGCCGTTAGGTCAGGTTAGGTTAGGTTTCTTAAAAAAAAAACTACACAGAAATAGGAGCCCCGCGAAGCGGGGCTCCGTCGACGCGCAAAAAAAAATCAAGTTTAGGTTAGGTTAGGTTAGGTTAGGTTTCTTAAAAAAAAACTACACAGAAATAGGAGCCCCGCAAAGCGGGGCTCCGTCGACGCGCAAAAAAAAATCAAGTTTAGGTTAGGTTAGCCGTTAGGTTAGGTTAGGTTAGGTTTCTTAAAAAAAAAACTACACAGAAATAGGAGCCCCGCGAAGCGGGGCTCCGTCGACGCGCAAAAAAAAATCAAGTTTAGGTTAGGTTAGCCGTTAGGTTAGGTTAGGTTAGGTTTCTTAAAAAAAAAAACTACACAGAAATAGGAGCCTAAAAGAGGATAAAAAAACTACACAGAAGGAGGACCGTCGACGCGCAAAAAAAAAATCAAATACCTACGTGTGCCCTCCTCCCCCCTCTCCTCCCCCCACAAAAAACCTATAATACGTGCGGCAGTTCTCTAAAGAAACCCCGATAACCTAACTATATAGATAAATAGATGTTATCGGACGATTAAATTATTTTATTCATCCGGTAATCGGACGACTAATTTATTTTATTCATCCGTTTAGCGGACGACTAGCGCTGTCCTTTTTTCTTAGCGTTGATAAACAAAAAACACATTTGCTACTAAAAATCATACATTATTATTCGATATCTCATTATAGTGCATTGATCTTCATGACAATAAATTTCACTTAAGCAATCTATCACTGGTTAGTAACATGTTAGTAACAAACTAATTTGTGGCAGGCCTAAGGCAGCATTGCTCTATTCTCATTCATGAAGACGGCGCCGCGGAGTCTGCGCATAGCAACTGATATTGGTTGACGAGAAAATTCCTAACTGTGAACCCAATCAAAACGTGGAATGTGGCCTCGATTTACATTGTTTAAAATACACACACCGGCACAATTAGCGGAACAGAAACCGATGCGCGAGAACATCGTCTGGGATTTGAACGAATGGCAGCAGGTTCTCTTTACTGATGAGTGCAGAGTTCTTTTAAAACAGATCGATGGGAGACAGCGAATATGGAGACGCAAAGGAGAACGCCACATACAGTCTAATTTTGAACACACAGTGGCTTATGGTGGCGGCTCGATTATGGTTTGGGGAGGGATATGTTTGGGAGCTCGCACGGAGTTAGTGATAGTCACAGAAGGGACCATGACAGCAGATCGATACAGCAGAGACATTTTAGAAGAACATGTTGTACCATTTGCCCCATTTATTGGTGACGACTTTATTCTAATGCAAGATAATGCTCGTGCTCGTAGGGCACAATCGGTACAGGCATATCTGAGCCACGTAGGTATTCCGGTGATGCAGTGGTCAGCAAATTCCCCCGATATGAATCCGATAGAGCATGTCTGGGACTTGCTAAAAAGAAGGGTTAAATCCAGAATGCCACCCCCCAACAATCTGAATGAACTTGGAAACGCATTACTTGAGCATTGGGAGCGGTTGCCTCAAGAAATCATCGATAACATAATCTGTAGCATGCCCAGACGAATGGAAACCGTAATCAGAGCAAGAGGGGGAAACACTCGTTATTAATGTTGCTTTAATTTTATTGTTAAATCATTTTAATGCTTACTTTTTTATTTTTTGTGATGGTTCATAATCATCTGAAAATTTCACTTATTTCAAATTTCTTTATTTTTCAATAAAAAATAACGAAGACTTTTCAAAGTCGTTGTTAAAAGATGTTAATCAATTTGTTATTTTGTGTCTAATTACATTTTCGTCAAATATATGCGTTATTATCTCATAGTCTCACTTTTTTTTCTGTTCCTCTAATTGTGCCGGTGTGTATATAAACGATCGCAATTTAAATACTAACTATATTAGAATGTGTCTATTTATGACACTGGTATCAAAGGTTTATATTAAATTATTAAGGATACGAGTCTGATTTCGTTTCAATATAAGAGTTATGTAGAGTTAATTTTGATTTGTTCCTGTGGTTAAATAGATATTGTCAAACTGTTTATTTGTATGCACTTTCCACTTTCACCCATATATATTTTGCATCCACAGTCTTTCTAATGTTCTCCAATACTTCTCCCGTTTCCTGTTCGTCCTTGGATGACGACATAACTGAATGCATGGCCCTTGTTTCGGGGAGTCTCTCATCGACTCCTCTCGAAGCAACGGCGTAGCTTGCCGTTTTGGCGACAGTCATGTTGCTCTCCAACAACGAACCCAGCCTTTCCATTCTCACCTCACTCTCTTTTATATTTCCGTTCATATCTCTTCCATCCTTTTCGTCATTTCTTTCAAGACTTTGATTACAGTAACAGCAAATATCCTGAATTTCACGTAACTCTTTTCAGCAAGATATTGAAAAGAGTTCAGTTTGAGAAATTTGAGCTGGTCAAATGGTCATTAGCATTACCATAAAATTATGTTATAAAGAACTATGGTTCAGTTTTTTTTACATTATAATCTTAATATGGAATTATTAATTATAATTCGACGCTTTGATAGAGTGATACCCTTAATTAGGTACATACATGTGGACTGCGGTGAATTATTCTAAAGTTAGAATTAAGTAAATTAATTAACCATACCTACATTGAAATAAATAATTTTATCTGTTTTTAGTTAAGGGATTAAATAAAATTGATAAATAGGTACGTTGGTTTTTTGATTGGCTAAGAAATAGGTGTCCCGTATCAGTTTGATTTATTTTTAGTTTTTGATATTATGTTGCACAAATTCCATTGCAATTTACAATAAGGGTTGCGTTTCTCAAAGGATGCTGTATCATCATCATCATCATTACCAGCCTTAGTTCGTCCACTGCTGGACGAAGGCCTCTTCCAATAAGATGATAATAAAGATGCTGTAGGTATAAGTTAGAATAATTTATTTTGTAAATTCAAAAGTTAAAAATAAAATAAAGTTATCAAATGGAACATTTTTTTTTATAAAATAGATGTAATAAAATTAAAATAATCAGATCAATTTTGAGGGTCTAAATATTTGTTAAATATTTTTTTTTATTTTATTAATAGCTACCTATTAATAAAATAAAAATATATCTATCTTTTATAATAATAATAAAAAAATAGCCAGATCTTGGTCATTTTATTTCAAAGGTAAATAAATACAGGACTTTTTATTTAAGTAGTCAATTCAACCATGTCGTGACAAAGTAGGTAGATATCTACTGAGTACTGAAATTTCTGGAATAATTCGGTTGCCAGGTAGAGGTCCAATAATTAATAAAATAATCATGTTATTTGTAGGTACAAATATTTTACCTACCTACCTATAATATGTAGTTATGTAATGAATGAAATTATTTGTTTGAACATGGTTTGAACATAACAATTATTGTTATTTCTAATCATATACCTAATATACCTTATACCTAATAACTGTTCATTTCATCTCTATTTTCATATTTCAAGTTTCAACCTACCACGTAGGTACGAGGTACCAAACCAACCATAAGTCATTGCGGCTATAACATTATTATCGTATAACATAAGAATATAATTATAATAAAGACATATTCGCTGATAGTGATATTAATATAAAATATCATGCGTGATAGCAGGGAGTGATTTGTGTCCTGCTATCTGCTGAACTCTTGACCTAGTCGCTTCTTAGTACTTTATCGGATACAGTGACTAATAACTTCAATATTGAAATTAGTAACAAGACCGTTTTGGACTTGTTTCTTATTTTAAATAAATTTTCATTACACACCCTTGTGATGAAATCGAATCATATCCATTGCTCAGTATATTTGTACCTAAGCTCTTAATCATTCTAATCTTATTATTTACTAGCTGTGCCCGCGACTTCGTCCGCGTGGAATAGTGACTGCATAGTAGTTACTACTTAACTTAATTATTGAGTAAACACGTACTACCATAAATAATTAAAAGAACTGATAGTAAAATTGATTACCGAACTGAGCTAAAAAATAAAAAAAATAAATGCCTAATTAACTTTCTACGTATTTCTTTTAAATTATGTCATATTATTTTTAGGCACCAGGGGGGAGGCGAGCAAATTTCTTCCTTCCTTGTATGGATGTTATTAACAATGTATCGTGCAGCAACTGATCAGCTTAATCGATACTCAGTTTTTATCAAATCCAGCACCAAATCCAAATCAGATCTTTCCTGTCTCACGCATGTAGTAATTAATTACCGTTTAGACCATGCAATAAAAATTAAATTAAAAAACACCCAACGCAACGAAGCAAAGTGCATAGAAAAAGGGATAAATAATTTCACAAACTTCCCGACGATCTTTAAAAATAAATACCATTTTAAATATTTATAAAAATAAAAAAAAACAAAGTCGTCGGGGCTGCCATGCCAACATTATCATAATATATCATATACCTCTATAAATATTTTTTTTATAATGTTACTTAATTTTTAAGATCGTCGGGAAGTTTGTAAAATGATTTATTCCTTTATCTTCGTTGCTTTGGGATTTTTTTTTTTTAATTTTAAAAATTTTAAACTTCGGTTTCTTATTTTCATGTAATATTTTCAAGTGAGCGAGACCGAGCTATCAAATGTACCTCCATATTACATTCCTACATCATATTGATATCTATAAGTTTGTTGCTCCTTGACATCTTTTACGTTGGGCCGTAACCGTGCACAAATTGTAATGGACCACAGTGGCAAAAGAAGTGGTATATTTAGGAAAAAAAAAATTCCAAGGGCCAGGCCTATGTGGCTTTGAGTAGAGTTCAAAATTTCCAGGGTGTGGCTATCCTCTCGCTCCCATAACTCCTCTTCTTTCACAGACTTTCAACCCTTCCCTTTCCACCCCTAGTAAATGGCAGAACCGATTTTGATGTAAACCATATCTAATTGTACCTATATGTACATTGTACACGTCATATCCTGTCGTTTGATGCTCCATTTGGTTTATTTATACCCACTGTCGCCCCTAAAGTGCCCTAAATGTAATAAACGGATGAACCGATTTCGATAAAATATGACTAATTGTAATTCACACGTTGCCCTTTCATATGCCCCGCTTGAGTATATTATTTGACCACATTCGATTATTGTTCATTCCCACTTTTACCGCTGTAATCTAATAAATGGATTAACCGAATTGGATAAAAATATAACTAACTGTACTTCACCCGTTATGCACTTTCATTTGATATGTCACTTGGGTATATTTGACAACAATCGTTTTTTTCATTCCCACTTTTACCCATATATGTATAGGTATAATAAATGGATGAACCGATTTTGATTAAATATGTCTAATTATACTTTACACGTCATGCCCTTTCATTTGATATGTCACTTGAGTATACATATTTGACAAAATTCATTTTTTTATTACCACTTTTATACCTATATCAAATAAATGGATGAACCGATTTTGATAAAATTTGACTTATTGTTACTGATAGGTCGTTCACTTTCATTTCACTTTTACCCCTATATACCTAGATATAATAAATGTATGAACCGATTTTGATACACTTTATCTAAGAACCAGCGTCGGAAAATATGCTGCCTAACAAAAAAACCGCATCTAATTCGGATTACCTGTTAGCGAGCTACGGTGGCACAAACAGACACACACACACACACAGACAAACATAGCGATCAAAAACTTATCACCCATCTTTTTGCGTCGGGAGTTAAAAATATAATACGACATAATTTAAAGGACATTTTATGTATAAAATTTACCTAGAAAAAAGCATAATTCTAATTTGACCCCTTCCCCCCTACTACTTCAGCTTACCCCACTCCCCCCCCCACCCTTGGGGACTTTCGATATGATCACCTGGACATTTATAGGAATAACTGTAACAGATAACTTACGTTTTATCGTACACTGTACAGTGTACAATAAATAGAATGCCTTAGCAAATGTTCGCCGTGAATACTTAAATAGTCATAACTTTTTTGTTTACGAACCGATTGACATGAAATAAACACTAAATGTTAAATGAAGATTACTCCAATATATTAGTGAAAACCGCATCTAAATCGGATAAGCCGTTTCTGAGATTAGCGTGCACGAACATACAGACAAACAGACAAACAGACAAACCGACAAACAGACAAACAGACAAAAATTTTTTTAACTACAGTTTTGGGTTTGGGATCGATTTAATAATAACACCTGCTAATTTTTTTTTTCATATTTTCATTGTACAAACACCGTTTTTCTAGAATTTTATTATATGTATTGATTATTCATATTATAGTTCAACGGTATCTCCTAAACTTTATCGCAACAACATGGACAAAGGCCATTTACACGACCTAGCAACAGACGATGAGACGACGCAATAAGTTTTCATTGTAAAGTTTGGCTTTGTTAATTCATATACAGTTCTCCTAAATTAATAATGCGCATGCAAATCTTCGCTAATTGTCGTATTTCCGAAAACACTCGAATCATTGAATCGTAAGAGCCCTAAACAATGCACTTGCATTTTACACCTTGTTCAAAAGAGATAGAAGTCAATTCACGGTCATACACAATCAAAAACAAATCGGGCGGTAGGTGACGGTAGCCTGTCAGTCAAAAAACTCAAAAATCCGTCAGTCGTCTTTAAATATTGGTGGGGACTGCACGTGTTCTCTATGTGTGGAATTATATAGAGCTGCTATTACATACCCTTCTTGTTTTTGTTTTTAAATGTGAATTGAATTAATCGATGAAATGATTTACACAGGTGATGGCAGTAGGGAAAGTGAAAATGAAGAAGGGCATAATGAAAGTTCCGATGTATCTAAAATGTCAGAAATAAAGATAATCCCTGATTTTGATTGTTTTTATTTTTATTTTTTTTGTAAATGTCATAATATTGAAGAATAGTACTGTAAATACTTTTGAACTGAGTTTTTAATGATTAGATTTATATGGTTTAAATGTAAACTTGTGTTTGAAAACCATATAAATTTGTAACCATTTATATTATACAATATAAATTTTGTGTTATTTAAACCTTCTTTTATTCCATCATTACACCAGCTTCAGTAAGACACTTTAAAAGTACTATAAAATTTTCCAAGTAAATCAATCCAACAAAGATATATTCGCAATAGTGGGGTTATCCTCGCTATTTACTTACAAGAAATTATCGAAACAAAATTGTTACTTACAAATCAATATTAATCTCTTTTAGCACAAAACACATAATTTGACTAAATTATGCATGATGAAAATGCATTTAACCACTCTATATACCTACATAATATGTATCATATGTATGATATTATCATCTTCGGACGCTCCGGGAATATGACAGTTGCCGAACAGTGACGAAGATTTCTATGCGCATTATTACCTTTGGAGAACTGTACCATTTTTTTGTATGGGTTCATGGTGTAAAATACTAATTAAATATTAATTAACGCATGTAAGATTTATTTATTTAAAATAAAAAAATAAAATAAGTAACTTACCGCCATTTTCCTGTACCAGCAGGCCACAGAGTAAATAAAACTCGTGATCATAAAGTCCGTATTCATGCAGATTAATAATAGACCACCAAAACATGTTTTACACCGATTAATAAAACGCTATATAAAAACATAGGTCGAAGCAAAATTAGTAGGATATCGGCTACATAACAGAAGTCAATGACGTGACTTCAGCACTGTTTGACAACACATTAAAAATGACGCAGATTTAATCTGATTGAAAAAAAGCGCGGCAAAATCATGGCTGGTTGGGCGGAGAGGGGCGGGACAGGGCGTAGCGCCCTTAGCGCCGCCCCCTAACTCACCCGCCTGCGCAGCCGCAACAAAGAAAAAAAACAGGGACACCTCTGCGTCACTCAAGCACTTGCCTTCTACCTCGATACTCACATGAAATTAAGCCATTGCCGGATGCTTTATTATTAAAGTGTTGCCTCTGTTAAAAAAAATCAAAAATATTTTTTGTGTTGGCACACCACTTCAGTGTCGATTGATGACTCACTAACTTGTCCTCAAATCTAGTTTCTAACATCCGTGATTTTTTTCTGATTCGGTCTGTCTATATCACAAAAAAGGCTTGCCTTCAACATTGCACGTTTTTAAAATTGGTAATAGAATCAATCGGTTGTTCAATATTATAGTTAAATACATTAGAGGCGAAAAATCTAATCTAAAAATTCACTTCATCACGTAGATAAGTCGTTTTGTTGATACAATTATTTATAATATAGGGATCTGCAAAATGTAGAGCGCTGAACATGGGAACTTTCAGTATTCCATATAGCTATGTATGCTTGATACTTAATAGACATATCTACAGGAATAAATTTATGAGAACAAATATTAAATTAAGAATAAAAAACAGCAGACATTTAATTTGCATATTAGTTACGATAACGGCATAATACAAATGAGACCATTAATAAGACTAATAGATAAAATAAAAATGCACCTGCGGAAAATACAAAGAGTGAATTTATGCAATTTACTTGCATTTTTTTTATGATAGCAATAAAGAGCATGAAGTCGACAAAATGCATGTCTTGTCGGCAGGTGAGGTGAATCATTCTGGTGACGTCACTAGTATGCCTATTGGGAGTCCAAGTTCCAACGTCCGCGCAGTTACCAGCCTCTGGCACTTCCAAAAAGTGACGATTCATTTCATTATTTTATTTCCGTCACAAAAATAACAATGCTACATATTGTTATTAAAATAATTTCAAAATGTATGCTAATTTGTTTCATATACCTAATTGTACAGTAATCCATCAATCATTATCATTTTTCGTATATCTTCATTTATATCTTGGTATAAATATAACATTCAGATAAGTAATCTCATTATATATTATATAACTAATAACTATTAAAAGGAGCAATATAATACTGTATTTGTGTAAAGAATTTGGTCAAAAATTTACCAAAGAAAACTCCACATGCTTTTTATAGGAAAGGAGGAGTGACGCAATTGTATTTTAAAAAGGATAAAAACTCTGTCGTATTATATGAACAGTGTCGCGTTACCAGCCGTAAAATCCAATCAAAATATACTCCACGTAAAATTGGTCTTTTGTGAGGCTTTTCTTATAAAAGTAATAATAATATAACGTTTGACCAGCACATGCGATCTGTGCTTCGGAGGGTGAATGACCGCCAAACCGCGCTAATACGCCATCTTGGATTCGTCACGCAGCCCGCGCTTTATGTCTTTGGACTTTGCGGCACTCTCTTCTAGGCTCAACATTTTTATTTAAAACGCACATATCACGGTCGCGGTGTATCGAATTAAATATTTTGTAAATATTAAGATTTGGGCTTCGAATTCTCCCGAAGCAAAAAAATATTTTTGTCAAAGGAAAGTTACGAATATACCTAGTATGGACACAATTTTGTGGTAGAGCTATTAAGAAGTAGAACTTATGTGCTATGCAGTACACGTACCTTACTCCGGAAAAAACTAAGGGCTGAAAAAATTAAGGCTCTAGAATTAGAAATTTTGTATATTGCCAATGTAGAGCCACAAATTATCTATCGTTTTAATCAGTTATAATAGTCTAGATTATGTTTGGACTTTGAAAAAAGTTGAAAATATTTTGGATTACCTATTCATAGGAGGTAATCGACATATTATTTTTTTTTTCAAAAATCAGAAATAACTTCTCATTGTTCTGGCAACTGCAGCTCAGTTAAGCTCTATGTTTATTACTCCTATATAATATATTTCACGAAGTTATTGATTGGTGACTTGCTAAAAATAACATTATACATAACTACATGCTTTTACTTCCATAATTATTAAAATACATAATCAAAATCAAAATGCTAAGAACATCAATATTATTTCCCAAACAAGTTTATAAAATTCGACCTTGCGACTGAAAAGATGGCGCGTAGGTTGAAGTTTTATTAATGCTTATTTATTATTTAATAAGCAGTCTGATGAGCTAAACTGGATAAGTGATTCAGAAACATAATATCTACAAAAATATTTTTATAATGGCTAAGAAAGATAATTACTTGATAATGGTGATATTATTTTTACATTCAGGCTTTCCTTATACTTACCTGCATTTTGTAACCATTGTTGTAACATTTTTAATCAACTCTACATTTCTGAAGTTGTAAAATCTTAATTTCAATTTAACAATGCTTGAACTTGGTACACTTAAATGGTGATAAACTATTAAATAACAAGATACCCCGGCCTTATCACTATCATAAAAATTAAAAATAACATTTTTGTTTAACATAAAAAATCCCGGGGAAATTAAAGCAAAAACCGATCTACTTATTTGGGAAAATTCTTTATGACTTGTTTAAGTGTAATGAATGATTTTATCTAGGGTATGATAATGATATAAGATGTAACTGAGTAGGGTATTTTCAACTAAGACATGATTACTAGATATAGATGTACTGTGATTGAATTATCCAAAAATATAGTAGTGCATGTAGGTGACATTCCATGTGCAAAGGAGAAACTAGTCGGACAGCATTCAGGGCTCGCCCTTAGCCGCCGTCGAGGCCAGGTACCGTTGTTGCCAACGCGAGCTTAGAAACAAAAGGGTTGACAATCATATCACATTCTGTAAAAAGATACTAATTTTGTGTACTAGTACCCATGCTAGTACCTAAGTGTAAATCTTAACGGAACCTGAGATTTTATTAAATTTCATGTTTGCAGCCGCTTCGTATTTAAAACAAATTTAAAAAAGCCCTGTAAAATTGAACTAAGTAGCCCATTGAAAACATGGATTTTTAGTATTTTATTGGATTCAGTGTTTTTCTTAGCATTTATTACCTATTTTAATATTCCATATTATTCATCTGTTTTAATGCAATTACAGTATTCTAATTACCTATCTAATCAATTTGAAGGGTAACTTATCTTATCAGCATAATTTACCCATTTAGAGTTGATCTAGTTCAAATTGATAATATTTTAGACTGATTAAAAAACTATACACCTCTATCAGGTGGATTTTTGTTAAAATGCGTTCGTGATATCAACATAAAATATAACTTTCTACTAAGGTAATAATAGACGTGTACTAACTTCATTTTCACTAGGTAAAGGGTTTTTGGTACGTTTTTCCTTGGTACAAAATGTGAGGCAAATCTCATTTCTTCTTTCATGCAAATGTTTAATTCTTCATCAGGAAATAGTTCTTTCACTATTAAACTGTTGGAATGTTGAAGGTTGCTGAAAGGTTTTAAATAGTTGGAAATAATTTTTTGATTAAAATTTATTTATTCGATTGGAAAAAGGAGGAGCTGAATTATTTTATTAATGTAAGAACACATTATATTATTGACCGAGGGGCCGGGTGAGGCCATAATTATTATTCGCCTACATCCCGGGCAACTTTTCATAAATTGATCACAACAAATTAACAAAGCTAGTATGAGTAGCATTGTGTGTAATTGAGTATCTCTAATCTAAGGTCAAGTTTAAGGAAATGTTATAAAAATTGCACGAGTTATAGCCCTGATCGAAATTCATCTAACACCGTATTCATAGACTAGCACGATCTGTGTCCTATTGGAACTTCTAGACACTGCCGTGCGAATTCAAGCATTGAATTTATAAGGCCCATATACTATCTAATGTCTAGCAAATATCACGGAGTCGCATAAGAATGTCACATTATCTATCTACGGCTATTGAATAACTTAATGTATGCAAAGTGATATTTTTATAATGATATGATATTTCACTTTGAGCATCAGATTTTAAAGCTGCTGCTGGGTGGTTAGAAATTAGAATTGTCTAAGATGGTAGGTATATTATAGGCCCCTGATATTCAAATATCTAAAATTAGTAATTACATACAAAGATTTATTCAATCATACTTCGATAAAATTATTTGAAATCTACTAACAACTACAACACAACTATCCATTTTAGCCTTATTGAAAAAATTAACAGTAATAATACAAAATCTATATAAGTATCAGATCACAGTATCTGTAACTAAAGAAACTGCAACAATTTTTGTAGTCGTGTGATCCTAGAGAACATTCGTCGTGTTGGTGACTCACCCACACTATGGGAGCATGCTATAGGAATAGCCGGCCTTGAGGAATGCCGCCCTGTATAGCCGACACCGAGTTGCTTACCGCGTTAGCGGCATATCACAAGTTCCATCTTAGCCGAGCGACGACCCCGATTGGTGTTCTTTTTTGCTAATGCTTTTGAATAACAACATTCAGGAGTTATTTCGCAATATTTTCTAGGTATGAATATGGATGGTTCTAAAGATAATATACGTCTGTGTGTGAAATGAAAGGACAGGGGACTATTAAAATCCTCCAGTATAATTCAAATGCGGATGGATATAACATAATATTATATGAAAAAAGAAATTATGAAGCAAATTTAAAGTTCTTAGCTATGTATAAATCACAGATAAAAATTCCATTGAGGACATCTTCCAGCCCAGACAAGTTATCTATTTAGGCAAAACTTGGCTAAACAAAGTAAGAACAATCTCCACAGACAAGAGTTAGGGTGACAAATCAACATCGAGCTATGCTGCGCTGTACTGCGCTGTGCTGTGTTTGGTCAACTCGCTCGTTTAATATTTTAATGAGGATACAAACAACCCATGCTGTGCTGCGCTGTGTGAGGCTACGCTCTGTTTAAAAACGCAGCAGTCTCGAGCGAGGCGCGCTACCCACCGTGCTGAGCCGCGCTGTGCCGAACTGTGCTATGTTTTTATGGAGCTCTGCCATGCTGCGCTGTGTCTTAATTCAATTCTTCAATTAAATTCTCCGTATTTTTCACGTATGGTGTGAGGTAACAAGCTACCGTGACTGGACTCTTTAACGACAAAATAACACATAAAATATCCATATCCGCTTCTTCTTCACTTTCATTCTCATCGGATTCAACTATGTCGTAATGTTTACGTTTTTTTTGAAAATAGGGTCATATTTGACTAGATAAACGACTACACGAGCTGCTGATTACTTTATACTGAGCTAGATTGTTATAAACGTAGCTTAAGAAACACAGCACAGCACAGCGCAGTACAGCGCAGCATCGTTTTAATTGTTAAAAAAACGTAGCTTAAGAAACACAGCACAGCACAGCGCAGTACAGCGCAGCATAGCTCGATGTTGATTTGTCACCCTTAGGAATTAAATAAATCGCACTCAAATTGGTTCTTCCGTTTGGAATCTTCGTAAAACAAAAGAAACATAGATACACACTCAATTTAATTACAGTAAACTAAACTTTTCAGATTTAGAATGGAATTCATGGTGAACTTAATAATTTCTTAATTTAATTATTAAGGAGCCTAATTGATTTTAGTTATTTTACAATTCAATTAAGAAATTGATGACGGTAAAATTAATTATTAGCATAACGCCTATCTATTAATAACAGATTATTCTGCTCACGACCTAAAATGATGCAATTCCCAGAGATTGATTCAGTCATTTTGTGAGAGCGTATTAAGCACTGAATCATCGGGTTGCGTGATGCGTTTGTTTCGCCGTTTCGTAAACAAGCTCGTATGAATGTTTCCTAGTCATCGTTTTGTAGTCTTTGTATGCTTCTCACTGATTGAATAACTTATACAACGTATTTACTTCTAATAGAAAGTTCTGGTTTGCCAAAATACTTCCTTGAAATGTTTCTTAACCCTTTTTACAATAAGTTTTACAATTATCAAAATATTGCAAGCGGCAACAAGATTTGCAGTTTATAAGGAATTAGGTATATTTACTATTAGTAAGTATATGATCTGAATACTTTGCCAATAAATAATATGGTCCTAAGTAATAAAAATGCTAAACTTTTTAAGGTAGAGTTGAGGTGCGTATTTTTATAAATTGTAAGTATTTGTTATTTCATATCCATATACACATCTATACTAATATTATAAAGAGAAAAGGTTTGTATGTATGTATGTATGTATGTATGGTTTTCACGCATAAACTACTGGACCGATTTTGATGAAATTTGGCACAGATAATCTATAGACCCTGAGAAAGAACATAGGCTACCTTTTATTGCGAAATATGTACCACGGGCGAAGCCGGGGCGGACCGCTAGTGGTTCATAAAATTGAAGAAGAAAAAGAACAGCTTCAACAAACAACTCCAATTCAAATCTCGATATCTATACTAATATTATAAAGCTGAAGAGTTTGTTTGTTTGTTTGTTTGTTTGTTTGAACGCGCTAATCTCGGGAACTACTGGTCCGATTTGAAAAATTCTTTCGGTGTTAGATAGCCCATTTATCGAGGAAGTTATAGGCTATATATCATTACGCTACGACCAACAGGAGTGGAGCCACGGGGGTGAAACCGCGCGGAGCTGCTAGTAAAATATAAAATAAAAGCTCCAAATGTGTTACTAAGCGAAAAATTAGAGAGCCGGTAGAGCAATTCTGGTGATATTTATTTTAATACATATGCACATTATGTTTATTGTTCTTATAGTTAAATTATTGGTAATATTCTATTGGGGAAATGGCTTAAAACATAATTTTTCAGTAGACACAACTAAATTTGTCGGGTAAACCAGCTCAAAACAATGTCCAAGGTTCAGATATGATTAATTCATTCATTTAGATTTCCGGAATTAAAATGATAAGAAATATAGGTACCTAACTTCAGTTGCCCATTTGGACATTCTCTATATTCTCAAAATAAATTTATAAAACATGGAGGTGTACCGAAGTCCGAAATACGTGTCGGTGCGGGCGTCAACGGACTAGCCGTAGACCGGAACGAGTAAGTAATTTTATTTTTTAATTTTAACTCTCTTAATATTTTTTATGCTGCTTTTACGACCAATGCATTCACCTAATTATCATCTTAAATCATGTAACAGTGCACTGTGCTTTTTAATTACAATGACGAGGTAGAGTTCTTCATGCTCGGCGGTAACTTTGCAAAATAGACCAATTGAGTCGATCGAGTTGAGATCTAGACAATATCAGTTCACAGACGGTCGGCCAGACGTGAAAGGGGCGAGGAAGGTGGGGGTGCAGACGGCGCGGGGGAGCGGTGCGGCGGGAAGCAGAAGGCTGTGTTACGTCAGATTGCCGCATCCGGGTTCGCGGCCGGCCGCGGCGGTCGGCGCACGCGCCTTGTATCACTTCCATTATCCACGTGATAATAATGAACAGGTGAAGAACAGCACTAACAGAACCAATGCAGAAAACATGTCATTTATTAATTATCACAGCTGAGAGCAGCAGTCAGGGAATATTATGTTCTATAATAAGATCACTTTTGCCTAATGCTTCTCATTCATCTTGTAACCTTTCGTATTGAAAGTTGTCAGACATTTAGTTATTGATTGTAAACCATTACCGCATAGTAACATCCGACCCATATGTTCCACTGTAGAAGTTAGAACTTACCAATTTACCATGAATCATTTCTGACATAGTCAAGTAATGATTATGCATAATGTAATGAACAGACCACATCCTCATCCGACTGGAACAGTATAATTATAATAAGTTTCCGTTTATGATAACCTCAATGTCAGTTCTTCTCCCTTTAAAATATTGAAGGCGAAGTAAAATAATAATAAAGGGTCGAAGGATACAAGATGCGTCATTTATAACACAAGTATAATCGTCCCTATATAATCATTTTAAGGTTAGCAGTCAACCGCATGATATTTTCAAGTTTGTTGCCAAGCCAAAGCTTCGCTCGGCAACTCGGAAACGCTGACATTCTAGGACGCGATCTCGACGAAACCATTCTCCATCTCAGTCGCACGAAAGGCATGATTCAATCCATTCATATACATAACCCCTTTATATACAATACCTAAATGCCTGAGTTCACAGACTTGGCCCCAGACTATACATTTTAATTGAACAGTATAACATCTAATTTTAATCAAAGATTATCATAAAATATATGTTATGTTAGTGAATTTTACTCATAAATTGATAATTTTATTTCTGTTTCTTTTAAATATGCACATACTTAACAATCCAATGGTTGTATTATCAAATTATGCATTAACTTTAAGAATGTAGAATTCTAGAAAAGTAGAGATAGTTGAAAACTTAAATCCGAACGCTATATTTATAATGATGGTGAGATTTAATTTGATGTTAATTCAGTTCATTAGTAAACAGTCAGTTTACTAATGAAGTGTAAGTGCTCGAAATGAAAGTTAGTTTATATAGAAAGGTAGGTATTAGTAATAGTTCTCAATGAAAATCGTGACTTGATATGAAGGCGATCGGTATCGATATTGATATATCGACATTTTCAAAGCTTTTAATGTTAGCGCAGATTTCAGATTTTAAAATGATCACTCTGTTTAGTACATACGTAAAATCTGAGCATAACTGATAAAATTGTTATAAACCATAAGTGTCTTGTTATTTATATTTCTATGTTATAAACTATCCAGATGTGGTATAGTACCTCAAGTAATATTTCTAATTCTATTTCCATTTGGGCAATTTGTTTTCAAGACCCCTTAACATACCGCACCTTAGAGCATTAAACCAACATATATATATTTTTTGCCTAATTGCAGAGATTTATTTTAGTTACCGTTTTATTAAAATCGCCATTGTAACTTACTTTTTGGTTTAATCATAATCATATAATCATTTATTCACCATAAAAACAAAATTAAATACATAGATTAATTAATTAAACATAAAAAAATACAAGGATATTATAATAGAAAAAAGGTAATATGATCTGCAGATGGATATTATAATAGAAAAAAGATAATATGATCTCTAAATAGTTACAGTAGGTACATTTAAAGTTTTTTTTATATATCCAGTCCATGTTCAAGTTGCTTTTACTAACCTTGCTTTATTCTAATTTAAGCCTTTTTTTGTACATAGATGGTTTATAGTAAGCACAAGTAAGTATACATTTATATGATATTAATAAAAAATCAATATTTGAGCGATGTATTTGAGCTACATATTAGAATAATCCAAAACCAAAAAGCTCTCACTTCACAGTTGTAATCCTCCAATTTTTCTATTTTCAGGAACAATTTGTTGATCTAAAGAGCTTTTCCAAATTTAAATATTGCTTTAGTTAATTGTATTTTTATGGGACCAGAAGTTATTTCGTTGTTATGTGGAGCATTGAGTGGTCCCTTTTTTGTTAGCTCGTCACAAAAACGCCATATAGCTCGGCCCGTGACAATGTTGTAGATAGTTCGCATACCAGTGTTTTATGATCCGGCAGAATCTTCTGGCATCGATCCAATAGCACCAATAGTGCATTTTTGCTAGCGGACCGGTTACCGAAAGTTGCGCGGGCGCATAACGGAGTCTCGGCGAGAGGCGCGGGATCCGTGGGAAGAGCGAGATCCGGCTGTGCCAGTTGCCAGTTGAGCCCAGTTGCCACTTGCGCCACGCCTTTCACCGCGCAAGGTCGCTCCGCGGCCGCGCCACTTTCTTTTATAATATAACCGCTCTGATCGCGGACGGAATGTGACACCCGAATTTATGCGATGACGTCACGCCAAGGTGATTCACCTCGTCATTAACGAGCCGAGCGACTCCTGTCACGGCTTATCGCGGCCATATGGGATCTATTGAATAGATTATTATATAGGCGTATGCGTGTTAAATGTCATAGAAGCAATAAAAATAGATTCAATGGAACAAACATACAAAAATGTTGTGTGGTTTTATGAAACCACGGTAAAAGTGAAACTGTTCGAACGGTTCCGAACACTGCTTTGTGTAGCGCATGTCGCGTGTCGGTCGGCTGCCGAGTAGGTATACCTACTCGGCAGCCGCGATACACGCGACATGCGCTACACAGACCAAAAAGTTTGAGACGATGCAATAAAAGTTTCACTTTAATAATGTAATAATTTTATCCTGGTTCCTATATTTCAATCCACCTGAGCATGATTGTTTGATAATATTTTTTGCTTAATTGCAGAGATTTATTTCAGTTACCGTTTTATTAAAATCGCCAATGTAACTTACTTTAATTAGAAGATTATCATATTACTTACATGAAACGTAACTTATTCGTAAATTATAATTTTTTTTTTTTTTTTTTTTTAATGTCAGAGCAAGCAAAGGAGCAGGTGGGCCACCTGATGTTAAGTGGTCACCACCGCCCATAAACACTTGTAACACTAGAAGTGTTACAGGTGCTTTGCCGGCCTTTTATGGACAAATAAGGACCTAATAATAATAATAATAATGGACAAATTGTAATTAATTTATAAGAATCATTATTAATTTAGACACTCTTTGTTACTGACTTACAAAAATAACTCAAGTAAATTATGACAAGGTAGAGCGCGCGAGTAGATAATATTTAAACTACCTACGACCTGAGTTTCTCAAATTTGCATCTAAAAATTACTTTATACATTTTTTTGTAGATTAATGTACGTATAACTAAAATTAGTGGTTGTGTAATTAGATATACTAAAAGTTTATGTATTGAAGACATTAGATATTATATTAAAGTCATAGAAAGTGTTCAAACAAAGCTCCATTGAAATACGGTTTCGATCAAATTTAATCACGTATCTATTGAATTAGGAATAAAAAGGCGTGACTGTATCGAATCGATATTGCCAAAAAGCCGGATGGCGGTCCGACATTAGAAAGTGACGGAGGCACATCCG
The DNA here is from genome assembly GCA_029959065.1 of Colias behrii. Classification (NCBI taxonomy): domain Eukaryota; kingdom Metazoa; phylum Arthropoda; class Insecta; order Lepidoptera; family Pieridae; genus Colias; species Colias behrii. Next base: position 4,627,215 of record JARWMC010000013.1, read on the forward strand.
CAACGTACCGGAACTGAGATTTTGCGCGCCGGAATTCGGTTACATCATCAATGAATTGTCGACTCAATGTCTCAAATTAGTTGCCATGTTATTTAATACTAGAGGTCCGCCCCGGCTTCGCCCGTGGTACATATTTCGCAATAAAAGGTAGCCTATGTCCTTTCTCGGGTATCAAAATATCTCCATACCAAATTTCATGCAAATTGGTTCAGTAGTTTAGGCGTGATTGAGTAACAGACAGACAGACAGAGTTACTTTCGCATTTATAATATTAGTATGGATTATAACAAGCAAGGATTGTGAATGGAAAGTTTACATATTAGCTATATCTAGCGCAAAAGCTACGCCATACGTGGCCGCAAAAGTGGCCGTGGCCGTAAAGAGTGCAATTTTTCCGAAGAACTCCAAACGTTCTACTGTTACGCCTGTAATTAATACAATTTAGACTGCATGACTTCCATTATAAATATTGCTCTCTATATTGCATTGAAAACTCAAAAGTATGAACGATCACTATAAAGATCACAATGATGCCAAGTTGCAGTTATAAAGCTCGCTCTGTTATATAACCGTTGATTATAACATTGAAGAGATTGATATTAATTATTCCTTCTAAAATAAAACAAAAGTTAGCGATCAGAATTCTTGGTTTAAATGACTTCAACTATAAATTACGCCCTCAACAACTGCCCAACTCACTAAATAATTTCTGAGTTAAGCCTGGATGTTCGATCCAAATAAAGCTTATTTAATTTCAAGGGTTTTATGTATTCTTGTTAAATGTTAATAGACATAAATATATGGTACCTACTGGATAAGAGCATTGGTGAGCATTTTCGATGGAGGAGCACGTATTAATTTATACGACATACAAGTTCTCAATCCTATCCTATCCTATCCTACTAATATTATAAATGCGAAAGTTTGTGAGGATGGATGTAGGTATGTGTATGTTTGTTACTCTTTCACGCAAATACTACTGAACCGATTTCAATGAAATTTTGCACACATAAAGAGGGTAACTTGGATTAACATATAGGATATTCTTTGAACAGGTTTGATATAGGTTTTTCTTTGAAAACGCGGGTGAAGCCGCGGGTGGAAAGCTAATATAAAAATGCGCAAAACTCGAGAACGGCAGAACCGATTTCCTTAATTATTTTTTTATTCCTTGAAGTACAAGGATGATTCTTTTGGAGAGAAAACGTAAACATGTACCATGGGCGAAACCGGGGCAGACCATTAGTACATAATATAATATACTTAAATATTAATAATTTAATCATTGTATATCAATTGCAATCAAATAGGTAGATTGGATACATTTTAATTTTACTATACGCGAATTGCATTATTTCGATCTCAAATTATATTTGTTAGATTAGGTTAAGTTTCATTCATACGTATCGTTCTTGCAAGATCGAACTGCACATTTCACCATGTTTATTCGTAAATATGAAAAAAATTCCTAGAGAAACGCACTTCGATAGCACTCAACCACGACTACGAGCGCTCGCGGCGGGAACATCGTGTTGGTCCCACCTGTGCCTACTGTTCCCACTTCGTTGTTCGCACTCTATAGGTAGTACATATATATACTCTTAGCTATATACAACGACGCTTGCAACGACGGAAACAAATTTGATTTTTTTTAAGTATGTACATACAAACAGTGTGACAATGAGCTATTACTAAATCAGGCAAATTTCTCAAACTACCTGAAATGTTTTTATCGACATCATTTTGCGTATGAATATACTGTAAAATATTATACTTAGAACAGATATTTTTTTTATTTTGAAATAAAACCGAAAAGCCGATACAAGAGAAGATATAGAGTTCGAGAAGTGTGCCTGATTTAGTAAAAGCTCATTATCACCATTGAGATATACATATGGAGACGACACCGCCTACGCCATATGGCTTAACTGCACGCTCATTTTTTATTTGTTTTAAAGTGAAACGCATCAAATATGCCTTCGTGTGTGTTACGATATTGCACAATTATTACAAATAATACGGAAAAGTGCAAAGGAATAACTTTCATCGGTAAGTACCTAACTAGATACATAATAATTTTTAAAACTTAGTTAGAGCAAAAAAATGGCGCACAGATTTTGTTCGTGGTGTCTCCTCCATACGTAGTAATATTATCTCAATGATATTATCACACTGTTTGTATCGTAGACAGAGAACTGTCTACGGTTTGTATGCATTTCCTGCTCGGAGCAATTAACAAGCCTTGTTAATTGCTCCGAGATTTCCTGAGAACATTTACTATGGTAATGTTTATTTTTTTTTTTACACCATATGAAAGTAGAGATTTCAATGAACAAAAGGCTCCCCAAGTTTTTGAAAAAAGCTGATATTTTGACGGGTGAGTTTTCGATTGAAAATTAGGTTGTTTTTTTGGTATTAATTCAAAATAAGGCGAAAAAATAAATATTTTCAATCAAATAAATTACAGTGTATTTGGGACATAATAAAGTAAGTTCCCACTTCCCGAACTCGGATTGACCGTAATTTATTTTTCCTTACATTTTTATCATATTTTCCTCCTTTTCTAATGGGTTTCATCCTACTGCGATTTTTTTTGTTTCAAAATTATCGGCACTGGTCTATTAGTATTTTGTCCATTTACGTCGGGAATAGCTTTCCTTTTTTAATCTTACAATTAACATTATTTTTTTGGGTTCATACATTTTTTCATAAAAACTATAATACTATTAATTACATTTGAAACACTACGGTCTACTTTTAATGTAAACTAGCGGTCCGCCCCGGCTTCGCCCGTGGTATATACAGGGCTACAAGAACCATCCTCGTACTTCAAGAAATATAATAAAAAAACAATTATCGAAATCGGTCCAGCCGTTCACGCGTGATGCCGTGACCAAGGAAAACGGGTTTCATTTTGTTATATATAATATATAGATTATTGTGGAATGGGATACTTTATTATATGAACTGAAATAAATGAAAAATTAGTATTCACCTTAGAGTATATATACTATCTATAGACTGCGAACAACCAAGTGGGAACAGTAGGCACAGGTGGGAACAACACGACGTTCCCGCCGCGAGCGCTCGTAGTCGTGGTTGAGTGCTGACGAAGTGCGTTGCTCTAGAATTTTTTTCATATTTACGAATAAACATCGTGAAATGTGTAGTTCTATCTTGCAAAAACGATACTAGAAAATACACAAAATTGAAATCCAGTATCACATTTCATCGGTAAGTCGATTGTTATACTTATTTTTATGAAAATAAATCTAGCATCGCGGGGGTGAAGGGGAGGTGGGAGGCGGACACGCGCAGGCTCGCTCGCGCACCTCACTGCCGCCACGTGATCGTAGTGATGTGACTTGACCAACGCTGTACTCGATAGTTTACAAGAAGAACTATATTTTAACATATTAATTATTTAACTTTAAAATTAAAACTCTTTTAAAAATGTATTATAAATAATTTTGTGGTGTGTTTTGTATTATGAATACGAATGTATTATAGTGTAAATGTAAAGTATAGATTTTGAAGATTTTTGTAGGTATAGAATGGATAAAATTAATTAAATAGAAAAATTATTAATATAATTTATTATTTAATTATAAATTATTTCTTATTTATAACTAACATTTTTAAAACATTATTACTTATTATTGTTTGGTTTATTATTAAAAAAATAGCACTAAACCCGATCTTTTATTTTATTAACTTTATTATTTAAGACTAGCTTACCGCCCGCGGCTTCGCCCGCTTTGTCTAAAAGCTAATAAATTATATACGAAAACCTTCCTCTTGAATCACTCTATCTATTAAAAAAAAACGCATCAAAATCCGTTGCGTAGTTTTAAAGATTTAAGCATACAAAGGGACATACCTAGGGACAGAGAAAGCGACTTTGTTTTATACTATGTAGTGAAGTCCACACGTTTTTCTGATATTCCAATTAAACATATTTTTATAAAGTATCTACTTATAATAATTAATACAAGAAATATTCAAATGAAATAAACACACTTTATTCAGTTGGTAAACAAATTTAAAATTAAATATTTATACTTTATTCATACATTTCTCCTTTAATAACATATTGAACATAAAATTTACTTAAGATACATATATTTATTTACATAACTTATCGATAGCTCAACACGCATTTGATACCTACCCATCCCTATTGGTCACACACACATCTATATAATATCTATAGCTCATCTGCCTACGATGTGCACTAAGCAATTTGTGCAATACACGCGCTCTATACTAAATATATACTCTAAGGGCGGGGGCACACGATGCGTTGCGGCGGCGGTGCGGCGCCGGAGCGGTGTCGCTGCGTCGTCTTACATAGAAATATCTGTGGCATGTCACACGATGCGCTCCGGCGCCGCACCGGACTTGTAACCACCAAGACGAGGCGGGGAGGGGTGAATGCGGTGCGACGTCGGAGCGGCACCGCTCAGTTGTTTTGCATCACAAGGAAGGACACGCTTTGCAACCCTGCTACGACGCCGCTGCGACATAACAACGTTACGGCGCCGCACCGCTCGTGTGCCCACTGACACGGTGAAATCTTTGCGGTGCGGCGCCGCAACGCATCGTGTGCCCCCGCTCTAAGGTATTTACTAAAACGTCTTTGATTTAGATATTTTTGGTTAAGGCATTCAAATGCTTTATAAATATAAATTTATAAAGAATAGAATAGAAAAAATTCGTCCCGCCTCGTGATCGAATTTTTTCTATTCTATTCTTTATAAATTTATGTCTTTGATTTAGTTATAGACCATAGACAAATCCAAAAATTGACAAGCTAGTCGACAAGTAGTGAATAGTGATTGACAACGTTTTGACTGGTTTGGTTTTGGCTTTGACAGACAACGGATGTTATTTTGTAAATGAAGCGTAATTTTTAAAAATATATTCTCTTAATTGTAAGAATACGTGATTATTGTAATATTTTATATGATATATGGCATTAAACTCTGTAATTGTATGTGACTTAAATAACTTATTAAATATTGTTCATGAATAAGGTTAGAACGACATTGAAATAATTTGGTAAACATGGAGCAGGATATATCTTCGAATACTAATATTAAATCGGAAGAAACAACAAGTAAAGAAGATGACAAGAAACCCTCAATCACGTAAGTCTTAATATCCGCAGTCTTGAGTATTTGGAAACCTTATGAGTATACATCATTTACTTAAATTTCAAGGTGCTCAAATGTTCCTGAAGGCTTATTTGATACATCTGCAGCGAAAAAACACTTTAGTAAGTTCGGCCGAGTGCATAGGATAAGACTCCTTCCTAAAAAACAAATGTGTGTGGTAGAATATGAACAGCCAAGCTCAATTCAGAGAGCTGTATTAAATGCAGGTGCCTATGATGGCTTCATGTTTGACGTCACACGGACTAAAGCACGAACGTAAGCATAATTTAGTTAAAAATTATCTAACAATGTTTGTCATGGTTACTAATCAATAATTATAAATGTTCTAATTGTATGCTGAGGGTAGGCTGAAAATTTAACACCACATGCTGACATTGTAAAGGTTTCATACTCAATTTGCTTGCAAGTAATTTAATTATGATAAGAAGAGTTCTTTTTGTTGATTGTAGTAGAAGAAGAAGTAAGAAGGATGATGATCCAGATTGGGTACCAGATTCAGATGTGGAAGAGGAGTTATCCGCTATGGGTGGTATATCCACATACAGAGTACCAAGACAAAAAGGTTAGTTTTTGATGAACACTATTGTAATGATATTTTATACTGATTCAATAGTAGTTCAAATAAATTGATATTGGATAATATGTTCTAAGAATTATGTATGTATTTACAGTTTATTCATGTTGCTGTATTTGTCAGGATAAAATTATTTTAAATTATACTATCCTATTTCTGTTAAATTATTCTCATTTTTATTTATTTCAGCCATGGAAATTGATTCACCTAGCAAAGTAACTCGAGTCAAAAAGCAACCCATTTTAAGGAAAAAAGTTGAGAAACCAATTAGGTCTATACCAGTACAGTAAGTTGTTTGATTATTGTAAAGAATTTGTATTTAATAACATGCATTTGTATTTTGTCATAGTTATGATACAGCTGATTTATTTCCTATATTTATTCAACACTTGTTAATTCTTGTGTATTGGTAACCTGGGAGAGAAATTACTTTTGTTAAGAAAATATTAAAATAAGGTGCATGCTAATATATTAAAATGTTTGCACATGCTGTCCACTTATGGGTTTCCTTATCTGTACACATGTGTGTGACGGGCATTAGTAACTAATTCAAAGTCTTATTTGCAAATCAAGCATATTGTTTACTTATTTTCCCAAAATAATTACTTAACTAATAATTATTTGAATCGTTATAATTTCAGGCCTCCCCCAGTAAGTGGTAGAGAATCACCAGTGATTGTAACTGCACAAACCACATTGAATACAACAGAAGCAGCGTTAGAGCTTCACCAACTGCGCTCTAAGGTGTCTCTAACACCTGACGAGAAATGGAGGATATTGGACGCCCGGGACAGGTACCTATGTTTAGTAATGTTGTTCTATATGCAATAGCGTTAAAATGTGTTGCATCCTAGTCAAAGGTGGCTTGACATAAAACTTATTATAGTTGGAATTTTATGATCGTTCTTTAATTTTTTACGTCTAAGACGGAATGTGCTACTATAAATAGTAATGCATACTCAATTCTGAATATCACTTTCTCATCATATTCATAGACAAGTAAATATTATTATATGTATAAATAGTTTTATTTTTCAAATATGTACATACTTTGACCATATTTTGATATTTTCAACAAAGTTGAGTATGTTATTCTTTTTTTATATTTCTGCAGATTATCATGCAAATAATTTTTTTTTAAATAAATAAATTGATTGTTACAGAATACTAAGATCATGGGGAGGCGCTGGTTCAAGGGTGAAAGCTGGTGGCGCAACAATAGGGACATGTCCCGACATGTGTCCAGAGAAGGAATTGTTACACAGACAAGCTGAACACCAGGTTCGCTCGATAATTAAAAGTTTTGATTATTTTCATGGAATAAATTGAACACTCTTTTACTTTCTTAATTATCTTAAATATCATTAATACTTTATTTGAAATTGATTCAAAACAAATAAGTTAAAAATACTTAATATTTTTTAAATATATAGGTAGTTATATAGTTAAGATTTGATTAGTTTAGTTTTGATAAGTAACATTCAAAATTGTGTAGAGTTCATTTCTAAGAATATTTTAGGAATCCTAACTTGGTATAATAATCACTTACTTCATAATGATGCATCCTTACAGGTGATGACGCTAGAAACAATAGCTGATTCTGATGGGCTGTTAGAGCCTTGGCGGGCAGTGAAACAATACAGTAGGAGTTCAGCCGACCAGGAGATACCAATGTGCTACGAACTGCGGCCGGCGGCTGTGCTAATGCGGACATGCGCCTATTTGTTACATGAAATCGCTGATACTACACGACAGGTAAAGTGATGGTTTTAATAGTTGTTTTATAACAATTAAAGTTTTTTAAATATTTCTGTATTTTTAGTTTGACTTTGTTCACAACAATATTTATAATACAATCAAAGTCAATGACTAAATTCCATAATTTTGTCTATATTAGTTAAAAAGAAATTATTTCAATTGATGCTCACTACATACACATATTCTACTCTAATATATCTATGTATTATTTTTCAATTCAAAGGTGGGCCTTGCCGACTGGTTCCACTTCATGTGGGATAGACTGAGAGGCATTCGCAAAGATATAACACAGCAGGCTCTGTGTTGTGCAGGTAATTGTAATAAACATGTTTGGTACAGCAAAATATGATTGAAATGCCATTATGGTTACATTAATAGTTAATTATTTTTTATACATGCTGCTTGTTGACTTTTTACATGATTATTGTTAAAAAACATTATATTATGTTTCTAGATACAATTCATCTAGTTGAGATGTGTGCAAGGTTCCACGCTCACTGTGCGGCCCGTTTGGCGGATCTTGAGCACACACAATTCGACCAAAAGTTGAACACAGACAATCTTACCAAATGCCTGCAAACCCTTAAGCACATGTATTCTGATGTGAGACCAGAACAGAAGCCGAGAGAGGCAGAGTTTAGAGGATATATAGCACTACTGAACCTTGGTGATGCTAATTTTTGGTGGGAGGTAAGAACCAATCTTTTACTTTATTCCACATATTTAGTTAGGAATATTAATCAATTGTCACAGTTGATGGAAATTTACGGAGCTTATAGGCTGATATTTAATTATGCTTCTCAAGGAGTTATAAGAACAAAAAATAATTGTTTCTTAGGTTAATAGCCTTTTCTGTTACTATATAAATATTTTCTTTTTATTACAGATTAAGCAACTACCTAATGAGATACAAAAATCAGAACCTATCATTTTTGCTGTGAAAGTGTTCACGGCGCTAGACAACAATAATTACGTACGTTTTTTCCGCCTAGTCCGTGATGAAGCGACTTACCTTCAAGCGTGTGTACTCTTACGCTATTTCAACGATGTACGAGCCAGAGCTCTAGCGAGAATTGTCAAGGCATATGCCCCAAGAGGAGGTTCAAAATTCCCCGCCGATGATCTAATGAATTCCCTTGCTTTTGAATCAATTGACAGTATGAAGTCTTTCGTTAATCATTATGGCTTACGTTTCTCTAAAAATGACTTTGAACTCACAGTTATTTTAGACCGCAATCAATTCATTGAAGATAGTGATCCTTACCCTATAGCAAGAGCGCGCAATCTTATTGAATCTAAGCGACAAAATTCCGTAGCAGAAATTATATCTGGAGGTAATCTACCGAAATACGATTATAAAAATCACACCTTACATACTAGTTTTAATCCAGATGGCAGATTAAAAGAATCCTCATTGACAGCTGCGGATCTTGGTTACAATACTATAAACGATAGTAATAAAGATATAACATCGTTAAAAATGGAATTACAAAGGCTTAATAACAACAAAGGTGGAAAGAATGTGTTTATAACGGATCAGGTATTAGAAAGTAAAAAAATTATTACTGCCAAATCAGTCTCACCAAAACCACCATCTGTTTTCGTTCCAACAAATAAAAATAATGGTGAAAAAACTTATTCTTTTCAACCAGCTATTCCTATAGAATTGCCAGAAATAATCAAGGCATCGCCGGAAAAACTAATTGACGATAATGTTAAGAGCGCATTTAAGTTTTCTGAGCCACAGAATACCGAAACATCTGGTAAATCAAATTTATTTATGTCTTCCATTAATAAAAATGTTTTTAATACCAGTTTTGTGCCTAACAATAACAAAGCTTCTGAAATGAAAGACAAAGCAACTCCGCAAAATATCTTCAAAGCAAATCAAAATGATACTCTATTCAAAAAACCATTAGGAGCTTCAGTGTTTGCTCAACCTGCATTGCACCAAGAAAGTGAAGGTAAAACATTGAGTAAGAATTTGTTTGCCAATGCGAATACTAACGTTTTTGCTAAGAAAGATGAACAACCAAATAAAAACATTTTTGCAAACACGCAAAATTCCAGCTTATTCAGCAAACCTGCAGATGTAACTACCAATATATTCGCAAAGTCTATATCAGAATATAAGTCAAGTGATCCATCAAATGTATTTCGCACATTTGCAAATCCAACCACTGATGTAAATATCTTTTCTAAAGGAATTGATAAACCTGCCTCAGTTTCAAATGGTGAAACTGGTACATTATCTCCTGGAACTTTATTTAAACAGGCAAATGATCCATTCAGTACACAAAATAAGAAATTTTCTGTTTTTCAAAGTAAAAACCTAACAGTAGCCGAAAATATATTTAATACAGTAAAGCCAACTCAGGCAGATGACGTTTACGAGTTCCATGATAATGATTCGAACAGCCAAAACGCAGATCAAATGCAACAACAAATGGTGGAAAAACAAATACAAGAAGAAGTGCGAAAGGAGCAAGAAAGAATACGAATTGAGGAAGAAAGACGGAAAGAGTTAGAAATAAAGCAAGAAGAATTAAGACGAGAAGAGGAGAAACGTAAGCAAGAAGAAGCAAGGCGTAAACAAGAAGAGCTAAAAAAAATGGAAGAAATGCGGAAAAAAGAGGAACAAAAGAAACAGGAGGAACTTAGAAAAAAACTAGAAGAAGAACGTCAAACAGAATTAAAAAGAAAAGCTTTAGAACAAGAAAGAGCTTTTAAGGAAAAAGTGGAGAAAGAGTCTCAAGAAGTTCATGAGGAGCTTATAAAAGAAGTAAATGCGGAAACTGTTGAAGGCCTCCTAAAAGAGGAGTTGGAAAAATTAAAAAATCTTGTTGCTGATGCAAAGAAGATTACTGATGAAATATTTTCTGAATTGTTGGAAGAAACATGTAATGCTGAACTTAAAGCTGAAATTTTCTGGACTAAGAAAGTTATGAAGAAATGGTTTCATGTTTGGAGAAAGCAAATAATTCGTAATTTTAAAAGACGACGTCTCCTTGAAGATACACCAGTTTGGTTAACTGATAAGACACCATTGGAAGAAGCCAAATCTCTAAGACGGCTCTCTGAGAAGGTGGCTTTAGCTCAAATGAATGCTTTCCACAGAGGTTATAAATTTAATGGGGAATTAAAGGAAATACCACAACCAGAGCCCTACAATATTGTCGATATAATAAGATCCCCACTTCTAAAACGTATGAAATATATCAATTATCCCTATGATAAATGCTTTTTCTGGAAAACCACAATCGTGTCGCCTGGTGCATCTAAATGGTTCTGTAAGAAAATAGAAATACAAAAGTGGTTAATTGATGCATTTAAACTGAAGGGTAGTGAAACGATGGAAAATTATATACATGCGGAAAAACAGACATGGAATAATTTAATGGACTTTGCTACATCTGTAACTTTAATAAATCAAGAAAACCCTCTCAATACTGGTGATGCTCTTGAAGGCACCAATGGAATAATATTTTACATGTGTAATGATATTTATGATATAAAGAGCATAGAAAATATTTTAAATCAAAAATACCGCTACCATACGGTCCCTATAGCTATAATAACAACACAAATAAACAACACAATATTCCAAAATGATCTTCAAATGAAGTTATCCACATATGTAAAGACTAATATTATATCGGATTTTAGAATATATGTAGTTGATTCGACAAATGTAGCAAATTCTCTAGACATTTATACAAAAAGTGCATTAAAGTGGTTAGCTAAAAGATGTCCAAAACCACCACCACTCGAAATTGATTCCTTGAAATCTATTTGTCAAAGATGTCTTGGAAATGAAATCTGGCATAGATTAAAGACAGATAATGATACAAGGACACAAGATGTAATGAAGGACATTCAAAAGCTAGTACAATATTATAATATTGCTGTTGATAAATTGACGAATGTCATTACAGATGAGGATCTTTTCAACTATCCATCATTCCCAGTGGAATTTAAGGGTTATTTAGATAGCACATCGCCATATCCTAAGCCATATGAATTTATTCCTAGCAATGTAAAACATGCTGATAATGTAAATGCTGTTAAAAATATTATGAATAACTTAAAACTGAGTGTTCCGAACACGACACCGTCTCCAAAGAGCGTTCTTAACATGCAGGATCAAGTTCGTCAGTATTGTAATCAGATAGGTTGGTTTGAGAAACCAGAGACAGTGACTTGTAAAGTTGTGTCGCTTTTGCCACAAGAGTTCATTGATAATAATATACCATGTGATCAATTAATAGACTTTTTTGAACAATATAATGTAGTTGATATTGTCAATATAATTGTATATGATAAAATAAACATTCTTAAAAATTTTGAAAATCGGTATGTCATGTATGATAGAACAGTAATGGATGACTACCATAATGTAAACTGGTTATATGATATTGATCTAATAACTTCCCTCAAACATAAGACTGTTGAATATGAAGATAATTTGGATTATTTCATACAAGCGAAACGTCGTAAATTGAATGAACCTAAAGAACTTCTGCAATTGGAAGATAAGGACTATAGTATGGTTGAAGAATCTATACAAGCCGCAGATAAAAGTATATTAGAATGCACCAAGCGTAAAAATGTTGTGATAGAACTTGAAAAAGAGCTTGATGAAAGAAAAAAGAAATCTGAAGAGTTGGAAAATTTGCTGAGAGCAGCCCTTAATAATGTTTAGTCATAATAATTATGATCCTAACCTTTTTGATGTATTGTTAGATATTATTGTAATGCATGGCAAATAATTGAATAAATGGATTTTTTTTTATATATTTACGTTTTTTATTCACCTCTATGTATAATATTAATATTGAAATCAGTTCTGTAATTTTACTTTAGAATAAAGCAGCGCCTAAATTATTCAATTTGGTAGAGGCCTTATTCTGATGATGGATGATAAATAAAAATCAGTGTCAAATCAAGCACTATCTGCTTCCGAATAGAATAAAATAAATACATTTATTAAATATTTACTCTTTTACTCAAGAACAAATGACATAAAATACAATGAATAAGAACAAATGTTACATTTCAAAGTATACAGTATATTTTTTTATAATCTATCACAAAGAGCTTACTCCCAAATTTTTTATTGAATTGAAGCTTTAAAGAAATCTAGAAAGCCCTCTACATGTAAAGTTAGGAACTGTTAGCTACAATAACAATATTGACTATAAACCTAACACTAAGTTCCAAAAACAACTTCAATAAATACAATTATTGTAAAACATAATAATCGAAACATATATCTGCGACTGCCCAGGACTGTATATCAGTAGTGCAGTTATGGGCAGGCTGCGGCTGGCACAACTCCCACAACACAATATCAAAGTTCATGTAAGCCTCCTAGAGGACCAGGTAACTTCATTCTGATGGTACCCGTGAATTATGTAGAGATACGGCCACATATTATATAGTAGTAACAGGATAATTTCCATTTAGAAATTAAAGACTTTTTAACGGATTTTAAACGCGATTTATTCATTCTATTATTTTCCCGACGTTTCGAACACTTTACAGCGAGCGTGGTCACGGGGAGACTGAGATGTTATACGTCTTGACGGTCATTCAAAAATTGCTGTTTGTAAACTACCTCCACCTATTCCTCCGTAGTTGGTATGTGGAGTATTTTTCCGGATGTTGGCAGTATTGGCTGATCGTGTCTTCTAGTCTTTTGGTATGTTTGACATGGGGTTTTAAATTCTTAATAACAGGATCCCAGGTGTTAGAAAGTTTCAAACCATCTTCTCTATTGAAATTTGGGTGTTTTTTAATTTCAATAGCCTCGCGCACAAGTCTTGGAAAAAAATTTATTTTCTCTGGAAAGGATTTGTGGTTGGTCGAATCTTATGAAGTGGTTGTTGTCCAGTGTGTGTTCACATACCGCAGACTTCTTGTGACGCCGATGCTTGATATCCGCAATGTGCTCCTTCAGTCGGTTAGCAATGCTTCTTTTTGTTTGGCCGATGTATGAGAGTCCACAGTCACAGTCTAACTTGTACACGCCTGCTTCTTGTAGAGGAATATTACTTTTAATTGGTCTCAAGAATTGGTTTATCTTCTTGTGCGGCTTATATATAGTTTTAATTGAAGCTCGTCTTAGGATTCTTCCAATTCTGTCAGTAACTCCCTTCACATATGGTAAGTAGGCCGGTTGTCTTTCAACTGTATGTGGCTTCGTTCGACTCCTGTGATGCTGTGGAGGCGCCTGCAGCTTGTTGTTACGTAGTACTCGCTTGACATGCTGCAGTTCCCCGCTGAGGTGGGCAGCATCACAGAGGTGGCGGGCTCTCTGAAACAAAGATTTACCGACAGAAGCTAGTTGGCAAGGATGGTGGTGAGATTCACCATTGAGGTACCTATCAGTATTAGTGGCTTTCCTATACACTGTATGGTTGAGCATGCCATCCCGTCCCCTCATAATTAAAATGTCAAGAAAGGCTAGACGGTTGTTAGTTTCTAACTCCATAGTAAATTGGATGTTTTTATGTATGGAGTTAAGATGATCTAAAAATGCAGGTATATGTTCAGTAGGGAGTATTGTGAAGGTGTCATCTACATAGCGTTTGTAAAGTCTCGGTTTGACTGGTGCTGTGGCCAAACAGCAATTTTTGAATGACCGTCAAGACGTATAACATCTCAGTCTCCCCGTGACCACGCTCGCTGTAAAGTGTTCGAAACGTCGGGAAAATAATAGAATGAATAAATCGCGTTTAAAATCCGTTAAAAAGTCTGTAATTTCTAAATGTATAATACTCGCGTAAAATCAAACATCAGAAAATACTAGGATAATTTCCAATGATATTGAGAGGAAATAAATAGAAATTAGGAAGGTCAAAAAACAAAAGCAAATTAAAATCAGCTTTATTAAAAATTATATAGTTGTTGCATTCACAATTACAGTAGAACGCCGATTATCTGAATTAATTGAGACCGGGGTCAATTAGAATAATCAGACATAAAGTAAAACAAACTGTTTGCACAAACATTTTGTTTAATCAATGTTGTATTGTAATTACTAAAATATTATTTTTATTTATTTAGTCCTCACACCTTTGTACAACATTAAGGCAAGCATCAACAAATTCAGTAAATATAGGTTCTTGCATATATTTCCTCATTAAGATATCAGGCTGAGGACATTTATCTAACTCTTCTAAAATTTCTCTAACATGTGGATTTTCCAAACATCTTCTCAATTCTGGTGATTCTTCTGAAACAAGAATAATGTTTTTATTTAAAAAAAATATTGATAAAGTAGTTACTTACCTTATAAATTTTTATTAAATGGTTTTATTGGTTTTCTAGTTCTTAAAATTATGAAATGAAACATGATCTAAATTAATATTTTAACAACTGTTCTAATTATACAGATGTGGATACATAAATAGGAAATTTACCAAGCAATTTAAATTTATCTACTGGAACTGTGTCTTCTGTAGGAAATTCATATGTAGGGGTGGTCTCTTTTGGGGTTTCCTCTGGAATGTTGGGTGGTGAACATGACGACTCTTTGTGGAGTTTGCAACAGTTTACCGAACAACTATAAAAGGCATACAGGGTTAGACAGAATATAATTTAGCAGCATACAGGAATATACACAATATACTTACTAAGGTTGTCTACATGTGGGACATTTATATTTTGGTAAACTCCCACACTCGATACAGGTTGGAATTACCATTTTCATGATAGTATTTATTACAAGTAACTTAAAATTACAAACGGCCGACACGTCACAGTATTTTTAAGGTGTATTTATTTCAGGAAAAATCAAAACAAACAACATGCTTTGGATCAAAGTTATGACATATGACAATCGACAATGACATTGACCAATGACCATTTGTCATTTGTCATATATTTCTGACATTTGTAATTTTAAAATCGTTCCAGCCTTTTAAGACGTCCACTGCAGGACATAGGCCTCCCCCAAAGATTTCCATAACGACCTTCAAGTCTTATCTATTTGGGGGGGAAAAAATGCCAATACTCACCACGCTTGGCAGGCGGGTTGGCGAGCGCAGTTAATGGTGGGGGAGATCATGCATAACGCTGCTGCCCGTTTGCATGTAGTTAACCCTTAGTCGCCTTTTACGACACCCACGGGTAGAGATGGGGTAGTGCTATTCTAGGCCGGCACCACACGGATAATTTATTTATATATGACTACCCGGAAAATTCAGCATGTGGCGAATTTCGGAACTAATGCTAATATATACGATAAAACTTTATTACATAACTAGCTATTCCGCGCGGTTTCACCCGCATTGCTCCGCTCCTGTTGGTCTGTGATGATATATAGCCTATAGTCTTCCTCGATAAATGGGATATCTAACACCGAAAGAATTTTTCAAATTGGACCAGTAGTTCCTGAGATTAGCACGTTCAAACAAACAAACAAACTCTTCAGCTTTATAATATTAGTAACTATAGATATATATTTTGATTTGATGACAAATGTTTGGGTGTGTTGTTTGGTGCTGTTCACGGTGTTGTTATACTTTTTTCCCATTTACAGCCTTTTATTTCTAATCGTTCTAATCCCATTTTTTAAACTCAAACGACCTAAATAAATTTATACAATTTCTAAAGATGGAGTAATTTCCTGAAAGTAAGAAGATCAGTTTATCGGTTTTTTTTATAAAATCCCTAAAACAGGAGATTTTTGCGTCGGTACAGCTTATTTCATATCACAACCCCCGACAGTGCAGTATAATATTAATAATTATACTTGTGTGTTGTGACTTGTGACACGTTATGATTAGAAAAAGATCACACAGATTCTTGTCGTGACAACATGCTATGCAAAATATTAATGTAATGAATGTTTCACGATTTATCTTCATTCTTCATTTCATTGTAACAATAAAATGAAATAGAGTTTATTAATCATGTTTCAGTCTGATTTCTTAGCTAATAAAGGCTAAAATAAATAGGTACCGATGATTTATTATACGAATTTTATGCCGTAAACAATGCCATAATGTAATTTATTCAAAGATCACGGAAGTTTAAAATATTGTAAATATGGGATGGTGTTTAGATTAAAATAAAAAAAGAAAACATTTTTTTTGTACTTTATTTACACACTTTTCTAAGAACTATTTACATATTATATCGATTTATATTCACTTTTAAGAAGCAAGGATAAAAGTTACTCAAAAAAATTGGTTGTTTGTAAAGTAGGTTTTCGATCGAGATGTTTACGTGATAACGTCTTATTGGTGGCAGCGCTTGAGATGAGACGGGAGATCGGTCCGTCTCTCTCTCGTTATACCTGCGATCGCGCTCGTGAGGTTTTGGTGTGACACAAGTTTCTGAACATGTCACCCGACTAAAACGATTTTAAAAACGTCATCACGTTAAAAAAATTATTATGCTGTTACAAGGCTGTTAATTACTTGATGCATAGCATAACATTAAAAATAATATAAACCAATATGACATAATAATTGATAACCATATAGTATATTCTCTATGTGAAGTTTACTGGCACTCAGTCGCATAAAAGATGAACACGACAGCAATTTTTCTATAGCATTTAATACAAAGCTTTAATTTTAAATTCAAATTGTGGGATACAGGTCATATTATTTTTCATAATTATGATTCATAATAGGGACGGAATTTGGGGACGGATGGAATTTTTTATTATTTTCTGTATACCTATATACAAGCAAAAGTAAAGTTTAAGAACTGGCAATATAAATGCATCATAATATCAATTTTACATTAATTTAGTTATGCGATTACAAAAATAATAGTAGGTGGGTTCAACCTTAAATTAAAAACTAAATGCTTCAATGTTATTATTCCTTTCGGTAACGTCCATTAGCCGTTAACATGTTCACGTTTTAAATATAACGGTTATTTTATTTTCTATTACGAAGATAAATCTTAATTCAGGAGGTAATTTTCAAAAGTGGTCAAATCCAAATCCATAGATTTTAAAGTAGGTACACAACATTTTTCTTTAGAGTATTCTTCATTGCCTCATAACTTTTATAACTAGCCAAATCCAGCCTAAATCCCTAAAAAATACAAATAAAAACTAACCTTAGTTTCAAAATTAGCCTATTCCACACCGGCTTACTTACAAACATGGTCAAATCCGTATGAGCCAATCACGTCGCTCCAAAACCCGGCCGCCATCTTGCGATCTCCATACGTTGAGACAGCGCGTGGGCACCTAACGTTTTTTTTTTTGTGTCGTGATAATTAATGTTTTTTTATTGAAAAAACCTAAATAAAATGGCTGGCTAAATTATAAATCTATCCAAAAATTTCCCTGTAAAACCTGATTAGTAAATGAAATGTAAAATTTTCATAAACATAGCGTTCCCCTAATTCTCATAAAACTGATTATGCTTTTAAAATCGATGTTACTTCTGATTTTTTTTTGATCGAGTCAAATGTTTAATATTGTGTTTTTATCCAAAAAAGTCACTAGATCAAACGTTTATCTGTGTTATATATTTTTTTAGGATTTTAAATATGATGATTTCTATCCAAAAACCATGATTTAGAAACATACATTTTGGGCCATGGTCCCTTAAATAGTTTAGTTGGATTGTTCAAAAGTAGTCAAATCCTGACAAATTCTTAACAAAATTAGTCAAATCCTGACAGCTTTTAAACAAAATTAGTCAAATCCACAACTTAGGAACAAAATAAGTCAAATCCGTTTTTTAATCTCAGTTTTTTCTGTAATTGTAAGCATTAACTGTATTTTTGTTATTATTTAATAACCTTGAACCCCATAGTAATCTATACTTACCATTGAAAGCGTCACAACAACATACCTCATGACGGTATACAAATGTACACTTTTCTCAATTTGACATAAAGTGGATTTGACTGCTATTGAAAATTACCTCCTGAATTCTAGTTCACATACAATTTCACAAAAAACTAAATTGTACATAAGTGTGCCTACGTTACATTTTAAAAATTACTTTGAAACTACATCATACACAACGGATAATTTTAATACGTTACTTTTAAATAAATTCATTATGACAGTTGCTTAATAATGTCAATAAACAAAATAAAATGTGGCAGTGATAGACCGTACTAACGAAACACTAAATTCATTATAAATTGCATTGTAAATAATATAAGGCGCTTGGCCAAAAACTACAAATGGAACAAAATTAAAATTCTCTATAAATGTGATCACTAAACCTTACGCATAGAAACTAGCGCATCCGTTCGTTAGCCAAGCATGAGCCAAGTTAACCGTTTCATAGAGTAGGTTTAACGTTATAGAGTAGATTGTCTATTGCTCATGCACTGTTGGTCTATACTCTATGGTCGCTATTATAGCTCATGCACGGCTGGTCTGTACTCTATGGTCGCTGTTATCTATGGCTGGTTTATTGTGATTTGTGACTATTGTTTAAAGCTCCTCATGCACAGGCGGTTTATGGTCGCTGACGTAGTATTGAAGTTCTGGTGGTGGCGCGCCCGACTCAGCAGCAGCAAGCGCGAGGTACCTGGTGTATTAGTATATTTTAGTTTATTATAATTTTATTATAGTTACATATTATAAAATTCAATTAACACGTGTCAGAAGTGAAACTTCTTCGGCAAGTTTAAAAGATACCAAATTCGTCGCCTCTCCATGGTATTGCTATGACACGATTATTTCGCTTCTTTGCCTTTCTCCCCCTGGTTGCGTGGCAGATATCACTTTACACTGATAAGGCCGCCCTCTGTGCTATTGTTTAATGTAATAATGTTACCTTTATGTACTTGTTTTCTTGCACAGTAAAGTGTAAAATTAATAATAAATAAATACCTGGCACGGAGGTGGTGCGCGGACGCTTTAGGCTGCCGCGACCGCGTGAATATGCCCTTCTTGTTGCCCCCTACGCGGATTATGTCTGCAAAATATTTATGTTTTTAAGGAATATGTTTTGATACATTTTGTGATTTTAAGTCAATATGCTGGTGATTTTTTATGCTAGTTATGTAAACATGATGGACATGATGATATTGTGAATGGATTTGACGATACGTTAATTATTGCTCTTTGATCATATAAGAGTAATTCTAATTTAATTTACAGAAAAAATAATGCAAAGAATGTGCAAAATGCAATTTTTTATAGCGCTCAATTAAATGCAAGAAAAAGCAGAAAGTATTATTACAAAACGTGTTGTATAAGATTGATTTGTTGAAATGGAGAACAATGCACATTAATTAAATTAAATTCAG
Source organism: Colias behrii (assembly GCA_029959065.1). NCBI lineage: Eukaryota > Metazoa > Arthropoda > Insecta > Lepidoptera > Pieridae > Colias > Colias behrii. The sequence continues at coordinate 4,646,970 of JARWMC010000013.1, forward strand.
TTCAGCGAGAACATTGAATAATACTGCATTACAAAAAATGCTAACAATTCAAAAAGACTTTCACTCCGAGCACGAGTTTTAACGTTGACAGCTTGACAGTAAAAAAAGAAAGTTTCCTTCAATACTGATTACTGAGCGGCGCCGGCGGTTTTCCGCAAAGTTACAACTTTACACTTCAGACTTTTTGTGTTCGTTTGTTGTATTTCTTAATATGTAATAGTACTTTAGTAACTCTTTATATAATTAAGTGTAATAAGCATTGGTTCCTGTAGTTGTTATTATCGATATTATAATACAGAATGTTATACATATTAAAAATAGGTGCTTGTTTTAATATAAGATTTATATAACAGCTATTGCCCTTATTTACAATTAGTAAATAATTCAGGTGAGTGTGCTTATTGCTTTTTTAATAGATACTTTTTGTTGCTTGATACAATTATGAAATATAGTGAACATTATAAATGAATGTACTATGATAAAAAGTTTTACGCTGCAATAATATATAAATCCTATTGAATATGCCGCCAATAATAATTGAATATGAGGAGAAATACAAACTTTGTGCAGTCTTAAAATCAGCGAAGTTCCAAATAAATTCGCCCGAGAAGAATCCCGCGCGTCTTAAACGATCGAACGCTTTGAAGTGCTCCGACATTAGCGCGACTTGATATTCTTCAGACCAAACGTATTCTGGCATCTGGAAAAAATAGCAGTTTGAAAAATAATTGTTAATGTTGAAAGTTTTGATTTACTAATAAAAACTAAGTATTTAAATTGTTTAATTTATTGACTTCAAAGAAATGACGTATATCTATAATATTATGAGAGTTTATTGAATAAACTGCTATATACGTCTATAAATTATATACTAATCTACTACTCCTTGGATAGTAAAACATTTAATTTAATTTGATTAGAATACATACTATATGCAACCCAGCGACGGTATCAGCTCCATACTCAGTCATAATAACAGGTTTGTTGTGCCTGCGATGCCAGGAGGTAGCTTCATCCACGACATTAGTTGCTATGTTCAGTAGGGAACCCGTATTGGCATACCATCCGTTGTATCGGTTGAAGCAAATTACGTCTAAGTGTTGACCCTGGGAATTATATTTTAATGTCATTATGCTATGGTAAATGTGTTTTTATTAGAATGTTTGCTATGTGTGTTTATGTTAACCAGTGGAAAATGGATAAGGAATAGGGCTTATTGGGGTTATGTTTAGGTTTTAACGGTTTCAAAATTAATAGCAATGTAGCAATGCGTAATAATAATATTATGTTTGGATTGTATCGATATCGATGGCTATTAATTTTAGCGATGCGCTTTCGGAAATATTCAGCTGGATACCTGCCTATTCTATAATTTGTGATAGGCAGGTTTTCCTTATATTGCTGCTTTTACTTAAAGCTTGATAGTTTTATGTGGGCCGATCCCGGCGGCACTGCAATGCCGGGCCGACCCGTGACGGGAGTGGAGCGAGCCCCGAACATCCCGTCGGTTTACAAAAATCAGTTTAATATACTGGTCCCGCTGTGCGGGAACTTTCAGATATTAAGCTGAAAAGAACAGATACTACACTTTGATCTTAGCCAAAAGGCCGAGAAGCGATACCAAAACCGGGTATCTCAGGGTATATACGTATGCGAAAAAAAATTATTATAGCGTGATGTAAGTTCCTGAAAAACAACTGTAGCGACATCTAGTGGTAAAATATGGTACTTCAAGTACTTTCTTATCTCCATGTCAAAATGTGATGTTCAATGTTCACACTAGAGTGCGCTATAGGCGTGTCGTTCAGAAAATAAAAAATCCGTTGTTAATAATCACATAATTATGAATAGTAATTTAATGACTACTGATAATATTTCACACACATTATTTTTTATTTCTTATATTTTTAATGATAAGGTTGATAAATACAAATATGTATAGCATTCAGAAGCATTGCTTGTAATAATTAAAGAACTTGGTTTCAGTCATGGGTATATTAATAATAAACTTTAATACTCACTGCTTTGTCATTCAGGTACGTCTGTGAAATAGCTATAGTTACTGGCCTCGACAGGTCCATTGATTTAACGTGTTTTACCACTTTGCTGTAATAAATATTTACGAAGATTAATAAATGTACACTTACAAGGATTGTTTACAATAATTGTGGTTATTATTCGACTTTTATAGGCTTCTTTTCGACATATTTCATAATTAAGCATTCCCGGTTATCATGTATACTTTACTTTACCTAATTACTGGATGTTTTATCTATAGGTGAATGACCCCATTTAATTTATTTTTGGTAGGTTTATTAGCATATCAATTTTCTGTTATAGTGGGCCCAAATTCACCTACTAATTAAATACAATGCTGGAATATAAAACTTCTAATATATTAAAAAAAAACATGATTTTCTTACCTAAAGTAAGCATCAGCTTTATAATTAGCAGACCTAGGTTCATTACTGATGGACCACATGATCACACTGGGGTGATTTTTGTCACGACGTATCAGCTCTGTGAGGGATTGCTTGTGCTTCTCAAGTAATGCGTCTGTGAATATGCTAGAAAAAAAAAATACTAAGTGACCAATGCAACTAATGACTTATACAGGGTGTAAGGGAGACCTGGTCACATCACTTCAGTGTGGATAGGTGACATCCTCACATGAAATTTGGTATGGTTTTTTTTTCTTAACTCTAAATATTAAAAAAAATACGACTATTTTAATTTTAACTTTACAATTTTAGTCATATTTTTTTAAAACACTTCTGTACTCGATTGTACTTCACCGATTTTGATGATTTTTTTAAAATTTTGTTGCTTAATCAATGTACTTGCAGATTAAAACGAATGTACTAGTATTCCCTAGTAAATTACCTGATATTTTAATACTTGAATTTAAAAAATAATAAAAAAATACTTGCAATTTTAGTAAAATGCAATTTTTTTCAAAAAAAGACCCATACAACTGCATGTTTTTTTAAATCTTATCTAATTCCTCATCATTTTTACTTTAAAATACCATTTATTTCATAATTGTAACTGTTACAACTTGAAAATTACGATTGCTCAAAGTTAACCCTTTGTACACTAATCTTGTCAAATACATCTCTATTTTTCAGTACAACGAAGTAATATGGAAATAAAACTGACAGTTAATTTAAAAGCAAGTTAATTTATTTTAAAAATTGTTCAAAATGGTCACCGTTTTCCCTTATACAGTAAAATAAGCGTCTCTTTACTTCCCTTTCTAAATCGGTTGTACCCGCCAACATAGCCCTAACTTCACTAGCCGCTTCGAGTATTCTCTCGCGTAATTGATCCACATTTTGAATTTCGACACTGTAAACGTAGTTTTTCATTGTGCCCCACACAAAAAAGTCCATCGGTGTCATGTCGGGTGATCTTGGGGGCCACTGGATATGTCCATATCGCTCAATCCATCGCCTCGGGAAGTGAGTATTTAAATATTCGCGCACGGAAAGAGTGGCATGTGGCGGAGCTCCGTCGTGCATAAAAAACATGCCTTGTAAGTACAACAATGGCACTTCGTTCAGGTAGCCCAGTAAATGATTTTGTAAAAAGTTCAAATATCTTTCGCCGTTAAGCGTGCCTTCCAGGAAGTGAGGGCCAACTAAACAGTTTCCTATTACCCCTGCCCACACATTTAAGTGAAACCTGTGTTGAGATGACTGATATTCACGACGCCGATCGCCGAACAATTACAGTAGCCGTATAATAAATGCATGTCTGCCATCTCGGTCAAATTAAACGGATTAGCCATTTTCTCACACAGAACAACTCAAAACAGAAAAAATAACAATCAAGTACGAGTAACTGATACTGAAACAAACTGTGAGCGTCGAATGCAAAGAAACAACTATCGTGCGTAGTAGAGACTAACAATGAATCGCTGGAATGCGTGGCCCGCTTCCCCCCCGCATTCCCTTAGCTCGCCCGGCAAAGGACAAGTAAGAGAGAGACAGACTTATCAATCCAGGTAGAAATTCCCATGCGTACTGCCACATCCCCCGTTTAAACAATAACAATGCAGGGTCGTGTAACAGGTTAAGAAAGTTACTTAGAAAAAAAGTAGTTACTTTTGTGCAGTCACAATTTTAAAACTATAACACTTACAATTATGAAATAAATGGTATTTTAAAGTAAAAATGATGAGGAATTAGATAAGATTAAAAAAACATGCAGTTGTATGGGTCTTTTTTTGAAAAAAAATGCATTTTACTAAAATTGCAAGTATTTTTTTATTATTTTTTAAATTCAAGTATTAAAATATCAGGTAATTTACTAGGGAATACTAGTACATTCGTTTTAATCTGCAAGTACATTGATTAAGCAACAAAATTTAAAAAAAATCATCAAAATCGGTGAAGTACAATCGAGTACAGAAGTGTTTTAAAAAAATATGACTAAAATTGTAAAGTTAAAATTAAAATAGTCGTATTTTTTTTAATATTTAGAGTTAAGAAAAAAAAACCATACCAAATTTCATGTGAGGATGTCACCTATCCACACTGAAGTGATGTGACCAGGTCTCCCTTACACCCTGTATAAGGTCTTATATGCCTAAATTTTTTTAATGATATTCCGCATCTTGGTTTGGTGTGATTTATAGCCTGCCTTGATAAGTGGAATATTGGAAGCAAAAACACTCCTTCAATTCGAGATTCGAGTCAGTAGTTCCCTTAGAGTATATATTGCTAATACATACTCTTAGGTAGTTCCTAAAGTAGTTCAAATAAATCATCAAACACACAATAAAAATACCATTAATATTACATATAGGATAAATATTGAAAGAAGAAATCGAAATAAAGTTACTATACTCATTCAGTATCACCACTGAGACAGTGATGTACATATCAATGCCATAGTCATCCAATATTAGACATAATATGCCTAATAGCGGATGAGATGAGGAGGAGATATTATCTCCTCCGCGAAACAGTATCCTACTTTAGGCAAAACTTCGAAGTCTACCATATGGTTTTACACATCGATTTTAAAGTTATCGAGTTCCATAAATAAATAAATGCCCTATACTTACTCAGTATCACCGCTAGGGCATTCGTCTATAATCATAATGCCATGTTCGTCAGCCATTTGGTAAATCTCCTCTGCGTAAGGATAGTGCGAAGTACGGAAAGCATTAGCTCCAACCCATTTTATTAGGTTGAAGTTTTTCACCCATAGTACTTGATCCCAACCTTTTCCTCTGAGCTGAAAATTTATATTTTTATTAGTAAGTATTAATTTCAAAATAGAAACATTTTTTGTTGGATGCTTTTCAAGGTATGTCATTGTTAATTGTACCTGAATACACTTCTTAAAATATTACGTAAGAATTCGCATGAATCTTCCATAAATAAAAGTTTTATGTTTGTCTTTTTTGGGGACCAATGTGACCGCTTATTTAAATAATAATGTAGGTATCGTTATTTTTAATATTCGTTATTTTTAGGTAGGAACGTTGGTCACCTTTTCTCGATAAAATATTATTTGGCTATTAGATTCCATCCATACTTTTATTGAAGTAAGTGTATATTCAGAAATAAAAAAAATGGTTTCATATCAAATTTATCAGAAGCTTTTGAATTTTTGAAAAGTTTTCTTACATCAGAGTCCTCGTGCATTCCGAATCCTCTCAAGTAAATAGGTTTGTCGTTTATGTACACGGTTGTGTTGCTCCAAGTCACAGTTCTGATGCCCACTTTTTGACTGTACGTGTCCACTAATTCACCAAGCGGACCTATTAAAGATGCCTGAAAATGAAAAAGAATATGGTTATTCATATCTTTTTATAATTTCATCCTGCTATACACAAGATAAACATAACATAGTACGAGAAAAAATCAAAAAGAATATAAATTGTAATATCTAGATTTTTTTAGAATGGGGTTCTTAAATCAGAGAAGTGTTAACAAATAATTTGATTTGCTAAACCAGCTAAAGGACTCGCGCTTTGGCATTTCGAATTTTGGAAGATAAAGTATTTATATGTTATAGATAAGCTTTTATAACATCTGGTTATAATCTTCATCTAAAAATTGTGAAATGCCTTTCAAAAAAACTTGAAGTGGTGGATTACAATTCGTACATTGATAAGAATGAATTTATTTAGATTCATATCGATCTGACTCACAATTTTTATTTTTTACATTCAAGTTTACAATTTTCCATAAATAACTTTTAACTAAGTGCACATTTTTTTACATAAAATACCAACCTTAAAGGTATACAAATATCCCGGTTCAGGGTGCATTAGATACGGCCACCAGAAGTTAGCATTGCCGATTTCCAACAACCCAGCACAATCTTGTGACCCAACTACTTGCGTGTCATTCTTGTCGAACAGTTGTATTACACATTGTGCGTTTGTGTGGCTCTTGTATGTTACGTTGTATACTACGAAACCTGTGGGATATTGTGGTTTTAGACTATATGTAAGTGGATTTTAAAGATATAGAAAATATAGGATGAAATATGATATGGATCCTGTCAAAATGAATGCTCAGGACAATGATTTGCGAATTTTATTCGTGGTTCATGTTGTTATTATTAAGTTGAACGACCAGGTATTAAAGTTGAAAGGACTATGAATTGCTACTAAATTTTTATTAAGAGGTTTCATACAAAAAGTAACAATTGAATATGTAATGAGAATAAATCGTCAAGATATGATATTAGAAATGAAATTTTATGAAAAGTACAGTGTTCATCTAGATTCTAGATCATCTTCGTGCAGTCCTTCATATAATTAATTATGTGTGGTTATGTACGAACATTTTTTAATCATCAATTATGGTATGTAATGCTTTAATTGTCTGTTACAACAGATTTCAATTAGTGGTGTTAACGAATATGCAATTTAAAGTGATTTATCTGAGAATTGTTATTATTAACATTCTAAGATAAATTATGAAAATATAAATAATTCATTATTTCTCGAAGAAATTATTGCGTGATTTCTTAGCATCATATATTTGTTGTAATTGTGCAGTATTTCTAACATTGTTGTTTATTTTCCTAAGAATGCCTTTCTTAACTATTGGTTCACAGAAATATTTTTTGTAATATTATATGGCTTCATCAGTTATACCATATCTAAAGAGAAAAGTAAGTTATACTTACATTGAAATAATAGGATGGAATAATACGAAATACTTAGGTCAGTATGGAGTGTTACAGTTATTTTATTGTTTGTTTGAGATTAGGTCGATAAGGTATATTACGATTAAAATGAACAAACCAATGCATACAACTCAAACTCATTGAATTGGTCATATTTTTCGTATTGGTATAGAATTAGAAATAGGTACATATTTAAAGTAATAAATAATTTTATTTGAATGTAAATTATAAGTTTGCGATTGTTTTTATGACTATATAGACTGATATCAATGTTCAGTGGGAAATAAGCTTTAATCTTTTTAGCTTGTTATCTCAAGTACCTTACTCATACTCAAAATGAGTGATCTATAGGAGCGGACTTTTGCGGAGTAGTGCTGGTAAAACCGCAGGGCAGTAATCGATCATGAACTAAATAAAAAAGTTAAAACTTTTAAGTAGGTGATTTATTCAACAACTGATCATTGATTTTTAAGTATCTCAAGACTAGCAAAAAACCTCACCTGTAAGGCCTTGTATATCAGTATTGACGATGACGTCATCGATGTATGTCTGAGGCGTTGTATACAGGAACACGGTGCGGTGGATTCCCGCGTAGTTGAAGAAGTCGAATGTGTAGGTTTGCTCTTGGCGGACTTTGTTGTTTCTATATGGTTGAATTATTTAAATGTTCGTGAATAAGTTAACGAAAAGTAAAAAAGACGTAGAAAAATGATCTGAAAATACGACGGTGGAATGTTTAAAGATAATAGGGTTTAGGACGAGACGATGCATTCTGTGGGCTTTTAGATAATTGTACGGAAGTTTTCTAGTATTTTGTTAAAGCTATTAACATAGCTGCAAAAAGTCAGATATTATTGCTAATTATAATAGCATCTTCGAATAATTTTCATGTTTTTCCTAATGATGCACATTAGACAATAGTGTACATAATAATATATTGTTACATTGCATTCTAAAGTGCTGTCGCAATGAAAAATTATATACAGGTTTAATTTGAATAAATATTCTCGTTATAGATTTACAATAAACAATGGACAAATAATAAATGAGGATGTTTGAGCTCTAATGAGCATAATCAATAATTTTTATACTTCCTTGTTAATTTATCAATTGGTGTTTATAAAATGTCTATATGGTTATTAGCTTATATGGTTAGTAGAGCTTTAAAGATTGAAAAAAAATATTTTAGAATATGAACTAAACGGATAAAGACAATAAATAAAAAATCCTATGCAATTCAGGAATTAGGCTGCTTTTAACTTTTGAAAGAATGAGAAAATAGGTTTGAGTTTTGTGCAGTTTACTCAAACCTGGTTTGAGTGAACCCACTGCACAAAACACCACAGCAACAAAGAAACGCTAAGTAGTACAAAGCTACGATAATGATTAGAAAAACGTCACATAACCATCTTGCCTAGTGTTACAAACATACAAATAAATATACTTAGGTCAAAATACTCACGCGATAATAATGTCCTTTATGGTACCCTGCGGGACTGTGTCGCTCAGTAAGGTATTGTCCACGACGACTGTGAGCAGATTACTTGTGTTATATAACACCACATCTGTGATTTCAACTTCGAAAGGCAGATGACCTATTTCGTGGTACACTACTGATTTTCCGTTGACCCACTGGAAATTAAAAATTAATACTTGATCATTTAAGTAAATGCCCATATTGAATGTACCTATTAGCTAGATTAGGTAAATTATCGTTTCTTAAAAGTAAAAATTATTTTTTATGTAAAAGTAGCACACATTGCCATAAAGTTTCTCGCAAGTCGCAATTAAATAGGCAGGTAGGCAAGTTAGTATTTATTTAAAGTAATTGTTAATAATATATATGTATATAATATATAGAGATTTTCAAAGCAGATTTTAAACTCATAATTGAATTCACAGATGGAAACAGGTATACACCGTCTCATCACAGATACCTACATCCTAATAAATGCCACAGGTCACATGAAGCTCTTAAATTTCCGTAAATGCATATTTGGAAATATTCGATTATTACACATTATGGTATTTTATGATAAATATAATCTTAGGATTCTTCAATGTATTCGTCATTTAATCTCAAAGATTATCTCCATGAAATAAGGATAACTAACGACAGATTTGTTTGTGTGTTGTGTGTTTGAAGTGTTTTGTAATAAACTATCAATATGATAAAACGAAGATATAATTAATAAACCATTAGAATGACAACAGATGTAGGAAGTTGGAAATAACGTCGAGATAGGCCAACTGAAGAACGGTGTTAAATATTCGGTATCGGGGTTGGCTAAATTTTCCGTACTTGAGATAAAACGATCGTTAAGGAAGTTGCATTACGAAACTTAATGTTAAAAAGCTGTTTATTTGTCAATGATAACACTATCGTTTGAGTGCAAATAGGTTTAACGATAGTTTCGATTGTTACGTAAGTAGGTAGGTAAGTATATTCTTATAGTGCGCTATCTATGGAAACTTTTCTAGCGAAAATATTTATAATTTCGAAATAATAGAAGTCAAACACGTTGGTTGAACCGACCTTCCTTTTCTAAATAATTTATCTATCCGATAATATGTTTTGATATTATACTAAAGAAGAATCCTAACTAATATTATAGATAAATGCGAAAGTAACTTTGCTTGTCCGTTTATCTGCCTCTTCTTCACGCCTCAACAACTGACATAATTTTGGTGAAATTTGGTACCTATAGAGAGCTCGAGACCTGAGAAAGGACAACTCAAGCGACAGCCCAAGCCGAGGTTCGAGATCCCCGTCAAGGGGGGACGCCCTTGTGCATGTCGCTACCAGGGTGAACCTTCAGTTCACCCCCGCGTCCGCGTTAAAATGTAGAAGCCCTTCTGGCTAACATTGAGAGACACCACACAAAAAAAAAAAAAAAAAAAAGAGAAAGGACAATTTCGTTTTATCCTCGAAATCCCACGGGAAAGGGAACTACGTGGGATTTCTTTCACGACGCGGGCGAGCCGTGTGCGGAAATCTAGTTGATCATCAAGATCATCATCATCGAGATTTTTGTATGGATATGTAACTCATTCTACTGGAACAGAAAATAACCAATCTACATCTTATTAAGGATTCCGTAAAATGTCACGCAAATCCATAATAAGTAATCGTATCAGTAGGTGAGTATGATCGCATATTGAAGTAATAATTATGCATGTTGGACAGTAAAAGTTCTTAGTTTCTCTCAGGAAGGAAATTGTTACGGTTATGTGTTATTAAATTAAATACGGGTATTTTACAAGTTAAATTATCATCGGTATCCTTAATTACATTATAAGCAGATAGTATGTTAATGTATCCTGAGCGATAAGAAACTTTATTTTATTGAGGTAAAAAGTTAAGGTTATTTTATCATTAATTAAATTTATTTTAATGAGACTTGGTAGTATGATCCTTATTCCAATTATTTTGTTATAAGAGAGAGAACGATTGCCATAAGTTCGCAGTTGGTATCCTTTTACTGAATAATAACAATAACAATATAAAAGACATTTCCTTAAACATAAGTCAAACCACAGAACGGTACAGTGTTATAGTTAGTAACACGTTTGATTTTCTAGAAATGATTATAGTTTATAGAGCTGTTAAATCGACCACAAGATGCCATAACGTACTTTGGTCTACATTATGAGGTCTATTGCAGTTCATGATGTAGAAATCATTCGCAATTAGGAAATAAATATGTCTATTCTGGGAAAAGATTTTCATCATAGAACATTAAATTAATGCTAATGTACATACATCCATGTAGAGAAAATCGATTCCGACAGATTCGTGAAGATGAGATAAATGTCAACAATTTCTTTTAATCTATACCTATCTTATTATTACCCAAGTCTCGATAAAAATTGGTATCACACGACGCGGACGTGATTAAAATTTATATCTGTCTATAAATAAAAATGAGCACTAGGAGAAAGTTAACAGAATATTGTTTTAAAAATCAAAAATTCCCGCGATTTAAAGAGGAAGCGAGAAACACCACATAATAATAATAATTATAGGTGTCAAAGGTCAGTGATGATCTTTAACAACAATTAACCCAACTCCCAAGCAGTTTGTTCTGTTACGTGTAGGTACTATTTTGATTATACGACAAATGTAAATTGCATTTACATTGACAAAAATAGAAAATATCCACTTATTACATAGTGGGACATAACAATAGATCTTTTGCAGCTCATTAATTATAATTACATTAATACTTAACAGAACAATAATAAAAAACAGATGTATTCTAATAATAATATTCTCAATTCATTGTTATTAAATCAAAGGACCTTCAGATAACACCTACATGAAAGAGGAGTCATTGTCTGCGAAATCCATTACAAGGTATTATACCTGCAATACGTTGTTTGTCCACTTATCCGTTGTTTATACTATATGGAACAATCGATTGTTCATAACAATAATCTTTAATCTTTGACCGAAGCGAAAATACTTCAAAATTAGAGTAATATGCTGCAAAGGATCCCTAAAGTACCCAATCCAATTGTGAATTAAGGAATTCGCACGGGGTCAATTCCGAGCAAATGTTGGTCGCAAGACCGGACTCATCTGACAAATTGTCCAATTACATGATCGCAATTGCCCAGCGACAGCTGACAGTTGTATGGCTGTGACACCTTAGTCACGAGACTCACGACACACATTGGAATACCGGCGTATTTCACGATTTAAATGCCTTTCATTCATCTTGTTAATTACCTAATAAGCTAGTAGTAATTTAAAGAGGAGTAGGTATCAGTTGCGTTATGTGGAAATTAGATAACCCACCGGTAAAGATTCTAAATGAAATATCAAATAAGAATACATGCTATAACAATTATTACGTTATAGTATTCCAAAACAGATTTCTGATTGAGGTTTCATCGCGATATGCTGTGGAATCTGGATAAGAGTCAATAGAATGACTCCAAACATCCCATTCCTAGGTATACTTACAACTTGAGCAGCATAGTGTGCGCTGCTGAATCTCAGCCAGACCCGCTGTCCGGCCTGCCCCCACCACCAAGGGGCATAGAAGCGACGGTCGTACCACACCAGACCAACGTGGTCGCGTAACGATGCGTCTTCACCCACGTCGTTGTATGAAGATGGTACCGGCATTGGTATCACGGGACCAGTCTGTTGAACGACATCGATGAATTTTGGTTCATGATTTGGTTTCATTGAAGATAGCAAGTATTGTTTGTTACAATTTCGGGGATAATAAATTGCTTGACAAAATCTGAATCATATTTCGATATATGAATGAATGAATGAATGAAAGCTTTATTGTACACACCAAAATAATGAAATAACATTAAGTAAAATATACATAAATTGCACAATAGGCGACCTTATGGCTACAGAGCCATCTCTTCCAGGTAACCCAACCAAGGAAAACAGTAACAAAGAACGAATACAAGTAGGTGGTGCATACCAAAGCAATATATACAATAATAATATTATAGTAATACCAAGAAAGTAGGAATATAAATAATACATAATTTACAACAATAAAGAAAATAATATATAATAAAATAATATACAATAAAATAAATAAATACAGATAAGAGAAAGAATATATAAAGTCATCACTTAATTAAGGACATGTGGTAATGAAAAAGCATATTTTTGAAAACATCAATGGATCTAGCTTTGCGTATGGCTATTGGTAATTGATTCCATAGTCTTATAGCTTTGACAGTGAATGAGGTGTTAAAAAAATTTGTTTTATGTATAGGTACATTATGGAGGCAAGTATCGTTCGATCTCAAATTCAACCCATGATTACGAGCGTATTCAAAATTATTTTTTAAATAGGGCGGGGTTCTGGGATCGAATAAAATTCCAAACAATAGATGCAGCACATGAGCATCCCGGCGATATCTGATAGGCAGCCATTTCAGCCTGTGACGATAAGCGGAGACGTGGTCAAACTCGCGCAATCCAAAGATAAAACGGATGCACAAGTTCTGAAATCGCTCCAGCTTGTCAAGCTGGATTCCAGTTAGGTCACAGAAACTGACATCAGCGTAGTCGAGGATGGGAAGAAGGAGTGATTGCGCTAACAAAATTTTGGTCGGAATCGGAAGAAAGTTTCGTAATCGCTTAAGGGAGTGGTATGCCGCAAATAACTTTTTGCTAACATGTTTCATGTGCTCATGCCAGGAAAGTGTAGAATCTATATGGACACCTAGGTTTTTAACAGACTGACTGAAAGGGATTTTAGTGTCGTCAACGTAAACAGATGGTAAATTATCCCATACAATTTTTGACATAAACTGCGGACTTCCAATAATAATAGTTTGCGTTTTGTGGGGATTAATTTTAAGGCCATACAAATTGCTCCACCTAACGATAAAATCGAGATCAGTATTAGTTGAGTGAATGGCTGCAGGCAAATCCGACAAATGAGAATGTGTGTAAATCTGGAGATCATCAGCATACATGTGGTACCGGGATGAAATGTTGCTCGTAATGGAGTTAATGAAAAGTGAGAAAAGAAGAGGAGAGAGGACACCGCCTTGTGGTACACCTGCAGTCAGATAACTCCAAGATGAGATAGACTCGTCTAGCTTTATCCTCTGCCGGCGACCATGCAAAAAGCTACGAAACCACTCTAACACCGACGCAGATATGTTAATAGAACGCAGCACACTCAAAAGTACGTCATAGTCAATACAATTAAATGCATTACTAAAATCTAGTAATGTTAGTATCGTGAGCTGCTTATTATCCATACCTAACCGAATGTCATCAGTTATTTTTACTAAAGCAGTAGCCGTACTATGCCCGGGGCGGAAACCGGATTGTAGAGGATTGAGTATGGAGTTGGAGTTTAGGAAAATACTTAATTGGTGATGGATAAGTCTTTCAAGATTTATATATATTAGTAATAACCAAACAAAACTATGACTAAGGTAGATAATATTAATCATATTCTTCATAATCTGAAGTAAAAGCAAATGTAGATCTTGTGAAAAGATTTTATCATATCTCAAAGAATTGTCATCGCTCGAGATTACATTAAAAGTGCGTATTAAATTGTCTTCACTGCAATATAATTCTTGATTGTTTCCCAGGGAAACAAACTTTTATTTCACAATTTCCGTTCGCATTACATTATGCACGAGGAAACTCGGTTTCGAAACGTTTTACATGACGAAGACAAGAAGATTCTTACGTGTGAACAACGTTCATTAAATATTACAAGTATTAACACTATGTCACTAGTAAATATTCGCTTTATTTAAATAAAACGTCGGTAAACAAAATTAATAAGCAATGAACTCTAAAATTTTCCTGATTACCTTATCGAGATCCTGTTCGTACCATCCATTTTTGTAACCGAATTCCGGGTCTGTTGGCGATTTTCTAAAATTCCAAATTCCATCTAATGTCTTCACATCTCTGGTTTCCGACGCACGTGGGTATAAGGGAGCACCTGGGTTAACGGACCTTTTCCTCGGTAATTGGTTAATCTCATTCGCACTGGCCGTCACTGGTACAGTGGCTTCAACTACGGATATAACCAGCGTACATAGCAGGAATAAACTCGTTCTGATTAACATTATCTGAAAGGAGAATGCTAATAAATCTTTGGTGCATAAACTATTTTATGTACGGAATGCGTAAGTCATGTTGTTATCTAAACACGTTAAAATTATATACTGACGGCCACGCAAATTCACACAAAACTACATAACCGAAAGCAATTTCTTAATCTAACCATTACCTAATGTTGCATATAAGTTACACGAAGAATTATTTATTAGATAATACGCGAAGCAATAGCACATAAATAATTATTATCCAGCATGGGTACGAGAGAATGTTTAATTCATAGAAAGTGAAATACTGGTTAAGATGCAAGACGAGGGAGCATCAACATCGCATGTCGTGTAACAAGGCGAAGGCAGAAAGTGATAATGGACTATTTTATACAAATTTTTACAGTATCTATGCACAGCTTTATTACTACATTAAAATGCACATCGTTAAAGGATTAAGATTCATATCGTTTAAATAACCATAACGGAAGTTACTTCAGCTAAACATTTCCGTAATACAAAGCTAATTTGCAAGTGAAAAACTAAGTATAAAGTCAAACTTTTATTCAAGAGCTTAAATGATATTCAAAAATACACTAGTTATTAGAATAGAATTCGTGTAAAATTCAATTTAATGAAATTCAACATGGTGAGGAATTTAAATATAAAATTTTATATTGGATACAGGATACTCGATTCTGCATACCAAGTTTTTATTTTTATTATGCGTGACATATAACACGTTTAGATCATCTAACTTTTTTATTAATTTAAATGTGTTTTTTTATATTAAAAAATAATTAATTTAAGTAATGGTATAAATTTACCTTGTCTATGTTTTAGCAAATGCGTTAACTCACAGCAGCAGTCATTCGATATTGAATGATTCTAGATATACTTAGCACTTTTATGTTGAAAAATTACCATATTTTTCAAATTACTGCATACTTGAAGTTCTTCAAATAGTTACTATTACGAAAATTGGGTGCAAAAAGCGGGTGCAAATATTTCATTTGTAAAATGCGTTTATTGCAAAACGAGCTGGCTTTCTAGAGCATGCGCATAAACAATATATCTAACAACAATTCTCAGTAGGATTCCACATGCCGGCATACAGCGAATCTCGCGATAAACAGATTTTAGCGTGTTTCACATAACTCTTACGATAACAGAGTTATTGATAATTAACGTTCCCATTATGTGTAACGTGCATTGTTCACAACATTTCTTGTCCATTTCCAATTCAGATTTTAACAAAAAAGTTTGTCGTAATACATAGTAATATTATTTTAAACGTTGCAGTCGTGTGAATATGGGATTTGAAGTGAGACAAATAATTGAGGATATAAGTTAAATGTTCGTTTGTGTAATATTATGTTGGACGTTGGTATTGTTATTTAATGATACGGTGAATGTAAATAATATATAAAATGTTATATTGCCTTTTATATAATAAAAAAATGTTCATCTAATATGAGATAATATCAGTAAATATTATCTCATATTAGATGAGATGATATTCTTGAAGATTTCCATTTTCCATTTATTATTTTAGGATATAAAATTGAGGGTTGAGTAAGAGAAGGTATTCATTGTTTTACCACTTAATTCATATCCTGTTAATATATGGCACGTGTGAATATGGATTTGGGTAAAAAAAAGTTTCAAGATTAACAAAAAATTTAATTATCCTTAACACGCTATCATTAATTTAATTTGTAATAATTATACAGATACAAGATAAGTTTTGTTATTATATCAACACGGATGTAAAGTTATTAATTCTGTATTTAATTTATACTTGAAGCTGTGGCCTACAGCTTTGATACGAAAATATATTTCAATATTATTTCTATCAGTTTTTGTCAAGATATCAGGATTCATGAGTCATTTTTAGGCATATGGGAGATACAGTGGACATCTGTTGTATTGTTGTTTTTCTGTAATTGCAACTATTCACTTTATTTAAAACTATATTAGGTAGTATTGCGGCTTGAACTTGGAAGAAGACGGATAAGTATGTGTTTTAATTATAAGTAATATTTAGGTAGGTATTAGTATATTATGTTTTCGATTGTATTATTATCACTCCTTAAATTGTATGAATATTTATATTATCAATGTGCAAGGAAGTCATGCAGTACTACATGTAGATAGTATATACATATCGAAGATATAAGTCAACCAAGCTAGGTTTCTTGAAATAATCTAAATGAAATCGGCACGGCTACGGGCCATATATTATATATATGTATATGCAAAACTATAAGGTATCACTAGAAATTTTACAGGTTACTGACCGTTTTGCCAAGTTTATCGATCGACTAATTGATAACATGTTTACGAAACCTTGATAATATGTATATTTTTTTACTTAATAAATAAAATTTATTGAATACCTAAGCAACGCTAGATATTTTCACCTTTGGATCGTCATTTTGTGGATTATTGAAAAATATTATTCTTTGCAAAACAAACATAATTAAAAGGTTGTCCAATAAGTCACAGTTTTCTTTTTTATATTGTCGATTTATTATGAGGACGTTTTGTTTGGTTTCCATAGATAAATAATGGGCCCAAATAAATAACGAGACCACAGAACGAGACAATAAAAATTGAAATTTCAGCATAAACATCTTATGAATATTTTTTAGAAAGTGTTATTTAAAACGAAACGGTAGCAGGTAGCAACTATATATAATATATATGTATAATTAAGCAATAACTGATAACTATGAACTTCATATTCTACTACCTACCCTTGAATTAAATATTATCACTACATAGTATAAAACAAAGTCACTTTCTCTGTCCCTATGTCCCTATGTATGCTTAAATCTTTAAAACTACGCAACGGATTTTGATGCGGTTTTTTTTTATAGATAGAGTGATTCAAGAGGAAGGTTTTAGTATATAATTTATTATGTTTTAGACAAAGCGGGCGAAGCCGCGGGCGGAAAGTTAGTATCTGTGCTAGTATTCATATAAAAGGTAGAGTCATTTTGAAAGTGTTACAAGTATTGTTATGTGAATACTAGCCGCTAATCACGGCTAGAGTCAAGTCATAAAACCAGATAACACAGACGTACCTGTAATCTGTATAGGAATTATTTGGCTTTCTCTTCGTGAAACAATTATCAAAATCAGTTTCAGAAATTAAATTCAGCTATCAACACATAAACTTGCACATCGTTCTATCAATGCTAATCATAATATTCACATGTCATTATAATTCTGTTACCCTTGCATCCAGCTGAGTGTGCTCATTGTACTCTGCTCTGGAATGCATTATCGTTGATCTCTTTTAATGCTAGCCTACACAAACGCTCTTTGTTGTACGCCTCATTTATAATGCGAGTGCCATATTAAGTTGCGCCAGTATTAAAGGACTTTAAATATTAAGCAGCCACGCAAGCGTTTCTTTCATTCTTTATTCAGTTTGTTTGCTCCATTTGTATTTTTTCTCACGAATTCCTCCGTGTTACTTTAACGGAGAAAGCAATATGAACCTCTCCAAATAGAGCATCAGTTTTAATTGAAATAATTTCTCAATTACTGAACTAAATAAAAAAAATATTTTTAAAAAAATTGTAAACAACAATACTATCTATGAGCGTTGTGTTGAAGTTGTTGAAAGGACAGTTTCCCACACAAGAGTTCTCTCTAACGACTTAATGAGTTAAGAAAGCCAAAAAGGGCAGATCAATTAGCCAAAATCATTGTTCATTAATGTTTTTAAAATGGCTGTCATTGCTCTGGTTAAATAATTAAGTACCTCATTACCTACTAACTTATCGCTTTGTTCCTTAAGTAGGTTCATCGGCAAAACTAGGTTTACGATGTTAGCTCTCCAGTCCATTTTATCTTTGAGTTGGCAAATGTGTACATATGTATTTGCATTACACAATGTAAGCATTATAAATGGACTTTTATCAAATTCTGTTATGCCTTAGTATTGCTTAAAAAATATAGTGGTTGTTGCGTTGACTTTGCTTTATATGTAAATACTAGCTTACCGCCCGCGGCTTCGCCCGTTTTGTCTAAAACCAAATAAATTATATACTAAAACCTTCCTCTTGAATCACTCTATCTATTAAAAAAAACCGCATCAATATCTGTTGCGTAGTTTTAAAGATTTAAGCATACAAAGGGACATAGGGACAGAGAAAGCGACTTTATTTTATATGTACTACTAGCGACCCGCCCCGGCTTCGCACGGGTGCAATGCTGATACTAAATACACTACAGAAAAACTGTGAACGTTGTATATAAAACCATAGCGGCCCGCTCCGGCTCAGCACGGGTATAAAATATATAGCCGGGTGGCCGGCCGGTATCGCCGCAAACGCTACGTCCCGCAATTTTTAAATCTGTAATATCTTCGAAATTATTCACTTAAATCATACGGTGTAAAGGGCCATATAGATCTATATTAAATGAACAATGTATTCAAGGTATTTAATTGGTTAAGGATTAATGCTGTATTGGTTAAAATCGCTTCGAAAATGAGCTATTATTTGTCGTAAAAAGTAAATGACAAAAAAAAGTTATTGTGGGTTATCCATAAGAGATAGACATATACCATCGCGGACTTTTCTGTAGACCTTTTCAATGTGCACAATACTTAGTACATTATTTTGATAAAACTCGTAGGGTTCAGCCTGCGTTTGCAATGTAAGCGGAAAAAATGTAATTATTTACGACATCACATTAGAAACCTCAAAATTACAGTACTTTTCCACTATTTAATGGATGTTATTATACATATAAACCTTCCTCTTGAATCACTCTATCTATTAAAAAAAACCGCATCAAAATCCGTTGCGTAGTTTCAAAGATTTAAGCGTACAAAGGGACATAGGGACATAGGGACATAAGGACATAGGGACAGGGAAAGCGACTTTGTTTTATACTATGTAGTGATGATATTACCTAACATCCATTTAGTAGATCAGCAACATTTCAACATTGTTCAAAGATATGAAGATAGGTAAGCTAGAAATTTTACTTAGTGGTGTCCTTGCACTCTCTGTAATATAAGAAATAGAAATTCTGCGAGGTAACATAAGAATGCAATCTCATTTTGCATGATATCACTCAGCAAGTTTCTTGATAACCTACTTGAGCTGTGGACCAAAAATGTGAATTAGTAGTTTGTATGTAATTATAAATCAGTGACTGCTTTATTCTAATTTCTAAAACCTTATTTATGCTATTCTAACAGACAAAAAGAACGTTAAAAGACTGACTTGAGCATTAATATGATAAACCATCTAACATCTTTTTGCAAATATGTATGTATATTCGGTAACATAATCAAGATGTAGGTATATTTTGTGACAAAAAAGTCTAAACTACAGCGGTAAAACAAGAATCATATTACGTTACACCTTAGAATCTTAGATCATTCTTCATAGTGTCACGAAATCTGAAGTAGGTATTTTTATTATTTGAAGGCATCAAGTAAACAAATCATGTGCGCGTTTGTTTTATATGAGGTAACGTCTTAAGTTTCTTTAAAATTTAATATTCTTAAGAGCTTCTGTCGTGGTTGGTAGTTTATATTACACAATATAGTCCATTGAATAAAAAGTTCTAGAGTGCGTGAGTTAGTAACGTAAGATGTTTCTTCGGAAACATGTCAAGAGTCCCTAGGTAATAAACATACTAAAACCCCGGGACACTAGGAGGAGCCCCGGAGTGGGGGGAGGGGGGAATGGGTCCATTTTTTCATTTTTCGCTTAAATCTCAAAAACGGTACATGTTAGAGAAAATCTTTCAAGGAAAAGTTGAAAGGCCATAAAATTATCTACAAGTTGTACATAAATCATTTTTTCCTATATCCAACCGTTTCTGAGTTATACGCAGTAAAAAATGATTTTGGCTCAAACAATTTCCCCATACTACACATCAATCGATCAAAAAATATTTCTTTCTTCCAAAAAACTCAAATTTGCAACTTGTGACCGGTACTGATAGATTGCTCTTAATTAGGTCTATAATTGGTAAAATAAACACATTCCTCCATGGAAGCCTTTAGGAGGAATCGATTGTCAAAATATTATATTAGGGCAGTTTGAGTTACTGAACTTGATCTTTTTATTTTTTTCTTCCAAAAAACTCAAAAGTGCAACTTGTGACCGGTACAGATAGATTGCTCATAATTAGGTCTATCATTGATAAAAATACCAGATTCCACCACGGAGGCGTTAACGGGGAATTGAATTTTATTAGGGTAGTTACGATACTTGAACTTTTTATTTTTTTTCCTCCAAAAAACTCAAAAGTGCAACTTGTGACCAGTACTGATAGATTGCTCTTAATTAGGTCTATAATTGGTAAAATAAACACATTCCTCCATGGAAGCCTTTAGGAGGAATCGATTGTCAAAATATTATATTAGGGTAGTTTGAGTTACTGAACTTGATCTTTTTATTTTTTTCTTCCAAAAAACTCAAAAGTGCAACTTGTGACCAGTACTGATAGATTGCTCTTAATTAGGTCTATAATTGGTAAAGTAAACACATTCCTCCATGGAAGCCTTTAGGAGGAATCGATTGTCAAAATATTATATTAGGGTAGTTTGAGTTACTGAACTTGATCTTTTTATTTTTTACTTCCAAAAAACTCAAAAGTGCAACTTGTGACCGGTACAGATAGATTGCTCATAATTAGGTCTATCATTGATAAAAATACTAGATTCCACCACGGAGGCGTTTACGGGGAATTGAATTTTATTAGGGTAGTTACGATACTTGAACTTTCTATTTTTTTTCTTCCAAAAAACTCAAAAGTGCAACTTGTGACCGGTACCGATAGATTGCTCATAATTAGGTCTATCACTGATAAAAAAACCAGATTCCACCATGGAGGCGTTTAGGAGGTATTGAATTTTATTAGGGTAGTTACGATACTTGAACTTTTTAACTAACTACCCTAATAAAATTCAATTCCCTGTAAACGCCTCCATGGTGGAATCTGGTATTTTTATCAATGATAGACCTAATTATGAGCAATCTATCTGTACCGGTCACAAGTTGCACTTTTGAGTTTTTTGGAAGAAAAAAAAATAAAAAGTTCAAGTATCGTAACTACCCTGATAAAATTCAATTCCCCGTAAACGCCTCCGTGGTGGCATCTGGTATTTTTATCAATGATAGACCTAATTATGAGCAATCTATCTGTACCGGTCACAAGTTGCACTTTTGAGTTTTTTGGAAGAAAAAAATAAAAAGATCAAGTTCAGTAACTCAAACTGCCCTAATATAATATTTTGACAATCGATTCCTCCTAAAGGCTTCCATGGAGGATTGTGTTTATTTTACCAATTATAGACCTAATTAAGAGCAATCTATCAGTACCGGTCACAAGTTGCACATTTGAGTTTTTTGGAAGAAAGAAATATTTTTCGATCGATTGATGTGTAGTATGGGGAAATTGTTTGAGCCAAAATCATTTTTTACTGCGTATAACTCAGAAACGGTAGGATATAGGAAAAAATGATTTAGGTACAACTTGTAGATAATTTTATGGCCTTTCAACTTTTCCTTGAAAGTTTTTCTCTAACATGTACCATTTTTGAGATTTAAGCGAAAAATGAAAAAATGGACCCATTCCCCCCCTCCCTCCACTCCGGGGCTCCTCCTAGTGTCCCGGGGTTTTAGTATGCTTATTACCTAGGGACTCTTGACATGTTTCCGAAGAAACATCTTAGATTACTAACTCACGCACTCTAGACCCCCCTTGGAGGGACTCATT
Source organism: Colias behrii (assembly GCA_029959065.1). Classification (NCBI taxonomy): domain Eukaryota; kingdom Metazoa; phylum Arthropoda; class Insecta; order Lepidoptera; family Pieridae; genus Colias; species Colias behrii. The sequence continues at coordinate 4,669,446 of JARWMC010000013.1, forward strand.
CAATGGACTAATATGCGACATTTTTATTGCTGTTTACTCACTACTAAGAATCCTTGACAATGTTTTCGTAAAAGCGGTTTAAAATTTCAGAGGAAATAATAGACTTTCTAGAAAACATGTTTTTATTTACTTATTTAAATATGTAACTAATTACGGACTTGCGTGTATGTTTGGATATGGGCTGTTATAATATTTTTGGAAGTACATATAATGCATAAAACCTGACTATATTATAATTTATAACTACAACATGTATAAGAATTTTAATTTCATAAAACCACAGTAAAACTAATAAACAAGAATGGTCTAAAGAATGCTATCTGGCACTATAACTATGAAAAAATCTAATACATTTAAAATGGTATGACGCTATCTTCCGGTTATTAAAAACACACATTATATGTATAACGCGATTATAAGAAAAGGATGAAGATCCTTTTTCTGGAGGTCGGTTAATAAAAGGCAGGAAGGTATTATAGGCCTGAAGGTAACGCGCTTAGGTACCTACCTGAAAATCCATATTCATGATAGGTGATATATCTATACACCTATTGTTAGGTATATTTCTAATAACTCTGATATCTTGTATTAACACATAAAGTTTGTAATAAGGTAATAACATAATATTATGATTATTGATTATACCCCGTGTTTTTGTGTGAAGGTATAACATGTATTCACATTGTTGTGTCTAATCGTGATCGTGACCGTAAAATACATATTATATTAATTTTATAGGTAATATAATTGTTGCCTCTTAAATTAAGTATATAATAAAGATAATATATAGGTACATACTATGAACAATTATAACGATATTCACGTGAAAGTTCATAATATAGGCTTATATACTTCATTGATATTGAAATATTGTTCTAGTATATCACTAAATTATGTATTATCTTAATAGCTATAATGAATACTTAATACTAATAATAGGTACCTTTAGTATCTACTGGAGATGTGTGTTGCTGTTTTATGCAATCTAAGAGATTATGGAAATTTAGTACAGGTTAGTAACTAAGCTTAAGTAGGTATACTACTTTTCTTTATACTATGCTAATATTAAATGAGGGATTACAGTCATACATAATAATAATTATTGTTTAATGTTTAAAGTAAGGTAAATAATAGAGGGCAGTGTAAGTTTCAGAGAATTGTCAACTTAATCCAATAGATTATGGGATTAGAGTACTAGGTACGCGTAGGTATCTAAGATTAATCAACACTCAACATAATATTGAGGAATTTATATTACTTATATCCTCTTAAAATGTATAGTTTTTCATAGTAAAATGAATAGAAGCGTCTCATCCAATAATGGAAATATAGGCTAAACATTATATTATTTTATATTATACACCTTTATACAACATACATAATTCTCTTCTTTATGACCATAAAATAAACAATTATTTGAGATACTTAATACTTTATATAGTTAGGTATATTATTGATGTAATGTACGAGTAATTCGAATTTAATCACAAACAAGCAATGATATTATATATACAAACAAGCAAACAAGCTTCATATTTGCATTGTGCCAAATCTATTATTATAGAAAATAGAACTAATAGATAATTATATTATCGTATCATTATATTAATGATTATTACATGATAGAATTTGTGATCTGAACTTTCTTTTTATGATAACCTCTTAACTTAGTGTCTGATAAAATAATATATTCTCGTCATGATAAGCGTGGGTCTATATACTTATAAAACTTTTCAGGAATAATTTTGGAATTCCTAAATAATTATTAATTAATGAAGATTAAAGACATTCAAATTAAAAGCACAATTAAAATGTACATAAACAAGTCATACATTAATATTTAATATTCGATATACTTAGGGTTTATAAAATAAGTAAAGTTAACTCAATTAGTTACGGTCGAAAAAATATCTCATATGTGATGATTGAAAGATAATAATAAAATCGCATCATTATGTACCTAGTTCAGTAACACATTTTCAATTGTAAAACAAATGAGATTGAAACGTTTTAAATATGTATTATCACAATAATTATAATTTGAATAACTGTTAATACTTACTTCTTAGGAAAAAGTTACTTTCCGAAAAATTTTGTCACCAATACTTATAATATGAACGATAAAACAAATTCAAGAACTACGCATTCCTTAATTAAACAACAATATTTTTTTATTCGAGTATGGAAGTTATTCCGTTAACATTTTAAGTAAACAAATGTAAGACGCGGGAATTTGCATTACGCTTATATTTCAAACGAGGGCGCGTTTACCGCGCGAAGTTTGTTGGCGAACTGTCGAATTACTATTTACTCTGTGGTGGACTGGCTGGATATAATAAAACTGTCACTATTTGAGCGGGAGCGGGCAGCGGGCGACGCGACGGTCGAAATTTAAATTTGAGATTAGAAACAAAAAATATACTTATCTTCTCTTCTCTTTTATCTCTATATATTATATAACATTTTCGTGTCACAATGTTATAGTTACCATACTTTTCTAAAACTGGCTGAACCGATTCTCATGAAATTTTGTATGCCTGTAGGGACTAGGGTAGATCTGAAAAACGGCCACCATCTATCTTTCATACCGTTAAGTGATAAGAATAAGACGGCTACCTACTTATAATATATTTTAATGTTATTATCATGTATGAATCTAAATAAATTGACAAATTTGATGTAAAGGATACTGTTATTAAAATTATATTCATGTTATTATAATGCGACCTGCTATTTTATATAAAAATTACTAATATAAAGCAAAAGAAACAATTTTACAGCAAAATAAATCAATTTAACAAATTGTACATAAGTATACTTAAAACCAATTGTATATACCTACATACTTAAAAAAAATCAATTACAATTACTAAAATGTGATTACAAAATGTTGTGGTAAAGGTACACAGTAGCACCAAAATTTGACTATTTACAATAATCTAAGTAAATACTGATTTCTCTTTTGAATATTTTTCATCAACAGTCTAATTGGATCTCGATTGAAGAATGACATAGAAATCAGTCAATCGGTCGTGGTTAACCAACAAATTGTTACGTTCTAAGACTGCTGAGTAGGTAAAATAAACATTTTCCAATTAAACTATTTTTAATTTCATTAGCACGAAGCCATAAATTACAAAGTTAAATGTTATGAGATTCCCAGTCAAACCTGTTGTTACAATTTCTCTTTGTTGACGTAATCACTAAAATGTTGTTTTCGTCGTGAATAAGATTTATATTAACTTGGAGTAGATTTAAATTTGATAAGAAATGTATCAATTTGTTAATAATTATAATAAAATTAATATTTCGTTAAAAAATCACAAAACAGCATCTTACCAGGACTGAAATAAATTTAAATGTATTTTTATCGACATGCGGATCAATTACAATAATTAATTTGGACTGAAGTAAATACCAACTACTGTACGGTTTACTGAAATTAAAAGTGTGTACCTATAATGTATATTCAATATGGGCCATCCCTTACCCTGCGTGACTCCATAGGTAGGTATACATCTGACAACTGGAATGAATCCTGCCAGATCTTATACGTAGGTTCAATTAGTATTTGGGTTGGGCTCTTGGGTGCGTCCTCAATCATACACAACCTTGCTTCAATGTCCTCAATAAACATCGCTGTTCATTTTTAGCCGGTCAATAGAACTGTGGATTCATTCGCCGTGTGCTGTGTACATTATTATGTATTCATGTCCTTGATACCTGTAAAGATAAACACAAACATTACCCATATTATGTATAACCTTTAAAGGTCACTTGGGGAAATAAGTTTTGTGAGCCGATATCTTCTTAGGTTTTCGTGGCGTTCGCACTTTGGTTCTGATATTTTAATAATGAAACAGTCAAGCACTGAAATCTAAAGCGCTTCGAACCCAAGTGCAAGAGTTTGGATAGAATATTTTTTTAGAATAGAAAAGTGTTTTAGGCAAATACGATTTGCGGAGCTTTCCATCGTCAATTAATCATTATTATTTATCTTGTTACTTTCAAAGACTAGTGTGAGAATGACCCAATTTGTGCCGAAGTGTGCTGTACTCTCACGTGACAAACCTACTCATTAATATTTAACTCATAATACTTGTTTAATTGCAAAAACTTCTTCAGCGCTCTACCTCCTTGCGTGAGGTTTTTGCTATTTCCTGTATGGCTAGTATACACCTAAAAAGTTTATTTTAAAATACGGAAGTATCAAGAACGCATAGAATGCAACCAGTACATTCCGTTCGTTCTTCATACGTATGATATGTTTCTACTTAGCCACATACGAGTACGTAAGTTTATGATGCGGCGCTACAATTACACTATATTACTGAATTATTGTAGTGATTGATATAGGTCTTAGATCATTACTTAGATTACTTAATTATCTAAGATATAAGTAGGTAGTTAATTAAAAAATATTAAATAGGGCTTTATCGTCTATGTGACTATCGGTTTTAAACATAAATAATATCTCATAAATAATATCATATATGATATGACGTTAGTCAACTCATGGAAACTGATATACAAATAAGAAAAGGCTTAAAAGCTTAATCATGTAAATGATTGTATAAACAATACTATATCCTGCTAGTTCATTATGTTTTAAGTTTCTGAGCTTGTTCTCTTGATTCTAATTATAAGTACATTATTTGGTTTACAAAGATTTAGTCTAGCTCGCTTGTTTATGTGACCTGTTCAGAGGTATTTCACCGAGAGGTCGAAATAAAAATTAGAGGTTACTGACCTGACGAAGAAAAATAGTTTTATAAAGAATAGTGATCTCGCAAAAAATCGTTGAATCTTTCATCGCAATAAAATTCAAACAAGTTTAATCTTATAAAGTAGGTATAAATTCATAAATCACTCGTCAATGGTCAGATATAGCATATTTTATAAGGTTAAAGACATTTAAAGTGGAGATTTTGAAAAAAATAATTAGTAAATTTAGATTTTAGAGTATGGATACAGCTTATTACTTAGAAGTTAGAACTTAGAATAACGATGTATAAAATAATAAAAATAATTATAGGTAGATAGTTTCGCTTGTAGATTAGGTTCCTTATGCTGGCCATACACCATACTTCCTATCGTCCATTCGGCATGACGCTACCGATTGGATCAGTTAGAACTGACCATGTGTGGGAGTGGATTGGCATTATTTGGCATGATAGTTATACTTGACGGAACAATCGAATTTCGATTCTTTTGACTTGATCATGGCGATTGGATCATATCGATTGGACCGTGTATGGCGGTATGCGATCGTCACTTCAGTCTGGTCAAGATTTTTCGTCCAAGCTGAAGCATAGGCGCTTCGCTCGCTTGGTCGATAAATATGAAAGTATATGGATGTTTAGATGTCAACGGTTACGGATTTGGATAAGATTTGTTTGGGAGATAGATGAAGTACCAGATTACTTAACACATTGGGTACTTCTCATGAAATAGGTACATATATATAACAACAATCTTCCCGGCATATAATCCTTTTTTTGTTTCATTTTTACGAATAAAACGCCCAAAACGGCTAAAACATCGTCGTCTGTCACCGGTGACGCCATGGCTTCAACTGAAGGTTGCTGCCGATTGGACAATTCAAACGTTGTGTGTGTGGTCTCTATGGACAAACTGCAGATTGGATCAAGCTGCAGCGTCATGCCGATTGGACGATAGGAAGTATGGTGTATGGCCAGCATTATGGTGGCCATACACCATACTTCCTATCGTCCATTCGGCATGACGCTACCGATTGGATCAGTTAGAACTGACCATGTGTGGGAGTGGATTGGCATTATTTGGCATGATAGTTATACTTGACGGAACAATCGAATTTCGATTCTTTTGGCTTGATCATGGCGATTGGATCATGTTGATTGGACCGTGTATGGCGGTATGCGATCGTCACTTCAGTCTGGTCAAGATTTTTCGTCCAAGCTGAAGCATAGGCGCTTCGCTCGCTTGGTCGATAAATATGAAAGTATATGGATGTTTAGATGTCAACGGTTACGGATTTGGATAAGATTTGTTTGGGAGATAGATGAAGTACCAGATTACTTAACACATTGGGTACTTCTCATGAAATAGGTACATATATATAACAACAATCTTCCCGGCATATAATCCTTTTTTTGTTTCATTTTTACGAATAAAACGCCCAAAACGGCTAAAACATCGTCGTCTGTCACCGGTGACGCCATGGCTTCAACTTCTGTGCTTCAACTGAACGTTGCTGCCGATTGGACAATTCAAACGTTGTGTGTGTGGTCTCTATGGGCAAACTGCAGATTGGATCAAGCTGCAGCGTCATGCCGATTGGACGATAGGAAGTATGGTGTATGGCCAGCATTAGGTTAATTTGTCTAAGTACCATAGTTACGATTACAATCTGAAAAAAATGAGAATTTAGATAAAAATACCTATTCAATTTATAAATGTTTTATAAAGAAAGATACCTTCCTTGCTTTAAATACAGAGTAACAATAATTTAGTTTTTATTAATGAACTTATCGAACATCTTGAATTAATTAGGTAATACATACTTATTATACAAATTGTTAGTACTTTTATGACTCACAGCGCGGCGTGTATCTACTTGGATATCTTTTCTTTAGTAAGACTCAGTATGTTATACAGTTGTTTTCATCAATGTCCATAGCATAGATGTATCGATAATAGACTACAAGCCGGCATAGGAAAAAAATATGGGTCAATTGAACCACCAGGGAACATATCTAGAACGATAGAAGAGCATAAAATAATAAGATTCATCACTATGCCGTCACTTGTAAGCTGTCCAACTGAGTGCAGATGAGAATTCAAAAGTACAGGTAGACTCGGTAAATTTTGGTCATATATTTTTGTACGGCATTCTTAACCATCGATAGATCCATTAAAAATAATAAGAAACCGCTCAGTGCCGTACAAAAATGGTGGTCCACAAAGTCGGAATTTTTATTTAATTTCCGAGAGTTACCGGGGGTAAATTTGGTCATTTGACCATGTACGGCATCTGTGTCATACTATTTCTATACTGCTTTTAATCCATTATTCCGCAACGCCGTACAAAAATCATGGGGACAAGGGGAAAAAATCGAGAGTTGCAATCCCCTCTCTTTCACCACTCCAGGGGGTCATTTGACACAACACGAAATAAATTTATTTTTAAAGTATTTTATGCATAGATAATATTTTTTCATGTGCCGTACATTTTCGTTGGTTCAAAGGGGAAAAATCTGAAAAAGAAAAAAATCCATATAACGAAATGTTTGCTTTATATTTTGATAATAAAATATAAATATACATTAATATTAAGAAGCTCGAGGTGGTTAATTATCACCTTGGAAAGTCGGAGTCAGGTGGAATGGACTCCGTTAAATTGATGAACTAATAAAGAAGCTATGAACGAAAAGATGTGAATTATATGCAATTAGCCCATGAATACAGGTAAAGTCACAAGCAAATGCTAGTAATATATACATATTCAAAATGTACAAGTAAAGCGCTTTCAAATGATACCAAACACGGCATATTTATCTTAACTTAATTTTTTTACTCTGTATGTTTTGTCCGCTAGAAGGCGCCACATTAGATTTTGTGAAAACCCATATAGCCTTTAGCTAGCTGGTCGCTGGTTATCCAGTGAACAATTCAGACACTTCTAATGATATATCATTTGTCGAATTCTGATAAGTAGTTAATAGAAGTTACGAGGGAATAGATGAACATACATACATGACCTGTCAAAATTATAACCCTCCTTTTGCTTTGCCATAGTCGGGTAAAAATATGTTAATGCCATACTGTATCAGATGGCCATAAAGCACCCTTAAAATTGTAGCTTTCGTCGCTTTCATCAGCCTAAAAGATGTGGTCTGCACAAAAATGTACGGCATCGTTTTTTCCTAATTTATCTATGCTTATACTATTTAAAACAACGAATAAAGTGTAGAAAACTATTTCATTAATCTACGGAGGATGGCCACATATGACCTGAATGCGAACATTAATCATCGGTGTATCAAAAAATAGTAATTTATGCGTGCTTTTACTAACGGGGTCTAACTTATTTTTTTTGGGCCGGGAAAATGTTATGTATTAATAATAAATAAACTCAAATTCATAACATTGTTTGAACGCATCCAAACGTCTTTCATTTTTACCTGTGGTATGCGTTTCGTTTTCACAGCGCAGCGGGAGTTAATTAGAGATTACGTTTAAAAAAATACTATAATAATAATATATATTTCTTTGTTTTATTTCACCTATCATATTTTATGGCAAAAACAGTAAGAAAGATATAGTTTATAGATTTAAAAAATATTTTTTGCCATAAATACATTTAATAATATACCTGAAATATGTAAAACGGAACGTATTTTTTACCGGCATAATAGACACACAGGTTAGATGACACATGACTGATGACACGCGTAGCTGATGAACATGATTTTGTTTATTACTTAAGTCACTACAGTGTTGTATTGGCTTATATAACAATCAAATAAATAACATAGGCTACGTCGTCTACTTTTAGAATTTAGTTATGGCTGTAGGTATAACTCTAAACCATATTCATTATATACGTAGCCATAACCTCAAAAATGGCAAATTATGTAAAAATTCTAAGCTCCACCACTTTCAAATAATATATTTGCAATGTGGGATTGCTAAGGATGGTTAGGCGAACCATTTAAGCCCTATATTAATCATGGTCGCGACATTTCATAGTCAGGTCTTGGTATGTATGGGCAGTGGCCGATGTCCTTTCAGTTTTTGCATTTCTCTATAACTTTTTTTAGAACGGTTTCTTTTGAACGGCAATACTAGGGTCGAGTGGTCAACAATGAACCAGCAGTACAGAGTGAACCATGTAAATAATTCAGAAATGTGACGTTGCCGTTTGGTGCAAACTAGCATTAAAGTATAAAAGTATAAACAGACGTTCGAACTGGTGCGACCGGACCACCGTACTCGTGCGGTGCGATCGACTCGCCACACGACCGCACCGCACCTAGGGTTGCCAGTATTTGATTTAAGGGTTAACAGCATCAAAAATGCGAGTTTTAGTTATTTTTTACGGGAGACAATTAAAACAGCAATGTTAAATAGAGAAAATTTATTTTTGGCATTTATATTTGCTGTTGGAAGAAACAGCTTTTAATAGCTCTTCATTTTCTAAAGCGAATGTATAAAAATCTTTGCACGATAATTTAAAATTACATTTAATTAATTTGCAGCTTCGCCTTTACAGTTTCAATATGAATATTCAATCGGTTTCGGCTATCCGTCCAGGCATTGCCGCACAAAGAAAATATTCTTTGTTTAAAAATTACGATTAAATTTACGATTTTTAAAAAAACATTTAAAATATGTATTGGAATTTTCACGGCCGACTAAGATAAATAAGTTCGTATAAAAAAAAATAGATACACTAGATAATTTATTATGTTGCTAATATATGAAGTGATTAAAGGCGCAAATTATCCCTTTTTGAAATTTTCGATATTGTCGATAGAGGCGAAAGTATTGTAATTTTTACTGATTTTCGTTTTTATTTTTTTATATTATATGCAGGCGTTAATAGAAGCTCTGTTTAGTACCAAAAGAAACCTTGAACTGAGTTCTACATGTACTTATTACAGCTTTAGTCACAGTTCTACCGCCAAACAAAACGGACGTCGGTCGATCGTTATCAATGGCGATGGCGTCGGATGACGTGGCTATTACTGAAAAAAGATTAATAATATAAATTTTAGAACTCTACAAAGATTTATGATATGACTGCATATGTCTGAATGAATCCCTGTCTTTTAAATATAATTTTGCCCATTCTTTTCTCTTCGTTTTCTTCTTTTCAATGGTTGTACTTGTACTTGTACCAAAAGAAGCCTTGAACTCAGGTCTACATGTGAAAAAAATACAACATTCTAACCACGAATATATTACGTGAAATAGATTTTCAAAGAATTCGGTTTGACTTTTAATGAGATTACTATGATCAATGTTCGAAATATTCACAAAAAAAGGAGATTAATTTGTATTAATTTGATATTATTGAATTGTCTTAAAAATCTAAGATATTTTTTTTGTTCAGTTAATTTATTACATATTATAAGGATCAAGTACCTACCTATAATAATATATTGAATAATATTAAAATATCGACTATAACTAACGACTAAAACATAAACAAAAACTTGGTAATAGATAGATGATATATATAATTTTGTTTACTAGGGGCAACCCTGACATTCTTTGAAAATCTATATCTTGTAATAACTTCGTGGCTAGAATGTGGTATTTTTGTTACATGTAGAACTCAGTTCAAGGTTTCTTTTGGTACTAAACAGAGCTTCTATTAACGCCTGCATATAATATAAAAAAATAAAAACGAAAATCAGTAAAAATTACAATACTTTCGCCTCTATCGACAATATCGAAAATTTCAAAAAAGGGATAATTTGCGCCTTTAATCACTTCATATATTAGCAACATAATAAATTATCTAGTGTATCTATTTTTTTTTATACGAATTTATTTATCTTAGTCGGCCGTGAAAATTCCAATACATATTTTAAATGTTTTTTTAAAAATCGTAAATTTAATCGTAATTTTTAAACAAAGAATATTTTCTTTGTGCGGCAATGCCTGGACGGATAGCCGAAACCGATTGAATATTCATATTGAAACTGTAAAGGCGAAGCTGCAAATTAATTAAATGTAATTTTAAATTATCGTGCAAAGATTTTTATACATTCGCTTTAGAAAATGAAGAGCTATTAAAAGCTGTTTCTTCCAACAGCAAATATAAATGCCAAAAATAAATTTTCTCTATTTAACATTGCTGTTTTAATTGTCTCCCGTAAAAAATAACTAAAACTCGCATTTTTGATGCTGTTAACCCTTAAATCAAATACTGGCAACCCTAGGTGCGGTGCGGTCGTGTGGCGAGTCGATCGCACCGCACGAGTACGGTGGTCCGGTCGCACCAGTTCGAACGTCTGTTTATACTTTTTAGGTAAGCGCCTTTGAGGCCCCTCCCGCCTTCCCCAGTCGACAGTGAGCTAGCGGCGCGGGAGGCCGTGCGAGCCCGTGTTTGGTGTTTTCGTGCCGAAAATTGTATAAAAATAACGTAAGTAAAATTTCGTCTCATTTTATTTGTATATACAGTAGCTAAATATCAATTGTATTGATGATTTCGTTGTTTTTTGCGGTTTTACATAAGATAGTTTCGTTAAACACCTCGTGTTTATGCATGTAGCTATATAACCTCAAAGTTTGTAAGCATAGGGTGGTACAAAATGAACCACCTTGAGAGAGTACACAATGAACCAGTGATTCATTGAGTACCATCCCTGGTTCAATGAGTACTACCCTTGTTTCATTGCGTACCACTTTTAGAGTGCCTTATTACTCAATCTACTTAGCCAGAAAATTAGCTTTTTGTAAGTATTAGTATTACAAGCACTAAAAAAAATTAAAATTTCAGGATGGGCCGAACAAAATTGATCTGCTAGGAAAAAAGGATCCCACCTACCTGAAGCAATGAAGGCTGCTGTCGATTTACATCTCAACGGTATGAGCTTAAGAAAGGCTGCAAGAGATAGCAACATACCATATCCAACACTGCGAAGATATGTGATAAAATTCAAGACAGACGAGTCTGCTTCGATGGAACCAAATTATAGCGTAAATAAAATATTCACGGAGGAACAAGAAACAAGTCTTAAGTCTGATATTCTTGATTGTGCTAACAAATTTTATGGTTTAAACACCAAAGAGTGTAGAAAACTCGCCTTGCAAATGGCGGAAATAAATAAACTGGCATACCCAATAAGTTGGAAAGAAAGGGGAATGGCGGGTAGGGACTGGCTACGTGGCTTTAAAAAAGGCACCCTGATTTATCTATTATTTCGTCAAACTACTTACAGATTTCCCGTTGATATCTCTCTTTTAAACATGCGTTATTAACGTTTTGTTTTTATGTTTTTGTTTTAAAAGTTTGAAGAAAATTATTATTGTGATACAACGAAACTATGACTGATTAGAATTACTTATTGTAAACAAGATCTCATTTAGATTTACGGATTTCTTAATTAATGATTAAGAAAATTATATTTTAAATGTTATTTCTATAAATTACTTACGAACTTGTTGTCTTGTATGTATATAACGCCTACGTAAAAGCCTAGGTAATTGTTGATTTCTAAGAAACTTAAAGTTGATTTTATAAATGTTTACGATTTTTTCGATAACTCTTAGAAAAAAAGCTATTTGATTGTTACTTCGAATAAATAGGTACTTTAAATAAATTTGAGAGTTTTATTTAACTATATTTTTTTATAATTCTATCATTATAATGCTTTAATTATTATTGACATGGTTCATTGTTTGCACACACGGTTCACTGTGTACCAACCCCCGGTTCATTGAGTACCATTGAGTGTACACAGTGAATCATTTCTCAAAAAATAAAAAAAAATAAAAACATTAGTGGCTATTGTACTGTAACAAAAATAAAGTACTACATAATGTAACCAGATATATTATCTACAAATATAACTAAAAAGTATGTAGTTAGGACGTCGAGGAGTACATTTACAGCTCTTGAAAATTTAGGTGGTTCATTGTCGACCATCTCACCCTATACAACAATTGAATTTTACAATATCATGTTAAAAAAAAAGTTCCCGTACAGGGTCAAATGACCTTACAGCTCTTTATATCAAGAATTCGATGAAATTAAGATGATTATTGGTATACATTTAAAAGAACAATTATTTTTTGAGCGCATTGCTTCTAATAGTACTTTTGAGTGCTAGATAATGTTTTGGAACCGAAGCCGTACTTAGTCAAATGACCCCCTGGAGTGGGGAAAGAGAGGGGATTGCAACTCTCGATTTTTTCCCCTTGTCCCCATGATTTTTGTACGGCGTTGCGGAATAATGGATTAAAAGCAGTATAGAAATAGTATGACACAGATGCCGTACATGGTCAAATGACCAAATTTACCCCCGGTAACTCTCGGAAATTAAATAAAAATTCCGACTTTGTGGACCACCATTTTTGTACGGCACTGAGCGGTTTCTTATTATTTTTAATGGATCTATCGATGGTTAAGAATGCCGTACAAAAATATATGACCAAAATTTACCGAGTCTACCTGTACTTTTGAATTCTCATCTGCACTCAGTTGGACAGCTTACAAGTGACGGCATAGTGATGAATCTTATTATTTTATGCTCTTCTATCGTTCTAGATAATATGTCCCCTGGTGGTTCATTTGACCCATATTTTTTTCCTATGCCGGCTTGTAGTCTATAATAAATATTCTCGTGGTCGTGAATCATGATGTCATCTTCCACAAAAACTACATAGTTCATTGAAAAGTTACATTTGGGGTTGCATTTTTTAGAGGACGCAATTTTATTTTTTTGATGTGTAGGGGGGGTCAGTGTGAAGCTATGACCAAGTTTGTAGGGTCGCCACCCTTGTCCCACGGCCGCCATCTTGAAAATAGCGGTTGATATGGTTTTTACGATCTCTTAAACTATTTATCTGATAAAAAAAATTAAAAACATTATTTGTTGCAAATTAAATTCTCTACAACTTTTGTTCAGTAACTTCTTGTTGTAGAACTATAAATAAAAAAGTTATAAGCGAAAATGTTGAGAAATTAGAGATATTTATATTGTTCAATATAACTTGTTTTTTATCATTTAACGAAAAAATTATATCAGACCATTTTTGTAGATTGTTTTTCGTGGAACAACTTTTACATACAACATTTTTTCATTAAGTCAATAGCTAAGATTTTACAGCGCTCCGAAGTGAGTAAGTACTGTTTTTCAGTTATCTTAACTACACATATATTATACGTGTGTTATAATAATTTGTCATCAGTAATAGTTTTTCTTTGTTATTATAATTTTTTAAATAATTAGTGTTCCAATATTATTAATAATTAATTATTGACTCTTTTCCCCACCATCCAGGAAGTAGAGCCTGGAGGCCTTTTTTTTACGGCGAAAAGCAGGGCTGAAATGTTCTACAGTGTGATTCCATCGTTCTGGAGTCTGGTAAAAGAGCCAATAGTCAATATATTATGTATAGTTAAGAGTACTGAAAAATAGTACTCACTTCAGAGCGCTGTAAAACCTTAGCTAATGACGTAATGAAAAAATGTTGTATATAAAAAATGTTCCTCAAAAAACAATCTACAAAAATGGTCCGATGCCATTTTTTCGTAAAATGACAAAAAAAAAGTTTAATTGAACAATATAAATATCTCTAATTTCTGAACATTTTCGCTTATAACTTTTTTATTTATAGTTCTACGACAAAAATTTACTCAACAAAAGTTGTAGAGAATTTAATTTTCAACAAATAATGTCTATAAATTTTTTTTATCAGATAAATAGTTTAAGAGATATATCGTAAAAACCATATCAACCGCTATTTTCAAGATGGCGGCCGTGGGACAAGGGTGGCGACCCCACAAACTTGGTTTTAGCTTCACACTGACCCCCCCTACATATCAGATAAATAAAATTGCGTCCTCTAAAAAACGCAAGGTTAGGCCTAAAAAATGTAACATTTCAATGGAGTAACATTGTTTGCCATCCTATGTCAACGAACTTGTCAAATCACAACTTCGATTAGGATTAAGGATCATACTGCCATGGTAAAAATATCATAAGCACAAAATATAAAAATTAGATGGTTTTCTTTTCATTTTTTGTAGTACATACTACATATAAGATAGTAGGTACATAATTATGTATAGGACATTTAGGTACCTTTATTAAGCCAAGGAATTGATTTTGTTGAAATTTGGAAACTAGATGTAAGTACCCTTTAAAGCCTGAAAAAGAACATAAATTTTCTAAAGATAACTAAAGTTGATGTGTGGTGGCTGTGTGTGAATGTATACTAATATTATAAAGCTGAAGAGTTTGTTTGTTTGTTTGTATGTTTGAACGCGCTAATCTCGGCAACTACTGGTCCGATTTGAAAAATTCTTTCGGTGTTAGATAGCCCATTTATCGAGGAAGGTTATAGGCTATATATCATCACGCTACGACCAACAGGGGTGGAGCCACGGGGGTGAAACCGCGCGGAGCAGCTAGTGGAATATAAAGACAAATGAACGTGTAAAACTGGTAAAATACCACTACAAAATATTATAAACGCGAAAGGATGGATAGGTATATCAATGTTTGTTACTATTTCATAAACGAATATGTATAGATTAAATATATGTATATGCAGTATATGTATATCACAATAACACATTATCTATTGAAATACATATTTAATTTTGCTTGTGGGACGCGGCGCGGGTACAACGCGGGTTGGTCCGCGTGGTCGTAATTCTCCTGTATATAAAAAGTACTCTGTGGTCGTAACTCATAGGTGAAATCGCGCGTCACAGAGTATGAAATACATAATTATTTGGACCTATTTATGCAAACAGGGACCAACCCACACCGGATCAATTTCGAGAAAATGAGGTTTTTGTGAAAAGAGTTTGCAGAAAGTATGCGTTGTAAAATTTGGAGAAAAAAGTTTTTGGGCGTATGTATCATATTGAATCCTATCTAGGGATACCAGATACATGGATATTTATTAAATTTTAACAAAATAATCGTTGAAAAACCGTCCGGTTCTGTGTTGCAAAAAACACTTTTGTGGGTTGGTTCTTTATTGCAAAATTATTTTGTTTTTTTTTTGTTGCCATAATTAAAGAAAAACGTTAAGCATCCAATCAAAACAGGCTAAATAAAACAGCGAAAGTTCGCTGGAACTAATTGCAACTTACGTATGCCCTTAAAGTTATCAGGAAATATATAAAAATCCTTGATTAGA
The DNA here is from genome assembly GCA_029959065.1 of Colias behrii. Lineage (NCBI taxonomy): Eukaryota > Metazoa > Arthropoda > Insecta > Lepidoptera > Pieridae > Colias > Colias behrii. The sequence continues at coordinate 4,685,319 of JARWMC010000013.1, forward strand.
CTTGTCGTACACTATGGATTGGAAAGCTGGGCAGTGAAGAAGATGGAAGAAAAACGATTGCATTTTGCGAAGATGAGAATGTTGATATGGATGTGTGGGGTGACAAGAATGGATAAAGTAAGGAATGAAAATATAAAAAGAAGATTTAAACTGGTCTTATTACAGCAAGATTGAAAGGGAATTGTCTGTCTTGGTATGGACATGTGGTGAGGATAGATGACACGCATATGACTAAGAAAGTGATGGATATGAATGTTGATAAATGCTGAATAAGAGGAAGGCCAAAGGAAAGAGGTGTTAGTGTGCAAAGTTATATTATGAAAGAAAAAAAGAGTAAAATATGCCCTGATGTTTGTCAGGAGAATAGAAAAATAAACCGTGTTATACCGACTCCAAATAACATGGATTAAGGACAAGAAGATCATGATAATATTGTAATAATATCAAAATATATATATTTGTTTCACTTTAATGACACTACTTTGGTATCTAACTAAGATACAGTAGACCTATGTTCTGCTTTCTTCTGTCTTCGTTATAGTTACTTTCATTATTATTTTTTTTATTTTGAAGAGATTTGTGAAGACAAAGTCTTTTGTTTTAGTCTTTATACATATTTTATGATTTATATGTAGTTTTCCAGGATTTATACAGTCTTTATTTTACTGGGCTCAGTACTCAGTACTCAATCGGCCAAAATCGGTAGCTTTGGATAAAAAAACTGTGACCAGACACAAAAAAAAATATGTCTGATTTGTTTTACTGTTGGATAGTCAATCATGAATGTTTTAAGCATCCTCGTTAGTTTGAATTGGATCACGGAGAGATTAAAAGATGGTGTTGAGCGTTTAATACTCTGAAATGACTCCTGCGGGGCTCTGCTTACTCTGGCCCACAACGATACGTACTCCCGAGGAGAAATTACCAGATTTAAAAAGTATTATGCATCTCATTCCGAGCAACGCTCAAAGTAAAAAAAAAAATAAAGACCAAAGATATTGTAGAAGATGATATCAATGGCTTTTCCGGGACTCCCGATTTTGAAGTAATAGATGTTTACTTTTAAGTAGATACATGTTTTTTGTAAAATTGTAGTATATAAATTTGAGAATTCTTATTTAGTGCGTTTTATAATAAAAACATGATTAAAGTTAAAAAAATAGAACATATTAATCAAATTCAACATAGAACCAAGCCCCTTGCATACTTAAAGGCCGAGAAATTTCATTATGCAAACAAGAACCAAAGTCAGTTGGTTCTGGTTACCTTGAAAACTAATGAAGCTTTTTGTGATAAAATAGAACCAACCAATTTTGGTTCCATCTTGCATAATGAAAGTTGGCGAAATTGGGTTGGTTCCGCAACTGACATGTAAAAAACTGTACTTACAGTCATCAAAGCTCTACCAAATTTTTTGAGAAGGTAGAAAACGTTTTTTTTAACACTATCTGTCCCGTCCGATTAGGGCCCTTCTGGCCTCCTCCACTCAAGCGACAGCCCAAGCCGAGGTTCGAGATCCCCGTCAAGGGGGGACGCCCTTGTGCATGTCGCTACCAGGGTGAACCTTCAGTTCACCCCCGCGTCCGCGTTAAAATGTAGAAGCCCTTCTGGCTAACATTGAGAGACACCACACAAAAAAAAAAAACACTATCTGTGTACTTAACTCAATTTCACAAAAAATGTGGGTTGGTCCCTGTTTGCATACATAGGTCCAATTTATCTTAATATGATTATTATTAAGGTACATTAAATAATTTATAATTTCATCAACTATTAACAAGCATCGGTGGTTCAGTGGTAGAATGCTCGCCTGCCACGCGGGCGGCCCGGGTTCGATTCCCGGCCGATGCATTTCTTTTTATAGTATAGTATTATTTTTTTTATGATGAAAAATAAATGTTTTTATGTCTCTAATGAGTTATTTTTTCCTTAAGTTTTAATTTTATCAACAGCTATGTTCCACAAAAAATACTGTACTTCAAAGAAGAGAGGTACAATAATTCAGATTGGTTTTGGACTATAAAAATGGTATAAAACAATAATTAACAATAATAATAAAGTGAAATATTTTAATTAAAAAGTGATTGCCGAAACCCGGGATTGAACCGGGGACCTTTAGATCTTCAGTCTAACGCTCTCCCAACTGAGCTATTTCGGCGTTGACAACTGGATCAAAATTATATGACGTATTTAAGGTAAAAAAATTAACAGTATATTCACAGATAATAATATAATGTTATAGTTATAATATTATAATAATAAACTTAAGTTCTCATATTTTATTAATAAATAGTAAATACATTTGAGTTACGTTCACATCAAATTTTAGACATCTTCATTATACTGCCATCTATGAAATTCTCTTTATACTAAAACATTAAAATGATAATAGACATGGTACGGGAGCTATTAACGTTTTAAAAAAAGTCATTTTAGTATAGTTGGGTTTTTGATATACTGTTTCTCTTGCTATTTCGGTTAGAGTCCGGGATGTCTGGCTGGCGGTAGTGGTTGCGCTTATTAGTGCGCACAGGAAAATATCCGTAATTTAAAGTCATTTATTAACGCGTAATTTTTAATCTTTTGCCTTTAGATAGATCCATCAGACATAAATTTTTTATTGCAAGACGTTTTTTTCGTTGTTAAATAGGTGCCATACGCAATTTTTTATTTCAAAATAATTAAAATGTCATCGAAATAAGTGAAATTACATCAACATGAGTCCGCTTAAAAGGTAAGTAATAACTTTATTACTTATATTATATTATCCTTTTTTAATACTTATATTGAATAATTAGTAAACTAATATTTTTAATAGATGGTTTCATATTTATTACACTTTTGGGTATTAATATGAATTTGATGATATTTGGTTTTTATCAAGTTTACATTAACGTCCTATTTGAGGTTCGTTGGGAAAAGGAGGCACCATGGTAGATTGTTGCTAAAAAATTGTAAATAGTAAAATGAATATTATACATAGTATATCCTTCACGGGGACTCATGTTGATGGAATTTCACTTATTTCTATGACATTTTAATGATTTTGAAATAAAAAATTGCGTCTGGCTCCTATTTAACAACGAATAAAACGTCTTTCAATAAAAAAATTATGTCTGATGGATCTATCTAAAGGCAAAAGATTAAAAATTACGCGTTAATAAATGACTTTAAATTACGGATATTTTCCTGTGCAGATAAGATGCGCACTAATAAACGCAACCACTGCGGCCAGCCAGACAGCCCGGACTCTAACCGAAATAGGAAGAGAAACAGTATATCAAAGAACCAACTATACTAAAATTCTCTCTTGTCAACGTTGGTAGCTCCTATACGATGAGCGTGTTTGCTTTAAAAGGTTAGTTGTGAACCGTTAGATGGCGCTTATAGAAGTTACAAACGGGATGCGCAAAAATGATGAAGTCTCAAAATTTATAGTAATAATTATTAAATACCAACATTTATTTATACATTTTCATTTAAAAAGCCAATGTCTGTATCAAAATAATTCAATAGATATAAGTTTCTTCTGCGCGTGTTTGCCACTGAACTCCTGAACGGATGGACCGACTACAATGTTATTTTTTTGTCTGTCTTACGGTTGTACAAGAATAGTTTTGTATCATACACTACTTTACTGATAAATAATATTTTTTACAATTCACGTAGGTACTCCGTTTTAAAACATTATCGGATTAAAACTTTACGGAACGCTTAAATAAGGTGATTTTTTGGCATGACTTATTTCGTTAATCATTTGTAAGTATTATCTGAAATTCTTTAGTAATACTGGTAATCCACCCTAACGTTATGGCAGCACGTTCTTCAAAATAACACGAATATAAAATAGCTGGCAATTCGCATTATCAAATTATTTTGTAAGCGAAATTTCGCCGTTATTACTGAGCTTCAGTCTTATAATTAATAAAGTAATCTATAAGTAAAGACAAAGCATTCTAATATCATTATAATAATAAATAAAATCTCCAATAGTTACTAAATTAAATCCTCAATTATTTTTGAATTATAATGTCAAGATAATCAATTTAAAAACAGATTTTCTGATGCATATTATTAAGATTTGGCGTAACAATAGAAAAATGTAGATAAAAATTAACTGCATTATTACTTCAATATGCACGAACATTTTAACGAATCATAATTTTTGAAACGAGGACGGAGGAAGGTAATAAATAAATAAAGTATCTATACTAGAGTTGTATATAATTATCTGAGGAATAAAGTAATATACCTACCATTTTAATGCATCATAATATAATGCTCAAAAAATAGATGTCATTTTACATGCCTAAGTACAATTACACCAGGGTAGATCCCTTTAAAAATAATAAAAAGTGCAAAAAAATCGCAGTAGGATGAAACCCATTAGAAAAGGAGGAAAATACAGTGAAACCTGGTTAAGTGAGACATCAAGGGACCTGCAATGTCGTTTCACTTATAGAGGTATTCCACTTACCTAGTGTCTCAGATATACAGGTATAAATAAATATCTGTCTCATTTACAGAGGGTTCCATTAATAGAGGTGAGAATACAGGTTATTTCAGTTATACAGGTGCGATCATTAAATAAAATAACGTGTTATGTATGTAAATGAGTTTTAATAAAAAAAAATATAGTATGTACTTAAAGGTAATCATACAAATGTAATCAACAAAAATATTCAAGCACGTTTTTACACGTAATACCTATGTACAAATATGGAAACAGAATGTATCAATTATAAAAATCTGTCATTTTAGTTTGTCGTTTGGAAGTATCAGCCATCAGATGTTTTTCGATTAAATTTTATCAAATATGCTTTGGTCACCAATTGATGACATTTCAAAATAACTGTGCAAAGTTTTCGTTTTGACATTTTTCAAATAAACATCTGTATGATAGTAAAGCGAAACTGAAGGTAATTGAAGCTCAAAATTTGTACTTACGTACTTGGAATTACGTGTGGAATTTGTGGGTAGAATAAGAATGAGTAAACAAACAATGTTATCTCAGTTACAGAGGTTTATGCATATAAAATTTACTCGCTGTCTCAGTTAAAGAGGTAACTATGATGATAAATCGAAAGAACAAATCCCAGATATAGAGGTTTACCTCGTCCCACTAACAGAGGTAATTCAGTGCCAAAGTGTTGGGACCTCAGCATGAGTTCCAGTTATGGAGGCTTCTCACTTATCCAGGTCCCACTTAACCAAGTTTCACTGTATGATAAAAATGTAAGGAAAAATAAATTGCGGTCAATCCGAGTTCGGGAAGTGGGAGGGGGGAGCTTTTAAGAGAAAAAAAATGGTTTCTCTCGATTTCTAATGGGTTTTCTAATGGGTTTCATTCTACTGCGATTTTTTTTTTGTTTCAAAAATTATCTGGTGTAAATGGTAAGTTTGTGGGTGTAACCGTCGGGCCGACTACAGAAAGAATTGGATCGAACCTTCGAATCCGGTGAAGACTAATGAACAAAATCGATCAGTAAGCTGTAAGACTGGCGTGAAATGCACGGTGTTACTTACAAATAGCCTCGAGACTTTACTCTAATTATTTTAGTGTATTGTCCGCTTTAGGAGGCGTCTATTAATTATGTGGGACCAGGGAGGACGAGGTCGAGCCGCATCTCAACAAATCTTAGGTGGAGCCTGGAGGAGAGGAGGGTATATCACTTATCACGTAATTTTTTTTATTAAAAAAATGGGACAGGTTCCAATCTGCTTTGTGTGATGAATTTCTAAATACAATCGAAAGAATTATAGATTTGTTGTTTCGAAAATCTCACGTGAGATAAATTACGGGGAAAGAGGGCGAACCAAATCTCTAGAGATCTTACGAAGGACACCCTTGGGCCCTTGGGGGTCAGAAAATCCTCAAAATCGTGTCACGAAATTAATGAATATCCCCTATATCGTCCCATAGATTATATGTATAATCATTATTGCACGCCTCATAAGCGAAGCGTTGAGGTGGGTACTACTGTCACTTCGCGCAAAACATCTGATTTTTCAAACTTAAAATGTCTTTATGTATCATACATTGCACTTGTAAGATAATACATACACACACATATTAAGAAAAAACACTATTTTTAACGTTCATGATATTTTTGATGTCATTTTTGTTAATTAAACTAGTTAAAAAACAGTTTAAAAAAGTTCTGTCTTGGACGTCCGTGTGTCTGTATGTGCGGATCCTTTTTCTTGTTAACACGATAGCGACCGAAATACTTTACTAATCGAGTCTTTTTTTTTCTCTTACGCTTGAGTATGCTCAGGAATAGAACCCTTTCATTTTTCAGGGTCTGATTCGATGTGGTTTAATTGTTATTAAATAAACAAAAATAATAATTAATAAATATTTATTAAAAAAAAATTATGAGGCGTGCACTTTTGGATTTTCCAAATTATTTTTTTTTATAAGTGAAAGAAAGTAAGATGATTGCCTTATCATCATAATTCTTAGAATGCATTTTAACTTAAAAATAACTTTTTTTGTAAGTATGTAACAATCAATGCTCTACATTCGAGTAGTTACTTACCTAAAGAAAGTGTACAAGCTCATGTGGTTAAGCTAGTCAATAAACTCGCTATACTTATAGGTACTTTGACGAATGAATCCTACGTTTAAACCGAGTTCTTATTAAGAATGTAAAAAGTGAAAACACAATCAAACATAATTTATTACATAATTAATCATAGCGTTATCATAGAAGGGACGTACAGACTGACATTGTCGGTGAGTCAGTTCGAATGACACATGCATTTGTTATTTTATAACTGCAAAAAATCGATATGCAATGACATCCGTCAATTTGTTGTAATTATAGATGACTGGTGCTGTGGTCAGTGTTGATCTTTGACTTTCTTTTCTGACTTCCAGTTACAGTAATACAAACTGAGATGACAAGTAGTGAATATACTTACTAATATGTATTATAAAGCTGATGAGTTTGTTTGTTTGTTTGAACGCGCTAATCTCAAGAACTACTGGTCCGATTTGAAAAATTCTTTCGGTGTTAGCCCATTTTTTTTAAAGGCACCCGCCATCACAGGGTGTTCGCGCCACCTCTGGAATATTGTCCAGAGACATTATTTTCATTTTTTATTTGTTTACAAACACACAATTTTCAGCCACATAATAAATTAAAAATAGAATTATTACTAAATTAAAAATATTACAAATACAAAGTCAAAAATATTTAAAATACTGGGTAAAATAAAAAATAAAATAAATGCTACAAAAAGCCCATTTATCGAGGAAGGCTATATTATATTATCACGCTAAGACCAACACGAGCGGAGCAATGCGGTTGAAATCGCGGGGCACAGCTAGTCCAATATAAGTCTACATTTTCGATAAAACTTTCCTTATGTTTTAATCTAAATAAACATCTTTTTTAATCCAGTTATCCATGTTGAGAGTTGGAGAAAACCTGTGAAAGTAAAAACAAGGAATCTGTTACGTGACTTACGTACACTAAGATGGGACAGATGGTGTCCCTTTTTCCGAAGACAAAGGACACAACAAAATTTCATTTTGTAAAAGTTAATACCTAACTGATTTGTATGTTTACTTAATAACTGATTAATATAAATATTTATAGCAGTTGTAAATATATAAGTAAGTATAATATGGAGCCTTATAATAATTGACTAAAGCTAGCCCTATAGCAAAGTAGGAAGAATTTACTATTTATGTAGGAGACAATATATTATCACTACATAGTATAAAACAAAGTCGCTTTCTCTGTCCCTATATCCCTAGGTCCCTATGTCCCTTTGTATGCTTAAATCTTTAAAACTACGCAACGAATTTTGATGCGGTTTTTTTTGATAGATAGAGTGATTCAAGAGGAAGGTTTTAGTATAAAATTTATTAGGTTTTAGACAAAGCGGGCGAAGCCGCGGGCGGTAAGCTAGTAATAACTAAAGCGAAAGCGAAGAAGACGCACATTTTACATTTTTATTTATTCGATATAATTTAAAGAGTAAGATTATATATCTTACATTCAAACTTTTCTTACATCCTTTTAAATCTTACAGAAATACTTCAGGAGGAAGCTTAAACCATACTGCATCAGTTGCACAAAGGAAATTGATAAAGACAGTTTTTATCTCTACCATTTAAAATATTATAGGCAGTAAAGCAGAGCTAGATAAGGGCCCTAATGTTAACAATAAATCACATGCCACATACCGAACTTATCTCGCTTGAATAGCTTTTACTTCGTTTAAGAATTAACTTATCAGAAATAATTTTGTTATGATTTTTGTCATTGATACTTACGGTCTATAACAAAATATCTTCTGTAGTACCTATCTGGTTTTTGGAAGAGTAAATTTGAAGTTTGAAGTTTTTTTAGGTCTGATTTCTTGTGAAAAAACATGATTCGCGAACAAAGAATCACGAGTGATAGATGAATATATCTACAATAGAACAAAAAATGCAGGGTTGTAAATAACTAAAAAATCGTTTCGCACAAATATAACGTAGTTTTTCAAGTTTGATTATTTTTTATAGCATTTAAAATAATAATAATGGCTAAATATCTACGAATTATTAAGTTTTCAATAGTATCATGGAAATAAAAAAGTTCTTACGCCCAACGTGGGGCTCGAACCCACGACCCTGAGATTAAGAGTCTCATGCTCTATCGACTGAGCTAGCCGGGCTTGTAGAGATCATATGAATATGAGAAATAGGTCACAATTAGGTCAGGAAATGTAGGTATATATTTTGAGAAATGTTGATTTGTATTATTTTGTTTAAAAAGTTCTGCTTCATTTGCTATTAATAGGTATACAACAAAATTGGACAACACGATAAGCAAGTCGGTTGTAGATTTTTTTAATTTTTTATTATTTTAGCTATATTTTTCATCATTTTTTCATCTATAAAACTGTAATTTACCGTAGTAAAGCGAGACAGGGTAAAGCTGGTTCTTTCTTATAATTTCTAATATGTCGTTTCATAGTAGAAATGGTGACGGTGCTAGTGAATCTCAACAGAGAATATAACCATGATACTTCGAGAGTTCGAGTCTTTAAACCAACACGCGTCCTACGTACATTATTTGCTCGTAACTAAATCAGTATGTTATAGTAGGACGCGTGAGAGTCTGTTAGTATTCGGATTCTCTTCAATATTATAATGTTCTTCGTAAGTATGAGGGTACTCTGTAAGACGATAGCCTATCCTTTCATGTCTTTCATAATCCGGTGGAGTCAAAGATACGGCACGACCTGCTTTGAAATTCATCCAATGTGTATAAGAATCCCTATTTCATTTTGTATTATACTACTATAATTATATTACTATGTACATATATTATTATTGAATATCTATTTGATTTTTTACAGGTGGGTTTACAGGTGGGTGACGATTCCGATGGAGGAATATTCATAAACGTGGACCTTGAAATAAATAAACGTGACTATTGTTATATTTTAGCGTTGTAGCTCATTTGCATTATACTTTTTTTTCCAAATCCATGATTGTTTGAATGATGAATGTATAAATTTTAAATTTAATTATTTACCTATTTAATTGTGTCAAATTATGAGTAATTCGATTGTCTCTACTTTATAGCCCTGTGTGGTCTCCAAGCGAGTGTTGCTAACTCTAAACTAACTGTCTATCCATGCCACTTCCTCTGCGGATTGTAAGCTGAATACTAATCAGACAGCTACTGGCGCCAGTTGCAAGTTCATTATACATTGATTTGTAACTTCGACGTGGTTCATGGAGAGCATCGATGATCTTGCTTCATTAATGAATGTATTGGAATTTTACAATTAAATGCAACTGTCATTTATTAAGTATGTGTTTCATGTAATTTCTAACAGTGGGCCCATCAGGTGATGGGGTGGACTATGCTGATATTAACCCTACAAATTAGTAATAGTTACTATAAGTATTACTATACCTATGTAATACCTATTTAAAATTACCACTGCAAACAACGGGATAAAATTTAGCGATACAAAATTAAAAAAAAAAGATTTTTGTGTGCTTACATATTTCTTATATTTCTTTTTACAATAATATGTGTTTGTTTGAGTAATTTTATCACTTGTTTATTTTCCAAAGTACACACGTCTTTACAGTTTGAGACAGTGGCGTCGTGTGAATATTTGGAAATTTTCTATATTTTTTTTATTAAACATCCAAAAACATGAGAAATTGGTACCTACATTAAATTATTAGGTATATTTCTTATATACACAAATTATTATGCAAAAAAATGCCTAACACAATTTATTAGTATACTCCAGACTGCTCTGTTTCCTAATACTCGAATGACTGTAACTTCATAACTATGAAAACGTGTACAATTGACGTAATAGTCAATAGTAATTAGGCCACTACCAATCAGTCGAATTTTACGCTCCAAGAAGTTCAAGTTACAACTTTGTTTACATTAGTGACGTATAATTGGGACGTGGATTTCCGTTTTGACTCATCTTATGAGATACAGCCATTAACGAGGAGTTTCTCGTTCACTCTGTGGTTTAGACGAAGAGGCCTAAATCAAATAGGTTTTCCGTGTGACTAACGATGCACCGGTAATAAATTACCCTGAAACTTTCCGTTCAGTAACCTTATTGGTCTGATAAATATCGTACAACTTTCTGTAAAGTACGGGAAAACGAAAAAGAAACGAAGGCTGGTCGGTTCGATCGAGGTACTTATATATATATATATAAAATATATATATATATGTTGGCGGTTGAATAGTTGATGGAGCTAAAATTCTGATATGATATAATATGTACAAACAAACCGATTCATAATAATTTTTATAATATATTTTTCCTCACTTCCCATTCATGCAATCACAATGTAGGTATATTATTATGTGTTATAATTACGTACTTCATAAAATTTGTTAATTATCCTCCTTTTATTACATTTGGCATGACTGTCCATTTTATTTCTATATTACATATATTTAATACCTATTTAAAATTCGTCACAAACGAGTCGTGAACGGATGTAAAATATTCAGAATATATATATCAATAAAAAGGTTGGATAATTCTATTATATTTTTATTCATAATAATAAAATAATCTTAGATTACAAAATAAAAGGCAGATAGAGCATGACAATCATCCATCGCCCTTGTCAAAGAAAATACGAAATCAAAAACGAATACGAACCTCTGCCAGTGCTATAGCGATTCTAGTGTCATACAATACGTCAAAAGTCGTTTGCTATTTTAGTAAAAAAATGCTGTCTTGTGATATTAAAACGCTGTAAAATTTGTTCCCGAAAACAAACAAAAAGATAAAACATCGTTTTACAGGTTTTCTGTAGATTATTCGGCTTATATAATTTTGTATACAAATAATAATTTTACATATACGAAGGAATACAAAACTTCAACGTATGCTGCCAGTATTATGAAAATGAATTTGCCAATTTAATGGGTAAAACGGTAATTCGATCTTGAATGTAATTAAGTATTTGTATAGTGCAATAAAGGTTCATGATCATTATTAGATCATTTTAATAAGCTTAATACTTTTTTTTGTTACTTTTATATAGCTTAAAAACGTCAGTCGTTTTCGCCCGCGATTTAATTCATTTGAACTCCGTGATGGATATGACAAAATTATTATTATTCAGGAATTATATTTATTTATTATCCAGTAAAGCAGCTGACAATGTGGATGTCGTAAGGTGGCACTGAAAATCAGTGTTAAGGTATTATGCCTCAGGTATCCTGAGTGGTTTCCTTTTTTAGCGCAAGCATATACATAAATTATACATAAATTTATGTTTTCTATTACCTATTATTCATAATTTACAACGCTATTGTTGTGTGTTTGTGTGTATTGGAATAAATGGTTTCTTCCTTCTTTCTTTCTAAAAATAAAATGTCCCGTGTTCTCGACTAAAAACTACCGCTATCCGCATATATTTATATTTATATTTTGAAAATAAAAAATAATATAGGAAATCACTGTAATTTTGAAACATTTTTTTTATGTAATTTATTTAATTAAAAATTTATCATTTATGTAACAAATGAATTTTTACAATATTATAAAAAAATTATCATAAACAAGAATTTATACTAAAACTAGCGGTCCGCCCCGGCTTCGCCCGTGGTACCTACATGTTTAAACTATCCTATCTCTCAAGTTGGATCGAACTGCACATGGTGTGCGAATTTTATTATAATCGGTTAAGTGGTTTAGGAGTCCATTGAGAACAAACATTGTGACACGAGATTTATATATATAAAGATTAAAACCTGACAGCTAATTTATGTAGCCAACTACCATAATAATTCAGATGATTGCAATGTCACCTCATAAATCAAAATCGGTTCAGCGGTTTATACTGCAGGGCGTGCCAAAGAAATATTATACATAGATACACTCGAAAAACATAACCCTCTTTCTTCCGTAGTCGGGGAAAATTTTGGGAAAATTTTCAATATCTGGTAACATAACACCCACACAAAAGCACCGTGTACGTACAGTGCAGCGGCGAAATGACAGCACACATAGCTTTATGGAAATGACGATATATTATTCGGTTTAGTTCGGCAACGCTCCATCTGTCTTTTATTTTGTAATCTAAGAAAATAATATATTCTTTCTTATCGGCAAGTACTTAGTGCCTGTTCTTGTCTTTCCATTCCATATTGCATCCATTTCAAATTTATTTTTCCACACAACAAAGTGGTATTTTGTTACAGGGTAGGTACCTACCTAGTCGATTGTTTTTAGTAGCGTAAAATCCCTAACAGTTCCACTGAGTTTTATGAAATTGAATGTGAGATTAATTTATTTAGGTACCTAGGTATTGTAATCTCGTAGTGAAGGTAGCCTATGTGCTAATCTAGAAGAGTGGTATCATGCCGCATTGGTAATAAAGAAAAACACCCTCTGAATTAAAAGTTTTAATAAGATCGATATGTGAAGGTAATGTGCCACCAAAGTCGCAGTAATTTTAAAAGAGAGCCTTTCATACAAACTCCTTTGAAAACGTCGTGTCGATATAAGCGCGTCACACACGGTGAAGATACTATAATATTTTATCTTAAGATACTGTAATATTTTATATTACAGTATCTTAAGGTATCCGGTATCAGCGTTCTGACCATCATTTTTCTTTTTGTCATTGCGTTCTAAGACCCCTGTAGAACCGCCATCCTGTTACAAATGACCCGAAATTTTGTGGGTCATTTGTAACAGGATGTGATTGATGGCGGTTCTACTGTAATATAAAATATTACAGTATCTTAAGATAAAATATTATAGTATCTTCACCGTGTGTGACGCGCTATAAAGTTTCATGTCTCTCGCCCCTTTCCTCATCATGTATAAAAATATAATATCGATGATAATAAACGTTAATTTGGATCCCATTATGTTCATTTCTCAGTATGATGACAATGTGAACATATCGAATCATTCACCCGGTCTTTACGAGCAAACTCGACGGGTTTATGAGCAAAGTAATGAGCGAGATGAAGCTTGTGCTTTCATAATTAATTTAGTAGGTAAATAATCATATACACTGATTCCAATAGGTGCACGTGTTGCTGTGAATCGCATTTGAATGTAAGCAGTGTATTATGATCCAGAACAAAATAAACAAGGCATTAAAATCGGTGTAACATACCTACATTGAAGCTTGTTAAGGCATCTTGTATTCGTCATGTACCTAGTTAGCTTAAAAAACTACTTGGAAAAGTATGTGATTAGATGAGCTTGGTGTTTTCATAGCGTATGACAATAATATATGTATTTAACGGAACTGTTTCAATACAATATATATCTACATACTTTGCCATTTTTCTAGTTATATTCTCCCATAAGAAAATCTTATAATAGACAATTCGAGGACATATATTCCTTTTTTATAAAATGATGGATGATTGCTGATCGGTAAGTCAAAATCTATATTTAAAAGGTAACTCCTAAAACAATTTTCTCTGAATACGCATCGCATCGTAAATACATTTCTTTAAAAAGATCAATGAAAGAACACATGTTTTATGTAGGGCGCCAGTATGTGGCCACCGAGTAATACGACTTTTCGTTAGAAAATTTCTCTTAATATTCACACAGCAATAAAAATAACATATTAAATAAGAAAATAAGGAAGAATGTATTGAATTTATTGTTGCAATAATTCGTATTATTGCTCATTCATAAACCGAATTGGCGATAATAATGTGAAATAAGTGAGTGCTAATATATCTTACTAAGAAGAATTTGTTGCTTTCTTTTGTATATTGAAATAACACAGATTCGATGAATTACTTCTTCGTTAGTTATTTACAACACACAGTTTTGTTGACAGTTTGAATACAATGTTAACGATTTGTGAAATTCATTTGAAAGATGTTAAAAAACAACATGACACTTGAAATTTGTGAAAAATGTACAGAAGGTCTTCGTTTACCTCAAGGTCTGATTTTTAAGGATTGCAGTTAAATGTATTAAGCGAACGATGCAACATATTCCTATTTCCTTTCTACACAATGTGAAATGGAGAAAAGATTTAATTTCAGTATTATTTTTGTTTTTGCTTCACTATGAACAAAAACCCTAAGCAAAAACCTAGTTAGATTTTGCTAAAAGTTTATGGATTACTTCTTTTCCAATGTACTTTAAGTTCTTTACAACATGCATATGCCAGTAGCAATTACTACGTAATTATGTATCCAGTTATTTGTAACGTTTAGTGAAAACTTTATAACACAGCTTATAGCAATTATTTGTGAGTAATCCAATAACTCCTTTATGATTTAGGATATCCCAATCTCGGATTCAATAAGATAAGCTTTTAAGTCGATTTTATATGGTAATAAATCGCGAACACCGATTGGCTTTCAACGGTACCGTTGGTCATGAGTGGCGTTAGGCTAATTTCTCTAACAAATAAAACATTGCATTCAATGGACGGGTGGGCGATGCAATTGTCTGGATTGCTGAGTCACGGACTGTAGCGTGAGTCGTGTGTATACGTGAGGGGTACGAGACAGGGCTGCAGATGTACTATTTATTGCGTTTTTGATAAAATACGGATTCTGTATTTTTGAGACACGTTTTTAATCTCTTATATGTTTATACTTATTGAATCATTCTGAATTATGTTTAGTATACTAAATGTAAAAATTACATTAAATTATTTAATTTTTAAACAAACCTTTCAGATAAAACATACGCAGACATTTTGTATACAGTATTTGGTGTAAGTAGGTATACCAAATAAATAGAAAATAATCTTATTTTTCTCACGTAATAAATAATAATAGAATTTTATTTATTTATTTACGATAAAGTTCATTTGAAATACTTTTGTTCTATTGTAGTATTTTACGTCGTACTAAAAATAAAGAGCTTTATAACCCTAACACGGTAGCTCTAAATATGCTTGTCACCTTTACACGGTAGTAAGCAGGGCGTGTTGCATTCAATTTAAGGTCACGATATTTTTTAATCTGATTTAAAAATGTTTGCAATGAATTTTTAAATGAAATCTGGATCAATTTTCCATATCTTGCTTTATGATCATGCATTATAGAGTTACCGCACAGATAAATGATAATATAATACATATAATATGTACTATACTATATAAGTTACACTTACAGTAAAATAATAATATCATACAGTTCGAGCTATACACAGTACAGCCTCCAAGAATTTGCATAATAATTTGACTATCTTCATTCCATGTCGATAATTTTTGCGTCAAAAAATATTTCCATATTACATACTTAACAGTATGTTATCTGTGGATATCATAAACATCTTTATATCTTCTCTTTGATTATGGCTCCATCTAACAGAGGGAATCTTAATGAATGTCCAGTGTTCTTAGATAGTCTAGTGATATTATCTTTCAAGTTCGTTTCTATACATTTAAGATACATCACTGCCTTTTATACATATTCTAGTGCGGTAAAACTGTTAAAAGTATGACTTATTTATATATTTTATATTACTAATGATATTATATAGGTACTTAATTAAACCAATTTCAAATGTGTATGAGCACGCATACTATAAATTTACAGGTACTTTGCCCTTTCTAAACATACCCATAAAGCCTAGACATTGACTCAAGCCTTTGAAAGTACCGTAGACGGAATTTTATTAACCGTCCATGCAAGTTAAATGCAATCAATCAAAATATTACTGCAAAATCGAATACATGCGATCTTGATATCGTCTGCGTCCAGGTATAGCCTAACCCATGGGAATGCATAATATTATTAAAATGACTCATAATGTTCATTGTCCCAAAACTTGGTATGTTGAAACTGTCAGAATAACGTTACCTTGGATAATTTTTTGCTTGAATGAACTTTTTACACAAAAACTTAGTTATGATTGACAGCGCCTGAATCACAGTTCGTGTTTATTTTTATTTTAGAATTAAGTTTCATTATACGAGATTGAATTTGGAAACGATGTTTATCCTTAAAATATAATATTTAAATAAAAAGGTTAAGTTGTGTGCAAAATATGGTTGCATAGTTTCAGATCCTATTGGTACTGTAATTTTATATTATTGGATTATAGATAAATAGTATTTTTATTAAACGGAAAAAACATGATTTCTACTTCGTCGTGATTTCGCACTCAGCAACGTAATTGTAAAATACCACTGTTATAAAAAGCATGTCAATATAATTTATTTAGCGGTATATGTGTAGCATATGTGTGGTACTCAGTTCATTATCTATTACAGGATGTCGGCGGGTCGTCGATTTGTCAGAACTAAACTAATTGTTATATATTGTATCGATATACACGTTCTACGTATTGTTTTGATAGAATTTGAGGTCAAATTGAATTTCTTGTCACATAATGTAGCAGAATCTGATAAGATTGTACTGTTGTTTGGTTTTATTACTATGCAAGATAGTATTTCTGGAAATAGGCAGTAGAAAGGTTTTATATAGTTGAGAATTTGTGCGATTTGTCGCATTTACTAGTTGTTCTTTATTGTATCGTAGCCACTTTATCGTAACTATAATTTTAAGTGGGATAGAATTTGTTTATTTCTTTGTTTCTTTTATTGAATATCAAAAATAAAATTTATTTCTAATATGAAAATTTGAAAGTTATGTATTTTTTATAAACCGTAGATACCTACTGATTATTATTAACGCTACGACCTACGAGTAACACCTATGTAAAACAAATATCTTTTAAATGACACAATACTATTCCAAAGAATTGAGTGATAATAAAATATTCGTTTGAATAATTAATCGTTATTAAAACGAATATTTTAGTCATAATTGAATACGAGTGAACCCGAAATTTAAATACCTTTCAAAAGCCCGAAATTTAAATACCTAGGCAAGATGGGTTTTATAACGATAGGTATTATTAGGTTGTCTCAATTATAAAATGATTACGGCAATCGTTTTATTAATGAAGTATAGGTATTAACAATAATTTAATATAATGGCTGTCTAAATGACGTCTCATTTATTATTTCTCTGAATAGTACAGTACAGTACTCCAAAATTAATAATGCGCATGCAAATCTTCGCTAATTGTCGTATTTCCGAAAACACTCGAATCATTGAATCGTAAATGCCCTAAAAAATGCACTTGCATTTTACACCTTGTTCAAAAGAAATAGAAGTCATTTCACGGTCATACACAATCAAAAACAAATCGGGCGGTAGGTGACGGTAGCCTGTCAGTCAAAAAACTCAAAAATCCGTCAGTCGTCTTTAAATATTGGTGGTGACTGCACGTGTTCTCTCTGTGTGGAATTATATAGAGCTGCTATTACATACCCTTCTTGGTTTTGTTTTTAAAGGTGAATTGAATTAATCGATGAAATGATTTACACAGGTGATGGCAGTAGGGAAAGTGAAAATGAAGAAGAGCATAATGAAAGTTCCGATGTATCTAAAATGTCAGAAATAAAGATTATCCCTGATTTTGATTGTTTTTATTTTTATTTTTTTGTAATTGTCATAATATTGAAGAATGATCAGTACTGTAAATACCTACTTTTGAACTTAGATTTTAATGATTAGATTTATATGGTTTAAAACCATATTTTATACAATATAAATTGTGTTATTTTAACCTTCTTTTCTTCCATCATTACACCAGCTTCAGTAAGACACTTTAAAAGTACTATAAAATTTTCCAAGTAAATCAATCCAACAAAGATAATATATTCGCAATCGTTGGGTTATCATCGCTATTTAAAAGGAATTATCGAAACAAAATCGTTACTTACAAATAAATATTAATCTCTTTTAGCATAAAACACACAATTTGACTAAATTATGCATGAAGAAAATGCATTTAACCACTCTTTAAACATATCATCTTCGGACGCTCCGGGAATATGACAGTTGCCGAACAGTGACGAAGATTTCTATGCGCATTATTACTTTTGGAGTACTGTACGTAGTATACGTATTATACACGTGTTGTGTTCAATAGAACCCTTATTATAATAAATTGTAATATTAGGTATTATGGCAAAAATGTTTTTGTCGGTTTGTCTTTCTTTCAGGTGCGATATCTATCTCCAGTGCGATAATATTTTATTAATATTTATTTATGGTATGTATCTGGGCATAGTTACGCAAGAGTATAGGCTTCTTTTTCCCGCAGTGAAACATCTCATTCCCATGATGCAACGAATGCGGTTTTAACCAAATCTATTTTGTTCATTAAATTAATATTTTTGTTATATTTTTGATGCTATATTTCTACGAATTTTTGCACGCGTTCGGAAAGTAAAACATTCTCCACCTGAAGACACAAATAAAAAAGCATTTAAATAGCTCTAAACGTCTTTCTTTATCCTTCCTTTCGAGAAGAGGCTAGACACTATGTCTGTTCGTCTTACCCAAACAAAATATTTCCCAAAGTCGATTTTGCACGACAAATACAGGATAAATAAACACACAAAATCGACCTACAATAACATATATTATCTGTTTTGTGACGTAATTAATATCAACGCACAATTTGCATACGCATGACGGTGAAATTTGGTGCTCTTTGGATTAGGCGCAAGGCGTGTAAAAAATCTATCGAGGCACCATTAGTCATCGAGCAGTTTGAATAACGGTAGGTTATTCGGGTCAAGTACTCGGAAAGCAGTGAACTTGCATCGTTTGGGCTACACTTACTCATCAACGTCACTCAGTAACTGCGAATTTATAAGGCTGCTGTTATAATACAGCGGTTAGCGGAAGACAGCGGTTGCAAGCGTTAATAGCGCAATTTATAGCGATTTAATATACATAGGTACTAAATATACTCCATTCTCGTATATTGTAGAATAAGTATGTTAAAAATTAAGTTGATTTTTTTGTGATTGCTAGTAATATCAAATCAAATTTCAATAATATTTGTTGATATCACCGATACACAAGCGAATAAAATTAGGTACACAGAGCAGTATGTAATTACTGTATAATTGGATTTTATAGGTGTCAACCAATGTGCTGACTAGCAAATATAGCTATTTATGCTGATTTATTCTCTTATTAAAATGTCGCTTATTATTATAAGCAGCAGTGATTATCCACGGATTAATTATTATGATTCACTTTAACCTATACCTTAAACCAAAATCGAGAGTCAATGAAAGCAGGGCGGACGTCAATAGAACAATAAAGTTACCTCAGATTCTGACGCTGCCGTCATTACATTTATATGGAACCAGGAAAACCATTGTATTACTGTGTCATGAAAATGGAAAATTTGCAGGATGCTTATTATAATGCACAATAGAATAACGTATATAAATTCTGGTAATTCATACTTCCACTGGCCTGTTTTGAGTTACAACTTATGAATTATGATGAAATATTTAATATGTACAATATTTCAATTCGAAATAAAGGCTGATTGACTTGTCATATATGTGATGAAATGAGGCTATAAGAAAAGCGATTAATTCAATTATAGAATACAAAGAAATTAATTGTGTTTACCTGTGTTTGGTAGAGTTGACATAGAAATCTGAAGTGCACTAGTCTTCTGAGCTACGACTAGCTTTTTATGGTGAAATATATGAAATGAATTGATGCAGATGCATTGAGAAATCTGATCTCTTTTTATAAATACAAAATTCGAAGGATATTAAATTAATAGATATATTAAATTACTGCTTTAATCATAAGTGAGATTAATAGACAAAACATAAGCTATTTTCGCGTGAATCTATGTAATGTTATACACGTATCTTTATAGAAGAAAAGCTTTTTTCTTAGCCGCAAGCCAGCCAGACACGTGGTATTCGTTCGACGCACCATACCTTTCGCGATAATAGGCTTAAAGAATTCCGCTTACTCGCCACATTACTAACAAGCCGAAGCAAGTGATTACCATCCTATTTTGGTGTCATCACCATACATGTACATTGCAATGATGAAATCTTATTGTTTAGCAAGGTCTACCTGTTTTACCTAACACAGACTTCTCCCATACTTCCATGTTATTTCTGACGTTTCAATAATCTATAGCATCGTGTTCGATGTGAGAAATAGTGGTGATCAATCATTGAGTAAATATCAAGGTATATAATATATGATGATTGGAGTGTTAACTCTACGTACATTGGACTTCTGTTAATACTTATAAATTGTGTCATATTACTTTTATAAGGCGTAAAAATCATAGTTTTATTTAAATGTTACATGTTTTTCAATGTAATGAAATAACAGACAAACGGACAGACAGCAATCTCAGTAGGTTATAGGGTCATGTTTTACTTTTGGGTACTGAACCCTAAACAGATACAAGGAAAATATTTTGCATTAAAATGTACTTTTCACAAAAAACTAACAGCGTCCCAAAAACCATAATTACCTGTTTGAAAAGTTAGCAAACTGTTAATAACTGAATAAGTAATTATTACAATTTGTATGCAGCCTTTGTTATATGAGTAATGCATATGATTATATATCTCAAATATTTATTTTGGTCATTACAAATTACAATGTGTACTGTAATTATGTCAGGTGTGAATAAGAGCACGTTACAATCACTTACAATTAATAAATTTTTTTATCAAACTTTGACTTTTAATTAATTCAATTAACAGCCTTTGTTTTTGAAACTTCTTGATATATCATCGTCGAGATTCTGTAGACGTGTTATAAATCACAAGAGAAGATTTAAAATTAATTACTAACAGAAAAGTTTTGAAAAAATCAAATCATACATTTTGTTTTAATAATGTGTTTCCCTTAATTCGCCTGTAGGTTTGTTTCAGTCTACACTTAATTCATTATTTATTAGAAGAATTTAGCAGTATTATAATTTAGGTGCAATGCACGAGGATGGTCCACGGGTCATAATATAAAATAACTGACGAAAAAATTGGCCAGTTTAATGGACAAATATCATTTGTGCCGTAGATCTTTTGACAATGAAATTATAAAATATTATATGCTTATATAGAACAAGCAGAGTGGACAGGATGCTATTGAAAATGTCGTGTCTCTATGACTCAAGTAGGTATTTAATTTTTTCTCAAACACCTTCGCGGTTTCTGATGATATACCCGAGTTATTGATGAATCACAAAATTATGTATAATATTCATTACTACGCTAATCGTTCAGTTTTGCAAGATAATCAATACGTTATAAGAAGTTTGATTAAATTTTCAAGAATTATGAATGTAGGTCGTGTTATCTAACAGTATTGTGGCGGCTTTATATTTCCAAAATTATTTAAGAGTCATATTATTTTAGGAAATTATATTTCCGGTCAGAAATTATTTTTTTGTTCTATGGCTAACGTCAAATAAATAAATAATTCATTGATTATGATTATAAAAGTGTTAGTATAAATTACATTACTTTATTAACGAGGGAAAAAAAGGGATTGAATGAATTAAAAAATATATTATATGTTTTATGTAAATATGTTTTCTTAAATTTCGCAGCCGCATGAGAATACTGAATACAGCAATATTGCAGTATTACAGAATAATAAATAAGTTATTAATAAAATTGAAGAAGTTACAAATAGCAAATCTATTGCTTATCTCTTTGCAGCTCTACATAAGATATTTAAAAAGTGTGTTTAACTCCATATAAAAATATCTATGAACTTGAGATACAAAGATAGTAGAGAATAATAGTAGAGAATTAATTCTCTACTATCTCAATTACAACGGATTCAATGAACAAAGAAAAATAAATAACTAGAAAAGTATCACAACATTAGCAATAATCCGACATCAGTTTCTAAACCCGTTCATAAACTTTGATGTCCAATACTTAAGATCGTATGTGGATAACACCAACATATCATACATAAACGCTTTAACACAATAAATCAGCTGGGAATATAAATCCTCGCAGTTTTATAGACTAAAGCTCTATTTAAACTGTGTGATGTTAACTTCTATAATCTGTGCGAAGTCTAGACAGCGCTTTGGGGATCTCTTGTAGACTCAATTTGGCTCTGGAGTAGCTTTGCAAGAAGCAGAATACTTGAAGTTGTCAAATATTTGTATTTTGTTATACCCAAACCCCTTGCTAGGTACTTTTGAATTCAATAATAATGGACTGAAAGTAGTTGGAATAAAAACTCCACTTTATTAAATTGAATAATAATGCGATGAAGGGATGCTTGAATGGAAGCTATTTTTTTAATATGAGTGAAATAAATATTTCTAGTTATCATGGATTTTCTTACTGTATACTCATATTCTGAATATCATTTTTAAGGGATGCGGAAGTGTTAATTTATCTTCATAAATGTAGGTTCAAAATGCAATTGTAGAGCAATTAAAACTCAAAATGGATAGAAACTTGATCAATGCGATTTACCTTTAGCCTAATTAAAGCCTTTCTCAATTTTGTGGTACGCTAATTGTTCACGAGAACAGTCGACTAATATCTTGCCCATAAATTAGAACATACAAAGACCATACAGAACCAGCGGGCCCTAAACAAAGGTCTAAACTGAAAGAAATTTTAATCAAACAAAATTGCTTCATGTACGCACTTTATTGTGCGTCTACAATAATAACCCACAAAGCGCCACTCACACACGCACGTCGCGAGGCGCGTATGTGACGCACACGTAAAAGCGCATGCACTAAAGTTCACTGTAGCCCGTACCGTTCACCCGAGTCCCGAAGCCCCGAAGTTGAATTTAGTATAGAGTCGCGTGTAGCCGCGTCGACCGCGTACAGAGCGTAACGCTCATGGACACTTATTTACGAAACATATTTATGACTGAACACGGTGCCGGTGTTTTGACTGAATATTGCAGTGTATGTACGCGGATCTTCTTAACATTATTGTTTAACTAAAACTAGTCTTAATTTTCGACGATTGTTTTATTCGTAGTGTAATCTGAAAAGTTTTATAGAGCAGTGCTTTCAGTGTTGGTTGTATGTGTTGTCTCTTTCCTTTGTGTGGGATGAAAGGGAAAGGAAGCTCGCAAAGCACAGGGTGCGTTGTTTTGTTTTCGTGGTTTTCTTTGCTTCAATTTTGTAGAGCGAATTGAGAAAATGTAAGTAGAGTTTTTGATAGTATATTTAAAAGCTTTCGTAGACTGCCTTCATATATTTTTTATAATATGCATTAACATACAATGTTTATCAATAGTCACGTAAAACAGCCGGGCCGGAAGTGTACTACAATGAATTACTTCACGTTATAATATATTCTAATATTTACATAAAGTCAAGTCTTAAATTGATGACACTTGATATGCACAAATATCAATAAATAGTAACTTTATCAAAACGTAACATTTAAATACAAATAGAGCATAATTTATTTACTTATTATCTTTAATATGATTTATTCGTAGATTACTCCCGGTCGTGTGGATGGTGTAATTAAATCAGTTCTGTTTATAAATAGTCGCACTTAGTCCAAGTTTGCTTTTAACTTGTGCCAAGTGAGAGCCTTCTTCGCGACTGTTTCGATTTATTTGAAATCGTTACTCATACGAGACTGAGAATAGCAAATGTAAACAATTCTAGTGTTTTTATTTGTTAGTCTACACGTTTTGTTCTATTTATCGTATAAGCTGTTTAACGAATAAACCTTCGGTGTTATTGCAAAATGTCAGACATGGTTAAAAATATTTTTTTGATATGGGATGCGTATTCCTTTTTTCTTTTGCAATTTATTTTTAAAGCTTACCGTTCGTGTTTTTAAAACAAACCTTTGCTTGGCTTTGTTTATATGGCAATACAGCTAGTTGAGTTAAAGTTTGTTTAATTATTGTTTTGATATTTTTATCTCTATCGCATTCTCTTTTATTTATTTATTTATTTATTGTAGCACGAGCACGACGATCGTAATCAGTTTATCACCTAAAGCAGTTATTAAATATTATATACCTAGTTAAAGTACATATTTAATGTCTATATAAATAATCTATAACCAATTGTCTTCCCCTTGCTCAATAAAGTTGGTTCCCCGTTGTTAATTTTATCCCTCGCAGTATTAAAAAAAACGATGAAAGTAATCTTGGTTTATAGAATGAATGGATTTTTTATCGTTTGTAATATTTTAGCGATTCAATTAAAATTATTTAAAGAACTTTTTCATTATAAAAGTAGCCAAAAATTTGGTTAAGTTCTATCGACTATATATAGAGTTTTCGTCAAATACATATAGAGACTAAGAAAAAAAGGTGTAAAATATAAAATTTACTTGTAAATGTTAGTCGTGGAAGAATCATGTTTGGTGTTTCGATTAAATTGTTTTAATAAGACATAAATAATATCGCGAATCTCTTAAGTAACGGACCCATAAATAACATAAAACGTTTACATCATTGTTCCTCATTATACATAAAGCTTTATGTGAATTTGCTCTCCAAGTGTTATCAGTATAACATTACTTTACGAATAATATCATAAGTTGATATACGGATGTGTTTAATGTCACTTATAATTTTAAAGAAAGAATTTATTAAGCAGTGCACTCATACAATGTTGTAAACAGTACTTACATATTTAAAGTTCGTATTTAGGTTTGTCGATATTGTTGTTTACAGCAAATAATATACCTAACTAAAATTGTATTATAATAGTCGTATCGAAACCTATAGTTATATTAGACCTGTCAGCAAAATTATAGAGCGTAAGACAATTAAAAGAAATTGCTGCGACTATAGGGGTAATATTATGTTATATTATTATTATTAATGTTAGTTAAACATAGGTAAAACGATTCTAATAACTATATCAACAAAAAGGGGGCACTAAAAGGTTAAACTGTCTGTGAAATAACATTGATATGTCACCAAATACTAAAACTATAAAAAGACTTGCAAACTTGCAAACAAAGTTTTTTTTTATATTAAAGCAAATGAAAATAATATTATTTTTTGTTGCAGAGTATCGCTTCGATATCTTGTGCACACAAGAATATTATAAGTGCCTACAAACAAGGGCGCCGCCCACGTAGCTCGATAACGCAGCATCCCGTCCACAGAGAAATTAATCTGGAACACGGTAACAGGAAACGAGCCGATAAAGTGCTGTACTACAGCAATACGGATAAAACAGTCGGTCTTTAACACCGACGACAAAAATGCTAAGATAATAATTATTTTTTAAGGAACGAAATGGACACGACAAAACGTACACAAAAATTCGAAAGCTACATACGTACGCATTGATAAACCTAACTTGCATAAGGTATCGATATAAAAATGACGAAATATCATTCCGACGAAATCGAAGGATCGACTGATTTAGATAGATGTAGGATACCAAATATGGTTCAATACGAAGGCAAGGAGGAGCTCGAGAAGCGATGTTCTTTAGTGTGTAGATGGTATAAAGAGAAAGACGAATACGGTAAAAGATCGATTATCACGAGGGTACGAATGGACGTATATAGTGAATCAAAGCGAGCCGCCGATTTGAAATTTAAATGTGCGCGGGGTCGCGAGTGTGTAAAGTTTAGGACAATGGGTGTGCACGTGCGAGGCTTGGCCGTGATCGGACTCGTGTTAATGTTAGTTGCGACAACCCTGGCAGCGCCGGCGAGGAGTCGCCCGGGACGGAGCACACACATTG
The DNA here is from genome assembly GCA_029959065.1 of Colias behrii. Taxonomy (NCBI): domain Eukaryota; kingdom Metazoa; phylum Arthropoda; class Insecta; order Lepidoptera; family Pieridae; genus Colias; species Colias behrii. The sequence continues at coordinate 4,711,362 of JARWMC010000013.1, forward strand.
AAAGGAACACGGTAAGTCTTACACATCATATAAAATGTAGATCCAATAAAACCCCAATATACAATGACTCACATTGTATATTTATCTATTAAACGGTTAAAAAACAAATATAAACGAATTATTGTAATATAGTAACGGGAATATATTAATTGAATTCGATATTTATTAATTAGCGCAGTGATATGTATCATTGACCTTTTATTTATGCAGAAAAATATAGTTAGTTGTTATCTGTCAAGTACGACAGTTATGGTTTTTTAACAGGATAATTGTTTGAAAATCTTTTATTTAAAAGTAATATATAATTTGAATTAATTTTGGGCTTTTTAACAGGATAATTTTCTAAAGATATTTTATTTAAAAATAATATATTTTGAATTAATTTGGCCTCAATTTATTAAAATCAGGAGGAAAGTAACATCTTTTATATAACTCTAGTAAAGCGAAATATAGTCACCTACTACGACTGAGTTATATCGTACATTCGTATGTACTTAAGTTGCATACAAAACAGTTCCCTAACATCCTGACGGCAAAGATTGTTGTCTCGTCTGGCTCCTGCCGGAAACTGGCATATATTAAGAGCTTATTGTTCGGTCCAATCCTTATCTTTTTACAACCTCTCTTGCTTGATATTAAAAGTTTATTCTCTTATATATTCCTTTTATAAACGTCTAGCCAACATTGTAGAGAATATTGAGAATTTTATACAATTTATGACAATCTTAACAGAATATATTTTAGTCTTATAACGTTGTAACTCATAGGTTGTGTTACTTACAATGATTATAAACAATAATAATAAAAAATATATAATACTTCTCTTGAATGTTTGACAAAAATTCTTATACATTAAAAAAGGATTAACAAACTTTTTGAGGCGTTAATTAAACAAGTTTACCACGTACATTTCTCAGATTCAACCGATCACGAGTTCTTCATGCATTGACGGATTTTAGCGATTTAGGAGCTATTTACTGTAAGTGAGTAATATGGGAACAAAAAGTTGGCGTGTCGTATTAGATTACTGGCAGTGACGGACGGACCGCTTCTTAGATTAATGGGCTAAGTGACGAGTGGGAGGTCTAATACGTCGCTGGGAAGACATCCTCGACCATTTATTTCACCGTAAACTGCGAAAATCCGACAAATTTTAAACGATATAATTATTGATTTATGGGAAGGAAAATAAAGACATATACCTAATAATATAATTATTATTTCACTCTCATTTGTATGAGACGTACCGAATTAGTCGATACATATTTACAAATAAAATAAGAAATAAGAGGACATTCAACGGGACTCGGGAGACACATTAAAACAAATCTATTTAATGATGGTACGTATAATATGTATGGTATTAACTAAGCAATATGAAATCTAATCATGTTTATCTCGTTTTATCTTATCTATTCGAAATAATCCTTACATTACAAACGGTTTAGAAACAGTCGTGACGCGAAAAGGTAAAATTTCGCAAACTTAATTAACTCTAATAGTTCTGAGCGCATTATAACGTAAACTTAAAACGTTAAAAGCTTTTAAAATCTCATTTTGTATAATGTATCAGTTCGATAAATGATACGAGGGGTCGAGATAATTTAAATCATAGTTGAACCAATTTTAATTACAGTTTAAACACGCCGTGACCGCGATGGTTAGCAGCTTCCTGCGCCGACGCAATTAGGTCGAGTTTGTTTTAAAATTATGTAGTTATGTGAATGATAACTGGACCATCGCGATGTTTTACTGCAATCGTTCATTGCTGTAATATTTTATACAAACGCTGTTAAACCGCGAGTAGTAAATGTCGATAAAATTTTACGTGCTAACTAAATTGAGGGGACCTCCCAGTGGATCTGTGGAAATTGTAATTTGTATTTTTACGTACCAATGACCTGGGCAAGAGGATTTAAAGCAGAAGCTGTTATAAAATGTTTCAAACTCCCAATGTTGCAGAAATGTAGAGACATTTTTTGGTATAATCTTTCAATAAATAAATTTAGTTGACTATATAAATAAATTAAATTCTCAATCTATCAAAGATTTATTAGTAGGTTAATAGTATTGGTTGTAAACGAATCTTCTTATGTTAATGTTAATAATCTATTCAATTATGAAGAAAAAACAAATTCAATATATTTTGTTAATGAGATAGGTATGTACCTATTCAACCTTCTAAATTGATAATAAAGTTTATAATTACACAAACGTTTTTACAACAAAGATGTAAAAACGTTTCGATATACAATGAAACAACATTTTAATACATACACAGAGGTTCATAAAATTTGCTTTAACCATCAAAAAATGAATATAAAAAAACCTTCCTCAAATTGTTCTATATTGCATTGAATTGTAGTAACCGTGAATCACCCCAGGGTCTTCGAAATATATTTTACTTTTTATATAAAGCACGACCAAGTATTACAGGTGTGCAATCATTCTATATTTACGCTCGAAACTGGAATTTATTTGCAGCGTAGGTGTTGTTCAAGTATTGCTCTCTTTCAAGATTTCACTTTCATTGGAATCGGAATTGGAATTCTAAAATACGTGTCTGGATTCTGGAACCCTTCTGTCGAATATACTTTAAAATGTTTAGAATTGCCTTTCAGATGTAGACAACGTTGTTTAAAGAAAATTTAATTTAAATAAATTATCCGCATTTACTTCGCGCCGTTCCTTAAACTACGGTCAATGATTTGTTTGCTTTAGTTTCTTTTTAGTGGAATAATGGAGTTTCGTTAGGCACTCAACCTTTTCTTCTTTTTTATTCCAAACAATTTCTTCGCGTCAATAGCATCATTTATGTAATAAAGTCTTGTATAGACACTGGCATATCTACGTTAGCTTGTAGTTTATCTGTGCTGTATTACTGGTACAATAATTGGTTCATTACGACATAGCTGAGGAAACGTGGTAGAACGATTTGTCATAATCTAGTGCAATAATGACCAGCAGCTGCATATTTTGTATGTTTTCTAGTCTTTTGTTCACTGCTCAATTGTTTTGATAAATGCGAACAAAGCGTTCTAAATCCAGCACGTAGGTTTGTTCCTATTACATATGTTTGTTTTATACATGTATGTACATATTTTTTGGTCGGGAATACATACTAAAAATAAAAAGGAATAGAGTAGCTTTTAGTATCAATTGTATAATTGCGTACAAGGGATGAAAGGTTTAATGATACGAGCCGCCAAAATACGGAGTTCAAATTGTTTGGGCTCTTTTATGTTGATTAATTCTCAGGTTTGTGGAGTTCTATCTAATCGTTGCAAGGTTCTTTTCGTTGTACCATATTCATATAATACATAAGCCTGTTTGCTTACGTATAAAATACTTCACATTTGGAGTTGCATCCCATATCCCGAATTAAATTTATTGGGGCAATACACAAAACATATACCTATATTTAGTAAGCTAAGAGCATACATATATTTAAGAAGGTAGTTAGGAGGAACTTAGTCTAGTTGTAATATTATTCCCGTAGATACTAGAGCTGCCATTTATAATCAAAGTAATAATGCTCTAATATTGACCTTTTGAGCACTACCCAATTAATTTATAATAAGCAATAATAATTATGAATGAAGTGATTTTAATTGAAAGGACACTCTTTAAATGGAACATTAATTGAACTAGAAAGTGCTTGCTTCAACCTTCCTCTAAAGAATAAATCATTATATAGAATCAATTCTTATTCTTTAAAGATATGGACTATGGTTATGGTTTTCATTGATAATCATAAATCCTAATGCAGAACATATTGTTATTTATTATCGAAATCGGTGAAAACAATATTTACAATATGAAATTTAATTACATACATAACTGGATTATGACTTCAGATAATATTATTATTTGAACCTTATTTATTGAAAAATATATCGTGAGTTAATACGATAAAACTAACGTTGTACGTGCAAAAAATAATTTGAAATAAATATGATTTCTATCTCGCAAGAAATGTGAGGCCATTTATATAAATAATACTTGACAATAAATTGTATATAATTGTCATGTGAGATAAACAAAAAAATGTTTGTATGTATGTGTAAAAAGGGTAAGTATGATCTAGATGTAAGTTTAACCTTGTTAATTATAAAAATATTGCAAGCAAATGTTATGGAGCACTCTAGAGCATATCAACAACAAATATTACGTAAGTTGCCTTATCTCTACAAGTGTGAATGGCCATACTGTTCCATTGTACGAGTAGATTATAAATTATAATTAATGGTAAAGTTAATCCGTTATTAACTCCATTTATTTATGTTCATTAATAAATTATTAACGACTTTTACACAAATATTCTTATATACTTGCTCTTATATATATAACATTTCACGTGTTGGAAGTCGAAACGAACTCTTTTTTCACTTTTATTAACATTTATTATGTTTTTAAAAAGGCAAAATCACTTTTAAATTAACATGAATTTTATTGCATAATATTCGCTAACACGCATTTATTAAAATGGAAACCATGCTCTACATTAAAAAAATCATGAATTAAAAATATATGAAAGGCTCAGATTTCTCAAAAAACTTAAAATTGTTTATAAATACTGCAATGGTGGTCCAATCATAATATTATATATGGATTTGTTTGTGTTATGATAAAAATGTTATATACGTAATTACTAATTACGTCGCATAGTGCAATCAATACTTAATATCAATTTAAATCTTACTACATCAAATAGAAATATTTAAAATAAACTGTATTAAAAGTATTTTTCTTCATGTAAAATGTAAATTAAATGTGTAGGTATAAAAAAGTGATTTCGCCCAACGTGGGGCTCGAACCCACGACCCTGAGATTAAGAGTCTCATGCTCTACCGACTGAGCTAGCCGGGCTGTAGAAATAATGTTGAAAATAAGCCAATATATTTTATTTCACTTTTACAAAATATATTTTACCTTCCATTTTATTTATTTGTATGCCCATTTCGATAATAAATCTCTTTTCATTTTAACTCGTTCGTGGAATAAAATTTTTGTACAGTAATGACGTTGACAAAAAATAATAAAACATTGCAAAAATGTTATTCGTGCTACAGTAGGTACTGGGTCATCGTCATTGACCCAAATTCAAATCATTATTACAACTATCCGAGAGCTCTCTGTGCGTACAACCCACTATTCTTTTTGTCATTCAAGCACAAAATACATTCGGATTTATCGCAATTAAATGTCAGAGGGTAAATAAACGTTAGAATTAGGTATGTATTTGAGAGTTTAACATCATTCTTGTCATCGTCATTTACATTACAAAAATAAAATCTAATTTGTATATTTCTCGAGATGGTTTCAAATAAAAATAGAGTCGTGTAAGAATGTCTTCAGATGTCACCTGCATTAATTTTATAAATACTTTCATATACCGTCTACCGATAAGCCAAATAAAAGAAAATACAAAATTGAAGTGCCCTCACCATCTCCTACACTACACAGTATGAAGTTTAAACAGGCTGAACGTTAACTAGAATTTGCATTTCCAAATTGGCGCGAGTCGAGTGTGCATTAATTTGTACCTGGAGCGTCAGTCATTAAGAGACGAGTGACGCACAAGTGGCTTTGGACGTGTTTCAATCATTTAAGTTATTGTTCGTGTAGCCATGAGTTTGCCACAGGGAATAAACTGCACAATTGGATCATTCGCACAGGACCATTTTGAATATGCAAATGCTAAGTTAGTTCGCGGCGGGTTCGAAAGTACGTTTTTCACCGCTCAGTGCACAATATGCGCGATAGTATGTTTAATTTTCGTAAAAGTGTTTTGTGTATTTTTTTATCTTGTGACTTCATAATACATATATGAATTCAGATGATGTCATATTATTTATACTCACCTTAATTATCAGAAATGTAATGATCGTCATTGTAAAATATTTCATTGAAATTTCACTAATTCCAAATTTTGTAGAGTTTCTCTATGCTTGTTATCGTCTTTCTGTTTAATTATATATTACCATAAATACTTAATCCTTATTCATAGGTAGTAATTGCATTTGAAACTAAACAGTTCCACGAAGAGAGGTTCATATTTTTCACCGAATTTCAGTGACCTAAAATTTGTTGTTATTAATGATTGTTTGTCAAGTGCAGATTGCAGACGTTGATAACGAACGTTGTTCCTTGAAATTTACTCATTATACTTACATATGTAGGAACAAATATTAACTTGATATATTAACGTCTGTGTAATTAACTCATTTAATTGGATTAACATTTCGTTTATACCTTTTCTTTATTCAGCAGAATATAACACGTTAGTATTTAGTATCCTATTTAGGAATAGGTTTGATTTCTTTGGTCGTGGTCGTGTGTGTTGGAATCTCCTACTTTTCGGACAAGTGCACTATGCGTTTCATCATCGTATTATTATAAATATACAGGGAAGTTAATCATAATAATTCCTGCTAATATATTTATAGTGTCCGATGCAATTCAAGTCGTCTTCAGACCGGAAACCGTATGGTGGTTAAATATAACACAGACAGTTCAGCATAAAAGCATATTGTGTATGCGTTGATTAGTTCCATCTACTTTTTGTTTTCTTTAAAACGTCTACAATTATTGTCGCAAGGTTTTTATAATGATTCGCATAGTGAATAGTAACATGCTTTTTTATATTCTTAGTTTCTAAATTGAATCTTTTTTACGCCACGTCCATTGTTCTGTTGCAATACATCATTATAAGTAGGTACATACTTAATATTATTAAACAGTTTATGGAAAAGCTATTTCTATATTTTAAATTAAATAATTAAATTTCTTATTCAACATATTAAATTAAAAACATTATTATGTCACTAATGACATAATTGGCCGAGCCCATTGTGTCGCCAATAAGAAGCGAAAGTGTAAAAATACAACAAAAAGCTGCGCCAAAATTGTTGTCTGGATCGTAATCGCGACTTGAATTCTTAATGATAATACAAAGTAAAACACAATAAAATAATTTAGTTCAATTCGTTACAAATTATTGTATGTATAATTAATAATATTTTATATTCATATCACGTTTAGTGAGGGCACGTGCGGGCCGGACGGAATTCGGAACGACGTTCCGGTGACTCAGGCAAATATCCTGTCTAATACATTTCTTTATAACACAAACAATAGATTTGAAGAAGAAGAATAGGCGAAGCTAAAAATGCATTATGAGTAACTCATGCATTCTCATAAATTCAGTGCCCTCTGCCGTTGTTACGGATTTAGGAAGTAGTTAAAATTATATTACGGAAGATTTTTGTTTTAATAATTCATCGTTCTGCTTAAAATATAAGTGACTTCTGATTTAAATCAAATGCAATATCATAAAGGTAAAACTCTTTAGATTATCTTTAAATAACTTTGAGTAGAGTCATTAAAATTGCGAACAAATGGCTTAATGTCGTAGTTAGACTTATTTCATTTAACGACTATTCGCAACAATTTTGGTTTAAAAATACATAAAACGAGTCGTGCATTTATGACGCATTTATGGATGAATAAAGTAATTTAAAAGTTCAAGCACTTTTATTAGGGCTAATAAAAGTGAGAACAAATTACGAAGTCGCGTGACACCTGCCGATACGTCATAAAGACTAAAAAAAAAACATAGTTTAATTATTACTTGTAGACCACCTTCTTACACTAACTGTAACGACCGCTTAATTTTATTTTAAATAGTACATATAAATGTTTATTATATTTGCTTCTAAAGAGATAGAGCCACGCAAAATATGCGGTATTTAAATTCTAAAATTATATTATTTGGACATTCTTTATTTGCTATGCTTTTAAAAATGACAGAGCTTTAAAATCATTTTATATACCTATAACCGACAATATGTTCTTTATGTTCGATTTGCTTTGGAATACTTGTTTTTCTTGCATGTTACCAAATAAAGCCATGGTCATTACTATCTCTGCACGCGTTCGTTAGGCTTCGCTAGAAATATTGCATTTTTACATTGAAATATATCTTTCGTGCAGTCAATAATAAAAAATCTAGGTATATCAAATAATTCATCAAACCTTGCTGGGTATAATCTATTGAGGCGAAGTGTGTAGTTTTTTTGGTTAAGTTTTCAGTATTTAATTTTGAATTAATTTTATAGAGTTTCTGTACATGTAGGCTGTAGAGAAAGGGCACAATATATTTAACAGAATATTTCACAAGCAGCACAAATATAGTTGAACATAGTCTGTGGTAGTAGCCGGTATAATAGTGCATTGAGGTTCCTCTGCTTGAAAGCACTTTTGTAGCCTTATAAGTGTACACTGCATAATGCATTCTTTCATTGGCCATGCTTAATGTCAAGATTATTTCAACATCGCATTTTAAAGTTTATGAGTAATAAAATTACATAAGGTAAACATTTACTTAACTTTTCAGAAGTCCCTAATAAAGAGAGCTTTACGTCAAAGTGCAGTCAGATCTAAGATAATTTAAAAATATGGCCTTTGTTTATAAAAATCTATACAATGTTTATTAATGCGAAAAAACAATAGATACTTATTCGAAAAAGAGGTTTTGTATTAGTAAAAATATTTGAAAATAGGGATTATGTTCATTCACTAACCTTCAATCGGTTGAGAATTATTACACAATGCAAACCATCATAACGTTGTTTTAGCTTAGCTCATTCTATAATCCAATATAAACACGTGTCATATACTTTAATATACATAATTTAATATAATTAAAAACTATGAAAGTGGGTCGTTGCTGGATCAAAAGATTTAGGTGCGTCATCGTTCCGCCCAGTTAACGGAAGACGGAAGATTGCCGTAAATGTCTCGGGACTTATCTTTGACAATCATTAATTTTTCTTACAATTCATCCGAAATAATATTGAGATTCCAATTAAATTCTGGTCCGGGAGCCAGCAGCAGATTTTATGACCAAGTTCCTCTCAAGCGGTAATTAGTAAAATGCATCAAAGTATAGTATTATGAAGCCTCGTGAACGTCAGCTGGAGCTCGGTTGGGGGGAAGAGCGGTTGTAGCCTCCCGTATCAGCTGACGGTTTTTCCACCAAGATACAGCCAGCTGACATATATATTTATCCACAGTTACATATAAGCTATCATCAGGTAAATTTTTGTTTGAGAGGAAATAACGGAAAATAAATTTTTCTTTAAATTTAACTTTCATGTTCGAGACACCAGCTGACGTATAATACACCATGTTGTAACCAGCTGACTATTTTTTTTCGTTGAGATATTGGGTTAGCTACAATTTGACAAATTTTTAGCTGAGAGGAAATGAATGAATGAATGTATTTTTTTTCCTATGTGCGTGGGAGGCTACAACCGCTCACCCCCCCAACCGAGCGCCAGCTGACGTTCACGAGGCTTTATAATACTATACTCTCCTGCGTCTGACGAATTATCTCTTGAGAGGAAATAGTTAACCAAATTTGCACCTGGCTCCCTAACCATCTGTTTTTATCTGAATTAAAGATTTTGTCGATAAAATAAAAATATAAGATTTAAATATAGTTAGCAAGAGATTAATTTATAAATGCAAAAAGTAGTTTAACTGCGCCGTTATGCGTTAAGGTTTTTAATCTAAGTGCAAGTTTATGTATAAGATATAGATACATTTACATAAAGAGAGCATTAAGTAAGATCATACCGATGGTATCACTGTTAAACTAATATTTTGTGAAGATGCTAAGCGACCTAATTCGCGCACGATTCTCGCAAGTTAAAACATATGTTACATATAAAACATAATCAATCAACTCACCAGCTTAAATATAAAATAAACAACTGTTATTATCTTACTGCTTCGTGCCCATAAGGCTAATTATAGTAATTTGACTACAGCACGGGCCTAAGATCTTGAAATAGCATCCACTTTCTGTGCGAGGGAGCATGGCTTACAAATTATTAACTAAATTTAGTGTGATGTTAGTCCCGGATCAGCTGTGTGGCGAATGGGGGTAAAGATCAAACATTAATGGTCTAAAACCATCTGTTGACGGATGTAGCCATGAACTTACGGTCATATATATTTTTTTTGAATGAACATGTAGGTACGTAAAAAAACCATGTATTTGGCCTCGAATATTATGTATATACCTATTATGCAATTAAAATACGAAGTTAGAAGTCAAGATCATGGTAATTGCATAACATTGATGTAAGTACCATGCTTTTCTACAGCTTTTCTACAGTTCTATCGTTGTTTTATTTATTCAGTGATTCTAGGTAGATATATTATACTTATTAGTACCTACACTACTTACATTATAATAATAAATTTAAAACCATAAACAATAGCTCTACCGCATCACTTTATAATAAGTTTGTCCATTGTTTTTCTTACATATACCTACCATTAGTACTAAATAAGCCCACACAATAGCTAATGTTAAGGGCGTCTACGTCACTCGCATCTTGGGGCAACAACCCCTCTAATGTGTTTCCCTTGCCGCCACTAATTAAAAATGACTAGCACAGCCATACGTGCCTCCACATTATGACAAGCCTTTTTGTTGTGACAAACGAATCGCAAGAGAATCCCAACAGTATGCATGAACTGAGTGTAAACTGGCTAACTAAAGTACATCGTAAGATTGAATTTTTAAGAACAAAATGTCTATGAGAATAAATGGCTAGCTACATATTCGTTTACTAGAACTTTAAAGCAAATTGTACTTCAAGCTATTATCAAAATAAATTAGAGTATAAAAGCAAAGATGTGAATTATTGCTATCTAGAACAACAAGTTTTAATTTTTATGAGATTGCATGAAATATAATAATAGAAATTCCTCTTGCTTCCCGAATAATAAATCGACGTCTAAAGAAAAATTTCGATTTGCATAAATGATGTTACCTATTGTGTCTCCCGAACAATACAGAATTTTTTCCTGAATGCTCAAAAGATGCGCAGTATTGAAATATTTATCATTCTTATCAAACAAACATCTGCCTTACATCTTCATAAAGATAAGGCGCTTACGTCTTGAAAAAATACTAATTGTTTCTTTGTTCCACTTTCAAGGATACCTATATCATAGTATTGAGTTTGGTTGTATCGATAAAAATATTAAAATGTCTGTGGAACCCCCGTATTAATAGTTATTCGTCCCATGAGCTTCAAGTGTCGGCGGCGCCCTCGTCCTTATAAATCAGGATATCGAACCAGACCGACCACGGCGAAACTTCATATCCATATTTAAATGAAATAGTTCATACAGTGAATATGTGGATAGCATGCCCTACTACTTCTATCAAACGTATAGTGGATAGAATATTGTAAGTTCATATAATAATAATTATATTCAGTGAAATTTCATCAGAAACAAAGATAAGTAGGAAGCATTAAAATCAACAAAAGTTTTTGAAGTGAAACTTCTTTATCGGGGTTGGAAAATATTTAGTGTAACATTTTTTCGTTACGCGTGACATTTTTCCGTTACGCGCCATCTTTTTCTTATCCCTACCACGCGTGATTCGACGTTTTTCTGTAAAGTTGCATATAGTAAATTATTTTTTGAAAAATAAGGTCATAAAGAAGTTTCACATCTTACGTGTGTACACTAGTACACGCACACATTTTTTTTTTTATCTTAATACAGATCCGTTTTTCGTTATGATTATTCCAAGCGTATCTACGCTAACTTGTGTTGATTGATATACCAGACTGAATTTAATTCCATCACACTAACACGTTTCTATTCCACGCTAAATGTTTGTTTACAGTTTGAGAACTAAACCATTATTCTATGGGTATCCAAGTATTAACGCATCATTAGCATTATAATGTGCCTGTCAATGTTATTCAATACAGAACGGGAAGCGCCATCGATTGATGGGGTCAATGACACCTGCACTGACCCTTTGAACCAGCTGATCGGCTGTTTTATATTACTGAATGCAATTAATGTGTATGAATGAATTCAAATACATTTCATGTGATAATGTATAATCCCTTATTTATATGTAGAAGCCACATTCTTGCGATCGATTTTGTAACAGATACCATAGTATAAAGAGAACAGATACTGTGTGTATGCTAATATGATAACAAGGTTTTTTGTCATGCATAAAATGAAACGATTGTAAGAAGATAAGTTGATTTATTATGTATGAACTTCAATAAGTTAAAGGGATCACTCAACAGTGATCCCTAGTCTATTGTAAATAACAAAGATGAAGTTTAGCCGTCAATAATTGAATACCTACAATATTTTTTTTTATAAAATCATACTTATTTGATACAATATGACTTATCGATACTTACAGTTTGCTTACAATATTAACATGAAAAATAAACACTTAATAATGATGTCAACAAAGGTATTGTAAAAATTCTTCTAAAACATCCAGGAAATGATTGAATAAAGAAGTTTATTTCAGCGTTGTCTCAAACGGGTCGTAATAAATCTTCCGTATCTCGGTTACGCTTGTACGCTGTCAGTACGAATGTTTTTGATGCACAAACAAATTTTATTTGGCATCGTATTTATTAAATGAAGTGTTTTGTGCTCTTGACAGTGAGGAAAGGCAGTAAATGTAGCTAATCAGTGGGGCTCAGATTCGCAGCGTTGGCTGGCAGCCAGTGATGCGTAAAATAAGCTATTACGATGTCCTTTTGTTGTCATCCAAGCACTTCAGATCATTTTCCGAACTCCCCCCTGGAACACAGAGATTAAGGAACGTCTAGACCTATTCATATGTCATTAATAACAAAAGGTACTTATTAAACTAAGCACGTTTTGCTTATTTGTATTAAAACATTAATGGAAATAACATTTTTTTTTCCAAGAAAATTTTCAATGTCCCGTAAAATTTATCACACAAATGCAATTGAATTTTTTCAATATTCAATACGCTTAGTGCGATTTATGGAAGCCAATTTAAATTTAAACCTCGTTATTTCTTTCTCCGAGAAAAATGAAATATATTATGGCTGCAAAGCTGTCATTATCAAGCACGGTTAGCAAAACTTTAGATAAATATTGTGTTCTAGATTGATAATCACTATTGCATTACATATAGATATTTATATCTACCTGTCCTATATGGATAATTGTTATCTCTTTTCAGAAAAACGGAAAAGTTGTTAATCAGAAGTCAGAACAATCAATGTAGAGTTTCATTACACTAAATATAAAAAAAAATCAATGAATACATGTTTAAAATAAATGAATGAATATTCGATAATAGAGAGTGATATAATAAAAATAAACATTTTATATATGTTGCTGATAATCCTGCTCTTACGGTAGCCACTTTATATCTTTCATGGTTCCCTGGCTAACGTTATTTTCGATAATATCTTGTTTCTCCTTGTTCATTTTATTTCACGCTTGAATATTTTCATTATTAACTTACACCTACTTGACATTTACTAATTATAGATAACTAGGTTTCCGCCAGCGGCTTCGCCCGCGCAGTCAAAGAAAAACCCGCATAGTTCCCGTTCCCGTGGGATTTCCGGGATTGCGTCATTTTCCCGGGATAAAAAGTAGCCTTTCTCGGGTATCAAAATATCTCCATACCAAATTTCATGAAAATTGGTTCAGTAGTTTAGGCGTGATAGAGTAACAGACAGACAGACAGAGTTACTTTCGCATTTATAATATTAGTATGCATATAGAAGTCTTAATTTTCATTTGTAGTATTTATCGTGCAAAATTTACATTATACCTCATAACAATGATTAGTAGCATCTCAACAAAAGTGGTCTTGACATAGTTGTTAGCACACGTTACAATTTACAATCAGGATGTTGAGGAGAGCGTAGGTGAGATGATCGCAGTGACAAGAAAAGATTAAAGAATATATCGCTTATGCAAAGTGCAAGGTAAGATTGTCTAAAATCTATTAAATGTAGGTATCTATCGAGAATGGTACACGGGACTCTACATGTTATTTTCTTGAGCTATGGTGGCTTTGGGCATGAACTATAATTGACCCACATGGAATAAAGTGCAACGTTTGAGTGTCATGTAAACAAATTGTGAGAAAGATCCTAAGATAGAAAAAAATCTAGTTATAAATAGACTATAATGGGCGGCTGACGTCGCATTCAACAACTAGTAATAAACGGAGCAAGCATTACCTATACATTATTTGATCCTTGCTTAACTGAACCATGAGTAGTAACTATACACCCACACAGAGAAATAGCCTTAGTGAATGAAACATCGCATAAAATCGTGAAACCTGTTACATAAATGTGGGTCGTTGAAAGTTCATATGCGAACAGTTCAACACGTACTCCATATTGTGTGATAACATTTATAACAACGAATGTGTTATCATTATAATGTTTAACAATTATTATTGTTATGACACGGATGACTCTATTTTTCCTGCCAAATGCCGTTTAAAGGGTCCTTTATTAGTGAATTTGTTCCCAAAAAGTTAACAAAAACATTAGAGAGAGATAAATTTTACATCGATGATTTAAGTATTTGGAAATCTATGTTAAAGAAAATTTAACTAAGAAATAGAAAAGGCATGAACTTGCTCATTTAATAGATTTTTATTTGATACAAAATAATCTTAGTAATTTTCTCATAAAGGTCAACCAACCAATTCAGTAACTAATTCAATTAAAATGAAACACACAATTGAGTTCCATTTTTCGTAGCAAAAAAGAAAATTGATCAGTTATTTATGTTTGGTCAAAACAAACACCGCAATAGTGGCTGATGAATATCATGCGAAGGGAATATTTTATTGTTATTCTCTGTATTCAATTTGGCCTCGGAGCTCATTAGGTTTCATACATGAAATAATCCAATTTCATTTTATTGTACTGTCTTCACTCTGTATCGTGTATTTATGAGAGACATTTTTATCAATTGAGCATACTATAAATAATCTTAATACTTAGTACTGGTTAGTAATGCTTAGTTTTATATGTCTAAATATATTATAAGGAGAGTATAATTATTGAGACACATTGTATACGGATGTAAATGTACTTACCTAAGGTAACCTCTCAAGCAAGGTTCTTCATAAAACTACAGAATGATGTAGGTATATATTGTAATGATATAGGCATATATTTTTCGCATCGCCCGATCAAAGCCAAAGCAATATTCTTTGCATTAAAAGGAAACTCGTATTTATTGAAAGAAATTGTGTTGTCTGTTTATTATTAGCTTTATTTTGAACCCAATATTATATTGAAGTTATTGGATGTTCCTTACCCAACTTGGTAACTGATTAAAACTGTGTTTTTACTTTTCTCGTTATTAAATATTATTTACATTGTATTCAATAATTGATATCTTAAAAATAAATAATCTTAAAAAATATATCTTAAAAATAAAACTTCCCAACTTAGTCCTTTTTGCAGCATATTTCCATTTGCAGGTGTGTTTTCGATAGATACAAATTGATAGTAAATTTTTACTTGATAAAGCTTATGTATAATTACTGAAACGTTTAAAAGAAATGTAAGCGATGCCGCAATTGATATAATAAAGCACTTCACGTTTTACCAGTTTCAACTATCTGTTAACTACTATTTTATCTTTGCCAATCCAGTTAGTGATTAGTTTTCCCACCAGTTATAGCTAAAAGATAGTAAATCAATCGAGAGCGTTAAGCCGCAACAGCTATTTGCTACGAGGAAGTTACAGATAACATCTAAATGGATAATATATAATTTTAACAGAGCAATCACATATTCTAAGTCACGCCAATGTAGAGTTACATTATAATTGTAACAATTAATGCTCATTTTTATAATATTTTCAACATAGGTTTGCTTTAATTTGAATGGCGAATATAAACTCAACGACTAACAAAGTTTTATCTTGGTTTTATCGTAGAACCACAGATTATGAGCGCTGTCCTGACAACATTGTCTATGACCAGCACTAGCATAACAAATCGATAACTGTGATAAATCACGGGTCGTCGTTATGATTAGCGACAGAATGATTAATGGGTGACGACAATATTCGGCAAATCAATCCAATGGGTGAACGTCTTGTTTATTGACGTTATGGGAATTAATCGATCTACCCATTGCTTTGATCACTGATTGAATGAACGAGTAAAGCAAGCTGTTATGACGATGGAATGCCTGGGAATTGTACTTCATTAAAATGTTTGCTATAAATTACGCTATATAACATAGCGAATTTTTTAAGCTATTGCATAGCTTCTATCGCGGGCCTTGAGCGCGGGGACCGAATCGAGAAATTCCGTAACGAAAAAACCTCACGCTCCCCACTCCGACGAGCTCGGAGGTGTGGCTTGAAGGCATGCTATGCAATAGCTTTACCGCGGCAGTCCCCGAGTGCCACACGTCTTTTTTTGTTCTATAAAGTTTAATAATTGTATAGATATATTTTGCTATTCCACTCGATTAAACGTATCTATAATATGCACTAGCTATTGTAGAGATATCCATACGAAAGCTTATTTTTTAAAGACCTAAAACAAACTCTATCTGTGATCACTTGACAGTAGAAAAAAGCAAACTTTTACACATATAAAATGCTTGTAACTGTGTAACGTATAAGTTTAAACACTCTTTAGGAAAATCTGTGGAAACTCATACCGTCAGAAGTGAAGCCTACAACAAAAAGTCTCGTTTAGGTGATGGCATTAAGTTTCCACATTTCTCTTTAATTCATGTTTCAGGCAGCATCTTCATTTGTCATAAATAGAGGTAGGAAATATTATATGAAGCAATTCATTTGAATACAATCTACGGTTCATCTAAAATGGATTAAGAGACTTGTTGATGAGGGAGCACAATGTTACCAGAGGGTATACCTTGAATAAATTATATTTTAATATGTACAGCTAAAATAAACCAAATAACTGAATTAAATATTTAACGCATTAAAATTATAACTTTTTCCAGCAGTGAGTAATTATTAATACTTGTAAAATAAAAAATAAAGTTCGAAAAGTTCAAGTGTATGAGTGTATCCAAATCGATTATTCAAGCGGTAAGCCATCTGAAATTTCTTTCTTAAAACAAACTCTTAATCCTTTGTCAGTCGCATTTAAATTCCGGTGTAAATTTCTCCACCTAATTTAAGCACCACGTTACAACCTAGCCAATTATCAACTTTGTTGGTAATATCAAAGGCATGAATGTTAAGAAACAGTGAATGTTTATTAGTATGCAGTGTGAGTGATGCCAAACACGTGTACTTTACTGCCAACTACGGCGCCAGTACCAACTGTATTGACATTTAAGATTTATCTGGAGCAGTTGATAAAACATTCGCAAATGAATGATCCATTAAAGAATTATTTTTAAGGAAACACACCACGTAATGGACGTCGTAAAAATGGGATAAGCATGCACAATATCAATAAGTTTAAAAGCTATTGAAAAAGCTCATAAAACATTAAAGGAACATGAAATATGTAAAATTACACGAATTCTTTTTGCGAAGTTATATTGATAAGACTTTAGTATTATTATTGTCGTGTGGTTATAAAATTTATAATCGACTGACGACCATAAATTGTTCAGTAATTTTACAATATCAATAATGATATATGGAACGCAATACTTATTAATAATAATTAATCACTAAAACAAAATGTATTAAATAAAAATAAGTTCTTTGAGATATTTTAAAGTGTCCATGAAAGCCCTTGATACAAGCTTCGAACACACCCTATTAAGAGCATAATAAATTGTAATGGATTTGCCAACAGCACGACTCTGTTTGTGAATTATTTGGATCCATTTAAGACTTCTTATCGAGAAAGCAAACAGTGACTAACACTGCATTTAAATATTTCAACACCAAGTATATCCCTTACTTGAAAAATTACTTGTGATTAATGATAAGTAATTCGCCTGTTTTCTTTTAAATTTGTACACAAACTTAATGAACAAAGAATATATTCCGAATATTTGCAATTAGTTGCAATATTTTTTAATATACACGATATTTAAACACTCCAATTATAGCGATCGATGTTTATCGTTTAAATTTAATCCTTATTATTGCACTATATAGCTCAAATATTAACTTAGCCACATTAAGAAAGCTCTTCAATAGGCATGATGGGTAACATCCTGTGGTTTCAATTACATAGGGTATAGGGAGTGCAATGGGTGTTCGTAACAAATGGCGTAGTTACCCTGTAGCTTAGGAGTGCTATCTCGTGTATATTTAGATTTTTTATATAAGTATTTGTAAAAGTTCCCCTAATTTAAGTAGTCGTCTTCAGTTTGAACTGTAATGTAAATATTTCAATGTTGATAATTTATATAAGTGCATTAGGTAATTCCAAATGACGGGGTTAATGCAATAATGTTAAATTAAAACGTCACTAGTGATTGATTAAATAAATATGAATGCTTTTATTATCAAAATCGTTTATTTTCATGCGATACGATACTCACAATACCATTCACAATTTTCCAATTACCAAACATCCGGAATTCCCCGAATATACTAATTCGGAACATCCATGTTTTTAAGAAAATGTACTTTAAAAATTGGCTAGCACCTGCTTTTTCGTATTTACAATTTATGGTCCCCCATCAATATGTCAATCAATGCATTTCATTTCGTTTTTACAGCACTGAGAAACGAACATTTGTACACTCACCGATCCAACTTTAGTAATACTGGTGCGTTATTAAACGCACAGTTGGATCGTCTGTATTCTTATTAATATAACAAAATTTGTTAGGAACATTCAGAGCCATTTAGATTCTAGAGACTGTTTTACTTGTATGTATTCTAATATAGCTTTCGGGAAAAATTGCAAGGCGTGATCATTCCATCACTTTCATCTTTACTTATGAACAGAATATTATGTATTAGAATATCTCTATTAAGGCGTTTGCATAGTTCAATCACGTATCGACGATAAAACTTTCATAAGCGTGAAAAATATTTTTTCAATTTGTGCATTATTAAATTTCTAATTTATTTTATCGTTATCATATAAAAACGTATAAGTATATTTGATATTTTTCGAGCGCATAGCCTTGTGATATTGTTTTATTAAAAGACTAGCAGTCCGCCCCGGCTTCGCCCGTGGTACATATTTACGTTTTCTCTACATAATAACCATCCTCGTACTTCAAGGAATATAATAAAAAAAGAATTAACGAAATCGGTTCAGCCGTTCTCAAGTTATGCGCTTATAGGTAAACCAGAATCTGATGGCAATTAGGGAAATCAAAATTTTGAGTGTGCAACCCTAGGGAAAATGGACTGAACGATCTTGATACTGCTTATTTTTTATTTTGTCCTCGATATCATTATAATGAATTAGTCACATTACATAAGTGGACAATACTGTACTTAATAATGAGATATCCGCTTAATATTATGTAGGTACATACTTACATATTGTATAATATTCATATTTCTTTTATAAAGGTAATACATAGTATTATTATTTACACATACCTATATTTGAATATACCATTATCATTATGCCATGTGAAAATTTGGATGTAATGATAATGCAGATCGAAACTAGATTGCTTATAATTTTTTATAAAATAAAATAAAACTATGTTTATTTTCGTAAGTATTAACAGATACACACATTATAAAATTGACTTGGACAGCTTGGACTTGACGAATAACCGTATTGGAAACTCCTGTAATAAGTTTTCATAAAATTATATTGTAATCAACAAACAATATTATAGTTACCTACTCATAATATTTTTAATTTAAAGTATCAAAACGGGTAAGTCCAATTTACCAATAAAATCTACAAAATTGAAAATTGTGATGTGTTTGACCCTTCTTCATCGAATATTTTTCTATACACATTGTAAACAACACCTCTTGCTTGTGATCGCAGCGACTTTTTCGACATTTTCGAAGATTTTTTATACAAAATTCTAAAAATTATTCATCAACTGCGAAGTAAACAAATAATTTGACAACCAATTTGATAGTTGTCAAATAAAGTTGCCACATGAAAATCTTTTATTTCTTAAATATAAATTTGCCATCAGATTCTGGTAGACCTATACCAACACATTTTGGGATTCATTTTTATATTATAGATAAGCTCCCTTTAAACTTATTTTGTCTTAAACTAGTATCCATCGCCATAAACCCGTAGTTTTATAGTTCATATTATGCTTCACTACTCTGAAGACTATAATATTTAGATACATGGTAATATTTCAAAATATTTGGATCGTATAATAAACTAGCGGTCCGCCCCGGCTTCGCCCGTGGTACATGTTTACGTTTTCTCTCCATAAGAACCATCCTCGTACTTCAAGGAATATAATAAAAAAAGAATTATCGAAATCGGTTCAGCCGTTCTAGAGTTATGCGCTTACCAACACATTTTGCGATTCATTTTTATATTATAAGATAGATTACAAAGTTTTATATTCGAGCCCGCGGGTGAGGGCACTTATGTTCTACTTTAGTCGTTACTCGTTACAGTATACTAAGGGCTACTTATCATTTAACTGAAAGGTACAACAAGTACCTTTAATTAGTTTCGTTATAAAAAAAAGTTTAAAGATATGTGAAGTTGTTAAGAGTAAAAATTTATGGAAATGTAAAATTGTTTGCTTTGCATTGTTCTATATCTTTTAGTATTCGTAATGTTCCTTCGAAAGTATGATTAAATCTCTAATTAGCAATCTGTCTGGAGCAGCGAATCTCTTTGATACTATGTATTAAAGTTTGCGTTAATAAAACGGTGTGATAATTTTAATAGTTAGCCAAAAGTGTTCGTAAAATTTACGTCTTTATTAGCAACAATATTACCAGTATACTTACAATATTCTACTTAATAATAATAAGTAACTAAAATGGGTATCTCGGCTTTTTCTTTAATTTCTTTATAAGTACATTTCTTACATTTATACCTTCATATTATAAAGTTATCAACGCCCATTAAATAAAAAGGCCCTTAGTAATGTAATAATTTCACAGACCATTTTCTCAAAGGTTCTATATATTTCCTTGCGTTTCCCGAACAATTAATCCAGAATGTTTAGGACGATGAACTTTTGTGGCTAATCACCTGCCCAGGTGTTTCGTGAAATATGTACGAAATATTTTAAACATATTCAGTATTCACTCACTATTAATATAAACACGACGCAAACTTAGAGTGTTTTCGTCTGGAATTTTGACCTGCACTACTTATTTTGAAGTTTATTTGTAGTGTAGTCCTAATATTTTAGTTTCGAACTTTCACACATGTGTAAAAACTGATGTTTGTGCTTTAATATAAATTTGTGACCTCTTAACTTATTGCTTACTTTTTATTATGGTTCACTATAATAAGTCTGCAATGTGATTAGTAAATTTTTTAAAACGTAATAAATATCAGCTAGTTTTTTATATAATTGGAGTCTACGAACGTTTTTTATTACGGACGAGTTTCTTTTGGATTTACAAAGTGACTTGAACAAAGGAGTCAAGTAAATTCTTAATAGAACACCGCTTTGAGTTCCTTTTTCACTTAGTCATAAAAGTGGAGTCTAATCGTAATGGAATTTTAATGTTTTCTACCATTTCTTCAGTTGAGGTGACCGTCATCGTGACTAAGATTCCAATGTCACCTCAAGTACGATATTTGGATTTTGCTCATAAATCAGTGTAGGAGAGTTTTGTGTCCGGACTCGGGAACAACTGCGACGAAGTGATTAATTATGTTTACTGAAGGATGCGGCCCAGACGCCGCATTTACAGTAGCAGTGACGTGGCCGGACATCTATTGTTCATGACCATGTGGATTAATTGTTAGGTTTGGGTCTAGCTGAAGGCATTTCAAACACCATAATCGGTTCAGGATCATGTAGATTAATTGTAGGGCTTAGAAGACGGACGTCTTATAATATCGCTACTTACTTGCGAATCCAGCTCCTTTAATGTGTATTCAGAACCATTAAACATTTTAGTTTTCAAACAAAAAATAATTAATTAAAGTTCCTTATTGTAACAATATATATGTATGAATAATATTTTCATTATAAACAAAGACGGGAATGCAGTTTTCCTCCTTGTGGCTCGTGACGTACATTGACTCACTTTTTTGTAAGAAAAGATAGCGTAATGCGAGTCGTCAAACTCATAATTAAGGCTTTTACATGCGCTAATAACCTTGACCATACTTGACGGATCTCAAACCTCTCCCGCTGCACCTTCTTTTTTCCTCGCATTTTGTATTTAAAAAGATACTAATCAGTGAAACAAAATATCCTCGTCAGGGACTGTTGTGTAACTGATAATTTATTAAACATAAAATTTTCAGAGCTCTAAGTCAGCAGGTTACGAAGTTTATAGAGTATTTGCGGAAAAATCGATGACCACGGCACATTTTTTTTTCTAGAAATCTATTAACTTTGGAAAAAAGTCCTCGCGAGCAATTAAAGATCAAAGACCATCCTATTTTATATATTTTTTTCGGTATTGTGCTTTATGTTGTACCAGACTTTATAGAGGTTGAACATAGTCGAAATTGCCGGGTAACGCCTTAATAAAATAGAGACAAAATAAAAATCACGCAAAGCTGGATTTTGAAAATAATTTTCTCATAATTATTACCTGCGTAAATATTATATTCTAGTGGCTCCGGTATTCTAGAGGCTCTGGTCTATAGCTCGCTCGGGTATCACTGTCACCCAAGAAAACAAAATTACTTTTTGAAATGTCTTAAATTGTATTCAACAATATAAAACCCTTCCTAGCTGACCCACATCTGCAGCAACAAGGGTGCAATTACTTCCCTCGAATACTAACAGGCTGTCACATAATTCATGTAACGACATTTCTTAACGGTATGCATTTTCTACATTTAATAAACATTGAGTTATGGCCAGGCAATGAATTCGAAGCGACGTAATGCATTTAACATGCGCTTTCATTTGCATTGGCGCCCGTATGGAATGAATGCAATAATGACAACGTTAACTTTTTAAAAGATATATGACCGGTTGCTATTAAAAAATTAAAAAGTTGCCATTTTATGTCGATTTGATGAATTTGCTGACGAGTGAGATGTTTAATTTATGGTATGGCGTGTTAACCTTTCAAAATAAATACATATTTATTTTGTTGTATTTGAATGGTTCATTGGCTACACTCCAATGTATAACAAAATACTTATTGCATATTGAACATTGTATAAATGTATTTTATAAATATGTGAAAGAGCATACTGTGTGAGCGCATTAACGTTCAAATTATACCTAATAATTATTTAATTTAATGATGAAGTAACCAATGGGTTAAATTGAATTGTCTTTATTAATTATACTAATTATTAAAAAATACATTAAAAAAGATTTTTAAACACATTACAAGAAAAACTTTTAGCACAAATACAATATAAGAGATATAAAGATCGTAAAGCTTGTTACATTATTCAGCTTGCAGCAGCAGTTTTAAATTTTCAGGTCATAAAATTTTATATATAAGTATGAGTATACACGATACAATGTTAGTAAAATGCATTGTAAAATGTGTATTATTAAAATTCTTCATCGCTTATTTTCAATCATGAAAATTCGCAGTTAGACTTTTTGTCAATGAAAATTAATTAACTTTTACAGAATTTTGCTAACTAGAACAAACGCAACTTAAACATTTTCGATCTAAATATCTTTTAAAATTTATTAACGACGAATCTTACGTTGCTCTTATTTTGTCTTCAAAGCATCTAAATTATTCCATAATAAGACATATCAATCATGTTGTGGAATAGGAATGTGTACATATTATTTTAAGCATCCATATTAATGGTACGGGAGCTACCAACGTTTTAAAAAAATTCATTTTAGTATAGTTGGGTTTTTGATATGCTGTTTCTCTTGCTATTTCGGTTAGAGTCCGGGCTGTCTGGCTGGCGGTAGTGGTTGCGTTTATTAGTGCGCATCTTATCTGCACAGGAAGATATACTTAACTTTAGTCATTTTTTAACGCGTAATTTTTAATCTTTTGCCTTTAGATAGATCCATCAGACATAATTTTTTTATTGCAAGACGTTTTATTCGTTGTTAAATGGGTGCCATACGCAATTTTTTATTTAAAATAATTAAAATGTCATCGAAATAAGTGAAATTACATCAACATGAGTCCGCTTAAAAGATAAGTAACTAATAACTTTATTACTTATATTATATTATCCTTTTTTAATACTTATATTAAATAATTAGTAAACTAATATTTTTAATAGATGCTTTCATATTTATTACACTTTTGGGTATTAATATGAATTTGATGATATGTATTTGGTTTTTATTAAGTTTACATTTAACGTCCTATTTGAGGTTCATTGGGAAAAGGAGGCACCATGGTAGATTGTTGCAAAAAAATTGTAAATAGTAAAATGAATATTATATATAGTATAAGTAACACAGTGATTACTTATCCTTCACGGGGACTCATGTTGATGGAATTTCACTTATTTCGATGATATTTTAATTATTTTGAAATAAAAATTGCGTCTGGCACCTATTTAACAACGAAAAAAACGTCTTGCAATAAAAAATGTATAACTGATGGATCTATCTAAAGGCAAAAGATTAAAAATTACGCGTTAAAAAATGACTTTAAATTAAGGATATTTTCCTGTGCAGATAAGATGCGCACTAATAAACGCAACCACTGCGGCCAGCCAGACAGCCCGGACTATAACCGAAATAGCAAGAGGAACAGCATATCAAAGAACCAACTATACTAAAATTCTCTCTTGTCAACGTTGCTACCTCCTATACGATAATGTCACAATTAAAAGCCACACAAACAATACTATAATTTTATAGATACAGTTTTTGTCCCTACTAAGAATGTAATTGATATTTTAAAAGCAAAAACTAATAAAGTAGAATATCCATTGCATGTAATGTTTTGAATTGCTTCCTGATTAACAGATACATAATAATTTGTAGCAACATTTGTGACATTATTTAATAGAAGGAATAAGCATTTTTTAAGAAAAAAATATATAGAAACTATTGATAAGATAGATTAATAATGTAATGTTTCATGCTTTTTCAAATGTACTGAAACGATTACATAAAATGCAAATGTGACTCTTAGTCCAGTTTATTTTTGGTAATTTATTTTGAAATTATAGACTTTGAATACTTAGCTGTGTTTGTTTTTGTTCTTAGTGCAATTTGTACATTTACTATTTAAATTATTAAATAATAGCACAATATTGAAATCAAATCACGTGAATAAGAAAAGCAATAAAATCATTATACATTATATTATGTACATACATATTATAATAGAACTATAATTCCATTGCCACTAATGCATACTCGGAAATTAATACCAATTAATTAATGCAGAATTCTCCATTATTAGGTGCAAACACGTGCGATAATGCAATTAATTCCAGCAACTTCAGTAATTACAATAAACAAATCTGAAACTGGAAAATTATTCACAAATTAAGTGTCACTGCTCTAATCTGCATAATAAATTCGTTATCATGGCTCTTCATCAGAATAAATTAGTTTTCGAAGAATAAACTCGGTAAGTCTGTCGAAAAGATTAAGAGATTGTGTACCGATATCTACTTGATTTTATACGTGTTGTCAATCTTAATTAAACAAAATAGAGCTTCACGTTTAAACGTATAGTCATGATAGAGAATAACTTACGCTATAAAGAGAAAATAGATTCAGTTGTTCGGTTCCCGAGGGATCTGAGTCGAGAAGTGGAAACATCGCCCGCTCGCGATAGGCGCCGCAGAGACGACCTGACTCATCCGACCTCGTTAACATGAGGACGCCTACCACTTCCTTAAAATACCCTTTGATATCGCAAATTGCACTTTATACCCCAAACATAAGCACCTCTAAAATACATACGTCTACAAAGTTTTTACGGTCACAAAACTATAATCGTCGTTGCAGATGCTCCGTAACTATAACAATGATTCTAAATCTGTTCGTTTATTTATAGATCGTTCTACCTTTCAAAAATTCGTTCTCGTTAGTAAAAGAAAACAGTTTGAATTACTGGTATTGTATACAAGAAAAGTATTTGGAGAACAAATTACATTCCAACTGAAGTATACTTACCGTTGAGATCAACGGCTGACCACAATCACCCTCCTGAAGTTTTTACTATAAGAAACTCTCAATAGCCTCTCGCACGAACGTAAGGCTAATGTGGTCTCGTTTCATCTATCTTTCTGTTTGAATCTTTTCAAGAACATCTGCACCCGAAGGGAATTCCACTCAAGTAATAACCATTGTTTGAAATTTTCAATTATCAATGAAAATTTATACGTTGTACGTGTTATATAGGTATAGGAACATTAATCATTTTTGGGCGAGAAATAAACTAAGAGAATTAAAAATGACCGCCTTCATAGATTCAATTAATTATAAGAGCTATATCTATAATGACAGTAGGGTGCATTTTATTATCCTCCGCTCTATTTTATGGGGGCATTAAATTTATGCAGTAAAAATGACATTTTTTATTTCTTTATACACGTGGTTGGACATAACATCGTGAATATTGATATTTGATCCATCCCAGCTCGGCCAGTCAGTGAACTTTAAAGCCCGAATTGGCTTGTGCAAGTATGTCCACAATATTAATTACGCTCCTTAACTACTAAGGGACTTTAATATTGTCCAAGGACTGCACCAATTTATAACAATTCCATCGCAAAGTCCACAATGAGACAATGCTTTAGATAAACTGCGCTTCTCTGCAATGATCCATCATATATAATGAGCGAGGTTCAACAAAACAGTTATTATCTTAGAGAAAATATAATGAAATTATAACTTTTTGTAGCTTTAAAATAAATTATTTTATCTTCTTGGTGCACATGGGTAATTAATAATAAAATGAAAATAGTATATAATATAATAAATTTTATTACATTTATAAAACGTCAATCGTAACGTCGTATTTCGTACATAGATATAATCATACACATATAGAGACGACCTTGTTCGCAGCATCCTAAATCATATGATTTGCACGCGGTCATTGACACGTCAGTTCATATTATAAAGAGGAATGTCTTCGCGACCTAATTTTCATGGTGAAGTTATGTGTCATCATTCCTTACGATAAGATTTTTAATTAACCGACATGTATGTTGCAGTTTTTCCTTTTTGATTTCATACATCATCAAACATGTACATATTATGCTTTAGATATCTTAATATATATAAATCTCGTGTCACAATGTTTGTCCTCAATGGACTCCTAAACCACTTAACCGATTATAATAAAATTCGCACACCATGTGCAGTTTGATCCAACTTGAGAGATAGGATAGTTTTTATGAAAAAAAACGTAAACATGTAGGTACCACGGGCGAAGCCGGGGCGAACCGCTAGTACCTATATAATATGTAACTTGTAAGCTCCTAGTTAGGAAATTGTGTAACGAAAATTAAAAAAAAAAACACAACATAAAATTTTGAGAGCTTTATTTAGAAAATAAAAATTGGTTTTATCTTAATTTTCTTTTTTGAATCAGTTCAAGCGTATCTAATTGAAAGACTTGTATAAAATTGTTCGGTATGCGAGGAGCGCTTTGGAATTGATTAAATTTTTTTGGACTCGAATTTACTTTGGATAGCTTTTCATGAATTTCGCTAAATGGAGCTAAGCGTGATTATTATTCTACAAGTATAAAGACTATTATAATTTATAATATTATTAAAGCTTAACTTTAAAACATAACACACTTTTCCGCTAGGTTCGTGGACTTTAATTCATTCATATAAATTCGTGTATATTTTAGTAACAACACATACAGAATACTTTCTTACGTATGTAATAATAAGTGTTTGCTTATTATTTTCTCATAATAACAAACCAATTTTAATTTCTGCATTATATAAATCACCTGTAAAAGAAACAGGGGCCTTAGACAAAGTAACAATTAAAAAACGATAACGAAGTTAGAAAAGGAAAAATGTATGGGATTGACCACAGAACAGTAAAAACATATAGAAGTGCTTTAATGTCATAATTAGTATGAAAACCAGTGTCGCCAAACCCACACATTTAAACCGATAGTTATACAGTACACTACAAGTAAACTATGTCTTTGATTGGACAGCTTAATTTGAGTAGAAACTGACTTAGGTTATAAATTCAGCATTTAAATATGTACCCTAACGCACCATGTTACGGTTTATTTTAGTATAACATCCCTAGGTATATTAGCTGTTTTGTTTCTCATTGCTCAGAAATTCCAAATTCGAAAACATTCAGCTACTCCACAACAGAGGGCGTTAGTTTTCGATAGATATAACTTTGAAACTCAACACATAGAGATAAGGTTGAAATTTGTGTCACTCAACATTAATGACATTAACTTGATATTTATCTGATGCTATGCTCTAAGGGATGTCAGCCTTGTTATCGATAATTCACAAATAAATATTTTTTTGTGCATTTTTTTTTTCTTTCTATTATATGAGTATAGTATAATGCGTCACATTTTGGAGTATGTTTATTACTACTAAGTACGTCTTTTCATATTATTATTATTAAATAAAAAACGGAATAGAATAGTATAAATCTATATTTACAAAATACAAACAGAAAATATGCATTATTTTAAATCTTGGAACTGCTGTAGGTTTGATGTATCGGTGGCCTTTGTTAGACTGCTTAGTGCTGTTCGACATCCAGTTAACTCGTCACGTTGCATTTATCCATTTCTCTTTTAAATAAGCCTCTTTGGGAAATCTATAAATAAATTGGACAAATGAAAGCTAAGGAAAAATAAAATAAAATTTAATATTTATAATGTTTGTCTTTTCTAAAGTATCGATACTATCGATATGCGCCACAATCATCACTAAACCGACATTCGTTTGTTTATTGCAATAATATTCCAGAAAGTCTTGTTTTCTGTTCAATCTATAAAAGTACTAATTTCTTATAACTTAAGGTTCATTTTGACTAGATATTTGTATACAATTTTGACAAATTACGACAAGCGAAGTTTTAACATAAAATATAATTAAAATAAATAAAAATAAGACTTACCGATGGTATGAAATGCCTCCATTGCTGATATTATTTCGTCTGCTATCATTTTTGCACTCTAATACCGAACAACACGTCCTAATTAATGAATAAATATGGAAAAAAGGTTTGACAGCTGACAACCGACTCGAATATTTTTCTGCGCACAACTGAGAGCAAGTTAGGTGATCTTACCTTACCAGTGACACGTGGGCCACGCCCACATCACACTTCTATATGTTTTTACTGTTCTGTGGGATTGACATTAGATAGACCACGTGATCTAACGCGGCGTATGTCAATCCCATACATTTTTGCCTTTTCTAACTTCGTTATCGTTTTTTAATTGTTACTTTGTCTAAGGCCCCTGTACAGACTACAGTGTGACGAAACGTTCAGTTAACGGGGTCTCTCTAAAAATGCATATTGCTTCGTATCTCATGTTTAGTGTACGTATGGTAATGACGTGCTAATTAAAATTCTTTAGGAATATTTACGAGTGCAAGAATATGTCGATCATTCTGAGCCATTAGAAGACTCCATATTTGTTGTAGACATCATAAATTGGATTAGATACACGATTCTTTCATTATTTTTATTTTCTTCATAGACTCTACAAGTTAGCCGCTTATTAAATTACAATCCCTTAATGATAATTAATAAAGGATATTTAAAACCCAATACAAAGTATTTTAATCCAAGTTTAAACAAGAATATACTTTACAAAATACACTGGGATTGCAAGCTCCATCGCCTACTTTACGTATAAGTGCGATAGCATCGTATTGCAAGAATTGACGCCTAATACTCGCCTACCTTCGAGAATGTGGAAAGGTTATCAACAGAGCATAAAGAAGACTCTATTTAACAATCTGTAGCATCGTAAAAATAAAATAAGGAAGGTTCTGTGAGGTCCATTCCACCGTCTTAACCCTATAAGGGTGGGCATGTTCCCGATAAAGTAAAACCACTGCTGTGATGTGTCACCATTCCTGTCCACTCTTGACTCTTAATGAACCCGAGCGATGTTTACTTTTTATTAGACACGGTTTGATTTTAAATTACATTTTCTTTACAAAATATAAACGTGGGTTTAAGACCAAATATCCATTAGTTTTTTTTTAACAATAAAAATTTTAATTTATATTAATGTAGGTATTATATTCTTAACGATTTTAAATTCAACCTAGAAAGGTTTTATTCCTTACAAAATGACTTTATATGTCTACTTTCAACAATAAAATAATAATCGACTCAAAATAATTATTAACACAACTAAGCACAACCAAAACGACCGTTACGTCCGAGAGCCAAATGCAAAAGTGTCAAATCCGCTGTTCAACTCATTTTTATAACCACCCCCTCGGTTCGGGTTGCCAGTTGGGAATTAATTTATAACACGGCCGTTCCTGACAGTGCGGCGTCCTCGACCGCAGCATCACTTCTACCAATAGCATCAGATCCACCCAACCTGTTTGCTTCATCCCTTGAAACCTGCTCAACATCGTCTTAGCGCTGTCTCAGAAACATAAAGGAAACTTTTTAGCAGTCAACCTAGCTTCGTGTTATAGCCTGAAGCGTATATCTTATACAGGGAAACGAAAAATAACATTCTTCTCTATTTTACCATTACCAGTACCATGGACGCAAGCGTGCACTCAAGCGGCCATAGATAAGGTGTATAAAAAAAGCAAATACTTAATACAGAATTAATAACCTTCAGACTTAACACGAATATAGATAAAACTCACAATGTAATACACCGTCGTAACAACAGTGGCTCCAAGTGCTCTCATAAGCAACAACCTGTAAAAAACAGAGACCCATACGTTTTGCATGTTCTCTAAGTGGCCTAAACACATTAGCACCACAAAAATTTAAAACAGAGAGACCCATACCTTTTGTACGTTCTCTAGTGGTCTATAAACAATAGTACCACAAACTTTCAAAACGGAGAGACCCATACCCTCGTATGTTCTCTAAGTGGTCTATAAACAATAGCACCACAAGCTTTCAAAACGGAGAGACCCATACACTCGTATGTTCTCTAAGTGGTCTATAAACAATAGCACCACAAGCTTTCAAAACGGAGAGACCCATACACTCGTATGTTCTCTAAGTGGTCTATAAACAATAGCACCACAAGCTTTCAAAACGGAGAGACCCATACACTCGTATGTTCTCTAAGTGGTCTATAAACAATAGCACCACAAACACAAAGTCTTCGACAGCAGCGGTGAGTGGCTACCGTCGATTCTCGTTCACGCAGGCATCCCGGCGCCGTAGATTGGTTGCAAGCAGCCCGGAAGCCCGTTGTCAGCAACTGCAGAAGCGCAGTGGATGTGCAGCGTACGTGCCATTGCCAGCGCACAGCACATCAGACCACTGAGAACCCTTGTTGCCTCCTTCAACACGTAGCACGTTGAGAACTGTCCCGTACCTAGTACCTGTTATTATCATAGCAACTAGTTATTTTCTTAACAACTTTGCTTCCCCGACTCGGCCTAACCTGACCAAGGTACTTAATGACTCCCGCTCACAGGACGCAACGGACGTTATTTCGCTACGGTTGAGATAATGTTCTTTCAACACTGAACAACTGAACTGAACAACAACTAATAAGCACTAAATTTAGATGGCAAACGGTCTAAAACGCGTGGCAATCCCACTTCTGATCTTAACGATTTTAAATTCAACCTAGAAAGGTTTTATTCCTTACAAAATGACTTTATATGTCTACTTTCAACAATAAAATAATAATCGACTCAAAATAATTATTAACACAACTAAGCACAACCAAAACGACCGTTACGTCCGAGAGCCAAATGCAAAAGTGTCAAATCCGCTGTTCAACTCATTTTTATAACCACCCCCTCGGTTCGGGTTGCCAGTTGGGAATTAATTTATAACAATATAATAAAAAAAATATTTATAGATAATTTTTTAAATTTTATACTTATTTACTAAATTATGTTTGAAGTAAGAGGTCTATTGAGAATCGATCATCTCCAAAATTTAAAATCATATGTATATTGGATCAAATAAAAGCTTGATTCGCAATTTTATCCCTTGGGAAATAATGTTCGCTGCAAGTCATGTTTATGCTTACTTTCAATCTTATTACAAGTCCACCTACGCTACATATCATTATAATAATGGAAAATATTGTTGATATAAAATAAAACGTATAATGTAATGAGGTTTTTTAGACATTGCGTGCCTTTGGTGTGAAATAAAAGGATAGCTTATCAATGTCCAGGGCAAAGGCCTCTAATTAAAGGGCATGGCACTCTACATCACTGTGAGCTCGATTTTCTAAGAGTTTCTTTGTTATTCACTGAAAGTGCCTGAATATTTAGATACTTACCTATACTAAAAAAGACAATTGAGAAAGACGCATCTTGATTTACATTTCAATTAATTGTGTGAAACGGTTTCAATTAAAAAATCTATGCGATTAGGTATTTCGAGATAGTTGCGATCGTTTTATTTAATCAAACGACCCTTGAATTTATATGAAATTAAAAATACGCTACGAATTGAGAACCTCCTTCGTTTTTTGGAACATCGGTTAAATATGCAACTTCGCCATTTATAGCAATAGTATTTATTTTAAATAATTAACAATATTAGAAATCTTATTCACTCATAAGTCATATGACTCTACAAATAAAATACAACTTCAAATCAAAGAGTATAATTGTTTTAGCACTTATTTTAATACCTATAATTGGACATCATTATACGTTTTATCAACATCCGGTAGCTATAAAATTATAACGTAGATACTATTTAATATATACGTCCCGTTATTGATACTTTAACGACTTTAAAAGTAATTATTAAATCTATTTAAAGTATATTTATTTCGCCGGTTGACTGAGTCCTTTATATACCTATATTTTACTTATAGATACAACCAAGAGATCCGATTTCAATCAACGGACAACAATCTATTTATAAAAACGTCTCGGTCTGGCAAGAAATTAAAAGATCACCCACTGTACACATATTAATTTATCTTTGATCAGATGCGACACGAGGCTTTAGCAGTTTTTAGTTGCTCTTTTGTTATAGGTGAATATACAACTTTTTGTTTTTGTTAAATCGCATCGCATAGTAATCATTTCATACAAAATAAACGCGTAATGCTGAATCAATAAAGCAATCAGAATGTTGATATACGATCATTCAACGCATGCCTTATTGACAAAGTAAGGTTAATGAATCTTATCAGGTTTTAAGTTTGTAACTCCATACTTCCTATCTTAAAAAATATAATAAGAGTAAATATGTTTGCGTGCTGCGAACATTTAAGATCAGATCTCGAGATTAATTTACAGAATGTCTAGAGTAATTCTAGACTTGATTGCGTTTCTGCGTACAAGTAGGTATAATTCGTCGGGAGCCTTTTATATTGGCAATTTTTATAGAAATCCTTTTAAGTGATTAATTGTTGTAAGAAATAAGAATCCTTTTTGCAAGGTTCTTTTGCGATTTGGTTTTATGTGGATATTTTGATGTGTATTGTTCCGAAAGTTAAAGTTTTATGTTGCTATAATAATTAACCATTTGATACGTTAAATTTTTATAGTAGGGGTAATCTTATAAATTTTTTATTAAAATTTCCAAAACTCGCTACAGCTAAAAATATTCAAATAAAAGTTAAGCACTTAATTTATATGCTTTCATTTAGTCTCTATATTTTTTACTTTATAGTAGCGTATCTATCATAATATTTACTTTTGCTCGTAATCAGTGTTGGATTCAGACCCTCCGAAAATTATTGTCTATGGAAGTAAAAATTATACTACTTAATCATAAATTATACTACGTTTCGTTTTTTGTCGATTACGTTTTAAATTTAAATAAAAGAACTACAATTGCTTAGATTAAGGATTGGTCTCCGCGCGCGCGCTACGACTAGATACCGCCGGCGTACTTGAAAAATGCGGCAACTAATAGTACGCCGAATTCGGCGTACCCAAGCCAGTCGTGTCACAAGCATTGTGTGGAGAGGGCGAACCGATAGTTTATAAAGATTTTGAACAAAATCTGAAGTAAAATGCCTATTTGTGTCATAAAACTATTTAAAAATATTACAACAAAAAATAAGAAAGACACTGGGATCACGTACCATCACTAAGTATCGTATTATTCGAAATTTCTCCTTTACTTCGAAAATTTTTTCTACGAAAATACGACGCCATTCAGTGTTGCCGTACTGCATATCCAAAAAAATACACGTGGTTGAGGAAATCTTTTAGCAATAATTTGAACTTTTTTTTTTCAATACTATTACTAACACATGTATAAAAAAGTATAATAACAATAATTTATTTCTGTTTAACCATGTTTAACTGACTCATATAATGTGTTATTTTTTTATTTCCGCTTTTTTACTTTTAAACAAAAAACCTTTGTGACTATAGTATAGTAGCGTCGCAAGTGGATTTGAGTCATGCGACTCAAATCGTTCATGGATTCGATTCCCGGCCAGGTCAGGATGAAAAAAATATTTTTCAAACTTCTTTCCAAGATGGCAGATTTCCCATTTATGAGGTAAAATTTATGTAGCTGGCAGCCCAATTCTTCACACACACTAGCGTCTTTACAAATTGCCTAACACACACTACAGAAATGAGTTGCCGCACTCACAGAGCTATTGTTTTTAGGTGGGGCGGTATCTAGTCGTAGCGCGCGCGCGGAGACCAATCCTTAATCTAAGTACAATTGATTAATAAAATAAATTTATAGAATAAAAAACATAAGAAATTACAAGAAAAATTATTAAATTGTCGTTTTCAGAATGATAAAATATGGCTTGAATGCGGAATAATTAATTTTTTTGTTAAAGGCAATTTCTGGCCGCCATTTTAGAAATTACGCATGCGATGTCATCCGATCTAGATAGTTTGACAGCGGGATGAAGGGGTTAAATTCGGTGTCGAACTGTCTATCGAAGAAGTACGCAGTACGCTACAATCGCTTTGTTTACGAATTCTATACTATATCATCATTATATCATCGTCTTTCTCACACGCACCATACATAAAATATATCTATCCTACTCCGTCAAAACAACGGAGAGTTTAATTCTACATTCATCGAGGAGAAACCCCGAAGCTTGTGGCAGCGCTAGCCTGATTTAATGTTGCCATATGTACAAAAATTCCCTCAATTGTAGGATTTGTAGGAAAGCTGACTGAATCAATAAAACAATTCGTTCCCAGGATAAAATTATGGTATTTTTGCATAGTATACATGTATTACGATACTACATACTACAAAGCATGAAAATATGGTACAAATAGTATAATTATACTACGAAATCCAACCCTGCTCGTAATCTCAACAGTCTCGTATTTCTTGAAGAAAATCTCCAAAGGATTTTCACCTTATAACTACTTTGCGTTGTTACTTTATAAGTGTTTTTCTTAAGGAAACGATATTGCAGTTCCAGGAATATATTCTGAAGTTTGTGAATTTTTTACCATTTCCCAACTACTTATAAAGTCAAGTATTTTTATGTGCTTTTCATTCAAATGTTTTCTAAAAATAATACTTGTCGACTTCATTCAAGGGAACTTTTATAAAATCCGGTATTTAAAACGTTTGAATGGTGTTTCGTTGTGTAATAAATGTGTGTGTTCACGTAATTGTGTGATGATTTGAATTCTACAGTCATTCTCGGTTAAAAATAATTTATAAAGAAAATATAAATCCGAAACTTTGTATTGATATCGAAATAATTTGGTTTGAATATTTGCAAAAAAGTTTTGATAAACAAAGCTAAGGATTAAAGTCCAGAAGCGCCGTTTCATAAAAACTGGTACAAAGAGTAAGGAATATTGTTAATATTATAAATATCTTATATATAAAATTCTCGTGTCACAATGTTAGTCTGCATACTCCTCCGAAACGGGTGGACCGATTCTCATGAAATTTTCTGTGCATATCGGGTAAGTCTGAGAATCGGCCAACATCTATTTTTCATATGTACCACGGGCGAAGCCGGGGCGGACCGCTAGTTTATTATATAAAATTCTCGTGTCACAATGTTAGTCTGCATACTCCTCCGAAACGGGTGGACCGATTCTCATGAAATTTTCTGTGCATATCGGGTAAGTCTGAGAATCGGCCAACATCTATTTTTCATATGTACCACGGGCGAAGCCGGGGCGGGCCGCTAGTTTATATATAATTGTAAACCCCCGGTAAAGAAAACAATTATAGCTTGATTGAAACAACATTCAGTTCGAGTCCTGAGGAACGTCAGTACTTAGAAGCGTTCTAACTTCTAATGTTTTTCTTGCTATAGATACCTTTTTCTCACGATCACGATACCTGTTGTGTATTTAAAATAAAGCTAGATCCGTGCTTAGCTTCTAGATTATTGCACTCGTTACTTTCCTACTGTTAGATGAAATCAAGAACGCACATCACTAGTCGCGGCCACGTCCCCTCCCTAATGCTGGCAGATGTCAGTCTATTGCGCGGGAAGAAAGCAGTGTGACGCGACATTCCGTTTTGGATAGATTAATGCGTCTTATTCACGGTCCATCCCCGACGTACGTCGGCTCAAGGCCGCGGTGCTGGATGTATCCTACTGACGATCGTGCGCGCATCAAGCATGGCCAGGGTTGCCAACTTTTATTTGAAGATATAGAGTATATCTGATTTTAAAGGAGGTAAATAAAGAGTAAATAAATATTTTTAAAAATGTATTTTTTTGTACTTTTTGCAGTACCTAACAATTTTTCATTATTTTTAAATGAATTATATGAATCCAAACATTCCAAATCTAAATTTATATATTTCAAGAGCTCATTTTTAATTAATTTTTAATGAAGCTCGGTTTCTCTCTTCCCGCCACTTCACATTCATGACCGAAAAGACTCTTTCAGTAAATGCTGAAGTGGCGGGAACAGAGAGTATATAGCTAATCATTTTTTTAAACAAACAAATTCGTTAGGACATTTTTTTTAAATAAATTGCCATTTTTCTGCAGTGGACTTTTGCATAAAATCTGTGTTATTCATCAATTCGCCTTGGAGTTCTTTTAA
The DNA here is from genome assembly GCA_029959065.1 of Colias behrii. NCBI lineage: Eukaryota > Metazoa > Arthropoda > Insecta > Lepidoptera > Pieridae > Colias > Colias behrii. Next base: position 4,748,362 of record JARWMC010000013.1, read on the forward strand.
AATAATAACTTCTGAATATAAACTGTCCATGTGTACTAGGTTGATCCAAAAGTAATGATAATTGGGTATTTCCTGTGTACATAAAAATATAAAATAACTGTTTCTTGCTTGCTTATGTAGGTACTCACTAGGTTATCACAAAAAAATCATATCAATAGGCCACGTTTCCAAGTACATATTTACATTAATTTCTGTTGGCAACACTGATCTGCTGTACGTCCGCGCTATTCACTGTCCATCTGCACGACGTTCGCGGTGGTGGGGGTGCTCGCTGGATGAAAAATTGGTCGTGCACATCCAGCAAGATAATAATAATAATTATTGACGTACGTCAACACTATTCACTGTCGTTTTGCGTCGTGCATCGTGTATGACCTTGGCGGGACGTACGTCAAGATGGACCGTAAATACGACGCTTAAAAGCTATTAATTCATTAAAAGTCTTTATTTAATATCTTATTAGATTCAGAAGTGGGATGTTTCTCACGAGCACAAACGATATAAGTGGTTTTTGGCATGATTAATTCGCTAACAAAAGTGTGTGAAGTTTTACTAACCTAACTACCTAATTGGTGACGGAAAACTTACTTGTTGAACTTTAATTTTGCATTAATGGATGCTTTTCACTGTTAAACGCTTAAACTAACTTTGGTGTGGGCTTTTGTTGTGTTTTATGGACAATTGTTGCTTTCTTAATGATAAATCTTATTGTGTGACCTTGCTCGCGGTACACGTGGTGACAAGTTTGAAATATAACGTTGGTGTGGTATATGGTGCAAGAGACCTTGGTGAGCTCCATCCATATTGTTTTTTCATATTGTCTAAATTCTGTTTGGATTACTAGAACATTAAATAAACAATAACTAGTGAATATTAAAACATTCTAAGTGTGTGGACTATTATAATAATAAATTATAATATTTTGAATTTATAGAAGATAATTTTAAAAACTTAATTTCTATTTTATTTCTTGTGTGCCTTATATATATTGGACAATTACTATAGAATAACATAGAGGTGTATATGTGTGAATCAGAACAATTTAATAAAAACCTAAGTCTAATTAGATTCTTGATATAGAACAATTTGTTATAAACCTAATTTTAAGTAGATTGTAATTAAATAAATAAGAGTAATATGGGTCGCTCCAAGGATCGGAAACGGGCTCATAGTAGCTCAAGTTCTTCATCTTCTTCTTCTGGGGAAGGTGGGAAAAAGCTGAAAAGTAGGATAAGGAAGAAGGAAAGGAGGATCAAGGATTTGAAAGAATTAGTCAGACAGTTAAGAAAGAAGAATATGCCTGCTAGGAGTGGAACACCGCCCATATCTAAGTCGAGTACTAGTTTTGATAAGGATATGCGACCTGTTGTGCGTTATGTAGGGCGTAACGACTTTGTACCAGAATTTAACCCCCAAACAACATCAGTATCGATTGAACATTGGATTCGGAACTTAGAGAGCACAGCCAAGATGCATGGGTGGGATGAACGTACCCTAGTATGCAATTGCACCTCAAAATTGAGTGGGTACGCTAAAGCGTGGTATGAACAACAAGCTTCATATGAGATTAATTGGGACGAGTGGAAGGAAAAGTTAATAAAGGCATTTCCTTTCACCAAGAATAAACTTTCTCAGATTAGGGAACTCGTCAATAGGGTGAGGTTGCTAGATGAGGACCCAATTGAATTTTTCTACACAAAGCTGGGTATTGGAATGTCTTGCCATCTGAGTGATGAAGTCATAACTGAAGCTGTCATTGGGACATTTGGTAACAAGCTGTGGGAAGTTGGTGCTAAGTCAGCCGGGTGCCGTGATAGTGGTTCTCTTTTGCAATACTTAGCTAGCATTAATTCTGCAGATTTGGGCAATGATAATAGTCAGCCAATGTCTTGCTTGCCGTGAGGGGCCTCAGCATTAACTAATATCCTTTTGCTTGCCTTAAGGGCCTCAGCATTGACAACGAATCGGTTGCTTGCCTCAGGGGCCTTAGCACTATCACCGAAGCCTGCGTTTGCCTCAGGGGCCTCGCAGAGTTGGCTTGCCTCAGGGGCCTTGGCAATATCAACAAATCCTGCATTGCCTTAGGGGCCTCGCAGAGATGGCTTGCCTCAGGGGCCTTAGCAATATCAACGAATCCTGCATTGCCTTAGGGGCCTCGTAGAGATGGCTTGCCTCAAGGGCCTTAGCTGAAGAGCTGCCGAAGCTGTCCGTTCGAGAAGCAAGAATCGTCGTGTCCGTGGGAATGAGTGAGTTCCTGTGGCCAGCCGGGGGAGCTTCCTTCGGGGACCGAAGGGTTGCAGCATGGCCGAGCTGTTAGATGAAATCAAGAACGCACATCACTAGTCGTGGCCACGTCCCCTCCCTAATGCTGGCAGATGTCAGTCTATTGCGCGGGAAGAAAGCAGTGTGACGCGACATTCCGTTTTGGATAGATTAAAAGCTATTAATTCATTAAAAGTCTTTATTTAATATCTTATTACTACTAAGGAAAATGGATGAACTATGATACGGCAAAGATTTTACTTTCTTTTAATACTATTATCATACTATAGTTATGTAATAACCTTACTCTTTATTCAGTTTAAATGAACACTGCATATAAATCTTCGTTGTATGGTATCGCATATTATGCAAGAGACATTAAATTGTATTGCAAATCTACTTTTGCAATGGTTAAGAGCATTTTATCGGTTTAAAACAATCCTCTTTTACTAAACCGCCTATATACTTTATTTAGACTAGATGTGAGGAATGCTTTATAATACTCGCTATATTTTCTGAATATATTTCATGATACATATATATTTTGTAGGCGTGATACGGGTTGGCGTGAGCACGTGACATACACGTGATGTTTAATATGTTTTATTTATTTTTATGTGTGAACTTGAACCTTCTAAATAAAATAATATTACAGAAAAGCATTATAAAAATTTCTGTATAAAAATAGACTTATCTTTAGGATAATCATAAAGAGTGGTTGCGTAAAACCGGCTACTCACCTACCTGCAGCGGGGGCAATATTGGAATTGCACCCTTAATTGGCTCCTTAATTGTGATGTGTATAGGCAAGCAGGGGCAATTTAAAGAACAACTGAAATTGCTCTGATTGCCGTGCAACCGATATTGTTCCAATATTGCCCCTGCGGCAGGTACGTAAGTAGCCGGTTTTAACTAATAGTTAATACAAATTTCGAAATTTGAAAGTCCTTGATAGCTTTGAATTTTAAATAACCCTATTGTTCAACAAATTAACGCCTAGATTAAGTATTGTTGTCGCTACAAGATCTAACCGATATGCTTTTAATTTGTCGCACCCAAAGTGTGGCACGAAGGTTTGCTATACAAATTAAGGCAAAATCTACCTCACAGCTTTTATCCACTTATAAAATCCTATCTTAGTGAACGTCGCTTTCAAATTCTGGAAAGTGGAAAGACATCAAACATCTACAACATCAGAGCAGGTGTGCCACAAGGTTCAGTGCTTGGACCAGTACTATACACACTTTTTACAGCTGACTTACCGCTTACTGAAAACGTTACTACAGCAACATTCGCTGACGACACAGCAATACTAGCAAGTAGTAAGGATCCGGCAATTGCATCAAAAAATTTACAAAAAGGTCTCAACGCGATCGCGGACTGGATGGAGAGGTGGAAAATTAAAGCGAGCCCCTCAAAATCGGTACACGTCACCTTTACGCTTCGAAAAGAAGATTGCCCGCCTGTAAAGCTTAAAGATTCTACACTACCACACACTGACAGAGTCCGCTACCTCGGGCTACACTTGGATCGACGTTTGACCTGGAACCACCACATCAAAGCAAAAAGAGAAGAAATAAACATTCGCTACCGCAGCTTGTACTGGATACTGGGCCGGAAAAGTCGCCTGTCACTGGACAACAAACTACTGATATACAAAAGTGTAATTAAACCTATATGGACATACGGCATTCAACTATGGGGTAGTGCCAGTAATTCATCTATCTCGCTACTGCAACGACAGCAAAATACTATACTGCGAACTCTCAGCAATGCCCCCTGGTTTACTACTAATGCTGAAATTCAAAGCCACACTAACATATGCTCCATAAAAGATGAAATTAACACGCATACAAAATCTTATGTTGCCAGACTGGAGAAACATCCTAACAAACTAGCTAGCCAACTGATAAAAAGGTCCTACCACAAACGTCTTAAAAGAAAAGATGTAATCTAGCTTTATTACTTGAAGAGCAGTTGTCCTCACTGGAGGGCTCGCTCTACATGCCAAACTTTGCCTAACAACACATCCGCTTATAGCGAAAACCGCTGATTGCAGATGAAACAAAAGAAAAAAAAAAAAAAAAAAAAATTTGTCGCACCAATTCCGGTGCCGGGAAGTGCTTATATTAAATATTTATGAAGTTGTTAAACATATTTATATATTATTATTGTATCAATTTAGATTATTATTGTTATTCTAGCTAAGATATTATATTGTACTGTAATTCTCATATACTTTTTATTTATACATATATGTATAAATTATAAGTAGTATGAGTTTAATATGTAGAGTCGAACTCTCCATTCATGGAGCCTGGAGGTGACAAGTTTATCATGTTTGAACAGTATGAATGGGAATGCTTTATTTAATATTATAACTGCGTATATTCTATAGTAATTTCAAGAAATCTCAAAAAAAAGGGACGATACCTACATATTGACTTTAATACAAATATCAATAATAAATAATCTTCACTATATTAACACATTGACTGCCATGTAGGGCACCGGTGACCGGAAGCGGACTTGTATGAAGGAGCCGCGTAGGACACCGGTGACCTCACGGTAAACCTGTTTTCAGAGATGATTTACGCGCCGTAGGACGCGTTTTCCGTAGATTTCTTATTATTAAGTGACCGGAATGGCGCTCAGGTATAATACTTTCGCATGGTTTCTATGTAACGTAAGAATATTTTGAATTAGTGAAGGTAAACCTTCAATAACGTGAAAATGCCCAGAACTTAACATTTTTTCTTAATTCAAACGTATTTATTTAAAAATGGTTGTGAATGCATTACAATAGGAAGAAAAATAAAACGAGTAGTTAAATCGACGAGTAATTTAATTAATCTTTTTGTCTTTGACTGAGGTGCGCGGGTGCCCGGAGCTTAGGCCTGGAGAGGTGACCGCACGGCGCCTGGTAACAGAAATCAACTTAATTATTTCTGTACGCCATGTAGGGCACCGGTGACCTCGTGAAGTTTTTTTTAATTTTCTACGGAACCCTGCGTCCGATTGAACCCAAAATTTAATACTATATATATCTAAACCCATAACATCAATTGGCACTAAAAAATTTTTTTGTGATTTTCGTCATTATTACTCTGGCAGTTAATGTGTTAACCAATATTCGCCTCAATAAAACACCAAATAGGTACAAATTAACAATATCAAGCCTTTATTACCGCTCCCACGAAGTTCTCATTGTTATTAATTACTAAACAGATGTTCGAACATGTATTGACCTAATACCCGCCATTAGGGCTTGCAAAAACTAGGTACCGCTGACTCACAAACCGATTAATTATTTAATATGGCTGTCTTTAATAATTCCCGGAATAATTGCGTTATGTCTGGCGTTACAATTAGTGGATTAAAAATGATGTTCAATGTAGACGTTTTAATTATATTATGTCATATTAAGGAAAACATGAATTAATAGAGAACTTTAAAAAGAACTTAACTTCCTTCTATGATCTACCTCGTAAATCTATCACCTACCTACTGAGAACTAGGATTTCAATTTTTACAAGGTTTTCCAATATCAGTCTAGAAATAATAGTGTTATTGCAATTTTAGGTATGCTATTAAATTAACATAATCCATAATCTACTCTCAGTGGTTCGTGTACCATGCATTTAATGAAACGTTAAATAATATTAATTCGTCTCTCGCAGATAAATTGTTTTCTTAATGGTAATACCAAAAATTAAGAAATATTTAAGAATGAAAATGAGAATTAGTACATAAATTATGCATAAATAGAATTTTTGTTTTGTAATTTGACAAAAATCTCTAGACCTTGTAAGGTATACTGTAGTGGCCCATAAATATTCATTTTATCGTAAGTATACACATATCAAAATACAAAATATGTATAACTTCAATGCAAATTACTTCTAACATTCCAAATCTATAAGACTAAATGCAGCCAAGAAATAAACAAAAACTCAGCATTAAAATTAATGGTCTAATAATACCGCATTTCACCAATTAGGGCTAAAGCCCTTGTATGTCACACAAGGGCTGCGTCGAATGACAGCATACGTCAACATAGTGCAGCTGCGAAGTGCGACTGCATGTCATAGCGAGGCTTAATTAGATTATGATTATACCAGTAGGTATAATCATAATCTAATTAAGCCTCGCTATGATAGGATATGTATGTGTATAGTAGGCAGTAGCCTACTATACACATACATATCGGTGTTAAATTTAAAAAATCCTTCACAATTTTCCAAACCCTTTTTAAAGCTGATTAGCTCATTTCATTTATCACACAAGCGCGCCGCGCTGTGTGCTTTTTTATAAATTTATTCATGTGTGAACTTTTCCATAAACATGACAGGACATTTTTGCGCTATATTATAAAAAGTTAAATTAACGAATGAGGCTTTTTAAAGCTTTTTTATCCAACTTTCGTCTGGAAAGACCCAGAGCAAAAATACAAGATATTTTACTCGGAGCTTTCAAATAGTTAAAATTAAAAAAAAAATAGCTAAATTATAACAAACAGCCTAATATGACTTAATATAAAAATGTTGTTCTAGGTACTTGAATTCTAAAATCATACGTAATATTAAAAATGCATCAAACATCTTTCCTCAGAAATATCAATGCAGTCTATAAATAACCAACAAAAGCTTCGTATTTCAATCAGTGTACCAATTCTACTAATCTGATTACCGTACATTTTCAATAACCTATTTCTATAATTCATTAAGCAACAATATTAAATCCAACGCAGCAAAATTCATTTTCATGCATGATTTATTTAAAAGCGCATTGTCTTGTCACACCAATGCAATCTCTTTAGATATTTGGTTCTTTAAATCAAATGTTTACGGTGTAAAATATGCACAATTTATTGTGACTTTCGAGTCTGGTTTATTCAAATTTGGAGCAATATTTATTATAACTAACCATTGAGATAATATTACTACGTATGGAGGAGACACCACGAACAAAATCTGTGCGCCATTTTTGCACGCCTCATAAGCGAAGCGTTGAGGTGGGTACTACTGTCACTTCGCGCAAAACATCTGATTTTTCAAACTTAAAATGTCTTTATGTATCATACATTGCACTTGTAAGATAATACATACACACACATATTAAGAAAAAACACTATTTTTAACATTCATGATATTTTTGATGTCATTTTTGTTATTTAAACTAGTTAAAAAACAGTTTAAAAAAGTTCTGTCTTGGACGTCCGTGTGTCTGTATGTGCGGAGGATTTTCTTGTTAACACGATAGCGACCGAAATACTTTACTAATCGAGTCTTTTTTTTTCTCTTACGCTTGAGTATGCTCAGGAATAGAACCCTTTCATTTTTCAGGGTCTGATTCGATGTGGTTTAATTGTTATTAAATAAACAAAAATAATAATTAATAAATAATTATTTAAAAAAAATTATTTTATAAAATTGAACATGTAGAAAATAAAAAAACTTTCATGTGCAATTTTGAAAAAAAAATTTTTTTAGTGATTTTTTGTTTTAAAAAAAAAATTCAAAAATTATTAGATGTTGGCTAACTTTAGAATCATATAATTAGGATATATTTATTAATCCTTCATGTTTGTTTACATATGTCTTGCAGTATTCACGGGTATATTCATTTCACCTCAACCGTATATTCAAACCCCTCCCTATTTCCAGTTCTGCCAACAGATATATTTCCCCTTAATTATGAATTTCCCCTTAACTATGACAATACCGACAACATACATACCGACACAGATCTATGAAAAAGGACACTGGGGGCGCTGGCATGCAAAGGTGGATATATTTACTATTCAGATCCTATAGTTTATGTAAATGAAAGACACCGCATTCTCGTGTGTAAAAGCGGAAGCCGCGTCGTAAATTTTTTTAAACTGTAGTATCCTATCTACTTCTGAGATAACTATATGTGATCATATTTTTTTTTTTTTATAGTCTGTGCCCGTCCGCTTTTTACATGAAAAAAAGCCAAGATCTAAAAATCGGGGGTACTATAGTTTGAGCTAATAAATAATATTAATTAAAAATAGAGTTTATTATAAAAATTGGTCAGTAACGATGGATATACTTTATTTAAGTGTATATTTTGACATAAATTGATATTTGAGTGAAAAAAAATTTTTGGGAAAAAAATAAATTTTACAACCTCAAAATACCGTTCTGATTACGGTATAGAGACTCGAAGAGCTGGCGCACACGTGCTACGCACATGTGTTGAACGGTACTTGGCGCCAGGCTCTATCGAGCCTGTTAATTTTCAATTTAAATTACCATCTAATTTAACAGTAGTGACACCTTGAAAGATCTTGAGACAGTACAAGAGCATTGGCACATGAGAACAAGTGTATCTACATACTTATATATTATATACACCTTTATAAATAATCAATTTTATTGTAAAGGATGAGATTATGAGGCGTGCACTTTTGGATTTTCCAAACTTTTTTGCTCTAAGTTTTAAAAATTATTACCTAGTTAGGTACTTACCGATGAAAGGTTTCCTTTGCACTTTTCCGTATTATTTGTGCAATATCGTAACACACACGAAGGCATATTTGATGCGTTTCACTTTAAAACAAATAAAAAATGAGCGTGCAGTTACGCCATATGGCGTATGTTGAGCGGAACATAAGTGATGTAGGCGGTGTCGTCTCCATATGTATATCTCAATGTAACTAACCTACTTTTACACACAATGGGAATCAATTAAAGGAGCAGGAGATTTTTATTTCAATGTGCACGTCATCCCAATATAAAAGTAGGTAAATATAATATTAAAGTACATATATTTTATTCATTCCTAGCTCACATATTTTTATCATAATCCCTTCGACTATCCCTAACTCGAGTCATCATTTTAGGTTTCTTCGTGAAATTCAGGCCACTGTGCTGCGTCTATCACTTTGAAATATTACTTCGCCAATCCTTATGCTACTTAATCTATGTTCATTTTATGCTACGCTTTGATTTATATCTAAATAGTTTAAGGAATATCCGACATTTATGGGAATGGCTCATCAACGTGTCGTTCTACTTACTGTACAGAAAATTACCGGAAAGTAGTTCGAACTAATGAGATTCGTCAATTAATTAAAGGACAAATAGGGTTCATCACGCGACGCTTGGCAGTGATTCAATGTACTTATTGTCCTCGATTTGCTTAGACCCCATTATAACACGGTTTTTGTTTATTCCGATGTCAAATCACGCGATCCAATCGAATATGGATTTGCGTAACCCAGAATGGAATTGATTTAGTTTCTGGAGGTTTATAGAATTAAATATTAAAATTGCATTCATAACAACGCCGATGATTTTGTATATTTTGATCCAAACTAGTGTCAACTGTGAGTTAACTTATCTTAGGAATAAATTAAAAACTGCATTATCAACAAACAATTCCTATTTGGTTTCCTGAATGCTGAATTCATGAAATAACTTTATGCTCCTTAACCCTCATTACACCTAGTATTTGATAAGTTTATTGATAGTTCGGTTTTTTGTTAACCACTGAAATACTCGTAAGCAGCAACAAATTAATTAACAAATTTATTGGCTGTCTATTATATACGACTTTAATACACGATCACTTTTTTAATTACAATGGATTGGTCGACGACGTGATGCTGGCATTAAATGTCAGAACGAATGCCTATCAATTAAGGATGTTCTGATTTTAGCGATCGATAACGGTGTTAACCTAATTATTCACTTTTTTGCATTGCTTTATGGGTTCATTCGTCGACCGACATTTTTATAACACCTGAAGTCTGTTGACCTAACGAAGTTTTATTATCAATTAAATTGAGTGAACTTAATAATGTTTTGTTTTACGGAAGCAATTAACAGTTATATTACAGGATATCAGGAATAAGGTTACCAAATAAATACCGTAATTCAAACGCGTTTAAGACTTTATTTACAAGTAAGGTTCTTCTACGTGGTTTTATTCAATGACTAAATATAATATTATTTTAGTTTTCCCTGACTTTACCAGTAGGTAAAGAAAGATACAGTGGGTTTATTCACTTTATTGTACGAAAAACCCAATTAAATAATATAATTTATTACTAATTATGCGCGGAAACAGTTCAAGTAAGGTCCTTTCCAATGTTATCAGGAGAAGACTAGAGGATATTTATTTTATGAAGAGTGTCAATTATTTATTTACGGTGACATAAATATTATATAAAAATATCAAACATACAACATTAGATAATAATAGGCTCGGCATTGAATTTCGAGATGTCAGTTCGATATATGCGTAATTTAATCTCAAAAATTATAATTTTATCATTAACGATTTTAGTATTGTAAACTATAGAATATCAAATAATAAATTAAACATGAAGATTTAATCCCTTGCAGATAAAATGACAGGATATAGCAAGTAACAGATAATGTTCCATTGTAATTTGCTCAGGTGTTTAACTTGTCTCAAACAGACGGCATCCGAAGTAAACAATGCTGGGGATATCTTAGGGGGTGAATAATGAAGGTTATTCACAAAGTTTTCGTTATTAGTCGACTAGTGTTAGGCAAACTTTATACCCATTGTTCTTAGTTCTGGAAACGTTTTCTAGCATTAAGTTGTTTTCGAATTAAGCTAATCAACTTGTGAGATTTGAAATAGTCATTTGTTATTGTGAGCTTTTAAATTGTATACAAGTATGATTTAAGGTGAGCTATAAATTCCTTGTTGATTCTTCCTAAGTATTCAACAATAATAAACCTAATTCCAAACGCAATTGAGACATCAAATCAACATATTTTGGGAAAAGGCAATGAATAAAACTTCCAATTCAGTGTATCTATAGCTTTTTTTACCAATGTATTCTAGCATTATTCAAAATATACGAAACCAATTCCTTGTTTACACACAGATGTCAACATTAACATGAAGTGAAAGATAATCTACAGCTGTAGATGGTACAAAGACAGTCATTAGAAGCATTGTCCTCCCATAAAGGTCGTCAATGTGAAGGATGGCCAGACAATGGTGTTTTGTCAAAAGGATTACTTTGTTTTGTTTGACGCTAAATTTAACTATTCATTCATGAACTCTATCTGCGTCGTTTATGTCATAACGCCATAATATTATAGTATTCTTCTGTTTCTTTTCCTTGCGGTTATTAAATTGTGAGATTGATTTTCATTAAAAGATCTGTGCGAACTTGATTTTCAGACTATTTGCATACGTAATTACTATTTTTATTATTATAGGCTTCACGAAATACTTAAATGTCGATGGTCGTTATTTACTCTTTGCGTTTAATTATCACAGGATACAAATATTCCTAAGAGTAGATATACCAAATTCAAGTCGTACTAAGGTGGTTAATAGTGCCTGTGTAAAAAGCTCTAATATGTATTTTTTTTTTTTAATCTCCTTTGCCGTTTTGATATTATTATCATTTTATACTGAATTGTTTTTTCTTTCTTTTTTCAGAGGAGTTACCTAGAACAATTCGGCTATTTGAAGAAAGGGCAACCAGAAGTCGGCAACCTCTTGATGGGAGATGTCTCGCATTCTTACGAAGATGAATTTAGGATTGCAATTAAAACACTTCAAGTAAGATTTTATCGTATATTCGTTAAAAATAGAGAGCGCTGTATTCTTTTTTACTATTAAAAAGTGTAAGTTGATGGAAGAAGGGATTTTTGTTATTATTTCGTTTTTAAACAGCTAATAGATAGGAAATGGACAGGCTGGTTTCAAACTCAAACTCAAACATTTATTTTTTTCAATTAGACTTCTTTTAGAAGCACTTTCGTATCGTCATTACATATTTTTAACATTTACCATTTACCACCGATTCGGAAAGCAGTATCTATGGAGAAGAACCGGCAAGAAACTCCATAGTTGCTCTTTTACAATCATGTCAATATTACAACTTAATTTTACATTATAATATGTAACTTATATAGTCTAACTACATAATATAACAAAATAATAATATGCCTAAAATAATATGTTTAAACTTTGACTATAGACATTAAGTTTGTTTTTTATAAGTTGGTATTTAAGTTGAATCGAGAGGGTCATATTTTTGCTCAGCCAAAGCATAATAATTATGAACAAACATACTTTTTAACACAAACAGTTTTTTTATCATACGAAAAACAGGAGGCATTGAAACATGGCATAGTACGTAAAAAGAAGTCCAGCTTTATACCTACAGCTTTACAAGAAAACAAAGAAAAGAGCCCTGTCGCTTATATTTATATTGATTTACTTTTAGGAATTCGGTGGTATTCCTGTCACTGGTGAAATAGACCACGAAACAAAAGAGTTGATGAAGAAGAAACGATGTGGGAGGCCTGATCGTGAGCCCGAAAACTACGAAAATGGTGGAAGAAAGAAGAGGTTCGCTGTTCAAGGGGAGAAGTGGAAACACACAAATTTAACTTGGAGGTATGTAAAATAGAATAAATAATCATACATAAATTAATTATAGCGAGCAAATTCCAATTAAAAATTTCTCGTAGTAGCGACATCTGTTGTTTACTGTCCGAATTTCGATTAATGTGGACAAACTGTAAAAGCGCCATCTAGACTATATTTTGGTTTGAGCGTAAAAATCATAGATGGCGCTTATGCTATACATAAGCGCCATCTAAGTTCATATTTGAGCGCACACGATGGCGTTAGTGTAGCACTTTTTACACGAGGTTTAACTTTAAAACATTCTATAATGATTTCATTCAGTTTCAATTTCAAATTTTAACTTCATTTACTGCGAAGTTTATGAAGTATTATTAATTTATGTGTAAGTAAATATGATTCGTTATAATATATCCTACTTTCACAACAATTATTTTATTTAAAATAGGAACAATAATTTGTTTTTTTTTTTGTTTGTTATTAAATATTGAAATAATCAGATATTTAACGGAACAACACAATAATTCTTCTTCTCACATAAAATGAAATATCGCGTAATAAGCATTAAAATCCTATTATATTAGAACGAACAGCTCCGTGAATGGTCTTATTTTATTTCCTTCTGTCCAGTATTTGCTTCAGGGCCTCATAAAATTGATGACAAATAATAGTTAAATCACGGACCTCGTAAAAGTTACGACGCTTTCCGCGTGGCTTAATTAAAAGAATATGTCCACCCTAGTAGGTACTACAAAGCGTGGGTAGTGGGCAGTTGGGTGTCTTTTTAATATTTTGTAGAAACAAATAACAAGTTACGATAGCAATATTTTTTAACAACACTATGTATCAAGCTGAATTAGCTTTCCACATGCAGGAAAAGTAACTCGAACATTCGGTTTTCCATCCTTATTTTCCGTGATATTGGAATACTGAATTCGTTGGTTAGTTGTTTAAAGTGAAAACTGCAAAACGTGCGGCTTATTTGAAAAGTTCGGAATCACCTGCACAAATCGCAACTTCAGCACAATTTCCTGTCGAATTAATGGTCTGTCAATATTGTAGTCTTCCATTACAGCTTGTTGTGCAAACGAGCAATAAAACGAACAGCGCCATCTCGTGGTCAGTTTATGAGAATGCGGCGCCGGAAAAGCGTGTCAGCAAGTATTATTTTCTTGCTTTTTTGTTTGTTCAGTTACGCTCTTGCATTTGTTCTGCTCAATAGAAAGCTTTCAGTCCATAGTACTCAACAGTGAATGCCGTCTTTATTATTATAGCTTTTAATTATTACTTTTCATATAAAATTTAAGGAATTTTATAACTACTGAAGTTATAAAACTTACAGTTTCCAAATATCATCTCAACTAAATTATGTTATTATTTTGAGTATCTTTAATGTTTTTCTTAATTGAACTCCTAAATATTTTTATTAAAAACACCTTCTTTCACGTAAAGCAATAAAATAAAAGCATAAAGCGCGTCACACACGGTGAAGATACTATAATATTTTATCTTAAGATACTGTTATATTTTATATCACAGTATCTTAACGCATTTAGTATCTTCACCGTGTGTGACGCGCTTAAAGCTCAACAAAATGAAAAATAATGATTATTTTCGTATTAGTGTAATTATTCGCCACACTGCGCGTTATGAAATGTAAACAAGCTTTGTGTCGGGAACATCGGACTCAATAGTAACTGATATTAAAACGGTATTGTTTTCACGATGTCAGTGACAACTTAGTGACGGGCCCGTCTCGTCTCCCGCCGTGCGCGGCGCTGTCATCGCCACGCGAATCCAGTATGGAGAAATAATATTATGGAGATTCGAATTATTAACACACGTGAAATGGTATTGAAGTTTTAACAATTGGTTTACATATTATAACTGTGTTATTAACATGGTATAAGCAGGATAGAATATATTTTCATTATATTTTGTAGAGCAACACTATGCAATATGTAAATATGCAAATTCGTCGGTTGTTCTATGATTTTGCCCTTGTACTCATATCACAAATCTTATAAAAGTATATTTTTTTGTCAAAAGATATGATTTAATTTAAGTGTTCATAACAATCCTTAAAATACTAAAGTTACATATGACACGTGAATATGTACCTACGTATATAGAATAAAGCGGATATAATTCAAACTAGCTTTTGTAAAAAATGGACTCCCTAATCCCTATTAAATTCACTCGGACATTTTCACGTAAAAGTTATAAGCTGTTAGGACATTTTAATACACGCTACCCGCTACCCCAAGGCTTAGGAATTGGGTTGACATTTCAATACCCATTCCACAGTACATCGCTCTTTGCGCCCCCACGCGATGGCGTGCGCGTGGAAACCATCATTACAAGGACAGACAAATACGTCTTATAGTTATATTCGACTATAGTGTGTTCAATTTGCATACTTATATTGTGATGGACTTGTTATCGGTGATGTTTCTCAAATTACAGAATTTCCTATATAACTTAGATCCCATCCAAAAGTAGCCTATTCAATTATTAATTATTTTTATACACAAAATATTATTATTGATTAATGATTGAATGAATAAGATTTCAACGGTTTTAATTTTTGTTCAATAAGGTCGTCACGTTCTGCTTAATGCTTATATTACCTTGTATCCACCCATATCTATATGTCTGTACTCTGTACATACAATTATTTCTAAGATAATATATCTGCTGAATTTATATCCCCGTAGACTTAATATTACTTAAGTTGCAAAGAAATCTTATCCTGAGGCTTGGAAAAAGACACATGACGTTTTAAATTAATAGAGGATTTGATTTGACTTTATCATAAATAGAAAATGAAGAAAACTATCGGTATGAGAATTCCATAGTATAATTTACGTAGTATATTATTATTAGTCTGTGGTATAATCTTACTTAAAACTTAACGTTCCCTTTAAAAAGAAATCGTAAAAGTTAACTGTGCGTTAAGTGGCTGCACGGCTTAAAATCTTGCAACAATCTTGGATCCTGCAATAGGTTAGATCCTTTGTATTTGATTACAATTTAATACATAACGACGCGGTGTAATTAAAATATACATACAATGTATCTATACATATAATAAATCTGTAGAAGGGTCAATTCTGTACATTGAAAATATTGAAAAAATAAATAGCAGGGGGTGTTACTGGATCGATAGCAAACCCAAATATGTGATTAAAAAAATTTTTGTCTGTCTGTCTGTCTGTCTGTCTGTCTGTCTGTATGTTCAGGCATCACGTGAAAACTAACTGTTCGATTTCGATGAAACTTGGTATAATTATACCTTATTATCCTGGGCATAAAATAGGATACTTTTTATCCTGGAAAAATACGTAGAAAAAAATAAATCTTAATTTTTCAGTTTTATCCATAGACGTTGTTCTGTAGAACCGAGAACACACGTTGCGTTAATTATTATAGGTATTTGGGTCCAATACATATTTATAAGATGTCATTGTCAGAGTTACTCAAAATGGAGAAATAAACCATCCACGCGAAGACCGACATCCGCGCGGACGGAGTCGCGGGCGGAAGCTAGTAAAATAATATATTATAGCCGGGCGGCCGGCCGGTACCGCCGCAAACGGTACGTCCCGCAATTTTTAAATCTGTAATATTTATCTTCGAAAATATTCACTTAAATCATACGGTGTAAAGGGCCATATAGATCTATATTAAATGAACAATGTATTCAAGGTATTTAATTGGTTAAGGATTAATGCTGTATTGGTTAAAATCGCTTCGAAAATTAACCATTATTTGTCGTAAAAAGTAAATGACAAAAAAAAGTTATTGTGGGTTATCCATAAGAGATAGACATATACCATCGCGGACTTTTCTGTAGACCTTTTCAATGTGTTTAATACTTAGTACATTATTTTGATAAAACTCGTAGGGTTCAGCCTGCGTTTGCAATGTAAGCGGAAAAAATTTAATTTTTTACGACATCACTCTATCTATTAAAAAAAACCGCATCAAAATCCGTTGCGTAGTTTCAAAGATTTAAGCGTACAAAGGGACATAGGGATATAGGGACATAGGGACAGAGAAAGCGACTTTGTTTTATACTGTGTAGTGATGATAAATGCGAAAGTAACTCTGTCTGTCTGTCTGTTACTCAATCACGCCTTAACTACTGAACCAATTTGCATGAAATTTGGTATATTTTGATACCCGAGAATGGACATAGGCTACTTTTTACCCCGGGACATAGGACAGGTTTTATCCCGGAAATCCCACGGGAACGGGAACTATGCGGGTTTTTCTTAGACTGCGCGGGCGAAGCCGCGGGTGGAAAGCTAGTTAATAATAATTAATAGGTATATTATGTTTAACAATTAAATATAATATGTCGCAATGAGATAAAAATACATAAATTATATTTTTGTAAATAATCAGCCATTTTTTAAATAACGTACATATTGTTGAAACCACAGGTTGAAACTTTCATTTCAATTAATGGAACTTAAAAACGTAACGTTGTAAGTACCAATGCGATTCTCAAAGTTAATTTCGAAACAACATACATGAGCCCGGATAGCTCAGTCGGTAGAGCATTGGACTTTTAATCCAAGGGTCCAGGGTTCAAGTCCCTGTTCGGGCGGCACTTTTTTGGTTTTTACTCAATGAATAATTAACTTTTTATACTCATCTTATTATATGTAAACCCTTATATTTGGCTATTCCGAACATATTTTTTTGAAAATTTTCTATTTTTAATTTTGCTCTATTCCAAATTATTTTCTTTATAATTGACTAGCGGTCCGCCCAGGCTTCGCCCGTGGTACCTACATGTTTATACTATCCTATCTCTCAAGTTGGATCGAACTGCACATGGTGTGCGAATTTTATTATAATCGGTTAAGTGGTTTAGGAGTCCATTGAGGACAAACATTGTGACACGAGATTTATATATATTAAGATATATATATATATATATATATATATATATATATATATATATATATATATATATATATATATATATATATATATATATATATATATTTATATATATATTAAGATATACCCCGAATAATTTATAAAAATGGTAAAAAATGATGTATGGTAAGTTATAAATAATCCATCGCATTTTCAAGGAATAAACTGTCTCACTATATTATCGTAATAATGCATGGATACAACATGACCACTCTTCAAGAGTTCAACGGCCGCCCCATACGTTTCATATATCAACGTATTGATTGTCTGATTAGTGCGAAACCCTATTAGGACTGTCTCGATAAAAGTGTAAATAAAATACAATTTTGTATGTATTCATCGTCGTTACAAAATATAAAATATTATAACGGCACCAACTCTGAATTTGAATGAAAAATGTACCAATTTTTAACAATCGAAGTATAAGTTGGTATCGATTTGCTTTTTGTTCATACTTTGTACCTTGATTAGACAAATATAAAATTCAAATCTTAGTATGGCCACAGCTACAATTAAGTGTTCTGTGGTATGGCATAAACTTTTGCACGTGTAGCAATAGTAGTGTGTCTGTATATGAATCATAATTTGTTGGTCTAACTAAATTAAACCGCTTTCTCATCCTTTTCATGTGAACACAACAACATAATAATGAGAATATAGATTTGTGAAATCGTGTAAATTATCAAAATACTGTCATGACATTAACGTAGGGAAACACTTCTTTGTTTTATTGCCTTTTGCGGTACAATTTCAGAAGCATAAAAAATCGCATAACTATATTTTTTCTAAACCACTATTCGAACTGAAAACATATCAAAATGACACATTAAGGAGCATAAAGTACACATTACAAAAGATAATAACATACCTAATACAATTTATTTCATTTTATACAGAAAATTAAAGTTCCATATAACATATTCGTGCATATACAAAAACATAGGTTGCAAAATCAATGAATAAATTTACACAAAGATAGCTTGCTTCATTCAAGCATGCGGAGGGTCAGTACACTGGTATAAACCAGTTACATGTATATATACTAAATTAAAATATAATATGCAATATACATGAGCTTTGATTCCTCAAAATTGTCTCTACCCAATTTCTATAAGTCTTATTGGGTTACCTACTTATCAGTTATCAGCTATCTATTCTACAAATTAGTACTCACATAATAATACAATTATACACATGACCTACTAGGCTACTAAAACAATTTGTATTAAATTGCTATTTATTTCTGAATCAATGCATCGGATTGCATTTGCATGATTAACTTATAGCGCTCGTGGACGTCATATAGAGTAAATTTATTTGAATATTTTTGCTTAAAAACGTTACAAAAAATTGTACACTTCTGCTAAGATAAATTTATCAAATTTTAAATCATTTTCGACCTATTGTTTCATCATGAAAATTTGTTATACAGCTTCAGTAGGTAACTGTATTTCGAAATGACTACATTTCAATGGCCTGTTTTCTGAATTTTAATTAACTTACTCAAGGTAAAAGAAAAGTTGTTTGTCAAAGAGTTTTATTTTCCCTATTACTTTCACATTGCAAACCCTATGGGGTTGGGCGACACGTGACCTAAGTAAATGCTTATGGGTGACCGTTGTTACTTAAGTTTTATGAGACCCGCTCTTTTTTTTAAATATATTGTGTACGGCCCGGCCCAGTTTTTTTGCCAAATAAGATGATAAGAACATACTTGTGTATGTTCACACACAACACATATAAATCGTTTTGATTTTCAATAATGTTAAGCACAATTTTTTTTGAAAAGTTTAGAAAAATAAAATCGCCTTAAATTGCTTATGAAATATTGTACAGCTATTTGAACATATCAGAATATATTCCACATAAGAGCGATCTAAATGTGTATGTGTTTTATAAGACGCGAGTTGAAACTCGACTACTACGTGTAATGCACTTCGCAGAAGTCACAAGAAATAAGCGTGATAAGTGCAATTCCTGTAGATAACGATATCTCGCAAGATTCTTTAATTTAAACGTCAAAGCAACCGTAGAACCCAGCTTCAATATAGTGTTTCTTAGAACTTTATTAGATTTATCTCTTATGTGACCTAAAACACTATTTTTCCAATTATTTATAGCAGTTCCGTATAAGAAGATATTATAATGTATCCTGAGACATCCTAACTCTATATTATCACTAAAATAACTTATTTCAAAGTTCCGTCCCAATTAGGTAATAGATATTTTTGGGGCATTACATGTAATTAGTTAGTGTATCATAAAAAAAAAAAACACAAAATCGTTCTATTACTATTTTATTAGGTATTTTTTTTTCAAAATCGATAATAATACAAAATAAATTAAAACTTTATGCGTAACATGATTTAGTACTTCTAACTTTATGCCTTATTAAGTTGAAATTGAATTTAAAAATCTGCTCTCGTCATTGAATAACATTATTTCTTAACTTGATTGACGTTAGACATAATAATCAATTATTGTTATTTTCTAATAGCCTTGAAAGCTTATTAATGGAGCCGTGCTTCCGAAGGAGATTGACCCTCCTACAACTGTAAATTCGTTACAGTATCATTGTGCCAAAGGTGCAATTGCCGCTCTCACTAATTGACTCCCTTTGAGACGGCTAACGTCTAGAGACCATCAAATCTCAATCCATTTCACAGATTTCAGCGTGGCGTTGTTTATAAGTATACATGAACGGAGATCGCAAGCTGAAAGTCAATTAAGCATATTTTCATATAGCCATTAAATGCAGGCTTACGTCCGGCGAACCTGAAACTCCAATTAAAAGGAAGCTCTAGACGACTTCACGGGACTGCACGCGGCGATCACTCACTTGCACTATTAATTAATTTATTTATCGAGTCGCGAATCGACGGCGCAACTCGCGGCCCCGCCCCGCCCCTCCTCTCGCTATAAAAGGCGTCGAGGAGCAGTGACGTCCGTCAGTTTTCTCAGGGATGGTTTGGGCGCCGACGCCCTCTCCCGGGAAAATTTCGGAAGTATCCACTCACTTTTGGTAGCATGTAACTAATAAGATTTGAAGGTGGGCTATGGGCCCGAGTGTAGGGCTCGGTCGGTCCGGCGGCGCTGGTGGGTGACCTTGAGGTGAGTGAGTGCACGCGCGTTGGCGAGTCGATAGGCTCGGCCGTACCGCCCGCCCACGCGCCTGCATTACAGCTGTTTTATTTGATAACGTGTCATTTCGTTGCTTTTCCTTTTACATGCGGTTTCAGTTCATTTTCGTTTTTCAACAGGTTTACGATATCCGTAATGAGCGGCGACTGATATATTTTTATGGGTATTGATATTTTTAATTCTGGGTTAATATGTTTTCTATATTTTATTTACTTTTGCGCGTGGTAACTTTATGTTTAATAAAGTTTTGATGTCATCCTAATACAAATAATAAATGTCAGGAAGTTGGTTAAACTTTGCAAAGAAATCATTAAAACATATTTTGCGATACATTAGGAATGTCTTTAGTAATATATGAGTAAATGCGAAAATCTATGATAAAATGATACGACTGGATACGGTCTAGATAGCTAGTCGCTTGTTGGGCCAATCGCAATGTAATTGCTCCCTCACGCTACAGCTCTTAATTTGCTTAATTTACCCGAACCCACTCCTGCGAACAAAATCGGACGATTTAATGGCACATCAGATGTGCATTGTCTTAATACGCTTCTGTTTTTCATCAGGTGGATTAAAAGATTTATTTCAGATCAATGGTCAGGAAAATAGTTTTTAAAGGGATTTCATAACGCTGTTTAACCGTTGCTTGTGAAAGCATATGGTAGATTAAAAAATACTACGTATAAAAAGAACATATTTTAACATTCTCAGGATAGTACGCGTATTAAGATGCTGTCAAAGGGTACTTAAGCTCAAGTATGAGGCGTATGAATTAGGTACAAGCGCGCTCATCAGTATGCTTACAGCATTATGATTTATTATCCCTTAGACGCATAAGTAAATAACTATAAGAGGCCATTTAGCGGAAAAGGTTTTTTGTGCAGTATAAATAATTCGCCTTAAGCCGCTGTCGCCCTCCGGTTATCTCACACAAATAATTTAATAGGCGAGCTCTTGCGTATTGTCATTGTAATAAAATTGCGATAAGGAAAGAAAGCAGCTGCTATAATTAAAGAGAAAGCTTTCGCCTATTTTATTTAATTACAAATTTTGACACTTCCATATTTACGAGAAGATTTACTTCGCCGTTTCTAATTGAATTAACCTTGTTTTAAGAATATTGTTATGTATTTTCTCATTGTTAACGTTTAAACGGGGGCAGGAAATATTTCTCAGTTCACTTTGTGAATTTTAAGAGAAAGTTACAAGTTCTTGTTATATGGATATATATTAGCTTAGCTGTCGTGTAAATAATTGCATATTTTGAATAAGTACAGATTGATATCTTATTATTAACAGACATTTTAAATTTCTATTATAAAATATTTTTAATTAAACTAAAGTAATCAATAATTTGTACCACAGGGGATTGCAGTTTAATATTCCACTGATATACTCGTAACCAGACATTAGTTAAAAATGATTACAGAACTTAGTCACTTTTAAATTGGATTAGATTCATCTGTAGTCTCGTAGACTTTAGAGGATAAAGGCATTGCTGAAAAAAAAAACCAGTAATATATTCGATAGCCTAATGTAGTTACAAGATACAGTTACAAATTTGTATAAATTACAATGAATATCTTATATAAGAGACTAGCGACCCGCCCCGGCTTCGCACGGGTGCAATGCTGATACTAAATACACTACAGAAAGACTGTGTGTATGTCTGTGCTGTGAACGTTGTATATAAAAACATAGCGGCCCGGCCGGCCGGTACCGCCGCAAACGCAATTTTTAAATCTGTAATATCTTCGAAAATATTCACTTAAATCATACGGTGTAAAGGGCCATATAGATCTATATTAAATGAACAATGTATTCAAGGTATTTACTTGGTTAAGGATTAATGCTGTATTGGTTAAAATCGCTTCGAAAATTAGCCATTATTTGTCGTAAAAAGTAAATGACAAAAAAAAGTTAATGTGGGTTATCCATAAGAGACCAGATATAATAGATAGAAGACATATACCATCGCGGACTTTTCTGTAGACCTTTTCAATGTGTACAATACTTAGTACATTATTTTGATAAAACTCGTAGGGTTCAGCCTGCGTTTGCAATGTAAGCGAAAAAAAAAATGAAATTTTTTACGACATCACATTAGAAACCTCAAAAATAACAGTACTTTTCCACTATTTAATGGATGTTATTATACATATAAACCTTCCTCTTGAATCACTCTATCTATTAAAAAAAACCGCATCAACATCCGTTGCGTAGTTTCAAAGATTTAAGCGTACAAAGGGACATAGGGACATAGGGACAGAGAAAGCGACTTTGTTTTATACTATGTAGTGATAAGGAAAAGAATAAAATTCAAACAGGAATACATAATTTCACAAAACGTCCGTTTCAGATTTGTTTAAGTATCCGGTAACACGATAAGAAGATTAGGGACGAAAAAGGGATGTTGCCCCGTTTGACCAGAGAACTTCATAATAGTCAATATAATAATATAGATTGAGAAATGCTTAGGTTTGAGAAAATTCCCTTCGCTCCTTACCTATTTATCTTCCCTATATAAGAAATACTTTCATAATATATGAAAGTTAATTATATCCCAATAATTTAACTGGCCGAATATTGATTCATAAAAAATTAACAGTAATGCGTTAATACTTTTTAAAGATCTAGTATTTTTATAACTCCATACATCGAATAATAAGACAAGTCGGGAACATTCACAATGTATTAAAAAAAATCCTGGAATAAAGGGTAAAGCGAACCTAGAAGCTGCTACTCACACGGATACCTATATCGTCTAAAATTCGATTTCATATTTGAAGCGAAATGCTGCATGCAGAGACCAATCAAAATGTTTGCCTACGATGTAAGCCTTTCCAATATTTTAACCTCTACTATTGTTACTGAACTCTGAAGTCAACCGCACTTTATTGACATGTTTTAGGGCTTACTACTTTATCTATTGCTTAGTTTTAATATAGCACATAGAACTAAGATTGTATTTTTAATTTAAGTAATTTTATTATTAAATGTAGTTTTGTCAAAAATAAAAGTTGTCACAAACAAATCAAAATTACGAATACCAAGAAGTTTGCAAATCAGTAATATGATGATTTTAAGACTTAACAGATATCTACTTGTTAAAATATATGCTATAATTTCTAATTAACGACTTATTCCTAACTAAAAAAAAAGTCATGACTAAAAAATGCTTCAACCGACAACAATCAAAATCAAACATTCGAATAAAAATTGAAAATGAACATCGTTTTTTCTATGACAAAAATGTTATCGTGTTAAATATAGCTAGAAGCTGAAATTTTCAGTTTTCCAAAAAAAAAAAATACTCACAACACCAATATAATTTGTGAAACAATCTGACTAAATCAGTTTTATTTTAAATAAACATGAACAATTTATTTTATTCAATGTTTTATAGAAAACTTATTCTTTCAGCAATTTACTTAACATAAATCCTGAAAGAAGGATAAGTTTACAAAAAGATCTCTGGCTATTGAAAATTATTTACGCAAACACACAATCAAATCAAAACAGTCTGGAGGTATAAATCATATCAAGTGCAATTAGTTGCAGTAAAAAATTATTTCCATTATCATAATTCACTGTTGAATGGATTTTATAATATCTATTGAAATGAGGAAATTGCTCTACATATTTTAAGAAATTTTGATTTAGTCTTAAAAGTACGCTGTCGTATCAGGAAATATGAATTACTTTATAATACATCTAAGATAAGTAAAAGATTATATCAATGCAAATGTTACAAATGCCATCGTATCTTAGAAAATCTATTGGCGTACTCATTTAACATTTTGCGCAGGAGTTTGTAGATGAGCTACGACAGTTTAATGATATCTGATGTATATGTGTGGCACAAGAATTTCATTTACTCTTAAAAACTATCAACAACTACATTGTATACAACACACATTTGCAATGCACCAAGAAAAATATTAAAACTTTAATAATCCCAAGCTCTTAACGTTAAGTGTTACCAGCTCCTACACCATAATGGAAGACTGTGAAATGCAAATTTACAGCTCACGGCAACAGCAGCGGACGTAAAAATGTTTACACAGAACGCTTGACCGCTTTTAATTGTTCTATTTAAATACTCGGATGAATCATTAAGCTCTGACTTCTGATTCAAATTACGCTCACATTGAAGTCGTGGTAATTAAAAACGCATTTACATTGATGTGGTTATCGGATCGCTGTGCCACTTCACGTATTATCCTGAATCAATTAACTCCGCTTTATTAAATATATTGTTCCGATGAAATATAAATATTTAATTGCCTCAATAATAGAGAGCAATGGGACCAAATTCATCAATCAATTCATGCGACAGTTGTTTTAACGAATATTCCATTACAGCAAATATATGAACGACATTAATTTTCCATTAAACGACGTTTCTTTTTAAACATTAATCCTATAAAGCATTTTATTTAAAATAAAAAGTGGATAAAACGCTTAAACTCAAACGACCCAACTCTTAAAGCTAATTATTACTTCAAATAATAGATTCAACATTTTATCATTTCACATAAAGATTAATTTCTTTACAACATTAAAAAATTCATAATCACGAAAGTTTGAATCGCAACAAATTAAATTTCTCGAATACTTTGAATTGCGACATAGCGAGGTGAAAAGTTTTCTCATGCACCACGCTCCACTAGACTCAGACGTAGCATGAAATTTCCTACAACTTAAGAATGAACCCTAAACGAACCTTATAGAGTCACTTAGAATTCGCTTTCACAGTTTTGTTCGCTAGCGACCTACGAGTCGTGCCGGCGCCGCTGCCTTATTATGCAAGGTCATTGTAATCGACTCTCAGCACTCCATAAAATCACAGTATGAATATTGTATTGTTTTTTTATTATTACAAAATGAACGAATCAGATCTAAAGATTACAACACTGTCACTGTGGATTGCATAGTTCTTTTTAATGCTACGCCCCTCTACGTCGGTGGTAGACACTCTACGATGATATCTATTTATTAAAAATTCTCTACGGTAAAATATTCTATGTACTTATATTTTATTGTTGACTATTCAGAATTTTAATTTATAAAATTTCAAAAGTACACTCTACGTTGTAGTAAGGATTTGAGAAATGAAATTATTTTTCCGTGTTAATTATTTTTCTTGCAAGGTAAATAATAGGAGTTATTATCTTACGTTGTTCTCCTTGCCAATTACTTTGATGTTGTGTATTATCGTACAGTTTTTGCTATGGCATCAAATAAATAATAAAATTCGGTAGTAAAAGCAAGGTAGTTTCATACATTCATAGATGGTAAATTTAAACTCAATAATTTATCACCAATTTGTCATCATAATATAGTTTACCAATCTATCAAATCTATGCCATATTTCTTGTTGAAAAAGTAATTGCTCGTGCAACATACTGACTAGTTGTTTTCAGCAATTACTAATTGTGTACAAAACAGAAGGTATTCGATCGATTTCAATAGGAAGCTTCATCATCATCGTATCTAGATTGTTTGCAAAGGGACAAAATCAACAATTACGCGGGCGACCTGTACAGATCGAGCTTTGTCATCAGACCGTCATGCGTTCGTTAATTAGAAATCGAATTTGGGACATACTCGGAAGCATCTAGGGCTTCAATTTGCTATTGATATCGTGCCTTATTGTTAGTTTTAAAACTCATTCATCGGTGCGCCGGCGTAAGATTGAGGGCATTTCACTGCTTTTTTATTTCATCATAATTCCGTTTTCAATTTCTAGCGAGCGACAGCGGCGAGATTGGTGCGTAAAATTCGCGTAAACATTCAAGCGGTTGTGGAACAGTTATTTCCGACTGTTACCGGTTTATGCCATCGCGGAGTGTAAAGAGATAAGGTTCTTTATGTGTGTAATCATTTTGTGTTACGACGGACTTCGCTGCTCGTGAGCGTTATTAAGGCGTACTCGCTCCCCAAAGCTTTTATGCTCCTTGATTTTTAAGTGTGTACATAATGTATGCGCATTGCGCTGTCCTCTTTGAAACAATGCGGATTTCGTTACAGCGCTGCCTATTATTTGTCGTACGGATTTCAGGCTATACAATGTAGGTACTTTTGAACTTTTATAGTTCCACAAAGATGTTGCGAATGGCAGAGGCGATCGATGATCGACGATGCTTCAAAATCGCTGTTTTATAGCTATAAAGGAAATATATACAAAACGAGTCACATTTAATTTCATTGAAATATGTGACACTCGTAAAATAATGAATTGAATTCATCACGATTAACACCATAATCGATACCTGATAAGACGGCATTTTTCTTTCAAATATTCAACATTTACTTAAAGAACTATTAAACACATTTAATTTAGTCCCTAAAACCGAGACAGTCGCTATATCGTGTGTATTTAGATTTAACACGATGCAATGTAGATTGCCACTGTGTGATTACAAATTTAAGCAGTCGCAGCTAATATGAATGACAACGGGTCGACCTACTCGACATTCATTTCCCCCGACGCACCTCTCTTATAATAACTTACACGTAACATCGCCTTAAGACATGAATATTGTATGGGACGATAGGGAAATCCTTAATGTAAGACCCATATAAACTGATTTCATAATGCAACAAAAGTAATTGAATTTTTGCACATTGAAAAAATTATCCCAACCTCTGGCCCATTCGAGGTATATTGAACCATTTTTTTTTGCAAAAATGTATATTTCGCGTTCAATGGAACGAAATTAAAGTCGAGCAACAATTTCGGGGTTTGAATTGCTGAACTGCAAACACGTTTATACATATCTGATGAAGGTGCAGGCTTTGGCGCCCTATAATCCAGATACGACCCTTGAATGTAAGCGAACGAGCGGTTGGTCGAGGTTTTAGAGTGGCCCTTCAATCAGCCCTTGCTGGCGGGCATGCGCGGGGGAGGAGGAACGCGGCACAGCGCGGGGGGGAGGGGCATGAGGACCTTTGAGCTCAGCTCTTTGACACGAGCCACTGGCGGACTCTTCAAGTAATGATTCATTCTGCTGATGACTGGCACGGCTAATGCGCCTATTTCCCTTTCATATTTGGTTAAGGATTAAGATGGGACCTTTAAATTCCCTTCTCCTTTTAACTCTTTCCACTCACACGTTTGAAGCATAACCGTTGTGAACGATACGACATGACATATAATAAATTTCGCAATATCTGAATTGTGTGTGTGTTGTATACTATACGTGTGTGTATGTAAATGTCTTCGAAGATAGTATTCAGTTAAAATAAATTACATAGCACCTCATGCACTTAAAAATTACGTTTCATTGTGGGTGATTTGTTAAGCAATTATAATATAGTATACAGCATTATCAATACGCCCATATTTCGGCTGTCAATCTGTTGTATTTGTTGTGGTTAATTGTAAAGTACCTACATCACTACTTACTGTGTTGACAGTAAAACTACTGATTAATTTATAATAATTTCAATAGTCAAAGATCAAAGAAATTTCAAAGTATAGTCTTAAGAAAAGCAAGAAGAATTCTGAAACTTTAAAAACAATATTTTAGCTGATACCAGTACATTTCCAGCACAAAGTACAGGTACAAAGATGTTGTTTTTACCAAAAATAAAAATATAAATTATGAATTTCTTAAGAACAAAAATATCCTAATGAAATACTCTGTACACCGGGACTGTACTACACATTATTCTTGAGCGACTCTCTTACCGACCTCGTCTGTTATAATTGTTTTAATCTACTAAAAATTCCAATTAAAAGTTTTTATCTCTTTTAGAGGTGCGCCGTGGTTAGCGACTGAAAACGTGGTTGGAATATCATTTATATTCTCACTTAATTAATATTAACATTTTTATTACGAAATATCTACGTACCATGCATATCATCTCGAATGTATAAAACTTGCATCAATACAATATTATATATTCAATGGTGAGCGACGTTCGTTATCATGTCAAAGAAACTATCGTATTACCGGACTCAAAGCCTTTGGTTTGTTTGATGTCAGACGAGATCTTCAAAAATGTATAATAATTTAATATAGCCCCACATTTACACTGTATAGAACCATATTCGCAAACATATACCTAAGCAATCTTTTGTGAGGGTTTCTGCAGAATAAAGCTCAAAAGTCCATCAATTTAATATATTATAAATAAAATGATATAGCGCGAATAACGGACGCTTTATGTTTCATTCAGAAAGTGAAGAATAGCGCCTTATTCTATACACAAAACTTGACTGCAACTGCATATCAAAGTATAAAATAACATTTCCTTAATACGTCTCGAATGACGTCGGAGTTTATGTAAATTGTAATACACGCTTGGAATATTTCGGTTCGCGTGAAAAGCTACGCTGCGGGTAATGCAAAAGCGACTTTTTACGCATTCAGACCATGCTACTATTAACGGCCAGTTCCCGGTAAGATATTTCTTTAAGAATAACGTTTTTAGAACTTTTGCCGAAGAATTTCTTTAAAAGATGCACCTCTGGAAGCGCAGATTGTATTGTCATTTCAAAGCTCGCTGTTTTAAAGTCAAGTAATAAGCTATTTTTTCAATACGCCTCGCTATTTAAAGTAATGTTCATCAAAATACGAAACTCTAATAGTACTAATCATCATCCAAAAGAGAATCATTAAAAACGAGAAACAATTATAAACTCCCTTCTTTCTAGACCGTCTCTTACCAAGCGAACCAAATCGATATTAAATTATGTTACTAAATAAATCCGATCCATTATAATTTATTTGAAATAGTTATGAAATATCTCTTTAAAATTATAAAACATAATTTGTAAAAATTTGTAAAAAATAACGAAACTTTACTAGTATGCAATATGTTTAATATATGTATGGAATTGCTACAAACGTACGCACATGTACGTTTCACAGTTAAAATCGCGAAGTTTTTCATACATTTCGCGCGTATAGATAAGAGCGTTATATCGAATTGACATACTTAAATCAACCTAAATGTAAAAAAGAGTAGTATCGGAACGCGGTAGAGATATGATTACAGTCATAAAACCTTTAATGGTTTTACATATGAACAAATATATCTATGCTATGTAGGCGGAGTCGACTAGGGAGACGAATATTACATCTTCTTGTATACAATATTTAAATAAAATTAGAAAAGTCCATTATAACTAATAGTTATAACATTTTAAATATACATACTTTATCGAAAATATGTAAAGAAATGAATAAAATAATGCCCCTTAAACCGCTAATCAGATTAGACTAATTTATTTACCTTCAAATCCTGGTACATATTAAATATTAAATTTCATTTCAATGCGAGCTTTCAAAATAATTTCATAAACCTGCACATGATATGTACCTTCATACAAGTTAACCTTAATTTTTGGGATGTTGTTATAATGAAATAATCCACGCTATACCGTTCTAATTTCTTAACGAACGCCAACGGTAAAAGTATTACATTTACCATTAAATTTGAGTAATTGCGTGCCAAATTTGCGCAGATAATATTACATTTCAGGTATATTTATGTTATTTTTCGCTAAGCGCGCTTGATATATGAATGTGAAAATTAATCGGGTCAAGCAATTTGTCTTTATTATTTTTAATTTGTTCGGGTGAAATATTTGTGAAGCTATTTTAATTATTATTAAAATTAATTCTATCTTTCCTTTGTTTCAGGTATGTCATCCAGATCGTGTAAATAATATTTCGTACACTACTTATTTAAATAAACATTATTTCGGGTATTCTACAGGAAGGTAAGTTTATTATTATCGTGCGATAATACAAATATGCAATTCGTGTATTCTAATGAGATATCTACTTTACTCTTTTTCAAGTCGATAAAAAATAATCAACTGAACTTTATATGCACCATTATTTAAATTGCAATCTAAGTAAGAATATGGATATAATTTATATGTTTGATTACATTAAGTATACAATTAATTACAATTAATTATTAAATTATTACCTATCAACATTCACAAAAACTTAAAAAAAATTAACTAAGTATATCTAATCAATCATACATATAAACTAAACCGTAAAATATACCCTAAATAATAAATATACCTTAGATACATTTTTACATTTTATTCTTACGACTAAAATGAAAAAATTAAAAACTTAAGCGAAATATAAAGAAACATGCCCTCGTTTGTAAATTGTAATCCGCTAAACCGAAACGATATTGGTCCACACAGTGTCGGAAATCGACCTCCGGTCTAAACGCGACCGGATTCTTTTACAATCCGGACATGCCCGCAGGACACTATCGAAAATACTTTATAAATGTTCGATTCTCACTTGATAAATCGTCGGATATTTTATATCCATTCGTTCACGCTATCTGCCTGCCAAGTGGTCAAAACGTGCCTATGATTCGAGACATTTATGTATCGTGACTGCCTTTCTTTCTGTTATATTAGTTTATTGTTTCCTTTTTCTGTTATAATTAAAATTAGCTATTTAAGAGTTCACTAGACACTACGTCTCAATTTAAATTAAGTGTAGTTTGATAATCACATTAATTTATATTATCAAAATTTAAAAGCTTTTAAAAGTTCCCAAAATAAATAATTAGTAAAATCATAAGTTATCAAGCGAAGACGTCGAGATAAAGACAAATTGGCAGTCTGTTTATAAGAGATTATTCCATTAGACTAATAATTCTACTCCACAGCTTAGTGAGGCACTTATCACGAGTAAAGTTTGCGCTGAAATTGTTAAGAAGCGCCAATATTAATCCTACTTTGGATCTTTCGATACGCGAAGACTTTCAATATAATATAAGAATCACGTATGTAATAAGACGGGAGGGACGCATGCCTCACACGTCTCGAGGCTTAGCACAACTTGGCCCATTACCGACCGATGGACGCCTCATATCAGCTTTGACCGCTGGCTGCAAAATTTTAAGTATGTTATTGCTATTACAGTATCGTAAAAATCTTGTTAAAGTTGTAGCATTTAGCTGTCTAGGATTTGCCAGAGTGATAATGGGTGCCAGAGTGATAAAAAGGTTAACAATATTATTATGAATAATTAATATCTTAAATTAAATGATTAAAATATAAAGTTGAATCTCATATTGCTACTTAGAGTTTGTTTATGGCATACGTTACAGTTTTATAAACAGACAAAACTACTTATCACTATTACGAATAATAAAAGCTTAAACGCAACTAACTGTGCAACAACTTTCAAACGGAACATAATTACGTACAGATATGTTAAGAATGTTTAGTACGCGGACGAAGTTGTAGTGCAATAATTTTGACTTTATTTGCGATCTCGCCATTAGCGTGTTAATTATTCAGCGACGCTGGCTTAGTAACTTCTGGCAACCCTGTGTCCACTGATACCGCCCTATCTTTTATTTAACATTCACTGCTCACACTTGTTTTTCTATGTGTTTATTTTTTCATTGTCCCCGGTTCATGAAAAGAAAATAATTGTATTTGCAAATGAGCGTTGAGTTTTTTTTAACGCGGTGAAGATTTAACTTTTTATGGTAAAATTTGATAAAGTGTGAAAGTTGCTGTTGACCCGTCGTATTTTTATAAAAAAATTTATAAATTTTCTTTCTTTCCATTTCATAGAATTTTGATATATTAAGTAAGATTTCGTTCCCATAAAAATTATATTTAACCACCTATATCAGTCCGTAAAGCTCTTAGTTTGACATCAATACACACGCAATACTTGTCTACGTACGAGAAACCGACAAGTACAAGCAACTATTGTTAATAGCGTATTCAATAGAATTTGTAAGCCAGTAAGACGGCTCGTGCCGCCTGTGATAATAATTTATTTACATGTAGAGGCATCGCAACTTAGATTGGACTTAAACGAGAATGTTCAGCGCGGAGAAATGCCTAATGAAGTTAAACGCGTCCCGTATAGGAGCGACAAGAATTCGTATAACTAAATATAACTCATATCCTGAGATGAGTTAGAGCTGAGTTAAATTACCGTAATATATTTATTAAATTAATTGGGCATATACGCATATAAAAATAAATAATGCTTATCAGTGTAGTTATCATAAAGCTAAATTTCTTGACACACTGCCTGTATTGCGCATAGGAACAAGGTTTAAAAACAATATCCTAAACATTATTCTAACTCAAATCAACTATATATTCGTAGAATGTCTCCAAGGCGATAATTAAACGTCATCAGTACATGTTTAATTTGGCCATAATCATAAAACGTGTTACAATTTGATTTTACGGCGTATTTAACTACGCGAATACGTACTATTTGTGATCGTTAAAACCGTAACGTATACGTTGTATGTGAAATATAAATTGATGGTTTACTGAATATAGTTTGTTAGCGGCTAACTACATTTGAAGTTACACGGGACAGGTAAAGGCTATTACTGGACGGTCCTATGAATTATTAGCAGGTAGAAGTCATGCGACGCGTAAGTAATGGCTTGAAATTATTGTTCGTGCTGTATTCTGATATTGTCTATTAGTTACTGAAATAACATTGTATATTTGTGTTTCACATATTAAATTAAATAACCTAAGCCCTAAACCTAAGTAATATCAAAAAGTATAAACTTTAAGGACTGTCAAAGTTAGTAGTAGTCAAGGTAGTAGTAATCAATCACATACTTTTCATTACGTTTGCATTCTAAACGTAAAATATATCAGCCAAATTACAAAAATATTTTTAGTAATTCCTTTCATAAATTCGTGGAATTTAAAAAATACGTAATTAAAGATTTAAAAGCAGGGCGCCGCGGCCGCCCTGGCTCTACCGCTAGCGTGTCAGCCACACACGCTTGCTATTTGAACCACAAAGACTATCAAACTCATGTACATAATACGTTTTCACTAGAAATAAGGGACGTAGAGATTATGCTTTCATGTTTAATAAAAACTGTAGAATCTGTTATTACTTCAGTAATCCGCATACTTGAAAACGACGTAGTTACTAGTTTCATTTAACAAAAGTTTTCTGCTCTATGATCATTATAAACACAATCCATTAACAATAGTTACAATTAGCACTGTTAATATTTTGTCCATTATCTACACAATATATAAAGTCCAATCTTAACGGCCTAAAATAAGTCATATGTAATAAAATTCAGGTAAAACACACTGTTCGGAACTTCTAACAACCATTATTCACGATTCCATTGTGAAAGAATTGAGGTCGCGTATATTGCTTTTAGGACATGTTTTTACGTAAGGAAGTTTATTAGCAAAGTCTTTTTATACTTTGATAGGAAACAACATATTTCGTTTATCTGTTGTTAAATTATCTTTTACTTCTATTTGTAAAAATAAAAATTATCTTATTAATTTTCTTAGCGCGCTCGTATAAAATTATAGATTTTCAATTAAAACATCACGAGGAATCAATATAAGTACCTACTCAACAAAATACTGCCATACGTTATGTTCAAATATAACAACCGGAATTTTATTATTTTTATCAATATTATTTTATAATCATAGTGCTGGTCGATCGGGCAAATTAATGCGAGAGCGAGTAGATACTGATAATAACTCACTAGCAGATAGCAATGCAAACTGGATTGAGTTTAAACTTTAGTATTTTTCGTATAAATGAGAAAATTTTAACTTCATAAACCTATTTAATGTATTGAATTTCGAAACTATGAATTATTTTCCCGTGTTCTAGTTAATTTATATACATATAGCTTTATTCTTCCACATATAAAAAACTGAAGCAATTTAACATTTAATATAGCAGAATATTTAAAAAACAAGTCAAAGGACTTAAGTGGGACACTACCGTCCGAAGTTTGAGACAACATGCATCCAACAATGACATTCCGTGGAAGACTACTTTCCTTTACTGCATGTTTCCTTGCCTCTGAGAAACCTTTGTCCATGTCTACGTAAGTGTAAATTATTTCTAAGACTCGGAGCTTCTACTGTATGAGCGTGTAATCTTGCTTTACATTTTTGTAACTGTTCATATGTAAAGGCTACGGTTTCATCGTTGTAAATATATGTGTAATATTTTTATACAATAAATCTGCCTTATAATCAACATGATTGATAAACTTTTTTATGGATTCAGATTCACTTTTTATTGTCCTAACTGGATTTAAATTATTAATATCCTTTTAAAATTCCCATTTAAAACGTCCATTCTACCTTTAAATGAAAACATCTTAAAGACAAACTTGTAACTACAGCACAGTTTAAAGAAACAAATATGGTAGCCATTTTCTGAACATTTCCTTTGCTAAAGTGCGAGAAAGTTTCACCGTAAAATGAGCACATATTGAAGATTCAACACGAATGCATGTTTGAGTTTAACAGCCCCACACTAATCTGTCGGTTTGTTAATATAACGAGCACATTATTAAGTAAACTAGTAAGAGTTTTGAAACACAAATTAAAGTGTTGTTATGTTTCCGAGCCCGACCCACGGTTAGGCACACTTCGTCGAATTTCGTTATTTCCGTGTGAGGATTTTAAGCCGCACCTTCAAACAATTTAACATCTCTATGGAAAAACATTTACTGGTACATTCACTGGGTTTCCCAATCTTCTTGATTTGAAAATACAGTATATTGTTACGGAAAGTATGGAATGAAATTTGAATAAAGGTTAAATCAAATATTCATTTTAAGTTAAACCTCAATCGCATTTAACATTTGATAGCACAGAGAATCGAGTATCTGTTTTCATACACTTCAAATCCGATAACAAAACGAATACCACAGTATAATCCGAATCACCTGTTAGGAGCACCATTAAACGTATATTGGATATTGAAATGCGTAACGCTCTGTTCTAAGCCAATTAGTTCATCATTTTTGCAGTGGCCGGTCGCATTCACGGGCAGTGGCTAAGCTGGAATAAGCCGGTTATACCGAGCACGATCTAATTAAAGGACACTGTGTTCGTCCGAAATGCTGACAGTTAACGTTTACCATACTTTTTTCCCTCGACATAACAGTTTGAAAAGCTCGCCCTAATTGGTCTGTTTGCCCGAAAGGTTTCACTTAAATCTATAACATCGCAACGTAACGTAATAAGAGAAAAAGTCGACATGAATAATTCGATCATGCTGTGCAGCAACCGCAGTCGCTTTAAATTAATACAATTGTTTGTTTTTCCCTTGGTAAATGTATTCTTTGTTTAGAATAATGAAACGGGTATATTTGCTCAGGGAAATCCACTCTATAACAATTTAAGACGGAGCCGGTCTAATGTGTAGCAATTTTTCCTCTATAATAACGGTATGCAAATCTTAAATGGCGGTTTCAACAACAAAAAATGTTATATATTCTCGGGCTAGTTTGCTACTTCTCCAACTTTGTTTGCACATTTTACTAGTTACCTAGAATTTAAAAGCAATGTTTATTGAACGAGTAATTTAATATTGACATTTTATGTTGAAATTATATCAGGTATTCTATATTTCCGCCATCTCTTTCGATTTGTACATGCAATGTTGGAAGCACGCTTCAGCCAACGTACGACATTAAGTAAAAGAGTTTCGTGAGCTGTAATTTAGTAGAAAGCATTGAAATATTCGTGTATAATCTGAATAACATGCCGATATGAACAACGGGGGAATACTGAGGTACGTTAAGGCGTATTTTATCCGCTATATTAAACGTTCGGGGTTCTCCGAACGGAATATTTTACGAATTACGTTATAGTCTCTTACAATGTTCAATAAAATAATAAATGAGATTAGCGTTTGAATATAATTTTACACCAATGTACCGTACCACCAGATAAAAGCAAAACACATTGATAATGTATTGTAATTATAATAATTTTATATTAAGTAAGTACTTAACAAAATCTATACGATTAAGTATATAAATTTATAATATAATAATACATACGTACTTTTTATTTGTATGGCTTTTTTTTATTCAATATACAGGCTCATATTGAATAAAAAATCGTATCAAATTAAATATTTCCTGATGTAAGGATGTGACCTAAAATGATATCAATAATCAAAGTAAAACACTTTCGATGCTGAAGTGAATACCACAATTTTTACAGGACCTTTGTAATGTTATTTTTCGCGGATCAGTTTTCCATACAAAAATTGATAGCTTTATAGAAAGATAAGAAATTGAACAGTTATAGATTTTTATAAAAGTCCATTCCCGATTAGTTCATAGTCTATATGAGCATTCGCGAACATACATGCTCACTTGCTTGTTTTGGCATCAAACATATAGTAAGCCTTTAATAAATATAATAAGTACTATAAAATAAATTCGTATCTACAATCATAATTTGCAATGTAACACATAATATACAGAGCTATGAATTACGTGCACATAAGTATCAGTCACTTTAAAAACTCAGATTCACGTTTTAACCCACGTAAATCCTATACATAAACGTTCCGAATCCATAGCGCGCGCCGTGTTCCATAAAATATTCGCATATCTATTTATAAGACGATAAAAAAGAAAGATTGCTTCCCAAGTGAGTTGATTTGTAACAGGAACAGGCGTACCGAGGCGACTGGGAAACGCAGTTGCGGCTTCAATGTGACCGCGCGAAACACGATCTCCACTAACATGGTATCGATGTCTTTTTCACAACGTAATAAATACTTGTCTCAATTTGTCTGTATGTGTAATATAGGTATTTTTAAATCAGTTTTGTAAATAGACAAATTGTAGTGTAGTTCATTGAAAAGTTACATTTGGGGTTGCGTTTTTTAGAGGACGCAATTTTATTTTTTTGATGTGTAGGGGGGGTCAGTGTGAAGCTATCACCAAGTTTGTGGGGTCGCCACCCTTGTCCCACGGCCGCCATCTTGAAAATAGCGGTTGAAATTGTTTTTAAGATATATCTCTTAAACTATTTATCTGATAATAAAACAATGTTAACATTATTCGTTGCAAATTAAATTCTCTACAACTTAGGTTCAGTAACTTTTTGTCGTAGAACTATAAACAAAAAAGTTATAAGCGAAAATGTTCAGAAATTAGAGATGTTTATATTTTTCAATAAAACTTTTTTTTTATAAGTTTACGAAGAAATTATATCAGACCATTTTTGTAGATTGTTTTTCGAAGAACAACTTTTATTTACAACATTTTTTCATTAAGTAAATAGCTAAGGTTTTACAGCCCTCCGAAGTGAGTACTATTTTAAGTACTCTTTACTATACAGAATACGATATATTATGTGTGTACTAATAATAATTTGTCACCAGTAATTATTTTATTTTTGTTATCATAATATTTTTAATAATTAATTTTACAATATTATTAATAATTAATTATTGAACCTTTTCCCCCACCACCCAGGAGGTAGAGTCTGGAAGTGCGTTTTTTTTTACGTCGAAAAGCAGGGCTGAAATGTTCTGCAGTGTGCTTCCATTGTTGTGGAGTCTGGGAAAAGAGCCAATAGCCAATATATTATGTATAGTTACTACTGAAAAATAGTACTCACTTCTCAGCGCTGTAAAACCTTAGCTATTGACGTAATGAAAAAATGTTGTATATAAAAGTTGTTCCTCGAAAAACAATCTACAAAAATAGTCTTATATCATTTCTTCGTAAAATGATAAAAAAAAAGTTTTATTGAAAAATATAAATAGCTC
Organism: Colias behrii; assembly: GCA_029959065.1. Lineage (NCBI taxonomy): Eukaryota > Metazoa > Arthropoda > Insecta > Lepidoptera > Pieridae > Colias > Colias behrii. Next base: position 4,786,683 of record JARWMC010000013.1, read on the forward strand.
TAATTTCTGAACATTTTCGCTTATAACTTTTTTATTTATAGTTCTACGACGAAAAGTTACTGAATCAAAGTTGTAGAGAATTTAATTTGCAACAAATAATGTTAACATTGTTTTATTATCAGATAAATAGTTTAAGAGATATATCGTTAAAACCATTTCAACCGCTATTTTCAAGATGGCGGCCATGGGACAAGGGTGGCGACCCCACAAACTTGGTTTTAGCTTCACACTGATCCCCCCTACACATCAAAAAAATAAAATTGCGTCCTCTAAAAAACGCAAGGTCAGGCCTAAAAAATGTAACATTTCAATGGACTAGTGATTTTTCTAGAATAGTTATCCGGTTCATTTGTTTCTTGTGGAGTGGAATTCTATATTTCTGTAAAGATAGCAACTTCTTTTTCTAACTTCCATGCGCAGCCTAACGTTGACTGTGCTTTTATTCCTAAGTTCGTATGATTTTATTATAAAATCGCTATGAAATCAGAAAGAAAAATAAAATAAATTACTATTTATTTTTAAGCTAAAAAATAAAAATACTTTTCCTTTTTAATATTTGTTACCGTTATATTTTTTTATAAAAAAGTCATCATTATGAATTTCACCTCGAACAATTTGTCTCAAACATTCTATCACTACGCCTTAAAATTGAAATTCCATCCGCAGCGGTGAACTTTGAAAATATTTACAAAATCGCTCGCAAAGCTGTGTTCCGTCTAAACTTATACGAGTAAAAGTTTCACTAATATAAAAACCGTACCGTGAAAGAGACAAATTTCATCGCATGCCTCCAAGCAAAGCACTCAACTAGTGAAAAATTCTCCTGCTTTTATTTCTAGACGGTCTGATACTCGATCGCTTACGGCCCGATGTCACTTTGCCGCCAACTTGATTTATGCGACCAATATGGCCGCTGCTGTCATCTGGTCGCGGTATCGAACCGCTCATATTATCATCCAATGTTTGTCTTGACCGCTTTATCCATACACCAGAGTTTTCCTTTCTGTTATTCGATCATATTCTAGAAAACTTACGTAAACGTTTGTGCTGTCTTTATAATTTTTGTATAGTTCGTAGGTATTGAAACAAAACACATAATAATTATCATTCCTTTACGCTTTAGACACCTACTACGAAAATGTAATTTTTAACTATTCTAAAAGCCAACATTTTTTCATCGAATACAAAATTATTTTTCATGATTATGCGAAAAAAACAAAACTGAATTTCCAGAGTTTTCCGTAAAAAAATCTCCAGGCAGAGGTTGATATTATCATGCACGATCCGTTTCAAAGAAAACGTCTAACAAAGGCGATCTTCATTTGCTTAGGATTAAAAAATATGTTCCAATAAAGAAACAATTGGTGGGAAGGTATCAAGCATCTCCTCTCCAGCCGCTAAGTAGGTCGAATAATGTGACGGACTAAGAGCGTACTCGGAACCCCTCTATCGGCTCGAGTACACTTCCTGGTTCTCCATACTAAAATCGTTCCATTTGACATGATTTTTAATAGCGATAACAATATATTCACGAGACAGTGATGATATTACAAATTATAAAGCCTCTACTTAATAAATAATGTTTTTGAACGTTATAGATTTGAAGCATATGATTCATTTAATTGTGTACAGTGCCACAAACTTAACTGACCCGGTGGCAAAAACTGGAACTACGTGCCGCCTTTTTGAAATGTCACATTTTCACAGACTTTTCATACGGAATATTTTGTATAAATAAAAAGTTACTTATTAATGTTAATTTACACCATTGGCAATGACATTATTTTTACCCTTGCATCCGGGGAAATACTATTTAGCGGCACTAAAATCGACATCAGTGACACCGTCACCGGCACTGTAGAGTAAATTTAATATTATACAATTTCAATATTCGATATCTGAATCTTTCAGGCATTTGATTTCTTTGATTTCTATTTCAAGATTGATTTCTTCGAAGGAATTATCGTTTATTGCCTTTGATATTTCAATTATTTATTTGAATAGTTCTTCAGATTATTATGCTCAATTTAATCAAAATAATTAGATATTTAAATTACGACAATTATAAGATTATCTAAGAATAAAATATGGATATGATAATTTGACGATATATCACATAAACCCCGCAATTTCTATGCCACGACTTACGAAATATAACAAAACTAACCCACTTATCTCATGAATGGGCAAAAAGGAAAAATTAGGCGTACTTAATTTGGAAGCGTCCGTGGTCAGAGGAATGGGAGATGGGGAAGATAGCTTGTCACAGTTTCCCAGTGCGGACATCGCTCACGCGCTTTGACGGACCGACTGAGTTGCGAAATTGAAATGTCAAATGAAAAAATCTCGTGGCTATATTCGTTACAGGCCTCCAAAGGGATCCCACCAAATTACATACTGAGTAATCTACAAGAACTATCGAATTCTCAATAATTCCCAACTTCATTGGAATGTAAAAATAATTTTGAAAGCTTCCGATGTTCCTCTCCATTTCACAGATACGACCTGCCCGAGACGAGTATTTAGAGCGCTTGATAAATTGGGACCGAAATCGATTTATGGCGGAGTCGCGTTTAAGGGGAAAATGAAAAATTCACAAAATCTGCTGGAATCTTATAATAGCCTTTTCATCAATCAATACAATGAAATTCGAATATGACAAGGGCCGTTCAGATCGGGGTCGTGATATATTTTATTCGATGAAAAAAATTTACATTCTGCTTCAATACGGGAATGTGTAGGATACGTTTTGTATTTTTCATTGTTCAGCAAATGAGGGTAGTGGGTGGACAAAGGCGGCGTGTCGTGACGACAGGCACGTAAGGGCTTGCTTCCGCCGCGCCAGCACTCACACTGCGGCCTCGAGGTGGCTCGAGTCTTGAGTCTTGAGTCTCGAGTGCCTGTCGAGCCGAGCGCTGACGAAGCCCAACGAATAGCGGAGATTATTACGCTATGCGGCTACAAAATAGGATGTTGCGGATTATGCAGTAAATATAGCCGAACAGCGCTGCATTAAACATAATTATATGCTTTTGACTTCTTTTCCGTGAATTCAAAAAAAGTAGCGCAAAATTTTTCTCGCTATTTGAATCTTAATACTATTATAAAGGCGAAAGTTTGTATGGATGTATGGATGTATGGATGTTTGTTACTCTTTCACGTAAAAACTACTGAACCGATTACAATGAAATTTAGCACACATATAGAGGGTAACTTGGATTAACACATAGGATAGGTTTTATCCCGGAAATCCCACGGGAACGGGAACTATGCGGGTTTTCCTTTGAAAACGCGGGCGAAGCCGCGGGCGGAAATCTAGTAAACAATAAAAATTCGAATATTCATGTCACATATTCAACAAAGGATCCTGAAATAATCAACGGATTAAAATCCTTGCGCTAACGGAATTATGAACGGATTGCAGCTGAAATTTTATTTTCAATTTGAAATGAATAACTGAGGGGCGACAACCTAGCCGGACAAAAGTTCCATTCAACGTTTGTAATTAGACGCCACAGAAAGCGCCGGCAGCCGGTCGCAGAGAGGTTTACGAAATAACTAAGTGTTCATTTTATACATTTACCATATGAGTATGTTTCAAATGTACAGAAATGGATATTCAAAATGTGTTTATTTATAATATGGGCCATAAAAGACAAAGTATTTTGTGTAAATAGCATCTCTAAAGAGTTGAGATCACCTCGACAAATAAACTCTCTACAATGCTAGAGCAGCTTATTTCATAACATACAACATCCTATAGGCAGACTTTTTAACTACTGAAATTTTGCGGTAAACTTTTCTCTGAAATCATTTAGCTAAAATTCGAGTTGATCTCATTAATTATGTTTGTAAACTATTTTTCATATAAACAATGATAAATATTGTAGTATATCTTAGAGAAGGTAATACTTTTAAAATAGGCCAAAATTGTTCAAGAAAATAATATAGCAGTTCAAGCTAAACGCATTATTTATTGCCTTAGTTTTAAACCGTTCAAAATTGTACATACGCATTTATTTGGTGTTATTTGGGGTCTATTTATTACAGTTTTAAAAACTAACAGTCATTGAAATGGTAGTTGGTAGTTCTAAGTGTAATTACTTACTTAGTATTGTTTATGAGTAAAGTTGAGAAGTGAGTACGTAGATATAAAGTGACCCGCTGTGCATCGCAGGGCGCCATAAATGACACACTCTCTAATGGTCACATTTCTGTTCACTCAAGTGTTACACTTATCGAGAACCAACACCATGTTAGAGCAGAAAGCTCATACGATTATATAGTTAGGTACTTTGTGATTTCTCTCACAATACAGCTTGCTTTGAAATATAAAAAAAAACTTTATTGATATTTCTAAAGGAATCACATGAGGACTAAAAAAGTTGGCGTTTCTATTAAATATCGATAACGAATACTAATCGATTAATAAAATTAATCTGTAAGTAGATACATTATAATATAGATATTTTATAATTTAACTGATCAGATTTAGGTCGTGATTATATTAAACGTTATTGAAATGCAAGCCACGCTCTAAGATCATAAATGTACAACATGGAATTCATTTTAAACTCTAACTACCAAGTCAAAGTGGAGGAAATAAAGCTTTTTGCAATTGTGCGCAAAGAAAGACTTAAATCTATTAAAGTTAGTTAGTTGATCCTTACCGACATCTATTCGTACAACCCGTGAAGTGAAACACTGTCAACTTACCGCAATCTGACTATTGAAGTTTGAAAACAACCGCACAGAGTGAAGCTGCATTTACCTTTGAAATTCCTTTCATATAAAATAGTTTTAGATTAACCGAAATAAATTAAGTAATATGTTATAATCAAATTTAATACGAAGATCAATATTTTATTAAAAAAAATATTATCACATTGTTTTATAATGATCGTAATGTGCTTGACGAATCTATTTCAAAACACAAGGTGCAGGGTTCCAAAAAATCTTTTACATAACATTAAGTAGCCTAAGCATATAATGTAATTCTTTTGCAACAATGTTTCACAGCTACTTAAAACTTTAGAGTGAGTAACAAACCTCAACCGAAAAGTGAGTTCGTCAAAGTTAGACTGTTAACTGGCTTTTCGACGCCAAAAGGTCTTTTTAAAAGTTAAAGGTTAGGATCGCAAATAAGAATGAGGTGCTTTATAATTTCGTAAAAAGCTGTTGCATTTATTTTAAAGAGAGTAATTACAAATGCTTAAGAATGTTTAAAAAATTATATTCCGTTCTCGGACTCTTTGTCATTATATGTTTATGATCAGGTTTCAAGAACTGAGTATGCATATTATAAGCGTTCGTGAATCTTCATTAAATTATAGATTTAAGAAGTTTGTATTTACTATATAACATGTTTACATTACCTCAAATGTATCGGATTAGTTTCCGACACAAAAAGACACGATACAGACCACACGCAGCTGCGTAAAGATATATCTAAAAAATACAATTGTATATTTATTTAATTACTGGCGCAGCAGTTGACAAATCCATTTCATGTGGGAGTCGAATTATCTTTTGTTGTCTGTGACTCTGAGACCAATCAATTACTCACCAGGCACCACCAGGGAGTTGATTACAGCCACCGATGTAGTTGAAAAATATCCCCTTTACATATATATCCATTAACTAATACAACTTTATTTTCATTTATTACATTAAACATAATATTATTTGATATAATTTCACATAACATGACCAGCAAAAAAGCCATTCTCAATAAATTTACTGGTTACAGTTCATAAAATAGACCTCCATTGAAAAGGCGCCAAAAGATCGCCTTATCTTAGTTACAAACGCGTTGAATAATGACCCAAAGTGTAACCCCATCGCGGATGTCCTTTGATGTCTTTTAATTATAAAAATAATATCTATGATGGAAATCTTTCGAAACCCTTGCGAGGCGAAACAATATTTTGTAACATTTATCATCCGACATAATTTGTTGGTATTATTAAAAACAAAACAACAAATCAAACCACTGATTTCGGCTCATCAAAATTCTAAGCATGCCATTCATTCTGAAACAACCCAAGAAAACTAGTGTGACATTAATGTTCTTGCCTTACATCTGTTTTATATTCACATGGTTGGCGCTCCACCACTGTCCGCTTCACCCGCAACTTCCTTCCGCGTACGGTGAAACTGTGGAACGATTTGCCACCTGCGGTGTTCCCGAACAACTACGACATTGGGGCCTTCAAGAAAAGAGCTTATTTGTCCATAAAAGGCCGGCAAAGCACCTGTAACACTTAGAAGTGTTACAGGTGTTTATGGGCGGTGGTGACCACTTAACATCAGGTGGCCCATCTGCTCCTTTGCTTGCTCTGACATAAAAAAAAAAAAAAACATGGCTTTTGGCGTCACATTGCGTAAACTGCCTAAGTTCATTTATCATCGCTTTACTTCCTATTTCTAAAGCGCTTCCTAGATCGGGTATGCGAAGTATTTGACTGAATTCTCACAAGCTTCCGAAGGGTTCAATAGCAATGGTATTCGTGATACGCAGCAATTTTATTTTCAGAACTTCCATTCGACCTAGTAGAGGCTCCTTTGTTTGATTTTATATTGCTGCGCTTTTCATAACATTATTCAACTTAATATAAATAAGGTACATATTTTATTAAAGAAAGGTGCATGACTGTGTAGATTTCTTATTATTTTTCAATAATTTTCTAGTATTGGTACAAATAGGTAGTATATATGACGCTGGTAGAACGATACAATTTATTTGTTTATTTTTTTGAGTTATTTTTTTAGGTTTAGTTTATTTGATTATAAAACACTTTTATGTTGTACATAATACTCTGTTATTTACCACAGAAATGAATCTTAATTCGCTTACATTTAAAATGCACTTAAAGTATCTATTAGTTTTCATAACTTGGCTAATACGCTTATGACGACTTCCACAATGCGTGAGGCATGAAGACCGTTGCATGTATATTTAATTATATTTTCTAAGTAAAAAGCGACATACACGTTTTAGTACAGTAACATCATAAATTCATCACTTAGTCAAAAGGGTAAAAGAAAATAGTGTGGTGTGGCCAGTAGCTAAGTAGGGCGTAGTGGGCCGGGCGTAGGTATCGATCAGACGCTAAAACAGGAATCGCCGACGGCTGTCTAGCCACTGCCTAGCATACACTACTATTTGTATTAGGCCTATATCACCTTAAAGTGCTCTCTCCAATATGACCCAGTAGAACACTTCCAAAATATATTTATTTACAAGCAAGATATTAGTCAAATTGGAACTTTAAATGCAATCAATCAAAAGCTGTCCATTAATTCCACTATCTAATTTTCAAATTGGCTAAGTACTAGTAGTCGATCTTGAAACGGCTTATAATAAATGTAGGATGTTGAAAGAAATATTTTTATGATTGCGACAAATTTCACGGTTATTGAGCAGATGTCGTTATGATTTTCACATTGGAACGTATCCAAACTGATTTAAGGATATTCGTGTTCTGTAAATATGATTGTTTTTTCATATGGGAATTTTATTAATCTATCTAACTCAATACTATTTAAAATTATACTTGTATGAATTTTAAAACAAACAGTGAGGGAAACGGGAGATCCCTTTATCATCTCACATTACTAATCGACATAAGTTTTGTTTGACTGGTAATCTCTTTGATTATTGTTCGATTTGATGAATCACGAAAGATAAACGTTTTAACATAAAATAAATCAAACCTCGTCCCGACACCACGACCCCAATGCTTTTAACATATTTATTTTACATTCGGTTTCAGCTGAAACGTTCATCATTTTATTTTTAAGCGCTCGTTAATCGTTCATTTATTAGCAAAAGCGCGACTCATCGAGATGAACACCTACGTTTAACGAGTACGCATTTAATGCTCCAGTTACATTGAATAAAGCTCGCGCATTATATCAATCCTTGAATGTTTAACATCTAAATCCACGTTAATAGAGACAGCAGTTAGTCTCTACGGCTTTTCTTACCGATGTCGTGAATGTTTCTATGCACTTAGATCGTCCATTAAGACCTGCAATGTTTGCTGACGGAAAACGACCGTAAAACCTTTATAACATCCTTCCACCACTTGTAAAGCGTTTTGAGACTACGCCATTTTATGTGACCTGAGCCATCACGCACTATCTAAACTATTTTCATGTTTTCTGAAGTTTAAACACTCTCGTAAAAGAATAAGAATTTATGTTTCAAGATTTCGTGATGGTGATGAAGTAATACAAAATATAATAAGAGAAAACATAAACATTTCACATTCATCACGTAGCAGGAACACAGTCTTGCAACATATACAATGTTATGCACTTTTGCTTTTGATTTAACCATAGGATTTAACATACTATATGTATAAATATATGTGTAAAAGATTATCTATTTTCCATCAGTCTGGGACCGCTAGCTATCTTTTCGGTGAGAATCTATCGGGCTATCAATCACCTCGGATGGACACCAAGTTATTAGCCCGGGTCGTGATTCGCGAGACGGCTCTTAGATAAGTTTAATCATAGTGCCGTTAAGTTTTACTGCCTCGCCGGGTGCATACGGTTTATAGCGGGTTGGGGGCGACATTGTCAACAGATCTTGCGACGCTCTTTACGGCTGCTGAAACGTTACTTTAACGGTTTTATAGTTTTCGTCGTTTCGTCGCGCTGGCGGTCACAGCGTACTTAATAGCCCGCGCTAAGTGCCCGCTCGGGGCTTCACTGCCCTCAAATATCTTTGTATGTTTTTCTCTTGCTGGAGAGATTTCCATCTTAACGTTATAGAAGTTTTACTTTTTCTTTTTTTATGTTCTGCGAGACCACAGGCCACGTAGACTGTTTATATTTTTATGAGGGTTTCATCGCAAATAACCCCTGAATTCTTTATCTTCATGAAATTGCTTTTAAGCTTTTTGTTTATTGTGTTGCTTTTATCAAAAAATAGTCCTTTTACGTCTTACGTCGTCCTTACTTACCTATATGGTACATATTAAATATAAAACTTGACCAACTTTCACGATAATTAACTATATAATAAATAGAGACATGTGATCACTTAAACTTTTGTAATGAAAAACAAATAAGAATTCAATATATTGTAATACGATAACTTATAAGTCTTCATCAATAAGTTGAAGCAGACGTTCGGCGCGACGCGACGCTACGCTGCAACTTACATCATGTCAGCTACAAACATTATTAAACAGACGAATAATTAATGAATAGTGTTACTATCCTGTCTTAATCCATAATATTCATGAAACAAATTGGATAAATTTTATACTAATAATCATCAGCTTCGTGATAGGTAGTCATAATAAAACATTATAGAACATCCACTAGTTGAGTACACAATATTATCTTAATTACGATTTATAGAAATGGTTAGTTTTTACGAGAATATATTTCAAACATACTTAGCATTCATCATTAAGTTCGCTTGTTAAAATTTACCCCAACGAAGTCTGTTATGTTAATACTATGTTCAGCGATACAGTAGCACGTGATGAGAAATATATAAAGGGAAATAGTAATGCTCACAGATAAGTGAAGTATAACAAACTATCAGATAATATCATCACGTCAGGGTAGTTAGGACGTTTCATTGCACGCAACAAGTGAGCAAGGCGCCAGCCAGCCGGCGACGTGGGGCTGTGAAAGGAATTTCAATCTGGTCGTGATGAGCAAAGGCGCAAATTACATACAACCGTCCTCTTTCTCCCCTACTATCATGATTTCTCGATTGATACGGAATAAACAACATTTTTGAAGTCGTAATTCAACTGAGTAGTTTACATTAAAGGAAGACATTACACTAGACACGATTCGACAAATCAATACGTTGCTAGGTTTAAAATGCGACGGTTGTCTATAAGCGTCCATAGATAAAAGATACAAATGTGCTTACGCATTTGAGTGCATGTATCGGCACAAATAGTGTGGTATTTTCTAACATCCATGAAATACGTCATGTCATAGATAAGTTATTGTTTAGTTCGCACGTAAATACATGAACTGGCCGACGCAACAAGTAGGGCGACGCGTCGGCGCCGCCTACACCTACTAGCTTAGGCGATTTTGTTAGCTTCAAACCCGATCACTGACAGGTATGTAGATATATTTTCCTCTACACAAAAGGAATTTTCTGAACTTATACGTCCTTGGAGACAAACTGTTATCGTATTATAAATCTGTTTATGAAATAAAATAAGCTATTTTCATGTACATATTTTGAAGAGAAAATTAAATTCATTCCTCAGATTTAATCCAATTAGGAGTATACGTAGTTATTATTTGGTATGAATTTGTGATTTATTTCCCCTCGAGAACAAACTACATCTGTTTGTAATAAGTACAGATTGTTATGTAGCTCCTCAATTCTACGAAGCTACGAAATTGCTACGAATGTATTAAAACCATCTTGATTATAACTTTGTGTACAAGGCTTAACACAGGAAAATCTACGTTAATACTGAGTGTACAATATATTTATACTGTGTAATACATTTTGGTATAATATAAACTACAAAAATATCAGTTTTTGAATAGACCTTGTATTTGGATAATTGAAACATACTTGTACTTTAAAAATACAAATAAATCAGTTAACTTATTATTTTTTTAATTAATCCATTCGGACCCAAATATATCAGAAAAAAAAACATGATTAAACCTATAATCCCTTTTCCGGAATCGTATCAATCTATCACAGAGACAAAAACAAATTTGCGGCAGCGTGATTGCAAATGTCACATGAATATGAATTATATGGGAGAACATAACAAGCTAAGACCCCTGTCCACTACGCACGAGGCTAGGGGTGTTCTGTAATAGCTGGGTTCTTCCGCTTTATTAAATTTCTCAGCAAATACACTTTTATTGTCTGAAGATCTTTGTAAAGGACGGTGAGGACACTATTGTCTTCGCTCGACGTTTGTATCATATGCAAACAGCTCAAATAGGGGCTAGCTTATTGTTGTTATTACGTTTTACCGAAATATGTTTGTATAAAGTAATAATTTCGCAATTTACTTTCATTTTAATGGAATGTAGTTTACCAAACGCTAATAGCGAGGATTTACATTAAAGAAAATTTAACATCGCTTAAAATTGTCACATAAACGCTAACGAACAGTCACCGACTATAAAGAATTAATAAAGCAGACTGTAGTTTAATTATTATCATTGTAAATGTCGAAACAGACCGCCTTTGTGCTGATCTTGTTATGACGGTTCACTAGCGATGCAAACGCTTGTGAATTTTCGGCCCAAAAGTTTTGATTCCACAAATTAAAAAGATTTACATACAGGCTTAAAATGATAATTAATTACAAAAAAAATCTTTGAATATTGTATCATAATTGTATCTTCTTAAAAATAGATATTGTTTGCAAAATGTATGAACATTTATGTTCATTATTGTCATTCCAATAAACCTTTACCACAAAGCGCATTCACAACTTAAGAATATGATTGGATAAAATCATTATTTTTAACGTCCTTATTCCCAGGAATTTAAGAGCAAATTTCATTACATAAACGTGTTTATCAACTAATCGATATCCATCAAAAATATGGCTGTTCCACAACGTGAACGTAAATCGCTAAAGTGCAAACGAAGTAGGGAAGTACACATTGAGTTTGCCAGCGTCGCCTCTTCGCGCCCCGTCGACTTATGGCTTCCTAATGAAGTTGTCGCGAGTATTTGCATGTGTGTATATTACTTATAAGGTATGCATACTTACAATGGCTATGCATTGCTCTTTTCATATACCTGGGTCGGTCAAGCTGGAACAATAGCTTAAAGTTATATTATAATGAACAAATCGCGTGCAAAATCACACTTGTTAAATATTTTATAATTATTTATTGAAAACCTCACTTTTATAATATTTATATCTATTAATACTTCATATATTTAAACGTATTTTACTCTTATGAGAACTGAAACAAATATATTATCTAAATTATTATCTATTTACTCTCTCTTGGTAGTTCTAAGAAAAAAGAAAAAAACTCTATTTGTTAGATTGCACGATTTTTCCCCAGGTCTTAGCGTTCTATAATTACTTTTCACGCCATTTCCTTTAATAAAACAAGCGTAAATCTCATTTAGGGTTGGGAATCTAGTGGATTCGTACAGAGAATTTACCGGGAATATGTCACTTTGAGGTTTGATTAAATATTTATTGTCATATCGAGTTTGCGTTCTTCAAATTATCCGAAGGCTAAATGTTAAAGTGGAAGCAGACACGCAAAGCTTAATTAAGTACCATTAATTTATGTCACGAGAAGTTTAAATAAGAGATTTTCTGAAAGCTGTACTAGTAATTACTCCCATGACAACCCTCACCGTATCAGCACTTAGCCAAGCTAAAGGTTCGTCTCGAACAAATTGCCGGGATACCCCCGCCATATTAAGTTATCGTCTACCCACCCCTTCCTCGCTGCAACTTCAACTCACTATGCTATTGTCATCTACAATTTACTATAAAGTACACTATTCTAAAATTAACGCTACAAACTTTACTTACAACTTGTGCAAGTCATTAAAATCGCTATCGTGACACGGCATACCTAATAGACCAACATTAACGCCGTGCTCATATTTAATTACATGAAAAATACGATAAATGTTTCGATGGCGGCGAAAACTGTAATCAATACTTTAGTCGTACATTTTTCATTAGCCGCAGGTAAGGGTGCGTCGAATAAATGCCAGAGCGTCAAGAGGGAAAGCTAGTGGGCTGAAAGGAGAAGGGGGGCGGACGTAGAACAATAGCCACCATGACATTTAGCATGGAAGCGATTGTCACGGTCCGTTACAGTCGGCAACCACTCAACGAAGCCAACAGCGCTCCTCAAATTCAAATCGCCAGATATTCTTCCTATCTTTCATTTCTTTTCAAGTTCTTTCATGCTCAACACAGACTTTTTTCAAAAACTTTCTAATTACTTATCTAGGCCCGTCTTGTTCCGTCTACTGTTATAATGAAAACCTTAAGATCGAAGTAAATTGTTTTCACATTTTTCTCGTTTTTCGAATATGTGAGAAGCATAAACTGTTTGAATATTTCAGACATATTCACGGTGCGAAGGCAAAGCAAAAAAAGTTTATTGGGAAAATAAATTGAGCCTAAAAAGCATGAAGCGTTAGCAGGAGCTTTTCTCGAAGGGTGGAGAAACAAATTGTTTGTAGGTAACAAGAATACTTGCTTATGAGAATATATTCATATAAAGTCATGTATTTTGTTGAGCAGACAAGTGTGAAAGGTATTCTAATTTTTTAAATATGCGTTACTTTAATATAATCTCTGGCATATAGTCTTTATAATTATGGACTCTGTCACAAACAATATAACCGAAAAAATGTTATTGAATAAGAAAGGTTACAGAAATAATGTTGTTTGTAAGCAAATCCAAAAATCCTTTTGGCTCTTGCCCCGCTGACTCGCCAGGAATATCACCTGTTCAATATACAGCTTCGACGGCACTAATATTACTAAATATTTATGTATTTGTAAATAAATTTACAGTAGTAAAAGTATCTCATAATGTTAATTAACAATAAATATCATGTTCTATATAAATGGTACCTCTAAATATAATGTTCTGAATGCTTCTGAATATAATAATTAAACTGTTTTTTTTTTCTCAATAGCTGATTTAATAATATTTAAGAGTTCTTATCAATAATTCAATTCATTGTAATATCATAAATATTGATCCCAAATCGTACTAGATCTCAAGTTGTCCCTTGCGTCCTAATAAAAGTTTTACTGCATAGAAACATGTCGTTTGCCATAAAACATCTTCAATATAATTATTAAATGTGCATTATATACAATCATTAAATATGGATCTATACTTCAACTAAAGAAATGATGATATATATGATATATTATGTAGTTAGATATAAGTTACATAATATGTAATATTGACATGATTTTAAAAGAGCAACTATGGAGTTTCTTGCCGATTCTTCTCCATAGATACTGCTTTCCGAATCGGTGGTAAATGTTAAAAATACTTATGTAATGACGATTCGAAAGTGCTACTAAATAGTAGTCTAATTGAATAAATGAATGTTTGAGTTTGAGTTTGAAACTGAAAATGTTAACCTAGCAATGTCATAACACTAGAAATATTAACCAGACAGGCAGGGACACTTGGTATACAGGAAGGTACACGCGAAATATTGCAAAAATATTCAATTTTAATTCATAATAGTAGATACGAAATTGACGCAAGCGTAAACGTCGGATAATTCAACGGGCTCGTTTACATATTACAATAACTGCTGGGACCGTTGTTGGTGACAAGCGCTCGCTAGATAATCGCTGGCATTGTTCACGGAAACCGTAATCCGGTTAGAGGAGCCTTATCTGCAGTAATCGTTGTACGCGAACATTATTAAATTCCTTTATTAATTTTACTTCCGATATTGAGTTAACAGAGTTCACTGTTTTGTGACTGTTTGTTATGTATACAGTATGTTACAGGTAAAATATGCTATTGAAACTCTGATTATAGAATTTAATTTAATTAATTACTAAACTTTTTTATTGAAACTGTTATTACTAATTATTTAGATATTGATTAATTTACTTATTTATCAATTTATTATGTATGAATTGCTCATTATGATTTATTGATTTTATTATGGATGCAAATACTCCGCTGTATAGCATTTTCATTATCTTTTCACAACTCGATACTTCTTGAGTGTTAAAACTTTATAAGCACGTGTTATAATTAAAACAACAGTAATAATAAAGTGTGCGAGTATAGACTATGGACAACGAAGGTATACCTCTTTATTTTGACGTCCCCTAAAGAATGCGAAAGTCATTAGGAAGTGGAAAAACGCAATAAACGTCTGAACTGCCATTAGGTGCAAGTGGTTTAGTCCTTAATATTGTCTTTTGGTCGATGGAACGCCCGTTTTTGGAAACAAAACAAGTTGTTTGACGAGTGACGACTTATTATGGAAGTCATAAGATCTATTCCATCTACCACGATAACATTAAATAACAACATATTATATAGTATTTAATATGAACTAAAAAAAAAGTAGTGCTTTTTTGCTGAACAAAATAATTACATAAATTAAAAACTTTACACGAGCTTTTTTCAGAATCACTTTGTCGTAGCGTCTGAAGTTGCAAAATTTCGGAGTAAACATTAAATTTTTCAATCTTTTTTAAAGCCTGACGATGTTCCCATTAAAATTTTTACCAGGTAATCATATTATCAGCAAAACACTATACATATTATAAAGTCCAATGATAAAGCATATAAAAAATATTAGAAACACACTTAATATGGCTATTAACGAATTTTTGTTACTGCTTCACCCCTGGTGCTAACAGAGGGTGGCTTTTATGTAGGCATTTTTATTTTATGCGGTGACACTCTGAACACCAATAGGGAAATTGGATTGATACCACTTTTAAGGGCTTTTTGTACATGAACTGAAATTTTATAACCAGTTCAATATTGCGTCAATAAGGAGTTTATATTTTAGTAGAATTATTGCAAGGACTTACAATAATTATGCCTTTATGGACTCTGTGGTGTGATAACCTTCATAACGGCTTTTTATATCGACGTAATGATCGGCTCTAAACATTTAAAGCTTGGACATTTGAATTTAAACATTCAAGAAAATATGCTGTGAAACAAATAAGATTTCAAATAAAAAACAAGTTCGTTTAAAATGAAAGACCGATAAGCAATATCGCGTAGGAATATAAAACTTAACTCGGTAATAAAATGAAAACCCGCGTATGTTATCGGATGTGAAATGCTGTTTGAGACTAAATCGAGTGTAAAATAAAACGAAGTAGCCGGAACTAGTAGTGAGACAGTAACAGTTGGTAGCAAACTCGGAACTGCTAGATTCCAACTTGCCTGGGGCTGGCCCGTCTCAGCGTTCCCACGATCTCTAGTTTCTGCTTCGCATTTTTCAATACTTTAAAATTACTAATACGTTTTTAATGTTAGTTTTAATATCGTGTTATGTGAATGTGACACTTACGTATTTTTATTTAATGTGTATATAGTGCATTTTTATATCGTGTGATACATGTAAGTATCCTTTACATGATACTTACCTTCATTGCAAAAATGCAATTCAGTCTACTGTCTGTCTTCAACAGTCTACTTTATAAAAATACAAAAAATGCCTGTTTTTGGTTATCGTCACTATTAAACATTTAAGTGTATCAAAAATTAGGTACATAATTAATTTGAAGCAATTAATATCAATTTCATTTACAAATTAAGAGAAAGAAAATTACATTGCGATATACTTTTAATACTGTTGTTATATCAAATCAAATATTGAGACGGCATTACGGCATCTGACAAACCAAAAGTCAATATCTGCAAAATGGATTCGTATTTGTAAAAGTTTTTTCTCGGCAAGAACAAACGAGTATGAGGGAATAAAACAAAACAACTGTCATCAGCAACAACCTTGCTGGTTGTTTTACAGCGAACACTACATAAATAGATTTCTAAAAGAAAATAGAAAACATGAAACGATATGAATTAACAAATACGAGTTATCAATTTAGCTGCAGATTTTGCACTGATGAATGTAATTTACAAAAAAACTTTATACTAAAATTTGGTTAATACAAAGTTTTAATCATGGCGTGAATCTTTATAGATGTAATTTGTATTACGAAATACGAAGATGTTTATTCAAAATTCAGCAAAAGTTCGTGATAAATGATGCCCTGGTTCAATGAGTCGACGTAAAGATTTTATGAAAAATTTAGACTACAATTTTTGAATTAAAATAATGATGATAAAAGATTTGCACGAATCTTGGCTTTATTTTCCCTACTTTTGCCATTAATGTATCATTATTTTAGTATACTTCCTAGTAAACTAATAGTATATCCTTTAATGAATTGCAAATTATTATCGTTTTCAATGCTTAATTATCCCTGTATTGTTAATTTGATGCCTTACCATAAATACACGAGGCGTTGACGTCTGTAAAAGGGGAAAACCTGGTAAGAAACAACACGTAAAATGTATGAATCATTTTTCAAAATATTTTTGTCTATTTTGAATTTAAAAAGGTATAAATAACAATGTCATTGTGTTCGAACTTTGAACCGATCTATGATAAATGTCAACCGATTGAAGCATTGCGGATGCTTGCATGCGGCTTATCTAGACTACAAGCCCGCATAGGAAAAAAATATGGGTCAATAGAACCACCAGGGGACATATCTAGAACGATAGAAGAGCATAAAATAATAAGATTCATCACTATGCCGTCACTTGTAAGCTGTCCAACTGAGTGCAGATGAGAATTCAAAAGTACAGGTAGACTCGGTAAATTTTGGTCATATATTTTTGTACGGCATTCTTAACCATCGATAGATCCATTAAAAATAATAAGAAACCGCTCAGTGCCGTACAAAAATGGTGGTCCACAAAGTCGGAATTTTTATTTAATTTCCGAGAGTTACCGGGGGTAAATTTGGTCATTTGACCATGTACGGCATCTGTGTCATACTATTTCTATACTGCTTTTAATCCATTATTCCGCAACGCCGTACAAAAATCATGGGGACAAGGGGAAAAAATCGAGAGTTGCAATCCCCTCTCTTTCACCACTCCAGGGGGTCATTTGACACAACACGAAATAAATTTATTTTTAAAGTATTTTATACATAGATAATATTTTTTCATGTGCCGTACATTTTCGTTGGTTCAAAGGGGAAAAATCTGAAAAAGAAAAAATCCATATAACGAAATGTTTGCTTTATATTTTGATAGTAAAATATAAATATACATTAATATTAAGAAGCTCGAGGTGGTTAATTATCACCTTGGAAAGTCGGAGTCAGTTGGAATGGACTCCGTTAAATTGATGAACTAATAAAGAAGCTATGAACGAAAAGATGTGAATTATATGCAATCAGCCCATGAATACAGGTAAGGTCATAAGCAAATGCTAGTAATATATACATATTCAAAATGTACAAGTAAAGCGCTTTCAAATGATACCAAACACGGCATATTTATCTTAACTTTATTTTTTTACTCTGTATGTTTTGTCCGCTAGAGGGCGCCACATTAGATTTTGTGAAACCCCATATAGCCTTTAGCTAGCTGGTCGCTGGTTATCCAGTGAACAATTCAGACGCTTCTAATGATATGTCATTTGTCGAATTCTGATAAGTAGTTTAGAAGTTACGAGGGAATAGATGAACATACATACATGACCTGTCAAAATCATAACCCTCCTTTTGCTTTGCCGTAGTTGGGTAAAAATATGTTAATGCCGTACTGTATCAAATGGCCATAAAGCACCCTTAAAATTGTAGCTTTCGTCGCTTTCATCAGCCTAAAAGATGTGGTCTGCACAAAAATGTACGGCATCGTTTTTTCCTAATTTATCTATGTTAATACTATTTAAAACAACGAATAAAGTGTAGAAAACTATTATATTTCATTAATCTACGATGTTTAAACTTTTACAAAATTTCTGTTTTTGCATTTCTCTATAACTTTTTTTAGAACGGTTTCTTTTGAACGGCAATACTATACAACAATTGAATTTTACAATATCATGTTAAAAAAAAAGTTCCCGTACAGGGTCAAATGACCTTACAGCTCTTTATATCAAGAATTCGATGAAATTAAGATGATTATTGGTATACATTTAAAAGAACAATTATTTTTTGACGGCATTGCTTTTAATAGTACTTTTGAGTGCTAGATAATGTTTTGGAACCGAAGCCGTACTTAGTCAAATGACCCCCTGGAGTGGGGAAAGAGAGGGGATTGCAACTCTCGATTTTTTCCCCTTGTCCCCATGATTTTTGTACGGCGTTGCGGAATAATGGATTAAAAGCAGTATTGAAATAGTATGACACAGATGCCGTACATGGTCAAATGACCAAATTTACTCCCGGTAACTCTCGGAAATTAAATAAAAATTCCGACTTTGTGGACCACCATTTTTGTACGGCACTGAGCGGTTTCTTTTTATTTTTAATGGATCTATCGATGGTTAAGAATGCCGTACAAAAATATATGACCAAAATTTACCGAGTCTACCTGTACTTTTGAATTCTCATCTGCACTTAGTTGGACAGCTTACAAGTGACGGCATAGTGATGAATCTTATTATTTTATGCTCTTCTATCGTTCTAGATATGTCCCCTGGTGGTTCAATTGACCCATATTTTTTTCCTATGCGGGCTTGTAGTCTAATCGCGAAACGTGTCGCTTGTGCATTCGAAAATATATTTTACCTAATATATCCAACTTTACATCGATTTTCTATACTTTTTGACTCAGACCCTGCACTATTTCAGTTTGAATAGGTTGCATTTCATAACGAAAATGGACGTCGCGTCGGTAGTAAAATTGAACATATAAAACTAGTTAAATCGGCGAACATTGTAATCTGTTTACTCGATGTTTGTTTAAGAATCAATAAAATTCTCAATATGTATGCAAAATAACCAAGTATGCAGAGTAAGTAATTTAACATCACGTGAGCCGCACGGGTGTTTGCAGTGTGACCGTTTGGGCGGAGGGCCTTATAGACGCAAACACTGCGGCCCCTCATCTGTTCCGAACATATTGCACACGCACTATCTATTTACCTTTTTGTATTAAAACTATAAACTTAAAAAGAAAAAACAATCAGCAGTACAAAACTTCAAAATTTTCTGTGCAGCGTAATAAAATATAATAAAAAATACGATTTAATACAAATTACACGACTATATATTTTTTTATAAATTTTCCAATATGGTGTCTACTATTTTCGCCTTGATTAATTTCCCACTAGCTAGGTCTCCTGTGTGCGGTAAATTGGCCACCACATAAGTCAATTAGTAAAGTGCATATTTGTTTATTGCGGAATGCACCTGATAACGAAATAATGGATCGCGGTTAGAGCTACAACAAAAATATAATTTAATACAATGTTGGAAGTACTATTAAAATGATAATTTACATTTTGTAAGGTTTTTAAAAATCAGAAAGAATGGCTTAAATATTAAATCATATCATATTAAACTTAAGATGTGACATGTTCATCATTGAAAGTCAAATAAGGCGAAGCAGATGCCGTAGAAGTTCTGAACAAGTGAAATGTTCACGCTAATAGGAGTTCATATGGCTTCCTAGCCATATGAACCTCTATATCACGCAATAGTCTCTTTAAATGTTTCGTGTTTATTTTTATTAAACACTGACTTTATTAACAGTGTTGTAGTAACGTCATTTGGCTCGAAATGTTCTGATCTTCACAATAAAGGTTGTATTGCAGCGCAAATATTGAGTCTGGTGACCCCGACTCATTTCATCCGTGCTAAACCCTCTATCGCCGCTACGTATGGACCCAATTGTCGTGTACAGAATCCCGCAAACACTTATACATTTTCAGTACATTTAGCAAAAGCCATTGCCGCAGACAATGTTAAATGTAAGGATATAAAACTCAATTGTCCTCTAAACGCTCCAATCAGACCTGTTTATGGCTAGATTTTGTTCATAGACTATTTGAAAAGGGAATTTAAAAGGCTTGTTTCGAGAAACAATAGGAGGATATACGAGAATAACAGCGCAAACGCAAAACTGGGACTCTAATCCCAAGCGGACTGGCAAAAGCACGCACCATCAAAGCATACTCTGGATAATTTACAATTTGCTTTCATATTCCGAATTTTGTAGTTAGGTACTAGCTTCGTTTATTCTGTATACATAGCGTGAGCCATTTGTAAATCAGAATTTCATAATTAATGTTAAAAAGCAACAATTGTTCAAACCACATAGATATATTCAGTGAGAATACACATTAATTTTGTATATTGATAAGAGTATGCGGCTGCTAGTGGTATGGAGATTTGATTGGATTAATCTATTAACACAATACTCAATTGCACAATTGTGTCCGTCGCTAGCTGAATTTAATTCAATCGTTATTATTGAACTATACCCTTTTGGATTCAATATTTTTTGATAAAATTATGTTTGTTCTTCTAGAATGATTTTTTAAGCTATTGCATAGCTTCTATCGCGGGCCTTGAGCGCGGGGACCGAATCCAGAAATTTAGTAACGAAAAACCTCACGCTCCCCACTCCGACGGGCGCGGAGGTGTGGCTTGAAGGCATAGCATGCAATAGCTTTACCGCGGCAGTCCCCGAGTGCCACACGTCTTTTATTTTTATTTTACAAGCAATTCTTTTATACTTGTCTGACGTAAACTATCTTTAGGAATGAAAAAAATAATCCGATAAACTATGATTTTACGAAGAGCAGCTTTTATCACTTGAAACTACACTACAAATTAAATATTTCCACACTCGAATCTATTCGTCTTATTGATCGTAAGTACGCAGGTGTTATTATGGTGTCGTTTTATATATTTAAAGAGTCAGAAAAACGCGTGTCATGCGAGTTTATGTTAATAGCAGGACATAGCATGGAGTATCTGGACATCTACCGGTCTCAGTTAATTTAGTTTTTATAACACCACAAACCCGAATGATCTGTTTACTAGCGGGTCAGTAATAAAAAGGGGTCGTGGTGGCCATTACTAGGCGAGTAGTCGCGCCGCCCGACGTCGCCCCCTATCGGGTTACAAGTGAAATGGACCGCAGAGGGCGGTAACTGATAACGACCAATATAATCGATGGTAAATGTCAACGCAATTATATATTATCCGTGCCAGTTATCAATTCGACCTCACCATTTCACTAATTTTTCAAAATTAATATTGATCGGACAATTTGTGGCCCTTTATTTTAAGTAAGACGTATGGATACGACTTTCCCCTTTCCCTGCATATATCTGATAACTTTAATGTACCTAAGTTTACATAAATCGTCGGTAGGTACATCTTTTATCATATGAAAGCTTTCATCATCTATCATGTTTTGACATGTTTACCGACCCGCATTTATTGACTATCGTACTGAGCGATCGCATTCATTATTCTGATTATAGCAACTTCATTTCAAAAACCTACGCGACTTGCAACATAGTTTTGTTTTAGGTGATCACGAATTCTGTAATTTTAGCAGAACCTTCATTATACAGTCAAATCGAAATGTAGTGGCACTTAATCCACTGGGAGGGGATTCGAACCCGTGCATGCCAATAGGCCGCATTTTGTCGCGTTGCCGCTGACACATCCATTATGGTGACATTTTCCCGCCCTTTTTCCTGTCACATTTGACAGGTTTGAAAGTGACTCCTTTGCCACTGTTTTCAGCAGAATTTGATAATTTCGTGAATATATTGAACTCTAAGTGATTTAATAATGCAAGTTAATATCCCACACAACTCTAAAAACTAGTTCCCAATCAAGCCACCGGAGCTTGATTAATTACCCAATCAATGCCACCTATTAACCTTTCGTGTCTCTTTTTCTGCAATCTTTCACCAACAAGCATGCAATGTGGGAACCCTCTCCTGAACGTTGGATATTTATAGCTGCAATCTTGTCTGAATTGTCGTGAAAAATTTTCACCTTTCTGATGGTTTGTACTTAATAAAGTGTTTGATCTAGATCCTCATTAAGAGAAAGAAAAAGAAAATTATTTTTCTGCAATACTTTGCCTCTTGGTTCTAGTATAGATTCTAGTATAGATTAAATTCATGATTCAAACTACTCTATATACTTTAAATCTTTATTTGACATATGTGTAAATTCATAATAAAATGTTCAGTGGATAATTTGTCTAATTAATATCTGTGCTTTGTTTCAGGTATGTACAGGTAGAGCAAACACAAGGTGGTATAAAGTGTAATTTTACTTATTAATTCCATGAACTTTTCAGAAACAACTACTCTAGAGTATAGGTGAAAAGCTATTAAGATACATATAGCATATTCCTATAGATTGGTTACGCTAGCTCGCGATAATACAAGTTACAATGTGTGTTTGACATGCAATGTGTATCAATGATATATGGATGGAATGGATAGGTACATACCTAAGGTGCGGTCAGGATACATTTAAGTATCGTTTTTTATCTGTTACATAATAGCTACGTAATTGAAATTGTAAGACAGTTTTGTTAGAGATAGAGCAATTTATCGAGAGTACTTATACCACACCTGTACTTTAACTTTGAAAGCTAAGTCGACAAAAAAATTATAATAATACTTTAAGCTTACTAAAGCTCAAAAATGGTATCAATAGAATCTTACCACTACGTACAATTAAATAGGAAGGATAATCGAGCTCTGACCATGTATTTAAAATATTGAACTTAAACAGTGCCTGATCTATAATTGTAATCATAAACCGAATCTGCAAAGTCAGTTGAAACCCAAGCCACTAGTTGGTTCAGTACACATTATACCCGTAATACAAGGAACAAGTTTCGCATCACTGCTCCTCCCATGCACTAGCTCCATTCTCGCGAATATTAATTTCCAATGCGAAATACGTACTCCGAGGGAATGGGCTGTAATTAATTCTATTTGTGTCCAATATCTGCCTTCATCAATATAAACTTTAGTCCGGATGAAAGGTCAATCATTGCAATGAAAATGCTTTCCGTGCTTTAGAAATGCAATTAATAAATATAATTTGTTCAAATGGGTTAGAAAAGATGTCATGAAATGTATACACATTAAATAACATTTATTTTAAAGATTGAAGTACTTTACGGATCATGCAAATTCATACAATATAACCAAAATGTGTATAAAATAGCACTATCTTAGAACATCAGCTCTACGGCGCGCTTTACAACTCTTCTTTAATAATACTACTGATACGTGACGTCACAGGGAATGAGGTCGTCTCTCCGCATCCAATTATGCCCTAAAACCGCCGGACATAAATTTCACATTTGCGGGATACAATTTGTCACAATTTGCGGTATTACTGAAGTTCCTTTTTTTAAAAGTTTATGTGGAATTTGTACCCTTTGTGTTATTGTAATCGAAACAGGATGAAAGGATGTTTTAAATTTATATTTATGAGTTGGTAGATAATAAAATGTATGCTCAATCGTCGAGAAATATACATATATTATTATTAAAAATGAATGCTTCACTTAAAATGCTTTAGCCTGAAAGACCTTTGACATGTAAATAGTGCATGTTTTCAATAAAAGATCACAAAAAAGGAAACTGTATATTGCTTAGTATTAATTATGATATTATGCTCATGTTTTAGGAAGGAAATAGTATTAGGAAGTCGTTAATATAAAATAATAGTCCCTAAAACGTTATTTGGAAGCGAAGCCACAATGGAGCGGCTAATGAAGCCCTAGCAATATGTCTGACTCACACGTCACGTTACCACGCAAATGGGATTAAACACAGTCTTATTTCCTTGTATCGTTTACTTTTTGCCGATACTTAATACGCTATTATAGAATATTATGTCCGCTTCACCATTAGCGTAAGACGTTATAAATATGTATATGCGTACATACTTAAACTTCCATTAGGTAGATATCTAAATATGTGAAAATAGTAGCAGTAAGTGTTGTTAAAAATGTTTTTTTTATTAAAAGTAGTTTTATAAAAATAAATACGATTTCGTTGTAATGATTAATTTATGTACAATTTTATATTAGTTAATTTTTTAATTTAAAAGAAAATATGGTAGGTAGTACATACTATAATTTACTTCACCTCCATGAATAAATATCATGCGTAAAGCTGATGAGATTAACGTGCGTACTGCTTAACCATACATAATAGTAAAACTATATTAACACTTGAGATAATCGTATCAGACTAAAAATAATAATCATTATAATCGTACGAAGTTTCAACACACTTCTCTCCATACTGAAATCAAATTAGAACAAAAAAATACAGATAAAAATTATGATTGCTTGATGGCATGCAGGAAACACCATGCCCTAAAACAGATGTCCATCTGGAGTGCTTATCTAAACGGATATGTGAGTGTAGCTTTTAATACGTATGTAATGCAATATTATCGCTGTTTATCAACGCCGCCCCGCGCGGGTCGCTTATAACCGCCCGCCCGGCGACGCGCTGGCCTGTACGCCTGTACGCGCCTGCGACGCCGTGTCGCGCGACCACGCAACACTCTACATTGAACACCCGCCAGTGCACAGCCGAGCTCACAACACACTCGGACGCCGCGCCCTGCGCTCGTCCCCCACTTATCAACCGTACCATTAATTGCACATCTCGCTCCGATAAAACGCGACGTTTTATTACCCTACGCCTTTTATATTCATTTTTATTTCGCCATCTAATGCAATTGCAGTCGAGCACTACGAACAGTAATACTTGAGTTGTTTTATTGGTTTTGTGTAGAGTGAACATGAAGGAAAGCGACATGATGGTGAGTTTTATATTTAAACTTTGTTTTTAAATTATAAAAAGTCACGATTTTTATAATTTCAGTATATTTGCGTCGTCATGAAAGTTCCCGTCAAAATATCAATAATTCTACTTATAGATACAGCTTCTACTCATGCGCATTGTGGAGCAATCAACGTCTATTAAACCATTTATACCGGCACAACAGGCATCCAATAAAAGTACACAATAAAAACGCACGATCCTTATTACGATTCTCGTCAATTCGTTTTATTGTTTATATTCGAATCCAATTTATATCTATCGCTTTTAAACTATAATAAATTGCATAAAAATGAAGCGATATTGATTGAACAGCTTCCCGTTACTTAGATAGCGGGAGATAAGATAGTTTATCTTGACCGGAGCCGCTCATTCTGTCCTCGTCAGCGTTATCAGAAAAAACTTAACAAAGTACTTATTGAAGCTGTCCCTAGCACGCGATGAAATTAAATTTCTTTACCACACTCATATTAACAAAAAACAAGCAAGACAAGTAATCAATAAAACTAAACACAATGAATAGGAGTTAACCTAAATATTAACACGTTCAACTTCCTAGGTACAGCTAGAGCAAATAACTTTCCTTTATTGTTTTATAAACAAACGCCTTTGTGTAACATACCTAGGTCGGATAGTGTACAGTATATACCTATGGAAATAACGAGCTTACTCACTTCGAAGTGAATTGTTAATCCATGACGCTATTCCCCTTGAAACCACTAACACGGTAAACGTTAACATTCCCAACTCTAAATAATGAATCACGGCTACTTTATTCTTTAAAAAGATAGGCACACCCGCATAACTACTTATAACATTTACTGCAACTAACAAAGTCGGCAGGAAATAGACGTGAACAATTGAATATAAATTATTTATTTATTAGCACATGTTATATTTAATCACGTAACTTTTTCGTTTAACGAACATATTGTATTATATTCGCCACAAATTGATATTAAGTAAGAATGTCTTCGTCAATTAAGGACCGCGTCTCGAACACCCAACTCTCTAATTATCTCTAGTGGTTTCCCCTAAAACTCCATTTCACTTTAGGAAAGTTACTTACCCGATACCGCACCTTGTTTCACATGGAAAAAGGTTACGAAAATAAACGTCGTATAACGCCATAAAAATAAATATCACACAAATAATCATGGATAGAGAAAACTTATTTTTATAATATACAAGCAAATTGACCGTATTGGATTTATTCTGTGATATTGGATTATAAATCGTTTGTTTCCTTTTTCGTAAATAGGATGGAAAAGCTTCTCTAATTAATTATTAATATTAGACGAGGAAAATAAAGATTCTGGGTCGTTTTCATTTACTTATTTAAAATCCAATGAATATTTGGTAACCACTAATTTAATAACTCCGACAATGCGATATTATATAATTTGATCTACGTGTGTAGTTTGATACCAATCAATCGTTAAATGTATATTTACACACTTCAATATTATTAACATAGACTGCTATAATATTATCCCACATTAGCTCCATAACAGACTAATTACATTCTAACGCGTACCAACTCTTTTCTTCAAATAAAGTGATAGAAGCTGCGGCAAATACACCGACAATGGAACCGATTAAGGGACAAACAACCGTCACTTGTTCAATCTAGATTGACCCAATTTCACACTTGAGACATGTATTCTAGCTTAGAGCATAAGACTATTTCGTTGATTTTGTAAAGCAGTATCAGTATAATGTACATATTTTAAATATTATATTTACTTCCTAAATAAACTTAAAACTGTTTAAATAAACGTATACCGTGTGGTCGTCATACTTGCTCAAAATCGATCAATTAAATTTCCTTAGTTTATACTCTTTATTGAAAAACATATGTAACGTATACTGATTTATCTATAAGTAAGATATAAGATTTAGAAAGAAGGTAGGCGCTCCAACTGTAGCGTGGAACATGATCCCGGCACAAATTGATTGAGAGCGACATTTGATATAAAATTGTGTTGTGATTGATGCGACCCAGCCTCCGCCGCGAACGCTAAGTGCTGTCGTGGTGTCACTATACATACAAGACACTAAATACGTATCGAGCACTAGCTGTATTACGTGTCATGTAAATGCTTTCCGCGCGAGATAAATTGATATTTTATACGCGCATTACATTATTATTACATTTCTCACGACTGTGTGATTTATCGCGATGACACGATTGTAAAAATATCAGCGCCATTTATGTCATAGAACAATTGGATGAGAGTAGGATTAAATATATTGTACAAAGCTATTTCACAATCACTTACTGTTGCAAGTAATACTCTCCATGCTACTTACCCGTAACAAAGAACCAACATATACAGTGTCTATAGTCACATGTCTTACATGGCATATTGGAAGCGATCTGCACTACAAAAACCGCAGTAGCTTAGCAACCTGCGCTCCTCAGCTCTAGCCACAATGTAACACGACGCTTCAGAATAATAGGTTTCAAGATGCCGCCTCTCAAGGCTTTTTTACAATGCTTGCTTTCGCGTGAAACTGACAGCTTGCCCTCAAACTTCACTTAATTTTGCACCCGCTTGAGATAGAGCATATTTTTTAGGTCAACCGGTCGAAAAGGGTGAGGAACTGTGGACAAATTGCTTCACTGGTACGCTTAATTTATTTTACAAATGCGTTTTAACTTTCCTTCCGAATACTGTAAAAATCCCGAAGATTTTCGACTTATTGTCATCCAAGTTGTCAAGTTAATTAAAGTTTATCTTAAAAGCTGATTCTTTATCGTTCTCACGTTAAGGCTTTCGGTAACGATCCAATATATGCACCTATATATTTAGTTTGTAAAGTAATTCATAAATCCATTATATATAGACGTAACAGCGAAACTCTGCTGCAGATCCATCCATCATACTCTGGATTCATAACAAGCATCCCGTCTCTCTGCAAATGTCCCGTGGACGTTTATTACATATGCGTTTACACTATATCTGTAATGTATCTAGCTATGGAACATTAACATATACCTAAGTGTTTATATGAAATATGAATAGATATATATTAATCTTGCTAGTATTAAAATTAATTTCTTATGTGTAATTTATTAAAAACTGTCGTGTATTGAACACTGGATTCGCTATAATTATGTTAAATTAAATGTTTTCAATAAAATTTTAATAGATGAAGAACATTCTAACTATTTAAACACGTCTTGAGATGAAGAGGACTGTGAAATGAAATCCATTCCTTCAACATATCAGATTTTTTATACCTATGTAGCTATGAAATCTGTGTAAACCTTAAAGTTTCTAACAAGCACCCGTGAAGGCATTCCTCAGTAACCACGCCCTCTCAGCGAGTGAACGATGACGTGATTCGAACGCCATATATCGTCGTATAGGGTAATATTATATTGCGGGGCAACTGATAGGAACCTTTTAGCAAAAAATAAGGTCGCCCGTTTATATGAGAGCAAAGGCTTTAAGTGACGGATACTAGATAAATGCTTTCGCGTTTGAGATAGGACGAAACATATAAAAAGCGACATGTCAAAAGTTTGAGCTGGATGCGGTAGCGGCGTATTTAAGTTTGTTCTTTGAGAATATTGATGACGGGTATCATGGATATAATTATCGCCAGTATCGACGAAGTTGTGTTGTGAATTCCAGGACAGTATTTCATTATGCAGGAGTGTAACGGACGGCCAAACTTAGATTGAAGGCGGCGACGCGAGCGCGTGCTTAAACTCAATGTTCGCTAAGTCGAAGATTTATAACAACTTTGCAACGAAACGAACGAATGAAAAAGATAGTAGAAGCAATATTTGTTTGCATTCTGTTTTGTTAAGTAATCTTATTCATGAAAAATCCTTGAATTATAATTTATAATTTAATTATATTAGCTTGACTTTTCACCCTATAATCATGAAGCCTTATCAGTTCACAACGGAAGCACGCACTACGTGTAGGCGACTTCCGCAGCGCGTGCGCAACCCACTGGTGTCCGATACACGATACTGGCCACACAATATCAAATTACAGGTCATACGATATCAGTTGACCATATACCTACCTACCAATAATATAACAATTAAGTACCTAATAAATATTTAACTCAGTTTGACATAATCTAATGATATTTGATCCAATTGGATAATATTTCAGAATGAAGTCTCATAAATATAAATGTGGTTGCTTACTGTTTTATAGTTAAA
Source organism: Colias behrii (assembly GCA_029959065.1). Classification (NCBI taxonomy): domain Eukaryota; kingdom Metazoa; phylum Arthropoda; class Insecta; order Lepidoptera; family Pieridae; genus Colias; species Colias behrii. The sequence goes on from JARWMC010000013.1 coordinate 4,816,226, forward strand.
ATGTTTTATAATGTACAACGCCGTTGTAATATCTCATAACATATATGTAGTACTTGCAGTAAAGTTTAAAGGCAAACAAACCCCGACTTGCCTCTACAACAAGCGCCTAAAGGTTAGTTATTGCCAATAGTTATTGCCAAAGTTAAAGACAGCCCTTATTATCATAACATAATTATTTAGTTTCGAATTTTACACGAAAGGGTGTTGAAATTATTTATATCTGTAATCATTAATTAATAACAACAATACCAAAGTAAAGACGAAATTAAGTTAATTCGATTCTCATAATGGCTCTTCATTTTTTATTTTTGCTGGCATCTTTCCAATTCCTTCTTAATAATTTCATATCAATGAGGTTGTTGATGTTTAAAATTCTTGGTATTTTATTTACTTTTTTCCATTACTGATATTTAGATAAATGTTTGGTTTTAAATGTATTAAAAATATGAAAAAATGAATTAATGAAAATGATTGTAGTTACAATAATCCATAAATTAAAATGATTAGGATTTATACTTAAATATATTAAAAAAGTAGTGCAACTAACTTCGTTCTAAAATCTACTACGTTACGAAATGTTTGTTTACTACATTCCTGAATGAAGTCACCCAACATCAGTGGAGCATGAGCTATTGCAATTAAAACTGTGCAAACGCTGTAACGCTATCGAAACAAGACGTCGATCGCACCAATGATGCTGTAAATCGGTCTATTTTTACCACCCCATCGACCGCGGCCATAACGCTCTACAACGATCCCAGCCTAATTCCAACGCCGATACTAAATTGACGAAATGCTGATTTATTTTTTATTTTATATACAACTTGCTCGCGAGAAATATGATTCATTTTGTTCACCTGAAATATTTATGAGACTATGATGTTCTTGGGAGAGATTAAGACTGACTCTGCGGAGATTTATGTTATATCTTTCTACTCAACGTTTAGTAAATGAATTATGAGCTAACCTAGCTAAACAATTTCTTATGTGTTCTTTTAAAACAGCTCCATATTGTATGTATATTTCTAATACAAGCGTGATGCATATATTAAAAACGAACTTTTGTATAAATTATCTTAAACGGTTCTATCTTCTAAGAAGCAAGCATCGTGGAAGAAATAAATGTAGCAAGAAGACAGAAGAAGAATTCAAATTTTGAAGATTATTAGAGAAGATTGAATATTGAAGATATCTCGGTTCCGGTCACTCACTCAACCTGGGTGTGATGTGTGCATTCGTGCTCGGCCCATCACAACCTCCTTGAGTGAGCGACCGTGTCTGGGGAACTACAATAAGAAGATCTTTTACCTTTTGTAAGTATTATGGAATTGTGAAAGTATTAAGGTTATCAAGCAACATACAAAAATAAATATATTGTAATGGATATGTTAGTTACTGTGAAAATATAAAATAATACAATAGATTGACAAAACACAATCGAATAAAATTCGATTTAAAAAAAATGAGATTCCGTAATCACAGAATTACGAAATTAAACGAAACATTCACTTTTATAATTTCTATAACAATGTACTTATTTTAAGACGATGCTAACTAATTTATCAAAATCTATTAGGTAATCTGCTAGTATTCACATGTGTATCTGCTCAAATAATTCAGAGCATTCACCTCACTTGATGAATATTAACGTATACCAAAGCACCGCAAGATACATTGATCTTCGGACATTCACAGAAACATATACATTACATCGCACTGTATAAATGTATATAAGGATAAGTAAGTTAATAACATGTACCTGAGCTGTATTCAATTACGTTAAATTAGGCTATGTAATGCGTAATTAGTGTACCTTAATTTTCATGTTATACCAGAACAATTTCAGAATCAATCATCTATCTCTCTACTTTTTTAGCAGCACAATTTTGTAAACCAAAGCATAATAAGTGCTGGCGGGGAACATCATTAACCAGACCCGTTACCAGATAACGTGCAGAAATATTGATATGTATACCTTTTAAAACACGTGCATCTAAAATAGAAGCACGAGTGAACAGAAAACAGCCGCCGATCTCGAGGTAATTTATTCGATATTGGCTAACTATTTCGGCGTTTACGATACGGGCGGGGCCATAGTATGAGACGCAATTTGTCATGTACTTTTTATGAACTATTGTATGAAAATCCACATAATCCTTGTACATTTTGCATTGTAGCAAATTATTTTAGTCTTATAGTCAGATTTATTGTTTGGCACTTTAAACAAGTTATGAAATATTTAATCTTGAAGTACAGCAAACTACGACAGCATGTTTGTAATAAAATTTCAGTTCTTTAATGTTTTTATTATATAGTTTAAAAATAAAAAGAAGGCAAGAATGGAGGAAATTTAAAAGAGAGAAACTCATGTTCCAGCATTTTAGCATTTTAAAATACATATATTTAATAATACTAGTATATTCTCTAAAACAACACATTATATTTCTTATTTCTATAAGCATTACCTGCAAAAGTGCTCACGTAAAAGTGTTTGTATAAACGTAGCTACGCACACAGCACGCTTCGCTTCCGTCGATCTGATGCGTTTCCGTTTTTAACTTCCATTGCCTGCTAACGGAAATTGAAAGACTTATGTACATTCATGAAAATATTTAACTCTTTTGGTTTGTTTTACTATTTTGCTTATAAGTCCTAGCTTGTCGATTTTATCTACTATTTATTACATTTTCACGTGCGTGTATGTGTGCATATTGAAATTTTTGTATAGTCAAATCTTAAAACGAGCTATCATCTAAGAATACCACATTCAATTACTACTAATATATACTTAATAATAATGTATATCACATTCAATTACTACCATGATAACGATTGTTTATCCTAAATGATAAATCGATAACTGAAATGGCGAAGCTTTAAGCGCATGCATCACACAATTCGATACAAACCTATCCCACATTATCCTGAGTCGTTATCGGTCAATGAAATGCACAATTGTCAAGACACCATTATCTCCTCGTCACACCTGGCCGCTTTGCATTCGGAATGCTCTTGATAGCTGCAACTGAATGACCTCACATAGCCCATACAGATTTACTATTGTTCTAGTTTATTTTTAATCTAGTGCTCGAATCCAGCTCATTGTGAACAAAATCGCTGGCGAAATTTCTATTTTTATTACTATCATTAATTTAGCTGGGAAGTGCATAACCCAACGTACATACCTAATAAAGAGAATATGAGTTTCGTTTTCAAAGTAGAAATAGAAAACTATTTAACGATTACAGAGTACATAGGGTTTGTATAAATTCGCTCTAAGATACACATTGTCTTACCATCTGTCTATTAGTAGCGATGGCTTATCGAGCCCGCTGGCAACTCTACATTCGTAGCGGGTGCCAAGTACAAGCCTACGCAGCTTAACAGATACGGGTAGACGGCTCTACGTCGTAGGTATAGGCGTATCCGCTCAACGCTTAATGTACTGATGAGATTTCTTTAATATAAAACAGTGTATTCGGTTATTAGGTGAGACAATTTAAAATTCTTTGAATCATGTATTATTGTATTTCATATCTATCAAGCCATTAAATGCATGATTATATTTGTTGCAATCAAATTTAGACCCATTCATTTATAATTATTAAACATAAATTTACAAAACGTTACTTATTACAGTACGAAATTAGCAACTACATTATTTCTAGAAGTTGCAGTTCGATTTCAGAGAAGTTTATCAGATGCAGCTCATATATTGAATACGTTTCGAGCATATTCGTTGCTTGCGGTTTAATTTTGTTGCCGACAATCGAGCTTTGTTGCTCGACTCTGCTATCCAGTAATTAATCAACTAGTTTGCTCAGATCGAGGGGTGTCACTCATTCCAAAGTGTTAATTATTCAACTTTGCAAAGCTTTCCAGTTTCGAACAAACAAAACCAATCAAACACGGCGAAAGGTAAATTATTAGCCTTCTCAACTAATAACATGCATAAGAATTCCCGGCTTTACCTCGAGAAATAACTTGCACCTGTTCGTAATAGAAAGGTAATACGTAACTTGTTTTTCCTGCTGGCTTCAATAAATCCACCGCAACGTAATTCAAGTCTACTTTGTAGATTAAACAAAGAGGGCAGAAATAGCGCTTTTCGCATAAGGTAAGAGCAATTCGAGGAGTCCTTGAGGAAAAGAAGGTGTGCTTTAGTTGAATCTGCATGAGGTATAGTTGTTTACCGTCTCGCCGGTCTCAAGACAATTTATTTGAAAGGTGTCGTGCAATCCACTTCGCTCAGCCCGAACAGTTTGGAATAAACCAATACATCGATATAAATCACTTCAAAAGATCGATTTGTCCGCTGGACACATCTTTAAACAGCGTTTGACGTCAATCGTGTTGTTAAACGTCGATATTCCTATTATTAATGATTTGTTATTCCCAACATTCATACATTTTCTGCGTATTCTGTCAATATATTATTTTATCAGTGCTTGTTAAAATGCGTCTTGTTTATTGTTCTCTTTTAAAACGATTTTATACAACACGCAATATAGAGATAATACGATTGTTTTGACTTTATTACTTAAATAGTTATTGTATTATATGCCGTTAAATTTACTAGAATTTGATGAAAATCGCACTCAATATCACACGTCGAATGATATCGCCGCGATGAATTTCTCAATTAAGAAGGATAAATGGGAAAATAACATGAAATTACATTAAATCGCGGGTTATTTAAGCTCTTACTCTTATTATTTTGGAGATGGAGCGAGACGAGTTTGAAATTTGCTTAATTACGTTATAAAGATAGCGATCTGTGTAAAGTGGGTGCTGAGAGGCGAGGGAACGCCGATTTGTGAACAACTCCGCACGTTCTAAATACCCAATTTGTTTATTTTATGGTTTATCTTTACCTGTATGGTCGTAAACCTACTTAAAGTCACCGCTCTCTTACTAGTATCCCTATTAATGTATTCTAAAAGATATCATATAGACAACAATATAGATACATTGTCATAAATACGTTTTTATTAAACCAACAAGTAAATTTTCCGCTTCTTAGCTATTAAATGTTATATCCAGTTATTAGCACACACGGTAGTCTCAATCTCGTTAACGACGACTGCGATGGTCGCCTGCTGAAATAGAAAACGCCGGTGATTAATTGCCAATTACTCGTACAGCTAAGTCATTTTTACGCTCACTTGCTATACTGTTTAAAATCACCTATTATTTTTACTTTGAATAATCGACGTCTAAACAGTAATATTAAGCGCCTTAAACATTTATTCTTATCTTGGCTCACAAATTCACGTTTTCATAAATTTTAATGAACACTTATAATAGTTTATTACAATTGTTATTGTTATTAATATTTCCAAATTGAAATCGAGATAAGTGTACGCAGAACTCGCAACTGTATCATTTTGGTAAATAACATTATTTAGCTACGGGATATCACGTTGTCTTTGACTTCAAATTGTATTTATTGTAAAAGAAAAGTATCTAAACTTCTTAAAACATGCTGAAGCGCAATTGTCAAGAATTAGATTTAACGTAGAGTCTTAGTAACAAAACGTATGTCGCTGCATGCCCTGAATAAATTGAGAATACCGGTCAGCTCAACGTTCGCCGGGGGAGCAACAACGCTGGAACCCGCGTTTATAGCAATATTACTTAAGTAAAAGGATAGGGTTAGCGTAAATCTTAGTTTACAGTGACTGCTGAAATAAAGTGTTAAAATGTCTTTATATAAGAAAACTGCAAAGTTATTTTAAACGATACAGGATAATGATATTTTATATTTTATTTGGTGAACATGTTTATCTTTAGCCACAAATATTTATGTGCAGTATAAACGACAATGTTTTTCAGTTCGAAGATTTACGATTTTCTTCTCCTTTCCCGACTTTGATGATTGTAATGTTGTGTAGTTCTTATTTATTAACTAGATGAACAAATTGATAAAATCCAAGATAACTCATACGTAAATTAATTGACTCCCGCGGCGTTTTAGTTACTTAAAGCAATGTGAATTCCCCAAAGCGAAATTGTAATTTGCCTAGATATAATCCAATAGCAAGCGTGGTGTAATTGAATATTTTTCCAATTTGTCGCGCGTAATGGGGCAAGATTGAGTTGACGGTCCCCAGTGAGGGGCTGCCCGAAACCCTGTAGTGCGACAGGACACGCCTTTAAATTATATATTAATTTAATGCTTTAAACTATAAAACTTCTTCGAGCAAGTAATTTTAAAGATATCATAACGTTTATGAAGTCCTCATATACTATTATTGATAATAGCATTGTAAATTAATTAAGCACCTCAAATTACGCAATACCCGAATTCATATCTTGTCCCTACATCAATATAGCTGGATTATGCGCTATATTTACTCCCGCATACTCTATGCTCGTCACGCTCTATATTTTGAATTACCCACAAAAAGACCCCATCTTTCATCGCGCGATTTCCTCTGAAATAGGTTTATAATATTGATGTAATACCCACTCAATCATTTGTGTAAAACAAGCGACATAATATTAATATACCTACATTTTCTTAACAGCATTAAATACGCAACTATCCGAAGTAGTTATTAATAATGAAAGAAACACAAATGTTTTTCATTTCAAGTTTTCGACGGAATATTGTATTCGTTCTATTTGCATTTTGACGTGGCAAGGACATCAATCTACGTGATGCCAACTCATTCCAGTGGCGAACAAGCGTGGCATACTAATATTCATCGATCGATTCCATGTAATTCCAGTTATTCCGCTGCCGATTGGATACAAACCAGCATCTTGAATGTGTTATATATACTATGGTTAGACCGAAATACCAGTCTACAGGAGAATTCATCTAGACCGTAATCCCGTGCACTCCTATCGGAGCAATATTGCGTCACCAATTGAAACTAAATCCGTAGTTTCGATTGGTCGTAAATGCACAAGTATTAGCAAAATAACAACCGATAAGAGAAATTTCTATTTATTTAATGAAATTGTTTTCTCTAATGAAACAATGTTTCGTTTATAAGAAAATTTATTCACAAGAAAAATATTAACCATTTTGCATTCGCAACTCTTCGCAGTTTAAGGCTAAACAAACTGCTTATCGCACACCATAAATTGGCGACACGTCGTAAGGCGACCCGCAGTTCGCTTAGCCCAGGCTTTATCAGCATCCTCTCGTAAACCAGAACACGGCGTTATTGCGACTCTCGACAAAATTCCCGAGACTTTTTCATCCCTCGCTCCAAGTATATAATTGTTACTGAACCGACCGATATGTTGCATTCGAAATGCATAATCGGTTTGGCGGCCGATAAATATAATATCTATTTGGCAATGTATTCCATCCGGAACTCATATGAACCAAAAAAACGTGCCGCCTTGAGCAACTTTGTAATTAGAGACCAATCGTAAAACGAAGGGGTTGCGCGGAATGTCCCATCTGATAATGAGCGCTACTGGCGCGGCTCCAGCCGCCGCTCATATTAGGCGGCTCTCTACCGCTATCGTTACGACTTTTACACTTTTACGAGTTGTTTAGTTTAGAGAGCCGGCTGTGTGTTAGCGCTGGCCCTGCCAAATACTGCGTCCGTGGCTCGCCGCTCGCGGTCCACTGCCTAAATATGCCAACCATGTTGTATGTAAATGAGTTGTACATTTCATGCTCGTTTGGCATAACGTGGAGATGTAACCGACGCATGGCACATCATTATCAGTATATTGAATAATTTCCATGTTAGCTTCACATAATTCAAAACTAATTTTATCTAAATTAAAATGTTAATAACATCCCTCTGGCAATAAATTACAGCTACAAGCAATCAGGATTATAATAATAGCTTCATTCTATAATTAATTAATCTATCCTTATGTTGTGAAAATGTGAAAAGGTCAAAAGGACAAACGTGTTACAAAAATTAATCACTTTCAAATGAAGCCCAGCGTTGAAGTTGCACTTCGCTCACAATACGTCCGAGGCCCGCTCTCGATGATATCAATTTTGCTCAGTGGCTCTTAATTAACATTTCTTTTCTTCCCTTTCCACGTGAGTGAAGCATCGAATATAAAACTGAGCGGCTTTGTGCCTCGCGCGGCGCACGTTTCTAGACAAAAAAGAATATTACACCGCTTTCAATTCGAACACACTGAAGAAAAAATATGATCTGCACTTTTGTAAACGCAAATGAGGTTCGCTTTGAAACGTGGGACTTAATTTAAATAACATCGCTGAGCAGGCGCCTACAAGCTCCCGTGTGGAGTTTCTGGTCTCCCATCGGGCGCGTCCCCAGGTGGCGGATAGGGGCAGGCCCCCCAGATATGGGGGGTACCGGCTGTTCAGCCGGCGCGGACCAAAACCAGCGAGGAGGCCGGAGGGCTGCTAAATAATACTCCTAGGTGATGGTATGTGCGCAGCATCACCTAGTACTGGGGTTGGGGCCGATGAGGCCGATGAGGCCGCTGTGGCGCCGAAAGGGCCCAGCCCTAGGTAGCGGCTGGCGGGTGTAACCCGGCAGGCGTACTGCAAACTGGAGAAGAGAGGAGGAGATGATGGAGGCAAGTTCTAAAAATAAACTACCCCAGGAGGGTACCACCAAAAGTGGAGAATCCCTCCCTGAGTCTAACTCAGGCTGCCCCACGTATTCTGGGGGGGGCAAAAACTTGCGTAAAGACACTGAGGAGGTGGGTTCCCAGGCCCCCTCGGTGCCAAAAGCTACTGGATCAATCGACGACCTTGGCAATCGGACAATGGAAAATAACGATATGCAAAGCGATACGGATTTTGGGGTAGGGACGCGCGCTCAAATGGAGCGAGTGAGAACAAGGGGGAGGAAGGCTGGACCTAGTGGAATGTCTGCGGCAACGTCTGTAGACAGCCTCATGACGGTCCAGTCATATGAAGAGGACCGACTGTGGGCGAAGCGCAAGCGGTCTTCTGGAGCGAGCTGCTCGGGCTCCTCCACAGAGGGACGAACGCGCACGGCCAAGAAGGGTGCCAAGAGGGGCAAGGGACGCTCGTCAACATCGCGTACACCTGCGGCCTCTGCAAGGAAGGCTCTGGCGGAAATGGTTGCCGCAAGGAAAGCTCTTGTGCTCGTAGGCGGCAAGCCCGAGTTCGAGACTGAGCGAGAGACCCAGGTCTCGAGAAGCTCTCAGGCTGCGGACCCAGAAGCCGGCGGCGGGCGGACCGACAACGACGAATCGACCGTAGCCCTCCGGCGCCGCATTGAGGAGAATCTTGCGGTCATAGAGGCTAAATCCTCAAACCTGAAGGGGACGTCGAAACGGACCCTAAAGGATGCGTCGGAGGCGATCCAAGAGGCGGTAGCACTACTTGTGCAGCGCACCGCCTCCGAAGAGACACGGCGGCTCCAGGCCGACAACACTCGGCTGCATGGGGAGATTTCAGCCCTCCGCAAGGAGATGGAGGAAATGAAAGCCGCGCTTGGGGGCGCACATCATGCGCAGCAGCAGCAGATGGCCTCCGATCTGACCGCGAACATCATGCGGCAGGTTGGAGAAATGGTTAGCGCCCGGTTGGAAGTGCTGGAGGAATACCTACCTCCAACAAGGCGCGTAAGGCCGCCACTGGCGGCGGATAATAGGGCTGAGGGGATAACGGCTAGCCAAATACTAACCGAGGACTTCCCTCAACTCCCTCCTCCAAAGGCCACTAAGAGGGCGCCTGCAAAAACGGCAAATAATAATCAGGGCGAAAAGCGGGCTGTTGCACAGCCTGTGGGGACCGGTTCGGCCTCAAAGGCCAACCAAGGAACCGCCAACCAAGGAAAAGGGGGAAAGAAAGCGGGGCTGCGTTCCGAAAAGGTTGCCCCGCCTACGTCATCCGCTCCCCAGCAGCAACTGCCTAAGCAAGGGTGGACTCTGGTGGAGAAGAAGAAAAGGAAGAAAAACAAGGCGGGGGCTAAAACACGAGGAAGGGCTCCTAAACTCCGCTCTCCCACGTCCTCGGCTGTGGTCATAACCCTGCAGCCGGGTGCGGAGGAGCGCGGTGTCACGTTCGCCTCGGTTATGGCTGGGTCCCGACAAAAGATCGACCTCGCGGCGATCGGCGTCAGCGCCCTGCGCTTTAAGCGTGCCGCCACCGGGGCCAGAATTTTGGAAATACCGGGCACTACCAGTGCAAAGGAGGCGGACGCTCTTGCGGTTAAACTACGTGAGGTGTGGGACGAAGATACCATCAAGGTATCCAGGCCGGTAAAGCGCGCGGAGGTTCGGGTCACTGGTCTCGATGATTCGGTGGCTGCCGAGGAAGTTGCAGCCGCTATCTCCCGGGTGGGGGAGTGCCCCGCGGACCAGGTCAAGTGTAGTGGTCTGCGCGTGGGCTCGAGGGGCTCCACCACGGCGTGGGTGAGTTGCCCGGTAGCCGCTGCGAAAAAGGTGGCGCAGGTTGGGCGCATCCTTGTTGGATGGGTCTCCGCGGGGGTCACGCTTGGTGCAGTGAAGCCGCAACGCTGCTTCCGGTGTCTGGAGGTGGGACACGTAAGAGCCATGTGCTCGTCGCCGACAGACCGAAGCAACGTCTGCTATCGATGTGGCGAAAATGGGCACAAGGCTGCAGGGTGCTCTGCAGCTGCTCATTGTGCTCTCTGCGCCGATGCAAAACTGCCCGCGGGACACCGTCTCGGGGGCCCGGCATGCAAAGCTCCTAAGCGGAAGAGAGGAGGCCAGAAGCGCGATAGTCCGGTAGTCGCATCGCGTTCTCGCCCTGTGCCATCCGAGGCGCCCGTGGAGGAAGAAGGAATGGAGACGTAGCGATGGCCCTCCGCTTTCTTCAAGCCAACATCAACCACTGCGCTAGAGCTCAAGATCTGTTGCTCCAGAGTCTGGCGGAGTGGATGATAGATGTGGCGGTGGTAGCTGAGCCATACTCGGTACCTCTCCGGGATAACTGGGCGGGGGACGTGGATGGCTTGGTGATGTTGGTGGCACAGGGTGGTGTGGTCATGGAACGAGTTGTCCGGCGGCGAGGTTGCGTCTCGGCCTCGATCAGAGGATACACGGTGGTTGGAGTATACTTCTCTCCCAACCGCGGACTGGACGAGTTCGAGCAGTTTCTGGCAGAGCTGGGGGAGCTGATTGAACTCGCCCGTCCACAGCCTATACTCCTGGCCGGAGATTTCAATGCCAAGTCAATGGCATGGGGGTCTTCGGTGAGGAATACGCGGGGAGCGGTGTTACAGGACTGGGCGGTTGCGGCCGATCTCTCGGTTCTCAATCGTGGGTCGGAATTAACGTGTGTGAGGCAAGGGGGTGGATCCATCGTTGACGTTACGTTTGCAAGTCCCCCCCTTGCACGGCGAATCGAAGATTGGAGGGTGGTTACCGATGTGGAGACGCTGTCGGACCATCGCTATATCCGCTTCAGCGTCTCTGCGCCCTCGATGGCCTCCAGTTGGTCTTCCCTGATTGATAGTCGTCCGCGCTGGGCACTTCGGAGTCTCGACAGGGATCTTCTAATTGAGGCTGCCATAGTGCAGTCGTGGTTGCCTGCGCCACAGGACGGTTCAGTTGAGGATGAAGCAGCATGGCTGGCAAACGCTATGGTGCAGGTTTGCGATGCGTCGATGCCCAGAGCCCGCTCAACTCCGCGCAGACGTCGGATGTACTGGTGGTCCGACGAAATCGCCCAGCTGCGCAATTCCTGTGTGGCTGCGAGGCGGGCGTACACCAGACACCGTCGCCGGAGATGGCGCGACGAGGAGGAGGAAACGCGACTATATGCCGCTTATAGGGAGTGCGTGACCGCTCTGCAGGAGGCAATCGGCAGCGCTAAGGACCGGGCCTGGGACGAGATGCTTGAGGGCCTAAACCGAGAACCATGGGGTCGGCCGTACAAGCGGGTAAGGCAGAAGCTTCGCCCGTGGGCCCCTCCCCTGTCTCAGTCCCTCGAGCCTCGTTTACTGCAACGGATTGTGGCAACCCTGTTCCCAGAGAGGGGAAGAGATGCCTTATCAACGGCGGCGACGCCCGAAGAACAGGAGCCTGCAGGTGTATCTGTTCCGGATGTCACCCGAGACGAAGTCGAGACAGCGGTGGGGCGACTCAAACAGAGGAACACCGCCCCAGGTCCAGACGGAATCCCTGGCCGAGCCTGGGTGCTGGCGATGGAGGCTCTCGGACCCCGAGTAGAGCAGCTTTTTTCAGCCTGCCTTCGGCAGGGCCAATTTCCTCGCAGGTGGAAGACGGGGAACTTGGTCCTGCTGAGGAAGGATGGGCGCCCGCAGAACTCACCCACTGCCTACAGGCCCATCGTACTGCTTGACGAGGTGAGCAAGCTTTTTGAGCGCGTTTTCGCAGCTCGCCTCGTCAACCATTTAGAGGGAATTGGTCCGGATTTAAGCAATAACCAATTTGGCTTTCGCCGAGGTAGGTCTACGCTCGATGCCATATCGCGTGTGAGGGCGACTGTGGAGAGCGCAACCGAGAACGGCGAGGTTGTTCTGGCGGTGTCCTTGGACATCGCCAATGCCTTCAACACCCTGCCGTGGGACAAGATCTTAGACGCTCTCCACTTTCACCGCGTTCCGAAATATATGATGCGCCTACTGCGATCATATCTTTCGGACAGGGCTGTGGCGTACCCTACTCGGGATGGGTGGAGTGAGAGGGAGGTGTCGTGCGGTGTTCCACAGGGTTCAGTCCTCGGACCTCTCCTGTGGAACATTGGATACGACTGGGTCCTGCGCGCCGCAAATCTCCCAGGTGTCGGCGTAACCTGTTACGCGGACGACACCCTGGTGACCGCGCGCGGTGCCTCGTATAGCGAGGCGGCTCTCCTGGCTGCTGCGGGGGTGGCGGACGTGGTGTGTCGCATTCGGCGGCTGGGTCTGGAGGTGGCGCTGGAAAAGTCAGAGGCTATCTTCTTTCCCGGCCGTCGAAGGCTACACAGCGCCGGATCGGAGATCAGGGTCAGCGGGGTGCCCATCAAGGTTGGATCCACAATGCGGTACCTAGGCATTGTGCTGGACAGCAGATGGAAGTTCGTGGAGCACTTCCGTCGCCTCGCCCCCCGACTTGTAGGGGTGGCTGGGGCACTGGGAAGCTTGCTCCCGAACCTTAGGGGTGCCAGGGGTGGGTGTCGCCGTCTGTACACAGGCGTAATCCGCTCCATGGCCCTCTACGGGGCCCCCATCTGGGCAGACGCCCTAAGCGCCCGTAATAGACCATTCCTGCGGAGACCGCAGCGGGTCATGGCACTTAGGGTAGTGAGGGCGTACCGCACGGTCTCATTCGAGGCAGCGTGCGTGATGGCCGGGACGCCCCCGTGGGAACTGGACGCCGAGATGCTCGCGGACGTGTATCGCCGCGTCTCGGCGTCCAAGTCGCTTGGGTTCAACCCATCTTATGAAGAGGTTGAACAGTGGAGGGCTGAGGCTATCGAACGGCGGTTCCGGGAGTGGGAACGCCGGCTCGAAGAGCCCAGCGCTGGAGAGCGGACGGTCGCAGCAATTCGACCGGTGCTGCGAGAGTGGTGCGACAGGCGGCATGGGGCCATAACCTTCCGCCTTACACAGGTACTGTCTGGGCACGGTTGCTTTGGGCGGTATCTGTGTAAAGTCGCGAGGAGGGAGCCCAGCATGGCTTGCCACTGGTGCGCCTGCCCGGAGGACACGGCAGATCATACACTTGCCGTGTGCCCCGCGTGGGCTGAGCCCCGTGCTCGCTTGGTCACGGTCGTCGGGCCGGATCTCTCTCTGCCCTCCATTGTTAGCGCAATGGTGGGCAGCGACAGATCCTGGCGCGCGGTGATCATGTTCTCCGAGGACGTGATCTCGCGGAAAGAGGAGGCGGAGCGGGTTCGCGAGAGGGATCCTCACGCGGACCCGATCCGGCGCCGACGTCCTATTGGGCGTCGTCGTCGCGTTGCGGCTGATTTACGCGGCCGCAACCAGCCTCCTTGACGAGGGGCGCCGGGCGATGGAGTGGGGATTTAGTCCATTGTCCGGTGGGATGAGGCGGCGTGAGACGTGTTCCGCTCACGCCGCTCCATGAGGGTAGAGCTGGCAGGCTCTTAGTTTGTTTGGGCCCGGCGACGGGCTGCCGCTGATGGGGTCACGGATGAATTCTACACATACCCGTGGCCCCGTCGTTGATGCGGCTTGACGGAACACAGTGGGGTTTTGGTCGGTAGGAATCCGACATAACCCACGGCCTCTTCCCCGGAAGCCGTGGGTATCTATGCAAGATTTCCCCACTAAAAAAAAAAAAAAAAAAAAAAAAAAAAAAGGCGCCTACAAGCTGAAAAACTTAACGAATACGTGTTAAAAACGAAGTACCCTAAAACAATATTCTTAGGTCATTTCATACATTTTCATTCGAGAATTTAATGGTTTCAAGTTAAATGAGGATAAATTTTAGTTAAACGTTACACTGTACGTTACAGGGTGAATTTTTCTCATACTTTGCAAAACAATCTACATAAAACTATATCGAGAAGATGCAATATAATATATGATTTGTGCAAATAAAGTAGAAGCAGTGAAGTTATATGAAATGAAAATTGAAAAATAACACTCAGGGTAGACGATTCGTTTCACAAATAAAAGAGCAAGATAATATCAAATGCATAATATCACATAACAATAGTACTATATCTGAGGGACTACGACCGAGTACCGACGTTGCGGCGACCTCTGGATTGAACTCTACCACTCCTAGTTCAAACGTTGACCTTTCATGAAGATTTCATAAAAATAATTGAATTACAACATTTGTTTATTGAATCTTCTTCCGAAAATCATATTCGGAAAATGAAGTTGTGAAAAACAATTGTTTTATTATACAAAATAAAAACTTTAACTTAAAAAAACTAAAGCTAATTCCCGGTTTTATCTGATGTATTCTTAAATCGTACTAACTCATCGTACTAATCGTACTCGTAATCGTATTAACCAATGCAACAATTATGTGAAAGAGCCACATGAATTCTAATTGAGAATGTACCAATAGTACCTAAGTTCTAAAATGTTCGCAACTATTGCATCATTTAATATTAAAAACGCTGCAATACATGCAGAACAATCAGGGCAGTAGTAAAATATTAGGACATTACAAGAGCCAAAGAACAAAGAGCTTGCGGGCAAGCACCCCGGAGCAGTGTCCTCCAGAGCTTTGCACCCTGCACTCGAGATAATACTCCTTTACGTAACACCAGCTTAGAACGAACTGGAAAATTGTAAAAACAGGATTATCGTATCGCTGCCCGCAATAAAAATATAAAAGTTCAAAGTTCTAGAAGTCGTTCTATCTTGTAACGTTCACATTTGATTTACGGACTGATTCTTTATAGCTGAATTAACGAGCAACTTTAACTTGGAAAAGAATGCAGTTTCTTCAATGAGGAAATTATTATATCATAAACCTTATGTATTATTAAGTCACTTGCAAGTTGTATTGTAAATAACATAACTATGTTTATGCAGTATTCTATTATGTTTATATATAATAGACAAGTATTTAAAAATACAAACGTAATTCTATCGATAAATGATTGATATCAATATTTTTTAATTAACTATTTTTTTTAAATTAAACATTTATAATAGAATATGTACGCCTATAACTAAACAAAATTTTCTACTGTCTATAAAAATAAAGCACTATCATTTCAACGAAAAGCCACCTACAAACATTGTATACAAAACAACTCCTAAGCTTGATTTATTACCTAAAATTAATCTCAAGAAAATGTATAAGTTAGTGTAAAAAGTAAGAAAAATCACTTCGAGGTGACGGCGACGATATTGAAATATACCTTTCATATTTTGCATAGACGTACCACGCGGATTACGTTTACCTCCTTTCAAGGGAATGTAATAAAATTCAGCTTAAAAGTGCCAGTAACTACGATCAACGCTTTCAACTCGCCGACAACCGAACGACGATAAAAACGGATATTAATAAACGGGCTTCGGTAATATTTTACAAAAATATGTTATAAAAGGAGGTAAGAACTGTCTCAAGCATAAGTAATCTCATGAAAAATTAGTGACGCGAGCAGCGAGACTCATTTTAAATGTATCAAGAGTTTACCCGGACTTGCAGCGCTGGCACCGGCGCGCCCCTGAAAACAATCCCAACTGCGTTAATCACTTATTTACGTCCCGGGTCCACTTCACCAGAGTATTTCTAATGAACGTCGAGAATTCCGGGGAATCCTAATGAACCGTGGGAATTTCAATTCTAATGAAGCGAGCTGAAACTCAGTGTAGACGATGGGGGGATTATTTTTCATCGGTTCTTGAATCTAATTGATCGGCCTACTTGGACATTGTTGCGATGCGTCGAGAGTGACACGGGAAGCTATTTCACCTGAATCCGCCGGATATATCTCGAGGCGCGGAAGCAGAGACCTACGACTTAATCGGTTTGTCATTTCCGACCTATCGACCGCCTTCACGCCATTCGAATACTGATTAGTATGCTTATTCATCTCATTTCATTTATAAAGCAAATTGTCTCCAACGTGTATTAATAGAAATTCTTCTCAATCTTAAACAAATATGTTCTTATGTTCTTTACTGTCTTAAAGTTTACACGAATGTTTTCCAAATCCAAAAAAAAACATTTCTAATCTCAATCGTGCAACAAAACTTAAAAGTAATGAATAGAAAATGGCAGTCGACGAGAGTTCTTTTCTGAGACAAAACTTTGTTACTAGACACGTTCTGCGTTGCGCCCTTTGCTCTAAAACTTGAATTGGCACTTTAACAATTCAAGACAAACGCTTTTAGCGCTGGATGTCGAAGGAGCTGTAAAAATAACCTGACACTTCGCACTCTGGCTGCATCAGCGGTCACATCAAACAGTAACATTGACTTAGTGGATAGGGTAATGGGAGAATAAACAACGAACAGACAATGTAATATATAACTAACTATTTAGGAATATATAATTTTTAACTACTATGAATTAGATTTTTTATAAATTATTACTTTAGTTTAATCTAAAATATTAGTTTCTGGTTGGTACATAGAAACTCTATATTAATTTATTATCAGTATAGATAATGCAATGGATAAAAATATTGTTTCTAACTTTTAATCTATCAATTATTATAATTAATCTAGCTAATATTTTAACTTTCTTGAAAAACATTTCCTGAATTAAGAGATAGCATTATTATGGTGGTGGGATGGGATGTATTTTATTTAACAGTAGTTAGCGAAAAAAGAACTATTTTTCTTAAAATAACTGAAGTAAGTAAATATTATACAAAATGAAAATATAAGTAATGCGACAATTTTCTCTAAATAGCTATGTTGTCGACAAAAGAGCGTCTTAAGTAAAGACTAGTTGGGGATGTTCCAACCGCATATTTTCACAGTAATTTTGCAAATTTATGACCAGCGAAAATGAAGAAGCAAATAGCTTAAGCATCCATGACACTACTAGCTCACTCTTCTTAATATTGTCATACTTAACTGTAGCGTATTTATGCATAAGTTATAAATTACAATTGGAATGTAAATCTCATTTATTTTGCAAGCATAAGATCATAATGAAATTAATAAATTATCGATAAATTAATTTACTCTTTCATCTTTACCGCTCTACAAAGCCACGCCCTTCAAGGTTCTCACAGCAGACGCCTCAAGTTTCCAATTATATCTCTTTCAGTTTAGCCAACTCATATAAAAGTTCTAACTACCCGTGTCTTTAACTAGATCCCCACGATGCTTCATGTAAGACTATAACCATTTGAAACTTATCTATATCCACTTATATTGCACTCGTCGTCGTCGCTGCTTTAATTTAAAAAGTTATTACTCGCCTTTCCAAGCCATCTTTCTATATTTTAATTTAAACGAAATCATTATATTTTAAACACCAGAACTACAATTCATAATTTATTCTCCATAAAATAAACATCTGTATCGATGAACACTGAACTACATACATAATTCAACTTAATAATATTGCTTATTGAAACGTATTAAATATAAATCAACGCAAAATGACCGACTGTTTAAAATTGCGAATAAACAGCATGCGGTTTCATTGTTTTTTTAATGGCACGTAAATTCGCTGTTTGTCTTGTATTCAGTACAGAACCGCAGCTTCATTTCACTGTTATAATACTGATATTTTGCGATATTGAACACGAATCAGAACCGCAGTCACGATACGGTTATGAATATCAAAAAGTGCTAACTCTGATCGCCAATGCAATCGTGTTACTGAATTAATATCGTTTCAATTTTGCAACAATTCCATGGCGGAAAATGTCCGTACGTAGCGAGCGAGCGGTAATAAGCTATTAACGTCATAACAAAGTTACTCTCGGCTTAATTCTACCTTCCAGCGTTGGACCAGACGTACAAACTCGTCGTATATCTCCAATTCATATGTTCTGGTGTCGGCCTAAAAAGAAAAATTTATGCTTTACCATTGGTAGTTGAAAAAATAATATATTTATAATATTTACCTTCGAATAACATAGATAAAAAATAGTTATAATAAAATATACCTGACATCAAAGTAAAGGTAACGTATTTACCTAAAGATATCGTACCGTATTTCAAGAAAATTCGATAAATTCCATGAAGCATCTGGGGTCTTCGGCCGCCTACATTCAAAGAAGCTATTAGTGAAACATGTCGATAAAGGGCAATTAGGATCTGACACCTTCACGTTTCATTGTTGCCTGTCCTTTGCTCGACTCTAGCTCAATTTCACATGTAAGTATACTAAATGTATATGGCAATCATTTTCAAACATATTCATTATAAAAAAAAAACCATTTCAAAATTATGTTTGATCATTACTATTACATACTTGAAGTAATTTAAATGATAGACGTTATTCGTCCATCCGCCAGACATATTGCATTCAAAGAAGTTACATCGTATGGAAAATTAGTATAATTTCAAATCGAGATATCGTCTGGAGAGCAGCGTATCCTTCATTGAAAGAGTTGCATTAAATCCCTTTCTCCATCAAAGAATCGAGAGATAGACTACTATTGAGTCCCCAGTGCACATCAATGCCTATTGCCACGTCGCTTATCTACAATATACGGCGCGAGGCGAGTGCAGCGTCGCCGTAGGAGACGAGGATTTCAATGAAATACTCCTACATACGTATAATTTGGTGCAGTCAATGGTTATAGCCCTCGCGTTAATACTTAAAGATATGCACCCAACAACTAATAGAGATATGCATATGATTAATTGATAAATTCTATCCAATATAAAATATGTATTTGATAAATTATAATATAAAGTTTCAAAAAGTATGTAACCAAGTTTCATGTTTTAATTCTATCTATCTTCTGTCTATTCTTTCTGTATACTAATCGATCGATATTTTCAATCGCCTCATTTCAATTCCTACGCGAAATGAGATAGCACGTCCATACGTCCATGAGGTTGACATTCGTTTTGACAGACGATTGGTATCGGGAGGTTCCTAGCACGCCACAGGGGACTACATCCCGCTGACATTTTATTATTTTTATGCTAATTCCCCTTTCGATCGTGAAATGAATTGTCATAATAAAAAATCTTACTCGTGTAGAGAAGTGGTAAAATACAATACTTCGGCGCTTTTCTCCTCTCGTCAAATTAACGTAAGAAATAAAATTATATTTTATTCGTGTTATTCCTCCACTTTTAAGTTTGAACATCTTGGGCGCTACATAAAATGTAACTCGGTGTAGGGCGGAGAGTACTGACGAGTAATTTTAATGGCACGCTGACAGATTATTTCAGAAAATTAAATTTTAGCTCGTTGGACACAGACCATAAAGTTCATGCTTACAAATCTCTTTGTTATGACATCGTAACGAGATTATGTCCGTTTCGTCGTGAAGACGTCGTCGCTGTGTCGTCATGTCGCATGTTTTATTATTTCGTGCAATAAACGTGGGCCCGTCCGCTTCTACCAAATTATACGGAAACATTTCACTGTTATTATCGAATACGCATTGTGTGAGTTTATAACCAATAAATCAGCATACTGCGTAATAAACGATCCTAATATAGACATTTTGTGTGACAAAGAACATTATTCAAAATCTTTATTTCAACAAAAACATTTGAATGTAAAAACCCCTTTACCTTTTTCTTAATAACAAACTTTGTTAAAGTTTCCATCATTAAAGTCTATATTGAACTCTGCGTCAATCGAGAGAAGTCAATCAAGAACTACGTTAATTTGTAATTTCTCGATAACTGTGAGTCGCTTAGCGACAAGGTAGCCGTCAGAGACTTGCCGTCACTTGCGTCACGTGGGCACGTGCTCTAACCCACTCCTGCGTTGATCACGTGTTTCAACATTCACCCTTTAAGTTGGAAACTGAAGGCTTCTGTTTACCCATAACTCGAAATCGCCATAACGTGCCAGGAAGTCCCTCGAAACCACTCGCTAACTTTAAGGGTTACTCACGTTTTCGAGTAGAAAGACTTTTGTTTTTCGCAAACAATACAAGAAGGCAATTTTGTTTTGAAACTTTTTCTTACATTCTTTCGTTTCTTGTTATTATGTAATTCCAACTTCCAACTTATAATTTTTATTTTACAATTAATATAAACTCTACTAGTTGCTTGTTTATATACCAAGTTAAAAACACTATCTTAATACTGAACATAGATCTAAATCTAGGTTCATTGACCTTTTTGTATAGAAAGATTTATGTGCCAAATTAAAATGAGCCATAACTTATTCTGCATTTAACCACATCCATTGTTTCCGCGTGACATTAAAACATTGAGTTGAAAATGCGGTTGCAAATTTCATCAAAGGGGTGCAATTAACAACTTGTCTGTTATAGTGCAAAATAACGAACCATGTTGTAATGACAATAATTTTAGAGCGGTTTTCATCAACTGTGATACCAAAATATTTCATTATATGACTCGATTACATATTTAAACATCACTTAAAATTATACTGACACAAATGAAAATTCAGTATCGTACATAGACTGTCCCATATTTCCCCTGTGACCCCTAATAACGTTATTGAAATAATAATTAACAGCAGCAACGGTCAGAGTCCATGTTGGTTAGTTTTAATTACCTGCGAAAACGATATTTTATACGACAAAACGTGTCACGCGAAAATGAACTTCATATTAATTCTGAAAAGAGTGTCGCATTTTGTTATTGTATGCATTTAAAAGTTTTTCTATATGGAATTATTCAACTGAATCAATTTTCAGTTTGTTTATTTAAGTTATAATAATATTTATTAACATTTTGTTATTTTATCTTTAAATCTCGCGTTGTTAAAATGGACGATTGTAGACATAACCCGTTTTATTGATAGCATAACCTTAACAATACATGAATAATTAATGTAATTGAGATTAGTAATTGTGTTAGTTCTCTGATTAAAATTGCGTGCAGGACTAATGAAGTCGCTTTCTGGACATGACAACGCATAAATCCAATGTAATAAGCGCAGCCTGCGTTAAACACGTCTGAGTCGACAAAATGGTGTGCAATGAGATTATTCTATTACGAACAATTTCTGCTTAAATACTGCTAATAAAGAATACATAAGCTTTGCTTTCAATTAAAGCGACTAGGCATTTTAATTTACATTTCATCTCTGGTGTTATATAAGTGGGGATGATTTTTATGGTCTTAATAAACGTTATCTACATATTTTAATTAAACTTTCTAATTAAATCCTTGCTTATAAAATTGATATTTGTAGAACTTAACGTAACATTTATTGACACATAAAATGATGTGAGTAAGTTATGAAAGCTGCGCAATAAATTTAATTAATTTCATGAATAGAAATCATAAAGAATAGTTGTAGAGTATAGCAAAATATTGAATATCCATTTTTGTCCACAGTTTATCTCAAAGCCGGCGCCCCTCCCAGCTGGACCCGCACGGCACCAGGAGCGTGCTGGCGCGAGCCCTCGACGTGTGGGAGCAGGCGTCGAGACTCACCTTCACGGAGGTCAACTCAGACGACGCGGACATCGTGGTGTCGTTCGCTAAGTAAGACTTTTATTGATGCTTTTCAATTTCCATACACTGTATACCTTGTTTCTAAGCTTTAGTGACACCTAATAATAGCCACTTATTACTAATAGTCGAAATAAAAAGTTAAAATAAAATGAATGACGAACACATTCCATAAGTCGTGTTATAAGAATTAATACAAAACATCTTAAAGCAGTCTTAAATTCGCTTCTTGATTTATTGCGCTGATAATAAATAATAATCAAGCACGGATTTGGAGACACGTCCTATCCATTTTAAGGGGATTTGCGAGATCTCGTGCGAGGCATCACAATAAGCTACGGACAATATAACGTAGCGACGTTAAGAAAAAATCTACACATTTCATCTTGAATTCAAAAGTTATGCCGTAAACATATATCTAACTAAATGAAACAAACATCAAATCATCCAAGGCACAAAATGATTTTTAACAACAATACAAGTATAACACTTATTTAATTAATTTTCTAATACAAGTCATTACAATTCTTACATAACAAGCATAATAAAGCACTTAATTATTCACTTCAACGTTTACGGCGTTTTATTGTTACAAAATAAAAAAATAACATAATCATTATATTATATATGTTCAGAGAGATTTACAATATACTTCCAATGAACCTTGAAAAACTCCTTTGAATATAACAATGGTTAGCAAACACTACCTTAGTCGATCGTTTCTTTTTCAACCTGCAGCTTTACCTTCACGATTCACTTTCACAGTACCGACGTGACTTGCCAAACTCACTTTGCTATTGATCTAATAGTCCTACAAACGGCAAATTGCGTCGTGAGAACCTTCTCGAAAGGAAACATCTTACTTGAAAATGATTACAAAAAAGTAATGGTGCCTACGCTTGTTATCGATAGAACTTTATAAAAGGATCAGGCTTTGCGTTGATGGAAATTAATTTATGGCGTCTTCTTGAGGTTCATATTCTTTAATTTAATTTTTGTTTATTTTTTTGAAAGTTAATTACATTCTCAATCTCTCTCTCATGTAATTCGTAACTTCGTAGAATATCGTAGCACTGCTACGAAAGCTATCTTAACATTAAAAGTTTTATAATTAAAATCCCTTTCAACATACGAAATTTTGAGGTTCCAACTCCGCCTTAATCAAATGTTATTCGAAGTAAGTAAAACTTAAAAATATTACGAAAAATAACAACATCGTGAACTAAAGTCGAGAGTTGCATGTGGAATGAGCGGCGGGCAAAGTTTCCCTTATTAGATCACCGTTGACGACGATATGAGAAAGTACCGTCAACAAAAACCACAAACGAGGAAATATTGCGACCGCCATATTGCGTCGTTGCAAACTTGCAGTACCAACTTTTATGGGCGTTATAGGTTTTCAACTACCGATTATTTTAATACCTTATACTACACAATAGTTACACTGATTACCATATTTATTCATACAGACACAGAAGCATTTTTCTATTACTTATATACAATTTGTATAATTTTATGATAATAGATACATTATTTTACAACTATACTTGATGTAAATATTCATATTCGCGACCCCCCAACATTGATCAAAAAGAACAACACCCGTTCGTAAAAAGAACAACTTTATGAAATGTAATAAAAGCCACCATTATATTAAAATTGTTAACAAAGCATAAAACCTTTTATAAGTTAATTAAAAACCATTCTCATTAATTCCATAGTCGTTCACCCATAATTCCCACATTAGTTGTTAACCTCCTTGAGTTTATTCGCTCCAATGATCATTTAACAGTGAACACAGAAAGCACAGCACTGCTCAATGTATCTACAAGATTTACTGCTCTCATAAATGTAATATTACTCGAGTAATAAGGCATATATGCAAGTTAACTGCGTTCTGAAACTTGCAAGTGGCATGCATGCAATTACTCAATGTGAATCTAATATCTTTATCTATTTAAAACATTTATTCATTTTATATTAAATTGATAAATATTTATTGTAAAGTAGGTAAATGTTATAGTTTTAGAATAACTTTAATAAAGATACTTATCACTCTACTTCATGATTACTACATAGTACATACTGTAAATATCCAAATAGTAGCTTATACAGGTCAATTGGCAAAGTTCGACTATCTAGCAGCAGCTTCTGGGCAGCTTTAATATTTTTTTTTTTCTTAAAGCTTTTTTTATTCTTGGGCATATTTAATTTATTAAATAATTAATCATAAAAATCTAATATTATTTAATACATATAATAGATTTAAATACAGTAAAACATTTGATATGCATATAAAACGGCAATTGCATATAAAATTTAATTACAAAATTGCACCTACTCAATCTGTCATAGTCACAAAAATCAATAACACTAGCAATATCCCTACAAAATATTCATAACGTAGAACGAGGTCTTTCGTTGTTTTGTCACGGCAAAAATGATTAGGTGGTTAGTGTCAGTCACAACCCCGGGGAGGCAAGTTTGATTGCTCTGTACCTACGCTCGTCCACACTTGTTTGTTGCGGAATGAATATATTACTCTAGACCAACTATTCTCATTATAAGTCTATGTATTAGAGATTTAGTAATTAACTTTATACACCTAATAAATAATAACAATATACCTATAATAGAGTAAAAAAATACAAAATAGTATTAATTGGTTTCTATGTTTAAAATAGTGTTTACTATATTCATGATTTTTTTTACAGACGTTTCCATGACGACGCATATCCATTCGATGGACGCGGGTCAATTCTTGCGCATGCGTTTTTTCCTGGAACAGGGCGCGGAGGAGATGCACACTTCGATGACGAGGAACTGTGGTTACTGCAACCCAAAAATGATGACGAAGAAGGTAGGAAGATCATTCTATCAAATGTACCCGTTTTTCAGGTGAATTTGCGTAACATTATGAACAGAAATTCTTTTGGTAGTCTGAGCTTTTGATATAATTATATTGTTAGGCGGTTACTTTATAGGTAAAATGAAAATGACTAATATGATCATTATCAAAATTTTAAATCGTTTTAGAAATGAAACTGATTACTGACTATCAAAAATAATTTCTTCTCATTACGACATGGTAATATGTACCTAGGTATAAAGATAAACATGTATGTTGAAAAGCGGCCTATTCTCAGTTATATTCCCGATAATCCTATACATGTGCACAGCTTAAATCGATGCACACGTGTTCCCTAAGCTCTGTAAACAGCTAATACACACTAATTGAAACCCTACCATAATCGTGTTTGTTAGTAAAACAATATTGATATTTCCTGTTATCAATACCTGCTTACGTAAAAGGATTTCAGTTCAGTTTCGGTATTAAGTTTAACGTTTACTTTCTTGTGTTCTTATAACAATATTTCAACTGAATATATGATATTAAAAGTGTGCGGAAACAAATGTCAGCTAGTAATCCGGTCAAATTAAGCATTTGAAATAAAGATAATTCCGACAAAGCCAAATTTTGGTGAGGAGCTGGAGTGTACCATAACAAATAAAAATTGAAAAGTCCCCACTTATCCCATGTGTGCTTCAAAAGTTATTCGGGGCCAAAGGTCAAAATTTGAGGTTTTTTGGATTTTTCTCGAAAACCGTAAATTTTATAGAAAAAGACCTTAAACCAAAATTATAGATCTATTAATTCTCCACAAAAAAGGTCTCTATGATTTTTTTCCCAAGAGTTACTATTTCTGAGATACCGCGATGTGAAGAGATACATTATACATTTTGGTGACGGCCAATTTTAGGGAACGTTCCCATACTACGTGGCCTAGTTTTTAAGATTTTTCGACTCCTACCTCCCCTCGGTAACCACTTGTTGTATATGCAAAGACCCCCCTCCCCCTTCAAGTTTTTTACGTAGTAGTGACAAGTATGATTTTCAATCATTTCAGAAGAAGAAAGTGTAACAAAAAAAAATAATTTGAGTCAAATTTGCGTTTATTAATACACCGTCTATCACATAAGACTGCTTCATGCTTATAGTCAGAGGCGGCTCGCCCTAAGGAGCGCTGGTGCAGTGAACTCCCATAAATAATTATAATAAAATCATACTCCTTAATTTAATTATTAACATTAATTATTACTATTTAAAATCAATCGTAATCTTTAAAACTACTGTTAATACCAATTAATATATCCATCATTCCATCATCCCATACACCTGTATAATACCTACTGTATTATGTAACGCGCGAAGCGGAGCGCTCACGATTGCGCTCCAATGAAAAAAGATTTAGTACATTTCCTAATACGAAATCCAATAGGAGTGAAAGAGAGGGTTTTGCCAGAGCCCTGCGCGTGAAACAAAAGATTTTCTATGGAAAAGTAGCAAAATTCGGAGCGCCGCACCCGCAAACGTTGCCGGTTCGTTTTTACCGCCCGGCAGGACAGCGATTGCGCGCGATGTTGCCAGTTGCCACTTCTATAATATAAACAAACACTCGAGTCAACTTCAATGCACGCGCGCGATTCATGCAATTTTCTAATTAAAATTATAAAATACGTGTTGAAATAGCCTGTAGTTATCAGTATTACTTGTGAGTGTTAAAATGAACAATAATTATAATGTGGCGTTCATTAAAAAGTGTGATAAAACGTTACAAATTCGGCTTGAATGTAAAGCTAAGGGACCGCCACGGCCTGAACTTGATCTTACGCAAAAATGTACGACAAAAACGAAAACATATACGCGTGTGTTTAAATCTGAACAATATGTGAAAACACCGTGGTTGTGTGGTTGTGATGAAAGCAACAAACTATTTTGTTTTCCGTGTCTTTTATTTAAAGCGGGCGCGGCCGGCGGAGGTGAGAGTGCTTGGACTGAAACGGGCGTTCGCGTTGACGACTTAGCTCATCTTTCAATCAAGATGAAAAAACATTCACAATCTCGGTACCATTTGTTGAATGAACTGCAATTGGCGTCTATCGGTCTTGTCGCTTTAAGTTATAGATATTTTTGCACACCAAAAAGAAAGACGTATCACGTATGCATTTTCTTTATAAGTAATTTTTTTGATAAATTGTACTGCTTTACACCATGTATTTTCAGTGTTTTATTTCAAGTGAACACCCATAAAATTTTGTCACGAGCCGCCTCTGCTTATAGTAATACGTCAGCGCCACTAGCTGTGGTTTTGAGAAGCATGCAAAATTGCGAGTCATATTCGACTATAGTCCGAAATTTCTAGTGACGAAATCGACTACGTAACAAAAATTTGTCACCCCCCTTCCTCTCGTGACTGATCGTATTATTTTAAAGACCCCCTCCCCACCTAAACGGGTTAGGAGGAATGGGTACGTTCCCTTACCACCAGTATTAGGTTTAAGAAATAGTTAATTTTACTGAAATCAAGCATCAGCAAGCCTTTGAAACATCATCAGAACGATCTTTAGATAATTTTAACAGGGAATCTTTGAATTTTAGTGGGGTTACGTTATTTTCTAAGATGCTGAGCTTTCTTCAGTTTTTCTTCATTTCACATAATTAATTGCCACAAAATAAAGAGTATTTTCAAACCATAACCTTGATTCACTTACATCTTGTTCTAGTACGAGGTGCACTTATTTTTTAGTTCTAACCTGTTCCTCCTCACGTTGTCTTTTTACTGCAGCGATTGAAATTTTCTGGGTGTATAATTTTCTGCAATCCAAGTGTAGTTACTGATTTTAAACTTGACCGTTCAATCTATACTAATATTATTTGTTTGTTAGTATGTTTGTTTGAACGTGCTAATCTCGGGAACTACCGGTCCGATTTAAAAAATTCTTTCGGTGTTAGATAGCCCATTTATCGAGGAAGGCTATAGGCTATATATTATCACGCTAACGCTAAGACCAACAGGAACGGAGCCACGCGGGTGAAACCGCGCGGCACAGCTAGTAAGATATATAACGTGTCTCTTCAAATCGCGTTATCTCAGGAATGGTAACTCTTGGGATAAAAATCATAAAGACCATTTTTGTAGAAAATTATAAGATCTAGAACTTTCATTTGAGGTCTTTTTATATAAAATTTACAGTTTTCGAGAAAAACTAAAAAAATCAGAAAGTATGACCTTTGACCCCGAATAACTTTTGAAGCACACATGGGATAAGTGGGGACTTTTCAATTTTTATTTGTTATGGTACACTCCAGCTCCTCACCAAAATTTGGCTTTGTCGAAATTTTCATTCTTTCAATACTATTTTCATGCTTAATTTGACCGGGCTATAGTTGTTCAGTTTGTATCGGACTATGGAGTATAGTGCTATAGTTAGTTAATTAACTGTCAAAAGTAGTTTTTCCGTGCAAAGTTCGATGTTCGGAAATGAGCATGTCGCGGTCAGCTACGGTTTGACATGCAAATGGCTAGGCGTGGTTGCTGCTTACCTACCTATCTACCTACTTGTATAGTTACATTCCTATATAGAATAAATCGGTATTGATGGTCGAAAATCTAAACATTACTTTGAGATGTTTAAATTATAATTACGATAACATTTTAAATATTATAAATACAATTTACTAATGCTAATATTTAACAAAAACAATATTTTGCCAGGTACCTCGTTGTTCGCTGTGGCCGCCCATGAATTTGGACATTCGCTTGGCCTCAGTCACAGCTCTGTTAAAGGCGCTCTAATGTTTCCATGGTACCAAGGTATCCAGCCTAATTTCGTTTTACCAGAAGATGACCGCAACGGTATACAGCAAATGTACGGTAAGTTTAACAAAACCAAACCACAATATAAATGTTTATCATAGTGATCTCCTTAATCTTTACTTTACTTTGCAATTTTATTTCAGGCCCCAAGGTCAAGCGGACATGGGCAAAGATACCTTATTACCGTCCAGTGGAAACTCCACCGCCAACTACGACGTCAACAACAACAACTACTACTACAACAACGACGACAAGGCGCCCATATATCTACCATCACCACCCTGAAAGACATCCGAACCATCGGCCGTACACACCCCAATATCCCCGTCCTCCAAGTAGATATCCATACTATCCCGAGCGTCCCAACTACCCAGATAGATCAAATCCCTTCTACCCAGAGAGGCCGCACTACCCGGATCGTAGGCACAACAATACTGAAGAACATCCTAGAAGGACTCACAACCATTACCCACGTACAGAAACTACGACGCATGCTACAACGTACAGACCTCGTTATCCCCATGTAAGGCCAGAATACCCAACACATCCTCGTCCAAACTATCCCACTGATCCTGCTGAAGATCACCCTAAAAAGAAACCATATTATCCTGTGAAAACTACCACTACAAAACCTCCTCCATCTGATAAACCTGACACATGTGATACCAGCTACGATGCCGTTAGTTTGATTCGAGGAGAACTGTTTATATTTAAAAATAGAGTGAGTGTTTTTTTAACTATCTAATCGTAAAATTGTTTGCATTTATGATTTATTTGAACTTATATTTTAATCGTCCCTTTTAGTATCACTGGAGAATCGGTGCAAATGGAAGATATCCAGGATATCCGATAGAAATTTCGCGGATGTGGTCCGTCCTTCCAAAGAACTTAACTCATGTTGATGCTGTTTATGAAAGACCGGACCGAAAGATCGCAATATTTGTTGGTAAGTAAATTAAGCTTCTATGATATCAAGACATTCAAGCTTTTAGACATTACATATAATTTAAATAGATGCTTTCATCTTTTCATCAATTTTAATTCTTCTTTTATTTTTATCATTAGGTAAAGAATTGTACCTATTCGACTCGCAATATCTAATGCCAGGATATCCCAAGAAGTTAGTTCAGCTTGGTTTACCAGAAAGTTTGGAGAAGTTAGATGCTGCTATGGTTTGGGGACATAATGGAAAAACATATTTTTACAGTGGTTCTATGTATTGGAAGTAAGTGTGCCTATTGTAACTTTATTAATTACTAGCTGCTCCGCGCGGTTTCACCCCCGTGGCTCCACTCCTATTGGTCGTAGCGTGATGATATATAGCCTATAACCTTCCTCGATAAATGAGCTATCTAACACCGAAAGAATTTTTCAAATTGGACCAGTAGTTCCCGAGATTAGCGCGTTCAAACAAACAAACAAACTCTTCAGCTTTATAATCTTATATATAAAATTCTCGTGTCACAATGTTAGTCTGCATACTCCTCCGAAACGGGTGGACCGATTCTCATGAAATTTTCTGTGCATATCGGGTAAGTCTGAGAATCGGCCAACATCTATTTTTCATATGTACCACGGGCGAAGCCGGGGCGGACCGCTAGTATTAGTATAGATTTAATATTTTAAAGTTTAAAATTCTGGTACTTAATCCTATTTATCAATTATTTCAGGTTTGATGAAGACATCGGACGTGTTGAATTAGACTACCCCAGAGACATGGCAATGTGGAAAGGCGTTGGATATAATATCGACAGTGTATTTCAATGGAAAGATGGTAAATATCATAGGTACACTTAATTAAAATCAAAAATATATTTTTCTCCGACAAATTAATTAATATAATTTTATTATTTTCAGGAAAAACTTATTTCTTCAAGGGAAAAGGCTTTTGGAAATTCAACGATCTTCAGATGCGAGTGGAACATGACAAGCAGTATCCATCAGCTCAGTTCTGGATGGCATGTCCCGCGGAGCGAGCGGGTCGGCGGGCGCCCTTCCGGGCACTTCCTTCGCCCGGCTCCACCCTTCGATCACCGAGCTCAGCGTCACTTCACACTTACAACGTCTACACTTGTCTCTCTGCTTTAGTATTAATACTAAGCAATTATTTCAAATACTTATAAAATATGAATACCTTTTGTAATTTGTGTGCCACGTAAATTGAAATGCATAATAATATGGCTGATATAACAAGTACATATCGTTACTTTGTCTGAGTTTAGGTCTAGGATTAATGACAAATGCGCAAACACTACACTGCCTTTTATTAGTAATAAATTAAATGCCCACATTAATTAGATATATATTTTAGAATAATTGTAGGTAATAAATATTTTGTTTTATATGTACATTTTGATCTCAATATGATCGAGTGCTTGTTTTTTTATGAACTGTGAGGTACATAACACCATTTGTTTAGCTGATGTAAAGTTCGTAATGTATATCGATGTCAGTATTTAGAGTCATATTATTAAATTATGTTAAAGAATATATAAAATTATAAATACAACCATATTTGTAAAATAACTGATTAATTATTATTATAATATAAACAATAGATACCTTTGTATATATGTCGTGGCCATATCGTAGATTTGCTCATTACATGAAATGGCCAATTTAGTTTGGCCAGATCGTTAAACCGTCAACGTTTCACGATTTGGTCATCCACATCCAGATCGACGATCTGGCCAAACGTGGATGGCCATTTCACGAAATGCAACCATTTTTGTTTCTTTTTTAAAAAGCGATTCGCTTCTGGCACTCGCCGGCCGCTGCCGCGGCACGCTCGCTTTGCTCGCTCGGCTCGTGCGTTGTTTATTAAAGTCTAACCTAACCTAACCTAACGGTTTTCTATTGAAAAAACCATTCGCTTCTGGTATTCGCCGGCGCTACCGCGGCACTAACTTAAATGACAATAAACAAGTTCTTAAAATATTCTGAATTTTTTAATGTTTTATGGACTCTCTAAGATATTTTATACGATCTGGCCAAATGTCGATGACCAAATCGTGAAACGTTGACGATTTAACGATCTGGCCAAACTATGTTGGCCATTTCATGAAATGAGCAAATCTACGATATGGCCACGACATATACATAAAGAAATAATTGCAATATAGCAACCATTAAACCAAATGTGTGTAATAGCGTTTATTCACGAAAATGCCTTATAATAGTTTATTATAAAATATATATATACTTATTTAATTTAATTTTTATTAATCTATGTAAGTTTATATTTTTATATATAATATTAATGTGATTATCATGTCATAAAGGAATAATAAAATATAATAATTATAATAAAAATGTAAATTATCACTCATGCTGGTTAGAGGTACACTTACTCAGTAATTTGTATATTAAAAATTATATTAGCTAGATATTATTTAGCTATACGTATAGAATACAGTTTAAAACTAACTTTCCACGTTGGTGTATATGATTAATAAAATAATTGCTTTTTGTGTGCAATGTTTAATGTGAAGACAAATTATAGTATGTAGTAAGATACCTTTAAAATCATTTAGTCCTCAGCTTGTTATTATTTGTAGTTAAATATTCTATTAAGTGCCACATTGTAACAAGTATATATTTTAATATAGTGAACCAATAATACGTCTAATCATATAGGTACTATAGCTAAGCGATCCGGAAAATATTGATTTAAAATACGTTTAACCGTCGATGAGTAAATGTGGAGCTCTTCAAATGAATATGGTGCTTTATATAGATAGTCCCTGTACAGAATAAATTCATATTAGGTATTTTTGTATGTCGTAGTTGTCTTTTGAACTCATCATAAATACATTAGAATGTTGCCCGAAGCAACATTAGTAATCTAACAATTTAATACCTATTCATATATGTAATATGATATAAAACAAGAATACCTATGTCTAGTTGTACTTTGATAATAATAATTTGTCTGTTTGACTCATACATTCTAGATTTGAAAATTTTATATTTGATACCTAATAAGGCCATAAATGTGCGTTTATATGAATATTTTATAATCAAGTAAATTTTTTTTGTGCAATCACCATTCAAAAATTATTGGTAATGCTCTCATAATATTTATTTTTATAAGAATAGGATTAATTTAGTAGAATGTCCGCATTTTTAGAACATTTTTTTTTACCTCTATTAAGTCGCTCATGCAATACTATAATAGGTTTTTTTACAATATCATTGGTCACACTTAATAATTTAATAAAAACTGTGATATTTACTTTTATTAAAATGCCATAAGTAATTGGCAATAAAATAAATTCAAAATTTTTTTAATCCTTAAAATAGGTAATTGAATATTACTCAATGTGTAACTGCTAATTTTTAAGTACTAAATAACTATACATTTAAGGGGAAATATAAGATTTAAAAAATTTGGATTTTTATTTTGATAATTTTCATATGCCTTTAACCTATCCTTTGTAATCTAAGCCTATCCTATGTAGTATGTGATCCTCCTTATTCACCGTTTCTTCTCTACCTTATAACGTGTTATAGCATATACAGACGCTCCGATTCGGTTGGTGCCAACCATCCGACCACGACCAAATCGGAAAGTGAAGAGAGCGGTCGGTCCGACATAATTATTATTAATATTGGTTTGACGTGGTCGGATGCGCCGGCGATACCGACCAAACCAACTTCCTATCCGACCCAACCAAATTGGAACGTTTGGAAGCTTTGTTCCGACCAAATCGGCTCATTCCATAGAGTAATATAGGTAATTGGCTCATTCGCATTCGCAACGCCGCCGGTGTAGGACGTCAACATGAACGCCGAGGGAGTTACGGTCACCGAACGTGACATAATAATAAAATTACTGGAACTATATAAAGACTTTCCTTCTTTCCTTTTCTTTTACGGAATTTCTCGATTCGGTCCCCGCGCTCAAGGCCCGCGATAGAAGCTATGCAATAGCTTAAAAAAATTGACAGTGCGGCTACTTTAAAAACATTGAAAAATAAGTTGGACAATATGCGTACATCCTATAACGCTATTTTAGCATTTTTCGATAATACCGGTGGCATGAGGCAAGACGTCCGTTCACTACTTCATAGCAAACACAGAGCAAGTAATATAGTAATAGCAAAGTCAACTGACAGCTGGAAGGCCAACCGTCGCGTCGGACAATCTGTAGCAATGTTGGAAGGGTTGCTATGTCGGTTCCAATATGGTTGGCACCAACCGAATCGGAGCGTCTGTATATGCTTTAAACAGACACACACTGATTATTTAAACCTATGTACTTGTTATTAATTTAAAGCTTCTTTCACACCATACGATATTTTTACAATAATTAAACACTGCCATAAAAATGTCGAAATTGAGAGCACTTAATTATTATTTATTAGCTGTTCCATTGCCCCAGTCCTAATGGTCTTAGCATAGCGTGATGGCATAGGTAGGTCCTATCCACAGAAGTCCTCACATACCTATATAGCCTTCTTCGATATAATTAATTATATTAGTAACAATGAAATAAGTTTTCAATCAATATGATCCATGGTTCTTGAGATTAGCGCGTTCATACAAACTAACTCTTCAGCTTTATAATATTAGTATCAATAGATTTATAAACTAGAGATCAAAGAGAAGAGAAAAATTAAAAGCGCGTGGTGTCCCTTAGACACATAAAATTGAAACGATAGAATAAATTCGATTGCTCTGCGGCTGGAGGGTTCATGGGTGGCCAAATTGGTCAGACGTCCGACCTGGATTGGCGTGAAAGACGCGGGTTCGAATCCCGCCTCGTGATCGAATTTTTTCTATTCTTTATAATATATTTATATACGACCGCCTCCTTGGTACAGTGGTTGACGCGTGAGCGTAGAACCGAGGGATCCTAGGTTCGATTCCCGGTGGAGGCGAAGAAAAAAGAATGTCTCGGTCTGGCAGGACACAGAAGGCTGATCACCTACTTGTCTCTAAAGAAAATCTATCAATGAAACAGATGTATGAATAATGCATCTGCTCCTCACCCCACTAGGAGACATGGGACTTCACTTATATATATTAATATACAACATATTTTATAATTTACTAAATTAAAAGAATTTTCAACCAATTGATATTGTTTATGTTACCATTTTGGTATATGGTGTGATACTTCAAACTCATAACACCTGTATACATTTTATGTAACGATCTAAAATAGTTAACAAGAGACTTCTCTCTTGTTAACTATTTTAGATAAAAGTAATCTCTTCAGATTACTTTTATTTTTATAAATTTACTTTACTCATAACAAAGTGAGGGTAGTTGGGTCAAATGTTGTATATACTTCTCTTATATACTCGTCTTAGGACCTAGGCACGATTCATATGAATGCCCCCCGATTCAAAACAAGGCTGCATTTTCTACTATTCAACAGCTAAGCATGTTCTGTGAGTGACAACATATTGACATCTTTTCATCCACAAATATATATCAAAAGTTATGTCTAACTATATTTAAAATTAAAACAGTCATCACTTATCAAGTAGATTGGACATATCCTTCGTAATCATATTTAAATAAAGGTTATTTTTGATGTATTATTCTTATAATTAAGATGAATAATAAGAAACATCTGCTGTAAAAAATTTATTAATTCACTACCTATATTATATATATTTAAATCATTTATTAAATAACAATCACAACACTTCTCAAGTCCCTTGACTACTATAGCCACATAAAAACTTCTATTTCTTCTCTTCTTCTATTTGGTCATTGCTTTCAGGAAATCCTAACTTAGACCATTTTTCTTTTGCCATTAAGTTATTTTCCATTCTGCATGCCAAATATTCTTTAGCCTCTGAACGACATAAGGAATTGTTACTATTATTATCGTATAAACAATTAAGATATCGCATCATGCTCTTCTTACATACTCCTTCATGATCAAGTGGGAAACTTCCTTTTTCTGGTGGGGTTGGTATGAATTGCTTCTGCCCAAAAGTCATAGCAGTCGACATCTTGATGAGAGAAGAACCGACGAATAAAATGAAGAAGATCTAAACTAGTCTTGATGATGATCTGATTTCAAACGTATCCTTATTAAACCATAATTAATTCTAATAGCAGTAGATTTATTTTTCTACTCACTGAGAATTTGCCTAAAATTCTGAGCTTGAAGTACGGTCAAAGATATTAGGAATGTTCATTTATAGAATATTTTTTTACTGAAAATTATCGAGCCCTTGATAACAATTTTCATATGATTTTGACGTTTAAACTGTCAAATAGGCAAGACAATAGACATCTGACAGTTATATCTTCTTGCCATAACAAAAAAAAAACAACTTGTTGCCATTGCTAATGTATTAATTTTTCAATGTACATAATATATTTATTACTATTTTGTTTCCACATAGATAGATCATAAAAAACTCCCTATAAATAACTCCCGATATAAATTTTTAATGGACCCTAAACGACTGTTCCAGAGGCATCTTTTAAATATTCGACTTTATATTCAATGCGCATGCCTACAGGCGCAACGGGCGCAACACTGCGGAAGGCAGGGGCAAAGAGTATAATAATATATATGGGCAGGGGATTGGCAACCAGGGTGACCATTTGTGGCAGATTTCTGCCATTTGGGCAGATTTCGAACCAAAATTTTAACCTTGGCAGACTAAGTTGACGATTCAATAAAGTGGCAGATTTAAAAAAATGCTCATTTTTGTATGTAGAATTCTTATATTTCTGTAAATTTAATTATTATTCCTTTACTTTTTATCATGCAAGATCCCTTACGTTCGTCCTGGATTTCTAAAGCAAAAGATGATCCTGAATCCTGATGTAGCGTTTTGCAAAGCTTGTAATTGCAAATTAGTGACAAGATTATCTTCATTGAAAGATCATGTGTTATCACAAAAACATTATTAGCATAAAAACATAAGAAGCATTGGGTATAGCGGCCAGTCATCGGTAAGTACTTCAATAATCGTAAAAGTTTTTCTAAATTATTATTATTACTTTAATAAGTTTCAAAATCCATACTATAATATTATAAATGCGAAAATAACTCTGTCTGTCTGTCTGTTACTCAATCACGCCTAAACTACTGAACCAATTTGCATGAAATTTGGTATGGAGATATTTTGATACCCGAGAAAGGACATAGGCTACCTTTTATTGCGAAATATGTACCACGGGCGAAGCCGGGGCGGACCTCTAGTACTAATATAAAACAATTATTTCAGGTACAAATTTTTTTTAAGAAATCGCCATTGGAAGAGGAAGAAAAAAAAGCAGAACTTAATATTTGTGCTATGCTGGTGGAACACAATTTACCGTGAAGCAAATGTTGATACATTTATGTATTTAGTTAATTAATAAAGCATTTTTTTTAAATAACATACTTTTTTTTATTCATACCCGCCTCTAATCTCCATGGCATATTATTGGCATTTTCACTTCATTTTCAGGAGTAAGGTTTGGCAGATTGTGGCAGATTTTTTGCCAGCGTCGGGCAGATTTGCCATTTTTGAAATGGTCACCCTGTTGGCAACTGACAATGACAAATAATTATACTTCAAAATCGAAATCACATGGATTTGTTTTGAATTGTTTCTTACACATTATTTAATTTTTATTTTCTAACAGCTATTCTCGATATTTTTAAGTACAGAATGCAAAATGTCTCGATTAATAGTTAAAAATTTACCCAACAAGGTAAGTAATTTTTGCTAGTTATTCTTACGCTTTCGTGGACAAATTGAAATAAATAACTTGTTTATTAGGTTACAGTAGAAAAACTCAAAGAATTATTTGGCGAAAAGGGTGAAGTAACCGACGTACAACTAAAATATACAAAAGATGGCAAATTTAGAAATTTTGGCTTCGTGGGTTATCGGACAGAAGAGCAAGCCGATGCGGCGAGAGAACATTTTAATGAAACCTTTATCAATAGCATGAAAATATCCGTTGAAAGTTGTGCAAATTTAGGTGACGAAAAGAAACCAAGAGCGTGGAGCAAATATGCCAGTGACAGTACTGCATATAAAAAAATACACAAGGAAGAAATTGAAGTCACTGATAAACCAAAAAAGAAATTAAGCAAAGCTGAAAAAAATAACAACAAAATCAAGGAATTACTTAAAAAGGTAAAATTTAACACAACTTGGAAAACTATGTAGAGTTCATATTGCTTTTTAGGAATGATTTTGTTAACATTATCAATTTTGAT
Organism: Colias behrii; assembly: GCA_029959065.1. Classification (NCBI taxonomy): domain Eukaryota; kingdom Metazoa; phylum Arthropoda; class Insecta; order Lepidoptera; family Pieridae; genus Colias; species Colias behrii. Next base: position 4,853,998 of record JARWMC010000013.1, read on the forward strand.
CATAATTTTACTATTTTGTATTTCGTTCCTTTATTTTCAGCACAAAGATGACCCTTTATTTGCCGAGTTTATTGAGGCACATGTTAATGATAAAACGGCTTGGATCAAGGAAACATTAACTGAATTAAGTCAGAACAATGATGACAGTGGAGTTGAAGATGAAACAGCTGAAAACAAAAGTGAAGAAAAAGCAGATGAAAAAAAAGTGTCTGAGTATAAACAAAATGCACCACCAAAAGAAAATAAAGCAGCCAATGCACAAATAAGTGATTTAGATGTATGTTTCTTTTTCTTATATTTTAAATAAAAATTATTTTATCTCAAAATTTGTTAATAATTGGGTTAATCTTATAATATATATAAATCTCGTGTCACAATGTTTGTCCTCAATGGACTCCTAAACCACTTAACCGATTATAATAAAATTCGCACACCATGTGCAGTTCGATCCAACTTGAGAGATAGGATAGTTTAAACATGTAGGTACCACGGGCGAAGCCGGGGCGGACCGCTAGTAATATAATAAGAATTAGTATATTACAGTTAAGATTTTACCTGTAATAATAAATCGAATTTCAACAGGTCATGCTCCAATTCAAGTTAATAAAATAATATAGTTGAAATTATAATTCAAAAAATTGATTTTCATTATGTTGAAAATTTTCACTTTCCCTTTTAAAAAATATCTGATATTTATACAATTTTTTCTTCCAGTATATGAAAGTGTTAATGAAAAAAGTTGATGGTTTTAAAGAGGATGTAGTTACTGAAGTTGCTCCAGCAGAGCCAAAGAAAATAAGAAATAGGCCATTATTCTATGTGAAAGTAAGTACAAAGGCATTATGAAATTAATAATTTTACTCATTTGACTCTTGTTACCTAAAATTATCTTGTTTCAGATAAATGGATTGCCTTTTAAATGTAAAAAGAAGGACATTAAAGAGTTCTTCAAACCTCTAGTACCATACTCAATTAGGTTGCCTCTGGGCAAAGGAAAAAAACTTGCTGGTTTCTGCTATGTTGGATTCAGAACAGAAAAAGAACTTAAAAAAGCACTTAATAAAGATAAATTGTTTTTGGGCAAGTACACATTTTCTTACTTTGTGTTATCAATATCATTCTAAATATTTTGCTTCTTGATAACATGGTAATATTATTGCATAAATTATTTTAGGAAGTCACAGGGTACATGTTCATCAATATGAAGATAAAGCGAAAAAGGCTGCTGAAGAGGAAGAACAAGAAAATATTAAGAAAAGGAAAGAGGTAATTTTGGTTCATTGTATTTTTAACATAAAATAGTTACTTAGTTTTTACTAAGTAACTATTTTTCGTTCGATTGTACCTGATCTTATACAAAAATACTGAATTCATCAATCTTTATTGTCTAAAATGGCTTTCCTTTTTTACAGAAAGAATTTAATGGAGAAAGTATTGGTGAAAGTGGTAGCATATTTGTCCGTAATTTACCATATGTTGTTTCTGAAGATGAATTGACAAAATTGTTTGAAAAATTTGGTAAGCTTATTTAATAAAATTTGTTACATTATAAAACATTCTTCAAAAAAGCTTCATGATAAAAATTAGATTTACTTTTTCTTTTACATGTCTTCTATATTTTTATACTTCTATCACAGTCTATAAAATCCTACAGTCGTCCAACGAAGCCGTCTAGACAGAGCAATCGTGCGGGGTGTGAGGGGCGAGACGCGAGAAAGCCGCTCCCGAACTGCTAACAAAACGATGTTAGTAGTTCGGGAGGTATCATTCAGGGCTAACGCGTATTTGTGTTATATTTGTTTTATTTAAAATGGTGAATACGACGTGTGCTGTGAAAGATTGCAAGTCGTCATCATTTATAAATAAAGATTTGCGGTTTCATCGTGTATTAAATGGCTAGTAATTATAACTCCTAAAATATTTCTTTTTCATTGACTACACTTAATATTTTTAAATATTATACGCATTAACGCATGCGTCGCGAATTTCAAAGATTTTCTATGGAAATAAAAAATCGAACTAGTATTTTTTCATTCTGGGACAGCAAAGTAAAATTACTGGACACGGGACAGCACGCAAAATTTCGGGACAATCCCGGAAATCCCGGCCATCTGGCAACCCTAAGTACACCCGACGCTCTTACCAACAGAGCTACCCAGGTTCTTACCTACAAGTGTCGAATTCTTCAATCCATGTCTGCAGTTCATAAATCTCTTTGTATACGCCTCACTGCATTTTTTATTGTCATACTCAACTTCTGAATAAAACATGCAGTAAAGAGCGGGTTTAAAATTGTGTACATTCTTGTATTATGTTATAACTAGATTTCCGCCCGCGGCTTCGCCCGCGTTTGCAAAGGAAAACCCGCATAGTTCCCGTTCCCGTGGGATTTCCGGGATAAAAACTATCCTATGTGTTAATCCAAGTTACCCTCTATATGTGTGCTAAATTTCATTGTAATCGGTTCAGTAGTTTTTACGTGAAAGAGTAACAAACATCCATACATCCATACATCCATACATCCTTACAAACTTTCGCCTTTATAATATATATTAGAATATTAGATATTGTTTTTATTATAATATTGCTAACCATGTTGATCTGCAATAAATAATTATTTCATAAATATTGTTTACTTGTGAAAACCCTGGCATTGTCTAGACTTTTTTCCAGAGATCAAAGGCGTCGTCTTACTGTATTAAAATATATTTATACTGTGCTTCTATCACTCCTTGTAAAATTTCATACACCAGTAGACAAATTTCGTATTTTACATAAACACTACGCAGATGTAACTCACATACGCACGCAATATCGACGTTTGTGACGACGACGGAGTTGCTCCTATACAAATTATTATTATGTGTTCTCTAATTTTGTCTATTATAAAAATATTATCTTATTAATATTCAGGTCCACTAGCAGACGTAAACATGCCAATAGATCCCATACTCCGTCAGCCGAAAGGGTTTGCAACGGTCACATTTGTCATGCCAGAGCATGCGGTTAAGGCTTACACGACGTTGGACGGTACAGCGTTCTGCGGCAGAATGCTGCACCTTTTGCCCGCGAAGACGGAACGGCTTGACAATGATGATGATGATGGTACTGTATTATTGTGAAAAAAAATTGTATGTTTATATTTTTGTTTTATAACTGAACTGTGTCTGAACTGAACTTTTATCATTTATGTGACTGTAGAGTAGAAGCAAAAAAAAACAATTTACTTAGGGTTTTAAACTACATAAATAATTGCCAACGGTAATAAAAATATTTATCTTCCCAATAGTAATTTTGTACTAAAAAATATTAAAAGTAAATTACAAAGCATAGATGACACAGCTTTCAATCCACAATAAAAGAAAATTTTAAGTAAATAAGAAAAAAAAAATGTTGTGTGGTTTTATGAAACCACGGTAAAAGTGAAACTGTTCGAACGGTTCCGAACACTGCTTTGTGTAGCGCATGTCGCGTGTCGGTCGGCTGATGGCGATACACGCGACATGCGCTACACAGACCAAAAAGTTTGAGACGATGTAATAAAAGTTTCACTTTAAAAATTATTTACTTTATTATTATATTTTATTTACTTATGTATATTTTATTTACTTATGTAATATTTACAGCTGGCCTCTCATTCAAAGAGAAGAAGGCGAAAAAACTAAAGGCCCAAGCAAGGTCGTCACACAATTGGAACACGCTCTTCTTGGGCGCTAATGCAGTCGCTGACGTTGTTGCAGCGAATTATAATACGACAAAGGAACAATTATTAAATGAGAATAGCAAAAGTAAGGATTTTTCCAAATAATTTTATTTCTCTTGTTTTATTTTAATAATTTTACTTATTGAAATTTAAATGGGTTCAAGAATCTTTAAATAAGCTTATTACTTTTACGTGAATTGATTAGAAAATTCAGTTAAAAAAATATAGAAATTATGTTTTTCAATTTATTAATGACTATTGACTAAACCTACCTAAGACCTAAACACAAGTTGTAGAGATTAAAACAAGATTAAAAGGAACAAATTTCTTATGTAATTAACTTAATTTACACAAAGTACGTGTTAAATTTTTACAAAGCTCATATCATATTATTTTACCTTAAATATTCTATATAGACCGGACTCTCAGTGGAGTTTCGTTTGCAAAAATAGCGGACCTAAATCTGACTTCTGATATATATTGTATAGATCCCAGACATCCCATAGACAGATGTTGCCAACCAGTTTTGTGGTCCCCCTCTCCCCACCCCGGTAATTAAATATGGCATACAAAGAAAAAAATAAAAATTTCCAAAACATGCCGTGTGGGGTATCAAATGAAAGAGCTTATTGAGTAGATCACGAATATATAGCATACTTAACATTTCTTACACTTTCTCTAAGATTTTTTAGAAAATTTACGAAAATGCTCCATTTTTGAGTTAACTTTAAACCACTATAGATTGAAAACTCATGAATATATTTTTTAAATTATTATTTTAAATAATTAACAATAGTCCATTGTTTACGATTCAATAGTTCGTACAGTGAAATAGTTGCATGGGGGAGTGGGGGGAGCATTCAAAGATGGCGAGTATATTTTCAAGTTTATGCCAGAAATAAAGGCCTAATACAAAAATATCGGTGTCAGTTAGAATAATTATCTCTGCACTGTCGTTGTGTTTGACAGAATGAAAAATATGGCAGAACATTCTTGAATCAGCCTCTGTGTGATTAGATTTCAAATCGGTAACTTCAGTGAAAGTTGCGCCTTGCAATTTAAAACATTTTGTGGGGTCATCAAATCCACCACATACATATAGCTCACTTATATTATATTACGAACTATTGTTAATTATTTAAAATAATTATTTAAAAAATATATTCATGAGTTTTCAATCTATAGTGGTTTAAAGTTAACTCAAAAATGGAGCATTTTCGTAAATTTTCTAAAAAATCTTAGAGAAAGTGTAAGAAATGTTATAGTATGCTATATATTCGTGATCTACTCAATAAGCTCTTTCATTTGATACCCCACACGGCATGTTTTGGAAATTTTTATTTTTTTCTTTGTATGCCAAATTTAATTACCGGGGTGGGGGGAGGGGGACCACAAAACTGGTTGGCAACATCTGTCTATAGGATGTCTGGGATCTGTACAATATATATCAGAAGTCAGATTTAGGTCCGCTATTTTTGCAAACGAACATCTCCTTGGAGCCTGCTCTAATAATAACATTATATTTCACAGATACCAGTGCTGCTGTGAGACTTGCGCTCGGTGAAACACAACTCGTAGCTGAAACTAAATCTTTCTTAGAGTCCAATGGAGTATATTTAGATGCTTTTAATAGAGTAAGCATCTGATAAATTTTATTTAGTGAATTTGTTTTTACAAATATTGACCTAATTTATAAAGTTATAAAATTTTCATTATTTCAGCCCAGTAAAAAAAGATCGAAGACTTGTATTCTCGTAAAAAATTTACCAGCTGGTACAGATAAGGAAGAAATTAGGACACTATTTGCGAAACACGGTCAAATTGCAAGGTTCTTAATGCCAAAACACGGAGTGACAGCGTTAGTAGATTTCATCGAACCATTCGAAGCAAAAAAGGCATTTATCAAACTTGCATATTCACAATTTAAATCGTCACCATTATACCTTGAATGGGCACCAGAAAATGTATTTGAAAAATCAGCTAAACTTAATACACATAATGCAAAAACAGATATTAGTGAAGTTACTACTAAAGAAGAAGAAGTGAATGATAGTAATTTAAGTAAAAATGAAGTTAACAACGAGCCTAAAGAAACAAAGGAGGACGCTACAGAAGATGATGTAGAACAAGAAGAACCAGAAAATGATACAACACTATTTGTAAAGAACCTAAACTTTAAAACGACAGAGGAATCCTTGAAAAAAGTAGGAATGCAACATAATTAAAACTTGATTTTGTTACCTGTGTTAACATTCGTATTAAATAACTAAATTAATTTTTTGTACTATTCTTTACATTTATTATAAAAATATTTAATGTAATACAATAAAATTAAAATAATTTCAGCATTTTGCCAATTGTGGTAAGTTACACAGTGCGACGATAGCCAAAAAGAAGGATCCCAAGAATCCCGGCAAGTTCCTATCCATGGGATATGGATTTGTGCAGTTCTATAGAAAAGAGCACGCAACCGAAGCGCTCAAATCGCTACAAGGATCAATTTTAGATGAAAAACAGTTGGAAATGAAACGTTCGGATAGAGGAAACACGTGAGTAAAAAAATCTGTAACGGTTATTCGTAAAAATCGATCGCCTTTGTCAATAAAATTGTTTCGATTTATCAAGCTTTACTGGAATATTGATACCTAAAACATATAAAGGTAATGTGATAAAAGTGTAGTTAGTTCCATCTCTCATCAAATACATGTCTCATTATATTTTTATTTGCAGAAATGAGGTCAAAACAAATAAAAAGAGTGTTAAGGAAACAACACAGAACGGCACAAAAATTCTCGTTAGAAATGTACCGTTCCAGGCAAATAGAAAGGAATTGCACGAAATATTTAGGTGAGTGAAAAAACTTTTTATTTAAGTACTACTAATAATTTTTTGATACAAATAAAAGATTTGACTTTATTTTTTCTTGAGTAATTAATTACCTACCTCAAAGTACTCGATTGATACAAAATCGTTTAACTTTTTGAATAATATTTTAGATACGTACCTACCTACCATTGAGTTACTATGTACTACGTACTAGAGAGGATATGGGTACTACACTATTTGTAACACGAGTTAGAGCCAATCGTCTCAAACCAATTTTTTTATGTTACATTGATTGGTTTTAATTGATAAGTTTATTCATATTTTTTTTAATAAGATAAACAATATCTTTTTTGTTACATTGATTGGTTTTAATTTATAAGTAATAAGAGGCAGAATATCTACAAAAAAGTGTATGACTCAATAGCCGCCACACGCGCGCCCCGCACGGCGCACCGCCGCTTGTCGCACAGATTTTGTTCGTGGTGTCCTCTCTATACGTAGTAATAATACCTCAATGCTACCTACCGTGTTTTTTTAAACGAAATTAATGGTTACATTTATTTTATTTATCGATAAATCGTTCTACGATAATATACATACATTAAAATATTTTCAATTTTTCTTATCGTGCTAATTAAATACATAATATTAATAACATCTTTATATTTTACAAGATAATAAGCAATACAAATTAATGTTTTTGTAGGAATGAAAAGTATCACTTTTGTATCCAGTTTGTTTTGTTTAAAATTCTAATTTCGTAACCCTTAATATTTTAGGGCGTTCGGAGAAATCAAAACTCTGCGACTTCCAAAGAAATTCACTTCAGAGTCTGACCAACATCGAGGTTTTGCGTTCATAGACTATTATTCAAAAGCAGATGCTAAGGTAAGTCAGTCCTCATAGATAAACTACGGTACATATTATTAAATTCAACATGTAGCTTAGTATCACACACAAGATTTCCTATAACATACAACAGAATACAAACATAACATAGTAGTACCTTAACATGAATGCGCTAACAATTTCAAACGCGGCAAGATTATTATGTTTTGTGGTCCGAAATTTAACTGGTTTCTTATCAACCCGCATTTCTATTTCTATTAACCGTAAATACGCGCATAATATGTACACTTGAGCAAGAGAGTATAAAAAGCTCAGTGATGTATGTATAAATAAATAAAAAGCTATTTTACTTTGCTTTCAGAATGCCTTTGAAGCTTTGTGTCAATCTACCCATCTTTACGGTAGGAGGTTGGTACTGGAATGGGCCGACCAAACTGACGAGAATGAAGATGTGTCTGCACTAAGAAAAAGAACCGCTGACGCATTCAATGCGAGAACACCGGGTGGCAAAAAATCTAAAAAAGGATCTATTGATGCTGAAGAATTTGTTGAAAATGATGATGTGAAATAAATATTTGTGGAAGTTGAATTTATATATTAGTTTCCTTATTGTTTAAAATAAAATTTAAATTCCATTCGAGCCTTCACTTCCTAGCTTTCGTTTAACTGCATTTATTTAGTAATTAGTATAGTTAAATTTATCTTTGTCTGTATATAATATGTATTATGGAATGCTGCTAATAAAATACTTATATGTATTGCATTAGCTCATTTTTAAATACAAGAAACATTTTGTTTTACTTACAAATTGAAATCTAAGCTAATTATTTAATTAAATAGCTAATTATTTTCATCTAGCGGTCCGCCCCGGCTCGCCCGTGGTACATGTTTATGTTTTCTCTCCATAAGAACCATCCTCGTACTTCTTGAAGTATTACAAAAAAAGAATTATCGAAATCGGTCCACCCGTTCACGCGTGATGCCGTGACCAAGAAAAACGGGTTTCATTTTTATATAATATATAGAATATGGTAGGTAGGTACTAAAGCAAATTCAAACGAAAAATATTTTTTCATAGTCACTTTATTTCTCACAATATTTATTACAATTTTTAAAGATGGATGTGCATTACATAAATGTTTCCAACTTAACCTCATACTCAAATAAATACAAAAGAAAGCTATGGAATACTCGTTAGTGTCAACATCTATATATATTATAATATTTACATAGGTATTTAAAGAATTAAACCTAAATACACCTTAACTATAATGATCACACTCTTAGGGATCTAAGTGCTTCCTAATTTCACAACAAGTCTGAATCCCTAAATGGATATTACAATACACTCATTCATCATAGCTTTAACATAAATTAACAAGAGATTAAACAATACTCAAGTGCTTCAATAGAATACAGAAGTATTATCATGACTTTAATCAACATGCTTTCCAATATTGATTATTAGATCAACAAATTCTTGTCTAATGTGATACTATTATGATATACAAAATGTTTCAGTGTATCCATAAATTAGCAATGATTTAGCCACAATTTTATACAGTGAAACTTGGTTAAGTGGGACCTGGATAAGTGAGAAACCTCCATAACTGGAACTCATGCTGAGGTCCCAACACTTTGGCACTGAATTACCTACCTCTGTTAGTGGGACAAGGTAAACCTCTATATCTGGGATTTGTTCTTTCGATTTATCATATGCATAAACCTCTGTAACTGAGATAACATTGTTTGTTTACTCATTCTTATTCTACCCACAAATTCCACACGTAATTCCAAGTACGTAAGTACAAATTTTGAGCTTCAATTACCTTCAGTTTTAGTTTCGCTTTGCTATCATACAGATGTTTATTTGAAAAATGTCAAAACGAAAGCTACAATAGTTATCATTACGTGAAAAACTGAAGTTACCTAATATCCGTTTATGAAAGTGGGAAGACACGTTAAACTCACTTACATACATAACACGTTATTTTATTTAATGATCGCACCTGTATAACTCACCTCTATTAATGGAACCCTCTGTAAATGAGACAGATATTTATTTATACCTGTATATCTGAGACACTGGGTAAGTGGAATACCTCTATAAGTGAAACGACATTGCAGGTCCCTTGATGTCTCACTTAACCAGGTTTCACTGTACTTAGTATGTTATATATATTGGCAATATTATTACTATGATATTTGTAAAATGAACAATAGTTAAAATATCATATGTTGGCTTGTTTAAAACATAGTTTCTATTTCTATAATTAAACAAAAAATAATATATTTAAATTCTTAAACTCAACAAGGTATGTTAAGCTTACAATAATTGATATTTGAATAACTGAAAAAGGATAATCATGTTGTCTCTTTACAATTTTAGTTCAAATACATTGCATATTTTATACTAAACTTTTTGAATAAAAAATCAAATAATGATCACATATGGAATTACAATATTCTTATCTAATGATTAGATTCTATAGTGTAGATATTTGATGAATATCATATAGATTACTTTATAATCACTATATATTGTAATTATATTTATATATACCCAAAATTAGATCCTTGTAAGGGCTATTCAATATCTCCTAAAATATAAGAGTTTTTCAAAACAATTAATTTGTGTGATCACTGTTTCAAGAAGCTACCCAAGAGATACATTCCATTCTTCAATACATTTTTTGATAACCTATATAATTGCACCAGTTCAATCAATCTTAACAGTTGAGTAGATTTTTCTTACAAATAAACTGGTTCCAATATAACCAACAGTTCCACAAATAATACCTAGTGCCAAACTGAATAATGCCATGTAACCAAAATAGAAAGTAGTTTGGAATAAACCATACATCTTTGTCTTGAAAAGGAAATAGTAAAATGAATACAGGTAGACATAGAGAGCTGTGCTTCCAGCAGAAAGGAAACTGGTCCATTGCCAGCGGTAGTCCTCAGCATTCAAGAGGAAGTAAGTGCAAACAATGGTCACACACACAGTGACAATCATCAAAATCAGGAACACCAATAACATGAATCCATAAACATAGTAGATCTTGTATGCCCAAAATGAGGTAAAAATAAAGTACATTTCAATAAATATTGAGCCAAACGGTAGTATTCCTCCCATAATAATAATGATGAATGGTTCCATAAACCATTTTTTCTCAGGTATTGGTCTGGGTACAGCATTGATACGGCATGGATAATCAGGTTGGCCAGCTAGATTTCGCCCAAGTACTGTGCCTACTAAGGTTAAGGGCAAGATGACAAAGGTACAAATTGACATTACAGCAATCATGCTACCAAAAGGAATAGCCCGTGAAGCATGGTAATACATAGCAATGAAATTTATAAAGAATGCAGTACCACACACCATCACTGGTAATAGGAAGGCAGACAACAACATTTGTTTAATCCAAAGCCTTCCTCCCATCCTAGCATACAGAGAACCACCAAAGTAACCATTTACTGGTGACGTAGCTGCATAGATGAAAATAGCTGTAGATAATAAGGAACCTCTTTCAGTATAAAGTTCACCAAAAATGGTAAATATTATTACAGCTAGTGTGACAACTGTAAGCTGGTAGCCTGCTCCAATTAAAGCAGAAAACAAGCCTAAGTGTGGGACGGGTCTGAATACATCTCCATGAACCTGTTTCCAACCATACTCATCACCCAAGTCTTTCTCCAAATCATCAAGATCATCATCTTTAGAATATCTAGCATAATCTTTTCTTAGGGTTCTCATGAGAATCATAGACACAAGTCCTACCAAAAAGATAACCATCATAAAACTGTTAAATATGCTGAACCAATGGATTCTGTGCTGGAAGAAATTGGGATCTAAATATTTATCAAACCTATCCTCAAAATGTATGTTGCTGCGCTTCCAGTTTACTTCATAAGTGAATGGGATTTTGGCACCTAATGCGAGTTTTTCTTTATTCTCGGCAGTCAAATTCACCTCAACGATCCTGTTACCGTTATATCCAATATCAAACTTCTTATGTGTCCAGATATAGTAATTGTCACCATCGATTTCACCAACAATACCCCAAATTGGAAGGTCGTCCACGTACATCTGATACCAATAATGGTTCTTTACTGCATAGACAAGTGCTTTATAAGCCTGTTCGTCAAGTTCGATAGCACAAAATTGTTGTGCTGGGACATTATCTTTATAAGTGATATCGAGACCACTAAACTCCAATTCAACTCCTTGAAGGGCTTCAGATAATGTCTCATGATAGTGGCCTATTGTAACTTTGGTTCCAACGCAAAATGGCAAAGAAAAATAAGCATAGGTCTCTTGTCGATTGTGGTAGGGGCCTACAGTATTCATCCATAGCACTACCTGTTCTCCATCTTTATACGTGTGTGTATGTTCATCACAATAAACTAAAGAACACATAAATATTAAAATGTAGAGATATTTCATTGTAACTTTTCAAAGCAAAGATTTATTAACTAGAACGATAAACACAACACGTATGTAAAAAGCCGATGTCAGACATTTGTAAAATTGTTGCCATTTTATTTTATTTTTTTACTGCAATATTGCAAGTTATTTGCAAATTGTCAATCAATAGCTTACTTTATAATCGTTTGATGTCACGTATCTACACACAATTATCACCATTGGTAAACTTGTTTCAGACAGATGTTAAGCAGAGGAGGAATTTATTCATAATTAATGCAGAATTATTACTTGTTTTAACCACTGCATATATTTTTACGATAAAAATAACACCTCAAGAACATCACTGCCTGACGGGCTACGTCAGCATCTAAAATATGTCAAATGTCATTTATCGAAGCGAACTGTCAAATCAATGTGAGATTGTTTAGACTTCAATTTGAATTAAGGTTATGTTTTTCTATTAAAGTAAAACCGATTATTTATTATTTACCACTTAAAAAATGGAAACAGACAGTGATTTACCTACATGTGTACAAGCCAGATTTAAATCAGATACTGGAGAAGAAACAGGAAGTCCTCTGGACCTACCACTTAATGTTACAAAAGATCAACTTACTCTTATTTGTAATGCTTTATTACAGGAGGTAAACTAATACATTAAGAAATAATTAATGCCTTTAATTGAAATGTTATAAATTTTGATGTCCTGTCATGTTTCAGGAAGACAAACCTTTTCTTTTTTTCGTGAAAGATATTGAAATAACCTCTTCACTTAAAGATGCTCTCGATATCAACAAATTAAACTCGGAAGAAGTCGTGGAAATAATATACCAGCAACAGGCTGTATTTAAAGTACGCCCAGTAACAAGATGTACAAGGTAATAAAATAACATGTACTAATTACTTCAAAATTGCAATTAACCCTGAAATATAATACATCATAAATAATTGTTTTTTTCTAGTTCTATACCAGGCCATGCAGAAGCCGTTATTTCAACAAGTTTCAGTCCTTCTGGTCATCATCTAGCGAGTGGTTCTGGAGATACTACTGTTAGGTTTTGGGACATAAATACACAAACACCATTACATGTATGTAAAGGTATGTATTCTGTATTTTTCATACAAGTATTTGTTCATTGGAAATGTATAGCTAGAAATAAAGAGAAATGAAAATAGAATTTCAGCCCTGGGAAATTTATTTTATTTGACCTGGGGTCATGCAGAACTATTATATTAAATCAACATTCATAAGATTTTTTTATCTGTGGTTTTGTTCACAAGTGTAACAGCAAGTTAACCATAGATTTATTTTTGCAGGCCATAACAACTGGGTATTATGCATAAGTTGGTCGCCGGATGGTTCAAAGTTAGCATCAGCTTGCAAACAAGGGCGTATAATGCTGTGGGATCCAGTGTCCGGTAATCAAGTTGGTAAAACAATGATTGGTCATAAACAATGGATAACAGCATTAGCATGGGAGCCATATTTGAGGTATAAAGTTGTTTTTTGTGTCTTAATATCATATTTTCAGGCATACTTAAAGTATTCATTAGATTTTGTAGATGTCATGAAAATGTAGTGTACTTAACTGCAAGTATTGAATTTTTCACAGGAATCCAGATTGTCGTAAACTAGCCAGTTCTTCTAAAGATGGTGATGTCAGAATTTGGGACACAGTAACAGGCCTCACTATTCTTAGTTTGACTGGTCATTCCAAAGCAGTTACTTGTGTGAAATGGGGAGGTACAGGCTTAATTTACACATCTTCCCAAGACAGAACAATCAAGGTATGAATAATATTACTAACTTCAATTTCCAGCTTTATTTATTATGTGAATCTCAGATAGAATATATGTGTTCCAAGTCAAAATGAACATACATATCACATTTATATTACTAATTATTATTGATGATGTTTTTTCAGGTTTGGAGAGCTGATGATGGAATATTGTGCAGAACTCTAGAGGGTCATGCTCATTGGGTTAATACCTTAGCATTAAGTACAGACTATGTTTTACGAACAGGACCTTTCCATCCAATTCTCGATCGTAAAGACCCTTCAAATGATAGTAAGTGAAATAACTTTTTTGATATTTTAGGACCGGAAGGAAGTTAGCGCGGAAAGTTTTTTTTTTTTAATTATTAATATCTCAAAAAATTGCTCCTTAAATGCTCCATCAGAAACTGTAATTGCTCCACTTCTATAATTATTAGTTTATTTATAATTAATTTTTTAAAAAATCCAAATACTGAAAACTTGATTTCCCTATAGAATGAAAAATATTCACTTTTCATAAAAAATTTTTTTACAAAAAAATTGCTCCCGATTTGCTCTATCAATTACAAAAAAAAATTATTTAATTTTGATAATTTTTACAATAATTAACTGAAAAACTATGTTTGCATAGTTAACTACCTACTGCGCTGTGACGTCATCAATTGTCGTTGCGATGCATAAAGGCCATATTTACATGTATCAGCACTGCAGCGATATCTATAGACCTTAATGTTTATGTTTTCTTATTTATATTATTTACTAGATTTCCGCCCGCGGCTTCGGCCGCGTTTTCAAAGGAAAACCCGCATAGTTCCCGCTAACGCAAACGATAGCAACTTGACACCGAAACATGAAACAAGCGACTGAAACACAAATTAATTAAATATAAATATTTCAGGACAGTTTTCACACACGGCACAATCTGATCCCATACTTAGCTTTCGCTTGTGTTATGGAAACCAGATGGCTGATAAACATACATATATAATTTTAAATAAATACTTATTTAGATAATTAACACCCAGACACAGAGCAAACATCTATGTTCATCACACAAATTTTTGCCCTGGGTGGGAATCGAACCCACAACCTCTGGCTTGGAAGGCAGGGCCACTACCAACGCCAACCGGTCAGTCAAAGTAATTAAAAAAAATTACTTGAAGTTTTAATATTACGAATAAACGTGATATGCGAGTTTAGGGATGGGTAGGGAAATGTTTATAAACATACCTATAATAAGAATGATTTTAAATACATACATAATAATATCTGTTCCTTTCAACATTTGCTAGATGAAACTAAATAATGAAAATATTATGTCGCATAGATATTATTAGCCTTTTAAAAATATGGTTCCGTTGTTTATTTAATATTCTATTTTACTTATCTTTCTAATATAAAAATAAATAATTAAATAAAACACAATCATATTACAATTTAATATAAAAGTACCATGAAATGACATTAATAAGTTTTATCATTTAATGCTGGGAATAATATTATTATTTAAAATTTACCTTATGTTGCTATTTATACTCTATATCCATGCGACATATTTTAATTATTTAGTTTCATCTAGCAAATGTTGAAAGGAACAGATATTATTATGTATTTAAAATCATTCTTATTATAGGTATGTTTATAAACATTTCCCTACCCATCCCTAAACTCGCATATTACCTACGTTTATTCGTATTATTAAAACTTCAAGTAATTTTTAATTAATTTGTGTTTCAGTCGCTTGCTTCATGTTTCGGTGTCAAGTTGCTATCGTTTGCGTTAGCGGGAACTATGCGGGTTTTCCTTTGAAAACGCGGGCGAAGCTGCGGGCGGAAATCTAGTAAATAATATAAATAAGAAAACATAAACATTAAGGTCTATAGATATCGCTGCAGTGCTGATACATGTAAATATGGCCCTTATGCATCGCAACGACAATTGATGACGTCACAGCGCAGTAGGTAGTTAACTATGCAAACATAGTTTTTCAGTTAATTATTGTAAAAATTATCAAAATTAAATAATTTTTTTTTTGTAATTGATAGAGCAAATCGGGAGCAATTTTTTTGTAAAAAATTTTTTTATGAAAAGTGAATATTTTTCATTCTATAGGGAAATCAAGTTTTCAGTATTTGGATTTTTTTAAAAATTAATTATAAATAAACTAATAATTATAGAAGTGGAGCAATTACAGATTCTGATGGAGCATTTAAGGAGCAATTTTTTGAGATATTAATAATTAAAAAAAAAAACTTTCCGCGCCAACTTCCTTCCGGTTATTTTAGGTTAATCTTTCATTTACAAAAAAACCTATATTAAAAATTATGTGAAATGATGCCTGTTCAATTCGCATAGTGTAACTGTGTTATAGTATATGAAGTTACATATTTGTTTTCTAGAAAAAGTACTTCAACAAAGAGCCCTAGAAAGGTATGAACAAACTTGCCAGCAGGGTGCTGAGAAATTGGTCTCTGGATCAGATGATTTTACTCTATTTCTTTGGATTCCCGA
Source organism: Colias behrii (assembly GCA_029959065.1). NCBI lineage: Eukaryota > Metazoa > Arthropoda > Insecta > Lepidoptera > Pieridae > Colias > Colias behrii. The sequence goes on from JARWMC010000013.1 coordinate 4,870,094, forward strand.
AAAAGAAAAACGTCCCCTAGCTAGAATGACTGGCCATCAGCAGTTAATCAATGATGTTAAATTTTCTCCAGATTCTAGGTGAGTAAATAAATGGAACTTTTTTAATGTCTGCCAAAAGCCATTGTATAGGTATTTGTTGTAAATATTGGTGTGTGTATGACATATGTAATTCCTTGATAGGTTTTTGTTTCAATTTTAACTACATTCATTTTTTCCCATTGCATAGGATAATAGCATCAGCATCATTTGACAAATCAGTAAAACTATGGGAAGCAGCCACTGGAAAATTCATAACAACCCTAAGGGGTCATGTACAAGCAGTCTACATGGTGGCCTGGTCAGCCGATTCCAGGTTATTACTGAGTTCTAGTGCAGATTCTACATTAAAAGGTAACAATATAAAACAAAGTAATATTTTACTGGTTAAAATAGTTGTACCAAAATTTTTATGTTTGTAATTATAGTCTGGAATATGAAAACAAAGAAATTGGAGCTGGACCTCCCTGGACATGCAGATGAAGTTTATGCTGTTGATTGGTCACCTGACGGTGCCTATGTGGCATCAGGAGGGAAAGATAAAGTATTGAAACTGTGAGTGATTTAATAATACTATCTATTAAAATAAAATGATCTTAAACATGGAAATTGAGAAAAAAATATAATTTGAATGTCAATAAAAAATCATCATACATGAATATTGTAATATCTTATTTATTATTCTTCTAGATATTTGAATACATGAAGGTCCATTATTTTAAGCAATACTAATTTCACATTTTAAAAAGTTATATTTCTTGTTACAGGTGGCAACATTGAATCAGAGAAAACACTTAAAAAATCATATGATGAACATGTTTTATTGTAAAAAACAGTATATGTTATCTTGGAAATAAATGGTTTATTTAATTTTAATACTCTTTTTAACATTTGTTTTAATACCTGAAGCTTCCCCTGCATACCTTGTAACTTCAGTTTTTGGTTCTCTTATGGCACCCTTCCTCCTTATCTTAGCCTTTCTATACTTAAGCTTATGTTTCACTCTGGGATTTCTTTGCTCCTTCTTTCTGTGTGGTGTCAATCCTTTATTTTTCGCAATTTGATATGTGATTTGACGCTTTTCACCCATTTCACCCACAATATTTTCATTCTGAGATGGAGGCAGTTGGATGTCTTCTGTTCCACCTTCCTCATTGTCAGAGAATCCACTTTCATCAGATTCATTATTTTTATTGTTCTCAACATCTCCGGGTTTGAAGTAATCATTACCTTCATCTTCACTGTCTTCATCTGACACTCCCGTATCTTCACCCTCATCTTTTTCAAGAGCATTAATTAATTTCAATTTCTTATTCGGCTGTTCAGGTGATCCCTTGCTTGATTTACGTTTCTTGTTATTTTCTCTGACAACTTGCAACTTTATTTTATTTTGAACAGCATTCAAAATATTTTCTATTTGAGGCTTTATTACTTCACAATAGATAGGTTCCATTTTGTTTAACATTTGCCTGTACTGATAAAGACGTTTTATAACTGGGTGATTTTGTATACTGATTCTTTGACTTTTGAGTAAAATATAAAAACTAATATTTGTGCAGTAATTTAAAATAAGATCATAATTAGTTTTAACAAATTTAGAGGCTGTACATTCTGGTAATGTGCCACCCTTTATGAGTTTCATCACTGGTTGCAGGTCATCTTTTGCAACAGTTAATTTAGATTTGAAATCTTCAATAAGACCTGCAAATTCTGGACTTTCTTTTTCAAGAATTTGCATTTTCTGTCTTTTAGACATTTGGCTTAAATCACTTTTGATAAGAGTTTCTTTACTCTCATCTATTGATGGCTGCAAAGGGGAAATAAATTCTAGTTTAAAATCATCTTCCTCTAACTGTTCTATTAGCCTTTTCTGAATATTTTTGGCCTCTTCTTCTTCCATGAGTGCTGCCTCTTCATCATCTCCAAAACCTCCATAATCTTCATCAACATAATCAGTAGAATAATATGATCTTTTCTGCTTACCCCAAGCCTTAGAATCTGGTAAGTCATCATCAGATTTCTCTTGGCCCTCAACATCACTATCTGCCATTTCAAGATCATTATTATCGGATTCATTTTCAGAATCTGAAAATTTATAAACTTCTTCTTCACTGCTAGAATCTCCTTCTTTTTCCTTGCGCAAACTTTTGATGATCGACTTTTCCTTCTCTGTATATTCATTTTCTGAATCTGACATCTCATAGCTCCCATCCAAATCAAATTTGGAGTTGACCCTGTAACCATATAAATTATTATCGTTAAACATACATAGAATTTTATATGACACAATATAAATTTGAACAAATATATCTATAATCCTGACTAAAAGTTTGAATCGAACTGTATTATGTTGGACAAACACATTAAATAAAATGTTTTGTTTATCATGCATTTCTTGTCCTGAAAGATAACGCTGAAATCACTTTTTCTGAAAAACTATGCAGAGATTAGTTACCTCCGCTAAAAAAAAATTAGAAACTTGCAATGAAGTGCGGTAGATCAAGACTTCGTATTTCTAAAAACGAGATAATTTATGAATAATCTGCTAAAATCATGACGATTCAAGAGTAAAAAAAAATACACACTGAAATCTCGTCGTTTTGTATTCATGTTTTGTCTGCGTTAGGCGAATCTATGCAGATGTAGTATTTACATTAATATTAAAACTAAAGATATACTTACTTTATTTTGTCCGTCATTGTAAAGCTTGATCAACAAAATACAAGGAAGACAAGAAATAACGTGCAACGTTAACACGTTATTTTTAGGTTATTTTCTCAACGCCATTTATATCAACACACGCTATCTTAGTGTAATTATAATATATATAGTCAACAACTAATAAAATTTAAACAACAAGTTTAAGTATTTATTTCGTTCGGTTGAAAGTTGAAACTATGATTATGAAATACAGCCTAATCGACAGGAATGAGGAAAATTATTTCGATATTTTTGACATAACTTGAGTCTTGACACTGCACTGCTTGACAGTTTCAAGTTTGACAGTTGGGATTTGGGAAATGGGAGTGACTGGTCACTTTTTTTAGTTTTAATTACGACAGCGGCAAATGAGAATATACTGTTTTTATGGTGTCTGAAATATTGTGGAAATATTCGAAAAACCTCGGCTAGGACTTCGAATATATCTAAGGAAATTTAAATTTCTCACTCTTTAAAACTTCCAATATATTAAATTATCTAATTAACCTTCAGCAATACCTTCAAATTTGGATTTTGCAATATTTTTTTTAGTATCACTTCGTAACACCTTCGGCACCACTATTGAAATCAAATCACTACGAACTGTTTACTGCATTGATTGATCTTCTGTGCTTTATGGTTCAAGTCACAAGTGTCACTTGGTGTCACTCAGAGTATAGATAGTATCTATTGAGCGCGAACAACCAAGTGGGAACAGTAGGCACAGGTGGGAACAACACGACGTTCCCGCCGCGCGCGCTCGTAGTCGTGGTTGAGTGCTGACGAAGTGCGTTGCTCTTGATTTTTATTCATATCTAGGAATAAACATGGTGAAATGTGCAGTTATATCTTGCAAAAACGATACTAGAAAATACACAAAATTTAAATCCAGTATCACATTTCATCGGTAAGTCGATTGTTATACTTATTTTTATGAAAATAAATCTAGCATCGCGGGGGTGAAGGGGAGGTGGAAGGCGGACACGCGCAGGCTCGCTAGCGCGCCTTACTGCCGCCACGTGATCGTAGTGATGTGACCTGACCAACGCTGTACTCGATATAAAATTTACTAGAAGAACTATATTTTTACAAATTATTTATTTAACTTTAAAATTAAAACTCTTTTAAAAATGTAAATAAATTTGTGGTGTGTTTTGTATGATACACTTTCTAATATTATGAATGCGAATGTATTATAGGTTAAATGTAAAGTATGTAATTTTACGATATATTTTCTGAACCGCTAAATTGATTTTGAAGATTTTGATAGTAGAATGGATAAAATGAAATAAAAAAAAACTTATAATTAATACAAGAAATATTCAAATGGAATAAACAAACTTTATTCAGTTGGTAAACAAATTTAAAATTACATATTTATACTTTATTCATATATTTTTCCTTTATTATCTTATTGAACATAAAATTTACTTATGATACATATTTATTTACATAACTTATCGATAGTTCAACACGCAATTGATACCTACCCATCCCTATTTGTCACACACACATCTATATAATAACTATAGCTCATCTGCCTACGATGTGCACTGAGCAATTTGTGCACAGTGCAATACACGCGCTCTATACTATATCTATACTCTAAGGTGTCACTACTCACCCGTAGCTTACCACCTTTGTTCTGAGCTCACCACATACTCACTTGACATTTACAATATCTAAACATGTAATTTATTTAGGTATTCAAATAAAATAATTTTAATTGTATATCTACTTGATAATATAAAAAGCGCACACAATAAAAAATTGTAAGAGATTTTAGTGTATACCGTGTACGTATACACATTTTTTCTAACTCAAATATATCACATATTATTATGATTTTAGACAATTTTACCTTGACTAATTGTTTAAGTATAATTTAGGGATATATTTAAGTGATATTTATGAACATTTTTCATACAATGCTGCGCAAAACAATTTTCATTTGGATTATTTCCTCAATTTCTTTTAAATATGTTATCGGAAAAGATGTGAAACACCGACAACCGAGTAAAATAAGTGAGTGTCTTCAGTGCAAGGCGTATAGTGATTCCTTTAATAACTGGCTAGAGAAGACTTCCCGTGGGAAGTTTGAAGGTGGAGATGCTGCTTGGGAAGAATCGAAATTAAAATCATATGCACGAAGTGAGGTTAGACTAGTCGAAATACAAGAAAATCTTTGCTCTGAATTAAGTTTACATAAAGACGAGTGTTACTCAATTGCAGAACAGGCCGAGCATTTAGTAGAAAGATGGTGGTTAGACGAGATCAATAAATCATCAGATTTATACACTTGGCTCTGTATGGATAATCTAAAGTTTTGCTGTCCAAAAAATCACTTTGGTGAGTCATGCGAATCCTGCCCTTTGCAGGGTAATAAGATTTGTAGTGGACATGGTATTTGCAATGGAGAAGGAACAAGAAAAGGAGATGGTTCTTGTATTTGCAATAAAGGCTATACAGGTGAACTCTGTGATCAGTGTGAAATAAATTATTTTAATGGTGAAGATGATGAGTGCAAACCATGCCATAAAGCATGTCAAGAGTGCTTTAGTTATGGGCCAGACAGGTGTAAAGTTTGTGCTTCTGGTTGGCAATTACAAGATGGTTTCTGTAGTGATATTAATGAATGTACTTCTAGCTCAATCTGTAAGAGTAATCAATTTTGTGTCAATAATGTAGGTTCATACCGTTGTTTACCATGTGATAAATCTTGTAGTACATGCTCTGGACTTGGTCCATATAATTGTACCTCATGTAAGCCAAACGATAGACTATGGTCTGGAAAGTGTATGGATGATAAAACAACTAATGCACATTTATCTAGTGCTGATAAAAGATTATTCTTATATGTTTCTTTAAATACTTTAATGTATCTTTTTTACCAAAAAGCTAAGCCATTAGCTGTAGTGATGGGAGCCTCACTTTCCATTTTGATATTTAAATTGGAAAGTGTATCTGATATAACTGTAGTAGATACAGTTAAAAATTATGTAATTATATTTTTAAAAGCCAATGAATTGCTGTGAGAAAATAAAAAAAATTGGTAAAGGTGTATTAAAAATACATTTTATTGTGAAAAGGTTCATAGCTACATTTTAGTATCATTTATATACAAAAATTAAATATAAAATCCAAATAATACAAAATCTAACCTTATAGGTACATACTCTACACACAACATCAGAGATAACAAAAATCAAAATTGGGTATGAATAAAGGTAACCATATTTAAAATGTGTTACTAGATTTTACCTTACCAAAGTGTTATAATAATTACATTGGCCGCTGATTTGGCAGTGTAATTTATTGTCACTGTACTGTTTTAAGTTGTGATCTTTGTGATACTAAATATAATTATAATAAAAAATTAAGTTATACATTAACACAACACAAAAAAACTGCAACTCTTCAAGACATTTGATGAATATATTGTTGCTTGTCAGGAAGGAAAAATTTAGCTACCAAGTGCATTTTTTATAAAACCAAATGTAACAAGTAAATGTGTGATAGCAAGCTACAGTTAAAAGTAGTTTTCTAATGTTTATAAGATATTACAACATGAAATTTAAATATTATGCACAAAATAAAGAATACTGTAAACAAAGTAATTCATATCCATACCCTCAGTGTTTTTAAGTCTAAAACTTAAATACAACACAAAAGTTGTCATTGCATCTTGACTGTCTATTCAATTTTCTCTTTAAATTTTGATAAAATGGCTTGTGCAAATAATAGTACAAATAATGTTACTTCATTTCATATTTAAATAACAATATGTAATAATAACCAAAATTAGAATAATAAAGTTAGAGTTAGTATAAATACCACATACACAAGTGAAATACTAATATTTGTGTTATACATAATGTCATATCTAAAATATTGTGTAAAAGCTGTCAGAAAATAACTGTGACTCAATAAAGCTAGAAGGAAAGTACACCATATGCAACTATTATTACTACATTTTCTTAGTATTTTTCCATGTCTATTTATAATGGTGTACAAATATTGAAACAAAATAAATCACTTTCAAATGGACTTTGTTTTCTTTTGGGTCTTACACCTGTAAACATTTTGTGATGCTGTAATAATACAAGACGAATATATCAAGGTACAGTGTACATACATAATATAAGGAATTTCTGCAACAAAAGTGTAACAGTGGTCTTTGGTGAAAAGAAAAACAATCTGGAAGTTCTTTGAACAGAGATAACTTAAACACTAATCTATTATAAACATAATTATATATTACTCAACAAAATAGATTATTTCGTTCAATGTGTTCCATAACATCAAATCAATACAAATTACAAATGAAATAAACTTTGTTCTTAAAAATTTCATTTTTTGGTAAATTGTCATCATTAAGTACTAACTTAGTAGGATTAATTGTGAAGTAAAATACTTAAATTATATAACTCTAGCGACTGTATGATGTGGACTATCTTCAAAGAATCAATATATTCACTTGTACTAGAAGCGGTACACAAAAATACAAAAAACACGACTAGTACTGAAAATGCTGAAACTTAAAAAGATCAGTAAAAACTTTTTTTAGTCTTAAGCCTGTTTCTCCTTAAAGCAATTTGCCATTTTAAGCAAGTATAATCTAATCGCAATATTTAAATTTTTATTTTCAGTCTATACCAATTTCGCTATCCATGAATTACTTTTCGGTCCCTTATAATAATACTCTTTAATCCCTTTTTCAAGTACATATATGCAAAAACTCTCATTCATCAACGATAGTTCATTTTATTAAGATTTCATTTCAGTAGTGTGACATTCTTAGATTTTTTCACAAAACCCCATTATAACTTTCATTGCAATCTCGCATATTTTGTAAAATGTTATTAAATTATTGTTGTAAACATAAAATCAGTCATTATTTTGCACAATATGGAATGTATTGGAATATAAAAAAACGGGCTTTGAAATTGAACCTATACATACCTATGACCTATGTAATTTAAATATTGTATTTATTGAGATGTCGTAAGATTCTTATTATTAATTGGGACATGAAAATTTAATCATATTGATGACGCGTAAAACTGTGTTTTTGTTAATTTAACCAAACGAAAGCACCAATTAATTATTATTATTTAAATTGCATATTTACAGAAGGTATTTAAAATTATTACGCACTAAAAATGTTTTGTGCGTAAAGGCAAAACCAATTTTTATCTGACAGCATTTTATCTGCATAAAAGAATATTGATTTATTAATTATCACCAATAAAATAGCATATAGGCCATACACACATGCTAAAGCAAACTACTAAACTACACCAAGAATAAAGTTTTACCCATTGATTTCATTAAGGTGTATCTTCTAGTAAATAATAAAACAACGACTAAGGCCTCGTATAGTAATTTAACAAGACAGATAAACATCAAAAAGTCTTTAAGTTGTGTCCTTTCCACTCCCAGTCGCATTATCATCATTATGGACTTACTTCTACGACTATATTGTTGTGTAAAACTAGCTTGGCAAATGTGTATATTATCAAAAACTAATGAAACGTTATAATATCTAACATTGAAGTCAAAAAGTGGCGGGAAATGTTAGGGACTCGATACATCACAAGATGGCGGACTATGTTTTTTTAATCGAGCAGCGTTGGTGCTCTATGATGCGATGATAGTTGCGCGGCTAGTTGTCTCTGCTGCAATAGACAATAGAGTATGCCAGCTTGAGCCATGGCGTCGACGGTTCCAGCCGCGAGAAGGTCGGTTCGTTGTTTGGCTCCGGCACCCGAATTCGATGGACGCAGTAATGTAGGACCAAATACAGTTGCCAAATTGTGCAGCGACATTTTATTTTCCGCTTCGTGTTGGTTAACTCTAAAAAAATTATATTAGGTACTTATTAAACTAATTTTCATGTTTAAATAGACACAAACATTTGTTCAATTAGGTGTACATATTGACTTTTGTGAATACATTTAATAAAAAAACTTACTTGACAAAATGGTTGAGGAGAAAATCAATACAATTCTTGTTGAGATCAGGAAGTTGTGCATAACATTTAAGGAGAGCATGCCGCCTTGTATGTGCTGGCCCAGAGTCCACCGACGTACCAACACCCTGCAATAAAAAAAATATTTCAAAACAGGCTCTTTACAATTGACTTTCAACTAAGACGACCGTCATTACGCAACCTCGTCTGCTCTCAAAGGAAAACTATTTTTCCATTTTTGCAACATTAATTTTCATTGATGCTCTGCGCTTTCCGCGCTTAATTATCTACCACACAAAAAATTCGCAATCGGAATCACTAATTTCTGATGAACAAACACTTTGAAATATATATTGGAGTTCCTTGATCTATAAACCACACTCGTGAAAAAAACTTTAAAAATGATTAGCAATATACATTTTATATGAACCAAAACTTTTTTTCTTATTGTATTTTCGAAAAAAAAACCTAAAATTATTTCTTAGAACAATCAAAAACATCTCATACACATAATATGGTTGTAAATTATAATACCTGAGTAGAACCCCAGGCGCGCAATAATTCCGGATAGAGAGCGTCGGTGAACAATGCTTCGGGTAATTCTCGAAGATACAGTTTTAATACACCAGTTACACTGTGTATATCAACTTCCTTCAATAACTGTTCTGCTTCATACGCATCTGGAAAATGTATATAATTATAGAAGTAGACATATGATTAAATATTACTTTCCGATATACCCTCACAATATTATAGAAATATTTACTTTATAGAATAAAAAATAATCGCCTAAATGTGTACCCACAACTTCCGAAAAACTGCAGCAACCGGGATATTTTGTGTGCAAGAAGGTGCAAAAAAAGAGTTAAATTGGTATCCGAACAGACCCAGAACACCCGACTTGTAAATGTCTATAATTTTTACAATAAAACAATCCTCTGAAACTAAAATAAATCCATATAAATGTCGCTATACTCACTGGTCTCAAAGCTCTTCCTGAGCCGGTTGAGGTCGGACGCGCTGCCGGACACGCGGTACACGCCCACCTCGTGTATGCCGCGCCGCTCCACTTCCCGCACGCACGCGCTTATTATGAATGGAATGTTGCGTTTTTCGCGCCTGAAAATTTATGTTATTTGTGAATGAGGTTGTGTGGAATAAGTTCTCTCGATTGAAGAGTTCGAGTTTGGAGTTCTAATTCGGGAACCAACTAGAATCTAATTTATTGACTACCTATTTTTAAACTGAAAACAGTTTCAAATATATTAACATCTAGCTTTCCGCCCACGGCTCCGCCCGCGTTTTCAAAGAAAAACCTACGTATCTCCCGTTCCCGTGGGATTTCCGGGATAGAACCTAGCCTATGTGTTAATCCAAGTTACCCTCTATATGTGTGCTAAATTTTATTGAAATCGGTCCAGTAGTTTATGCGTGAAAACCATACATACATACATACGTCATACATACATACATAATTACAAACCTTTCCTCTTTATAATATTAGTATTAGTATAGACTAGCTTACCGCCGGCGGCTCCGCCCGCGGTTTCAAAGAAAAACTCGCATAGTTCCCGTTCCCGTGGAATTTCCGGGATAAAACCTATCCTATATTACTCGTGGATAATGTAGCTTTCGAATGGTGAAAGAATTTTTAAAATCGGTCCAGCAGTTTATGAGCCTATTCATTACAATCAAACAAACAAACAAACAAACAAAGTTTTCCTCTTTATAATATTAGTGTAGATAATATTATACAAATTGATCTATTCCTTTTGCCAGCATAATAAATAAAGTCTCTTTCTCTTAGTCTTAATGTAATCATTACGACAAAATAAAACACAAACAACAACTGCTATGCTCATTTATCTTATGTTTGATTATGCTTATCGATCATATTTATCTAAGCATGGGAATGTGCTCATTGGCGACGTTGCCAAACCGTCAAAATACCATACGTTTCAATATTTATACTTCTTGGATACATCGGCGAGCGACATCGCCAGCTACGTGGCGACGTTGCCAAACCGTCGCTCAACAGGCCGAGCTCTAAATACACCTATCCGTTATACATACTTGGCAACATGCGTGATCTTGGCGCCGAACAGCGCGCCCGACTTGGCGTTGGGCACGTGCCGCGCGGAGCGCTCCGGCGGCAGCAGCTTGAGCCGCAGCGGCAGCGAGCCGCCGCCCACGCACACCGTGCGCGACACGCCGCCCGCCGCGCTCTCCGCCACCCACTCGCGGGACAGCTGCGGCATTGTAAACATTATTATTGTTATTATAACAAATTATTATTCCATTCTGATGATAATTTATTGAATATAAATTTTAATGGTAATTGTGATATTTTTCACGCAATATGTATTATGATATTTTTTTGCATGATTGACATACTAAGCTGCTTAGAAACTACATTTTTTTAAACCATATTTTACTGTACATACAGTACATGTACAGGTTGTTGTCATAATGGATTGTGATAAAAACAGATATAATGAGGTATTTTTTTAAGTGTAAAAAATATAATTTATGTTCAAACAATGTTGAATATTAGTATTGGGAACATTTAAATGAATTTTTTAAATAGTTTATTTTTACTTTTTCTTACCTTGACCGTGCATTTCCCTCTCAGCACTGGTCGGGCAGCATCTTCATATAACAATAACCGCAAATTCTGTGAACCCTCGAGGTCAATGGTAAAACTCTCATTCCAGCGCGGCTGCGCACTTCTACACACCAACTTTGACTTCGCTTTTCGGAAATAGTGTCCGTATGAGTCTACTTCAACGATTATGTAATAGTCTGAAATACAATTTTTATCGAAATTAGTTCGTTATTTTTATGTCAGTTTAGAAATACGATTCGAAACAGCATCTGTATTTTGATCAATAAAATGTTCATATCATACGTACAGTTTTCACAGAGCAGTTTTAAAAATGATTATCAGTATTTACATTTCAAACATTTCATTTTAGGTGATGCAAAGTCAAGTATTTTCAAAACAATAACATTAGCCGCATGGACGTATAAAAAAAGACGGACGCCGTTTTACGAACAAACAACGTGAAGCCTCCGTAGTAAGCTAGCAATCGTGTAAAGACAATGAACACGCACACACTCTCACCATAGTAAGCTAGTCGGCCGCCATTACGTCGTGAACTATCGACTGATTACCTGCGTCACTGTTTCACAAAAAATATTTAAAATGCCGTCTTGCGTGGTTAAATGGTGTCGCAACAGTACAATTTTAAATAACAAAACACAGGGGATTACATTCCACAGGGAAGCAAGTTATTGCTTTTATGTTTTAATGACAAAATTATTACGGCAAAATTTATAGAATAAAATACAGCCGCCATTATCATCAGGACAGCTGTTGCCATTATTTCAAAATTTCATTCTCCCAAAAGTCGGGGAGTTGATGTAAAGTTAATTAATTTTAAAATTACGATAAAATAATCTCATACAAAATGCAAATTTGTTTTTGCACTTTCTTCTCACAAAAATATGTATACTATGCTAACCCTTTTATAACAACCATATTTAAAAAAATATCACAGCCAATTAATACTGTCTACGACATCTGTTATGAGACAGTTAATTTGAAAATTTCAAGTACATATATGTATACTGAAATCGTATGAAGCATGTTTCCTATTTGTTTATACTACATTTTATAAACTGTTGCACATGTTATAAACTGACATTTTATTTATTTTATTTTATTTATTTTAATAATAATTAAGGAGACATTACCTCTCCTCCCCCCAATATTGGTTGAACAAGTTTTCATACATTTTCCTTTGGTTTCGCGTCCAGTGGTTGATTTGTCAAAGCTAAATAGTAATTGTATTTATGCATAGGTTCTAATAGTTAGAGTACACATAAAAAGTATATCAATATGAGAAATAAAAATACTAAAGTGTGGGGTAATTTTATTGCATCTGGCAATCAACCTGGCGTACACACATGGATGTGTCGCCGCCATTACTAGGCTTCACTCAATGTTTAGGTGATACTCCGTCCGTCTTTTTTTATACGTCCATGATTAGCCGTTTAAGCATTGAGGTGACGTCCGCGAACTAATCCTATCGCATTCGAGAACAATCCAGAAGCTTCTAGAACTCACCAGCGGAGGTGTCAAGCGGTGCGGTCATGCCACCGATGTGCAGCTGCAGGTCGCCCAGTAGCAGGGAGTCGTCTCGACCGCTTCGCAATAAGTACGAGCCCATGTCTGTTTGTAGGTAGCTGCGGCACGCTGTAACCCAGCTCTGCAGCTCCAGCATCGACACCGTGCTGGAGCCCGCGGGCGGTGCGGATGACGCCTATAACCAGAACGTTTCATACTATAGATACCTTGTAATAGATTACAAGCATACTAATATTTTAAAGGTAAGATTGTATGGATGTGAACTCTATGTATGCAAATTAACTTGTGGTTAAGAACTACTACATTTTATGCGATACCGAGAAATTGTTCGAATTTAGCCAACTTTTAAGTTAAGAATGAATTTTTAATAATATGAATTTTTAGTTAAATTCGCAACAACTACCATTGCATCACTCAATAACATTTTTGCAAGTACTATAATTATTACCTGAAGCGCATGAATAGAGTCAATCCATTGCGTGCGCTCATACTCCGAGCTCAAGAAAAATACATGATGGCGCTGCAAGGTACGCGCTGCTACACGGAATACCAGGTTGGGACTGGCCAGTACCAGCTGTCCTTCCAACTCTGCCAGCTTCTTGCGCTGCTTCTCGGCACCACCACGACCACCCAGACGAATTTTCTGTTAAAAATTGATATGCCATATTCAAGCTAGATATTGAATTTGAGTAATTAGTTATCTTATAAACGACACTCAAACTCAAACGAAATAAGTACGAATTTAAAACATTATAATAAGAACTTCTGTCGAAAATATTGAAATCACCTTATCATCCTGCGCGGCTCGTTCCTCAGCCAAGATCTGATCTCGCACGGTACAAGCCTGCGACTTGAGCGCGACTATATTCGCGGGGTTTGTTTCTTTTTCTACTGAACTCCCATCTTCCTCTACTACTACTATATCTGGCAGTGGAATGAACCATTTCAGCTCGAATGTGAATTTATCGCGACCAGAAGCCTGCAAATATTTATAATTATTTTAATATAAAAAAAAAAAACAGAATGATATTTCAAATTTACGGCATATAATGCATAATAAAAGGATCGCAATTGAAGTGAATAGAAGTAAACCGAACAAGTATTACCTTATATTTTGCACATGCTATAACATCGTTGAAAAGAAACAGGTGTCGTAATTTTCTATGTCCATCTGACAATTCTACTATGAATGAGTTCTTTACTAGTCTTCTTTGTGCACGATCAGTATTCTGAAGTTATAAAGTATAACATATAAATGGATATCGAATCTATTCGACATTTAATTACAATTTTTTTTTTTTTATGTTTAATACTTACAGGGAACATTGATTTAGTTTGAATGATATTAAATTCATCTAGGAAGTGTTGTGTCATATTAAGAGCTTCCGTGAGCATCGCGTGGTCCGGGTGACTTGCAGGTGTATATTTAATGAGATCCTGGAAAATACAAATGAAGATTTATCGTTTGTTCGTTGTTCGTCGATTTATCCTTATTAGAAAAATGCGAAATTGTGATTATTTATTTTTATTTTTTAGAGATTAATAAATTTATTCAGCTATTTTGTTTAATACCATCCACCATCTTTTTTATTTAATACCACGTAAATGATTTTAAATATACGAGGAGATGGAATAGCCGATATCTCGAAAGATAAAACAATATCAATTTTATGCCTTTATTATAATACTGTAGATGTAGATAAATTTCGCAATGTCTTTGTTTTGTATGCCTAATTTGTTAGTTCAAAAACCTCACTCACATGTAGCACGAGCGCGTTCTTCTGCACGCGGGCGACCGGCTTGTGCAGCAGGTCGTCCAGCGACATGGGCTGGCCGCGGCAGGCGATCTGCCGCGTGAGGTCCGCGAACCGCTGCGAGCTGCCGCAGCGGCGCCGCACCGCGTCCGTCGCGCGCCCGTAGTTGTGCAGGAACGCGCCGTACACGTTTATGTTCTCCGCCTGTACCATTGAGGTATTATTACTAGAGAGGGCACCACGAACAAAATCTGTGCGACAAGCGCGGCGGCGCGGGGCGGCTAGTGAGTCGTACACTTTGTAGATATTCTGCCTCTTATCTATAATATAAAAATGAATCCCAAAATGTGTTGGTAAGCGCATAACTTGAGAACGGCTGAACCGATTTCGTTAATTCTTTTTTTATTATATTCCTTGAAGTACGAGGATGGTTCTTATGTAGAGAAAACGTAAATATGTACCACGGGCGAAGCCGGGGCGGACTGCTAGTTATTTATAAATTAAAACCAATCAATGTAACAAATAAATATTGTTTATTTTATTAAAAAAATATGAATAAACTTATCAATTAAAACCAATCAATGTAACAAAAAAAAATTGAGTTTGAGACGATTGACTCTAACTCGTGTTAAAAATAGTGTAGTACCGATGTCCTCTCTAGTACGTAGTACATGTAACTCAATGGCCTGTACGCGGAATTTAACTTTGAATCAGAAGCTACACACGCGCGGACCAAGTCGCGTACACTGTGTTTCGTATAGAAATGATGCTATTCACCACGATCGAACGAACTCACCGAATGCGAATATCAATCCAATCAAGAAGATGATGTCGCGCATTTATTACAAATATGATGCATTCAAAAAATTCTACTTGGGTAGAATTTTGTATTGACACATTATGTGTAAAACATATAATTATCAGAACCATGAAATTTCGAACTGAAATGTTTTCAATATCTGAACTACTTAGATACAATTTAAAAAAAGCGCTTTAGCGCTTTAACATATTGTGTATACTGAACACTGTGTACACACAAACAACTGCACAGTCAAAAAATAGTAAGCGAATAATAAAAATATAATAACTTAAAAAGTTAAAATTGTATTACCATTTTCTTAAAGTGCATTCCGACACACAACGGCTCTTCCCAACTAGCTACCGCCGCTTTTAAACCTTCTAGAAAGTTTTTATGCAACTCATGTAACTCAGATATCTTGTAGAATATAGTTCCAAACTCTTCTTCGGTTATCACAGGTTGAGATGTTGACAGCGTCGCCTTTATGGCATTCATATACTACAACAAGAAAGTTATATGAAAATAAATACTACAAAAAAATGTTTAAATGGCTATTTATTATTTGTATTAAATGTTGAAATGTATTTGATGTTTTGAAAACTCAACAAGCATGATCTCGGGCAGGCTTAGATAAGCAACATTTTGCTTGTATTTTGCTATACATAAATGACGGTAGTTTGACTTAAGTAAGGAAAGACATTATCTTTATTATTATATTTTACCTTCTCCATAACGTAAAGACATTCAACATAAACGGTTTCGCTTTCAATAATACTAGTGACGATACAACGGTGCATAGTAAGTCTTTCAGCTTCAGCATTGTTACTTGATTCCTGAAAAAATTACAAATTATCATTATTAATCCTAACATTGTTCTGTGTACCATATAAATAAATTAAACCCTATTCATAACAGTAACTCAGTTATAAATTGACCCTAATCTGTATCATAATATAAACCTTTCTTTAATGCTTATATTTGTTTCATAACGAATTGCGATTAGATTGTGTACAACAACAATGGCTCTAGAAGGAAAATATTGACGTATATTGTGTGTTGTAGTTTTGAGTTTTAAAGTCTGAAACACTTAACAATTTTCGACACAAACGCAGAGCAGCCATGAGAGCTTTATTATTTTTAAGTGTGAATTTCCTAATCCCATATATTTTTTCTATAGATGTTGAAAGTAAGTAGACTTCAAGTTTATTGCTTATGTCTAAATGCTATTAAACAGTAATTTGTGTTTTTTTTACTCAGTATATTTTTTATTTCCTAAGATTATGAAGAAAATCCAGAAATAACTCCAATTTATGACATAATTTTGTTTAACGACATAGCAGAAGTGATAAAAGATTTTGAAGATGGATTGGTAAGTTATCATTTCAATTTTTAATATGTATGACTACGAAATTATTATTATTTCAACGTTATTTTTATAGAATTCTCAATCCGATGCATTTGCGGAGAGCGATAGTGATGAAAACATTGAAGATTTATTATTAGAATATCAACATTATTTAGATAAAGCACATAAGCAACGTGTTGATCATTTAAGAAAATTAAATGGTAAAAACAAAGTCCCCCTGCTACGTCATGAGAGATATCCTAAAAAGAAACCTACCATAAAAAAACATCATAGCGACTTTTACAAATCTCTGCCTCATAATTTTATTCCATCCTCTAAATTACTACCTCACTTAGGA
This sequence comes from Colias behrii, assembly GCA_029959065.1. Classification (NCBI taxonomy): domain Eukaryota; kingdom Metazoa; phylum Arthropoda; class Insecta; order Lepidoptera; family Pieridae; genus Colias; species Colias behrii. The sequence continues at coordinate 4,887,207 of JARWMC010000013.1, forward strand.
CCCTTTTTGCCGGACTATATGATATCGCATAATAGCTTTAACAAATATTCACCTGTAGCAAGCGAGGCCTTAAGAAGCAATAAAAAAAGTCCCGATATGACATATAATTTACAGAAACCCATTAGTGAAAAAGCTTTGTTATCAGCTTGTTATTGTAAAGCTAACGAAATACCATGCAAATGTGGATGTAAGCAATGTTTTATAACTACGGAATCTGTACCTAAACCTAAAGATCTATTTATTAGTAGAGGACGGTACCTAGACAACACACTTGAAAACCATACACCGAAACATTTATCAAATCCAAACAGTAATGATTTTAAAATTCGAATCAAGATCGACATTAAGGTACCTAAAATAATTGAAATGCTAGAAAAATTCTATGAAAATACGAGTCGAGATAATAAAATGATAGATTCTGATCAACTAATGTCTAAAGATGCTGCTATTAATTCATTTTCACCATATTTGCATTTACCTAGCCCAATGGAGTTATTTAAATACAGCATATTTCCTGGAATATCTAATTCTATGCCTATGCAGTCAATAACTATACGAAAGAAAAAAAAAGTACGAAGTAATAATAACAAAAAACATAGTAAGAAGTCATTAAATATAAATATATTAAATGGAGATAAAAATGTAACAGCTGACGTATTGAATAAAAATAATGGAAGTACTTTAGTCATGAATGATACTTCCTTGGATATTAGTAATACAAAAATACATAATATTAATGAAATGGATAAAAAATTGGAAAATGTAAACCAAAGTGTTATTGGAAAACCGATACCAAAAGTAGAAAATAACCATTCGAATGAATTTATTTATTTAACCTTGAATATATCAAACAATCACGATGAAAATCAAACAGACATTACAAGGCACGAGAATAGTATTGAAACAGGGGAAATAAAGACGAAAGGAAATAAAACTGCATCAGAACTCAATGTGCGCGAAAAAAGGCAAATTAAGTTAAACAATGAAACTGGGGAAACCACATTTACAAGTGGAACTAGCAACAATTTTAATGAAACACTTGATAAGAAACTTGAAAACATTTTAAATGACGAGGATTTATTATATTGGTCTGAAAATAATTCACCTCTTATTAAAAATTACTCAAAAAATATTAATACTTTGATACTGAATTTGGAAAAAAGAAAAACAAAATTTAACATGAGCAAAGAATCCATTAGAAATAATCATTCTGTAGCATTAGAAAAAGCCATTTTTGGAGAAGTAAACTGGAATGATATGGATACAGTAGTCCCGGTATTTATTTCCTTTTTCGGTAAATACGTGAGAGGCGTTTTAACGTTTTGTTCTGACACAATATGCCACTCAATGAAATGTGCTGATAAAATATGTTTACATAGGAAATGTGATCTTATCAATCGTTACAACCATAAAGGACATTGTGTAGGAACTAATAGTACAGGTCAGTTTACTTAACATTTTTAAATTACATTTCTCCTTTGCTTTTACTAATTACAATTCGGTTTTAGATAGTACTGCAAAGATGGAGTCAACTATGGATTTACCGTCAAACGTATCATTTGAAATTGTTGATATACTGAATGAAAAATTGAATGCAAAAATGTTTGGTAAAATGACAATTTGTATTGGCTATAAGTGCATCACTTTCGTGGCATCAAAAAAAATAGTATTAAAGTCCAAGTGTACTATAAAGGAATTGACTACGACGAAAGAATGTCCATTCAACAAGATATATTAGGACTAGGTAAACCACATTAATTTCTAATTAAAACCAGTTAAATACGCGTAAAAAGTCTTTGTTTATAAACATTTATTACAGGCTTAATTGATATGCTGATAAGGCGTTGCAGAACGCTTAAACTCGGTTGTGATAAGTTGTTTCTTTAAAAGCTTGAAATGTTATTTATAGAATTCGTTATAATATGTTTCCTATCATTTTGTTACACACAGGTAAAATATTAAAATTTTTAATTTATTTAAACGTACAGAAAGTTTTGATATTGTTCGAGTCCTAGCGGAGTCGGGGCGAACAGTTATCAAGCCATGAAATAATAATTTGAAAAAAAGAATTTCGTGAAAATATTTTTTAATTTCAACAATGTCGTTCTAATAATATGTATAAACTTTATTTTTCAGAATAAGGGCCGTGTATACTTTAATCCCTGGAAATTTATTCGCAATACAAAGACAAAAATTATTGAATTTGATACAACTGGAAATTATACACAGACAAGTATTTCTTCACACCAAATTATGAACATAAAAGAACTAGATATTGGTAATCTATCTTTATGGAATTCATCTTTACCCACGATATCATCTGTTTTCAGTGGTGTAAGAATATTTCTAAAAGAAATGTTGGGTTTACGACCAAACATGAAAAAACTTAAAATATTAACAAAATGTGGAAAAGATAAAGATATGTGTAATTTTTTGGCTTGTCCGAATATTCGGAGTCACTGTATTTTATGTGAAGTTAAAATGACCGATAACAATTCAACTTTATGTAATAAAATTAATACAAACTTTTTAAGTAGTCAAATTAAATTTACGCCTTTCAATACCACGTTGATATAAAGAAAATATTCAAAATAAATGATTGAAAAGTAATATATACTTTTATTTCATATTTTTAAACAAAGTGAGGAAATAATTTTCATGTGAAAATATGGAATATTTTCCTAATTACGTAATTGATTAATAGTCTCGCTGTACTGTTTATCACACAGGTAAGGTTTAAGGATAATTAAAACGTTTATGGTATGTTCTCGTCATAAGTCATTAAGTAAACATTCCCGAAAGCGCGTTATCTCACAACAGATAGGGACATACCTCTAGTGGGCTTTATAAAAGCTCGAGGTGGGACTATTCAAACATTTCCTATCAAGAAATCACCATCTTCACATAACCTACATTATGTTGAATTTAAAAATATTTGTAACTCTCTTTTTATTGTGTATAGTGACCCAAACTTTAAGTTCTCCGGTATCACGTAAGTATACATTTATTTAATATTTTAATATCGGTCGTAATAAAAACATTCTTAGTCTGAGATATGAAATTGCAGAAAATATAAACGAGGGCCGCGGGATTGGTTCAACAATATGGGGCTGGATAACATATCCTTTTTCTTGGTGGAGCTACGAGGCGATGGACAGCGCTGCGGATCCTTCAATTCAATCTCCAACAAGCGAACCCATTGCTACCATTGAAATCGGAAAAAGGAATGTGACGGTGTGGTGCAACGATCAAACTTGCACAACGATGAGATGTGATAAATTTGGCTGTACTAATTTAACGTGCAATATTTACGACACAGACTTAACTGGAGAGTGCAGGATTTATAACACAATCGCTCAGCCGGATGAACCTACGTCAAAGCCGAATAAGCCAACGACAAAGCCTGTTGAAAATGAACAGGTAATTGAAAATGCCGACAAAGTTATTGAGACACCAGTAACAAATATCAACGCTACCGAGCATAAGGATATTGATCAACCGACAGAAGAACGGCCAATAGAACTTGAAATGATTTTATCGTCTACCGTTGGCGACGGAAATGAAGAGAACAATTCTCCGAACAAAGAGTCTGAGGATTAATGAGGTAAATTATTGATTTTATGAAAATTCACTGTAAACATTTTTCTCATTAGTCCAAACATAGTTACATACTTTAAACTCTTAAAAATTTTATTAACTATGTGCACCGAAAGAATCAAATCTATCCCGCGGCCACTCCCATGTTTTATTCGTATTATTAATGTGTAATACTTGTAGTTTAACTAAAATTGATATTATATTTCAGGTTTGAAGAATCAGAAACAAACGTCGCTTAATTTCCCCATTGGTATTGACGAAATAGTCGTGGATTATTTACAATTTACTTTTACGCATTTTGCTACGCAATTAGCCAACAATTTAATGAAACGATTAAGTATTGAGTCCTTTTGTTGGAATGGTGTATGTTATTACACATCTTGCGCAAATCTGTTCACCAAATAAACATACGGGGAGTTTTAATATTAAGTTAAATGAAAAGAAAAATCCCGTATCTGAAGAATTACGAGTAATGTTCTCAGATAATACGGAAGAAAATGATATAAAAATAATAAATTTGTCTGAAGTCAATTCAATAAGTTATTAATAACAGTTGAGTTACAGTTTCAGCTTTGTTAGTTTTATAAATATTGTTTCAAATACATGTTCATTAACCTCGCTTATAATACATATGAAAAATTATTAATCTATTCTCAAGATGTAGTACTATTTCGATTTATACCTAATATAAAATAACTCAGATAAATAAATCTTTATCAAAACATGTCAAGTATTTTCATATAAACCGTTCATTCAAAAATGTAATGTAATCAAACCTGATGCAGTTTTCTCAATACGGGCGGAGTGGCACTGGCTTCGGTATCGGATGAAATAGTTCGTAACAATAAAGGTGTATCACTTGAATCAGCTAATTCTGAACTTGTTTCACTCGCTTCCGCGCCGTCGACGCCTTGCCTGTATTTATAAAAAAAAAAGATACAATTTAATGAATTTCTTTAAAATATAAAAACAATTGTCCAACCATGTCTTCTGTCTGTTATTATTAGATAGTATATTTTTTTTATAGATTCTAAGATGTAAAATTTAATTATCAGGTAACTATAAAAAATATAATTATAATATTACGTTGCGCAATTGTGTTTTCTTTTTTTTCGCTTATTATGAAAGAGTATTATAGTAATTTTAATAAGCATAAATTTTAATTGGGAAGATTATGATATACTTACATAGGTAATAATAATTGTTTGCATTAATTTGTATGCATTTTTCTAGTAAAAATTAAATAAAATTTTGCTTTCTTTTTCATCTGTTCTCTTTTTTTAGTCAATAGAATCTAGAACATATAATATCTTTCATGCAGAATTCTAAAGAGGAAATTCCTTTTTACATATTAATAATGTTAATTTATTGTGTTTCAAGGTGAATGACCAAATAATTTACCAGTTTAGTCATGATAATTATTTTCTACTTAATTACACGTCATATGAATAACAATAGTGATTCACCCTATTTAGGTATTGCTGTTATATATTTATAGAATAGGATTAAATGACCAAAACAGAATATACGCCGACCGCAAAGTAACACGAAACAGAAGCTTCTAAAATGTTCATATTAGTCTTAAAAATTTATGAACATAATTTACGAACATATTTCCTAACATTTAATCAAACAAAGCCCTTATTTTTATTACAGTATTGATCATCTCGTAGATACGAAACAGCGGAATTAAATTAATAACAGGGATGTTGTTGATAATTAATGATAAGTGTGTCATAGGCTACTGAGTGTTAGCTATATTCATTTGTATTCTTATAACAAAACAATATGAGTCAACTTGTTATCTTGATGACATCATCTAATACACTGGGCAACTACTAGAAATATGTACCTTGCATACCTTTCTTTTTAAATAATTAATATTGAATATTTTAGAATACATTTCATAAGTTCTATAAAGCTTTTTTCTACAATGTCATAAAGAAATTAAGCTAGATTTTTATCAGGGATATAAATATCTGGACAGAGTATCATGTAGTTTTATCTATACTAATAATAAATACTGAAGAGTTTGTTTGAACACTCTTATTTCAGGGTGTACTGGATCCAATTGAAAATTACCTTGGTGTAGTTTATTTGTAAAAAAAATATAGTATTGTACGTATGACCGGCCTACACCTTCATCTCTTAAATTTTAATTTTTGTGTAACCGATAAATAGACGGAATTCCATCCAAACTGGTGCTATGGTTTTCGAATAAGCGTAACCAGCAGATATCAAACAAACAACAAACTTCGCATTTACAGTACTACTACAAACACCTACACAAACTAAAGCTGTGTTCACAATTTCTGTATGATAGACATATTGTAAAGCTGTGTTCACACTCACTGTATAAAATAGTGTATGTTCACATAGTTGGGCGCGGTGGCACACAACGGCGAGTCCGGTGCAGTGGGAGCCGTGGGCGCGGTTGGTGCGGTCGGAGCACTCGGGGCCATCGCCAGCGTGCTCGTGCCGCTCGACCCATCTTCCGTACTTGAACCCGCCCCACCTGATAGATGATTATGTTGATAGATTTAATTATGATAGTTGTACTATATGGATAGATAATGATTCAGAAAATTGTGAATTTCATACAATTTAACAGGGTGGAAGATTAATCTATTACAAATTTCTCATTTTGAAAACTTAGAATCGTTTGGTTATATAATTTATGAATGCTTTCAATCATCTATAATGGAATAACAGGCCAACTAAAAATTTGTGTTTATTTTTACAGGAATCAAATTAGAAATTATAGTGATTAAGTAAAACTAAATATGTAAATAAGTTCAATAAAGGCTATACGTAAATAATAATTAAATAACAAGAATGAAAACACTACCTGCTTGTATATAAACATATTCCCCATCATTGATATCCACTGGAACTTGATCATAATATGGCTCGTCTTCAACACTGTGGACAGCTGCAGGTATGCTTTCCAATGAAATGGGGCCAGATTTGTCATCTGGTACTTCAGGTAGATCTGGAGTGGTTGATGTTACTTCCTCATCAATAGATCTGGGTGTTGCTGCACCGCCTGACCGTTTTCGTTCCGATGACAATGAGTTTATTGATTCAAAACTTTTTACCTGAACAAATAAATTAATAATTTTAATAAAGAAATAAAATTGAAAATAAAACTACAATTTATCAGATAGATAATTACCCTTTCACTAATAGATGGAGTAGAAGCTCTACTGGCAATGGATTCTCTTGACTCGGAATTACGCAGTCTTCGTCCTAAGCTAGATGGAGGACTATCCTCTGGAAGACCACTTTCAGGCAAGGAAGCACCTCTTCTACTGAACACTTTTGGTGGAGGTCTAAAGGAGATATATTAAAACTATTAATAAGCTATATTTAAAAGAAAAAGTTATAATAATAATTTACATCCATAACAAAAAAGTTTTCAATATTTTTAATTATGATAAATACATTAAAATAAAGCTTACTTTGGTGGAACTTTTTTCTTAGCTGCAAAAGCAGGATCTGCAGAGCTGCTCTCTGAGGTTAGTGGTGACTCTTCTGATTTCTTCACAGCGCTCTCTGCAGCTTTCACACCATTAACTTCAATAACTGTTACAAAATCACCTGCTTGTGATGCTGGACGGTTCTTAGATTGTGTGGATTTTTTTGATTCAAGATCTATTAAAATTAAATATTTTATTTTAAATATACTTCAGGAGCTACTTCTTTAATACATCTTGACATATTATTTATGATTTACCACAAAAATAGAAAAATAGAAAAATAGAATAATTGTCTCCTCTTTACATATGATTTTATAAAAATTCCAATAAGAAATATTTAATAATTACCATTTGCATTGTCATCTTCCTCCTTTTCTGTCCTCTGCACAACTTCACTGTTGCACCGCCGTCTAGCTTCTGCAGTAAGGTTTGACGACAATTCGTTTATACATTGGTTAACGGAGCTTCTTTCAGCAAATGTTTTTGGTCTATTTCTTAAATTGACTTTATCATCTTCAGTATCTAACGCTTCAATAGAGTCATCACTTTTATTACTGAAACTGCCTTCACTCTTTTTTGATAAGGAATTTGTGTTTGAACCCTGCATAAAAAACAAAAATAAAATGACCAGATTATTTATATTATTGATAAAAATAACACACAGTTAATGCACTTGATTTACATGAATTTAATTCATATACTTGAATATGTTTATAATTTAATCAGCATTACAAATAGATTGTTATTAATCAATTTTCTATTACAAATCTGTAATTACCTGTTTGCTATCAGAAGTCTTATCGTCACTTGTGTCAGTCCCTAAGGGCGGCGCCACTTTATTACTCTGGGAAGTTGCCTTATGTTTCTCTACATCAGATAAAAGAGTTTCAAGATATTCTACGTAGAATTCTTCCTTCTCGAGCTCCTCCCTAAGTATAGCGACTTTCTGTTTATGTTTAGCTAAATTGGCTCTGACATCTTCCTCCCAAGCGGCTGGTAAAGTGCTCTCAGGAAAACGTTGCACCCACACACGTTGAAAATCCCCAAAGACACTCATCTCTCACAAAACGATTTCATGACAAATTTATGTTACAATAATCAACAATCACGATTTTCAATGTATAAAAAATAAATTAGAATATCTGACATCGCAAACGCAATTTTTACTTTTTTTTTTTACGTCGCTGTCTTTCAGTTTAGGGTTGTCAACATGTCAAATGTGTTAATTTTCAAACTATATTGTTTATATATAGGAAGGATTTAAAAATATTGTAATTTAAGTCCACATCTAAATAATCTTTGTTTCGCATACATTAATGATTATATTAAAATATTTCAATGCATATTTTTCATAATGATAGAATATTATCAATATAATATAGTGGTTTTACTATTACTAAATATTTAAGTATTACTATATATCTTTATCACATATTATTTGAAGCATATATTTGATAACAAAAATTACAACTCTAATATATTTTTTTTTTGTATGGGGACAGCCTGTGGGGACAGCTAACGTGTTATTTCTGTGTTCAGTTCAGCCGAACGTGTTAATTTCTGTGTTCAGTTAGCTGTCCCCCACACTGTCCCCCTTACTGTCCCCATACAAAAAAAATATATATTAGAGTTGTAATTTTTATTATCAAATATGCTTCAAATAATCACTACATAGTATAAAACAAAGTCGCTTTCTCTGTCCCTATGTCCCTATGTATGCTTAAATCTTTAAAACTACGCAACGGATTTTGATGCGGTTTTTTTTAGTAGATAGAGTGATTCAAGAGGAAGGTTTTAGTATATAATTTATTATGTTTTAGACAAAGCGGGCGAAGCCGCGGGCGGAAAGCTAGTATGTGATAAAGATATATAGTAATGTGTGGTAATGTGGTTCAGCCTTAGATCATTAAAGGGTTCAGCCCAAGAAGCTTATATCTAATACACTGGAGATTTCGGTATGAACATTTGACGTGTAACAAGAAAATTGTTGTGTTTTATCACTTTCACACCTAACTTGGTATTGCCACTGTTAATACGAAGTTTTCCCAAGGCTACTATGTATGCTGTAAATTGTAATATTCTGTGCAAAAGGTTAGTTTTTAAAGTGAAACTTTTATTACATCGTCTCAAACTTTTTGGTCTGTGTAGCGCATGTCGCGTGTATCGCGGCTGCCGAGTAGGTATACCTACTCGGCAGCCGACCGACACGCGACATGCGCTACACAAAGCAGTGTTCGGAACCGTTCGAACTGTTTCACTTTTACCGTAGTTTCATAAAACCACACAACATTTTTTTTGTACATGAGTTTGTTGATAAATTGCCAACAACGTCATTCAGAAGCATTGTTGGATGAGACAATTATTATTTATGCTAAATAAAATAAGTATCTGAACCAATTATTAAAAAGCGATACTCCCTGATTATGGGTAGTTACCATAATAAAATTGTAGCAACTCTCACTTTGACAATATGGCATAAGTGTCAAAAAAATTGCGTCGCTTCGAATATATAAGTTAATATTGTTGCGTATTTAATAAATATTTTCCGAATATAAATAATGTATTGCATTGTGAAAAATTGCAGAAGTTTTTGGACACCAAATTCTGGCATAAAATTTCACAGGCAAGTGTATATTTACGCTATTTACAATATTCCTCAATACTCATGCATTTACCTGTTTAGAATCATTTTCATGGCAAAAATCGTCAATTTTATCATCATTTTAGTAATCAATCATGCTAAATATCTTCTATCTATCTTCTTTTCCTAATAATTTCATCATTTTTCAATAAACCAATTTAACAAGTAAGGTAACCATGATGACGAGTTTTTACGGATAGCGAAGAGAAAATATTGTAATAGTTAACAAAATTATGATGAACATTTAGAACACCATTTCAAAGATTTTTATACTAGTAATGAAACAACGCACGACATCGATATTGCACTCACATGTGGTTTTATGTTTGTTCTTCTTTAACATAGAAATTAATAGTTCTTTTAACTTACCAAATTTTTTTTGTTTTACTTATTTCAGCTTTCCAAAAATGAAATAAAAAGAAATAAATGGCTGTCCATAGTGCCTATCAAGGGTAAAATTTATCAACATGCCAGAATATGCAGTTTGCATTTTAAGCCTGAGGATTACGGTCCAGAAAAAAAATACCTTTTGAAAAGTGCTATACCTTTTTATTTACCACATTCTTGTTACTGCGTCTCAACTGTGGATAAAGTAATTTTAATTATATTATAATTAACCACCATGAAACCATTAGTAACCGTAAGTACAGCTCCTGAAAGACATACGAATTTCTGAGAACTGTAATATCGTTACCACACATCAACACTAGCGATGCAACTCTCCCTTTGGAATATTGAAAAGTTTTAGACTGAAGCTTGAGTAACCAAAACGATGTTTTAATGTATGTAGCACTCATTTTAATTAAAAAATCGTAGTATGAGATCAAAAGTTATCAAGCGTTATTTAAAACTATCATTCTCTACCAATTAAAATGGTATGTACCTATAAAGATGATAATTATTCATGTAAGTTGACCAGAGGGCCTAGTCAAGTGGCATACGCTTCATAGCGTTTCTCTTTCTACAAACGTTGACGTCTTAACGAATACGCTATACGACAGGTAGCCAAGTGGATTACAACTTTGCGAACGCTCATTCTATTGGATCGTACGCTAATGTCTATGGCTTCGAATTCTAACGTCAGTCAGGGTACGTCAAACTGTGAACTGTCATTCAGTTTGACATTAGTAATGTTGAAAAATATTCAATAATTCAATAATTATACTGCCGAAAAAGTAGAAAGTCAATAAATTTACTTAATTGAAGTGAACTAAAAAATTCAGGTTTCGCTTTAGATTATAAAAATACATATAGAGGTAAGTTCATTTTGCATTTGCAATGATGCATAAAAATATATTATGTCTTCAAGGTTTAAATTTAATTTATTAAAATGTGTACTTATTTTTCAGCGCCAGCCCGGAGCAATTTTCTGCTCTAATAGAATTCATGGAAAGGTACTATAAAAAAAATACAGTTTTGATTCCAAACTTACTTCAATATTCTTATAATAAACAATGAAATCATATCAATACCAAGTGCTTCGTTGGTGTGTGTTACCTATAGGTATGGTGACCTTAGCGGGGACTTGAGGGTCGAGTAAAAGCCGACGAAATATGGGCAAGGCTGACAGTCTTACTAAATTCAATTGGTGGTGGGGTACATAAATCGCAAGATGAAATGAAGTGGAAGAAAGTAAGTTTGAACTTGCACCTTGTTAACCCAGCTGTATATTTCAGAATTTGTGGCAGTTGAACAGAGACTCCTTGCACTGGAGGAGACGCAAGAGAAGCTCTTCCATGAGCGAGAAAGGGAAAGGGAAAAGCTCCTCCATGAATGTGAGAGGGAGCGTGAGGAACTACTCCATAAAAGAGAAATGGAACGACTGCGACTGGATTTGCGACCATTTTATTTTTTTTATAGAGCTGATGTAAAATATTTACTGTGTTATATGTTAAAATGTTTTTGAGCGTTTATTTTAGATTAATATCTTTAAATTTTATAGGATTTATAATTATTTACTTAATTTATTTTAAGAGTTTGTTTTAGTTTTAAGAATATTAAATAAACATGTATGATAATAGTATATTTTATTCCTTAATTAGTTTATACCACCATTAATTCAGTACACACCTTTTAAAATATGAACAAAAAATACAATAACAAAAATTACAAACTTAAAAATATAAAAAACAGGTTGAGGCTGCAACGATGATCAATTTTTTCACCTATGGACCTGCACTAAAATATAAGCAGTATTCAGAAACTTTAAAAGGATTAATATATACTGTAACTAATCACAGTAACTATGTAATGCAGTTTCATTATTTAAATCTGTTTAGGTAAACAAAATAATGTTTTAGGAGCGAAAAAATATTATACAAAACTACATGGTCAGGCACACTGAATAGGTTTAAAAGTAATACACTTAAAAACTACACACAACACACTTTAAAAGTAATACACTGTAGGTTTAAAAGTAAGGGTATCATTTAAGCTATCACCAATTTAATTAGTTTTGTGTTTCTTAAATAATAGGGTTTGTCCTCAAAATAGTAGATCTGTCACCAAAATGTAGTCACCAAACAATGCAAAATCAGTTCCACAATAAATCACCTAAAATCCTGAGATATAAGGTCTAGTACCAAATAAATGTTTTTGTATGTATTATAATAGGTGTGTCCTAATAAGTATTTAAGCAAACTAATTTAAAGAGATCACCACTAAATCATATTATGTTACTAGAAAATTGCATTAAGTTCAAATAAAAAAGTAGGGTTGTTATCATCGTTTCAACCAAAACATTCTGCTACTTAACTAGACTCCCAAGGTTCTAAATTTCCACTGGAAGTATAAATTATGTTTAAATAAATTTTTTAGCAGAGCAGTAAATAAAACAAAGTCAAAATAATCAATATTTATTGTTTAAAATAATTACCACTGAACAATCAGCGCTGGTTTAAAATAGCTGGCTTATGGCTAGCAGAATAGTAGATAAAACACTTAATTAAAGTTAAAATAATCAATATTTATTCTTAAAAATAATAACCACTCAATAATCAGCTTGTCGCGCCAATTTGTCTCCGCCCCTTTGATCATTTTTTCATTAAAATTATAAATTGATGTATTAAATTGGTAACGAATACTATTAATTTATTATCTGAACGAAATAGAATGTTACTACTGCAACTGTATTGGTGACAAAATATCAAATAAAAAGGAGTCGCAGTCAGGGATCGATAATCGATTTATTTGGAGACAGATCTACCATTCTGAGCACAGAGCTATTATTTAAGTAACAAAACTGTTATTATAAGAACGAAGTTTATATTCATATAATGCAATATAATATGTTGTCGGTTATCGATCTCTTATTTTACACATATATTAACATTAATTTGATAATTCATACCTGGGAACAATTTTTGTTTATCTGAGAACAAAAATATTTCGTGGTGATAGATCTATTTATTAGGTGATACAACTTAATGACAAATATAAATTTTAATAAAATACTGCACTTATGTACTTAATTTTAATTAGTCTTTATTTAGTAAGTAATTCACTCTTCTAGCTTTTATAATAATATACATACTTAATTCAACAATTAACTAAATGACTACTTCAGTCTTTATAACCAAAATTACATACTTTTGTTTTAAAACATTAAACAATGGTTAATTCCAGAAAGTCGGACCAGGGAACCACAAGTTCACACTACATACTACACGCCATTACCATAGAGACAGACAAAAATAACCTATTAAAGTAATCTATTAACTAAATTATTTAGCATTATTCTGCCACTCATTAGCTTGTCTTGGTTGCTGGAAATGGGTCCAACCGCCACACTCGGTTCATCACCATCCTCTTGTTGCTCAGCCATATTACTAGGGGGAGGTAATTGAACATCCAGTGCAATATTGTGCAGAACACAATGTCAATTCACCATTTTTGTGAAGTCCATACATGTATGGTTCCACTTCACTGGATGACTATATGAAGGAATCATGCATGGCTCCACCATATTTCGCATTGACATTAATAATCTTTAAACTACCATCACATAATATCTGAAAACAATAATTTTAAGTTATAAAAATATTCTATTTGCAGTTGCTTTATTATTTTGTTTTAATGTAACATGATTAAAAACAATGCTTACTAACTAATAATATGTATACAAAGAAATATAGCTTACCATTTGCACATTTAAGCACATTGGTATCCTTTCCTGTTAAAATAATTCTGTTCGTCTATGTGGGGTTTTACAATAGATATGTGAGTGTAATCTATGCATCCTATCCATCCACTGGCAATTGAAATTTCCTTTGAAATCTGTAATTATATTTACATTTTATAATCAATGACAATTATATTAAAAAATATAATACTATTGTCAAAAGACTTTCAAATGGATTTGTTTCATAATACTTTGTAAACCTTTAAAACATTTAGAATTGAACAGAAACAAACATTTTGTATTTAAATATCTTTTAATACATATGGACTATAGAGTATACTTAATTGTTGAATAATCAATATGTGGTATAATAGAATTGTTTGTGACTACAATAGCAGCGACCTTCTTCAATGCAAAGGATTAAGTTATTTATTAAAATTGTTCAAAACATTGAAAGTAAGTAAATAATTTTATAAAAACACTTACTCTTGTCGAATTCTTGCTCTTATTTGGCGTGTTTGAGGGAAAACTATCCATTTTTTCACTATCAGAGGACTGTTGAGTGCCTTCTACTTGTAGTGTGTTGTGGCAAATGTTGTATGACACCCACAATTCTCTGATAGGATCCCGTTGCGAAGAAACTCAGAGCGCAAAGAACCTACGATAATAAGTAGAATTAGGATACGCATTATTTTATAATAGATACGCACAACACATGCCTTCTAGTGGGCATTTTAAATATCGGACATCACTTATAAACAATCGCAGTGAAGCAACTGTGGATTACCTTTACTTCCAAAGGAATTTCTTTAGTCCCCCGTATTTTTGTTTCATTACGTAGGCTGCAGCAAAGCTCGCTAAAAGTTTTTTGAACCTAAAACGCTCCTGAAATAATTGTTCCGGCATTTCATCAATTGTCTCCAAATTCCGTCTGGACACATTTCTTTTTTGGCGCCTAAGCCAAACTTCTTCACTGTGAGCAGCTTTTAAAAGTCTTAAAGCGTGCATTTTAGGAAAACATTTTAAAATTTTAAAATCACCAAGAAACACAACACGGAACTTCAACAGCTGATTATAAAATCGCCATTTTGTTTCGATTTCTACAAGATGTTTGCGTACGCTTGATAACGAACGCTCACAAAGCGTTTCTCCTGTCAAAAGTGCCACTTGGCTAAGCATTTGTATGGCGCCTGTCGTATGACTTTACGTTTCGTTTAATGGAATAGAAAAACAATGCCACTTGTCTACCAATATTCGTTTCGTTACGCTCGGTCACGTGACGTATCTCCAGCTTATGTCAATCTCATACATTCGTTTATCGATTCTATTGAACTTTACGCTAATAGAAAGCCACTTGTCTAGGGGGGCAGTAATATTATAATATAAATACTGTTAAAAATATATGTCGTCATTAGTTTTTTTTATTTCGAAAAATCCTGAATATACAAACCAGTGTGGTCACCCACAGAAAGAGACAAAAAACAACACTGACGTCATTCAAGGTTATATTTTCTTGTGACAAGCTAATGGTCATAGTGCAATCTCCAGTGTATTAGATATAAGCTTCTTGGTTCAGCCACAGGTTCAGCCATAGTTCAGCTCACCTGATAATTGACATTAGATGAGATAGGCTGTTTTCCAATTACAGAGCATAATGCGACTCAGTGCCGCACAATGCCGAATTATGCTGATGCTTAATTGGAACGTGAAATGCACCAGCAGGTTGCGCTAATGTTCAGTGTTGAAAAAAAAAATTAATAGAGTTAGCAATAACCTCATTAATGTGTAAATAAAGTGGTATACATAATAATTGGATGAAAAATATTTACGGTTATTTTAAGTAATTTGGATTTTGATTATTTCATTAACATTTTTTTCAATGTTTGTACCTTCTCCATACTTATATTTATTTTTTTAACACAATTTGAATTAACTTTGATTATTTCGAAAAAACTACAATGAAACGAAAGCTTTAAATTTTTTTCCAACAATTAATAATTAATAACGATAAATAGATTGCACGCATCAATTCACGCGCATTTCTTTTTCTAGTGCTCGATTGTGCGAAGCGTTGCTGTAGTTGGAACATTCAACGTTAAGCATTATGCCGCATAATGCGCTCTAGTGCTGTAATTGGAAAACGGGGTTTGTGACATCCAGTGACATCATTACATTTTGACATTACTATGTGATTTTGAGTTTTGACATAGATGAACGTAAATAGAAAAAAAAATTGAGATGGAAATTGGAAAACATTTTATGTAAAAAGATGGATAAAAATCAAATGAAATTAATTATAGAAGGCCTTAAATCTACGTCATCATCACGCATTCAAGATACTCTCTTGAAAATTCGGTCTAATGTCATATCTTCCGAAAAAGGAATTAAGATTTTTCGTGATTGTGGAGGCCTGAATTGTTTACTTCCTCACCTCCGAAAACCTAATGAAAGAATTCTTGATATTACTTTAAGTATTCTTGGAAATATTTGTTTGGATGAAAAATGCAGTGAAGCAGTAAGTTAATTTTTTAAATTATTATGTGTGGTACAGAGAAAATTATATTTCTAATTTTTTAACCGCCTTCAGAAAAAAGGGAAGAGGTTCTCAATTCGATTGTATTTTTAGGTTTGTAAGTTGTAACCTCAGTATTTTTGTCTGGTTGATCCGATTTAGATGATTCTTTTTATTAGAAATATTTCTCCACTAAACGCACATTTGGTCTAGTTGTGAAAATTAAAAGTTGGTTATTTTTAATAATTATTTTAATTAAATTTAGGTGGGAGAGTTGAATACTTTTGGCCCCTTGGTGTCAATATTAAACACTGTTTGTCGAGATAGTATACTCGGAAGGGCCTGCAAACTTATTGGTAATTTAGCTCAAATTAAGACCAATGCAGAAGGCCTGCATAACCATGGAGTGGTCAAAGCTTTGGTTGCTCTCATTGAAGGCAGAGATAAAACCACATCTAATCCAACTCTTACTATGGCTGTAAGAGCTATCAGGTGAATTAATATTTCTATGCTATTTTGTTAGTTGAACTTATTTATATATTGATGTCGACTATCTTGTTAAAATTTTAATGGGCTGCAGTTAAAAAATTTCTTTCAACATTAACATTAATTTCATTGAAATGCATTTCACTCTGCTCTTTCTCCTGTGAATGTTATTTTTCTACAGTTTTATTTTACTTTCTTATTTAATTCAGGCAACTATGGATGATAGCCGATAAAAGGGATGAAATGCTAAGCTTGAATGTTGTTCGTTGTGTAACTATTTCATTGACCACAGAATGTGAATCAATTGGATTAATGAAATCCACACACATTGATAAAGAAATTGAAGTGCCTAGAAGGAGTCAAGAAGAACTTATTATTGGTATACTTAAATGCTTAGGATACTTTACTACTTATTCTATACCGCAATGTGCAGAACAGGTATGTAAATAGTTGTAGTTGTTAATTTATTACACACAATTTATAGACATGATATTATTGCTTTCTTAATATCCTTTTCAGTTACAAGGAGATGGCAGAGGCTACCAATGCCTTGTAGCACTTACAAAAACAAATGAGACTTTAGCACTAAAATGTCTCATGAATCTATGTTACATGTCAGTGTGTCGCCCTCTACTGGGAACTGCAGGACTGGTTGAATGTTTAGTAAATATTTTAAAGAAAAATCCAGGTGAAATATTTGAATTTGATACTATTCTATAAACATAAAGCAGTCAGATTTTTCTGATAAACCTAAATTGATCTTTTAAGTATTTATATATTGTACCAAGTATTTATTTATTTAAATAATTTTCAGATGTTTCATGGTGGCCAGAAGGTTCTATTAAAGCTTTAGCTCAATTAAGCGGCGAATCTGTTAATAGATCTCGTTTACGACATTGTGGTGGTTTACCATTACTGGTTGCAGCTGCAAGAAGTGATAGTCATGCTATGCATGCACTTCTTCAATATGTTTTTGATGATACAGGTAAATCCTTATCCTTACTAATATTATAATGTGAAAATGTGTTTATTTGAGTTTGTTTTTTTTTTCACGTTGTATCAAACCATTTTTTCTGGTCCTTTCTGGTAGGGTGATAGTTAGGAGGCTAGAGTATGACAGAAACATCTTATTGCCTTATCCATCATAATGCACATAGATCTCTCACAAGTTCATAAATTCGAATAGGTAAAAATGTGTCATTTATGATAAATGTTAATTTCTTTGACGACGCGAGCGAAGCCGCGGGCAACAGATAGTAGAATATAGTATTACTATTGCCATTCTCTTAAGCCTGTAGATTAATTTACTAATTATTTGACACAGCATTCCAAATTATGATTAGTGAAGGGCTCATTACTCTCCTTACTGAGAAACTTTCCAACTATGTAAGTAATATGGAAATTGAACACAACTTGAATAGTGAAAGTTTAAATGAAAAGAAAAATAGCCGAACAGAGAAAGAGAAAGATACCCCACAAATGTGTGAAGAAGCTACTGTGAATGAGCAAAATGAAATAGGAGAAGAACTCAAAGTTGTGATAGAAAGGGATAACATGATTGTTGGTTTTGTTGATGCAATAGGCAGTGATAGGTCTGACGACAGTGATAATGACAGTACAAATCCATCTTCATCGCCATCTAGACGAAAAGGTATAAAACGCGGTCGCACAAGCCCAAAAAATTCCAAAAAAGTAAGTACTAGAATCTCCATTTCTTGTTATCAGACCTATTGTTAATGTTAATGATTGCTTCTTAAAACGATATTAATCATACTTTTCTTATAACAGAAACCGAAGTTAATAAAAATGGCTAAGAAGGATTGGTCGGCGGGTGTATATTGGGAACCTAAGAGTCCAGAACCTATTTCACCACAATTCCCACGAATGACTAGTCCGGATAGATCAGATTTGAGTCCTTTGTCGCCGTATTCTGATGTAAATTGGTCAGGATTAAGTCCAGACTACATGCCACATTCCAGTAAGCGTTCTTGGGATTGGAGTCCAGGATCTGCAAGTTCTAACGGAAGTTCGCCCACGCCATATAGAACAGATTTTCCATGGAGTCCAAGTAGTTCAGGTCCAGCTTCGCCACTAAGTACTGAAGGTTAGGAGAACATAATATTAGGTGTATAATTACTTCTTGAAACAATTTTCTATTTCTAGTCGGTATTTTGTTGTAAAGAAATAAAACCAATTAAAAAATTGTAGATAGTTCAGATTCTGAAGTGTCGGGGCGGTATTCTCCCGTGTGTAGTGAAGGAGAGGATGAAGCCGAAAACAATAAACCCAATAACATGAAGTCTGCAATAGACCCAGCTCAAGTAGCACATGAATTGGAAGAGCTTATTATGGACGATGACGAAAGTAGTGACGAATCCCCAAATGAAGGTAAATTTAACTTTTTGCATTTCGCGTATTCTGTACGATTTATTTAATCTTGAATAATATTAAAAATGTTGATAAACTTTTCATTGAATATATTTTCCAGAAAACATCAAGCAGATAACTATAACAAAAACATCTGGTATAATGTGTATCTTGGTGCTACTTTTTCGCGTTTCTCACGGGGCTTGTACGAATGGTAATGAGAATCGGGAAGAGATGTCCAATACTGTAGATCTATTAACTGGCCGCGAGTGTATGAATGCGTTACTTGATTATGTTGAGAGGTGTAGGAGGCCGACCGGGAGAGCTGCAAGAATAATAGCTCGAGTTCTTAGGTATGTATATTAAAATTATAGTGAGAAGATAGTTTTGGTAAATATGTTTTAAGTTTTAATATTAAAATGCTTGAAATAAATTAAATTTAATGCAGAACATAAAAAATATGTTCAGAGATTTTCCAACCTGTAAATATGTCGCTAAGCGAATGTCCCAATATGCTAAATAGAAAGTGATGGCGCTAGATGACCTATTTAACTCTGTCTTTTTTCCACACTCCCTAAGAGATCATGCTAACCCCCCATGACGGGTGGAGAAAATCAGCTTCGTTCGAGTTTATGCAATAATTTGAATTATTTTGTTAGCCATTACAAATTCTTTGATATAAGAAACCAAATGATATATATACTTTTATAGAATTTTAAAAACTACACAGGTAGATAATAAATAGGACTTACAGTTATAGTTTCTTCTTCAGTAACCCAGTTACTAGTACAATGCAAATATGTATCTAGGTACTTCTTTATATAGTAACTAACTAAATAATAACCATAAACAATTATTTTACAGCAACTCTTTATGTCTCATGAGTATATTGAAGCATAGATTTGTAATTAGACTTCATACTATGTCGGTTAACTCAAAGCATCCCCCTACAGAATGTCGCCAATGTAAACAAGTAAGGATTTAATGTTATTTACCTAAATTGTTTGTAAATGGTATTATATTTCGCATTATTAATTTTATTGTTCGGGCTACTAATTATATTTTTCGTTTTAGCTTATAAAGTTGGGCTCAAAGTTATTAGAGCAGGTAACAATTGTAGCTGAATCAAGCCACGGAATTGGTGAAATCAGTTATAATCTACTAAAAGGGAGCCCTAATTTGAAACAAACACTATGCATATCTTTACCACATATAGTGAAGTCAGTTCTTTTTTAATTATAAATGTGTTTTACTGGAATTTAAAATAGCATTATAATAATAACATTTATTTCCCTTGCAGAACGGAGAAATTATTGAAGAAATATTTTGTGGATTGTGATGCATTAAATTTACTGTTTTCAATTGTTTCCGAGTCAAAGGAAAATATTCAAAATTGTGTAACAGCTTTATCGAAATTAGCAACAAATGTTCAAATAAAAGATCCGAAGCTCTTGGAGAATCGATATACAGATTTTGTGTCCATCAGTTATGATCCTATATTAGACAATCTAGAAACGGATGATATTGTTACATTTGTGCTAGATGACCAATCCACTGTAATAGCAAACAAAAACTTCCTTTGTCAAAATTCAGATGTCTTCAGTGTGATGTTAACAGGATCGTTTAAAGAGTCGTCTGAAAAATATGTCAGTCTTAAAAAAGTGACGAAACCAGCATTGGAGTATCTTTTAACACTTTTACATTGCGGCTTAAATGAGACAAAATGTGATATTGAAGTGTTTCCCTTGTGCGAGAATCTGATGACAAATTTAGAAGTACTCTTACTTGCAGATAGATTCTTGTTTGATAAAATAAAATGTTTATTGAGTAGTGCAATAATACAATTCCAACTGACTCCTGAAAATGCTGATAAGATCTATATTTGGTCATTGGGTGATGGCATGGGATATTTGTGTGTCGAAGCTGTTGCATACTTATTAACTGGAAAAATGGATGAAGACCTAAGAATAGCTTCCTTTCAAAATATCCTCGAATTAGAATATAAGGATCAATGGCTAGAAGACATAAAGTCTATGATATTACGACAGTTGGTTAAATAAGAACTTTTTGCAAAGCAAAATAATGTAGGTAGGTACCTTATTTCACATTGGAATTCGCAACTATACTTATCATTGCGTTAAAAAATTGCCCAACTGCATACTGAAATATTTTCTTACTTATAATAATTATTACTTATAGTAAATATTTAAATCTTCAAGTATATGTCAATTGCTATAGTAGTGTAAGCACATGGGACAAATTTGCATTTATCGTTTTAGCAAGTATGAAATATGAATGATTTGAACATCAAACATGTTCAGAAATATTATGTTTATAAATATTATGTTTATATAACATAATATTTATAAACACAACAATAACAATAAATTCGGTGGTTATTGGTAAGTACCAATAACCACCGAATTTATTGTTAAATATATTATGTAAAAACTATTCTATGGCTTTTTGGTTGGGTTGGAGATTTAGCATGTTAAGGGGCTGACAAGACCCAATTTTGTTAAAATTGAAGTTATTTGAGCAGTTTTTTAAGAAAAGATATTTATTCTAGCCCATCAAAAAATATATGTTAATATTCATCATACTTCGAAGACCGTGGACGGACTCGATACATAATTAGCCGCGTCCAGACCGGCTGAGCGCGGCTCGGGAGCCGCGCTCAGACTTCCTGCTCGCGAGCCGTGGCACCCGAGCTAATTGTGAAAAGTTCCGAGCCGCGCTCGCGAGCCAAGGTGAGCCGGTTTGAGCATTCAGTTTCTCTCCGTATAACGATGGAAAACCACATATTATTAGCTGCTGCGGCGCTTGTGTTGTCTGGATATATCATAAAAAAAAAAAGAAAAAAAGAAACGAAAACTCTGGATTAAAAAATTGTACCAAAACCGAAACCAATACGGTAACAGTTTGTTAAAGGAACTAACAATCGACCATTCAGTCTCAAATTTTACACGCATGTATAATACTGTCTTCTTTATCCATTTTTGATTCTGGCTCGCGAGTGTCGTTACGTCCGTCCACACCGGGCGAGCAGCTCAGACTGAGCCGCCTTTGAGCATCGGCAAAAACCGACAACGCATGGCTCGGGGCCGAGCGGCGCTCGGCCGAGCCAACGTGTGCCCGAGGAAGCCCGAGCGCCGTCCACACCGACCGAACTATTGGCTCGCGAGCGGGACTCGCGAGCCGCGCTCAGCCGGTCTGGACGCGGCTATTGGACGAAATCGGCTCGATAGAAAATAATTGCAAAGATTGGTCTTAAAATCATCATTAAACGATTCTATGTCTTTATTTTTTTGACGTACGGGTCTGCAATTTAAAACACGAAGTTAACATATTCATACCTGAACCTCTAACGAGTCATATTTCGTATATGACCCACACTTTTCCTTAAATCAAATATTTTCTTATTATTTTCTTCTACGACATGACCCCGCCCAGTAACAATGATGAATGATCTTGCGCTCTCGTTTGCGCACACTGTTCAATTGTATGGGAGTAAACGAGAGCGCAATCACTGTTACTCAATCATCAATTGGGTCTTGTCAGCCTCTTAATACAAATAATTTTCAACAGTAATGTCAAGGTTGTTTAGAAAAAAAATTATGATTGTATTTTTATTAATTGACTTAATTCTCGCTTATGTACATAAAATTTAATCGATTAAAACAATGTATTAAAGATATTATGTATGAGAAATACGGTAATTAATTATTTTTGTCACTTAAAAACTTTAGGATACATTCACACATGGTTCACACAGACTGGTTTGGAGATGATACCAGATTCTTATCACTTATCTCATTTATTTTAGTAAGAGTGGTGATTTTAAGTGAAGTCGATATTTCGTTTCAATGCCCCTGGTTTATTATAATATATGTACTTAATATAAAAGATTTTTAAATTTATGTTTGAAAGCATTCTAACGATCAAATAATATCGCACGTGAATAGGTAGGTAATTGATAATATTTGGAGCGAGCGAACAAATCGTTCAGATTCAAGTTCGCTTACGGACGCCCACTTTGGACGAAGCTTCAGTAAAGTTTTTGTTTCAATAGGATTGTGTATGTTATTTTTATGATTTAATTCATACATATAATATTCTCTAGGGAGTGTGGGTGGGTGAAGGATAAATAGATGTGCATTACATACAAACAGAAAATTCGCATACATCTGTGTAAATTATTTTTATTTATATAAGTATGAATTAGTTTATATTTGGATAAAATATGGAATTATAATAACACCAACTCTTTGCATGTATTTTGTATTAAATATAAAATTATATGTACTTAATAATCCTTTAAAAAAAATCATTTTTTTTATTTATTACATAATTTTAATTCCAGTGCATAAGTTTTGTTTGGAATTAAGACTTGTGAGGTAATTGCTTTAATATTATCACTATGAAGACATTCAAAATCAAAGTTATCCACAACCTGAAACAACAATTACAAATAAATAATTATAAAACCAAATATTTGGACCATGTGAGAATAAAACTTAAACTTACCTGCCAAATTAGTTCTGTCAATTGAAGCATAGATAATTTTCTCCCTACACAAGACCTAGCACCAAGTGCAAATGGTAAAGATGCTGATGGTTCATGATTTATGAATCTCTCTTTACTAATAGAATTTCTATCCCAGCGGGAAGGGAGAAATTTTTCTGGGTCAGTGAAATATTGTTCATCTCGCCCTGATGTGTATATTGAGGCTATTATAGGGGTCTGAAATGAATAAAAAATGAAAAACAAAAATTATTTATTTCACTATGCTTATAAAATACTGTTAAATGACATTTTAAGACTTTTTTGGCAGTATATTTCTGAATTTATTGTTTATTTCTTCTTTCATGTGTCCATATGGGTCTTCCAGCTCACTTGGAGCTAATGGTATTCTTAATTTTCTTCTCAATGATGGTGAAAGAAGGCAGATGTTCTGTATCAGTCCAAAGCTGCTAGATGTGACCCAATACAGACACATACATGAAGGCACATTTGCTGCAATAGGTATCATTGCTATTGAAAATACTCTAAAGACATTAGTAAAGACATTGTAAAGTTTTGATGGCGTCCTTAATTTTGACATTCTTTGTATTTCTATTATTGCTAAGTTTGTCAATCCAAATGCCACTGGGAGAATTAAAGAATGGTCAGGTTCTATTAAATTAGGAATCCAACCTATCCCACCCGTAGACAGTTCCATAAAAGTAACCATTGCAGAAGGGTCCGGTGGATTCATGTTAACTAAATTTCTTAAGGCAAATGACATGCACACCCACAGAGGTATTTGGAACCATATAACAATTGTTGCTTTCAGGGGGTGGCAATTATCTCTTTCTATAAGTATCCTCCATTGCTTTTTAAGGGACCTTTTGAAAAGAATCACTGTTTGCTTATCATTTAAATTATATGCTTTTTTTGCCATAGCTGTCTCTTTTTTTAATTCATTGACAATATCCTTGAGTTCCATGCCAACATTTTCTACTTTGGCTAATATATAATTTTGATAAACTGATAAAGGCAGAGTAATTAACGCTCTTATAAGAATAGTGGAGGAGAGTATTGCTGCCCACCATGATAAACCTGTTACTTCATGAAATTGCAGCAAACCATCCTGCATGACGTTTACCATGGTACTATTTGATATACTCATGTACGTTTCTTCTTGCCATTTCACCACAGATTCAAAGGACAAATATCTTTCGTTAATTTTGGTTAGACGATGGCTTGTCAGGTGAGGGATTTCATTCCCTATGTCATATTTAATTACTTTTGGTCTGTGTATATTACACAGTACACTATACGCTCGATAATTCGGGCAGTACAGTTTTGATAAATCTTTTACTAAAATATGTCTGATAATCATTTTTTTAAGATTTCAATTTGAACATTAATTTTGAATGATTTGTTTTGAATTTTGACTGTTGACAGCTTAAGTATAAGTCAATGATTTTGATTACATTGACATTTAACTATGACACTTTGAGGAAGTTTTTTTTTTTATTCTGGTGCCTTTGGCATTTTGAATATGTGAATAAAATAACTTCCAATATTTAACTTGTAGAGATTATCCAGAAAGTTGTTTTATTCGTATTTGAAATTTGTATTTAAAAATGAGTATTAAATTAGGAAACATTCCGTGGGAAAGCTGCTGTGTAAGCTTTTAGTATTACGCTACTAGTGGTGTACTAAGTAGCTATTCTGATAGGTAAAGAAATACTCTGGAAAAATTGCATTTAATAAACAATAAGTTATTCAATTATAAATCTCAACATGCAAAACAGATAAAATTTGGTGAGTAATCCTTCATAAAATCCACTTGAAAAACTGAGAAGTCTTGTAATCACTGAATAGAATAGAGAATTCAGTTTTATTAAACCTTCACAAGTAAATGTTATATTTACATTTTGGGTTCAATATTTATCGATGGTGTATCGTATGAAAATTGAAGGAATACATATAAAAATTAAATTATATAAAATGTTACAAACCCCTGCTTTAACTTCATATTCTCCTAAATAGCAATCTTTCGGCATGATACGTGTTAAAAATGGTGCAACAGGATAAAGTCGCATAGATTCCTTTATTACAAATGGAATATAGTCTCGCCCTTTGCATCTAATATTATTAATTTCTTGAGGGTTTTTTGATAATAAATAAAAAATCCATAGCGATGTATATGCCGTCTGAAAACAGTATTCAATTTTAAACAATTTACGGTTACTTAATGCGTATCTAAATATTAAATACAAGTATATTAATTTATAATAACTTCGTCAGGCTGAGTTCTAATGTATCCATTTGAATAAATTGAAACATTCATAAAAATGTATTTAGTGTAAGTATGTATTTTTGTATTTTTTTTTTGTCGGTTTTATAAAATAAAAATTCTCTTACTGTATCGCCAGCGGCAATGATAAAGTCGGTTACAATTCTTGAAATGTTTACGTCATCGATATTTTCATCAACGAGTTTTTTTATTAAACCATCGCCCTCATTTTTTATTGCTAGCATTTCATTAACAAGCTTGTTAGCTGAAATATTAATTTTAATTATTTTCGTATATTCAATGGTTTACACGTATAAAGTTGTCATGTAGATAACTAAATTTTAAGTGTGTTCTCCTGTGATAAGACATATAAACAGCAGTAATAACTATACAATGTTATACAAAAAGTTGCTAAAATATTTTAATATCTATTATCAAAAATTATACTATTCGTGACAGTATTCAATATTATGTAGGTAGGTAGGTAGGCACCAAGTAGGCACATATTATACGGACGGACCACAGAATACGCACGCTAATAATTATACTATAGCATATTATAGCAGTCTTACTAGTTACTTTGTAAAATTTATTTGTTTATTCACACGCTGTAGGAACTTATCGATTTATTATGTAAACTACACCACAACATAGATTTTTTGTTCTTGGAAATTGACTTTATAGTATCAACATATATTATTTACCCAACAATAAAGATAAGTCAACGCATTCTTTGAAATCCGTCCATATCTTTAAGTTCAATCGTTGACACAAACTTAATGGAATACCGTATAGCTTTGTTGTTGTCTCAAAAATTTTCTTAACGGATGACGAAAACAAACTTAATAATTCATCATGGTGATTGCTTGGCGGCGGTGTTACGTTGCCAAGTAAAACTTGTATTACAACTGAAAAATAAAGATAATTTTCGTTTTATATTTTTTAACGATTGAACTTAGATCCATTAAAATATAACTATATTTCAAAAGTATTAGTTAATATTAAAATAAATAATATTTAGTACCATTCGTTGAGACTTTATAAAACTCGGCTGCAACATCATCTACAATTAAACTTTTTTTCGCCTTTTCCTTCCAAACTTCTATAAATTTATTAATTGTATATGTTACGGGATCTTTAATCCAGGTATCTGTATTATATTTAAGCAGGTATTTATTCATAATGCGTCGATTTCCCAGCCATTCTTCTCCATCCATGAAGAGCAAACCTCTTTTCTTCCCATAAAGTTTCTCATATAAAATCCACGGTTCAGGTAATATATGCATAGGATATTTTCCTTCAAGATTAATAAATACAGTTTTTATAAGTGCAGCATCGCTTAAAAATATTAAATCGGTACTCCCAAATTTTTCTATAAATATTTTTCCTAACTTTCTGTGCCGTTCATCAATATATTCATGTAGCCTAAAATATAAATGTATCATTATTATTCAAATTATTGACTCAAAATTTTAGCATAATTATTTTGGGTCAGTGCTCACCTTGACCCTCTTCCTCCTTTCAGTAAATCTAAGCTATTACCTATGATTGGCAAAGCTTTTGGACGTGGTATAGATTTTATTGTACGAATAATTTGTTCTTCTTTGTAATGTCCCGTAAAATTTAACTTATAATTCCTTAACATACAACTACGAACTCGATTCATTATACTTTGAACTTATTTTTGTGTTTTAAAATATTACTTACTGAAAAGAAATTAAATGAACAATAGTGAACTGTTATTATCATGTTTAAATATATATTTTTCAAGAATATGTTACAGTTTACTAACTTTAAACAAGATATAAAAGATTATTAATATATTTACCGAACGGAGAACTAACGATGTGGTCTGTGATACACGATTCCTGTATTTAAAGTGGTTTCATGTTCGAAGAAGACAAGTAACTGATGTAGTATACATACATAAGAATATATTCTCTCTCAGTAACACTTGCTTGCGTCATGGCTGATTGGTGAATAATGTATAAAACAGTTATGTATTATGCAGCAAAATAGATTAGAAATTTGAGGTAATGGTTGTTCAGAAATTTTCCATACAGATCGAAACACTAAATTAACATGTAGGTAATCGTGAGAACTACCTAATCAAATAGATGAGAAACAATAAAAAGGATAAACCGTACATTTGATTTTTTTCCATGCATTAAAATAATATTCAGTAAGACGAAGGCATAACCTTTTTATTTAAAAAACATCACGATCATGCTTACGATCTTAGAATCTAATATATCTTTAACCAAATACCCTCATAATTTTAAATGAATTTTTCGCTGTTATATTACATATTCTGTGGTAAATGGTATGAGTGGGTATGATATTGTATTATTTATAATTTACATAGTCTTGTAGCCCTATATTTCTTTGAACAATTTTGTCATTATTATTTTTTATTACTCTATCAAATAAAAAAAAAAAATGTTTTGTAACATTGTTGTATATGAGAACTTATATCTTTCTTATCTAGCTGAAAAGTATAGTGTGTGATGTGTCTTGTATCAAACGGTTGGTAATCCAACTATGAACGGTTTGTTTTTATCTTATTATAATATTTGTTTGAATCATCACCTATAGGCTAAGATCATTATGATCTAAGCCTATAGGCAAAATCAAAATGGCACTGAATCAATCCTGCACAGTTGGGACTGTGGGATAGTAAATTTAAATGGTAAAATTATAAAATAGTAAATGTATTTTTTAAGCAGTGTAGTTGTGTAAGTGCACTGTAAGTGGGTTTGTTTTAAATGTCATCGTAAGATTATCAACACCGTTATTATATTACAAATAGCTGCGCTTCGCGGTTCAACCGCGTGGATCCGCTCCTGTTGGTCTTAGCGTAATGATATATAGCCTTTAGTCTTCCTCGATACATGGGCTATCTAACCCCGAAATAATTTTTCAAATCGGACCAGTAGTTCCTGATATAAGCTTGTTCAAACAAACAAATAATCAACTTTATAAGATTAAGTATAGATTTTTATAACTCGCGATATTATAAACTATCGAAAAATTATGTTCTTGTGATAGAATTCTCGTGATATAATGAATGCGAAGATATTTTATTATGAATGCAAACGCATCTTTATAAATATTATTATAAAACTGTGAATAAAATGTTCATTCTGTACTCTATGAGTCAACAATGAAAAAGCTACCATAGACTATACAAAGCTAAAATGTCACAGCGGTGACTTGTCAAAATTGTGATATTCATGATTGTGATTTGTGAGTTGCGGTTTTAATTTTGGGGAAAAGTTGAATTTTTTGTCATATTCATATTACAGAAGTTTACAAACATCTATCAAAATGACTGTAAAGAATAAGCCCGAAGAAACAAAAAAGGAGAAGGCGGAGCCAGTGCCAGCACCAAATGATGATTTGGTAAAATATCTACAATGATTATTGTAGTCATCATTAAATAGTTTAAAATTACGAGATTTATTATTACTATTTTATTTGTTTCAGTCGGAAGAAGATAAACGCCTTCAAGAGGAGCTCAATATGCTTGTAGAGAAACTACTGGTTAGTATGTTTTAATTAGGAACAATTTACAATTCCGAAACATTTTTTGGGTTAAAGATAATTTTTTAATAGGTACTTTTAATTGTATACGCATTGTAATGAGTTAATTCAAAAGACATCATTGTTCTCAATTTTTTATAAAATGTTTATTTTCAAGTTAAATTAGCTCACCATATTTTTCAGGGAAATGAAGTCGATCTGTACTTTCCTGCTTTACAAATGCTAAGCAATCTAATACGAACATCAACAACATCAATGACATCAGTTCCTAAACCCCTAAAGTTTTTAAGAGAGCACTATCCAGCACTTAAAGAAGTATATGAGAAAATAACTGATGCCAAGACAAAGAAATTCTGTGCAGATGTTGTTTCAGTGTTAGCTATGGGTGTCAGTGGCACTGTTGTAAGTATTTTTAACTTATTTTAATATTTTTATTGCTTCTAAAAAGTTATGATATCTATTTAAGTTAATACAATTAATTCCAATTTCATACTAGTAAGTGATGTGTGATTATTTAATGTTTATAAGGAAGCGGCAGAAAAGAGAGAATGCTTAAAATACTGTTTACTGGGAACATTATCAAATGTTGGTGAATGGGGCCATGAATATGTGCGGTTAGTAATTTCTTATTCATTTATAATCAATTTCAATACTCTGTTTATTATATTATATTTAATACATTATTTAATTACAATTTTTTATACAGCCAACTAGAAGGTGAAATAGCAGAGGAATGGAATATTGAAAATATGGACACATTGTTGCCACTTGTGCGTGATGTAATTGCATTTGACATGCAACACTCAGCTGAGATCCAGGCTTGTGATCTGCTCATGGAAATTGACCGCTTAGATCTCCTTACACAGCACATGGACCAAAGCAACTACCCACGAGTTTGCTTATACTTGATTGGGTAAGAGAAATCTTGATAAACATAATACATTTGTGTAGAATTATAGGAAAGTTAATTCAAGTATTATAATATGGTGGAGTTTGATAATAATTCGATTATTACACATCATTTGTTATTAAAAAGTATTAAAAGTGTTAAAAAAAAATATTTGTTGTCTTACAAGTACTTATTCTAATGTTAATTGAAATTTCAGGTGTGCCAGTTATGTAGTAGAGCCAGAATCGACACAAATTCTTCAAGGAGTACTGGATACATATTTGAAATTTGGAGAATACCCAAGAGCACTGCTTGTTGCTATGCAATTACATGATAAGGCCAAATGTGAGGAAGTTTTTAACTCTTGCACTGATATGTAAGTTCATAATATCAGTCTACATGTCGTGGCCATATCGTAGATTTGCTCATTTCATGAAATGGCCAACATAGTTTGATCAGATCGTTAAATCGTCAACGTTTCACGATTTGGTCATCAACATTTGGCCAGATCGTATAAAATATCTTAGAGAGTCCATAAAACATTAAAAAATTCAGAATATTTTAAGAACTTGTTTATTGTCATTTAAGTTAGTGCCGCGGTAGTGCCGGCGAATACCAGAAGTGAATGGTTTTTTCAATAGAAAACAGTTAGGTTAGGTTAGGTTAGACTTTAATAAACAACGCACGAGCCGAGCGAGCAAAGCGAGCGTGCCGCTGCAGCGGCCGGCGAGTGCCAGAAGCGAATCGCTTTTTAAAGAAGAAACAAAAATGGTCGCATTTCGTGAAATGGCCATCCACGTTTGGCCAGATCGACGATCTGGCCAAATGTGGATGACCAAATCGTGAAACGTTGACGATTTAACGATCTGGCCAAACTAAATTGGCCATTTCATGAAATGAGCAAATCTACGATATGGCCACGACATACATACAAAATAAATGGTAGTTCTCGTAATGAAATGAAACTAAAACAATATCCTTTACAGGTTGGTCAAAAAACAATTGTGCTATATGCTTGCACGTCAGTATGTTCCTCTGGAATTGGAAGATGAAGATCTGCGAACAATTCTTTTAAATGCACATATAAATGATCACTTTTTGAGCTTGGGAAGAGAGGTACAGTAAAATTTGTTATGATTTTGAATTTAATTTTATTTCTCTTTCGTAATTACACTACTCTTGCATTATATACTGCTTTTTTGTGTGAAATTATATACAAGTTCAAGAAACAACGAAATAATGAAATAGGTGAAATCATAAATCAATTATTTTAGCTTGATATCATGGAACCTAAAACTCCTGAAGAAGTATACAAAACATGGTTGGAATCAGCTGGTTCTGCTCTACGACCTTCATTACTGGCTGAACACCCAGTGGATTCAGCTCGGCAAAATCTGTCAGCAACATTTGTGAATGCATTTGTTAACGCTGGCTTCGGAAGGGACAAGCTAGTGACGACAGAGGATGGCAATAAATGGATGTATAAGAACAAAGACCATGGTATGTGTGGTTTACTAATACTAATAGATATCTTATGTCTTTATAGATACAACCTCCTTGTAGGATAACCAAAAAAATAAAATATAATTTCCATTGATTAGAAGCAAACAGTATAAAGTTATTGAAATGTATTCACTTTTGAAGATTATCGCTTATCATAGCCTAATGATTATTTGAAAATGTTCTTGTACATATATATAATTTAATTTCAGGTATGCTATCAGCAGCTGCATCACTTGGAATGATTCACTTGTGGGATGTAGATGGTGGTCTTACCCCAATAGACAAGTATCTGTACACATCTGACGAGCATATCAAGGCTGGTGCACTATTGGCTCTTGGCTTGGTTAACTGTGGTGTGAGGAATGAGTGTGACCCAGCTCTCGCTCTGTTGTCAGATTATGTATTGCATTCCAGTGCTAATCTCCGGATTGGAAGTGTTCTAGGTAAGATATTTGACCCAATACAAAAAGTCCCTATATTTATCTCTCAAAATTATTTGTTAATGTAGTAGAGACTCAATAACACATTAATAGACCTCCTTTTATTCATGCATTTGATCATCCAGGTAATTTTTGATACTTTCTTGAGTGCATTCTTCTCGTCCTAATGAAAATATATTTTGATAGAAATCACTTTTTACAATAATTAACCCATTGAGCCCCAAGCGGCCCGATCGGTCCCAGACACAATAGATTTTTGTATTGTGTCTGTGGTTCCGGGGCTTGAGTTATGTAACTAATTTTGTAATGATAATATTAGTTAATTTCATTAATGAACAGGTTTGGGTATCGCATACGCGGGCACGCAGCGTGAGGACGTATTGTCGCACTTACTGCCCGTACTCAGCGACACGGCCGCGCCGCCAGAGATCTGCGCGCTCGCCGCACTCGCCTGCGGGCTCATTGCTGTTGGCTCTTGTAATGGCGATGTGAGTACTTGGGTTATTGTTCATAAAGATTTGTTTGGGTATCGCGTACACGGACACGCAACGCGATGACGTATTATCGCAATTACTGCCCCTGCAGTTATTATTGATGCAAGTGTAGAATTCTGTTTGTCTTTTGCGTCCATTGCTGTTAATGTTATTCCTATTGTACAATAAAAGATGTATTAAAAAATTTACATGTGAGATCTAGATGACATGATATTTTTAATTTATTTGATTAGAAATACGGTATTTTCTGTATGTGAAACTAATATTATTTTATTTTCGAATAGGTAACATGCGCAATCATTCAGCGTTTGTTTGATGATAACAAAGACTTACATTCTTCCACATACGCACGATTCTTACATTTGGGTCTTGGATTGTGCTTCTTAGGTAAGTTTTTATGTATTTAATACAAATACTTAGTAGATAGTAGAAAATAAAGTTCGTAAAATTTTTTGTAAAATATTTCATTCAGAATATAATATCCATTCTTTGCTTTGATATAATAAAAAAATAAATTATACTGATCAATATCTAAAGAAAACCAAGTGTATTTAAATATTTTGTTACGTAATTTAATATATTCAACATTTTTCATTCAGCAATACCTTTTTGTTGTTGTTTTTTTAGTTATAACTATAAATAATCGAGCATTCCTCCTAACTATAAATAATTTTTTGTTCCTCGCAACTGCAACTATAAAACAATTTTTATATACTCTCTACAGGTTGCAAAGAGCGCACGGAGGCTACAATGGCGGCTCTCGAAGTGCTCCCGGAGCCGCATCAGTCGCTCTGCCAGACCACGCTCTCAATGTGCGCGTACGCGGGCACCGGCGACGTGCTCGTAGTACAACAGATGTTGCACATTTGCTCCAAGCACTATGATACTGATGTGAGTTGGTTTTGTTTGTACTATTGTGTAGATTTATGGCGATTATATACATTATTGTACTTTGGTTAAAAAGTGGTACTTGTTCTTTCAAGGTATGAATTTCGATTCTGGCTGTTATTCATACAACATACCAGATGTTGCAATTTTGTTCCACTTTGGTCTAAACGGTACTTTTCTAAAGGTCATCTGTGTTAAAGATAACAAATAAAAAATCACATCATCAAAATAAATATGAACTTACTTGTGTTATCTTTATTAATGAAAAATACTGTGCAAATATTTGAAACACTCATTATAGAATTTATTTATATTATCATATAGAATGAACAATCTTCATCTGAAGATACAGCTTTCAAGAAGCAAGATAAGAAAGAGAACAAAGAGAGCAGCAGTGCCAGCGGTAGCGGCAGTAGCAGCAGTGGATCAGCGGGCAGTTCCAAAGACGATAAGGGCAAAAGTAAGAAACTGTTGATTCTTATAAGGCTTTTGAATTTAGATTATATTAACAAAAATGTTTTAAATGTGAACAAAAAATATAAATTTGTACTATTTAAAATGTACCTGCCTATTGCCTATATGTCATCAACATAGATGCAATTAAAAGTTACTTCCGTAATTTGAATCGTAAGTTTCGTTCCTTGTTTTTTTAAACCAATATCCTAAATTTGTTGTTATAATATGAACAGGCAAATCATCAAAAGACAGCAAGAGCAAGGAAAAGGACAAGGAACGTGAGGCGAACAAGGAGCTGTCGTCAGTACAAGCAGTGGCCACACTTGGCGTAGCTGTCATCGCGTTTGCTGAGGAAACTGGTGCCGAGATGTGTACCAGGATATTTGGACAACTGGTGAGATTTTGTGATTACACATAACATATAGCTGATTGGGAAATAATGATATGACATGACGAACTGTAAAACAAAAACTATAGGAAATGTTTAAGTTAGCTCACTATAGTGACAATTTTGTAATTATAGATAGTATAAATTAATATCAGTATACCAGTATGTGTGTTTCCTGGAATTGACGTCAAGCGCCTATTTTGTGTAAAAACTTATATTTACATGAGTAAGAATTTGTATCAAAATTTCATGTTATAATAAAGCTTCTTATAGAACTCAGAACCCGCAATCTTGTTGTTAAATCATGCAAACGCAATGTATTATGTTTACAGAACGTACGTAATTTACGTACAAAGTTACGCTAGCAATTAGTAATTTATGAAAAACACAAAGTAGTATATATGGAATTTTAAAATGTGTATAGAGTGGTTTGTCTAGTTACTAGGACATCATAATAACAAGGGTGTTATGTCCGCAGGGTCGTTACGGCGAGCCGGCAGTACGGCGCGCGGTGCCGCTCGCGATCGCGCTGTGCTCCGTGTCCAACCCGCAGCTGGCGGTCATCGACGTGCTCAACAAGTACTCGCACGACTCCGACAATGACGTGGCGTATAACGCGATCTTCGCTATGGGCCTGGTTGGCGCTGGTACTAATAATGCGAGGTTTGTATCGTTTTATCACACATTGGGATTTCCTGATGGTCCGAAGTAATTAGTGTGTATAAGTTTTGTATTTTTTTTTTTAATAAACATTGTCCTTTGTTTCAATCATATATTATGTAGTTTATGTAGGTTTCTGGATGCTACACGAAACCTTAAAAAACTGCTAATTAAATGAATCACATAATAGCGGTAAATCAGTTATCCGATCTATGTAAAGGAAATAGACTAGTCATAGATAACCTTTCCGATCAGAGAGTAATTTACAAAACACCCTATACAATCCAACCATAGAAATCTAAATAACAAGACACATAGAAGTGCTATAATGTCATAATTCGTATGAAAACCGCTGTCGCCAAAATCAACACATTTAAACCGATAGCTAAACAATACACACAAGTAAACTATGCCTTTTATTGGACAACTTGATTTTAGTGAAAACTAACTTAAATATTAAATTAAGCTTTTTAATATGTATCCTAACGCACGAATTTACGGTTTATTTTAGAATAACATCCCTAAGTATATGAGACATTTTGTTTCTTTTTGCTCCAATAAGGTTGAAACTGTGTCATTCATTGTTATTTCGATTACTATGGTGACACTCGTAATACTTGTAAATATTCTATAATTTTAAGGAAAAACGGCATTATTTCTAAAAAAAAATATTTACCGATGAAATATTATTCCTTTATTAGTATAATTACAACTTGTGGAAGAATTTCCGCAATGGGAAATGCTGAAACACACCATGTTTACACACATACGTCTCCATAGCAACTGAACTGTGACGAACACACTGGTGATGTGAAAGTCACCTGAGTGGCGACAAGGTCACGCGCGCTTACGACTTCTAGTGTCTTGTTATTTAGATTTCTATGAATCCAACAGACTGGCAACAATGCTGCGCGCGCTGGCTCTGTACCACAGCAAGTCGCCGGTGCACCTGTTCATGGTGCGGCTCGCGCAGGGGCTGTGCCACGCGGGCAAGGGCACGGTGACGCTGTGCCCGGCGCACGCGGACCGCCGGCTCGTCAACCAGCCCGCGCTCGCCGGCCTGCTCGTGGTGCTCACCGCCTTCCTCGACTGCAAGAACAGTAAGTACATATAGAACCAACCCAACAGACTCGCGACCATGCTGCGCGCGCTCATAGCCACGTATACCACCAGCTCTTTTGCCGGCTCTAATAGAAAAGTATAAGTCGACTTGTACTGTTGCTAATTTTAGTTGGCTGCTAAATGATGATGTTTTTACTTTTAACTTATCTTTCTCTAATGAATAAATCAAACGATTTCAATCTCGTATTCTTGTTCAATAAATCAAATGATTTCACTATCGTATTTTAAACTGTATATCCTAAAAATATAAGCCTTGAAGAACTGTTTTAGTAGCCTTAAGGCCGTTAATTGTGCATGTCATGTTGTTTGTAAAATGTGTGTTGTGTTTTCCTATTTGTAATTGTGTACAATAAAGCCTTTTCATTCAATAAATATTCTCATTTTTTAAATATTTTTTCTTAATTAATTGTTTAATAATTGTTTCTTTTTAACAGTCATCCTCGGAAAATCTCACTACTTGCTGTATGTTTTGGCAACGGCGATGCAACCCCGTTGGTTGGTCACACTCGACGAAAACCTTCAACCCTTGAATGTGAGCGTGCGTGTTGGACAGGTAATATAAAATAAACAGTTTAACTTGTACATAACATCATTAAAATCTCCAATATTGCCAGAAAAACAAATATTATAAATATGTTGCAAGCAAGTTTTAATATTGATGAAATCACTATTCAATGTTTTAAAATAAATGTTTATCGTTTCACAACTTCTGGATATATTTGTTTAGTATATGAAAAATTAAGTCATGATTGTCAAAAAAGCTATCAGAAAGTGGTGAATCATTAACTAAATATTTTTATAATTTCTAGGCAGTAGATGTGATCGGTAAGGCTGGTACGCCAAAGACGATTGCAGGCTCGCACACTCACACTACACCAGTATTGCTTTCCTTTGGTGAACGTGCCGAGTTAGCGACCGATGAGTACATACCACTGTCTCCCGTCATGGAGGGCTTTGTTATCCTCAAGAAGAATGAAGACAGCATCATGGCTGCAGTACAGTAGAGAATAGTTTTAATTATTAATACCTTAATATGATTAATATGTACTTTCTTTGATAGTAAAAAATAATTCTAAAATTGTGTTTTTATTTTTACCTATTTACTCATCTTAGCATTTGAAATATTTGTAAGATAAACATGTAAGTTGATTATACAAACAACACATGTAAGTTGTAGAGCAGTTTGTGTCAAGCAAGTCTCAAGGAACATAGGACAAAGTGATTGTATTAATTAACCATGTAATAAAGAAAACATTTACAACTTTTTAAAGTGATGAAACAGACTATTCTTAAGTTGAAGGGGTCAATAACAATATTTTAAAATAAACAAAAGAACATGGTGTTAATTCTTTATTTTCATAACAATTTTCACATTAATATAAACAGTTGCAATACAATAATTATTTAGGATTGAGCTTCATCTTTTTCAGCTGTTGATTCTGAAGGTTCAGCGTCGTCATCATCTGATTCACTCTCAGATTGTGAAGTCTTAGATTCAGTTGTGTTTGTTTTAGGTATCTTTGATTTAATTTTCGCTTTCTGTTTCTTTTTTAATCGCTTTGCTCTTTTTTTTGCTGTCCTTTCTTCAGCTTTCCGTTTGTTTTCTTCTAATTTTCTCTGATATTCTTCATCTAACTTCTCCTATAAAGTAAATAGCATCAGGTGTTAGGGATTCATATTATTAATACACAAATCACTATAAATTTCAAATAAATCCATCAGGCCCCGGAATCACAGACACAATAGAAAATCTATTGTGTCGCGGTCGGATCTGGCCGCTCGGTGGTTGAGAGGTTAACATTTATTTACCTGTTCACTTTTTTCTTGAATAAATTTTTGTCTTGCATATTCTTTTCTTCTAAGATGCCTATAGACATGAAACTCTCCGGAACCGGCACCAGCACTCGAGCCCATTACATTTCGGACAAAATCTGGTGGTGCAGCTAGCGTCTTTTCTTTTCGCCTCTCAGGGATCAAAACTGGCTTTTCCTATGAAAGAGATAATTATTAACACAAGATATACTTTATGTTTTTATTTAAAGAAATCAAGGCAATATTATGTTTTTGTATTCACCGGATTTTTCATTAATTTTTCTAGCCGCAATCGTTGTAAGTCTGTTGCATCTTTTATGATAATAGGTTTCTTTTCTTCTTTATCATTTTCTTTTTCACTCATTATAAAAAAGCTCTCGGCTTAAATACACCAATTTTAATTTGAAATAGATGTAATGAAACGTAAACAATATCACAAAATAGTGAAATTCATTCGCTTAGCGCATTGTTTTTCATCAAATTTGTAATTTCGGGCTTGTCACTGTCAAGTCATGTGTATGTCATTATTACATTATGTGATGGAAATTCACAGATGAAATTTTTAGTAGGACAAACCAGATATATATCTCTTGCAAATAAATTTTACCTAGCTATAATGTATATTGTTTAGGTTTTCAAATTTGAATAATTTTACTATTTAGATTTCTAGAATACACGTCTTTTTTTATATAATCGATAATTTTTCGAATCGGTAATACTGTCAATACAACTCTATTTTCACCTTGTGAAGGTCAAAGGACAGTTCGCCGGTGAAAATCAGAGGAAATTGCACGTCTGCAAAGGTTAAATAAGTCAACGAAATTAAAGCAGCTGAATTATATTCGGTAAGTACCAAGTACCAAGATTTATGCAAAACATGATTGTAATATACGTAATACTTCATAAATCTGAATTTCCAATTAGATTATAGTGCTTCATAAACTTCGTTAGATAATACATAAATTGGAAGAAGCTTCTACCTATTTAGAAATTATATTTCTGCTAATTATTATTACTTACTACTATGTAAATATATGTGCAATTAGGGAATTCAAATTAAAAGAAACCTAAAGCTTAGTTTCATACATATATAATATTAATGATGTATAGTTATGATTACCGGGCGTATATTATCCACAGTATCAAAGATGCCTATCAAATCGATCAAAGCTCGTCAGATCTTCGACTCCCGTGGTAACCCCACCGTAGAGGTCGACTTGGTGAGTATTATTTGACCTTGATGCTTATGTTAGTCATTTGTAACTTCTTCATCCTAAATTCAAATATAATATCGTTTTAGGTTACTGAACTGGGTCTTTTCCGGGCAGCTGTACCATCTGGAGCATCTACTGGAGTCCATGAAGCCTTAGAATTAAGAGACAATGTGAAAGGAGAATACCATGGCAAGGGTGTTTTGACTGCCATTAAGAACATCAACACAGTAATTGCCCCTGAACTTTTGAAGCAGAATTTCGAAGAAACTCAACAAAAAGAGGTTTGAACTAATATAAATTTTTTTTTTTTTAATTTATTCATTTCTACAACTACCTTTCATAAGATGTAGATTAATAATTTCATTTTGAAACTGTGCAATGTTGTTGTGTAATTATTCATTGTTGTATCTCAAAAAAAGATAAACTTTATCTACAACACTTTTTCAACAGATTGATCAATTCATGATCACCCTGGATGGAACTGAGAACAAGTCCAAGTTTGGTGCCAATGCCATCTTGGGTGTGTCTCTAGCTGTAGCGAAGGCCGGAGCTGCTAAGAAGGGTGTTCCTCTTTACAAGCATCTCGCTGATTTAGCTGGCAATAGCCAAATTGTGCTACCAGTACCCGCCTTCAATGTCATCAACGGTGGCTCCCACGCAGGAAACAAGTTGGCTATGCAAGAGTTCATGATCTTGCCTACTGGTAAATAATGACTCCAAATTTGTTATTTCTTGGCACTATGTTGTATGTAGCATTGTTATGATTTCATCATACACCAGTATCTTGTATATGTAAATAAATAGTGTTATCATCAAGTAGTAACAATTATTTTAAAAGTTATTACATATCGTTATCATAGTTGAGTAATCTGTTTCGTGTTATCTAAACATATGTTTTCTATCACATCAAAAAGATCAATCACGGTTCAATATACATAGTCACATTCTTCTTTGAATTATTCAACTTTGATTATTTATTTCTTTTCTTAAAAATCGTTTTCATGTACCACATTTGAGAATGGTGTTCTGAAAATATTCTATCTGTGATCTACTAACATAGTCTTAATAATGTTATTGTTAAGTCAACTGTGCTATAAATTTTATACTGAAATAATAAGATACTATAAAAATGTCTTTAAAAATTATAAGTATGGACATTGAACACATAATATAAAATATATGATGTGACCATAAAGTGATAACACTGAGGTGATAACACATATAAAACGCATATAAAATTAATTACATGTTACCAGGTGCCTCATCATTCAGTGAAGCCATGCGTATGGGCTCTGAAGTCTACCATCACCTCAAGAAAATCATCAAGGAGAAGTTTGGATTAGACTCGACTGCTGTTGGTGATGAGGGTGGCTTTGCACCCAACATCCAGAACAACAAGGATGCTTTGTTCCTTATCCAGGATGCTATCCAGCAGGCTGGATACACTGGAAAGGTATTAAATATTATATAGAACACATTATATTGACGAAATTATTTTATTTATAATAAAAATTGAATTATTAAAGATATTCAATATTCAGAGAATAATAAACAATATTTTTTAATTGGTTTTTTATAGATTGAGATTGGTATGGATGTTGCCGCATCTGAATTCTTCAAGAATGGCACATACGATCTTGACTTCAAGAACCCCAAGTCCAACCCAGCAGACTATTTGTCATCGGAGAAACTAGCTGATGTCTACCTAGACTTCATCAAGGACTTCCCCATGGTCTCCATTGAGGATCCCTTCGACCAGGACGATTGGTCCGCATGGGCCAACTTCACTGCCCGTACATCCATCCAGATTGTTGGAGACGATCTTACTGTGAGTTGAAATTATTTTTGTTATTTAAAAATTAATTCAAACATTCTTATACTTTTCATTCAATTTCATGTGAATCCTGATGAACTAATGAATTTTTTAGCGGATGTAATTTTTATATATAGGTGGAGTCTAATATAAATTAAATACTGGCAATTTTATACATATTAACTTAATTAAGGTCATATTGATTCTGCACATTCAAGACTGAGCACAAACAAGAATTACACACACTATTAATTATGCATTTTATAGGACACTAAAAAGAAAAATACAAAAACTACTATACTATATTTTCTATTTATTTCAAGGTGACAAACCCTAAACGCATTACCACTGCTGTTGAGAAGAAGGCTTGCAACTGCTTATTGCTGAAGGTGAACCAAATTGGAAGTGTCACCGAGTCTATTGATGCTCACTTGCTGGCCAAGAAGAATGGATGGGGTACCATGGTGTCTCACAGGTCAGTAATTGATATTTATTAAAATTAAGAATGATTTATTATTTTTAGTAATATTCCGATTTATGTATTATAAATGTGTATTTTTATTATATTGTGAGGTTGAATATTATTCAATTTTATTTCTTGAAACCTCCCACTCTCATCATTTATTGTTACAGAATTTATTTCTTTAAATCATGTTTATTATTTAAAGCTAATATTTTTGGAAGTTCTAAATCCTAAGTAAGGTTTAAATAAAAATAATTATAATAATATTTTTTCTCTAACAGGTCTGGAGAGACTGAAGATACCTTTATTGCTGACTTGGTTGTTGGTCTGTCTACTGGCCAGATCAAAACAGGTGCGCCGTGCAGATCTGAACGTTTGGCCAAATACAACCAGATTCTTCGCATTGAAGAAGAACTTGGAGCTGCTGCCAAGTACGCCGGCAAAAACTTCCGCAGACCAGTTTAAATTAATGCCATGATAATATAACCTGCATTAACGGATTAGCTGACTGTTGGGCATTAAAAATTAGTATGGCACAATAGTCCTACTTTTAAGTACATGCATATTCCTTTCTTGCATTATAATATAATATAATGTTTGGTGTTATTGTAGATTGTTATATACAATAGATCTACTGATTGTCAAAATTTGCTACTCAAAAATTTTATTTGTCGTGTAGCGTGTGATGTATGTAAGATTATTTATTTATAAGTTGTAAATGTGAATTCTGATTTTCGAAACAATAAAAGCTGTTTAATCATTTGTCTCTAATCATTATTGAGCTCAAATTATAGGATTCCTTAATTGCTTATTGAATCGCAGTATGTATTTAAAAAATCTTGAAACTATCATTGTGTGAAACAATTCACCATACAGCAAACAAGTAGCAACAACGCTGAAAATCCTCATAACAAACAATCTTTACTGGCTGTGGCCTGTGCCGGCGCCGCGCAGTTTATCCCGTGGACAAAAGTAAGTTTAATAGCTTGTGTTATTCTGGTACATTAAGCTATGGTATTATCAAAATCCGTTCAGTGAATTTCCGGAAACAGTAACAAACATCCATACATTCTTATAAACTTTAGAGATTATAATAATAGAAAACAAAACTTGATGCGAGTGAAAAGCCGAGGGTTGGATATAGGATAGG
Source organism: Colias behrii (assembly GCA_029959065.1). Lineage (NCBI taxonomy): Eukaryota > Metazoa > Arthropoda > Insecta > Lepidoptera > Pieridae > Colias > Colias behrii. Next base: position 4,930,031 of record JARWMC010000013.1, read on the forward strand.
TACATTTGTAAGCCACGAACGGAAAGTTATTGCTTATTTACTAACTATTTATTTAGTCGTCTCTTTCACTCACGATAGTTGAATCATGCATATGATGCTGCATGCACCTGAATCTGGAATCTGGTGTCCCACGGCCGGTCAGGCAACAGACCGCGGCAGGCGTCCCGAATAAATATTTAACTAACTGATGAACTAAGGCTTATTTAGAGAAGTCACAAATAGGTGACCCTCATTCTACTTCTCTGAGAGAAGTATTTTCTTCAGTAACAAATAAAATGTATAATAGACATGTATCCAGCCCTAGTACTTGAATAAAAAAAATAACGATGACATTTTCACACTGTCTTCTGTCAAAATGTCACTGTCACTAAAATTTTGGCTTAAAAAATCAGCTGGTATCACAAACATCTAAAAGGTTAACACATTGAAAATGGTTCGCGTTACAACAATCCTTCGTCGTGTTCCTGTAATTAAATTCCGCAAAGGAGGAATAGGACAACCTGGTGCTCCCGCGGCAGCGGCACCCTCGGGAGCACCGGCAGCGGCCTCACATCAAACGGTATGTTGACCTTTATTTCATAATCATGTGAGCCGAATTTGTTTTGTTTCTCATTATTTAGTCATTCCATTATGTGGGAAAATGCAAGTATCCCTTTTATGTCGTGTTAATTTTTAGTGTAACATGTAAAATGCATTATTTTGACGTCATAATCAACTACCTATATTTTTTCTCAGCCTGTTCAAGCTCAACCAAGCGCAGCAATGAGTACTGGCCCTATATCAGATATTGATTTACCTCCCCGCTACAGAAGACTACCTCTCTCACAAGAAGAGATTGATCACATCAATGGCGGTGGAGTTGTTTAGTGCACACAGTTACTTTTTGTAGATTTAAAACTTAGTAGACTATCTACTATTATCTATTTTTGTTAGTTGTAGCAAGTTATTTATTGTTATGGTAGAAATAGAATTTTTCTTGTATGTATGAAAGCATTTATAAATTGAATTAATTTTCATTTGCAAACCTTATTTGAAGGAAGTATTATTTATTGGTATGTTGGTAATTCTGCCATTTGTTTAATATTATGGAAAACTATTAACTTTAAAATAAAATTTTATTATTAATTAGTCTTTTTATTAATCTCTTTATCTTTATTGTAGCAAAATTCTTTTTTATCATGATTAAATTAATGCTTAAATTTTATTTTTGCTTGATTCTTTGATCAAATTTAGGTATATTCTGGGCTTGCATTTTACAGCAATATTAAGAAATAATAAACATTCAATATGTTTATGATTAAGTTCAGAATCAGTTGAAGCATTAATCTAAATTTCTTCTGTTATTTGTCTCTATTTTATTAATGTTAACAAACTTTCAGGAAACAAAACAAACATTAGCAGCTAGTACAACTGCATCAGGCTTCATGGTTCCTCGAACAATAATGATTCAATATGGAAAACAAGGCGATGTGATTGTTTTCAAAATGTTACTTCAAAAATTAGAAGGAAAACCATTGAAAGTTTAACATCTTTTTTTAAATATATCAAATAAAAATTACACCTGTAACATAACAATGATTTAATATACTTTTAAAATATATAAAATAAATGCTTACTTATATATAGATTTTATGTCATTGGCATAGTTATTTAGTTATTTAGTATAACTATTTTTTTGGTGTGAAATCAACATACAAAATATAAATCACATATAATAAACTGAGGACTAGTAATAATCTAATAATATCGAACATTGAGTTTTTCTTTCTGGATGGACCACATCTGTGCAGACGGCCCATCATAGGCATTCTCACTATTATTTTCAAATTTTATTAAACCAAACTTTGCAAATTTTTTCTTCCATTCGCTTGTTTGTGATAATATTAGTAACGTTTTAGCAATTGAGGTTTTAATGTTATCTGAAATATAGAAAATAATATTAAGAAATATACAGTATATAAATATATATTGGATATCTTTATTTATATTTAAAACGTAAAATACAAGATAATATTATGTAATGAGGGCCACCTACCTGATAATCTGGAATTTACTACGATGGGATACGGCGGCAATCGCCCTAATGTTTCCAAAGTTATAATATCTTTACCTCCGTCGTGCATGTATTTTTTTGAATTTAGTAGGGTCGTTGAATCGACCGCCGCCCATTCCGCTTGTTTAGATAAGACCATTTGAGCAGAGGCCAAATGTGATCCAGATTCTGAAACAAATTATAAAGATTGATAAGATATTCTATTTTGTTCTAATTTTTATCAAACATCTGTGTGTGGTTTACTTAGTAGTGAGCCAAAGAAAGATGCATTTTCGCCCTTTTCTTTTAATGTCTTAAGGACTATTTTACTTCCGCTTAGTGATTCTTCATGGCTGTATGCAAACGTACATCCGCGAAGGTCGTGTAAAGTATTGACGTTATGGGCCCTGTAATAAAAAAATATTAAACTTAAGTGTACAATCAACCGGAATCAAAAATTAGGAACTGTAAACGACGAAAATCAATTGAGAAATAATAGAAGCATACTGTGTTATCAGGAGACATGGCTGATAACAATTAATTTATCTACTTAGGTATTCGCTTTTAGACTATTGTAACTACTCGATGTATTCAATATTATTTGCACAGACCATCAAACTGTATTGTTTATTAATGTTAATATAACTAGTGGTGCAAGAGTCGTATTTTAAAACACCTACGCGACTAAGTATGTGGTGAAAAATCTCAAAATGAGCACAAGGCTGACATGTTTTAATTTATTTTTCTCATCGAATAATTCAATGGCAAATATTCTGTCTCATTATAAAGCAATACTAGATTGTCATAATAATTTTGTAATTTTATATGAAATGCAAAACAAAGTTTCATACATCATACAAAAAAATAATAATATCGGTTAATGACCGTTACCGCTCAAATGTGACCTATATTAATGACACTTGATTACTATGAGATGATTAAACACATATTATATCTATTTTAATTTAAAACGACGCAATACTAAAATTCTTTAGTTGTAGGTAACCTTACTTTTTATCACTATGTATGATAACATCGGAGAAATATCCTGGTTTATTTTCCACATTCATTTGATGGGCAAATACTGGAGTAACAGGTAAAAGCTGTATGTATTTATTTCCTTTCTGCCTTATTCTCATATAGGCTGCTGCAGTCATAAAAGCTGTAAAATGTTCAAATGATTAAAAACATAAAAAATAAATAAAATTAATTTCCATTCTATTTATTTTTATTATATAACCAATAAAAACAGAATGATGTTTCTGTCTTAATGCGGGTAGTTTTGTATATAGCGGGTATGTTAACTAGGAGGTCTTGTAGATCTCCGAAAATATTTTGGAAAACAAAAAAACTATAATTAAATAATAACTTACCCAGATCAAGCTTATCAGACTGAAAGGGATCTGGACGGTTAGCTATTGGTCCCGGGCGTCGGCTTTCATATTGCAATGAAACGTAGCAATCCAAAGCTTCTTCCACTAGTTCTATTATTAGCTCATATAATTCAACGGGATGTGTAGGACACATGTAAGTTGCAAAACGAAGTTCAAGCTTGTCTACCATTTTTTTATTAAAATAAATTTTCCCTGAATCTTATTGCAAGCGAATGTATGATGTTTATTAAATTATTGAAGAGAATGTTATTTATTTGTACATATTATTATCAACGTGGACGATAAACAGTAAACACGCCGTGTTCACGACCTCGCTGGTTCTTGTTCGCTGCTGTTTCTGTGACATCATACTGTACACGTGATAGAATAATGATCAATAATACATAATATAATAATCCTATAATGGACAACTGGAGTCTGGAATGTCGTGTAGGAGCCAGGAGGAAGGCTATAGGCTATATATCATCACGCTAAGACCAACAGGAGCGGAACTTGCTCTGTGGAACCAGGCGGGTAAAACCGCGGAGCGCAACTAGTTTAAAATATACTTCGAAAGAACTGCATTTCTAAATAGAAATTGAATTAAGTTTTTTGTATGTATGAATAAAATGTATTTATTTGTGTCTTTGAGCCTTTAATCTATACATCTATACTAGGTATATACCTACTTATAATATAAAGCTGAAGAATTTGTTTCTTTGACCGCGCTAATCACAGGAAGTACCTACTGGACTGATTTAAAAATTCTTTCAACGCGGGGTTTGTAAAGTGATTCGCGAGTGTTATGGGCTATACATATAAAATCATAATATTATATCATGTCCCACGGGCGAAGTCAAGGCAGCCATACTAGCTCTAGAGTCTAGAACAAGTTAGGTATTAGTACAGTTGTGAAAAAGCTGTTATTTCCCTATGGTGTGGAAAAATCTTTTTGTTTACTTGTTGATAATTGAAAACTTTATGACAAAGCAATTTTATTAATACGAATCTCACTAAATCACCTAAATGTTTTGAACTTACTCATTTGTACGTTTTGTGTTAATATATGGCTATAGGCTATATAATATTAACTATTAAACTTCTCTTTGCGTATACTGCAAAGAGATTTACGTAGTTAATAGTTACACTAAGTATATGTATCTTTAGACAGGATAAAAACGATACCTAAGTTTTAAATAATCACTTAACTAGGTAAGTATTAATAAGTATTAAAACACTTCAAAAGAAAATATACATCCAACAACGACTATTACTTTGTGTCCGGTTTTTATGGATAAGTTAGTCTAGAGTCTAGACTCTAGACTAGAAGTCTAGAGCTTCATAACACGTGAGAATATTTTCATGAGTGTTTGTAAGAGTATGTGTGATAACACATAATTTAAAACTAAGTAGGATTGAAATGATATCTATTGTACCTAATTGCGTTTTTTCTCAATACTATCGTATTAGTTACTGTAATCACTCATGTGGTGTAGGTATGGTATATCGTTGGGCAAGTTTCTTCAATATGAAATACAGAGCTAAATTAAAGTATAGTATCATAAGAAAAAAAGCGCATCAACGAAAAAATCGTTGGAGTTTGATTTATTTTTATTTATTTTATGTTATTATAATAGGTACTAACTACCATTCCTATATTAATACCAATTAGATTTTTCTCAAGAATTATTTTCACGCGAAGATGGTACTAATTGTTTTAGATCTTGTCCGATTTATCAGTGTTCTTTAACCATTGGCAGTACTCAGTAGACCCTGGTAGTAGAGTACATACACAATACACAATGTCAGCCGTGGATAAGCAGTGGATGAGAATTAGATTTTTCTCAAGAATTATTTTCGTGTTTTCACGCGAAGATGGTACTAATTGTTTTAGATCTTGTCCGATTTATCATTGTGTTCTTTAACCATTGGCAGTACTCAGTAGACCAGTAGTAGAGTACATACATACACAATACACAATGTCAGCCGTGGATAAACAGTGGATGAGAGAAGTTCTCATCAAAAGTTACGGACAGACGTGCTCATTACTAGCACGAAAGCATGCTTTTATTGAGCAAGTGCTGATTAGTAGCACGTAACTCATTAGCTTTATTTTTATCTTATCTACATTATTTTGATTGTGTTTTTTTAGTCTGTGCCTTTTCTATTTTATATACTATTGACACTATTGACTAGAGTCCATTTCAAGAAAGAAGTCCCGCAGACGCAGCGCTGTATGCGCGCGTAATAATGTTGGCAGGGTTAAATGTGGGGAAATCTGTAGGGGAAATTATGTATCGTTCATTTAATTTCATTTTATAAACTACTACGACTCGATTATTTAGATAAAATAATTGATATTAAGCAATGTATTGGCCGATCTCCCCATCTGTTAAATTAGTTCCATAATTGTCCGCGGGACTTCTTTCTTGAAATGGACTTTAACCTCTAAATTCTAACCTAAAATTTATAAACGTCAACGGTCAAACCAAAACACTGTTTGAGTATTCTTATTCTGCTACATAAATAATAAATATTTAAGGTTATATCAATTGCGAATCCTTAGATGAATTAAATTTGTATTTTTAAGAAATAATCATGGGAAAAGAAGACACTACTACGAAGAAACGTCGCAAATTAAATACAAGTTCTAGTAACGAGAGCTCTAAACAAAGCCCCGTGGATTTGTACAAGGTAGAGTTCCGCTAATCTAAATAAATTTGTCTTACGATTTATTCATGATGTACCTAGTATTTTTTAAAGCCAATAAAGTGATTTAATTGAAAGTCCTCTTTTTTAGAAAGTAGTAGAATTCGAAGAATTTGAGGCTAAATTGAGGCCCGCAGAAAAAGATGCAACGTTATTTATGAAAATTTGCCAAGATGTTCGTCAACTTTTTGCAGATATAGCAGAGTTAAAAGCCAAAGGCACAGAAGAAGTAAGTTTTCATATTTAAACACAACATTTTCTTCAATTGCATAACAATGTCTTTATAAACAATTCACATTGCAGGCTAAGGAAAAAATAAATGCAAAGAGAATAGAGGCGTCATTACATTTGGTTGCATTAAAAAAATTAAATCGTTTAGAAAAGGTGCGAACCAGGGCAGGACGGGACGCACTCCACAAGGAGAAGCAGAGAGTAGACTCAACTCAATTGCTTTTGCAAAATTTATTGTATGAAGCTGATCACCTAAATAAGGAAGTTACAAAATGTTTGCAATTTAAATCAAAAGATGAAGAAATTGAACTGGTGCCTGTTGAAGATTTTTATAAAAATGCTCCAACAGAAATTACGCGTCCAGTAAGTTGTGGATTTAATTTTATAATTACAGAATAATGTACTAATATAGGTACTTAATAACCTCAAGTAATGTTAATGTTAACAGGAAATTACCAAAAAAGATGAACACCAACTTCAGCTAGCCAGGTTGGAATGGGAGCTTCGGCAGCGTAGAGAGCTAGCGGGAGCATGCAATGAACTTATTGCTTCCAAGGAAAGAGTGGCGGCGGCTATTGCAGCTGCAAGGTCCCGGCTAGATGCCTTAGCACCACATCTTAGAGATGTTCTGAAATCAACTAAGCCTCTGCAGGAGTGCTTGGCATTGAGACTAGATGAAAAAAGAGAAGAAACTAAATTGGCATCTTTACTTCCCTCACCTCTATTTCTTCTTTATACAAATGCCAGTGCATATTCTGATGCATTGGGTGTTAAAAACATAAGCGTAGGTAGGTGTCACTATTTTTTTTAATGCAAATACATTGTATGTTTTGAGTTAAATGCGTGTATCTAACATCTACGTACCACGCTGGTATCACATACTCTAGATAAGTTTATATATTTTTTGATATTATTTATTACTAGCTGTGCTCTGCGGTTTTACCCGCAGTGCTCCGCTCTTGTTGGTCCTAGCGAGATGATATAAAGCCTATAGCCTTCCTTGATGAATGGGCTATCAAACACATACATAGGTTTTATCCCGGAAATCCCGCGGGAACGGGAACTATGCGGGTTTTTCTTTTAAAACGCGGGCGAAGCCGCGGGCGAAAATCTAGTACCTATTTAAATTGATTGTCACCACTAGACAAATTCTTATAATATGTTTTATTATAATACACAAACGTAATAAATGTTCCAAGAATATTTTTTTCTAATTTGCAGTTATATCTGGAGATGAAGATGAAGCTAGAAGGCTAGAACAAATAAGCCATGTAGAAAATGAGCTGGTTGTTTCCAATGATTCAGATTCAGATCAAGATGCTAATGATGAGGATCAGCGGGAAAAAAAGAAACGCCATCATAGATCAACAAAAGTATCAAAAGAGGAGAAGGCAGAAGCAAAAAAGAAAGAAGCTCTGAAAAAACACCCCTTAAATGTTTCTCTATCGGTTAAAATCCCTGATGGAACTGCTTTAAACTTGGCTTTTTCCTATCTTATGCATTTAAAAATCATTGTGGTCAAGTTTTATTTAGATCATTCAAAGCAAATTGCCGGAGTTTCCGCTGCTGATGTCCTGGATGGAGACTGTGTTCTCAATGAGTTGTATACTGGAGATACAGGAAATGACTCTCCACATCCGGCCACTGCTTATGTACTTAAGGCAGCTGGTATTGCAGATGCTTTTCAACACTTTATTCCTGAAGTGGGTAGGCCTTACATATGGGCCCAAAGAATGTGTGGATTAGATTTTATGACTGCAATAGGAGACGAACAGAAAGATCTTAAAAATTTCCAATTATGTCCTAGTTTAAGTGTGGCTACAGTTGAAAATTTTATTTTTACTTTACAAAAAAGATTAAAAGCAAGAGTTGAACTAATGAAAGAGTTGCAAGATCTTGAGTCTGGTAAAATCATGCCGTCTAAAGAAACTTCTACTATTAGGTTGTCAGGGTCTTTGACACAGTGGCAATCAGTCAGTTGGTCAGAATATAGTCAAGCTCCATCAACAGCATTTTTTATATCAGAAGGTTTAGTTACTCCAGATAACATGTTGTATCGTGCAATCATTACTCGCCAGTCTGCAAAATTAGTGGCTTTAGTGGCCCTAAGCAGTGATTACCCAAAGAAAGCGCCTCTTTTCTCATTAACTCTACATTACAATGGAACTCATCACAATGCTACTAACGATGATATTAGAGATATTGAGAGAGTTGTCAATACAGATTGGCAGAGTGGGAATATTAAATCTCATCATAGTCTTTCACACCAAATTCAACAATTATTAATATGTCTTGATATTTTGTTAGAATCAATGGGTACATCTGAATTTCCACCTGATAAAATCATGATGCAACCTGTGAGGGGCAGAAACAGGATGAAACCTTATAAATACGTTAAACAAGGAACAGGTATTTTTGTACAGTTTTGATGTAACAATTCTGTTTATAAAAATAAATATTTTGTAAAATACATTTGTTTTCATGTATATATAATAATCCTTTCTAATCTTCACTAATATTATAAAGAAAAGATTTATTTTTGTATGTTCATTACATATCTCAGAATTACTGGACTGATTCCATAAATTCATTCATCAAGATCATTTGTAAGCTAGGTAGGTACATTACAACCGACCAACGCTATATTCATTTCTAGTAAAATTTGGAGATACCTGACAATCAACGATAGAAATAGGCCATCATGCCATTCAAAAAATATGAAATTTTAAATTACAATATCTACGTATAAACAAAAAATAAAATACACGCCGCGCAGATGTAGCTCTACGCTGCGCAGAAAAGGGACAGGGACCTTTAGTCCAACTAATATTATGAAGTGGATAGTTATGATTTAACTCAAAAACTTCTAGATGGAATTAAATTATTTAACCATAAGAAAACTACAAAATGCTCAAATTTTTCGTAAATTTCGACATTAGCAAGGAAATCAAAACCTAGTACCTACAAGGTAGTTGCCGCGCACACAGGCATGGAATTTTCTTACATACATGTAAGAACGTCTTATAACTCAAGATATAGGAATAATTGCGAAAAACATGAATTTTTAATTATTAGATTATAAAAAAAATTAAACTTACGACTCTTTTACTCAATAACGCTTACATGAATTAAATTGATATTCACACCAAAAACTCAGGTCTATAATACCTTTAAGGTGTAATAAAATCAAACTTCTATGTCAACGCAAGAAATAGGAATTAAAGCCGCATAATCTGAAACTCGCAACTAGGTACTTGCAACTTTCAAGGGAATCAAAACCTACAAGGTACTTCCAGTGAACTGATAAAGGAAAAATTGCTAAAAAACAAATGTTAAAGTTACAACATAATCAAAAATAAGTTTGTTCGTAGCCCACGGTCCGTCCGTTTCGCACTTGGCCGCACATATTTTATGCTTTCTCACTACACCATTGAAACGATTTTTATTTAATTTGACTTGGGAATGAAACAGGGAATTGTGTGCAGGTAACCGCTGTCGCCATGTCATAAAACGAATTACATACACAAATACTGATGTCAACAAAGATTAAGCGCACTACTATCAAAAAACGTATATTTTTTCATACGTAATAAATACTCAAAACATTCTTTACTACGTAATCAGCATACATGCAAAACTACGAGTATAGTATTTACTGTGTGCGTACGTGCGTGCTATGCTCAATGGCACCCTGTATTATACACAAACAAATGCCCAATTGCCTAAATATAAATTATAATAGTGGGTACTAGGTATTAAATCAAAACAAAATTAGGTATAATACAACAGTCTTTATTTATTCTTATTTTTGTAAAGCATTGATCATTTTGGGAAAGAAAATAAAAAATACATAATAGGATCACAATTGGCTATTACAGAATACAGTTTGCGAAAATACACAAATTTAAACATCATACTGAAAAATTTCCTAAAAATACTTTGAAAACATTATTCGTAGCTTAACCTAAAAATGCCATATTGTTATTGGTCGATAATGAGATCTATAGCATCTTGTCCATATCGAGATATTTTACTTCATAATTTTCACACTACATAATTAATAGTAATAATATTAAAATGTTAATACAATAATTATGAGATGTGTTTGCAAAAAACAATACTACATTTTTAAACCTACATGTACATTTTGATATTCTCTTTGTCAATTTCTAAAATTATATAAAACCTCTTTAATGGCAATATGTATATTATGTTAGCGGAGCTGAATGGACATGTCATACATTTCTTGTACTAAAGTTACAAACAATAATATGAAAGTACAACCATTATTAAGAGTATAATGACACATCTATTTATCTACTTATCTATGAAAGTTTAAGCTGTACTAATTCATTTGCACTAAAATGTTCTAGAGCTCTACAGTCCCTACTTAAAAGAAAACCTACATACTTATAAATTTATAAAGAATAGAAAAAATTCGATCACGAGGCGGGACTCGAACCCGCATCCTTCGCGCCATTCCGGGGCGGATGCCTCACCAACTCAGCCACTCGTGACCCGCCCGAGTGATCGAATTTATTCTATTCTTTCAGTTTTATGTGTCTGAAGGGACACACCGCGCGCCATCTATTGAGATGATTAACAACCATTTCAACCAATATGAAGCACTTTTCAGTGAATACAATATTGTAACGATGGAACACGAACTTTTTTGTTGACACTCGGGCGGGTCACGAGTGGCTGAGTTGGTGAGGCATCCGCCCCGGAATGGCGCGAAGGATGCGGGTTCGAGTCCCGCCTCGTGATCGAATTTTTTCTATTCTTTATAAATTTATATGTATAAAGCATTTGAATGCCATAAAACCAAAAATATAAATTCAACCTACATACTGTTAAAAAAATATATAACATACTATTGCAATCTCTGGTAATCTTCTTTACTACATTTGTGTTTATATGATTTGTTGAAGTCATTCACTTTTTTATTTTTACACATTTTCAAAATATTTTTTTTTTATCACTTCAAGTCATTTATAAAGACAAAATAAAATCACTTCTCATCTTGTATAGTGTACTTAATTCTATATGTTGATAGCTTATTGCATTATGAGATCCCAGCCTCTAGTTTTACGTCCATTATCTTGCGCGGCCCTTTGAGGCAATTGAGCCGCCTCTGTACTGCATCCCGATCTGTATTGTAACATAATTTAATTAGGACATGTAAGAAGTGTTTTGATTTTATGTAAACAGGTTGTTCGTCATGCGTATTTGCGTCAATAGTAGTGGACTTTAAAAAAAAACTACTCTACTTACCATATAGTCTGTGATAAGTTGAAAATGGCGAAAAATAGAGATAAGTCTCTTAAAAATACGTGCGATAGCTCATTTGATTCGGAATGATGTCTAGAAAAATGTATCGGAAATGTGTATTAGCACACAAAAAATTGCAAAAGTTATAAACAAATTAAGTTGCAAAAAAAAGGTATTTCGTTTATTGTTAATAACTCCGAAATTATTAACATTTCAGAAATTTTGAAAAAAGATTATTAAAGAGGAGGAAATTTCCAACGAAAAACTCCCGACTCCCGGAATTCTATCTCCATTATTTATAATTTTAATTTAACGCTGAAAATAGGCCTCCGCGCGGCATTTTTAGGTAGCGCGCGCGGCTTCAAAACCGAGCACGTCACACTAATTATTTTTTTTAAGGTATTAAATATTAATTTAAAAATTTAATAATTTCGGAGTTATTAACAATAAACGAAATACCTTTTTTTTGCAACTTAATTTGTTTATAACTTTTGCAATTTTTTGTGTGCTAATACACATTTCCGATACATTTTTCTAGACGTCATTCCGAATCAAATGAGCTATCGCACGTATTTTTAAGATACTTATCTCTATTTTTCGCCATTTTCAACTTATCACTTAGACTAATAGTGCGCAGGCACTTATAAATATTATATTATTATAGTGCAAAATAAAAAATAATACTAAAAAACAATTAACTATGATAATCATTGAGTTGTGACCGATCCTTGATAAGTGTACTAAATTTGAGTTAGTAACATACATTTCCTTATATAGTCCATAAAATATTTTTTTTTACGTATAATATATTTTTAAGCTATTGCATAGCTTCTATCGCGGGACTTGAGCGCGGGGACCGAATCCAGAAATTCCGTAACGAAAAAAACCTCACGCTCCCCACTCCGACGGGCACGGAGGTGTGGCTTGAAGGCATGCTATGCAATAGCTTTACCGCGGCAGTCCCCGAGTGCCACACGTCTTTTTTCTTTTTATATATTTATACGTGCACTCACACTTGGAGAGCGTGGTGCGGTGGTGCGGGTGCAGCGGCTGGCGCTGCACGAGCGAGTGCAGCAGCACCTGCGCGGACATGTAGCGCCGCTCGCACTCCTTCACGTCGCCGAACAACTCCTCGATAGCTGCCATCTGGCACTGCCGGCCAAATTACACGTTATGGTTAGGGCATTGACATTCAATAATTTAAGTAGCATTAAGTAGATCCACAATCACGCTCATCGAGCGTTTCCTACGCCTAAACTTGTGCATTAGGCAGAGTTTTGTATTATGAGTGTTACTAGAGATTTTAAACATTACTGCCACGAAATAAGGTGTAAATTTTAATGAATGATTTATACAAAGCCACTCAGACATCTTTTTACGAACTTTTTGTAATTATTGATTTTTGTAATGATTGATTTGTCTCAAGATACGAATATTGTTAATATTTAAGAAATCTGAGAAGATAAAAGTCATAAATTTAGGGAAAACTCACCAGTTCAATAGCATGTTCGTAAAGTATTTTATCACAGACCGCCGGCGTGACTCCCGTTTCGTGTAGTCGTCGCGATTCGTTCACTATCCATTTATATTTGCCGTTCATAAGTGATACCACTGTAAATATATAGTAAATTAGAATGATTGTTTTGGGTATTGAAACCAAAAAAAGAGCGTTTGTGCCGAGCACACGTGTCAGAAGTGAAACTTCTTTGGCAAGATTCAAAGATACCAGAATCGTCGCCTTACTCAATGTGACGGTATTGCCATGACGCGACCTTGAAATTCTACTCTCAACGCGCCTAAAGAAGTTTCACTTCAAAAATATTAAATAATGTATCAAAAGAATTCGTCATTCATCAAAAACAAAGTGGTCGCGCCAATATAAAAAATATACGTAAATATATTTCTTCGATATCAAGCGGACTGTAAGACTCGATCTACGTGGTGTAAGCAAAGAGGGAAAGACGGGAACACACGGCACATACCTCGTCGGAGGGAGTAGCGTCCAGAACACGCGCCGCGCCACGCGGTCAGGGTCCTCCAGCTCGCGGCGGGCACGAACGGGTCCAGTCCAAACACTCCACGCAAAACACACACGCGGCGGTGAGCGCGACCAAGGGCCGGGGCACGGGATGCCCCGGTGGTGTTACAAGGGCACAATGCCTGATGATCTAGAGAGCCTCGTGGAAGCTCTCCGGCGGTGGCCGAGTCCCGGTCCTCGCGAAGGAACGGAGCGAACTCGACTGACTCCAGCGACACGCACGTCGCGTTCACGTCTTATTGGACGTGTCACGTGGTTAGTGACCACGCGGTGATTGGTTGTGCTCGTATGTAGGGAAGGATGAAGGAACACACCACAAATAATAAACGTTTAATTTCTACATTTACTATTTTAATTATATTGGCGTTACCATATCCACCCGCCCTAAATGGGTCACCATTTAAAACCAATCATAAGATACAGCGAAAAACTATGACTCTAGGATCGCATAATGCGCGCGGGTTAATAAAGTCCTAAGAGCCACGGCGGTAATATAAATAACAAGTTCTATGGCTCTAGGAGCGCAAAAATGCGAGCGGGATAATAAAAAATCCTAAAAGTCACGGCGGAAATATAACTAACAAATTCGATGACTCTAGGATCGCGTAATGCGAGCGGGATATAAATAATTCCTAAAGTCACGGCGGTATTACAACTAACAAATTCTATGACTCTAGGATCGCGTAAAGCGAGCGGGGTATAAAAAATTCCTAAAGTCACGGCGGTATTATAACTAAGAAATTATATCGAAAGCGGTGCAAAACTTAAAATTAAACTTAACTAACTGCGGTAATATACTAATGCGGTATAACTATTGTCTTGGAAGCGGACATAAACGAACGACTGGGCGAAGGTAAGTTCCCTTGGCGGTTCTAACTGTACAAACGCGCGCGACGTCGTCCTTTGAAGGATGTACTTTCTCTACGACGGCTAAAGGCCAGGTTAGGGGCGGTGCATTATCATTTATTACAACCACGACCGTTCCAGGAGTAATAGGTGTGGAAGGCGTATTCCATTTCTGCCTAACCTGCAAACCGTGTAAGTATTCCAATCTCCAACGTTTCCAAAACGACTGAACTAACTTGTCCAGTAGCGAATGCCTATCAAGCAAACTGACGTGATCAGATTTGACTTGCGGCGCGGGTAAAGCTAATAAAAGCGCGGTAATTAAAATAACACGAAACAAATGCGTTATAATATTCATATAATATTTAATATGATAATAATCAATGATCATGATAATTATGTGATCATTGCGCGGTAATATCACTGGATGCTTATGTGCATATTCCAGGGCGGAATCGCTTAGACGTCCGATGAGGATAAGTCTGTTGCGAATAAAAGGCTTCAAGCGGTTGAAAGCCTGCGAATAAAATTCATAAAAGAGTATATTATAATACTCCTCTGCAAAATATTTATTTTGCAGGGCGGGAATAATTTTATTCTCAGCGAAATTAAGGTCCTCTACGGTCATCATAAGACCGCGGCGGGGTAATAATATAAGGAACCTATAAATATAAAATACACGACGCGACGAGACGCGAAGGGCGGTATCGTATAAAGCGCAATGCTTTATAGGCGGGCACACAGTGTGCGATAATAATTTTCGTTCGGGAATGTCTGCAATAGACTCACCATCGAGACTCCTAAGAGGCCAATCAGATGGGTCCGAACGAGCCCACTGGGGTCCTTGGAACCACAGAGGGTGCGAGACGAGATTTTGTGGCGTAATGCCACGCGAAAGAACGTCAGCGGGAATTTCAATACCAGAAACATGGTAGAAATTATCTGATGGGATGTTATACACGACTGTGGGAGCAACGAAGCCCATCATGTCCCACAGACGGGCGGCAATTGACAAGATGGAGCGCTTAATGCACATCACATCGGCGGGTGCGGTAATTTTAAAATAAAAACAATCATCAACAGTAGACCAATGCAGACCAAGTAATTTATGTTGCACGGCCTTATCAAACTCCACCGCGGAGGGTAAAAGTTTGTGCGAAGCGGGAAGATTATCTAACACATTTTTACTATTACTATTCCATTTAATAAGATCCCACTGAGCTCCCTTATACAAATCGATGAGCTGCTGCGACGCGGAAACTGCTTCACATTCCGTGGGAATAGAGAAGGCGATATCATCCATATACAACGACGAAGACGCAATGCTACTCGCGAGCGGATATTTCGCGCCGTCATCTTCTACGAGCTGTCTTACCGTGCGCAGTGCATGATAAGGACTAGACTTGATGCCGAAGCAAACTCGATTAAATTGATAAAGAAGCAGCGGATCCTGCGGGCTGAAACGATATAAAAAACATTGAAAACGACGATCAAACTCACGCACGAAAATCTGCAGAAATTGTTGGCGGCAATCGGCGGTCATGGCAATCGCGTGGAGACGAAAACCTAAAATAATTGTAAACAAATTGCCTTGTAAATTCGGCCCAACATGCAGAAGGTCATTCAGCGAACGCTGGCTTCCAGAAGTTGGCATGCTAGCATCTAAAACCATGCGCAGCTTAGTCGACGATTTATCCTCGCGCAGAACAGCGTGATGCGGTATAATATAAATAGGTGTAGGGTCACGCGGATCATACGGAGGCGCGGGTGAAATATAATTTTTCGTTAGATAATCTTTTATGACGTCATCATATGCCAACCTTAATTTAGGTGAAGCCTGTAGCTTTCTTTCAAGGCACATGAAACGTTTGCGGGCAATATTAAATGAATCACCGAGAGTGTAGAAATCATCCTTAAATGGAAGCGAAACAATATATCTGCCACTCACGGGGTCGCGGGTTGTAGTTAATTTATAATATTCTTCACATTCAACATCATCGGGATGTTGAACGGGCGGTGCGGTAGGAAGCTCCTCGAGCTCCCAGAAACGCCTGACTAATGAGACAATAGCGGCGGTCTCTTGAACGTGACAACACGTCAAGGGCGGTTTATGTGTGTTAGGTATGGTGGGTACTGAACCCATTATTACATAGCCTAACACCGTGCGCAATGCAGCGGGCGCCGACGAGTCACGAGATGCATGAACTACGTCGGGGAGAAGCAGTTGAGGGAACAGAGAAGCACCGATTAATAAATCGATTTTATTTGGCGTACCAAAACTCTCATCTGCGAGCGGTAAATGCGAAATATGCGATAAGACAGAAGTGTCTATAACAGCGGTAGGTAATAAATCCGTAACATGATCAACAACTAGCGGTGAAATATTAAAAGATATGTTGTTGTCAAGACGCGAATAAAATTGTATATTTATAGAATTACTATTTACAATTTTTTCTGAACCACCGAACCCCTTAATAATAGTACGTTCGGTTTTCTGCGGTTTAATACCTAAACGTTCACAACATTCATTTGTAATGAAGTGACTTTGTGAGGCGGAATCTAAAAGCGCGCGAATAATAAGCCGTTCGCCTTTACAATTATAAGCGACGACTTCAGCGGTTGATAATAAAATAGTATGTTGTTTATTCGCGGGCGCGTTGCATTGAAATGCGTTATCAGTATCAGCTGTATAGCTAGCGGTGTATAGCGCAATGTCGGAGCGGACGCACTCGCCCGACGGCGGTGACGGCGCTGGCAACGGCGGTGTGCTGCGCGGCGGGGGGTGAGACGCAGGCGCGGGTATGGAAGATTCGCGTTTCAAATGTAACATTGTATG
This sequence comes from Colias behrii, assembly GCA_029959065.1. Classification (NCBI taxonomy): domain Eukaryota; kingdom Metazoa; phylum Arthropoda; class Insecta; order Lepidoptera; family Pieridae; genus Colias; species Colias behrii. Next base: position 4,947,367 of record JARWMC010000013.1, read on the forward strand.
ATGTTTTAATTTACAAACGCGACAGTTAGAATACGACGAACAACTAGAAACGCGATGTTTTATACTGAGACAATTTATACACGCGTTTCTATCCTTTACGTATTTCAAACGTTCCTGCGGACTCATTTTATGAAAACTCGAACATTTAAATAAATGTTGATGCGTAATATTTGTACAAAGACAACTATAAGCGGAATCAGCGGTTGTTACGTAAGACTGATACGTCTTAGGCGGTGCGGAAGAAGTATTATTGCGGTTATAATTATTCTTTCGAGGCGGTTTATTTATTCCCAAATTTGTGGAAGGATGAATGCGTTCTAATACCTTCGCACGAGTTTGAATAAATTGAACTAAGTTATCAAAAGTAGGCATTTCACTACCAAACTCAGTCTCGAAAGCGCGAACAGTATCTGAGTCTAACTTCTTCAACGCGATATGAACAATCATTAAATCTGTAATATTATCTAACTTTATATTTTGTAAGGCGCGCACTGCGCTAATAAAGTTATCAGTAAATAAATCAAAGTTTGTTGCGGACGCACAATGCAAAGGTTTAAAATCAAACATTTGATTTAAATACGCGGAAACTAACATACGTTTATCATCATATTTATCTTTTAAAGTTTGTAAAATTAAATTATAATTATCAGCGGAGGGGGTTATACCAGCTATAACAGTTGTGGCCTTCCCCGTTAATTTACCTAGTAAATAATATAAACGCTCGGCATCTGTAAGGCCGGGATTGTTATGAACAATTGATTCAAAATTCGAAAGAAACAGCGGAAATGAGCGAATATCACCCGAAAATGGTACTAGTTCGATAGGCGGTAATTTAGGCCTATTTTTATGCAAATTATTAATATCTCCGTGTGACGGACTTGGTTGCGAATATTGAGATTTAATTCTTTTAATCCTGCTATATAAAGACTCGAATGCAACGAGGCTTTTATAATCAGGTTTCGCGGCGGGAATTAATGATAATAAACGAATATTATATTCATCTAAACATTGTTTAAAATCATCGCGTAATGATTCTACCTGCGCGGACTCGTCAAGGAAACTTTCCATAAGCGCAGCGTTGTTATGAACGTTCAAAGACAAATCATAAATTCTTTGCACCATTTCGAATATAACTTCGCGTTTAGTTAATAACATGGATAACTGCGAATCATTTATATCTTCCGAATCATTAACATCCGAAGCGTCACTATCAGCTAACTTAGTCATTTTCTTCGGCGGCATTTTTAATAACAAAAAGTAAATATTCAAACTGCGAATGTTACAAAACAAGTTACAATAACAAGTAATACGACCAAATAAAGTAGGTACGCAAGCGTAATAAGAACCGAGTATGTATTTCCAATATGGTTGGATTATAACAGCGGATCGCGGAATGTACTCGATAATGATATTATAAATTTCGAGTGCGGGTAGCGGGTAATTAAAATATGATGTAATATGTTCGATTTATAATGATTTTAGCGTTATAACTGCGGATAAGCGATATGAATATGGTTTTAACTAAATGTTTTAATAATGATATACGCGTAACTTAATGTCACGGGCGGAATAAAATATATTTTAAGCGAAAATAATAGATGACGCAATGTCGATCTATGCGGTTATAGTTATTTCACAATGAATGTACTATTAAATCACTTATTAGGGCCTACAATGAGTATCCTAATAAGGGCGGGTTTAAAATATATTTTATATGAATAGTAGAAGACGCATTGTCGTTCTATTATATGCGGTATATTAAATAGTATTTCGCATTGAAGATACTACTAAATCGCTTATTAGGGCCTACACAATGAGTATCCTAATAAGGGCGGTGGAATCATCAGGTAATGTACGGTTCGTAAGGACCAACAATGGTTCTTATCCGGATCGAAGGTACCACTCAATGGTCGCGCCAATATAAAAAATATACGTAAATATATTTCTTCGATATCAAGCGGACTGTAAGACTCGATCTACGTGGTGTAAGCAAAGAGGGAAAGACGGGAACACACGGCACATACCTCGTCGGAGGGAGTAGCGTCCAGAACACGCGCCGCGCCACGCGGTCAGGGTCCTCCAGCTCGCGGCGGGCACGAACGGGTCCAGTCCAAACACTCCACGCAAAACACACACGCGGCGGTGAGCGCGACCAAGGGCCGGGGCACGGGATGCCCCGGTGGTGTTACAAGGGCACAATGCCTGATGATCTAGAGAGCCTCGTGGAAGCTCTCCGGCGGTGGCCGAGTCCCGGTCCTCGCGAAGGAACGGAGCGAACTCGACTGACTCCAGCGACACGCACGTCGCGTTCACGTCTTATTGGACGTGTCACGTGGTTAGTGACCACGCGGTGATTGGTTGTGCTCGTATGTAGGGAAGGATGAAGGAACACACCACAAATAATAAACGTTTAATTTCTACATTTACTATTTTAATTATATTGGCGTTACCACAAAGCACTTTTATATTGATATATTGACTTGATTGTTCGCTTAGACAACATTAATAGAAATGATCATCCAAAATTATATTCAATAAATTTCGCAAGAAACATGATAATAAAATAGAAAATGCAATGTGTGCGTGTGTGCGTACTAACCGCTGCGCACTTGCGGCGTGGGCTGCAGCGTGCGCTCGCGGTAGCAGTCGGCGGCGAGGCGCAGGCCGGCCGCCAGCGCCTGCATCGCCTGCACCAGCAGGCCCAGTCGCACGCTCTCGTTGCAACGCTCTGCAAACGGGACACAATTATTGACGTGACAACGTCTTATAATTCGATAGAGCCGGCTGCACGCACGAAAAAACATGACTCATGCGGCGTTACCTCGCTCTGAGGCGTTCCATGTAAGGCTTGAAGTGCAAGCGAGAGCGCGGAACGAGCGACAAAGAAGCACAATCGGACGTTGTCACGTTCAACTATCGTCAGTAAACCGATTTTACAGACAACCAATTTTTTTTTTAATAATTATTACGCTAAAAGTTCCATTTCATTCATTCAAATGTCACCGTTAAATGTATCCAAATCAAATTTCATGTATTTGTTATTAAATAAAATTATTTATTTCAAAGTATAGTGATTTCTTTACACACATCGTTATTTAACGTATAAAAAGCATGTTTAAATAATTTTCCTATACTGTGTAGTGTGTGTATTACAATTACTTTAAATAAGAATTAAAAATTAAGTCAACGTATGCTATTGATAGTATTAAACTACCAGAAGCAGAAATCGTTTTTAACAGGTTTATATTGACTCAATTTGAAGACACGGTTTGGTTCACACATTACATCGAAAAGTACACCAAAAATTTACAAAGATTTTCTGTAGTAAACATTCCCGTAAACAACATACGAACTTACCATCAGAAGCGTCCATGAGAGCGGCGATGGGCGCGCCGCACGACACGGCCAGGTCGGACAGAAGCTCCGCCAACATCAGCACAAAGTTCAGCTGCGAGAACACTTTGCTGTGCTCCTCCTGTGATGCGTAAAAATATTACAATAATTATAAAAAATTGAATTTAAGGTACATATTAAAAATTATGATTAATAACGTAAAGACTAAGCAAAGATCCAGTGGCATCGATAAAACAAGACATTTCTTCAATATTTCAATGTCACTATAAAAAAACAGATACAATTTTATACTATAAACTTAAAACACTACAATACATATTCATCACAATATGCTTATATTAAATGCATACTTGAGTTCGATAGTATCTATAAGGTTATGTAGTATAGATAATAATAATTGGTAAGTAATTATTATCATTCAAAATGTCTTACGGCGGCCGTTCAAGCAGTTGAGACCGACAGCTTGAAGCCGCGACCACGCAGTCTTCAAGCCGTCAACTGCGCGGTTTTTAGCGACAGCTCGAGTAGTCAAAGACCGACCGCTCGAGTTGTCCGTGTACGTCGCTCAGCCGTTAACTGTTCGAGCAGGCCGTGTACGACCGGGCTTATTTCTAACCGAATTTTACGCTTACAACGAATAATAATAATCAGCAAATGCACTCACGGCGAGTATGGTCTCCTCCTGCAGGTTGGGTATGTAGACGGGCGGGTCGTGCGCGGGCAGCTTGAGCGCGCGCAGCAGCGCGTCGGGCAGCGCGCCGCGCTTCGGCGAGCACGAGCCGCTCGCCTTCAGCGCCAGCGGCACTGGTGGCGAGGTGCCTTTCAGACCAACACCCATCAACACAAGCGTAGAGCTCGCTCATACACATCACACACACACACACAGCGGCAAGAGCGTACAGCTAGTGCGCTCTCACAGAATAGGAACGCATATAGAGATGTGGTATCTCTATATCGCTACTCTTACAGAATTGTACAACCACACTCTCAAATCTCGCAAAATCGTAATGCCCGTTTTACATTATGCCGGTCCAGCGGTGGGACTGGATATTGGGAAGAATTCGATCACTGGACTGGAATAATATTAACCAGGGATCATGCAATGTATATACCACTCTTTCCAAATTACAAAATATTATGTAGAAGCTCTCCTTCTTACATTATGGTTATACAAGGTGGAAATACCTCGTTCTCATAGAAGTTAGGCAATGCGCGATGATGTTTGTAACTTACAGAATGACATGATTAAGAGTGCATTTTGGCACTTCATATTTCATTTTTCATGAACAGTCAGAAAAGTAAAGATAAGAGCAAGCAAAATTAAAATTTGCAATAATATAGACGTCTGATCTGATCCTGTGTAATTTTATACTTGGTAGAAAGCATTCCAGAGTTATAGACACGCAATACTTTTCTAATATCACTTTAAGTCTAGTAAAATCGATCAGTATAAATGAACAAGTCACATCTTAATCTGACTAGATAATGGAAAAATTATCTAACATAATATCTCCTATCTTTTTTCACGTTTAAGACCTAATTATATATTTCATAACAAGTACACTTACGGCTCGCGTTGGTCGGCGAGACCTGCCACAGCGAGGGCGGCGGGGAGCTCCCGGAGGCACTGCGTCGACGCGTCGACGGGGGAGTCCCCATTGTGAACGGAACCTAGACAAATAAACAAAAAGATAATTATATATGCGTAAAATAGGGTTAAATATTATCTAAAAAATGGAAAAATCACTATGTTATTCAAATGTGGTGAGGTGATTTTCACTACGGACATAAACAACAAGAACACTCACAATCTTTTTACGATATACCTAAAAACAAATGTTTTATATCAAAATTATGTTGAGAAAGGAATAATCTATCAATTTCAATAAAAACTATCCGTTATATTATGTACTTACAGTAGGCGGCGAGAGAGATCCAATGTTGGTCGCATTTCGGTTGTGGTTTGATCGGAGGACGTCTATGGGTTGCGACCGTGGTACATTGGAACCTGCCGTTAATGGATTCTGAAAATTTTTATAACATATTATTAAACAAAGTAGACTGTAAATTAAGGTTATTATTTTTTTTAAATAAGTGATTTAATAATATAAAACATGTTAATCGTTTGAGTTTGTGTGGCCATTTATCTGGTATCAAATAGATATTTATAAGCCATTATTTATTTATAATCGTGTCAAGTGGAATGTTTTTATTATATAATAACAAAGCTTAATATGACGTTTCTTATAGGTTGTGCAATAAAAATACAATTAAAATAATCATAATTAGTCTCAGACGCGTGGATCAATTTATGTTCGAAGAGGCTATTCGTGAGTAGGTCTTAAGGAAAATAAAGTCAAGGATGTAAAATTATCTAGGCCATATAAGTAATATCCTTATTTTTTATATCTTATCTTGAAATGAACGAGGAAAGATGACACTGCATGAAATTTCATAATACAATTACATTTATTTGAAATGACTCTATCCAAATTTTTTTCACACCAACATATTTCAACGAATTTGAAGCATTACATGCACTTTACAAAGTGACAGTGACAGACATTAAACTCAAACCAAAAAATTAATGGTCATCTTTATATCTATTATAAAGCCGCCCATTTACATCACTCGCAACTCACCCTCATCTGCACATTGTGTTCCGCGATGGGCGCGTGCGACACGGGCGAGTGCGGCGAGTGGGGCGAGTGGGGCGAGTGGGGCGAGTGGGGCGAGTGGGGCGAGTGGGGCGACGGCGAGTGGGGAGAATGTGGCGTGTGACGCGCGTGCGCCGCGAGGGCCAGGGAGCGGGGCCGCGACGCCGCCTCGCTGGACGACGACCCGCCCGAGTACTCGCCCGAGCCGCTGTCCGCTTCCACCACTACGAAGTCCTCCGCGCCCGCCCATACCGCTTCGGATGAGTCGGCTGTACACAAACATAGCGTTATTGCATTGATCGTACTTAAGCACGCGTGACAAGAGTGACAAGGATTTGGAACAACATTAATGTTGGAACGAAGTTCCTTGTCACGCGTTGCGAAACGGGACTAGACAGAATTAAGACAAAAAGTTGTTACGACACATTTTGCTATAGTTGTAATCCGTGCGGCGTGCGCGTATTTCTCATTCTGTCACTCTCTCTCTTATAGAAAGCAAGCCAGTTATTTTATTAACTTCGTTCTATCCCGGTGTCCCTTGAAACCTTAAGTATTTTTTGTTAGTTCATTTATTAGAACTATAATAGATTATTTTGTAATTTAAATCAGAAACAAGTCTGGTCACATCTTAACAATAACAGAACTAAACATTCATAACAATTTATAGTTGAAATTTGAACTTGCAACAAAATTACCTAAAATTGTCCTTAACACATTCAACACAATATATAAAAACGGTGAAACAACAAGAATAACCCTTCAACAATAAAGGTGAATTGACACAAATAGGTATTTAGCAAGAACACTAGACGATTACATTAACATTTACCTATTCAGGGAATAGTAAACAGTAATGAATCATCCGTGTTGTTCCTTATTTGTGTAGAGGTCTCCTAAATAATTAAAGTCCTTTTCACCTATGATGATTCCTGTGACACTTCATTGTGTTTCGAATTACGTATTTTATGTTTAAAAAGCATAAATAATTTTAATGCATAATATTTTTATTTTAAGGCGGCATTATTACCAAAAATATAAAAATGAAACATCTTAAGCTTCTAAAACAAAAACAGTATTGTTTAGTTTAATATAACGAAAAATAAAATAAAATAACACAAAAAAATAATACCTACGCAATTCGTGTACATGAAATGGAACGTTGAAAATTTATAGAGTTGGAAAATCATATAATCGGCGCCCATCTTGTGATCGTTTGTCAATCGCGTCAATCGTCTGTACGAGTCCGTCAGCCTTGTATACAAGATGCATTTTTATATTGATACTTTACGTGGTATTCTGTTATTAGTTATTACTAATTGTTATTGTTCACTTTTTGTCGCTGTTGTTTGCTAAGATTCCTTAGTTAATTGTTGGCGAAATGCCGAAATAACTAATTTTGGTCCTTTATTCAAATCGATTTCATTTCCATATAAAATATTATCGATTATCGGAAACAATTGATACGATTTCAGTAAAGGCAATCTCTACACGTATCAACAATCGATATGTCACAGGAATCATCTTAGGTGAAAAGGACTATAGGTGATAATAATGAATGATTATTTTAATTATGCTAAAAGCACTACCACAATATGTTTACGTTACATTTATATATTTCGCGTCGATAAAAACTATATCTATTAAAGGAATTTCAAGCAAGGTTAAGTGATATCTTTCTAAAAAACATTATGAAAAAATATGATATTGTTCGTTTTATTAAACGTTGAACAATAATTATATTGTGTACAATTTCTCAAAGCACTAATATATATCGTACGATTAAGGCGTCATTTATTAAAAACGTCTTATTTAAATTACCATATTTTGTAGAATTTTGCTGAATATCGGCAGTTTTCTTCAGCACTGAATACATAACTCCACTGACACGGAATATACTGAAGGTCAAATTCAGTGGACGTACATGTATTGTTTCCGAGCCAAATTGCGAAACGCTAATGTCGTCAAGATATTGGTTTAAAAATAGTTAATGTTTATATTAATTCAACAATTTAAACACTTATTCCAGTAAAGCAGAAAATATTGGGATTTTTTGTACAATTAATTTATGTATTCATATGTTATTTTTCTTTATGCCAAGGTCAATAAAAAGTCATATTTTTTATTTAAAACTATCAACTATTAATGAGTATGATACCGTAGACTTCTATAAATTAATGAATTTATTACATTGCAAAATGTTGGAAGTAAATGAATTATTGCTGCAATTAAATTGATACAGAACGACGTGCTTTAAACATACACGATCCTGGGTTATCATTCAGACCTACAATTGCGTCGAGAAGAACAAAACATTTTACAAATCAAAATCAGAATATGTATTGTGATTTGTAATTCTTGTATTTTCTATGAAATAATATGAAAAGCTATAAAACAATGTAATATATTATATTTATAATTCGATAATATATCTTTTTCGTGATACCGAAAATATATCTTGCAATTGATCAACGATTATTAAGACAAGAAATTGATATTGAAATTTGCTTTGCTACCGAAAATCACCTTGAAACGAGAGCCACTGAATTCAAATTATAAAGCGTTTCAATGTGTAATAAATGAATAACTAAAGAGTTAAGTTCATAGTTCGCATCACTAAACTATCCAACGTTTACAATTTTTTTTTGTTTAATTTGCATTTTCCAATACAAATTACTGATGATCAAAGTAAGGTGTTTCCAGCTTACTTTGATCATCAGTAATTTGTATTGGAAAATGCAAAATTAACAAAAAAATTGTAAACGTTGGATAGTTTAATGATGCGAACTATGATAACAAATGAACTTCCTAGCGAGTTAGTGATGCGTAAACGTAAACATGCGCAAAAAATGTAATAGCTCACCTGAAGACGTAGGCTGCGACTTCCTCGTGGGCTGCGGCGCGGGCACGGGCTGCGGCTGCGGCGCGCGCGCGCCCCCCACCGCCGCGCTCGAGCCCGTCCCTACCGACACAACGCACACTGAACACCGCGCCAATACAAACTCCACCAGGCACAACACCTCCGATATCCGCAAATTCCAAAACATCTCACGGATACATACATCCACCGAGCGACGTATCGCCATGCACAAAATAAACGACCGCAGGGTCGATACATTATTTATATAGCCATTCCGAATGGCGATTTACGATTTCGAAGTAAATAACACTGCAGACCCGGCCGAAGTACCGTACGATAACTCCCCACATTATGCTTCGCTTCATGGCCGCGGCAGTGCGTTCCCGTTAAACATTCATGCGAAGCACAAAATCGTCCGAGTACATTGCCCGGGTGCAGACGCTGCACTTTGTTATTGTTTTTATACAATTATGAACAATGCGATTAATAAATATGGAATCGTAAAAATGTATTCCTTGTTAAAACGTTATCTTTTGTCGGAGGTCATAGTAATTTTTATTGAAATTACATTTTACATTAACATGATATTAAATAAAAATAAATGTTTCAACATAAGAAATGAATATTTAATATCCAAACATGCCAGCATTTTCATAATATAAGTACCTAAATGTTAATTGTTGATATTTAAAATGGTAAGCCATGCGTTTCAAGCGTAGGTACCTTCAGTATGATAAGGAAATGTTATGCGACTGATAATGAACCCACCCCATGCAAGAAAAGCGAAAGAGAAATTGATCATGATATACCCTGGCTCTCCCAAGACTCCTCTAGGATACAGTTAGTATCGGGACGGCCTTCATTATCGCTCTCCAATATATCAGGCAGGTCCGAGTCCAAACCTGAACAATATTTATACCGTAACCACATCGTTACAAATGTAACCTATACCATGAGTGTGAATCTTTTATTAGTGAAGTTAATTTTAAAAAGTATGTGTAAAAAGCGTTATCAATGTTACATAGAACTTAAAATATGTGAAGTTTTTTTTGTGGTTTTTAATTAAAGTGCTTTACATCAACTTGTATTTATTTCTTTTAATCTAATTTTTTCGTTATGGAAAAATTGCGTAAATTATACATTTTATCTCCATTACTGATACATAAGTAATTATGTAAATCTTCAGAATAATTTTCTTAAGTCGCAGTTGTGACACCATTTCCTGCTATACTTTTGACCTATCATTTATCGCAATAGAACTGAATCACTATTATAAAAAGTGTGATGAACTCTTGACATTTAATTGAACAAGTCAGGTCAGCGCTCTGAATGAGCGAGCAGAATCTGTGTGCCTTCCCTCATAGAACTGATGTAATCAAACAAAACATTTTAAGAGGTTAATGTAACTCGTGTAGGTACCTCGTGTGGGTACCATTTTTCTTGAGGTAATCCAATACAGCTATTAAAGTATAATACGAATAATGAAATACATAGAGGCCAAATAAATAGGAAACTGTAACAGATTTTGTAAGAATGAAACATTTAGGTCGAATAGAGTGAGTCATCCGAACATATCGAAGTTTTATGAAACGTACGATTAAACTCATGTTTTGTATATATTAATCAAATTTACTGCGTCACTGACTAATTAACAATTAATCGTGTACTTTAACGTGACATACGATAAGGAAATCTCTACTCGCTACTGGAACAACGCGGAAAGATGTGATCGAAATATTATTGCGTAGTGATTTGTGAAGAAAAAAATGTTTTCAATGGTTAATGTTATACAAAACTAGACTAATGAATGATGATAAGGCAAAGATGGTGTGTACTATACTAACTTGTTATAGAAGTTGTTCTGGGTCTTTGTAAGAATGGATGGTTGAAGAACACCTCAAAAGGCATCCGTTCTCGAGCGTTTCGTCTCAGTAAGCCGATAAGTAAATTGCAGAGCTCGGGACTTGTTCCGGCTGGCATCCTGCAAAGTTTAAACATCACTTTTTATACTTTTATCGCGTTATAATTTCATTATTTTAGTTATATCATCATATATATTTTCATAGATAGACCTATGATGTATCTAATCGTGTAAAATTGTAACTGACAAGAGACAAAGGAATAAATTTCGATAAATTCTTAAAAATAAACATTCACTGTAGAGCAGTTATCAGTAATAAAACTATTCTTTGAATTTGATGTAAATAATTCTTTCTGATACTTAAAATTACTCGTATGTTCTTGAAAAGGGTTTTCATGAAAATGAAAATGAGTCATTTTATCAAACATAATAATCGCATGCTCAGATGGACTTGCGAGAATAATATGACGTTATGTCCATTACAGTGAGCAATAATGACGTGAAAGTTTAATATCAATGGATATGCTGTTTATTTGAAAGTGTAAAATACTATGTATTCTTACAGATACGCAATATTCATAGATAAGTATACACGTATAAACAATTATCTAACGTTGTTCTAATAATTTTATATGAACATTTAATTATTAACAGCTTTGTAATCTAACCTTAAACGATTGAAAGGAAACTCGTATCGTTGTTTTTAAACAAAAAAAAAACACTGGTAATTGTGTTAATTCTTAATATATTTTGCCTTCAAAGTAAATAATGACGACTTCTAGCTTTATGGCCGTTGATGAATAACGGCATTATATAGCATGAGGGCCAGCTGTGAGGCGAACATCAGCTGAAAACGTTTGAGAATTATTTTTAGTCACACTAGAGGTAGCGAACACATTTGCTGTCTATGCAATTAAACGTTCTTTATAATGCACTGATGCATTTAAAGGTTCATTATCTTCGCAATAAATTGCTATTGATTAATTGATCGGTATATTTATAGCGGTGAAGTATTTTCGCAGTTACTACAGCGGATTCTGAGAAGGCTATGGTAATAATTATTAAAGCAAAATAAAAGTGAAAAGAAGGTAAATACCTTCATGTAGAATGGTTTCAGAAAGCCCTCTTGGGCGACGTTCAATAATATTGTCTCCTACTTACGATGTGTATGTAGGAGGTAATTATAGTCTTTTATGCAGGCACTTACCTACTAAGTAGGTATGTGTGTTCATGAATTATACAAATTTAAGCATTATGTATGTATAAAGGCATAAATTCTATTGAAAATAATACAAAGTATGAACCAACGGCTTGCTCTCTTCAACCCTTTGATTATATACTCCCTAGATAGAGTATCGGCGCGTCAAAAGCGTCGATAAAAATATCAGCTAACTGTTAGCCTCTAAAGCGCTCACCACTCCTCAGTGTCAATTGTAACGTCAAGAGATACGCACGCACGGCTCATTTTTTGCGTTAGATTATTTCGGTGAAAATGACAAGCTGCGCGATTAAAATCTGCAGAAATTACAAAGGACGTTTACGAACAACTAACAAAATCTCCTACCATCGGTAAGTAACTCAAAACTAATAGTAATTTACGGAAACAAAAATAACAAATTCATAATTATTTTCACAAAATCAACGCGTCGTTTTTTAGTGTTGCCAGTCTTGGATTGCGAATTTCCCCAGAGAGTTAGTTGTCTTAAAAGCTGATGTATGTTCATTTTTACCCGACTGCACCAGAAGGAGGAAATACATCAGGGAAGGTGTGTGTATGTATGTATGAATGTATGTGGGTGTGTTTTAAAAACTGTTTGGCTGAGCCTACAGCCTTAATGGATGGACCGATTGTTTTTGTTTTGCAAGCTTCCGCGCAGTCGGATGTTTTTTTTTTGTCTTCAATATTTTAATATTTATTTTTGAAGTAAAACTTCTTTAGGCGCGGTTGAGAGTAAATGAGATTATTTTTCGGATGGAAATAACGCTCTATAGTCTGTTGACACAATTTCCGCTACTTAAAAACAGAAAAAAAATCTATACGTCTCAAAGGTCGGTATACCTGTTTAAGAATATCTATGGACGCAGTATAATTTTTTTTAAATTGTACCGATTTCGTACAAAATCGATATCTCAGGATCCTTAGGATCACAAAACAGGAAACTGTTACCAAAATTTAAAAAAGTCAACGCCATTTTGTTTTTTTTTTTGTTATTGTACCGATTTCGTTCCAAATCGATATCTGAGGATCTCTAGGATCGCAAAACAGGAAACTGTTACAAAAATTTGAAAAAGTCAACGTCATTTTGAAATTTTCTGTTATTGTACCGATTTCGTTCAAAATCGATATCTGAGGCTCCCTGGGATCGCAAAACAGGAAACTGGTACCAAAATTTTAAAAAGTCAGCGCCATTTTGAAATTCTTTGTTATTGTACCGATTTCGTTCAAAATCGATATCTGAGGCTCCCTGGGATCGCAAAACAGGAAACTGGTACCAAAATTTTAAAAAGTCAGCGCCATTTTGAAATTCTTTGTTATTGTACCGATTTCGTTCAAAATCGATATCTGAGGCTCCCTGGGATCACAAAACAGGAAAATGGTACCGAAATTTAAAAAATTCGGCGCCATTTTGAAATTCTTTGTTAATTGACAGATTTCGTTCAAAATCGATATCTGAGGCTCCCTGGGATCGCAAAACAGGAATCCTCCAGATATCGATTTTGAACGAAATCGGTACAATAACAAAGAATTTCAAAATGGCGCTGACTTTTTAAAATTTTGGTACCAGTTTCCTGTTTTGCGATCCCAGGGAGCCTCAGATATCGATTTTGAACGAAATCGGTACAATAACAGAAAATATCAAAATGGCGTTGACTTTTTTTCAATTTTGGTAACAGTTTCCTGTTTTGTGATCCTAAGGATCCTCAGATATCGATTTTGAACGAAATCGGTCAATTAACAAAGAATTTCAAAATGGCGCCGAATTTGGGTTAAATTTAAAAATGATGCAGGCGAAGCTGCCGGCAAACCTGTAGTATTTTTATAAGTCGACACTATATTATTACATTAATTAATGAAACATATTTTGTAAATGCTAATTGATTTTTATTTGATTGTATTTTCTATTCTATAAAAATCATATTCTAACTCAAGAGACAACTAAACACAATTGAAAGTACAATATTAAACTATTATTTATGATTTTATTAACATGACATAATTTTACAGGTTTTGCCCCATTTTATCGGGATAGATTCATTAGCTGGTAACTCCCTGATACAAATGACGCTGGTGTAAGACATAGCAATCGCTAAGCGTGTGTGCGTGCCTCACTCACACACGCTTGTAAATACTGGCCAGTTTTTGTTGCATCGGTCATTGCGTGAGGCGTTATCTAGGGAGTATATAATCAAAGCTTCAACCATAAAAGTTACCGCCATGTTCATTCAACGTTTTTATTGTTGAAAACTGCACAAACCGCATTTCATTGTTAACATCATTACAATATAAGATTATTTACAAAGTATATAAATACCAATTTCGTGCATACAATTTGAAGTACGAACTGAGAAACATTTATTCAATAATAATTCAAGTTTAGACTTAAGTTTACAAAACTTTGCTTTCCACTGGCGGACGCAAATTTACTTCCAAAATTAACCCGCATAACATTAACAACCAATAAACATCGAGTCGTTGTACGTTTTACACGAACTCGCGTTCTTTGAGATTTCACGTACAGTTTAGGAAATTAAATGAAGAAATGGCCAAATTTGTTCCACTGCAATAAGGAAGTGTTTAATTCGTGAAATCGTGAATAGGCACAGTGAGCGTTGTAGATTTTAGGATTCCGTTATAATAATAGAACTCACATAATATGTAATATGTAGTAAATTAGTTTTATTACACACCACTTGCTTATTAAGTGAAATGATAAATAATTCCCATTAACTATATTTAAAAAAAAACTGTTTTTTGAGGATAACATATTCATGTAGTACGGTTAGAAAAATATAAACACTATATTTTGAGATGACACGATTAACTAAACTACATCAAATTTGAAATTGTAAATCTTAAACGTAGACGTAAATAAAAATACTCGCATTCTAAAATCTTTAGACTACTGAATGAAGAACTGTAAACATCTAATATCTAATATATATTATAAAGGCGAAAGTTTGTAAGGATGTATGGATGTATGGATGTTTGTTACTCTTTCACGTAAAAACTACTGAACCGATTACAATGAAATTTAGCACACATATAGAGGGTAACTTGGATTAACACATAGGATAGTTTTTATCCCGGAAATCCCACGGGAACGGGAACTATGCGGGTTTTCCTTTGCAAACGCGGGCGAAGCCGCGGGCGGAAATCTAGTCCGCTATAAACGAATGGAATCAACTTTTGAAGTAACTAGTCTTTGTTGTAACTATTTTCAAAGAACATGTAAGCCATATCTGTTTATAGTGTGGCCATACATAAAATGATCGAGGTTTATTCGTTTGGCTAATTAAATGTATATTAATGTAATATTAAATGAGAACTTACTTGGGCTGTAAGTCGACGCTGTTCTCGTAGAAAGCCTTAAGTTCGTGCGGCGTGGTCGCTTGGAAAGGAGCCTTGCCAGTTAAGCATTGATATACGATCGTGCCCAAGCTCCAGAGGTCCGCTTTTGCGTCATATTTTAGGGACATTATAACTTCGGGCGCCTGAAATTCAAAGTCGTTAAAATTGATTTTTGAGCTTCTTTTAACATACAATATGGTTTAATTTTCATATACAGAATTTTTTTATATGAAATACATATTTAGTACTGAAAAGTTATAAGTAACTATTAAAAATATACGTATAGTGTAAAAAAAGGAGGAAAAAGGGTAAATTAATTTGTTCTTTTATATTATGCTCTATCAAGAGTCGACTAAACATCGTGACCAGAACCATTCAGAATTTCTTTAACAAGTGACATTTTACTGTATGTATAGAATGTTTGCAATTATTAAGGTATTTATGATAAAGTGTACAAAAGTTAAAATAATATGTGAATGTTACCATATACATAGGAGATCCGCAAAGTGTGACGGCCATGTTTCCTTCTTCTAAGAATCGAGCAAATCCAAAATCAGCTGTGTAAGAAATAGTAAGCCATAAATAATTTTGAATAATTTTTATACTATATTAAATCATGTGAAGCAATATATCAAAGAAACGCCCCAAACACATTAAAATTGTTTAAACAAGTGTGATATTATATTTGGTATAAGGGTTCATTAAGCGTTTGAGCGATACTATTGGTTTTTTACAAACACATCCCTCGCTACGTATCCTCATATCTCTGGTGGAAGCGCACCCTAAGTGTCAACAGTAAAATATTCCACTCAATTGTTCTTCTTAAAAGTGTGAACCTTACCGATCTTGAGTGTAATCTCTTCGGGGTGCGGCGTGCGAGGTGGAGCGACGTTGTGTGTCAGGAGAATATTCTGTGGCTTCAGATCACGATGGACAATCCCCTTGGCGTGAATGGCGCGCATGGCCTCAGCCAGTTGCCGAAGGAAGGTTCGTATGGTGGCCTCGCTGAGGAGCCTATTTGTTTGTAAATAGTCCGCCAAGTCGCCGCCATTACAATACTGTTAAGTTAACAAAATGAATATGAAAACACTGAAAAAATTCAAGTCGAACGCGAGACACCAACGAGATTGAACGTTCAAAAAACTACTGTGCTAAACGCGAGTTCGCTAAAGTAAACACTGGAAGACTTATAAATCGTTCGCACCTAGGCGATATATTTAGTTAGTCAAATGTACTTTTTCGTATATCGTTAACATAAAGTCGGCAGTGTTTATGAAACAATAGTTAAGTGAACAAGGTTTAACAGTGCGTAATCATAAAAATTATTATTGGAGAAATTGAGTAAATGTAATTTATACTTTAACAAGTAGTAAGTAAATTATTAACACAAAAATTCATCATTCTCTCTAAATTCTTCTTTACTAATCTTAACAGATAAATATTTTACAGTCATTTAATAATAAGAAGTACATCCCATTTTATATTATGTTTGTGATAAATTTAAATACGTGGTATCTATTTCTTTGGTTTTTATTACTTTTATAACCTATCAAAAATCTTATTAGTAATTGTAATAGTTTATTGAGGAGACTTTTTGTATAGGCTTTATAAGGCCGAATGGTTTTAAAGTGAAACTTTTATTACATCGTCTCAAACTTTTTGGTCTGTGTAGCGCATGTCGCGTGACGGTCGGCTGCCGAGTAGGTATAAAGCAGTGTTCGGAAAGTTTCACTTTTACCGTGGTTTCATAAAACCACACAACATTTTTTTTGTAACATTGACCTAGACTATTTTTTTTAACAGTATGAACCTCACGTAATAAATTTTCAATTCTCAAAATAGTTACTATTTGACTACAGTCGATGGAAAAATATAGGTATTTATCGTAAGTTGACCTGTTCATCATAAATCATTAATTTAAATCCAACAACTTGCTTGAAGGAATCAATGTGAACACACTCGTGATTGAACTCTTCCATAAAAAAAGAGAAACATTATTGTATTTTTTATTGTATTAATTTTTTTTGTCTTTCACAAGTTCGAAACTGACAATAGGTATGTAATATAGTCAAAACTGTGTTCTTTGGTAAATAAAATTTGAATACAATGAGTCCTTGTGTAATTTGACACAAAACGTTTCAGTGACGAATCCGATAAATTATAGATAAATATTTTTCATAAATTCAAGAAACGTCTGTAAATCATCGAAAATATTAAAGTGTGATTATTTTTAGAAGTCATTATGCGACTAGAGGCCTGATAAGAAATGACGTAATAGAGATTATTGTTTGTATGAACGTTTAATTATACTTTGAAGTATATGAGATGTTGTTGGAAAAAGAGGAAATTAGTTTTGCTGTTGATGCGGACAATCGTTATCGAGTTTGATTCGCGATAAGCTCGCCATGCAGCAGGTAATCTTATCGTGGAGTGATAATAGTTTATAAGTGTCAGTGAGTTACGCGCTCTGCGAGCCGATGCTACTAGTGCTAAGCAGGGTAGTAAGGGAACTCTGTTACCAATACTAACACAGTGAACCACATTCCTAGTGACCATGAAGACAAAACGTCTGTGCTTTATTTTGGCAGCTTGTCTGATGTAAGTAAATAACATTTAATTAATGACACATCGATAATAGTGTTTATATAATCGATCACCTTTAAATGATGTCAATTAAATTTATTTAAAATAAAGTTTGTAAATGGAGACATTTCATGTAAACTACTATGCGCCATTCGCAATACCTATACAATTAAATTCTGAAGTATGTACTACATTATTAACTATTAAAATGTTTAATTTGTTCGTTAATTTAATTAGCATTTTTATGTGGAACACCTTATTATTTATCTAATTTTGTAAAACAACATCTGGTACGCCACTTGACAGACCACAAGGATACATTACATATTTTTTTCTTGAAGCAAATAACATGAACGAATATAATATTTATCTAAAATTAGGTTTATAGAATATTCTAAAAGTACACCTATAGTTACGCCCTTGTATTTATCACGATTCTTATCTCTGTACTTAGCAATTCTACGTCAGCTCGTTATGATAAAAGATATCCATTGCTATATAGTCACGTGTTAATAATGCATCTTAATCAAATTTCAGCCAAGGAATCGTTAGCGGCCAAGATGGTGATGTAACGGAAATACCTTCCGAGGGTGACATCCAACCTTTGTTAGAGACTAAAAATGTAGACGATGCTATAGAAGGTAGTGGAGACCCATCTATAGATGATAATATTGAAATCACAACTCAAGAAGCAATCCCAAAATTAGAACATATAATGCCACTAGATGTAAACGAAAATGAACAAGATACTAACAATTCTTCATCTCCATTACCATGCCCAAAACCATGCGTATGCAGCATTGAAGGGGATAAAAACAAATTCGTCGTAGATTGTGCTGGATATTCTCTCACAGAATTCCCATGGCCCCTAGATTCAAGGATAACCACGTTAAATTTAAATAACAATAAGTTAACAGAGATTCCCAAAGAGATATCCACTTTGAAAGAATTGGAAGTACTTAATGCAGATGACAACGCTATAATGGAATTGGCTGCAGGTGTAAGTACTTATCATAAAATTAATAAGATGAGAAAAAAATTGTTCAACCTATTTCAATGACCTAACAACATTATTTCAGTCGGTAAGCGAGCTTCCAGCATTAGTTAAATTGAAACTAGCAAATAACCGCCTAATAGAATTTCCGCAAGATTTGAAAAACAGCCTTTCGGTAATGAAGTTAGAAGAACTAGACTTAGGCGGCAACGATATAAGAACGGTAAGATACATTTTTATAAAGATCGAAATATAAGTAATTTTGTCTTTCATCTTAATCTGTATTATAAATTAAAATAATAATAATGTATCTTAATAACGTAACTTAAATGAATACTTAGTTATTCAAAACAATCATTATAAAATTTCGCGCCGGCGAGAGCCTTAGATTTAAAAATAATAATTAATCATATCAAGTAATTAATTCAATTCTCATTAATAATATTTTAAAATTTCTACTAGAATTTCCAGGGGTATTGAATTGCAATTAATGGTTTTTATTTTTCCAATATTTTTCAGACATTTACACCGGAACTTTTTTCTAACCTAAAGTCACTACGCCAACTTACGTTGCCCTTTATGGCGTCCGATCTTTCTGAAGATTTGTGCAAATCATTAAAGGAAACTTTGGATAGTGTTTGTTATGAATCGTGTAAGAAGAAGATATTTGAATGTCCAGATGCACCAGAATCAATTGGAGATGACTTATTCGATGCAACGTTGCCGGGTATGATTGCATTCCAACCCGATGATATTCAGAAATCATTAAACACTGAATCTAATTCAAGTAATACTACGCCTAGTACGGAAGCAACAACAGCACCTACCCCGCAAACAAGTGCAGCATCTTCAGTTTCTGAAAGTACTTCTTCAGTAACAGAATTTTCCCTACGTAATGCTGTTAATCAGCAACCCATCGATAATGTTCCTTTGAATAGTATTGTAGAAGCTCCAACAGAAACGTCGCAAGCAGATTCAGAAGTGAAGATAGGTGCAAAAACAGCTGAAACGAAATCTGGAGGTGGTGTAGACAAAAGTGTAATAGGTATTATAATAGCAGCTATGGTTGTCATTGTGGCTGTTATAACCATTAAGAAGAATTGGAGTTCAATAAAGAAAAAATTCGGTTCAACTCCGAGAACAAACGAGCGCACCACGGTCAATGGTACATCTCCGGAAGAAGTCCCATTACAAGAAAAAGCTAATGATAAATCCCCTGTTTAGAATTAGTGAATGGTGAATGGACTAAATATTATACTCGTGTTGAATGAACTTGATCTGAATGAGACATAACAATGTTTGGAAAAGTGTCATGTATATTATAACTTATCTTTTGACTAGTTTGTGGACGCGTGTAGGTATATTTATGTAAACTAGTTTAACTGTTATTTAATTTTGTAAACACGAAATTGTAGATTAAGTTTATTAGGATAGATTTTGTATGTAAATAATTTAAAAGCGCTTTTGTATTACGTCACCCTTAAATCGATTACAGAATAAATTTATTTATATGAATGGTTTATTTATTTATAATAAGGTTAACGTATTATGTAGACTTAATAGCACAGATAGCATTAAATAATTTTAATTGAATAAATTGGAAAATAATGTCTTTAAATTTGCTCTTTTAAAATTTTCGAAGAAACAGTAAAATATTCAACAGACGTAAGTTCAACACTACAAGATTTGAGAACCGTTATTCATCGGAGGAGAGCGTCGATTTCGAATGCACACCGGAGTTTCGCTTTCTCATTTATTTTTATAACAATGAGGTAGGTTAACAACTCGATATTGGTTACCTCCAATGTTCAGTGCCGTGCGGTTTAACACCCGGACGAACACGTGGGAATAAACGAATAGTTTTATAGCTTATCTATTGTTTTGGTATAAGCTTCATAACTGCCAAGTATCATCGAAATCCGTTCCGTGGTTTACGCGTGAAATAATAACAAACATACATCCATACATTATTAAACTACATACCTACTATCGCGTACAAAATTAAAAAAAATGCATTCTGTAAATTACGATCTGCTTGAATTAAATGAAAATACTGATGTGACTTTATAGAAAGTAATGATGTGGTTTCCGGTGCCTCACTTTCAAGCTTCAACGAGTTACACTATATGTAGAAACTAACCTGACGCAATCATACGCGCTTATTACCTAGCCTACAATCTAGACGCTCTTGTCAGATGAGGGAATAATATGTAATATTAGTAAATGGATGGTGTTATAAATGTGGTTTCTAAAGTGAAGAAACAACGCG
This sequence comes from Colias behrii, assembly GCA_029959065.1. NCBI lineage: Eukaryota > Metazoa > Arthropoda > Insecta > Lepidoptera > Pieridae > Colias > Colias behrii. The sequence continues at coordinate 4,968,512 of JARWMC010000013.1, forward strand.
TATAACCACAATGTATAATAAAATAAGGATAGCCATTACGAAAAGAAAATATATAGGTACAGGTAAATTAGCTTGGAGAAATTTTTGCGTTTGTAGTAGTGTATGGTCAGCAAATAAAATAAAACAACATTTTATTTTTAGTTTTTATTTTATAGTATATATAAGGGATTTTAAATTAAACTATATGTGTTTCTCCTCTGAAAAAGATGAGACTTTATTTTAATATTTGCACATTTAACATACATATAACTTTTACATTAACAATGTTACTAAAATGAAAAATTTACTAACCTGAAAAAGAAACGACATTTAAAGTTTAATTCTTTAGTTTGAGAAGTCAAAGGCTTGCCTCGACCATGTTTTAACACTGGAGCCATATTGAATTAACAATATAAAGTTACAACACTTACACACAAATTAAACACTAGTTATGGCCCTGCCTTCATACAAAACTGCTGAATACGCCGTTCGCACGGGAATAGAATGTGGATGCGATTTCCCTTAGTTAGCATCCAAGCTTACGTCTTTATAATTATTAAACTGTATAAATTCATTCTTTAACTCCGGTCTGCATCGTGCAGACATGGGTGTAAAAGTCTCATTTTAGCTATTAAATGTAGTTTTTAAGTACATCTGAGTTTTCATTTGGGGCCTCCGGCTGCGGGACATGTAATTCACTTCAACAAATATTATAACAATAATAACAAATAATAACAACAATCAACAAATACAAAATTTATCAATTAAACTACGTACATAATAATTATAATTTTTGAATGAAATGTGCTTTATGTTCTAACGGTACCAAACGACTGCACGTGGCACCTGCGGACAGCGTAAACTGGTTTATTCTGGTTTTGTGCGTGTTTCCACTTTCCACTATCAAGTGACGATTTATTTATTTGTTTTGTTTCGTAATTATTATGGTCAAATATTAATTATGAAACAAATTATTATGGACACGATATTTTATTGTTTCACGGTAGTCGCCTTGTCGTTTGCTCAAGGACGTAAAATTGAATGATATATTTTTTTTTATAAAGTCAAAACCATTTTCTTTCAAATAAAAACTTGTTTTTATTGAAAACAAAAGTGTTGCTAGGAATAAGTATAAAATTAAATAGTAATGTTAGGATATCGAAACATTTTTGTATAGGCCAGAACGATATAGTGGAAACGCGCTCTAAGATCTGAGTAATATACACACCACTACATATGCAAAAATTTCTCCAAGCTAATTTACCTGTAATATGTTACTAAAAAAAGTATTTCATCCCCATATTTGCCTACACATATATGTATTTGCAATCAGATGTAAAAATAAAAATTGCAGTTATTTATAGTTAATTCCTACGTAAGACTTTAGCTATAAGCTATTTATGTACCTACAACAAAGAAACCGAAGAGGTAATGACGCAATGCACAGGTGAGACAAATTTATGAACACGGTGGCAATAGTGTGAAGCCCTATTCAGAACGCTCAAGGTCCAACCATACCACGTGCATTGTGTAGGGTCTTATGTATGTTTATTGTTTCTTTCTTTAATTTTTGTATTTCAAACTAGGTATATTCCATTTATTGCCTAATTCTTGTTTATATTTTTATCAGTGATCAGTGAACGCTTGAATCATGCCTCATCATACTACTTTCTGGCTGTAAAGATTAACATTTAGTTATTTCCAGAAGTAAAATAAAAAATATAACACTAAATAGATCGGACACGTGTGCGTGACGTCTATAAATCGTTAGTAACATTTTGTTTGTATATCCGTGGTCTGCAAAAATGACAAGACGCACGTCATGCTTTGACATCAATAAATATTTAAATCTCATCTATGTTGCCCACATTGCTATGATATTATGTATACAGGGTGTAATCGTTAAGTGTGCACAGGCGATTTTTCCGTAAGTATTACAGATAACAAAAAACTTTAAACTGATATCGAAAGTACTTAACCTAATGAGTAAAATGGCCGTAATAAATTTTTAAAAATAAATCGAGAAATATCAAAAAAAATATCTTTAAACCCTCCCATACATTAAGTATGAAATATGAATATCCCATATACATTTAATATGAAAGATTTTAGCTTTCTTTTTCTTTTTTTGGTTTTCTGCTTTAATTACTTCGCAAATTTGAAGTGACATTTTCCACGTTTTTCCGGACATTTTCAGGCATTTTCCGGATATTTTCCGGGAATTTTCCGGACATTTTCCGGACATTTCCCAGGCATTTTCCAGGCATTTTCCAGGCATTTCCACGCATTTTCCGGACATTTTCACGCATTTTCCGGGTATTTTCCAGATATTTTCCAGGCATTTTCCGGACATTTCCCTGACATAGCCTGTAAATGTCTGGAAAATGTCCGGAAATTCCCCGGGAAATGCTAGGAAAATCCCCGGAAAATGCCTGCGAAATTTCCGGAAAATAACCGGAAAATGCCTGGGAAATGTCTGGAAAATGTCTGGAAAATATCCGGAAAATGCGTGGAAATTTCCGGAAAATCCCTGGAAAATATCCGGAAAATGCGTGAAAATGTCCGGAAAATATCCGGAAAATGCGTGAAAATGTCCGGGAGGAGCATGGAAAATGCCTGGAAAATCCCCGAAAAATGCCAGGGAAATGTCCGGAAAATATCCGGAAAATCCCCGGGAAATGCTCGGAAAATCCCCGGACAATGCCTGGGAAATTCCCGGAAAATAACCGGAAAATGCTCGGAAAAGTCTGGAAAATTTCCGGAAAATGCCTGGAAAATGTCCGGAAAATGCGTGGAAATGTCCGGAAAATATCCGGAAAATGCGTGAAAATGTCCGGAAAATGCGTGAAAATGTCCGGGAGGAGCGTGGAAAATGCCTGGAAAATCCCCTAAAAATGCCAGGGAAATGTCCGGCAATGTCTTGAAAACATCCGGAAAATGCTCGGAAAATCCCCGGACAATGCCTGGGAAATTCCCGGAAAATAACCGGAAAATGTCTGGAAAATATCCGGAAAATGCGTGGAAACTTCCGGAAAAACCGTGGAATATCCGGAAAATGTCCAAATATCCGGAAAATGTGAAAATGTCCGGAAAATATCTGGAAGATCCCCGGAAAATGCCTGAGAAATGTCCGGAAAATGTCTGGGAAATGCGTGGAAAATGCCTGGAAAATCTCCGGAAAATGCCAGGGAAATTTCCGGAAAATGCCAGGGAAATGTCCGGAAAATGTCTGGAAACATCCGGAAAATCCCAGGGAAATGCTCGGAAAATCCCCGGAAAATGGCTGGGAAAATCCCGGAAAATAACCGGAAAATGCCAGGGAAATGTCTGGAAAATATCCGGAAAATGCGTGGAAATGTCCGGAAAAGGCGGGAAAATGCCTGGAAAATCCCTGGAATATGCCTGGGTAATGCCTGGAAAATATCTGGAAAATATCCGGAAAATGCGTGGGAAAATGCCCGGAAAATGCCCGGAAAATGCTCGGAAAATCCCCGGAAAATATCCGGAAAATGAGTGAAAATGTCCGGAAAGAGCGTGGAAAATGCCACTTCAAATTTGCGAAGTAATTAAAGCAGAAAACCAAAAAAGAAAAAGAAAGCTAAAATCTTTCATATTAAATGTATATGGGATATTCATATTTCATACTTAATGTATGGGAGGGTTTAAAGATAATTTTTTTGATATTTCTCGATTTATTTTTAAAAATTTATTACGGTCATTTTACTCATTAGGTTAAGTACTTTCGATATCAGTTTAAAGTTTTTTGTTATCTGTAATACTTACGGAAAAATCGCCTGTGCACACTTAACGATTACACCCTGTATAAACGACACGTGGGCACGAGCTCGCGGATAGACTAGCAGTCTGCTAATAATTATAACGATGTTGCATAATTTGCAAAGCGCGCCTTGAATACTTTTCCATTTGCGTAAAAATGAAACAAAAGAGAAGTAAAGGAGAAGTCAAGGATACAAATTATGCATATAAACTGTAAATAGTCCATTGAATAAAAAGTTCTAGAGAGCGTGAGTTAGTAACGTAAGATGTTTCTTCGGAAACATGTCAAGAGTCCCTAGGTAATAAACATACTAAAACCCCGGGACACTAGGAGGAGCCCCGGAGTGGGGGGAGGGGGGGGAATGGGTCCATTTTTTTTAATTTTTCGCTTAAATCTCAAAAACGGTACATGTTAGAGAAAAACTTTCAAGGAAAAGTTGAAAGGCCATAAAATTATCTACAAGTTGTACCTAAATCATTTTTTCCTATATCCTACCGTTTCTGAGTTACACGCAGTAAAAAATGATTTTGGCTCAAACAATTTCCCCATACTACATACCCATGTTTATCACATCAATCGATCAAAAAATATTTCTTTCTTCCAAAAAACTCAAATGTGCAACTTGTGACCGGTACTGATAGATTGCTCTTAATTAGGTCTATAATTGGTAAAATAAACACATTCCTCCATGGAAGCCTTTAGGAGGAATCGATTGTCAAAATATTATATTAGGGTAGTTTGAGTTACTGAACTTGATCTTTTTATTTTTTTCTTCCAAAAAACTCAAATGTGCAACTTGTGACCGGTACTGATAGATTGCTCTTAATTAGGTCTATAATTCGTAAAATAAACACATTCCTCCATGGAAGCCTTTAGGAGGAATCGATTGTCAAAATATTATATTAGGGTAGTTTGAGTTACTGAACTTGATCTTTTTATTTTTTTCTTCCAAAAAACTCAAATGTGCAACTTGTGACCGGTACTGATAGATTGCTCTTAATTAGGTCTATAATTCGTAAAATAAACACATTCCTCCATGGAAGCCTTTAGGAGGAATCGATTGTCAAAATATTATATTAGGGTAGTTTGAGTTACTGAACTTGATCTTTTTATTTTTTTCTTCCAAAAAACTCAAATGTGCAACTTGTGACCGGTACTGATAGATTGCTCTTAATTAGGTCTATAATTGGCAAAATAAACACATTCCTCCATGGAAGCCTTTAGGAGGAATCAATTGTCAAAATATTATATTAGGGTAGTTTGAGTTACTGAACTTGATCTTTTTAATTTTTTTTTTCCAAAAAACTCAAAAGTGCAACTTGTGACCGGTACAGATAGATTGCTCATAATTAGGTCTATAATTGGTAAAATAAACACATTCCTCCATGGAAGCCTTTAGGAGGAATCGATTGTCAAAATATTATATTAGGGTACAGTAGAACTCCAATTATCCGAATTAATGGGGACCGGGACCTATTCGGATAATCAAATATTCGGATATTCGGATTTTTTTTTAAATTGCCATTGGAGAGAATAAAAGCTACGTTTTGATATTGCACTATTTTTTTATTGAATTAAATGAAAGAAACATGAAATTTTCACATGTTTTAAATATAAATAAAATGTACTTATGTACAAGTTTAGAAATAAAAATCATTGTTTTTTAAATATCTCCGTCAATGTAAGCTGTTTTGCAGTCTTCAACCGTTTTCGGGCAGCCAGGTCACGCATTCGCTTGACGGTGAGCAGTTGCAAGTGGTCACACTCGGGCTGACGCTCCATCCACTTCAAAGCAGTCTCGAGGCCGGCAAATGCTTCACTAGCTGATGGTCTAGCGTCTACTTCAACATCAGCAGAAAGTTCTTCTTCCACTTCCACTTCAACATCTTCTCTCACACTTACAACAATTTCATCGTCATTGAGAATTTGAAAACCAGGGTCAGACGTGTCACAAGCCATCCACTCTCCTACATCTTCAGCACTTACTTCTGTACAACCAGGAATTTTTACAATCATTTTTCTTATTTCCTCTAGTGACAACGGATCTTTATCATCATCATCCTCTCCATATTCTTGTTAGGGGAAGAATAATAGCGCACTTAGACTTTTTTTGGACAATTTTTTGTGATTCGGATAATCGGCGATTCGGATAGTCGGAGTTCGGATAATTGGAGCTCTACTGTAGTTTGAGTTAGTGAACTTGATCTTTTTATTTTTTTCTTCCAAAAAACTCAAAAGTGCAACTTGTGACCGGTACAGATAGATTGCTCATAATTAGGTCTATCATTGACCAGATTCCACCACGGAGGCGTTTACGGGGAATTTAATTTTATTAGGGTAGTTACGATACTTGAACTTTTTATTTTTTTTCTTCCAAAAAACTCAAAAGTGCAACTTGTGACCGGTACAAATAGATTGCTCATAATTAGGTCTATCATTGATAAAAATACCAAATTCCACCATGGAGGCGTTTAGGAGGAATTGAATTTTATTAGGGTAGTTACGATAATTGAATTTTTCACCTTTCATGGGATGTAGCTCGAAAACGGCTGCGAATAGAAAAAAATGATTTAGGTACAACTTGTAGATAATTTTATGGCCTTTCAACTTTTCCTTGAAAGTTTTTCTCTAACATGTACCGTTTTTGAGATTTAAGCGAAAAATGAAAAAATGGACCCATTCCCCCCCTCCCCCCACTCCGGGGCTCCTCCTAGTGTCTCGGGGTTTTAGTATGTTTATTACCTAGGGACTCTTGACATGTTTCCGAAGAAACATCTTACGTTACTAACTCACGCACTCTAGACCCCCCTTGGAGGGACTCATTCAATGGACTAAAAGTATAAAGCAATAACATTAATTTGCTTGATTTTTTTCAATATACATAATATTCATTAGTATTTAGTTGAGACTAGGTATATTCTATACTATAAATTTGTTTCAGTTGGTTGGAAATATCAAAGGTATCCTTGATATCTAATACATATTACTATTAATAACATGCAGTGATGTACATTGTACACTTATCGCCGAGTGAAGCTTATTAGATGTTGTTCCATTTTCAATGTCAAAAAGGCCCGTGTCTATATTTATAAAAGAAAGTCATGTAGACCGGACTCTCAGTGGAGTTTCGTTTGCAAAAATAGCGGACCTAAATCTGACTTCTGATATATATTGTATAGATCCCAGACATCCTATAGACAGATGTTGCCAACCAGTTTTGTGGTCCCCCTCCCCGCAGGCCGCACCCCGGTAATTAAATATGGCATACAAAGAAAAAAATAAAAATTTCCAAAACATGCCGTGTGGGGTATCAAATGAAAGAGCTTATTGAGTAGATCACGAATATATAGCATACTATAACATTTCTTACACTTTCTCTAAGATTTTTTAGAAATTTTACGAAAATGCTCCATTTTTGAGTTAACTTTAAACCACTATAGATTGAAAACTCATGAATATATTTTTTAAATTATTATTTTAAATAATTAACAATAGTCCATTGTTTACGATTCAATAGTTCGTACAGTGAAATAGTTGCATGGGGGAGTGGGGGGAGCATTCAAAGATGGCGAGTATATTTTCAAGTTTATGCCAGAAATAAAGGCCTAATACAAAAATATCGGTGTCAGGGCTTAGAATAATTATCTCTGCACTGTCGTTGTGTTAACAGAATGAAAAATATGGCAGAACATTCTTGAATCAGCCTCTGTGTGATTAGATTTCAAATCGGTAAATTCAGTGAAAGTTGCGCCTTGCAATTTAAAACTTTTGTGGGGTCATCAAATCCACCACATACATATAGCTCACTTATATTATATTACGAACTATTGAATCGTAAACAATGGACTATTGTTAATTATTTAAAATAATAATTTAAAAAATATATTCATGAGTTTTCAATCTATAGTGGTTTAAAGTTAACTCAAAAATGGAGCATTTTCGTAAATTTTCTAAAAAATCTTAGAGAAATTGTAAGAAATGTTATAGTATGCTATATATTCGTGATCTACTCAATAAGCTCTTTCATTTGATACCCCACACGGCATGTTTTGGAAATTTTTATTTTTTTCTTTGTATGCCATATTTAATTACCGGGGTGGGGAGAGGGGGACCACAAAACTGGTTGGCAACATCTGTCTATAGGATGTCTGGGATCTATACAATATATATCAGAAGTCAGATTTAGGTCCGCTATTTTTGCAAACGAACATCTCCTTGGAGCCTGCTCTAATGTTAGTTACACCGCTTATAACTCAAGAACGAACGGTTGTACAGATCCCTTCAACCATTCGTTCTTCGCTCGTTGAATTTGTCTCGGTATATGTATATATGTGGTTATGACTTTGAAAATTTCAAACTTCAAATAACGTCTAAACTCTAAACGTCGGAGCCACTTTCGGTAATAATGAAATATTAAATGTAATTTTATGTAAACCCTTCGCAAGTCAAGCTTTGAACAGTTTATTAAAAATAGCACTATATTATTACCTATATCCAGAACATCAAAAAAGTTCGTAAAGTTATTTCCAGTTCTCATTTTAAAATAAATTAGACTTGAAAATAGAAGAATGTACCTACATCCTAGAAACTAAATACGTTTTTAGTTCCTAGGATACATATTATTTAATAATTACTAAATAAATAACTTTAACAAAAAAAATGTGTTGCTTTTCAAGAGTCTGAATTGAGTAGAATATAAGTTGAAATGTTTACAAATATAATATACGGGAGATGTAATTACAAAGTCAGATGCTGCACAACACGTTTCGCTAAAATTAACGGAAGCTAATGAACTTTCTTTGGCTTTAAATCCACGCAAGCAATAGCTTTATATTACGCATTTAATACACACGACTCCTAAATAAAATAGTCTTCTTGCCCTTGACATTCTATTATAAGTAGGCGGTATGTAAATAAAAACTTACAAAAACGTTTCAAGAACTAGTCACAAATTTACAACACTGGTAACTAAAAAAAATAATTCATTTCGTTGACATTGTGTCCATAAAATATATTCTCTAAGAATATGTGTGACAATAATTTCCAGCACACTCCAGGAATTTGGTAGACCGCACTACATGCAAGGTGTTTGGCTGGTGTTACTATTCCTATTTCTATTACAACTAAACACTATGATTACACAACTTATGTTATGTATTAGGTACTTGGGTTATGATCAATTCTATGGACATACATTTTCAGCATGTACCTACCTATGAATCCTTAGCAATTTAATTTTTTTACAATCTTTGTAATATAGATTAGTAATCGGTAATATGAGTGAAATACAAAATTACTTAATCCGAAAGTGAGTTATTATTTATTATTTACATTATATTGTAGGTATACAATGCAATATTATTATCAATAAAACGTTAGTTCCCCGGGTTACACTGACCAATAAGCTCTTGACATGAATACATTATCTTCTTATCATTTAACGAAATACCTAAAGAAAAGATTAGACACGGAAAAACATGAAAGACATTTTTCAATATTTACTTCAATTGAAAACGATTCTTAGTTCTTTGGCCTATTTAATTTGTGCGTTTGTTTAAGTGAGCGGGTAACCGTCATTTTGTGCGCAATTATCTGAATCGCGTTGATCACATCCACGAGGCAGGGCCAGCACGTGCAGGCGCGGTGATCCCAACAAACGTGGCGCGCCTGCCACCTAGATAGTTTCTACACGAGTGAACTACATTGCGCAATCCGAATAAACACAGGACTGTCTTATTTACATCCTTCGCTCGTATCCTTTGTTCTAAACTTATGAAAATGTTGAATCATATTTAACTCTTGTAGCGCGATAATTCTGCTACCAAAAACATGATTTACTTATTCACAACCTGGCTATACTCAATGTCAACGAGTTATCGTTATAAATAAATAAGTAATGAGTAAAAAAATACTTATGTAAGTATTAAGTAATGCTTTATTTGTGGTTTTATAAAATGTGATTGGTTATTCATGAGCATTAAATAAACATAGAAAAAAAGTAGGAAAATAAAACTAGTACATAATTCATTTACGGTGAATCACAGTGATCGTTAAGAATTAGTATAATTATATTTAATGACTATTAGATATACGCACCCACACCTATTTCCATTTTATGTCCCTTTTTCCAATCATAATAATAAAGTAAAATTAACCAGCTAATCATTATACGCCATACCGACGCGAATGTGTTGATTTAAAAAAAAACAATTCAACCATTTGTACCAGGCTAACTTTTGCACAGGTAACCATCGTCGTGCAGCCATTTACGAAAATCGCAATGCCATACTTTTCGGACGATTCCAAATGGTCGCCATACCGCCGAAAATCTGCAAATTTTTTTTTCTCGCCGAACGATTTGTACCACCTTAAATTTTTTTTTTCAACAACTCCTGAATGATTATAAATATAAGTGTGATAATGCCATACCTGTGGGAGGTGGCGAATGTGTATAAGATTTATTTTATTGTAAGATGTAATTCGTATTTTGAACGATTTGTAACAGTATGGCACTAATTTTTCCTGTAAGTTTGATGTTACCTGTGCAAAAGTTAGCCTGGTACAAATGGTTGAATTGTTTTTTTTTAAATCAACACATTCGCGTCGGTATGGCGGGCTGTAAGTCACACCGGAAAAGTATGGCATGACACTACCGCCTACATCTTTTTTATGGGCTATCGGTAAATTCTAAAATTTTTGTGTTACAAATCGTTTGACTTTCGCTATTTTTCCGACGAGTTCGACTAACGCCCAGGCGACTAAGCCGCCGGTACCAGCGTTCACACCATCATTTTTCTTTTTGTCATTGCGTACTAACACCCCTGTATAACCGCCATCCTGTTACAAATGACTCGAAATTTTGTGTCAATATCTCCCGGCCTAGATATTAAAGGTTAGTAGGGCAGTACGTCGTGTGACACCGTTTAAACTTAAATAACCAAATGCTGCGATACTATTGTACCTGAATAAGATTATTAAGAACATTGTAGCTGTAATGTTAAAGACTCATATCCATAGGAGGAGTAGTACCCGTCTCTTAAATTAATTTTATGTGGAGCAATTGATACGAAAGGGCATTCATTGCGTTGGTTTGGGTCTGGTGTTCGTGTTATACACCTAAAAATACTATCCATTTGCAAATAATAAACTTCTTAGTGTAGTGTACCTGACTATTTAAAAATAATGTAAGTGATTCGGAAATGTAAATAATAACAAGCATCGGACATTCTTCACCAAATACGCAGTTCAAAATTATTATTAGCAAAACGTGTTTTATCTCGAGAGTTGAATTTAATTTTAGGTTGATAGTGTGGCCTAGAGGAGACAACACGTTACGGCTGCGTGGAATTGTGGAATTAGTGCGGTTGGAACAGATTTCTTATCAAATCTATTAGATATATACGCAATTTATCGAAACTTCGTCTACATACGCAAAATTTGATGCGCAATTTGTTACAGACTTCCGGTCGTCGACTCTTTCGGTCTCATTGTTAAAACGCATTGAATCAACGTCTGATAACTCCAATACTAAACAATGTTGTTACCGCAATGTTTATCCAACTACTACTTATATGAAACTCGCACAATAAACGACATAGGTTACTTACTTATTTAGTATTTACAATTACAATTAATTACCGTCATGCGAATTTATATTTTTTAATAGAACATGATATCGTTTTCGAAGAGGTGAGCCAATGAAGCTTTGACCTTGTTACGAATCAAGCAGCGTGAGGCGCGACATACGGAAGAGTATTTCGTACGTATACATAATAGATATCATGAAAATGAACGTCATGTTAAAAAACTTTTGTAGTTACTAGGTGCAAATAAATAAAAATAATAAAAAAATAAAAGATCTCTGTATTAGTAATGTAACAATAAGCTAGCTCTATTAATGTACAGTGATAATCACATAAAATATGTAAATTATTTAATAAATTGCATATAATGTCTCGCATGTAAAGTGTAGCAATAAATATAACAATATAGCCTCCTGAAGAGGCGACAGTAATGTACATGTCGTTATCGGCAGACGGATTAAGGGCAAGGCCAGTGGGTTACGGACGCCAATCGGCACCTAGTACCAACTAATAACCACGACTTCCTGGTAATTGTAGAACCAAACGGGTGAGCAAATTAAACAAAGCACGCGGATTCCGTTTACATTGTGTGTAAATATATAGGGGTTACAGGTTATTTATCAGGACTGAAACGACATTAAGCGGCGCAGTTTGTATTTACAAATAAACGTGCATAAAGTCAGAAATTTATAAATAAAATTAATACCTACGTATTAACTTAGTCTAGTGCGCAACAATATTACGTGGTGGGTAATTTTTAGTATGTTTTATCGACCATGTGGTAAAATAGACAACGCACGTGTTAGATAATGCTTTTCGGTTCCATATGTATTCATACAGTGAGATGTATGGTCTATAATTATTACACGGTGTATCTAATAATATGAGGGTTGGCATATAATCTCACCTCCATAACAACATAAACATAAGCTGTACTGTCCATACAGTCGTGCATGGCGACAAGGTTCGTGTGATGGAGCGCCGTCAGCTCACGAAGAATTTTGATTTCCTTCACCAGGATCTCTGATGCCTTCTGTATACCTTTCTTTGTGACGACTTTCACGGCCACTGACTGTGATGGGTTCTGTAGCAAAATAAATAAATATTAGCTTATTTCTGATGACAAAGATCTCAAATTTGTTAACCCATTGAGCCCCGAACGGCCCGATCGGTCCACGACACAATAGATTTTCTATTGTGTCTGTGATTCCGGGGCCTGAGTTATTACTACCTAATCCCAAAGCAATGCAGTTTTTGAATAGTAACTACCTCCCTACATTAAAATTGCTTTTACCTAATTTTCTTTAAACTTTTTTTTACCAACTTCAAAAAATGAAAGTACATAATATCTGTTTCACTGATCGATTTTCTTTAGGGACAAGTAGGTGATCAGCCTTCTGTGTCCTGCCAGACCATGACTTTTTTTTTCTTCGTCTCCACCAGGAATCGAACCCAGGACCCCTCGGTTCTACGCTCACGCGTCAACCACTGTACCAAGGAAGCGGTTTGCCACATATACCAATAGAGAACCTTAATTATTTCGGGAACGTTGATTTAAAAAAAAGAACACTTGGATAAAAAAAAACCTTTTACAAAACGTGCTTTATTTTGAAGTCATCGCCCTTACGAGCCTCTATCTTTTATTGATAAGAAAACCTAACGGTTTTGACTTTTTCTTATAAAGATAATTTTTTTCCAACCAGTGATGGAGTGCATAAACGCATAAATACGGTTATTGCAGAATACAATTACATAAGTGGCCGCGTGTGAAACGATTTTTACATTCGATATGCCGGAACCCGTATTCTTGATTTGAAGTTATATTGTGTGAACTACCTCGACAAAGTCTTTATTGCAACATAAGAAAGTCTCATACACAACCGCAGTACTCGGTATGTGTTCATATTTTTAGTAAGATTTAATAGATTTAAATAACTATATATCTGTACTAAAATGAGTAGTAGGAAATTAGTGGTCTTATATCATACAATTATAGTAATATAATTAAAAATATCAAAGGGGTCTTCTGTATGTTAGAAACTTAGAGCATTACAGGTTAGACACATATACATTGAAAATATATTTTGTTCAGAATCAATGTTGACTCAAAATGTTGATGAGTTGCTGCCAAATGTTGCTGGCAACATTGTGGTGGTGCAGAGTTTTTAACGCACGTTGAAATGCGTTTGAGGAGTGTCAACATTTAAACAATATTCCACCATGTTTATCTGACTAACTGTTGCTCAACAAATGTTTACCATAAATATGAGGTAGAGCTTTAAAGTTTAGATATATGGTATTGTACTTTCTACTGATATGATAACAATTTCGAAGGCTACTTTTATGGCAATTGATTACATAAGAAAAGGGCCAAATTACGCGGAAAGTTTACTCGTTTCATCACGATTGTACTATTCATAGTTTACAGTAACATTCTTAAAATTGTAGGAAATAATCACGTATATGTTTATTAATTTCTTTACCATCCTACAAATATAAAGATGAGTTTGTTAGGTAATCAATCCAGTATGAATCAGCTAACGCCAATAGCATGACTATGTACCTACCAGGATTTATATTAAGATATATTTAGCTAGGTAGGTATTTCATTCTGCTTGTTTTACTTTAACGCAAAGGGGTTCAGGGCTGCGCCGGCGCTGTTCTAAGATTAGCCCGCCCTACATTCCATAGGTTCATCGGTTACTGTCTGTCTGTCTGACCTGATTTCAACATACGCCTTAAGTAGGTAATTGTTTGTCAATCATTGGGATAAATTGTACCAAGTTAAGACGAATTTTACTAGTATTTACGGGAGAGCTAATAGCTTATTCACATAACATGAGGGCGATCTCCCACGCATAAATCATCTGAGCCAAAATCGTACGTGCGTGGTTAGCAACAAAAGCAATAGAAAAATGAGTCATCAAAAAATACTTATACCTACTAGATGGATGGATTGATCGTTAATAGTTGTCTATTATTCTAGCATTTATATTCAAATCTCTTTTCATAGTTTTTACGTAACTACTTTCGCTACGTAAACTTTCGTGGGTATATAAACAGGATATTTCATATTTACGTCTTCAGATATTCTGTATCAGGAAAATATAGGTTTTTTTTTTTTTTTTTATTGTACAATAGGGGAGCGCTTGGCCACAATCTCGCCTGATGGTAAGCTGAGATGTGGCCTAAGATGGAGCGCGCTTCCCTAAAATGTACCTGTTCACTCTCCTCTTGAAGACCTCCAAATTGTACTCGGTATATATAATATAATATAGGTATTTATTTTTTAAATCCCTAAAGCTTAAAATATAATATATACTACAATATTAGAGAAAAATCTATTAAAATATAATATAATAATAAATATTAAAATAAAAATAAAATGTATCACAGGCTAAACGAAAAATAACTTATTTATGTCATTAAATGAGTAATAATTGGTAATAACATCAAAAATATGAAAAAAAAAACATACAAACTACTATAATATATTTTTAGAAATAAAATGAATAAATAAAGCCATAGAGAATATGATGAGCAAGCTGTCCTTGAAAAGCACATATTACAACTTACTACCATACTTAGTTGTAGGCTGTTGCACCAGTTTCTAACAAAGAAGTGAAATCCAAGATGATAATACCTACTCAGAGCAAGGAAGTATCATTATACATACTTGTTTGCTAGGGATATGTGTGACAAACTGAAAAACATAGTATATCATGTGCATGGATGTGGAACATTTCCACCCCAGCATAGATTTAGTACCTAGTTATAGTTTCAAAAGTTATTGTGGAAGAACTCACATTTAATATTTCATTAAATTCAAATATAACATTTCAATTTTCAATGCTTTACACCTCCTCTGACTAGTTCATCTAGTTCTTAGACTCTAGTTGTAAACATATTCTGCGAGATATATCAAAAGTAGTGTATCTCATATTGTGTAGTTGGAGCACACAAAGCTTAACTACAATGATTGAACGACAAGTATGTATTAATAAAAAAGGATATACCTTAAATACACATATTTTATAAGTAAATAAACTGTATTACTTTCCTTCTTGGCTTTAATTGATATCTCTTCTTCTGATAGCTGAACAATGTAGGTACCTAGTTTTTAATAAAATTACAGAGATTTTAACCAGAGTTACCAATATTATTACTGTACTTTATATTATAAACATTTGCAGGCAATTAGTATGTCTTGTTTCATATTTCTTAATACCAACTTTATATAAAATTTAGAAATTCAAATACATACTGAAATAATACACACTCAGTAAGACAAATGCACTAAAAATTGTATGCATTACTCAAAAGGTGCATATATGTAGAGCAGTAATATATCTGTTGTCAACATTCTGTCCAATTTTGATTACAGGTTCATAACATTTCCTATCAATATATTTTTTTACAATATTTAAAATCCTACAATTATTTTTGTGATTTCAGATATTTAAATAACCTTATTTTAATTCAAGTAATTGCAGTTCCAAAATCAGAAGTAAGCAAATACAATAATCTCATAGAAATATACTTAACAAGCCAACAATATATTGCCAAGATTTATTACATTTTTTAATTGGCCTACATAACTTCCCCATGCTCCTAAATGCAGCACAAGTTAGTTGAAAATTTTATGATAAAATTATGTGTGAGAAAAGATGTAACTTGTATTCTGTTTAATACTGCAGATTTTATATGTACCTTTATGTTGATCTGATTGACTTGTATGGAAATCCACTCTACAAGTAAAAGCTACATGATTAAGGTTTATTTTTTAGAATATGTTTCAATAATTAAACAATATCATGAAATAGATTATATTAATCTATATTTTTTAAGAACTTAGCACTATTATTGTTGAGCTTCTATTGTTTACACTTTACATGTTTGATTTTGTGAGTAGGCAAATCATTTCTCAATGATCTTTTATTGAATTGAAAATAATAAATAAGTAGGTATAATGAGATTTTTAAATAACTAAGTACTATTTGTTGGATTAACCAGTTAAATAATTGTTTATTTACGAAAATAGTCGTTTTACTTAGGCGTTGTATTTAGGCTGGGTATAGATCAAACTATTTATTTGTATTTAGGTAATATATTAACAATTTGCTACTTTTTTTGTTTGGATCTAAAAATTTATCGATAGGCTGTCTTCTCTGAAGATGCTACAATGGCGTTTACAACATCCTAGTTTACATCAAATCAATAATGCGGAAACAACCTAGATTTCAACACGCGAAATCATTCATAACAAAACAAACATTGTGAAAAACTATTTTTGGTGAAGATTAACCATGGGAATATTTAGAGCACAGTGACGTACCTTTCTCTTCCTTCCTTTGTACACCATAGCAAAGGCTCCATGACCGATAATATCTTGTTTTGTAAATTCATATTCACCAACTTGGATAACATCCATTTTCACTAATGCCTTTCCTTTAACCACAGACATTTTTAAGTCCTTATAAATACACTGTTAAAGGTAAAGACAAAAGATCAATACTATAATTTTGGAATACTCTTATGTGGAACTTGATTACGCGCTACATTATGGTCCTTGCTCCAAATCACTTCCAAGAAATCTCTAAACACATTATGTTCACTATATGCGAATATGCACTAACAAGTCATTGTTTCTGTGCCAAAACACAACATACAATGAACGTAAAACATAGAAAAGTGATTTTATTTTGTTGTGTTGTGTTTGATTTTGCAAACTAAAGTTGCCATACTTAAAATTTAGACTTCAAGAATAAAAGTTGCCACCTTAGAATAAGTATTTCATCACAGTATTTCATCGTAACCTTAGATCGTAACCCATCATGTAAACTTATTTTGCTGCCTACAAATTATATCAAAGATCTTTTATAACAATTAACAACTCACAAACATAAAACACAATTATTTTAAGAGAAATTTTACTTATGATCTCAAATAACGTTACTTATATAATTATTCACCGTCATGACATAGTGACAGTCAGAAATTGTAAATGTTGCCATTTCAATTTATTTTCTAGAATCCTGTTTTATCTATTGTTGTGATTTTAGCGATCAATACCTACGTAGACCTACGTATTCAATTTATTTACAAAAAAAATCTTACGCTTTTGTTCACTAAAACTAATTATTATACGTATTTATTGAATATTAAAAAAATAATATTATCTGATATCTTATCTGCGAGTAAACTATAACCAAGTAGTATGTTTTTTGGATTTTAAGATATATGTAAAATTCGGAAATTTATTTTATACCGGCCGAATTGATAACCTCCTCCTTTTTTTGTAGTCATATAAGTCATCAAATAAGAACCACTACATTACATGCAGATCTATAACTGTTCTCTAAAAAAATGTAATATGTACAGAATATGTATTTAAAAATGAAAATTTAATTTATTTATATTCAGGATTTGGTTGTTGGATTAATCTAATATCTATCTAATATATATTATAAAGGCGAAAGTTTGTATGGATGTATGGATGTATGGATGTTTGTTACTCTTTCACGTAAAAACTACTGAACCCATTACAATGAAATTTAGCACACATATAGAGGGTAACCTGGATTAACACATAGGATAGTTTTTATTCCGGAAATCCCACGGGAACGGGAACTAAGCGGGTTTTCCTTTGCAAACGCGGGCGAAGCCGCGGGCGGAAATCTAGTGAGACAATATTTTATAAAATAATGAATGAAACTGATAATTAGCTTCTTTACATTATGATGAAAACTTTATTCACATCATTAAGCACAAGAAATAAATAAATGTTGTAATCTTATTTCCTGAACAGTTAGTAATGTGGAACATAAAATATTGTCATTCAGGAAACAACTGTGACAATTTTAGATGACTTAAACCCATTACAAGACTATCTTTTTTGGTCTCCAAGGTCTTCAATACTATCTTCATCAATCTGTAAAATTAATAATTTGATATTATTAATGGCATAAGCACAAATTACTTCAATTTTTTAATATGTGAAGAAAAAACAAAAAAAAACATATTAAGCAATAAATATATTAAACATGCTACACAACTATACCTCTGGCCATTTTTCAGGTATAACATCAAATAGATCGTCTTTGACATCACCTTGTATTACAATTTCATCATCACCAGTAACAGAAGATCCACATGCAAATTTTGTTCCAAAAAACTTAGCAGCCACTTTTAAGTCAATATCTGGAAAACAAATTAACAGTGTTACATTACAGGTATAACTGGTTTAATTTAACAATATTTTTTACATTGAAAGAATAACTAAATCTTTACACAATCCTTTATTTTTAATTAAGGTTTAATGTATTTATGTTTATAATGTATCTTGGGTCAGTCAAACATTTTTCTTTACATTTGAGGTCTAGTGATTAATCTTAATATTTGTTATCTTACCAAAAGTACTTAATCCAGATACAACTGTCACAGACTTCTTTTTACCCCTTGGGGCACGAGAGACTTGGACAAGTTTTGGGACATCCTCTTTCTTCTTAGATTTTAACATTCCCTTTCCTCCACGCTTCTGTCGTTTCTTTTCCTCTTCACCACCGGCATTGTCTTCTTCATCTATTTTTTAAAAATAATAATAAATTTATACAGAAAATAAACATCCATAACCTCACTTTATTCCTTGCAAAGAAGACGAAACATACATACCTATTTTTACTTTTTCAAACTCTGTTGGTAGATTCTTTTCTAACCACTGCTTACATTTGTCATATTCAGGGTAGTATTCACAATACTCTATTGGCATGGAACAATTACCGCAATACTGGACTTTAATTGGATATGTTATACCATCCCTAGGACCTAAAGAAAGATCTCTGTCCGCCATGGCTAAAGAAGTAATTAAATAAATCAAGACTCAGTCTATTGCATAGTATTGTATTGAGTTTATCCTAAACTTTACTTTCAAGGGGAAAAAATACTATCAAAATTGAAATATTATAAAATAAAAATTTGAGCCGAGTTCCGCTGACCGCTGACGGATTCCGTCAAATGTCATCTGTCAATGGTGGATTTTTCATTTTTGTAAAATTAA
This sequence comes from Colias behrii, assembly GCA_029959065.1. Taxonomy (NCBI): domain Eukaryota; kingdom Metazoa; phylum Arthropoda; class Insecta; order Lepidoptera; family Pieridae; genus Colias; species Colias behrii. Next base: position 4,987,908 of record JARWMC010000013.1, read on the forward strand.
ACTACAGATAAAAAAAGGTCCAAATCGTCTTAGTTTTAAAATAAGGTTTGTACACACTGCACACTTCACATCACAGCTTCACATTTTCTGTGTGTTGAGCTAAGGAAATAATTGAGAAATTCACCAATGAATAACAAATCAACTTCAAAAAATACTGTGCCGTACATATATTGTCTATGTGTTTAATAATTTCGAAAGGTTTTCAGTTTCGAGCAACTAGTTACTATAATATGTTACAATCCGCTATCTAGTTGGACATGAGACGCTTGTTAAATCGGGTTAGCTCAAATCTTCAGATCAGCGAAATGGGGACTTCTTAGATTGTAATAATTAACCCCCGTATATCTTAATCTGACGCGCGCGAGTAATAGTATGTACTTTCATTTATCACCCTATATTCATAGCCATGAAATCACCTAAGTGGAATCGTCAGATTAATGAATATTTTATTTCAGTCACGTCCTGAACTCTGAAGCATGTAATATATATCAATATTTAACGCGCTCGAGTATTCCCATGCCATTTTTTTTTCTTTTTTAAATGTTTAAAAATAATAAAAAATTGCCCCACCGCTAAAAGTGGAAACCTTAGGTGGAAACATTATCCAACCTTCTCGCTATCGTCTACAATCTACTCTACAGATTCTAACACATTTAGCATCGTGGAGTCGTGGACTCCCCTACTATAACTATTTTATGTTTAAAAAACCTTTATTTAATACAGCCGTTTTATTAAGCCGTTCGCTCCGTATCCATAACCGATTGTCATAAAATTTGGCACACAAATAGAGGGTAACTTGGATTAACACGATAGTTTTTATTCCGAAAATCCCACGGGAAAGGGGAAATGCGGCCCAAAAGCTAGTCTACCTACTGTCTAATAACTGACTATGCTAAGTAGTAGCAGACTAATAATAATATACTACGTATACAAGTAGTAGCGTGAATGATGAAAGCGAGTAATCAGGGACCATACAAAGGACGACATCAGTAAAACAAATTTTAAATAAAGTATCAATTTATTTAATAGTTAATAATAAAAAATAATATCAATTGTACAGTGTAAAACTTTGGTTTTAATCTTCGCAATAAACAATATTAGGTACAAGGTACGTGGAATACTTCGATACCGATTATAGGGTCATTCAGATATTAGGTATATTATGTATGATAACAAGATCATTAAAATATACAAAACATTAAAGAAATGTTTCTTAAAAAAATTATTCTCTAAATTAAGATGTGTCATTGTTACATTTCAATGTGAATAACATTAAATAGACTAGTACTACTAATTATTGTTAAGAACATATTATGTCTTAATAATAATTAATACTTAGTTAATTGCCTACTTCTAATTAATATTTTCTATATATCATTAACTGTAGGTGATCCACTGATTATTATCTATTTGACAGCTGGTAATTACTAATATATTTATTGATGTGTTCGTTATTTGCAAATAAGAATAACTCCTATATACTCTCCTATAATAAATACTTTGTATATACATTAAAAATAAAAGATATTTAATTTAAATGGAAATGTTTAACGATTGAAGTAAATTTTCAAAAATCTTAAAGTAAATTAAATATGTAGTTATTAATATTATGTACATAAAAGGTTAAAAATAATTATTACCAATGAAATTATTTGTGCTAAATATTTAAAAATTTAAACTACTGAAAACATAATATTTTTTCCTTGTAAATTATTGAACCGATTGTATTTCAATTTTCAACGAAATATTTGAATTTAGAGTTTAGACGTTAGGTCAATAACTGTGAAATTTTTTATGGAAAAATATTGGAACACATTTTTTTAATTTATATAATATCGTTTATAATCAAATCGAATGATTTTAATCCAAAAATAGAACTGTGTATTACGACGGTAAGGTACCTACTATGTATTACGATTAAGGTAACTAGGTAGTACTTAGTTTCGAGTCTCGAACTTATGTGAGTGAGTTTTTAATCTATATTGTAAGTTAGATAATATTTATTGAATAGTTACCGAAACACCTTATCAGGAAAATGAAATAAAAACAATAATGGATGGTTATTATTGCAGTCTGTTTTGTATTAATTCATAATTGCAATTAATCAAGACTCGCCCAACTGATTAGCCCTACAATATTTAGTGCCAAAAATCTATTCAGACCATCTGATATTTCCCAATACTTGTCAATATTGTTATTTGTCGAATCAAAGAACAATGTTGACACTGTAGAGTTTAAAAAGATGGATTGAATAGAAACTGTAAGTTAACAACTACAGGTAGGTAAGTTTATCAAAAGTCTAAATTCATCCAATTTTTCTAAAGAGGTTCGTTTTTAATACTTCTACGTAAACATTGCAATTTGACTATTCTACACAATGCAGTCTATACGTCTATGATGCTGTCGTGTTTCTTGTCGGACGCCTTTAACTTTTCTTGCATCTGTGTTAGCATGTCCTGCATTCGTCTTATCTGAAAATAAAAATAAATTTATAAAGTTTTGAGCTTTGGTCATTACGAGAGACATATTTCGTCACGTTTTGGAGTAGGGCCACGACTTTGGTAACTGAATTTTGTCAAAGAAGTTTCAGTAAAGACAGGTGTGCTCACTGCTCGGCACACACACTCTTTTTTATGTTTATGACTCGAACGGGACGCTACCACGATAATAAAAGCTCTTAGCTAAAAGACTCGAAAAAATTCTGCCTTTCTTATTATAACAGAATATTATGTATGTAATTTCTTATGTATTTAAATTAGTATGATATTTATTTAGAAATTAATTACATGCCTCTGATGCCTCCATCGTTTACTTTTACAAGGGCAATGTACATATTGTGAAAGAAAGCCATTCTCTTGTTTACTTTTCTTTTTATGATATCGCGCTTTAAAGATATGAAAACAAATAAAAGAACTTGGAAAACCGTTAAAGTGCGAGTTATGTAGGCCAGCCGCAGATTTAGCAAACACGTAACACTGCAGTAAAAGGTTTTATTTCGAACGTGCTGTAATTCCACACGTTTTGAATTGCAAATAATACGGAGCGATAAGTTCACATTTGAAAAACATTACGTATATTCCGTTGAAATATATATTTAGATTTTTAGCATAAATATTTTTTGTTCTCTGCAAATATTTAAATTCTAGAAGCTTGTTTCATAATTTATTTTGTAGCGACGACAAGCCAATTTACGAGTTATCGAATTTCAAGTGTAGTACCTACTAAGAAAGTTCACACCACAGGTTCACACGGTAACTCGTATATAAACAGTTTGTGCGCTATGCATGGACAGTCACGGGCTTGTCGGGACGCGGGTGGGTCGCATAGGTCGAATATTAATTACATACGGATAAATATATGTAGTTAACGAAATATAACCTTTTGCGTAGTTATTCATCTTTCATTACACCCGCATATAACAAGCCCCTACATTGGTGACTCCCGACGAAAAGTGAACATTATTATAGTGAATTGCATAGATATCGTTTGTTAACAATTAAAAATGAATCCGGCAGTTCCAGTTAGAGCAGTTTCGTCGGTACCGTTAAACCTCGAGCAGTTAGCACAACTAAAGCAGCGGATAAACCAGCTGGAATGTGCAGGCTCGAGAGGCAAATCGTTTAGCGGTCGAAGGTATGGAAATAGCACGCATCGTTCAGCATCGCAAAGTCGCAATCGTGCAGGAAGCTCAAAACAGAGAAAACCAAATTGGTTATGTTTTTTCATTACTGCTTTAAGCATAACGCCAGCAAGTACATTCAACCTTATGCGTGGCAGAAGCAGCAGGAGAGCCGACTAAAAAATGTTTTAATTTTACCAGTGTCGAAAAATAACCGATCCGCGAGTGAGTGTACTGTGTAGTGATTATAAACCTTACGCGGCAAACGGTAGTGTATTTAAGACATTTGGTACTAAGTTAATGACTTTAGATCTTAGTTTACGGCGACCGTATGTCATGGTCATTTATTATCGCCGAGGTAACTCAACCTATGTTTTGGTTTATAAGGTGCAGATTTTTTAGCACCCTAGGGCCGATGCATCGCTCGCACTTATGACGGATGCATCGGATACTCATGTAGGTTATTTTTCTAAGAATCTATCTAAGATTGAACGCAAGTATAGTACGTATGATAGGGAGTTATTAGCAATTTACTTGGCTATTCGTCATTTTCGAATATGGTCGAAGGACGACAGTTAACGGTGTAAACGGATCACAAACCGTTAATTTACGCGTTTTCTAAAGTAAATAGCGAGAAAGAGCTACCCAGACGTACACGACACTTGATATTCATTAGTGAGTTCACAACGGATTTGAGACACGTAGTGGGCAAGATAATGTCGTTGCAGATTCGTTATCACGAGTCGCAACAATAAGTTGTCCCACTGTAATAGATTACGCGGAACTTGCTAAGGATCAACAAAAGGATTCTTATATGTTACAATTATCTAATTCGAAAGACGTTTCTAATAGGTTAAAGAAAATTATGTTACCTGAAAGCGGTACATTTATTTATTGTAATATTTTAGATAATGATAAAATTAGACCCTATTTGACTGATTAAATTCGACGTATTGCTTTTGATAGTGTACATAATTTATGTCATCCCGGAATAAGGACTACACGCTAATTGATTCAAAATCGTTTTTATTGGCCAAATACGAATCGTCACGTTGGCCAATGGGCTAAAACATGCATTGAATGTCAACGATCGAAGGTTAATCGACATACAGTGTCAGGTTTAGGATCTTTTCCGCAGTGCGATAGGTTTGAACATATTCATGTTGATTTAATTGGACCTTTACCCACTTCACCGGAAGGTTTTAGGTATTGCCTAACCATAGTTGATAGGGGGACGCGGTGGCCAGAATGTTTTCCTACGAAAGATATAACTGCTGAAACGATTTCGCGTGTAATATATGAAGGATGGATCTCTCGTTTTGGTTGTCCGAAAAAGCTAACAAGCGATCAAGGACGCCAATTCGAAAGTCAATTATTTGCTACACTTATGAAGTTATTAGGTATTAATAAGTTGCGTACGACACCTTACCACCCACAAAGTAACGGGGCGGTAGAGCGTTGACATAGGTCGCTTAAAGCGGCATTAACGGCTCGTTTATGCAATATATCATCATCTTGGGTTACGGAATTACCAACTGTGTTGCTAGGACTTAGAACAGCAGTAAGAAGTGATACCGGCATAAGCGCAGCAGAAATTACGTACGGAACAACTTTACGATTACCAGGTGATTATTACGATAAAAAATCGAGTTTAGAAATAGATAGCAGTCTTGAGTATGTAAGTAAATTACGAGACTCTATTAGGAAATATCAGTCAGTAGCTATTAGGCAGAATGAAAAGCGGAACATATTTATTCACCCCGATTTAGAAAAGTGCGATTATGTTTTTGTAAGAAACGACGCAGTACGTAAGCCTTTATAACCAACATACGACGGTCCTTATCGTGTGTTGAGTCGAGAGGAAAAGGTATTTTACATTCAAATGACTGGCAGGAAAGTTAGAATATCTGTAGACCGTCTAAAACCTGCATATTATTTGAATGATGATAGTGATACGACATCTGGGGCAGATACTGAGGTTCCATTACAAATTCCAAGTAGCGAATTGCCTAATACACATACCACGCGTAGTGGAAGAGCTATACGATTACCGGTACGATTTAGGTAATAGTATTGTATTTGTAATTGTTTCAACTATTTTATATTTATTAGAATTACGATGATTATAAGTATTCATAAGACTTCATAGAAATGTATAATAAATACTTAGTAATCAACACATCGTATTTAATAAATAATAGAACTTAAGTAATTTTGAAACGAATTCATTGTTTAACGTTTTAAGTATGGTATTTCAAATTTATATTTGTGTTGAGTTTTGATTGAAATGTTTACTACTTAGAAATTTAAGTACTTTTGATTTATGGCTTATGAGTGTATAGTAATAGCCTTTGTAATATTAAACGATACAAGTGTAAAGAACGTATTGAGATTTGAAATGTTAATGTTACTAAGTGTTAGATGACGTGTAACAATTATCGCACGCCACTTAGAAGAACCAACCAAGTTTTTGTAATAACATAAATAGTTTAACGAAATTAGGTGTTAACTGTTAACCACTTGTATACGATACGTATTGATTGATTTATATTGTGAACATTTTTTATACTTTATATTGTAAACATTTTGTAACCTTATATAGCGACACTTTATATACACCCATCTGTTTATTGTTTAGTTTACTTTTATTGTAAGTTTTTTTTACTTGTATACCCTTTTTATTTTAAGGGGGGAATGATGTAGCGACGACAAGCCAATTTACGAGTTATCGAATTTCAAGTGTAGTACCTACTAAGAAAGTTCACACCACAGGTTCACACGGTAACTCGTATATAAACAGTTTGTGCGCTATGCATGGACAGTCACGGGCTTGTCGGGACGCGGGTTGGTCGCATAGGTCGAATATTAATTACATACGAATAAATATATGTAGTTAACGAAATATAACCTTTGCGTAGTTATTCATCTTTCATTACACCCGCACATTACAAGCACCTACAATTTCAATCAAACAGATACAAATATAAATTCAAATAATCATTAAAACCAATTTGCTAGAGCCCAGAGAACGAAAAATAGGTGACCCATTAATATCTGTGACCTATATTTAAGTGTTAGGTATATTGAAGACTGGCATTGATCAATTTCTGACCTCGATACTATGCACCGCCTCGAGGTATTTAATTATTATTTATCTATATAGTATATATAAAAATGAATAATAATATTGAACTATTGAACTACGAAATTAAATATTGAACTATTGAACTACGTTTTAATAAACCGCCATTGAATTTAAGGGCTAAAATTTTGGCATTGCGAGTTGCGACGCACAAGTAATGGATTATTGCTTTTTGTGAAAAAAGGTGACCCTATATTATTTTTATTTATTTTGTTAAAAATGTAAATCTACGAATTTTATTCTTACCTCTTCATCTTTCTGCAACAATAGTCGATCGGTGTCAGTTATTACGATGTCGTGGTTATTGCCCATAGAGTCTCGCTTGAGTTTCCTGTTAGAAAACAAATGTATGATAAATATTAAAAAATAAAAATTTATCTTCATGCATCATAAATATTAGATTTTAAATTCAAATCACTTTTTTAAGTTATCTAATTAATTTGCGAAATTAATACTTATAAATTTTTCGCTATTTTAAACAACTGCAAAGTTAAATTATGCGAAGCCCGGACTTGTTATTATATATTTTCCTTAAAGATAAGTTTGCAGGAAATAAAAAGTTAGTTAATAATAATATAAACGGTGCGATAAGTGAAATATTTTTCGTAACAAAACCAATCTTTTCGGAGTTCGGACTATCGAGTTAAATATAGATTTGAAAACAGAAGAACTTTTTAATGTACAAATTTGAATATAGAACACGTTAACAGTTGAAAAAACTTGACACTGGCATATAAGTTGTTGTCAAAAAAGAAAAAAATATCAGTTACCCTCTTTCCCGCATAGCGTGCTGCGATATCTGCGAGATGCACTGCGCCCTAAAGTTCTCGTAGTGCACGTCTTGCGTCACGTCCTTCAGGTCTTGCATGTGGGTGGATATCAGCATCGTGCGCAGCTTCGTGAAGTCCGAGTGTCTTGGGTTCTCCACTTTTAATATAATAATAATATAATTTTCTATTTGTCTAATGGATTTATTGGGCGCTTGCGTGACGTTTGAGTTGGTTGAGTAAGTAGTACGTTGTTACTTTAAATATATAATAAAAGTAATATTAAAGAAACCTGTCGTGATTTTTAAGATTCAAATCGTAATGAATATTCTTTAGAAAATTTGATGTTAATTTATTTACATGTTCTTCTTTCTCATCCAGTGTGGACTAACCTGAACTCCTATAAAAGTTGTATTTATACTTAATGATCTAAGTATTTATACAATATTTATACATATATATTCCTAATGGTCTGCAGTCTGCTTCAACAGCAAGTTCCTTTTTCAGCTATTATATCTCATAGACTGGGTAAGTACCTGGTTATTAGACCGTCAATTATTGTGATCATAACTAGTGTTAACATATAGTTTGTCAAGATATTGAAGGAAGTTTACTATGATTGTGTTATCTAAATAAATTCAATGCTATTATTACCGTCCACAATTCCCCACGGATACTGTCTGCCGCGTATCCTCTTACCGCCCACCTCGAGCACGGTGTCCGCGGCCACGACCGCGAACGGCGCGGCCGCCTTCAAGTCACGGTCTTGCTGCTTGAACTCCTCGTCCTCGTCACTGTCGCACTCGGGGAATTGGTATACCTTTGGTAAGAGCAAAGGCGGATTAAACATAGTTTTTTATGTTAGTAGCAGGCAAACGAACGGACGAGTCACCTGGTAACTGGTACTTGCACTCACAATATTATATTTGAGAATTGCCTAGATCAGAATTTGCTACGGGCACTGCGCCTGCTTAATTCAGCACTGAGTGCGAAGGAAAATTTATTTGTATTTTCCTTCATGTCAACGAAGATACGAATCCGTAAATAAAAGTACAATCATTGAGCTATTATCACTACGTATAGAGGAGACACCACGAACAAAATCTGTGCTGCAAGCGCGGCGGCGCGGGGCGGCTTGTGAGTCATAGATTAAGCGATGTTATCGACTCACCGCTATAGAGGCTTTGTAAATATTTTGCCTATTACTTATCAATTAAGAACAATCAATGTAACAAAAAAAAATATAATTAATCTAATAAATAAATTATTAATAAACTTATCGATTAAAACTTTTCAATTAAAATCAATCAATGTAACAAAAAAAAATTGATACGTATTACGTAGGTAATTTATTTTCATATTTCATGATTTAACCTTTTTTCAAATAATATCCACAGTACATTTTACGTGTCATTTTACTTTTCTAAATGTGTAAAATTATTTTTCCACTATAAAAATTTACGTCATCTAACCTACCTACTACTAATACTACTACTAATCTACCTACTATATAAACATCTTTCATACTCAATGCCGTTTCTTAAATTTTTAGTCTATGACAAATGACGCAAAATGGCGCCCGCCAAAAATTTTGCTCGAACTAAGTTTTAAAAATGATTAGCTAATTAATTACCGGTGAAAAGTTATTACAAATATTTGATGAGTTTCTTTTTTTTGCTCTAGAACAAACAAGACATGAACGCGACCATCGCGCTTAAGCGACTGAGTGCAGGGAGGCCATTTGACCTATGTTGAGCGGAACATAGGGTCATTGCGCCCACGGTTCCCAACTTAGGGGTTTTCCCCCCAGATTTAGGGGGTAAATAAGTGAGATAGGATTTTTTTAGGGGTCTGAAATTTTTAGGGGTATTTTTAGGGATTTTTTTGACTCTTTAATATTTTTAAATTGATAATTACTTAGCTAGTTTTAATGTTTATTTCTTGACCTAGCGACTCATACCGATATCTAGTGATGTCGAATTATCTTCAGATGAAGACAAAATATTTTATGTAATAGATAACTTGTAATAAAAAGACTTTTGAAACATATTACAGCATATTATTTTTAAATCATTATGAATTTATATTTGTATATTTTTTTAGGGGGACAACTGAATAATTTAGGCGTTTTTAGGGGTTTTTGACACAAACTTAGGGATAAATATTTTTGAGAGTTGGTAACACTGATTGCGCCTGTTTGCGTCCACTTAGTGCAGTTGGAAAGTTTGAAGGAGAAAATAAAAATGTTCCAGAACAAATTTCAACGCATAATTTATGTTACTTGTTCATTACATAGTCTATTTTAAGATTTAATTTCAATTGTGTTGGAAATATCATGTGGTTTTTATTTATCTAGACAAATAGCAGAATTAGGCGTTTTACCCAGTTCGCGTCCAAAAATTCCAGTTTGCGTCCACCTGTGGACCAGTTGGCGTCCACCAGCTTAGAAAAAGAATTAAGAGTGTATTGGGTGATATTTTATCAGATAAATGCAAATAAAAATTAGATTTTAATAAATTATTTATTTACGAATATAGTTATTTAATAAAAACCGGCCAAATGCGAGTGGGACTCGCACACCGAGGGTTCCGTATTAACCTGTTTTTTTTTCATATGTTCTAACTGTAAATGATTATTTTTTCAATGTTTCCCTTATTTGTGCTATAAGACGTTGCTTCGTACCAAACTTCAAGTGTCTGTGTTCACGTAAAGTACCCTGTAGGTTTTGATTCCCTTGCGAATGTCAAAATTTGCGAAAATTTGCAGCATAAACGGCTGTATCTTTTGGTTGCTTTGACTTATAAGTTTGATTTTTTCACTGCTTCAAGGGACCGTAGACTTGAGTATTCAATATAAATTTCAGCTTTATACCTCCAAGCGTTACTGAGAAAAAGGGTCTTGACAGAAAGACAAACCGGCAGACGGACATACAGACGGACGGATATCAAAGTGATCCTACAAGGATTCCGGTTTTTCCTTTTGAGGTTCGGAACCCTAAAATCAATATTATTATTAATAATAATAATAATGAAAACTAATAACTAACTAATAAACTAACTAATAATAATGGAAACTGGAAAAACTTATTTATATTTATCTTCTCATCATTAATAGAACTAAAAATTAACAAAAAACAAAGTTACGTTAACTATGTGAATAAATAATAATCAGTTCTATTAAGATTACCTACCTACCCTATTTTTTAGTTTCTAATGAATTAAATTTCTTTTTTGTTTATATTATTTTCTTAACCACAGACTTATTGGCTCTCATTCTCAAAGATACTAGTCTCATTCTTAAAATACCCATTTTAAAATGAAAAAAATAGCATAAAAATTTGCTAATTTGAATGAAAATTCAAATTATCAACTTGTAGTCTTAGTCAAAAATTTACAATCTATTTTAAATTACATATTTTAACAAACAATTCATTGCTACGTAATGAAAAACGATGTGGACGCAATATGTTCTATTGTTATGCACTATAGGCATAGTTTGCGCCCACCATGGACGCAAAATGGAAGTTGTACAAATTCGGTGTAGTAATTCGCGTCCACCTTATTTTAGCTATTAATTGTAAAAGAAATAAGCTGATTTATAATCCATACTATTCCATGTTTTGTTAGCAAAGTAAAGAAACAGTTACATATTCAAAAATTCACATCTATACATATAATAAAATCGTAGGAAAGTCAAAACTGTACATTGAATATTTTTTTAAAAGAATACATAATCCATGATCTATAATCGATATAGAAGCCAAAAATATAGTTTTTAGAATTTTTGTCTGTTTGTCTGTTTGTCTGTTTGTCTGTTTGTCTGTTTGTCTGTATGTTTGACCGGGCTAATCTCGAAAAGTACTGCATAGATTTACTTCAAATTTTGCATGAATATTCCTAAGAGGTCGGGTGAGGATAGTTTAAACATATTATCATGATATCACCTTCGGGGGAGGAGCTGTGAGCCTTTATTATTCTTACATATTCCGTGTACTACGACAGCGTACAATCTAAAGACTCATGTTTAAATGTTGGTTTCGAGTAAGCCATGCTATTATCTAGCTTTACAAAATAAAAACTATGTCATTTACGTAATTTGGGCAGAGAAACAGTTAAATGAATCTTAGCAGTATAAAGACAAATATGAAACAGCGCCATCTATGAAGTGTTAGAAAAATCAAACACACGTTAACTATTGGAAATTAATAATCAAATGACGCATATATAAATGTTGTTTGACAATATCTAGATTGACACTATAAAAATTATGCCATTTAAGTAACTTGGGAAGAGAAACATAGTTTAAAGAATGTAAGTTGTATAATGTTAATTTTGTAACAGCGCCATCTATGAGATTTCGTAAAAATCAAATCAATTTAGATGTTAACACTACTGAATACACAGTTGGAAATTAATAATTTAAATATAATTATGTTATTTATTTAACTCTTTAGCCCATATCTTCCCTTCCCTATAAGGTATATTTCGTGTAAATAATAAATATACTACATTTTTTTAAAGTGAGGGTAGATGTTTATTATTTTAAGTAAAACTAGACACCATTATCTACAGTTAATCTAATATTGATTGCGTTCATTAGTTACAATTTTAAAAATCTTCGTATTTTATAAATTTACTAGCTTACCGCCCGCGGGTTCGTCCGCTTTGTCTAAAACCTAATAAATTATATACTAAAACCTTCCTCTTAAATCAGTCTATCTATTAAAAAAACCGCATCAAAATCCGTTGCGAAGTTTTAAAGATTTAAGCATACAAAGGGACATAGGGACAGAGAAAGCGACTTTTTTATACTATGTAGTGATATTTATAAAGCAATTGAATGCCATAAAACCAAAAATATCAAATGCAATCTTCGTGTTTTGTGAATTTTCACCATCATGCGTTCCCACAAAAAGTAAGTTGTTACTTATAGGTATTTATTTTTTATAATGATAGCAATTCATGTTTTTTGTTGGTAGGTATTATATTACACTTTTAGAATGAAATAATAAAATGATGAATTCTTTTATTATTTTGAGGTGCATTGGGAACAGTAGTTTTTGATAAAATTTTATTTGTAAGTAGCTTTTTTTATAGATTTACAGTTAACTTTTGATTTTGTTATTTACAGATTCAATGCTCATAAAATTATATCGCCTTTGGAAGACGATTTCTGCTGATATTTTTACAACACCACTTGAAAATTGATGATTTGATGGTAAAGATAGTAGCAGCGAGGATTAAGTGGAAATTAGTAATCATCCGCTTCGTCAATTTTTGACTGAAGTTAATGGTTCAATCATTGGAAGTATCTCGGGAAATTTTGGAGGATATTTTTCAGGAAGGAGAGCAGGGGCAGCCAACCACATATCAAACGACTACGTTTTAGTACCGAAAAAAATGTTATTCCAAATGAAACGTAAATTTTGCACTCACAACTGTACAAGTAATGTTTTTATTTTGACTTTGCGGTTATCTGATTATAATATTTATCGTTATGGCTATCGAGGTACCGACCGTACTAGGATCAGAGTACATGATACAGTTCATCATCCAGGATTGCTAAGAGCATTTTAACACTGAAAAAGATGTTTTCTTTGAATCGTAGTTGCTTCATTTATTTATTTTTAATCATTTTACATAATATGTTTTTTATTTTATAAATATAATATCATTTTCATTATTTAAGTAGATAAAATAAATTATGTAACGGTTTTATAAGAAAACACAGTATATTTATTAGGCGACGGTGATTTCTTCCAGGCAAAAGATATTCATCAGCTCAATAAAATTGAATAGTATGTTGTTAGTTATTCTTTAGATTCACAATTGTAATGAGCATTTCCGCAAGCAAGTTGTATCGTAGTTTAGATATATCATAGTTTTGACATATTAAAGTTCCAACAAAACCCTCAAATTTTTGAGCAGGGTTGAGCAAGATAATTTGAAAAATGTGCCGTGTTAAGTATTATAGAAAAGGTTAGTTCGTTGGTAATTATTATTTCTTCTTCATTTACATGTTGTTAGTAAAAATAAACTTTGACTAACAGTCAAAGTATATTTTAACTAATACTACTTAATATCTATTATACCTACTTATGTTCAGTATTTATCTGTATTATTCATCATCATCAGCCCATATACGTTCCCACTGCTGGGACACGGGCCTCCTATGAGGGTACAGGCCATAATCCACCACGCTGGCCAAGTGCGTGTTGGCGGATGACACATGTCATCGAACTTTTTAATTCTTCGACATGTCGGTTTCCTCACGATGTTTTCCTTCACCGTTCGAGCAGTGGTGATGTTACAACATGCGCAGATAAATTGAAAAATCAATTTATTTCCTGCGCACTCGCCTGGTCTCGAACCCCGGACTTATCGATTCGAAGTCCGAGGTCTCACCACTGAGCCACCACTGCTTATCTGTATTATTATTGCTTGGTAATTAATATATTTTCATGTCGTATACCTAATTATAAACATAAGTTTGATGTGTAATTAGCTGGATTTATTTTTACACACTCACAGACTTATATTTTATGTTAAAAGAGTGTTAATAGTGTAAATCATGATATTTTTTCACAATTAATAATAATGCTTTTTTCTAATGGTGTTGGCATTAAATTAAACCGCGCTGTCGTTTCGTTCACAAAAAGTGATGTTATGAGGAGTATATTCGGTCCTCATATCATAAAAAATCTGTGCGAAAACAATAAACACGTGTGAGGCCCTCACGGCAGATCGGGGCGGTCTGACGCGAAGTGGGGACAGCGTTGTCACTGTATCGCTCTTGCCACGCTGTTCAACAGACTTATTCGATAGTTCAGTTTTGTGTTAAGACCGCTGTGACAACCAACCCGTGAGACAACCAAACCCGGTCTCCCCTACTATCCCGTGAGACCGAAACCTTCACTGAGAGGGTATGACGTCTCACAGCTGATCGCAAACGGCATATTGTACTATCCCGTGAGACCGAAACCCTCACTGAGAGGGAATTACGTCTCACTACTGATCACGACAGTCATATTTTATCTCGAGAATCTGAAACTTTACTCAATATGAAGACCGTTTGACAAATGATAGGGTGCATCATAATATTATTCGATCTCTTGAAGATGAACATGAGTATAAGCAATCACTAGAGTAGGGACGCGAATATTACAATTATATGAGACAAGAACGATTAATAAGTTTGTTTAATGAAATATTAAGAATTGAAACTATTCGGTCTCTGGAAACGGACGAATAGCGAGAGGCCCGTCTTACTGCAGACAGATTTCGTCATAGTCTTAATGACTTGAGGTAAACAATCTACGAATTCGGTGGTGTGGTCTGACAAATATAAAAGTGGGTTTGCTTATAACCTCACAATTGATTACAGATAATCTTCTGTAAAGGCGTAGTATGTTCTTTTTGTAATGCTTTAAAGTGTAGTAAGGAGTCGGCTTTCATTTGAAGATACACCGGAACCTTTGAAATCACTACTTTTAGAGGAACATACTGTGCAATGTAAACTGTTATTAGACAATATTCGCTCTTATAGTAGCGCGTTTCAAATGATCCTTTGGTGCTCAATAATTATCAGAAGGTCCGTTCATGCTTACTTTTAAGATACAAGGTCAAGTTTACCATTTGATAGGATCCCTTTTGCCTGTAGGCCAACCTAAGTTTGTTTAAATAGGGTAAAAGTGGGATAGATGCCCCACTTTTTGAAATAGCCTCATAATTTTAAAAACATGAATCTTATACGAACACTTTGTATGAATATAGCTAGGTTAATTATCTGTTTTGAATTACTATATATATTTTTTATCCTATCATTTATAGATAATGTGTAATAAACATTTTTGTAGAACACCTTTTTTGAGGATAGATGCCTGCAGAGTGGGATAGATGCCTTACATACTCTATAAACGCGAAATCTAATAAAATTTATATGATAAACCAGCAAATGTCATGTTAACATAGTTGTTCTGTTGTCCAAGAATATACTTGCGCTCGCACTCCTTCTTTTCTTTTGTATTTTCGTGGCGTGGTTCTCCTACAATCAGTATAAGGGCAGATCATTAATAAGTAAGTATACATAACAAAAAAAAGCAAATTAAACGAGTAAAATCGGTTAACATAGAGAAAACCTCTGGCGCAATCAGGTAAAAATATAAACGGTACCTGTGATTATCGATAATAACATATACATAATATGTATTGAGGGATAGATGCCCTTAGAGGCCCCTAAGGGCATCTATCCCTCGAAAAAAAAGGGGCAACTATACTTTTTGATAAGGATAGCTGCCCCAGTATTTTTTTTATTAAATAAAAACAAAAGAGCCACTATTTTCACTTAGATTTGTAATTAATGAACCAGTGTATAGACATAATAAGAAATATAGTGAAATTTATTAATGCTTATAAAGTTATGCAAAGGCAAATATCAACCTTTTTAAATTTTAACGTGTTCGTGAAGTTCGCCGCGGATATTACAACACGCACTAGCGAAACACGTCTTCACCAAACAACAGCTCATGCGTACCCGAGGTGCGGGGTGATAGGAGCTCCTATTTAAATCATTAATTCGTAGTCACGACTCTGGGAAGTGAGGTTTTTTGAAAATGAGGCATCTATCCCGGTGCGGCATCTATCCCACTTTTACCCTATATTTTGTATTCGACTACAACGAATAGTGGAATACAAGAAATCAACATTTCTCAAATTTAAAACTGAACTCATTTCACAATTTTAGAGCAGGTTAATTCGTATGTATGCAGTTTTAAATCGACATTAGAAGCTTTTCCTCAAGATGGTGATATCGGCACTCAGGAACTCCCTGGACGTGTTATAACGCCCAGGCCACAGTATTACAAATTTTTCCTAAAATAGAGCAACGAATGTATTTTCGCATAGCAACGGAGGGGAACTCGCGGGGGGTCAAGTGACGCGTCACGCGGGCCACTTACCACAAACATGCTTAGTTTGTGGTACCGAGCGCGAAAGAAAGTCATCGTGTTTTTAGTAAAGTTACTATGTTAACTAACGTAATTTAATACTTAAGTACATATTCTATAATGGTGTGCTCAAACTGTTAATCTACATTTAATTTAGATTATTATATTTTGATACTAAGTAATGTAGAATTTAAATCACATTCATTCATGTTTTCTTCAGATTTTAAGATTTTCTTATCAGAGTGTTCAATTTTAATGTAAGTAGTTAAATTTTATAAGAGACAATAATTAAGAACATTCAAAAATAAAGTGTCACGTATTTTTTTTAAACGACGAATGACGAAAAACGACCTAATCGCGGACGAAGTCGCGGGCAACAGCTAGTTTAACAATAAGATACTTACCGTCAAACGCGACGCTGCGCACTATTTTTTTCTCAAAATCCCGCGCGTTTTAGCTCTCTCGTTTAATAACCAAAATTAAATATTTTTTTTAAATAGGATAGGCGGTGCGCAGGCATATTTTGAATATATAATTTTTCTTATTACAATTTTACTTAAAGTATACTTATTTTCGTAAATTTTCTAAAAGATATCCGCAAAATGGACGCGAATAGGCATGTGGACGCGAACAGGCGCAATGACCCTATGTGATGTAGTCTCCATACGTAGTTACCTATTATACTTTAAGTAGGTAACGAAGTACAATTTTTATTATAATACATACATACATATAACAATACATATAATACGAATACATATTAGCTATAATCGTACATGTAAAAAATACATAACATAAGAAATAAGAATACATGCGTAATTCTTATTAAAACTATGATTGATGAATTATTCCGTAAATTGCGTGCGTGTAACTCGTCTTGACGTTTTATTATCCAGTAACAATTTATATTATGTGTTGATCTACTGGAACTAGATTTAATGTACTGGGGAATATAGACAAAAAATAAATTAGGTACGTTACGCATGACTGCGGGAACAAATGTATTTATAAATATCGTTTATTATACGCAGGTACTGTCGAACATCATTATTTAAATAAATTGAAAAAGTTGACTAGAAAAACTATGTACAAGTTCAATCAATTGCATCTACATAGTTTTAACATAAATCTAATTAGTATACAATTCGGTTATATATTTGGTACCTATGCGTACAATTGACTTCAATATTAATAATCACAGTTTAACAATCATGTTTCAATCTGACAATAATATTATATATACTTTTTACATAACCCAAAAAATCTGTTATAAAATACGCACACAATCTGCCGCACCTACTTCTAGCGCGCCAAGCACGCATAGAAATGCATCTCGGGACTTGCAAACAATAAGATACCCAGTTACCTACTTGTATCTGATGTTCATCCAGGTCACTTAGTATGCGCGCCTTGAGCCGCTTCACTTCGGCAGCAGTGAGCGAGTCAGCTTTCGCGATTACAACCACAATGTTGACTTTGCGGTGCAGTCGCTTCATCATTTCTAAATCTACTTGCCGCAAGCTGAAAATGTGGCTTGGTGTTTAGTTGCTGCGCGGAATATGTTGAGCTTTTCTTACAGCTATTTTTTTAATAATATGACTAGTATTGAAGATGTATTCTCGATAGTTATAAGTAAAAATACATAAGAATAATTGTATCGATAGCCTTAAAAAACGCACATTAGTAAAATATATTTTTTAGATCATTTGTTCAATTTCAGTCATAGAAAAGCTAAACTGTTAATAGTTAGTGTAAATAGCATCAATCCAAGGGCAGACAGTAGACACCAACCTAAAAGACCATTGCCATCAAAACTATTAACACAACAAGATTTTATTGGTCGTCATCGCAATAGTTGTAAAATAATGCGCCATTACTGTATGTACTTTGTATCAAATATAATAGCCAAATAACGATTGTTTATTAAGCTGTCGATTGTCATAGCAATTATGTTTTTATTTCAGTGTTGGTATTTACATCACTCAGAAACTGAGACGTCTATTGGAAGCAATTCCTATATGCTTGCTTCGTTACACAAAATATCAAGTGACTTTCTATATTATATAAACATAAGTAACTGTATGTACATAGTTGATAATATACTTATTAGAAAATTCCTTCCTTCCTTTAAGAGCAAACAAAAGAGCCGTTTTCCATACAAACGTAGTCCCCTGTTTCCTCCCTGGATTGTGTCACTAGAGCAATATATTTTTACTATTGATCTATGGTAACTTTAGCCATGTTCCTACGTTTTCCTTTTTGTCATATTATCTTAATTATTAAAAAAGATATGAATCTTTCAAAACGTAAGAAATATGTCAGATTTTCCGTTATGTTCCGTCTTCCATAAAACTAATTTTTGAACATTACACAAAAAAAAAAAAACGTAGGAACATAGCCTATACTTTTCTCTACTAAATTATGAAAAAAGTAATTCAATCGATCCAGTATTGGAGGAGGAAACAGGGGACTACAGAACGTCTAATTTGCGTAATTTTCCTAGGTATTTTCGGCCCGAGCTGCAGTTGTCCCTGTCGCGCTCTACGGGGGAGGCTTGAGGCATAGCGCGACAGCAATAGACAATAGGAAAACCTAATTTTTAATTCTCTCACTCGTTTTGTTGGCTCTTAAGAAGACTACAAGAGCTAGCTGAACTTGAGTGACTCGCGCACACATTAACACAATCGGCTGTATTCATAAGAACGTTTTTTAGTCCTCTTGACGGGTTTTGTTTTATTTCCCATACTTAATATTTACAAAAATTTACAAATGGGTTTACTTGAACTTTTCCCGGAGTTTTAAAATTGGGTGATATATAGATTTTTTTATTTTGTCCAAAAAATCTTCCTATGAAAAGGCGTTTTACGACGCCATTTTTCCATTGCCATCGCCATAATTGAGAAAATATGCGAGCAGAAAAAATACGAGATTGTGTAATACGAACATCAAAATCTATAAAATCATCCATTCTCCGAAAACCCCGGAAGCTTTCTACTTTCTAGGCAAACTGATGAGTGGACTATACTCAATAATGCAATTTATTTATGAAATAAAGTTTCATTGTATTTAAATAAAAAATCTTTTACCCCTTCGTGTGTGTACCTAATGCAATAATGTGTTTATGAACTGTCCAACTAATTACATTCGATTACAAAGGCTTAGTGCGTCACAACCTCCTTAGGCATCAGCGAATATAATATGGATCGATGAAGAATTCCATGCCTAATAATAGAGAATAAGTTATGTAACTCAATAAAATATACTTAGCGTTCTAAGAACAGTATATCCTATCAAATTTAGGATGACACACACTTTTATACGCTTTATCTCTGCGCACGTGTGCTTCTGACGCTTAGACCATGTATGATATTTTTATCAAAACCTACTTATGTTATTGTGCCGTTTGTTGTTGTCTTTAAATTAGGTACAATTAATAGATTTTTTTTGTAAATGTAACAGGCGCCGAATGAATACCTATAGGAAAAAATATTATATGTATTTTTGATTGAAGAAATTATGTAAATGTAATTATTTATGAATTATACAAGTATTTAAACAGACAAGTCAACAAAAAAATTAGGTATTTACTCGAAAAATTACGATTCTGAAGCGCAACAAAGCATTGAAAAAGCTTCTGTAGCTTTCCAGTATCACACTTACCTATGAGCCCACGGCGGAACAAAATAAAGGCAACAATGCACCCTATTATCCTGCATATGCCTTCTGTTTAGGCCACTCTCATCAGTGAAGTATTGTCGGAACTGCTCATCCACGTAAGCGGAACAAACTCTCCATGAATCTTCACAATTGATCGCGTCACCGAACCCCGGAGTATCCACTATAGTCAGACGCAGTTTTACACCGCGTTCCTCAATTTCCATAGTTTTCTTTTCTATTGTTGTTGTTTTCTCTAGCCTATCTGTTAGGATTCACAGAACGTGTTTGTTATGTAAACATCAATCTTATGTAAACATGAATAATATTGTGGTAACGGTCTTAGCATATTATATGCTTTAGGTACATTACAAATAAAGGTAGGTATACTTAAATGAATGCAGTAAATAAATGCACGAAAACTGTTTATAATTTCAACTTTACCTTGGACATTAGGAATTTTTCTATTTTTGTACAGGTCTCCAAGGAATAAGCTGTTGATGAGAGTGGATTTGCCTAGGCCAGATTCTCCTACAACCATGAGCGTGAAATCGAATCCTCTTTTTACTGATTTTCGATGCACTTGCTCAGGTAGAGTCGCGAATCCTATGTAATCACGCTCGCCGCGATCTCGTTCTGCAAAAAGTTATTTAATGAACCTACTATTTTTTGAAAAGTTAATTATAAAAAGAAAATAATTCTGGAAGCCAAAATGCTCAAATAGAAATAGGTATTCACCATAAACATATTTCAAAACTTTAATGAAATCCATTAGAGAGAAATTAGGCTTTGAATAGGTCATAGGTGTTCTTAAGCTAAGAGCTAACGATAGCTAAATGATAAAGAATTTAAGATTATTATCTCTTTTTAGGTTATTAGGCTAAATATTATCACGGTTTCAAAGCGTAAGGTGATAAACTTTGTGATAACTGATAAACAACAAGATCGCTCTATGTTGACGAAACGAACTCGGAAGTATGTAACAGCGATATAGTTCATATTATATATTTGTGAGAAATCGTATGCAAATAATTGAGAATAAAGGGTTAAATAATTTGCATTTTCGGTAAGCTACACTGTGCTTCTATTGTACGCTTATATTACAATGATTGCAACGAGAGCGGCGAAGTGTGACAGGACAGGTTTCCAGAGTACCTATATATAATGACATAATCTGTATTATCTATGGTATATAGTTTCCCAGGGCCGCGTAGGTCCACAGAGCGCGATTTCTCGCGGGAATGTCCACCTTCCGCACGGTACCTCTACGGCTCTACTATTGAGGACGGACAACGGAAGCGACAAACGTGCTCATCAATGCGCTAACACCAAATTGTGCTGTTGCTATTATTAGGGAACTGGGAAGCTATGCAATAGTTAACTACCAGTGACCTTAATGTAGCTCATTATTAAATACAGTACAGTTTTGAAATATTCCTGTACAGTTACAACATTTTCCAAGAAACATTGATTGTATGGCAGAATAATATGAGATTTATAAGTTGATGTGTACGTGAGAAATATGAATGATCTAAAATGGTTACTCCCACGCCTCTAATAGACAATAAGAATATCTCATTGAACTTACTTAAGTACCTGGATATAGTACATACACGCTCTCAATAAAGTATTCTATGATAACAATTGTTAGGAAACAGTCATCGAATCTCATGTACATACTAACATACTTAATATAAATAAGAGTGCTTTTAATTTTTTTTATTCGTTTCAAATAAATTAAAACATGGATGTAGTAAGTACAAAAATATTAATAGTTTCGATATAATATGTCTGAAATATTTTTGTAAAAAGCAGTTATTATAAAACAAATATCCATGTAGCACAATTATTATGGTTCTTATTTTAATAAATTATACTATAAATATACCTAATTAAAGTGATTTATTCGTAACTCGGGTAACTCACGTATTTTTATAACAGTGGGAATCGAAGTCTTTTGCTTATTGTGATTATTTATTTCATTATCTCTGTTTGTATTGATTGTGTTCTTATCATTTATATTTATATCAACAATCGCAAAGGAATCACTTTCCATCATTGCCCGGACTTGTAATGCAATATTTTCCTCTTCCGGCTCAATTGTGTACTTATTTAAAACACTATTTTATTTCAAGTAATAGTATTATTTTGCACTTAATTGAAAAAAGTATTGTTTTTTTTTATTATATATCCATATTTGTTAACCAATAAAAGGAACACGAAACGCCAACAATGATTTAAATCGTGACGGAAAATATCAGAAAAATGGCGAAAAATGTCAACCGTTCGCGCGCTTCGCTAGCACAGCGGCTACGTTGAAACTGCGCGCGCACTGCAACATCAACAACTTGTATTGTTAGATTCGGACAGGCGTTTAGTTACGTCATTCATTAATCACAGTTAAATTAAATTAAATGTTATATACTTTTGACCCGGTGTACCTAATTTAAATTACAGTCTGACTGGTACACGCTTGGTACACCGTACACGTAAGTATAACTTTCCTGGGAACGGATTAGGATTTCACAACGGATTTTATTATTTTGATTTGTAGGCCTTGAGTTTTTAGGAATCATGTTTGATATTTGCAACTTTTTAGTAGAATAGATGATTATTTAGCTAATGATCTTAATCCGTAATAGATCCCTATTCATGGAGTGACAGAATATGATTGCTGACAAGTTGAATTGCTTTCTTCTTCAATTGTGTTACTAAAGACTAACTTTCCGGTTATGCATATGTTATCTCTTTATGCATCAGCATAACGCGAATTCAATGTATTCAATAGGGCCATGATAATTTATATTTGCATACAAGCATATTAATAAGGTAGAGTTGATCCCACATGGGCGTCAAAACAAAATCAAATAAAGTGTCGTTATATTTATTCGGTAAAAAAAAGAATAGAATGAAAATAGACAAACTTTAAATATTCAGCTATAGGGACCCATCTCCACTCCATCCGTCTGCAAAAATAATCCCCGCCCTTCCTCACTTCTCAAGAGCGACGTAATAATATATAGACAAGTAGGTACTAACTACTAACTAGCTAGTTTATAATTTATATCTACAACGTCCTGTATTATTGTATATCTACATTCTACAGTTAGGTATGTATACGTATAATTGATTTGTTCTTATTTCACAACAGTCCTTAATTTATTAAGCACACTTAGTGGGCAAAAGAAGTAGGCCTACCTAAATATTTTTATTGAAATCATAAAACGCGATTTCTGTAGTTTGTCTAATTTTGTTCACTTCGCCCGCTGCTTTGCCCGCTTTTTCTAAAACCTAACCAATTATATTTAGTATATAATTTATAAGGTCTACCTTCCTCGAGAATCACTCTATAATAAAAACAAACCGCATTAAAATTCGTTGCGTAGATTTAAAGATTTAATCATACATACACATAGAGATAATATGGAGACAGAGAAAGCGACTTTCTTTTATTATAGGTACATATGTACCTAGTGATGCTGATGATGATACATTTAATAAGCAAAGTTGATATATAAGAATTTTAAAAATTGGTTACTATCGATTGAACATTATTACTATTTCATATTAATGAAAAAATGAAATACTTACCCGTCGCCATCATCTTCAATACTGTAGATAGCTTCTTCTTTAATATTTAATAAATGTATAAATAATACTTTGAGGTTTTAAAATACTTTATGAAAATTAATATGAAATTTTCATAATATTTTTAAAAAGTTCCTTATTTTTTTAAAGATTTAAAAAACATTTCACTAACCCCGGGATTTAGAATCAGTGTAACAAAAACTCTAACTCTTCCACAAAAATAAACGGAGATCTCATTTTTTTTAATATCGCGTTATTTTTACTATAAACATAAAATATTATCTCAACAAGAAATAATGTGCGTAGAATAATGTTGTCGACATATTTACCACCTAATCACTAAAGCTATAGCGAAATAAAAATCGCGCGAACTATATACTATCACGATACTTATTCTAAAAATTGTATAATCAAAAACGGTAGAAAAATCGAAAAAAAATAAAATCACATTGTTTGTGCGCCGTCCTGTGCGTGTGGGTTACGTAATGAGAGGGTCCGGGAGCTCGCGCCCTCCAAGCTCGGTCCCCTCCGCCCCTGCGTCCCTGGCCTCAAGCTTTCTGCGCGAGAGGTCGGCGCTTCGCTCGGGACCCTCAACTGCGCACCTATTTTTGTGCGGAAGCACCGGTCGATATCGCACAAAGCTCTACGCCTGCGCTGTACGGCCACCTCACAATACAAACCTTCTGCAATGCCCCAGATGCAAGAAAGGTGTGCAGCGTTCAAGGCCAAATTTACACTCATTTAGCAATACTTCAATTATTGCATAAAATATTTTAATTAATACACAGTTTTCAAATGTCAAAGCTAAGCGACCCTCGCAACTCACCCTTGATTAGTGAAAACTTCATTCAAATAAAAAAATTGCGATAAATATAATATACATAATTTGTAATATAATTTTCTCACCAAGTAAGTAGCAAGTATTTGTATATACTTAATGAAAAATTTGGAATGCTTTAAGATGTTCTGTAACTTGTAAGTGCGCATTAATCTTCAGTCAATATCATCAATTTTATATCATTACACATAAAATATAATTTTGTGTTAACTATAAATGGATGGAAATACATAGAAGTATTAACCACTAACGATATATGAGTGAATAGCTTATCGACATCTTGAAGAAGCTCTTGTATATCGTTGGCATTCATGATAGAGTGACAACATTTACAAGAGCCTGGAGGAGACTTGATCATAGAGCATCGACGATAAAGTATAACTACTATAATATTCGTTCGTACTATAATATCGTGTAAATTATTAATTTACACATTTTTTTTTCTACAGACTAAACATATAAACAAAAAGTATTACATATAAACAAACGTGCAATCTCCTCCTTTTATGTTTGGAAGTTTAAAAGGAAAGGATTAAGGTAGAGCATATTTTATGTAATAATAACACATTAAGAAAATTATGTGTGTATATTTTTGTCACTAAGTTCCTCCTTAATTTATTTATCTTCAGATGGATTCTATAATGGTTTAGATTTACAATTTGAACGGTAAAAGCTTGTGTATAATAGTATTATTTGCCTATGCGCCTTCAAAACATCTCTCCATACGTATCTAATATCTTATTTCAAAAACATACAACAGTTTTTTATCAACTGAAATCAAAACGCTCTATAATCTCACGACAAATTAGTAGCTCTACATTATTGCTATTCACTCTCACAAAGGCTATACATTTTTCTGTTACACCGTAATCGAAAACTCTATCACAACTAACACACCAAGACTTGTTTCTATCTATAATTTTCAATTCATAAATAGATAGATTTCAAAAGGTATAAAAAAATAATAGTTACTAGTTATTAATATAATAAAATAATACTGGAATTCTGTAGAATTGAACTATTCAATTCCTCGATTTACAAATTCTTAAATTAATTGAACTAGATATGTACTCAATTTCGCAATAGAACCTACATAGTAGGAAAAATAAAATTAAACAAAATCCATTTTTGATATAGGTACTTACCTACGTACAAAAACACAATACTTACTTACTAAATATTTACTACGTCTACGCTATACACATAATTATCATTTATTTCAAATATTTATCAATTAACACTTACTCATAATATCGGTAATTGTTTATCTTTCAGTAATTCTGACGAAACCAGATTTTCCTCTGAAACTCCCGAACCGATTATAGGAATTTTAAAAGCATATCTATTATCTAATGAAAAAGAAAAATTGGGGACATAATCTATTCACAGTATGTCATTTATTTATTGTACAAACATGAATGGACAAAGCAGAAAAAGAAAGAACAATATCACAAAAAGGCATCATTTGTACAAAAGGCGGCCTTATTGCTGAACAGCAATCTCTACCAGGCAACCTGGTAGGAAAGGAAACGTATGAAGGTCGTAAGGGATAGCACAAAATAAATGATTATAATTACAATTACATATATAACAATACATTGCAATATGTTACTTTAAGTGTCCGATATGAAAAAAAAGAATTAATTAATTATGCACACATGTATGTCGGAATCATGAATTTCACTGATGTTACCCCAAATCTCGCTGAGCTGAATCGACGAACAAACTAAATTCTCAAATATTTCCTGTTTGTAATAAATAAATACCTATATAAATCCAATTCTAAGAAACTCGAAACTACAAAAAATGTATTTCTGTACATAGATATAAGTAAGTGTGTCTGACCTAAAATATAGCTATATCTCTAGAGGGGTCATCTGATATAATGCTACACGAGTCCTCATTAAAGAGAACATTATTTATTGCTCCCCTCTGAATATTTAAGTTATTTTATTTGCACAGCCAGAAATAGCCGTATTTATTTAAATACTAGCTTTTCGCCCGCGTTTTCAAAGAAAAATCCCCATAGTTTACGTTCCCGTGGGATAAAACCTATCCTATGTGTTATCCAAGTTACCCTCTATATGTGTGTGTATGGGTAAATTTCATTTTAATCGGTTCAGTAGTAGGTACTTGCATGAAAGACTAACAAATATAACACATAAGATCCATCCTCACAAACTCTCGCACTTATAATATTACCATAGACAAATATAACCTAATTACTAAGTAGTAGGTTGTATACGTAGTAGATATTATTTCTAGTCTGTGCTAGTAGGATAGGATAGGAAGAAGGATAGGATAGGATAGGATTATTTTGTTTAGTAAGCTTCTCGCTCACCTTGAGATTAGGTTATTGATTTACATATAAAGATGGCAAAAAAATCACAGCGCTTCTTACACTGCTGCTTATGGGCGGCGGTGATCACCTAAGGTCATCAGGCATCGCCAACTCAATTGCTGATTGATCGTTGGGCGATCGTATTTATTATATTTAGTATTATTTTTTTTTCGCTTACTTATATTAAAACTATTCGGCTGCAGACTTTCCAGCCAAGGTTTGTTAAAAACATTAATTTATCGTATTTTTATTTACATAATATTACAATTAATCATTCTAATAGACAAGTGGCGACGCTTGCAGTTTTGTGACGTCAAAGCGTTTGACGTTTGACGGCATCAGTTTTTGCCTGTGCCGACTGCAGTGGACATGTGGCGACGGCTGAAGTAGCCTCTGCCGTTCGCAACTTGCCGTTCGTCTGTTAGAATGCTTAGATTCTCTATCATCAAGTTTGTCATGAAAATATAGAGTCGTACTAAAATATAAACTAGACGTCAGTTCTCCTAAAATATCCATAATCTTATAATCCTCACTATAAAGAAATTTAAATGAATCTGTTCCCGACGAGTACATACATTCCGGGGGTCTTCAAGTGTAGTGTCAGAATGCAGGCTACCTTCTAGGGAAGGTCTTACTATCAAGCGTGATTGTGTTTCCCTATCACTATCATCACTATCACTACATAGTATAAAACAAAGTCGCTTTCTCTGTCCCTATGTCCCTTTGTACGCTTAAATCTTTGAAACTACGCAACGGATTTTGATGCGGTTTCAAGAGGAAGGTTTATAATATGTATAATAACATCCATTAAATAGTGGAGAAGTACTGTTATTTTTGAGGTTTCTAATGTGATGTCGTAAAAAATTACATTTTTTCCGCTTACATTGCAAACGCAGGCTGAACCCTACCGCCGGGCGGTGGAACGGGGAATTTAATCCATCGTCCGGTGCGGTGAGGCGGCCTGAGACGTGTTCCGCTCATGCCGCCAACGGGAGGGAAGAGCAGGCAAACCACCTTTCCTGTTCTTGGCTTGCGCCTGGCCTGGAGATGGGCTGCCGCCGAGGGGGTCGCGGAAGAATTCTAACAAATACCCGTGGCCCCATCATTAAAGCGGCTCGACGGAACACAGTGGGGTTTTAGTCGGTAAGAATCCGACATAACCCACGGCTCCTTCCCCGGGGGCCGTGGGTATCTTTGGAAGATTTCCCCACTATAAAAAAAAAAAAAAAAAAAAAAAGGCTGAACCCTACCAAAATAATGTACCAAGTATTATACACATCACTACATAGTATAAAACAAAGTCGCTTTCTCTGTCCCTATGTTTCTTTGTACGCTTAAATCTTTGAAACTACGCAATGGATTTTGATGCGGTTTTTTTTAATAGATAGAGTGATTCAAGAGGAAGGTTTATATGTATAATAACATCCATTAAATAGTGGAGAAGTACTATTATTTTTGAGGTTTCTAATGTGATGTCGTAAAAAATTACATTTTTTCCGCTTACATTGCAAACGCAGGCTGAACCCTACGAGTTTTATCAAAATAATGTACTAAGTATTATACACATTGAAAAGGTCTACAGAAAAGTCCGCGGTAGTATATGTCTATCTCTTATGGATAACCCACAATAACTTTTTTTTGTCATTTACTTTTTACGACAAATAATGGCTAATTTTCGAAGCGATTTTAACCAATACAGCATTAATCCTTAACCAATTAAATACCTTGAATACATTGTCCATTTAATATAGATCTATATGGCCCTTTACACCGTATGATTTAAGTGAATATTTTCGAAGATATTACAGATTTAAAAATTGCGGGACGTAGCGTTTGCGGCGGTACCGGCCGGCCGCCAGCTATATAATATTTTATACCAGTGCGAAGCCGGAGCGGGCCGCTATATTTTTATATACAACGTTCACAGTTTTTCTGTAGTGTATTTAGTATCAGCAATGCACCCGTGCGAAGCCGGGGCGGGTCGCTAGTTGTCAATAAAAACCTACATATTTATCAATATCACACCTGTAGTAGTGCTTAGAGTAAACTATTTTTATAAGTTGAAAGAATAAATTCTTTCACGCTTTTTGCATGAACGTGTTTTCACTTAGAAACTATTTTTGTTGCTCCGTTTAGAACACAATGATGATTGTTTTGCAGCACAGACAAGAATCACAAAAGTGCTCTCACATAAGGGTAGGATTTTATCAGATCTTTTCGACCATGACCTAGTTGCTGAGAGCATAACTATCAGAATAAGAAAAAGTGCTGACGAGACCTTGCCGTATTGTTATTTTCACTTTCAAGAATTGCTAACGTAGGGGAACAGAGCGTGAATAAACATACATATAAAAAACTGTATTTTTCTAACAATATCTTCTCGCGATAAGTTCAAGTAGTAAGTACCATGTTATCGCCTATCTTACGACCATTACGAAATTCGCTTATTTACTGCAACGTAGTAATACCCGTTTGGAAAATTGTTAACAAGGAAAATCATAACAAAAATATTTCAATTATATTTTTAGGTGTGTTATTAATTGTTGAAACATAATATGTTTTGTTGTATCCATGATTCATCACAATATTTTATATAAATTACTAGCGGTCCGCCCCGGCTTCGCCCGTGGTACCTACATGTTTAAACTATCCTATCTCTCAAGTTGGATCGAACTGCACATGGTGTGCGAATTTTATTATAATCGGTTAAGTGGTTTAGGAGTCCATTGAGGACAAACATTGTGACACGAGATTTATATATAAGAAGATGTAATATGATGTACCTATGCGTTGCGTTATATTAGGTATACTAGGTACATATATTATAACAACGAAAAAGTCAGGTACCTGTGCAGTACAAGGATTTGCTTTATTCTATATGGTCTCCTATCACAGAAATCTTGTCTCTTCTTTCATGAAAATGCTTAACCTGCCGTGGTATAATGAGCACAGCCAAAGACAGAGTTATTCGTATCGGTCAGTCTTGGTAAACAATAGCTTTTACTTTCTGGAGAAAGCCTGTTAAAAAGGAAAATGTCGGTATATATATCTTGTATGTTTAACAATGAATAACAGTAATCATATAATAATATGCTTTATTACAAACAATAGGTACTTTTATGATTAAATAAAGCTTTAAGAATATACGTACCTATAGACTAGGTACCTAATAAAATTATAGTATCTACCTTGATTTAAATCAGAAGTTAAAAAACGTGGAAGTTGATCATTGAATTTCATTAGAAATTTAATATTAGGTGTTGAAGAAACTTTACCCGCGGGAAAAGTACTAATAAGAGGAAAGGCGCGAATTCACATATACGTCACTGCTAGAGTTTATTTATAGGTCTTTATAACTCTGCAATGTCAATTTTATAGCATGGGCTCTAGAGAAGAAAATCATCTATTCCAGTATGAAACGGTCACGGAATGAGGCTTATTTAATTAAAGATTAATGAAATAAACCTTATTCCATGGTATTAAGTACAATTTCAGGGGTGATGCTAGAGAGAAAGTGCTTTACGATCATGTGGCAGTTGTACGTCGACGCAGATGATGCGGTACCCGTGGTTAGAACCAGCGATCTCAGCTGGCAGTAGAGCTTCGTTCGCTCGGTCACAAGGACCTGTCTGTCCCCGTTTTCCTTCCGGGCGATACTTACGCGACCACATTCCAATCGCGCGTTGGTAAAATACGTGTCTTTAACAAATGAGGACAAAAAACATTTAGTGTGTTCAAAATTGAAACATTAGTGCGGGACCAAAGGTAGAAATATTTGTTATCATTATGTTAAAAGTTTAAATAAACTAACTGCAATTTTTTTAAACTTTATATCAATCAATTAGTTGTGAATTATAAATATGTAAAAGATTCAATAAAGTAAATATATATCGCGCAAATAGGTACTATGTTTATCGACTTTTCAAATTAATGTTAAATCTAGGTAGCTATGATAATATTTTGTGCAATTATGTGCTTATCTTATTTATTTTGAACCTGAACTAATTAATCTGATTTATGATGTATAAATAAGTGCAGGTGCTCACTTAACTAATAAAATTATTATGAGTTCTTTAGTTTCATTTCATAGTGAAAAAAGTAATATTTTCTATAATGTTTTATCTCTTAACAGTAAATATTCTAATTCTAATATAACTAATTAAAGGATTTATCTATTACATATTTTCAAATGAAACCCTCATAGACAATCATTGTTAAGTACCTACTTACGTGTTTTTTTAAATTAAAAAAAAATGAGTTTTACTGTATTTGTTATTTAACGTACGAACTGTAGATAGACAAAATAATTAATAATATAATATTTACTAGCGACCCGCCCCGGCTTCGCACGGGTGCAATGGCGGCCGGCCGGTACCGCCGCAAACGTTACGTCCCGCAATTTTTAAATCTGTAATATCTTCGAAAATATTCACTTAAATCATACGGTGTAAAGGGCCATATAGATCTATATTAAATGAACAATGTATTCAAGGTATTTAATTCGTTAAGGATTAATGCTGTATTGGTTAAAATCGCTTCGAAAATTAACCATTATTTGTCGTAAAAAGTAAATGACAAAAAAAAGTTATTGTGGGTTATCCATAAGAGATAGACATATACCATCGCGGACTTTTCTGTAGACCTTTTCAATGTGTACAATACTTAGTACATTATTTTGATAAAACTCGTAGGGTTCAGCCTGCGTTTGCAATGTAAGCGGAAAAAATGTAATTATTTACGACATCACATTAGAAACCTCAAAAATAACAGTACTTCTCCACTATTTAATGGATGTTATTATACATATAAACCTTCCTCTTGAATCACTCTATCTATTTAAAAAAAAACCGCATCAAAATCCGTTGCGTAGTTTCAAAGATTTAAGCGTACAAAGGGACATAGGGACAGAGAAAGCGACTTTGTTTTATACTATGTAGTGATTCTTGAAAAGGAGTAGGTCATTTCATAGACTGTTTTTCGATCTGGGAAGTACTTTTTATATTCAAAGTATGTAGGTACTTACTACTTAGTTCTATTTAAAATAATGAATCGTTTGGTATATCACGTGTGGAGGCATTGCTTAGCAATTCAAATCAGATTTGTTAAAAACTTTCACTGAACAAAAAGTGTGCTGCATTGTTTGTTGATAGTCACGATGTGAAAATCAAGAGTTTCAATAAATAAGTACCTATATGTGTTATGTAGAGTCGTCTTTTACTGGTTTGATCACTTGTAGTAATTATATCATCTGTGTTTTGATCTATAAATATAGGGAGCACTTAAGATCTTTTTAAAATCCAATCCATATTTAACTTGACCTAAATTCAATTAATTCGGAACCGAGTCTAAAAACTTTATCATTACTAATCACTACATAGTATAAAACAAAGTCGCTTTCTCTGTCCCTATTTCCCTATGTCCCTTTGTATGCTTAAATCTTTAAAACTACGCAACGGATTTTGATGTGGTTTTTTTAATAGATAGAGTGATTCAAGAGGAAGGTTTTAGTATATAATTTATTGGGTTTTAGACAAAGCGGGCGAAGCCGCGGGCAGTAAGCTAGTAGAATATAAAACAAGAATTTTAGAAAAAAAATATTTTTGTTACAAATACAAGTAAACGCACTAAGGTTATCTATAAACGTTATAACTTATACCGTTATTAAATAGTAAAAATAAAGGTTATTATAGCTTTCATTTTTTAAATAGACAAATCAGCATTAAAAATAACTCTTAAATAGTAGATAAATACCTACCTAGGTATAGTTTATCTTATTCACTTTATCGAATTGGTAATTGCTTGTCCTACTATCGATTTTTCAAAACGAAAAAAAATATCCGTTCTAATTTCCCAGTTCCCAAATAGGTACCTACTTATTCTAGTAATGCTTACAGATAAAATGAATTGAAGTTCTATGTCTTATTTTATTACTTTATTCTTAACTTTATTATTGAAATTCCCACGGGTCACGGATGCATACCAATTGTATGCCTGTTCGGCACAGAACACTATTACTCCTGTTCGGTAGTTAGGTTATTCCAATCTGGATGATGCACTTCTACATATATTAGTCCACTAACCTAGTGACCTTCGATTAGACCGGTCGAATCTTTCCCACAGACTTGTAATAACATCCGAAACTCGTTGAGTGAGATAAAATGTACGTTTTTGTTTACCTATACCTACTGTTGCCGCGAACATTTTAATACAAAAGAGCAACTTTATACAACAAAAATATAACTAGCATATAGATTTTTAGAGCATATAAATATAGGGTAATATTTATGAGTATCGCCTTACAAATATTATAAAATTTATAATATTTGTAAAGGCGATACTCATAATATTCAGAACGAACGACCTTGAAATATAATATTTAATATTATTGCCATAATGTATTAATGTACCCTCGGGACCTTATTCTAGTTTGAAACATAAGTCTGGGTTTTAAATTGCTATGTTAGGCAAAACTTCTAACTTAAGTAATTGCTAGCCAATTCAACCAAACATAACCGACTTCAGAAATGACCTAGAGCCCTTTGTACTACGAGAATATAATATTATAAACCTGTATACCTACACAATTATATTGACTATATATATTAAACACCAATTAAAGATCATCAGCTGAGAATCATTAATTATTATTTTAAACTGTCATATACTTATATCGCCAAAAATCTCTTATTCTGTTCTTCCTTAGTGTTCATCATCCTCAGTCCTCTGAAAAGCTACAAATTTGTATAGTTAATAATAAAAAATACTTTCAGATGGGATGGAAAAGGGATGCTGTTCGAGTCGTTCTTCTGTTGACGCTAGTTGGAGCAACATGGGCCCAACAATCTCCGGATACAAGCTATTTGTCCGGTAAGTTGTTCAGGTTATAATATACTTAGGTACTTGTAAGTGGTAGTTCGCCCAATCGTAGGGTTCAAAGTCAAAATTATAAATTATCTAATATAATTCATAGTATGTATAATAGAGACATTATAGTTATACCAACTTACATTTTAAGATACTAGGTTAATGTTGACTTTTTAGTGGTTATTTTTGGAATGAGAATTAATATTCCTATTCGATATTACCTAGTAAATAATTAATTTTATTAAATTCATGCTTTGTATAAATAATAAATATACTTATCAGAAAATTAAATATTTATGTTACTCTTAATACATATATTCATAATAATGAAAAAATGAGTGTGTGTGCAGAGCACACGTGTAAGAAGTGAAAATTCTTTGGCTAGACTCAAATCTTACCAAAATCGTCGCCTTACTCCATGACGTGACGGTATTGCAACGACGCGACCTTGAAATTTTACTCTCAACGCGCCTAAAGAAGTTTCACTTCAAAAAAAAACAAAAGTGTAACTTACTAAATTGTATAATTGTGTAGCTTTTGAAAAAGTAGGCCAACAATAACGGTAAACTATACTAAAGCTGGTACGCAAACTAACGTGACCAGTATCATTAATTTTAATAGTTATATGTACATAATTACATATATAATCAAATAAATCTTGATTCAGAAGCAGACCTTTAATGGTATTAATAATGCTCTATCATATTAAAATAAAACAACGTACAGAAAGTACCTATACCTACTAGTCAGCGAAAATCTAAGAGCGAAATTAATAAAAAAAATCGTGTTTGATAGTTTACTTAATAGCACCGTGTGATATGTATTTTGTTATCAGGAGAAGATGCGACAAACCGAAGTGAGTTAGAATCACGGGAAGGAGGACCGGAATTGGAATTTCAGTATCATGACCATGATCAGATGACGAGATATCTGCGCGCAGTTTCCGCTAGCTACCCCGCCCTGACTGCGCTCTATTCTATTGGAAAATCTGTACAAGGTAAATTTAATAAGTATTAATTACCTATACACAATTACATCGTAATCGTTATTAGATAATCTTCTTGAATAAAGTTCTATTTTGCCTTTTTTTCAGCTTATGTGTAGGTACTATACACAGAACAGGTACTATATATTATGTAGTTTTTGAAAATAGATACGGATGACGGAGTGTCAGAGTTAATCAATTACAAACGCACAAAAATATAGTTTTCCTTATACATAAGAATTAAGAACCATATTAAATAATTAGTATAATAACTTAGGTCGCGATCTGTGGGTGATGGTGGTATCAGCATCACCGTATGAACACATGATCGGCAAACCTGACGTCAAGTATGTAGCGAATATTCATGGCAACGAGGCTGTAGGGAGAGAACTGCTCCT
The DNA here is from genome assembly GCA_029959065.1 of Colias behrii. NCBI lineage: Eukaryota > Metazoa > Arthropoda > Insecta > Lepidoptera > Pieridae > Colias > Colias behrii. The sequence continues at coordinate 5,023,048 of JARWMC010000013.1, forward strand.
GCATCTTATTCAGGTAATTACTTACCTATTATGTAAACATTGCAGTAATAGCTTCGATTTCTATCTCAGTCTATTATGTATGTACCCCCATAGAAACATCTAACTAATTACTCTGAGTTACGTTTAAAATTACGACATCTAGTTGTCACTTATTTCCTTTTACGTTGCTGGAGCGAATCGAGGAGAATCCATCTCTTACAAAGTATCTAAAAAAATTGTAGGTACCTACATGCATTTAGAAGTATCATTTACCTACATTGACTTTCGATTTTAATTAATAAGGAAATAAACTGTGAAATCGTGCTCCAGAAACATTTATTGGATAGCACAACAGTATTAACATAAATTATGCTTTCATTAAGCTTAGTCATGCATAGAGCAGCACTAAGCTCAGGCAGATTAACACTATATTATAACTAAATACATTGTATTATGGTTACAATATTATTAGAGTCAGAAACCAGATAATATTAGAATTCAAACTGAATCATCCATAGCAGCGCACGAGTGCTCATTCTATTCTCTCGAATCCGCGTAAATCGTATACAATTATTAGCAGCATTTAAAGTGTTCCCAGTTGTCCCATATCGTATCATTATTAGCAGTATTTAGCGCGACCTATATACAGTCCCATTACAGTCCACTATGGCACTATCGAAGTAATACGTAAACCGTACAACATAGGTACCTACTACGACCAAACAGTGTTGGTAAGTTTGTTAAATTTTGATGAACTAATTAATTGATATATAATCTACATTTTTCAGTACTTGGTCACGTCATATGAAAATGATTCGTATATCAAATGGTTATTAGACAATACACGAATCCACCTAATGCCATCCATGAACCCGGACGGTTACTCAATATCGTCTGAAGGACAATGTGACACAATTCACGGCAGGTAAATTCACAATTATTTTATATCATCTGTATTCTTTTGTGAAGGCGACAATAAAATACAGATTGTAACATCAATTTAACAATGACGCTATCTTACATTATTTTACGTTGTTCAACAATTTTATTTAAATCCAATATTTAGAGCGTGACTAATAATACTATCACATAGGAATAGAACATTACAGACTATATAACAGACTATATAATAGTCCTATAGTCATAAGTGGTCATAATATATACGAAACTTATATACAATTGCTCCTTGATTGTTTTTAAACAATGAACAAATAAGTTTGTATATTTTTTAATTCAAAAATTTCGACATCCGACCTTATTGAATGCTAGATTTACACGTTATTAGCATTTAACCTATTAGGAGTTAGGTTATCGTGGTGACTAGTATAATGTTAATTACGTAGAATGATAAGTCAATCAACGCAATAAACAAAGTCAAAATAATTTCATGGAAATTAATTTCAGACATAATGCTCGTCGGTATGACCTGAATCGCAATTTCCCGGACTTCTTCAAAGCGAACACGAAACAGCCCCAACCAGAGACAGAGGCTGTGAAGGAATGGATCAGCAAGATCCAGTTCGTACTTTCTGGATCTTTGCATGGAGGAGCACTCGTAGCTTCATATCCATTTGATAATACACCTAGTTCTAGTAAGTATAATATAAGTGTATCAATATTATTTATTAATGCCCTTACATAAACTCTCTTTATTGTATAATGACATTACACACAGCACAGAGTTTGCAACTGTTAAGCTTTTTAAATTGATGTGATATTATGTGTCAAGTTTTATTGTAGTTTTAAATTATAAATCCTACATAGCATAATTGATAATTATTAAAGCTGTAGGAAAGTTAATTACTACCTATCTACCGACTATTCTTCTCTCTAATAAGCATGGCAAGTGGCGACGGCAAATGATCTTATTATTTTATTACATTTTTTTAAAGATACGTAGGTATCGCTAATATCTATCTACCACCTTAAGAATGGATTGTGGTTTTTAAAAAAAGAAATATGTAATTATTATTTGTCAAGTTATAGAAGGTAAGTATTAGAAAATAGCTTAGAATAGGAGCAAGTAGTTTTATACTTTTATTGTTATGGATCTGAAGCTCCTTGTTTTCCATGCTGCCTCTTAGGAATATGCAGGTCTTCGATACTGTGTTCAGGTAAAGTATGAAAAATAAAGGAATAATAATATGTCGTTATGATGATGCTTTCGATGTTTTTAATTTTTTATGTCTGAGTTGCATTCATGGATGAATTTTTAGAATGATTATTTATGATACCAACAGGGTAAGTTTCTATAGTTAGCAAGGAATTATATACCTACATAATATAAGTAACAAATAATCTAGCTTACTTATGATTTTTGTCCGCAGTAATTTGGTACTTACCTTTGTATAAAACTCTACATCCTAAAAAGCTAATTTAGGGATATACATATTTTGCAGATGTTATAACTTATAATCATTATAGAGAAGCTTGCATCTATCAATGTATTTTCGTCTTGTCATTGTGATTGCTTTATGTGATATTTGGCTTTCTTTGGTACTTATTTGTTATAAAAAAAAATGTTACAACCGTAATATTTAATAATATCTAGTTACTTCATCAATTTATGATAACAAATGTTAATGTTTTTGATACAGATACAGTAGAAATATCATTTCATCAAAATCTTAATGGCCCATAAAAATACGCAAAATAAGTATTTTAAAAGAAAAGATAAGAGAGAATGAGACGTAGAATCATCACATTTTTTTAATACTCGAACATAATATACATTATACACCTTAATATCCTATATCCATTGTATCAATACAGATGGTTCATAATCATACATAGGTATTATATTTACAAACTGATATTTGACATCAAGGATTACCTCAGATTTCAGAAACAAAATTACAACTATGTAAAACATCCTAAAGGAATACTATTAACGTCCAAATTTCTCCTGCATATCCCCTAAATGCAGTCTTCCAAAGCTACGCGCACTCGCCTTCCATCGCGCCAGACGACGACGTGTTCCGTCACCTGGCGCTGGTCTACTCGAACAATCACGCCAAGATGTCTCGTGGTGTGTCCTGCAAGAGTGGTTCTCCAAGGTTCGAGAAGGGCATCACTAACGGAGCAGCTTGGTACCCACTAACTGGTATGTTAATGACTCTACAATCAATTTAAAACCTGAATAATATTTTACTTCATTTAACTATTTTATATACCTGCCGAAACAGTTATATTATAAGATTGATTATAAGTATAACGCATCCGGCATCGTTATTGCATTTAAATGTTGCCAAATTATGCACATTGACATACAAGAAATATCGTTGATAGGTGGAATGTAAAAGCAAAACGCACCTTTGCGGCCAATACCTACTGATGAATGAGGAATTCGGTATTGATTCTAAAACTTTTTACATTTCTTTTCAGGGGGCATGCAAGATTATAACTACTTATGGCACGGCTGTATGGAAATTACGTTAGAAATCTCATGTTGCAAGTATCCTCCCGCACACGAGCTCGCTAAATACTGGCAAGATAATAAGCAGGTAAGACGATAGAAATCCACGGAAAGTCTATATTTATACACGTTCTTCGACAATAATTATTATTATAAAGAAAACGTGCTAATAACAATTATAAAAGCTTCTTCTAAAATAAAAATAAAAGATTTGTCCTAAATCTTACATTTTAACTAACTAGGTATGTTTAATAGGTTACCTATATCGTTAATCAATCCTAAGGTTTCTTTCATGATTCATCAAACTAACTTAATGATATTTTTTTTCAACCAGTCACTAATTAAATATCTGGCGGAAGCCCACCGCGGGGCTCACGGTTTCGTGATGGACGACAACGGCAACCCGGTGGAGCGCGCCGCCATCCGCGTGAAGGAACGCGATGTGACGTACCACACTACTAAGTACGGGGAGTTCTGGCGCATTCTGCTGCCTGGACGGTACCGGCTCGAGGTAAATAATCTATTGTATAATATTTATCTGTATAGGTATTAGGTATTAGGTAACGTGTTACATTTACTGCTTGTTTTTGTGTAATTGTAAACATCCAGATAAATGTTATTACAGATAGGTAAGTAATGAAAGGACGAAAGTAGGAAAGATTATTTTGAGATTTCAATAGGTGAATTGCCAAATGAAAAGCGAAGAAAAAAAAAGACGGGTTGCACTCCGGGAGTGCCGGCAGAAGTGAAAACTTGATTATTAACGTTCAGCATGTTTGATATTTTGGAATGGTATCCGTCTTACGCATGGAATATAAAGGCCTAAAAAAAATCCGTCTTACGCTTTTTCGATCAGGCCACGTGTCCTGACGCGAGTTTAAGATTTCATACCTAACGCCGCTAAAGAAGTTTTCACTTCAAAAATTATGTTATGCTCGAGTCAAAAATCACTTTAAAATATCCGTTATCAAGCGGTATTTTCTAAATGAACTCATATTTTAGCATTCATTAACGATATTACCGTTACTTTACAGGTCTCCGCGGAAGGTTATCTGCCGCAAGAAGTAGAATTCTTTGTAATCGATAGCCACCCGACGCTATTAAACATTACATTGCATTCTGCCAAAGTACGTATAAAATATTTAACTACAATGTACATAAAATAGTTTAAGCTGTGTAAATATTTAAATAGAACAATATTAACAATCTATTGGGATTCTAATTTCTAAATTTACAAACGCTCAATGTTTACCAAATATTTTTTGAGAGCCTAAAATTTATCAAATGGAAATGGGAAGTAAATATTTTATTAGCTAGATAGATATTTGGTATTTTCATTAAACTTGATTAAGTTAAAAATGGCTCCAAATTTGTGCATCATTAGGTAATAAAAAAATCTCTTGAAATAGCAAAACACTGACGTGAATTAGTCAGCTCGAAATAAATAAATAATATTGTAATGTACAAAAATTGCATGAGGATGTAGGTATTTGATTCAGGTGTAAAATGTTGTATATAATATTTTGGTGTGGATTAGCTTTATGTTGCACTTTAGGGGTTCCCGCCATCTGGGGCGATGGCCAAACAGAAGCAGACTCGAAGACCAAATATGAAAGCTACACCTTCCAAGAAACAAGAGCCCATCTCTTTTCCTCAAGAATAAATACTTTCAACCTCGATCGAGATTGTATGACTTTGATTAAAATCATTTTTAGGTTAATTTTTTGAATCATGCCAATTAATTCATCATGAAAATCATCACACGATTTAAAAAAATCGCATTAGTCTTAATTAATTAGCAACTCATTGCATGCTAATGCCACAAATATACATTTCTATATTTTCACATAATTTTCAAAATCGCACCATCTGCATCACATCGCTTCCCCATTTATTGCATTCCTATCAAATAGAGGTATAACGCTTGGCTTCACAAACGATAATCTGCTTATTTTCTGGGTCATTTTCTAACATATTGGTATTATTTGCGTCGATATAGTAGTACTATAAGTCAATCTCATTTTTATCCTGTTTACATCTTTTCATAAAATTGGATGCTCGAGAGTCTAACGTGTTGTAATTATACTCAAAAAGCTTTTTAACTAATTCGTAGACATCATTTTTAATTAAAATTGCTTTATTACATATAAATATTTTTATGTTCGGTTTCTGAGTTACATAAGTATGTAGAGTATTAGCACAGATAATATAATGAATTAGAGGTAATATTAGATATTTGTGATATAAGCTAAACCGCTCTGCCGATTTCTACCATATTAGAAGTACATTTTAATCAAGCAGTTCTACTTACCTATTTGTCAAGCTTAAACCAAATTGATCTAGATGTTTTTATTAGTCACTTTTTTCTATTTCTTTGAATGTTTTATAAATTACATTTACATAATTATCTTATACTTTACGTATGTGAATTGTGATTGCAGCGTATAGACGGTGGACCATACAACCGGCCGGCGGGGCCTCCCCGCCCGCCTCCCGCACCCGCGCCCTCTCCTGGACTCTTTTCAACTTTCACAAACTCTATCAATAGTTTCGTCTCTAGTATTTTTGGATAAGTTTGAATTTAAAATTTAATTTTATCGGTATGAAAGATATTCTCAAAATATGCTACCTACTACACCTACCGATTAGATATAAGTTAAAATGTCAGTTAGGATCTCTATAGGGTAGATATTTATCAAATCTTGAATATTCTAAAATTTATTTACTAATTGCTAGACTCAACAATGTTTAAAAATTAAAAGTGTAGAGTAAGCTTTTTTATTTACCGGACCCATTTTAAACTTGTTTCATTAAGGGCCGATTTTTCAATCCCGAGATAAACAGTCTAATAACTACCCCTCGAATAGATTTATTCAATTATTTATCTAACTCATAACGGCTCGCCTATTTTTCAATCGTGATTTATTTGATGAATAACTATCTGACCAAATATTTCCATATTGGCAGCTCTGCTCTCGGAGTGGCGAAACAAACATATTAAATTAGTCAGGTTAGAGCGGGATAGAGTCAACTCTTGCAATTTGTCAACAACCGTCATTATGACTCACGTCAGGAGTGCATTTTAAGTTTGTCTTGTATTGCTCTTTCTTCTATGATTGTTGATTGTTGTTTTGATTCGAGTAAAGAGTTTGGTTATATTTGTGTTTCAATTTATATATTTTACGATGGAAACGACATACTTAAAGGCAGCGTTCGGCTAATTTTCAATGGCATGGTCATCAGTACTATCAAAAACATCAATTTCAATATGATTTTAATTGATAATAATTATATAGAAAGAGGTTTAATTGTTAATAATTCTACGCTCTATGTTATGACATACCAAAATATCCCAAATTTGACGCATCAGTTGTCAACTCAAACGCCTAACCGTCGAATAGCGCGCTATCTGGCCGTTGGAGCGGCAAATAGATTTATTCCTCAAATAACGTAGTTATTCGATAGATAAGTCCTATTCGTCTATTGAAAAATTGAATATTTTGTAAACTGAAGAATAAAGTCTATCTAGCTGTTTATCTGGGCATTGAAAAATCGGCCCTTAGACTTTTAAAATTACTTATGACGATTCTAATTTAAGTTACTTTAAAAGTTAATTTGTAGCTCATCAAGTTACGTTACGCTGATTCATTAACAAAAAAAATACTAAGATAAATATGTTGAAACCAATGTCTTTCAGATTATTATTTAACTCTGAGTTCTCAAACTAAAATAATTTAGCTAGATTGGTCCGTATAATTGTGATTCAAAATCCTACAATCATCTAGTTTCAGGTTTTATTAGTAAAATATTTATTGGTAGTATAGTTGTGTACCTATAATATATTACATAATAAATATGTATATATATAAATATAGAACTCAATATAAGTTATTTTTAATATTTATTAAAAATTACTATTATACATATTGTACTTAAGTGCTTGTTTTAAATGCGTAGTATAAAGCGTTAGCGTACTTATTACTTCATATTCCTATTGTTATACATTGTATCTATGTAAAACTGCGTCTTCGCTTCAGGGACCACTGAAACATCATGTTGTTATCTGAACTCGGCTCAACCGGTAAAACCGGAGTTATAGAATTAATTTAGGTACTATCCATTAAGTACAGTATTATCGAAAGTGATAAGTTAATAAATACTACCACACATATATTGAAGTTTTTTACTTGCCTACCTATATAATATATTTAGATATATTAATGACCATTTAACAAACAACCCTCATTTTTCAAAAGTCGTAAAAGTTAATAACTGACATTTACGAGTGTCTGGTCTCCTTTAGTTATCATTAAAGCCTTGTTACACAGTAAAACCATTCTTGATGACATCATCTAACTATGCTATACTAGGTATCCTTATAATTTTCACTTTCACACCTAAGTTACTACACATACCTATCCTCTTGTTTTATTACAAGTATACTAATCAAGATACTAATATAATATATAATAATATCTCATAATTGTTATCTATCAGCAATACGTCAAACGACTAACTTTTGACGTGACAACGTCTTATAATTCGATAGCGCCGGCTGCACGCACGAAAAAACATGACTCATGCGGCGTTACCTCGCTCTGAGGCGTTCCATGTAAGGCTTGAAGTGCAAGCGAGAGCGCGGAACGAGCGACAAAGAAGCACAATCGGACGTTGTCTCGTTCAACTATCGTCAGTAAACCGACTTTACAGACAACCAATTTTTTTTAATTTAATTTATTTTCGCTGTTTGCTCAAACTAGTTAATGTACGAGTAAATGAAGTTCTTTAAAGAAAAAAATCGAAAAAACATGCGAAAGTTTTTCTAATATTGGTGCTTTAAACGTGACAGGGCGAACAATATAGGCTCAAATAAATAATTCTTCTACCTATTTCGTTTTTGTTTACAATACGGTAACAACATTTTATTTAAATAATTCGTACGTCGTGCAAACCAGCAGTGGACTAGTTAAAGGAACTGTAAAACAGTACAATGGATTTCACTTCTATTCGTTTCAAGGCATACCCTACGCTGAAAGTCCTACAGGAGAAAAAAGATTTGCCGTAAGTTTTCTCTTTATCTTTAAAAATAGTTGTTTATTTCCCTGTCACTTGTATTTAATATTATGCTAGGGATAATGTGATTAATTTATTACATATTATATAAAAAAATCGAATAAGACCATATCGATATGACAATTACATTTCTTCCGACATGACAAGCAACTTTGTTAAAGTGGTTTCCCTTGTTAAGGGCTCCTGATAGCCCCTAATATAAGTTGTATAATATTAGTCTCATTCAGAAAGCGAATAAAATTAATCTAGTATGGTTCTACTTACAATAAAATCTCCTAGCAAAATCCTAACCCATAATCGTTTTGTACAGCCACCAATCCCGAAGAAACCTTGGGCAGATATACTCGATGCCACTCGTGAAGGACCAGTTTGTCCACAAATATATATGGTGTATAACAGGTCACAAATGAACGAAGACTGTTTATTCATAAATATTTATGTACCAGCTAACACAACAAATAAATTAATGCCGACTCTAGTGAATATCCACGGGGGTGCATATTCCATACTATCGGGAAATATTGACTACATGTATGGGCCACAGTTTTTATTACAAAAAGACATTATTTACGTATCAATGAATTTCAGGTGAGTTTGATAAAATGCGTCTATAGTATTCAGAATGAATAATAATTAAAGACTAAAATGCATCTCTAACTCTGAGCCAAACCTTATCAATTGATGTTTGTACTACTGTACAATAAGTAAACATAATATTATGATTATGCACACATGATGATTATATTATCATTTATATATACATAATTTAATTGGTGAAAAACCATTTTATTGAAGCGATATTCAGAACAATTAGCATAAAACCTATTATAAATAAAATTGAAGTGTGTAGCATTTCAAAATAACTGTGATTTCGCATACGAGTCGAGTCGAGCTAAACCCAAATTTTTTTTCTTTCTCATTTTTCTATTTCTCTTTGAAACTCTTTCTCTGGAAGGTACCTCACTCTTTTTTGATTTATTATGCAATTAACGCAATTTTAGTTTTTAGATTACATGCATTTGGATTTTTATCACTTGACATTAACGAAGCTGCAGGAAATGCTGCAGTTAAAGATATCATACTTTCGTTACAATGGGTAAAACGAAACATTATTTATTTTGGTGGAATCAATAAACAGATAACATTAATTGGTAACAGCTCCGGAGCTTCGTTAGTACATTTATTGATGTTTTCAAAAAAATCAACAGGGCTTTTTCACCAAGTAATACTTTTAAGTGGTACAACGCTAGGGCGCAGATTATTTTCCAAGTACCCTAAGTATATTGCATTTCTATTAGCACAAGAGCTAAATATAAATGCAAATAATTCAAGGGATTTAGTACGCAAACTAAAAGAAACCGACGCCTTTGACATAGTTGATGCTTACTCACGTATGAAGTATGGCGACCATAATATTTTAAGAACATACTCAACGCTTGCTCCATGTGTTGAAATAAACTCTACAGAAGCAGTAATAAACGTCGATCCGATGAAAGTATTGAACGAAGGATTACCACAAAATGTGAGAGTTATTACAGGATTCAACACAAACGAGGGACTTTATATGTTACCGCACATAAAGAAGAATTATAAAGAACTTTTCAAACTGATACAGAACCCCGAATCTCTTATACCGTCAGATATAGAATATCCACATGGCCCAAAAGCAAAGAAACTGGCAGACTCTATATTGGAATTTTATTTTGGAAAAACCAAGCGGACCGGCAATGATTCTTCCATATCTCAACCAGGGGCGTAGCTACCGCCGTATCTGCCGTATCAATTATACGGGACCCCCGCGCCAAGGGGGCCCCCAACGTGCGTAAGCAAAAATTACTAAAAACTTCCCAATTTTTTCTTTCAGAAATGACAAAAGTCAAAAAAAGCAATTTTCTGGCCTCCTGTGTGTATATTTAATTTGAATTGTTTGTAAAAATTTTGGAATAAGTGACAGATAGATAATTATGATGAATAAATATTTCTTTTAATTTTATACAAACATTTTTTTTTCTTTTGTGAGAAATCTTTACCCTTCCTAAGGGCCCCCAAACAAATTTTTATACGGGGCCCCGCCAAGGCACGCTACGCTTCTGATCTCAACTACAATGTTTAATCGAATACATTACAGATATACAGTATATTTATTCTATTGATTATTGGGTCAAAAAGCATAAGGCTCGAAATGATAGTAAGGAATTATTTCTTTATGAATTTGCATTTGATGGTGAATTGAATTGGGCAAAGTGTAATTATGGTATACATGCCTCAGGAGTAGCACATGCAGATGAGTTGGGATACATCTTTTTAACTGAATGTACTAAGCGTTATTTTGACGACGGTATTATGGAAAAGAGAACGAAACGAATGTGGCGTGTAATGCAAGATTTATTCAGTAACTTTATCAAATTTGGGTAAGATCATAAATATCATCTTCTATTAGTTTGTGATAGATGATCAATGTTGGCTTTGGATTATAAAAAAATAATGTAACAAAGGATAAATATTTCTTTAACTGATTAACAGTTTTTGTCATTACTTTTTTTTTTTTTTTGTTAAATTTCCAGATTAATATTTTTCTTCATTTTAACAAAGTGATCTCAAATAGCTCACCCACTATTACTGTAAATTAATATAGTGAAAATAAAAGCACGTAGACGCCAGGATTTTAATTTTGTTGGACGTTATTTATTTTCATTTATTAACTTTTTATAAAGTTAAATGTTATCTTTTTTAAATAGGAATCCGACCCCTCCGGACTATGGCATGATTTGGCCGGAATATGGTAAAAACAGAAATTATGTTCGATTAAATGACGTAATTGAAGTATTACAATGTCACACGGCTAAAAGAGCGAAAGGTATGAAATTTTGGGATGATGTGTATAGTGAATACAAAGATTATGTTAATAATGGAGGTGTTTTGGAAATAAATATGATGCCCTAAAATACTATACTTGTTTAACTTTTTCCATTAAACAAATACATATTTAAATACTTTTGAGAATTTTTCAAATCATAGAATTGATCTAAAATTCTCTGTTTGGTACATTGATTTAAGATAAAAAAGAAACCCAAAAATAATTTTAAATTAATTTATTTTTTTCACCATAATTTTAATTTTAACACACTATCTTACGCTCTAAGTTCACCAATGTTAACTTTCTCTCTTGCTTCTTGAAAAGCGGCTATAAGAGAGGCTAATTCTATCCGCTCGCTACAACCACTCGCAAGACGAGCTTCCGAATCTGCCATCTTTATAAGCAATGATATCAACACTTCGGGGGGTAATTTCACTGAAAAAAAAATAACAATTTTTTAATGAAATTAGTAAATAAATAAATTATTTATTTGCAATTAAACGTGGTTTATAATTAATTTAGTATTACAGCATGTTCAGCCGCCATTTATCAGCATGCAAATTTATATGTCATTTAATTCTATTGTTTAATAAACAAAAAAAATATATTTATACAACTATACGAATTTAAAATAATGCATATTCTATGATACTTACATCTTTGAATAATCGTGTGAATCTCTGTCAATATATCACCCAGCGCCAAACCCTTAGCTATTTTTAAATCTTGAATATCTGGTAGAAATGTTTAAGGACACAATGCTTTTACAATAATTAAATGAGCAGCTAATAATTTAACAAATATATCCCAATATAGATAACTTGAACAAACTTAAATCAACCACCTGTATTTTACTTTGTTTCTTTTTTATTTCATCAAACCCACGTTGAACCAATTGCTGTAAATGTGTATGGCAAAAAGGATGATCAAAATCAAATCGCAATCACAACCATACATTCGAATATCAAACTAAAAAAAAAACCTCTAATATGTATTTGACATAACATAAAAAAGAGCGTGTGTGCCGAGCACACGTGTCTGAAGTGGAACTTCCTTCGCAAGTTTCAAAGATACCAAAATCCTCGCCATACTCCATGACCTTGAATTTTTCTCTCAACGCGCCTAAAAAGTTTCGCTTCAAAAAAATTCATAATTTATAATTAAAATAATGAAAGGATACGTTTAAACGAAGCAGCAAAATCATTTTCATTAAGCAGCCAATTGAGAATGTTGTTAATATCCGAACGCAGCGGATGCCCCACGCAGGTGTACACGTTGTCCTCTGTGACGTCACGGTACGCGAGCCACGTGCTCTGCAGTGTGTTCAGCACTTTACGCATGTCCCCACCGGATAGAGTCAATAACGCTTTGATTCCATCGTCCGTTATTTTTACACTGAAATTAAAGATATGGTTTATGAATGGAATGGGTAGCAATAACTTAATGTAATGAAATATAAGAGTTTAATAACATTAGAGAACACATTACAAGAACAAAATCGGAAATAGGAATCAAACTACGGGTATGACGTCCATGCGAGAAAAAGATGGGATGGGATTTTTCTAAATTTTACAAAGAATATAGGCATAGATTGCGACTGGTTTGGGGTATAATTCTCTGAGCAAGGTGGTCCAACATTACTGGGAAATCCTTATTCAAATTCATCAAGTCATAATTTATATCAAGAAAACTTACTTTTCTTTTTGTATGATTTCTTGTAATCGGGGGACTATTTGATTCTGCTGAAGAGGTGCAAAACGGAAACGAGTACATCTCGATTGCAGAGCCGGAATGATCTTGCCCAAATAATTGCAAATTATACAAAATCGCACATTCTCCGTATATTTTTCGATAACTGTGAATAAAAAAGTCCTACTATTTTAATTTCAAACATGTACATTAGTAAATACAAAATCCAAAATAAATAGAATCAATATTATTTTATTATAAAATCATTCAGGAATAGTACTAGGCATTCTGCCTTATTATCCAATATTAGACATTCCTAAATAGCATGTCCCATAAAAGAGTGAAAATTTACAATAAAAATGTTTGATTAAAATTGCTGCAAACATTGACCTAATAATAAAATTAATGAGGTAGGTTGTTTCTTCACTCATAAAAAAAAAACAGTTCCTATTTTTTAAACATATTTTATTATTGCAATTCACAAACAGATGATTCTTTTCTTTGAACTTTCCTCAACAACTTTCTGCTCATTATTAGAGGTAAAGCTATTTCTTCTTTTTGAGGAACCTGACTAATTTGAATTGGAGTGACTGATTGTTTTTCATCAGGAGCTAGAATTGAAGACACCTTGGAACCCAACACACGCGCTACTAAACTTGTGAATGCTATGTTAACCTGAAATCAAAAATATATAAAACAAAATTTTATTTATAAAAATTGCATACTTATGTTAAATTAGAAACATACAGAACAATAAATACTATTTAATGTTCAATTACCAATTCTCCAGTTCTAGCACAACCTTTAAAGCTCTCCAAGCCATGTTTGGTAGCAAACTTTTGTACACATGATAATCTCACTGCTCTCTGGTGTTCCAAATCAGACTTATTGCCAAAAAGAGCCATACAAGGCTTCTTAGTCTCATTTTTATAGATTTCCTGAACTTTACTTATCCATTCATCTAATCTCTCAAAACTTTGTAAGTTTGTTAAATCATAGACAAATATAATAATCTGAAAATATATTAGATGTTATGAAAAATCTGTGCAGTGTTATTAAACAATTGATACAAAGAACAATATGAATTACACCAGTAAACATAATTTTAAAATAACAAGAAATAGACAAAAAATACTCTGCAAAACTAGCGTTTAAACTACATTATCTGTTATTGAACCTAGATTTAAGATGTAACTAACATCCGATGCATACAAATAATTAGTAAGCATTGAGGTAGCTAGTGAATTTCCAGCAACATCACATAGTTGTAGCGGCACTGCTGGTCTGAGGCCCAAGCATTGACCTGCAGTCACTTCCGCTCCATGAGTGCTGGTTGGAGCTGTTCCAGACCCTCCCAAGTATCTGTTACACAGACTTGTCTGTAAGAAAAATTTATATCTTCAATATTAAATAAATACTTGAATATTTTTATGATATTTTTTTAAGGGTTATGTGTACGTAAAATACCTGTAACAGATTCCAGACCACTACAGAACCAACCTTAACAATACCATAACTAAGATAATGTATATTTTATTATTTAGAATAAAGTATGTACTTACTTTACCAGTTGAGGGTTCACCCAGAACTGTGATCTTTATTGTTCTTCCTTCATCTTTATCCTCAATTGTTTCAGACATGTTCACATTAATGTTTTTAAATAATACTTAAAGAATAATACACTCACTCCTTTGATTTGAGGATTACATTTTAAATATAGATATTTAACATAGTTCATTATATGATTAATATGTAATGTTGTGCCTTTGTGTTTCTGTGGCAACAGTGAGAACACAATACAAATCATACAATAGAACCTTGCTTATATTATGGATATGTATTAAATATTAAATTTTTTAATTTCATTTTCGTTTTAAGTGTAAAGTGAAACCATTATTTATGTAAATTATGCAAATTATGCAATAACCACTAATAAATTATATACACAACAAATATGTTAAAAGATAATAAATAAAAATTCTCATAACAATATTATTTTTTTTTTCTGTTATATGGCAGTATAATCAAATTATAAAATGCTATGTACTCACTTCTTCTTAATGCATTCTGTGCATCATTAGTCATAGCATCAGCTTCATCCAGAATTATAAGTTTTGGACCTGCTTTAAATATAGTTCTTGTAGATGCAAAACTCAAGATTTGTCCTCTTACTATGCCAATACCTCTATCATCTGAAGCATTTAATTCCAAAACCTTAAAAATGAAATAAATTAGTTCATGATCTATTTAATAACTCAGGCCCCGGAATCACAGACACAATAGAAAATCTATTGTGTCGTGGACCGATCGGGCCGTTCGGGGCTCAATGGGTTAAAACTATTATTATATAAAAAACTACTCTGCATTGGTATAGTTTGCCACAGTAGGTATATGAAAGAAAAAGCTACAGGATGGTAATTGGTAATAAAACATACTTTTGCTACATTTTCAAAACTTACCATGGAATTGAACTGTTGTGGTGTGTACATCTGTTTAGCACATGCAAGAATTGTTGATGTTTTACCAGTGCCTGGAGGTCCATAAAATAACAAGTGTGGTAATTGATTCTGTTGCATAAACTGATTAACTGAAATATTAGAAAATTAAATAAACATAAAATTATATAATAATAAAGTAAATATGTAACCTGTGACTCATCTTGCTTCTGTTCTGTATTGTATTTTTAGCTAGTTATAAGCAAGTTAAACATAGTTATATGTGTGTTACTCAGTAGTATGTTCAGGTATATTTATGCGTATATATGATATGTATAATAAGGTACAAAACTTTGCAGATGGAGAAATGTCCTTACAGGTAGAGAATTCTCAATAACATACATATATCCGTTATTACAGGGTGGTTCTAAATTACGTTGACAAATTTGAAAATAATAAATTTCAAAAATGGGACATGCTGCGTTGCTTTTGTATTTTAATTATTATTTTCACATGTTTTGGCGCCAACTTAACGTTATTTGTGAAGAGAATAAATTAAAAATTAGTCATTTTTTACTATGTCTGCTCAACGAGGTGCAATAATATCCTTATTTGAGGCTGGTAAGCGGCAGTGCGAGATAGTGCGACTTCTCAGTATCAGTCGGCAGTTAGTTTCTTCTGCTATTAAACGCTACGATGAGCTTGGCCATCTTGGTGACCGTCTGGGAAGAGGCAGAAAAAGAACTGTGAGGACGCCTAGGCTTCGACACATCGTCAAACAAAGATTGACCCGCAATTCACAAGCCAAGGTAAGAAAAATGGCTCGAGATTTAGGTGTAAGTCATTCAACGTTACAAAGAGTTGGTAAAAATGAGCTCAAGTTAACAGCATACAAGCCGCGAAAAGCGCAGCGGTTGGATGATAAAGATATAAAAATACGCGTTGAAAGATGTCCCTTACTGAAAGCGCGCTCCACTGGTGAAGCTTGGAAAAATATTTTTTTCACAAATGAAAAAATTTTTCAGATTGAACAGTCCACCACAACAGATTCAGATTGAACCGCCAAAACGATAGAGTTTACTCTTCTAGTCGCCCTGGAGCCACAGCAAGTATCCCCTATCGGCAAAGACCGGATTCAGTCATGGTTTGGCGTGGCATTTGCTCAACAGGCAAAACTCCTCTCGTTTTCGTAAAAAAAGGTGTGAAAATGAATCAAGAAATATACCGACGCGATATTTTGGAGAGTATAGTATAGTATATCCTTTGAGCCAGCAGCACTTCGGTGACCAACCGTGGACTTTTCAACAGGACTCTGCTCCGTCTCACAGGGGCTCAAATGTGCAGTAGTGATGTATGGACCTTTTCCCAGAGTTCATAAGTTCCAAGGAATGGACTCC
The DNA here is from genome assembly GCA_029959065.1 of Colias behrii. NCBI lineage: Eukaryota > Metazoa > Arthropoda > Insecta > Lepidoptera > Pieridae > Colias > Colias behrii. The sequence continues at coordinate 5,039,893 of JARWMC010000013.1, forward strand.
ATTTTCACCAGACCTTAATCCAATGGATTTCAGCGTATGGTCAAATCTAGAGGCGAGGGCCTTTGCAACATCACACAGAAGTGTAGACGCGCTGAAGGCAACACTTCCTCATGAGTGGGACAAAATATCTGAAGAGGAGGTACGGAAAATCGTCGAAAACTTCAGAAAACGTTTAAGCCTTTTATACAAATTAAAGCTAAAGGTGGTTATTTTGAAAATAAATAGATATTTATATTAAAATAATACTGTATTTTTATTATTAACTAGTCACTCATATACTGTGTAAAATAAAAATGAAATAACTCATAAAATAAGTTTGTCAACGTATTTCAGGGCCACCCTGTATTACAAACTAATAGGGGACCATATTCTTACTTGTTTTAATTATATCATCGTGAGATACTAAGTCTTCTAATTTTGATGGGCGATACTTTTCAACCCTGGAAATAAAGAAATTATAAATGAAATTTATAATAAAACTGAAAATTTACAATGAAAATAAAAATATTATATTAAACTACGTACCACGGCAAATTTGGTGAAGTTTGACCTACAGTCATTTTCAGCGATTTTGTCTAATTTTCGAATAGTATTCGTTATTACTTATTACTTTTAGTATTCGGCTAAATAGAAAGTTCAAAGTATTCGTTAACTATTTAATATTTATTTTTTTCAACAACGCGCGTATATTTTTGAAGTTTGACATTGGCAATAGGTAGTACAGACCAGAGGACCAAAGAGTATAATGTATAATAGGGTACAGACTATATTACTTGCTCTGTGGTACAGACTTGACTACAGTTCGTAGACAGACCCCGTTTTCCAATTACAGCACTAGAGCGCATTATGCGGCATAATGCTTAACGTTGAATGTTCCAACTACAGCAACGCTTCGCACAATCGAGTACTAGAAAAAGTAATGCGCGTGAATTGATGCGTGCAATCGATTTATCGTTAGTAATTATTAATTGTTGGAAAAAATTTTAAAGCTTTCGTTTCATTGTAGTTTTTTCGAAATAATCAAAGTTAATTCAAATTGTGTTAAAAAAATAAATATAAGTATGGATGAAACATTGAAAAAAATGTTAATGAAAAAATCAAAATCCAAATTACTTAAAATAACCGTAAATATTTTTCAACCAATTATTATGTATACCACTTTATTTACACATTAATGAGGTTATTGCTAACTCTATGAATATATTTTTTTTCAACACTGAACTTGCAACCTGCTGGTGCGTTTCACGTTCCAATTAAGCATCAGCATAATTCGGCATTGTGCGGCACTGAGTCGCATTATGCTCTGTAATTGGAAAACGGGGAGAGAATCCAATAGACACCGGCAATGCGTGTCGCAGAAAGAGATAAAAAAAGAATACGTCACAATATTTAGGCCCTTCGCTCATGGAGCTACTCAAAAAGAACTAGTCACAAACTCAAATTACTAACGAGTTGCCTGAGCGTCACAGCCCATACATGTTCTATGGAGATTCGCACACGACGCGACTAGTTACTAACTGGTCAGTAACGCGTTAGCAACCAATCACGCGCGACGCGTCGTGCCGGTCTCCACGCTACTGGTTTCCCGAGTTTCTTTGTTTTTTATGATAAAAATGAACGAGCAAACATTGACAAGTGACTGAAACCTTATAACTTGAGTAGCGTTGTATGCGAGATACAATTTGTAACTGGTTTGTAATCGTAATTACTGATTAGTTCAGTCATTTTTGAGTAGCTCCATGAGCGACGGGCCTTAGGGTTACCGTGTGAGGGAAAATTTACCCCGCAATTTGTAAGATACAAATCTCTCAATATTATTCACATAACATAAGTGGATAATAATGAGATATCCACATTACATACTTACATGTTTATACTAATATTATAAAGAGGAAATGTTTGTAATTATGTATGTATGTATGTATGGTTTTCACGCATAAACTACTGGACCGATTTCAAAAATTCTTTCACCATTAGAAAGCTGCATCTTCACTGAGCAACATAGGCTATATTGCATTTTCAAAAAAATTAGAGATCCTTACCAAAAATGCAATAATGTATCCTTAATAAAAATTCTGTCATCGCGTGCGCTGCGGAATCTATTGAAAATAGATCAAATAAATGTTCTACGGTATTATAGAATGGACAAGAAAGAAATGAATCTACAAGAAAGTCCGCGATATTCCATTCAAAAGATATAACGAATTTTTAAAAGTGTCAATTTACAGAAAATAGTAGGTATACTGTTTAATACAATGAGGAGGCGTAGTGCGGGACGGGGTGAAGGTGAGGAGGGAAGGGATATTCGCAGGAACTACTTTGATTCCGATTTGAAAAATTCTTTCAGTGTTAGATAGTCCATTGATCGAGGAAGGCTATAGTAGGCTATATTGTACCATAACACTTAGACCAACAGGAGTGGAGCCACGCGGGTGAAACCGCGGAGCGCAGCTAGTATATAATAAACATATAACTTTTAGATGGGTAATACATATTATGTATATACACATACCTATATATTATATAATATGTATATATATATATATCATTATCACAGACTAATAATAATATACTACGTATACAATCATTATCATAATCCCATATGAAAATGTGTATGTAATGATAATGTAGATGAAAACTCGATTGTTTATTATTTTTTATAAAATAAAATAAAAAAAATAAAAGAATGTTTATTTTCGTAAGTATTAACAGATACACACGTTAATTATATTGACCGACCCGCGAAGGCGCAAAAAAAAACGAAATTTACTTAATAATAATTTATTGTAATAAAAAAATTACATTTAAATTATCTCTAACTTAATTAACTACGTCCCTCCGGTTCAATGTTGGAACCAAGAGTGTCCATTGTCTTCGGCGGAGCAGCGTCGCGGTGGTGGTGATTGTAATACTTTCTAACCTTCGGTTTTGGTTTCCAATCTGTTCATCCTGTAGCTACAATCCAAATTTGTCATAAATTATCCGGTTCAGGAAAACTGGAACAAGCCATTGAATATTTCAGATTCTATATTTAATTAAATACACACTGCAGAATATATATTATTATTTCCCATAATAGTGGGTAACAATTTGTAGAAAAGTTGGAAACACAAAATTTTTTAGGTTAAAATTTATAATTGTTATTTTTGTGGTTTTTAAACAATGTATTCAAGTCAACAGCACGTGATACACAATATATTAACACGCTGAAATATCATGAAGGCCTATAAACTGATAAAGAGTTGTATACTTACGAGTGAAAAGACAATCCAGGCATTTTCGTTCCACTATCACTTTTACACCCTTTAACGCTACACCGCACCATGGTATTATTTTATAAGGTATTAACAGTAAGTCTAAATCATGCAAAACCAAACATACCATGAATTACGTAACTTAGAACATGTAAAAACTATATTTTTATGGAAGACGATAGCTAGGTGTCAAACTTTGTTTATCAAAGTAGGTTGCTATTCTTGAAAAAAGTGGCACGCTGCGTGAAACAAAAAATTTTATCGTTCTCTCTCATTTCTTTACACAACACCGGCATAAGTTGCTCTTTTTCTTGTGTGAATGCGACATAAGATATCAATTTGTCTATTGGTTTCTCTGTCTACGCTAGTTTGAATTTTGACGTTACATGTGCCAGTGATTGACATATGTGTTGATTGCCATTCACGGATTAACTACATGTTGGTGCCATTCATGGAAGTAAAGTATTAATAACAAATCATACTGTGAAATCATATTTCATTATTGAGGTATATTAACCCTAGATACATATCGTGAGTCAAAACGACTCACGCGCGAAACGTTTTCGTCTCTTTCTTTTTGACTATTTTGTGTATCGCGTCGTCTCTCAAAGTAAACTCAGTAGCTGGCCAGCGGTCCCGAACGGTGCACGCGTATTGCAGGTAAGTGTTGTATATACTTAGATATAGTACTATCGTGAGTCAAAATGACTCCACATTATGTGATTTGTAAGTTTTGTGACAATCCGATTTTAACGAAGCTGAATATTTTTTTATTGTTTTAGTCACGGATTAGATAAAAAAGGTTGGATTGGCAATGTGGGCGGGGCAGGCGCGCCACAAGTAGCGCACGTGGTTCGGTGAAGTATGATTAGACAATCATACTTCGTTCATACTTTTTAGTCGCTTGTTGTACCAAAGTCTCCTGCCATAAACTCACCAGAAGTAGAAGATGATCCTCCTGCGAAGAAAAGGAAATACTGTGCCTTCTGCCCATGGAAACTCAGAAGAAAGACACAGTCTGACTGCAAAAATTGCAAAAAACCTGTCTGCGGGGAGCATAAAATATTGACTTGCTCAGACTGCAAATAGTTCCTATTTTAAGACTGTTTATTTAATATTTCTATTTTTCATGTTTTCAATTTCATTGAAATAAAAAAAAAAATATATTATTGTTACTAGTTAAGTGTTTTTATCCAAAGAGAAAGAGATACTCCATTTAGGTTATTTTTTTTCAGATAATTTTAGTTTATGTTTTGTTTTTAAGTAAAATAAAGATAATACAAATTAAAACGCGTTTTTATTTCATTTATTAAATTAGTTTAATAATATAATTCAATAAATTTCATAGAAATATTAAAAAACTACAGTGTAATTCGATAAAAATTACGTGTGAGTCAAATCGACCTCACGTTATGCTATTAAGGGTACCTAAGTACGTTATGTATGTAGGGTTAAAGGCGGCACTTAATTGTATTTCTGAGACCTGAGTTAAATGTGGAGGGGATTACTGCGAATGGTTACTGTCGTACCCGTAGTGCAATTATTGACGCAGACACCTTATTTCTGACATATACGCAGGTTCGGAACAGCTCAAAAAAAAATTGCCGCTATGTATACCAATAGGTATATCCTAACTTGCCAAGTTAGGTGTGAAAGGGATAAAAAAACATACAGGCGTCATTCAAGGTCATATTTTCTTGTTACAAGTTAATGTTCATACTGAAATCTCCAGTGTATTAGATATAAGCTTCTTGGGTATATCTAAAGTGCCCTAAGGGCTAAGGAAGAAGACAGCTAATATGGCTCGGAGTGAAAGGGTTTTAAGTCTTTCACAAATATACATAATGAAATTTTGTAATGCCAATGAATAGTTTTTTTTTTTTTTTTAATTTAATTTATCAAGTTTAAAAGACAAACACCCCAAACAATATTATAATAGGTAATAATATGATATAATTTATTGTCCAGGATATTTTAGTCGGCAAATGATTTTCCCGTGTGCTAAAAATGTATCAGTGAATTGAACTTTAGAAATTTATAGGGTTACCAAAAGTCATTAAACACAGACACATTAAAAAAAAGTTTATTTAGGTTCCAATTATACTATCTTTTAATGTTACGAGCTATATATTCTTCCATGTCCATTCTGGACAAGCCCGTTTTTATGTGGCTATCGAATATAGCACTGGCCGCATCTTCCCATGGCCACATGACTCTGTTTTTGTATGCAGAAATCATATCTAACGCGGCGTCGCCGGGAATGAAGAAATCACTTTTGGGCTTTCCGTCTTTACCGATGCGAAAGTAATATTTTTTCCCATGTGATTTAGACATCTGTCCAGACCATGGTTCTGAAAAAAAAACATTTTCAAATGATTTACTATGAGGAAACTTACAAACAACAAGGCATAGAAAGTTTACATACCTTTAATTTCTTTTATAAATAGTACAGAACCAACAACATAAAACATGTCATTCCTATGATTTCTTTTTGGTATGTCTATGGTAACAGCTTGCTTTATCCTTTTCATGGATCGATATTCTAAATTGGCTACAGCAGACGAAAATGATTCCAAATTGAAAAACCGCTTACAGCGTATTGGCAAAGTATGACCATCAAATGGTTTTTCCAATGCTGTGCAAAATAGAGCACATTTGTTTATCCTGTACAAAAAAAATAATATTAAAAAAAAAAATAAAGTAGTGAATTAAAATTAAAAAAAAAAGTTTTTTTTTTTCATTATTGAATGCTTATTTTGTTACACAATACTGAAACAGAGTGTTAAGTGGTATAATTTGATAAAATTTGTATAAGTTTTCAAAACCTTACCGATCACTTAGTGGCAAATATGATATATCCTTTCCGCCCAGTATAAGAGCATCAATCACATGTAGAGCTTTAGTGTGCATTTGCTTACTACCTTGACCACGAAATTCTTTCACTATCTAAAAAAACACACAAATGAAATATAATATTAATTTAAATACCTACCTAGTACAATTGATTAAATATTAAATATGACTTTTGGTATTGGGTTATAATAACATTTGAATATTTCAATTCATTAAATCTAGTAAGTAATTGTACAGCATCGTAAAATTATTTAGTTGATTAGATCAAAGATTAATAGATTAGTAGGCATTATTAGTATATTATTATAAAGAATGGTACCTCTCCATAAAGTAATGTATTTGCAGGTAGGGTAATTTGTAAATCAGCAACGATTTTCCAATTTGTTCCATCCAATTGGTAGACACGTTTACCGCCGCAACCTGGCACATTACAACAAACAAATTTAATATCAAAATAGCATAAAAAACAACAAGCAGTATACTAAACATTGTACATACCAATAAACATTCTTAAATCTTGACTGCCTTTACCACTTGTAAGGAATGTTAAATGCCAATCATAAGCATTCTTTAATAAGCCCAAGTCACCTACGGTTTCAATGTATTGCGGTTGTTTATTCAATACAGCATTTTTAAATGCAAAGGCATTATTGGAATCAGGTGGTGGATTTCGTAATTTGCTCAGCAAACTGAGCATTGTATCATCAGGACCTCGACGCTCAGGTTGAGTTCTTACTTTATCTGGTAACTATTTCAAGAGAAAAAAAAAATACTTTCAGTGAATTAGAAATATAAATTTATCTGTTTCTTTGGTAGTGTAATGTTCTGATGATATATTTCGCTTCATTACACTATAAAATTGTTGAACATTACGTTGAATATCAAATATGCATGGTCTACCATTAACACAAATATATGGACACATGTATAACCTTGTTAGATTATGGAGTTTCAACATGAGAGCACCTGGGTAGCATCTTTAACAGCATCTACAACAATTTTCGTACTATATTGCTTGTCTCAATTGAGCTTTTTTTTATTATATCAGCATTCAGAATTCAGGACTTCAAGTTCCTCATATGTATGAGGGACTTGAATCTCTATGTAGAGATGCATACTGAATTGGTGACATTTTATGGGTGTAAAAAAATGTGTCAGGTTATATGTATATACCTCTAATACCTGTGGGTTTATAATATATGCAATAATTTTACAATTTGTTCCTATTTTTTATACAATTATTGCACAAACAAATACTAAATCAAATTATATGCTAATATCCCAAGTCCGTCCAACAGCTATTCAGAAAAGGGATAATTTTTATTTTCACATTTATATCAGCCGGATAGAAAACTTACTTGCCACAATTCCAGACACTGTTCTCTCATGTCAGCTTGGCAAACTTCTTTCAAATCTTTATTTTTACTGAATTCAGCTAATTTTAATAAATTCTTTATTTGTTTTTCACCCAGACTGGAAAGAAATAACAACAGAATAAATAACAATAGGTACATAAAATACAAAATATAAAAACATAAAATTTAATTATTCTATATCACTAGATGTGTTATTTTGTTAAAATAATTATACAAACTACTACTCACAGACAGTTACTCTTGTATATATACTCATAAAAAGCTTGATCTTCCAAGATCACTGACAAGGGAACAAGCTCAGTTATATCTTCCCCTCTATCAAGTTCACTCCAAAGCATTGAATTAACTGAATAAAGATGTGTTTCTGCTGCCTCTGTTCCAAATTTCTTCCACATGCATACTAAATACCTTTCAGAGTTTGCTGGCCTTGATGTTACTGGTTTGAATATACAAACTACAAAAATACAGTTTTATTAAATATAGGTATATTTTAATTGAAGTATAGTTACAACCACTTCTTAAACAAATAGGAAATATAAGGAAACACAACAAACAAATGTTAGAATAACCAAATATTTTTAAAACTTTTATGTGAACTTATTAATTTAATTTTAAATCTAACTAATCAGAATTGAAGATGTGTATAAAATAGCTCACCTTTTTCGAAACATCTGTACATTATGTATATGAGACCAACACTAAACTTTGTAAAGACATCAAATAATTTGACAACAAAATGTCCACCAGTTCTGACAAGCATCAAAGCAGCAAGGCATTGACAAAGATATAATTGTTTCGATAATATTTCTTGCAAGTTCTCTTGTCCAGTTACCGAAAATCCCTACAAAAACAATGTATAATATTTTTATTGTTTCCAGAAAAAATATTCAATTCACAACATTTTTTTTTTAATATCTACTAACACCATCTGCCATGAGGAAATGAACACCTATATCATCTGTTTGATTCAAGACAAAATCCTTGAGAGACATCAAATTTGCTGGATTAAATATGTTTCCATCATTCTTAACTCCATAAAAAGTATTAAAAGTTTCCGGAGTACCGGCATAAAAATCTGACAGTTTAAAATCATTTGCTCCCTTTAATGTGAATCCAAATCCTGAAAATGAAATATTTACTCAAGATGATAATAACTTTAAAAATTTACATAATTAATCCATAAATAAAATAATTAATTTTACCTTTAGCAGCCCAACCCTTTTTAAACAGAACATATTCAGAAAATCCACCAGGTCCAGCACAGACATCAGCGAAATATAAAATTTCCTTATCATTAACAAGTGGCTCCCCATTCTGCTTCTTAGGATTTGTAAACATAAAATCAAAAACTGCATCTATGTTAGCCATTTTTACTGCAGCTCTATTCAAAAATATTACAGATCCAATGGTCTCATATGGATTACTTCTAAATCTTGCATTTCTCAGATCTTCATCATCAAGAGTGTCAAATATTGTCTGAATAATAAATGAATGCAGTTTTAACACAGTAATTTAGAATTAATAACACTTGGGAAAGTTTATAAATATAATTTTAACAGTTGATATTATTACATCAGACAAAATTGATAATATACTCAACCTTAGCATTTATAATGCCTTGAAGTATGTTTGGGTCAACAAATTCTGTTTCATCCTCCATATTTAATTTTTTAGGCCCCTTTTTCAACCATTCTTCAAGAATGTCTCCTGTTAATGTATCTTCTGGTGGTGTAGGCATCCATATCTAATAAATATAAGGTTCTATAAATAAATAACCTAAAATAAGAGTTAATAAGAGATTTTAAAAATACGAATTGATAACTTACTACTTCTTCCTTTGCCTCAGCTTTTGTTTCATCGGGAGACCATTTAAAATCTCTTGGAACATCACCAACTAGAGATGGTTTCAAGCCCAACCCTCTACGACCCTTTTGTGTAGATGCCTCAACTGGTTCAACTCTACCATGTTCAAATTTACCTAAACCTCTACCAGGTTTGTAACCCATGTTGCTCATCATTCTTTTAGACTTTTCAGAATATTCACTTTTGAATGCCTCATCTTTTTCATCAGTATCTGCTTTTTTGTTATAAAATGATCCTTCATTGTTAGCATGAAAGCTTGCACGCATTGAAAGATCATCATTATCTTCAAAACCAGGTCTAAACTCATCATTATATCCATCATTAGGAGATGAGCAATTTTCACTTAAACTACTCTGACTTAATCTATTGTTTCGATCTGATGTTTTTTCTGCAAAATTAATCTTTATTTTTGGTCTTTCTCCAACATCTGAATTACAGTCAGAGTAGACTTTTTCTTTTGTTTCGTCATCTGAATCTTGAAGAGCTGAAAACATAATTCAAAAACCAATCAGAATATAATATATGTGCCTCACTTTTTAGGTAAATACAAGCAAGCAAATTCTATCAAATAACAAGATTTAGGGGATCTTCATAAATTAAATGTTACTTCTTTTTACAAAAATTTATAAACCTGAGCCATGAGAAGTTGTTGAAGAAGCACCGCATGTGTCCGAACGGCGCCTTTTGGCTGGAATTGAACTTTCATCACTGCTTGAACCATCGTCAGATGGATCTAGTAATAAAAAGTATATATTTCGCTTGTTTATTTTCTACTGTCATATAAAAAAACACTTTTAAGCATTTATTCTCCTTTTACTTACCGGATAGATTCATTTTTTCACAATTATCTTAATAATTTAAGTAAAAACGATGAATAAATTAATACAAGTTCAGCCCTTTGGTTTAGCCTAAGTATTGTGCTTATAATTATTACAGTTCAATAATTTACAAATATCTAGTATAATCATAAATTTTATTTACTTTTTAAGTACTATGAAAAATATATATTTACATTAAAACATTAGCAAAGTTTTAATAAATAACAAATTATCAATATTTTGTTACACGCGATATTTTTGGATCAATTTCTTTTTTGACAGACGACAGAACCACAGACTGCAGACAGGACTCAGGAGTCAGAACCACAGAACATATATACCTACGGTCAGAACGGTCAGCAGAACATTCACATTGGCAGTTGGCAACTGTCATCTTGCGAAATTTACAGATAAAACAAAATGAATAATAACCGTAGAATCTTAGAGTATATATTAATACAATAGTATAGAGCGCGTGTATAGCACAAATTGCATAGTGCGCATCGTAGGCAGATGAGCTATAGCAAAAAGCTTATATCTAATACACTGGAGATTGCACTATGACCATTAACTTGTCACAAGAAAATATAACCTTGAATGACGTCAGTGTTGTTTTTTGTCTCTTTCTGTGGGTGACCACACTGGTTTGTATATTCAGGATTTTTCGAAATAAAAAAAACTAAAAATCATGGTCTATAAATAATAACGACATATATTTTTAACAGTATTTATATTATAATATTACTGGTCAACTTACATGAATAATTATCATCTTTATAGGTACATACCATTTTAATTGGTAGAGAATGATAGTTTTAAATAACGCTTGATAACTTTTGATCTCATACTACGATTTTTTAATTAAAATGAGTGCTACATACATTAAAACATCGTTTTGGTTACTCAAGCTTCAGTCTAAAACTTTTCAATATTCCAAAGGGAGAGTTGCATCGCTAGTGTTGATGTGTGGTAACGATAATATTACAGTTCTCAGAAATTCGTATGTCTTTCAGGAGCTGTACTTACGGTTACTAATGGTTTCATGGTGGTTAATTATAATATAATTAAAATTACTTTATCCACAGTTGAGACGCAGTTACAAGAATGTGGTAAATAAAAAGGTATAGCACTTTTCAAAAGGTATTTTTTTTCTGGACCGTAATCCTCAGGCTTAAAATGCAAACTGCATATTCTGGCATGTTGATAAATTTTACCCTTGATAGGCACTATGGACAGCCATTTATTTCTTTTTATTTCATTTTTGGAAAGCTGAAATAAGTAAAACAAAAAAAATTTGGTAAGTTAAAAGAACTATTAATTTCTATGTTAAAGAAGAACAAACATAAAACCACATGTGAGTGCAATATCGATGTCGTGCGTTGTTTCATTACTAGTATAAAAATCTTTGAAATGGTGTTCTAAATGTTCATCATAATTTTGTTAACTATTACAATATTTTCTCTTCGCTATCCGTAAAAACTCGTCATCATGGTTACCTTACTTGTTAAATTGGTTTATTGAAAAATGTGAAATTATTAGGAAAAGAAGATAGATAGAAGATATTTAGCATGATTGATTACTAAAATGATGATAAAATTGACGATTTTTGCCATGAAAATGATTCTAAACAGGTAAATGCATGAGTATTGAGGAATATTGTAAATAGCGTAAATATACACTTGCCTGTGAAATTTTATGCCAGAATTTGGTGTCCAAAAACTTCTGCAATTTTTCACAATGCAATACATTATTTATATTCGGAAAATATTTATTAAATACGCAACAATATTAACTTAAATATTCGAAGCGACGCAATTTTTTCGACACTTATGCCATATTGTCAAAGTGAGAGTTGCTACAATTTTATCATGGTAACTACCCATAATCAGGGAGTATCGCTTTTTAATAATTGGTTCAGATACTTATTTTATTTAGCATAAATAATAATTGTCTCATCCAACAATGCTTCTGAATGACGTTGTTGGCAATTTATCAACAAACTCATGTACAAAAACTAACCTTTTGCACAGAATATTACAGCATACATAGTAGCCTTGGGAAAACTTCGTATTAACAGTGGCAATACCAAGTTAGGTGTGAAAGTGATAAAACACAACAATTTTCTTGTTACACGTCAAATGTTCATACCGAAATCTCCAGTGTATAAGATTTATGCTTCTTGAGCTATAGATACTATATCGATGTGTGTGTGACAAATAGGGATGGGTAGGTAGCAATTGCGTGTTGAACTATCGATAAGTTATGTAAATAAATATGTATCATAAGTAAATTTTATGTTCAATAAGTTATTAAAGGAAAAATATATGAATAAATATGTAATTTTAAATTTGTTTACCAACTGAATTAAGTTTGTTTATTCTATTTGAATATTTCTTCTATTAATTATAAGTACTTTAAAAAAATATGTTTAATTGGAATATCAGAGTACTTTTTAAATAATAAAGTTAATAAAATAAAAGGTCGGGTTTAGTGCTATTTCTTTAATAATAAATCAAACAATAATAATAATGTTTTAAAAATGTTTAAAAATAAAAATAAGAAATAATTAATAACTTAAAATGATAATATAATAAATAATATTAATAATTTTTTTATTTCATTTTATCCATTCTACTATCAAAATCTTCAAAATCAATTTAGCGGTTCAGAAAATATATCGTAAAATTACATACTTTACATTTACACTATAATACATTCGCATTCATAATATTAGAAAGTGTATCATACAAAACACACCACAAATTTATTTATAATAATACATTTTTAAAAGAGTTTTAATTTTAAAGTTAAATAAATAATTTGTTAAATTCTTCTAGTAAACTTTATATCGAGTACAGCGTTGATCAGGTCACATCACTACGATAACATGGCGGCAGTGAGGCGCGCGAGCAAGCCTGCGCGTGTCCGTCTCCCACCTCCCCCTCACCCCCGCGATGCTAGATTTATTTTCATAAAAATAAGTATAACAATCGACTTACTGATGAAATGTGATACTGGATTTCAATTTTGTGTATTTTCTAGTATCGTTTTTGCAAGATAGAACTGCACATTTCACCATGTTTATTCGTAAATATGAAAAAAATTCCGGAGCAACGCACTTCGACAGCACTCAACCACGACTACGAGCGCTCGCGGCGGGAACGTCGTGTTGTTCCCACCTGTGCCTACTGTTCCCACTTGGTTGTTCGCACTCTACAGATAGTATATATACTCTAAGCGTAGAATACTGGGGCTGTTTTCCAATTACAGAGCTTAATGCGACTCAGTGGCGCACAATGCCGAATTATGCTGATGCTTAATTGGAACGTGAAACGCACCAGCAGGTTGCGCTAAGTTCAGTGTTGAAAAAAAAAATATTCATAGAGTTAGCAATAACCTCATTAATGTGTAAATAAAGTGGTATACATAATAATTGGTTGAAAAATATTTACGGTTATTTTAAGTAATTTGGATTTTGATTATTGATAAAAATGATTTTTGTGTTTGATTAAGATTTATGTAAAGTCCGGTCGCGGAGCAGAAAGAATTTCGTACAATGACCTCTTTACCTACTGACAGTGGTCACAAACATTTTTGAATGAAGTGCAGTTTACATGAAATATTTGGAGGAGAAAATGTTTTTTACTAACTTATTAAATAAATGTCCTTTATTCATTTACAATACTTATTAGTTAGTTACATTTTAACTTTTTCAATAACCACGATATATTATATAAAAAAGTGAGTGAAACTTCTTTATGACCTTATTTTTCAAAAAATAATTTACTATATACAATATTACAGAAATACGTTAGCACAGACATACATTAAGATCTTAATGTATGTCTGTATACGTTAGTCTAACACGCGATTTCGACTTAGGCGGATTTTGATTGGACATAAAGAGTTTGAGGTTTATTCTTATAAATTTTGAATTCACAAAATCATAATTGAACACCTGACACCAATCAAGCAAACACAAACCTTACGCTCTCAGGTTAAAGGTTTACAATCCCTAAGGACGACGGTCATTGCACCTGTGCGAGCAAGACACATTATTTTTACGTTGGAGTGACAGTGACAGGTAATAACAGGTACTACAGGTAATGTACGAAATTCTTCCTGCTCCGTGACCGGACTTTAGGTAGCCCATTTATCTAGGGAGACCGTTGCGTTGGCTTTATTTTAAAGTCACGATATTTGGAGTCAGAGCGGAAGAGGACGGGCAAAAGTGTAAAAAATTAAGGAGTAGAAAAAAACATAAAATTATAACATTACAATTTAGACGATAGGTCGACGTCAAACGTTCGTGGCACGAGGGTTGCTCGATAGGAATAAATGATCGATAGGTAACCGGGCTTCTCAAACTCGGAAGCTCTCAAAACTGATTAAAATTATTAAAAGTTTAGCCTAGATATTTAGTAATCGATATAAAACAAAATAAAAAAGTAAATAAATACAATATAAAAATAATTACCAAAAGAAAATTACAAAAGTACATAGAGCCATAGAACGATCATACTTAAATCCTTTACGAACTACACCACTTTTAAAAATACACAATATCTTATTTAAAATAAAATATACTGAACTACACATTGATAGGAAAATGGATCATCACTAAGCCTGCCCATAAGGCCCGTAAGTGCGAGGGAGCGCGCAATATTCTCTATGCCGTTCCCACTTGTCACAACCCCGTGTGCCACGAAGGATCTCACCGATTATTATTATTAATAATCGGCCCTACGCGTGCTCGTCCGTCGTGACTACTACAGATTCGGGCCAGCGCGAAATAAATTTGTGACTATTGATTAAACCATACATGTATAACAAATAATATTATAGTGAATAATTAATATATATGTATTCTATCTCAATGTCTGTCAGCAGTGCGGTCAGCTCAAAATATTATAAGCTAGTTTGTTGTTGATAACCTAAGAAAATTGAAATGACATATTTTTATCACACTATTAATCGTTTACTAGTACCAAAACTAATTTTTCTGCTACAACTTATACATCCTTATTGTGGTTTTACATTTTTGTAAAATAATTTTTAAATCGGCTAAGTAGATCCTGAGAAACTGTTATCAAAAATAAAGGAACTAAAATTTAAAAAGCCTAATGAGAGCAGAATAAAACCCTTGCATTCAATTTCCATATTCATTTATTTGAAACATTCAATGTAATCTGCTTCTGTTGCTTTGTCAATGTTGTTCTTGTTAGTTTTTTACAAAATGTAATTCTATTAAAAATACGAAGTATAATCTATCTTATAGGCAAAAATGTCTTAACCCTAAATGAACAGTGGGTATCACTTGATTTCTTTAACATAAGCATCTAGTTCTGCATCAAGTTGCTCTGCGGTGGGCACAGGTCGTTTGCCACGTGCGCCACCGCCGCGGCCACCGCGACCTCCACTACCTCGCCGTGCATTGTTTGCAGCTCTTACGTTGCCACCGCCGCCACCACCTGAATAAATATAACATTATGAATAAAGTAAACAGTTTAAACAAGAATTACAAAAAATTTGTTTCAATTTATTTTAATCAATTTAGTAGTAAAAACATTATTACCCCTATTGGAATTCCTTCTCATTGGTGGTCCACCGCCACCACTGACTGGTCTACCTCTATTTTCTGTCCTTATTGTGCTGATTTCTGATGTGGCTAATTGGATATTCATTGCACGGCCATCAAGAGGAACACCATTGTATTGTTTCATTGCTTTTAAAGCATCTGCCCTTCTCTCGAAAACTACATCTGCTGTACCTGTAGATAATAGAAATGTGTTGATATCACAATTCTTAGGATAGATAGATTTTAAATTGTATTTACTAATTATTGTACATACCTAAAGATCTGCCTGATCTATCATAGTGCACAGCTGCACTTTTTAAAATTCCAAACTCTGAGAATAATTCTTGAATATCAGAATCTGAAACTCCAAAATCTAAATTGGAAACAAGGAGTTTAGTTGGCCCAGTTGTAATGGGTGCACCTCTTTGCATCTTCCTGTCAGTGAATTCATTGAACATGTCATGTTTCCAAGTGCTGTTAACATCACCCTGAAATAGTTTTTCCTTCAAGAATCATGCCAACTGCCCGCTGCTGCCTCTTTTTGAGTTTGCACTCAAAAAAACAAATGGCGAACATTGGTTTTACATATTTTAACATAATATAGTTACAATTATGATGCACAAAAGTTGTTTTACAAACAAAAAGTAATTGATGAATACATTCATTATTTAATTACAAATAAACCACTGAATCTTTTGCACTTAGACACAAGCACTGTGCAAGTTCAAAAGCACTGTAACTGTTTTATCTGATCTCACAATTGAGCATGACACTGAAGGTTTGTCCTTTAAATAACATTGCGAGTAGTGTTGTTTTATAGCCCCATTCATTCCTGCTGCACCAGAATCTTCAAGTATTGGCATGGATAACAGCAAACTTTTGTATGCAATCAAGACGAAAGATGCTTTGATGTTAGTGGAATAAAACTTGTAGAAATTGCCAAGAGGTAATAACCACGAATAAGACGATAATAATTACTTTAATTAGAATGAATATTTCCATCTACGCTGTCAACTCTATGTTACATTAAACAGTATATAATATGCAAGTCCATGAAGATTTTATGGCTTCGACGGACAACAAACATATTTAAAATATACGTGCTAGGTATCGGTCAACGACTCCAAGGAAGGAGAGGTTTACTACAGAATACTTGGAAAACTAGGTGGATTCATTTGCTTGACGCGTCATTCGCACGCTCGTCCGCCATGATGGAATTTAATAACCAATGTATCATCGAATTAGTTGATTTACCCTTGAATAATTTGTTGATTTGGATACTCCGCCGCGGTTTCTACCACGCATTACACCTCCAGCACGATTATTACGAAAGACTCCACCACCTCCCCGGTTTGGTTTTCTGGTATCAAATTTTCTTCCAGCTCCGCCGCCTCTTCCTCCCTTTTTACTGGCTTTTATTATATCATCTAACGCCATATCAATTTTGTCAACCATTTTGTATAACTTTAAATAAATGAAATCGAATATTTCCACAATTTGCAATTATGTATGTGCTTTATTTTTTTTTTCAGATCATAGGTATTCACCACAACGAAACAAAGAGCCGAGAGAGAAAACCAGCGAATATGGCACATAATCTAAAAAAAACTGGAGTGGTCTATGGCTCGTCTATGGTTTAATTCCGAATGTGTTCCGAATGATTGTTCTTGTTTTTAAAGTGTACATGGTTTGGAATACAATAAATAGTTTATTATTATTATGTATTATTTAATGTAATATAACGGTTTTACATTACAATAAAACCGATATTATGTGCCGAAAAGGAAAACATACAGCATTGTTATGAAGAAGCAGTGTATACTCAACCATAGATACGGAATGACAATGATTTCCATAGACTACATACAACCTCTAGTTCCAATTTATTCCGCTAGAGGTCGTCGCTGTCACCAGCAAGGTGATGGGGGAACCAAATTCATTTTTCGAATCATAGTCTTCACCAGGAAGGACTTCCTGCAATGCTGTATGTTTTCCTTTTCGGCACATAATATCGGTTTTATTGTAATGTAAAACCGTTATATTAATGTGCCTCTGGAAAACATACAGCATTGTTATGAAGACGTGTTTGTTATCTGCTGGTGAAATAAAAAGACACAACGCTATGATGAATATAAATATAATATAAAACTCCTATGTTCTTATTTTTATTTTCTAACATTCAAACAATATATAGTATTTTAAATGTTTTCTTACTTGTAATCACTAAATCATGTCACATAAATATGCACAATATTTTAAGTTTAGATTAAATTCAAATAATATACTATTTTAAGTAGCCTTTAACTTTGAATCAATATACAATCAATATAACGTTACAATATTCAACAAAAATATACACAATTTATTTGTTTATTAATTTTCATTGAATCTATATTCTATGATAATGTAAAAGTATTAAAAATCAAATTTCGATTATTTTCATTAGATAGTTCAATTTCACGACAATAATGTTTAAAAAATGTATTGGAGGATTTCCAATTTCCTCGTGATAATATTTCGTCTATAGGCTGATTCTCTAGCCATCCTAATGATGCTACCGCCGATCTACAGCTGCCTGGAGAAGCATTTATTCCGCTGTCTCTGAGTACAGAGCGTACCCAATTCCCAATGACTGTACGGGAAGCAGCTTTAGTTTTATTACCGAATGTTATGAATACCTTTTTTAAATTATTAGCTTCACTACGTTTTGAATAACTCTTTTGTATTAAAAGCCGTACAAGAGTAACTGGACAGATGTTTTTATCCGGATGTTTCGCAAGTTTCCAAGCTGATTGACGAGAACTATGAGTATCTGTTTTTGAACCAAAAGCTGGTATTAGGTAGATGTTTTCACCATTATCAAAGAAACTGTTATCCGATATATTTAACAATGTAAGGTCATGAACCCGTCGGCCCGAAGCCAGTAATAATATCGTAGCTGTTCTACGAGAAATATCAAATAGGGTATCCTTTAGCGGGTTAGACGAGAGCCATTCAAGAACAGTTCTCGGATCCCATGTAATCAACGGTCTAACAGCCTTAGGATTACAGGCGCCAATTGCTTTAAGGGTATGTTTAATAATAAAATTTGAAAATGACTCTTTTTCTATATGAGGACCGCAGAATGTTAAAATAGCTGATTTATGGACCAATATCGTGCTGTATGATAAATTCTCTTTGACTTTAAGATGTATTAAAAAACGGGCGATATCCGCTGGCTTTGGACATTTTGGATTTACTGAACAATTGACACACCAGGATAGCCATCTTCTGAGGGCTGGCGTATATGTTGATAATGTGGAAACTCGCCAGCTTTTCTTTAACAGGCTCTTTTCCTGCTCAGACCAATCTTTTATTAGTTCGCCCCACCCCCAATCCTCCAAACTTTCAGGGTTAATGTCTGCACTTGTGGTGGGGGTAACAGTGTTGTTACATCTATCAGCACTTCTGGCAGGTTCCTGATCTGGTACGGATGATCCAGGGCTCTGGCCTTCAGGTCCTGGAGCCAGAACGCCTTCGGCCATTCTGGAACCACTACAAGATACGTTCCCGTTGCACTGTTTAGATGTGCTAGCACCCGTGGTATGAGGCTTGGCGGTGGGAATACCCATGCTAGCTGATACTTCCATGGCCTGCTGAAGGCATCTATATAACTTGCTGATAGATCTCTGCAGTCTATCGACACGTATTCCTGTACTACTGCAGACTTTCTTGTGGCAAACAGGTCGATTTGGGGTTGTCCCCACTTCTGGAACACTTTCGCTGTCGCTCTTGGTAATAGATGCCACTCTGCTGGACGTTTTCCTCGTGATAGCCTGTCCGCTATTATATTGTACCGTCCCGGTAGGTAATATGCGCTCACCGTTATCTTGTAGCGGTCCACTATTTGTAACAACTTGGAAGTTAGTGTTAACAAGGCTATCGATCTCGTCCCCCCTTCTTTCCGAATATAAGCAATCAGTGTCCTGTTGTCTGACTGAATTAGAACGTGTGCATTGCGCAACAGTTCTACATTCTTTTCTATAGCCGTTACTACTGCGTATAGCTCTTTTTTGTTGCAATGCCACCTTCTTTGACGGACTGACCAGACTCCTGACATAGTCTTCCCATTCAATTGGGCTCCCCAACCAAAGTCCGAAGCGTCCGTCGCCAGGAAATGGGTGGCAGGTTTTTTGTGTATTGGCATGCTGTGCCGGGTAGCTCCGCGCCACCACGTCATCTCTTGTGCCACAATAGCTGGGACTGGCAGTTTCTGTCGCGATCTCTTCTTGTCGAAGCGTCGCAGAAAGATCTGCATTCTGCGACAATGTAATCGGCCCCGCGGGATAACGAAATTTGCAAAATTCAGTTGACCCAAAAGGCATTGTAGTTCTCGAAGATTTACCTGTTGTATCTTCAGAACCTGAGCTATGGCGTTGTCTAACTTGTCCCTTCTTTTCTCTGGTAGTGACATAACATTTTTTGCAGTCTGCCATCGTATGCCTAAATATTCCAAGTCTTGAGTGGGGGTCAAAACCGATTTTTGGTAGTTTATCTGCCATCCCAGATATTCCAAGTGCCGCACGGCTTCCGCAGCCTGACGACATAACTTGGACTGGTCCTGATTGACCAGAAGGAAGTCGTCCAGATACACTAGAACTCGACAACCTTTTGCACGCAAGGTCTCCGCGACCCAACATGTTACTGAAGAGAAAAGGTACGGCGCTGACGCTAGGCCAAAGGGTAGGCACGTCATTTCGTAAAGTTGGAGCTGGTAACTTATTCTCATAAAAGGCCGGTGAGACTTGGCGCAGGCCAGGTGAAAATAGGCGGACGAGATGTCTAGCTTTATCATCCAGTCCCCAGGCTGGAGAAACTCGGGAACCGTGGAGTGCGAAATGAGGCGAAAGTGCTTTGCCTTTATAAATTTGTTCAGCTCCCGCAGGTCGAATATCGGACGCATAGTGCCGTCGCTTTTCTTCCTCAGAAAAAGCTTTGAAATAAAACTGGGAGTTCTTTTGGTGACGATCTGCAGTACACCTTGATCCAGAAGCTCCTGTATTGATTGAGACATTGCAGGGGACGGGGTTGTTGAATACTGTTTCATAATTTCCTTTGTTGGCCTTATTAATGGCGGTTTTTTTACCAGGGGCAATCGAAAGTGTGTTATTGCCGAAATTATAAACTTGTTCGCGCCCAAAGCTTGCCAACGGCTCTTGAAAGCTTTTAAACAACCCCCCCTGAAGTGTGTCGGATAGTCACTTCCTATCTTCTTTGTTTCGAAAGGAATTATTTTTAGTTTGTTTAAAATTATTTGTTTTTTTAAAAGTACTTTGCGAATTTTTATATGTATCTGGAGTAACGTTTTTGCTCGAACGGTATTGAGCCTTGGAAGTAGAAGGTAACGAATTCTTGTACTTCTTTTTAAGTGGTTCCGTTTTTTTATAAATTTGTGATTGTGAGGGTAGTAACCAAAAGTGAGGACCGCCTAGCGATTGTATAAACGTTAAGAGTTTGGTCTTATTAAATAAATGTTCTTCACTCGGAGGGATATTCCTAAGCGCGCTTTGAATATTTTTATCCCTAATTCCATCTAATAATCTTTTTCTCCTAATTTCGATACACTCCGCTCTTTTACCGCACACAATTTGTAATGTTTGTTCCGATAGCTTATATGACGGAGATGTAGTACCAAACGCGTCAGAAATTTTTTTAAAAAGATTATCTGGATTAAGTTCTGATTGAGAATTGTGGGCCCAATTAATGAGCTCCTGTAAGCCCGATTGTAATAGTTCCCTTTGCTGTAATAATGCATTTGTAATCGCGGCCATAATTTCTTCGGTTGATGATAAGAAATCTTTACCCTTGTTTAAAGAACACATTTCGTCATTAATTTTTAAACTACAAAAACCTGGCGCGGCTAGCATGTCCGTTAATGCTTTGGAATAGCGAATATGAGGCCACGTTGGCGAATTAAATTGTTGAAGCTCGATTAATTGACGTAAGAATTTTTCATTCGCGGGCTTAAGAACTTTTTTCTCGTCAAAAACCGTTTTACATACGCCTAAATCTATTGATTTGTTTGTACTCGTTGATGGATTCGACAAAAATTCGATATTTTCGGTTGCGGGTACTTCAACATTATTATCAGACTCAATTATATTTTGAGCACTTTGTTGCTGCATTAAATAATTTGTAAGAAAACTGACCTGGGCATATAGTACGTCGATCCGAGGATCGGCGGTTACCTCAGTACTCGTTTTTTGTTTCTTGGTCGTCGGCACGTCGACCTCCGGGTCCGAGTCGCTGTCACTCGAACTTGAAGTACATTTCTTCCGTTTGTTATCGCTCCGGCTCGCTGACGAGGGCGAAGCAGCAGAACGATGGCCTTCTGAGCCCGTCGGGGCCCCAGAAGGCGCCTCGAAGTCGTTGTTAGGTGGCGAATTCATTACGAACAGTAACGGTTGACTTTGAAAAATTATTATATTATTCACACACTAGCACTTTTGAACACTTGTACACTAGTAATGCTTATTGAAACGACCGCCTATGGCGAGAGTACACAACGCTATGATTCGAAAAATGAATTTGGTTCCCCCATCACCTTGCTGGTGACAGCGACGACCTCTAGCGGAATAAATTGGAACTAGAGGTTGTATGTAGTCTATGGAAATCATTGTCATTCCGTATCTATGGTTGAGTATACACTGCTTCTTCATAACAATGCTGTATGTTTTCCAGAGGCACATTAATAAATACATCATAACTTCTCAATATAGGATGCTAGCAGCTAAATGCGATTAAGCTTGTAAATCCAGTAACGTTAAGCGCCTTATTCACGGTCCATCCCCGCTGTACGTCAGCCGTAGACAGAGAAACCAATTGCCAATTGGATTCTCTGTCTACGACGTCAGCAGTGTTGCCACCGAAGTATCAAGCTACCCACCAGAAGCGACCTCTGAAACCACCAGAAATCCACTAACAAAACTCGCGCCAGTTTAAAAAATCGTTAATTTTTCCACCAACTTTATTTTTAGCAAATTTTTGTTCATCGCGAAAGAAAACAATATTTAAAAGATACGTTTATTGGAGAAATAACATTAAAATTACACATTATGTAACAAAAATAATGAAATTATATTAATAAGTCATCTTCAGATGAGTCGTTTCCGTCCCCGATAATTTACTGCCATTTTTTATTAAAGAGTTTGTGGCTTGGATTTATTTCCTTTTGACTGTTTTACCCACTAGAGGAAAGAGTGTTGCTGCACGATGGAATTAAACTCCAAAAACGATACGAGTAGAGTTCATAGTCGTCGTTCCAATATTTGAGAAAAAAAATACTAAATTCTTAAATTCCACTAGACAAATCCACTAGCCACTAAAGTCAATATTTGTCCGCTAAAAAGCAAGCCAAAACCACCAGATTTAGTGGAAAATCCACTATGTTGGCAACACTGGACGTCAGCCATATTATACTCTTTGACGTCAGCTCAAGGCTGCGGTACTGGATGTATCTTAATGACGATCGAGCGCGCATCAAGCATGGCTAGGGTTGCCAACTTTTATTAGAAGAAATAGAGTATATCTGATTTCAAAGGAGGTAAATAAAGAGTACGGACTTACAAAAAAGACTATCATTTATTTAATATTTTTTAAAATATATTTTTTTGTACTTTTTGCAGTATTTAATAATTTTTCATTATTTTTAAATGAATTATATGAATCCAAACATTCCAAACCTAAATTTATATATTTCAAGAGCTCATTTTTAATTAATTTTTAATGAAGCTCGGTTTCTCTCTTCCCGCCACTTCACATTTTTTTTTCTGTTATGGCAAGAAGCTAAAACTATTTGCCAGTGTCAAGTAAAAGGTAGGATAATTGCTCCGAGAAAGGTAGGGACTCCATACACGGGAAAATAGGATAGGACGATATATTTTTTCAAGGTGATCAGAAGAGTTAGGCCAAAATTAATACAAGTTACATTATAATATTACAATATATTATTTACATAAACTAAATAGATTAAATAGAAACTAAAAAACATTACAATTTGACGTCATTCTTAAATATAAAAGTAGATATAATATTATAATATTTTTTAGGATACATAAATAGATATGACATACGAGTAGGAAGAGGAACATTTGAGGAAATTAATGAATTATAAAAGGAAGAATGATCGTATAAAGAGCAAGAGAAAAATATGTGGTCTATATTTCCCTCATCCTCTCCACACTCGCAAATTTCACTATTTAATACGCCAATTCT
The DNA here is from genome assembly GCA_029959065.1 of Colias behrii. Lineage (NCBI taxonomy): Eukaryota > Metazoa > Arthropoda > Insecta > Lepidoptera > Pieridae > Colias > Colias behrii. The sequence continues at coordinate 5,063,888 of JARWMC010000013.1, forward strand.
GGCTAAATGACTAGGAATACACATATGTCCTATTCTCATGCGACTTATTGTAGATATAACTAATTTATTTGCTTCAACACCAACAAACCAAGGTTTTATGGGGATTACCGGTTGAATTCTATAGTAATTCCTTCCCTTATGCTGCCCAGTATCTGTCCAGACCGTATTCCACGCTTCAAAGAGAAATCGTTTCGGTAATGTTAAGAGATCATGAGAGTAGTTAATGTATGGATACATATCTCCACACTGCACTGCATCCTTGGCCAAGCTATCAGCCCTATCATTTCCGTGGATGCCACAATGACTTGGAATCCAGGCAAAAGTCACAGAGTAACCTAGATTAATGCATTCAGCTAACTTATTTCTTATTTCAAAAAAAAATGGTTGCCTGTAAAGTCGGTTTTACGGGCGAAGATTTTACGTGACAACGTCTTTTTCTCGATCATAGTTGAGTGGGAGAGAGACGCAAGGCATTCGGCGGGCCTCTCTCTCGTTCGGTGACTCATCGTAACCGAGCGTTACACTTTTTCATAAGTGACTCCCAGTCGCAACCTAATTTAAGACGTTGTCACGTCAACAACAGGGTAAAGTGGTTTATTGTAAAAATAATATTTATCTAAGCATTGCAGAGAACTCATTGAATCAGTAAAAATTACAGATCTATGTAGCTTCATTAATATAATATATTCTACTGCTTTTAGGAGCCCAAAGCACTCCCCAGTGAAAACTGAAGACTCCGGCGGTAATTTGATCTTTTGTGTAATCTTAAATTGAACATGTAATATTCCAACTCCAACACGGCTATTATTCGAGGTTTTAGATGCATCAGTAAAAATATGATGCCAATTACGCCACTCCCTATCGACATTAAACCTAAAGTTTGCATTTGAATCCGTATCATTCTTATTGATTCCTATATTGTATTTTATAATTGGTTTGATCAAAAGGCACTTATAGTTATATGCATACAGCGCGGCGGTAAAACTGGCGACTGATAAATACTTGTTGACATTGAAATGAATTTACGGTAACTTATAACTAAACAAGGTATTGACTTATTTTTCCAGAAAGAAGACGTACTTATCCGATCGTTTAACATTTTTAACTTGTCTATTAATGGATGGTTGGAGAATTGTACTATACGGAACAAAAACCTATCAGATAAATATTGCCTTCTGATTTTCAGTGGAGGATCTCCACATTCAACCTGAAGGGCATTAATAGGGCTCGATTTCATTGCACCTAATACGATTCGCAGAGCCTTAGCTTGGATTTGATCTAATTTTTTAACTGCCGTTACGTTACCGCTTTCTAACAAAAACGTTCCGTAGTCCAGAATACTACGAATCAAAGCATTATACACTAATTTCATACAAAAAGGGTGGGCACCCCACCAAACTCCGGAAAGACACCTTAACAAGTACTTTCACATTTTGAGCATATAAACTCGACGTGATAAGTACCAGCCATTTTGCTATCTAATAACACGCCCAAAAATTTTGTATGATTTTGGAGTGGTATCCGTTTCCCATTAAAACTAATATAAACCCTAGGAACTATCCGCAATCTCGTAAAAACTACAGCGACACTTTTGTCTACAGAAACATCTAATCCATTTTTATCTAGCCAAGCCTTAAGCTCGACCAGACCTTTATTTAAAAAATTACAAGCTGAATCTAAACTAAAATCTATCGTGTATAATACAAGATCATCAGCATACTGAAGAATGTTAATGCTATTATTAAATGAATCAGCTAAATCGTGCGTATAAATATTATATAATAGAGGGCTTAAGACCGACCCTTGAGGAAGACCCTTACTCGTGGTACGTTGAAAATGGACTGATTCATCAATATTCAAAACAATATAACTCTCCTCTAATAAAGAAATAATAAAATTAATTAAAACGTCAGGAATACCAAGTCTGAAAGTTTCTGTTGTAGGATAGTGATAACCACATTGTCATAAGCTGAGCGAATATCAACAAACGCAGCAACAACATGTTGATTATCCGAAAAAGCAATATTAATATCTGAAGTAAGTATGGAGATGTTGTCAATGGCGCTTTTCGCCTTACGAAATCCGAATTGGCTATTCGATAAAAAATTGTTATGTTCCAAATACCACTCCAATCGATTTTTTATTAAATGCTCTGAAATTTTGCAAAGAACAGACGATAAAGCTACTGGTCTATATGATGATACCTCACTCGAAGATTTATTTGGCTTTAAAATAGGTATAATTTCTTGAGATTTCCAAGACCGAGGAATTTTCCCAGAGATTATAATTAAATTTATGAGGTCCAGATAATATTTAAGACTAGTTTCTGATAAGTGAGATAAAAAGGAATATGGGATCCCGTCCATACCCAGCGCGGAATCTTTAACGCACGAAAGAACTCCTTTGAGTTCCTCTAAAAGAAATGGAGATCCTACTACTGAGCTATAATTGTGGTCTGAAAGGGAGATAATAGTTAAGGGTTTTTCAATGTACTCTGGAGCCGTAGATGGAGCTAGATTATCCATAAATTTATGAGCTAAATCCTTAGAAATAACAGATGTTTGTTCTCTGAAAGCAGATCGGAAACGTCTAATGTTTTTCCACACTTCACTTGAACAAGTATCGGGGGATAATGACGAACAAAAAGATTTCCAACCGTCTTGTTTTTTCTTCTTAAGAAGTGATCGAGTAAAGTTAATAGCTTCAGAGAGATTATCAAAATTAATAGCGGACATGTCATCTGCATAAATTCTTTCCCTACGCTTCCTTTCTTTGACTGCATCACTACATTCCATATCCCACAACGGTGGGGAAGGAATTTTCAAACTTTTGGTGGATTTATGCCGGAAAGTTTCATCAGCAACTTCAATCAATATTTTAGCTAGATGTTCAGAGCACGTCTCTTCATTACCTGCATGACTTTTAGGAAGATTTTTAATACGTAAATCAACCTTTTCTTTAAACTTATCCCAGTTAGCATTTTTCAATTGGTACTTCAACCGTGGCTTTCTTGTTGTGTTACTAGTATTTCCTACAGGAACTGACATTAATAGAGGGAAATGATCACTGCCGAATGAAGATGATAAAGGACGCCACGATATGGATGATGCTAATCCTGGCGAACAAAGAGAAAGATCGACCGCGCTCAGATTTTCATTCGCTCGCGTACGTCGCGTTGGTTCACCTGTGTTAAGTATACATAAATTATGCATGTCCATAATATCTAAAAGTTGCTCACCACTACTAGTAGTAATACTACTTCCCCAATATTGGTGGTGGGAATTAAAATCACCAAGCAATAATAAAGGTGTAGAAATTGATCTTATTAAATTTTGTAAATAATTAAACGTTGATGCTGAATTATACGATATATAAATTGAAATGATTGAAATATTTTTAAAACTGATGCCAACACTATTTACATATTTATTATTGTGCGCTGGTAATATTAGACGTTTAAATTGTATTGACTTTGTATGGCAGCACCACCATACCCATCAATTCTGTCATCACGAATACAAACATAACCTGGAATTCGAAAGAAGAGATTTGGTTTTAACCAAGTCTCATTTAGAGCAATTAAAAAAGGATTGTGCTTATTTATTATGTGAATTAAATCTGACTTTTTAGGTATCACGCTTCTGCAGTTCCACTGTATTATTTTGGAATCCATGATTACTAAATAAACTATCAATTACTTTATGTAAAGTGGCAACGTTGGACGGTTTCAGGGTGTTATTTTTCAATAGAGTGTTGATAAGTGAAGTAATTATATCCATTATCTGGGAAGTTTCAGATTCATTAGGGGCTACTTGATAACCGCAGCCATTTTCAGGCGTAGGAATCTGAGCTTCCCTAATAATAGCATTATGAGCATTTTTATCAAAACCCTTATTAGTCTTAGGAGGCAATTTTGGTTTTAAAAAATAAGTCTTTTTGTAGGATGAATTTGAACTATTTACATTCAATCTATTTGTGGTTGAATAAGCAGATGAAGACATTAATACATCCCCATAAGACTTTGATACATTTGGGTAAAGTTTACTTGCTTCCCCGTAAGATATATTTTTTTCAGCCATACTTATTTTAATATCCTTTTGGCGTTTAAATTCTGGACAGATTTTATTAGTTGCGAAATGGAAGCCTGAACATAACAAACATGATGCACAATCTTCTTCGACAGTACAAGTGTCGCCAGAATGAGCTTGACCACACTTATAACATCTGGGTTTGGAACGACATATATTTTTAGTATGACCATATCTACAGCATTGAAAACATTGGATGGTCACAGCCAGCTGGAGTTGAAATATTTTCTATTATTTCCTCTTGGGACCATTCAGAAGGTATTCCTTTAACAATACCAATGCGACTTATGTTAAATGTTGGTATTTTTGCACTTAGCTTATTTAATTCTAAATTTTTATTTTTAATAAAATCATTAGCATCCTTTGGTGTTGAAAATGCTACAATACAACGATTTCTCCCTATTTTTTTAACACTACCAGATACTATATTTTTAATATTGTTATTTTTTAAAAATCGACCAAAAGTAATGGGATGCAATGTTGTTCCATCGCCAGGTGTTGACTCTGTACGCTGAACATGAACAATAAAGGTTTAAAGACATTTATTCCCATTAAGACAATAAGTCACTTACATGAGAAACTTAATTTTAAACATAGGTATGTATAAAAAATAACATTCGTTAGTTAAATATTTAGAGTAGGTTATTTACATTAGTTAAGTTAGATACCTACTCATTCATTGCATTCAAAGTTTGAGCGTGTGGTCTTCCAGGATGTGTTTCGATAATTGTTTTTTGAATACAATGAATGAGTTTACACTTTTCAATTTGCTTGGCAATCCGTTATAGAAACGTGCTCCCTCGTATGTTGCCGTTCGCCTTCCATAATTCGTTCGGATCTTCGGGAGGGCAAGATAGCTAGCTCGTCTATTAGGATAGTGGCGATTTGATGTTGAGAATAAAATATTTGTATTTATGTTTTTGTGTAGCGCTTTGTGGATGAACATACACGTATTATAAAAGTATAATTGTTTTAAATTCATTATCTTAGTATCGTCGTAGATTTTATTCGTAGAAGTTAAAAAAGGACAATATAAGGGAAGGAGTCAGTAGATAGGTATTCTGAACGTAAATTTGGTAAAGCCGATAGTTCATTCATATTATTATTATCATTCTTATTGGATTCATTAAAAGTAACATCAGCATTGGACTTTTTATTAGGCTTAGTGCTATCACTGTCCTGTTTCCTTAGCCTGCGTTTTTTAGGAGTGCTTTCCACCCAACTATTTTTTAATGCAAAATTGTTTTCGCATTCTACACTTGGAACCGTAATATAACTAGCTACTTCAGGACCAAGTTGGGAACTTGGTCCTGAAGCTATAGGGTCGGGAGGATCATTCATCGATCAGCCCGCCAAAATTTAACTGCAAAAATTTTTTTACATAGGTACTATAAATCAGAATAAAATAGACTTACCAATAAAAAAACTACTAACTACACTAATTTACAAGTTTATATATAAGAAACAAAAGATATATACAAAGCCAAACTCAATTGAACATTAATTTAAATTTTTTCAAATTAAATATCAAAAATTACACCCGGCTCGTTCGAAGATTCCCGCGCTTTTCCACTTCACATTCATGACGACATGACCGAAAAGACTCTTTCAGTAAATGCTGAAGTGGCGGGAACAGAGAGTATATTATAGGGGTGACAGACGTACGAGTAAGTACGCGTACTTGTGGCTCGACGACCTTTTTCGCTCGTGTGTCACCCCAAGTACGCGTACTTAAAAACCGTCGAGTAAGTTCGTTGACGATCCAACATGTTTGAAATTTTACTCGAAGCCCGCCTTGGCTCGCACGTCTGTCACTGCCGCGAGCCGAGTAAGTACGCGAACTTTAAAACCGCGACTTTAAAGTTCGTACGTCTGTCACCCCTTTTATAGCTAATCATTTTTTTTTAAATAAATTGCCATTTTTCTGCAGTGGACTTTTGCATAAAATCTGTGTTATTCTGTATTCAACAATTCGCCTTGGAGTTCTTTTTAAAATAATAACTTCTGAATATAAACAGTACCTAGGTTGATCCAAAAGTAATGATAATTGGGTATTTCCTGTGTACATAAAAATATAAAATAACTGTTTCTTGCTTGCTCATGTACTCACTAAGTTATCACAAAAAAATCATATCAATAGGCCACGTTTCCAAGTATTTACATTAATTTGAATGTGAACCGTGCGTGCCAGAATTTTTGCCTAATCTGCTGTACAGCAAGCCTATTCACGATCGAGCACGCACGATGCATCATCGCTCTGACGTACGTCCGCGCTATTCACTGTCCATCTGCACGACGTTCGCGGTGGTTGGGGTGCTCTAATACACTGGAGATTGCACTATGAACGTTTACTTGTCACGGGAAGGTATGACCTTGAATGACGCCTGGTTGTTTTTTGTCCCTTTCACACCTAACTTGGCAAGTTGGTGTGAAAGGGATGAAGGAACAACCAGGCGTCATTCAAGGTCATACCTTCCCGTGACAAGTAAACGTTCATAGTGCAATCTCCAGTGTATTAGATATAAGCTTCTTGGTCGTGCACATCCAGCAACATAATAATAATAATTATTGACGTACGTCAATACTATTCACTGTCGTTTTGCGTTGTGCATCGTGTATGACCTTCGCGGGACGTACAGCAAGATGGACAGTGAATAAGGCGCTTTAATACGCTTCATAGAATTCAACGCTGCAGCTGTAGTAATAGTTAGATCATAAATTATTTACTCCAACTGAATCTCTGTGACGCATTGCCGCACATTATACCCGGCGCGGCGAATGATGATTCCTATGACACTGACAGTTATTCTCAAGAGACAAACTTGTAATGGCGTCACCATTAAATTAGAAACGTATTGGAGGCGTCTAAAAATGGCATTTATTAATTTTTACGTAGCTTTATGCCATAACAATGATATTCCGTTGGAATTATAACCATTCTTAACATTTACGAGAAATTATATCAATCTGACTTTGCGTTTACGTCCTACAAAACTTACATCGTTGGCATTTATCGACTAGTGCGGAAAGTATCGATAAACCAATTTCGATAATGGAAACGAGTTCACATTTTTTCCATGCTTAAGCTTTAGTTCATTCACTATTGAATGGAACAGAAGATCGCAGCGTAATTAATTAATTAATTACCGTTCGCGTTAATTTACTTACCTATGATAATATAAGTTTTTTATACAAATTAAATGGGGGCTTCCATTTTCATGATAAAATAATATACACTGTGTTAAACGGGTTAAAAATTACGTGAAAATGATAAGGCGCATTTTTATGCTTTGGAAAACTTTCGTTTTACTTACCTACTTAATCTATGCTAAAAAACTTAAATTAATACAACAACAACATAATAGACGTCAAAAATTTTAGTTAAAATTAATTTTATAATATTTGTAAAAACATGTTTACCAACGTCGCTGAATGCAAATCACGCCTTTGCCTATAAAATAGTAAAGTATCGACACGACCCATCATACGAGCAATCACTAAGACGAACTGTCATAGGGATCATCATTCGCCGCGCCGGGATTATTGTATGCTACACATCGACGAATTTCCACTGAAATCAACTAATTTAACGTGAATTTAACGTTTTGAGCTACTATTAAGTATTCTGTGCTTAGAGTATATATTACAGTAGTATAGAGCGAGTGTATTGAACAAATTCCTCAGTGCGCATCGTAGGCAGATGAGCTATAGATAATATATAGATGTGTGTGTGACAAATAGGGATGGGTAGGTATCAATTGCGTGCCGAGCTATCGATAAGTTATGTAAATAAATATGTATCTTTTGTAAATTTTATGTTCAATATGTTATTTAAGGAGAAATGTATGAATAAAGTATAAATATGTCATTTTAAATTTGTTTGCCAAGAGATTAAAGTGTTTATTCCATTTGAATATTTCTTGTATTAATTTTAAGTACTTAAAAAAAATATGTTTATGAATATCAGAAAAACGAGTTCGATATTAAAGTTAATAAAATAAAAATTCGGGTTTGGTGCTATTTCTTTAATAATAAATGAAACAATAATAATAATGTTTTAAAAATGTTAAATAAAAATAAGAAATAATTAGTAATTTAAAATGATAATATAATAAATCATATAAATAATTTTTTTATTTAATTTTATCCATTCTACTATAAAATGTTCAAAATCAATTTAGCGGTTCAGAAAATATATCGTAACATTACATACTTTACATTTACACTATAATACATTTGCATTCATAATATTAGAAAGTCTATCATACAAAACACACCACAAATTTATTTATAATACATTTTTAAAAGAGTTTTAATTTTAAAGTTAAATAAATAATTTGTTAAATTCTTCTAGTAAACTTTATATCGAGTACAGCGTTGGTCAGGTCACATCACTACGATCACGTGGCGGCAGTGGGGCGCGCGAGCGAGTCTGAGCGTGTCCGCCTCCCACCTCCCCTTCACCCCCGCGATGCTAGATTTATTTTCATAAAAATAAGTATAACAATCGACTTACTGATGAAATGTGATACTGGATTTCAATTTTGTGTATTTTCTAGTATCGTTTTTGCAAGATATAACTGCACATTTCACCATGTTTATTCCTAGATATGAATAAAAATCCAGAGCAACGCACTTCGTCAGCACTCAACCACGACTACGAGCGCGCGCGGCTGGAACGTCGTGTTGTTCCCACCTGTGCCTACTGTTCCCACTTGGTTGTTCGCACTCTATAGACTATCTATACTCTAAGATTCTGTGGTTTTGTTTTGTCTATGATTCTATTATTATTCTGTGTGATAATGTCAATTTGACGTATTGATAATCTGTGTCTGACGTAGACAGAGAATCCATTCTCTGTCTACGGTGTCTGATTTTAACTCAAACCTTTGTAAATTCAAAAAATTGCAAATCGGCTTTTAAAATATGATCGGTATTTTTACACATAATTATATTTAGTATAATAAGTAATAATAACGGGCATTTGTAACAAACTTGTTCCAATCTTCTCATCATGGCTATGAATAAATACATACACTCTCGAAATATTTACAAAAATCCTCCAAATTTTAAGAAATTAGCTGATAATTATCCAGAATTTGCAAGCATTTCACAAATGGTAAGAGTTTTTCATATGTACAGCGTTAAAAAAACAATTACATTAGTGTTTACTAATATTTTATTACTTCTCTTTTAAAGGATGTTACAGGAAAAATAAGTATAGACTTTAAGGATCCCCACGCATTGCGAGTATTAACAGCTTGTTTGCTTAAATCAGATTTTAATCTTGACGTCGTAATTCCAAAGGAGCGATTAGTACCAACTCTTCCCTTAAGATTAAATTATGTATTGTGGATCGAAGATCTGCTTAATGCTATTGACCGACGGGAATCAATATATGGTATTGATATAGGTATATATCATAATGTTATTTCAATGAAGTTTTATTTAAATAGTAAATTTTGGCATGTATATGTGTAAATAATATGTTTGATTAGAAATGACATATTTTAGGTACTGGAGCATGTGCTATATACCCCATGTTAGCTGCAAAAAAGAATAATTGGCATATGATTGGAACGGAAACAGATGATGATAGTATTAAAATTGCTAAAGAAAATGTAGAGAGGAATAACCTGGATATTTTAATAAAAAGTAAGTTTATAGCAAAGTAGCACAAGTCTCATTTTAACAACCGTTATTTAACTCTAAATATTATGTAATATTATGAACTCAGTCATACATTTATGATGACATAGTTACATATATATAAAAAAATGAATGTTGGTAAGTGTTAAACTCAAGAATGGCTTGACCAATTATTTATTTCACTTATTTTTTTGTATGTTCCTTATGGTCAAAGGAAATATTCATAGCTGATATCTTTTTGAAAAAAAAAACCGTGTGGTAATGTAGGGGACATTAAAAAAATCCTACAACATTCAATTGCGGCCTAAGAAAATAACTACATAATATGATGTTTACTATCAGCCCCGGCAAAAATTGTTATGATTTACTCTTATCACTTAGGGGCATGAAAATTAGATGTTGGCCTATTCTCAGATCTATCCAATAGGCATACAAAATTTCCTGGGAATTGGTCCAGCCGTTTTATGTTCTTATATAGAGATATAGATTATAAAATTTTCTTGAATTGTGTGAATAAGAAGTATTGTTTCAGCTAGAAAGTTTATGGTCATATCATTACAGTAAGAAAAAACTCAACAAAATCCACTTTGGAGTATTTATTTGTGGAAGATACAGAACAAAAATATGATTTTTGCATGTGCAACCCTCCATTTTATGTAAATTTTCAAGAAGTATGGGAATCACGAAGTCCTGCAAGGTAACATTTTAATATATTATCAGATAATTCTTTCACTATTTTGCTTCCAAAGTGCATTTAAACTTTTTCTTTGTACTTATGATCACTGGAATCATCAATCAATCAGAAATATATCACTCTTTTTGGAGTCAAAAAAATTCTTAACTTACAAGATTGAAATGCTTTGATGCTTTTCTATGATAAACTTTGTTCAAAGGATATTCAGAACTTTAAACATAAATCATTAAAAAAAAATCTATTACCCCTAGCCCTATTCATATGGCTTCATAGCAATCAGATCTTAATATATATAAATCTCGTGTCACAATGTTTGTCCTCAATGGACTCCTAAACCACTAAACCGATTATAATAAAATTCGCACACCATGTGTAGTTCGATCCAACTTGATAGATAGGATAGTTTAAACATGTAGGTACCACGGGCGAAGCCGGGGCGGACCGCTAGTTGATTATAAATTATTTTTGTTATTAATTTTGTATCAACAGACCTCCACCCAAAAATGCCTTCACTGGTTCACCACAAGAGCTTATTACGGAAGGTGGAGAGTTGCAATTTTGTAGACAAATGCTTGAAGAGAGTAAGAAATTAAAAGATAAAATTCTGTAAGTATAATATACAAAAGGCAATTATAAAATAAAAATTTTATGATTAATGTTTGATAATTTATTTATTTTTTTTTTATTGCAGACTTATAAATATTGTCTATGCTAATATTATAAACTTAAATAGTTCGTTTTTTTTTTGGTTGCATGTGCTAATCTCAAGAACTACAGATCTGATTTGAAAAATACTTTCAGGGTAAGATATCCCATTTATTGAGGAAAATTATATATTATTATCACTAGGAGTGGGGTATAGCTAGTATAACATATTTAAAAAAAAATTAAATACATGATAATAAATGCATTTCATCATACTCCCCATTATAAACTAACAAGTATTACTGATTTTTACAGTTTGTTCACATCTATGATTGGACACAAGTACAATTTAAAGGAACTTTTGTTGGACTTAAAGGCTGAAGGAATCAAACACACTAGTACAGAATTTTGTCAGGGCAGAGTCACAAGATGGGGCATAGCATGGACATATCAAGATTATGACCTCTTTAAATTAGGTTTGAAATTTGTTTTTATAAACATACAATATATTATGAGTATTTATTTAGTCTAATAATGATTTTTTTTATTCATACAGTTCCACCACGTGAGAAACCTAGAAAGAAAAGTTTGCCAATAACACTCATTGTTCCTAAGCTCCCTGATCAACCTTATAATATGGAAACTGTTTCAGCCAAGTTAAAAAATCTTTTAGACAATTTAAAAATTCAGCACAAGGTTATAACAAAACGAAAAAATGAATTGTGTTTAGATTTGAAAGCTTACATAAATACATGGTCTAATCAAAGACGCAAAAGAAGGCTGCTCAAGCATCTGGAAGGAAAAGCAAAGAAATCTAAACTGGATGAACCTGGAACATCTGAAGCAGAAATAAGTATTGAAACAAAAAATAATAATGGTTCTTTAATTAACAGTGAAGAGGAGAACACTTCTGCAACTGAAATAGAAAGCACAGGTAAAGTAGAAATTTTAAATGAAAATCCTCTTGCCCACGCTTTTTTAAAATTAGTTGGTAAAGAAGACACAATTACACTATCCTTGGAATATTTAAGCGGAACTTTGGGAAAAGAAGGACTTCATCAGATATTGCAATATATTAAAAATAATTGGAAATGAATTGTGTTTTATTTCAAAATTGTAATAACTAATAAGCCTATAAGACTTGAATAAATAAGAGGTTTGTGTTTGAAAGGATAGAATACAACATTTATTACCCAACTGCAATAGAAAGAAGATAATGTCATGTTTTCCATAAACAAAAGTAGTAATATGTTTCTAGTACATGTATGTATGTGTATTTATTTGGCGCAACCCACAGCCCGAACCCAACGGTATAAATTACTTATGTCATAAATTTGTTCCCACTGTGGGGGTACTGGTATAATAAATTATAATTAAACAAGTTGGCGAAATGTTTTCAATTTAAGTTCAAGGTTCACAGAACCACCACTGCTTCATAGCCCGGCCACACACGTTCAATTTCCTGATCAATAATTCGGATCCGGAAACCTTAATACCCTGCGTACATACAAAATATTTCACAAACCGCACACCATTCTAATCATAACAAACGAAAAAACCTAACGGTTGGTTCGATTTAAATATTGAACCGAAAATGAACTAAACTCTTGCTCAGGAACGTATACAATATACATCCTAGTCCTACATCGGAAATCAAAATATGTATGGGCGGTCTAAGTTACCTTCACTCACTACATAGTATAAAACAAAGTCGCTTTCTCTGTCCCTATGTCCCTTTGTATGCTTAAAATCTTTAAAACTACGCAACGGATTTTGATGCGGTTTTTTTTAATAGATAGAGTGATTCAAGAGGAAGGTTTTAGTATATAATTTATTAGGTTTTAGACAAAGCGGGCGAAGCCGCGGGCGGTATGCTAGTAGTGTATATTATTGTAATCTTAGAGTATATATTACAATAGTATAGAGCGCGTGTATTGCACAAATTGCTTAGTGCACATCGTAGGCAGATGAGCTATAGATACTATGTGTACTATATAGATGTGTGTGTGACAAATAGGGATGGGTAAGTATCAATTGCGTGTTGAACTATCGATAAGTTATGTAAATAAATATGTATCATAAGTAAACTTTATGTTCAATAAGTTATTAAAGGAAAAATATACGAATAAAGTATAAATATGTAATTTTAAATTTGTTTACCAACTGAATAAAGTTTGTTTATTCCATTTGAATATTTCTTGTATTAATTATAAGTACTTTAAAAAAATATGTTTAATTGGAATATCAGAAAAACGTGAGTACTTTTTAAATAATAAAGTTAATAAAATAAAAGATCGGGTTTAGTGCTATTTCTTTAATAATAAATCAAACAATAATAATAATGTTTTAAAAATGTTAAATAAAAATAAGAAATAATAATTTAAAATGATAATTTAATAAATAATATTAATAATTTTTTTATTTAATTTTATCCATTCTACTATCAAAATCTTCAAAATCAATTAAGCGGTTCAGAAAAATATATATCGTAACATTACATACTTTACATTTACACTATAATACATTTGCATTCATAATATTAGAAAGTGTATCATACAAAACACACCACAAATTTATTTATAATAATACATTTTTAAAAGAGTTTTAATTTTAAAGTTAAATAAATAATTTGTTAAATTCTTCTAGTAAACTTTATATCGAGTACAGCGTTGATCAGGTCACATCACTACGATAACATGGCGGCAGTGAGGCGCGCGAGCGAGCTTGCGCGTGTCCGCCTCCCACCTCCCCCTCACCCCCGCGATGCTAGATTTATTTTCATAAAAATAAGTATAACAATCGATTTACTGATGAAATGTGGTACTGGATTTCAATTTTGTGTATTTTCTAGTATCGTTTTTGCAAGATAGAACTGCACATTTCACCATGTTTATTCGTAAATATGAAAAAAATTCCGGAGCAACGCACTTCGACAGCACTCAACCACGACTACGAGCGCTCGCGGCGGGAACGTCGTGTTGTTCCCACCTGTGCCTACTGTTCCCACTTGGTTGTTCGCACTCTATAGATAGTATATACTCTAAGATTGTAATATATACTGTGGTTTATATATCCTGTGGTAAATACATAGACTATAGAAGTAATATAAAAAAAGGAGACGGGACGTAGACAGAGGGATGATTGACGGGATGTCATGTCAAATGTCAATGTCTAAATTGTTAAATGCGCGCGTATAATCATATCGCTTGTTTATTAATAAAATTCTTTATAAACGTTTACACGATGAAGAATTAAGTAAATTCCTATCACAAGACTCGAAAAACAAACATTTTCCTTAATTTTATGTTATGTTACTCTGGAATGGTGTTATTGAATAGTTTTCACCGGTGCCTTACAGTTGTATGTACATAAACAAATTCTGTATTTGATCCTAACCTTGGTTAATTTTGTACTTGGTATCAAGGCAATCAAAGATTTCATTTTATAGATCTATCACTGATAAATTTCCTTTACCATGAGCGAAGTGGGTTTTGATTGGGTTGATGAATGCGACCAAGAAAAGTCTAATGGTGTGTAATATATATTTTGATAATTTAATGATTAATTCAACCTCAAGTACAAAATTTTATCTACCTCTGTGTGTTTATTTTAGGTCGCAGAGCTACTAAGGAGAAAATGAAATCAGAAAATGATAGCAGAGACAATTCGAAAAATAGAAAAAGGGCAAAACGCAATTCAGAACATGAGACAAGTACTAAGACAAGGTGATGTAAGACTCAACTATTAACCTCTCAACCACCGAGCGGCCAAATCCGACCGCGACACAATAGATTTTCTATTGTGTCTGTGATTCCGGGGCCTGATGGATTAATATTAAGTGAAGTTCCAATTGCAATCCCAACTTCATTGTGATAGGCTTTAGCTGTACTTATACCATCTCCCATTTTTTTTAAATAACAATTTTGTTGTTTTATCAGTTAAAATAAATATTCATTATTATTTTTGCAGCAAGCCAAAGAAACCATTGGAGCTAGAATTGGACCCCCTAGTTTTACAAAGACGTCAGAAACAAATTGACTATGGAAAAAACACAGTTGGATACCACAATTATATCAAACAAGTACCTTTGTAAGTGTAGATCAAATATATTTTAGCATCTTTCCAATAATCTGGACAACAAATAATCTAAAGGAAAAATACTTTGTAATGGGGTTTCATTTATATAGTGTTTATGTTATGTATATTTTTATTGGACAATAATGTTTTTTACTTTCTTGGTTTAGGCCACAAAGGACAAAAGATGACCCAAAAACACCCGACAAATTCATGAAATACAGCAGGAGATCATGGGATATGCTAATTAGAATCTGGAGGAAAAAATTACATGAATATGATGTTGATAGTGAAACTAAAAAAGAAAGTGAAGATTCTAATGACAGTGATGAATGAAATACATTATAAAATTATTAATATTGTTTTTGTTGTTAGGCAGTACAGTAAAAGTTCCTTATTCGCGGGGTATATGTTCCATAAATATGCCGCGAATACAGAAACCGTGAATACGGAATGGTAATTTATATGGGATTATAGGGGATACGTTCCTAGGTGACGATTGAGATTTTTTTCGTGTCGAAAGTTTCAACGAGTTTCGACTCGAAACTCGTTTCTTATTTTTTTTAGTTGACAATATAAACTAAGAAGAGTGCAGTAGACGTTACTCGAACACAGTTTTTGTAACGAATGTGAAAGACGAAACAATAAAACACGCAAAGCGGCTTTTACTATAAACGGAACTACCTTTAAAAATATACTTTATTTATTGCTGTGATTTATTGAGTTATAAGGTTGCTTCCATTCTGTTTATTTACATTCTCAAAAACATCAATCGCGGCAAAGGCGGCTTGCGACAAAGGCGGCTTGTGTCAAAGGCCTCGGCGATATCATTTAACAACATAATATGTACTTTAGGCAAACTTGTAATAAGATCTATTTTACTTTCTTATTAGTCCATTTGACAAGGATATTGGGTTAGATACCTATTGGAATAATTTTATTATAATGTATGTACTTATTAAATCCGCGAATAAAAAAATTTTTAGTCGCGAATATAGAAATTGGGTCGCATTTTTTTAATCCGCGAATAGTGAAAACGCGAATAAAGGAAGCGCGAATAAGGAACTTTTACTGTACACAATACTGCCACTACGTTTTGGTTTTTTAAATATATTATGAACAGTGTTCGAGCATCGGACGTATATAGTTCTTTGTTCAGGTAATTTTTTTAAATAAGGCGAATAATTTTATAATGTTACTTTTTTCATTGAACATATTTCCACAGAAATTCTGCACACACAGTGGAATGACAAAGGTATTATATAAGTTATAATGTATACATTTAGACAAGTGAAACTAGTTTTAAGATATAAATATAGTGATTAACAAAAATAAATATTGTATTATTTTGAACTAAAAACCCTTATTAAAATATAAGAAGAATTAAAATTCTCACATCATTCAAACATTATTTCAATAAACTATAATAGTTATCGGTCAATTAAGGAAAGCTGGCATGTTCACAGTACTCACACTTATGCAATTTCACTTACAGTATGTTCAAAAATAAATGCGACTCTAGTTTCATTTTAGACTTGAATTGTAAAATGGTGCGTTGTAGATAAATATATGCAAATATAATTATGAAAGCTCTCATAATTTACCTGTAAAATTATAATTTAAAAGTAAATCAATTGATGAACTTAATTATTTATTTTAATAATAATCAATTGGATAAAAGTATTAATAATCATTCAATTATCAAATAATAATTAAATTTCAGGTCATAAAAACAATACAAATAACACGTGTACGCTCACTCCCAACACACGGATGGTTGTTTTGATAATGATTTAAATAACGGACGTCTTCTGCAGTTGCGGAGCAGTCTTGTCCTGACTTTGGTCGAGTAAAGATATCTAAGAAACATTATATTTGTAGTAAGTACGTAATACCTACCAATACGCGCTAACAAATATGTGTTACATGTTTATTGTATAATTTTCACACTATTGGTTTTCTCAAACTCAAACATTTATACAATTAGACTTCTTCTAGAAGCACTTTTGAATCGTCATAACAGTTTAACAGTTTTAACATTTACCACCAATTCAGAAAGCAGTATCTATAGAGAAGAAGAAGAATCTATTTAATCATAATCGTAATCTTACATTTCTAATGAAAATGAACAAAAAATTAAATGATTTTATTAAATACTGTAAAATAGTCTATAATTCTTCCATTTACTGTATCACAAAATTCTTCATAGATTTTTAGATATTCGTACTACACCAATTACATCACCCTGTATTTATAAACAATTGCAAAATAAAAGCTACACATAGGCCGGGAGATACTGACACAAAATTTCGGGTCATTTGTAACAGAATGGCGGTTCTACAGGGGTCTTATTACGCAATGACAAAAAGAAAAATGATGGTCAGAACGCTGGTACCGGCGGACTAGTCGCGTGGGCGTTAGTCGAACTCGTCGGATAAATAGCGAAAGTCAAACGATTTGTAACACAAAAATTTTAGAATTTACCGATAGCCCATAAAAAAGATGTAGGCGGTAGTGTCATGCCATACTTTTCCGGTGTAACTACGAATAAAATCTTACAATAAGAAAAAAATCTTATACACATTCGCCACCTCCCACAGGTATGGCATTATCACACTTCTATTTATAATCATTCAGGAGTTGTTGAAAAAAAAATGTAGGGTGGTACAAATCGTTTGGCGAGAAAAAAAAAATTCAAAAATTTGCAGATTTTCCGCGGTATGGCGACTATTTGGAATCGTCCGAAAAGTATGGCATGGCGATTTTAGTAAATGGCTGCACGACGATGGTTACCTGTGCAAAAGTTAGCCCGGTACAAATGGTTGAATTGTTTTTTTAAATCAACGCATTCACGTCGGTAAGGCGGACTGTAAGTCACATCGTAAAAGTATGGCATGACACTACCGCCTACATCTTTTTTAAGGGCTATCGGTAAATTCTAAAATTTTTGTGTTACAAATCTTTGGACTTTCGCTATTTATCCGACGAGTGTGACTAACGCCCACGCGACTAGTCCACCGGTACCAGCGTTCTGACCATCATTTTTCTTTTTGTCATAGCGTACTAAGACCCCTCTAGACCGCCATCCTGTTACAAATGACCCGAAATTTTGTGTCAGTATCTCCCGGCCTAACATGTGCAATGTGTAAATGTGTTGACGTTCCAGCTCTTCTTAATATAGGTATATCTACTTTGACCTACTTCATATTGGTTTGTGAAAATATCTTAAAAAAAAACAAAAGTTAAACACATTTTGTTTGTTTAATATGGTAACATATTGTTATGATCAATAAAAGAAAAATCAAGGTGGAACATTTTAATAGTGAATAATACTTCAAATTTGACAAAATAATAGCTATTATGCTATAAACATAGGCAGCTTGCTTAGTGCCAAGATGTTGGCACAAAAAAGAGAAAATACAGAAAATGCACCCTTAAAATATTAGCTAGTTGTCAAGTGCATAGCGTGGCTATTTTAAATAGTTTGTTTAACTAAGCCACTAACTGGGCTTTCGGTGCTAAGCAAGCAGCCAATATGTATTATGTGTTGCCACTGCCTTAATCAAATATAATTATATTATGACAATGGTGTAGAAGTAAAATTGAAATTGACAAAATTTAAGTTATCCATTGCCTGTTTTACAATTGTGTTGTGCTTGCTCTCAGTTGCTAGACTTTGTAGTTTTTCCATATATTCATCAATGTTGCTTTCTGTTGCTCCAGATGGCCCACCTGTTTAACAGAATAAAATAATTACTATTATACTCATTTGTCATTGATCATATAAAAACATTAGTCCATTTCATATTCTGCAAGCCAATTAAGCATTCACTCTTTATTATATTACTAGCTTACCGCCCGCAGCTTCGCCCACTTTGTCTAAAACCTAATAAATTATATACTAAAACCTTCCTCTTAAATCACTCTATCTATTAAAAAAACAGCATCAAAATCCGTTGCGTAGTTTTAAAGATTTAAGCATACAAAGGGACATAGGGACAGACAAAGCGACTTTGTTTTATACTATGTAGTGATTACATAGCTGCTTTAAAATAATAGGTATTATTTCTAATAAAATAAGATCTTGTTTGTATATACATATAACAAGCATTAAGGTAAAATAGATTCAGAAAGATGTCTGTGGATATTTAAATTGAAAAAGTAAATAACAGATTTATGTTTATTGCAGCTGAGAAGTTAATGAACATTTTTATACTAGTACATAGACAAAAAAAATTACCACTGAGGGGTACAACAGTGGATTGCAATGCTTGAACCAGTGTTGCTACTAATGCCTTATGGTGTGCAACAAGTGCTGCTGTTCTTTCAGCTGCAGCAGCTGTTTCTGCACGGAGTCTTGATGTTGCCGCGCTGACTTCTTCAGCATGTCGTTGCAGAATGGCATTCTAGAGAAAATAGTACATTAACAAGTTTATAACATGTATGTTGTTTTTTGTTTTAATAACATTTTAATTTATGTAATACTTTTTACAATGCAATTGTAAAAATTATTATTAATAAAATGTAATCTTACCTGTTGTTCATAATCTGAATTAGCTTTTCGCAACTGCCTTAGTTCAGACTCACGTAATTTGTTATGTTGCAAAAATTGCTCTGTGAATATTGGTATATCTGTATCACCAAGATCTTCACCCTGGATGAAAAAATTGTAATTGTTACAAAATGTTTGTAATATGTAGGACATATTATTTTAAATTAATTACAACAAAAAAAAATGATGAAGTTTCTTACTGAAGCTGGTGTTACACATGGTCTGGGTCTAGGTGGAGTTGGCTGACGTGATGAATTTACTATAGCCACACTGTTAGCTGTTACTGGCATACTGGGCTCTATAGCTTGTGTGGCACCTATGTAAAAGTTATGTTAAATTATTAACAAATAATTTACTTCCCTAACTTAATAATGACATAATATGTATTCAAGATATTTTTAAAAACAAAGTTGTGTAAAACTTACTTGTACTGTTACCGTTATCATTAATTGTAGTAGCTTGTTTGACTTTTTTTGCACTGACTGGGTCTTTAATATCTATCTGTTGCTTTCTAAATTCTTTATAAGCATCGGTTTTTTTGTACTCAGCCCATTCTTTTATGTATCTGAAATAATATGAGTTGTTGTGGAATAATTTACACCATCTTAATATTGTTAGAAATAAAGGATAAAAATAATTAAGTAAGACATCAATTAAAAGTGCAATAACCAAGGCAGAATGGCTTCTTATTTATTTGTGATCTTTGGTAGCAGTTTGAGAAATGGAAAGTTTACAAAAAATATTACATTACATTAAAAATTTACATTAACATATAGGGCATATAACATGTGAATTTATTGAGAAATTAATTAATTTAATCTAAATTCATTACCTTTCTTTATCTTGATCTGCTGCATCTAAATATTGTTGTTTCTCTTCAGTAGGTAATTTACTCCATTCACTGGCCAATTGACGAGTCAATTCTGCAAAACCAAGCTCTGGTTGTTCAGCTCTTAATTGATCTCGGCGTTCATTCAGAAATCTTACATATCCTAGAAGGGATTAAAAAAACATACAATTCTGTCTATCAGAAAAGACGACTAAACAAAAAAAATTAGTTAACCAGTTAAAGGTGGTCGAGGGGCAGTCACATCACGGGGTACTTTAGGTTTCCGTTTTTTAGGCTTTTTATTTGCTTTATGTGTATTGTCCTTGGTCACTGTATTATTAGCGACATCAGATTCAGTGCCATTTGTAGGGATAGAAGCTAAATTTGTAGGATTTACATCTGTTTTCCCATTGGATGGTTTTTGTGTGTTTTCTTCGTTTTGATTTGGTTTTATTTCTGTACTTTGCGATGCTTCGGTTTCCATATTAATGTGAAATGTTTAATATTTATAGTATTGATGGAGAAAATAAGTAGTACTAGACAAAATTGATAAATTGTGTTTCATTCGTGAAATTAATAATACTTAATTAGAACATGTTTATAATATTGCTTTACGGATCTTTTGGCAATTTGCGAATTTCGGAAAGTAAGTCATGCCACAGAGTCATGCTTGTATTATACCTATCGTCATTTGATTTTGATGACAGATTATTGAATGTGTTGATTGATGCGATTATGATATTCCCCTATTTAAAATAATCTTACATAACTTATACCATTAACTCAAACCGTCTGTATAAATTATTAATTACACAATCGTAACGTTATTGCTCACGCACTACACTAACTGTAGAAAAATATGTAAAGTTTCTAAAAAATAATGAGATCAGTCTATTGGACTTATCCTAAATTCCCTGAAAGATAGGAGAGATTTTGTGTTGGCAAACCTTGTTTCAGACCCACCCCCTTTTGACAATGTCAACCAATTGCCAAAAGATCCTTGTCTTACCATACGTCAGTTGTCAACTGACATGAGACATCACTAGCGCGGCCGCGGCGTGGCGTCGGGCGTTCACCGGTCTCACAGAACAGTATGACCGGTCTTATTACAGAACAGAAATAACAGATTAATAATATGTATGAGATCCCAATATTGGCAAAATCCTAAAAGCTAAACACTGAAAGATTTTTGGAACGAAGTTCCTTAGCGCGCATTGCGAAAGGGAAAACTACACGTTTTGCTATAGTTTTAAGCCATGCGGCCTGCGCGTGTTTCTCTTCTGTCTCTCTTTCTCTCTCTCAAAGAAAGCAAGTCAGATAATTTAATAACTTCGTTCCTTACGGATGTCCCTTGACCCTAGACTCCTCTCAAGTTTCATTTATCTTATATTTTAAGCATCTAATCTTCATCTAATGGACGGGAATGATACAGATAATCGATCATGAATGCAATTTTTTTCAGTTCATGCCCTAGAGGCTAGAAGTTAGAGCCACGTTAAGCCTCCATGTAGCAAGTACTGGTTTAGACTTGCAAGCTGCTGTCGGGCAGACTGTGGGACATTTCTTGCGGAAGTTTTCTTGCAGATGGAAACGCGGCCTTAGAACAGATAAATCTAGCTAACTTGCTACATGCGTTTCCCCTTTTCTAAATTCATTGGCAACTTAATTAAGTCAACTTAATTTAGTGTAGTGTCTTAAGCATTGATGAAGATTATATTATAAACTATTTTATAGTATCTGTTCTAAATTCTAGGGCATGAACCCGTATTAATCTGTGGCACCACTTGGAGCAGGCAAGAAGCTTATAATATCTAATACACTGGAGATTTCGGTAAGAACATTAACGTGTAACAAGAAAATATTGCCCAGTTGATATTTTTTATCACTTTCACACCTAACTTGGTATTGCCACTGTTAATACGAAGTTTTCCCAAGGCTACTATGTATGCTGTAATATTCTGTGCAAAAGGTTAGTTTTTGTACATGAGTTTGTTGATAAATTGCCAACATCGTCATTCAGAAGCATTGTTGGATGAGACAATTATTATTTATGCTAAATAAAATAAGTATCTGAACCAATTATTAAAAAGCGATACTCCCTGATTATGGGTAGTCACCATAATAAAATTGTAGCAACTCTCACTTTGTCAATATGGCATGTGTGTCAAAAAAATTGCGTCGCTTCGAATATTTAAGTTAATATTGTTGCTTATTTAATAAATATTTTCCGAATATAAAGAATGCATTGTATTGTGCAAAATTGCAGAAGTGTTTGGACACCAAATTCTGGCATAGAATTTCACAGGCAAGTGTATATGTACGTTATTTACAATATTCCTCAATACTCCTGCATTTACCTGTTTAGAATCATTACAATGGCAAAAATTGTAAAATTTTGCATCATTTTAGTAAGCAGTCATGTTAAATTTGTTATTTTCCTAATACTTTATCATTTTTCAACAAGTTTTCAATAAACAAATTTAACAAGTAAGGTAACCATGATGACGAGTTTTTATGGATAGCGAAGAGAATATAATATTGTAATAACAATATTAAGATGAAATTTAGAACACCATTTTCAAGATTGTTACTAGTAATGAAACAACACACGACATCGGTATTGCACGTACCTCATATTTTTTTTGTTTTACGTATTTCAGCTTTCCAAAAAGTAAAATAAAAAGAAATATATGTGCCCATCAAGGGTAAAATTACTGAGGATTACGACCCAGAAAAAAATACCTTTTGAAAAATAAACTTTGTAAAGTTAGCTGAAATTTGTGCAAGGCTGCTATAAACAGTATTTCTTTGATGATTTTGGCTTGAAATTGACCCGTCGAAGCAACGCGTTTAAAAAGAAGATCTGAGTAGCTTACAATTTGGTAAACAGCATCTGATGCAAAACACAACTTTCCTCTATTTACAAAGGATGTTAATGCTATATATTGGTTCATATCCAAGCTTTGTAGCCAAAAGCTATTTAAAACTATCATTCTATACCAATTAAAATTGTATGTTCCTATAAAGTATGACCAGTAATATTATAATATAAATACTGTTAAAAATATATGTCGTTATTATTTATAGACCATGATTTTTAGTTTTTTCTATTTCGAAAAATCCTGAATATACAAACCAGCGTGGTCACTCCACAGAAAGAGACAAAAAACAACACTGACGTCATTCAATAGTAGGGGAGCCCAGGATGCTAAATGTGGATTTACTCGAGCGTCACGGGAACCTATTAGAATTGGTAGATTAGACCATAGCGAGAAAAAAAGGTCCTATAATGTTTTCACTTTTAGCGGTGGGGAAGGGTTTTTTGATTTTTTTTAAATTAAAAAAGAAAATAATTGGCTTGGAAATACTCAAGCGCGTTAGATATTGATATTTTGCATGCTCCAGGACGTCACTGAAAAAAAGTATACGTTAATCTGACGATTTAAGTGGCGATTTAATCGCTATGAAGAAAGGGTAAAAAATTAAAGTAATATTATTCGAGCGCGTCAGATTAATATATGGGGGGGGGTTAATTACAATATAAGAAGTCCCCATTTCGCTAATCTGACGATTCGAGCTCAACCTTAGGGAATTATGGATTATTCAAATTTTCCAGCGGGGCCCCTGAGCGCACCCACCAACCATAACTCCTCATATTGACTAGAGGTACTAATGAATAGCTAAGGTACCGTCCCTTATAGTAATCTGACGCGCTCGAGTAAATCCCAAAATCCCCTCTTGGGCTCCCCTACTACAAGGTCATATTTTCTTGTTACAAGTTAATGGTCATAGTGCAATCTCCAGTGTATTAGATTTATGCTTCTTGGGAGCAGGCAGCAGCTGACATTTGACATTGACATAATTTTAAGAAATGTGAAATTAATCAAATAAAAACTGCAAATTGCAATGTTATATGCTTATTACAAGAAAAATAAAAACGGATTTAAGACTATTATACTACAACAAACTATGAAAAATTCTTGATACATAGTTTTATTCACAAACATATTTTGCATTTATTTCCAATTGTATTAAGTGATACAATAAATCTTAAAGTTTAAAGTGTTTTGAGTATGTAATATTATGAGATAAATATTAATATAATTTAATAAAATCATGGTGAGTTTGTGTTAAGAAATTTAAGTATTTTGTTTACATCTCAATTTAATATTCAGTAGATTATTAACCTGTATGATAAATATTTCTTTAAAAAATATTTCCCTTTTGTAGAGTGATATTGAAATCAACGAGGCTCTTGCCTCGTTGGAGTTGGTTATGTCGGAATTCAACGCTCCAACGACAAGCAACTTCAGGAAAAGGGAGATTGAAGTTATGTTAGAAAACTTTTTCAACAATAGGGATTCATGGAAACATTGTTTATTGTTTTTTCAAAAATCACAGAATCACTATGTTCTCATGTTTATACTGAATACCCTAGAGGCAAGTATAACTTCTTTTATAACATAACAGATATTTAGTGAACAATACTAATTAGAATATAAAGTCATTTATTTAGCACAATACTTAGAATACATATATAAACTAACATACAAGTGAAAAGTGAAAAGAGAACAACATTACTGACTAAACATAAACTAAACTAAGCTAAAATTGGCTGACTTCAAACGGAATGCCGCTTCTACCTCAATTTATATATTATGTATTCTAAGGCACAATATAATTAGTAATTTTGAAATACTGATTTGAATGTATTTTTTTCTGTATTAATATTTACTAATAATGGTAAAAGAAACTATAAATCACATTGACAATTAGTATTGCTTGACAATATTAATTATATATTTACCTACAATAAATGAATATTATCAGGGCATAATCTGGGACCAATATATAAACAAATAGAATCATTCATTTACATAGTGTGATTGACAATTGCATGAAGCAGCTTGGTTATAGCAAAAATGCAAAATACAAATATTTTCATTACAGTCAAAATTATTTTTCTTGGAAGTCAAGTTTAATTATACTGTATGTGTTAATTTGTTTATATGTGTGTTGAGTTTAACTTATATTATTATTTTTCAGAATATAATAAACAGACAATGGTTTCATTTAACGGACAATGAGAAAGTGCAGATACGACAAACATTAATATACGAGTTAATGGCTAAACATGAGGTTATGTTGTATTTTATACGAAATAAGTTAGCTGCACTCATCGTCGCTATAGCTCGTAATGATTGGCCACATCTCTATCCGGACTTTTTCAATAATATTGTAGAGGTATGAAGTTTTATATATCTTAAAAGTCAATGTCACACACAACAAAATTGGGTATGAAAGAAAATTACACTTTCTTAAAAACCTCCCCTTTTCTATTATTAATCTAGTCACACTTAACAAAACCCTCTGTAATGAATAAGCAGCAAATATTTTATGGTTGGCTCATAATATCTTCAAAATAATGTTTAAAAGGCTAATTTTTTGTTTTGTATAAGGTAAGAAACATATTCTATACTCATTAATATTATTAGTTGACTGGCCGGTTGGCTTGGTTGGTAGTGGCCCTGCCTTCCAAGCCAGAGGTTGTGGGTTCGATCCCCACCCGGGGCAAATATTTGTGTGATGAACATAGATGTTTGCTCTGTGTCTGGGTGTTTTTATTATTAGCCTTTGTTCAGACTTTACACATATATGTAATTATATATGCTCGGTTTGATCCATTTTTGCGTGTCCGTTTGCCAGTTGGCAAAGGCCTCCTCCAATCTCTTTCATTCGGGTCTTTCTATGGCCACTCTACCCCAAGTTGTACCCGCTACCTGTCTGATGTCGTCATCCCATCTTTTTTGGGGTCTCCCTCTCTTTCTCTTCCCTTCTCTTGGGTACCACTGTGTAGTTATTTTGCTCCATTTTTCTTTACCCCTGATCATATGCCCCGCCCATTTCCACTTTTGCCTTCTTATCTTCAGTGTTATGTCCTGGACCTTAGTCTTGTATCTGATGCTGCTTTGCTTTATTTTGTCTTTTCTTTTGATGCCAGTAATGCTCCTTTCCATGGAATTTTGACAGATGCGGAGTTTATTTGTTATGTTTTTTGGTAGAGCCCACGTTTCACTTCCATACGTCAGCACAGGTAGGATGCATGTGTTGAATAATTTAGTTTTAGTTGAAATGTGTAGGTTATTGTCTTTCATTACTTCTTTAAGAGACCAATACTTTTTCCAGCCATTCATAACTCTTTGATCAACTTCCTTGCTTTCGTTGTCCTCTGGGGATATTAGTTGACCGAGGTAGATGTAATCTTCAACATATGACATTTGTTTTTGTTCCACTGTTACCGGTCATAATTTTGGTTTTGTCCGGATTTAGCTTTAATCCTGCCTTCGCACTTTCAGATGCTAGGTCATTTATCATCTTGCTTAAGTCCTCTGGTGTTTTTGCAAATAATACAATATCATCCGCGAAACTTAGGTGCGTCAGCGTGCGGCCATTTATCATTATGCCCATGTCTTTCCATTTCATATTCCTGAAAATCATTTCCAGTACCGCCAGGAAGAGCGTTGGTGGTAGGGGATCGCCCTGTCTCACACCTTTTTGTATTTGAAACCTATTTCCTTCCTTTTCTAGTTGAATGCAAGCAGAACTGTCTTTGTATATGTTTCTGATAATTCTAATATAGTTGTGCTCTATTCCTAGTTCCTTTAATGCTTCCCTGGGTGTTAATTATCTATATAAGTATTTATTTAAAATTATATATGTATGTTTATCAGCCATCTGGTTTCCATAACACAAGCAAAAGCTTAGTATGGGATCAGATCGTGCCGTGTGTGAAAATTGTCCCGAAATATTATTATTAAAATATTATTATTAGTTTAATATTAATCTTTACAGTTATTAAAATGTGATGGACGACGTTGCATTGTGGGATTAGTTCTAGCACAGACAGCTAGTGAAGAACTGGGTGCTGCGCGGGACACTGGCGTGCTATTGCCGTCGGCACGGCGTAACCAATTGGAACGGTTAATGCTTAAAGGGATGCCACAAATGCTGGCAGCATTAAGCAGTAAGTTCATTTGGAAAGTTGAAAATATCCTTGCTAATGTAATGTTCATTTGGAAGCGAAGGCTAAATTAGCCTCAAAAAAACTTGGTGTGCTCAGTAGATCGAGACAGTACTTCAAGCCGGCCCACCGACTTCAGCTGTACAAGGCTCAGGTGCGACCGCATATGGAGTACTGTTCTCATCTCTGGGCCGGAGCCCCACAGTATCAACTCCTTCCTCTTGACCGCATCCAACGTCGAGCAGCTCGAATTGTCGATGACCGTAGGCTTTCCGATAGGCTCGATCCACTGTCAGTGCGAAGAGACGTTGCGTCTCTCTGTATACTGTACAGAATCTACTATGGGGAGTGCTCTGAGGAATTGTTCCACCTTTTACCAGCCGCACAGTTCCACCACCGGACCACACGCCGTAAAAACCAGTTCCATCCGCACCATCTGGATGGTTGGCGCTCCACCACTGTCCGCTTCACCCGCAACTTCCTTCCGCGTACGGTGAAACTGTGGAACGATTTGCCACCTGCGGTGTTCCCGAACAACTACGACATTGGGGCCTTCAAGAAGAGAGCTTATTTGTCCATAAAAGGCCGGCAAAGCACCTGTAACACTTCTAGTGTTACAAGTGTTTATGGGCGGTGGTGACCACTTAACATCAGGTGGCCCACCTGCTCCTTTGCTTGCTCTGACATAAAAAAAAAAAAAAAAAAAAAAATGTTGATATTATTTGAGATTAGGATGAAAATAGTAGTTTAATTGTGATATATTATTCTAAATATTCTAGGTATTTTGGAAAAGAATGCACAGAAAGAGGGGCAGTCTAATCCCCCACCATCTCCAACTGGGGGGATGCCACAAACCTCAGCATTGCCTGATTTATTGGCCAATGCTCATGATGTACAAGCTACAGATAAGTGAGTATACTATACTTATTATTTTCATGGTATAAGATTGATCATTGATTGAATATAAAAAGGTCATATTTATATATTTATTTACTTTTTTACATGGCTTGACTAATATAACTTGATTTCTGTTTACAGAACATTAAATATGGAAATAGTAGTGAAGACTCTAACTACACTTCAACATTTATTTTCTTGGTTGCCTTTGTCCTCTCATGTTCCACCTTCTCTTGTTACTACTGTGTTTTACTGGGGGAGTGTGGCCACACAATCACAGGTTTGCATTTATTTTGATTTGATAAAATGATTTCAGACTTATGTTTAATGATAACTTCAATAGAACTAATGGATTCAAGTTTTTTTAATAATTAAGGTAGGACTTAGTAATATGTTCTCAGGAGTACGGGCACAGATTAGAGAATAGTTACTTCGTAACAGATACATCACTCCCATACAAAAGCTAAAATACCTACGCTATATTTACCTACAAAATGCGCCGCAACTCGGCTGCAGTAAGAAATGTACTCTACGAACACGCACCGAGAAGCGAGTTTCCCGCGCACGCCGCGTGATTGCGTCATCAAACGAAAACTTTAGGGTTGTACCGAGCGCGTAAATTAAGGCTAGGATTTTCCGGAGTATTAGGCATTTTTGCTGTCCCAGAACGCGCGAAATATATCTCGCGCGCGCGCGTCTAAGATGAACTTGCGTGACCCCGCCGCCCGCCACAGTATAAAATTTTCAGTAATATCAGTGGCTTTCATATTTATTAAATTCGAATATATTTATTAAATACGAATACATATTATTTATAGGATACAAAAATGAAATAAGGGTTATTTTAATTTTATAATTTTTATTTTTTTAATCATAAATAAACAAGGCGCAGGTAGGTTTTTAAAACACGATATTATTTCTTTAAGCTAAAGATTAATAGCAAACAGTGCAGTTCGCAGGTCCGTGATATGCAATGACTTCGGAATGGTCGTGCCCGACGTGCTCTTGGCCACTTTTTCAAAAACAACGCAAGTTAAATTAAATATTTAAATTAAACACAAATTCTTAAATTAGGCATGTTTTGTCAAAACATAAATTAATTAAGTATTGTCTACTTTACATGTCAGTTGTCAGTAACAGAGTGTCAGTTAAATAATTCTCCAATGCAATGCAACCAATGCAATAATTCTGCAATTTTTTATTCTGTATTTATATGCCTTTTCACGCAAAATACTCTTGAGTATTTTATTGTATATAAACACTTATGAAAATAATGGCAATGTAGCTGGGTTTTAATTGGAAATCCTTTATCTTGGCCGATGGACTGGCTGGAAGTAAGTCCACACTGTGTAGACTTTCTACACTCATCTCACAACCTACGAATTAAATATTCCATTATAATTATTTCACCCCACAAGTTGATATACAGGGTGGTTTTAAGACCTCCTGCCAAATTTAAATCAGTTGTTCAGATCAGACCATGAAACTGAACAACTTTTCCAAAGAAACATTGAAAAGTTAAAAAAAAATCAGACTTCCAATACAAAACCGACCACATGATCGAGTAGTTTTCTATGGGAGGATTTTTTCTCATTTCGACTCATGCATGTTTCTTTGTAAAAGTTGTTCAGTTTCATGGTCTGAACAACTGATTCAAATATGGCGGGAGGTCCAATAATCACCCTGTATACACACGAGTAGCTCTACTGTTATTATCTATCCTGTCCCTCTTTTGTCGTTTATTTATTTTTAATTTTTTAACAAAAATGCACGGCGGCGGGAGTCGATGAGCGCACGACTCGACACAGGTCTTACCTCAACAAAGCCTCGCGGGCATTTGAAGGCCCGCGCGGCCTCGATTTAGCGCGTATCTTGGTTTATTTTTTTATGTGATTTAAACTATATTAATTCTTCAATATTTTATGAGACTTTGCCCTCCGTAATAGTAATACCTACCTAAATATGCATTTTCAAAATGTCTATGTTATTAAACACACCTATAAAATTGAAAAAAAACAGCGCAAAACGGGTTGACTTCCCGATTTTTTTTGATCGTACAAAGTAATTGATATCGTGTTACCGACGACACTCTGCCTTCAAATAGATCTTTGTGTGTGAAATATATTTTTTCCAGTCGAAAATAATGAATATTTCATTGTTTAAAATTAATCTAAAAAAGGGCAATAATCGGAAATCCTCGCCTTAAACACAGAGTTGCTGAAACACTTAATTTTTTATTGTTAATTATATTTGTTACATTATACAATAAAAAAAATGAAATCTTATTGATAGTAGTTGTTTCCTTCGGTTTCACCCGCGTGGACCCGCTATATGTGTCTCCTGGATAAAAAGTAGCCTGGTAGGTTTGTGAGTTTCTTTGTTACTGCGTGGCTCGGGGGCTGCTGACTATATGGCTGAGATTTACGGGTTCACGGGTAGAGGGTTCATTCGGGTGAATCTGCGGCCACAAGACCAATACAGATAAAAATCATATGTGCTTTAATTTTATGAAATGTTCAATGTTTTTTTTACCATCGCTGAACTTACGGTTATTCAATTTAATTGTTGTAAAAATTCTGAATCTTATGAATAATTTTAATAAATAATCTTTTGGAAAGCAAGGGCAAGGCGGAATGAAATTAATTTTTTGTAACTCATTCAGCAAAGTACTTCCCGGCCGGTTCATCAAAACTTTGTCAAAATTAAGTAAAAATGTTTTTTCCAATTCTTCGACGTACTATATAACCGGGCATCTTGGTAGCGAGCGCGGGAAACGTGACGCGGGTGCGCAGTCTCGCGTGTGCCAACCAACTGCCGCTTGGGTCGGTACCGACCTACTGTGCGGTAGGCACTTATAGCGCGACCTTGAGCGAGTGACGGAGGCCTGGTACGGGCGACATAGATAGATATTCAACTTAGTGTAGATGTATTTGTTTAAAGCTTTTTTCTGTGTGGCTTAATACACAAAAATATATTTTTTCAGAATTTTCGACTGGGTAAACCGTTTTTTATGAATCGGTTTACCCAGTTCAATTTTTATAACTTGATAGGTGGTTTATATATTCTGTTCAAAATAATTATCCACATAATATGTGTCAGAGTCTGGAAGCGGCGCTCGCCGGTCTCGGGGGGGTGTGCGAGCTGCTGTACCGGCGGTACGCGCCGCCGTCGTCCGCCGCGACCGCGCTGCGCCTGCACCACTGCGCGCTGCGGCTGCTGCGGCACCTCACGCACCACGCGCACCACATGCACCGCGCGCAACACGAGTCAGTTTTGAAATTAAACATTTTAACGGTTTTTAAACGCGATTTATTATTTATATTACTATACCGAAGTTTCGCACACTTTGCAGCGAGCGTAGTCACGGAGAGGCTAAGATGTTATACGTCTTGATATGATTATGAGTCAGTTATAGTGCGGACTATTATATTCTCTTTCATGCTATCCCTTTTAACTTAAACTTAATTGATTTGCGTAATTTATTCTTCTCACTACATATTATCTTCTCGAATCTCGTCGATCGTGCCTATCCTTTACAACTTAAACATCTTTGTTTTATGTTATTCATTCTTATTGTAAAGTGTAAACTATGAAAAGGATGGAGGATTAGAGACAAACTAATTTCGTTCACTTAATCTGCGAGCATGATAGACGACATTTATGTTTTTCCAATACCGATTATTATCAGATATTTTGTAAATTGGTTATTCTATTAATCATTCGATTTTTCTTTTACAGTTATTTAAATAAATTAGCAGAATTTTTGAAGTTGTTTGTATCATTGCATTTCAAGAGACTTGAAGCTGAACCTGAATTTGATGCTATTGAATTCCTTTCTTATTTATTCCAATTTACATTCCAGGTAACTAATGTCTTTAATCTAATTTAAAAATAATAGTCTAAGCATTGACCTTTTACGTCTTTGCATTAACAATAATTTATTGTTTGTTTTTCAGGTGCCAACATGTGCTACATTTATTAGTTGTTTAGATATTTGGTTACAATTTATTGATGTGTTGAAACCAGAAGATACGGCTAAGTAAGCACATCTTTTATTTCCTTGTTCCAATACTAAATCAATTGAAATATTATGATAAATTTTATAAAGTAAATAAACAGCATAATATTAATTTTTATGGAATTTTAGGTACTGGGAAGCCCTACAAGCACTTGTTAATGGTATTCTTAATAAAATTCAGTTTCAACATAACAAGGCCCAATTGCAACAACTGGATAATGATGTATGCGACGATGACGTAAGTATAATGGCGCTTTATCCGTTTTTTTATGAGTGTGGACTCTTTGATATTATACTAGGATTAGGTATAATTATAATGTTTGTACAAATTTTTAGGGTGAAACTGAATGGCAGACATTCCTTAAACATTGCATAGAATGTATTGCAAGAGTAGCTGACTTAGCACCCCTGGAAGTTTTTACTGCCGTGGTGAGTATTATATTATAAAAATTGATGTCCTATGCATTTTTTTATGTTATCATAATTCTTTTTGACTTCATACTTATTTTAAAAATTCTTTTTAACTTCATTCTCACGTATATTTATGTGTTTGTCCAGATGGAGCGCTGGCAAGGATTAGCGGGCGTACACGCTCGCGCAGTAGGGCGTGCACCGGGTGTAGCGGCCCCAGGACCGACGGACGGGGACCGCTTGTTGGCGGCCCTGTTGGATCTAGCTACACTGACTAGGTTGTTGGGCCGGTTGGCGCCCGCGCTGTTGAGTGGTAAGTGTTCTAGGGTGTACTGTTTATAGTAAAGTAGTAATCGTAGAAAAATAGAATATTCGAATATAAGAAATAATAAGAAGACTTTCTCTAGGGGGGTAGTATTCATTTATGCATACACTATTCAGATGTCTTAACCAATACACAAACACATTATGTTACGTTATGTTAGCACTATTCTTAAGTCCGCCTTTTCCTGCATTTTTTAAAAAGAGGACTTTAAAATATCTAATAAAATAATAATAATAAAAATAAAAAGCCCGTTTATTTCCAATCCACAATAAAAGTTTTGACACAGGTAGTTTACATACTTAAAGCTATTTTACATGTATAAAAAGTACACTATTTTTTTAACTTAAATTTTAATTTCTAATACAATAGTTAATTCTTTTTTTTTCTAATTTTTTCCTGTTTGATGTTACATTCTATCATAGCTTGCTTATCTTTCAGTATCATTGATCGGAATCCCTTCTCGGGTCTATACCCGAGGAGGCCTATGCCTCCTCCAGCTTTTTCCGGGTTTCTCTGTCGATTGCCTTTTTTCTCCATTCGTTTCCTGCTATATTTTTTTATATCTTCTATCCACCTTTTTTTAGGGCTTCCTACATTTCTTTTTCCCTTCGGCCCTTTCCATATAGTTGTATCCAGTGTCCATCTTTTGTCAGTGCATCTTGCTATATGTCCCGCCCTTTAAAATATCTATCGTTTTTTAATTATAATAGCGTTGTCATTACGTAACACTACAAGTTAATTATTCACTATTGATACGGTTATTTATCGCAAAATAATGAATATTTAAAATGACTACCTATTTGCATCTCGCTTTTTATACGTATTGGTACTACATATACGTGTATGTCACACAGAAACGGAGAGCGGTGGTGGCGAGGGTGTACCAGCGAGCGGTGCGGCAGCGAGCGCGGCGGGCGCGGCGCTGGTGGAGCGGTGCGCGGGCGCGCTGGCGGGCGCCGCGCTCACCCGCCCGCACCGCACCGCCGCGCCCGCGCACGCGCCCGCGCACGTCATGCTGTGAGCGATGCTTTTCATTGTTTTATACACTTATTACACTATACTTACATTTGTATTATTATTCAATTCATTTAATGCTTAGTTTTCTAGTACTAAAGTAATAGGTTTAAGTATCGAACAAAATGATCATAATATAATTTTCTCAACAGTTTCTCAAATAGGTACTGTGCATAAATTTAAAAAGGAACTGCTCTCGATTGAACCATAACCAAATACCATTGCCATTTACTGCCTTCTGAGATACAGGTAATTACCTAGTTCAGAAGGCAGAGCAATATTGTATTGTTATATTTGAAGTTGCTAATAAATTTTATTTTATTTTTTTTTTTACCAAATCCCACGTGATCAGATGTAGATATATTACATTAATTGGTTCTTTTGCCATGTAAAATGGGATAAAATATACATATTTTTTACCTATTCTGCTGTTAGCTGCAGACTGTGTGTCTTGGATTTAATGTTATGTTTGTTAGCGGTGGTTGCCTATAATTATGACAGCACTAAGGGCGGCCGTACACGGACCGCTTCAAGCAGTTGAGACCGATGGCATGAACATTCGGCCACCAGTGATCCCGCCAGAGCAATGAATCCCGCCTTTTGATCGATTTTTTCAATTCTTTAAAAAATCATATTTATAAAGCTTTTGAATGCTATAAAACTAATATATCAAGTTCAACGCAAAAAAATATCACTATACTTAATATTCCGTAAAATACGTAGATCAAAATCAAAACTGATTAATTATTTTTTTCAGCCATGCCGAGATGTTCGCATGCATGGGTGCGTGGTGTTGCTACGCAAATGACTGTAATGTACCAGCACAGACTATGGAGGGACTTTTCACATCAGCTATACCATTTTTAATTCCTCATGAAGTTCCGGTAAGAACAGGAGCATTGTATTCTCTGGACTTTTTCTACTTGTAAGTTTTTTATATGAAAAATTAAATATTAATTTATTTCAGGAACCTCCCTTATTATGCCACGCTGCAGCGCATTTATTACTTAGCTTATCGAAGAATGTTAAATTTTCCCGAGACCCAATCACTTTATTAGGGGACCTCTATCATCATGCAGAAAGATCACTACACTATTTGGAACCTAAGGTAATTTGAAAATAGAAAATAAATTATATATTATATTTTTAAAGTAGAAATTTTTAATTTTTCATTGTGTAATTTTACTTACATTGTTTTTATGTCATGTTACTAACAAGTGAGCCTCTGCCTCGGTGGAGTAATGAACAAAAGGAAGAAGAATAGTTTGCATTATTTATTTGAATGCGAATATAATGCAATTAAAATATTATATAACGAAAACAATTGTCTAATACAATCATTCAACCGCAACAGACAGCAGCAGTAGTCCGCGAAGCACTAGTCTCGATGTCGCTATCCCGCGGGCCGGGCGCGGGCGGTGAAGCGGCGCGTGCCCTCATCGCAGCGTGGGCGGGCGCACTCACCACCGTTGGGCCGAAGCAAGCATTGCCCCCGCTAACGGACCTGTTGCACGCGTTCGCGGGCGCGCCTACTAATTCTAAGAAGGTTAGTGGAGATAGTATTGAGGTAGATGCAGTCAGAGGCGGCTCGTGACAAAATTGTATGGGTGTTCACTTGAAATAAACCAACGAAAATACAATAGCGTAAGCGGGATAATTTATTAAAAAAAAAAAAAAAATGAACACCACATTATAAAATATTTAAACACTAAAAATTATAAAGTACAGGCTTTTTCAAAACAAATTCAATGATTATCAATTAATAGATAATTAGAAAATCCCCGAATTTACATTCGCGAGTTTACTCATAGTATTGTTTATAATATAGGAGTGACAACGTCGCGCGCAATTGCTGCTGTCATGCGATGCGGCTGCGTCGCGTCGGCAACTTCGCGTGTGAGCAGCGCTCCGAAAATTGCTATTTTTCCATAGTAAATCTTTTGTTTCACGCGCAGGACTGTGGCGAAATTTCTCTTTCACTCTTATTGGATTTCGTATGTAGGCAATGTCCTGATTCTTGTTTCATAGGAGCGCAATCGAGAGCGCTCCGTAAGCTCCGTTTCGCGCGTTACTTATGAAATGAACAAGAGTGTACTGTGTATGTAATGATGTATTTTATTTGTAAGGTACTTATTTTATTCATATTAATATTGGAGTTTTTGACATTTTGGAGTGTTTGAGACAGCATTCAGCTTGATAAACTATGTATCATATTATTTTTCATTATAAACATGACTTAAAAGTTATAAATTCAACATTGATATAATATGTATTATAACACATCATTTTTTAAGATTAAGATTATAAATTATTATTATATCCTTATGTATTACAGATTATAGCAGAAGGTATCCAATGGGCTGCTGAGAGCTCGTTGCGCATGTTGTGCGAGCCAGCCTACTCGAGCGCGGAGTCGGAGATAACAGACTTCTTCCTGGCTCTCTTTACCGCGTTGTTACCGCAACTTGGGAATTTCGCATACAATGCCATTGAAGTGTTCCTGGAGGTTGCACAAAAGTATGTTATATTGTGTTTATCTTTGAACTTTTACTCAATTTTTTCATCGTAGACGAGTCAATTCTGTTCTTTATCCTTTACGATGTCGATGACATTTTTCCGATTTTCCCTATCCGTCATACCGGGAGCCGGTATGGTCGACAGACAGCGAAATTTTGAGATAGACTTTTACATTAACTCGATTTTCTCCATATCTAGTACGAATCAAGTTAATTCAAGTTATAAATCTTATTGTAAATTGAATAATCTTTATTCACTTTCAACCATTTCTATATAAATACTCAATTAAAGCTATCACAGAACTTTCAACAGAGGGTAGTGTGATATTTAGATAAGTTTCGGTTATAATTTGAATTAAAACAACATTTGGAAGTAATTAAAACATTTTATTTACAACTTATCACATTAGGTTTAAAATACAACACAAAATTCAAGTGCCACCATACAAATTTTTTACACAACACACGATCTTAATATCGTCACAAAAAACCGCCACTTAATGATGTCATCAAAAGTGGGTATCGTATTTCAACCTAATTTTAAATGACGCATGCCGATTTGGACACGATGTTTTGTTTATTAGAAACTTAAGCTTATAAACTATGTATTACGAAAGTATCGCAGCACTATATTATAAATATCTTGAGTAGGAGCTAAACAAAAATAACTCAAAAATTTGGGTCAAAAATTACGTACATTTAAAAACATAGTTTTTGGAAAAAATATTGCAACTAACGGAACTTTTAGACATTTTCTAAGATTTAGATAGATTAAAGCATCAAAACAAATCAACAGAACAGTACAGTTCTAAGAAATATTTCAAGATATAAGTTGTTAAAAGTAGCAAAAAATTGTTCATTTTGGTACCTGGAGGCTATAAAAGTATGGATACGACTTTTCGTAAAACATAATATTTTCAAGGTATGACTCTTATTAGATGTGTTTGTTTTTTACTATCATACATTCAAAACATCTATTCTGGTCATATTTCGGTAATGTAGCAGTCAGCAATAAATTAAAATTTTAATGCATACAAAAATATTCCTGAGGCATATCCATACTTAGGTAGCATCCTAAAAATACGCAATCTGTCGACGTACCGGCTCCCGGTATGATACTACGTAGTATCATATTTAACTACGTATTTTCATGTTTTTGAAACAAATATAATGCGACCCTATGAAATATATCAAAACTAAGTAGTTTTACGTTTTAGATCTAATATCAACTTACCTTTTTATCCATTTCTGGCTGAAATATAACGACAATAAAATCGTCATCACGCGTTCGACCTTGCACATGCTGATAGTTACAGACCGAATTTTAGTGAAAATTAACAGAACTATTATATAATTAGTATATATAATCAATATTTAATAACCCATCCATCGTTGCTTTTAATATTCAGCGAATCACTTTAAGATTAGAACAAGTTTTCACCAAAACAAAAATACGTAGTCACCACGTGCGATGAAGGAGTTTTGAATGACGCGTGTTTAAATTTTTTTCACTAGCGCTGCTCGTGTTTTGGCGTCACTAGCCGGCCTATTTCTTCTATAAGCATTTGTAATGTGTCAGAAAGGATAGGGTGATATACAATGAGGTTGTTTATACTAAAAAACAAAACACTCGAACCCACACCGGCCCCCGGTATATCGACATACACGGCGCAAATTTGTTTACACCGGGAGCCGGTATTTCGACATGCAAGAGGATATTTTTGTGAAATAAACATGGTTAGATCTATACATATTAGAAACATTAATGATCTTTATGTGTAAAATGTCATTTAATAAATTCTTTTAGCATTTCAATAATGATTTGTCTGACTTTCATAAAAATTAAATGCAATTATTGATTTGGTTTGAATTAACATTTAACAGTTATTACGTCACAATTTGGCGAAAACATGGATATAATTTTAATGAGATGGAATGGCATGTCTTTACATAGTTGTATGTTTGTTCAGGGAGACGGGCGACAGCGAAGTGAGTCTGGAGCGGCTGGTGGAGTGCGTGCGGCTGGGCGTGGAGGCGGGCGGCGCGGGCGTGCGCGTCAGCGCCGTGCTCGCGCTGCTGCACCACCGCGTGCTGCCGCAAGCGGCGCCGCACGCGCCCGCGCTGGCTCGAGCTGCGCACCGCCTGCTTGCTAGGTGACACACGCTTTTAAATTATTAGAATTAATAATTCAGATTTTAGTTTCCGATTTTAATAACTACACGCAGGCGGATATAAGCATACATTTCTAAAACGATGTGTCATTTTGGTATATAAGTACTGTTAAATATTTTCAATATCCATTCTGTGGTTTTTGGAAAAAAGAAACAAACATACATATTATAAATACACTTACTTACAAACTTTCAGGAGTTCTTACAAAATTTAGTGACATTAGGTAGTGATATTGATCAATTCAATTGATTTAATTGCAACAAAATTTGTAACTAATGTCATATAACGATGCGTTTGTTATTCTCAAGTACTACAAATTACTTTCTCTACAAATACGATAAATAATGTAGCACGGTATTACTAAGAGATGTATGTGCGCAGCGTGCTGGTGCACCGGTGGCGCTACTTCTTCCCGCACAAGGTGCCGGCGGGCGAGGGCGCGCGGCGCCTGGACGAGCTGCGCGGCGCGCTGGCGGCGCTGGGCCGCGCGCTGCTGCTGCCCGACATCGAGCTGCTGCGCATCAACATCACCACGCTCGACCTGCTCAACACCAAGTGGAAGCTCTTCCACAAGGTGCCATACACTAATCGTTCGATACGAATCATCGACATCATCACACAATTTAATTACGACTATTATCAACACTGCCGTTCTATAACATTTTAGTAATAAACTTTTACAATATTTATCAACATTGATGAGGAGACTTAAAATTACGTATTAGTAATTATTCTTCAAATTATATTCTTGTTTTTAATTTGCGATACGTAATCTTTGTAATTCCGTCACTAAGCGAGAAAACGATCTATATCAAATATATTTATAATATGTGTCGAGTCTACATTTTACATCAAAATAAAAAATCAATAGGCATTTCCATATAGAGCAGTCTCGAGTCTCGCGAAGATTTTTCTGCGTGAGACCGCTTGGTCTGTGTAGATTCGCCCAGTTACCAATCTCTTTTACACGGTAACTGAATACACATTGTATGGTTACGCAGGCGGTTTTCCGCGCGGAGTTCCTGTGCGAGTTCCTGTCGGTGCTGGTGGCGGGCGCGTGCGAGGGCGGCGCGCGGGCGCTGCTGCGGGACGAGGCGCTGGGCTGCGCGCACGCGATGGCCACGCTGGACTTCACCGCCTTCCGCCTCGCCTTCCTGCCGCGCTTCCTCGCCTCGCTCGACCTCGCGCCGCACCACGCCGCGCACCTCGCTGACTTCCCGCCAGATACGGTACGGCTATGCTACTCTGTTGTCTACGCCCAGGCTAACTATATCTGTAACATGTCTTATTCGCTATTCTATAGTCTATAACCCTTTATTTATACACGGTACTCTCTAATTCACATTCACACTAACTCTACTGAAAAACTTAACGTACCAATATTGTCATCACATATCCAAGTTAAGTAATATTTTTCAAATTAAACAAGGTAGCAAAAATACCAGGTATATTTTTGCCACTTAAAAAAATGATTAATTTTATTTAAATATTGTCTTGTTTCAGGATCTGCCGACGTTCACACAAAACATTATCCGTTTGATGAACGACGTAAACTGTTATAGAGCTTACAAATCGCTGCCTATTTCCGTGATAGATGCCTAGAAATTCGCGCAATATACAATGGTGCTGTGATATGGTCGTTATGTTTGGCATTATATATAAAAATTAAATATTGATATTCATTGGTCTTATCCAAAAACAAAACATATTTAGTAGAAAATTGGAGAAAGATAAACAAAACGATGGAATTTTGTGTAATTTTACGTATACTTGTAGCTTGTACGATGTGTTAAAATATTTTACTAGTCAAGTACTTTATAAGATAAATATAATTGTCTTTTATTCAAATTAATATTTTTGTTTTTTTTCCTAATGAAGTGATCTTTTTGTAAAAACCAGATCACAAATAACTATTTACCTACGCATTTGTTAGCACAGCCACCATCTTCCAGCAAGTAGATCAAATAAAAATATACCTTTTCTTTAGTTTTAGGCTTTAGCCCATTTATATTATATATACCTTAACTTGTATATAAGATAACTCTTATCTTTGTATTCCGCTAATTTTCCTTTTAATTTAGTAAGTTGTATGTTATCCATAATTTTTTATGCAGTTTACATGATTGCCAAATCTTAGCAAACAAATTTTTCAGGTAATATTGTTTTTTAAAGCAAGTCAAACTCGTAAATATGTGTGAATGGAAAAATACAGTTCATTTGCATTTAAATTATCGGTCGTCGGTATTCTTTTGTTGGTATATGGTATGGTTTTTGTTTGGTGCTTATGAAAATCAGTCATTTTTCTTGGAGTAAGTGGACACATACTGAGATTTGGCAAATATGTAAACTTACTATTAGAATCGTGCATTTACATGGTGCAATAAGAAATTATTTAGTACAATGTCAACACTGCATTAATAATAAATTATAATAGCAATGCAGGGGACCAATTTTTATCTGAAGTTTAGTCTATGGAAGTTAGATCTAGGATGATTTGAATAGTTTAAGTGTGTTATTGGATGGTGACTGTTATTCTTATTGCTTATATTTTGTATCAGATTGGGTGACTTACTAGATTACGTAATGTAATGTACTTTTAATTTAGAAATAAAGAGGATGCTCATTTAATTGTTGTTTTATTTAAACTCTATGACTAGTGATACAGATTTAATTTCATAAAATAATAACTTAGTAGTATAATCATTGTGTATATGTATCAATATTTATGAGGATTATAAAGTAATTCATAATACAAGATAATAGTCCATTATCATATTTCTGTGGACACATATTACAAAGTCTTTAAAATTGTCAAAAGATACATTATTATATTTTTGTGAAATAAAAAACTTGCATTCATTGATAAAATTATTTATTCATAAATTCCTTATATCTATCAAATACAGTATCAACAATGTCTTTATGGCTTGCATATAATTTTAAATCTGGTGTGACATCCACCCATCTCACACCAACTGCATCATCCCCAGCTTGCAACTTGAGGTCGCCCACAACTGAACCTGTGTCATCATGGAAGTTGAAGGCTACAGTTTCCATCCATGCATTGTCTGTATTACGTGGGTCATCTACATAGCCACTGTAGATCTCAATGCCACCACTGAAAAAATATTTCAACTTTCCCCTCCAAGCTTCTTTTTCAGCTGAAATGAAAAAATTATAATTAATGATATAGGATAAAAAACTAATAAAACTAAAAGTTTGACCATAATCAAATCTTGATGAATATAATTCTTTTATTATGATTATAATTTTATAATAATAACCTTCATTCGCTTGGAGAGAATTCATAGCCTCTTCCTGAAATTCTCTGATAGCAGTAGCTGCAACTTTTTCACCAGGATCTACCATTCCTCCTGGAAGTGCCCATTCTCCTGTGTCACGTCTTTTAATGGCTATAAATTGTAGGATCTTCCTAGAATACATACAAATGTTTATTATTAAATAACAATTTCAATAGAGCTTAAAATAGCAAAAATATTCAAATGTTTTACTTATTATTTGAGTCAATATGCCATCTTGTGACTACGGGATCTGCTGCATGATTTGGCCCCCATCGTCCAAGTACTCCCCTTCCAGAAATTCCAGTTCTTCCAATAGGATTTAAGGGAAAGTTATTTACTATTTTATATTGGCCCATGTAACTAGTTCTATTTACATCTCCATCTAGTTCATTCCATTTTGGATTAAAATTAGGTGCACCTTTAACAAAATGTCAATGTAGTTAAAAATATTCATTCTAGCGATTAAGGTTTTGTAACGAAAAGCAATTAAGTTTTTTTTAAATAACTACCTACCGATATCTGGGTCAGCCCAGGGTTTCCCTAAAATAGATTGTGAAGTATAGCAAGGTGGTTTATATTCTGTAAAATCAGTCTCCCATTTTAATTTATTATCGGGAATGACTTGTCGTTCAATATTTGAGCGTGGATATATGCCTGATCGGCATTTTATGTGTGTTAATTTGGATAAACCTGGTCGTGCCATTATAAATATACCCAGCAAAAGAAGGTTGCACTTAAAATAAAAGAATGGACGAAACTGAAGGCAAAATGCTGTCATGAGACTGTTACTTTGATTAATTGCCTAATTATAAGTGTTTATTGATATTGTGTTG
Source organism: Colias behrii (assembly GCA_029959065.1). Lineage (NCBI taxonomy): Eukaryota > Metazoa > Arthropoda > Insecta > Lepidoptera > Pieridae > Colias > Colias behrii. The sequence continues at coordinate 5,106,928 of JARWMC010000013.1, forward strand.
CTGACTTTCTACAAGATATCAAAAACCCTTTGCAAATACATGTGTTATTTTTACTACCATTTGACATCAAAACAAACTATAAAATTCAGTGATCAGGTGATCAGTGTCAATTTTTTTATATTGTCACTTAGCAGGCGTCAGCTGATATTAATTATTAACTGTCAGTTGGAATTGCCATTTTTTTTTAGTCTCATAATAATACCACAGTTTAATCGTTTTTAGACTGTGATAATACCTCTGGATCACAGCTCTGCAAGCCCACCAAGCAAAATAGTATTTTAAATAGATTCTGGCTGTTTTCCAATTACAGAGCATAATGCGACTCAGTGGCGCACAATGCCGAATTATGCTGATGCTTAATTGGAACGTGAAACGCACCAGCAGGTTGCGCTATGTGAAGAGAGCGGTCGGTCCGACATAATTATTATTAATATTGGTTTGACGTGGTCGGATGCGCCAGCAATACCGACCAAACCAACTTCCTATCCGATCCAACCAAATTGGAACGTTTGGAAGCTTTGTTCCGACCAAATCGGCTCATTCCATAGAGTAATATAGGTAATTGGCTCATTCCTGTGGCTCATTCACATTCGCAACGCCGCCGGTGTAGGACGTCAACATGAACGCCGGGGAGTTACGGTCACCGAACGTGACATATTAATAAAATTACTGGAACTATATAAAGACTTTCCCTATTTGTGGGACTTAAGTAACAAAGATTACGCAAATAGAAATGCCAGAAATCAAGCGTATTTTATTATGTTAGAAGTATTAAAAAAAATTGACAGTGCGGCTACATTAAAAACCTTAAAAAATAAGTTATAAGAGCCGCATATGACTGTAATTTTCTCTATTTCTATAGTAGAATTTAGCCCAAGAAGCTTATATCTAATACACTGGAGATTGCACTATGACCATTAACTTGTCACAAGAAAATATAACCTTCAATGACGTCAGTGTTGTTTTTTGTCTCTTTCTGTGGGTGACCACACTGGTTTGTATATTCAGGATTTTTCGAAATAAAAAAAACTAAAAATCATGGTCTATAAATAATAACGACATATATTTTTAACAGTATTTATATTATAATATTACTGGTCAACTTACATGAATAATTATCATCTTTATAGGTACATACCATTTTAATTGGTAGAGAATGATAGTTTTAAATAACGCTTGATAACTTTTGATCTCATACTACGATTTTTTAATTAAAATGAGTGCTACATACATTAAAACATCGTTTTGGTTACTCAAGCTTCAGTCTAAAACTTTTCAATATTCCAAAGGGAGAGTTGCATCGCTAGTGTTGATGTGTGGTAACGATATTACAGTTCTCAGAAATTCGTATGTCTTTCAGGAGCTGTACTTACGGTTACTAATGGTTTCATGGTGGTCAATTATAATATAATTAAAATTACTTTATCCACAGTTGAGACGCAGTAACAAGAATGTGGTAAATAAAAAGGTATAGCACTTTTCAAAAGGTATTTTTTTTCTGGACCGTAATCCTCAGGCTTAAAATGCAAACTGCATATTCTGGCATGTTGATAAATTTTACCCTTGATAGGCACTATGGACAGCCATTTATTTCTTTTTATTTCATTTTTGGAAAGCTGAAATAAGTAAAACAAAAAAAATTTGGTAAGTTAAAAGAACTATTAATTTCTATGTTAAAGAAGAACAAACATAAAACCACATGTGAGTGCAATATCGATGTCGTGCGTTGTTTCATTACTAGTATAAAAATCTTTGAAATGGTGTTCTAAATGTTCATCATAATTTTGTTAACTATTACAATATTTTCTCTTCGCTATCCGTAAAAACTCGTCATCATGGTTACCTTACTTGTTAAATTGGTTTATTGAAAAATGATGAAATTATTAGGAAAAGAAGATAGATAGAAGATATTTAGCATGATTGATTACTAAAATGATGATAAAATTGACGATTTTTGCCATGAAAATGATTCTAAACAGGTAAATGCATGAGTATTGAGGAATATTGTAAATAGCGTAAATATACACTTGCCTGTGAAATTTTATGCCAGAATTTGGTGTCCAAAAACTTCTGCAATTTTTCACAATGCAATACATTATTTATATTCGGAAAATATTTATTAAATACGCAACAATATTAACTTAAATATTCAAAGCGACGCAATTTTTTTGACACTTATGCCATATTGTCAACAGTGTTGCCACATGCCAAATCGATAAATCTGGATATAGTAGTCTAAAAATCTGTATAAAATCTGTATGAAATCAAACCGTAAGCTGTTTAAAATCTGAATGGTATGTTTGTTAAAGAAAACATTGGATTGTACTTAAAACTTTATTTATTACTTTTTAAACATACTTTTATTAATTTTATTAATCAATTTCTTGTGAACATTGAGCTTAAAACATGGCTCGTTATTCAATAATTGTTTTGTCAAAATTAGCCCCTCCATCGTTTCGGTGCCTAAACTGTTCCTGGTTTTTGTTTTAATTAAATTAATAGATGAAAAAATCCTTTCAACGTAAATTTTAAGATCTGATAAACAAAACTTACAGAAAGCGTAATCCTCTCCCTTTTGACTTATTTTTAACTATGGTTTAAAACAGCTTTCTTCGAGCCAGCACTTATTAAACTTTTGCATATTCCATTTCCGTGACTTTTTCGCTAACATATTGATTATTTTGTTCACATCAATGTAATCAGAAAACGTAGTCGACTCGTAATCATCGTAAGGAACGATTGATTGATTTGGAAACAATAAAAAGAAACAAATACATTCATTCGTTAACAAAATACATGTTTCGGGAAATCCCCAAGAAGAATATACAATTATTGTTTGTTTGTTCCGAGGGAAATCCCCGATGTACGCCATGAATGTTGCCAGATTTAAACAACTGTATAAAAATAATATACTTAGATAATGGATTATTTTATCATAGTATATGTCCTTATCCAAAAAAGGTTTTAACAAATGTATAAAATTTACTTTGCTTATCAATTATTTTATCATAGTTAGTGTCCTTTACCTAAAATCTGTATAAAAGTAAAGCCAAATCTGTAATCTGTATAGTGGTCTTAAAATCTGTATAGATACAGATAAATCTGTATATATGGCAACACTGATTGTCAAAGTGAGAGTTGCTACAATTTTATTATGGTAACTACCCATAATCAGGGAGTATCGCTTTTTAATAATTGGTTCAGATACTTATTTTATTTAGCATAAATAATAATTGTCTCATCCAACAATGCTTCTGAATGACGTTGTTGGCAATTTATCAACAAACTCATGTACAAAAACTAACCTTTTGCACAGAATATTACAGCATACATAGTAGCCTTGGGAAAACTTCGTATTGACAGTGGCAATACCAAGTTAGGTGTGAAAGTGATAAAACACAACAATTTTCTTGTTACACGTCAAATGTTCATACCGAAATCTCCAGTGTATGGGCGTATTCAGAAAGAAAGCTTGAAACTTATAAGCGCTTATAAGCGCTTATCGGCGCTTATAAGCGCTGGTTACCCGCGCAGGAAAATATATGAACATGCGCTTATAAGCGCTGATAGGCGCCGACAAGTTCCAACAAGTTTCAACAAACTTGTCGGCGCCGATCAGCGCTTATAAGCGCATGTTCATATATTTTCCTGCGCGGGTTACCAGCGCTTATAAGCGCCGATAAGCGCTTATAAGCGCTTATAAGTTTCAAGCTTTCTTTCTGAATACGCCCTATAAGATATAAGCTTCTTGATTTAGCCCATTCTCTTCGTACTATGGTCAACTGACATATTACTCTATGGTCAACTGACAGCTGGAAGGCCAACCGTCGGACAATCCATAGATAATACTGTATATATAAGGACAATCTGTAGCAATGTTGGAATGGTTGCCATGTCATGTCGGTTCCAATATGGTTGGCACCAACCAAATCGGAGCGTCTGTATATGCTCTAAGCCAGCAACTGGTATTTTAGGTTTTTCCTTTAAAGGTTCACTTTTTTAAATAAAGCGATTTAATTTAAAATTTACAAGTACTTTATAATATTCTCCATAGATTAGAATATCAGTATAAATGTTTTTTTCTTAATTAAAACATAATTGTACATGCAAATTTCACCGGTTTTGTGAAGTAGCTGCTTAAAGTGCCAATAATTGGGTAGTTTACCCTACTACCCAAAATACATGCTGCACATTTCCAAAATGTGATTTTAAAGATCGGATGAGAAGTCATTATCTAAGATATAACTGCGCCATCATTTTTGGCTTTTGACGGTTCTAGACGGAAAAATATCTATCCATAAATATATGGAAAGAAAATCTTTCTTATTTGTAGGGTTGAAATTTATCAAATAAAACCAAATGAATGTGGTTGAAATATTTCTTATATTTAAAATGCTTAAAATAAATTAGGTTTTAATTTCTTCTCCTAGACCCTTTTCTAGTGGCGGGTTTTTTGAAAACTTCTTCATCTTTCTTTTGAAAATCTTCATCATCTGAAAAATAAATAAAATATTGATTTATATTTTCTGAAATGATAATTATAAAAATATATACAAGCATAAAGAATGTATTGTTACCTGATTCATCTGACTCATTAGTAGCTGTTCTTGTTCTCTGAGTTACTTTCCTTTTAGATTTCCTTACAGACTGGGACATATTTTCTTTGTTTGGAGGTTCATTCTAAAAACAAATAATTCAATCAATCAAAGCAATATTAAAGTTATTTGCAACTTTATTTGATTATTTCTTAGTATAATTTTATAACTTATTTATTACGAATATAGGCTTACAAGATTGAATTTAAATTAATCTAGAAATCAAATAACATAAAATATGTCACCAATATATTATGCTAATGTTAGAAACTGGATTTCCAATATTTTTTTATTAATTAAAAGAAGATAAACAAGCGCTAACCTCATCAGGGCTCTCCGAGCGCACTCTTTGTCGCCTCGGTGCAGCTTTCCGCCTCGGCGTCGCTTTGGGAACATCTTCTCTTTCAACTTCGTCACAATTAGTTTGTTCCGTTTCCCCTTCTTCGTTCTCACGGACCGCGAAACACTCTTCTATCTTGTCGCCCAGTTCTGTTACAAGAGTCTGTAAAAATACGGGTTTTTTAAAATAAAGATTTGTTTAACAAATATACGGTAGTAGATAATTTGATATAAATAGTTTATTTGACAGCATTTACACAGTATTACAATATTATTTCCTACAGTAAGGAAACGCCTTTGATGTCGCGCGATGCCACCACCAGCGTAGGAACTTACGCTGCCACACGAAAATATGCTAGGGTTGCAACAAATGGGAAATAAAACAATTGTGATTATTAATATTATGATGAAATCATTTATTCATATGTACATTCAAAATAATTGCGATTATTAAATCTGATGTAATTATTTATTCATAAATATATAATTACATATATTGCACTGCTAAATATTTACGTGGACACTATTTTTGGATGTTCTTAATTGTATATTATAACATTTAACTAAGTAATGCATTCGCATTGGGATGTACAATCTGATAAGACAAGAATGAGAACAACATATACACAGCTTTGATTAAAATTCTATAGATACAAATACAATCTATCTAAAATATCTAAAAAGCTTCTGTGATTTCGATGTAGATTTACATCAATACACAGAACAGTTTGTGCGCGCCATTAGAGAATATGTAAGTATAATAAAATTATTACACAAAAAATACGAATGCGTCGTCCTTTCGCGCTAGGTAATGCAAACTAAGCGATTGCATTACGCGGCCCGCGTCGCCCGACCCCCCGCCAGTTCCCCTCCGTTTCTCTGTGCAAGTACATTCGTCGCCATACTGTAGGAAATATTGTAATACTGTGGCATTGACATACAATAAATAACTTAAATCACGCTGAAAAATTGTCCAAAACAAAACTCTGCCTACACATGTATTGGGCAGAGTTTTCTAAAGAGCGATTAATAAGTGAATGTATGTGCAGCTGTTTACAGCATGACAATGATTAAAAAAATTATTAAATAAATAAATTAAAGTAGCATGATTATTATTACTGATCAAATCTGTGATTATATTAAAATTATTTTAGCTTTTTACCTTTATCTCATTCTTAGCCATTTTTGAGGTATTATTCATGAGTGTAGTAAACGATTCCATTACTCCTTTACAGTGCAGTTTATCCTTATAGCAGTCTAGATTTTCTATAAGTTTCTTGAGAGACCGTTCGTTATACGTGAACAGTGAGAGGCAATACGCAAGATCCCGCCATTGTCTTTCTTCTGTAGATAATTTAAATCTTTGGCATAATTTTTCAACAAGTGCTTCCATTTGTCTATCTTTCTGTATCAGAGATGTTATATACCTAGAAAATTTGATTAGAATGTTTTAAAATTTCAATAAATCCAAATGACAATATAACATAGAAATACATAAATAAGGTTCTATTAATTATAAAAAAAGAAAAAAATGTTTGTAAGTATGTATAATGAGTTCAATAGATTGATATGCATTTTAACCCGTGACGCGTCCGGCGCACAGCCGGCACCGATCCCGATAGTGTCAAGGGACTTCACGAAATCTAGCTTTTTTATGACTACCGAGTTTGAAAATTTTATTTACCCTATTGTTCTATAATTATATGCCATGTATGATATATTTTTGGAAAGAGGAAGAAACTAGTTATAGCATAAAAATGTAATCATGACGATATATTTTTTCTATAAAATTATAAAAAATTGATTTTCTTTTGTTTTAATTTTAATTGCTTACATACTAACACTTACATGATAATGCTGAGTCATCAAATGATCATATTCACGTTTTCATATCACTACACGATTGCCAAATACATTCACTTATATTTTCACACATTTAACACAACGTATTTCACTATGAATAATAACAAATCTCCATTATTCACAAACAAGAAAAAAAGCGCCATTTTGCGTCTTCCGCACTGAAAAGTTGAGACACTTTTTCACTGAGTATTCTTCAAATATCCCTAAAACCAATATCATAAACGTATTCTACGTAAAATTTCCAGTAATATACGTCTCAATTATCACTCATCTAATTATTCCTCTCGGCATAATTCACAATCCAAATATTCGTTGAACAAGACAAATGTCACAAACTATGGCCGATGACGCAACTCAATCAATGATTCACTTTTTTTTTTATTTTGTGGTTTTAGTCTTTATTGCCAGCGTCGGAGTCGTACCGATTCGAATTAAAAATGTATAAGGCATAGACAAATATTTTTTATACTGGAAACATTCACTTGTAAGCAGCTACAGGTGACCTTCAAAGTCATTGGCCGCGTTATGAACAGTTGTTGTTACGCAGGACGCTACAGTACAGTTTTAGTTATGAGCAACCGCCTGTACATAGGACGCGTCACGGGTTAATAGAAATTTTGATAACATTCTAGCAAATATTATGAATTACTTACTTCATAATAATTCTATATTGTTCCTCAGGTACATTAAGCTCTGGGTCGCTCAATCGCGATATAATATCCGGCATTACATTATACAACGCGTTTCCCTTCTGTGACAATTGTTTAAAGAATAATTTAGTCATGGACGCAACATTCGGGTCTTTATCCGCGCAACATAGCGCCATATCTGCTATCTGTCCTTTAACTCGCACCATTTCGTGTAAAACTAAGAAGGACAACATTTTAACAGCGCACTGACGAACTTCTAATTCTTCATCGCTTAAACTGTAACAATGGGTAAACATTTATCAATAAAGAAAGTATGACACAATAACTTAAAAATCATTTTGTACTCTTTTTCATACAATAAATATTAGGTTTAAAATATTTTACACGGCAAATCATTTGTTACAGCAAACTTGTATGAATTATGAATAATAATACTATTATAAAGGCGAAAGTTTGTATGGATGTATGGATGTTTGTTACTCTTTCACGTAAAAACTACTGAACCGATTACAATGAAATTTAGCACACATATAGAGGGTAACTTGGATTAACACATAGGATAGGTTTTATCCCGGAAATCCCACGGGAACGGGAACTATGCGGGTTTTCCTTTGAAAACGCGGGCGAAGCCGCGGGCGGAAATCTAGTTATGAATATTGATAAAAATTAATTTATTAACTACTTACATGTGATAGATATGATGTGTCCATGGCTGGGTGAGATTTGGGAAACGCAGCGTGAGATCAGCAAAAGCAATCGTTAAATTTGTTCTCATTGAGACGTTTTTGGATCTCTTCAACACAGTGACCATTAGTTGTAAACCATCCTCACATACAGAACTCGACACCAACATGAACCTGTATAATATTTTATAATTTTAACATGATTGCAAAGTTTATATTGGTAGTAAATTCTCGTCGTGGTCGAATGGCATGTCGACCAGGACACGAATTTCATTATGTGGTCTTTCTATGATTGTCACAACTTTTTGTTTTCATTAGAGATTATACACTTGGTGTTATGTGGGTACTGTGACTATGACGTTATGACCTATTTTTTCGCTCAATAAGCGTTTTCGGTCTTTGATTGTAATATAGACCATCATTCTATCTAGTACCAAAATTCGCATCCAATATCGTAGCGAAATCCAGAAGATTTACGTTTACCTACGGTTAGGCAGCGGGAAGCAACTTAAGTGACTGAGGGCCGATTTTTCAATGCCCAGATAAACAGCTAGATAGACTTTATTCTTCAGTTAACAAAATATTCAATTTTTCAATAGACGAATAGGACTTATCTATCGAATAACTACGTTATTTGAGGAATAAATCTATTTGCCGCTCCAACGGCCAGATAGCGCGCTATTCGACGGTTAGGCGTTTGAGTTGACAACTGACGCGTCAAATTTGGGATATTTTCGTATGTCATAACATAGAGCGTAGAATTATTAACAATTAAACCTCTTTCTATATAATAATTATCAATTAAAATCATATTGAAATTGATGTTTTTGATAGTACTGATGACCATGCCATTGAAAATTTGCCGAACGCTGCCTTTAAGTATGTCGTTTCCATCGTAAAATATATAAATTGAAACACAAATTTAACCAAACTCTTTACTCGAATCAAAACAACAATCAACAATCATAGAAGACAAGAGCAATACAAGACAAACTTAAAATGCACTCCTGACGTGAGTCATAATGACGGTTGTTGACAAATTGCAAGAGTTGACTCTATCCCGCTCTAACCTGACTAATTTAATATGTTTGTTTCGCCACTCCGAGAGCAGAGCTGCCAATATGGAAATATTTGGTCAGATAGTTATTCATCAAATAAATCACGATTGAAAAATAGGCGAGCCGTTATGAGTTAGATAAATAATTGAATAAATCTATTCGAGGGGTAGTTATTAGACTGTTTATCTCGGGATTGAAAAATCGGCCCTGAAGCGACTAAGCGACGGCTTTATACATAGTACTATGTAGCGATATGAGCACAATGTTTAGCACTGGCCTGGTGAGCGCGAGCGCGGCGGCCGCCTGCAGCGCGGGCGGGCAGCGCGGCGCGCTGGCCAGCAGGTGGCGCAGCAGCGGCACGTAGCGGGCCAGCGCCGTGCCCGGCCCCGCCACGTCGCGCTCGCACACGCCGCGCACGTACTCCGCGTCCGCGTCATCCGCTACCGCGCCTTCCAAGCCAGCTTCGTCCTCCGTCATTGTTGTATTCGCCTGGGTTGACAGAATATACGTTAAATATTAATATTGTTTCATTGTTTAACCGAAATTTCCTAAATTAATGGTTATTCTCAATTCATAGCTTAATGTTTTTATGTTTAGTACACGATTAAAACATATTATTAGGAGACAACCTGCAGAACACTTAAGGATTATTATTCTCCAAAAGATAGTGTTAAAACTTTTAAAATAACACTCTCGTATATACGTATATTCCAAACATAATGTAATGTTGTTTTCACATTATAATGTGAATACATTTAGTGGAACACAGTGAAATTGGTTCGTTAGAAGGTGATTTATTAGCAAAGCAGTAAATAATTTTTCAAGAAGTAAAAGAGTTAAACTGCTCACCGAGGTCTGTTTACTGGAAGTGACACTGGCCGCCCGCTGTCCGCGCGAGGACGCGCTCGCGTTGCTCACGTTCATGAGCGTCTGTCGCCGCAGGTCATCCGCACGCCCACGACGCAGGGGTGTCGCGAACGCACCCATCTTCTTCTTTTTCTTCTCTTCCGCTTTTCTTTCTTCCCGCACCTATGGTTAATATTTTAATTAAATGTCTCTTGAGATTTATCATTGCTCAATAAGATAAGGAAGAAGAAATACCGACTCTGTGATTTCATATTATTCACTGTTTATAAACCATATCTAAAATATAACATATTAAATGTGTTAGGAATTACTTGAATTATACTTAATGAATTTATTTGTACATAACTTCTCTAAAATATATTACATACCTGGTTGCGCCTGCGCAATTCACTATAGACGTTGATATCCAGATAGATGAGTTGTTGTAGTGCCACATGTCCGAGCACAAATACGAATCTCGTTAACAGTTCTGTGGGCATACTCGATTCCTCTTCACCATCCTTTTCCATATTCTCTTCTAGCTTTTTATACATTTCGGCCAAAATCTTTACACACACCACATCGGGAACATCACAGACTGCATAAATGAAGTCTATAGAATTGCCGGTGAATGATACAAATTTATTAAATTTCATATATGTTTCCATCAGGCTATCAAACAAAGTTGTGAATATGGCATGATCAGGAGGATATCTTTGCCCTTTCTTGGAGAGCGCCATCAATAGCTGAGCGCTCAAATTTCTTGAATTGTAATCCCCAGTCAGACCATATGTTTGAATGACTTCTAAATTTGCAAGAGCCACTGAGGGTTTAGCTTTTGCTATCATAACCAGGAACGATAATGCAGCATAGCTCTCCATGTCCGTGGTTCCATTAATCTTCTTCAAAAACATTTCCCAGAATATCTAAAATAGTAATTTCACGATTTTATAAAATTCGTATACATATTTACAGTTTACATATATAGAACAAGATATAAAACATTACCTATCATATGAATAAATAATATCATAAATGAATCGCGTTTAAAAACTTGAACTTCCAACATCTATATATATATATATAAAACTCAAAGGTGACTGATATAGTGATCTATCAACGCACAGCCCAAACCACTGGACGTATCGGGCTGAAATTTGGCATGCAGGTAGATGTTAAGACGTAGGCATCCGCTAAGAAAGGATTTCCCGAAATTCTTGCGGGAACGGGGAAAAACGGGGATGCACGTACAAAGTCGTGGGCGGAAGCTAGTTCAATATAAAATCAACCACAAGAAAATACTATTTATTTTCACCGTACCTGTATAATAGCAGGCGTGATATCCCCCTTGGCCACCCACTTGTCCACAAGATGCTCCAACGCGAGTGCACTGCCGCGGTCCACGTGCGCCGCGAGCGACGTGAGGCTCTGCGCGATCGTGTACGCGCGGCCACGCTCCGGCTTGGGCTCGCACTCTAGGTACATGTTGCGGTACGCGCGTTCTACTGCTTCGCGTTTGTCCTGGTAGTAGTATGTTTATACTAACTAACTTTTATATGTATTAAGCACAGAACAGTAAAAACATATAGAAGTGCGATAATGTCATAATTAGTATGAAAACCTGTGTCGCCAAACCCACACATTTAAACCGGATAGTTATACAGTACACTACAAGTAAACTATGCCTTTGATTGGACAGCTTAATTTGAGTAAAAACTGACTTAGGTTATAAATTCAGCATTTCAATATGTACCCTAACGCACCATGTTACGGTTTATTTTAGTATAACATCCCTAGGTATATTAGCTGTTTTGTTTCTCATTGCACAGAAATTCCAAATTCGAAAACATTCAGCTACTCCACAACAGAGGGCGTTAGTTTTCGATAGATATAAATTTGAAACGCAACACATAGAGATAAGGTTGAAATTTGTGTCACTCAACATTAATGACATTAACTTGATATTTATCTGATGCTATGCTCTGAGGGATGTCAGCCTTGTTATCGATAATTCACAAATAAATATTTTTTGTGTATTTTTTTTTTCTTTCTTTTATATGAGTATAGTATAATGTGTCACATTTTGGAGTATGTTTATTACTACTAAGTAGGTCTTTTTATATTATTATTATTAAATAAAAAACGGAATAGAATAGTATTAATCTATATTTACAAAATACATACAGAAAATATGCATTATTTTAAATCTTGGAACTGCCGTAGGTTTGCTGTATCGGTGGCCTTTGTTAGACCGCTTAGTGCTGTTCGGCATCCAGTTAACTCGTCACGTTGCATTTATCCATTTCTCTTTTAAATTAGTCTCTTTGGGAAATCTATAAATAAATTGGACAAATGAAAGCTAAGGAAAAATAAAATAAAATTTAATATTTATAATGTTTGTCTTTTCTAAAGTATCGATACTGTCGATATGCGCCACAAGCATCACTAAAGCGACATTCGTTTGTTTATTGCAATAATATTCCAGAAAGTCTTGTTTGCTGTTCAATCTATAATAGTACTAATTTCTTACGGCTTAAGGTTCATTTTGACTAGATATTTGTATACAATTTTGACAAATTACGACAAGCGAAGTTATAACATAAAATTTAATTAAAATAAATAAAAATAAGACTTACCGATGGTATGAAATGCCTCCATTGCTGATATTATTTCGTCTGCTATCATTTTTGCACTCTAATACCGAACAACACGTCCTAATTAATGAATAAATATGGAAAAAAGGTTTGACAGCTGACAACCAACTCGAATATTTTTCTGCGCACAACTGAGAGCAAGTTAGGTGATCTTACCTTACCAGTGACACGTGGGCCACGCCCACATCACACTTCTATCTACTTTACTGTTCTGTGGTATTAAGTAATATTTAAAAAAATCTTAACGGTTTGCTTATGATCATACAAAGAACATTTCCAAAAATTATTGAAATTGGAATGTTAAATGCGTGGATAACGTTATGCCTTTTTGTAGAAGAAGGTAGAGTCTTAAGTACATCGACAAAAAAATTGTGCAGCAGTGTTGATATTCATTGAAATTAACACCTTATTTTGTGGCAGTAATGATCGAAGTTTTTGCATTGCTCGTTAGATAACGTAGAGTTTGCTAGGGACAATAATTAAAAAATTAAAGGAATTACTCACTTGATCGGGTGACCAAACAAGCATTAGCATATTGGCCACGCCAATTTGAGCAGATTCTATTTTAAAATGATGAGCCGCCGTAAAGAAGTCTATCGCTTCACTGACATCACCGGCTTGTTTTGACATCAACAAAGAATTGATCAAAGGCACTGCTTGAGACATTAATCTACTGAAGTGAACTGACTCTTGAAGGAAAGCAACTAAAGCCTCTTTTTCTTCTAATTGTTTGAGTAATGCTGCTTCATTCACACACGGTTGTGTTAGAGACATTGATTGTCTGCGATCTGGTATTACGAATATATTTCTTAATAATGCTACAAAGTATTCAATCTGTGAAAAAAATAGACATTAATAATAACATTCTTAATTAAAAAAAAAAAAATCATATAAACAATATAACCTACCTGATCACTTTTGGGCATATCACATCTTAATATCTTTGCGTTAGGATACAGCCGTTCAGTGTGTTTAACGATCAAGAAAGCCTTATAATAATGTTTATCTTTTAAACTTTGCCTTATTGACTCATATAAGTTTTCAACAGTGGCCTGTGACAGTTCTGGTTCATCTTGAGTAAGAGTGTCCATTTTCTCTTTTATTGTTTTAAATACATCTTTTTCAATTTTTTCCCATTTCCTTACAAGCTCAGGATCAGGACCAGGATTTAATTTCTTTTGAATATCTTCTACTATCTTTAATTCTTTTTCTAATTGCTCTTCTAATACTTTGAGATCACCAGAAAATGGATTGTACTCCAAGAATATCTAAAATCAGTAAATCATATCTAATAGTCTACATAAATAAAATAAAAATATTAACAACTAGCTTTCCACCCGCGGCTTCGCCCGCGCAGTCAAAGAAAAACCCGCATAGTTCCCGTTCCCGTGGGATTTCCGGGATAAAACCTATCCTATGTCCCGGGGTAAAAAGTAGCCTATGTCCTTTCTCGGGTATCAAAATATCTCTATACCAAATTTCATGCAAATTGGTTCAGTAGTTAAGGCCGTGTACGCGGTCCGTGCGCTGTTTGGCTCAAATATGTGATTTTTCAAACCAGATTGTCCATCAACCACTTATCTTACAAACATATGAATTACTAATAATTTTAGGAAATTTTATTGTCTATGTAGTTAGTTAAGAGTTTTTTTCAATTAATACAGTATTTGTGAATACCATCAAGATAACTGAGCCGATGATTACTTGATTTCACTTTTAGTGTCAATTTCGAAGCTAAAAATATCTGAAATCGCTGACAGATCTAACACACAATTATTTTTAACTAACTGCAAAAATCCTTATTAAAATAGTTAGTTAAAAGATTTTTTTATTTTGGACTCCTAACTTACGAAATTAAAATCCGAACAATGTGAATTTTTTTAGAAATTATAGTCGACAAAATGATTATTTTCACCAAGATATTTGACTTTATTGAATATAATTTATACATATTGCAATAAAAGAATGTCTTACTTATAAGATAAAATTTAAAAAATCAACTAAGGTACCTCTAGTATTTTTCTACAAATTTTTTTAAAGTACTATAAAACACTGCGCGCGACCCGATTAAAATCAGTCGGCAGCGAGCCTTTCCAGAGAGAGGACATGTTGCTCGGCGCTCTCCTGTGGACCTATGCTGTTCATAGTAAAAGGATAGCGCAAGCCGCGATCTATCGTAATAGATCGCGGAGATTTTGACTTGCGTTAAATTGAATATGCGCTCTTAAGGCGTGATTGAGTAACAGACAGACAGACAGAGTTACTTTCGCATTTGTAATATTAGTATGGATATATTATCTATACTATCTATACTAATATTATAAAGCTGAAGAGTTTGTTTGTTTGTTTGTTTGAACGCGCTAATCTCGGAAACTACTGGTCCGATTTGAAAAATTCTTTCGGTGTTAGATAGCCCATTTATCGAGGAAGGTTATAGGCTATATAACATCACGCTACGGCCAACAGGAGTGGAGCTACGGGGGTGAAACCTCGCGGAGCAGCTAGTATTACATAAAATAAATTTGTATTAGTTACAACATATCTTTCTATAACAAGATTTTAGTGATTCTTTTATTGGATAGATATGTGATAGATGGGACTTGGATAAGGCAAAAAATAAAAAAAAAAACAACATATTGAAATTCTACGGACAGAGCCAGTGATCAGTTAATTAATAAAATGTTTGGGTACCTTAAGAAGTTGTATGGCAGCTTTTCTTACTAGAGCAGCTTTATCACGCAGTCTACCGATAGCTCTCTCCAAAACAGTGTGCACACGTGCCACAGGAACACAGCCTTGCTTTTGTAAACGACTCCAGAATTGAAGAACCTAATAAGTAACATATTACAAGAATAACTACATCAATCGAATATTGGTGAAATAATTATTATATCCAACTTTTTAACTCTATAATAATATAATATTTAATAACATAATAAATTACCTTATGGCGGACATATGCGGACAGATCATGCATATGATCATAAAGCTCATCAAGGAAATCATCTCTTTGAATCCTTTGTTCATCACTGAGTCCTTCACCAGTCAATTCCACACTAAGTAGTTCACACATCATTCCAAGAACACTAATGCGCAATGTGTATGACTGAAAATATGACATTGATACAAAAATGTAGACAAATTAATTAGTGACAAAATTATTTAATAAAAAGAAAATTTTTATTTGTGAGTTTCACCATTCACAATAAATAATTATTTTGTACCTCATCACTTTCTAAGTAGGGTTGAATTGTTGCCATAGCTCCTGTCATTTCTTTAGGCAGCTCTTTGGTGAGCTCTAACAGAAATGTTCCACAGTTCCTGGCCGCACCCTGCTCAGTGCCTGCACTATTCTCTTCTTCAGAAGAAGCCAAAGCTTCAGCTATTTCACGCACCTATACAAATGTGTAAATTAAAGTTTAGAATGTATTTAAAAAACACTATATAATTATCACAGTAAATACATACCATTTGTGGGGCAAAAGTTCCTAGACTAAAATCTTTTGTTAACTGAACGACACCTGCACACATTGGTGATATTGAATGCTCAACCATTTGTAGAATCTAAAATAAAAAATACATCAAATAAAATTCAGATATCTTACTAGTTAATAGTTATAGATCTATGGAAAAGAATTTAAAAATTTATCACCTGAACTAATTTAATAATGCAAGCGGTTCCATGGTTATATCGTTTAATCAAGACTCCTAGAATTTGAAATACAGTTTCCCTGACAGTTTTTGTTTTGATAATTTGATCCTCCAATGCCACATAACAAGGCTCCACTGCCATACTGAAACATTGATTATTAAAAATTAATTAAAATATTGAATCATATTCATATTTTTCTTAAAATACAAAATGCTAAAATTTTCTTATAAAATATGCAAAAAATTGACTATAGAAGCTATTTATTCATATGTATATTTTTAAAGATGTTTAGACTATTTCAACAGTAGGTATATCTTAATATATATAAATCTCGTGTCACAATGTTTGTCCTCAATGGACTCCTAAACCACTTAACCAATTTTAATAAAATTCGCACACCATGTGCAGTTCGATCCAACTTGAGAGATAGGATAGTTTAAACATGTAGGTACCACGGGCGAAGCCAGGGCGGACCGCTAGTAAACTTACGAAACAAAGTTATCCTCAGCTAATGGTGGGTCCCATAGACGTGACAGTGGTTGTTGCAATAGTTGATGCAGGGAAATCAAAGCATTCAATTTATCAGATTCTGTCCATCCACATAAATCATCTTCTTCAGTTGTCTTTTTGCCTTTTTTCCCTAATGTTAGTTTTGTGGAATTCTGTAGGAAAATTTATTTTAATATAGAATAACTATTATTTAGAAAAAAATATTCACCATTATGTAATTGTATCCAGGTTTGAACAAGGACAAAATTCCACTTATCTTACAAGTTACTCACATCAGCAGCTAATTTAGCATCTTTAGTTTTCATTATTTGTGTTAATAAATACAATGTCATCTTAACAACATTCAAGTATTTAGTACGGACATCACTTTCAATTTCTTTCTCTTGAAGAATAGGCTCCAAAAAAGTACATAAGCTTTTAACAGTTCGCAGTATGTGTTCATACCCTAAAATCATTATTTATTATTACCACCTATAAATAAGAATAAATGATTAATTAAAAGTTTTTATTACCTTTATTAATGACATTCCACTCAAGTTTCGTCCCATGCACTATTATTGAAAAGTAAGTATCAAAGTGTTCAAGTATATAATCAACTCCATCAGAATTATAAGCACGGGCAGCATCTGAAATAATATATGAGAGAGCGTAATTTATTTTTCTTCTAATATATTTATAATAAAAGAGTTGAATTAGAGTTTCTACCTTGAAATTTGGACAAAAGTAATCTTGGTTGTACTACATCTTCAACATGATACTGTCCGGCATGACATTCTAATAATTCATCCTTTTTTAATGGGATATTAAATTCAAATGAAGTCATTTTAGATATGTTTATAAATCACACTTTTCTTGGTGCAATATTATAAAGAAAGCATTTTATTCTCGTCACATAAAACCTCAAGTCAAAACAATTCAAAAGTGTATTGTGTACAAACGGTTTGTTTTTAAATTTGAATTTAGAATTTACATAGTCTTTGGATGTCAAAAATCATAGACTATGTCATAGATAATGTATATAGTGGTAGATGTGTAATAGTCAAGAAGCATATATCTTATACACTGGAGATTTCGGTATGAACATTTGACGTGTAACAAGAAAATTGTTGTGTTTTATCACTTTCACACCTAACTTGGTATTGCCACTGTTAATACGAAGTTTTCCCAAGGCTACTATGTATGCTGTAATATTCTGTGCAAAAGGTTAGTTTTTGTACATGAGTTTGTTGATAAATTGCCAACAACGTCATTCAGAAGCATTGTTGGATGAGACAATTATTATTTATGCTAAATAAAATAAGTATCTGAACCAATTATTAAAAAGCGATACTCCCTGATTATGGGTAGTTACCATAATAAAATTGTAGCAACTCTCACTTTGACAATATGGCATAAGTGTCGAAAAAATTGCGTCGCTTCGAATATTTAAGTTAATATTGTTGCGTATTTAATAAATATTTTCCGAATATAAATAATGTATTGCATTGTGAAAAATTGCAGAAGTTTTTGGACACCAAATTCTGGCATAAAATTTCACAGGCAAGTGTATATTTACGCTATTTACAATATTCCTCAATACTCATGCATTTACCTGTTTAGAATCATTTTCATGGCAAAAATCGTCAATTTTATCATCATTTTAGTAATCAATCATGCTAAATATCTTCTATCTATCTTCTTTTCCTAATAATTTCATCATTTTTCAATAAACCAATTTAACAAGTAAGGTAACCATGATGACGAGTTTTTACGGATAGCGAAGAGAAAATATTGTAATAGTTAACAAAATTATGATGAACATTTAGAACACCATTTCAAAGATTTTTATGCTAGTAATGAAACAACGCACGACATCGATATTGCACTCACATGTGGTTTTATGTTTGTTCTTCTTTAACATAGAAATTAATAGTTCTTTTAACTTACCAAATTTTTTAACCGACTTCAAAAAAAGGAGGAGGTTCTCAATTCGACAGTATTTTTTTTTTTTGTATATTTGTTACGCGATTACTCCGGCAATTATAAACCGATTTGAATAATTCTTTTTTTATTTGGTAGGTCATACGTCAGAGGTGGTCCCATTGTCACCAGGTCAGGATCTGATGATGGGATCCTGGGGAAATCGAGGCAAACCCTCAAATTTTGTAGGCATATACACTGTTTATCAGAAATTATCTTAATCTATGTAGATTTTTGCATCTAATGGTCACCATCTGATGTTGCTGAGCTGATGATGAAGCTGATGATGAATGGTTTAGGAGTATGGGATCTCTGTAACAAAATTATGTAATACCATCGAATTTGAATGTGTTTGAGTCTAATTAATAAGTACTCCGATCCTATGTGGTATTCAGGGTCTGATGATGGAGACGGTAAATAGCCATGGGAACTCTGTAATAAAATAAAGCAATTCCGCCGTGTTTATGCTCATTTGATTCGTCTCGACTAGGAGCTTCATGCTAGTCGATTTTTAACCAACATCAAAAAAGGAGGGTTTTTGATTCGACAGTATGTTTTCTTTTTGTATGTTTGATCATATAGATTGTTCGAAAACATTCCTGCGGTTGCGACTAGCTTGTCGCATAGCATCTAATCGAGCCGATCTGGATTCGATAGATTCATTTGACAAACGCTCGTGAATCAAACCAAGGCGATGAGAACGTTGCTCTTCGCTTTCGTTTGATAAACGCTCGTGAATCAAACTGAGTCGTTGAGCATGACTTTTTGGACTTTCATTAAGCCTTGATAAGTTTGAGTATGCGAAAGTCTATACGCCCGCTGCTCATCACTCTCATTTGCAATTTTTATTGCAAATCTTTCCCTACTCTTCTTTAGACGATCTTCCCTCTCGTCCCTACTTTCTTCCAAACGACGCTTTCTCATTTGAGAAGCGCGTTTAGTAGGCCTATCCATATTATATACAAACAAAATACACTAACTTTCCACTTAAAAATTAAAAATAAAGTTAATTTTTAGAAAAAAAACAAAAACCGACTTCAAGACTATACCTATATGTACAAATTTAAACTGAAAAGTAGAAAATAATATTAAATAATAATAATGATATTAATTTTTTATTTTAATTACTTTAAACATTCAACGAAAAGGTTTCCTAAGTTATTTTTGAAGTCGGTGCCAACCAAAACAAAAAAAAGACGTGTGGCACTCGGGGACTGCCGCGGTAAAGCTATTGCATGCTATGCCTTCATGCCACACCTCCACGCCCGTCGGAGGGGGGAGCGTGAGGTTTTTTCGTTACGGAATTTCTGGATTCGGTCCCCGCGCTCAAGGCCCGCGATAGAAGCTATGCAATAGCATAAATATCCTTAATAAAAAAATAACCTAATAATTAATTACACTATTTATTATATTAATTACCTTAACTTTTACTAGAGAACAGAAAATCGCACGTAAGCTTACTTATAAATTGCAAAGAAGCGCATCAAAATTTTTATGCATAGAGACACAACCGTCAACGACGTCTGCCCCATAGACTATATACTTATTACAGTCTGCCCTCACCATACTTGCTCTGTGGCCCTCACGCGCAGCCGCGTCGCGCCGCCGTACATTCCATTTGTTGCTGCCTTTGCAACAATAAAACTGTTCTTGGGCGGCACCGACTTCAAAAATAACTTAGGAAACCTTTTCGTTGAATGTTTAAAGTAATTAAAATAAAAAATTAATATCATTATTATTATTTAATATTATTTTCTACTTTTCAGTTTAAATTTGTACATATAGGTATAGTCTTGAAGTCGGTTTTTGTTTTTTTTCTAAAAATTAACTTTATTTTTGTTTTACTTATTTCAGCTTTCCAAAAATGAAATAAAAAGAAATAAATGGCTGTCCATAGTGCCTATCAAGGGTAAAATTTATCAACATGCCAGAATATGCAGTTTGCATTTTAAGCCTGAGGATTACGGTCCAGAAAAAAAATACCTTTTGAAAAGTGCTATACCTTTTTATTTACCACATTCTTGTTACTGCGTCTCAACTGTGGATAAAGTAATTTTAATTATATTATAATTAACCACCATGAAACCATTAGTAACCGTAAGTACAGCTCCTGAAAGACATACGAATTTCTGAGAACTGTAATATCGTTACCACACATCAACACTAGCGATGCAACTCTCCTTTTGGAATATTGAAAAGTTTTAGACTGAAGCTTGAGTAACCAAAACGATGTTTTAATGTATGTAGCACTCATTTTAATTAAAAAATCGTATTATGAGATCAAAAGTTATCAAGCGTTATTTAAAACTATCATTCTCTACCAATTAAAATGGTATGTACCTATAAAGATGATAATTATTCATGTAAGTTGACCAGTAATATTATAATATAAATACTGTTAAAAATATATGTCGTTATTATTTATAGACCATGATTTTTAGTTTTTTTAGTTTTTATTTCGAAAAATCCTGAATATACAAACCAGTGTGGTCACCCACAGAAAGAGACAAAAAACAACACTGACGTCATTCGAGGTTATATTTTCTTGTGACAAGTTAATGGTCATAGTGCAATCTCCAGTGTATTAGATATAAGCTTCTTGGTAATAGTTAAGCCCTTATTACACCTTCCTAAAGGAAATAAGGGAAGGTCACAGGGCCAGGGGAAGAAATAAAAGATTAATTGTAGTAAAGACAGAGTAGTAACTTAAGTAGTAAAGATGAATTTAACATGTACATATATACCTTAGAGTATAGATAGTATCTATAGAGCGCGAACAACCAAGTGGGAACAGTAGGCACAGGTGGGAACAACACGACGTTCCCGCCGCGCGCGCTCGTAGTCGTGGTTGAGTGCTGACGAAGTGCGTTGCTCTTGATTTTTATTCATATCTAGGAATAAACATGGTGAAATGTGCAGTTATATCTTGCAAAAACGATACTAGAAAATACACAAAATTTAAATCCAGTATCACATTTCATCGGTAAGTCGATTGTTATACTTATTTTTATGAAAATAAATCTAGCATCTCGGGGGTGAAGGGGAGGTGGAAGGCGGACACGCGCAGGCTCGCTCGCGCGCCTCACTGCCGCCACGTGATCGTAGTGATGTGCCCGGACCAACGCTGTACTCGATATAAAGTTTACTAGAAGAACTATATTTTAACAAATTATTTATTTAACTTTAAAATTAAAACTCTTTTAAAAATGTATTATAAATAAATTTGTGGTGTGTTTTGTATGATACACTTTCTAATATTATGAACTAGCGACCCGCCCCGGCTTCGCACGGGTGCTATGCTGATACTAAATACACTACAGAAAAACTGTGAACGTTGTATATAAAAACATAGCGGCCCGCTCCGGCTTCGCACGGGTATAAAATATATAGCCGGGCGGCCGGCCGGTACCGCCGCAAACGCTACGTCCCGCAATTTTTAAATCTGTAATATCTTCGAAAATATTCACTTAAACCATACGGTGTAAAGGGCCATATAGATCTATATTAAATTAACAATGTATTCAAGGTATTTAATTGGTTAAGGATTAATGCTGTATTGGTTAAAATCGCTTCGAAAATTAGCCATTATATTTTGTCGTAAAAAGTAAACGATAAAAAAAAGTTATTGTGGGTTATCCATAAGAGATAGACATATACAACCGCGGACTTTTCTGTAGACCTTTTCAATGTGTATAATACTTAGTACATTATTTTGATAAAACTCGTAGGGTTCAGCCTGCGTTTGCAATGTAAGCGGAAAGAATGTAATTTTTTACGACATCACATTAGAAACCTCAAAAATAACAGTACTTCTCCACTATTTGATGGATGTTATTATACATATAAACCTTCCTCTTGAATCACTCTATCTATTAAAAAAAACCGCATCAAAAGCCGTTGCGTAGTTTCAAAGATTTAAGCGTACAAAGGGACATAGGGACATAGGGACAGAGAAAGCGACTTTGTTTTATACTATGTAGTGATGCGAATGTATTATAGTGTAAATGTAAAGTATGTAATGTTACGATATATTTTCTGAACCGCTAAATTGATTTTGAAGATTTTGATAGTAGAATGGATAAAATTAAATAAAAAAATTATTAATATTTATTATATTATCATTTTAAATTATTAATTATTTCTTATTGTTATTTAACATTTTTAAAACATTATTTTTATTGTTTGATTTATTATTAAAGAAATAGCACTAAACCCGATCTTTTATTTTATTAACTTTATTATTTAAAAAGTACTCACGTTTTTCTGATATTCCAATTAAACATATTTTTTTAAAGTACTTATAATGAATACAAGAAATATTCAAATGGAATAAACAAACTTTATTCAGTTGGTAAACAAATTTGAAATAACATATTTATAATTTATTCATATATTTTTCCTTTAATAACTTATTGAACATAAAATTTACTTATGATACATATTTATTTACATAACTTATCGATAGTTCAACACGCAATTGATACCTACCCATCCCTATTTGTCACACACACATCTATATAGTATCTATAGCTCATCTGCCTACGATGTGCACAAAGCAATTTGTGCAATACACTCGCTCTATACTACTGTAATATATACTCTAAGATATATACGTTTCATGTTAAAACCATGAGATTGCATTAATTATTGGTTTTATATCGTTTTATTATGAAGTCTTAACTGCTCTTGCGGAATTGGAGCAAAAAGTTTCAAAAATATAAAATACTTATATTTAAAAGTAATTTTCTTTTTTAATAATTTATTGTTAACAGTAAATATGTAGAATGGCATGTTTCTGGTTGCTGGTATGACACGTTGAAGCAACGTCAAGTGACATGTAAGCTTAACGTCATCGACGTTTTGACTTGATTTGAAATCATTGCCTTTTCCCTGTTATTGGGTGCCGATTACACGTTAGAACTCTCGTAAAATTTATAATTGTTAAATTTCAGATTTTTAAGAGAAATATAAATAAAAAACAATGTCCGGAAAAGGCAATAAAGCATTTACAAAAGAAGAAGAACTGCTGTTACAGGACTTTAGTAGAAACGTATCTACAAAATCATCAGCCTTATTTTATGGAAACGCTTTCATCGTATCCGCGATTCCCATCTGTAAGTATTATTTTGTATATATTTAGATTTTATAAAATTATAATGTATATATTTAAAAAACATTTACTTAATTTTGGAAATGTTCTCATACATGGAAAGTGAAAGTAATTTATCTTGCATGTGTGGCACTATTTTACTCTTCCCTAAATTAATCATCCATCCCTCATTCATAATCTTACAGGGCTTTTCTGGAGAGTACATGCTTTGGAAGTAAACACATCATTAGCTTGGTTTGTGTTTGTGACTGCCTTAAGTACATGGCTCCTTGCCCTCGCCTACCGCAACACGAAGTTCCAGCTAAAACATCGCGTAGCTGTCCGTAGAGAGGATGCTGTTGCTCGTGAAATGTCAAGGAAACTGGCTGATGATAAGAAAATGAGCAGAAAAGAAAAGGATGAAAGGTAACCAAATGTTCCACTTATAATTTTATGTCTTGTAAGATCTTAGGCAAGACTCAAAAATCAATCTACGAAACATTTCCAATTTGATTGTCATTATCAGAATATATTTTTCAAAATATAACTTGAGCTCTATAAGAATAGTGGCACTGCATTATTATCTTATTAATCTTAATGTCACATGAATATATAATTATTTGGAATGAATAAATACAAGTTCATAGAAAAATTTATAAAGACAGATTACTAAAGTGAACATAAGAATGTTAATTGTATTTTAAGGGCACTTTATTTTTTTCAAACATTAATTATTTAGTATGTTATGTAAAAATATGACTGTGATATTAAAACTTGTGAAGTTTTGTGTTACCTTATGTGTACTTCTCTGATTTTCTCTTATAGCTTATGCCTAAACTATGTA
The DNA here is from genome assembly GCA_029959065.1 of Colias behrii. Taxonomy (NCBI): domain Eukaryota; kingdom Metazoa; phylum Arthropoda; class Insecta; order Lepidoptera; family Pieridae; genus Colias; species Colias behrii. The sequence goes on from JARWMC010000013.1 coordinate 5,131,670, forward strand.
CACAAAAAGTGTACACTGATCTTAAAATTGATAGTGCATTATATCTATCAGTTTCAGCTTTCTTTGTTTTTGTATATTTTTCAGAATTCTGTGGAAGAAGAATGAGGTAGCTGATTATGAAGCCACAACTTTCTCAATTTTCTACAACAATGCTCTTTTCCTGACCATTGTGATCCTGAGCAGTTTCTATTTACTGCGCTCCTTCACACCAACTGTGTATCCTTTTTCAAAATAATATGATAATAATGTTTTATTTTCAATAAACAAAAAAATCTCTCATATATTAAAAAAGAAAAAGTTTCTTGGTATTAAAATTATGACTGTTTTTATTTTTACAATAAAGTAAGTTTCAAGTAATCTTCAAAATGTAATTAAATGTCTCAACCAAAGGCAAGATTGTATTAAAGTAATAATCCAAAACTTTTTGTGTTAGAATATCACTATTCAGATTATTGTTCTAAGTTTTCCAGATATTGTTTTATTTATCAAAGCAATATTTTTTTGCATTTTATTTCCTTAACAAGATTTTTACAGCAATTACATTGTGTCTCTCTCAGCTGCATCAGGACTTCTTGCTCTCCTCTCAACGGGAACAAAATGAATTTAATAAGGACATAGTGCAGTGTGAGTGAAGTGTGACTAGTAATTTAATATTGTCATCAATTCAAAGGTCTAAGTTATTAAGTGTTCTTTTGTTGCTGAAATTATTTAAGACAATTTTTTTAATAAATAGGAAAATAAAACATTTTAAATACAAAGTAAATTTTATTTACACCATCTTAAAGAGCATATAAGTTATTTATTTTTAAATTTGACACAATTTTCAGTCAGGGTGGGCTTAGAATTCAACATCACAAATTTATAATATTCTATTTGGAGATACTTGCAAAAAAGAAAAAAAAATTACATATTAGCTATTACTAATTTTGTTATGCAATTAAAATGTAGTCATTTCTAGTAATTTGGTCAAGTTTATAATTAAAAAATATGTACTATTGACTAATATTCATATACTTAGGCATGGCAGGTATAGGCTATACCAAGCAATTTTTTTACTGACTATACAATTTTTTAAAGATTTATCTGATAGCTGTTTATATTTAGTTCATTTATGTTAGATAATAAGTGTTAGATAAATAGTTAAATTTCTAGAGTTACAGCTTATACAACATAGAGCCAAGAATTGCAAGCTTGCAAGCTTGCGGCAGCTTCTGCAAACATGGTGGTCCCATGGTACGGTGTTCAATGTTCATTAGGAAAGTAATTTAGGAAAATTGCTATTTAAAGATTTGTATTTGATCCTCGTAAGGTTTTTATAATTATTAACAACATTATAATTTACAGTATTCTCTCAATCATGGTCATCATAATCTCAATTACATTATATTATCTCTATATTAGCACCTCCTGTGGCGACACTTACTTCTCAGACACCCATTTTTTTTCAAATTGTTTATTGTTGTGTTATAAATAATCCGTCAAATCTCACTGTTCGCGCGGGAACGCTGGTTTGCCTGGGGCTCAGTACATCATGCCGACGTGCAACGGCTCCGTGCGTTGGAAGAATACGTTGGGATTGCTGCTGAAGGTGGGCTCTACGCTCGTGTACACGTTGGCCTCCTCCGGCCGCATCATCACGCCTGTAAAAAACAATACTTGTTAGTTTTTGTTAAGGCCCTGAGGGCCTGAGCCTTGATGTCGTTTAAAAACAGCTTATTGTATGTGTATTCGCAGGGTAAATCTTTCAGTTCGAAATATTTATAAGTATACCTAACATTATTTACAGGTTTCCAATTAGTAATATCTTAACTTGGTATCAAGTACTTATTGTAAAATTGGTTAGCTTTCTTATATCAATATAGTGTACGATAACATAATATTGTATCATAAGTACCTACATATTATACAGCTCTTTATAGATATTATTTTACAATTTATTCACAACACTAGCGACGACCTCAATCCGTTAAGTGTGGTTTTAAGAATTACTATAAATATAAAAATTAAAATTATTGATCTGAGTTTTGTGTAAGTTATGTTAAATTGATTGCATAATAATTGGTATAGTAATTATTTATACTTTACGTCTGAGTAATATCTTTAGAATATAAACACAGAAAAAAAGTGCAATTATTTATACCTGGTGGTAACATGTAGTGATAGGGCGGGTAATTGTAGTTAAAGTGCGTTAGTGGGTGCATAGGGTAGTGCGGCGGAGGGCACAATGTGCGTCTGTGGAAGTGCGAGCCCAGGAACATACCACTGTACGGATCTGCAAACAACCCAGTGCATAGCGATTAGGTGATGTGCGTAAGCGCTAATTCTCACTTTACTAGCGCATGTTAGATACTTAACTAACCGGCTTGCTGAGCTGGGGGTTCCTTGCGATCTAGTATTGATGGCGCCGCTTGAGTCTGGCCTACGGCTGATACCATCCCGTATTTAACTGGTTTGAAATGGAAGAATGAAGGCGAGTAGCCGGACCCGCCCGCGCCTAAGGAACTCAATCCTTCTTCACGATCTGCATCCCAGCGACCTTCACGTCCTAACGCCGCAAGGCGACGCCCTTTCGGTGCGAACATGAGAGCGAATACTACAGTACAGGTACCGAGCAAACCGGCTGCTACACAAGCATCTTTGTGTTGTTCAGGTGCTCCCAGGGCTGCCGCCACCCAGCATACCCATACTGCGGCCGTTGCGCCACCTGCTGCGGCTATATGAGTCGCTTCTCGATAGTTGTCGCGTATGCCGCGGGACCGGAGCGCAACACCACATACTACAGCGATCAGAAATGCGGCATAACACAATGATAGTAGTAGATCAGATAGTGCGGTTTCACATCTGGTTCCGCCGGCAGCAACTCGCGGGGGCGAACCTCCAAGCCATTGCGCTCCAATGGCCACTTGTATCATTATTGCAAAAAATAATAATAATCCTTGATACGCTGCTGGGAGATAAACTCCTCCATTTAAACTCAATAAAAATACACATTTCACTAATAAAGTCACAAACACAATAACGTATGATACTCCAGTTCCAAAGCGGACTGCACCACATGTAAAATTAGTTGGCGATGCGACATATAATGCTGCAGTGCCTGCACACAAAAAAAGGCCAAAAAGTAATGTTTGTCCAAGAAGCAAATGTCGATGACTCGGAGCCTTTTTACTAGCTCCCCAAATAACAAAAGCTTCAAAAGCACATATCACTATCATTATAACGCACGCTAATGCTAGTATCGGAACGGCCCAAGGTTCCGGTCTCAAGACCGCTATTGGCACTAAAGTTTTCACTGTTGGTGTTGTATTGTTTATTGATCGCGGAGTCGAAATTGCTTTTGGGCGAGACGTTGAAGATGACGTAGAAGAAATACGTTCCGGTATAACAAAATATTCTGTACTCATTTCCAGTCGATGCGCTTCCGTTCGTGCAGGACGTCTATGCGGAGCTTCTGTTTCCGGTTTAAATTCATCTTCATCCATAGCCAAGATTTGCTCATCATAGTCTCGGTCTTCTTCCTCGTTTTGAGCATATCTTTGAGCTATTTTCGCATTACGTGGCGCGTACGGGGCGGGTATTCGAGGAGCAATCCGATCACCAAACCGAGCAGCATAGCTAATCGCCAAGTGTGAGAGCACCGCTATTAAGAGCAGTGAGTGTAATGTTGTGCCCGCCATCAGGCCTTGCCGGCCCTCAGCTACCCGAGTCCCGCAGTAGATACATTCGCGCTCCAATAGTTTCCTCTGAAAATTAAAACATACCATAAGTCAAATTCCTGAGGCAAGGTATTTATTCCTGTCGAAACGTCTTGACTTTTAACCAAACAAAGTATATCCCACATAAACCGGTTACGCAGCCCTGAACCTCTAGGCACCTTAACTTTGTTGATTTTTTTAGATTGCAAAAAAGTAAAAACGAAAACATTAGGTACGTTTCTAGATTTTTTCTCTTACTACTTAGGTCTTCCATTCAGTGTACATATAATATTTAATGCTACCATAAAACAGTGTAGGATAAAAATCATGCACTTACTATAGTTTCTTTTAATATTATAAAGTAAAAATATCTAACTACCCAATTTTTACAAGTTCATCTAAATAAACTGCATTATGTTGTTCTCTACGTTATAATAAAGTAGCACTTTGCTTAAGCTTAGTTGTATTCATGAACCTAAACACAGGATGTGTTATCGCCTGTCTAGTCACTAGTGTCCTCAACACACATAGGGGCAACGAACGTATTAATTCTCATCCCTAAGGGCTAGTCTGATGTCGAGTAAGTTACTTGCGCCTGCGCAACTACTTACCTGTTTCCAGTAAACTTCTTTTTTAATGCAATAAATGCTCATTCGTGAGAAAATAAAATGGGTATGTATTGCAAAAAGTTATAAACGAAAAAGTAATGGAATTGAATTATCTTCCACGTAAGACGGTAAGATATAATGTTATTTAGTTTTTATTGCAGCTGGTGTAGATTGATTTTTAAACCCATGTCCCATACCTAGTTTTTATTAAGAAATACTTAGGTACGAATAAATGAAATAGCAACGGTTCGGATTGATTAAGTTTATACAATACGCAAAAATTCTTACACGAGTGGTTTTAGATATCAACAGAAATATTCAGAGAATATTCTTGGATATTCTACGCTCGACACTTCGCATCGGAAAGTAAGGATAGATAATGTTAGCTGCAAATTGCGATAAACTTAAAATATGCATGAGTTCCCGCATAAGGAAGGTTCTTATTCAGGCAAAAGATTACGCAGACAGCTTCACAGACCAGATCGTGACTTTAAAGTTTATTATCCGAATCTAACTACGTACACGAACGCCGGGGAGTATCGTGGACAGATTTGGCGTTAAACTAACGGTTTGGACCTCTGAACGTTTGAAGAACTCAGACAATCGCGCAGGCAAACGATCATTGCAACGGTAATATAATTCATAGTATATCGCGAATAATCCCCTACCGAATGTCTAATTTACATGGTTTTGCACTAAGCAGTTTTATTCTTAGCGCCTGAGTGAGTTAAAGCCGCGAGATAAGTCACTTCACTAAATTATTCCTTAACATAATAACTTCACTTTATCAAAATAATATACATATTATGTATTTAGTATCGCACTTATCTGTCTTGAGAACGAATAACATTAAACAATAGATACTGTATTCGGATCGTGATCGCGATTGCTATAAAAATGTTCTCTATCGAAGATCGCGATTCAAGTTTTAAGGTTGTTATTAGGGTTATAGACCTCTTTGCATTGGAAAAAAATACAAAAAACGAGATAAGATTGATTCAATATATTAAATAATTATAAGCCTTTAACTATAAGCTTCTTACTAGTATAATATCGTAGGTATCCTACTAATATTTTAAATGAGAAAGGTTGTAAAAGTAAAGATATGTTTGTTGCACTTTCACGAAAAAACTACTGGAGGGATTTGTATGAAACTTTGCCGTAATACTTGATTTTGCCTATGGGTTTTGTATGCATTCAATTCATTTTTTATGTATGTACACCGATTGCGCCGTGGTTTCTTAACCGATTTATAATAATCAATGTAAGTTTATACATTATAAAACAAAGTCGCTTTCTCTGTCAATGTGTATGCTCAAATCTTTAAAACTACGCAACGGATTTTAATGCAGTTTTTTAATAGATAGAGTAATTCAAGAGGAAGTTTTTAGTATACAGGGTGTAATCGTTAAGTGTGCACAGGCGATTTTTCCGTAAGTATTACAGATAACAAAAAACTTTAAACTGATATCGAAAGTACTTAACCTAATGAGTAAAATGGCGGTAATGTGGCGGTAATAAATTTTTAAAAATAAATCGAGAAATATCAAAAAAATTATCTTTAAACCCTCCCATACATTAAGTATGAAATATGAATATCCCATATACATTTAATATGAAAGATTTTAGCTTTCTTTTTCTTTTTTGGTTTTCTGCTTTAATTACTTCGCAAATTTGAAGTGGCATTCCACGCTTTTTCCGGACATTTTCACGCATTTTCCGGATATTTTCCGGGGATTTTCCGAGCATTTTCCAGGCATTTTCCACGCTTTTTCCGGACATATCCACGCATTTTCCGGATATTTTCCAGACATTTCCCTGGCATTTTCCGGTTATTTTCCGGGATATTCCAGACATTTTCCGGGAATTTCCCAGGCATTTTCCGAGCATTTCCCGGGGATTTTCCGGATGTTTCCCAGACATTTTCCGGACATTTCCCTGGCATTTTCCGGGGATTTTCCACGCATTTACCGGATATTTTCCGGACATTTTCACGCATTTTCCGGATATCTTCCAGGCATTTTCCAGGGATTTTCCACGGTTTTTCCGGAAATTTCCACGCATTTTCCGAGCATTTCCCAGGCATTTTCCGGTTATTTTCCGGGAATTTCCCAGGCTTTTTCCGGGGATTTTCCGAGCATATCCCGGGGATATTCCCGATGTTTTCCAGACATTTTCCGGACATTTCCCTGGCATTTTCCGGGGATTTTACAGACATTTTCCGGGGATTTTCCGAGCATTTCCCGGGGATTTTCCAGACATTTACAGGCTATGTCAGGGAAATGTCCGGAAAATGCCTGGATAATTCCCGGAAAATGCGTGAAAATGTCCGGAAAAATGTGGAAAATGTCACTTCAAATTTGCGAAGTAATTAAAGCAGAAAACCAAAAAAAGAAAAAAAAAGCTAAAATCTTTCATATTAAATGTAGATATATGGGATATTCATATTTCATACTTAATGAATGGGAGGGTTTAAAGATAATTTTTTTGATATTTCTCGATTTATTTTTAAAAATTTATTACCGCCATTTTACTCATTAGGTTAAGTACTTTCGATATCAGTTTAAAGTTTTTTGTTATCTGTAATACTTACGGAAAAATCGCCTGTGCACACTTAACGATTACACCCTGTATAATTTATTAGGTTTTAGACACAGCGGGCGAAGCCGCGGGCAAGCTAGTAAAATATAATTTTCATTAGATATAGTTATTTCCCCCTTTAAAAATAAAACAAATTGCTTTGTGTAGTAGAATGTAATAATCTTTGTTTCTCACAGAGCAGAGAGCATATATATAATATACAATCGTAAAAGGCTTATTAGACCACCCAATTTTTAGGGACCCTAACCCTAACTAAGAGTGGTGTAATAAGACTTAGGGAGTTAGTGTCCCGATTTAGGGCGATCGGGTCGGCCCGATCTGCCTAGCTCCCTAAGCGCCCTGCAGATTGGGTAATGTAATAACGTTTAGGGCGGTTAGGGAGCTCAGTTGCCGCGCGACTAGTGCGTGGAGTGGCTGCTTTTGTATACGTAAGGTGTCACCAAACTCAACAAGTGTTCAAATTGTTCTGCACCTACTCTAATTAATTCATTAAAACTCCCGGTTCAAGCACGCTTAGTATTTGCATATTTGAAAGCTTTTCACGTAACCGCAAATACTCTTTCACCCAGATCTTTCTCTTCTTTCTTTTTTTAATACCTATTTGTTATTGCGACAACGGTTGCCACTGCTACAGCAACTTTTTGAAGTTTCGATACTGACGACGGCATAATGTTAAATGCAACAATACGTTTATCTCTCTAGACATTCGCGTATAAACTGAGTTAGGGCCCAATTCGCAGAGAAGTGTAATAAGCGCCACACTAACTAGGGTACACGCCCACCCTGGATGCAGGGCCCTTAATATCGGGTAGTGTAATAAGCCTTTTACTCTAATATTTATTCATGTATTCATAGAACGTTTCTCCATTATATATTCAAAAGATACGTAGGCGGAAATGCCTTTCTTTCTTGTATGTATAATGCTGATTGTTAGAATTACGTAAAAAATTATGGGCAAGTAATAATGAGGTTCGCGGTTCATCTTTTAGGTGACAGTTGACGCTTCGCATGGAAAGTTTAAAACATTTCCATTAATGAACGTGTTGTATGAGACAATGAGACCTAGGGAAACAGAGCGTTGTCATGTGCGGCCGCGCGTTGTAAAAGTAACAGCGTGAATACTCCGGGTGAAACTCGGCTGAACTGATTGTACAGAGACTCCAAAGCCACGGCCACCACGTCACATTCCGCACTTACAAACAATTATCCAATTCGTTTTTCACTTATAGCATTTATCTGCTCTTACGTCCGATTATAAACTTGTTTCATATTCTGACATTGCGTTCAACAGTGCTCTTGTTTCTAATTGCTTCGTGTTATATGCTTTATGATTTCAAATATACCTATTGTTATGTAACTCTTAAAATACAACAATTAATTCTTGTTGATTTTAAATAGTCCATTACCGACTAAAATATAATTGTGTATTCTTCGGAAAGCTAGTATCTCATAACGCAGCAATGTAATATTATGGATAAATATTATATATTATGGTGTAGAGATACAGTCTAGTCTGGAAAAATCAGGGCCGGATTTAGAGGTACAGAGGCCTCGGGGCAACAAAGGAGTGGAGGCCCCCTCGCCCCAAATTATTTTCCAAATAAAATGAACAATTTTTCTCAGTCGAGTTTTTCAATAAATAATTTATTGTGAAACCAAGTAGATTCTCTTAGTATTTAACAAACGCATATAAATATAATCGGAAACATGAATTATCTGAACTAAATTTTAGTGATAACGAACGGAACCTTTCGAGCTTTTTTTGCCGAAAAATCGTTGATGATTTCACTGAAATCCAGTTCTCGGAGTAAATCGCTTTCAATGCTCAGGAGAGAAAGCTTTGATAGACGGTTTTGTCCCATCGTGGTTCGAAGCCTATCACTACATAGTATAAAACAAAGTCGCTTTCTCTGTCCCTATGTCCCTTTGTATGCTTAAATATTTAAAACTACGCAACGGATTTTGATGCGGTTTTTTTTAATAGATAGAGTGATTCAAGAGGAAGGTTTTAGTATATAATTTATTAGGTTTTAGACAAAGCGGACGAAGCCGCGGGCGGTAAGCTAGTTTTTTATAATTTTCATTTTTGAAAATGAGCGCTCTCCAGTGCAATTTGATACCATCAAGACCAAATACATTCTCAATGCAATTTCGAGGTTTGGGAATGTAGCTCTGTTTGGAGAATGGCAAACTCCCATAGGACTCTGGGCCTGATCGTTACACTGGTGATTTATAGGGGATTAAATAGATAAAAATATACAGATTCTATGAATATAATAATTATAGATCTGTTCTATGGGATAGCAGAGGTATTGGGGTGTAAAGTAACAAAAATAAAAGTTAGTTTGCTTGAATTAAATGAATTGCATTGCCTTTTTCTAGGTCCAGGTAAGTTTATTTTCTATCTACATTGTCTAGTTAATAATAGTGTAACAGTAGAAGAGTCAGGTAATACAAATATTGGATCCAACACATATTATTCAACACACATTTTAACTTACCAAAACATCAACAATCACTAGGTAGGTACATTTCTTATATCTTTATAAATGGATGAATCAGGATTCGCTTTCATAATAAGACTAATCAATTCAAATACATAATATCTATAGAGTAAAAATAGACGATTGAGGCAATTTTGAATATAACGTTACTAAAACTTCACTCAAAAGTCAAACAACAAACATAACAAATTACTCATCACTGACACAATTATCTATACTTATAATAAATCTGTAGAGAGGCCAATTCTGTACATGAAATATATTAAAAAAAAAACTATGAAGGGGTGATAAGGGATCGCTACTGATGCCAAAAATGCAATCAGTAAAATTTTTGTCTGTCTGTCTGTCTGTCTGTCTGTCTGTATATTCGTTATAGAAATAAAAACTACACGACGGATTTTAACGAAATTTGGCACAATTATTCTTCATACTCCTGGGCAGGTTATAGTATACTTTTTAATACGCTACGATCAATATGAGCAGAGCAGTGAAGGGAAATATGGGGAAAACGGGAGAAGTTACTCCATTTTTTAAGCTTCCGTCACGTGTGCAGCCGTAATGGTTAAAGCTACATAGAAATCATGTACGACACAAATGTTCTTAAATTATTATTATTATATAAAAATAAATTCCTAGACAGCATATTATGTCTATCTTTTAAAATTGACTCACAATAACACGTGAAACTTCAATAGCTTAGCAATTCGGAGATTTCTGATTATATTTGTCTACTCTTACGTTTACAACACTCTCACTCATCCCTAATTAAAAAAAGTTAACATTATTACCTATGCAATAAAAAAAGAATCATGTAAATCGGTGTAGAAACACCAAAGTTATACATGAAATACGCTGTAAGTCATCGCGCGTGAATACAGAATCATGCCATAAGGATTATTTTTGTGTATCAGTTGCCGCGTTCGACGCGCTTCGCGGCGGGAGCTATAAAAAGGCTGCGGGTCCGCACCCGTTTCGCGTTGTCACGGCATCACGTGTGAACGACTGAACCGATTTCGATAATTCTTTTTTTATTATATTCCTTGAAGTACGAGGATGGTTCTTATGTAGAGAAAACGTAAATACCACGGGCGAAGCCGGGGCGGACCGCTAGTGATTAATAATTTGACATTTATTAATGGCCAGCTACCTAAATAAAAAGGTTATAGTTATTATTGATTAAGTAAAATATTATGTTTTTATTTTATAGAATGACCTAAATAAATTAAGATGTGTGTTAAAAAAAGTTAAGTTTTGCTTCTGATTTTTATAGCATTTGAATTTAATAAAACTAAAAATGAAAATTAATAAACATTCATTCGTATGTGGTATTAATCTATATATTTGACTATTTTACTTCTGACAACACTGACATCTCTGCTTGATAAGACCGGTAGTGAACGAATTATTTTTTTTTCAAAGATTTGTTTTCCCATAGAATCAGAAGTCAATATTTTACAAATAATTATTAAAAATAACATAATGAATTTTAAATATATTATGATTTCTGTAACAGTTAGGCCCAGTTTCGCCATTCTCCTTTCGATCTTCGAGAATTTTGTAGTAAAATAGTTCCGGCGATTGATCTTTTCCATAGTCCTTTTTGTATGAATCAATCAAAGACACAAATTGAACCAACTCATTACCAAGACTAGGCTCTAAATCATCCGTATACACTTTCACCAATGCCTCTGCTGCAGCGTGCAAATTTTCACGGAATCGAATACCCAACCACCGAGGTTGCGGGCAAGTACCACCCCACTGAGCCATTGAGCCATTGGGGTACTCCCTCAAGATGGGTAGTAAATTGGAAGTGCTTATCAGGGCCATTTGAGATTTTGATATTTCACTGATTGCCTGATTAGAGTGAACAAATATAGATCAATGATTTCTGTTAATATTTAAGATTAATATAATCAAATAATCATGTACTGTAGGCTGTAGGTAAAGGTAAAAGTGAAAAAAAATATCAAAGGAAAAGATGTTTACTAGTTTTACTAGTTGGAATTTGAAAGATTTTTTTTCCGAAGTCTCTATTGTGGGGGCCCCCTGCTTGTGGAGGCCCCGGGCCTTCGCCCCGTTTGCCCTCCCCTAAATCCGGCCCTGGGAAAAATAACGTTCAAGATACAGGAGATACCAACAAAGTTTGCAGCAGTAGGTAATAAATACCATATACGACCACTATTACTTTTCTTTCAAATAAAGTACTTATGTTACATTATTTTACTTTTACCACAGATAATATAATTCTATTATAGTACTTTTACGTTCTTTTATTGTCCGCCATTTTAATGTTCGTGTAATTTCATAGAAAGCTAACAGCAGAAAATTGTGATTTATTTAAATGCATAATTGTATAAAAATGGTTTCCATTAATTTCTTTTGATAAATCACGACGTACAATGTAATGAACACCAATGTATTGCGTGTTGCTATTATTGAGTGAAGTTTTGATTAATCTCTTTAATATCACAGTTTAATATATTCACTATTCATAATTAGTATTCGAAACAAATGTGCAAGGCACATCAGATATATAAAATTATCAAAAAAAAAACCCTCAAGTTAAATAGGGCTGATTTTATTGAATAATGCACGTACCTTGTTATTAAAATCAGAGATTTAAATAACGTTACCCCTTAAATAAGTAAATATTTTCTTCCGACCCAGAGCTTGAGAGTTTATTTTAATTACAGCCTACAGGGTAATCCTCAAAGTGCGTTCTTGCGTACAGTTCCCTGTCAGGGGTCAAGTTCAAGATCCCAAGGTAATATTTAATTGAAAAATGAGTTTATTAACCTTAGATCTCTAGTGATAAAATGCAATAGTCTTCCTTATTGCAAATTCGCCTTACTAGCTCGACTATGTCGGCTATAATAATGGAAGTTTAAACGCGTGTCCAGCCACAGAATACATGTTACTGCAGTCATATATCTTAATGTTTACGACGTCGTCAACTCTCCATGGTATTGAGTCTTAGATCATGGGCATAGACAGTTCCATTGCTGAGAAAATAATGCAAATTCAGCGAACTAATTAAAAAATATTTCAATATGAATTGGTAAACAAAATGTTTAAGTCATGTAATTGGTTCCTAAATTTGTGCAATTTCCTACTTGAGTAAGTATAGGTGTTTTAAGCATATAAACTGAAAGAGTCAGATATTCACAATAATAAGTACCTAACTACAATAGGTATAAACAAACGCCACAAACTAAAACCGAAATTTTATTTATGCTTATGGGTTTGTGAAATAAATAATACTAGTGAACGTTAAATAAATACTTACAATGTTGCGATCGGGATTATTCGCAATGATGGATGTTAAAAATTAAAATTGTATTTTCTTTAGATTGAGTTTGAGATGTAGAACGATATTTTTATACTGGACTATATATAAGTATATATATATATATATATATATATATATATATATATATATATATATATATATATATATATATATATATGGGTGATTATACAAAAATGGGGTAACTTTTGAGGATATTTTGTTTACTATATTTTTTATATCAGATTGTTACAAATTAGGGTGTATATGATAGCTGATCTAATAAATATATTGTTCCAAATCGGGCCAGCCACTTTTTTAAGTAGATTATGAGATATTTTAAATTTTATGGAATTGGCCTCCAGGGGACTGACGAGGCTAACATGGTACTGATAAAAAACACAATTTTGTAATATTCTTAAAGAAATTGAATGAAAATTACTACAAATCTCTCAGTTTTAATAATGGCACATGTCTTTTAAGTATTAAAATCGCTTAGTTACGTTTAAAAATGATAATTAATAATATGTGATACTGGGAAAAAACAATGTCTCAAGTTTCAAAACAGCCTTCTGACATTTAACGCTACGTGAATATTCTTACTCTCTTACTTAACTTTTACTACTTTGACTTAGTTCTACTTGATATTTCAAGTAATTCACAAACAATAGAAACAAAAAAACGGCCAAGTGCGAGTTGGAGTCCTAACAAACCTATTTTTTATTATGTTTGTAACTAAAAATTTACACTTTTAGCAATTTTTCCTCTATCTGTGTTATAAGACGTTGCTATTTACCAAGTAGAAGTAAACTATATAGCAGTTTATAGTAGACTGTATACACAGGAAGCATCCTGTGTGTTTTTTTATTCCCTTGCGAATATTGAATTTTGCGGAAATTTGCAGTAGGTATTAACGGATGAAGGTATCTTTTGATTGCGTTGCGTTATAAGTTTGATTTTTTTACAGCCCCAAGGTTTCTTAATCTTGAGTATCCAATATAAATTTCAGATTGATTCCTCCACGCGTTCCAAAAAAAACGTCTTATCAGACAAACGGACAACAAAGTGATCCTATAAGGGTTCTGTTTTTTCCTTTTGAGGTTCGGAGCCCTAAAAATCTACCAATATTTATGTTAAAAGTACTAATTATAGTAAAATTAAAAACCAAAGGCTCGAATGAAACTCTCATCTGAGTTTTCATAAGAGCCCCTTGACATTTTTATAATGTTTTTAAGTATATTAATTAACTTTTATGTTATTTTGAGGTAATTTTACTTCACAGTATTATACGTATACGTATTTATCTGATAAATATAAAAAGCTATGCCCTGAAAGCATCAAAATCAATAATCAAAATAAAATAAGATCTTTTTAATAAAATTATTATAGTTTGTTTCAATAGCTCTTTTCTTTGCTACTGTTTCTTAAATGTTTCTTCCCTAGTCAAATTCAGTTTCTTTTAGCGTGGCGCATGATGTTTTAAACTGAAATATAAAATAGAAATGCTTATACCAATAGCAATCAAGATAAAAGTTCTCAAAAACGACAGAATCATCAGTACTATGGGATCGCGTCAGTCCTCTGGCACGATATCTGACAAAGGACTGATGCCAGCGGATTGATGAAAAGGGACTTAATATGAGGTTATAATCACAAATTATGTTTTTTTGCCTAATTTCTAATATCAACAAACTATAGTTTTATAAATCATAGTTAACCATTTATAAATGAAAATAAAAATCGGATTAACAATAAAATAACGACTCACCATAGGACTGAAATGTTGACTGGCGCAGCAAGATTTTAGAGGACAAACACAACCCTAGCGCTGGTACAGTTATGACGGCCGTCAAAATATGCGGTGCACAAGTAACTTCATTACCAACATTAATACTTAGACAGGGATTTGACCTCGACTTGGTGATATTTTGCGAGAATTTCAAATTTAAAAAACACACAACGGACTGACTAGTGAAAACGATGACAAAGTTTAATTTTATTTTTTAAATAAAATGGAAAACATTGCGTTATGAAAGTTGTAGTATATAATACTATGTACATCAAAGATTGTAGTGAATTAGTAAGTTTTCTTAAATCGATGATAATGTTTAAACGATAGTCACTTTATTGTTGGTTTTCGGAGTTGTGACATGCCAAAGTACTGACATTTGAAGTATTAATTTATTTTTTTTATTCATTTGTATTTTAAATAAAGAAGTGAAATTGAGTGACCAAATAAAGGACGCTTCATTGTTTTAAAATAGATTGTTATTTGAATAAAATATAATAAGACTTTGTTTAAATTGGCTGATGACATCGAGTTACCCCATTTTTGTATAATCACCCATATATATACCTACATTTAATCATTATTTTTTTGCAAAAGTCTAAACTGCCCTCAAATTGTTAGAACGGAATTTTCCGAAAGGCTTCCAGCTTCCAATAAAAAAAAAATCAAAGTCGATTCACCCAGTCGAAAGATTTAAGATATCAAACCAAAAAAATTCAGTCGATTAGAGAACCTGCTCCTTTTTGGTCTATGATACCCTTATCATAAATTACGATTAGGTACCTATTTAGCACAAGTAAAATACTCAAGACAAAGGACCTAACTTAACTTTAGTTTTTCCGTCAGTCTCTGTCATAGCAGGAATACCGAGGGCCAAGAGGCTAACCGGTCCTAAAATAGTTTGAAGTTTCTGTTCGGAGAAAAATGTAGGTAGATACTGGGTCCGTATGGGTATTGATTTTTTAAGGTTAAGTCAAGTCAAAGGTTTAAAAGGAAATAATTATCTCACGTAGAAAAATTAAAATTATCTTTAAAAGAATTGACGATCCTACGAGTGCTCTAGATAATATTAAAAATTTTCTCGTAATTATCATTATTACGCAAATTTAAATAATCTCGAAAATAATTCGCATAACTACTTTTATATTTAAATATATAACATTGCTTTGATTTATCTTTCATATTATAGAATAAAATTGTATGAAACTCAATGGTGGCGCAAAATAAAAATAAGTGAAAAAGGCCATTACACAATTACAAACATTACATTATCTATTAATAACTTAGAGATTAACTTTATTGACAATCGTTTTCATTCTTCTGTAGTAGGAGCAAAAAAAATGTTTTGTAAACTTGAATTGGTTTTTGAATAATAAAGATAATTTAATAGCTTTTTATTAACATTATGTACCTATCTATGTATATGATTTCTTAGTCTGTAGCTCCGCGTAAAAAATCGATTAAATCTAACAACGCCAACGAGCTCGATATTTCATCATAGATTTCTGATAAAGCAGGCAAAGCACTTTTTGGCTTTGTCATACCTACTGGGAGGCAATTCATCACAATAGGTATTACAAAGCACTTAATATTGCACAATATCTCAGGTCGTTTGCCCAAGAGATGTAGGTACTGAACCATTGAATTTTAAAATGCAATGATGTATTCTCTTCCCATATTAGATCATAAATTGTGCTTTATTGCCTTTCGATCAACCAAATAAAGACATACAAGATCTGCTAACCGTAACATTCCGCTGCTCCTCAACAGGTTGGCTTTTTGCACTAACGACCCGTTTGGTAAATAATGATTAACCAGTTGCAGTTTAGGGAAAACAATTAATAATAAAATTTAAAAATCTTATTAAAAAGTGAAAGATATTATCATAAATTAGTGTATAAGCAACACTCGTTATGTTAATAATATTAAACCTGTTCATAGTAGTAACACAGGTAGTAATCTTGGTAGATTTGCTGCCGATGATAGGCTACCTATTATGCAGAATTAATTTTCACATAAGTCCCTATATTATATTATAACCATAATAATTATAGAGTTTATACTGATGTGTTACGTATATTTAAAATTTTATTACAAACTTTTCACTTACATTTCGAATATACACATTTTAATAATAGTTATGTGTATTTTAAATTAATTAATTGGGTATTTTTCCATTTTATTTTCTATTTTTATATCAATATGCGAGTAGATATTACTAATACATGCCCAATATCATCAGATATATTTCTAAGAATATTTTTATTGGACTACCTACTTAATGTCTGTGAAATTATTAGATATTCATTAATGATTTCGCATTTTATACCTATTTATAAATATTGAATTTGTAATGATTATGAAAAAAAATATTGGTATCAATTTCCTACAAGCAAGATAAAGAGTTGCATATTATATCTGTGCGTAAACAAAATGGAAAATAAGTGTTAAAACTATAAGTAAAATACTTACAAAAAGTTTATTTCAGAAGCACAAATTGTCCTTTTCAAAGCACTATTTTGTCGGCCTTGTTCATTGTTTTTTTAATGTTATGTTTGCGCGGGAAATGGTATCTCCATGCGTACGGATGGTGTGAAGAGCGAGGACGCACTAAGTGGATGTCTTGGGGTCCATGATGCGTGTCGGATGCACGTGCGAGGCAACACCGGTTTCATATTAACGAATCTGTTTCGTCTGCAAACAAAATGTTACTTTTCTTCAAATTTTAAAGTTGGAACGGCTGCGGTCGCGTCTCTATGTGCACGTAATCATATAACACATAATTTAGAAAATATCTAATTAAAGTTGCATTTATATACATTAAATCTTTATGCGTCAAATAATAATTAATTTATATTATTAATGTAAATCATCAAAGGATTCATTATTTTACGAAATGTTTATGGTTATGTATGCAAAATATTGAATATCCTTTAAATTATTACTTCAAATTAGTTAAGTGCTTAGGTACATATCTTTAAATAATAATTATTAATAATATATTATATAATATTAAAAAAAAAAAAAAAATCAGACTTACCTTTCATCATCTTTTCTTTTCGTATGAGGAATATTTTTAGTAGCTATTTAGCTAGCTATTTCCTAATTTATTAGCTGGTAAGTAATTTTAAATGTTATGAAATTATATTCATATCTAAATTGCATAGTGCACGAAAATATGAAAGTAATTTATATATAATGAATAATAAAAAAATCTAATTAGTTATTATATTTAATTTGTAGATAAAAGTATAACTCTGTATTAATTTGGTACGGGAGCCAAGTGCAAATTTGGTTAATTATTTCCTCTCAAGAGATAATTCGTCAGACGCCTCAGAGTATAGTATTATAAAGCCTCGTGAACGTCAGCTTGCGCTCGGTTGGGGGGGTGAGCGGTTGTAGCCTCCCACGCACGTAGGAAAAAAAATACATTCATTCATTCATTTCCTCTCAGCTAAAAATTTGTCGAATTGTAGCTAACCCAATATCTCAACGAAAAAAAATAATCAGCTGGTTACAACATGGTGTATTATACGTCAGCTGGTGTCTCGAACATGAAAGTTAAATTTAAAGAAAAATTTATTTTCCGTGATTTCCTCTCAAACAAAAATTTACCTGATGATAGCTTATATGTAACTGTGGATAAATATATAGGTCAGCTGGCTGTATCTTGGTGGAAAAACCGTCAGCTGATACGGGAGGCTACAACCGCTCTTCCCCCCAACCGAGCTCCAGCTGACGTTCACGAGGCTTCATAATACTATACTTTGATGCATTTTACTAATTACCGCTTGAGAGGAACTTGGTCATAAAATCTGTTCCTGGCTCCCGTACCAATTTATTCACGCAACAAATTTCTGGAAACGTATCTCTATCAGTATTTAAAATCATTATGCGTGTTTCCATATCAATTGTCCACCAACTAAGCTATGCGTAACAATGTGTAGTCAATAGTCATAGGAGGCAGTTGAGAAGGCAATCCGACTTTCGCGTTACGCCTCGTCGCTTTTCATGGAAAAATTTCAGTTATATACGATCTTGTGGCACGCGTCAATACTCATATGACGCAGCCTCTACTTACTCGACCGTAATATAGAGTATAATCACAGAGTATTATGTAGATTTGGTTTTTAAATGTTTTCTTTAAAGTTTATTATAGCAGTTTTACTAGTCGGTAGAGGTATCTTATAACAAATAGGTGCATTCGATAATGTAGTCTACCTGGCGTATCTGTCGGCTGTCCGTCACGTCGTCGTTGTCTGTGAAGGCCTAAGGTGAAGGCTATTAACTTAAAAACTATCTAACGTATGTATTTTCACACGCTTTTCATCAACGTGTAGTGTTATAACATATTAGTTTTCTAAGATTATTTTATATGAATTCTCCAAGACTCGTTTGAATTGGCCTCTAGGGCTACTTGAGTATTAATTATAGATATTTATTTTAAAGATGAATAATTCTTAATGAATCACTGAAACGGGCAACAGCTAGAATGATATTGATAAGGCTATCACTAACAGATAGGAGTTACTTTGCAAGGAAATAAGCTTTGCTAGCAAAAAAAATCTAATCTTACGCAGAAGAAGTCACTGGCATCCGCTAGTGTAGGTATTAAATGTATAATATCCTATTTTTACACGACTTAACAAAAAACTGGTTACCTACGTTAGAGATAAATGTTTTGCTCTTCACTAAAGTATAGCTTTGTGCCACACCTGCCATTCAACGGGTTTTGCTTCACTGATCTTCTGATCTTAATTTATTAGAAGACGAGTTGCCAATCCGAATCATCTTTCATAATTATCTACAGGTTGGACAATGACATGCGTTTGTATCAACATTCATGATCATTCATTGCGTAATTAATCATTAGATATTCATCGCCATATATTATTCAGACTCATGGAGTTATGGTATACGCGGCCGTTGTGAGTTGCTTAAATATGCAAATATTTCACTCGTAATATTTCTTCCGAGAAGGGCCCCACTTACTATGCACCGATCAGGATGTAGACTTTTACAAAAATGCCAGTAGACGTATCATTATAAAATTAAAATAATGAAGAGAAGCGCCCTTTTTATTTTATAAGTTTTCTTATATAGTTAACGTCACAGGTTAAAACGTGTTTTATTATAAGGAACTATTTATATAAATACTTTGTAGTAACAATAAATAACGCAAAGTAAAAGAGATCATCAATTTATTTCTAAAAGAGGAGAAGTTGGTATTACTTATTAAATAACATTAGGAGGTCGAACAATATAATTAAATTTTTATAAAAACACAATAATGTTCACTACAAATATTTTACAACAAAACAAGTGGAAATTATTATAAATAACTGGGACATCTAAACAGCAAGTTAAAAACGACATAGGTAGATGGACTATAATTATCTAAGATCAATGAACAGATATGATTCTAATTAAACTATAAGCAAAATAAAGCAAAGTGCTAGGTAGTGTCTACACGTAGAGTCTAGACATTTACAATCAAATCAAAGGTATGGCTGATTCTCTCTATAAACCTTAAAAATTATCTTTTCACATCGAACCAACAATAACAAATTGTCCAATCCTATCTATCTATCCCCAGTCTTATGCGAAACCTTGTGCAGCTCCAAAATAAGGCCCATCTAAGTCTTCGGATGAAGCGCGATGATATGACGTGGCAAGATTAAATTAAATTTTGATGTTTTGTGTGTGCGATTTGTCGTCGTCATCGCTGTGCTCTTCCTGCAGCAGCAAGCTGTCGGGCGGGCCGCGGGGCGGTGCGCGCCCGCTGCCGCTCCGCCGGGAACCCCCTCTCGAAAACATCCGCGATAGTTGAGCAAATTTCTTCCGTGAGACTACAATACAAATATTAGAAGATCGGTTTCCAGATAAAGATGTTAGTTATTAGTCTATAATATATAAGGGAAGCTAATTATGAAATATTTATATTTTAATAACACAAACAACAAAATAGAGTATTTTACATTAATACTGATGATGGATGACCCTCTCACAAAACTCCATCCAGTGTTCATTTAGTATCAATTAAAAAAAAATCGATAAAATTTATTTAGTAAGTAACTAACTATAATTTAACTACTAAGTACTGATTGCAATTTTGAAAATATTTTGAAAATCTACCTAACTACGTTACTAAAATATTTTTAGAGTATTTTATAAGCACCAGTGGTTTACAATTGATTAGTTAACTCTGTATATAATATAGTTGTGTATGTGTATATTTTTTTGGTCCATGGTTAAATCGGATATGAAATTTCAATAACGTTTAACAATAACTTACGTTTGCCCATATTCTTCAGTCTTTCCTTAAAAGCCGCTTCATCATCATGACATTTTGTTTTATTTCCCTGTTCACTGTCCAATGCTGCTATGAACTCTTGGTTCCATCGAAGTTCGGCCATGAATTCCTCGTTCTGAAGGAATGTGGCGATGCGGTCGTCATCCATTTCGAGATTAAGATCTATTCTAGCATCTGTATTGGGAGGTATGCGTAGGAACATCGGTGGTAGGGGACCTAGCATTCGCGGAACCCATTTTTTACGTACAGCTAACGGCACCGACTCGTCTTCAACGTCTCTGCAAGCAACACCTAGCTCAAGTTAAATACGAGTACGATTGTATTAAAAAGTTATTAATTGCAATATAGTTGAGCAAACTACTAGTTCTGCCTGAACAGTTCAATAATATGTCCCGAATATTCTTATCAAGATTCCGACCACTGCCTAGTCCGGAGTTCAGTGCCAATCTTGCGCTTACCTCGGCCTCCACGTGCAGGCCACCGTCGCGTTTGGCACTATAAGTCGGCAGATTGGGATGGGATACGTACTTTCTTCTCATCGTATCCCTGGAGCCGAGTTTGTTTCTCCGCGAATGATCCTAGTGCGTGTGCTGACTCTGTCGCCGATGTGGTGCTTCAGGGAATGGAGCTCTTTGTTCCAAACTCTGTTGTTCCCGTGGGTGGCAAGTCCCAGCCTTGGTTTGGTCGCTTTTGCAAATCGGCATCGCGCCGTAAACAAGATTGCTTCCAGGCCTGGGCCAATTCACTCGCGTCTAGTGATCCCAACGCCCGTACATTGAAAAGAGAATTGAACTCGGCCTCTAGGTCCTTCAAGAAGGCTATTGCAAGAGCGAAAGCAGAGCACATTGCTAAGCTTGGCGTAAAACTTGCCCTACTTCCTTCGGGAACTCGAGCCTTTTGGGCCCTCGCTAAAGCTGTGCAAGGGAATTTTTGTCAGCCGTCCCTACCATCTCTGCGCATGGAGAATGACTCGTTGGCCCACACAGCAAAAGAGAAAGCCGACCTTCTTGGCTCTCTTTTTGCTGCTAATTCGACGTTGGACGACACAGGGTTCTTGCCACCTACCATCCCACGATGTGAAGCATCCATGCCTGACATTCGTTTTAGTCAGAGAGCAGTGCGTAAAGCACTCCTTTCCCTGGACGTCCATAAGTCAAGTGGCCCTGACGGTATTCCTCCCATTGTGCTTAAGATGTGCGCACCTGAGTTGGCTCCGGTTCTGACGCGACTTTTCCGGTACTCTTACTCTACAGGCGTTGTCCCGAACTCATGGAAGACGGCTTTAGTGCATCCGATCCCGAAAAAGGGCGATCGCTCGGACCCGTCCAATTATCGACCCATAGCTATCACTTCTTTGCTCTCCAAGATAATGGAAACCATTATCAATCGCCAGTTGCTGAAATATCTGGAGGAGCACCAGCTGATCTGTGACCGTCAGTATGGATTCCGTCACGGACGATCGGCTGGTGATCTTCTAGTATATTTAACACATCGTTGGGCGGAGGCGATAGAGAGCAAGGGTGAAGCATTGGCGGTCAGTTTGGACATAGCGAAAGCCTTTGATCGGGTCTGGCACAAAGCGCTTCTTTCGAAGCTTTCTTCCTATGGGCTTCCCGAGAAATTTTGCCGATGGGTCGCCAGTTTTCTCACTGAGCGTAGTATGAAAGTCGTGGTCGACGGTTCATGCTCCGAACCTAAGCTCGTGAATGCTTGTGTACCTCAAGGCTGCGTTCTGTCTCCCACACTGTTTCTTCTGCATATCAATGATTTGCTGCGCGTTAGCAGCATTCATTGCTATGCAGATGACAGTACGTGTGATGCAGTTTATGCCGGCCGAAGCAATATTTCTCGGGATCGCGTCATTGAGTGCCGGAACGATCTTGTGTCCGAAATCGAAACTTCCTTAGATGAAGTCTCGAATTGGGGTCGAATTAACCTGGTCCAATTTAACCCCAATAAGACACAAGTCTGCGCATTTACCGCTAAGAAGAATCCCTTTATCGCGACTCCCATTTTTCAAAGTACTCCCCTAAAAGCCACAGCCAGTATCGGAATTCTTGGTCTCGAAATCACGAGTGATGTGCAGTTCTCTTGTCATCTGGAAGGAAAAGCTAAGTTAGCTTCCCAGAAATTAGGTGTACTCTGTAGAGCGGGGCAGTATTTCACTCCGAGCCATCGCCTTAACCTTTGTAAGGCGCAAGTCAGGCCGCATATGGAATACTGCTCCCATCTCTGGGCCGGTGCACCTCAACAGTATCTCCTTCCATTTGACCGAATCCAACGGAGAGCTGTGCGCCTCGTTGGCGAGCCAAGTCTAACCGATCGGCTTGATTCTTTAGCACTGCGTAGAGAAGTCGCCTCCTTATGCGTCTTCTACCGCATTTATCATGGGGAGTGCTCTGAAGAACTGTTTGGAACACTGCCTGCGGCTGAATTCCACCACCGTACAGCACGTCACAAGCTCAAATTCCATCCATACCATCTGGACAGCTGGCGATCAACAACAGTTCGCTTTAAAAGAAGCTTTTTGCCTCGTGCTACGGAAATTTGGAATCTGCTCCCGCCGGCAGTGTTTCCAATGAGTTACGATTTGGGGACCTTCAAGAAAAGAGCGTACACCTACCTTAAAGGCCGGCAACACACTCGCCATACCCCTGGTATTGTGGGTGCAAGTGGGCGACGATGTTCACTTAACATCAGGTGACCCGTCTGCTCGTTTGCCTGCTATTAACATAAAAAAAAGATAAATTTTTTCGTACCTAGTAGATATACTAAATTGAAAATCTATATGAAAAATGTGCCAGATAGATA
The DNA here is from genome assembly GCA_029959065.1 of Colias behrii. NCBI lineage: Eukaryota > Metazoa > Arthropoda > Insecta > Lepidoptera > Pieridae > Colias > Colias behrii. The sequence continues at coordinate 5,155,277 of JARWMC010000013.1, forward strand.
GCATAAAACTAACGAAATAGATGATATTGAGTGGTGAGGAAATCAATAAAAAAATATTAATAGTATTCTAAATGTATTAAAGCGATTCAAAAGCGCTTGTAAAAGATGTCCAATTGCATAAATAAGTTGCTGAATTTGAGATTATGCAATTGGAAGAAATTTAATGATCAAGTAGCTACTTAATAGTTGTAGGTCAGTGGCGTGTTCTTGTCTCAGATGAATCTGTCGGTCTCTGATAAACGCCTGGCAAGCGACTCGCTACATTGTAATTGATGACTTATTTATGGAATATTTAGATGATTACTGCCATACTCGTATATGAAATAATGCACCGTGGGCGAAACATGCCTTGAAAGCTAACAACCGAGTATAATGCTTGTGATGGAGCAAAAACAAACTTAACCAATAAAATAAGAAATTGTCGCCTTTTTTACCATTTTTGCCGTTTATTTTGCCCTTATTGTAAAGGTGGAGCAATTTTCTTAAAATTTTCTTTAAAAATATGGATTACTTAGATTACCATGAAAAATAAAAACGACTAAATTTAGTGATACGAGACTCGAAAGCTTACTAGTTCTAAAAGTTTTGTTTATTTCAATGTGTCAAAAATAATATCTAACATTTAATTAAGATAATCCAAACTGATTTTTCATATTTTTTTTATATTGATGGTAACTGTAAAAAAGGTTTATTTATTTATCTACTATTGCATCACATAATATGCTAGCTACTTACACAAGTGCTGTGGTATCATTATCATCGCCGTTCTGAACAGCGCGTGCTGACCGGCGGCTGCTACGAGAAGGCGAGCAACTTTCTACGCGCTCTATCTCTAACCGCAGTCTTTCATTCTGGTTGTCAGTGCTCATAGCCAGCAGTTGGTCGATGGTCGCATCAACCGCACCCTGGTTAGCACGCAGCACGGCTTCGATAACGTCATCATCCATGTCCGGAAACATGGTTTTAAAATCCGTCATCGCCTGCGTGAACTCGAGTTGCATCGTCGAAGCCATCGTGCCGGCCGCGGCGGGTCGTAGTGCGTGATCTTCGAGAGGTGTCACGAGCGCGGATCTCTCGCCGGCAAAACAGCTGATACGTCACTCGGATTTGGCGCAGTGTAGGAAACCGTTGCCGTGTAGGCATCGGCCATTCTCGCGACGCGCTGGATATTGCGTCGGTCGGTTTGTGTCCCCCACGCCACTAATTAGCGATATTAGAACGCTAATGTAATACAGCGCCCTGCACTGAACGTTACCATGATGTGCAATTTTCACTTTCTGTGTTTCAGGTGTGCAATGCGCTTGCGTGAGTGCAGAGGAACGCGGAGGGTGTAGTCGTCGATATAAATAGAGCCGCGTGAAACTACGACGGCGCGCTATGTTGTTGCCTCGTCCGGCCAGCGGCATGCGCGCATGTCCGACTATTGTTTGTAAATTACTTTCATCATTTTGACCTTTTTATATTCTTCTGCACCGTTCATGGTTGTGCAGAAAGAGCATAAACAAACCTTAGCACTTCGTACGTGACTTGGACAGAAATACTTTTATGAAATACCTACTGGGTATAAGCTCATTTAATGGATTCGATTTTGTATTTTATTGCGTCTTTGTTTCAGGGCGTAGATTACTTAAGTCAAATGGTGCTTTAAAAACTGTACAAGAATAGATAATAGAGAATAATATATTGATGATGTATCATGAATTTAAAGCGAAGTTTAGGTAAATGAAACTTTAAAGCACCTGACGTACCTACTTGAGGATACCAATTAACTCTAATTCTTCCTGAACATCCCGGATACAAAGCTGCAATGCATCCTCGATAGTACCTACCTAAGCTACACATAGTTAACAAGTTTTAAGATTCGAGAAACACTTTACGTACCTACTCGTAGGACTTAGATTTTATCATTATATTGAAGTGAAACTTCTTTAGGCAGGTTGAGAGTAAAATTTCAAGGTCGCGTCATGGCAATTTCATCACTTCATGTTGTAAGGCGACGATTTTGGTATCTTTGAATCTTGCCAAAGAAGTTTCACTTATGACGCGTGTGCTCGGCACGCACGTATTTTTTTTTTTATTTTATGGCTTTATTTATTCTTCATTAATATAATATGCCCAATACGCCTCTAAGAATTATTAAAAGAACTCTAGATTTGCTATGTTAAAATTTGTAAATATAAATTAATGAATTTTGATATATACATAGATCACCGATGATTCCCTGGAGTCTCATAGGATATTTGTCGCTGAATGAAAACTTGAAGGGAATTTAAAAGAGGATGAAAGCATGGATGGGGAAGCATGTATTTAGGTGCACGCGAGAACAGACGCGTATTATTTTTATACAGACAGTTTTTTTTTTAAATTTATTAATCACAAACATTTTTTAGATGGATAATTCGAAAAAGATCAAATTCAGAAGAAAAACTAAATGTTATTTTATACTAGCTTTGCCGCGCGGTACCAGCTACGGACGAACCCGAGAGCAAATCCTAGAATATAATTGTGAGACCAGAATTTTCTTAGCGGGAGAAAAAAAGGGGAACGCCGATTAGTTTAACGAATAGATATGCATTGTCAACATTTATTTTCAAGTTTTTATCTTACACACATGAATAATTAAGTGCCTTATCGTGTAATACTACTATACAACAAATAATATTATCAATAATAAAAATACAGTATTCATCTAAGTGCGACACATTGGATATTTCATATATTATCCGAGATAGGCTAAGTACAATTGTTAGTTTGCAAATATATTTTACTTCACAGGAAATATTATCTTACTATGGATAGGCCGTAGTAGAACTACATCGAAGAGCTTAGCTTATATATATTATTAAATTTGACACGAGCGTAACAGACTAACAGATCAAATAATACAATAGAATAGGGTTAGTTTCTTTGAAGTTAGGTTTTAACTTTTAATATTAAATTATCTGTTATTTAGATATTCGAGTAAGTAAATTAAAATAACTTTTTGATCTTTTTAAACATACAATTGACACAACTTAATTGCCTTTCAAAATGGACGGTCCTGAGCTCTATGAATATGTTTATCCTAACCAATTGTTCAAAAGAATATGAATCATCTGAATAAGAAAAATATTACACAAAGTATAGAATAATTATTGAAATTAAATTAGATTGTGCGAAAGAGGTGGCGTACGGTGGCGCCGTACGTAATTTACCACATATAGAATTTCTAAGTATAGGTGAAGTCGATGTAATTAGAGTAATTATAGAATAAATAATTATATTGCATTTCCACTTTAGTCGTTCAATAAAATTGAAAACACGATTTCATTTGTTGTAATTATTGTGTGATTTGAAAACAATACAAAATACATAGAGAATACATAACAAAACAAAATTTCGTTAATAAATATTATCTTTATTTCTTTGAAGAATAAAATGTATAGTTTTGTTTAAGATTTAATGCTAATATAAACGCAAAATAAAATAAAAAGACACCAAGAGATCGCAAATTTTTAGCATTTCTACGACATCAAAACGCTATCTATAATACTATATTTCATTTTTAATTCATTGTTCCATGAATTGACATCGCTTAATATTAGAAGATGTTTAATTGGCAAAATATACATATTTATTTGGACCCAAAGAAAATTCATGATTTCAAAACTAGAATGCATGACACACAAACCGTAAAATATGGTAAAAATATAGAAAAGAAACAGATAAATAATAAAATTAACATGTCATAAAAATAAATATGGCAACAGAGTAAAAATGGAATACAAGATGTTTTTTTGGGTAGATCGAGGCAAACGTGCAGACGCGTCACCTGATAGTAAGAGACATACACCCATAGCAAAATTGCTAGTAATATAATTTTGGATCAGTGTAGAATTCTCAAAGAGAATATGGGTTTCCCGCCCCAAAATAAAGTCCATGTGATAAAAAAACATAAAAAAAGAGTGCATAAAAATAAGTTAATGAAGACTTAGCAGTTAATGGTAACGTTTAGACGGGAGCCTGTGAGCCCTGTTGCGGGAGGACTACCATAGTGTTTGTGGGGGCGTTTTGTCCTTCTGCTTGAGCTTCAGTTCCATCCTTGTTAGCTTGGTTGGCGGCCTGTTAATGAAAGAAATATCATTTATTAATAAATTTTCTACACACAAGACTCAATCTAGTTGACTGAAAATTAATACACATAATCAATATAATATGGTAAACAGTCAGAGACACATTATTCTAGCAATATATAGGTATAGTGATGCAGTTATAGTACACCTGAGATTCTTATGTTGGACTTTCACTGTTACTTCTTGTTGGTTGGTTTCACCATTCAATAAGCAGACCAGAGCAATGAGCAATGAAGTTCACATTGCACTTACAACAGGCACAGTGTTGCCAGCCATGAGCGTAGCGGCGCGGTACGAGGGGGGCGGGGTCTGTTTGACCGCCTCCTCATAGTCGGGCAGCAGGCTGGAGTACTGCGGCACGGGCATCGGCGCGCGGCTGTACGGGGCGATGGGGCTCACGGAGCCCTCGCTGGATATCACGAAGGGCGTGAGGCTGGTGAGCGCGTGCGTGCGCATCGTGAGGTACTTGTAGCAGCGCCACACCATGTTGATGAAATACGCCTGGGAAAATATTTGATTTTTAAAACTTTTTATAGTCGATTTCCTTAAATCAAAGGTTCAATAAGGAATCAGACTGCTTTTATTTCTTTGAATAAATTGTTTATTACTTTCAAACATGTTCTAGTTTGTCTACTTTGAGACACTTTGAGACACTTTAGTTAAGAGGTTAACATCATAGCATGCTATCAGTTGTTAATGTTCATCTTTATGTAACATTGGACTATTAAAACACAATAAAACTAGTTAAAAAACTACATACCTTCTGGAGAATAGCGACAAGAAAGGCGCACAGTATGAGGAAAGCCAGCGCAGGGGCGGGCAGTGTTAGCAACTCGTTCCGCCATGGAACGCGACGAGCGTCCTTCACCAGGCGGTGGATCGAGCGCACGTAGCAAAGATATCCCATACCGGTTAATCTAAATTAAAAAAATGAAAGAAAAATGTATTTTATTTTCTAATTTCCTCCCAACATTAGAAATTTGTATAAATTTGAAAAATTATTCAATTTCCTAATTCTTAAACGTCAAGAACTACTGTTACCTAAACATAAACTAAATTATTACAACCTTATAACATATTCACTTTATTTGTGCATGAAAAATTAATAAAAAAAATATTTTTGATTACAAAAAATTTATAAATAAGTACACAAACTGTATTACATAACTCATTGCACAATCGATAGTTATTCCATTTTTGTTAACATGAAACAATTCTGTCATATCACAGTATTTAATTTAATAGTAAGTATGTGAAGAAAAAAAATTTATTAAGCATACTTACACGGTGATGGCGAAATCGAAAATTTGTAGACAGAAGAAAGGTAGGATATGGGCAGGTTTGCCGCGAGCTGCACCATATATTAACATCAGAGTGATAGCCAGAGTGCACACTGTAACTAGAGCACCAACATCTACGTCATCTGAATAAAAATAAACAACAGTAGTTAAAAATTAGTGTACTTATAGAAGTATACATGAATGAATGTTCAAATCACAAGTCAGCAACAACAATGCATGTCTAATTTTATATATTACTAGCTGTGCCCTGCGGTTTTACCCCCAGTACTCCGCTCCTGTTGGTCTTAGCGTGATGATAGCCTTCCTCGATAAATGGGCTATCTAACAACAAAAGAATTTTTCAAATCGGATAAGTAGTTCCTGAGATTAGCACGTTCTAACAAACAAACAAACACTTCAGCATTATAATATTAGTACATAAATATAGTGTCAATTGTTACAGTCACATGCTTACGGTATATATAGCTGTGGTCTCTTGGTTTAACAGCATATTGTGGACTGGGAGGTGCTTCCACATTAGACAAAGGTGTGGGTAATGCTGAACCAACATCATGCCAATCTACAAAAGTCTCCTGCTCCTGTTCAAAGTCCTGCATCAAAGCTGGATCCCTAACCACAGCAGCCAAGAATCCCAGAGCTATGAGATGAAGGGTCTGAAAAATTTGTATATTTCAAATGAAAATACTAAGTAATGGATGAGGGATATTAAAAATAATTTTGATCCAATAAAATCTTATTATGATAATGAAGTATTTTGTGCAGATTAATGGATGTAAGATTATAAAGATTTTTATCATTTTAAATCCACTGATCAAGCAAGTATGCATATATTGATAACAAAGTCTGCATTTTGATAGAAATATATCGTAATATTTTTATAAAATATGAAAGAACATGCATTGAATTATAGAAATACTTACCAAATGCCAAGAACCAAGAAGTATGGTTCCGGTTCGTACATGCAAGCATCCACAACAGCGCCATTCCTTACTGCGCTCAGTACCCATTTTATTTCGAAATCTTAACATTTTGACCTACAAATATTGAAAATATTTTAATTAAAAGTTGCCACTATGTTTTATTCATTTCCTTTTAATTGTGTATTATCATATCAACACAGGAACTAACCCATATTTAAATGATATAACATAAACATTGTGATGTTGTGAACTTGAAAAATAACTTGTGCCAATTATGTATATGGTTCCTTATACTTATTCAGTGAAATGTGGTTCCACAATACACATGTAAGTACCCTTTTCTTTAGGATTTGAAGTTATTACACGCAAATTGAAGACATCATTGCTTCATATTTTTGAATTTGATTAGTAAACACATATTGATGCATTATGTAATGAGTGACTCAATATCTGAATAAAAGAAAATGTAGTAGTAGTATGTGTCTAGGAGTTATTAAGAATGATACTGAGAAGAATACTGGATATAAATGAAACATTTATTTGTATGGTATCAGCATATTGTAAATGAGGCATTAAGAGAAATTTGTCTTGAATTTTTTAGTCATTCACCAAAAATTCCTTTAAAGATCTGATTTTCTCTTCCAAAATGTACACTACTGCAGAAGTTATAAGCAACAATTACACTCCAAGACCCAAATATAATAGTGTTTGAAAGTGAACTTTGAAGTTGTGAACGGGTGGATCGATTTCGATAATCCTTTTTAATATATTCCTTGAAGTACGAGGATGGTTCTTATGTAGAGAAAACATAAATATGTACCACGGGCGAAGCCGGGGCGGACCGCTAGTTACTTATAAATTTGTTACAAAAAAGAAAATCACATTTAAGACTAATCATAGATTGCTTCTTCGATTAAAATGTATCGACTGGAAACAATATCACGAAATTGAGCAATTATATTATATAACAGTAGTTGATGTTTTAGATGTTTTTTAGTTTATGTAGCAACGAGTAAGTCCAGTTCCGAGAATATGTGAACCAATAATATGACAACAATAAATACAATATATTATAAGAATAACTCCTGTGTGTATTCATAAAAAAGATTGCATATCGATAGCTACGCATTACTCATAAGTGTCACAAGTTTATAGAGAGTGACTATAATCGTTATATGAATTACACAATAAAATAAAAATGGAATCATTATAAGAAGCGTATTCATATTATTACATTACATTGATTCCATATGTGTTGGGAATGTAACGAGGATAGATTGTTTATAGTAATTTTCAACTTACGTTAAGTTCAGTCAAATAACAAAATACTGCTTTTGGTTTTCACTAAAACAAGGAACTTTACTTTCACTAAACAATTAATTTCAATAAAAGTATCAACACAACACTATAAAATTCACAATTCAAAATTAATAATCTTCATTTACGTAGGTCGTAGAAATTTTGGTAGAAATCACGTAGAAATGACAATGTGACAGATTGAAATCAGTGTTGCCAACTTATTTTTTTCGAACCCACATATTGGAGCCTCGTGGCCCACCAGAAATCCACTAAAGTAATCGGTCTTTAAAACCACCAGAAAAAACACTAAAAAATATCCAGAGACATGTAAATATTGAGTGCCCGTTGGCGAATTTTTTGCAAGTTATTTGTAAATAACATCAATTTTGAAGTAAGTAATTTTTAACTTTGTTACATATTTAAAGATCATCTTCAGAAGAATCTGCTTCTTCTAGAGTTTCAGTATGTGAAGAATAAATTTCTGTGAAAGAAATTTTTGTGTGTATTGTGGTTTGGGCATATTTAATGTAAAACCATATTACTTCATAAAATTAATTAAAATACGACAAGCTAGAAGCTACCGGCCGCGGCGTTGCCAATACCGACTGACAATTATTATTGTTTTTGTACACAAATACAGAATAAACATATAACCTTTTGAATCAAATCATACTTTATATCAATAGTAATAAAGTCTATAATCAAAAATATTCAAGCAATAGACAAACAATTTTCGGGGAATTCCCGAATGTTCGTTCTGTTACCAACAGGCAACATGACACAAAATTATACCCTTGTTTCACATAGTTCAAGTCGTTCTTTTTGAGTATGTATATCTTACTAGTGGTTGAATGTCGTACCTTACCACTAATTGAACTCATCTAAACCACTAGGAAAATCCACCAGCCACTAAAACCAATATTTGTCCGCTAAATGGGGGAGCTAAACCACCAGATCTAGTGGAAATTCCACTGAGTTGGCAACACTGATTGAAATAGGTATTGACCTTGGTATTGACTCTCTGTAATAAGCTCGCAATAGTAATGAATAGTAATAAGTATATAGTCTATGGTATTGACCAAGTATTGCTCGATTGACTATTGCTTAGACAGTTCGTGTCTTATGGTGCATTTACACACTCGTTTTTGTCTCGCAAGTCGTGACCAGTAGCACCAGTAGTATGTGATTTGTGAGTACTGAGTAGTATTGTTACTACTATTTGGTTGTAACTCGACGATATCGATATACAATAATTATATTCATCAACTGTGTTCATCAAACATTCTTTATCGAGTGTAGGCGCATCACGTAAACTACTAAAGATGTGGATACAATATAATTTTTACTAAAATTTCAAATTATTATATAAAGTTGTAACATTTTCACATAATAATGACACCAGCTGTCAAAAACTGCTTGAATGATACGACCAGTGTTGCCAACTCAGTGGAATTTCCACTACATCTGGTGGTTTAGCTCCCCCATTTAGCGGACAAATATTGGTTTTAGTGGCTGGTGGATTTTCCTAGTGGTTTAGATGAGTTCAATTAGTGGTAAGGTACGACATTCAACCACTAGAAAGATTTACATAAATACTCAAAAAGAACGACTTGAACTATGTGAAACAAGGGTATGATTTTGTGTCATGTTGGTAACAGAACGAACATTCGGGAATTCCCCGAAAGTTGTTTGTCTATTGCTTGAATATTTTTGATTATAGACTTTATTACTATTGATATAAAGTATGATTTGATTCAAAAGGTTATATGTTTATTCTATATTTGTGTACAAAAACAATAATAATTGTCAGTCGGTATTGGTAACGCCGCGGCCGGTAGCTTCTAGCTTGTCGTATTTTAATTAATTTTGTGAAGTAATATGGTTTTACATTAAATATGCCGAAACCACACAAAAATTTCTTTCACAGAAATTTATTCTTCACATACTGAAACTCTAGAAGAAGCAGATTCTTCTGAAGATGATCTTTAATTACATATATTGTAACAAAAATAAAAATTACTTAGTTCAAAATAGATGTTATTTACAAATAACTCGCAAAAAATTCGCCAACGGGCACTCAATATTTACATGTCTCTGGATATTTTTTAGTGTTTTTTCTGGTGGTTTTAAAGACCGATTACTTTAGTGGATTTCTGGTGGGCCACGAGGCTCCAATATGTGGGTTCGAAAAAAAAAAGTTGGCAACACTGGATACGACATTTGAGTGATTTGACAATTCGATAAATATTTCGATACTTTTACATTAATAATTATAATTTAGGCCATTAGGGCCATTCGATATTTCTATTTCAGCTAAATTTTTACATATAATCACAAATAATTGTTTAAAACGTTGTATCTAATTAAAATTGTTACATGATAGAATCAATCATAAGTTTTTTTCAATACGAATGAGTTTTGTAGAAGGTAAGGAATAATATAGATTTTATTTTATTAAAATCTATATTATTTTAAATATTAATTATAGTCAAGTCAAGTATCCTAATTTCAGCTATAATGGAAAAAATTCCAGACAAACTTGGCTATTTGATATTAACAGAGGACGGGGCGGTACTTGAATCTGGCGGCGAACTTGAAAACGACGAACGTATTGCTACGATTATTACTGATCTTATCAGTTTATCAAATAGGTAATAAATATTTTTTTGTGACGATACATTGATTACGTGGAGTGTGCGAACAGCTAACTGTCAAACTTTTATTACCTATATTTTTAGTGTGGATCCTATAGGGTTTGGACCAAATGAACCATTCAAGAAAATATCTATAGCATATGAAGATCATTGGTTTGTGATATGCTTGTCTAATAAGAAGATACATGTGGTAAAGCGCAGCATACAGGCAACTGCTTCTGAAGGAATTGCTGTCAATGTATAAATTAACATTATAATAATCCAAAAAATGGGGCGTAATCTATTGATGAGTAGTTTAGAAAATGCATCATTTAATATCATCCTTCAAATATTGTTCAGGTGTGTAACATTCATTATAAATGCCTGGGTTATAAGGAATGTTGGACATGAAGTAATCGGTATAATGAATGTTAGACTCCTATTGTTAGAAAGTACTATATTGTTTTTAAGCCGAGAACCATTTCACAGAGCATGTTTAGGGCAAAAAGACAACTGTACATGGAGTCAAATAATAAATCAGACTTGGCTATCAGTCCCAATGAGCTGTTGTTTGTCTTTAGTATTTGTGTACATTTGGTTGAACATCTTACCCTTGGGTCATCCAGAACTTGCAGCACAGTATACATTTGGTTGCTGGAGTGTTGCATTTTCTTGCATCTTGGAACTTTGTTCAGCAAATATAGCACTTGTAGCACAATTATTCTGTTTTGTCAAGTTAAAGGTTGTATTGGATACATTACACATATTTGTTCGAACAATTTTATTTTTATCCATTATTATTTATGATAGATCAATGGCACTGATAGCATTTTCTATAGCGCAAGTTGGTAGCATTGCAGTGATTGTTATTGCATATTATTGTTTCTTTTATTGGTACATTAAAAGCAAACCACTTTATGCTAAAGGAGCCCTTAAAAGTAGATTGGTTCCAGACAGTGTTTTACAGAAACTTTACAGCAATATGGATGACTTTAACTTTGAGTCTCTGAGAGATTTCTTACCTAAATACTTAGGTTCAATAAATAATACCTTTGATAAAAAATTGAGTACTTTAACTGTGAGCTTTGCTAAGCAGGGTGTTCTGAAACAGTTATTAACTGAGGGAGAGAAATATGTCATGTCTGCAAGCCCTGTAATGTCTTTTAGTGAACAGGCAACTTATGATGTTGTAAATAATTTAGGTAGCTTAGCTGCACGATTTGTTTTCAGACCTATTGAAGACAGTAGTTATTTTTATTTTACTCAAATGTTAAATCGGGATCTACCTTTGCATAAACAAGATCAGCATAAAATTCAAGAGTCATGCATAGTGTTATCACAAGTGTGCAAAACAGTTAGTTCAATAGGATTAATTGTTCTAGTGTTTGGTCAAAGTTATTCTTGCACCTTACTCACATTGTATGGTGGTCAGGCATTCGTAGCTAGTGGTTTGCCAGTACAACTGCTTAGGAGCCACTGCTTAGCAATAGTTTTAATGGCTATTAATGGTATTACTGAATGCTACACTTTTGCTACTATGACCAGTGTGCAATTAAATAGTTACAATTATTTAATGGTATTTTTCTCCATCAGTTTTTTACTTTTATCTTATATTCTTACTTATATTTTAGGTCCTGTTGGTTTTATAATATCTAACTGTATTAATATGTTAGCAAGGATAATCCATAGTATACATTTCATAAATGAAAAATATAAAGATACTGATTATAGGCCTTTAAGAGGGCTGTATGTTGGTAAAATTTTTATAGTAACTTTAACTATTGCAGGAATTATCTGTAAATTATCTGAAGATAAACTATTTAAAACCAATATTCTAGCTCATTTAGCAATAGGCATTTTATGTTTTATCTGCGTGTTGATTGCATGGGGATATGAGAACAGAGAACTTATTGTCAAAACATATAGAAAGATTTTCAAAAAAGAAGATGTAAAGGTTTCACAAGACTAGCATTCGGTTATCAAACTATTATAAGCATGTTATTATGTATATAATATTATGTATACCAAAATATAATTTGTATGCAAAAGGGTAATATTTAAAGTAGTGTAAATCTAAAAGAGAGTTAACAATTTAATAAAAGATAATTAATTAGTAATATAACATAGATTTATTTAAAAATTTAACATAATCTGTACATGATTATTGAATTTAATGTAATAAATGCACCCATAGAAATCTAAATAACAAGACACATAGAAGTGCTATAATGTCATAATTCGTATGAAAACCGCTGTCGCCAAAATCAACACATTTAAACTGATAGCTAAATAGTACACACAAGTAAACTATGCCTTTTATTGGACAGCTTGATTTTAGTGAAAACTAACTTAAATATTAAATTAAGCTTTTTAATATGTATCCTAACGCACGAATTTACGGTTTATTTTAGAACTAGCGGTCCGCCCCGGCTTGGTGGTATATATTTCGCAATAAAAGGTAGCCTATGTTCTTTCTCAGGGTCTAAAGATTATCTGTGCCAAATTTCATCAAAATCGGTCCAGTAGTTTAAGCGTGAAAACCATACATACATACATACATACAAACCTTTCCTCTTTATAATATTAGTATAGATAACATCCCTAAGTATATGAGACGTTTTGTTTCTTTTTGCTCCAATACGAAAAAAATCGGCTTTTCTACAACAGAGGTTGTTAATTTTCATCAATAGATATAACTTTGAAAATAAACTCATAGAAATAAGGTTGAAATTTGTGTAAAGCGTGATAATAAGAACGGTCGACTGTGTCATTCATTGTTATTTCGATTACTATGGTGACACTCGTAATACTTGTAAATATTCTATAATTTTAAGGAAAAACGGCATTATTTCAAAAAAAAAATATTTACCGATGAAATATTATTCCTTTATTAGTATAATTACAACTTGTGGAAGAATTTCCGCAATGGGAAATGCTGAATCACATCATGTTTACACACATACGTCTCCAGAGCAACTGAACATTGACGAACACACTGGTGGTGTGAAAGTCACCTGAGTGGCGACAAGGTCACGCGCGCTTACGACTTCTAGTGTCTTGTTATTTAGATTTCTATGAATGCACCCTTTCTATTTACATTGGGTAAAAGAAAATACCTTTCATTTGAGTTTCACATATTCTTTTCACTTCATCTGTAAGCAATGTAAATAATTATAACTCAATAAATTTATAAATTATGTTTAAAATTCATTATTTATTATTTCTTACCTGCTACTTCTTTCAAATTAGCATTTTTCTGCATAACAACATAAAATTCTCTGTCATTTGATGATTTTCCTGTGATCCAATACTCATCTGGAGTTTTTATTATTATTTCACCATATTTTCCTAAGCTGTGAAAAAATAAATTTCAAATCATATAATGTTTCAAATAATGATATACATAATCAATTTTATCAATTTAATGCGCATCAATATTTTACCTTTCCTGATCTGCATGTATTTTGGCTATAATACTTAAAACTTCTGGTCTAACTGCCGTTGATGGTGTCATGCAATTTGGAGGTGTCTAGAATAAATGATAAAATTATGATGAAACATTTTTTTACTCCCTTGAAAGTTTTGAAAAAGATTTAGAGTTTTCGTAAAGATTTCTTACAGATGTTTTTAACGCCAAGTTCAGTCTGTTGAAGTACAAAAACTTGTGATCAGAAGGTGATATTTGCGCATTTTGTAATGCATGTATTGTACACTGTTCACTTATGGATGATGCAATTGTGGACAGTTGTGGTCCAATGAAAGCATCCAATGCTCTGAATGTAGATTGGTTGAGATTTGTATTTACTGAAACAAAATTAAAATGTTAATCTGTTATTAATCTATTGACAAACTGGAATGGAACATATTTTTATAGAAAAAATGTTGTGTGGTTTTATGAAACCACGGTAAAAGTGAAACTTTCCGAACACTGCTTTATACCTACTCGGCAGCCGACCGTCACGCGAGATGCGCTACACAGACCAAAAAGTTTGAGACGATGTAATAAAAGTTTCACTTTAAAAATATTAAAAAAAATTACCATCTACAGTTAAACAAATTGTAGCACTCAAAGTCCTGTATATAATGAGATAATACTGTTGTGTATCAGTGTCATCCTCTCGTATCATATAAACCTTGCTAAGTTTTTGTAAATCTTCTTCAGTTTTAATGCCATCTGGTGGGCTGATAAAGCGACCATGCCTCTCTGCAGCTGTTACGGCTCCACCTTGTATTTCTTTTTCCACTTGTTTAGGAAGTAAGTTATGCACTAAATATTGATATAGAGTAAGCATGTCATCCTTGCAAAGGCCATTCCTGTAAGATATGAAATCAGTAGAAGTGATGTTTGAATATCGGTTACATTATGAATTATATTTTAAAAATGGTTAAAATAAATATTTTAAGTATTCTTACCAGATAAGTTGGTCATTGTAGACAAAAGATACACATTTAAACTCAGGGTAGTTCACTTCAAGCAAATCTATGAAGCATATAACACTGAAGAATGAGTTCTTCTCAAGTGGTAAGTAACTAATACCTTGAATAACATTGCTTATATCATTTGAAATATCTCTACTTGATATGTACTGAAAATAAATAAGTTTAAAGTACATTAAACATGAGAACATATTGGATAAGTGTCTGAAAATATATATTTTTAATTTGTTGAAGCCAAAAACAAGCTTAATCTAAATCAAAATTTCCACAGACATTTTCATCTTACCAGGGTGAAAAATGTTTCACATATATTATAGGTTTCTTCAGGTGGTATTTGACCATATAATCCAACAAACATACGGAACATTTTGTATGATGATATCAGAAAGTCTTTCATTATTGATGGTTCCACCTGTATTTAAAAGGTCCAATCATTTTAATATAATTATAGTCTAATTTAGTTACAAAAATTAAAAACAACATTCTTCTACTTACAACATCTTTACTTTCTCCAGTACTTTTTGTAGCATAAGGTATTCGAACAACCTGTAATCATTCAAAAAGCTATAATAAATAGACTTTCTAATAATTATGACTAACCACATTTGCTAATAACTTACCATTACCATCCAAAAATCTTTCTCAGGTTGGTAAAATATATATCTTTTAGATTGAGTCTGCAAAGCTTCACATGGTTCGGAGGAAAATGTGCTATAAAGAAATTATGTTGGATATACATATTGTATTGTATTACACATGATGAAGTATTTCAGGTAAATCGTTTACTTTATAATAGAGGATTTCAAAACTTGAAGCAAATAAAAAATATCTTATCATTTAAAATATAGAACTACACCCCTCACAACAACAAGACGTACTCACGTCATAAATTTTACAACAGCCTCACATAATCCAACTTGAGTTTTGCGAGCATCAGCGCTTATTTGATTTGGATAAAAAAATAGAATTCTTTTCAGTTCCTGTAAAAAGAATGGAATTTAGAGGAGATAGAACATACATTTAAATAGATATTTTGTTTTAATTTACTTACATCTCCTTCCTTAGGTCCAAAGTTAGAATTAAAAATAAAGAAAGAATGTATTTTGTTTTTAACATCAATCATAATTATTGTATCTTTTTGTATATGATTCACATAAAACAGTTATTAATACAAACACAATTAAATAAATAATTTAATTTTCAGAAATTGTTTTTGTTTTGACTTTTGACTATTGTTAAATGACATTTGACAGTAGTATGTCAAGAGTCAGACGTCAGTTGATATGGTTGAAAAATGAAAAATTCTAGTTGTCTGTGGAAAGAATAGATTTGACATCCTTGGCAATTTTGAAGAAATTAATTTTTAATTTTTAATATGAATTACCTATTATTATTTATTTAATTGATGAATTATTAGTGGTCCCATCAAGATCTGACTAGAGCAAGTAGCAATATCAACAGAACAAAAGTTGTTCTATCAATCGATAACCTAAAGAAAGCACAACATTTAAATGTAATAGGGTTGTTGAGGAAGTGATTATGAGGAAGAGGAGGAGGAAGAGGAATTTTCACACGCAAATTTAGGGGATGCGGATGAGGATGAGGATATTTTTTTGAGGAAGAGGATGCGGATGAGGAAGCGGAAGAGGAAGCGGATGAGGATGTGGATGATAGGAAATTATAATCAAAATTAAAAATTAAAAAATTAAAACAAAAGCCACTCTCCTGTCTGTACATATTGAATATTGATATTTTAACTATGTACTAGGAAAATTGCCCCTTTGTCATAAAAAAGCATCTTACTCAGTGTTCATATTCAATAAAAATATTAATTGGTCCAACAGTTTTCGAGCTTATTAATTGCAAAAAAAATATTATATGCAAAAACAAGCAAGTAACAGCGCGGGTGGCATGGTCTCGTTCGCCCGATCGCGAATTTATAAAGCCTAGCCTATACTATACTACATATTTGAGTCACGAGTCGGACTCAGATATGATTTTGTTTATGCATATTACTCGACAAAACCTAATCTATCTCAGTAAAAAAAGTGACTCAAATCAATTAGATTTTGTCGAGATATTTTCATACATTACATACGAATAAAACCTAGTTGAATAGAGTCTCCGCCCGATCGGATCGGCCCGGCCGCGGCATCGCGCTGCAGCGAGTGCGTTGTCGTAGATACGGCATCCTCATAAATTTCCTCTAAATTTTGAGGAAGCGATAGCGGAAGAGGAATTTTTTTATTTAATTTTTGAGGATGCGGTAACGGTTGAGGAACCTAAAATATTGCGGAACTTCCGCATTATGAGGAAGCGGAAGAGGAATCCTCAACAACCCTAAAATGTAAAAATAAAAATCATAGAATTAAGCGCGAAGAATTTATAGAATTTTCCATTCACATCTTATTTTAATAAGTATGAAAAATTCATTATTTACCACATAAAAGTTCTATTACAGATTTCTTATATTATTGCTGTGATTAGTGCTGTTTTGCTGAGATTTTTTTAAATTCGTTTCTATAGTTACCCGATTTGTTTTGTTGAGTGTTATTATAATTTCGAAGTCAAGTTTAAATTTTATCTTTTGCTAAGTTCAATTTAAATCAATAAAATGTCTGTACGAAATCCTCGATTACCTCTTTTGCCAGGATATGGAACTAATTCTATGGTATGTAGACTTTGGTATATATGTATGTAATACAATTTGTCAACTTACAAGAAATTATCATACTTTGATCATAACTAAGATCCTTTGAGCAGTAGTGGCTCAGTGACTTCGGAATTTAAATCAATAAGTCGGGGGTTTGGGACCAGGTGAGCGTGTCGGAAATAAATTTATTTTTCAATTTATCTGCGCATGTGGATAACATCATCACTGCTTAAACGGTGACAGAAATCATAGTGAGGAAACCGACTTGTCGAAGAACCAATAGTTTGACGACATGACGTGATATCTGCCAGCCCGCACTTGGCCACCGTGGGGCTTGGCTTGAATCCTCCTGTGTGGCCTGTGTCCCTGCAGTGGGACCATGATGATGATAATTTACTTGGTCACTTTAAATAAATAAATTTTGGTGTCTAAAATATTATAAAATTAAAGAATCTTGGCGAGATTAATTATTGCTATCGATATTGTTTGCGATAAAATTCAAAAACACATATTCGCTGTTTCAAAAAAACCCATACTGCCAACGCTAGGAAATATGTTTAGTTTTTTTTTCTATATTTCAACAGATAGGAAAGAAGAATTTCGGCGTTCGCCCTGTGTTCACAACGATTGGTAAAGTGAACATGTTGGTGGATAAAGCTGAGGCTGGAAATAGAGTGCCTTCTCTGTATTGTCGGAAACAGGCGCCAGATTTACCAACATGGATAATGTATGACAAAAATGTAAGTTTAAAATACTTACAAATTTTAATTAAAAAATATTACGTAGGTAATAATACGCAAAACTTTCCTTGCAAATTATCAATTAAAAAAAAATATTATGTTAAATATTGTAGTTGTTATCTAACCGTTTTTGAAGATTGGGGTAATTGGTTGCGCCTATATAAACATATAGTTACTTACACACATATTATTCTATGCTTTTATAAATCTATAGATATTACGATTCCAAGCATATTTTCAACAATCTCTACACGAAATGCGTTCTGCTTCTCATATCCTACGAAAAGTTGAGATCTTTTTCTTCTTAGAAGACGGTACCATCAAAGTTATGGAACCTAGAACAGAAAACAGTGGATTATCACAAGGTAAGAATTTATATATATATTTATATATTTTTCATTTATTTATCGATATTTTTTACACTGTTATTTCCTTTTAGGTACTCTTATAAGTCGTCAACGAATTCGATTGCCTTTTTCTTACGATGTTTATTACGATGTACTTGATTTAAATATTGGTCGTGAAGTAACGTTCTTTGGCAAAGTATTTAAGGTCAGTATTTCGAATACGTTTATGCATTGTGTGCTAAATTGTATCTACTAGCTTTTCAATATTTTTTGCACGCCTCATAAGCGAAGCGTTGAGGTGGGTACTACTGTCACTTCGCGCAAAACATCTGATTTTTCAAACTTAAAATGTCTTTATGTATCATACATTGCACTTGTAAGATAATACATACACACACATATTAAGAAAAAACACTATTTTTAACATTCATGATATTTTTGATGTCATTTTTGTTATTTAAACTAGTTAAAAAACAGTTTAAAAAAGTTCTGTCTTGGACGTCCGTGTGTCTGTATGTGCGGAGGATTTTCTTGTTAACACGATAGCGACCGAAATACTTTACTAATCGAGTCTTTTTTTTTCTCTTACGCTTGAGTATGCTCAGGAATAGAACCCTTTCATTTTTCAGGGTCTGATTCGATGTGGTTTAATTGTTATTAAATAAACAAAAATAATAATTCATAAATAATTATTAAAAAAAAATTATGAGGCGTGCACTTTTGGATTTTCCAAATTTTTTTTTATTTCCTTATACCAATTGCAGATAGTAAATTGTGATAACTTCACCCGCGTGTTCATGAATCGCTTGGGTATAAACGTTCCTGATCCAATACCTTGGCCAGATGCTATTGAGGTACGAGTAGTTTGTGAGTAAATAATTAGTTATGTATTATGGTAAAGAATCGTTCTTAATTTATTTTATATTTTTAGAGAGCGCCAAACACAGCCAAACCTCCAAAACATAGGCCTTTTCGACAGTTTCTGGATTTTGATAGACAAGTATTAAGGTAATAAATAATCGTATAAAATTATATATTTATGAATAATAAAATATAGGTATTGTCAAATAATTATTACTGACTAATTAATCATTTAAATTACGAACAACTTACTTATATCTTTTAGATTCCATGGATATTGGGATGATAGAGAAACAGAATTTGGTATTATTCACCTTTTGGAGATACATTACTTTTTAGCAGATGATACAATGGAAATAAAAGAAGTACTGCCGCCGAATTCGGGTATGGAAGCTGGACCAATGTTTCTGAAAAGGATGCGGCTTCCACGAGTAAGAAAAAAAACCTGTTCTCAAAGTTGAGCGCCATTTTTCATGACAGTTGGTGTATTTCTTAATATTTCTAAAAATTATATGTTTCCAGAAAATACCATCGCATATTGAGATGACTGGTGGTCCAAAGTGTCCATCATACACTCCGGCTGATCTCAGCATTGGCGCTGTGATAAATGTTTTCGGGCGAAAAGTTGTACTTATCGATTGTGACCCATTTACCAAAGAATATTATCGAGTAACATACGGCTTTGGTAAGTGATATATATTTTGTTTATCGTCCGAAAGAGTTATTTTTATTTAAATTGAAAAAGCAAACATTGATTGCGTCAATATTTTTAATAGGAAAATTTTTATTCCAATCTATTAATTTAAAACACCCACTCCCAGTTTCGAATCCGTCAAGCTGTTTACGCTACAGAGCATTAGGTACAAACAGTTAAACATAAAATCAATTGAAAATATAAGCCCTCTTGGTGAAGTTTTAATATGCAGGGTTATTAATTAAATGTGCAGATTCATTTACGCCGCTGCCTGTACCAAAAGATGAAGGGATTGAATGTATAAGCACCAGTGTAGCAGACAGACAGTTGCCACCGTGGAATGGTTATGGCAGTTATGATGATTCCGCGGAAAACTGTCGAACTGTAGAACCAAAACCTCCCCATAAGGATTTCATCAAATTCTTGCATAAAGATCGGTACAGTCTTTTGGTTACAATTGCATCCGGATCGGATAAAATTTTAATTAAGTAACTACCAAGATTAATTTGAAATTTTCGTTATGAATATCTTAGATAATGCTGTATTCCAGTTCAATTTATAGCATTAGATCTTCTACTTATTCAACACAATTATCGCATTAATTACTTATTTATTTATTTATTTATTAATTCTTTATTGCTTGCTATTGAAAGTTACAATAAAACTTAACCTAGGAATACATTCAAACAATTGGCGGTCTTATCGCTATGCAGCGATTTCTTCCAGACAACCAGACGTACGGAGAGAAATTAAATTAAAGGAAAGGAGTAGGGCAGAGCAAAAATATATAATATAAGTATTAACATAATATAGGTATAACACAAACACAATAATATAAAATTACTGTATTTTTTAGGGTTGGTTTTGACTCTCATACTCTTCGGTTTGCTGCACGGCTTATTACTGACAATCCTGAAGATAGCACTCGTTATTTTATTATGAAGTATTTCTTATGTGATGATACGATTGGAATATTCGAGCTTGGAGAACGTAACTCTGGGTTTAAGGTAATATTATATCAAAACGACGTGTAAAAAAATACTACATAAAGTGAAGTCACTACATAATACTACATAATACATAAAGTGAAGTCGCGTGTCCCCTAGTTGAGTAAGCGTCAGATGCATTATGCATTCATCTGTTTCACTGATCGATTTTCTTTAGGGACAAGTAGGTGATCAGCCTTCTGTGTCCTGCAAGACCGAGACATTTTTTTTTCTTCGTATCGAACCCAGGACCCCTCGGTTCTACGCTCACACGTCAACCACTGAACCTAGGAGGCGGTCATATAAGAATACATAGAGTATTTAATATTCATTTGCTTTTATTTAAGGGAGGAAAGTTTTTCCGCCGGGATAAAATGTATCTGCCGGATGTAGAATTCTTTGTGCCAAAAGAGCCACCAGCCTACACAGACAAGGACATGTGGGTTGGCAACGAGGTGATAATAAATAAGCACCGTTTCCGCCTCATAGCAGCAGATGAATATGCGTTACGGTACATGGAGCTACATGCAGATGAGGTACGGGCTTAATAAGTTGTATTGTATTAGCCTATCGTGTCCCATTGCCGGGCAAAGGCCTCTCCAAGGCGCTACCATGAATCACGATCTTGTCGCAAGAAAAACCAGTCATTTATAAATTGGTAAAGTTCCTCCCGCCATCTTTTCTTCGGCCTTCCGCGACGTCTTCTAGTTGTTCCTTAATAAAGAGATTGTATTTTTTTCTCATTACTTCCATTCACACATTTGTTTACTCCAACAAATATTAGTAAGCTTTCACTTCTTGTCATCACTTAAGTGGGCATTTTGCAAAGTCAAAGTGGTGTCATGAACAAAAATCCTGGGATGAAAATTGCACGGTGATAGGTCCAGATTGGCACAAATTCTTTGTACGGAGGTACTTATCATTTCAATGTTTCTAGTATCCAATGGCGAATATAGCTCTTATAATGGACAAAATACGACGCACTTTGGCTTCTCAAGAGAATGGATACAAGAATTTTGTAGCTAAATATATGGAAGCTGTTTTGCCAAACAAAAAGGAATTGATGACTGTCAGATGTTTCAAGTAAGTTCAAAGTATATCTTAATACCCTCATGTATTATTTAATATTCGAGCATTAAAAGTAACTTTATTTTAAACTACTTACAGGCAAGCACTTAAAGAAATAATGTGTGAAAAAATGACTGAACATGAATTTTTAACATTGATTCGACATTTCCGCGGAGATCCTGGCCAAGAAAAGAGCCCGCGGCGTGAAATGATCAGGTACCATTACTTTCACTTCAAGTCTTTTTCCATTATTTAGATAGTATATAGTAGATCAATTTTAACGAGTTTTTTTGAATACTCTACATTTATTTTTTGAATCGGTAAACATAGGTACTAAAATTGCTCCTTTATAAAACTCGTTTTCGCTTTCAATGCATTTATCTCGAAGAGACTAAATATACTGTGCTCCGTGGTTTTTGTTCTGGTTTTCTGTTACCCGGGCGCAAAAGTCATGGGTGATAATTTTCAACTATTACTTACCATAATGCGTTGTGATCGAGACTCAAAAGCGATATCGGTCTTTGAGCGTAACAGCTCTTGTATGATATGATATTTTCAAAGGTCCCTAGTATTCTCGGACTTAACACGTGGTTTGTGGGACGATCGCGAGAGACTGAAGGAGGCGTTGTTACACGCGGACGCCAATGGTCTCGGAGTGCTGCCGGCCCCGCGCCTGCGGCAGTTGCTCAGAGCCAATCGGTTGCCGATAAATACTG
This sequence comes from Colias behrii, assembly GCA_029959065.1. Taxonomy (NCBI): domain Eukaryota; kingdom Metazoa; phylum Arthropoda; class Insecta; order Lepidoptera; family Pieridae; genus Colias; species Colias behrii. Next base: position 5,178,044 of record JARWMC010000013.1, read on the forward strand.
ATCTGATGGACTGCATGTTACAAGTGTTAGTATGATGCTTTTGTAATGGTAATGTTGAACGGTTCGTTACAAGTAGAGAAAATAGGCTAATTGTTATCTAATTAAATTCTTCTTTAATTTATTTTTTGGGTTTAGTTCACATAAAATACTTATCGAATCTGAATTTATCAATTCGAAAATTTCGATAATAGATATATAATTAAAATTGTTCATACTATGTGCTTCACTACTCTTCCCATATGTAGGTACATTTAACGTGTATCTACCTAATGTTGAACATATTTCCTTTTATATTTTCATGAATTTTCTTTTCATTTTACTAAACTGCCGCTAGGTTGAAAAAGGATGATGACTGCAACATAGTCTATGATGATTTGATGTCATTCCTCGATTTCCAAACGCGTCCAGTTTACAATTTATCTGAATCAGATTATCAAAAGGTTATCAGGCACGCTCCACCGCTCAAGGATACTGAGGTAATATTATATAATTTTCTTTATAAGTATTTATTTAAAATTATATATTATGTCTCTATGTTTATCAACCATCTGGTTTCCATAACAAAGCGAAAGCTTAGTATGGGATCAGTAGGTCTACCATGAGTTTACGCACACGATACTCGCTAGCGATTGTAGTAAGCGGTTTGTATGAAATTTCGTACAGCGCCCCTAGTGTGCCGTAGCGGAACTAAAAAGCCTACCATGAGGTGCATTATAGTATACTATAGGCCCATTAAGAAGAGCTGGAACGTCAACACATTTACACATTGCACATGTTAGGCCGGGAGATACTGACACAAAATTTCGGGTCATTTGTAACAGGATGGCGGTCTAGAGGGGTCTTAGTACGCAATGACAAAAAGAAAAATGATGGTCAGAACGTGGTCAGAACGCTGGTACCGGCGGACTAGTCGCGTGGGCGTTAGTCACACTCGTCGGATAAATAGCGAAAGTCCAACGATTTGTAACACAAAAATTTTAGAATTTACCGATAGCCCTTAAAAAAGATGTAGGCGGTAGTGTCATGCCATACTTTTACGATGTGACTTACAGTCCGCCATACCGACGTGAATGCGTTGATTTAAAAAAAACAATTCAACCATTTGTACCGGGCTAACTTTTGCACAGGTAACCATCGTCGTGCAGCCATTTACTAAAATCGCCATGCCATACTTTTCGGACGATTCCAAACCGCTTCCAAATTCCAATTCCGATTCCGATTCCAAACCGCACTACCGCCTACATCTTTTTTATGGGCTATCGGTAAATTCTAAAATTTTTGTGTTACAAATCGTTTGACTTTCGCTATTTATCCGACGAGTTTGACTAACGCCCACGCGACTAGTCCGCCGGTACCAGCGTTCTGACCATCATTTTTCTTTTAGTCATTGCGTAATAAGACCTCTGTAGAACCGCCATTCTGTTACAAATGACCCGAAATTTTGTGTCAGTATCTCCCGGCCTATGTATGTGTCATATTTTGCAATTGTTTATAAATACAGGGTGATGTAATTGGTGTAGTACGAATATCTAAAAATCTATGAAGAATTTTGTGATACAGTAAATGGAAGAATTATAGACTATTTTACAGTATTTAATAAAATCATTTAATTTTTTGTTCATTTTCATTAGAAATGTCAATTTTTCTCACCAAGGTGGAAATTTGGATGATAAGGATCTTGTTATAAAAATATAAATTTTGACTAAAATCGGCATTTTTTTTTTCAAAAATCAAATTACTAATTAATAATCAGAGTTATCACATTATTAAAAAAAATAAGCCAAACTATACACAATTTTTACTTGATGCAATCCTCAAAGATCATGGACATAGTGTATTGCGCCTTCCACCATACCTTCCAGAACCCAATAGAGTTACTATGGGGCATAATTAAAGGGAAAGTAGCATCACAAAATGTGAACTTTAACTTGAAAACTGTGGAAGAATTATTTAGAAAGGAAGCAAATGCTATTAGTCTGGATATGTTTAGTGACGTTTGGAGAAAGACGCGAGAACATGAGGAAAAATATATTCAATTAGAACCAAAAGTAGATAATTACACTGACTCATTTATAATAACATTAAGAAATTCCGACGGCGAGTTCTTCGAGCGATGAAAGTTTCAGTGAAGTAGAAGATTACGATTATGATTAAATAGATTCTTCTTCTTCTCTATAGATACTGCTTTCTGAATTGGTGGTAAATGTTAAAACTGTTAAACTGTTATGACGATTCAAAAGTGCTTCTAGAAGAAGTCTAATTGTATAAATGTTTGAGTTTGAGTTTAAAACCAATGATGTGAAAATTATACAATAAACATGTAACAAGACAAATATAATATTTCTTAGATATCTTTACTCGACCAAAGTCAGGACAAGACTGCTCCGCAACTGCAGAAGACGTCCGTTATTTAAATCATTATCAAAACAACCATCCGTGTGTTGGGAGTGAGCGCACGTGTTATTTGTATTATTTTTATGACCTGAAATTTAATTATTATTTGATAATTGAATGATTATTAATACTTTTATCCAATTGATTATTATTAGAATAAATAATTAACTTCATCAATTGATTTACTTTTAAATTATAATTTTACAGGTAAATTATGAGAGCTTTCATAATTATATTTGCATATATTTATCTACAACGCACCCATTTTACAATTCAAGTTTAAAATGAAACTAGAGTCGCATTTATTTTTGAACATACTGTAAGTGAAATTGCATAAGTGTGAGTACTGTGAACATGCCAGCTTTCCTTAATTGACCGATACAGTAGATAACGTATAGTAAACTATACTACACTCGCTGTAGTAACCATACAATTTTTGCACCATGAGTTCTAATTTTGACATATGTCATAGTTTATAACTATTCGATGATAGATACGTCATTCACGGAAAATAATCTCGTGAACTATTCACGTTTACTATTGTAGTTACGTCAGACGATTTAACTATGTCAACTCATGGTAGAGGTACAGATCGTGCCGTGTGTGAAAATTGTCCTGAAATATTCATTATTTATTTATTCAATAAGTACATATCATTTAGCTTATGAATGTCGATGCAATAATTAACACATTTGTTTATAGTGTAAAATATGGTCTGAATCTGAATCTGTTATTCAAGAAGGATACGTAAATTGGAATGCTTTTCTGTGCCAGTTGAATCTTGAACATCTTGTGAAGGAACAAACTCAATAAAAATAAGTAGAGTTTGGATGCTAACCTTGATGAATATAGTATTTTGTAACTTACTCGATTTGATTAAATATTTAAAAGTGGCAAATTGCGGTTTTATTGCTGATCTCAGATCTGTACCTAACTATAATGATATTATTTATTTGTTATTTTTGTTGCCTTTCAATAAACATTTAATAAAACATTTTATAAGGATAGTCATTTTGGAAATTCAGACCAGAAAAAGTAAAAGTAATAAATAAAACACCTGAATAGTTTTTACATCAATTTATTCATCACAATAAATACTCTCTTTTTTTCTTTTCTCACTTTTTACACACTTTGAAGTTACACAAAACAAAACGTTGTTTCCCTTAACTCGTGAAGTGATTTTATGACCACCGAATTTTTAAAATTATAATAAGTAATACAAATTATTAAATAAATAACTTATCTAAATGTAATTCCTTAAATAAATGACTTTAAAAGTTAAGCTATGAGATTTTTTATATTTCTCGTACACTTAAAAGTAAGTTTGTACAATAGTAATCACATTATTAGGTAGGTAAAATATTATGGTGTTGTCTTAAAAATTATACGAAATAACTGGTACACATATTTCGATTTTAATGGAATCAAAATCCTATTTTAATAAATCAATAATTTCAAATTTAATACTGAAACAATTATTTTGTTAGTAAGAGCTAGCGCGCAAGAGCAACTTTTGTCTCCGCAACTATTTTGTCTCTCCCATCAACTCTATGGGCTAGTAAGAAAGTGCGCGCACGTAGCGACGCAACTTCCTATAGATAATAGAGTTGATGGGAGAGACAAAATAGTTGCGGAGACAAAAATTGCTCTTGCGCGCTAGCTCTAAAAGTTATTTAAGTACTAAACAACATAACGCGAGCGGTGATGTAGAGCATCTTCATGAAAAAAAAAATTATTGTGATTAATACTACAAGAAGTTTCATAGCAAATATCCTTTGAAGATTTAAATAGCTTGCCCAAAGTCTTTACGATCAATTAATTGGTAGTCGAATATTCATTTGATTAAAACAGGTTCTAAATAACCAATAATATTTCATGAAAGAATATTTAACGATTTATTTTCGGAAATGGCACAAAGTACTTATTTGTGTCGTCGTATATTCTAAGATCTATAATAAAAGATATTTAACTTATTTAAAGGCCTTTCAAATTCATTAGGTTATATCTTTGAAGAATGATATATATTTTTATTTTCTTAGAGGGTCAAAATTAGATATAAAGAGAATTATAACTTATGACACTGGATGGAATCTTTATCGTTTTAATACTTAAATTCTAATCAATAATTTACATATTTACAATCCTAATATAATCATTGAGTTGTAATCGTTTCAGGGTTACTACTTGACATTGATATTTTTAGATATCTAGTTTTGTGAAGTTGGCACTTTCCTTTAAATATTTTTAATACTAATATACATAGAATATTTGTTTAATTGGAAGAGCTATTTTCTATCACCACATGTCCTTAACTCGTTCTGCCGCCGGTACTTGTGGACGAAATCTGAAAAAGAAAGTTTCATTGAATCTATTTATTTGGTAAAGGATTGAACATGGAGTAGGTACGAAAATAATAATAATAATCAATGTTTCTATCGCTACTTTTTAAAATAATGAAAAACAAAAACTCAAAAGTGAGTTTCGATTGGAATCGTAATATTAAATTTCTACGTAGGTACACCATGATAACTACGTGATTCGTCTCAATTAGAATCTTCCTGAAATAGACTCCGTAATATTATATATATAGGGTGTCCCAACAAGAACGCAAGATTTAAATTTGTTGCCATTCGAAGTGTCATTGTTTGACATTTCAACAAGTGTTACCTATTTTTTTTTAGTAGAAGGTATAAGGTTAGTAAAAATGAAACGCTAAACGAAGGATCAACGCATTCTCATTGTAAAATTTGTGTTTTACCAAATGGTGAAAGTTTTGCGGCTACAGTACGCAAATTGCGATCAAGGAAATTGCCATCAGTAAAGAGATTAATGGAAACATTTGCTGAAACTGGGTATGTTAGTGATGTAAAGACAACAACGCGCCTTCGACCAGGTCGATCAACCGGAAATATCGCAGCTGTACGTGATGATGTCGCTCAAACTCCATCCATCTCAATTCAACACCGAGCTCAAAAAATAGGTGTTTCCGAATCCACTGTGACGCGAATTTTGACGAAAGATATGCATCTTGCATGCAGGAGGGGATGTGGTTTCAACAAGACGGCGCCACATTTCATACAGCCAGAGAAACAATACAATTGCTGCATCAGTCATTTCCCAGTCGTGTTATTTCACGCTTTGGGGACCATAATTGGCCACCTAGATCATGCGCTTTAGGGGTTTTTTTGAAATCGATGGTTTATGCGACTAAGCCGACGACGACTCAAGCCTTAAACGACGAAATTGGATGCTGCATTAATGAAATACCGCAGCATTTATGTAAAACGGTCATTGAAAATTTTTATTAAAAGATCGCGTATGTGCCAGCAAAGCCGCGGCGGCCATCTCCCTGATGTGTTGTTCCACACATAACCTCATCTTGTCTACTTTACGATATAATATAGTTTCCACGATTTTTTTTAAATATCTGCGTTTTATGTCAAATTTAAATCTTGCGTTCTTGTTGGGACACCCTATATAACTATTAGTTTTAAGATGGAATTCTTACAGTCGGTATGTACCTATGTGCGGGAGTTGTCTGCGTGGCTAGTGGTGACATCTTTATTCCTGAGTTGTTCCCATTTATACTTGATCCTATACTCGACGCAGAATCCGCACTGAAATAAAGTATTTGGAAAGTAAATAAAGAAATTTTTCATGTTTACTATGTTGTCAGTACTGTAAATATGAGTAGATATTAAAAAGTATTAATTACAACACAGATAACAGATTGCTATTATCTTAGATGCTATTATAATTATCTGAATTCAAATATTTTTTTAGATTAAAAAAAAATCATTTACCGATCAATTTGCCTCCTAAATAATGGATACCTCCATGGTGAGTTAGGTTTTCGTTGTTCATGCTGGTATGCGGGATTGTCCCGGCCTCGGCTCTCGTTAACTATAGACATAGACACCTGCCGCTCGGGGTCGCGGGTTTTTGATGATAGTCTTCTGTAATTTATAAATAATAATTAGTTTTTCCTTTAATTTTTTTTAAGAGTGAAGGTAAATAAAAATGTATGCTATGCGAGTAGCGAAATTTGTGAAGTTTATTAATTTTGATTGAAATTAGAATTATATGTTCAAAGTTTCATGACAATTGTATTACTATTAAAAATTGAAACTGGCATCATAATATATTTACTTACCTTAATATTCTAGTAGGCAGCGAAGCTTGTGCTTGCGGTCGGGCTCGTTGCCGACTGTCCACAATAAGCACGTGCCGGTCGTATGGAGTATCGTAATCTACCTCCAATACTGTTGAGAACCTGTGCGGCCACACAAGGTCAAGTGCGGCTATTAGTAATCCTACAACTAGACAAATGCACCCTGGAAAAAAAGTGAGGGTTCATTAAACGGAGGCAAATAATTTTGGAATATGATAACTTAAACATTTAAGAATAAATCTTAAAAAAATCAAAATGTTTTCTTAAAACTTTGGTACCTGCTATAAGGACTAGCCAAAAGCACCATCCCATAGAGAAGAACAGCATAGCTCCATCTAATCTGACTATGAGCGGGTCGTGAGGTAACGATGCCCAGTACCCTCCGGCAGCGGCACACAATGTCACTCCGAGAACTGTCATCGCATACGCACCGTATCTCGGTACGACCACGAGTAGTAGGTTCATAATCAACCATAGCGCGAATGCCGTCCTGTAAAATAGGAAATTATCATATTTATGGATATTACACATCCCTTTATGAGGATTCATTACTACATTCCTTGTATTTTAGTATAGATTTATTGTGACATGCAATGATGAGAAGTTTTTACATTTACAGAATATCAGAATTACATGCTTACCATAGAAGAGTAGTAGTTGTGTATCCAGCTGCTCGATATTTAGCTCCCCACTCGAATCCTTCATGTTCCACAGCAAAATGTTCAGCTACAGAGAGGAGAGGGTACGGCAGACCGCGCAGCAGACCAGCTCGATACCATTCTTGTATCGCACCGGCTTCTTCCCATCGAAATTGCTCGTTATAGTCGACGCCTGGGTCACCGTGCGTTATGTTGCCCCATGATAGCGCTGCATGTTATATAAGTTCATTATTTTATTTATTAGTTTCACTTTGCATTTATAAATCATGATCTATTTTTCGATAATTTAATAAGTTATTTAATGAATTACACATTATCTCTTCTGAAATGTAGATAGAGGTTACCGAAAATATAGCTCTAGAGCTGCTTTTACACAGAGGATCCTGATTGACTTGAGTGCCCACGGCTGCATAACAATCATCTCAGTTTGAAATGTTGCTTATTACACGATTCCATGATATAATTCTGATTAAAATATATTTTTTTCACTATTTCCAAGTTAAGTTAATTGTTATCCATACCAGTGAGCGTAACATTGACGTGTCCCAAACCGACATGTATCGCCAGCCAACAGTCGAGGCGTTCCGGAGAAAATGCCCGGTAGGCTGCGCGGGCGATTCGCGCGCCCGCTACGTGCCAGGATGATCCGTGCTTGCATACTGGAATTCAAGTTTAAACACCGTTCCTTAATTAATTAAACCAATTAAATATTAATAAAGGCATGATATTTTATCTTTAAACAGCACACCTTTACGGATAATAAGGCGGTACAAATTAATTGCACGATGTTCTCAACAGAAAATAATTGACATAAAAAAATATTCTCGTATTGATTTTTTTACTGATAGGTTTTTATAAGAACTTTAAAATTAATTGGCTCATTCGTTTTTTGTAACATAAAAATATGCTTAGTTAAGTTGTTGTATATATTTCTTCGGGTTACATTGTACTAGTAAAAAAATCTTTTATAATCCCTGACATATTAATAAGCTCAATTGTTTTTTCAATCAAGGAGATTTTTTATTTAGCACAATAGGTCATTGTGTTTTTATGTTAGGTTCGCTTTTATATGTTTTTATCAATAATGTAGACGTGCAATTAAGGCAGTGCTGTGGAAAAAAGTGGAAATGATTACAGTTTTAATTTATAAAATAAATTTATCGCCTACATATAGTAATGTATAAAGATATATAAAAGAAATATAAGTAAACTATGTTTTTAAATTATTATATATTTATAAAAAATGTCTTACCTAGGATTACTGTACCCACGAACAGACTCAATGTGACTATTGTGAATGTTGAAAATCTCTGTAACGAATAAAACAAAGAATTAAACAACTACCTTGCAAAATTATCTTTAAATAAAATGAAGTTATGTAGTTACTTTAGTTATTTGCTATTTTTATTATATTCTAAGTAGGATCATTAAAATTAGCTCTAACTGATACATAAGTTTAACAAAGCTGGTAATATAGCCTAAAGATTATTACCGTCACTCACCTCCTTCCTGATGCCTGGGAAAATGGCGAGGAACGCGAGGTACAAGGTGACAGCAGCAAGGATCAGCGCCAGCGCCGGGACGTCAGCGGCGACTGCGGTGCGGTTGTGATAGGCGTATAGGGTTGGCCCGCCTTCCTCGCGGAAAGCATCAAACCACCCCTTCATCGCTCACCCAGCCTGTAATAATACCAAGTTTCTATAAACATAAACTCGAGATATCGCTATTCAATACTTTTTTAAGAAATTTGTGTAGGTACATATATGAATTCCCGGAGAACCTTTGGATACAGAAGCTTGAATTTGGATTTCACATTTAATACAAATTTTATGCAAATTGTTTTTTTTTAGATTAATGTTGGAAAAAGGTTGTTGTGCGATTTGCAGGTTTTACATGTAACTTATTGTAAAAACAAATTGTAAACGATTGCTATTAAAACTTTAATTACCGACTTGCCTCTTTCATGTTTTGTACTTGACACAAATAAATCGTTCTAGTTCAATTTACGACGCTTTTTATAGCTGTAAATTTTTAATTAAAATTAGTTCACGAAAATTAACAGTGTTGCGAATATTGAAAAAAAAAACATCATTCTCAAAAAAAATGCGTTAGTCCCAGTAATTAAAACCAGTTGATACAAAATAGGTAAATCAATTAAGAATTTCAGCAATACTAAAGAAAAAAGCAAAGAATTTAAAGCTCCTCTTTAAGTCAGTAACATCGCCATAGCAAATCGCTCAAAATGCAAAGTACATAGAGTTCGGAGAATTTTGCATTTTAAAACAAACTCTAGGATATAGATTGTAATCATGACGTATCGAATAGGAATTCACGTTGCGAAACGCCAGTAGGTTGCCTTCAAGGAACTGATTTGACTTTTAGTGCAATTTGCTGAATTAATGTGGACCTGTTAGTCAATTGAGAGTTTAAAACGTGGCATTATTTGAGGTAAATGATTCAGTTTAAGTGTTATCACGGATCTTAATTATAAATAAAATCTGCCGAAAAGCTAATTATGTATTATCAATAATAAAAAAGGATATTTTTTCAACAAGTTATGCTTATTTTGAAATGTATCTTAATATGCATGCCACTGAGCAACAAGGATATCTTGAATTCATGTTTTGTCGTATGAATTAAACTTATAAATGTAATAAGTATATCTACAAAGAATAAGACAAAATAATTAAGCAAAGCTAAATATACCGTAATAATTGTAAAATTGTGCAAAGTATCAAAATTATTAATTCCAAATTAATTGATCTCGTCTAACACGAGCCAGACACTATTCTTAAATACTCATTAGTAAAGTACACAATTACGTAACCACCAGGTCAATATTCAATACCTTCTGAATCTATACTAATATTATAAGGCTGAAGAGTTTGTTTGTTTGTTTGTTTGAACGCGCTAATCTCGGAAACTACTGGTCCGATTTGAAAAATTATTTCGGTGTTAGGGCGGGGGCACACGATGCGTTGCGGCGCCGCACCGCAAAGATTTCACCGTGTCAGTGGGCACACGAGTGGTGCGGCGCCGTAACGTTGTTCTGTCGCAGCGGCGTCGTAGCAGCGTTGCACAGCGTGTCCTTCCTTGTGACGCAAAACAACTGAGCGGTGCCGCTCCGACGTCGCACCGCATTCACCCCTCCCCGCCTCGTCTTGGTGGTTACAAGTCCGGTGCGGCGCCGGAGCGCATCGTGTGACATGCCACAGATATTTCTATGTAAGACGACGCAGCGACACCGCTCCGGCGCCGCACCGCCGCCGCAACGCATCGTGTGCCCCCGCTCTTAGACAGCCCATTCATCGAGAAACGCTATATATGTATAGGCTTTATATCATCTCGCTAAGACCAACAGGAGCGGAGCACTGCGGGTAAAACCGCGTATCACAGCTAGTTGTATATAAAGCTCGTATAAATTTGAAATTTATGAAAGGTAATGAAATGTCGACCTTTGCAAGAGCGGGCTTAAGATCTTGACATAAATACACTGACGGTAATGTATCGGAAGTTATTTTGTATTTTGTTCGAGAAGTTTTTTGTTGACAGCCGGAAGAATAAAATTTTATAACTTGAATTATAAGCGAGGTTACATAATATAAATCTCATGTGGTGTTTTTCAACGATAACCTTTCAAATAATTTTTATTGTGATGACAATCTTTTACATGAAAAATAATAGCTTTTAATTTTATAAAAAAATACAGTTCTCACTCATTGAGATAATATTAATATGGAGACGATACCGCCTACATCACTAATATGTTCCGCTCAACATACGCCATCTGGCGTAACTGCACTCAGTCGCTTGCTCGCTCATTGGCGCGAACGTCACGCTCATTTTTTATTTGTTTTAAAGTGAAACGCATCAAATATGCCTACGTGTGTGTTACGATTAGGGTTTCCGGAACCGGTCTCTTTTTTGAGAACCGGGAATTTCGGTACTTTTCCTTAAAGGAACCGGGATTTCCCGGTTCTTTCGGTATTTTCGGGACTTGGGAGTTTTTTGTATTATAAAATTTTAAACAAGTGTTATGTGTGTTAACAACAAGTCAAAAGTAAAGTACAATCAAATCTGTGCCTCCAGTGAATAAGGGAATAACTCAAAAACTGCACTTTTCAGGAGAGACAAAAAACTATATATCAATACTAAATCTTTATAAATTCAAAATTTTAAGCTTGTATGGGTAAGATATGACGTTAGACTATAGTTTTACATATGAACACATATTGTAACAACCCCATAAATATACTTTTTTCGTGTTTTTTTGTAGTTGTGGCCTTATGAACGAGTACTTCATGGAATAACTCAATGTATTCACATAATTTTTTTTTACTCTTTGCAATATAACGACTTATGCCCTTGTGCACTATGTTCATAATCGCACAACACGACTTATATTATTGCCAGTTTTGGTTTTAAAGAAATGATGTGACTTATTATGCTTGAAATTTGTGTACTTTATGACTCAATTGAGGCCTTTTAGTGGAAAAACTATGCACGTAGCTTGAAAAACGAATGAAATCAACGGGTTTTTTATCGTTATTAGATAATAAAAACAAAACAACATTTAGATATTTATGCATTTAACCCTAGAAGTCCAATCTACGTAAATTTGACGTATGTACTCTTCTATATTTACCATCGAATCGCTGCAAAATCCAGAACTAACTTATTAGCCGTCGAGACCTAGCAGTACATAGTTGGCTCATCCCGGTAAATTCCGCCATTTTGTTGTAAAGAGGATGTTGTGCGTCATTTTGACGTATAATTGGGCTTTTCGTAACTTTTAAGATTGTTTCAAATTTTTATATTGTGATTTATTTGAATATTTTTTTCCAAGTCACGTTTCACATGATATAGTATTATACTATAGATTGAGTATAAAATGGGACCCAGACAACTTTTATACTAGGACGAAAAACCTTCAATTTTAGTAAATGACGATTATTGTCCTCCGCTGGATTTGGACTCCAAGCAAGGGGATTGGGTGGCTGAAGATGTTGTCCGGAGTAAAACCGAATATGTCATGGTGGTATACATTGAGGATACAGTCACTATAAAGAGATAAGAGAAGCCCGAAAACCATATTCCTGTATGTTCAGTTACAGGAAAAGTTATAGGTGGTCAGTGGAGATATTATACGGCATGATATGGAATTTTAACAATTTCTATATCATATAATATCAAAATAATGTAGATAAATAAAGAAAATACAATGAGCCGCAAAGATTTTATGATAGAATTAAGCACAGATTTTAAGGTGCCTTGGATGCAAATACGACTTGTGGCACGCACTTTGAAGAGACTCTACGTGACAATAGCCCAATTTTTTCAAAATATGTGGTACCAGAGTATCCATAATTTGTTTACGAAAATGCTATATGTTTACCAAAGAAGTACCGATTTTTTGAATTTATTAAAAAAAAAAAAGATATTGCGGATTTTTTTCCTATGAAAAAGGCAAATTACCAAAGCACAGTGGCTAAAACGCTATTATGCGGAGAACACAATATTCATAATTGTCAAGACTGGTTATAAATACTTTTTTTATGCGACTATTATAGACTATAGTATTATTGTAGTTAGTTTAATTTTTTTTTAAAAAGATTAAAACCTAGTTATTTTTTAAAAACTTACCCAATTATAAGAAGAAAATATAAGTTTAACATTTTTGTTGGCTTTTTTTAGATGATTCAATTATTATCGTTCTGTATTTATATAAACAAAGAGTATAATATCATTAAATGCACTTAATGTGTTAACTGCATTTTTAATATCTATTGCAAAAAATAGTTAGTTTCCATAGAAATATATTAGTATCCCAAGTTAACTGATAAATACCTTTTTTAAAAAATATAAAGATTTGTTGTTGCAGATTTATTGAAAAAACGATTGAAAAATAATAAGGAATAGTGTGTGTTGTTTCCGTGCAGTATTCAAATAGACCAATAGCAACACGGCATTAATGTGAAACTGTCTCATGTCGTCACTTGAACCAATGACACTAAAAGAGTTGTTCCTTTATGCTCATGTTAGAAAAATGACACAAATGCGTTTATACTAAAATAGTGTTAGGACTGATGGAACAAAATGAATTAAGTCTTTATTCAAAAAGTATAACTACACATACTTCTTTGTGTTCGTGGGTATTTTTAACTCGAGACGAATAGTTCCTTTGCGATTGCCTAAAATGATGGATAAGTAACTTATACCGTTAATCACACCCTACTTATACCGTTTGGGTCATTCGAAAAAATGGGTTAGGACGCAGCTCGAGATATGACCTTTTGATATGTTATGTATTTTGACGAGCTGAATCCAATGGTGCAATAAAAACCAAAGGGAATAACTCGTCTTACTCCTTTATTCACTGGAGGCACAGAAATATTCAAGTATTTTTATTGTAAATTCAAAGAAATCTAAAAAAATAACATTAGCATTAATCAGACTTTAATCATCAGTCTTATTAAGTAATTAAATAAAAATCACCATCAATCAGCCTTTCTACTGGTCATTTATATGTAAGTAAATAAGTATTTAGGTACCTACTATCAATGAAATGGCAAAAAATAGGCAGCTACTTATCTTAAAATCCTTAGGGCACACTTTTCAATCCTCAAATAAAAGTTATTAGACTTATAAATTAATAACTAGCAAAAATAAATGTCATCCAACAAGTGGTGAGCATGAAACTTTGCCTTGTGTCGGGCAGAACGATGGTGGAATTCTGCGGCAGGTAACAGTTCAAACAACTCATCAGAACACTCCCCATTGTACAGACGATAGAATGCACATAAAGATGCCACGTCTCGCCGTAAAGCTAGTGAATCCAGCCGATCGGTATAGTGCTCGGTTGCCGATAACTCTGACGGCTCTTCGTTGCACGCTATCGAGTGGAAGGAGTTGATATTGTGGGGCGCCGGCCCAGAGATGAGAGCAGTATTCCATATGAGGCCGTATTTGCGCTTTATAAAGTAACAAGAGATGACCTGGCCTGAAATACTGCTTCGCTCTATTAAGGACGCCCATTTTTTTAGAAGCTAAAGTAGCTTTGCCTTCCAAATGATAGCGGAACTGAACGTCATCAGATATATCGACACCAAGAATTCCGATACTAGGCTTTATGCTTAGGGGAGTGTTCTCAAATAAGGGAGCTGTGAGAAATGGGGTTTTCTTGGCTGTGAATACTTGCGTCTTGTCAGGGTTAAATCGAACAAGATTTTGTCGACCCCACTCAGAGACTTCACCAAGGAGAGCCTCAATATTGGACACAAGTATGTTTCGGTTTGTATTGACGTGTTCTCGAGAAATATTTGGGCGGCCGGTATATATAGCATCTCCAGTACTGTCATATGCATAGCAATGAATGTAACTGATTTGTAACATGTCATTGATATGCAGTAAGAACAGTGTGGGTGAAAGGACGCAGCCTTGAGGGACGCCAGCGTTCACGGGCAGTAATACATAGCTCGTACCGTCAACCAACACCCGGATACTACGAGATGTAAGAAAGCTGGCAATCCACTTACATAATTTCTCTGGGAGTCCATAGGCTGGAAGTTTCGAGAGAAGAGCCCGATGCCACATCCGATCGAAGGCTTTTGCAACGTCCAGAATAACCGCTAAGGCCTCCCCTTTACTCTCGATTGCCGTAGCCCAACAATGGGTTAAGAGAACTAGGAGATCACCAGCTGACCGTCCATGGCGAAAGCCATACTGTCGGTCACTGATCAACTGGTTTTCCTCCAAATAACCCAAGAGTTGGCCGTTAATGATGCTTTCCATCACTTTTGAGAGTAAAGAGGTAATCGCGATAGGTCTGTAGTTGGATGGATCAGAACGATCGCCTTTTTTAGGGATCGGGTGTACAGAGGCAGTCTTCCACGAAGCAGGGACAGAGCGACCATGTATTTCGCGCGTTTTTTCTTTAAGCTCGGAGCTATTTACAATAATGTTTTGAACTTTTGAACAGTAGAAAGTGTGGAAAAGTAAAATAACAGTGAATAAGTTTTACAGTGAAGAAAAATAATGAATTAGATAGTAGGAATAGAAGTTTGAAAGAGTAATAGATAAACTAGTAGTATTAAATAATATTCCCGAAAGAACCGAAAGAACCGGGAATCAAAATTTATTTCCCGGTTCCATTTTACTAACAAAAGAACCGGGAATTCCCGGGATTTTCGGTTCCGGGATTTCCCGGTTCTGAACCCTAGTTACGATATTGCACAAATAATACAAATAATACGGAAAAGTGCAAAGGAATAACTTTTCATCAGTAAGTAACTAGATAATAATTTTTAAAACTTAGTTAGAGCAAAATTTTTGGCGGGTGACATTTTGCGTCATTTGTCATAGATTAAAAATTTAAGATATGACATTGGGCATGAAATAAGTGTTGTTAGTAATATTTGCTGGCGTATATTTTTATAGTATAAAATAATAATTTTACATATTTAGAAAAGCATAGACTGGTTGTTAATTGAAAAAAGGTGAAATCATGAAATATGAAAATCAATTACTTAATCACCAATTTTTTTTTTGTTAATTGATTTTAATCAAGTTTTTAACTGATATTGTATAAGCTACTGACTTGAACGTATAATTGAATTATTATTTATTTATCTGCACTAATATTATAAAGATGAAAACTTTGTTTGTTTGTTTGATTGTAATGAATAGGCTCATAAACTACTGGACCGATTTTGATGAAATTTGGCACAGACAATCTTTAGACCCTGAGAAAGAACATAGGCTACTTTTTATTGCGAAATATGTACCACGGGCGAAGCCGGGGCGGACCGCTAGTTCAGAGATAAGTAATTAATATTTTTTCTATTCAAGGTTTCCATGTCTGGGCCGTGAAGAAAGGGAAAAATGGGTAAAATTTGTCCAAAACAACCGCAGTGAAGAAACCTGGTTACCATCCGATAGAACTTGCGTCTGTTCATTGCATTTTCGCGATGAGGATAAATATACCACAAAAGCGGGAAGGCGTTTTCTAAAGAAGTCTGCTGTTCCTTGTATTGATGTTAGTAATAATAATAAAATTTTACGGATTTGTATAACAAATAAAATATTATTTTAGCCATCACTAACATTATTATTATTATATTTATTTTAGCCGAAGGTGTGCTACAATAGTACTGGAACAATACAAGCAATTTCTGAGCCGGGAACATGTTCTGAGGATGATGAACTAAATAAACACAATTTTTACACGGCTTTTATTTTTTTTCTAAAAAAGGCTCAATTTGTAAGGAATGAAACTTCCCATAGCCCTGACTGAACCTAAAACCCGAAAAAAATTAAATTATTCCATATGACGTCACTATTTACATCATCCTATATTATATGCCAGATATTGTTAGCCCCGCGTAGTAAAGTCAGTTTATACCTAAAATAAATATTAAGTAAGTACAAAGAAAATTTCAAGTCAACGTGCATGTAAGGAGTGGCACCCAATAAAACAGACAGAATGAAACAAAGTGTCGCCTCTATAGCGGTGAGTCAGTGACATCGCATAATCTATGACTGTCTAGCCGTCATTCGCGCGCCCCGCGCCGCCGCGCTTGGCGCACAGATTTTGTTCGTGGTGTCTGCTCCATATAATATGTAGCTCAATGTTCTCACTACTTGTCCATATTACTAATTATTAATTTAAAAAGTGTGTGTGTGTGTAATAATTAGCTGGTTTAAATGAGTACTTAATAATGCAGGAAATTAAATATCGTGCTGTTAAACATTATTTAACAAATGTTATGATTATTATTTACTTATAAGTATTAAGTAGATAAGTAAAGTGATGACATCAGAGAGGAAATATTTTATATTGAAAATTATTAATATTACATATAACATACTCTTAGAATTCAAGAATGCTTGTTCAGCTATATCACTACATCGCGATCGTATAAAACAAAGTCGCTTCCTCTGTCCTTACTACACAACGGATTTTGAAGCGGTATTTTTAATAGATAGAGTGAAGAAGGAAGGTTTAAGACAAAGCGGGCGAAGCCGAGGGCAGAAAACTAGTAAATAATAATATTTGCTTGGTAAATGTAGCAGAAGCAGAATTTTAGATAATTTTTCGGACACTTTTCCAATACATAATGTCCGAACAATCAATTTACAGACAATTTACCACATACTTAAACACCTCTATAATTAAGTACGGTTAACGAACAATTATTTAAATAGACAACCACTAATTACATATAAGTGGTATGCTAAATTATCGATTATATAGGAAGGTGTGGTATTACTGACACCTCGATGTTTTATTTTACAAATCTCTAAAACATTTTTATATCATTTTTTTACTTTTTGCAAATTCCCAATATCGGTATCATGATGAAACGAGAACACTCATAACATTTTGAAATGTGTTCTATCCACACGTAAATATAGCCTGTATTCTATTCGAAGTTTAGTTGACATGTTAATGTATAAGGCGTTGCCCTAACCCGGAAGCGAATGGGGTTGTTGAGCCTCTAATAAGGTCGTCATCGGATGCCTGACGACCTTCAAAGATTATAATCGTGATAGCAAGGGCGAGTAAAGTCATGGCCATATACGGTTTTAACATAGAAAAAATTCTAACCAAGAATGTTTCTAGGATAAACGAGTTTAAAGAATTAACACATGTGTTAAGTTTAATTAACACGTACATGATAGTAAACAGATTTATTATATGTATTCTAAGATCTGCGAGTGCGAAGAATATGAGAAATAGAATTGAGGAAATTAATAAAAATCAGAGGTTACTATTAACTAAAATTTGAACCTAATGAATGAGTTGATAAAGTTTGTCGTTATACTACTTAATTAAAAAAATCTAATGTTTAGCGTAACCTAAAGAGTAAATTATAAAACAAATCATTAAATTGTCGTTCTTCAAAGTATTTACCTATTAGTCATAAATCTCTCATGTTTCCTTATTTTTAGATATCGACATTTAGCAAAACTCCTTGAACTTTGTTTATTCTAACAGACTGATATCAAATTATGATATTATTTAATGATTACTACGCGAAGTTGTATTCTAACAGACTGATATCAAATTATGATATTATTTAATGATTACTACGCGACGTTGTGAGTATACATTTTAATTATTGTTTTTTTTGAGATAAGATGTATCTCTCACACTCAATTAATAAGTGAAATATATTTGTAACAATATAATATATGGATAAAGCCTACCTGTTTAGATCAAAACAGGTGGTAGGCTTTAAGTAAAAGTTCAAAGCTAATTTGTGCAATAATAATTAATTAGATCTCTGTCTTAAAATATTAGAAAGAGAAAATCGCATTCTTAAAACGCGCCATCACGTATATGATCCCCACGTGTGTTTAGCGCCACGACCACCAGGGAATAGGTATAATATATGTATTGTGATAATATAGTATACGATACGATGCACGATTTTCAATAATTTTCTATACGTGAAAGTAGGTGGTAACTTTCCCTACCGGGAAAAGAACATAGCGTACTGCGTTGTACCTAACTCTATCGCGCTATTCGGACCAGCAAGGCGGACAAAAGGATATATTATTATTTTATAAAAAACGTAGCTAAGGAGGTTTATTTTTAACTTACGCTACAGTCTTTTTCTTATTGTTGTCATGTGATGGCCGGTCATTTACAAGGGCACCGTCTGCAGGCTAATATGGGCTTCTCATAAGACATAACCTTCATTTTATAGTTTATGGCTCTATATGAGGAATTATGTGGTTTGAATAACAAGATGAAAATGTAGCGCTCTAATTTTTTAGACACAATAAAAAAAAATCTTGCATTACTATGAACAGGTATTGTTTTATATAAATTTATCATAATAATGCACTAACTAATAAAAGATTTTTTGAAATGGAAGTTAATAAGAGTGTCTTTAGCAAAAATGTTTTTATTAATTTTATATTTTATTAATAGATATTAGGATATTGCATTGTAGTAAAAATATATCTATAGCTACAATGTTTCTTGTTTTTTTGTTAAAAAACAACTGACGTGGCTTTTTAGGTATAGCTTTCGGCATCCTAAGCTCGCTGACCCTAATTATCCCACTAAAAAGATGCGCGGATAAGCAATTAAGAGTTATACTTGGCTTTTGTTAGTGAAACAACGTGTGAACTGGTTTCCGCAAACAATTTTATTATTTCATAGATATTTTAATACGAGTAGTGTAACATTTTTATTAGTTGTTTTATAATCTGATTTTTAAATAGATATTGTGTGGAATACACAAGAATAATAAGCAAAAGCTGTTGGCCATTAACAAAAGACACACACTCATGCATCAATTCATGTCCAACACGTTTGAGTTTATAATCCAGTCAGTAGGTATTTATCCTCTACAAAAAGTGGCGTAGAAAATGTTTTGAAACGATATTGTTTAGGTATGAAAGGTTAATAAAAATCCAAGTTTTCGACCTTGACGGACCCAGGCGCTAGCCGCCATCTTTAATTAAAGGTGCTAAAATTAGGTATATTTTAAATAACTTAAAATACAGAAACTAAAAATACAGACAATGAAACAGAAAATTTCAGCGACGATAATGAAGAAGCCACCATTAACCAGCCCGGGCCATCAAAGAGAATTAAAAAATGATAGCTGTACAATTTTTAAACAAAATTAAAATTATATGATTTCTGTAAATATTATTATTTCCGTCGCTTGTAACTTTTTACCTTTAAGACTTACATAATAATAATGTATGCAAAAAATGTAGGTAATTTTGTCTTCTTTGAACCCCTCATAGACACTTTTGTGATTAAGTAAACAATTGAGAAGTTATTTAAAATATACCTAATTTTAGCACCTTTAATTCAAGATGGCGGCTAGCGCCTGGGTCCGTCAAGGTCGAAAACTTGGATTTTTATTAACCTTTCATACCTAAACAATATCGTTTCAAAACATTTTCTACGCCACCTTTTGTAGAGCAGAGGCTTTTACATTTCCCCACAGACTGGACTATTAGTTTAGCTGCCTGTTTTTAGCTAACTTGAACCAATGATCCAAACGTCACTTATTAGAAGTACATTCATTATATGTACTTGGATCAACGGTTTGGGTTATTACGTATCTTAAGGCCTTAATAGGGGCTAGCGACCTTGCTAGGTGATTTACAAGGCGGGATCGGGGGACCGGCGCGAATCTACCGTAGTAAAAGTACCAATAAAATTTTTTAAAAAGATATTTGGATATGGAATCAAAATTTAAAACAACCATGCCCTGTGTTTCAATTTCATAAACACACTGTAAAAACACTACAATAATTGACATTATATTGACTTAGCGTTTTGGTTTAAAGTCCAAAAATCCACCTCAGTTCATGATTTTTTTCCAAAAAACCTGATTGTAAAATAAACAAATTAAAACAACCATGCCCTTTATCATATTCGAAACTTTAATATACATTTTTTTTAGATATGTACATTAAGAATCTAAGAAGAAAAACGGTTATAACTAGAGTTAATTTTCGGTATTAAAAGGGAATTCTACCCGATTCAGACCTTAAAACGTACCTATATGTATATCAGAAACCTTTTTTTAACAAAGAACTAGAGTCATTGTATGAACTTACAAATACGGTTGAACTGCTTTGTAATGACAAAGAGCTGTTAGTGTGAAAGATCTTTATTATAGTATACCTAATTCAATTTCAATTAAAAATATTCAAGCCTTTTATAAAAAGGAAATAATCACTACATAGTATATATCAAAGAAGCGTCCCGCGTATGTATGTATCTCAAAACTACGCAACGGATTTTGATGCGGTTTTTTTCCGTAGATTCTCGAGGAAGGTTATAGTATATAATTTATTAGGTTTTAAACAAAGCGGACGAAGCTCCAACAGGAAGTTATAGCAAAATAAAAAATGATTTTTAAAAATAATAAAAAAAGAAATGGTTTGCAAGTTGGTATGAACAGCGACTTTCTTAAAAAATAAGCCATGCGTATATTGTATATAATCATTATATAAAAGATTAAAAAGATTCAAAAACCGTGGCATACAAATTATAGTTTACAGCTTTGTTTTTCTGTTTTCGCCTTGTCCTTGCAAAAAAATGATTGAGAACACTGCGGTTAATGTAACCTACAATAGCGTCTGGACCTTGACTATATGAGGACGTATTATTATATCAGTTACTAAAATTTTATGAATGAAATTGGCAGTAATGCTTAAGCATTTTCTTTGCATTAGTTTTATAACTTATCTATAGCTACAATTTACAAACACTTTGTCGGAAGCTTTTCAAATTTTTACTACTTCTATCAGATCTAAATCTTCGATATGTTTGTTTGAGGATATCTGTTCCATGATTAATTGTATTTTTCGGGTTAGCAGACAAAGAAACCGTCTTGGCACCCTTATTGTATAAAATATGTGAACAATAAAAGATGTATACCTACATATGAAATATATTTTCCGTAAGCAAGTATAAATTATTGATTAGGTAGTGTACTTGGCATGTGGTTTGGCTCGTGAGGCAGCGCTTATATAACGCAGTCGTGTTCCGGTCCAATCGGAACTTGACCTTGCTTAGTCCGCGAACATCATCTGTTATAAACATCATCCAATATTTTGTAATGTTTAAGACATCCTTAAAAATCAATCGATGACTCTGCAAAAGTTTCATAATGTTATGAAATTGTTTTTGTCGTTAGACTGTTTGGAAAATTGTATATTATGATATTATACATAATGTTAAACTTTCCATGCAAATCTTATGAAAGGTTATTTTTTATTAAGATTTCAGACTTTTAAAACTTTTTTTTACTTTATTAAATTGTATGTATACGACATTATTTTAATAAAAAACGGAGACGTTCTAAATTAAGCTGTTGCTGTTTTATTCTTATTTGTAGAAGGTAAATTGATCATTAGAGTACGTATAATACGTATGCACATACAGATAATTGGATTTCAAGATATGCTTCCACACTAGCAATATCATTAACAACATGTCTGATATATCATTACTGTCATTCGTTTCAAACGTTATTAGTCTCCACATATCATTAGCGACATCAAATTGAGCATTTCGTAAAATCAATTCAGAGTATTGAAATCGCTCGTGTCAGTTACCTAGTCCTTAATCACTTCACGCGCTATGGCTTACTCTAATAAATCATCGAAACTGTTGTACGGAGCAATCGTAACACTAGTAATTTTTCAAGTGACCGGTGCTGACATTAGCGTGCGTCCGACAACTATAGTAACATGTTCGCATTGAGTAGTGCTTCGGTACAACCTTCTCAAATGACAGCTAGGCATAATAACAACGGACAGTTGGTATTCAAGCCAAGGCCCTGTAATGAGATATTATATAGGTGCATACAGATAATTAAGAATACTACAGCTTGTTTGAGCAGATAATGTTTGGTTAATTAATATCTTGTAAGATATCGAATGCATTAAAAACGTGAACGCAGATTAATGGTTATGCGCAGTGGTTGAGCTTTAGTTGGCATATTTTCCACATTTTAAACTTTTGAAAAGTGATCATGTTTTCACTACACTGACTATTTTGTACATAGCTAATTTCGACATCGTTTTGCACGCCATGTTTATGCAGGGATATCAGTTTGTCACAAAACCTGCTATCTAAAAACTTTTTAAAATTATCTTTATGAGGTGCTGGGAGGTGTTGATAGCTTATTTTACAGTCATCCTCATTATTCTCATTGGTTATACCACTTAGTGGGTACTAAAAGAGCTCTTACTTATTTTCCAATAAAATTTTATCACTTTAAGTTCCAGACAATAAAACTAATGGTAAGTAGTGCAACCTTGCACATTGCTCGTTTTCTTACACAAGCAGAACATGGCTGTTCAAGCGCCACCGATATTACATTAAATCTCTTAAGTACATTTGCTAAGATTTCAGCAAAACTGAACAATGCTGCAAAACTTGATGAACATAATTTATATATTTCTGTTGACATTTATAAACATAAACTATAATTGCATTTGCTTTAATAGAGATTTAAACGATATAGTTTTTCAATTCAGAATGGTTTGGTTTGGTTTAATCATCTGATTTTTATTACCCAATGACATGTTATAAACAGAAACATATTTAACATATTCAAACAGTTAGTAGTAGTAGTTAGTAGTTAATAGTAGGTATATATGTATAAATAAGGATGGTATAAAAATGCACAAACTTGATTATAAAAATAAGTAAAATGTAGAGTCATTGTAATTTTAAGAGAGCAAATGACGCTTGTAATTCGCGAAGATGTTCTTCCTACATAATTTCCGCGAATATTCCAATTTAACGTACTCACTTGAGGTAGCGGTAGTGTGTCACAGTTGCGAGGCCGTCTAAAGGCCGAATGACGTATTCAGAGCTACTTTGCATTAACCGCACTTAATTGTGTCGAGTTAAAATAAGAATGAGCTTAAAACAGATACAGGCCGTATCCATTGTGATTGTTTAGCTACGAAAAAGACGGTCATAAGATATTTACATATCTAAGGGCAAACATATACACTTACTCATGGTGTCTGTTGGAAAGATTGAAAAAAAAATATTGTAATGGAAGTCCAAACCATACATTGGTCGCTCTTTTTTATATTTTTTCCAGATTCAGTTTTTAACAAAAATTACGAATTTCCTTCCTTCGAACGGACTATTTTTTAGTTTTTATTATTCCAATGCCTTATTTTCTGTCAAAGAAATTGTATAATTGTTTCAGCTATTATTATAAAGGATAGTATTAATACTTAAAATAATATATGTTTAATATCTATTATAATGTAGAGTTTGTAGAAGACATGTGATCGACACGAGAGCTCTTTCGAATGCAACTACGAAATAAATCCGTCAAATCGAGACAAGGTATTTATTATCTCGTCAAGTGAGCAAGTAATTACCGTCCAACCTTTCAAACATCCGGAACAACTAAAATTTCAATACGATATTAAAATGATCATTATAGAGCATTCTATGCACTGTGGTGGAGCATTAAAAATGCATTATATATCAGCTAATGTAAGTAAATCGGAGTATTTTAATCAACTTCTTACTCTATATTCGTTAACGAAGTTTTTCGTATTTTGATATATATTAAGATGGTATAAAGAGACATAGACAGTTAAAATAACAGTTGCACAGTGAGTTTTAGTTTTAGAATTAAATTGCATTTTATTATAAGGGTTTGGAGCATCCTTGTTTTGTAACTCTTTGCGGAATAAAGAAATGATTAAAATTTGGGTAATGGCTAAGTAATCAAGATAAAAATAAAGAAATATGAAAGGCTACGATCTACTTTTCAATTACAAAGAGTTTTTTGCTTAATAAAAATATAGGAAGTGACATTAATATGAATATCTATTAAGCGAAAGGTTAACAGTTTAAAGATTAAGCTTTATCTACGATTATATAGTTTAACACTTAATAAAAAGTTAATGGTCTATTGTTGGAATCACCTTCATAGAGTAACGGTCACAAAACAAGTTCAATTTAATTAAATTTAATCTTTTGATGCTATTTCCTTTCATTAGCTTACAGGTCACAGCTTTGTAGGCAGTTTGATTGTTAGCAAGTTTCCGCTAATTTTTATTCTGAATTGCAGTAAAGTAGCATTGTGTTCCCTGTAATGTGAAATGTATTATGAAAAAAGTGTGTAAAAAATTTGTAAAATATTATTCTTCTTCCTTTAGCAAGAGTATTGAAATATGATTTTGTTATGTATGCTCACGTGCCAAACGTTTAAAACATTTTCAGTATATACATTATCTTAATATATATAAATCTCGTGTCACAATGTTTGTCCTCAATGGACTCCAAAACCACTTAACCGATTATAATAAAATTCGCACACCATGTGTAGTTCGATCCAACTTGAGAGATAGGATAGTTTAAACATGTAGGTACCACGGGCGAAGCCGGGGCGGACCGCTAGTATGAATTATAAAGGATTTTGAGAAATTAATTGGTGTTTTAAATTTAAATATGTATGTAGCATTAACCGACTTCGTATTAATGCA
The DNA here is from genome assembly GCA_029959065.1 of Colias behrii. Lineage (NCBI taxonomy): Eukaryota > Metazoa > Arthropoda > Insecta > Lepidoptera > Pieridae > Colias > Colias behrii. The sequence goes on from JARWMC010000013.1 coordinate 5,203,277, forward strand.
TTCAATTGTAATTTATTTCATCACAGTCATGGGTTATTATTGTGAATCACACGAATGTCTCATACGAAAATTGTACATATAAATATGTATTAGCATATTTGCGAATTCGTTAGCAAACTCACACATTCAATGTAGGATTTCCTGCTTACAATAATAGATAAACATCATAGTAACTTCAACATTATATTTTGTAAATATATAGTTCGGTATCCAAGGAAACAGCGATAGCATCAAAGTCAGAACATGTGTTTACATACAATTTATAAAAGTAATACGTGGTTTTTTGTAACGATTACAATTAAACGATAGTAGAATGATAATAATTATTGGTTAGATTCGCGTCACGATTCCTGGCTGAACTTTTTTCAGGAAAGTAGGTATTTACTATATTATAAAGAAAGTTCTCGGGACATAATGTATGTATCGTTTATATTGTACTAGCTTTCCATCCGCAGCTTCGCCCGCGCAGTCAAAGAAAAACCCGCATAGTTCCCGTTCCCGTGGGATTTCCGGGATAAAACCTATCCTATTTCCCGGGGTAAAAAGTAGCCTATGTCCTTCCTCGGGTATCAAAATATCTCCATACCAAATTTCATGCAAATTGGTTCAGTAGTTTAGGCGTGATTGAGTAACAGACAGACAGACAGAGTTACTTTCGCATTTATAATATTAGTATGGATTATGTTAAGCGTGTAGGAGGTCTACTATTTGCTACGATGTAGACTGAACTGTTTTGCACTCGCTGAGAATTAAACACAGGATTGCTTTTTTCTGTTATGTATATTAGGATCTTCTTAGCCCTTAGGTCAGAAATTATCAGGATATATAAAATAAAATAATAAATATTATGTGAGTTACGTTTTACCGTTAACCTTTCAAACAATAAAAATAAGAAATTATTTATTAACAAAGCAACGTTCGACTTAACCAACATAGCCTGCAGATAATAGTCTAATTGATACCATGTACTGCTTTCGAGTTTCGACGCATTTGCATATCGAGCCAGTCATCAATAAAAGCAGGCTGGGACGTGACTACAAAGGCGACCTTACAGACAATCGCCCCGGATTTAAGCGACAATCAGACCATATTGTTAGATTTAAATTTCCAAATTACTGAATGTGTTCCTCACTTAAAATTAATTCTTAAGAATTGTTTATGTTTTATATAATATGTTATTCACATCATTATTTAACGAGGTTATATCGCATTTTCAAGTAAGTTGTGTTATGAGTGGATTAACTTGAAAATATATTTAAAAATATTGCTTATGTGTAGTAAAATAATTTAGACGTGTTAAAAGTCAAAAACGGTCTTGTCAGCGTCATAAGTATCTATGGAATTGATTACAATAACCTTCGTACTCTTCATATTCTTCCAAAGCTTTGGGTCCTGTTATTTCCTGGATTATATTATGTTCAAGAAGAACACATGCAAAGATAACTTTTTAAGATTTATTCAATTTCTACTCTTTGAATATTATATATGCATTATTTTTATTAATTAATCTTCGTTCATATCTCGAAATGTATTATATAATGTATGTATTTATATGAATTTGACCTTGCGTAATTTAATATCATACTAAGTAACATTGAACTGTGTAGAAAAGTATAATGTAACAAAACTGTTAGTTTTGGACTGAGAAACTCAATACTGTCAACCTCAAGTAAGTTTTTGATCTTCATTCAAGTGCGTGATCTGAAGATAAATTTGTTGCCTAATTATACTAGAGTGCTTTTATAAACTCCGATCAAACGGGTTATTTGTATTCAAATTGAATGCAGTTTGGCAATTTGATATGAAATAATGATCTTATAAATTATAATTATTCATCGTATAAAGTTCCATACCTTTTTTACTTTTCACTAAAGAAACAAATATGGCACAGTGTAAATTGGCACAAAACATCACACTCTTCACTATAAGTTGTCATAGCAATCGTGAGCACTAGTTACACTGGGTAGGTGTCCGCAAAGGGTGCATCGGTCGTATTTCAATTCGCGTGGTGGAATTTTTTGATAAAGAAAATTCCTCGTGTTGTATCGTTAAAGGCTCGGGCCGAACTGAATAGTTTATTATTATATCGAGGGAAGGAGCGCTGTATTCAAGGTTCTGTCGGCCGCGGCCGGCTCACGTAGCGAGGCTTATCTGCAGCGTCGCCTTTGTCGTTCACGATTCGTTTGTCCGCGTTTACATTGCGTGTATCGCGCGGAAATCGTCACGACTCTGTAAATCCGTGTCTCCATGACAGAAGATGAATGAATGGGAATTATCCATATGCTTCACACCAGAGCTAAACAAAAGTCAATATTTTTGTTCAATTCGATATTATATGTATTTATTATGATCGATGTAAAAAAATTTTAAATAACATATTACAATTTTTGAAACTCTATCTTGACTTCCAAAAGGATTAAAACATGCTTGTAGAGTGTGGTGCATGCTTGTAGTGGACTGTATTAAGAATGAAACTAAGGTTTAATTTTCATATAATAAATATGATAATATGATAAATTTTGATAAGATTTGTGTTCACTGAAATCTCAGCAAAACGTCTATCCCTTTCGACACACAACGTAGAGAATTGTAGCAGATGCATTCGACATAATATGTCCTTTACCGCAAATCGTGTGCTCGTTTGCCATTTCTGAACGTGAATGCACTGAAAGTATAACTAACGACAGTTTTGTCGATTCACATTCTAGAATTGAATGGAAATGGGAAATGTTTTCAAACACATATTGTCGTAACGCGTGGTAGGTGGCGTGCAAGTCTTCACGTATATGAACGCGTGACGCACGCCCTCGTTGAACGTGACGAAACTAGCAAAAACTTTATACATCACTCCACATCATTTACTTACTATTGGGAAATTAATATTACAGCTGCTAATAGACTGTAATTTTATAGATTCTCCGTGTGAGACATAATAACGGCACGCACTTTAGCAACATAACCGAATAGAACATTATCTTTCTACGACTACTTGTAATAACGTCCGTATTTCATTCCCTCCTTTTTTGTTTATTCTAAGAGTATTGTTTAAAATAGAGAAGGATTTAGTTGACGAAGATACAATAGGAACAAATAAAAAACATGTTAATAATTAAAATGAAATCAAATTTAAATTTTATATAAAAAATACTCAAACTCTACCATCACAGTCTTGGAATAAAAATTGATTGTTATTGTTGCCATGGCAGGCAATTTTGGAAGAATCATTTCATTATTTCAGAGAAGTTTTGATTCATCATCTAGAGGTGAAGTAAAAGTTGTGTTAGCTATTTATTTATTTATTTACTCTTTATTGTACAACATATTACAATGAAAGTACATAAAACAAAACAATTTAAAATGTACAAACGGCGGCCTTATGGCTCAAAGCCATCTCTGCCAGGCAACATTACATCATATTGAAAACAGTGCTTTATGACTGATGTTCTCATTTTATAATTGCTTTTATGCATACCTCTCTATATTTATATCCTACCATTACAATTACTGCAGTAATCAAAGGCAATCCATTAATATTAGTGATATTGTTGAGAGTAGATAATTAAAATACGTAATCAAAAATATTGTACAATATATTGTTTAACATTATCTATGTCAACGCAGATATCCGGAAGTTTATGCTTCAATCGACGAATTAATATCTGGATGACCTTTCAAGTATCTATCTATACAAGACATGGCATAATATTATTATGTCGACAACTTCCTTTTCGACGCAAGGTCACTTCTAATCAACTCTTTTATTTAAACTGCCATTGCATACCTTCCTTTAGAAACTATAATGTGAGTTTTTTGTGAAATCATTCCTTTAAAAATTATTCCTGATCCTTAAAATATTTTATATTTTACTTAAAAATAATATAAGCAAAATTAATATGGATCAGAAGACACACATGTTTTGTTTAAAATGTTAACATTTGACAGCAAATATAGAAGTAAATAACTGTAATTATGTTATTAAAATGAGTGAGTTTATTAGAAAACCAAACCATAACCATATCCTTACTTTAATGTGAACAATCATATCAAATATTGTGTAGGTAGCTATTTGTAACATTTTTTGTTAGCTACATGCCACGAGCGCCTTCGTAAAAGCGGATGCCCGGGTTTTTTGTTGTTCCTTCTTAGTATTATTACACACAATCACGTCATCTTCAACCTCCGTGACGGATTTAGAGATGGATGAATGGAGATTTCTGCCTCATTAGTTTAACTACCAGTGTTCTATATCCTCTTGAGTACAATGCTGATAATATTGTTCCTCCGAAACGAGATATTCTCATGCACCAATTGATAGATAATAATAATAATTGATTGATAGCTTCAAGTGTATGAATTCATACGTATCATTGACAAAAATAAATAGTGTGTTTAGTTTTAATATTAAGCACAAAATACAACTAAGAAGTGAACTACCAAGTTTTTAATCAACTCAATAAAAAAAAACTTAAACATGGAATTTTGCTAATCCTCTAATAGATGCTGTTCAAATAACAAACACAACATTACAAATTGCAATATAAATTATATATTAGGGATAGAATATTATATAAGAAATTATCTTTTATCGAATTGAAAAATTAATTTGCGTTTTTTCATTACGATTAAATAAATCCTCTATAAAAATATGAGGTTAATTCCCTTGTAACTATAAGACTTCAACGGGAGTAAAGTAACCATGTTTTCGAACAACAATTTTCTTATGTTATTTTGAATTTATCACCCAAATAGCTAAATTAAACATATACGCATTTGTCTTTAACGATAAGAATTCAGCAGGTCTGGTGGGGTCACTGGTTGACATTTACCTAATCGTACTTCATCACGTCCCATCGCATAGTTGCGTAGCCTATTAACATATAATTATATCTGAAAGCTGAATAATATAAATCATTTATTTTCCTCAAAAACCTTATAACTATACATGTATTAACAAAATTTGCACGTAAACATAGACCAAGAGGACTGGTGTCTGCGATAGGCCGTAGCCTGTAGTGCAGATCGCCAGGCACTCCCCAAGTCGAACCGCTTAATATTATCAAAATTATTTATGTTGCTTTAACAATATACAATTATAAGTATACATTGATACACATAGTATCATTTTACAACACATAGTTAACAGTGAAAATGTTAGAAACTAGATTACATGTAATTAACTTTCTGCAATAGCTAAGTCAGTGGTTTATTAGCGTAAAGCACTTACATACTTTATATATTTATTTAGGAGTGGATAATTTTATTTTAAAATCATTTTTCACATAGAGACGCAAAACACCATAAAAAATTGATGTAAATGTTATGAAAAGCCTAATTAAAAAAGGAGGATACAAAGGTTCCTCATTTTTTATCATATTGTAATCTTTAATAAGTATTGCATGAATTTTGATGTCAGGTACTATTGACATATTTATGAGATTGGATAATTATGAAATAATCGAGGGTCAAGTGGAAGCTACTATACTTACAATGCCCCATCCGAAGACGATTTTAGCAAGCAAATAGCATAATCATGTTAAACACATGATTATGCTATTTGCTTGCTAAAATTAAAACATATTGAGGGTTCGATAGTCGGCGCTAGAATTTCTAAGCTCTAAAATTGATTTGAAACCTTCATTTGGCAACAATACCGTCGCCAAATATGGTAACATTATATATAACGGAAGTGACAAGTCATTTCGAATGTCTATTCGCCATTTGGTTACCCTCTCATCGCAATGTAAAGAACAAAAAATACCCACAACAGTGTTAAAGAAGCAATGAGTGGCATCATCTAAAAGGCCATCATTTACATTGCAAACCCTGAACACCTAAAAAAATGTTATGTAATGAACAACTTTATCAAAAATAGTATATTATTCCTAAACCTCATATGGAATAGAATAATACTTTTTGAATACGTGCGATACATAACATTCTTACTGGTCACATGCGTAAGTAAGCATAATTGATTATCTACTGATTGAAATGTAATTAAATTCATCTTATGAAAGACTTTATCAGATTATAATTTATAAGTTTAAGATTGTAAAGATGTCTCTTAAATACGATAATTGAGTATCAAGTAAGATATGTATTTATTACACGTAATGCTTGTGTAATAATTAAAAACTTAACATTGCTGAGAAGTGCTATTAAGGCCCATCAAAGCTAAGTATCTGTAATGATAATAATCATAACAAACCTTTTATTCGCTTACATTTGAAGGTCTGTTGTGAAGAGTATTGAATCGATTATTCTAATGAATAACCATGACATTCACACGTACGAATAAATAAAATAAAATTAAAATTAAAAATTAAAAATCTTTATTAGCAAAAAACATTTAAACATTACATTGATAATAATTAGATCATAACAATAGGATTAGTTTACAAAGTACAGTGAGATCCAAACTAGGCTATTGCCTGTATTTTGGATATCAGAAACGGTATACAGGTCCCTTTTATGGCGAATTGTATAAAAATTACTAAAAAAGGATGAACGTACATCTTTTTTATTAAACAAATAGTACGCATGAGTGTGTTTATGGAGTGAATAGGTGTAAGTGTGTGTGGGAGCGTGTGTTTATGTGTGTGTGTGTGTGTGTGTGTGTGTGTGTGTGTGTGTGTGTGTGTGTGTGTGTGTGTGTGTGTTAATGTGTAAGTACGTGCATGGGAACCAACATTAAAAACATTATTTAGTATACATATTAAAATTGTTCCAATTTTATTTCTCACAAAAACTAGTTGAGGTTTACTTTTATTTTAATTTTAGTTAATGCTTATGTTTAAACTAGGTCTTCGGTATCGCTGTAAGAAAGTTCGTGAAGCCAAGATTTCGTTATTTTATTGCATTTACTCATATTGCAGTACTTCAGAGATTTTCTTTTACAAACATTATTGTAGGTGTGAATGAGTGAGTAAGCTGGGCTGCGTCTGGCTAGTTTTGTGTTGTATGCAGGAAATGGGATACGGAATGTTCTTTTCTTTAGTAGATCTTTGTAATCGGGTCGCGAAACGATCGACTTGTGTGTTAAGCTTACAGCTGATAAAACGTATAATTGTCGAACGCGAAGTACGTTAAACTCCCGATACAGTTCGTTCGTAGGGAACCGGAAAGGCTTGTTCAGCGACACTTTGATCAGTGCACGTTGAGCTCTCTCCAACTGCATGAGGTGAGTTTTGGCAGCACTACCCCAGACTGAGATGCTATAATTTATTACAGATTGGCACAGAGACATGTATACTTGTCTTAGAATTTTTGGAGGGGTGCAGTTACGAAGTTTCTTCATTATGAAAATGAGTTTTCTTACTTTCGATGATACTTCTGTTATGTGTTGATGAAAGTTTAGGTTGCCTTCTAGGGTAACTCCTAAATAATTGAAATATACGAAAATATTGATAGATTCGATGATTTTAATCGAGAATGTTCGAGATATTACTTTATAAATTGAATTTTCTTGATTTCCTTGAAAATCTAGGGATTAGTTTGCAATGATATTTATGATAATATTCTTTAAAATGTCGCTAACAGCAAATTATGTTTATTTGTATATATACTTAACTAATAATATTCAAACCGTAGGTAATTTTTTTTTATATACATATGAAGTTGAATTAACAGTTCCGTCCGACAGGGTAACGAAAATATATAGGTATTACCTTATTAATATAATAGATATGTTTGCAATAGTAGGTATTTATTTAATAAAAAATAGAGCAGAAATTTTATATTACTGTCTAAACATGTCAGGTCTTAATAATAGTTAAATTGGCGTGGGAAAGAGGTGCTACTTATGTGAACTTTAGTCTTTACGCCGCCAAACGCATTGCATTGTTATGATTTTGTTATACATACTACATGCTTACGAACTGTTTCGTCAATACAGAAATTGGAACATCCATCGTACTTCTGTTAAAAAAGTAGACTATAAAATATGCTTTATAAGCTGTCGTAAAATTTATTAAATGAGATATATAATACCAAAGAATACTCAATATTATGTTGTTACTACAATATACATAGGTACTAGGTATAATCAGGATTATACTTGTATTCATTTATTTTGATAATGAAGTTATAAACATTAACATTGAACTTCGTCGTATTTTTATAAGAAACGTATAACTCGGTAAATCACATATCAAGGTTTATTGATCAATATATCTGTATGGACATGATTAATTTCACTAACTTGAATTCTCAAATATAGTAAATGGAAGTACAATAGGTTATATTAAGGTCTTTTTAATTCTATTTTAAAAATTTGAAAAAATTTCGTGATGTTTTTGTTCTAAATTAAAAAAAAAATTCGTTGAAAATTGACCTGACTAAAATCTTCATGCCTTTTTAGTTTTTATACCTAATTAAAATCAATCAAACTTTATGAACAATTAAATGTCTCTTGATTCTGTGTGCGTATATGAATGTGTGGATTCAGATATAATATAAATATAATTCAGCGAAAAATATCTAAATAAGCGTAAAGTTAACACATCACGTCATCGACTTTACTCGAGTCACGTTCGTAAGCGAGGTTGCTTGTGAAACATCCTCCGTATTCTGTAATTATACAAAAAAATAAACAAAAAAAGATCCATATAGTCGAATTTGTATTTTTTTATTTAAGTGTACTATAAGTGATCTGGAAATATACTAAATTAATTATCATATACACGCTGTACCACCATGGAGACTTATTTATGAGTTACGTGCTATATTTGCTTTTCATTAGAACGTATTCAATGTTAAGGATAGGAATACTATTTTATGTAATATCATTATCATAAATGTGAATATACGTACTATTTCTTACTTGAATTATTTCTTCTGCACTAGGTATTGTCTCAATCTTGCATGGAGGACCTTTATACTTAATCTAACTAAAATTGAAGGCGGTAGAAGGTTTCTTACATCATTTCGTTTTAAATTACATCTGCGGAGTACTAGCTTATTTTTCCTAGGTAAATAATTGTTGAATACACTTTTAGGTAGATCTTGAATACATACTCGGTTCAGCTCGCGCTTTCGGTCATATCTTATCAGAACTAGTTACAGCAGCTTATGTTCTGTCGTAAAAATGTAACAAACAATCAAAAATCTAATAATTCAGTCTTACAACTTTTAAGATAATTCTATTAATAGGGCTGAATAGATGATTTTTCAATATATCTATTGAGTGTTCATGAATGTTTTGTTTAATTAAAAATGGAGGTTATAAGGACGTGTCACTAATTATAAAGTGTAGAGCATGTTAGAATAATATCCTATCGGTAGCCTCCAACATCGTTGGTACTGCTCGACCTTTCGATGACCTCATCAAGTTACAATGAACAGGAAACAGGATGCTTCCGTGCACCTGAGCTAATGACAGATATGCCACAGTAATTCTTTATAAACTATAAAGTACTCACAAGAAATTACTTTATCAGCAATTTGAAATATGTTTTAAACATTAGAGTATTGTTAAACATTAGTTATTGTTGTAAACATATTGTTGCAATCACATTATCTTTGAGACATAATCATTTATTTTTAAATTAATGTCAATATGAACCAGTAACGATTTCCGTAGTTTTTGAATAACACGTTCGCTTTAATAAAGCTGTTTGATGTTCTGTGAAATGATGTATTGTGAAGATGGATCATAAATCATTCATGTCGCATATTTAATACGCAATAATACAAAAGATCAAAGATTTTCACAGATTATGAAACGATAAAGTAAACGTTAGGTATATGATTGCAATAGGCGTTCTCTATGACATTTTCTAATGTTTTTTGGTGTGCCATTGTTAATTAGATGTGTTAGGTAAATGTTCAACGCCAAAAACTAATTTTTAGGCAATTTTTTTAACCTTTGCTTAAAATTTGTGTTTTTAAACTTATTTTGCAAGAAATTCCGCAGTGTTCCATGGTTAAATTGTTTAAAAATAGGTACATTCAGATTGTGGTTAACTGATTTACGTAACTTTTAAAATATTTGAACTGTTGATATGGCCAATACATATTTTTTTGCAACAAGTGAAGTGTCAAACCGAAGAAAGTTCTGCTTACAAACGCAAGTGTGTTACGTAAGAGAGTTTCTCTGATACCGACTTTGAGTTTTTCTACATCATTAGTGTCATAAAATGTCGATGCTCAAAATCTATACTTACGGCAGTGATAGGTTAATTGCCCATCGTTAACGTAAGTATTGTTGTTAATTGCATCGACACAAAACTGAGAAAATTGCCATTAAAAAGTTAAGGGACATTGTGAAATATGTGAGTCTGGTTAATTTGTTAAAAAAAACCTATACACGAATGTTCAACAGTAGTTATCATATACATAATTATTATTTAGTCATATTTGTATAAATTATTTAATTGATATTAATTATTCAAAGATTGGAAAATAAAACCCACATAAAAATTCATTATAGGTAGGTGGCAGAATTATTTTGTAATGCAATATCGATTTGATAAGTGAATAGAGACTTATTTTTACTTCCGCGCTTGACCTTTATTAAAAAAGGTATGTCAATAACTTTCTGAGGTTATCTGTATTGGAGAATGATATTATATTTAACACCTGGGAATTTCGGATACGTACTGCAGATCGGTCTGATTGCATTTTATCTACTTTATAAATAGTTAAAGGTCAGTTTGAAACGATTGTTCCCTTTATTGTATCAACTTTAAAAAACTCTACATCAAACTCTTTTATCATTCATACCTATTTGTGTTAAGACAATAGTTGTAGCTTAATATTATTGTAATCATTTTCACATAGGCTTTCAATGTTATAAATTCGTCACCGATATAATGTCATTTAATTTACTTATTTTTTATACTAAGGTACCATTTTTGTACTACAGTATCTACATCACAATCTACAACATCTACTTATACTTATTTAATAACAGTTCCTAGGAAGTAGTCCATGATGATTACCTTGATATTTATAATAATAATATGTTTTCCATTTGATTTACGAAGGTTAAGCCTCATCAAAGTTCATCAAATATATTAGAGGTAGTATAATATAATGAAATGAACACATATTCCGTGTGTTTTGTCACAGTACGCAACAAATAATTTACAATTGGTAATAATAGATAATGCCCGCATGGCTGCGCGATGACGCTTTCTTTGCCAAATTTCCACATTGCGTAAGTGTACACAGTTGATGGGTATGGGAAATACGAGTATGGTATTGTTCTTTCGTCATTGATTGCTAACTGATGTTACGTGTAATATTTCTACCGACTAATAGACATTTCATGCAATCTGTGTGATAAAACGTTTTGTGTCATCATCATAATTTATGACAGTTTTATGATAGAATGTTATTTGTTACACACATAGAAATATAATTTTACTAATGATGGACCTTTTAGGGGAGATCTCTATTTCACCAAAGAAGCGAATATTTATTTACATGGAGCGACGAAATAACACAGTATTTTTCACGGTATTAGTGACAAAATTATAAGTATTTCTTATAAGTAAAGCAATAATTAATCTGATTCATTTATAGAGCAGTCTTACGAAATCAGGATGTTAAATAATTTCGACGAAGTGCACACTAGGAAATGGGTTATTAAGATAATCATACGCATAAGATTAATGGGTGATGTTGAAATATTGAGGTACTTCAAGGTGAAATAGCTTAAAACGTGTATTCGAATCATTCAAGCGATTGTATAGATCATTATGCATGCAGCATTTTTGTTTGGTCCTTTACAGAAGTATCAGATAGGAAAGTCATAAAGCTTTTCCAATTTTGCTAATAGTAGACATGTTTTATTTATGAACACTTTTCTTCTGTATAGGTATTATTTTACTCATTATTATGTTATGAGATATTTTACATACGCATTGCATATTTAAACCAGTCTCATTATTACACATTTTAGTTAATTTCAAAACAACTGTAATAAAACATTTATAAATTCTCTACGTAGTGAGATGTCTTAAATATTTTCATTATATATTATTATAATGAAATGATTGATGGCTATATTGTTTTTTAACGTGGGTAGCAATTAGCTACATTATCTATTACAAAATTGTCTACAACTAATTGATCATTCATTGTTACAACCAGCGGCGTAGCGTGCCTTAAGGGGGCCTTGTATCAAAATTTTGTGGTGGGATCACAAGTTTTTTTTAGAAACACCTGAAATGTCCTTTTTTTAGATGTTGATTTTTTTTTGAAAAGCTAGCTTTTTAGGATGTACGCATATTAGGGGGCCTCTTAGCTTGGGGCCCCGTATCATTGATACGACTGATACGCGGGAGCTACGCCCCTGGTTACGACCTCAAGTCAAATTTGCGAATCGTGATTACATTGTAGACGACTTATGATCGCGAGGCAGGAAGTAATTTCTCATAGTAATGCGCTTCCTACGAGTCAGCCATTTTCACAATGGGTGAGCATTGGGGTTACATGTTCAAGGTATTCTTGGGTCGAATCGTGTTGATTATAAACAAGTTTTCATGCAACCTGTCTGTTTGATACTTTGAAGATGTAGATTTATTTATTACATTAGATTTACCTTTTGTTGAGTGCCACTATAAAGATTTTTGTAAATGTCATATTTCACTTAAAAAATTGTGAGAGGCCTTAAGATTTTTTGTGATATTTATAATATAATAAAGAACGATAATTAAAAATTTAATTTGCATTAGTTTCTGCTCCTTTTTGTATAAATAAATATCTATTCATACGTTGTCAACATATCGATTTGAATTTTAATGAAATCAAATATGTACCTACACCAGTTACAGATATGCTACGTTTGTTGCGGAAGCTTACTGTATAGGTACCTACTGTCCATATGACGTGTCTACTCGTTTACCTTCCTAGAGTCTATAATAAAATCGATAAATTTACGTTTAATCAAAGCCCCAATTTAAAACTATTTTGACATGTTATGTAAGAAAAATATTCGGCACCAATAATGAATGCTTATTTTGTTTATATTATCATACACCTTGATGTCAGAGTAAAATCAGCATTTACATTTACGGTCATGACCATTCTGAGTGACTACGCAAAAATAAAACAAAGGTGCTTCAATAATGACGGCCTTGCCTCGCCTGCGATTGGCCAATTTTGTGCTTACGTTGCTAGAAAGCTGGCTTTCTTTAATTGCTATTGGTTAATGGTTTCCATGATAATAAGACTTTTCTATGAATTATTTATTATTTATTTATTTATTACAAAGCTTGTTTGAAAATATTGATCACTTACAATTCTACGCTCTAGCTCAGTATTTATGAAATTATGAAAGTAAACATCTTAGCAAATCCGATAATGATGAATAACAAATTATTTAGCAAATTTGCAACTCGTGAACAAGGTGTACAAACTGTAATTTGGCATGCTAAGATAAATAATACAAAGCTTCGTCTCGAAAATAGGATTCATATTTCGTTGTGTTTTTATTTTGCAAGTTTCATTTGCAATTTGTCATACAACGAACAATTTTAAGCGGCATTTGCCTTCTGACGCTTTCACTGCGTCGCGCTACACTTAAATTTACGTCATCGCTGTTATAGCAATTATATGACAACGGACCAGTGGGCGGGGCTTAAAAAACATGGCTACGTATTGTGTGCAACAAAAGAATTAACCATAAGTTTACATTGAATTAGTGTCATCAATTTTAATTATTTATGTTTTCTATAAATGATTTTTTTCAATTTGTTGGATCATGAATGGATTAATGAATCCTCATTAATATCATTATGTTTTTTCACAGTATCCTTCTTTAAACTCCGATTTACTAGACGCTGATGTCGTGCCTCTATATTTTTTTTAGCTTTATTTGATTCTCTAGCAGAGCTTGGTAGATTACACGATGGAACACATGTTTTTTTTAAAGTCATCTTTTTAGTAATAACACCTGAAAAACAAATTTTTCAATTAGTTTTAGATTTATATTTACATTTATATTTGAGGTTAAACATTGTCAACTTACTTGGTACAATAAAATCATTCCTTTGAAAATGTAATGAACACACTCTCATATGCGGATTTATATTTTTCAATATTAAAGCACGCTGCCAGGCTTTACATCGATCTACTTTTTCTTTTTTTCCGAAATAATTTTCAACATAAACAAAACTGCTACCAGGTTTAGGTATAGCATGAAAACTAACTTCTAAATTCGTATGAGATTTACTACCACAACCGTTTACCGCACAATAAACTCTACTTTTATTTTTAGTACGAAATTTTAAAGAATTTTTATTAATTAAAAAAAAAATTGTTTTTAATAGATTCGGTAATATACTTGTGTACTTAAGTGCACACTAAAACTAGTTCTTTTTTTGAACACCAGGTGTCGTGACCAAAGTGGTCCGTTGTCAATATCATCACGAAATGAACATCTGAGTAAGTGGCACATTGGCGCACTGGGTTTGTATAATGTGTCATTTTCATTGTTTGGCCCGTGTTTACCAAACAGTTTGTGAGATATTGAAGAGTTTCTGTCTGACCTTTTATAATCCAAAACCAATTGAATTATAGTTAAACGATACATATTAACTTTACTACTTTTATTTAGCGTTCGTTCTCATACTTTTCAATTATTATACTTTTATACATATATGATATGCATAAAAAATAATTTATTTTCTAATTAAGCGTAGCAAATGAAATTTCACGTTATGTTTGGGATCGCTTTATGTCTTTTGTGTCATTTTGTGGGTCACGTTACCCAATCATATCCTCAGGTTACGGTACAAAGTGCGAAATGTTTCATAATAAGTATGAAGAATGTGTACAATGTACATACGAAAAATGTGGTTATGACATATAAATTAGCTATCTCACTTTATTTAATGTGACTTTCTTATTTTTTATTATTCATATTGTATTCATTTATTCGGTGGTTTTTACACAAGCTTTTGAAGTGAGCGATAAGTATATCTATAATTTTTAAATTTCCAACGTGTGTATCATATTCGTTTTCAAATGGATACAGGTACCAATGTGACATCGGTCTGATGATTTTATATGGTTCTTAGCTAAGTGTAATATCGACGACATCATTTCATCGACTTGGAATTAGTATCTATATATGGATCTCAATCAATGTACATACTTATTTATTTAAAAGTTTAATTATTTTTTATCATCGAAAATTAAAAATGTATATTTTTATTGAAAAACTCATGGTACCATTAAAAATCACTTTTTCCGAAATTTGTAGACGCTGAAAGGTCAAGCCAAATAAATCTAAATTGTAGAGTCGCTTTAGATGAACATTGCAAAGCTCTCTACAATTAAGGTTCTAAATTGCTCCACTGGGTGCTATTACAGATTTTTAACAAAAAACGCTATTTTACGGTACCATTTTAACTCAAAGCAATTACACGTGAGAACAAAGTAATATCTTAATTTAAAGATAATATATTCAGTTCTACGATCATCTTATAAGAATTGTACGACGTCATACAAAATTGTCGCTGAAATACGATTTTCCCAGCACAATGATCGCATAAAATGCAAAAAAATGGGGTCTAAAACGGTACAATTTTAAGAAAATTAAAAGCCTAATCTATCTTCTTACCTATAAATTATTGAGGGATATATAGTCCTTTATAGATTCTGATAATTTTTTTGTATCTAAATAAAAATTTTATTTCAATTATTAGCTAAATTAAAAATACTTGTCGATTTCTTCATACATTTTGCTCTCGCGGGTCGTCAGACCGCGCTCAGAAGCGCTCTTGGAAGGACGGGTGTATCGCTCCTCGTCCCAAAAATAAAACGAATTAGAAAAAGATTATTTTGCGTGCACTGTCGTTTTCGTGATTTGAAATATTTGATACTTTATAAGAGTAAACTGTACATAAGTTTCATATTCCAATTATTTGTAATTTAAAATTATGTTTTAAAAATTACCTTGCCTGAGATGCTCTTTTTTATGGGTTGTTGAATAGATTGGTGGGGTAAAACAATTCAAGATGGCGTCGACGAAAATTTGACTTTTTTTCGTGATGGGTGTCATTTTCATAGTTTTTGGGGTAGATATTAACGAATATGAGGTCAAAACTGAAATCCAAGATGGCGCCGACGAAAATTGTACATCTTTTCGTCATGGGTGTCATTTTCATGGTTTTTGGGGTAGCTATTAACCAATATGAGGTCAAAACTAAAATCCAAGATGGCGCCGACGAAAAATTTGACATATTTTCGTCATGGGTGTCATTTTCGTGGTTTTTGGGGTAGCTATTAACGAATATGAGGTCAAAACTAAAATCCAAGATGGCGCCGACGAAAAATTTGAAATATTTTCGTCATGGGTGTCATTTTCATGGTTTTTGGGGTAGCTATTAACGAATATGAGGTCAAAACTATAATCCAAGATGGCGCTGACGAAAATTTGACTTTTTTTCGTGATGGGTGTCATTTTCATGGTTTTTGGGGTGGCTATTAACGAATATGAGGTCAAAATTATAATCCAAGATGGCGCCGACGAAAATTTTACATCTTTTCGTCATGGGTGTCATTTTCATGGTTTTTGGGGTAGGTATTAACGAATATGAGGTCAAAACTATAATCCAAGATGGCGCCGACGAAAATTGTACATCTTTTCGTCATGGGTGTCATTTTCATGGTTTTTGGGGTAGCTATTAACCAATATGAGGTCAAAACTAAAATCCAAGATGGCGCCGACGAAAAATTTGACATATTTTCGTCATGGGTGTCATTTTCATGGTTTTTTGGGTAGCTATTAACGAATATGAGGTCAAAACTTTAGTTGGTCGTCGAATTTCAAGATCGCGTCATGGTAATACTGTCGCGTTATGGAACAAGGCGGCGATTTTGGTATCTATGAATCTCGCCAAAGAAGTTTCACTCCTGACACGTTTTCTCGTCACACACGTTCTTTTTTATTTTATTCTCTTCGTTTAAATGTTTTAGATAAACTTTATTTTAAATAAAGTTAAGCGAATATATTTAAAGTTAATAATATCTGTCAGAATATTAACACAGATGATGATTGCCACAGAGTTGCGTTTTATATTACATTTCTAAATATGCATTTCAATGTTCTTTAAAATTGTTTTTTTTTTTAAGACTTTCTACAAAACTGTGGTTGTTAACGTTTTTGTTATTTTATTTAAGTTTACTTTAAAGGAGTAAGAAAAATATACCTATTTATCGAGGGTTACATTGGGGATTTGGTAATACATAGCTGTCTCAAAAACCTTGAAAATGACACCCATGCCGAAAAGATGTAAAAGTTTCGTCGACACCATCTTGGATTTTAGCTTTGACCTCATATTGGTTAATAGCTACCCCAAAAACCATGAAAATGACACCCGTGTCGAAAAGATGTAAAATTTTCGTCGGCTCCATCTTGGATTTTAGTTTTGACCTCATATTGGTTAATAGCTACCCCAAAAACCATGAAAATGACACCCATGTCGAAAAGATGTAAAATTTTCGTCGGCGCCATCTTGGATTTTAGTTTTGACCTCATATTGGTTAATAGCTACCCCAAAAACCATGAAAATGACACCCATGACGAAATGATGTCAAATTTTCGTCGGCGCCATTTTGGATTTTAGATTTGACCTCATATTGATTAATAGCTACTCCAACTCCTTGAAAATGACACCCATGACGAAAAGATTTCAAATTTTCATCGGCGCCATCTTGGATTTTAGTTTTGACCTCATATTGGTTAATAGCTACCCCAAAAACCACCCACATTTGCAAATGTGTTTGCTACTTAGGAAAAGTTCAGATTTAAAGATATAGGTAATGTGACGAATTTAATTTATTTCATTCCGACTGTTTCTCGGAATAACATACATTTACTAAGAATTGCATACAATGCCGGGTTTAATATATTGCCGGTAACATAATATTATGTATGATAATAATTATTAAAAAAGTATTTTATACATTTCTTAAAAAGCTTCGATATTGTATACAATAATACAATTCATATTCAAATTGTTGTAAAATAGTCACACTTTTTTAAGTTGGTTGAATACACTAAAATACTTATAAGGATCGTACCTACTAATAAAAGTAACAAAATGAATTTTTAAAGTTCCCAGTAATCTTCTGGAATCAATTTCAATAAAAATATAAAAAAAATAATATCAAGTATGAAGATGATCTATAAAATGGATTGCGCTATGTTTACGTGAGCGTGATGTCCCGCGAACCACGTTGCGACGTTAAATACCTAAATTTGAGTAACGCAGATTTGTGACAGCGTCCTTAAAAGGGAAATTTAAAAGTAACCTTGTCAATACATACCCAATATCTGACGAAATTGTCTTGTATTTTTCTCTTTTCATTTCAACGTTCCGAGAAGCGATGCGCCTCAGGTCATTTCACAACATACTGGCATTATTTAAAATCATAGAGTACACAGTCACCATATTATCACTTGGTTAACACACGAGTTATATCACTAACACATAACTGTTCAACCTGAAAAAAAGAAGAAATATTTCAGTTGGTATAAATTTTGTAATATTATGTTTGGTGCATTTTGAACTAAAGCGATTTACATCATACAGGATTATTATGAGAAAAAGCATTTATTTTTGTATAGTTTTTAGAATCAGATAATTCAAATACGATTTTTTAATTTGTATGCATTCTACTCATATTAGGTATGTACGTGAAAGTATATAAGAATGTATGGATGTTTGTTACTCTTTGACGCAAAAATAGCTCATCGGATCTCTATGAAATTTGTCACAGAGATAGATAATAGTCTCGATTCGCACACGGGCTACTTTTTATCCAGGTACCATGGCAGAGAAGCCGCGAGATCCAGCTAGTATTGTATATGTTTTGTTGCCAAAACTCAAACATTATAAAGGTCAAATAATACTTTAAAAATTTAATTTAACGTCTGTATAGCTTGAGGTCTGTTTCGAGATTTAATACGCTTTTTATTTTTATAGAGACGAATAATTAGCATTCAACAGGGGTCAATTATATGTATTTACAAATAAAATAGAGACAACGACAATGCCACCTTGTTGATGAGTGATTTTTCTTACTTATATTTTAATCATTCCATGGTTCATTAAATATTCGTTTGATATAATATTATATATGCGTAACTATAAAACTTTTATTGCCTATATGTCTATGCTTTACCACTACTATTTTAGAGTTAAGAATCTTTACGACTTCTAAACTACGTAGATAGGAAAGTATTTTAAAACCTTCAACGTGATTCAGTAATAAGAGGCCGTTTTAGTAGCGGGTAGCCTTTGTTAGGACTGGCTAGACTCGCTTTGTCCTGGTACAATATTGACTCTGTCGCAATTTTGTCTTTTTCGCAATCTAAACCTTTAGACTAACAACCAGGTGTTCGTGAGTGTCGTTTAAGAATTAATAGATATTAAGATATTTCGTAATATAAATATGCTATCTATTATTTTGCTGAACCAGCTCCTTGAACATAACTGAAGGGAGAAATCTATAAACTCATACACCTAAAATTTTGTTAATATGTTTCTAGATACACATTCTAGTTTCTAGAAAAGCTTATTGGTAGAGTCGTGAAGATTATTTTGCCAATTCACTCTCACTCCTTTTGATCGTTAGATGGTAAAATATCATGCTCATTAATGACTTACTTCTAAGCTGAATATTCAAAATTTTATAGTGAGCTTTTTTGAAATAGAAAGCTCAAGTGATTGCAGTCTATCACGTAACATAGAAACATAAAACTTATATGCATTCATTATTTTCGAATTAATTGTAAGTCGAGGAATTAAAAATACACAATTCGACTTTTAAGGAAATAATTGAATACTTAATGAATTTGGCGCCAGATATTCAATTGCAAAAGACGACCTTCATCTTTACGCCTATCTCAGGACCGCGAATACCATTTGCGCACAATCACCTGCTTCTAAAGTAACTAAGTATAATTACTCATTACTTTAATGGCTCTCTAATATCAGTCCGATATATTCTTTGTCACGACTCTTTCATAGTTCTATTATTAAGATGTTCGATCAAATGTACGTAACGTAACGTGTTACGATAACTTTACCAATATGTTAATGATGTGGGATGTCCACCTTTTTCATTTGTAATCTCATATACCTATATAACTAGTTGAGAAAGCTAACAATCGTGATTTATGACATGCAATATTTTGCAAGGCAGAGATCCAATCTTGATGATACTTTTTTCTGAACAACTTCGTTGAAAATTGTAACTCCGTTTTTTGTGTCCTTTCAAAAGAAAAATGTACGATGAAATCGAAAAAAGGGTGCATAAGTAAGTATGGGAATAAACAAATCGTCTTTACTTAAAACAATATTACCTATATTGTCGTTTTATATCTCGTACCTACACATAGGTTTTATAGCGCCAGATGTTTTTGCCATGGTCTATGTATTTCAAACTGAATATCAAAATTCCTGCATTGCCTATTTAAAAACGTGTGAATGAGTTTTCGTAAAAGTCAAATAAATGTATGAGGAAAACGAAAAAGTAAACGAGGCGACATCTCGGCCATGTTAGCTGCGTAATTTGCGCAAGAGCGGTCAAACATCGATCAAGCGGCCTTGCCCGAAATACTTGTGTGCCTCCTTCGTTAATTTTATCCGAATTACAAAAATAAGATATCCTTAAGGGAAGTGAAATAATTTTGTATAAATAAAGAATAAAATATAACGGAAACAAAGGTCAATTTTCTATATTTTGGCTGCACCACAAGGTGCCTCTTTACGTTAAAAAGTGTTTCATAGAGCGTGTAGCGCATAAATTTTATTGTTAAGCAATATCCATGAGAAGATACGGTAGCTAGGTAAAAGATGAGGTAATTATTTATATTCCAATTATAACTGCTAAGGTGTAATTTGTATAAAGTGAAAACGTTTTAACGCTGTGGAAATTGAAATTCTAAAATAAAAGAGCAGTTAAAAAAAATTAATAATTTTAAGAGCTGTATAAAATTCAATAAGAAATTTTATGACAATTTTTAACTTGTTTAGTTACAAACTAAGAACCTTTTTAGCTTTGTATAATTGTTTGTATATATGTTTATCAGCCACCTTATCTAATAAGGGTCGTTGGTGGTGCTACTTGGTAGCACAAAGACAATAATGTTTACGTCACAATACACATATTCTATTAGCTGTGGCCGAGGTAACAATCTATTGTTTAGACGTGTGAAATTGTATCACGCTGTGTATGCAACTTTAAATCATGTTAAAGGTATATTAACAACATGGAACACATTAAAAAGTAGAACAAATTATATTATGTTGTTACTACTGTTAACCGTGAATTCTCTGCATTCTGTGTAATATTATTCAACTTTTTTTAAGCTATTGCATAGCTTCTATCGCGGGCCTTGAGCGCGGGGACCGAATCGAGAAATTCCGTAACGAAAAAACCTCACGCTCCCCACTCCGACGGGCTCGGAGGTGTGGCTTGAAGGCATGCTATGCAATATCTTTACCGCGGCAGTCCCCGAGTGCCACACGTCTTTTTTTAAGCTATTACATAGCTTCTATCGCGGGCCTTGAGCGCGGGGACTGAATCCAGAAATTTAGTAACGAAAAACCTCACGCTCCCCACTCCGACGGGCGCGGAGGTGTGGCTTGAAGGCATAGCATGCAATAGCTTTACCGCGGCAGTCCCCGAGTGCCACACGTCTTTTTTTTTTCTTTGTGGAAGGTCTTATTGATTGCTGTCCTGAATGTATACAAAGTGCATTTTTTAGGCATTCTATATTCTATTAAATTATCGACTTTTATGTTATAAGGAACTCTTTCTTTATTTTCATTAGTAATTTCCCAAATTTTACTCCATCCTCAATAAATGTGACATGGGCAATGGGCATTCTGCAATAGGTATTTGTACTTTTTCATTATTTAGTTCCTATAATAAAGTTGTGATAAGTACCTATACTTACGCTTTGTAGTTGGATATTGTAACATTATAATCATGAAGGGTTTTCTAGTAAGTTATACATAAATAAAACATCCTGTTGAAAGTTTTAAAGATGAACGATAAGTATTGTCAGTATACATTTTACTCAAATGTCAAGATCGTAAGCGCAGCGTCGCATTATAAGTTTTGCAATGCTGGCGACAGTGAAGTTAGCGGCGTGTCGACTGTCGACCGAAACAATGGCCATTGATTATTTACGAAAGCAATTGTAATCGCAGCATGATAAAATTTTAAACGAAAGAGATTAGGTAATCCGAAACAAATCATATCGTGTCTGAAAAAATCGAGGATTTATTAATGACAATCATAATTAAGTATTAATTATTAAATGTTAAACCATCACTCAAGTCGAGTAAACTGTAAGAATAAGTAACTGATAGTTTGCTTGCAAAAATATTAATAGGTTTCTAGGAAAATATTAAATTATACGCCGCCGCGCTGAGGCCTGACGCGCTGCTATGAATATGTGCGATGACATTATACGTAACATAATTACTTTTTAGTTGAAATGGATGTCGATGTCTATGATTTCTAACTCTACATAGACATACATTTATACGTATGTGGTATTATTATATGGCTTTTTAAAATGTTTTAAGGAAATACCATATCATGAAACAGCAACACGGTTGCTCAGAAATCATTGTGAACATATTTAACAATTATTACAATTTGACAGATAGGTACAATATGTTTTTCTAGAAAAAAACGATGAATTATAATAACATTGGTTATCCATTGATTACACGTAACGTTTAGATTACTTTATGCTTTTTTAAATGATCCCAATCAATCAGTGTTAAATATTAAACAAATTAGTTTGACATTGTGATAATTTCGAACTCCATATGGATAAAGACGGAAAATTACAGTCGATGCATTCATGTTCTTGGTAATTGCCTATTTCAAATAATATTATTTTAATTTTAAACTTGTTCTATTTACTTTTTTTTATTCTATAGATTCAATAAACTTGAACATTGAAAAAGCATACGGTTCATTAAAAGCTTTTAAAGGAAAACAACAATCAAGTTAATAACCATCTTTGTGATATAATGGATGGTCTATAATTAAATACGTGTTTTTTGTTCAACTGAAGACTGATGTATGTTATATAATGAATACTCTGTCTTTACTAGTCAATTGTGTGTAGATATAATATGTTATTATGTTTTTGTAAATTGATGAATTGTGAGATAAAACGTAAAGTGTACTAGCGTTAAATTTTAATGGATTTGTAAATCAATTCTCAAGTTCAAACTCAAAGCGTGAAGTGAATACTTATAGTCAAAGAAGTAATAACATGCATCCGCGCTGGAAATATAATAATTCAAATGAGAAGTGCTGTAAATTGTTTAATTGGGGGCAAGGATTTCGGCTCGTGTATGCAAAACGGTGCGCAACCTTAAGGGGGATTATTCACCTGTGGTTGTTTACGGATAGAACTCCTTACTGGTCCGTTGTGTGACGATGTCATTACATAGTGTCAATAAGTGCACGCACTGTGTGTAAGCACCACATTATCACTAGGAAACAAGCAACGATTGCGTAATGTTTGAGGTCGCCGGTAGAGAGCGCCGTCGCCGCGCGATCAATGAAAACTAAAGTCGCGCTAACCTGAGCCCGCGCACCTCTGAACCTGCGTGCAACGAAAGCGCGGGGGAAAGAGACGAACATTCATTTCTTTCTTTCACTCGTGTCGCGAAACGGCTTTCTTAACGTCAGCAACATAGGAGGTTTTCGGCGACTTTACTAACTTTTAATATATTTGTTAGTTATTATATCCAAGAGACAATTTTATTTAAATTACACAAGATTAAAGAACCACCCCCCAGATATAAAAGTAACTATAATGACTAACTGTTAAATTCATAAGAATAGGTAGAGCTAACATTTTTGTATCTTTAAAAAGTCATTCCATCATGTAATTTTTCATAAATAAATAGCTAGCTAAAGTAAAAGTTTTATTATACAAAACGTACACCCAACGTTATGCTAAATTTATGTAACATTCTTTCGAACTCATAATGTAAATAAAAACATAATGAGTGATAATGAATGCCATTTTGTAATTTACTTCCCTGTCAGTGGTATGAGCGCTAGAGGAAATACGCGCATGCCTATATTACTTGCTCTGTGGCGCATGCACCCGCGCGCAACGACAGCTCTATAAGTTACTATACGAAATATACTAGTTTTTTAATTCCAAAAGCTGCGTAAGCTACATTTAATGTTCTTATGGTTGCAGTATCTTGTTACTATTTCAAAATAACCTTAAAAATAAAGTTATATATGGAAGTAGATGATTATAAAAATAAAATCATGCAGCGAAGAGCCGTAAGTTGTATGCAAATAAGCTGTATGTGGCCTAGCTGTGACAAGCACATTTTAGCCTGTTTTATCTCGATGAAGGATGACTATAATATTCTTGGCGGATACGAGAAGTGGGTTTTAACAACGTAACGGTAGTCAAGTAAAGATTTTATCTTAAAAGCCGGTATATTTATGCCGACATTTATGTTTAACAGACAGTTATTCTTAAAATCAAATTTAAATTTTTAAAACAACGTGGAATAAATTTTTACTCAAAAACCATTTATAAGATAACTTAATATAATGCAAGTAATCAATAAATTAAAAGCGAAAGATTCAAGTCAGGAAGTACTTTATACGATCCCGCCAATATAATTTCCTTACTATTTAAAAATGTAATGCATTTTATGTGTTTTGTGTATTATTTACACTCTACAGTATTCTTTGATCTATATTGATGTACTGAAAAGATAATCGATGTTTAAGTGTATGGATCTAGGATATATAGGCTACCTACCGTTCTACCGGTACAAGTTATTTTGCTCTACCTGGAAGTGCTTCGGCTCTCTCTAGCGGTAGAGTCACTTGTGTTGGTCGCTTATTATGTCTCTTAAAAAATTGAACGTCGTCTACATTGGAAGCTCTAGTAGGAAGTATTTTTTACTATACAGTTTATTTATTTTCTGTGTAGTGATTAAAGAAAGCCTTAAAACAATCAAACGCTATTAAAGCTTTTAAGCATAGACCTTACATACAACATTATTACTTTGTAGTTTGTACGCTGTGAAAATTGTTTTTTTTTTAATATTCATTTTCGCTCGCTTAATGTAACCTTCGGGTTGTTTTAACTGGTACGAAATATGAGCAGATTATATAACTTGTGGACTTGTGGTAAACAGAGCGTGTAATTTTAAGACAAGATTATGACCATGGATCATTAATTTATATGTTCACAATAAGGTACGTGAGTCATAATAATATGTAGACAAATCAAGTCACAAAATATAGGTCACTTTAGGACAATATTTAGCACATACGTATAAACTTCAGTTGGTGGAGGTTGTGTAAAAAATTAAATGGGTAAAAAAAACACTGTTTTCCTTTGGTTTTCCTTAATCGTACTACTGTCATCTTTTGTTCTAATTTTAAAGAATATCTTATGGTAAGTTTGAATCTCCTGTATATAGTTTAATATAGACTGTTATATGGTTTAAAAGGCATTTTTTAAATTTGGAAACAAGGGCATTCCAACACTTGATACTTAGGTAGGTTCGTTTTGTATCTGATGATTATTTTAACATTTGAGTACATTGATAATCCTATTTTACAAGCTCTTCTAAAAAATATTCTCGTTAGTTCTAGATCCGATTTACAAGATAGATAAGAATTAAAAACTTGATATTTGATGAGATTAGTGCGATATTATGTCACAATAATGAGAGCATCGACCCGTCACGCTCGTCTCCGGCTTCCACTCTCCATTCTATAAGCATGAATTTATGACTTAAAGTATTGATGAATTCAGGTATTTAAATTTTACATTAGGTAGAGTATTTTCATAAGTACAGGTTCGTCTATTAAATATTAAT
This sequence comes from Colias behrii, assembly GCA_029959065.1. NCBI lineage: Eukaryota > Metazoa > Arthropoda > Insecta > Lepidoptera > Pieridae > Colias > Colias behrii. The sequence goes on from JARWMC010000013.1 coordinate 5,229,136, forward strand.
GTTTTAGGCAAAACAAGATCCTTGAGCTCAAATGAAACCTGTGTTAATTCACCTTTCAATAGTTTACAATTTAAATTAAGATAATGTTTAGAATGGAAGCTGTAATCTTTGTTATTAATTACGTCCTTGCCTATTTACTTACAATTTAACTGATCAATTCTCAAACATAAATGGGTAGACATTTAAGTTTCGATTATAGGTTTGTAATATATTATATACTAGAACTCGCAATTTAATACGAAATGGTTGCTCAAACCCTGCTCAGAAGTATTTAAAAGTAATTCCTATTTTCAAGGAATTAGTTGAAGCAAGTGACTATCTGTATTGGATGGATGTCTATTTCGTATGTGTTAGTAAGGTACCTACTTAAACTTGTTTAAAACCGATAAAATATTGAATTTATTCATTCCTTATTATATTCTAAGAATCATTTTAAAAATATCAATTACCATACCTATGAAACCATAATAAGTACATCTCCTTCAAATAACATAATTGGTTCATTTTGTTTTCATATTGAATATTTATCGTTATGCCCGGCATCTTAATAAATTGACTAATATGTTCTTACAACATATCATACCTACAGTAAGAAAAATAGAGGAGCGGTTACTTCTTTGATTAAAAACCAGGAACTTTTGTAATAATGAAGTAACTATTGTATAGGCTGGAAATGGATCCTAACGAACATTCAAAAACAATCTCGTTAAAGTAAAGCGTAGATGCCTATCAATAATAGAAGGTCGTAACGTAACTGTACGTACAATTTACGATGTTTCGCAACCGCGTACTGAATTCGAGTGGCGATTCGAGATGCAACAAAGGATAATGGATTTAACATTTCAAATTATGTTCGGCTTTAATTAAAATTCGAAGGGACTCATGATCCTGTCGTTTGAGTCACGTTGCACGACTCGTGTTCACGATCTAAAATCGTCACTTCGCAAAGATACATAAGTAAATACTGGTATGTAGCAATAAGATATTAACTAATACGAATATTTTATTTAATAGTATTGACTTTGAATGTTTGTTCAGTATGAATATACATATAATTGCCTTGTTGCGTAGTGAAACTGCCTCGCTGGTTTAGTGGTTAGTATGTTTTACTACAGAACGAGTGTCTGGTCCGGATCGTCGTTTCAGCCGTGGGACGTCCACTGCTGAATAAAAGCCTTCTTCAAGGATTTCCAGTACGACCGGCTGCCTGCATTCAGTGGCTCTCTGCCACACGGACTAGGTAGTCTGGTCCGGATACGATTATTGAAATTTTCGAATTTTAATAACAAGAGAGCCGGTGACGATGTTCTTTAGGTTTCCTCCCTATCGTAATATGAGACCAATAGTTTTGAGTTTGTGCAAATTCCTCTGCCTATAACAAATCGCAGCTTTCTGGTCTCTACCGAGATTGAGACTGTGGTTGAAATTCGGTCAGGAGGATGTTCTATAATGTGGGCTATAATACTTATGTGTTAAAATAGGTGTCATCATTTCTAATCACTCGGTGTCCGCATACCTATGTCGTCCGAATTAATATACTTTTTCGATCCGATATTCTTGGCTATATTGTTTATTTATAAGTGGCTTACAATTATTGATATAAATAAATACCAATTGGCAATTGCATGAACGTTATCGCAGTTGGAATATTAATAATCGCTAGAGATCTAGATATTACCTACTACATAAAAAATTGGCTTATTTTTATCCTAGTCATCTTCGTTACTTGCGTCGTTCTACGCGATTAAATTCTATACGGAACATGTATGTATGAGGTTCCGTAGCCATTCAAATTCTATGTATTTACAGCAAAGAGTATCATTTGTGAAGTAATATTATGTAATTATAAACGAACAGTAGAACAATGTGTCACGATTTTGCAAGGCTGGTGGCTGCGCTTTAACTGCCGGTCTTAAATTACATGCCATTAATAGGTATGTAATACAAGCGTGAATGAAGGTTTGGGAATTGCTATTATGTTCTGTTCTATAGTAGCTTTTGAATATTATAATTGTACGTGATTACGACCGATTATACGCTAGAGATAAAAAATAATTAATACATTGTTCAGAAAAATACTACTTCGTGAACAGGTGAAAAGTCTATAAAGGTTGTAATCATAACTTAATTGGAAATAAAACCACAGGTTGGGAACAATAAATGTATTTCATATCTTTTATTATTCACTAATAAAATACAAAAATCTACACCTATATTCTATCCAATATTATTTACATAGCATCTTCATAATTTTGTATCTATATTTTAATAAATAAAAAACTGCAATCTGATTGAGTATTTTGATTTAAAACGTTTTAATTAACTTTGTACATTCAAATGCAAGGTCGTTGTACTAGCTCGCAGATTTAGAGCAAAAATATAAGCATAAACTAGCAATAAATAATAAATTAAGTTTTAATGCGATTCATTTTTACATTCATTAATATGGTTTAGTCGCATGAGTTTCTGGTTTAACGTTTAAAATCTTATTAGTTAATTATGAAATTTTAATAATTAAAAAACAAATATGTGAACAGGTATAGGTATATAGTTGGCAGTGTTACATAGTGTTGTATGAAGTATAGCATCGGAATACTTATTATAGAGGTAAATGGCGGATCTAACTAATTTTAAGTGCAAAATATACAAAAGCATTTAGGTAAATATTTTATTACAGTTTCTATACATACAATTTTAAACTGATGATGGTTACTAGGTACTAAAGTTCAATAAAAAAAGTTATACATTTTTATGACCAAAATTGCAAATAAAATACACCATAAAAATATCATGACAAAAAAAGAAACAGTTTTTCAACATTGCATAAGTAATTTTTGTTTGAACAGACGATAGTTGAAAGTGTCTATTCTCCACAACACAGGGCACAACAATTTTTATATTTTGTAAAATTGTTTATATTACAAGCTAGACCCGCCAAAAGCATATATTTTCAGCCAAAATTCTCGAAGTGATGTATGAAGTAAGGCAAACGTCGTGTGCGGTTGACTTGCTCACACGCAGACATTATCGACTTGGTGAGCGGCCGCGGACCGCACGAGAACACGCCGATTTTTGATACCTATATGAAATAAAATATAGTAAAATAATTTAATATAAAATTGGTGTAAATAAACATATGGTGTTAAAATATGGAAACGATAAGTAGATTTAAAAGGTTGAAATCAGGACGTTGAATTTGTATGAGGCAAGAAGCAAGCGCCCTGACTATGTTGCTTTATACTTTGTAGAAATAGAGCATTAGGAAGAGATTTTGTCTTTAAGCAGTCTAGGTAAATAATAAATTGTACGAGAGATCTATCTCTCGATACATGTAGAGAACGACTTCTTTCTAACTATAAATGTAAATTTTTCATTTACGTCCCCAAGATCACCATTCTTAATTCATTGCATATCTATCATAACATACGAACAAGGAAGTAGCATTGGGGAAATTTCAGATGTAGAGTAATTTCGGAAAATTGTAAATTTAAATAATCACTAGTAACGTATTAATTTCATATTATTGTATTTACCACTTCATTCGGAATTACCCTAATGGACCCTACTTATTTTACATACTACTCATATAAAAAAAGACGTGTGGCACTCGGGGACTGCCGCGGTAAAGCTATTGCATGCTATGCCTTCAAGCCACACCTCCGTGCCCGTCGGAGTGGGGAGCGTGAGGTTTTTTCGTTACGGAATTTCTGGATTCGGTCCCCGCGCTCAAGGCCCGCGATAGAAGCTATGCAATAGCTTAATAAAAACTTACATAGCTATGTTTCTTCTGCACGAACTTAAGGAAGGAGGACATGTCAGGTCTACCGAAATGGTTGACCGCCTTCAGCCCCGTGAACATGGACGTGCGGGACAAGCGCTGGAAGTGGTTCTCGCAGATGTACTGGAAATTTGATAAATTCATCGGTATAGAGAATACAGGGTTAACACTTTTAATCGATATAGAGATAGATAGAAGAAGAGCAAAAATTATTATTTGAAACTAGATTTCCGCCCGCGGCTTCGCCCGCGTTTTCAAAGGAAAACCCGCATAGTTCCCGTTCCCGTGGGATTTCCGGGATAAAACCTATCCTATGTGTTAATCCAAGTTACCCTCTATATGTGTGCTAAATTTCATTGTAATCGGTTCAGTAGTTTTTGCGTGAAAGAGTAACAAACATCCATACATCCATACAACCATACATCCATACATCCATACTTACAAACTTTCGCCTTTATAATAGTATTAAGATTAAGTAGAGGTTTTGTGTAGGTAGTATACATAGTATAGTAATTGAAATTGTGTTGTAACAGCTTTAGCTGCCACCATACTGTGTTATAATTTGGAAAATAATGTAATATGTTTTGAATCTGAAAATATATATTTTTTACACGTTTTCATTTCAGATGAATGATGATTTTAAAAATGACTTATTGCAAAACATACGAAATGAGCTAAATTTTACTGAAAATTGTCAACATTTTATATAGAACGAAACTCGACAAAATTTGCAATAAAATGTCTGTCTTATCCTGTAATTTTATTTAATTTCCTACATACCATTATTTCAAATCAATCAAAATGATATGCAATTATGCAACTATATCCAATTCCATTTCCCAACAACCCCACCGGAATCTATTATAATTCTTCTAAACCCATCCAAATTAACAAAAACACCCACCAACATAGTAGTCCGTAAATCGAACTTATGGAAGAACTGCGTAATAAATATGTGTATCTCGAGCACGCTGGTGACGTCCTTGCGCTCCACGTCACGTAACACGTCGATGAACCACTCGAAGTGCTTGTGGGACGGACAGATCCATAGGAAGTATACCTGGATATAGGAGATTTTTAAAAAATAATAATTGTAAATGAAAAATATAATACTCGTAAATGAGGAAAGGAACGAATATGTCAAATGAAAAAGCTTAAAAAATAGAAGAGTTTTATATATGTAGATGGGACGGATTGTTGAAAGCAGTACGCGCGATTATAATACTACATATTATAATATGTGTCGTTATAATGAGATATCATCATAGTCATCAGCCCATTATGTTCCCACTGCTGGGAAAGAGCTTCCCGTAAGGGATATATGAGATATATTAGATTAAAATGCAAAAAAGTACCTATTGTATGAAGATATTCATTTTATATTTTTAAGATCTAGATTAGGGAGGGAACTGGAATTATTTGCATTTTGTTCCTTAGAACTTAGTATTAGGAAGGGTATAAATTGGAAGTATTTGCATTATGTTTTATGGTTATATTAGTTAACAACCATGCATTAAAAGTTCTTCATTTGTCAGTGCAACATGTTACACTTAATAATTAAAGTTATTATTAAAATATACCTATTAAAGAAAATATGTACATACATTAAAAACAACTGACCTTCTTACAAGCAACCCCCGAGTACCTATTGGTAGAGGTCCCGAACACCAAGTCATTGAGTATAGACGCGTAGGGCGTGACTCCAATGCCTCCTCCCACCATCACCGCTACTTCGAACTTGTACCAATCTTGGTTCCCACCGCCGAATGGACCTTGTATCCTGTGTCCAATAAATAATTAATATTTATTTATTTGTTTATTTGTATTCAAAGATTCTAAAACATTGGGCCGATTTAATATTGTGTTCACGAATAGCAAGCTAAATTATTAAGAAGTAACATAGGCTATATTTTATTCGTTTTTATCCTGTGTCAGTCCGGACGGAGCCGCGACGAGCTGCTAGTAAATTCTAAACATAACTGTACATAATATTTGTATATAAAAAAATCATCGACATAAAGTACAGCTAAAAACCAGTTTCACCACTTTTTGATAATTGACACTTTTTGACTAAATTCTCTTTTATTTTAACTTACAGATTTGCTAAGTACTTGTATTATTTCAGGACTACATAAAATAACTGAAGATCTTTTTAATATTTCAAAATATTTGACCAAAAATAGATTTGTAATATTTCGTTCCATTTGAAATTATTTACAAATATCAATACGTCTCGTGAACAATCAAATAATAGAAAATATCTCTTTCAAAAGTCCCTAATATTGAAAACGCAATATTTGTCACGGTAATTCAGTAGCAAAATATTAAGAAAGAAATATTTAGAAACCGGGTTACATAAAGTAGCCATCGCTCAGTTGTCACGAAAACTTGCCAATATTTACATTACATAATATTTAACAAGTTAAATATAATATTTTGAGTATGATATATTCATAATTTATTATTGCAAATATATTGTGTAAGAAGTTGAAGGTGAGAACTACCTAATGGGATGTTATGGTCAAGCGAACTAAATCCTTGACCACTGAATAGCCGCGTCCAGACCGGCTCGGGCTCGCGAGCCGTGGCACCCGAGCTAATTGTGTAAAGTTCCGAGCCGCGCTCGCGAGCCAAGGTGAGCCGGTTTGAGCATTCAGTTTCTCTCCGTATAACAATGGAAAACCACGTATTATTAGATGCTGCGGCGCTTGTGTTGTCTGGATATATCATAAAAAAAAGAAAAAAGAAACGAAAACTGGATTAAAAAATTGTACCAAAACCGAAATTTTTATTTAAATGATCTGGATCTTTCGAATCCCATAACATTTTGAAGCTTCCGTAAAGTTGTATTAAGCGAATACTGTCTTCTTTATCCATTTTTGATTCTGGCTCGCGAGCGTTACGTCCGTCCACACCGGGCGAGCAGCTCAGACTGAGCCGCCTTTAAGCATCGGCAAAAACCGACAACGCATGGCTCGGGGCCGAGCGGCGCTCGGCCGAGCCAACGTGTGCCCGAGGAAGCCCGAGCGCCGTCCACACCGGCCGAACTATTGGCTCGCGAGCGGGACTCGCGAGCCGCGCTCGGTCGGTCTGGACGCGGCTATTGAATTTCCTAACTAAATGTTTACAAGTTTAAACTCTAGAAGAATCTTTGAATTTATTTAACGTTTAAAGATTTCCGCAATACTATGAGCAAGCTTTTGAGAAAGTTTATGAATTATAAATTTAATACGGTTGAACGCGATAATCTCAGGAACTACGGGTCTGATTTGAAAAATTGTTTCCTTATCAGATGGCCCATTATTCAAGGAAGTCTATAATATCATGCTACAAACAAGAGGAGCGGAGCAATGCGAGTTAAACTGCGGGTCACAACTAGTTATTTATAGTATTTTAAGAATTAGTACTTTTACAGAAGGCCATCAAAATATTTGCAAATTGCGGTCTATTGGACAAAAAACATTTTTTTTTGTGCTTACCTAATTTTTGGTTGAGTTTCCGGATTATAATTGCAAGGATCGAAGTAGTTCCTCAGTTTCCAAGTCCAGGGTCCTTGCGCTTTGATGTGACACGAGAGGAAGTTCTCGTGAGGGGCTGATGTTAGTGTGAAGGAATGGTACTCTTCCTTTTTGAACGCGGTGCATGATAGACGGACCCATTGACCTAAAATATTTGTAAATTTAAGACTTAGATTACAAAATAAAAGGCAGATAGAGCATGACAATCATCCATCGCCCTTGTCAAAGAAAATACGAAATCAAAAACGAATACGAACCTCCGCCAGTGCTATAGCGATTCTAGTGTCATGCAATACGTCAAAAGGGGTTTGCTATTTTAGTAAAAAATTGCTGTCTTGTGATATTAAAACGCTGTAAAATTTGTTCCCGAAAACAAACAAAAAGATAAAACATCGTTTTACAGGTTTTCTGTAGATTATTTGGCTTATTTAATTTTGTATACAAATAATAATTTTACATAAACGAAGGAATACAAAACTTCAACGTATGCTGCCAGTATTTTGAAAATAAATTTGCCATTTTTATGGGTAAAACGGTAAAATGGTTAAAAGATCTTCGGGGTAGTGCTGTTGGATTTTTCGATCGAGAATGTGATTATTTGTAGAGGTTTGTAGAGGTTGTGCAATAAAGGTTCATGATCATTATTAGATAATTTTAATAAGCATAATACTTTTTTTTGTTACTTTTATATAGCTTAAAAACGTCAGAGTCGTTTTCGCCCGCGATTTAATTCATTTGAACTCCGTGATGGATATGACAAAATTATTATTATTCAGGAATTATATTAATTTATTATCCAGTAAAGCAGCTAACAATGTGGATGTCGTAAGGTGTCACTGAAAATCAGTGTTAAGGTATTATGCCTCAGGTATCCTGAGTGGCTTCCTTTTTTAGCGCGTTTTCTTGTGTGTTTTCTATTACCTATAATTATTCATAATTATTTACAATGCTATTGTTGTGTGTTTGTGTGTATTGGAATAAATGGTTTGTTTGTTCTTTCTTTCTAAAAATAAAATGTCCCGTGTTCTCGACTAAAAACTACCGCTATCCGCATTCCTATATTTTGAATATAAAAAATAATATAGGTAATCATTGTAATTTTGAAACATTTTTTTATGTAATTTATTTAATTAAAAATTTATCATTTATGTAACAAAATAATTTTTATAATACATATTATAAAAAATAATCATAAACAAGATATATAAGAATAAATTAGCTGTCAGGTTTTATTAAAATTAAAACCTGACAGCTAATTTATTAGCCAACGTCACTAACACCACTACCATAATAATTCAGATGATTGCCACGTCACCTCATAAATCAAAATCGGTTCAGCGGTTTATACTGCAGGGCGTGCCAAAGAAATATTATACATAGATACACTCGAAAAACATAACCCTCTTTCTTCCGTAGTCGGGGAAAATTTTGGGAAAATTTTCAATATCTGGTAACATAACACCCACACAGAAGCACCGTGTACGTACAGTGCAGCGGCGAAATGACAGCACACATAGCTTTATGGAAATGACGATATATTATTCGGTTTAGTTCGGCAACGCTCCATCTGTCTTTTATTTTGTAATCTAAGATTTAAGATATGATAAGAAAGAAAACATAAAGAAGATAGAATACAGTCAATAATTTTGACAATGTTTTGTGTCTTATTTCTTGGGCATTGATACTAATTTCATCTATTTTTAATAAAAAAAACGACTGCAAATTGTAAATTACTTAATGAAAATATGAATTGGGAAGGCATGATATATTCTTCTCACCTGATAAATATTTAAGATTTGGTGGTCTGTAGAACTTAATTTTGATGACGTCTGATGGAAGCATTTCTGTTTCCAACACATCTAATGCCAAATATTCCGTACGTAGCGACACCACCTGTAGAAATACAATAAGTTGCTATGAAATAACTAAAATATAACTATATGTATATTGCTGGATCCATCAACCCTGCCATCTATTCTCCAAGAAGCAAATTTTATCAACCAATTTATATATATATTTTTTATTTTAACCAATAAATTACAATCTGACAGAATTTAGAAGAGAAATCCTGTCCCAATTAACACGAAAAAAAAACACAAATTAACAACATACGCGTACAGCGCCGCGTGCAGCGAATGTGCGCGCCACCACCGAATACCGAACCTCACACACAAAAAACTCACCTTATCCAATATATAAATGATCGCTGGTCCTAAGAAGAAGATCCAGAATCTCGGTGGGCCAGTCAACCTCGCGAGTCCATGTACTAAACATAGTGCATATAGTCCCACGTGCAATGAGTGTGCGCGCCAGAACCACGGGTAAGCGCGTGCGCGGACCGTGGGGTGCGCGAACACGAAGATCAGGCACATTAGTATGAACAGCGCTACGCCTGTTACGCCTGAGGGACAATACAACAAATCGCTATTAATAGAACTAAGTACAGGAGTTGAGGTAGGGGGAGAAGTTTAATGTGTTACATTTATACGTTTCGTAATTATTAATAATACAAAAGTAAGGTCAGGACCAGACATCTAAATATTTATTAATATTTGCTTTGAAATAGACAAATCTTTTTATGTAGACTCTGTTTGCAGCAACTACGGTAAATAGTTCTGGGGAATTGTGAAACGAATCAACTTATTTCTACGCCAATTACTTATAGGATAAAATAGGTTATTAATTTGTAAAGTCAGGATAAATTGTAGACTTAAATAAATGCTCGCATATTTCATTAGTTTGTTTAAAATAACAAATAAAGAAATTAGACAAACTTATTACATTTTCGAAAGGTAAATCTCACCAGTAACAGTCTGGAACACCCAATAAGTAATGCCGGGTCGGAAATCCGAAGTGAAATGCACTTCTTTGGTCAAACATCTCAAGTTCTCCACGGGCTGAGTGGACACGTGGTAGAAGTTGACCAAGTGACCCGCTGTGTGCAGGAGAGAGAAGAATAGAGCGGTACAGGCTACTATCTTGTGGAATTGGATGCTGGAGTCCAGGGGAATGTATTGTTGGATGCTGAATTCCTGGAATCGATGGAGAATGTTGAATTCGAGTCTGATTCTTTGTATATAGAAGGAACGACGATAGATTAACAAGTTCAAACTGTTCAGCAGAAGAGGAGATTATTCCATCATTCGTTTTTGGTAAAGCTGTTTTAGAATCATCTTTATGTGTTAGCTTTAAACGTGACAAGGACTTATAAAAATAAAATAAAATAGTTGCTTGTTTAGAAATTTATAATGTTTTAATATTTGGAGCACTATAGAAATATATTCTTTTATCACCTTTTTATGATAGGTATCGCATTTCACAATCGTATAAAATACATAAACTAATGACGACGGAGCTTATGCCGTGCTTGGGACCGTTTGGTTAAATACAAAACAAAGAAAATATAAATAAAAATCTAAATCTAAATCTTACTTCTTACCTTTAATTTGGTCAATAAATTTCTGGACATAGTCAGCAACAACAAACTATAGCAGAAGGACAACGACGCAGCTGAGCCTCTTGTGATCGCAATACCAACTCCCATTATATGCCTTAAGTCCAAATGTTCCGACATAAAGGAATAATGCGCGAATCTCTCAACAAATAGCCCAATAGTAACAACATAGAAGATGAACAGATAGAATATGTTTTGTCTGTTTTCTTCCAGGAATGTGGTTAAGTAATCCCATTTTAGGAGGAACCAATGTCTGAAAATGAAGGAAAAAAATAAGAGATGCAAATTTTGAACTAGTACATAAAATAGTATCTATTTTCTAGTGTTTGACGCGCGAGTACGCGAGTATTATACATTTAGAAATTAAAGATTTTTTAACGGATTTTAAACGCGATTTATTCATTATATTCGTATCTGTAAAGTGTTCGAAACGTCGGGAAAATAATATAATGAATAAATCGCGTTTAAAATCCGATAAAAAATCTTTAATTTTTAGTACATAAAATGTTTAAAAAATATAAAGCTACAAGGAAAATCCAAATAATGCCCTATAAGGTAGAAGTAATAGGTCCTTTTACCTAGATTGTTCCATGGAAGGTTCAATATGGAAACTAGTCATTCTTGCTACGTTAGTGGAGGTATCCAGGAAGTTTTGTTTAGCGCCCTTACAGTCGAGACCGATTGCTACAAACTCTCCCTTATACTCCTTCATCATTAGTTTGAAGTCCGAATATGTTAAGTGGTCTTTGTGTTTGAGACCAGCGTCCTTAAATAAAAAAATACTATTCAATTTCAATAAGGATCATTACTATCTTCGTTATGACGATTTCTTGTATTGATCGTTGGTTAAAAAAATATTATAGCAGCTTATTAAATTGGCAAGAGGCTTTTGTTTAAATCAAAATTTAAATGATATCATTCAATAAATTCTTACAACATCGTTGTTCTTTTTATTACCTTATACCTGATACCTTTACTATTATTATCTATTGATCCCAAAAATATTGGATCGATGCTATTGCATTCACTGGTTAATTCAATTTTACTTATTAATATTCTTCTAATAAAATATAAACACTTACAGAAAACATTCCATCAATCAATTCAGTAACATGTTCGTCCCTTAGCGAAGTGGTTCTAGCAATTTCCACGAGTGATCTCAACATTTCGCTAAGTTCTTCCTTATCTATGACTCCATTTCTATCGTTATCACACATGTCGAATATAATACGTAGTTTGTCGTCTGTAGCACCACGGGAAAATAGTACCACTGTGTCAAGGAATTCCTGGAAATTTGAGACTTTTTTAATGTGAGGGTATTTGGAAAAATTGTATTTAAGTATTGGTTCTTACAGCACGTGAGTATTAAAGGATGTTTAAATAAATATCGTAACTAAACCCATATTATGTTAATGTATTTCGATTCAGTTTAAAAATATTTAATTAAAAAAGACGTGTGGCACTCGGGGACTGCCGCGGTAAAGCATATTGCATGCTATGCCTTCAAGCCACACCTCCGAGTCCGTCGGAGTGGAGAGCGTGAGGTTTTTTCGTTACGGAATTTCTCGATTCGGTCCCCGCGCTCAAGGCCCGCGATAGAAGCTATGCAATAGCTTAAAAATTCAAGACATAAATTGATATTATAAGTTCAATTACTCTATTTCTGCAGACATTACCTGGAATGATATTCTTCCATCGCCATCCTTGTCCACAATGTTGAACATTTTCTTAACAAAAACTGCATCAGCTTTCATCCCGAGGGCGCTTGCAAACTCGCTCTTCGATAAGGACGTCCTCATGACAATCGACTAAACGGAAAAAAAAACATATTCTAAGTTTTCTTTGTAAATAATGTTATAAGGTTACAACAATAAGATCAAGCACTTTAGATTTTCCCGCCACCTTTTTAACGCCCAGGAAAAATTACCATTTTTACATAAGTTTTCCTGGGCAAAGGGTTTAGGGAAAAAAATTATAAATAACTCTATCTAATTCACGTTTCCATACCTCAGGATCAGCATCTTCATTCCTCCTGCGTTTCTCTCCGGGCGCCAACCCGAATGTAATGGCGTACGCTTCTCTGAAGAAATGCTCCAGTTTCCGAGCTCTACGCTCTCTTGTCTCTGCTGATGTTAGAATGTTTTCACGACCCGCCTTTAAATGATAAGGAATAAGTTTTAATAGACGTAAAGATTATGTATTATTATGCCAGATTAACGGATAATTAATAAAATTAATTTAAATATTATTCATGAGTGGTGGTCGTATAAAATCTAAGTATAAAATTAGAGCCAGCGCGCACGAGCAACTTTGTCTCCGCAACTATTTTGTCTCCGCAACTATTTTGTCTCTCCACCCATGGGCTAGTATGAAAGTGCGCGCACGTAGCGACGCAACTCCCGGGAGACTTTTTTGTCCGCGGGTTCGGAGACAAGCCCGCGACGCAACTGTCGCCCTATCTATTGGTTTCAATGCAAGTGCGCGCACGGCGACAAAAACGTTGCCGGTCGGCGGCTGCCGGCCAGTTGCCGCGTAACCGGCGTAGCGATAGTACCTACGTATTTATGTCAACGTATTTATTTTCGTACACAGTAGTTTTAACCGACTTCAAAAAAAAGGAGGAGGTTATCAATTCGGCCGGTATATTTTTTTATGTATGTACACCGATTACCTACTCCGAGGTTTCTGAACCGGTTTACGTGATTCTTTTTTTTTTGATGCGGAATGGTGTGGAATTGGTCCCATAAATTTTATTCGGTTAAGCCCAGTAGTTTTTATTTTATGAGCATTTTTGTCTGGTCTCGATGACTTAATTGAAATGTAGCAAGTAACTTTGATTCATTTCCAGGTAACCGATTGAGCTGAAATTTTGTATACGCATGTAAATTGGATAGCGATGAAACATTATTATGAGATAGAGCTGATTTGATGATGGAATCGGAAGGTGGCCATAGGAACTTAGTAATATATTGACTCAACTTTATCGAGTTTGAGCTCGTTTGATTCGTGTTGAAAAATACACTAAAAAGTATGAAATAAAAACTACTTTACTTTTTACAATTACGATTACATATCTATACTAATACTAATATTATAAAGAGGAAAGGTTTGTAGGTATGTATGGTTTTCAGTTTTCACGCATAAACTACTGAACCGATTACAATGAAATTTAGCACACATATAGAGGGTAACTTGGATTAACACATAGGATAGGTTTTATCCCGAAAATCCCACGGGAATGGGAACTATGCGGGACAAGAGCACAGACCACAACCGTTTCTTCGGAATCCATGTTGATAAATGCAGAAAATTTTAAAGAAAAAGTTGCGTTGCTGTCGCTTTCGTGAGCGCATCGTTCAAAACTTTGCGAGGAGACAGCGACAGAGATAAAATAGTTGCCGGGCAACTAAGTTGCTCGTGCGCGCTCGCTCTAATAATTATTACACCTTTATCATGGAACTTCTTAAGAAAGTATTTTCTTAAGTGAGACGTCAACTTACTGTCACTAGATAATATGGATTTATTATGGTAGCATTTTATACCCTAAGTTTAAATACCATACTCGGACGATGAGCATGAGTGGCCTATTTTTTTTTTAAACACGTAAATTATCTAACTTTCCTTAGATTAAAAACGAACCTGTGTAAGATTCAAGGTCTTCTTATGCTGCGAGAGGAAGGTGTCCAGTTTGAGCAGGAACTTCCGTCGTGACGTCACAGAGTCCATTTCTAGAACAAGGTCGTGCTCTCGCGGAACCCTTATTAGCACTAGTGGACGCTTGTTGTGACTTTCCTGTGAATAGTATTATTTTTAAGAAAATACTACCTCTTCAAAATTATACCTACATTGATAACTTATTATTTCGCAAAAATGTATTTGCTAGAAAACTTCACAAATGAAAATATAATACCTGGGACTAACTATGAACATAAGTAGGTTGGTAATAATAGGTTAGGGTCATGTAATATTTTTCGAAGAAAATTTTAACTACAAAAATAAGTTTGTCAACATTAACTAAGTGTTGCTTTGTATAAAAATTCTAATGGATTTTATGAAATTGCGTACGCATATAGGTAATATTGTTACCAAGTTCAAAATCTGTCAACTTTGATAAATCCGGGACAGTATGATATAAAATTTCCAAAACTAGATTAAATAATCAAATGGTCTCTAGTTACTTAAATTATTAATTTAATATTTAATTTTACAAATATAATCAAAATACCTGGCTTTCAATAACAGTGAATTGATCAGTATGGTCCAAAGGTACAGTGCGTAACTTATCCCCTTTGCGGTCGGTCACGTGTAGCGCGGGTTCGGGTCCCAGGCGAAGCTTCACAAGCCTTTTGTGTGAAGCGTGAACCCATTCACGACATACCATTTTGTCCACAGATCCTTAAAAAATAATGAAGAACACGATCAAAACTGAAGGAAAAACTATGGAAAACGTCCATTTCGCTTTTTATCACTATAATTTTTGTAGATAGAATTTTTCATCAAATATTCAAAAACATATCATGTTTCATACTTGATTCATTAAACTCATGCAAACACGCAAGTCGCAACATAAACACATTTAAATTATCAAATTTTATCAAAAGCACACCAAAAAAAGTTGTAAGTTTTTGCAGATTACCTACCACGTTATTATGTTAAAATGCGGATATACAAGGAAAATATTTTAAGTAAACATCGTAAACATAATGAAATCAGATATGATTATAGCCTACAATTTAATGAGGATTCCATGTATTAGCTCATCAGTTATTTCAAATATTGTGGTTATTTTGCCAACTAATTAATTTAATGAGTTTATTGGCCTTCGATCGTGTTATTTTTATCAGATTCTGGTTAACCTTTTGAATTTGATAATCTATAATGTTTGTTCAATTATTAATAATATTTACCTTTGCTTTGTGCATTTTTTATGTTTTCTTGTTGCAGTTTAAGTTTACGTCGTCTACTATTTTGTAGTTTTACAACTCCGTAGGCGGCACCAGCGCATAGGATTGGTACGAACGCCAGAATTAAACATGTGTAGATGTATGCGAATTCATTTCCCTGTAAGACAATATTATTTTTGTAAGATTTCCTATAAAAATTTATTTCTAATTAAGTTAATATATTGTTACTTAAATATATGAAATTCGAAAACCTTTAACAAAATAACCTGTCTAGGCGAGCGGTATGTTAAGAAATATTTACGAAACCGTAATATATTCTCCCCTGATTATATATTATGTTCTGTGAATATATTTCTCATTTGCATTTATAGGTTTAAGGTTTATTTTTAAACACGCCTTAAATCAACAATAGCTAACTTTGTTAATTAAAACGTTGAAAGTTGAAAGACAAAATATTACATTACAATTTCTATTGCATAGTTATTACATACCTCAAAATAATCATAGCCCTTCAGATATTTACAGGGCGGTAGTTTAGAAGCGTTTAACTGATAAGGCTGTCGACACGGGTCTCCCTCACCCCAGTGGAACACATCACGTTGTATATCACTGGGACCAACAGCTGTACTATTTACTATGATGTCCCAGAGTGAGATACGTCGTAGTTCTTCAATTTCCATTTTAGTGAATATACTGGAAATAACGAAAAATGCATGATGGAAAAAAATAAAATTAAACAAAAAACAATTGTATCACATAAAATACCAACATGACGTATTATATTTTAAACGTAAATATTATATTAAAAATTTAATTTGCATAACAAGTACGTATTAAACTACTAGTAATAAGTAATAATGAAAACACTCCTATAGGTTTTTTATTAATAAATAGATATAAATAACGCTTACCCATTAGCTTCATTTTCAAACCAGAATCTATCTCCGTCTCGTATTCTAGTAAATTGATCGATAATTATGGCTCTGAACAACTCTCCAGGATGTCCAGTCGATTCTAACATACCACCTTTAAAAATTTAACAATATATTAATATAAGAATTATTAAAAAACAATTATTTAGGTTCATTAATGGAATGTTCTTTTTGTTTTCGCGCGAAGCGTTTGAAAAAAGAACTATTTTATTTTTTTATAAAATATGACAACGGCCAGTGCATAAATTATACACTCTAATAACCAGTGTGTCAAAAAAAGTAATAATATCATCACTTAAAAATATAAAAAGATACGTTTAAATTATAATTTATTGAATTAAAATAAATATGACTAAAATTTTTAAAATATACCTATATAAACGTCTATATTATCGAGGCGGCCGTTATAAACCTGGACCAATTTCTGTAGTAAATCTGGATTTTCTTCAAATAGTTGTGGGTTAATTTCATTAAAGGTTTTTATCTTAGGTAGTCCGAAAAACGTTCTGAAATAGAGAAAATAAAGGACGATTATTTTTTATAATATTTAAACAGATGTTCGTTCCGACTTAAATAATAATAATAAAAAAGTTTTACCTAGCCGTATTATAATCTGGCAATCCATTATCCCTTCCTCTCATGATGTTAAGTGCACCAAGGTCTCTTCTAGAGAATTCCATTGGTCCAAATAGATTATCTCTTACATCAGAACATAGTAATGCATCCTCTCGTTCGGATATTTGAGATGCCATACCCATTAAAATTTCTTCTATTGGTACTTGAGACATTGCATCCTAAATTGTACGAATATTTTATTTTGTCATTATTTATTTAAATAGAACAATAAAAGAAGCTCGCAATTTTGTTTTTCAATTCTCGTCTGAATTAATATAAAGATAATTGATTTAAATACCTAATTCAAGTAAATAGACAAATTGATATTTGTTTGTTTTAGCATAATGTTGATTTAATCCATTCATAAATATTTACTTCACTATGTTAATAAATGAATGACTATTAATACCTGATAAGGGAATATATTAATTTTACTTACGTTACCGTCCCACCAAGTCTGACATAGACGTATTGCGTCATGGCCGCCTGGCGCTCTGCCATATCTACAATTTCTGTCCCTCAGCAGTATCGCTGGGGGTACGAGGGTATGGCCGAAACGAAATGCTGCTACTGCGAAAGCATGTGTTACTCCTGGTGCAATCTCTGCACGGTAACCTTGGTATGGCGGTATGGGGACGCCGAGAAATGCTGGCACATACTCGTATAAAATGATATTCTGGAATAATTGTAGATAATTTAGGCTTTGATTTCAATTCTAATAACAACACTATAGACAGTAGCGTATTTGCAGAATAATATTGTTTATATAAACGGAACGAAAATATTAAAAATTTCACATTGGTAAAACTAAACAGAGCATAATTAATGTAAATCGTTTAAGAAGACTAACTGTATAACTCAATAAATGATTTTCATTTTATTTTATTTACCTGTAAGCTGGCTATAACAATACGTCTTGCCCTTTGAAACAGCTGTTCGTCAGTCCAATCCTGATGCTGTTTGTGTATTCTTGCGGCTACTACATTGTGCCATCTCATCAGTAATATTCCGAACGTAACCATCGCTGGATTCTGATTTGTTCTTGGATCTCCTAATACTTGAATAGATATAACCATTAGTTATGTATAAAGCTTAATTATACATTGTTGCGGTTTCTTAATAATGTAAATATTAACACGTTCGCTGCGATATAAGGTTAAAACACCCGATGCATGTGCTCTCACTGTGTGCGGAGGTGAGAAACGGCGAAGTTCCTGTGGTGCGGCGGCTGTCCTATGAATATTTCTGCATGTAGAAAAGAGACAAGTATAGTTTTGAGTTTAGGACTTTAAGGGCAACTTAATAAAGCATTAACATTGTGCTAAGGTTTTTCGACCCGATAACGCACTGGCTGATATTTTTTTCGATTCCTTGCGGGTACCGGGTCGAAAGGCCCATCATAGATTACAAGGTCGTTCCGCCCCCTCCCGCACTGTTGTAGGTTATTGCATTGTTTACTTCCGATTAGTGTTGTGACGTGATGATCGGGAACGGACGTACGTTACGATAGTGCATAGTTCAAGACTTTCGAGTGTGTGTGTACGTTTTTATGGTTGAGTTTACTGTGAGGTGAGATTAATTTGTAGAAGATTTCCCATTAACCTAGATATAATTCTAGGACTTAATAAAACATTGCTAATTATACTATAAAATATGTTTAAAATTACAACATTCTTTTATTTTATCAAAATGATGTCCTGAAGAAGAAACACGCCTTCGAAAAAAAAGGTGACAGAAGAAGAATTTGTGCTGGGTGCTACCAAAAGCTGCGTTGTACACTCACCAGCCGAGAAGCAAATAACTATATAATAAATGTAACAAAGGATACTGTTTGCCGTGCTTCTATAAAGCCCATATGTAATTTTTTAATAAACGATATTATAAATAATGTGTCGACAACTTTTTGCCCATCACTAGTCGTTCTAAAATTGATCCTCTTATTCAGTGCGATTTCGGGTTGTAAGACCTTATACTTATATTTACTTATACCTCTTAAGTAAATAGCAGGAACCCGGGGCGAGACAAACACTAAGACAACCAACTCGTCTACTAGCGATATTGATGGGTAGGTATCCAAAATTTAAAGCTTTCGCATATTTAAAGTCATATATATCCGTCAATACCTTTCTAGGCCTTTGAGCCCTACAACGCACTGGTGAAAAGTTTAAGTAACAGGCCAATCGGCCTTTTAACGCACCATAAAAAAAAACGCCAATTTCGGTCCCGCAGCGAACGTGTTAAGATGAAAATTAAAGCAGAAGGCTCTAGGAGCTTTTGATCTTTTTTTTTTACAACAGTAAAAATTTCGAACCTCATTCGCCTTTATTAACATATCTTTTGAAATTATAAGCTAATGTGACTATTAAATTAAATTCATATGCATAATCTTTTTATTAGTTAATTGATACTTACAAAATAATCGTTCTGCGCTAAGCATTCTCATATAATGGGGCACTGGGTTATTGAAGAGCGGTACGCGCTTTTTGTTGCGTAATGGTAATCCACCTTCACTTGCTAAGCTTCCATTCTATAATATACACATTTTATTACTAAAATATTTACTTTGTTCGTCTACTACTTTACGGCTAGTTGAATTATGTATATGTGTGTTTATTTCTAAATTTTTAAAGCATATAATCATTGGCTAAAACATGATGATTAGATTTAAATATTGCTTGCTTGGAAAGGACTTAATTAAATTTTGTTCTTTGTTAAATGAGAATTAGGGTAATTTCACAAAAGCTATTATTCCTTCAAGCGACTGACAACATTGTTCCACTAATTATGTCAGTCACGTTTGTCGTGTGTAATATATGAGTGATATATTGTAGTTATATGAATGTACACAAAGAGGCAGGCGTGGCTGCAGGGTGGCACCTGAAATGACCTCATTGCATTCACCCAGGCCTCGCTCGTGCTGTAGACGAAGCTGCCGTCGATCCAAGATGTTATTTGGTTAATCTAGAACAAATAAGAAGTGGTAAGAAGTGGAAGATACTGTTGCAATTAAATTTTACAATGGAATACGATAATTTTGTGATACTATTTTTAGCAGTGATATAAGGACCCTGATATGATTACTTAAACGCACAAAAAAAGGGACAAATAAATGAGTCTCAAGTTATAATAATTTCAGATGATATTCATTTAATTGAATTGACCTTACGTATTATATTATTATGGTGTCCGTTTACGCAAAGTTAACTTTGTAGTCTATTTGAAAGTTGTAAATTAGCGTGCTCAGTAAGTTTTTACGACTTTAACATTCATATATATATTATGTTGATGTAGAATTATCATAAAAGGTAAAGGGAATTATGAAATTGTACAACCACTATGATACGTATATTGCGTTCTTGTTTTTAAAAGCTTGATATGTTTGGTTAAATTATGTTCTTAACTTAATTCCCGATTTCTTCGGAGTATACAATAAGGTTTTCTTTTGTACTGATATGAATTTTATCAACACATTTCACAAATCTGTTGATAGACTAGGCACTATTAATAATATATTTAAATTCAATTTACCTGAATTTTAAAATAGTAATCTGCAAAGCGTTTGAATAACAGTAGTTACAGTGGTCTTCCATTGAATTTAAACCGTAAAAAAGATACCAAAGTTGTCTCTTGAATTTTACTATAATGACGGTGAATTATACTATAATTTAAGGAATGCATACCGAGTTCTAATAGAAGTGCGTACAAGTTAAAGCAATGCGTATAATGATGCCACGTTATTCTGATCCCTCATCATTTGAAATTTAAATAAGAGTGAATAAAATATTTTAAGTCATACAAATGGTATCAGATCTTCTTACACAGCACCTCGGGATATATTCGTTTGTAATGTATTCAGCCTGCGGGTGAGATCTAGGTTAGAAGGTGCTATTAAATTTTATTGCTCGCATTTCGACCTTCGATTGTCAAGCATCGACAACTGGTGTATGTTATGCATTAATTTAATACCATGTGTCAAATGAATTAAGCGATTAACCGAGAAACTAGTGCACATAATTCTGTTGGAATTAAATGTATTTATATGCCAATTATTCCTTAATAATACAAAATTCCTTAATAATAAAAAGAAAATAGAGAGGAAAGGACTCGAAAGAGGCCTTTTAATGATTAAATTGGATTTTTTATGTAAATTTTCTTAGACACAAGTGCTAAGGATGTGATGTAATGATGATGATAATTGCAACTACTGACATTTATTGTAAAACGATTACGTAATTACGATGTTTATTGAATATGTGCATAATAATCAAACTTATTTATAAAATTGAATTAATATAAAAACTTTTGTATTTAATTGTACACAGCTACAGATGATAAAATACTATGCAAATAGCCTATTCAGAAGTATACTGAATCTATAAATACTTATAAAATGAACATATTATTTTATAGAAACAATATAAATAAGCACAGCCGAGTTTAAACTTTAACATTTATATATACCTACATAAAAAGTTTGTATATTAGTTTGTTTATTTAATAATATATAAAAAGTTATCAATAATAGTTCGAATGAGCCTTAACTCGTCTATCTTTATCTGTTATCTCAAAGTTAATGTAGCGCGATGCCGACGGATGATATATTTGGTCATTCTGAATACTAATGGGCGGAACTTGCCTCTGATTTTTTGCAACCATTTCCACTCTTAACACGTATTTATCTAAACGCCTGGATTGATCTTTTTCATTTAATTCACATTTAGTTTTATAGGCTTAAAATATCTTCAAATTCAATATTATAATACATACATGAAGATTGTTGTTATTTTAATGCGACTTAATGACGTCATTTACACAAAAATGTGTTTTTCTTAAAGGAAACAATAAAAATGAACAATATTTTTACGCCATACCTGTTCTCTTGGGCTATTAGGACTCTGTCCCGTGTTCCTGTCATAAGCAGCTCTATGAAAAGGCATGTATTTGGCACCCTTACATTCTGGGTCATACATATGATCACATTTGTCCACGGGAATCCGATGTTGTTCTATCGGACACCCGGATTCTGATGCCATTACTATTTCGCCTGTCACTATTTGACCTGTAATTAACTTAGGTATTATAATCATTTTAAAACGTTATATTAAACGTCAATTTTAATTTGGTACTTTAGCGTCTGCTGTGATATTTTTTTCATATAAAATCTAAATATAGTGCTTAGTCAAGGTATCATGGTTTGATAACCTTTTATAATAGAAATAACCTTAAGTTTCTAATAGTTAATTTTAATAAAGCATACGTTATGCATTTGGTCACACTCTCACATAAGATTGATGTTATAGGTAAAGCTTAACGCCTTCAATACAAAATAATGAGATAAATTATTGTTTAATCTTACCGAAAAAAGCTAATAGAGCTGTTCTATTGGCTAGTGAGGGTAATCCGTCTTGCCCTCTCATAAATAACTTGGACAAGGCCCGAGCCCCGGGCCTGTCTGTGCCAGCCATCATGTAAACTCCATCTGCATATGATGCCGGCGTCTTGCGTGTGAGTCGACTGCCTGTACAATTAATCAATATTAATGTATCGCTAAATATTCTAAATTATAATTAGTTTTTATAATTTATCTTTGTAATAAATTTGTTTATATTTTTATAATATCTACGCGTTTAAACCAAGATTTGTGGTAATCTCGGTCAGATAACAAAAAATTTAAAATGATTTTATTTTGTAGAATAACAATAATGCCTTTTTTTATCAGTAATGTTTTGTACCAAGTGCAAATAACAGTACATTATGTAAATGAGGCTACGATAAATCTTGCTAAATTTTGATGTATTATATGACGAAGCAGTCAGCAGATTTGTTCAAAATTTTAATTTTCATCAGATGAATTTTATATTAACCCTTCATAAATTTATTTTATATTGGCTCTTTGTTTGTGCTATCACTTTACTTTAAGCCGTTAATTCAGGTACGAGGAAGTTAGAGTTAGAAGTATGCAAAAAAGCATTAAGAAATGTTATTTCGTCTCTTGGCGTCTAATTCATATAAATACAACAAAGCTCTTGACCTATATAATGACATAATGTAGATAACTCACAGGTAACTATTTAAAGACGTAATTGATTTCGAAAATCAGCGTATTAAAACTTTTTCACACGCGAAAATTACTATCGCTTTCACCTAAATGTTATTCATACGTGACACCTAATCGAAAATTGTCTATTGCATTATTGTATATTCAATTGAATCCACAAATTATAGAGAGCAGCGATCATTAAGTAAAATAAATGTTGGATGAATCGTGATTGATAGCACAAAGGTGGTCTAGCAAATACTTCAACCGTGAGCATGATTCTGCGCTTGCGCAAGAAGCGATACATATTGCATCGACGTGAACAACGAATTAAGAACGATGAGAAAATTTACTGGTTTATGACATCTATGTTGTCTGTTATATGGTTGTGACTTGTGTTGATGAAACTTCTATTAAATTATAGTTTTGTATGGTAAGTAAAAAGCTAAAACGTTCTATGCAAATAATGTACGTGTGCTTTATAATTTTGAAAATTTTATTAAATTATTGTATTCAAGCAATGTTATACGAACTTTAATAAATTATATACTCTTATTATCGAGGACTCTAATAAGCGAGGAAGTTTTAGAATAACAGCGATATAGATTAAAAATTTAGATAACGAATAGCTGTTGTAGCTCATGTTGATTGATATTTTTGATTTATCTAACATCTGCAATCAATGATGGATTGTCTATTATTGAAGACGGTTTTCTATACTTTCCAATGCAGAGATTTCGTGTTTATATTGTACCGGATCGCAAAGAAAAATAAGTAGGTCACACTGTATAACAAATATATCACGTATGTTGTGTAGGTGTAAATGTCTAAATAATGCGATTATCTAAAAATAAATTATTAAATTGCCAACATTGCTTGATTGCTTATTGTTATTGCTTATTGTTTAAATTTATTAAATAAAAAAACATTTAATGAATTACTTTAATACAGAAATGTCTTCATATAAAACATTATAGCGAGTTTCCTAAAAACAATACTTTTATAAGTTTATTTCGAACATATTTTAATGTTTAACGTTTATAAGAACTCGAACGCGTTGATGTCTATCGTTTTATCAAGCCATAATATATAATATTATGTAATATGTATTTATGAATTAGATTTCTCTGAGTGATATATTTTATACATTATTATATGCCTGTAACGTATTTAAAAGTATGATTAATTTTTAAATTATTCCAGTTTTACATGTTTGGATTAATTTTAATTAAATAATAATGACTCGTTAGATTAGCATTTATCTTAAATTTATTTTTATTTAAAAGTATTTACAACCGCAAAGGGGTGTGGACTTAAAAGTTTTCGAATCAATGCCACATACGATCTGATAATGTTACATATTGCGGCCGAAACTTGACCTGTCTCTACCAATAGCACGGTCTGTCTGTCAGTGTGTCGTACCTTTTTAGTTGGTAATTTATAACTGTTAGAAAAATGTCATTGGAATTAAATGTGCCGACATTTAGATTAAATGCCGTTTATTTATTTATTTATAAGCGTATTTATAATTCTTAATTGTAACCTCTATAGATAAACAGTAGTTTCCGGTAGATATATTTTATTTCCGGTAGGTATACTGAAATTGAGTGAAATAAAATAAAAATGCTTGAGCTATAGCAACGTGTGTGTAATTTTACTAATTAAGTATGGTGATTACCAATATTATACAAGGAGAATAAACATGATCAAGCCTCATATGACATGCAAATTGGACAGTTAATTTGATAGCGTTTAGCTACTTTATGGTTACTTAGTAATTAATGACACTTTTAATAGTTTTCTGTAATGTTTACATAATGAATTGCTTAATACAACTTATGATATCTTAATTAACATATGACATCGATACAGTAGATCATAATTCATGATTCGAATTGATATTATTTTGGTCACAATTCCTGTATTCTACTTTATTATAAACATAATATGAATGTTTGCATAGCTAGTAAATATGATGTTCGTTTATCAAAACACAAAAATGAAAAAAAAAAGAAAATTATTACTAAGATAAATCTTTTTTTTAGCCAGAATTTTTATGAAGAACTTTGTAATTTACATTTTACACTTACCAACTGATCCCCAATCGGGGTAAGCTCTATTGTTGAACCAGCCATCGTAGCGCTGTTTCTCGTAGTAAACCTCTGCAAAAAATAATGAATTTTAATTAAAATCACATCTGTAGGTACCAAAAGTATTACTTATATATTTTTTTAAACAATAAGAATATACCAGAAACAGAACATTTCAATTTTAAATTATTTCGTATTGTTAGTTTCTAACAATTGATCAACTCTGTTTGACCATTTGGCGTTGCGACCGAGTTTAATGTCATGATATCTAAATATCTTTAATAATAAGTATATTAAAAAAATCGTCTGAAACCATTTTTAAAAGCTTCTTGTATGCGACAAAGCTTTGTCAAACCTTAATCAAATGAAGTCTCAATTCAAAAACCGACCTTCATTACTATAATATTTCATACATGATCTGAGATACAATATAATTGAGAGGTAAAGGGCCTGTTGGTCCACTTTGTCATGCAAACATCTCCATAAGCGATCACTGTTCCATATTTGTCATAGATTGTATGATTTCATCGTACGAATGTTTTGTACTAGTTACGTGCGCTGACAATTCTATAGAGGCCTTGTGAAGCTTTAACCGTGATGCCTTAATAAGTTCTTCTTGTACACGCTATTATATTTCTATCTTATATTTAGATTATAATTAACATTAATAAATCAATGAGGACCAAATGAGTAATATAGTGTTGAAATTTTCAAAGGACTATTTTAATAAAAATGTGAACTAGATGCAAATATAAGCTTTAATTTGTACAACTCATAAGCATGCTTGCTACTGATAAGATAACATTGTAAGAGTTACGTAATACATATAAAATAGTTTTTTTTTTCATCATCACCATCATCAACCCATACTGTTCCCTCTGCTGGGACACTGGCCTGTAATCCACCACGCTGGCCAAATGAGTGTTCACTTAATATTTTTAAAAATTATTGCTTAATTTGCGTTATCTTTAGGTTATTATAAACCTGGCATAATGTGTCGTAAATATAAAGTACAGATGCGTTAGTCGTCTCAAAGCTAGAATTTACATAATAAATAAATAAAAAAATCGCGTTGGTTCTGAATTAATATAGCTGTTTGGCTGTTAGATATGTTTTGTAGAATGGATGATCTCGATACTCGTGAAGTCACGATTCGCTACGGTTATTGTTAAAATAAAATATGGTTTGTGTAGCATTAGAAGCGGATGCAATGCACCTGCAGTCTCAAACAAGTGTCCATGTTTGTTTCATGAGCAATTAAAAATACATGCGAATTGTTGTATGGCTCGATAAAATTGTATTAAATGGAGACAAGCTTTAAGTTTTTTATTCTGTGCAAAAAATTGTTCTTACATATTTATTGCCTTCAATGAAACATGTGCATGTGCTGCTTAGAAATTTAAATTAGAAAATATTTAGTTCACCAGAGTTGGATATAAGTGTTTACTATTTTATAACATACATTTAGATAAAATATATTCATATTGCTATTCATGCTACGTCAATGGGCAATTTTCTCATCAGTTTTTATTCTTCAGAATACTACATCCAAACAGGATAATACATAGTAATCGTTTTTGGAAGACCTAAAGAAATCTATGCACATTGTTATTTATTAATAGGTGCCACATTTTTGAAATACATATATGACAAACTCGTGATATAAAACGGTCAAATAATTCTTCTAAGCATCATATTTTATGAAGAACTAACGATTATTGTTGATATATTAAGTAAGTTTCATATTTAAGTTCTAATAAACGGTCCATTCAATTCATTGAAAATAGAAGATCAAGATGTTAGATAGAGATTGTAACACAAAGGAAAGTTGGTTAATGATATTACTTGTCAATGGTACGAATTGACATGTGGTGGGTGTGACAGCCAGACATGACTACGGAGCACAGATCTGATCTGTGCTACGGAGCGATCTAGTTACGAAATGTTAGTTTGGAATATTATTAACAACCTGTATGTATGGATGATCGAAGCTTTCGTATCATAAATAGTTTGAAGCATTGTGGAACATAGACTGTGGTTGCTTTTGCAAAAATAAGACTATTTATTGTATTGAATTATTTATTAAAAGTAGGAATAACTACAATTTAACATAAATTCATAAATAAATACTGAACCTTTATCTATATGAGATAAATGAATAAACTTATACCTTCAATAAACTAAACTTATTGGCAGAACAAAAGTAGGTTACAGTAAAACAAACATGCATTTAAAATGATAACATTATAGTGTGTAATATTATGTTCATGAGAGCATAATTTATAGAGCACCGGAGTACAGTAAATAAAATGTTATTTTAAATGGATATGGATTATAAATAGATATAATAAAAAATATCTTAGTCATAGCCAGGTCGTGGATGAATTTAATGCGTTAAATCTAATCTACTTCAATAATTAAGTAAAAAAAACACATGATATGGTTAAAAAAGCAAGTCCGGTATTCTTCAATTATTCAGACTCGCATCATCACTTTTTGCTGATGAGTTTTTGTAGGAAAATAAGATTACATCACGCTCTGTGGACACGATTTGTTAATAGCTTTATCAATTTTTTGAACTTAATTAATCAATCTGAGCAAATGAGATGTCTATTTTTGGGTGACTGTAAATAACTTTGTTATGAACCTATTATTATGGTATTTTTACTATTTATTGATGTTTTTGTTAGTTAAATTATAAAAGTAAATGCAATAATACAACTTAAGTGTTAAAAATTGCTGAAAAAGTTTTTGTAGATAACAAGCCGCACGTATGATATGTGTAGTTGTATACATTGTAAAAATTTCTAGGTAAACCTACTATTTTTATTAGTAAATCATCATCATATCAGCCATAATGTAAGCTTAAATTTTCAAATTATAAATCGGAGTAGGATGGCCTTTAAAGATGTTGCCATATGAGTTGCATAATTTGCATGTTTACGAAGATGATATCAATAATAATCACTTAATAATAATAATTTTATGCATTCCTCCAGGAAGCGATTATAATAAGTTATTTCTGTACATTAGCTTGATAGCTTCATATTGTATTCATACATTAAGGATACGTAATAGAATAAAAAATGTTTTGTTCCAATAAATATAATAAAAAATTAAATAATGATCACAATCCAGCGCTTAATGATTGCGGAGGTAACGAAACATTAGCACAGCATCCTTTGCAACCTACACGGGCTATTAAATCTTGTAGTTTTTGTTCATTAGACAATTTGTCATTCGTATATCCGCCTTTAGTTCCGTACTAGGCACTTGTAAGTTGAAGCCTTTGTATTCTGTACAATTATGATGTTCAATAGAGATATGATGGGCAGTACGCCTATTTTAAATGCGTTGTTTGTAATTTAATATTTATTTTAATAATATGGCAAAATAAGTTAAAATTGTAATGAATCTTATCTAATTAATTTGAGTAAACTTCGGATTTAAAATGTGATTATTTCATTTTTATTTTTAGTATTTATACAACGTAGAGTTTTTGTTATGAATCTAATAAAAATATTCGAAAAAAATAGCATTAATATCTTATAAAATTATTAAATTAACACAAATTATTTACATGTTTTACATTCTGTTACACGTTCCGTGCAATGAGCATTATTTTCAGCATCTTTAAAAATGTTCATACGCAACAGTGTTTTTTTGTAGATGAGTTCTACTTTTCATTTTATTATTACTGAGACCTGAGTAAGTTGGCGTAATACATTCATTGATAATAATTGAAAGTAGAAAGGACCCTAGCTGTTATAGTCTAGTAAAGCTTTATGATGAAACTATAAACAAAGATAAGTGTACCTAGTGTGCGACTTTCACTAGACCATTAAAATCGCATAGAAAGCGAGTTTACAAGGGCGTGTAACTTTAACAGCATCATTCATAAGATGATTTATTATAATTAATAATAAGAAACATTCGAGTTAACGTGTATTTTTTTTTAGCCAGATTGATATATATAAATTTATAAAGAATAGAAAAAATTCGATCACGAGGCGGGACTCGAACCCGCATCCTTTCGCGCCATTCCGGGGCGGATGCCTGACCAATTCAGCCACTCGTGACCCGCCAGAGCAATCGAATTTATTCTATTCTTTCAGTTTTATGTGTCTGAAGGGACACACCGCGCGCCATCTATTGATATGATTAACAACCATTTCAACCAATATGAAGCACTTTTCAGTGAATACAATATTGTAACGATGGAACACGACCTTTTTTGTTGAATTTATATTTTTGGTTTTATGGCATTCAATTGCTTTATAAATATAAATTTATAAAGAATAGAAAAAATTCAATCACGAGGCGGGACTCGAACCCGCATCCTTTCGCGCCATTCCGGGGCGGATGCCTGACCAATTCAGCCACTCGTGACCCGCCAGAGCAATCGAATTTATTCTATTCTTTCAGTTTTATGTGTCTGAAGGGACACACCGCGCGCCATCTATTGATATGATTAACAACCATTTCAACCAATATGAAGCACTTTTCAGTGAATACAATATTGTAACGATGGCACACGACCTTTTTTGTTGAATTTATATTTTTGGTTTTATGGCATTCAATTGCTTTATAAATATAAATTTATAAAGAATAGAAAAAATTCGATCACGAGGCGGGACTCGAACCCGCATCCTTTCGCGCCATTCCGGGGCGGATGCCTGACCAATTCAGCCACTCTTTTTTTATTTTTTCTATTCTTTATAAATTTATATTTATAAAGCAATTGAATGCCATAAAACCAAAAATATAAATTCAACAAAAAAGGTCGTGTTCCATCGTTACAATATTGTATTCACTGAAAAGTGCTTCATATTGGTTGAAATGGTTGTTAATCATATCAATAGATGGCGCGCGGTGTGTCCCTTCAGACACATAAAACTGAAAGAATAGAATAAATTCGATTGCTCTGGCGGGTCACGAGTGGCTGAATTGGTCAGGCATCCGCCCCGGAATGGCGCGAAAGAATGCGGGTTCGAGTCCCGCCTCGTGATCGAATTTTTTCTATTCTTTATAAATTTATATTTATAAAGCAATTGAATGCCATAAAACCAAAAATATAAATTCAACAGATTGATATAATTTTTTAACATTATCAAATCATTATTAAGATGTAAAATTTTTCTTAAAATTGGTGTGATGTAATTTTTCGTAAGGTTTATTACAACGAAGTGTCTGAATTATCTTTACTCTACCAATTATTATTATAAAATCCAGAGCATTTCTGGAACCCAAATAAAAAATATGTACATAGTTTCCATAGATTCAGACAAGTCTAAAGAGTCCGTTTGGTACTCAATGAATAATCTCAATACATATTCAGTATATTACAAACTTTCTTCACTAATAAGTTACATTAACTAAAATGATAATATTGTAGGAACCAAAACAGTATTGTAAAACGTTAATATTATCATTAATAGTTAAGTACCTATTTTCCTGTATAAAAAACTACGTGTGCATAAACTCATTATTACTTGGCTGTCCTTCAACAGGCTTTCACTGTAGCTAAACTGCGGGCTACTTATGGTACAGGTGATTCATCATTTTGTCACTTTCATTAGTTTAGTGCTAAATGAGATTTCAAAATTATAACTTTACTCTGACCTGAAAATGTTTTGAGACTAAATATGATTTCATTATCATGAAAGTGTCTAAGTAAACATTGACTAATAAGGTCCCTAAAAAGTAGTATTTAAACATAATAAATAATTCCATTACTTTTAAAAATGGAACATGGAAATGGCAAAACTTGGATCACGTCTAATGTTGAATAAAATTATAAATGTGGGTAGTTTTAGTAAAACATTAGCCCACCATTTTCAATTCACCGGCTTATAATAAAATTATGAACAATTTTTGTCATGAAGTGTTAGTAAAATTATGTTTGTGATCTTTTCATACAAATCATGTTTTTACGTTCTTTACAGGATTGTGTGGCATCACTGGCTGTCAAAATTTTACTTAAATACAGTTTTTTATATTATAACCTTAATATTAAAGGCACTATATTTTATAGCAGAACGAAGAAGATATTACCTAAAATACAGGTAAGTAAGTTTGTTCTTCAATTATTTGAACAGATACGAATTATTTTCAAGCATGAACTTAAGATACTATCAACGTAATGCACTTCCAAATACAGTGCATGTAATTATAAAATTTGTTATTGCCTTGACTTTATCGTTAGCGGAAGTTCTGAAGGGCGGGGGAAATGTACGAGCAAGTTTCGTGATTTCGTGATGCAAATGTCATGCTTCGTAACTGCTTAGCTACTGATGCGTTAATTATAATGTTAACATCATGGACGTATAAAAAAAGACGGACACCGATTTACGAACAAACAACGTGAAGCCACCGTAGTAAGCTAGCGATCGTGTAAAGACAATGAACACGCACACACTCTCACCATAGTAAGCTAGTCGGCCGCCATTACGTCGTGAACTACAGGTAAATTAGCTTGGAGAAATTTTTGCATATGTAGTGGTGTGTATATTACTCAGATCTTAGAGCGCGTTTCCACTATATCGTTCTGGCCTATACAAAAATGTTTCGATATCCTAACATTACTATTTAATTTTATACTTATTCGTAGCAACACTTTTGTTATCAATAAAAACAAGTTTTTATTTGAAAGAATATGGTTTTGACTTTATAAAAAAAAATATATCATTCAATTTCACGTCCTAGAGCAAACGACAAGACGACTACCGTGAAACAATAAAATATCGTGTCCATAATAATTTGTTTCATAATTAATATTTGACCATAATAATTACGAAACAAAACAAATAAATAAATCGTCACTTGATAGTGGAAAGTGGAAACACGCACAAAAACAGAATAAACCAGTTTACGCTGTCCGCAGGTGCCACGTGCAGTCGTTTGGTACCGTTAGAACATAAAGCACACATTTCATTCAAAAATTATAATTATTACGTATAGACCGGGAGATATTGACACAAAATTTCGAGTCATTTGTAACAGGATGGCGGTTCTACAGGGGTCTTAGTACGCAATGACAAAAAGAAAAACGATGGTGTGAACACTGGTACCGGCGGCTTAGTCGCGTGGGCGTTAGTCGAACTCGTCGGAAAAATAGCGAAGTCAAACAATTTGTAACACAAAAATTTTAGAATTTACCGATAGCCCATAAAAAAGAAGTAGGCGGTAGTGTCATGCCATACTTTTCCGGTGTGACTTACCTACAGCCCGCCATACCGACGCGAATGTGTTGATTTAAAAAAAACAATTCAACCATTTGTACCAGGCTAACTTTTGCACAGGTAACCATCGTCGTGCAGCCATTTACGAAAATCGCCATGCCATACTTTTCGGACGATTCCAAATGGTCGCCATACCGCCGAAAAACTGCAAAATTTTTTTTTTCGCCAAACTTTTTGTACCAGTATTGCATTTGGATTTTTGGAGAGTATTTGATAAAATGTGACCATTATTATATTTACCATACTTCTAGTAGGGGGAAAAAGTGCTGCCATACTTGAAAAATTAATTTAGTATTAATTTATATAAGTGAAGATTTCCACCACCTAGATCTTTGAAATTTTGTATTTATATTCGTTGAACCTCAAACTTACAGGAAAAATTAGTGCCATACTGTTACTATTCGTTCAAAATACGAATAAAATCTTACAATAAAAAAAATCTTATACACATTCGCCACCTCCCACAGGTATGACATTATCACACTTCTATTTATAATCATTCAGGAGTTGTTGAAAAAAAAATTTAGGGTGGTAAATGGTTCGGCGAAAAAAAAAATTTGCAGATTTTCGGCGGTATGGCGACCATTTGGAATCGTCCGAAAAGTATGGCATGGCGATTTTCGTAAATGGCTGCACGACGATGGTTACCTGTGCAAAAGTTAGCCTGGTACAAATGGTTGAATTGTTTTTTTTTAAATCAACACATTCGCGTCGGTATGGCGGGCTGTAAGTCACACCGGAAAAGTATGGCATGACACTACCGCCTACTTCTTTTTTATGGGCTATCGGTAAATTCTAAAATTTTTGTGTTACAAATTGTTTGACTTCGCTATTTTTCCGACGAGTTCGACTAACGCCCACGCGACTAAGCCGCCGGTACCAGCGTTCACACCATCGTTTTTCTTTTTGTCATTGCGTACTAAGACCCCTGTAGAACCGCCATCCTGTTACAAATGACTCGAAATTTTGTGTCAATATCTCCCGGTCTAGTAGTTTAATTGTTAAATTTTGTATTTGTTGATTGTTGTTATTATTTGTATTGTTATAATATTTGTTGAAGTGTTTAATTTGTGTGTAAGTGTTGTAACTTTATATTGTTAATTCAAAATGGCTCCAGTGTTAAAACATGGTCGAGGCAAGCCTTTGACTTCTCAAACTAAAAAGAATTAAACTTTAAATGTCGTTTCTTTTTCAGGTTAGTAAATTTTTCATTTTAGTAACATTGTTAATGTAAAAGTTATACGTATGTTAAATGTGCAAATATTAAAATAAAGTCTCATCTTTTTCAGAGGAGAAACACATATAGTTTAATTTAAAATCCCTTATATATATAAAATAAAAACTAAAAATAAAATGTTGTTTTATTTTATTTGCTGACCATACACCACTACAAACGCAAAAATTTCTCCAAGCTAATTTACCTGTACCGACTGATTAACAGCGTCACTGTTTTTTTTTTTTTTTTTTTTTTATTGGTAATAGGGAAGCGCTTGACCACAATCTCGCCTGATGTTAAGCTGAGATGTGGTCTAAGATGGAACGCGCTTCCCTAGAAGGTACCTGTTCACTCTACGCTTGAAGACCCCCATATTGTACTCGTCGGGGAACACAGACTCAGGAAGCATGTTCCAGTCCCTCGCGGTTCGGATAAAGAATGTGGAACCAAACCGCTTAGTCCGGGTACATGGAACGTCCACCATATGGCGATGCCTAGAGTCTGTGCGCCTCGACGATCGATATAAGAAAATAAACTGTTTCACAAAAAATATTTAAAATGCCGTCTTGCGTGGTTAAATGGTGTCGCAACAGTACAATTTTAAATAACAAAACACAGAGGATTACATTCCACAGGGAAGCAAGTTATTTCTTTTATGTTTTAACGACAAAATTATTACGACAAAATTTATAGAAAAAAATACAGCCGCCATTGTCATCAGGACAGCTGTTGCCATAGTGTTGCTATTATTTCAAAATTTCATTCTCCCAAAAGTCGGGGAGTCAATTAATTTTAAAATTACGATAAAATAATTTGATACAAAATGCAAATTTGTTTTTGCATTTTCTTCTCACAAAAACATGTATACTGTGCTAACCCTTATATAACAACCATATTTAAAAAAAATATCACAGACAATTAATACTGTCTACGACATCTGTTATAAGACAGTTAATTTGAAAATTTCAAGTAGATATATAATAATAATAATAATAAGGGCGTAGGGATGTGACGACCCCATCGCCCACGGTTGGGATATCTATTGTTTACGTGACAATAGATATTCCACCCGTGCAATCAGTCAACCCGCAGGACACCTTGTGGCGGGGTGTCGGGGAGTAGCGACCCCGCGGGAACCGAGTGCTCCCGGGGGAGGCCCCTGTCTTCATCTCCGGCTTGCCTTCACCGGCTGGTCGGAGTGAAGCCTGACGAGGACAGGACCCCCACCTCTGGCTTGCCTTAGCCGGCCGGCCAGAGTGGAGTCGCGAGAGCTTTTAGCTCGAAGGGTGGATGCGAAGCGTAAGTGGCGAGTGGGCACGTGATGCTGGACCCTCAGGGAGCGCGTGATCGTCGTTTAAAGTCCAGGGACGCCTCTCCACCTCTAGCTGCTCACGACATGTTGCCCTCTTGTTGCTAAGTTACAGCGACTTTTTAGAGGGCCCATCTGTGAGAGGGCGAGTCACCGTCTGCCAATATATTTTTACAAACTTTGTTGTAGAAAGGCAGACGCCATAGTTCCTATAGACCCAGTAATCTGTCCACATAGCACCCCTTTCCATAGTCCAGTTATTTATTTCCATTTTCTGTAATAGTCCTACATCGGCCGCGGACTGCTCAGGGCTGTATCTCTATAGTGCAGTCATGGGCAGGCTGCGGCTGGTGTCCCATAACACATTAAAACTCTCAAAAGGGCCTCTGCGTGTTGGATCCGTGTCCCCACGTAAGCCTTCCAAAAGACCGGGTACCGTCCTTCTGGTGGTACCCGAGTATTATGGAGATGAGAAACATAATAATAATAATAAAAACTTTATTGACATAAAGAAATAGGTACAGCTTATATATGAATCCATAGGCTCCTGAATTAGTTAAATACTGTGTCTCAGGAGCCAGTGGCTTCTCCCATTATATTCTTAACGTATACTGAATGTATATGTATACTGAAATCGTATGAAGCATATTTCCTATTTGTTTGGTTATAAACTGACATTTTATTTATTTTATTTTATTTATTTTAATAATAATTAAGGAGACATTACCTCTCTTCCCCCCAATATTGGTTGAACAAGTATTTATACATTTTCCTTTGGTTTCACGTCCAGTGGTTGATTTGTCAAAGCTAAATAGAAATTGTATTTATGCATAGGTCCTAATAGTTAGAGTACACATAAAAAGTATATCAAATTGAAAAATAAAAATACTAGTGTGGGGTAATTTTATTGCATCTGGCAATCAACCTGGCACACACACATGGATGTGATCGCCGCCATTACTAGGCTTCACTCAATGTTGAGGCGATACTCCGTCCGTCTTTTTTTATACGTCCATGGTTAACATTATCCATTGTGAGCTTTATTGACTTATACTTTTATGTATATTGGAGTAGGTGTGCTGTTGTAAGTAGGTACAGGTTATAATATACTGGTGTGTCATATAGATATACTTAGATGGTCGATGGATGATGTTTCGTGGTGGTTTAATACACGCATACTTAATTGCTTAATTTGCAGGACAAGATAAGGACAAGAACAAAAAAGTATATGAGAAGTAATTTCAGTAATTTCAAACGGTTTTAGTTGCCGACTTTACGATATTGGCATTTGGATATCAAAAATTATGAAAATATATTGTAAGTTTATTTTTGCATTGGATACTAGGAAGTGAAGAGTCAAGGATTGACGTTACTTAAAGCTGTATGCATTTGGTTGATTAGACGTTTTTTTATCTATATGATGTTAAGTTTTTAAATATAAACTCATATTAATAAATCCAAATTATTTTTTGTTCTGGTGTCTTATGTACTACACAAATACTGATTTATTATTTGTTTTGTTACGACAAAAAACATCATAGTTATTACTTATTTGAAAAATTTTATCAAAGTTTTAGATAATTGTGATTTTTATGTGGCAATTGCATAAGAACCAATCAAAATACATATAATAAATGAATCTTCATATTTACTTGTTGTACTTACTATAAACAAAATTTACCCTCTAAATCAGTCTTTCCCAACGTGGGCGATAACGCCCCCTTGTGGGCGCTGCAGGCCTAAAGGGGGGCGGTAAGAGACCCAGAAAAAAAAGGGGGCGTTGTGTAGGGCTTTGGGGTCGATTTATAATTTCATCTACCTAGCTAGGAAGACTTTTAGACGCCGACTGAGCTCTCGACTTCGAGAGTCGACATCTTGTGAACATCAACTAATATTAATTATTAAGATATAGCTCAAACTCGGTTCGATATAATAGACCGCGGACAATCATGTTTTAACAAGTTTTTGTTAAATAATCCGATTTGTACATTCCTGTATCAATCGGCTGGTTCTATAATACTTGTTCTTGCTTGTCGAGTACGATTGGGCGTCGAATGAGATAAACGAGTTTAAGCACGTTTGTCTTATTCCTGTTGGTGCGTGCTGCTTATGCAATCCTATATAAACGACGTAAATTTATTTTATTTTCATTTGCGGTTTCGCGCATAATAGATAAGCAGTACTTGATTTCAACACTTACGTATTTCTCAAAACAAAACAATGTCGGAAGTAAAAAAGAAGAGACGGCAATACTCTGCGGAATATATTAAATTCGGATTTATTGAAAATCCCACAAACCCGTCGTCGCCTTTGTGTCTTCTATGTCTAAAAACATTTTCGAACGAAGCAATGAAGCCTTCAAGACTGCAAGATAATTTGAATAAAATGCATCCAGATAAGAAAGACAAGAATGTAGCATATTTTCAAGACCTAGAGAAGAAGCATAATACTCAGCCAAGTGTATCAAAACTATTTTCGGCGGCTGCTCAGCAAGATGACGACGGACTTCGAGCTTCGTACAATATCTCTTTGTTAATTGCTCAAAAAAGGCAAACCACACAACATCGGAGAAGAGTTAATATTGCCAGCTATAAAGGAAGTAATAACTGCTGTGCTTCATAAACCGGCCGCAGATATTATCCGAAAAATTCCTTTGAGTAATAATTCTGTGCAAAGACGAATTGATGAAATGGCTGAAAACATTGAAGAATCATTGTGCAATCATCTGAGGACTAGTCAATTCTCAATTCAGCTCGATGAGTCCACTTTACCAACTAATGAAGCGTTGTTGCTATCTTACGGGAGGTTTATTAAAGATGAGAAAATATGTGAAGAACTATTGTTTGCCAGAAATTTGGAGACAGATACAAAAGGCGAAACCAAATTCAATACATTGGAAAAGTTTTGTGAAGAGAAAAAGATTCCTTTGAAAAATATTATATCAGTTGCTACGGATGGCGCTCCGGCTATGACAGGGCGCCATAAAGGCTTCATAGCATACTTAAAGAATAAAATTCCAGATGTCCTTGCTATACATTGCGTTATTCATAGACAACATTTGGTTGCTAGAAACTTAAGTGAACGACTATTTCAATCACTGCAATATGTCATCAAAGCAGTCAATAAAATCCGTAGCAGCTCTTTGAATGATAGATTATTTCATCAACTTTGTGCTACTAATGACGAAGATTTCAACCGTTTGTTGCTTCATACTGAAGTTCGTTGGCTGTCAAGAGGCAATTGTCTGATGCGATTTTACAACCTGTTTGACTCTGTGATAGAGTTCTTGGAAACTAAAGATACAGAACTGCGCAACAAGCTCATAACATCAAAGAATGATATAGCTTACATGACAGACCTGTATAAATTGTTCAACGACATGAACCTCCAACTGCAAGGCGATGAACTAAATTTAATTAAAACAAAAAATGTCGTTGCTGCTTTCGCAGCCAAACTGCTTCTGCACAAAAAGAATATGGGCAGACGTGAGTTTCACAATTTTCCGAATTTATCGATATTCTGCAGTAACGACGACTTGTTTGCCTACTGCCAACATTTGGAAAACCTCCACATTGACTTCACCGAACGATACCAGGACATTTTAAACTTGGAAATACCAGACTGGGTGTTGGATCCGTTTTCAAATGTCAACACAGCAATGTCACCTCAGCTGGAAGAAGAACTTATAGAATTGACAACAAACGAAGAAACAAAAATCAAGTTCAAAAATGGATATCAAGAATTTTGGCTACAAAAACCGATCCCGCAATTGTACCCTGGATTGTGGTCAATTGTTCAACGATTCTTGATAGCATTCCCATCGTCATATTTGTGTGAACGTGGATTTAGTGCTGTGGCAACGCTGCTTATTAAAAAGAGAAATCGTTTGCGTGTTACCGAACGTGGCGACATGCGGCTGTTTTTGAGTAAATTGGAACCTGATATCAACAAACTTATTGAACAGCATCAGATTCAACCTTCACATTAGTTTTTATATAAGAATTGATTATGTTTGTTTTATTTTCAATAAAAGATACTCTGTCCGAATACTATAAAATTGCGTTTCAATAATCAGTTATAAGTACTTAGCGGTTTTTAAGTATGTTTAAAAAGGGGGGCGTTAAAAAATAATTTATTCTTAAAGTGGGCAGTAGACAAAAAAAGGTTGGGAACCCCTGCTCTAAATCGTTTGAATACGAAGATCCTATACGTACTTTCAAGCTTGACAACAAGAAAATACTTATGTCCGCGATAGACGTCATTAACTTCCGCGTATTTATTCAAATATAAACATGTCTTTATTGCTAATGCTAGTACATCTTGATAGGTTTGTAAGTACAAACATACAACACTTAAATCTCCAATGCATCGGTTTTAATTAAATAAATAAAATACATTATTAAATCTCCTTTACTTGTTACAATCTTTTGGCATTGTTTTTTATAAATAGTTATAAATAAGGAAATCCAAGATGACCAATAAAAAAATTCTACATAATGTTTTTAATATAATAATTTGGCACGCTCTTAAAAGACGATGCTTAGAATTTTTTATGCATGCGTGTATTTTGTTGTTCCAACAATAACTTGTTGTAATCTTAACAACATATTAATCAAAGGCTTGACTCGTGACCGTTCGTGGCATGTGACAACGGGCCATTGAAACAAGTTCACATCCTTGTTGCCCAGCGAGACAGATGAAGATAAATCCGTGATGCTGTAAACATTTTGTCGCTTACATGTGACTCAAATTAAACTACATTTTTAAGGGGTTTAAGATTTTTTTTTAATATTTGTCAATTAGGTGGGGCATTTGGTATACGGCAATTTCTTATCTATTCTATTTCTTTTCACGCAACACCGTTTCGTAGACACGTACTTATAAATTAATGGACACTTACGTCTGAGTAATATTATTAATTCTATGTAGATTATACTAGACTTCTATTTTAATATTACAATAGACTTATATACGTACCAGGATCGCATAAAGATTGCGTTATAACAGCCAATATTAGGAGAAGGAGCGAGAGCCCTTGGCTGCTCCAGGCTCCGATCATCATGTGTTGTTACACCTGTAACAAATATTAAGACATTATTTTAAAATAGAAATATTTTTGAGGTAATTTGC
The DNA here is from genome assembly GCA_029959065.1 of Colias behrii. Classification (NCBI taxonomy): domain Eukaryota; kingdom Metazoa; phylum Arthropoda; class Insecta; order Lepidoptera; family Pieridae; genus Colias; species Colias behrii. Next base: position 5,269,360 of record JARWMC010000013.1, read on the forward strand.
AATTTATGAACTGCAACAAAAGATAAGAATAAATGCTGAAGACGTTATTTATTTCAAAATCTATTTAACTTTTTCATTCCGCAGATTATATTCTCTTTTAAAACCAACCTTTTACTTAATGCCTTTTTAAATTATTTTATTACAAAAACATACACATACATGTACACATTTTATGGATATTTGGACGAAACTTGATATTGGGCTATTGCTTTAACTAATTTATTGAGGTGATTAAATGTATATGTGCTATCGAGGTAATTATTTTTAACTAGCTTCCGCCCGCGACTCCGTCCGCGCGGATGTCGGTCTTCGCGTGGATGGTTTATTTCTCCATTTTGAGTAACTCTGACAATGACATCTTATAAATATCTATTGGACCCAAATACGGCTAGGCCTATAATAATACGCAACGTGTGTTCGCGGTTCTACAGAACAACGTCTATGGATAAAACTGAAAAATTAAGATTATTTTTTTTTTACGTATTTTTCCAGGATAAAAAGTATCCTATTTTACGCCCAGGATAATAAGGTATAATTATACCAAGTTTCATCGAAATCGAACCGCTGGTTTTTACGTGATGCCTGAACATACAGACAGACAGACAGACAGACAGACAGACAGACAGACAAAAATTTTTTTAATCACATATTTGGGTTTGGTATCGATCCAGTAACACCCCCTGCTATTTATTTTTTCAATATTTTCAATGTACAGAATTGACCCTTCTACAGATTTATTATATGTATATGTATAGATTAGTTTCACGTACCCTCAAGTAGAGTACAAATAGGTGTGCTCGGACCAGTATATTGAAATTGTGATATTGACATACTTTTGAGGTATAAATGCCAAAAGTATTATCTTAATTATGTAGTTTTTTTACGACAGTTGTACTATAATAAATACTTTTGTTTTTTTTTTCAAATAAATAAAACGTCCACATTCAGGTCCATTTTCACATATTGCTTATTGAAGATTATATTCAGGAATATTAATAGATTTTTTAACCCATGGTCTGATATACTATATTAAAAGTATACAACAGCATAGACAGAACAGGTAATCCATAAACAGAGGCAGCTATTTTTCTAAAAACGAGAGTATGATATTCTAAAATATCGGTAAGCCCTACAAGTAAGGGTCACATTTTAGTGAAGTAAACACTGCTGATAAGGCTACATACGTTGATACATTATGGATGCAATTATTTGGCTATATCCAATTATAAATCTGTATAGTATCAAAGACAAACCGGATCGCTGTTTATGTAATTTAGAAACTATCTACTTAATACATAAGCTTGATGAAGTGAGAGCATGATTTGTTAAATTCTTATTTTCACGTTTTACCTCGTTGTTAATTTTTTCTTTAATTTTATAATAAGAAAGACACAAGTTTTTTTACTCAGAATGCACATGAAATCTATCCATTGTATAGGAATATCGGCTCTATATAATGTCTTATACACAAAAGAGAAATACGTAGGATCCATGTAGGTGTATGAACTTGTTCGAGCAACGAACTTGAAATAAATAATGTAGCTTGTGACTTCTTAGTATTTGACTAGCATCTTTGCCTACATAGTAAATAAGTGAAGGATATTATGTTGAATGCATGCAATCTTATTCTCTCTTGTTCTATGCTTGATAAAGGGTTAATTTTTAGTTAAAATGAAATTATGAAACACGAAATTTGGCTGTAATTATTGATAAGTATTAAAATAAGGTTCTTAAAATAGGTTAATCCGTTAATGGATACAATGACTGAATATAGGTTCATAATTACTACTTCTAATTAAATGCATCTTAATTAAATCACAATAGTCGCTATATTTATATATTTTACTACAGAATTTATTCACATTCTTGACTAGTGGTCAGCCAAGGACGTTCCAAATGTTTTGTATGTGATTTCTAGTGCTTGTTCCTAAATCGTATAACGTTGTTGTGTAATCAAGTAAATATCGAGAAGCAACGACATTTGGCAATACAGTTTTATGTTATACGATACGAGATCTTGTTTTGTGAAGCACAGTTACAAACGTTGTTTATAGGTGATTGGTTTATTCTAATTTCATTATTTATCGGGTACATTTGATGATTACAAATATTTTTTTGTGTATGACATCAGTTTTGATATACAAGATACTTACTCTATGAGAAAAAAAAAACACGAAGACACCCTGGGTTACACTGCTATTAAAAATCATCTTATTAAGTTTATCCCATAAGATGATTTATTTCGTGAGTCTGACTTCTATCAGGTACCTAAAGTTTGATAAAGTGCAACTTATTGCGGATTCTGAGTTGTTTTTCTAAATTAATTTTACAAAATTGTTTGCTCTAGGCTAAATTTATAGAACGCATTTCGAAGACTTCTGTTTAGTTATTTTTTCTAAAACATTAAATAACTTAACATTCAGCATATGATTTAAATACACTTTTAATATGTGAACCCTTACAAATATTCTTTAAAGAAACGATGCACCTTATCACCATTTGGAAATTATGTTTAGCAAAGAAGAGGTTATTTGAAATTAATAAAAAGACGTGTGGCACTCGGGGACTGCCGCGGTAAAGCTATTGCATGCTATGCCTTCAAGCCACACCTCCGCGCCCGTCGGAGTGGGGAGCGTGAGGTTTTTTCGTTACGGAATTTCTGGATTCGGTCCCCGCGCTCAAGGCCCGCGATAGAAGCTATGCAATAGCTTAAAAATATTTTTAAACTAGTAGTGTTCTAATATGCGTATTCATAGGTATGTTTTAAGAAGGCTGAAGTCCATTATCTCTACAAATATGTTCATAATGATGAGATCAATAATCGTAAGTAGTAATTAAAAATTAACGGCACGTTAAATAATTGCTGTTGAGTAAGCAGTGCGTGAATATGACCTATAAAACCACGCAAGGTCACTTACAAATCTTGTCTGACCAAAAGTCTATTTTGTCCATTGTGTATTTTCATATTTGATAAAAAATTACATATTGGTTTGTCATATTGTAAAAAAATTTAGCACCGATAGGTGACTATAACGAATAATTATTATCTTTAAAATAGTATTATATTATCTGTGGTTTTTAATTTTTATTGATTAAATACCTGTATTTAGTAATCAAGTACTTACCTATATTTTAAAATGTTTGGTTGTTTGAAAATGTCTTATAACTATAATCAATGTGTAATTACGTGTTTTGTTTGAAGCTATTGCCTAACAAAATTCCAAACTAAGTGCTATATGAATAAGCTTTATTGAGCCTTTGTAGGTAGGTAAATACTTCAGTAGGTACATATTAATGTTATAAGTGTTGGTGGGCAAGCCCAAGATTACGAAAAGGCAATTTTTAATTACTTTAATCTTTACCGATGTACAGATTATTCGTATATTGTAATATTATTTTATCTACACCATTTGAGCAGATCAAGTTCAATCTTTACGTAACAATCTTTCTTACGCAATTTCTTTGAGAGAAGCGTGTACGAATAAAACGGCCTTTGGTCACTTGATAATCAAATGCTGCTTTTTCTGGTCTCCCTGAACTTAGGATGATAAAAAAATATCTCTTTAGGATTTAGCGATACCCAAATTAGCTAAGTATATATAGAACTGGGTCAAAATGGAAAAAAGTTTAGTAAAACAGACCCATTTGACTCTATAATATTCTAATTGTTGTATCTTCACGTACTCGACGATGCTATTTGATTGTTTTCTTTGTTAAATTAATAAAAACAGTTGATACAGAACCCTAAAACATAAGAAATATTCCGGCCTTCAATGCGTTTATTTCACGCTTTAGAACTACTGTTGTGTTTGAAGAACCTCTAATTACGTGCGAATCGTCGTCACAATGCTATGTTTATCAAAATTTACACGCATTCGATTAACAATAGGGTGTGTAAATAAAAATTTATCTGCTGAACACATTATAATTTTTTGGAATAGCATGAGTGCATGCTATATTTGTGAACTATTTCTATTATATTCTTTAAATAAGACGTCCTATAAACGAGTTATTTAATAATTGCTCAATTACACCTACGACTTTTAAAATAAAAAGCTTATTAACTTTATGCACAAATCACAATATGTCTACCCTACATTTCGCTTGGTCTGGGAGGTAGCTCATAAATATTAAAGTTTAGTGAGTCTGATGAAGGCAATGCAACTCTATTATTAGACATCGATATCCAATTTAGTTTTATGGCGAGATTGAATCAAATCCCTCGTAACTTTGAGCACCGAATATAGGTATTGCAGGCGTTGTTTCGATGTAGCAGGTATACACTCGGTTGGATCTGAGCCAAATTTAATGCGCCATGTTTGCAATTGCAATTTTCTGCTTGTACTTTGTAGTGAATGTAATTCATTTTTCAAGATTGCATATGTTACTTTCAATGGGCTTGAGCAGCTTACTTTATTTATGACTTAATTGTTGGGTTGCTAAGTCAGTCTAATTGTAGGTTAGTTTTAATTTAGAATTAAAACATCCTATTCATTTTTTATTATTAAGTCTTTACAGTGACCAGTGAGTGTGATATAAAGGCCGGATTCACGTATTTGTTATGTTTTAGGGTTCTGTATCAACTGTTTTTATTAATTTAACAAAGAAAACAATAAAATAGCATCATCGAGTATGTGAATAAATAAAACAATCCAGAATTTTTCCTTCAGTTTTTTGCAATTTTAATAAGGGGGCAAAACATATTTTAAAAATATTTGTCGTGATATAAGATAACGGTGTTACCGCCTCATACATAACGTACAATACACGAGACTTGAGCATTGTAATAGGTCATTGGCAGGATGTTAAATCCATGATGAATCATTAGGTTTTCCAGTAAGGATGTACGGTAAAAAATAATTGTAATATATGTATAATTTAAGCGCATAAATTACGATATAAAGAAAATTACGATAGTATAAAAAACTGTGCTTTACTTTATTCGAAACTTTATATAGAAAGAAATGAACTATCATGCGTGAATTCATGTTGAAGTCAACGTATGCGGGCTTCTAAATTAAGTTTGTATTTGAAGCAGTTAAAGTTTAATTATTTTACATGCATTATATTTTAAGGTGCCAAGGCAAATGTTACAAACAAAGTCACGTCAGTCGCAAAATATGCTGTAATATGCAGTAATCTGTCGAACACCCCTCATCAAAGTATTGATGTTCAATTATACTGCCACATGTAACACATGGATTGATTGCTTATAATATTTCTGTTGGCTATAAAATTAGCGTTGACTTTTCATAAAGTTGAATAGGTAGGTACCTAAGACTAAAATATTGAATAAACCTATTTGCATTATTAAGTTAATAAAAAGTAAGTCTTAATAATATAATGTAAGCATTTAGAAGTCATTTATCTAATGAGTAAGTTCTTTAACATCTAAAAGTTTTTATTGAGAATCTCCAAAATTTTCGGCTTGAGGAAAAATTGAGCTTTTCCATAAAATATATCAAAGCATTACAGGTAAATTAGCTTGGAGAAATTTTTGCATATGTAGTGGTGTGTATATTACTCAGATCTTAGAGCGCGTTTCCACTATATCGTTCTGGCCTATACAAAAATGTTTCGATATCCTAACATTACTATTTAATTTTATACTTATTCCTAGCAACACTTTTGTTTTCAATAAAAACAAGTTTTTATTTGAAAGAATATGGTTTTGACTTTATAAAAAAAAATATATCATTCAATTTCACGTCCTAGAGCAAACGACAAGACGACTACCGTGAAACAATAAAATATCGTGTCCATAATAATTTGTTTCATAATTAATATTTGACCATAATAATTACGAAACAAAACAAATAAATAAATCGTCACTTGATAGTGGAAAGTGGAAACACGCACAAAAACAGAATAAACCAGTTTACGCTGTCCGCAGGTGCCACGTGCAGTCGTTTGGTACCGTTAGAACATAAAGAACACATTTCATTCAAAAATTATAATTATTATTACGTATAGACCGGGAGATATTGACACAAAATTTCGAGTCATTTGTAACAGGATGGCGGTTCTACAGGGGTCTTAGTACGCAATGACAAAAAGAAAAACGATGGTGTGAACACTGGTACCGGCGGCTTAGTCGCGTGGGCGTTAGTCGAACTCGTCGGAAAAATAGCGAAGTCAAACAATTTGTAACACAAAAATTTTAGAATTTACCGATAGCCCATAAAAAAGAAGTAGGCGGTAGTGTCATGCCATACTTTTCCGGTGTGACTTACAGCCCGCCATACCGACGCGAATGTGTTGATTTAAAAAAACAATTCAACCATTTGTACCAGGCTAACTTTTGCACAGGTAACCATCGTCGTGCAGCCATTTACGAAAATCGCCATGCCATACTTTTCGGACGAATCCAAATGGTCGCCATACCGCCGAAAAACTGCAAAAATTTTTTTTTTCGCCAAACTTTTTGTACCAGTATTGCATTTGGATTTTTGGAGAGTATTTGATAAAATGTGACCATTATTATATTTACCATACTTCTAGTAGGGGGAAAAAGTGCTGCCATACTTGAAAAATTAATTTAGTATTAATTTATATAAGTGAAGATTTCCACCACCTAGATCTTTGAAATTTTGTATTTATATTCGTTGAACCTCAAACTTACAGGAAAAATTAGTGCCATACTGTTACTAATCGTTCAAAATACGAATAAAATCTTACAATAAAAAAAAATCTTATACACATTCGCCACCTCCCACAGGTATGACATTATCACACTTCTATTAATTATAATCATTCAGGAAATGTTGAAAAAAAAATTTAGGGTGGTAAATGGTTCGGCGAAAAAAAAAATTTGCAGATTTTCGGCGGTACGGCGACCATTTGGAATCGTCCGAAAAGTATGGCATGGCGATTTTCGTAAATGGCTGCACGACGATGGTTACCTGTGCAAAAGTTAGCCTGGTACAAATGGTTGAATTGTTTTTTTTAAATCAACACATTCGCGTCGGTATGGCGGGCTGTAAGTCACACCGGAAAAGTATGGCATGACACTACCGCCTACTTCTTTTTTATGGGCTATCGGTAAATTCTAAAATTTTTGTGTTACAAATTGTTTGACTTCGCTATTTTTCCGACGAGTTCGACTAACGCCCACGCGACTAAGCCGCCTGTACCAGCATTCACACCATCGTTTTTCTTTTTGTCATTGCGTACTAAGACCCCTGTAGAACCGCCATCCTGTTACAAATGGCTCGAAATTTTGTGTCAATATCTCCCGGTCTAGTAGTTTAATTGTTAAATTTTGTATTTGTTGATTGTTGTTATTATTTGTATTGTTATAATATTTGTTGAAGTGTTTAATTTGTGTGTAAGTGTTGTAACTTTATATTGTTAATTCAAAATGGCTCCAGTGTTAAAACATGGTCGAGGCAAGCCTTTGACTTCTCAAACTAAAGAATTAAACTTTAAATGTCGTTTCTTTTTCAGGTTAGTAAATTTTTCATTTTAGTAACATTGTTAATGTAAAAGTTATACGTATGTTAAATGTGCAAATATTAAAATAAAGTCTCATCTTTTTCAGAGGAGAAACACATATAGTTTAATTTAAAATCCCTTATATATATAAAATAAAAACTAAAAATAAAATGTTGTTTTATTTTAATTGCTGACCATACACTACTACAAACGCAAAAATTTCTCCAAGCTAATTTACCTGTAACTGCTATGATAAAATTAAACAAAAATAGTAAATTTAATACAGAGGCTTATTGTTGTAAATTATTTAAATAATATTTAGCCTTTTTTGTCCGCTTCGATAACACTTCATGATTAGTAGGCATTAATCTTTAGGTTACTGAGATGAACCTCAAATAATTTAACAAAACATCGCTACTTTGTCTGTCCGGTTGAGTCAGGTAGCCAGCGTCCTTGCATTCACCACGAGGCAGTTTGGTCACCTTATCACCGAATATCATCGTCTAACACTGGACCAAGTAGAAAGGTTGGACTCACCTCTTCGCTCTATCCGTGATACATATCGGCGCTGTCACTACGTGCGAATCGCCACTTATGAGGGAAATATGTTTGAAAACACGAATCGTTCGAATTGTTTACGTAGCGAAAGTGATGTGATCGCGGAAGTACGTACGTGGTGGAAGGCGTTCGTCTCGCGCGCGGCCCGTGTGCTACTCACGGCGGCAACCGTTTCTCCGATCGTGGTGTCACGAGGAGAAAGTATTGGCCGTGGAGCCGCCGGCTGGTGGGGACGTGACGCAGCGCAGCCTTCGGTGAATCCTCATTCTAGAGTCGATCTGTCTGCGATTAGCACAAGATCCGCGTACCGTCACGTTTGATGACCAATTACGGATGATTGATAATTTGACCCGACTTCAAATTACAGCTATTAAGGTTATTTAAAACTTTTTGTATTGTGTTGTAATGGACCAGTCAATTTTTGAGGTAAATTTGAATATTTTTTTTGCTGAACAATTAAATTCTAAATGTACCACATTCTTTAATGAGATATGTAGAGACGTACGTAGTACGATTTTATTTTCACCGAACTATTTAACTTTTAAAATAATTTATAAATCTTTATTTATATTTCTAGTTACTATGGCAACATATCATTATCAATAATTGAAAAAAGCTCTATAGATAAAGCGGACAGCACGGTAGTTTTAAAGTATAATCGTAAAGCATTCTATAGAAAGCGACAATTGCTCGAGTATTTTAATTAGAAACAATAACATTACCCAAATGGTTTTTTCAATGTGGACTAGTTTAAACTACAAATGATTACGAATGAGTCTATTAAAGTGCTCATATAAATTAAGCAATTACGCTCAGTTCCCACGAAACTTCATCCCCTGGGAATGCTAAAGAGATTAAGCGATATATGTTTAACTGATCGTTGCTGTACCTATTGTTTTGCTAATACTTTTCATTTGTTCATTGTGATTTTTCTTTACCTTATATTAACCATCATACAATTACAATGCATAGATTTAAAAAGGTATATGAGTTATTAGATGGCGTCTTAGGATAAATAAAAATAGCGATTGTTTTACAACAAATTTATAATGTAAAACCTACAATAATCATAATCAATATATGATTCACATTTGTAATTATTTTCATGAATAATTCATCAGTACAATTGTTAAATTTGAAGATTTTCAGTCATAAAACAGTTTGTAATAGGTACTTACTTCTTTCTTTTAATGAATGTTTATCCCTACAAAGCCACCTAACAAAGTTTTTGACATCATCGTCCCTCGTTGTTTATTTATTCTAAATAATTGCGCGATATAACTTTTCATCACGGAAATTAAAATATTTATGAGTATAGTTAGCTTAAACAAATAGTGACAGGGCACAGAGGGTTCCGAGTTTTACATCCTTGATGACATCTTAGAGACAGGGACGGACTCTACATTTACCAATTAAAAATCTTACTTATAGAATTTATTTATTTTAGCATTACGGGTTTCCTATAATAGATTTATTTATTAATATTAACATAACAATTTTAAAATAACAAACATTAAAAAAAAGCCAAGTGAAAAGAGTTTTATACTAATTCAACAGTTTCGATAGTACTATTTTACAGATTGATACGGCCATACCATTATTTATTTTTTTTTGTATACTCTTCAGGTTTCTGCAAATGAATTAAACAATTTAAAGTAGTCTCACAGTAATAAGAAATATTCAATTGAAACGATACGCCCCTGTCTGGTCGGAAGGCATCTGTTTATACAATTATCAGCTAAGAGGCGAGTCAGTGGCGCATGCTGTTCTTCCTAAATGAGTCCTTCATGAACGATATTCATCTGGACTCATAATATAACGACAAAGCAAGAACCCGGATTAGTCTTCATCTAACATCCTAACAAGTAATACGTGTGTTATCATTTAAAAACGTCTTAATTTCAAAATAAGATTAAAACTTAATATGGAAGGTTTCTACCAATACAGTGAAAATTGGGACCAATTATATACAAAGCAGTATGCACAGTGTCGAAATACTGATCCGGTCCCGAAACAAAGGTACCAAGCAAACGCCCGTGAGCGAGATCGTACACAAAAGTTAGTATCTATATTTTTATTATTTTAAGTGCTTCAAAATATTAGCCTTTATGTCTTATATTAAAATAGATAGTCTAGTAGGTCGTCATAATATTATAGACAATGTAGGTAACCGCAAATTAAATATAATTTGAGGAAAAAATCTAATCAATATTCCAAATCTATGGTATTAAAAAAATGATCTTTCTGTTCGCGACAACGCCCACTCATTCAAGGAAAAGATCTAGTACCGGGATTTTCTAGCATAGTTTTAAAACTATCCTAGGTCCTTTCCCGGGTGTTAAACTTTATCTGTACAATATTACATTCAAATAGGTCAAGTAGTAAGTCAAAGGAAAATATAGAGTACCGGGATTTTCTCGCATAGTTTCAGGAATTCAAATTGTATTTACTTATGACTAAGCTATGTAATTTTTATTGGGTAAGCAAATTAATCAAAGCCAACTTAAATCGCCTGTTCATTATTCAGATATTAGAATATTATCTAGCTATAAATATGCAGCAAATTCAATTTTAGTTTATGAATTGTCTCTACCAATAATAACCTTACAATGAATATGCATAATTATTTATACCTTTTAATATTTCGTATTTCCGTGCTATCAAAAATTTGTAATTGGGTATTACAAATTTCTATACTTCACATTATTATCACAATATATGAATTTCCAAGCAGCGTAAACATGGCTTTCAACGCGCTGCGCCTGCTCATCCCCACGGAGCCCCCAGACAGAAAACTGAGCAAAATTGAGATCCTTCGACTTGCTGGCAGCTATATTACACACCTTGATAACCAATTATACACAGGTAATAATAACTCACTTGTTTTACTTTTATTCCATTTAGATAATTATCACTCAGAACTAGCCCAAAAGTCCTAGCTCTAAGACTCTTAAGTCCCCTTACCTTCTATATTTAAGTAAAATTTGAGAACAAAAATGATGAAATTAACTGATTCTGATAGAACTGTATTTTTGGGTAATGTGTTTTTTTGGATGTAATTTTTTTAATTAACATTGCAGTGAGCAATATGCACTAGTGTCGTGTGTAGCCAACTTAAACTTTCATAAATGTTAATAAAGGTAGAAAAAATTTTTTAGGAGACATGGAAAGACCCTGTTTACGAAATAACGAATATGAACACAAAAATACGTCAATGTGTACCTTTTGTTGGTCTACTGTGAAAAAAGAAGTAAGTGACTCTTTATTTTTATTTGTACAGCGTAACGGGCTATGCATGTTAATAAATATTCATACATGTATTTCTTAATAAGGTCTTAGATATCAGTGACAATCTAGTTGTGTTTTTATTAATAAACTCTGTAGTTTAGACACAGTGTAAGTACTTTCGTAATTATGTATAATTAAATGTGAAATAAGCTGAAGGCTTGTCACCTTAGGGTAAAAGGCGTAATGATCGTTTTTACATAATCTAAACGGGTGATATTGCTACTAAATCTATGTGAATATAATTATCTAGTCGGTATGGACACGTCATAATATGTAGATCGTACATGATTATAATAAATATTATAATTTACACATAAGTATATCTACTTTCTACATTCTAAATTAACCATATCTTATATATAATTATATGTCGTACTAATTTAAAGACATTAATATCATCCATATTTGACATTTTATATTCAGAGAAAGTGATTGATTTATCTTTTTTTTCAGAAATCTTCAACTATGGTGCCAAATGGATATAATGGAACATTGTAACAAGTTTATTAACAACAAATATTATATACCAATAAAAACTAGTCTTGCTCTATGATGTGGGAATAAGGTATACAATATAAAAATAATATAATATACTACTTATATTTAACTATAAATGTATAAATTATTTAATTGAGCAAAATATAATATAATCTTGAATTAATAACACGCCGTTGATGAATTAAATTCAAATTAAAAGTTATTCTAGTCTCCTTTTTTTCAATGTAACGTTAAATAACCCAGTGAAGTGAAACATTTGGAGAGCTTCCTTCCTTTTATTAGTTAATTCATTGTTTTTTGATATTTTCAACATACACAATAACTTTCAGGATTTATCATTCTGAAGTAATAAAAAGCATTTACTTGAATAAATGAAAGAGCGTATAGAAAGGTATATTAAAACTATTATTTGAATTTATGACTCAATAAAGAATTCTATTCTATTTATTTATTTTACTTAAATTATTCCCAATTGACTGCTCGCCCATAGTAGTATTTTTTAACATTTTAAATGCTTTTATGAAAAAGGTGTTGCTACATTTTTCTTCCTTCTTATAGAAAGTGTTTTGGGCATATAAACTACCTACAAAAAACTACGTCATGGATGCATTAGAATAACAGGTAATGTAAAAATTAATAATTTGAAAATTAAAAATACACCCGGTCCAAGCCCGGTTGAGATACTCGTATTTGTAGAGATATGAAAACGAGGGTATTTGATAAATAAAACAATATGATATGGCACCATTTCTTTATTTTATTGTAGGTCTGTTTTAAGCACATTTAAAAGAAAGATAATCAAAATGTCAAGAGACATCACAACCAGTTTTTTAAAAGGTGGTAAAGTTAATCTAGGATAGGTTTTGTGGCAGTGGACCTATTAAAAACTAATAAGTACAATTGTAGCGTAGCAATTATGTTTTTAAAATATATAACAACAAATGTTAATACAAAATCTAATATAAATACTAAGTTCTATTTACAATTTATCCTAAAACTATTTAATTTTTTGTTAAATTTGTCTCGAGTATATTGGGAAATTTAGAATTTTCAAGTCCAAAAAGTGTTAACTATGTAGTACATTCCGATATCTAGAATATTGATTCAATGAGTTAGATATTTTTAATTTCGATACAAATAAACTGACATATTATAAGGAATATCGATATCGTATTTTGCCACATTGAAAAATCATAAGTACTTTAATAGCTTAAAAATAAGTACCTAGGTGTGCAGAAATTTATTTCATTACAATGTGTATTTAAACCATGTTAAAAATACAGCTTGAAAAATATATTCAACAAAACTAAAATTGATAAATAAAAATAAGTAGCAACAAGTAAGTGGAACAATATCTAAGTAGCTCATTATTAAGTGTAAGAAAAAATACAACATCATGGTTTTTACAAACCTACAAGTCATTATAAAATTCCTAATTAAATTTGACTAGTAAAAAATCTAGTCAACTTGTCCTTATGCTAAAATTTCATAAATAATAAGGCAAGTATTATTTACAGAATCATACATATTCATTTATATAAACATTCATAGAAAATCTTCTCATTACACTTAAGAAATGCAAAATAAAAACAATAGTTAAATCTCTCATACAAGAGCCTTGTAACAACAATAAAACGCCGTTTCCAGAACATTTCGTACTTACACACATATAATCCTCTACGAAGACATCACAGTCAAATGATATTAAATATACCTACCTATAAAACCTTTTCTTTTATAAATTTAACACTATAACGCAAGTTTCACTACGTCCATTCTTCGTTTTGTATGGATAAAATACAGCAACATCACACCAACATGTCATATTCATCTTTGATTTTAAATAAGAGTTAAATCAATTTTAATAATATACTTACTCAAATGTATGTTACTTTACTGTTCTACTGTCCTAGATGTTGCTAATATCCAATCAATACAAAAACATCTGCATTGTATCATACAAAACTTTCTATTTACACTGTTTTACACAATTATCTGACAACCGGCTATCGAATACTGTTCCTATCTCGACCAATAAACGGACTAGATTCGTGGTTATTCTTCTCTAGGTTACCAGATAACGTAGGGTCAGGTCGACTTCGTTTGAAGAATCCAAGTTTCCAAAGCGCTATTATGAGAAGTATGAGAACTATGAGGCCTACTATAATTGAGACAATTATAACCCACAATGGTACTTCTGAAGGCTCGCTTATCTTCAAGTCTGGATACGCAACGGTTTCGACCTAGAAAATAAAATTAAAATAATGATAGTCATTGGAGTATTATTAAAATGCGATATCTATTGATCGATTATCGGTACCGATTAGCTATATTGAATGAGTGCAAGGCTACGGCCAAATAATATATTTTAACCATAGGTCAGATTTCTTTTGTCTGTTCTGTGATTCAAATCAAATCAAATGCGCGAACACCTGCTCAACGAGAGAATTTTAAACATTATATTATATTTCAAAACCTTGATGCTGAATATGTTGTTTATGCGCTAAGACAATATTAAGCTCATAAATAAAATATACCACCAGCAGTCGCGTGTATGTTAATCGGGATGGACCTTTATAATTTATTACCTTGATTAATAACATCAACAACAACACGATTCACGTCTAGCATTCAATTTATAAATCTAATAATCATATGCTAAGCCTAAGATTAAGACACGTGTATTAATTTAAGTGTGAATATTTACCGTCGCAGTATCATCATGGCGCTTATTCTGATGGATGTTATAATGTTCTGGAATATGAATGAACGCAGTAGAAGCGATGTTGACATGGCTAACTCGTGGGTAGTCTTCTACCAAGGTTGAGTTCCAAAGCCGGGCTTTTACTGTGATGGTACTTGCTTGCATGCGTCCCAATCTATATATTACACATTGGAATTGAATGCATTTGGCTGTTTTCTTTTGGCAGTTCTGAAAAGTATAATTTCATAATGAGTACAAAACTTTAGCTTATTCATAAATCAGCAAAATTATTGTTTATCATGCCTTACCATGTTGACAACGTGCTTTCTCTGACCATCCTTATCCGTATAAGCTTCAGCTTTAACGATATCGCTTTCCCTCTTTTTCCTTATTTTGTTTTCGGCACCACTTCTAAATTCAACGGCTTTTTTAAGCGTAGAGTTATGTTCTTTCTCACTAGAGGTGGCACTCAATTTTCCAGCGCTTAAAAATGGATCCATTTCCAAATTTTCCAGATATGGTTCAAAAGATCCAGGTCGACTTGTGAGTTTCAGAGGATTGATTTCACTTCCATAAATTATAAAACATTCGCCGTTACTTTGATCTAAAAATAAATAACGAATTATAAAAGTACCCAATTACACAAAGAATCTTAAAGTTTGAATTGAAAACGTACGAATAACAACTTTAGTAGGTTATTAAAAAAATGCCTAAATTGGCGATTTCTATGAAGTCGAAACCTTATGTAAAATAAATACAATTGGGAAAATAGTATCAAACGAATGAGAAAGGACTAACCGGCCTCTCCATCAACAGTAGGCACATCTTCAGGATAGAGCAACCATTTTCCCTGGTCACTGTCAGATGCCACCTGGTGTGGCCATGATATAACCACTTGTAGCGATGATACACGCCAAGGTCCTTCGTTAAATACCTGTAAAATTTATTCAATTAATAAAAAACCTATTTCCTTTCCTTATTGATGGCAAATGGATGTAGCAAAAAATTATTAATAGCTATCTTCTAAGTGTGGTGACAGAACAATTCGTTGCGTTCATAGCGAAGACGGTATTTATTAAAGATCAAATTAAAAATCTTACCTGATATGTATGTATAACTCTGGTTCCTATATCATCAAAGTAGGTCATAGCTGATTCTCCTTTTACTTCTCCACCGTAAAATACTTGTTCTGGTCGAGCAGCTCTGAAAGAGAAATAAAATGAAATCACTCAATGAAATCACTGAAAAAACTCATGAATTTGGCTCGAAAACATTCCACTGTTTAATGAAAGCGTATTGCTTCTATTCCAGGATTGTATATGTACCACACGAAAATGTGTTCAACCCAACCTAAAATACTTAACAAAATAATTTCATCGGTTATCATTGAACATAATCGGTTTGGCTACTTATTTTGCATAAACACTTACCCTTTTATTAAAAGCTCGGCGTTCTTAATCACTAATGCTTCAATTTGTACTGGTTTCTTTCCAGAGTGTAGTTCTTTAGAAGTAGAGTTAGCCCAAATTGAGAAGACGACGGACGGCTCGTTATCTTCCAAAGCCCTGGCATCAAATCTTATTGTTATGGGCACTGAGCCATCTGCTTGTTTCTTAAACGGGTTTTCGAGGAGGCAAGATACTGTTGTTTTGTTCACGCTTGTACATATCATGTGTTTACCCTGAAATTTAGAAAAAAATCATATAACCTTTATCATACATAATCGTTTAATCATACGAAAAATTGCAGTTTATGATGTAATCATCATATCTGCTTGTTTGGGAGGAAATAAAATAAATAAATCTCTTTACTTGTATTTTGCGCTACTTTTCTTTAAATGAGTATCCCAAATAGAAAAATAAAAGAACCAATAATGCGGATGAGTGTTAGTTTCTAAATGTATACTTACACTTATATTAGCAGCGATATAATGCAAGCTTGCATGATGCTGTACAAATAGTTGTGCCTCATACGCGGACTCTCCATAATTATCCACTGAAATAGACAACTTAATCTCCTCTTCCTGACCCAATGTAAGAGCATACGATTTTCCATCTTCAGCTGTGAACATAGTTTAAAAGGAATTATAAAAAAATAATTATAGGCAGCTAATATTGAAAAAAAAAGAGTTAACTGGTCGGGCTTTGAAATATTTTTCAGCGCCATCTATCGGTATCAACATATCTATCTTACTCACACAAAATAGTTTTATGGTGTAAACAGAGATGGCGCCATCTCTGTTTAAAGTTAAAATATTTAATAGGTACATAAAATTTTAGTTCATCAATTTTAATATACATACTTTTGGGAAGTTGCAAGACAGGGTCCACAACGAGATCGCTAACACAGATGCCATCCAGACCACAATCATTCAGGAAGTTAGCACTGAACGCCGTTGTCGCTGTTGCGTTTAGTACTGGGTAATCATCAATGTTTGGTAGTTCACCACTACTTGAGTATTGGGGATCTATGTGAACTATTTTGTATGTCACTTGGAACTGAAATAGATTGGGAAAGATGTTTATTAAAAGAACATTATTCAATTTAAATGGAGATGTCTCTCTAATGAGAACATGTTCAATATGTTTGCAATTATGTGTATGTATTAAAATACTCACTTTAATTGGCGTTTGTATATCTCTCGTATTATTTTTCAGATAAACAATATGTTCCCTACAATGTTCTTCATCTTTTCCTAGTTGAATTGTTTTATTAACAATATTCGATTTTTCAAAATCAAAGAAAACTCTGGAATATTTTCTTCCACCAGGAAAAGTTTCTGCTTCTACGACGTAATTAAGTTCATGTACATTGCTATGACTAGATCTCACTAAAGATTTGATTATACAACATGCTTGGAAATGAAAACATGTATAGTTCGATTTTGGGTCTTTTTCACACCCCTGTATCGTTGGGTCTATGTTTATAATTGTATTCGTTGGCCTTATTGATGTCTTGATGTCTATAATTGGCTTGGTTCGAATGAAAGCCACACTGCTCTGTAAATAGAAAAAAAAATATATATATATTGTAATAAATTAAAGGTTTCGGACGTCTCATGAAAAATTGTTTAAAAATAGCTTTTACTTACATTTTCATAAGCGCCAACCAGAAGATCTGGATAGCCGTTAGAATCTAGATCTGTGCCACCTGATAACGAATAGCCAAATGTTTTCATTACTATTGGCAACGACTCCGCTTTTATAATCTGATCCGGTTTAGCTTTAAGCCCAGTCTTTCTATCCCCCATATGAATGTATACTACACCATTCCCTTCATAGGGGCTGCCGATAGCTATATCCTCGCACCCGTCTTTGTTAAGGTCTCCTGTGTTTGCTATTGCTATTCCGAATTGTGATTCTGATTTTCCCGTCAGTTTCAGACTGTATTCTTGAGGTAAATTGTGGTTTTTGTTGAGATACAGATATACAGCACCGCCTGCATCACGTGAAAAGTAAAATGGTGCACCCACTAGGAGGTCTGGTAGACTGAAAATATAAAAAAATAATAAAAATATTACCCTATATTGTAATGCCAAATTATTTTGTTTTAAATTATGATTAAGATAATAATCGAACACTTATTTTAAACGCAAAGTGAAAAAGATTTTATGATAAATTCATCATTATTAGTTTTTTAAAGTACATACCCATCCCCATTTACATCAGCTGAAGACACTTCATAACCAAAGCTTGAGCCAAATTGTTCGCCGTTTAGCAATAGAGTAAAGTTAAGGATATCCACGTCCGTTCTCGTCCAATCATCTATGACTCGTTTACTGAAGATAACAACCTGACCGGTGCCATGTGCTCTCGGTGCTCCTGCGGCATATGAAGGTTCCTTGCCGAAGAAGCTGGCGCCTGATACCGACATACCTAAAATAAGAAGATAATTGATTTGAAACATAATGGGTAACTGTAAATTATTTTGACAAAGTTATAATCTAGAACAGCTAAGTTGGTAATAATACGCATACGATAAAAACATGTGTCATATGTAAATGTACAATTTAGTTTCTTATGAAAATACTACCTCGTACTAAAACTTGTTTCGAAACAATGCCAACTATAACTATTGTATCCCTCTTTTATTGCTAAATATCAGAGTTATTGCAATGAAACCTTGAGGTATTGAGTAGCTTTAAAGCTCCTTACCGAGATAGCTATATTTTTCTACTGGACTCACTCCATCCTCCACTGGAGCCATATAAACAACGTGATCACGTTCGATCAGATCATCATTTGTGTCCTGACTAAATATAGTTCCTCTCCAAGTGTAAGGTCCGGGACTGCCTAGTACTAGAGTATCATCTTCTAACAATGAACTACTCGTTCCCACTTGACAAAAACCAAATTCTTCGTGCTCTCTGGAAATAATAGAAAAACCAGGAACATTGTAAAATGTTAAAATATTAAAAATATTTGTACATATGGCTCATAACGATAGAAGGATACTAAATATTTTAATTTAAATACCATTTACATTTTAAGAGGATAACAATCCAGACCAGACTTGTTATTTCCTTCACTACAAGATTAAGGGTACATTTAGACGTTGGTCTCAAATGGAGCTTGTTAAAATAAAATTTATGATATCATAGCTTGGATTTGATTATACCTTTGCACGGACCGGCCTCGACATGGCTCCCATACATCGACTAATTGAAGGTCGTTGCTTAGTGTGTAGCAAAGACCTTGTCCAAATTGAGACTCTCCGGACTTTCGGACGTACCTGAAATTATGATGAAAATTATATGTTATTTGTGTTACCAGTTTCTACTACGGGTAAAGGGTTAAAGAAAGGGATTTTAAGTACCTGTGTGCACAAACGACAGCCTTCTTCCCTGGTCCCTGACTCCGAACTGATACGCCAAGCCATTGCCCATCTTTGATCTCATCAGGATGCGGCCCAGACAGGTGGATTGAGTCCAGAGCTATATGAATATCTTATTATAATATTGCATAATAGAATGATGCTAATGCATATATTATCAAGTAGAAGCGAATATCCGTATATAGTTCTGTATATCATAAACTAAAGCCATTTCATTAACAAAAGGATTAGTAGTTTCACAAATCAAATCAATTGCTAGATTAGAAACAATATACTCATGTTTTATATGGTATACAACTAAAAGTTAAAGTCCTGTGGTTGGCATATAGAAGAACACCAATTAAATTTAAGAAAGGTTATACATACTCACTCCGATATGATCAATTAAATTGCAATCCGAACGTTGAGCTTTATTATTTAAACAATGTAAATTCCTAACAAAACCATAGTACTTTAACCTTTAGCAGAAATTACACCAGCAAAATACAAAATAAATTCAACCCAAACAAATTAATTGAACACAAGGTAATAAAAACAGATAATAAAATCCTTCTATGCTCGATATTTCATTCGAGGTAAAAGCAACAATCAGTAGTTAAAAATGAAATACATTACTCATTGCTTATACTTAATAGAATAACTGAAACAATCCCATAAACAAGACCAAGAATGTGAATACCTCGGCAAATGCAAAGCATTGCAACCAGGCGTGTATGATGCACTATAGGAATATCAGATAAATATGTGGCAAATATCAAAAACGTTGCAAAGAAATAGGAAGTATTGCGTGTCATGTTGCACAGATATCGTGCGAATGCGATCAACTAACGGTTCTCGTCGAATACAGATAAACATGCATCCAATTTTTCGTAACTTCGATAAGCGAAAAATAAAAATTTCTCTCAAAACCTGAAATGAATACAACGTGAAGATACGGCGTGATCTAGATGCAATCAACTAAATCGTGTGGTCTCAGGTTAATTTATACTGATAACTACTTTATGTTAATTTTGAGCAATACTGATATTAATTTAATCGATGGCCGATTCGTTAATTCACCCAAGACACCAATTATGTTTAATCCGAAGTAAGTACTGATTACGGTTACTCTAAATGTAATTACAATTAGTTTAATCGGCCTCGTATTGCGTATGGACTTGTTAGACGACATCTACCAGAAATATAGTGGTTTTGCACGATTATTTGCGGTGCAAACTTAGTCCTATACCTCGTTGTTAATTCTATAACCGATCACCTTGTAAGTCTAAGTTATGTGTTACGCGAGTACTAGGCCGCCAATGCAAATAAAACTTATTTAAAAAAAAGTCTAACAAAACTTTTTTAAATAAGATTTTTTTAAACAAAACATCTACTGATTAAAAAAAAACTAAGCAAACTAATGTTTACGCCTAGTTAAGTTTTGTATGCAGTATTCATTATTTCCATTAAATTGGGTGCTGTGCAAGCGTTGTGAGTGGGTGCTCTTGAAAGCCGTTAGTGCTGATTCATCGTATGCAATTTGGGAGTTATTTCCATTTTACTTTCCACCTTTGACTATAAATAGAAATAATACCCAAGTAGTAACAATAATTGTGTGCAAAATCATTCTTATTAGTGAGCTGCATGCGTTTTACATTATCTGGAACATAGCAATCGACGATTAGTATAGTAAAAGTATAACAGCGAATTAGTCGGTATTAGTTTAGGAGCGAATGATTTAAGTAAAGGATATTGAGACCACAGCTCACTTACTCGTGTTTATCTTGCCGTACTTCGCTGTTTGGGGCACCACCGACAAAAGATAACAGTTTAGTTAAAATATATTGACAATCTTACAATAGAGCTCCAGGTATTACGATTCTTTTCTGTTGTTCTTTATGACGAGGTTAGGTTTATGAATTCCTCGTTAAATAGGCTGTAGACTGGTATCTAACGCTTCATATTGTTGAGAAAATTCTACAAGAGCATGGTTAGAAGCTAATGCAGCTTTTTGACGTAGGACTGGTGGTGCTGCTCCTACATCATTGTACCTCTAATTTAGTTCACTAATTGTGATCTATTTCTACTGTGTCACTAATTAAATTGTATGCAACATGTGCATCTAAATACTACACTATTATACAATTCTGTGATTATGTCTAAGCATAAATAATTTAATACCTACACCTACGTCTGAATAAAACTAACTCCCAAAGTTAAACTTATCTTTATTGCAACGGATAGTGTTATTAAGAGACAGAATCTACGAGTCGTAAAAGAAAGTTTTATGAAAGTATGTACTTGATAAGTTGTAAGATAATAATATAATATAAGATAACGTTTTAATCGCTATGCATTTATATTTTCTTTGCATATTTGATAACATTTATTAGTTTATTCATATTAAGAAATGTTGAGGCAATTCATAACTATCCCTTATTCTACGATGTTCCAAGGAAAAATTGTTTGTGATATTTTTATAAACAACCATTTAAATTCAAAAAATAACTTGAATACTATCACCAAATTATCATATTATGTTATATGATAATACACCATATCTGTCAAGGTTTTCATTGTGTAGTGTGTACTCACTTCTTTTTCCATCAGTAACAATTTGTTCGCAGTCTCGTAAGGACGTACTGAGTCGACATTTCCACAAAGCTCCGGACTTCGTCGTGTTTGGCTGAAGGTTTTGACCTAGGGGCGCTCCTACGAGAAGCCTAAAACAGATGAAAAATAAACATTAAATACGTAGGTATCACAGCTACAATGTCAATGATTTCAATTTTAATTATAAAACAAGCCTGTTTCTTCAAAAAATATTTTTATCCCTATAACACAGCCTATAATGATACGATGTGTACGATAACGTGCTACAATAAATAACAATGCCCTTCTCTTTTGTCATAATTGTGAAATGCTAATTTGAAAACATAAACTACATCCATATGAACAAATTAAGGCTATTTATATTCCGAGGTAGTGCGGTGAACAGTAACCCCACAAAGAAAAGCGTATTACACAATGTTGATAACGTCTATCACTTAATTAAGTAGATACGTGTTAATTAAAGTACAGTAATTTATCGTCTTTGAGGTTCATATTTGGGATCGGTCCAAGAAAATTGTTGGTTTACAATAGAAAGTTTTGAAACAACGTTGACGCAAGAAGTTGCTAAACGAAACATTTATTTCCATACGTAGGTGTATGTTTCACCAAATGATAACAATAATTAAATACATTCTAACCTGGTTCCAAAGACGTAGGTATATATTAAACGTACCTGCGTATAGATAAGTAAAATTACCTAATAAAGACATTACTGTTCACTTCCTATAATTAAAAACCCACACAAAACCATTAGATAATTCATGAGAAAGTCAAATGGTCAAATCACTTTGTTCTATTTTGTTTGTAACAAAAACTATTCATCATGACGTAGCGAATCGATTACAGAGCGCATTCGATCACTCGATATGAAGCAAACCCGCATTCAATTTAACATTGGTTATGCTCAGAGGGCCCTATGATTGTACGACTATCTACAGCTAACTCCATGCATTTAAATGGCCATAAATCACTATCCACTATATAACACACCCTATAATCCTCAGTTAAGGCTGGGTCCACATTTGTAGCATCTTGACGTATCACGATCAGTCGTATCGTATCGAGTATTTGTATCATAAATATGGACGCTCATTTGTCCATGTCGTATTATAAAGGCGTATCTTGAAAAAAAACGCGTCCATACTTATCAAATGCTGTATCATGTCAGTGTATCGGCGGCAATGGACGCTCTAGTTTTCTTCCGATCCTCATATCTTTTCCTGATACGCGTTTCTTTCAGTGTACCTTCCCCTCTCGTATTTGTATATCTATATTCACAAATATATATAATATATACAAATGCATGGAGTGTTCCGGTACTGGTACATGGTCCGGTATTGGGGCTTTTACCTTACATCGAATAGGTTTTTTTCGCATAAAAAGTCGAGGTGAAAAAAAAATCGATTTTTTTAATCGATTTTTCACAAATCGATTTATTTTCTAAACAAAAAAAATTGGTTGTCTTTAAAGTTTACTGACGATAGTTGAACGTGACAACGTCCGATTCTGCTTCTTTGTCGCTCGTTCCGCGCTCTCGCTTGCACTTCAAGCCTTACATGGAACGCCTCAGAGCGAGGTAACGCCGCATGAGTCATGTTTTTTCGTGCGTGCAGCCGTCTCTATCGAATTATAAGACGTTGTCACGTCAAAAAAATCGATAATTGATAATCGATTTTTCTGAATCGAGGTCGCATCCATAGCGGGAACACAGTCAATGATCGCGTATCAATTGCATTCACGTCCAAACTTGATCGATACGATGTGTATCCTCTTTGATGATCGCGGAAAAACCGACACACGATGGTTCGCGGTGTATCACGTATATCGTATCGTAATACAGTATCAAAATACGTCCATACCACCGATCGTGATACGCGTATCAGATACGAGGTGTATCATGATACACGGTTATTGCGGATCGGGCCGTATCAGATACGGCGTGTATCATCAACGGGTATCATCTTGCGTCCAAACTAGCGATCATGATACGCGCCGAGGCCACGCAACGGAGATACGATACACCGAAATGCTACAAATGTGGACCCAGCCTAACCGAGCTTCTAGTAATTATATTGATATTAATTACAGCACTAATACATAATCGAATAAAACGTAGTCTATTAAAATCGATTTTGTAATGCACGTTACAAGATATGCCTGAATTAAAATTATATCATGCCACTATTGTTCTTGATCTTAGTGTACTGAATAAAATAGTATTCAGAATATTACACCCACATGGCAAAGTTCGTTGAACTGTCGTAATACAGGAATACGTTAAAAGCACGGAGATACAATTAAGCCAGGGGTTCCCAACCTTTTTTTGTCTACTGCCCACTTTAAGAATAAATTATTTTTTAACGCCCCCCTTTTTAAACATACTTAAAAACCGCTAAGTACTTATAACTGATTATTGAAACGCAATTTTATAGTATTCGGACAGAGTATCTTTTATTGAAAATAAAACAAACATAATCAATTCTTATATAAAAACTAATGTGAAGGTTGAATCTGATGCTGTTCAATAAGTTTGTTGATATCAGGTTCCAATTTACTCAAAAACAGCCGCATGTCGCCACGTTCGGTAACACGCAAACGATTTCTCTTTTTAATAAGCAGCGTTGCCACAGCACTAAATCCACGTTCACACAAATATGACGATGGGAATGCTATCAAGAATCGTTGAACAATTGACCACAATCCAGGGTACAATTGCGGGATCGGTTTTTGTAGCCAAAATTCTTGATATCCATTTTTGAACTTGATTTTTGTTTCTTCGTTTGTTGTCAATTCTATAAGTTCTTCTTCCAGCTGAGGTGACATTGCTGTGTTGACATTTGAAAACGGATCCAACACCCAGTCTGGTATTTCCAAGTTTAAAATGTCCTGGTATCGTTCGGTGAAGTCAATGTGGAGGTTTTCCAAATGTTGGCAGTAGGCAAACAAGTCGTCGTTACTGCAGAATATCGATAAATTCGGAAAATTGTGAAACTCACGTCTGCCCATATTCTTTTTGTGCAGAAGCAGTTTGGCTGCGAAAGCAGCAACGACATTTTTTGTTTTAATTAAATTTAGTTCATCGCCTTGCAGTTGGAGGTTCATGTCGTTGAACAATTTATACAGGTCTGTCATGTAAGCTATATCATTCTTTGATGTTATGAGCTTGTTGCGCAGTTCTGTATCTTTAGTTTCCAAGAACTCTATCACAGAGTCAAACAGGTTGTAAAATCGCATCAGACAATTGCCTCTTGACAGCCAACGAACTTCAGTATGAAGCAACAAACGGTTGAAATCTTCGTCATTAGTAGCACAAAGTTGATGAAATAATCTATCATTCAAAGAGCTGCTACGGATTTTATTGACTGCTTTGATGACATATTGCAGTGATTGAAATAGTCGTTCACTTAAGTTTCTAGCAACCAAATGTTGTCTATGAATAACGCAATGTATAGCAAGGACATCTGGAATTTTATTCTTTAAGTATGCTATGAAGCCTTTATGGCGCCCTGTCATAGCCGGAGCGCCATCCGTAGCAACTGATATAATATTTTTCAAAGGAATCTTTTTCTCTTCACAAAACTTTTCCAATGTATTGAATTTGGTTTCGCCTTTTGTATCTGTCTCCAAATTTCTGGCAAACAATAGTTCTTCACATATTTTCTCATCTTTAATAAACCTCCCGTAAGATAGCAACAACGCTTCATTAGTTGGTAAAGTGGACTCATCGAGCTGAATTGAGAATTGACTAGTCCTCAGATGATTGCACAATGATTCTTCAATGTTTTCAGCCATTTCATCAATTCGTCTTTGCACAGAATTATTACTCAAAGGAATTTTTCGGATAATATCTGCGGCCGGTTTATGAAGCACAGCAGTTATTACTTCCTTTATAGCTGGCAATATTAACTCTTCTCCGATGTTGTGTGGTTTGCCTTTTTTGAGCAATTAACAAAGAGATATTGTACGAAGCTCGAAGTCCGTCGTCATCTTGCTGAGCAGCCGCCGAAAATAGTTTTGATACACTTGGCTGAGTATTATGCTTCTTCTCTAGGTCTTGAAAATATGCTACATTCTTGTCTTTCTTATCTGGATGCATTTTATTCAAATTATCTTGCAGTCTTGAAGGCTTCATTGCTTCGTTCGAAAATGTTTTTAGACATAGAAGACACAAAGGCGACGACGGGTTTGTGGGATTTTCAATAAATCCGAATTTAATATATTCCGCAGAGTATTGCCGTCTCTTCTTTTTTACTTCCGACATTGTTTTGTTTTGAGAAATACGTAAGTGTTGAAATCAAGTACTGCTTATCTATTATGCGCGAAACCGCAAATGAAAATAAAATAAATTTACGTCGTTTATATAGGATTGCATAAGCAGCACGCACCAACAGGAATAAGACAAACGTGCTTAAACTCGTTTATCTCATTCGACGCCCAATCGTACTCGACAAGCAAGAACAAGTATTATAGAACCAGCCGATTGATACAGGAATGTACAAATCGGATTATTTAACAAAAACTTGTTAAAACATGATTGTCCGCGGTCTATTATATCGAACCGAGTTTGAGCTATATCTTAATAATTAATATTAGTTGATGTTCACAAGATGTCGACTCTCGAAGTCGAGAGCTCAGTCGGCGTCTAAAAGTCTTCCTAGCTAGGTAGATGAAATTATAAATCGACCCCAAAGCCCTACACAACGCCCCCTTTTTTTTCTGGGTCTCTTACCGCCCCCCTTTAGGCCTGCAGCGCCCACAAGGGGGCGTTATCGCCCACGTTGGGAAAGACTGAATTAAGCCCTCATTGTTTTGGCTGATGTTACGAGTTGCGACATCGCGTTATCTAAATATATTTAAGCGCCCGTGAAAGCGAATGCCCTAAATTTGACATAAAACAAATGACCGACGTCGGCGTTAGCTTTGGGCGGGTAAGATTGACGTTTGATTTTCAAAACTGCAAAACGCATCGGTCAAGCCCTCATATCCAATTTAGAATACAAAGGGTTCATTAGGACCTTCGTGCTTCGCGCCCACATCGTGATGATCGATTTGGCCCCCATAATTATATTCGCCTACGTTCAACAATCGCGTGGAACTGTAAAAGGATATTAAATTACGTGAATAAAATGTCTTTCTGGAACTCTATCCTTCCATTAAGTAGTGAAAGGTAAACATCTCGTCTATAAAAGACCGCTCCTACGTGGTGTAGTGTATCGCAGTTCTGGGTGTGCCTGGTTCCCCACACAGCGATAAATTCCCATCAAAACGACATCCATTCTCAACGGTGTTGGATAGCAGTGACATACTGCAATGATAAAACTAACTGTGTGTGATACAAACGCAATACTAAAAGGTAAACTGTCTCTATATTATCCCCAAAAAGTTGTAGTAAAAGTTCATTCGTTTATTTACTGCGCTTTTTTACAATATCAATTTAATTCTTTCAAGCCTAGTGTAGAAGAACGTAGCCTAGAGTAGTAATATTTTACGAAAAATTATAAATATAGAATCCACGTTTTAGGCTTCTATCAATTACATAAGAGACAAAGAGTCAAGGTAACATTCTCTAGCAAACAAACAGGTATTTAATTATTCAACTACGAAAAATATTTTACATACTCAGTATTCTTAAAAGTACGCAAATGATATCCAAAAGTAAACTATCAAGCTCGTTATATGTAAATAACGCGTACGAGCGGTGGCGAAGTGACGAGCGTCGCCGGTGGTCCGCGGTCCGCAAACACCGACCATTGTGGATTGTCCAAACTTTATTGCCACACCGCGGAACGGCCTGACAACTTCCCGAATTGAGCCGCGAGCGGTATATGTAATGAATGAATGGTATTTATATCTTTCAGTTACGAGAACTTTTGTTTGGAATTTAAAACAAAAAGCTCTACTAATTAATCTGTTGTAAATATTAAACTAACTCGTTGAAGTGGCAATGGGCGGGGCACATAGCCCGTAGAACCGATGGCCGTTGGGGCAGAAAGGTTCTGGAATGGAGGCCACGAACGGGAAGACGAAGCGTGGGACGACCTCCCACAAGATGGACAGACGACCTGGTATGAGTGGCAGGGAGCCGCTGGATGCAGGCCGCCGGTGACCGGTCGTACTGGAAATCCTTGAGGGAGGCCTTTGTCCAGCAGTGGACGTCCCACGGCTGATAAGAAGAAGAAGAAGAAGAAGAAATATTAAACTAGAGCTTGCTTTAGGTACAATTACATTTTTGTTCATTTTTTTTAAATTCGTTTCACGCTCAATTTGTATACGACTAATGGTATGGTTTCCACAAAACAATAACAGGCACGAGTGTTATATATAGAGAACAGTACTACCACACAAAGACCCCAAAAAAATAATTAATTCACACTGAATAAATAAATGCGACAGTACATTGCTGAATATTTAAATAACTTCCAGTACTCAAGCATTGAGCGAAGTTTAATAATTTGATGAGATCGTAAAATGTTAAACATTTAATTTAAGATGTAGGAATTGCAATTTGATTTACCATGAGAATGTTTGTGCGAGATGCTTCGTGTGTGGCACAAATTGTATGGAATGAGTACGATGGTTTGAAATTTTATTTTCCTCTTTCTATTTTAATGGTTTAATAAATGGCCTACAGCAATCCAGAAATAATTGAAGGCACCCATTTTGTACGAAACATAGTCCGTGGAAAGTTTTCTGCTATTTACTGGTATTTGATAGAGTAGGTAGGTACATGAAATAAAATAAATATCTACCTATGAAGGTAATTCACACATTGTAAGCAAAATCCAGTTATTTTTAAACATTATCATTGCGGCGTGGCATGTTAGAGCATAAGTACATAATATTAGTAGTCACGAGTTGGAAGTCAGAATATACACATTACATTAAATTTGATAAACTTCATCGTTGCACACAAAAGTAGGTTAAAGTCAATGACGTATCATATTTAAAGGCTTTCTAATCATAAACCATGACTTTCCCTACCTTTAACAAACTGACTGTTCATGAGACGTCTCAATTAAGCTTGACCATAATTATTTGAATTACACGCTAAATTATGACTGGTCATGCCACGCGTTAACATATTATGTTGGGAGGAACCATGTTCATTGGTACTTTATCAGAACAATACAAATGTATGGGAACACAGATACAAGAAAGCCTTCAGGCTACAATCATTATATATCATCGTCTGTGACATTTAGATTTATTAGCCGTCTTTAAGATTAAGTAGGTTTACTAATGCTCGCAAATCTCCGTTAAATGTTTTGTTTATGTATCATATGTAACATATTATGTACTTGTCCACTTAAGAAGGCCGGAATATTTTAAATTTTTTCTAAAAATCCTCTTGGTCTCTTATGGTAGGACTTTTAAAAGGTCAATAGATTAGGCGATCGAAGATTGTACATGTCACGAATTCTTAAGATTTTAATTAACAAAGATATATCTTATGCAAAACATGCTAACGACGCGGAATACCATAAACTCCGGCATAGACAATTTCGCGGAGCATAATCGACAAATCGTTACTTTCGCAGCATCCTATAACCGTAAAGTACAAACAGGGCCGTGTTATCCGCCGCGATCTCTCATTAAGTGCGAGATAGCCTCGTGACTTGCCCACGTCCCCTCTGTTACCCGCTACGTATCGAAGGAGTTATGTTTTGTGTTTCTGCAGATTATACATACGAACATTTTAATAATAAAATAAATAAATGTAATAAGAATGAGGCAGATATTTTCTTGATACTTTTGGATGACGTAGAGCTGTAAATAAGTGATATTGCTTCTTATGTTCAATGATGTATTGCAATGAATCAAGCAATTCAGGTAATTCCCTATAAGTAACAGATAAGAGTATTGATAAAAGAAAAATCGTTTCTTATTACACAGGGATATAATAATAATTAATAACTTCAAATATATGCTAAATCTTAAAAGAGATGAATGCTATAAAGTCAGACGAATTAATTAAAAGACATATAGTGTGCTTTAAATTCATCTTAAGCTAAATAAACGTATTAAATTAAACTTGAAAAAGTACATATTTAGTAGTTTTCAAATAAACTGC
This sequence comes from Colias behrii, assembly GCA_029959065.1. Taxonomy (NCBI): domain Eukaryota; kingdom Metazoa; phylum Arthropoda; class Insecta; order Lepidoptera; family Pieridae; genus Colias; species Colias behrii. The sequence goes on from JARWMC010000013.1 coordinate 5,299,338, forward strand.
TATTTTGTAGGAAGTAACAGCAATAACTTAAGATAATAAATAACTTACAGTGACGGCAGATGCTCCAAAAACTATTTACCGTGACATAATGACATTATTTTATGTATACTTCGTCGAACGTAGTTATTTTTTTCTGGGGCATATATTTTTGGAAAGCAAATTACATTTCACATCATCATTAAATGTGAATTTAATATCGTATAGCCTCGACATTATGTACATTTTAATCAAATAAGGTTTTTTCCACTTTTACATTATACCTACATACCTAATTGGTTTAGTTAATTATTTTTGAAGTTATACTTCTTTTTTGCATCATAAGTAATAAGTATATCCAAACATTAGTACAAAATAAATATCGAATACAGGTATAACCAGTTATATTGACATTATCATATGCTTCTGCTTCTATTTAGTTTATTTTTAAATTTGAATCTTTATGTTATTGCTTGTATAATCTTCAACCCTCGGTCTTCAATCATCGGGAGCTGTCGGCCGCTAAGACATGCAGTCTTCTGTTAAATATAGTATTTTCATCCAATTACGAATGCACTTATGAAAGTCGACAAGTTGTTTACTTTATAACTCAACGAGCACTCACAAAACTAAATTCATAAAACACAAAGATGTAACGTCCATCCAACAAACTACAAATGACTTTCAAGAAAAATAAAAACCATACAACAATGTTCTTCGAAACGCAAATTGAAGATATCTTCGCAGCGTTTACTGGAAGTATAAAACAGAGAAAATAAACCATGAATACGCTGTAGGCACTTCGTTACCATAGATATAGCTCCTTGAACACGCATGGCTTGATTATTCACTATATTTATTATCTTTACATCTTTCTTTGAAAACAACTTTTCATAAATAATATATTCTACAAAAGCTCCAACGCAAATTGAGTTATAGCTCTCTTTATTCTTATAGTACCTACATGCAGTAGTACACTTGTAAAATATGTAAACCATTATATTACTTATTTACATCCACAGATATCAGTAATTATTTTGCAAGCCTCTTAAAATGTGTAATTGCAATTACGCATAGCTAATATAAAATAAGATATGCAATTAGATTAAATAGCAATGATAAATTACAAAAGAAACAAATGGACAGCAGGCGCTATAAAACACGTAGCGAACCCAAGCGCTGTCCTGCAAGATAATCGCAAACCCGTTCTGGACGCGTAAATATTACCTACTGGTGGTATGCATTAGTCAGATATCGACCCCTGGTGTGTGGGCGACAAAGATTCAATACTACAGTCTGCAACAACATAGTCTGGAGTCTGGACGAAATGAGTTTTGCATATACGCATAAACTGGAGAACTTGAGGCCTTTGTGAAGCGATGAACTTCTTTATTAGCAAAGCATACCTACTCAACTTTATAATAATGCTTCAGCAATTCGTATATTTCAGGATTTTTATGAAATTGCATCTAAAAGAGTCACAATGAGAATCGAACAATCGATGATGTTTTTGTTATAATATCTATTGATGCCATTTGATAGGTTAAAAAGAGGTCAGAGATTATATTTTTTATGTAATCCAGCTGACGTCGTTCGTATCGACTCGATAACGACAAAATATAACATTCCTACTATGGAACTAGTTCTATAATTACTGGTAAGCCTTAATCTCACACCTAATTTGTAAACTTTCCAAGAAAATGATATCAGCACATGAATATTAATTTCTCTACTAATTACTAATTAAATAATTAGATGTATCTATTTAAATTTGAACGTTGCGTGTGTAATTAATTGAAGATTGTTATCGAGACTGTTATAAGTAATATCATCCTGTTTTGTATTTGAGCTCATGGGCGAGGTATGCGTCGGCAGTTCAATATTTACGTAGCGCGGGGCTTTCTCACGACGCGTCGTTCAGTAAGTGTCAATACAACAACTGTTTATTGTAGCAATTTTAACTTATCTACATTATTACTTATACAGCTTGCTTTGAAAAATCACTGTTCTTTAAAAATTTCTTCATTATACACCAATAGCTATGTGTATTTTTATATCCCTGTACAGTTTCTTTCCTTAACTTTATGTACATTGTTGTTAAGTAGTTGCTCTACATTCGCTAACCGTTTTATTTTTAAAAATATCAAATGAAATAACTTTTCCATTCATAAGAATTGATCATATACATCAGGACAAATTCAACATATCTAGTAACATAGCGTGGAATAAACAATAATACAAGCGAGGTCTATAATATTTTTTCTCGCATTGTCAGTGTTGTCTTATTATATGATAGATATATTGTTTAAGATAAGTTTCTCACGAGGATCTAAATCTGTCAGCTACATAAGTAACATACCACATAGTGGCATAGCCCACCATGATGTGGTGACAAAAATAAATGGCCAGTTAAGTCTAACGTCATCCCTTTGCGTCAAAGTTAATTTTAGATGCGCAATTCTTGAGCGTGAACCCAGGATCCGGGTCAACGAGTCATTCATAATGTTATATTCACACAGTCACACTTGGACCATTCATTATTTTAATCGGATAAGGAAATACTTTATGCAAACATCATAATTCATTCATCATTTTATATTTTGCAAATATTTTTATTTCAAATAATATAACGAGGGTATGTACTCTGCAAGAATTTGCGATGTTCTAATTAATCCGCTACATACGGCCTTGTAAGAGCCTCATTGTCAGCAGGAAGAATGAATTGAACGAACGAGTCGGCGTCCGATTGAACCGTTGAATGGCCGAGCGATCATGTGAATTAGGTCATTCGGCCATGTCAACAACCTAATATGACAATAACGAGAGACTACGAGATGTATTTCCAAGATAGATTGATAAAAGGGCAAAAGGGCTTACAAAAGTCATTTGATGTTAAATACCAATAGTGGTGCAGTAACTTAGTTACTAGTTCATGGAATTGATTTAATTTAAAACAGATTTCATTCCCACATAGGGACTACACAGAATCGCGCACCTTTGCTTACATACGTGCATAATTTAACTGCTAATTGAAACCCGAATAGCGGAAGTATCGCGCTAAGCTCATATATAAGTTTGCTTATCTCGAACGTTTGCAGACATTCAATCGCTAACGTTACATTTAACATAATCTAACTGAAACTAAATATGTTTTATCTCAGCCCATTCTATATTGTTAGTTGATAACGATCCATATACGTATTCTCCATATTGAGAGAAATTTAAACTGATTGGAATTGAACTTGACTGAACAATGGTCCTTCTGGAATATGTAGGAATTAGTCCTTAGACGGTTTTCACTAATTGGGCCTATAAGAGGATTTAGCAACAAGAGTGGCGCTATCTTTGTTCAACTGTATCTTCAAAGTTTAAATAAGTATTTTTTATTTATTTTTTATTTATGACACTTTATTGTACAAGTACCAGTAATAAAAACATAATTTAACAAAAAAACATGAATACGGTAAGTGCACAATAGGCGGCCTTATTGCTTAAAGCAATCTCTTCCAGGCAACCATATTAATAAAGGACATGTACGATGCTGGTTAAACGCGAAGGCGCAATCATAAAGAAAATAAATAAAATCAAGGTTATGAAAACAAAATCAAAAACTATGGGAAATAAACCTTAATATACATACATATACATACAATAATTATTATAACATAAATAATTATTGGAATGGGCCATCCGGCATCGATGGCCCATTCCATTAGTAATGAATTATTTGTGTTATCTAATAATCTATTCTTTTTTTAAATCTTTTTGATGCGCCCTCGCTTTTTACCAATGTCTTACATGTCCTTTATTTTTATGGTTGCCTGGAAGAGATTGCTTTTAAGCAATAAGGCCGCCTATTGTACACTTTCCAATTTTATGTATTCTCTTATTTTAAATTCCTGTTATATGTACAATAAAGTGTCATAAATAAAAAATAAATAAATAATTATGTACACAAAACTCAAAAACATCAAATATTACATACATACTACATCAATACTTAAAAAATAGTCATAAATACAATTAAATAAATATAAGACAAAATTAATATGCTAATACATAAAATATAACATACTATACATAATATTATTAAACATGATATATACAAATTCATATAAATATATACATATACATAAGATAAAAAAAGGAAACTAAATATGTAGTGGAAAAAAAGTGCTCTTTGACAAGTGCTTTGAACATATGCAGTGATTTGGCGCGTCTGATGGTCTCAGGGAGAGAATTCCACAGTCGAATTGCTAGGACGGTATAGGATGAGTTAAAAAAATTGGAATGGTGAATAGGGGTGGATAGGAGAAGGAGATCAGAAGAACGAAGGGAAAGGGAACTATTGGAATGTAAATATTGGAACTGATTCTTAAGATAGATAGGAGTTTTCGGGTCAAACAGGATAGAGTACAAGAGTTGAAGGATGTGAGTATTCATGTGTGGCGAAGACGAATAGGGAGCCAGTGAAGTCTTTTGCGAAAATCAGAAACATGATCGAACTTGCGTAAGCCGAAGATGAATCTGATGCAAAAGTTTTGCAGCCTCTCGAGAGCGTCCAGTTGATATTCGTGAAGATCGGGATAACAGGAGTCGGCATAATCCAGGAAGGGGAGTAGAAGGGATTGAGTCAACGCAATTTTGGTAGAAATCGGAAGAAAGTTGCGCAACCGACGAAGAGAAGAAGCAGAGGCATACACTTTTTTCTGCACTTCCTTTACTTGGTCACACCAGGATAAGTTTTCGTCTAAGTGCAAACCAAGACTTTTCACCGTTTTACTGAAGGGAATCATTGTGCCGTCAACCATAACACTAGGTAGGTCGTCCCAGTTAATTCTACTTGTGAGCTGTCTACTTCCCAAAACAATAACCTTGGTTTTTTCAGGATTTATTTTTAAACCATGGTCTTTACTCCATTTAACGATGGTAGCAAGCTCAGTATTTATGCGAAAAATCTCGTTCGGTAGTTCAGATAAAGAGGCGTGCGAATATAATTGAAAATCGTCTGCATACATATGATAGGGAGAATTAATATTCTTGGAAATAGAGTTAATGAAAATTGAAAATAAGAGAGGAGACAACACGCCACCTTGCGGAACGCCAGCATTTACGTTGCACCAAGAAGAAGACAAGTCTTCAACCATGACACGCTGCCGACGTCCAAACAAGTAACTTTGAAACCAGTCAATAACCGTTGGAGATATGTTGAGCGAGCGAAGCATTGCTAACAAAACATCATGATCGACGGTGTTAAATGCGTTGCTAAAGTCAAGTAGAGAAAGTAATGTTAGCTGCTTGTTGTCAAACCCCCGGCGAATGTCGTCTGTGATTTTGATAAGAGCAGTAGTTGTGCTGTGACCTGGTCGGAAGCCAGATTGAAAAGGATTGAGGAGATCGTGAGTATTGAGGAAGCGACTTAGTAAGTAGTAGTAGTTAAGTACCTAATTACAATTAAAAGATCTACGAAAATGGAATGATTATTTGCTTTAAAAAACTTTTTCGCTTTATTTTGCCTTTGCGTTAATATAATTTATTGCCTTTCCTAAACTTCCAGAAACTTTTTGCTTTCATAATTAGTAGTAGCCCATTGTGATATATTCAATGGGTCGACAGTACATGAAGGTTAAGTTTAGAAGCATTCTAGTGGTTGCCGAATCCGTTTTAAGGTGTGTTCATCACGTACCCTGTTTTCCATAACAATAGCAGGTACAATCTGTACTGCGAGTGCCATCCTCTATAATTTATGGAAATGACCGCGAACAAAAACACACGACAAAGGTGTCTACCTCGAAATTAAGGAGATGGGTCGAGTATCGTGTTCCCCATTGTCTAACGAATAGTGAGGCTCAACCCGTAATCGTAAATATCAACCTGCTATTATTGTTACCATACAAAAGATTGGTAATAAAATTTCGTTTTCAAAAGAATATCTGGAACAGCGGCGTTTGTCTTATGACATTAAACAGCGTGTACATTCAAACATGTATCCCTATCATTATAAATATATATTATGGTCATTTCAAATGCGTAGTCTCAAGGAAATAAAGACTTATTTTATTTTTATTAAGATAAAACTAAATATAATCCTAGATATGACCTTTTATAACATTGTGTTTATATTATCCATGATTTGTGTGTATTTCCGATTACAAGTTTACTTACAAAAAAATAATAATATTAGTAAACACCACGTAAACACGCATCAAAAGTACGTAGAACAACAATTCAGGAATGCCAAATATGCCAAACATTAAATAACCGATAAGCGATTGCAATATAGACCGGACTCTCAGTGGAGTTTCGTTTGCAAAAATAGCGGACCTAAATCTGACTTCTGATATATATTGTATAGATCCCAGACATCCTATAGACAGATGTTGCCAACCAGTTTTGTGGTCCCCCTCTCCCCACCCCGGTAATTAAATATAGCATACAAAGAAAAAAATAAAAATTTCCAAAACATGCCGTGTGGGGTATCAAATAAAAGAGCTTATTGAGTAGATCACGAATATATAGCATACTATAACATTTCTTACACTTTCTCTAAGATTTTTTAGAAAATTTACGAAAATGCTCCATTTTTGAGTTAACTTTAAACCACTATAGATTGAAAACTCATTAATATATTTTTTAAATTATTATTTTAAATAATTAACAATAGTCCATTGTTTACGATTCAATAGTTCGTACAGTGAAATAGTTGCATGGGGGAGTGGGGGGAGCATTCAAAGATGGCGAGTATATTTTCAAGTTTATGCCAGAAATAAAGGCCTAATACAAAAATATCGGTGTCAGGGCTTAGAATAATTATCTCTGCACTGTCGTTGTGTTAACAGAATGAAAAATATGGCAGAACATTCTTAAATCAGCCTCTGTGTGATTAGATTTCAAATCGGTAACTTCAGTGAAAGTTGCGCCTTGCAATTTAAAACATTTTGTGGGGTCATCAAATCCACCACATACATATAGCTCACTTATATTATATTACGAACTATTGAATCGTAAACAATGAACTATTGTTAATTATTTAAAATAATAATTTAAAAAATATATTCATGAGTTTTCAATCTATAGTGGTTTAAAGTTAACTCAAAAATGGAGCATTTTCGTAAATTTTCTAAAAAATCTTAGAGAATGTGTAAGAAATGTTATAGTATGCTATATATTCGTGATCTACTCAATAAGCTCTTTCATTTAATACCCCACACGGCATGTTTTGGAAATTTTTATTTTTTTCTTTGTATGCCATATTTAATTACCGGGGTGGGGGGAGGGGGACCACAAAAATGGTTGGCAACATCTGTCTATAGGATGTCTGGGATCTATACAATATATATCAGAAGTCAGATTTAGGTCCGCTATTTTTGCAAACGAACATCTCCTTGGAGCCTGCTCTAATAGAGAATTTATAGTTAACTAGTGATCGCGAAAATCGTCGTATGTCATAAAAATGTCGTCGTATTTTTTATTCATGATCTACCTACTTCCTTTTCTAAAGACGGCTGACAACATTGCGGTTCCCTTTGTCAGATAACACTGTCTCTTGCTAATTGGATAGAATTTATTGCGCATTTATGCAGTAGCAATGCTTTGTGAACTTCAATACATAAATCTCACGACGTCAACTTAGTTACTGCTACGATTATATTAGTCAATTGTAATTCAATTAGTTTACCGTCTCTGAAATTCTATATTTAGTCTAGAATATTAAGCAAGTATTACATTTTGAAAATGTCTGATATAAAAGCCTTTAAATTATGATGAAGGTACGATTACCTATATGTAGTCTACAAAGGTAATCGTAGTTCATAAACCATAGGTAGTAATCATATTATTCTAATAACGTATATAGATTATAGATGTTACGTATGTTTCACAAAATCTGCTGCCAGATTTTGATGCTATTTGTATATATGAAGTTCCAGCGTATGTTTTTGCTTACACCGTTGATAAACAACAGACAATGATACGAACTACGAAGACCTTAAAAATGGGAAAGTGGAGTTCTAAGCACTTGTACATTTAGGTACCTAAGTAAATTACATAACGAAGTCTTTAAAAACAAATAGTTAAAACAATTAATTCTACTCACAAAATTTCCACCATATTTGGCAACTAGGAGTCACGTAACAGCTGACGAATAAGGTAAATAATAAAGCATATTTTAAAATGTTTTAGAAGCTTTTACAAACATAGAGCACGAAACAAGTATTTTGTGCGTGTATTTACTAACAGCTGTAATGCATAGTAATAATGCAATTTAATGAGTTTACTTTCAAGTAAGCTCTTAAAGCGTTGCAACATCGATACAGAACATCAAACGCATTACCCACGCCACTCATTTGTTTTGTTTACTTTCAAGCTTTCGTTTCGTAAAGCACGAGCTTTCGTAAAGTGTGCGCAAATGAGATATTTCAAGACTTAGATGGGTGTGTAAAAAGCATGTAAAAAGACTATTTACTAAATTAATATAAAATAGCTCTTACATGTTATAGAAATAATATTAGCTTAGTGTTTAAACTTTAAACCATTGGTATAAAAGTTCGTAAATTAATCATCAATCGTTTGAAAATATGCGTAGGTATGTGTTAATGTACGCATCACATTTAATCACAAAATCTTTATCATAAACGTGTAAGCAACACATAATGTAAGTTTTATACTTCCTACAAGATCCCTTATTTATCTTTGAACATGGTAGAGCTTAGGCAAGTTTTAATCGTTAGAATCGAAGATTATTAAACATAAAAATAAAGTTATTCTGTGCCGTTAATCAAACATAATACAATTCATTGAGTATCAACTATATCTATAATAAAACACATGTGATATAAGACAGTGAGATAGCGCTCACAATAGATTTGTCTTGCATGTACTCGTAAATGGAGCAGTTATAAATACACTCGATTGATGATTCCTTCGTAAACCAATAACTGTAGCAGAGTATCATCGGTGGATTACGTTAACCCAGATATATAGGGAAAGCAGGCCCTAGAAATAACTAACTTTCTATTTTTCGATAGCTAAGTTCGACATTCATCCGTAGGCGAACGCGTTTCGTAAGTAATCAATGGGCTTACAATTTGTGGGTTTATTAAACCACATTGAATTTACTTTGCAATAATTTTCAAATGTATCTACACTAAATTATTGCGGTTTCGGTTACAACCTAAGCTCACCACATTAATAAGAAACGCTCTTGATTATATCGTTGTATAATATAACCTATTCCTATTATATCAACTCGTGTTATAATTTTATTATTATATGTAGAGTTTTATTAAATTACCATTCTTTTATGTGACGTTAAAACACGTGGCGTCATTAATAAAACGATCACCTTTAACGGACAATTGAATTATTATTCTCGCCATACATATATTCAAATAAACCCATCAATGTGCCGACAATATAATAATCACAAGTTAAATTTGCATACAATTGCAACACCTTATGGAGTGAAATATGATGTTTCTCATACAGTATATTATATCATAATTTATGATTCATTCCTTAACTTGCCAAAGTATCTTTCTGGTAAATTTATGTAAGCACCTCTGTTCGTTATTGGTTATATCACGATAACATTAAGACAATAACCTTATGGGAGCTTAAATACCAAGACAAATTGGTAAATTATTGTTGAAAAGCATTTAACGTAAGTAATGCACGTTAAACGATTTTCAACAATGTTTGCAAAACTGAGCAATAAAGACTTGCAAGTTGCAAAATAATGTTTATCGTTGAGTATTCGGTTATTTATGTATAGACGCATACTCAGGAAAATTCAATTAAGTTCTTGCTCACAATGATTTGAATTGTAAATCGATTAACGTACCATTTACCTACGGTAAATACGGTATGACAACACAAGACCTTCCACCTTTAACCCGTGTGGATGTACCGGCATAGAATCAAACGCCCAGCAGATTATGTCGTCACGTGCATCTGCTCTACAGATGTTTATCAATTCTCTTTTACGGCTACATTAAGACTACCGACTGCTGCTTTGTTTTGATATGACATAAATAGTTAATACACACGTCGTCCTAATTTTTCAAAGGTTGAAATTGTGTCAGTTCCGCGTTTATGGAAGTTATTCGTATATGGTGCGCTTTTATAACTTTTTTGTAGAGTGTAATAAGGTGATTGCTTATAATACAACATAATCAACAAACTTTATTTAATAAGAAATTGGACTGGTCCAAGAAATTCGAAAGATGTCTCATAATAATTGATGAAGTTTGTTTGCTAATAGCAGGAAAGTCAGTTCGAAATTTCTGACAGCCCTCAATTATATTAAAATATATATATATATGTGCCGGTTATAAAGTTCAATAAGAGTGCAATTATTTCAATTAAGGGGGAATCATTTCGTTGCCTCAGACGAGAATTAAAGAGAGCATAACAAACATCAAGAGGCGCTTTGCGTCTCGTTTTGTCAATAATGAATCACGATGTGAGAAAAGAAGCAATTACTCTCATTATAACCCCACATGAGTCACGGAGGAAGCGTTTGACACATGGGGTAGAGCAGCTCAATGTGTGGCACATTCCTATTTGAATTCTCAAGCAGTTTCATGACGTAAGTACGCACGGTAAATAACAAGAACTAAAAGACGTTACTCGACTCTGAATGGATACTTGATTTCATTAAACAAATGACGACTTGTTTAATTACCTTTCTACAAACGAAAACTCAGTTTTAAGCAGCACGAAAACTCAGGGGAGCAGCGAACTGGTACTATACGAATTAGAAAAATGCGATAATGTACGTATAAAAACGAATGTAGCAAACAATATGTTATTACGATTAGTTTTTAAAATGTTTCCATCAAATCGTAAATTAACAATAAGAACAAATAATTAAATCATTACCACCAGCTGTAAGCTTAAATGCTTTCAGTAGAGTACTTAATGAAATCCGAAGAATGAATCGGTCAGCAAACGGATATGAATAGCATACGGACGAACACACTGTTCTAATCACAAACGTACACAATGCTTTTGTTTATTCCTTCAAGCTCTGTATCTAATTCCAAAGTGGGTGGCCGGAACAATCTTGAGATCATCCGTGATCCGATATTGAATTGCCACTAACTTTTAAATTAAATAAATATACATTCTAAATATAATATAAATGAATATCTGAAACATTAAAGATAAAATGGTAACGGTCCAAATTAATAGACTTCTAGTCCTTGAGATATTTTAGTTATAAAGATAAAGCCGAAATGAAATATATTAAAATTACGCTTGTAATCTGAAGACGCAAACTGGTTTTGAAGTCTTGAACGGAAGCACTCCAGCGACTAGCTGCCACACTCCAGAACCACCACCATTACCATAACACCTTAAATAGATTTATTCTTTTGAATGGAACACTTTAAAGATCAAATTCTTATGGTGATGTACTTTTAACATAGTTATGTGGTTACATAACGGTTCCTGCTTGTAATTGAACTCTTTTATAAATAAAGAAATGTTATCCACAAGCAATGTCATGGCACTAATGATTTAATTCGTATGATTCGTCATGGTGCAAGTAGATTTGTCATCTATAATATCCATTCAACAAATGCATTTGATATAAGAATGATCTGTAGTAATATGACATTGTTCTCAGCGGGCACCGCTATCTACATATGTATCATTACTTTTACATCAAATCAACCGACGTGCACCGGCGGCGCCAGAAAAATTAGGATGCGCTATCAAGAGCCTTGCTGTTGCGACTTTTATTATAGTTTGTTGGACTTTGTTTCATTCCTATAATTACAAACATATTATCTACACAACGGATATCTCAGATAACCTTGGGATTGCTCTGATGAGTTATAATGATTTAAGGCTAAAATTGCATTTTAAGAAAGCTATCTCTTGTGTACAAATGATAAAAAATTTCCATGATAAGTGAAAAACATACATTTGTCGACCTTGGGAAATAAGCTTATGTTGGGCATGTGATAAATGATGTTTCTTGTTTTATTGCACCGGTTTGCATCTCATTTTTAAACGACAATGTGTTATATAAACTTAAACGTTTTGTCATAAGTTTGCCTGATAACAAATGAATAATTAATTAGAAAGTCGGTCAGTGCTAATTAATCAAATTGACGTAAGTGTAAATATAGTCTAACGAACACTTATTTAGCATGCAATAAGTAGTTCAACCTCGAGTTAGCATAAGTATGTTGCTTGTATTCGAAGAGTGTAAAATATGAAAAGAAATTTTGCTATAGAAATTACGCAAAATAAAACCTAGAAGTCGTTTTAACCTCCCTTAATCCAGCCCCATCCATAACCAGTTCTTTGCTGACATCTACTCGACTAATTTTCAACAATCCTGTATAAAATATAGGCGTAGCAAGTTGAGCATAGAGTCCTACAATATCAACTTACAACTGTCCTAAAGCAGTTTATGGCCACTATCATCAGTCAGACAACACATGACATGTAAATTAATATTATTTTGTAGTATTTCTATGTCGTAACAACTAACAAGCTAACATCTTGACATTATCAAGTCGTTACAAATATAATAATACGCTGTTTACTATAAACGAACAAGGTATTTCAGAATATACTATTGAAAACTGTTAAGTAAATTTAAAGCAGAACGTTAAAATATATTTTTAATATTAAAGAGCATTATCTTACTGGACTACATTAGAGATCCCACCCTAAAAATACAATTTATTATTGAGGAACATAACTCGATCTGTCAATCTAGATGAGGTCCGGTTTATAAACATGTCCAACACTAGTCGTACTTCCATCTTTTAATTATAATAAAACCAATTTGAGCTAAAACTTTATACACTGCTAACAAGAACACATAACACAATGCTATCATCCATCACAAAACCTCAGACAATCCTAAACCAGTAATGATACTAAGCAGCGGCAGCGGTACTTTATGATATATTTTCGACAATTGATTGACGCTTTTATACCGAGCAATGTCTGTAGATATAACGAGCCCTCACGGTGTAATCTAAAGTGTTTCACTTATCATAAAACCATTAATTATCCTACATTCGGTACGCCGTACGCCTACGGCCGGGTCGTTCCCGAATGTAATCAATGTAATTGATTTAAATGTAATAATGATAGGGAACAGCGATTGTATCGTGTGTAAACAGTGTAATTGTTACGTATTCAAAATATGAAAATTATTGTTATATTGCTCCTAAGGGCGCTTTCGTGACTAGGGGACGATAAACATCTTGGTTCAACGCGTTTGACTTGTGTTCTGATTTTTATCTTATATCGCATTTATCTCATTAAATGCTCTACTATAAACATTCTATTGAAATTGGTGCTGGGCGGTGTTCGTTTATCCATTTAAGTACTCTTGTTATATCTGATTAATTTTAATATTAACCTTTACTTACTTTTTCAATAAAAAAATAATAAAACAGATTTAACAATAAAAATCTTTGTTAAATAAATCATCAATTATTGTACTCTAAAAATCCCATCATACCAGAAGCTTCAATGTTAAGGCTCGTCTCTATTTCGTTTCATACAAGTTGGGTTGTTTAATGTAACAAATCTCAGCAGCTGAACAACCTCAATAAAAAAGGACAGGGTCAGAAATCCCACTGATATAATTGAACTAGAGGGTCGTGTTACGGTAGCTCAATGAATGCGCGTCCCACAATCTCGATGCAGACATCCGCTTTTGGTTACACCACGTTTTTTTCGTATAACACCCATAATATGAGCGGTAATAAGACAGGCGGGATGAAAGACGGGTTTATGGGCACCCGGTGTTGAGTTACTGGCTATCAGCTATCCTATTAAGGGAAATTATTTGTTTATTACAAATTTTTTGTAATATTAAACAGATCCCATGGGAACTATACAGTGTTAAAATTTAGATAGAATTTACGATTATTCATCATTTATTTATAATCGAGTCTGATAAGTAAACAAGTCTCCGTGTATTAGTCAGTTTTCTATCAAGAAGAAAATGACTCACGTATTCCGGGATAACCGGGAAAACCAGAGGGTTTTCCCGGTTATCGTAGAGACGACTGAGATACAAGTTGAGCTTCATTTGAATTGCATCATCTCAAGACGAATTTTGCAAGGAAACGTGACGTCATCAAGTCAACGACCCCTCTGTTATGCTCATAAAACTTCGGTTGAGTAAAATTTGCAACCAAACAAATACAATGGTAACTCAAAAATAAGTCGTATTTCATCTGTATCAACGTCAATTTCGAATTGGATCAAACTGAAAGTAGTGTATTTTTTCATACAAATATTTTCCTCCTTAAGTTTAATGTGGGGAAAACCTAAACTTACTTTTTTTACTTCAAACTTTATAGAGCTTTTATGATGATTAGCGATAGAATTTTGTTGTATGGCCATTCGCCAATCATTACAAGAGCTTTTTGTGATTTTATTTTTTATACTATTATCCAATTTACCTTTATTCTATAGTTATTTCTGTATTTATAAATATCCGTAGCGATATAACTTAAAAATGATTGATATACATATATTATTTACTAAATTACATTGTTTATGTAAGTAAGTCACAATAGAACGAAATAGCTCTAGCCCTTGATTGAATACATGATTCAATTTCTAAGAAAATTTATTGAGTAGATACAAAATAGTAATACATATTTAAGCTCTTCAAACTTCGGACGGGCTTACAGCAAAGCGATAGCAATTGAATACAAAATATACGATTACCATTCAAAGAATATGATCAAATGTTCCGTGCGATTAATATCTTATTTATAGACTTCTTAGAGACGTTTTAGTTAGCGTTTATTACGAGGCTTGAATGAGAATACATACATTGAAGTAAATATTTGAAATAACTTCTAAAGAATGAGAACAATCTTCCGGCTTGTATGATAGATTGACTAATATATTATTACAGAATAGTATCTGAGACTAGATAGCAGATTATAGGATTCAATGAGAAACACGGTCGTTGAACGAACCTGGTGGTACGCAGATGTTGTTCAAGGTTTAAAATACTGCTATATTAATTAAGAATCTATCTATATATAGCGGCAATAACAGATTTGTGCGAATATTTTGCGTTCGTTTTCGTTTACAACCAGCCCTTCCATGTAAATATCTCATTATAAATCTTTGATAGCCGCAAAATATTTCCTTTTTGGGGTTGTGTAGCGTGCAATGAGGTGTCCACGCGTCGACAGCGCCTGGCCACTAACACAAACCATTTCGCGGCTCACTGACCTCAGTAATTACTAGCTACATTATGAACCCAATAATTTCATACACATTGAACCCTTTCAAACTTGATAACCTGTTGAAATTAATGCGTCAACGACCGCTCAACATACTGAATGGTATGATTTATTAGCATTTCAACGCTCATAATAGCAAATTACGGCAAACGATTTCGTAAGTATAAATAAACAAAAAGTTTATTACTACCAATTATGTTATTATTGGTTAGTTGTTATACAAATTACTTTTTAAAATAGGTGGGTGGGTTGAAATAGAAGTGAGGCAACTTGATTTAATTAATCCCATTGTCAAAGGGAGGACAATAGTGTGTTAACTGTATGGTAAGTGAAATAAGTAACAGTTTACAATATACTAATATCGTAGCCCTTATGGACATCTTAACTCTATGTTAAGAAAATTATGATATTAATCGCATAAGATATAGTAGAATATTATATATTCCTTATTCAATTTGTTCTTGTCACCATTCACTTGTTCTACAAGTCACAATTAAATGTGTCTAACTATGTGTATCTGGATATATCCGTCGTCGCAAATACGATATTCATCTCTCTACAATGTTTACATTTCATACAAACTTACCTTAATAATAACACCATTACCACAAAGTATTATAATGTTTATTTCATGAGTGCTTCATTCACTGACAGCCGTATCCTGTAAAACTGGACATTGTATGATTCTTCTTAATGGCATCTCTTATATTATACAATAAAATATTACTGATGTTGAGCTAGGTGACATTGAAAAACTAGATACGTTGAAATGGCGAATTCCTTTTGATCGGATTGGAAACATTAAATTGCCTCCCAATTAAAATTTTATACGTTTCATGTAGAATTTAAAATAAATATTTTATTTAACATGGTTATTTATTTTATGGTGCTACATATCTACGATATTTATGTACATTAAGATTATTCAAAACGAAATATACATACTACTACATACTATATAATTCCATAATCTTTATGAATGATAAAACTAGAAAAAAACGAATATGATATAATACTTGCGCAAGTAAGATAATTTTTGGGCACCTTCATATCTTATCTCTAAGGAAGTGGAATGGTTTGTTGGAATATTGTAATTTACAACGTGCACAGGAAGCAGTGAAAGCAAAAAATGTACGAAATATTTCTTGTTCAAATCAAGAAAGATAAAAAATAAAGTTAATTTTATTTTTTTATTCAGAGTTTTTTCTTAAAGTATACGCCAGCCTTATTGCATAAACTCTTTTAATAAAATTTCCTCTAAAGGGCGCTTGTGCACTACAAGGAATTTTACTGTCCGGCATTCCGATTTTTTACGGTCCGGTATGGCACGCCATTAATCTAAATGCTAGCTTGTGCACTATACGTAATTTTACTGTCCGACATTTCACTTTTCCCTATTCCGGATGGTTTTTTGTGTCTACGAGTCGCTGTAGATATAATTGTTTTCGAATGCCCACTTGCTTGGATTTTACTCTTTTTACAGCATATGCCAATTGAAAGCAAGCTCTTGTTTTACTTCCTTTTAGCTGGCAATGTGATTTGAAAAGTCGGTATTGTTATTTTTATATACATTGACCTATAATTATTATCTAAGTAAGTGTTAGTAAGTTAAAGTTCAAGTGGGAATAGCTTTAGCTCCTCGTCACCGATTAAAATAAATAAGTGAAACACGCATTTTAAATCTCTTACGGAACTTTACTTTTTATTATAACGAAGTAATATAATATTTCATCTTGTATATTTTTTACTCGTTTATATCAAATAATTATAAATATTAATAATATTATAAAATGCAAAAACAATCATTTATGATAGCATTATACTGCCAAACTTCCTTGAACTGTACCGCACTGATCCGAGTAAAGACGGACAGGTGCACAAGCCAATTCATCGGTTTTTTCATGCTAAACCGGACCGTAAAAAATCGGAATGCCGGACAGTAAAATTCCTTGTAGTGCACAAGCGCCCTTGGGTAGGTACATAAAAACTTAAAATAATGTTCCATTAACGTAATTTCAATCGTACTTTCACATGACATAAGTAAACAACATTGTATAAAACATACAGAAAATAAATCGCGTGATCCCACTGAATTACCTGAAACAATTTTGCACCATACTCAAGCATTTACGTGTAACAAGTTGTGATGCACTTGGGTGCGACTCGAAGGCTTGGTTGAGGCTCTCGCACGCAATCTCCCTTCATAATATGATTTATGATTCATATAATTTCACAGGAAAATACTCGGAAATACCAACACCATAATAAATTCGCGTACAATAAAAATATAGAGGCATGTTATAATACGCAACGGGGCCATGGAATGAATTATGAAATTTTATAGTGTGTTTATAAAGGAGTGCTTTTTTATTTCATTATTAAATGGAATAATAACCTTTGTTATAGGATGTTTTATGACATTAAAAGCTTTCTATATTATTTGTTAATTGCATCGAAAGCGCAATGTAAAACGTTTGATAGGAAAGCGACTGCGAAAACTTTCAAGTTTATAGGCTATAAAGACAATTGACTATCACATAAAAGAAGAATTTCTAAGGTCTATTCAATTGCCGAACCGCGATTTTATATCTCAAAAACCTAACACGCAAATTGATTTTAGAAAATAACTGAGAAATAATTTATAAACGTTACTTATTTATGTAAAGGGAACTCATTGATCATATTTTGTAAATGGTAAGGCCGTGCAAATATAATGTCACACGTGTAAAGCCAATTTATCTAGTTGTGAAACTTTACGATAGCTTATATCGTAATGTTGCATGTTATAAGTCGTTATGGATCCTTCATTGTAGTACCTACTACACACTTGAGAGCTCTTACCTCAATATTACAATGGTTCTAGTAAACCTTGTTGTCAAGTGATCCTCTCCTATTCTCCCTTTTTTACTATTTATTGTAAGCTCTTGAGTGTCTTCCATTGTTAAAAGTTCATATGGTATTTGTATCAACTATTCTTATTAAAAATTAATCCTTTTATTTTTTTCTTTTTGTTGCATAAATATAGTCTTTACATTTGTCTCTTTATAGGTAGTTTATATAATGTATAACGTACTCAACATTACCTAAATAATAAAAATAACAATACGCGTCTATTATTATTAATCGCATTCAAAAGAGTTTTGTATAGGTACGTAAATCGGCTAGAATTAATTTCAGCAAATTTAAGAAGGGTTTCGCAGCTGGGCTCATTTGTTTAGTCCAACCTGCCAACCTACGCTAAATACTAGAACCATGACATATGCCATGAACCTGTTGCTCTGACACCAGTATCCGTTATAGTACGAGATCCGGCTGCAGGATCAGTGCGTTCATCGGTTTTTTGCTGAAAACCGAATTTTTATGTATATTTATAATTAGGAGAATATATATCGACTAGGTTGCCAGTCAAAATTTGGCCGCAAGCATGTTTAATTAAAATTTTTCTAATCGATTTTTGGGAAAAAAATTCGTTCACTTGTTTTTTGAATAAAATGTAGTCTACATCACGTCAAATGATATAAAAATTCTAAAAAATCACGGTTGCCGCTTTTCACCTGGCCGCAACATCTTGGCAGCCTAGTGCAAACAGGTATGATTTCGATTTATTTTTACGTTCATAACGCACATTTATGAATCATATATCAAATTAAAGCTAATTTTTTTCTATTTATTATCATATATGGTTGCCTAATTAAATCCGGCCGCAAATAAGGGTTGCTCGCTTATAAAAATTATAAATATAGGATTAGTGCGTTCATCGATTTTTTGCTGAAAACCGAATTTTTATGTAACTATATGTATTTATAATTAGGAGAATATATATCGACTAGGTTGCCAGTCAAAATTTGGCCGCAAGCATGTTTACACTCAACTTTAAATATTCAACATCTTTAACAGCCGGCAACCCTTATTTGCGGCCGGATTTAATTAGGCAACCATATATGATAATAAATAGAAAAAAATTAGCTTTAATTTGATATATGATTCATAAATGTGCGTTATGAACGTAAAAATGAATCGAAATCATACCTGTTTGCACCAGGCTGCCAAGATGTTGCGGCCAGGTGAAAAGCGGCAACCATGATTTTTTAGAATTTTTATATCATTTGACGTGATGTAGACTACATTTTATTCAAAAAACAAGTGAACGAATTTTTTTCCCAAAAATCGATTAGAAAAATTTTAATTAAACATGCTTGCGGCCAAATTTTGACTGGCAACCTAGTCGATATATATTCTCCTAATTATAAATATACATAAAAATTCGGTTTTCAGCAAAAAACGATGAACGCACTAATCCTATATTTATAATTTTTAAAAGCCAGCAACCCTTATTTGCGGCGGGATTTAATTAGGCAACCATATATGATAATAAATAGAAAAAAATTAGCTTTAATTTGATATATGATTCATAAATGTGCGTTATGAACGTAAAAATGAATCGAAATCATACCTGTTTGCACCAGGCTGCCAAGATGTTGCGGCCAGGTGAAAAGCGGCAACCGTGATTTTTTAGAATTTTTATATCATTTGACGTGATGTAGACTACATTTTATTCAAAAAACAAGTGAACGAATTTTTTTCCCAAAAATCGATTAGAAAAATTTTAATTAAACATGCTTGCGGCCAAATTTTGACTGGCAACCTAGTCGATATATATTCTCCTAAGTATAAATATACATAAAAATTCGGTTTTCAGCAAAAAACCGATGAACGCACTGATCCTGCGGTGGGATCTTAGACTATTAGCTGTGACATTAGCACAGTAGATAATAATTACTATTTGACCCCAATTCGAGCTCACTTCAATTAATATTCCGACTGCGGATTATATGCTATGTTCTTAATAATTATTAAGGTCCGTAATTCGTAGTTGAAAATTTGCCGCGGTAGGTACAATTCCTCAACATAATTAATCAAATAAATTGAAGTACTTATAAGATTTAAAATAATATTGTTACATGTAATTTCGCATTTATGATAATATTTTGTACTTAGAATAAGAACTTTTTGGTTGAATTTCAGCCAGTAGAGATACAAATGTAGAAAAGAACCCTTAAAAATTACGAACTCTATTTTAGGAACGTTATGTAAAAAGTAATACCACGCGTGATGAGTCTTATTTATTGTAAAGCAACTCACGTTTAATTTGAATATTGTTATTGAAAATTGCAAATATGAATCAGTCGGATGGCTCATCGGATGTTGGGCTAACGAATTCAAATCACATCGACTCTACGATAATATAGACCTATTGGTTAAACTATACAAAACATGTTATCCTTGTATTAAACTGTGTATTAAGACGATAAAAATTACAAATAGGTCAGCTATTTATCAATATTATTGTTATTTAGTTTACGACCGCTCCTAAATATCGACCGGGAAGTGGCCATATAGCTTACTGGTATCGTAAAATCGCATCGGGGGTCTATTTCCGCGACGGCTATCATTGTATTGCTTATTGCGGAAATAAAAATTTGTATGTATAAAAGGCGGCTGTAGAAATCATTAAATGAACGGAAATGGGTACCATTCATGTTGAATGAAATTGTGACATACGAATAAATGTGAATTAAGATAATTATCTGGAGTGTAATAGATGTAAGATTTACGGGTATGATAAATTATCTTTTTAGTAATGGGCGTAGGATCAGAGTCAAAATATTCCGTTTTTATTAAGTGGTACTAAAGTTGATGACTTAGATATCCATAATCCATATTATAAATATTTTCATTTTTACTAAGTGCCCATCAAGATTTCTTAATTAATCTACCAATTACAATCACAATAAGTACCTAACAATACAAAATTATAATTTTAATACAACAATTTAATAAAATAGACGTCCAAACAAAGCACGTGTAATGAAATTCTAAATTGATGTGCGTACAATTAGTCTGCATTCACGCCCCAGCGCTTGTATTCAAATTTCGAACGCGCTGTTCGAAATTTAAATTCGAAAACTACCAACAATATGTGACGTCTTTTGTTCTACGGAGTGCCGTATTTGTTGGCTGGTTAGCTTAGACTATAGAGGCAACCAAAAACTATCAAAATTGTTCAACGTATTCGAACGTTGATGAATTTTGAGTTACACTTTGGTAGAAAAAACATGCTCAATAATATTATACGTTTGCAATTATTGTCAGCATAAATGGCGCGTTGTACAGTTAAGCAATAAATCATCGTAGTTATGATACATTATATTGCTTTATGATAATCTAACGACAGAAACATGTTCTTCACGACTAGTAATCGCAGATATTCATGTAAGTGCATAGACATGAACATAATAATGGTACATACATAGTAAGTAGTGGTAGCTAACATCTGCTATCTGAAGCTATCTAAGAAACCTAACACGTAGCTCTGTCATATGTCAATATGAAATTGATTTGTTGTACGTGCTTTGGATGCAAACGTTTTCTAGGTTAGCAGAGGAAAATCGGTCGTGCAACTATGTTGATATCTGTTTCGTTCTTACGCACAAAAGACGAAAATGTAACGTAATATTATCATTTAAAATAGCGTGAAATTAAATAACATGATATAAGATATTTACCTTTTAGTTAAGAAAAAATGTAAAGGTTCATTCCTTTTATTTAATGTAGTCGTCGAATGTACTTAGTACTTAGACAATATTCTATAAAGCTCTAAGTGAATGTTTGCCATATTGCTAACCGCCATTCTGTTAGAAAAATATGTCATGAACATGATTGATTGAAGATCGTTATAGAGGCAAGAAGTCAAAGATAATGGTCAGGTCCCGCTTTCCTCACAAATGGGACGGAATAACAAGCGACAAACGTGAACGCGAAGTGAAACCAAACACGAAACTAATGATGTCGTGGAAATGTAATTGAACCTTTTACAAAGTGAAAGTTTACATTTTGAAGAATAAAAAAAGTTCTGAAATTTGAAAATTACCTTTCATTAATATTGAACTCTTGCCTTTCATTGTTTAAATCTATGAAAGTTTATACTTTTATTATAAGTAGGTACTCTACAATTGTATTCGAAAAGGCATGTTACCTACAATAAATAAAATGACATTATTATCGAGTCAACTAAAGCTATTTAAATATTCATTAAACCTACTCGTACGTATTTTGCAATGCTTCCAAATTATTGGGTATTGATTCACCTACCGTTTTATTAGCAAACGATTTTGTTGAAAACACAAATGTTGAGCAATAAACACATTTATACCCAGCTCTCGTAAACAAACGTACGGAGCAAGAAAAACGTAGGTATTTACTATCGGCTTGCGAAATCATGACGTGGGATAGGAAAACCAAACCTGTTTATAATTTTAATGTTTTAGCAAAATCCGTACAATTTTAAAAACATTCGAGATATAAAGCAGACCCAAACGATTATTCGTGGGCAGCTTTATTTCTTTTTATTATCTACTCAACGACGATAATGAAACTTGAGTATTTTTCCGAACAATACCGGCTTAAACCGGATTGAACAATCCCTCTACATCATTTAAATTCCCATTAACCTGATACAAAGTAAACAAAACCTAAGAAAATAGAATATTTGAAATGATTCACTTAATTAGAGACAACAAAACACGCGGTCTTTATGTATGCCGCTAGATAAATCAAAATGAATAGCTTTTAGTCGGCACGCGTCGAACGCACGTGAACCAACATGCTTAACGTAGCAGAAACTGGGACAAATATTCGACTATTCCGGCTATCCTGAGTGTGCACGGGTACTCGACCGTGGTAATTATAGAAAATAAATGTGAAAATCTCAAAGGTCTATTTTGGTATTGATTCCCAATACGAACAAGAATGTTTTAGTTAAAATCGGTATCGTTAATATCCAAAAAACTGTTCTTTATATTATTAAAAAGTCCCTTTTGTTTATAATACGCCAAAATCTTATCATCAATACATTCAATAAAACACCGCAAGAAAGGGACATGATCACACAAAAGAATATAATTTTGAGGGCCACTTTGTTAAGCGTCTTTGAATTTTAAAGTGTGCGTATCCCTTTTGAACTTTTTGCAGATAAACCTGAGTAACCTGAAATATTATATTTCGTTTCACTCACGCCTTATTGATCGGTTTACAAAGCTTCGGCTTAAAAACTTAATGCATGTTAACAGAATCTGACTCAACACACTTCAAAATGTATTATGACATTTATTGTTTTGAAAACTTTTATCAACGATCACGTTTCCTTTTTTCTGTTTACTGAATATAAATAACGGTTTATTTGCTTTACAACAGCCAGGTGCCCGCGCAAATCAAAGCTAAAACAAAGCAAGCTCTGTTCAGACGATTCAACAACGACGAGTTTGTTCCCTACGTTAAAGCATCATTATAATATGGGATCCCAAGAAAAGATATAGTCTTTTATCAATTTTATTACCACAATAGGTACCTTTTAGTGTAGGTACTTGCCAATTGATAAAGCCAAGGACGTCGGTACTTACCTGTAAACAAAGAAAACAAATAAATGACCAATGTATTTAATATTTTTGAAAGTGGAAATAAATAATATTGGTAAATGATCTGGACAGAACAATCACAATATAAATAAGTCTACCTACTATGCCTACTATAAACCAAACAATATAACTCAACTAATGTTGATCGTACACTTAAATTAGTACGGAAGTTGCATTCTGCCTCGTTTACTTATTGAATTGTGATCTCGAGGGTGAAAAGGTAATTAAAGATATTGGCGCACTCGATGTCACTGGGGATATTTATGTGATGTGACCACCCTGGAAAACCATTGTGTTTCAATTTACGCCAGTCACTAAGTGACAGTAGGGGAATTCAGTCTAGGGTCTTATTGTATATTTCTGTTTAATGAATTCTTTGTTATACTGTAAATAGCTTTGTAGTTGAGGAATAAATAAATTCTCAAGTGCCATTCCGGGAATAGTTGAAATTGATTGTTATTTGTATCGTTGTGATATTTTGGTAAGTAATAGATTTTTGATACTCGTTGAGGTAGATCATAATAATAAGTAAGTAAGTTAATTAATAATTAAATATGTTTATTATGTCTACTGTTTTATCACTTTCGAAACTAAAATAAAATATTTATACTGAACCACTCACTTCTAATATAATATGATAAATTAACAGATATAAAACCAAAAGTTTATTCATTATATTCACCTTAAACGGTAATCTTATGGAAATTAAACGTGTTACCACTTCACAAATCACTTAAACGGTTTAAATCAATAAAAAGCCATTAGTGATTTCGAGCTCTATCTCAGAGCTTACGCGTTAATTGAAAGGCTTACATCGATACATTTATGTATCTATATGGATACTTGAACTATTGTAAAACAGAAATAGTTCGGCCCTTGTCCAAAACACTCGTAAATTAGACGCTCGTGAGTTCAGAACAACGAAATCATGTTTAAATCGTAGCCGAAAGATCACAAATAACACACGCCGTAGAAAATAATTACAACTGATTATAAATCGTACAAGCCACAACGTACTGTATTCCATGTACTTAAAAGTCATTATGGACGCATTAAATATATTCATTGTTACCTTAATTTGTGACTGGTTTACAGACAGGCGGAAAAAACAATAAAACACGCTCCTTTGAACGGGAATTCATCTCGTTATGTTTCCCATAAAAGGATTGGGATTTCTTTTTCTCTTGGTGAGATGTGAATTTATTTTTTAATTAACTGCGGTACAGAGGCGATTTACGACTGGTATATGTAACCTCATTATTAACTGGGTCTAGGTGAATTTAATAGATCGTAAGCGTGGTTTAATGATGATTAAACTACTAAAATAAAGTGGTATTTCTCAAGTGTTGGCGAGTAAATACAAGTTTATAAATAAAATATCACACATACATTAATAATAATGAAAAGTTAGAGCATTTGTATTTAATAATGTGCGCATAAAGCATATTTTGGTAATTGTATCTATGAAATGATAGTTCCTACGTACAATAGCTTTTTCTTAAGTACGTGAACAGATAAATGAAAGTAAAGTAGAGGTTAGTATATAATCAATAATAAATGTTTATACTAAAAAAAAACTTTATTTTTGAATTATTAAAGACGATATCGTTTAATAATTTGAATTAATTTATTAAGCACACTAATCTAGGAAGAGAATTTTATGTGCTTGCAATATTATTACTTGCTCAAACACAACATAAGATATAAAATATTATGCTCTATAAATATTTCATAGCTGTTTTTATGCAGCTATCACCGAATTTCGATTTGTGTAATAAAATGCGTTCACTTCATAAAGTGCGTAAAACCATGTCAGCAATAAGGAACAATTACGAATATCTATTTTTATTCAGCTCTGATTTTTTTTCTATTTATCGGATGGTGGACACGTCTTCTTACAAGCGTATTTAAAAATTAATAGAATGTTTCCCTTTTAAATGTTATGTTATATTTCAAACCATTTAGAGAATATGAGAAAGCACATTGCCTACAATACATTGCATAAAGTGAAAATTCCACGTATGAGTATATTAAAAACACATACACACACACAAGGTTTAAAAGATTGATTCCCCGATAACAATCTTTAGCTCTGTATGCATATCGTAATTGGAATTACAAATCTCTTAATTCGAGAACTTAAATAATTACAACAGCCGGTAACGATTATGCTGACATACATTACTCTGTTGGCATATTTTCAGTCCCATGTCACATTTGGTTGGAGTTATTAAGAGAGATTTATAAGGACTACATGCTCACATCTTTCGGCAATAAATCGACGACTACAGCTCATTACAAATCTGAGATTTTATTTTACGTCCCGTATAAGGATGTGATTAATTACACAATATTGCACAGTAAGCGCTTCTTCGATCAGTTACCGCCACTTACGCCTCGAGAGATTCTGTAACGGGTTATCTGAAATGCAAGCACATCCTGTTGTAATAAATGTACTTCCCTAAATGGACGTGTTAATATTACAAATTATAATGGATATTTTAGCATAAAGGCTTCATTCAATTATTTATTGCGAAATATGTATGACTTCTCCGAACCAAAAGTAGGGTAAACGCAGCTATCAACGACCCATCGAAAATCTGAAGGTATTACCGACCTATAAAAGTAATTCGAAATTTAAACGTTCCCAGAACTATTATAGCTATAGGTAGGCAAAGTTATACACGAATGTATTACTTGAGCATCGTATACTTTTACGTTAGTGTGAATAACTGTGCAAAAAAGAGTTAAAATACGTAAGTTGCTGCGGGGTAGCGTGGACGCAGGACGTTTCGTACTGTTCCGTTGTTCCTTCGGGTAAGTACTGTGATTTATCTTTTTAAGACATTTACAAACAAATGACATCTATACTTTAATTTATATTACTAAATGTCAATGCATTTAAGTGTCAACTTTTCATTTCTTACAACATTTTATTAATAAAAAGTAATTTGAAACGATAAAACTTAAAATAAAAATGGGACGGTGTTAGCTTCGCCAGTTTAAGTCCTGGCAGGTATCAACGACCCATAAGTCGGCAATGGCAGCAACGTAACTTTTTGTTTTAAATTTCTTTTATGTTATTGTATCACACTAACACAAGTGGTTTTATGGACCAGTTTAAATCTAAGCTATGAGTCTTCATAAAAATCTATTAGCGACTAAACTTTTTTGTCTAGTGTTTATTTTTTAGCGTTGTCAATTTATACAAAGTTATGATATTTTTCGAGGATCGGTATCGAATAGTTACAGTAGTAAATCATTGTTTTTTTGTTTAAACAATATGCATTTGTTCATATTTTGTATGACATTAATCAATTATAATCTATTTTATAGTCTGATGGTCAAATGAATTAAAATAACCATTTTTTTATGGGTCGGTAATACAATTTAGGTTTATACTTACATACTTTATTACCGACCCATGTGGGTCGGCAATAGCAACTATAGGAAGCTATTACCGATCGAATATAGATTGTTTAGTTTCTCATCTACTTTTATGACATAATAGGTGCCTATTAAAAATGCTTCTTCATGGTTAAATTAACACAAAACATATAATCATATTTTTTTCCAGAAATATGGAGCCACAAAAGCGGCGAAAAGTATACAGTAAAACACAACTCGCCGAAGCAATCAATCAAATAGCACAAGGAAATACCCTAGAGTTTGAAATCCTTTAATTTAATATATGTACATATATTAATAGTGTTATGTTGATTAATTTAAAAGTTTATAATTATTTAGTTCATTACTAAGAAGTACTCATTTGTTTTATTAAAAATAACTACATATAATAAAAAAATACGAATATATTTGCATTTTTATTTCATTTTATTAAGATCGGTAATCATCATCATCACTAGCTTCTATTACATTCCATTGCTGGAAAAAGGCCTCCTCTCACGTACGATCGGGAATAGCTGCATAAAAATCGTTAATAGCTTCACAGCCGTTTTTATGGGTCGGTAATTCCAACAATCGACTAAGTCACATTGTAAATTATTTTTTACAAGATAATCCTTTATTTGAATGTATTTGATTCAATAAAAACATTTTTTATACATAACACTAGCATATAAAATGAAACTATAAATCTTTAGAAGAACCAGTATACTTAAAAAATATGGTTGATTTTAAAATTGCCTTAGAGGGGTCGTTAATACCTGCGTTTACCTAGCCTCGCATTGTGGCATTTAATCTTAAGCTCATCACAATATAATTTAACTGTACATAGAAAATGCACCTATAGCTGATGTTCATTGCTCAAGCAATTTCAATAATAGCTTGTGATTATGAGGGAAGTGAAATCAAACAGGAATAATAATAAATAATATAATTTGCACAGACTTATTTTCGCGTGTGCCGATAGCGTGGATTTATAGCGTGTAATTATAGAGTACAGCTAACTCATAGCTGTATTTACCAAGACCTAATATAACGTGGGCCGTTACTAGTTACTACTACCAGTCCAGCAATACGAAACTAACTAAACATAAGATGAGTACGTAATATCGAACTTATTTAGTACAAAATTCTATATGACCTGAAGAACAAAGGCAACGGTATTATACCACGAATATAAATAATAAGACACCGAAAAGTAAAGGTTGCGTGTATGTAAACAAAACTCAAGAGAAACAAAACAAATAGAAGTATTGAAGTTAACGCGGTGACAAAAAGGCACGCGTGGAGTGGGTCTCGTCTCCCACGCAAATTCCTCCACTAGTGCCAAGATGCAACACAAAACTGATCGTTGCCTCACCTGCCCTAATAACTAAACTCAATGTCACCATACATAAAACTACGCGCAATCACAACGACGTATCAAATAATGACTGAGAAAATACGTTCAAATATGCAACGCGGAGGAAAACATGAAATTATGGTTAGCGTGCTATTAGCAAGTGTAATCCGAGTACGGATCCAGTCGTGAGGTCGATATTTAAATGAAGTTTACGCCAACTTGACGTGCAAGTTAATTGAAATGTATTATGCAAATATGTCTGCAAATAAAATATCCTGTTGTAAGCTGGGGGCAACGTCCGCAATTCTGATTCACCCACCAAATTCGAGATTAGGACGAGTACTCGAGCGTGATACCTAAATATAGACCGGAAGGGTGCTCAATGCTCATGTCTTGATCTCGATATGTATAATGTATATACTGCTAATATTATTGTAATAACTAAAATATCTCGTGATCTATCATAATATTATTTAATAAGATTAAAAACATTTCATTTTCATAACAATATTAATATACCTATTATATTGCTGCTCAAAATAAATTCATTTTCTTAGCAATCGATCAGGACAGTCATGACATGAAATAATTAATGCAATATATAATAAGATAAACATGGTTTAAAGTTTTAGACTATACTTGGCTACTCCGTGTCTTTGCTGAATCGATTTAAAGAAGCGCTACCTATAAATTCGCTCTGAAACATTGCATTGTAGAGCAGTGATGGTGAAGAAAATTATTTTTCTTATTCCCCTTCTTGCAATCCCAACCAACAAATCGTTGCTCTATAGAAGGGATAAGAACGTTTCAGAGGTGCTAATTGGTAGTCCTATAAGGGTGATAAGAACGTTGTATAAACCCCAAAGTGGCGCATTTATAAAGCCATTTGATGGTATTGTGTTGCTGTAGCAGCAACTCAGATGCCAATTGGACCTATAGAAGAGTACACTTATAGAATCGCGATGCTGTTATAGAGCGAAGTAGTGATATAAAAGGAACCGCGATGCTGTTACAGCGCGAAGATGTGTTTTAAGAGTAACCGCAAATCTTTTGTAGCACGAAGTTGCGATGTACGAGCCACCGCGACGCTATAATTATAGTACAAAATGGTAAATCGTGAACCAGTTGATAATACGAGTAAATGACTATAGGAACCATCATCCTGGTGTCGAGTATTTATTTTTGTTACGCTGTTAATTATGTTAGATACATAAACTGACTTGTGAATGAAATTTTACTGATAGATTATATGCATAATTACGCTGTTTTTTTTAATGCCCCCCTCGAATTATTGAGTTTTAAGTAATTAAAAACTAATTTTACACCAAATTGCTGTATAGGATGCCAAATAGCAACTCCGTGGCTATTATACATCCGCAAACGAACATAGTTTTGACAACTGTCATGCCATATACTGGATTAATTTAGTAGGGTTCCCTGATGTAAATAGAAAACCCATAACATGTTTTTTTTTTGTATTTTCTAGTGTAAATTCCGATTTTTAGATTCCGATCCCGAAGTGTCAAGCAAAACACTAGAGTCTGAATGGTCTGCTTCTGAATTATCACAAACCACATGATGGCTGTTAACTTGGTTTTGTTCATAGGATGTAACAGATTGTACGGAATCATTGTCCGTATTCGAAGCCTCACCTTGAATTTGTCTGGTGTCAATCGTTACTGAAGTTGCGATTTTTTTAAATCGCTTTCTTACTTGTCTTACATATGTTCCACTTCGTTTAAACCTTTTCCATTCTTCTAAATCCATGATTATTAAATAGAACCCTTCAATTATTTACGATACGGTGCTGACAATATGGCAGGTTTTTGTTGTTTTAAAGTGAAAGAAACTCTCTTATAGGCCGTATATCTCTCGTAAGTGTCGCATTTTACTACATTAATACGCCGTTTTTGTTACATAACAGAGTTATTAACTCTTTTACACAGTAAATCAGTCCTATAACTCTGACCACTCAGCTATTAAACCACTGCGTTATAATGGGCAGAAAAACACTAATATAATTCAATTAGGTTACAAAGAAGTGATATAAAACTCGGATATATCACCTAATTGCTCTATAATGGAGTTTCAGCAACCATGAAGATTCACAGTGCTATAATAGTAATAAGGAAAACCATTACAACACTAAATTGTCCTATTGTAGATTTTTTTACGCCTCTATAGGCATGGGACTATAAAGGTTACCCTAGAATCGTTTATTGCACTAATTTGCTGTAAAAAAGAGACCACCAGCGCTGTTATGTGATAATATCGCCCTGTTATTGCTGTATCAAAATCTGGATAAGAGCTGCTCTATAAACGCCGTATAAAATAGTGATATAAACGTTTACATCACCTTGTTATGGGACAAATTTGCTGTGTATGATTATAGAGCAAAATCATCTCATTAAACGCTATTATACAACAAGCTTGTCACCGCGACACTGTTATACGTCATTTAAAAAGCTTTTTAGTGATGTAAGTTATTGTTATAGGACATCTTTGCTGGTTGGGATACCACCGCTCTCTGAAGCTTTTTCTTAAAACAACAAAAAGTAAACAAACAATCAATCATAATTTAGGGAAATATTGCTATTTGGAGAATTTTGTTCTTCCATAAAACGATATAAATTCAGCCTTGTATAAAGTTTACGAGTGATGTTTGAAACAATAACAGTAGCTCTATAATCGACAAATAAAACCAACAATCACAAATATAATTATGACTCATGAACGCCGAATACCATTTTCACAGAATTGTAAGTCATTGAGATCATCATGTTTTCAGACAATGCTTCGTCATTAAAAGTTAAACTCGTTCATTGGTCAATTTGTAGTTCTAATGTGATTCATTGTTATTCATGGAAAATATATTCTTGTTCCTATTTTATGAATATGTGATAAGGCTTTTTGCAAGACCACAAACATTTAATGATTGAAGCTTTATTTAATGGAATTTGGATTTTCTGATTTTATAGTCTAAATTGATATTGCGTTATCCTACGTTTCAAAGGTTCTTTGAACATTTTACTAAAATATTTTTCGTGGCATGATTTGATTATGAAGGTTAAAAGTTAATATAAAGCTCAATGATGTTATAAAGATTATATTACATACATAAATAACATTTACAGTTGACCTTAACCGTACCTAGCCATATCTCTTATAGTAAACATTATGCTAATACGTGTTTACAGTCCCCGACTCCGTCTGTAACGAACGTCAACTTCCTAACACGATAAGCCGTAAGGAGGTCAATATGAATCAAACACAACTATCATTACAACTTTAGAGATACCGTTAAACCGGTTGATATTACTTTATTAAATCCGCAACATGCAATCAATTATAGTCGTGCGCTCTCCATTCTGTATGAAGAAAAACATAGAGCTATTAGAAGCACAGTTACGTAAAACGCATAACGTTTTACGAATGTGGTAAAAAGTTAAAAACTGGTCATTTTGCGCTGGCGTGGAGCGAATAACGGATCTGTGCAAGTCAGTCAATGGGCTGATGGGGTCAGTCGAGACTCGCGACTCTAGGATAGACAGCTGTCTGCTGTATGTTATTAGCTGTTATTTTAATTACAAAACAATCGCTTTAGAGCTTTAGGTGTGGCCGATGGACAGTCGTATTTCTCTTTTAATGCTTCAGACTATTTTAATTATTATTAAATTTTTTAATAGACTTTACTTTGAGCGACATTTGCATAGTTTAATTTAAAATTAGAAATGTTAACAATTTAATTAATCCAAGCTCACAGGGCATAAAATATGCAAATCTTTAGCGTAAAAGAATATAAAACTTTATAGCATGGAAACGGCATTAATTCGTCATCCATTTAAAAATATGTATCACTACATAGTATAAAACAAAGTCGCTTTCTCTGTCCCTATGTCCCTATGTCCCTATGTCCCTTTGTATGCTTAAATCTTTGAAACTACGCAACGGATTTTGATGCGGTTTTTTTTAATAGATAGAATGATTCAAGAGGAAGGTTTATATATGTATAATAACATCCATCAAATAGTGGCGAAGTACTGTTATTTTTGAGGTTTCTAATGTGATGTCGTAAATAATTACATTTTTTCCGCTTACATTGCAAACGCAGGCTGAACCCTACGAGTTTTATCAAAATAATGTACTAAGTATTGTACACATTGAAAAGGTCTACAGAAAAGTCCGTGATGGTATATGTCTATCTCTTATGGATAACGAAAAAAAAGTAAATGACAAAAAAAAGTTATTGTGATAACTTTTTTTTGTCATTTACTTTTTACGACAAATAATGGCTAATTTTCGAAGCGATTTTAACCAATACAGCATTAATCCTTAACCAATTAAATACCTTGAATACATTGTTCATTTAATATAGATCTATATGGCCCTTTACACCTTACGATACGATACGATACGATTTAAGTGAATATTTTCGAAGATATTACAGATTTAAAAATTGCGGGACGTAGCGTTTGCTGCGGTACCGGCCGGCCGGGCCGCTATATGTTTTTATATACAACGTTCACAGTTTTTCTGTAAAGTCCGGTCGCGGAGCAGAAAGAATTTCGTACAATGACCTCTTTACCTACTGACAGTGGTCACAAACATTTTTGAATGAAGTGCAGTTTACATGAAATATTTGGAGGAGAAAATGTTTTTTACTAACTTATTAAATAAATGTCCTTTATTCATTTACAATACTTATTAGTTAGTTACATTTTAACTTTTTCAATAACCACGATATATTATATAAAAAAAGTGAGTGAAACTTCTTTATGACCTTATTTTTCAAAAAATAATTTACTATATACAATATTACAGAAATACGTTAGCACAGACATACATTAAGATCTTAATGTATGTCTGTGTACGTTAGTCTAACACGCGATTTCGACTTAGGCGGATTTTGATTGGACATAAAGAGTTTGAGGTTTATTCTTATAAATTTTGAATTCACAAAATCATAATTGAACACCTGACACCAATCAAGCAAACACAAACCTTACGCTCTCAGGTTAAAGGTTTACAATCCCTAAGGACGACGGTCATTGCACCTGTGCGAGCAAGACACATTATTTTTACGTTGGAGTGACAGTGACAGGTAATAACAGGTCAATGTACGAAATTCTTCCTGCTCCGCGACCGGACTTTAGTATATTTAGTATCAGCATTGCACCCGTGCGAAGCCGGGGCGGGTCGCTAGTAAGTATATAAAAGCAAAGCATTAGGAATCACCCTTCAAATAAAGTCCATTAGAACCATAACATCGTGACCCTTGACGTATATTTAATCAGTGTCTAATAAATGTTGATCAACTTTCTATGAAAAGATTATCTCGTGGTAGTCAATAATCCGTTAGCGCCATAACTGTACACACGATCAAGTTACTGTGCCACCGTAGTCCCTACAGCCGACTGGGCCACGGGTAACTGCTTCTATCGGCATCTAGTATCTTGTTTCTACCGTATAGAGATATCGCAATGAGTATCAGACAGTAATTGAATCTTCAATGCGCATTAATAGACTTGATGTTGATTTGTACGTTCCATATTAACGTTTTGTTCTTGGTGTTAAATTGTACATATAAAGTAAAACTACTAAACGACAAATGTACCAGTATTAAATTTGGTAAATATAACAGACAAAACCGATAAATCATTTCCAATCCTTTCTTTAACAGTTGTCGGACAGGCATTTAGATCTCAGCGTAACAACATTAAATAAATGTGTTCATTTATTTTAAATGAGTTCTACAACGCAAAAGGACGAGCATCATTCTAACTAACTCCATTCGATACTGCGGTAGTAATGTGATCGTTTGTCCAGATGTCAACAAATACCAATCTCATAGCTTGTTCTGTAGGTAATAGAACTGATATTTATTTAAGTGGTACAACGCTCTACAGTTGTAATTGATGATTATATTCTTCTTAGTAAGAATTGTGTCTGGTAAGCACTGCTCTCACCTTACACAAAATAAACATGTATACAGAACTATGCATAATGCAATATATAAAGTTTAATTAAGTACCTCGAAAGCTATGAAAGTGCGAAGCCGCGGCCGGTTGAAATTAAAACACTGAAAAGTTGTTTCTGCAATGATTCCATAAAGATTTTTAAGATAAAAGAAAGTGCAGAGTTATCAATTATTTCATAACATACAAACATTACGATGGGTAATATTTTTACAAGAGTTTATTACCCTATGAAAGTATGTCTCTGTAATGTTTTCTTATATCCTTATCTTGCATACGTAAACACTAGTAGAAGTAAACAGTGTAATATGAAGGTATGCATCATCATTTCCACGTATCATTTTATTGTGATTATGACTAATTCGCAAACGTTTTATTAATACCTAACAATATTATTGATCCCATTACGCAAACTTTTGATAAGCTCAAAAGAATTACTGAAGAGCATTTTCCTGTTTATTTAAAGAAACGGTGAGTTGCAAGAATATAAGATATTTTTTTTATTATTTTAAAGTTTAAAGCATTGTATATAAATTCTTTTATATTTTTGAAATTATTTGTAATGGATAAGCCGCAGTAGTTAATCAAATACGTACACGTAAACTTAGTTCATGTAATTATAGAGAGATCTTGCATTGAGACAATAATATCTAACGGGTTGCTACAGAAATCAGAATCAATACAGTCACTAGTTGTTATCAGATAAACGTTGATATCTCAATAATGTTTGATATTTCCACGACCTGCCTCGCCGATACGACATGTATTCGTGAGAAATGTGCATTGAAATAATTTTACTTTGTTTGCTTTTGAGTTTAGTCAACATTAGATAGAGCGATGTAGAGAATTCCTTCCCACCCACGGCTACATGAATACCTACGCACTGAACAACGGCGTTGAAGAATATCTATCACAAAAAATGTGAAAAGAAAAGTCTCTTTGTTATAGGTATACATATACCTACTTACATAGATATATCGCTTAGATAATTCATAGCGAGAACAAGTTCTGGTGATATATGACAAAAAATATTGTTTTTGTTCCAGATTATTTAAAAGAAACTATTATAATTATTATCTAACTATTATAAGATTTATAACGTATTTTTATTTATTCATCGAATTACTAATTCAATGGGACAAATTTAATGCGAACAATTTAACGACCACAATATCAGTATAACGCATTTTATACGCCTTTATCGTTTTCAAATAATTAAATTCATAATGCATGCAGACATAAGTAGTTCTATAATTTCTAGTAATCCAAAAACTTATATTATTTTGGTCTATCATAACTCTAATGTAAAAATGATTAATATAATGACTTTCAACAAGTTGTCATGGGTAATTGAACGCGTGTGTGACCTCTGAATAGAATTTATCATGGTTAAGATTATATTATGGAGTCATCTATCAATATATTTTGACCCTCAATGACATCAACAGTATTTGACTTGCTGTTTGTGGTTTATCTTGAAATAAACATAATTTAACCAAATGGAATTATTAATGTAACCTTATACCCAAATAGATATATTATATTTCGCTTCGTTTTAACATAATTAAACTAGTTATATATTCTACACAGATTAACGTTGTTGTATACAATAGCACAATTAAATTACAAAAAAAAAGTAAAAATACTTTCTCATACTTCTAGAAAGCTCAGCCGTTGCTATTTCGAACATAAAAATGTGGCGCTATTGTGGTTAACAATTAGATTTATAGTACGAAACGTCCAACATATTTATTTAAATACACTTTCACTGGCTAAAGCTAATAAAGGGAACTACTAAGGTATGGGCACATTCTTTGGAATCTCGAGATTTACCTGCGCCTGTCCATGCAGCTTGTTAACTTTGTGAGCGTTTCTCGGAACTCTGACACCTTTTACGTCGAAAGCTTTATGTATTTACATTTACTGGTGTACGTCGCTAATGACTAACTTCTAGTACGTGTTGTACTGATTCGAAATCACCTCGTTAACCGCATACACGTGTTATATCCCCGTTTTAAATAAATACATGTTTTATTCGTCGCTATTAGAGAAAACCTTTGACTAATGTACATATCAATTGAGTATTAATTGCCCAAAGGTTTATTTTGAAGAATCATTTAAAAATCTATAAAATAAAACTACTATAAATTAAATTCTTACACAATTTCTACTAGCATTATCAAAAGAAAAAAGCAACGAAAGGATCTACAATTACATCATAAAATGTAGTCATTTAGGTATAACACCATACAATCGCAGTTCTAAAGCATACCAGTAACCAGTTATATACTAGTTAAGGATTCAAATATGAGCACTTGAGTAGTAATCTGAAGCCCCAGGGCAGGTATTTACCATAACAAGGGGGCTTATACAATAGGCCCTCGCATTAGTGGGAGCTACGTGCCAAACAGGGTGTTAAACGAGCGATCTTAGATATAACAACTTATGTATTATGCTCTTAAGTGTACACTAATTATCTCTTGTACTGCGAATTATGAGATAACATTTTATACAGACGTATAATCTGAGTTTATCTTGATGAAAATATATAGTATTTAATATTTAAATATCGCATCTATAAAACTCAATTGATTCTGCCATCTATGTCGATAAAACTATAACTGGGACAGTTTCCCAATGTTTTTATTTCTAAATATCGTTATAGTTCGAGGAAAATAATAAAGACGCGTAAAAAAGATACCTACAAAGTTTCACGTATAACATCTAGGTAGTTGCAATCCCTTTTGATACCAACTTATCAAGTAATTTATACGTTTCTCTGAAACCATGACAGCGCAGTATCCGATGCCTACTGACTGTACGTGATTGAACACTTCTAAATAGTTTCACTTGAAACTGTTATTATTAACCGCTTTGTCCCAAATAGACGTAAGACGTGCTGCGAGTAATCGAAAATACATTTAAACTAATGAAAACTCTTTTTTGTTATTCTAAATAGTTGCAGTAATTAAGATAAACTTTATATGAAAATAATAATAATAATCATGTTGGTAAGTAATACTCGTATCATGTTATAATGCTATTAAAATTTTTGGCACGCAAGTATTAAATGTATATGTAATGGTTAAAAATACTAATGGATGAAGCGAAAGTGGTCAGTATCAGTCAGGGTCCAAAACCATATAGGGTAAACTGCAAGACATCCAATTAGAGGGAATGCGTGCCCATCAGACTAACTTGATACACAGGACGTTATATTTATCTTCGTGTTTCTTGCATATAGTTATTTTCTGTTCGCTTGTAATAAATTTTGTAATTTTATCAAAATAAAGTTTATTAAGCAAAACAAAATTATATTATTCAGAAGTCAAATTGTTATGCACATGGAAAAAGAAATCTCAGAACAATAAGTTGTTTTAATGTCGTGAAAATTAAATCCAAAAATGCATTCAATTATAATTAAAAGATTTTTCTTAAAAATAATTCAAATTAGCATAAAAGTTACTCTTAAGCCCCAAAACATCACATAACGGCCCAAAATAATTGCAATTAAAAGAACTAATTAAGACATAAAATTTTAAGAAACTTTTAAAAACGAGGTGAAATATTTAAGCCGCCTGTATACGTAGGTGTCCATAAAAGGCGGCTCGACAATGCTCTGAGAACTCATCTCATTTAAGAGAAAATATTACATCGTGCCGGAGCCGACTCGCTACTACGCTCTGAAATGGAACTTTGCGACCAACTTTGTCATCCTCGTGTGAAGATAGCGAACAAAACCGCTTTTAAAAAGATATTTATTGATAGTGGTGCCGTTAACTTATTTATGAGAACCATATTCGCAACCGACGTCGTAAAATTTATTCTAGAGTTCTGCAACTCTACATATCAAAAATGTAGTAATAGAATTTAAAAATGTTTTTTTCCCAATTGATTGAATATAATATGATAAGTTGATTTTTCCACCATAAGTCATAAAAAATCAATGCATATCAACATGGAGGTATTCCGCTGCCATATAAGGCGATTACGTCATTCCAAAGCCTTAATCAAACAGAGGGCAGCAGCGTCGCCGAATATGATATCACCAGGATTATCATTATTTGTCTGGACATGATAAGAGGATAAATTAACATGGGCGCCGTGTCTGATAACTGTATCCTACCTATAGGATATAATATCTATTTACATTCCACCGTTAAATAAAGTTTATACTTAGCATGAAACGAAATCAATACAAAAAAAAATTGAATCTAAGCTATTAATTATGATGGAATAGAATCGTTGGCGAGCAAAAAGCATTTTCATTAAACTCTTTAACATGTTTTTTCTTTGCTCTTTTCTGAAGCATCTGCTACAAAAAACGCTGGACAATCTCGTACATTGAGAGGACAGACTGGCGTGACCTTGCGCTCACAAACGAAGGCTGCACGCTATACAAGGCTGAAACCACAACAAAAAGAAATAAAATTCGAGCGCGTAAAGACGTGCCACAAAAAATAAAGAACGGACGATGTTCGACGCGAGTGCGATGGACCGAAAATTCAAGCTTTTTGTATTAAAGTATTTAATTTTCAAATGATATTTATAGACATTCTTTATAAAGATTTAGATAAGCAGATTTATAGCTCATTCTTCAGTTGATGAAGGTTTATTGTTTCAAATTTTTATGTATATAGAAATAGACGACAGTAATAATTTATTGTACATTTCAGTATGAATTGTTGTGTTTCTTACTTTTGTAAAGAAATATTGGATAGGTTTACATTGAGTCACTGTAGAGCGCTGCAGCCAATAGGTATAAACTATAAGGTGTATAGTACATTTCGATAATAAGGCCGACCAATATGTATGATTACTTTAAAAAATCCAAACCCTTGTAGAACAAATATTATTTTTGTATAGTACCTAAACATTGATTCACGTCTTATTACAAACCTTACGCGTACAAAATAGCCAAATTCAACTAGTGGTATACAAAAGGCTGCGGAAGTTGTCATAATGTACGTATACGTGTTGGCATGTGGACCGTTTATTGGGGGCAGATGTTATGCGAATTAGGTTACACTGATATGATAATAGTATTATTAAACACTGATTTTTCTACTCTGTCAATGTTGGTCATGAGAATTGTTGAATTTTTTGATAAGGTATGAAGTTTGTGATATATATTTCTACAATTCATGTAATTTAACTTGCACCATGATTGATAGTTAGCCTTATTTCCATGTTGTAATCATAACCTGCAAAGTTTCATTTATAACATAAAAAAAAATTTACAACATTAACGATAATATAAGCAGAAGATTGAGATATTATGCAATAATTGACACCAATGAACGGTCAATGGAGCCGGCAAGTGCCACGTGAGAACAAAACAGCATTGATACAAACGATGCAATAATTGTGCGTCAATAGTCGATTGATTTATTGAGAACGCATTCAAAGTGCGAATTAAATGCAATCTATATTAAAATATGTTGTGTTATTTGCATATTTTTACACACGCTTGTTGACCCCTGCTCAGTTGGAAGCGCATGAACGTTGCAAATAGAGGTCTTAGATCTCGAAAACTAAAAAAAAATATTACAATTTCCAGTATCACAAAATCGATAATAGACTAAAGCTACAATTGCGAACAAAACATTCATAGGAAATAACTCGACATAACATTGTTCTGATATTTTGAATGGATCTAAACTAACCGATAGGTACCTGAAAGCATTAAACTCAATATAAATTTTCATTCCAGCCTAACCAGTACATCAACTATACATTGCACATTCTTGCTACCGGACTTAATTTGAATATATATCGAGTGTTGAGTTACCGGTTGATATAGTTTACTGTGGTTAGAAGACTGGTTGAGAGCCCACACGCTGCGTGGGCGGACTGCCTTCGATTCGCCTGCACTTGAACCTTACTAAAGCCCTTTAAATAATCGGTGGCAATTAATTTAATAAAACGTTTTTTGATAAAATTGAGGCATTTGAAATGCAGAATACATAGACGCATTTATTATAAGTACTTCTAAATGATACAATTACCCTGTTGTAATGTATAGTCATAATCTAAGCGGATATCCATTTTTGCTGACGACGACCTCAATATGAAACTGCCATAATGTGTTCTTATTGCTTGAAAATGTAAATACAAATCTGTTCTATTTGTATTTTTTATTATTAAATTGATGGTGCATAATTAGGGTTTTCACATTTGTAAAGCAGCATTTTTCATTTACAGTAAAATTAGTTAGATTTTTCTACGATAGAGCAGCAAACTTCGACACAAGTCACATAAATATTTTAAATTCGATATAAAAATAATATAAACTACCTATTTGTGAACATATCTGGCTATTGACATTACCAGAAAACTAGTTAAAATATTCTTATAGGTCTCTACTTTTACATTTTTGTTAGTTAAAAGGCAACAAAATATATATACATATATCGGATCGTTCAGCCCTAGTTATTGAGTAAGTATTAGTAACTGTGACTTAAATAACACATTATTGTCTACTTAATGTTATAAACTTTTTAAAGCAGGTACATGTCTAAATTCCACTTTATATTTCTATTGTCCAGTTCGGTGTTACAATTTATCATTTATTACCTACTTAGGTACCTACTAAGTTATTTGTGTATGTTTGTATACTTGTATATTATGTACTGGTAAATCGCGTGATAACCATTCGTGATACACAGATATAAAATAATAGTCTTGTTACAAGAGTACTGTAATTTATATTATATAAAGCCTCCATAATTATTATCTGGCAGATAACTGCTGGCAATAGGTTAGTTCTTGGACAACGAGTGGGTGTATCCTATTTACTATGTTTTGCTTTACTTGAAATATAAATACCTATATTGCATGTTGCTTTTTATGTGTGACATTTCTTAAATATATAGCAAAAAATCTATTGTTTTTATTCTTATGACCTTAAGACCTCAGTTGTCTTTAACAATTTAGCTACCGTTCCCTTAATGGGACCTGGGTTAAACTAATGTCATATCTGTTTAACGGATCGATTTAAAGAAGGTGATTAACATTCTCTGACTTTGATACTTTTTCAAATTAATCTCTATGGGACATTTACTTCTATCGCTGTGTATTAGCATAGTTTTTGCGAGATGATTGTTGCAAAATATAGAGCTGGCACATGTTAAATTTTTACTCAATGATTACATGTGAGAGACCGCGACTAAAAGCTAGTTATTTAATTACTGTATCAATTAATATCCCGTGAAATGCAATACAAGCAATTTAGTACACCTTCTGCTCTGTTGAAATAAGGACAGTATCACGTGGAGGCAGAAACGGTAGTCATTAATGAGGTATCCGCAGTTAATTACTTGAAAAGGTTTTATACTGCTCGTTTATCGAACTTTTAAGTATATACATATATAAAAACTAAAATACTGCTGGTTACATTACACGTTTGCGATGCCCGCATTCTTTCTATAAAAGTACAAAATTCAACAGGAAAACTTCTTGTGAAAATATAATTCGAGATAGTAGTGTGATATAGTGTGATATACTTATTGTGATGTAATAACTTTATAAAAATATTTTTTATGTACCTATTGCCGTATTTAATAAATTCATTAAATTATGTCGTGGCTGGAAAGGATTCTTTTTAAGAGGCCGCGGCCGGTAAAAATAAAATTATTCCACCCGAATTAACAAAGCAACTTTTCAAAGTAACAAAGGCAGCCCTGATATTTTCAATTGCTACGCGTGACTGTAAACCAAACTGTATATTTATTGTATTCTACACCAATTAAGGGGTGCTCAGACACTCTGCCAGGAGAGGTTCTTGCGACCCGCTGAGAATGACGTGTGAACACTTTAATTGGACAGAATCGGCTGTAGGGGACAACCCCACCCATATCTACAGAAATAGAGTTATTAAAAAAAACTTATGATCCTCATTATTGTTTACATAACCACGTATTTGAACAATTCGAAGCCATAAAATTTCAACATTATGGTGTCAAATATGGTCACGTTTTATAGCTACAACGTACTATGAGATTTCGTATGTAGGCGCTAACGTGATAAAAATTTATATATAAACGGGACATTTTAAATATATTTCGAACCAATTGCAATAGTTTTCTGTTTGACATATAAGTCTTTATTTGTATGCGGGTACTAAGGTGTGGTAACCTATAACACCTACGTGTCAAATACAATTAAATCATATTCAAATTTGCCTACACACTTTCTCTTGTAAATAAAAAGAAATCCCAGTGCTATAATGTAATTTACAATTTAAATGCATTAGGCCAATGAGGTCATCAATAAATCAAATAAGTACATAAATATTGTTATTTATTTACTCTGTAACCTATGTCTAGGAACCTACACAAGCCATACACAAGTATCACAATAGCTTAACATTGTACATAACTTATAACTGCAATATCTCATTGTTGCACTGACAAAAAAATATTGAGTTCTCGGTAAATTACGTCACGATATTATGGTCAGTATTAGGAAGTCCAGAAAACTTATTGAACAATTTTCATCAAAGAGAAAAACTAACAAAAGATGTAACTTTATATATTCATCACTTTATCGCCACATTATTTGAAAGCAAAGGACTACAAATCACAACAAATTCACAAGTTGTTGCAAATACAAAATAATAATCGGCTCTCCCGCCACTATTTACGTGAATAAGTATATCTTGTTTAATGTGTCATAATATCATACATTTAATAATAGCGTGTCCTCAGCATATAACATAAAACAAAACACAACATAAATAGAATAAGATATTTGTATTCGCACATTAAAAATAAGTGTAGAGCAAAAAATTACTAAGATAGCTATTTATTATGATAGGTACAAATATAATATCATAACTCATACAAGTTCATTCATAGAAAAATTGGAAAGCAGTTACCTACATCAATTTTGCGAATAAAATGTAGTAAATTTGTGCCGATGTCCCTCGGGGATTTGGAATGCTTCCAAAATGGAAGTTCGCAAGAACAGTGTTACGACAATTTATCTCTAAGTACCATGGTCTAGACAAACTAAAAATGAGTCATTTTATTAACGGAGATAAAACGTGGTAGACTATTTATAAACTTTTGCATTCGGGGATCGGAAATAGTTATGATTAAGGGAATTTTTATAAGTTAGGTATATAAAGTATCCATAATTATAGGTATTAAAAAAAGTGATTTTTATGGATTTCGGTTATATCGAATGTTAGCTTGCTTAGGTAACATTCGTTAGATAGAGTAGGTGCTCTATATTCTAATAATGTAATACAAAAAAAAGAAAAAGTAATTTTATACACTTTGGAGACAAAATCTTAACATCATAGATTGTAACTACGTATTTGATAAAAATCAATGTTCAATTAACTTTCTCTGAATGATAACACGTAACACGATTTTAGAGTTTTCTACATCAGATATAAAACAAAATAAAAAACAGTCTACGTTTTACCAGTTTAAGATTGATATTGTTCCGGGAAATAAAACACCTTTGATAGAAAAAAATTCAAACAGTGGCTCTAGATATTTCATAAATATCTTTTACAATGGTGTATAAATAAATTTCTGTAATGACCCCGAAAACTTACACAAGTGGCGACACAAATATTAATATTAATAAAATCTATGCCATTTCCACTGCATCTGCGCCTGTCATGACTGGGTCAGAGCTTCGCGGCGCCAAACAACAAACATTTATTATATTCTATACCGGTGCCATTCATTATTCTTTATTATTACCTACGCGTCCACTTGCTTGAATATTAATACAGAACTGTAGCCGAATAAATTATATGTTTTACGTTAATTCAGCTCTAATAAATAGCAATTAATTTATAAGATCCATTTATATACCTTGTAAAATAGATACGCATCTACGTATATGATTGATGATATCGTGTTATTAGAATGCTACCTACATATAAATATTACTTATTCAAATCGCCGGAATTTCAATAAAAGGATTAGCAGGTAGAGCCTAGAGCCTAGAGTTTTTAAAATTATCATGACATCGGAAAACTCTATCGCAAATATTACGTATTTGTAAATATTGCAAGAAATCGGTAAGTATATAATAAAACCCCAACTAGTATAGTATCCGGAATCTGGTATAACCCAAAAATATAAAATAATAATAAATCAACGTGGTATTATGTATGTGCATGCATAATTCATAAGAATATAATATATACCTAGGTAGGTATTCGCTAAAACTTGAATTAAACACATTCCTCGAAATCAACAATACTCTACATTCTTGATAAGAGCAACGTACTTGTGATAACTTGATATCAACTATAACACGTTATTCTGTCAAGTAAAACCATTCACAGCACCTACAGTGGACGGTGTGGCACAGCACATGTATACTGCGACCTTCACACATGACATCATAGCGAATCATTTTGTTTTATGTTACTAGAAATATAACTTACCAACTCGTCTTGTCGCTCTCACTATTTATCGTAAGATGTTCAGCAACTGAAAATCCAAAAT
Organism: Colias behrii; assembly: GCA_029959065.1. Taxonomy (NCBI): domain Eukaryota; kingdom Metazoa; phylum Arthropoda; class Insecta; order Lepidoptera; family Pieridae; genus Colias; species Colias behrii. The sequence continues at coordinate 5,344,230 of JARWMC010000013.1, forward strand.
AAGAGCCTGCCTCTCCCAACTTTATCACAGGGATCCTCGGTTCCAAGTTAAAACTACGAGCACTGTACAAAATGCACAAAAATAATACACACATACAACAAACTTTCGCGGCCATAGTTCTAATCGTAATATTATCGTGTTATAAATCGAATTATCGCACCAATTCACTGTGAACCAGTTATAATTTGGCACATCGCGATTATCGTATGATTGTTTTGAGCCGCCCGGGCGAAGAGACCCCCAGCGCGGATGCCGTTCGCCGGTCGAGTATTCCCGCTCAACTTTATTCGAAATTCTGTCGACTCTACTACGTAGACATAACAAGTCAGACTCTACACGCATCCGAGCGCAAGCTAAAGGCAAGTGAACTCATAAAACTTCGCCGTTGCACAGCGCCATCTAGTGTTAGTATCGATTGACGTAGATAATGTTGTTTCAAAAGGTTGTTTTATCAAACTCTTGTTGTTATTTTAGTTCGAGTTACTACCGGTAGGTAGCGCTTTACGCTCATCTATCTATCTATATCTATGTTCTGTACATATAAAAGTACCATAAAGTACATGCACGGAAATATAGATGAATACATGTAAGTTACCTACACATGCCTACACCAATTAAAACTCAAGATCGGCTGCACAGATATAAATGATTTTTGGTTAGTTGGATTCGTTCTTGCTGGGATCAGGATGTTAACTGATAATATTTAGAAAAAAGAAAATGTAAAAAAAAACAAGTCATCTTAGTTACACCACCTCTTCGGTGACTTAGTCTACAACTGACCACTAAATCGATTTTGATAAAACTTTTCTTGATTTGTGAGTGAGAGTTAACATTTTCGGAAAATACTATAAAATTTTGAATTTAATTCGGAATTATATGTACCTAATTACAATTAAGATACTTATATCACCAATCTGATAAGTAAAATCATTGACTACAGACTATAATTATTAACTAGAAAGATATAACTAGGTATATATTTTGTACCTATTTTCACATAGTGCCTGCAAAAGCTTGTTTATTATCTTGGTAAAAGTTTGAAATAAATCTATAATTAAGTATAGCTATTTGCAACAATTAAAACATATTTTTAACCGACTGCGAAAAGAGGGTTATGCTTTTCGAGTGTATGTAATATAGCCCAAACCGCACGACCAATTTTGACTTTGGAGGTGCCGTTGTAAACATCAAAATATTGTGAGTAGTGATAAGGCCTCATAAATTAGTAGTGTGGCTTTTTGTTTTCATATTAATAACAATTATTGTTAAAAAGTCATCATGAGGGCTTTTTTTTAATTTAAAACGTACTTAGAGTACGTTTTTTGGAGACAAGTCTATGTGATTGATTTTGTAATAAAATTATCTAACCTTTGATATCAATTTCGATTAGTCAGCAGATCGGTGGAGTGAATAACCATACACTAAAATTAGTAGGTAATCTACCTAGGCATAAAATGTTTAAAAAACTATCAGCTGAAATAAATTTTGGTTTGGTTATCAAAATAATGAAAGTGATGATAGGGTCATGAGCAGTTTTTGATAGGCAAGTAATCGTGGGCATATTTGTTTGTTAATTAATATTTCATTCAAAGTACGTCTCATGTCAGTCTCATCTGGTTTTCAGATGGATGAAGGTTGCCCTTAATACGGATCTCCTACTATTAAAGCCAAATTAAAGCATTTCTGCCTATAAAGCAGTATGCTTTGAATGATGAAAGTTTTTTAGGTATGATGACATTTTGTGGATAGTAATATTGCGCTACCTTTATTTAGATTAATTTTGAAACCGTTTCTACGGTATATATTCTAGAGCTCATAGTTTTTAATTAATTTCTATTTGTAGGTAGATTCGGTTAGATTAGGCAGTTAGTGCAGAAAAATAGGCACATTTCCATAAACATAATACTTAGTACCTACTTACCTCAAAATGATAAAAGGTTGAATAAAACAAGAATTTTAAATAATTATTTTTTATTGAAAATAAAACAAGTAGGAACATCTCACGAAAATTAAAAAAAGATTTAGGAAAATAGTTCAAAAATGTAAATTATATTTTGTACGGAACAAATTTCAAATTCTGCGTTAAATCTATAGTCTTTTACTACTCTCTCCGGTTTGATCGACAGAAAAGTATTTATAAATGTAGATAAGTAATAAAATAATTAAATACTGATTTACAAGTCATAACACAGTACTACGTAAGAAATAACATATTTATTGCTCAAAATAAAAAAAATCCTGTTCATTTTTTTTGTGTCAAGGTGGTTAACGTTAGCCTCTGAAGACTAAACATCACAAGCGATTGCGGAGTATGGGCTTTAGATGTGAGCAGCTCATGTATCCATTGAAGCGTTGCAACCGAAATACCAGTGTCAATGATGCAATTATGTTGACCTTCCATCGGTTGCAAACTCGTGACCAAATCGAATAGTTTGACGGAACCTATGTCTCGCCAGGTAGGTTTTTTTGCTATGACAATACAATCAGATGAAGACGTCTCATCGTACGTATTGCAATACCATTCGCATCTCGTCGTGGTCTTAAGGCATTGGGTTGAATGTGAGCTCGGTCTGTGAGTGTGCGAAGAGCAGGTTGAGTTGCGAGTCCAGACCTACGTTGTAGACCTTCACGAGTTTAGCGACGCTTTGTCCTGGGTCCTTGCGTACCAGAGCTACACCAGACACTTTCATCAAGTGAACTTCGGAGTCGACTGACCCACCGCCAGTGGTTGCCAATTTCACATGGCATGTAACGTCCACTTGGATGTACTTCTCCACTGCCTTTCCACGCTGCCCTGGTACGTCTACATATTCAGTCTTTTCTTCCATTTGAGGCAGATCGGCACGGAACACGATTGCTTCACCCAGCAAGAGACCCTGAAAAAAAATTACAATTACATACCGAAAATATTATGAAAATAAAAATAGTTTTACTCTAAACAAATCAGCCATTAATCTTAGTTCAATTGTCATAATAGTTAGCGTGCTTTCAAGATATTAATATCTAAACGGTCAGAGACCGCAATTATCAACTATTTACTTCCCTTCTCAATAAACTATTTAATGTAGGAAAAAAGTCTATGCTCATAATACTACATACATAATAGAAATAATCACTTTCTAAGAAAAACAATATATCTGCGATTTATTATAGAAAGTTCTAGAACTTTTTATCAAATTATGTCGATAGGTACATACTATATTCGACCTATCCATAAATCTTTACGAGTAAACATTAGAGAATCCGTTCTATGCGCCTGTCTATTAGCGCTATCTAAAATTGGCTTGGCGAGTTTCCAAATACAAACATCAACAGAATACTTACCCCGTTTCCTGTAATTGTGAATTTCATGTTGGGATGAATAGCTCGCGGCTCCATTCCAAGTCCTTCGGGATGAGAGTCAGACCAGAAGTAGTTGTCGGGAGCATTGAGCGAGTCAGGCTTGAAGGTGATGCGTTTTCCATATCCCAAGCCAATGGACTGCAGCAATAAACTGCGTCCTTCGAATAGATGACGACGGCTGTGAGCTGGACGCACACGGTAATGGAATCCAGGGACAATGCGGGGATCGATGTATGTTCCTATGAAAAGATTTATATGTTAGTTTAATAACAGAAATCGAAACATATAAGAAAAAAATTCTGAGGACCTAAAAGTCATCTTTACTTACCAATAACAGGAAGCTCGTATCTTTCAAGTCCGACAACGGTGTATTGGCAGGGAATATCTTTAATATCAGATCCATTGACAGTAATTCTGCGTGATGATGACTTGATGCCGGGTTTTAGTTCGTATCCCTTCTTGAGCTGTTTGATTCCAACAGCAACATTCACCACTCTTGTAACCGTTGCATTTCCACGGCCCTTCTTCAAAATAGCAATCCCAGTAACTGGTACTAATTTTGTAGCACCGTCATTTTCATACCATTCCACTTTGCAAAGTGTGTTGATTTTAACTTTCTTCTCGATAGATCCGTCTTCGAATATCTGTTGATCTATTTCTATTTGGTTTTTCTGTAATGAAATTAGTAAAATATTAGTTTTGTCATTAAATTAAACGACTTTCAAATCATCCTTTAATTAAACATTTTGTAAACATACCTGTTGCTGAACGACTTCCAAAATTCCCTGAGGTTCGTGATTAGCGTCATAAATGGTGAATTTGTCCCCAGCTGATACAGCTTCGATCTCAAACACAAAACCTTCAGGGCGTGAGTCGCTCCAGAAGAAATTAGTGTTTTCATTGAGTGTAGAACCTTGCGGTTCAAATGTCAGGCGTCGAGCGAATCCGCGACCAATTGATTGAAGGGTTAAGGCTTTCCCATCAAATAAGTATCTTGGCTTCACTGATAGAGGTTGCGCATCCAAAGCCTGAAATCATCCGGTACATGATTTATACGTGGAAAAAATAAACATTTAAATGGGGCAAATAAGAATAAAATAATATGAAATCAATTGATGTTATCTTTAAAAAATAAAAAATCTCTACAAAAAAAAAATCTATGTAGAAACAAACTAGGTACTTCGAATTTAAATAAAAAAAAAACAACAAAGAGATTAATATTATATCGATATTTTTATATAGATAGACCGACTGTTTCAATTTAAATTACTCCCATGAAATGATATTCTCAAACATTTTGAAATGAATGTAATGAAAACAGTTAACACAATGATTCATATTTTGCAATGTAAATTACGGGGACATAAATAATAAACAATGGCATGAAGCCCTTATGAATGATACTTATGGTTTACCTAGATGCCATACATGCTGTCAGCCAGAATTTCATAACGACCTGTCGGGTCTCAGCCAGCGTTCTTGAAGATTGTATTGTCGCCTCTCTGGGCGTTGTTCTGAAAAACTGGACGATCCACATACCATCGCCTACAACGGCACACAACCAGTGGCAAAACATCGCAAGTTAACAGTGTTGGTCGTTGATGATATTTCCATTCTGTAAATTTCAGCAACGGACACTGCCACTCACTCTAACAACCCTCTAACCTAATTGCCCAAAATCTGAACCGCTGAAATCGGCTAGCTAACACCAAAAGTTGAACTCAAACGAAAATAGTATTACATATTAATTAATAAAAGTCATCTACACAGCATCTTGTAACATTTGTGTAAGGTTGCCATTTGTAACATACAATCTGGGATATATTTACAAATATGTAACATTATTTATGTTGCAAATTGTACAATTATTCTTTCTAAAAGCACATTTATAACTGTTTAATAATAATAGAGAATGAACAAGATTACATTTAGCACATCAAATTATAATATTATGACAACCTTACAATGGATAATGATTTAAAAAACACATCCTATTATAAGAATTTAAAATGTAAGAAATGCATATTTGCGATTATATCGAATGAACCTTATCGAAAATTCAAGCAACTTGCTTAGTGATCTGTCAATATGAAAATCTTTTGTTTTATTCAGATGTTTTTATATATATTTTATTCTAATATTTCAAGAATTTTCGTTAAGTTCATAATCATTTTTGTAAGATCCAGCGTATAGACTCACCGTCCCTGGTTCTGCAAAAAATTATTCTTGCAAAAATGTTCAGTTTAATCGCAAATAAAATTAAGTTATCCCATTTTATTAATATTAAATTATTATCAAAAGTAACTGTATTATATCATACGAATATATCCCGAACAGAACAATAAGATATCATGCTGCAAGATAGCCGTTTCATAACATTGTCTGAGCTCAACTTTCTATTTCCTTGTGTAACCGTTTCTTTCGCAGTTCAGTAAAATTTTGCCCAAATCGAATATGGATCTTCAAAGTTTTTCTCTTTTTTTCGAATACATCAAGAATGATGATAACAAAAGCTTCGAATCTTAAAACTATCGAATCGATGCGACCATGTTTAAGCACAATCAACGTTTTTGAGGAATAGTGGCAGTTATTGTTTGTTAATTTACAATATTTATAAAAACATACTGAAATATCGAAGATTGCTTCTATTACGTATTAATTTCAGGCAATCATCGACACTTCTGCATATTAATTTCATACTGCACTATTCCTCAAGTTGCGACAAGATGAATGTGTCGAAAATTTTAGATTGGATTTCTCGTCTCACCTGCATGGGTCTAATTTTGTATCTGAAGCCTGTTCGGACTCGGGGGTCGATGTAAACTCCGATGACTGGCATTTGGTGAGGAGCCGGCTTGGGGACGCGGTACACTGCAGGAATGTCTCCGAGGGCCCCAGCATCAAGGATAGCTTCCTTATCGTAGGCATTCTCGGCCCAATAGCTCTTGCGTTGTACTTCATGGTGATCCTAAAATATTTCACGCACTTAGATTTGATTCTCTTATACGTTTACTTCGTATAACCTACCTGAACGTATTCTAAAAAGCAGTCACAATCATGACAATTACATTCGAAGCATGGCATAGCCGTTTCCAGCATTGCTAATATTAATTAACTATATTAATTAATTTAGTAAACAATGACTGTCTAGCTAGCCGCTCGAATGCAAAGTAAGGGATGCCAATTAAACATAATATTAGTTCTGAAAATTGGCGCCATACTCTTGTCTGTATCGTTGGCATCCTAGATGCATGCGACGCAAAGCTAAGAATAAGTTGTAAAATTGATCGTCATTATGCATGCGTTACGGACAAATAAGGTATTTACGATCACGTAAGCAATCGAAACATGTTCCTGAAAAAATAACCTATTAGAATAATAACAGTTTCATTGTCCTCATCTGAAGGCAATTGAAGCTCTAACAAGGCACACAAAACAAATTGATTTGTGAACAATGATACGTCGAGGACAAAGTCCACAGTGCGGCGGAGATTGAAGATTTATTTATATTTTTCTGCACACTATTTCTGTAACATCGTGTAAACTTCAGACGGCACTGTATACGTAATAATATGTTAATTATATAATAAAGCCACAGGAACGTATTTCAATTTCCATATCCTATATTTATGTACCTATATTCAAATTAATCACTACAATTTAACAAAAATATCTCGTTCAATTTTGTATTTGAAATATTTCTCAAAGCATTAGACATAAAAGAGCAACCGTGCCTGTTTTGTATTCAAGATTACGTAAACTTTTTTGCAGCTGTTGAAACCGGGTCGAATATAAATTTCGGAATACTTTATCAAAGGCAAATCATGTGCTTCTACGTGAAAACCCTCAATAGCGAAATAAAATATCGTTTCAGTTCGAAAATCAGACCCGAGAAACCTTGCTATTTATAATTAATGTTATTGACCTCTCTCGTGAATTAATAGCGTTTGATCACGTTTAATGAAGCGCAATAAAAGCAACAATACGTAGGCGTGAAAAGTTCTGTCTAGATAAAAATAAATGGAGATGTTTTTATATCTATATATTATCTTTCCGCAGTGTTTAAATAGTCGTGGGTGGTTGTCAGATGATACAAAAATAAGGGAAGGTGTGTCCCCACTCTACTTGATTGACTCATTAATTGATGATCTATACCTAGACTGCGTATACTTATTGCATACAGCAAAGGTGTGGCAACCGCCAGGAAAATTGAAAGTGCTTTTGAGTCGATTTTAAATAGCAAAATGAAATGTAATACTCAGAGATATTAATATTGAAATTTAATTACATTGGCTGGCACGTCATTGACGCAAACCCATAAGATTTTATTTATTTATTTATATTTTCCTCAGCCAAAAAGTGTTCAACGCGTTAGAATGTAGGTGTGCTTGACGTATGTAAAAGATTATCTTGGTATGTGATGAGTAATTTTTTATCTCTCTAAACATTATACAATGAGGTTTAAAGGTACAGGAAAGTGTAATATGTGTAAATATATTACTAAATAAAAATAATTGCAGAATATTATGTAATACATAATTTAAAACCATTTAACGTTAATTGTAATATTTTTCTTTCTAATAATGAATAACATTCTCTCGTTCCCCTAACAGGAAAATTAAAAATCTACATGAATAAACTACCTATGTCTGAAATAGCATTGAGTAAAATTTCCATAACACTGCAGTCTTTATTTATAAAATAACATTGCTTAACTTGTACACGTAACCCTTTCCTGTCATTGTTCAGATGCATTCAATAGAATATAGAAATTATCATATTTCATTGATGTATCTAAGCACAGATATTAGCATATTAAAAGTTACACCTATTGCGCGATGATTTCAAAATATAATTTTGAGAGTAAAGAAAAAGATCTTAACAAATTGAACGAATAATTTATCTGATACAACATTTTGTACATAAAATGTTGTAACTCAATGTTATAAAATTTTCGGGCGATCCTCTAAAAGTCAGTCGCCAAGTTTTCCTTCGTGTTACGCCAAGAAATTTAAATGTAATTGTTATTCCTTATATGGTCCCATTTTCCTTGTATTGGTACGAATATTAATACTTATATGGAAAATATATATTCGTAACAAAATATATTTATGTATACTTACAGGTATTTCCAACTCAGGGAAAGCCTCCTCTCCATCGCTTTCATAGTCACTTGGGATTGGAATCAATGATTTCGGTGTTACATCTGGTTCCTATAACAAAATAATTATATCTTAACACTTATTCACTAAGTTAATATAATTTTATACAATCATATTTATAGATATAAATTTAAATATTAAATACGTCCGAAATAACAAGATTATTCTTCTATGATCTTATTAACTGTTGTTATTGCTACATGCTGATAAGGTATTTTTAACAAAAATTGAACTTTTATTTAGTCTCCGTGTCTATATTTAGCTTAAAGATAATAACAGTTTTATATTATAACCTAAACGCGAACGAAATCGTTTCATAGTCTACACTAATATTATAAAGAGGAAAACTTTGTTTGTTTTATTGTAATGAATAGGCTCTTAAACTACTGGACCGATTTTAAAAATTCTTTCACCATTCGAAAGCTACATTATCCACGAGTAATATAGGATAGGTTTTATCCCGGAAATTCCACGGGAACGGGAACTATGCGAGTTTTTCTTTGAAACCGCGGGCGGAGCCGCCGGCGGAAAGCTAGTCTATTATAAAATAGACTCGAACGTGACCTTTCTAAGCCTTGATACCCAGCGGTTATACAGTTTATCGACACTGTGATAGCGAAATAAGGGCATTATAGGCATAGCCCTTGACTGGCACTGAACTTTGCTTACTAATATAATGATCGCAAAAATATGTCTCTTAATATTTCGCGCCTACAAACTTTTTATTCGTGCGAAGTGCCTGGAGGGCACGAGGCCTCAGACAAGGCCAGACTGACCTTATTTACGTCATTTTACAAAATGAAAAGTTCCTGTAACTCTCCTTGCGTGGTAAACTGCACAAATTTTTAATGAGACGCATCGAAAATTAATCGTATTATTTTCTTTTACCGCATTACGGAAATTCTTTTTCATATATCACCATCAGCGGAAGGTCAATTTATAAAAATTTGTTTCCGCGATTGAATGTAACATAAGTCTAGAAAGAGGAACTAAACGTTTTATATTTAAAGCAAATAATACCTAACACGAGGTTTAAACGAGATTATCGTCGCTATAAAAATCTGAGTCTCCTAATTATTTCCTTTTCTTTCAGGGTTACATTTTCCACTATAGGCATGTGGAGTTATGAATTAGGTATTTAAAGTGAGCAGATTGCTGTTTATTTATTTTGATTCTTTATTTATTTTGGAACTAATAATTAGTTGACGGTAGTTAATATTAAATTGATAGCATTATAAATAGATATGAAAATCATTAACATCCTTATCTTACTTTTTAGGTAACTAAGTGTTACAAGGCCAAATCTTTATGGGTACCTATGCACACGCATATATGAATACCTAACAGCTAACTTCCCAAATTTTTCTTAAGTTTATAAATTAATTGAAAAAAAGACTTGTATCTATCGATGATAATATTTATTTTTCTTTATTATTGAGTCATGTTATACTTTCACAATACTAAATCATTTTCATTGACTGGTCCTCATCAAAATGTTTCAGTCACGTGCTCTACACTGAAAATCAATGCAGTATTCTATTTTTTATCAAATCGCGACGATGTTGTTCTTGCTATTAACGGTTTTATTTCATTTTGCTAATTAGGTACATTAGGAGAAAATACATATTCAACAATAATTATTTGTTTGTTAGTAATGGCATAAACTCAAAAAATACTGAACCGGTTTAGAAAATTATTTTTTTCAAACATCGAAATAAACAACATCAACTAAAAACTTTTCTCGTTCCAAACGATATGAACGGAGCGGAGCTTGAACGCGCTCTAAGCATATAATATCAAAAATATATGTAACCTAATGTAAAAAAAATAAAAATTTCTTTATTTGTTTCAAAAAAATAAGAAGTCGTTATTCCTTACCTGAGCAGGAGGTAAAGATTCAACCAAAGCGGGTTCCTCATCAAGGGCCGTGGAGGTCCCGGCAAGACGCGCGCGAGTTAGGTTCCACAGGCGACGCAGCGCGTAAGGAGTCTCCTCGACTTGCATCTCCATTGCTGGGCTTGACATCATCTTGTTCGGATATTTGGTTCACTGTTAAATAAACAGCAATGTAAACTGTTGCCTTTTTTATCTGTCCAGAGACAGACTATATAAAAAAGTTGATTTTGGATTCGTTAATGTACATATACATATATCTATTACAAAAAACAGAAGGTATATAAACTATTTTTTCCTTTAGAAATATTAAAAAAATATTTCTCATTTTCCTGTATAACTTGTAAGTTGTATACCTAGCCTATGTTTTTTAGAATGTTATATCTCCATTTTATAAAAACATCCTCATATACCTAGCTGGTACTAGATTGTTATTTAGAGACATGGATAATAGACAAACGCTTATCAACTTACGTAGATATTGATTGAAATACGGAAGCTAAAACTAGAGCTTTTGATTATCTATCTATTGAGATAGCTAGCACAAATTTACATTTCGTAATATTTTTAGCGTTCTTGTATGTAGGTCAGTGTGTTTTAGTAGATTTCATATCGACGAAAGATAACTGTACTTTGGGATATTTTAAAGAGTAAATAAAGTACTAGTAGATATACCTATATTTAACATGTAGGTACTTATGTTAAAAATAAGAAAAAAAAAATAAAATTCAAAACAATGATTTATTAAATAAATTAATAAAGCTTATAAAAAAAAACAAAAAAATAATTTTTGAATATATTAAAAAATTTAAAAATTCCATTAGGTACCTAACTACTATAGTAGGGGAGCCCATGATGCTAAATGTGGATTTACTCGAGCGTCACGGGAACCTATTAGAATTAGTAGATTAGACCATAGCGAGAAAAAAAGGTTCTATAATGTTTTCACTTTTAGCGGTGGGGAAGGGTTTTTTGATATTTTTTAATTTAAAAAAGAAAAAAATTGGCTTGGAAATACTCAAGCGCGTTAGATATTGATATTTTGCATGCTCCAGGACGTCACTGAAAAAAAATATACGTTAATCTGACGATTTAAGTGGCGATTTAATCGCTATGAAGAAAGGGTAAAAAATTAAAGTAATATTATTCGAGCGCGTCAGATTAATATATGGGGGGGTTAATTACAATATGAGAAGTCCCCATTTCGCTAATCTGACGATTCGAGCTCAACCTTAGGGAATTATGGATTATTCAAATTTTCCAGCGGGGCCCCTGAGCGCACCCACCAACCATAACTGCTCATATTGACTAGAGGTACTAATGAATAGCTAAGGTACCGTCCCTTATAGTAATCTGACGCGCTCGAGTAAATCCCAAAATCCCCTCTTGGGCTCCCCTACTACTATAACTTTCCGTAAACCATGACAGTAAAGTAAGTGTAAGGAATGTACCAAAAAAAGACGACACATCCGTCCTTTTAAAAGTACCCCGATGTTACCTTGAAAAAAGCAGGTATATTTCTTTCGCTGTATACAATACCAAAAAGGGACAATCAAAGAAAGGCAAACTAAACCTGTTTAACAGATAAGCAGTTTGTCATTGTGAACTTATCATAAATAAATAATAATAAACAAAATTAAAATAAACAATTCTTGATAATTTTTATCCTTAAATTGGGAATGGTGTCACTAAAGAGGAAAATAAAATATCCGATAAATGCTTATAAAATCAATTACCTACTTCGTTTATTCCATACATAAGCAAACCAAAAATACTATAAGTATACAAATAAGTATCTATGAATTAGTGGAAAGTGATTAAGATGCTAGCTACTGAGAGAGAAAGCGCTCGCCGATACAGTTATGTCGGCCATTTGCTGCACTAGCCACTATCCATGTCTATAACCAGTCCATATGTTACTAGAATTTTCTTGGATATTTTTTTGGTTCATCCTATAATATTTAATGCCTATATTTACTCCATTCATTCCCATATAAATTCGAACTCACCTAAAATTTATTAAAAAAATTTGGCGACTGGTTCAAGACCTCGACGAGACGATTACTGATGTGAAGATATAGAAAAAATATGTTTTTATATCACTGCAACGAACGTTTCACACGTTGAAATTCAGCAAACGTATCGAAGCGCAACTCAAGTCTCAAACACGACTGAGGGTTAATGCAACGTCGAAGGTATTTTAAACTTGAGTAATCGGTCCTCCCCAAGCACATGCTAAGTGTAACAAGGACGGGGTTATAGATGTGACAGAGATGGCGACAATCCCACGCGCGGGCAGCGTGCTCCGCTCAGACAAACACACACACAAACACGGAGTTACGCATGCGTCCAAGCTATTGATAGGACTCAAAACGTCGAGGTCGACGTCACTGGCCTCCTTTCAGTGCGAAGTTCAGTCGAGGGTGTTATATGGACGTAAAATTCAGTGACACCTTATTTACTAAGCAATTTGCAGGCAATCGTGAAACATGCCTTCACTTCAATCTGGTATCTTTCCACACAAAAAAATACTATGATTGTTTTCGGGTATGATTAAACAGCTTTTGGGGTCATTGTCTGAGTGACATTTTGAATATTGTTTACGTAAACTCTTACTTTTTTAACTTCTCGATGAAAATTAGGTATCTTTATCCTAATCAACGTCTATTCCAACTTAGTTACATCATAATATTTATGTCACTATCATATTCTAAATTGTATTTTTCAATAAGTTAAATGTTGTATAACAAACCTGCTGTAAAAAGAAAATGTATTTTGATGCAATGATGCCGAGGCAAATCTAAAATAAGCTTTTCCGCAAACCAAATCTAAATGCCAGCACGCTGATGAAAATTACTAAAATAAACTTTATTGAGTATCGCATCTTTTCAGGAATGCAAGGTGTAACAAAATCTCGATTAACATCTTGACACTCATGTAAAAACTAAAATACAATATTTAATCATCCAAAAGAACTGAACACAATAGATAAATATCATTGGCAATCAAAAATTATATAAGACGTATTTTCAGTCATACCAGATTTTTATTTTTTACCCCATGCCTTGGAATAAAAAGGATGAGAAAGATTAATTCAGAATTATTCCTCATTATTTCCTGTTAGGACTGGTCACAGTCATTCTTTGATTTCAATTATTAAACTGTTACCAATTTACCAAAGAATAGATTCGAAAAAAATTATAAACTTCTAATAAGTAATGATGTTTCCATTGCATGAATATTTCTTAACACAATACATAAAATACCTATTAAAATGTGAAACAGGAAGCAGATTAGGGGTAACGGAAATTCTATCCTATTTCTGTACTAGGTAGAGCTTAAATTAAATTATTGATTGCTAAAGTCAACAATTGAGCTTTTCTTTAAATGAACAAGAAGTTATAATTAGTACCTACCTACAAAAGTAGCTCTACATTTTGAAAATTTAATTTTACTGGGACCTAAAAAGTTGAAATATCAGTCGTTTATCAAATCCTTGATGATCTCAAATTTTTGCATATAGCTATAAGCTAAGTCATCAATTAAGTGACGTTATGGAGATATTTTTTTTTTTACATAAAACTGCTTTCAAGTAGATATAGGCGCATGAACTCGACAAAATTTCCGCATTTAGTAGGTTTCAATCTAGTTAAGATAAGCGTGTCTGTGTTATCATTAAAATGTGAGGATTTTATTATACTTATACGGAAAGCAGTGAACATATTTACTTTGCATTTAGATTAAACGTACTAAGTACATATTATGCATATAACTAATTGTCAAGAATTATGTAACATAACTTCTGAAATTTTTTCCAAATCAGGAATTAAGGTACAAAGGATAATAATTTGCTTTTTTGTATTTTTTCTTATTCCGTTAACTTTATTAGGCCTACAACGTAGTCAATATTCTATTACGCTGACCAAGTGCTATTTATTCATATTTTTCTATTATGATCAGATGCAATCAACTATGTAATTAGTAAACTATTCATACTTAAAGATAATTATTTCGTTAGCCGTTAGTAGTTGAATCTAGACAATTCCACGGTTTTTTAATGAGTACCTACCTATCATTAAAAAATAAATTAAACCTATCATTAAACTTAATTGAAACATCTAGTTAATTTTTAACTCTTAAAAATTAGATATTACTTATTGCTCACGTCATTATACAAATATACTTATTATTTCTTAGAAAGAGTTTTGAGTGATCAACTTACAATGAATGCTTGTTAAATCAGAGCATACCATTATAGAATACGACACTTGAAACGGAAATAGCCCTGTTCTAAGAACTGATTGTTTTATAAACGCATGTCTGCCTGGAAACGTAATCTATTCACATTTTACATGACATTTGCAATAAAAAGAATTCTCATTTTTAAAGTGTACTGTATAAATGTAGAACTAGTGTTGATGTAGGTACCTATATAAAACATTTTGAGATCTTTGTCACCGTTCTACCCTCCATAGTCACCGTATTAACTATTAGCGTAGCACAGAATAATAAATATTTAGTGCCATTGTTCTGTAAATAATAGAAAATAAAATAGATTTCTTCCCATGTTCTTACTGTAATTGTTTAAAATATCATATGGATGTGGGAGTCGAGCGTGCTGCGGTACAAATTGGGCCAGCTCTCGCCAAGCAATTTACCAGTTACCACACTCCCACAGACGATCAGCGTGAAAAAGTAGCATACGTGATTCGTTCAGTGAGTGGGGAACCGAAGGCCAGTACCTTTTTTTTACCTTTCCCAGTCCTCTATTTATTCCCTCATCAACTCTTTCCTTATTAAGGTATGGGACCTTTGAAAGTGGGCAATCCACTTGCAGAGGCGTATGGCCAAATAGACCTATGCCTCTGAAAATGCACAGGCAACCCTTTGCCGACTATGCTATAAATAGCACAACATATGCATTTATGTGCAGTGTAGGGAAGAATTGATTTAAATAATTATGTGGATGACGACGTAGCAAGTAGTTATTTAACCTAAATAAATTTAGTTCAATTTCGCACACTTCGTTTTCATATCGATTCTGAATACAGAGTACTTACGTTGTAACTATCAGGTAATCAGAAACGTAAAACAATCACGTACTTGTTTAACGCCTCGCTTACATACTAGACGAGAAAATATTTGAAAGCAATAATAATATGTGCCAACATTCGTGGCAATAAAATTAAAAGATTTAGAAAACCTCGACGTTATTACTCATAATGTAGTTAGTTCGATACAATAACTATTGTTATCAACTTCTTAACAATACTTATTCAAATACGACAAGTAACCGGTCAATTTCTTATGGTTACTGGTATTGTGACTATGAGATTATTACAAATATCCTGTACTGTAGAAAGTCGTTGCTTATATTTTGATATACTCCGGAAACTAACTCCGAAATGATTATTGATGGATATAATATGGCCACGGCTTACTACATCCTTTGAACTACTTCTGAGAATCATGGTATTATTATTATTTGATACTATAGTTTACAGGTAAATTAGCTTGGAGAAATTTTTGCATATGTAGTGGTGTGTATATTACTCAGATCTTAGAGCGCGTTTCCACTATATCGTTCTGGCCTATACAAAAATGTTTCGATATCCTAACATTACTATTTAATTTTATACTTATTCCTAGCAACACTTTTGTTTTCAATAAAAACAAGTTTTTATTTGAAAGAAAATGGTTTTGACTTTATAAAAAAAAATATATCATTCAATTTTACGTCCTTGAGCAAACGACAAGGCGACTACCGTGAAACAATAAAATATCGTGTCCATAATAATTTGTTTCATAATTAATATTTGACCATAATAATTACGAAACAAAACAAATAAATAAATCGTCACTTGATAGTGGAAAGTGGAAACACGCACAAAACCAGAATAAACCAGTTTACGCTGTCCGCAGGTGCCACGTGCAGTCGTTTGGTACCGTTAGAACATAAAGCACATTTCATTCAAAAATTATAATTATTATGTACGTAGTTTAATTGATAAATTTTGTATTTGTTGATTGTTGTTATTATTTGTTATTATTGTTATAATATTTGTTGAAGTGAATTACATGTCCCGCAGCCGGAGGCCCCAAATGAAAACTCAGATGTACTTAAAAACTACATTTAATAGCTAAAATGAGACTTTTACACCCATGTCTGCACGATGCAGACCGGAGTTAAAGAATGAATTTATACAGTTTAATAATTATAAAGACGTAAGCTTGGATGCTAACTAAGGGAAATCGCATCCACATTCTATTCCCGTGCGAACGGCGTATTCAGCAGTTTTGTATGAAGGCAGGGCCATAACTAGTGTTTAATTTGTGTGTAAGTGTTGTAACTTTATATTGTTAATTCAATATGGCTCCAGTGTTAAAACATGGTCGAGGCAAGCCTTTGACTTCTCAAACTAAAGAATTAAACTTTAAATGTCGTTTCTTTTTCAGGTTAGTAAATTTTTCATTTTAGTAACATTGTTAATGTAAAAGTTATATGTATGTTAAATGTGCAAATATTAAAATAAAGTCTCATCTTTTTCAGAGGAGAAACACATATAGTTTAATTTAAAATCCCTTATATACAGGGTGTAATCGTTAAGTGTGCACAGGCGATTTTTCCGTAAGTATCACAGATAACAAAAAACTTTAAACTGATATCGAAAGTACTTAACCTAATGAGTAAAATGACCGTAATAAATTTTTAAAAATAAATCGAGAAATATCAAAAAAATTATCTTTAAACCCTCCCATACATTGTATGAAATATGAATATCCCATATACATTTAATATGAAAGATTTTAGCTTTCTTTTTCTTTTTTGGTTTTCTGCTTTAATTACTTCGCAAATTTGAAGTGGCATTTTCCACGCTCTTTCCGGACATTTTCACACATTTTCCGGATATTTTCCGGGGATTTTCCGAGCATTTTCCGGGCATTTTCCCACGCTTCTTTTCGGACATTTTCACGCATTTTCCGGATATTTTCCAGGCATTACCCAGGCATATTCCAGGGATTTTCCAGGCATTTTCCCGCCTTTTCCGGACATTTCCACGCATTTTCCGGATATTTTCCAGACATTTCCCTGGCATTTTCCGGTTATTTTCCGGGATTTTCCCAGACATTTTCCGGGAATTTCCCAGGCATTTTCCGGGGATTTTCCGAGCATTTCCCTGGGATTTTCCGGATGTTTCCAGACATTTTCCGGACATTTCCCTGGCATTTTCCGGAGATTTTCCAGGCATTTTCCACGCATTTCCCAGACATTTTCCGGACATTTCTCAGGCATTTTCCGGGGATCCTCCAGGCATTTTCCGGATATTTTCCGGACATTTTCACATTTTCCGGATATTTGGACATTTTCCGGATATTTTCCAGGGATTTTCCACGGTTTTTCCGGAAGTTTCCACGCATTTTCCGGTTATTTTCCAGACATTTTCCGAGCATTTCCCGGGGATTTTCCGGATGTTTTCAAGACATTTCCGGACATTTCCACGCATTTTCCGGATATTTTCCGGATATTTTCCAGACATTTCCCTGGCATTTTCCGGTTATTTTCCGGGAATTTCCCAGGCATTTTCCGGGGATTTTCCGAGCATTTTCCTGGGATTTTCCGGATGTTTCCAGACATTTTCCGGACATTTCCCAGACATTTTCCGGACATTTCTCAGGCATTTTCCGGGGATCTTCCAGGCATTTTCCGGATATTTTCCGGACATTTTCACATTTTCCGGATATTTGGACATTTTCCGGATATTTTCCAGGGATTTTCCACGGTTTTTCCGGAAGTTTCCACGCATTTTCCGGATATTTTCCAGACATTTTCCGAGCATTTCCCTGGCATTTTTAGGGGATTTTCCAGGCATTTCCCACGCTCCTCCCGGACATTTTCACGCATTTTCCGGATATTTTCCAGGCATTTTCCAGGGATTTTCCAGGCATATTCCACGGTTTTTCCGGAAATTTCCACGCATTTTCCGGATATTTTCCACTTTTCCGAGCATTTTCCGGTTATTTTCCGGGAATTTCCCAGGCATTGTCCGGGGATTTTCCGAGCATTTCCCGGGGATTTTCCGGATGATTTCCAGACAATTTTCCGGACATTTCCCTGGCATTTTTAGGGGATTTTCCAGGCATTCTCCACGCTCCTCCCGGACATTTTCACGCATTTTCCGGATATTTTCCAGGGATTTTCCGGAAATTTTCACGCATTTTCCGGATATTTTCCAGACATTTCCCAGGCATTTTCCGGTTATTTTCCGGGAATTTCCCAGGCATTTTCCGGGGATTTTCCGGACATTTTCCAGACATTTACAGGCTATGTCAGGGAAATGTCCGGAAAATGCCTGGAAAATATCTGGAAAATACCCGGAAAATGTCCGGAAAATGCGTGGAAATGCCTGGAAAATATCCGGAAAAACGTGGAAAATGTCACTTCAAATTTGCGAAGTAATTAAAGCAGAAAACCAAAAAAAGAAAAAGAAAGCTAAAATCTTTCATATTCAATGTATATGGGATATTCATATTTCATACTTAATGTATGGGAGGGTTTAAAGATAATTTTTTTGATATTTCTCGATTTATTTTTAAAAATTTATTACGGCCATTTTACTCATTAGGTTAAGTACTTTCGATATCAGTTGAAAGTTTTTTGTTATCTGTAATACTTACGGAAAAATCGCCTGTGCACACTTAACGATTACACCCTGTATACAGGGTTACTTGTAAAACACCGGCAACCTCGCAGGACAAGATAGCTAACATCATAAGTAACAACATTTGTTCTACGACTTTTGATAATTTGTTAGATTTTATTTTCATACAAAAATAAATATTCATTTAATTTTCCGTCTGAATATTATAAACTCTACGCCTCCCAAAAATTACGTAAACAAAAAGCGAACGAGAGGGGGAAGGGGGCGTCGCGTCGTCCATCCGATAATTAATAGAACATAGACTTACAAATGTAAGGAGAGTACAATAAAAGTTTAAAAAATCATTTAAAAATAATTTATTGCGTTATGCCAAAAGTCGTAGAACAAATGTTGTTACTTATGATGTTAGCTATCTTGTCCTGCGAGGTTGCTGGTGTTTTACAAGTAACCCTGTATAAAATAAAAACTAAAAATAAAATGTTGTTTTATTTTATTTGCTGACCATACACTACTACAAACGCAAAAATTTCTCCAAGCTAATTTACCTGTAAACATGGAATATGGATATCCTTCAGTTGTTCTAGAATAAATGTTCAATGAACTATAACGGTTACAGTCCATGAAGGATATGCTTAACGATCTCATAAAACTTTTTTTATCCTGTGTGGCCGTTATGGTATGGAAAATTCTAGTATGTTGCCATACAATATCGGTTCTGGCAATAAATTATTATAATAATTTTTCCTAGGATAATGGTTGAACCCCAACCGGTTCGGAAAGTAACGACTTTTATTGTCATAAATTTAAAACATGCAGATTATAATGCGATATCATTACAGTAGATTGTAGAACTATAAACGACGCCGTGCACCGATGTTTCATTGCATAACTGGAAATTATCCGGTTAGTTTCTCACGAGAAATGTTCGAGACTTCTTAAGTACTTAGGTTCTAGAAAGTTAAACAGGCCACAAGTCTAACTACGTTGCACTTTACAGATGAGAGCGAGAACCATCTAGACTGTTCTTAAGCGAACCAAGGTTAGCCGTCGCGACGCACGTTTTTGATCCCAAACGAAATGTAGGTTAATTAATATCAATAAAGCTTTTGCGTAAATCGGTGATTGAGAGGAATGAGAATATATTGCAGCTTGTTTCATTGTTGTTTTCCAGATATTGATTGTATCAGCAGATTGTTACTGAATTGAGCTTCTCTTCTAGGTGTGTACTAAACTACAAAAACAGATGAATGCTATTTTCCGTAATACATATGCAAGGTTCATATACAGGGATAGTTCGATTGCGGTACAGCGACAGCAGGACACCCAGTATATTATGTAGGTACGATTTTCCAAAAATATGGCTAGCAGATAGATTAGGCCTAGAAATCATAATAGGTATATTTCTAATTATATTTTATTGTACTATATAGTACATCCGCATCTTAACCATGTAGTTAATATCTAGAACATCTTATCAATTCTGTTTATATGAAATCATTCAACCCTAACTTAAAACATAAATATAGACAATGTTTATACATCACGAGCTAAAAGCGTGCTAATAGGCCTTATTAATAATATTGGAAAAAGCTAATAACGACTAATAGTAACCAAAATAAATTCCGAGCGCAGAGGTTATCAGAAAATAAATATGCCGTACGGAAATATTTATTTTAATAAGGATTGATGTGAGTAATTTGTCAACTTATTACCTACCTATAGAGAATATACAGTAATGGAATGTGCCATATTCCTCATTATAAAAACAAGTCAATAATTATTTGCAGTTGAAAATATTATTTTTTTCTAACGCCCGTCTTCCGAAAAATGAAGTTAGGTAAGTCCTGAAATTTTCATACTCCTTCTTTCAGCCACCAACCATCAATATAGCATTATACCTACATACCAAAGAGATGAATAAAAATTTCACAATAATATAATAAAGGCTTACTATCAAAAGAGAATATGGAGGCTTACTATCAAAAGAGAATATGGAGGCAGGGGCTTAATAGATATCCGACATCTCTGGAAGAAACAAATATCCAAACTAAAAATATTTTTCCAATCTAAATCCCGCACCAGTAGCATACACCAGACCATTCTCCAACACGATCATAAATACACACCACTTAACTTAATTGAAAACACAGATATACCAAATATAGATGAAGATCCTACTAAAGGAAAAATCGAAGATTGGCGAAAAAAAGTCTTACATGGACGACACCCTCATGACCTGGCACAACCACACATAGATACAATAGCATCAAATAAATGGCTTAAAATAGGCAATCTTTTCCCGGAAACCGAAGGATTCATGATAGCAATTCAGGACCAGATAATCAACACAAGAAATTACCGAAAATATATCATCAAAGACCCTACAATAGCAAATGATAAATGCCGCAAATGCAACACTCAATCAGAAACCATACAGCACATTACGGGAGCATGCACAACACTAACACAAACAGACTACACTCACAGACATAATCAGGTAAGCAATATCATTCATCAAAAACTTGCAATCAAATACAAACTCATACACAACACAAACACACCATACTACAAATACACACCAGAAACTGTCCTAGAAAACGATCATTATAAACTATATTACGACCGCGCCATACTTACAGATAGGACAATTCATTTTAACAGACCGGATATAACTTTACAAGACAAAAGAAATAAAACAACTTACCTCATCGATATAGCAGTTCCAAATACGCATAATATACAAAAAACAATATCTGAAAAAATTAATAAATATAATGATCTAAAAGAAGAAGTTGTACGAATTTGGAGACAAGATAAAGTATACATTGTACCAATAGTTCTTTCTAGTTTCTACTACCGGTGTTATTCCCAAACATTTAAAACAAAGTCTAAAACAAATTCATCTAGAAGAAACCGTATTTATTCAACTACAAAAAGCAGTAATACTTAACACATGCAGAATAGTAAGAAGATTCCTCCAAATAGAAGAAAATGACAGACAGACACATACATAAATTACAAATGCTGCATTTACTTGGTTTCCGCCCGTAAATGTGGCTGCTACCAGCATTTATGCTGAGATATAAATACGCAAATAAAAAATAAGAAATGTTTCTTTCAATCAATTATTTGGAAAATTTCGTCCAGGTTATCAATGGATATTGCGTAGTTCGAGATACTATACTCTTTACTTGCGTCAATGATCTATAGAGTATCTACACTACACCTAATTAACGTTATCGCTTCCATAAATCCACCATTAACCTTTGCAATATTACACTCATAGTGTTATCATTATTCAGAAGCTAAACAAAGCAAAATGGAAGTAGATTATGTAATTATTAAAATTAGCACAGTTGCACTCGTCCAGGACGTCAAAGTTATACAAAGTTGCTAATGTAATAACCACAGATCACAGAAACTAAAGGGAGATATGGTTAGGGGGCGGGGCCGGTGTCGCAGCAATATGCCCAAAAAAAGAACAAGCTGTAGTGGTGCTGTATACGTACGTCACTTACAATCTAGTGTGCGAACGAATAGTCGCTCTCATATTTTTGTGTGATGACACGCACACAACGCGAAGTATTGTTTTGATTTTGTTTACTGCAGTTGTGTGCGAAAATTTTTTATGAGACACGGTTTCGTACTCAGCGCAAGCGATTGGCATCTCTCTAGATCTCTATGGTAATAACTTATGTTTGAGTTGCAAAATTATCTAAAACATGTTAGTCAAAACCGGATTTTACGTAAGCGCCTCCCTGTGCATTGCAAACGTCGCTTCCGTCGTCCCTTATCATTGGTCCGTTTTATATTTTCGTCATCGATCATAAAATGAACAATAATTTATAGGAATATCACACTTTGTATATAACTAATACAACATTACATATTATAAATTTATAAAGAATAGAAAAAATTCGATCACGAGGCGGGACTCGAACCCGCATCCTTCGCGCCATTCCGGGGCGGATGCCTCACCAACTCAGCCACTCGTGACCCGCCCGAGTGATCGAATTTATTCTATTCTTTCAGTTTTATGTGTCTGAAGGGACACACCGCGCGCCATCTATTGAGATGATTAACAACCATTTCAACCAATATGAAGCACTTTTCAGTGAATACAATATTGTAACGATGGAACACGACCTTTTTTGTTGAATTTATATTTTTGGTTTTATGGCATTCAAATGCTTTATAAATATAAATTTATAAAGAATAGAAAAAATTCGATCACGAGGCGGGACTCGAACCCGCATCCTTCGCGCCATTCCGGGGCGGATGCCTCACCAACTCAGCCACTCGTGACCCGCCCGAGTGATCGAATTTATTCTATTCTTTCAGTTTTATGTGTCTGAAGGGACACACCGCGCGCCATCTATTGAGATGATTAACAACCATTTCAACCAATATGAAGCACTTTTCAGTGAATACAATATTGTAACGATGGAACACGACCTTTTTTGTTGAATTTATATTTTTGGTTTTATGGCATTCAAATGCTTTATAAATATAAATTTATAAAGAATAGAAAAAATTCGATCACGAGGCGGGACTCGAACCCGCATCCTTCGCGCCATTCCGGGGCGGATGCCTCACCAACTCAGCCACTCGTGACCCGCCCGAGTGATCGAATTTATTCTATTCTTTCAGTTTTATGTGTCTGAAGGGACACACCATCATATTGGTTGAAATGGTTGTTAATCATCTCAATAGATGGCGCGCGGTGTGTCCCTTCAGACACATAAAACTGAAAGAATAGAATAAATTCGATCACTCGGGCGGGTCACGAGTGGCTGAGTTGGTGAGGCATCCGCCCCGGAATGGCGCGAAGGATGCGGGTTCGAGTCCCGCCTCGTGACCGAATTTTTTCTATTCTTTATAAATTTATATTTATAAAGCATTTGAATGCCATAAAACCAAAAATATAAATTCAACATTACATATTTCTAAAACCTAGCGGTGGAATGGTTTTTCCGTACTATAAAATAAATAATATAACGTCTAAGTATGTCCCAGTCTTTTTTATATTTATCCTAAGCTGACCCTTTGACCCTAAGCTGCTGAACAAATGAAATTAAATAATCAAAATATTTTTTTAAATGTAAGTATATAATCTATGAATAATCTTAAAATAATCATATAGTAAAAATCTAAAAAAGTTAATAGTATGCAACATGTGGATGTAATAAAACAAAATCGTATTAGTCAAGGTGATATATTTTTAAACAAATTAAAGTTCTGTTATACATATTAATAAAGAAGAAATCTTTGTTAAATAAATACCATATAGATATACGTCATATCCTATGAATTAAAACATATATTTTTAGGGTTCCGTACCCAGAGGATAAAACGGGACCCTATTAAAAAGAAATCGCTATCTGTCTGTATATCCGTCCGTCGGTGACAAGTCATGATGCGTGATAGTTAGACGGTTAAAATTTTCAGTGAGAACGTAGATATTTTTCTTTCAGCTTCGTGAGCATGCGGTATATCCCCCTACTCCCATTTTCTTTGTCTTAACAAAAAGTGAACTAGTGTCTTTTCTCAATGTTAACTCTACTTCTTGGACAAATTTCATCGAGATCGGATCAGCGATTTATGCGTGAAATTGTAACAGACAAATAGACAGACAGAGTCACTTTCGAATACATAATATTAGTATGGTTATATAAACATAATTTATGTACTATAGACCAAATCCTTGGCATTGGAATTAGCAAGAGATCCTTTTCGCATTGCTAAAAATAATAACTCGACATTTCTTTAAAAAAGAACTCGGCAAGTTAAACAGGTATAAAAAAATCTGCCATACCACAAAGTATGTGTCTCCTTAACATATTTCCTTAATAAATAAAATGTAACTTGGCTTTTACTCAAAATCTTCTCAATCTTCAACTATACATCCCATATAAATATCTCCTGCAACATTCCCAAAGACTGCAAATGCGAATCATTGGTTGCTGTCAAATCAACTGTTACATATTTAGCAGCTTGCAGGATTTTCATACACGAGGAATTTTCTGGAGGCAGCTTCTGATATAGCTGGGTGTATAGAGACTTGGCACAGTCGAAGTTAAACACCAAAGGGTCCAGAATGTCTGTGAGATCCGATTGTTTGAGAAGGCAACACATGTGGGCTAGAGTCACGCATAGCTGGAAAAAAAGAATAATATCATATTAACTACATTATATTTTTTCATTTAATTTTTAGTTATATGTGTTGAATAAAAATTGAGATATAAATGTTTTATTACTTTACAATACCTAAAATGTTAATTTAAAAAATACATGTCTTAAACTAAACCATTTACAGAAAATATTTTTTCTAATCGTATTCTTCTTTCGAAGATTTGTAAACACTTCACCAGAAAATTAAATTAACTAGTATTGTAATATACCTACGTCTGGAAATTTTCCTATGTTTCTTTCGTTTCGATCGCAGACAGAACTTATGATGTAATGTTTCATGCTATACAAACATAGTTACCATTCTTATCAAACTTACTAATGATATAAATATATATTTACATTGTAGTACGTTCTCTCTAAAATAAACACGTTTTATTCATAATTTAATAAGATAACCGTGTTGATAATAAGGTAAACAATGTTTAATGAAGTTTACACACTTTATCAAATACGTTTTAAAGATTTTTAATATCGCAGTATGGAAATAAGCAGACGCATCCGCTTGCGTATCTTTGCCGGTTTAAATGCAAAAATTTGTTAAGTTCTTAACTCAAATTACATCACCATAGCCAAAAGTATAGGTATATAGAACGGGAAATATCAATTTAATATCAATTATCTTGTCTACATTAACTACAGTATTTTCTCTATACCAATGCGAATATATCCAGTTATTTTTCAGTAGCCTCATTCATAAACGATTATGAGTTTTCTACTAGTACCCCTATTGAAACATATACATTCACAGAATGAATATGGAACATTACTTTTTTCAGACATTTAATTTAAAAATTATGTACTTTTAAAAGTCGTGGCGTGCTACTTTTCTGTATAACTGACCTGTTCAATCAAATTATCCTTATGTCTATATTCCGAGTAGTCGTCCACGTTCGCAGCACACTGCATAGCCTCCATAACGCCTCGCCACACGAGCGCATAGTGCGGACCGTAGTGCGTGCGTACACTGGGCGCACGCAACGCAACCGATGCGTTTATACGCACTTTGAGATTCTTGCACTCTTGCGCCAAGTTGCAGAGGCTTGGGAATACTTGGTACTGAAAGAGTGGAAAGATTATTTTTCTGTTCATTTTTAGTATGCTTTTTTATTATGAAAGTAAGGGCGAAAAGAAATATATTTGTTGGGGAGACCTAATGATAGGTAACCTAGTTAGGTGGACATAGAACAAAGAGTTTAAGAAATTTTTGTTGGGTGGACTGATTTTCATAATTATTTTAGGAACTACCTATGACCTATGTAATGTTTTGATATTCTTGTGTAATTTAGTTTTATCTTAAATATCATATAACATACCATACTTACCATATCGCATAATAAATAACAATTTTCTTATTATTGTTTGATAAACTTTGCCATAACATTATATTGTGGACAAAGTCTACTCTGGCGTCTATAAAAATGAGATAAGAAATCTCCGTGGTATTACTAACGAGGTCGTCTGTACTCTGTGTTTTTATCTAAGTATGCCAATATAAATAGCAGTCTGAAGCTGTTTAGACCAGACAAGGAAAAGTCCCTTAAATATGTTCATGTTGAAAGATACTTCAATATGAGTCATTTAGAATCGGGTAATTTCAACTATTAAAAATACATATATTATTCAACTATTAATTTCTACTATTAAAAATGCTTACATATTATAACTTTCTTATAGCCAATTCGCTTTATGCTTTCAATTGGGGAAGACGAGGGAGATTGTCCTCTTGTATTAAACGCAACATATTACCGAAATTACGGGTTGTTGTCGTTAAAAATAAAAATAAACTTACCTGCCACCCGCTAAAGCTCGTAAATAGCGTATCGTTCTTCATAGCGTTCCCTATGGCGTAACACGCGTTCCACCGCACCTTCATATTTGTCACTTTTACTGCGCATTCTAAAAGCTTTCCTATAGCTAGCTCGCATAATGCCTTCAATTGGGGATGACGGGCGAGATTGTCCTCTCGTATCAAACGCAACATATTGCCAAGGGCACGTGTTGCGCTCATTTTTACCTGTTAGTAAAAAAAAATTGAATTAATGAACATGGTCTTGACTGCTAATTTTAATTGATTTTGTATAGATTGCATTTTGAGCATTAATGACGTGTATTTGCTTTTATAGTAACTATTTGATATGACTTTTCCAAATCTATTATTGAGGTGCATACAACATATTATTAAAAACTAGATACTTTATATTGATTGTAAACACATTGTTTATTTACACACATTGTTAATTTATTATTCGTTATTTATACCTTATCATTATCTGCAGCGCAGTTGACGCTAACCTCAAGTAAACGTAACAACAGGTCATCGTCTAATCTCTCCACATCCGGTTCCTCCCTGAAATCACATTGAAATATTTCATTAACAAATAATTTATATACGTGAATTAATTTAAGGCGCCCGACACGAAATATCATATAAGTGCAAAATGTGATGTCAATAAATGTAACTATCACGCTTTTACTGTGTGTTATTGTTTATTTTCAATTTACATTATTTATACGAAAACACAAGCACGAGAAAATATCGATTGTTTTAGTTGCACAGATCATAAAATTTAAAATATTCGAGTAACAAATTATACAACCAAAAAAGGCTAAAATATCGTAAGCATGGTATTGATAAATTAAGAAAGAACTATTAAAAAATAACATATGTCTTTCCTCACTCGTCTTCATAATTCAACCCTCCAATGTTATCATATTGCAACAAGAAATTTATTTGTGACAAATGATATTCAATCAGCATAGTACGCGTGAGTAAGTAAAAGATATATTATGACTTTATTGTCGGAGCATTGCTAATATCAATATTATTATCGAGTTTTATTTATGAGAGGCATTAACAAAATTTATACCATGTTAACACCATACCGTAAATATTAAAGAAATCCATAGCAAAATGATACTTATGTTTTTATTTTGTTTCACAACATATATTGCTTCTTTACCGTTCTCCCCGTGGTTGCTTGGCAGAGATCACTGCATAGTGATATGGCCACCCTTTGTGCTTTTATTTAATGTATTATTACCCTATATGTATTTGTTTTCTTGCACAATAAAGTGTTAAATAAATAAAATATAACTTACGCGTTCAAAACAAGGGCGTCACTCAGATTCGCGAGGGCCCACGCAGCTTTTGTTTTAACAACCAATGTTGTTTCTGACAATGCTCTCAGGATATTTTCACCGCAATCACTAACGAAGCAAATATCCTAGGGGCACAAATAAGAAAATTAATTATTTTTGAAATTTGTTTTATTGTAATACCTATGCAATTTTTTGGGGAATCAGATCAATAAATAAAGAATACACTTTTTCCTTTTTTTTGGTCTCTTTTTAGAAAAGATTCCCGTCGTTAGGACTAGGTTTTGAAATTTAAAAAAATGATCATTTTACTTTCTTAACTATTGAACCAATATCACTAAACTTCTTTCTTCGTTCTTCTGCGAAGGTAAATGGAAAAGAACAACTCCATCGTCCATATTAAAGCATCCTTATTAAAACTGAAATAAACTTAAATACCTTACCTCTCTCAAAGTCCTATACATAACGGTCATAGCGAGCGCTCGTACTGCGGCTGCACGCACGCTCGCCTCTTCGTCGCTACACGAGCCCATTAGCAATGTGCAACATAACATTTGCGTACGGTCCTGGTTATGGAAATTATTTATTTACTTAGAAGTACTTCATTAAATCATATTTTTTTAAGATACTCTGTTTCATATTAAAGTATGTATTAAAAGTTTCATTGATTCAGAAAATTATTGTTGAAATTTATGTCAAAACTATTATCAAGTCCTAATTACACTGAAATTTGGTATGATAAAGTAGGTAATATTATTAGGTAATATATCATAGACAATATAATCCGAGTTAATCAGTTTTCAACGATGTAAAACATACCTATTACCTATTCAATACAGTTTAAAACTTTTGTATGTGGAAATAGGAAAACTGTTAAAGAAGTGATTCCTCAAGGAGGGATGCCAGGGATGACATTGCGCATGTCGCTACCAGGTTGAACCTTCAGTTCACCCACGCGTCCGCATTAAAATGTAAAAGCCCTTCTGGCTAACATTGAGAGACACCACACAAAAAAAAACTTACTGGTAACTCCTTAAAGGATTTCTCTCCTATATTAGCTATACAGTCGCAAACGACCGCTTTAGCCGGAGTACTCTCATGACATTGTAGGACTGTAGATAAAGGAGTTATTAACTTCTCCCACATATAAACACAATGGTTCAACGGTGGCGCTTCATCTATTTGCTCTGAAACAAATAAGTTCCATGAAACTTACTTCCATTTCTAAAACACAAGCTTTACATTTAATATAATCAGTTAAGAGTCCCATATTTGCCTTTTTTCACAGTACAATAAACATCAATCCAAAAATTTATAAGTGAGACTGTAAAATATTGTTATTTAATTAACATGGAATATTTACTCACCTAATTTTTGTATAGCATCCCCAATAATACTTATTAATCTTGCAGTTTGTAACACGACGTCCTGGTGTTCATTAACCAGCATTTCATATAAAATATCAGATAATAACTTTATATGCGGTTTGAGTATTTCAGCTAAATGGTGAAACGCAATTGCCGATAATACTTGAAGTGACTCCAAAATCACTGGTATTGCTGATGGCTTACAATTCTGAAAAATTATATTGAATTTTTATTCCAGAAAATACCAAAAATAAGAAATATTTTAAAAAAGTTCTGGCTGTAAAATTATTTATTTACAAGTGTATACTTACAATTCTCTCGTCACCTTTAAACATCCAACCTAAATTCTTGAAACAAATATCTAAGATCCATGTATTAAAGTATGACGCATTTTTGTTATCTTTTTCAACTATCATTTCTACTGGTTCTATAGCAGTGAACATTTCATCATCAGAATAGCCCTCTTCAAAATCATCACAATCGTCAATGTTTATTTTATTTTCTTTATTTGATGAATTTGGAGTACTCTGACAATATGAAGCATCCTTTCGTATTGCTAAGAGTAATTCGTTAACTTTAGGATCAATGGATAAAACGCATCCCATAGTTATCAATGCACCAACTTGAAGTGTGACATCTGAAAATATTTATGACTAGATTTCCGCCCGCGGCTTCGCCCGCGTTTTCAAAGGAAAACCCGCATAGTTCCCGTTCCCGTTGGATTTCCGGGATAAAACCTATTCTATGTGTTAATCCAAGTTACCCTCTATATGTGTGCTAAATTTCATTGTAATCGGTTCAGTAGAATTTGCGTGAAAGAGTAACAAACACACACACACACACACACACACACACACACACACACACACACACACACACACACACACACACACACACATCCTCACAAACTTTCTCATTTATAATATTAGAAGCATTTATTTATTAAAATCCTTTTTTTATCTAATATTAAAAAAAATTTTTTAAACAACTGATTTGTTGATAATCTAATATGAACAATAAACAAACTTAATTTATGTAATTTTGGCACCAACAAGTGAAATAATTCTAAAAAAATTCTTACATACCTCTATGTACCAAAAATCGTCTGGTAGATTTGACCAAATCACTAACCAAACCTTCTTGCATCTTATGGTATGGTGTTGCTTGCACTAAAGCAGCACAACACTTCAATGTGACTATGATTACTGCATGACTTCTCTCACTATTCAGTATATCTATTAGGATCTTATGCATACAGTTTATAATGTATCCTAGGGATACTGAGAATGGTATAAAAGATGTATTTGACTTCTTGCTGTAAAGATAAATATAGGGTATAAGAAAGGAAAATTATAACTACAGTTATCAATAATGTACAT
Source organism: Colias behrii (assembly GCA_029959065.1). Lineage (NCBI taxonomy): Eukaryota > Metazoa > Arthropoda > Insecta > Lepidoptera > Pieridae > Colias > Colias behrii. Next base: position 5,375,321 of record JARWMC010000013.1, read on the forward strand.
AGAATATCAAAAAACACGGATATTGTTAAGTAATAAGTTGGCATTTTAATAAAAAGATAAAAAATGTATAAAGTACCTGACTTCAGCTTGTGCCAAATACATTTTTGAGCCAGATAATAAAGCTAAAATAACGCTTAAGGCACTTGCTCTACTGCTGGCTATAGGATCAGTAACTGCACAATATGCCAGACTTTTCTTAGAATTTCCTTCAGCAAGCCAATTGTTAACATCAGGAGAATCGGGCAAGAAAGCCCACCAATATCCAAATAGTTCTCTCTTAGCTTTTATCTAAAAGGAGAGTAAAATGATGTAAGGCATGTCATAGTTTATAGTTCCAAATAAAGAGTGATCATAATTAAAACACCATAAAATTTTCCAAAGTGAATACCAGAATCCTTTTCTAGTCTATTCTAACTAGACTAAACATCTGCAAGCAATTTTTTATCTTTGGTACCTTTTAAAAAGGTTTTATGACATTGAGGAACAATATTAATTGTAATGTGTATCATATTTAAATAAAGGCAGTATTAAAAGACTTACCTTGAATAGAACTAAGAACAAATTAGCAGCACTCTGCCGTACCCTTGATTTCAAAGCCACAAGTTTTGCCTCTCTACTGTTTTCTACATCAGAAATATCTGAATCACTGGTTAAGGCCCAACAGGTCTTAGCTTTCACTGGTTCTAAGTAATTTTTACTGGCTGGTTTGTAAGCAGAGTTGTTTTCAAAATTTTCCACATCTTTCATAAGGCTGCGATCAGACACTGGTATTTCTTTTTTCAAGCTTTCTATGGCATTGTTCCTTTGTTTTCTTACTTTTTGTTTCTGAAATAAAATATTCATTAATTAACAATTTTTAGTTTCATTAAGGGCCGATTTTTCAATGCTTGGTTAAAACTTATCCGTCCAAAAAAGTATTACACGATAATATTAAAATGTCACGTAAACTGTCAAATACGGAAAATTAGAATACGTTTTTAAAATGGTAGTTTTATACATTATTCGACGAATAAGTTTTAACCAAGGATTGAAAAATCAGCCCTAATTTAAAATAATATTACTTTACAATAGATTTTTATGGTGTTGCGATATATCACAAGTAATGTTGATTAGAATGTGTTAAACAGTAGATATCAATGCTATTGAACATGTCTATGACCAGTTTGTTTCTACAAATTTTTAATAGTAATTTAAAATAAAACTCAGCAATACAAAATCTCTAATATAATAATATTCATACCTTGCCTCCTCTTGTAGTGGGTTTAACAGGAGCTATAGCAATACTTTGCTGGGCAGGTAGTATTTTTTCTGGTTTACTATTTTGTTTAATCAAGCCATACAATATGAAATACTGGCATATACCCATCAACTCTGGTAGAGGTATTTCTGTTGTATGATAGTTAAAGTAAACATGAGCTAATACTCTTAAGGCTGTTATAACAATCTACAAGAAAAAAAATAATATTAACTAAACAGTAAATCAACTTGCCTCAGTATAGAACAAAAGAAATTAGAAATTTATTAATAAATAAAATAAAATTTATTGAGGTGTGAATAAGTAATTGTATTTTTTGAAATCATCTTCATCATCTTGGGATTAATAAACACATAATTTTGTCATAATATTATTATATTTTTCAAGAAATTTGGTACTTTTCATCATAAGTACCTACTGTACATACTTCTTACCTTACAATATAAAAATTCATCTTGATTTTTAAAAGAACCTTTCAAGAGATATTTAACAACAATACATGATATATGTTCCTTTATTTCCTGTGTTAATTCTGTATCATCACTTCCTTTATCCTCAATTGTTGGCAGAAGACATAATATACATTTCAATACAATAAGTGTTATCTGGGAAGAATTTTGACCACTTTGGTTGATATTTTTATCTGCTTCTATTAATTTTGTAAGAAGACCATTCTTACCGATCAACTCATTGATGAACTGAAAAGGGAAAATAATTTATAAATAATGAAAATGAAGAAGTAAATTAACACTATAAAAGATTGCTATTGTATTATCATACCAAAGAGCATATGAGGTTAATTTTGCTTGTATTTGATCAATAAATTTGTTTTAAACCACAAGTTAAATAGACAACTTTGGTCCTTTAACTATGAAACTTTAGTCAAGTTACTGATAAGATACCTATTTAAAAAATTAAGTGTTTACCTTATATCCTGCTTGTACATTAACTTGCAAAATACATTGCAAATTATGTAAAATATCAGGCAAAACAACATCTGAACATGTCTTGATACATTCAATATGCCATGCTATTACCTTTCCTAGGTGGTCATTTGATATGGGTATGTTTTGCTTGGTTATCACACTGTTGAATAAGTGTGATGTTTTTGCAGAAATAAACTCATCTACAGGTTTTATATACAAGCACAGGACGTTTAATAACGAAGTTATATCCTAAAAAAAGGTTTATTGATTATTTTGAATATAAATTATTATGATTCATAGAAATTTTAATAAACAAACATATCTTACATTTCTTTTCAGAAACAGCTCCGCCTTATAAGGCAATGCATTTAACTCATCTATGAGAGAATTTATATTTCCTGAATTTTTTTCTTTACCGTATAAAATACTACAAAGTTCTTCAGAGAGTAAGGAAAAATTCTTAGAATTCATCATATTGTTTTGATTCATGATAATAATTATTCATTAAAAATCATTGGATATTAAAAATGGGTCGGTCAGTTCACATATTATATTGTGCAGCGTAGCGTGTACAGCGCCGAATAATGAATTTGTAAAAAAAATAAAGGTAAATTAATATAATTTATGTTAAAAATTAAATTCGTGAAATGTGTAATTTTTTTTTTGTGACACACTTATTTGACAGATGGACATTTTTATTTTTTAATCAGTTTAATCCTCGCATCAATGTCAGATGACAGATGTCAAACACAAAGCTTTTTTTTTCTCTCTTATTTTTGAGGCTTGAGCATTTAACTTTTTGCCAATAATATGTTATAAAAAAAAATATTAATTATTCGAAGGTGGTTTTGATAGTTTCTACTAACGAAGAGTACACAGTGAAGGTAACATACTACACAGAAACCATGGATAACTCCATGGTAGAAACGATATCGTACTATTTGTTGCCTGCGTGGTCATAATAATTTATCACTTACGTCGCCTTTAACTGTGCTTACGAGTCACCAAAATATGCCTTATAATTATTGTTCGCGTACTACGTGTAAACAAACCAGAAACAAATAAACACCTTGAGAATTTAACATTATTGATCTCTAGCTACAATTAAAAATAAAAATAAACACAAAAAAAATATTTTTTGACGTATGATTTCTGTCTACAATCTTCTAAAATATGTCGTTTGTGAAATTTAATCACAAAAAAAGAGAAGTATCTCATCACCCATGGGAACGTGTGATAAAGAGCCATAATCTTAAGAATCTCAAATATGCTCACAATTCAGTACAGAATCCTGAATACCCCAAAACAGAAAATAAAACGCAAATTGTAGACAGAGTAAAGTTTACCATCATAGGAGATCAAGTTACAAAAGAATTTAATTATTGCGTCAACATAGCAACTGGACTATATAAGTACCGTTCGAAATTATTTGATGCTCCATCTATAAGAGGTTATTGAATTACAGTAATATGTATTGCAAAACATTTATTTGACGTGAAATTCTAAAAACAGATAATAAACTTCTTCTCCTAGATCTTTCTCGTATCTCTACTCTACCAAACGTATAATATATTGCACAGCAGTAGTTCAGTGAGTAATGATGCGAGAGATCTTTTATGAATGCATACAATTCATCGCTACATAATATGATTAATTATAACGCCTACTCAGATTTCCTTTACACTAATTAACTTGTATTTTTTCCTGTAGGAGTAACAACAGTAGAGTGGCCACAAGTTTTGAATGATTTGAAAAAGCAGTTTGGCGGTATTGCTTTCTGCTTGACTGGCAGCGTAGCTATTATTCTGAATGATACATTTCTTGGCGGAGAAAAAGAATTTAAAGACATAATAAACGCTAAATATTATTATCACATAATTTTGGATTATTACAAAGAAGGTGTCGATCAATTCGTAAATTACGTTCGCAACTCTGGGGTATGTCGTAAATACTTCGCATCGTATAATCAGTTATAAAATTTGATAATAATTAAATACCATGCTTAAATTTTTCATGTTATCTTTCAGAGACCTTGTGCTTATATGCACATTTCAATAGATTCATATCCGATCGGTACATTAGTATTTATGGTTAGTTTTCATATTATTTACTCAAATATTTGAAATCCAGGCTAGTCTGCCCACAAAGATTAAGTTGGAATTTTAACAGGAGGAAGTACCTATCCCCATTTCTCATATTTTCTTTGGGTTGTAGCAGAGGCTGTTATGAGTTGAACCTTGTTTATTGATTATTATTTTTCAGCTTTATGCGGATATTGTACCAAACACGTGTGTAAATTTTCTACGACTATGTCAAACCACTAAAGGCGGTTATTCCGGGACACCCGTTCACCGCATCGTTAAAGATTGCTGGATACAATGTGGTGGATTTGGTTTGAAAAGTATCGATTTAGATTGTGAAAACTTTATTGTTCCTCATGATAGACGTGGCGTTTTATGCATGGCAAACGATGGGAGGTAGTTTGATAATTGTTTAGTACCCAGAACGCAGTACGCGCAAAATGTAGGTACATTCTATTATACGTAATCATTTACAAGTCATATCAGAATTAATGTATATTTTTAGGCACGTTGATTGTTCCACCCAGTTCTTTGTGTTACTTCAACCAGCACCCTGGATGGCGCAGAAATATGTCGCTTTCGGTCAACTTATAGATGGAGAATCTGTTTTACAAAAAATAGAATCTATCCCTACTTGGTATGAGTCTCCTTCGGTAGAAATTCTCATATATAAAGCTGGAATACTAAATCTTGAATGTCAGGACATAATAATTAACAAAGGAACTAATGCATATATTGATGGGCATATAGAAGAACTTGTTTATTTGGGAAACCTCTTTATTGAGGTTAGTTTTGTCATGCTTTAATTATATTGAAGTATTATCGGTAATAATACATTAGTAGAGTGGTAAAAAATTATTAAATTCATCCTAGGAAATTATGGCAAAAACATTTTTGGAAATAGAGCTGCGAGAGTTAGCACTAGAGGAACAAGTTCGAGGAGAAGGAGAAGGATCTGTTGAAGAAGAAAAAAAGAACATTAGAGCTACACAAAGGTAAGTACATATAACTAGTACTGCCATCCACGCATTGGAATATATTTGATATCGCAAAGATTAGCTTTACAAATAGATTATTTTCAGATTTATTCGCAAAAAAGAAGAAATCGAGAAACAAATTCAAAAAAGTCAAACCGATCACCCGCGACCATCAACGGCAGTGAGTGATACGGTGGACGAAAATAATGATTTTGATGTAGAGGTATACGACTATGAGCCGGAGGAACATCAGACAACTCCCTATAAACACATGTCGCTGAGCACATTGAGCGTAAAACAACAACCGGAAAGATTATACTACATACCTCTGACGGACGTTCCTTACCCGGGAGAAAAGGATTCAACTTATAATTTAAAGAAGTATGTCTTTTTTAATTATTTGAAATCACAACCATTTTTTACCTACCCCTGAGGCCTGAGCCATTACTTCTCGCATTAATATAAAAATACTCTGTTGTTTTATCATATTATCTAATAAATTCTAACATTTTTTTATAGATTCTTAAGAGGCGACTATTGTCTTGAATCCGATTTACAAAATGAATTACCCAAAAAAGTAATTGCTCCACAGGATTCTTATATTTCAGACGTTTACAAATTTGATGACGATTCGGACGAAGCATCATGTAAGTTAAATAAATTAATAAGGAAGCTGTTACAGTATTAATTGCTATTTAATTTTATTTTTACAGTAAAATCGCTTGAATCAGAAGAAGAGCGAGAAATACGAAGATATTTAAAGTAAGTTTCGTAACAAATAATATTATGGAGAGTTTTATAGATAATTATAAAATACACTTATCTTACAAAGTAACTCACTATTAAAAATATATTTACTTAGTTATAACCTAATAATTTTAAGAACCCATTAATTTTGTAGGCTTAATGTGGATCGTGTCAGCTTCGCCGGCGGAGTGATAAAGGGCATCGCAAGAGGTGTTGGCCAGGTCAATATATTCGACGGCACAAGAAAGTAAGTTGGTCTACAAAAAATATTTTTTAAACCGTTAAAGTTTGAAAAATGAAATGTTCGGGAAACATAACAAACTTTTTTTTTATAATTTTGTTTTACTAATTATAGGTCCGAACTAATAACTGATGAAGAGCTGAGACGGTTTAGGTGATGTATATGAAAATTTGACTTTGCAGTATGAATTATATCCACGTTTCCTATAAGTGGTAAGAATTTGTATTTTTTTCGAAATGGTTACAGAATACAATCTATAGACCGAAGATCGAGAGATTACGGGGATAAGTAAGTTAATAGGTATCTTTAATAACTTGTAACGTGATTAAATTATATTCATATTATGATGTGTTCTTTTTCGCATAGAAAAGTTTCCATAAGCATCCCATGGGGTGTAAGGGAACCAAGCAAGATAAAACGGCGTCAAACTGGCTTTGTCCGTATGGAGGACTTGGAAAAGATCCATATAATACAAAGAATTAGTTCACAAGACTCAAATGATTCAGATAACGGATCTTATACAAATGGCCGGTATTTTTTTTATTTTTTGTATCTTTTTTTATTTATTCATGTTTTTTCAAATATTATTTTTTTTGCCGTGATTTTAAATTTTAATGTCTTTAACGCTTATCGAACGCATTGTCGAATACAATTAATAAAACCCGAAACCATTAAAATCAAATTTAAGTAGTACCCACTACTCAAGACATAATCAAGACGTATCTCAATGCCCATGTGCCATTATTAAAAACATAATAAATCGTAAAACAGATATTGATCGAAATGCAATCTAGGTATCTCCAAAAACGTGACATATTTAACCAGTTACGCCGTAATAAATTTTTAGGACTTGTCTGCGGCACTAACAATAAGCCAACTAGTCAATTTATTTATAAGTAGTTTTTTACAATACTTACTTATTCCTTCTAGCAAGGTAAGGATTGCACAATCGGCGGTGGCCGCGCAGACGGGATCCCGACCAGCCCGTCGCCCAACAGGTTTTGTAAAACCAGCGCAACTAGAATATTCTGACTCCGATATGGAAGTCAGACGACAGTCAGTACTGACTCGATTATATGAGAACTTGTCGAATGATGAAGATATTGGAGGACCTACTCTAAAAGAATACAGGTTAATTTACTGTTTACGAATCCACCACAAAAGATTTATATTTGCAATATTTTTAATGAAAATATTTCTATATAGATGCCGTTTAAAATTTAATTCATCTTTGTTAAATTTATCGCTTTCAGACCCTTTGGGGAGACGGAACATAAAAATCTTCTATTGACGTATTCACCGAATTCTCGCATCAAAAGTGATGAAAATACACGGGAGAAATATTTAAGACATTCCTTAACAGTAGAAGAAGTTTCATATGACAAAGTTATGAACTTACAACACAGTAAGAAAGTGGCTCGAAAGATATCTTCTGATTACGTAAAAACTATTGACCAAATGGAGCAAAAGGCCGATAATTCGATTAGAAGCGTAGAGTACGCAAAGAATAGGCCTTCGATGTCAGTCTCGGCTTATCAAGCGAAGAATTTGAAATATGAACTTGAAAAGAAGAATGCGCAAGAAACAAACGAAGGGAAAGGTAAAGGTCCAATCCATACTATATTATACTATATATAATATTATAAATGCGAAAGTAACTCTGTCTGTCTGTCTGTTACTCAATCACGCCTTAACCACTGAAGCAATTTGCACGAAATTTGGTATAGAGATATTTTGATAGCCGAGAAAGGACATAGGCTACTTTTTACCCCGGGACATAGGATAGGTTTTATCCCGGAAATCCCACGGGAACGGGAACTATGCGGGTTTTTCTTTGACTGCACGGGCGAAGCCGCGGGTGGAAAGCTAGTGCTATATAAAACTAGAGATCATAAATATTTCCGGAAGATTTACATTATCACAATTCTTACGAATTGGTTTGTTATTGCAAGAATCAATATGCTTACAGCTTATGGTAAACAAAAATATTTTTGAAGCTTAAATTCGACGACGAATAATGCTTATAACAAAGAACTCCCTTCAATCCCATCCCAATTCATTAAATCCCATCCTAATTCATTAAAATAATAAAGCCCTAATTAATTTCCTGTCCCTACATACATTACCATATAAGACATAAGTTTCTATAATTTTTTTCTAAAATAAAGATTCAGTTTTTACCATTATGAAAACTTAATTGTCACTTTAATATAGTGTGCGTTACCCAGGCAAAATGTTTTGCTTTAGAGAGATGAGACTTAAACAAATAATTAGTGTATCATGAGGAGCAATTTGTTTACTAATAGCAAAATTTGTTTGAATTGTAGTTTTTAAGTTATTTAAGAAAAACAAATTTTGCTGGAGTAACGTTTGAAACGTTACCCAGGCAAAATCGTCTTTCAAAAATTAGTTTCAGCACGGAACCAAATACATGAATAGATAGCTTTTGTTGAGTAGTAAATGTTTATAAATAGCAAAATTTGTGTGTGGTATAGTTCTTTAGTTATTTAAGATTTTGCTGCGGTAACGTTTTGGGATTTCCCAGATCTCGAAAACGGCTCAACGCAGAAGTTTGAAAAAAATACCAATAAAAGACCTTAATTTGTTTAAATTTGTTTAATCATTAGTTTTTGATTTGGTTGACGTAAACCAATGTAATTAAATGGTTTCAAAAATCAGAAGAAGCGGGTTTACATGTAAACCAATACACTTATAACCAAATAAACAGCTGTAAAAAATACCCGTGGTTCGACGCTTGTTTACAGCAGACATTTTAGATTTCATACTTTACACGTTAAGAAGATAAAAACAAATTTGATTTATTTTAGACTGGTCGTACTTTAGCGATCGAATACGCAGTTCCCATAACATTAAGAAACATGGCATACTTTAAACAAATTATATTCATGAAAATTCTTTCCTGTTAATTTCAGCCTTGAATTACGGCTCTAATGAAAGTTATCTCAAAAACAAGAATATGTCAGCAATTCTCTAATAAGCCGACCAAATTGAAAAGGTCACGTAAAAGCGACTGCACCGTACGTACGGGTAATCTTCGCAAATTAGCAGCTTGGTAACCGATGTTTTGTACAGTTAAGCAGAAAAACGTTATTCGTGAAGCCGATTTTTTAATATTTTTTAAGTGCAGTACCATATTACACAATTTTTACTAGTTAATAAAAGTGTAATATCATAGTGTATAATTTATAGTGTGATTTAAATATTTATTAATAGTTGCAGATTCGTTATCTCGAGTCGCAACAATAAGTTGTCCCACTGATGAGAGATTACGCAGAACTTGATAAGGAACAACAACAAGATTCTTATAATATGTTACAATTATCTAATTCGAAAGACGCTACTAATAGGTTAAAGAAAATAATATTACCTGAAAGCGGTACATTTATTTATTGTAATATTTTAGATAATGATAAAATTAGACCCTATTTGACTGATTAAATTCGACGTATTGCTTTTGATAGTGTACATAATTTATGTCATCCCGAAATAAGGACTACACGTTTTAAGGACATCAAAACTATATATTTTGAGACCAAAGTTGAACGCGTCCGGTTAGACGAATTTCTTATACAACATTATAGTTTTATTAACGGAACCATAAAATTAAGCTCTAGTCAAATTTTACACGAGAATACTAAGAACAAAGAAGAACAGGCCTTAAAACTAAGAAACAAAAAGGAAAAACGCAAAACAAATTATGAGTATTTCTCACGAAAAATAGTAAAAATTAGAGACAAACACGAACAAAAACGAGATTCATTCTCAGCAGAGTTAATTATATCTGATTCTGCACCGAAGTCAGTTGAAAAAGAAGAAGAAGAAGAGAACCTAACTGATACGTCAGATTTTGATATTCAATCAATTTTTCAAAATAAACCTATAGAAGTTGAAAACTGGCGGGGACTTACCATACCCACTCCTAAATCAAAAAAAGCTACCTCCATATACATATTACAGAATGGTAACGTCGCATATTCTTATGTACACCAAAACAGGGTACTTATAACAAACACTTGTGCTTTTGATTCCCTCGCGCAAGCATTCGGTGTAGCTTATCAAGACAGGCCTGCTTTCAGAGAAAAGTTAAATAGTGCTAGCGATGATTTAACAACATTCATAAAAGTATTATCTAATACGAGAAAAACTTGCAAAAGATTATATGAACTTCGTGACAAACTATTGATTGACCTTTTTGATAAAACAAAGTCACAGCAAAATATTATCAGTTGTGAATGTAATATAACAATGATTTTAGAACAGGTATTCATGAGCAACATATACTTTTCTGCCACCAGACAGAGGTGTTGCTCAAATGACACATGCTCAAATGCATTACAACCAAAGAAAATTGATTGTAAATATATATCTTTAAATATAAATATTATAACACAAAAGGGTATTGACTTCTTGGAAGAATCTGCCACATCGTGTATTAATAATGATAATGTTTCACTGTGTCCTGTATGCGAGACAGGAAATGTATATTTTACATATGAATTAAAACCATTACTTTTCTTCGAACTACATGACATGTCTGTTAACCTGAATGATATACCCATTAATATAGAGTTAAATGGCCAACAGTATATGATTTTGGCAGTAATTGATTTTGACCCACCATCAAGTTCCACATTGATTGGACATTACAGAGCATACTGTTACAGAACGAAAACTCAACAATATGAATGTTACGATGATCTGTACTGTAAACTACAGAAATGCAAAAACTCCATAATGCCACATTTGATTATATATTCATTAGTGTAGGTAATTAAAACGTTAGAGACTGGAAGCATAAAACACATAATTTTATACGGTCCCAATGACCACACAAATTTTATTGAATTAGGTACGAATCTGTGATTATGAGTGATATTAGTAGTTATTAATGATAAAAACTGTACTGTTTCCTATATTTTTAAATAGGTACATAAGTGTAAAAGTTGTTTATTTTTTATATAATTGTTGGAAGATTTTTATTATATTGTTGTTTTCTCATTTAAAAGTTTTGTGATTATATACATTTTTTATAGAATATGCTCGAAACCGTCCCTCATAAGGGCAAGAAATATAGGCAAGCCGATAATACATATTTTGTAAAAAAAAACATTAAATGTGCTTTGCACATTACACACACAACGCCGACTCAATTCCAACTCAAGTCACACTGTGGTATTGAAATATGAGCTTTATGTCGTGTTACTTAGAGTGGATATTTCAACATTAAGTTAAAAGAAGGTTACGACGCTTTGACAATGATTGGTTCACGGGTTAATGAATCTTAACCATTTTATTATTTTAACTAACCTGACCAGAAAACTTTTGTATTCAACTGTACTAACAAAACATCTATATTATCCTGTTCATTTCAGATGGTTGCGCTTATGTATGGTGCGGTCGCTTTTATGTGACCTTTTCAATTTGGTCGGCTCATTAGAGAATTGCTGACATAATCTTGTTTTTGAGATAACTTTCATTAGAGCCGTAATTCAAAGCTGCAATTAACAGGAAGGAATTTTCAGGAATCATTTTAATTTGTTTAAAGTATGCCATGTTTCTTAATGTTATGGGAACTGCGTATTTGATCGCTAAAGTACGACCAGTCTAAAATAAATCAAATTTGTTTTTATCTTCTTAATGTGTAAAGTATGAAATCTAATATTTCTGATGTAAACAAGCGTCGAACCACGGGTATTTTTTACAGCTGTTTATTTGGTTATAAGTGTATTGGTTTACTTGCAAACCCGTTTCTTCTGATTTTTGAAACCATTTAATTACATTGGTTTACGTCAACCAAATCAAAAACTAATGATTAAACAAATTTAAACAAATTGAGGTCTTTTATTGGTATTTTTTTCAAACTTCTGCGTTGAGCCGTTTTCGAGATCTGGGAAATCCCAAAACGTTACCGCAGCAAAATCTTAAATAACTAAAGAACTATACCACACACAAATTTTGCTATTTATAAACATTTACTACGCAACAAAAGCTATCTATTCATGTATTTGGTTCCGTGCTGAAACTAATTTTTGAAAGACGATTTTGCCTGGGTAACGTTTCAAACGTTACTCCAGCAAAATTTGTTTTTCTTAAATAACTTAAAAACTACAATTCAAACAAATTTTGCTATTAGTAAACAAATTGCTCCTCATGATACACTAATTATTTGTTTAAGTCTCATCTCTCTAAAGCAAAACATTTTGCCTGGGTAACGCACACTTTAATATAATATCTTATTTATTAATTTATTTCTAAACGCAAGGATTACGATTGCCTGGTGATACTCCATTGTATTCCATGTCTGATGCAAGTAAATAATGCGGCCTGATGGAGGAACTTCTATAAAATACCCATTTGAAATAATTTTCATAACAATGTTTTCTATTAAATTTGAAGCTATATTAAATTTTATAAACTATTATATATGTATAAATTGTGATTTCATATTCTATAAATTTTAAATTTCACAAAACATGTGCGTTTTTTTATTTAAATCACAAAGTTCCTTTCCCAGGTACAGGATAGAAATGAAAAAACATATTTTTTTTTCAAACAGAAAATATATTTCCATGCTAGATTTTTAGACATATTTACTTTTAAATACATGTAAAAGTTCGTTTAATAAATTGATAAAAACCGGTTACTTGTATTATTCACATACAGAGTAATGAATCAAATAATAAATAAAATGAGAAACATTTCAATAACACTGTAATTGCACATAAAAATTTCCATCACAATATTAATATTAATACTACAAGGTACGCGATACGGCTACATTATAACCAATGTACACTTAACGTGAAAATATGGTCGTACAATATGTACCTATTTTCATACCAAATGTACAAAATATTCATAAGTCTCACTCCCACTTCCCGCTGCGACTGTACAAAACCTTTTACGTAATATTGTACTTAACTGTACAATGTACTGAGCATTATTTGAATTTATGTACATTCACCTACACAATTCATTCTTACATACAAACTGTTAAATCTAATGGCACACGTGTAGATTTCAGCGTCGGATATTTGTAAAAACGTATAGTGTACTAACAATTTGTATGCTATATTATTATATGTGTTTCATGATATCGATGCCAATAGCTAACTATTTACACTCCACTATTATATACACTTTATATTGATCCACGTTTAAGATTCGTAACATCTAGTACCCCAACTTTTAAGACACTTCATCCCTAAGTTTATCAATTCTTTACACTACCATACAAATTTTCTATAAATGATAGCATTGGAGCTAATTAAAAATGTATACCAACTTATATAGAGTATAGACATAAACAATAACAAGATCCTAACGGTAAATATCTAGGAAATATAAGGAAAAAGAGAAGCGATACTTTATGTGTATTATTGGTAGAATAATTTTAGACTTTATTGCAAAGGTAATAAGAGTCAACAAGATACTCCGGCGTGTGTATTATACAAGTGTACATATTATTACATGCTACTATTCTTAATATAGATTGATATATAGAGCAAAAACATTTGCGAGCAAGTGGTTTAAGATGTGTACCACTTTCATGCGCACAGTATATAAAATAAAATTAAAAAAAACCTGAATAACCTTTCAGTCCTTCTCTTCTATGCATCAACGAAATATCGCTTCCCTACAACCCTATTCTAAAAGAAACATTCGTACCACGTCTAATCTATTCCATTTCTAGCTAGTGACCGTGACCGTGACCATGACCGTGGCCCATCATAGCGTAACCGTTGACTTGTGGCGCTCTGTTGTTGTTGTTGTTGTTGTTCTGACCGTCAGCGTTGTTGTCATTGTTGTTCCCGTTACCGTTGTCGTTTCTCGCTTCGAGTTGTTGCTGCCACATTGATGCGTAGAAACCGCCTTGCGCTAGTAGCATTTCATGGCTGAAAATTAAGTATTTTATTTTACTCTTTAATAACTCAAGCCCCGGAATCACAGACACAATAGAAAATCTATTGTGTCGTGGCCCGATCGGGCCGTTCAGGGCTCAATGGGTTAACAGATATCAGACAAAATTTCTGACGAACAGGAAACATTTCAATTCGTTTATGAGGGAATTAAATTCTATATCACTATAAAACCAGCTGTCATAAAGTAGACGTAGGAATTAATAAATAATTAAAAGGTTATGATGTTTTGTCTGAGAATGTGTAGCATATTTTAGCCGTTTCAAATAGTAGTGTAATAATCAAATGCAAAATTCAAAAATTGACGAAAAATCGTTGTATGGTATTTCATATAAAAATATGATACGATTTTTCATATAGGTATTTAACAAAATTTTTAATGATATTTGTTACAAATAAAATAATTGCTATAAGTTGAGGGTACTTACTTTCCTCTCTCAATAATTTCCCCATCTTTAAGTACTAGAATTTCATCTGCGTGGATTATAGTTGACAATCTGTGCGCTATTATTAATGTAGTACGGTTTGCACACACACGTGATAAAGCCGCCTGTAATAAAAATTATAAAATCAATAAAAATAAATATTATGAATTGTAATGATATTAATATTTATTATACAAAGAAAACTTGCATTAGAACTGTATGTTTATACTTACGTTACATTTCTAAAAATCTTATTTATGATAGAAGATGTCACTCAATGTTAATAAGGGGCCGTTCATAAAATACGTTCGCATACAAGGGGGGGGGGGGTGTTCGCGAGTATGACTAGATGTGACAAGGGGGGACAGGGGGTCTACGGCAGCGTGACGTTCGCCGTTCATTAAAAATTTTTACTGATTTTATTCGTTCTCTCGACTTTTTTTTTTCAATTTTGTAATGATAGAAGTCATTTATTTCGTATTAGTAAATATACAGATATTTAAATGTATATATATTTATTACAATAAATTGTAACTTGACATATTTATTTTTTTCAACATGAGCGCTAATATTTAAATTTTATTACATAAATAAAAAAATAAATTTTCTAATATCAAAATTTGTTATCAATCAAAATTTATTATGTTTAGGGGGGGAGGGGTCTTAGTTTTTGTGACGATATATTTGCGATATATTGCATATATTTTCTCACAGAAAGTGTGACACAGCGTGACAACCGGGGGGGAGGGGGTCATAAAACGTTAATTTTAGTGTGACATATTTTATGAACGGCCCCTAAAAAAATAAATAAAATTATAATAATATTAAATAATCTGACCTGAATATTCCTCTCCGTATTGGTGTCGAGCGCTGACGTGGCTTCGTCCAACAGCACAATAGCTGGATCTTTGAGCAACGTTCGAGCTATAGCTATTCTTTGCTTTTCACCACCACTCAAACGTAGACCACGTTCGCCAACCTGTCAGAATTATATTGTATGTCAGAAATCTTTCTTATATATAAAAATGAATCGCAAAATGTGTTGGTAAGCGCATAACTCGAGAACGGCTGAACCGATTTCGATAATTCTTTTTTTATTATATTCCTTGAAGTACGAGGATGGTTTTTATGTAGAGAAAACGTAAATATGTACCACGGGCGAAGCCGGGGCGGACCGCTAGCCACTTGCCAAGTTAGGTGTGAAAGGGATAAAAAAACATACAGGCGTCATTCAAGGTCATATTTTCTTGTTACAAGTTAATGTTCATACTGAAATCTCCAGTGTATTAGATATAAGCTTCTTGGTCATATCTATCTACTACACTGTACAGTATAAGATAAATTATATTTATAATAAGCTTGCTTTAGTCTTAGTTAAAAATGATTACCTGTGTATCATATGCATCAGGGAATGTAAGTATTCTGTCGTGAATGTCAGCATTCTTCGCCGCCGCTATGACATCCGCTGAGGAAGCGCCCAATCTTCCATACTGGATATTGTACCTGACAAAAAAACATATTTTAAAACACGTATTTTAAAAATACATTCGAGAAATTGCAGTATAAAAATGGACAAATGCAAATTGATTATGTAAAATGCATAGGGGAGTTACAAGTCCGGAGTAGTTAAAACAAAAAGTATTCTCTCTAATCTTTTTTCTTAGAATTTTCAGTTTCACTATATGCGTTATTTTGTTTTTTACATATACAGTACACACACAGATTGGTTATGGTTTTAGAGTCATATTATCCGTCGATGGTGACAGTCGAAACGTATGAATGAACATATCAGCGCATGCGGTAGATGCCCGCTGACTTGTCAGCGGGCATCCGCAACGCGCTTCGACACCTCATAGCCATCAGTATCGCTACTATTATTACGCTAGCGATAGCTACACAATAACAAATTTCGACTTCGAATTTTAACCACATCATAAAGTATTAACTTGAGTAGTATAAGTGAAGTTATAAGTATTAAAATTGTGTACGTGTAAGATATAAGCGTTGATCATACCGAGGACATCTAATTTTGTTTTTTGGTAAAACGTCTCAGTGCCCACGATACAGGCTTGCCTAGTGTGGGTACTATAGGTAATCCTTTTTTTTTAATAAACCTAGATTAAGCCAATATGTGTAAAGCGTGCAACGTCAATCAAAGTGCATCTGTGTAAAAACATATGGTTTTTAAATAAATATATTTTTCATTTTCATTTTTTTTCAGTATACTCAATCCACCACTGTCCGCTTCACCCGCAACTTCCTTCCGCGTACGGTGAAACTGTGGAACGATTTGCCACCTGCGGTGTTCCCGAACAACTACGACATTGTGGCCTTCAAGAAAAGAGCTTATTTGTCCATAAAAGGCCGGCAAAGCACCTGTAACACTTCTAGTGTTACAAGTATTTATGGGCGGTGGTGACCACTTAACATCAGGTGGCCCATCTGCTCCTTTGCTTGCTGACATAAAAAAAAAAATCATGATCTTTTACGGCTCAGCGCACTCACCTTACGGTGTTGTTGAACAGCACGGTGTCCTGCGGCACGACGCCGATGTTGGCCCGCAGCGAGGCCTGCGTGACCGTGCGCACGTCCTGTCAGCGCACTCACCTCACGGTGTTGTTGAACAGCACGGTGTCCTGCGGCACGACGCCGATGTTGGCCCGCAGCGAGGCCTGCGTGACCGAGCGCACGTCCTGTCAGCGCACTCACCTCACGGTGTTGTTGAACAGCACGGTGTCCTGCGGCACGACGCCGATGTTGGCCCGCAGCGAGGCCTGCGTGACCGAGCGCACGTCCTGTCAGCGCACTCACCTCACGGTGTTGTTGAACAGCACGGTGTCCTGCGGCACGACGCCGATGTTGGCCCGCAGCGAGGCCTGCGTGACCGAGCGCACGTCCTGTCAGCGCACTCACCTCACGGTGTTGTTGAACAGCACGGTGTCCTGCGGCACGACGCCGATGTTGGCCCGCAGCGAGGCCTGCGTGACCGAGCGCACGTCCTGTCAGCGCACTCACCTCACGGTGTTGTTGAACAGCACGGTGTCCTGCGGCACGACGCCGATGTTGGCCCGCAGCGAGGCCTGCGTGACCGAGCGCACGTCCTGTCAGCGCACTCACCTCACGGTGTTGTTGAACAGCACGGTGTCCTGCGGCACGACGCCGATGTTGGCCCGCAGCGAGGCCTGCGTGACCGAGCGCACGTCCTGTCAGCGCACTCACCTCACGGTGTTGTTGAACAGCACGGTGTCCTGCGGCACGACGCCGATGTTGGCCCGCAGCGAGGCCTGCGTGACCGAGCGCACGTCCTGTCAGCGCACTCACCTCACGGTGTTGTTGAACAGCACGGTGTCCTGCGGCACGACGCCGATGTTGGCCCGCAGCGAGGCCTGCGTGACCGAGCGCACGTCCTGTCAGCGCACTCACCTCACGGTGTTGTTGAACAGCACGGTGTCCTGCGGCACGACGCCGATGTTGGCCCGCAGCGAGGCCTGCGTGACCGAGCGCACGTCCTGTCAGCGCACTCACCTCACGGTGTTGTTGAACAGCACGGTGTCCTGCGGCACGACGCCGATGTTGGCCCGCAGCGAGGCCTGCGTGACCGAGCGCACGTCCTGTCAGCGCACTCACCTCACGGTGTTGTTGAACAGCACGGTGTCCTGCGGCACGACGCCGATGTTGGCCCGCAGCGAGGCCTGCGTGACCGAGCGCACGTCCTGTCAGCGCACTCACCTCACGGTGTTGTTGAACAGCACGGTGTCCTGCGGCACGACGCCGATGTTGGCCCGCAGCGAGGCCTGCGTGACCGAGCGCACGTCCTGTCAGCGCACTCACCTCACGGTGTTGTTGAACAGCACGGTGTCCTGCGGCACGACGCCGATGTTGGCCCGCAGCGAGGCCTGCGTGACCGAGCGCACGTCCTGTCAGCGCACTCACCTCACGGTGTTGTTGAACAGCACGGTGTCCTGCGGCACGACGCCGATGTTGGCCCGCAGCGAGGCCTGCGTGACCGAGCGCACGTCCTGTCAGCGCACTCACCTCACGGTGTTGTTGAACAGCACGGTGTCCTGCGGCACGACGCCGATGTTGGCCCGCAGCGAGGCCTGCGTGACCGAGCGCACGTCCTGTCAGCGCACTCACCTCACGGTGTTGTTGAACAGCACGGTGTCCTGCGGCACGACGCCGATGTTGGCCCGCAGCGAGGCCTGCGTGACCGAGCGCACGTCCTGTCAGCGCACTCACCTCACGGTGTTGTTGAACAGCACGGTGTCCTGCGGCACGACGCCGATGTTGGCCCGCAGCGAGGCCTGCGTGACCGAGCGCACGTCCTGCCCGTCCACCAGCACCGCGCCCTCGTTCACGTCGTAGAAACGGAATAGGAGACGCATTATCGTGGATTTACCGGCTCCGCTTGGACCCACCTATGGAAATGGTTTTAAGTCAAGTTTAGCATATAGTTAACTCGTATAAAGAATCGTTCGCGAAAATTTTTATAAGTACTTCTGAACAATCTACTGTTCTAAAAACTGCTGAAATGTCAAAGTTTGAAATCTACTATCTCCTGTTGGAGAAACAAATTTTATGTTTGAGATGGCTAGTAGTCCCTGCGTCTGTGACGCGTCATCGTGCCTTCGTATTGGTTGACGCTACGTTAACGTGTTCGCACGCAACCTCAGTTTAACCTTAGTTCTGCATTGTATAGATTAAGAGCAAACAAAAAAACCGTTTTTACATACAAACGTAGTCCCCTGTTTCCTCCCTGGATTGTGCCACTAGAGCAATATATTTTTTACTATTAATCTATGGTAACTTTAGCCATGTTCCTACGTTTTCTTTTTTGTCATATCTTAATTATTAAAAAAGTTATGAATCTTTTAAAACGTAAGAAATAGGACAGATTTTCCGTTATGTTCCGTTTTCCATAAAACTAATTTTTAAACATTATATAAAAAAAACCAAAACGTAGGAACATAGCCTATACTTTTCTCTACTAATTTATGAAAAAAGTAATTAAATCGGTCCAGTATTGGAGGAGGAAACAGGGGACTACGGAACGTCGAATTTGCGTAATTTTCCTAGGTATTTTCGGCCGAGCTGCAGTTGTCCCTGTCGCGCTCTACGGGGGAGGCTTGAGCCATAGCGCGACAGCAATAGATAATAGGAAAACCTAATTTGAATTCTCTCACTCGTTTTGTTGGCTCTTAAGCACGCACTTTTGTACGCATTGTGATTATGGAAAATTAAACATTTATTTCTCTTCAACACCCCAAATTTCAATATTATGCTTAACATAATTTTGTTGATAGGAAAGGGAATATTTATAAGTTATTTATACAATAATGACGGATAGTGAATAAATTTAAAAAATATATTAAATAATATGAAAAATAGCTCAAAACTAAATTAACGTTATTTAAAAACTCACCAACGCAACAGTAGACCCCGGTGCAACTTTAAAGCTAATATTATTCAGCACCAATCTCTCCGGGCCATAGCCAAAGGACACGTGTTTGAATTCAATACCACCGCGACGGACGAGCAACTCCGGGGCTCCGAGCGCGTCTTTCACATCCGAGTCCACACGCATTAGGTCGAACATGTTCTCCATGTCCACGAAGTTCTTTTGTATCGCCCTGTAAGAGTAATTAGTGGTATAATTAAAGGTAGTTCTACAATTAAAGGTATATAAATGTTATAGATTTTCCTTTAAGAGACTTTCCTCGAGAATTTTACAGCAATTAAAACTTAAGTTTTTTTTATCATAAATTATTAATCGGAAGTGTCTCAATGAGTACTTATTTACTATACCAGTTTGCTTATATTTCGCTATACAATTAACGTTAAAAACATCAGGAAAAATGGCGATACCGCTAAGAGAAGTAAGCTGAAATGCTAGTTAACAGCATAATTAACTACTTTTAAAAATAATCAACAATATATCTCACCTATAGTAAGTTCCAAACCAGTTCAACGGTACATACAACTGCACGATATAGGATGCGAATAAAACATAGTCTCCGACCGTCAACTCATATGTACGTACAACCATGGACACCGCTAACAATGAACCAGCCAGTAAACCTGCAAAAAGAATTTTTTTTAACTATACTGAAAATTAATCATTTGTATAGCGAGATTAATAAAAAAGTATATTGTTGACTCTTGGACTATTTTCATTTCAACTTTCATCCAACTCGTTACTCGTGGTTTTAGTCGTTAAAGCGTAACAGACATACATACGACGGACTTCCGCATTTATAATATTAAGTATGAAAAATTAATTTTAATAATATTATATAACAAACTTTTGTGGCCAATTAATAGTGTCGTAATAGTATTTTGACGCCGTATAATATTCAAATTAAATTCAGATTGTTGAATACATTATACATATACATATACATATTAAATATATTTGCCTAAATTTCCCTAGCTAAAAAAAATAATAGATTCTTAATTACATGTTTAATCATTATTTCAAATAAAATTTTATTACACGGGCACTGGTTTAACTTATTATTAATTTTAAAACAAAAGTGGTAAAATGGGCAGCATTTAAATACATTATTAAAGAAAACCCAAAATATACTATTTATTATACAAACAAATATTCAACACAAGTATTTTAATAAATAAACAATACAGTAATTAAATAGATCTTAAAATAGACAATTCATAAATGCAATGTTTGTAAACAAATATCTTAATCACTTAATAATTATGTAATGTGCTATGTGAGGTAACAAATTGCATTACAATAATTGTTAAGATAAATGGCAAATTAATTATTATGTGCAGTTAATTTATCGACTTACATATTTACATTTTTATACACTTACCAGTGCATATGATAATATTCTGCATTGTGTTCAGAATGTTCAAGGTAAGCAACGATTTGAATTCTTCTTTCTGAAATAAATAAATTTGCTGTGAGTTCTGAGAAAAAAAATAACTCAATTTTTGTAGTTATATTTTTTTTAAATACCCAATAAAATTTTTGTCGAAATTCACCGAAATTGTAAACTTTATCAGTAATTACTTAAGAGTACTTGAATCAGTAATCAACTATGAATGAAGAACCAACATAAAAGTATCCAGTAGACATTATATATTGCAAGGAATAAAAACTTGTTTTCATACAGGTCTATTCAACCATTTCTAAGTGATCGATAAACAAACAAAGAAACGTCCATAGGGTACTTTACCTGATAATGTACAATAGCATCTCTATAAGACAAAACCTCATACGATTCAGCTCCATAGTACTTCACGGTTTCGTAATTAAGAAGTGAATCTACGGACCGAGCCTTTTGTTCATTGTCAGCTAGATTCATACGCCTTTGGAATTTCGTCCGCCATTCTGTTACCGCGATTGTCGCAACTGAAAATTAGCATTTATTTATTAGCAGCGAAATTTATAATATATATGTACTTATTCAGTTATTCATGAAATAGAATTGAACATCCGAAGGGTGCTTAGGCAGATTATCGATATTTTGCTATTAGAATAGCCATGTTCTATATATAGTTCGCTGGTTGGTAAATTGCGATTTTAATCATTAATATTTTTTTGTGAAAATGTGTACTATTCTTGTTTTTTATACTTAAATCTTATTCGGCGTAATAAATAATTGTTTAATCAACACTACTAGTTACTACAGCAGATAACTTACGTATATAAAGCAGCATAGTAGAGAAGACAATAACACCGAACCACACATTATACTGGGACACAAAGTACACCACAGCCACCAGAATGTCCACCAACGTTGGTGTAATAGAGAATAGAATATATGACAATAAGTTGTCTATGGAATCCGTTCCTCTATCCATAACTCGCAGAACCTCTCCCGTCTTGCGAGACAAGTGCCATTTGAGAGGCAGGTCGTGGAGGTGCCTGAATAACTCTAACTGGAACAATGTCAGTTTGTTAATTTTTATACAGATAATGTAAAAATATTTGGGAATCGTGAGGTGATGGTGTTATGTTCTATTAATATACATAGGCTTTACTTTAATTTAGGATATAGAAAAAATTTGGAGGTCAAAGATATTGAATAAATATGACCATCAACCAAATTGTTATTTGTTGGTAATTCAAAATTCAAACTTCTTTAGGAAAAACCTACTTAAATGAATAAAATGTTAAAATTGACTTAAATTACAGAACGGGTAATCGTAAAAGCTTGCTCTATCAAAGTTATCACAATTGCTAATAGCTACTAAAAATTTACGTAAAAATAAAATAAA
Source organism: Colias behrii (assembly GCA_029959065.1). Classification (NCBI taxonomy): domain Eukaryota; kingdom Metazoa; phylum Arthropoda; class Insecta; order Lepidoptera; family Pieridae; genus Colias; species Colias behrii. Next base: position 5,398,160 of record JARWMC010000013.1, read on the forward strand.
GAATTATACCAAATCTTACCTGCAACTCCCTAGTAGTGTACTGCTGTACCCTAATCCATAGGAACGATCGGAGGTTGTTCAGGAAGCCCATACCTCCAGTACCACCGCCTTGCAGGAACTTGAAGAGCACGTATATCACCACCAGGTCCCATCGAAACTCGAGGGGCGGTATTGATAGACTGTTCACTGGGAGAATTGTTTATATTAATGTCGTAATATATTACAATAAGAAAGCGAAATCCCAATGGGATTGACTATTATATGAAGATATGGATGAATTTTGCTTAGATAAATAAAACACCCTGATAAGTATTGCTTATAATAATAAGGTTTTGAACAGTATTCGGTAAAAAATTACGAAACAATGTAGTAAGTACCTCAAGGAAGTGGTGGTATATTGTAAGGTGTACATTTGCTATACAAAAAAATGTCAAGAATATAATGTATTTAATAAAGAACCAATATAAATCAAGACTAAACATCGGTTTTTACGATGATTTGATACCACAACAAACCAAGTGTGACCTAAATCCTGCTAAATACATGCAATATAATACGGACTGCTAACCTACAGAAACACTACAAGCGTACATTGTCGGTTATATTCATAATTCCTAACCTATTTTTTTCGCAATTCTTATCGTTTTCCTACTACATATATATTATTAATAGACTTATTTAAAAATTATTATTATAAAAAATTCTCAAAAAAGTCATTGTACACAACGTATCGTATAAATAAATTTTGTATTCATAATAAATTCATAATAATTCTTTATTTAGATGTATTTTTAAATATAAAAAAATCTAAAATCAAATTGAAAAAATGTAGGTAGTTAATTTGCTAATTTATAATAACTGGTTTTGTTTCATTGAAACCAGAAATCAAAAAAGAGACAGGCTGAATTTAAATGGGGGTCTGCATTAATAATAACTCATTGCGGTTGTTTTTTCCACGTGTTTTATTAACAGATTATTATTAGATTTCGAATAATACTATTAATTTTTAAAATTGTACAATGGAAGTATTAGGTAAGAATAACGTGCGTTCCCTATGGGCCCTTAGTAGGTGAAAACGGCAAAATGGACTGTTATCTATGAGCTATAAATTGAAAATAATAAAATATTGAAGTTTTTTTGCACTGAAATTTCTAATATGTACCTATTACAGAACGTATGTGTGATGGGATGACTGTTTCCAAAACACGATTGGAAAAATTTTGCTCGATAAAAAAAATCCTGAAGTTACCTCTAAAATATCATATAAATGATATATGACGATAATAATTCGTATAAAATCACAAATACATAGGTCACAAATACCTTCTCGATTTCGTGACTGTTTTAGATTTAGAAAATACTAAATATTTTCATTCACTTTTTGATAAAAATAATATAAGTAAGATTTTTAGTTTCGAGCACGTTGATTCCATACTAAACGCGGACCCCCTCACCCCAGTGCCGGTGTAAGGGCCACTGACACCCCGGGCGAAAATATTGTGGCGCCCACTTGAGGTGTTCTGAAGGTTTGCACCAGGAGAGGCAAGAGACTCCAACTTCAGATCTTGGCGCCCTCCAGAATTTGTCGCCTTGGGCCATCGCCCCCTCTCGCCCTCCCTAACGCCGGCACTGCCTCACCCCTCACCTCAGGCGCGAATAGCTGAATTTTTGCTGACCGCCTAACCCCTCTTAAAGTATGAGGATGGTTCTTATGGAGAGAAAACGTAAACATGCATCACGGGCGAAGCCGGGCCGGATCGCTAGTTACCTACTAAATAAAGTTAATTGATTTACAAACGAGATACACATTACATTATGTCTGAAATATATTACACCAAGGTCACCTACTATTAAAACACTGCTGTAAGAATATCAATATTCGCGAATCTTTTCCTGTTTCTTTAAAAAATTGTTACTGGAATACGTATTTATAATTTTCTCTTATCATATATTTGCTAATTAGCATATTATACTCAATATATAGTTTTGAAATCAATTGAATTTATATCCAACAATATTTTAATAACTTACATCTTAAAAAAACGGATGATTTTTTTGCATAAATTGTAATAGTAAAAATCAAATATATAAATTAATTTAAAATCATAAAACCCGATCGCTGATAAGCAATAACGCATTCTCGAGATACAATTGTTTTTTTATTGATTTTTTGCAGCCCGCCTTTGTGTTTCATACATTTTTAGAGTGATAACATCAAGTTTTTTGTATGTACATCAAACATTTGAGTACCTAACATCATTTAGGTACACAAATATGATATTAATTAATCAATTGAAACTTTTATTAAATATTCGGTAAATCAGCCAGAGCACGATGTATATTATCAAAAATACTTGAGTGATTCAACTAAAATTTCTTAAACAAAATTAACTCGAACTCATGCCATTTCCACTTCCAGAAAAGGATCGATACAGCGAACAGAGGAAAAAAAGTATTCACCACATTCTAAAGTATAAAACCGCGTGCCAAACACGTTTCTCCCGATTATGAAGGTCAGACGGTTTTGATAAAACCGTTTTTTTTACTATGTTCGCGAATTTTTTTTTTAATACGCGAAAGATACACCTGACCCCGACTATTCCTTACGAACAAGCACTAAGATAAATGACCATTACGATAATGCGATAACCCCTTGCTATTTTACGTGCCTATGTAAACAACGGACCCACGAAATTACTGATATCTATATAAAAGATAATGTCTTTTCGACGGTGAGGTACGTGATGAGTACAAGTGGTCTTCAATTTTGGTTTCTTATAGTTGATTATGTTCTATAGCAATTAGAGTATAATGAACGAATTAAACTTCGCATTGTTTAGATTATGGGTACAGTTTGATAATTGATACAACAGATATCATTATCCTTGACAATAGATACATTACATAAATATACATAGATTCGCGTGAAGTAATAGATACTGAACAATTGAAGAATTACTCACCGATAAGTTTATTATAGATGGGAACATACAAATTGATGACTCTTCCAGCAATTAGAGCCAAAATACATATAAGCACATAGATTTGCAACCATAGACTATTCTTTGGCCAAAGGAAAGGTAAAAGTGTTCGCAATTTGCTAAACACATTCCGAAATGTAGATCTGTTTTCGTCCTGCGAAGAGATTAATTAAATTACTTGCAATTTTTAGTAGACATTGCATGAATAATTTAGGATTAAATAAGAGTGTTATCGATTGTGACTGGCATAATAATTGTGGTATTGATAAATTATAATATAATCGTTTGTAATAAAAAGCCAATTATTATGTTTTAATATTATCATAATTATATAGGTAATAATGCAAATAGTTTTTTTAGAGAACTTAAAATTAAATGACTACCTGCAGTTCCGGATAAAGTATTAACATTGTCATACCGCAATTTTAAATTAACTAAAGATATGAACAAATCGTAGAAACAATATTGTAGGGAATACCTTTTTTATTAAATATTTTTCAGGTTGTATAGTACCATAATAATTTTGATATGGACATGACATCTTAAAACTAGATCATTAAAATAATATCTACAAAAATTCTATTGCATATTATGACATTGTCACAGTTGGCGAAAATCTTCTAAAAATGGATGTCATTATAAAAATCCTGTGATAAAAATAACATAGACAGTGTTAAAAAAAATAGGTAGGATATAATGTATTATACAGCCACGAATATTCCGCAGGTGATCTTATTAAAAATTATTATCAGTGCATAATAATTCCGCCAATATTTTATTATTATATATCTAATATTATAGCTAACACTATGATCACTGCCAACATTAACAATTCAAAATGCCTATCACATCCTATTTATAACAATTCAAGTTCACTAATATAATATTTTCTTACCCTTGGAAGTAAATTCCTTCTATTACCATCTTCTCCTTCAAGATATTCGAACTGGTGCATAATACCAGGAGCCTTCATTCCCAATATGAACATGATCATACAAGACACATATCTCCCTACGAATAATGCCATTTCCAAGCGATCTTGGAGGCTGAAATTATAAATTAGTAAATATAGAGAAATTAATAAATGCTGAAAAGATATATCATATCATCATTGTAGGTACATACTTCTTTAGATGCCACCACCATCCTTCCTTATTAAGATTTAAGAACGATAAGTTCTCGGACACGAATATCATAGCCCAAAATACGAGCAAAACGAATCCATGTCCCCTCGGTGGCACTGAAGGCAACAAAAATCGCCTCTCAAGCGACGCCAAGTACGCTGACAGCGGAAAAACTATAAGATTCACCACCAACGCTACGATCTGAAAGATTGATGATGCTTAAATTGGGATTTATTATCTGAGACAAAAGTAGGCTTTCAGATAAGGACTAGGTCCTTATTATTTAAGTATAATAATAAATCAAGGAGTGTCTGGTGAACTCATCAGCTAATTGAAAAAAGCATTGAAAAATTGTATGAGAACCCATTTTGACTAAACCGGTGTTTATCAGTTATTTAACGTTTCTGGTTCAGATAATTTTATATTTAATTCAAAGATTGCTTTTTATGATATTTTTACACATTCTTGTTCGCTATCCGCCGATATGTTTGACGAAACATTCGTATACGAATGTCGAAGCAAACCACTGTTCACAAATTCGTCTTCCGTCTGATTACGTACGAAAAACCGATCTACGAACCGGCAACACAAATTCGCAAATCTCAAGGCGAATAGCGAGTGCACTGTTTAAATATGCGTATTTTTTATTTACCTACCTCACTATTTGCAAAAATGTGTGAATGTACCATTGAAGAATATGTCAATTATTAAATTTTGTAATAAATTTTTATTTTAATAAAACAAACTCGTTTTTATGCAGTAATAACTAGAAAAAAATCTCTAAGAGATAAAAAATAGCATAAACACCGCATGGAGATATTAATACGGGTAGAATATAAAAACGTTTAAATTCTTGATCAACTGTATATATTATGTGCACTATAAAATGCCAAGGTAATCAACGTATTTATTCCTTATGTTGTGGTTTTACATAGTAACGGATTTAGTTCGTGTTGTATTATGAATAAAAAACGCTTTTACTGAAATTATAGAATAGATTATGTGTTTTTTAGGTAGGTAAATATTCAATTGATGTACATTAGAACAAGTGTGAAAAATGATTGCAGTGTTGTGAACATGTATATAAAAATATTTTACCTATATGTTACATGCAATGCAGTGATATGAACATCTTAATTATAAATCATTAAAAGAAAAAAAAATAAAGATACAATCAATGTTGTAAAACATTAACTATTCAACCACACAGACGTGATAAAGAAATGGATCATTAAAAAAATTATAAGCAGGTTCCATTTGAATATTCACTACTAATGTTGCCCGGTTTCGCGCCATTTCGACACAGCCGCCAACTTTGTATTACCATAAATTATTCCGGTATAGTGGCGCGTGCTGTAGTTTATTGCTATCACTAATTAATTCTATTGACCAGATATGTTTTTTTTGAAATCTCTTAAGGCAGCAGATCTTATTAGAAACTAGCTTCCGCTCTAGATCTGTTCAGGTAGAATTTTTTAAATATTTTAAGCTATTGCATAGTTTCTATCGCGGGCCTTGAGCGCGGGGACCGAATCCAGAAATTCCGTAACGAAAATAACCTCACGCTCCCCACTCCGACGGGCACGGAGGTGTGGCTTGAAGGCATGCTATGCAATAGCTTTACCGCGGCAGTCCCCGAGTGCCACACGTCTTTTTTATTTGTTATAACCCTAATCGAAGCAGGAACAAATCCAACAAATCAAGTCATTAAAATTTAAAATTGGTTAAGTTGTTTCTGATTTATAAGTGTCGTAAGTCATACCAATTCTAGTTATTATAAACAGATAGTTTGATAAGTGACACTATGTAAAATAAAATATAAGCTACTAGCTTTCCGCCCACGGCTTCGCCCGCTTTGTCTAAAACATAATAAATTATATACTAAAACCTTCCTCTTGAATCACTCTATCTATTAAAAAAAACCGCATCAAAATCCGTTGCGTAGTTTTAAAGATTTAAGCATACATAGGAACATAGGGACAGAGAAAGCGACTTTGTTTTAATTTTATACTATGTAGTGATACTGAATCATAAGTCATAACTTATCAATATGTTATATTAACATGCACCTTATCTACTTTTATATTATTGTTCATGTTCATTATATAATAATTTTATGTAGTTACTTAATCATATAATAATTTTACTGAAAATAGTAAACTATATGACAAGCATGACTAAAAAAGTACCTATACAATGTTGCTCTAATCTAGTAAGTACATACCATATATCCATAGATATGTCCTCCTTCAAACATAAAGGCCTGAAGCAGAAACCTTATCACAGCTAGTACTGGCACAAATAATGTGAAAAATAGTTGAACTAGAAACAATTTTGATGACCTAACATCCATAACTTCAGTAGCATAGCTGTAAACAAATTGTATATCATAACTCACATCTAATATAAGACAATATGTAAAAATGTAAATTAAACAAATATTGTGTGACCAAGTACATAAATAATTATCAAATTTAGGGCCGATTTTTCAATCGAATAACGTATAAAACTACCATTTTAAAAACATATTCTAATTGCCCGTATTTGACAGTTTACATGACATTTTAATATTATCGTGTAATACTTTATTGGACGGATAAGTTTTATCCAAGCATTGAAAAATCGGCCCTTAGTGAATAACAATTTTTGCTTCCAGCAATTCATATTTTACAGCTTAACCCATTGAGCCCCGAACGGCCCGATCGGTCCAGGACACAATAGATTTTCTATTGTGTCTGTGATTCCGGGGCCTGAGTTATTAAGAGTCTTAATAGATTTTTATTAGAACAAGCATTACAAAAAAAATTGGCGGTTGGCAACTTGAATAAATTTAAAATTCAAATATTCTGTTCAAGGTCATATGTATATAAAACTTTTAAATAAATATACTTGTCTGTAAAAATTAAATAACTAATCATTTTAAATTTGTAGAATTCAGTATGAGCAACATCACAATTTCTAAATGTTGTGAAACAGGTATCATATTGATTACCGCAGTATGAACAAATAAACATTATGTGTGATAACATTAAACTCACGTTTGGATGATACACTATCCAATCAAGATATTATTTATCTGTTTGCAAATTCTATTTCTATACATATTCTGTTACAATTATATGCCAAAAAATAATATTGACTAAGTACATCAATTGTTAAAAATTCATTTTGGAGTACTTAGTAAAAAAATAAATTGCTCTATAAATTACAGAGTAAAAAGAGATCAATTGTAAGATACTGTGAACTCTATCGTTAGGTAAACTATTTTGAATTCATAAAAGAACATCAATTTTAGATGAAATACAAACACAAACATAAAGATTTAAAAGTGGAAATACATACCGTTTATACATAATGATTTGAATAACACCAAATATGAGGAGAAACACTCCTATAAAGGCTGCACTAGCTGTTTCCATAAAACATTGTGAAATCCCATGGTCCACCCATATCTCACCCAATGTTACGTTCGGCGGACAATACTCCATTGTAAAGTCTACAATAATAATTATATATCCATTAAAATATCGTTTAATATGTGCCTATTTAACAAAAAATTAACATCAACGTGACCTGACAACTCACTGAATAAAGATTTGAAACGTCGAACATAAAACAAACTTCGTTATTACCGGCAAGAATGTAATTCTTCCTTTTACATAAAACTTTATTAGAAATGAACGACGAAGACGCAAAAAAATTGACGCATAAATAAATACGAATTCAATATATTATGAAGATCACTTTTGAAATTGACATAAGTAAATACCTTATCGAAAATCCTTAATCACGCTCTGTACTGAATAAATAATACATGTGTGGAGATTCTGCAAATAATAAAATGTTCATTCAAATTAATTTACACCTGAGAATGACATTTTGGGCATATTATGTCATATGATATGTCACTTGGTCAGATGTCTAAATTTTTGACATTGATATATTATCATAGACAAATTATAATAGTTCTGACTTGGTTCTGACCTTAGAGTATAATATATACTATCTATAGAGTGCGAATAACCAAGTGGGAACAGTAGGCACAGGTGGGAACAACACGACGTTCCCGCCGCGAGCGCTCGTAGTCGTGGTTGAGTGCTGTCGAAGTGCGTTGCTCCGGAATTTTTTTCATATTTACGAATAAACATGGTGAAATGTGCAGTTCTATCATGCAAAAACGATACTAGAAAATACACAAAATTGAAATCCAGTATCACATTTCATCAGTAAGTCGATTGTTATACTTATTTTTATGAAAATAAATCTAGCATCGCGGGGGTGAAGGGGAGGTGGGAGGCGGACACGCGCAGGCTCACTCGCGCGCCTCACTGCCGCCACGTGATCGTAGTGATGTGACCTGATCAACGCTGTACTCGATATAAACTTTAATATAAGAACTATATTTTAACAAATTATTTATTTAACTTTAAAATTAAAACTCTTTTAAGAATGTATTTATTATAAATAAATTCGTGGTGTGTTTTGTATGATACACTTTCTAATATTATGAATGCGAATGTATTATAGTGTAAATGTAAAGTATGTAATGTTACGATATATTTTCTGAACCGCTAAATTGATTTTGAAGATTTTGATAGTAGAATGGATAAAATTAAATAAAAAAATTATTAATATTATTTATTATATTATCATTTTAAATTATTAATTATTTCTTATTTTTATTTAACATTATAAAAAAATATTATTATTGTTTGATTTATTATTCAAAAATAGCACGTTTTATTTTATTAACTTTAATATTTAAGTAAGTCCATACGTTTTTCTGATATTCCAATTAAACATATTTTTTTAAAGTACTTATAATTTAATACAAGAAATATTCAAATGGAATAAACACGCTTCATTCACTCGGCAAACAAATTTAAAATTAAAGTCCATTTCAAGAAAGAAGTCCCGCGGACAATTATGGAACTAATTTAACAGATGGGGAGATCGGCCAATACATTGCATAATATCAATTATTTTCGAGTCGTAGTAGTTTATAAAATGAAATTAAATGAACGATACATAATTTCCCCTACAGATTTCCCCACATTTAACCCTGCCAACATTATTACGCGCGCATACAGCGCTGCGTCTGCGGGACTTCTTTCTTGAAATGGACTCTACATATTTATACTTTATTCATATTCATGCATTTCTTCTTTAATAACATATTGAACATAAAATTTACATTAGATACATATTTATTTACATAACTTATCGATAGCTCGGCACACAACTGATATCCATCCCTATTTGTCACACACACATCTATATAGTATCTATAGCTCATCTGCCTACGATGCGCATTAAGCAATTTGTGCAATACACGCGCTCTATAATGTAATATATACTCTAAGGTTCTGACAATTAAATTTGACACTTTATGTCAAATTCAACTAAAACCATTCACACTCTGTGATTCACACTATATTAAAACTATAACGAAGACAATCAAATGAAAACCTAAGATGAAAACCGTAAGATCTTAGCTGTACTTGACTTCAAATTACCCTATTTTATTTCTTTACTTTCAAATGTTGATAAAGTCATAAATATTTTTGTAAAAATTAATTTCTTACTTACACGAAAATTATTAAAAAATCTCTTTAACAAGTTTTTTCCACTATAAAATATAAAATAAACTGTGTTGAAAAATACTATTGATAGAAAAGTTTTAATACTGTAATTTTATTCGACTATTTTGTTATACCTTTCATTCCATCAGATTATGATCAGGCATCAATAGAGTTCTCATGGGACAGGCGCGGTAAGACGTTACTTTGTACAAAATTTTAAGACTCTGTGTTCATGGGAAGCACCCTATGGGTTTTAATTCTCTTGCGAATGTCGAAATTTACGATAATTTACAGCATAAACGGCTGTATCTTTTTATTGCGCTTATAAGTTTGATTTTTTTTCTCAGCTTCTAGGGACCGTAGACTTAAGTATTCGATGTGAATTTCAGCTTGATACCTCCACGCTTTCCTGAGAAAAAGGGTTTTCATAGACAGAAAACTTTAAAATTCTTAAAAAAAAAGACGGGTTGCACTCCGGGAATGCCGGCAGAAGTGAAAACTTGATTATTAACGTTGAGCATGTTTGATATTTTGGAATGGTATCCGTCTTACGCTTTTTCGATCAGGTCACGTGTCCTGACGCGAGTTTAAGATTTTATACCCGGTACAGAAAAAGTGCTCAACGCCGCTAAAGAAGTTTTCACTTCAAAAATATTTCTTGCAATTATTCCTGTATCTGTACTATTAGATGTTGCTTCGTACCGAATTTCAAGACTCTGTGTTCAAGGAAAGCTCCCTTTAGATTTTAATTCCCTTGCGAATGTCGAAATTTGCGAAAATTTTCAGCATTTACGGTTGTCTATCACGGGACCATAGATTATGGAGGAGTATTCAATGTAAATTTCAGCTTGATACCTCCTCGCGTTTCTGGGAAAAAATGGAGTTGACAGACAGACAGACGAATACTCAAGTATCCGGTTCCTTGATGCTGTGAAAAAATCAACCTTATAAGCCAATGCAATCAAAAGATACAGCCGTAAATGCTGAAAATTTTCGCAAATTTCGACATTCGCAAGAGAATTAAAACCCACAGGGTGCTTCCCATGAACACAGAGTCTTAAAATTTTGTACAAAGTAACGTCTTATAGCACACATATAGGAATAATTACGAAAAATATGAATTTTTAAATTTCGATATTCACAAGGGTATCAAAGTTAAAAACCAACAGGGTACTTCCCGTGAACTCAGAATCTTGAAATTCGGTACGAAGTGACATATTATAGCACAGATAGAGATATAACTACAAAAAAAAAATTGATTACATTATAAAAAAAAATGTTGTGTGGTTTTATGAAACCACGGTAAAAGTGAAACTGTTCGAATGGTTCCGAACACTGCTTTATACCTACTCGGCAGCCGACCGTCACGCGACATGCGCTACACAGACCAAAAAGTTTGAGACGATGTAATAAAAGTTTCACTTTAATAAAAAAAAAATGTTGTGTGGTTTTATGAAACCACGGTAAAAGTGAAACTGTTCGAACGGTTCCGAACACTGCTTTATACCTACTCGGCAGCCGACCGTCACGCGACATGCGCTACACAGACCAAAAAGTTTGAGACGATGTAATAAAAGTTTCACTTTAAAAATCCTTAATAATTTTAAAGTTTGTCTGTCTGTCAAGACCCTTTTTCTCTGGAACGCATGGAGGTATCAAGCTGAAATTTATCTACGGTAAATGTACGGTCTCATAAAGCTTTGAAAAAATCAAAATTATAAGCCAACGCAATCCAAATACATACGCAATACAGTGTTTATGCTGCAAATTATCGCAAATTTCGACATTCGCATGGGAATCAAAACCTACATTGTACGCGTTGATAGTCTTGAAATTTTTTTTGAAGCAATGTCTTAAAGATTCAACGAGTACCGGGGGGGGGGGGGGTTGCAAACCTTTCTAGCCGCGTGCGGCGTGACCACCCCCTTATGGTATACTTAGGCCACGTTTCCATCTGCAAGAAAACTTCCGCAAGAAATGTCCGACAGTCTGTCTGACAGCAGCTTGCAAGTCTTATTCCGCGTTTCCACCTGCAAGTCGACTTGCAAGCTGCTGTCTGACAGACTGTCGGACATTTCTTGAGCCAGTTTTCTTGCATATGGAAAGGCGGCCTTAGAGTACATAATATATTACAGTAGTTGTAATATATTACAGTAGTTGGTATAATTATTAATATTATTGCAGTGCAACGGAACTGTGTTTTCACATTAGTATTGATTTGATCCTGCTTAACAGAAATTATAGAAGATATCCAAAGAAAAAAAAGCAATATTTTTTTTAGGGTATTGACTACTAGTTTAGCCATGAATGATTTGCTTAACATTGGCATTCAAATTAATAATAAATTAAAGACGTTGATATTAATTCTTTTTAATCTGTGGTGTCGTAAGTGGTGTCAGTTCAGATCGAGAGCATAGCCAACAGATTTCAGATACCTACCAAATACCAATTTCGAAGCACGGAACTACCGAACGGTGGTGGTTGTGGTTTTATTTCGATAGACTGATGGCTTTATAAAATCGTAGTTTTATGATCTATCCGTGAATTAGCTTTAACTTTATATTTGTACAATTATGCCCGACAAATGCTATTTCTCTTGTATTAATGTACAATTTATAATACTACAAAAATGAAAATGTGTCAGCGCTCATCAACAAATGGTGTTATAGCAGAGTGTTCAGTCGTCATGTAAAGGAGGTTAGGACTATCAATTGAAAATTAAGTAGGAGCTAGGCTTTTGTGGAGTGTTTGTGTAGCGAAGAAGTGATATTATCTGGTGAAGGTGATAATTCAGACTCAAAATGGCGGATCTCGAGGCTGTGCTGGCCGACGTCAGCTACTTGATGGCAATGGAGAAGTCGAAATGCACTCCAGCAGCTAGAGCAAGCAAAAAGATTGTTTTACCAGACCCAAGGTAATGTCTCTATATAAGTTGTCCTGTCAGTGACAGAAGTAGACTAGTGCTCAGTAGACACTCGACTTGTTTACATATTTTGCGTTATTTAGATTCCTAAGTTTTATCCTATTTTGACCATTCATTAACACTTCTTATCAATGAATCATACTGAAATGATTGGAATAAAGTTTATTTAAACTGTTGGATAACAAGGCGGCGATTCCAGTTATTGTGATTATTCATACTAAATGTGAATAATACTGAAAAACTGGAAGGAACAAAACTTGAGAAATTTTTGTTACAAAATATTGTCAGATATATACATAATTCGTCCATGATACACAATTAGCCATCAGCATAATTACCTATTATTCAGTCAGCTGTTTTCTGGACAAGAATTGTTAATTAATAACTTCGTAATATTGACCTTTTCAGTATGAATATTCAATCGTATTTTTAAGGTCAATAGTATTTTTAAGTAACCTTTTAATGAAAATAATATAATTTCTTTATGAAAATACTTTTATTACTTAAAAAAATAAAACAATATAGTCCACACTAAAAAAAAATTTCGAAACTATTGATGTGTATTTTAAATTTTTGTATGGAATAAATAAACATTGTTGAGTATTTATATTTAGCAACCTTTGGCAAATATTTTGCTTAAAAATCAGTGTGAAATAGTATCATGTCAGTGCTATTGTCAAAGGCCTGTATCTGGATCTTTTTCCTCAGTCATTTCCTTTTTTCAAATATTTCTTTAATACTTTCCAGGAGGTATAATAACAACCCTTTGCAAATTTTCAAGGGCAGTGATGATGGCTAACCCAAAACTATATTTTTAACGACAGCTTAATTTAAATATTTTTTTATTGTAAATACAAAATTAAACTAAATTCAATGAACAACTAGACAGTCATTAATGAAATCTCTTACAGTTATAGTCAAAAATACGGCACAACAATTATTATATTATTAATTAACTATACTCTGTCCATTATATTATTTGCTTTTTGACAGCTTCACGCCTATGAAGGATTGTATTGTCTATGTTAAAATGTCATACAAATAATAATTGTACTTCATGGACAGGCCCCGCCCACTTAGTGATGTCTAAACAGAATTATTCAATGATGGGTCGATAGATTATAATAATCGATAGAAATACTCTGTAAAATATATCCGATACAGAAAAACTCTTCTATTATGTTATATAATTTAAACATAAAGACAACCAAATTGTAAGATAGAAACCAATAAATAATAAAATATTAGTTTAGTTTAGTTTTAACATAAAATGCATAGATATGTGGTCTTATTATTACATATCTTATTAGTACGTTTACGTTGTAATTATTATTTACGTACCTGATTCGATTTATGATAATATTTTGAATTTATAATTGAAATGGTATCACAATCGATAATCTTTTGGACATCACTTCTGGTATCACCCGTCGAACTGTCAAAAAGCAATTCTTATAGTGGACAGACTATATCTAATGCTTTTTACAGTAAATACCTAACAGCATTAACAGAACACAAGATAAAACTGTGTGCTCTTGTTATTTAATGTTTACATATTTACCTATTATTTTCATTCAGAAACTAGTTTTTACTTGCATAAATTATATATACAGTATAGTTAGTTTAAAAATAGTCATATTTTAAAAATATGTACGTTAATTCTATTAATAAATTTAATTAAAATATCTAATAAGGTTGTTTTCCTACTCAAAATAAAATAAGGGCTACTTATGTATTCTTTATCATAATATATAAATCATGTAAGGAATTCATCACTATAAATATTTCTATAGAGTATAGGTATATTTATATATAAATTACAATTATAATATAGTAAGCTAGTGATCTGCCCTGACTTCACCCCGGTATTCAGAAATCATTAGATACATCATATTCGTCCAAGAGTGATTTTTTTTAATCGGTCCACTAGTACCTGTTATAATCAATAAGCATATGTATATATATACAAACAAATATAGTATGACACCAATAAATCAATTTTTAAATGTGGGACCTAAAGCAATACTGGAATAGTCATAATGGTTGTTTATATTTTTATCAATACTTCTAGGTGAAAGATGTGGAAATGTTGCTCTTAAAATTTTTTTGACTATTTTTACTATTTTATATTTGATATTTGATATTTGCTTGAATCACAAGAAACACAACTATAAGAAAAAAAAATAGGTTCAAATTTATATGTTATAGTTATGGTATAGTTACATATATACCAAATGTTGTTTCAACATTCCCTTTTAAAACCCATATAATAAAGGTACCGATAAAATATTCTTGAAATGGTTATAAGTTATGAAAAAGTCTGAAATTTTGCCTAAATACCAAGTAAGTTAAGAAAGTCATATTTAAATATAATTAAAAAAATAAACATTTTTTATAATAAAATGTGTAATTATTGTATCCTACTATAAAAGTTTGTGAGGATGGATGTATGTGTATGTATGTATGTTTGTTACTCTTTGACGCATATACTACTGAACCGATTACAATACACATATAGAGGGTAACTTGGATTAACAAATAGGATAGGTTTTATCCTGGAATTCCCACGGGAATGGTATCTATGCGGGTTTTTCATTGAAAACGCGGACGAAGCCGCGGGCGGAAACCTTGTTGTTACATACAGGTGAAGCTAAAGCTGGTGTTAATAACAAGTTTGAATGTACATCTTTAGGGATAAATACAGGTGGTTTTATAACAAGAACTGCCTACATTTCCTAGAAGAGCAAGGTGCAAATTACGAGAAATGTTGAAGCTTTTTGTATCCTTTATGTCTTCGTAACTTTAGAATTCCCGTAATGCAACTTTCGTTTTTCCTTTTATATAAATTCGTACGAATTGATATTCTTCTTTCAATTGTTTGCTAGTTTCGCAAATTATTATGCTCCGAAAAAGTAATAGAATAAGAAAGATTTAGCCATATAAGAATATAAATTGTGTTAAAGTAAACAAAACTATAAAATATTTCGACCCGCGTTTTTATATGCTAGGTCTCGTATTATAATATGGTTTGTTGTACATATCATGTTAAGGTTGGTAATAAAAAAAAAATAATCATGTTTTTTGTTGCAGTGTACGGAGTGTTATGCATAAATACATGGAAAAGAAGAATGAAGTAAATTTCGACAAAATATTTAATC
Organism: Colias behrii; assembly: GCA_029959065.1. Lineage (NCBI taxonomy): Eukaryota > Metazoa > Arthropoda > Insecta > Lepidoptera > Pieridae > Colias > Colias behrii. The sequence continues at coordinate 5,413,928 of JARWMC010000013.1, forward strand.
AAGTTTTAGGTGAGTTATACTTATTGATGTTTTTTAAATGATTACTGGTTGAATTACTTGATGGTTGCATATTTCAATTAAAAACTGTATTTATCAGAGATTTTTATTGCTAAATAGTCCATTGAAATGTTACATTTTTTAGGCCTAACCTTGCGTTTTTTAGAGGACGTAATTTTATTTTTCTAATGTGTAGGGGGGGTCAGTGTGAAGCTAAAACCAAGTTTGTGGGGTCGCCACCCTTGTCCCACGGCCGCCATCTTGAAAATAGCGGTTGAAATGGTTTTTACGATATATCTCTTAAACTATTTATCTGATAAAAAAAATTATGAACATTATTTGTTGCAAATTAAATTCTCTACAACTTTTGTTCAGCAACTTTTTGTCGTAGAACTATGAATAAAAAAGTTATAAACGAAAATGTTCAGAAATTAGAGATATTTATATTATTCAATTTAACTTTTTTTTATCATTTTACGAAAAAATGACACAGACCATTTTTATAGATTGTTTTTTGAGGAACAACTTTTACATACAACATTTTTTCATTACGTCATTAGCTAAGGTTTTACAGCGCTCTGAAGTGAGGACTATTTTTCAGTACTCTTAACTATACATATATTGGCTATTGGCTCTTTTCCCAGACTCTAGAACGATGGAATCACACTGTAGAATATTTCAGCCCTGCTTTTCGCCGTAAAAAAAGGCATCCAGACTCTACCTCCTGGATGGTGGGGAAAAGAGTCAATAATTAATTATTAATAATATTGGAGCACTAATTATTTAAAGAATTATAATAACAAAGAAAAACTATTACTGATGACAAATTATTATTACACACGTATTATACGTGTGTAATAATAATTTGTCATCATACGTCATACATGTAGTTAAGAGAACTGAAAAATAGTACTCACTTCGGAGCGCTGTATAACCTTAGCTATTGACTTAATGAAAAAATGTTGTATGTAAAAGTTGTTCCTCAAAAAACAATCTACAAAAATGGTCTGATATAATTTTTTCGTTAAATGATAAAATACAAGTTATATTGAATAATATAAATATCTCTAATTTCTGAACATTTTCGCTTATAACTTTTTTATTTATAGTTCTACGACAAGAAATTACTGAACAAAAGTTGTAGATAATTTAATTTGCAACAAATAATGTTTATAAATTTTTTATATCAGATAAATAGTTTAAGAGATATATCGTAAAAACCATATCAACCGCTATTTTCAAGATGGCGGCCGTGGGACAAGGGTGGCGACCCCACAAACTTGGTTTTAGCTTCACACTGACCCCCCCTACACATCAAAAAAATAAAATTGCGTCTTCTAAAAAATGCAACCCCAAATGTAACTTTTCAATGGACTAAAAATAAAAAATCTGATTGCATTATTTTTATCTTGTGAACAATCAGTACAGGTAAATTAGCTTGGAGAAATTTTTGCATATGTAGTGGTGTGTATATTACTCAGATCTTAGAGCGCGTTTCCACTATATCGTTCTGGCCTATACAAAAATGTTTCGATATCCTAACATTACTATTTAATTTTATACTTATTCCTAGCAACACTTTTGTTTTCAATAAAAACAAGTTTTTATTTGAAAGAAAATGGTTTTGACTTTATAAAAAAAAATATATCATTCAATTTTACGTCCTTGAGCAAACGACAAGGCGACTACCGTGAAACAATAAAATATCGTGTCCATAATAATTTGTTTCATAATTAATATTTGACCATAATAATTACGAAACAAAACAAATAAATAAATCGTCACTTGATAGTGGAAAGTGGAAACACGCACAAAACCAGAATAAACCAGTTTACGCTGTCCGCAGGTGCCACGTGCAGTCGTTTGGTACCGTTAGAACATAAAGCACATTTCATTCAAAAATTATAATTATTATGTACGTAGTTTAATTGATAAATTTTGTATTTGTTGATTGTTGTTATTATTTGTTATTATTGTTATAATATTTGTTGAAGTGAATTACATGTCCCGCAGCCGGAGGCCCCAAATGAAAACTCAGATGTACTTAAAAACTACATTTAATAGCTAAAATGAGACTTTTACACCCATGTCTGCACGATGCAGACCGGAGTTAAAGAATGAATTTATACAGTTTAATAATTATAAAGACGTAAGCTTGGATGCTAACTAAGGGAAATCGCATCCACATTCTATTCCCGTGCGAACGGCGTATTCAGCAGTTTTGTATGAAGGCAGGGCCATAACTAGTGTTTAATTTGTGTGTAAGTGTTGTAACTTTATATTGTTAATTCAATATGGCTCCAGTGTTAAAACATGGTCGAGGCAAGCCTTTGACTTCTCAAACTAAAGAATTAAACTTTAAATGTCGTTTCTTTTTCAGGTTAGTAAATTTTTCATTTTAGTAACATTGTTAATGTAAAAGTTATATGTATGTTAAATGTGCAAATATTAAAATAAAGTCTCATCTTTTTCAGAGGAGAAACACATATAGTTTAATTTAAAATCCCTTATATATACAGGGTTACTTGTAAAACACCGGCAACCTCGCAGGACAAGATAGCTAACATCATAAGTAACAACATTTCGACTTTTGATAATTTGTTAGATTTTATTTTCATACAAAAATAAATATTCATTTTATTTTCCGTCTGAATATTATAAACTCTACGCCTCCCAAAAATTACGTAAACAAAAAGCGAACGAGAGGGGGAAGGGGGCGTCGCGTCGTCCATCCGATAATTAATAGAACATAGACTTACAAATGTAAGGAGAGTACAATAAAAGTTTAAAAAATCATTTAAAAATAATTTATTGCGTTATGCCAAAAGTCGTAGAACAAATGTTGTTACTTATGATGTTAGCTATCTTGTCCTGCGAGGTTGCTGGTGTTTTACAAGTAACCCTGTATAAAATAAAAACTAAAAATAAAATGTTGTTTTATTTTATTTGCTGACCATACACTACTACAAACGCAAAAATTTCTCCAAGCTAATTTACCTGTAGTAGATATTTAATCAGCGATATGTTGCTCAAGCCCACTGAGTGCATATCGTGATAATTAATTTATTTATGTAGTACTTGTATTGAGTTAAGCTCAGTTTTTATTTATGACGTATATTTATTAATATAATTTCGGTATATTGCATTTTATGGAACTAATTCCGAGGTTTCCCGTGCCCGCGGAATTGTAAAAAAAACGACTGTTGATCGTTTACGTATTTGTTGAAAATTCTTATTTTCTACTATATCTAGCTGACCCGACATTGTCCTGTCTTTGCAAAAACTGTCAAACGCGTGAAGCTTATATGGCTTTTATTTTCGCATTTTTTTTTTTAATTTTTTGGCGCAAAAGAATTTGAGATTTCTTTCGTGTGATACGTACAGATTACAAATGATTGCCACTCTTCACTGTAGTTAAACTTTAAATTACATATATCTATAAACATATCAAATAAAGTCTGCGATAGTACCTGCAAAATTGCAAAGATTATTATGAAGCATAATTTTTCATTGGCCTTTCTTATTCGTATTATTATAATGTACACTTTGTTTGCTAGCTTTTGTATTGTTGGTACTACATATTTCTATTTTATTTTTAGTGTGTGTGCGATGATTGTTTAGTTACAATTACAAAAATAATCAGGTTATACGCTTATTCAGTAGTGAATAGACTAAGTATATGCAAGTTGCTTTAACTTAATATCTACTGAGCTCCCCGTCAAATAGAGAACTTAAAATAACTGTTTGATTAATGACCTAAGTGCTATTAACGCGAGTACCGAGAACAATGCTGTGGAAATTAAAATGGTGACAAAACAACTATGTTATAGATGTAAAACGATGTCACTAATAAAAAATTGCGTAATGAGGGTACTTAATTTATTTCCTGTTCACATAACACAATTGAATAAACTGCGTAGTTTTTGTGTCGATACATTATTTGATTATTTTATAATGAATAGTTATTAGTATTACCTATTTTATGTTGAGTTCAATTAACATAATGTGTTTGTTACTATATTTTTTATACTAGAAATAATATAAATTATTATGTATTTACATTAATATTAACTATAAACCAGAAGATTTAAAAGTATGTGTATTCCAAGTCAATAGCTCAGGCCTTTCATGTCATCAGGTTATTTCATGATTACAAAAACAACTTGATCTCGACTTGTGTAACAAACTTCATGGATATTGGATACACACAAACAATCAGAAATAAACTGTAAGATAAAATAGAATATTTCAATATATTACCTTTCTGATGAAATGGGTTCATTTCATTCATGTGGTGATAAAAAAATCAAACAAAATAAACCTGCTAGTTTCTCGATGTCGAAACGTCAAAATGAATGAAAGGTTACTTCAAGATGTGTTGATTCAAAATTGTAAAAGTCTGCCTGAAAAGACAGTAAATGTTTACTTGAATACAAAATTTTTAGGTCTTCTTTTTAAGTCTTAACGATTCTCGTTTTAATAAAAGAAAACGCGTTTCTAGTGGGCGTAGAAGGCACCAGCAAGCATTTTGTACGACATGCAATGTTTTTAAAAGTAGCTGTAGTGGGACGTCTATCATTAATTTTTAATATTGGCGCTAATCCCCCCGTGTGTCGTGTAATGTATAGGCCCATTAAGAAGAGCTGGAACGTCAACACATTTAGAGCTAGCGCGCACGAGCAACTTTGTCTCCGCAACTATTTTGTCTCTCCCATCAATTTGTATGGGGAGTTGCGTCGCTACGTGCGCGCACTTTCATACTAGCCCATGGGTGGAGAGACAAAATAGTTGCGGAGACAAAATAGTTGCGGAGACAAAGTTGCTCGTGCGCGCTAGCTCTTACACATTGCACATGTTAGGCCGGGAGATACTGACACAAAATTTCGGGTCATTTGTAACAGGATGGCGGTCTAGAGGGGTCTTAGTACGCAATGACAAAAAGAAAAATGATGGTCAGAACGCTGGTACCGGCGGACTAGTCGCGTGGGCGTTAGTCACACTCGTCGGATAAATAGCGAAAGTCCAACGATTTGTAACACAAAAATTTTAGAATTTACCGATAGCCCTTAAAAAAGATGTAGGCGGTATTGTCATGCCATACTTTTACGATGTGACTTACAGTCCGTTATACCGACGTGAATGCGTTGATTTAAAAAAAACAATTCAACCATTTGTACCGGGCTAACTTTTGCACAGGTAACCATCGTCGTGCAGCCATTTACTAAAATCGCCATGCCATACTTTTCGGACGATTCCAAACCGCTTCCAAATTCCAATTCCGATTCCGATTCCAAACCGCACTACCGCCTACATCTTTTTTATGGGCTATCGGTAAATTCTAAAATTTTTGTGTTACAAATCGTTTGACTTTCGCTATTTATCCGACGAGTTCGACTAACGCCCACGCGACTAGTTTGCCGGTACCAGCGTTCTGACCATCATTTTTCTTTTAGTCATTGCGTAATAAGACCTCTGTAGAACCGCCATTCTGTTACAAATGACCCGAAATTTTGTGTCAGTATCTCCCGGCCTATGTATGTATCATATTTTGCAATTGTTTATAAATACAGGGTGATGTAATTGTTGTAGTACGAATATCTAAAAATCTATGAAGAATTTTGTGATACAGTAAATGGAAGAATTATAGACTATTTTACAGTATTTAATAAAATCATTTAATTTTTTATTCATTTTCATTAGAAATGTCAATTTTTCTCACCAAGGTGGAAATTTGGATGATAAGGATCTTGTTATAAAAATATAAATTTTGACTAAAATCGGCATTTTTTTTTTCAAAAATCAAATTACTAATTAATAATCAGAGTTATCACATTATTAAAAAAAATAAGCCAAACTATACACAATTTTTACTTGATGCAATCCTCAAAGATCATGGACATAGTGTATTGCGCCTTCCACCATACCATCCAGAACTCAACCCAATAGAGTTACTATGGGGCATAATTAAAGGGAAAGTAGCATCACAAAATGTGAACTTTAACTTGAAAACTGTGGAAGAATTATTTAGAAAGGAAGCAAATGCTATTAGTCTGGATATGTTTAGTGACGTTTGGAGAAAGACGCGAGAACATGAGGAAAAATATATTCAATTAGAACCAAAAGTAGATAATTACACTGACTCATTTATTCGACGGCGAGTTCTTCGAGCGATGAAAGTTTCAGTGAAGTAGAAGATTACGATTATGATAAATAGATTCTTCTTCTTCTCTATAGATACTGCTTTCTGAATTGGTGGTAAATGTTAAAACTGTTAAACTGTTATGACGATTCAAAAGTGCTTCTAGAAGAAGTCTAATTGTATAAATGTTTGAGTTTGAGTTTAAAACCAATAATGTGAAAATTATACAATAAACATGTAACACATATTTGTTAGCGCGTATTGGTAGGTATTACGTACTTACTACAAATATAATATTTCTTAGATATCTTTACTCGACCAAAGTCAGGACAAGACTGCTCCGCAACTGCAGAAGACGTCCGTTATTTAAATCATTATCAAAACAACCATCCGTGTGTTGGGAGTGAGCGCACTTGTTATTTGTATTGTTTTTATGACCTGAAATTTAATTATTATTTGATAATTGAATTATTATTAATACTTTTATCCAATTGATTATTATTAGAATAAATAATTAACTTCATCAATTGATTTACTTTTAAATTATAATTTTACAGGTAAATTATGAGAGCTTTCATAATTATATTTGCATATATTTATCTACAACGCACCCATTTTACAATTCAAGTCTAAAATGAAACTAGAGTCGCATTTATTTTTGAACATACTGTAAGTGAAATTGCATAAGTGTGAGTACTGTGAACATGCCAGCTTTCCTTAATTGACCGATAATCTACGTAAGTAATATGTTCTTTGTGAAGCGCCCTCTTTGAGTGGGTTCTCTTCATATTTTGAGCAAAGGTTGTGAGTCGTCATTATTACTAAACCACTTAGTTCATGACCCGTTGAAATATCAGCGGGAACTAACTGAAAGTAGCTCCTCTGGGATAATGGCTATAAGTCTGCGAAATTTTAACTCAAACTTACGCTTTATTATGACTTTCATAACAAGATTTTCTCGTTGAAAGTTTACAGAAGTTGTCTCATACGTGATTTTTTCTAATGGATGTGCGAATTCATATTATTGCTATAAAATGGATTTTATTAAAGTAGACGGATTGTTTATATTATATACAAGTGTAGGGCTTTGATCCTCTCGTGTCTCTGAAAAGCATTAAAATAGTACAACCGTGAAAAGGCGTATGCCAATATGAGTGTACATTAATTTAAAATTAAGATTATCTTCGACAGACCGCAAAAAGCTTTTTACCTGAAATACCAAACACGGCACGTTAAAAATAATAAGAAGTCGTTGCAATAAACACTATTAAGGCGACTGATAGTCTATTTGAGTTTGTGACAGACTTATATTAGCAGTGGAGTTGGTACTCTAGGGCGAGTTACAAACGCAATTTACGGCCCCACTTCCACTTGCAGTAAATAACTTTATCGAGGGCCGTTCTATAAGCTGTGTTATGAATGTTTTTTGCTTTGCCGCTGATGTATTTATTGGCGTGGCCAGCAAGCCAATTATGTGACATTCGGTTGGAAAATGTTAAATTGTTTTAAATGCTGGATTAAAGAATATGGAGCCCATCCAGGTACTTAGTTATTTTAGAGGTTCAATTCGGTAAAACAAATTTAACATTTAAATGTTTTCTAAACACTTAACTTTAAAAAGAAGATAATGTGTTTTTAAGATATTTTTACTTGTAAGACATTCTAGGAAACTAACGTTTCGGCACAATCTCTTTCCATGAAATAATTTGAACCTTTAGAATTGAGATTATGTTAATCACGCATTACACATACAATCTTAATGTGCTAATATACACCGATCCACCATTTTATCACATTGTTCCTAACCTTTAAAATTATAAGACATAGTGTATCCTGTGACATTTACTAATAAGCAAACGTGTTTTAGAATTTTCTTTCATAATTGAGTTGTATCTTACAACAAAGAAAGCTAGACAGTTGATGTTTTCAAAGCATTAAGATTGTCAGAATTCTATTAAGGGCCGATTTTTCAATGCCCAGATAAACAGCTAGATAGACTTTATTCTTCAGTTAACAAAATATTCAATTTTTCAATTGACGAATAGGACTTATCTATCGAATAACTACGTTATTTGAGGAATAAATCTATTTGCCGCTCCAACGGCCAGATAGCGCGCTATTCGACGGTTAGGCGTTTGAGTTGACAACTGATGCGTCAAATTTGGGATATTTTCGTATGTCATAACATAGAGCGTAGAATTATTAACAATTAAACCTCTTTCTATGTAATTATTATCAATTAAAATCATATTGAAATTGATGTTTTTGATAGTACTGATGACCATGCCATTGAAAATTTGCCGAACGCTGCCTTTAAGTATGTCGTTTCCATCGTAAAATATATAAATTGAAACACAAATTTAACCAAACTCTTTACTCGAATCAAAACAACAATCAACAATCATAGAAGACAAGAGCAATACAAGACAAACTTAAAATGCACTCCTGACGTGAGTCATAATGACGGTTGTTGACAAATTGCAAGAGTTGACTCTATCCCGCTCTAACCTGACTAATTTAATATGTTTGTTTCGCCACTCCGAGAGCAGAGCTGCCAATATGGAAATATTTGGTCAGATAGTTATTCATCAAATAAATCACGATTGAAAAATAGGCGAGCCGTTATGAGTTAGATAAATAATTGAATAAATCTATTCGAGGGGTAGTTATTAGACTGTTTATCTCGGGATTGAAAAATCGGCCCTTAATGTGAATAAAAATACCCAGTATCTTATCTAATGTATAAAACGTGAGTTAGAAACAAAGATGTTAGAAACAACTTGAAATTTATTAGGCTTCATTGCTGGCAACATCTCTTCGTGTTGCATAATAGTTTCAAGAATTGAATATTGCGCGACTTGAAGAAAACTTTTATTATTTCAATCCAATAAATCACCAGCGATACTTCCAATAATTGGATTGCATCAAAAATTAAAATCTCTGAAATTCTATGAATCATTAAGAAATCAAACTTTTGCTATCTTCAATAATTGAATTTCTTACAAAAATCTGTTGTAAATTTATTTTTCTTTGGAATTAATTAATTTCCAATTGTTTTAGGTTACTTATTATTTAAGGAATTCTGCGAACAAACGTCAGAGGAACCAGTGCCACATTTAAAGTTTTACGAAGAGGTATGATTAATATGTCGTACACACCCTTCTATTTCAAGCCCAAATATATACATATTAAGAAATTAATGTAATGATTTGTTACAGATTAAATTATTTGAAAAGCAAGAATGTGTTGAAGAGAGGCGGCGAATCGCGAGGGACATTTATGATAATTTTATTATGAAAGAACTCTTAGCTCATTCCCACGTAAGGATATTATTTGAATTAATACTATAAGTGTAGGACTACGAAATTAGCTTTGGATAGCCTCGCGAGAAACGTATTATCCGGAAAACCAATATTTATAAGCACTTATTTATTAACGAAAATTGTATTTTCTTGTTGCTATAATATTATATGTACTCGTATGTATGTGGAATACGGTAAACGTTGGTAAAAAATCATAAATTTTCGAGCTGTTATATTTTGAATTTATGCAGATACCTACGTTCTGGTAATTAAAGTTTTGGTAGCATTTAGAAAATTTGACATGTGCATACTTCATTCAAATACCAGTCAAAATTTCCATTACCATCGAAGCTAACGTTGTATGAGTTTCTTTAAGTACACACTTTTGGCGTCGTTCCAAAAGAGTGCCTCTTCACAATCGTTCCTTCCTAATCGAACGTGGATTTAATATCTTTTAGACTATTATAATGCTAATCCCCAATGTTCTCGTGTATTTAAAGTATAACAACGGCCGTCTCGAGATTTTATTGGGCACAATTAAAATGCGTTACTCAATAACTGTTAAGAGTATGTATGTATATGCTTCTTCATTAATGCATTTACGAGAGCATTGTTTATCGTACTCTATTTAACGAGCAACGTTGCGTTTTCATTTCGACGAAATTCAATTGGGTAGCATATCGGTTTAAGACGTGATTAAATCAGATACTTACGTATCTATATCCATGTAAATTAGAATACAGCAGCAATAATCTATAGTAACAATACATTCTGTCACTGTGTACTTGACTGGTGTTTGCTGTTTTTCAACACAAGCAGATAAAATACGTCTATAAATTCCCTTCGACGCGACCTAATTCCGCTTAAAGATTGCGTTAAAAGTTTCGTAGCTCCTTGGTGAATAAATTGAAGAATTCAAACGGCTTTTTCAATTTGATGGGAATTGTTTCCTTTCCGACGCGTAAAGACTTATCTGACGGAGCTGTATCAGAGAAGCTATTTAGCGATTAAATGTAAATAAGGAGACACGTTTAAGCCTTAGCTTATGAGAATAGAAATGATAATTAATAAAACGCGTGTTGAAACCAGACTGCTAAATATACAAACCACAACGTCCGTTTTGTTGATTTTCATATTTCAATTGTTTATTTAATTCCAGGATTATTCTAAAGAGTGTGTAGCGCATGTACAGAAATATCTAATGAAACACGAAGTACCACCGAATCTCTTTGAGGTAAATGTCTGTATAGCGGTATTTTGACCCTCGAGAGCTTATATGTATTCTAATATTTTATTCATGTTTTAGCCGTACATTGAAGAGATTTTTCAACATTTAAGAGGGGAGCCTTTTAAGAATTTTCTAGAAAGGTGGGTTGAGAACGTGTTTGTGTTCCGTTTATATTTAAGTTAATTTATAATTGAAAAGAGAGTGACTGTTTATTCTTTCTTATAGCGATAAGTACACGAGATTTTGCCAATGGAAAAATTTAGAATTGAACATACAGTTAACAATGAATGACTTTAGTGTCCATCGTATTATCGGACGAGGAGGCTTTGGCGAAGTGAGTATAAATACAATTATCCATTATTGAATTTAAGTAGGTACACGTGCTATGTTTATTTAGAAAACTAGTAGACATTTTGCAGTCATGTGATGTGTGACACTATAAACATTTAAAAATCCTTTATAAACACAAAGGTTAGTAATATAATTCATCGAAAATAATATTTAAAACAGCTTTTCTGTAAGGCACCGTAAAGAGTTTATAGTTACATAACTTCAAAATACTAAGACAAATAAATAAATTAAAACTGGGACATTTCATACACAGACATTATGTCCAATTAATAGACAACTAGAAGAGACCTCCATAATATACGGTGAACATGCAATAATACGATACAATATAAACACCAACGAGTACATTGTATAACTATAAGCAATAGTTTTTCAAAATCGATCAAACCCAAATTCCCTCTAGCGCAAATACAGAAATACCAACAACTTTGTCAATAGCAAAATTTGCATATATTTTCATGAATTTAAACTAAAACCCGTCTATGTATAAAGGTGTATGGATGCAGAAAGGCGGATACGGGGAAGATGTACGCCATGAAATGTCTGGATAAGAAACGCATCAAGATGAAGCAAGGCGAGACGCTCGCACTCAACGAGCGGATAATGCTCTCTCTAGTCAGTACCGGGGTGAGTCCATGTTTTATTACAGTTTGGATTTATTGATAATCTGTACAGTGCAATTTGATAGGGCTTATTCTTGAAAACAATTCAATGGACAGTTCTTATTAGTGTCCTGTGACGGATAAATAGAACTTTAAACTATACTATTATAAGAATTGTGGTAACCAGATAGTTGGATAAAATATATCTGTAATAGCTGTGCCCCGCGGTTTCACCCGCTGACGAACCTGCGGGCAAAATGAAGTATATTCTATAGATCATGAATTATTCTGATATAATGCATTTTACCTACTGTAAAGTTTCATTCATATCCATCCAGTCATTTTTCGCGAAAGAGTATCAAACATAGGTACATAGAAACTTAGGTTTATAATATTAGTAAGATATTTAAGGCTGTTTCCTCCATAGTATATGCGTACTTTTATAATTCCTTTCGTATTACAATGCAGATGCCTGCAAACGACGTATAAGCCCATTATTATATTTGTTATTCTTCTTGTTTTACTCAACGGTATAACTAAAGTATATTTAAATAATGGCGTACCTATTTAAACTTTGGAGTTCTTTATTTATTTGCAAACGTTGAATTCATTTGAAGTTCAACCACTTCAACAAAAGTTTAAAGTCAATATTGTTGTTTTATTCTTGTTTATATTTCACTTCTGTACTCATCCTGCGCTTAATAGATTCAAACACCGCTAGACACAGTTTCAGAGTAGGTACAAAAGTTAAATCGTACAAATAATAGGAAAAGTTTTATGCACTCACTATATAACCTGAATATCATAATAGGGCCTCGCGAGGCGAGCACTCAAGTGCCTAAATTGGGTTTGCGTACGTGAACATTGTCTATCTAGGACGTAAAATTGTAGTTTCACTCGAGATTCTTCAGCATTGTAAGAAATTTAAAGTGAAGCATGCAGGATTATGGTTAATCCGACACAATTTTTAATCTGCTCTGCTCTCGCTGACGTAATTAATTAAAGACACCTAAACGTTGCATTCGTTACCTTCTCAACGACATAAATATTATCTTTTCAAAAGAGTAAATGAAATTTTTTGATGTGAAAATATCAAAAAAAATCTTATTGGATAGTGTGAACGAATCGTCTAAATTTTAAATCGTGTGGGTCTATCAGTCATCAGTCTGTCACAGTTCTAAAAAGGTATTGATAGATGAGCGCTACTAAAAATGTCCGCATAAACCAAAATCCATTTTATTTTCAACACATAAGCTCGCTATGATTTCACTTTTCATATTACATCTTTATGAAATTCACACTATGAGAGATATAATATGAAAAGGTAAGTCAAGTCATGTTAATGAGCTTTTCTGTAGTTTGTATAAGTTAAAAGAAAGTTCTATTCAAGGATAATGTGAAGAAAGAGATCTTCTCTTTGCGTAGGCGGTGGCTCTATATTTTTATGGTTACGCATAAATAACAGTTTCAACGATCCAGTTCCTTTTCTATTAGTTTGATAATAATATAGCGATACAAAAAATACAATATTTATTGGATTTTTTATGTAGTGCAAATATGATTGCTAAATATTTTGTTGATAAATTTACATTAACATAAGTAATTTATTGAATGCAGTCATTCGTATGTTATAGACTTTTTCGTCTTGCTTTGTCTGAATATTTTGCAATGTAATGTGATAATTTCGATGTTGTAATTTTGCGTAAATGCGAATATGGAACGTGTCGTTATATTATAGATATAAATTGTACGATTTATATTTATTAAGATAAATAACTTACGATTTATAGATATAAATCGTATGTTATTAATCGGTTATCTGTAGCTTAGTCGATAACGGGCTACTTTGATTCAGGACAATAGCTTTACGATATACCTACGTATAGGTAATAAGCGATATTGCATCGGGGACATAAACGATATCCAGCCAATTGGACTGAAACGAATTGGCTCGCCCTCAATTTGTCGACGGACTCCAATCCGCTTCCGCTGCATTTTGTTTTATAATCCCAATTGATTCTTCCCCATTTTGCTCATCAACGTACACTTAACTGTAACATTTTTCTTTAAACGACAATACAATGTGTTGCTACATTTTTATTCTTACCGACCTAAAAGCCTTTTAACGTAACTTTAACGAGGTCGTCGGTATTCGAACTTTATAAAACGGAAAACCGCCTCTATTCCTCCGCCATAATGTATTAAATTTATGTAAGTTTTGACATGAGTTTTCTTTTGGGCCGATCTCGGCTCGAACTTCATACTATTATATGGTAATAAACGATTTAGTTTTATGTTAAGGGGTAACAAAACTCGGCTTTATTAGGGTTATCCGATATTGATGACGTTTATGCCCACGCATTTCGCATAGCTATAGATATAAACAGGGTCCGGTCCATGTTATTCGGCGATAAAATTGCTGTAAAACGTGCCTGATGTTATGGGAATCTCAGTGGAGTATGATAGATTGGACATTAAATCGTATATTGCAACTGAATGCAATCACTCAGAACAATTAGTATTTATTACAGTATTTGTTGGGACTTTTTATTAATAGATATCAGCTCATTGAGACGGACGACTGAGCTTATCTTTTATGAGCGGTCGTCTGGTGGCTCGGCGCCGCCTCGTCTGCCAGTATGGGCAAAATAACACTTACACACGACTTCAATCTTTTGGACACGGTTCGTCTACAAGCAGTTGAGCTTAGCGATGTACATCAAATCCGCCCAATTACTTCATTTTAGTCAGTCGAGCAGATCAGATCAGAAAAACTTTAAAGTACTTATCATACAGTTCATGTGGATGACACTCATACGATACAGAATTTACCCACACAATAGACGTTTAAATTGAAATAGATTATTCTTTATAGCAATTCAACGTATATCACTTTTAATTTTAATGTAAGTCAATTAGGTATGATGTTATGTGTATTGAGTAATTAATTTTGATTATCGTTAAAGTGCTTCTATTGATAAAATTGGATAGCTACGCAATGATAAAGATACGTCATAGCAGTTTATTAGAATACATATTATTATCAATGTAATTATATTTTGATTATTTATTATTAGGCTTATATGACGCAGGTACAGCTACGTAGGTATGTTTTAGCAACGCTATACGAGAGTGTACATTCACATGGGCGCGCTTACGCGATCGCTGCTCAACAAAGGGGACGAATTCGTAACAAAAACATAATTATTATTTCCGTTTGCCACAGGTTGACGTTATAACTGAAAACGTTTATTGCCTAAATGCTATTTTAGCTTTCTAGTTTCTCAACACTTCGAAAACCCTCGATTTATGCGTCGGATGTTTTTTAGGTGGAATAGGTATTGGAGTTATGATTTCACTAGAAAATCTAGAGGATGTATAAAATAATCGTTGATATTATACGCCTGAGTAGATAAGTTTGGGGGAAGTATTACTGTTCTTTGCTCATATCGTCTCATCGTACGAAGAATTTGCTTACAACGAGGAAAAAAGCTTTAAAATGTTGCACGTGTGTTAACGTCACGAGAATTCCCAATACCAAAAAGTGTGGCAACTGGCATACGTCACCGTAGTCCGTAGTGGCGGAACTTTCCTAGTCATCAGACCCAGTATCGCGTAATACTGACATCATTTATCCAGTTAGATTATGATAGGTAATAGTTATGGTTTAATGTATGTTTTGCTATTTTAATCAAGACAATATGTCTATATCCTAAAACATCCAATTGAAATTGTTAAACTGCATTGTTTCCAAAGAGCATTAAAAGTTAAACTAATATGTGTTCGTATCTTATTAGATCCTTAGGATGTTAGGTAATCTTATAAGAAATAGATCATATGATTTATTCCGATGTTTACTCGTCTAGAAAATATCAAACGGCCGTATTTTCTCAAATCAAAAGCTAGACAAATATTTCTGCGCCATAACAAATATTTCTCCATATTTCAGGTGGACTGCCCGTTCATAGTATGTATGACGTATGCATTCCACACTCCAGATAAACTTTGCTTCATACTGGATCTCATGAACGGCGGGGATCTGCACTACCATTTGTCGCAACATGGCGTCTTTAATGAGGCTGAAATGAAATTTTACGCTGCTGAAGTTATATTAGGTGAGAATTGAATTATTTTGTTCTAGTGCATCTCCTAGTTTGTTATTAACTTAGACTTATATATAAGTACTCGATATTATATTACGAAATAGAAATTATCTTCAAACGGGTAACGGGTTAACGGGTATTACAAATAAAATGTAGTGTTTAGAATTAAGAAATTTATAAGTGAAAGACGTTCCCAAATAAATACGTTATCATTAATCCTATTTATATTTAAGTGTAATAGATACCCTATTATCTTTTACGACAAGAGTGCATTAACTTTTTGTCGGAATCGTGTAAGGAGAAAGCTGACGTTCTATAATGAGGAGCGAGCGGAGAGGAAAACTCAGTGTTTCATAGTAGTTGGTTTAAATAAATAAATTTAATACATATGAAAAATAATCCCAATGACGAGCTATCGCAGCAATATAAAGTAACATCTGTATCCTAAATCACAGGCGTATGCGTCATTTCGATTATAAAAGATGAATCAAACATACTCGTATCAAAACGAAAGTCATAACAATATCATAAATAGCCGAGTTACAAAAATAGGCGTGATGGTTTGTTTAAAATCGTGCTAGACCGGCAGGCAAGTGGAACGTGAAATACCCATTAATATTAACTAGAGCGACCAAGCGAGCTGCAAGTACGTAGCTTGAATACACGTCGAGTGTGACGATGTACGACACCAAATGAGCGCTATTTTATAATTCCCTTTTATTTCTTGTATAATGCCAATTTTTTAAATATATAACTGAATAACTGTTAAATAAATTATTTAGGATTGTTAACGGATAACGGTTTTATGGGATTAAACATTCAGATAAAGCGCATGTTTATTGAGATACTATGAGATTTGTATAATTTTTTAATACGTTGCTTGAATAGACGTTGAGTGTGGTGATACTGCGCCAAAGTACTTCGCAAATGTGCTTTGTAATTCGCATTTAATTCGAGTATAAAAATGATTAAATTTGAGAAACTCATATAAACATTATTGTCCTACATTTATATGAGGTCTATTAAATTGTTTACAAATATGTAGTGCTTTTATGAGATTGAACGTTCATATAGAAGAACTTGATATGATATTAGAATATTATAGTATTTTAGTGAATAGGGAATTTTCAAACAATGTTGAAAATAATAATGTGTATGTGAGACACCAAAGATTAAACACTAGAAATTTTTAATTCTGAACGTGTCCGCTTGTATTTTAAAATTTAGATAAGAAATAATTGTTAAGGTTTATTAAATGCATTATGATTTCACATTTCTAAAGTTATCTAAAATCTTAAGTTATTTCTCTCTATAATACTTAACTGGTAGCATTTCTACAAGCGATCAAGTTTATATCAATAAGATGTATATTGAGACCTCTTGTAGTTTTAAAGGCCAGATGTATATCACTACTTTTCTTTGTTATTAGATAGAGTCTAAGAATTTATATAGTTTCCAATGAAGAATGTTGTTTAATTTTATTGTAAAAAAAACTAGCTTACCGCCCGCGGCTTCGCCCGCTTTGTCTCAAACCTAATAAATTATACACTAAAACCTTCCTATTGAATCACTCTATGTATTAAAAAAAACCGCATCAAAATCCGTTCCGTAGTTTTATAGATTTAAGCATACAAAGGGACATAGGGACAAAAAAGCGACTTTGTTTTATACTATGTAGTGATAAAATATAGTTTGTCATTCTAATTTTGTACTTAGTCTTGTCTACTTACTAGTGAAACTTTTTAAAAGCCGGTTGCGAAGTTTTTATTTTAACCAATACATACATACAAATAAATCAAATATTTCCTATCTATATTTAACAGTGTAGTGCGTCAAAAGACTTTTGAGCCTTAAAAATAAAGTTCAATTTCCTTTGTAATCAGGTCTAGAGCACATGCACAAACGTCACATCGTGTACCGAGACTTGAAGCCGGCGAATATCCTGCTCGACGAACACGGCCACGTGAGAATATCCGATTTGGGTCTCGCGTGTGATTTCTCCAAGAAGAAGCCCCATGCTAGTGTGTAAGTGTCATTTTAACTGAAAATATTATCGAATGCAAAGTGGAAAGTAAAATCCCGATTTTTAATTTTTGTAGTTATGAAATGTATGCAAGAATATAGCCCTAGTTTCGTTTTAACTAGGGCTATATTCTTGCATACATTTCATACTAATAATTTAATATTACGATACGAACCTGAGTATGGTTCTATCTGCTATTACAACTGACAATCTAAAAATGTCACTATTACCGTTTTACTGTTACGATTCAGTATGTATATTAAAATAGGTTTAACCACACCAAGTCGATCATTCTGTTCTATGACTATTTATTCAGCTCACTAAAATTTTATAATTAAAATTATAATACATATATGATGTTACATATGTATTTTGTAAAATTAAATTGTAAAACTGACATGATTTAAAAGAGCAACTATGGAGCTTCTTGCCGGTTCTTCTCCGTAGATACTGCTTTCCGAATCGGTGGTAAATTTTAAAATATGTAATGACGTTTCAAAAGTGCTTCTATAAGAAGTCTAATTGAATAAATAAATGTTTGAGTTTGAGTTTGAAAAAATCTTCCATTTCAGCGGCACGCACGGCTACATGGCGCCCGAGGTCCTCTCCAAGGGCACCGGCTACGACTCGTCCGCGGACTGGTTCAGCTTCGGCTGCATGCTGTACAAGCTGCTCAAGGGCCACTCGCCGTTCCGCCAGCACAAGACAAAGGACAAGCACGAGATCGACCGGATGACCTTGACAATGGTAAATATCAGGAGTTGTTGTTTTTGGGCTTTTTGGGGTGTTGGTAGAAAGATAAGGAGCCAAGCTTTCAAGTATACAGTTACTAAGACATACGCAAGTGTAACAAAATCGGTTATGTACAGAAGTGAATTGATAAAGACTTAGATTATTAAACCATGAGATGATAAGGATTTTAAGCGCTGGAAAATCTCAGTATTACTATTATTAATATAATTTAATAGTCTCTTTTTAGTATCTATCGATTTTTGCAAAATTATTATTTACATTTGAATTTCCATTACCTACTTAGTTACTTCAAGTTTGTTTATGAAAAGTACAAAGTTGCGTACAAATGTTTATTGTTTATTCTAAATGAGGAATTTATTGAATGAATTTCTTAATTGTCCTCTTAGAAATACCATATTCCTACAGAAATTTCGTTTATATTCTGTTTTCCGATTTAAAGGAATTCATTTCACGCGCAACTTTCGAAAATACAACAATTATGTCATATTACTGGAAAAATAATGTTCGCGCACATTACGCGAAGCGAAATTGAATCACTTTGATTTAGTGACCGTTGAATTCGTATTCACATGTAGGTCAATGATATTGTATGTCACATAACCGCAATATATCACGCATCAAAATGAGAGTTCACATCTCTGGTTCACTGGAGTAGGTTGTGTGACGTCATCGTTTAGTCATAACACGAACTTACGAATTTCTCGATCATGACTCGCCTATACACATATTATGATATTACACAGGTGTATACAACATATTGTAGGTAACGCTATTGACGTCAATAAAAATAAATGTCGTAGGTAATTTAATATTTTTTTAATGAATAACACCATTGTTAACGTCATTACGCTAACTACACAATAAAATAGTAATAACATTGATTGATGAATTATCACTGATGTACGTCAGTGTTAATAGGACATTATTTTATCGGTAAATAATTTAATAGTTATTTTTATCAATACAATATGAAAGAAAATGTTTTGGAAACTTGAACATGTATTTTTTTATTACTTTATGATATATAAAAACTTAATTTTCGTTAAAAAACAAATAGGTTTTGAATGCTGCTTGGATGTACAGGTGCTTGTTTTATTTTTATTAGCATATTTTTTCGTTAAATATTGTATACTAGGTTTCCGCCCGCGGCTTCGCCCGCGCAGTCAAAGAAACACCCGCATAGTTCCCGTTCCCGTGGGATTACCGGGATTGCGTCATTTTCCCGGGATAAAAAGTAGCCTATGTCCTTTCTCGGGTATCAAAATATCTCCATACCAAATTTCATGAAAATTGGTTCAGTAGTTTAGGCGTGATTGAGTAACAGACAGACAGACAGAGTTACTTTCGCATTTATAATATTAGTATGGATTATATGAATATTTAATAACTTTGAGTAAATAACGCACTGACATTATAAAAAAAACTACTGGATCGATTAAAGTCTTTTATCCCAGGTTATTTTGCATTTTTTACGCGTGTTACCGCGGGAAAAGTCAGGTCCCAGAATAAGTGGCTAGTATAATAATAATTTGATACATTACACATTACATATAAAATAAGTTTTCTAAAATACCTATAATCAATTTTTATTCTATAGTTTATAATATTTTCATATTGTAAATGTATGAACTATTATTATTTTATAACAAATATTATTACCAATAAATGTGCCCTTGGACTTGATAAAATAATGTTAGAGTTAGAAATATAATGTCTACCAGAATGTGGAGCTGCCGGAGTCGTTCAGCCCGAGCCTGCGCAGTCTGCTCGAGGGGTTCTTGCAGCGGGATATCAATAAGCGGCTTGGATGTAAGGGAAGAGGGTAAGTAGTTCAAGTTTTATTAGTTTTAATAGATTTAGGGCTGGTTTAGCAGCTTCTTGATATGTTCTAAGCTTATCATAGTTTAAGTGATAGATAATATATGATCGTAAATACGTTTAAAAGTATAAAGAAAGCTATCAGGGCGGTCATTAATGCGTTATCAGGAAGCGGTGAAATCGGCCCTTAATCTCATAAGCTTTAACACCTGACTTCATTGGAATATATTGTGAATGAAATAATATCTTGCCTATAACATCTTACTTGAAACGATTTATAAAATCTAATTGATTGTTATTATTTTTTTTTTTAAATCTTTTTTGTGATCTAATGCATGGAAACTGTGATATTAGAACAATTAAGATTATCTATTCACGACTATTATCTTACACATAATATTACAATGTATACAAAATCATCAAACATCCAATGCATAGTATTGACGAGGTAAAAAAGTCTATACAATGCATATTAAACAATTGATATTGTCTATTTACGACTGTTTTCTATCTAACCACTATAATATTACAATGTACACAAAATAACCTAAAACCAACCCCGCAGTGCTGACGAGGTAAAAGAGCACGTGTTCTTTGCGGGCATCGACTGGCAGCAAGTGTACCACCAGAAGTACACGCCGCCGCTGATCCCGCCCCGCGGGGAAGTTAACGCGGCTGACGCGTTCGATATCGGCAGCTTTGATGAGGAGGACACTAAGGGGATTAAGGTATTATCAATTATGACGTAACAATAAGAAAGGTCTTCAACTAGTGTATTTAGTTATACTATAAGGGTCCCAAGATACAAGTATTTCGCTTAGCTCGGGACCCACTGTTGTACAATTGTAGGTCATATGTCTACACTAATATTATAAAGAGGAAAACTTTGTTTGTCTGTTTGTTTGATTGTAATGAATAGGCTCATAAACTACTGGACCGATTTTGATGAAATTTGGCACAGACAATCTTTAGACCCTGAGAAAGAACATAGGCTACCTTTTATTGCGAAATATATAACACGGGCGAAGCCGGGGCGGACCGCTAGTCACAAATAAATTCATTTCATTTCATTTTTAACACGCTTTTATTAGCTTCACTTGTATGTTAGTATGTAACCGGCTCCTTACCGGCCACTTATCACAGATTGGTGACCGTACAATAATTTCATGAGTTTAGGCGTGTTTATTTAGTTTTTTTTTACTAGATTTATTTTACATACCTTATTTGTGGATATGGTCTGGTATTTAAATACATTTACAGACTGCCTATTTATGAAATATATTCAATTTCAGCTAACGGAAGCAGATCAAGCTCAATACAAGGACTTCCCGCTAGTGATATCGGAGCGCTGGCAGTCCGAGGTGGCTGAAACTGTATTCGAAACGGTCAACCAGGAAGCCGATAAGATGGAACACAAGAAAAAGTCCAAACAGAAACAGAAGTTTGATGCCGATGAGAAAGGTAACTTAAACATTTAAATTGATCTTCAATGGTATTTTCTGATAAGAAGAAATATATTTTTCTAATATGACACTCAAAAACATGACAATTTATTTTGTTGTACTCAAAGAGGTTTATATATACAGCTAGTAGTTATTTACTTTCTTGTAATGAATAAATATTTTTCGCTTTTTCAGAATCCGATTGCATTCTTCACGGCTACATCAAGAAGCTGGGCGGACCGTTCGCAAGCGCTTGGCAAACTCGTTATGCCAAGCTGTATCCCAACAGACTCGAGCTGCACTTGGAGAATAGCGCTAAACCTGAAATGATTCTGTTGGATATCGTTGAAGATGTCTCCTCTGATCTGGTATCAGTTAAGGGCGAACAGTGTATCGTACTCCGCACTAGGAATGATACTAAGATTGTCCTCACCAATACGGTTGGTTAAATAATTTTAAAATTATACTATTAAATATATTTTTTTTTGTTAAACACACACATCTGGATTCTGTTATTCTGTTAAATTATATAATTGAATTATGAGTATGGTATTGTGTTGATTGTAAATGAAAATGAATCATTTAATAATATTTTACAGGACGAGATAGGTCTGAAGGAATGGGCACTATCACTACGCTCTGCGCACAAATGTTCTCAAGAGCTGCTGGCGTCGATGGCGAAGAAGGCCGGTAAAATCTACGGCACAGACGGTGCCAAGGAGTCGATGGCTCTCGGGCGCCCGCCCCCAGCCGCCTCCCCGGCGCTCACGAGAGCCCCCAACGGGAACAACTAGCACGAGCTTTCCGCGCCCAATAAGGGCGCGAAGATGTTCCGCCGCTCCAAAAGTGCGGCGCAACTTATCAAGTGAACCGTTGTACCGAGTGAACTGTGACGCGCCGGTCCCGCGCTCGCCTAGTGTAAAGTGTATGTGCCGTGGTTGTTGTGCGAGTGCTGCTGAACACGAACATGGCGCGGATCGCCCCGCGGTTTGGCGGCGCCCGCTCCCCTCAGGTAAGCCACGCCCGAAGCCAACGCTGACGCTGACGTTGCGGCTCATAGAGCCACGAACTATAGTGATAATTAGGACTGCCAATTATTACTAAATGAATGCTGTTCGCATTTTTTTATTGTTGTACGAAGTATGTGATAGAACCGATCAAATTTACGGAAATTAATATGTATGAACTTGATTTCGTTTACCTTGCAGTAAATTTTCAACTGTGGAAAATATTTTTCTTTTTTATAATTGTTTGCACCGATTGAACTTTGTAATTATAAATGTTCTGGATGTTGTATTTAAATGTGGTAGGTACTGTAAAGAATAATTAACGTACTGTTGATTAGATAAATATAGCATTTACATAATTATTACATTAGAATGTTGTGACATTTTAAAGTCAAAATTAAGTAATGTATTAATTATTATAGATGCTTCAAATATTCAACTAATATTCTAATTAGGATTTAGCACTCTGTTACATCTCTGACTATTGCACATAGAATAATTTAATCAATATTTTATTAAACTACTGAATTTTATTTTATACATCTGATGGCTCTCTTGTGCAATTTTTTTATTATGAATATAAAAGTTCCTTTTTATCAAGATACAGGACTACACATTATTTATTGAATTGTACTTAAATAATAGATTTTCCATTCGTGTTACTACTATATCTTTAGTTTTCTTGTTATTTATTTACATAGAAGTAAATGTAAGTAGCTGTAATTTTTTAATCTATTCATGCAAATTATAGAGGCAATAATCTTTTAACAAAGTAAAAAAGTGACAAGTAACAACAATAGTGATATTTAATGTGTTTAGAGAATTTTTTAAAACAATCACTATGTATAGTTTACTGAATATACCAACATTTTTCTACTGTTTTCTTTATACTATAGAATATGACTGCAGATAAATTAACCATTGCAATAATGATTCAACTTAATAGAGGGCTTATATGCCTGATGCAGATTTAGAAGTACACATTATGGGTCTTATATCATATAAATTTTATACATGTTCTTTTTTATTATACATCGTGTTACACAATTATTGTGCATTGTAAAAAAACATAAAAAATATGTCTCGTGTTTATAATTTAGTAAGATTTTGAAAAACATGTTACATTTATTTATATTTTTTTCTTGGATTTTATATATGTCGCAGGTTTTTCATAAAATTAGGTTTTTGATCAAAAACCTAGGTTTTTCATCAAAAACCAGAAGATGACACATTTTAAACTCAATTTCATCAAAAACCTGTAACAATCCAGATTTTTGATCAAAAACCTGAACTAGTTTGGGTTTATGATAAAGTTCTTGTCAAAATCACGGGTTTGCTTTGTTTTATGACAAATTTAAATGAAATAAATAAAACAATCCATCATCATTTGCAACTTAGTAGTAAGAAAACAATCATTTATTTATCAAAATTTTACATCCATGATCCAATCAATATTCTCCTCCTTCAATCCAATCAGATTGATCATAAACCCAAACTAGTTCAGGTTTTTGATCAAAAATCTGGATTGTTACAGGTTTTTGATGAAATTGAGTTTAAAATGTGTCATCTTCCGGTTTTTGATGAAAAACCTAGGTTTTTGATCAAAAACCTAATTTTATGAAAAACCTGCGACATATACATTTTACTGAACGGAGAATAAAGAAAAAATATTCAATAATTCCAATTTTAATGATTTTATCCGTAAATATTAAATAGCTTAGATGATAGTAAAGATGAAAATAATATAGTGTTAAGAAATTCTGTAAGAATAGACTTTTTATATAAATACATAATTTATAAACTCTGTTATGAAAATATTTTATTATTCATGGGCTGAACTTGTGTTTCAATATACATGTGTTAATAGTTTGATTTCTATAAGTACAAAGAAAGACAAAACAATAGTATTTTAATTCTAAGTATTCTAAACCACATGCTTATACCTACTATCATAACATACTAAAAACAAATAATTATAATTGTATTTCTCTAAGATCAATTTAAATACTCAAATTAGGAACAAATCTATTCACAACACACTGTTATATATTTATTATAAGGTAAGGTTTAATATAAATATTAACTTTAGTGTATTTAAAACTAGAACTGGTGAATGTTTAGGTGTATTTCATATAACATTTTAATAACTATTCACTCAATATCAAAATTATAATGTTTTTAACTTATCTATTTATTACATCCAAATTAAAAAAATACATCACAGTTTGTAGCTTCGTCAATAATATGATATATTTTCTAACTTTCATACTTTGGTAGTAAATGTTAATTTTAATGGTATTGCATAAGTGTACTATCATTTAGGTCTTTAAAAGTGGGATTAATGCTTCACATTTCATCTAAAATGTATGTTTATTGTGAAAATGAAATTTATAATTAGAAAATGTGATTGATTTATCTCAATAGGATATAAAATACATTAGATGCTAGTCAATTAAATTTAAAAACGGGATTATTGATTGAGTGTAGATGAAGTAATGATAGTGGTTTAACAGTATTATAGGTTAGCTGGTGAGGAGTGTGATGTAATCATTTAATTCTTTTGTAGACAATGCTGACTAGATCGACTTCTTCACAATTTTATATCAATGTATATCACTGTTTTTGCGTATGAATTGTTTATATTTTTGTATACATATTTTTTCTTTTTATCTGTGTTATATATTATATTTACACGTTTTTATTGTATTGAATCACATAATTTGAGTTTTGTATACACAAAATATCTTCCAATATTCATACTGTGACCTTTTAAAATAATATACTATATAAGATGTTACATATTAATTTGAAGGTCAGAACTATAGTTCTTAACATTCCTCTATGCCAAATAAGTAATAATGTGTGGATGATGAAATTGCATTTAATTATATATTTTGTTTCTATTTTTGAATACTTTTATCTTATTGTGCACTTACTTCCATGCAATACATTGCTTAGATATTGGGTAAATTTTGTATTAGCGTATAGGACAAGTGTAAGTAGCTAAATCTGCATCAGACATTGTGTTATTGTAGAAACCTCTGTTAGAAAATATTTTTATTGTGAACCTACATTATATGTAGTAAATTGTTTATTTAATCAGTGCTGTGTTTTAATTATTCACCCCTTTATAATTATCACGATAAATTCAATAGTAAGACATCATTTTTAAAATATTTTTTAATTATTAAAATGCCAATAATCTTTCCTTGTACATTAATCGTATTTATTGTCTATCTGAAATAAGATTTGATCAATCACCAGTGTTCGCATGACATATCAAGAACATCACAATGACATAAAAATTAAACATAAATAATCTAGTAGTGAACAAAATTTAACATTAACTTTCTTGTGTTTATTCATTTTATGAGCATTTTTATTGTACTTATTTATAAAATGGTAGTGGATACAGTAATATTCTATTCTTCATTACTCTTATGCATTTCGATCGGTAGTTACTACAAAAGAATAGATGATATAACAATGAAACGAAATTATGGAACTGGGCTAGGAATATTACTAGCGTGTTTAATATGCGGGCATCAAATATACCATACCGTGCTTTTGGTGTGGGGAAACATAGTCATACTAAAATGCTGTGATAGAAGGTAACAAAATAACTAAATGGTTCCATACTAATTAGAATTTACTATGAACTTTATATGCTTAGGGTTAGGGGCTAGTATTAGCATTTCTATCTATTTACCACGTAACATAAAATATATTTTTTATTTAGATATTTACACCAAGTAAGCATGGCATATACCTGGTTATATTTGTTTTATTTGCACCAAAATGCAGTGAACGATTACGTACTTTGGGTCCATCAAACCTTAGCATTAAGGCTAGTAGGTCTAGCTTTTGAGCTAAACATGGCCCAGAAAATAAAATCTGAACCAAGAGTGAGCATGACAAAAATGAATATGGGCGATAACGATGTTTTGTCTACGGATCCATCTGCGGTTGATATAATAACGTATGCTTATTATTTTATAGGATTACATAGAGGTTAGTATATGTTTTAACCTATTTAATTATCCTATTAAATAATTCCTATATAAAGTTTTGTATATTATCTGCATTTGAATAATATTTAGGAATATAGCTACACTTGCATCTCAAAGTAGTCTTACTCACTGTTTTATACCAATTCCCAAGCCCCTGGATAAAATACCCGAGAGAGATGCAGATAAAAAGTTCATTTTGGCAGAGCAGAGAATCGTATCTTATAGGATTCAAAGTTAAAGCTAAATTCATCGTTCCTAAACGTTTTAGGGCCATACTATAGGTGGAAAATATTTGAAGATCATTTCAATTCTACCTTTTCCACGTTAGGAGATTGTAGAATAATAACTGAACAAAAACTAAAAAAGGCGTGTATATGTGCTCTTGGTTATTTGTTATTGCAAATTAAATTTTCCACCGAGGTGAGTTTCATAAATATTTAAGCTTAGTCTACAAAAACGAGAATTAAATAAATCATTCTATCAACACTTTTAGTTCTATTACAAGCAACAGTTTTATGACGATTACGGCACGGATTTTCGCTACTTGTACAATATACCACATCTTATAACGTATTTTCTGAAATATCAAATCACTATGCTGCTATGCACAAGCGTTTGTACAGAGTCTGGGTTCGGTGTTTATCCCGCTAAATGTTTACCTATACCGGGATACGGACCATCTGCGCGGTTCAGCCTCTTGAAAATAGTGTAAGTATTTATAATTAATTAATATCCAAAATCCATATATAAATAGCTAATATTATCAAAGTTTTCATCTCTGTGCCCATCTTTTGCGACGCTTTTACGGCACCGATTATGAAATAGGCATAAAAATGACATGTAAGGTAGTAATTGACGAATATTATTTTTGAAATGGTAAGAGTTACGGTTAAGACATAGGTAGTCTAGACTTTGCTCTTCATTGAATTGGAACCCTGAGAGGTCAAATTAGGGTGGTTATTTTTTTTTGTAACAATACTTACAGATATCCCTAGTTGTGTAGTTACATTAAAATGAATTTTTTTGCAATATTTTATTCAGTGTATCGAAAAATAATTATTTTATTTACATTTATGCATGCAATTTAAAAGTAATTTTTATTGTATATAGAGCAGGCTCCAAGGAGATGTTCGTTTGCAAAAATAGCGGACCTAAATCTGACTTCTGATATATATTGTATAGGTCCCAGACATCCTATAGACAGATGTTGCCAACCAGTTTTGTGGTCCCCCTGCCCGCACCCCGGTAATTAAATATGGCATACAAAGAAAAAAATAAAAATTTCCAAAACATGCCGTGTGGGGTATCAAATGAAAGAGCTTATTGAGTAGATCACGAATATATAGCATACTATATACATTTCTTACACTTTCTCTAAGATTTTTTAGAAAATTTACGAAAATGGTCCATTTTTGAGTTAACTTTAAACCACTATAGATTGAAAACTCATGAATATATTTTTTAAATTATTATTTTAAATAATTAACAATAGTCCATTGTTTATGATTCAATAGTTCGTAATATAATATAAGTGAGCTATGTGGTGGATTTGATGAAAATAACTATATACTATATGAACTTGAAAATATACTCGCCATCTTTGAATGCTCCCCCCACTCCCCCATGCAACTATTTCACTGTACGAAATATTGAATCGTAAACAATGGACTATTGTTAATTATTTAAAATAATAATTTAAAAAATATATTTATGAGTTTTCAATCTATAGTGGTTTAAAGTTAACTCAAAAATGGACCATTTTCGTAAATTTTCTAAAAAATCTTAGAGAAAGTGTAAGAAATGTATATAGTATGCTATATATTCGTGATCTACTCAATAAGCTCTTTCATTTGATACCCCACACGGCATGTTTTGGAAATTTTTATTTTTTTCTTTGTATGCCATATTTAATTACCGGGGTGCGGGCAGGGGGACCACAAAACTGGTTGGCAACATCTGTCTATAGGATGTCTGGGATCTATACAATATATATCAGAAGTCAGATTTAGGTCCGCGATTTTTGCAAACGAAACTCCACTGAGAGTCCGGTCTAATAGCTCGTTAATATACCAAACCAAATATGTAGAAAGATACATATTAATATTATTATACTTAGGTAAGTACAGGAACGCCTTGGTAGGTAATATTATTTAAACGTTTGAATTCTATTAGGTATTTGATAAAAAAAATGAGTTAAGTACACATTACTTTGTGTCAGATGACTTGATGATTTATATATAGTACATAACGGTTTCCTTACATAGAATATACTTACCCTACCCGCCTAGGAAAAGATATACCTACCTACAATAAGAGTCTTCAGAGAAACAAATCGTATTAATTTACGTAGGTTAAGGACTAAGGTACTTACCTTTATCTATCAACGCTTGAAACGCATCAAAAAATGTTACCTAATAAATTAAATGCAACGTAACGCTACATAGAGATAGACCTGTGAGATAGACGGTAGTACTAGTGAATGACGGTTGGGAGATGCCTTATTAGTAAAGCTTTGAATTTTATTTATTTTGATTTTCTAGAGCTACAACTTCTGATGCAGCCGTTGAAGAGGAATACAACTTTTCAATGTTAAAATGCTTTGACAATGAGAAGTTGTTAATGGGACCGAAAATGAAAGACTCGGTACGAAGCTGGGATATGCCAACGCGCTATTGGTTTTGGGCCAATGTGTACAAGAACAGTTTAAAAGCTAATAAAGAAGTCCGGTTGGTATTTTTAATTTGATGGACGAATGTTTTTTCAGGCTACATATATATTACATATTGTTACTATTTAAAGCGACAACTACGGTGTAAGGTAATTTATGTAGAGATATGGAGATTGTTTCTTCACTCGTCTTCATGTTATATAAATTATTATATTATTGGTAGTTAGTTATTCATTTATTTTTAATACGTTTAAATTATTATGCTTTTAGAAGTGCTTGGTCCTTTTTTGCTTGGACAATATGGTGCAGCCCGACTTTGCCACAAATAATAGTTTCTACCACACTCTGGGTTTATATTCATCTTGAATCTGAATATAGTGAACTCTATGATACTTCCGGAACAGTAATTTTTCTTAATCGTTTTTATAAAGTATATTGATAATACGTATAAACTATTTAGTTATTGTATTCAAAGTATCTAAACTTGCACTTTGATATTATGTAGGTACCTAACAGTATTTATATTTATTGTTAATTATAGTTGCAGCAGATAGTAACTAACAATTTAGTAAGGTACTGATGTCTGATTGATATTGTTTGAAATTAGTGATATCTACATAGGAAGGTATCTACTTTAGAACCGTTAGGAAAGATCTTGTTGTACCTACCTACTTTGAATACCTACCGCTACCTACCTAGATCTAAGGCTGCCTGCTGAAATCTATTTCTTTGGTATTAGATAATAAGTCATTTAGTTGGTAAGTATTATTGTTATCATTAATGAAATGCTTAGCCAATATACTTCTATTGTTTGTAGTTTGTCATTTAAATAAGTGATAGGTAATTATTATTCTCTAACTATAAACCTGCCTTATCTTTTTTTCGAACTAGTCAAGGAGTCAATTTTATTTATCTATACGAAGGAATAAGGTTTCAGAAATAAATAAATAAATAAACTATACATGCGTAGTGTGTACTTACTATTGTTTTTTTTTTATTCTTTAGAGTAACTATAGAGACTAAAAATCTGTTGCCTTCCGATATTTCGTAAGAAATTCCCCTACAAGTCACCTAAGTAGTTACAAAGTTTATTATGGGCCTACCATTAGTCACAGACTTTGATTAAAACAAATGTCACAGAATAATAAAATTTAAAAACCTAAATATTAATTAAAGCGCTAGTTACCATGCATTCGAAAATATTACTATTTACTATACTATATTTTTTAATAACGTAGTCATCTATTTTCAGATGAAACTACCTTGGGATATCGGTTTTTCTATAATGAGATTGCTCTGCTTGATTTACTTGACTCCGTGTTTCGTAGTAAGGGACACCAGTGTTGTTTTAAGGTATTACAATTCTATATTTTGGGTGTTCCACCTCGTGTTATTAGCGTTAATGGTGGCTGCAATTGCCATTTACAAAACGAGAGGCGAACAAACTTTATAAACGGTTTTCTGTAATAAAATTTTGGAACTTGACAACGCTTTTTATTTCTTAACACCTACACGAAGGTAGTTGTTAGTTCTAGAACTTAACTGAATCACTATAAATCATCCTATGACTGAAAACATTGTACTTAGATGTTTGCTAGTCGGTTACGAATCGTTACGTGACTTGAAGTCTATCTTGGGTGTGAATATGTATTTTTGCGATATTTATTTAAGATATTTCTTTTTAATTTGAGATATAAGTACATACAGTACTCCCAAACTGATAATGCGCATAGAAAAATTCGTGACTGTTCGGCAACTGTCATATTCCCCGAGCCTCCGAAGACGATATGTATATAGAGTGGTTAAATGTATTTTCTTCATGCATAGTTTATTAGAATTATTATGAGTTTTATTGTGATTTTATGGTAAAAGAGATAAGTATATAACGAAATTTGTTTCGATAATTCAATGTAAGTTAATAGCGAGGATAAGCCACACGATTGCGAATATATATTTGTTGTATTGATTTACTTGGAAAATTCTATACTTAGATCTATTAAAGTGTCTTACTGAAGCTGGCGTAATGATGGATGTATGGAAGGTTAAAATAAGACAGTTTATATTTAAAAAAAAAATATTTTCAATCACTGGTTTACATTTAAATTGTGAAATCTAATCATTAAAATCTTAGTCCAAAGGGTTTACAAAATCAGGGATTATCTCTATTTCTGATATCGTAGAATGATCAGAACTTTCATTATGCTCTTATTAATTTTCACTTTCCCCACTGCTATCTGCTACCTGTGTAAATAATCATTTTACCGGAACATTCAACTTTGAAACAAAACTAAGAAGGGAATGTAACAGCAGCTCTATATAATTCCATATAGAGATAATACGTGCGGTCACCACCAATATACAAAGACGACTGACGGATTTTTGAATTTTTTGACTGACAGGCTACCGTCACCTATCGCCCGAATTGTTTTCGATTGTGTATGACTCTGAATTGACTCCTATTTCTTTCGAACAAGGTGCAAGATGCAAGTGCATTGTTTAGGTCACTTACGATTCAATGATTCGGGGTGATTCGGGTGTTTCTGGAAATACGATAATTAGCGAAGATCTGCATGCGCATTATTAATTTTGGAGTACCATTATTTTCATGATGCGTAAAAATAGTTATTTATCATAGCCTTAGATCATAATGATCTAAGATCATAGCTATTGTTGATGAGACAGTAGTTGCGAGTATAGTGGAAGGAATGATAGTTAATTAATAAAACCATTCGAATATTCGACAACACGTATTATTTATTTCATTAACAGCATATTGATTCACGCAAAATCTCAATAAAATTACTTAATACAATAAAACAAAACAACAGCAAAATACATCTATCACAGATATTTCTTAATCAAGTATTGGAAGACAGTTTTTGGTCGGTATTTTTAATTATTTGCGTGAATGAACAAGCAAATACTGTTACATTATAGACCTATATAAAATACAATTTAAACATTCGATATAATATGCAAAATCTATTTGTAACTGATAATATGAACTCGACCTAATCTTATATTTTATTAGCGACAAGTGGAAACACTTAACTATGTTTAACATTATTGTGTTTACTTTGTACTGCGCATTATTTAAGCATGTAATAATATGTAAATATGAGCTTATCTATATTTCTCTTAGTTACGTTTCACCTCCGTCGCAGTAATATTAATTTTTGGGTTTTCAATAATGTGCTTATTTTGAATAAGTCTCAGCTCTATGAGTGCAGGTGGGACTTTCCCGGTCGGCTGAATTTCTGTAAAAAAAAAAGGTTACACAAACATATTTAGTGAGTGGTCTAAGCAAAAATTATATTTAACTACATAGTAGGTAAACAAAAAGGAAAAAAATATTTAATGAAGTTATAAGTATTGCAAAAATAATAATATAGCATAGACACCTAAGAGAGCTTTCGAAAATCCGTTTAGCATATATTTTGTAGTATGGCCAAAATTAATCTATACTAATATTATAAATCTGAAGAGTTTGTTTGTTAGAACGCGCTAATCTCAGGAACTACTGGTCCGATTTGAAAAATTCGGTGTTAGATAGCCCATTCATCGAGGAAGGCTATATATTATCACGCTAAGACCAACAGGAGCGGAGCCACGCGGTTGAAACCGCGTTAGTATCTTATATTTTGGTACTTATCTATGACAATTCTTTAGTAGTAACTTAAAAATATTTAATTCCCTTACTTCTTGCATAATCATACGTGTCCTTTACAATAGCTTGAAGTGTTGCTATTGTTAACTCTAATGTGAGTTTTAAGTCATCTTTGGTTTTATACGACCAAGCCAGAAACAGCGCTGCGAACAGATCGCCTGTTCCCGTGAAATTTGCGTCCACCTTGGGTATCTCTATTTTGTAACATGAATCTGAAACACAATCACGAAATTATAATATGATAAAAATGTACACATTCGATTAGATTTTTCTTGAAAGTCATTCATTTTCCTATATATTATTGAAAAGATTCATCCTCATCAAAATATTTACCGACAATATTTACCGTTATCTAGTAACTAACTACTACAACAACACGACAAACAACTACGACAAACTATAGTCTAGTGTAGTCTTGTATCTAACTGTAAGGTATTTTGTTCTTAAAGAAGTAGACCGAGAGAGTGAATTCCTATAAAGCATTCGAATTGATGCGTCATATTGGAGCACCGGGATTGTTGGGCCTATTGCTTAAACTCTGGCTAAACTAACAAGTGGTCTATAAGAGAAATGCCATATATTAAATGCTATATATTAAGTGGGGAAATCTTGTTTAGATACCCACGGCCTCCGGGGAAGGGGCCGTGGGTTATGTCGGATTCCTACCGACCAAAACCCCACTGTGTTCCGTCAAGCCGCATCAACGACGGGGCCACGGGTATGGTAGAATTCGTCCGTGACCCCATCAGCGGGCCTAGCATATACCCTACCACATTGCATACTTTAAAGAATACACAGTTGGAAAATTCGTTACCTTTATTACTAGCAAGTCCAATCATATGCTGATCGTCTCCTAAATCAGTGCTCGACAGTACAACAGTCTTAACTCCCTTATCATGCAGAGCTTGTATAACCGTTATAGCACTATCCAAGTCCTTCATTGGTATACCAGTTAGCAGCTCTGCTTCAAACTGATTTGGTGTTAATATATCAGCTAGAGGTACAACATCATCTCTGTATACGGGCAGTATTTCTTCAGGCACGTATAGTTTACCGTTGTCGCCCATTACTGGATCGCATACTGCAATAAGTTTAAAAAACTTAAAACTTCTTTGTGAGAAGTAAAATGCAAAGTTTAAAAAAGTATTATTATTAAAATTCATTTTTTTAGGGTTCCGTACCCAAAGGATACTAATTTTGAATAATAGGATCATTCATTAATTTTTTATATTTAAATGTATTTCAATCTGTATCTTTTTCTAAATATTTAAATTAAACATATGAGGAGAGAAATGGTTAATTAGTAGATTACACAGGAAACCAAACGGGAAATATATTCAATTAATTGCATATTGTCGTCATTCTATTCAGTAGTTATTGTTGAATTACAAAAACTGTTGATAAAATATTGACATTGGTAAGGTCACATGTATTACAATTTATATTCAATATAGTGTCAGATATACTCTTTCATTCATCATCATCCACTTATCCTTGAATTCTATATAATTTTAGTACAATAAAAGTAT
This sequence comes from Colias behrii, assembly GCA_029959065.1. NCBI lineage: Eukaryota > Metazoa > Arthropoda > Insecta > Lepidoptera > Pieridae > Colias > Colias behrii. The sequence goes on from JARWMC010000013.1 coordinate 5,448,567, forward strand.
ACTTTAAAAATAATAATTGTATGTAGTTATGTCTGAAATATAAACAAAAATGTTGAACGGATTTTGACGAATTTGAGTTAAGATATTGATTAGATTAGATTTAGTGCCTTTGGGGGACTAATAAAAGTAGTGGAAATTTAATTAGGAATTCGCGCGAAAATGTGAAGTGCTCGAAAGTTAATAAAATTTCAATATCAAGAAAGTGAACCCATAAAAGAAAATGACTAGAAAACAATAAGCTATAAAAATATTGACAAGAACAAATTGAAACCTATCACAGAAAAAAAATGATATGAACATTCTGTGAATCAAGGTTTTTTTTATTTAGCTCATAAACAAAAATAATGAGGAAGGTGTCCAAAATGTTTCAGCCGTCACACTGGCCAAACGGCTTTGCGCAGCAATTACTTTCGAGGCACATTGTGAAACTTAAATTTTAGATTTAGAAGATTATAACAAAACTTTTAACTATATGAGAAATTGATGATTGACTGAAAATAGTAATCTCAGGCAATACTGAGTAAGCCCATACAAATATTTACAAGTAATAATTGTTTTTAAATCCATTATCCAAACAAAGCAAATTGATTTACTCAACTTACTAAGTATATAGTTTACACTAGTTGCTATAGATAAAGAGATACATAATTATATTCTCATTTACTGATGTTTGATGTAATCATATGTGAAGTTGAATCTATTATTCTAATATAAATTAACACAACATATTTTGTTTGGTTGCCAATTTTAAGGCTAGTTAGATCCTCAAAATCTTTTGGAACACATAGTACACAAACTATCAAATACATTTAAAAACCATAAAATAAAATATAGTAGAAAGAATATTACCCTAATAAATGTAGCAACAAATGCTTTTATCATCTTATAAACCTTGAATATTTATCTTGTTGCTATCTAATGTTAACTACTAGTGATACTTAAATAGACTTGAAATCTCATTTTTTAAATCAAATTATCTTAATTATTAATAAATTGTTATAAAATTGCTAGAGACACAGACTCTAGAACTATGAATTTAAAATTCAGTTGTTGGTATTATTACATATATACTCACCATAAACCAATCCGGGATTTTTAACTTTTAGATTCTTAATGATCTGGGCAATTTGCTTAAGTGAATCTGGTGACCTAGAGTACCCAGTTAAGAAGTGTGTATAATAATCAACTTCATTTAATACAAGGCCATCAATCAATTCCTCCAACTCTTCGTTTTTTAAAATTGGTCCTTTGATATGTTTATAGGCAGTGTGCGTTGAAAATTGCACTGTATTAATTGCATCAACCTCTAGACCTAAAACCTATACAACAATTAATTAGTGGAGGTATTGAAAAAATCCAAACAAATAAGAATATTAATACTTACTTGTAATGGAAAAACTGCACTTTTATTCCCAACATACCCATGGACTACATGACTCTGAATTGATAAAACTCTTGGTGTATCTGAAGCCATGATTTACTATTTTACTACCATACACCAAATATGAATAAAACAGCGAACACGTCAGGGGGGGCACACTCGGAACTGTCATGTAAACGCATAGACGACAGCGACGCGGGCGGTGAGTGGTATAACTAAAATAAAAAAAAAGCCGCCATCTTGTAATGATGCGCGACTGTCATTGTCAACCATAGTTGTCAACTCTCCTGGCTTTCGGTTCGGACGGACGTTGATGCGATTTCGAGGTTATCTCATTTGTTTTTGTTAAATATATCTGGTTATCTTTTAAGTTTTTGTTTTGGTTAAGTTTTGTTTTGTTATTTTGTTACTTGTTTTATTGTTGTTAACTGTTGTGAACGTTGTGATCATGAGTTTTCAACGGAGGAGATTTTGCGTTTTTCGGTGTGCCGCTTTAGGTAAGTTATAATATAAATACTAATTGCTTAAACAGTGTAAACCTCATGTGTAATTGTATACTTGCTAAAAGCGTCGAAATCACTATACTCTGGCTGGTTTTCCGTACAATGAGTGTAACCTAGCACTATATTGCGTAGCATCACACCGTCACACAACAACGATAAAAATGCGTTATTAAGTAAATATTAAACCTTCATTTTCCTTGTTACCCAAATTAGTAAGGAGATGCAATAGACTTAGATTTTTTGTTTTGTTATTTAGCCTGTAATAAACTGCTGTTGCCTGTTGGCATCATAGAACCGCAGATTAAGAAATTCGTTCATATGTTTACAAATTGGGATTGCCATGCTTGCACAGGTAGACTCGTAATCTGTTTTTGGGTATTATTAATGCAAGATGAGAATTTGATTTGTGTGCCATTAGCACAACAGTATGAATAACTCAAAGTCAATATTGAAGTGGGGGCACTTAGAGTAGAATAGAATATTTATTAAAACTTTACAATTTATAATAGCGCTTGTTGTCTGATAGGTCCCAAACTAGGCGGAGCCTGTATCTTGGGACCTTATAAATAACAATAAAATATTTACAAAGCAGCGTAATCATTTCGACTATTGTGTAAACCGGATTTTTCCTCTGAAATGTTTCCTTCTGGCTTCTTAATGATGCATGATACCACTGCTAGTTGTGAGAACAACATACCCAACTGTTAGGGTGGCAGGAAATTAGTCCATCACTCAATATTGCTATTAGGTATATCAAATTGGCGTAAAAATACTACTTTCGAGCAAAGCTTCATGAGCACTTGCTGTTTACCACGTTTTTGTGGTAAACATATTGTAGATTGAATTCAACACCCCATATAATACATTCATTCATGTGTACCATGGCTAAGATTTAAATTCCCAAATGCATAAAATGACTGGACAGTGCAAAAAGCATCATCATAACCAAATCTGCAAGCAAAACCTATGTCAAATATGGCACTACCATTAATATATGATCTTTCAATTAACATACTTCAGCACTGTAACACATAAACATATACCAAATATATACATAAAAGAATTTTATATAGTTATTATTAACTAAACAAAGTTATAATAAAAATAAGATGAGGCATGAACATTGAACATGTGATGTTTTCAGATGAGCGAGGTGTTCCACTTCACCAGTTCCCAAATCCCAATAAGCGGTCTGACTTATTTGCTGCTTGGGTATCAGCTGCTGGTGACTATCTCAAGGAAAATGATCCTATGCGGATATTCAAGAATAGAAGAATTTGTGATCAACATTTTGATCCTTCAACTAAAATATCTGGACGTCGTCTTATTTGGTCAGCCGTGCCGACAATTAAATTGCATTGTAAGTAAAACTTGTTTTCATTTCTTTCGATATATTTTTGAACTATTTTTTGGTTCTTTAAGTCTGCCATGATCAATGACATAATTATAGGGTGGCAGGGCTGGCAAAATGCCACAGGCCTCCGACCCAAGAGGGCCAGGCCTAAGAAGTCGCTGGCTCAGAAATATTTGTGACGATCTTTACTGATAGGGCCCCATCAAAAGAATGTGCCCCTCATTTTGCACCAGTATAGAACTTTAGAATATTCAGTGGTCTAGTTGGCTTTATTGTTACATAATAATACTGTTGCAATTTTACATTACAGGTATACGGCAGTCAATAGCAAGTATTGTAGAGACTGACCATAGTTACTGTGGATCCCGAAGAGAACATTTACAAAGTAGGACTCTGATGGACATCACAAACCAAGCCCTGCCAGGTCCTTCTTCTTCAGAAACTGTTGCAATACCTTCTGGGTCTTCCGCAAGCACTTGTTTAACAGTAAATGAAAACTACCCTGCTCGGTCTACAAAAAGGAAAATGAATGCAGGTAGTGTATAAATATTATGTGTCTTGAAATCAATTTGACTCATCCTTTACGGAACATATTGTAAAGCAGGGACTGGGTAGGATAACCCATTCATTCGATTATGACTTACAAACAATATCCCTTTCAAACAGTAACTTCTTCAATGAAAGACTTACTCATCCCATTTCTATGATACATGTATATTTGTATAATTATAATATTAGTAAATATTAGTAAAGATACTTCTTTCTCTGACTCATTACTTTTAGTAGTTACTTTACAAAGAATCATTACTTATTATAAGATTGAGTTTTCATACTTATTTTTTTTTTATTTCAGAACAAACATTCAGATATCTTTTAAAGAAAGCAGAAGCCACGCACGCAAGAAAGGAGCGAAAGAAGACGAATGATATTAGGAGACTGCGTCAAAAAGTGAAGATGTGGAAGTCACGTCTTCAGCAGCAGAAAAAGCTGGCAACTCAAAAGGACTTTGAGAAATTGACTAAAAATATGACAGAATCGGCCAAATTATTTAGCCGAATGCAGTTTGTTGAAGGCAGAAAAAAGAAAAAGGGACACAGGTTTACTCAGGAGGAAAAGATTTTGTCCTTGTCCATTTTTAAAAAAAGCCCTAAGGCTTACAAATTATTATGTAAGCATTTTATATTACCTTCGAAAAAAGTAATAAAAGCAATGCTGTCTAAGGTAAAATTGTCGCCAGGCATAAATTTTACAATTTTTCAAGAATTAAAAAATACTGTAACAAAAATGTTACCTCAAGATCGTCTGTGTACATTGATATTCGACGAAATGTCGATATCACCACAAATTCATTACAATGTTTACACAGACGATCTTGTAGGATTTGAAAATTACGGCGATGGCGAAAAGACGGACAAATTTGCCAATCACGTCTTAGTGTTCATGATTAAAGGGGTAAAGAAAAATTTTAAACAACCTGTTGCATACTACTTTACGCAAACTTTAAAAAGCGATAAGCTTAAACAAATTTTGAAAAGCGTTATAACAAAAGTGCAAGCAACAGGTTTAGAAATTATTGCAACCGTGTGCGACCAAAGTTCCCCAAATGTTAGTGCTATTAACAGTTTATTATTGGACTCGAAAAAAATATTTTGCCAAGAAAAAAAGGAATGGCGAAATGATGTTCTATACATTAATAATAAAGTTATAATACCTTTATATGATGCACCCCACTTAATTAAAGGGGTAAGGAACAATTTGATAAATAAAGAACTAAAATACATTCATGAAGATAAACAAAAAAGCATTAAGTGGGAATATTTCCAGCGAGTATTTGAAGCGGACAGGTCGCACGGTGAGTTGCGTCTTTTGCCCAAATTAACGAATGAACACTTAGACCCAGATAAAATAAGGAAAATGAAAGTAAAAAATGCCGCTCAAGTACTGAGCTACAGCATGGCTGTTGCAACAGACAATCTAGTTGCCAGACAAAGTGTTGCTGAAGAATGTGCCAATTTGATTCCATTTGTATTATTAATAGATAAATTATTTGATTCATTGAATGCATCTAGTTTTTCAGTGCCCAATGGAAAAATTTACAGGGCTGCTGTGAAAAGAAATTCTCCTCATCACAAGCTATGGCTAGATGCTGTGCAAGTTCTGAAAACAGTTAAATTTGTATTAAAAAAGAATTCCCAACTAATAGAAAAGTCTGTACCAACTGTTACTAACTTGATTAAGACAATCGAAGGTTTTAAGACACTCTGGCAACTGTTGTTTCGAAAGTATTCCTTTGATGCAATGTTGACGCGACACTTTAACCAGGACCCACTCGAAAACTTTTTCGGAAGTATCAGAAGTTTAGGTGCCCGTAATGTGGCACCTAATTGTATGGGATTTGAGGGTGCATACAAAACACTCTTGCTGAACAATTTCAGCAGCAATCATTCAGTCAACGCTAATTGCGAAGAAGACCAAAATGATTGCTTACAGTCGATATCTTTTTTAATAAATTATAAAGAAAATATTTCAGCACCATCACAATCCCAAAATATTGTAATTGATCAGCCCCTAGAAGTGATTGAAGGCATCAGAACTGTGTTAGACACAGGGGCTGATCAAAGAATTTATGTATGTGGGTGGGCCCTGTCAAAATGTTTGCAAAAAATTGTAAAAGGTTGCAAAACATGTATAAACACGCTATTGGGCAATCCGGAAGATGCCAAGTATAGATATATAAGACAAAAAGAATACAACAAAAATAAACAATGGCTATGCTACCCATCTGATTGCTTAATAGCGTGTTTCCAAGAAATACAGGAAACAACAGTTGCATTTCTGAACAGTGAATGCTACAAAAAAAATATAAAAGAAAGAATTAAAGCCTTTATCGAATTATTTATAGATTTTAATTTTATTGATTGTATGAACCACAAAGAAAAATTTAAAGAAACTTTTGTGGATACATCCATCAACTTAATTATATTCAGTTGGTGCAGATCTCTTAACAGAATATTAGACGGCAAATTAGCTTATGATGGGGAGGATAAAATAAAGAAATCAGCTCAATTATATTATAATAATTATAAAACCCATAGAAAATAAGTAATATAATAAGCCATGTTGTGTCCTAGTTCAGTGTTCCACAAACTTTTTCCATGCATGGTGCACCTATGAAATCAGGATATTTTAGAGGTGCACCGTAAATTCAATTCAATTTTTTATCAAATAATTATTGCTTATTATAAAATTAAAAGTGATCATGGAAAAGGCTTCTATCATTTCTTCCCACCTGGAAATAAATGCACTCATTCCATTTAATGAGAAGCTTTTTCCGCGGCAAGCCAATTATTAATGACCACGCACGGCACATCGGTGTGCCGCGGAACACTGAGTTAAATCTGCTAAAAACAAAAGCTTTAGTTATTTCAGTGCAGTGCAATTATATAGTATATATAAATCTCAATTCAATAAACGTGAATATCGCTAAAGAAATTGTTTTTTATTCTCACCCCTGGTTGCCCTCATTACTTTGGCAAATTTATTATTTACTCAACTTACAAGGCAACTTATGGAGTGAGAGTATGTTTACAAAAATATTACTAACTCCACAAAAAGAAAATTGTCAGGAAAACGACGCTTTTCGTGGTGTTAGTAATATTTTTGTAAATATACTTTCGCTCCATATCTGGTGCTATATATCGATATGCATACTGCATAGCTATATATATATATATACACTCCTTTAGTTATCCTACAAAGTTGCAGATGGCAGCACGTTCCATACATGCACTTATTACCACAGAGTAGCCACTCTATCTCAGCTATACATTATTCCTCTATGGAACACGTCCGCGAACGTCGTCTCCTAGATAACAACCATAGACTATATACTTATTACAGAGAATAACAACTAAAATTCAATTTTCGTTTATCAGCTATAAATTAATTAATCCATAAAAATAAATGAGACTTATTTTGTTGTCTTTTTGAAATTACAACAGACATCTGTCACTGTCAGTTGTCTAACGTCAGCTGACATTGGTATACGAAGATTTTTTTTTTACTTTTTTCATGGCAAGAAGATACATCTATTTGACACGGATCTTTTCTTTTGGCATTTGGATGTTATAGGTCTACCACTTAGAGTATATATACTATCTATAGAGTGATAACAACCAAGTGGGAACAGTAGGCACAGGTGGGAACAACACGACGTTCCCGCCGGGAGCGCTCGTAGTCGTGGTTGAGTGCTGTCGAAGTGCGTTGCTCTGGAATTTTTTTCATATTTACGAATAAACATGGTGAAATGTGCAGTTCTATCTTGCAAAAACGATACTAGAAAATGCACAAAATTGAAATCCAGTATCACATTTCATCAGTAAGTCGATTGTTATACTTATTTTTATGAAAATAAATCTAGCATCGCGGGGGTGAAGGGGAGGTGGAAGGCGGACACGCGCAGGCTCGCTCGCGCGCCTCACTGCCGCCACGTGATCGTAGTGATGTGACCTGACCAACGCTGTACTCGATATAAAGTTTACTAGAAGAACTATATTTTAACAAATTATTTATTTAACATTAAAATTAAAACTCTTTTAAAAATGTATTATAAATAATTTGTGGTGTGTTTTGTATGATACACTTTCTCATATTATGAATGCGAATGTAGGTATTATAGTGTAAATGTAAAGTATGTAATGTTACGATATATTTTCTGAACCGCTAAATTGATTTTGAAGATTTTGATAGTAGAATGGATAAAATTAAATAAAAAAATTATTAATATTTATTATATTATCATTTTAAATTATTAATTATTTCTTATTGTTATTTAACATTTTTAAAACATTATTTTTATTGTTTGATTTATTATTAAAGAAATAGCACTAAACCCGATCTTTTATTTTATTAACTTTATTATTTAAAAAGTACTCACGTTTTTCTGATATTCCAATTAAACATATTTTTTTAAAGTACTTATAATTAATACAAGAAATATTCAAATGGAATAAACAAACTTTATTCAGTTGGTAAACAAATTTAAAATTACATATTTATACTTTATTCATATATTTTTCCTTTAATAACTTATTGAACATAAAATTTACTTATGATACATATTTATTTACATAACTTATCGATAGTTCAACACGCAATTGATACCTACCCATCCCTATTTGTCACACACACACATCTATATAGTATCTATAGCTCATCTGCCTACGATGCGCACTAAGCAATTTGTGCAATACACGCGCTCTATACTATTGTAATATATACTCTAAGGTCTACCACTTAGAGTATATAATATTACAATAGTGTGTGTGACAAATAGGGATGGGTAGGTATCAATTGCGTGTTGAACTATCGATAAGTTTTATGTAAATAAATATGTATCATAAGTAAATTTTATGTTTATAAGTTATTAAAGGAAAAATATATGAATAAAGTAAATTATATTGACCGACCCGCGAAGGCGCAAAAAAAACCGAAATTTACTTATTAATAATTTATTGTAAGAAAATTACATTATAAATTATTCCTAACTTAAACTACGTCCCTCCCGTTCGATGTTGGAACAAAGAGTGCGCGTCGTCCTCGGCGGAGCAGCTGCAGCGTCGTGGTGGCGATGATTGCCGCAACACTCTCTGGAATCGCAGGTGTGCGCGATGTCGCAATTGCTAACAGGTGCAAGTCCTTCTTGGGTGGCCCCATGCATCCTCTAATAGTTAAGGCGTGTATACACAGTACATAACACCTCCCTCCTGAAGTTCAGCGATTATTGGCGGGCAAGGCTCGTTAATATCGCTGAAATTTCACACTCCGCCGATTGATGTTCTATTTCTTCTCTTTGATTACCATGAACACTCGTAGTAATAGGCTTTGATGTACGCACTCTCCGTACGACGTACCATGTCACTAGGGCAACTGCACTCGTTATTAATATAACATATATCGGTATGATGGAAGGCTGCATATAGAGAATCTCGTATCCGTTGTTGGTACTGATAGGCATTTCCATTGATATAGCTCTGTTACTAGCGTGTAATTTATCCAAATTTATCGAATTCAACTTCAGAACTTCTTCATCTGTATTATATTGGCTGGAATCTGGCAGGTTTGCAATTTTCATTATCTGTCCTTTGATATGGTCTTCTCGATTGACTATCTTGAAAGCCTCCGTTTGAAGAATGCAGTTTTTGGGTATTGTGGCTAAGTAGCTTCCTTTAATGACGTCATATTGATCTTGCGAGCATGATAGGTGAATTTTTGATGGCTTTGGGAAACTGATGACGTAGTGGGCGTCGTCTAATTTTTCTAGTGCGGGTGCTCCGAGCTCCACAGGCGTGAAGAGACAAGATGCGACGACTCGTTGCGTGGTAATAAGGTGATACACGCAGTCATTTTTGGATCGATGATGGTTCAACTTGTCCTCACATAGATACCCTAGGCCAGACTTCGGGCATTCTGCCTCCATGTACATAAAATCCTCGTCGTGAATTGCCACAAAAGGATAGGGTGGAATTAGGACTTTACTATCTTTATTAGGAACTATGGATAATTTAAATAATTCAAAGGTAGCAGGAAGGACAACCGGGAACATAAAAACTATAACTATATTTCTATTACTATAATAATAGCCTAGTTTAACTAAATCAAAATATTCTCTATAATTAACTTGAGGGATTTGATCTTTGCCATAAAATTTGTTTAACTTATTTAACATTTCTTTTAGTGAATTTGAATTGAACATAAGATGATGCGTACTTTTCGCACGAATAAAACCTAATAAATTTTCTAATCTATGTAATTCCTCAGATATATCATCAATGTTATCTGATAAAATTGCTACGCGTTGAATTAAATCGATGTATATAGTAATGTTTAAATTATTTTCCTTTAAATCATTTATAACTATTTCAATTTTTTCCTGATTTTTAATTAAGTTGTTTAAAATGTCAGATTGTTGGTTTATCCAATCTTTACTGAGGCTTATATGATTATTCATTTCTGTGACCAATCTATTTTCATTATTTTGTAATAATTTAATTGCGGTATCATATTTAATTGCATCCATATAGTCTAGGTTACCAGAAATACTTTTTATTACTGAACCTAAACCATCTATGAGACCTCTCTTTTTGCGATTGGGTTCAAAAGTTTCTAACTGATTTGATAATTTAATAATCTTATAATGTAAGTGTTCGATATGTGAATTATATAGCGAAAATAATCTATCGTGCAAATTAGGTGTTAATGAATTTAATTGATCCTTTACTATGGTTATACTATCGCGAATATCTTTTAAATTAATAATTTGCAAAAATGAATGATAATGAGTGACAATTCTTGCAGTTCCAATATTAAATGGTAGTATACCGGGTCCATCATCCAAGCTACTCAGGGTGGGATCCTCCGCTTGAATCAGGCTCAGGATCAGAGGAAGGATTCTGTAACAATTTAGGTACCCTCTTAAGCCTAAATTTAGCAACAGCGCCATATTTCTTCTTAGTATAGATATGAATAGGTAAATCAGCCGGTACATCTGTTATAGGGATATCTAGAATTGGGTTCTCCGCGTCAGTATGAACTGTGACGGTGTCGGAATTTGCTTTAAGAGTATCTGATTTCGAATGTACAGTAATCTTAATTGAATTGGAATGACCAGTAATTGTATCTGAACTTCTTTTTATTAATGAAGGTGTTGTTTCTGTTGGATTAACCGCTAAAGAATCTGTTTCCTCATTGTTAATTTGAATACGCGATAAAGCATCGGCGTTACAATTGTGCTTTCCCTGCTTATAAATTACGGTATAATCGTATTCGCTAAGTTTGAGCCTCCAACGTGTGAGACGGGAATTAGGTTCCTTTAAATTCATGACCCATTGAAGGGGTCTATGATCAGTTATAATTTTAAACTTACGGCCAAAAAGGTAAGGGCGGAAATATTTCGTTGCCCAGACAATTGCTAATAGCTCCTTCTCAATCGTGCTATAATTAATTTCGCTACTATTAAGTGTACGTGAAGCGTACGCAATTGGTTTATCGGAACCAACGGGGCCTTGAGAGAGTACAGCACCGATAGCTAAATTCGACGCGTCAGTTGTAAGAATAAATTCTTTATTGAAATCAGGATACTGAAGAATTGGATCGTTCATTAATAATGTTTTACACCTATTGAAACATTCAATGTAATCTTTAGAAAATGTTATCTTTGAACCCTTTTTTAAGCATTGTGTCATGGGTTTCGTGATTTTAGCGAAATCTGGTATGAATTTCCTATAATAACCTAATAGACCTAGAAATCGTTTAATGTCGGTTGGAGTTTTCGGAAGAGGATACTTTTGGATGGCAGATATCTTATCTGGGTTAGGCTTTATCCCATCTTTGCTAATAATGTGACCTAGATACGCGGTTTCGAGTTTAAGAAATTCCGATTTATCCATCTGTATTTTAAAGTTGGATTCACGCAATCTCTGAAACACTTTTCCAAGATTAACGATATGCTCCTGTAAAGAAGTGCTAAACACTATTATATCATCTAGGTAAACTAGACAAATAGAATTTTGCAAATCTCTCAGTACATTATCCATTACTCTTTGAAAAGTAGATGGACTATTCTTTAGACCCATGGGCATTCTTAAGAATTCAAAATGACCATGTTCTACACTAAAAGCAGTTTTTGGAATGTCAGCCGGGTTCATTTCCACTTGATAAAACCCACTTGCTAAATCTAGCGTTGTGAAGTATTGACAGTTACCTAATTTATGTAAGACATCTGTAATATTAGGAATCGGATATTTGTCATCTAAAGTTTTCTCATTTAACTTTCTAAAATCAACAACTAAACGCCATTTAACTTTGCCGGATGCATCTGCCTTTTTAGGTACCACCCAAATAGGAGAGCTCCATGCTGAATCTGATGGTCTAATAATACCCTGTTCTAACATTTTACTTATCTGATTCTGTACTTCCTGCCTATGAATAATTGGATAGCGATAACTTTTCGTATAAACCGGTATTTCATCCTTAGTTCTAATAGAATGTTTAATTTTATTCGTAAATGTTAAGTTTTCTCCTTCTATATAAAATACATCCGCATACTGTGTACATAATGACTCTAAATTTAAACGTTCCTCATTATTTAAGTGATCAGTACGCAAGCGAGATAATACCTGTTTCACACGGTCGGACGAACGTTTGGTGCGCGTGCACTCGTTATTATAAACCACGGCACATACCGGTCGATTCATTGAAAAAATTACATCATTACGGGTTGGATTAGAAATTTCCACGATAGCGCGATTGCTTTTCGCCTTCGTTAAACATTCAGAAATATGACAATTACATATAATTTGTTCCGGTATAATAGCGTCTCCATTCTCAACATCTACGGGTAATCTAACTAATTTACTACTTCCTGCGGGTATGACGTCCTCATAAAGATTAGCGTTCCGTGAGTCATATACTAATAACTGATTCGTAGCGTTGCATGTATTTAAAGTTTTAGTTTTATAATTAATGGATGCTTCCCATTTATCTAACAAATCTGAACCTATTAAGCCGTCGAAATAATTGTGAAATTTATAAACGAAAAATGTGATATCGTCAGGGTCATTAAATTCAGGAAAACTAGGTAATGTTATAGAATAATTATTACGTGTTACAGCATGAACATTGCTTACTTCAAAGGGATCATAATTAAGAGTAACGTCAGGAAAATATCTCTGTACTGCATCAGGGCTAAGAAAAGATTGGTTAGCTCCAGTATCAATTAACAATTTAAGTGGAGGATTATGAATTTGAATATAAGGAAGTTGACGTTGCGTGTGTAGATTTAATTCTATTTTGGTTTTTCTAATTTTTGGTGGATTCTGAAAATCCTGATCGTGTTCTGAACGTACGTCACACGTTTCATCAGAATTTTCAGGTGCGTCTGTCTGTTCGTAATGTACATAAGGTTCATATTCCGTACAGTAATATTCATTATTATAATAGTCATCCTCATAAGGATATAAATCGGTACAGTAATAATCTTCATCTAGATATTCATTATGATTCATCTCCCTAGTCTTAAAATAATTACTCGGGGGTGGATTACCAAATTTTGACCAATCATGAGCGCGTGCAAAAGGTGTCGGTGGTAAAGTCTTTGTCACGTAATGGCTAACGCCACTCATAGGATGCGGTTTCGGTTGCGCGGGATGTTTAGGCTGTAATCTGAACGTATTGCTCTGCGGGTTATAGTTAGAGGGTGCAGCGCGGAAAATTTGCATAGTACGAGTTGGACGTGCTGGTCCTTGCGGTTGATTAAAATTTCGATTAAAATTTGGTGGCTTAAATTGCGGTCTAAACGAATGTATAGGCTGTAGTTTAGAAGATATAGGTTCACTAAAATCATTATGTCTATAAAACGGTTCATGCGAGTACGGCATTCTAAAAGGTACGTGGGGTTTCCTATCAAAAGTTTCATTACGTTGTTGAAGGTATAAAGTGCTTTGTTCTTCATTAACGTATTCTAATGCCTTTTCAATGGTTGCGGGGCGCATGCAACGTATGCGTGAGCCTAACGGATCTCGTAAACCACGTAGGAAAGCCTGTAGTGTTAATTTTTGATACAGGTCCCTTTTTGCCTCACGAGTAGTAACGACTGTTTCATGTAATGCTATATACGTCATTATGGTACTAAAAAGATGCTGACATTTTTCATAGAACTCTTGAGGAGAGCTACGACCTTGCGTTAATAAGGCTAAATCGTTATAAAGGGCGGTCTCATCTCTATGGTCAGAAAAGTTATTAACTAATACGCTTCTAATACCGTGCCAAGTAGTAGGTATACCATTTGCATTAATAACTCGGGCTGCGGGCCCAGTGACTTTATTTAAAATACCATTACATAACGCGGCAGTTTTTAAAGTATTTCCGGGATCTTTATCTATAAATTCCTCAGCTAATTGGTCACTTAAATGTATAAATCTTGTTAAAACGTTAATATTACCATCAAATTCTGGCAAAAGCCTAAGTGCATTAAAAATTTTATCCAAATCTGACATTTTAAATATCTGTATTACCTATATAAAATATATTAAATTTAATTAAATTTATTTACTTCGTTAACCTAACATAAAAAATTAATAATCTTTACCTAATATATTTGAATTATAAAATGAATTAATTCGTAAAATTCGAAAATTAATCAATTCGTAATTAATTAATATTTAAATTTATTAATCTTTTATCAACCTAATATCTATATATTTGAATTTTACAAATTGATTTTGCAAAATTCTAAAATTAATTCGCGATGAATTAATATATTTTAAGCCTACGCACTACAGTTCCTCGGTTCCCGTGAATGGGTAATCTAGGAAAACTTACAATCTAGGAGTGGCAAGTCACTAAGAGAATTAGTGTACTTACAGGATTTTCATTTCGGCCTTTCCTGCAGTATCAATGTTCGGATACCCTTCGCGTTGCGGCGGCCAATGGTGTAGGTTCTGGATCCCCGTCGTCGTCCCTCCGATGGAATAGCGATACTCGATGCTTGTAGTTTCGCGTTCCGAGAGACGGCTCTCAAGGATTATCCACAAGACTGCGCCAATTATATTGACCGACCCGCGAAGGCGCAAAAAAAACCGAAATTTACTTATTAATAATTTATTGTAAGAAAATTACATTATAAATTATTCCTAACTTAAACTACGTCCCTCCCGTTCGATGTTGGAACAAAGAGTGCGCGTCGTCCTCGGCGGAGCAGCTGCAGCGTCGTGGTGGCGATGATTGCCGCAACACTCTCTGGAATCGCAGGTGTGCGCGATGTCGCAATTGCTAACAGGTGCAAGTCCTTCTTGGGTGGCCCCATGCATCCTCTAATAGTTAAGGCGTGTATACACAGTACATAACAAGTATATTTCATTTTAAATTTGTTTACCAACTGAATAAAGTTTGTTTATTCCATTTGAATATTTCTTGTATTAATTATAAGTACTTTAAAAAAATATGTTTAATTGGAATATCAGAAAAACGTGAGTACTTTTTAAATAATAAAGTTAATAAAATAAAAGATCGGGTTTAGTGCTATTTTTTTAATAATAAATCAAACAATAATAATAATGTTTTAAAAATGGTAAAAAATATTAAGGAATAATTAATAATTTAAAATGATAATATAATAAATAATATTAATAATTTTTTTATTTAATTTTATCCATTCTACTATCAAAATCTTCAAAATCAATTTAGCGGTTCAGAAAATATATCGTAACATTACATACTTTACATTTACACTATAATACATTCGCATTCATAATATTAGAAAGTGTATCATACAAAACACACCACAAATTTATTTATAATACATTTTTAAAAGAGTTTTAATTTTAAAGTTAAATAATTTAGAAATTAAAGACTTTTTAACGGATTTTAAACGCGATTTATTCATTCTATTATTTTCCCGACATCCGTTAAAAAGTCTTTAATTTCTAAATGTATAATACTCGCGTAAAATCAAACATCAGAAAATACTACGTTAAATAATTTGTTAAAATATAGTTCTTCTAGTAAACTTTATATCGAGTACAGCGTTGGTCAGGTCACATCACTACGATCACGTGGCGGCAGTGAGGCGCGCGAGCGAGCCTGCGCGTGTCCGCCTCCCACCTACCCTTCACCCCCGCGATGCTAGATTTATTTTCATAAAAATAAGTATAACAATCGACTTAGTGATGAAATGTGATAGTGGATTCCAATTTTGTGTATTTTCTAGTATCGTTTTTGCAAGATAGAACTGCACATTTCACCATGTTTATTCGTAAATATGAAAAAAAATCCAGAGCAACGCACTTCGTGAGCACTCAACCACGAGCTCTCAACTCAACCACTGCGAGCGCTCGCGGCGGGAGCGTCGTGTTGTTCCCACCTGTGCCTACTGTTCCCACTTGGTTGTTCGCACTCTATAGATAGTATATATATACTCTAAGGTCTACCAGAATCCGATGGCATATTTATATTTAATAAAACAACGATTTTCATGTGGCAACTTTATTTGACAACTATCAAATTGGTTGTCAAATTATTTTTCTTCTTCGAAGTTGATGAAAATTTTTTAGGATTTTGTCTTCAAAATCTTCGAAAATGTTGAAAAAGCCGCTGCGATCACAAGCAAGAGGTGTTGTTTACAATGTGTATAGAAAAATATTGGATGAAGAAGGGTCAAACACATCACAATCTTCAATTTTAAAGCGCGTGGAAGATTTGACTGGTAAATTGGACTTACCCGTTTTGATACTTTAAATTAAAAATATTTTAAATCCTAAACAACCTAAAATAGAAATGATTTGAGAAGAATGTTAATAGACCTGCTACGGATATCAAAAAATTAGTGGAAGAAGCTTTTCTGAAATTGGGCCAGAGCAATAACTGAAATGCTGTGAACACGTCAGAAAAATCGAAAACGATTATATGACACAAGATATTTAAGTAATAATCGAAGAGCGTTTTATTATAAACACTTCTTAGTTCTTTATCGTCATCTTCATCCGAAGATCTAGAAATGGAAGTGGAATACTTAGAATCTTTTTCCAGTTCTGGATGATATGTATATAATATATATATTTCTTGACGGAGTATTTGTAAGATGTCCAAGTCAATTTTGTAATGTGTGTATCTGTTAATACTTACGAAAATAAACATTATTTTATTTATTTTTTTATTTTATTTTATAAAAAATAATAAACAATCGAGTTTTCATCCGCATTATCATTACATCCACATTTTCATATGGGATTATGTACATATTATATAGGTATGTGTAAATACATAATATGTATTACGGCTATTACCTATCTAAAAGTAATATGTTTAGTATAGGGTGAGTATAGGTCTACCAGAATCTGATGGCATATTTATATTTAAAAAATAAAAGATTTTCATGTGGCAACTTTATTTGACAACTATCAAATTGGTTGTCAAATTATTTGTGTTGTTATTTAATTTTTAGGATTTTGTCTTCAAAATCTTCGAAATGTCGATAAAACCGCTGCGATCACAAGCAAGAGGTGTTGTTTACAATGTGTATAGAAAAATATTCGATGAAGAAGGGTCAAACACATCACAATTTTCAATTTTAAAGCGCGTGAAAGATTTTATTGTTAAATTGGACTTACCCGTTTTGATACTTTAAATTAAAAAATGTTATAAATAGGTAACTATAATATTGTTTGTTGATTAAAATATAATTTTATGAAAACTTATTACAGGAGTTTCCAATTCGGCTATTTGTCAAGTCCAAGGTGTACAAGTCAATTTTATAATGTGTTAATACTTACGAAAATAAACATGATTTTATTTTATTATTGTTTTATTTTATAAAAAATTATGAACAATCGTTAAATATAGTAAATAAGTTTTGATCTGCATTATCATTACATCCATATTTTCACATGCCATAATGATATATATTCAAATATAGGTATGTGTAAATACATAATATTTTATTGTATTGCCTTTAGAAAAGTAATATGTATATTATACATGTAATAAGTACCTACATAATATTACGTGGATATCTCATTATTAAATACAGTATTATCCACTTGTGTAATGAAACTAATGATATTGAGGACAAAATAAAAAATACGCAGTATCAAGATCGTTCAGTCCATTTTCCCTAGGGTTGCACACTCAAAATTTTGATTTCCCTAATTGCCATCAGATTCTGGTTTACCTATATATACATGTATGTACCTACGTAATATGTATTATTATGTGGATATCTCATTATTATCCACTTATGTTATGTGACTAATGATATTGAGGACAAAATAAAAAACAAGCAGTATCAAGATCGTTCAGTCCATTTTCCCTAGTATTGCACACTCAAAATTTTGATTTCCCTAATTGCCATCAGATTCTGGTTTACCTATACTATGATTTCACAGGGGCGTGGTTGTGAAATCAGGGTTTGCTGATGCCAGATGCAATAATTTACTTTGTTTTAGAGAAATTACGAACGAAGCTTTTTTCAGCACTTAAATTTTTAGAAAACTGCCTAATTTTATTTTAGAAAATGCAAATTGCTTGAGCGATGAAATTATGATAACGCAATTATTAATCTATCCACTTGATTATATGGGTAATCTGAGTTTTTCTAATGGGATACAAAAAAATATTAAGTAAAAAAACTCTCAACAACACTGACGCTTTTCAAGATGACGAACATATTCGGAACTAATGCGTTCCGAATATTTTCACATACCCTAATATCCTTCGCACTATATTGCAATATGTTCCGAACATGAACAATATTATAAAAGCGCGAAAGTTTGAAGAATTTATATGGTATGGATGTTTGTTTTCCCTGTGAAAACTACTGAACTGATTCATATCAAACTTGTCAGTGTACCTGATGTACTAGGAGAAATCCTTTTTGCGTTTCAATAACTGCCAACAGGTTATTTTACCTTGAGTGACTCTTTACATTCAAAATATATTGCTTATTTTAAAGTGATTTAAATCAATACATCTGTCATAAAATGGCGCTGCATCGATCCTATACTTAGTTAAATAACAATTCGGAAGCTGTCAACAACATGAATATAATATTTTTCTATGAATATGTATTAACTTAAAATCCTGCAATGATCTGACATCATAGTTTTGTAAAATTCATCTGAAAATATTATGTGTGCGTACTAGTTATGTATCTCTAATTAAAATTATTGAACAAATGTATACCAACATACATTCAAATAACTTATAAGCTATACCTAGCTTATATTATCAGTACTGGTACTATTTATTTGGAAAAGCTCAAAGAATAAGTCTAAAATCATTTATATATTAAAATCAATATATTTTAAACCACAATAGACTGCAAAATGTTATTTTTAAATTAGCTACTATAATTAACTATTACTAGGTTGTTCTCTAGCAGTTTCATAAGCACGCTCCAATGTATCTGTAATGATTTTCATGTCACTTTCAATACTCTTTGCCCAGTTTTCAACATCACCAATTTCCTTTAGAGCACTGCTAAAGTTCTCAACAAGAGCAAGCCACTGTTGAGTTTGTTTGGAAAAGTTCATAGCGCCTTGATGAAGCAGTTTCGCTTCTGCATCTAATTTCTTTTGGTTTAAATATGCCTGCGCCACACTGAAAAAGTTTTTGAAAGTGTGTAAGTTTATAAGCAAATGTAATGGATTCAAGTTTAACTATAAAATAGTAGAACAAGATATTACCCAACATTGAGGTGATCTACTAGGGCCTGTGTTAAATCATTGGCTGCAGCAATACATTCTTTTCGTTTCTGTTCTGGAAATATAAATTTTAATTTTAATAAGGGTTAAAAAAATGAATTTAGTGAATAATATGTGCATAAATTATACCTTGCGAAACTCTCTTAGCTGCCTGTTTAGCTTGATGCTCTTTTACAAGAGAAGATAACATTTTAGAGTAATAAATTTATTGACTCTTAGCATAAAATATAACTAATGATGTTGTGTTTTTAAAACCTACATTACAATGGTATTTTAATAGTCTTCCAAATCTTTTTCTTAGAATTTAGAAAGGCTGAACAATTTCAGCTTTTAATGTGAATTTATTCCCGATTAATATTTTTTTAACACAACACAAAGATGTTTTGACATTTAATATACGTCACACTATACGTAGGAGTTTGACATTAGTGTGGATTTTGATAATTGACAACTCATTGCATGATTGCTATAGTCTTTAAAATAATGTTCTTCCACACGATTTCGTACATAGCAATTTTATTTTAATTATGAAATGTTACAAATGCTTAAAGGAAAGCGAATCTATTATATTGAAAATAAATAACAACAATAAAGTACGTGTAATAAATTTATTACATATTAAACTTATTACCTAGAAGAAATAAAACATAGTTACAAATACAAAAAAATTCTTAAAAAAGTTTCGGTATCTCTACTCTACTTCACTATACAATATACGATCATTATATTAAATCTAAGCAGCCTTTCTCTGTACATTTTGAACGGACCCATATTTTTCTTTAAGTTTTTCTGTAAAGTCAGGGTCGTCCCAGCCCCATAAGTAATGGGTACCGTCGCCTGTTCGATGAGCTCTCTGTTTTACGATGTCTGGTGATACACTCTTCAAGTCATATGCTTGTCCAATCTGCAAAATATTTATTTATTTTTAAATTATTTATTTAATTTTAATTTATACAGGGTGTCCCAAGAAGTATGGATAATTGGATATACTGAAGCCAGGAGGTAGAGGACCTCTGGGCTACCCGAATCACCCCCATGTATGTTATGCGATTTTTCGTATTTTCGTAGTTATGACGTTTTTTTTAAATTTTCACCTATTGCCGAGTACGATGAGATTTTTATTTATGGTGACGTGACTTATTGCGGTAGATGCTTAATTTTTTTGTATGCTTAGCTGAAAGATAGGCCAATTCAGTATGGTAACATTTACTATCGTTAGATCTTTGAATGGAATAAAAAAAGGAATTGAATGCCAAGAAAGATAAAATTATCCAGTATGTTCACAACTTCAAGGGCCCGTAAAAAAAAAGACGGGTTGCACTCCGGGAGTGCCGGCAGAAGTGAAAACTTGATTATTAACGTTGAGCATGTTTGATATTTTGGAATGGTATCCGTCTTACGCTTTTTCGATCAGGTCACGTGTCCTGACGCGAGTTTAAGATTTTATACCCATTACAGAAAAAGTGCTCAACGCCGCTAAAGAAGTTTTCACTTCAAAAATAAAATCACATAAAAAAGATTTTCGTTTGGCTTTTAAAAACTTGCTCTATCTATCAGGTAGCTAGGTACCCTGAAAATTTCATTTTATTATTCATAAGGCTTCAATCGAAAAAATTAAATCTAAATGTGGTAAGTGCAAAATTTTAATTTACATGATTATTAATAAAAACAAATTAAAACCAATTACAAGGTGTTAAATTACAGGAAATATATAAAATGGCCCCCCTGTTGCTTAATACAAGTGCGAAATCACCGGAAAAAGTTATTTTTTTAACGTCTGAATGCTCTTTTATTGTTTTTAATGGTTTCTTCTGCCACTCTCAATTTTCGGGTTAATTCGTCTAAATTGTGGCGTTAAAATTTTGCACTTAGCACATTTAGATTTAAATACTTTGATTGAAGCCTTACGAATAATAAAATGAAATTTTCAGGGTAGCTACCTGAGAGGTAGAGCAAGTTTTTAAAAGCCAAACAAAAAACTTTTTTTTATGTTATTTAATTTTTTACGGGCCCTTGAAGTTGTGAACATACCGGGTAATTTTATCTTTCTTGGCATTCAATTCTTTTTTTTATTCCATTCAAAGATCTAACCATAGTAAATGTTACCATACTAAATTGGCCTATCTTTCAGCTTACCACACAAAAAAAATCAAGCATCT
Source organism: Colias behrii (assembly GCA_029959065.1). Lineage (NCBI taxonomy): Eukaryota > Metazoa > Arthropoda > Insecta > Lepidoptera > Pieridae > Colias > Colias behrii. The sequence continues at coordinate 5,470,220 of JARWMC010000013.1, forward strand.
ACCGTAATAAGTCACGTCACCATAAATAAAAATCTCATCGTACTCGGCGATAGGTGAAAATTAAAAAAAAAAAAGTAAAAACTCCGAAAATACGAAAAATCGCATAACGTACATGGGGGTGATTTGGATAGCCCTCTATGTCCTCTACCTCCTGGCTTCAGTATATCCATACTTCTTGGGACACCCTGTATGTACCAAAGAAAGTCGTGTTAGATATGTCCATTAGAACTCAAGAACCGCTAAACAGATTTTAATGATTTTCGGTTTGATCGGCTAAAAATATACCAATAAGATTTCGAATGAAACATAAAATTATGAGTATGGGATCATACTTTTGCCATAGCTTCGATGAACACCACCGTTGGTGTTAGCATGTTGTAGAATGGTAACTCTGTTGCGCGGTAATCCCATGGAAAAGTGTGATGGTAGTTGTGGAAGCCTTCAACACAAATCATCCATACTCCTATGTTATCCCTTGGGTTAAGAGACCTGTAAAAATGTGCGATTAAAATAATTTGATTAATTTGTTAAAAATATAGATATATCTACCTTCAGTATGGTAGATACTATTAGGTTTACATTTCTAGTCAGGTAAATTTGCAAAAGTTTAGCGAATTGATGTAAAAGTTAAAATATTATCTTATAATCAAACAGTAAAAACTGATTTAAAAACAAAATAACTTAAAATATGTACCTAAGCACTCACTAGGTACTTCTGCTATTACTACAAATTGAACTGATTTTCTCCTTTTGGATTTATATTTTTAAATATTGATAGAATAACTAACTTATCGTATGGACGATATCCAAATGTATGAGAAAAGCTATTCACGCTCCACACGACATTGATGCCGCAGGTGTATCGAAGTATGGTTGGAATAAAGAACGCATTCAACCAAGATTCACCCCAAAAATAGACAGGAATAACAGTTGGCAGTACGAAGCACAGGAATGGCATCATTTTCATGTAATGTCTGTAGAAATAAAACATAAAAATCTATACAATTACATACTGAAGTAAGTTTGGTGTATTAGCACAGATTACTAAATAGTTACTAAGTAAATCACCTCTGCTAATAATTATTGCAACGCAGTATTTTCTAGATGATTATTATCTAAGTACTAAATAAAAAATCATTTGCAGCGTGCATAAGACCCCGTGTCCCCTTCAGTCCTATGGGGTGGATGCACTTTGCACGTGTTTCATTGATCGAATTTTTAACTTGTAATCAAACATGGATTACGCGATCTCTCTGTTGTAAACCTAGGAGGCGAAAATTATTTTAATTCGATTACTAATTAAAATTAAAATCCGCTATGCATAGTTTATCATTATGTACAAAGTACATACCGTGTATACAAACTTCTGATATTATATACAAACCCATTAGGTACATTTTTTTTCAAAAGATAAAAAAAACAATACAAAAGATAAAAAAACATTAACACCATAATGTTTATTTTTTTTTTATCTTTTGAAAAAAAATTAAACATTATGGTGTTAATGTCCACATACTTTTTCTGGAACATGACAACGGGGTCTTCATAAAGATCGGTCACGTCGATACGGCGGCCTCCTTCGATTACTTCAGGGCTCTTCTTGCAACACAGCCATCCCATGTGAGAGAAGAATAGGCCTCTTTCAGCGTTGTGGGGGTCAGCATCCGTGTCTGCATACTTGTGATGTGTGCGATGATCACGCGCCCATTCGAATATACAATCCTGGTGGAACACGAATGATATAATATTGGCATAAGATTTTCCATATTCCATCCAAATTGTAACAAATTATTACAAAAAAACCCTATCAAAATTTATGAATATTTTATATAGATTTGTCAACTTTAGGTACCAATACTTAAACGATCATCTGAAGCGTAAATAAACTTGAGTGCTATATTGGAAGTTTTACTTAGATCACAAAAGAAAAGCTACCTACATAAAAGTAAATGTTCCAAGAGAAGCGAAATAAACGTATTAACTATTAGGTACTAGTCTTAGAGTATGTATTAGCAAGCTAATACATACTCTAAGGTACTAGTAATATACTTAGTTATAAAAGCTTTTAAAGCCGTTTTCACCAGCACAGATATTAATCGACTGTTACTTTTGACGGTTCTATAAATGAAAGGAATTATGTAATTACAAAGATTTATTTGCTCACTTTATGATATTTAGAATATAGCTTTTTTAATGTAAAGTCATCATTGTTATATGAAATAAATTAGTGGTTCATGAAATGTTATAATAACTTCACTTTTAAGGCTTTCCCTGTTTATAACTGTACAGTTCAAAGATTTGTGTACAAAGTTCACGTCAAATTAATTTACCTGAAAGCCCATTGTTTGCCATATCATGAGCACAATACGCAAGGGTGTTTTCGCTTTGAAGCATCGGTGTGTCCAAAGCCGATGAGATCCCGCACCGATACCGATTGCACACATCAAATGAACTAGGAACGCTAGAAATAAAGGTTTAGTATAAAGTTATAAAGTTTAATAGAGGCGTTGTAAATCACCTAAAGATTGAGTCAAATGCAATGTTAGAGTCTTGGAAAAATACTAAAGGCTAGTTTTACAACTTCTAGTTATGTTACTTTTACCTTATCTGTCAGTTAAAATGACGAATGATGTATGAAATTATAAATGTCAAGAAGCTATCATTTTATCAAAAAGTGGTGAAACTAGCCCTAAGGGAAATAAACTAAATAAAAAGTGCATTTTATTTAATACGACGATGATACGACCCCTGTTACTGAAAAAAATTTAAAACATTTAATTATTTTCGCGTCTGTTCTGAGGCACAATTTTAATAAATATTTCGAGCACAAATACGCTTTATTTTTCGGTGTCGATATTTATGGTATCTTAAATATAAAGTGTTATAACGCGTTATAATTAAAAATTTCATGGTGGTTTAATTACGAAATAAAATATTCATCTATTAAATCTGATAAATACTAAAGTTGTTTAAAAATTAAGTAATCTATTGTTGAGAGAGAATATAACTTATACATATTATTTTTGGGTATCCCTTAAAACAAAAATTTTTACGAGCTCTGTCTGTTCTATATAGCAAAAATGGAACGGGGAAAAATTGTAAAATACGTACCAAATACATTCGTTTGCCATTTCGCTGAGGTCAACGCTAGATATATTCCATACGCGGATCCGATGTGCAAAAAGAGGAACCAAAATATATTGAACCACACATATTCGTATTTCTTTGGCGCTGCCTTTTTCAGGACTGATACATCTTTCGCTAATCCCAAGTCCGGTGTTTGAGTGTCCGTTTCAAACACAACACCGCTTGGAGTTGGTTCGGATTGTGGTGGCATCTTCTGTAATGAACATAATAATTTGTATATAATTTTTATTCATATACATAGGGTTATTAGGTACAAAGAATCTACTATTCTTATAAAATATGCCTTCTTTATGCCTTTTATTTATGATCGACGTCAAATATTACTAATTAGGGTTCAAACATATATTACTTGATGGTACCTACTTTACCAATTAAACTATATAAAATAAAATTTCTATGAAATAAATGAAAAAAGAACATGATACTTTTATAAAAGACAGTCTAAAATACAGTTAAGGAGATTCAAGTGCAGAAACTCTTATATCGACTTTTCATGAAAATTTTTGTCAACGTAGGAAGTGGGTTAATCCGGATTTATAATGTAAGAACCTTGTTTCACTCACCTCAAATCCAGACTAACTAATTGAAAAGACAGAACTCCTTTTATATACATCGTAAAACAATAGGATTTCACACTTAAATCTTTATTCAAATGATGTTAATTAGTTGACATCGGCATCTGTTTATTGTAAGGATCAGTGATACCTATTAACATATTGTTTAATTACTGAAAATAGGCCAATTTCCTTCCGCGTAAAAAATATTTAAATGTATGTTGCATTTGTTTGACACGTTTATTATTATTGTGAATACATTTCAGTCCAGCTTACTAGATAATTAGATGTGGTTACTAATTTTCAGGTAAAATTTATTATTTATATAATATGTATAAGATAATGTTCTCATCATAATAATATGTAGGTTTATATTATGAGAACCTGCTTCTGTAATTGATAGCATCTGACATATTTACATTGACAAGCTTGGGAAACTCCCGCTACGAAAAATTATTCAAGTTTAATAACCCGATGTGCATACAGTAAAAGCAAATTTCCTAAAGTCATATTAACTCGCAGGTCACATGAGTTTCTAGTATAAATCTCTATCGGAACAGAAGCGCCGCGTGTAATTTTCGCAATATCGCACCAACGAATTTTCTATCAGAGTCGTTTCTGTAGCCATTGCCTGCCGTAGTGATCTGTGATGAACTAGGCTGTCCTGTTTATTGCATTTTTAAGGCAATATCTTGCAAATGTTGAGTGCTTTATATTGATGAACTAATCAATAATACTTTTAGAATTGGAAATATTGAGTTATTTTGTAAGTTCCAGAGAAGTTTCTGTGAAAAAGATTTTCTGTTCGACAGACCAGAAAGTTTTATCTTTTTTAAGCATTTCTAGAAACTTTTTTATGCCTTCTTATTTAAACTTTACGTGAACACATTAAAATTATATAAATAAGCTACGCAATTGATTTGATCTATTTTCTAGGTATTGATCAAACCGATTCCTGCGAAATCTCATTTTCTTCGGTAGAATGGAAGAATTCATCTTACGGGTCGCATACTATCTATCTGTCTGTAAGAATTCTCCGTACAAATTATATCCTATTTTAATAATTTCACGAGTTGAAAATGAGGAAAAATAAATAAAATTGTTTTCCACATAAATGAAACAATAAAATTGATTCGCATAAAATGATGATAACGGCAAAAGTAAAAGCACACGGAATAAAATCCGTAAATAACATCAAAGAATACCATTCAGCAGAGCTGTCTCAGATTTGTACCGTAAATGTGGTAAACATATATGAAGGGAATGAATGGCAAATCTTCCGGACGACTAACTGGGGCGTGAAACGAAGATTTTATTTTGACGAGTCTTTTGCTCAAACCATTTCCTTCCACTTCAGCGATAATCCGTTCTAAATAGGAATTAAAAGAGAATGGATTCGTTCATGAATATTTAAATGGAAACCGTATTGTCGGCGTATTTTTGCGTGCGGCACTTTATTTTATTTGTTTTGCTATATTTTTCTACTTAACTAGGGAATATCTACTACTACACTAAAAACAGAAATTTCTATTTCATCAATTCTTTATTAACTGTCCTATCTGCGTAACTAAAAGTCATTAAATTGAACCCTTTTTTAATCATACTCGTTGTAAATTAAAATTATACACAGAATACACATCTAATTAAATGAGAGAGAGAGCAAAATAAAGTTGTACATTAATAAATAAATTAAAATATACTACAGTATAAATAATTTTCTATTTCGCTTTGAACTAGGTAATTAGGTTTGGCTTGGAATATTCATTCAACGTTGAGCAATTGACCGATTATTGGTAACAAAGGGCAAGGAACGCTGATAAATTAATTTAAAAGCGACTTACATTGGAAATATTTCTTAACAAAGAGCGGACGTCTATCCAGTATTCCTTGCTCGTTTTAATTCCATTCCTTTCTTTAGTAATATCCAGGATTAAAATAATAAGGTTTATATGAAAATTGTTTGAAAGTTTCTAAAGTAAATTAAAAATGTTAATACCGAGTGAATAAACAAACGAATAGATCTATATTATTATCATGTTAAAAAAATGTAATTGAAAACTAAGTTTGATAGATATTAAAAGGATATTAATATTTTAACGTTCAATCAACTGTTTCTTAATTTGTTTTTATAAGGTAGGTATCTATTAGTAGATACTGTTTTTAAATCACTTTATAGCAGCATAACATAATTTTAGTGTAAAATTATTTAATCGAAAGAACCATCTAGGTATATAATACGTTTCATGTACTTTCCAATATAACACAGGTGTATAGCTGTGCTTGTGTACATATGCGTGCAACTAACACTATTGAGAGCGCCTTTAGCAAGGAACAATCAGTTTATCTTAGCGCCGGTGCTCACTAATGATTTTAGTTTTGTACAGCGCTGAATAGATCCAGTCGAAGTGCGCGCCGTTAAATTGAATAGTGTTCTTCATTTAATTAACACTCGGTATTGTACAGTTTCAGTTCTCAACTTGTACAACATTCTATTGAAAATGTTCTTCACGCTTAGCGGATGGTAGAAACGATTGCACTGAAGGGTTAAAATCGATTATGTACCTAATACTTACACTGAGCTTTATGTGTTTTAATTCCGTCAATCTTAAGTGTAAGTGGACAGTAAAGTTGTGTTTAAATTATTATCGGATTATGTTTGGGAAAGCGGTAAAAATTGTAAGGACGATCTGCTCTGCTCTACAAATGGATTGAGTACTTAATAAAATATGTTTTATCTATGATAACTAATGAAAAATGATAAGTAATTTTCACTATTCGATTGGCAAAACCAAAATCGTGCGAAAGTCTTCTTATTACCTCCTTTTGGGATAATAATTATTCTGGATGGTATAATTTCAAAAATTAAAATCCATTGGAAGTTATGTATGTGTGATAACAGTGAAATCTGCAAAATAAACCATTCCCGCGGTCGCCGTGATTGATTCCGTAGTGTTAAATTTCATCTGACGGATGACCCATGGTTTAATGAACGTGACAGGGAGAGGGATGTATTGTGACCGGTGATGCTTTGCCGGGGTGCCGGCCGGGGTGCTAGCCGGGAGGGCCACTATCGCACGATCACTAGTGTATTTTTGTTAATAGCACTCAATCTCCGAATATAAGCGGAGGCGTAGAGAACGCAATAATTTTAACGCTTTTCGACGCGTTGACATATTTTAATGTAACCCCTTTGAATAATTAAAGTCCCGAAGTAATAATGTTTTATCGCAGATGTTGCGTGGCGATTCTTAATAATGTTGTGTCATTTATAATGTGTAATGACGAGAGATAGAAAATGCTAAAATGTAGAGATTGATGGTGTTATTAAAATGAGTTAGGGCCTTAAAATGATCGACGATTTGAGGATTATGAAATACACAATTGATATTGATTTAAACCGGTATACATACAGCAATTTAACTTACTGAAGTATATCCAGGAACACTTTGATTTTTCAGAATTATACAATATAGAAGTTTTAAAAAATTAGAGCTTAAAAATAGAGTAAAATTTATAGGCACAATTTATTTTGTTTATGTTAATTTGTTGAAGTTTTTGTAAGCAATTCTTTTTTGTTTCGTCTGAGATTTCTTAATTAAATAAGCTATGTCACAAGTTTGGAGACATTCCGTGTCCTTAAATACTTAGCTTAGTCCCTTTTGTATAAAACATTTTACGCAAGAATAAAACGAGATTGCGGGTAGTGGACGAGACAAAATGTTGGTGTAGCACGCTCATTACTTGCACCATATTGCGGTGTCCCCTCGTAAAGGGCAGTGCAGAGGGCCGTTGACAACCCTACATAGTGAGGGCTCTGAGAAAACTTTACCCATCGCCCTAATGCAATGGATCTCATAGAATTCCGCTTAGTTCTCCCAGGATTCCAATAAAGTTGTGACGTTGCAGATCAATCTCGATTAATTGGATAGAGTAATTAGAGTGCGAGGAAATTGTCTCAAATAATGAACATGGGCAGAAATCCCATACAAACCATTGTCAGTTTTGTAGAATTAGGTAACTGTTAAACTAATTTTTTGTAGTTAATTCCACAATATTTGATTAGTGCATTTCTTTTTCAATCTTTACTGACTCTATTTTATGAAACAACGCTGCTGGTACTGCTTGAAAAATTGTATAATATGTCACTTTTATTATCATTGCGTAATATTATACTTCGGGGACCTAGTAAAATTGCAACAAATGTATAAGAACCCTATTTCATAAATCTCATCGGTGAAGCGAATGGGTGCAGAGTCTGACGGCGCGGATCGTGTGCCCCAGTCTTTGTGAGCGCGGGGCGAGACGCGTTGACGTCACGGCGCGCATGCGCGAATAAGGACTCCTTGATGGATAGAGTAGGGACACACAGAACAACCATTCAATGATTAAAAATCAACATCAATAGCCTTTTTTGGCACTCGAACATGAACTGATGTTTGTTTTTCAGCAGAACGACGTCTGTTCGATTTGCTCTCGTAAAAAAGGTTTCGGGCTACGTTAAAAATATGATGCGTAATATTTTAAAATTGAATTGCATTAATTCATCTTGTTTATTTGCTTTAATTGTTTGTCTCAAGTAAGAGCGGCATCAAATTCAACTTTTATACGCATGCACAATACGTATGCATGATGCATTGTAGTAATACATATTAGATTTGTTTTTTTAGTTTTTAAATAATTTTTGTATACCTGTGGTTGTTAAATTAACCTTACCACTGCCATTTCTTGCATAGTCCATCCATTGTAGTCCCTTTTTTTGGTAAAAGAAACTGGATCATTGTACGTTAAAAATAATTTCAATAATATCAATGAAATAAAAAATGTAGTGTAAGCATAATATAGAAATTTGCATAGCATAATATAGAATTTTGCATCTAATGTTTTATCTGCACTGTTTCGCTGCTCTATGCATCGCAGTCCGTATTCGCGGTGGCAACCGGGCTCGGAGTGGAGTCACTCGCGAGAGCTACGCGCGTACGCTACGAATCGCTACGCTACGTAGTCGATCAAGTATACTAACGACAAATTACGCGCCGTGCGGACTACTGTGACAATACTTCCGAACCACCCTAGAACTCGTGTGCGTGTTGTGTATTTAAACTATCTATTTGTGTGGACTGTGGAATATCTTCTAACGAGGTGGGTGCATTAATACGACATGAATTTTGCTTAACTGTTTTACGAGAGATTCTAATGTCAAGGACACAGATATTGATCAAACATGTTTTACTCGTGTTGTATTCTTTCACATTTGCGTTTAATTGCCTTATGTTGTTATTGACCTTGACATGCCGATACGCATTAGTTTTATACGGGATACACACGTACAGGTAAAACATTTAAAGCCGCTATTAGATGTAATGCGCGACAAAGGAATAGGTATCCGAGTGGGGTCGGAATAATTTATAAGGAAAGGTGCCACCTTGCGTTACAAGCTTCATGAATATTGAATGTTTTTAAAAGTATATTTTAATGATGAGTCTATTTTCTTAATTAGCTACCTAGTAGTTGTTAATGAGTCATAAGGTTGATTCTTTTTGAGATTCGTTGATTAGTTTAGCGAAGTTTTTAGTATCTTACACGATAAATTTGTACATATAAGTTGTATACGTAGTATATAATTATTAGTCTGTGATATAAGTATCAGATAAGAAGGTATTGGCGTAATTGCCAATAAAGGATTGGGGAAGAAAACAAGAAAACAATATAATATTTATAACAATAATTACTTTTATACTTCATTTAAACTTGAATTGGCATAGGTATTATAAATATATATGAAAAAGCTCTGGAATATAAAAATATTACAAACCTATTTCATGTACAGTAGTACATATTATTATAAGTAATTGTTACAAAAGGGGATGTTGTATTTTCATAATACTATTCAAGTTATTATTATGAGTTACTATTTTAACCCATAATTAAGAAACAAAATTACACAACATACCTATTTAATATGAATTTTTCGTATTGCATGGTAAAATCAATTTTACAATTTTCCGTAACTGAAGTTGATAGAATCGAAAGGTTTATAAAAAGAGGAATTTGTTTGAACTGTGATGTTATAATAGAAGCCAATTTCAAAAGCTATCTATTTTATTCACGGTTTTTATCTAGCATTGGTGCGCAAAATTATTAAAACGGACTATTCAACCGCTTTTGTTCTGATTCCAGTTCAATTCTGTATTTGACATGTTAATTAATATCTCAATTGAGTCTGAGTATAGTTCTGCCACTTTCCAACGATGATATTTTTTCGAGCCTTTTGAAGAATATATTTGGCGAGTTGCCAATAATATCCGTGCAAAGATTTATTATGAGTAGATTCTATTATAATAGAATTCTTAGATCATTCACATGTACAATTGTACAGAATAGTAGAAAACTGTATACCTACATATACTTTAATATGTGTAGTTTAGATTTTAGTAACATTATTTTACCACTTTATATTAAAAGATGAGTAGAAGCTCTACTCTAACTTTTTTCTAAAAATAAAAATCTTTTATAATATAACATATTGAAAGGGAACACAAATTCACTTATTCCACTTAATTCACATTCCTTCGTTTCTAAAGTACTTGGCTACAAAACGGTAATAGTTTATGCGATGACTACAATTTATCTTGCTTTGCATTGAGAGCGGTTGGGGTGCGTAGGGCACACAAACTAACAAAGGGCCACCCCTTGAACTCGAAACTAAGTGACACGAACACAGGTTATTGAGGTATAAATCATCGGTTACCTGGGAAAGAGAACGAAGAAAGGTATTCCTAGATTATTTTTTATACAATGAATTTTGAAAAATTTTAGCCGTTTGGATTAATATTTATACTTTTTTTATATTTTTAATCAATATCGTTTTATGACTATTCATTTATTATATTTTGAATTATAATGTGTGAGTAGGATTTTTATATCGGTTGATCGGCGTAACAATCGTTGAAAATATAAGTAATTATTGTACATCGATATTTTTTAATAAAAATCATATATTATTCTATAATCCATGCTTTTTTGTGACACACTTTACTGATAAACTAAACTATCTTACTTTCAGGTATGGCTATTTTAGAAATACATACATAATTGTATCTACATAAAAAAATCAGTATTTGGCTTCAATTCAAGAATCATGGTTACTCTACTGTTTCTTTTATTTGGGATTAAAATTATTTATCATAATATGAATTATTTACAAAAGCCCATGACATTAACTACACCTAAGTAAAAATTAAATCTATAAAAATAATTTTACGAATTTTACTTTGCTAGGTGTACCGCGAGTTGGTATGATGATAATTATATGAATTTCCTATTAATGTCGTATCACTGATTTTTTTTTGGTTAAAGTTTCATATTTTATTTTCAGAAAAAGTAAATATACGTAGGTTGTCTTCGCATTCTAAAGGTAGGTAGGATACTTAATATAGAATTGATTTTGAAGTACAATACAGTATATTATTATCAATTATGGTCTATTTATAAGTAGGTATGATTATAATATGCGACATGTTTTTGAACGAAGTAAAAATTCAACAGAATTACATTTATGAAAACGCTTTAATTCCTGTAGACTCCGAAAATCTTGCCAATGTTTCCGTGTTAAGTGCTATCAAGACGGCATTTGAATGAAAATTGAAAAAGTTTTTTTCCCTAAAGACATAACAACCGTTCTAAAGAATATTTAACATCTGTGAAATCGTTGCAGTTACGGGAAAAGGTTACGAACAAATGTAATTGTGCCAAATTGCTCTGCTTTGCTAGTTTTTATAGGCATAAATATATGCAAACATTTTGCATTAGCTTCCTCTGAAGTCTAGATAGGTTCAAACAATGTTTTTCATAAAAAAAATTACTCGAGACTTTTTATATAAAACCACCTCATACGTAAAAGGTGTTTTCATATAAAACCTAATGTTCTCATCTTTGTTTTTATTCCACACTCTAATCCATCTAAATTCCAAGGGACAGGGAAAAGATAGGCATATGTGCCATCCTTCAGTTTATAACTCTCCGGGACAAGGGTAACATTTACTTATCGACGTGGAAAAGGTTCTATAATACATTCTGCCGCCCGACTCACTTCCAACATAAAATGCGAACTTTTTATTCGCTCCGCAGACGCGATGGCAGGGCGAGGCGATGGCAACTTTAAATTTTGTGGAAACAATTTTTCGCTGGAATAAATTTTATACGTGCCCGTCTAGATACAGTCACCGTTTGCTCTTCCTTGATAACATATTTGAACGCAGCGTAGTATTTCCGAGTAACTAACATTTTTTCATTAACCTGGTAGTGAGGGGAGGTTGATTAATGATTTAATGGACATTGTTCTTATTGCCAGAGATAGCTTTGATGTAAATTTAAAAATAAACACTGTTTCTGATTATTCTTTCTAACTTTTTATCAATAAAGGTGCCTGGTCATATGTTCTACATTTAATGGCTGTCTCTTTGGTAGACTGTTCGGTCGAGCGTACATCTAAGAAGATAGGGACTTTCGATACTATCCAAAAACCTAGCCTATTGGCCTGTGATCCTGAATTGAACCAGAAGGATGATCAACAACATTGTTTATTACATAATTCAGAAATTCAACTGTTAAGTATACCATTTTACTATACACGGGACTTCACTTTCTATACTTAGTCCAATAATTAGGAATATAATGTGCCATTGACGAGCAGAAACACACTAATCCGTGTGCTAATTATGTCAATGACAACTTCAATGATCATATAGAGCGCAAAGTACAGACAGTTGGTAAACGGTCCCGGGTTAATGTGCTTTGATAAATAATTTGCGAAATTGCTTTGTCTAAACCGCTGAATACAGGCTTCGCGTTTGATTAGAGGATTATTTGCCAAATAGTCGATAGCGTAAAATCCTGTTAATTTATAAGACAGCTATAATTAAACAGTGTCGTCGAAAGAATGTCAGAAGGGATCAAAAGATGCTTTCGTTCTTCAGATTGTTTGAATAGTGACGTTAAAATTGAAACGATGTTGTTATTTCGCTTCAAGTATTGAGGGAATTTGAAATATTTGATTTTCTCTTGACTTGTTTAAGGTTATTTTAGGCAGAGTTATTTGTGTAAATTATTAGGTTGTATTTTTTAGACCTTTTTATGTCTTAAGTTTGAATAATGATACTAATATTGTATATTTGAGTTTCTACTAGAAATAGGTATGGTACTTACTTCATTTGCAGTCGTAAAAGGAGCAAAAATAAATCTCATATGCATAAAGAGATGCGAATAGCATTTATACGCGGAACTGAGCACTTGGCGCCAATTGAAACACGTACCGTCCTCTAAATTGTTCCTGACGGCCCGCATGTTCCAGAAGTATTTCTTAATAACGAAGACATTAGTTTATTTAACGAATTTATACAGTGAAAAGCAATAATTATTGATTTGAATTAAATGGAGATATAAAAAGACGTGTGGCACTCGGGGACTGCCGCGGTAAAGCTATTGCATAGCATGCCTTCAAGCCACACCTCCGTGTCCGTCGGAGTGGGGAGCGTGAGGTTTTTTCGTTACGGAATTTCTCGATTCGGTCCCCGCGCTCAAGGCCCGCGATAGAAGCTATGCTATTGCTTAAAAAGCTTTTTTATAGGTATGTACTTATATTAAAATATTTGGAAACGATTTATTGTACAACCTGTTATCAACTATTTCTTACCTAAAATAAAAATATATTAATAATATACTAGAGTAAGAGTAATTTGTGCTATGGATAAAATTGCAATTCTAAATCACAACATAGAAATCAAAAAGAATAGCCAGGAATAAAATTATTTGCCTGATCACTTTTAAAGCCCCGTTTCCCTTTTTCTCCTGGGACGTGGGATAGACCATTCTCCGTCTGTCATTGATTGAATTTTATAAGACGATTAGCTCAAAGGTATTTATTCTTTGCCTTTGTAATGTGATCACAGATGTCTTTTCTTGCCATAGACGTGGTTATTCACCTATCCAACGATTACGACATTTTGTAAAGTTTACTAATGTTTTACTGTAGTCTGTATCGCGATATAGGGTTGTCATACAGTGAGTTTTAATGTCGTAAACTTGTCATAAACGAGAACTCGCCAAGAAATTAAGATAATTTTCTGAATTGTTTTCGATATTTATTCCTACATATAAAATGTGAACGTAATTTTTCCTATAACCACAAGGGTCTATATTCGAGTATATGTTTCATGGGCTCTTATATAAATAAATAAAGTAAATGAAAATAAATAGTACATCCCTGAATATATTAACATTTGATGAATTAGATTAACGTTGGCTGATGTGTGCTCTGACAATTGTGTGTTAACTAGACCTCATTGTATACTCATTTATCATTTCACAGTGTTATCAATGAATATAATGGGCCCGTAACCACATGGAATGTTAAACTTTTTAAGGGCTCAGATATAGGTACTATTTTTTATTTATAATTTATAAACTTCGATACGAGATCTTTTAAATATTTTCTGTATGTTATTCATAAAGCGTTTAGAAATAATATTTTAGTGAAGTTTGAGGAAATATGTCTTGCTTTATTATTTGACAATAATGTGTGTAAATCATAAATAAAAAATAACGCTTTTGCTACTAGTACCTATAGCATTACATTATGCTTTTGCATTAAAAAACTGTCTCTTGAACATTAAACGAAACAGTTCATTAGATAGAATAAGTAAAAGGTTCTCAGTTAGTAGTTAATTTTACTTTTTGTTACCATTAAAATAAGAATATTTTTATTTTAATCTTTCATGCAGAGTTGAGCTGCGTTCAACTTCATACGTAAAAATGATAAAGTATTGTACAAGCTTAATCTAGTTTAAATTATAAAACGTGATTATAAATGCTTTAAGCTGTACTTACACCGTCATCGTTTACCACAATAGCGTAGAATGGAGTATAACGTTGCTTTTAAAACAATGATCTAGAATTTAAAACAAATAAACGTGCAATGTAATGAAGGGGTGGGTTTCGGGGTATAATATCGGGGGGGTGCGGGCGGTGGCAATCGATAAGCACCCCTGTTGTACGGGCCTAATGCACCCCTAACGCCACGCTACGGTGCAACTCAAAGGAATTGCAACCCTGTACTGTCCAAGATAAACTGGGTCGTCCCCTTGTTCCTTCGATGTAATATTTTTGACAACAATGTTAATGCTATATTAGAAATGGAAATGGATTTATGCTGCCGTTTTAGAATAAAATCTGAGAACTTAAAACATAAATTATATACAGTTGCTTTAATAAACTAAGAACTAATTACATATAGGTTTGATTTGGTTACATTTGATTTGGTATCGGTAAAAATATTAATTAAGTATCTTATTTGATCGTCAAAAGAGCAAATTGTCAAATTTAACTAGGTCGAATAGCAATTTTAATTAAAATTGTAACAACGTAAACAAATCCGATTGTTTCGTAATTGCTTCGTCGCGGAGAACAGCCACTGATTGATTATAGCCTGATCCTAATAAATTACCGATAAAACCATTTACACTAAAGTGGAATAAGTTACGCTTCACGGTTTCGGATTTTGGTGTTTAGATTCAAACCCCGTTTATTGGAAGCTAAAAGAGATTTTTTAAACGTCAAGCGCCGTACCAAACCACCCCAAATAACTTTGTGACTACGGCTTTGCTTTGGATTGTAGCGAAAGTCTTTATTGCATTTGTGCCGTCCCAAAGCTGTGCACTAAATCAACTTCGTAAGTCATGATAGCTCATGTGACTTGAGTGCATTTGAAAATATTTTTCAGTGTTTTCTACTTACATAAAACTTCTTACAACCTATTTATATATAAAATCTATAAGTATTTAACTAAATGCTTAGAATTATAGACTTAAATGTGAATGGAACCGAATTTAGGCAATATACATTTTGGCTGATATCCTACTCAAACATCGGAATGCGATGCTCATTTTTAAACGTGTTTTATTGACGCGACGTCGAAGTTGAAATTGATTTTAACGAAAAACTGATTTCCTAAAAGTCTAGACTCATTTCCGCCACTCCAATTTTATTTCTTGGGGAAGGTTATTGTAGCAATGTATTCAGTAGGTAAGTGTATATTGGCTATATAAATAGAGACATGTTTACTAGTTATAAAATCTACATGGCCTCAAGCTAGCAACCAACCGCGTCATTGAAGTATGAAAACAAAGAGGGATTGGTAAAGTATTATAGCTCTACGAAATTTATATTACAAATTCTCTTTTATACTACCTATATAAATATTTTACTTAACTTTTGCTGTAAAACAATAGACTGGTTTTATCATAAAAATCAAATCAATATTTTCCAAAGTCACTTATTATATATAAATTGTTAATAATTTACCTTAGTAAATTATTATCAATTTGTAGGTACCTACTATTTCTCCTTATGACCTAACTATTCAATACAATATACCTATAAATTGATCAATTCATTTTGCACTCTCCCAAATTACACTACATAATATACGATTCGGTGTACGAAGCATTGTGTACACTATAACTACTTGCTTGATTCTAAGATGTTCACTGACCAGAAAGCCAGTGACAAAGTGTATGACGGACATAAAGGAGTGCGTCGCCCACGCCTAGTGCATACACGCGTCAAGTCGGAGCTATTGAGGGCTACAATAGGCATTGTATAGCCCAGCTTATCTCATATTCGCCTCGACTGTGCCCGTTCCGCACTGATAAAGTTCAATATAACGTTGGTGGGTGTCGGGTTACTTATAAAATCAAAATACTATCAATTAAATACAAGTATTTACGAGTATGCATATCTATTACCTAGATATTATTTTGAGTGAGCTGATTAATTGGAGATTATAAATTTATAAATTAATCTTAGAAGCATAGCATATTTTGTATACCTATAATGAGAAATTAATTTCTTTAGAATTCTTTTCCTGTAGAGTAAGACGAGCTACCTCTATAAAATGCTTTTAAACTCTTTTATATATAAACGTTCCTCTTATTTAAATTACCTTTCATATTAATATAATGTGTCCTTTCTTTCTATTAATTTATATACATATTTTATATATTCTCTACTACCGGTACAACACCTGTACAGTACTCCAAAATTAATAATGCGCATGCAAATCTTCGCTAATTGTCGTATTTCCGAAAACACTCGAATCATTGATTCGTAAGAGCCCTAAAAAATGCACTTGCATTTTACACCTTGTTTAAAAGAAATAGAAGTCAATTCACGATCATACACAATCAAAAACAAATCGGGCGGTAGGTGACGGTAGCCTGTCAGTCAAAGAACTGAAAAATCCGTCAGTCGTCTTTAAATATTGGTGGTGACTGCACGTGTTCTCTCTGTGTGGAATTATATAGAGCTGCTATTACATACTTCTTGGTTTTGTTTTTAAAGGTGAAGTGAATTAATCGATGAAATGATTTACACAGGTGATGGCAGTAGGGAAAGTGAAAATGAAGAAGAGATGTATCTAAAATGTCAGAAATATAGATAATCCCTGATTTTGATTGTTTTTATTTTTATTTTTTTGTAAATGTCATAATATTGAAGAATGATCAGTACTGTAAATACTTTTGAACTGAGATTTTAATGATTAGATTTATATGGTTTAAATCTAAACCTGTGTTTGAAAACCATATTTTATACAATACTAGATTTCCGCCCGCGGCTTCGCCCGCTTTTTCAAAGAAAAACTCGCATAGTTCCCGTTCCCGTGGGATTTCCGGGATAAAACCTATCCTATGTGTTATTCCAAGTTACCCTCTATATGTGTGCTAAATTTCATTGTAATCGGTTCAGTAGTTTTTACGTGAAATAGTAACAAACATCCATACAAACTTTAGCATTTATAATATTAGTACAATACTAGCAATGCCCTGCGGTTTCACCCGCATAGATAGCGATATCGTGACAGTAAAAAGTCTACTATAGGTCGGACTATAGGTTTAATTTTTAATCACATGAAAATCACTTTCACCCCGTCCCGCACTACGCCTGCTCATTGTATTAAACAGTATACCTACTATTTTCTGTAGATTGACACTTTTAAAAATTCGTTATATCTTTTGAATGGAATATCCAATTTTTTTCATTTAAAAAGTATTTTGCTGGTATTAAAACAGTCTATAATAAAACATCATTTAATAGGATAAGGATTAATATATGTGTATGGATAACATGGTTTGATTACTGTCGGCACTTCTATTTACTTTAAATTACCGTAGAACATTTTTTTGTTCTATCTTCAATAGATTCCGCAGCGCACGCGATGACAGAATTTTTATTAAGGAATTTTTTACACCTTGGGTTACATTATTGCATTTTTGGTAAGGATCTCTAATTTTTTTGAAAATGCAATATAGCCTATGTTGCTCAGTAAAGATACAGCTTTCTAATGGTGAAAGAATTTTCGAAATCGGTCCAGTAGTTTATGCGTGAAAACCATACATACATACATACTTACATAATTACAAACCTTTCCTCTTTATAATATTAGTACAGATAAATTTTGTGTTATTTTAACCTTTTTTTCTTCCATCATTACACCAGCTTCAGTAAGACACTTTAAAAGTACTATAAAATTTTCCAAGTAAATCAATCCAACAAAGATATATTCGCAATCGTGGGGTTATCCTCGCTATTTACTTACAAGGAATTATCGAAACAAAATCGTTACTTACAAATCAATATTAATCGCTTTTAGCACAAAACACATAATTTTACTAAACTATGCATGAAGAAAATGCATTTAACCACTCTATATAGATATCGTCTTCGGACGCTCCGGGAATATGGCAGTTGCCGAACAGTGACGAAGATTTCTATGCGCATTATTACTTTTGGAGTACTGTACAGATATTCAGTTTTCATAGCCAGCCGCGCCACGTTTACAAACCTTTTCCTTTTTGTATATTCGTACATTTAAATTTAAATAAATATTACACATTCTAAACTTTTTTATTGTTTTAAATTTAAATATGTGTAGGTAACGAAAAGACATTGTCATACGAAACACTTATATTCGAGAAATTCTAGAAAGAGAGATAACGATCAACGATAACATATTTTAATGTAGAGAAAAAATCTACATGACGTAATTTTTTATTCAACAACATCATAGTAACCAAAACGTACAAATCTTATCTATATTCAAATGTATTATAGATTCATATTCACTTGATGTTATAGTAAGTATTTGAATGAGTTGAAAATTTCAGATTTCAAATATATCAGATATTCCATGATAAATGACCGTTATCTTGGCTTCTCAGATAAAGTCATCACAAATAAGTGGGTACAAAATGTTAAAAATTGTAAACGTAATACTCAACAAGTTAACTGTCCACTTGCAAGTTGTGTAAAATGTGTGCAAGGAAAGTATCACGTGTTCATCAAGATTTGTTTGAAATTATAGAAAAAGTAGCTAAAATTAAAAAGATTCAAAATTTTCAATACAGTGTCGGTTTCGGATATGAAGATGTTGATTCGTTTGCGTCTGGGATACATAAAGTCAACGTAATCGGGATAAACGAACACGGTGCAAAAATAAAAATAAATTTTGTTATAAAACGTCATTACAAACCTGAGGACCGGGTGTGTTTTAGGGAGGCGTATAGAAGAGAGTTTGTGATATACAACCATGTTCAGCCCATTTTCCTAGAAATACAAAGAAATTTAATAACAATAGAAGGTTTAAAGTATAAATTCCCTAATTGTATATTATCATGTATAGAATACGACAAGGAATTTATTGTTGTGCACTCAATGCCAACATTCAAAATATTTAATAGGTTCAAAATAATGGACTTCTTACATATTTCATTAGTGGTGAAAAATTTAGCAAAATTTCACGCACTTTCATTAGTCGCAGATAAATTATATCCTGAAAAATTTAATGATATTAAACGGGCTTTGAGTAAAGATGTGCAATATTCGGATTTGAATAGCATACCCAATTCCCTTATTTGGTATTTCAATGCATCCGTATCTGTTATAACAGACCCTGCAATAAAAAGACAATTATCTCAAATAGCGCCCCATATATTTTTAATTTTAAACAAATACAGCACACCGGTATCCAAGTATAATGTAATATGTCACTCTGATTGCTGGAATAACAATAATTTATTTAAATATCAGGTAATCCCTTCATTAATTTCACTTTATTATTTAGTGACTACAGACAAAATCACAAATGATGATTGAAATTTTCCAAACTATAGTTTGAAATATAAATTTGGGCTGAATTTATTTCAGGGTGGAAATCCAGTCGATGTAGTTTTGGTGGACTACCAATTGGCGCGTTTTGCATCGCCGGTTACGGATATTTCATATTTCTTGTACATGAGCGCAAATTATGACTTTCTCTCCAAATATTACGACCAGCTACTAGACATTTATTATGGAACGGTGGCAGGTATCCTCCGAGAGTGCGATATTGATATAGAAGAAACATTTCCCAGGCATACATTGCAGGATCATTTGAAAGAATATTCGGTTCTGGGTCTCGTGGAAGCTCTAATATCAATGAAAATTGTAACAGCGGAGTCTGAGGAGGCTCAAAAAATGCTAGAAATGAAACACCAAGCGCCAAATGACTTGCACGAGTATGAAACACAGAATCAAATTATGTTCGTTGAACGAGTTAACGGTATTGTAAAGTTTTTTTTCGAAAGAAACTTCACTCTAGATGGAGTTTTAATAAAGCAATAAATGTTTTAAATATTCAATGTGTTTTTATTTAAAATATTATATATTAAATTAATACAATCACTTTTATAAGAGCTCATTTGCTTAACATAGTTGGCACGAAATTGCCTCACATTTCCAAAAAAGATTGATTTACTAACAAATAATATGTAATAGGTATAATGGATTTGAGATACTGTTGTCGAGCTGAGAATGCTGTGATATAGCACTCTGTGATGCACTCGCATCATATTTATCTACACCACTTACAAACAGATAAAAAAAAAGACGGGTTGCACTCCGGGAGTGCCGGCAGAAGTGAAAACTTGATTATTAACGTTGAGGATGTTTGATATCCATCCGTCTTACGCTTTTTCGATCAGGTCACGTGTCCTGACGCGAGTTTAAGATTTTATACCCAACGCCGCTAAAGAAGTTTTCACTTCAAAAATACATACCTATTATGTTATAAAATATGTACAATAATACAAAACCATAATGCAGAAGAGTGAAATATAAGCGTTGTTCTTATGAGCTTTTAAATTAGAATTTATATTAGCCATAGAGAATTTGCTCTACCAATGAAGTAACCTCATTAATTATAAATTCTTAGAAAGTTACTTACTGTTAACATTTCCTGCGTTAATTAATATTATTGCAAGTAGAACTAAAGCTTATTCTAAAACCTACGTCTAAGTTAAATAGCAATTATAAAATTTATTACCTACAGTTAAATGATATACCTAGTTAAATTGAAAAAGGAGAACTATTAAACAAGCTCGGCGTAGTTTCGTACTTTTACTTCTGTTTCTGTATTGCTGTACTTGTTTTTGGGCCATGGAAATGTATTTCCTACAAGAGAATAAAAGTAGGTAACATTGCGAATTTGAACTTTTTAATTGAAATACCGTTTTACTCTCCTTATTATGATTCAAAAATATACAGGTTCTATAACTGCATTATACTTTAAATGCAGTGTCACTAAATATAAATTAAATTTACTTCGCTGGTGAAAACTAAGAACAGTGAACGGGCTGTGAAAAAATTAGAATATCCACCCTAAAGAACAAGCAATTATTCAGCACCTTGTACATATTTATGACTATACAATGCTGTACATTGTACATAATTGCTAAGGCTTACCGTGTTCTCGTTTGAGCTCCTCGGGCCATAAATAGTGAATTTTCCCGCACCCGTGTCAATATCGACATGTTTGGATGCCGACAGCTACATGGTAAATAAGCCAGGTATATAAACAATACGATTGTACCTCAGAGAACATTGAATGTCTGAAAATCTATTATGTGTATTGAACTATTGAGTCCCTTCCACATTTGCTGTTTCATTCAGCGGTTTTTGTTAAATGTCAATGTTATTTCGATGCCTACGTGTATATAACTGTGTGTAACTGTTTTATTGTGTGTCTTAAAATTGTGTCACCCTCTGTAGTACGACTTCATTTGTATTTATCCTTGTAGAGTTAAACTGAAGAGCATTACAAATAATCAATTTTCGGTAAACGACGGCCAAATGACGGTGAAATTTCAGTAACGTTCCTGAAGCATACCTTTAAAACCAACCTTCTTGAATAAATCTGTAAAACAAAAGTGTGAAAAGAGGTTACTGTTTTAGTTTATATAAGTCACTTAACGATCGATCGAGGTTTCGTTACTCGAGCCATGAAATTAAATGAGCGTGAAACCCTTGTGACGTGGAAGGTGATAGGCCGCTTAATACTAATACTAAGCTGCCACCTCGTTTTAGGTCGGAATTTCACTAATCTTCCGTTAAATTTATATTTCGGCACGAACTTGAAGGCTCTTCGACAAAAGGTTCCTTTTGTAACAAGCGAGGATAACTTTTTGTAGGAATAATATTATATTTATCGGTTATCAAAGGGCTTATTTATGAAGATTGTGTGATGCTTGTCTGAATAAAAACGTTGTAAATATTTATAGAACTTTACGGGTAGGTACTTGTAAACAGGATTGCCAATAACGAATAGAAAAAAATATTATATTCAAATTGTCGTTGTATGAAGTAAGTTGTTTTGTAAGTCACACAATGACAAACTAAAATAACACTTCAACAAAGGTAAATTGCGGTTTGATTGAAAATCTTACATGAAGATGGGGATATCGAAAGATTTTTAGAGTACCTATACAGGTGAGGTAAAATTTTAACTCTAGCCTTCACTCCACAGCTACCGTGTCAATTTTATTATTGGGATATTTACGGTTCGTATTTGTTTGAACGTGCCAGGCATCATTTTCTTGTGGTATTATGCACAAGTGAACTTCGTTCCAAAGTATGTCTAATTTCCCTCTAGCAAACTACTCTGACAATATGTTC
The DNA here is from genome assembly GCA_029959065.1 of Colias behrii. Taxonomy (NCBI): domain Eukaryota; kingdom Metazoa; phylum Arthropoda; class Insecta; order Lepidoptera; family Pieridae; genus Colias; species Colias behrii. The sequence continues at coordinate 5,492,962 of JARWMC010000013.1, forward strand.
AGTATGAAATGTGATAATTATGTTCAACAATGTGACCCTCATAGACACGTTGATAGGGAAGAAAAATGCTTTAGAGATAACGATAGCTCGAAGCGACACTAGTAGGGTTAAGTGTGATGTTTAAAGTTAACCCTTTTAGTCGGCGAAACAAAGGGCGGCTCGTAAAGTCGGTCGTGTTTTGCTATTCGGGCAAGCGGTGCTCTAACATTCTGCACTTAATTGTTTTTTGCGCCTCTTATTAAAAACAAGATGCTATGCTTATTCCCTTTGTACCGATTTCAATCGTTTTGGATTAATGAATTTAGTTTTGTAGCTTGTTTCTCCTAATTTGTAATGTCGTAATTTGTAATAACTGTACTGTTATTACATTTTATTGTAATATATAATATTTTTAAGCGTTTGTAACAAATTTCGTGTCGTAAAAAGACTGAGAAAGATTAGTGTCGACGTACAAGACAGTAATGATTTAATAATATGCTAATAAACCTGTAAAGTATTTAATGTCAGTCTACATCTACGTCGTTCCTAAATTAGAAAATATATTGTCCCATTGTTCTCGAGGAAGAGAAAATATAAAATGGATAAACCGTAGGGCGGAGTGGCTAAAAGAGAGTGTAGAAGGTAAAATCTCTCCTACGGCGGTGTCGGGGTCGAATCTAATTTTTCCCCCACTAATGTCCGCCTGCTCTTCGTTCAGGGTTGAGTGATCGCGAAAATTGTTACTTCACATTTACAACACTGCACTGGCGTAAATGTATTCCATTGTTTTTCGTACGTATCTACGTTTGATATACGATAAGTCACATGTGGATAAAAGCACAAAATAAGGCTAAACCTTTAACCGTGTGGTTGTCTACAGCTACTTTATAAAATTTCCAACATATTATCTAAGTTTTACATTTGACCGCACGCTTTTAGAATATTTTTTGTTTGTAGATGCTTTGATAGAGTAAAATATCTTGGTATTGATATTAATAGGTAATATACTACTTACACATGTGCGCGGTTTATTTAATCTAATTAAATATTAATTATTAATTATGTGACACAATATTGATAGTTTATTAATTACCCATAAAATAATTTGAAAAACTTGTTACGCTGTGAAATTATAAAAGCAATATGCTTCGTTCATCAATATGTGAGTTGATTACGCCCCGACAGCCATATTTTCATTTATTTATGTAACAAATATTAATCAGCTTAAAGTTCATTAGTTTTATTCGGTCGGTCATGGCTTCGCGTGATGGTAACGGGTGCATTGAATTATTGATCTCACTGTGGTCGCTTGTTTGATTAAATATAATTGAGATATTTTCAGTGGGAACAGGTGTGTAATGGAAAATCACTCAGAGAAATGGCACTTTTCCTCACGCTATCGTACGTGTTTTCCTTTGTTACCTACGTTCTTATTGTATTTTTTTAATTCGGGAAAATAAACGGATATCTTTTTTCACGAACAATTTGTTTGAGAAAAAGTAAATTCATTTAGATACGAGTTTTTCCCAAACTATCTTTCAAAAATATATTAAAACATTGATGAAAATAGTTTTAGTTTATTTTAGAAAATACTACATGTTTACTTTTGTGGTATTTGTTAAACAACATGAGACTACCAACTTTTTGGTTATAAAATACATTTGAAATACCAAATAGAATACATACGTCATCAGTAAACAAGGATGAAATAAGAATATATCTAAGACATTTCTTCCCAGTAAGGTCACGTACGTAACAGTAGTATGGTGTAATTTAATAACACCCACCTACATGATAATAAAAAGAATAATATGATAAGGATTATACTTTTCTATCCTATTCAAAAGACAGCAAGAAATTCAGCTTGAAAGTTTATGATTAGGTACTCGTCTGCATTTGCTTTTATCCATAGAAGTAATTTGTGCTACAAAGTAGTTAAGTAAGTAATGAAATATTATGTATTTAATTTTCACTATTAACTACGTACAAGCATTTTATTCAATTCCAATGGAAAATATACTGAAAGAAGAAATTGTAAAATGTCAAAAGGTTAAATAGAACAAGTATAAAGTAATATTATTTCAAAAAATATTAAGGTCATTAATCAAAACTAACTTAACTTTCCTCTCTTCGTGAGAATATCATCGTAAAGAATATTCTGTTAAATCGTTTCCACACTTATTAGAGTCGTGGTAAATTTTCATTATTAGATTACAATGATCTGCCGCTTAATAATGTCGAACTGTCTCCTTAATGAGCGGAATAGCGAAATACTTATCCTATACGTGAGGACCTTTATGTGAACTCCCTACTTTTTGCCGACGACGCTGCATTTGTAGCCGAATCTCCAGAGGAACTCCAAGTATTACTGGACAAATTTTCACATGCTTGCGACCTTTTCTCTATATCCATCAACACAGAGAAAACAGTTGTTATGACGCAAGGACTACAAGCTATCCCTCAGATAACCCTGAACGGTTCTCAGCTGCGAATTGTCGATAGTTTTAAATATCTCGGATCAACTCTGTCAAACATACTTACTCAGGATGCCGAGATTGACGTGCGCATAGGCAGAGCTGCTACTATGTTTGGCAAGCTAAATGATCGGGTCTGGGATAATAAATATCTGACAATCCCAACGAAAGTAGCTGTTTACAGGGCATGTGTGCTTAGTGTTCTATTATACGCGTCAGAAACCTGGACATCTTATGCCATTCACGAAAGACGTCTCAATGCTTTCCATTTACGTAGTCTTCGAAAAATTCTGGGAATTACATGGCGCGACAAAGTTACTCATCAAAACGTCCTTAAGATCTGCAATATGTCAAGCGTCATTGCAATACTCAAAGAAAGACGTCTACGCTGGTTGGGCCATGTGCATCGAATGGAACCCACACGACTGCCCCGTCAGGTGCTATTCAGCCAACTTGCCATTGGAAAAAGGCGTATCGGCCGACCGCTGTTGCGATTTAACACGTTCGCTGCGGCACAGATATATCTGTACTTTCCATTACTGCGTTACGGGTCGTTTTAAACCTTGTCCTATACCAGAGATTGTGGCGGCACGAGGCATATTAAACCCCACCGCCCGTAGGAGACCAAAATCCTTTTTTTGGCGCCAAATAAGACAAAGTGTGCGGCTTTTGTCGTGATTATTATTAACAATGAGTTCATTAACCTAAATCTACCGCCGCCCGTGGTTAGATTAGTTAGTTTAGATTCTATGGGTAAAATAAAATGTGGGGTCTGATGTACCCCATACCGCACTGAACAATAGCAGTTTTTCATATAATTTAGTGATGGGAAAAGAAATATCGATTTTATTTAATTGTATTTATTTATCAAACTTATGGATGTTTTTTATTAAAACAGGCCAAACCAGAATATTGTTTGCAACCAGTGCATTCTGTGAGAATTTCCTTTACTTTTTTGTCGGCCTCACGACTTGTTAAGAAGGTGCGGAGTTTTTCGTAACATCCTACACATCTCCTCTTCTTTGATCCCTTTAAGAGATGATGTGCCTTGTTTGTTGGCTTGTTGACTTAGGCAAGAGTTAAATTTTGATGAGCCATACACCGATTGCCGGGTGTTTTGGATTTGCCGCTAGTTCAATGAACAAACACACTAATAGTAATCATGATTATCAACCTATTTGAAGAAAGTTACTCAACATGTCACATTCACCTTTCTATTAACGATATTTATTATAACAAGTAGTTAGGATGTTTGAAAATTACCTGTATCCACATTCAGGCCCTTCTTTGTAAAAGCTTCAATAAGTTGTTCCACAAATAGTCTCGAATGCGTTGCACAACACTAACCGCGTGAAGCTAGCTTAAGGTGCGGTACGAGGTGCGCGATGGTACGAGGTGTTCGCAACCTCGTTCCGCACTGTGTTAGAATTTTTATTTGTTCAGTGCGGCACGAGGTCTAAGAAACCCGGTATTAAGGTCGGTATACCATTGAACTAGGAATCAATAGCACATCTCAGATATATAGATATCACTTTCCTACACTGAACCAGATGGAAGTTATGCCTCCCGCACGACAGAGAAGTTTAAGTTTTTTCCTACCGCTATAACGACGAGACACGGACAGGGTGTTTCAAGCCCTGTTTCGCAGCGAACGTGTTAAGGACTGCGCAAAGCGAGATATGCAGTCTTTCAACTTGGACGTATCCAAATGGCAAGAGTACGCGAGCAACCGTGAGAGATGGCGCTCACAATTACGGGAAGGTTGCAGAAACCACGATCAGACTTGGTTTTCTAAACTGGCTGATAGAAGACAAAAACGACACGCCCAAACACAACTACCCGTCTCCGCTCAACTCCCTGGAGAACACAGGTGTCCCAAATGTGGGCGCACCTGTGCATCGCGTATTGGGCTACATAGCCATCGTAAGAAGTGCAGTAGATAGAGACTCCTTACCGACTACGATAATCGTCTGAAATAGACGTAAATGGCCAATGATGTAACAAGCAATCAATAAGTAAGAATAAAATCAAATAAGCAATTAAAAATTAAACTAACGACACAAAAGAAGGTAATAAATACTAAAAACAAAAAAGGCTTTTTGTTTCATTACATAAATCTAGGATCAATTTTTGGAATAAATCTAAGCTTTATATAGATTACATTTTCTGATTGACAAGTTCCATTTATTTTCGTTGACCATTCATACCGCTGTCTCCAATCTCTGAATGCATCGGTGAAAGCAATATGGAGCAATATTTGCGTATAAATATAACATGTACAGTATATCCCTGATATGGAGCCGAGATTAAGCCTCTTGTTGTAGAGCCCATCATTATTTCATATCACGTCCGGGATTGGAGTGCGCGGATAGATTATTGATTTTGGAAATGTGTGCTCATTTATTGTCTTTATTTGTTTAAACGTGAGATGCGCGACTTCCTTTTGATCGGGTTTTCTAAGATGTAGCCTAGATAGGTACTACCGAGAAATTAATAATTCCTGGTGAATCACTACATAAATAATAAACAAAAAGCTAATATTTTTGTGTATTATATGTTAGTTATAATCTTGCTATATTAAATTAAATGAACATTCCTGATACAAATACCTAAGATGCCATTTAAAATTAAACTAAGATGTCGTAGAGAAATCCGATATAAATGTTATTCGGTAAACTGTAAACACAAAAGGCTATACGACGCTAAATATTAAAATGTTTAACCGTAAATATTATCATAGAACAGTGTGCGAAAAGAAAACAGAAAAGCTCCTGAAATGCATGGAATTAACGCCGCAAGCAGTTTCGAGGGTGAACTCTAATAAAATTTTTGTAAATACGCTTGCATGGACGCTTTTATTTAATTTCAGGTTCGTATTTGTCGACTGCATTAAATGAGGATAAACAGACGGAGATGCCACCGAAATTTTTAGCGATGAGCTTATTTCGAATTTCATAACTATGAAAGACGAGATTATTTTTCTTATTTTAGAGCGTTATTTCTTAATTTTATTCCACATATCATGGTATGTTATTTATACCAACAATTTGATGACTTTTAAGAATATTAAACGGAGGTTAGACATGAAAGATACCAAGAATTATAATAAATTTGCTGAAAAAAATCATTCCTTTCATTTGCACAGCGTATCTCAGTGCTGCTTTCATTTAACAGAGTCCTTTTTCACTCCGCTACTATAAGCCTCAGGCGTACTCTTGTTTAGGAAATGATGGTTCATTCATAATCTAATTACCGTTGAGTGTATTTTTAACTAAATCTTTTGTAATGCTCAATGAAGCTTTTGCCTTGTTAGTTTTTCAAGGGAATATTTTGGTATGTTTATTGTTTATTATTGTTGGCGTACAAAGATAGCTGAATAGTCAATATCAAAATATATAAGCGAGCGATATACCATGTACCGACATCTCAACCACTGCATTATATGGGAAATGAGTTGCTGACGCCTGATATCATAATAGGGCCTCATGTGTATTCAATCATTTTCACTATAATTTCCTGTGGCTATAATGCTAATACGAGTGTAATGACACTTCTAGCGACGAATTTCTTCAAAGAAAAGCGGTCCAGTATCGTCAGATACAATTTCATAAAATGTTTGAAGATCCGCCAAACTCAACGATTGGCTTTAAAAGGATAAAGTTCCATTTTATATCAGCATTACTGGAGCAATTCAATCCCAAACAGTCTAAAATTAAATTTAAATTCTTGGTTCCATTTTCCTTGTGGTTATAATTTAATGTGCGGACAAGAGACACCCATTAAATCTAATAGGGCAAATTCCAGGGCGCATTGAAGCTTTTAAGATTTATATTATTATATATTAGATAATGGTGCTTCTTAATTCTAATTAAAATCTAAAAGATGTCGATTTATCACGTTTTCAATTAACGTGCGACACTTTTACTGTTTGATGCGAAATAGGATTTTATTTTAATAATTTTGTGATGTATATTATGGTATTTTTATCAGATATAAGACAGGTTTGATATAATTTTATTTCGAATTTAATTCTTTAGTCTAATGACATTCCTCATCACTAATATCTTCACTTTTATGTTTAAGCTTTAGTACCTTGATAGAAATATACATTCACAGTAACATGTACAAATAGTTCCTAATATTATCTATCGATTACAACAGTATTGCAAATAGCTGAAAATGCTCGTAGTTTGTTTAAATTTCAGAACGTTTAGTAGCTGATTGTTATTTTGCCACGTAAGTTGCAAGTTAGCTGTTAGTACTAGTTTAGTATTATCTGTGCTGTTAGTTTCATAAACCGCCCCACCTCGTATACGCCCTCCATCTTGCACTATTCATTACGCCCTTGCTTGTTGTATTATTCTACAATCTTGACACAATAGACACACCCCGTGGGTGTGAACGTTCAATGCAAATATATAGCTTGACCTATTTTATGAGCCATCAATAGTAATGGTTTTTAGATTACTTTTTATAATATATTTTTTACAGAAATCTATCATACTTAGATACTAGATTACTTTATGTTATCTTATATACCTTAAAACGCAGATTTTTATAAAATAAAAATATAAATACGTATTAGGAAGTTCGCATAAAATATTAAAAAAGCATGTTTTTAATTTATCAATGCTTAATCAAGTATTCATTTGTTAAACTATAATATACAATATTTTAAGGAACAACAGCTTGTGTCTTTATGTAATTCTTCAGTCGGCTACCATTGATGCTTCAGTTGCCATTCACAATTACAGTCCAATGAATGATCAGAAAATTGTATTAAAATTAGTACTTAATGCAAAATAGCTACTCACGATTATAAAAGGAGCGACAAAAGTAATAAACTAAATAAGTAAAAAATATGATGTAATTCAGAAACGAACATGCTCCACACATAAATTATTAAGGACGTGACTGAAAGAGTGTTATTAGTAAAGTTGTGAGTTTTATATTCAAGCCTGAAAGCCTGTAGGCGCAAGTTGTTAGTCTGACGTCATCTTTCTTTATTATTTTCTCACTTACCGAGGATTTTACAATGTATACTGAATAGCCAGCACTTTGTTTGATAACTTACTACCCTCTTTGTTCATTAAAATTGTAATCTAAGGTTTTAGCTGCCAATTAAGTTTGAAAATTTTTAAGGAAAATTTAAGATAATTTTATAATTTAATAGACGTTGAAAAATTCAAGCATGAAGTCGCTTTTAATATAACTTGCAAAAAAATATTATACCTCGTTATTAGTTATTCTTTACCGTCATTAATTATATCTGTAATTTTAAGAAAATCCTCTCTTGAAGATAACTAAAGACTTTTGTATTTTAATTGACGGAAAATTTAATAAAATTATAATATTAAGCTATTAATTACGGAAGTGAATAAAATTACCGCAAGGATTGGCAGTCATACTCTGAAAAAACGTTTCTAGCTAAGTGCACACCTCCATTTCTGACGTAGAATAAGTTAAACATCAACCATAAGTGTGCTTTTCCACCAATATTTTGCGAGGATGTGTAGCGAGGTATGTGTTTGTAAAGAATCAATCATATCGCTTCATTTACTTTGAAATTTGCAGCGTTTAGCGTTTGAAGCGATACTATTGGTTATTTACAAACACATTACTCGCTACACTTCCTCGCACATTATTGGTGGAAAAGCACCCTGACGTAGTTGACAACAACGTAAGCACATTACGGAAAACTAGAGAACGCTTTGCCTTCAAATCATTAAAGTTGGAAAGGGTCGAATGTTTGTCAGTTGTTAATGTATAAAGGGTTTTTATTTGTTATGTATTTGTTTAGCGTTCTGTTTTATTGACAGATATCCGTAGCACCGAGGGTATTATAATCATATGAATATTCAAATTCTTTATTAAAATGTAACGTATTTGATATCATACGTGAGTAAATAAATTAGAAGTATAAAGGTTCACATTATAGGCTCTTGAATTTTGCATAATTTACGGTAGTACTAGATCCCACCGCAGGATTAGTGCGTTCATAGTTTTTTTGATGAAACCAAAATTAACACATATCAAATACCCATATCTTGAACGAAAATATAATTTAATTGAAAATATGTAGCAAATAATTTTGTTTAGATATGAGTTATATGAATTATTTGTATTATGTTTTGCATTTGTTTTATACTTTTATATCTACTACATTGTAGTAGTTATATGAAAAGAAGACAAAAGAAACAGCAAAGCAACGGTTTGTAAAATCCTACAAAGTCTGCTTATTATTACATTCTATTTGCAGCATCTCATATTTCTAGCTCCGTAGTTCTTACTAAAGTTGCATTTAAAATTTTATCTTGCTTAACAATTAAATTCAACGATTACAATTGAAATGTTTGCTTTGCAATGGAATAGTACTTTTATTTATATTTTGTAATAAATAACAGAAAATGTATTTTATTTTTTAGTATAAGTAATTATAATAATATGTAGTTACTTAATAGGTCAAAACTAAAAATAATGTCACAAAATTGAAATTCTATGTTTACTACATTTTGTTGAATATTTGCCATTTGGAAAGCTCTTTTGTTCAAGTGGTACATAATTCGTATTTATATCGTAACTAGTAGTATTATTTTAAATTATTCATAGAAATTTTTGTATTTATTTTGTCCATTGGCGACCAATTTTTATCGAACATAAAACGAGCGATAAGCCCGGGCATGTTGCCACGACGTAAAAATTCACACCCATAGTTTCCCTGTTAAATCAACAAGCATTACTTCAGAACTTCCCGTTAAAAATATTAAGCAAAGGTTATCTTTAAAAACTACATACCTACAATCGTCTACACCGCAAAACTGAGCTGCGTTACCTACGATTAACATTGCTTAAACCATGTCCACAGATAATAATATAATATTAGCGATAACACTGGTTGTTGAATCATCATCTTATAAGAGTAATAAAGTAGTAAGAATATTAAGAAGAAAATAGAGTTGAAAACACCACACACGCGAGACTGTATTAAGCAGCATTTTAAAGTTCTATTAGGATGTATAACCGCCACGACGAATAGCTTGTACATAATAAATAACGCTTTTAAGTAGCACAAACACACCGCACTGGATACAGACATCATGTCTATGAATTTTGTAGCAGAAATTCAGTTTATGCCGCCGATGGTAGACAGACCATGTCCCGTGCCTATATTTGTAAGGGGGTGTTTGACTGCAATAGATTCCCATGCGTGATATTTGCTACCTGTTCTGTATTTGTGGCTACCTTTTTTCTTTAATTTACTATTAAATACCACTAATGATAGATAATATAAATTTTCTACGAAGGTAATATAATTAATATTGTTTATAATTGAACGAAAAATTCTTGTGTAAGAATAAAACGGAGCAGCTTTGAATAATTATCATTTAATATCTCTGATGTGACAGTAAATTGCGCATTCGAGTTGCTTTCACGGTTTTTATGATCATTGCAGTAAATGAAATTTATAACGATTCGCGCAATAATACTTTGCAAGTATTCATTTTGTAATTATTTACCAAGTTATTTCTGCTCTGATTCGCCTGAAAAATGTTAACTATTCTGTTTTAAAAAAAACCAGGATATTTTTTTATAAAAGCATATTTAGGAACAAACGTGGAGTTATTTTAGTTTAAAAGGTCTAATATTGACTTCATATATAAACTAGTGCGAGACTTCGACCAATGATGTCTACTCACGTACGGAACGTGACGAGACTGCTACTCATGGGAAATGTATGGAATACTAACTCACTACAGAAGAAAATATTTCGATTATGTATGGAAATAATAACAATTGGAATAGCTGTGACAGAATGTTACATGCGAACTTGTTGATTGATGCGGGATTTAATTCAACCTTTTTTCAAATAATATTAATGTATTCGTGAAAGTTTGATTGTTTGTAGAGCTTAAATACAAACTAACGAAAAATTGGATGTTAATAGCACAGAAAAATGTGGTGTATAGCGCATGTTCTCATCATAAAACCGCAGTACCTTAATATACAAGTATACATTGAAACTAATGGCTGTGTTTTGTGCAAACCACAGCTTTGCAAACACGTCTGCAATATATAGTAGCATGAGGAGCTTTTTATGACATGCGGCTGACCTAAATTTTAAAATTATGCGCAAGTGGTAGTAAATTTTAACTTTGAAAAGCGCTGTGTGAATAGAAAGGGTGGGTATTGGTTGGTTAAAACGTAGAAGTTTATTTTAGAAATCAAAATCACATGAACTGTATTGGGTTGAATTTTAAATGCAAAAAATTCAATTTCTATTTTATTATTTATATTAAATAAAATGCCTGCCTTATTTTATGTGCTAAATAATAAAATGAACAGGAATAATAGGGTGATATTAATATTTGTAGTAACACAATTGTTATAACACAATTGTTATCTCCATTTTATCACATTATTTTTCTAGTCACAATCTTAACATTATTCTGCTGCTAACAAAAATTTATCGTTTGAAAAGATAGGTTAACTTTCAACTGCAGGTTTACAGGGTTACTCCATATAAATATGCACCAAGGGAACACTAAAGAATAACTATGAATACGACCGTAAGAGGAATAAATTTCGAGCATTGTTAAACTTTTCTCAGTTACTTTGCAACTGTGAGACAAAAACCGAAATATGGAGAAGCACTTTAAAGTTTTTGTTATACGCTAACTTTAGAGCGTTTGCTAAATTCGTGGTAAATGTTTTTCAACAGTCAATACTCTATATCAATCTTCATACTGTGTTACAAATTGTCATAATTATGAAAATGAAGTTTTAACTGTGGCTTAAAAAAAGATGATAAGGAAGGTACCTTACCTATAACTATAGTAGTGTATGGTTTTACAATTCAGAATGTTGCTTTTTTAGTTTCAAAATATCTAGTAATAAACATAGAACAAAATTGTATCACGTATTCATTTGTTCCACAAGAAAATTTTATGTGTAAAGTTTTATAAAAGTTGAAAATTAATACAAAAGACAAAAGAGACAAAACTGTGTTTGAAAGCAACTGATAATAATCACACAGACAGCTGTTACAAACTTTATTCAGCAGGTAATTTGTATAGGAGTGAAAATGAAAATAATCCTTTGTAGTTCTATATAAAGCACCTTTGAAGTATTCGTGATTAAAGATATCTTGACGAAATAACTTAATATACCGTAGGCATAATTAGTTATCATAATCTTATATCTTATATAATTTTATATAATTATCATTAATCTTCTGGAATCTGGAATCTTGTCTATTCATTGTATTAAGTTACGATAAATGAAATAAAATTATTTAATAAATTTCGACTTTAGATGCAGAACAATCGAATTAACTTTCGTAAATAAAATGTTGCCTTGTTAAATTTTTGACATAGCATTGTCATAAGGTTTAGTTAATATAATATACTAGTCACAGGGAGTTCATATCCGATTTCCTGGCAAGTTTATCGGCTAGTTTGTTTTGGCATTCAGCCCAATAGCTGGCAGATGTTGACAGAACTTCTACTAAGTTCTTTGAGTCTTCACTTCACAACACCGTCTCAATGATACAATTAAACTGCTTGATCAATGTAATTACTGTGTTGTATAATATATTTATTAATATGAAGAAGTTTTTAAATACCTGTTTCTTTATAGAAAAAAAAAATATATATATAAAATCAGACGTCGATGTCTATGATATTCGTGCATGAATCCGTCTGCAATGAAATCTCAAAATGGAAGCGGTGTCAAGCAGGTATTACGAACATGACGTAATACCACATACTTTTCGTTCGAAAAAATGCTGTTTCTAGAAATGTCCGATTAAAGGTTTTAAGTTTGTTTTATGGTAAAAGGAGAAAGGAAAAATTTTCATAATAAATAGTATAGTCCTGTATTTATAAACAAATAGATAACCATTAAACATAAATGATGCGGAAAATGATAGTGTAGGTAGTTGCCTTTTCTTCTGTTAAGGTCTCAGGTAGGTACATAATATTAAATAGTTTTTTTAAGTTTACTATTAACTTGGTGTATCGTGAAACTCGCACAGAATGTTCAGTTTTTAACATCGGCGCAATCTTACTATACATTATACAACTCAGTTATAAACTCAAAGTTCTACCGATGCATGGTGACACCGGTGAAACTAATGGATTTTCAGTGTTGAGAAAGATTTTTGACTTCAAAATCATTTTAAATTCACAATTTATAAAGTGAATTTAAATTATAAGACTTTCTAATATTATCATTTCTCTTATTGCACATTCTGAAATATTATTTAACTAGCACACTTGCGCAATTTTTCATACACGATGAGATCTTTCAGGGCGGTCTTAAGTCCTAGCTCTGAACACAAAAATCATACCATCAAATTGTTCCCATGCCGTCACTGTAAAATCGTAAACACCGTTAGATTATAATCTATCCCGCAAGATTGTTATGTGTCGTAAATTTTTGATCCGTTAAATACTGCCTACAATTTAACCCGCAGTGTATAATATTTAAAGATCTCTTCAGCCCTCGATGTCTACACGTGTTAAACTAAAGTAAATACGCCAAGATCCTTTAAGTCTTGTAACTTACTTTCTAATTAAGTAACATTTGCTGCTGAAATTACGCAAATAATGTTTATTAAATGTTTTATTAAAGCTATAAAATTGGTTGTAATGGTATGGGTAGGTAATAATATAACAGTTGGAATTAGTAATTAATTAAACATTATCTTATAACAGATTTTTAAAGATACCTACAGGTGCTAAAGATTTTTTAAAACATCTCATCTAGCATAATGTAAGTACCTATTACAACTCCGTTTCATAAACTTTTCACTTAACCAATTTTGTAAATAAACAGCTAATATTGAAGCAACGAGTAGGTACGTGTACAAAGTCAAACATAAAGTTTTAGACGTGTTGATCTTGTGTGTTTCGCAACATTGTACAATATTATATGTGAACTTTAAATTTCAAGAATAGTTTTCAAAGTTTGAAAACAATGAAATATGTACGAACTTTAATACAACATTTCCAGTACAAAATGTTTCCAGCAATTTTGAAATTCAATATTACATAACATTATTATTGAATGTTTATAGATATGTTATGAATTGTATTTATTTATACAACCATAACTTTTAAACGCCTGAAGAATTTTCGATGCATTGCGTTTATTTAGGAACATCATAGCCGTAAATTATACGATAAGCTCAGGAATGACTGTTGTTTTTTGAATCATTAAGTTACATTATTTTTCAATTCTTTGAATCTTATTTTCAAAATGTATTTTTATTTCTAATAATACATGAATGTAGATATTCATCAAATTTGCTTCATCGACCCTATCAATTTAGTTAATCAAATTATAATAGTGCTAGTGGCCAAGACAAAGTAAGTGATTAAACAATAATCTGTCTTCATAACTAAAGTTAAACTATAGTTAGGCAAGTCAATTATAGTCGATTGCCAAGAAACAATCACTCCTTACGTCCTTTGTTTATTGATCAATATTTGCCACATAAAATATTATGTGATGAATGTTTTTTATTCGCGGGACGTAACTAGTTTCATACAGACTTTCTCTGGCCCTGTTTTTTCGCCTCCTTTAAAAGCGAATTTCAGGCAATCCTTTCTTCTAAATCGATTAAATATTCCATTTAATGTTTTTATAATTGATATTGTATGATCAATTCCCGGTTATTACTTTATATTCAATTATTCGTATATAAAACACCACATATGCCTGCACATATTATAAACACGAAAATCGCTCAGTGTGTCTGTAGGTACATACAACGATTATAAATAGGTAGGTTAATAAAAAAAATACAGATAGGTTCTTTAAATATAATTGGCAAAAAATGCTTATCTCTATAAAGATTTTACAATATAGCCGTTGTTCTGAAAACCAAATAGATAACAACTATTTGTTATCCGTCGTCCTCTTAAATCCATCAGGGATAGGGGCTGTAGATTTATTAAGCTTGTAATTAAAACTTGAGGAACCTCGTCAAATCGCACTCAACCCAGGTGAAAACGTTTTAAGACGGCTGAAACGCCAATCCCTCTTTCTAAACCCTCGCTTACAAGTAATACCTGCTCCTTTAACAGCCTTTTGTGTGTTTAATTAGAATTTTTCGTACGTAATTGTCAGGTTTGTAAGTAGGAAATGTTTGAATGTTCCCGCATAAAAGGGTTGAAGCCTAGAGGACCAATTGGAATGAACGAATAATTAAATAATATTTGATGGTTGCGTTTGCTTTTCATTTGAACATGAATGCGCTTATTAAACATAGTGTAATTTTACCAAAAGTTTTAATAACTTTTGAATGTATTTGATAGTTATTAATCAAAGGGAATTTTTGGGCATAAATGTGAGCGTTTTTAGGTTCAATATGCGCAATCATTAACGATGTAAAATGTTTAGGAATTTTAATTAAATTTGTTTCGGAGGGTAATGATTAAAACAAGGTTCTCGTCGAATACTTAAAATAAATTACGTGACGGTGCTGTATTTGGTTGCTTGCGGTTTTAGCGCCCGTTTACACAATTAATGAAAATCGTCTGAAGATAAAATCGATTATTAAAAATATACACTGGAGCATAATATTATTTCCGTTCGAATAATTGCAATTTGTCCTTGTTAAAATTTGGAGCCTTGAAACTATATAATAAATATTATACAAAACAATTTTTCGTTAAAATGTAATGTGCAAGGCTTTGAGCTTTAAATTGTTAACATAGAGCTGTGCTTAAAGCTCAAATTGTCTAATTACTAATAACAAAGTACTACTTTTATTTTGATACGTTATTTCAGTTTCATATAAAGGTTACTGTAATATAAAGATATTCATAAGATAAATATTGAAGATATTTTTTTCGCATTATTTGAAATCGTTTTATGTTTAAGGGTCTTCATTTCAAGGGAGCAATATAAACACTTATATTGTGATAACAAAAAATATTCATGCGTGACCTTTTGTGTCGGACAAAGAGGTTTCTTCGCTGGCAACTTTACAACAGGGATGAGGATGAAGCGCTATTGTGTGAAAGGCATCCAAGAGCATCTCTTTCAATCGGAAAACATGAGTGAAATTTATGACGCGTGAAGTTACGTACAGCTGTTTTCAGCACACACAGCGCTTGTCTGCAAACTAGGTTACGGTATAATGTTACGGGTTTAGACTCGTTACTATTCTGTGTTGTGAACTTGATTCGAAAACTCACATAGGTGTAGTTGTATGTGATAGTTGGCTTCGTAGTAAATATGTAATTAGAATAGACGAATAATACATAGTTAATAATTCATCGTAGAGTGATCGCGATGTAGCTGTGTGACTGCTACAATACATAAATTAGCATGACTATTATCTGTAATTAATTATCATCCAAGGTAAAATTGTCTGTTACAAATTGATGTTTGTATATTAAATTAGAATCTTAACAGTAACACGATTATTAAGTACTATTTTACTAACTACTTACTTAATATTCTAAAATTATAATTATATCTTTTTAGTACATAAAATGATGCTTTAATTAAGCGAAAACCAAGGTAAAATTGTCTGTTACAAATTGATGTTTGTATATTAAATTAGAATCTTAACAGTAACACGATTATTAAGTACTATTTTACTAACTACTTACTTAATATTCTAAAATTATAATTATATCTTTTTAGTACATAAAATGATGCTTTAATTAAGCGAAAGAGAACAGAAGAAAAATAAAGTCACTGCAGAATAGATCATCCCTTAGAACATCTTCAGGGAAATTTTTCATCGGAACAGCGAGCATACTTTGTGAATAATATCGAAATTCTTCACTGGAGCGGACTCTTTGTGAAGTCTAAAATATCCGATTTATTGCTTAGACTGCATCTAACTGTAAATTCAAATCGACTATTGAGAGCGCCGTGCCACATTTTGGTGCGATATCAGATGCAGGCGAATCTGTGTTTGACTTTCCTATTTAAACTGTGGTAATACAAGATCTGAGTTCCCTGTAGAGATTTAAGCCTCGTTGAAATATGGATTACTCGTTCCCCCAAACGGGCCCGAGGCGTACCTCTAACTCCTCTGAAGGACACGCAGTACTTAAGGGCATGAGTGTTGTGATTCCCAGTTAGCAAGTGCTTGCTAACGTTGAGCTTTTTAATTAAACCTCGTAATAAACGCGGAGGGAAATTCGGTTTGAGCGAGTTATTGCCGTGATTGTAATTAATCACAATGTTTGCGTCTGTGTTGGGTTGTAGCAAATACAGTTTGTAAGTATACAAAGAAATAATAAAACCTGGATTATAAAATTATTAATCTTTGTAATGTCTATATTTGATTGGGGCACCTGTTTGGGGAATTATGTTGTATCTTGTTTAGAAATAAATCAATTTAATTTATAAAATCTGTTCTTCTTACACGTTAATCTCACATCGTTACAGGAACACAGGACAACTGATACAAGAATTATTTCTTATATTTTCAAAATGACAGCGATTCCTTCGCCTATATTTATTTTATCAAACTTAGGTACATAGATGTACGTGGAGCGTAATTGCGTGATGTATCAAGCATATTTGCTGCCACACATGTCTTCTTTATAACTTTATTATAAAGCATAATCCACGCTATTTTATTTAAATTATATGTAAATTAAGCAAACTATCATTAACAATGCATTTTAATACAAACACGGCGGTGTCTAGCCGGGGGCTTAAAGCTAAAATATAACAGTAAAATATTCTAAAAAGAAACTTGTAATAAGGATTTAATAAGTCATGATGAAGCTAATCCAAGTTGGTACAAGGTCGGGCAACTGAAGGTCGTGACCTCACGAACCCCACGGAGCTTTTCGTTTACATATGCAATTACGGTTTCACTATTCCCGGCAAATAAGTGCGCTTACAAAATTCAAGGCGCGCTTAAAACGAGGGATTTCATCCCACACGTCAATGGAAAGCAATCTGAGTTCATTCTTAATTCATGCATGTAGGTGGGTGTCTAATTAAATAAATAATACCGGTCGTTGTATGGGTATTTCAGAAAATCTCAGTTAAATAAGTGAAATCAAATGAGTGTGTGTAATACCTGATTGTATCTTGGATTCTTATTTTATTTTAAAAATTGAGCTTGTTTACGTATTTTCCAACTAGTTAACTAAAATAACAAAGCTTTCAAATTTCATCAGTAAGAAGTGTCGATTGAGGGATTGATGAAATTTAATATTCTATTGAGGATGTTGTAACTGGTATTTATCAGTTTTATTTTTAACTAGCGACCCGCCCCGGCTTCGCATGGGTGCAATGCTGATACTAAATACACTACAGAAAAACTGTGAACGTTGTATATAAAAACATAGCGGCCCGCTCCGGCTTCGCACGGGTATAAAATACCTATATAGCTGGGCGGCCGGCCGGTGCCTCCGCAAACGCTACGTCCCGCAATTTTTAAATCTGTAATATCTTCGAAAATATTCACTTAAATCATACGGTGTAAAGGGCCATATAGATCTATATTAAATGAACAATGTATTCAAGGTATTTAATTGGTTAAGGATTAATGCTGTATTGGTTAAAATCGCTTCGAAAATTAGCCATTATTTGTCGTAAAAAGTAAATGACAAAAAAAAGTTATTGTGGGTTATCCATAAGAGATAGACATATACCACCGCGGACTTTTCTGTAGACCTTTTCAATGTGTATAATACTTAGTACATTATTTTGATAAAACTCGTAAGGTTCAGCCTGCGTTTGCAATGTAAGCGGAAAAAATGTAATTTTTTACGACATCACATTAGAAACCTCAAAAATAACAGTACTTCTTCACTATTTGATGGATGTTATTATACATATAAACCTTCCTCTTGAATCACTCTATCTATTAAAAAAAACCGCATCAAAATCCGTTGCGTAGTTTCAAAGATTTAAGCGTACAAAGGGACATAGGGACATAAGGACATAGGGACATAGGGACATAGGGACAGAGAAAGCGACTTTGTTTTATACTATGTAGTGATTATTTATGGTGTACATTGAAAAGTATTTTATAGCAGAATAAACTTTTGAAATTGAAAAAGATATGAATCAATTACATAGATTACATTACATAGGTAACTCGAAGTAATTTAATCATGTATTACTTACTTAAACATCAAATGTGAATATTACAATAAAACTAAGAGTGAAACGTAAGAGTCGTCGTAAAAATATTACCAAGCCAATTCAAACGAATATCACATCGCTTTGAGATGGCTGAAAGAAATCAGGGTCGTAATAAATAAACTAAAGAATCTTCTAGACCCCTATTAGTTAATAGTCTGGGTGGTGCGCGAATGGAGTCGATGGTCACTTGAGACTGTTTGCGGCATTCGAAGCAGACTTCTAGACTCAAGTAAATGGCCTATGGGTTTATTTACTTAAATTGTAATTAGATAGTCTCGCAATTAAGCCAACTGTAACAACTCAAGCTTTGTTGTTATTTCGACTTGAACGTCTGATTTTTGTTCTGAATTAATTGATCCTTTCATTTAAATAGTGTTTTGTTACGTATTTAATGTTAAGCTAATGTAAATTGAATTTGAATATGGACGCAATTAAGTTCGTTCTAGTGATCCCAAAACAATTTAGATTGTTGTTTTTTGAATTAAATTTTTGACGTGACAACGTCTTATAATTAGATAAAGCCGGCTGCACGCACGAAAAAACATGACTCATGCGGCGTTACCTCGCTCTGAGGCGTTCCATGTAAGGCTTGAAGTGCAAGCGAGAGCGCGGAACGAGCGACAAAGAAACACAATCGGACGTTGTCACGTTCAACTATCGTCAGTAAACCGACTTTACAGACAACCAATTTTTTACTTTAAAGGAGAATGGCGAAATTGGGCCTAACTGTTACAGAAATCATAATATATTTAAAATTCATTATGTTAATTTTAATAATTATTTGTAAAATATTGACTTCTGATTCTATGGGAAAACAAATCTTTGAAAAAAAGGATAATTCGTTCACTACCGGTCTTATCAAGCAGAGATGTCAGTGTTGTCAGGAGTAAAATAGTCAAATATTATATAGATTAATACGAATGAATGTTTATTTTTCATTTTTAGTTTTATTGAATTCAAATGCTATAAAAATCAGAAGCAAAACTTAACTTTTTTTTAACACACATCTTAATTTATTTAGGTCATTCCATAAAATAAAAACATATTTTACTTAATCTTCTATAATATAAAAATGAATCCCAAAATGTGTTGGTAAGCGCATAACTTGAGAACGGCTGAACCGATTTCGTTAATTCTTTTTTTATTATATTCCTTGAAGTACGAGGATGGTTCTTACGTAGAGAAAACGTAAATATGTACCACGGGCGAAGCCGGGGCGGACTGCTAGTCAATAATAATTATAACATTTTTATTTAGGTAGCTGGCCATTAATAAATGTCAAATTATTAATCATAATTGTGTCAGTGATGACTGATGAGTGATTTGTTATGTTTGTTGACTTTTGAGTGAAGTTTTAGTAACGTTATATTCAAAATTGCCTTAATCGTCTATTTATACTCTAAAGATATTATTTGAATTGATTGGTCTTATTATGAAAGCGAATCCTGATTCATCCATTTATAAAGATGTAAGAAATGTACCTACCTAGTGATTGTTGATGTTTTGGTAAGTTAAAATGTGTGTTGAATAATATGTGTTGGATCCAATATTTCTATTACCTGACTGTTCTAGTGTTACACTATTATTAGCTAGACAATGTAGATAGAAAATAAACTTACCTGGACCTAGAAAAAGGCAATGCTATTCATTTAACTCAAGCAAACTAACTTTTATTTTTGTTACTTTACACCCCAATATCTCTGCAGTCTGCTATCCCATAGAACAGATCTATAATTATTATATTTATAGAATCTGTATATTGTTATCTATTTAATCCCCCATAAATCATCAGTGTAACGATCAGGCCCAGAGTCCTATGGGAGTTTGCCATTCTCCTTTAAAATGTAAATGCCTTTCTTACCGCCTCACTTCCGTAAGACCCGCGACATCTATAATCGTATAGTTTACTCTTATAAAATCACGAGATTAGAAAAATAGTTCATAAAATAAATTAGTTGGCTTCCTGGAGCTTGATGAGTTCACCTAGTACTAAGTACTTAGTTAATACCTAAAAAGTAATACCATGTCTGAAGTTGAAATTCTTAAGTAAATTGCGTCTTGCCAGGCACTCCAAACTCAGGTTCATTTTAAACACATTAAACACTTTATATTTTACATAACTTTTCAGAAAACATCTCATCTGTCTGGTTTTGAGATCATAATCATTAAAATAACGCACAAAATGAAGTCAAAATAGTAAAATTAATTTTCAAAACTAGTTAGCGTTAATTAATTAAAATTGGACAACTAACCTACCTTCATTTAATAATTATTTAACATTTATTTAGTCCATTATAATACATCAAATATGTCAATTATGATATACACGATAATTTAAAAATAATAATTTGCGAAGCTTTTAGGGAAACCAGATGTTCGTCAGTTTAAATTTAGAGCGAATGCTACAAAATGGCCGTTGACAAATGGCATATTTAACCAGCTCTTATTGGCTGGGCGTAGGTACTATCCGAGTATCCGAATGAATTGCTTTATGATTTATGAATAGAGTTTAACATTCTATTGTCAAAATGATACTTGATTAAATTCTGATCAACACCTGTTTTGTTTTATTGCATTAGGTTAGCTCATTAAGATGTATGTATAGCACAGGTAAAAACTAAAAAGATACCTTTTCTGCATGACTAAATTCTGTCAACCAGAAAAGGTATCTTTTTACCTGATCAATCATAGAAAAATTAATCTTGTTTTGTTTTCTATCATGGATGACTTTTCTGCAACACAATAAACTCAGTTAAACAAATCTTTATTAAACGATTTAAACTTTATTAACGTTACGAGAGCGATTTTATTGAACACTAGCAGTCCGCCCCGGCTTCGCCCGTGGTACATATTTACGTTTTCTCTACGTAAGAACCATCCTCGTACTTCAAGGAATATAATAAAAAAAGAATTATCGGAATCGGTTCAGCCGTTCTCGAGTTATGCGCTTACCAACACATTTTGCGATTCATTTTTATATATAAAGATTGTCGTTTGCAATAAGTATAGCATAATAAAATACCCTTGTAAGGCTAGTTAGTTATGCTTAAAGTGGGGCACGACTCACGAGCATCTATCTATTTAGTTACCGAGTTGTGTAGCACACAGGAAAGTTTGAACGGAGGCAAGAGTACATAACTCAACAGTGCTGACGATGCTACGGCACTTAAGTAGAAATTCGCGGATCCGCCAAAACTTTTAGCGCTTACCTATCTTTCACGAGCATTATTCCAGTACTGCTTGTTTATAAACTAATTCAGACGGCAAACTGTCATAAAGCTGTTCTCGCTGTAAATTATTTCGCAATCGAAAACTTTATACATCACGCTCTGTTCGCGTCCTAAAAATTCCATCACCTTTAACATTAGGATGAAATACGTCTAATATGAGTGTCTTGTATTTGCTTAATTTCAGTTAGATTTTCTCTCATCTCATCTCACTCATCATCAAATCTCTCATTTATCCTTGCTCAAGTCTGAACTTCTTCAATATAAAGTTTATAAATATACTGATTGATAAGTATCCATGTGCCTAATTATTGATTGTGAAAGCTTTTCCTACACATAAACATTTTCTGTACCATATAAAAAGTTTTAGACTATGCAGCATTCATACCTTTTACACCTTAAACACCTTAAACAAGCTTTTTAAACAAGTACACACAACGTACACACAACGTACACACAACGTAACAGTAACAAGACGTAATCATTTAAGCTTTTTAAACAAGCTTAAATGATTACGTCTTCAGATGAAACTGCAATCAATTGACCTAAATATATCTCGTTAATTCAGCTTTATATGGAAACGCTCCTCGTGTAATCTTATAAGCTCGAGAAGCACAGCTCTGATGATAGCTATCAATAAACGTCAAAGGAAAGTGGATATGTGACGTATGTGCTCAGTTACTAACACGTATCATTTTCATTTTCCTATAAATACCACAACACCTACATAATCTGTTCTTTGTTACCTATATACATAATCTGGTAAAAGCTTAGATATTAATATCCCAAAATATTACCACTTACGCACTCCGAACAATGACTTAATGAATTTTTTCACATAATCATATATTTAAACATTATATAGATTTCATACAATTCTAAAAGCCCACATTAAACACAAAATCGTGGCCAATATGTAGCAGAGCGGATTTATCCAATTCAAGTAATCTAATAGAAACTTGGTGGTTTACGCCTTTATAATAAAGAGGGGTGTGAAACTGAATGCTGAGCTTTAAACTTGGACTATTTACGACGCCATTATGATATTATAGTGATGTAACAATCTCACGGTCTGCAGTAACTTGCGTCGTAAATACGGGCAAAGCTGCCGACTCTTAAGTACCACCTGCGCTTGCCATCCCAGTCATTGTCTAATTGGAAATATATTCTTTTAAAGGCAGTCTTACCGAAGTTTGTTCGATTATTACAAACCATTTTGTTTGAGATAAGGCTCCCAATAAACAAGGAATATTAAAGCTTGACTATTCAATATGTTGTACAGCGTCTTACTATTAGAAATATTAGAGTGGTTAATCAATCTTGGTAATGCATTATGTAAGACACGAATTAAACTATGCATGTTGCGGAAGAACGGATTTTGCCACAACCAAATTTAAAAATAATAATTAAAAGAGTAAACTTATTTTAATAAACATTCGCTACCAATTCAGAATCTTCCGACGTTTACGGAACGGAACGCCGTTTAGAAATTGTTCACAGATTAAGAGCTAGACCTACTTTCAAAGATAATATATTAGATAAAATCTTCCTTTTTTAAAGAAGCGCAATTTCTTATTTAAACAAATTGCACACATGTGACTAAGGTGCACGACGACAAGATATAAAATCTCTACGACTACGTTTTAATTAAGGAGTGGAGTATTCAAAGGCCGCAATAGCGAAGCTCGTAGAACTAACCTGCGTAAGTAACTAAGTAGAAGTTGCTTGCTCTATTCACTTTCAGGCCACATACGTTTATATTAATGTAATCTGCGATCCTATTCAATATGGTTACATGGCAGTAGAAGTTCACATGTGATACTATAAATTATTAGTTATAGCACAGTTATAGTTAGTTTTTGGTGATATAAACTCAACATTGCTTACATTATACTGCATTCATATGATTTAATATGTACAGTTCATTACTATTCATAGACCTCGTCTGAATTTAAATTTCGATATTTGTAATTTAAAATGTTATATCTAAAATATACCTAAACAATCTGTTTTTAAATATTTGTTTAGGTATATTTTAGATATAACATTTTAAATTACAAATGTGGGATTTATAATATCCATATCCAAATTAATGGAAATTTTATTATTTATAACTCCATTGTGTGTGGACCATCCATACGTCGTTGGATGGATTTGATTTCAATCTGCCTTGAAAACTTTACACAATAGTTAGCACTAAGCTATCAATTAATAATTACAATAAATAATTCAGTTTCACCACAAAATTGGCAATAATAATTGTGTTTAAAGCTTCAAACATAATATCTAGATTGACTTTTAACCACTGATCAGCCAAGAATCAGAGATTATATTATAGCAATACTTAAATTATACCGTTAAAAGAAAAATAAAGTTAAAAGTACTCCAACTGAATATAAGGTGGCACTCTTGTTGCCGTAAGACCCTTTTATGTAAATCTTGAAAGATGTGACCGGATTGTCAATGAGACAGCGCAATTACCTTGATGAATACGGGTTCGCATTTCGTAACTTTAGTTAACATCAAACGTAATGATAACTTACACTGGATACATATTTATTGAAGTGAAACTTCTTTATCGGGGTTGGAAAAAAATTTAGTGTAACATTTTTTTTACGCGCCATTGTGTTTTTATCCCTACCACGCATGATTGACGTATTTCTGTAAAGTTGCATATAGTAAATTATTTTTTGAAAAATAAGGTCATAAAGAAGTTTCACTTCTTACGTGTGTTCACTAGTACACGCACACATTTTTTTATTTTATTGTTACTTTCCATGTTACGATATCACTAATAGAATATTTTAGTATCAAATATTGTTAGTCCATTGAATGAGTCCCTCCAAGGGGGGTCTAGAGTGCGTGAGTTAGTAACGTAAGATGTTTCTTCGGAAACATGTCAAGAGTCCCTAGGTAATAAACATACTAAAACCCCGGGACGCTAGGAGGAGCCCCGGAGTGGGGGGAGGGGGGGAATGGGTCCATTTTTTCATTTTTCGCTTAAATCTCAAAAACGGTACATGTTAGAGGAAAACTTTCAAGGAAAAGTTGAAAGGCCATAAAATTATCTACAAGTTGTACCTAAATCATTTTTTCCTATATCCTACCGTTTCTGAGTTACACGCAGTAAAAAATGATTTTGGCTCAAACAATTTCCCCATACTACATACCCATGTTTATCACATCAATCGATCAAAAAATATTTCTTTCTTCCAAAAAACTCAAATGTGCAACTTGTGACCGGTACTGATAGATTGCTCTTAATTATGTCTATAATTGGTAAAATAAACACATTCCTCCATGGAAGCCTTTAGGAGGAATCGATTGTCAAAATATTATATTAGGGTAGTTTGAGTTACTGAACTTGATCTTTTTATTTTTTTCTTCCAAAAAACTCAAAAGTGCAACTTGTGACCGGTACAGATAGATTGCTCATAATTAGGTCTATCATTGATAAAAATACCAGATTCCACCACGGAGGCGTTTACGGGGAATTGAATTTTATTAGGGTAAGTTACGATACTTGAACTTTTTATTTTTTTTCTTCCAAAAAACTCAAAAGTGCAACTTGTGACCGGTACCAATAGATTGCTCATAATTAGGTCTATCATTGATAAAAATACCAGATTCCACCATGGAGGCGTTTAGGAGGTATTGAATTTTATTAGGGTAGTTACGATACTTGAACTTTTTAACTAACTACCCTAATAAAATTCAATACCTCCTAAACGCCTCCATGGTGGAATCTGGTATTTTTATCAATGATAGACCTAATTATGAGCAATCTATTGGTACCGGTCACAAGTTGCACTTTTGAGTTTTTTGGAAGAAAAAAAAAATAAAAAGTTCAAGTATCGTAACTTACCCTAATAAAATTCAATTCCCCGTAAACGCCTCCGTGGTGGAATCTGGTATTTTTATCAATGATAGACCTAATTATGAGCAATCTATCTGTACCGGTCACAAGTTGCACTTTTGAGTTTTTTGGAAGAAAAAAATAAAAAGATCAAGTTCAGTAACTCAAACTACCCTAATATAATATTTTGACAATCGATTCCTCCTAAAGGCTTCCATGGAGGAATGTGTTTATTTTACCAATTATAGACATAATTAAGAGCAATCTATCAGTACCGGTCACAAGTTACACATTTGAGTTTTTTGGAAGAAAGAAATATTTTTTGATAGATTGATGTGATAAACATGGGTATGTAGTATGGGGAAATTGTTTGAGCCAAAATCATTTTTTACTGCGTGTAACTCAGAAACGGTAGGATATAGGAAAAAATGATTTAGGTACAACTTGTAGATAATTTTATGGCCTTTCAACTTTTCCTTGAAAGTTTTTCTCTAACATGTACCGTTTTTGAGATTTAAGCGAAAAATGAAAAAATGGACCCATTCCCCCCCTCCACCCACTCCGGGGCTCCTCCTAGTGTCCCGGGGTTTTAGTATGTTTATTACCTAGGGACTCTTGACATGTTTCCGAAGAAACATCTTACGTTACTAACTCACGCACTCTAGAACTTTTTATTCAATGGACTATGTGTTTATTTACAGCTATACAGAAAGCATGACAGCCTGTTATTGAAATGTTTAGTTTCCGCAGTCAGCGTATGTTTATTAAAATAAATATTTTGTCAAAGTACATATCAGAACATTCTACAAATTTTCAATTTGTAAATTCATAAATATATAATGAAAGACGAGACGAGCATTTCTTAATATTTTACTAAAATTTATGCTAATAATATAATATATACCGTACCTACCATATAGATTAATAAAAAATAGGATATTCTTTTACAACAATATATAAAGAAGCTTTCGGGATTTTAATCAATTTAACGGCCAATAATTAAAACGGACAGGCAGTCGTACCTACTCGCTACTTCGCCGTCAAATCGTTAAAGCAGACTGAAATAAATAAAAACTAAGCTCGCAAAACCTACGTAGTATCCTTTTTTTGAATCCTTGGTCTTGGGATAAAGGGAATGCCGTAATCCTTTGTTTATCCCTTTAAAATATAAAACCGGCTTACTAAATAACTGAAACTTTTTTAGTCAGGCGCCTATACCGTAATGTTGGATAATAATCCTTTTAATTATTAGTATTTTATGTATATGTGTTATAACTTATAACATTGATACTAGATACTATTTTTATATAAAAGGCAACATTATTTTTTATCATTTTTATCATAATAATATCATGAACGCATGAACGCATACAGTTGATTTTGTAAGTTTCAATCCGAATTATTTTCAGTCACCACAAGCAGATTACGATTTCAATAGCACATCGTCATTCATTACAACGCTGTGGATTTTATTTTATGAGCAAGATTTAAAGAAAGGGTGGTATTGATATATAATACCTACCTTAAAAACAAGCTATATTATGTAGATATAGAGAACCTGACTGTTTGAGTTGCAAGAACGTGCCAAGTCTAAGTCTAAGATATTTAATAAAAGTCAAGAATTATAAAACTCGACACGAAGGTCAAGACCCGAAGCCTATTCCATATTGCTATTCTTATCTGCACACTGTCAGGTAATTTTGTTAAAATTAACATGTAACATACTAACAATGTTTGAATTGTAACAAAATGCTATTGTGCGCTACTTTGAATAGTCCTTTTACTGCCAATGAATGCCAGTTAGGCATTGTAAGCCTAAGCTAAATATAGATATAAGATATAAAACCATATATTCACAGTACATTCATGCAACACAATACCACAAAATGGTATAAGTCATACATTTTTTAATACTTACGGATAAATAGCTTCCGACATTGTAAGGTAACCGCGACTGACATGAACATCTAACATCGATTCTTTTTACAATGATCAATATTTTGCTTATATTAATATTAAGATATAGTTTTTAATATTATTTCGAATAATATTTTAATTTTTAAATTAAGTATATAATTTTAAAAATAACTTTTTTACTTACATGATATTCTGGCAACATTTTATAATCTGTATTTCATGACTGTCAAAACGCGCGGCAATGGCGGGAACTGGCGGGAACAAAAATAAAAAATAAATCTTAAAATAAATATTGTCTCATGAAATTTCGTGGACATAATGTATTTTTAAATAAAAAAATGATTATTTTGCAGGGAATAATTTGAATATTTTAAAAAACAAATTGTATTCGTATAAAAAGACAAAAATAGCAATCACCTTTGATACAAGATATTAATACATACAAAATATAAAAGTACCTATGTGCAATGTACATAACCAAAATAAAGGAACTCTCAAAAACGTAAATTTATATTTATTTTGTATTGTTTCAGCTTACCATGAAAGTGCTGACGTGTTGACACCGACAAGCATAACGTTGAAAAGCACCACAACGGTTTTGGGAAACTTCATTAAAAGATAGTTTGTGAAAGAGAAAAGTGGTGAACAAAGGAAGCATGCGGCAGGGAGGCGCAGGTGGATAGCATGACAGCGTTTGCCACAGCGGCCTGATGGCGCTAGTGCGCCGTATTCTAGGCGACGCCCAGGTAAATGTATTGTAAGGACGCTGTCACATATCTGCGTTAGGGTACGTTCAGATGACAAGCGTTCAACGCGCGTTTTGATAACGCGCGTTTACAACTACATAACAACTATAATTCAGGGCCGTACACATGCTAACGCGCGTTTTATTGATACGCGCGTCGAACGCTGCACTAGCGCTCGACTGTTGTCAGCGCGCGTCAACGCGCGCTTTGAGATCATTGGTTTTCCATATTGCCGTTCAGTTGAGCGCGCGCTTTCGACGCGGATGGACGTACTTTAGGGTTCATCGGGTCATCAAGAAATCGTCCGAAATGGAAACCGAAGCTTTTAATATGGAATTAAAATTAAAATAAATTTGGGTCCATATTGCCTTAATTTAGGATACAAGATTATGTACTGGCTTTCAGTCAGCCTGGTTGTCAAAATTGGGTGGACCCAATATCTCCGTCTTCTGTTGCGTCGTTTTAACCGTCGGTATAATATCACCGTTAAAACAGTTTCTACGTCCATCTTCGACAAATGAACTCTACTGACTGAACCATGGCGGTCGCGGCAATGCGCGTTCAACGCCTGGCAAGCGCGTATCATGTGCACACTAAACAAAAGATTAGCGCGCGTTCAACGCGCGTTGAACGCTTGTCATCTGAACGTACCCTTACTCAAATTTAGGTATTTAACGTCGCAACGTGGTTCGCGGGACATCACGCTCACGTAAACATAGCGCAATCTATTTTATAGATCATCTTCATACTTGATATTATTTTTTTTTTATATTTTTATTGAAATTGATTCCAAAAGATTACTGGGAACTTTAAAAATTCATTTTGTAACTTTTATTAGTAGGTACGATCCTTATAAGTATTTTAGTGTATTCAACCAACTTAAAAAAGTGTGAATATTTTACAACAATTTGAATATGAATTGTATTATTGTATACAATATCGAAGCTTTTTAAGAAATGTATAAAATACTTTTTTAAGAATTATTATCATACATAATATTATGTTACCGGCAATATATTAAACCCGGCATTGTATGCAATTCTTAGTAAATTATTCCGAGAAACAGTCGGAATGAAATAAATTAAATTCGTCACATTACCTATATCTTTAAATCTGAACTTTTCCTAAGTAGCAAACACATTTGCAAATGTGGGTGGTTTTTGGGGTAACTATTAACCAATATGAGGTCAAAACTAAAATCCAAGATGGCGCCGACGAAAATTTGAAATCTTTTCGTCATGGGTGTCATTTTCAAGGAGTTGGAGTAGCTATTAATCAATATGAGGTCAAATCTAAAATCCAAAATGGCGCCGACGAAAATTTGATATCATTTCGTCACGGGTGTCATTTTCATGGTTTATGGGGTAGCTATTAACCAATATGAGGTCAAAACTAAAATCCAAGATGGCGCCGACGAAAATTTTACATATTTTCGTCATAGGTGTCATTTTCATGGTTATTGGGGTATCTATTAACCAATATGAGGTCAAAACTAAAATCCAAGATGGCGCCGACGAAAATTTTACATCTTTTCGACACGGGTGTCATTTTCATGGTTTTTGGGGTAGCTATTAAGAAACATGAGGTCAAAACTAAAATCGAAGATGGCGCTGACGAAAATTTTACATCTTTTCATCACGGGTGTCATTTTCATGGTTTTTGGGGTAGCTATTTACCAATATGAGGTCAAAGCTAAAATCCAAGATGGTGTCGACGAAACTTTTACATCTTTTCGGCATGGGTGTCATTTACAAGGTTTTTGAGACAGCTATTACCAAATCCTGAATGTAACCGTCGATAATTAGGTATATTTTTCTTACTCCTTTAAAGTAAACTTAAATAAAATAACAAAAACGTTAACAACTACAGTTTTGTAGAAAATCTTAAAAAAAAAACAATTTTAAAGAACATTGAAATGCATATTTAGAATGTAATATAAAACGCAACTCTGTGGCAATCATGTTAATATTCTGACGGATATTATTAACTTTAAATATATTCGCTAAACTTTATTTAAAATAAAATTTATCTAAAACATTTAAACGAAGAGAATAAAATAAAAAAGAACGTGTGCCGAAAAAACGTGTCAGGAGTGAAACTTCTTTGGCGAGATTCATAGATACCAAAATCGCGGCCTTGCTCCATAACGCGACAGTATTACCATGACGCGATCTTGAAATTCGACGACCATCTTGGGTTTTAGTTTTGACCTCATATTGGTTAATAGCTACCCCAAAAACCATGAAAATGACACCCATGACGAAAAGATGTACAATTTTCGTTTGCGCCATCTTGGATTTCAGTTTTGACCTCATATTCGTTAATACCTACCCCAAAAACCATGAAAATGACACCCATGACGAAAAGATGTAAAATTTTCGTCGGCGCCATCTTGGATTATAATTTTGACCTCATATTGGTTAATAGCTACCCCAAAAACCATGAAAATGACACCCATGACGAAAAGATGTACAATTTTCGTCGGCGCCATCTTGGATTTCAGTTTTGACCTCATATTCGTTAATACCTACCCCAAAAACCATGAAAATGACACCCATGACGAAAAGATGTAAAATTTTCGTCGGCGCCATCTTGGATTATAATTTTGACCTCATATTCGTTAATAGCTACCCCAAAAACCATGAAAATGACACCCATCACGAAAAAAAGTCAAATTTTCGTCAGCGCCATCCTGGATTATAGTTTTGACCTCATATTCGTTAATAGCTACCCGAAAAACCATGAAAATGACACCCATGACGAAAATATGTCAAATTTTTCGTCGGCGCCATCTTGGATTTTAGTTTTGACCTCATATTGGTTAATAGCTACCCCAAAAACCATGAAAATGACACCCATGACGAAAAGATGTACAATTTTCGTCGGCGCCATCTTGGATTTCAGTTTTGACCTCATATTCGTTAATAGCTACCCCAAAAACTATGAAAATGACACCCATGACGAAAAAGTCAAATTTTCGTCGACGCCATCTTGAATTGTTTTACCCCACCAATCTATTCAACAACCCATAAAAAAGAGGATCTCAGGCAAGGTAATTTTTAAAACATAATTTTAAATAATTACAAATAATTGGAATATGAAACTTATACAGTTTACTCTTATAAAGTATCAAATATTTCAAATCACGAAAAAGACAGTGCACGCACAATAATCTTTTTTATTTCGTTTTTATTTTTGGCACGAGGAGCGATACACTCGTCCTTCCAAGAGCGCTTCTGAGCGCGGTCTGACGAACCGCGAGAACAAAATGTATGAAGAAATTGACAAGTATTTTTAATTTAGCTGATAATTGAAATAAAATTTTGATTTAGATTCATAAAAATTACACCATATATAAAGGACTATATATCCCTCAATAAGATATAGTTAAGAAGATAGATTAGGCTCTTAATTTTCCTAAAATGGTACCGATTTAGACCCCATTTTTTTGCATTTTATGCGTTTATTGTGATGGGAAAAACGTATTTCAGCGACAATTTTGTATGACGTCGTACAATTTTTATAAGATGAACGTAGAGCTGAATATATTATTATCTTTAAATTAAGATATTACTATGTTCTCACGTGTAATTGCTTTAAGTTAAAATGGTACCGTAAAACAGCGTGTTTTTGTAAAAATACGTAATAGCGTCCTTAATGGAAATTTACTACACTTTTTTTTTTAGTTAAATTATTGAAAGTATTTAAATACACAATGAAAAAATACAGTATTAATAATTAAAACAGTATATCC
The DNA here is from genome assembly GCA_029959065.1 of Colias behrii. Lineage (NCBI taxonomy): Eukaryota > Metazoa > Arthropoda > Insecta > Lepidoptera > Pieridae > Colias > Colias behrii. The sequence continues at coordinate 5,525,049 of JARWMC010000013.1, forward strand.
ATTACGCCAAGCGATGGAAGGTGTCGGGAACTGAATAGACTCTGTTTAGATTTAGACAAAGATAAGGCATCGACGGAAGGCTGTTAAAACGTAATGCTGTTAATATAAAGGCCCATGTTTATGAAATGAACTCATAGAGCGTCCATAATTCTTAGCTTAAATGGGACAGAAGGGTATTGTTTTTATGACTGCTTTATTAAATATCGCTGGCATTGTGGCCTAGATGTTGAACAAATTAGATTCCATAGCGTGATTAATAGCATTTAGACTGTAGAAGTAACTTTCTATATTAATTTTATGAACCTGTTTTCTTTGGTCGATTTATTGTAGTTGTTTAGTGTTTATTTGACTTTTATTTGTCTTTTAAACAAAAAGACATTATATGAAATTAGAATACTTTTGCCGTTACGAAACATAACTATAATTGTTAATTTATTCGTACATTTGGTAAACATTCTTCGTTAATTCTGATACATAAAAAGAATATAATATCTACTCGTTACATAAAACCCATAATCGAAGCGATTCCTCCTCGAATTACAATATTTTACAAAAGAGCTTGTAATTCGACAATATATTGTCTCGCTTACGTATTCTATTGCCGTCATTTACATAATATTTGATTCAGGTGATAAAATGGGTGTAAAATATTAAAATAATGTTTTTGTTTAGGCGAAACTTCGCAAAATGGTCGATGAACAAGTATCAGTGGGAACAAGAGTGGAAACGGAAGCGGAGCCAGAGCCCGCTGATCCTCTCATCACACCAGCTTGTTCAGCACTCGATAGATCAGATTTAGATAGACCAGTTCCTCCAGAAAGACGTCTCTTAATTAGAACACTTGACAAACCGCGAAATGGGGCACTAAATGGCGATCGAGAAGCAACGCTCAATAGAACAACACGACTATCGATTAGGAACGGAAAAGACAATCCATTTATTGGTAAGTTATTTAAAAAATTCTTACATTTTTTACTTGGCTTTCAAGAAAGTATATCTAAATGGATTAAATAGTTTCTTCCCCAGATGATGACAATAAAGAAAATCAAACCAATGGTAAGCTTGAATCTCCTATAAAATGGAATCAAAATGGAAGCGACAGCGGGACATACGCAGAAATAGGCAATAGTAACACAAGTGATAAGAATCCTTTAGACCCAGCCGATAGTTCGGAAGAAGAAGTTCCTTTACCTGACGCGACTTCACCTGGAAGAAGTAGCGATGGCCCTGAACCCAGAGCTGATATCACTGCCACGCTCGATGGAGGTAAGAAACACTTTATATTGTGTCTATTTATCGGTAATGTAAGCTATCTATTTAAAAAAATCTAAAGAATCGTTATTATTTGTCAAAACCTTTGAAAAGTAAATAACCTAACCAATCACCCATTCACCAAAACATGTCAAAATATTACAATAAATTAAATTTAAGTTAGCCCCTTTACATAAAACATATAACTTCGATAGATATTATTTCAAGATAAAATCAACAGAGTCCAGTCAAAATTATTTTAAAATATAATAGTGCAAGAAAAATATAAACTAGCTTGTATTTGAGTTAGATACTGTAATACGGGAGATAATAGTTGCTAACTAGTCCGGCTGGAATGTTTGTGTTCTGGATGAAGTAAGTTCCGAGCTAGTTGAAAATTCTTCAACGTTGCTGCTACGAGATATTATGAGCGTCACTAATGTCTCGGATGAGCTGCCGTGAATACAAACTATATTAGCGACCGTGGAATACTGACACACAGCGCTAAAATTTCCCTCGTTTTAATTTAAATATTTTGGAGCATATGGATTTAAATTATCGATATCTTTGACGCAAAGTTGTTGAATGTTTAATGAATGTTAACATTTCAAGTTAACTGGTTCTACGCAGTTCGCTTCGTAAATTAATTTTGAAATAATTCTCAAAGTTCGAGAACTTGATTTCCCTGTCAAACTTTTGAAAATTTACAATAGAAAAAAAGCAAAATTTCTCCATACTTTTACTGAAACATTGTTTTTATATTAGGCACTTTTCATACATTGTCTGTATCTCCGTAGTCCCAGTGCACTAATGAGCCCGCTGCCTTGGGGAATAAGCTCATTTGCACTAACTGCACAGCCAGCAAACTTTACAATAAAGAAACTCTTCGTCTGATGTTGTAATTTGTCACTTAATAATCATAATTTTCTTAATTAGCTTCTAATATTATCGAACATCTCGATGTTGTTTGAAGTTTTCTTTGGAAAACAATTTGTAGAGTCGTTTTCTTTAATAACTGTCTTAAAAATATCTCTCGCTGCAAAAGTATGAAATAAAAAAGTACCTATTCTAATTGAATAGGTTCGCTTCCTTGAAAAAGACAAAACGCATTCTGACTTCTCTATTACTTTATTTAAAGTTAAAACAAATATTTGACGATAATATACGCGTATTTTAACTAAAATTCTCCATCTCATAAAGCATAACATGCATGCCATTGTCACAAAACCAATAACAATTAAAAGGTATTGTACAATGGTCATATTTTTGTCACACCTAATATGGACTGCAATCAAATCCTATATACCTGCGCTTGTGCCACACTGCGTGATACATTCAAATATAATCGATTTGTCTGGACGAGGCCAGCCGCGGCTTTCGTGACTAAGAGAAGTTTCGTATTATTACGATGTTTACGTCCCCATAACCAACTCCATTTATATATCTTTCCTTTAACTGAAACTTTAGTACTTTAGATAATGTATGGGTGTTACTATTGTAACGACGGAATCAATAATAGCAATGATAAAATGAATGAGATGTTTATAATATTATAATTCAAAACTTCCAGCGTTTCATATTTGTAGCAAATATTATTCGCCGTTCAAAAGTATCAATCGCATTTTCCTAAATCGAGCACATCTTCTTCAAGAAATATATTTCTAAAATAAAACTCGTTAAACTTCACGAGACTCAAATAAGTGTGTAAACATTCGCCATTCGCTCCTTATACACGTACTTCTACTTGAAGTTTCAAGTACGAAAAAAGCATACGATCATATTGACAGCACTAAATTATGTATGCTACTGAATAACTTAGTCGATTCTTTTTTTAGTAGCTATGAAGAGGGTCTAGATTTTTTATATATAGGTATTGTAGAATGACGTGCCTTATCGTTCTTACTTTATAATGTTGTGCTTTGATACTCTTGACATTGACCTTTTATTTATACTTTATAGTATAGGTGAGTATAGGCATACCTAAGTAATATGCTTGAGTGAACACATGAAACTACAAATGGACTTACCTAATGGAATGGAAAAATAATAATCTATGTTCTGAAATCTATTTAATTCACATTAAGATATCGTTATGTACCCAGTATCGCACTTAAGTGATAATATGAATTTATAAATATCTATTGTATAAAAAACGATTGTATATAGAAAATTAAAACGCTAATAACAACAAACCTACGAATGAGGGATAATATATGATTCTGAACATATTTGTACATTATATATCTCTGGCCTACATATACATTTGGTAAACATGATAATGACAGGCAATATGTGATTCTGAACATATATTATACATTACTAGCGGTCCGCCCCGGCTTCGCCCGTGGTACATATGAAAAATAGATGTTGGCCGATTCTCAGACTTACCCGATATGCACAGAAAATTTCATGAGAATCGGTCCACCCGTTTCGGAGGAGTATGCAGACTAACATTGTGACACGAGAATTTTATATATAAGATATTAGCTACAAATACATTTGGCATTAGACGCGGCGTCCCCCGGCGGCCGCTCGGACCGCTCCCGGCAGGAGGACGTGCCCGCGTCCCCCGGGATGCTCACCGCCGCGCAGATGGCTCGCCGCCTGCGGCTGGAGAACGAACGATTACAGGTGATCTTGTTATTCGTGTTAGTTGTTGTATAGTTTAATATTTTATTTTTAGGTAAGGATGATCGGGTAACTAATAACTTGGGACTATATTGACATTCTTAAACTCATTTTTAGTTTTACATAATTTTAGAAAGTAACTTAGATCAAGCAAATTAAGGACTTGCCTCACAAACCTATGCTCTGCCTATTGACTAGTTTTTTTACTCATCGGGGATAAGAGTAGGTAATTTCATTGAAATTCCGCTGAAAATTTGAATTGAACATACTTACTAACATACGATAAATTCATACACTCATAATTTACAACGATATCAAATTGCTACTTACACGTTAAACTTGCATGCATCAATTACGCATCGCATGCACGATGCGATGTTTATTGTTCACAGATAATCTTTATACGCTTCAATTACATAGCGCACACAAGAACACACGTAGCCGTAGCGCGTGCTCGCGTGACTACGATATTTCAGGCGTCGCATGTGCTACGAGTCGAAAGTTAACGAATCGATAGCAATTAATCTTGGGTACAGGCAGAGTTCTGCGTGCAGTGGAGGCTCACTGGTTAGGACCTCGGACTTCAAATCAATAAGTCCAGGGTTCGAGACCAGGTGAGCGTGTAGAAAATAAATTTTTTTTCAATTTATCTGCGCATGTAAATAACATCACCACTGCTAAAACGGTGAAGGAAAAACATCGCGAGGAAACCGACATGTCGAAGAATCAAAAAGTTCGACGACATGTGACATCCGCCAACCCGCACTTGGCTAGCGTGGTGGATTATGGCCTGTACCCTCATAGGCCCGGGTCCCAGCAGTGGGAACTTATGGGTTGATGATGATGATGATAACAGGCGGAGTTAACGCGGGTGCGTCGCTTGCTGGTGGCGGCGGTGGAGCGCGGGGAGGCGGGCAACGCGCTGGTCGAGCGGCAGGAGGGACAGGACGTGGCGCTCGACCCGCAGCAGCTGGAGAAGGAGCTGTTGCTCGCGAGGGAGGCTGTCAGCTGTAAGTATATTGATACAGGGTACACGGGGACAGGGGACAGAGTTAAACAGCAGTTTACAAGAAACATTAACAAGCTCACTATAAGACCATTTCTAGTTTATTTACATGATACATTCAACAACAAGTCATTCACACTACAAGCAAACAACAATGTATCCTAATATTTTAAGTGTGCTCTGACGAAGTCGATTAAAAATTAAACAAATAAGAAGCTTAAATAATTAACATTAGTAATTCCTTTCAAGTAATTGGAATCGTCAGAAGTTTCTATTGTAAGATTCTGACAAAAAAAACTTTAATAACATGAATTATATTAAATTCTTAAACACCATAAAGTGGAAGACTTTATGGTAAGGTAAACGCAGGTATTAACGACCCCTCTAAGGCAATTTTCAAATCAACCATATTTTTTAAGTATACTGGTTCTTCTAAAGATTTATAGTTTCATTTTATATGCTAGTGTTATGTATAAAAAATGTTTTTATTGAAGCAAATACATTCTAATAAAGGATTATCTTGTAAAAAATAATTTACAATGTGACTTAGTCGATTGTTGCAATTACCGACCCATAAAAACGGCTGTGAAGCTATTAACGATTTTTATGCAGCTATTCCCGATCGTATGTGAGAGGAGGCCTTTTTCCAGCAATGGCTAGTGATGATGATGATTACCGATCTTAATAAAATGAAATAAAAATGCAAATATATTCGTATTTTTTTATTATAGTTATTTTTAATAAAACAAATGAGTACTTCTTAGTAATGAACTAAATAATTATAAACTTTTAAATTAATCAACATAATACTATTCTTCTTCTTCTTCTTCTTCTTTTTTGTTTATGGCCTTCCCAATCCCAAAAGGACGGATTCTGCCAGTGTCAAGTGTCATGTGTACACAGATCAAAATTGAACGTTTATTTCAGTGACTACGGTTATAATGTAGCAACTTGATGCTCTGTGCTGAGGAAAAATCACGGAAGAGATTGAGCAGTTCAAATGCTGGATCAGTCTTACCTGGATAACCAAACAGGGCATATACAAAAGCAAAGCATTAAAATTTAAGATTATTGAGGTGGATAAATTTGGATAAAACGTTAACAAATGAGGAGGGAACCAAACACAATAAACATTTAAAATTAGTGGGGCGGGGAACATCAGGGGGAAGGAGATCCAAAAGTGAGGAATTTCGTTTAGGGCACTCAAAAAATATATGATCATTGTCACCTTCGGCTAAGCCACACTCGCATAAGGAGTTATCACGAACATGAATTTTTGCTAGGTGCACTGGTGTGGAAGCATGGCCTAGTCGGAGACGACAAATGGTTGACACTGTAGATTTATTAATATTTATAAATTTGAAAAACCACGGCTTGTAGGGAACCGTGGGCTGTATATCTCTGAAGTATTTAGCCTTGTTTGAGCTATTCCACAAAGAGTTCCACATACTTTCCAGGCGGGACTTAGCAAGGGGGAGGAGATCGTATGAATAGTTTAAATAATGTTCTAGGGTACCACTAGACATAGCTGCTTTTGCTAGGGCGTCGGCTTTCTCATTACCAGTAATATTTGAATGGCTTGGAATATAAACTAATAAAACGCTGAGGTTCTTTTCATAGCAGTTAAAAAGGCAGGATCTTATTTGTAGAATAACTGGAAAATTTGATTTAGAACGGAATGGGTTCGAAGATATTGATTGGAGGCAGCTTAGAGAATCGGTAAAGATGATAGATTTTTTAAGGTTATGAGAGAGGATGAAGTTAATAGCTTCTAAAATAGCTGTTGCCTCGCCAGTGAAGACAGAAGAAAGGGGAGGACATTTATATTGCAGTATTGTTTTAGAGTTTGGATGCCACACAGCTACTCCAACTGGTAGAAAATTTGACGATTTAGAGGCATCAGTATAGAAGTAATTGTAATCGTGCCAACGAGATGAAATGAGTCTATTGAGAGACATATTTGCGTCAGGGGAACTTTTAATTATACCACAACTTAAAATAATGGAAGGCTTAAAAACTAGAGCATTGTAATTTGTTAAATATAAAGGGTGATTATCAAGTTGAAAAGAAGGATCTGGAAGGCGATAAAACTTAATAAGGCTTTTAAGGATACAAGGGAAATCAGATGGCGAACGTAAAGTATTAGAGGTGAGAGAATGTAATAGATTCTGGAGCGTGTTAAGGAGAGGATGTGATGAGTACTGCGTTATTTTAAAAAAGTATTTATCGGCAAGATACTGTCGGCGAAGAAACAGAGGTGGATCCACAGATTCTACTTGGAGAGCGTTAACTGGAGACGATTTCATCGCACCAAGTATGTGGCGTAAACATTTATATTGGATCTTATCTAGTTTTACCAATGCAGATTTACTACAAGGCTCAAAAATAAAAGATGCATAATCTAGGTGGCTTCGAATTATTGCATTATAAACGAGTTTCTGGCAATATGGATGGGAACCCCACCACACTCCAGCGAGTGAACGTAGCACATTAATATTTTTTTCGCACTTTTGTACAATGTAGTCAATGTGTGCAATACCACTTAATTTTTGATCTAACACAACACCCAAAAATTTGACCTTACTTACCACAGGCATTACAGAACTGTCAAGAATAACCACGGGGGGAGAAAATGAACGTTTTTTGGTGAATACTACAACATTACTTTTAGCTGGTGATAGAGACAGACCATGGTCATTCATCCAGACTTCTAAATTGGATACTGCATTATTAAGGCGTTCAACGACATCATCCATATTGCCAGATGAAGCATACAATGCAATATCGTCCGCATACTGTAAGATATCGCAAAAAGGAGTAACAGTATTTTCTAAATCATTCGTGTAGATTGAATAAAGGATTGGGCTCAAAACTGATCCTTGGGGAAGGCCCTTAAATGTAACTCTACTTGAAGAAGAGCCGCGCACATGAATATCATAATACTATTAATATATGTACATATATTCAATTAAGGATTTCAAACTCTAGGATATTTCCTTATGCTATTTGATTGATTGCTTCGGCGAGTTGTGTTTTACTGTATACTTTTCGCCGCATCTGTGGCTCCATATTTCTGGAAAAAAATATAATTATATGTTTTATGTTAATTTAACCATGAAGAAGCATTTTTTAATAGGCACCTATTATGTCATAAAAGTATGTAGTAAAAATATATTTGCACGCTCAACTACGAGCAGAATGTTTAAGGATCGATATTATCTGTATCTACAAACATCTTTATTCTACATTCTGCAAATAAAGCAATTTGAATTTGAATTTGTAGATGAGAAACTAAACAATCTATATTCGATCGGTAATAGCTTCCTATAGTTGCTATTGCCGACCCACATGGGTCGGTAATAAAGTATGTAAGTATAAACCTAAATTGTATTACCGACCCATAAAAAAATGGTTATTTTAATTGATTTGACCATCAGACTATAAAATAGATTATAATTGATTAATGTCATACAAAATATGAACAAATGCATATTGTTTGAACAAAAAAACAATGATTTACTACTGTAACTATTCGATATCGATCCTCGAAAAATATCATAACTTTGTATAAATTGATAACGCTAAAAGGTAAACACTAGACAAAAAAAGTTTAGTCGCTAATAGATTTTTATGAAGACTCATAGCTTAGATTTAAACTGGTCCATAAAACCGCTTGTGTTAGTGTGATACAATAACATAAAAGAAAATTTAAACAAAAAGTTACGTTGCTGCCATTGCCGACTTACGGGTCGTTGATACCTGCCACGACTTAAACTGGTGAAGCTAACACCGTTCCATTTTAATTTAAAGTTTTATCGTTTCAAATTACTTTTTATTAATAAAATGTTGTAAGAAATGAAAAGTTGACACTAAAATGCATTGACATTTAGTAATATAAATTAAAGTATAGATGTCATTTGTTTGTAAATGTCTTAAAAAGATAAATCACAGTACTTACCCGAAGGAACAACGGAACAGTACGAAACGTCCTGCGTCCACGCTACCCCGCAGCAACTTACGTATTTTTACTATTTTTTGCACAGCTACTCACACTAACTTAAAAGTATACGATGCTCAAGTAATACATTCGTGTATAACTTTGCCTACCTATAGCTAGAATAGTTCTGGAAACGTTTAAATTTCGAATTACTTTTATAGGTCGGTAATACCTTCAGATTTTCGATGGGTCGTTGATAGCTGCGTTTACCCTAAATTAGTTTTTCATTTCATGTATCAAATATTTCATTGAACATTGTTATGATTATCTACCTACATACTTAAAATAATTTCGCACATGTCAAATAATAATAATTTGTAAACGTCCAAATACGCATGGGACGTGAAATTAACTCAAGTAATTCTACACATAGAACATCATATGACACTTTAATAAACCGTAGTAATATTTGGATAAAGTGGCCAATATGAATGGCACGAGTGAATTTGTTTTCGGGTCACGTAGCCGTGGGTTGGTTTGTAACTTCCACGGACATTTTCTCTAATGTCATTACCTTCACGAAAATCGAACTCAATAAGCCATAAGAACTCCTAACTATTTATATGCAATGTGACCATTGAAGCTCATATTCAGTTAAACGGTTATATCGTTTGAAGCTTTGTATTTTTAATAGATGAAAAATGTACCTATTAGTTTATTGAGAATATATAAATTGAACAGTGTTAAACAGTTCTTATATCACGTGAAAATTATCTTGAAATATATTATATTCGCGGAGGTAATAAATAATATAATAATGAAATACATAACAATGAATTTATGTAATAAAACTACACCTTATCTGCAATTCCATATTTTAAATAAAAATAAAATAACCAAATCCCCCGAATTGATCGAATACCGTGAAATATAATACTATTATATTTTATAAACCAGAAATGATTAAAGTAATTCCATATAAAATAATTTTTATCTGAAATCGCCTCTCCGAATCATTGAGAGCAATGCAATTATCAGTACATGTATTTCCTGGAAAATATTATCGTTTCAATACATATGAAATTTTATAAATTAAATTTAAATGCAATTCGTTTTGTACGTAATAATATTCTGTGTGCTGGAATACCGTAATCATGATACGCTCTATAAAATACCGATCAAAGGATGCTTATCAACGCAAGTGAGGCTCACTAATCGCTAAGCGGGTTTATTGTCCTTTACAGCTAACTTACTGCACGAATATATTCATTTTGTAACGGTGTTTTATAATTAAACCAATATTCACTTTCAAAAATAATAGCTTTGGAAAAAATATTAGTTTAAATTAGAAATTAAACATTCCGTACGGGAAAGCGAAATGCTTGGAAATTACTTAATTCAATTTTACACTAACCGCAATAATCGATAATGGAAATTGGTTTTCTGCATTTATATTCAATGATGGTAACGTTTGCAATGTTATCTGCAATATAATAAAAACACAATCTGAATAAAAATGTGAGTGCTCACAAACAGAAAAAGTAGCGATGTCTCTGTTGACCCAAACGTTCTAAAAACAATATAAGACGTACAACGAGGGTGTAAACGTTTTGTTATTGTGCCAAATGTGCTTCTTCATTTTGGTGCTTATGATAGAGGCAATAAAGTTTAAAAGAGGAGATGTGACCGCAATTGCTTATGCTCTTCTAGTTTCAAACGGATATAAGAAGTATCTGCATTGTGATAGTACAACAAAGGACACACAAGTGGACATTGGACACTTTGTGAAGATTTTAAATCTCCTAGGATTGGAATTTAGTCCTCAGCAAACTAGTTGTCGCACGATTTTATATATCAAGATTCTTACTTTAAGATATACTTCAGACATTTAGAAAGGAATTATTAGTTGTTAGAGAGAATTACAGTGTATTATTATTTGATTGGAAACTTTGTTTAACTAATACCGTTGTTCGTAATTTGTAAGAGTTATAATTATTATACTTAAAATTATTTGGACATAAGAGTATATAATTATACTTATTAACATTAATAATATTAAATAATATTAACATTTGAAAAAAGATATAATATTTTAATTGTAAGATGAAGCTTAATTTTAGATGATATTTATTGACTAGACAAATTTGCTTCCATGACATAAGGATTTTGTGTTATTATGACAGACAAAGTCCTGTTAAAATTGGTTCATCTTTTATGGAGGTAAATAAATTAATAGTTTTTAGGTATTCTTCGGTACACATTTACCACTACAATATTCATAATTGAATATTATACAGAAAAATATTATTTTTATAAATTTATTCATAATTGCCTTGTTATTTTTAGCCCTCAAGGCTGATAAGAAGCGGCTTAAAGCTGAGAAATTCGATTTACTGAACCAGATGAAGCAACTCTACGCGACTCTCGAGGATAAAGAAAAGGAGCTCAGGGATTTTATTAGAAATTATGAACAGGTTTGTTTTTTGAGTGTGTGTTTCATTTAAAACCTACGATAAATTATATTTTGTTGTGAACAATTTTCAGTTGTTTATTACGAAGTTTATTCCACCATTTTCATATTGATTGCTGATTTCGAACTTTTTCACCATCTATCAATACATTAATTAGTAAGTTTGGCAATTCTTTCTCGAACTGTTTATTGCGATTGACTGTTTATATTTTGGTTAGATATTGACTTGTAAGGAAATGAACACATTGCATAAAGAAAAATTAAATTATATCAATAAAAACACATACCTAATGTGTACAATGTCTACGGCTTAACTAATCATCCACTAAATGAATACAGTTAGTAAGTACACGCGTACATAATTCCACGCTAGTTACAATAGGCGTAAAGTGCAGGCTTCAACGGGAAAACTCGGACAGTCTACAAACACGAGGCCTTTATTCGAGCTTAATGTTAAGGCCAGCCCTCTAATGAAGGCTTCAAACAGATTTTTTCATAAGAACACTGGGCTTTTCGAGTAATTAACTCCTTAGTTCGTAGTTGTAAGGGAAATTGCGTTTGTCGCTTTCCGTAGGTACTCTACGGACGCTTTTATACGCTTTTATACGCTTTTTTTGCAATATTTAATAAATATAAGCTATACCCGACAGCAGAGGCGGCTCGTGACAAAATTGTATGGGTGTTCACTTGAAATAAAACAACGAAAATACAATTTAGCGTTAGCAGGATAATTTATTACACAAAAAATGAGCACAATAAATGTCTACATAAACACTAAAAATTATAAAGTATTTCAAAACGAATTCAATTATTATTTAGCAAAATTAGAAAATCCCCGAATTTGCTGGCGAGCGTACTCATAGTGTTTGTTTATAATATAGGAGTGGCAACGTCGCGCGCAATGCTGCTGTCATGCGATGCGCAACGTCGCTTGAGAGCGGCGCTCCGAAAATGGGTATTTTTCCATAGTAAATCTTTTGTTTCACGCGCAGGACTGTGGCGAAATTTCTCTTTCACTCTTATTGGATTTCGTATGTAGGCAATGTACTGAATGTTGTTTCATAGGAGCGCAATCGAGAGCGCTCCGTAAGCTCCGTTTCGCGCGTTACTTATGAAATGAACAAGAGTGTATGTAATGATGTATTTTATTTGTAATGTGTAGTTACTTATTTTATTGATATTAGTATTGGAGTTTTTTACGATAGATTTTAAATAATGAGCAGGTATAACTTTATTATAATTATTAATTATGGGAGTTCACTGCACCAGCGCTCCTGAGGACGAGCCACCGCTGCCCGACAGTCTTTGTCCTGCCTTCATATAAATCGTCAAACTCCGTCAGTTATCGGATTTTCTTAATTTTTTGACGAAATTTCTGGAAGATGTCTAAAATAAGATCTCTCTCCTTACACTAACGAAAATAACAAAATCATAATTAATCGTAATCAAATTTATAAATAATTATCGAAATCGGTCAAAACGTTCACGCCTGATGCCGTGACCAAGGGAAAGGGAGCTAAATTCTTCAATTTTAGATTGATTACAGGTAGATTTGAAGTTTTGTTGGAGAACTTGGAAGAAATACTTATAAAGTACAAACAACTTTCGAATGCGGATCGACGATTTTATTTTTACTCGTTCTAATTTGAGTTACTTTGTAATTACTTTGGAAAAGCAATTTAGCTAACGGCGTAAATACGCAAAATAAGAAGAAGTAAAAATCACGCATAATTGTAAAATATGGCGCAGTTACAATTGTTATAGGTACATCAAAGATAAAAAGTTAAATTCCAGATTGTAGCATTCTTGAGTTGCATTCGCAAACTACTTTTTATAAACCTTAAAAAAGTGTTCATTTTTAATTGGATTTCATAATATTATTTTGTCTGTTTGTGGAATTTAAATTTGAAGTGAAGAGGTTTTCATAAATGGCTATATAGCCACAGTACCTATTACAATATTATCCATAGAAAATATTATAATACTGCAGTGCTATAGCTATAAATGTCATTCGTTATTGAATTACTTTTTTAGAGCCATATTCTCAAAAAAGGCACACGTATACATTGCCTACGGCTACGTTATAAATGTAACCAAAACTGTTTTCTATTTGTGTCTCCTATCGCAAAACGAATGACGTAATTTTTCTATCGAAAAAGAGGTACTGAAAAGTGCTAGAGGTTACTTTTATCCATTTATCTTGCAAGTAAGGACTGAAGCCAATTTATTGTGACTAAAATATATGGACTTTCCCTCTATACTGAATATAATAGATATTAATATGCCAGAAAAATGTTAATTATAATAATTATATTATAAATTATTTATAATACGTTACCAACTGACAAAATATTTTTTTATGGCGTTTTACTTGATAGGATAGGGTAGGGCGTCACTAATGAGTATTCGCAACATCAGGGACACCATGAGCGTAATGCTTTTGCGTATTTATAACCGTTGCAACACGTATAGGCTTTCTTCTAGGTTATCACTTATCATGTCGCAACACTAACGCCGAATCTGATAGGTAACATGATACATATTGTCATCTATTCTCATAGATGAGATCGTGTAGGGGTGCGTCATCCACGCTCGGAAGCGTAAAGCTTTGGTCTGGTGATCATGACGCACAACGCTGAGGTATGCGCCCCAACGCAGCGTCACGACGCAGCATTTACCGTCCCTGCGGAGAGGTGGTCAGTTGATTTTGCCGCAGCTACCAAGGTAGACGTGAACATGAACAATTTTGCTGTAATTTGTGCTTCTCAGCTATCTCCCTCCAGCAATTTTCTTTAATTATCAAACTTTTATGTTTTTTGTCTTTATTTTTATATAAAGAAGGATAGCTGCGAACTAATTCTATTAAATTGTCTTCGAAAAAATTCATATTGTCGCATTCATATATGCCGTGACGCATACCCGCACACTGCAGCGTTGAATCGAGAATGACGCCGCGCTGTGCGGGAGTACACCTCCCCACTCACCGCGCTTGCCCTTCGCCGCTGACGCATACTGCGACGGAACAAGAGAACATTGTCGACGTTTTTCATATGATTGAGTGTCCGGCATCGCAAACCGCATACCTCAGCGTTGTGCGTCATGATCACCAGACCAAAGCTTGAGCTAGAACGGTTAACGCTAGTTAGAAGAAAGCCTATTGCGCAAACAATAGGGTTTCTTCTTATACGTTACGACATGTAGACCTATCAGGCTAAATTGTTATGTTTAACATTATTCTCATAGATGAGATCGCGTAGTGGTGCGTCATCCGCGCTCGGAGCGGAGCGGGCGGAGCGTGAGCGGGAACGCGCGGCGTTATTGCGGCACGCGCGGGACGAAGCGGAGCGCTCTCTGCAGCTCGCCGCGGCGCTCAGCGCGAGGGACACGCAGCTAAGACATGCGAGGGAACAGCTGTTTGAGGTAGCTTTGTAATTATAACTTTAATCTTTTCTAACAGTTTATACAATCGAGCATATTGAATTTATATCCATGAATTTGATATTTTCGTTTTTATAGCATTCAAATACTACAACTATTACTAAAGAATAGAAAAATTTTATAACGGCTGGCCGAGATGTCAAAGGCGTCGCGGTCGCCCCGGAATGGCAAAAGACGCGGGTTCGGATCCCGCCTCCTGATCGAATTTTTTATATTCTATGAAATTTGTATTTATACCCATGTACAATTGTATGTATTATTACTTTTTGACGTGACAACGTCTTATAATTCGATATAGCCGGCAATGATATTTTATGTATAGATACGTTATATACTCACAATATATCCCAAAAAAATGCTTCATATGCAGTGTCAGGCACACACAAATACAAGTTTCATTTTACTTAATTTATTACATTGACAGACTGTATAAGAGAGATGGCTCTAATAAAATGATATAAACAAAAAAGACAAAGATAGTTTGTCACTTCCGCGCAGGTGTAAGCAAAAGTCATAAGAATTCACCAATTAAATATAAATAAACAAATAGTTGCCATGGTAATTGGCATAGACTAACGACACAGAAGGTTCAATGTTATAGATGTTACGTTTCCTGCACAAGTAAACAAATGTGACAATTTCATTTACTATTTAATTATTATTATGATGTTGTATTAAAATGAAAAAAACTTTTTTGGAGATATAACTGTATTAAGTATTTATTACTAGCTGTGGTGTTCGTTTTCGGTCATCATCATTTCACCCGATAAACACCCACTGCTGAGCATAGTCCTTCTTATAGAACTCCATAACGACCGATCTTACGCTATTCGTTTCAAGGCAGTTCCCGAAACCCGTACACGGTCATCACTCCAACTTGTAGGATATAATAATAGTGGTGCCTAGATGAAAAAAAAGGATGAAATAAAAGAAAGGATGAAGTATAAGCCTTTTTTATTTAAAGCACAAATAAAATTTATGTTCAATAGCTATTTACAGAAAAGCAAATAGCATATTTCGTCAGTAGCGATAATCTTTTCTTTAATGTATACGTATATTCAACATAATTTTTGCAAACAAACATTTTTGCCATCACGATTTCATTGTATATAATAAATAGATATATTTGTTAATTACATGCACTGTGTGGATTTAAATATAAAAATAATCAAGTATTTACCCAAATCGAAATTAATAAAATAACCGTTCTATTTTCAATAATCGTATCTACATGATAATCTTTGAACACAGTGTACGCTAGCTTTGTCACACTAGTGATTGAAGCAATGTTTTATCCCTTTCATTATTTCAATACAAGTGTCAATCAAGTGTCATTCATAAAGAATTGTAAATTGTTATTTTTACTCTTAAACTGTAATAATTTAATATATTTTCCTGTGATATGATATTCCTTTATCTTTCTTTATTTTTTTGCACGAATACGTGCACTTTCTGAACACACAGGAAGGCATTTTCGACAACTTTAATGTACCTATCGGCACATGCGCTCACTGGGACCAGTCACAATCTGACTGATTGCATTGGTCCCAAATAGGACCAATTCACGGAATCAGTTTTGGTGCGTTGATGACGTATCTACCTCTTGTTTCTATATATAATATCATTGATAGCCGGCTGCACGCACGAAAAAACATGACTCATGCGGCGTTACCTCGCTCTGAGGCGTTCCATGTAAGGCTTGAAGTGCAAGCGAGAGCGCGGAACGAGCGATAAAGAAGCACAATCGGACGTTGTCACGTTCAACTATCGTCAGTAAACCGACTTTACAGACAACTAATTTTTTTTTCATGTAAATTAAAAACTACTGCTCCTAGTTCAATTAATTATATACCTAAAATTAACAACGTAGCAAATTCCTCTACATGTTAACTGCAAAGGGTCGTATCAATTTGATTTAGTTTGTACCCGTGAAGTAATACTGAACGTATCAGAAACCGCAAGCAGAACTTTAGCGGTACTAAAGGTACTCAAATGTACATACCACTAGTGAATGGCGAAGTTTTCAGACAAGACTAGTTGAGGAAATATTAGCTTTCGCTATTCGGGAATAGTTTAAATTGCCTAACCTAACTTAATATTAAGTACCACCCATAGATAGTGTTTATCAAACATTTGCGAATACTTTGCTTTATAAAACTTTTCTAGCAAAAATGAAAAATCTGCAATTTTTACTAATAGGTAGTTCAAGAGTTGAAATTTAAGATTTTTCTTATAAAAATACAAAACTTCTTACGTAAGAATGAATTTTACCTGAATATAGGGATGTGAAATATATTACAAAGGAAATTTACTTTCCTTTGTATTTTAACTCTGCATAAAATACGTAGGCAGTAGACCTTCTCGAAATTATTTACACTTCATTCCCTATCAAAATTAAAAGAAAACATTCGTTCAATATATTATGTGAACGATAAGTCTTAATGCAAAGGTGGGGCTAACAGCATTCTTAATAAACAAAGAACTCAATAATATAAAGTATGTATTTGTATAATATTATGTACGAGTATTGATTAATTAAAATAAGGTACTTATTACATATACTGCATACGAATTGTTACTATCATTATAGAGGGTCTTAAAAGTAATAATACCTTATTATGTCAAGATACTATAATCCGATATCGGAGGGAGGATAATTGTTGTCTTTCTATCTATGATATTATGTTTTAAGGAGGGCGGTAAATCGACATGCATTCTTTTCGAAAAGGAACTAACTATTATACCTATTTTAATACAGATCATGACGTAATGAGATTCGTAGTTCAAAGTTTCTATCATTCGCTAGTAAGATAGGCGGCTATCTTGAGAATTAATTCAGCTTGATACAATATTACCTGCCCTTGGAGATAAAGCCCCTGTCAGGTTCATGAAACTCATAGGAAATGAAGTTGCGTGAATGATAATAGGGATACGAACTGCTACGGATTAAAGGCCCAGGTTTCTGAGGTATGATAATATAATAGTTAGCAGTAAGCTGTTATGTTCACATTATATGTCTGTCTTTGAATATCTTAATTTACGAAATGAATGCTAACGGTTTATCTAATTAAATGAAATATAACAAAATGTATCTTTGAAACAAAAAGATAATTGGCTAATTAACTAGGTTATTGATGTCGTAATAACTAAAGATATTTAATATAAATTCTTACCCCAGAGCTTCATTGAAATACGGAACGAGTTTTTCAGACAGAAAATTTAATTAGATCGCATTGAAGAAAATAATTTTCTTTTGCAAATAAAGATATCTAAATCACGGACATTTCAATTATATTTACATGTAATATTTATGTGAGTGAGATGTACTAAATATTGCTTTTCAAATTCATTAATTACTATGTTGGTAGAGCAATAGATTTTACGACAGTAATAACATTAAACCGGATTGATTTGTAATCACATTGTTAATTATACATATGGAAATAAATTACAGCATGATCAGTATAAGTTAGTAATAACAAAGGAATATCGACAGGAAACAATTATGATGAATAGGTGCGCTGAATAGCCAGTGCTCATCCATCACCGACACACGGTGTTAATTACCATTTCAAATTGCTCCTTCTGACGTAAATCGTGATGAGAATTACGCACAACTGTTTCCACAATATGCTTGCAATAAATGCTTGAAAGTTTGATTTACATGCACCTGCGTCAGTTTTAATTTTCGTTCATAAATTGTATAGTTAAATTGATATACATAAATGTTTAAAGCGGGACTTACATAATATGAAAAGCGTGACTTATATCACCTTATATTCAATCATGAAGTCTAGCATTAGACAATGTTAATTGATGTATTTAACTTTTTAATAGGTAAAAAGTCCCATGATTAAATACTTTGTGTTGATTTATCATCTTGACCATGGGTGAGACCTGCATTTTACAAAATAAATATTAGTTTCTAATTCATTATTAATCATCTTTGTTTTAAATAAAATAAAGCTATTTTGCCCTGTGAAGCAAGCATGTGTATTTGACACCTTTTGCAATGATCGATTTTTCTTTTCGGGCGTTTACGTGATCCGTCTTCAGCTTCCCAACATAACTTTCTCCATTGTTAATCAAAATTTCTTCTGTATGAATGATGTATCTTTCTTTTGGGATTGAAAACGTGAAAATATGTTTACTTATATTAGTTTGTGATTCTTCAGAATTTTTTTAGCAAAAATGCGATCCGACTAAAAATAGGAACTTCAATGACCTTTATGTTTCAAATGTCATTTGAATAATACAATGTGAAAAAGAAGATGAAAATGGAAATTATTTTTTCATTCATATCACTAACATATTATATTTTTATTTTGTCCTGACCCTTATATAAAATTTAAATACAAATTTAAGGTTTAACGTAGATTATTATTTCGTTCGATTTAACAGCTATGACATCACAATAGGTATGGCGCTCAATCCATCCTTTTCTTAGTTGAATTTTTTTTCAAGACTCGGGAATATCACAACTAAACATAGGTACAAAAGCATTTGTATTGCTAGTTTGGCCTACAATTGTTATGGTTATTAGGCTCGAAGACAACTACAAGCGGCTGGGTGTCTATCAGAGGGCGAGAGCGTGGCGTCTCTGGGCATCGGGCCGCCAATGATGCTCGGGCCTTCAGGCCTCATCGGTGACAGAGGAAGCTGCAGCGCTGATTCAGGTGTTAGAGGTATACAATTGTCTAGAGTCTAGATGGAACCAACTTGGAGAAGAAACTTTTTAACTTATAAACTATTTCTTATAAACTGAATATAGTTTGGGCGTAAAATGATGCCAAGCGTATTATTTTATAAATTTCCTTTATTGATAGCTGTTGACATTTTCTCGAGGAAACGTTATTTTTACAGTTTGTTGGATTTAGTTTATGCACGACTCCGTGATAATTTATCGCACACAATCAACAAGCATTATAAATCGATATAAGAAAAGAATAACTTACGCATAATCAGAATTGATCCCGTCGTAAAATAATTAAGTTAAAAGTGACTTTAAAAAAAAAAAAGAAATTGTAGGGTAGTTTGTTATACTTACGTCAGTTACAGGTAGCAGCGATGGTGGCGCCACATCCGTGTGCGGCGGCAACCTGTCGGACTCGACCGCGGAGGGCGCGCACACCGCCGACCCGTACGACGCGGACGCGGTGTCGCTCGTCTCCTCCGCGCACCCTATATACCAGCGTGAGTTGCTTTATAGTTGTTATAGCGCTTTATGCACACCCTATATGTAAACCTAACTTGCCTGAGTTGATTAATTTATAGTAATTGATATAAGCGAACCCTATTTACCATTAGCGCACTCTATATACCAGCGTGAGTTGCTTTAGCGGATACTAATATTGTAAAATTTTAAGCACACCCTATAGGTATATCTAGCGTGAGTTGATAGTGACATAAGTGAACCCATTTACGCATGTGAATTGCTTCTTAGTTACTATTAGCGCATCCTATATATACCGACGTAAGTTGCTTCTTACTTGAAATTGGTTCTTCAATATGAAATAAAATTATCATCGCATGCTCTATACTAGCGTGAGTGGCTTGTGTGGAATTCTATATACCAGCGTGAGTTGTAATGTTTGCGCACCAAATAGACCAGTGTGTGTTGCTTGGATACTATAAGTCTTTCAAATCGTCTTACGAAAGTGTATGTAGTCAGATCAATTATAAATGTTAATTACTTAAGTGTCGTTTAGGGCACAGTTGTAGAGCTATAATGGAAGTTGGTTGAAGATCTTCTGAATGAATTCTATATTAGTATACAATATTAAGTCGTCTTACGAAAGCGTATAGTTAGGCGGGAATTAGTGGGCGGTAGATGGAGTATACTCTATCAAGTCTTACAAAGGCATAGAGTGTTGTTATTGTTGGCAAGGCGGCCGCGGCGTGTGGGTGGTTAAGTTTCGGATTTCTTGTTGTTTGAGATACGCCTCTAAGGATATCATAAGTCCATTATTATTAAATAGAATCATAAATTATACTTTAATTTTACAACCCTGCTGCGGTAGTATTGCTGATTTAGAGCGGTATTAATTAGTCTCATAACTATTTTAATTTTATATTGAGCACGCTTGTGAATGCATAATTAAGTGGCCTTACCACTCAATACAGATTAGTGTGGCTAGTGGTATTTTGTATAATAACATCAATAATTCTATATGAAAGGTACTGTAAATATGTACATATGTACATGTAAATATATTTTTGTTCCATAGCAAAATAATATCTACCATTATTCGTCTAAAATCAGCGACAAACATTACCACAATAAGAGTAATGCAAATTCGGTTTGTTTACAATCAGTAGGAGAATTATGTAATAAACGATGTCCCAAATATCGCACATAATTAGTTAGTTACACAATGATACACAATATAGAATATAGTAACCTGGGAATAAGGGATTTGGTTTCATTCATTAAACAATAAAATACATTGCGTAGGAAAATTAAATCCTTAGCGGAAGCTTTGTACCTATGCATAAGCGCTTTAATTAAGTTTCCTATAAGAAAGCGCTTTAAATAAGTATAAATTTTAACAGAAATAAAGTAGCTTATTTTATACCTACAGAATTTATTGAAAAAACTGATAAATATTCCTGCTCGTTTGTGAAAGATTTTCCGATAGCCAGCCGCTCGGTTCCGTCACAGTTGACAGATATATACGTACATACAGTTAGGAAACTAGGCCCCTGCGATGAAATTATGACGTAAGCACTGTTATAGCTATAGGGCTGTTACCTTTTTGATATTTAACCGACTTCAAAAATAAAGGAGGAGGTTATCAATTCGGCCTGTATATTTCTGTTTGCTTTTTTTTCACAGTCGATTTTGTGGTAATTTTGAGATTAAAACTCGTTAAAATACAAAAATGGTGTAGCCTAAAATATGAATTTACAAGAAGAAACAATCCGAGTAATACACCTTGTAAAAGTAAATACGTTTTTACCAGTGCTATCCGGGGTATGGGTCCGCCCCGGCTTCGCCCGTGGTACCTACATGTTTAAACTATCCTATCTCTCAAGTTGGATCAAACTGCACATGGTGTGCGAATTTTATTATAATCGGTTTAGTGGTTTAGGAGTCCATTGAGGACAAACATTGTGACACGAGATTTATATAATATATTAAGATTAAGATAAGATACATATTTCGAAATCTTGTTTTGTTATGGACGCCGAAGGTTATTTAATGTACCTAAATTATTTATAACGCTTGATATTTGTATTAAACATATATTCAATAATTATTTTAAACCAGAAATTACAATACTTGTATGTAGGTATACCTACTAAATTATTTTTAAAATGATAAATTAAATTAAATAAAAAAACACAAAATATGCAGAAATAAAGTAAAATTATTATTATACGAGCATAGAACCTCCACCTTTTTGTTTTAGGATGAAAAAGAAAATAGTTTGACAGTCTAATAGTGCTTGACAAAGTGGTGACGTCACGTATCGATAAAAATACAATAATTATAATATCTACATATCTTTTATGTATTTATGTTTTAACATTTTGGTGAAATATATTATTTCAGTTTAATTTGAACATGTGCTTGTAGATAAGTTAATTTCGGCGATCATTTTAAAAATGCCACGTACTAATTGCGCAGTATTCGGCTGCTTGAATTCAACTATACCAATTATACCACCAGATGATTTTGTTCAATATGTCGAGAAAATGGATAACATTTTCGTTGCTGCTTTAAGAGAGAACACATAAACTGTAAAGTGACTGAATTAATTTACAACGAATTAAACATTTAAGTTACTTAAAAAAACTGTTCATAAGATTGAGAATATTTTACACTATAAAATTTAACTATAAATTCCGAATTAGTCGTAGTAGACAAAAGTAGTTTTCAGTAAATAATTTGTATTTTTTTTTTCGAATAAAGGCATATTTATGTGATGGTTATGTTAATATCTATACATTTAATAAAATCGTAGGAAAGTCAAAACTGTAGATTGAATATTTTTTTAAAAGAATACTTACAATAGATACCGAAGCCATAAATATAGTTTAGGCTACAAACTGAAACAATCGATATTTATTTAACGTGAAGTGTATCATTGACATCACTTTTCTATACTATGTATCTTTCTCATTCAAAATCTGTGGATGTGTCACCCGCTACTATCGATCCCCCTGAATACCCTTATGATTCTCGTAAACACGCTTGCTTGTGTGCGTGAGCCATTTCGAACGTTTTGTATGAAGTTTCCTTACTGTATGTATCTGTATATTGTGGTTCCGTCGTCCGTAACGTACATTGTGTCCTTAGCGTGTCACAATGTATGACGTTATGAGGCCAACGACAAAGCTTATGAAAAAATGTTTCGTATTACGTAATAAGAATACGCAATGATAATACAATATACGGTTTAAATTTATATGAAAATTAGGTGTTAATCCATGACGGTATAGGGGCAATAATTTCACGTTGGGATGAGCGTACTCGTTTGTGAAAAGTTTTTATGATTCTACAGGGAAATAAAAGGTTTTGTGTTAAGATCTGTCCGCCTACCTGAAAGCGTACTGAAATTGGGTTGAATGACGAAGCTTTATCGTCAGTTTTGTAACTAATTTGGTCATTTGTTACTTGGAAGTACTTCTGTTTTACTTTCAAAACAATAATAAAATACCTACCCCTCTTATTTCCTTTACATGGTCATAGCCGACAAATGAATTATGAATTGTACACGTCAAAGCCTATATTTATTGTTTCTTATAGGTAGTATATTTATTCATAGGTATATTTAAAACAGATCTTTGGTTCTATCAAATGTGAGGTTTATTTTCTAGTAAGTTAAAATTGTTACCTATGCAAAAAAGTAATCGTTTTTAAATATTGTGCAGTAAATATTGAACATCACAATTAAATACCTGCGTTAACAATTCCAATTTATATTTTCAATAAGAGTTTTTGGTACACAGATCCATCGACGCAACTGTCCACAATATGTAATAATACAACTGACAATATAAAATAATTTCAACGCGAAAATATAGAATACAATCAATTGCAAAGACGTAATCCGTATATTAAAAAACTTTGATAAAATGAAAATCGCTTTTGAAAATTGCGTTACTACGTACAGTTATTTTAATGGATTTTACTGAAAACCAACTTAACGTCTGAAATGCTTTTAACGTTATTACTTCCGGTGCATTGTCATTATTATTTAAAGTTAATGTGAGTACGCGCGAATTTCATTATCAAAAGTATATCAGTACAAGCTCTTTAATTTTATTTTTTATTGATAAAATAAACATTTTACCTACGTAATAATGTAACGTAATTTAAATGTAAACTGGATGGATATCGAAAATTACAGTCACGACTTCATTAAGAATATCACTAAAGAAACGTATAGAATGAAATAAATATTCATTACTTCCTTAATTCATTCTATATACCTTTATGTGTATATTACGAACCCTCTACGATACCGGTGATAATTAATTTACTCTTCCATCTCAAAGGACTAATAGGTTCGGTCATTTCACGTAAATATTTTGGGATAAAAGAACCAATAGTCTTGCAACTTTATTGCCGAATCCTAAATCCCTAAGCTTTGCTTAGTCATAGTATAATATGCCTTGTATTAAGCAGGTACATTTCTAAGGACGATCATTACGTTTCAGAAATTATGGTCAAGATCTCTTAACCTGCATTTTTGTATATTTCTATATTTCTATATTTTTATTCTTTTACCTTCGAAATATTGTAGGTTTTTTCATGTTACGAGCAAATTACGCCTTGATTGCTGGTGCTAAGAGCAGTTGAGCTGTAACATAGTTTAAATTATTATACAGTAATGATAATAAAAGCTGTAATAACAGAGAACTCAAAAGTACCGTAACACGTGCCAACATTAATAACATAATGGAATTGGATCATGAATTTTCTCGATATGAGTATCTATATTCTCGTTTTTCTTTCGTTATTTGACGTTTACGAATAAACTGTAGGTCAGAATGTTTTTGCTAACAATACTATTTGCGGTTATCCAATAAAAATGTTATGTATTGGTTTATTATTGGTGGGGTTAGTAATAAATTAGTTTCTTGCTTTATATGTCCGGTGTCCGGTGGACACAATATACAAATGTATATATTTGCATGTATAACAATTATTCTTCTTTCGTTGATTGTTTTTTACAAGAATGCCGAATATTTTAGTTTGATTTTTAGCAGTCACGCGCTGACGAACTGTGCCGATCAAAGGTAATCGTCATATTTAAGTTACCTACTTATTATTATTGGTTCTATGAAAGAATATATATAACAAGACAACGGCCTCTTATAAACATTCTCAATAGGCGGGTTCACACGGGAACGTAGCTCTACCGAAGAAAACGCCAGGACACGTTATTTCCTCGGCCGCGGTATGTCCCCATAGACCTAGCCGCGTCGCGCGGAAAATGCTTCGCGAGGCTGCTCGCTCTATGTGGATACTGGACCCGCCTAATGAATAGCTGCTACCCAAAAGTATTAACAGCTAATCACTAAGACTAATCCTATTTGTTTCAAGTGCGATTTCATGTATTAAGTCAAGAACATAATCAACAACATAAACATTTAATGTTTATGTTTGCTTGCTATAAAGCTCCCACTTTAACAATTAACCCTAATCGAAGTTTATTCAGACTATGATACAAAAGTAGTCAAAAAATTAGCACAAGGCCATAATTGTGTCAGAGATAAAAGAGAAATTGTGTATCAAAGTATGAAACGGTTGTTGTCGCAGTGAGCACGCCGCGCGACTGCAGCCCGACGCTGTCGCCGCACAATAGCGCTTCCCCATTCACCCGCTCCATTGATGCTGGCTCGCTCTCCAGGTTTGATATAACTTTTATTCTATTTCGAATGACTAGGTACTACAACCATTGTGGAATGTTTCAATCCTGTTAATAGCGTTTGTGCTGGTCGGTGAGGCGACAAATGCAAGAAATTATTTAGCTGTCTCCGATTTATTAAGAACGCAGTAATGCGGTTTATTTGAATGTAGGTATGACGAATGATTGCCGTTTCAATTTTGTTTACCATTTCAAGACTAATTTTGATATATCCATTTATTTTCTTATGCTTATTCATGCTCGGTGAAAAGTGGCTCGACCGAGTAGAGCGCGTGTTTAATCATTTTCCTCGGCTAGCCACATCCACATAGATCGAACAGCCTCGCACGAAAAATGGGTCACGAGGCTGCTCGGTCTATGTAGACCTAGGTAGGTCCTGTTATTTTACATTATCCTGTTTTCTTATCATGTTATTAGGCAATAACATGATAAGAAAACAGGATAATTACTGTGTTGAAACTTCAAACATAATTGTTCTAACTGAATTTGCTTGATATGTAAACAATCGCCCCAATAGTTGACTTTAGAACATCCATCAAATTATTTCACATTAATATAATTACTATACACGCCCCTTGTAGACACATGATCATCAAAACGTAAACGGATCTACTAAGTGTCTTAGTACAAGGGTCTCAGACATTAAGACTAAACGTTTGAACCCATTATAGTCTCCTTACGCGATTAAATGCTTAGGACAAACTAACGAGACTGCTGATGTTATAGTAAATAAGTAATTACTTTTATTGCATTAGATGGGTGTTTATACAACGTAAAATGTCCACCTGACTTTAGGATATTAAAATTTTGCGTCAGAAACGATGTAATCATGGAAATATTAATATTCATTATTAAGTTTAGCAGCATTACAAAAATATTACTAACAAAGACGTTCTTCATAAGAAGGCACTAGTGGCACTAGTATGTAATAAGAAAGAATCAAATTGTGTAAACGGGCTTCCTTGAAGATAAAGTTAATAGGTATTTAACAAAGGCCCCTTGAAATGAATATTGCGTGTTCCTGAAATACGTGATAAAAATTAGATTTTTGTTCATCATTTTATGAATTGCTAGGAAAATCATTACTTCGTATTAGATATTATTTTTCTTACCTAAGACGTTAGTGCATTATTATTATAAACAAACAAAAAAGTAATGTAAGTACATAAAAAATGTACATAAATGTGTGTACGAGCGAGCGAGTGTATGATTTTATGTCTGTCTTTTATTTCTTCCTTAATACCTAAAATTACCTAATAGTAACTATTTACTTATCTACCTTGAATGGCACAGGTCAGTAGAACAGCTATCCAGTCCGGGTGAATGCGAGGCATCCCTCGCGAGCGGTATGCGATCCCGCGCGGCTAAAGCGGGCCGCGGCCGAGGCTCCGCGTGGGGCTCCATATCGCGAGTGTTCGCGCGCAGCAGACACCGCACCAAGTCTGGCAGTGCGGCGTCTAGTGGACATGAGAGTGGTGAGTTACTAGAAGTGACCCTTTAAAAGAATAAATACGTAGATACTAAATCTAATATAGAAAACGAAATAAATCTAACATGCTTAATGGTAATTGGTAATAGATGCAATTGATCGCATTAAAACATTTGAACAGATTTAGAATTTAATAATATAGAATGCAGCACATTTATTTTGATATATATTGGTTTAATGTTGTGCTAAAGTCCAACAAACCGAACTGCATGAATGAATTTATTTAATATAAATTAAAGCAGAATGCGTTCTATGCAATTTACAATTACATAGTTTAAATTTACAATTACATAGTTTAAATTTACAATTACATAGTATTTCTACTTGATTTCTACTGTTTAAAAAACTTGCAAGTCATGCAGCCCCTACATTATGGTCTACGTTCCACAACAGAACCAGTATACGCCGGCGGCAGCACACGCTCATGGTCACCGCTCGGCAGCGAGGCAGCGCTGCGTGAAGCGGCCTCACTACCGCTCTCAAGATGGCGCGCGCCCGCCATCATCGCGTGGCTCGAGCTCGCGCTCGGCATGCCGCAGTACGCGGCTACCATCGCGGACAATGTGAAGAGCGGGAAGGTGAGTTGTGGAACCTTCTAGAATTATCTACAGTGGTGCATGTAGGTACTAGAATAGCGTTATTCTCTTTTAAATATGATGGAAAAGGGACACATAGAGTGTAGTGTATTCTGTGATAGGTATGATGTAAAATTGTGTGACAATGTTTGGGTAGAATGTACTAGAATATTAATTTTCTCTTAAAATGTGTCAGGGTAAGGTTCTGGAACTTTCTCGAATTGCGTTGGGTTACGTGGCGCGCGGATGTTTTAGAATTATTGTTTTGATACAACGTGTAATGGAAAAAGTGAGAGAGAACCTTCTCAATTTGCGATGGGTTGAGTGTTGCGCGGGGAATGTTCGAGAATATCATAAAATAGTGGTGTTTATAGGATAATGATGTGTAGAGCAAAAAGGTTTTAGCAAGAACACATTTCTTTGGCCTTTTGTTTCTCTACTTTATATAGAGGCAATTATGGGATCATGTTTCGAGATCAATTTCATTTATTAATTAAAAAATACAAACAAATTAATTAATTAATAGGGTAGTAGGTTAGTTCCGGTATCGCGTGACTAAAATTGAATGCTGCACTGCGCTGACAGCTTGAAGAATAATGCGCATTGGTAGAAATAAATTTTCTCATTGTATTTTTATTCCATATGGAAAATGAAATTCGTTTTAGCAATGTTTCACATATCATTAATAAATAAATAAAATCATCTTTATTTGGTTCTCACAACATTAATAGATTACAAAACTTAATTTTATTACAAAAAGTACAGTAGAGGATAACGTTGTGAGAAAAAATTAACTTTAAAATATACCTATTTGTCCGCATATAAAATGGTCCATGGTAAACAAGATGTAAAAGCTAAGAAATAGAGCAAGACTTAATACGAGACTTCCATTAATAATATTAAACCCAGGGAAACTGAGAATTCTATAAATGATAATAAAGCTCAAGTGGCTTACAATCCGATTCTACGAAATACTTATCGTTCAATAACGACTTCAGTGGTCTCCAGTTACAGCATTGCTTATTGCTTATAGGTACCTATTGCCAATATAGTGTTTTCAAATTTCAAAATACAAAATTAAATTGTTTGACTAAATGGCTATTAATGTTTCATTTTATACTTAACTCTTCAAATCAACAATTGTAATCCATTGCAACATACATTAATATTTTAATGTCTATTAATTTAATAAATAAATGAAAACATATTTTACTGTTTTAGTTTTTGAAACGTCGCGTTTATAATTAATTTTGAAGACGTTTCACGTGTTAAAATTCGTTAAAAAAAATTATTTGCTTGATCCGTGAAATGTATACCAATACTTTATTTTGTAAGTATAATTCGTACGCATTATACTTACCTATATAAATATTATAACAAGTGAGAGTGATATAATTAATAATCCCGAGCCTTATATTTATTCATGCGGCGTCAGTTATCAACCGAAAACGCGTGATATTATTAACAAAGTACACATTTATTTTACATCGGTAAACACAGACCATAACTTCCAAACTCTTAATTGAATTTTGCAATGAAGTGATAAGAGAGATATGGACACAGTGGGTAATATTATACCCGACCTCATAACGTATTCATTTGCAAATATCGAAGTGAATTTTGTTACGTGCCGGAAATATTGTAGCATTATTTAGAGTAAATTTTGCTTTCGGGCTCAGTTTATACGATACTATTGCTTAAATTGGGGTAAAACGTTAGCGTTTA
Source organism: Colias behrii (assembly GCA_029959065.1). Classification (NCBI taxonomy): domain Eukaryota; kingdom Metazoa; phylum Arthropoda; class Insecta; order Lepidoptera; family Pieridae; genus Colias; species Colias behrii. Next base: position 5,554,448 of record JARWMC010000013.1, read on the forward strand.
ACATTTGCGTACACTTCCGGCGGCTAACTATATGGAAAAAGCCTATTAGATATTTTGGGCGGATAATCCATGGATGCTCGGTATTAAATTCGATACCCCGATTATTGGCCAATATCTATATAAAGTGAGGGTGACGGGAATATTCCACATAAACATTTCAAAATAGTTTGCGACCATTTAAAATTTATGGAAATGTTTCTTCACAACCTACATTAACGCTACATTTTCCAAATTAAACCATCAATAGCGTAAGCGCTCGACGCGATAGAAGCGTCAAATAGTGTTCTCGTTGTTTCTAGATCCGTGCTTTGAATGGGCAGGTACTGCTAGAGCTGACAGACACGGACCTAGAGGTGGGGCTGGGGATAGCGCAGCCGATGCACCGCAAGAAGCTACGGCTCGCGATCGAGGAGCGGCGCCGGCCCGACCTCGTGCGCTGCCCCGCCATCGCGCAGCTCAGCCACGCCTGGCTCGCGGCCGAGTGGCTGCCCGACTTGGGCCTGTCGCAGGTCAGACTTCTCTTTGCAGATATAACCACACTAACATAGTATAATGTTAATACTGGCACTAATCTGTCCTTGATCGATACTCGAAAATACATACAGAGGATACAACTGTATCCTCTCCATCCATCATAACTCTCTTGTTTTAGTAGAAGATCCGAACATAGGTCGACCTTCACCGGCGTGATAATAGAAAGCGACCAATTTTATAATAAATGTAGTCGATTAAAAAATCTATTAAAGATGGGTTTGCTGAAAAAATCCTGGACAGGATATTTTTAGTTAATTATTAAAAAAATCTTTTTATTTTTTTAATTATGCAGTGTTGAGACAATAAACGATTTTGTTATAAAACAGCGCTCGTGCTGATATATTCTTTTTCTATCATCCCATCAAGTGAAAGTAAACGGTACGGACATGCCTGTTTATACCTGCCAACCTAGCAGTTTTTCCAGGTAAATATTAGAAAACCCTATGACTGCACATTCTGTAGGTTTCATACTTCAAGTCTATGATAATTTTTTTTTATTATCTTGATAAGTACTGCAATTAATTAATAAAAAATATTTTTTAAAAATTAATTAAAATGTCCTGTCCAGGATTTTTCCAGCAAACCCATTTTTATTACATTTTTTAATAGACTATGTGTATTATATAATTGGGCTCATTTTATTATCACCCCGGTGAAGGTCGACCTATATTCGGGTTTTAGACCATTTGTTGTGATAAATGTCTCATTATTAAAAGGCTACCCAATATCAATACGAGTTGAATGAAATCATGAACATAACATTTGTAACAATGTTCACATATAATTACAAACTAAGCTCACAAAATACGTCTTATTGTCATAGCATAACATAATTCAATTATAAGTTGTTAATATTTAATTTAATTACAATCAAAGTTAATGGTTCACTTTGATAATAGTAATATTAATATCAAATTTAACCATTTAGGGAATACGGGTAAACTGCAGAGCCAATTTAAAATAGACATACTTAATAAATGCATAATATAGACAACATTGCATGCGAAAACTAACCTGAAATCAGGTCAAGGTTAATATTAATGAAATGTAGGTTAGCAAAAATTTTCTCTATCAACAATTTTTTTTCGAATGTTATTTTTGCAATGAAATGAAGCTCGTATATTATAGAGGTATAATTCAATTTGATATCAATAATATGAACGGAATCAGCCACAAAGCCGAAGGTTTCGTAGCGTATTATTTTATATCCTCAAGGTGAAAGTTAGCTAAGTGGAACTTTTTGTGCAGTACGCAGAGTCCTTTTTGGCGAATCTGGTGGACGCCAGAATGCTCGACACAATAAGCAAAAAGGAATTGGAGAAATATTTGGGTGTGACGAGGAAATTCCATCAAGCCTCAATCGTCCACGGCATTCATTTGCTCAGAATTATGAAGTACGATCGACAGGTAAGTGGATCGCTTAATGGAGTTTCGCACACTCTCATTTGTATGACGTGATTTTAAGTGTCGTGATGGGTTAATTTTCCCTTTGACGTAAATAAAACTTGGTTAATTGGATTAAAACACTGTTTTGTAATTTAACTTTTGGGGCACTCTACTATTAATAAGTTGGTTATACATAAATTATATATTTTGCGTCTACATTTACAAGTATTTAACCTTTTATTTGTTTTTCGTTTTTACGCGTTTATTTTCTTTAGGATTGCTAGATTAATGTTAATAATACAGCCACGGTTTAATATTTCACAAAAAAGGCTTCCCGATTTTAGTTATAACACTTAATACCCAGAAAATCCTTCTTATTCCTAAAACGCAAAAATGAACTAAGACGGTTTATTATGAAAGCGATTGTGAGGCGTTTACACTAGATAATTTTTATAAATCGAACAATTTGTTTTTCGATAAACGAAGAGAGATAAGACGGGTAAGCAAACGAGGGATTATGTACTGAAGCCCGTTATAAAATGTTTTTCGTAGCGACCCCAGTAATGGAAGAGTCGTTAATCATTTCTTATTACAGCCTCTTTTGAATACTTTGGTGACAGTAAGCGAAATTTCACCTCGTTTATTTCTTTCTTATTATATTATCTAATACTTCAACATAATTCTCGATTTATGTGCGAATGTGCTGATTTTGCATTTTGAATTAATAACCCTTAGCGTTGTATAAATTCAATATGAAGAACTTCAAACTTCTAAATTATCTATTCAACTATTGTTAATTTGAATTAGTTGTTTTAGAACTTATACACTTATATCCTTTAAAGTAATATAATTTCCTACGACGCATACCGATACACCCATACTTTAAAAGTTTTTACATGTTATCTGTGGCTTTCATTCTACATGTTGTACAAAAATAAAATATCTCGTAGGCTTTAGCCGTACGCCGCCACCAATGTGAGAATGTGGACGCCGATCCGCTCGTGTGGACCAATCAACGTTTCATCCGCTGGGCTCATAACATCGACCTGGGCGAATTTGCTGACAACCTAAAAGGTAAATTCTTTTACATTTTTGCGACTTTCATTTACAGTAATATTCGCATGCGCACGACAGTAATTTATATGATTACCGCGAAGAGGCATTCGGCGAGCGACTAAGTATTCAATTTGAATATGAATGGTCTATTTATTAATATCTTTTTTCATAATAGATAGTGGAGTTCACGGAGGATTAGTAGTTCTTGAACCCTCGTTCACTGGAGAGACGATGGCCACTGCTCTCGGAATACCACCTTCCAAAAGTATTATTCGGAGGCATTTAGTGGCCGAATTTGATGCCCTCATCATTCCAGCAAGGTAAGAAATTAACATTTTATGAATGTCGCATTCTCAATTTCGTACACGGCAAATTATTTACATTAATTAAATTATAACAATTATTAACCTTAAACATAAAGCAAGACAGGTACACTAATTATTTATTTGCAATATACATGTCCAATTAAGTGAATCACTTCGTTATGCTGCTTTCGATAAAACTACCGCGTGATATGAGCTGAGCATTTGATCATACTGTTGAAGTGTAAGAAAGATTGTGCACTGCATGATATACAATACTCACAGCCACAGCCCGTAGGTGTAACCTGTAGTTGATTATAATGTAAGGTGCAATCCTGCAGGTATACGATATTTTGCCAGGTGGAAGAACTGCAAGTGGAGGCTGCCCGAGCATCCATGTTGTCCACAAAACAAAGATAAACCTAAAAAACTAAAAAAACTCTCGTATAAAAAGTAAAGTAAAGTAATATCGCTTCGATGTCCGGTCCCGATACGTGTACCTACCTATGTTAAATTTCCTCGTGTTATACTCGTATGTTAGTAAAGTGCTATTTTTCCACAAAAGAATTTTTCTTTGCGAGAATTGTAATTTATAGAATTCTTCCGTCAAACTTGCTCGTTCGTGGAGATTTTTTGATCGAAAACTTTACGAGCGGTGAAGACTGATAAGTTATTGTAGGTATCGTGGTTTGTACCTAAGTAAAAGTATCTCGAAAAGTTTTAACGATCGGAAACATTCGCGTATGTTCACTGTTCGGTGCCATCTTCTCAATGTTAGAATCGATGTTCTTAATAATTATAACCCTGACCTCCAAACTTTAACCGACCCGTAGACTTAGATTTTTGACACATCTTAATGTAATTCAGATTCAAATCAATTTGATAACTTTAGAGAACGTAACAATTATTCGAATTAGTTGATATTCACGTAGCATTTGATGCTTCGTGCAAATTATTATTATAGGGGACGCTTAATATCCCATTATTACATTAATTAATTCGACACATTCCTTTTGTCTTACGAATTTAAAAACAAATTAAACGATTTTAAATTATTTCATCGAAAAATGTTTGATTATTAAATCGGAACCATTCACAATAGCTTTAGGATTAATACAATAAATAGCATTATCAATATTGTAAGATATCTATGTTTTTGACTTGTATTGTATACATTCGTAATGTAAAATTTGAAATAATGTATGTATACTAGAACAATTGTAACAGTATCGATCGGCATATAAATGTGAATAAAACTTTCAAAAAGATAAAACTATCACATTGTCAAGTTATTTTCTGTCCGTCACCCCTAACTTGGCGATCATCGAGAGAGCGATTGAGAACGGTAAACACTTTATCGATACATCATGAATGCCTCTCTGTCATCATCATTAGATCACTAGGTCATGTCGCACCTTTTCGGGCTTAGTCCACTCTGTCTTTCAACTTTATTTTGATATCAACATTGTCAGTTAATTTGTTTATACATACGTGACTACTTTTGTTTATTGTATGTACACTAATATTATGCTTCTGTTTCTTTGAACGTTTTGTCGTTATTTATTTCGTATCACCAAAGAATAATATTGTAATAAAATTTGTGCCTTTCCACATAATTTTCCAAATTGAATAAACTTAGTGAATAAAAGATACTAATATAAGAACAACAAAGGATTTCCGTCGTCAGTTTATAGCATTATTTGGAAGCAAAACGTGATAGACGTGTATCCGTTATTAGAAAGATCAATTTGAATACCCATTGAATTGTCAATCAGAATAACTGTTTTACCTTTGAAATATAATACAATATTATTTTTTGGTACTCGTAATAATCTCAGTTGAGCTAGGTCATTTTTCACTATTTTGTACACATTAGCATGATTTGTATTATTTCCTGTGCATCATGCTTTTGGTGTGAGCTGGATTTATTTAATGTTAACATAATCTTCGATTCATTTTGAGTTTTCATTTTTAATAAAATAAAAAAAAACGTAGGGTGTGAAAATACAAAAAATGTGCAAAATATTTTGCATGAAGCTTTATGTGTTAGAGAAATAAATGTATCTAACAAAATATTACAATAACAAAATTATTGCTGGCTGATGTCTAGCTTCTGTCGAAGACTTTAAAAAAGCGTCTTAGATATTGATATATTTTCTAATGCTTTCAGGAATATGTTCGGACACCAAATAAGAATGTTAGGTAGACCATATTCGAGATCTGTAGCTACTGGTTTACCTGGAATTGATTTTAATGCTGACTCCAGACGACATAGCTTAAGGGTACGTATTTTTTGAAGTGAAAACTTCTTTTAAAGTGAAACTTTTATTACATCGTCTCAAACTTTTTGGTCTGTGTAGCGCATGTCGCGTGTATCGCGGCTGCCGAGTAGGTATACCTACTCGGCAGCCGACCGTCACGCGACATGCGCTACACAAAGCAGTGTTCGGAACCGTTCGAACAGTTTCACTTTTACCGTGGTTTCATAAAACCACACAACATTTTTTTATTTACGAGAATGTTGACGCGTGGAAAATCCTAACTTTCAATACCATTTTTAATACTTTTTTTGATTTTGTATAGTTCTGTGTATAAAATTAATATGAATGTGTCTGTTGTGTATAAAATTAATATGAGTGTGTTTTTAAAGCTTATGCTCAATATAGTCTATTCTAAAAAATCACACGGGCAAATGAGATTAAATATTTTCCGTTGGGACTATTTGTATTTGAATACTGTTTAATAATTTATGTTACTAATAATTAACAATTTCAGGGTTCAATCACGCGAGCGTTAGGGGCTTTAAAATCCAAACACGACCGGACCTCACCGTCTAGTTCTAGCGAAAGTTCTAGTGTCCTTAGCTTAGGTCCTTCATACCAGATGTGCTACTCCCCTCCCATAGGGGGCAGGACGCTATCTCAGCTCAGTATGACGTATGCCCCTCCCCCCACTTTACAAGAATATGAACCAATATACACTCCACTGAGCTTGTATTCACAATCGAGTGTGTCGACGAGAGATAGCCTGCAGAGATTGAATGAAATTAAGGAAGGCATCACGCATAGGTGAGTTTAAGCTGTTATTTAAAATCTGGGATAGTGTATGTATGGTTAAAGTTATGCCCGAATTTTATTCAAAATCTATTACTTTACCATTTTTATGTTTCACCTATTCGTTTTAATTTAAAAATATAAAAAAAAACCTCAGTTGGAAACAGTATGCCAAATGTATATTAACACTATTTGTATCAATTAATTCAGATGAACATCTCGTTAAAGTAAAATGTTATATTTATTTCACGTATAATACGTGCGCTTCCACTTACCCCTTCAGGGAATATAACGTGATGTTTTACTTGTTGTTTATGCATTGTATATTTTTAAATAACATTAAGAGCGATCTCGTATTTCCACGTTCCTGACTATAATTTAATTTTTCACCGAAATTCTACTTCATTTTCATACAGCTGACGGTCTTTTTTTAGATTAATGTCAATAATAACCTTCAGTTTTTTGATTTTGATGTTGATTTGAACTTCGTCAGTGAAAATGAAGTGTGCAGTGTTGATAAAAGTCACCTTTCAGATACGGACAAAGAGCGGACCACGCTCACCGCGTGAGCTCGCCGCTACCGAGCAAGTCGGTCGACGACTCGGCCGTCAAACAACGGAGACATAGACGCGTCAAAAGTATCGGCGACATTAACGCCTGTAGCAAAGCATCCGTTTAACAAAAAAGAGTCAGAAGTGAAACTTCTTTGGCAAGATTCAAAGATACCAAAATCGTCGCCTTACTCCATGACGTGACGGTATTGCCATGACGCGACTTTGAAATTTTACTCTTAACGCGCCTAAGAAGTTTCACTTCAAAAGTTCTACAAAACAATTACATATTACTCAGCATATCCTATTTTACAACTATTCCGTTATTGACTGAATAAATTTCGAATGATCTTCATTTATGTATTTACGCGATATTCAATATTTTGTAATGTCACTTTATCACGTAACTACTGCTGTATTTTTGCTGTACACTGTGATAATAAATAATCTCACAAATTTGAATGGATACGTACATTTTATTTAAGATACTTATTACAGTCGAAGTTTGGCAACGATGATACATAAGTAATGTTTCTATAGCGTGCCCGGTTTCAGGTTTTGTACCTATTTGTATTCGTCGTATATTCAGCTATTTTTGTACTATCCACACTTCGGCCGTAATTTATTATTTTGTAAGTAATAAAAAAAATATTAGTCAATTTCTGTATATTTAGTATTTAAAGTGAGCTTTACATTTTAGTATCATATTTATTTTGTTTTGAATAAAGGCTTTAATTTATTAAATTTATTACATCTTTATTAATTTATTTTCAATAAGATATCTTTTTTATTAGTTTTTATTTCAGTTTTATTATTTTATAATGGATACTGAATATTAAATAAATTTTTATCTAAATGTAAGTATTTGCTGTTTTATTTCTCTCTATAAATCCTTGAAAGTAAAAAATCCTATTAAAATCATCCGAATATAAGTGACTCGGCAAAAATGAAATACTAAAACCTTTTTTAAGACAGTTCGCTGGAAATTTTAATTTTAAAAATTTGATGCAGTAATCCATCGTTCATCTCTCAAGCAACACTACATTATCATTATAGTCCTTGTTAAATTTTATGCTCGTATAACATTACAAAGCTCGCAAAAAGCTTTTAATCAAAACCAGTCTGACTTTTTGATTAATGTCCTGCACTAAAAATGAAGTCAATTAATGGAGGATATTAGATTGTCTATCTTGTGGTCCATTCGCTAAAAATGCCATCAGATGCAGCCTTTATCAATGGAATGGCCATTTGTCATCCTTGCTTCACTTTAGTCCAATTACTTTGTGTATGGTAATGGACTGAATAGTAGGTATGGTAAGAATGCTAGTACCACAGTATTACAATATTATTTCCTACAGTAAGGAAACGCCTTTGATGTTGCGCGATGCCGCCGCCAGCGTAGGTACTTACGCTGCCACACGCAAATACGCTAGGGTTGCAACAAATGGGAAATAAAACAATTGTGATTATTAATATTATGATGAAATCATTTATTCATATGTACATTCAAAATAATTGCGATTATTAAATCTGATGTAATTATTTGTTCATAAATATATAATTACAGATATTGCACTGCTAAATATTATTTACGTGGACACTTTATTTTTGGATGTTCTTAATTGTATATTATAACATTTAACTAAGTAATGCATTCGCATTGCGATGTACAATCTGATTAGAAAATAATGAGGACAACATATACATACATAGCTTTGATTTTAATTCAACATATACAATTAATACAATCTTTCTGAAATATTGTTTCCTTCTGGGATTTCAATGTAGATTTACATCCGTAAACGGAACAGTTTGTGCGCGCCATAATAGAATATGTAAGTACCTATGTATAATAAAATTATTACACAAAAATACGACTGCGTCGTCCTTTCGCGCTAGGTAAGGCAAACTAAGCGTGTTTGCCTTACGCGGCCCGCGTCGCCCGACCCCCGCCAGTTCTCCTCCGTTTCTCTGCACAAGTACATTCGTTTCCGTACTGTATAGATATTGTAATACTGTGCTAGTACTCTGATATATAGCTTTACTTTACAAATTAAATGTGTTATGTCTCACCCTCGTATAATTTGAAGTATGGAAAAACAGTACTTTAATTTCAAGGTATTGAGTTTATTACATAAGGAATAGAATGCAAATTATTATATATAAAGGGTGTCTCAGCGCCGATTTTAAAATTTAAACACGAATTTCTCGGCAACCTGCGGGGTTAGCTGGATGGGAGTGGTAGCGTTCGATAGGTGACGAGTGCGGATTTTTTTGTCGCTATGGCGCAGTGGTCTGGCGCGCACCGCGCGTACGCAGCAGAAGCGTACTTATGCAATGGGTTTTCGTTGAGTGAAGCACGGCGTAAATTTTGTAGTCGCTATGAAATCCGCCGTTTGAATGATGCCCCGAGTACTCAATTAATTAATTCGTGGTTAGAGAAGTTTAGAGCGACAGAATGTTTACTAAATCATTCAATTGGACCACGAAATAGACCTGTGCGATCGATTGAAAACATCGACCGCGTCGCCGCTGCGGTCGCGGAGCATCCAAGACGCTCACTTAGTAAACGAGAGTGAGCGGTATATTGACATGATTTATAACTTTTTTGTACCTCAGCTGCAAAAAGAGGATATTGAAAAGTCTGATGTATGGTTTCAGCAAGATGGGGCCACAGCCCACACTGATAGGGTCTACTGAATGCGTTATTTCCGGGAAAAATCATATGCCGATTTGGAGACATATTGTGGCCACCCAGATCTCCCGATTTAACCCCCGCTGACTTTTATTTATGGGGTTATCTCAAAGCTAGAGTTTTTGATACCCCTCTTACAAATTTGGAGCAGTTGAAGACTAAAATGACGACAGAAATGAAAGCCATATCACCGGTCATCCTTCGGCGCGTCTCGGCAAATTCGCGTGTCCGATTTGAAGAGTGCATTCGCCGTGATGGAAGACATCTTGACGGTGTAATATTCCGTACATAAAATCCGCACTAATACACTTTAATTTACTACAATAAAAACATTATGAATACAATTTGTTTTTTTTATACAAATTTTCAAAGTTAAAAATCGGCATTGAGACACCCTTTATTATAGCATAATACTATTATACGCAATACGAATATTTATATAGGTTTGTATTCTGCTGATTTCCAGGGAGAATCATTATAATTTATCTAGTTGGTTGAGTGCGTACGGCGCTGTAGATCGTGCTCGACACATTTTTATTCTCATCTCGCGCTATTACGACGATATTAAATACAACCCGCACTGACATTACATTTCCCTACATGTGGAATGAGGCCGAGTTATTTTCTTCACGATTGCGGCCCTATTTCTACATACTTCACTACATATGTATAATAAAAAATAAACTTTTAAGATTGCGTAAGTGTATGAAATTTCAATACAGAGCTCATTAAATAGCGCTTACAAAAACATATTGATCCCTGTATGCCTAAAAGAACGATCCAATCGCTGGTAATCATACTTAGGTTATGTGGGTTTCACCCAAATCAATTATAGGAACTTTTGCTTGGATAAATAAAAGAAAGGAGAATCAGTACGAACTCGCAAAAAACATTAGAGTTTTCTATTGTAAGTACGGAAAGTTTTAAATGACATTCCCGTTCCACTTTTGTAGTGAGCGCTCTGTCGTAGTTTTAAATCCTGTTGCATAACAATGAACTCGCGCAAAGCCTGTATCCCGATTTAGCATAAATTACAGCAATAATTGGTTGGTACTGAGTGAGAGCTGCAGTAACTTCGCAGTTGCAGTTATAAGGTGTCATTAATGTCTGAATTCTCCGACTTGTCCGTGCCACGGTGCTCGGTAAGCTACGTTGCTTAGTTAGTGAACTACTTCTTTTCAATTCCGCAAACGACTGCAAACGAGCGCCTCAAACTACTTTTGTGCTTGCGGGCTCTTACAGGGGTCTTTTTGTTCTCCGTTTTGCACGTTACAAAATTACTAAGGTTTGTACTTGCATAGTTGTGGGGTATGTTAACATATATTTTTATATCTACAATCTACATCATACACAAAAAACATACGATTGCACATTATAACATTTAAGTTGCAGTAGAATAAAATTATGTCGGAAATTAAAAATAATACATAGATTCATCTTATAATATAAAAATGAATCCCAAAATGTGTTGGTAAGCGCATAACTTGAGAACGGCTGAACCGATTTCGATAATTCTTTTTTTATTATATTCCTTGAAGTAAGAGGATGGTTCTTATGTAGAGAAAACGTAAATGTGTACCACGGGCGAAGCCGGGGCGGACCGCTAGTTTTGAATAAAAATATCTGTCTTCTCATTCAAAAGTTTAAAATATTTATACCAATGTATTTTCACTGCAGACGTTGTAATAAGTACAGACACATACGGACAGGTTAAGTTAAAAAAATGTTTACTAATTAGGTACCTTCATAAAAACATTTAGAAAATGAAAATGTGGAATGTAAATTTAAATTTATTTCCTAAAAACTTTTTAACAAGGGAACTTCAACATTTCGAGTATATTTTTCTCTATAAATATAAAAAATATATTACAATAGGACCAGAATAAAACGTGTGAACTCTTTCATATAAATAACACACAATGTGCTGAATATACACTTAAAAAAAGAAAAAAGTACAATGCAATTTCAAATACTATTATTTTTTCTGTTGCCTTTTATCTGTTGGACGTTTTCTTATTTGCACAAAACTTAGGCTTAAAAATACAATTCTCGGTCAAGTTTTAATTACTTAAACCTGCGAGGTTTCTGTTACTTTTATACAAAGTAAGCTGTTTGTAAGGTCTAAAAAAAGCTTTCCCCGTCTCAAAGTTGAATGTTTATTTTTATCGAGAAACCTTATATCTTTAAAGTTCTTTAAAGAGAATAAGGTAAAAAGTAAAAGAACAATGTACCGTCTAGTTGGCAAATACATTTTTTAATACTATATAACTAGCTTTCCAAGTTTCCACCTACGGCTTCGCTCGTATTGTGGAACCACGCTAGTTCTGTTGCACGTAAGTACAAAATTTTCATCTCTCTTCTAAATTCTTCAAGAATAGTTTTCGCGACAAATAACTATAAAATATATCCGGTAAAGTCAGCCTGCAATGTTACGAATAACATAACTTTTATGAATAACACAACAATAAATTTTTACATATCTTACATTTTACAAAACTTCTATTTTCATGACACTACAGAAACGGATTAAAGCTCACATTGGTATAAATAACCTCTTCAAACACGAAGATTAATATTACCGAAAATAATAGAAGTAACGTTATGTTACATTAACATTACCTATATGTATAAATATCACTATCAACACGCCAATGGATTATTATTTATGTAGCTTATACTATCAACAGTTTATAGAAGTATCATTAATAATTATGCGTAAAATTCCTTATATAACGCTGTTAACCACAGGTTAATTTTGGTTCATGGTCTCTGTTAAATCCATTATTACACTAAATTTAGAGCTTTATTAATATCAACTAATTAAATTTAAACTTTGGAATTTCCTTCTTGGTTCAGTGGTAAGCATGCAAACGTTACGTACTTACATATTATTTTTCTTTTTGTAGTTTATGAGGAAAAAACTGCGAAAATGTTGTTTGTCTTGATGTTAGTTCCGATACTATGAATAGTATAATATATCCGTAGTGGGTTAAAAATCTATTTATTATTAATCCTACATTTTTGTGCTTCTTGACAAAAGATTTAAACCGCTTCACAGTACATGCAGGCTCTGCTCTACTTTTTTTTTTCAACTCAACTCAAACATTCATTTATTCAATTAGACTACTATTTAGTAGCACTTTCGAATCGTCATTACATAAGTATTTTTAACATTTACCACACCATTTTGAGTTTGAATCCTATCTCATCTTACATCAAATTATATCCTAACAAGGAGAATATGCTTAGAATAAACCAAGCCAAAGCTGGTGATCCTAAATCCTCATACCCTCGTTACAAGTATTAACGTTTAACTCAAAAGTCGACTTGGAGTTGGTACATTTGCATGGCAATTAGAACGGGAGTTGAGGTCACATTACCATTTCAATCGGGATGAGCGAGCACTCAACCCCGCCGTCTGAGTGAACAACACCTCTCCTGAAATTCTTATAGCTTATATTTTCTTCTTTGGCATAACTCGATGTTCATTAGGCCAATCTGATGAATAAATAATGTACGATATTCCATTTCTATATTTGCTGAAAATAATATACTCCACTTTTATTGAGTATATTCTATTTTCATTTCTCTCCATTCCTCTGATTGTCTGGAAGGAATCGGTTTATAGTAAAATGACCGCCAATTGTTTTAATACCTAGGTTAAGCTACGAATAAGTGGAGCATAGCATTTTGATTAATAATAATTAAACGTCGCAAAATTGAGCAGTTAACGTAGCAAGTTTAATCTGAGCTGTACAAGACGTGATCGTAAATGTAGAGGCATATATGCCAATACTACTAGAATCGACATTTCGATCGTAACGATTTTACGTGATTTCCGTAGCATCGAAATATCCATGTAGGAGACCAGAGATAATCCAACTCACGGATAGCATACAGAACTGATTGATTTCGGGCAATTTTCAATTTGTTGCTATTGTTTAGCCATTCGAAGATTAACTCGTGTACGATACACAGTAAACACTTATCCTATTACATTCTCGTATTTTATTTGTTTTTATTTCCATAACCATCTATCTTTATTTTATATATTCGCACTTTTTATAAATCTGTGATATAGAATTGATGCAATATTTTTTACTTAGACACAAACATTTTATAGGAGAAAATATATTTTATCTTGATCTTTAAGAAAGAGGTGATATCATATAAAACTTTTAAATATATAAATTGGTGACAAAAAAAAACTAAAAATATAATTTTCTCTTTATATTGTAATGTATTTACAAACGAGACCTAACTCCACTTAACTCTCAATTTGTGATAAATATTTATTTTCTGAGTTGTATCCTATATGGACACAGAATACAATTCGCTGCACCCAAGCATATTTTGATATAATATATTCATAAGGTTTCGGTAAAAGCACAGTTTCACTCTGGTCATCGTACGTACAAAGACCCTCGTGAATTCTTCCTATTACAATATTCATGTGCAATACGATTACATTATATTACCTGAGGGATACTTTTTGAGAGATGATTTATTCTCCCATTCACTGGATCAATGATAATTCTACACTGCTACCCACATGGGCTTAAAATATAATTCTAACATAACTAGAATTCAATTCATCGACCTTTACATTTTTTTTTTCAAATCCTGTGTTTCATTTAATAAATAATATTAAATATTTCTAATATATAAAGCATCTAACGAGACGTAGCAACCTTGTAGCAACGAAAATTATTTTAATTTTAATTTATATTAAGAATGTTAAGAACCTAGACAAGCAAAGAATAAAGAAATACACTATCAACCTATTTTTTATACCCAGTGGAAATCTCTTAAGCACAACACAATAGTACAATTATATTAGTATCCCAACCATTTTATACTTAAGAAGATAAGTCTAAAGAGTAATTACGTCGTTTATGCTGATCTTAAATCTCATAGTATTACTTTTAGTGACGGACGAATTAACTTTGTAATCCAATATTTTTTATTTTGCGATAGATTTTCGATCGATTCGAAGACAAAGAAGAAACACCAGTTTGTACGCCAAATTCAAACTAAAAATAAAAAAAACTCCGGTTGAAAAAGATTTTACAGAGAAGAGCCGCCAATTTTTTTATATAGTTGTATTTTTTTAAAGGCTCGCACCAGTGAAGGAAAACAATCAGGTAAATTGTGAAACATTGTTACATTTTCCATTCTTGCACATGTCGGTTCGATTATGTAGAAAACCCTGTGAGAAAACCATATTGAATTAATTATTATTGAGTAGTTCTGAGAACAGGTGGTAAATAATTTTAATACCCCTAAGTGCAAAGTCACCAGCAGAACAACATTTGCCGGGTCAGCTAGTAATAAATTAATTAATAAACATATAAATATAAGCTGTAAAACATTCGAAGCTGCTGAAGCGACTAGTGGGAGCACTAGACACGTCGCTAAGTTATAAAGCCTCTGGCAACTTAGCTCTCACCTGAAACTGTTCCCTGAAGTATTTGCTTTCTAAAATTACGATATTCCACCGCCACCGGTATACAATATATTACTAAGCTAAAGGGTAATGTAAAGTTTAATAAATACGTTACTGTAAAGACGGAGCTTTTGATCAATAAGAATTTAAAACAAAAATATGACGTATTGATATTGTAAATTGTCGTTGTAGCAATTATTTGGTTGCGATAAAAAATAAAACGCATTCTATTTATTATTACCTACATAATATTTTATTGTGCCGTTTGTAGGTACAATACTTAAATGGTAACAAAACTAAAGCGATATGTTTCACAAACATTAATTATATATCATTTACAATCGAAAAATGGAATAGAGACCAAAAAATGCCTTTACAGGTAAAAACGTTTTTGATGATAAAAATACGTGTTTGTTTGCTAAATGTGCCAATTGTCCTTTTTCAATGAATTAAGTTAAAACGTTGTTTAAACACCGATGGAAGATGCAAATCGATGATTTAAACTTGAATTGGGATGTGGTCTGGCTTAGTGAGATCGTAAGTGGCGTCTCGTCTCGTCGTGGCCGGCTTATCGGCTTGCCATCAGCTTAGCTGCCGCGCTCCGGACTGGGCTACAGGCTACAGCCTGGCTGTGATTGCTTTTAAGTCATATGTAAATTGAAAAGTTGTCCATTGATCTTAGGATTGAAAGGATAACTATATTGAAATTGAGAGCCCAACTGAGTAAATCTCTGAAAGTATTTTTAATTTTTAAATAGATTGTTTATATCAATTCATAAATTGTTTGGGGGAAAGAAGTATTTGAGGAGGTAATGAGTACATTTGGCTGCAACTCCAAATATGTAAAAAGCATTTGAGTTATAGGTATCTTTAGCACAGCCTTTATCAGATGCTACTTTATTTATTAATTTTAAATGTAAAGATCTAGAGCATCTATCGTTGTGATGGATTGACATAGAGACGACAATAACGAAATTACTGTAAAACTCTACAAATTGTTTTTATAAAAATAATTAAATATGTATGACTTTGATAAGTAATTTTATATCATATCATAAACATATATTGCAATCAAGAGTTTTATACAATTTTTAGATATTTAATTATAAAAGTCCAATTCTGTATCTGAAATGTACGCAATAATGTATGAAAGCATAATTATTTTAAAATTACGTTCATGCCAGTTTCACGTCGTAAACAAAGTTAATTGGTATACAACTGCGTGTAGGCGCCCTTAATCCTGAGTAAGACAATAAACAGTGTACGGGCAGAAACATATTTACTGAAATGTGTTTCTTTCCGTACAGTTAATGTTCAACATGCGGTAGATCAGATCAAAGGAAGTAAAATGTTTTTCTATTGTTGCTATTTTATTTTAAATTTTGTATTCGTACGTTATGTACCGAGTAACCTTATATACAAACACTTGCTGCACTATGAGCAAATAAAAATTCAATGAAACTTACTTACTTAAAAAATGATAATATTCTTTTCTATCATTATTATGTTTCAATATTACAATTATTATAAGTTATATTCATACAATTATTATAAAAAGTTCACAAAGCAAAAAATTTAAATATTAAATTGTGTAAATCCTTGGATCACATAATTAAACCAAAAATAAAGTCAAGCAATCCTCACAACAAAAATACATTTAGAATCAGCAGAGAAAGTAAAGTAATTGCTAAGTCCATGATTACTGCCGGGGTATTTCTTTGCAGAAATCTGAACTTATTGTCGGTTAAATAGCCCGCGAAGCCCAGGGGTTGTTAAGGCGACTTTAAGAAGTCAGTTCATTTGAAAATCACTAGTGCGTGAACCCTGACGAACTACTTGGAAATTCAGAGGGCTTACTTATTGAAACCCACTTTCGGCGTGTTCTCGCCGGCAAATTATTTGTAATTTTCGCGTACCTCAAAAACCTAATTAAGTAGATAGTGATGACTTTACAAATTCAAACGTACTAACTAATTTTACATTCGTGTCTCTATGTCATAACACTTATTATCTTAGGAATAATTTTACTTTCCTTAGAAGTAATTACTTACTTATATAACTACGATAATATTATAAATCCTCAGATTTCCATTATGATAATGTTCTTAACAACTTATTAGGCCGACATCACGCTTGCCTTTATGAAATTATTCTATCACTACCAAATACATCTACGTGATTAATAAGAGTTTTGAAAATACATAACCATTTGTATTTCTGAAGGATACTTTTATATCACGAAAAAGCGGAGCGCCCGGGGCTGGAATCTGAAATCAATTTAACTTGTTTACAAAGCACGCGTCAAATAGACCGAGGAGCCTTTGTGTAAAGACGACCTTAAAAATATTTTAACCAAAGGCTGCGGTCTGCGTGAAATTGTTATTCTTTATAAATTTATATTTGAAATTGTTATTGTTAAAAAATACTATATTTCCTAAAGAAATAATAAGAATTAAACTTTTTATTGAGGCTTAACAAAATACTGATTTATTATTTGTGTATTTTTTAATATCTTTAGTTCAATTTTATAAAAGCACGTCTTTTGTATAAAGATATTTCATTATTTTTGAAAATAATGAAATATCTATTAAATACATAATTGAAAATACGAAAGAAAAATAAAAGATTCACTCAAAACGTGAACGTAGCATCGACGTAGCGTAGCGTTTTACGATCGACATTTTCGATATGAATATTTTAAAACATGAAAGAAAATGATTTGTTATGTTTCGCATAGAATAAACGTTTCAAACACCTAGTGTAACATGTTTATTTCAATATCCGAGAGCAAAGAGTACGGAGAGGATTGCATAGATCTTTAAACTCCGTGGAAAATGGGAGCACCTTGCTTTGTTTAAAATGTTTTATCGTGTTCTTTGCGATGTCGCTCCGTGGGGACCCCGTGATCATGTCGGGTTTTATTTTAATTATTATGGGAGTACTTCCTTATGCAAGCTGTATAAAGATGAACAATTTTACAGATTACAGTTATGTGATGAGTTACGGAATTATTCGTCGTGAATTAAGTAATATTACGTGTTATGTTATATTTGTGTTTGTTTGGAAGCTTTTTGAAAGGGTTTTCCCAAATTTTAAAACTTATTAATACCTATTTCTATGCTAATAAAGGCTTGCCTAAATACATAGCTGCTATTATCCGACAAGCATTACTCTGTGCACCAATATTAACAAAGTAGGTACGTAACGTTAGTCTATGCTGTTTGCGATGTTCTGTGGGGAACTAGTTATGAAATCCGTAGAATATCATGAGAGCGTATAACTTTCATATTTATCCTGTTTACGAGTACGTTATGCGGAATAAATAATCCTTTGCAGCATCCCATCACGACTATGTCAAAGGCATTTCATGCGCTTAATCTATTTATGTTTACTTTGTGGCGAGCGCTCGGAAACTAGTGGGTTTTAACCATTTAATTATAACTGTTACAACATTCCATTCCACATTTGAAATAATATATTCGTTTAGTTCGTATTGAAACAAATAGTATTCAATATTTACCGTGTATAATTGAACGTTTTGCATTAAACAAACTTTGGATCTACAGTTGCAATACAATAATTAAAACATAAATTATGAACATTCAAGTTCAATAAGTATAAAATATAAAATTATACTAATATTCAACGACTGTAGAACCTTTTCATTTTATAACTGCTGTTAAATATAAAATTTAATAGTAATAATAACTTTTGTGACACTATTTTCATTATATATTTATTGAATTGTAGAAGAGCAAGATAATCAAGGAAATTAGGGATTGAATAGTGCCTTAACTTAATTTTGCCGGGTCTCCGCTTACAATCAAAGGTTATTGGTAAATTCTAATTCGATATATAAGCCCGTCCAATCAGGATATCGATTAGATGATCCCTTGAATGGCCTTACATAGGGAATTTATACAGCACCTGATGGAAGGTTCATCTGCGTAAATTTACTTAAGTACTTATATATAATCTCGTTGAACTCGTATGATGTTTAAGGGTACCGATCTCACATATAGATTATTTCTTAAATATTGTATATCGTTTAGGTATTACTAATCTACAACAAATAGAGTAAGAATATAAGTTAAGTAATGAATATAGATTATCACCTTAACTCTTTGATCGGATGTAGGTATAGTGAGTAGCAATAGAAATAACTTTGAGCAAATCTGCGAAATACAAATCGTATAATTTTGCCATGTTTCTATACTGTGACTTCATGAAGCGTACCCAACTGTCGTCGGCAACTTTGATGGGATCTTTGGTGATTTGTTTGTACAAATAGAATTCATTTTGCTACGAACAAAAAATCTTTGACGTGACTGAAATGAAAATCCGACGGTGGAAATTTTGTTTTCTTTTACTAAGCTCCTTTCAAACGCCACGTGCTTTATATTCCTGTACAAAATATGAATAAGATAATGTTATTTTCCTGTTTCTATATACTTGCAGGTTTTCATAGGCTGTTATTTTAAATATTGATTTTTCATTTTCCTGATACTTTTGTGAAATGAATTGCATTTTTATTTTCATTGTTAAAATATGAAGAACCAAATTGCGCCTAGAATGGCGTAAATTAAATATTGTACCTTGTTATGCCATATGCCAATTACTTAGCTCCCTAGCTCCTACTAACTTTGAAGTCAACTCATAACATTGATATTTAAAACAGCGCTGCACCTACTAAACTTAAATAGAGACGTTAGTTACCTTAAAAAAATAACTGTAATAATTATCAATTAAATAATATCTAATACTAAAATATATGGCGACTTGTTGCGCCCCGTCCATTGCGAACTTTATATGGATGAAAATATCTTACCGCAGACACTATCAAACGCAATAAATGTCTCACTTTACGACACGTTAGCTCTACCCGTCATTTCCTTGGAAAATATTTTACTTCACGCAGACGACGCTGTAATAAACTCAGGAGACAGGTGCGACCCGTTTAATTTCTTTAAAAGTAACGAATTCGGTTCCATGTCTAATGAGAAGCTAAAGTTATGACGTCATTTACATCCCTCGTAAAAATTTGCAGTAAAGTTTAGAAGTTGTCCGTTTTGAGAGCGCTAAACGTTGAAGTAATATTTTGTTGCAATGGCATTGAGAATCTAATGCTATTGTTTTATTTTTATATTTATATTAAATGAACTAGAAGCTTAGTATAAATTTAAATAAACATTTTAAAATAAAATAAATACGTTGAAATATTCAAGGTGTTTAATCATCCATTGTAGATAAATAAACTTGCCCGATATCCATATTTTTTCTTCATAATTAATTATTCCACAATTTTCCGAGGCCGAAATCGCAAATTAATTTATCGCAGCGCTATATTGTACCTCATTAATATCGGCTCAGCATTCAGCAATCCCAAGAATCAGATCTGTCGATGCCAATTATAATAACATAACATATCCGATTACGGTAATACGGGG
This sequence comes from Colias behrii, assembly GCA_029959065.1. NCBI lineage: Eukaryota > Metazoa > Arthropoda > Insecta > Lepidoptera > Pieridae > Colias > Colias behrii. The sequence goes on from JARWMC010000013.1 coordinate 5,574,918, forward strand.
AATACACCCTTGTCTATATTCCATAGTATACAGACACGAGAGAGTAATTAACACAACATATAGCCATAACTTAGCAATTTGTATGTTTATTCGTATTTTAAAACGCAATCTCGGAGCTAATTTTGTTGTGGAGGGTGGATAGAGCCGGGTGGATCGCCTCGGGGGAGGAAAATCATTCTTTTCTTCAGTTATTTACTGTGCCGGCGACAGTGGACAATGAGGGGCTACGTGACCGATCACAATACTCTTTGATTAGCAGTATATAAGAGCGAAACTAGTTCTCGTTGCTCTTTTTTGATATGGGCCAATTTCATGCTTCATTTCAGCAATATTTCACCAATTCAGGCATTTATTAAAAATGGCTTTTCCGTGAGAGATTACATTGTTAGCCGTATATTTTTATTCTTATTCATATCTATCGATGTAATCATGTCTTTATCTTTCAAACGAACGATTACTTCTATCTTTAATACATAAACGAAAAGTTCCAGAATTATATAGAATTGCGGTGCATTTGACTAACAAGGTAAGCAAGGCCTGAGCGGATTACACGAATTTAATTTACTAGACTGCTTGTTTAAATGGAGCGGATAGAGTATATACCGCTGCGGTCGTATCCATACTCCATAGACAAGCTAGATGCAAATGCAATATCGTACATAATAAGACATACGTACCCTCAATTCCGTACAGTCTAATTTGTGTAGAACATTCAAACCAAGGTCTTGAATTTCATTAAATTTTCGCGAGGAAGAGATTTTCTTTATTGATTAAAATTTGACAGCGCCATTGTGAAGGGATTATTTTTTATTACGGTCAGATTCTCACACTTGATGGTTAACTTTTATGATGGGTACATCAGCAATTTTTTTTAGATCATTTTCGGTAATGGAAGGGAAACTGATAATCATCGACGTTAGCTTAATGAAACTCGTTATTACTGAATTTTATTTAGATGTTACAAGTTTATCCATGTGAGTTTTATACTCTACATTATATGCCATAATACAATAAATTGTGGCATATTCAATGATCGATATAGTTGAGAAAGCAATAACTTCTAAAGTAACATTTTTAAAAGTAAAGTAAATATCATCTATCCTCGCTCCTAGAATTAACATTTCATCTTAATCCCACGCCTGTAAGACACCAGTTTGAACTACGACCTTTCCGTCAAACCCACGCTTCGATATTATTTCTTAGATCAAAATCATAGGTAATTGGGTTGTTAAACTGAAACAGTGTGAAAATAAATGCACATACAAAATGCTCTCGAGGGTATCTCTATAAATAAACGTAACTTACGAGAAAACATATTTAATTCACTCTGACATTTGACACTTGACTCATCGATACATCTATCCTTGATATAATATCCTTTATTTATGGAATTCTCTCCAAATATCTCATTCTTTGACATTTAAGAAAGGGGATTGAAAAAGTGCTACATTACCAATAAGTGAAGTTGAATTATAGAGAGCTGCTGTTTCGAGTGCTCTACGAAACAAAGCAGGGCACAATTATAGTACACGAGAAAAGCATTATAAGCAAATGGTTTACCTTCCTTTATACTATCCAGAGCCACTTTAATACGAATAGAAGTTACGCTGAGCATTTATGCGATTTCTTTTCCACTTAACGTTACCCAGGCCACAATCTCAATCTGAAAGAACTCCAATAAACAGGAGCTATGAAATAGAAACAGTGAACTCTGGAAACAATATGAAGTTCAAAAGTAGGCAACGTTTGCTCGCCTTCATTAACTTTAACTATTCACTAAGGGTTGTGCAGCTGTTGAGGAACAATCCTGTTAATGTCCGTAAAGAATTCATGGCGCACAATGCCCAAGTAATCCCCAAATTTACACAACTCAAACACTTTCCCTTATTTTTATAGGTACACGTTAAATGCGTGAGTATGGAAAATATACAAGATAATGACCCTACACCAACATCATTAATATAAGTCGACGGGTGAAAGGCTATTTGGTTTAAGCGACATTTTTTTAACTTTACAGGAGAGCCAATTAAAAGATTTTTTTTTGGAAAAAAATTCATAACTTGTAAAATAATATAGAGATACAGAAGTGAATTGACTTATAAGGTCTTAATTATCAATAGCCATAATAATAATGTAGTCCTACGCAATAAAAACTAATATGAACCAAAATAGCTGTCACTTAATACAAAATGCTGTAATCCACTTTATTATAGAATCGGGAAAAAAGACTTAAACAACAATATCACAGGTTATTAGATTCAGGAAAAATGCTTTAAACGACACATTTGACATTATTCAGGGAATGCATAATTGATTTAAACGACATTATATTCAAATCTTAGTATGTGGCTAGTTAGTGTAACGGCCAATCATGTGTCACCAGATTTCAAGAAAAAACACTGAAGTGACAATGCCTCGAAAAAACAATGGGTTTATTTCCCGTTTGATGACAAGACTAACAGTTAGTTGGCAGATAAAACAAAATTTAAAATGGACCATTATTAAAAGTTATAGTACGATAGGACTAATATGATGTAAAAATGAAACAGTAATTTTCGAATCTCTTTTATTGAACTTTGCAACAGTAAAGCTTTATGGGTTTAACACTTACTACATAATTTACGCAATCAGTCTCAAGGTCTAGAAATTTTAACTATAATTTGTATTGTTTTTGTGTTATAATTGGTATATAAATTGTATTTTTTGGTTGTTTGTATTATTGATTGATGTACATATCAATTTTCCTACGTACAAAAACGAAAGTATGTCATAATAGGGATATAGTGTTAAATTACAATCATAACGAATATATGAGTGTTATTTCAGTTAGTTTTAAATTACTTGAATTCAGTTATTTCTTAATTTAATTAATGCAGTAGGACATAGTAGACTGGCTATTGTTTTGTTTGATGTTATTTCTTTATTTAACTTACAGATACCTATTAACCATGGAGACACATAGACAGAAGTATTATAAACATAAAATAAAAAATATTTCTGATAATAACAACACTACTGATGAAGCTTTGGATGAAATAGATAAAGAGCAACAAAATTCATTCCAAAAATACAACATGAAAAGTCGATTATCAGTAACATTATTAGGAAGTTCTTCATACCATAATCAAAATCAAGAACTTATGGTTAATTCTGATCATTTTATGCAACACAGTATTTTGAATAATACATTGATTTACGTACTGAGAGGTATTGATGATTTATGTGCTGAGGTATGTTTTGGTTTATTTTTGGAATGAATTTTGTTGCTCTTTAACTATTTCATCCAAAGCTTCATCAGTAGTGTTGTTATTATCAGAAATATTTTTTATTTTATGTTTATAATACTTCTGTCTATGTGTCTCCATGGTTAATAGGTATCTGTAAGTTAAATAAAGAAATAACATCAAACAAAACAATAGCCAGTCTACTATGTCCTACTGCATTAATTAAATTAAGAAATAACTGAATTCAAGTAATTTAAAACTAACTGAAATAACACTCATATATTCGTTATGATTGTAATTTAATACTATATCCCTATTATGACATACTTTCGTTTTTGTACGTAGGAAAATTGATATGTACATCAATCAATAATTACAAACAACCAAAAAATACAATTTATATACCAATTATTACACAAAAACAATACTTACAATATATTTTAATTGCCTGCTAACCACTATAAAGCGCGCGAAAATGGCGCACTCTTGCTTCTTCTGTCACTCAACGTTGATTGAAACGCCCGCGCATTGCAGGTCGGTACATAAAATATCTGGACACATCGGGATAACCAAGTAAAAAAAACGTTTTAAACGACTTATGTTTAAATGGACATACTAAAATTTTACTGTTCAAATGACGAGATTAACCAAAATATAGTTTTGTGAAACTGTTTTAACATCCATATTAAAAACTGTATTATTGTTTTATGTAACATATTGCAAATACAATAGTAGGATGTAATGGTTCATGTGACAAAGATTTCCAAATTTATCAATAAGCAAAAATAGTTTAACTCCATATGTTACTATACGCGAAAGCAGGCAAAACAGTTCAAGCGCCATACATCATCGTATTTAGCAGAAGGAACAATGTCTTAAGCGACGCGAAACTATTTAAAAGTGGAGGCAAAAAAAGTTTAAGATCCCATTTAATAAAATTGAGTTGCAAGAAAAACGCCTTAAGTATCGTTGTTATTAAAAGTAATGGCAGGAAAAACAGCTTAATTCATATTATCGGTGAACTATATATGTTCATATCCAGTACTTAAAAATTATGTCATATTTTATGTCGGATCATACACATGTTTTGAGACATCGATGGAAAATCAGGGATGTATCAAGCGACAAAAAAGTGCTCCGATTGACATGAAACTAGGTTCATTCGACGCAGAAAAATTCGCTGATTCCGAATATGTATATATCTCTATTTCGACCATAGTGTCGCTTAAACCAAATAGCCTTTCACCCGTCGAAGTATTTATTAGTATTTTTATCGTCCAGTATTCAGGAATATATGGACGATAAAAACCCATGGAGGGTTGTCCCGTAAAAACCACAGGACAGTTCTTTGGCATTTTATTATAATATATGATGTTACATATGTATTTTGTAAAATTAAATTGTAAAACTGACATGATTTAAAAGAGCAACTATGGAGTTTCTTGCCGGTTCTTCTCCGTAGATACTGCTTTCCGAATCGGTGGTAAATTTTAAAATATGTAATGACGTTTCAAAAGTGCTTCTATAAGAAGTCTAATTGAATAAATAAATGTTTGAGTTTGAGTTTGAATTATGATTATTAATATTCAAGGAAGAAAACGTGATAATACGCTCAGTGCTCATAGCAGAATTTCTATGCTACGTTTTTAGCCCATACTTCCATACATACTTCACGGTCAATTAAATGAAAGAAACTCTCCACTTTGATGTACCGCCGACCTGGAACTAATTACAATCAGGCGCGAACGACCCTTTTTCCCTTGGCTTCAGGTCCTTAAGGAGCAGTCAACGCTTATTGCTAAAGTTATTTTCCGACGACCGTAAACTTTTACGGCTTTTTAATGAAAAAAATAAAGACGAACTAATTTGGATGGTAACTGCTTTAAAAATAAAATATAAATGTATGTTGTTACCTGCTTGGTTGTAGAAATAATTCATTAAATGCTACATAAGCCGATAATCCAACGATATATCATTATAAATTTCCTGTTTAACGCCTTTCTTTATGCATCAAAGTAACTACACTGACTTTGATGTATGAACCCTGGAGCTAAGAAAAACTAAAGAAAATTTTAATTAAAGCGCTGGACAAGAGTCGAGCTAAATGAAGCGATCGTTTATATTGTAAACTTTCCTCGACCACTTATAAAAATTAGGTATATAAGACTAAAATGCTTTATGTTGGTAACAAGTAACAACCACTAAACATTATAGGGTTGGTAGAAATATTAAGTAACACTGAATTATAAATAGGCCGATATAATTAGAATAGAAAGCTCTTCCATTATTCAAAACAAACAATTATGTTACCAACAATAAATTACGCTTTGAAATTATAGCATTAATAATTAATATAGAAGTGTTTTATGAGAAGGTACACTTGAACATTAGATACATTATCACATCATCATTAAAGTATTGGAATTCATTTTCTATTTTCTTTATTATTTGTTAAACAAAGAATGTGTTTGAATAACATCTCCGTCACAATATTTCTGGCAAAACATGGAAACTTGCTCACTATCCGAAGAAAATGATCAAAGCAAAAACGAGCGCTTCATACTTTGCTAGGAGGCCGGGAATTCACTTAGAATTTAATATATTTCATATTACTAACTTGAAAGGAATACTACACCAGACAGGCACCCTGTCAAGTCTCAAGCCTCGTCTCTCATACCACAAAAAATCGTTTTAAAGCATATTTTATTGACGAAGAACATTTTAAATTTTTAAATTTTTTAACGTATAAAAAAGATTGAAGAGAAAGGCTTGGATCCGGAAAAGTGTATTTAATTTCCTTTCTGTAACGAATATTAAAGATTTATCTGGAAGCATCATCTAATATAAATTGCAAATTCTAATTAAACGTGTTTTTGTTGAACTTTCGTAATACGTACTTTTATTCTTATTTCTCGTTGTATTTTATAAAGATTTTAATTAAATGAAGTTACCATTTAATTAATGTTCAATTATATGGTCTGATGCTCGTGTTTCCGCAGTGGGAAATGAGCAGACATACAGCTCACCGCAGCGTGACCTAGTTTGTCTGGAAATAGGTCATGCTCGTGCTTTAGTGACAAGGAACTTCCATATTCCAAGAACAATTAATTCTTATGCTTAATAACGATCCGAGCTAATATCTTTAACCATTAATTGAATTCGTTATTGTTTATATATTAGTTTTTGTTGGTTATTAATTAATAAAACATCTATGGAATGACACACATAGAGTGACGATAAATCAATCGAAAAGTATTGTATGTGTATCGTAACATTCTATAAAACAACCAAAATTGACATGAACACGAACACTCAGACGATAAAATACAAGTAAAACATTAAAATAACCGAAAAACAGAATCAATCGTAGCCATCCACCGTGTATGAATTTTAACAGGTTTTCAGCTGGTTTGATCTGAATGCAAAGAGCACAATAAGAGAGAGAGAGCCGCTTTTGTTAGCGGCGTGTTCCGATATCCGAACGAAATATATGTATGTATAATGTTTTACGATACGCTCCTTGTGTTACGGGGACTTGACGTATGACGACTCTTTTGTTGAGGCAGAAGATTATTGTGAGTGCGTTGGTTTGTGCAGATTTATAATGAGCATATACTTCGAAAATATGCATTTCAACCATTGAACTACCTGGATTATAAATAACCAACTAAAGATGAATTCAACAATTAAAATGTAAACGTTAAGTTTTAATTATGAAAACCAATTGAATGTAGACTGTTTAATAATTGTAACCTAGAAAGCGAATAAAAAACGTTAAGTTAATTTAACACTAAGTGAATTTAAAAATCCTCATTCAAAGAATTCAGCATAAATAGTAAATAGTCCGTTGACAACATACCTAGCAATCTGGAACATTAAATATACTGTGCCACGGTCGGCCTGAATTCACGAATACCTTGAATTGTATAATGCAAGCTATCTGCTGGAAGCTGTAAATGAGCGGAACAATTCACCTACATAGATCTGTGAGTAATTAAGTTATGCAGTTAACATGATGGTTTGTGATACACTTTGGAATGCTCAGTAATTGCATACAAGTAAATCGTGAAGTGCTGTGTACATCGCCTGTGTCACGAGGTACTAGTTGAGTAATTGGACAATCTACTAACGTATTCATTTTAAAGCGCAATTGAATATGAAACATTTATGTAAAATAATGGTAATCTTCAAATTGAAAACATAAACAATTTATGAAAGACCTACTTAATTTATTCCAATGAATAAAGAAAACTATAAACCATTCCAACATCTATCAATATAGACTACTACTATATGCTGGAATGGTTTATAGCAACGACGTCATGTTTATAGTTTAGAGTGTATTTATTCTGTCGGAACATTTTATTATTCATTAAGTTGTACACAAATCATTAGATACGCCTCTGTTTACAAATTTATTTCTGAGACCAATAAAACGGAGACAAGGATTAGGGACCCAAATCATTCTGTACCTCTTCAATAAGCCCATTTGTATTCGCCAATCCCCTGAATATATCAATTCAATAGGTAACTGTTTAAATGGTTAATTCCAAATGTTCGTAACAGCTAATCAGCCAAGCGCATAGTTGTTATCTAGTATGTAAAATGAGCATTCCTGAATTTCAGATTATGTGAACGTGTCTGCACTTCAACCTAATCTACTCTAGAGAAAGTTATTCCAAACTTTGTGTAATAAAACTAGTACAATAGACGCTGATAAAAAATAACATTATCTCTTTCGATAGTAGGAGTAAGTTTCAAATTCAAATATTTTTATTCATGAATATGGGTACAATTGAGATCTTAGACAAATAGTAGTCCCGCCATATCCTGCCTGTTAGGCATATGAACTTACAAATACATATTACTACTACAATTAAGCAAATAATAATTTTATCCTAAAAGTCCAAAACTACATATATAGTTTAAATTTAATTCAAATACATTATTAAAATAAATATAAAGTAATAAGTTAATAGTTATATAACAATTAACAATTATAACTTATGTCGAGTGATTTACTATAATAACATTTTTGTATTTAAAGGTCTTTTAATTTACATTTGAATTTAATTATACTTCCTATTTCTTCGCCTTATGGTAGATTAATAGTCAAATGCCATGCAAGTACCATGCAAATGCATAAAACTTGCATGGCATTTGCATAGCACTTGCATGGAATTTGCATAGCCCTTGCATGGCATTTGTATAGCCCTTGCATGGAATTTGCATGGAATTTGCACGTCATTTGAATGGCATTTGCATGGCACTTGCATGGAATTCTCATAGCACTTGCATTGCATTTTTATTTGCATGAAATTTGCATGGCATTTGCATGGAATTAGTATGTCATTTGAATGGCATTTGCATAACTATTGCATGGCACTTGCATGGCCATTTGTAGTTTGTATCCATTTGCCTAATTTTAAGATAAATTTTGTAATGTTTTTGGCTGTGGTTTTTGGCAATAAATTTATTTTCTTTCTTTCTTTCTTTCTTACATAGTTTTCTTTACTCTCTGAACATGACACCACCAAGATACAATGACCTTCGGCCAACCAAGCCTCGATCAGTCTCTTTCGTCTGGTTGTCCACAATTTTCTAAATAACTCTGTTTTTACCTGCAAATATAAAGAAATACATTATAAAGTTAATAATTTATAAGTCTGTTAGATTATTTTTAAAATCTCAATATAATATTTGTAAAAAATAAATGAAACAGTTACAACAAAAAACTTACGTAGTTGGTCGCGCGGCATATGTACGTAGACCGCGAATTTTGTGGAGCTCCTGTTGCACTACCACGCGCACCCGACTCTTCGCGCTGAACTGAGTGCATGCGGCAAGCGGCAATTATTCAACTTAGAGTACACGAAGGATGAAATAACTGGAGCTATTAGATTTTTAGAAGTTTGCAATTTTGTATCACTGGATTACACGTGTAGACCACGCGACTACTTACGACGATTTAGTGATGCGTTTTTTATAGTTAGAATGATTTAAGAGGAAGGTTTTTAGTATATGTAATTTATTATTAGTAGATAAAGCGGGCAAAGCCGCGGGCGGAGAGCTAGTATTACTGTATTATGATTTTCAAACGTTTCACTTTAGACTTACAAATATTTTTATAGGCACTGTTTTATTCGAAGGCATGCCTATTTTCAGGCTTTTTAGAACGTTTATTATTGTATATACCTGAAGCGACGAAGGGTCGCTAGTATTATTTAAAAATTTAGCTTTCAGTTCAAAGGATTAAGCTCGTTTCATTGTGAAAATTTCAAACTTTTATATTGCTGCGGGTATTATAGAATGTTGAATTTTTTTAAAGGAGGCAAGTATGAGTTTATTTTAATTTCGCATATAATATATTTCATATTGAAGTATATTTTAAGAATAGTGTTAGGTATTTGTCGAAATTATTTGAATCCCAAACATGTAGGTAGCTAATAAAAAACTTAAAGAGTAAAAATGTTACAAATAGCATGCTTGCGCCATTATTAAATAATCATCAACAATCAGGTTTGCATAAATTAAGTACATTGAAGAGCCCTTGTATTTATTGAGTTCCTAAGCCCTGCAGGTTACTCGATGGCGAGGAGCATATGAACGGTTCAATAAGCAAAGCTCGTATTGAATAGGTTCAAATATATGGTCAGACGTTTACTGGCCAAAGCCGAATTGCAATCTTCGTGTTCAATACGATGCCATCATATACCAGATCGGATGTACGTTAGTTAGGTCACGCTCCCGCTATCCGTAAAGCTTGAATCACGTCTTCACTATTTGCTCTGCGCTTTTCGCACTAAGGTACAGATGAAAGAAAATTCTAGAACAATAGAGATATAACACCGTATTGGGTAATGAATATAAAATAGCGCTACATTGCTTTCCTCGAAAATTGGCTTTGCATATACTAGTAATCGCTTTTTAACGACCTTTTTAGTGTACACGCCAGTTAAATAAGCGCACAATCTTAAGCAACTACGAAACAAAAAGCGGGCTAATATAAACTTGTAGTCGCTTAAAATTGTGTTATAATGTAGTTTAATAGGAAAAAATATGTATATAGTATCTGTATGAATTAATTATTTGATTAAATAAATGTTTATGTTGGAATCAATCAATGACAGTAGGTTATAGGACTCAATTTTTCAATACTTCTTATAAAATCTATAACACAATTCAGTTTAGCTATATAAATTTAAATTCAAAAAAGTATACGAGAACTGAAACTCCCACTACTGCTTATGCATTTTATTAATGCAAGACTGTCATCTTAAGGATAGTTTACGTCGGTAACTTTGCTAAACAACTCAGAAGTGGCATAGTAAAAGAAGCGACGCTTATAACTAAAATAAGTTTGGGAAGTTCGTCGAATAACTTCGGTAAACACAAATTGGATTAGTTATGTTTACCTTCACGCGTTTTCGGGTTTGATTATATTTTATCGATATTAATATTATTAACGAGATTGAAGATAGAGAATAACTTTCAGATATTATTTTATAACGGTATGATGACAGATATATTACGTGACCTTATCTAGAACTATCAAGGATAATCTGTAAAATGAGTAGGTTATTTAAATTATACATTATTTTCATTATGAATTCGAAGTTGGTATGGTTCTGAACTCATGTGATGTCTGTTGCTCTACCTATTACAAACTTATGACATACATTAGTATCGCTGTAAATTTACTAAATATTAATTTAAATTTCGTACAATGATTGATCTATTTGGATATTACAGCGTTCATTACTTCTGGTAACTTTTTCGGCAGTTTGGAATTTTAGTCGATCGTTATTCATTAAATTGCGTCACTATTAGAAATTAGCAGTTCTGGTGAAATTCAGTCTTTGCTTTGTTTTAAAGCTATGTAAATTGAAACTTAGTAGAATAAAATAGTAAATATACATCAGTCTGTTAGAACTCAGATTTACTCATTGAATAACTTTTCAAATGGGAACCAACATACAGTCAAAATAAATATTTACACAAAATGCCTAATGAATATTCAAAAATGAACACCACAAATCATGGATCAATATGGACGATCAGTAAATAGCAAATAACGATGCAAATGTGATTACGGCTCGTTTCAATTTGGGGGTACATAATATAATCATGTAAACATTAATGTTATTAACCTGATGTTTTAAAGTTTAAACGCTACGCCTCTGGCAAATAACGTAAAATACTCCAAGTTAATGAACAACAATTTTAAACGCATGAAATTATTAATTTGTTTCCAACTGGGTCAAAAGCATGTTAAAATCCACTTAATTAATTCGATGCTGTTACCGAGTTCGTTTTCGTTTTAAAGTGCTCGCTAGACCCTTAACCGTGACCTAGCTGACGTGTAGAAACGCTTTTAGTTTTTTATAGGCATATTTAAGCTTTATCTTTTTAGCGCTTTGCGCTATTATTCTCATATAATATAAAAAATAGTGAAGAATAATCGTTATTTGAATAATGTGATTTCTTATTAATATGAGTAGTTGTATATTTATTTTTTATCTAGGATTCTCCAGACTAATAAAAACTATCTTTTCGATAACAGCAAACTCATTTATATTTCTATGCAGCAAACATATCCGCTCTACGTTATGAAACGAAAGTATTCTGATTTTTAAGATAGAGTCTGCAAATTATAATACTTATCACTCTTATTAAACTACTAGGTTTCCGCCCGCGGCTTCGCCCGCGCAGTCAAAGAAAAACCCGCATAGTTCCCGTTCCCGTGGGATTTCCGGGATTACATCATTTTCCCGGGATAAAAAGTAGCCTATGTCCTTTCTCGGGTATCAAAATATCTCCATACAAAATTTCATGAAAATTGGTTCAGTAGTTTAGGCGTGATTGAGTAACAGACAGACAGACAGAGTTACTTTCGCATTTATAATATTAGTATAGATTTCATGTATAACTTTGGTGTTTCTACACCGATTTACATGATACTTTTTTATTGAATAGGTAATAATGTTAACTTTTTTTAATTAGGGATGAGTGAGAGTGTTGTAAACGTAAGAGTAGACAAATATAATCAGAAAGCTCCGAATTGCTAAGCTATTGAAGTTTCACGTGTTATTGTGAGTCAATTTTAAAAGATAGACATATATGCTGTCTAGAAATTTATTTTTATATAATAATAATAATAATTTAAGAACATTTGTGTCGTACATGATTTCTATGTAGCTTTAACCATTAAGACTGCACACGCGACGGAAGCTTAAACAACAATGGAGTAACTTCTCCCGTTTTCCCAATATTTCCCTTCACTGCTCTGCTCATATTTATCGTAGCGTAAGAAAAAGTATACTATAACCTGCCCAGGAGTATGAAGAATAATTGTGCCAAATTTCGTTAAAATCCGTCGTGTAGTTTTTGTTTCTATAACGAATATACAGACAGACAGACAGACAAAAATTTTACTGATTGCATTTTTGGCATCAGTAGCGATCCCTTATCACCCCTTCATAGTTTTTTTTTTTTTATGTATTTCATGTACAGAATTGGCCTCTCTACAGATTTATTATAAGTATAGATTACACAGACGCCAAAAAAAATTTAAGAGTATCAATAAAGTATTTCCACAAAATATTAAGCTAAGCGAGAATGTGTATAATGAGTAACTTTCTCGGAGTTATAGCTAATAAGCGGGAAATTTCCCCACAGAGTGAGGAGTAATAATTACACTTAATTAAAATAGCACAGTTCCTAAGTCTTCAGAAATTCAGAACTTGATTTCCAATTAAAATGACGGGGAAGATAATTCCGTTCCACGGAACCATAACTCTTATTATATCCCTTTTTATTAACTTTGCTTTTGTATTTAATTGGCAGTTATCAGAATTAACAGTTTAAAGAGTCATCGTCTTTATAAAATGGAATACCTACTTGTAAGATGCGGATCAATCGAAGGGGAAAAACAAACTCTATACATAAAATAATAACAATTATTCATTTCACATTACTAACTACACACATAATATTATAATACATTATATTTGTGTACTATCTACATAATGATAATGAAACACAGCTTTATTAAAAACTAGATTTCCGCCCGCGGCTTCGCCCGCGTTTTCAAAGGAAAACCCGCGTAGTTCCCGTTCCCGTGGGATTTCCGGAATAAAACCTATCCTATGTGTTAATCCAAGTTACCCTCTATATGTGTGCTAAATTTCATTGTAATCGGTTCAGTAGTTTTTACGTGAAAGAGTAACAAACATCCATACATCCATACATCCATACATCCATACTTACAAACTTTCGCCTTTATAATAGTATTAAGATACTTTTATTTATAATACGAATTCCGCAACGATAGATGGATATCAATATTGGCATTTTTATGACCTCTTCAATTTCGGAATAAAAAAAAATAAAAACACGCAGGCGGAGCCGACGGCGGAGTCTAGTTGAAACTAAAAGTGAAAAACAAATTGAGAGCTCACCGATAAAATAAAAAGCTAGACTTGTTTAGTTTTGGAGAGCAAATACGATTCACCAGAGCAATGAATCGCGGAAACGAATTGAGACCGATTTTGCTATCGTACTCGTATATGTCGGTCGAAATTAATTTAGTCGAAAGCCACAACAGATGTCGACCATTCATCAACTATTCGCATAGAAAGATTTTGAGGTGAGCTGCTCTTATTCATTTATTTACCTACCGTTTATTAAAATTTTCATGTCCACCAACTTTGCGATGAATTTTTCGCTTCAATGGATGTTCAAAATCAAATTAAACAATAGGAAAACTCTTTGAAGTATTCAATAACAATTAGTATACTATAGGAAATATATACCGAATCAATTTTACCCCGTTTCCAGTAATCGCATTGCTTATTCGTCTTTATAAATATTTTAATGGCGAAATTAACGCTAAAACCAATCACGTTCGAGTATAACTAGAGACCGAGGACTAATTATTTGCGAGCGAGAGCTTGAAAATAATTCAAATGCTTGACGGAGGCGTCCCTATTAAATAATTCATCAGGCTCACGTGACGTCACAGCTGGGATAGAGAAGTCGGGAGTATAGAAACAGCAATACGTACACGACGGATAGCTCTATGATTTAATTTATTTCACTCTGGTGGACCTGCCGCGTCGTATCAAAGAATTTCACATATTTGATTTTATAAATGATGTCTTTTACCTTACTTCATATTTTTAAAGCCCATTTTCGTGTATATGATGATAAGATTTGAACGGGAAATCGATCTTCGCGAATAGTAGTCTGACGCTTGGACTTTTACGATGTGTCATAAAAAAAAACTTATTAACGAGCGTGCTGGGTAAGTTATGCTATAAACTACGTTAACGAGGCGTCTACCTTTGACATAATTTTTTATGATAGATTGAAATCCATTTGCGTCAAAGATAGCTTGTTTAATTTAAATGTGTTAAAATTATCAATGTACACAATATTATGCATTTTTATTTTTGAGAATAATTATTTGTAGCATTTTATAATAATTCCAACTTTACACAAAAAGCCTAGATGTTAATAATTCCAACTTTACATAAAAAACCTACAGTATAGTTAGTGGAAACCCAAACGCATCTTTCGACTCTCCTTTTATTCAAATTGTATAATACTGGTAGACTTTGTACTAATATCATTGCAGTTTGTTATGAAGATTTAAATACTTAAAAACATTGGTGGGAAATGTAGATCTGGAATATAATATTCCTATCACTGGCTTTATTTTTCTCACGTAAGCGCTAGATGCCCTGTATCAAATATCATAGAAAAACGACGTCGCTGACGATTTGTCTTGACAATAATTAATTGGTGGTATCATTTTCTTACTTGTCACCTGAAGAAAACCGCGCCAATACGCTTCAATTTGTTACTGAGAATTACAGATATTATGGTTTTCAACACGTGCTTTCGACTTCCTGTTATCTCGCGAGCATGGAAACATTTTCCTTTCAAGACATTTTTTTAATTCTATATATCTCTTATTAGTCTATGATCACATAATCAGATATTCAATTCAATTACTTACAAAGTTCAATACCCTCAATCGAATTAGATTAGAAGGTTCGGGCAGGTTGACGGTATAAACTGTTATTTTTACTTCATACACGTATTGAATAGTACACTTGTAGTACACAAATGCAAACAATACGTACGCAAATCAATCAATTTGAGTAAATTACATGTAAAAGCATTGTTTTATCCATGAATAATGTTGAAATACGCATAATAAGTCTAGTATCTACTAGTTCTGAGTTTTTTTTAACAAAAACGACAGTAAAATTATTTTTGTTATTTTTATTTGTGTTCAATAAAGTTAATAATGATATCCCGATATATCCAAAATATTATAAATATTGAACATTCTGTATAATTTATGATGACGGTAACAACAATATCGATTCTAGATTAATCTAAAAGCAAATTTTATATTCAGTAGCTAGGTGTGATAAAGTAGGTAATAAAAAAGATAATAAGCGTTCATTGCCTGTGGAGCATCGATCGGAAATAAAGGCTGTCGTTTTCAGTTCGTAGATACGTAAATTTTATTATTATTATGTATTATCGAATGTTCCGTTAGTGTTGCGATCGTAAACACGAATGAAATTTGTGTTTTTCTCAATTCATTGAGTGAGGAATTTTTGGATATTTTTCATCATAATCATAATAATTAACCATAATTACAAAGTCTCAGTCGCTTCTTATTAAAGGTTCTGTTGTTGGAAGGTGTAATCTTACCTTTAGTTACTATAGAACTTGAACGCAATTCATGTAATATGAATTGAGAACTTTAACCAACATCACACCCAGTGCCAATGCTATTACTGTGTCGATGATATAGAGCTATCTACACTGGTCATCAAAAAAATCGACCCACCTGCATTTTTACGGAAAATTGCGGTTTTCTCACAAACTAAAGAAAAAATTTGTTTGTAAACTGAACTGATTAATTAAACTTGCATATTTACACGAATGTAAACACATAAAATCATTAACATCATTAAAAAAATTGTCAATTTCGAATAAAGATTAAACTCATCAATTTTCAGCTTTTTCTTTATTTTATTTCAAATGCAGTTTATTTTTTAACCATGAAACTTATGATCAAGTTTCTTTAGAATTTATACTCAGTACTTTCTCCTCTTTCTGGAATGATAACCTGCGTTCATCATTTTAGAGAAATAATCAAGATTTTGATGGTGTCTTGAGGAATTCGTTACCATTCTCACCTCATGGCGGTTTTCAGGTCTCCTATTGTTGTAGGGGCTGAATTACAAGCTCTAAGCTTTATTTTTTAACTGTCCCACATGTGCTCTGTAGGTTTCAAATCGAGACTTTTTGCAAACCAGAGTGTAACTCTAATACGGACCTCTTCTAAATACTGGTTCACGATTCGCTCTACGTGTTTCCGAGCATTATCATGCATAGACTCAAAGTTTTTGCAGATACAGCCGGCATATTACACGGTATGATAGTCCAAAACCTCGGTAATGTATTGAATAGCATTTAATGAGCATCTTTTTATCGTCAAGCTCCGTGCGTCTTGTCAAAGAAATGCCACACTAGAACTTTACAGAGCCTCCATCATAATCGACCGTTTCTCTTACCTAACACTGAACAAATCGTTCATCTGGTCATTGCATGACATAAAGACGTCCATCAGCACCATATAAAGTCATTCTTGTCTTGTCACTATAAAGTACTGACTCCCATTAGCCTATAGTCCAGTTTACGTGATTTCGAGTCAATTGAAGTCTGGTTTGTTGATGAGCTGTGGCTGATTGTGGCCCTGTTTCTGGCTTGTGTGGTCTTAGGTTCTACTCCTTAAGTCTTCTTCTAACAGTACTGTCATTTATAGCCACCTCCTTATCTTCACGCAGGCGTCACTAGAGATCTACTCCAGATGTCGATTTTGAAGAGTTGATTACATTATCTAGGGGTCGTACCTTTGAGTTGCCGCCTTATTTCTTGCAGATCCATATTTTCATCGATACTACCCAGTCTCTAGAAACCTTTGGTAAACTCACCGAACTGCAAAACAGCTCAGATTTTTCTTTTTAGCCACGGCACGTTGACATAACCCCTGTTTTAGTAGAGCCACAATTAAGGCCCTCTCAGCTACAGTAGTATCCATTATTTTGAGACAAAATTTATCAAAACTACCATCATCACTTATTAAACTTAACGTTATTAACAAGAGATTCCGAAAAAAGACATTTTTGAACTGGGAACACGGACATAATTTGACCCGCCGTAAACCGTCAAATCAACACTTTACAGTATTTCTGTATAAAAATTTGTTAAGAATCTATAAATGCAGTAAAATTTACGACAAACATAATGATTAGCATGTTATCAGACCCTTACAACAAAATACAACAATCTAAGACGACTGATTTGTGAAATAATCGATAAATAGCAAACATAGTGAAGGTGGGTCGATTTTTTTGATGACCAGTGTAGTAGATAATACGATATTCTAATAAGGCTGTGAAGTGGGATAGGACCCTGCTGTGTGCGTGTGTGGTTTAACAATTACGATGCTTATACATCTTATTTCATCTTCAGATACCATATCATCATACAGATGCTACATTTGCTTTATTGTATTTTACGACTCTACCATTAAACTAATATTATGAATAAAAATGTATACGTATATAACATACGATAGAGAATAGATAATAAACTATTGCTATCCGAGGTAAAAGTAGGCTATAAGTTCAGTTACTTAAACGTACTTATTCTATTGTTCAGTATGCGTAGACATATTCCTTCGAGACTTCATTCGCACATGTAGCGGTGATAAAATCAGCATAAATTCAGTCGTGCAACCGTTCACCTTACTGGTACGGTCAGCAAAAAAAGGAGAAATAAAATCTGCACAGAAAACCCAAATTACGTATAAAACGATAGGAACGAATTGATCATTGGGATTTGTTTTGGATACCTTTTATTTGAAAATATTATATAAATATATATATGTTATTTGAAAATATTATGAATCTCTTGGGCAACATTATATACTGAAATGCTGGTATTTCATATTAATTTTTATCAAAACATATTTTATATTCATTTTTATATAAAGAAATAACAAGTAAATATAACTTCATTAATTACCTACTTATTTTTTCTTCTATCTGTACACTCGCCCTAAAACCACGTGCAAATAATGGGCTCGCTGTTTAAGACTTAGCATTTATATCTACCTCACGCGAAATTAAATTTGAATGTGCCACCTGAAGACATTAGTATACATTAGTATTTAGTAGTAAATATCAGAGTCTATTATCTTCTATATAAATTAATTTGTATGAAACATTGTGTTCATATTATGTTTTGCCTGCTTACATACTTAAACACTATGCTTTAGCCATACATTTTTATTCCATAATAAACACCAGATGCCAACCAAACCATACCAGATCGACAAGATAGGAAGTAGGACTAAGGAAATTGTAATTGATTAAAGAGTAGTGTGTGTAGGTATATTATTGTTATTTGCCAAAATAGGGCAATGTTGTTACAAAGCGATAAGGGCCTTTTAATAGATAAAAAATAAAGGCACATCGATTAATCGATATATCGAAAAATATAATTATTAAAAAAAAAACTTGAGTATTTGAAATATCTCAGTTGGAAAGTAATGTCTAAACTACAGGTAGGCTGAAATTTGGTGCCAGCGCCATCTATAAATTTGGTCGATACTATCTCAACGTTGTAAAATGAATATGCACCAAAGCTCTAGTTTGAACTTAAAGCTGAGTTCTAAAGCTAGAAATCTGAGGGTCATATAATAGAGGGCGCGCATTTATACAAAAGGTGCTTTTGAATTTATTTATAGCTACAATTGTTATTGACAGAACATTTTGTTCGTATTCAAAACACTTCATAAGAAAGGAAATACAGTCGCGCATAAATTCTTTAATTACCTAGTAAAATTGTTATTAACCACTCTCATAGATGCTCATAGTGTTATAGTTATATGTGTATAATACCTATGTTTGTATATGTTTGGTTCTGCAGCAAAAAATTTATTTTATGAATTTAGTAAATGACTCCATTTACTAAATTCATAAAATAAATTACAAAAATTCTGATCTTGATTGCATTAAAAAGTTGTCTACATTTCGAATTATCTCTTCTCTTAATTAAGTGTTAGTGTTACCATAAAATACGTTAATTTTATTACCTCACGCAGGTGTATGTAATAAGAATGCGTTCTTTAAATTACAATAGAAATAAAACAACTGACAATTGCCTCGAATGGTATCAAGCTGACGGCGCTCTGACATAAAGTAATTGTATCACGAAAGGTGCAATACAAATCAAAAGCTCGGTGCAATATGCTCAAGAGTAAGATAATTGAGCTGTCATCCAAGATTAATGCTATTGCTTTATGTCGTACGATAAGCACGTCTGTCCATCTGTCTGGACGTGTCAAATTATCCCTTCTTGTGACTCGCCTACGTTTTTCTCGTTAATGGAATATTGCTTTCCGATATACAACAATTACGTTCATAAGTCTATTCTTCGAGCGTTGAAGCTTACGCACAATAACATCGATATATGATTATGATGGTACATTGTACCTAGGGTCCACACTATTTCAAAGTCAATGTTCAAAAACTCCGACTTCATTATTGCACTTTTGCTGACTTTTTGTATGTAACCATTTAAATTTTTAACAATAAAATCATATTTAAAGAAATTTCAAACTAATTTTCAAATTTATTGAATTGAAAATTATATGTTCCAAAAATATTACATAGGTATCTACAAAATTACAAATACGTGCGGAATTGACAACTTTTTTGAAGTGAAAAATACAATTTGATCGAAATCTGTCCAAAGAAAGATACATTTATCATAAAGGGTTTGAAGATAAATGCGTTTATAAAAGTATTGTATATTTTTTGCATTGTGTCATTTCAGCGTATGCAAGTGTATGTATTTTAGTATGCAAAAATTTTAAATACTTTTATCGAAAGAAAATTAGCCTAGAGTAACTAAAAGCAGTTGACTAGCAAAAGAAGTTGATGAAAATCCTGATGATGATGC
The DNA here is from genome assembly GCA_029959065.1 of Colias behrii. NCBI lineage: Eukaryota > Metazoa > Arthropoda > Insecta > Lepidoptera > Pieridae > Colias > Colias behrii. The sequence continues at coordinate 5,595,200 of JARWMC010000013.1, forward strand.
AGCTGCTTCGAGAAGCTTTTTGTGTTAGGCAAGCAACCGAGCTGGTGATTTACACAACGTTAAACGATCAAAACCACCGATGAACATTTGCAAAGCTAGAACCTCTGCAAATGCGTTTCCCGCTTTTAAAAGGAAACGTTTATATCACATGGAAAGGATTGACAGCAGGAATCAAGGAATGGCTATAATTTTATTTCGTTAAAATAATAAAAATAGAGCACTACTTCTCTGAAGTATGCAATGTGTCCCATGTAAGAAATTTATACATTTTGTAAATAAATAAGTTAATTTAATTGTGAATTCTATTGCATATTTTCTTGGTTAAGTTTGAAATTATTCATTTATTAGATGCAGAGCTTTTAAGCTCTACAATCATAATAAATACAATCTAATAACATTATGTAAGTATATAGATAAATAAACATAATTAATTATACGTGTGTCTAATAAAATATTGTCTTATGTGTATAGTTATTTATAACATACTTGTAAATGCTTTTCAATTAACACTATCATAAACAGTACCACAAAGCGCCCAAAGGCTACAAACCTCCGATATTACACCAGCCCCTCATATACAATTCATAATAATTATCGATGAATTAAAAACAAAAGTAGACCTATTAATAACACATACCACACATACCTACTTATGACACATGCAGTTTTAAGATACGCTTTTTAGACAAGTGGCCTTTGCATTTTTTTTTTTTTATAAATTATGCATTGATAACTGTATTTCTTATTGTAATGATCGAAGTGGAATTCGCCTTTGCCTTTTTTGATCTGAATGTATTGTATCAAGTTAAAGAATCAATTATTAATGTAAATACATGCGAATTTCGAGGCGATGCAGAGGCAGACATAAAAACCAAGTTAATGTAAAACTGTTGTCAATTATTTCGTGCGTGTAATAGAGACAAAGAAAACTATAACTACTTAATATACCGCTGTCCACATTTGCAGTGATGGCTAATTTGGTTAAAATATTTCATTATATTGATACATGATCGATACATTGTAACGTAAAGGAGAGCTCAAAAAGTGTGAATTATATTTTATATCATGTTTTAAATAGATCTTACACCATTTAATTTTATAAATTACATATTCTTTGTTTTTTCTGACTTCTTATATTATTTCAATTTTTGGGATGTTATTTATAACAGATAAACTAAAAATACCAGCTTAAGTTTACATAGAAAACAACATCCGAAGTTTCATGAATCTTTCATGAACAATCAATCATCACATAGATACATAGAAAATTTCTAACGCTACCTACTTAATTAATAACGTAATATTATAATATCTTATGATAACTATCTCCACGGATTTCGCTTCATTAGTTACGCACTCCACATTTCGCATTCATCATGTCGCGTCAACAATGAGAATTTATGACGTGCAATTACTGGGCTTCGAGAAAAAACAACTGATTGACATCGCCGATGCCAAGCAAGAACTAATTGTGAGACCAATAAGTAAACAACACAATCCCGTAATTGGAGCATGTATGTTCAATATTACATTTATGTACTCGAAATAATTATAATTTCAACTGACAGTTTATATTGCTTTACAATTAATTGCTTATAATGAAGGTGTTTGAGAATCGTTCGCTGTTTACGCGGACGGGTTTTAGTTTGGCTTTGCTGGGACTTTTATGCTTTTACTTAGCTTTAATATTGATTCACTCAAAATATTGTAATATATAGTTATTATTTATGAAATCTAAATTCCCTTACACCATCGTTAGAAGATATTATTCTGTTACAAAGCATACAATCTCAGTAATATTTTTTTGATAATCTCTGTTACAATACCATACCAGACAGATATCAATTTTCTTACGAAATAAGGTCAGTGGTGCATTTAAAAAGTAGCGAGTCATCGGGGTTGATTAACTATTTATTTTTTTAGCCAAATATTAGTTACGGACGTTCGAGCTCGACGTGCACACTGTACAATACTTTTCCTTTTAGAGAAAACAACGATATCAAAACTTTTTCCTCTGTTTGTAGCCCAATTCAAAAAATGAATAGATTAAAAAATATTTCATTTTCGTCAGGCAAGTAAAAATTGTTTTTAATTTATTTAATATGCATAAGTGCCGTGTTACGTAGGTTTTAACTTAAATTGAAAATAAAACGATATAATATAAAGATTATTATAAGAATATACCGTCACAACGTAGCCACAGTACCTACCTACTCAACAATTATTTTCCTTGCTTTAGTTCAATAAAAACCTATAAAAGGAATATCATCCTATACGCCCAATATCTGTTTTTAGAGCAGGCTCCAAGGAGATGTTCGTTTGCAAAAATCGCGGACCTAAATCTGACTTCTGATATATATTGTATAGATCCCAGACATCCTATAGACAGATGTTGCCAACCAGTTTTGTGGTCCCCCTGCCCGCACCCCGGTAATTAAATATGGCATACAAAGAAAAAAATAAAAATTTCCAAAACATGCCGTGTGGGGTATCAAATGAAAGAGCTTATTGAGTAGATCACGAATATATAGCATACTATATACATTTCTTACACTTTCTCTAAGATTTTTTAGAAAATTTACGAAAATGGTCCATTTTTGAGTTAACTTTAAACCACTATAGATTGAAAACTCATGAATATATTTTTTAAATTATTATTTTAAATAATTAACAATAGTCCATTGTTTATGATTCAATAGTTCGTAATATAATATAAGTGAGCTATGTGGTGGATTTGATGAAAATAACTATATACTATATGAACTTGAAAATATACTCGCCATCTTTGAATGCTCCCCCCACTCCCCCATGCAACTATTTCACTGTACGAAATATTGAATCGTAAACAATGGACTATTGTTAATTATTTAAAATAATAATTTAAAAAATATATTCATGAGTTTTCAATCTATAGTGGTTTAAAGTTAACTCAAAAATGGACCATTTTCGTAAATTTTCTAAAAAATCTTAGAGAAAGTGTAAGAAATGTATATAGTATGCTATATATTCGTGATCTACTCAATAAGCTCTTTCATTTGATACCCCACACGGCATGTTTTGGAAATTTTTATTTTTTTCTTTGTATGCCATATTTAATTACCGGGGTGCGGGCAGGGGGACCACAAAACTGGTTGGCAACATCTGTCTATAGGATGTCTGGGATCTATACAATATATATCAGAAGTCAGATTTAGGTCCGCGATTTTTGCAAACGAAACTCCACTGAGAGTCCGGTCTATTTTATAACAGAAATTATACCGTACAATTGGTATGACTAATGACTACATCATCTTTAAAACAAAGTATAAGTAAAGTCGACACAAATATATGGCATATGACCATAATAGTGTAACATGGCAGGTATCCTGCGGTCACCTCCCAGGCTTTGTAGCTCATACATCTATAACTAAAACCTTTATATGCGTATTCATAAGCGATATAAATGTAAAGGCGCCGTCCATCGATTTATTTAATGATGTTCAATGTTACTGGAAATTATAACATTAATATTAAACACAAAGGATCCACTGTTACGAGCGTGAACCTTTTTTGGCCGTAGCTTCATTTCTTTCTTATTTGAATCTACTATAGTGTGGATGCTTCTACGTAATCAATACAATTAAAAGTGATACAATTCCTTGTTATTTCCCACCCAACAAATACTCTCCACTTTGTTCCATTAAACATTACGTCGGAGAAAATAAACCAAACAATAAAATTGTAACAAACAACTTGAAGCGTGTTCTCTATAAGGTACTGATTTAACAGCACTCTCTTATTTATTTTAGTCCATAAGAGTCTACAAGAGTCCTGATTTTTAGGGTTCCGTACCTCAAAAGGAAAAAACGGAACCCTTATAGGATCACTTTGTTGTCCGTCTGTCCGTCCGTCCGTCCGTCCGTCTGTCAAGACCCTTTTTCTCAGGAACGCGTGGAGGTATGAAGCTGAAATTTATATCAATTACTCAGGTCTACTGTCCCTTGAAGCTGTGAAAAAATCAAACTTCTAAGCCAACGCAATCAAAAGATACAGCCGTTTATGCCGCAAATTTTCGACACTTGCAAGGGAATCAAAACCTACAGGATGCTTCCCGTGAACTCAGAATCTTGAAATTTGGTACGAAGCAACGTCTTATAGCATAGATAAAGGAAAAATTACGAAAACCATAAATTTTTAGTTACATCACATAATATATTTTTTTTAAATAATTTTAAACTTACTACCCATTTCCTCATAAACACGTAGAGGTATTAAATTGAAATTCATACCAAATACTCAGGTCTATAATACCTTTAAGCTGTAACAAAATCAAACTTCTATGTCAACGCAATCAAAAGAAACAGCAATTTAAGCTGCATATTTTGAAACTCGCAAGTACTCGCAAGGGAATCAAAACCTAAAGGGTACTTCCAGTCGACCTAGAATCTTGAAATTTGGCATGAAGCAACATTTTATAGCACACATAAAGGAAAAATTACGAAAACCTTAAATTTTTAGTTACATTACAAAATATATATTGCAGGTTTGTACGGAACCCTCGGTGCGCGAGTCCGACTCGCACTTGGCCGGTTTTTATTAAATAAATTATTTAACTATCATCTAAATGTTACAATTAAGTAATTTTACCGTATGCAATTAATGTAAACAGTCAGTTTGTCGTGAAATATTGCCTTTACCTGTAAAGTTATATTAATATTCTTAGATGCAATTTAATTACCCACTTTGAGCAACTCAATATATAGAGGCGTAATACTTACCAATATCCATATATCTAAAAATGTAAATAAAGGAAACAATTTTTAACCTTTAAATTCAATAACTTTATTTCAATTAGGTATACATAAAATAACCTGGAAATAGCACTTTAATAGCGGATTGAAATGAAAATAATAGCAAAAGAATCTCACATCATAACTCATATTCCTAGCCACAAGAGTTGCCATACATAAACTGTCCATATTATTCTTTAATATTCAATTGTGCCGGTCAATGATCAATCATAGCTAGCAATGAATGTGGAGCGCCTGGGTGGTACACCAAGTAAAATATTTATTCAGCAAGTTCTTCACAATGGCAACATATTTCAAACGGAATGTCTGCATCGCGTTGCCTAAAGCAACAACGGCTAATTTGAGTTGTGCTAATAATAAACACATATTTTTAACTCTTACATAACCCTTAATATATCTTTTTGCCACAGTATCGACACTCTTGTCCTCATTAATAAAACTATTTTATATCATACAAGTGAAATATGGTTCTGGCTGGGTTAGTTACGCAGCTATAAGGGCCATAATATCTACTTACTTTTTATCGTACGTCTTTTTCTCATAAAAAGGGCGTCACAAAAATGCAATAACGTTAAACACGTAAAAAGTACCCAGCAATTTCTGGATAGAAACCAAATGTAACATAGTATACGTACCTTTTTTACGTAAGCATAGAGTTTATTTCATTTAGAGAAGAAATACAAGTGTTTGTAACTAGGAACCCGTTTATGGAAGAATTAGAATAAAAAGTTGAACTATCGGGTGGCAAGTTACGCAAGACTGAGTACGGATAAAAAGTGGCTTCCCTTTGGAGTTGTAAGGAAGTTCAACAGCCGTCAAGAAACGGGAAGGTTCTATAAATACACCACGTTATGAATGTAACTTATTAACGATATTACCTTCATACAAAATGGAATCTACAAGCTTGTGTACTCGTAAAGCTGTGTTATAAAACTGAGATAAATGTTCCTATAGGTACGCATTATTCGAAAAAATTGATGTTATAATGCAAAAAGCACTATCACATTTTCTTAGGTATTTACGAGTATATATAATTTATTGATTCATTGGTCTTGAATCCATCCATAAAAATGAGAGTTTAATAATTATTGTACCGTGCATAAAGAAGCTTGATCAATCAATTGGCAATAATATTAATGCGAGCACCGCTTTATAATGAATATGTTGTGGGAGCAACCATATTAATTAAGTTTTTAATAAAGCTATGTCAGAAATGAATAATTAACCATCGAAGTCATCAATTGTTTATGCAAATTCCTTGATTGTCTTTTAATGGTAACTATCTAGATTATGGAATGAATATTTGTCTTATTTTATAGATCGAATAAAAAATATCCACGCGTGTAATTTATATGAGGCATATTAATTAAACAGTACAAAATAACTAAAACAAATAATATGAGCATTCTGAATAAAATATCTGTACAAATGTCGTTACACACTATAAAAGGATGCATTGCGTCTTGGTATCTCTTTACATGAAGCTAGAAACAAATTACACAACAATGTAAAGCTGGATTGTAATACTCTTTGTGAAACGAGTTAGCTTAAGCAAAAGTATACATAATATTATAAAATATTTTTACACTATATCTTACACGCTGTATCTTGACCGCAAATCAGAAAACTGTCACAATCATATTAGGTACCATTTTTTCAGTGTTTAGGTTTTCTATCAAAGATCCAAAACATAAATTATTATATATATGTATAAATACAGGGTGTCCCACTATTGGTATACTAAGCGCGAAGGGACTTGTAGTTTTGCATACACTGATCACGTAAAAAATACTTAAACAACAAAATTACATCAAAAATTTTTAGCTAAATTTTTCCTGAAAATCCATGTTTTCTTCTCTAACTTCGCGCAATCGGCATATACCGCTTCTCTAATGTGAGCATTTTGTCTTTGAAAACATAATCTTAAACGATAGGTCACGTGCTGGTGGAAAAGTTGGGCGGGTCGCTTGTTGTGGGTATACACATAGAGTTTTAAGAATTCATCTATTTGAAAAAAAAATGCGTCAGGAATTTTATAAGTATTTTTTACGTACTCAGCGTATGCAAAACTATAACCTCCTTTGAGCTTAGTATACCAACAGTGGGACACCCTGTATATATATATTACCATTATATGAAGTCCCATGTCCCCAAGTGGGGTAAGGGGCAGATGCATTATTCATACATCTATTTCACTGATAGATTTTCTTTAGGGACAAGTAGGTGATCAGCCTTCTGTGTCTTGCCAGACCGAGACATTTTTTTTTATTCGTCTCCACCGGGAATCGAACCCAGGACCCCTCGGTTCTACGCTCACGCGTCAACCACTGTACCAAGGAGGCGATCAAAACTGGAATTTATGGTTTCAAATTACAAATACAAATTTTTCTGTTTAGGTGATATTATTCTGTAGGTATATGACCTAAATAGAAAAATTTGTAAATTATTCTCTCCATAAAGTAAATTGATATAAAATAAGGTCATAATAATCACATCACTTTTAGGAACCACTGAATTACACAGGATTATATATAACCAGCAAAGCCTTCTTACACCTTTTATTGGCGGCGTCTCTTTGCTTTTTACTTCCATTCATAACTGCCTTTCCTTTGACAACCTTTTATTTTGTTTTTCGTCACACAATTCGCAGTGTTCGTCACAACGCGAGAGCTTCCTAAAAGTTTGAAACAATCTCTTTTACATATTCACACCTAGACTGTAAAAACCCTTTGTGCTGGAATTTAATAAACGTAGGCAATTTTCCATTTTAAATCAAATCATTGCATAAAATCCCTTAATATCCGAGTTTAAACGAAGGAAGTACGTCTGAGTTATAACAAAACATTTTCTGAAACAAACATGCGACATTTAGTTATACAGTAATTTATATGCTAAGATGTCAAGACGCTTAAGTAAAACTGGATCTAAACGAGGACTCCAATGGAAAGCATCGTAACATATTAGAGCACCTGATATTATCTACCACAGACATGTACCACTGATGAGGACGATTATTATACGGTCTGAATAAATATAAATTACTTGCGTTGCATGGAATCTAGTTAATTTAAGCTCCAAAAATAATATATCCTGCAAGAATTTTATGATAACACATTTTGGTTAGGCATCAGTAAATAATGCTTAGTATATAGACTTTAGACTGCTTTATTATAAGAAAATATTATTTAATTAAGTTAAGATAATTTTATGAATATAAAAGCTGCACAATGTAGTGTATTCTGGTAAAAAATATTATTATGTGATACTATAATATGAAAATAGCAATTTAAATTCAATGTGATACAAATTATATTCAACAGGTTTGCAAGCATTAACTTTTTGTCCATTGTACTTGATTACGTACCAACAATTTGATTCCGCAAGCTCATCTTGATCCTCTATAGGTACATCCATCATGTTAACGGAGTTTAAATTATCAGCTTTTTGCTCACTTGAATTTATAATTTTTTGTTTATACTCATTAATCTACTTTTTCATCCCATTAACATAGCATAAAAAGTTGTCGCATAACGTAATACTTTATCGAAATAAAAATGGCAAACATTAAATCTGGAGTTTTAATTACCTTAACAAGACATTAGACTTTCTACTCAGGGTTTAAAAAAAATCGCAACTGCTCGTTCAATGAATCCCAATGTTTTATAACGAACATAAAACTCACATCCTTCCCCTGAACATAATTTAAAACATTTCATTTCGACTTAGCATTTCGACGACAAGAAAATGACTCATAAGAATATACAGGTAAATTAGCTTGGAGAAATTTTTGCGTTTGTAGTAGTGTATGGTCAGCAAATAAAATAAAACAACATTTTATTTTTAGTTTTTATTTTATACAGGGTTACTTGTAAAACACCAGCAACCTCGCAGGACAAGATAGCTAACATCATAAGTAACAACATTTGTTCTACGACTTTTGGCATAACGCAATAAATTATTTTTAAATGATTTTTTAAACTTTTATTGTACTCTCCTTACATTTGTAAGTCTATGTTCTATTATCGGATGGACGACGCGACGCCCCCTTCCCCCTCTCGTTCGCTTTTTGTTTACGTAATTTTTGGGAGGCGTAGAGTTTATAATATTCAGACGGAAAATTAAATGAATATTTATTTTTGTATGAAAATAAAATCTAACAAATTATCAAAAGTCGAAATGTTGTTACTTATGATGTTAGCTATCTTGTCCTGCGAGGTTGCCGGTGTTTTACAAGTAACCCTGTATATATAAGGGATTTTAAATTAAACTATATGTGTTTCTCCTCTGAAAAAGATGAGACTTTATTTTAATATTTGCACATTTAACATACATATAACTTTTACATTAACAATGTTACTAAAATGAAAAATTTACTAACCTGAAAAAGAAACGACATTTAAAGTTTAATTCTTTAGTTTGAGAAGTCAAAGGCTTGCCTCGACCATGTTTTAACACTGGAGCCATATTGAATTAACAATATAAAGTTACAACACTTACACACAAATTAAACACTAGTTATGGCCCTGCCTTCATACAAAACTGCTGAATATGCCGTTCGCACGGGAATAGAATGTGGATGCGATTTCCCTTAGTTAGCATCCAAGCTTACGTCTTTATAATTATTAAACTGTATAAATTCATTCTTTAACTCCGGTCTGCATCGTGCAGACATGGGTGTAAAAGTCTCATTTTAGCTATTAAATGTAGTTTTTAAGTACATCTGAGTTTTCATTTGGGGCCTCCGGCTGCGGGACATGTAATTCACTTCAACAAATATTATAACAATAATAACAAATAATAACAACAATCAACAAATACAAAATTTATCAATTAAACTACGTACATAATAATTATAATTTTTGAATGAAATGTGCTTTATGTTCTAACGGTACCAAACGACTGCACGTGGCACCTGCGGACAGCGTAAACTGGTTTATTCTGGTTTTGTGCGTGTTTCCACTTTCCACTATCAAGTGACGATTTATTTATTTGTTTTGTTTCGTAATTATTATGGTCAAATATTAATTATGAAACAAATTATTATGGACACGATATTTTATTGTTTCACGGTAGTCGCCTTGTCGTTTGCTCAAGGACGTAAAATTGAATGATATATTTTTTTTTATAAAGTCAAAACCATTTTCTTTCAAATAAAAACTTGTTTTTATTGAAAACAAAAGTGTTGCTAGGAATAAGTATAAAATTAAATAGTAATGTTAGGATATCGAAACATTTTTGTATAGGCCAGAACGATATAGTGGAAACGCGCTCTAAGATCTGAGTAATATACACACCACTACATATGCAAAAATTTCTCCAAGCTAATTTACCTGTATTTATGTTTCTGCTAATACTGTAAACAAAACAAAGTCACCGTATGTGTTCCACTTAGAGTTGACACACGTACAACATGAACTTAACTGTAACGTAAAATAGGTAATACTTCGACTTGATTGTTGTAGCTTCTCACGTACTAATTGCCACTTATTGTAAGTAATTCTTGTTTAAATGGAACTATTGTACCATGTGAAACGTTGTCCCCTGGTATTGGTATTTGTTTCAAAATACTACTCACTGAAGTACGAATTTTCCCCTAGAAAATTTACCAGCATAATACCTAACTTGTGAAAAACCAATGAACGTATGCTTAACAAGTTTGCTTCTTCATGTTAGGTATATTATATTCTATCTATTTTGTAGCCGATATTGGTTTCTTATCTTATCCTCTTGTGAATATAGGTATTGACAACGTAATTTAACAAAATAATAAGTGTAAAAAAACAAGTCAAATAAATACCGTGTCGTATACAAATAAAAAAGACTATAATCTATATTAAGTACTTATTCGTATTAAAAGTAAAACGCCTCTAAACTCTCCAATGATATAACATGCGATTTGTTACACATTTTAATGAAACAATTAGCGGAACGCCATTTTAATCGCGATAAGAGCTGCCAGATCAATGCCAGATAATAAATGGAAGTCTGCTTTGTCAGATTGATATGTGGCCTTTTTAAGTGATTCCTTAGGCTTTGCGTTCCCATCTCGTATATATACGAGTATGTAACGGACAGCCGAAACAAAGGCTTGTAATGTATCGCTATCGAAAGAATCGGGACCCGTCGCAAATTGGTTTATTGAGATTGTGACTGCGATTTATTAAAACTGGTATTAACCACTTGCACGAAAAAATGTTTGTTGCAATATGCAAGTATCGTACATATCGTAGTTTGGTACACATATATTATGTTTTGCCGTTGATTATTGAAAAAACAAAAACTTTAAATAATTTACACTGTTTTTTTAATTAATTGATTCATATCCGTAAAAGCTTACATATTTTTAAGTTATCATATACACAACTATATTTTTAAGTTATCATATACACAACTACATAATAAAATGTTTACACATTAATAAATTAGTACGAGAATTGTAACGTATAACAGATTTCTCCTCCCAATCTTACTGAAACCAATCAAAGGACACAGGACCAAAGTGGAATAAGTCTAGAAATGTTATCCATTATACGCACTCTCACATATCACTGTAACGACCACTCAATACCGCATTGTAGATTCAATTTATATTGACCACAGGGCATTCTCTCTTTTAACCTCCCTGCGATACTCTTTATGAAGGCTTTTATTTTAAAACTATGAACGTATAAACTACACGACTTTCACAAGAAATCATTTAGACGTATCATAAATTTAATTCAATTATCCTGATGAGATCTTACTGTAATTTAAAAGCTTCTAGATATATTTTATTAGTTTAATTCATTACGGACAGTATTAAATCAAATAAAACATTTCTATCGTAGCCCTGCCAATCTTAGCAATAGACTCTATCTATACCTTCAATCATAAAAAGACAAAAAGTATAATTTCTTTAATGATACCCATTCACGCTCTCATGATCACCTTTATTTAAGTGCATATAACCATTCAGCTATATAACTATAATTAGACTTTTTATTTAAAAAATCCGACACGAAACTTAAATTAACACGTCCAAACAGTAGGCAATCCATCTCGTGTTCGAGCGAACCTACCATTACCCCACATAAAACCCACACCACTGGTAGAAATAGAGTATAAAAATCCTGATTACTCTTTTACACCGACATCAATTACGTTCACACGTACGTAGCTACATTAATTAACAAGTCTATAAAGCTCTTGAGTCTTGACAGGACATGGCCAGTGTGCGGGTCTTTTAGTGTATGGGCCAATAAAGTCATAGAAAGGCTGGCCTTTGCGAAGCTGGAAGAGGGATACAAACAATACTTTTAGCACGCAGATGTCAACAAAACTATCGCGCTTTTCGCAATGATATGTTTTCCATTCATACGTAACAAATATACTCAAACGTTGTAACAACGTTTGAGTATATTTGTTACGTATGAAGTAAGCAACAGTGTATTTTGTATTTAACGTCTTACATAACTAACATAAAAATAAATAAATTAAAATCAAATGCGCTATATATTCTGATCCATAGACTAGGTATAAATAAAGGTTTAAAATACTCATGAAAACTACAGATAGGCATTTAAGAAACATTAAAATTAAAACGATATGACAACAAACCTTTAAAATATCACCACCGTTTAAACGTGAATAAATAAGAAAGCACTAAAAATGTACGCCTAGCGAGATAGCTTTAAGTATTAATAAAGAATATTTGTTCCTAAGCACTGCAAGGTCTAACACCGATAGAGGGTTCAATACTCGACCTAGCACTAGGGACTAACGAACAAGATGCTCGTGCTTCGATAAAGACTGCATTTCTATTCGACAAACCATGTAGCCTGTCACATTCACTTTGTATTGCCTTTCTAATATTTATTTTAACAAACATTAGCTTTTACTCTGGTACTGTCAGTATTTCTAGATCGTAACATTTAATTTTAACATTTTCTCTATTACAAATTAAATAGATTCCAATTGTAAAAAAATGAGAATATAATGTTGTGTAAGGTTTAAAATATGTTTCTCGTAAGGAGAAGAAACCGCAAAATAACAATTGGCCTGCTCGTTTGTAAAACAGGCTTCAACCCACAGGAAGCAATTTTATCCATCATCGAGCTCCGATGCGAAAATAAAAGTTAATAACTTAAAATTAGCGTAATCGTCTGTAAAATATACCTAAGCTTACGATGCTTATTCCAGCTAATTATTTTGAATTTATTCGAGGAATAATATGTTGTTTCTTAAATTTTTTACTTATGAAATTAAGGGATTAATATTAAAATAGTGTCAAATCGTTTTTAATTAATTTCTACTTAATATAAATGTGAGAGAATCATAACAGAGTAGTTGTTATGTGGCTATACCTTCCTATTATAATGTACTCTATTGTGTACAACATAATGTCGATATTGAATTGATATGAAATGCATGGGTTTACGGGCCATGCTATGGTTTATATTCCTTGAGTCAGTAGCTCGATGATATAGTCTCGGTACTACCATCGACCGCGCAAGGTGTGCGCACTGAGTCATTATTTAATATTAATTCACATATCTACCTAATTATAATTAATTATGGAGAGTTATTTAAATTCTCCGACATAAATATAATAACTTAAAATCGAGAAATGTGAGATAAAACAAATAAATTCGTACGAATAAAAATAAATAAATTATCTCATAATTATACATTAGCATTTAGCATATACATATAGCACTCATAAGTTCGATTTAAAAAATATACATCAATAAACTTCCCGCACAGATTTTATTCGAAATGACTAAGTAGATTAGATAGATATCATCTAGGACAATATGAATCTATCAATATGAATCTAAAGTGTATAATGTATCCTACAATAGGTGATCTTTTTTTGTTGAAACACAGGCCCAGTTGACTCATAAAGCCTGTTTTAGAGTGTAAATCACCCTTATAAAAAATAATGTGTACATGCATTCGTCAATACTTCACAAAAGCCCGCTGCAGTCCACAATTACACAGTAGCTGTTCGTATCAAATTAATACACTCAGATGTAATCTGGAGCTATTGAAAAAGCGTTTAAGTCTTGATGTGTATATTAAATTGTCTTAAGTAATTTATGAGCGTACAACGACATTATCTACCGCCTTTGTAACCGCGAGTGTATACTGTATATTCATCATAATTGTTTTAAACGACGCAAAAAAATTAAAGACCACTCAGAGATACAAACGAGATTCGTATTTAGCATTTTCTTTTTGTGAAAGATTGGAAACTAACGAGTTACGAGATACTGTTTTTACACTTAAACTGCTAATGGGAGCCAAATTAAATTAATTAACAAATTATATGCTTGTATTTTGTACGAAATTTCATTTCGAAAACTTATCTTGCGTAATTTTTGCAATGAATTTACATCGATCGATCTATCTATATATACTTACTTAAGGTTACTTAGGTACTTCCAAAGATTTCCCCACTATAAAAAAAAGGTAACAATATTTGATTTGATAAATTAGAAAAGTTGGTCTCAAGCGATAAGTTTTATTTTAAAACAAAAAAGATTTAATAAAATATCATACAGACATATTGCCGTAAAAGCAAATGCCAATATATTGAAAATACACGAGAATTCACCAATGTTAATTGTTTCCAATTAATTCATTAGTCACAGGACTGGCTGGATTAATCTGATTAGCGCCGATATGCAAAGCAAGGCTGCCATCGTTGAAATAATCCACGTAGGCCTGTGGCTGCGGTAAACCTAACAATTATAGAGCCAGCCGTCTATAATCGATCTTACGCAATTAGACAAATGGCCAGGTGAACGAGACCAGATACCACACCATAAAATTTCTTGTTCCGCGTGAGATTGCATCTGCCTATGTTTTTGTACATGTAACGTCGTATAGCAAACTTTGGATCGCAACTCAGAACTCGTATAGAAAACTAGATTTCCATGCTTCGAGTTTAGAACGATTAGCCGTAAGGGACGAATTGTTGATACACTATCAGCTGATCCGGCGCAGTTCGCCATGGTAGCGCAACCGGAGCGCATGCGCACAGCGCTTACCCGCCACAGTACTTCGTTATGCTGTCGAAGGTGTAGTCCTTAAAGTTTGCCAACAAAATAAAAAAATGTGTTCGACTCGGAAGTTTGTTAGAGTGACGAAATTTTTGTTGGCTGGTGTGTCGATATTCTGCGTGAGCTGGATTGCTGCTGTTAACGAATGGCACACCAGGGCGCGGTGGAGTCCACCACCTCAGCGTAGCTTTTCCACTATGAAAACCATTGTGGCATACTCGGAAGGCAAGCAGGCTGAAATGGACCGACCGTCGCCTGTCACATGTGACCGCTTACCAGCTTTTCCGAAAGTCCCAAAAATAGTAATTTATATTTTTATTATTTTAATCTGAATTTATCACTACAATTAACTTTTTGCTCTATCGTTTCAAAAAAATATGCTCAAGAATACATTATCTTTATGTATACCATTTAAGTTTTCCTCCCACCATTTTATTGGCCAATAAATCAATTTTATGACAGTTATTATCTAAGCTCAAATCAGAGATTCCACGGAAATTAGCTTTTATGCTTTCAATAAACAATACCTGTTTTACATATTTTTTGCGATACCATCAGGGTGTGCATGCAAATGGTGCAATAATATGCAAATTTTGCACCTTCCCGGGAAATGATTTTTCATAAAATATTACGTAAAGTAATTGACTTTTTTTCTAATCAAATGTTAACGACGTAGGTGATTTGTATAAAAATTGCAATAAAACGCAATTATATTCCAATAATTTATTTCCTGGAACTCCTCGAATTGTCAAGGGGAATCTCGACGTGCATAAGAGTTCAAGTCAACCTCTCAAAACCGCTAAGCAAATGAAGACATTCTATAAAATAAAGTGGCTCTTATAGTATGCAAATAAAGCATACAAGAATATACGTGAATAAGCGTTAGTAAGAAAATACGATGCATTGTGAATCGTACTTTGTATGCAACATTACTTCCTGCTCCCCCAAGCTATATTTAGATGGAGATGCATATTCAGTATTCACATTTATTGCTTATATTAAGCGTTTGAAACAACGCATCAGTGCGCGCCTATTATATGCAATCAGTAATCACATACATTAATTAAGTCTAATATAGCTTCTGACCGCTCCTTAAAAGCATCATAGAACATATGAATATCATTCATTAATAAAAGAAAACGACTAAAAATAAATTAATTTCAAAGAAGCTTAATAATGTTATCTAAACTATTAAAGATGAATACTTATTACTTAACACAATAAAATTTAAATACCCAAAACATTCATAGAAAATATTACAAAAGTGACACGATTATTTTGTTGGTGTAATTGACTTTTCAGATTTATTGCTTTCAATCTCGGAAATAATAAAGCAATAAACATTTGAATCATGTCGGAATTCTAATTATAAATTATCATGAGCCTTATAATCACAACCATAATGCAATAATAATTTCTCAGTAAAAGCAAAACTAGTTTCGTATAATTGTGATAATCTATCGCAGAGCTAGTGGAAGATGCAAAATAACTAGAAATCAATATTCTCTGCGGCTATTTCTAATAGTACGCCACTGCTGCCACCGATCCCACACGAATGCAGTCCCTTCCTATAATATAAATAAGCAAGAGCTTAAGTGCAGCTACGTACAATGCGTTTTGCAAGCGGAGGCGTTTAGTATCCAACGTTCATTATCTATTTTGAGATAATACTCTCCGTACCGAAAGATAAGTAGGTACGCACAAAGTACAATTTTCTGCAGACAACATTGAAGTATTGTTTACCGGTTTCCTTGCTTAGTACTTAAGGGATACGTATCCTCAGTGTTTTATCCCATCCTAATCACACAACATCTGTCCCTAAATTACTAACTACCCAGGCAGCACTCTTTTAGGATTTATGTATGTATAGTTAGGTACTATGAGAGAAGTCTAATTTATATTTTAGTTGAATGAGTGTCATGTAGATCAAATGGATACTTATTTTGAAAATTAAATCCTTTTTCATTGCCATAAATGAACGTACGATAAAATAAGCTTATCTCAACGCTAGTGTATGACCAACCTAAAATAAAATGAGAGAAACCTCGGATTTTCAAGGATAATAAACAGCAAGGAACACTTTATGGAACCTTGTTCTAAGTACTTTATAATATTTGTGTTTATAAATTTAGAAAATGACTAGTTAAAAAAAGGATTATTTGATATTTTAGAATACCATAATATACTCAATATCAATAGATTTACAGATACTGTGTATTTATTATAACAACAACATAAACTACACTTAAAGATAAACTGAAGAGTTTCTATCATTTTTTGAACACTGAAAGCGCTAATCTCCGTACTCCGTACATCCTCCGTACTCCTGAACTAATTTAAAGAATTCTATCACCCTTGGATATGTATACGTGATGCCTATCTACCACGGGCAAAGCCGGGGCAGACCGTTTCTATTAGGTAAAGATAACTTATTAGTGATAAAATGTCAGTTAAAATCCAAAAGTATTATTTGAAGCTGAATGAAATCAAAATGCAAAGCACGTCAAACGTATAAAAACATTACCACAAAACAAAAAATTTCGTTACCGTTTGATGATTGTAATTCATAAGACATCCTACAAATATAATAAAATTGTGACAAGAGTTGTAAGTGCACAAGAATTACTTTTGTATGATGTACCAATTATTGTAATTTTCCGTAAAACATCAAAATAAGTTTAATCAGATTAGATTATAATTTTGTACAAAAGTGTTATTTCTACACAGAACTTTTATTGCATATATGGTTATTACATAAAGAAATATATTATATGCCTTAACGAAGCAACTCCTCCGTTTTGTAGTCGGTTAAATCGTAATTTAAATAGAGATTTATAAGAAAATTGCTCTTAAACAATAATTGTACGAAAGAGGCTTCTATCGATTTTTTACAGGGTACGATAAAATAATGGACTTAAGATCAGATTCAATGCTGATTATATATCATTACCACAGTCGGATAGGATTATAATATGTGAATGGGTATATTTGGTTCGTGTAAAATGAGTCTGTGTACTTATTTTGCGAAGGTGTATTATTACTCTACATTACTGTAATCGCATTAATCATAATCATCTTAGAACGAAAATATACATAAGAACACCTTAACTTTAAGATTATATCAACGGAAATATTTTGTTCTTAATACTTTGTTATATTTATGTTTCTGGAATATGTATCCATTCGTCAGTAATTTAAAATCGTTATTTAATATAACCTATTGCATGTATATATACGTATAGTAGTCTTAGTGTATTGCATTGCCCTGGCGATCGCAAGCTTGATTTTAGTGCCTGAGGTCCTGAATGTTAGGCATTGTATTATTGGGTCCATTCATATAAATTATAAAAAAACTCAGAAGCAGCCAGGATTGTGGCAATAGCCTCGCAACCTATTAGACATAGCCATTAATGCATAATACCTCCGCGTACCTATTGAAGAAAAAATCATTTATCTCTTACGTATGCGGGCTTAGAAAAAATGTTGGAAATAAAAATGTTACTTTTTCTAAACTTTGCACAGGTGTTTAAAACGATAACATATTGTTTACATACGATACCTACGTTTTACGCAATAACTTAGCTAATATGGTCTGAAAAAGATACAAAACTGGCATTTAATAGATATTCAACTCAAACCATAAGAACAGTTGTAAAGTGTGTATGGCGATAATATTTCCCACAGCGTCAGTTCGTTTACCTAATCATAATTATACTTGTAAATCCAACTGGAATATCATATCACAACAGGTTTTATGTCATTCAAAAGATTTTATTATATTTAACTGAGATGATTATATTTTATTTATTACATCATTGATGATCAAAGGGATCAAAGGTTGTAATAAAATTTAAAATATCGTAATATTTAAATACTGCTTAACGGACAAACCTTAATTTAAAACTCTTGGGCGATAGTCAGTATCGAAACGAAATGGGTACCTACGTTTTATAAATGGATATATTTACATTATGAGAGTTATTCATCTACATAAACAACTAAATCCCACTAATATAATAAATAATTGAATAATAAAGAAAGTCCTCTCGTGTCTCCTCATTTTTATTTTACAATTATTTAACTAAAACATTTTGTATAAGACAAAGTATCCCAACATGCAGAGGTTTCTCAAGAACAACATAATTAACGATTCTAAAAATGCACGTTTTAAAAAAGAACTTTATAGTCTTAACAGCATTAATTGACGCTTAATTATTTAATTGCATTCAGTGGATCATTTAGCACATTTTAAACCTTATTAAGATGTAAGGTGCAAGTTTACAGATCAACGTGTGCGCACTATTTTATTTGAGTTTTTTTTTTTTAATGCTGAACGCGATTACTGGTTATGTAATATTCCAAAAAGAAATAGTATTTGAAATAAATTTATATATAATGTAGAGTTAAGTATAGAGCCACATTTGAAGACGTTGTTTTTGCTTAATTTTTTTGTATTCAAATAATTAATTAAAAATAATAAAAATGAACATTCATGATTCTGCAATGGTATAATATTTTAATCGATTCTCACTGCAGTCTGCTTATATTTATGCAGATTCTAAGTTCATCGACTCGTCGTATAACTTCAGTCCAGTTTGTCTCACTAATACATACTATCATTAGTAATTATTCACTAGCCTTACCAAGCAATTTTTTATGCATAACTTTATTTCTTTTCAAATTAAATACTGTTACAGAGATAACAGTCAGAACTTTATTTGTAATGAACCTAGTTTTTATTTAAACTGCTTTACAACATCCGCTGATAAACGTGACAGGAGTAAAAGTCACGTTTTTATCTCTGAAAAAGAATTTGATGGTGCTTAATGTTGCCTTTAAACTGTTGTTTAATCTAATGGTTGACCTTTTTTGTCTAACTCATGAAAACCCATTATAATAAGCAGGGTAATTAAGACATTTCTAATGCATATAGGATTAATTACGTTTCTCCCGAAGTGTAATAATAAATTCCTACCCACTTGTGAATCCTTTTACTAACAAAATGTTAAAGAATGACAAATAATAAAACTCACACTATAACGTTTATCCCAGATAATCATTTATGAAGATATTTACAAATATCGGCCCTCATAAATTGAATGGAAGATACAAAAAACATACGAGTAAATCTGTAAATAAAATACGTTTAAAGTAAGCACGCGCGCAATATCACGATATTTACACTTTACTGAACCCTGTACGGCTGTATATCAGTGAGGACGGTATAATTTTACATTTTTTTGTATAATTTTTGTGAACAACGTATGTAATAACTGAATAAGCTGTCAAATAAAGCTTCTCCGAAAATAAAGGTGTGCGTACATTAGTTATCTTTATTAAAAAATGAAAAATGATAAGTAACGCTGTACGTATTAAAAGTAGGGATGTCATATTGGAAATGTATTATCATATTATATAGTTAACCTTATATTTATTCTTCGGAAAATTTCTTTATTAATTATGAAAACTGTTAAGTACAAAACATAATGCGAAAATGTATTTTTTTTTTTGTTTATAACCTCGTATGACCTAGATCTTAAATTGGCTTATTGTCTTCCATATTATTTATGTGAGAACCTATTCTTTCCATTTATCATTAATTACAATTAACTGTGATGAATAAATTGCTTTATCCAACAATGGAGAAAGAGGGACGCAAAAAGCACATTGATGTTTAAGAAAGCACAATGGCTAATCACGCACGACTCTTTTACCATTAAATCCATTCTAGAGCCATGTTTGAAAATTTCGTTGTAAGATATTAAACCTTAAGAAAGGGTAATACAGTGAAATTCTAATTGTGCCCTTTCGCTATGCTCATTTCAAATTACTTAGAATAAATCAGCCCCAACATAGACCTTCTCGAAGGAATACGGCTTATGTAAATTTTATACAACTACCTTATTACTGTTGAATGAAATAAGAAATCTGATCAGATCACTTGATAAAGTGAAATGAAAATTGTAATAGAGATATTAGCTAAATAAAGATATTATTAGGGATATTTTAAACTGGATAATAACTTAGGTACTTTCAGTACCTTCACGAATCACGATTGTATGAAGCACCTAATGAATTCTGTTTGTTTCAAGAATCGCACGTGGTCTCCCTTTGCTGAAGAATCATTATGGCAACAAGTGAGAGGTACATCGGTGTCATTATATGCCGCGTATTACGACGAGAGGGCGCCACAACGCTATATACGCATTCTCGCCATTTTCCACGGTGAGTAAGTACATACCCTACATGTTTCTGTAATGATATAAGTGTGGAACATGACTACTGCACATTAGCTCTTGTTTATGAAAGGCAAAGAAAGAAATTCCACAGAGGCTATATCCCAAGCTACTGCAAAACGGTACACGTTTTGGCTTATTTATGTAAATTTATTATAACATAGGGAACGTCCAGACTGTTGATTTAATTCTCAGTAAACTTTGTTAAAAAATAACTTGGATACTCGCCAAAAATTAAAACATGCCGAACAAATATACGGACTTCATTTCTACCGACTCGAAAATGTCGTTGCATTTTATGCCTACACGATATATCATCGAGTGAATTAATTCTCGATGTTACTTATAAAATATATTGATACATATCTTTACAGCTTCATAAACCTCTTGTTTTAATAAGTAAGCTCACGTAGGACGGAGATTTCGATCTAACTGTGTACGTAGTCCATACACATTTTACTTGCCATATAAATAAAGAAAACCAATTAATTGAAGTCCACTGTAGAGTGAGCCGTATCGAAGTAAATCTGCCGACTGCTGCCTTGAGGTCTTACTATTATAAGCAAAAGAAAATTTACATCGTATGAGCTTATACTAACGACAACCGTGATTACACTGATACTAATTTTATGTCTTAACATAAGTAATAAATTTAAATACGCTATATGTGCCTAGGTTCAACCTATAACTATGTCTATCTGTACATGTGATTTAAGCAAAACCAATGTCAAAAATTATTAAAATTTACCTTCTTTCTAAGTAGAAATGCAAGAGTAGAGCAAGTGCCTCTCCTCCCAACCATAAGTATGTCTCGTTAGATTTGGTCTGTTAGGTAAGAAAAAGCTCCATAGCATTCGATAATTTACATCCAATAGAGGAAATGGCAACTGCTTATTTATCACATTCGTTGATGTATACGTCTGATATAATGTTACTAACATTTAATTTAATTTAAGAAGATGTATCGATATATAGTAAGCGCAATTTGTATAACTCATCTCGACAGATCTAGGCGCCATAGTTGACGAGTATTATTGATTCTCCCGTAAGCCGTAGGCGCATACGCAAGATATGTCCGATAATTATAATAAATAAATAAACACATCATTTATAATCACTGTGTGTTTAAAAAAAATAATGAATATGTTATCTTAATCCTTAACAACGACAAAATAATTGACATGTACAAAAGTATAAAATAAAATTTAAAATCTCCCGAATTCGATTATACTAATGAATATATTAATTTTTATTACACTTTTGGATTGGATACAGTCATATGGAACCAGCATGGAACCAGTTATTTTATCGCAATTACGTTTCACACGTCTCAAAACTGAATAAATCACAACGGCCATTAAAACATCAGATTGTGCTAAACGTGATATAAAGTCAGTAAAATACTCTTTATCAAGGTAACATACGGTGCAGAAACAAAAGTGTTTGAGTGTGGTGCGGCGACACGGCCCTGGCGATAAGCTCACACTCATTTGTCACTCGAGTCGAGCGAACGCGTCGTGTAAATTCCATCCTGGGAGAGATAAACGCCTCTCCCATATTGTAGTGACGGTCGGATTAAAACACCACTACCAACCATGCACCACCTTTTTAGCAATGTCCCATTCTCTTATGGGACGTTTAACAAAAAGGACCTTTACCTTTGTACTTTCCATCGTTGGTTTTATTAATTCTTAGCGTATATTTTTTAAACATATACGCAGCTGTATTCTTATAAATGTCAACTAAAACTGTCGGCTTCAAAGCATAATTTTAAGATGTATAAAGGATATTGCAATTTATTTATGACTTTTCCGTTACGGCCATAAATAGAAAACGATTGATTTGTAATCTAGCCAGTTATAACTAGGAAGTGTCATCCCGGCTTGCGATACAACAACCGTTTTAATGATAGCCGAAGGAAGGCACCGCTATTCGCGAGCTTCGAAGGAAATGATTCTAGCAAATAACTATTATATAAGTCGCTGGTCGGTCCTGTTACTTAACTATAGAAATAAAATACCGGTATTCAACTTTAAAGCTGCAATTTTATGCAATAGCGCGAGCAGTATTTCAATACATTGAATAATTAGCATTATCTCCATAGTGTAGAATATATTTTAAAGAATTTATCTTGTAAGTAGTTCTTATAGATATTTTTTTGTTGCAGGTCGGGATGTTTCTTCTCTCGAAGAAATGTTTTGTCAAACGCGCTCTTTTAATCAAAATAAAAATTCAGTTGAAGTCGTTGCAGCGAAGCCATTAGAAATTTGGTGGCACGAATGGGATAGAAGTTCATCAGAAGTGGACACGCCTCTTTTACTATCCTGTCCTCTACGGGAGCCCTTAAATCAGACTTCTGTTGTGTCAGTGGTGACAGAGCCCTGCGACAATCCTACAAATGCATTTTATATCAAACCAAACGGCAATACCAATTATATCCGATCCTTCACGGTTTGTGTCAAAGATATGAATTTTCATGAGGATGTGTCCCACAGTTTAACCGAGTGGATCGAAACTAACAAGATTTTGGGTGCCGATTTAGTGGACATTTATATAGATAGTGTAAATAAAAAGACTGAAACTGTATTATTACGTTATCAGTCCGAAGGAGTGGTTAGATTATTTCAAGGTCCTATTAAAAATACTATTCAACGGTCGCTGTGGCAAAGAAGGCGCGATCATATTATAACTTACAATGATTGCCTGTACAGAAATATAATGGAATCTAAATTTATCATACCTTTGGATATTGATGAAATACTGCTACCTAAAATAGCATATACCTGGCATGGATTGTTAAAAAGACTCCCATATTTGGGTTGGGATCCGTATGAGCATTCCGCCATTTTAGTGAAAAATGTATTCTTTTTCGATTTCATGCAAGACTTGTACACAAATAAAGCAATTAGTATTACTAGAAATGATAAGAAAATCTATGTGAAACGAGATGATGTCCGAATAGATAATCCTAATGACGTAAACCTAAACGAAGTAGAATTAGTAGATGATACTAATAGTTTAAGCAAAGATAATAATAATAATTCTATTGATATAAATACATATGATAGTGGATGTTTAAAAGCAATACCGTTGCCAAAAATAGCACGCAGTTTAATAAGTTCAGCTACAATAAGTCCTTTAGGACACTACAGTAAAAGTTTTATGCTCACGAAGAGGGTTCTAACAGCATTTAATCACTATCCCTTAGCCAGCATTGGCACAACGGGTTTTACAGGATGGGCGGCGCCTTTGACAGAAGTTCAACTCAATCATTATAAGGTAATTTTCTTCGTATTTATTTTCATACACTAGTACATATAAATTTTCTAAGCCACACAAATAAAAGAGTTAAGATAATGAAATCAATATACCAATAACCGTTACATTAAAACTATTGTTGGTGGTGACGAATTAATGAATTATTAAGCTATTGCATAGCTTTTATCTCTGACTTTGAGCGCGGCGACCAAATGTAAAAATTCCGTAACGAAAAAACCTAACACTCCAACCGGCACAGCGATGCGATGCTATAGCTTTACCGCGGCAGTCCTCGAGTGCCACACGTATTTTTTTAGTATCTCAAGAGTTAATGATAAGACGTTAAATAACAAGTTCACAACGTTTCCGATAGTATCTTAGGATAGTATCGATATAAAAATTATTTTATGACATATCACCAATTAAACTTTTTTCAAAAAAGTACTCAAATTACTTCAAACTGAACCTTTTAAAATATTTAATAATAAACTTTTTTCGTAAACAGGAATCGTGCAACGAAACAATGGTAGCAGAATGTTGGCAGTATGTGAAGCGCGCGAAAGTCGATCGCTCCGCTTTGCGCCTGAAAAGACGCCTCACGCGCGCTGTTGCTGATGCCCTTTGCAAATAATAATTTCATTACATAATATGAGCGTTTTATTTCCCTATTTCAACCGACTTCAAAAAAAGGAAGAAGTTCTCAATTCGACTGTTTTTTTTTATATGTTACCTCAAAACTTTTGACTGGATGAGCGGATTTTCATCATTCTTTTTTTCAACATGTTGCTTTCCTACCAGCCCCTAATAAATTTTGTACAGTTCTAACTATTTGAATTCTGTTACTTTTTTATTAAAAAATAATTATCCAACAAATAAATCCTACTTCAATCAATAATGATAATGTAACATGAATACATTTTTTCTCATACATTCACATTCACCACGCTACTATTTATTCAAGCATAAAATATTGAACTTTGAGGTCGTATTTTATATTGAGATTTGAGAATAAGTTCTCAAACGTTAAATTATCCACAGTGGATACACGTGGAGCTTTTCGACTCTATCTAGATTCTCATATCCCATATATGAGACTTAAACCAGTATTTATTTCTAAACTAATTCTGCTCAACCAATTAAAGAAAACTTGTTAAGTAAGTATCATAATGAATGTCCGCTGTTCGTATGTCGTTAATCACATTTACACACAAAGTACGTAATTAAAAATTATCTGTAAGTATTAAAAATGTATTAATTTCAAAGTGGTATTTTATGGTAGAGATTAAGAGGACGACTAAAGTCGTTTCAAGAACTTCCTCTCTAATTTTATACAAGCATGATACCTAGATAATAATATTATGGAAAGCAAACTAAACACAGTGTATTTACTTCAATTGGATAGCAAAGGTCAAACATTAGAAAGGCAATTTTAGATACATATTAGTATATGCTTAAATAAATGTTTATACTTTATACATATATATGTATTATGAATACTTACATATAAAGAAAGAATAGGCTTATTTGAGAGAGAATGTGGACTTCCGATAAACGAATTAATTTAAATCATCGATTAAACATTGCTATGATTATGCATAAAAAAATATTACCACCGTTAATACGCGGGCAATATATTATGATTCTACTTTTCATAATAATATTATTACCCTACTATAAAACAAACTTTATAATAGATTTTGTTGTAGTAGTAAATTCCATTTAATTATCTAAACTGACCATCAAATTATTTAACTCGTAAACAATTTTTAATTAACTCTACTGCCAGGAATACTTTTATACCTAACAGACTTACAGATTAATGGTCAAACCAATACATAATTTATATCCCATAAAGTTGGCTTTAACATCTTACAGTTCAATGCTTTTAAACGAGATATAGGTATATTTTAACTTATCACACTAATAACCGCTCTAAAAACTAAGTTTAGTAAACCCAAGAAATATCTATACTGTATATGACTGGAAACTAAGTAAAGGGTGGTAAAGGAGAATATTCTAACTAGTTCTAACTAGCCAGCTGGCAACCATATCCCAGAAAGAATTTTTTATCATAGAAACCCAATAAATTTTATTTAGGAGCTGACATCTTATTTACAATACAATTTAGTCTGCGGTATGAATTTATTTTATCTTATGTAAAAAAAATATAACATGCATTATGTAACAGGTCGGATTGGGTCCGATAAATGTAAGACCTAAATGAATTATGAATGTAAAGTTAAAAGGACATGTTGTAAATATCGGCCGATTGAATTGACATCCGACTATCGTCAGAAATCAGAATTCACCTGTATAATATTATGGGAGAGAACTTTAATTGAAATTATTAGATACCTACGCTCTCGTACGTGATGAATAAAAATTATAATTCAAGAATGTTTTTCATTAACCTAATTTTATATATTCTACACGTAGAGCATTAAACCAACTAATGCTCTAAGGGCGGCCGTACACGGACCGCTTCAAGCAGTTGAGACCGACCGCTTGAAGCGGCGACGGCGCGGTGAACTATAGACATTCATTCACCGCCGTACACGTGACGGCTCGAGCCGTCGCGACCGCTTCAAGCCGTCAACTGCATGACGAAATTCCACCGTGCCGTTGACGGCTCGCGAGCGGTCGTGAGGCACACATCAACTGCTCGAGCCGTTGACTACGCTAGAGCCGTCGATGGCTCCCTCCCCCCCTGAAAATCAATGACGCGACTAGTCAAAAAATCAACGGCTCGAGCGGTTGGTAGCGACGGCTCGAGCAGTCAAAAACCGACGGCTCGAGCCGACAACGACCGACCGCTCGAGCCGTCCGTGTACGGCGCTCAGCCGTTAACTGCTCGAGCGGTCCGTGTACGGCCGCCCTAAGACTCTACAACTCTGTTAACACGTCACATATCATTCTGAGTGATTCTGATTTCAAATAATCTAAACAACTTTCAAAGTTAATTATTATAATATAGCTTATAAAATCACATTAGTATTTCATTTACTAAGGCAAACGATTAACTCATAACTTGGTGTATTAATAATAGTCATCCCCATAAAGAAATCACAAAATATATAATCGCAGATTTAAAGTGTACAATAAACAATAATCGTGCGTGACGAAATAAATCTGTAATGTCATTTTAACGTGTGGGAATATGAGTTCACATGTCGGCGAAGACGACAATATTATCCGAAGAAATTGCCATAGCAATTTATACACATCTGCAAATTAATGTTTATTACATTATCATCGTGTACGCTATTTTCGTCACTACTTATTCTATATTTAGAAGAAACACTTTTCCAGTTAGTTGGGTTGTTTTAGTATTTTATTTCGATAAAAGTGTTACAGTGTGTTATGTGTAAATAATTCATGTTGTTTTAGGATAAACAATAATTTAAAGGTACCCTATTACCTCACCCTAAAGATTATTGCGAGTGAATAATTAACTGTAGATAGATAATATTTATTAGTGTATTTTCCCAATACAAATCGAACATTATTTGTGTCATGCAAAATTATTTATCTTGTAAATAACCATCGGCCATCGTCTCTATAATGGGAAATATAGCTTCATATAGGTAACGGTAAATATTACATCGGCTTGTATATAAAGCTTTCCATGTCTTACATTATAGGTAGGTACATTAAACTGGCATCGCAATGGAATCGCACGCTAATTCCTGCACATTTAATAACGATACCCCATTCAAGTTTACCAATATCTTAATTCCATCCCAACAATATCAACATTTAATTATTCATTTAAATTTAAATGTAAAAATCCTATTCATTCATCAATTAGTAAGTTGTTAATTAATTAATTTGAACTGTATCAAAAAATATATGTACCTAACCTTCCAGCCTTATTATTAGTTTTCATTGGCAAAAAAGATATTTGATATGCATTAATCCTCGAAATAATGCTAACAATTGATTGTTTACCCAAAAAAACTATCATAAAATATGCATTAAACGTACATATATGCAAATGTATGACGAAATTTTATTCCAACAAGGAACATATCCCCTTACTCGCTATAACGCGAAATCTTTTCAATTATTGAGTAGGTAACTCACTTGCGATTGATTCTCTATAGGCCGCTGATTACGATTTTAACAATTCAACTGCGGCCAGTGCACACACGATAAATAAATAAAACATGGCAATTGAAATCCAATTACAAACTTATCGTTGATCTGAAGTAGTGTTTAATTTTCGCGGTGGACGCAATAAAATCGTCTTTGCATTGTACGCTTCAGTGTGGTAGGAGCTGATTTATGTAGTGAGCATTGATATCACTTTATCGAGCATCAGGCCGTAAGCACAATGTCCAATAAACTAAGAGATGGTATCGTGGGCTGTAAATGAATCAGTGAGCGCTTGCTTTGCGAAACTTGAACTGAGATGAGTCCACTTCAATTTATTATGTGTTTTACGTATTTCCCATTTGTTTACTCTGAATACAGTTTATGTTGGAATAAAATGCCTAAAAGCTATAGTATTTTACTTTCTCTCGGTTTGAGTATTCCAATCGTGACCGTTATTTTGTTTTATCTGGAATAAGCTATCCAAATGTCACGATTTTGCACAGGCTCGACCTCTTTAGTCTGTACATAATAATATTGAATAAAATCACGATAGACATGTTTATTTATGTAATACTCTTGTTTTTCCACTTTGTTTTGAATGCTGACTTCGTCCTTGTGTTTTTTATGTTATAAATTTATATCTCCAGTTTAAATTCTTTTAAAATTATTGAGAATATTACAGTAAATATATACTTAACCCACTCCATTATGGAAATAAAAATATACCTAAGTAGATTTCACCATTGCAACGAATAAATATCGAAATTATAATATGTTACTTTTAAATATGAAATTGTGACTTCAACGTTTAATATCTCGCAATAAAATTCATGAACCGTGGAAATATGCCCCTGAATAGAGCAAACGCGATAATATGCCTTTTTATTAGATATAACACGGCCGCCTCTATAAAAGTGCAATAACAGAGCGGTTACATACAAGAAAATGTGACGTAAATATAACTTAAATTTTTATAAAAAAAATATAAAGCACACAGGTTTGATACACTCGATGAATGTTCAGTACCTTGAACATAATTTTAATTTAAAATAATGTAGGTATTATTTGGTCTGCGTGTTTTAGAAATACCTAAGTTACTAATGTGAGTAGGTAGGTACTAAATTCCAAATGCATTTTTACCGATCATACTATCACCACCGTGTCCCCCTTTAATTATTTATAATAAACCTCAAAAAATGAATAAGGGTGCACTTTCAAATAAGCCCATAATAACAGATAACATAAATCATACTTCAACTCAATTTTGTAGCCATATTTCATAAAATTTCTGATAATATTTCATCTGTGTTTGAACGATTAATCAAATCAACTAGAAATTCTCAGCGTTGACGCTATTATCTTTTAAAATAAAAGAAAACATGCTCATAAATTATTGACTCACGAGCATTAGTAAACAAAACGAGATCACTTAATCACTTTATACAATAATATATCATACTCTGCCCTGTTTTGCATCAGATATTCATCGGGTCTGCGTTGAAATAATATGAATTACTATCGCAATGGCACATGCTAAGTCATGGATAAAATTATATCTCGAAAAATAATTAATTTAATTCAAGATTTTGCTTTATTCATTTTAAAAAGAATTCAGTTTTATTACATTGTTATTGTATTCATTGCACGGTTTATGGCAGGCATTATTATCATATGCTATCGAGATAATATTTTCATATATTTCATTACGGTCAAACACTTTAAAATTAGTAGGGGAAATACGTACAAAACGACATGTATGGACAAAATGACATAGTCCCCTTATTTCAAAATTGGCGGGTTTTAGCTACGTCTCCGCGACTGTATCACGTGACGGCAGCCATATTTACAATCCTGTCAGACGTTGAGCATCATTCTGACAGATGCGCCGCAGTTACCAGTTCAAACTTGTATCTCGCCTTCAAAAGTTTATTTTACAGGTGTTTTTTTCCTATTTTCTGGTGAGTTATTTTTTTGTTATTTGTAATTATTTGTATTTAAATCGATAAACTACGCTAGTATCCAGTGATTTCGTTTAAGTTTATTGAAATCATTAGTTATTTTATGGAATTATGATTTTTATTTGTTTTTCGGTGAATTGGGACAAAATGACATACATACAAATTGGACAAAACGACATAGTATGCCATTTTGTCCATAGTGTTTCTGTTAACATAATTTTGATGATTTATTTTTTGGGTGCACCTAGTATTGATTTATTTATAATTTTTTAGGTGATATGCCGCGAAACTACGAAAGAAAAACTAATCGAAGAAACAGAAAAAAAGAGACAGGTTAAAAGAAAAATTTGTAATGAGGATGAAATAAATATTTCTGCTTCTAAAAACGCTCAGAGAAAAGAATCAGGGAAGAAATTGAGAGCATCGAGGCAGCGTAGAACTGCTCCGAAATATGATAGCTCAGGAAGCGAAGATTTCTCATGCGAGGCCAATGACGACGATAGTGACTGCGCTTGCATTTATTGCAATGACCTCTTTTCCAATTCTAAGCCCGGCGAAGGTTGGTTACGATGTATAACTTGTTACCTTTGGGCTCATGCGTCATGTGCTGGTGTCCCAAAGAAGACCAAAGGATTTATTTGTGAACTTTGCTCTTAAAAATTTGTATGTCATTATGTCCTTATCTTATATGTCATTTTGTTCATACTATATGGACAAAATGGTTTTTGTTATTAGTTATATTTTTTATTATTATATATTTTATTATAGATCCTACTTAATTAATAGACTGTGTTACTGATAGTCAATGAACCTAAGATGAGTATAAACGATTGAGACTGATTATAATGCCATTAAATAAATAAATATGATTGGAAAACAAAACACCCTGTCCTTTTGTCCGTACTTCCCATAGGTGTTTTAACTTCTTCTGAGCTTTAGTTGAAAATCTTTTCAATTTATTAAAAAAATATTAACATCAACATTAACTTGTGCAAAAATCGTATTTCCTACATAATAAGATTAATAAATAGAACAGTACCTACCTACATAGTAAATACCATACTGGATGAAGCTATACGCTTAAAGCTAATTTTGTTTTCTGGAAATTAATGAACCAACGCTCATTTAATGCGCATTAAACATAGAAGTGCAACGTGTTTTGCATTCTCATTCATTTATAAGAATTTATTATCCTGTGTTCAAAATAACTGGAGACACAACATTTGAGCAATATAGGTACCAGCTGACTAGTGAGTCACCAGCTGTATTGAATAAAGTAGTAATAAAGAAGCCTCTATTTAATTCCAGATTGGACCTCGACAACAACTCACAATAATTCGTTGTTTGAACGTAATTTGCTATCTAATGAACACATTCATTATATAGGTATTAAACCTTTTCAATTAAATATAGATTGATATTTAATTATTTACAAGAACAACAACATACGAGTTTCATGGAATAAATAATTTTAATGTAGAGTCATTCTTTGTCGTTTGGAAATGAGTGCAAGCTTGGTTTATGCTTTTCTAAATGCACCACGTCACTGTGAGACCTCCCAAAGCTCATTCCATCAATAGTAACTTTAATAAATAATTTATAATATTTGCTTTCTATGCGAACGTGATTAGATTTTTTAATAAATCATTTAAATGAGTTTGTTGCCTAAAGAAGCAGTATTACAAATTCTACCTATATTAGAAGGTAATATCTGCTAAAAGTGAATATAACGATATAGCGGCACCAAAGTACCTACTTGACGGCCAAAATACTAATTGTGTATAAAAACAGAACATTTTCTAAAAGTCCTCAATTTATACAAAAAATAATTTAATATTCTGCAAATGCAATATCCAAATCCAATATACTATTGAAATTTATCGTATCCTGCGAATCTACCGCCTCCAAGACTCGAAGCGGTCGACGACCTAGGAACAGCGTTAGGATACCTAGGTTTCTGCCTTGTATAGTGTAAAGCAGGATAGAGCGACGAACCCGGATGCATTTTTGATTTACAGGATAGATAATAAGGCCCATTATAGGAATAGTAATGAATGGCGGAAATTATTAATCAATATACATCATTTTATGAATATTCTATGATAATAGATGGATGGATACTCAGACAATTTCTATTAATTTAATATAGCTATATTTTAGAGATGACTTCCATATATATAACCGAGGGATATTACCTAAATTAATTCGCGGTTTGAATATTTAATAGAGGAAGAGGATAGGTTTTTAATAAAAATAATGCTCTTTTTAATAAAAGTTAACAAACTCATCAGATTCATATTTTTCTATGGCCGATGAATGTTCTGCCAATATAATATGCCAGCTTATTTATGGAAGCTTATTTATTTATGGAAGATTGATTTTAAAATTGAAGTACATATTAACTATCAGGAATCCCGTGTATACTGTAGGTATAATAAAGTGGACAAATATTTATTGGATCACAACGACAATCCATTTCCCGTCGAGAACATCCACCGTTTAGCGTTCAAGCTCGATCTCAATTTGCAATACGAAATTGATTATTAAAATTGAATGTGCTTTATGTCAACGGTGTACCTATTAGTTCATCCGTTCCCTTCATCCTATCCTACTAATATTATAAATGCGAAAGTTTGTGAGGATGGATGTGTATGTGTGTGTTTGTTACTCTTTCACGCAAATACTACTGAACCGATTACTATGAAATTAAGCACATATATAGAGGGTAACTTGGATTAACACATAGGATAGGTTTCCGGAAATCCCACGGGAACGGGAACTACGCGGGTTTTTCTTTGAAAACACGGGCGAAGCCGCGGGCGGAAAGCTAAGCTAGTGCATTCATAAATGCTTGACTAATGACTATGTATGATGTACCTATATGTTTTTTAGGATATGGGTTCACTAAAAACATTTATGATCTGTAACTACGTGTTTTTATGAAAAATTTTGTAACGTATGATATAAATTGTATCATTATAACATGGATTAGTTAATGCATAAGCATGATACCTACCTAAAAATAGTTGATCGTTATAAGCAATAGGCACATTAACATAGCAATATGTATTGAATTATTTCAGGTTCCACACGTAGCAGTGAAATATGATATTATACAGGGTGTCCCAAGAAGTATGGATATACTGAAGCCAGGAGGTAGAGTAGGTACCTAGAGGGCTATCCGAATCACCCCCATGTATGTTATGCGATTTTTAAAGTGAAACTTTTATTACATCGTCTCAAACTTTTTGGTCTGTGTAGCGCATGTCGCGTGATCGCGGCTGCCGAGTAGGTATACCTACTCGGCAGCCGACCGACACGCGACATGCGCTACACAAAGCAGTGTTCGGAACCGTTCGAACAGTTTCACTTTTACCGTGGTTTCATAAAACCACACAACATTTTTTCGTTTTTTTTAATTTTCACCTATTGCCGAGTACGATGAGATTTTTATTTATGGTAAAGTGACTTATTGCAGTAGATGCTTGCGATGTATAAAGTTGCTTTACCAAACAAAAGGTTTATTTTTAAAATATAGAGTATGTTCGTAAAGAAAGTGATATAGATAACAAGTAGGTAAATTAAGGTAATTGTAACGTAACTTTACAACTTAAATACAATAATATGGGGATTAACATGTACTTTATAACCATTTCATATTAATTAAAAATGAATAGATGCAGTGGTGCCATCTTACGGGAGTAAGGATAACTAAAACGAAGCTTAAGTCGTGTCTTGTTATTTAGATTTCTATGCTTATGTCCTAAGCTTATGTCCTTATTGATTGTGCGTGGGTCCACCAATCATTTACACATAACTTTTTCGTTATTTAGTTTTCATTGAAGAATACATATATGATAGATAATAATATCTAAGAAACAAGAAAACAAATAAGATTCATTTACCTCACCAACTACGAGTCGATTCTAAAAAGTAGATATGAAACCATAACGAGTCATAATGATTGCAAATTTAATGCAAATCTTTACAATTGTATTTTGCAAAACGTTATAAGATTTGTGGTGAACCGCAAGATAGCTTACCGTTATTGGACCAGAATCGGACATAAATAAGATATCACATAAATCACGACCTCATCAAAATTTCAATTACTTTTTATTGCACCACTTGATATATTGTTTGTGAAATTAGCATAATATTTGTGCAAATTATATTTTTTGTCCCATGATTAATATACATGACTATTATTATATTACATGATATTACATAGATTATATCCTTAACTTATTCTGCGAAACCTTAAAAAAAATCAAAGTTCGA
Source organism: Colias behrii (assembly GCA_029959065.1). Lineage (NCBI taxonomy): Eukaryota > Metazoa > Arthropoda > Insecta > Lepidoptera > Pieridae > Colias > Colias behrii. The sequence continues at coordinate 5,629,861 of JARWMC010000013.1, forward strand.
AATAAATGCAACTTTAGCTGTGATCTTTTATTGTATTCATTCTTCTTTTTTCTAATAAGTATATATATATGTATGTTCATTGGCAAATGTAGCTGAATTTGTTTCTATATTCAAAGAACTTTTATTGGAAATTTAGATGCTAGTTGTATCGTTTTTTAACCTTTTATTTACCAAAAGAAATATTGTATTGTTTGAAGATAAATAAATAAAATTTCATAAGAATGAATTTAAGTACTTTTCCTTATTCTGATCTGATACGTACTTGCATGCGTTATGCGTAAACTATAAACTAGCATGTTTCGAAACACATGCTAGTTAGTTTACGGTTTCCAATTGGAACATAATATTATAGGGTTGTAAATAATTTCTCTTATCAAAAAATAATCTACAATATTCTTTTGAACAATGCTTGTGTGGTCCCATGGTGTAATGGCACTCTGGACTCTGAATCCAGCGATCCGAGTTCAAATCTCGGTGGGACCTTTTTCCAAATCAAGTTAGTCAATTCACTAAGTAGCTAACTAGAATGTAATACAAAAATTTTGTTTCTGAGAATTCTGATTGACTTATTGTTTCAATATGTGTTTCAATAGGAAAATGTTTCATAGATAATATAGTTTAAGGTGGGGGAAAAGCCACTTTTTGTAGGCTACAGCTTATTGATAAAATATAGGTAACATTTCGACCTATTAACAGACGGAATGACGCCTTTACCCACCTCATCAACTTGGTACCTACTATTTCGTCTGTATTGTGTTTATATTGTAGTTGCCTAGGCAATCATTTTGACAAACAAATTGTATCGTATGTTATCAAAAAGTGTTTGTGGACCTCAGTCAGGTGGTCAGATTGTGATTATTCTGCAAATATGCACCTTCAGAAGCTGAAAATTTTGATGATTGGACCCTCTGAAGTATGTACATGTAATAAAGTTGCGTCTTTTAATTTATAGTATCTATAATATCTAGTTGATAAATCAATTATTGGTAGTTATATTTTCAATATTCAGCAATAAGCATATTTTCAATTATATTCGTATTCAGTATGCCTAATTAAATGAGTTTTAATCAAGCCTTCGTTTTAGAGTGGCAAATCAACAATTGCAAACTTTATATCGGAATCAGTAAATATTGAAGAATGTGAAACACGACCGACGCAGGGTGTAAGAATTGTGGAATTCGAAGTACCTAATCTAAATATAAATGGCAAGCAAATTAAAGTCGACATCGAACTGTGGGATTGTAGCGGTGATCACAAGTTTGTTTCATAGAATTACTATGTTATCGGTTATTCTAATAAGTCGATTACCTAATTAACTTGGCTCAATGATAATTGACTAATCTGTTCAGCAAAATAGAAAATATTAGTATTCAATAGAAATGCAATATAACTTAAATATTGGTCCATGTTAAAACGTAACTAGTTATGTTTCATAACTTTTTTTAAATAAGTAAAACTTTTTAATCTGCAGGCAAGTATATCTACATGTAATAATAGTTTTTACATGTATACCTTGTTTACGCTATCTCGAAATAATCGGACAAACAAAAGTAAGATAAAAATGTGTCGCTTATCACCCTGATAGTGCGTGTTATTTAATACGTCACCAGATATATTTTTTTTTCTAAAACAGATTTGAGTCCTGCTGGCCCGCTCTCCGCCTTGGAGTTAAAGGTGTAATACTCGTCGGTTCATCAAACACAGCAAATATAGCTTCAAGAGAAATAGAGCTTCTATACAACTATTTTGTTTCCCAGCCTAAATTATCTATGAAACAATGTGTAGTATTTTATAACTGCTTCGATGATCAAGACGATATTGATGTTTTAAACCTGTGTATGTAAAATATATTGTTTATTTTTATTTGTCAATTGACCGTGTTTTCTAACCTTGAATGTAATTTATTTTAGCTCCTACATTTTCAAGAGTATCTCAAGTGGCAACAAATGTGAAAACAAGAAGTGATCGTCTAAAAATTGATTTTACCAATTTTATTCTATCTGTTGTGCAGTCCGTTAATAAAATTGAAGATTACTGATAGGTGTGGTTTTTTTAAACTTATGTAAACCTTAAACTTCTTGATCTTGTTTACTCACCTCAGGATCAATGCATATAGCATACATACTGAAAAACATCCACTCATTTATTTTGTAGCATTCGAATATTTTACTATCATTTTATAATCCATACCTGTAATATAATCATTCGTGTCAGGTGCATAAGTAATACATTAAAAATAAATATAAATATATTTATTTAAAGTCCAATGGGCTTTCAGTTAAACAGCTTTAATTCACAAAACTAAATATGATTCTTATTCTTATAAAAATGATTTTAGACTATGGTCTTCTAGACTATAACATACAATTTGCTTTTATTGCTTTCGTTTACATATTAAGACAAATTTAGGTACATTGTCGATATCAATAACTTCGCATACCTAGCATCACCGCTCATAGATGTTACAATGTGTTAATCATGTAATATCCCATAACCTAAATCAAATAGAAATATAAATACAGACATACAAAAACAAACACATTCATAAACCCGCACTCAGTCTTTAAACATTTGGCTCGTAAAATGAGTACTTTTAAATGAAACTATTGTGTAACACCTCATACTAATACATTTTGCTTGTCTCTGATTATGCTTTCATACTCGTATCTCTTATATAACAAAATATTATTTACATTTCGGCTTGTACATAAAATATAAATTCTTAATCATATAATATAGTAATAAGAACATTGTATAAATTATAAAAAGACTGCCTATAGGAGTCTGGAGTCCCTATTAATTAATTATGTATCACCTTGATCACATTTTGTAACATGTGGAAGGAAAGCTACTAAAACTATCTCATGAGTCTAATTTATTTACATATTATACTTTGATATAAAACTTATATTATTTATTTCTTCCAATTACCACGATCATTGAAGTTTTTCCTGTCTCTTTGTCCTCGGTTAGAGCCACCACGATTCCACCTGTCATTGCCGCGACCGCGATGCCCGCCCCTATTTGGAAATCTCGGGAAATTTTGTTCTTCCATAAAGTTGAATTCATTCCCTGGACCGTTGTATCCCATGTTGCCGAAATTATTTGGAGGACCAAATTTATTACTATTAAAGCCATGTGGGATATTTGGAGCTATTCCTAGTAAGCCCGGTGTTGGGCCGTTGCGTGGATCTGCCATTGATTGATTGAAGCCGTGTAAATGACCGACGTTCATATTATTCATGCCACCGCCCATATTCATGGAAGCGACATTCATCATATTCATGTTCGGTTCCATTCCTCCTGGTGGACCATTCATGTTATTGCCGAATGGATTCGAATTTTGATTGAAATTAAGCGGTGTTTTTAACAAAGCTTCCTTGGGTTTTGGTAAATAAGAAAATTCACCACTTTCAGATAAAGAAACACCTAAATTCGTAAATATACTACAAAGTACGGAATTACTTTGAATTGCATTATGATCAAACTTTTTTCCAGGCGTCTTATCTTGATGGTATTGCTTTATCATTTGAGTCACCGGGGCCAAGTGTTGATTAACAAATATTTTTTGAGTTGTACTTAATTCTTTGTACCAGTTAGAATTTTGTAATATCGATTGTATCTCTAACGCGTTTGGTTTTTGTTCAATAACACTGCTGTCTGTGGGTTCTTTAGGTTTCCTTCGAGGATCAACACGTGGTCCAGAACTTGCAGCTGTAGTAGTCTTGGCAGAGGATTTTTCACTATCACTATTTGATTCATCTACTGAAAGACGGAATACTTTTCTTAACCTAGGATCTACGAGAGCTTGCGATTTTGCAGTACTATTTTTAATATCAGTATAATCTGGTCTAGGTATATCTATAGGCACTAATTTATATGGAATAGGAGGATGGCTATTAATTGAACCATTTATTTCTGATGCAGGCGTGTAATTAGGCAACGGCTTAAATGGTAGACCGAGCCGTAAGTCTATATCTCCACTTGCGCTCTGCCTCAAATCAGTATCACCAAAGGTAGGTTTGAAGTCAGGCTGCCTAAGGTCTACATCTGTCCTTCGACGGCCATCCGTAGGTTCTCCATCAACACATTCATATATAGAAATTCGATTGGGTTTTTTCTTTGTTGTTTTTGGTGTCTCAACTATTTTTTCTGGTGATTTACGAGATCTAGGATCACGTGAAATCGTAGGACTTGAATAAACATTCTCGTTGTTACTTGAGGTATTTTCTTGCAAATTGTTCTTCATTGTGTTTAATAATTTAGTTACTTCTTCACTTATATCTATTTTAGATAAATCCCCTAGTTTACTCAATACAGTCGAAGGTTCTATTACATGAGGTGCCGGAGCTGGGGCTGGAGGAGACATGAAACCTTTTTGTGGCGACGCACACGGAGATTTTTTTTTGGAACCTTTTTCTTCGTCGCTGGAATACCACTTTTCATCAATTAATAAATTATTTTCTTCGTCGTCGTCAGTTGTGGAACGACGATTTCGTTTTGCAGGACTCTTGAAAAAGGGATCTGGCGGGAGGAAGCGGATGTCTGTATCACCTTCTGATTGAACTGGCTGTCGCTCCGTGTTTTGAATCCTTGAATCGCCATCAGTGAAAGGAAGCACTCTATGGTCTACATCCTTTATTTCATTGGAAGAAACAGGTTTATCAGTATCAAATGTGTCATTCGATATATCTATGTTTTCTTTATCTTTTGAAGCAAACTTTAATGCATCTTTTGTATATTGATCGATATCAATCATATCCTTGGAAGGCTGTATTTCTTGTTTGATTGTATTATTTTTAAAAGATTCATCACTCGCTGTCGCCGCCATAGAGGGTTGAAAACGCATATCGACATCTTGGCCAGGAAAATCCGTTGGCAAAGTCATATTATTTGAGACTGGAGCTGTGGGTGGAACACGTAAATCTAAATCTTTAGCACCTGCATTATTTCCTGTAAATTGTGACTGTTGTTCCATATTATTGATTAAACCTAATTTTTGTATACTCATGGTGTTTAATTGGATTTCCGTTATTTGTTTTAAAGATATACCAATGCTATTCAACTGTAATACTGTTAATTGTCCTAACTGATCCAAATTTTCTATACCCAATTTCGTTAGATCTGAAATCTGTCGTGGTGTTAAAACCCCTGTTAAGTTTTTTATACTTAATACTGTCGACATATTTGTGTTACTATTCGGTGATAAACTAGCAATTGCGCATTGATTACTATTATTGTCGTTTTGCCACCTCGACTGCCGAATTTTCGGTGAAATTTTTTGTCGGTCGTTGTAGTTGTTGGATAACATATCAGAATTATTTTGTGGATTAGGTATATTTAACTCGAACAGAGAAGGTATATTTTTCTCCTGAATTTCAGAATCCTCCGGGTATTGTTGTTTTAACCTTAATTGAGTTGTTTGTATCATTTTCATAGCATCTTCACGGTTTAATCTAGGAAAATCTCCTAAAATCTCTTTAGGAGCTGATTCGATATGTTTTAGTAGTATATTTTTTAAACCATCATTTAAGGGTTTTCCGTGTGCAAATTTACAGTCATCTTTATATATACACGGAAGACCAGTGTGATAATATTTACAAGGAAAATCAGCATGCATGTACAAACATTTATCCCTCTTTGCACAACAATCCATTAAGTAAAATTTACATAATTCCATCTTGCGAGGTGGTTGTGCATCATGTGAATAGATACAATCATCACCTTTATGACATTTTCCTTGCATATAGTATAAACATACACCTTCCGAGTCTTGCATGTTATGATTTCCTCTTCGCCGATCATTTTTATTTTTATTTCTCTCTCTCTGCGGCGGCCTGTGCCTTTGAGAACGCTGTTGATGACCCCTTGAATCTTGACTACTATCGGAGGCATAAGAATCCCGATCGTCTTCTGGAAATACAATATCTTGCGATTGTTTGTTCACCGGAGAGGCGCCACGAACGCACATCATCTCATTTTCATCCATTTCTTCAGAATATTCTTGTTTCTTTCGTTTCTTGCTAGGCCCATCCTTACCTTCGTATTTCTTTCTTTTCTTATGTTTTCGGCGTTCTTCAACCTCGTCTTCATGAGCATCGCTATCGTCATTTTTATTCATAGCTTTCCTGATAGCCTTTTCTATGTTTCCAGCAAAATCATCTTCTAACGGATTTGGATACTTACGCGATTTCTTACTTTTATCTTTATATTTTTGTTCACTTTTACTTGACTTAGACTTTTTCTTTTTACCTGATTTTGAAAAATAATAATTTTGAGTTTCGTTTTCGTCTTGAGGGTTTTCTTCTTCTTTGTCAGCCACTTCCTCGTTCTTCTCTGCTGGCGCGGATTCCGTTGTTTCACCATCACTCTCGATTTCCCCATCTTCCAAGTCGATATTTGATGTTGGCTCCGCCATTTTCAACGTATCACTGAAATTCGAGAAAAAAATATTAAAACATGTCTAGTATACAATATTGCAAAAAAAACGTGAAACTACCTATACATTTTTTTTTTTGTTTTAAATATATTAAAACAATATTATACTTAAATAACCTTAAAAGATATATGTATTTAACGTTTATATTTATTAATGAATCCTGTTAGTAAGAATTAATAAGAATTGGTATTAAAATCAGTCATTTAAATGTTTATAACAACTTAATTCTGTAAGTTCAAAGTTTAATACATATAACAATTTACTACTTAATTTTTTAGGTCAAACTTCGCGCGATGACGAATGTAAGGTAAGGGGGGATAGGGGTGGTTACGATACGTACGTGCATAAAGATATTAAAAAAATATGTAATCATTATATCGTCGTAAACCCATAAATTTTAGTGTCATCCAATATAAAATACATCTTATCATAAAGACAATACAGTACATTTTCTCTTTTGGCCACCAACTTAACAAAAATTAATATTAGGTATGTACCCATGTTAAAAAATCACTGCCTAACACTTGGGCCGGACATACTATTATTTTTTAAGTTATCGAACCTTTTTATCAAGATCCATGAAAAAAAGGAAACTTACACGCGAGATAGCATTTTATACTTAGATATGGAGGTACGTAGTAGGTATTACGTACAAAAATAATAAATCTATTAGAAGAGGAATAAGATATCGTAAAATCCTAAGAAAAACAAAATGTTGAGTAACATTGAAATTTCATCTATCGAAATATATTTTCTATGAATTTAGTTAAATAAATGGTTGCCTCAGTACAATGGTGATAGGTACTGTAGACGCCATGACACTGAGTATAACCCGACCAAATTGTGTAGCCTTTGTACCGTGTGCGTTGTAAACTACGCACGACTTTAATTAACAAATTGAAACCAACTCAGTTTTCATAATGGGATCTATTCTTTATTAATATACTAGAACCGGGACATGTTAAAAATGGATAACCTTATAATGCACAACAAAAAGACTGCTTTCGTTGACCTTACGCACACTGATGGAAATAGCTCACACATACAGATACATAAGTTGCAGCGTATATAGAAGACTGACGTTATCTTTCATGAATAGTATGTAATTATAATAAGTGTATGAAAATATACCATAAATAACTTTGAATTACATATATTACTACGTCCTTATTTTCAAGCGAGGACTACTTCCGAATTCTCATTTTATACTATACCTAATAATCGACGAATCAATTGTCATTGGGAATAATCTCCAAAAAAATGTCACTTAATTGTTATAAAATTAATTGAACGTGTATGGCAGAATACAGTAGACTAATTGTTCTTGGCCACAACTTTCAAGTAAATTATTATAATCGAGTAGATATGCAAGCAATGAGTGGCCGTTCACATTTCACAATGTCTGGGTATGCGCTACGCTCTCGCCACGAATAAATGACGTCAGCCTTCTAGAACGGCAAGATATCTTTGTCCTTCCTTTAACGAGGTCACGAATCGAGCAACGCTGAACGCTCACACACGTAATATTAAACACAAAGAAATGGCGTATAGTGACTCACACAGTCACACTAACACAAATATAACCCTGGTAATTTAAGGAGGCAGCATAAAGCATGCTATTGTGATGATTGATAAAATTTATGACAATGAAATTGAGAAAAATAACATTTAGTACATAAGTTATTAACCTTCACCACAAGCCAATTAAACCAACGATTTAGTTAAGTAATTCGAAATATAGTAAAACTAAAACTAGCAGCATGCATGTTTCAAAAATTACATGTCCATTACTAAGTGGTAAATGGAAGTTCGCCATTTTGTTTTACGTATGTTCAACAAAAATGTTTACTTTAACAATAAAGTCATGATGCAATTCAAATGTGTAGCATTTATCACATTTGAAACATTCAATTAAATTCAATTAAATTTAACCAATTAAATTACTGAGCACTATGTATTATAATATATATAAAATATTTAGGGGACACGCATTTGTAGTTATGACCTAACAAGTAAATATTATAATTAAGTGTTACCAATCTTACATTAATGAACAATTCACTATGTGCGACTACTATACGCCATGTAAAAAAGATATTCTTTCATAGCATTGCTGCATAAAGACGAAACAAATCGACAACGCAATAATGATTTCAATTTCAGGTTCGAGCGTCGACTGCGGTGAAACAAAAGCTGAATCAGTAGATATTTAGTTCTATTTTTGAACACAAACCGGTTGGTGGCGTTAGTGCTGAGACAGTGCTACCAACATAATATTCAGGAAATAATTTTGGTTTGATATGTAATAAAAAAATATTCCTATGCACCTAGAAACAAAAATTTATACATACAAGTCGCTATTTAATATTGGTGGATTTTTCTCTAACATTATTTGAGTTAGTTAAGGAATATCTAACATTAATTATTTTATAAATTACATTCTTGACTCATGCACATTGACTATAAACCATGATTGTTTCAAAGACAATAATTAAAAAAATAACCTATGTTTATATTTTAATTAATTATTCACAATATCAAACTGTACAATTTTTACATTAAAAAAAATGTAATTAATTAGAGAATAATTCTATGTTCAATCTTCATAATATCTTTCAAATTATAATATTTATATGTGTTATTTAAAAGATACTGTAATTTATTCGTTAGTAGAAAATATTTACTTTTCAAATAATTTTTGTAAACATTTTATATTTAAGATATCTAAGTATATAGAAAAAAAAAATGAAAAAGTAATTTTGCTGACCACCCATCAATAAATCAACTCAATACTGATTGTCACTGTCAATTATGTTTTATCAATTTTGATAACGAAATTACAGTCAGCAGTTTTCATAGTGCTCATACTGCTACACTCTTATTGTTGGTTTAATAATCGTTATAAATTAACATAAATCTAATTATGTGTTTAACATCATTTTAACAAAAATCGCTTCTTAAGACCTACAGCAATTAGCAAGATCATGTGAATATAGTACCAATTCATAGTTTGTTGTTGTTGTGTTAAAAACAATTATGTCTGAACCAAACAACCCATTTGCTGGTTTAATAGGAACTCATGAAGGTAAAAGCAGCAATGATGTTGAATATACGTCTGGTTCCGTTCCTGTACAAATAGCGGCGAAAGAAGCTAAAGAAGACGAAAAAATTCAAACCATCAACAACATAGTGGAAAATGTTTTTCATTTTACAATTAACGCGAATGCTGTGGATGAAAAATCCGACAAACAACTTGTTTATTTGGAAGAATTGGCACAAGCTATGAACCCAAGAATTCGAATTGATTTGGAAGCTTTAGAGCAAGCTCTTTTTGAACGATTGTTACTGCAAGATGTATGTGAGAATGTTATACCCAAAACATGCAAAGCTTTCAAGGAACATGTTGTACAAAAACAAGTATTTCCTTATCTGTTTAGTTCCATGCAAAATCTTCAAACATATGACTATGTAAATGACATTACAGTTAGAAATGGTATAAAGAAAATGAGGGAACTTATATTCAGAAATGCAGTGACTGCACTGAAACAGCCAGCTTTATTTGAAGATCAAGATTTTGCTAGTCAACTTATTGAACTTCTACAACACGTTGATCCTCAAAGCCACACCTTTTTTATAGATTTAGTGAAGGCTTTCATGGCAGAAGGTAATTAATGAAATAACTATATATATTTGTACCTTGGTGGCATAGTTGTATCTTAAATATTTCAATACATTATTGCAACAATTTGATTTTTTAAATTCAATATCATGCTCTTTTGAATGCATAATGTTATAATTTTATAAAAACAAATTTACTATGAATTTTCAGCGGATGCTGATTCACAAAATCAGCTAAGAGACACCATGATACCTGTTTTAAAGAAAATTCACACCGATGTAAACAAGTCTAATTTAATAAATTTATCCATCTACATTTTGCCATCTATTCACATATTTGCCAGTAAGTATATTATACCGACATACAAAATATTACTAATATAATAAATGCGAAATTATGTTGTCAAACAATGACATTGCAAAGGAGCGATTTAGCTTTTTATGATTTTTGTGTCTAGAATTAGTTAGCAGGCTATAAAGTTATAATATAGGCTACATTTAACTGCAATGATATGTCTCATTTCCACAGGCAAAAAGCTTATTTGTATAGGTTTAATGTAATTGTTTATTATTAGTAAAGGAAGTATTAATTACTAGCCATGCTCCGCGGTTTTACCTGTAGTGCTCCGCCCCTCATGGTCTTATAGGAGCGTGGGGGCGTGATGATATATAACCTTGATAAATGGGCTATTTATCACCGAAAGAATTTACAAATCGGACCAATAGTTCCTGAGATTAGCATGTTCAAATAAACAAACTCTTCAGCTTTATAATATTAGTATAGATTTATTTCTGTTTCGATTTAGATATTCCTTTGTGTGTAATGCTAATATTATTTATAGTTAAATGAAAAGATTAAATAGATTTTTGTTTTATTGCATTTTTTCATTTACTGAAATTAGTATAGTAAAGTTGATATAGTTTTAAAATATCAATCATATATTATTATTGTATAATTCTAATTTTAACTACTTACTTCACCATAATAATTAATTAACAGGTAGTCTATATTTGGCCCCAATCTTGATGGAAGCTTGTGAACCTAAAAATGAAATGATAGGAAGACATTATCAGGATTCTGTGCTTGGGGCTCTACTTTCGCTGTCAGTTTTGCCGAGAACTGCAACATCACTCCATGAGTACTTTGACAACCCAACGGACCAAGTAAGTCAGGATTAATATATGATAATACCAGTTTATATAACTTAATACACATTTCCTCAAAGGTGGACAAAACCTATTATAAAAAGCTTATTTTAAAGGAAAAGATCAGCCCATATCAAAATAAATAAATTTCTTTGTTTTCAGTCCTCTATATCAATGGTTGAATCATCAATTTGGAATGCATCATCGCATCTTATAAATAATATGCACAAGGTATTTCTCACTCTACTGAAAGGAGGGCCACAGATTAAAAATCGTCTACTGACTTGGATTGGCAAATGCTTAAAGGCTAATGTTGCTAGAGGGAAGCTGTGGAATGTTCAGGTATTGTAGTATAACCAAAATTTTAATGTATTTTGCCCTACATCCAAAGCAAAGCATGTTTTTTGTTCTTTCAGAATAGAAAATATTTTGGTTTATTTTCAGTAATGATCAATATTTACGAAAACTCATACAGTCACAATATTAATATATACTTTCGGATAGTTTTAAAATCCATACTTGAATATTGTGTATTTAAAATATTGTAATCTTTCTCAGGCTGGTGATATAAGTGCAGCTTCACTACAATGTGTGTCTGATGGATTCATGTTGAATTTGGGCGCAGTGCTTTTACAACTTTGTCAACCGTTTTGTACATCGGCAAATGATCCAAAATCATTGAAGATTGATCCAACATATGCAGCAGTGCCGGTAATTTACTAAATACTTTGGAATAGTTATTTATTTAAGCTCACATTACTCATTTATATCTGAGAGTATTAGAAAATTTTAAATATTTTCTTTTTCCTTCTTTAAGATCTTGGAAATTTTGCTTAGTGAAGTACTTTTGTATTCCTGAATACAAAAGTATAGTAAAAGAATAGTTTTGTATTGTTAAGTAAGTTTTTATAATTTGACATTAACATTTATAAAAATCTTATATTTCAGACGGAAGAGTGTGCAGCTAAAGCAATTCATTTAGATTGTCTCCACACTGAGACATGTCTGCTACCAGCTCGTGAGGGTGAAGATGGACAAACTGTTAAACGGCCAACAGCTGACACTTATAATTTTGTCACTGAGTGCTTCTTTATGACTCAGAAATGTATTGACTTGGGTAAGTTATTGATAATGTTGGGTTGAATTTTATAAGATATACAGGTTTGGATTGATATGAAAAATATGAAAACTATAACACTAATCCATACTAATATTATAAATGCGAAAGTAACTCTGTCTGTCTGTCTGTTACTCAATCACGCCTTAACTACTGAACCAATTTGCATGAAATTTGGTATAGAGATATTTTGATACCCAAAAAAGGACATAGGCTTTTTACCCCGGGACATAGGATAGGTTTAATTCCGGAAATCCCACGGGAACGGGAACTATGCGGGTTTTTCTTTGACTGCGCGGGCCATGCCGCGGGGGGAAAGCTAGTATTATATATAACTGTAATACATAGTTAAAATAGCTATCAGCTAGTACTGTAAACACCTAGTACTTATATGTATTTAATATTTTGTTGCATATATATAGTATTAAATTCAATTTGATTTAATAGATTAAAATTTTGCTAAGAAACACTTTTCTTACATCATCACTACATAGTATAAAACAAAGTCGCTTTCTCTGTCCCTATGTCCCTATGTCCCTTTGTACGCTTAAATCTTTGAAACTTCGCAACGGATTTTGATGCGGTTTTTTTTAATAGATAGAGTGATTCAAGAGGAAGGTTTATATGTATAATAACATCCATTAAATAGTGGAGAAGTACTGTTATTTTTGAGGTTTCTGATGTGATGTCGTAAATAATTACATTTTTTCCGCTTACATTGCAAACGCAGGCTGAACCCTACGAGTTTTATCAAAATAATGTACTAAGTATTGTACACATTGAAAAGGTCTACAGAAAAGTCCGCGATGGTATATGTCTATCTCTTATGGATAACCCACAATAACTTTTTTTTGTCATTTACTTTTTACGACAAATAATGGTTAATTTTCGAAGCGATTTTAACCAATACAGCATTAATCCTTAACGAATTAAATACCTTGAATACATTGTTCATTTAATAAAGATCTATATGGCCCTTTACACCGTATGATTTAAGTGAATATTTTCGAAGATATTACAGATTTAAAAATTGCGGGACGTAGCGTTTGCGGCGGTACCGGCCGGCCGCCATTGCACCCGTGCGAAGCCGGGGCGGGTCGCTAGTTTTACATAAAACACAATTTCACTGCATCACATTTATTTCTGAATCAACATGAACATTGAACATTTATATTCCACTTATTCTCACGACAAATTTTTACAAAAAAAATCTATATCTTCAAAACATATTTAGCTAAGTATAAGTCAGTTGGAAAGATCTTTCATTATTATCTCTTCTAAGAGTATCGTGGGTTGCTTTAAGATGGTCGAGTTTGGTTGAAATCTGTGTGTGTATGGAGTTATCTATCTGGATCCGCGCTCTCGCTTGCACTTCAAGCCTTACATGGAACGCCTCAGAGCGAGGTAAAGCCGCATGAGTCATGTTTTTTCGCGCGTGCAGCCGGCTCTATCGAATTATAAGACGTTGTCACGTCAAAAAATTATAAGTCAAATGAAATGATTACATCTACAAGAAAAATTGTTGATTTCACTTTCATGATCATGTCAAAGTTTGGTTAATAATGTCTTATCGTCAGACAAAATTGCATTTACTTTAACCAGCCAAACAGCTGATTCAGGCTAACTCACGCTAACTCACTCTCACTCACGCTCACTCACGCTAACTTACGCTCACTCACGCTAAATCAGGCTAACTCACGCTAACTCAGGCTAACTCACGCTCACTCACGCTAACTCAGGCTAACTCACGCTCACTCAGGCTCACTCACGCTAACTCACGCTCACGCTAACTCAGGCTAACTCACGCTAACTCTCGCTCACTCACGCTTTCTCAGGCTCACTCACGCTAACTCACGCTCACTCAGGCTAACTCACGCTAACTCAGGATCACTCAGGCTAACTCAGGATCACTCAGGCTAACTCACGCTCACTCAGGCTCACTCACGCTAACTCACGCTAACTCAGGCTAACACACGCTCACTCACGCTAACTCAGGCTAACACACGCTCACTCACACTAACTCACGCTCACTCACGCTAACTCACGCTCACTCAGGCTAACTAACGCTCACTCACGCTAACTCAGGATCACTCACGCTAACTCAGGCTAACTCACGCTCACTCAGGCTCACTCACGCTAACTCACGCTAACTCAGGCTAACTCACGCTAACTCTCGCTCACTCACGCTTTCTCAGGCTCACTCACGCTAACTCACGCTCACTCACGCTCACTCAGGCTAACTCACGTTAACTCAGGATCACTCACGCTAACTCAGGATCACTCACGCTAACTCAGGACCACTCACGCTAAGTCAGGCTAACTCACGCTCACTCACGCTAACTCACGCTCACTCATGCTCACTCACGCTAAATCACACTCACTCAGGCTAGCTCACGCTCACTCACGCTAACTCAGGATCACTCACGCTAACTCAGGATCACTCAGGCTAACTCAGGATCACTCAGGCTAACTCACGCTCACTCAGGCTCACTCAAGCTCACTCACGCTAACTCAGGCTAACACACGCTCACTCACGCTAACTCAGGCTAACACACGCTCACTCACGCTAACTCACGCTCACTCACGCTAACTCACGCTCACTCAGGCTAACTAACGCTCACTCACGCTAACTCAGGATCACTCACGCTAACTCAGGATCACTCACGCTAACTCAGGATCACTCACGCTCACTCAGGCTAACTCACGCTCACTCAGGCTCACTCACGCTAACTCACGCTCACGCTAACTCAGGCTAACACACGCTCACTCACGCTAACTCGCTTACTCACGCTTTCTCAGGCTCACTCACGCTAACTCACGCTCACTCACGCTCACTCTGGCTAACTCACGCTCACTCAGGCTCACTCACGCTAACTCAGGCTAACTCACGCTCACTCACGCTAACTCAGGCTAACTCACGCTCACTCACGCTAACTCAGGATCACTCACGCTAACTCAGGGTCACTCACGCTAACTCAGGACCACTCACGCTAACTCACGCTAGCTCAGGATCACTCACGCTAACTCAGGCTAACTCACGCTCACTCAGGCTAACTCACGCTCATTCACGCTAACTCAGGCTCACTCACGCTCACTCAGGCTAACTCACGCTCACTCACGCTAACTCAAGATCACTCACGCTCACTCAGGCTAACTCACGCTCACTCACGCTAACTCACGCTCACTCACGCTAACTCAGGATCACTCACGCTAACTCAGGACCACTCAGGCTAACTCACGCTCACTCACGCTAACTCACACCAGTTACTCTTTCACGCAAATACTACTGAACCGATTACAATGAAATTAAGCACACGGTAACCTATTAAAAACTCGAATTTCTATTACCCGAATCTTAAAACCCCGAAAACGGTTGTTAGAACTTTTAAAAGACAGATGTAATGAATGACAAATTTTTAAAATTCCTTTTTTAATTTCCCAGATGAATCAATTTCCAGATGCACCAAAACCAGATTTTTAAAAAGTATTTTTTTGTTTCCCGTATTCTCAGATCTCATTATACCAGATTCTCAGAATACTTTTTTTTGTTTCCCATCGTACCATTTTCCAAATAAACTATTGCCAAATTTTCATAATCTTTTTATTTGGTTCCCATATAATCGTATAACAGATAAACTATTGCCAGATTTTCATAATCTTTTTATTTGATTTCCATACAATCGTGATTATACCTTTACTATCGACTGAAAATAAACATTGTCAGTAAGTAAATTTATTGTTTTACTTGTCCATTACAGACCGGTTTTAGTGTCAAAGTCGACTCAGTAGGTTAGGTTTGAACTACGACCCCCACGCTAGAACTGACTCGCTATTGTTTTACTTGTCCATTACAGAAAGGTTTAAGTGTCAAATTCGACTCAGTAGGTTAGGTTAGGTTTGAAGTGTGACCCCCCATGCACGAGCCGAGCGAGCGAAGCGAGCGTGCCGCGGCAGCGGCCGGCGAGTGCCAGAACCGACTCGCTATTGTTTTACTTGCCCATTACAGAAAGGTTTAAGTGTCAAATAGACATGCGCAAAACAGTACGTCAAATAGTAATGCAACATCACGCATCTCTTCCACGGAAGTGATATTACTCCGTAACATCACACATTACCCGATCGATTTTTAATGAAATGATGACCGAGTAATGTTTAAGGTGATATGTGAAGTATTACAGATCATATTGAAAAATAGAAATAATAACTGCAATACTTATTACATATCGTAAAATTACAATTTAAGTAAATATTTAAAAAATGTAGTTGATTTTCCTTCATACTTGGCCACGTACTTTATGTTGTTTGTTAATAATTGTAATGAACGCAAGCAAATGTAAAACAAAATAAAAAAAGGGGCCCTCCAGGCTTAGGACTGGCAATCTTTGTTTAAGGAAGACAGGCGTATTTAAAAATCAACTATTTACAACATTGATTGTTGTAAATAGTTGATTTTTACTGACCGAACGTTGCCGAAGTGATGAGTGATGCGAGTGATGTTTGTAACTGATGCGTAATGCGTGATGTTGCATTACGTGTCAAAGTGATATTACTTTTGTACTATTACACGCATTACCTACCCATGTCTAGTGTCAAATTCGACTCAGTAGGTTAGGTTAGGTTTGAACTGTGACCCCTCACGCACGAGCCGAGCGAGCGAAGCAAGCGTGCCGCGGCAGCGGCCGGCGAGTGCCAGAACCGACTCGCTATTGTTTTACTTGCCCATTACAGAAAGGTTAAAGTGTTAAAATCTATTCAGTAGGTTAGGTTAGGTTCGTGCTGCGACCCCCTGGAAGGATTTCGTTTTGCTGGATATCGTTTATTTGAATTTCAAAAATCTGGACATTGTTTGTCTGGATATCAATTAACTGTATTTCAAAAATTTGTGTTTTAAAAATCTGGCTTTCGTGCATATGGATTACGGTCATCTGGATTTTTTGCATTTAGATTTCGTATGTCTGGAACTCATTCGTCTGGATTGTAAAACGTCGTACAAATAAAGAAATGGGCAAATGAAATTCGAAGTTGCGATTATATGGCAAACAAAACTTCGAAATTTTAAAATTCGGGGTTATGAAAAAATGTCCAAACGTTTTCTGGATTATGATATTCGGAATATTAAAATTCGAGATTAAGATAGGTAACCTAAGCACACATATAGAGGGTAACTTGGATTAACACATAGGATAGGTTTTATCCCGGAAATCCCATGGGAACGGGAACGATGCGGGTTTTCCTTTGAAAAAGCGGGCGAAGCCGCGGGCGGAAATCTAGTTAAGAATAAATTAAAAACAACTTTTCTTTCATACAGGTGTTCGTGTTTGCGCAGAGAAATTGTACCGTGTCGGTCAAGACCTGGGCAGAGCGCAGAGAGCATTGTCTGATGTAGCAGCCAGCTCACATCATCTGGTTGATCCGTTGCGACAGCGAGCACAACATCTTATGACGAAGTTATTATGCAATTTTTTAATATAATTTATTATTTGTAGCTTGGATTTGTGTATATGAATATTGTTTGTATTATAAGAGTCATTCTGTGGATTGTATTATATATTTAAACTATTTATAGAATTTGATTTTAAACTACTTATTTCTTACCCCATGGATAATAATAATGTGAGTGATAAAAAACGCATTGGAAATTATTATTATTATTGAAATGTACAGGTAGCTACGTAAATTTCAAGTGTATACTAAATTACTAACTAACCTACAAAGTAGTTGATTCATTAAATATAATATCTAAATTTTCAATACTGTTAGCTGGTTTGTTTTCAGTACATTGAAAAAGTGTACTTAAAAGTTCTCTTTTTTTTGCAGATTCGTAAGTTTCCGCTGTGCTCTTCTCGAAAATGACATGTTGACAAATTTGCACCGTCTACAAGCAACCACGTGCACTTGGCTGGTACAAGTCGCGATACGGGACAACGCTGAGAGGACTTGCTATGCTCCGATGAATTTGATGCCCGTTAACATGCCTATTACTACACCACCGCCTGATACTTTAAGGTAAAGTAAAAAATAAACCAAATTTATTTTTTAATTGAAATTGATTTTATATCCTGTGAAATGTGGTTTGTTTTGGAATTGTGATTAAACTTTTGTTACACGCGTGATATTTGAAATTTGGTGAAGTTAAGCACTAGAATAATAAACAATATATTGTTTGATAGGAATAAATACTCTAAATCCTACATCTATAATAAATTCATATTGCAATTTTGGTTCTAGACTTGTATTACAATCATTTCTGCTAAATCCTTTTTGCAAATAATTAAACATACTTATTTAAAAAATAACTAAATTTATAATAAATACGTATAAAAATTATATATCAGTAATTCACTTGAAAGTTTAAAATGGTAAATATTTTCCAGATGCATTCCAGAGTTCGTTTTAGAGAACATAGTTGTTCTAATAACAATGGCTCGGCGTACGGTGGGCGCCATCACTGAAGAGGCGGACTTGGCTGGTTTACTGCAACCAGCTCTGACATTAGTGCTTGCGTTTATGGGAGACTCTTCTAGGACTTATAACCCGCATTTAAGGTTTATAAATATCTTCGTTGCTTAACAGAAAGTGTACTTTTTCAGAGTTTTATATAGTCTCGTTACCAAAATCTGCTGGTACTGCATTGTGTTTGAATTTCATAATAAATGATTTATAAATCAAGATTTAATACAAATGTATCAAATTGCTTATCTTATCTTGACTTCAATAAAAACAACATACCTAGCTCTAAAAGTAATAATCATATTTTTACACCTATATGCCTATATGCCTCTTTAAAATCTTCGACAAAAATAACGAATATATTTAATATGCTTAATTTTCTTGAATTATCAGGGCGCGTTTAGCCGAATGTTTGGAGGCCATGTTGCCAAATCATCCAGACGAGCAACAGCCACTAAGCAACATGGCTTCTTTCTACAGAGAGCAACTGTTTAAGGAGCACCCCCATCGATTACAGGTATAAATATAATAATTTTAAATAACCTGCTGATTATATAATGTACCTGTGTACTTTAAGTTTTTTTTACGATTATGTGATCAATTTAATTATATTACAAATTTTATTATTGACTTATTTTTAAATAATTTATTTACACATATTAATTTTCAAATTATCTTTTAGTTGGTGCCATGTCTTTTGGATGTGTTCGTCGGTATCGAAATGACCGGCCAGAGTGTGCAGTTCGAACAGAAGTTCAACTATCGCAGACCCATGTACCTTGTTATGGAGTTCCTGTGGGGAATGCAGGAACATAGAGATGCTTTTACGTAAGTTAAATGTTGTTGAAACGTTTTTTCTTATAAATGTGTTGTGTGTGGGTCTTTAAATTTGTTTATGTAAATTTTGGGATTGAGAAAGAAATTTTTTAAGAAAGATAGTTGGCAGGTTTCTTAATTGACTATTTGACTTTAAGAATGTTTCAAACCATACATAACTGCGGGTTAAATATTTTGTTATGTGTGACGTCATAAGCTTTCTCAAACTGTAATCTCATTCTCAATACAGAAACCGACTATATGACAATGATTTAATTTTAAATTAATTAATCATAATACTAATATTTAAATAATTTGGGATCATTTCTATAAAAACGATTTACATTATTAAATTATTTTGCAGTCATTTAGCAAACGAAGCTCAAGCAAACATGGAAGCAGTACATCCACCAATATTCCTACGTTTTGTGAATTTGTTGATGAATGACGCCATCTTCTTGCTTGACGAAGCATTGGGAAATATGGCGCAAATACGGACACTACAAACTGCGCAGTATGTATCGTTGGAATTTTATATTAAACTAGCTTCCGCCCACGACTTTGTACGTGCATCCCCGTTTTTCCCCGTTACCACAAGAATTTCGGGAAATCCTTTCTTAGCGGATGCTTACGTCCTAACATCTACCTGCATTTAGAAATTAAAGACTTTTTAACGGATTTTAAACGCGATTTATTCATTCTATTATTTTCCCGACGTTTCGAACACTTTACAGCGAGCGTGGTCACGGGGAGACTGAGATGTTATACGTCTTGACGGTCATTCAAAAATTGCTGTTTGTAAACTACCTCCACCTATTCCTCCGTAGTTGGTATGTGGAGTATTTTTCCGGATGTTGGCAGTATTGGCTGATCGTGTCTTCTAGTCTTTTGGTATGTTTGACATGGGGTTTTAAATTCTTAATAACAGGATCCCAGGTGTTAGAAAGTTTCAAACGTTAAAAAGTCTTTAATTTCTAAATGTATAATACTCGCGTAAAATCAAACATCAGAAAATACTATCTACCTGCATGCCAAATTTCAGCCCGATACGTCCAGTGGTTTGGGCTGTGCGTTAATAGATCACTATATCAGTCACCTTTGAGTTTTATATATTATATATAGATAGAGAGATAGATTTACGATGGCCAATGCGTATTGCTGTTACCAAATGTATGTCAATGAAGTTTAACAAATACACCCTAATAATAAGTACATTTACATATTGATGATGCATCAATTTACCAAATAACAATATATGCCCAAATTGCAGAGAATCCGGCGCCTGGACGAACTTACCAGCTCAAGAACGCGAACAGAACCTAGCTAACCTCTCGCACATCGGTATGCTCGCGCGGTTCGACAACATCCTCGGGCGGGACACCATCCGCACACTCGTCCGCCTCACTGCGCACGCGCCGCACCTGTTCTGTCACCCCACACTCGTGGAGCGGATCGCGTCCATGCTCAACTACTTCTTGCTGCACTTGGTTGGGCCCAATAAGAAGAACTTCAAGGTAATTATATCTCCTATTTTTTACTGACCCCCCTCCCCCCCAAACGTATGAGTTATGAGGCAGATTTCACAACTGCTACACTAATCATCGTCGAGCGAATATGAAGAACTTTAAGGTAGGTTTTTATGAAGTGACATCCCTCTCACCTCTTGTGGGACCGATCTCGCGTCAGTTTTTACTGATTATCACAAGAGCAAAACTGAATTTAAAAAAATACTAGCTACTGGCTCGTTATGTATGCTAGCGGACTTATTGCTCGATTTCACCAGTAACCCCTAAACAGTTTCCTAAGTAAGGGTTCCTTATTTTAAGGGACCCTTCAAATCACTACCTAACCTAAATTCTGTTTCACCATCATAAGGGTCACCTAAATAAGAGACCCCTAGTTAAGTGACGTTTAGTGTGGGGATGCTACGAAATGTTAGTCGAAAAGTATATCGACTATAGGATTCTATTGATATTTAGTTGAAAAATCACTTAATTTCACTTAGTTTATGTGTAAATATTGAGTTTGTTACCTTCAAAATAAATAAAACCATAAAAAAACACAACTTTTTATATTTTGTCTAAAATCACACTTCACAGTGACATTTTTAATGACAAATGACAATGTCATCACGTGACTCAAGTCGCTCCGTGAAATTATTTAGGTTCTGTTTTGATTTTGTTGGCGGTTGCATTCGTTGTTTGATTCGTGTTATTTTTCTTTGGTGTTTGTAATTATATTATAAAGAATAATGGCAGAAAAGAGAAAACGTGTACAAAATTTATCTGTCATCATATTTTTTTTAAATCCTTTGATCTTTCACGGTAAATTCGCGTTCGCCTTAACAAACTTCGATTATTTTATAATTCTATATCTTCAATTGCTTCTAAATATTTGTATCGTCGTCGCTATCCATTTTTAATACGTTAAATAGGATAAATATCTGTCACTTAAACGTTAGGGGATCGAATATTCACCCCCTAAATTTTAAGGGCTACCTAACGATATAAGTGACACTTATCCGTCGGATCCCCTAAACTGACTTAGGTGACACTTAAATTTTACGGGTTGTTGGTGAAAACGGGCATTGGACAATATAATCTGGTTCTGTCATCTTTTATCTCCATTAATTTTTTATCAGATGGCTGAATTCTTCAAATTCTAGCTTGCTTTATATCTTCTTCTTTATTACTTGTTTCATATTACTTATAAATTTGATTTAAATACATTTTTACTTACAGGTAAAAGACATGAAAGAGTTCGAGTTCGATCCAGCAAGCACGGTACTGGATATCTGCCGTATGTACGTAGAGCTCGGCAACAATGATCGGTTCTGTGCCGCCGTGTCTGATGATGGAAGGTCTTACTCGCCACAACTGTTCACGCTGGCTGAAGCTGTTTTGGGTATGTGTTTTGTTTAGGAATAGGATTTTATATGATTACATGTTTGTAGCTTATCTAGTTATGTGTACTTAATACTTATACTAAATTTTATTGAATACATGTATAATATCTGCAGGTTTGAAAGTAATTTCTGGTGTAGGTAATAATACACTTACACTTCTTGTAGTATCTGACATAAAAATTTGTAACAAGTTTTAACATATAAAATAAATCTGAATAAAAATTAAGTTACTACTCTATTGCTATTAAAACGAAACGTAAACATTTTTCACCGGTCCTACAATTAACAGCAGCAGCAGTATCTTACAATTTTTAATAAACCAACAAACAAATACAAATATTTGAACACGCCTGTAACAAAACCAACCATTCACAGTACGAATTGGAGGCGGTGGTCTAATAACATCACTGCAAGAAGTGGCGACCCGCGTGAGCACAATCGCCGTGCAGCGACAACGCGACGAGGAGATACTCGCCAATGCACCTGAGGAATTCCTCGATCCTATAATGAGCACGCTCATGTTGGACCCCGTTGTACTGCCGAGCTCTAGGACCACGGTAGATAGGACTACCATTGCAAGGTATGTCTGAAATTATAAATACTTATGTTTTGTTTTAATGTAAATAGAGTGAGATGCTTTGATGACATATAAGAGCACAACGAGAGAAATAGATTGTTTGTAAATTGATTACCCGTAATTTTCCTTAATTTTCGTTTTAGAATACTTCTGAGATTGATGGTGTTGTGTGTCTTTGTATCAATCTTCCACACTCAATAATTTTCATTAATCAATACTATCTAAGACAGTTTTATATTCAATTGTGGTTTTTTGAAAATAAATGTTAATTTATTTATATTTTAATGTTTAGGCATCTTCTCAGCGATCAATCCGATCCATTCAACCGTTCTCCACTGTCCATGGACCAGGTGAAATCGAACACTGAACTAAAAGAGCGAGTACACGCCTGGATTGCCGAACAGAAACAGAAAATTGCTCAAAACCCTGACAGTAACACCTAAGCGTTTTTTAAACCATTTTAACTGTTAAACTAGGCTAGCTAGTTGTTACATTTTTTAATGTATCGGTCAATTAAGGAAAGCTGGCATGTTCACAGTACTCACACTTATGCAATTTCACTTACAGTATGTTCAAAAATAAATGCGACTCTAGTTTCATTTTAGACTTGAATTGTAAAATGGGTGCGTTGTAGATAAATATATGCAAATATAATTATGAAAGCTCTCATAATTTACCTGTAAAATTATAATTTAAAAGTAAATCAATTGATGAAGTTAATTATTTATTCTAATAATAATCAATTGGATAAAAGTATTAATAATCATTCAATTATCAAATAATAATTAAATTTCAGGTCATAAAAACAATACAAATAACACGTGCGCTCACTCCCAACACACGGATGGTTGTTTTGATAATGATTTAAATAACGGACGTCTTCTGCAGTTGCGGAGCAGTCTTGTCCTGACTTTGGTCGAGTAAAGATATCTAAGAAATATTATATTTGTCTTAAGTACGTAATACCTACCAATACGCGCTAACAAATATGTGTTACATGTTTATTGTATAATTTTCACATTATTGGTTTTAAACTCAAACTCAAACATTTATACAATTAGACTTCTTCTAGAAGCACTTTTGAATCGTCATAACAGTTTAACAGTTTTAACATTTACCACCAATTCAGAAAGCAGTATCTATAGAGAAGAAGAAGAATCTATTTAATCATAATCGTAATCTTCTACTTCACTGAAACTTTCATCGCTCGAAGAACTCGCCGTCGGAATTTCTTAATGTTATTATAAATGAGTCAGTGTAATTATCTACTTTTGGTTCTAATTGAATATATTTTTCCTCATGTTCTCGCGTCTTTCTCCAAACGTCACTAAACATATCCAGACTAATAGCATTTGCTTCCTTTCTAAATAATTCTTCCACAGTTTTCAAGTTAAAGTTCACATTTTGTGATGCTACTTTCCCTTTAATTATGCCCCATAGTAACTCTATTGGGTTGAGTTCTGGATGGTATGGTGGAAGGCGCAATACACTATGTCCATGATCTTTGAGGATTGCATCAAGTAAAAATTGTGTATAGTTTGGCTTATTTTTTTTAATAATGTGATAACTCTGATTATTAATTAGTAATTTGATTTTTGAAAAAAAAAAATGCCGATTTTAGTCAAAATTTATATTTTTATAACAAGATCCTTATCATCCAAATTTCCACCTTGGTGAGAAAAATTGACATTTCTAATGAAAATGAACAAAAAATTAAATGATTTTATTAAAAACTGTAAAATAGTCTATAATTCTTCCATTTACTGTATCACAAAATTCTTCATAGATTTTTAGATATTCGTACTACACCAATTACATCACCCTGTAATTATAAACAATTGCAAAAATATATGACACATACATAGGCCGGGAGATACTGACACAAAATTTCGGGTCATTTGTAACAGAATGGCGGTTCTACAGAGGTCTTATTACGCAATGACTAAAATAAAAATGATGGTCAGAACGCTGGTACCGGCGGACTAGTCGCGTGGGCGTTAGTCGAACTCGTCGGATAAATAGCGAAAGTCAAACGATTTGTAACACAAAAATTTTAGAATTTACCGATAGCCCATAAAAAAGATGTAGGCGGTAGAGGCGGCTAGAGGGGTCTAGACCGCCATCCTGTTACAAATGACCTGAAATTTTGTGTCAGTATCTCCCGGCCTAACATGTGCAATGTGTAAATGTGTTGACGTTCCAGCTCTTCTTAATGGGCCTATAACAAATAAGTATACCATAAACATTAGACTTTTTGTATAAAACTTTTCTTGATGTGTGTGCTACGGATAAGGTGGAACATTCTAGATATTTGTTTATGGTTGCAGAATTTTGGGTTTGTTTTTATATCTCTAAGATATGAGTTTATATTTTAGTCGAGTTTAATTGCAAAATTAATCTCTTTGGTTGTTTTATTTTGAGAATTTATAAATAGTATAAACTATTTTTGGTCCAAGAGAAGTATTTACTATTTTTTGGTTTATTTATTTATATAGATTTAGATTGCTATATAAATCCAATGTGATAATATTTTATGCTGGTTTTTCCATTTAATTTACCACGTTATTAGTTATTATTAATATATACGACTGTATACAGACATGGGCAGGACACGTAACTATTTTATGCCTTTTAAGAAGTTAAGTCAATTAAGGTATGATTTGCCTTTTTGCTTCATTAAGTTCGCGCGATTTCTGACTTTATCTAAATGTTAGTATTAGTTACGGATAGTTAATAACAATTATTTTGACCAGCATATGAAGCATATAACTCAAGAATCTTAGGATCTATATCATATGAAGACTTAAAAAATCACAATATAAAGAAGGAAATCGATCAGTAAAACAAGTACAATAATATGTAATTGCTTCTATGGGTAAATAATAATTATTGAACCTGAACTTGCACTCTCTTGAGTCTGGTACCTATGTCTTCTTTAATGTTGTGGTTGATAAAATATGGGAGAATGCTTTTATCCCATAACTTTTCTGAGATAGATTAAGTTCTTATGTGTGCAGATACTTGCCCGTTACTACATAATATATTATACTGTATACAGTAATACTTAACCAAGTACCAATATTGTTGTGTGTATGTGTATCACAATCCACTGTCTGTTGTCCCTTTTGTCTTATTTGTATGGTATTTGAATGAAGAAGAATGTAATAAATATTCCTTACTTTATTGTAATTTGTAATACGTGATTATTAAAGACGTCTCTTTGATATGGCCTATTAATCAAACCTACATTTTTAAATATATTTGTCCGCGGTTTGGCAACCCTTTTTTAATCCCTTCCTTTTTTTTCAAAAAAGTAGGCAATGTTATTCTATTTATAATATTATGATCAGCTGCCAGTAAAAATTGTAGCACTTTCGAAAATAAGCATATTTTTTCTAAAGATGATTTAAATTGTATGTCAGACTATTTTTATATACTTTAACCCCAGTCTTTGCTTAAATTATTTTACCATCTAGTAAATGATATATCATTAATAACGTTTTATAATGAAAACCTAAAAAAAAGTAGAACATATTAAAATATAGGACCACTATAGGAGGATATAAATCTTTTTATGCACGAAAACTTAAAGAGTGGACTTATAAATTATATTCTAGAGCAGGGGTTCCCAACCTTTTTTTGTCTACTGCCCACTTTAAGAATAAATTATTTTTTAACGCCCCCCTTTTTAAACATACTTAAAAAACGCTAAGTACTTATAACTGATTATTGAAACGCAACTTTATAGTAGAGTATCTTTTATTGAAAATAAAACAAACATAATCAATTCTTATATAAAAACTAATGTGAAGGTTGAATCTGATGCTGTTCAATAAGTTTGTTGATATCAGGTTCCAATTTACTCAAAAACAGCCGCAAGTCGCCACGTTCGGTAACACGCAAACGATTTCTCTTTTTAGTAAGCAGCGTTGCCACAGCACTAAATCCACGTTCACACAAATATGACGATAGGAATGCTATCAAGAATCGTTGAACAATTGACCACAATCCAGGGTACAATTGTGGGATCGGTTTTTGTAGCCAAAATTCTTGATATCCATTTTTAAACTTGATTTTTGTTTCTTCGTTTGTTGTCAATTCTATAAGTTCTTCTTCCAGCTGAGGTGACATTGCTGTGTTGACATTTGAAAACGGATCCAACACCCAGTCTGGTATTTCCAAGTTTAAAATGTCCTGGTATCGTTCGGTGAAGTCAATGTGGAGGTTTTCCAAATGTTGGCAGTAGGCAAACAAGTCGTCGTTACTGCAAAATACTGATAAATTCGGAAAATTGTGAAACTCACGTCTGCCCATATTCTTTTTGTGCAGAAGCAGTTTGGCTGCGAAAGCAGCAACGACATTTTTTGTTTTAATTAAATTTAGTTCATCGCCTTGCAGTTGGAGGTTCATGTCGTTGAACAGTTTATACAGGTCTGTCATGTAAGCTATATCATTCTTTGATGTTATGAGATTGTTGCGCAGTTCTGTATCTTTAGTTTCCAAGAACTCTATCACAGAGTCAAACAGGTTGTAAAATCGAATCAGACAATTGCCTCTTGACAGCCAACGAACTTCAGTATGAAGCAACAAACGGTTGAAATCTTCGTCATTAGTGGCACAAAGCTGATGAAATAATCTATCATTCAAAGAGCTGCTACGGATTTTATTGACTGCTTTGATGACATATTGCAGTGATTGAAATAGTCGTTCACTTAAGTTTCTAGCAACCAAATGTTGTCTATGAATAACGCAATGTATAGCAAGGACATCTGGAATTTTATTCTTTAAGTACGCTATGAAGCCTTTATGGCGCCCTGTCATAGCCGGAGCGCCATCCGTAGCAACTGATATAATATTTTTCAAAGGAATCTCTTTCTCTTCACAAAACTTTTCCAATGTATTGAATATGGTTTCGCCTTTTGTATCTGTCTCCAAATTTCTGGCAAACAATAGTTCTTCACGTATTTTCTCATCTTTAATAAACCTCCCGTAAGATAGCAACAACGCTTCATTAGTTGGTAAAGTGGACTCATCGAGCTGAATTGAGAATTGACTAGTCCTCAGATGATTGCACAATGATTCTTCAATGTTTTCAGCCATTTCATCAATTCGTCTTTGCACAGAATTATTACTCAAAGGAATTTTTCGGATAATATCTGCGGCCGGTTTATGAAGCACAGTAGTTATTACTTCCTTTATTGCTGGCAAAATTAACTCTTCTCCGATGTTGTGTGGTTTGCCTTTTTGAGCAATTAACAAAGAGATATTGTACGAAGCTCGAAGTCCGTCGTCATCTTGCTTAGCAGCCGCCGAAAATAGTTTTGATACACTTGGCTGAGTATTATGCTTCTTCGCTAGGTCTTGAAAATATGCTACATTCTTGTCTTTCTTATCTGGATGCATTTTATTCAAATGATCTTGCAGTCTTGAAGGCTTCATTGCTTCGTTCGAAAATGTTTTTAGACATAGAAGACACAAAGGCGACGACGGGTTTGTGGGATTTTCAATAAATCCGAATTTAATATATTCCGCAGAGTATTGCCGTCTCTTCTTTTTTACTTCCGACATTGTTTTGTTTTGAGAAATACGTAAGTGTTGAAATCAAGTACTGCTTATCTATTATGCGCGAAACCGCAAATGAAAATAAAATAAATTTACGTCGTTTATATAGGATTGCATAAGCAGCACGCACCAACAGGAATAAGACATCAAACGTGCATAAACTCGTTTATCTCATTCGACGCCCAATCGTACTCGACAAGCAAGAACAAGTATTATAGAACCAGCCGATTGATACAGGAATGTACAAATCGGATTATTTAACAAAAACTTGTTAAAACATGATTGCCCGCGGTCTATTATATCAAACCGATTTTGAGCTATATCTTAATTAATATTAGTTGATGTTCACAAGATGTCGACTCTCGAAGTCGAGAGCTCAGTCGGTTTCTAAGAGTCTTCCTAGCTAGGTAGATGAAATTATAAATCGACCCCAAAGCCCTACACAACGCCCCCTTTTTTTTCTGGGTCTCTTACCGCCCCCCTTTAGGCCTGCAGCGCCCACAAGGGGGCGTTATCGCCCACGTTGGGAAAGACTGTTCTAGAGGATGTAGAGGTAATTATGTATTTCGGTATAAGAATAAAATATAAAATAAAACATTCAAATTATTTGAAAAATCATATAGAAAAAAATGCAAAGTTCATGGACATGGACTTAGACGGGATTTAACACAGGGTTTTAATGGTAATAAGCCAAAGACAATGAAAAGTACAAAACATTAATGTTTAAGTATTATCCTTTAAAAAAAAATGTCTAAATAAATATCGATATAAATTTTATAAAATAATAAAAAAATCTATAAAGATGAAAGTGAGGGTACGCTAAATTGATCTCCAAATTAGGATGGCAATTTTGTGTTCATCTTATCCACAGACAACCTGTCATGGCGGAGTAATCAGCTGTTAATTGCAATGCCAACGAGCAGTTTTAAATTGTTTCCTTTTCTAACTTAATCCCGTTAGCTTATTATATTTTAATTTCCAAATTGCAGTATAAAATATTCTATCTTACAATCATCGGATCCGTGAAGTTAAAGAATGGCGCGACGTCCCTTGTCATCTGTCAATTTTATTCATTCATCCATTGTAGTGCAGAAAAAAAATGTGACTTGTTTGATTTAATTTCTGTTTCACATAATAAGTGCTAGATGAAGATTAATTACGGCCACTTTTTGTTTCTTTATATTTTTAAGAACTTCTTCGTTTATATACATACGAAAATAAACATTTATAATAGCACATAACACAGTCGTTTACACGGCCTAACAAGTTCTCTTTACAAAGAAGCCGTGCGGCGTCGGCGGTTTCTATTATTTTGTTTGACATTGAAGTGCTAGTTGCATTTAGATGATATTCAAACTTCGAAAGTAGATTAAAAATCCATTGAATCGGAAGTGAAAATGTCGGGTCGAGTAAGAAAGCAAACTGACTGCCCTGTGGGCAAGCAGGGTCCCATGAGAGCAACCTTGCCGGTGTCTTCGATTATGAAGCAAGGTGGCGGATTTAAAAAGAATGCTGGCAATAGCCCCACTCTGTCACCCACAAATATTTGGCGGCGGATTTCCCCCGATCACGCTCTTTCCGGCCAAAGGAGCCCGGGTGCTGTCAACTACAAAGGTACGTTTTGTTTTCTACCCTCGGAACCTAATGACATTACCTGCGGGTTCTCGTTCGTATTCTTAATATTGTCTTATGTTAAACTGCCACATCAGTAACCTTATATTTAGGCATTTGACTTAAAAGTTCTAGTTGTTATGGATCTATATACTGGTTATTTTAATACATCTATATTATAAACATGACTTTAATTAAATGCGCTTTGCAAGAAATCATTACAATAGCCACATGTTTAAATAGTTATGTTTATATAAAGAAATCCTTTCATAGTTCTAATTGTTATTTATTTTTAGGTAAAGGCAGATTTGGGTCCAGTGTTATCAGACGCACAGCTTCATTAGATACATTGTATCAAAAAGGACAATGGTCAAGAGACTATTACCTCCATGCTGGACAACTCCAAGTTGATAAATCCACTCAAGTAAGCATTATTATATTAACATTTCATTAGAATGAATGGTGTATAGTCGATACTAATATCAATTCATATTTATGATTTATTTATTGTTTCTACTCTTTTTGTGAAAACATACATTATTGCAAACTCATATATTAATGCCTGTAACAAGAATGTGTCTTGTTTTGTTAGAATACTTGTTTCAATTACTATTTTTGCAAAGGTATTGGGTACTTATTATTACTGCTAGCAGCTTGCTAAAGATAAAACAATGTTTTTATCTAAATATATATACTTGCTCGAAATTCTTCTACTTCAAGGTGCACAATAACAGATTTTTCTATTTGCATTGCATTGTAAGCATACTATTTAATGTTCAGAAATTAATTTTTCTTTAATACAATAAGATCATTTTTTTTATGATTAATAATAATTACAGACTGACGATGGCGGTGGTATATCTGGTCGATCATCAAGAGGTTCCGAAGATGACAAGCTTGACCGTTTTCTCAGAAGTCGTTTACAAAGGCCTCACAAAACTTCTGGATCTGGAGATTACTCGTCCCATTCTATGAGCCCTGGGCTTTGTAAGTGTACTTTACATATGCATAACTATATTGTGTTATTTAATTTTTTACTCATTATCAACAACTAGCCATTTGCTATGGCTTCACTCAGTATGGTAAAATAATTAATAATGATGGTTAAATAATGTTTAACATCAATAAAATTCTTTTATTCACAACATACATAATTACAAACATTTCCTCTTTATAATGTTAGTGTAGAGATGGTATTACATTGATATATCTCTCAGTTTTTGATGCTTTATTGTGCAGATAATAGATATACTTTAGAAAAATCTGAGTATAGACTAGAGACAACTTCACTATTTTTTTATATTTCATTATTTTATATATTTTAGGGTCACGATTCGGCGGCGGTGGTGTTCCTTTGAGGGCAACGCGGTCTTCAGTGGAAGGACTGAATCAGGAAATAGAGAGACTTGTACTATGTCCCGCTAGTGGTACCCAGACTCCACATCTTGATCGGCTTAGAGATAAGGTAGGGCAATATTTAATACAAATATTGTTTTTTAATCAATTCGGTAGTTATAAAATGTAAAATTTAACATAGTAATGAAAAGAAAGGAGTACTATAGCCAAGAATATAAAAAAAATTATGTGACCAATATACATCAAGATTAAGATCATATGTGTATTGAGGGTCATATTGTTTTATCTCGTGATTCACAATTGCTCAAGTATAAATTGCTGCTTCATGTAGTATTTTACATAAATAATGTAACTTGAATTAACAATATAGTAGTTAAAAGTAGTAGGAATGATTGTCAAAGATGTTTTTTTAAGCCATAGAAATTATTATTTGTATAAGCCGACGCGATGTAATATATGTTTTTTATACAAAAATTTATTTTAATAACTAGTTTTCAATAAAATAAAAACGAGAATAACTATCTATGTCATATAGAAGTTTTATTGAGGTATTTTATTGATCAGTGGTACAACATATCTGATGATGATGTATCAAAAACGGTCATAGTTTTTTGTAATAAAAATCAACATAAAAGTGAAACTAGTGAATTGTGTTTCTTTAAAAATCTTGCATGCAGTTCCATCAAGAGGTAACAATACAAAGTATAAATTTATTGATCATCTCTATACATATTCAAATATTGGCATAACTTTCAGGTAACCCCTGAAGGTCACCGAGCCCCACTCGCCGAACTCCTGCGGCGGTCTGTAAACACACAAACTCCGCACGATCTTTGTCATACCGCACATTCTTCAGGTAAATGCACTGTCTTGGTATATTGTTAGATAATTTTATAGTTTTGTCAATAAGGAGTGTATGATTGCACTGAAATTATTATAATATATTAATAATTTATCAATTTATGAGTTAGACATACAGAAATAGCATAGATTAAATATAAATTAGAATTAGTTAATACACAACATAGATAATACAATTATAAGTTATAATTATGTGTATAAAAAAATAATATGTATGATAAAAGTGTATCAGAAAATGGGTAATTATAAAAATCTACATCCATGTAGATCCACCGTCCCGAGGGTCACTGTCGAGCGCCGGCTCTGCCGAGCTTCTAGCAGCAGGTTTAACTTTGTTTCAATCTGGAACCATTTTGTGACAATATCTCACTATCTTACTATTATTTACACATTTGTAATAAATCAAACTACGTTTTTATAATACTTCACCAGATTTTAATAACATTGCATTTATATTTATTATTTTGAACAACTGACCATTGAAAATAATATATTAACGCTTATTTTAACAAAGATAGTGCTTTTGTCGCATAGTGTGTCGATAAAAACGTAGCATCGAGATTAGGAATGCTATTCCTAAACATGAATGCACCACATACATTGACTTGGAGCATGTTATTAGATACCTAATTTTTAATATTTTTTTTTTATTTGTTACATTGCAAGCTTATTTTTAGCACTGAGAATTTATGTAGGCATTATTTTAAGTTTTAGATATAGACCATAATATTATAATAATTAGAATATAGGCTATAATTAGACTATACACTCATCGTTAAAAGACCATGTTTAATGCAATCTAATTTACAGGTGGGAGTGTTTGTTCCTCTC
The DNA here is from genome assembly GCA_029959065.1 of Colias behrii. Taxonomy (NCBI): domain Eukaryota; kingdom Metazoa; phylum Arthropoda; class Insecta; order Lepidoptera; family Pieridae; genus Colias; species Colias behrii. The sequence continues at coordinate 5,663,150 of JARWMC010000013.1, forward strand.
CTGATCTTGATGGTTCTAAGCTTGGCACATCACCCCAGATCAATAGATTCTTAGCGCGCGAACCTCCAGATGGTTGTGAAAAGGTATATTTTAATATTGCTTACTCATTCTTTTATGTAAAATTTACATGATAACCTTTATTAATTTTCAGTTCAATTTTCTGTTGTTCCAAACAAAATCTATAAAATATTTAAATGACTTATATCAGTATACTAACAATGCAAAAATTAAGTTCACACTTTTCATCTTAAATATTTGTTACGCAACAAACAAATAGCTGAATATAAAAGCGAATTTTTGTTCTAAACATGGAACCACATGTTCCAGGTTAACTTGAAAGCGGGTGAGGGCTCATACACCGAGGCGCTGTCCGTGATGAAGCCATCTGCGCCGGGCTTCACGCTGCGGCCGTCGCTCGGCTCCGCGTTCCAGCCGCTGCAGCCCGCGCAGCCATCGCCGCCGCACACGCCGCATGGGCAGCACACGCCGCTCGTGCCGCACACGCCGCTCGGCCAGCACACGCCGCTCACGTCGCCCTCGCCGCTGGCGCCGCACACGCCGCTCGTGCACACGCCGCTCGCGCACACGCCGCACGCGCAACACCCGCCTCAATGACTCGCGCCACGCCGCGCGTGGGGCTACCGCGCACTCTGTACGTTCGCCAGTCTTATCTGCGGCTTCGGATGCTTTGGGGGGCGATATGGACGATAAATGTGTTGTGTTTGGTACAGTGCAGTGATAGTGGGTATAGAAGGCTACCTCTGTTGAGCTATGTTATACTCCGACTTAATATGGGATTTAGAAGTGAAGATTTTTGGTTATGAGCAGTGTTTTCAAGGTTTAGTATGATTTTGAATGAAGTACAATGTAAATAATAGCTGAGATTATTCAAAGTGAAATATTAATAACTTTTTTTTTACAAATTTGAACTCTGGTGTTTATTTACGTAGATATTTACTGTCAATTATAACTTTTTACTTCAGATTATTTACGGGATATTTGGTAGTCTTCTATACCATATTATTTTATATGTACCCACTCACATACATTGTATGCAACCCAAATGTATAATCCGCAAGCATGACCTTGACATACAGTCAAATTGGTCAATAAGATTGGCGATAATTGTACAATTATACTTCAGGTCAGTTCGCTTGATATTTCAACCAACTGTCAATCTCTGAAAACAGTTAGGATCCCCAAGGCAGTTATGTTTAGTTATTGTTTTCTTTATGTAAAAGTGAATTCTTGATGCTGAATAAAATGTATAGTAATAATGTGTAGGTGGAGTATTCACATTAATATGATGGAGATTTGCTGTGTGTTTTATGACAAACAAAAATGTTAATGTTGAATGTGTGACATATTTGCTTTATATTTCATGTTTCTGTAATGGTACATCTGCCATGAACAAGAAACTATAATATGAGAATTCAATCGTATTGATGAGTTGCACTTTCATACTGTGAGACATGAACCCTCTCATTGTTGCATTATTATTAATCATCATTCATCTAATATGTACATATTATATAGTATAAACACACTTAAAACATTTAGATTTACAAAAAATAGTGCAAAGACAATGTAGAAACTGCATACTTCCCTGTATTATAAATGTGTAGCAACAACATTTCTTTGATTAGAAGTGACAATAACGTTTGTTATTTTTCACCAAACAAATTAAAATTGAAATTTTAACATAATATTAAAATTTTTGTCAATTGAAATGGTCATTGAGTGAGATTAACAGCTTTTAATGGTCAATGATGTTATTTGGTCATTAAATGATTGTATTACATAAATATATTATGTTAAATATAAATTGGTAAAATTATATAATAAATAATTATCTTATAAAATATAAGTTTCTCCAAAATGTATTCAGCATGACTGGATATTCAGTTTGATCTCAATTCTTATTGTACATAATTTTGCCTTTTCCAATAGTTATTTCGATTATTTTTTTATCAAGAGTATCATGCATTTCAAGTTTTATTTTTTGTAAATTTTTTTGTATGAACTAGGACCAAACTTCAGAGAAGGCTAGTAGGTTGAGATGACTGTAAGATGGTTTTCTATATGAAAATAGCTTTAAGACTTGGATTTGACAAGGAAAAGTGGTTAAGATAGACTGATTTTTTAAATCTTTACTTATACTTTGATACAGGTATCTTGACAAGTTAAAGTTGTATGATAACAGCATGTGTTAAAATACTGGTAATAGAGTAGTTGTAAAATATAGAATAATAACAGATGTTATGTCATTCAAATATTCTTTTATCGTTTACGATGTTGCTTGTGTACCTAAGAACGAAATTTTAAATACCTTTGCTACTGCAGACACTCTAAGCTTTATATTGCATCAGTTTTTCATTCATAATATGATCCATTTTTATACAATATGACATTAGGACCTTAAATTTAGCTTCTACTGAATAAACATTAGATATAATGGTACAACCCGGTTACAATATCTGTGGACCTGGCTTCGATGACGTCACGTCGCGAACGCAACAAAATTGCTAACCGTAGTGACGCGCCGCGGGTGAGCGCGGGGAGGTAAAGGGGAACGGGAAGGGGCTCCGCATTCCAGCGAGGTCCACAGATATTGTAACCGAGTTGTACCATAAAGAAACTCGAGGATAAACGTTTGTCAAGAATCTGTATTGAGTATATTGGCTTAGACACGGTATTTGCTTTTATATCATTCGGATAGGAAAGAAAGGACCACGCCAATTGGATCTCTCATTTTGGCCAAAAGCATTTTTATCATCGAGACTGATAATGTAGAATGTTGAAAACATAGTTAGATCTGCTTTATTATTTTTTAAAGATTTGTAAAGGTCGACGGCAAATATATATTTTGGAAGGCTCACCTTTGGAATATAGAGTAATTTTAATCCTATTATTGCTCAATCAAAATTTTTATTAAGAGCCACACTTATGATATGTGCCGAATTTGAAAGTGTAAACATTGTGATCGTAAAATTCAAGTCGCTGATAATATGTATGTATATAATAATATTAATTAACATATGTATGTATAACCTATTAATTATTGTTTAACAAATGAATGTGATATGTAAGTGAATATTGAGCGTACTTGGCAACTTCCGGTACTGAAGCGAGCCGGCGCCGACGGACGGCGCGCAGCAGGCGCGGCACAAAGTGAACAGTAACCATAAGTTGTGAAGTCTATCGACGGTGCTGTGGAGTGATTAGACATTGTAGGTGTGTAACGTACTCGCTATTACTGGCTACTGGCTTATGACAGCCCTTGTGTAGTGACGGTCGCTCGACTCTTTGATTGAAAGGATACGACAAAATAATAATCAAGGCATAGTAAACGCTGTTTTGTAATGTACAAAATATGGTCGTTGGTAAGAATTAAGTAATCATAATGTGTATCATTGAAAAGGTATAAAACATGCATGATTTCAAAATCATTAGTTGTAACTTACTATAGTGAGCGCTGAGCAAAAATGGAAAATATTAAATTGTGGAAAAAAAACCGAGCCAGTATTTAAAATCCGGATTTCTGTGTAGATTTTTCTCATAAGTGCAATATCTAGCTGTAATGTAGCGATCAGTGTAAGTGAGTAACCTCGACGATTAATGTTTATGATGGTCGGTTTTTAATTTCTCTTCCTTCTCACGTTGTCTTTAAGTTGCATTTATATCGAATGTACATTAAATGTAATTATTGTGAGCTTTATTCATGCAATCGCTTCCTGTTCGCTTCCGTGACGTATACATAGATGCCCCACATTTGGAACCCGAAATGATGTTATGCTTTTTGACATAATACTTACCATACTTAGATAATGTCACAGGTCCAGGTTGTAATTTAGGTTTTATCTTTCCCAATGACGTTACCTACTTTAAGGTTAAGTAAGTTTTAGGTGACCCAAAAATTTAGCTGTTAATAAATATGTGTGCTATAAATATGGTCCCTTACTTATTTATTAATTTTATGTACCACTGTAAAAGATTTCTGCATAAAAGTGTACACAATTACAAGATTGTCGAAACATCTTTGTTGGAAAGCAAGTTTATGTAGAAATATTAACATTTTTTAAAAGTACATAAAGATATTTTTGTATGTTCAGGGTAGGAGTTGTGCGAAATGTACCATAAAATAACTTTGCTAGAATCTTAGATTTGATAGTTCTTTTATAGAAGGTTAATTATTATTTTAAAGTTTGCTTTTAGGTGATTGATAAGTTTGTAATTTTTATTACTATTATATTAGATTAAAATACTAACGTTTAAACTAAACCAAAAGTGCCCATTGATATAAGTTTATATATAAAGCAAGCCTTTTGTTCAGCATTTTGTTATTAAATAATGTTTAGGCGTTCAAAATTAGTAATTAAGAAAATTATCGACGGATTGTTGAGTTTTAGTTAACAAATTGTTGAGGTTTATTGAAAAAAAAACCATTGAATTTTTTTACTTACAGTGCTTTACAAAAGGCTTGTTTTTAGAGGCATTGATTAACATCAATAATAATAGTATCGATTTTAAGTAATAATAAGAATGGTTTTATTATAGTTTTGTTTCAGAGAAGAAATTCTAATTACTATTTTTGTTTCCAATATTTTATCACTTTTACCTGTTTTCATTGTATTGTATCTTGCTGTATTGCAGACATATCCAATATACAGACTGATTTAACATTTGTATTTTATTTTGCCAACCAACCCAATGACATTTATGGTTTACTACAAAGCATAATTTTGAGGATTCGTAGGCAACCGAGAAGTTGTTAGTAAATGACGAATATCGCCCAATTCCATTCACACATGTATTAGTAGAATGACTAGCAATTGTGCAGCCGACCTTTAAAAAGTGTTAACTCAATTATTTTAAAGTCCCAAGATCAGTAAAATGTGGAGTTGCGCTTTGTCTAATTTTTTTATGAGACAAAGATAATTTTTGAGACTCATGTTCAACAGAAATTACAAGGTGCTCAAGTTGTCTAAACTTAATAAATTATGACAAAAACATAAATATGATCAGGCATGCTAACCTGAAAGACCGCATCAACACTTACCATCAGGTGAGATGGCAGTCAAATGTCCGAGCAGTGTGTTAAAAAAAAATCAAAGAAATCTCAGACGTCCTACAAATATAAAATTTTGGATCAATGTATTTATGTTAACACTATATTTAAAATAAATAAGATGAGACTAGGTAAAAAAAGCAAATTAAAATTTGGCTTAAAGGTAGATTTTAATTAAAATGCTTTATAAAATTATCAGTCTTAATATAATTAGAAACTGCTATGATCAATATTACATCAAAACTGCTTTTGTAATTTAACATGAAAATAAAAGAGTGTTTCATTATGACATACTAACTATAAACATTTAGGGTTTATTTTCTATATTGTACCTATCTACTATTTAAACAGCAATTAAAGGGTATGTCTTGGAATGGTATTGTAGAGACAATGCCATAATACACCAATGTTCATGAGTATAAATTTGAAATATTGTTTCATTGTTGTTTAGCTTAATATTGAATACTGCGCTTTGTTTGTATGTCGTCTAATAAGATTCTTAACTCCTCATCTTCAAATCTCCCTTCTAGAGATGGTATGAGTGCCTTTGCTTCCTCTGGAGTCTCAGGACAGAGATTAGCCAAACTAGCTACTTCAAACTTGTGTAATTTCTTAGATTGTAGCAAACTGAAAACAATACAATTTTAATTAGTTTTTGTTACAGTACATAATATAATAAATGAAGAACCTAATAGCAATTATAAATTTAAATTTATAAAGAATAGAAAAAATTCGATCACGAGGGGGGACTCGAACCCGCATCCTTTCGCGCCATTCCGGGGCGGATGCCTGACCAATTCAGCCACTCGTGACCCACCAGAGCAATCGAATTTATTCTATTCTTTCAGTTTTATGTGTCTAAGGGACACACCTCGCATCGCGAATTGGTCAGACATCCGCCCCGGAATGGCGCGAAAGGATGCGGGTTCGAGTCCCGCCTCGTGATCGAATTTTTTCTATTCTTTATAAATTTATATTTATAAAGCATTTGAATGCCATAAAACAAAAAATATCAATTTCAACTAATAGCAATTGTCAAGACTTGAACAATTTGTACATTACACTTGTTTTTCATTATTGATATTTTGTGTAACCAAACTATGTCTTTAAAGGCACATGGATGCATATATAAGAATTTACCGGGTCTATAGAATATACAAAAATCAAGAGATTGATTTCAATAAGTTTCACAGTGCCATTCAACTAAAGTAGACCAACTAAGAACTATATACAAAGAGCTGAATACTTACTTTCGTACAGCAGTGATTGTTTCTTTATTTTTGAATTTTTTAAACATATTTGTATATGTTAAAGTTTTCATAAACAGTTCTGAAAATTCTTGCTCTTCTTCGGCCGACTCATTTTGCGCTTTCCTGTGTTCTAATAGCATGTCCACTTCAGATATAAGCAGAGTTTCGGCATTTTCAAATTCTAGAATCATACATTCATTTAAAAAAAGCTTTTTAATTATAAATATTGAGATTTAATATAAAAAGTAGAAATACCTTTGGGAAACTGTAAATCGGCTGCATCTTCCTCGATTACGTCTTGTATAGGTCCGGCCATAGCAATTCCTCCACAAGTTTAAATAATTAAAAACTCGAAAATGTAGGCTACAGGTTATTATTTCTAGTAAATACCACGTAAATACGTTGTTGTTTGTACCTGTAAGTTTACAGCAAGTTTACAGTGTACCTATCAGCACAGAGTATCAGACTCTTTACGTAGTATTTGTATTCTCTTTAGTCTTTGGACTCTTTGATCAGACCACAGATCAGACTTCAGAGAACTAATGACTTATGACAATCAATTGACGTCAGTCGTCATGACTCATGGACATGACTGTCTGACTGATGACAGTGAATTTCTCTCATCGATATGTCAAATCACAAAACAGTAAGTATTTTTGTGTCAAATATACAAAAATAACAATTAAGACTTGTTGCCACTGCCTCTGACTGTATGCAATGTAATAAATAAATATTGCGGTAATAATACATCTTGTGAACATTTGTGATCAAAAATAACCAACAAATAAAAAAAATCTATAAAAAAAAGAATATTGCAAAATTTGACAGGAATTTTGACATTTGACATTTGAATTAATGTTTTTGTTTGCTCTGTGGTTTTTGTTTACATTCTCACAAATTATACACAGTGCTGCCAACTCAGTGGAATTTCCACTAGATCTGGTGGTTTAGCTCCCCCATTTAGCGGACAAATATTGGTTTTAGTGGCTAGTGGATTTTCCTAGTGATTTAGATGAGTTCAATTAGTGGTAAGGTATGACATTCAACCACTAGTAAGATTTACATAAATACTCAAAAAGGACGTCTTGAACTATGTGAAACAAGGGTATGATTTTGTGTCATGTTGGCAACAGAACGAACATTCGGGAATTCCCTGAAAGTTGTTTGTCTATTTCTTGAATATTTTTGATTATAGACTTTATTACTATTGATATAAAGTATGATTTGATTCAAAAGGTTTTATGTTTATTCTGTATTTGTGTACAAAAACAATAATTGTCAGTCGGTATTGGCAACGCCGCGGCCGGTAGCTTCTAGCTTGTCGTATTTTAATTAATTTTGTGAAGTAATATCTTGGTATATTAAATATGCCCAAACCACAATACACACAAAAATTTCTTTCACAGAATTTTATTCTTCACATACTGAAACTCTAGATTCTAGAAGAAGCAGATTCTTCTGAAGATGATCTTTAAATAAGTAACAAAAATAAAAATTACTTAGTTCAAAATTGTTGTTTTATTTACAAATAACTCGCAAAAAAAATGGTTGCCTGTAAAGTCGGTTTTACGGGCGAAGATTTTACGTGACAACGTCTTTTTCTCGGTAGAATATTTATGTGCTGCGCGCGCGGCAGACCGCGGACCTCTCTCTCGTTCGGTGACTCATCGTAACGTTACCGAGCGTTACACTTTTTCATAAGTGACTCCCAGCCGCAACCTAATTTAAGACGTTGTCACGTCAAAAAATTCGCCAACGGGCACTCAATATTTACATGTCTCTGGATATTTTTTAGTGTTTTTTCTGGTGGGCCACGAGGCTCCAATATGTGGGTTCGAAAAAAAAAAGTTGGCTACACTGATTATACATTATACTCTTTGCTCACAAGGCACAATTAAGGCACAATTCAATTCCCATAACTTTGAAAAATATATGAATAGCTTAAAATTGGTTCAAGTGGTTCATATGTATATTTAATTCATAAATTTCACTATTTTAACTTAGTTTGAAGTTACTGCACTTTTACCTGATACCAATAAATTTTGAAGCATCCTACATAACCTATTTTGAAAACCAAATATTTGTAGCTAACTTATTTTTGTAATTTATGTTTTAATCAGTAACTATGTCAAAGACACCTACAAAAAGTCATGAAAACTCTTATAGTTTTATTCCTAAAGGTACCTATGTAATGTTTATTTATTTTGTGTACAGTACTCACAACAATAATATTAAACTTTAAATTAATGGATTTTTTTACAGAAATAACAACACCCAATAAAGACAGCCCTGGCATATCGAAAACTGTGCACACTCATATTTCGAATTTGCATAATTTACTGTGTAACTGGGAGAAAATTAAAGAAAATGGTACAAAAATCTGTAAATCCATATCAGCTTTGAAGTTATATGAGTGTACAGATGAATACTTTCCTCATCAAGTTGGGCCACTCATAAGTAGCCTGTCTGAAGCATATGATGCTTTACAAAACATTGCACAAGGTAAAGTTATTTTATAAGATATTTGCAGCTTTTACCTACGTCTAATAACTTCAATTGAACAATACAGTGTGAAATTCCATGTTTTGTTTCCAGTATAGAGACAGGAATGACAAATTATAAAAAAAAGTTGTGTAGGGGCCTATTTGTATTCCACCTTCCATATCATGCCAAACCTCCTTTAAATGTTATTTTTTGTGTCTCCACACTCATCAATAAACTCAGGGCCTATTGAATCTATGTTGACATATTATGATCTATTTTACGAGTTAATAAACAGTTCAATTATAGAAGGTTGATAACAACTTTAATCCACTAATAACTTGAGATGTCTATCATAGAAGTCTCATCAGATAAATACACTAAACACTACTACACTAATGAAATTGTATTGTTTTATATTTTTATATGAAATCTGTAATGTTCTTAATTAAAAACAATACAATAGTAATATATTTTCTCAATTTTCAGGTGTCCATTTGATAAAGAAACAGTTACAAGCACTCTCTGAGCTTGAAACTTCAGGCCAAGGTGTCATTTTTACTTGGTCTGCTGGGCAAATTGCAGAGAATGTATCAGAAATTTACAATGCCTTACAAAAAGAAATTAAGCTCAAACAAGCAATCACTGGTAAGTTTTTTCAAATCCTTTCTAAGGTAGCACTAGCAAGTTAAAGATGAAAGCATGTAAAGAGTGATTAAGATGCCTTTTTTACATATTGATTTTATAAAAGTATAGGAAGCAGAATGGCCCAAGCTTGTAATAGAAGTTTTTTAACTTGAAGGGTAGCCACTTAGGGTTTTCCCTAAGTGGCATTTAATATAACTCTTTGGAAGGCTTTATGAATTGAGAAAAATAAGCATGACACTTTATTAGAGACTGATATAGGTTTATACTATGTAGTGGATAAAAGAATAGACATTTTCACATAACAGTGTATCTACTACTAAATGCCATTATTACAAATTGCTTTACAAAATATAATAATGTAAGACCTTGTGCAGTATTTGTATAAACAAACTTATCAAACAATCTATTTAAATACTATTCTGTTACAGTAATTATTTATTATACATTTATATTTATTACTAGGTTTCCGCCCGCGGCTTCGCCCGCGCAGTCAAAGAAAAACCCGCATAGTTCCCGTTCCCGTGGAATTTCCGGGATTGCGTCATTTTCCCGGGATAAAAAGTAGCCTATGTCCTTTCTCGGGTATCAAAATATCTCCATACCAAATTTCATGAAAATTGGTTCAGTAGTTTAGGCGTGATTGAGTAACAGACAGACAGACAGAGTTACTTTCGCATTTATAATATTAGTATGGATTTTAAACATATCATTAACATATTATTACATTTACAATGGTTATTTTCAAAGAGATTATAATAAAAAATGTATAAGTTAATAATGAATACATAATAAATAATAATATACCTATTGAAATATTTACTAAATAAACTATTTGCTATAGGTAAGCTCAATATCATATTTCACATTATTTTTCATATTTTGTTACAGAAAATCTCGCACATTGTAGAGACGAAAGCCTTATAGAGGTATTTGTCAGTTCATGGGAACTTGAAGCCTATTATAATAGTGAATTAAGTGCTTTCTTATTTGCTGATATTGGGTTACCTTGGATAACGTAAAACAATATTTATTTTGCAATATCTATGTATATTTATAATTTGTATGTTTATTGTATCATAAAGTGTAATTATAATATATTCTGATATTTATTTTCGTATTATTTTCGTCCACACAATAAACTAAATTAGACGAGACATGACAATTTTTGTTTGTTCTGTCATCACATTTAAACGTAAAAAAACATTGCAATTATAGGTAGGTTTATTCTTGGCATGGACGTATAAAAAAAGACGGACGCCGTTTTACGAACAAACAACGTGAAGCCACCATAGTAAGCTAGCGATCCTGTAAAGACAATGAACACGCACACACTCTCACCATTGACCATAGTAAGCTAGTCGGCCGCCATTACGTCGTGAGCTACCGACTGATAAACCGCGTCACTGTTTCACAAAAAAATATTTAAAATGCCGTCTTGCGTGGTTAAATGGTGTCGCAACAGTACAATTTTAAATAACAAAACACAGGGATTACATTCCACACGGAAGCAAGTTATTTCTTTTATGTTTTAATGACAAAATTATTACGGCAAAATTTATAGAAAAAAATACAGCCGCCATTGTCATCAGGACAGCTGTTGCCATAGTATTGCCATTATTTCATTCTCCCAAAAGTCGGGGAGTTGATGTAAAGTTAATTAATTTTTAAATTACGATAATACATTATACATAATATTGATAATATTGAAACAAAATGCAAATTTGTTTTTGCATTTTCTTCTCACAAAAACATGTATACTATGCTAACCCTTATATAACAACCATATTTAAAAAAATATCACAGCCAATTAACACTGTCTTCGACATTTGTTATAAGACAGTTAATTTGAAAATTTCAAGTATATGTATACTGAAATCGTATGAAGCATGTTTCCTATTTGTTTGGTTATAAACTGACATTTTATTTTATTTATTTTAATAATATGGAGACATTACCTCTCCTCCCCCCAATATTGGTTGAACAAGTTTTCATACATTTTCCTTTGGTTTCGCGTCCAGTGGTTGATTCGTCAAAGCTAAATAGTAATTGTATTTATGCATAGGTTCTAATAGTTAGCGTACACATAAAAAGTATAACAAATTGAAAAAAAAAATACTAAAGTGTGGGGTAATTTTATTGCATCTGGCAATCAACCTGGCACAAACACATGGATGTGTCGCCGCCATTACTAGGCTTCACTCAATGTTTAGGCGATACTCCGTCCGTCTTTTTTTATACGTCCATGAATCATGATTCTTGGTTTATTTTTCTTTTTGAACTTCGCAACTGCGTCGGCAAAATATTACTTCAATTTTTCCTAATTTCTAAAAAAACTATCATGCTCCGCAAATACCGGTATTAACGTGATGCATTATCTAGCCTACCATATAAGACAAAGTGTACAAATATTAAAAAATGTATCAGATTGGTATATTTTTTATCGTCATCACCGTTTTAATCACAAAGCTAATGAACTGCCTGAGCGAATACGCAATCAGAAGTGGTTTTAACCAACTTTCCCAAAAGAGACAGAGGCTTTCAATGTGTTTTTTTTTTTTTCATGAAATCATAAAATAGCATTCTGGCAGAGGAGACCAACCACAAACGATTCCTGTAAAATTCGAACAATGCATAAGATTCAGTTGTAAAAAAAATTCTTATACCTTATTCCTCATTGTGCCTCCTTATTCATCACTGAACAGTGATAATACTGCCAATTGATAAGGCTACAACATTCTGGTATTACATATATTGTTTCTTTACTTATGTATTTTAAATTTAAATGCATGTACTTATGAGCAATAAAATGTAATAAGTAAATAAAATATAATCAGCCTCGTAAATCAAAGCATTAGGGCTTTATTCAGTTTCATTGTGATAAAATATGTGGGCTTAATTATTAATTAGGTACCAATAAGGCCGTTATTTTTTTCAATTATGTACACTGACCACGGGTGTTGAGTAGTTCGGGTCACTAACCACTGCGTTCAAGTCGGTCAAACAATTAACTGTGGATTTCAACTTTGGACTTTTGGGACTTAGCCCTTAGGACAACAGAAACAAAGTTAATTATTTTAATTATTACATATTTTATATTGGTCGAAATGACTGTAAAATTATTAATGTTATCGAAAACCCGCCATCAAATACAAATTTGATTGGAGTAACGAACTCAGTGAATTATAATAATTACCATAAAAAATAATGCGGCGACCATATCAACATCAACAAGGTCGTTTCCATAGTAACGCGTACTAAACAAAATTAAGCTATTTTCGTGATTGTTACTTTAACATGTTTAAAAGCCAAGGAAGGAATTTTAAATAGAGACCGTGTCCGTGTGTCGTTTTACTTTTGTTACACCATACATAGGTTTGCAATTTATATACGAAATTTGGAGATGCAGTTCTCAGTTCTCACTGCATCATGGTATAGCAATTAGGAATAATAATAGCGCACACTATTATCTGTGCGTCTATATTGCGTATATATTGCCAAGTGCCAACATAGTTTGGTACTTAGGGACCATGGACGTATAAAAAAAGACGGACGGAGTATCGCATAAACATTGATTGAAGCCTAGTAATGGCGGCGACAAATCCATGTGTGTGTGCCAGGTTGATTGCCAGATGCAATAAAATTACCCCACACTTTAGTATTTTTATTTTTCAATTTGATATACTTTTTATGTGTACTCTAACTATTAGAACCTATGCATAAATACAATTTGAAACCAAAGGAAAATGTATGAAAACTTGTTCAACCAATATTGGGGGGAGGAGAGGTAATGTCTCCATATTATTAAAATAAATAAAATAAAATGTCAGTTTATAACCAAACAAATAGAAAACATGCTTCATACGATTTCAGTATACATATTCTTGAAATTTTCAAATTAACTGTCTTATAACAGATGTCGTAGACAGTATTAATTGTCTGTGATATTTTTTTTTAAATATGGTTGTTATATAAGGGTTAGCATAGTATACATGTTTTTGTGAGAAGAAAATGCAAAAACAAATTTGCATTTTGTATGAAATTATTTTATCGTAATTTTAAAATTAATTAACTTTACATCAACTCCCCGACTTTTGGGAGAATGAAAATTTGAAATAATGGCAACACTATGGCAACAGCTGTCCTGATGACAATGGCGGCTGTATTTTTTTCTATAAATTTTGTCGTAATAATTTTGTCATTAAAACATAAAAGAAATAACTTCCTTCCCTGTGGAATGTAATCCTCTGTGTTTTGTTATTTAAAATTGTACTGTTGCGACACCATTTAACCACGCAAGACGGCATTTTAAATATTTTTTGTGAAACAGTGACGCTGTTAATCAGTCGGTAGATCACGACGTAATGGCGGCCGACTAGCTTACTATGGTGAGAGTGTGTGCGTGTTTATTGTCTTTACACGATCGCTAGCTTACTACGGTGGCTTCACGTTGTTTGTTCGTAAAATGGCGTCCGTCTTTTTTTATACGTCCATGTTAGGGACTATTAAAATTTACTGTTCTGACAAAACTCATTTGCCATGAATATTGTTAAGTAAAGAAGGAACAAAATAAGGTAGGTATATATTATCATACACAATGTTAAACCTATTAATACATTCTAATACGAATCTTCTACTTACCTATAATAATGCTGATCTATTGGGGTTATGAAACCTCCTATGTGCAAAATTGACCTAATTGCTACTGTTCTAAACCTACATAGCTAGCATAAAAATCATTCAATTTCAGGTGTTGCTATTATGGAATTGTTAGTGGTGAAATTAACACGATTTTCTTCTATACACATAAAATTATATTGATAATAAATAAATAAAAAATTAATTGAACAATGCATAGCAATCGCCGAATGCCAGTTACATAACATAGGTAGGTACTCTGTGGAAGAAATCGCATTATGAACAAGTTATATTAATTATATTCAATCAAAATTCAATTGGAAACAAATCATTAGAAGTATAATAACGAAAGTAAATAGCAACACGAAGAACTCAGGTCACTTAGGGTAGAAAATTGACCTAAATTCAAAAGTAAACCAATGAGGTGTCTCGTGAATTGAAGGGTGCCATCATTTCACACTCAATTTACTTTAACCTTTATAAATACATCTAACATAGATGGAAAACGATCATGCAATGATACATAAAGATTTTTGTTTTGATTACAATTGAAAATTTATAAAAAATATAATTTTGAGTATCCAATCTTCGAACAAGATTTATTATAGAATGCGGGTATTCATATTCTCAATCGGACTGGAATATAATAAAACATAGAATAGAATTAAACTCGGATTATTGCTGAATATAAATCGTAGCGCTGTAACGCTACCAATTCAAATTATGCGTTTATAGAATATATAGACACATGTACCTATGTTGCTCTATTATGAATTTATTCATATAGTCTGTATTTTGAAATGAAGTGCGCATGTTATGTAGAAATCTTGTAAATACTGTTCTGTGAATATTTATTCTTATAAAGCAATATTAGCAATTCTTATCCGAGTAAACTGAAATCCATTACCGGTACCTAACAAACTAGTAATTTCCGAATCCTTCTTAGTTAAACGAGTTAAGGCTAGATTAATCTAATTGGACCTACAAAATGTACTATATAGTGTAGTAGCAGTAACATTAATTAATATAATTGCAAGAGCTTATCTTATTAGATTTCCCGACCTTCGCTAACTACGTAAGGTTAACTAGTACGTTATGTAAATTTGTCTTTAGAAAGAAACCTGCACAATGTTATACTAATTAAATTCTAGACAATATACCAAAAATTCGTCAGGCATATTATAATAGTCTTCAGTACATTCTTTCAATTTATTTCTATTACTTATACTATATATTTATATTTACATTTTATGCGGTGGAAAGATTTATATTACAGTAGAATCCTTTTATTATGACTCCGGTTATATTGACCAACCGCTTATTATGACGTATTACACAACAAAGTTTGGTTTTCATATAAAATTCTTCATAAAAGTCGGATAAAATGACTTCGTTTATAGTGACCGTTTATTGTGACCAATTTTTAATGAATTGTCCGGTTATACTGACCGAAATTAATTCTAACACTTTTAACACTTTTCTGTTTGGGAAAATTATTCGATATCCGACAACACTTTTTTTTTGTTTGTTTTGAGTCTCAATGTGTAGGCATCTCTATTTTGTTTCTCTGTACTAAATACTAACAAAAACAGGAGATTGTTTAATTTCTACAAAATGCTTTGTATGACGTCCGTTTATTGACGTGTTTGATATTTCCCTTCAATGTCATTATAAACGGATTCCACTGTAGTTATTTTATTAAAGCTTTTAGTAAATATTGCTTAAAATAATGATCTTTTACAATATTGAATATTATTTTAAGGTATAAATTGTTTGGAGTCACCTCGGCGCGATAGTAAGGATTTACACTACCGCTCACGTATTCTATACCCATATTTACATACACGTCTCAGTTTATTACGTAGATAACTCATTGTTACTCGGCTAAAATCAACAAAGTACACAATAACTATTGCATATATAGAGTAGATATTTAATTAAAAATAATAAAAATCTTCAAACTGGATTTATCATAAATTATTCTTTTCTTATTTGAAATCTCTACATTGTAGAGTTTACAGAAACGAAAGAATAATTTATTTTATCAATAATAATTTTATTTGAAATATGTCACTTTACTATGCATAGAAATACACCAAAATATAAAATATAAATCCTATCTAGTACAAACAAAAATCTTGCTGATAACGATCTAATTTTTGTAACATCAACATGACTCTATCGCTTTCCTTATTCCTCCGAGAATTGCGACCTATAATTTCGGTTGGCGCTCAGTTTACATCATTTATACTTTAGTGACGATCCAATCTACATTTAACAGGCTTTCTTCTATTACGAAAGCGCGTATTTTCAATTAATCGTAGCAGAGATGTAGCCGTTTAGCGTTTTAACCGACTCGAGCGGTAGCTTTCTTTTTTACTACTTATTGTTACGTATTCATTTAATTTTCGATTCGATGTAAATTGTATTACATTATTGTTTTATTTCAACATCTATGTAGAATAGCGTTTTTTTTTTTTTGTTTATGATAGATATAGTTGTACACTTTAATTTCGCGCAAATTCAGCATTGTAATCAAGAATGGGACATCTGATGAGAAGTGCGTTCGTGCTTGGCATGGGAAAGGATTATGACGGTAAGATTCACTCAATTACTTCATCATACCACTAATGTATTTGATACTTATCTGACGACGCGGACGGTTGTTTGTTGTACAACAGGCGATAGTAGCGCTACGCACTGAAAATTTTGGAACTAAGTAAATGTCAGCTCCATACCTCGTAAAACAAAACGCATGATTCGATACCATTCGATACCTAAATCATAATAGTTGAAGGCTTGTGTTAATAACTAATGAGGTACCTAGTCTATCTGAGTAATTTTGAACAGGGGTGATTGAAAACGACTCCCAATAAAACTTTCTATATGTCAATTATTCGTCTCAGTAGCATCTGTATTTTTTTGTTATCCAAAAGTTTATATTTTGGATAACAAATGTCCAAACGTTTTGGAATTAACCTGAATCGTAACTAACTGATTAGGTATATAAAAAGTTTATTCGATTCAGATTCATATGATTGACTGTTGACATACAGGTAAATTAGCTTGGAGAAATTTTTGCGTTTGTAGTAGTGTATGGTCAGCAAATAAAATAAAACAACATTTTATTTTTAGTTTTTATTTTATATATAATATGTCGTGGCCATATCGTAGATTTGCTCATTTCATGATATGATTGATCATTTCACGAAATGGTCGCATTTCAGGAAATGGCCAACATAGTTTGATCAGATCGTTAAATCGTCAACGTTTCACGATTTGATCATCCACATTTGGCCAGATCGTATAAAATATAGAGAGTCCATAAAATATTAAAAAAATTCAGAATATTCTAAGAACTTGTTTAGTGTCATTTAAGTTAGTGCCGCGGCAGCGGCCGGCGAATGCCAGAAGCGAATGGTTTTTGCAATAGAAAACAGTTAGGTTAGGTTAGACTTTGATAAACAACGCACGAGCCGAGCGAGCAAAGCGAGCGTGCCGCGGTAGCGGCCGGCGAGTGCCAGAAGCGGATCGCTTTTTAAAAAACAAACAATCATAATAATATAGTAGGATATATAAATATATATCCTAAAAGAAAAAATGCGTCTTAAATAATTTAAGACGCATTTTTTCTTCAATACATATAAGATATCCACATTTTCCATAGTACTCGAACCTCTTCGTCGTAAATTCTTTGCTATGACTTTCTTCATATTGTTATTAAACGAATTATGAAGTTTTTAACTGCGAATAATTAAATTTTCGCCAGCGGCCGCCATATTATCAGTTATCACATAAACACAGAGCTTGCAGCGCCTCTCCCGTCCGATTAGGGCCCTTCTGGCCTCCTCCACTCAAGCGACAGCCCAAGCCGAGGTTCGTGGTCCCCGTCAAGGGGGGACGCCCTTGTGCATGTCGCTACCAGGGTGAACCTTCAGTTCACCCCCGCGTCCGCGTTAAAATGTAGAAGCCCTTCTGGCTAACATTGAGAGACACCACAAAAAAAAAAAAAAAAAAAAAAAAAGCAGCGCCTCTACCAATAATTAATGTAACTATTTTACGATATGATCAAATAATTTTGATCATTTCATGAAAAAACCGCGCGTTTAGTTGGCCATATCGAGAAACGATTTCTTATCATTGATCTGCCTAAACCACATCATGATGTGGCCAATAGACATTCGATCATTTCATGCAATGCGATCATTTCACGAAATGATCGATCATATCATGAAATGAGCAAATCTACGATATGGCCACGACATATATAAGGGATTAAATTAAATTAAATTTAATTTAATTAAACTATATGTGTTTCTCCTCTGAAAAAGATGAGACTTTATTTTAATATTTGCACATTTAACATACGTATAACTTTTACATTAACAATGTTACTAAAATGAAAAATTTACTAACCTGAAAAAGAAACGACATGTAAAGTTTAATTCTTTAGTTTGAGAAGTCAAAGGCTTGCCTCGACCATGTTTTAACACTGGAGCCATTTTGAATTAACAATATAAAGTTACAACACTTACACACAAATTAAACACTTCAACAAATATTATAACAATAATAACAAATAATAACAACAATCAACAAATACAAAATTTAACAATTAAACTACGTAATAATTATAATTTTTGAATTAAATGTGTGCTTTATGTTCTAACGGTACCAAACGACTGCACGTGGCACCTGCGGACAGCGTAAACTGGTTTATTCTGGTTTTGTGCGTGTTTCCACTTTCCACTATCAAGTGACGATTTATTTATTTGTTTTGTTTCGTAATTATTATGGTCAAATATTAATTATGAAACAAATTATTATGGACACGATATTTTATTGTTTCACGGTAGTCGCCTTGTCGTTTGCTCAAGGACGTGAAATTGAATGATATATTTTTTTTTATAAAGTCAAAACCATTTTCTTTCAAATAAAAACTTGTTTTTATTGAAAACAAAAGTGTTGCTAGGAATAAGTATAAAATTAAATAGTAATGTTAGGATATCGAAACATTTTTGTATAGGCCAGAACGATATAGTGGAAACGCGCTCTAAGATCTGAGTAATATACACACCACTACATATGCAAAAATTTCTCCAAGCTAATTTACCTGTAGGTACCTATTGATTATAATGTATTGCATATTTTATGACTTTTAAAAGCATTCCTGTTTCATATCATAGTTCATACTGTATTCAGTTCATCCTGTTTCATTTTATCTATTGACTAGCGGACTCGTGAACATGTGCAAAACTCTGAGGAAAAACTTTGATGATAGATGGCGCCATCTATTCACATTGTATTGTCTTATATTTTTTTTACTTTTTAGGTCTATTTATCCCCTTTCGGCATAATGGCTACCCCACGTGGTGCGTGCAAACGGTTCGAAAATTTCTGAATTAAAAGTTCATAATTAAATTATATCTGCACAGCGAATTTAATAATGTAAAGCCAATTTAGCCAATAAATGATCTACTTGAAATTATATTGATGTTATAAAAACACTTTTTACAGCTTATCTGTTATAGGCACATGATATCGTCATAATCGAAGCTTTCTCTTATATTAGCGAAAAAAATATAAAAATGGAATAATTAGATTAGTTGCCTATTTAATACAAACAAACAAATAAAAAAAATATTTCCTCTTTATATTCGTACCTATTGATATAGAAGTGTAGATACTCTCTCTCTGGCCGGTATAGCAATGATAAACTTAAATATGATAAACTTTTCAATTCATTTATGTATGTTAAAATAATATATTTTACATCTATTATATCTAAGTAAGATTAGGTTGTGAAACATTAAGTTGAATAACAGCCCACTAGATGTCGCGTTTTACAACAATAAATTTTCTCCAACTAGCTATTTAATACTGAATATGTACTAGATACATATTAAAGACTAGTACAATAATTAAGAATTGCAACAAAATAGAAAAGTAACAGTAAAAATAAAAGGATAAACAAATTACGGTTTCTCGACTTCCGGGGGAAAAATATTGAACCCTTAGTGTCGCGAGTCCGACTCGCACTTAACCGATTTCTAACATTTTAGAATGATTGGTTTACTTTAATGGAATCTGCAAAACTGTAATAAGTTAAGGTTTACAAATTCATTACCGCATTGAGTTACTCAATATTTACTTCTAATGTTCCCAAAACACAGGATGCTCCATGGACCATGAATTTTCAATTTTCACTGAAGCCGTTATATACGGACGAAATTAAATTGTTATGAATTGATATTGTTTACCGGACAGTACATACAGAAAAACATAACAGTTATTACATATGTCAAGTTTATGTCACAGATGTACCTTGGCGGGCTTATCGCTCGTAAGCAACCTTTAGTGAAGATAATAAATGGAATCGTCTGGCATTTATAAAATCTAGTCTAGTTTATATATACTTACAATTCCAAAACCATAGTGTGTCCGACCCTCAACGGCTAAAACGAACAATTGTTATCAAAATGGGCTGAACATTTTACTACAGACATTGTAAGCCTTTTTTTTTAGGTTACTAATGTCTCAAAAAGTATGAATTCAAAAATGCATAGGAAAATAAATGCTTTGTATGGTTTAAGGCTTGCCACTTGTTTTTGTACCGACAATAATAAAAGCTATTGAAAATATTTTCCACTGCTATTTTTCATAAAGGAGTGATTTTGAAGCATGGTTTCACGATTTGTCAATGTAGGTATACCAAAATACAGCTACGTGGATCATAATAGCCGGACACAATATAGTCTGTGCCACTTTTTATTCCAAATAAGGATTACAAATGATGTAATAAGCTTTTCATTGTTACATGCATATTATATTCGTATCCATTTTGAATTACCTACTTTTTGAAACTCTCAATAGGGAAAATTCAAATTTAACACTCGATTACATTATTTTATTTTAGGTACCTATTTTTCTCGAAAATTGCTTGGTCACCTTTTTTTTGGACTGAAATCAAAACGCGACCTTTAATCATAACAATAACATAATATCACAGACTAATAATATTATGATACGCAATGGAACTTGGTTATTTATTTTATTAATATTTTAGAAATTCTTTTTATTTGTAACAAAATTTGCATTAGGTATTACTAAATACGAAACAATTGTCACTTGTTATTAATTGAAAAAATGTTACCTATTTTTCTGAACATCTTAAAACATATGAGTGTACCCTCCCACACGTAATAATATAAAAAATTAAAGTTTTATACTTTATAAATGAAAATTAAACGAATACCTTATCCAAAAATATTGACGTACAAGATTTCCTAAATCTTTTGAAAATATAATGTTTTGTAATTTTCTTTTGAAAATTACTCTTTCATATTTCGTTTTCTCTAATTCTACTTACCACAGCCTCTTCCTCATCAATTCCTCTTCCTCCTGGCTCATCTGTACTGGCAGCAACGCTCGAATCTGGCTAAGTCCGACCCACATCTCCGCTACGTCCAGTTTTTCTCAACTTTTACAATGTATCAAAAACATTGTAAAAGTTGAGCATATTTTTGATATTTTTACCAGTCATTTTCTTTTTATGATAAACTTACGAAATAAAACTGTAAAAATATTATAAGATTTGTATAATAACCATAAACGTTTTTATTATTTGACTGACGTAAAGCACTCGTGATCTTCGCATTATGCTGATAAACTATGCAAATATTAAAATAATTTTATTACTTGGGCATACAATATGTATATTTATGTCTTAAACACTAGTAAGTACATTTTTTGTTGCTCTGGTTAAAAAGGAGAACGGTCAAGCGTGCATGGGGCTCTCGCACAGAGGGTTCCGGTGATTTTTTAAATTAGTTTTCGTTTATTTTTTTTTTTACAAATTTTATATATTTTCATGACAGATTTTTGCGAACATTAAAGGGGTACCTAGTTTACAAAAATATTATTTTTTCCATACGTATGCTATTTACATCATTCATATTATGTTAATATCAATGGTTGCACTTGTAAGCATTCCCATCGAGTCTCCCCTCACTTTAAAAACCTTTTAATCCCAAAATTTTGCAAGTTCGTAAGCCTCGGATCGAACTCATACTTGACCTGTTTTTGATTTATTTACTTTGAAGTACACATAATTTCCTATCGAGTAAATAAGAAGGATACCTTAACCTATTTTACATTTTCGAGGCCTTAACTGTTTGTAGTAAGAAGAGGAAATTTGACAGTTGTTATCTCTGACCGTAAAAAAAATCTCGTTAGGTTTTTCATTATCTTGTGTAATTACATGATAGTAAGTGCGACTAGTACAAGTAAATATTGGAGTATGTATAAATGCTTACTTGTTTTTGCGGTTTGCGTATTTTAACATATCACTGTGGAACAATTAATGCAAATAATGTCAAAGATATCACAAATTAAACAAAACGTTTGTAAGGCCAGTAGACTGTAGATGTGTATTTAAATTAAGGAATGTGCAATAAATAACTTAGTGCGTTTATAGTGCGTATATACACGTCATATAAATCATATGTTTTTAAATGTGATTATAATTTTTTTTCCGATTAGTGCCAAAGTGCCGAGTAGGCAGAGTAGGTAGCGCTCGTTATAGACCAAATACTATACACATATATGTAACTGAAACATTGTACGCAATAATTGAAAAGGACACAGGGTTATTTGTACGAGTGATAAGATAGTTGAAGCCGTTTTAATTATTCGGGAAAATTATCTGCTCTAAAAACGCTCAACATAAAATATGTTTCAACAACAAACTGAATATCTCCACGACTTATCATAAAGTATTAATGATTAAATATATTTAGCGTGCTGCGTCTGTTTATATGAGAATTGTTTATCGAAGGCTAGCTATATGCCTTGGCGCAACGTAAACGACGGAAATTAGCTAAAACGCCAGTGTTTCGGAAACGTCCAGTCGGTTGCGCTCGACTCGCACGGTTTTTTTTGTTTTCCGTTCGCATCGTCAGTGAATACTGAATAGTGAACACTGCACCCGGTGTATCAAGCGATTGTGAACTCTTGCGATGATTTGTTGTGTATCGTGACAATATGTACGGATGGTTTACTAGCACCGGCGTGAGTAAATTTCCTTGTATTTATAGTAATATTGTGTCATACATTTGTGTATTTTTGAGTAACTCCAAGTTAATTTAATTTAGATTGCTGTGCATGTAGGAGTGCTTCGATATATTATGATTTATGATAGTTAACACGTATTTATTTTCGTTTTTAGTTGATTCCATATTTATCGGCGTTTATAAAACATTTTTTTGTTAGTTTAGGTCTGTAGGATATTTATTTCGACTTTTTAAATTTAATAACCAAGGCGCGATTTTATTTTTTTATAAAATACAGGCTAAATATATTTTTTATTTTTTATTAGGTGTTTGTAGGTACTTAACGAAGAACTTTGCGGTAGTACGTAATTGCCATTTTGGAAAGAGAAGAAGGTAGTACTTTAGAGTAAAATAATAAGACAAGTTATACTTAGTAGTCATTGATGAAAAAATTGTTACATAAGTAGTAAACCGATATTCAATTGATATTTATTAGTTCTTTTTTTTTATTCAAGAATTTATTTTTCTATTCAACGAATAGGTCAATCAAATGCTATAATTGAGCAATTTTTAAAGAATAGAAAAATCGATCACGAGGCGTATTCTTTATTAATTTCTTAGGTAATTAATTTTCAATTGATGTGTTAAATGTGAATAAGTTAATGTTACTTATTTAAATTTAAACAGATAGGTATTTTTAAAGCAACATTCACAGGAAATTTATGTAAACTTAGGATAACTAGGTACCATTATTTTACAGTACTCCAAAACTAATAATGCGCATGCAAATCTTCGCTAATTGTCGTATTTCCGAAAACACTCGAATCATTGAATCGTAAGAGCCCTAAAAATGCACTTGCATTTTACACCTTGTTTAAAAGAAATAGAAGTCAATTCACGTTCATACACAATCAAAAACAAATCGGGCGGTAGGTGACGGTAGCCTGTCAGTCAAAGAACTGAAAAATCCGTCAGTCGTCTTTAAATATTGGTGGTGACTGCACGTGTTCTCTCTGTGTGGAATTATATAGAGCTATTACCTACCCTTCTTGGGTTTGTTTTTTTAAAGGTGAATTCAATTAATCGATGAAATAATTTACACAGGTGATGGCAGTAGGGAAAGTGAAAATGAAGAAGAGATGTATCTAAAATGTCAGAAATAAAGATAATCCCTGATTTTGATTGTTTTTATTTTTATTTTTTTGTAAATGTCATAATATTGAAGAATGATCAGACTGTAAATACTTTTGAACTGAGATTTTAATGATTAGATTTATATGGTTTAAATCTAAACCTGTGTTTGAAAATCATATTTTATACAATATAAATTTTGTGTTATTTTAACCTTCTTTTCTTCCATCATTACACCAGCTTCAGTAAGACACTTTAAAAGTACTATAAAATTTTCCAAGTAAATCAATCCAACAAAGATTGGAAGTATTCGCAATCGTGGGGTTATCCTCGCTATTTACTAACAAGGAATTATCGAAACAAAATCGTTACAAATCAATATTAATCTCTTTTAGCACAATACACATAATTTTACTAAACTATGCATGAAGAAAATGCATTTAACCACTCTATATAGATATCGTCTTCGGACGCTCCGGGATTATGACAGTTGCCGAACAGTGACGAAGATTTCTATGCGCATTATTACTTTTGGAGTACTGTATTAGACAGTGAAAAATATTTCATAAGTGACACCACAGTGACACTTATTAATTTAGGTATTTCCCTTGTATGTTAGCATCATTTTATACGTAATTCGTTCGAAGAATAGCATGTCAGTTGTATTTTTTATTTTAAATTAGGTAAGTGAGTATAGGTATGTCGTAACTCGTATCATGTTAATACTTAATAAGCTTATGTAACATGAACGACTATCGAGTATCATTTTTTGCTTGTACGGTCAAATTTATGCAAAATTATAAACAATCACATAAATTCCAATTGATATTGTTAATGCATATATACCTAGCTGTAAACTGACCCATAGGAAATGCTAAGCACATTCATGAAAGTAGTAGTCATATTATTATAGACGTATTCGTCTATACCTATTGGGTATATACGTAATATATATATATATATATATATATAAAATATATGTAGATATGTATAGTAGATTATATGGGTAGATTGTCAATGAGTTCCAAATTAAATGTTTCAACTATTTTTTACAAATAATATGATGAAAAACTTATATCATGAGCTGTGGCCCTGGTTTCTATCTCCTTTACCTATTCAGGCATGAACTGAATGATTTACCTGACCCATATAACTATAGGAATGCGACTAATAAGAAAGTTATAGTTTTTTTTTTTTTTTTTTTTTAATTTTGACCGAGAGGTTAGGCCTTTACCACAGAATCTATAATAGTTACCTTTACGCCAGTTTGGTAAAAAGACGCGTGTCGAAAAACGCCTCGTGATCGATTTGTTTTTGTTTAAAAATTGCTCATTTAAAGCATTTCATTGCTATAAAACTAAATATTACGGACGCTATTACGTATTTTTACAAAAACACGCTGTTTTACAGTACCATTTTAACTTAAAGCAATTACACGTGAGAACATAGTAATATCTTAATTTAAAGATAATATATTCAGCTCTACGTTCATCTTATAAAAATTGTACGACGTCATACAAAATTGTCGCTGAAATACGTTTTTTCCATCACAATAAACGCATAAAATGCAAAAAAATGGGGTCTAAAGCGGTACCATTTTAGGAAAATTAAGAGCCTAATCTATTTTCTTAACTATATCTTATTGAGGGATATATAGTCCTTTATATATGGTGTAATTTTTATGAATCTAAATCAAAATTTTATTTCAATTATGAGCTAAATTAAAAATACTTGTCGATTTCTTCATACATTTTGTTCTAGCGGTTCGTCAGACCGCGCTCAGAAGCGCTCTTGGAAGGACGGGTGTATCGCTCCTCGTGCCAAAAATAAAAACGAAATAAAAAAAGATTATTGTGCGTGCACTGTCTTTTTCGTGATTTGAAATATTTGATACTTTATAAGAGTAAACTGTATAAGTTTCATATTCCAATTATTTGTAATTTAAAATTATGTTTTAAAAATTACCTTGCCTGAGATTCTCTTTTTTATGGGTTGTTGAATAGGAATAGCGGCAAAGTTTTGAAGTAGACTAGTAGGAAGACTATTATGATGTTGGTTGATCTGTATGAGTATAAGATGGCGCCGACGAAAATTTGACTTTTTTTCGTGATGGGTGTCATTTTCATGGTTTTTGGGGTAGCTATTAACGAATATGAGGTCAAAACTATAATCCAAGATGGCGCTGACGAAAATTTGACTTTTTTTCGTGATGGGTGTCATTTTCATGGTTTTTGGGGT
The DNA here is from genome assembly GCA_029959065.1 of Colias behrii. Taxonomy (NCBI): domain Eukaryota; kingdom Metazoa; phylum Arthropoda; class Insecta; order Lepidoptera; family Pieridae; genus Colias; species Colias behrii. The sequence continues at coordinate 5,689,651 of JARWMC010000013.1, forward strand.
AGGTATTAACCAATATGAGGTCAAAACTAAAATCCAAGATGGCGCCGACGAAAATTTGACTTTTTTTCGTGATGGGTGTCAATTTCATGGTATTTGGGGTAGCTATTAACGAATATGAGGTCAAAACTATAATCCAAGATGGCGCCGACGAAAATTTTACATCTTTTCGTCATGGGTGTCATTTTCATGGTTTTTGGGGTAGGTATTAACCAATATGAGGTCAAAACTAAAATCTAAGATGGCGCCGACGAAAATTTTACATCTTTTCGTCATGGGTGTCATTTTCATGGTTTTTGGGGTAGCTATTAACGAATATGAGGTCAAAACTGAAATCCAAGATGGCGCCGACGAAAATTTTACATCTTTTCGTCATGGGTGTCATTTTCATGGTTTTTGGGGTAGCTATTAACCAATATGAGGTCAAAACTAAAATCCAAGATGGCGCCGACGAAAACTTTGACATCTTTTCGTCATGGGTGTCATTTTCATGGTTTTTGGAGTGGCTATTAACCAATATGAGGTCAAAACTGAAATCCAAGATGGCGCCGACGAAAATTTTACATCTTTTCGTCAAGGGTGTCATTTTCATGGTTTTTGGGGTAGCTATTAACCAATATGAGGTCAAAACTAAAATCCAAGATGGCGCCGACGAAAAATTTGACATCTTTTCGTCATGGGTGTCATTTTCATGGTTTTTGGAGTGGCTATTAACCAATATGAGGTCAAAACTAAAATCCAAGATGGCGTCGACAAACATTTTACATCTTTTCGTCACGGGTGTCATTTTCATGGTTTTTGAGACAGCTATTAACAAATCCCCAATGTTACCGTCGATAATTTGGTACATTTTTTTTACAACCGTTACATATTTTTCGTGTAGAATTCAAATTTTGTGGAACTGTACACAGCTAATAGCCTTTTGAAGTGAAACTTCTTTAGACGCATTGAGAGTAAAATTTCAAGATCGCGTCATGGTAATACTGTCACGTTATGGAGCAAGGCGGCGATTTTGGTATCTATGAATTTCGCCAAAGAAGTTTCACTTCTGACACGTTATCTTGGAACACACGCTCTTTTTTATTGTATTCTCTTCGTTTTAATGTTTTAGATGAACTTTATTTTGAATAAAGTTTAGCGAATATATTTAAAGTTAATAATATCTGTCAGAATATTAACATGATTGCCACAGAGTTGCGTTTTATATTACACTAGCTTACCGCCCGCGGCTTCGCCCGCTTTCTCTAAAACGATTTGAGATTTAAACTATCCTATCTCTCAAGTTGGATCGAACTGCACATGGTGTGCGAATTTTATTATAATCGGTTAAGTGGTTTATGAGTCCATTGAGGACAAACATTGTGACACGAGATTTATATATATTAAGATTTCTAAATATGCATTTCAATGTTCTTTAAAATTGTTTTTTTTAAGACTTTCTACAAAACTGTACTTAGTTGTTAACGTTTTTGTTATTTTATTTAAGTTTACTTTAAAGGAGTAAGAAAAATATACCAAATTATCGACGGTTACATTGGGATTTGTTAATAGCTGTCTCAAAAAGACACCCATGCCGAAAAGATGTAAAAGTTTCGTCGACACCATCTTGGATTTTAGCTTTGACCTCATATTGGTAAATAGCTACCCCAAAAACCATGAAAATGACACCCGTGACGAAAAGATGTAAAATTTTCGTCGGCGCCATCTTCGATTTTAGTTTTGACCTCATATTGGTTAATAGCTACCCCAAAAACCATGAAAATGACACCCGTGACGAAAAGATGTAAAATTTTCGTCGGCGCCATCTTAGATTTTTTTTTGACCTCATATTGGTTAACAGATACCCCAATAACCATGAAAATAACACCCATGACGAAAATATGTAAAATTTTCGTCGGCGCCATCTTGGATTTTAGTTTTGACCTCATATTGGTTAATAGATACCCCAATAACCATGAAAATGACACCCATGACGAAAATATGTAAAATTTTCGTCGGCGCCATCTTGGATTTTAGTTTTGACCTCATATTGGTTAATAGCTACCCCAAAAACCATGAAAATGACACCCATCACGAAAAAAAGTCAAATTTTCGTCGACGCCATCTTGGATTGTTGTTTCATAAAAATTATGGCTTAGAGCCATAAGGCCGCCATTTGTACATTTTGAATGGTTTTGTTGTACTTTTATTTTATAAGACTGTTGTACAATAAAGAGTAAATAAATAAATAAATAAATAATATTTGCAAATGTGTTTGCTACTTAGGAAAAGTTCAGATTTAAAGATATCATAGGTAATGTGACGAATATAATTTATTTCATTCCGACTGTTTCTCGGAATAACATACATTTACTAAGAATTGCATACAATGCCGGGTTTAATATATTGCCGCCTGCCGGTAACATAATATCATGTATGATAATAATTCTTAAAAAAGTATTTTATACATTTCTTAAAAAGCTTTGATATTGTATACAATAATACAATTCATTAACTGATTATTATTCAAATTGTTGTAAAATAGTCACACTTTTTTAAGTTGGTTGAATACTCTAAAATACTTATAAGGATCGTACCTACTAATAAAAGTAACAAAATGAATTTTTAAAGTTCCCAGTAATCTTCTGGAATCAATTTAAATAAAAATATAAAAAAAAAATGGTTGCCTGTAAAGTCGGTTTTACGGGCGAAGATTTTACGTGACAACGTCTTTTTCTCGGTAGAATATTTATGTGCTGCGCGCGCGGCAGACCGCGGGCCTCTCTCTCGTTCGGTGACTCATCGTAACGTTACCGAGCGTTACACTTTTTCATAAGTGACTCCCAGTCGCAACCTAATTTAAGACGTTGTCACGTCAAAAAAATATCAAGTATGAAGATGGTCTATAAAATGGAATGCGCTATGTTTACGTGAGCGTGATGTTCCCGCGAACCACGTTGCGACGTTAAATACCTAAATTTGAGTAGCGCAGATTTGTGACAGCGTCCTTAAGAAGAAAGTTTTTTATTTACCCAAAAAAATAATAATCGAATAATTTTAAAAATATCTTTAACGTAACATAGTTACTGTATAGTTACTACATCTATACTAATATTATAAAGAGGAAAGGTTTGTAATTATGTATGTATACGTATGGTTTTCACGCATAAACTACTGGACCGATTTCAAAAATTCTTTCACCATTACAAAAGCTGCATCTTCACTGAGCAACATAGGCTATATTGCATTTTCAAAAAAATTAGAGATCCTTACCTAAAATGCAATAATGTAACCCAAGGTGTAAAAAATTCCTTAATAAAAATTCTGTCATCGCGTGCGCTGCGGAATCTATTCCTTGAAGTACGAGGATGGTTCTTATGAAAAAAAACGTAAACATGTAGGTACCACGGGCGAAGCCGGGGCGGACCGCTAGTAGGTTATATTTTTAATAATATCTCGGGTCATCTCGGAGATGGCAGGACAAGCGGCTAGTGTTTATTAAATTACCATCACATTTTATGTAGGAATTTAAGTAGCTTATAATATATTTTTATCAATGAATGGCCTTCACACATAAGGTATCATTCGTTAGGTAAATACAATTGAGATATGGTTATGATAAAACATTAATAGAGCTATCACTTAACACGTTAGTATACAAATACAGTTTCAGTAAGATCTGTAACCACAGCACAGAATACTTAGCTAACGCACCACAGTTTCTCGTAACAGATAATTCATTAAATAAATTGATTTCATTGATATCACGCCTCCATATCTATATGTTATCTATAACATAATATCCTTTTAATAAATGATTGCTATTTAATGTTTGAGATAACAATTGAATTGTCCAATTTTCTAACCTTATTACAGCGCTCAAAAATATCTTGGGATGTACTAATTCTTTCAGAATGTTGGCTCTCCCTTAATAAAAATATTCCGATCATTGAAGATTATAACTATGCTGCTACTTCCATGCATAAAACACAAAATGAAGGAGTCGTAATATATTACAAAAAAAACCTAAGAGTTTCCGTGGAAGAACCAGTAGTTTGCGACGCTAATTGTCTTTTGCTAAAAATTGAACAAAACACTTGTATTTTAGGCATTTATCGTCCCCCTGGTCAGCGTTCTACTACTGACTTTCTAAACTCCATAAATATAGTTCTTAATAGTCTAAATAACTTCAATAATATTATATTGTGTGGTGACATCAACATAGACATAACAGAAGACAGCACAGATTCGCGTTCGTTTGAATACTTAAATACTCTGGCCACATATCGTATTCTTCCTGCTCATGTATTTCCAACCCATGGCAAAACTTGCTTGGACCACATGATGGTTAAAACTAAACTGGAAGCAACGTGTGTAGTGGCTGAATCCACTGTCACTGACCATGAATCTATTGCTATTAGTATTAATCTCAATACTAAAATACGGAATCCTGTGAGTTATAAAACATTGGACTATGTAAATTTAGATAAAGCTGTTGGTGGTATCAACTTCCAGGATATTTTATTAACCAATGATGTAGATGCCGCAACGGACTTGTTAGTAGGCAGCTTGTCTTGAGCCGCTGTGCAAAACCTGAAATTGAAAACAACTTCAACTAAAAAAACAATCAACAAACCTTGGATTACGAAAGGATTGCTGCGTTGTATGCGTAATAGAGACAATCTATACAAGAAACTTAAAAAAGATCCTGATAATGAAGTGTTTAAGCAAACATATAAACGTTATAGGAACTTCTGTTCATCGATTTTAAAGAAGGTTAAAAGAAGTTATGAAAAACAAGCAATTGCCAAGGCTAACGGTAATATAAAAGAATTATGGAATGTGATTAAAAATATTAGTTGTATTAATAAGCCTGTGGATCATTCTTCCTGTCTAATCTCAAATTCAACATCTCCTGTTGAAAACATTAATAAAGTAAATGCCTATTTCGCGAATATAGGTAAAAATTTGGCTGAAAAGAACATTTCTTTAAATCACCAAAACTCTCAACTAGATGAACATTATAAGCAATCTCCACCTTTATCATCTTTCGCTATGCTTCCCACGGATGAATCCGAAATTCTCCAGCTGATCAAGGGTCTTCGTAATAATTGTGCTGTAGGAAATGACTGTCTCTCTGGTGGATTGATTAAAAGATATGCTCATTTGCTTGCTCCTGTTCTCACTCATATATACAATCTTTCGATTTCCACTGGAAAATTCCCGAATGCTTTCAAATCTGCAATTATTAAACCCATCCATAAAAGTGGTGACAAAGATTGCGTGTCTAACTTCAGACCGATTTCCATATTGCCAACTCTTTCAAAAATCTTAGAGCGTATAATTAATGTTCGTCTAGTTAAGTACCTAGAAGACAACAACCTTCTTTCTCCATCGCAATGTGGCTTCCGTCAAGGTCGATCTACTAATGAAGCTGTACATGAAATAGTGAATTCTATTATTACAACAGTAGACAAGAGGAAGAAATGCCTGACGATATTTCTCGACCTAGCAAAAGCTTTCGACACGGTTTCTGTCCCACTTCTGCTTTCTAAGATGGAAAAACTGGGTATTCGTGGAATTGCCCTACAGCTATTCCAAGACTATCTTTCTGGTAGGAAGCAGAGGGTTAAAATCAACTCTTTTTTGAGCAATGAACTTTCTGTTGACTTTGGAGTGCCGCAAGGAAGCATCCTGGGCCCAACTCTATTCTTGATCTACATAAACGAATTGGAAAGCCTTAACCTTACGAATGGCAAAATTATTACTTTTGCTGACGATACGGCAATGTTTTTTGAGAGTGATAATTGGAATGATCTCTTCATTACTGCTCAAATAGGGTTCAATAAGGTTAATTCATGGCTACAGAGAAATATTCTTACCCTAAATGCTTCTAAAACTAAATACATATGTTTCGCACTTAAGTCAAATGTGCTTCCACCGCCTTCTTTATCTCTAAAAGCTCATACCTGTGACCAAGAAAATCCCCTGTGCCTTTGTTCTCCGATTGAAAGGACTGAGAGTATAAGATATTTAGGAGTAATACTTGACCAATGCCTTACCTTCAAACCGCATATCAATGCATTAGTGTCCAGAATGCGTAAACTTATTTATATTTTTAAGTCTCTCAGACACGTTGCTGATCGTCGTGTCATTAAGATTGTATACAGTAGTCTGTGCCAGTCTCTAGTGGATTACTGCATTACCTCGTGGGGAGGTGCCGCTAAAACATACTTACTCGAATTGGAGAGAGCTCAACGTGCGGTACTGAAAGTAGCTGGAGGTTTTCCTTATCGTTTTCCCACTTTTGACCTGTACAGATTCTGGGACGTTCTATCTGTAAGACAGTCTTTTATACTCCAATCTGTCCTTAAGAAACACCAGCAACTTACGTATAATCCTGACTCGATAAAAGATAAGAGGCGAAAGAACACAGTATGTCACATGGTTAGTTTTTATTCAAAATCATCTCGGAACTTCTACTGTTATCTCGGCAATTACCTTTACAATAAATTAAATAAAATTCTCAATATTTACCCTCTCAATCGATCCAATTGTAAAATCAAAATCTCTATGTACCTGAAAACCTTAAACTACGATGATACAGAAAAACTTTTGTGCAACGTTATATGAAAAAAAAAAAAAACCTATTTGCTTCCGCTTTAATTTATCCCCGTTTCTTTTGACTTCAGCAAAGACTTCGATATTGTTCAACTCTTCATATTTTGACTTTATTTACCTTTAACATCTTATCATTCATACTTCTCACTTATTACAGACCTCACTATACACTCACTCATACATGCACACACTCATATACACATCCCACATACGCACATGCACACACACAACAACCATCTATTTTTTTTTTTTCTTGTTTTTAGTTATTATTATTTTTTTTATACTATTTTACTGTTTCTTTTGTCTTATCCACAAGCTTGCTGCAAATTCGATCCATACGACTGCTACATTGTATTTTGGATATACTAAGTGGGGCCTGGTGACCCGTACCACAGGTTCTACAGAACCCACTTCGGGCACCAGCTCTCATAAGGTTGCCTAATATATTATGTGTATTTTTCATTAATTGTCAAATTTTTAACCCTTGTGAGAGAAACAAATAAAGGTTTTTATTTTATATTTTATTAATTAGGTTAATTTAAGAGAAACTAATTAATAGTTAAGGTTTAATTATTTACTAGGTACAATAAAGGTGCTAAAAGGAACATTAGTGGTATTTTATATATTTTATAAAGAAATAAGCATCGCAAAATATTCCCTTCTATTCCGGTTGTGTTGCCAAGCACAAACATAATATGTAGTTATTATAAATTAAACACCCGCAACTGGTAAAATTAATTTCAGAATAAATATGTATTATCTTTTTCTTTTTGATATAAGTGTCTGTAAATATTATATTTATCTAGATATACCTATTCATATATCAATCAAAACTAATTAATGTTTAACCATTAGTAACTTACCCATATATGGCATTATTATTTAATGTATTTGTGCAAAAGTATAAGTATTTTTTATAACATGTCATAAACGAAACGTAAATAGACAATACATCTATATATAAAATACTAGCGGTCCGCCCCGGCTTCGCCCGTGGTACATATGAAAAATAGATGTTGGCCGATTCTCAGACTTACCCGATATGCACAGAAAATTTCATGAGAATCGGTCCACCCGTTTCGGAGGAGTATGCAGACTAACATTGTGACACGAGAATTTTATATATAAGATTATCGTTTCACGTGCCAACATACAACATATGAAATATTTTTCATCCTACTATAGTCTGTCCACTATAAGAATTGCTTTTTGACAGCTCGACGGGTGATACCAGAAGTGATGTACAAAAGATTATCGATTGTGATAGAATTTCAATTATAAATTAAAAAAATTATCATAAATCGAATCAAGTACGTAAATAATAATTACAACGTCAACGTACTAATGAGATATGTAATAATAAGACCACATATCTATGCATTTTATGTTAAAACTAAACTAAACTAATATTTTATTATTTATTGGTTTCTATATTACAATTTGGTTGTCTTTATGTTTAAATTATATAACATAATAGAAGAGTTTTTCTGTATCGGATATATTTTACAGAGTATTTCTATCGATTATTATAATCTATCGACCCATCATTGAATAATTCCGTGTAGACATCACTAAGTGGGCGGGGCCTGTCCATGAAGTACAATAATTATTTGTATGACTTTTTAACATAGACAATACAATCCTTCATAGGCGTGAAGCTGTCAAAAAGCAAATAATATAATGGACAGAGTTTAATATTGTAAATGCGAAAGTTTGTTACTCTTTCACGCAAATACTACTGAACCGATTACAATGAAATTTGGTATATAGGTAGCTGAAGACCCAGAATAAAAAATACTTTTTTCCCGGAAATACACACGTCACAGGAAAGGGAACTTGCGAGTTTTTCTTTGAAAACGCGACCAAGCCGCGGACTGAAATCTAGTTTATTTTCATAAATGTTAAGTGAAACGTTACAGAGTAACTAATCGTTTATAATTATTGTATACGCTATTTAATACCAGTATTGCCTATTAAATATTTATTCTGTAGTTTTACACTTACTTACTTACTTAATATCCTAAGGCCCCTAGCTGGGGCAAAGGGCGTCAACAGTACTCCGCCATGCGTGTCGATTTTGGGCAGCTCGTTTTATCTCACTCCAGCACCTTCCGATTGACTTGGCCTCTGCGATAACAGTACGACGCCAAGTGAGCTTTGGACGGTCACGTTTCCGTTTTCCCTGGGGGTTCCAATCCAAAGCTTGCTTTGGTATGTGATCCGGGTCTCTACGTAGCGTGTGGCCAATCCAGCCCCACTTACGGCGTTTAATCTGATGGGCGATCGGTGTCTCATCGCAGTATTTCCAAAGGTCGTCCGCGTCGTTGGCGGTTGGAGATAGTTTCTGGCCAGTAAATTCCGATGATTCGGCGGAGACAGCGGTTAACTGGCGCGTGATGTCCTTTGTGACCTTCCATGCTTCACACCCGTATAGCAATACAGTTTTTACGTTGGACTGGAAAATTTTGAGATTAATTTTGAGTTTTACACAGGTAATTTTAAAACTCACGGAAGATAGATTTCGATATTTTAAGAAATCATGTGTCCAAATATGCATATACGATGAAGATAAGTGTGAAAACAGAAATGCAAATATTTCTGTATTTATATTCGAAATTATACTTACTTACGTAACTATAAATCACGAGTATCGGGATCCCGGGATCCCGACCCTTTTCTGATCCCGAAAATCCCGGGACTGTACTTGGCTAATCCCGGTATTTTCGGGATTGATATAAACAGCTATTCTATTTTGCATTCTACGATCCGTTGCGCCTTATCTATGACCTAGCCTAGATTATACCTTAGCATAAAATTATATAACGATAAAAAACAAACCTAAGGTACGTACGATACGGATACGGACTATACTGGTACGGCCCTAATAATACTAGACCTTAGAAGGGACTTTCCCACTCGGAATTTTTTTCAATAAGGTAATTCCCCTTCGCTTAAGGTCTCAAACTCTAACTCCCCGACGGGCTAACAGGGGAATCACCCGGTCACCTCATATCAAAATATTGTTGCGGGGCAATAATTCCCCTTCGGGGATTCCCTGAACGAAAGTATTGGATGCTTTGATATTTCTAAGATTCTATTTCCAAAATTCTAAATAGTGCTTTTGATTTGTATATTTTTTATTTTATTTTAGTATTATTGCAACTAACAATATTAAAAACATCTTTTGAGAAACTATACCTCAATTTTTTTTTTTATTAGAAACCAAATCCCACATAAGGCTGATCCCGGGATAGTCCCGGGATCCCGGGATTACCCATCAAAAATCCCGTAATCCCGGGATTGAAAAACATGCTCGGGATTGTATTCTCTAATCACGAGTAACGCATAGTCACGATATTGACGCAAAAGCTTCAATATATTATTAACGTAGTATTGAAGATAAATTTGGTAATTGATATTGGTAGTACTACTATTATTCAAAAAATTGTTTACATAAATCATTTTAATAATGTACGTACATAAACATTTTTCCTGCCAGCGGCTTTACTCGCATAGTCAAAAGAAATTCCCATGGAAATTAGGTCGCTCAACGTCTTTCTACCCTTCTAATTTACTACCTAGCTTTCCAACTATCTCCAGACACAAACATCATCATATTATTATCGCTCCTTTGTGACGTGAAAGACGGACAAACAAACAAATAAACACACATTCACATTTATAATATTAGTAAGGATTAATAGTATTATTTAATCTTGAATGTTAATGACGTGAACTGTGACGCATAATCATCTCACGTCTTGACTGATATGAGCTGATTAGCCCAGTTATTGTTTTCTCCTGAAAATCAGTTGAACGCACTCATAGAGATAAGGCCAATAAGGTTACTGTACATGTGATCCGCTCAAATAAAGTAGTATTGTATTTAAGAAAAGCTGATAAATAATACTTTTCTAATAATCCAAAACACGCGATAATCTGTTATATATTGGATGTACTTATGATATGTTTCATTATTTAGGTATATTTTTTATAATAATAACCAAGGGGAAAAATCAGATACTTATGACTTATATTATTTACTAGCTTTCCTCCCACGCTAAAACCTTCCTCTCGAATCACTCTGTTAAAAAACCGCATCAAAATTTGTTGCGTAGCTTTAAAGATTTAAGCATACATAGGGTTATAGAGACAGAAAAAGAGACTGTTTTATTTAAATTAGCGATGTTAAACATATTAAATCTGTATTTCTGTTGACTTTTATCTCGAGTACTTCAGAACAAAAGATTTACAAAACGTACGTAGGTGTAGTTGTTTAATAATACAATACCTAAGGAAATAATATAATGAGTCGACAAACTTAAGCGTCGCTTATTAGCTAGTGGACGTTGCGTCTGAAGTGTTCATCAAAGTTTGAAATCCTATATCTATACAAGTTTACCATAAAAATCGTTACTTTCACATTAAAATATATCAAAGAAAACTATCGTATAGTGTAAACAGATACCGTGTCAAATAAACCTTTGGGTGTAAAAGCGAGAGATCGTGTTTGTTGTAGCGCCTTATAATGTTTGAGGAGCCGTCGACAACAATATTACGTAGCGGTTCAAATGTTATCTTACTGCCAAGGCTATACATCTAGTCTACGATGTCTAGAAAAATACTTCCGAATAAGTGCATAATTTACTTTGACTCGTGGACTTGCATAGCTGGTCGTTATTTAATTAATCAGCGCCAATAGTGTCACTTTTATCTCATTTCTGTTCAGTCTCCAAGTTAATAACAAATCAGTATCGCGTAAACCTTATACGAGATGTGATGTACATCGTGTCCTTGTATTAGCGAATCGCGAAGTGTAATTTTGACTATGGAGTTTCAATATTATGGGAATTTCGATCGATCTACGAGAAGAATTCAGGAACAGCCTTGGTGGGATGAAGAAGACACGCTCACTGATCGACAGCTCAATGGTAAGAGACTTGACCCGCTAGCGCATGTGTGTGTCCGGTCAAGTTCAATGCCAATAATGATTTATTTATTATGTCAATATATAATCAGTACCTTCATCATAAGAGCTTATTAATTTTAACATTATAAGGTTTTTGGCTTATTCTAACAAATAAGTGCCTTGCTAAGAGTTTTTAAAATTAGATCTTTAAGCAAGTATACGTAGTATATTATTATTAGTCTGTGGCAAGTATAATGTGTAATTATATTCTAATAACCTTATGTTTTATGGCAATGCGGTCAGTTATTGCTATATGGAAAAGGCAACGATCAACAATTGGATTTAATATTATATCCATTTAAAGTTTTAACTATATAAGTACCTATCTGTTATCTTCAACTTCTACGAGGTATATAAATATAATAATAATCATTTAACCGATAAACGCGACGGGAGATGACTGTGATTTACTAATAATATGACTCGTAGTTACATACGTAACGTAGGTATTAATAATACGTGAATAAATAATAAATTATGAAATCGTGTGTACAGTGTAAAGTCCCTATGTGTGAGGTAAATCAGGGAACTTCTCTCTACACATCGTATATCTTGTCCGTCTTAGTCAGGTGTGTAAAACCTTTACGACATAGGCCTTCCAATTTGAACTAAACAATTATTAATCATCGCAGAAATGCAATGATCTTATGTCAATAATTAAGCATCATTAAATATTTTATGTTTATAAACATCATAGAGCCAACTGACAATTATATTAATAATTAACAATTTCGTGCTATGCAAAAAATATAACATGTACCCTACATATTAACTAACAGTTAGGTTTGGTTAAATTCATCGTTAATAAGTTTATTTTTTTATTTCTTAGCACAATGAGTTATGAATATTTATGCAAAAATGAATGTCCTTTTTTTTTCAGTAAAAACGAGTCGATAATAAGAATGTACTTTTAAGTGTATATTTTAAAAAGAAAACATTAAAATATACTTACAAATCAAAAGGTTCGATACTCATGGTCTAGACGAAACCAGGATGTATTGATTAAAGATAATTTTAGAAACGGTTTTCTAAATATACTCCGGGTACAGTGGCCACCTTTCACACTTTATGAGTTTACTGATAAAACGGACAATTTAAGTACAACAAAAATATATTTTAATCAAATAGAGCGATCAATAGTTGTTTGTTTGTTTTGTTAATTATTATTTAATTACTTATTAATTAAACCTTTTATATTTTTTATTTCAATTAAAAAAAAAAATCTCGTGTACAAAATTGTGGATCTAGGTAAATATGTGATTTCTTTAATAGGTGAAGATTTTTTAAATTACATTTTAAAGTAAATACTGTTATCAGTTAACAGGTGATTAACCGTTGCGAGGCAGACATTGTCTTATAAAATATTATGGGCAATGAACTCAAACGTCAACTTCCTATCATCTTAACAAATACTTTGAAGTAAGCAAATTGAATATTGCTTCGAAGGGTTCAATATTTCTTAAACAAAGGATTGAGTAGGTATCGATCAATGGTAGCCAGCGTACCCTGAAATGACACAGTAAAATTGAGTATAGGTTATCTAGGTCATCGTACACCAGGTCAGCGGTCACTGTATTAAAATATCCTAATGTATGCTTTTATGTTTAAACAACATGCTCATAAAGCCCTTGCTTTAATGATTAATAGCGATACAATTTACCCGATTCGTTTTTGTAAAACGTTACTCCTGTTCTTTATGCCAGGCAAAGATGTATTGCCTCGATAAGTATTTGCTCCAATAATAAAATTGTTCTACATTTTTTATCTCGATTAATGAAAGATTTTTTTAAGCCCACAAATAATTTAATCAAGTTTAAAGTTTTAAGTGGATTCTCAAAACTAGTCTTCATATTTCAGCAATTAAAATTTCAACCTCATTAAATTTAAGGATTAATTAGATAAAGAAAAAATAATGCTTTCTAGTTGCTGATTATTTTTTGTGTTTAAAACTGAAAAAAATGACTTTCAAATCAAAGCAAAAAATTGGAACCATAGCGGTGGTATTACCTTTTTTGATTCGAAATAAGATACTTAATTATTTACCTACTAAAGTTTTATATAATAATATACTTTATTTAATAAATAAAAGAGCCTATCAAAAGGTAATTTTGTTAAAATTGATGATAACTTGATAAGTATAGTAAATTGCCGTCATGCGTTTCATTGGATAGTTTACTTCGAAGTAAATTTAATTAAGAAATACGAACCTCTCACTATGTGACCAAGTTACAGTTTCAGAGCCAATTTTCTTTTTTATAACCGTCCTAGGCTAGCAGTGGCTTAAGCAAATATCGTGGCACCGTTGTTTTAATTGAATCGCCTGCACGAACTACGAATTCAATTTCAATCTCTGTATGCGACAGTTTAATATTATATTCCTACGTTATGTTACTTTTACATTATATGTCACGCGGAATGCATGAAGAGTTCTAGAGTAAAATGTTTATTACGTATATTATTTCTATAACGTACATTTTATACTTATGTGCACATTATGTCATGTCTGCGAGCCGCACTATGCTAGTATTATAAAGATAACTATCACCTGAAGATGCACATTTTAGCTGATTCCAAAAAAAATATTATATCCATAAATATATTTTTATATGTAATATAACAAACTAGCTTTTCACCCGCGGCTTCGCCCGCTTTGTCTAAAACCTAATAAATTATATACGAAAACCTTCCTCTTGAATCACTCTATCTATTACAAAAAACCGCATCAAAATCCGTTGCGTAGTTTTAAAGATTTAAGCATACATAGGGACATAGGGACAGAAAAAGCGACTTTGTTTTATACTATGTAGTGATATTCCGCAATGTGTATTAGATACGCTCGCGCGATATAATTAAACCTTGTAATTCGTTAAAAAATTATTTACTTTTTAAAGATAAATGTTCATTTAACTAAGTACGGTTGTGTGTATTAGATTATTTTATTAGGCAGACACAACAAAAGGCTTTTAAATTGTCAACTATATTATACCTGTGTATATAAATCACGTGTTAACATGTTTGCTTTGATCACGTAACACGTATAAATTTCATTTTATTACTTTAGTACGTCATCATCTATAAAATTTGCAAACATTTGTAATAAAGAGGAATATCATGTGTCAATATTATCTGACTTAACTTACCTTTAATATCTCAAGCTGGATGTTTTAAGAATTCAAACAAACAAACTCAAACTCAAACATTTATTTATTCAATTAGACTTCTTCTAGAAGCACTTTTGAAACGTCATTACATATTTTTAATATTTACCACCGATTCTGAAAGCAGTATCTATCTACGGAGAAGAACCGGCAAGAAACTCCATAGTTGCTCTTTTAAGTCATGTCAGTTTTACAATTTAGTTTTACAAAATACATATGTAACATCATATATTATAATAATATGCCAAAGAACTGTCCTGTGGTTTTTACGCGACAACCCTCCATCTGTTTTTATCGTCCATATATTCCTTAATACTATAGTAGGCTCTCTGAACTAGTTCATTTTTTATATAAGTTTTAAATTTAGAAGTACTAAACTCTTTATAAAACTAAATAAAATTACAATACAACACTTAACTTTGTAAACGCTAATATTGATAAACCCTTATGAAAATACTGTAATTATTGTAGTTTACACTACTGCTGCAGCTGAAATATTGTATAGAGGTTATTCAAAACATCATAAATTATAATAATATATTTTATTACCTTCAGCATTAAATTACTTTAAATTTACAATTAAAATTTAAGTTGTGCTACCACATCGTTCATAGCATAAAATTCTTTTTTTTGCAGGTAAGTGGCATGCCAGAGACACCTTACAGATGCCATCATGAAAGAATGCATGGTGGTCCCTCCCTACACCTCAACGTCTGCCAGCTAGGTATGTCATATTGTGTATTCTCGTCTGAATGTTACTACACACTGCTATACACTATCCATACTAATCAATTAATTGAAATGCACACATGAAATGCGGAATATGAATACGTTGTACATTTTGATATGTTGTATGTTACGTAGGAGCTATCTTTTAATGGAAAATCTATCGTAAACAGAGCAATGAAGAGTAAAAGTCTTAGTTTATTCGTATGATTTGCTTTGTTACATTATATTACGTGTTACGATATGATATTGTTATTTGTGTTGCGATTTGTATTGTGTATCATACTCAATGTCATTGTCGAGTGTTTTTCTGTTTAAGTACTTATAGGGTTATAGGTGGTTATAGGTACGTGCACAGAACATATAAAGAGAGGTGGTACGTGGTAGGTAGAAATTATATTATGGATTGGTTAGCGATATCACCAATTTCGTTAATGGATTTAAGTTTAACGAATTCATAAGATGGCAAAAATCCATTCATTTGATTAATGAATTTTATATTCCCGATTTCTTTCACTTCACCTTCCAAATTGTATTGAAAAAATACGTAGGTAAAAGAACCTACAAACATATTCTGAACCTTTAAGTAAAAAGGCCCTGTGAACTACCTCCATTAAATGACATCATCAATTAAAAGTCATTCTAGATATGAGCATAAATCCGAAAACAATCTCATTATTATTTAAAAACGTCAGTGACAGAAATTGTGATGAATAGGTACTTCTACAAATAGAAGTAAAATATTGTTTCCTTCTTCAGTTGAGACCTCAAAATTATCTAAAACGGTCATTAAAAATGTGTAGGAACCCCCATTCGAAATCCTGTGTAGTATTTCTTTGTTATTATCGAAATATTTGCGTACATTCCTCAATTTTTATACTTCCTTCTTCACGTTCAACTGTCTACGTCAGATTTATTCATATTTGCAAAATGTATCGTGTCAACTGATTATATTAAATTAATTTTGTAAATATAATAGATAAATGGTAATTCTCTACCGGTAGGCGGGGCAGGCGGCTACGTCACCAACGGCTAAATACTTCCCGATCTATAAATGACAATACAATTATAATATCTTATGGTAGGCCAACCTTGAATACTGCCAAGTGCCAATACAAACGCGTTGGAGTTATGCTTAGTTCATTTTCCGTTAGTACTATTTAATTAATCAAACAGGTGCAATAGAGTCAAGCCGCATGCGTCATAACGTTGTAATCAGTTTAAAAAATATAAACTTTCTTACCAGCCGTGTAATGCTTTTTATCTGGAAGAAAAATTAATTTTAAGACTTAATGAATAACTAAAAATTATGAATTTCGAATGTATAATAGTTAGTCCATCTGAATGGATTTTGATAAAATTAAGCACATGAATGAAAGTTGGGACCTAGAGCAACACCTTAGTCCATTGAATGAGTCCCTCCAAGGGGGGTCTAGAGTGCGTGAGTTAGTAAACCAGAATCTGATGGCAATTAGGGAAATCAAAATTTTGAGTGTGCAACCCTAGGGAAAATGGACTGAACGATCTTGATACTGCGTATTTTTTATTTTGTCCTCAATATCATTAGTCACATTACATAAGTGGATAATACTGTATTTAATAATGAGATATCCACGTAATATTATGTAGGTAGGTACTTATTAAATGTATAATATACATATTACTTTTCTAAAGGTAATACATAATATTATGTATTTACACATACCTATATTTGAATATATATCATTATGGCATGTGAAAATATGGATGTAATGATAATGCAGATCAAAACTTATTTACTATATTTAAGATTGTTTATATTTTTTTATAAAATAAAACAATAATAAAATAAAATCATGTTTATTTTCGTAAGTATTAACACATTATAAATTGACTTGTACACCTTGGACTTGACAAATAGCCGAATTGGAAACTCCTGTAATAAGTTTTCATAAAATTATATTTTAATCAACAAACAATATTATAGTTACCTATTTACAACATTTTTAATTTAAAGTATCAAAACGGGTAAGTCCAATTTAGCAATAAAATCTTTCACGCGCTTTAAAATTGAAAATTGTGATGTTTGACCCTTCTTCATCGAATATTTTTCTATACACATTGTAAACAACACCTCTTGCTTGTGATCGCAGCAGTTTTATCGACATTTCGAAGATTTTGAAGACAAAATCCTAAAAATTAATCATCAACACAAATAATTTGACAACCAATTTGATAGTTGTCAAATAAAGTTGCCACATGAAAATCTTTTATTTTTTAAATATAAATATGCCATCAGATTCTGGTAGACCTATAGTAACGTAAGATGTTTCTTCGGAAACATGTCAAGAGTCCCTAGGTAATAAACATACTAAAACCCCGGGACACTAGGAGAAGCCCCGGAGTGGGGGGAGGGGGGAAATGAGTCCATTTTTTCATTTTTCGCTTAAATCTCAAAAAACGGTACATGTTAGAGAAAAACTTTCAAGGAAAAGTTGAAAGGCCATAAAATTATCTACAAGTTGTACCTAAATCATTTTTTTCTATTCGCAGCCGTTTTCGAGCTACATCCCATGAAAGGTGAAAAATTCAAGTATCGTAACTACCCTAATAAAATTCAATTCTTCCTAA
This sequence comes from Colias behrii, assembly GCA_029959065.1. NCBI lineage: Eukaryota > Metazoa > Arthropoda > Insecta > Lepidoptera > Pieridae > Colias > Colias behrii. Next base: position 5,707,711 of record JARWMC010000013.1, read on the forward strand.
ACGCCTCCATGGTGGAATTTGGTATTTTTATCAATGATAGACCTAATTATGAGCAATCTATCTGTACCGGTCACAAGTTGCACTTTTGAGTTTTTTGGAAGAAAAAAAATAAAAAGTTCAAGTATCGTAACTACCCTAATAAAATTCAATTCCCCGTAAACGCCTCCGTGGTGGAATCTCGTATTTTTATCAATGATAGACCTAATTATGAGCAATCTATCTGTACCGGTCACAAGTTGCACTTTTGAGTTTTTTGGAAGAAAAAAATAAAAAGATCAAGTTCAGTAACTCAAACTACCCTAATATAATATTTTGACAATCGATTCCTCCTAAAGGCTTCCATGGAGGAATGTGTTTATTTTACCAATTATAGACCTAATTATGAGCAATCTATCTGTACCGGTCACAAGTTGCTCTTTTGAGTTTTTTGGAAGAAAAAAAAATAAAAAGTTCAAGTATCGTAACTACCCTAATAAAATTCAATTCCCCGTAAACGCCTCCGTGGTGGAATCTGGTATTTTTATCAATGATAGACCTTTTTTTTTTTTTTTTTTTTTTTTTTATAGTGGGGAAATCTTCCAAAGATACCCACGGCCCCCGGGGAAGGAGCCGTGGGTTATGTCGGATTCTTACCGACTAAAACCCCACTGTGTTCCGTCGAGCCGCTTTAATGATGGGGCCGCGGGTATTTGTTAGAATTCTTCCGCGACCCCCTCGGCGACAGATCAATGATAGACCTAATTATGAGCAATCTATCTGTACCGGTCACAAGTTGCACTTTTGAGTTTTTTGGAAGAAAAAAATAAAAAGATCAAGTTCAGTAACTCAAACTACCCTAATATAATATTTTGACAATCGATTCCTCCTAAAGGCTTCCATGGAGGAATGTGTTTATTTTACCAATTATAGACCTAATTAAGAGCAATCTATCAGTACCGGTCACAAGTTGCACATATGAGTTTTTTGGAAGAAAAAAATAAAAAGATCAAGTTCAGTAACTCAAACTACCCTAGTAATATAATATTTTGACAATCGATTCCTCCTAAAGGCTTCCATGGAGGAATGTGTTTATTTTACCAATTATAGACCTAATTAAGAGCAATCTATCAGTACCGGTCACAAGTTGCACATTTGAGTTTTTTGGAAGAAAGAAATATTTTTTGATCGATTGATGTGATAAACATGGGTATGTAGTATGGGGAAATTGTTTGAGCCAAAATCATTTTTTAATGCGTGTAACTCAGAAACGGTAGGATATAGGAAAAAATGATTTAGGCACAACTTGTAGATAATTTTATGGCCTTTCAACTTTTCCTTGAAAGTTTTTCTCTAACATGTACCGTTTTTGAGATTTAAGCGAAAAATGAAAAAAATGGACCCATTCCCTCCCTCCCCCCACTCCGGGGCTCCTCCTAGTGTCCCGGGGTTTTAGTATGTTTATTACCTAGGGACTCTTGACATGTTTCCGAAGAAACATCTTACGTTACTAACTCACGCACTCTAGAACTTTTTATTCAATGGACTACCTAGGCTCTCTTATTTTCCGGGTAATGAATATAACTGCAGGTTGAAGCTACCTACTATTACAATGAAAAGCGAGAAAATTATATTATGTAGATAAATATTTATTTATGCCCAAATGAAATGATTACGAAAAGTGTAATTTAGATTCATAGCCAAAACACAATGATATCAATAAATAATTCGTTTTCGGGCTAATTATAAAGAAATTCCAATTATTCGAAGCTAACAAGTACCATTGAAGCCATAATAAAGCGAAAAAAAGAATGTAAAAATCTCATGTCGAAGTGTGAAGAATATTTCTTCAACATGCCATCACATGGTGTAGCCGTAGGGAATGCAGTGCATACAGGTGAAAGATACGGATGGTCCTCATACGGCTTCTTCCTTAATCCGGGATAAAGTTACGCGGTTTATTTTGTTTGATCATGTGTATTACCTGCATTTTTTAACACGATTTTATTAGCTTTATCTATGTTTCTATGCTTGTATGCTTGTATGAAATCGACTCTTTTCAAATAAGAGCAAGACCCACTTTAAACGAATATAAATCAAACTTTATACACTTATCAAGGATCGGTGGCAAGACAATAATTTCATGTTTGTCTTATTAAAACGTGCTTTTTTACTATTTTTTGGGATACAATAGCTTCATGTACCTAGTGGTTGTAAATTATCATCAATCCTGTGTTCTTATAACCTTGGACGTGTATGGAACTATTCATTGTGTATAATTCGACAAACAATTGGCCGATCGATGTTTTATTTCTATCTTGACAAACATATTACAAAATGTGCCATTGATTTTATTACTCTAAGGCCTAAGCCCTAAAGCATAATATAATACTTATATACCTACCCTATAGGTCTTTATGGAAGTTGTAGGTATTAAATAAAACATGCATATATGTACTTACTTATTAAACTCAATATGTAAAAAAAATGTATGTACCTACAAATTATATCTATATTTTCCTCGTGTTTTTGTTTTTGAGTCAAATAATCTTTATATTTATTATGAAATATTTTTTTAATAAGAAAAGTATTATTTTTTTACAAGAAATCCATTTGTCCTCGAACATTAACACACTTAAACAGCCCTGACCTCAGGCTTTGTATCTTCGCTAAAGAAAAACGTTACAGTATTTTCTAATTTTTACCGTTACGTTGAATTAATGTCATGATTAAGTTACAAAGATAATTTTGTACAAAATAATTATTAATTAGAAGATAAAAATTAACAAGTAATATAAAAAGCTGAATAAGCCTAAAAGCTGTTTAATGTACATTTATAATATTTTAGTTAATTGGAAAAATAACGTATAATATAATATACAATTCTTATCGTAGGTACCTTCATATTAGATTAAAGAAACTGTTGACTGAACTTATAATATTTATTTTAAGTTACTTTTAAACATAACAAAACTATAACTAAAATAGGTACCAAGTTAGCTAGCTACTAGTTATTATTCTGTAACCAAGTATAACATTCATTGTAGCCTGTAGGGAATACCAGTAGGATACTGTAAATGCTGACTTGCATATTGTGTTATTGGAACAATATGCAAAATTTATACAAAATCACTGAGAATATGTATAAACTATAAAGTGACATATTGCAATACTTGTGATAAATTACTGAAGATAGCTGAGAAAAACAGTTGGGTAAAGTGTGGTTGAAGTTATGATAAACGTTGCGAACGTTAATCTCTTAGAGGCTGCGCTTCTCAAATTGTAATTTCACGCATATTAAATAAGCAATTTAATGTATATCACAGACGTGCCGTCATTTCCATCAGTAATAATCTCATCATATGGCACCGAAATTCGTTCATTTCCCTCTGGTTATATCCGATTGAATCAGTGTAAGATCTCGGGTCTGTATACTGTAGTGAGTAGTCTGTATACTGTATACTGTATAGGCGCCGGCCGCCGCGGCAACCGGCAGTCTTTGGAGGGCGCTCGCATCGTAAACACGCCGCGCCATTGTCGTTCGCACCATATGCTCGGACTCGCGACCAGCCGTCCTCGTCGTACTGTCCGGTACGATGACTGACCAAGACCGCAGACACGCGCTCCTCGCTTTCTACGCTCCAACGGTACAAAAGCGACCGCGATCTCATCCGTTACACTGACATGTTTACATACACTGCTTTCCAGCAGATGAATAAAAGTTCCTCAGTAATAAACACTCTCTGTACCCAGCTGATCGACTGAGTCGTTGCGAAACTTTACGGTGAAGTTTAAAAATACTTTGACGTTAGTGGAAAGTGAGGATAAAAGATGTGTTCGTGTAGCAAATTTTACGACTTCTGGAAGAATTCATGTGGAGCAGGTGAGAATGGAAATGTTTAGCTCAACTGTTGCAGTGTAAACTTGTTTAAGGTTATACGATTACGTACTTCGGATTTTCGCAGACAGATAACCTTGTTTTTTCCACTAAGATTGTAGGTAGCTCTAAACACAACATAAGCGTAAAACAAGTTATTAAACCTTTACGTTTTGGATCTCGTATAATTTTAAGATACTTATCAAAATTATAGAAATCGGCTCATATAATGGTCATAATTATGAAATTAAAATAGCTAAACAAGCAAGCAGCAATTACACATCAAATTTTTGCTGCCAAGATATCAAGGCTCAATAAACAATTGAATATGGTACCTATGTAGAAAATCTCAATAATCAGCTAAGTTTTTATAGATTTAAAAGCAATATCAATTCGCTTTTACCGAAGAGATTGTGGTTCCGCGTTTCGATACTCAGGGTCACCAAGATCATGAATGGATACCATTTTTATATCCGCTTCGAGGCTTTGGATTTAATTTAAAATAAGATCGCAAGAGCATTATTCTCTAAGTAGTCGCTAGGGCATAGGGACAGAATCGTATTATATGTCCCACCTTGACACTCTTACCACACGGCAACAAAACAGTAATCCAATAAGAATTGCGATATTCTATTTCCCACAAACGCTCGAGCTCGTATAGGTTTTTGCAATTTGAACTGCATAATGAGAATTATTGCAGGCGGTCTCGGAGGGTGGTCAAAATAGTTTGCTGTAGTTCACTCAACATTTTATTGTATTTAAACAGGAGTATAGGTATACGATCAATTCAAATTAACGACCGTTCCCACGACTTTACTTGCTGATGATGATCAGAATAAAGTGGGAAGAATATGTAGCACAGTCTTTCCTGCTATAAAAATGAAATCATCTTTAAGTCATCTTTATTAAATTCAATATTCTGAATAACTTTCTCATCATTAATTATCGAATATTAGATACTATGAAAAGTTTGTTGGTATATGGCCAAAATACATGACCTTCAATGATAAAATTGCGGATGATAAACTCGTCCAAATAATGATGTTCATTGATTTGTATTTTGTAAGACTATAAGGTACTTATCCAATACTCTAAATATTCATATTATATCTGTATCTATGTTGTATTACATAGGTAACTATTAAAATTGATTTGGTCAGTTTTTGTCATGTTTGTGCAAAATAATGTGACTTTTGAAAATGTTATTGTATAATTCATTATACTGTAAATGTATCTACAATTTCGAAAGCAAAATAATATTTACTATCTAATTAAAAAATAATTGTGTATTTCATGTTATATTAAGACAGAAATATATTATTTTACGTAAATAGTCTAATTAAAAAGAGAGTAATTTAAACAATTCACCAAAAAAATAACTTCTAAATAATATTTTTACGCCTGTCACTTTGGCAAAGGATACCTACTTAATAATTTTTATTGCAATTAATAATAACAGATTTTAGATAAATGTATTTTGGTTCTTACTCATTTGTTCTATCTCAATTAACTTTCTATTTCATAGACATAGAGGTTTTCTAAGAAATACTAATTAACTTGCCCACTATTGATAGGACATAAATATGAGTTATGATATTGATGTATTAACTTTACCATTCCCGAGGATCGAAATTCGAACCTGAACTTATTGGCACAGTATTACCATATTTCCTACAGTATGGCGACGAATGTACTTGTGCAGAGAAACGGAGGGGAACTGGCGGGGGGTCGGGCGACGCGGGCCGCTTAATGCAATCACGCTGAGTTTGCATTAACTATCGCGAAAGGACGACGCAGTCGTATTTTTTGTGAAATAATTTTATTATACATAGGTACTTACATATTCTATTATGGCGCGCAAAAACTGTTCCGTTTACGGATGTAAATCTACATTGAAATCCCAGAAGGAAACAATATTTCAGAAAGATTGTATTAATTGTATCTGTTGAATTAAAATCAAAGCTATGTATATGTTGTCCTCATTATTTTCTAATTAGATTGTACATCCCAATGCAAATGCATTACTTAGTTAAATGGTATAATATACAATTAAGAACATCCAAAAATAAAGTGTCCACGTAAATAATATTTAGCAGTGCAATATCTGTAATCTATACTAATAGTATAAAGAGGAAAGGTTTGTATGTATGTATGTATGGTTTTCACGCATAAACTACTGGACCCATTTTGATGAAATTTGGCACAGATAATCTTTAGACCCTAAGAAAGAACATAGGCTACCTTTAATTGCGAAATATGTACCACGGGCGAAGCCGGGGCGGACCGCTAGTAATTATATATTTATGAACAAATAATTACATCAGATTTAATAATCCCAATTATTTTGAATGTACATATGAATAAATGATTTCATCATAATATTAATATTCACAATTGTTTTATTTCCCATTTGTTGCAACCCTAGCGTATTTTCGTGTGGCAGCGTAAGTACCTACGCTGGCGGCGGCATCGCGCGACATCAAAGGCGATTCCTTACTGTAGGAAATAATATTGTAATACTGTGTTATTGGTATGTACTACACTTACACATGAACCACTATACAAAACACGACTTCAACCTTTTCCAATATAGTAATCACTTGATAATCACTATCACTACATAGTATAAAACAAAGTCGCTTTCTCTGTCCCTATGTCCCTATGTCCCTATGTCCCTTTGTATGCTTAAATCTTTGAAACTACGCAACGGATTTTGATGCGGTTTTTTTTAATAGATAGAGTGATTCAAGAGGAAGGTTTATATGTATAATAACATCCATTAAATAGTGGAGAAGTACTGTTATTTTTGAGGTTTCTAATGTGATGTCGTAAATAATTCCATTTTTTCCGCTTACATTGCAAACGCAGGCTGAACCCTACGAGTTTTATCAAAATAATGTACTAAGTATTGTACACATTGAAAAGGCCTACAGAAAAGTCCGCGATGGTATATGTCTATCTCTTATGGATACAGGATAACCCACAATAACTTTTTTTTGTCATTTACTTTTTACGACAAATAATGGCTAATTTTCGAAGCGATTTTAACCAATACAGCATTAATCCTTAACCAATTAAATACCTTGAATACATTGTTCATTTAATATAGATCTATATGGCCCTTTACACCGTATGATTTAAGTGAATATTTTCGAAGATATGAGCGTTTTCAAAAAAAAGTGTACCCCTCACTTTCGGCCTGTCCCCTGTGTTTCAAGTCGAATAACAAGTAAAATTTATATTATGGCTAATTATTGTAATGCTTGAAAAGTATTAAATACATCATAATTTGATAAATGCAAACAATTAATTCACGGAAACATTGCGTACTATTTTTGAAATAATCATTTTTAAAACTAAAGTGTCAGTTTTTGGCGTGTCCCCATCCAAGTTCTTCGATGTTAGAGAAGCGATTCTAAAAAGTTTTATACCAGGGTACCATAAGTTTTAGTCTCGTTTAAAAGTACATTTATTTGCGAATCGTCGCAGCGTCTTTCCAAACTATACAAGGCCAGTACGCAACGGTGTGAAACTAATCACGTATAGTTTGGAAATAACTTTTTTACAAAGTTCTTCCAATCTATACAACAGCAGTACGCAAATACTCGCGTATACTTTGTAGTGAAGTAAGTAAGAATAGCGCTCCAAAATATATAGCGCCAGTACGCATGCGGACTAATCGTGTATGTTTCGGAGTAAGCGCGGCGTCTTTCCATTGCTCGCGCTTATATTATTGTATTGCTGTTTTGAAATCTATTATTAAAATGCATGTGTATTGTGTATGTAATGTTACGTACTGATCGTATATTTTTTGTATCGAGGATGCTTGTGTCTTCGTTCCCGACTATACTGCACGACTTACAATTGACAATAGTGCTAAAATGTAAGAATCTTATAAGTCCAGAAGAAGACGGTTGCGAGGCGACGGAGCCCCGCTTCGCGGGGCTCATATTTTTGTGTAGTTAAAAAAAACACGAACCTAACCTAACCCAACCTAACCCTTATATCTGTTACCTATTTATTTTTCTAAGCTCACCTAATAATATTTTTATTCCATATTTTACTGAATCAATCAAGAACAATAAAAGTAGATAGATATAGCTGTACAAGTCTTTGATTGCCTATATATTTATTATTTCGCTCAAGCATAAGTGGTGTAGTAGGTATATTTAGTTATATTTTGCGTACTGATCGTGTATACTTTGGAACGAAGAAGCAAGCATCCGCGTTACAAAGTATACACGATCAGTACGCATAATTTGTGTATATTTTGTAATAACAAACTTAAAAACAGCATTACAAAGTATACACGAGCAGTTTCCTATGGTTGCGTTCTGGCTATGTATAGTTTGGAAATACGCATCGTCGCATGTAGTTCATAATTACGGCCTTATAATCGTTTAAAAACAATTTGATTTCCAAAAATATCTTAAAAAGTGGTACCGACCGGACATGTCGGGTTTACCACGGCTAATAATGCCACTTAGAAATTTTAGATTACTATTTGAATTTTTTTAATGGCAAAATTATCGTTTACATTCACCGTCCGCCAATTTAAATAATAATAGTTTAAAAAAACTAAAAAACACGCTTTTAGTTCGGTTTTCTATAAAACGCGTGTTTTTTATTTTTTTTTTAACTATTATTTATTTTATCAAATTAGTATATTGTCATCGGTCCTAAATAAATCTACAAAGTTTGAACGAAATCTGGCCGTTTAAAGTGGGTCAAAATCGCGCCCAAAGAAGTCGGTTACAAACTTACAAACATACAGGTGAAGCTAATATAAAGCGTGTAAAAAGCTTATTTTCAAATACATTTCGAGTAAAACAGACGTGTTTTGTGAGTGCAACGGCCGTTGAAATTTCTACTGTCTGGTTTGAGACATATTATTACTTGATACAGGTAAGTAAACATCGTTTAAATACTTTCAGCAGATGAGCAATATATTCATTAACCGTTATTTACATTTGATAATGAGTGTAGGCACATTTTTTCGTCAGAATATAATTTTGACTAAAAACTGAGAAGAAAACGTCACGTCAGTTTTGCAACATTTTGCTTCGTGACCTATAGGCTGACAAGAAAAGTCGCAAAACTGACAGCATAAAGCCAAGTCTAGATTGTCATTGTAATATTCTTCATAATTTTTATATTTTTTTTTCATATTTTTAGGTTTCACTAATCTCGGGACCAAAAAGGACATGTATAATTTGCAAAAAATGGTATTGCAATGAATGCGTTGGTCAGCATGTATGGAAAGTTAAAAGGTGTAGTGTATTTATTTCTTCTGAAGCTTGAGATTAGTTTTTTTTGTCTTATCATAAATACCCTTAGGGCGGGGGCACACGATGCGTTGCGGCGGCGGTGCGGCGCCGGAGCGGTGTCGCTGCGTCGTCTTACATAGAAATATCTGTGGCATGTCACACGATGCGCTCCGGCGCCGCACCGGACTTGTAACCACCAAGACGAGGCGGGGAGGGGTGAATGCGGTGCGACGTCGGAGCGGCACCGCTCAGTTGTTTTGCATCACAAGGAAGGACACGCTGTGCAACCCTGCTACGACGCCGCTGCGACATAACAACGTTACGGCGCCGCACCGCTCGTGTGCCCACTGACACGGTGAAATCTTTGCGGTGCGGCGCCGCAACGCATCGTGTGCCCCCGCTCTTAACTATTACATTCTTCCTACTGTTATAGGAGTTTGCTGGAAGTTTTGATACTTTAACCACTTATCTTTTTTTTCTTTTTTTCAGATTGGAAAACATTCTAAGTTCCACAAAGCTCCAACAACATGGTTATTTTTCAGTTGCAACTGATCTCTATTAAATTTATAAGGAACGGTTCCTAAATTGTGATAAGGTTCCAGTTAATATAATGTTCGTAACTTTTTACATCGTTTTTTTATTCGTATTACACTTCGTGTCCTAAGAAGTAGTATTTACCTAAACGGTATCTTATTATTTATTTAGACTTATTGGGTTAACAGTACTTCTAAAGATATCTGTATAACCGGCTAAAGATATATCCTACTTATATTTTGCGAAACTCGCCATAACTCTGAGTTTTACCCTAAAATTGATATTGTGTCCAAACTGTATTTTTTTATGAGACTAAAATAAAATTTTTGTAAACGTATTCTCGGTTTTATTTAACCATGTAAATTGGATTCAATATAAACCTAGCCTTATAAAAAATGGTCTATCGGTTTTGCGACAGTCCCCCGTTTTGCGACAAGAAAATTTTTAGTTTTTACATTTTTTGACGTGACAACGTCTTAAATTAGGTTGCGACTGGGAGTCACTTATGAAAAAGTGTAACGCTCGGTAACGTTACGATGAGTCACCGAACGAGAGAGAGGCCCGCGGTCTGCCGCGCGCGCAGCACATAAATATTCTACCGAGAAAAAGACGTTGTCACGTAAAATCTTCGCCCGTAAAACCGACTTTACAGGCAACCGTTTTTTTTTTTATTATAAGGGACACAAATAATTTGATTTCAATATTTAAAATGGTTTAACTGTTCCGAAATAAAATAATCACTTTGCCGATTTTAATCGAAATGTATTAAGTATCGTAAAAGTAACGGCTACTTTGGCATCAGCTGTGGCAAAACAGAACTTAAAGCTAGTTTAATAGGAATTTTATTAATTTGTCGACTTCAATTTTCTATTTTTTAAATAATGTATGTTATAATCTTCGTAACACAATCAAAATATTTTGCGTCTTTCTTCGTAGTTAATAGTTACATGAGCATTGATGACTGTCGCAAAACTGACACTTTTTTTCACAGTCCCAATTTATTTTGATGATTTCTCGTAAAACAAATTAATCTGCAAGCAATTAAATATAATTTCACTTACTATGATGTATATTTAAAATTACTAAATCAAAATTTCATTAAAAATGCAACATTTAAAATTTATCCATAAATTCAGTCATGGTACACTTTTTTTTGAAAACGCTCATATTACAGATTTAAAAATTGCGGGACGTAGCGTTGGCGGCGGTACCGGCCGGCCGCCATTGCACGGTTACACCCGTACGAAGCCGGGGCGGGTCGCTAGTAAATCATAAATAAATGATGGTTTATGTACCTATGTCTACGCTTTGTAAGCAACCCAAAAAAAGTTTGGTTAAAAATAAAGTATATACATACACATATTCAGTCCGGTTCAATAACGCTATGATCAAAAATCAATCATTTCAATTCGAGCACTTTAGTTTTAGCTTCGTTATACGCATTGTGTTCTCATAAGTGTTATAATGAAAACGATTCCAGAAGAACCGAGCTGCTATAAACAAGTCAATTATCGCTTATCTATTTTCAACGTCCTTCTCAATATTATTACCCGATATTTTACATGTAGGTTTATTAGTTTAAAATTGCCATACATAAATTCTCGTAACATGATTTTGCTTTTTTGTCAATAAATTATTATACTAGCTTGATTTTTAAAAACTACCAAAAGGGAAAACTTGTAAAGGATAAAGTAAGAATATTATATTCAATTATTTTTGAATATTCTCATGATAAGTATTAAGTAGGTAGATTTTCTCACAAACACGTTTGACATTTGCAAGACTGTTTGTACATAAGATTATCGTAAATAAAAGATTATTTGGATAGAAGTATATGTATAGGTAGTGACATATATATGTAAAGTGGTATTATCATAATATTCCCACTACGAAGCTGACTCGTTAAAGATGTAATTAATAATTATAAACAGTAATTTAAACCAAGATGTTAATTAAATGCTCTTTGAACATAATTATGCACTATGTAGTAAGTTATAAATTCTAATCTGCTATTCCTTTTATTTATACTTACTAGAATAAAAATTCAACTTTCATAATTTCAATCACGTATACAATATCATATTGTAAATAATAGTGCATATATGTAATCGTTTTTCTCATGTTAACAAACTTGTTCGAATGTTATTTTCTAGAAATGTATCAGAATTTACAAGATCTAATAAAAGTTTTATCAGGTAGATATGAGGCTCCAATAAAGTTTACAAGTTAATTAGTTTATAGACAAAATTGCACGTGAAATTTAGTACATGATAGCGGGATTAAAAACTGGGTATTTCCGTAGTTTACATTTTGTGAATAAGTGATGCGTGCAGAGATCATGGGAGATCAAAGATATATGTAGATATCTTTGAATTATCACAGTTAAACATTACCTTTTATTATGATAAAACATCACAGAAGGTAATGAATGTCACCACTTTTTTCAAGGAACATTAATTTTTTTTAACGTGATTGTGTAGGCTGTAGGGTATTTACCAAAATTTATATAAGAAATATTTATTCCTGGGAAAAAGGCGACTTGACAAACGTACAACCAAGTGATAGATCCTATAGGGGTTCCGTTTTAACCTCCTGACGTACGACACCCTTTAAAATAAAATCGTATGTTTTAAATTTGTTTATATAGAGCACATTAGTGTCATCATGTTATAAAGGTTGTATTCGTGAGGCTATGATATTCCACCAGTATCAATACAAAGGAATTTAGTATCATAGTAATTGGCCAATAAGTTCCGATACTTCGTAACTGCTCAATCATAGACAAAGCGAGACACGTTCAGAATCACGTTTCCATATTATTTAATTTATACTGAACTGTAACTAATTGATTCAAGCTGAGTGCATTTAAGAAAACGTCACTAAGAAAATTCATTTGTCACACTTAGCTCGTGACTTGCCTTTATTACCACTGAAAATGGCAAACTGTTCTATGATATACGTTAATGATTTAATCTCTGATTTGAAATACCGCATTATACGTTTAATATTTATGATACCTCTATAATGAAACACTAATTGCAATAAACCACCACCTGAAACTAAACCTCACCCTATCTTCCGGGTTGTTGTAAACGTTGTTTATGACGATAAAACGCTATCTGCACACTATAGGTGTTCGTTTGTTCCGAGTTACTATGATGATCAGGAAAGACCTTTTTCATCATTGAAATTTAATATTTCTGCTGAACTTATGGAGTTTTTGCGGCATTAAGTGAAAATTGCATTGAAATTTTGAGTTTAATTTAATCTGTAGCTTATGAGTAATGATCACGTGATGTTTTAATACAATTTCTACAGGGTTGAGTCATGCGCGGGTTGCACTAAGTGGATCTGATTTAATAAATTACGTACAATGGACAATGATATAAAACTGTTAAACCGTTACGTAACGAGGAGAACAATTTATTGATGGTAGTTACTTCATCTGTTACAATGATACGCTCTTTAATACAATAACAATCCATTCACAAACAACTATACCTGTGTATTTCATGAAAAATATCATCTCATTTCTGAAATTCATAGATAGAATAGATAAGGATGAACGTTCCGGTGCTAGATTAGAATCATGATTATTCATAAGTAAAAGTCCGTGAATAAAAATTAGTTTTGAAAGATGGACGTCCTTGACTATTGAAAATACTTACTTACATTTTAAATGGTAGATATATTAATCTATGATATTTCTCGATGAATTTTTTTCTTTGATAGGATCTTTGTAATTATTTACTTATTCAATCAAAATGTGGTTGCATTTATCGTGCTTCATTTCAATAATATTGAGAAGAAATCAATAGGCTTAGATAATAATCTAGGTATATCAAAGATGTTTTCTTTTAAAATGTGTTCATAGCTAACATCGACAAGGTGAGGTTATGTGACCCGCATCTTTAAGATAACAATACATACATTGTTAGTTTTTGCGATGTTTTAGAATAAATTGATATTTCAATGTGTGCATTAAAATTATAAGAAACCGTTAGAACTTTTAAAATGTAAAATTTGTACATAGGTATGATGTAAATTATAAACAACTAGGTTTCCGCCCGCGGCTTCGCCCGCGCAGTCAAAGAAAAACCCGCATAGTTCCCGTTCCCGTGGGATTTCCGGGATTGCGTCATTTTCCCGGGATAAAAAGTAGCCTATGTCCTTTCTCGGGTATCAAAATATCTCCATACCAAATTTCATGAAAATTGGTTCAGTAGTTTAGGCGTGATTGAGTAACAGACAGACAGACAGACAGAGTTACTTTCGCATTTATAATATTAGTATGGATACGTGACACTTAACAATAAGTGCCGCATATTGAATTTATTAATATTGATATGAAAATAAATTGAATAACCATTATAGCAAAGAAACATTATTTGATGAAATCCCGTGGAAAACTTGGAAACTATCCGAAAAATATTTTCCGTGCCGTTAAACTTTCAATAAGTAATTTCTCTACAAGCGTCAAATATTCAACCTCTCTTCAACCAACTAATTAACCAATCAAATCCAGCCAAATTTCATTTTAAATATTGTATTAAAAAAATCCTAAGTTATACAATTTATATTTTTTACCTTCCCTTGAATCCAAATGATTATTTACAGAATTAGAATGGTTGTCTCTTTAATGCTCTAAGGGATGTCTGTTTAATAATTAATAACCACGCAAAAATGATCGCTTACTTTTAGTTTAGTCATCATTAGAAATTAAGATTAAAATAGATCAGAAAGCATAGAAGTTGCGTGACTTTTTGCGCTAAGAACCAAAAGAAAATGGCAAATAGCTGTTTTTGATTAAAATGCGAGCATATCTAAAACCAGTTCCAAATGAAGTGTTTATAGTATTCGCGTGTCCCGATCCATTTAGCCTCGATTTCATTTTGCTATCTGTTTTTATGGCAATTTCGGTAAATGTGATATCCATGAAAAGTTTAATTAAATCTTAGCTGGTTGTCCGATTTATAATTTCTATTACCGATGTCAATATTTGTAAATCTGAATTAAAATAACATGCCATTTCTCACTAGAATTATATAGAATTTTGTACAGATGAAAGAATGGATAGGCTGGATCTGTGGATCAATCAATTTCAACAGGAATTCGCAAACTAAAAAAGTGGGCAGCGCACGGTCGTATGTATGGGTAAACATTGATTTTTGAAATAAAAATAAACTGACTTGCATTTCTAATGGCATTGGATGTATGTAGTACATATTCAGTTTAAAACACACGTGTTTACAGTTGGTGTTAATTTCAGTAGGTTACTTAAAAGTATAACCAACAATTTTCAAGAGGCTTTTAAAAAGAGAAAAACATTATTGTAATTTTAGAATTTAATAGCTTTAATTTTGGTCCGTTCAGAGTGGATTCTATAGATACATATTTTTTACATAAAATTGTGAAAGAATTAATTGCACCAATTAGGAGCGTTTCTAACTGTACAACCGTCCCTTTTATCAAGCAGCAAGGCTGCAGTTAGACGACGAGCGCGGTCGCCGCGCGGCCGCCGCGCGGCCGCCGCGCGGCGACCGCGCGGTGGCTGTTCAGTTATAGCAAATTTATGTTTTATTAACTAGGACGTAAAGTTAAAATTAATTTTGAGTAACTAACCGCGCGGCGGCCGCGCGGCGGCCGCGCGGCGGCCGCGCGGTTGCCGCGCGGCGGCCGCGCTGCCGTCTCGCTCGAATCACTCGGAATGTTCTCGATGTACGCCCCGCGCCGGCGCGGGCTTCCCCGCATTCTCCTTTCATTGGTCCGTCATCCACTTGCGCGAGAGGTCGTGACGCGCGGACATCGTGATTTTGAAGATGGACGAACTGAGTATCAATCTTGAGACATTGATATCTTTAGTGGAAGAAAGAAATATCCTTTGGGATAAAACAAGTGAATCCTATAAGGATAAACGTGAAACACTAAAAGCCTGGCATGACCTATGTTCAATTTTAAAAGAAGATTTCAATGATCTTCCAATTGGGGAAAAAAACACATACGGTAAGTTTTCCATCTTTTATTTGGTAATTAAACTATTGAACACAAATTTATTAATTTAACAATATTTATCGCAATGAATAATATTACTAGGTATACAAATTCGCTTCATCCTATTGTCCCAGTAGGGCCTGTATCTATACAAAAAAGAGTGTGTGTACTTATGTACACGCGTTAGAACTTATACTTCTTTGGCGTATGGAAAAAAAATAACTAAAATGCAGTAGTGATTAACGATAAATATTAAAATTAATCAAAAAGATTTTATTTAAATAATCAAGAGTTAACCTAACACGCTCGTCGCTTCGCTCTTCGCTACCTATTTGAATATTTACGCCGGCAACTGCCGCAACTCGCTCGCTTCGCTCGCTCCGCTCGTGCGGTAGTTCAAAAGTTAACCAAACACGCTCGTCGCTTCGCTCCTCGCTACCTATTTGAATATTTACGCCGGCCGCTGCTGCGACTCGCTCGCTTCGCTCGCTTGGCTCGTTTGGTAGTTCAAAAGTTAATAAATATTTTATACTGCGGGACGCTGTCGATCCTCGCGGTTGCGCTGTGCGCGGGCAGCCCGCGGCGTCGTCTTTTGCTGTTGCTATTCAATTACCCTTCCTACTATAGAAATTTCCATACAAAATTTTCGAAAAAAAAAAATTTCGCTTTTTAACAAAAAAAAATATTTTTTAGATAATGTAATAATTTTTAATTAACGATGTAAATAAATTATACATATCGACAATTAACCACAAATCTATAAATGCACTCAAAACAGTTTATTCAAATCAGTTTTATCACTAATATTCAATATATATATATAATATATGTTACCGGAAATGTATGAAATCAAGGAATTGTATACAAATCCTAGGAAATGTGTACAATTCCGATACCATTTCGGAAATGTATAAAATATTGTTTATTAAACTATTTAATGCATAGATATCCTAGGAAATGTATAATCTTCCTCGGAATTGTATATAATTCCAATATCGTATTAGGAAATGTATAAAGTAAATGATTTCTTTAATAAAACTAAAATGTATAAAGTAAAAGATTTTAGGAATTAGGTATATACATTTCCTAGGAATTTTATACAATGACGGATTACATACATTTCCGTTAACATATATAGATATACTACTAAATAATAAATTATAAGTATCACCGTCGTATATGGAATTGATTTAATAAAAACACCAAAATAATATTTATTTATTCACACTGTTTAATTGTACCCTTACGAAACACGTGTTCTACATATAAAAATACTAGAATATACAACTTAAACATAGTTATCAATTTTCATACCACCTAGAACTAACTTCATGCTGTTAAATTTAGGTGTCGGTGTGCGCGCGCATCGTAAAAATTCACTCTCATCATTTTTCTCCATCGCGCCAAAAGAAGTATAACTTCAAAAAATTGTGAACATTCATCATTATCATAAATCGCAAAAAAATATTATTTGAGTTACCTAAGTTTAAAATTGTTTTTTAACTATGATACTCTTGCAATAAACGAGTGATTTGATAATTTTGAGTATCTATATATATTTGTTTTGCCATGGTACACTGCCCTGAGGAGAAACAAAATATTCAGCAAAATTTTGACGAACATTGTCTGCTATTAAAGGATCTGCATATTCTGACCGTGACAGTGTCTGTAGTTCAAAGCCTGAATCGACAATTAAATTACCTATGCCCTGTTCTTTATGTATGAAGTTTTGTAATAAACAACAGGTTTTTACAATGTCGACTGTGAGCTCCAAAGATACATTTGAAGGCCGATGGAGGATCCTCCATTTATTGGCCATTATGCCGAAAGCGCATTCCACATAACGTCTTGCTCTAGTAAGACGATAATTAAATATTGACATTGTTTCATTGAGTTCTCGACCACTAAATGGTCTCAGTACATTTTTGTGCAACGCGAATGCTTCATCCGCGACAAATACGTACGGTAATTGAAAATTAGTATCTGGAATCAGAGCAGGCTGTGGTAAGTTAAGTGTATTGTTCAGCAGTCTCTTCCAAAAGACAGTTGCTTTAAAAACATTTGAATCGCAGTCCTTGCCATATGCACCAATATCTACAAATATAAAATTATAATTGGTGTCAACGACTGCCATTAATACAATAGAAAAAAAGTGTTTGTAATTTAAGAACATTGATCCAGATTTTGTAGGTTTAATTATTCTGATATGCTTCCCATCCACAGCACCTAGGCAGTGGGGAAAATTTGCAATAACAGCAAAGTCTTCAGCAATATTCAGCCATTCATTTTCTGATGGTATTTTCATATATATGTTTACTAGTTCTGACCATATACAGTTACACACTTCTTTAATGATAAACGATAATGTTGTTTTTCCAATTCTAAATGCGTATCTTAAATCGGCAAACGTGTGACCTGTTGCCAAGTACCTGTAAATATATAAAATGATATTAAGGAACTTATTACAAGCAATTAATTATACTAATAGTATTAATATTAATTAACATGTTTCCTGATAATGAAACATAAAGAGGAATCAGGCGAATTAAAAATAAGTATATTTTTTAATGTGAATATTATTTTTAAATTCCAGGTAAAAAAGTTATTCAGAAATGGAAAAATATGCGAGATGGTTGGATGAAATGCGAAAAGAAGATGAGGGAAAACAAATCTGGATCTGCAACAACAAAAGTTCATAAGTACCCATACTATGATAATATGTTGTTTTTAAATAAAATATGCAACCCCCGCGAAACTAATTCAAATTTTAAGAATTCTGAGCCAGGAAAAAGTAAACCAAAAACGAAAAATAAAGAATATAGTGATGTGGATGCAAAATTCATGAAGTTTATGGACTCTGTTGAAAAAGAAGAAGACAGTCGTATGATGTCGTTTTTTAAAGGAATTTTACCAACTGTTGAACGATTCAATGACGAAGATACTGTTGAGTTTCAGTACCAGGTGATGTCTATTGTAAGAAATATAAAAGCTAAAAACCAACAGCTCCAGAATGCTGGTTCGAAAAGGCCTTACTTACCACGACCCGAGACTATGTATCGTCGAGAAGGCGAAAATTACGTATCATACGACAGCACCTATCAGTGTGGTTACACTACTGCTGCTGGATCTGGACGTCCGGCAACACAATCATCTTATTCTGAAGAATCCGAATCTACCGTAGGTGGAGAGCAATATAATTTTGCCAGTCCATCCAGTTCAAGTACCAATGATTTAGATTTCACGAATTTATAGTCTGCCTCACAAATTTATAAATGTTACCGGAATTTTTCGGTATGAATGTTACCAATATTCAAGAATTTTATTTATAAGATTATTATTTAATTTATTATATATATAGGGTTTTAAAACTATCTAGTTTTTTTAGAAAAAAAAAATAATTTTAAATTAATTTAATAATTTTTTTAAATTGTCTTAATAAGAGCTATAATAAAAAAAGAAAATTAACAACGTGTTTTATTACAGAAAGCATTTACTTTATACATTTCCTAATACGATATTGGAATTATATATACAATTCCGAGGAATTCCTAGGATGCATTAAATAGTTTTTTAAACAATATTTTATACATTTCCTAAATGGTATCGGAATTGTACACATTTCCTAGGATTTGTATACAATTCCTAGGAAATGTATGTAATTCCTAAAACCGCACGGAAATGTGTGAAATAAATTATTTTATACTTACACATTACACATTTCCTAGAAAATCTGTACATTTCCTAAATAGCGATCGGAAATGTAAAACATTTAAGATATTGCTAGGTCGCAGGCAAATTGTATAATCTGGCCGTTTACAAACGGTCGGCATTTTGTAATATGCCGATAATTCGTAATCAGAAATTTTTTGTTTAGATGAGGGGGTGGGTTAGGTTAGGTTCGTGTTTTTTAAAACTACACAGAAATAGGAGCCCCACGAAGTGGGGCTCCGTCGGCTCGCGACCGTCTTTTTGTAGAATTTTGGAAAAAGACGAATTTTCGGCATATTAAAACAGCTAGCCGTAATGTAATACGGCGGATTATACAATCCGACTGCGACAGATATACGCGGGGACAGCGGGACGAGGGGACTGATTACTTGCCAAATGAAAATTTGATTTTATAAGAATAAAATATATAAGTTGATTTTGTGATATTTACGTTAAAAGTTAATAGATAGTTGATTTAAAAAATGTTAATTAGTAAGATAATATGAACATATACCTACAGGCAATAGCCTAGTTTGGATATCACTGTAAACTAATATACTGTAAACTAATATACTGTAAACTAATATACTATATAACCTTGTAAACTAATCCTACTGTTATCACATTAAAAATGTAATGTTTGAATATTTTGGTTAATAAAGATTTTATTATTATTATTTTTTATTTATTATTATTATTTCACGGTATGACTGTTACCCTTAGATCATTAAGTAATGGATAACACTCACAGGCGCTTCCCCTTTTGCCGAGGTATAAGATTATTCGAATCAAAAAATTTCCGGTAACATATACTATAAAGATTAATAAATACCACTTGACCAAGTAATTGTTATTATTTATTTACTTACCGCAATGTCACTGCTAATCTTTCTGTGGGGGTAATACTGTCCCGCATGTTAGTGTTCTGGTGCTTCAGTTTATCATGTATGAAGTTGAGTAGTTTATCAAATGTTTTAACATCCATTCGGAAATAATCTGCGAATTCTTTTTCATCTTTTCGCAATTGGTTGTATAGCGTATGAAATTCACCAAACTCTTCTCGCCGTGCTAAAATAGGATGAATCCAAAATTTTCTACATTTCTGTTTTTCTTTCTTTTTGCTTTGTCGGTACAAGTAATATGCAATCATAATTTTATTCTTCTTAGTCAAATAGCTCATAACGAACACGTGTGAATTTTAAGAAAGACCAAGATCAACTGGAAATGGTTCGGGTTCGCTTTGGCGTGACCGACCGCGCGGCGGCCGCGCGGCGGCCGCGCGGCCGCCGCGCGGTCACCGCGCTTTCGCCGCGCTGTAACATTCCGTGTCATATAAACGCGCCCTTAGGGTCCGACTAATTAAGTAACCTTTAACTTCACTTCAATGGTCAATGAAGGGTGCAAGCCGTAACGGTCTATTTCTGTTTAGATTTTTTCCTTGGGAATATTTTGAGGCATGTACTGTTCGAGACTACCTCTAAACGAACAATTTAAAAATATTGTTTAGGTTCCAGCTTACAAATACCAAAAGGCCCGCATTTTACCTTGCTTAACTCAGGCTCAGTATTGTCGCTATTTCATCCCCTTCAACGAAAATAAACGTGACTAAGTGCATTCCTAAATTTTGAATTATCGCGATTGGCCAAAATTCTCGCTGTCACCAAATTTAACGAGGATCCATTTACTGAACCGTTCTCTTAGCGAACGTCAGCAATAATTGTTTTGGGAGTGCCAAATATTTCGCCAAGTTTTTTTTCGTATCAAATATGAGCAGTCTCCATTATATTTACTTAATTTTATTAAGTGATGTCATGTTTATATATTGCTATATTATGTTTTACGGCACTAAATCGTCTTGATTAACCTTTATTTTATTTCCTGTTAATTTTATAGTAGGTAATATGTTAGTAGTATGACTTTTTCTTGGCATAGATTTATGAATATCACGATTATCTCTGAGACATAGACATTATTGGGTCAAAACCGTTCAATATTACCTCCGGGACAAATAAAACAATATTATTTTTGGATCTTCCTGAATTTCAGGAAACTTTCAATGAAATATTTCAAAGCCTAACGACTCATCTAACGAGGTTTATACAAGTAATAAATCTTTATACAGTGGACCTCCGGTAATCCGACAAACATTATACAGGGCAGTGTCGGACTATCGAATTTGTCGGATTATAGAGTACTGCCTAAGACCCCCTATAGTCCGGAATTTTTTACAAAAGAGTACCTTGTAATCCGACAAATTACATGTCCTAAAATATCACATTTTTCTTTAATTGTCAACGTTTTGTGCTTTCGCTTCTGGGTTTGTGATAACATTACTACTTAGGTACTATACCTAATACACAATGAATAAATTGTAAACAATGAACGCACGCTAGGCCGTACCGCTATCACGAGTAGTCAAATTCAAACTAAGTAAGTAAAACAATGCGTACGCGTCGAGCACAATAGCGGTGGTGCGTACAAGTTGTAACCTGTTCAAACCTGTTCTACTATTAAAAGTCATGTCGGATTACAGGGGGCGCCGGATGAGACAGGGGCCGGATTATCGGGGGTCCACTGTATGTCGTCCTATCAAATTATTATGCCTCGACTAATGAAACAAACTTGTCGCTATAAACATTTCCGAGGTGACTTAAATTTTATTCTACGTGATTCAGGTCAATCGTAACTGTACGAAGGTATACTCATCTCCTATATTATGATTCATTCAAACACGGAACAGATTTACGATATGTCTCGCTTGACCTACTCGTTCTTGTCAACTCTTTTAGAGTTATTTTGTTAAAAAGATTAGAGATATATGCATAAAGAACTGATTTTAATAAGTGGGAATTTTTATTTTTATTATTCTTAGACATAATAATAATTAATAGTGACAACACAATGATTGACCGTGTTTGACTGTAAATGAAGTAAAAAATAATATGTATAAGAGTTGCAATTCACTAATCAATTATTCGATGATCAATGTAGTTAATTAACAGATACCTACACGTATAGTAATCCCGAAATATAAACATTCGACCGTACATAGTTCAAATGGACGTTATGTAAAGGAAACCTATTTTCGTTGTGTGAAGGCCGATTTCGAGATTCAGTAGCTGTAACGATATAATATTATCAAGATCTACTGCAGAAGCGCCAGTATAAAACTTTGAAACATACGCTTTATTTCATGGGCCGTTGGTTTTATTATACAATCCTTTACTAATTGTTACCCTTGAGACTGTCAGCACTCAGCAGCCGTCGAACATTTTAATCGCCTTTTACAAATAGGCACTTATTATTTTTTTAATTTCATTATTGTTAAGTTTTAGGGAATAAAATTAAATACTGTTATAAGATTTTATGGAATTTTGCATAGACGGAAGTAAAAGAATAAAAGCAAATTTTACATTCAGACTCAAAAATATCTAATTCATAAATTGACCGAATTTTTTTCGGTCAATTTATGCATAAATGCATAACTGCTTATTCGCATATATTTTATACTTAATTAACAAACATCTGCATAACATTTTAGAATGTACGGGAATAAATGAGCGGCAATTTTAAGAAAGACGCATCAATGTCACAATAGACAATAGAGTATAGATTATAGACGATTCAGCAGAACGTATTCGAATTATACATGTGACATGACAGAGTTGAATAATTGAATCTAGCCGTTTATCGCTTTCTAAGTATATACATTTTCAATGAGACACGCCATTACTGCGCCGTGTATTTTCTTTCATTAGGAATAAACAAATCAGCCACAATTATACATAGCTACAAAGCTACGAAGCTTGATTAAAAGTAAATCTAAAGTTTTTGAGAATGACCTAAATAGAGGAATGAAATAAATTGTGATTCATCAAGCAATACAGACGCGTCATTTTTGAACACTCACCTTGGGTGTTCAAAAATGACGCGTCAATTACAGTCATACTTTAATCTATTAACAAATAAAACTACATCTGAAATAATATGAAAAAATCGTGATAACAAGACGAAGCAACGGAGTGTAAAACATGCGATGTAATTAAATAGGTACTTTATTTGTGAAATTGCAAGCTGAGGAGAAAATGAATTTGGGAATTCCCATATTGTCTCGAAGTACAGGCTAGGATGAATAATTTACACCACCACTTAGTATGAATTTCGTGAAGTCTTTCGAAATTTACAGTTAACACACAAAAAGTTATTGGAAAAATGATTACGCATAAGAGAAGACTGAAAGTGGTCTTTACACTGAACATAATTGGAAAGATCATTGGACATTCATAGATTGAAAGTAGCATTTCATATTCCAAACAAGACAAAATTATACAATGTGTGTATAATGACCTAAATGTATATCTGTATATCCCGAGTGAAGTCATTAACACCGCTCTGAAATAGATTGAGCTCTAGAAATTGAAGGTGTGTGTCGCATATTAGCACGTATAGTTACTACCGGGCTATTTCCATCACACGGAAGCTTACGCCAATACGCCGACATTAACAAAAACAAATATATCGTCTTGTTTACTCATTAATCAAATATTTACAGCTGATTTAAATAAATGCTAGCCATGACGTCATTACTTAGAATCGTAGCGTAGTTTTCCAATATGGTTGCGGTATCCATTCCTGTATTTTATTAGAATCCAATTTTTAATAAGGATGGATACTCAAAGTAAAGTAAAAGATATAATCAAAATAAAAAATCATAAACTGAACGGTGCAAAATTAATTCAATTAATGTTATTCGCTCATTTTACATATCAATATTAAATATCTCGATTTATAAATTACTAGCTTTCCGCCGGCGGCTCCGCCCGCGGTTTCAAAGAAAAACTCGCATAGTTCCCGTTCCCGTGGAATTTCCGGGATAAAACCTATCCTATATTACTCATGGATGATGTAGCTTTCGAATGGTGAAAGAATTTTTAAAATCGGTCCAGTAGTTTATGAGCCTATTCATTACAATCAAACAAACAAACAAACAAAGTTTTCCTCTTTATAATATTAGTGTAGAAAACGGAATAAGAAAAGAGCCGTCAAGTTATTCATAAAAGGGCATAAAAATTATGACCAGATCAAGAAAAACAATATCATAGATAGCCTTAAGAAAATTATTAGCACTTATTAGTTATTTATCCACAATTGAGTATGATAGAATTTTTCATACAACTAGTTGTCTAGACTCTAACGTCTCGTTCAAACCAGTATGAATAAAACAACACCGTCGTGTCTGGTGCACTTGCACTCAAATGCACATAAATGCACCGGTAATTATAACCTCTGAGAAAGATTAATAGCGCATAGTAAGGTTATTATTATAATTGATTATAATAAATATTAAATACCTAACAAACATACGTTTTAATCGCCACAATTGTTAAAAATTCTCTTTACTATTAAAATAAGTACAATAAAATATATAAAAGATACCTACTATAATAATATACACACGAATATTATACTCCTCGTTTAATTAATTTAGGTAGGTTAACTACCTTTTGTATTAAATATTGACTTTTATCTTTTATGTAACTCATTTCATTTATAATGAAGTAAAGAAAAAGGTTTCCTCCACCCACTCCACCTCAACAGTGAGGTTGTTTCAATGATAAATCGTTATAAAATAATAATATTTTTGTTATAACGGGGTCACATTTATTATATAGGTGATTAACCTGAAAATGATCATCATATTCGACATTACTTTTGACACTCAAAAGTCAAAATGTAGAATTCAATTGTTATTTCTAAAATCCAAAAAATCCACAATTGCTGTGTCAGAAATTATATTTTGCACGGCTCCTGTCACTATTAATTTTTCTATTCAAAAACGTTCACGTAATTTTTTTTGCTTTGAGTGATTTTGCATCTGCATACAACCTAGACCTTTATTTATAAGAATCGAAGCTTATTAATACCTGTCTAATGATTCTTATAAACGTAATTATAATTTTGTTACAAACACAATCAATACTTTTTGAATTATCAGATGCGTTGGGCCAGCACTATTAAATATGACGCATGTTCTCAAATCATCAGAAGCCCAC
This sequence comes from Colias behrii, assembly GCA_029959065.1. Taxonomy (NCBI): domain Eukaryota; kingdom Metazoa; phylum Arthropoda; class Insecta; order Lepidoptera; family Pieridae; genus Colias; species Colias behrii. The sequence continues at coordinate 5,733,117 of JARWMC010000013.1, forward strand.
AGACTATCTTTTAAACAAATTTAGTAGACAGCTCAGTGGCCGATGACCCAATCCCAAATTTGTCTCTTGCTTAAATAGATTTAAATCTACTTCTACAACACATTTAACTTTTATTCTTCTTCTCTGCTTAAATACGCAGTAAATAACTGACATTAAAAATTGCTAGAGATACTGTAAAATATCTGTAGTTTCCAGAAAAGGCGCTCTTTGAATAATATACAAAAAGTTGGAAATAAATTATATCGTATCAACGATCATATAACCTTCAGTTTTTATAGAAATGATACTTGATAGTGTACAAAATCATTTAAAAATACAATTAAAAGGTATTTTAAAAATTAAAAAAACATAAAATGTACGATGATTTTGGAAAATTTTTTGATATTAACAGTATAGAGCCTTGTAGCTTGAATCTTGCGTCGAACTTCATCCTTATAAATGCGGTAGTAAAACTACGAGGGAGGCAAAAAATCCTTACAAACTTTTAGAAGGATTCCATGTCCAAAGTTCTCAATTGGTATGAAATGAAAAAGACCATAAAATAAAAATAACTTAGTTTGCTGAGAAAGAATTTATTATAATTCACAGTGCTCACCTTGACGTTTCTTCTAATTAAAAAAACTTCCTTCCTATAAGATTAATTGAAGTTCCGTTTTATCATGCAATAAAAACAAGACGTTCAGAGTTAAAGGAGAACGCGTTTATCTTGTATGTATGATAGAAAAGTACTAGTATTTACGTATATACAATGTTGCCATCATGGTTACTTTTTTTAAATTCTTGACAATATTCTGTAGGACAACCTATATCAGGACTTGTGCGGATGCGTACTTGATCGATGCGGAATCAATAGGACTATGTCATTAGAACTATTGATTCCGCATCGATCACTTTATACATTATAGTAGAGCCATTTTAATAGGCAACATTTGACAGTTCAACAAAATTCAACAACGTAACCTAGTAGCGACGACATAGAATAACATGATATTTCGTTTTGTTAGAACTGCACATTTGCTTAACTTTTTTCAATTACGGTTACATATTTATAATAATAATGACCAATACAAGTAATTTTAAGATTTGATTTTACTGATAAACCATTCTCAACATAATAAACAATTTCTGATTTAAAGAACTGACGTCGCTACAATTTTGTGTCAATAAACCTTTTTTAACCGACTTCAAAAAAAGGAGGAGGTTCTCAATTCGACAGTATTTTTTTTTTTTGTATATTTGTTACGCGATTACTCCGGCAATTATAAACCGATTTGAATAATTCTTTTTTTATTTGGTAGGTCATACGTCAGAGGTGGTCCCATTGTCACCAGGTCAGGATCTGATGATGGGATCCTGGGGAAATCGAGGCAAACCCTCAAATTTTGTAGGCATATACACTGTTTATCAGAAATTATCTTAATCTATGTAGATTTTTGCATCTAATGGTCACCATCTGATGTTGCTGAGCTGATGATGAAGCTGATGATGAATGGTTTAGGAGTATGGGATCTCTGTAACAAAATTATGTAATACCATCGAATTTGAATGTGTTTGAGTCTAATTAATAAGTACTCCGATCCTATGTGGTATTCAGGGTCTGATGATGGAGACGGTAAATAGCCATGGGAACTCTGTAATAAAATAAAGCAATTCCGCCGTGTTTGTGCTCATTTGATTCGTCTCGACTAGGAGCTTCATGCTAGTCGATTTTTAACCAACATCAAAAAAGGAGGGTTTTTGATTCGACAGTATGTTTTCTTTTTGTATGTTTGATCATATAGATTGTTCGAAAACATTCCTGCGGTTGCGACTAGCTTGTCGCATAGCATCTAATCGAGCCGATCTGGATTCGATAGATTCATTTGACAAACGCTCGTGAATCAAACCAAGGCGATGAGAACGTTGCTCTTCGCTTTCGTTTGATAAACGCTCGTGAATCAAACTGAGTCGTTGAGCATGACTTTTTGGACTTTCATTAAGCCTTGATAAGTTTGAGTATGCGAAAGTCTATACGCCCGCTGCTCATCACTCTCATTTGCAATTTTTATTGCAAATCTTTCCCTACTCTTCTTTAGACGATCTTCCCTCTCGTCCCTACTTTCTTCCAAACGACGCTTTCTCATTTGAGAAGCGCGTTTAGTAGGCCTATCCATATTATATACAAACAAAATACACTAACTTTCCACTTAAAAATTAAAAATAAAGTTAATTTTTAGAAAAAAAACAAAAACCGACTTCAAGACTATACGTACAAATTTAAACTGAAAAGTAGAAAATAATATTAAATAATAATAATGATATTAATTTTTTATTTTAATTACTTTAAACATTCAACGAAAAGGTTTCCTAAGTTATTTTTGAAGTCGGTGCCAACCAAAACAAAAAAAAGACGTGTGGCACTCGGGGACTGCCGCGGTAAAGCTATTGCATGCTATGCCTTCATGCCACACCTCCACGCCCGTCGGAGGGGGAGCGTGAGGTTTTTTCGTTACGGAATTTCTGGATTCGGTCCCCGCGCTCAAGGCCCGCGATAGAAGCTATGCAATAGCATAAATATCCTTAATAAAAAAATAACCTAATAATTAATTACACTATTTATTATATTAATTACCTTAACTTTTACTAGAGAACAGAAAATCGCACGTAAGCTTACTTATAAATTGCAAAGAAGCGCATCAAAATTTTTATGCATAGAGACACAACCGTCAACGACGTCTGCCCCATAGACTATATACTTATTACAGTCTGCCCTCACCATACTTGCTCTGTGGCCCTCACGCGCATCCGCGTCGCGCCGCCGTACATTCCATTTGTTGCTGCCTTTGCAACAATAAAACTGTTCTTGGGCGGCACCGACTTCAAAAATAACTTAGGAAACCTTTTCGTTGAATGTTTAAAGTAATTAAAATAAAAAATTAATATCATTATTATTATTTAATATTATTTTCTACTTTTCAGTTTAAATTTGTACGTATAGTCTTGAAGTCGGTTTTTGTTTTTTTTCTAAAAATTAACTTTATTCTTTTTAAATACCAGAGACGTTACTCTAAAAATCGAAATCTGACATCTAGAATCGAATGCATTGATTACTTGTGAATAAAAATCACCATAACATAATAAATGCGTTGTGTTTTTTTAATAATGTATTATACTTGTCTTATTTTGCTCCCTAAATTTACGAAAGAAAGTATATTACTGGGACAGGGATTCGCCTGATAAATTTTAAAATTGACATGTGTTTCAAGTTCGATTGACAAATGTTTCAAGTCCGTATCGATTAATTCACTTTAATCGATGTTTTTAAGCAGGTTACCTCTCTTCGAAGATAAAATTGATAGACGTCAAATGTTGCCTATTAAATTGGCTCGACTATAAGACAGTGACGTAGGCTGACGAGTTACGTAGGTAGAGCCATGGTATAGCTTAGTCATGCAGAGAGGGCCCGGGAAAATGACCCAGCGGCGGACCCTCTGCGTCGGCGCAGACCTGGCAGACGCAGGCGTCTATACGTCCAGCGCCAGCCCTAAAACAAGAGCCAAAACAAGCACAGGGGGGAGGTTTACGTAGAGACGAGCATACTATAGTTATGCTCGCTGCAAGTAAACCGCCCCCCCCCCCTGCGATGGAAGGCGGATAGCCCGATAATAGGGCGACGTTATCATTACACGATACCGTCGCCTATTGTCATGTATGGGCTTGGACGAGTCGCCAAGTTGCGGCAATCACCATGTAGGCGGTGGGGGTACAAGGCCTAGCTGTTAACCCCTGCCGCCGAAGGCGAACGGTGGCCACCGTTGGGTTTTAGTGGGTATGGCTTTTGCGAGTCCCACATACCCCCTCATACAGAAAAACTGTAGAGGGGGATGCGTAAGTGCATTTCCCAACGTAAAAAAAAAAAAAAAAAAAATGGTATAGCTTAGTCATTAGTGGTACCATTGCCTAATTTGCTATTATGCTGTTACAAACAAAATTTTCATCATCATCATGTTTGATGACTGGGAATGGGACCAGCTCCGGTAGGCTCAGGAGGGAAGGATCAAAAATTTCAATTGCTATCTTTCTAATTTCGACCAACATGTAATCGGGTAGTTTAGTCGCTTTACAACCTGTATCTCGGCACAAAGTTAAAGGAAGCTGTCTGTCCTTTCGACCCATCGAACTATGAAAATCATTGGATAGGGAGTGCACTCGTTTTCACATACATATTATGCGCTATCATGTTTTTAGTTGCAGTTGCTTTATATCCAATTAGATTGGCTGTCGTAGTCGGGATAGAACTTAGTGAAAAGGACATTATTTTATTATACTAACATTATAAGAATAATCAAGGTCCAAAAAAATATTATAACATTAGTAACTTGAATTGCTTAATCTATATAATATGTAGGTTGGCGCTATATAGAGTTTTATGAGAATAAGTATGAGAATGAGAAATTCGGATAGAAAATGAATTCCAAATACTAAAATTTACTTAAATACGAGGCAGCTCTACCATTAGTAATCGTTTAGTAATTAACTTATATTATAAAAAGTTAATACAACAGAGCGATCGATTTATCAAGGACACGTTTTGTTAAAGCATTACGTTAACTGTTACCTTTTAAACATAAAAGAGCGTATGTATACAATAAAATAAAAGTCATTGCCAGAATTTATATTAAAATATTAATTTTATAAATGTATTAAGATTTAACTATTATTTTTGTTGCCTTAACTAATCTGATATTGCGTCCCTTGAGATGTTTAAATAAGTGAACAAACACGATATAATATGGGTGAAAAGTTCATTTAATAAAGTGATAAATGTTTGATAGGTACTTTGTTTTGTCGTTATACATATTACTTATTACTTACTAATATAAACAAAATAATGTAGACAGTAAACTTCTTCAGATTTTTAATTTAGTGCAGTAATTTTTAGTGTACCTACCTACCAGTGGAAGTACTTACATTTTCTATTTGTTTATATGTTGTTTGCAGTTTAAATAAGATTTGACATAAACAAACACCACAATTATTATATTTATTGTCATGCAGATAGTAATTTTGTTTTGCATGAATTACTGCTTGATATGGTATTAGCTATTTAACATAATTAAGATAAGAAATTATGAGTGGGAGTATAATATGTATGTGATAAGTAAAACAATCATTATTTACAGTGTTTTACCCATTTTATTACCTTGTTTTTATTTATCCTTATCTAAGTCTTAAAATGCAGGAAATTGTGTAAAAAGTATTAGGCGAGGGTCAAACACAAGCGGCGCGGGCGCGGGCGTGCCATAAGCGCACCTCTTGAATTTGTTTTGCACCACGTCCTTCTTATACATTTTGTATGAAAGAATTTCGAGACGGCACGCCACGGTTGTGCCACGGTTGCGCCGCCTTTCCAAAGTTATTTCATACAAAATGCCAATAGCGCACCCGATGCACGCCGGCAGTGCGCCCGATGCGCGCCCGATGCGCGCCCGCAGTGCGCCCGATGCGCGCCGCGCCGCTTGTATATGTCCCGCGCCTTACTTGTCTAATCTTGTTGATCCTTTTTGTGTTCTCATCAGTTTATATTATACAGCCCTAATTAGTTTATTCGAGAAATATTGATCTTAAAAACCCATCCACATTCCACAGATTACACAAAACGCGTACGAATCTTTTCCTGTATCATATGTGACCATAACGGGCGTGGTGACTCAGCCAATAATCTTAACAGCTAATAAACGACATAATAATATAATACCTGGATTTTACATACTACGTGACTCTAAACAGCTATCGCGGTGATTTACTCCCAGAGTGCTATAACCGGATAAGTGTAATGGTTATCTATTCTTCGGGTATTTATCATTCGATTGGCACTTGTAATTCTATTAATAGCTCAAAAGGCTATTGGACAAAAACTAGCAATTAAAACGATAACTATAATAGAGATAAGGGGTCTTACGTTAATATACCTTATAGAGAAAATAGGTAGATATACTATAGTATGGTTATTTAAGAGGTGGAAATCAACTAAATACCAAGACTGCGATTTTCTGGAGACAAATTGCACAATGATGAAACGATCGTAATAAAAATAACGATTAATATTACAATATTAAGAAAAGGAACGTAGAATTACTCACTACGATTGCATTACGCTATGTTAAGAAAACAATTGAATAGAACAGGTAGTGCAATTATGACGTTACTTGTAAAGAATAATGATTTATTAGTCAGAAGCTTGTTTCTTGAATCTTGACCGGTTTACAAAGTTGAGCTATTTTATGCGGTCGTTGTCAGGTCGCTCAGTTTGGCAAAGGAGATTAAAATTGAAAAATAAATGTTATGTTTGCATTTTCCTCAATCGATTTCAAATATTTTCTCACCAAAACCCCTCAAAGATTTAAAATATTTTTATTGATTGGCACGAATATTGTAAAATGATTTCCTTGTTATGCTTTTTTGTATAAATGTGGCTCTAACTCACAGAATAACTGGGCACAAAATAAATGTCACTAATCCTTGTAATTGATTACTAAACTTTAAACTTTCTAATCGCAAAGTGATTACAGATGTTCCGTAAATGAGAAACTTTCTTCACTAATCCGAAAATTGGGTTGTTCTACGGATTTTAACAATTTATTTTTTTACAAATTTAACAGTAGGTATTCTAAACAAATACATAATTTAAAACGCGATCGATTTTTTTTTTAGCATTAATGGTTTAATTAATGCTTGGCCTTGTCTCATCTTAAAACTTTAATATTCGTCCATAATTATTGAATGTTAAAAATATAACGATATTTTAAATTAATCAGCACAAATGTTTCATTTTAGGATTGAGCTTATAAGTAAAAATACAAAATATAAATGTAGGTTTATTATATTTTTTATATGCGTAGTTTCATAATATGTACTGCTTTCCACCGACCGACGACTATAATAATTACTTAATATTTTATTTCTCTCAAATATATGACAGAACAAAATCTGGATAGAAAGTGGTTTTTAGAATAACGACAAGCTGCAAGTGTTTACAAAAACAGAACTATGATAGAGAACCGGAAAATCAGGATAAAGCATCGAAAATATCGCATATTATATGATTTGAACACGAAAAACTCGTTATGTTATATGTCAAACAGTCGATTTTTATTCAAAAAGCGTAAATTAAATCGCACAGTTGTGTCCGGACACTCATAATAGGTAATTAACTAATTATAATATTTGCACCTTTATTTCAGTGCATTGTTTAATAAAAAATTAATAAGGCACTAAATCACACTAAAAATACTTCCGATATTATATAGGTCCAAAACAACGAAGTAGATATTATATTACGTTGCAAAGTATTATGCGACGAATATTTTCGACGTATTAAAATTCGTGAATCGTGACCACTATTTATCATGTAAGTAATTAAAATGAATTACCTATAAGTAGGATCTTTTAATGTGTCACGAGTGGGACCAGCTTGCACCAAGGAACTAGACCCCCTAAGAAAAACGGCGTGAAACAACCTGTAAATCTTTGTTTTGTACGATGAGTGGGGGAGCAGCTGTTACCAGGTATCTCTCCCTCACACTTTCCATTCCATTCCTTTATATCCGTCCTCAATCCTTTTTATAACCCTAAGTAAGTCCAGTACCTTCTTATCTTATTTTATTTTACTCTCATCAGTTTGTCTATTTTTGTGACTAATTGTGTCTATAATGAACCAGTGAATCCTAATCCACTTAAAGATTGGATGTACTTAATTGAAAAAATATTGATCATTCATTACAACGTCTTACAAGTAGTTAAGTAGCCCCGACTACTAAAATATTATAAATATAACGTATGTACTAGAAAATAACTTTTATGATTATAACCATAGGTTACCCAACTGATTAAGATTGACAACTGTGGCAGAATATCTGATGTCAGGAAACCATAAGAACGGTGAAGCGAATTATAGCAATCCTTATAAAATATGGCCGGTAATCTGATGAGGCATTGTGTAATTTACTAATCGTGGAAATTACAATCTATTACGCAATCACTATTAAATGTAAAATAACCGCCATTTGTGACCAAAGGCTGTTCTCAAATCATATAAACCGTCCACGTTGGCCTACGTCATAGAAGGCTTGTACGCCACACCGGTTTCCAAATAATAAGCCCGTTGGTTGATCCGTTACCGCCATACGTATAAACCGCGTCTCTTGTGGCGGACGTTTCGCTTCACTTCTTATCAATACAATTAATTGATAACGTGAATTAAGTGCATTTTGTTGACGTCATATTAAGTACTTTTGAGTTACCTGTGATAGAGACACTTCAACGCTTTGTTTTATATTTATAAAACGTGTGTGTTTGTGAGGAACATAGTGTCTGTGCCATATTTTGGATTTTTACATGAAGCAGGTAATTATTTAAAAGTTTATTTACATAAATATCCTAAAAAACACTTGAACATATTGTGGTTTCATAATGAGGTTTCTTTAAAATGATTTCAATATATTTTTTTCAGGATGTTTATCTAATGGCAACTTCATTAGATATCCCAAGTAGGTTTTATAAAATATATAATATAAAAGCTACCTGCTATTCAGGTTACATGCGGGCTTTTGTCCTTACTTTTGCCGGATATCCCGTTTGTTGGGTAGTATAGTATACGACGCCATCAAGGCTGAAGGCGCCAAAAGTTCGTGTTTTTAATTTTATTTCATATACCTAATATACTAGCGGCACGTCCCGGCTCCTCCCGGGATACCCAGGATAAAAAATAAAAATAAAATAAAATATGTATCCCATGCCACACACAACCTAGCTTTCAGCCATGTGCATGGACAATTAGTTTCGGAGCCTGTTCTAAACAAACACAAAATCTAATCTTTATCATATACTAGCTTACCGTCCGCGGTTTCGCCCGCTTTGTCTAAAACCTAATAAATGATATACTAAAACCTTCCTCTTGAATCACTCTATCTATTAAAAAAACCGCATCAAAATCCGTTGCGTAGTTTTAAAGATTTGAGCATACAAAGGGACACAGGGACAGAAAAAGCGACTTGGTTTTATGATAAATAGTGATTAGCGCAGAAAACTAGTTTCTTACCGCCGCTTTAATTGCATGGTACATAAGGTTATGGTCAATGTTAATCTAGATTATAAATTACGATTATAATCTATAGTTGGACGTGAATATAAATAAATATTACCCGGTGATAAAGAAGATATTATTAAATTTTTTAAATTACCGAAACAAGGTTATGTTGTGCGTAAAACAGAATTTAAAAAAACATGAATTAGAAAATTCATAGGTAAGTTGATGATGATGATTGTACACATGTTTTAAATTATAACAATATTTACAAGCAAATATTATTTGCAAAATATGGTTCTTGGAATTATGTAAGATTTCTCATGTGCTTTTCCCGTGATGTTATAGACGAGATATATAATATGATGAAATAAATCATGAATCATTTTTGCTTCGAATGACTACGTACCTATACGAGTTCATTTTGTTTTACTGAGAAGTTGTTTAAAACCATAATAATTATATATTACTTGTCATTTTAAATATCTGAATTTCACAATACTTAATGTTACATTCGTTTTAGTCATGTCGTGACATTGTATTTAAAGGTTTCAGGACAATCAACTTTGAAAAGGTAGATGATTTGATAACTGTGTCTATTTGATAATGCGAATTTAGATTGACGCTTCAGCCTTCAAACGAAATAATATTATATAAACACCATCACCCATATAAGGTGAAGGAAAAACACCGGCATGCGTCCTAGAACCAAATAATTTAAGACATGCGACATTCATCAATCCAGATAAGGCCAGAGCAAGGAAATGGATAAAAATGATGCCATTGCTTTTGCTCTTCATTCGTGGCAGTGTGTGAATGGTATGGACCATTCACACACTGCCACGAAGAATTCAAACCATTGGGAACATATCTAATTTTGTCTTCAATATGAATAAATACGAGAATAATTGGCATGAACGTACATATTTTTATTTTCTCCCAATGGTTAGGGAGCCAGGTGCAAATTTGGTTAACTATTTCCTCTCAAGAGATAATTCGTCAGACGCATGAGAGTATAGTATTATAAAGCCTCGTGAACGTCAGCTGGCGCTCGGTTGGGGGGGTGAGCGGTTGTAGCCTCCCACGCACATAGGAAAAAAAATACATTCATTCATTCATTTCCTCTCAGCTAAAAATTTGTCAAATTGTAGCTAACCCAATATCTCAACGAAAAAAAATAGTCAGCTGGTTACAACATGGTGTATTATACGTCAGCTGGTGTCTCGAACATGAAAGTTAAATTTAAAGAAAAATTTATTTTCCGTTATTTCCTCTCAAACAAAAATTTACCTGATGATAGCTTATATGTAACTGTGGATAAATATATATGTCAGCTGGCTGTATCTTGGTGGAAAAACCGTCAGCTGATACGGGAGGCTACAACCGCTCTTCCCCCCAACCGAGCTCCAGCTGACGTTCACGAGGCTTCATAATACTATACTTTGATGCATTTTACTAATTACCGCTTGAGAGGAACTTGGTCATAAAATCTGCTGCTGGCTCCCGGACCACAATAACTAAATTCATTTTATTATATTGCTCTATGTAAATATTTTATTGGGAATGGTTTTCTGATACCAACTTTTAAATGATTGGGTATAACCGCGAACGATTAAACATAGGTATTTGCTTATTAATAAAGTCATTTATACAGCATTAAGGACGTCATATTTAAATATTACTGGCAATTAGTCCAACCAATTATTTATTAAACAAATGCATTATGCACTACGTGGTTTTTTCTATCAGGTATCGAGGAGCATTATTATTGTAAACAAATGACGCAACTTCGCAATCCAAATCATGCTATTTTCATTTTGAAATTCAGCTCATGTGGAGAGATAAAGCACGAAAATAAGTCGGAGGATAAAATAATATATTACAGTTAATAATATGGTTTTGAGTCAATGAACTTTAGCTTTTTGATTATTCTTATAAAAATACAAGTTTCTGTGGGAACATTATTGGCTTTCATAATTTTCGGACAAGCAATGACGCAACTTATGGATTATGGATTCCAAGATTCAGCTTTGGTCAGGATTCAGTCACGGATATGAAGAAGGATGTTATGTTCTCTATATACTATGATGTTATTTTCGGTTTATATAATCTCTCTGCTTACGAAAATTTAAACTTGTTTGGTTATTTTTGCACGAATTCGGAATACACACTTTCCCATTTATTATTTTTAATCACATAAATAAGATTAACGATTTAGTATAGACTTTAGATGAATCATAACGAAATGATTCTGGAAAATCTAGGCCATACTGAAAATAAATTGTTTATAATCTAATATTGTCCGAGCAATGTCAACGTTCCCACTTCTGAAGATATTCCCGATACAAGATCTGAATTTTTAAAACCGCAGGTCGCAGTTTCTATTTACGATCGGCTATTTTCGACATGTTTTTGTGAACGCTTAATGTCTGTCTAAATATATATTATTTTATCATATATCACAAAATCTTACAGACGAAAACAAGATAAAAATGCTCTATACAAATAAAGTTTAAACGAAGCGTAGTTGCAAACTTAATATGTATACATATAAGATAAAGTTTTTTACTTCATTCTTTTTATTTAACCTTTTAACCTTGAACATTTAAAATTAACCCAAATAATCATCTGAGTAATGTTATTTTCTTTTTGTTAGTTTATCATTTTATCAATATATCAATGAATATAGATAGACTCAATGATAGTGAAAACGTGACTTGCATTTAACTATCAACATGCGATATAATTATGTAAACAGTTGCAGTATTTTCCTTGGTTATACTATTTATATGCTATACTTTACCTTAGTATATACATTTAAATACATATTAATATGTAGTATTAAAATGTTATGTTCGTCCCACTAATCTTAAATATTTTTTTTAGTGACTCACTAAAAAAAATTTCAAATTACGCTAACCTTGCATTTTAAAGGTATGAGATATTGCAGTTTGCACATCAATTTAAGCTTTTATTTCATCATACGTATCAAATAAACGGACGGATTGTGTTTTTCTTTTTATTTTATTTTTCTTTTTATTTTTAAATTTTACAGTTAATTACTGGTTTCTAAACGTTTAAAAGTAACATTCCTTTAATACATAACATAGCGTTTTCATATTACTGAATTTGTTAATTTTATTATTATTTTAGTTTATTTGATTTAGATACATTTTATTACTTTTACCTATATACAGTTATGGATCGGAGAAGCGCTGTCATATGAATACATTATTTATCCTTACAAAAGAAAAGTAAATAATTCAGTGAAAGTACAATACCTCTTTTGGTTCTGTACAAATATGTCGGGGTTAAACGAAGTGGTTAGTATTCATTTTGAATAATAGAAAGTATGCAATCATTATCTAATAATTAAATCTAGTTAGTCACTGTGTGAGAGCTTTATTTCGATGAAAATATGCTGTAATATGAATATCTTCTTTTGCAAAGACATATATAATACGAGTACCTACATTAAAGGAGAGGTGTTGTGTGCATGTTTATGTTAATCTTAATTTATTGCTCGAATTCAATTTTAGAAAACAAATCTTGTATAAAGGACCGGGTTATATAAAAAATATTATAATCGAAAATGTTTACAAGTTAATCATCAAAATAGGTTTACCCAGTGGAAAATTTTTAAATAAGATAAAAAATATAGTCGAATGGATATCCTCCTCCTTTAATTCAAGTCGCAAACAATAGTTTAAAGACCTGTTTAAAAATAATAATTTCAAAAAGGCTTTTAAAAATTTAAATAGGTCTTTTCATTCTTTTATTAAAAAAAAACATAAATTTTCAGAATTTACGTCAAATTTTATGCGTAAACAGACGTTGAATATTCCTACTACCTGCCAAGTAGGTACCTTATCGAAAGGTCACTACCGTGTTGAAATGTTGTTTTATAAAAAAATCGTACACAACATGAAATATTATATTAAATACTGTATCAAATATAACATCCTTTTAATGTACCTACTATTTAATTTCGTAATATCTTCTATCTACAAAATAAAAAATAAATAATTATCAACTCTAATGCTTTTACTAATGAAGTTTTAATTTTAGGTATGACTAATTTACATATTATGTAGTTAAATGCTTTTTTACCATAGAGGAGTAAAATTTAGACTGATTTGAAAGTTTCACTGTCTGGAGATCAATAAAAACTTAGTCCTGACGAGTTACAAAAATCAATTTTTATAATTACATAATGATGTCATTTTTAGATTAATTTTTCTTTGTTATGATCAGAAATTCAAATTATTTCAATTTAGAAATTGAAGTGCTATACTTATAATCTACAAATTTATCGATTGACACTTCAATCGTTTAAGCAACAATAAACTAAATCATCTAAAAAAAAGTAGGCCAGTTTTTAGGCTCCGGTGGCCTTCTCTTTATCATTATTCAAGCCTTTGTTTCTACATTTAACAGTAGGTATTGAAATCGTATTTCGAAATACATTGTCTAGAAAACTGTAACAACCCATACAAACGGTCATGGAGGTGAGCACGGGAACAACGGCATGGTACCAGTTCAGTTCCCCCGCGAATTTACGGTGTTCTGAGTTCACACCAGACCACCAGAACTAATTTGCTGCAGATCCATTGTTCGTACCTAGCCCGCGTATCTTAGACAAATTAAAACTTCAAGTTCAAGCAGGTCGTTGTGCGGTTATACATATTGCCTCAGAGGTTTTTGTTCCAACAGCATGTATAATACTTCAACTTTACCTACTAACACCATACTTTGATTTATAGTCCTCACTTTCGATATAATATCTCTGTAATTTAAAGGACTATATCTACAGGAAACCCGCATCCTGATTAATCGTCACGCACTAGCGTCATCGAACTTTTACTCCATTGAAAGTTACGGAAACAGACAATAAACAAAAGGTGTTCTATGGTAATTCATCTGGTCATTGAACACCTGATCATGCATGGAAATAAAAGGCTAGAAAGTAAATAAACGTTTATATTAACATAGTACATAATATTATGTACATTGCACAATGCGCATGCCTACCTTTTGTCAATTAGATTACAAAGAAAATTTGATATTCAATTTATTATTTATTCTATAAAATATGTAACCTGCGAAGATACAATTTAATATTAGGTATTATTTTTTTATATAACAATGCTATTATCACGAACCCAGCATATGATAGCAACATCTATTTAAATCGTTTATAATAAGTGTTACTTTCACATGTGATACAATGTACCTAACATAGACACAGGTATGAAATAGAGAAACAACACAAATAGGGTAATTGCGCTGGTTTGCCGTCCAGCTTCAGTTTTCGTCCATTTGACTGACCTGCTACAATCACGTGCGTAAAACTTGAATACAAACCTACCTTCCCGCGCAAGTTTGCACTTTTTACGGTCCATAATGTTTAAGCAACGCTACTATCAACATGAAAATTTGATTTGACAAGAAGAGAGTTCAAAAAATTAACGTAAAAGTGCCCGCTTCGCATCCGTGCGTTGCAGATGTCATTGCGCGAGAGAAATATTTGCCGGCGAGAAAAGTTCATGGTAAGTTAAATCACTGTTTTAGCTAGTTTACGTAATGTTTTTGGTACGTTTGTTTATTTATAGGCTTAATAAACGCAATTATAAGCGTTTATCATACTTTTTTTATAATAATCTTCGAAAAATTAAGTGGACGGATACTAGGTTACCAAATTCTCAAAATATTTGGTTTTCGTCCAAGTGGACGGAAACTCAAACAGCTACGTGAATATTTGTTAGGGTCATTTTATTTTATCGGACCTTTAAAATACTGAATAGTTTCTCCCGAAGTGATCTTTATTGCTATTAGTTTAGATTTTTTGGTTTCCGTCCACTGCTTTGTCAGTGCAGCCAAAATAAAAAAATATTTAAAGAAGTGGACGAAAACTAAATTTAGCTTTAAATGTTTTAGTTTTCGCCCATGAATGAGTATTGGAGTGGACAAAAATTAAAAATAGCTATTCTTTTGCATTACTTTTCGTCTTTTTTTACGTATTGAAAAGTTTTCTATTCAGTATCTTCCTTATAAATAATTGGTGAGGGCCAGAGTGTTGTAGGTACCTAATATTGTCATTCATTCAGTCATCTATCATTCTTCTTATGTGAAGTAGAGTCAATTATTCGTAGCATAAATGGGGGTAGGTCAGACATAATACACTGTAGTTCAGGCGCGGTCCCAGACTGACATTTTGGGGGGGGTCACGCGGCTGGAAAGGTATGCAACACCCCCCAATCGTACTCGTCAAAAATCGTATTCAATAGAAGTTATAAGCAAAAACTTGAGAAAATTTCTATACATTTTTTTTTTTTTGCTTTTTTATATTAAAAAAAAGAAAAGCCGGCCAAGTGCCGGTAAAATTTGTTTGTCAAGTGAAGTTTGTCTTTCTGTCAAGACCCTTTTTCTCAGGAACGCGTGGAGGTATCAAGCTGAAATTTATATCGAATACTTAAATCTACTGCCTTTACAAGCTGTGAAAAAATCAAACGTATAAGCCAACGCAATCAAAAGATACAGCGGTAAATGCTGAAATTTTTCCCAAATTTCGCCATTCGCAAGGAAATCAAAACCTAAAGGGTAGTTCCCGTGTACACAGAGTCATAAAATTTCGTAAAATGTGACGAAGCAGATATAGGAATAATTGAGAAAAATGTGAAAACCTACTAGGTACTTCCAGCGAACACGGAGTCTTGAAATTTGGATTAAAGCAATAAGCAATGTCTTATAGATTACAGACAAAAGAAAAATTGCTAAAAACATAAATTTTAAAGTTACAACATAATAAAAAATAGCTTTGTTCGGAGCCCTCGGTGCGCGAGTCCGACTCGCACTTGGCCGGATTTTTTATTTAAAATTTATCAGACTGTTATTTTTATTGATTACTTAAATCGACCCTTGAAGCTGTGAAAAAATCAAATTTATAAGCCGACGCAATCTAATAAAGTTTTATAGCCGTTTATGCTGGAAATTTTCGCAAATTTCGACATTCGCAAATCGCAAGGTATTAAAAACAGCTTTAAACGGAACTTTAGGTGTGCGAGTTACTCCGATTCGCACTTGGCCAGTTTTGTTAAATTTTGTACGGGATAATAATTTTTTTCTATTTTATCGAGTACGATTTTGGGGGGGGTCATGTCCCCCGTGACCCCCCCCCCCTGGGACCGCGCCTGCTGTAGTTTTGTTGATTATCATTCACTTGAGTATCATATTTTATTCTAGGTCTGTTTTGCCAATGCAGTATTTTTTTATTCTACTTACTCAACGTATCCTAAGAAAGATCTTATTGTTTTTAGATGGCCTCGAAAGAGTCTAAGAAATCTAGAAAAAAAAAACGCTACGTACACTGAAGAATCTTTAATAAAGGCTTTAACGGCAATTGGGAAAAATAAGGCAAGTAAGACAAGTTTGTAGAGATTATGGGATTCCTAAATCTATGGTTCTCGATAGAATACACGGCAAAACAACTGATATTTTAAAGAAACGTGGGCCAGATCTCGCGATTATTAATGCCAAATAATAATCAGTAAGGCATTTTAGTAGCTAAAACTTATTATAATGGCTGTGTTTAATATAGTACATTTCATTTGATAAACAAAGTATTAGAATGAAAATTTTTGTTGTTAGAATGAATATTTCTGTTTTTAGGGTTCCGTACCTCAAAAGGAAAAAACGGAACACTTATAGGATCACTTTGTTGTCCGTCTGTCCGTCCGTCCGTCCGTCCGTCCGTCCGTCCGTCCGTCTGTCAAGACCCTTTTTCTCAGGAACGCGTGGAGGTATGAAGATGAAATTTATATCAATTACTCAGGTCTACTGTCCCTTGAAGCTGTGAAAAAATCAAACTTCTAAGCCAACGCAATCAAAAGATACAGCCGTTTATGCCGCAAATTTTCGACACTTGCAAGGGAATCAAAACCTACAGGGTGCTTCCCGTGAACTCAGAATCTTGAAATTTGGTACGAAGCAACGTCTTATAGCATAGATAAAGGAAAAATTACGAAAACCATAAATTTTTAGTTACATCACATAATATATTTTTTTTTAATAATTTTAAACTTACTACCCATTTCCTCATAAACGCGTAGAGGTATTAAATTGAAATTCATACCAAATACTCAGGTCTATAATACCTTTAAGCTGTAACAAAATCAAACTTCTATGTCAACGCAATCAAAAATAACAGCAATGTACGGAACCCTCGGTGCGCGAGTCCGACTCGCACTTGGCCGGTTTTTTTATGTTATTTTTTAGTCCTGTAATTATTACTTTATTCATTTACATTGTAAGGAACGCATTCCTTTCATTATTACGAATGATTAAACAGTCATCACTAACGCATATAAAGACTGCCAAGTGCTACATAGATCTCAGTGTTGACTTGTTATATTGATTATTATTAGTAAAACTAAACCTGTAAGGTAGTGAGAAATTGTGATGTTGATTAAATAAAAGTATATATTTATATTATACCTGTAATTGGTTTTTAACTTAATAGTTGACCCACCCTCCTTTTTCTACACGGTGGTCGAAAACTAGCTTACACTAGGTCGAAAACCAGTTTTTTTGGACGAAAACTAGCATATACCCTACTTTTGCAGAAAATAATAAATGCAACAGATACAATTAATGCAATCTTTCGGATTTCAATGTAGATTTACATCCGTAAACGGAACAGTTTGCGCGTGCCATAATAGAATATGTAAGTACCTATGTATAATAAAATTATTACACAAAAAATACGACTGCGTCGTGTTTTCGCGCTAGGTAAGGCAAACTAAGCGTGTTTGCCTTACGCGGCCCGCGTCGCCCGACCCCCGCCAGTTCCCCTCCGTTTCTCGGCACAAGTACATTCGATTCCGTACTGTATAGATATTGTAATACTGTGGTGGTGCTATAGTGCATTGTTGATTGTAGAACACGTGGGAATTACCTAGATACGAGTATTCTAACGGAAATATAATACCAATGATACTGCTACTATAACAAAAATTATACTTTTTACCTTGTAGGTCATATTTCTACTCCAATGAAATTCTATACTATGATGATCTGTGTAATTTAAGAATTAAATGCTATTATTCGAAGACCAAGTTTATAATTTTGATTTTTTTTTCAATCCTATACGACTTCCTTGTATAAAACTAATGGAAACACGTTCTTTTCCGTTTCATTAAGTTATTTTAAGATTTTTAGCGTGATTTGTACCATGGGTGAGGAAGTTGGAGGTTATCTAATTTTACATATTTGTCGCTGTAGGTTTAAAGGCTGCTTAAATTAAATTCTTATACTCATACCCTTCAAAAGCGATGAATAGGCAATCTTGGTTCTCATTCGTTTTAACGAATTGTTTTATTTTATTCCACTTCCACAATTGTTTTGGTAATTGAAACTAGCAACACATCATCACTATCACTACATAGTATAAAACAAAGTCGCTTTCTCTGTCCCTATGTCCCTATGTCCCTTTGTATGCTTAAATCTTTAAAACTACGCAACGGATTATGATGCGGTTTTTTTAAATAGATAAAGTGATTCAAGAGGAAGGTTTTAGTATATAATTTATTAGGTTTTAAACAAAGCGGGCGAAGCCGCGGGCGGTAAGCTAGTCAGCTATATGAGCTACAGAGGCGTATGTATGGATATAACAATTTTCCTTTCAATCAAATTATAATTTGATCTCTAACAAAAAGCAACAAAACCAGTTAGGTATATCGGAGCTGCGCAAATGGCACGTTCATCGCACTTGCGGATTGAAACCCTTTTGTCGGCTAACCTTTAGGCGCATATATTGTATGGCAAACAAGATTTTCTACGAGCTATATATATCGACGTTACTTAGATGGTGTAGGTTAATCCAGTTACCGAATATTATCGCGTTAGCAGCACCAGTTATTGACGGACAAAGAAGCCCTTCAAGTACATATGAGTACCTACGGTGCGTGGGCGAGGGGACGACGTACAAGTGTCACTTGCAAAGTTACGAAGCACATACTAATTTAGTCGACCACCATGACTCAAGTTTGTAGCCCATTATAACGGTTGAGTAACGCGTGATCTAATAAAATTTGTTTATTTGTAAATAGAAGTTGCTTCGTTCGCGAAACTTGTGCCTTATCAAATCGATGCATCAACATGATCGCCATACAGGTATTGATTTGTATTATTTTCATTTTTCTTCATTTTTTTTTATTTTTTTTTTAGTGGTGATATCCATTTCGCCTTATTGTTAGGTGTATTAAATAAAGGAATTTTAATATTTAATTACGAAAATTGTCCTAAAAAAATATTCCCTATAAATTTTGTAATATTTTTTTTTAATAAATGCAGTTGTGTAATATAATAATTTTTGAAGTTGAAAAAAATCGTGAAAAGGAAAACAGAAAAATTGTTTATTACAATTAGGTATTTATGCAGGATTTCATTTGTTTTCTTTTTTATCATGTAAATGATATACAGCTTCTAGACTTCAATCTTACTGATAAGATAAATATTTCTCAATATCCAGTATAATTGTACTTCCTATTGATACATTTCTTCAGTTATGTGAAAATATCAGTGAAATAAAAATATAACCTCACAATAAAGTGATCAATATAAATTAACTCGCGCACAATTATTCATAAAGTGTTTTCTATAACAAAAATGTCATGGGCCGTTGCAATGTTACCTATGACTTTAGAATATCCGTATCGGAGACGAACTGAAATCTGTAAGTACAAAGCTGACAGTGGATTCCCTTATTTTTGTGATTATATTTCGGCACCAAGACCCTTTGTGCAAAAGTACCTACTCCTACTTAGGTACTATTAATATAGGAGACATAATAATTAATGTCGGAAAAGTCACTTATTAACTTTGTTTGTTTTTTTCAATAGCGTACCTGAGTCCTGAACTCTATAAAAACGAGCTGCGAGCAATCTTTAACCTTTTTTACAAAGTGTAAATTGAGCATGGCCGAAAGAATTAGGTCATGTTAATGACGTATAACAACTAACCAACCCTTAAAAGGTGCGTAGACATTTCGGATCCTATTACAAGATTTGCACGCTCTTTGTCACGTAGCCATCGTACGTATCTACATACATAATATCAATGCCGTTTCAATTAGAATATTTTGTAGAAAATTACCATGCGCAAATGTGATTGTATTTTTTACCTTTGCCATTGTTCATAAAGTTTTTGTTCACTTATGCATCGTAATTCGTATCGTTGTTTGTGTCGTTTCATTTATCGGCGCTAATTTACATAATCAGTTCATGGTTATAAGATGCAAATTTGCGAACCCATACAAGTTACGCTCCCAATACGCAGTAGGTATATCTGGCATAAACAGCGTTACGTAACGACAAATAATGAAGCTTATTGTCACTAAAATAACTCAATGCTAGGAGGTACCTACAACAAAAATATTACAATTGTACACAAGTCCTCTGAAAATGATACCTGTATTTTCTTTTACTCTCAATTTGCGGTTGTGCGTGACGCTCAAGTCGACACGCTTCGAACTTGACCTACATCTCCTGAGAATCCATTGTCTTGGAGTCTGACCTCCATGATGACCAACAATTCAAAGTTATTCAAAGGCTTCAAACATTCTTCCTTAACGCATTTTATGAGAATTCAAACGGCCTCGATTACTCCTTTTAGGAAATATTTTGACCCAAAACTCACGGTTATTGTGTCTAATTTAACAAAAAAACTTTCTCTGGCTTCATTTTTAAACCACCGGTAACTGCAAACTGTCCCGTTATAACAATTACTTATGTACCAGTAAGCAATAACAGTCATTTTCTATAGCTTTGATCGTTTCACTAAATTGCTGCCTAAAATTGTATACGAAAGGAAAAGTGCTAGTCATAACTCATATGTCAGTAGGCCTTCTATAGAACCTCGTCATTATTTTGTGTATAAAATGTCTACTTAAATAGTAAGCCTTGTCCTCTAACAAAAACATCCATTACCGCTATTACAAAAAAACAAAAATGAATTAAAATATGCACATAAAATTATAATTGTAGTATCATAAATTATATACAAAATTAATTTTAATAAAGCAACAAAAAATAATATAATTGTTTTGTATCTTCCCAGGCATGTCCTTAGACGAAGGTAGACAGTCACAACGTCCATACCGATATGGCATGGTTTTGCTGTGCGCGGGTGCCCTGATCAATTGGTTGGGCTTGGCCGAAGATTACGCGGAGCCGGTGCGCTATGTGGGCGTGGCCTGCATCGTCGCAGGCGCGCTGCTCATATGCGCTGCCATGTGCTGCTGGCTGCAGTCTCCGGCCCGGCAACCACAGAATGACCGCGCTACGCCTGATACCCATCAAGTGAGTATACTAATCTAAACTATTTTTGGGGTACAAATTGCGGTCATTGTATAGCAAAGTGTGGCATTTTAAATAATTAGCATGGTTTGAGAGCGAGTTAGTGTAGATGTGATAACAAGGTTAAATTTGGTTTTGTCTCAAAACCTCAATATAATTTAAATTGATGAACGGTACATTCGGTTCGTCCGACAAGAGAACTATTTGTGAAAACTATTTTTTTATGTCATGATGAGAAGCTATTACCACAGACCATTTACACAACTTTAGAAGAACATTTAAAAAATACCATTAGAATACCTATTGATTTTGCATTGTGCACATTACAGATTGACGACCCAATCCATGTGATTTCGATGCCGGATGAAGAGACGATGCAGCAGAAGCCGCCGGACTACGACACGGTGGCCGGCGCGCCGCCGACGTACGACGACGCCATCAAGCTGAACCCGGCGCGGCTGCTGCCGGCCACCAGCAGCGCGCCCCACGCGGACGCGCCGCCCATCCCCGGGCAGCTGGAGGCCGGGCCAGTCGTCCCCGTGCTGTTGCCGCCCGCGCCCGTGCCCAAGACGCCGCCGCCGCCGTACCGCGCGCCGCACGCCATCAGATGAAACGCGCGCGACCCGCAGGCGCTCCCTTAGATCGACTGCTGCCTCGTGTGACTTGTACATATTGTGGAGCGAGCGCAGTTGAGCATTTACGTGGCGACGCGTAGGTATAGATATAGTTGAAACGTTGCGGTATTATTTTATTATACGTCCATAAATATCCACGCGTGGAATCGTTTTAATTGTTTAATCGAATAATATTAGAATGTTGAGCTCGAGACCGACGCGTACTTATGTGATATTAAAATTGTTATTAATGATTAAACTAGTTACTTAATTTACCTACCTGCTGTATATATTTATAAGAGCGTGTACCTATTACCTCGTAAGAAAATTTTGTATTTATTTCTGTTAAAAGTTAAAACTACAAAAAAATGTTGGATGTTACGATTTCCATTTGTTAGAGTTTTTGAGGATGTACCTGTACGGGCTGTATGTAACGTAGAGAAATTCTTGCCCACTGGTTATGTAGAACGAGCATAGATCATATAATATACACCTGAATCGGGGGCGTAGCCGGGGGGGAGTTAAGGGGGTTGTTACTGTTACACTACTCGATAAACTACTTCCACATTTCAAAGCTTTTTTCTGTATATATCTTTTATAGATATCCTACATATATTTCATATAATAAGCCACTCATTTTATGTACTTTTAGTCACTTTACTTTCATGAACCCTCCCGCAACTAAAACCTGACTACGCCCGTTTCTCGAATAGAGTACGTTTGTGCCATTAACTTTTTGTTTTTAGCATATACCTACACGAATACATATGAAACATACCTACAATTACGGCACTATACTTCCTCTTACGTTCATAAAAATTATTTGCTCAATTTATAAAACATATTGTGTGTTCATTGTTCAGGACGGTATGTGGATAATTATATTTTTTCAATGACTAACTAACTCACTGTAAATGTTCGCTATATTTGACCTAACGTTATATAAGATATTCCACGTTCGATAAACAAAGACTACAATAAATTAGGCAATGGTAACAGTAGCCCTAGAGGCACTTATAATGTAATTAACACGACGTAGCTAGTGACTTGTGATAAAATATAATCTAATTAAAACTATTGATTAGAGTGGATGTATCTATATGAGATTTAACTGCAAAGTGATATCAATACTTAAAGAAGATTCCAACATATTTAGATAGAACTAGTGTTATAATTAATAATTTATCGCTCCATTTAATTTCCATTCTAGTCTTCAAGTAACGACTATAATAAACGACTTAATGTATTCACGGTGAAGAATAATGATTTGTATTTGTACAGGTTTTCATTGCACAACTTGAAACTAAATTTTATTTGTTTAATAATGTTGACAATCGAATTGTAATCGTTTTACAGGTACCTTAGACTTGATGAAATAACAATAGGTTATTAAATTGCAAACGATTGCAATATATTCATTGTTTAATACATTATTTTAATGTGGATTTTCGAAATTTCTTTTTTTTTACCAACAGTAGTTTTATCTTATACTGATATTAGATTTCTTATCGTTTATCCTTTAAATATCAAAATCGACATATCAAAACTGCAATTCTGGAGTTCAGTGCCTATCTTTCTTTATTTGTATTAAATCCTAATTGGAAAAAAAAAATCAAAAACTACTTAATTATTAATTATAAATCGCTTAAACTCCACGTGAGTAATCGAACCAAATATTGAACTCTTTGAGACTTAATATTGATTCATCTACTTAATAATAAAGACGCAATAAGACCCCGGTATCGTAATTAAGTCATGCGTTATAAAACAATTAAGAATGGGACCAATACGATGTACTTTTACGACTTTATAAAATTTTCTTTTTAAGTGTGCCAGGTAATCCTTGAAGATTTTTAATGCTGAAGTTGTGCATTTATTATTTGTACATTTTACAATGCTACGAAATTTGAGTGTACATACAAAATAAATGTTGTTCCAATTGTAAACATCTGTTTTTTATTTTTAATGAAACCTCTGGATTTCAATATATACTTACATACAATAATTAAGGTCTATTTATTGGGGAATACACCATTCTATAACATATTAAAAATCGTACCCAATACCCAATACCACTTCCCGCTCCCGTATTGCAAGAGATACTATCTAATAAGGTTATCTATCGCTTGTAATACCTATATTATTAATTAAGTATATGTAACTGTAAGTTAGTTTTATAAATTTCACTCCATTGTGAGAGATGGAGCAAAAATATCTGTCATAATTATTATGGACAGAGACTGTAACATTATCGCTGATATAGCAAAAGATAGACAAACTGATAAATTATTTTGTAATAAAGTATCATACTTCATTTGAATTCCACTGCCATCCTAACTAATATTATAAAATGGGTATCATTTAAGCTATCACCAATTTAATTAGTTTTGTGTTTCTTAAATAATAGGGTTTGTCCTCAAAATAGTAGATCTGTCACCAAAATGTAGTCACCAAACAATGCAAAATCATTTCCACAATAAATCACCTAAAATCCTGAGATATAAGGTCTAGTACCAAATAAATGTTTTTGTATGTATTATAATAGGTGTGTCCTAATAAGTATTTAAGCAAACTAATTTAAAGAGATCACCAATAAATCATATTATGTTACTAGAAAATTGCAATAAGTTCAAATAAAAAATTAGGGTTGTCATCATCGTTTCAACCAAAACATTCTGCTACTTAACTAGACTCCCAAGGTTCTAAATATCCACTGGTAGTATAAATTATGTTTAAATAATTTTTTTAGCAGAGCAGTAAATAAAACAATTAAAGTCAAAATAATCAATATTTATTGTTTAAAATAATTACCACTGAACAATCAGCGCTGGTTTAAAATAGCTGGCTTATGGCTAGCAGAATAGTAGATAAAACACTTAATTAAAGTTAAAATAATCAATATTTATTCTTAAAAATAATAACCACTGAATAATCAGCTTGTCGCGCCAATTTGTCTCCGCCAATTTGATCATTTTTTCATTAAAATTATAAATTGATGTATTAAATTGGTAACGAATACTATTAATTTATTATCTGAACGAAATAGAATGTTACTACTGTATTGGTGACAAATATCAAATAAAAAGGGGTTGCAGTCAGGGATCGATAATCGATTTATTTGGTGACAGATCTACCATTCTGAGCACAGAGCTATTATTTAAGTAACAAAACTGTTATTATAAGAACGAGAATGTTACTACTGTATTGGTGACAAAATATCAAATAAAAAGGAGTCGCAGTCAGGGATCGATAATCGATTTATTTGGTGACAGATCTACCATTCTGAGCACAGAGCTATTATTTAAGTAACAAAACTGTTATTATAAGAACGAAGTTTATATTCATGTAATGCAATATAATATTATTGGTTATCAATCTCTTATTTTACACATATATTAACATTAATTTGATAATTCATACCTGGGAACAATTTTTGTTTATCTGAGAACGAAAATATTTCGTGGTGATAGATCTATTTATTAGGTGATACAACTTAATGACAAATATAAATTTTGGTGATAGAAAATATAGTTCCCTTATAAAATATGTCAAAGCAACTATGTCCGTCTGTCTGTCTCTTCTTCACACCTCAACCACTAGGGCAGGTGACCCGGTTTTGGCCATTTTAAGAATTTTGTAGACTTTGAGGCTATATCATTTTACAGTTTTTGTTATCACGGACATATTTCTTGTAAAAAGTGATTAAATATATATAAATCTAGCCTAAAGATATATTTTTTTTCATAAGGATTCAATGGAAAAATAATCCTGTAGGAAAGAAAAATAAATGGGAGTTTGTGCCATTTTTGGCCAGATTTACCCTATTTCTGGCCATGTCATGTGCCAGTTCTGGCCATCATCAAATTCATCAAAAATAAAAAGCAGATAATTCAAAGTAATGAAAATAGTAGTTATATTTTCTTTATCGCTGTTTTTTGATGTATCGTAAACATGTTGTCCCTTTTCAGCTAACACAAGAGATCCTTTTGGAGCTAGAAAAAAAGCTGTTTCATCACAGTTCCAAACTCTCGCAGGGTTTTCTAGAATCTTTAAATTTTCATCACCGAGCAATGAAGAAATTTCTTGGAACCAGTTCCGAATTTTCTCTTCAGTTATTAAGGCACGAGCTTTATTAATATACTCGGCATGTTTTTGGCTCAAATCAGGATGTCTCGCCATAAATCCATCGATCCAGGATCTTGAAGGTCTATCATTTAAATAAGGTGTAGCAATTTTACCCTTCACAACAATTTTCTTAACAGAATCCAGTAAACCTTCCTTGTTAATAGGAAATCCAGCGCGAGCGCAATCTTTGATCCATATGACAAGTTCGTTTTCTATTTGTCTTCCAAGAACTGACTGGGGCCCTACATGTCCAGAAATTTCAGGTGCTTTTCCACAAATTTTGTGACGCAATGTCGTTCGAGGTACATTAAAATCTCTACTAGCAGTGGCAACGGGCATCCCATTCTTTATTGCGTTCAATGCTAATGATATTTTATGCGGTGAGTACTGGAACAATTTTCTTTTCACGACACCGATTTTTTTAGTATTTGGTTTCGATGGAGGCATTATAATTATTGTAACTCTGAAAATGAATAGATTACTTATATCAAAATAGCTTAGTAATTCAGTTGAAAAATCACGATAAAAACTAAATGGCCAAAAGTGGGGTTCTACGTGCACCACTTTTGGCTAGTCATGTGGCCAAAGATGGGAAAATTCATTCATTTTGGCTCCATTAGTGGCCACCTCTCATAACCTCACTTAATAAACAAATAGCGATAAAATAACATTAGTGTGTTATTAGACAGTGTATTCTTTATGAAGAATTAACATAAACATTAAAAAAATAAGAAGGATTTAAAAAATAACTTTGCAAGTTAGGTGTGAAAGGGATAAAAAAACATACAGGCGTCATTCAAGGTCATATTTTCTTGTTACAAGTTAATGTTCATACTGAAATCTCCAGTGTATTAGATATAAGCTTCTTGGTTATAACGATTTGAAGTTCTAAATGGCCACAAAGGGGTCGGTGGCCACAACCGGGTCACTTGCCCTATATAGTATAGCTTGAGACCTGAAAATTGTCATGGAATAGTTTTTATCCCGAAAATCCCACGGGAACGGGAACTATCAACTATGCGGTATTTACAAATATATCGAACTTTTTGTTCCATTTTGTAAGGCCAGCGTACAGCGTAGGCAAGGTTTTGGATAAAATTAAAAAAAAGAGAGGAATTTGTAAAATAAAATTATTTCACATTTGCTGGAGTCTATAATTTCTTAAAATATCTTTCAAACGTTATTGCTGACCTTTTTTGCAACTGAACCGACCATATTTAAAGATATTTTTCTATCTAAGCCACATGATCTCTTATGATAATAAATTTTAACAGTTCTACCTTAGAGTATATATTGTATACTACCTATAGAGTGCGAACAACGAAGTGGGAACAGTAGGCACAGGTGGGAACAACACGACGTTCCCGCCGCGAGCGCGTGTAGTCGTGCTTGAGTGCTATCGAAGTGCGTTTCTCTGGGGATTTTTTTCATATTTACGAATAAACATGGTGAAATGTGCAATTTGATCTTGCAAGAACGATACTAGATGAAACACAAAATTGAAATCCAGTATCACATTTCATCGGTAAGTCGATTGTTGTACTTCTTTTTATGAAAATAAATCTAGTATCGCGGGGGTGAAGGGGAAGTGGGAGGCGGACACGCGCGGGCTCGCGCGCGCACCCTTCGCGCCCCTCACTGCCGCCACGTCATCGTAGTGATGTGACTTGACCAACGCTGTACTCGATAGTTTACTAGAAGAACTATATTTTAATAAAGGTACATATTATTAATTATTTTACTTTAAAATTAAAAATCTTTTAAAAATGTATTACATATAAATAATTTTGTGGTGTGCTTTGTATGATGCACTTTCTAATATTATGAATGCGAATGCATTATATTGTAAATGTAAAGTATGTAATGTTACGATATATGGACCGCTAAATTGATTTTGAAGATTTTGGTAGGTATAGAATGTATAAAATTAAATAAAAAAAATATTAATATTATTTATTATTTCATTTTAAATTATTAATTATTATTTCTCATTTTAAAACATTATTATTATTGTTCGATTTATTAATAAAAAAATAGCACTAAACCCGATCTTTTATTTTATTAATTTTATTATTTAAGAAGTCCATACATTTTCCAATTAAACATATTTTTTTAAAGTACTTATAATTAATACAAGAAATATTCAAATGGACTAAACACACTTTATTCACTTGGCAAACAAATTCAAAATTACATATTCATACTTTATTCATACATTTCTTCTTTAATAACATATTGAACATAAAATTTACTTAAGATACATATTTATTTACATAACTTATCGACAGCTCAGCACGCAATTGATACCTACCCATCCCTATTTGTCACACACACATCTATATGTATAGTATCTATGGGCGTATTCAGAAAGAAAGCTTGAAACTTATAAGCGCTTATAAGCGCTTATCGGCGCTTATAAGCGCTGGTTACCCGCGCAGGAAAATATATGAACATGCGCTTATAAGTGCTGATAGGCGCCGACAAGTTCCAACAAGTTTCAACAAACTTGTCGGCGCCGATCAGCGCTTATAAGCGCATGTTCATATATTTTCCTGCGCGGGTTACCAGCGCTTATAAGCGCCGATAAGCGCTTATAAGCGCTTATAAGTTTCAAGCTTTCTTTCTGAATACGCCCTATAGCTCATCTGCCTACGATGCGCAATAGGCAATTTGTGCAATACTCGCACTCTATACTACTGTAATATATACTCTAAGAGTTCTACATTTAAACTACATATCGCCTTTGCGAAAATAAATATATCATCTGTGGTCATTATCGTCTATTGTCAATTGTCAGATGTCAAAATCAAATGGGTCAACAGCGGTGGTCAACAGTAAACACGGTGTTAAATCTTAATTGATTCCAACAACAAATTACTTAAACTAATTAACTAATATCTCACTCTGCTAATATTGCATTTACTATTGTACATAAAATACCAAAGAATAGGTATTGTCTGATATTAAAAGTGTGTATTTCACTTAAAATACATGAGAAATATGCCGGTAGAGTTGAACAGCCTAACCGAAGGTTGGTTGGAATTAGAGAGTGATCCGGGGTTATTTACATTACTGCTGGAAGATTTTGGTGTCAAGGGAGTTCAAGTTGAAGAAATCTATGATTTACACAAACCCTTGGAAAGTCCCGTTTATGGGTTTATATTTCTGTTTCGATGGATAGAAGAAAGACGTTCGCGACGGAAATTTGTAGAGCAAATCGAAAGTTTTGTTCGAGATGAAGAAATTATTAACAATATATTTTTTGCTCAACAAATGGTTCCCAATAGCTGTGCATCACATGCTTTATTATCAATATTATTGAACTGTCCTAACCTTCATTTGGGAGAGACATTAAGTAGATTGAAAGTATGTTTTATTTTAATTTAAATGCAATTAGCGATCACTATTCGATTGTATCTAATAAGAAAAAATTTTAGCACCACACGTTGGGTATGAATCCAGAAAACAAAGGTTGGGCGATTGGAAATACACCAGAACTTGCCTGTGCTCATAATTCACATGCTATTCCACAAGCTCGTAAGAAGACCGATAAAAATGCTGGTGTTCCAACAGGACGATTTACAGGTTGCTTATTATAACATAACTATTATATTATCTGTGGCTTAGTTAAATATTTAAAGTCATAATTTCCATAATTACATGGATAAAAAGCAATAAACTAATAATAATGTTATTATGGTGTTAATAAATTGTCACCATTCATTAATTGGTAGTTGTGTGTCTGTTATAAAATAAAACCAGCTATAAATAAACTTTATATAATTGTAGGAGAAGCATACCATTTTGTAAGTTTTGTGCCAATAAATGGTCATTTATTTGAGTTGGATGGGCTGAAACCATATCCAATGGATCATGGACCTTGGGAAGCTAATGAGGATTGGACGGAAAAGTTTAGAAGGGTCATGGTTGAACGGCTGGGCCGGGATGCTGGTGAACAGGTCCATGATATAAGGTATAACAAAATATACTGTCTCTAATGACTGTTTTAATATTTCTAATGAATACTTGGAAATTAGACTCACACACTACAAATTTTGTTAGCAAAGTTTTTTTATTACATTTCATTATATTATGTTCTTAACTCAATTAATTCTAATACTGAATGTAGTTAAAATGATGAGGATCACACTGTTGTCTTCAGGATAATTTTAATTTCTTATTACCCATGGAGGCAACACCACTCTTAAGTTGACAACCATAATTTTGTATATTTTGATTATTGCCTGTGCAGATAAACATTGTATAAACAAATTTAATTATTCGCTTTACAGATTTAATCTTATGGCAGTTGTTCCCGATAGAAGAATTGCCTTGACACAAAAACTGAATGCACTTGAAATGAATCAAAAGAGAATTAAAGAAGCCATTTCTAAAATAGGAAAACATTTGCGGCATTTGCTTTCAAAGCCAAGAGATTACAATGGTAAGGTTAATATTATTATAACTAATTGTGTGTAATATTATTTGTACAAGTTTATTAAAAACAAGGTTTAATCTCATAGAAAGATTCCTTGTAATAATTGCATTACATTTGCATTATATACCAAGAAAGATTAAATTTAAGTAGGTATAAATATAGTTTTTTTTTTCTTTTTTTGTTTTACAGAAGACTCAATACCACAGGACAATAGTGAGGAATTATCAAATGATACCTCTAACCAAGTCTCGGAAGATGCAATTATAAATGCATTAGATGCTATGGAGGCTCCATCTTTTGATCTAGACTATATTCAGCCTATCACCATTGAGATTGGTGTTTCGGATAGACCACAACAGGATAAAAGTATTAGTTTAGGTTAGTACCAATGAGGGTAGATGTAGAGTTTAAATGAGCAACACATGTGATAGCTAATAGATGAATGAATTCCTATAAAAATGTTAAATGGCTCAGTGTACACTCAGAAAACTTAGAATTTTCTGGAACAAAGCTGCAAAAATTTGGCACTATATGCAACCTATAACAAAATGCTTTTTCTTTAAAATAATTTGTCAATGATTGCAACCAATGCAAGTGTAACCAGATACAAGTGGTATTATTTTATGATTAAAAATCCATTTAAAATAAATCATTTGATTTTCAGCTGATCCTGTAGAGCAGACAGCTACTTGTAAATTTTTCACAATAAATGGTGAAAATCAAATATTGACGAATGTAAGTATCTCTTAATACTTCACTTGAATAAGATTTTAAATTCATACTTAAAATTAATATCATATAATATTAAATATTTCAGTTACATCCAACGTCGACTACAGCACTATTGAAAAGTAACAACATGCCCATAATCATGTGTTGTGAAGTAGCGCCGGAACAACCGTACAGATTTAGGAAGATACTCTTTACTCACGGGGAACTGAATGTGTTTCTGAGCAGCATTGTGAGCGAGATGCAGTCGTGTCAGCAGGCTCTGAACGACGAGAACGATAAACGGGATATGTATAAGGTAATTAATGTTTTCTAGAACAAATAAAAAACACGTGTGGCACTCGGGGACAGCCGCGGTAAAGCTATTGCATGCTATGCCTTCAAGCCACACCTCCGCGCCCGTCGGAGTGGGGAGCGTGAGGTTTTTCGTTACGCAATTTCCGGATTCGGTCCCCGCGCTCAAGGCCCGCGATAGAAGCTATGCAATAGCTTAAAAAATATTTGTCATCTTGTTATATTAGATATTCAATCCGCAATCACATTCTAAAAATATTTTTTGTGATAAATCACATAGCTGAGTAATGGTCACAAATACAACTTTAGTATATTAAGGCTTTAATAGAATTGCGTTATAGTCAGTTTCATATGGATAATATAGCCTCCCAGTATATATGCTAATAAGCAAAATATGTATATGTATTGTATATAAAATATACCATAACCCTAGAGTCCGGCCATTTGATGTACTTCAGAGAGGGAGAACGCCGTTCTGAGGGTGGCGTCGGGTTTCTGATTAACAAAGTACTCCTTGACAACATTATTGAGATTTCCAGCGTGTCATCACGGGTGGCATACCTGATCATCAAACTTACCAAAAGGTACAGCCTCAAGGTTGTGCAGGTTTATGCCCCCACATCGTCATATTCGGATGAAGACGTCGAAAATCTGTACGAAGATATCTCCAAAGCCTTACATAATACCAAAAAGGCACACTTTAATGTTGTCATGGGGGACTTTAATGCTAAAGTGGGAGTACAGACAGGCGGTGAATCTTCGATAGGGCCACACGGTTTTGGAAGCAGGAACCAAAGGGGACATATGTTGGTTAACTTTCTCGAAAAAGAGGGGCTCTTCTTGATGAATTCTTTCTTTAAGAAGCAGCCTCAAAGGAAGTGGACATGGCAGAGCCCCGATGGCAATACAAAAAACGAAATTGACTTTATCATGACGGACAAGAAGAGTATATTCAGAGATGTTTCTGTTATCACAAGGTTCAAAACTGGTAGTGATCACCGATATTTGAGAGGCTCTCTGAATATCAATTGCGCAATAGAACGAAAAAGATTGATAAAGTCAACTGTTAGGCCAAATCTACTCCAAACGAACGTTGAACCCGAGAAATTCCAGGTTATCCTGCAAAACAGATTTGCAGCATTGGAAACCACGGATGACATCGATCGGAAACTCGAACAAATCATTAATGTCCTTGGGGACGAAGGCGCAACCTTCTTTAAAAGAAAGCAAACCGGGAAAAGCTCAAAGCTTTCGAGTGAGACTTTGGCATTATTGAACAAGCGACGTGATAACCCCCCATCAGTTTTGTCAGAACAACGGACGCTCAATAAGCAAATAAACAAGATGGTACGACGTGACCTTAGATCTTCCAATACTCTTGCAATTCAACAAGCAATTGAGCTAAATCGAGGATCTAAAGTTTTCACTCAAACCCTGCATAGAAGTCACCTGACAAAATTGACCACATCAACAGGGAACGTTGTTGCATCGGGGCCGGAAATTCTCTCGGAAGTTAAAGACTTTTATAGCCGCCTATATGCTTCACAAGCGCCCCAGTCCAAACCGACTAATGAAGACCCAAGAGCCACCTTGACACGTCATTATACTGAAGACCTGCCTGACATAAGCGTACATGAACTTGTGTTGGCTCTCGGACAACTTAAAAATGGAAAGGCCGCAGGAGACGACGGAATAACAACGGAACTCTTAAAAGCCGGTGGGGCTCCGGTCCTAAATGAACTTGTGGATCTGTTTAATTCCGTCCTCTTTAATGGGAGAACTCCACAGGCGTGGAGCAACAGTGTTGTCGTACTGTTCCATAAAAAAGGTAATAAAACCCTTCTAAAGAACTATCGCCCAATTTCACTGTTGAGCCACGTTTACAAGTTGTTTTCGAGGGTCATCACAAACCGCCTTGCTCGCCGACTCGACGAATTTCAACCTCCAGAACAGGCCGGGTTTCGATGTGGTTATAGCACCATAGATCACATCCACACTGTGCGGCAGATTGTGCAGAAGACCGAAGAGTACAATCAGCCCCTTTGTCTCGCTTTTGTGGACTATGAGAAGGCTTTTGACTGCATCGAAACGTGGTCTGTTCTCGAATCCTTGCAGCGGTGTCAGGTCGATTGGCGATACATACAAGTGTTGAGATCACTCTATAATTCTGCAACGATGACCGTTCAAATTCAGAATCGGCGTACTGAGCATATCCATCTACGGCGAGGTGTGAGACAAGGTGATGTTATCTCACCGAAATTGTTCACAACCGCGTTGGAGGATATGTTCAAGACGCTGAACTGGATGGAAAGGGGTATTAACATTAATGGTAAATACATCTCACACTTGCGTTTTGCTGACGATATCGTGATAATGGCCGAATCACTGCATGACCTGCAAGAAATGCTGAGCGACCTCGCTAATTCATCCCAGCGCATCGGTCTCCGCATGAACATTGATAAAACTAAGATCATGTATAACGATCACATTACACCGGAACCGATCACTGTTCATGGGGCGACTCTTGAAGTTGTTCAGGAATACAATTACCTGGGACAAACGCTCCAATTGGGAAGGAACAACTTTGAGAAGGAAATTAACAGACGGATACAGTTGGGTTGGGCAGCATTCGGAAAACTTCGCCGAATATTAACGTCATCGATACCCCAGTGCTTGAAGACGAAAGTCTACAACCAGTGCGTCCTACCAGTGCTGACCTACGGAGCCGAGACGTGGACACTCACAGTTCGACTGGTCCACCAACTCAAAGTCACTCAGCGTGCTATGGAAAGAGCTATGCTCGGTATTTCTCTAAGGGATAAAATCCGGAACGAAGTCATTCGACAGAGAACTAAGGTTATCGACATAGCTCACCGGATTAGTAAGCTGAAGTGGCAGTGGGCTGGTCATATTTGCCGCAGGACGGATAACCGCTGGGGCACCCGTGTTGTAGAGTGGAGACCGCGTCTCGGCAAACGTAGTGTAGGACGCCCCATGACACGATGGAGCGATGACTTGCGTAAGATAAGCGTGCCTCTTGACCAAAGACAAAAAATGTTGTGTGGTTTTATGAAACCACGGTAAAAGTGAAACTGTTCGAACGGTTCCGAACACTGCTTTGTGTAGCGCATGTCGCGTGTCGGTCGGCTGCCGAGTAGGTATACCTACTCGGCAGCCGCGATACACGCGACATGCGCTACACAGACCAAAAAGTTTGAGACGATGTAATAAAAGTTTCACTTTAATAAAACAACTTTATATAATATGTATATTTTTAATTTTAATATTAAATGTTATTTTTTTAACCTATATTACAGGTGGACGACTGCCGGCGGACGCACAACTACGACGAGTTCATATGTACATTTCTATCGATGTTGGCGGAGCGCGGCGTGCTTGCGGAGCTGGTCGCGGCACAGCTGGAACGTGGTCGATCGCCTCGCGTGCGTCGTCGCCGGCCCCGGCCCCGCCCCCGAGCTAGACCACGCCCACGACCGCGTGCTAGGAAGTAGCTGATTGGTGGAATCTCGCTGCGTATTGTGTTCCGAGCGAAACCACGCCCACGTCCGCGCGCGACTGTTTAGCTGATTGGTGGAATCTCGCTACGTATTGTGCGTCGAGTGAGACCCCGTCCACGTCCGCGCGCGACGGTTTAGCTGATTGGTGGAATCTCGCTGCGTATTGTGCGCCGAGCGAGACCCGCCCACGTCCGCACGCTACGAAGTAGCTGATTGGTGGATGCCTCTAGCACGTAACGCGCGCGTGTATGTAGCTGATTGGTGAACGCTTATGACAAGTACCCGGCCTCACGAAGCCCCGCCCACGATAGTACGCGTTAAAAAGGGAGACATATTTAGAATTTGAATATGTGAAATATAACTTCCTATTAGGAATCTAGTGCTCCATCAATTCTCTACTATACTCTCAATGTAACGATATTGATTAATAATATTTAAAAAGTAATAATGTGAAGATAGCGCTTGCGTATTTTTTTTAATATTTTAATAATAGATGGGCCATCTATATACTTAAAAATTAAAATCACACTTACCTTGTATCCAATTTTTTTTAATCTATACACCGACACAGATAAAAGATAACACTTAACTTTAAGCTCAGTTATGGTTCTAGGATTAAAATTGTGACAAGTCTCTTATAATATTCACCATTACATCAAAATTTTCCGCCTTAATTTATCATCTTTATTTTTTAATTTATAAGTATTATATAAATAGTTTTTATTTATCTTAGTTATAGACTTTTACACTTGTATATAAAATGCTGTTTCTTTTTTCCATTTGAAAAAATTCATTTGTGCTTGTCTATGGTAGATATTTTCATTGTATCAAATAGTCTTGTGTGTATTTTTTTTGTAAACTAAGGACACTATTACCCTAGATTTGTAAAGGATAAAAATATGTGCCGCCATCTACAAAGGTAGAACGGAATATTTTTCTTTTTACTGTTTATGAATATACTTGTTTTTTATGTATACGTTTTTATACAACATACAGTATATTGTATGATAAAATGTTTGTTATTTATGAATAAATATTATACCTAGAGATAAAAGGTGTTTTTCTTTTACTTCTCAACCATTCCTTGACTTGCATAAGCATTCTCAACTGTGCTAATTCATCGTTACGCAATTTATAAAAAAATAATTTATCAATAGCACACTTAGCTCAGTGTATTTTTACTGTCAAAAAGTAGCGATTAAAGTATCTGACCATTCGAGTTACTAGGTGGACTCTTCGAATGCATAGGTACTTTTTTTCGAATCCATAGCCGCATAAATTCGATCACATGTGAGTAGTGTAGTCACTTTTCGCCTAGATAACTAGTACGTATCTCGGACCATTGCCATTAATGGAAAGCTCCCTCGAATTTGACCTGGAATAAACTATTAGTCTTGATAATAGTAAGATTACTTGTCTATCACTTTTCTATCGCTTGCACTTCTATCAATGTGGGAAAGAACTTAGCAATATAATAAAGTTTATTGGACTCAGAAATACAAACAAGGAATCATTCTAATTTGCAGGTAGCAGATCTAATTTGCAGGTACATACATACATTTTGTTACAACCAAAGTTTAAACAATGACCCCTATGCTAGGTTAAACCTGTGTTATAGCCTATAGGGGTCATTCATACATAATACATTATTATATTTAGGTATATGTACTTTACAATCTTCATACAATACCTACATAAGTGCAGGCAATCCATTCCATCTTTTTCATAAACAATCTTCCCAGAGGAATATAATTTAAATTTATTATACCTGTTTATATATTATTAAAGGGTAGACTGAATAGACCCTTTAGGTGTGTAATATCTTTAGGTGTGCCCTTTCATAGATTGCATTACTGCTAACCATAGATAGGGTGACAGTAGATATGGCAAAGCGCAGCGCGGCGCTTTTTTCCTTAGAGCATTATTTTTTCCGAAGTGTCTAGTCGTCCGCTAAACGGATGAATAAAATAAATTAGTCGTCCGATTACCGGATGAATAAAATAATTTAATCGTCCGATTACCGGATGAATAAAATAATTTAATCGTCCGATTATTCGGATTACTAGATAACCTTTTAACACTAAAGCTAGATGGGTTGGACTAAAGCAAAGGGGGCGCGGGACTTAAAAAATTTTTGATGGAGTTGGTGTCATTATAACACCTATTTATTATTGTTTTATCGTAAAGATTACGCTAATATAAGCATGTTTTATAGGAACAACTTTTCTCTAAAATCAAAAATGGCCGAGATATTCGCCCTCAATTCGTTAGGTTAGGTTTAGGTTAGGTTAGTCTTTAGGTTAGGTTAGGTTAGGTTTCTTAAAAAAAAAACTACACAGAAATAGGAGCCCCGCGAAGCGGGGCTCCGTCGACGCGCAAAAAAAAATCAAGTTTAGGCTAGGTTAGCCGTTAGGTTAGGTTAGGTTAGGTTTCTTAAAAAAAAAAACTACACAGAAATAGGAGCCCCGCGAAGCGGGGCTCCGTCGACGCGCAAAAAAAAATCAAGTTTAGGTTAAGTTAGCCGTTAGGTTAGGTTAGGTTAGGTTTCTTAAAAAAAAAGCTACACAGAAATAGGAGCCCCGCAAAGCGGGGCTCCGTCAACGCGCAAAAAAAAATCAAGTTTAGGTTAGGTTAGCCGTTACGTTAGGTTAGGTTAGGTTTCTTAAAAAAATAAACTACACAGAAATAGGAGCCCCGCGAAGCAGGGCTCCGTAGACGCGCAAAAAAAAATCAAGTTTAGGTTAGGTTAGCCGTTAGGTTAGGTTAGGTTAGGTTTCTTAAAAAAAAAACTACACAGAAATAGGAGCCCCGCGAAGCGGGGCTCCGTCCGCGTCGACGCGCAAAAAAAAATCAAATACCTACGTGTGCCCTCCTCCCCCCTCTCCTCCCCCCACAAAAAACCTATAATACGTGCGGCAGTTCTCTAAAGAAACCCCGATAACCTAACTATATAGATAAATAGATGTTATCGGACGATTAAATTATTTTATTCATCCGGTAATCGGACGACTAATTTATTTTATTCATCCGTTTAGCGGACGACTAGCGCTGTCCTATTTTTTCATTAACAAACTATTGTCGCCATTGTCCTCATTGAAATAACATTGAAAAAAGCGCAGCGCCGAGCGCGCTACTCTTCGCATGTGACGTTTCGATGCTCCCCGAAATAAATTGTTGTTATTTGATTTCGAATTTTATTTTAATGAGATCAATGTCAATTATAGTTTGACAATGGAAAATGCGCGGCGCTGCGCCTCGCCGTATCTGCGCCGGGCCTTACATTATAATTAATCATGGCAAGTCTTTTTTAGACACATGAAATGATATTTTGTATGTGTACATGCATCAAAACTCAATATCTATGGTACATTTTTTCACTGTATAAAATCATAGAAGCAATTGAATGTTCAATATTGTATGATGTGTCGGTATTTCAGTAAATATTTTATCAATATATGTAATTAATCAGATTTTGTTTCCACATTTAAAATAAACCTTTGAGAGTATACAATATAATTAATTAACTTATTGCATTGAAGCATTAATTGCAGTTGCATGATTATTATACTCCAGATTAATGTACTCTGTTATTTGTAATGTGTTAGTACTCATTCATCTCCAGTAGTATTGGGAAGAATAGGGATAAAAATTAAAACAAGTCTAAATTAAAAACGAACTTTATTAGTGAACTACGAACAGCGTCGTATTTACATGATCGTTATATTGTTAAAGAAATGTAACAACAACAACATCATTATTGTAAGTTTAGGCACGTATCGTATCGACCAACACCTTATATTATATAACATCTATCTTCGGAACAAGGTAATATAACCATAGGATTGTGAACACCAATACAAACTTACTTATTGCACCAGAATGCGATGCGCATCGCTATAATTCGGCTCTAAAACCTACGCAATGTACCGTCACTTGTACCTCACTATTGTGATCCAAAACTTACATCCCGCATTTGATGACAATTAAACAATATTTAATGTTAGTTGGCAGAGTCTCATAATTATTGATAAAAAAAAAATCAAAACTAAAATAAAGCATAAAAAACGTAAACAGAAAAAACAACTTTCAAGGAAATATTTAACAGCATACATAATTGCAAAATTTTGTGCTCGAAATTTTATACATTTATTTCGCTCGAGTTGGAAAACGTAACATATAAAAATACATTATAGTATACAGGGCATCATCGTTCTATACGATTTTTATTAAAATTCATTGACATACTAAGTGCTTACATTCATATCTCGAGAAAGACGATAATCATAACACACAGATATATGAATAATTTGAAGAATAAAACATTTTCATCATTTTACAGTTCTAAAATTGTATTTGACATTTCATTAAAATTTCATAATCATAGTAAAGCGTAATTTGATAGGCAAAAGCTCCATTGCTTCGACAAGGCAAGTCACTCGATGATTCGACACCATATCACAGTCTAACAGAAACATTAATAAAAAAACTTACTTTCACTACACATATGGCACTAACTACGCTAAAATCAGAGAACTAAAGACGAATCGTTAAGGCAGTATTTAATCGGCGCTTTATCACAAGTACCCTTGCTTATCCGTAGCAACAAAACTTCGATTTCACATTCTAGGGGAGCCGTTTCCGAGACCTGTTACATTTCAATGACAATATATTCAATCCTCTACCAACTATCGGTACTCCAACAATATACCTTTACCCACAATCGAATAAGACAATTATTGCTCGTCGTTAACAATCGATAAACCATCGTATAATAATTGATATCAGATAAATTGGCAGTAGCACCAGTATAGCATTACAGCGACGCGCACTCTCGGGATCACAACCAAAACTTACTGCTATTATCACTACATAAATTGCACTACTTGTGGGCGACCGTGATTGCAAGGAGGCGTCGAAATACGAAATAAATCCACGATTACCGCCGATCGAACCGAATATAACGCTCATGCATAGACACTATTGCGCATTGCGAGAATTTATAAAATAACACTTAATTAATATTTGATCAAAATAATTTTCTCAAAATTTGTCTAACAAAAAAAAACCTACATCAAACCTTAGCACACTATTCACTACAGCATACATTCATAGATAATAAGGAACAATATCATCAATCGATAAAATTAAAGGGCTCGAAAGTTGTGCATTCATTTCAACGGACTCTGGACGACTTCATAGAAAATACCTAGTTTTAAAAGTTATACATATTTCAGAAAATACCATATACCTTTGAATTTTAAAGTTTACTGGAGGTATTAACAATTTTCTTCAATCATACTGCATTGGGCACACCTCTGAACTAAGTACGATACA
Organism: Colias behrii; assembly: GCA_029959065.1. Lineage (NCBI taxonomy): Eukaryota > Metazoa > Arthropoda > Insecta > Lepidoptera > Pieridae > Colias > Colias behrii. Next base: position 5,773,586 of record JARWMC010000013.1, read on the forward strand.
TATTTAAAATTCCATCAACAACATTAATATAGATCATAGGATTCATTTCAATTGATAAGTCAAATAGCTTTAAAGTTACAGTAGTAACGACTATAATATTAGTAACTATATTCTATGTCTAAATGAGTGAGCATATTTGTAAATAGACGACCACACCACTATATATTCATTAACCATAACATTTTAGAAGTAGTTTAAACATAAAAATAATATTTTAAAAATATTTTTTGTATTGACCAAGCGTTTATTTCCAAATAAATGCATATAATATGCAAAAAATACTTTAACACTTGGCTCTAATTCGTTTAACCCGTGACACGTTCTACGCACAATATTTGTGTCGTAACGCAAATTGTACTGTAGCGTACTGCGCACAAACTCTGTGCCTAACGCGGCCCGTGACATTGAAGGCCATCTGTAGTGAATTACAAGTGAATGTTTCCAGTATAAAAAATATTTCTCTATGCCTTAAACATTTATAATTCGAATCGACACGACTCCGAGACAGGCAATAGAGACCAAAACCACAAAATAAAAAAAAAAAGTGAATCATTGATTGAGTTGCGTCATCGGCCATAGTTTGTGACATTTGTCTTGTTCAACGAATATTTGGATTGTGAATTATGCCGAGAGGAATAATTAGATGAGTGATAATTGAGACGTATATTACTGGAAATTTTACGTAGAATACGTTTATGATATTGGTTTTAGGGATATTTGAAGAATACTCAGTGAAAAAGTGTCTCAACTTTTCAGTGCGGAAGACGCAAAATGGCGCTTTTTTTCTTGTTTGTGAATAATGGAGATTTGTTATTATTCATAGTGAAATACGTTGTGTTAAATGTGTGAAAATATAAGTGAATGTATTTGGCAATCGTGTAGTGATATGAAAACGTGAATATGATCATTTGATGACTCAGCATTATCATGTAAGTGGTTAGTATGTAAGCAATTAAAATTAAAACAAAAGAAAATCATTTTTTTATAATTTTATAGAAAAAATATATCGTCATGATTACATTTTTATGCTATAACTAGTTTCTTCCTCTTTCCAAAAATATATAATACATGGCATATAATTATAGAACAATAGGGTAAATAAAATTTTCAAACTCGGTAGTCATAAAAAAGCTAGATTTCGTGAACTCCCTTGACACTATCGGGATCGGTGCCGGCTGTGCGCCAGACGCGTGATAGGTTAAAGACTACATAATTTTTTATTGCACTTTTTGTATATCCAAAACAAAATCCCGCGTCATTCATTCCCAATTCGTTCACTCATTGAGGCATAGACAAGCACAGAGTGCACAACTCTCGCGCCCATAGACAATACAAAATAACGGGGTGTCTATGGCTATGTGGCCCCGCTACGTTCAACTGTCGGCACGTTTGGGCGCGTCGCTCTTGTCCGACTCGTTCAGCGCGCTCGGTATCGGCAGGTCCTTCAACTGTCTTTTCTCTATCTCCGCTTTGAACTGCTCTATGTCTTGGGGACTGTGAATGAAAATGAGTAATTTTATTTTTATTGTGATAAATTGCAAAGCTGCATCATGTAACAAAATTGAACGAATTTTTAGTCACGTTTATAACTTAACAATTGGCACAATCTTGATGAATATTTCTGTGATATTTTTAGTATTTTTTTTTACTGTAAGCGTTGGTTTCACAGCTTCCTAATATGTTTAACTTAACTGTCAGTTAAAATGACACATTTCTAGGGAAATTCTTTTAAGTAAGAATTTTCAACAAAGGATACAGATTACATTTATTACAGCTTATTTAAATACATGGTCTACTGCACCTTCAATGACAGGAAATTATAGCGTTCAATTTTAATTTCATATTCAATTACAATTCGTCATATTCATTCACTATTTATGCAACGTTGTAACCTGTATAATATATAATTATAATAATAATATTATAAATGCGAAAGTTTGTGAGGATGTGTGTGTGTTTGTTACTCTTTCACGCAAATTCTACTGAACCGATTACAATGAAATTTAGCACACATATAGAGGGTAACTTGGATTAACACATAGGATAGGTTTTATGGAAATCCCACGGGAACGGGAATTATGCGGGTTTTCCTTTGAAAACGCGGGCGAAGCCGCGGGCGGAAATCTAGTCTTGTATAACTATAAATTTCCAAAAATTGAATCGTCCACTCACCTAATCTGCACGAAGAGTATCCCATTGATCAGGTTGAGCATGTCGATGACGGAGGCCATGGCGGGCGGCTGGATGTGTACGGGCGGGCGCGGGGCGAGCGGCTTGCCGCACTCCGCCAGCCGCTTCTGCACCACCACCGCCTGCTGCGTCAGGTGCCGCAGGCACTCGGACGACTCGCGCGTCTTCTCGTGTTTCTCGCCCAGCTACAGGTGACAAACCGTTTTAATACGCATTAATTGTTCACCCTGGGTACTTTTTAACACGCTTTTATTTGCTTCATTTGTAAATATTAGCTCGATTTTGACCCACTTTAAACAAACTTTGTACACTTATCGAGGATCGGTGATAATGCAATAATTTCACGAGTTTAAGCGTGTTTTTTAGGTTTTTTTTTTAGCTAAGTACATACATTAATTTTGTTACTTTTGCATATTTTAAAATCAAGCGGACAATTCCAACAAACTAAATATCATTAAAAAAAATTTTGTTTTATAAGTGGTCTAAAAATGTATTCTGAATAATCAATTCTAGACGTATATTAAGGGTGTCTGCGGACGACTTGCCACAGTGTACTCACCAGCGTCTTGTAAATGGTGTAGGTCTCCTTCTCGTGCGCGAGCGCCGCGCGGAAGTCGGCGAGGCAGGAGAGCGTGCGCGCGAGCAGGTGCCGCGCCACCGCCGCCTTCAGCGAGCGCCCGCCGTGCGTCGCGCTCGTCACCGCTAGGGCGCGCTCCGCGAACCGCAGCGACAGCTCGTACTCGCCCACCGCGTGCAGGATCAGCGCTATGTTGCTCTGTGGGTAGAGATAGAGAGAGTATATACGTGCTGTGTTCTATGGAGTGATTGAATATAGAGCCGTTTTGCTTTATATGGTAGAGATAAATGTACATGAGCGCTGTTTTTTGTAGAGTTGCTTCAATGTAGAGCTGTGTTGTTCTACTGGTCAGAGATATGTGAAGAGCATTCAAAATTCAGTTTAACCAAATATTGCCACATTATTGAATTTTAGTCTTAGTGTAATTTAAAGACTGAGATATGTTTGTGTAATATTTTACTTTATCTGTAAATTGTATAAAATACTAATTTCATCTTCAAAAATTACACAGCAAAAAATTAAAATATACATACATCAAGGAGAGCCATCTCCGGATGGTTTTCACCGCAAATCAGCAAGGCGAGGTAACGCGCGCGGTACAAGAGCTTCAGCGCTGTGCTCACTTGCCCGTTTGCGAAGCAGTATAACGCCAAGTGAGACTGAAAAAAACATTAATCTTATATTATAACATATTTTTGAGTTAAATTCATTTTTTATTTATCGAGTATATCTCTTGTGTATTTTTTCATTTGATCAAAATGCCTTATCTCTAGGTGTAATGAATGTTTGGTGTTTACCAAACACACTGGTACGCTATCGCATCATTATGCTCTCTGATCTGTGATCTCGCAGACACTGCGCTATCTCAACATACAAAACCATACCCAAAACAAAAGTAACTCAAACTTACATATTCCGTTATAGTATACGGGTGGTCGATGCCGTTAACACGTTCGGACATAAGCACCGCCTTCTGTTGATACGCCATTGCGTCTCTATGCTCCCCGGTCACATAGCACAGACGGGCTACCATACGCAAACACTGCGCTATCTCGCTATACATAACGCTACACCAAAAAAAAATCAACAAAAACTCACATATTCCGTGATAGTGTACGGATGGTCGATGCCATTAACACGTTCCGACATAAGCACCGCCTTCTGCTGGTACGCCATTGCGTCTCTATGTTCCCCGGTCACATAGCACAGACGGGCTACCATACGCAAGCACTGTGCTATCTCTCCATGCATAGCTCCATATACGTTGTTGAGAAGGTTTAGAGCTTCGCCGATGAGCTCGTGGCCTTCAGATACGGCGCCCGCTTGGATCTTGTTCTGGCCGGTTGTGTAGAAGTTGTACGCGTCTGAGGCCTTGAATAAATATTTTGAATTATTAAATATGTACTTATTGGAAAAATAATTTTTGATTTGATATTTAGTTTAGTATCATTCAAGTGCTCTTTATCAGTTACAAAAAAAAACACATCTTATTTGAAATAGAATTCTTAATAATTGAAAAATATATCACTTACTCTTGGGTTGATATGTTTGACAACTGGGAATATATTCATAATATCAGCTGAAGAAAATGTAGTCTTGTTTTTATTGTCGAAGTCATATTCTCTAAGCATAATTTGCAAGCCAACTTTAAGTGCGAATGACCTAAAGTGAATAAACGAAATAGTTAAACATTGAACAAATTATAAATTTGAAAAGTATGTATCTCATTTGCAAGAATTTACCTGAGCAGAGAAATTTTTTGTAGACCATGCTTCTCTATAACTGCATCCATATTATCAGCATTCAATTCATATCCCCAGTAAGCCTGTGAAAAAACGGATTTAACTTATAGTAATTATTGATTATCTATTCGTCAATTAGCCTCTTTAACTGTTTATGTACTTGAGCGACTACCGCTACATAAGATTTTTTATGAAAATTAAGGCCAAATGTTGGTGTATTACAGGTAGGTCATATCAATTAAAAGCTAATAAAAGCATCGTATGTGACCCTGCGTTTCTCCTAGCAGTCATATCCTACTCGCACACAAAAAAACTCTCGTGATGCTCTCACGTACCTTTAGCTCCTGTTTAATCTGCGCGAACAGCGTCTTTGGCGTCAGGTTCTGCCAATCCGGTGAGGGGGAGGCGGGCGAGGGGGGAGACGCGTGTCGAGCGCGTCTGGCGCGGCGCCCACGTGGTCTGGTGGAGCGGGCCGCGGCGGGGGCTTCTATAGCAGATGCTACGGGGGAACCGCACGCACCCAGCAGACAGTTCAGGAAGTGGGAGACGGCCGCGCCCGTGCACATCGCCTCGCAGCCCTGGACAAGAAACGTTTATTTTAATTAATTTGGTCTAGAAACTGATTTTTTTTTATATTCACTTTTTTCATTCCAATAAGATATTGGATCGAACAAAAACAGTGACCTACTTAAAAATATGTATGGTTACTGTATAGCATGTGATTTTTTTAACTTTACAAAAAAGTAACTCAGGTAAGAAGTTATTTGATAATGTCTATTCTCTGTGCATATTTTGACTGATTTTTTCCGATACTTGTATCAAACACTTGATTTACCTAACCTTGAACATGAACACAAACATTAGTGAACAAAACCGCTTTTCTAACAATTTAGATTATAAAAACAAACATAATATTACCTGCAAATAAGTTGTATAAACGTGTTTAGCAGCACGCAGTATAAGCTCAGCGACGGCAATAGCGTGCAAGTAGCTGAGCGAAGCGTGCGGCCTCAATGCGACGGCCACGCGTCCGAGGTAGCGCACGTTGATACCACGTGCGTGTAGTGCTTCAGTCAGGCCCGCGCCGTCCATGGGTGCGGACGTGTGCTCGAGGCATTCGCGTACCTGTGGAGATAATGAGTAATTAGCTAAAAACTTATTCAAAAATGACAAAATAAAGGTCCTCAGGGATTTTTCCTTTTAATAACAAGTGCCAATTGCCCAAGTGACTATGGCACTTGGTATCGCAATCAAACTTATTGTGTCAAGATGAAATATAGCTCAATTTAAAGCTTGATGTTAGTACTTTTAGAAACGATTTAAGTTTTTATGTAAATAAGCCGCAGTTCGCGACAATAAAAATAAAACAATAGTTTTATTCAACACTTCAAAAAAATACTTTATCGAGTTTAAACTAACGATGAACGTTAAGTTTTACATTTATTACATAGGTAATATTTTAATTTACAAGACAAATGTGAAAAGTAAATTGTAATAAACATTATTTCAAAATAAATAACGTCGAACAATGCGTCGAACACATTCATTCAACATTCATTTCAAATAGAAACTATGACATATGACGCAGGACGCTTGCAAGAGAGATAGATATATGTGTCAAAACAAAAACTTTTACTTTTATTTCTATTTATTCGGTATAATTACGACTTAATAGGGATAAATATGATCATTATAAATACAAATAGGAATTAACAATATCACGAACACGTGACACAACTAGTATTTTACCGATTCCATACGTGGTCATACATGTTTCAAAAGACAAACTTTTACTATTATTTCAAATTATCCGGTATAATTAAGACTTAATATTGATACATATGATCATTATAAATACAAATAGGAATTAACAATATCACGAATACGTGGCACAATTGAAATTTTACCGATACCACCCGTGGTCATTCTCCTTTACTTACAATACGTACAATAACAAGGTACTTATATAAACTATTTTTTAATCTTTTTAGGAACAATTAGTAAGACTTCATAGAATTGTCAATTTTACATAAATTATTATATCTATATATATAAAAGAAAGTCGTGTTAGTTACTCCACTTATAACTCAAGAACGGCTGAACCGATTTAGCTGAAAATTGGCAGGGTGGTAGTTTAGAGCCAGGAGAAGGACATAGGATACTAAATATGTACCACGGGCGAAGCCGGGGCGGACCACTACTTATTTAAAAAATCCAAACTCACGAAAGCAGGAATCTGTGTGGTAAGCAAGAAAGCAGCAGCCTCCTTGACCAGATGCCGCTGTTTAGCAAGCTGTTCCGGTGAGGCCGCGTGTTTGATGCCCGGCGAGTACACGTCGGGGTTAAAGCGGACATCGAATTCTGACTCCTTCAAAGAGGCCACTGCACGAGCTGCTGCAGCCACCACTGCGCGTGAACGTTCACCAGCTAAGACAGAAAAAAAAATCACTTATTTGGGGTGCAATGTCTTTGAAGAACTCCATAAAAAATGCTAAATGATATATAAAAAAAAATATTAACTGGATTATTTGAACATAAAATAAGAAGACTTGCATACTTTCTAAATAATTCAAATTGGAACTAAAATTGTAATGAAAATAACTGAAGCTTACTATCGTTTTCCTGTTTCTCTCCACTGCAAATAGAATCTGTAATACTTTCAACTATTTTCTTTGCAACATCTGTATCGATTTCGGAAAGGTTCTCATTAAGAAGCAAATCTTCGCCATCTTTTTCCGCATCTTTTTTAGCTTCCTTTTCAACTTTCTCAACCTTCTCAATCTTTTCAACCGTTTCTGTCTTTGGAACCTTTTCTGCCTTTTCAACCTTTTCTACCTTTTCCGTCTTTTCAACCTTTTCTGTCTTTTCTGTCTTTTCAGCCTTCTCTTCTTTCTTAGCCTTCTTATCCTTAGCATCCTTTCCTTTTTTATCCTTCGTTTCCTTCTCCTGACTCTTAGTGTCTCTCTTTTCTTTTACAGTCTCAGCTACAGCCTCTTTCTTTTCAGATTCTTTATTTGCCTCAATGGATTTCTGTTCTGTGGCCTTGCTACGTTTCGCACTTAACTGTTGTAAATGGAACGCCGCATAGCGAATAAACATGAAATAACGAGCCCTGTAATGTAAAATAAAATATATTATCCGAATTTTTCGCAAATACTTTAAAAATAAAAATATAACGAAAACTTTATGTACACAAAATATGTACATTAAAATCCACTTCATACTCACTCAACAAAACTATCCACCAATTCCTGTCTAAGGCAACATAATTTGTGCTTATGAATAATTGGGAATCCCATCGATTTTATGTCCTCTCTCAGATCATCGTCTTGCACTACAAAAGAAAAAAACCCATTATGAAAACAACTCATTGCCAGTGGCTTAAAAATATACAAAATGTTCATAAGAGAATTAATTACGCAAACTTACACTGCAAGAAGTTAACATCTGGTGGGAAGGTGCGCAATAAATCGAGGATGTAATGGCGGCCATCATTGCCGATGATACCCTTGCATTCTACACTAGAGCACAGTTCTACTGTTTCACCGTTCGCGCTGATCACTGAGTGCGGCATTATCTTCAGTTGCTGGCCTGCTTTACTGAGCTGTTACAAATTTGTAATGTTTTATTATGTGTGTAAATTAGGATTTTTTTTACGGGGCGAACAGTGAGACGTAATAAAAATAAAACTGCTACTTAATCCAGAAATAATGATCGATAGAAATTTTGTACTTTGGTACTCGTGTTTCGATCATCGATTCACAATTAATAATAATTAATTATAATATTCTGTCATAAAAAACAAAGTGAACCAAAGTGTATTAACAAGCGGATCAAAGTTACAACTTTCCAAGTGAAGCAAAATAAAATATCCCCAACTCACCAGCTCCATATACTTCGGATGGGACAGCACCGTGGTCCCAAAGTCAATACTGCCGTACACAACACTTTGCTCTTGCTCCTTCTCCAGTATCCCCGGTATGATGGACTGTGCGGTCACTCGGTATCCCCTGTAGTCCACCACTACTGTGCCGAGTGTGTGCAATCCTGCGGTATCCACTGCACTGTATACCCGCACGCCTTGTAAGTCGTTGCGCTGTAGGTGGACAATTAGTTAGTTGGGATGATTGTTTTTGAAGTGAAAACTTCTTTAGCGGCGTTGGGTATAAAATCTTAAACTCGCGTCAGGACACGTGGCCTGATCGAAAAAGCGTAAGACGGATTTTTTTTTTTTTTTTTTTTAGCCCTTATATTCCATGCGTAAGACGGATACCATTCCAAAATATCAAACATGCTGAACGTTAATAATCAAGTTTTCACTTCTGCCGGCACTCCCGGAGTGCAACCCGTCTTTTTTTTTAGTGTAAACTGTAAACTTAAATATTTATTCATTCAACTAGACTTCTTATAGAAACGCTTTTGAATGGTCAAACTACATTATAATATGTATACCAATGATTCGGAAAGCATTGCACGATAAGGAAGAGCCAATATAAAACTCTAAAGTTGCTCTTTTGAAATCAAATCAATTTTACAAAATACATTTAAAAAAAGTAGTGATGTCAAAGTCCTGAGCAAAGTTGGATAATTATGTTAGTTTTTGACGTGACAACGTCTTAAATTAGGTTGCGACTGGGAGTCACTTATGAAAAAGTGTAACGCTCGGTAACGTTACGATGAGTCACCGAACGAGAGAGAGGCCCGCGGTCTGCCGCGCGCGCAGCACATAAATATTCTACCGAGAAAAAGACGTTGTCACGTAAAATCTTCGCCCGTAAAACCGACTTTACAGGCAACCATTTTTTTTTTTTTATAAAATATTTTTTTAGTACCCGCATGAAATGATTATTTTTTATAAAATACACAATATAAATACATATTTTGAAAATGCAATGCAAATTATGCAGGTCTATTTTTAAGTATCAAAGTATTATATCCAATTTAAGTTACCGGTGCAACAAAAGCGGCAGCATCACCACCAAGGTCCTTATAATGGTCGCGAACATCGAAACCGAGCGAGAAGAATATATTATTCCATATGAACATTTGCATCTTTGGCTCTTCACCCGGGTTGATCGCCATCACGTTGCCGTCTACAACTGCCATCGCTCCACGAGTAGCGGCAGCCACGAAGTCGCTGTGTACCTATATAAAATTACATGTAAACGTTAAATAAAAGCGAAATTATAATTTTTTGAAGTTTACAAGTCGAGATGCACACAAAGTTAATTAAATACGTAATACTTATAGAAAGTTCATAAAATGTTCTTTAAATTGGAATCAATTTTTAAGGGACCATCTGAGAAGCCATGAATGCCTGAATGTTGAATTAAACAATTTTATATTTTGGTCTTGCATAATTTTAATAAGATAATTGTTATTGCATAATTTATTGTCATTTAATAATGGCTATGTATTACATATTGATTACTTCAATTGAATCAACATACATAATTAAAAAATTATACTTATGAGAATGTGGAAATCAATTGTCATTAAATTATTTCATCACATTATCAATTCTTAGCATTTCTATAATCACTGATATTCAAAGTAAGAAAAATGACCTTGAACGACAATGTTTATAAGAATGCTTAGAATTTAATCTGACGAGCTTGCTAAGTTTATAATTTATACATTCTGTAACTAATATAGACATAACATTGCCTATATGTCATACTGTATTCAATTGAGATGTTTTTTAGACATGGAAATTTACAAAGCACATATTAATATATAAATAATAATTCAAGCAAATTAAAATAGTCATATCAATTATAAGCGAAGATTTTTTTAGATATTTAATAGATGTTTCATGATAAGTTTATCATTTTACTATATAATAGTAATAATTTACCTTGAAAATGGCTCGTTCCCGCAACAATCTCTCAGGCAGAGTGGCGCGAGGCAGTTCCCTTGTCGTTTGCAACTCTTCGTTCCAATCTCTCGTCTGACCTGGGATGTGCTCCTCGTAACCCAGTTTGGAAGAGAACGCTACACACAAACGTACACAACTTAACCATAATCATTTAGCCATTTGTATGCACTAAATTTTAGTGGATACAATTACGTCACTTAGCAAATTTCATGGTCAAAAAAACTAATATTAAGAAAAGACTTGCAGAATATAGATAGAAAATGGTGTAGAGAGAAATTTGTCAATGATCGAAAGTATGGCCTTGCCTTTTACGAGCGAGTCAATTGCGCATTTCATGCACATCAATTTGCATAATGACCGGAAGGACAGTGTTAAAATAATGAAGGTACATACTTATGACCAAAATAAGTGTATAAGTGGATCGATTTACGCTTTCAAAAGGTTATATTAGTTGATAGATTTTCAGGAATTTTATTAAAATGAGTATAATATTTAGTGTTGTCTTACTGTCTTCAGCCCGTATAGCGTCAACTGTATGATCGAGCATAGGCGATGCCCATTGGTAGACTTGATAGGGCGTGGCCACTCTTTCAAAAGGATGCTTCTGCATGCGTCGCTTTTGTACCAGCGCAAAGTTGCGTTTGAACGCCGGCGATACGATACTAAGCAGTTCTATTAGCGAGTGGCACAATAGAGACGGTGTAGATGGTCTGGGGTTGAACACTTCTTCGGTGGATCTGTGTAGAAAATTCATTATTAGGAAGACAACAAAATATTTCCAGAGCTAATAATTAAGGGTTATTACCCGAATACAAATTAATAAAAGTTTTAAAGTTCAACAGTTTAAAAAAGTAAAGAGACATTAACATATTACAGATGTTTTTAGAAGTAAGGATGTTTTCTATAAATGTTCTAAGTTCTTCGTCCTTAGGGGCTTTTTATAAATTTTTCCTAAAACTCACTGATTGAGGTAGAAACCGCGAGGACAAGCAGTGATGTGGAACTGCCGGTCCTCCAATGTAATCACGTGCAAGTACAGCAGGTCTCCGCACATTTTGCGTGGTCCCGGCGGCGGATTCCAGCCAGATGTTGTTAGCACCTTTAAATACGAATCATATAAAGTTAAAATCAACCAATATTTGATAATTTTTATATGGAAAATTCTTTAAAATTTCCAGATTCAACACTTGATTATAATTTAGAATCACCAATCACACGTCACAATTAATTTAGTTATTAATACTGTTATCACAAAGTGCAATTATTTTCTTGGACACATACGACGTTATTAATTTGTATATGGTAGATAGCTAACTAAAATTAATAAAGGATGTAATTTTACCAGAAAAACAGTTATCAACTAGCTGCAAGAGAGAAAAAATCTACGCAAAAATCGCCATAAATAAAATGAACAGACCTTTAAACATTGTGGGGCTTTATTTTCCTTTGTTAAGCCCGGGTGTAACGGAAGCAGGGGCCGTTCAGTGCTTCCAGGCATAATATAGTCTGGGGGAGTGCAGTCCACACTCTCGGGTCTAGATTTCTTTTTTTCTGAAAAATTACGTGTTGGTTCTATTAATGCTAAATGTTTTTGTGTGAATATATTGCTTGATTTCATTTTCATGCATGTGATAATGTAGTATGAGGATAATATTATTATGGTCTGCATGATGAAAAAAGACGTATATTAGAAATATAATTATTCTCTAAATAGGATATTTTTATGTTTAGATTAATATTTAAATAAATAATATTTAATATGCAGCTTTTTTCTTACTTTACTGCTATTAATTTTTTGTGTTAAGAGTACAGTAAAAACATCGGACTTTTTCATGTTAAGAAAAGCCTAAAAATTAAAATGGTATCTTATCTGCATCTAACTTTTTTTATCACTGCGTCAGATAATGATGAAACGAATTGCATACGCTCTAGAATGTGCAAAACAACTCGTTTAAGGCCATATCCATAAGTTTCATATACTTTTAAAATCATTCGTGTTTACGGCAATGTATTAAAATTGCAAGTAAAAATATATTTTACTGACATTCAAACGAATGTATTAACATACTTCCTAGATAACTGACGTCATAATAGGATGAAACCGTTTAAAGTATTAAGTATTAGTCAACATTATGCAAACAATACACATGAGATGATTTGCGAAATAAAGATAATTATAGTGTTCATGAGTTCATAAAGAAACGGAATTTATATTCAAACAACAACATGTTATTCGTATGTTTAAAATGTAACATAAATAACCTGTAACACCTTACCTAAAATATCACCCTGTGTAATAACATTTAAAAACGCTAAAGAGCTGCATTCCTGACCGGCATAGGCATCCACATAATCTATTGATTTCAGCAGATCCCGCACGTGGCGGACGTGAATACGCGCCTCACGCATTGTGTACGGCTCTTCAACAACCTGTATACATTATATTATATTAACTTTCGCTAATAATACGATCATTTTAGAATTTAGAACATCTATATGTTCTTATAATAAATATAATAAAAATATTGCCAATAATTAGAACAAAAATTGTGTAACGAAGTCGAAAAAATAAAACATTCTTCTCCATTTATAAGGCGGGTTTAAAACATAAATAGTGAAATAAATACTTAATAATATAACGGTTCAACTTAACAAAACTAAATTCATTAAATTTTAGAATTAATATTTTCTTATTATTTAATTATTCAAGTTCTTCGGATCAACAAGTAAGCATTATAATTAGATTGGCTAAAATACTTGCCTTAATAATCGATCCATCTTTTAAACCCTCAATATTTTTTAGCTCAGCAAAGTTATCCAATGTTACACCATCTAATTGTAGAGAGAAACACGTTCTGTGACATGTATCCTCCCGATCCATTAAAACTTGGTGAATTTCTTGTACTAACTCCATACTAGACACCTAGAAATTGAAGTAAACATTAAAAAAATCCTTTATGATGTGTAGTAAGGACGTTAGTAACATCGTGATTTTGTATAAAGCTCAGACATACCTGAATATCGAGGGGCTCAGCGCCTGGACTTACAATTTTCACAGTAAAACCCATATCCTGTATGAATACAACTTCGGCGTCTCTTTTCTTATCATCACCATCTTCACTCGGTGATGACTCTCTGTCTTTATCGCCGTTAACAATTTTATTGGTATCACCGTTAGCCTTTTCTGAGCAGTTGGCATTTGTATCATTACTTTCATCATCCTTATCATCATTACGTTTTTCAGGAGATTTAGACTTTTCGGATTGACTATTCTTTTCCAACGCAGCTCCTTTTTTACTTTCTTTTCTTTTATTAAGACTTACATCCGAAACGTTTGGTGTTACATCAGTTGACGAAATTGTACTTCTTTCGTCTGAGTTATTTGATTTGGTATCTTCCAAATCACTGTTAATACCATTAGAAACTAGTTTAGCATTATTACTATTACTAATATCACAATCAGGACTTTTTTGTGGGTTACCATTAACAATGTGTACGCTATTCATTTCAGTGCCGTTAGTTATTGGTTCTTTGGTGCTTAATTTATCTTTCTTACAGTGATTATCATTAGATATAGATTTTTCGCCATTCATATTTATTGTCGCATCACCAGAATTTCCTTCTAAAGATTTCTCACTTTTGCTAACCTTCTGGCATTCTGTGTACAAAAAAAAAACAAAATATACCGTCATGTTAAAAAACATATCATATTACAGATATTAGATTTAAGAATTAAAGCGTAAAACAAACCCGCAGCAGTCGGGAATTGCATGGGAGCATTGTTGATGGTTGGCGATAGAGCTTTCTTAGCGGCGGCTGCGTATGATACACGTGGTATGGACGAGACACCGCCGCCACCTTCGTCATCCGCTCGGCCATTCGGTGTACTTGAGTTCCCATTGCTGCATATAACTGGCTTTGTCCCGCTATCCTTATTCATCTTTGCCGAATGCTTCTCCGCTTTTTCTAATGAAAAAAAAAATATTTACATTAATATTTTGGTATTCTATAATTTCTTCTAGAATCTAGATTATAGATTTAGCTACCATACCTACCTAATAAAATCTACCTAGTTAAAAACTATTAAATAATATCCTATATGACATTCAAGTTTATGTACGGTCGCTTAAATATACATAATAAAATTACAACTACGCATTGTAATAATACGCAGACCTCATGCATATGAATATTAATGGTTGCAATACGTATTACGCATGGGTAATGCACATTGCTCTAGGGGCATCGAGATTCAAACACGCATGTCTCGTCCCGTGACTACTGAACACGTGGTCTGCGTTGGCGCAGCGCCAACTATCTCCAGCGGGGAGTCAATAATAGATGGCAACGAGATGCCGCCAACAATAGACGCCATCGTCTCTACTTTAACGCAAAACGATTTGTTCTCGATTTTCTAACGCTCTATACAAATTTTGAGTTAGTTTATTTACGTACTTTACATATGATATTTTAGCAGAGAATAGTGTGGAGAATTCTATTAATTTGGTCAGTGTATTAATGTTAACGTAATAATGTTATGACCCATAAAATAGTCATTACAAATCTTATAAAAAGCAAAAGTAGGTGTGTGTGATAACAATACACTAATATAAATAGACATTATCATAATAATGAAGTCCGACAATAAAACTCAATTTGAGAAGACTTCGTAAGTGATGCACGATAAAGTACAAGCAGGCCTGAGGAAAGATATGAACTGAAATGTTGATTTTATCTTTGTTGCTTTTAACAAACAAGATAACGGCGTAAGACGCCTGCGCCCCGAGATATTAAATCAAAATTTCTGATAAGCGCTTGACACAATTTTTTGTAACGTGTGAACGCTATCGTACAATGAACGTATAGTATAGGAAATAGCTGTATGCTTTATAACCATGACACGAGAAATACTAATCATTTATTGCAAAGTGGCGGAATGATGTAGATTGAAGGACACTTGCCTAGGGGCAAGACATCTAGGGATGTCAACGTTTCTATTATATGCGTTAGGACCCCAATATCTTATGTAGAAACAACTAGATTTTTGACACTCTCACAGCATGTGTATATGTTCGTATTTGAAAGTTTTAATGTACACGTTGACGTCAACAGATAAAATGGAATATGGATGATTTAAAATTCAGATCAACTGTGTATTTTGTTGGCGAAGAACAGAACGACGAAACCCATCAATGAATTATGTAAAAGATTTGAGTATTGTCGCGTTGCTACGATCTCTGCATGTTTAACCTCTTTCTTATGGATAACTGAATGATTTTTTCCCTTGACCTTTTCTAGAGATTCTCCGAAGAATTGCATCTAACATTTTTAGTAATTTTGCATATGGTATACGATTTTTTAAGAAAATAAACTACCTAATTCATTTCACCTTCTAAAATTTTGACACTAATATTCGACGTTTTATTATTTGTCAATACACCACAAACAAGATCTTTATAATTTAGAAGCTCTATGAAGAGTGTTTATTCTACACATTTTAATTTTTATAAGTAACTTTAGGTACCTAGCATATGTACATAAGATAACATACCTACATGTTTACAGTATAGTGTCTACCCATTACATGTTCGTAGCAGATAAATAACGTTCATTGATACGATTGTAAACAAATTTTTTAACATCGATTGTCGAGATGGAAATCATTTTAAAGGTCATTACTGCAATAAATTGTTGTATTGCAACGAGCATGGCAACTAGACTAAATCATGTTACGTAAGCACTAAGAACTATTCCGCCGGTTGGCCACGCGCCGGCGATCGCTCTTCTTTATAGACACGAAGATCTTACACTAGACGTTTACGGCATATGATCACCGATAAACACAAACAAATTAAAATTTTATTTATTCAGAAAAACTACGCTATAATCTTTTCTTCCGTTGACACTCCATTACGATAAGCCGAAATTTAACAAAATATGAAGTAAAAAATGTTGACTCTATTTTCATCATTATAGGATCGTCCTAAATATCGTTTTAAAATATGAGATTTTTTCTGTTCTCTTATTTAAATATTTTTTGTTACATACGTATAACCTAACCGCAATGTTTAAGCATTATTCATTAGAATTATCCTGTTTATAAAACGTTTGGCATCGTCAACATTAGTTGACGATGCCAAATGTATTATCTCGATAAAGCTGATTATACAAGTTTAGTTTTTAAATATATTTAAAATTTACACAAAAAGTTCACTGGGTGCATGTTTAATGTTTATGTCCAATTAGAACATCACGACATGCGGCACGGTAAAGTCTCGTAACTGTACAATGTTCAAATAATATGTTGAAATATGTTGTACCCAAACATATTTGAGGGACACTAAATTATTGGTTTTTTATTTTTACCATCTTTTTTTCTACAATTATTCATGTAGTTAGAAGTCAATATAACATTTCAAATACTTGTTATTATTAGAATGCAAAGTATAGCAGGTATATGCCCACTGACATTGCTTCTTATCACCCAAGCAAAAATCACATCACACTCAACCTTATCAGTTCGATATTATGTTAGCTTATCAATCAAGAACCTGTCAGGGGTTCTGTGAATTTTTTTTTTAGTTTTCATTTTTTTAACGTAACTTAATATATGAATAAATACGGTACCTATCACTTCAATATTTGATTCAATTATGAATATAATGATAATAATATGGGGTTGAAATAAAGACACAATTGCGTTTTTTGTTGTAACTGTTGAAGCGATGTATTCTTTACATGAATTAAAATCAAATCTAATATAAGTTTTCATATTAGCGTCAAATCTCGACTATTAACTTTAATGAATAAATTTCTACTCTTTGTTGCCTCTGACGTCATTTTATACCTTGAATATTATTTACTGACGATATTTAATTAAGAATTATTATAAAAGTTTGTACTTAAAAATTTATACTCAGCATAAAAATTGCAATATATTTTGTAATAACTTATTAATATTCTAACGGAAGCCCACATAGTTAAGACTTAATTGACGTGTTTATTTTTATTAATGGCGCGTGATAATGACTTAACTGATACAATTTTAAATAACGTGACGTTAGAATTAAACAATATGTACATTAGTTAAATGTTATTTACTACAGTTTGTTTTTACGTCACAATCAATTTATAATTTATATGTAATTTAAGATAAATGTTACATTTATCTTAATTAGTTAATAGTTATGACTTATGGTTTAATGGCGATTCATTTACATTATAAGAAAATTATTGTGATGTTATATTGTGTACAGGCTTATTAAACATTTATTGATGTTATATGATATATGTACCTACTTATACTGTATACATTTTACAAAAGAGGTACTTATGTATTTAGTTAGAACTTTTTATGTTTTTAGGCGGTAATACTGCTTCGAAGGTCGAAATCGATTACGAAAATTGATTCAGAAGGGGTCAAAGACTCAAAGGCTATTTTTTTATCCCGGGTCAATCAAGAGAAACCAGGGCAAGCGGCTAGTTTTCAATAAATCAAATTGAAACTATGGTATGATTCATCGTTACACTAGTGACTATATTTATTGAGGAAAACATAAAACTATATACCATTTCAATATCTATTTTAAATATTATTGATTGAACGCTATGTAAATGAACGAAGACGTCAGGCCTAAGGGGAAGAAAGCATAAAATATGTTAGGGAGACCATGACGTCGTTGGGGAGACCCAAAACTCCCTTCGAAATTGAATGTTTGTCGTGACTTGGATCGGTACACCCAAGTTCAATTTCGTAACTTTATTATACATATATTCCCGGACATTGATAGAATCCGTCTCGGTTAGAACTACGAAATGCCTGAGACACAAAAAAGAAGAACTCTTATTATACATATAGTACGAGATCCGGCTGCAGGATCAGTGCGTTCATCGGTTTTTTGCTGAAAACCGAATTTTTATGTATATTTATAATTAGGAGAATATATATCGACTAGGTTGCCAGTCAAAATTTGGCCGCAAGCATGTTTAATTAAAATTTTTCTAATCGATTTTTGGGAAAAAAATTCGTTCACTTGTTTTTTGAATAAAATGTAGTCTACATCACGTCAAATGATATAAAAATTCTAAAAAATCACGGTTGCCGCTTTTCACCTGGCCGCAACATCTTGGCAGCCTGGTGCAAACAGGTATGATTTCGATTTATTTTTACGTTCATAACGCACATTTATGAATCATATATCAAATTAAAGCTAATTTTTTTCTGTTTATTATCATATATGGTTGCCTAATTAAATCCGGCCGCAAATAAGGGTTGCTTATAAAGGCTTAGGCTGGCTTATAAAAATTATAAATATAGGATTAGTGCGTTCATCGGTTTTTTGCTGAAAACCGAATTTTTATGTAACTATATGTATTTATAATTAGGAGAATATATATCGACTAGGTTGCCAGTCAAAATTTGGCCGCAAGCATGTTTACACTCAACCTTAAATATTCAACATCTTTAACATCCGGCAACCCTTATTTGCGGCCGGATTTAATTAGGCAACCATATATGAACATAAATAGAAAAAAATTAGCTTTAATTTGATATATGATTCATAAATGTGCGTTATGAACGTAAAAATGAATCGAAATCATACCTGTTTGCACCAGGCTGCCAAGATGTTGCGGCCAGGTGAAAAGCGGCAACCGTGATTTTTTAGAATTTTTATATCATTTGACGTGATGTAGACTACATTTTATTCAAAAAACAAGTGAACGAATTTTTTTCCCAAAAACCGATTAGAAAAATTTTAATTAAACATGCTTGCGGCCAAATTTTGACTTGCAACCTAGTCGATATATATTCTCCTAATTATAAATATACATAAAAATTCGGTTTTCAGCAAAAAACGATGAACGCACTAATCCTATATTTATAATTTTTAAAAGCCAGCAACCCTTATTTGCGGCGGGATTTAATTAGGCAACCATATATGATAATAAATAGAAAAAAATTAGCTTTAATTTGATATTTGATTCATAAATGTGCGTTATGAACGTAAAAATGAATCGAAATCATACCTGTTTGCACCAGGCTGCCAAGATGTTGCGGCCAGGTGAAAAGCGGCAACCGTGATTTTTTAGAATTTTTATATCATTTGACGTGATGTAGACTACATTTTATTCAAAAAACAAGTGAACGAATTTTTTCCCAAAAATCGATTAGAAAAATTTTAATTAAACATGCTTGCGGCCAAATTTTGACTGGCAACCTAGTCGATATATATTCTCCTAATTATAAATATACATAAAAATTCGGTTTTCAGCAAAAAACCGATGAACGCACTGATCCTGCGGTGGGATCTTAGACTAATAGTTAGATCCTGGTCTTAAATTAAACACATCAAAGAGACACTGTAACTATATATCTTCCACATAGATGTTTCAAAAAGTAGACTAAAAAAATATTATTGAATAAGATATTCTGGTCATTGGAACTCTACACGTGACGAACACGTGGGGTTTTCGTCATTAGGGAAAATGACATGTCCCAAGCATTGTTGAAAAAACTGGTCAACAACAGCGAGACCGAATTGGCCAACGTGGGATCCGTATCCGTATGATTTATTTTTAAAATACCGTAAAATACTTTGTAAATTGCGCAAATTCTTGCAAAGGAAAACATGCTCCTTCCTTCACATTCATCACGATCGATGTATGTACTTACGATATTTATAATATCGTTCATTCAACAACAAAATACCTACCTATTTTGATATGCCATTCGAGGTGCATTCGAGTATTCTAATGTAAACAACAAATAGGTAAATATGTCATATTTAAAATGGATATAGGTATATTTTAATGGTGTCGTTAGTAACATTTATTATCTACTCATGAAATTTAAGTATTTAAGTCGCTACAGAAAAAAAATAATTTAGGACAATCTACAAATTAGCAAAATAATACCTACCTATAAAGAAATAAAGTGAGGAACCCTAAAAATAAACCCATGGATCCATCATCAATTAATGATTTTTATTTCTGAAACTCATTTCATCAGGAGAAACTAATAATAGCAAAGAGTTTTTGCTTTCCAATGATATTTAGCCGACTTAGAAACAAGTGGAGAAGGATACTCTATTCGACCATATATTTTATTTTTGAGTAAAGATAACTTCGTCGTTAATGAACCGATTTTGATGATTATTTTTTGTTGAACAGAGTGGTACCATGATAAGATAACCAGATTTTTATCTAAAATCGTACGGGCGCATCGCATTTAAAATATTTTGTTTTCTGTCTCATTTTATTTATTGAAAGTGTTATTTTATTAGAATCGCCATTACATCGAGTATATAAGCACAGCTGTAGTCTGATACCGTGCTTATATCATCAATATTATTATTTATGACGACGCGGTTGGCGCAGTGGTAAAGTAACTGCCTACTGAGCCGACGGTCCCGGGTTCGATCCCCGGTCAGGGCAAATATTTGTGTGATTAACTCAATTATTTGTTCTTGGGTCTGGGTGTTATTATCTATATATGTATTTATTAAATATTATATTTATCGTCGCCTAGTACCCACAACACAAGCCTTAATTGAGCTTACTGTGGGACTAGGTCGATTTGTGTAATAATGTCCTATAATATTTATTTATTGATTTAATTTATTTATTATGCGACACATAGGTACAGTTCTTTTAATCCACCACTCTCTGACTCTGAGTACATATTTTTAAAACAATATTTTTATAACAAAATTTTTGGATATTTAACAGCAAAATTTTTTTGCAAACCATGATAATAATAATAATCTTATCAAAAGCAAAAGTTGTATGCACCAGATTTGAGAGATTCTATTATATTCATAAAAACAATTAATATTAACAGTATAAATATATACATATATCAAAGTTTTTGCTAAATTTGTAAATAAGAAGATAATTTAAGTTAAAATATTATAAAGCATTATTGCTAACTGAATATTACAATTTTATATTTACTGAGAATATGTTGTATAAATTTAAAAAATATTTTACATGTTTTTTTTTAATCATACATTAGCTTCCATCTCATTAGTACCATTATACCTTCCTGGTTATGAAGGATAACTATACCAATACAAAACTACATCTACATAATATTATGTATCAGACTTCATCCAAAGTCATTCATCAGCTGAAGATATAAGAAATCAATAAGAATACAAGAGAACATGTTCAGTCTATAAATATCTAATTTATGTTTTATGGATGCCCCAAATACTGGTTGTTCATATAGTAGGGTCATTGCGCCTGTTCGCGTCCACTTAGTGCAGTTGGAAAGTTTTAAGGAGAAAATAAAAATGTTCCAGAACAAATTTCAACGCAAAATTTATGTAACGTGTTCATTACATAGTCTATTTTAAGATTTACTTTCAATTGTGTTAGAAATATCATGTGGTTTTTATTTATCTAGACAAATAACAGAATTAGGCGTTTTACCCAGTTCGCGTCCAAAAATTCCAGTTTGCGTCCACCCGTGGACCAGTTCGCGTCCACCAGCTTAGAAAAGGAATTAAGAGTGTATTGGGTCATATTTTATCAGATAAATGCAAATAAAAATTAGATTTTAATAAATTATTTATTTGCGAATATAGTTATTTAATAAAAACCGGCCAAATGCGAGTGGGACTCGCACACCGAGGGTTCCATATTAACCTGTTTTTTTTCATATGTTTTAACTGTAAATGATTATTTTTTCAATGTTTCCCTTATTTGTGCTATAAGACGTTGCTTCGTACCAAACTTCAATTGTCTGTGTTCACGTAAAGTACCCTGTAGGTTTTGATTCCCTTGCGAATGTCGAAATTTGCAGCATAAACGGCTGTATCTTTTGATTGCTTTGGCTTATAAGTTTGATTTTTTCACTGCTTCAAGGGACCGTAGACTTGAGAATTCAATATAAATTTCAGCTTTATACCTCCACGCGTTAATGAGAAAAAGGGTCTTGACAGAAAGACAGACCGGCAGACGGACATACAGACGGATGGATATCAAAGTGATCCTACAAGGATTCCGGTTTTTCCTTTTGAGGTTCGGAACCCTAAAATCAACATTATTATTAATATAATTCACTGTAAGGAAACTGGAAAAACTTATTTAATATTAATAGAACTAAAAATTAACAAAAAACAAAGTTACGTTATGTAAATAAATAGTAGTCAGTTCTATTAAGATTACCTACCTACCCTATTTTTTAGTTTCTAATGAATTAAATTTATTTTTTGTTTATATTATTTTCTTAACCACAGACTTATTGACTCTCATTCTCAAAGATACTAGTCGCATTCTTAGAATACCCATTTTAAAATGAAAAAATAGCATAAAAATTTGCTAATTTGAATGAAAATTTTAATTATCAACTTGTAGTCTTAGTCAAAAATTTACAATCTATTTTAAATTACATATTTTAACAAACAATTCATTGCTACGTAATGAAAAACAATGTGGACGCAATATGTTCTATTGTTATGCACTATAGGTATAATTTGCGCCCACCGTGGACGCAAAATGGAAGTTATACAAATTCGGTGTAGTAATTCACGTCCACCTTATTTTAGCTATTAATTGTAAAATAAATAAGCTGATTTATAATCCATACTATTCCATGTTTTGTTAGCAAAGTGAAGAAACAGTTACATATTCAAAAATTCACATTTAACAATAAGATACTTACCGTCAAACGCGACGCTGCGCACTATTTTTTTCTCAAAATCCCGCGCGTTTTAGCTCTCTCGTTTAATAGCCAAAATTAAATATTTTTTTTTAATAGGATAGGCGGTGCGCAGTCATATTTTGAATATGTGTGCATGTTTCTTATATATTGAGGTATTATCGGAAATTTTTCTTATTACAATTTTACTTAAAGTATACTTATTTTCGTGAATTTTCTAAAAGATATCCGCAAAATGGACGCGAATAGGCATGTGGACGCGAACAGGCGCAATGACCCTATACAATTATTGAGATAACCCACACGTCGAGAGCACCATTGAGGTCATAGCATTTAAGTTTAGAACTATTTAACTTTAGAGTATCTTAAATTATATTTACAGTATCTATTTCAGTAATTCTTTTTTGTTTATATGTGGTATATACCTAGCATACTTAGCTTTTTTATTAAATTAAAATCAAAATGCCTTAACCTCTCACCCACCGAGCGGCCAGATCCGACCGCGACACAATAGATTTTCTATTGTGTCTGTGATTCCGGGGCCTGATGGATTAACTAATATAATATTAATATATTTATATAAAATAATATGCTCTTTCGTAAATTATACTAATCCTAACTACCTACCTACTTTAAATTGAAAGAGAATGTTATAGATTTATTTGGTGGTACAAGATAAAATTATTATTTATTAAATTAAACTACATATGTAGGGATAGTACCTACATCTATGTAGGTACAATCCTACAATCACATGGCTAAATGACACCTTCTAGGCTTCTAGGTAGCCTAATTTTTATAAATTATATTTCTGTATGCATGAAAACATTTTTTAAGTAAATATTTTTTGTCAATTAACCACTCCAAAGAATAGACACCAAGATAGTGCAACAATACAATAATATTGTGTAATATTTCAATTTTATTTCTAAAACATTTTGTATGTATAAATTGATTTGTAAAGAGAGATTCACTTATTTAACACGAAAAATTAGGAATGAAAGTGCCTAGTATCACCATTGATCTAATTAGATTTAGTTTAAATAGTCAAAGGTCTATCAAAACGATCACATGTTTTATGTCACATGATAAAAGGTCCATAAATGCTTCCAGAGTAGAATTTTAGAATTTATTATGGGGATAAGTTTCTATAAATCATAATGTTACATAACAAGGAAAGAGTGAAAATTTTACCTTTGTTAACATTCTCGCTACCACTTTTAATGTTCACATTATTATTAACTGGACATTTTTTCACTTTATGAGATGTATGTCTTGAAGAATTATCGTCATTCACTTCACTACCAAGAGCCATAACAACACGAGGAATTAATCCGGCACCGACTGACCGCGACCAGCACGGTTCCACGCTCAGCTGAAAGAGCACATGCGGTACAGATAGAGTTCAATTTCCTAAATCATATATTACGAACCAGAAGAATAAACCGCCCAAGTCAAAATGACTTTAATCTCAGCCTTTATTCAAAGATTCTATCAACATTTATATTTAATAGGATTAAACTACAGACTTCCGTAAATTTTCTGTGATGACATTTTAGATTAATTTCAAAATCGAATATTATAATCTGTTCGAAAATAATTACTAATATAATAATATTATGCACTGAATTTCATTTTTATAAACTCAAGTTCATGACTGTTTTCTAATATTTCGTTTCATTGCAGATACATTATACATACAGTGATGGTTGTAAATACATAGTGTTGAAACAAATAATTTATATTTTAATATATCTAGAAGGTTTCAATTTTAAGTAATAATTGAAGCAGATGTTCAAAAAATTTTTAGAATTAATTTTGGAGGTGGTCAGGGCTGTATACTCAAGAAATAAAATAGGCGAGGCGCTGCTTTTGTACTTGTAGCAACACTAGCTTGACTATAGCACAACCACAGTATTACAATATCTATACAGTACGGAAACGAATGTACTTGTGCAGAGAAACGGAGGGGAACTGGCGGGGGGTCGGGTGACGCGGGCCGCGTAAGGCAAACACGCTTAGTTTGCATTACCTAGCGCGAAAGGACGACGCAGTCGTATTTTTTGTGTAATAATTTTATTATACATAGGTACTGACATATTCTATTATGGCGCGCAAAAACTGTTCCGTTTACGGATGTAAATCTACATTGAAATCCCAGAAGGAAACAATATTTCAGAAAGATTGTATTAATTGTATCTGTTGAATTAAAATCAAAGCTATGTATATGTTGTTCTCATTATTTTCTAATCAGATTGTACATCCCAATGCGAATGCATTACTTAGTTAAATGTTATAATATACAATTAAGAACATCCAAAAATAAAGTGTCCACGTAAATAATATTTACCAGTGCAATATCTGTAATTATATAATGCACTGTGTGGATTTAAATATAAAAATAATCAAGTATTTACCCAAATCGAAATTAATAAAATAACCGTTCTATTTTCAATAATCGTATCTACATGATAATCTTTGAACACAGTATACGTTAGCTTTGTCACACTAGTGATTGAAGCAATGTTTTATCCCTTTCATTATTTCAATACAAGTGTCAAGCAAGTGTCATTCATAAAGAATTGTAAATTGTTATTTTTACTCTTGAACTATAATAATTTAATATATTTTCCTATGATATGATATTCCTTTATCTTTCTTTATTTTTTGCACGAATACGTGCACTTTCTGAACACACAGGAAGGCATTTTCGACAACTTTAATGTAACCTATCGGCACATGCGCTCACTGGGACCGGTCACGATCTGACTGATTTTTGACTGATTGCATTGGTCCCAAATAGGACCAATTCACGGAATCAGTTTTGGTGCGTTGATGACGTATCTACCTCTTGTTTCTATATTATATAATACTAGCGGTCCGCCCCGGCTTCGCCCGTGGTACATATTTCGCAAAATAAAAGGTAGCCTATGTTCTTTCTCAGGGTCTAAAGATTATCTGTGCCAAATTTCATCAAAATCGGTCCAGTAGTTTATGCGTGAAAACCATACATACATACATACATACATACATACAAACCTTTCCTCTTTATAATATTAGTATAGATCATTGACTAAACCCGATCTTTTATTTTATTAACTTTAATATTTAAGAAGTCCACACGTTTTTCAGATATTCCAATTAAACATTTTTTTTAAAGTACTTATAATAATTAATACAAGAAATATTGAAATGGAATAAACACACTTTATTCAGTTGGTAAAAAATTTAAAATTACATATTTATACTTTATTCATACATTTCTCCTTTAATAACATATTGAACATAAAATTTACTTAAGATACATATTTATTTACATAACTTATCGATAGCTCAACACGCAATTGATACCTACCCATCCCTATTGGTCACACACACATCTATATAGTATCTATAGCTCATCTGCCTACGATGTGCACAAAGCAATTTGTGCAATACACGCGCTCTATACTACAGTATAATATACGTATATACTCTAAGGAAAGGGCAAATTGCATCCGATATCGGATATCGGCTATCGGCGTCCGATATCCGATATCGGATCGGATAATGTGAAAACGCTCTAATACTCAGTCAAAATTGCCACCACAAATGTCAGATCCCACTGTCAATGACATATAATTTATGTCAACAGTCAAATAACAAATGTCAGGCGACAGGCGTCAGCTTCAGAAAATCGACATCCAAGATTTAGAAATAGAAGCTAAAAATAAATTCTATTATTTAGCTATCTTTAAACAAACATCAAATAAGTACCTTTATTCGAATCATCGTATAAATTTTAATAAGTAATTTCAAGCCCCTTAATGCTTTATTTACCTTAATTTCATTCAGTGCTAATAACGTAAACATAAAATTACATTCCCCTTAGTGATACACAAAGTTTTGTACTAAAAATCTTCACATTTTACGCATATTACCAAGATTTTTTTAAAGCTGGCTTCCGAAAATTATCCCAAGGTTATAAAAAAAAGAATTCAAATATTTACCTATAATATCACCATTATAAAGTTTTTATATTTTATGTACATATTATTCATGTTCATTTATAGAAGATGCTCGATGGGTGGTACTGCCGCTCTATGGCTAATATGCAAGCTAATGAAGAAGCAAGTGTAAATAGTAGTAGTGCTGTTGCTGACACCTCTCAAGCAGATTCAAATAAAGATTATTCTAGCGAAAGCAGTAGTGATCCAGAGCCTGAACCGAATTATAGAGCTCAATACTTGGCTTTAAAAAAGAAATTGAAATATTTGATTTATGTGAGTTTCCAAATTAGAATATTGTTGTAGAATTTCATACCATACTTATTAACACTTATTTTAAATCTACTTAATGTTCCAGGAAAATGAATGCTTTCAAGATGCTTTAAGGTCCAGCCAAAAAAGGTTATTAAAAGTATCAAGAGATCGAACTTTTTTATTAGATAGATTACTGCAGTATGAAAAGCCTGATAGTTCTACATCTGAAAGTGAAGATACAGAGTCATCTGATGATACAAGTTGTACCAATATAGATACAGTTAAAAGGTATGAATAGGCTATTACTGAATTCATATATTATATTACTATACTAAAATTTTAAATAAACATTATACTTACAGAAAGAAAATGGAAGCCAATGCTAGTCAACCAGCTTTATCAACACCATCTTCAATGAACAAAGGTCTCAATAGTAATATCAAAAGGAAAAGAGCAGTTGTTCCTAAAAAACCTACAAATGCTAATCATCCTGTAAGACAAAAATGATATGCCTAAGAAATGTTTTAAAAACTGATTATAGGTGGTAAAATAATGAGAAGTTACTTACTACTAGTCTTTGAGGTTTATGTCTGATTAGATTTATATTTAGACTTAGGGCCGATTTTTCAATCCCGAGATAAACAGTCTAATAACTACCCCTCGAATAGATTTATTCAATTATTTATCTAACTCATAACGGCTCGCCTATTTTTCAATCGTGATTTATTTGATGAATAACTATCTGACCAAATATTTCCATATTGGCAGCTCTGCTCTCGGAGTGGCGAAACAAACATATTAAATTAGTCAGGTTAGAGCGGGATAGAGTCAACTCTTGCAATTTGTCAACAACCGTCATTATGACTCACGTCAGGAGTGCATTTTAAGTTTGTCTTGTATTGCTCTTACTTCTATGATTGTTGATTGTTGTTTTGATTCGAGTAAAGAGTTTGGTTATATTGTTTAAATTTATATATTTTACGATGGAAACGACATACTTAAAGGCAGCGTTCGGCAAATTTTCAATGGCATGGTCATCAGTACTATCAAAAACATCAATT
This sequence comes from Colias behrii, assembly GCA_029959065.1. Classification (NCBI taxonomy): domain Eukaryota; kingdom Metazoa; phylum Arthropoda; class Insecta; order Lepidoptera; family Pieridae; genus Colias; species Colias behrii. The sequence goes on from JARWMC010000013.1 coordinate 5,801,939, forward strand.
TCAATATGATTTTAATTGATAATAATTATATAGAAAGAGGTTTAATTGTTAATAATTCTACGCTCTATGTTATGACATACGAAAATATCCCAAATTTGACGCATCAGTTGTCAACTCAAACGCCTAACCGTCGAATAGCGCGCTATCTGGCCGTTGGAGCGGCAAATAGATTTATTCCTCAAATAACGTAGTTATTCGATAGATAAGTCCTATTCGTCTATTGAAAAATTGAATATTTTGTTAACTGAAGAATAAAGTCTATCTAGCTGTTTATCTGGGCATTGAAAAATCGGCCCTTAGTAATAATTATGTATTTGTGTATTCAAAGAATACCTAGTATGTAATATAGACATAAAAAGTTTGTATTATTGAAGCAAAATGAATTGCTTTGTAAATATTGCATTAAATGAGTCAAAACTATGTAACCCTCTTTATTAAAATTTTTATTATTTTTGACATTTTATAACAAAATAATATTTTAAACCCTTTTAATTTTAAATTTTGTTTTTGTGTTAAGACATCTGATTCTTTCTAGAGATGGCCAATCACAAATTCAGAAGAAAAAATATACATTCACAAATAAGAACACACATTTATTTTTATTGTGACACAATCCTAGGACATTCAATATTATTTTATCCTAAAAATATGATCATTTCAAATGTGACCAAGAAAATATTTTATAAACAGTCATAATAAAGGATTTTTATAAAAGTTATCTGTAGCCTAAAGGCTATTCACACCTGCAGTAACACCTACAGAACCAAGTCTGAATATAAATTTTTTTGTACACTTGGTTTTAAATAATTTCATTTCATTATTTATTATGTTTTTCAAAGGCTTTTCACATTTATTTGAATTGTTGCAGCAAGGTAGTACAAACTCAATGGCCAAAGCATCACCAGCCCTTGGATTTGGACTAACAGCGAGTGATGGCCACATGACTCCTGAGGAAGTAGAACGTCATCTACAATCTAGACAAACATATTTAAAGTTATTACCTGAACGTGCACCACCAACTGTGCCCACAGAGATGTTTAGCAATGATCCATCTCTAGACAGGTAATGAGTATTAGGTATATTAGTTATAAACTATTTATTTGAATAAATATTCTTAAAGTATATTTTATTTTTTTCAGTGAATCCAATGATGTTCTGGAAAATTCACCGAATGTGGAGGAGTGGTTTGATTAACAATATCTTACAAGTTCGATGGAAATTGTTTTTATAGTACATCGAACATCAATTATTTTAAAATTAGGTACTTTTGTAGTTTGTGACTGTATTAGGGTTGATATTATGAAAGTGATTTTAATGTATTCATACACATTCAATCCTGTGAAACAATGTACCAATAAGAATTGTTTTTCTGAATCCATGTATCTCATAATATATTATAGAAGTCTTATAAATAAAAGAGTTCTTAAATATGTATTTGATTAAATATTTTATTAAGACAATAGTTATTATATGATTTGAAGCACAAGGGAAACAACTATAAATCCGTATTTGAGACTATCTCAAAATCTCATGCAAATTGTACACATAAATCACACAATACATCTAGTAATGTACCTGAAAGCTTTTATAATACTATATTAACCATTTCGTAATATACATATATATTAAATATAGGATTAAATTCAGTTTTAAACATTTTTCTAATACCTTACCAAATCTATCATGCAACTCAAAGTTCAGCATACCTACTCTAGTGTAGAATAACAACATTCAATATGCAATAAAACTACCAAAAGTCCTAATCTATATTGTTGTAATAATATGGTACTTGATTTAATAAAAACCCCTACATGAGATTCCATAAACTCAGAACTTATATGATTAACAAATTTTATATCCACTCATATCAAATCTTTGATATTACATGGTCTTAAAATTATTTTACATTTACAATTTCATAAATATATACATAATCAAGGAATATCTGCAGTAAGCATGTGCTAAGGAATGCATAACAACAATGATTCATATTCTCATGAAATCATAATTAACAGTATTGTGAAAACCTCATCACCACCATACATATAAGATACAGCCGCAATCAATCAGTTAACAGTAGAAGCCATTGAATTCAATAACGTCAGATTTAAAAGTAAACAATAATAATAGTTAAGGAATCATGAACCAGCATTATTTTCTTATTATGTACAAACATTGTAAGTGAATTTGTTTTGAGCGATTTTGATACCTCATATACAAGATAATATATGGTATAAAAGTTACCTAGTTATTTTTCAAATGAAATAACATCATACAGCAAATAAGAATATACATAATATGGTAGAGTTTTTGTTTGAATATGGAACAACGGAAGCTGATGAGTATCAATAGTAATCAAATCTCATAGGTATGGATATTCTTTATACATGAACATAATTTGGACAAAGACAATATGTGCATTGCTGTGTTATTGATTTGTAAGTATATAGTTTATTAGGCGGATACACTATACATTTTTCCAATAAAAGAATTTACTACCTGTGCTCTTACATTAAAGTACTATAATCAATAATATAACCATAATGTTATTGCCATGATACATGATATGAAAGCAATAAATTGTAACACTTCAAAATCCTAATAAGAGCGTATTTTATTAAATAGTTTGTCATTACAAAGTACAATGTTTACTATAATATGCTAGTTTTTGACATGAGAAACCACAATTGAATAACATTTTTAATTTTTATATAAATTGTACAAGATACATTTTACTATTACAAAAATGGTCAAAGGAGTATAGTGTCATCTCATTGCCATTAACTTTGGTTGTTCGCACCTACATAACAATAAATCTATTACATTGCTTAATATTATAGCTACAGAATAAACAGCAAAGTTCCGGTTGTTTGAATATATAATTTAACATGAAATATACACCAAAAGTTACACTTATAGATATGATTAACATTCAATTTTTATAAACATAATACACTCTATACTTTTCATTTTCAAAACAAGCTTATCTATGTGGTATGTAGCTTAAATTTTTACTTAAAATGTTATTAGTAAACATTAATACATCCACATTCAGTAACCAAAATTGATATAAATAACAAATTTATAAGTTATTAAATAATATTAAGATCATTTTAATGACTTACATAAATTTACAAAATATCTACCTACATAAAAATAAACTTCAATATATTATTTTGTCTTTTTATGTACTTTATGATGAATCTTTAAAAAATGATAAACTAAAATTTACATTAATTTGTTTAAACTTAATATTTACTGAAATTTAACAAAGCATGCATTATCTATGAAAATAATGGCCAATTATTGAACCATTCTATGTTATTTTTATAAAATACTTTCAGTATTGAGACAGATATTTATAATGTAATCTCTAATGGCATTTGGATTTGATTACATAGAATAGATTTATAATTATACCTGCATGTTTTTTTTAGAACTGATCTGCCAAAAGATTACAAATTTCTTGAGAAACTGTTTCTTTACTTGATCTTACAGTAAGTCTAAACATTTGAGCTTGTTTATTTGGTTCTAATCTCATAAGACAGCCTACCTGTTGAAGCCTGGTATGGACAATTCCAGCACAAACAAAGTTATCAGGATTAGGATCAATACCATCTAAAAGCTGCATACCAAAACCAGATAATTTTGTACGGGTTGCAGCTATATCAATAGAACCTTGTGCCTTAAAAATTTTTTGTGCTCTCTGTTGTTCTCCACCCAAGTTTTTCCACCTTGCAAAAAATGATTCACCATTCATTTCAGTTGGCTCAAAAAATTTGTTCAATGTAAGAGGGAGTTTCATGGTTATTTTTTGAGGAACATTATTGTAAACGAAAGACACAGACATGCTGGGTGCATCAGCAAAATCTTCAATGCATTCAGCATTCAGCATTTGCTGGATTTGAGCACCTGCTTCCAAAATTGGTTCCATGGGTTTCATTTGCACATTAAGTTTATGCAAATCTGTCCAAATTAATTCTGGGTGCACATTCTGAATAGCAAATTGTGTCTTATTTCCATAAAACAAGCCAATTCTTCCAAGATTCTGTCTAAATTCACTCTTGACCCCAATTTGTATGAGGTCATTTTCAAATAGAACACCATTATTTTTAAACAAAAACTTCTTGATGTTATTTTGTTGGACTGTTGTAGGGCTCATTTTAGGAGCTGTGTATAAATCTCCAAGAACATCCAGTAAACCATTTCCTGTAGTGGTTGTTGTAGTTCCAGGAGGGGTGGCCAAGCCTAAAAGATCTGCACTGGAGCTTACTGAATTAGCAGAATTGTTAATAACAGGTGCCGGAGTAGCAGTTGGTTGAGGGCTCTTTGATTCTCTGACATCATCTGGAATACGTCCTGGTTTTTTCTTTTTCAAAACAGCCAAAATTGAAGATTCTCTTTCTGGGAATGCTGGCATTTCCTCCAGTACTGTTGCTAATACATCAGAACTAGCAACAATACTCAGCTGCAAGTATTCAGATGCTCTCTGTTGCAGCTCCACATCCGCTGAGCGTAGATTAGAATCTGCTCTAAATACTTCCTGAACTCGAGATTTTATCTCTGGGAAAAGGTTAACAAGTTTTATATAAGTGGAAAGAAGTAATGCTCTTGTTGCGGCTGAACATAAATGATACTTAGAATGAAGGAGTTCAAATTGGACCTGGGGTGATGATCTAGTATCACCAGCAATTAAATTTCCAAATTCACCCAAAATATACCCTCCCACTTTAACCATATTCTCATGACAGGTAGGGGCTTGTAAAGCTTCAAAAACTGTTTTTGCTGCATATGCTTGAACCTCCTCCCTATTTATTACGATCTGAATAACTCTGTACCATACTTCCTCTGATACATAATCTCCTGCTATTCTAATAAGATTAAGTATCACATCAACATACCAAGTGAAGTCTGTTGCATATTTTTCAGCTAAGATAGCAACTTTCAAGACCATTTCTTCCCTTATTGAATAGTCAGCTGTTTCTAGATAAGCTAACATTTCTTGCACTATTTCTTCAGCATTGGTTTTATCACACATTGCATATAGTAAGTCAACAGCTTGTTGTCGTACAGATACATCTTTCTCCATTTTCATTGAAAGAATAACAACTTCTTGATGTTTTTTGACAGCTTCATGAGAGAACTCTGAAGTAGCCAGATGGCACATGGATTCAAGAGCTAAGTAACGCAGATTTGTTTCTCGGTTACTTAAAAATTGGCCAAGCTGATTACAAGCTCGAACTAATAAATTAGGCTCACTGTCATTATGTATTATTAGACTTATAGCTTCAAAGAGAACAGCATTTTTAGCATTGGAATGTTGCACTTTCTTAGACTTGGGAGGTTCTTGAGCTTTGTTAAAAATGGTCTCCAAACATTCGGATAATCTCCCCCTAACACCAGGTTCTTCAGATGGAGGTGTATAATTTTGTAGAAGACGCAGAAGTTTCACTGACAGCCAAGGCGCGGGAACAAAATAGTATGTATAATCTTGGAGATCTGTGTAACTAGCAGTTACAATTCTGCTCAGTCTTGCCACAGCCAATGTGACACAACCTTTGTACTCATCAGGATTTTTCTTCACTAGGGCATCTATTAAAGAAGTAGCAGCAGTTACAACGCCCATGTGTGGATCATTTAATAAATGTATGATTCTGGATGTCCACTCACCACCTGGTATAATTTCTGGTGATTTACGAAACAGTCTAAGAAGGCAAAGAGCAGCCGACTGTTTAACTACATCCATAGTATCACCGGAGACAAGCAATTTAGGTATCTCAGTAGCAAAAGCCTCAGCCATCTCTTTGCTACCAATATTTGCAATGCACTGGAGTGCAAGATTAACATGGATAGGATTTCGAGACTGTAAATCGTTCTTTATGCTTTGAATAATAAGTTTGATGAGATCACTATTGGTGTTGACCAAGACAGAAATGAATAGGTATCCTATTTGCTTTTCAGAATATTTATTTGAGGACAGCAAATTTACTGCTTCCATGTGACCGAAGTCAATATCATGACCAAGTAAGAATATAAACAGAAGTTTGCATACGTACTTCTTCTTCTGGTATCCATCTAGGGTTTTATCGCCTTTGAATTTGCTTCTTATATTAGCTAGCTCCTTATTTATTCTTTTTATTTCTGCTTCTTTGCTTTTACAGTTTCTTATGTCTGATATAAAGACTGCGAGTCCTCGCATACCATCTCCCCTGACGGCAGGCATATTGCCAAGTGACTTATCGAACACCAGTTTTATGCCTTTTGTGACCCTTTTACATAAAATATATAGCACTCTACTTGTTGTAGGAATAACACAAAGTGAAAAGAAATTAGACTTTTGACTTAGTTTCAGCAAAATGTAATATCGGAAATCTAGTTAAAATACTCAGACTCTGTCTCTGAGCTTTCTTCTACAACGCCTTCCCACATTATCTATGAAAATTGAAATGTCAGTTTCGTTGAACTTTTGTTTATGGATCAATAATGTTAGGCTAGGACTTCATTATTGGTTTTTTCCATCAAAATCCAGAATACACAAAGACTGTACAATATCAAAAGTTATCAGATAAATTTATTAATGATTAAAATATCATTGATTAAAGTTAATCGGACAATTGTCATCAAGTAATGAAACATGATATTATATCATCGAAATACCACAACAAACTCGACATTTACAACAAAACACTAGTAGGTCTCTCTCTTTAAGTGGTTTTTAAACCATTTTCTTTAATCGTCACAAATATTTCAACCTCATATTTAATATGATTTTAAATAAAATTTTGAAATCGAGACATGAGATATATACTCTATAACAATTATTAGTCTGTAGCTACTTGTCTGTACGTACCACAGATCTAGTACAACTAGATCCCGAACATGCGTGGCCACCTCAGTGCATTTCGCTCTATCTTCGAGTGTTGCCATTTTATAAACTTTCCTGCATTTTAGGGAAAATTTTCATTAAAAATACGTCCTCAAATTCACTCTTACATTAATTATTTATTACAATTCAGTGTAATAAATAAATAATGTTAGGTGAATTTGAGGACGTATTTTTAATGAAAATTTACCTTTGTAGTTTTTATATACATAATATACATTCGAGAAGAGAAGACCACAAATAAAGGAATATTAAATTCAAATACAGTTTTAATGTGTTTTATTATCATAGGTTATTTTACACATGTATAAATTTCTGTGCTAAGGGCCGATTACAAATATTGGAACATAAAAATCAAGTAGGTACAAAATCTACGTAGCCCGATGACGAATGTTTTTCGTACGTAAATGTACGCTTTTGGGCTTATGAAATTTAGACATAAGGAAAAGTTGCGTAATTGGCTTGAATATCGTTTCCTTGAGTTTTAGAAAATCTTTATTTCCGTTTTCGATGCTGCGGAGAACTTCTGTTTCTTCCATATTTATAAGCATTTAACAAGCAATTTCTTAAGACGATTAGCTGATATCTGTTTTTGCTTCTGCAACTGAAAAAATAAATTTTAGAATAGGTATAAAATATTTTTTGTGTCAAGGCCATTATATTAATTATTTTAATACCAATATATTGGTATCAAAGTATAACATTAATATACATATATAGCAAATAATTAGAAATAAAAATACTTCAATATATTAAATTTGAAACTATGGCATCAAAACAACTCTGCTTTTAGAAATAAAAACATTTTTTAAAGAGAAATGCTAACAATTAATGGCAAATAAAATGGAATTAATGCTTAATTTACTCCGGTTATAAATTTTTATCCATTATTAAGTATGTATTACCAAATAACTTGTTATTTTTATTAATTAAGATGTTTTTTTTAGTACTTGAACCAGTTTTCGAGTTTTAGCACCTGGGGACACATTTTAATCATTTGATTTCTGTCTATTCCTTTTAACTCCTCTATAGCTCGTTGATGGTATTGGAATTTGGATCATCATTTTGTGTTGCCGATACTGACTGCACAGATTCAAACTAAAAAATATAAATTCTTAGATCTATATTTTACTTTTATTTTACTAGAGAGTTAATATAAAAAGCAATTTAATATGTAACAAAGTTTAATAAAGGCATATGAAAATAATCTATATCTTAGGGTTATAGGGAAATCTAACAATGGAATTTGATTATGATTTAAAATCAACTTCTTAAAATAAGATATATGATTAGATAAGTGATTACATTCATGCTTATTGTTGGCGTAGCATTTGACTCAAGGAGAGATAATTTAGGTTTGCAAACAAAATTGCGTTAAAATTCTTTGAACATATTCTCGCTTTTTAGATGGTACCCAATTTTACCGACTAGCATCAATCCATTTTTACGAATGCCAGAATATGTTGGAAAACTATGGGACAATCATTTTTTTGCAAATTTGTGGACTTTTTTTCCCATTTGCAGGCAACATTGTGATTGAGGTTATCTTACACTTAAAAGTTAAAATTACCACGAAATATTAACAATAAGAATGATCAGTTGATAGGAAACAGTCAATTATAATGATTCTGATATTATGTATCTTTATTTAATTGTTTACTTACGAATGAAATGAAATTCCATCGGCGTTTGTTTCCGTGCGGCTGTTATAGCCTAATACGCTGCAACCACCAATAATTATAAACACTCAGTACACGTAGTACATTCAGAATACTTTTATAATTAACTTCCAAATGTATTTATCACCAAAAAGAACAGTAGACACAAGAAAACTAATTAAATATCAGATCTGCTTTGTTTGTTTGGCCCAGCTTTGACAGTAGGCCATCAAAAAAGTGGCCACGCAGATAGGACAAAAAAAACGTATCTACATCCCCTTCACTCACATAATGTAAGCGTAGCTATCTATCTCTTTTCACCATAGCATTGCAAATCTACTTGTACTAGATCTGTGGTCTGTACGAAATTGTCTATAGTTTTTCAGCTATCGTCAAAAGACCACAAGACCACCAAAAGACCATTGCTTATTAATTGTATTCTCTTTGGACCATTGGACATTGCTAAGGGACATTGGCAACATTGGTTCGAGTTTGTCTGTTGTCATTTGCGCTCAAATTTTTATTGTGTAGTTGCACTTAAAAATAAATTATCACAACGAACGGAGATATGTGATTGTTTGAACGAATAAATATGGGTTCACTAATACGTATTATTTATTTATGAATTACCTTTGATATTAAAGGATATAATTACGAATGAATGATGCATTCTATATTTTGGACAGGCAGAGTGTTATCACGTGCTATAAGAAATGGACTTTCGAATTTATCAAGTGCTACTGAATTAAACGTCTCTAATAAAAAACATCCGTACTTAGTGTCAGTGGTTTGTGGATTTCCAAAAGACATTGCTAACGGAAGGTCACATAAGGGGCAATTTGGCGACGATGCTTGGTTCTCTACAAACTTCAACAATGCGGATGTTATTGGTTTGTTACTAACTATGCGTTTGTTCTCCTTATTACATTTTTTTTATTATATTGTTCTGCCTCATACTTTAATCAAAGTTTGAGCTTTATTACTTGGTTTCAAAACACATTTATAATATAATAACACAATGAGTGTATAATTATCCATTCTTATCAATATTATACTGTTTACAATTATTTACAACTAGCGGTCCGCCCCGGCTTCGCCCGTGGTACATAATATTTACGTTTTCTCTACATAAGAACCATCCTCGTACTTCAAGGAATATAATAAAAAAAGAATTATCAAAATCGGTTCAGCCGTTCTCGAGTTATGCGCTTACCAACACATTTTGCGATTCATTTTTATATATTTACAATATAACTAGCGGTCCGCCCCGGCTTCGCCCGTGGTACATATGAAAAATAGATGTTGGCCGATTCTCAGACTTACCCGATATGCACAGAAAATTTCATGAGAATCGGTCCACCCGTTTCGGAGGAGTATGCAGACTAACATTGTGACACGAGAATTTTATATATAAGATATGTGTGTTTATTATCGACATATATCTAGATCATAATATACTATTGGCAATTTATTTACATATTTGAAAGATATTTTCTAACTTACTGCTCATATTTATTATCAAAATAATATAGTTATTATTTATAATATATTATATATAGTCATTATATTATAGTTTTTATTTATCATGCATTATCACACATTGAATAACATCAGTTTTATAACACCAAGTCTTGAATGTCAAAAATATATAAACTGAATGTAAATTAACCCAGTCGTTTATTTATATATTTTCAAAATTTCATACCTATTTCAAGTCAATTTTTATGGCTGACATTACAGAGTTGCTACATTATCATCCAATTGAATGAATCTAACCAAGTGTTGTTTTTGATGAAACAATTGGTTTTAAGTAAACTAGGGGAACATGGAAATATTAAAGCCTTTGATACCTATTTTTTTCTCTCATGCTGTTCAAAAAATCGTAATATACATGTGTTGCAGTAAAGCTTTATATATTCAATTAATTAATAAAACCCATTAATATTAGATAGTTTTCCTCTTCATACAATTTTATTGAAGAGTGAAATAAATTAAATAATAGGCTAACAATAAAGGTGAAGTATTTAAAAATGTGAAAATAATATGTATGAAAGTTCATGTCATGTCAATTGATATAGAACATATTCATAAAAATCTGGATTGTTTTGATATTTTTTTAAAGGATCTTAAAAAAATGGAGTCAATTCAAATAAAAATGTGTTATATTTAAAACATTAACTTTATCATCATTTATTCAGGTGTTGCTGATGGAGTCGGTGGATGGAGGGCTTATGGCATTGATCCAGGGGAGTTTTCATCATATCTCATGAAGACATGCGAGAGGCTTGTGCGAATGGGCCATTTCAAACTGTCTGAACCTGGTGATCTTCTAGCAAAGTCGTATTATGAATTACTGGAGCATAAAAAACCTATTTTAGGTAATTTTGTAAAAATTTCATTTTTAAACCAAAGCATAGTTGGTTGACCTGTATAAAAATAGTAATAAAATTTATTTAGTATTTATAATAGTTTTACCTATTAAATCTGAACAACTTAGTTTCATTTAAATTAATTTGTACTAATGGATATACTTCACAATAGATTGACTTTGTTGTCTAAATGAAGTTTAATTATTATAATATGAATTTAAATGATTATTAAGAACTTGTGGTTTGTTCTTTGAAATGTACAAAGGAAAATGAATAGCCCTCATTTGGCAAGTCTGAGGAGTTCTGGGAATAGGTTCATGATGTTTGTTTTTAATATTATTTTCTATTAATGAAGTCGGTTAATAACATTTCATATTGCTTAAAAGAGCACTTAACATTGTCCTGTTTTCGTTATTAAAATTAAACATATTTTTATTTTCGCAAATATGTGATCTTTACATAATATATAAAAATTAAAATAGCTATATACTATTTTAATTTTTTATAGCTTAAAAATATATTGAAATCACACATTCACAAATTGATCATAATATTACATTAACTGCATTTTCAATTGCAACATTAACATCCTCAAAATATGATAATTGATAATTACAAGCTCTCTGACCATGGCTATGGCCACATGGTCAATGGACTCTGATTCTTATTCCATGAGAATTCTATGTTTCACCACCATAAATAGTAGCCTACAAAATAATTATGCTACTGTCTAGCCTAACTATATCTAGACACGAAAATCATACTACATATAAATGCGTCGTAAAATAAAGACAAACAAACACATAGTAAATGTAATATTAGTAAGAATTTCACTGAAGTTATTCTCGTTTATCAGGTAGTAGCACAGCCTGTGTGATGATACTGGACCGCAACGAGAGTATAATGCGGGCAGCTAACATCGGCGATAGTGGGTACATGGTGGTTCGAGGATCTCGCATCGTGCATAGGTCGCACGAACAACAACATTACTTTAACACGCCGTACCAACTCAGTCTGCCGCCGCCTGGACACGATAGAAATGTACTGAGTGACAGGTGACTATGTTTTTTCTTGTTTTATATAGATTACTGCATTTACTTGTAATCGTACCCCATTTCTTACCTAATTGAGAGCACGAAATCAATTTTCAATTATTAGAATAGTAGAATTTAATATATATACAAGTATTTTAGAAGTACAAGTTATTATTAGGAGGCAAATATTAGTTTCCAAATTTGTTTCGTCATCGTAACACGATTTTATGTCACTACCTAATGAAAAAATAGGTATAAAGTATGAATAATGCCATACGTCCGTATATTATTGACAACTCGTTATCTAAACAAGACATATTAGAAAAGCAAAAGGTTATATTATATTAATAGAGATAATAATATATGTAAACATTAGTCAAGGCTTTTTGATGAATGTAATACAGTTTGCACATGGATTTTACTGCGCCCTCGAAATTAGCGGCACTAAAAGCAACAAATTGCAATCAATGTAGATATATTTTTCTATATGAAATTGTTTATATCTTTTAAAATAATTGTAGAAAGTAACAGCGAAAGCCTTGTGAAAGCCATACAATTACATGTTAAATGAAAGATACATAGGTATTTATTTTCAAAGATTTGGAAAATCGTGAATAATTTGCATAAACAAACGAAAGTGGAAATTTTATTTTAGGTATCCTTTATTACGTTTGAATCGTAAAATGTATATTTTTGTTATATTTCCACAAGTCATAAGACTTGTCGCGAGTCCAGCCTCTCGGGACCAGTGGTCATGTGCTCATTCCAAAGCCACTGTTGTTGTTTCTGAACAGTCTAATATTAGAATTTTTAGCTCATTGGATATCTGCCAGTTTACAGTCACGTGCAAAGTGTAATTTGTAAAATGGGAATATTGTGTATTTTTAAACTACTAAAAATTACATGAAAGTAACATTAGGCTAATCACAATCAAGGTTGACTAATGTTGATACCGCAAAACGCAATATCTATGGCTTCCCGCATATTATTATGGTTTCAAACATAGTAAATACTAAATAGACTTGAAAGAATGTCATCTTTATAGTAAAATCTAATTTACGGACTATTTGTGGTGGTCACCAGGTCTTAAGGTCTTCTAAATGCTATTATAGTAGGTATTACTAACTTCCCACCCGTTCATTTCATTTCTTAATTCAATTTCTGCAAGTTTTCTGTCCGTGACGAAAGTTATCGACGTCCCTTTTCAACGTGCTATCTATTTTTATGTCCAAATTCTAACATACATTATTATTCTTAATTTTTTTTTTTTTTTTTTTATTCTTACTTTTTTAAAAGGGGTTTTGTCAACAGTTGACAATGTCACCCCCGTAAAAGCAAATAACACGATATTAGCATACATTATTATTCTTAATGATCCTTAAAAATTTGATCGTCACTGTTCCAGTGAAGAGTCAATAAAAAACTTTAGTGCTAGAAGCCTGAATATCATATATTCATATTTGTAACTGTATTAAAAATATAAAAAAAAAGGGAAAAAAAAACAATTGTATTAACTATGCTTTGAACGAATATTTCATCATTGCACCTAATAAGTCGAATGTCACTGACGTGAAAAATACATGTTTATCATGTTAATCTCTTATCGTATTTTTACAGTTAATTTATAAACGAGTCTCCCAGGTTTCGTCTTAAAGTTCCAAGATTTAAAAGTAAATCCAAAAACAATACATCAATATTGATAGATATTATTGACACTGTATTTAAAGGTAATTTAAATTACGTTAAATCTCGCGAATTCAATTAAATTCTCTCGACCTACATATTTTGTCAGATTTATTTCACTTGGATTTTGTTTGACTGACTTGTCCCAATGGAAAAGTTTGTTCTCCGCCAAACAACAGTTCAAGCGATTTTAACAGAGCTGCGAGAATATTACGTAGGGCGTTAAACATACTTCATTTCAGTAATTTTCGACAGATGGTGTAATTGGGAATCGTCTATGGTGTAATCTTTGCTATCCTTGTAAATAACTATGATAAAATATTTGAAAATGTATATGTTGTTGGTTTGTTTAATATTTATTTCGCGTCGCAACGGATCGAATCTATACTAAATTATAAAGCTGAAGAGTTTGTTTGATTGCGCTAATCTCAGGAACTACTGGTCCGATTCGAAAAATGCTTTCGGTGTTAGATAGTCCATTTATCGAGGAAGGCTATAGGCTATATATCATCACGCTAAGACCAACAGGAGCCGAGCAATGCGGGCAAAACCGCGGAGCACAGCTAGTTTATGATATGATTTTAGTTTCTGGATATAGCTAAGAGAGTGACGAACATGAGGAATTTACTATTTAATTATACTTAAATTATTTTTAGCACTATCTATCTATAATCCAATTTGTAATTGGAAACATCACTAAGCGAGAGAATACAATATTATGTCGTTTTATCACTTACGACGAATGTGAAATTTAATTGTTTCGTATAACCTCGGGCTCAAATTACGTTATTTATAGACATGTTCAGTTTATGTAAATTGCAATTTGCCAGCGTAATGAATTAATAACGAGTATCCAAGATAAAATAAAGTAGGTTATACTGAACTACTAAATATATAAAATAATAAACTATTTTATTTATTTACTAGCTGCGGCACGCGTATAGCTCCTGTTGGTCTTAGCGTGATGATATATAGCCTATAGCCTTCCTCGATAAATGGGCTATCTAAAACCGAAAGAATTTTTCTAATCGGACCAGTAGTTCTTGCGATTAGCGCGTTTAACAAACAAACAAATAAACAAACTCTTCAGCTTTATAATATTAGTATAGATTAACTTTTTTAGAAAATTATTCAATTGAAATGTACTGAAGTAGCAGAAACCTTTATATGTAATATAGCTAAAAAGTCTTTATGTAATAACTATTTCACGCCAGAACAATTAAATCGATTTTGATTTACTTTAGTGTATAAAATAAGAGATATTCAAGAGTCTAGAAATAGAATAAAGTTTTCCAAAATTACCATCATTAATTTGTCTTATTGTACACATACACATGTGGCACTATAATTTATTTGTATATTTCTCATCCTGCACTTTATTTAAACTGAAATTGAATTGTAATTTATATGAAACCTATGATGATGTTTACTATAATTAAAATAAATAAAACAAAAAAATTCCAGGCCCGAATCGGCGGAGACGGCGGAATTCAAAGTGGAGTGCGGGGACGTGATCCTCGTGGCCACGGACGGCGTGTTCGACAACGTGCCCGAGACGGTGCTCGTCGCGGAGATGCGGCGAGCGCACGGGGCTGATAACGACGCGCAGAAGTTGCAAGCGGTCGCTAATTCTATCGCGTGGATGGCGCGCAATCTGTCGTTTGACGGGTGTTACATGTCGCCCTTCGCTAAGAGCGCCCGCCAGAACGGGATCGATGCTTTAGGTGAGTTTGTGTTTGGGTTAAAGAGGAGGATATCTCGTGGTGAGTATTAGTAACTCTTCGTGAGTAAAGAGTTGTTGGAAAAAATATTTTTTGCCTAGATGTCATACGGGAAGGAATATTCAATATACTATGTCAAAATCGGTTAATTTAAGTAGCTTGTTTGTACTGACATAGCGCAAAATTTTTGTAAATCACAAAGTATTTTTATGAAAAACTGGACCAGCTTAATTTAACCACAAAGTTTTGCAAACGCGCAAATGTAATGTGCAATGATGTTATGAGGAAAACCTCTGCATGTAGAAAATTAAAAAATGTGTGTATAATTCTAATGGGATTATAATTATAATTTTTCTTTTCAGGTGGAAAGCCGGACGACATAACAGTGCTCCTAGCAATAGTAGCACTATGAAAATGTCAATGTGATTGATTTAGTTTAGATTTTACTTGGTCTCAACAATGACCACTTACAAAATTAGTTTATATAAACGACACCAAAAAAAACGAATATTTGGTTATTCTATTATTATCTTTATTTTGGTCATCTTATACTAATTTCTTGCAAAATAATGCAATTTCGAGGTCTAATATTGTTATCGTAATGTCACCATTAGAACATAGAACACTAGTCACTTGGTGTTATCCATATATCATAATATATGTGTTGATTGGGATTTGTAATTGTGATTTATAGTTTGTGGTTTGAATTGGAATACACGCGTTTATGCCTTTGTTAATTATTACTTCTTTGTTTTTGTGAATTTCCGTGCATTATGCAATATCTTTAACGAGAATAAAACTGATTCTAATATGTATACTATTATATGGCATAAACTATTATGTATTTTTATGGGTGTGTGTCTTTTGTAAGATGGAAAGCAATTAATGCAATTTATAAATTAATTACTTATTTTGATATAAAAAATGTCAATACTTGTTTACAATGGTCAATGTATGTATCAATGTTTGATTGAAGACTGATTCTAGCATAACTGATGTGTTGTTGTATATATATAGAATGTTCACATTGTCTTATGTTCGCGCTACTATTTAAATATTTTTTATTATCATTTGTTTTTGTATATTTCCAAACTAAATTAAGTGCTAAGTTAATTGAACACACACGATAAAAATACTATTACACCCTTTTTATTTAAAATATTATTGGTAACTTTCCCCTTTCATCCATAATTCATTAATGTAACATCTAATACATACCATTCAATTTACACATTGATCAATTTATAGATGAAATTCCTATATTAAACAGAATCACCCTAAACATGAGTCAAAATGGAAAATAAAAATCTAAGAAATGTCTCATTACTCGGTTTATGTTGGAAAAATTGTTAAACTTCATACTTAGAATTATATATTATGAGCATCTATTATCTAAAGACGTATAGGTACATTAAATGTTCAGGAACACAGTTAAAATTTTCAAAATTCCTGTTTTTTATCCATCATTCATTGTAACGATTTTATAAATTATATCTTCTATACCTTAAAAATATGTATAACAAAAATAATACTTCATTTATTAAATAATAAATATGCAAGTGGGAGTTTGAGATTGTGCTGGCATAGCAATATACATTGTTGCGATAGTAGAAAATTCGTACAACTGCGCCAACAAAATACGTACGTAGTTGTTCTGTCTTAAGATTTTTGATAGTTCTATGTACAATTGATTGTAAATTATGTAGAAAAATAACAAATAAATGTTTGAATAAATGATAATATAATTTTTTATTTCTATGGTTTATTGAAACACTCCATTATATTATATACATAATTTATTTCATGAAAAAGTAGTTATTCTTACATAAAATTATTTAACACACTGCAAAAACATGGGGCATGGTTTGTGCTTGATACTTTTTTTATTTATATTAATGTCCCTTTTTTAAATGAAATTTTAAATCTAAATAAAAACAGGTTTTTGGTTTGCCTCTTGTACTAAGAAAATCGAATGGTTCTATACTCATATTATCCATTCCCTTCGTCTTCGTCCCGACGACGCCAGTCAAACCCTCCAGGACGAACATTGGCTAATTCTGGCAGTGGGGCATACTCCCTTTCAGCTTCAGGATCAAACAGTCTTTTTCTAGAAAATAATAAATGTCAGTCAAAAAAATAAATGAAACCGAAACATTTCAATGATTTGTATTATGAGGAGGAAGGAAGTTTTGAATATATGGCAAATGTTTGAAGATGTGTTTTTTTGCCAAAGAGTAATTGAAGATGTAGTAAGGAAATGATCAACTGAATGAACTGTTTTAATTTACAATTTATGTACTTTGTAATCACTGACATACCACTTAATATTTTTATATATGTATAGATACACCCATATTTAACATAGTTATTGTGATATTATGATTATTATGTAGTTATCACTTATGTAATAGAAGAAATCGGCTACTAATTGCATGAAAAAACTTGATAAATACTCACAGAAATTTGGGTGTCTTCAATAACTTTTGTCCTCTTGATTGACGTGGCCAAACATCTTCTAAAAAGAAATATATGTGTCCAATGGCCATTCCCACCAAATCAACAGATATAGCATTGCCAAGGAGCACAGAAAATCCAAGTAGAACAAATGGCAAGTAAGGGGCCTGTAAATAAAGTAATTCTTATTAAAAACTTTGTATACTTACAACAATTTAGACAAATTGTAAAATAGATATATCTAAGTACATAGTTATTTGTAGCTAAGTACACAGTTATTTGTAAGTACTGCTTGAGCTATATCACCATTATTCCATTAAAATGGAAATGTTCTCTGAGAGAATGACAATTTTAGAAAGGAAGTGTGAATCTTAAACATACTTTTAAGGTAAACTGAATACACATAGAAGTTTATGTTATATTACTTACTTGAAAATTCATGAGGCCAAAGAAATTCAATCTTATAAATACGTTTCGTCGAGACCAAACATACACAATCATAATAGTGAACGCTTGTCCTAAGAATAATAAGTTAATGAAAAATGCACAAAACTGTAAAACATTAAGGAAAATTAAAGGATTTATGTACTATCAAACATGTAAAGTACTCAAGAAATTTAAAATAAATAAATCAAATAATAAATTACTTCTTTATATGGAACTAGCTGCGTTCCGCGGTTTCACCCGCGTTGCTACGCTTCTGTTGGTCTTAGCATGATGATAATATATAGCCTATAGCCTTCCTCGATAGATGGGCTATCCAACACCGAACAAATTTTTCAAATCGAACCAGTAGTTCTTGAGATTAGATTCAAACAAACAAACTTTTCAGCTTTATAATATTACACATAAATTATAAAAATATTTATTATCTATATTTGAAAAAGGATACAATCATCAGCACAGCACCAAAGAAAAACATCACAACAAAATCAGCAGTCCTCCCTCTAAATGATCCTTCTTCTAACATTCTACAATATCTATATGTGAATATCATATTGAAAAAGAAATTAAACCCTAGGTTCCCAAAGAAAAGGAATGTAGTGATGAACCTCCATATCTGGTATCTATAGAGGATCAATGTAGGATTAAAGTAAAGCTGGAATGGTGAAACCAGATCTAGTTGCTGAAAGGAACACAAACAAAGTATTATTACTTATAAAGCTAATTACCACTCATATTTAATATATTCTAGAAAAGAACTCTTACGACAGCCAGAGTAGTAATAACACAAGCTGTAGTGTATACCCTGGTTACTGGTGGTATTAGCATGTATTCTTGAAGTAAAGATTGATATGCCATTTTGGTTTCAAATGAAATAACAACTAGAAATCACAAAATCATTATTAAGTATATGTGAATACTATAACGCGACACTATTGGGCCACATCACTCTTATCGAAATAATATCTGTAAAGAACACAGGCAGTACAAGTACAAATGCATATAACACAAATTATTTTTAACACTTATTGTTATCTTACGAATATAGAAATAAATAAAGTCATTAGATTTAAATACTTTATCAGATGATTAATTAATAGTGAGATGCCATTTTTTACAATTCATTTTAGAAAATAGGATATTTTCAATTAATTTGCAACAGCTATGACATTTTATTACTTAAGAAGCTGACGTTGACAGCTAATGTCAGCAAGTCACAGAATATATAAATAAACAACTAACATATTAACGTGGAAAATTGATTATGTTTTATAAAATAAATTCATGAATTGCACAGTTGTGTAATTTATATAATATACAAAATTTTGATTCAAAGTTACTTTATACAGATAATAAGGAGATAAAAGCATGGATAACATAATTATTATTATTCCCAAATTATTCCCAAGCTCGGGCTGTGTGACATTTGGTGCAATGTCATACACAGCCGTAGTACACAGCTGATACTTGACACTTGACAGCCCAAACTCCAAAATCACAAAATGACAAAATATTGTTGAGAAAAGTGGAAGATCTTTGTGCTTACAGGGATTATTGAATTTTCTCATTAATAGATAATAGTTTTAGTAACGATGGAGAATAAAGAAGGTGTAGACCACTTAGTGGCATTAAAAGTAATGAGGCTTACAAAGCCAGCACTTATAAGCCCCAAGATTGTAACATGCGACTTCAAGGATTTACCGGGGAATATACTGAACAATTATTTAAAGGATGATGCTACATCTGTTGTTCAAATGGAAACTCTAGCTGCTGGACAATTTCTGTTGCTGCCTCAAAGTTTTGGTAATATTTATTTAGGTGAAACATTTTCTTGTTATGTTTGTGTCCATAATGAAACAAATCAACCTGTTCAAAGCGTATCTGTTAAAGCTGACTTACAAACTAGTTCTCAAAGGATCCCTTTAGCAACCCAACAACATCAATCTCCTGTGATGTTGGATATTGATGAAACCTTAGGGGATGTGATCCACCACGAAGTAAAAGACTTGGGCACACACATTTTAGTTTGTGAAGTAACATATATGTCCAATTACAATACTCTTGCTTCATTCAGGAAATTCTTCAAGTTTGAAGTTCTGAAGCCACTGGATGTTAAAACTAAGTTTTATAATGCAGAATCAGATGAAGTTTTTCTTGAAGCTCAGGTTCAGAATATAACATCTGGGCCAATTATATTGGAGCAAGTTTCCCTTGACAGTTCACAACAGTTTGCAGTTAAATCATTAAATGAAACATCTGATGGCAAGTCTGTATTTGGTGAGGTTACTCTACTTCAACCTCAAGAGAGCTGCCAGTACCTATATTGCCTTTCACCAAAGCCTAACATAGCTTCAGATATAAAACTTATTGCTGCAGCAAAGAACATTGGTAAATTGGATATCGGGTGGAGGTCTATTTTGGGAGAAAAGGGGAGGTTACAGACTAGTCAGCTTCAGAGGATGACTCCAGAGTATGGTGACATACGGGTGACATATGAAAATTTACCCAGTAAGATCCCTATAGATGAACCATTTAATTTTAAATGTAAAATAGTGAATGCCAGTGAGAGAACATTGGACCTAATTCTGAAGCTTCGTTCACATCAAGACTCCAGCTTAATTTGGTGTGGCATTTCCAATAGAAAATTGGGGCCATTAGAACCTGGAAATATAACATTAATTAATTTGACTGCTTTACCTATAAACACTGGGCTACATAGCATTACAGGAATTTCTTTAATGGATCTGTTTTTGAAAAGAACCTATGATTATGATGATTTGGCTTCTGTTTATGTGTATTAGAATCACAATTCAGTAAATATTACAGTAGCCTAGTATTATTTGTAGAAAGTTATCTATATAAGCATTATTAGTTGCTTTTAAAAGGATAAGTCAGTTTTATTTTTTATTAGGTGTTTGCTAGCTGCTATATTTAGTAGGACTGGAACTATGATAAGTAAATTGTTATAATTGTGAAATTAATAAAATCTATATTATTTTAATTTTATATGTGAATTTTCTTATCTCAAACACATGTAACCCTAATTAAAAAGTAAATCGATATAGGAGAGAAGAGGTTAGAGGACACATATAGCATAAACACAGTCCCTGGTTAAATTATATAGATGCATTTTTGTAATCTAGACATTTCAGGTACATTATCCACACAGTCATTCAAGATCACTGACCTCTAATCACCCTCTAATGGTACTTGTATATATACAGGTCAGTGTCCATGATAGACTCAAATTTATTATAGTTCACTCATAGGTTCGGTAGTATAATTATATAGTCTGTGTGTTTTTAATAGGTATGTCATTTATACTCTGTATATCTGACTTTTAACTTTTTGTTATTTTAATTTGACATTGATTACTATATTGTGATTTGTGACATTGATAGTTGACTTGTCGAAAGTCGAAACTCGAAACTCGAAACTCGAGTCGAAATTATACTTTGTTCAAAATCCCAAGAGCTTATTTTATAAAATTTTTTGAGTAAGATTTTATAATTTAAAAACCGACGCATAATATAAATATATATTTACGGTAATTCAGGAAGTAATTTATTCCAAAATGGTTCTGACTAAGGAATACAGGATATGCATGCCTTTAACTGTAGAAGAGGTAAATAACGCTCTTAAATATTATTGTAAAGGTTAATAATGATCTTCATTACGATAAATGATTTATTTTCTTTTGTTATAGTACCGAATAGGGCAGTTGTATATGATAGCTCGCCACAGCTACGAACAATCCACCACTGGCGAAGGTGTAGAGGTGATAGCGAATGAAGAAGTTAACGATGAAGTAAATGGGGTTGGTCAATTCACCGAAAAGAGAATACACCTTTCTAGGTAACTCATAGTTCATACATATAATAATTAATGTAATGTGTGCAAACCCTGACACTATTTCATTTATTGAATATATCTTTACAGTCACTTACCTTATTGGGTCCAAAATATAATTCCTAAACTGTTTTACGTAACTGAAAAGGCATGGAATTATTATCCCTATACTATAACTGGTGAGTTTAGTATTATTATATTGTATTGTATGAAATTAATAGACACATTATAAGCTACAATAAAATTTAATGATTATTAGTGAATACTAATCACATATTATTCTTTGTTTTCATGTACTGCTTCTAGAATACACAGTAAGTAACATAAGTTAAATGACTATTTTTGCGTAACCAAAAGATGTTCTTACCATTCTACATTAATTTTTTTCTTTTCAGTGCTCCTTCATACCAAAGTTTTCAGTGTCAATACAAACCAGATATGAGGATAACAATGGCACTACAGAAAATGTATGTAAAACTGTAAAAGTAATATATTATGTAGTCATAACAGTTCATTTCTAAAATAATTTAATCGGATACTTGATATATCATTATTATAACATTTAATTTTTCAAACAAGAAGAAGCTGCTTTCATATTCATTCAATCAAGAAAAATAAGAAAAAAATGAATATAATAATTCTAATAATTTCAGTGTTTACATCTCACTGACGAAGAATTAGCACTCCGGCAAGTTGATTTTCTGGATATTGCCTATGATGAAATAAAACCACATCATTATAAAGATAATGAAGATCCAAAGCTGTTTAAATCAGAAAAGACTGGGCGTGGACCATTGGTTGAAGGGTGGAGGGACACACACAAGCCTATAATGTGTTGCTATAAGCTTGTCAATGCTAAATTCGAAGTTTGGGGCTTACAGACTAAAGTGGAAGATTATGTCCAAAGTGTAAGTCATATGAATTTGTAATTATAATTTTTTTGATAGATTTTTCGATTAATCTATTAATTAGATTCAGTCATTATTATTGAAATACTAAATGTAAAGCAACCATCTCCTTGGTACAATGGTTGACGCGTGAGCGTAGCACCAAGGGGTACTGGGTGTGATTCCCGGTGAAGACGAAGAAAAAAAAATGTCTGTGAAAGTGAAACAGATGTATAATGCATCTGCCCCTTACCCCACTACATTAAGTGAAGAAATCACTACATAGTATAAAATAAAGTCGTTTTCCCTGTCCCTATGTCCCTATGTCCCTATGTCCCTATGTCCCTATGTCCCTATGTCCCTATGTCCCTTTGTACGCTTAAATCTTTGAAACTACGCAACGGATTTTGATACGGTTTTTTTTAATAGATAGAGTGATTCAAGAGGAAGGTTTATATGTATAATAACATCCATTAAATAGTGGAGAAGTACTGTTATTTTTGAGGTTTCTAATGTGATGTCGTAAAAAATTACATTTTTTCCGCTTACATTGCAAACGCAGGCTGAACCCTACGAGTTTTATCAAAATAATGTACTAAGTATTATACACATTGAAAAGGTCTACAGAAAAGTCCGCGATGGTATATGTCTATCTCTTATGGATAACCCACAATAACTTTTTTTTGTCATTTACTTTTTACGACAAATAATGGCTAATTTTCGATGCGATTTTAACCAATATAGCATTAATCCTTAACCAATTAAATACCTTGAATACATTGTTCATTTAATATAGATCTATATGGCCCTTTACACCGTATGATTTAAGTGAATATTTTCGAAGATATTACAGATTTAAAAATTGCGGGACGAAGCGTTTGCGGCGGTACCGGCCGGCCGCCCGGCTATCTATTTTATACCTACCCGTGCGAAGCCGGAGCGGGCCGCTATGTTTTTATATGTATATGTCGTGGCCATATCGTACATTTGCTCATTTCATGAAATGATTGGCCATTTCACGAAATGGTCGCATTTCGTGAAATGGCCAATTTAGTTTGGCCACATCATGATGTGGTTTGAGCAGATCAATGATAAGAAATCGTTTCACGATATGGCCAACTAAACGCGCGGTTTTTTCATGAAATGATCAAAATTATTTGATCATATCGTAAAATAGTTACATTAATCATTGGTAGAGGCGCTGCAAGCTCTTTGTTTATGTGATAATATGAAGAAAGTCATAGCAAAGAATTTACAACGAAGAGATTCAAGTACTATGGAAAATGTGGATATCTTATATGTATTGAAGAAAAAATGCGTCTTAAATAAATAAATAAATATTTCGGGACAATTTTCCCACACGGCACGATCTGATCCCATACTAAGCTTTCGCTTGGGTTATGGAAACCAGATGGCTGATAAACATACATATATAATTTTAAATAAATACTTATATAGATAATTAACACCCAGACACTGAGCAAACATCACACAAATATTTGCCCCGGGTGGGGATCGAACCCACGACCTCTGGCTTGGAAGGCAGGGCCACTACCAACCAAGCCAACCGGCCAGTCAAAGTATATTTATATATCCTACTATATTATTATAATTGTTTGTTTTTTAAAAAGCGATCCGCTTCTGGCACTCGCCGGCCGCTGCCGCGGCACGCTCGCTTTGCTCGCTCGGCTCGTGCGTTGTTTATCAAAGTCTAACCTAACCTAACCTAACTGTTTTCTATTGCAAAAACGATTCGCTTCTGGCATTCGCCGGCCGCTGCCGCGGCACTAACTTAAATGACATTAAACAAGTTTTTAGAATATTCTGATTTTTTTTAATATTTTATGGACTCTTTTATTTTATTCTATTTTATACGATCTGGCCAAATGTGGATGACCAAATCGTGAAACGTTGACGATTTAACGATCTGATCAAACTATGTTGGCCATTTCATGAAATGCGACCATTTCGTGAAATGATCGATCATATCATGAAATGAGCAAATCTACGATATGGCCACGACATATACAAGTTACAACGTTCACAGTTTTTCTGTAGTGTATTTAGTATCAGCATTGCACCCGTGCGAAGCCGGGGCGGGTCGCTAGTTATTAATATAATTCATGATTATGTAATTGCAATGCTAGAAAAAATAAACTTTAAGACGATACACAAAAAAAAATCCACTGCTTGGTGGGCGGAGTCTAATAGCTCGCTATCGCGAACGCGGGTGTGCGCGAAGTCATTCTTGCAAACTCGCCGCGCTGCCGCTGGCTGACTCGGGACAAACATGTATGGAGTCGTCATACAGTTATAATATTGTTATACATATATTTAATTGTTGATTTATTGGTTTTATTTTCTTGCTTATAAACAAATAATCTTCTTTTTAACAACTACTTAGACATTATTAATAATTATTATTATTTCGTAATGTTTACTTTATTACAAAATAATACAGGTTATAAATAATCTTTGAAATAACAAAAAATATTGTTACTCTGAAAAAATGAAATGGTACTCAATAACGCGGACTACTGAATTGATTTAGATAGAATTTGATGCTGACGTAGATATTACATCATGCCCAGAAATGAAAGGTACTATTTCTAAAAGAAGTTATAAACCCTAATTCTTCTCAGTCAAAGTCAAGAGTGGAAGATATCACTAATACAGTAAAACTGATGCGAAACTTTGGATGTTAATTTGTATATTGACGTGACAACGTCTTAAATTAGGTTGCGACTGGGAGTCACTTATGAAAAAGTGTAACGCTCGGTAACGTTACGATGAGTCACCGAACGAGAGAGAGGCCCGCGGTCTGCCGCGCGCGCAGCACATAAATATTCTACCGAGAAAAAGACGTTGTCACGTAAAATCTTCGCCCGTAAAACCGACTTTACAGGCAACCATTTTTTTTTTTTGCTAGTTGTTACTTAATCACGTCAAGACTACATTACTAATTTTGATAAAATATAGCTAATTGCCTGGATTTACACATAGGATACTTTTTATCCGAACTGAACACTTCTGTGGGATAAAATAGGATTCACGATATAACCTAATTCCACGCGGGCAAAGCCGCGGTCGGAATGATATTTTTTTAAATAAAAAAATTGTTTTAAAAAAAACACAAAATATATTGACGCATGTATTTATTTTTTGCACTCTATTATAATTGTAATTATTCATTACAAATAATCAAAATAAAATAGCCAGAACAAAGTTAGGCCCTGGTAGGGTAGGTAGGCAGGTACAGCAATGTGAGACGAACACTGGCTTATTTATACCAATAATAATGTATTATAAATATTAAATTAAGTTTACTTTCTAACAACAAAAATACATAATATTAGCTAATGTGAAAACGAATCAACCAATCATCCCACAACAATGAAATGTGCACACAAATATTCATCCAAATCGGTTCATGTGATTAGGAGGAGTGACTGCAGCGCCATATTCCGGGCCCAATTGTGTTTCCAGATCACCCAGGAACTCAATTTAATATACTTACACAAAATTTTTCGAAATGAAAACTCACATTACTATGTAAATATGAATATAAACCTGTTTTAGTACTAAGCAATTTCCCGCACAGGTGTAGTAAGTATAAATGAAATAAATATCAACATCAAATTCTTTATACAACATACTTATCTACCACCTACTAAGAAATGTAATTCTTGAAATTTTTTCGTATTTTTTTTAAATATAATACTACTCCAATGAGCTCCTGTTCCATATTACGTCCACCATACTTCCACTAAGTTCACCATGATTTTTTATTTCTTTGCACTTTGTTGCTTTTTGCTAAAAATGGAATCATGCGATAAAACCAGTAGAGCGTTGATAACATACATTTTTGACTGAATAAAGGTACTTACGAAGGAGTGGGTTACCATTGTGAACAATCAGTGGGTTTATTTTCCTTCTGGATTCCGGATTTCAGAAAAGATTATCTATGCTATAAATGAAAAAATCTTATAGTCCGGGATACATCGCCCATTTTTGCAAGTGATTACTATCAAGCTAATTTTTCGTGAGTAGCTTTATTTTGATGAGATGCCCAATAATTTCATGTACGAAACTCTCGATTGTGGTAGCTACCAGAGGAAACAAGGATAAAATATTTTGATTTGATGGTTCTCAAATATTAATTACTAACTGAATGTTTTTTTTGTTCAATCTCAAGATAATTATCTAAATTATTCGAAAAAATATTTGTCCTACAAAATCTATGGTTTGATCAAAGAGTCCCCCTTTCCAATGTGTATCGATAACGAAGTCATCATAAATGATTACTAACCAGCTGATTTTTTTATTTTCACTTATTTAATACTTAAATAATTCAACAGACATATTGTCCTACAAATTGCGTAATAAATATTTGAGAACCGTCAAATCAAAAATTTTTATCCTTGTTACCTCTGTAAGCTACCACAATCGAGAGTTTCGTAGATGAAATTATTGGGCATCTCATCAAAATAAAGCTACTCACGAAAAATTACCTTGATAGTAATCACTTGCAAAAATGGGCGATGTATCCCGGACTATTACACATTCGTTATGTACTTAAAACAGGGGTACATATCAAACATCGTCTATAATACAATTATCATCAAATTTAAAATAAAACCAACTTACTTCATTAATTTGTTCCAATTGTAAGCATTCTTTTTCCTCCAACCTTTATGTTTCTTCTTCTTATTTTCTTTATTGTCCCCATTTGTCTCATTTTGTCTTATCATGTTGTCACCCTTTGTTACGATTGCGCGAGCGACACAAGTTCCCCGTGTGACGGCCGTAGCGGGAATGACTCGTGCAGCGATCGGGGTAGGAAGGAACAGGGCGGCTCTCGCTATATTGGCTGGTCACGCGCTAATTTCAAGTATTTCTTGTTTATTTCAAAACCATCGCATATTTCAAAATTCTAACTCGGTAGACGTATAGGTTATATATTTTATAGTTAATATCCAAAAAGTCGTAACTTTACGTTTGTTATTTTGAAGATGCCAGAGATTAAAAAAAAAATAACAATGAGAACTTTGTATTTTTTTTCTATCGAGAAAATATCATGGAATCATGTTTCTAAAACGGTAGACGTATTGTGTTACTATTGAACTTTCTTGTCAAGAATTTTCATCACGACAACTTTAATAATATAAAAATTACGAAGGTTTAAAAAGGGCCGTAAATGTTAGAAAAATTAATTCATCACCTTAACTATTGTGACAAGCAACTGTACTAAAGAAATTAAAATACTGATAGTCTATAGTTGAACTTTGAATTAATAAAAAAATAATGAAATTACTCAGTTTAAATTATTACTTACCTGATAAAACATTCATTTAATATTTGAAATGCAGGCAATTCGCGAAATCCTTTTACTTGGCCATAGACAAGCTTTTACGTGGATGGACGAGTGGTTCAACATGCAGATTGAGGATGTGAGAAATTATGAGAAAGATATGCAAGCCAAAACAAATATCAAGGTAATTTTTTTAAGTATTTTTCAGTTAGAAAAAAAGGAGTGGAAAGGGCACAATAGAATTTAAAAATATATTTTAGCCATTTTTAAATGTATATAAATGTAAAATATCTTTGAAGTAGCTATTTTTAAATTTTTAAATAGCTACCTCAAAAGAGTTTTGGCTACAAAATTCTCTTAAGTTGGCATTACATTCTCTTTTTACATGTCATGCAAAATAAATGGCTGTTTGTGCCATTAAATAATGGCATCATGTTTTCAATTTAACTTTGCAATTTTATTGGAGCTTTATATTTTAATTTTAAATCCATTTTATCTTGTTCATAGGTAAAAACGGCTATGGAAAACGCAGAGGGCCAGGAAACAAGTGATAATTCACAGCCAGAAACACCAAAATCTCCGAAATCACCAAAAACACCTAAATCTCCGTCGGCTACTGGAACACCAACAGAATCAAAATCATGGTTTTCATGGTCATAAATAAATGATATTATAGTTTAATTTCCTCGTATGCCGGGTTAAGTTTGGGTTTTTGTAGAATCTTTGACGAGCATGTAATTAAAATTTCTTACTTTATCGCTTTGAGATTTGTAGCACAATTATTTGCTTTTTATTGTAACTTGATTGCACTTGTAGTTAAATTATACATTTAGTTCAATAATCTTATAGTATTTTCTAATCTTTATCTATTTTATATAAGGGAAGGAACGGCCTATGAAAATGTAGAATAGAATGGGTTAAATAATTTTAATGAGAATTCATGCATCCAAAAAATCATTGGGTAACAGTGTAAGAATTATGTTGTTTGTGATTCTAGCCAAAGCTTTTTATATACAGGCCAAGGGTTCAGGCAATTATGTCATCTATTTTTTAAGTTTTCATATAATAAAATTACTTTTTTTCAAAAGATCAAAATAATGTATACTATGAACAAATATTGGGAATTCAATTTGTTAGTTTGTAAATTATACAAGTATGAAGTATTTATCTTATAAGATTCATGTCGTGCGTGATAGTGCGAGTTCTATGTTGTAAGATTGGTCCATTATTGATAACATCTCGGAGGAAAAACGACATATTTTTTCTCATATATTTTATCGTATAAATGATTCATAGATTTACATGTTGACTAACAGAAATAGTATATTTATGGCCATTTTCACAACTTGATGATTTGCCTACAATGAAATATGAGTGGAAAAATTAATAGTGTCAACAGCAAGTTGTGAAATTGGTCTTAATATGGAGTTTTCATAAAAAGTACAAAGAATTGACTATTTCAAATATATTTTGGTGTGTAGTTGGGCCTAAAAGAATTTATGTATTAATTAATAATAGTGTTAAGTGCGAACGTATTTATTTGTCTTGAAGGAACTTTTTCACGTATGCGATTTCGTTTGTAATTTCTGTCTTGAATTTAATTGCAATGTCTATTACTCATATGAAGTTTAAGCTAGGAAAGAATTTTATATTAGATGTTTTGTTCGACGGGATGCTTTCTTTTAAAAGGTAAATATAACAAATACATAGTTACCTACATGTTTTATGTTAGTAAGGACTTATACCTACCTGAGTTCTTACACTCTATGATGAATTGTTTTTTGTCACCCGTTCGTATGTTAAATTGGTGAGATTGAGACAATTACCATCGTATAAAGAGACAAGGAGGCCTATCCCCGACGCTTAGGAGCGCACGGTACCTAAAGTCGCGAGGCGCAGGGTTGTCACTTGTCACGTTGATTTTTTAAATAATTGTATGTATAAGCAAACACTGACCGCTCACAGCAATGGCGCGCCCCTCACGAGAACGGTCCATGAGAAGGAACCGAGCGGCGATGTGTGCGTTCGTCAAGCTTGCGTACGTACATTAATAGGGGGCGTGGCCAAGCGCTCCGCGTACATACAAACGGCGCGATATACCTTTGTTCGAAGATAACTTCCTTTTCTCTTTATACTATGCAATTACTTTTGAATACCCGTCAGTTCATTTGAGAGATTGAGTTACTTTATCATTCCTTGGTCAGAATAACTTCCTATTTATTATAAATAATAAGCGGGTATACATTACAGCGGGTTTGTAGTTAAAATTGTTTGCTTTAAATTGAGTATTTATGGGCTAGAAAAGAGTGGGTTGTTAATTGATATTTTTATTCAAGTTACCTATTATTGTTAGCAGTAGAAATAGAATTTAGTTTTAAGTATAATAATTGAATAGGTGAATTTCTCTATGTTATTAAATAAATGCTTAATTTATGAAGCTTTTTTTGCGTCAATGATGGATGGTACTAATTGAATTTTATCAAACTCAAACTCAAACTCAAACTCAAACTGAAACATTCATTTATGCAATTAGACTACTGTTTAGTAGCACTTTCGAATCGTCATTACATAAGTATTTTTAACATTTACCACCGATTCGGAAAGCAGTATCTATGGAGAAGAATCGGCAAGAAACTCCATAGTTGCTCTTTTAAATCATGTCAATATTACATAATATGTAACTTATATCTAACTACATAATATATCATAATATGCCAAAGAACTGTCCTGTGGTTTTTACGCGATAACCCTCCATGGGTCTCGTCTATATATTCCTGAATACTGTAGTACGCTCTCTGAACTAGTACATTTTTTATATAAGTTTTAAATTTAGAACTACTAAACTCTTTAATATTGTGAGGAATTCTATTATATAAGCGTATACCTGGACCCATAAATGAATTTTTAACTTTAGCTAATCGGAAAAATGGCATTTCAATTCTATTCCTGTTCCTTGTGCCATAATCGTGTCTATCTCCTACTCTTGTGTGTAAGTCGGAGCTTTTGTGTACATGCAAAATATTATTAAATATATACTGTGATGGTACAGTAAGGATACCAGTATTCTTAAAATGATCTCTTAGTGAGTCCCGAGCACGTAAATTATATATAGAGCGAATGGCTCTTTTCTGTAAGATAAATATAGTTTCTATATCTGCAGCCTTGCCCCACAGTAGAATTCCATAGGACATAATGCTATGAAAGTAGCTGAAATAAACCAATCTAGCTGTATCTTCATCGGTGAGATGCCTTATTTTTCGGACTGCATATGCAGCTGAACTGAGCTTACCTGCAGCGGTGTTGACATGGGCTCCCCACTGTAGTTTCTCGTCCAATGTTAACCCTAGAAATACAGTAGACTCAGTAGGATGCAATACCTCCCCGTTCAAGGTAATATCTCTGTTCAACTTTTTTACATTAGGAAGTAAAAATTCAACACAAGTGGTTTTTTTGGCATTTAATAATAAATTATTGGCAGTAAACCATTCAGATATGTGTAAAAGAGCACTGTTCACTTCGTCAACATTTGGGTCATGCCTATCCACATTAAAAATTAATGAGGTATCATCTGCAAACAGAACTATTTCACACCTATCCTGCAAATAATAGGGAAGATCATTGATATATACCAAGAACAAGAAGGGACCTAAAATTGACCCCTGTGGAACACCAATGTTAATTGACGCACCGCTAGAACGTTCTCCATTAACAACTACAGTCTGTATCCTATCATGCAGGTATGACGCTATGAGGTTCTGGGCTTTTCCTTTAATTCCATAGTGATTAAGTTTACGTAACAAAGTACAATGTTCAACGCAGTCAAATGCCTTGGAGAGGTCACAAAATATCCCCAGAGCATTTTTTGAGTTTTCCCATGCTTTATATATATGTGTTAGAAGTGCAACTCCAGCATCTGTGGTTGAGCGCCCCTTTGTGAAACCAAACTGTTTGGTGTGCAGTAAATTATTAGATGCAAAATGACTACTCAATTGGTTTAATATTAACTTCTCGAATACCTTACTTAATGTTGGTAAAATAGAGATAGGTCTATAATTGTTACAGTCTTCTTGATCGCCCTTCTTAAATAGAGGTATAACTTTACTAAGCTTTAGTAAATTAGGAAATGTATAGTCTGTGTGAAAAGAGAATAGGCGTGGCGTAAAATGGAACTAACGATATGATTTTTACATGGCAACCACGGCAACCCAATCCAGCCGTCTGTCAAACGTCAAACTTGATTTCGTGTCGATACAGCTTTGTTTGTTCTAACGTTTTCCAGTGAATTTTGATTAAAATCATATCGAAAAGAGGTAAAACCATACACAGTTCAACAAGGGAATTAATATATAATATTATTCGCTTTTGCCAAAGAGAAAAGCGGCAAAACATACCATTATTGACCTAAACGCAGTCACGAAACGTGTGGCAGCTATGACCGGTATGTAACAGTTTTTCTTAATGTTTTCTAGTCTCCTAGGTAACCTTCGATCCCTGAGATCTCGAAATGTATATAAATTAAAAGTAATTCATTAAATATGTGATGATCTAAATGAATAAATGTTTGTTTTGTTTCAATCAATGTTTTTGGTAGCCGGTATAAAGAGTTTTCATACTTTTCATTTATAATGTGTTTAGACTTATTTAAGATTATTTTTTCCAGGCTTAAATAGAGGTACAATATCTAAAATAAAAAAAGAAGGTTCTACAAATAACGGCGTGTGGTGCACACCAGGGAAAAAACGTAAAGGAAGACCAAAACTCATTCTTGATGATTTTGATAAGTGCGTCATCCGTAACAAAATTCGTGAATTTTATGCTGTGAGGAAGGAGGTACCGACTTTGAGGAAGCTACATCGTGTGTTAAAGGAAGACATAAACTATTGCGGTGGAATCAGTAGTCTCAGTGGTATTTTAAAAGAGCTGGGTTACAAATATAAAAAATGTGAGTCAAAACGAAAAATTCTCATTGAAAGACATGATATTGTGGTCTGGCGAGCTAAATATTTGCGAACAATGAAGCGCTTGAGGGAAACTGGAAAACCAGTTGTATATATAGATGAAACATATATACATACTGCACATGAAGTTAATAAGTGTTGGCAGGGTCCCGGTGAACCTGGAGTTTCAAAAGCAATTTCTCTTGGTGAACGATATATTATAGTTCATGCAGGTAGCAGGGAAGGATTTGTTGAAAATTGTTTACTTGCATATAAAACTAAAAGTATTTCAGCTGATTACCATCACGACATGAATCGAGAGAATTTTACCAAGTGGGCAAAAGAAAAGCTTTTGCCAAACCTGTCTCAACCGTCTGTCATTGTGCTAGATAATGCATCCTATCATAGTACACGCATAAATAAGCCTCCAAATAGCAGCGACAAGAAAGACACTTTGAAAAAATGGTTGGACGACAATGGAATAGAATATCCAGATAACGCACTGAAACCTGAACTTCTAAGTTTAGTAAAAAGGAACAAAAAAGAACCAGTATTTGAAATCAATCAAATATTTGAGGAACATGGTCATACTGTTTTGAGGTTACCCCCATACCACTGTGACCTTAACGCCATTGAAATGATATGGAGCCTTGTGAAAAGACAAGTAGCATCAAAGAATGTGAACGTATCAGCAAAAGAACTATTACCAATTATAAATGAATGCTTCAAAAATATTACTGCAGAACATTGGCGAAAAGAGTGTGATCATGTGATACATGTAGAACAAAAATATTGGGAACAAGACCATTTAATTGAAGATATGCAAGAGATCATCATAAATGTTACAGACTCGAGCACATCCAGTTCTGAAGAAGATAATTCTGTGGATCTCTCCATTAGTTCCAAAGATAGTTCAGTCATGTCTGGCATTGAATATTTAGAATCAGACTTTAGTTATGGTTCTGATCAGGGAGCCAATGAATAAATATAAAAATAGATTTAAATAAATTTTTAGTTTTATTCCTTATACCTACTGCACAAATTTAGTTTACACTGCACATTCAATCAATTTTAATCCATTTAGAAATATATTTCATATTATTTTGTAGCTTTCTTAAACATTTTATTTATAACTTTTTAGGGTTCCGTAGCAAACAAGGAACCCTTATTTTATGTAGGTAGTTTCGCCATGTCCGTCTGTCTGTCCGCGGCTTTGCTCAGTGAATTAGTACTAGAAAGCTATTATTTGTCATGGAAGCATACTAATCACGCCGACAGCGGTAAAATAAAATCTTGAAAAAAGACCCTTTACTTAAACATATTATAATCTTAATACATACAATACATCAAAACAATTATTAAGACAGTCGTTGAAAATATTATATTCTTTACACAACCTTAAAATACCAAAATGTTACAGTCACACTATAATGACATAACAGTGTTGTCAACATCATAAACACGGAAATTAATCACAGAGGCGCCCTCAAATCTTAGGACGGTTCTCTTTTCACACAGACTCTACCATAGTCACAACACTTATTAAATATGAAAGCTAAATTTTTCGCAATATTTTCTATTATATTATTAACTAAATTTACGGACATTCCCCAAAGATCACAAGTATTTTTTAGATTAAGCGTCTTAAAGGCAGCAACAATATCACTAGCAGTTACGTGTCGTAATTCAAATAATGTACTGCACCCCGCAACATGGTCCCTCAAAAAGGTTTCTGCAAGTGCTGAAGACGAATTTAAACTATTAGTAATAGTAGCAGGGACACTACTGAAGAATTCTTCAAAAGCAAGCGCAACATCAGCACTTTTGTCAATAACCCTGTCATTATTTACAAGTTTTATGGTATTACTTGATTTGCTTTTACCCATTTCACCATTAATAATTGACCAAACTGTTTTAACTTTATTATCAGAGTCGCGTATTTTTTCTTTGATATATAAACGCTTTGAAGTAAAACAAACTTTTTTAAAAATTTTTGAGTAATTTCTAACATAACTAAGAAAAGATGGGTCTTTATTATATTGCTTCATACCATATAATTCATAAAGAATGTTCCTGCACCTATGTATACTAGCTGTCGCCCATTTACTAAATGGTAAATCCTTGGTAATATTTAAATATTTTTTCAAATTCATTATGTACTAAATTAAAAAGATTATTAAACATTTCACAAGGACTATTAGGAAAGGATTGATCATTTAGTACGGGCAGGTTTTTATTAATATTATTCCTAAATTTATTAATGCCTTTTTTAGTTATAGGCCTAACATTAATCCTTTTAAATGTAGGTAAATCCCATTCAAAAACTACTTTCTGGCCACAGTGATCCGAAGTCAATGTATTGAGAATATTTTTCTCTAAACAGATGCAGTCACAGTATATATTATCAATACAGGTTGCAGAAGTAGGTGTAATTCGTGTGGGTTCGTTAAAAAGTTTATATAGATTAAATGACTGAAATAAATTAACAATTCGTGTAGCCGTTTGTGTTTGAAAAAGTAAATCAATATTAAAATCACCACATACTATAACTTTTTTTTTACTCCTGCTTAGACGCTTTAATATTTCTTCCATGACTGTCTCAAACATATTATAGTCACTGGAAGGGGGTCTATAAACGCAAACAATAATATAACGCTCCAGCTCCACACAGGACAGTTCAATGGTCCGTTCTACAGAAAGACTAACAATGTCAGTTCGTTCTTTACATTTTACACTATCATGTACAAAAATAACAGAACCTCCGTGAATAGCCTGTGTCCTAAAGTATATACTTTTTAATTTGTAATTTTCAATATTTACTAACGACTGACATTGTTTAAGCCAATGTTCTGTTACACAAAATATTTTAATATTGTTATCATTCAAAAACAATTCTATTTCTAACAATTTGCTAGCCAAGCCTTGAATATTTTGATGCACAATGGAAAAAGACTGCTTAGCTGTTGTCTTATATACTAGTTTAAATCTAGCTTAGGGCTAGATTGTCTGTCAACACTTAACCTAGGTTGATCATATGACATATATCATCATATGACACATTTAAACCTTTTTTAATAGTCTCGAATCCAAAGTTATCATTTAATATTATGTACTTGTTAAAGGTAACATTCCAAAATTTTAGTTCTGATCAAAGTTAATATACTAAATAAAAATGGATATAGTGTGATGGAAGAATTGATACACTCTATCCTACGTTAAATGACCACCGCTTTAGTGGGATATTAATAAAAAAAAAAATGGAAAAGGTTCGTTTCCCCATCAAATACAATGTATAAATGTATGTCTTCTTGTCTATGCTCAATGCTCATACAAGAATGATTGCCTACTTGATGAAAATCGATCGGCAGATGTGATAGGACTTCCACTATTGCCCTTCGACTACAAATAAGACATGAATCGAATTTTCTTCCTCAGGATCATATAAGTATTATAGCGTTTGTGAATTTCCTTTTAACTTTCGTCGTAAATGCAAGCACGTATCGTGAAATGCACAAATAGAAGCATGGTTTATGTTATTTTTGGATTTAAATATTGACGTAAAATATAAAATCACTAGATTTCTGCCTGCGGCTTCGCCCGCGTTTTCAAAGAAAAACCGGCATTGTGTATCGGCACCTGTAGAATTTCCGGGATAAAAAAGCCTACGTTTTATTCTGGGTCTTCAGCTACCTACATACAAAATTTCATTGTATTCGGTTCAGTAGTATTTGCGTGAAAGAGTAAAAAAACGTTCATCCTCACAAACTTTCGCATTTGCAATATTTGTAGGATTAGATTTGTTGGAATGTTACTTTGTGACCAAAAAAGAGCTTTCTGCATATTGTTATTTGTCTATTATTTGATATCGATACAGTTGTTCGGTTATTTCCTACTATCGTTGAATGTATGTGTTATGTAATAGATAATTGTTATTGACGTCGTGCTTTCATATCATTCAATGAAGAATTATTAATAGTCCATTGAAATGTTACATTTTTTAGGCCTAACCTTGCGTTTTTTAGAGGACGCAATTTTATTTTTTTGATGTGTAGGGGGGTTCAGTGTGAAGCTAAAACCAAGTTTGTGGGGTCGCCACCCTTGTCCCACGGCCGCCATCTTGAAAATAGTGGTTGAAATGGTTTTTACGATATATCTCTTAAACTATTTATCTGATTAAAATAAAT
The DNA here is from genome assembly GCA_029959065.1 of Colias behrii. NCBI lineage: Eukaryota > Metazoa > Arthropoda > Insecta > Lepidoptera > Pieridae > Colias > Colias behrii. The sequence continues at coordinate 5,839,353 of JARWMC010000013.1, forward strand.
TGTTAGCATTATTTGTTGCAAATTAAATTCTCTACAACTTTAGCCCAGTAACTTTTTGTCGTAGAACTATAAATGAAAAAGTTATAAGCGAAAATGTTCAGAAATTAGAGATATTTATATTTTTCAATAAAACTTTTTTTTATCATTTTACGAAGAAATGATATCAGACCATTTTTGTAGATTATTTTTCGAGGAACAACTTTTATATACAACATTTTTTCATTACGTCAATAGCTAAGGTTTTACAGCGCTCTGAAGTGAGTACTATTTTTTAGTACTCTTAACTATACATATATTGGCTATAGGCTCTTTTCCCAGACTCCAGAACAAGGGAAGCATACTGCAGAACATTTCAGCCCTGCTTTTCGACGTAAAAAAAACGTGCTTCCAGACTCTACCTCCTGGATGGTGGGGAAAAGAGTCAATAATGAATTATTAAAAATATTGCAAAATAAATTATTAAAAATATTATAATAACAAAAAAAAAACAATTACTGATGACTAATTATTATTAGTACACACATAATATATGTACAATGTATAGTTAAGAGTACTGAAAAATAGTACTCACTTCGGAGCGCTGTAAAACCTTAGCTATTGACTTAATGAAAAAATTTTGTATATAAAAGTTGCTCCTCGAAAAGTAATCTACGAAAATGGTCTGATATCATTTCTTCGTAAAATGATAAAAAAAGTTTTATTGGAAAATATAAATATCTCTAATTTCTAAACATTTTCGCTTATAACTTTTTTATTTATAGTTCTACGACAAAAAGTTACTGGACTAAAGTTGTAGAGAATTTAATTTGCAACAAATAATGCTAACAATTTATTTTTATCAGATAAATAGTTTAAGAGATATATCGTAAAAACCATATCAACCGCTATTTTCAAGATGGCGGCCGTGGGACAAGGGTGGCGACCCCACAAACTTGCTGATAGCTTCACACTGACCCCCCCTACACATCAAAAAAATAAAATTGCGTCCTCTAAAAAACGCAACCCCAAATGTAACTTTTCAATGGACTATAAGTGTAATACATATTATAAGAATAGTACCGAGTTTTATTTACTGTTTTTTTTTAGTTCTTTTAACATTTTTTGACGTGACAACGTCTAATAATTCGATAGCGCCGGCTGCACGCACGAAAAAACATGACTCATGCGGCGTTACCTCGCTCTGAGGCGTTCCATGTAAGGCTTGAAGTGCAAGCGAGAGCGCGGAACGAGCGACAAAGAAGCACAATCGGACGTTGTCACGTTCAACTATCGTCAGTAAACCGACTTTACAGACAACCAATTTTTTTTATACCGTGACACACAGACTGTTCAACATGGTTCAACATTTATTATATGATTCTCGAATTGATGTATATTTTTATAATAAAAGTAAATATCATAAAAATAAAAAATTTGGAAAATCCAAAAGTGCACGCCTCATAATTTTTTTTTAATAATTATTTATTAATTATTATTTTTGTTTATTTAATAACAATTAAACCACATCGAATCAGACCCTGAAAAATGAAAGGGTTCTATTCCTGAGCATACTCAAGCGTAAGAGAAAAAAAAAGACTCGATTAGTAAAGTATTTCGGTCGCTATCGTGTTAACAAGAAAATCCTCCGCACATACAGACACACGGACGTCCAAGACAGAACTTTTTTAAACTGTTTTTTAACTAGTTTAAATAACAAAAATGACATCAAAAATATCATGAATGTTAAAAATAGTGTTTTTTCTTAATATGTGTGTGTATGTATTATCTTACAAGTGCAATGTATGATACATAAAGACATTTTAAGTTTGAAAAATCAGATGTTTTGCGCGAAGTGACAGTAGTACCCACCTCAACGCTTCGCTTATGAGGCGTGCAATATGTACGGCATTAGCTGCGGTCCCTACTCTAATGAAAAACATCAAACAAACCCTGGATGGTTATGGGAAGAATTCAAAACTGTATTTCCAAAGCGTAGGTATCATGCCGTTGTCAATTTTTTTTCATGCGCTTTTGAAAAAATGTTAGTTTTGTTGAACCATTAACCAATTAGCTATGTCAGCCGGCCCTCATGAGCTCGGAACGTAAACAATAATACTTATCTTAAATCTTCACACATCGTGATAACGGTCTCTTTTATCTACATTCACCGGAAGCTATAGATTACAAGGCAAGTATAATCCATTAGTCATAAGTCATAACGTGTTTATTATAAACATATAAATATTCATTATAAATACTCTTATAAAGAGAAAGAAAAATTCATATTAGATATTGATATTGGTGAACAAACAGATATTTATAGAATTTAATAATGTATAGTACATGTAGAGCTGCGCTACGTGTAGTCTGCAGTTCCTTTATTCTGGATTCCATTGAAATTAGTTCGTTGAATCTTGAGTTCGACTTAATCACTACATAGTATAAAACAAAGTCGCTTTCTCTGTCCCTATGTCCTTATGTCCCTATGTCCCTTTGTACGCTTAAATCTTTGAAACTACGCAACGGATTTTGATGCGGTTTTTTTTAATAGATAGAATGATTCAAGAGGAAGGTTTATATGTATAATAACATCCATTAAATAGTGGAGAAGTACTGTTATTTTTGAGGTTTCTAATGTGATGTCGTAAAAAATTACATTTTTTCCGCTTACATTACAAACGCAGGCTGAACCCTACGAGTTTTATCAAAATAATGTACTAAGTATTATACACATTGGAAAGGTCTATAGAAAAGTCCGTGATGGTATATGTCTATCTCTTATGGATAACCCACAATAACTTTTTTTTGTCATTTACTTTTTACGACAAATAATGGCTAATTTTCGAAGCGATTTTAACCAATACAGCATTAATCCTAAACCAATTAAATACCTTGAATACATTGTTCATTTAATATAGATCTATATGGCCCTTTACACCGTATGATTTAAGTGAATATTTTCGAAGATATTACAGATTTAAAAATTGCGGCGGTACCGGCCGGCCGCCCGGCTATATATTTTATACCCGTGAGAAGCCGGAGCGGGCCGCTATGTTTTTATACAGTTTTTCTGTAGTGTATTTAGTATCAGCATTCAGCATTGCACCCGTGCGAAGCCGGGGCGGGTCGCTAGTAATACATAAGAGGAATACCAACCGTAGACTCGCATATTACGGACGGCTATCAATAACAAAAATGTAAGAAACCCGGGTAATGAGATTTTCGTTGAACTTTACTTAAAAGGGGTTTAAGAAAGACTCAAATATTTGTAAGTATGTTATTTTATTAGACGCAGATTGTAATATTCTACAAATTAACAAATATGACAAAATCTGTTGCAAGTTTAATATTACATATAAAATAGGCAATTTTATTCAATAAATAATACTGCGCAACCATTTTAGATGTGCTCCAATGCTGACATACACTCCGGGCATTCCAGGAACATTACAACTGAGCCCGTAACTGGCCAATCCTTCAACTTTGTCTGCGCATATGAGTGGGCCTCCAGAGTCCCCCTGAAAGGTACCAAAAAATACTATGTTATATAGGTAGGTCTTAGGTAGGTATATAAAAATAAACAAAGTACTTAGTTCTGTGAAATCTATCTGTGAAATTTCTCTTATGCTATTTCTGCAACCGAGATAATTCTGGTTTCCAAATAGCTTCGATAAGATAATGGGATGTGGAAATCACTTTAAGTTAATATGAACCAAGGAAAATCACACTCTACCAGTCTTAGAGCTGCGGGTTTAATAAAATCCTAGCTCTCCGACTCTACATTTCTTGTAAAAGCATATTCGTATTATGTAATGCTATTTAAATAATCCTGCTTTACGCACTTATCTTTTTGTCATAATATAAATCCCACTTGCAGACATGATCATTTAAAATAACGTCTTATATTTTCTGTATCTTAATAATAAGCTTTTATGTTATAATGTTGGTAAATTGAACAAACCATTCGTAATTATGCAGCGATGGAAATATTTTTGATCTTGACTTTAAAGGTCTCATGTAAATTTTATTTATTTTATTATTGTCTCATGTAAATTTTATTTATTTTATTATTTATTTATCAATTCTTTATTGCACTTAAAGAGAATAAAAAAAGAAATACAGACACTTAAATATAGCTTAAACAAAGTACAAATGGCGGTCTTATCGCTTTAGAGCGATTTCTTCCAGACAACCTTTGGTACAGTAGAGGAAAAAGTATAAAATAAAATAAATGGGTAAATATATATTTTTGAGACATCGAAAATAGAGCAAAAATATCTTTCCATACGTACCTACCGTTTTTTCAATTCGTTACTATATACCAGGGGTCACCAATTAGTTATGCTCGGGGTCCGTTTTAAGAAATGAAATGACCATCGCGGTCCGCACATTTTATAGAAAAAAAATTTATTAAAGAAATGTAGTTAAGGAAATAACAAAGATAATTTTTTACTTTTCAATGGGAAAAATGATTTTTTCTGTTGTGGACTATCTGTCTGAAGTTTGGAGTATAATTGGTGCACGGTATTGTCATTAAATCCTGGAGATGTTCATTAGTAAGTTGAGATCGAAATTTATTCTTAATGAAATTCATCTTTGAAAATGCTGCTTCACAAATATATGTTGACCCAAACAAAGTAAGAAGTTTCATAGCTATTTTTTTTAGTTCTGGATATTTATTACCACACACAAATTTTATCCAGAACTCTTCACAGGAAACTTCTGCATGTTTGTGTTTTAAATTTGTCGAATTGACGTTAACAAAGATAGTGCGGGAGATACATTTTTATTAAATTTCGTGCTCTGTAGTGCAAGTTGCTGTGTTTTTGCGGTCCGCACAAAATGGGTTGGCGGTCCGGATGCGGACCGCGGTCCGCCATTTGGTGACCCCTGCTATATACTGTATGATTTGAACATCGACTTCACGGTCAACTCATTACCTGGCAAGCATCAACGCCATCTCCCATAGCACACAACATTCCGCCGAATGGATTAGGAGCCAATCCTGGTCCAAGTGACATAGTGCATTCATCTAATGACACGAGTTGAACATCAGCGGATTGCAAAGTTTCTGATGTTTCTTGTACACTCATGTCTCTGTATCCGTAGCCGTATATTCTACAGTTCCCTAAAAATAACATGGACGTTTTATAAATGTATCTATACATGGGAAAAACCGATGGGAATTAAAAGTAATAAAGATTAAATTCGTTCCAAAAAGCTGCTACTTTCCATCTTGTTAATTTCTATAGCATTAAACGATCATGTCAAAAACTGATTGGAGTATTGTACGGTATGTTTGAAAAAATAAACGTGAACGATAAAATTTGTTTAGTGGTAGCAAAATCGAGAATAAAGGAGAAACTTAATATCCGTGAAAATCACTAAAATATGTCACTACATATTTTAGTAGTAATAATATATAAACTTCAATACTGCTTAGTATTGAAGTTTATATATATTATGTTTTCTAACGTATTGACTAATATTCATTAATTTATTTGTAGATTTTTTTTGTTGTAAGTATACCAATCCATTAATTGTCTTTATCGCATCGGTGGAACCAAGACGTAATGATGCATCACTCTCCTTTATAAAGGAGTATATATACATCCAAGAAAGAGACTATCAGTAAAAATAGGACATGCATTTATCTCTTCATTAACAGTGAATTATCAGCATTAAATTGTCATATAATTTCGTTGTGTGTACCGATGTCACTTTCTTAATTTAATTGATGTGCTTGGCAAGCTCTCAAGAATTGGGTTAATAATAGCATGTTCAAATTGACAGCGCTGATTGCTCGAAGGTAAAGCATTTTTATCAGTTCATTCACAGTTACCTGATATACCGAACGAGGAGTCGGGCAATATTGTAACATTAAGCGACGTCATATCAGTAAAATTGAGCTTTACACGTAACACAGCTATATCATGCTCGTAAGAAAACCTGAAACCGTACAAGTTGCGTGTGTAATATAGATTATACGACAATGTGCATATGGTTTTATGAATTCACACTTGGCAGACAGAAAAAAATATTTGTTAGTGATATTTTTATACCTATACGGTGAAAAAATAAACGCAATAGTTGTAGAGATAGCTGTAGTTTAGTGGGAAGATCTCATTCGCATGGTGACCTTAATTTGATAAAATGTTAGAAATTGCTATCAAGCCACTAGAGCTTTTAATTTTCTTAGGTTTCTGAAATACATCTCCGAAATTTAATATATCATCATGATCATGCATTATCACAATTTTCTATAACTGTTCTGCGGCATCTGCTAGTGTTTAGATTAGATTTTAGCGCCTCCTATTTTCTTTAGTTAGCTATGTACCGTTACATATGTTTTGAATAATAAAATTGTCAGTATGTAGGTACATTACCATCAAAATTTACACACGAATAGGAAGATTATATTAGGGCGTGTATTATGACCTAATGACAATCAATAAACATAATATCTTTAGAGTAAAGACCTCGTGTAACACATTCTATAGGTACATAGAGCACATAGAGTTTTGCAGTTTTAAAAATATAATCATCAACAACTTACGGACTATAAAGGTCATGTTTGATAATCTCTAGAACTTGAGCTTTAGGGACATCTTGACTTTCTATACAGTGGTTATTTAGCTGCAACATGTAGCTTTGAGGAGTTTCCTCCACGCAATGAGCTGCTGTGACGGCATGATGAGGGGTTATTACCGTGGCAACACACAAATGATGAGAATTTGATGAATTTCTAAGAGAAGCCACTCGAACTTGTGTACCTACAAGATTGTGAGTATGTATATTAGTAAAAATTACAAAAAAATGTCAGATTTCATATGGATTATGTATAAAATGAAAAAAAAAAAAAAATAGTTATCAGTTATTGCTTCAGGAAGGTTGACATTAATTTTACTATCGTGTTAAATGTGTGTTATGCAATAAGTTTAAATAGAAATACCACATGCGACTTCCTCTCCGCCAATTACCCTTTTAATTCTTCGACATTCTGTTATAAATAAACACAAACACGAAATACTAAACACAGCAAACCAATATGTTTGCGGAACGGTTTTATAGCCAAACATTTTCGTGCGATTATTATCACTTAAAGTCTAAAACACTAATAAAATAACCATAATTCTTCCGTAACTATTTACGAAGGTATTGTAGAAATCCATGACGTAATATGTATGTTCAGGTGTTGTTTTTACAGGTAAATTATCTTGGAGAAATTTTTGCGTTTGTAGTAGTGTATGGTCAGCAAATAAAAAAAAACAACATTTTATTTTTAGTTTTTATTATATATATATATATATATATATATATATATATATATATATATATATATATATTTGGGATTTTAAATTAAACTATATGTGTTTCTCCTCTGAAAAAGATGAGACTTTATTTTAATATTTGCACATTTAACATACGTATAACTTTTACATTAACAATGTTACTAAAATGAAAAATTTACTAACCTGAAAAAGAAACGACATTTAAAGTTTAATTTACTAACTTTAGTACACAATTTAAACAGTTCCAAGATTCTCTTTTTAATTTTAATTCAAAACTCAAAAATCAAACATTTATTTATTCAATTAGACTTCTTCTAGAAGCACTTTTGAAACGTCATTAGGTACATATTTTTAACATTTACCACCGATTCGGAAAGCAGTATCTACGGAGAAGAACCGGCAAGAAACTCCATAGTTGCTCTTTTTAATCATGTCAGTTTTAATTTTACAAAACATATATGTAACATCATATTATATTATAGTAATATGCCAAAGAACTGTCCTGTGGTTTTTACGCGACAACCCTCCATGGGTTTTTATCGTCCATATATTCCTTAATACTGTAATAGGCTCTCTGAACTAATTTTTTATATAAGTTTTAAATTTAGACCAAATCGACCAAAAACAAAACCAATCAGAATTCTAATTTTGAAATTGAAATTTAGAATGCGCTCTGATTAAGAAAAAGAATGCGCCGGCTTGTACACAATATGATACTATATATATATACTCTATGCATGTCTCCCATAAACAATATAAAGTTACAACACTTACACACAAATTAAACCCTTCAACAAATATTATAACAATAATAACAAATAATAACAACAATCAACAAATACAAAATTTAACAATTAAACTACGTAATAATTATAATTTTTGAATTAAATGTGTGCTTTATGTTCTAACGGTACCAAACGACTGCACGTGGCACCTGCGGACAGCGTAAACTGGTTTATTCTGGTTTTGTGCGTGTTTCCACTTTCCACTATCAAGTGACGATTTATTTATTTGTTTTGTTTCGTAATTATTATGGTCAAATATTAATTATGAAACAAATTATTATGGACACGATATTTTATTGTTTCACGGTAGTCGCCTTGTCGTTTGCTCAAGTACGTGAAATTGAATGATATATTTTTTTTTATAAAGTCAAAACCATTTTCTTTCAAATAAAAACTTGTTTTTATTGAAAACAAAAGTGTTGCTAGGAATAAGTATAAAATTAAATAGTAATGTTAGGATATCGAAACATTTTTGTATAGGCCAGAACGATATAGTGGAAACGCGCTCTAAGATCTGAGTAATATACACACCACTACATATGCAAAAATTTATCCAAGCTAATTTACCTGTAATCATACTTTTACTAAACATTTGACTATTTTAAATGCAGTAGCCTTCGGCTTTTACTTAGTAGGTACTCTTTTCCTAAAAAATAGATATACCTATATCGTGTAGGCACTCCTGAAAATATATCCTATGTAATGGAGCTTAAATCAGAAAAGTTATTCAAATGATATCATCACTACATAGTATAAAACAAAGTCGCTTTCTCTGTCCCTATGTCCCTTTGTATGCTTAAATCTTTGAAACTACGTAACGGATTTTGATGCGGTTTTTTTTAATAGATAGAGTGATTCAAGAGGAAGGTTTATATGTATAATAACATCCATAAAATAGTGGAAAAGTACTGTTATTTTTGAGATTTCTAATGTCATGTCGTAAATAATTACATTTTTTCCGCTTACATTGCAAACGCAGGCTGAACCCTACGAGTTTTATCAAAATAATGTACTAAGTATTGTACACATTGAAAAGGTCTACAGAAAAGTCCGTGATGGTATATGTCTATCTCTTATGGATAACCCACAATAACTTTTTTTGTCATTTACTTTTTACGACAAATAATGGTTAATTTTCGAAGCGATTTTAACCAATACAGCATTAATCCTTAACCAATTAAATACCTTGAATACATTGTTCATTTAATATAGATCTATATGGCCCTTTACACCGTATGATTTAAGTGAATATTTTCGAAGATATTACAGATTTAAAAATTGCGGGACGTAGCGTTTGCGGCGGTACCGGCCGGCCGCCATTGCACCCGTGCGAAGCCGGTGCGGGTCGCTAGTATATTATAAAACAAAGTCGCTTTCCCTATTTCCCATTTCCCTATGTATGCTTAAATCTTTAAAACTACGCAACGGATTTTAATGCGGTTTCTTTAATAGATAGAGTGATTCAAGAGGAAGGTTTTCTAATATTATTTATAAGGCTTAGGTAGGTATTAAACTAGCGAGCGCAGCTGCGGTCGGAAGGCTAATAATAAGTAATACATAGGTATAACGAGAACATGATTATTTACCTAGTCATTAAGTGTCGCACGGAGGAAAGTGGAAACAATGACCCTCTATGCCTATGGTTACCAGTTATAGGAAAAAAAAAGTATATCTAGTTAAACAAAATATCATTAAAATTTTGCCCAAAAGAGAAATCTCTCTGTATAAAATTTCGTTTAATTCAAGTATAATTACTTGATTTTAGCAAGCTAAACATTGATATATTTTTGAATAGAAATGTTTATGCTCATAAGCTAGGTATACAACACATTTAAAAAATACAAACATTCTTCTAAGATGTGTCATAATAAATAACTACCTTAGAATAACTACATATCGGATTAGAAGAATTAAGAACACTCATAATAATACATAGAACATTGGCTTATTGCAGGTTGGATTATATAAATTACTATGCTGCAGAACGTAATAGTTTATTTAAGAAGATTAGGGAAATATTTTTATGAAGATAAGATTAAGAATGCTTGAGGAATGGTTTCAACAAGCAAGTTAAAAACCTTAATCAGATGTTTCCTTGAAGTATATTAAACATTATCTTAGAAGTTGGGTCGCCTTAAAAAGTTGTAAGATGTCACTTGAAATTAATCATAGCCACACGCTTTGTACAAGACGACAAAAATAAATGTCTATAATTATTTAGTAGTGTTATTGTTGTGTATCGTGTAGTGCATGGGATGCCAAAACATAGTAACAACAGACAGGTGGTAGCGGGCAGCGGGTAAGCGGCCGGGTTTATGTAACGCGAGGGCGCGAGCGTGAGGCGAGTGCGAGCGACGTGCGGCGGCGAGCGGCAGTGCTCTGCCGACCGCCGGGCCACACCGCGCCATGGACCGCGCGAGCGGCACCCCGCCGCAAACTCCGCCCGCGCAATCCGGCTTTGGCGCCTTTTGCAGCGCGATCTCTGAGACGTTTTCGGTACGTAACGAACTCGTTCTACACGTACCATGAACGCTGAAACCGCACACAGACACGTACACTCTACAGTCTACACCTATACTATTTGGCGCCACAATTCAATTTCATGCTATTTACTAAGTATTCCAATAAAATACGATAATGTGGCAAATTGATGTGTCGCGCTCGCGTCGCGATCTATTTATAGACGCACGTGCTTCTCAGGTCATTAGTGAAGTCTGCATCCGTAGGCTTTAGTAGTTTCGCGATGATACAGAATCGGAAAAGACATCAAGGGAAGAAAATATAAACAAAATTTATTATTAGAGCGCTCGTTCGGGCCGGGTCGCATGGCCGTGATTTGTCCGATGGCTGTGATATACAAAAATACTCGCGCAATAAACGAACAGCCAACGCGACGTACAAAGGCCTGGCGCGACATCAGACATTCAAACGAACTCTGCAAGTCGGCTACCACGAGCGGCACCGTACGTGTGTCATCTCCTGACAAGGCGACGTCAACGAGCCGTCCACGCTCCTGAATTTCCTTACTCGCCTAAAGCATAGGTACCAAGTTTGGAACATAATATACTTTTGTTACTTTTCTATCGCTCCTTCTTAAATCTATGACAATACTGATAAGTGTGCATGAATAAAAAGTTCTATCACTTGGTTTTTATGTAATTCAACGATGTTTATCCTCGAACAGTGTTGTGTGTTTCAAATGGATTGAGTTTTTGATTGTTCAGCGATACAGCGATAAATTTTTATAGACTTACATCAAGTCGAATTGTGGGTGACTGTGTGGATTGTGTATAAACCATATGGTCCGGGAGCCAGCAGCAGATTTTATGACCAAGTTCCTCTCAAGCGGTAATTAGTAAAATGCATCAAAGTATAGTATTATGAAGCCTCGTGAACGTCAGCTGGAGCTCGGTTGGGGGGAAGAGCGGTTGTAGCCTCCCGTATCAGCTGACGGTTTTTCCACCAAGATACAGCCAGCTGACATATATATTTATCCACAGTTACATATAAGCTATCATCAGGTAAATTTTTGTTTGAGAGGAAATAACGGAAAATAAATTTTTCTTTAAATTTAACTTTCATGTTCGAGACACCAGCTGACGTATAATACACCATGTTGTAACCAGCTGACTATTTTTTTTCGTTGAGATATTGGGTTAGCTACAATTTGACAAATTTTTAGCTGAGAGGAAATGAATGAATGAATGTATTTTTTTTCCTATGTGCGTGGGAGGCTACAACCGCTCACCCCCCCAACCGAGCGCCAGCTGACGTTCACGAGGCTTTATAATACTATACTCTCATGCGTCTGACGAATTATCTCTTGAGAGGAAATAGTTAACCAAATTTGCACCTGGCTCCCTAACCAATATGAAATTTAACTTTGCACTTTTTAAGCGTTATTTAATAACACTAAGTTTTAACCCATAAGTTTGTCGTGTTAAACATAACATTCTATGATAATGATTGAAACATTTATCTATCTAGAACTTCGGTCTAGAAGTGCAACGTAAGAATACCATTCTATGTAATGTGGTCGTACAATTAATAAAAGTAACCAACCATTATAACGTGGAGTTTTTATGTAAAAAAGTTAAAGAGCATTTGGAGGGTACTTTAATACTTATATTTGAATGGCAATAAAAAGCTTTCAGTCCTTTAACAGCAGAAGCGGGTTGTAGGTATTGGGGCCTACGTAGTAAGCTGTGCCATTTAGTTTTCCAATGTGTGAAACTGAAATTATCCGCCTTTTAGAAATTTCAGAAGTAACAACTAATTGATGCTCTAATATAATGTGCTATTATATTATTTTGTTTCCGTAGAAAATCTATATTATATTCTCCCAATCATGTTGGAAAGTAACTGACTGACATGGAAAATATTTTCCATTTGGATACAATGAAATAGTCGCACGGCGGAGTGCGAAACGAGGCGAAAGGTGAAAATAAAATGTACCTACCGGACATTCTTAAATTTTCGTACCTAACGGAAGTCTAGCCTGCAACGTCTGCTTTGAAGCATATTGATTATATTATCTTAATATGTAGTAATAATAAAACATATGGAATGTTAAAAATAAAGTAAGTAATACATTAGTTATCAAAAGGTAGAGCTGGATAAAGCGACATACAATTTTTAACCTGAAAATTTCGTCATAATCTAAAATCTTAATTGCAATTGGGAGTGTATTACATATTGATTTTAAAATTTAAAATAAGTTTAATGAGTGCAATGCTAGCAGCAATAATTATGAAAAAGCGTAGGGAAATAATTGTGAGAGCGTTAATATCTGTAGTTTGTATTGTTACAATAATATTATGCTTTTGTCGTGATCTAGATCTTGTTGAATTTATAATTAAAATTAAGTGTCCGAAGTTTAATAAAACCAATAAAGAATTTCTAACGCTGGACAATTGATGTGGTTAATAATTTTCTAAAGCTTCTGAGTCTATGGAAAAGTTTGCTCACAGTCGCAGAATACATAATTGGCAAAATAACAGATTTGGCTATCGTTGGCATGAACGCAGAATAATTAAGCATTTTGACGAACCATGATAAGATCCTGAGTATTTTGTCACGATGATATTATGCCCAATGTTCATTATGTCCATCATCGAAATGATATTACTGATCACAGTTTTTGGCATCTATATATAACCTGCCTTATATGTATATTTATTGTTATACTATTAAAAAACCATAAACGGTATTTGTGGTGCGATGTTTGTAATATTATGTTTTAACCCCATAAAAGTTTATTAGTTACCGAACACATTTTCAAGAAAATTTTATGAATATGATTGGGCTTGAAGCTTGGCCGCTGGCGTTTGTAAATTGATTTCGATCAGCCAATGTCATTAATGGTAACTTACGTGAGTGCCGTTTTATGGACGTCCATTAAAATGAATATAAAATATACTTAGTATATTTCATTGCATGAAGTGAATAATATGAATAAAAATGGTAAAGCGAAGACCTTATTTTTGCGTTTTGATCTGTACTTTAGTCTAAAATGAATAAAACGTAAATGTAAGCAGTTGTTTTAACAGTAACTTAAAAATTTCTGACAGCAGATAGCATAAAAATATCAGAGCTTTTTAATAAAATTAAAGCTCTTTCGTGAAACATCTTATAAATACGTGTAATTAAATTCTCACATTCTCACGTTAGTTTGCGTTCATTTTCTTGGCAACATATTTTCTTTCCTTTTAATTTTGTTTGGTATTTACCTATCACAACATAATCAGGCTCTACCATAATCAGGCTCTTCCTACGTACGTTTTTCAGAACTTTCATTTCGTTAAAGATTAATTATCTTTAACGAAATGAAAGTTAAGTATAAGAATATATTAGTAATTAGGAAGATATCATAGATATTGCAACAATAGTTAGTTGAAAGTTATAAGAATATATTAGGAAGATATCATAGTTCAACAATAAATATTAATATAATTTTATAAATTACATATTTGTACGAATTGTACGATACATTAAATTCTATGAAATACGTGCTCAATCTACCCATTTCGGCTTATTGTTTGTATCAACAGAGCCCAATTAAAAGTGAGCTATGTTTACGTATTCTGTTTTAATTAGCGAATATAATGTTTGGAAACGAGTGACGATTGACGACACACTCCGTAGGTATGTTTATAGTGGGGACAGGGTGCAAGGTTGACTTTTACATCGAAAGGTTTGACCGCATCGATCGAGTAACGCGACGTCGGCATTGCCCTCTTTCCTTACTCGAGATTAAAATTCCATTGTACCGAACATACCCAAAGATATTAAACCGATATAATTCGTCTTTTGTCGTTATATTATTTGTAGAAATTCAAAGATATCTGAAATCTCAGTTATAGGCAAAGTTAAAGATATTTAAGTTGTCATGTTGTTATAAGCTATACGAAACTTCATTATTATAAACTCTTTGTAATATTAATCAAATTATTCTAGGACGGATTTAAAGGTAATGTAGGTATGCCCTAACGCTCATATTATGCAAACCTTCAGTGCAAAGAGATTATACGTCTACTCCCGTGTTATGAAATAACTTATTAATGATCTAAGTTTGTTAGTTTTAGGAGCAGAAATCTGGGCTTGTTTTTACAGTTATTACGTGTAAATATTTAAAGGCCTTATATAATAGGTATCAAGAAAAAGTTTCAGTCAGTTTCAGTTCATTTTCAGAGATTTTTTGTTCACTTTTTATCTTTACTTCGTTTAGTACCAAGATAACATAATTTTGGTTAATTTACGTTTATAATATATACGTTTAAAGATAAATAAAGGCGAAAAGTTTAATGGAAGTGGGTAAAATAATAAGCGCTGTCTCTACGAGAGCTGCGCCTGCGTAGGCAGTATTGTTGATGCCGTTCCAAACTTTCTTCTCAGAAAAAGCTTGCATAAATTCGATGACTAATATACAATAGGAAAAAGAATATTCAGTGGAACAGAAAAACTAATAGCCAGTAGTACACATCCGACGGTGTGGCTTAGAATTTAGATGTATTATTTTTAGAAGATAGACAAGTCGGTCACTACCCCCATTATTCCGAATTCGAATCAAGAGTAAATCATTAACACGGTCAGTCTAAAATCTAAATTTATTG
Source organism: Colias behrii (assembly GCA_029959065.1). NCBI lineage: Eukaryota > Metazoa > Arthropoda > Insecta > Lepidoptera > Pieridae > Colias > Colias behrii. The sequence goes on from JARWMC010000013.1 coordinate 5,854,521, forward strand.
TTTGCTATGAATTCCAATTGTCAATGGGCTCGCTTACTTAAAAACATTCGACAGGGCTTGCTGAGGTTCAAGCGATATGTAAGTCAACTAAATTATTGATCTGGCTTGTAACATTTGATAATAACAAAAAAATTAACAACTTACTGCGAAATTTACATATTAACCGCAATAAACAAATGAATGTTAAATGTTTGTAAGAAGGAAATTGAAAAACTCTTGGTGACCCATTTTGTTAGACGAATAAACAGAAATAGAGGACATTTTATATTTTTGTTTATATGTATATTGTGCATAAAACTCGTCAAAATTTCTAAGAATTATGTAGATTTTCGTTTATCTGGTTTACTTGGAAAGATTCCAATATTAATTTTTATTGGCCACTAATAACAAGCCAAATTTTTAATTGTGCTGATGATACCTCTAGATTTCGGAGAATTCCTTGAAATAAGACGTATTTTTTTATTCTGGACCTTAAATTTATAACCAGTGTATTGAATAACTCAAAAGGGCAATGCGGCTTCAACCGATTTTTTTTTCAAAAAATTTTTTTTTTCAAAATTCCATGTTACTTTAAGATCTTCTTAGTTAATTTCATAATTTTCAAATTACATATAATGTATACACAGTGCGATTCACAACTGTAGTCATTTACATAAATATAAAAGTATAGAGTGATATAGAAAACCCTCATAATATTAGCTTTAAGTCATACATTTATTATTATTTTTTCATTACAGGGAATGGCTACTACTTCCCGAAGTAGAAAAAAGGTAAGCAATTATGATGATAAGTAACAAAGGTACCTAATAAATAATAAAAGAAGTGAATTTCGCTTTATAGCACGTTTTTATTATGGCACAGGTACTTTTTTATTATTGCGCGCTTTCCTCAATTAGGTAGCGCTGCGCTTTATATCATATTAACGAAATTTAATCAATTTTATATAAGCGTGTACAATGTACATAATACACATGTTACAGTACATCTACTACAGTTTACAACGTACGAAGCTGTAGCAAAATAATTTAGAAAATGTCCATGCGGCTACGAAATGCTTTGTAGAGCAGTGGAAATAGTTGAATAAGTATTTCGTTATATGCCATTCCTGCCCACAGGCCACCAGGACCCATTTACGAAATGTTTGGAATCTTAGAGCATGCGTTCACACATTCGTAAACTCGACTAAAGTATTTCATGTGTTTAAAATATGGAGATTGTTTGGTCACCTTGACTTTGAACTTGGCTCTTTAATGTTTTTCATGCTTTGATGATGACGATGGAATAGTATACTTACCTATGTACATGTGCGATGTGCTAAATAAAAATGGCTTCCCTGTGTTTATATAAGCGCTTTATGATAAAGAGCTTAAGTCAGTATAATAATTAAGCCCTGTTAGATTTATTACTTATCCAAAATGAATTATCAGATTATGTATATTCATTGAACTATATTACTAGTGTATATTTTGTTTAATTAGCGTTCTTTCCATTAGTATGTATCTAGGGGTATCTATTACTTCAGATAATATTTGCCTACACGGTCATAACATTATTTTACCTGCATATCTATCAATTTAAAATAATAATACGTAGTTTTAAGAATACGCCCAAGCGGAATCTCATAAAGATATGTCTCTTTATATATAATTCACTTTATCGCACATTTTATCTTATTGATAAAATTAGAGAATTTAAAAATATGTAGCAAGGACACGGCATAGTTGTGTGCTCATAGGTAGGTATTCTATTTATGCTCTACTAGGATTTAAGCATCATAAGTATTCTATAGAAACGTTAGAAATACTGTAAAGAAAACTTTTTATTTGTAGATATTGTTCCATGTAATCTACTAATTCATAAATGTCTTTGAGATGTATCGAGTGTTCGTTATTAATTATTAAAAGTATTAACAAATTGGCTGTCATATTGCTGAAAAAACGACACGTCTCATGCACGTCTCGTTGGTAATACCGAATATCTGGACATCGCAATCACGGTGGTGATTCTTTCACATTGCGACGGTTATGTAAACTGTTATTTAAATATTTTTCCCGAAACCGCGGGCCACGGATACAACTGTCAGCATAAAACGCGTTAACCTCGAAATGCTGAAGTGTATGTAACGGATTGATTTAATGTGCTCTTTGAAGATGGCGGCGTTATACATCGGTTACTTTGTGTTACATTCGTACAAAGTTGCATTTCGATGTCATATTTTTTTGGACCGCAATAGGTGCCATGTGAGAATTGACAGTGTGCCAAACGCGACATAAGCTATTTCCATACAAATTCATTTGCACCAGTAAAATTATTTTATAATTAATATGCGTTTCTCCCTTGATACTGATAGTGAGCGGTCAGCGGTAGGTAGCCCTAAATATATTCAAATTGTCCTCGACAATTCTTGGCAGTTACACGACGATACATTTTCATGCATAAATTTGTTTAATTTATGGTATTTTTACTTTTATTCATATTTTGAAGTGTGTTTAAAATATCAATTCGGTTTAATAGGTTGCAACTTCCTGATGTACCTACCTACCTGAAATGAAATGAATTTAATCACAAGAAAAGTGGTTACATAGTGGGGTTATGAGAAAACATAATCTGCACAACTCGTCACCTAGTTATTAATTAAATAATATAAAATACATTATACATACATACTTTCGAAACAACAAAGAAATAGTGTCACGTAAGAATTTGAATCTGCTTTCTAAATAAATACGAGCTTAAAAACCTTTCTAGCTAGCTTACTACTTACTACTTAAAAACATATTTATTATTTATTTATTTATTTATTTATGATAAGGTAAAAAAAAAGAAAAAAGAAAAAAAAAAGTTAAGTTGTGTAGAGTAACTTTAATATTTTGATGACGTTATTGTGCAGACAAAGTAACCCTATAATTTTCCTTCTAAGTTATGGAAATTGATATACTTAAAGGTTATCTAAGGTTGCACGATTTTTCGTTGAATACAAACCTTGTCATACTACACCTACACTAGGGTAGTATGACAAGGTTTGTTTTGTTTTTATTTTTATCATATTCCCCTACTTTTCTAATGGGTTTCATCCTACTGCGATTTTTTTACACTTTTTATTATTTTTAAAGGCTTCTACTCTGGTGTATACGTTGATTAATTTCGGCAAGATTAATTATAGAAACTGAAATTGGTTTATTTGTATTTTTAGAATCAGTACATTGGCTTGGTTAGCACAGTCATGTTATTGAACTTTATGAAAGGTCATATCAATTAAACTAATGTGTGTATTTAAGTGTGGAATAATGGTTTTCATTCCTTTCGTTTAGCCTTTGGGTGGTCAATACCTATAAATGTTCATTTACATTCTATCTTCTATAAGTGTTTCGAAATTTTTTATTTAATTTGAAGCACATGAAACTATTACGATTAGTAGGTACATCTATACATTTACTATTTACCAATTGTATGTAATTTTTTTTACCTACACGCACAGCGCGGGTACGTCGAATATCTAATTTATAAAAAGTTGGTCTATGTTATTTAAAGTTCAATATCTATTAATCGGTGAGATCAACAGGCGGATACGGCTGGGTTGGGCGGCTTTTGGAAAACTCTGTCGAGTCTTCGCGTCGTCACTACCACAATGCCTCAAGACAAAAGTATTTAATCAGTGCGTCCTACCAGTCATGACCTACGGAGCCGAGACGTGGACACTGACAGTACGACTGGTCCACCAACTTAAAGTCGCTCAGCGTGCTATGGAGAGAGCTATGCTCGGTATTTCTCTGAGGGACCAAGTCCGGAACGAAGTAATTCGCCAGAGAACGAAAGTTACCGACATAGCTCAACGGATTAGCATGCTGAAGTGGCAGTGGGCCGGTAATATGTGCCGCAGAACGGACAACCGCTGGGGCACACATGTACTGGAGTGGAGACCGCGGCTCGGCAAACGTAGCGTAGGACGCCCTGCTACACGGTGGAGTGACGACATCCGCAGGGTTGCTGGGCATAACTGGCGTCAACGAGCGAATGACCGGGCTCAATGGCGTGCCATGACTGAGGCCTATGTCCAGCAGTGGACAAACATAGGCTGTTAATGATGATGATGATGATCTATTAATTCTAATAATTTTAAAATTATATTTAATAGATATCTGCTTTGGCACTTGATTGCATTACAATCAAAAGAACATAAAAAAACAGTTGTATTATTTAGTACCTAGACAAAGAAAAGATTATCAAATATATAGATACTACCTATATTATATAATGAATATTTTATAAATTTCTATGTAAATTGATAAAATTTTAAGCTGATACAAAAGTACAATGCAGTTAACTGATCAATATATTATGATAAAGAGTAGGACAAAATTGATAACATTCTACAATTGATAAAAAGTGTACTTATTAGTCATTTTATGCTTTGTATTTCAGTATTACTATCGTGTTTGTTTATTGTTACAACTGTATTTATGACCGACGCGGAGGTGTCATGTATGTCTGATCAGGAAAACGGTTGTGTGTTGCAGCAAGACGATGAAAAGAAAAAGAAGAAGCAGTCGCCCGTGGACGACCGGCCCGTCGTGCCCGCGCCCAGCGATGCTATGCTCAAAAGTAAGTAGCATAGTAAAGTGACTATAAATAAACGTAATAATTACAGCTATTCGTCTTCATTCATCATCATCAATCAACCGTTTGTTATTATTACTATTAAAATAGTTAAGTCCATTAATTTATCAAAAACTGTTGTGAATATCGAGACATTAGTGTCTGCTTAATTGATTGTAATAGATTCAAAATTGTGTGGCGTGCATAGATACATTTTTGTGTAGACTGACTGACTGACATGATATGGGATATTCATAATCGAGTTTAATAAAGTTTTACCCCGAGTTCTACCTTAATGTATAGTCTAGACAGAATAAGTGTCCGTCCGTGCTAGAGTTTCTCTATTATGACGGATATTAGAGTCCACACCAAGGTCCACACCCATTATTCATGTTTGTTTGTAATCAACCAAAGAGATCACTATCTTTTTTAATTGAATTTGATCGCGGAACAAATAGTACTACATATTTAGATAATTATAATGTCAGATTTTTAGTAGGTATTGTTAATAGATTTTTTAATATTTATTACTGTTATTCTACTCTTTAAAGCGTTTACGCGAAGTGGTTGCAACAAAGACAATTAGTAATTACAACTAGTAACAAACTAAAACACGTTATAACGGAAAACATAATACTTAAATGAGTAGAATCTTAAGTAGAATACTTATATTGAGAAGAAAGTTCCCTTTAAGATTGTTTAAATTTAGAAAACGAAAAATTATAAATATTTTGTCTTCAGTTGTCTTTTTCTTGATCGTAGGCCTTTAGTAGGCCATATAACCGCCTCTTTTCTTTTGAATTTGTATAAGTATTATCTCTGGAAGAAATCAGAATATACTACATTTGTTATAAGGTGAAAGTACGACTATTATATGTTTTGCGATATGATATTCATGACTAATGCTAAAAGAATATCTGTTCTATGTTAACATGTACCTACTAAATATTTTCATAGAAAATGTTGTAATTAGTTACCTATGTTTACGTAAAAGTTTTCTTATTACATCATCGTTGAATTATAATGTAGAGTCAACGATCGAAGGGGAAAATAAAATACGAAATGTGCGATGTTTGCTTTGTTTGGTGAAAAATGTTATCTATAGGTGGGGTGTAAACACAGTTGACATTGACGTTATGCTCACATTTCATTTCAGTGACGACGTGGACTGTATAAACTACCACATTAGTCGATACGAATTGAAAAGTAGAGCTAATTTCTCGGCTGGATTTACGTCAATGAATCCTAATAGGACACGTTTGCTAACAAGCTTTCCTCTTAAACTTCGTAACGGTTATACTTTATAGTTTTTATAGGAGTTTGGACAGAATATAAATTGCCTCTTATATTTATTTGTAATTATTATTATAGCTAGGCCATTTTTGTAGCCACTTACAGGAATGGGTTTTCTATGAGGATTAATTAGTTCTACATTCACCATGCTGCTCATGTGCGGATTGTTATATATCACATAGGTACTAAGTATGATACAAATGTTCTAGATCATCTAGCTATGACATTTTTTTTAATTTAATACTAAATTTAATTAATATAGGTACCAAAAAAATCTTAAAGCATTTGACTTCATCATCATGCATTTGGTTCATACTTTTCGTTAAAACTTCCATACTTACGCCATTACTACAGCATACAGAAATATGGTTTGTTGGACTGTGCCATTACTATTTACTAAGAAGTAAAGAACCCTACAAAGCCTACCTACGTAGCGGTAATTCAAACCTGTGCTACGAATTAGACCTACGCGACTCTCATGCGTCTGAATATGTGCTGAATATAATGAATAATGGTTTACCTTCATTGACACACTCAGTTTAAAAGGTTGGCAATAACTCGCCATTTTATCTATATTTGCAGTAACATTATGGTGACTTACGATCTCATCAACGTGATAAATGATAAGGAGAGATTTTATGGAGCTTTGTTTATGTTCTATATTAAATTGCGTTATGATCGTGTCTCGCATTTTTATTATAATTAACTAATGCTTATTTGCACATCATATACATAGGAAAATATAATTCCGGTAATAAATGTATGTTTGTATATAAATGACTAGCTTTCCACCCGCAGCTTCGCCCGCGCAGTCAAAGAAAAACCCGCATAGCTCCCGTTCCCGTGGGATTTCCGGGATAAAACCTATCCTATTCCTCGGGGTAAAAAGTAGCCTATGTCCTTTCTCGGGTATCAAAATATCTCTATACCAAATTTGATGCAAATTGGTTCAGTAGTTAAGGCGTGATTGAGTAACAGACAGACAGACAGAGTTACTTTCGCATTTATAATTTTCGCATTTATGGATTACAATAATTCATAAACAAAATAGGTCCATAATTCAAAATGTAGAAACAAATTGTCAAGTTTGAATAGTTCATTACACACTTAATGATAATTAAAATTAACAAAAAAACTAACAAAACAAAATTACGCGTAATAAATGTCTTTGAAAGATTCATCTCCTGATCTAGTTTCCAAGATATTTTTCACGTTTCAGGCTTCTTATTTAAAGAGCACTGATAAAGCGCATCACACACGGTGAAGATACTATAATATTGTATGTTAAGATTCTCTAATATAAAATATTACAGTATCTTAAGGTATCACACACGATTAAGATACGCTAGCGATACTAATTGTCGTAAGCGATATTATCGATATTTCGCTAAGGATTTGTTCACCCTACCAACGACGCGACGACCACCATCGAGATATATGTACTACTAGAGAGGTTATTCCAAACAAAAACATTGCGCGCGGCCGATGTGGTGGGGTACGTGTGGAACGAGCGAGGCGTGGCTTCAAGTTCAAAGATTAAGCAATGCGTGCAGATGCGACACATTGTGCAATCTGTTTACTCGGTACTATCTGGTGGTACTGATACTAGGGAATTAATAAAAAGAGGATTTTATATTAAACTATGTATTTTAATTTCCTTTAAATAATATCAATTTAGTAAGCTTTTGTCGTTTTGTGTAGTAATCAATAGTTTTATCAGTTTTTGCTTCATGATGTAATCGAATTTTGGAGTATTGGTTTATAATAGCCCTAATTAAATGGATACGATGATTCAATGTTGATGGTTGATTCAGTGAATGTTGGGTTAAATTTGAAAATACTTCTTTCCCGATGAAATATTTCAGGGTGTTTGCCGTTATATAATTGTAATCATATTTAGAGGCCAGACCTTTCCTTTCATAGGCGGCTTGTGACAAAGGCGGCTTGTGTCAAAGGCCTCGGCGATATCATTTAACAACATAATGTGTACTTTAGGCAAACTTGTAATAAGATCTATTTTACTTTCTTATTAGTCCATTTGACAAGGATATTGGTTAAGATACCTATTGGAATAATTTTATTATTATGTATGTACTTATTAAATCCGCGAATAAAAAAAAATTTTAGTCGCGAATATAGAAATTGGGTCGCATTTTTTTAATCCGCGAATAGTGAAAACGCGAATAAAGGAAGCGCGATTAAGGAACTTTTACTGTATTAGTTTCTGTGAATGTTGTGTTTATTTGTAATTGTTGTGCATAATAATTTATAAATCCTATTGGAACAACTGTTGATGAACCTTTTTTTAATAAATAAAAATAGGTACTTAAATAAATACATATTACTTAATATAACCTACCGTTTTACTTTGCGTAGTCGGGTAAAAGTATAAATATTTAGGTACTACACCACGGTAATCTTTCCTAGTATATATTGTATATTCATTATTCATAGTTAAAAAATCCAGTTGCATTTTTTTAACAGACTCATCGATAGTGTCACGTCTGTGCTGTTAGTCTATGAAAAATGGCGCGAAACGCAGAACGCGTGGTGATTTTTCGCAAAATGATAACAATATTAGTAAAATGCATGACTTACTCATAATAAGGAAACTTACTGGTGAAAAGTCACTCCTCGGGCTTTGTTTGTATTATAGGAACTGTTAAAACAATATCTTAGCACACACGAAGGCATTTTGAACAGAGCAATAACACGTGTTGACGCGGCAAGCGGGGAGCACAGTCCGGCACAGACTAATGAGACTCGTGACTTTTGACTCTAGCTCGTTGTAAAGAGAGTGTAGTAGCGATCGCCTCTCTAGTAGTACATATATCTCGATGACGACCACAAACTAAATTTTCATCCAGTCGCAATTTAACAAAATTGTGAAAAACACACTTAAAAATAAAAGGGTAGTATTTAAATGAGTGACTGTAAATTAAAGTTTTAGTTATCAAAAATAATTAATTGGGGTAACAGAATTACTAAGTGAGCGACTGACTGCGAGCGATGAAAAATTAATAGATCAGCAACTAACAAACATTAATTTGCGTTACATAAAATACAAAATGAGCAGCTTCATAATATTTGAGCGACCTAATATTAATCGTTTGAGTGACAAAATTACGTCTTGTATTATTTTCATTATTTGGCATATGATTTATTTATACTGAGTGGCATTTTATCTTAATCGAGGTATTTCGAATAGAAAAATCACTTTGAAAAATACTATAATGGACAGAGTAGGTACTATCAGTTCAATTTGTTTTTGAAAGTTTTATCAAATAACTATTTGAACAATTTATTCTAGTGTTTTTAGTCGCTCTAGATGAGCGTAATTTAGTCGCTCACTTAGTAATCTATTCGCTCAACTAGTAATTTAGTCGCTCATATAGTAATGTAATCACACAGTTAGAATTCTAATATATCAAATGGATTAATCAAAACCCTCCTTTAGTACGCTCAATCTGTATTTTATTATCAACCAATATTCGTTGCTTGTTTAGTATAATTGTCGATTACTCAAATTCATACCGCTCAAGTTATTAAATCAGTATCTCATAATCAGTCGCTCACTTTATTTTCAGTCGCTCGTTTTATTATTCCCCAAAATAAAATATTAAAATTTCCTGTCGTTCTGGTGATTGGAATTCTTTTTTGCGAATAATAAATGAAAACATAGACTTTTCGTAGAAACGGTGGCTCCTGGAAAAAAATGTATTGGAAGTTTTTTATAGATAATTTTATGATCTACAATTTTGGTCCCAGGTAATTATATGATTAGCTTAGCGTCTCGGCGAAAATCGCAAAAAACCTATTTTTTTATTAATTGACCTCGAAATTTTTTCTTCCGAGTACCAGTATGACGGGAAATTTTAATATTTTATTTTGAACGAATTTTGTCTGGATGGGAATTTTGGTCGTTGTCGTCGTAGTCGTTGGTAGTGTGACCGAACCATTACTAAAATGTAATAAATAATGTATGTATTTGGTATATTAATATAACATCTTAAGACAGATGGCTTGTCACTTAGTATCTTAAGATATTGAAGGTAACATATTATATATTATCTTTGTCGTGTGTTATGGCTCATAGGATTTGTTTGGCGAGCGATAATCGGAAATATGCTCTAAGATAATATATATTTTACGTTATCTTCACCGTGTGTGATGCGCTTAAATATTGACTTAAATGATGAGCTACTGTCATTTGCTACAGCAGAATTCAGACTTAGATAACATTGTGAAATCTTTGGCAATCCGTATATTTTAATTGTTTACAAATCATAAACTTCAATATTTCTGGATCAATGACACCGTTCAGCTGTGAGCCAAAGAATGTGTAAAAAAAATCAGAGGAAATAAATTTGAGTCGCACAAAAATTCAAGTACATTCCACAATGTAGTTATATATACATTTGTGATATTTTTGGAAGCAATAAACGTCCGAGAATAATACTAACGTTTACTAGTCATTACAAATATACGGCGGAATATTTGGCGGGAGAAAATTACTAAAATTAATTTATGATGTTGAATTAAATTTCACTGGACACGTGAGAATCGTAGAAGTTAAGAAAGACTATGAAAGAATTTATACTGGAGTCCCACGTTTTCTAAATCTTAACATTTTTTACTTAATCAAAAATATTGTATTGATATTCAGAATTTTATACTTTACCGGAGCATATTCTCTACATTAAAATTGCGTAGGTTCCAGATATCAAGCAATGGATTTATTTTTGAATTGGCTTGGAGTTTTGATTAAGAATATAAATAGTCATTATTTGAACTTACATAATATTGCCTATTTATCACTACATAGTATAAAACATATAGATGCGGTTTTTTTTAATAGATAGAGTGATTCAAGAGAAAGATTTATATGTATTATAACATCCATTAAATAGTGGAGAAGTACTGTTATTTTTGAGGTTTCTAATGTGATGTCGTAAATACACTCACCGGCACGGAAACTTGGCCACTATCAATTTTTGCGAAAAATTACATTATTTCTTTTCTGTTACAAAAATTAATAAAAATATAATTAAAACTAGTACACGTAATGTTTTTCGAAACTTTTAATAACAATTTAATGATAATAGGACGTTCAACCTCAAAAATATGAACTAAACAAAAAAGTACACTGTTTGTGGAAAATTCAACAGGTTTTTTAAAAATTCACAAAAATTTGAAAAAATGGTTTACATTAAAAAAAATTACCTTTTAGTATTTGGTGTTTCCACCTCTTGCCTTAATTACTGCTAGCATCCTATCTGGCATGCTCTGGATGACATTTTTGATGTCCACTTGAGCTATACTGTCCCAAGCGGCCCTTGCTGCACTTCTAAGCTCATCCAGCGTTTGTGGTGGGTTGGAACCGAACTTAATCTTCCTTTTAATCATGTCCCAGATGTGTTCTATTGGATTAAGATCCGGGCTACGAGCTGGCCACTCCAATTTTGTAATACCAACCTCTTGAAGGTACTCTTGTACGCATCCTGCGATGTGCGGACGTGCATTATCGTGCATTAATAGGAAATTTTCCTCACTGATAAACCCGGAATAGGGCTGAACATGTTCCTGGAGAATTTCCTCAATATAGCTGATCGCATTTAACCGGTTATCTACGAAAACCAACTCCGTACGAGCATCGGAACTTATACCTCCCCATACCATAATTGACCCGCCGTGAAAACTCGCTGTTTGGGTTGTGGTGATGGGTAAAAACCGCTCTCCTCGTCTCCTCCATACTCGCTCTCGGCCATCTGGAGCTCGTAGAGCGATTCGACACGCATCTGTGAACAGCACACGAGCCCACTGGTCGTGACTCCAGTTTTCATGTTCTCGCGCAAAACGTAGACGGGCTACCCTGTGGTGTCTGAGGAGTTCTGGACCACGTGCTGGTCTGCGAGCCTTCAAATAAACTTCCTCCATTCTTCTCCTCACCGTACGCTCACTCACATTTATGCCACGGATGTTTTGGAGCCGCTGGCGTATCTCAATAGCCGTCAGGTAGCGATTTCTCAGTATCTCTAGGACAATAAATCGATCGTCTCGAGCTGATGTGCACCTCACACCTCCACTTCCTGGTCTTCGTGTGTAGCTGCCAGTCTCCCGGTATCTTCTCAATGCATATTGCATCGAAGAACGTGGTACATTCAGTGCATTAGCTACTTCACGTTGCGTCAGTCCCTGGTCGATCATTGTGATGGCCTGTGCAACTTGTTCAGATGTTAACGGCATTTTTTTATCGTTATTAAGGCTCATTAACTACACCACAACAATACCAGTATCTTAAAATTGCGTAAACAAAAATGTAAAAAGTTTAAAACAAACAAAGCGTAACTTCGGCTTAACCGTACAAATGACAAATTTCGACTAACTCTCAAAAAACATTAAAAGCTTATTTTCAAACTTAATGATTTACTAACAAAAACTTTAAGTAATTATGTGTTAACATATCTGCATCCAAAAAATTCGTGGGAAACACTTCAAACTTTTTTTATCGCCAAATTTGTAAGTGGCCAAGATTCCGTGCCGGTGAGTGTAATTACATTTTTTCCGCTTACATTGCAAACGCAGGCTGAACCCTACGAGTTTTATCAAAATAATGTACTACGTATTGTACACATTGAAAAGGTCTACAGAAAAGTCCGTGATGGTATATGTCTATCTCTTATGGATAACCAACAATAACTTTTTTTTGTCATTTACTTTTTACGACAAATAATGGTTCATTTTCGAAGCGATTTTAACCAATACAGCATTAATCCTTAACCAATTAAATACCTTGAATACATTGTTCATTTAATATAGATCTATATGGCCCTTTACACCGTATGATTTAAGTGAATATTTTCGAAGATATTACAGATTTAAAAATTGCGGGACGTAGCGTTTGCGGCGGTACCGGCCGGCCGCCATTGCACCCGTGCGAAGCCGGGGCGGGTCGCTAGTATCTTATATTTTAGCATATTATCTTATCTGGATGGCATGGAAATAAACATCTTTTATGAGAGAAAATTAAAAAAAAATAAATAATAAATTAGGAGTATAATCACATATGTTTAAAATCCGATAATATACAAGTAACTAGGTGCACCATCATTATGACACCGATCTTCTGTGAAGGTATAATAATCTCTTAGGTACGCCGTACGAGCGTGATCGTGATCCAATTTGTGCCCAAGCATACTTGATAATATAACCATTTAACATATTCCCGGACGTTAATTATAGCAACACACATAACCAACATTTATTTTATATTTTGACTCTTTTATTTGACAGTTTAATACTTCGAGGATTTTATACGAAAGGTCGGGAATTAAGTTTCAGTGCCAAAACCTGGTTCTCCGTTCCGTATTTCCTATTTTTGTTAGACCAAGTATAATTTGGCAATGAACTCTTAGTAGTACGAATGATAAGTAAAATTTTAATAAAATGTAGACTTATATTAAATTCAGAAGGCTTGTGGCACGCAGAACTGTGCGATATACGATGCCTAAAGATAAGAAGACGAACCACGTAACATTCTTAATCTTTTGTCAATATTGTTAACGGTATAAGGTATCATGATGGGAAGCCTCTCATTTTCATAAAAACATCATCACGATGTACACCAGTCCTATTAGTGTACAATCTCTTGTTAGAAAGTTTCAATTAGTTTCTTAATTACAATTAAGTAAAGTTTACAGTAGCAGTGATATGTCATTAAAAAAAGATAATGATTTCTGTGAGTAAATTACAATTCCGCCACAAGAAAATTTAAATCGTAAAATTTATAGCGGTTACAGTAGTAAAGGTGCTTCTGAATTTAACTAGCAATTAGTGGCTGAAATGCAAATAAATATTTATTATATTATATATCAAGCATCAACATAACGTTGCGTTGTATCGACTGATCTGTAAAATTGGTAGCTGTCTTATAAAGCTAATAATCAAACCTGTGATGGCTTTATAGTCTTTTATCATATCACTTATCAATCGGGATCGAACCTACGTGAATCAAGAGCCAAATATTTTTGAACACTATATGTATACCTATTGTTTTCTTATAGATCTACGGACAGCATTCGGTCTCCTGGACCGGGACAGCGACGGTCACGTGACTCCCGCTGAATTGCAGTTTATGCTGCGAAACCTTGGCATCGAGGTCAGCGACGAACTTATAGGGGAACTTATTAAGGACGCGAGTAAAACTGGTAAGCCTTTTATACTCATACTTTTATTAGGTTTCATTGTAAGGCTTGGCCGGCGATTATACTTCAGTCACGGTAAAGACGCGCCGTGAAATTAATAGCTTGTATGGATATAAATTAATAGGATTAATGAATTACCTCGGTATGAGTTACCGATCAACGATCGGTTAATAAGGTCCATTATTCTAAGAATTATTAAGTACGCAAATGTCAAATCACCGTCTTTGTTATAATAATTTTTGTAACTTTGTGAACGCTTGTATTATTGTGAATAGGTAATTAGTTTATATTACATAGTGGGAAGATATTATCGTCTAAGATACAGGCTCGGCCTAGTTTAGACGATAATGTCCATAGTTTTAAGTATTGTGTTTATATAAATTGAGTGGCATACACAGTGTAATTGAAGGTATGGATAAATAAAGATTTTTATTTTATTTTATTATTATTACCTTGATCTTTATTAAAAATATACAAGAACTACCTAATCAAATTGTATATTAACGTATTAGGCCGGGAGATACTGACAAAAAATTTTCGGGTCATTTGTAACAGGATGGCGGTTCTAGAGGGGTCTTAGTACGCAATGTCAAAAAGAAAAAAAACCGGCCAAGTGCGAGTCGGACTCGCGCACCGAGGGTTCCGTACAAACCTGCAAGGTTTGTTACAGCTTAAAGGTATTATAGACCTGAGTATTTGGTATGAATTTCAATTTAATACCTCTACGCGTTTATGAGGAAATGGGTAGTAAGTTTAAAATTATTAAAAAAAAATATATTATGTGATGTAACTAAAAATTTATGGTTTTCGTAATTTTTCCTTTATCTATGCTATAAGACGTTGCTTCGTACCAAATTTCAAGATTCTGAGTTCACGGGAAGCACCCTGTAGGTTTTGATTCCCTTGCAAGTGTCGAAAATTTGCGGCATAAACGGCTGTATCTTTTGATTGCGTTGGCTTAGAGGTTTGATTTTTTCACAGCTTCAAGGGACAGTAGACCTGAGTAATTGATATAAATTTCAGCTTCATACCTCCACGCGTTCCTGAGAAAAAGGGTCTTGACAGACGGACGGACGGACAACAAAGTGATCCTATAAGGGTTCCGTTTTTTCCTTTTGAGGTACGGAACCCTAAAAATGATGGTCAGAACGCTGGTTCCGGCGTACTAGGGCGTTAGTCGAACTCGTCGGATAAATAGCGAAAGTCCAACGATTTGTAACACAAAAATTTTAGAATTTACCGATAGCCCATAAAAAAGATGTAGGCAGTAGTATCATGCCATAGTTTTCGAATGCGTTGATTAAAAAAAAAACAATTGAACCATTTGTACCAGGCTAACTTTTGCACAGGTAACCATCGTCGTGCAGCCATTTACGAAAATCGCCATGCCATACTTTTCGGACGATTCCAAATAGTCGCCATACCGCCGAAATTCTGCAAAATCCGACGAGTTCGACTAACGCCCACGCGACTAGTCCACCGGTACCAGCGTTCTGACCATCATTTTTCTTTTTATCATTGCGTACTAAGACCCCTGTAGAACCACCATCCTGTTACAAATGACCCGAAATTTTGTATCAGTATCTCCCGGCCTATATGTATATAATGAAACGTAGAATGTACCTACATCAACTTCTTCAATCGTTTCGATCGAAGATTTGCATGTAACACGTGCACATTTTACACATTCTAGGTTGTATAGACTGTATAGTAAATATCTACCAACCTCCTTTCACACTATAATCGTGTATGTCTATAATGTTTTGATTATAGTACTGTTAGTACACCAGAAAACTAGGTACGTTCTTGACCTACCGAACACTAGTATATTACATCTCTCGTAGACCGTAGTAATCGATCTATTAACTATGATTTATCGCGTAAGCTAGTAGCCAAAATTTGATTACAGTTTAAAATAAATGTCCTTGCTTTAGTACTTATAGGTACAGAGCATCGCCCACTTTATACTTTGATTTGAAAACTTGCCAGAAATAAAAATACTGATGTTAGTTTTTATGCATATAAAGATAAAATGGGTCATCAAAGTGAATCCATAAAAAAATGTCCCAGAAATATTGCAGCAAATACGTGTTAATTTGTTATATAATTAAAGCGTCTCTTTACTTGGCAGCGACGGCAATTACTAATCGATATAAATACTACAAAAGTTCATGGAATCAATTGAGATTATTTGTCGGAAGCATTCGAAGGGGACTGAAATGGCGTGTTCGGTGTCGGCGGCGGCTTCCGGTGACCTCGCGCCTTTACATGCCTACCCTTACTGCCCTTACACTCCTAAAGCGTAATCGCGGTATTACTTAGTATAGAACAGAGCTATTACTGCGTAGTAAATATATGAAGCGATTAATTACGTCCATTTGTTATTACATAGGCATTTAGAAGATTCATTGGAATCGGAATTTTTGCGCTTGAAAAGGCAAATTTAACTTTCTTACTTATAAGAAACTGATTTTACTTATTTATCCAAATCGGGTTTCTTAATAAATCGATCTACCTATATCAATATCATATACATAATAGTAAAACTAATATACAATCACGCAATTATAAGCCACTTGACTGCATGTGTTAATATTTAATTTATTTTCACATTTTTACATTCTCTTATAAAAAAACAGCACAAATTGCGGCGTAGATATATCATTATCGATTTGAGTAGGTACTTTCTATAAGTGTAGGATAAGAGTAACATGTTCATTTTATTAGATTGTTACAAAGTATATCTACCGATGATTGTCACTACATAGTATAAAACAAAGTCGCTTTCCCTGTCCCTATGTCCCTATGTCCCTATGTCCCTTTGTACGCTTAAATCTTTGAAACTACGCAACGGATTTTGATGCGGTTTTTTTTAATAGATAGAGTGATTCAAGAGAAAGGTTTATATGTATAATAACATCCATTAAATAGTGGAGAAGTACTGTTATTTTTGAGGTTTCTTATGTGATGTCGTAAAAAATTACATTTTTTCCGCTTACATTGCAAACGCAGGCTGAACCCTACGAGTTTTATCAAAATAATGTACTAAGTATTATACACATTGAAAAGGTCTACAGAAAAGTCCGCGATGGTATATGTCTATCTCTTATGGATAACCCACAATAACTTTTTTTTGTCATTTACTTTTTACGACAAATAATGGCTAATTTTCGATGCGATTTTAACCAATACAGCATTAATCCTTAACCAATTAAATACCTTGAATACATTGTTCATTTAATATAGATCTATATTGCCCTTTACACCGTATGATTTAAGTGAATATTTTCGAAGATATTACAGATTTAAAAATTGCGGGACGTAGCGTTTGCGGCGGTACCGGCCGGCCACCCGGCTATCTATTTTATACCCGTGCGAAGCCGGAACGGGCCGCTATGTCACTACATAGTATAAAACAAAGTCGCTTTCTCTGTCCCTATGTCCCTATGTCCCTATGTCCCTTTGTACGCTTAAATCTTTGAAACTACGCAACGGATTTTGATGCGGTTTTTTTAATAGATAGAGTGATTCAAGAGGAAGGTTTATATGTATAATAACATCCATTAAATAGTGGAGAAGTACTGTTATTTTTGAGGTTTCTAACGTGATGTCGTAAAAAATTACATTTTTTCCGCTTACATTGCAAACGCAGGCTGAACCCTACGAGTTTTATCAAAATAATGTACTAAGTATTATACACATTGAAAAGGTCTACAGAAAAGTCCGCGGTGGTATATGTCTATCTCTTATGGATAACTCACAATAACTTTTTTTTGTCATTTACTTTTTACGACAAATAATGGCTAATTTTCGAAGCGATTTTAACCAATACAGCATTAATCCTTAACCAATTAAATACCTTGAATACATTGTTCATTTAATATAGATCTTTATGGCCCTTTACACCGTATGATTTAAGTGAATATTTTCGAAGATATTACAGATTTAAAAATTGCGAGACGTAGCGTTTGCGGCGGTACCGGCCGGCCGGGCCGCTATGTTTTTATATACAACGTTCACAGATTTTCTGTAGTGTATTTAGTATCAGCATTGCACCCGTGCGAAGCCGGGGCGGGTCGCTAGTTTTTATATACAACGTTCACAGTTTTTCTGTAGTGTATTTAGTATCAGCATTGCACCCGTGCGAAGCCGGGGCGGGTCGCTAGTGTATCTATAAATCTACGAACTATATTTAATTCTATAAACACGTGTGCGATATGAACGTTCTATCCACATTATAATCTAATTAACTAAGTATAAGTCGTTTTAATAGAAATAAAATATATTTCTAATTTCTATATATAATTCTATTATAAATTAACTCAAAAATATGATTCCAATGCTTAACGTTCTATTTAAATATTTTTTTAAATTTCCCCACCCGAGACCATAATATTTTTCCTACGATGGAAAAATGTTTTGTATCTACATATTATCTATATGATACTATCTAGCTATATTAATATAGTGATATGATATATACCTACTTACCATAATATAAGATACATGATACATATTATTATCTTTTATGCTGTACTGTATGTTTTCATTACATATTTAACTACATCTGACAAGCGAGTAGCGGTCCGCCCCGGCTTCGCCCGTGGTACATATTTACGTTTTCTCTACATAAGAACCATCCTCGTACTTCAAGGAATATAATAAAAAAAGAATTATCGAAATCGGTCCACCCGTTCACGCGTGATGCCATGACCAAGGAAAACGGGTTTCATTTTTAAATATATAGATTTATATATAATTTATGCTGTGAAATATCACAGCTAATAAGCTTCTCGACTCAACTTGTTTATAATAGAGCCGCGTAAATTTCACATACAACACATAAATAAGATTTAATAATTTATGTAATGAAAGTAGCTTTGATGTAAGATAAGGAACGCATTTACGGGCACGGTTGCGTGCTACGACTATGTATTTTTATCCGCAGGTGCTTTGTACTACGTCATGGAAATTAAACAAGATCAATGCTTTGGTTTCTCGATAAGAAGTTTGAGTAGGTAATAAATTAGACTTTACGGTCAAATTTTTACGTTAAAAATCAGGTACTCTTTAGATATTGGTACCGACATGGCTACATCCATCATTCTACTTACAATACCTTTATTACGCAACGTATAAGATGAATGAAGTGTGTTGGTCTTTCGTGTCAATATTGCTATAGATTTTGGGAAAAAGAATATGGGTTGGAAAAACGAATATATTATGTACCTAGTATGTGCGGTATAATGATGCAATAAAGTAATGAGTGGGAGAATTTCAGCATTAGCTCTACAATTTAAAAGTTTTAAATATTTCGATCAGTTTTATTCGGATTTCAGTTGAATATAGGAATTAAGATAGAGATTTTTTTTCAGGTAATGGCCTAATTGATGAGAATGATTTCATGCAATGGGTGACGAAAATACAGGCGTTACAAGGGTTGGATGTCACCACGAGTGGTGGTGATTCAGAAGAAGAAATAACAAGAGATTTGCTGGCAGCATTTAAGTACGTATCGAATGATAATACCAAGTTGATATACACAAATTAAACCCCAATCGTTGAGCAAATAATACAAAACGAAAGAATAGACTATTGAAGCCTGAAGGTGACATTGTATGGTTGTTAAGAATGGATTACAATTCAATTGTAAAACAAGCGTTAAATTTTAAAGTACGGAGAACATTTTTTATCTTTATTTCTATCTATATTTGACTTTTTTCGCCAAATTTCTTTCGACTAAACTATTGTCTATTTTATTACTCGGTTCTTAGCATATCCTACAAGGTACCTGCTTACTGTTACTTTAAACGCGAAAGTGTATCATAATGTATGGATGTTTTTTACTTTACTTTCACGTTAAAACCACTGAAAAGATTTTGATGATACTTGGCTGTGATGTAACTTACCTATCAGAGTACGACATTAACTTTAGAAATACACTTGCTTTTTCCCGCGAGTGAAACTGCACAGCTAGTGGAGAATATAATTTTGTTCAAACGTGTGACGTATTTTTTATGAAATATAATTTATAAATAAACAAATATGCCTATGATCTCATGCCTTTGTTTATAAATTCATAAAAAATCAGATCTGTTATCAGATAGTTGAAGGTCGATCTCCACGATCTCCTCTACTATATATAAACGTATTATATTTATACAGGGTGTTCGACCGCGACGACAACGGGTACATAACGCGCGACGAGCTGCGGACGGCGCTGGAGATGATCGGCGAGCCCGTCACCGACGCGCAGCTCAACCAGGTGCTCGCGCTCGGCGACATCGACCATGACGGACGGATTGATTATGAAGGTAAATATCGTTGGTTTATTGTCTAGATTTATGGTAAACCAACTCGTCGAATATCGAAAAGTTCGACATGTGACACCCTTGGCCATCGTGGTGGATTATACCTTGGCAGAAGTCTGTACCCTGATGGGAGGTGCGTGTTCCAGCAGTGAATGAGAAATAATGTATTTGGGCTGGTGATAATGATGATGACCTAAATGGTAATCGAGACAAATGCTTAACAATCTGCATATTCATCTAGAACGAATTTAACGAAACTTAAGTGTTGGGGCCTTTTGCTTGTACATGTCCATATATTGAAGTAATATATATCGACGATGAAGTGTCAATATGCTAACTACAAAAACTACATTTTTCAGTAGATAAAAAAAACGTTTTATTTATTTTTCGTTACTGTTTTTAATTATTATTTTAGCTTACGTTCATTATCAAAGGATATTAGATATCATGGAATCATTTAATTAATGTAACTTCACAGCTTTTTAAAAAAAACATGCAGATATTAGATATTGCTTGTAATTGTATTTAAACAGAAAGCCGTATTTTTTAGATACAATTTATTGCCAATATACTTAGAAGAAATTGTTCTAAAGATTACAACATTTTTTTTATTTTAATATTAGGTTTTTGTATCAATACTATAGTAAAATGTTGATTTAAAATCCTGTCACTACTCACTACACGTGATTATGCTCGAAGATAGTGATTTGAATATAAAACATTATTTCAATTTGTTCAACTTCATATGGACGAGATTTTCTTGCTGCTTTGGTTATAGTGGCATAATCACTTGGAACGTAAATTTATTTGTTCTTAAGTTGGCGTTCAAGTCATGAAATATAAGATACAGCTACGTGAACACACGTCAGAGCACAACAGCGTCGAAGATTTACTCATCTTCACGGACGGGTCCAAGACTGAAAATGGTACGGGTGCTGGGGTCTTCTCTGAGGACCTAAACATTAACATCTCGCACCCCTTGGGACCCCGTAATACAGTCTTTCAGGCTGAATGCCTAGGACTTCTACTTGCAGCTTCAGCCATAATCAAAAGGAATGTAACAACTTTTCGATTCGGATCCTATCGGATAGCAAAGCAGCACTCATGGCAATCAAAAGCCATGAAATCACTTCAGGGTTAATTCTAGAGTGTCACCTAGCCCTAACTAGGGTATGTGACCTGGGAAAGTCCCTAGTACTACAATGAATAAAAGGACACAGTAACTCACGAGGAAACGATGCTGCTGACATATTAGCCAGAAGGGCATCTGAAACACCGGTCATGGGACCTTTTCCCATTATACCGCTACCTGCAAGCTGGATCCGGCTGATGATTACCCAGCTCACTAGCACTGCACAAAAAGCAGAATGTTCAAGCAGATCTGACTGCAAGCATGCCAGAGAAGCCCTACCAAACATTGACTCTTGACTTGCACTTCGGATTCTCAACCTACGCAGAGTGCAACTACGTGTAATAACAGGGACCCTCACAGGGCACGGCCCCTTCAACAAACATCTCTTTAATTTAGGGATCACAGACAGTCCGCTATGCAGAGCATGCATGGCGTCCGAGGAAACGGCAGCCCACGTCATCATGGAATGTACGGGGGTTGCGGAGTACAGGGCAAGACACCTGCAGGGGTCTCCCGGGTCCCTCCCTGCTTGGCTTCATGTGCTCGGGTGGTTTCAGTTTTAGCTGGTTTCCCCCACCTCCCTCTCTCACGCAAAATAGGCGCTTGACCTCGAGTTGCGGAGAAATGCCCGTATATTATTATAAGTTGGCGTTCAATGGTGCTATGAACTGAATCGCATTCCATTTGCGTGTGACCGGGTTCTAAAAACTTTTGAGTTATGTTAATATTATACTTTTAACTAAAATATAATAGTGCGTTCGACATAACTGCGTTGCGATTTTGGTAAGTGCATCCGTCAGAAAATATAATAATAGGCAGCTGTTGGCTAACACAATGCTTTTCCAGGTAATTAATTACAAACGAAACAAAAGTGCTAGACGTCAGGTCAGCAGCTGTTTCGTCAAACCAGTAACATGTATAATGCTTAGTAATTTAATTGACTCTACGAACAATTTGTTGGTATCTTTACGCGCATAATGCGATGGTAGTTTTGGAAAAACATCAAAAAAACACATCAAGAATGGCAATTTTTCGATGGTTTGTTGAGTTTGATGGAGAAGCACGTGTTAGGATACTTTCTTCTTGGTTTGAAAGCATGCCAAACTCACCACTTTTAACCCAGGAATAAACTGTAAATGAGCCCAAGGAAAGCGTGCTTAAAAACAGAGCGGACGCGTCAGGGTGTAGTTAGAATATATTGCCAGCAAAAATGACGCAACTTTTGTTATAAGGTATTGCTACACTTTAATATTTGCTCAAATTGACTGTTTACAGAGAAATGACCTTTATGGGCCTATGTATTACTCTATTTTAAGTACGAAAATGCTATAAAACGAAAATCGCTAAAATGTTAGTTAGGAGGTATTGATACTTCATCGTCGATATATGACCTTATATGTAGGCCAGACGCCAGTAACATCGCACTCGGTTGCATGTAAAATATAGACCAAGCGTGAACTCCGGAACTACTTATCTTTATGAAACACGCTCAATTTTTATGACGATGCCATCTTGCTTCTATAGCGTTGAAATGTATGTCCATAAAATTAATGGATGTCTCATATATTTCGATACAGAAAACTTTTCCAAACAACACGAAAAGTAAAATTTTAAAAGTAATTGCAATAAACATGTAAAAAAATTAACACCAACTTTTATAGGCTTTATAAAATTTAAGTAGTTTTAATGTAGAGAGGAGCACTCAAGTATCTACCGCTCAGTGATGTTGAATATATTCACTTGAGTTTGACCTTTAGTAGGTCTTTCCCGATCGTTAATGGTTTTACATATTTTGTAATTAATTATTATCTAATAAATATTGTTGTTGAAGATAATAATTAAATATTATTATCTTCAACAACAAAATTATATTAATCATCTTATTCTTGTTTCAGAGTTCGTGAAGATGCTATTGTAACCTGTACCTCTATGATTAAGAAAGACCTCACTAGATGTAATAATAGTGTATTGGAAATAATTGTGTAATGACTAACCCCAGCAGAAAGAGAAACGTAGTGTAGAACTGCGTATTTTAAGGCAATCTTTGGACCATATTTTTGATAAGTGTTTGTGCTAGGAATATTAATAAAAATGTTCTAGAATCTAGACGTTAAGACGACAGTCGCGTCTTCCATATTTTATTGAAAACAAATTGTAACGCTTCCGGTTTTATAAATTTACTTATGATTGATACAATCGAAGCTTAAACGTCCTAATCTCGTGATAAATTTTAAGTATGGTTAAAGACTGTCTTATCTATTGTTACGCAGGTGATAGAAGCTAGGAAAAGCATGTAAATGAAAAAACTCTGGTAAGTACTAGAGTAAAAACTAAGTCGTTTTTTAATAATATTTATTTGAATTGTAGATAAATGTAGGATATAAACCTTTTTTAGGCTCAAAATTTTCCTTAACGGTGTCCTTCTTTAGACGATCAGATAGATGTTCTAATGTTATATCTGTCTCCGATAAATAAACCAGGATAAATTTAAAGGTAAATTTAGAACCTAAAAATGTATACAGTAAGATTGTAGTCTATAGACTAGGCATATCAGAAAAAAACGTTAATCCAAAAAAGAACCTACGCTATATAAAATTACTTACCAATTGCGCTATTTATTTTTCATTCGTGTCGATACTCGATGTATATATATAAATGTAAACAATGTATCTTTATTAAGAGATTTTCAATCACGTTTGTAACTACGACTTATTGGATTTATTTATATTATACGATCAATATACAATCGATAGAGTTACTATCAAAGTTATCTGTGTATCGATGATACTCTAACATAATATATGATAATCTATACGCACCTATGTTTACCGTAAATGTCACGGGTATGAAAATACACGAAAATTTATATGTATGTACCTGTTGTATCTATTCGATTATTTACATCATATTGTAATTTTATGGTTGTGAGCCTTAATTTAAACCCAAATTTGTAAATAATGTATCATGTTAATTTATATAATTATTCATAGGTGGACTTCCTGCCTACATCATAATATACACCTAAGTAATATGAAGTTTTTATAACAATTTAGCTCATTGATTTATACTATTTAAGTGAGTTTTTATTTATTTATTGATACAACAAAATATAAATATATTGCTTGATGTGTAGAATGAATGCGGGTGGTAAATGATTATGTACCTTTTCATAACTCAAAATACCTATAAATTTTATATAATTTGCAATGCCGTGTATAACCTGACGCCTTTGAAAGGTATATTGTGATGTAAATTATATGCTATAAATAAATGTAATGTTGTTATTTAACCATTTATTTCCCAAATCCCAGATTGAACAAATTAAATTATTTTAATCAACGCCGGCCAAAAATTTTCCAACAAAGTCACATGGCTTCGGTTCTGCTGTTGGGTTCCAATTACTCATAAGATGTCCTTTCTGTTGCCAGTTGTTAGTCATCTCTTTTAGATTCATATATCCCTGAAGAAAAAATGGCAATATACTTATAAATTATTAATACCTACATACATCTCAAGGACTTGTTACCTTAAACTTTGCTTAAACGCGCTTAATTCTATACATAATTTAATGGTCCGATTTGTTTGAAAATTTATTTTAATAGACTAGTGGGGCACTGCTGGACGCTAGTATTGTGTATTAACAAAAATATATTTAAAATTAATAAAACAAATATCTTATACATTTACCTTTATAACTAGCATGTCAATAACGCGAATGTCTGTAACACAAGCGTTTTTATAAAATTGCTCTCGTAATTTCCAACGGCAGTCTTCTTCATTTTTGGGTATGTCAAACAATCTTACTGTAAAGGGATAATATAATAAGAAGAACTATTATAGATTATACAAAAATACTGAATTTTATCATGATTAAAGATACAAAAACCCCAAATAAGCACCTAACTACAATGTGAAAATTTCACTGAAGATAATATATAAAACTAGAATAAGCTTTCAATTTACGATGCTTGAGGTACTTATGCAGTGTACCATTCTAAGGGTTCAAAGGATTGAAAACCTGATATAGGTAGCTACTGGGCTAAGGGAAAAAGGACACTTTTACGTTCGCCATAAGTAGGTGAGAAATCCGCAAATTTTAGTAGGTACCGCCAGAGATATTTGATAGGATAAATTGAAATTTCCTGACACTGGTTTTAATATCATACGGTAGAAACAACTTGGCTCATTCAATGGATACCGGATACCAATATACTTATTACAGGTTCATCTAATTTTTAACTTTACAGGTACTTTATAGTAAAACTAGCAAGTAGCAACTCATATGCTAATATCTATCTACAAATGCGAAGTGAAAAAGGAACAAAC
Organism: Colias behrii; assembly: GCA_029959065.1. Taxonomy (NCBI): domain Eukaryota; kingdom Metazoa; phylum Arthropoda; class Insecta; order Lepidoptera; family Pieridae; genus Colias; species Colias behrii. The sequence continues at coordinate 5,880,383 of JARWMC010000013.1, forward strand.
AAACATACATACATGATCCTCACAAACTTTCACGTTTAGCAATTAATTAATATTAGTAAAAGAAAGATAAGCCTAGGTGTCAGACTAGGTGTAAGTATAAATATTATTTTTTTTTAAGCAGAAGAGATTTTCATGGCAGAATCCATGGAAGACCTTAATGCAATGCTCGATGACCTCTACAGAGTTTCACAACAAGTGGGCCTTAGCATGAACATGGACAAGACGAAAATTATGTCGAATGTCCATGTTGTGCCCACTCCAGTCTCTGTTGGAAACTCTACTCTCGAAGTTGTTAACGAATATGTCTACCTAGGACAAACCGTCCAATTAGGCAGGTCCAACTTCGGGAAGGAGGTCAATCGTCGAATCCGACTCGGATGGGCAGCGTTCGGGAAGTTAAAGAACATCTTTTCGTCCAAAATCCCTCAGTGCCTGAAGACTAAAGTCTTCGAGCAGTGTGTGTTACCAGTGATGACCTACGGAACAGAGACGTGGCCTCTAACCCTGGGCCTTGTGCACAAGCTCAGCGTCGCCCAACGTGCTATGGAAAGGGCTATGCTCGGAGTTTCCCTACGAGATCGAATCAGAAATGAGGAGATCCGTAGGAGAACCGGAGTCACCGACATAGCTCGCCGGATTAGCACGTTGAAGTGGCAATGGGCGGGGCACATAGCCCGCAGAACCGATGGCCGTTGGGGCAAAAAGGTTCTTGAATGGAGGCCACGAACGGGACGACGAAGCGTGGGACGACCTCCCACAAGATGGACAGACGACCTGGTCCGAGTGGCAGGGAGCCGCTGGATGCAGGCCGCCGGTGACCGGTCGTACTGGAAATCCTTGAGGGAGGCCTTTGTCCAGCAGTGGACGTCCCACGGCTGAAGCGACGACGACGACGACGAGAAGAGATTTTTATTTTGGTTGAATGTTTTTTACAGTTTTTTAATATCTGTATAAAAATCCCTACTACAAATACCCCGTATACGGGAGCAATGCAACTTACGTAAATGCGGAATAAAACGATAATATGCTCTATATAATCCGATTACTCGTGTATGAGCCTCACAGAAATTGGCAGACAAAAGTGGTTTTACGCATTTACATCCAGCTCTTACTTTATCGGCCATTACTGACATACGTTATATAGTTGTAAATAATTATTATTAAAATACAATTTGTTAGTTGTTATTAATTTGTCTTATAGGAATTTGAATATCTAGACATCAGATTGATCCCAGATAAAATGTAGTAACTTGACATCTCATCAACTAAACATTTTTTTTTTGACATCAGAAAAGGTAGAGGTTCGTATTTCGCCTCAATATTTTTGTGTGATCTCTGTATAGTAAAATGCGTATAATAGAGCAGGCTCCAAGGAGATGTTCGTTTGCAAAATTAGCGGACCTAAATCTGACTTCTGATATATATTGTATAGGTCCCAGACATCCTATAGACAGATGTTGCCAACCAGTTTTGTGGTCCCCCTGCCCGCACCCCGGTAATTAAATATGGCATACAAAGAAAAAAATAAAAATTTCCAAAACATGCCGTGTGGGGTATCAAATGAAAGAGCTTATTGAGTAGATCACGAATATATAGCATACTATATACATTTCTTACACTTTCTCTAAGATTTTTTAGAAAATTTACGAAAATGGTCCATTTTTGAGTTAACTTTAAACCACTATAGATTGAAAACTCATGAATATATTTTTTAAATTATTATTTTAAATAATTAACAATAGTCCATTGTTTATAATTCAATAGTTCGTAATATAATATAAGTGAGCTATGTGGTGGATTTGATGAAAATAACTATATACTATATGAACTTGAAAATATACTCGCCATCTTTGAATGCTCCCCCCACTCCCCCATGCAACTATTTCACTGTACGAAATATTGAATCGTAAACAATGGACTATTGTTAATTATTTAAAATAATAATTTAAAAAATATATTCATGAGTTTTCAATCTATAGTGGTTTAAAGTTAACTCAAAAATGGACCATTTTCGTAAATTTTCTAAAAAATCTTAGAGAAAGTGTAAGAAATGTATATAGTATGCTATATATTCGTGATCTACTCAATAAGCTCTTTCATTTGATATCCCACACGGCATGTTTTGGAAATTTTTATTTTTTTCTTTGTATGCCATATTTAATTACCGGGGTGCGGGCAGGGGGACCACAAAACTGGTTGGCAACATCTGTCTATAGGATGTCTGGGATCTATACAATATATATCAGAAGTCAGATTTAGGTCCGCGATTTTTGCAAACGAAACTCCACTGAGAGTCCGGTCTATAACCCGAGCATAGAGAATAGATCTGAAGATGGCGACGGGTACTTATGGTAGGGTTGGCAAATTAAGTTTCTTAACATCGTTTTTTTGGTTCATCCATTTGTTTTTAAAGTTTGTAACAAAACTTAACGAAAATAAATAACAATCAAATGTAACGCAAACAATATAACAATCAAACTCAACAAAAACAACAATATCAATAAAGCAACAATAGCAACTATAACTCGGAGTGCATCAAGTACCTAGCTTAGAAAGCGAATCCCGCCTGATTATTTTTTTGCAACGTGTACTTCACTGTGTGAGTATAGAGAGTGAGCGAGAACGCATGCGAGCGGACGCCATCTTCAGACCTATTCTCTATCTGCTCGGGCTATATATTATACCTACTTGTTTTCCACCTGCGGCTTCGCCCGCGGGCCGCGTACCTAGTCGATAGACACAATAAAGTATATTTAATTGAATTTATTAACAAAATGGAAATTATTTTTTAGGTAAACCTAGGTTTTTGTTTCTTTCTTTCACCATCATGACTGAGCGATTTTATGATATGATTTTTGTGTGGAGATGAGAGGGAGGCTAGTGTGAAATAGGGTAATATTTATACTGCGGTAAAACATTTCGTTTCTGTGGAAAGATCCATTATATTATGTATTTGAATCATTCAAAATTTTAAAAATTCCTACAGATGGCAAAATATAATTTTTATTTGTTAAAGCAACAATTTGAGACCTGAGAATGGACATTTCATGATCCAGACATTTTTATCAATCTTCAGTTGGTAATAACTAATAATACCTATACGGATTTTTTTTAATATGTGGACAAAGTTGCAGGTGGACAGCTAGTTTAAAATAAAATAATAAGATGAAAGTATATGAGGCTAATCTTCCACTTGCTATATGTGAATCATACATAAAAAGTTTGAAATAACAACACATAATATAACTATACAATATCTATAATTAATATCAATCCATCAATATACATTTCTCTATTCCTGGCCAGAAAAGAATTTCGATAGGAAGTCCTTTGGCTTAGGTTCTTCAGTAGGTTTGAAGTAAACCATCACATGGCCTTTTTGTTTCCAAATATTCACTGTTTCTCTGAGTTCCATTTGACCCTGTAAATAGAAGATTGTTGTATTATAATGACGAAATTAAGGGACATGGAAATAATGTTATTGTATTTTTTAAACATTTTAAGAAAAGAATAAAGACACAATTACATTGCTGTGGCAGTCAAGGCCATCGCTAAAGTAAACTAAAAGAGATATTTTGTTGAAATCCAGCTAATCAATTAATTTTTTTAACATCTTTTATAAATAGTGGATAGGGATGTGTTTAATCAATATTTGCATATTTGTTTATGCTGTAGCATAGGTACAATAACTAAGAAAGATATGTAAATTTATTTTAAAATTTCACATTGAATTTTATCCCACAAGAAAATAAGGAAAGTATTACTTTGTAAGGATACATAAGATTAATCATTCATAAAGATGAGACAATGTAGATTGTAGATAAATAAAACAGCTGTACAGTACATCAACAATAGTGGACACACAACTCCTCTTTTTCTTATTGATCTGAGCATGTATAGCAATAAATATACACAAAAATAATTGTTATTTCAGAATTTCCCTATAAAATATATTACAGTCCCTTTTACCTTGATAACAAGCAAATCGATAACTCTAACATCCTTAACATCTTTGTTTTTCAGAAAGATTTCTTTTAGTTTAGCCCTGCATTGCTCTTCTGATTTGGGTATATCGTAATCCTTGACTGTAAAAAGGTTTTGCGATTAATATGTACTCATTTATGACGACAATAATAACAATATTTTTGGTTATATTTAAAATACATTGATGACATAACATGGTACAAACCAATGTATGGAATTTGTCGATACCAAGCTTTGTAAAGGCTTAATACTCTTGATCTTGCTTCTGCTTCATTCAAAGAAAGCACAGGCCTTACGGTTTTGGTACCAACTTGAATAGCCTGTCTTGCAGCCATTTTTCTAAGTTTTTATCGAAATTAGAAATAAAACCACTGCATTTCTTGCGATGTAATTCAAATGTCAATTGACATTTGACAGTTAAATGTTAATGACAAATGACATTTTATATTGCAAATGTCAATCAAAGCTGACAATGCTTCTTATTGCCATGCGAGAAAAAAAACAGTACAGTTCACAAAAATGAACAAAAAAAGCTCTTCATTTTCTGGTGTTTGGTAATATATAAGCTTAGAGTATATATTACAAAAGTATAGAGCGCGTGTATTGCACAAATTGCTTAGTGCGCATCGTAGGCAGATGAGCTATAGATACTATATAGTGTGTGACCAATAGGGATGGTTAGATATCAATTGCGTGTTGAGCTATCGATAAGTTATGTAAATAAATATGTATCATAAGTAAATTTTATGTTCAATATGTTATTAAAGGAGAAATGTAAGAATAAAGTATAAATATGTAATTTTAAATTTGTTTGCCAAGTGAATAGGGTGTTTATTCCATTTAAATATGTCTTGTATTAATTATAAGTAGTTTAAAAGAAAATGTTTAATCGAAATTTCTGAAAAACGTGTGGACTTCTTAAATATTAAAGTTAATAAAATAAAAGATCGGGTTTAGTACTATTTTTTTAATAATAAATCAAATAATAATAGTATTTAAAAAATGTTTAATAAAAATAAGAAATAATTAATAATTTAAAATGAAATAATAAAAAATATTAATAATTTTTTTATTCAATTTTATCAATTCTATACCTACCAAAATCTTCAAAAATCAATTTAGCGGTTAAAATATAATGTCGTAACATTACATACTTTACATACTTTACATTTACACTATAATACATTCGCATTCATAATATTAGAAAGTGTATGATACAAAACACACCACTAAATTATTTAATACATTTTTAAAAGAGTTTTAATTTTAAAGATAAATAAATAATATGTTAAAATATAGTTCTTCTTGTAAACTATCGAGTACAGCGTTGGTCAAGTCACATCACTACGATCACGTGGCGGCAGTGAGGTGCGCGAAGGGTGCGCGAGCGAGCCTGCGCGTGTCCGCCTCCCACTTCCACTTCACCCCCGCGATGCTAGATTTATTTTCATAAAAATAAATACAACAATCGATTTAACGATGAAATGTGATACTGGATTTCAATTTTGTGTTTTTTCTAGTATCGTTCTTGCAAGATCGAACTGCACATTTCACCATGTTTATTCGTAAATATGAAAAAAATCCCTAGAGAAACGCACTTCGATAGCACTCAACCACGACTACGAGCGCTCGCGGCGTGAACGTCGTGTTGTTCCCACCTGTGCCTACTGTTCCCACTTCGTTGTTCGCACTCTATAGATAGTATATCTGTGGTATCTGGGAGACACCTGTTAACTCCAAAAAGTTAAATTTTCAGGAGAAGCAATTTAACATATTATTGGCTGCTAAAAATCGGATATAAGATATAAATGAATTATGTCATATTATAATGAAATATCATATATTAACCCTCTTTTTGCTTGTACAGTTTACAAAATTGACGCAGTAGTTTAGCGAATAATGTGACTTATCAGATTTTAACCAAAAAAAAAAATATTGCAGTGGAATGGACTTATCTCAAAATGAGCAAAATAAAAATAATGATTATTTCATTGCTATTCATTTAATTAAAACAATTTTACGTTATTTTTGTTATATTTCTTTATTTATAAGTTAATTTCACAATGGAATCACTCTTATGGCTAATTTTATTAAAAGTATGGACTTAACAGGAGTGCACATGCAATGAAAAATTTAAATAAAGGCACATATCAAATAAATACCAAAACAAAAGAATCACTCATTTGGATACTAATCATAATCTTCTTCGCTATCTGAGTAGTTTTCCAAAACAGAAGCTGATTGGTTTAAATTAGAATAGAAATCGCGATATACTGGATCAATGAATTGCATAAGATCCATTAAATCTTTAAACTTTTTGGTTAAAGAATTAATGGATCAATCGCCAATCCTCCGACATATGCCTGTTCAGGGAGTAATGTTTCTAAACAAAATATACTTTGCCTTCCTCTTCTTTTCATTGAAAATGTCCTAAAAGGCTCTGATTTCTCCAATGAATACTTAAAACTTACTTCCGCTGATTTTTTTTCAAATTTTAGCCAGAAAATACTTTTCCAAGCAAAAGATTGTTTTGAAGTGTCAATATTTTTTTGACAAAATTCTTAGTAGTTTCGAAAAACCGTAAAATTCGGTTTGTGTCATAAATTTCACCGATAAATTTTTGCTTGTCATTTTTATAACATTCAACTGCAATATTCGGGTTGTACTCTTTAACAAATCTTTCTATCAACGCATGATCACCGTCACACTAATAAAATGAGTGTGACCTGGCACGAGAAACTTGTGGTGGATTTCTTTAAGGGTAGATTTTTGAGCCAATGCAATACAATACATAACAGGTAATATACAGGGTGGTTCTAAATTAAGTTGACAAATTTGAAAATAATAAATTTAAAAAATGGGACATGCTGCGTTGCTTTTGTTTTTTAATTATTATTTTCACATGATTTGGCGCCAACTTAAAGTTATTTGTGAAGAGAATAAATTAAAAATTAGTAATTTTTTGCAATAATATCCTTATATGGTAAGCGGCAGTGCGAGATACTGCGACTTTAATACGATGTGCTTGGCCATCTTGGTGATCGTCCGGGAAGAGGCAGAAAAAGAACTCTGAGGACGCCTAGGCTTCGACATATCGTCAAACAAAGATTGACCCGCAATCCACATGCCAAGGTAAGAAAAATGGCTCGAGATTTAGGTGTAAGTCATTCAACGTTGCAACGAGTTGTTAAAAATGAGCTCAAGTTAACAGCATACAAGCTGCGAAAAGCGCAGCGGTTGGGTGATAAAGATAAAAAAATACTCCTTGAAATATGTCGCTTACTGAAAGCGCGCTCCGCTGGTGAAGCGTGGAAAAATATTATTTTCACAGATGAAGAAATTTTTCCGATTGAACAGTCTCATAACCGCCATAACGATAGAGTTTACTCTCCTAGTCGCCCTGGAGCCACATCAATTATCCCCCATCGGCAAAATGGTGGTTATTTTGAAAATAAATAGATATTTACATTAAAATAACACTGTATTTTAATTATTTAGTAGTCACCGTTATATATACCAAATTGGAAATATTGTGGACTGTATATATTGTTGGGGTTCGTGGTCAAAATAAACACCCTTCCTTCGACATACATACATATATTTTCTCTTTACAATTACAATTTATACCTAATCACTATTGCTTATTCACTACTGTTCTGGAATAATAACTTGCTGGGACTGATCACTATTAGTACTTATTCACTACTGGTCTGGAGTAAGCACTTGCTCGAACTGAACGCAATTTGAAAATTTGGGCTATTTATATTCGTCGCCGGCGGCGATATTCAAAGCGGCCGCCCGGCGGCGAGGCACAAAGCGGCGGCGGCATCCAAAAGCGGCGAGACTCAAAGCGGCGGCGGCATCCAAAAGCGGCGGCGGCTGTCTTGCATGTGCCGCCTAGGCCACGCCTCCTCCACGTGTAAACGCAATACACGTGGCGTACTGAGTACAGCGCGATAGGCGAAACCGCGGTGCGCCTCGTCGAAACCGCGGTGCGCCTCTCTTCCACGTGTAGCGTTGATACTTCGCCCCATACACGTGGAGCCGCTGCGCGGGGAGCCCCGTTGCCGCCTGCGTGTGCTCGTCCTTTACAGTCCTCCCCCCGGCGTAGCTTGCGTAGCCTCCTTCATCACGACGAGCTTGCTGACGGGGCGTCTGAAGATCCCGCTCTTGGTCTTCACTTCGGCTACCCGCACAGCGTCGTCCGGCCCGGCGTGAACGCGCACCACGACCCCCATGGGCCATGTGTTGCGCGGCAAGACGTGATCCACGATGATGACCACGTCACCTTCCTCGAGGCGTCGCGTGTCCTTTCGCGCCTCCCCCCGTGGCACGAGCGTCGGTAGGTACTCCTTGATCCATCGGCGCCAGAAGTGGTCGGCGAGCGCCTGGCTGGCGCGCCAGGTCCGTCGGTCTGCTTCGTCGCACGGCCCCGTCGTCGGCAGTCCCGTTGAGGAGCCCAACAGGAAGTGGTTGGGCGTGAGGGCTTCGGGATCGTCCGGGCCTCGCTCGCGTGAGTCAGCGGCCTCGCGTTCACCGCGAACTCCGCCTCGGTGAGTAGAGTCTGCAGCACTTCTTCCGGCGGCGCCTTCTCCCGTAGTGTCGCGCCGAGCGCGGTTTTCACCGACCGCACCAGCCGCTCCCATGCACCGCCTTGATGCGGCGCACCCGGCGGTATGTAGCGCCACTCCATTCGGTGGCGCAGCGCTTCTTCTTGTAGCGCCGGCGCCCACTCGTTGTACGCCTTCTTCAGTTCTTGATCGGCGCCCCTGAAGTTTGTACCGTTGTCTGAGTACATCAGACGAGGCCACCCTCTGCGAGCTGCCATCCTTCTCAGCACCATGATGGCTGAGTCCGTTGACAGAGACGCGACGAGCTCTAGGTGCACGGCGCGCGATGTCAGGCATGTGAACAGCGCGCCCCATCTCTTCTCTCTTCTTCGTCCGATCTTGACCATCATTGGCCCGAAGTAGTCGACCCCGCAGTTGGTGAAGGGTCGGTGGAACGGGTCGAGGCGAGCGCGCGGCAAGTCCCCTTTGGCTGGGACCTGCGGCATTGCTCGGCGTACTCGGCACAGCGCGCAGTTCTTCTCCACGGCGCGCACTGTAGGCCGCAGGTGGATGACCCAGTAGCGCTGCCTCAGGTCGTTGGTGACGCGCTCGCGGTTGGCGTGTCCGGCGGCACAATGTTCCTGTAACACTATTAGTCTGGTTATTCTGTGCCGGCCGTCGAGGATTACCGGCTTCTTCATTGTGTCGGGTGCCGTGGCTGCGTTTATGCGGCCCCTTACTCTCAGCACGCCGTCTTCCATTACCGGATCCAATTTGTACAGTCTACTGGATCTGCTGATGGGGCGCGCGTCCTTGATTCGCTTTATGTCTTCTCCAAAGCTGTCGTTCTGTGCGCGCTGCACCAACAGTCGTTCGGCTTGCTCCAGGTGGCGACATTCTAGTCTTGTCGTCGTGTGTCTGATGCGTATGTCGATGAATGCGAGCACCCTTGCTGTTGCTCCCACCAGTGTGCGGAATTTGGAGAAGCGCTCTGGATCCGGCAGCCATTCCATCTTCCGTGGCAGCTCGCTTACATGCAGTACATCAGCCTCGTCCGTTGTTTCTCGAAGTTCCTTCTCCGTGGGCCACTGGTTCTCCGTCTTAGTCAGGAATTCTGGACCCTGGAACCATCGATCATGTCCCGTGGTGAAACTTAGGCGGGTGGCGTCGTCGGCAACGTTTTCATGAGTCGGCAGCCACCGCCACTCTTCCCTTTGTGTTAGTTCTCCAATCTCACCGAGGCGATGCGCGACGAACGGCGTGTATCTCTTTGCATCGTTGCGCACCCAGTGCACCACCGTCGATGAGTCTGTCCAAAACCAAGTACGAGATATGTCATACCTGTGCTCTCTTCTTATCTGATCAGCTAGTCTGGCGCCGATCACCGCCGCTTGTAGTTCTAGGCGCGGGATCGTCTGCGCGCGTCGTGGAGCCACCTTCGCTTTCGCCGAGACGAGTTTCACTTGCACGCTGCCGTCCGTTCGTCGCATACGCCAGTATGCCACGGCTGCATACGCTTGTTCACTGGCGTCGCATAGTACGTGCAGCTCGATGTCTTCGACGTTGTCCGTTGCGTAGCATCGCGGCAAACGTAGCGCGTCGACCGTTTCCAGCTGCGCCAGCCAGCCCGCAAACTGCTCGCCCTCTTCTTCAGGTATTGGTTCATCCCATGAAATTTGGAGGCGCCACAGGCTCTGCAATATGATTTTAGCACGGATGGTGAAATAACTTAAGAGGCCTAGTGGGTCATAAATTGACATTACCGCACTTAATGCTTCGCGCTTGGTTGGCGGGCGCTTGCGATCTCGCACCTCCACCGGTACCCTGTTCATTGCTGTGTTGAATCCTAGCGCGTCTTGCTCGGCGTCCCAAATTAGCCCGAGGATCTTCGGGGCTGGCTGCGCTCCTCCCAGCTGCGTTGGTGTGCTGGCGTGCAGTTCTCGTGGCACGTCCCTCAGCACGCTCCTGTCGCTGGCGTTCCATCCCCGTAGCTTGAAGCCTGCCGCCGCGTGCACCGTCCGTATTTCTTCAATTGCTTGTCTGGCTTCCTCTGCGTCGGCGTAGCTCACCACCAGATCGTCCATGTAGTGGCTCTTCGTTATCGCTTCCAACGCCATTGGATACTGTTCTGCGTGCTGCTGCGCATTATGATTACGGATGTAATGCGCCATAAACGGAGAGCTCGCTGCGCCGAATATCATGGACGTCATCTTGTAGTGCTGTGGCGGCGTGTCGCGTCGGCTCCCCCTCCATAAAAACTGCTGCGCTGGCTGGTCTTCGGGTCTTATTTTTACTTGTAGGAACATCTCCTCTATATCTGCCGTGACTGCCACTGCCTTTTCCCTGAATCGAAATAATATACCCGGCAGTGATAGTAGCAAGTCTGGGCCCTCAAGCAGTTCGTCATTTAAACAAGTCCCGTGGCTTTTGGCTGCCGCATCGAAAACCAATCGCTGCTTCCCTGGCTTGTTGGGATTGGTCACAGCGAAATGCGGCAGGTACCAGCACACGCTGCTCTCGCCTTCACTGCCGTCGCATGGAACCGCATACCTTTTCTCAAATAAGTTGTTCATCTGCTTGGTGTACTCGGCTGCGAATTCCGGCGCGGCGTCCATCTTGGCTTCAATCTTCAGAAGTCTCCGCAGCGCGGCATTGTAGCTCGGTGGCATGCGGACATTATCTCTCTTCCATGGCAGGCCGATTTCATACCCACCCGGCGTCTTCTTCGTAGTCATCTCGACGATTGACGTTGCTCGTCGGTCGGCTTCACCTATGCGCGGTCTACTGGCTATGTTCAATGATTCTATCTTGAAGTGTTCTTCCACCAGGTTGTGCAGCCGCAGGTCCGCTTGCTGCTGTTCTCGGACGTGAAGCACGCAGTCCCTTTCGACGATCATTCGACGCGGCGTTGTTCCATGTATCACCCAGCCGAGATTTGTCTTGGAGGCGGCAGGTTCATCGGCGCCGCCCGTCCGAAGCTCTCTTGACACGATGTGCTCCCAGTGGTCGGTACCTATCAGGACACCCGCGCGTGCTTGTTCGTAACATACCTCATGTTCCGGTATGTCGCGCAGGTGTCTGTACCGAAGCAGGGAACCCGGGATGGACTGCTGATGCAACTGTAGCTTCTTCATCGTGCGGGCGCGCAGGTCGTGTAGTGTCCCGTCGCTCTGTCCCCGCAGCTGCACCGTCACCAGTCTACTTCCTTCTTCAATCTGCTCCATGTTCGCCCCGTGGATGCGGAGCGGCGTGGCGGGACCTTCGGCGCCGATCTGTTGTGCCAGGTCCTCATCAATGAGGGTGATGGTGGAGCCCTCATCGAGCAGTGCGTGCGTCGATACCTCCCCCCGTGGGCCGACGACGGTGACTGGACACATCTTCAGCAGGACGGCGCGGGGTGGTGCGGTTGCGCGGTCAGCAACCGCCATGACGGTTTCTTCGGTCGACGCAGCAGGCTCTTCTCTTCTTACGTCGTGCAGTGATGAATGATGCGGGCGGCGGCACTGGTTCACGCCGCATGGTTTCGCTCGACAGTAGATGCGCCGATGTCTCTTCGTGGCGCACTTGAAGCAGGCGCCCTTTTCCCTCACCAGCGCCCACCGCTCATCCACCGACAGCTTGGCGTAGCGCGGGCAGGCAACCATGGTGTGGTCGCGCCCGCAGCACAGGCAGAAGTCTTCTTTCTTCTCTTCTTTCTTCTCTTCTTTCTTCTCTTCTTTCTTCTCCTCTTCATCACCACTGCTGGAAACTATGGCGTATACTGCCGACTTCCTTCTTGGTGGAGCAGGTCGCACTGCCGCTGCTGCCGCTGCTGCCGTGGTGTCTCTGCGCGCTGGCGCAGTGCTGCTCGTCGGCGCGTATGTGTAGCGGAGCGCCTGGTCCGCCTCTCTCATCAGGAAGCGGGACAGCACCACAATTTCCGGATCTGCCGTTCCTTCCTGTGAATATGCATAGTCGCACCATCTGGACCGCAGGTGCGGACTTAGTTTGTCCAATATCTCCCTTGCTAGCATAGGATTGTATAAATACCCTTTCCTATCTATGGTTTGAAGTATGCATACCACGTTCTGTACCTTCACAGCGAAGCTGTTGATGTCCTTGGCCGCTGCTCCAGGTCGCGGCAGCTTCCTCAGGTCCTCCATGGCCCTGTCGATAATTATCTCGGGCCTCCCGAAGCACTGCTCCAAGGTTTTCATGACTGCTTCAGGTGATGAAGCAGTGTGAAGCAGCGCTGCCACGGCGTCCCTTGCTTCCCCCTTCAGGCATGTACGCAGCCGCTGGATGTTTTCTGCGTCGGACACTTGGTACATGCTGCTTGTGTCCCGGTAGGCTGCTCGGAACGGCAGCCACTCTTCGATCGCACCTGAAAATATAGGAAGGTCCGCGTGGCGTAGGCGCGGTCGCGCCATCTTCTCTAGGGACGCCGCCAGCTGCTCTATTCCTGTTCGTCTGGTCGGCGTCGGCGATCTTCCTCTTCTTAGTTCGGATCGCTGGTGTCTGTCATCCTTCGGCACAGGATGTGACTGGAGCCACTCGTCCACCTTGTTTCGTTCTTCTGTCGCGGTGACGGCATCTTCCGGCAGGCCCTCGTCTTCCTGTATGGCGGACACCTCGAACTGTAAGCGTTTATTTATTAGTTCTTTCTCAATTTGTAGTTCTTTTCTCTGGATAGCGGCGAGTCGCTCTGCCGCTTCTAATTCCGCCGCCTTAATCCGCCGCGCCGTACTCGCCGACGACCGCACCGATCTAGCGGATCTCGCTGGCGAATGCCGTCGCGGTTGCGGCGGGATCTCCATTGTTTCTGTGGCTGACGTCAAGCGTGCGTCAGACGGCGATGCTAACGGGTCCAGCACCAGCCGCCGCATTCGTTCTTGCCGCACACGCTCTGTCTCCTGGCTCCGGTCTTCAACTTCCACAGCGTCACCCTGGCTGCGGGTTACCACCATGCCTAAAGAGGTGACGCACCGCAGGCTTATACTGGCAGACTCGTTCCGCTGACCAGCACCCCTGATTCCCGGCGCGTACCACTAGGTCACCACTGGCGGCCCGTGTCTGCCCGTAAAAAACCTTACGACTCACCTTATTGGACTAGTACCAACAGCGCGGCCCCGTCGGTAGGTACCTGACTCGCCTGGTGACGATCAAAAACACCAGCAGGCTAGTACCAACGTTACCGGTTTGCCGATATTCGTCCCTCGAAGGTGAGCTCGTTGCCGATGTGCACCTCTCTTCGGCAGGATCTGGTCTTCCACGTGCAGCGTTTCTTCCTTGAAGTATCCGGCGCTCGTTGGATCACACGTTGTTATCCGGCGATCGAAGGGCCACACGTTGTTATCCGGCGATCGAAGGACCACACGTTATTGTGGACTGTATATATTGTTGGGGTTCGTGGTCAAAATAAACACCCTTCCTTCGACATACATACATATATTTTCTCTTTACAATTACAATTTATACCTAATCACTATTGCTTATTCACTACTGTTCTGGAATAATAACTTGCTGGGACTGATCACTATTAGTACTTATTCACTACTGGTCTGGAGTAAGCACTTGCTCGAACTGAACGCAATTTGAAAATTTGGGCTATTTATATTCGTCGCCGGCGGCGATATTCAAAGCGGCCGCCCGGCGGCGAGGCACAAAGCGGCGGCGGCATCCAAAAGCGGCGAGACTCAAAGCGGCGGCGGCATCCAAAAGCGGCGGCGGCTGTCTTGCATGTGCCGCCTAGGCCACGCCTCCTCCACGTGTAAACGCAATACACGTGGCGTACTGAGTACAGCGCGATAGGCGAAACCGCGGTGCGCCTCGTCGAAACCGCGGTGCGCCTCTCTTCCACGTGTAGCGTTGATACTTCGCCCCATACACGTGGAGCCGCTGCGCGGGGAGCCCCGTTGCCGCCTGCGTGTGCTCGTCCTTTACAGGAAATATAAATCCAAATCTGATAAGTTGCAATAATTAACATGTAGGTATCTCATGTTTTTGGTACATACGCGGTAACTGGGACTTAACAAGTTTTAGTCCATAGGCATAAAGCTTGGAATTAACATTTATGTACTTGTTATATTAGTTATCAGGTTTGGCATCAAAAGTTACTATGATATATTAATGATAATTATAATATATCTTGATTGTAGCAAAAAATTTTGGATTTAACAGGAGTGTACAATTTTTTTTCATTTACTTCCCGTGGACGTAGAGATATCACACCTGGATCAAAAAAATCTGCGCTTTCTGTACTTATCAAACATGTATCTAACAAAATTTTGCCAAAAATGGAGTTAACAGGTGTCTCCCAGATGCCACAGATATATACTCTAAGTATATAAGCCATACACGCTACGGTCTGACGTACAGGTTTATGGTACACTGCATGCCTGCGCAGGTCTACAGAACAAAGATAGGCTCAAAAAACTGCACAGGTCTATCCACACAGCAAGTAATATAGTAGTCCATTCCCACACACCTACAGTACAGGTGGACCACGGTGGACCTATTGGCTATTACCATTAGTCCATTGAAAAGTTACATTTGGGGTTGCATTTTTTAGAGGACGCAATTTTATTTTTTTGATGTGTAAGGGGGGTCAGTGTGAAGCTATCACCAAGTTTGTGGGGTCGCCACCCTTGTCCCACGGCCGCCATCTTGAAAATAGCGATTGAAATGGTTTTTACGATATATCTCTTAAACTATTTATTTGATAAAAAAAATTTTTTAACATTATTTGTTGCAAATTAAATTCTTTACAACTTTGGTCCTGTAACTTTTTGTCGTAGAACTATAAATAAAAAAGTTATAAGCGAAAATGTTCAGAAATTAGAGATATTTATATTTTTCAATAAAACTTTTATTTTTATAAGTTTACGAAGAAATGATATCAGACCATTTTTGTAGATTGTTTTTCGAGGAAAAATTTTATATACAACATTTTTTCATGAAGTACATAGCTAAGGTTTTACAGCGCTCCGAAGTGAGTACAAGTTTTCAGTCACAGAACATTAAAAACAAATAGAAGTGCTATAATGTCATAATTACTATGAAAACCAGTGTCGCCAAACCCACACATTTAAACCGATAGTTATACAGTACACTACAAGTAATCTATGCCTTTGATTGGACAGCTTAATTTGAGTAAAAAGTGACTTAGGTTATAAATTCAGCAGTTCAATATGTACCCTAACGCACCATGTTACGGTTTATTTTAGTATAACATCCCTAGGTATATTAGCTGTTTTGTTTCTCATTGCACAGAAATTCCAAATTCGAAAACATCCAGCTACTCCACAACAGAGGGCGTTAGTTTTCGATAGATATAACTTTGAACCTCAACACATAAAGATAAGGTTGAAATTTGTGTCACTCAACATTAATGACATTAACTTGATATTTATCTGATGCTATGCCCTGAGGGATGTCAGCCTTGTTATCGATAATTATAATATTATCGATAATTATTATAATATTTTTTGTGTATTTTTTTTTTCTTTCTATTATATGAGTATAGTATTATGTGTCACATTTTGGAGTATGTTTATTACTACTAAGTACGTCTTTTTATATTATTATTATTAAATAAAAAACGGAATAGAATAGTATTAATCTATATTTACAAAATACAAACAGAAAATATGCATTATTTTAAATCTTGGAACTGCCGTAGGTTTGCTGTATCGGTGGCCTTTGTTAGACCGCTTAGTGCTCTTCGGCATCCAGTTAACTCGTCACGTTGCATTTATCCATTTCTCTTTTAAATTAGCCTCTTTGGGAAATCTATAAATAAATTGGACAAATGAAAGCTAAGGAAAAATAAAATAAAATTTAATATTTATAATGTTTGTCTTTTCTAAAGTATCGACACTGTCGATATGCGCCACAAGCATCACTAAAGCGACATTCGTTTGTTTATTGCAATAATATTCCAGAAAGTCTTGTTTGCTGTTCAATCTATAATAGTACTAATTTCTTACGGATTAAGGTTCATTTTGACTAGATATTTGTATACAATTTTGACAAATTACAAGCGAAGTTATAACATAAAATATTATATGTAAAATAAATAAAAATAAGACTTACCGATGGTATGAAATGCCTTCATTGCTGATATTATTTCGTCTGCTATCATTTTTGCACTCTAATACCGAACAACACGTCCTAATTAATGAATAAATATGGAAAAAAGGTTTGACAGCTGACAACCGACTCGAATATTTTTCTGCGCACAACTGAGAGCAAGTTAGGTGATCTTACCTTACAAGTGACACGTGGGCCACGCCCACATCACACTTCTATCTACTTTACTGTTCTGTGTTTTCAGTACTCTGAACTATACAGTATACTTATATTATGTGTGTACTAATAATAATTTGTCATCAGTAATTGTTTTTTTTTTGTTACAATATTTTTAATAATTAATTTTGCAATATTATTAATAATTAATTATTGAATCTTTTCCCCACCACCCAGGAGGTAGAGTCTGGAAGCGCGTTTTTTTTTACGTCGAAAAGCAGGGCTGAAATGTTCAGCAGTGTGCTTCTATTGTTCTGGAGTATGGGAAAAGAGCCAATAGCCAATATATGTATAGTTAAGAGTACTGAAAAATAGTACTCACTTCAGAGCGCTATAAAACCTTAATTATTGATGTAATGAAAAAATGTTGTACATAAAAGTTGTTCCTCGGAAAACAATCTACAAAAATGGTCTGATATCATTTCTTCGTAAAATGATAAAAAAAGTTTTATTGAAAAATATAAATAGCTCTAATTTCTGAACATTTTCGCTTGTATAGTTCTACGACGAAAAGTTACTGCACCAAAGTTGTAGAGAATTTAATTTGCAGCAAATAATGTTAACGATATTTTTTTATCAGATAAATATTTTATGAGATATATCGTAAAAACCATTTCAACCGCTATTTTCAAGATGGCGGCCGTGGGACAAGGGTGGCGACCCCACAAACTTGGTTTTAGCTTCACACTGGCCCCCCCTACATATCAAAAAAACAAAATTGCGTCCTCTAAAAAACGCAAGGTTAGGCCTAAAAAATGTAACATTTCAATGGACTACATAGCGTGTGGGGCAACCATAAAAGCGGCAAATTCTGAATCAACATAACTTTCGGTGCCTGCTAAATAACCTTTCTACCTTAAAATAATACAATTTGTATTTCTTATATGAATGTGATTTTTATAGAATAGGAAAAGAAACAGAGTAAAATAAAAATAAAATAATGGAATAACGATAGATGTTTATTTTTAATCACTTTTTCTTAATTAGTTATCTAACATATAAAACAATACTGCCAAACGCGTTAAACAATTAATGAGAACAACCGAAACTTTAACACTGCACAAAACGCCCACATATTTTGTTTTATTTTCATTAAAAATAACAGAAACACTCCAATATTTTTCATTCCGTCAATCGAGCGGACATGTTTTACCACCATGTTTTGGTGTCAGTTCGGAGCTGTATGGATTGATCAGGAAAGTATCTTTCATTCTTCCAGGCATGTATGTGAAGTATATGTCCCTAAAAAATAGTAAAATGTTTCGTTTTTAGGCTAAGTATAAAGTACATATATTTAAATGTTAATGGAAATGAATTTGGTAATAATTATATAGAAGCAAAAATTGAGTAGCGGAAAGGGGCCTAAAGTGGGCATAGAGCCTAAAGCGGGCACTCAGTATAGTATCGGAATTTTAAATAATGGCGCGCGCGCGACTTGTGAGTACGATCCCCGCACCCCTCCCACCTCGCGGCAGTCGTTGGATTCGCTTCCGAGCACGCATTTACAAGCTGCAACAAATAAATGTTTTTCGACGATTTTTGAAAAATATTGCAAGGTATGTAATATGTGTTCTTTTTATTATGGTGTTTACAATCCTTTAACCAAAATTTGTTAGTTATTAAGTGGCTATCTGGCCATATTTTGGTTCCATAAAAATCCACGTGTCTAAAAATTTTGAGGTAGAATTTCGTCTGAACCTTTCAAATGTCGAAAAAGGCAAAGCGGGCAGGGTAAAGCGAGCACGCGCCCGCTTTGCCCCGTCCGCTAAAATGTTACATTCTTTTGTTAATTTGCTTTTTCCTTTCAGATGACCGCTTATAACCGGCGTCAATATAAGCGTAATAAAACTTCACAAGCCTCATGGCAACGCTCAACTATGCAGCAAGCAAAACGAGAAGTGCAAGAGTTAGGAAAACCTGTCAAAAAAGTAACAACTAAATATGGGATTCCAAGAACGACATTGCAGACATCTTAAATCGGGTTCGTGTAGGGGAGAGCGGGGATGAAAGTCACATTTTTAGCTTTTTTTATGTAACTTCCAAAATACGCTGTTTAGGAATGATATTTGTATACCAAAAGATAGTGTAATTATTCTGTTACATAAGAAATAAACGTATTTTTGTGTAATATTATCAGTTGTAGAAATATTTTGTATTTTCACTCTTAAGAAAAATGTGACTTATAACCCCGGGTCAGGGATGGTTGTCACAATGCCTAGGGTAGGTAGTCACATACTAAATAACAGGCAATTTATAAATAGAAAGTCACACTTTGGTCTTATAATTTTACGGAATAGTTTTTAATTAGGAACTCTTAACCAAATGAAACCGTGTCTACGGTCTTTATTTCAGTCTGAATATTAATCAATCACAATTTTAGCAAACAATAATAATCGTGAGTCAATATAGAGTCATCAAGGACAGATGGACTTCCAGCAGGTTTGTTAGGGTGATTTTCCGGTGTTGATTGAAAATTTACGGCTAAAACAAACAACCTCAAAACGCAAATAAAGTCATCTCGCATACAGGGGGCTGGTTGATATGTGACAACCAGCCCCCGAAAATTTGTGACAACGTGCCCCATAACACGTTTTAGGAAAGTAAAATTGAAAATAAATTCCGATCAATGAATATCTAAAAAACTATACTACGATATTATAAAACACATTTCATCATCATCAAATGCACTGAAAGATTATTACTGTAAAACAAGAACGTATAATTACGAGGTTCGACACAGCAGCACAAAAATTTACTTTTGCTGCGCGAAAACAATAAACACGTGTGAGGCCCTCACGGCAGATCGGAGCGGTCTGACGCGAAGTTGGGACAGCGTTTTCACTGTATCGCTCTTGCCACGCTGTTCAACAGACTTATTCGATAGTTCAGTTTTGTGTTGAGACCGCTGTGACAACCAACCCGTGAGACAACCAAACCCGGTCTCCCCTAATGTAAAGCTTGGTAGGTTTACTACTGTCTTTTCTAGGGAACAAGAAATGGAGCTTTTGGAATACGTATTCCACATGGACTCTTTATTTTACGGGCTGTCTAAACAAGAATTTTTGGAATAATTTCCAGAATTACACTATTTTAGGATTTATAAATATATAAAATAATTGTATCGCTTATTAAATATTAGAGACTAAATATTGTACCTAAAAGTTTAAAGCTCCTAAGAAGTTCCTTTGTTTCATATATTCATTTAAAAATAATTGTATGACTGTTTGAAATACATAACTTATAAAATATTTTTGTGTCTTTTACTCTATTTATTATTGTATATATTATTTGTGGCTGTATATTTTGAAATCTACTGTTTAAATCCAGGCCTGCCCGCTTTACCCAACTACTGCCCGTTTTGCCCTAAACGAAAGCCCGCTTTAGGCCTCCCCTTCGGGCAAAGCGGGCAATCGTAGGCTTTTAGTAATCTGTTAATAATTATTATATACTTTAACTTTTGACAAATTTAACCACTTAGCATTCAAAAGTATTTATTAATGGAACTTTTGGCAAAAAATAAATGGATTAACTTCTTTTCAAACTTCATTTTTTTTAATTTTCCCGTAAGGTGCCCCCTTTGGGCCCATCTGCCCTAGGTACCTAGAGAAAAATTTATAATTTGTATACCTACAGTAAATACTTACAAAAATGCTTTACTTGGATATACATCGTATTTAGTTGTGGACCACCAAAGTCTGGTTTGAGTTAGCTGTTTCAATCTATTTCTTGTAACAAAATCATCCAGAAGTACTTCAAACTGCAACAAAGAATTTTTCCAATTACCTACTCTAGTCTCTATTCTCTTATAGTCTAAGTATATGATTTATTTATTTTAATATTAACAATAAACAATAACTCACCAGTTTTTGTACTAGTTGTCTATGTGACCAATTCATGTGCTCTAATTGTTTTAGAGTAAATGGTATTCTATATGCTCTAGCTCTAAAATCCATATGTTTCAAATCAAGCCACCTGCGTTGTGATTGTAGAAGCAGTTTTTCTGAAAATATAAGTTAAGCCTGACACTCTTATTATGATACTAGCGACCCGCCCCGGCTTCGCACGGGTGCAATGCTGATACTAAATACACTACAGAAAAACTGTGAACGTTGTATATAAAAACATAGCGGCCCGCTCCGGCTTCGCACGGGTATAAAATATATAGCCGGGCGGCCGGCCGGTACCGCCGCAAACGCTACATCCCGCAATTTTTTCGAAAATATTCACTTAAATCATACGGTGTAAAGGGCCATATAGATCTATATTAAATGAACAATGTATTCAAGGTATTTAATTGGTTAAGGATTAATGCTGTATTGGTTAAAATCGCTTCGAAAATTAGCCATTATTTGTCGTAAAAAGTAAATGATAAAAAAAAGTTATTGTGGGTTATCCATAAGAGATAGACATATACCATCACGGACTTTTCTGTAGACCTTTTCAATGTGTATAATACTTAGTACATTATTTTGATAAGACTCGTAGGGTTCAGCCTGCGTTTGCAATGTAAGCGGAAAAAATGTAATTTTTTACGACATCACATTAGAAACCTCAAAAATAACAGTACTTCTCCACTATTTAATGGATATTGTTATACATATAAACCTTCCTCTTGAATCACTCTATCTATCAAAAAAAACCGCATCAAAATCCGTTGCGTAGTTTCAAAGATTTAAGCGTACAAAGGGACATAGGGACATAGGGACATAGGGACAGAGAAAGCGACTTTGTTTTATACTATGTAGTGATTATAGGTTATAGCTAGTACATATTGAGGGTAGAGCGAGATTTATAAAGGTTTAATTTTACTATTAACACTTGCATTATTTCACATTTGCCTCCTAGCGCATTCATTCTTATCACACCTATTGTCTATCTATAGCAATACTAGTGTAAAGGTTTAATTTTACATAATTTTCATTGGGTATATTTAGCAACTCACTATGGTCCTGGGGTGAAATTTTGCCTTTAATCCTTTTTCTGACCCACTCTTGAAGATTATTAAGAAGATTTGCTTTGGGCAGATGTGGAATCAATAAAGGAGTGTCTGATAGTTCTGCCAAAAATGCCTGAAAGTAAATTTCGTACTTTTAGAAGCAATATTTTGAAAATTCTGAATATAAGTAAAATTCAATTCTAAGATTCAATAATATTAAGATCATTATCAAGATTTTTTTCATTAAATAATAAATGTTTTTCAAAGGATACATACTGCCAGCAGATCCTTTTCCTTCAAACCCGAAGGTACTATCGTTGGCATAGACGGTTCACGCTGCAAGAATACGATTGGAAATTACGTTCTTTTCTATATCATTTCCATTCTATTTGTAAAGTCAGTATGTAGGTAAATAAATGAGCTATCGTCCCAACTCCGGACTCCGACCTTTTATGTTACTTGTTAAGCTGAGTGAATGAGGGCGTTACCAGAGGTAATGGATAATGCTAACTGGTAAAGACCCAATGTAACCCAAGTTAAATAGAGCTATAACTTCTAAGAGCTGTAGCTACTTCTACATCAAAATATATTTTAAAAACAAAACGAGATTAAATTAAAAAAACATACCGATGGCTCTTGAGACATTAGTGCGTCCCGAAAAGTATCTCTTATAAAATCTTCCATCGGATCCATTTGATAAATTTTCGCATTATCAAACCAATGCTTTCCGTGTCTCGTGGGTGGATAAAAATACTTCTCTTTAGATTTTCCTTCATGATACAAGTCATACAGATGACCACAAGTACATTTAGATTTCTTTAAATATTCCATAACAGAGTCTTCCCTGGTAAATTATAAATGTAACCATGAGTATATATAAAAAATATTCATAGGCATCAGAATTCCATTTAATAGTTAAGTATATTTAAATTCGTATTTAATATGCATTGATTTGAAAATATTAAGTAGGTAACTCCGAGAAAACTTGGTTATTTTAAAGTAAAGTTGATATTCATAACTACAAATAAAATATTCTTCGATATAAAATTACCATTTAGCAATGCAGTCACATGTGTCGTCACACTTTTCAGTAACAACCCGCGGAAACTTCCAATACCCGCAAATAGTGGTGACCAAGTCACCATCGACATTCACCATACCAGCGTTTATTGGTATATAACCAGTAGGCAATAGCGACACGCCTTGAACAATACATTATATATTGGCATCAAAAATTGAATCGAAATCCATGTTTTTCCTGACAATACAAATAAAATAAAATTGCTCTGGCATTAACGAAGCGAAAAAGCTAAATACATAGGTAGTAAAAACTAAGAAAATTTAGGTCATTATATTGTTTTTTTCTAATGTGGCGGCTTAATCTCACGTAGCTGTAGGTGAAATAAATTTTTGACAGTGAAATAAATGAAAAACTTGCTTAGATAGGTACTCACCGTTTATAATATAAGTAGGTTTGCCGCCAGTAAAAGCTACACCTCCAACATTATATTGGACGTTCTTATACGGTGCTTTGTATTTTGGTTTGGCTTTATTTTTCAGCATTTTCAATTTGTTCGCATAGGCTACCATTTTAGGGTTCTTGTTTCCTATATTTACAAAAAGTGATTTAATGAAGATATTGAATAGAAAATAATGAATGTTATATATATATATTCACTAACGTAAAGTGCTCGGGGGTTCCCAAAATTTATAATTGCATACTCTTTCTGTCTGCTTCTCTTTCTTATTTCTTTCTTTACGTTTTTCAAGCTATAATAAACGATGCATGGTTAATCAATTAAATCAAATAAAATTAATCGATTTTGTATTTTGATATGTAAAAAAAATAGCCAGTACAAATAAAAAAAGTATTTTTTTCTATTTGTGATTTTAGGTGCATTCGTATTTTGTACCAGTATTAATATACCTAATAACGTTTACTTACAAATCCGTTATCCAAACACAGCTTTTCATAACTCTGTAATGAAATAAAATTTAAAGTATGTACTATGTAGGTAGGTACTCAATATACAAATCTGTTAACACCCTAAATAAACCTACTTCTACACTTCGTAGTCGCACTTTATATCCCAAAGGCAGCGGCTTGTCCTTGTCCGTCTTACTTTTTGAATGTGTGCTAAAACATGGCACATAGCATTTTTGTAAATATTCTCCATATCTCACATTGGGTTGTGAATTTTTCGGTGGTTCTGCAAAGCATTTTAATATAAGTACCAAATTTATACATGAGAGCTCTAGAGTTTGCACTTATCATTTATTTTTTCCCATGTTTGTTTGCTATGAACGCGCTAATCTCAGAGCTCTACCTACTGGATCGAACATAATTTTTGTTTTCTTCAATGTGGACGCAACCGTAGGGCATAGGTGTAAGAAGAATAGTGTATAATACATCTTTATGAATATTGAATACGTGCTTTAAGTTGATACTCACTTTTCTCATTCGTTATAGTTGGAAGCCTTTCAGCATGCGTTAATTTTTCCAACCTCTGTACACATTCTTCTAAATCAATAAAAACTAAACATGACATTAATATCATCGCATTCATGTCATATTCTGAAAAATAATAGCATTTTTAAACGATAAGTATACTCTGATAGGAAGAAAATAGCCACCATATTAATTATTTTACCTGGCCGCAAAACACTGGGTGGTTTTTTGTAGTAAGCAGTGTATAAATTCCAGATAAACACACCAGGGTCCTCAATGGAGTCTGTCATAGCCTTCATCAATATTGGTTTTGGTATTTTTAAAGTAACGCCCAAATCGGACAATGACTTTCTCGTCCTTCTCGGTAAATCTTCGAGTAAATCTTGATGAATATTAGCCTTTAAATCATTTAAAACTTCTCTTTGGCTGCTTGACAATTCATAGTACCACGGCGGTCCGACTTCAATGCAAAGCCGTTTATACTTTCGTTTTGCTGGTAATTGTTTAAAATAATCAGAAGAGTTAAAAAAAATAACCGAGATTGCGCTTTATTTATCGAATAAAGATGAATGCTCAGTAAACAAGCAAATGTTCAAGTCTATCAGCACCCTTAGAATCTATACATTTATATAGTTACTAGCGGTCCGCCCCGGCTTCGCCCGTGGTACATATGAAAAATAGATGTTGGCCGATTCTCAGACTTACCCGATATGCACAGAAAATTTCATGAGAATCGGTCCACCCGTTTCGGAGGAGTATGCAGACTAACATTGTGACACGAGAATTTTATATATAAGAATATAGTTATAATCATAGGAAAGTCTGTACATTTAATATTTTATTAAAATAATACTTGGGGCGTGAACTACAATCAACATCGAAACCAAAAATATAGCTTTTAGAATATTTGTTTGTTTGTCTGTATGTATCTCCGGGCTAAACTAAAAAAAAGTACCTACTGCATTGATTTACTTCAAATTTGGTACAGAGATAGTTAAGAACTAAGAAAGAACATGGGATATGTTTTATCCCGCAAATCCATGGGAATGGGAACTATGCGGGTTTTTCTTTGACTACGCGGGCGAAACCGCTGGCGGAATTTAGTTAGTACACTGTACACACTATAATTATTTATGCTCACCTACTTAGGTATAATAATTTTGTTAAAAATTATTACCTTCGCAGTAAAAAAAGAACTTTAATTCTTTTAAAAACTTGAGCCAAGCTCCTACTTTCTCGTTGTATGGCTTTTTATCAATATTTTCTCGCATTTCTCTTTGTAAATAAACCCATACAGGCTCTTTTTTATCGTATATTTTCTGAAACAAAAAAAATGTGTGCGTGTACTAGTGTACACACGTAAGAAGTGAACTTCTTTATGACCTTATTTTTCAAAAAATAATTTACTATATGCAACTTTACAGAAATACGTCGAATCACGCGTGGTAGGGATAAGAAAAAGATGGCGCGTAACGGAAAAATGTCACGCGTAACGAAAAAATGTTACACTAAATTTTTTTCCAACCCCGATAAAGAAGTTTCACTTCAAAAAGATATTACTTCTAATACTTAGAATTCTAGTTAAATTAACGCTATTAAGTAATAAGTCTGCAAATATATTAAAAACTAGCGGTCCGCCCCGGCTTCGCCCGTAGTACATATTTACGTTTTCTCTACATAAGAACCATCCTCGTACTTCAAGGAATATAATAGGTTTAGAGACATTTATTTCAAAGATAATAAAAAAAGAATTATCGAAATCGGTTCACCCGTTCACACGTGATGCCGCGGCCGTGACAACGCGAAACGGGTTTCATTTTTATATATATATGTATATAATAGATAACCGCTTTTTACTAAATTCAAATGGACTCAACTTATAATTTTACATCAAACGTATCAAACTAATATTTTTAACTATTTTTGTCTGTCTGTAAGTACCTATTTTCCGCCAAATCTTTGCAGCGGCTAGACCTATTTTTAAAGGATCTACACTGGGCGATAGTGTATAGGTAATGAGGAGTACAACCTGACCAAGTTATGAGCCATGGCACATGGTTATAAGTAGCGAATTTAAACGAAACGATCGTTCGCGCCCTTGTCTTATACATAGGTAGACAGTATGTGACATTCTAACCCTAGGTCGTTAAAATATCTACAAACCTTTTTCTTAAGAAACTGTTGCAATGTAGGCATTTTGTAAGGCCCCATCTTGATCCTTACATAAATTTTATCCAATTATTGATAAACAAGAATTTTGATAAATATAATGAGAAAAGACGAAAATTTTGAAAGCTAGCTAAAAATATGACATGAGTTACATATTTAATTGAAGAAGAGAAACATAACAGTGCCAGTTATAAATATCAGGAAAAAGTTTGCTGTAGAAATATTTTGACGTATTTTGTGTGTATTGAACAAGTAGGGAACTTGTAGGGATGTAGTTATGAGAAATTTTTAAAGAATAGAAAAAATTCAATCTTGAGGTGGCATTCTAACTCGCTTCTTTTCGCCATTCCGGGTTCGAATCCCGCCTCGTGACAGTCTTTTTTTTTCAATTCTTTTCAAATTTCTCATTTATTGAGCATTTGGATGCTATAAAATTAAATATTTTATTTAAGTAGGGTAGTAATTTTCAAATCAAACCGCCTTCATCAATTCTGTCGTGTGAAGAAGGCTTGGAAGCTATTACAACACTATTTTTCTTGGGTGAATGCTTTTTAACCCTCTATCTCAAAAATGACTGAACCAATTTTGATGATATTTGGCAGGGCTGAAGCTTATGTAAGTAATAAGTATCAGAATAACATAATATATAAACCTATAAAAATAATTATTTTTGCCTGGGGTTGAAATCATGCAACACAGACAGTGATTTAAGTATGTGATTGTAATGTTTGTTATGATTATTCTAATATAATGAGAATACATAGTACAGCTGTAGTCTATTTATTTCTTACGGATCCAACATTAATTATTAAGAAAATTCACACTCAAAGACTCGTAAGCATAAATTTTATTATATTAGTTAATAACAGAGACTCAGAATATAAATAATTGTAAGAATTACTGTTATGTATTTATAGACTTTTATTTAGGACACATACAAATAAAATGGGCAGTTGAACCAAAAATTATTTATTTCTTGTCTTATCCAATATGTCTTTGTATGGAGGATCGATAGGGCTTTGTACTGGTTCTCTATATTCATAATTCTCCTGTCCTTCCAATATTAGTGGATAAGATGTATCCGAGTCATAAGCGTTGATGTCACCACAGGCATTGAATGGGACTATAAACCTGTTAACGCCTGTAAATTGATTGAAGTCACAGTACTTATGGTCTAATAGGGGATTAACCATAGTAGGAACATATCCAGGTGGTGGATTGTAATTTTGACACACCACAAATGCTTCAATGCTTGAATTCCTAGAACTCTTAGGCTTGGTAACTGTAACCAACTCAAAAAACTGTTTTAATTGAGAATATAACAGTGTTACATCTTTTCCTCTAAATATTTTGGCTACAAAGACGCCACCAATTTTCAGTACATGTGTGGTTATATTCAGAGCAGCTAACAGTAACTGGGACTGCACATATTCATCAATATCGTGAAGGCCAGTAACATCTGGTGCTCCATCACAAACGACTAAATCGGCTTTTAAGCCTTCAAACTCCTTAATAATTTCGTTTGCAGTCGAAAGTTTGGTTATGTCTCCCTGAATTTGTTTGACTCCTGGCAGAGCAGCCATTGCTTGCAAATCAACTGCTACTATTTTTACATCATCTACATTGTCCGCGTTTTGTCTTAGCCCCTTACTCAAAACTTGACTCCAGCTACCTGGTGCTGCACAAAGATCCACAGCACGCTCTACGCCTTTCAAAATTCTGTATTCATCGTTTATTTGCATCAGTTTAAATGCACTTCTTGCTCTCCATCCTTCCTCTTTAGCTAACCTATAATAAATGTCTCTCTTATCTTTTGATGTTTTTCCCATGTTTGTTCAATATCTCCCAAAATATTAAAAAAGAAAAACAAAGTCTTGATTTTTGTCAACAAACCAGTGACCACAAACTATTGAAGATCACCCGAGCTGACAAGTGACAAGTGACATGTTTCATTTTTGTCAATTGTGACAACCTCAGTGACATTTCCATGGAAGTACAGTGAACTTCTTGCCATGAAAAGCAACAAAAAAAAATTGGTTGTCTGTTTAAGTCGGTTTACTGACGATCAATGAAAATCAATTCTCTCTTGTCAACGTTGGTAGCTCCTATACCAAGAAGCTTATAATATCTAATACACTCTGTGAATACACTGGAGATTTTTTTTTTTTTTTTTATGTCAGAGCAAGCAAGTGGGCCACCTGATGTTAAGTGGTCACCACCGCCCATAAACACTTGTAACACTAGAAGTGTTACAGGTGCTTTGCCGGCCTTTTATGGACAAATAAGCTCTCTTCTTGAAGGCCCCAATGTCGTAGTTGTTCGGGAACACCGCAGGTGGCAAATCGTTCCACAGTTTCACCGTACGCGGAAGGAAGTTGCGGGTGAAGCGGACAGTGGTGGAGCGCCAACCATCCAGATGGTGCGGATGGAACTGGTTTTTACGGCGTGTGGTCCGGTGGTGGAACTGTGCGGCTGGTAAAAGGTGGAACAATTCCTCAGAGCACTCCCCATAGTAGATTCTGTACAGTATACAGAGAGACGCAACGTCTCTTCGCACTGACAGTGGATCGAGCCTATCGGAAAGCCTACGGTCATCGACAATTCGAGCTGCTCGACGTTGGATGCGGTCAAGAGGAAGGAGTTGATACTGTGGGGCTCCGGCCCAGAGATGAGAACAGTACTCCATATGCGGTCGCACCTGAGCCTTGTACAGCTGAAGTCGGTGGGCCGGCTTGAAGTACTGTCTCGATCTACTGAGCACACCAAGTTTTTTCGAGGCTAATTTAGCCTTCGCTTCCAAATGACTGCGGAATTGAACGTCACTCGAGATTTCAACTCCGAGGATTCCGATTTTCGGCGATATACTAAGGGGAGTACTCTTAAACCGAGGTTCTACGACAAATGGGGTCTTTTTAGCGGTGAACGCGCAAACCTGTGTCTTTAGGGGATTGAACTCGACAAGATTAAGTTCGCCCCAATCCGAGACTTCTTGGAGAGAAGACTCGACTTCAGACAAGAGTTTGTTTCGACTCTCATTGAGGCTTTCCTTTGAGGTGTTTGCACGGCCGGGATAAAGAGCATCCCCCGTACTGTCGTCTGCATAGCAATGAATGTTACTGATTTGCAACAAATCATTGATATGCAGAAGAAACAGTGTAGGAGATAGCACGCAGCCTTGTGGGACACCAGCATTCACATGAAGAGGCTTAGAGCAAGAACCGTCGATAACGACCTTAATGCTCCTCTCTTCCAGGAAGCTGGCAACCCAATCGCATAACCTCGCAGGAAGTCCGAAAGATGGTAATTTCGCTAGAAGTGCCCTGTGCCAGACCCGATCGAAGGCTTTCGCTACATCCAAACTTACAGCCAATGCCTCCCCTTTACTCTCAACCGCCTCCGCCCATCTGTGAGTGAAAACAGCCAGGCGTCATTCAAGGTCATACCTTCCCGTGACAAGTAAACGTTCGTATTGCAATCTCCAGTGTATTATGGTACGGGAGCTATTAACGTTTAAAAAAAAGTCATTTTAGTATAGTTGGTTTTTTGATATACTGTTCCTCTTGCTATTTCGGTTAGAGTCCGGGCTGTCTGGCTGGCCGCAGTGGTTGCGTTTATTAGTGCGCATCTTATCTGCACAGGAAATTATCCTTAATTTAAAGTCATTTTTTAACGCGTAATTTTTAATCTTTTGCCTTTAGATCTATCCATGAGATATAATTTTTTTATTGCAAGACGTTTTTTTCGTTGTTAAATAGGTGCCATGCGCAATTTTTTATTTCGTTTTTATAAAAAAATTCAAATTATTTTAGAATGTCTGTAATTTTCATATTATGTTCTTCAAACATAATATAATCTAAAATTAATTAGCCAGACGCTAATTCGATTGTTAAGTATTAAATATGTACAAATAAAAACGTAGTGAAAGTAGGTAAGTATAACAATTTGATGATTGTGTATATGGAGAGATAGTTTAAAGTGCAAGAGAGATAGAAAGGGTCGGCCGCGAAAATTAAATAACAATAAAAAATAACTTTTTTTTTCGAAAATATAAGATGCATAGAAATTGAATTGTTCCTACTCTAGGATTCCCTGTGTTGTGGGAACAAGTACCTTTCATTGGTACATTTTATTGCTTAGGCTAAAAAATAAACTATTAGGGTACATCAACAATCTTCTATACAAAACAATTTTTTTTATTACTTTACTAGTGACCCGCCCTGGCTTCGCACGGGTGCAATGCTGATACTAAATACACTACAGAAAAACTGTGAACGTTGTATATAAAAACATAGCGGCCTGCTCCGGCTTCGCACGGGTATAAAATATATAGCCGGGCGGCCGGCCGGTACCGCCGCAAACGCTACGTCCCGCAATTTTTAAATCTGTTATATCTTCGAAAATATTCACTTAAATCATACGGTGTAAAGGGCCATATAGATCTATATTAAATGAACAATGTATTCAAGGTCTTTAATTGGTTAAGGATTAATGCTGTATTGGTTAAAATCGCTTCGAAAATTAGCCATTATTTGTCGTAAAAAGTAAATGACAAAAAAAGTTATTGTGGGTTATCCATAAGAGATAGACCATCACGGACTTTTCTGTAGACCTTTTCAATGTGTACTATAGTTAGTACATTATTTTGATAAAACTCGTAGGGTTCAGCCTGCGTTTGCAATGTAAGCGGAAAAAATGTAATTATTTACGACATCACATTAGAAACCTCAAAAATAACAGTACTTCTCCACTATTTAATGGATGTTATTATACATATAAAATCCGTTGCGTAGTTTCAAAGATTTAAGCGTACAAAGGGACATAGGGACAGAGAAAGCGACTTTGTTTTATACTATGTAGTGATGATGATAACAATATTATATTAATTCATTAATCTTAATTCTTAATACATATATATAAATCTCGTGTCACAATGTTTGTCCTCAATGGACTCCTAAACCACTTAACCGATTATAATAAAATTCGCACACCATGTGCAGTTCGATCCAACTTGAGAGATAGGATAGTTTAAACATGTAGGTACCACGGGAGAAGCCGGGGCAGACCGCTAGTATACCTATATAAATTCATGCTAACTACTTTAGTTAAATTCAATACAAACTTAAACATGCGAGTATGTGTGTGTTCACGTGTGTGTGTCGTGTGTGGTGTGTGTGTGTGTGTGTGTTGTGTGTGTGTATGTGTGTACATCAATATTGAAACTAATTTTCTAGTTGTTTACAGATGATGGAATATTGGAAAACAATAACAATTCCTTAGACGATAACATAAATAATTCTGACAGTGTGAGGGAAGATGATGATGATGATGATTATGAAGATGGCTTTTTAAATTTAACAATGTAATTGTTTAACCTTCATTGATATAGTTTTTATTCCATTCTTTTCAATGTATGGTAACTTTAATTTATTTTTCACTTTTATGTTTTTTTTTTCATTTTAACTTTTATTTATAAGAACAAGTGTAAATACCTTAAGGGCTCCACTCCTGTTGGTCTAAGTGTTATGGTACAATATAGCCTACAATAGCCTTCCTCGATCAATGGGCTATCTAAAACTGAAAGAATTTTTCAAATCGGAATCAAAGTAGTTCCTACGAATATCCCTTCCCTCCTCACCTTCACCCCGTCCCGCACTACGCCTCCTCATTGTATTAAAAAGTATACCTACTATTTTCTGTAAATTGACACTTTTAAAAATTCGTTATATCTTTTGAATGGAATATCGCGGACTTTCTTGTAGATATTGATCCATTCTATAATACCGTAGAACATTTTTTTGTTCTATTTTCAATAGATTCAGGTACCTTCATTGATATAGTTTTTATTCCATTCTTTTCAATGTATGGTAACTTTAATTTATTTTTCACTTTTATGTTTTTTTTTTCATTTTAACTTTTATTTATAAGAACAAGTGTAAATAATATTGTATTCTTGCAATTATTTCCTGTCACATAATTAAAATACACTAGCTGATGAGCTGCATGCTTCATTACTTTTTTTTATTTATACACATTATTTAATACTTAACAATCGAATTAGCGTCTGGCTAATTAATTTTAGATTATATTATGTTTGAAGAACATAATATGAAATTTACAGACATTCTAAAATAATTTGAATTTTTTATAAAAACGAAATAAAAAATTGCGTCTGGCACCTATTTAACAACGAAAAAGACGTCTTGCAATAAAAAAATTATGTCTGATGGATCTATCTAAAGGCAAAAGATTAAAAATTACGCGTTAAAAAATGACTTAAAATTAAGGAAATTATCCTGTGCAGATAAGATGCGCACTAAAAAACGCAACCACTGCGACCAGCCAGACAGCCCGGACTCTAACCGAAATAGCAAGAGGAACAGTATATCAAAGAACCAACTATACTAAAATTCTCTCTTGTCAACGTTGGTAGCTCCTATACGATTAGATATGATATAAGCTTCTTGTCCTATACGACAAGCTGACGATTGAGCTGACGATAGTTGAACGTGACAACGTCCGATTGTGCTTCTTTGTCGCTCGTTCCGCGCTCTCGCTCGCACTTCAAGCCTTACATGGAACGCCTCAGATCATTCCAAGAAGCTTATATCTAATACACTGGAGATTGCACTATGACCATTAAATTGTAACAAGAAAATATGACGTTGAATGACGCCTGTATGTTTTTTTATCCCTTTCACACCTAACTTGGCAAGTTGGTGTGAAAGGGATAAAAAAACATACAGGCGTCATTCAACGTCATATTTTCTTGTTACAAGTTAATGGTCATAGTGCAATCTCCAGTGTATTAGATATAAGCTTCTTGGATCATTCAGATGAGTCAGAGCGAGGTAATGCCGCATGAGTCATGTTTTTTCGTGCGTGCAGCCGGCTTTATCGAATTATAAGACGTTGTCACGTCAAAAAAGTACAAACAGTGAACGTGGAGAATGTGGGAGAATGTTAAACTAAATTTTATATTATGATAATTTGAGAAGAGTATATCGTGCTCTATTCGAGTGATTTTATGTGGTGCATGGATATTGGATATTTCCTGTGCACAGACAACGAGTCTACCAATATTGTGTCATTGTCATTATCGATCATTCACAAGATCAGTTGTGATCAGTGATCATTCATCAATATAATATTGACGTTTAGTATCAATGACAATGTTATTTCAATGTCATTGCGAAAGTTCGATACAATGAACCAAATGAACTACGATTTACGAATTGTGCATTACTTCAAGTTGATTGTAAATTGTTTTATTCATATTCAATTTTGAATTTTCAGTGTTTTCAGTGTCATTTAGATATTTGTGAGGAGCAGGTTAATTCGTTTCGAATACAAATTACGCCCAGTCACTATTGAAATTATCTACAAATATTGCGTAGTAGTATTTTACATGATTAAGGGACTGTGTATATTTTATTTTACAATACGATAAAATAATTTTTATATCCGGACCAGATACATTATTTTTTTAAAATGGAGCTTAGCACGGGCACAAAAAACCTTGTAAAATTTATAATAGAAGACTGGAAGCTTTTGCTGTTTTTAACTATTATATTTTTGTTATATTTTTACTACACAAGCACTCACGACTTTTTTGAAAAAAGAGGAATAAAATTCATGAAACCTCGTTTCTTAGTTGGTAATCTTGGAGGCAGACTTTTAGGGATGAAATCACTCCATGATTTTCAATTGGAAATCTATAACTATTTCAAAGGACAGCCATATGGTGGTAAGTTTTTAATTTTGCATTAATATGCACCAATTTCATATTTTCTGTAACATCTTAATTTTTTTTTGTAACATCTTTAATCTTGCATAATATTTTTTTAGGTATATTTGAAGGGAGAAGACCGATCCTGTATCTCATTGACAGCGAAATCATTAAAGCAGTAACAATTCGCGATTTTGATCATTTCACAGATAGAAGTGGATTTAGAAGTCGAGAACCAAGATATTTAAGTAGAAGTATATTAAACTTAAAGGTAAATTAAATTTATTTTTAATATTGTCTCTATTGAGTGGAAATCCACACAAATTACAATATTATAAATACAAATTAATAAATAATAAGATCTACAAAAAGCAAATCTTGATTTTATTCATGTACAGTAGACCCACATTACACCGGCCCCTGGCCTATCCGTCGCCCCCTATAATCCGACATGTCTAATTGATTTAATTTATAAATAATAATACACAATGAAGCATGATTTGTACCTACTTCTGAAATAGAACTACCTGTAACGTCTTTTCTTATTATTACATTCGTAATATGCTGAATTATAAGGTACTCTTGCGTAGAAACGCGGGTCTACTGTACTAATAAATCAATACTATTATTTTGTTTATTGTAATATATTTTCTAGGGAGCTGAATGGAAGGCTGTCCGCAGTATTATGACACCAACATTTAGTTCATCTCGACTTAAGAACCTGATACCTCTTTTACAAACATGTGCAGACCAATTGGTCGGATTTTTAAATCAATTTGGTACTTATTTACTAAACTTTTTACTGTGATGTTTTATTAATAGTGTCAAATAACTGTAGTACAGTATAGTTGTGAATATTTATAAAATTTGCTTTAAAACTGTACAAAAACTGGTTTTAGTATAATTAAGATAGATATTGACATACTTATAGAACTTTTACATTTGATAATAATAGAGGGATAGCTATTGAATATATTTATAATGTTACAGATAAAAAAGATATTGAGATGAAAGATATAATGGGTCACTTTACATTGGAAGTAATTGGGGCCTCTGCTTTTGGTATCAGATCAGATGCTCTTACCGACGAAAATGCAAAATTTGTAAAGGTATGTCTCTACAATATGTGATTGTGAACCACATAACCATATCAGTCATCATATAAAAATAAACTACTTATACAGGGTTATTTGTAAAACACCAGCAACCTCGCAGGACAAGATAGCTAACATCATAAGAAACAACATTTGTTCTACGACTTTTGATAATTTGTTAGATTTTATTTTCATACAAAAATAAATATTCATTTAATTTTCCGTTTGAATATTATAAACTCTACGCGCATCCCAAACATTACGTTAACAAGAAGCGAACGAGAGGGGGAAGGGGGCGTCGCGTCGTCCTTTGGATAATGAATAGAACATAGACTTACAAATGTTAGGAGAGTACAATAAAAGTTTAAAAAATCATTTAAAAATAATTTATTGCGTTATGCCAATAGTCGTAGAACAAATGTTGTTACTTATGATGTTAGCTATATTGTCCTGCGAGGTTGCCGGTGTTTTACAAATAACCCTGTATAAATCATAAACATATAGACTGTGATGATAACAAAGTTAACAATGGTAATATCTAGTTATCATATAATGTGGTAACTATAAAGCTTCTAATATTTTTATACTTGATAAAAATAATAAATAAAAAAATAATTAATTAATAAAATTAAAATTATTTACAGGTAGCAGAAAAAGTTAGTGACATGTCAATGCCCAAGAGAATGTTAATATTTTTCGTATTAATTTTTATGCCAACTTTTATAAGATTCTTTAACCTGTCATTCTTAAACCGGGAAGTTGTAGAGAAATTAAATGATATGTTGCAAGTGACTAAGGCACAACGAAGAGCATCAAAAGAAAAGTGAGTTTGAAAATATAATATATTTATCTATTTATTTTAAACAAATGATAATTCACAATTAGAGATACTAATTCACATAGAGTGGAAATATACGGGTTTAAATATTCTAAAATATCTAACTATAGTTCTAGTGTATGAATAAAATGCAGAATCATCTTGTTCTCCTTTGTTCATTAGATAATATGTTGATTTACAACTATTATCATTTCCATGAAAGGCAGCAATACAATTGTACTTGTAGAAGATTATTGACATGTAGATAAAATACTATTTCTTTGGTAGATAGGTTTATCTTTTATAATATTAAAATAAATAAAATATAACCACAGTCTTTGTTGACTGTGTATAGGGTTCATTCTTTGTGTGTTTTATGACTTTGATGATAAAATATCTTCTTGATTAGTAAATCAAATACGAATGATACCTGTTAACACGAAAACAGTGTACAGACAAAATAATTGTCTAACGACCAAAGGTCGTTGTGAAGTTTTTATTATTGTATTGTATATACATTGTTGTTTAAATGGGCAAATTC
Source organism: Colias behrii (assembly GCA_029959065.1). Lineage (NCBI taxonomy): Eukaryota > Metazoa > Arthropoda > Insecta > Lepidoptera > Pieridae > Colias > Colias behrii. Next base: position 5,916,935 of record JARWMC010000013.1, read on the forward strand.
CGAGAAAAATCAGTGTTGATACTATAATTACTATTTATAATTTTTGCACCGTCATTCAATACCTCAAAACAAGATTATGATTCACAACGATATTCAATGAAATATCTGTTGGTTTTAAAGAATAATATTTTGAAGACATTTACTGTAATAATAATTATCCACAGGTATCTTTTTAATGTCTTTTAATATTTTTTTAACAGTGGATAGGATACACTTTCCTATTAGAAAAACTTATTTTTTTATTTTTGTAGGCACAATGACTTCCTACAACTTTTGATGGATGCAGCGGAAAAGGAAAAAGAACAGTTAGGGAATAATCACTCAGAAATGCGTAAGTATAATAAATATTATTAACTTAATTATTAATTAAATTATTAATTACTTTAAAAATCTAAACCTCTTTGAACAGGAAAACAGCAAATTAACCGAATTTGCTGTTTTCCTTTTGTTTTTTAGAGAACTTGTGTAAAATGTAAACTTTATTTTATAAGACGAGTATAAATAATATAATATACACAATGCATGGAGGCTCGTATGTATCTCTTACGAGGGAATAGTTGCGTAAATTAACAAGTTTCTAGAGTATCTAGATAAAGCACTTCATACGAAAACTCACTTGTCACTTAGATATCTAATGCCGGGTCCAGACTGGTGAAACGTAACATGAAATGTAACATGCAATGAAAGAATTCACCGTCCACATTGCTGCAATGTATCATGAAAGGTAACACACTTTGTAACAATTTCTCATAGTTTGGACGTCTTGCGCGCGCGAATTGTGCATTACACGCGCATGCTACGAGCATTACAAGCCGCGCGCGGAGCGATCCGTGATTTGTCGGTTTTTCGAACGAACACAAAGAGGCAAGGAACACGAACGCGGGACGTTCGTAGTGAATGCGCGTTAAGAGCGCGATATGCGTCCACGCTTGCAGCGAACATGCAATGAAAGGCAGAATGTTACATTGCATGTTACGTTTCACCAGTCTGGACCCGGCATTACGTATATTTGCAATGGCGTAGAGTAATTTGGGGGTCCCATATAAAATTTGGTTGGCCGATATATCCAAATATGTATTGAAAAGTTTAAATATGATATACCTACACACGCTAGGGGGCTTCGTATAACTGATACCCCTGATATAGCATACTACTACGGCCCTGTTTGAATGTTGCAAATTGCAATATATTGAGATGTAATATCGCATATCCGTAGTAATTTCATTAATTCAGTGATAAATATCACTATCGTGCGAAGTTGTCCTTCAACAACATTCTATTATCAAAAATCTGTAAACGTCACATTTTCTTTGAGAAGGGGCAGTATGTAAGTTATGTCCTGCAGTAAAATTAAACGACATTGAAATTCCTCAAGCTGACCATGTGAAATACCTTGGAATTCACCTTGACAAGAGATTAACCTGGCAAAAACACATCTTCACTAAAAGAAAACAACTGTCCCTTGAGAACAAAATATGTATTAGTATATAAGGCTATCCTAAAACCCATATGGACATATGGGATCCAACTTTGGGGAACCGCGGCTAATTCCAATATTGAGATATTACAAATATTTTAAAATAAGATACTTAGAATAATGACAAACTCTCCGTGGTACGTACCCAACGAGCTCCTCCATCATGACCTAAGAATCCCTACCGTGAAACAAGAGATCCAACGCTACACAAAGTCATATAAAGACCGCTTAGTTCACCACCCTAATATTCTCGCCCAGACACTTATGGGCGAAGATCATCAAGCACGTCGACTGAAACGAAAAATACCTCAAGATTTGGTCCGCCCACAGTGACCACACTGTTATAATGAGGATGTGACATAAGTCACATACCGTGCATGCCAATAATGATATGTCCAACATGCCGCTTATTGTCCCAAGCATAATGGAGACAGATCGCAGCAAAAAGAGATAAAAAAAATATATATTTCGCTGACAGCTATTAACACTATGGTAAAGGACATCTTAGCATTGAGGCGTATGACTCCTAAAGGACTCCTGGTGAAGACACCAGACAATTTTTGAAATTTAATTAGAATTTAATTAATTTAATATTTAGTAAATCGATGTGCTTGGGCATGTGCACTACCAGCTGAGTGGTCCTTATCGCTCATAATTCATAATGTTGCGATCCTTTAAGCTCATAGAGGACTTCTACTTAACCTAGTTTCAATTTAGGATAATAATTACGATTCACCTCAACTGCCTCAACTAAGCCTCAACACATCTTAATAGAGACTTCACTAATTGTAATCGCATTTAAGCTTGTAGTCATTTGAATTTTTTCGCAATAAAATAAATAATTAACTAGATATCACACAGAAATTTTATCATCATGTCAACGACAATACTTTAACATTTTATCTTGTAATTAATTTAATAAATATCTTTACTAATTTCTGTAAAGTGAAAATAATGCGAGAAATATTTAAATAGATTATAGCTTCTTAACAATAATTTAATTAAGATAACGAACTCGCTTACAATTTAATTATACCAACAAATATACCATATCTATTGGTATCTAAATATGTACTCTTTTTGATTTGACCATAATGCCGAAAAACATTTTATTATCAACTAACAAATTGAAATTAACTTTTATATTATTAATGTATTTGACTATATGTATACACCCTAAAATCGTAATATATATACTTATTTCAGATTTAGATGACGGCACAGTCGACGCCCAAAGTATAATATTCCTTGTAGCTGGTTTCGAAACTTCTAGTACATTGCTATCGTTTGCGGCGCACGTGCTCGCCACGAAACCTGACCTTCAGGATAAGCTCAGAGAACACGTGATTAGCGTAACTGAAGGGAAGGAAATGAATTATGATCTTCTTACACAACTCGACTATTTGGAAGGTTTTCTGCTGGGTAATTATCTTCGTTATCTATATATATCCTATATTATATGTAGGAGTATAAGTCAAGAGAACACAATTATATTATCTGTTATATTGAAAACCACAGAGAGCATTGCCTTTATATCACGTGAAATTATATATTAAATACTAATTACTCGATCACTGAACTGCCATAAATTATTAATAATTTATCTCTCATTATTTTACTTCTTCTTTTGCGTAGTTGGATAGTTGCCGAAATTGGCAGCAATAACGAAAAGAATTGATCGCAATGTTGATTAGTTAACTTATTTTGTAATCTTAGCAACATTGTTTTCCTTTCTCTAGCGGTCTATACTGAATAAATTGGCTTTATCGAAAAATATATTTAATTTAATTTCAGAAACATTACGCATGTACCCTCCCGCGTCAAGGATAGACAGAGTGGTCACAAAGCCATACGTTCTACCAGGAACATCTATTAAGTTAAATGTAGGGCAAGCAGTCGCTATACCAATATATGGAATACACATGGACCCGAATATTTACCCGGAGCCTCACGAGTTTAGACCTGAGCGGTTCATGAAAGACGAGAAGAAGGATAGACCATCGCATTTGTTCTTGGCGTTCGGCGCTGGACCCAGGAATTGTATTGGTGAGTCATTTAGCGTGCTTTTCTGATGGTCTCTTTAGCGTATCTGTCATTAAAAAAATGACGTAGAGAAATATAATTATATCGCAATGGTTCAAAAAAACTTATTAGAGACATAGGTAAAGGAAGAATCATGCCCTTATTTCATTTTGACTTCACGTAAATTGACAAAAGCGTTGGGATAATAGGAATCGTAAAATAAAGTTTTCTGAAAGCTCAAACAATAATTAATAGTGTTTCTAATATTGATAAGGCATTTTAAATAAAAAAATCTAATGTTCAACGTTTTTAACCCCCAGTTAAAACGATTCTTTTATAATTGATACAACTCGTGTAAAATGGAACAAATGAAGACAATCTCAATTTATATTTCAGGGCTTCGCTTCGCTATGATCTCCGCAAAGTTGGCAATGGTAGCTGTGTTGAAAAACTTTAGATTTAAAACGTGTTCTAAAACGCAGGATCCGGTGCAATTCGACAAACGTGCTTTTCTGCTGAAGGCTAGTCAGGGAATATATGTTAATGTGGAAAAGATATAAATTTTCATGTGTAGTTGAATATATTTATTATTATTCGAATTTACGGGTGTATGTTTTAGTTTATAAGATAATGTTTAATTTTATGTGTAGCTATTATTTTGTAATGAAATTATCATCAATGTTTATTGTATGTGTGTATGTAGTAACATTTTACTTTGCTCTTGCCTTTAACCCGGCGTCATTGTGGCTACTAAACAGAACTTGGCCGTTGTGGCCGGGTAAATTTTACCCATGTACATTATTGTGCACTGAATCAAGCTTATGTCATTATTAGTTTTCTATAATAGGGAAATAGGTAGTTAAATACATTATTAATAAAAATCAAACATTTATTTATCATAAAATGAGCATAATATTACTCATCAAATTAAATCTTTTTATTCTGCGATAATTTTTTTAGAACATAACATAAAACGTTTATTCGAAAACATAACATAATAGACATTTAGAGACAAAACATAAAATTTTCTTTAGAACATAAACATGAAATCATGAACTATTTAAAACAAAGCTTAATTACTAATAATATACTTGTTCACTATCGAGATCAACGTAGCGTTTTCTGACCCTGTGCGGACGTTGGTCCGAGGTGGTTGCGAAGACCATTTGGTAGAATTGTCTTTACCAATATAAAACTGCTGGTTACTTGTTGAAACAATTACTTCTTGCTCATCATCGCTGCATTCCTGTTCCGTATCACTGCCTTGACTTCGCTCTGAAATATAGTCGATTTCACCCTCGTCGTCTGAACTGCTCTGTTCACTGGCGTCAGCTTGTTCAAACAAGGCTAGCATTCGACGTTGTTCGCTTTCGTAAGACATGGTTCATAAAACTTTGAAAAACGATATGCAATTTATCAATAAACAATAAAAAACAACAAACACGCTGCCTTTATAAACGTTACGTGGCCATTGTGGCCGGGTATAACTTACCCGCGCGCTCTTTACACATGTCTACACTACGAGGTAGCCGCAGCAACACTAAATAGAGAAGAGAATACGCGAACAGAGGTCAACAACCGCAGCTACTGTAACGGACAAAAGACGTGCGCATTTTGTTTTAAAATTATGACAGTTTTAAAATGCGTCGGGTATTAGATACCCGGCAACAATGACGCCGGGTTAAAAATATTAAAAACTCGAATCGCAATGAATAGCACGCAAACTAATGGAAATCCATCCAATCCAAAACCAGTATCAAATTATAAAATTATAGAATAATTATTATTTATTATACTATAAGCGAAAGGAAGACATTTTGACATTTGAAAAAATATTTAAACAATATTATTATGCTGTATCTCATGTCAATACATTAAGGGCTTGGTCTAGTAGTGCAAACAAATGCATCCTGTCATCCTATATGTAAATAATACAAATGTACTAAGGGAAAGTTGCTCCACTTAATTTTTAAAAATTAAATCATTCGTATGCATAATTTAATATTCGTAATAAGTACCAAAAATGACAATTTGAAACAATTTTCGTGAAAATTACACCGGGTGATTTTTTTATCAGTACACAAAATTTGCGAATACGTTCTATTGATATCTTCAACTTCATGTTTATATAACTGATCAACTTTTACAAAGAAATTTGGACGAAATATAAAAAAAATAAGCTTTCCATACAAAATGCATAACTCTATACATTTTTTTCGAGCTAAGTTTCTTAGTGAAAGTTGTTCAGTTTAACTAATAAAACGGATAAACAAATTTTGTATATAATAAAAAAAAATGTAATGTTTGTGTTAAAAAATTATAAAATAGAAAAATACGCAAATGAAAACAAAAGATATTTATTTCTGACTAGCTTCCGCCCGCGACTCCGTCCGCGCGGATGTCGGTCTTCGCGTGGATGGTTTATTTCTCCATTTTGAACTGGGAAGACGTTTCTCACTAAATTAATATTAGACGATCACTCTCGCTCGCCACACTGGACACGTCCGCTCGCATCAAAATTCATAAATTATATGCATCGTGCGGAACGCCGTCCTTATAGTCGAGAGTCGAGGAGGCGTGGTGTCGTGCGACCCGCGTGTGCCGCAAACGGTTTTGAAAGCCAAATCCGACTTTTGGCGCTACAGGTTACATCGCTGAATCCACTGCGGGTAACGCAACGTGTGTTCGCGGTTCTACAGAACAACGTCTATGGATAAAACTGAAAAATTAAGATTTATTTTTTTCTTCGTATTTTTCCAGGATAAAAAGTATTCCATTTTATGCCCAGAATAATAAGGTATAATTATACCAAGTTTCATCGAAATCGAACCATTAGTTTTCACGTGATGCCTTCACATACAGACAGACAGACAAAAATTTTTTTAATCACATATTTGTGTTTGGTATCGATCCAGTAACACTGCTTTTTATTTTTTAAATATTTTCAAAGTACAGAATTGACCCTTCTACAGATTTATTATATTATGTATAATATATAGATTTATATTGATAAACCTAATAAATCTTTTGCTAGCATTCTGATGCTTTATCGGTTGCACTGGATTTTTCTCTTTTTTTTTTCAATCGCTTGAATGATATAGGATGGGTCCTTGATGGGCATCGAATGCTGAAGTCTCGAATCAATCAATTCTGACAGTTGGCAATTTATGTAAAATCTTGATAATGGTCCATCATTTTATTTTGCCTTAACGTTACATACTCCAGTCCAAACAGCAAATAAGCAGACTTCTGCTTCTGCAACGTTTAGTTGTCCCTGAATTTGGAAAAAATAGTCATGATTCTTATCTATGACAAAAGTGTTATTTTTTTGCATTGTATTTCAAATATTATTTTTTTTATTTTTAACCGCATCTTCCGCATTCATGTCTTTTGCCGGAATTAGACATTTAACTTCTACTAGTCCCATTTTCCCTTCTTGATATGGGAGTGTATAAAGTAATTTTTTTAGATATTTCTCGTTATACTTTTAAAAAGTTATTATTGTCATTTTGCCCATTAGGTAAAGTAATTTCGATATCAGTTTTAAGTTTTTTGATACCTGCAATAATAACGTCATAATCGCCTGCACATACTTATCGATTACACCCTGTATACAATCCACCATCCACATTCATAATGTTTTCCTGTCCTCCTCTCCTTTACGCTGTTCACCGATACATTTTAAATCTGCTACCACTGAAGGATGTTTCATTGTGATCAGCAAATTTTCACCACTGTTGTCGATTATTTGTTTTTCATTTTTAATCAGCAATTGGGAATCATCAGTTTTGTTTTTTGCAGATTGGTGATGTACCCTAACAATACGTCGAAAAGGGAAAGCATCAACGAATTATCGTTTTCGTCCTCTTTTTTTATTCTTCGCGTCTCTGTTACTTGTGTTTGTTCTCAACACCCACTGAATTTTCTATGTTATTGTGATCTTCCATTACATCTGAGTTTTGATGATGTGATGATAAATTGATAATCCATTTGTTTTAATATTGGTACTTAGAGTTGGTGGACTAAACTAGAAATGGTGGACTAAATTTGTCAGCGCGTCTGTAAGATCAGAATATAAAACCAACATCCTGTATTTAAGTTACAAAATTAATAATCAAACAACATGCCGCTACGTTGAAAATGACTAGAAGAAAAAATTAAAACACCTCGGCATATAATTTTGGAGTAAACAAATCATTTTCCCCGTATGGGGATTTCCCCGGATGAACTTGGGAAGTTCAAGTTCTCAATACAAGTTTATATTATATTTCGTATTTCTCAAACGAAAAATAAACATTTTTGGAACTTCAAAAAAATTATATTATAAGAAAATTTATGAGCTTACTTTAGTTTTAAAGAAATATACATCCCTTTACTGACACTCCGTAAAATAACGAAATTGTTGCCAATCACCTTTGTAATGTATTTGGTTTCATTAACTTTATGTTCGAAGATATTTTTTTTTCTAGTAGTTACACGCATATTTTTTTCGTTTATTTTCCATATCGAAATCAAATTTTTAAAAATACGAATATTTGCACAAAACTAAGATAAAAATAATCAATTAACAAAAATATTAAATTTAATGAAGTAGAGCAACTTTCACTTCGGTATGAAGGAAAATCGAGCGTGGAGCACACGTCAGAACGCTCCGGCCCAAGGAGCGCGACTAAAGAAATTCGCTAGGATTTTTCCTAATTATTTTAAATATTTTTTTAATATTTAAAGAATTACCAAAATTAAAAAAAAAAAATTTTTTAAGGATTAATACTCATTGGTCTTCAACCAACTCGAATAAATTAATGGAAAAAATAACTTTTAGCAGTATTTATCAATAGATTTTGTAAGGCAAAAAATGGGAAATTTAATGAATTTATAACGTTCTAATTAGGAAAATCATAAGTTTTTCGGCAATTGTATTCAGCAGATTTTAATAACGACTATATAAGGATAATAATGTGCTGATCAAATTGTGTAAATTGTAATCGGTTGCAACGTAGTGAGTGCACAAACTTAGCTCGAAATGTCTTTGGGGGAAAGAGACTTATCTTGAAGGCCTGATTAAGGTAACATAAAGTAACTTTATAAATGTGAAAAAATTCACGCGCATTGCGTATATAACACTAATTGATAAACAAGAAAAAAAAAATCAGTTTATCATTTCATTAGCCGGGAAAAAATTGTCAAATAACTTGTGGTTAGGGAGCCAGGTGCAAATTTGGTTAACTATTTCCTCTCAAGAGATAATTCGTCAGACGCATGAGAGTATAGTATTATAAAGCCTCGTGAACGTCAGCTGGCGCTCGGTTGGGGGGGTGAGCGGTTGTAGCCTCCCACGCACATAGGAAAAAAAATACATTCATTCATTCATTTCCTCTCAGCTAAAAATTTGTCAAATTGTAGCTAACCCAATATCTCAACGAAAAAAAATAGTCAGCTGGTTACAACATGGTGTATTATACGTCAGCTGGTGTCTCGAACATGAAAGTTAAATTTAAAGAAAAATTTATTTTCCGTTATTTCCTCTCAAACAAAAATTTACCTGATGATAGCTTATATGTAACTGTGGATAAATATATATGTCAGCTGGCTGTATCTTGGTGGAAAAACCGTCAGCTGATACGGGAGGCTACAACCGCTCTTCCCCCCAACCGAGCTCCAGCTGACGTTCACGAGGCTTCATAATACTATACTTTGATGCATTTTACTAATTACCGCTTGAGAGGAACTTGGTCATAAAATCTGCTGCTGGCTCCCGGACCATTGTTGAAAACGCAATTTTGCTAGACTGCAGCCTTAAATTCTATAAGTCAACATAAGCTTTTAATAAAAAAAAAATGAATATAATAATCAATTCTGTGATCTAAAAAGTACAAAGAACAGTATTCCCACTTTTATGACGGTCTCTATCGAAATCTCTTTTAAAATATTGGAAATAATACCTACTATTTTTTTAGCAAAAACCTTATAAAATTTGGGCGATATACTTTTTTTGTTTGTTTCAAGACATTACAATAAAATATGCAATTAGTCGATAAACATGTTTTATTTGAAATCATTAATTTAATTTACATTTAAAGTGTTAATTTTAATATCATGAATATTTTAACTCTACACGTTTATGATATCATTAACTTGGGTAATTGAATAATTTATTATTTAAATAACTGGCTTTTAAACCGATGTCAAAAAAGAGAAAGTTGTATGTTTTCATACAACTCTTTTATTTGCGTTTAAGCTCATCCATAGTTTTATTTTTATCAATGTATTACAAGAATGAGATTTGTAAAGTTGAAACAATATTATGATACCAAGTGGAAATATAATAAAGCATTGTGATATAATAATATTAAGAGATTTTAATGACTCGTAAGAATATGTTGATTTCAACTATAGTTGTAAATAGGCCATCCTGCTTGCCAAATGTTTTAAAAAATAATTATTTACTCTTTACAGTTAATGCAATTTGTATCCTACTTACTTGAAAGACAGATTTTTATTACATTTCTATAGTTACCACACATTTTTTTATATACTGAATTTTATGTAAGGGTTTTGGTTAAAAATTGATCCTAACTAATGTTTGCCGAATAGTTTTATTTATAAATGCAAAAAAAAAAACAATGAACTAATTCAGTACTCTTAAATTTAATAGTTTATGTGACGATTTACGTTAAGTAGAGTCAACATTTTAGATAGTGTTTTAGTAGGTAAAAGGTGTTTAGGTGTTAAGTCATCGAATATTTGTATATTTTTGATAATAATAAATTTGTATAAGAAAAGGTAAACTGTTTAATTTTGATTTGAACCCATAATGTCGTTTCGCCTAAACTTATGTTATCTCATAATCTCTCTGCCAAAAATGATAGTGTTGGATATTGAATTATCTTTCTAATTTAACTTATTCTCAAATTATCCGGTATTCCTAATTTATCCTCATATAAACCATTTTCGCCTAATAAAGTTTAAAATAAAAAATACTTGTCAATAATTGCATTCTTCGATCATAATTATTTATTTAAGATTGCATAACAGTGAGAAGTAATAAAATGCACAGAAATCACAGATTACATTAATCAATTTCAGATTACGTATACAAAAATATGTATTATCACAGACTAATAATAATATACTACGTATACAAGTATTATCAACATCACAATCTTTTTGAACTTTGGATGAAAAGTGATGAAGGTCAATCAATCATTTTAATATTACATTTAGGAAAAACCTTTCCTTCTGCTCGAAAACCAGGCTATTCAAAACAGAATGGAAATCGAAGGAATTTATTTTATAACACCTACCTATATAGTGATGAAATGATTGCCTTTTATGTTTCTTTTTATATATTTAAGGGGGTTTCCGATACAAATATGTTCTTTGCCGTTGTTTCCTACTTATATTTGTAGATAATAGTCTAGTCTATTATTATAATATCTGTGGTGATATACCTATGTAGTACGGAACCTTTGCGTTAGTTGGAATCAACTATCACTAATCCTCATATATATTAATTTTCGTGGCATGATACTTTCTAATAGGCCGACGAAAAAATTAAATTAAAAAATGGTTTATCTTTGTGGAAATATGTTGAGTTAGATTGTAGGTACCTACTAATTTTAAGGCTCTTATACATATAAGGCCTACGTCCGACATTTTTTTTCCACCTTCTGTCTTTCTGTACTTATTAATTGTTTGCTGTGGCCTTGATTAATTAAATTTTATCGTTTAAAAATTGATAATGTTACTAATCGTTTCGTTTTTAATACCCACGTAAACGTTATGGCTATGTGTGCGAATATAGTAGGTAGGTACCTCCACGATTCATCTCTCAATCTAACAAATTACAGATTTCCTCAGATTTTCATACCAAGTTTCAAGTACCTACCTACATAATTCCGATTTAAGTAATTTTAATTTTCTTACAAAGCTATTATCTGAAGGAACATCTAATAAAGAGTATTGCTATAAGTAATAATTAAAATACATATTATAAAACATGACAATCATTCTAATATATTCAATACAATTTATGACATTTTATTACTAGCTGAAACATTTGAAGTTAAGAAAAATACCCATTTTTAAAATAGATACTGTCCTCATTATCGCACTGATTTACCATTAAATTCTAGATAAGTGCATTAGTATTATATATTGAGATAAGATATATCTGTTTACCAAAAAGACAAATTACAATTCAATAGTAAAAATTAAGTCGTTAAAAGACGTTCTTTCGTGAAGTTATTTAGCACAAGAAAACTAATTATTATTAAAAAATAAAATTTAAAACAGGTCAACCGAAATGGAGTCCGCAAATTTTGTACAACAATTTGGATCGATTATTTTGGAGTATTGGAAATTAACGTTACCTTTGACAATTTTATTTATGTTGTATTACCGTTTCACGAGAACGTTTAATTTTTTTAAAAAACGTGGCATCGATTATCTTGAGCCAACAGTTGTTATTGGTAATATGGGTGCGAATATACTAGGCAAACAAGCATTTCATGATTTTCAAAGAGAGATTTATAACCGATTCAAAAAGACTGGATATGGTGGTAAGTTTTACGAACCTATTTAATTATTATAATAATTTAGAATTTAGCCTCTACCTTTTTCATATTATAAAAAGTGTAACTTAATGTCGATTCACAACAAATAAATTATAACTTATTTTAATTAATAAACTCTTCATGAGAACAACAATTAGTTACATAAACTAAAAACAATATAAAAACTCAGATTTTTCCTCATCTTTATATGTTTATTTAATAATATGTCAGCGTATTTTTTACTTACAATAATTAAAATATAACATTTACAGGAGTCTTCTTGGGAAGGCGGCCCGTTCTGTACATTACGGATCCAGAACTCATTAAAGCAGTTACTATTCGGGATTTTGAACATTTTATAGACCGATACTCTTTACCGAGTAACGAACCTTTATATTTCAAACGAAACCTTCTGAACCTAAAGGTATGTATGAAGTATGTTAATAATACTTATGTACGTAATATGAATATAGGTACATCCGGTGTCGTTAATCGAAGAAAATATAAAATCATCCAGTTTTATAAGGGTGTTTGTTTGTTGATGATTTTTTGAATGGCCGGATATAATATTGATTAGGTACCCAATAAAATTTTAGCAAATAATTGATAACCACCTGTTAAGGCAATTACGCGGTTCAACGACCTTAATGATTCTGTCACTACATTTGAATTTGTTTTTTTAACCGCCCTCTATAATATACATCGTTGTTGAAGTAAAAGTGACCAAAGATTATGGAATTGTAAAATGTATCGTATTGTATCGTAATGTGTTAGTAGTTTCTACCTAATTTATGCTTTCTCTGAGAGGCAGTAACATATTACATTTATGAATAGTAAACATTGTGTACTATGTATGTTGTAAATGTAATGTAGGAAGACTCATCTTTCAACATTAACCGTAGTAAGCAAAGTCTCTGCTACATGACCCATTCTGTAGACCTTAAGATGACTAAGCAAGTAATTATAAGTTCTAGAGAGGGGAACAGTTAAGAAAACACCGATTTAGAAATTAATTTTATTCAACACGGACTCTACTATATTCTGGAGACGATGATTACTAGGGAGAACATCTCATCTACAGAGATATAAAAGATGGAGTACATTATTTGACGTAATTCTATAGAACGGCCTCTACCATGTCATGGTGTATCTAATGGTAATGGTGACCAGGCAAATGTATTTAGCGTTCTCTGTATATCTCTTCATACCTAGTAGGAATATATGCATGCAACCTACACACAACGAAAAAAATAGGGGAACGGACAAGAAATCACCTTTTTTTCGACTTGCTATGTATTTTGTAGTTAGTTCGAGGTTAATTTTTTAAATCCCTTACGTCTTAGAAATGATGACGAGAAAAAAAAAAGACGGGTTGCACTCCGGGAGTGCCGGCAGAAGTGAAAACTTGATTATTAACGTTCAGCATGTTTGATATTATTTTGGAATGGTATCCGTCTTACGCATGGAATATAAGGGCTAAAAAAAAAAAAGAAATCCGTCTTACGCTTTTTCGATCAGGCCACGTGTCCTGACGCGAGTTTAAGATTTTATACCCAACGCCGCTAAAGAAGTTTTCACTTCAAAAATGTGTTTCGATTTTTAAACATTAAAATATTATATCCATTTAAGAGTTTGGTGCCTATTTATCGACTATAGTAGCTTCAAATCAAAAATATTGTAACGTTTTTTAAACTGAGTTTATTTCTTTCTACTGATTATATTTGAACACATTACAAAATGAGTGATTTTCCTGCGACTGAAGTTACCCATAGCTATGACTGATATGGGTCATACCTTCCGTTCAAAGAATACAGTGTTAGTTGTGTGATGTGTCGGTATCTATGGTCTATTACTATGAATGTTGGGTTGTAGAATAAAAACGCCTTCGTCACAATTAATATTTTATTATTCCTTCACTTGGAACATTCACTTGATAGTTTTCTTAAATCTTAAATAAATCACAAGGCACGGCTATGGCACTTATAGACCTCACTGGTTGGCTGTTTAAGATCTGCAATTGGCTCGCTGATCGTCTCTTCAAACAATGTAAGCGATCGACTGACAACTAACCGACTGGAGGGGAGGTTAAGTTGTCAGGCGGTAGATTATAAATACCAGAAAACCTTGTCGATGGAAATGTAATGAAATGAAATGAAATGAAAATTCTTTATTGCTTATAAATAAATACAAATGCAAAAGCACACAACACATAATAAAAACAAGCAAAAGGCGGCCTTATCGCTAGGCAGCGATCTCTGCCAGGCAACCCTTAAAATATAGGAAAAACAAAAAAGCAAAAAGTGGGTGAGCAAAAACAAGGCAATGCGAAAAAGGAAAACTAAATAAAATATTCTATTACACATATTACGTTATATTTAAATACACTATCTAAACATATATAAATAAAAATAAAAAATATATATAAATATAAACAATATATATAATATATATTATAAATATGTATATATAATAAAAAATACATAAAAAATAAATAAATATCATGATAAAGTACATAAAATAAAATAATTACATAGTTTAATATATTTATAATATAGGTATACTGTATATATGTCATAATTATACGTACATATAGGCATAAATATAAGCTGGACACATCTAGTTTAAGTAACAAAATTATATAACTAACGAGACAGCTAAATTAACACTAAGAAAGAGACATGAAATGATGTTTTACTAAAATTTTAAAGGAATTTAAGTTTTGGGCTCGTCTGATATTTATGGGAAGAGAATTCCACAATTGAACTGCACGAACAGCAAATGAGTTGTGGAAGAACTTAGTATTATGGGCCGGCATAAAAAGCAAGAGATTAGTGGAGGAGCGCAATGAGTTTACATATTTGAATTTCTCTCGAATGTACTATGTATGATTTTATTTGTACCACGAATCTATTTCTTTTTTCCTCTGAGAGTCACTGCAAAGGAATTATTTTTATATAATTTATATTTTTATGAATTATAAAATCATGGGTTCACCCAGGTGAGGTAACGGAACCAACAAAAAATTCAGTTGAATTGAGAATTTCGTCCTATAATGGCGTCGGTTAAAAATGTTGCTATAGGTTTATGTCAGTTTTGACTTTCCTACGATTTAATATTTATATATATACAGACACAAAATTTTGGGTCATTTGTAACAGGATGGCGGTTCTACAGGGGTCTTAGTACGCAATGGAAAAAAGAAAAATGATGGTCAGAACGCTGGTACCGGCGGACTAGTCGCGTGGGCGTAAGTCGAACTCGTCGGATAAATTACGGAAGTCAAACGATCTGTAACACACAAATTTTAGGATTTACCGATAGCCCATAAAAAAGAAGTAGGGTAGTGTCATGCCATACTTTTCCGGTGTGACTTACAGCCCGCCATACCGACGATTGTGAGACTTAAGCCAAGACGTAAAAAAACAATAATAAAATTGACGATTGGTAGGTACCAGTATGGCATTTAGATATTTCGAAAGTATATGATGCAATGTGACCATTATTATATTTGCCATACTTTTAATAGAGGAAAAAATAACTACGTTAAAAATAAAAAAAATAAAAGAGATTTGATATTATTAATTACTACATATTATTTAGATGTGCTATTTATTAAATAGGTTTGATGTCGGAGCACGGGCTTAATACTAAGTGCTTAGTGCTTGGCACTTTGTTGGCACCGACTTATTTTTTAACGTAGTTATTTTTATTTCATACTTTTTAGTGAATCAAAGTTACTTGCTACATTTCAATTAAGTCATCGAGATTAGACAAAAATGTTCATAAAATAAAAACTACTGGGCCTATCTGAATAAATTTTTTATGGGACCAATTCGACACTATTCCGCATCAAACAAAAAAAGAATCACGTAAATTGGTTCAGAAACCTCTGAGTAATCGGTGTACATACATAAAAAAACATACCGGCCGAATTGATAACCTCCTCCTTTCTTTTAAAGTCGGTTAAAAATTTGTGCCATACTGCTACAAATCGTTCAAAATCCGAATAAAATCTTACAATGAAAAACTTTATTATACACATTCGCCTCCTCCCATAGGTATGGCATTATCACACATCACCCCCCCCCCCCGTGCACCGACATCAAACCTATTTAATAAATAGCACATCTAAATAATATGTAGTAATTAATAATATCAAATCTCTTTTATTTTTTTTATTTTTAACGTAGTTATTTTTTCCTCTATTAAAAGTATGGCAAATATAATAATGGTACCTACCAATCGTCAATTTTATTATTATTTTTTTACGTCTTGGCTTAAGTCTCACAATCGTCGGTATGGCGGGCTGTAAGTCACACCGGAAAAGTATGGCATGACACTTCCGCCTACTTCTTTTTTATGGGCTATCGGTAAATCCTAAAATTTTTGTGTTACAAATCGTTTGACTTCCGTAATTTATCCGACGAGTTCGACTTACGCCCACGCGACTTGTCTGCCGGTACCACTATTCTGACCATCATTTTTCTTTTTGTCATTGCGTACTAAGACCCCTGTAGAACCGCCATTCTGTTACAAATGACCCAAAATTTTGTGTCAGTATCTCCCGGCCTATAGTATATGGATTGTTTTGGACGCTTAAAATATACGATAGAACAGCAATTAATCTTTTTTAAAAAAAAATATTCAAGGCACAGGGAAAGTCTGGTTACTGTTCTATTATAGGTATGTGTTTTCTGATAATATTTTACTGTCAAAAATTATCTATAGGCCCATTAAGAAGAGCTGGAACGTCAACACATTTACACATTGCACATGTTAGGCCGGGAGATACTGACACAAAATTTCGGGTCATTTGTAACAGGATGGCGGTCTAGAGGGGTCTTAGTACGCAATGACAAAAAGAAAAATGATGGTCAGAACGCTGGTACCGGCGGACTAGTCGCGTGGGCGTTAGTCACACTCGTCGGATAAATAGCGAAAGTCCAACGATTTGTAACACAAAAATTTTAGAATTTACCGATAGCCCTTAAAAAAGATGTAGGCGGTAGTGTCATGCCATACTTTTACGATGTGACTTACAGTCCGCCATACCGACGTGAATGCGTTGATTTAAAAAAAAACAATTCAACCATTTGTACCGGGCTAACTTTTGCACAGGTAACCATCGTCGTGCAGCCATTTACTAAAATCGCCATGCCATACTTTTCGGACGATTCCAAACCGCTTCCAAATTCCAATTCCGATTCCGATTCCAAACCGCACTACCGCCTACATCTTTTTTATGGGCTATCGGTAAATTCTAAAATTTTTGTGTTACAAATCGTTTGACTTTCGCTATTTATCCGACGAGTTCGACTAACGCCCACGCGACTAGTCCGCCGGTACCAGCGTTCTGACCATCATTTTTCTTTTAGTCATTGCGTAATAAGACCTCTGTAGAACCGCCATTCTGTTACAAATGACCCGAAATTTTGTGTCAGTATCTCCCGGCCTATGTATGTGTCATATTTTGCAATTGTTTATAAATACAGGGTGATGTAATTGATGTAGTACGAATATCTAAAAATCTATGAAGAATTTTGTGATACAGTAAATGGAAGAATTATAGACTATTTTACAGTATTTAATAAAATCATTTAATTTTTTGTTCATTTTCATTAGAAATGTCAATTTTTCTCGCCAAGGTGGAAATTTGGATGATAAGGATCTTGTTATAAAAATATAAATTTTGACTAAAATCGGCATTGTTTTTTTCAAAAATCAAATTACTAATTAATAATCAGAGTTATCACATTATTAAAAAAAAATAAGCCAAACTATACACAATTTTTACTTGATGCAATCCTCAAAGATCATGGACATAGTGTATTGCGCCATCCACCATACCATCCAGAACTCAACCCAATAGAGTTACTATGGGGCATAATTAAAGGGAAAGTAGCATCACAAAATGTGAACTTTAACTTGAAAACTGTGGAAGAATTATTTAGAAAGGAAGCAAATGCTATTAGTCTGGATATGTTTAGTGACATTTGGAGAAAGACGCGAGAACATGAGGAAAAATATATTCAATTAGAACCAAAAGTAGATAATTACACTGACTCATTTATAATAACATTAAGAAATTCCGACGGCGAGTTCTTCGAGCGATGAAAGTTTCAGTGAAGTAGAAGATTACGATTATGATTAAATAGATTCTTCTTCTTCTCTATAGATACTGCTTTCTGAATTGGTGGTAAATGTTAAAACTGTTAAACTGTTATGACGATTCAAAAGTGCTTCTAGAAGAAGTCTACTTGTATAAATGTTTGAGTTTGAGTTTAAAACCAATAATGTGAAAATTATACAATAAACATGTAACACATATTTGTTAGCGCGTATTGGTAGGTATTACGTACTTACTACAAATATAATATTTCTTAGATATCTTTACTCGACCAAAGTCAGGACAAGACTGCTCCGCAACTGCAGAAGACGTCCGTTATTTAAATCATTATCAAAACAACCATCCGTGTGTTGGGAGTGAGCGCACGTGTTATTTGTATTGTTTTTATGACCTGAAATTTAATTATTATTTGATAATTGAATGATTATTAATACTTTTATCCAATTGATTATTATTAGAATAAATAATTAACTTCATCAATTGATTTACTTTTAAATTATAATTTTACAGGTAAATTATGAGAGCTTTCATAATTATATTTGGATATATTTATCTACAACGCAACCATTTTACAATTCAAGTCTAAAATGAAACTAGAGTCGCATTTATTTTTGAACATACTGTAAGTGAAATTGCATAAGTGTGAGTACTGTGAACATGCCAGCTTTCCTTAATTGACCGATACACTGGATATTATTCAATGACGCCTTTCAAAAACAAAACTAATTTACAAACAGATTTTTATATCTTTACATACCTAATTTTAACTTTCATTTCATGAACTGCTCATGTAAATACCTATTACAATCTGGTTTAATTTAACAAAACATTCAATTCGGTGAAATTTAGCGTTATTTTGCAAAAAAAACCGCACGTACAGTCCCCCGTCCGAGTCGAACTGACACCGTCAAATTTCGTCGAAAATATGCAATAGAGGTGAGGTTTTATGTGGGTTTTATTATAAATTCGAGTTTTTAAAGTGAAACTTTTATTACATCGTCTCAAACTTTTTGGTCTGTGTAGCGCATGGCGCGTGTATCGCGGCTGCCGAGTAGGTATACCTACTCGGCAGCCGACCGACACGCGACATGCGCTACACAAAGCAGTGTTCGGAACCGTTCGAACAGTTTCACTTTTACCGTGGTTTCATAAAACCACACAACATTTTTTCTTGATAATTTTACGATAATAATGAAAATTGAAAAAATAAAGAATACAAGTTATTACAAATATCATAACATATTTTTTGGTATAAATTTCATGTATAAATATGTAGCCGTTTTCCTAACAAAATGCGTTTTATGTTCAAAAAGGGGTTGATTTGTATGTATTTTTTTTATGTTTAGGCCGTTCTAAAATGAAAAGTAAACAATACACTTTGTTAATTATATCCTTGAGTATCACATATATTTTTTTTAACACAATCGTACCAACAGTTTCCTCAACAAAATTCAATATGTATAAGGTGTTTTTCAGTTTTGACCATAGTAATCCCCTTAATCGTACAAAATAATAATCCGTTGCGTCATAACGACTATCTTAAGTATCTATTCTAAACTATAATTGAAAGTGGTAGCTGACTTTTATGTGTATGCGAATACTATAGTAGATATCAGACACATAGTTTTAATCTTGGTTTGGCTATACATATATTGCCAAATTAAGATAAATGCGATACTGCCATCACGGAAAAATACTAGAAAAAATACGTATGTAGTGGTGGTCTAATATCTATGTAAAAGATATTATGTAATGCTCTTATCGACAGCAATCAATTATAATCCAGGATCCTTCGCCCATTTTTGCAAGTGATTACTATCAAGCTAATTTTCCGTGAGTAGCTTTATTTTGATGAGACGCCCAATAATTTCCTGTACGAAACTCTCGATTGTGGTAGCTAACAGAGGTAACAAGGATAAAATTTTTTGATTTGATGGTTCTCAAATATTTATTACGCAATTTGTAGGACAATATGTCTGTTGAATTATATAAATATTAACTAAGTGAAAACAAAAAAATCAGCTGGTTAGTAATCATTTATGATGACCTCGTTATCGATACACATTGGAAAGAGACTCTTTGATCAAACCATAGATTTTGTAGGACAAATATTTTTTCGAATAATTTAGATAATTATCTTGAGATTGAACAAAAAAAAAATTCAGTAGTAGTAATAAATATTTGAGATCCATCAAATCAAAATATTTTATCCTTGTTACCTCTGTTAGCTACCACAATCGAGAGTTTCGTACATGAAATTATTGGGCGTCTCATCAAAATAAAGCTACTCACGGAAAATTAACTTGACAGTAATCAAGTGCAAAAATGGGCGATGGATCCTGAACTATTAATTATTATTTGAATTCTCATTACGAAATGAGCGAAATCTGAATCTCATAATTATGATATTATTATGCTTAAAAATATCTCGATTTTAACAAAAGATAGATAGAACTGCAAGGAATAGATAAAACCGGCCAAGTGCAAGTCGGACTCGCGCACCGAGGGCTCCGAACAAGCCTATTTTTTTTTATATTGTAACCTTAAATTATGGCTATTAGCAATTTTTTTTACCTCTGCTATAAGACGTTGCTTTTAACCAAATTTCAAGACTTGTTGTGAATTTCAAGAATTGAAGTGTTTACGGGTTTTGATTCCCTTGCGAATGTCGATACAATAATGACTGAAAATGTTAAATTATCTATTTAATGGGAGTACCTTATTAATTGGAATATTGTGTATTGCAGTCTGGTGAATGGAAAGGTGTCCGAAGCATCATAACTCCATCGTTCAGTTCGTTACGACTTAAACATATGCTACACCTTATAGAAAATTGTTCAGAGCAAATGGTTGGGCTTTTAAATCAATTTGGTAATTAATTATTTATCTTCTTCTATTCGAATTTGAAACATCAAAATATTTAATAACAATATTTTTCTATTGAGATTAATCTGAATAAAAAAAATTGGTATTACTGTTTTTTTTATATTCTATATTTAAGCTAAATTGGTAATAATGTTGTTATTTAAAGGTAACACTGAAATAGAAATGAAGGAAACCATGGGAAGGTTCACATTAGAAGTAATTGGTGCCTGTGCATTTGGAATTAAATCCGACTCGTTGACTGATGAAAATGCACGTTTTGTCAAGGTTTGTTCATAAGTATTTACCATGGTTCTATTATAGGAGTTGGGCCAGCTTGCACAGGGGAAGATACAACACCTCACAGAAGATCGGCGTAAGGCTTCGATCGGTGAGAGCGGAAGCCAATGGCCCATGTCCTTTTCCTTACTCTTCCCAGTCCTTTCCTTAATTCCTTTTGTCAATCTCTTCTTAATCCCCTTCCCATTAACGTCGGCAATCTATTTGTAGGGTCTGCAAACGAGCTTACGCTCATCAGGCGCCACACAAGCTCCTTTGCCGACGATGACATCAAAAAACAATCAAGATATTAATTCGGTTAAAAACATCTTTCAGGTTGCAGAAAAATACGACCACCTTCCCTGGCCGAAGAGAATAGGTATATTTTTCATCCTTATGTTTATACCTGAAGCACTAAGATTCATAAACATATCATTCTTACACCACGAAACTATCGAAGAACTTGTGAAAATGTTGAAAAAAACGAAAGCGGAAAGAAAATTGTCCAAAACGAAGTAGGTTAAAATATAATTTTTATATTATACCCATATTTCATAGCCAGCAAAATATAGATATTATTTTAACACGAATGTCTGTTTTTAGACATAATGACTTCTTACAATTGCTCCTTGATGCTGCAGAAAAAGAAAGGGAAGAAGTAGGCAACACACAGTCGCAAATACGTAAGTATTCTTTAATGATAACTATTATCCAGGGTTGATAAATCTTTTCAATAAAATATAACATTTTCTAAGAGATTCCTCTAAATATCATAATCATTTTAGATTTGGACGAAGACACAATCGACGCTCAAAGCCTGTTATTCTTTATTGCTGGATATGAAACATCCAGTACGTTACTGTCCTGTGCTATTTTCCTAATGGCCGTCAACCCAGAGTTTCAAGACAAACTCCGCGCCCATGTGGTAGAGATAACAGCTAAAGATAAGGAAATCACTTACGATGTACTCTCACAGCTGGATTATCTCGAAGCATTCTTATTAGGTAAGCTATTGCATCGTATATATCGTAGCGATTTTATCGTATTATGTATAAATTAGTCATATTCTTATCACTGAGGAAGAATCAAAAACAACTAAGCAGTTATAAAACCTCTTATCTACTCGCACCGATTTTCTAAATGATTTCACGGAATATAGGTGAGTAGATTAATGGTTCGATGTAAAAAATATTCAAAAATCCATAAAATTAATGTGCAAGCTAAGATATTGTATTTTTTAGCTTGCACATTAATTTTATGGATGATCTTTAAATTGTACAAATTGAACAAAGACAGCCAACAACACAGAAACACACTTTAGTTCTAATTTTTATCAGACTTAAAGTTTCTTAATATATTTTCTCAGAAACCTTACGAATGTACCCACCAATTGCAAGGATAGACAGAGTCTGTACAAAACCCTATACTTTACCGGGGACATCTGTTAAGATAAATGTGGGTGAAATGATAGCTGTACCACTGTATGGAGTACATATGGACTCAGACCACTATCCTGACCCTGAGGAATTTAAGCCCGAAAGGTTTATACGTGATGGAAAGCTGGAAAAGCCCTCGCATTTGTTCTTAGCCTTTGGGGCCGGACCTAGGAACTGTATCGGTAAGTTATCTTTACAATTTTAGCGTATATAAAATACAAATTAAGTACACCGGGATAATAGTTAGATTGCTCTTTATATAGGTATGCACAGTAAATTTCATGTTGTATTATTCACATGTAATTTTTTTTCAGGATTACGTTTTGCAATGGTTTCCGCGAAACATGCCATGGTAACTGTTTTGAAGAACTTCAAATTTTCAACGTCTTCTAAAACTGAATATCCCATTCGAATTGAAGAAACGGCACCGTTCTTTAAAGCTAAATCGGGACTTTGGGTCAAAGTAGAAAAACTTTAAATTTTGTACATAATATATATATTAATTACCTTTACAATTTTACATCATTCAATTTTTGTAAAAGCCGCTATGAAGAAACCAATGGAATTCCTGTATATATCGTCTACTGGTCTTAGCGGATCTTCTTCGGGACCGAATCGTTGCACCATTAGCCTTCAAACAAGAGTTTATTTTAATTTAGTATATTTTTATGTGGATGTGAAATTTACTTATGTTTTATATTAGTAGTTTTGATAGTAAGTATGATTGTATAGAACCAATTCAAAAAATAGGTCCATAATGCTACTGTAAATGAATGTGAACATGTGAACAATTATTTTCTATATTTTAAATATCGTGCAATGGTAAAAATCCAAGATGGTTCACGCAACGTGTTTTAATAATATAATCGATCACGCTTTTGACATGGAATCAGTTACTCTGAAGTCTGACAAGGATTATAATAAGCAGTAAATCTACTTAACGCATATTATACCATAATCTAATATATAAACTAGCTGACCTTCACAACTTCATCTGCTCTCTATGGAGTTTCCTTCTTAAACCTACGTGTGTTTTCAACTAATTTTTATCTATTAAACTTTCATCTATATTTTTATTCATAGATTCTTTAGGTTTACCTTTCATTATCGTTTAGACCACAATCTGGTAATCCAGGCCCACCACACAAAGGCTCTGCTGGCACTAACCGCAAGCATGGAAACTTGTCTAGAGCCCATTTCACCATTTCCTCATTTTCTTCTAATGTCACTGTACATGTGCTGTACACTAATTTTCCGCCCGATTTTAAAACTTTGACCGCCTGAAAATATTTTTTATTTACGTCTGAGAAGTGATCAATACTGAAGGAAAAACATAGTTAACGCTGTTAACCTTATATTTAGGTCCTGCGAATTCGCAAATATTTATTTGAAGATACGTGAGAAATTGTGATAAAAATGAGTAAGTATGATTGACATGAAAATCGGTGCAGCAGTTTTTTAGTTAGCAGTTTTTTAGACGCGGCGGAGGACTTTGTTTTATGCATATCTAGCTATCCGTCCGTTTGGCCTCTTTGTCTACAACTTATCAAATTACATACTAAAACCATTTTAAATACAAAAAAACCGTATCAAAATCTGTATGAGCGCTGTTTTAAACATCAAATAGTACGGAAAGACACAGCGGGACATGACTTTGCTTTATTCTTTAAACAATACTAATGAGATTGCATAGATATGCTGCTTCATAATACTATATCTGCAAATATGCAAGTGCAAATATTGATCAGAGATATGCAATTCTTGATAGTGCACCAAGGACATACCAAATTTTATATACAAGGAAAATATATGTGTTACAATCAAGTGATAACAAATGTCATTGACTTGATATGAAATCACTTGCACCGATGCAACTAACTCTTACATATTTTGTGATATTTAACTGATAATAAACATCAGCTTCATTACAGAAAGCTAGTTTTATATATTTCGTGACCACATTGTAGATTTGCTCACTTCAAAAATTGTTTGAGTAGCTCATGAAATGGCTAATTATAAGAACAAATCTACAATTTGGCAATGACAAATAGTATATAGGTAAAGTTCCCCAAACTTACCGCTGCTAGCAACTTCCTTTGTATAAATTTGTAAGACTGCAACATTTTTGGTGTCATATTATTGATTAATCTAGGTCGTTGACCTAGTCCACTACAAGGCGCATCTAACAGAACTTTGTCAAAAGTATTGGCGGGAAATGGAGGCCCTTCTGTATCTTTACTTGCAGTTTCTGAATAACAATGTCTAGAGTCAAATGTGAATGCATTTACGCATGTTACACCTTGAACCTCACAGTTTTGTTTTATGAGATCTACCTTTTTCTCTGTCTTGTCTATTGCTGTGATTATTGCCTAGAAATTATAATGTTACTTAATTAACGCAAACACAAAAACAAAATGGTAAACTGTAAATTGATGTCTTAAAATATACTAATAGCAATAACATAATTTTTATTAGTTGTTAGTTTTAAATAGTTGTGCCATTTCATGCGCAGGCAAACTAATTTTTCAGTATTTGATATGTTATTCTGCTTCTTAGCTTAAGAAGACATTGTCAAGTATCATCAAAATACATTGGATTTCGCGCGAAAGAGAAATCAGTGTGTTGATTTCTCTTTCAATCCATATATTTTACAATCATTTGTTTCAATCAAGGATAATAAAGACCTACCCACCTTATCATCAGACATTTCAGCTAAATGCGTTGTTTTATTGCCTGGAGCCGCACACATGTCTAGTATGCGCTCATTGGGCTTCGCATTTACAACCCACCCGCACACAATCGACGGCAGGTTTTGTAAGAGCACCTGCCCTTGTGGAAACAGTGATTCATTTATAACAGGTAACTTGGATGCTGGGAGTAACGTTTGTATACCGATACCACTGGAAATAAGATGATAAAATGTTAAAATATTTATTAAAGTTATAGAATAATGCTTTTTTTTATTATGTGATGAAGCAGATTCTTTGAGATAAGTTATAGAAAAATATAATAAACTAGCTGTGCTCCGTGGTTTTATCTGCAGTGCTCTGAATTTTCGAAAATTTGAAAAGGCTGTTCTGTTCCTCTTTAAAAATAAAGGAATGTTTCCTTTCAGTAAAATTCAGTATATCCAGTATTTATCAGTTGCTATTCAACTGTTATTGAGGGAACAACTATACTTTCTGGAAGCATGCTTTGGTTTATATCTATAATTTTATATTATTCGAAATTATTTTTTTTAACTTTTAAACAGCTTATAGAGGTACATGCCTAGGTTGGATACCTTCATCAAAGAGATCACGCCGCAGTTTCTTAAGGTACCCAGTGCCAACATATTCCTTCTTGCCTTCGTAATCTATTTTTAAACCCCTTTTGCATTTTCCATCAAGATCTGCATAAATATCCACAAGATCATTGAGCTGACAACCTGTAATTAAAAATTAGTTCTCTAAGTTGATCTGTTAGTTAAAAATGGGTAATAATAAAATTGTACAATAATGCAAATAATGCATGTTATAAAAAAATGGTACAAGCTTTAAAACTTAAGACTTCTCAAGTAAAGTAATTCATTTGAAAAGAACATACCAAATATGAAGGGTTTTTAAAACTCACTTGATTGTAATCCAAGTACTCCGGGAGCAAAAACGTGAGAACCTCTTAAAACCACAGCTCCACATGATGCATCCACCATCACTTTAGAATTATCTCGCTTAACAACTACATTGTCTGACCAAGGCTTCACGATTAAACAATCGCTTTTTAAAAAGTAATATTCAGGTAAAGTAGAGGTGTTCAGTTCTTCGCTTTGCTGAAACATTATTTCAATAAATTTTATAAAGTATTGATTCATTAAATAATGATTAGTTAAATTCATTTAATTCCATACTCACGTCAACAAATATACTTTGTAGATTTTGAATATCAAAAACTTTAAGTTTGTTTACGCGAAAGCACGTATGATTTGGAGTTTTTTCAAGCCAATTCTGAATTAAATTGAGCAGCTTCATGACCATGTTTTATTAATTTTAAAATTAAAATCTATTGAAGTCAGGATCTATAGAATTTAGGATAAAAATAATTTATTAAGCTCGAACCTAAGGATCGAACTACAGATCGAGCCGATTCAGATTTCAGATGACAAAAATTTGACAGAAATTCTGTAAACAGTGTAAACTTCTTCTTCTTCTTTTTATCAAATGGCAACTCCCGATCCCAGTGAGGACGGATTCTGCCAATGTCAAGTTTTGAATGAATGGTCAGTTTAAGTCAAGAAGCTTATATCTAATACACTGGAGATTTCGGTATGAACATTTGACGTGTAACAAGAAAATATTGCCCAGTTGTGGTGTTTTATCACTTTCACACCTAACTTGGTATTGCCACTGTTAATACGAAGTTTTCCCAAGGCTACTATGTATGCTGTAATATTCTGTGCAAAAGGTTAGTTTTTGTACATGAGTTTGTTGATAAATTGCCAACAACGTCATTCAGAAGCATTGTTGGATGAGACAATTATTATTTATGCTAAATAAAATAAGTATCTGAACCAATTATTAAAAAGCGATACTCCCTGATTATGGGTAGTTACCATAATAAAATTGTAGCAACTCTCACTTTGACAATATGGCATAAGTGTAAAAAAAATTGCGTCGCTTCGAATATTTAAGTTAATATTGTTGCGTATTTAATAAATATTTTCCGAATATAAATAATGTATTGCATTGTGAAAAATTGCAGAAGTTTTTGGACACCAAATTCTGGCCTATAATTTCACAGGCAAGTGTATATTTACGTTATTTACAATATTCCTCAATACTCATGCATTTACCTGTTTAGAATCATTTTAATGGCAAAAATCGTCAAATTTATCATCATTTTACTAAGCAATCATGTTAAATAAGTTCTTTTCCTAATACTTTCATCATTTTTCAACAAGTTTTCAACAAACAAATTTAACAAGTAAGGTAACCATGATGATGGGTTTTTACGGATAGCGACGATAATATATTGCTAAACAATATTATGATGAACATTTAGAACACCATTTTAAAATTTTTTATACTAGTAATGAAACAACACACGACATCGGTATTGCACTCACATATTGTGGTTTGTTCTTTTTTACATTGAAATATTTTATACTTTTTAACCTAATATTTTTTTGTTTTACGTATTTCAGCTTTCCAAAAAATGAAGTAAAAAGAAATATAATTATGTGCCTATCAAGGGTAAAATTACTGAGGATTACGACCCAGAAAAAAAATACTGCTATAAACAGTTTTTATTTGATGTTTTTGGCTTGAAGTTGACCCGTCGAAGCAACGCGTTTAAAAAGAAGATCTGAGTAACTTACAATTTGGTAAACAGCATCTGATGCAAAACACAACTTTCCTCTATTTACAAAGGATGTTAATGATGTATATCGGTTAATATCCAAGCTTTGTAGCCAAAAGTTATCAAGCGTTATTTAAAACTATAATTCTCTACCAATTAAAATTGTATGTCGTATAAAGGTGATAATTCTTGTAAGTTGACCAGTAATTATAATAAAAATACAGTTAAAAATATATGTCGTTATTATTTATAGACCATGATTTTTAGTTTTTTCTATTTCAAAAAATCCTGAATATACAAACCAGTGTGGTCACCCACAGAAAGAGACAAAAAACAACACTGACGTCATTCAAGGTTATATTTTCTTGTGACAAGTTAATGGTCATAGTGCAATCTCCAGTGTATTAGATATAAGCTTCTTGGTTTAAGTTAATGCTCATGTTAAGCGTGCTCTGTTCTGAGGAAAAATCACAGTTGAGATGATTCACTTTTTATTTACTCATAGACTTCTATGGAGCTGTATAAACAATAAACCACACACATGGATGTGACACTTTGCAACTGTCAAAACTACCTGTAAGCACAGATTAAATAGTTACTTTTGGTTACTATCAAGAAGCTTATATCTAATACACTGGAGATTTCAGTATGAACATTAACTTGTAACAAGAAAATATGACCTTGAATGACGCCTGTATGTTTTTCAATCTGACATCTTCAATGTTCATACTGAAATCTCCAGTGTATTAGATATAAGCTTCTTGGTTACTATATTAACTACAGATTACTAAATATGTATAGACACAGACAGACATATTTTTTCCTTAATTTTTCCTAACTTTCGACCTACGTCGAATTTCGGAACAGCTCGCTGTCGCGTCGTAACTATAAAATATATTATTTTCTTGTAAATTTGCCCGCATCGAATCGGTCGAATCTAGCCATACCCCAAATGAGCGAGGTTTCCTAACAGAATTCTAAAATTTGTTTCTCTCATGCACTGCAATATCAAAATAAAATAAGTGAATCAGCTAAACGATATGCGTCGGCAAGCCTAACCAAATTATCTGAATTTATGTATTATAAAAGAACAAAATCTGCCTTCAAATGGTCAGAACAGAAAATTTTTTACGATTTAATGTTCCAACCTGAATGCAGTAGCTTTCAAATAAAAAAGAATCATTATAATCGGTTCCCCCAGTCGAAAGTTTTAGGTTAACAAACAAAAAAAATGCAGTTGAACTGAGAACCTGCCCCCTTTTTTCGATTTCGTTAAAAAAACAATAGCACGTCTATCTATTTAAATTTACTTAACATGCAATAATACCTATCTAATATTATACCCACCCATATTTTCATTACCTACAGCTTTGCTGCAAATTTGTCGTGAGCACTTCTTAATGGAAGTCTATAAAGCCTTTTAAAGGCTTATTAGACCACCCAATTTTTAGGGACCCTAACCCTAACTAAGAGTGGTGTAATAAGACTTAGGGTCTAGGGAGTTAGTGTCCCGATTTAGGGCGATCGGGTCTGCCCGATCTGCCTAGCTCCCTAAGCGCCCTGCAGATTGGGTAATGTAATAACGTTTAGGGCGGTTAGGGAGCTCAGTTGCCGCGCGACTAGTACGTGGAGTGGCTGCTTTTGTATGTAAGGTGTCACCAAACTCAACAAGTGTTCAAATTGTTCTGCACCTACTCTAATTAATTCATTAAAAGTTAAAACTCCCGGTTCAAGCACGCTTAGTATTTGCATATTTGAAAGCTTTTCACGTAACCGCAAATACTCTTTCACCCAGATCTTTCTCTTCTTTCTTTTTTTAATACCTATTTGTTATTGCGACAACGGTTGC
This sequence comes from Colias behrii, assembly GCA_029959065.1. Lineage (NCBI taxonomy): Eukaryota > Metazoa > Arthropoda > Insecta > Lepidoptera > Pieridae > Colias > Colias behrii. The sequence goes on from JARWMC010000013.1 coordinate 5,946,876, forward strand.
CACTGCTACAGCAACTTTTTGAAGTTTCGATACTGACGACGGCATAATGTTAAATGCAACAATACGTTTATCTCTCTAGACATTCGCGTATAAACTGAGTTAGGGCCCAATTCGCAGAGAAGTGTAATAAGCGCCACACTAACTAGGGTACACGCCCACCCTGGATGCAGGGCCCTTAATATCGGGTAGTGTAATAAGCCTTTATTGACTATTTTTATAACTGGCCATTTTCTCTACGATACGTGGCATAGGCACGAATAACTTCCACGTTCGCCGCCATTTTGACACTCAGCGAATAGTAGTGACTTCATTGAATTGAAGAATTTTTCATTAAATAACGTTTATAAGTGTGCAAAAATGTGAGTACAACTTTGATTTGTTCCATTTAGTGCAAATTTGTTATATTTTGATAGATTAAATTCAAATTAACAAAATTAAAATCTCTGGGTTGTGACCGCAACAGAATACCAACAGCGATGTCGGCTAATCTTTGTTAATCAAAGCTTTATTTTACTAGAGCTATTCTATAAAAAAGTGTGTGCTGTAAATAAAAATGTGGTTTTGATAATGCATTAAATTCAAATGAGCTTTATGCGTAATAAATGTTATTATACGCCTTATTCTAGATTTGACTTGCCATGTCATTATCATTGATTACCTATAGTAACGTTGTGTAGCTGATGAGTCAGAGTGAATGTCTTTTCTAATAACTCTAAAAATTAACTTTTCAGAATATATTTAAGTCAGCAAAATGGGGAATATGTTTGCAAATTTATTTAAGGGCCTATTTGGCAAAAAGGAAATGAGAATATTGATGGTTGGACTTGATGCAGCTGGTAAAACCACAATTCTATATAAACTCAAATTAGGAGAAATTGTTACAACTATTCCTACTATTGGTAAGTTTTTTTTATATTAAACTATATAAAACAAATAATTAAATCTTGTGATTTAATAAATTGCATGTGGCAATTGCTTTCATTTCATTTTGATTCAAGCGCATATTTTTAAACACTTTCTAGTGACTAATTTTTTCCTAAATATTAGGTAGTAAGTTTTTTGGTTAGATCCAGTAGTAGTTTTGAGTTAATATTGTTTCTTTTAGACTTTTATGTAATGAAAAATATTAAATATAAATATGTAGGTCGAGAATAATGATTAATAAAGGTAGAGTGGATGGCCTCAAAACCTATAAAGTTATGTCATAGTAGACAATTTATTTACCCAAGTATTGTTTTGAAGTGTAAAGGTTGCACATTGCAGCAGACATATTATGTTTATATGAACTGTATGAGAAGGAAGTTCATAGAAAAAATTTCTTACACATCATTTCATTTTAATAATATTGATTTTTGACAATGGCTGTCTGTATGAGGGAAGTAGGCATTTGCTTCATTGAATTTAAAGTTTCAAAGGAAAGGCAACTAAATGAAATCTTATTATCAAGTTGTGAAATTGAACCTATAACTTATTTTCTTAAATTTCATACAATTTAAACTGTTTGTTCAACTATAAATTACTGTTTTTTTGTGTCATAGGTGGGGAAGTTGAGTCAGACTTTATAAATACTATAAGTTTGTACATTTTTTATGTCAAAATATAATCAGATAAAATTAATCTTTAATCAAATACACAATTTGGTAGATTTTTAGATCTTATTTATTAATTAAGTTTAAGTTTATAAAGAATTATACAACTTTTTCAAGCCTTTGGAAGTATTTTAATTTAGCTTTTTAATTTTATATTAGAAATAAATTTATTCAGTTCACAACACAAACTTACATTAAGATGAGAATGAGTGTGGGTTGTTATTTTACTGTTGCCTGGATATATTTTATTAGAGCTGTTCTTTTCAGGATAATAAGGTTAAATTCCATTAATACAATTTTCTTCATTGGATTTATTTAGATTTAGACATTCAAGTGTCAACAAATTAGAAAAAATACATTAATTTAGTTAAGTATTTACTATAACAATGTTTATACCAATTGTTTACAGGCTTTAATGTGGAGACAGTAGAATACAAAAACATCAGTTTCACTGTATGGGACGTCGGTGGTCAGGACAAAATCAGACCACTGTGGAGGCATTACTTCCAAAACACACAGGTTAGTATTATTGTATGCAAAACACGCACATATTATATACACTTGGTTGGCACTGATATAATCTTTGGGAATTTATAATTGAGTTTGTTTCCATACACAAATTAATGTATTAACTGGGCGACTACAATAAATTTATGTAGTATAAATTTAATCACCACTATTTCAGTTTTATGCACACATCAATAAAAAATTCTCTTTACTAACACTATTAATAATACGAGACATGTTTCAAGGTTGAAATAAAAATGAAAGTGTGCATTGACAATACAACATATTAATATTGCTTTAAATTTCCAGGGTCTCATCTTTGTAGTAGACAGTAATGACCGAGAACGTATCGGCGAAGCGCGCGAGGAGCTAATGCGAATGTTAAGTGAAGACGAGCTGCGGGATGCGGTGCTCTTGATCTTTGCAAACAAACAGGTAAGATAAATTTTGCTTGATTTATTATATTCCAGGGTTGGGAGTTGGGACATTAAAATTGTTGTTGTTTGTGTTCAGAATTTAGGAGACAGAAATACAAAATAAAAAACATACTAATCATACCCATTTTCAATTTTTCTTAGCATTGCATATTTATTATGTGTATATATTTTGCAATTTGACTACTATACTATATACTAATGAGTCATATTTCTTAGTATTAAATTCATCAAGACTGATAATGATAACATTATTCATAAATCTATATAATACAACAACAATAAATACATCATAATTATTAATTACTTATTAAAACTATTCAAAGATAAAGAATATTGCAAATATTATACTTCTCTGTCAATACAAAAAAAAAAAATGTATGCAAAAAATATCTAGGATTATATAAATTGTATATTTAAATGCTTTTGTAATATACAATTTAAATAATCCTAAATTTTAGATTTAATTTTAATATTATCTGTGTATTTTTTATTCATTTTACTTTTAAATTACTTATCACATATTTTCTTGTATTTATTTCCATTATGTTTCTGTGTTTTGATTATGTGTGGTCTCATTAATTCTTTGTTCTTTTGTACTCTGTCCTACTTTGTATAAAGCTCTTTTGTACTCTGTCCTACTTTGTATAAATGGATAATGCCAATGTTTTTATTCACTAGTGTAGTAAGTAGGAAATTATGTGATATCATAAAGTTTTACAAGTTCAGTGATAACTACTGTGACATACATTATTTTATGGCTTTATAAATACTGTGATGATAGGTATATAATCAAATTATAGTATATTAATTTATTTTTACACTTTTATGCATAAAATACACGATTTGTGTATTTATATTATTATGCTTATTGTTTTTATAATGAAAATGTAAAGTAAATATTTTTATGAAACACAAAAAATACTTTAATAATATTTGTGTATGCACAAATATGCACAAATATATTTGATAAAATAAATTAATTGCACATTTAAATTTATTATAAAGGTGTGTAAACACAACTCACACAATTTGAATAAAATCTCTTACTCTTTTATAGACACTACTCATGTCAGTAAATAAAAGTTTATATTACCTTGTTCATCCTTATATTACATATTTATAGAACTATTTAATATGGGAATAAACTAAGCTTAGTATATATCATTCCGTTGCATAATTCCCAAAAAAGCTTTGCTAATTTTCGATCAAAATGTAGTTTTATGAAATAACTATAGTTATACAAATGATTACATGCATGTGCGTGCCGTGACAGGACCTGCCGAACGCCATGAACGCGGCGGAGATCACGGACAAGCTGGGGCTGCACTCGCTGCGCAACCGCAACTGGTACATCCAGGCGACCTGCGCCACGTCCGGCGACGGGCTCTACGAGGGCCTCGACTGGCTCTCCAACCAGCTGAAGAACGCCAACCGCTAACCGCTAACGTGCGCCCGCATCTGATCACTGAGAGACTATGGTTTAAGATATGTTCACTTTATTTGCTATAAATACAACGTATTATGTGCGGAATCCATGTAACGTCGCGCCAACCGCCGACCGAGCGCCCCGCCCCCGCCGGCCCGCTCGGTCGCCGCTGACGCCGAACAAATAGATCGTAAAGCGACCTCTCTTTTCTTTTCACCCGTAACGAACGTGTACATTAATTACGCATCGTGATGTGGATAGGTATTCAGACGACTCGTGATAGTGTGGATCGCAGCATAACATGTTTTATAAGTATACTATAATAATGTGGAATAAGTTGTCGTAATAAAGTATTTAAAGTTAATTGAAATCTATGATTTTGATTTATTAGCGTTAGCGCATAAGGTAGGTTGGAGACCCGAGCTGTGTCGAGTGGCGCTCGTCAGCAGCTCATCGCGATAGGCGACTCTCGCAGTAGCATCCGCCTTCGACCTATTCACATCGCTTTGTGACTATTTAGATTAATATTCTCCAGTTTGATTGTACGGTGATGTAAAACACCAGTTTTGTGCATATTCCAATTTATTATTTGATCGACGTATTGTATGATGATAGTTTATTTTTTATGGAAGTTAACTAGGTAGATTAAGCTGTTATGTAATTTACATTCGAAACCTGTTTGGCGATCTTCGTTATCGAATCGATCGTCGTCGCGGACCGCATTTATAGTTGACTTCTCATGACGAACCGATTATAATATTTAATTTAGGTGTATTATGTATTAGACGATCACAGTGTCATTTGGAGAAGTGTTTCTGTGTACAGGGAAGCAGTGCTCAGAATTCTCAATGGTACTTTGCTCTTACACAATTAATTATAACTTAGCATTTTTATAATAATTTAGAAGAGATTGTTAAAACACAATTCAAGGATATAATTATGAGGCAAGTGTGGTAAAGAGATTTCTTTTTATTTTTATGGATATCAAAAGGTTTACTGAAAGCAAAATGTGACATTCCGGTTTGTCTTAACGCTGTATTATGGAATAAAATATCCTCACCAAATTTCGTTTTTCTAAATCTCCTTATTTTTAAATTGATTTCTGAATTTTTTTATAACCTTCGAAGAGACTAATGATATATTGTAAGAGCAAGTTGTATTACAATTTTAATTATTTATTGTCTGTAATCAACTAATTTACACTTAAACTATAACATGATCTTAGTACAATTAACCTTAACGCAATAATTAATGAATATACTAATTATGTAAATTGTAATATTAATACGATCCTAAATAAACATTCTGCTACAAACTACACCTTATATGCTGTCAATAAAATCCTTTGGTAAAATTCTTCAGTAGAAAGTGGGTAAATTTACTGGATGCTATTTAAGATATGATGCATACAAATGTAATAATAGTTGCCCTAATAATGCCTCATTGGGAAGTATTAACGATTTTATTTCCTGAAAGCTGGGACTTATAAGTAAGTATAAAAAGCAGATTTTGATGTGATAAAATATGTATATGATTAATAGAGATAGTACAAAGATTATGTACAAAAACTCGTCTGCGATATTATGAGAAAAAAATCTTGTTTTGGCACGACAGTGTTACAAAGTTTATTTAACATCATTATCTCAAGAAAATGGGAAATGATCTTGAAAAATCCATACAATTAGTTCAAAATTAAAAATTTATTCTGTTATTTTATGCAGAAGTTGTCACCTGATGATGTGCAAACAATCAGTTGTATAGTTATAATAGGATTGAATAGATCTTTAGTATTCAAATTTCATTAGAATAAGTTGTTTCACTACATCAATCACATGAACTAGCAGGGGAAAAACAATTTTTTTCAGAAATTAACTTGAGACATTAGTTGTACTTGTAAGTTGGTATAAATAAAAATGGAGATTCACAAAGTGTTTGCATTTAAACTATTTCACTACAATGGCAGAGCAAGCAAACGAGCTAGATGTTTAGTGGTCACCACCACTAAAACTAGTAACACTGGTGGCGGTATATACTATATTTATATACGAACAATTGAAATGAAATGGATGATATTTAAGCATCGCTCCCAAAAACGACGGAGGTTCTGATATCACAGATTTATTATATGGTTAGTATTACATATTATTAGCAGCAGGAGATCCAACAAACTATAAGGAAAGTGCCTACACGAAAAGTAACTTCTGAATAATTGTAGTCCTTTCAGTGTAATAGTGTTTTGTGTGTGAATTTTAGGACAGGAAAGTTCTTGGGAGAAAAGGAATATATTCTAAGTAGGTATAGCAATGATCTACTACTACTCTAGGAAGCTACTATTGTAAATTGTAATCTGGTTTATTAAAGTTAAATGCCATGTTACTTTACAGTTCTGATTCCGAATTCCGAATCTGAATTCCGTCAAGTAACTCAATAGGTACTGAAGAATTTTTTTTAAGATTAAAAATATCTAAACGCTACTTTATTATGCTTTGCTCTATTGAAAGATGACTTACACACTAGAAAAATTTATTATTCGTACAAAAATGAATTATACCTAGTGCACACTAAAAGTTTTGCGTTTCTGGCCACCCATAAATGTTTATATTACGAATGTTATATTTTTTTAACATATGAAGTCTCATAAGTTGAGGAAAAAAAAATTTGGCGGGAAACGCTTGTCAATTTTTTTTTTATCTCAAGTTGAAGTTCGTTGTCCGTAGCAAAAACGGAACTAACACGAAACAATTTTAGGGCGATGATTTTTGATGATTTTAAAAGTTCGCTTTCTCCGAAAGTTTGCACTGCTCGCCTTTAAAATACTTTTGGGAGGGAAGCACCTCATTTGAGCACATTAAGGCATTGATATGCTGAATTTTATCGCGGCCGTGTTTCTCTCTATGATGAAATTCGTGAAGGTCGACCCTCAACTGCGATCACGGAGGAAAATATGGCTACCGTCAGACGACTAATTTAAGAAAATAGCCATATCACTTATTAGAAGATTCGAGGACATTTGGGGATTGGTATGAGCCAAATTCAGAATATTTTACATGAACATTTCAAAGTTAGGAAGCTTGGTTGCCGGTGGATTGCTCCCAAACTCACTCCAGGACAAAAACGACATCGAGTAGATCGGTGTTAAGAAATGCTATTAAAGTACAATTACGGACATTCTAATGCCGTGTATAATATCGTGACAGGATATGTAATATGAATACATGGTTATATTCCAGAAAGAAAACACCAATATTCTTTGTGGGTGTTTGAAAGTGACAGCAAACCAACCAAATTGAGGCAGGCGATAAGGGTCGGCAAACAAATGATTGCATTATTTTTCTCTAAGACGAATCCTGTCTACACTATCCCACTTGAGTAACAAAAGACTGTTAATGCCGAGTGGTACACCACTATTTGTTTGCCCAATGTCTTAGAAAAAATAAGAGAAAAGCGACCTAGAAGTCGCATCTTGTTGCACTATGACAGTGCTTCGGCGCACACCGCGAACAAAACAAAGTCATTTTTGGCTTCTGAAAACATAGAGCACGTGACTCATGCCGCACGCAGTCCTAACCTAGCACCTTGCGATTTCTTCCTTTTCCCAAAAATCTATGATTCAATGAGTGGTTCGACATTTACGTGGCCCGAAGAGGCAGTGGTTGCTTTCAAACAGCACGCAGAAAACATACCCTCGGACCAATCGTCCTCATGTTTCCAGAAATTATTTGAACGGATGAAAAAGTGTTTTAATTGTAACGGAGAATACTTTAAAAAGTAGTAAATATAATATTAGACAAATCAATTGTTTTATTTATTAGTTACGCAAAACTTTCAGTGTGGCCCACGTACTGAGGCATAATACATAATAAATATATTAAAATGACCTCGAACATAAAATAAAATGAAGGGATAATAATCAGGTAAAAATTTTACCGTAAAATTTGGTTTTATCAAACCTATCGGTGGCACATAATGTTCAATCCAAGTTCTGAAATAAATCTAGTTGAATGTACAAAATGATTCATTAAACAGGTATCTGTACTATCTTAGGAACTACTGGACTGATTTCAAAAATGCTTTCACCGTTGGATATTTACGTGATCCCTGAGTACTAATATTAAAGACTAATATACTATTTTATTCATTGTGGCTATATATTTCACGAAGACGAAGACGGTGCGGATCACTAGGACCTACCTACCTACCTACTTATATTATTTAACTTAAATCATATGCTACTGCTATGCACAACAAATTACATATCACGCATCAATATGAAATTTATTTTTCGCTGATATAAAATAACGTAGACCGTAGACTAATATAGTATTACATCACTATTACATTAATTTTGTGCCAGGCGGAAATTTCGTCAATAATAATAATTATTATTATTTTCCCGGCTTGTTTAAGAAATGGTTTAGAATTTAGATAGAAAGAAAGAAAATACATTTATTTGTACCGTTAACATATAAATACAGTTGTATAATGTGTATATAACAAGAAAATAAAATTATCTTTACTACCTAAATTTGAGAATCTTAGTCTACTTGATAAGTTGAAAATGGCGTAAACTAGAGATAAGGCTCTTAAAAATACGTGCGATAGCTCATTTGATTCGGAATGACGTCTAGAAAAATGTATCGGAAATGTTTATTAGCACACAAAAAATTGCAAAAGTTATAGGCAAATTAAGTTTCAAAAAAATAGGTATTTCGTTTATTGTTAATAACTCCGAAATTATTAACATTTCAGAAATTTTGAAAAAAGATTCTTAAAGAGGAGGAAATTTCCAACGAAAAACTTGCGACTCCCGGAATTCTATCTCCATTATTTATAATTTTAATTTAACGCTGAAAATAGGCCTCCGCACGGCATTTTTAGATAGCGCGCGCGGCTTCAAAACCGAGCACGTCACACTAATTATTTTTTTTAAGGTATTAAATATTAATTTAAAAATTTAAAAAAATTATGGTGTATTCCGAACACTTCAAAGAATTTGCTCCCGTTGGAAATTTTACTTAAAGTTAATTTTTCAACAAATTAGACAAATGTTAACTAACGAAATTTTTTCGAACTTCCGTCCTTATTGCACATTAAAAAAAATGTTTAAATAATTGTCGGTAAAATTTTTAATTAGTGTGACGTGCTCGGTTTTTAAGCCGCGCGCGCTAACAAAAAATGCCGCGCGGAGGGCTATTTTCAGCGTTAAATTAAAATTATAAATAATGGAGATAGAATTCCGGGAGTCGGGAGTTTTTCGTTGGAAATTTCCTCCTCTTTAAGAATCTTTTTTCAAAATTTCTGAAATGTTAATAATTTCGGAGTTATTAACAATAAACGAAATACCTATTTTTTTGAAACTTAATTTGCCTATAACTTTTGCAATTTTTTGTGTGCTAATAAACATTTCCGATACATTTTTCTAGACGTCATTCCGAATCAAATGAGCTATCGCACGTATTTTTAAGAGCCTTATTCCTAGTTTACGCCATTTTCAACTTATCAAGTAGACTATCTAAGAACATTTACGAAACTAAGATTCTCCACTGATTGCAGATCGTTTACAGATTTTTTTTATTTGATTTTTGAGATAGATATATCATAAATCATTGACATTGTCTGCTGCTACTCCGGGAGGTGCACAGTGGTTAATTCTGTAAAAAAATGTTCTTATGTGTATTACACATAGTGTACCTAAAACAAAGTCGCTTTCTCTATCCCCTTTATTCCCGTGTATGCTTAAATCTTTAAAACTACACAACAGATATTGATGCGATTTTTTTTATAAAGAGTGATTCTCGAGGATGGTTTTAGTATATAATTTACTAGCTTCGCTCCACAGTTTCACCCGCGTGGCTCCGTGGTTGGTCTTAGCGTGATGATATATTATAGCCTATAGCCTTCCTCGATGAATGGGCTATCTAACACCGAAATAATTTTTCAAATTGGAGCAGTAGTTTCTGAGATTAGCGCGTTCAAACAAACAAACAAACGCTTCAACTTTATAATATTAGTATAGATTAAGTTTTAGAAAAAAGCGGGCGAAGCCGCAGGCGGAAAGCTAGTAATCGAATAAAGTAAAAAAAGGCGAGGCGAGGAAGTGCGAGGCTGTGTAAAATTGAAAAACATTTTTCAGTGTGTTAGCAAACACTGAAGAGTGAAGAGATGCCTTAGTCGTATGCTAGAAAAAGTATCAGTCTTTACAATTTTAGCTTGAATAAATAAAATAACTGCAATGAATACCTACCGGATAAACATTTATAAATAATTAATCAACCGTATTAGGTGGTATTACTGTGGTATTAGTCTACAATCTATCTAAGTAAATTTATGTGTCTATTACAATTTCGATATAGGTACATACCTACCTCTAGGTATTAATATTTTTCTTGGTCTTGTTTATTTCAAAACTAACTGTAGCGGCAGACGTTGTTGGGTTGGGGATAAGTATCTTTTTCCGAAACTTATGTTTTAAGAAATATGTTATTTTCTACTCCAAAACAGGAGTAACACGAATAAAATAATATAACGCGGTCGTTCGTATCGAAATATAAACGTGAAATTTTAGGTGGTGTTGCATTTCAATTTACAAAAGCTTTGTAAAATAAAAAAAAAAATTAGTAGAACAAACAGAATCGTTTTTAGTAACTACATATTTAGTAATCTGTGTGTTAACATCAAGAAGCTTATATCATAAATATGAAAAAAAAAAAAATTAGAGCCTTGATTATCTAAATATACTTAAGCATCATAATATAGAATGTATTATAAATATGCTAACCTCAGAAACTACGGGCACGATCTAAAAAATATTTTGAAGGCTGCAATATCACAGTTTTAGCTTCCTTAGATTAATGTGGGTGAAACCAAGTGATTTAAAGGTTTCAATTCAATATTAAAATGAATACCTAAAATAGATACTCCTCCTTGGTGCAGTGGTTAACGCGCAAGCGTAGAACCGAAGGGTCTTCGTACGATTCCCGGCTGATCCGTCCGTAAAGAAAATCGATCAGAGAAAAATTTGTATAATGCATCTGCCCCATACCCCACATGGACCTCCTAACTCAAGTAATGTGTTAATTTCTGCTCATTGTTTTATTAATCACTCTACAGTCTATATTATGATCTACAGATTTAGGTACTGTTTGTTTAATCTGTGACCATGAGCGTATCCAAGAAGCTTATATCTAATACACTGGAGATTGCGCTATGAACGTTGGCTTGTCACGGGAAGGTGTGACCTTGAATGACGCCTGGTTGTTCTTTTGTCCCTTTCACACCAACTTGCCGAGTTAGGTGAGGTTTCAACTTGTTGAAAACGCAATTTTGCTAGACTGCAGCCTTAATTTAAGACAAAAAAGAAAAACATGAATATTCCCCATTATCATTTACATTTTGTTTTTAGCATTAAATTGTAAAAGTTTTTTCCTTTACATTCCACAGGAATCTTCAGATCTTCTTCAGATGAACCTAACAGAAATTTACATACGAGTTTAAACAATTTAATATTTTATCTTAAAAATAATTTGTAGAAAACATTGTCATAACAAATTGTAGAGTCTTTAGAATCATGGTTTAATCAATTTATTCAAACGGTGAATATAAATTCATAATTCATTATTTATATCTATATAGTAATGGTTGAACGTGAATCACTTAGACGTTTTGATTATTTCATTATCAGGTACAGCATCAAATAGAGCTATTATTGGAGCAATACTTTATAAACGACCACACCAAATACAATCTCTATACATCATGCCTGCGAACTTGCAGTTATTCATCTTCGGCCCTTTTTGTTTCGCTTCTAGTCTTCTAAAATTAATTTCAACAACCCTATCTCCAAATGATATAGTGTTCCCAGCTTAAGAAATATTACCCTGGCACTTGCTCGCGACACGCTGGCGCTATCCTGCCTCAATGCTTATTAATCTCACAGAAATTATACCTCTGTTGTTTCGATCCACTAATTTAATTTTGTACATACTCGGGGATGATGTATGCTCTTGGAAATTGTTGGCAGTCGATATTCAGATGGTTGATAAATTATCTCTACGTGTAGGATACCTACCGCATATTTTACACGAATTTATCGCTTTAGGTACCTACACCGTACAGTGCGCGTTTATTGTTCGACGAAATTGAAATTATGCGATGATTGATTTATCGAGCGTATGTGATGTAAATTGAAATAGAGCAGTATAAAAACTAAATAGAACACAATGAATGATGTTAGAGTAGATCAAAATCTTTATATCTATTCACATTTACTAAAATTTTGGAAAATCTAGTGAACCATCCTACTATTGACCAAATAAGGATTTCACTTTGATTTCCTGCATAATTTTGATAAACAAAGCAATGTCGGAGGTGTGTAACAAAATGGCGTAATAATACTTGTTTATGTACTTAATATTATCGAATTCAATTATTTAGATGTTTTAGATCAGTCAATCTTCTATTCAATGAATATAGCTATAATTTAAAATCCTCAAAATAAAAACACAATTTAATATAGAGATTTTCTAAGAAACTACAGATATTACTTTAAGATTAGAGCTTAATTTGTAGATATTACTTTTAGATAAAAGCTTAAAAGTATAGATTATTTTATTAACAAAATATATACGATTTCAAAATCACACAAAAAATACATTCCTGAATTTATTTATAAGTAATTGCGTTCATCCGTACTCAATTTGTGTTATCGATGCTAAGATCTTTTGAAAAGCCATTATACCTTTTTTCCACATGCATATACATAATCCGATCGCATCCTTTAATAAACATGTAGGTAAACTAAATAAAAATATTGTCTCATTAATTAAGGGCATCAATATATTTTTTTGGGTTAACTAACAATATATGAATTCAATTATTTTTCAAGATTCGAGGAAACGGAATCAACATACACACACTAAGCTTAATATCCGTAAGAGAATTCACACTCGATTCTCGAAAGTCGACAGTCGACACAGAAAATGCGACCTAAACATTAGTATTATTTACCTCTAAATTGACTGACTAACAAATTGTCATACGCCCAGCGACCAAACGGCTGAAGATAGGGACACATTTTTGGATCTATTTCGTGGTGTGGTAGGTGAACAATAAGGTGTTTTGAATAAGAATAATTCGAATAACGAATTACACACGAAAAAAGAAATAGCTGAGGCTTCTATGTTACATGAACTGCAAGAAAAATGAGTGTAGTACAGTTAGTTACCCCACTATTCACTTTTGTTTACGTTACACGTTCTACAACTCAAAAAAATATGGGCACTACAAAAAAAAGTTTCAAAAAATATTAGACAGAATAAAGTGAGTGTTATAAAAAAGTTTTCAAGGTAAAGAAGATGCGAAATTTTACTTTCTAAAAAAATCGAAGTAACTTTTGCCCTAAAGTGGATAGTTTCCGAAATATCGGCGTAAGACTTTTCTACGCCTAATGCCATCGCAAATGCCATGCAAATACCATCGCAAATGCCATCGAAAATGCCATAGCAAATGCCATAGCAAATGCCATCGCAAATGCCAGCGCAAATGCCATCGCAAATGCCATCGCAAATGCCATCGCAAATGCCATCGCAAATGCCATGCAAATACCATCGCAAATGCCATCGAAAATGCCATAGCAAATGCCATCGCAAATGCCATCGCAAATGCCATCGCAAATGACCTCAAATGCCGGGGGCACACCCTGAGCCCATGGCTAGATACGCCCAAGAAGCTTATATCTAATACACTGGAGATTGCGCTATGAACGTTGGCTTGTCACGGGAAGGTGTGACCTTGAATGACGCCTGGTTGTTCTTTTGTCCCTTTCACACCAACTTGCCGAGTTAGGTGTGAAAGGGACAAAAGAACAACCAGGCGTCATTCAAGGTCGTGCCTTCCCGTGACAAGCCAACGTTCATAGCGCAATCTCCAGTGTATTAGATATAAGCTTCTTGGGCGTATCTAGCCATGGGCTCAGGGTGTGCCCCCGGCATTTGAGGTCATTTGCGATGGCATTTGCGATGGCATTTGCGATGGCATTTGCGATGGCATTTGCGATGGCATTTGCGATGGCATTTGCGATGGCATTTGCGATGACATTTGCGATGGCATTTGCGATGGCATTTGCGATGGCATTTGCGATGGCATTTGCGCTGGCATTTGCGATGGCATTTGCTATGGCATTTGCTATGGCATTTTCGATGGCATTTGCGATGGTATTTGCATGGCATTTGCGATGGCATTAGGCGTAGAAAAGTCTTACGCCGATATTTCGGAAACTATCCACTTTAGGGCAAAAGTTACTTCGATTTTTTTAGAAAGTAAAATTTCGCATCTTCTTTACCTTGAAAACTTTTTTATAACACTCACTTTATTCTGTCTAATATTTTTTGAAACTTTTTTTTGTAGTGCCCATATTTTTTTGAGTTGTAGAACGTGTAACGTAAACAAAAGTGAATAGTGGGGTAACTAACTGTACTACACTCATTTTTCTTGCAGTTCATGTAACATAGAAGCCTCAGCTATTTCTTTTTTCGTGTGTAATTCGTTATTCGAATTATTCTTATTCAAAACACCTTATTGTTCACCTACCACACCACGAAATAGATCCAAAAATGTGTCCCTATCTTCAGCCGTTTGGTCGCTGGGCGTATGACAATTTGTTAGTCAGTCAATTTAGAGGTAAATAATACTAATGTTTAGGTCGCATTTTCTGTGTCGACTGTCGACTTTCGAGAATCGAGTGTGAATTCTCTTACGGATATTAAGCTTAGTGTGTGTATGTTGATTCCGTTTCCTCGAATCTTGAAAAATAATTGAATTCATATATTGTTAGTTAACCCAAAAAAATATATTGATGCCCTTAATTAATGAGACAATATTTTTATTTAGTTTACCTACATGTTTATTAAAGGATGCGATCGGATTATGTATATGCATGTGGAAAAAAGGTATAATGGCTTTTCAAAAGATCTTAGCATCGATAACACAAATTGAGTACGGATGAACGCAATTACTTATAAATAAATTCAGGAATGTATTTTTTGTGTGATTTTGAAATCGTATATATTTTGTTAATAAAATAATCTATACTTTTAAGCTTTTATCTAAAAGTAATATCTACAAATTAAGCTCTAATCTTAAAGTAATATCTGTAGTTTCTTAGAAAATCTCTATATTAAATTGTGTTTTTATTTTGAGGATTTTAAATTATAGCTATATTCATTGAATAGAAGATTGACTGATCTAAAACATCTAAATAATTGAATTCGATAATATTAAGTACATAAACAAGTATTATTACGCCATTTTGTTACACACCTCCGACATTGCTTTGTTTATCAAAATTATGCAGGAAATCAAAGTGAAATCCTTATTTGGTCAATAGTAGGATGGTTCACTAGATTTTCCAAAATTTTAGTAAATGTGAATAGATATAAAGATTTTGATCTACTCTAACATCATTCATTGTGTTCTATTTAGTTTTTATACTGCTCTATTTCAATTTACATCACATACGCTCGATAAATCAATCATCGCATAATTTCAATTTCGTCGAACAATAAACGCGCACTGTACGGTGTAGGTACCTAAAGCGATAAATTCGTGTAAAATATGCGGTAGGTATCCTACACGTAGAGATAATTTATCAACCATCTGAATATCGACTGCCAACAATTTCCAAGAGCATACATCATCCCCGAGTATGTACAAAATTAAATTAGTGGATCGAAACAACAGAGGTATAATTTCTGTGAGATTAATAAGCATTGAGGCAGGATAGCGCCAGCGTGTCGCGAGCAAGTGCCAGGGTAATATTTCTTAAGCTGGGAACACTATATCATTTGGAGATAGGGTTGTTGAAATTAATTTTAGAAGACTAGAAGCGAAACAAAAAGGGCCGAAGATGAATAACTGCAAGTTCGCAGGCATGATGTATAGAGATTGTATTTGGTGTGGTCGTTTATAAAGTATTGCTCCAATAATAGCTCTATTTGATGCTGTACCTGATAATGAAATAATCAAAACGTCTAAGTGATTCACGTTCAACCATTACTATATAGATATAAATAATGAATTATGAATTTATATTCACCGTTTGAATAAATTGATTAAACCATGATTCTAAAGACTCTACAATTTGTTATGACAATGTTTTCTACAAATTATTTTTAAGATAAAATATTAAATTGTTTAAACTCGTATGTAAATTTCTGTTAGGTTCATCTGAAGAAGATCTGAAGATTCCTGTGGAATGTAAAGGAAAAAACTTTTACAATTTAATGCTAAAAACAAAATGTAAATGATAATGGGGAATATTCATGTTTTTCTTTTTTGTCTTAAATTAAGGCTGCAGTCTAGCAAAATTGCGTTTTCAACAAGTTATTTGACAATTTTTTCCCGGCTATTGAAATGATAAACTGAGTTTTTTTTTCTTGTTTATCAATTAGTGTTATATACTCAATGCGCGTGAATTTTTTCACATTTATAAAGTTACTTTATGTTACCTTAATCAGGCCTTCAAGATAAGTCTCTTTCCCCCAAAGACATTTCGAGCTAACTTTGTGCACTCACTACGTTGCAACCGATTACAATCTATACAATTTGATCAGCGCATTATTATCCTTATATAGTCGTAATTAAAATCTGCTGAATACAATTGCCGAAAAACTTATGATTTTCCTAATTAGAACGTTATAAATTCATTAAATTTCCCTTTTTTTGCCTTACAAAAAACTATTGTTAAATACTGCTAAAAGTTATTTTTTCCATTAATTTATTCTAGTTGGTTGAAGACCAATGAGTATTAATCCTTTAAATTTTTTTTTTGAATTTTGATAATTCTTTAAATATTAAAAAAATATTTAAAATAATTAGGAAAAATCCTAGCGAATTTCTTTAGTCGCGCTCACTCGCGCTCCTTGGGCCGGAGCGTTCTGACGTGTGCTCTACGCTCGATTTTCCTTCATACCGAAGTGAAAGTTGCTCTACTTCATTAAATTTAATATTTTTGTTAATTGATTATTTTTATCTTAGTTTTGTGCAAATATTCGTATTTTAAAACATTTGATTTCGATATGGAAAATAAACGAAAAAAATATGCGTGTAACTACTAGAAAAAAATTATCTTCGAACATAAAGTTAATGAAACCAAATAGATTACAAAGGTGATTGGCAACAATTTCGTTATTTTACGGGGTGTCAGTAAAGGGATGTATATTTCTTTAAAACTAAAAGTAAGCTCATAAATTTTCTTATAATATAATTTTTTTTTGAAGTTCCAAAAATGTTTATTTTTCGTTTGAAAAATACGAAATATAATATAAACTTGTATTGAGAACTTGAACTTGGGACATACGGGGAAAATGATTTGTTTACTCCAAAATTCCAAATATGTCCAGGTGATTTAATTTTTTCTTCTAGTCATTTTAAACGTAGCGGCATGTTGTTCGATTATTAATTTTGTAACTTAAATACAGGATGTTGGTTTTATATTCTGATCTTACAGACGCGCTAAAAAATTTAGTCCACCATTTCTAGTTTAGTCCACCAACTCTAAGTACCAATGTTAAAACGAATGGATTATCATCACATCATCAAAACTCAGATGTAATGGAAGATCACAATAACATAGAAAATTCAATGGGTATTGAGAACTAAACAAACACAAGTAACAGAGACGTACAGAATAAAAAAAGAGGACGAAAACGATAATTCGTTGATGCTTTCCCTTTTCGACGTATTGTTAGGGTACATCACCAATCTGCAAAAAACAAAACTGATGATTCCCAATTGCTGATTAAAAATGAAAAACAAATAATCGACAACAGTGGTGAAAATTTGCTGATCACAATGAAACATCCTTCAGTGGTAGCAGATTTACTCATTTAAAATGTATCGGTGAACAGCGTAAAGGAGAGGAGGACAGGAAAACATTATGAATGTGGATGGTGGATTGTATACAGGGTGTAATCGATAAGTATGTGCAGGCGATTGTGACGTTATTATTGCAGGTATCAAAAAACTTAAAACTGATATCGAAATTACTTTACCTAATGAGCAAAATGACAATAATAACTTTTTAAAAGTATAACGAGAAATATCTAAAAAATTTACTTTATACACTCCCATTTCAAGAAGGGAAAATGGGACTAGTAGAAGTTAAAAGTCTAATTCCGGCAAAAGACATGAATGCGGAAGATGCGGTTAAAAATAAAAAATTTAATATTTGAAATACAATGCAAAAAAATAACACTTCTGTCATAGATAAGAATCATGACTATTTTTTCCAAATTCAGGGACAACTAAACGTTGCAGAAGCAGAAGTCTGCTTATTTGCTGTTTGGACTGGAGTGAATCATGATCGTCTAATATTAATTTAGTGAGAAATGTCTTCCCAGTTCAAAATGGAGAAATAAACCATCCACACGAAGACCGACATCCGCGCGGACGGAGTCGCGGGCGGAAGCTAGTCAGAAATAAATATCTTTTGTTTTCATTTGCGCATTTTTCTATTTTATAATTTTTTACACAAACATTTTTTATTATATAAAAAATTTGTTTATCCGTTTTATTAGTGAAACTGAACAACTTTCACTAGTTGAGTTATGCATTTTATATGGAAAGCTTATTTTTTTTTTATATTTCGTCCAAATTTCTTTGTAAAAGTTGATCAGTTATATAAACATGAAGTTGAAGATATCAATAGAACGTATTCGCAAATTTTGTGTACTGATAAAAAAAATCACCCGGTGTAATTTTCACGAAAATTGTTTCAAATTGTCATTTTTGGTACTTATTAGGAATATTAAATTATGCATACGAATGATTTAATTTTTAAAAATTAAGTGGAGCAACTTTCCCTTAGTACATTTGTATTATTTACATATAGGATGACAGGATGCATTTGTTTGCACTACTAGACCAAGCCCTTAATAGTAGTTTACTATTTTATAACGTAGAAAAACATATTAATGGGCTTCAAAATACTCTAGATATTTTTAAAAATGAAATTTAAAACTTTTAAAAAATTTAAGCAGTTCAAACGCTGCCATTTTGCGCGCGCTTTGCGTGACGTCACATGACACGTCCAGTGGGTGTTTACCTTAGTGTTTACAGGTAAATTAGCTTGGAGAAATTTTTGCATATGTAGTGGTGTGTATATTACTCAGATCTTAGAGCGCGTTTCCACTATATCGTTCTGGCCTATACAAAAATGTTTCGATATCCTAACATTACTATTTAATTTTATACTTATTCCTAGCAACACTTTTGTTTTCAATAAAAACAAGTTTTTATTTGAAAGAAAATGGTTTTGACTTTATAAAAAAAAATATATCATTCAATTTTACGTCCTTGAGCAAACGACAAGGCGACTACCGTGAAACAATAAAATATCGTGTCCATAATAATTTGTTTCATAATTAATATTTGACCATAATAATTACGAAACAAAACAAATAAATAAATCGTCACTTGATAGTGGAAAGTGGAAACACGCACAAAACCAGAATAAACCAGTTTACGCTGTCCGCAGGTGCCACGTGCAGTCGTTTGGTACCGTTAGAACATAAAGCACATTTCATTCAAAAATTATAATTATTATGTACGTAGTTTAATTGATAAATTTTGTATTTGTTGATTGTTGTTATTATTTGTTATTATTGTTATAATATTTGTTGAAGTGAATTACATGTCCCGCAGCCGGAGGCCCCAAATGAAAACTCAGATGTACTTAAAAACTACATTTAATAGCTAAAATGAGACTTTTACACCCATGTCTGCACGATGCAGACTGGAGTTAAAGAATGAATTTATACAGTTTAATAATTATAAAGACGTAAGCTTGGATGCTAACTAAGGGAAATCGCATCCACATTCTATTCCCGTGCGAACGGCGTATTCAGCAGTTTTGTATGAAGGCAGGGCCATAACTAGTGTTTAATTTGTGTGTAAGTGTTGTAACTTTATATTGTTAATTCAATATGGCTCCAGTGTTAAAACATGGTCGAGGCAAGCCTTTGACTTCTCAAACTAAAGAATTAAACTTTAAATGTCGTTTCTTTTTCAGGTTAGTAAATTTTTCATTTTAGTAACATTGTTAATGTAAAAGTTATATGTATGTTAAATGTGCAAATATTAAAATAAAGTCTCATCTTTTTCAGAGGAGAAACACATATAGTTTAATTTAAAATCCCTTATATATACAGGGTTACTTGTAAAACACCGGCAACCTCGCAGGACAAGATAGCTAACATCATAAGTAACAACATTTCGACTTTTGATAATTTGTTAGATTTTATTTTCATACAAAAATAAATATTCATTTAATTTTCCGTCTGAATATTATAAACTCTACGCCTCCCAAAAATTACGTAAACAAAAAGCGAACGAGAGGGGGAAGGGGGCGTCGCGTCGTCCATCCGATAATTAATAGAACATAGACTTACAAATGTAAGGAGAGTACAATAAAAGTTTAAAAAATCATTTAAAAATAATTTATTGCGTTATGCCAAAAGTCGTAGAACAAATGTTGTTACTTATGATGTTAGCTATCTTGTCCTGCGAGGTTGCTGGTGTTTTACAAGTAACCCTGTATAAAATAAAAACTAAAAATAAAATGTTGTTTTATTTTATTTGCTGACCATACACTACTACAAACGCAAAAATTTCTCCAAGCTAATTTACCTGTACTGTGGAGTGATGAATACAATGTCGTGTCAGATGACGTCACATTTCGTTCGACCTATGGTGGCGCGTTTTGTAAGTTTGAATTTCGCTCCCTTATTATGCACTTTTTGAATATTATTTTAGGGGTTTAAATAATAAGTAAATAAAAAAAAAATCCTTTTCATTATAATATTACGATAATAAGTATTCGAGAAAAAAATATTTTAGGCCATTTCAAATTTTATGCATATTCCCTATTGATAGAGTTATGTGCTTACATCGTGGTGGCGCGTTTTAGTAGGTGCGCGCTGGAGCACTGATGTCAAATCATAAAATCCTACGTTTTAGGGTATTTGGAATCTTAACTTTTAATATTACAGTTTAACAGAAGGAACATTAACTTCATGTAGTTCAACGTTTCACTGAACTGCAACTTGTACCTAAGTTGTTGAAGAATTAATAATTTAATCTAGGTAATTGTTTAAAAATACTTAATTATTTTGTATTTTTATGAACTTATAAATATAGAGTTGGAAAGGATATATTTGCGCTTTTGAAAATAAAAATAGTAGGTTGAACATAAAATTTGGCCATAAATTTATTTATTTAAAATCTTTAAACGATAATTATTATTGTAAGTAAATTCAGTATTTGTGTAACGTAGCATAAACTCAAAGACATTTAAGCACAGTGCTTTGCTCTTTGGTGCTTATCAGATCTACGTACCTTACATTGATAAAATATGTGTAAAATGTAAATTAATATCTAACTTAATTTAATAACTTTAAAGGCTTGCACTTTTATGTTGTCTTACAAAAATATCAATTATAGTAGAAACCCATACGATCTCATAATAATTTAATTGTTATGTGTTTATTTATAATTTCACATAATTGTAACAGATTGCACGATATTGAAAAATAATAAACATGTGTATAAGCCAGCCACTAGAGCAAATAGAGCCTAATATGCAAATTGCAATAGTGCATGTGTAATCGACAATGGCGGAGGTGCAACTGGCGTGATTACGGCGGGGGCGGGCGGATGGGGCTATGCAGTTTTCCCCGCCCGCACCGTGGGCCGCGTTTTCCGAGAGGGGCCGGCCCCCGCGCCGGGAAAACGCTCTCTACTCGCCTCAGTCTGGCTCGGTCGTCGCATTACTACGACGCGTGCGAGCGCGCTTCACCCGTCACTCGCGCCTCTGCCGTACGACTCGCTTCGCGCGGCGAAAATAGTGAGCTCGGACCGGGTCCTGTTGCCCCGGTGCGAGGACCAGTGGTAGGTGCCGGCATGGTGCCCGCTCTGGCGCTGCTGCTGCTCGCGCTGGCCCCGCTCGGGCCGGCCGCGGCGAGGCGACACGCTCCCGACCTGCGGGAAGATGAGCCCGCACGTCGCACTACTAGACCCGCTGGTAAGCTCTACGTTAACTCTTTACATTCCAAAGCGATATAAACATATGATTTTCTAACCTAAAGCGACCGCAGTCGCTTTAACTACATAATCAATCAAATCGCATGCGATGCAAATATAGAAATTCTCGAAGTATACATAGATCGTAGAGTCGCTGGCTGCGTCCGAGAGACCGAGCTATAATATTATACGTATCGTTATCATAATATCGATATCGTGTCGGTGCGATAGGATAATAAAAACAATGCCACGTGAGAGCCATGATCGGCTCTACTCCCTGAAACAAACTCACTGAAATGTCAAGTGATCTATTTTAGTTCCAAATACCGTTATGATACAATCTTTATCGGGCAAAGACATTTCAGCAGATATGTCACTCAAAGCTAAAATAAACATAATATCAATATCCGAATTTCTGAACTTGGAATTTGTTTTCCATTTGATAAATAAAATACTGCTTATTTGTAGAATTAATATCTAAGGGTCATTTTATTTGTAAGTAAAAAATGTAGAGCTTGTCACGCTAAGCTAATTTTATTTTTATTATAAAAATGCTTTAGAAAAACAAAATATGTTAAAAGTTTGCGTTTAAACAGTATCTTCAAACAAAATAAATTAATAAAAACAACGCAATCATACTAAAATAATGCCTATGTCAACAAGAAAATGAAAACTATTGCGATTTTGTCAATTATACAAACGCTAGAAGTAAAACTTTTCCTGTAGACACTTATTATTCTATTTTATCAGAAACACAAAATAAGTAACAATTTTTTATTGCGCATCTGAGAAACTTTTTTAAACTTATTATATTTAAATACGATTGCCAAGATAAATACGTGCGACGTTCTCTTCAAAGAACTTTTCATTAAACATTTTATTTACTTATTCTGATGTCTGTTGAGAGAAAATTTTCCTCAACAATTAAAATAATAACTACAATTGTTATCCATCAAATGCTATCTTTGTTAAAAGGTAAATGTGTCGAACGAATTTAGATTTTTTAGATATTTTGTTAATATTTTTGCTATAGCACATTGATAATAATCCATAAATAGAACGATGTATAGGTATTGTTCGTATAAAATAAGAAGGAAATTATAATAAGGACTTTTCAAAAAGCAAAACTGTTTTGTACGTTATATGTATATCTAAACGCAGAAATAGTAAATTTTGTTTCGTAATATCAGAGTTAGTTTGATAGTGGGATATCATACGATTTTGCAATCTTATCGTGTGAATATTGTGTGATTACTGATTACGACAAAAACGTAAATGTATTGTAAAAGATTTTCGTACTTTCAGTGCCTTTAACTTTTAAATCTTGATAGTCAATATCTTATCACCATTGTATAACATGATACAATCTGAGATTTAAGTCATTGCCACAATTGTATTATGTGCGTAAAAATTTACTGTTTCTGGCTTAGTAGGCACTATTGAGGATGTATTTTTTTAATTAATTAATTTATTCTATTCTCTCGTTCACTTGAAAAAATGAAGTAACTATAAGAATAGGTATTTTTAATGTATCCTCTTTTAATTAATTCTATGTAAATCCTTGTTGGAAATATTAAATTTAAAAAGAATATTGTATTCAAATTATGACATTTTATTATAGAACTTTTTTATTGTTTAATGTATTGTTTATTTTGCGAATATGACGAGAGTTTTTTTTAAAATTATCTCGTCTTATCTGATTGAACTTATCGCTAAGTATGTTTTAAACAACGCCGGTAGAGGTTTAAGGCGTGTACTACGTAAATAAAGCGTTACATTTTATTCTTTACAATAACTGTGAGATATATAAATTATTAAATTCAGACTAAGTTGTATAGGTAATTATTTTTCAACTCAATGGTAAACAACACTTAATTATTTCCATTCGGTCCAAACAGTATAATTTATATAATTAAAATAATTGTTCAGCACTTTTGGATTTTATTAATATTATTTCTTAATTTTAAAATGCAACCTTCATGAAAGTGAAAGAATTTGTAAAATTTTTAAGTTAAATACTATTTATTAAATATCAATGCGACCGTTACGAGTTTTACCTTGGAATTTTGCATGAATATAATTTGGTGTTAATAAACATTAAATGACAGTGGATTAAAATTTAAAAAATGTAACCTTGTCGACAAGGAGGCCTGTGTTATGACAATATTTCTTAATAGATGCGAAGGACGGCCGGCGGAGCGGGCGGCGACTAGCGATAGGTATAAGTGAGTCACTTTCCCGACAACTTTCATTCATTTTCCGGATCAGATTAATGTCAGGAATGTTTGCCAAAATATCTTAACGAGCGTGCCAAAATTTGTATTACCGAGAAGAGAAAAAAGCTGTCATCGTCGTCTAGACGGCCCATCCAGACGTGACGTGACAAGGAGACTTACCTGACGCTCTGTTTGTATTATCATTTTGAATGCGTTTTTAACGCTAGGAAAAGTTATATTTCCATGAGCGTTTGCGTAATCGTCACAGCGTAATATTATTTGTGTAAATTAAGCGGAGGACGCCGAATATATTTAAAAATACGCATTTGCGCATTAATAGTCCTACCTATACTGATGTAGAGCCCGCGGTAGAGCTGAGCTTGTTTCTTCGATTGAACGCGCTAATCGCGGGAACTAATGATGTGGATCGGAAAATTCTTTACAAGTTAATATTCCATGTATTGAGGAAAGCTTGTTGAGAAGAAATGTTGCATCACGCTAAGATCAGAGAGGAGAAGCAATGAAACTGTTGTAAAATGTTCTTTTTACAGACCTCCCGTTGCGTGCGATGCGTTCCAATACTTAGTTATTTTTTCCTCAAATTAATGTAGTCGAAATCTGAAATTGTAAAACCTATAGTTTTGTATTAATATAATATATTATTTTTGAACTGGATCAAGGTTTTGGCTTATGATCGCGAGTCGCGATTTTTAAAGATTAAAGAAATTGCAAATTAATAAACTTCAAACTGTTATGAACTTAAAAAGTATAATATAGATTCCTAGTAAATTTAAAAGCTACAACCAAAATCGATAAGACGTTTTGTAAGATTAGATCATTTTTCTTAATTTTGTGTAAATAAAAGTTCTCTTCTGTGTGTGTGAAATGTCTTCGTCTTGGTTTAGGTAGTATTATTATTCATTCAAAAATTAAACTATTTTTTGGTACCTATAATATCTAAACAATGGGCTAAAGTAGATATTAAAAAAACACGTTTTAAATACTTTAAAATGTTTCAATATTAGGTGGTTTAACCTTTTAATGATTGAGTATAATGATATGCATTTCCATCGAGAAGTTAACACCAAAGTATGGTAGTAGAGTACAATTTATTAATTGTTTTTTGATGAGTAGTAGCCAATATATTGTGTTATAGTCTTTAAAATACGTTTCTTTTTTTAGGTTTAATTGCTGTAGGTATTTAGGAAATGTAGCATACGTTTATCTCCATATGAAGTAAAAACCATTTATAAATGTAAATTCCTAATTGATCGCTGAGTCATCTATTGTTTTTGGTTAAATTATTGATGTTTACGAGATGATCTTGTAACCCGCAGTCGTGTTGCTAATAATATGTTAATTATTACCGTCGCCGATATCGGTGTTACAAATTACATTCTTATCTCTTCGTTTTGTTTTTTTATACGTTGACACTTCGAACTTTTAATGAATGAAATCAATAGTTTACCATTAGGTACGATTGTCTTGTAGCAAAGAAAAACCGCAGAAACCGCATGTAAATCTATCGTCTAGTGTTATTTACTCCCTCGGGATTTATTAAATTGCATGAAATTTAAACAGAAGCATTTAAAACCAAAATTATCAGACATCTCTTCTCTCAAGTTGATTATATCTCAACAATGTACATAAAGTGAATACGTGCAAACGAAACATTTAGCGAATATCGTTATAATTTTTTACTGAACACTGCATATTATTATGTTGTTACTACACGGGTTGTAAAACACGTTAAAATTACTCGCTCATGTGATATTTTTAGTTTTTACCTTTATATTATGTCTTGTTGGTTGATGTTAATCACAAAATTATGATGGGTTAGTGTTTTAAATTTTAATTAAAGTTGTTTTTGATGCCATAAGATATTTGAATCAAATCTAATAAATCCACATATTATGGCTTTTAATGTGTGGAATCATTTTAAATATTTAAGGGTACGAAAATGTATTCGAACTTCGTGTTTCCTAAAAAATTTCACGCACTTATGTTGCGTCATTTATATTTGAGCCATACATTTGGAATAACAGACAAATCACTAAATTAGTTTTTCTTGAAACTGCTTGAAAGGACAATCAATATTTTAAAATGAGATCTTTAAAACTTTAGGCAATACTTTCATACTTATCGCTTTTAATTTGTTTAATCTATTTAAATTGATTTAACGTCTAAAGTAATTTTACGTTACTAGCTTTTAACTTTTTAGCTCTGGAAATTGATTTTCGATTTAAGAATATATGGAAATAAGGCTTTAAATACAACAACTTCGGAAACCATTCAAAATATTTGAAAGGGAAAGTAGTACGTTCGAATGCTCATATTTTCAATTTATTTAACTCTTTAATAGTTGTACAGAACAGTTGTACAGAAGCCTTAAAACTATACTTACACATAGAACAGAGTACAACTATTTTGGCGGCCTTATCACTTAATAGTGATCTCTTCCAGGCAACCACGGTAAAAGGTAAACAAGCAAAATGATCACTAATTGGCGGGACGAGAACAGAAAAAGAATAATTAATAGCAAGAAAACAAAAAAAATAATAATATATATCTACCTTAAATAATACATGTCCATATACAATATCACATATACTATACATATACATACACAATATATAAATATACATATAGTACATAAATAAAATAAACAGATATACATACCAATTACATATTATATAATATACATTAATAAATATATTATACTTAGAAGGAAACACACTGATATTGAATAAGATAAAATTATTATACGAATACCATCTATCTATACTAATATTATAAAGCTGAAGAGTTTGTTTGTTTGTTTGTTTGTTTGTTTGTTTGAACGCGCTAATCTCGGGAACTACTGGTCCGATCTGAAAAATTCTTTCGGTGTTAGATAGCTCATTTATCGAGGAAGGCTATAGGCTATGTACCATCACGCTACGACCAACAGGAGAGGAGCCACGGGGGTGAAACCGCGCGGAGTGGCTAGTATCTAATACAATTCAATTATTAGGAGACGAAAATAAATATAAAATTATGTTTGATATCTCTATCTTCTTAAGTAAATTATGGTCAACTTCTTATATTGTAGCTACATAGCTAAGCTAGCAAATCGGTATTCACAAACATAAAGTAATGATGGCTGATTTCTATAATGATAATAGATGTGTGGAATGTGTCACTACATAATAAAATACATAACCTCACATGTATACGTAATACGTATAATTGAGTACAAGAATAATTCTAATTTGTGGAATATTTATGCGTTTTATTATACAAGATTGTTTGTGTTGTGTGACCGCGCATCGTGCAAGGAATGAAAATGCGCTGGTCTTCTGATTATTGCGCGACATTGTATATCGTAAGTAATTGTAATACTCGTGGGTAACCGTTCACCTACATATATTTGTTTATATTATTTTAACACTATTGTCTACTTCATTAAACAAGCCGACCACGCTCGATGTAAACACGTTATTTTATAATATGCAACGAGTGAGATATTTTTGTCATGTGGCTCTTTATCATGTGCCATACTTATGATTTAGATTTAAAATTAAAAGTTTTATCATTACATCATTAATGTTAATAGGTTAGGGCCATAATAATATGTTGTCAAAATGTATCATAAAGCGCTTTATTTTTATTCATATTACTATCATTGATATTATTATTCATAAGATATAGAAATAAATAATTGTCAAGCTTCTGATTATCGCATATATTATATCTATATGATTTATGGTTTCATTTTTCTCAAAGTAAACAGTTATGAAGAGTAAAACGTTTGCAGCGAAACATTACAGTCCCATTATGTTCAAAACAATGAAGTTAAACGAGCGGCTAATTGAGGAAGTTAATTCGTAAGTGCGATTAAAAATGATACAATCGTTGCATAGCGTCAAATGCATATCGTAAATCGTGAGTGTTGCGTTGTGCCGGCAAAATGTAGCAGGACACTTATGTCCAATTCAGTCGTTGGTTCATTGCCCCGTTCGTAACAAACGATGCGGCGTGTGACGTCACGGCATGTGCAATGCACTCAAATTGCAACGAGATGAGTGTGAAGTACATCAGTCGCGTGTTATCAAGGACGCTTCTTGAGATGCGACGTCTTCGGAGTTACTCATAGTCCATAGATCAGTATTGGCAAACGACGCCACGGGACGACGGACAGATACTATTTTGTTTGATGTTCAGGATGTAACTAGAAATAAGCGGTGGTCTCTGTACTTTGTCTTGCGTAAGATATGAAAGCTCTCGAAATTCAAAGATTAAAAATGTGTTTTCATAGACTGAGACTGTATAGTATAGAAACGGTTAGCTTCGGCTTCTAACGGAGGAAAACAGTAGAGTCCAGGTTCCTTCGATTAATGCGTTCGAAAAAGCCAAAAAAATCTCTTAAAAATACGAATGGTAGAGCTATTTGCTGCAATTCTTATAAACTAATTATTCTTTGGATAAATAGCCATTTAATTGATTGATAGGCGAGTGTACGCACAGAGTGTAAGTTATCAATACATGAAATTACTGCGTAAAAACAAAGCATAGAAAATATAATTCCTGCTTGGCAAACTATTACTCGTAGTAAAGGCAATTATTTACTGACTGGCAGTCTGTTTATTTTAATAATTAAGAAGTTGAGTCTACGAATGGTTTTTTACAAATGGTTGTTTCTAATATTTAATTTAACGTGGCTTATTATCAGAGAGCTAATTGAAATGACCACTGCCGTATGTTCTCACTAAATATTAGTGCACTCAATTACCGCCCAACAACTCGCTTCCATGAAATTAATCGAGGTCAAAGAATTTGAGTGCATACATCTCAATTAAAGTGGACGCTTGTTACATATGAATAAGCAACGTTCTAAAACGTATTCACTTTGTTAAACACACTAACAATAGGTTTTTTATTCATGTCGATTCGGTTCGTTTGATTCTGTGTTATTCGTAATCGCTTCGCGCCCATCGTATTCGGACAATAGGCATTAATTTTGAAAAACGCGAGATAGGAATGTCGTCGGCGCAGATTCGAGCAGGTAGAATTTTTAGCGCCTTTATGATCAGATCCTGGCGTGTCATAAGCCACCCACGGGTTCTAATTAAGCCGGTAGCCAACAAAGGCGCCGGGCTGACCATAACGCTGTCGGATTATGCGGCGCGAGAGACGGGTCGTCGGCCTTAGGTGCCCTCGCGTGCTACAATTGCATACAATACGCCCCCGCGCGACCCGACAAACCAAAAAGTTAGAAATGTGTGGCACGTCGAGATGCCTCACCCGCGATACCATCTCGCCCATCTACCGATCCCCAGACGCACCTACGGCCAATCGAACCGAACGTGTTGTAACCAGAGATTCGGAGTACATCCGCCCGTTGAGATGCAGGCGCCTGATTTTAATTAGATGTGTAAAGTTGCGGTGAATTATTGCGCTCCTTAAAGAATTTTGTCGCCTCGATGTATACCGAGAATCGGTAATGCGGCCCGAAAGATCGAATTTATTTTATGGAATATTTCGGCTCCGCACTGATGTTCGGGAACGTTAAAGTAGTTCGGTCGATTATTATCTTTATCTGAGATTCGAATCCGAGATAAGGCAGTTTTGTGCGGGTCGCGAGTGAGTTACGGAGTGCCACCTACGTGCCGCTCGGTCGCCGGCTCGTTATGAACTTGAATTAAATGAATGACGCATGTATGAATGGAGAGGCAATGAATGTGAGTCGGAAGCGCGAACGGTGTTTCAGCACGCTAGCCCATCGGCCGGCACACGTGCATCCGCCCTGCTAACGCGATGCGCTCACACCGCGACCCTACACAACACACAACAACACATGCTAAACACTATGTTATATTCTATATTATCACGATTGTCTCGAATATTCAACACATGAGGCTAAAAAGAATACGTAAACAAATGTTGTTAGGTATAACGAATGAAAGGCGAAAATTAACATGACCACTGCGAGCTGCGTAATAAAATGTCAAGTAGTGTAAAAAATTGTGATTAAGCGTTTTCGTTTTCATTTTGCATATAAAATGCATCGCAATATTTATAACATTAAAAAATAATAACCAACCGATCATAAAATTATATGTTATTGTAAAGTTGTCATTGTTATGAAATAACGTTGAAGAAAATGCGGTTCTCATGGTAAAAGGACACCTTGATGCAGATTAATGCACTCAGTACGGCACGTGACATAAGTATGAGTTGTCACAATGTCGTTCACCTGCGTAGTTGAAAACTTTATGACATATAACTTTTAAAGGGACACTTATGATAAGCGATCATAAGTCGCTTTGAAAGGTTCGTTTGCGTGGGCATGTTTAAATGTCCCATTACTATTATAGCTTTTGTCTTACATCAATTATATTATTCATAGGCCAGGGCTTCGCTTCGTTTAACGTTCTTAACAATAAATGTGCGGTTTATTACTTACAAAGTTTTTTTTATAATGTTAGAAATCATCGGGGAATGCGAGTAAGTAAGTAAGTTGAAAGTTATAAAAACGCATTGCGGTTATAAACAAGTGTTTCATTAAAGAAGTCTTCATACTTCATCCTTTGATGATTATTGTTTTTTTTTTAATAATTCTCATCCTCTTGAAAGTGTTTGTATCACATATAGTTAATTGTAATTAAATGTACATAAAAATCTTTATCTCATATCTCGATCTATTCTTTATCTGTGGATCTTATAATCATCAAAACGCTTTGCATTAGTCTCTTTTTGTGATGTGTTTTGTTTGATAAATATTCAGTATTATATTTTAGTATTAAAAAGATGATTAGCAAAATATCTGATGGCTTTCTCTATTGGATCCACATCACATTTTTGAAATGTATTAAATACAGGTGTATGCAATTTATGAAAAGACTTAATTTGCATACTATAAAGATTATTATTATAAGATGGTTAGAAAAATCATTTATTTATTCAACTATCGTTTTGCATAAACGCTTATAGATCATTATATGAAATAGAAATTAGTAGCTCTAGTTCTGAAAGCTTTTTCTGTAGAGAAGAGTCGGCAAGAAACTGTGTTTTCCTCCTTAAAGACTACGTTATTATTGTTAATGGTGTTGTATTTTTAAAAACAATACAATAATTTCTGAGAATAAACTGTTTCATTATGCGATTATAATATAATTCAATCGATTAGTTTATCAATCATTATACATAGGTGGGTACAATAATCGAACCAATCGGTATCGATCTATAGGTAAATATTTATACAGTCATTTATTATACAATTTAGATTATATGAATAGGTCTTGATGTTGTTACAATAGTGGAAGGCAAAGCGATTATCTGGAAAAATTATATAAAATATAAGGAAATTTCGTGTTACTCTATAATCTATCTAGGAATTTTTACGGTACACTTTACTGTGCAACTATGCGTAGATATATATTTATAGGGTTTTTATGCTAGATGTGTATCCCATATTTTTATTTGAATTGAAAAAATATAAAGTTTGTCAAGATAGGTTTGGTTAGTCACAACTTCGTGAATACTATACTTTTTGCTGGTAATAATCAAAATATTTTGTTTTTGGTAAGAAAATTATTTTATGTAGAAGTAAATAATGAAACTGCAAGAATAAAAAGAAAATAATTTTCATTGTATCCTAAAATTGATATTTTAATTCGGTGACCTATATTAGCATAGAAATATAAATTCAGAACTATGGTTTTTGCATTATTAGATATGCGAATGTTGTCTATAATTGTATCGGCATGGCTCGGTGTCAGGTGGCGGGCGGAACCGCGGGGCGGAGCGGTATTGTTTGCGATCTTGCGTATGTTTACGTAATTAAAGCATGCTATTGCGTTAATGAATCATTTTCCGCTGGAATATTTTGCTCTACATACCTTTTGGCACACCGAATCGGTTTGTTTACGTGACACATATCAGATTTTTAACAGTTAAGATTTTTATTGATATGATTTTGGTATTGTAAACATCCCTCAGCAAAGTACAGGAGGAAAATGCACAGGAAAATGTAATAGCGTATGAGTGTGGATGTAAAAAGTGGAATTATTTGCGTTATTTTTATTAAGATGAATTATTTATATGGTCTAATGCGCTTATACTATAGGATTTGCCACATCGTTTATATAAAATGTAGCGTATGTATTTTTTAGCATCTTAATTTAAAATAGTATGTTAAGAGATATTACTAATTATGTACACAAAATAAAATAAATATAGATTTAGGGGTTGTATTCATTGTTTCTGATATTTTTGTGTGTGATCAGTTCATATAGAGTCATAGTATTTTGAAGAAGTATGATTATTATATGAACGCAGGTGTGGACTGATAGTTGTTTATTACTGTAATATTGCATAAATTACTAATAAGTTATTATAATTACGATTCCTATTATTTGTTTAACATAATTGATTGTTATAAAGAAATTGTGTGTTGAAGAAAAACATCATCTACCTATTCTTAGCATTACTTAAGATATTTTTATTTTTTATTATAGCTATTATAAATAATTAAAATAAAGTTGAAATATAAATGCAAAGTTAATAGTATTGATTTCCCTCTCGTATAATGTTTCTTGTTGTAAATGTGATCGTCCTGCTACACTGAACATCATGCTATATTGTTACAGAAACAATTCAATGCCATCTCTATTTTCATTAAATAATACTTATATACACGTTGAGAGGAAAATTTTATGCATGACGTTAGTATATTTATAATAACTTTATTAATAATTGCCGTAATAAAGGTCACTTGAAAAGTCTTCAGAATCAAGAATTTTCCCGACTTTTCTTGTACCTATTTTTAAAAGGGTAGTATTTAAACGAGTGACTGTAATTTAAAGTTTTAGTTATCAAAAATAATTATTTGGGGTAACAGAATTACTAAGTGAGCGACTGACTGCGAGCGATGAAAAATTAATAGATCAGCAACTAACAAACATTAATTTGCGTTACATAAAATACAAAATGAGCAGCTTCATAATATTTGAGCGACCTATAATATTACAGGTAAATTAGCTTGGAGAAATTTTTGCGTTTGTAGTAGTGTATGGTCAGCAAATAAAATAAAACAACATTTTATTTTTAGTTTTTATTTTATATATATAAGGGATTTTAAATTAAACTTAATATTTGCACATTTAACATACGTATAACTTTTACATTAACAATGTTACTAAAATGAAAAATTTACTAACCTGAAAAAGAAACGACATTTAAAGTTTAATTCTTTAGTTTGAGAAGTCAAAGGCTTGCCTCGACCATGTTTTAACACTGGAGCCATTTTGAATTAACAATATAAAGTTACAACACTTACACACAAATTAAACACTTCAACAAATATTATAACAATACAAATAATAACAACAATCAACAAATACAAAATTTAACAATTAAACTACTAGACCGGAAGATATTGACACAAAATTTCGAGTCATTTGTAACAGGATGGCGGTTCTACAGGGGTCTTAGTACGCAATGACAAAAAGAAAAATTTATTTTTTTTTATTGTAAGATTTTATTCGTATTTTGAACGATTAGTAACAGTATGGCACTAATTTTTCCTGTAAGTTTGAGGTTCAACGAATATAAATACAAAATTTCAAAGATCTAGGTGGTGGAAATCTTCACTTATATAAATTAATACTAAATTAATTTTTCAAGTATGGCAGCACTTTTTCCCCCTACTAGAAGTATGGTAAATATAATAATGGTCACATTTTATCAAATACTCTCCAAAAATCCAAATGCAATACTGGTACAAAAAGTTTGGCGAAAAAAAAATTTTTGCAGATTTTCGGCGGTATGGCGACCATTTGGAATCGTCCGAAAAGTATGGCATGGCGATTTTCATAAATAGCTGCACGACGATGGTTACCTGTGCAAAAGTTACCTGGTACAAATGGTTGAATTGTTTTTTTTTAAATCAACACATTCGCGTCGGTATGGCGGGCTGTAAGTCACACCGGAAAAGTATGGCATGACACTACCGCCTACTTCTTTTTTATGGGCTATCGGTAAATTCTAAAATTTTTGTGTTACAAATCGTTTGACTTTCGCTATTTTCCGACGAGTTCGACTAACGCCCACGCGACTAAGCCGCCGGTACCAGTGTTCACACCATCGTTTTTCTTTTTGTCATTGCGTACTAAGACCCCTGTAGAACCGCCATCCTGTTACAAATGACTCGAAATTTTGTGTCAATATCTTCCGGTCTATACGTAATAATTATAATTTTTGCAGGGCCGGATTTAGGGGAGGGCAAACGGGGCGAAGGCCCGGGGCCTCCACAAGCAGGGGGCCTCCACAATAGAGACTTCGGAAAAAAAATCTTTCAAATTCCAACTAGTAAAACTAGTAAACATCTTTTCCTTTGATATTTTTTTTTTACTTTTACCTTTACCTACAGCCTATAGTACATGATTATTTGATTATATTAATCTTAAATATTAACAGAAATCATTGATCTATATTTGTTCACTCTAATCAGGCAATCAGTGAAATATCAAAATCTCAAATGGCCCTGATAAGCACTTCCAATTTACTACCCATCTTGAGGGAGTACCCCAATGGCTCAATGGCTCAGTGGGGTGGTACTTGCCCGCAACCTCGGAGGTTGGGTATTCGATTCCGTGAAAATTTGCACGCTGCAGCAGAGGCATTGGTGAAAGTGTATACGGATGATTTAGAGCCTAGTCTTGGTAATGAGTTGGTTCAATTTGTGTCTTTGATTGATTCATACAAAAAGGACTATGGAAAAGATCAATCGCCGGAACTATTTCACTACAAAATTCTCGAAGATCGAGGAGAATGGCGAAACTGGGCCTAACTGTTACAGAAATCATAATATATTTAAAATTCATTATGTTAATTTTAATAATTATTTGTAAAATATTGACTTCTGATTCTATGGGAAAACAAATCTTTGAAAAAAAAAAATAATTCGTTCACTACCGGTCTTATCAAGCAGAGATGTCAGTGTTGTCAGAAGTAAAATAGTCAAATATATAGATTAATACCACATACGAATGAATGTTTATTAATTTTCATTTTTAGTTTTATTAAATTCAAATGCTATTAAAAATCAGACGCAAAACTTAACTTTTTTTAACACACATTTTAATTTATTTAGGCCATTCTATAAAATAAAAACATATTTTACTTAATCAATAATAACTATAACCTTTTTATTTAGGTAGCTGGCCATTAATAAATGTCAAATCATAATTGTGTCAGTGATGAGTGATTTGTTATGTTTGTTGTTTGACTTTTAAGTGAAGTTTTAGTAACGTTATATTCAAAATTGCCTCAATCGTCTATTTTTACTCTAAAGATATTATTTGAATTGATTAGTCTTATTATGAAAGCGAATCCTGATTCATCCATTTATAAAGATATAAGAAATGTACCTACCTAGTGATTGTTGATGTTTTGGTAAGTTAAAATGTGTGTTGAATAATATGTGTTGGATCCAATATTTGTATTACCTGACTGTTCTACTGTTACACTATTATTAACTAGACAATGTAGATAGAAAATAAACTTACATGGACCTAGAAAAAGGCAATGCAATTCATTTAATTCAAGCAAACTAACTTTTATTTTTGTTACTTTACACCCCAATATCTCTGCTATCCCATAGAACAGATCTATAATTATTATATTCATAGAATCTGTATATTTTTATCTATTTAATCCCCTATAAATCATCAGTGTAACGATCGGGCCCAGAGTCCTATGGGAGTTTGCCATTCTCCTTTCAGAGCTACATTCCCAAACTTCGAAATTGCATTGAGAATGTATTTGGTCTTGATGGTATCAAATTGCACTGGAGAGCGCTCATTTTCAAAAATGAAAATTATAAAAAATAGGCTTCGAACCACGATGGGACAAAACCGTCTATCAAAGCTTTCTCTCCTGAGCATTGAAAGCGATTTACTCCGAGAACTGGATTTCAGCGAAATCATCAACGATTTTTCGGCAAAAAAAGCTCGAAAGGTTCCGTTCGTTATCACTAAAATTTAGTTCAGATAATTCATGTTTTCGATTATATTTATATGCGTTTTTTAAATACTAAGAGAATCTACTTGGTTTCACAATAAATTATTTATTGAAAAACTCGACTGAGAAAAATTGTTCATTTTATTTGGAAAATAATTTGGGGCGAGGGGGCCTCCACTCCTTTGTTGCCCCGAGGCCTCTGGACCTCTAAATCCGGCCCTGAATTTTTGAATGAAATGTGTGCTTTATGTTCTAACGGTACCAAACGACTGCACGTGGCACCTGCGGACAGCGTAAACTGGTTTATTCTGGTTTTGTGCGTGTTTCCACTTTCCACTATCAAGTGACGATTTATTTATTTGTTTTGTTTCGTAATTATTATGGTCAAATATTAATTATGAAACAAATTATTATGGACACGATATTTTATTGTTTCACGGTAGTCGCCTTGTCGTTTGCTCAAGGACGTGAAATTGAATGATATACATATTTTTTTTTATAAAGTCAAAACCATTTTCTTTCAAATAAAAACTTGTTTTTATTGAAAACAAAAGTGTTGCTAGGAATAAGTATAAAATTAAATAGTAATGTTAGGATATCGAAACATTTTTGTATAGGCCAGAACGATATAGTGGAAACGCGCTCTAAGATCTGAGTAATATACACACCACTACATATGCAAAAATTTCTCCAAGCTAATTTACCTGTAATTGTTTGAGTGACAAAATTACGTCTTGTATTATATTCATTATTTGGCATATGATTTATTTATACTGAGTGGCATTTTATTTTAATCGAGGTATTTCGAATAGAAAAATCACTTTGAAAAATACTATAATGGACAGAGTAGGTACTATCAGTTCAATTTGTTTTTGAAAGTTTTATCAAATAACTATTTGAACAATTTATTCTAGTGTTTTTAGTCGCTCTAGATGAGCGTAATTTAGTCGCTCACTTAGTAATCTATTCGCTCAACTAGTAATTTAGTCGCTCATATAGTAATGTAATCACACAGTTAGAATTCTAATAATATATCAAATGGATTAATCACAATCCTCCTTTAGTACGCTCAATCTGTATTTTATTATCAACTAATATTCGTTGCTTGTTTAGTTTATTTGTCGATTACTCAAATTCATACCGCTCAAGTTATTAAATCAGTATCTCATAATCAGTCGCTCACTTTATTTTCAGTCGCTCGTTTTATTATTCCCCTTTTTAAAATATGCGAATTGTCTGTCATGTTTCGTAATGTCAGGTTTATTTCATCACTTTGTTATTGATTAGTATCTGCTACGCTGCTAATTAAATATTTACTTGTCTACTTAACCCTTTTTATATTTTTTTAGACTACTGTAATTTTTTTGTGTTTCTGTAAATACAAAATCATAAAATTTATTTGAAAATGCCTTAAATTCAAATTTATAAACCAAATCAGATACGACGTAACTACATTTATCATATTAATTAAATTAATAATCAAGATAATTGATTTGCAATCACTAATGTTTTGTGTTTTTCCTTTTATGTTGACAAAGATAAAGAGCCAATTAGAAAAGTAGATATCGTCAAGGCAAATGTAGATAAAGATTAGCGATTTAATTGTACAATATTTGTATGCTCACTGCATTGGTGTCGATTATGTTTAATTTTCCCAACGCGTATTTGCAAAGTATTTCCAATTATTTGTGTTAGTAATCATCGGTATATGATATAAAATACCTTTATACAAATATGGTGCCACTTATGATCCGGGTTCAATAAATATTTATCCATACCCAGATCGCGCCAAATGGTGCACTTACAATCACTCAGTGCGCTCCTTTTGGCGCCAAATGTCAATTTTCTAGAGATTACCCGCCGGCCAGCCTTAACAAACAGGCCTGTTGACTGTTCCGCAGAGAAACGTAGTGCTTACATCAATCAGCACTTGGGTCGATAATCGTCTGAAGAGAGAATGTTGATTCGCTTAACAAGTAATGGATCTGAGCACTCTTCTCAATCGCGCGCATAACGTGTTTATGAATAAACACTAGTGTTACTTTCAAACGCTTGTTTACCATTTGCAGCATGCATTTTTAATGTTTAAGGATTTATTAAGCAAATATTGAGGTTTAATAACCCTTCTTTTTAACATGCTGATAAGTTATTGACATTAACGGAAAACTTTGGAGTCATTGTAACAACTCATCCTTGTCATTGTTTATCACTCTTTGTTATTCGAGCTAATTCTAAACTACGGATAAATTCAAATCTCGAATCAAATTCTATGGACACCAGTTATTATGTAAAAGGTTTTTGTTGAAGAAATGTTCTTTTATATAAACACTTTAGTTAATCTCAAGTTGGTGAGACTGTCCGGTTGTACAACTGTACAACCGGACAGTTGCTCTCCGTAGATGGGCGACATCTCCTGTTGCTCATGTCCACATTACCGTTCCGTAACTTAATATTATATCTATGTTCAGCTTAAACGTATTTACTACACATAATTGACATTTAACTCTGTGTTTGCTCCACAAATATTATTACTCGGAAAATTTAAGCAAATAATAACAGCTCAGATAATTAGATAGATATAGGTACGTTGGACGTTGGATAACTGTTGACAATGTTTCCAACACATTAGAATTTCAAAGGTGCTTGCGTTACTGTTACGTTATATTATTATTAACATAATATTCACCGTGCATCATCATATAGATTCCCCTTTGGTGTAAATAAATACCGATCTATAATTAATAGAAATAGACTTTAGTCGCTTCTCTAAGCATGTGTACAGTGTATCATAACAAGCATCAAAATAGATCCTTTGGCAGTAGTACGCACAAAAAGATATCGTGAGTAAGTATGTTGATATAAATGTTACAAAAACTATGTGTTTCGATGCGAACATCACTAAATCCTCGAGACCGCACACTGTCAAAATATTGTCAAAGTAAATTCCACGCGTCCAATATATTATAATGATTTTCCACTTGGCAATAATCCTAGCGATTTATTTCAATCTCGGTGGATATTAAATCGCATGCCGCTTATATCTATGCGTCGCGTCATATACATTCGAGGAACGGTTGTTGAACCTCCTTTTATAACGCGGAGTTGGGGTGGCGGCGACTTTCAGTTTCAGAAAGCGCGATGGGTCGGCGGCGGGGTGTCTCAGTGCCGTCACGCGGGGTATATTTAGCGATGATGGAATGTCACACACCCGACCGGAAGTGTCTGTCGATGACGGCACGCGCCCCGCCCCGCTGCAGCGCCCATGCAAGTCATTTGGCAAGGTCCTCTGCGAGTCTACGCGTGTCCGGTCCGCCTGGGAACTGTCACGTCCACGTACTTCTTGACGTTATCGCTTGACGTCATCTCTCCCTTAATAGTTCAAGTGCAGATTACAATTTTAGCGATTGTTATTTATGAGAGATTCGTTTCGGATTCAATTATTGTAATCGTTACATGTTAGTGCATCGGTTGACCCTTTGACTATTATCAGATTATAATTAGAAGACGCTCCGCCCACGCGCCGCCCACGGGCTAGCGGTCATCGGTCAAGTTTCGCCTTCATTTATTGCTGACCAATTTACTTATTTGTATTTTGTCTAAATGTCTATCAAGTGGGAGTCAATATAGTAAGATGTGTTGCGTTGATATATTCTTATATTACTTGTTAGGTAATAAACGTTATCGCAAATTTTCGTCGATCATCATAGATTTGATAATAATAAATTTAGTTGACACGAAATCTTAACATTCTTATTTTTACGTAATTTCCGCCACTATAAAAGTTAAAAATTAACCAACATTAGGTCACTGGGAGGAATCTAGGTTAAACCTGCTATAAAGTCTTATCTTAAATTACCTTCGCATGAACACGTTATGAGTTATGATTTGTAGCGTATGCTCTTTTACGGACTTTTACCCACCATATTCTTATACATTATCTGATTATTGAAAAATACCCAGAAATGAGTAAGGACAAGAATAATTGTGTTTCTTTATTCGCGAATTTAAAAGCAATTATCCGACGTT
Organism: Colias behrii; assembly: GCA_029959065.1. NCBI lineage: Eukaryota > Metazoa > Arthropoda > Insecta > Lepidoptera > Pieridae > Colias > Colias behrii. The sequence goes on from JARWMC010000013.1 coordinate 5,987,155, forward strand.
AATTGGTTAAAACTGAATTGGTTCTGTACCAATTACATAAGGTTTAAGTTTTTCGAGGGTAGGAGCAAAAAGAGACACACGTTTTTTAGTAAGCTGTTATATTTAAAATTCAATTTTACATACAAACACATAGTTTTAATTTACCTGTATGTGTTAATTTTGCACCTTCACCTACCAGTTAAATCTCCATATATTAATATCCAACAATTACACACTAGAACTATTACTTCACTTTTGGAACCACACAATGGAATCTGTCAAACAATCTATGACAGACATGGCAGCGATGTTCAATGCTAAAATGGCTGAATTCCAGCGTGACCTGCACAATGTTAATAACACCAACAATTCCCAACCTGCTTCTACCAGCCCCACTTCAAAATTAGCAGCAGAGTTTAACACCTTTCGCTCCTTTGTTGTATCTTCTCTGCATACTTTGCAATTGCAAATTGAGTTCCTCTCAAATGAGTATATCAAATTGGAGATAAGAAGTCGGAGGAAAATGTTGTTATTACATGGAATACCAGAAACCTCAAAAGAAAATCCTGCGAATTTAGTTGCCAAAGTAGTGGTGGATAACTTAAAAGTATCTCAGTTTAATCAGGAAGCTATTTCCCGGTGCCATCGTTTAGGTTCAATGAAGTCTGATAAGCCCAGGCCCATTATTATTAAATTTAAAGATGTTGCTTTAAGAGACACCATTTGGTTTTCAAAGACCTCTCTGAAGGGCACTGGATACACACTGTCAGAATTTCTTATTAAGGAAAGACATGATGTTTTCATCTCTGCAAGAACCCGCTTCGGTGTAGCCAATTGTTGGTCCAAAGATGGTTACATCATTGTTCAAGCTCCAGATGGCTCAAGACATAAGATCACAACAATGGCTGATCTTGAAACCATTCCTTCAGCTGCCGGGGGTTCAGCTTCAACAGCCACAAATTTGCCACAAGCCAATCAATCGAAGCCGGTTTCAAATGTAAGGCCCAAGAGGTTCGGCAAAGTTAAGTAAGCATTCAATGCATGTTTATTTCTATCGTATATCTTGCCCAGAAATGGTTTAGCTATTTAATTCAGTTTCTTGGAGTTCTCACTATGTTAATATCTCTTCCCTTAATTTGCTATGCTTCTTTATATTTTCATATATGAGCTTTTGGTTGTAATTTAGTAATTAGTATATTCTTATCTTGTTATGTACCTACTTTAGTTATAGTTAATACATATTAATATTACTACCCTTACATTTTAATGCTAGATACCCGATTGTAAATTTATTATTGTAAACAGCACTTTGGCTATTGTCATTTGTCAATTAATGTCAAACTTCACTTTTTATAATATTATCAGTTGCGTGGATACTAGCATATTTGAATTCGCACAGACAGTAATTGTTTTAGCTTTTGTTGTAATTTTTATATTTTATTTTATTTAAATGTAACTGGTGGTAAAGGTTATGTTTGAGAGTTAGATTTCTTATTATATTTTTATTTGCTTATTATTAGTTATTTAAATATATATACGTAGTATATATTATATTATATTATATTTTATTATTTATGAATTTAAATTGTAGTACAGAGAATGAAAGTTTCATTTCGCTAAATTCAAGCAATGATTTCTCAGAAGATGACAGCTTCCATAGTACAACCTGTTCTCCTACTCCTTGCATTTCTTCCCTTTTTTCTAATTCTAAGAATACCTTAAATATTGTACATATTAATGCGCAGAGTATTCCGGCACACTATCCCGATCTCCTAGCTACTTTCGACTCCAACCCTGTTCACGCAATTTTAGTTTCTGAGTCCTGGCTAAAACCCTGTCTCCCTTCCTCTTCTTATAGTCTTCCAGGATTTAATTTGATTAGAAATGATCGCATCGGCCGAGCAGGCGGCGGGGTGGCTATATATTTGCGGTCTCAAATTTCTTATTCCATTATTAGTTTATCTCCTCAGCCCCCACCTGGCGATGCGGCCGAACATCTTCTTATCGAAATTACTTCCTCGAATACTAAAATTCTTCTTGGTGTCTTCTATTCCCCCAACCTTACAGTTAATTATTTCCCGTCCTTCGATCACATCCTTGAATCCTTTTCACCACTTTATAAGCATATTATCTTTTTGGGAGACTTTAACACTTGCTTACTCAAGGGTGATCATCGCAGCAAAAGGCTTTCATCTATTGTAGATTCTTTCAATCTGAAAATCCTTCCTTCACAAGCTACCCATACCGCTCCTAACTGTATTCCATCTCTCCTCGATCTTGTCATTGTTTCCTCTCCAGAGCATGTCACCGAGCATGGTCAGTGTTCGGCCGACATGTTTTCCTCACACGACCTTATTTTCCTTTCGTATAATTTAAAACCCCCTAAGTTAAAACCAAAAATTGCCATGCATCGTAATTTTGCTAAAATAAACACAGAGCGCCTTTCTGAAGACGCAAGTAAGACTGATTGGTCGGGTATTTTTTCAGCCGATAATATCGATGAGAAAGTGTCTCTTTTTAATTCTCTGATTATTCAACTTTACGATGCGCATGCCCCGCTCCGTCCTGTTAAGTTAAAGCACTTACCAGCTCCATGGATGACAGATGATCTAAAAAAACTGTTAAGAAAGAAGGCGCGAGCAAAGTCTAAATTAAAATTGTCTAACTCGGATACCAATCGGGAAAAATTTAATATAATTCGAAATCGCTGCAATACTTTATGTAGGGATGCACAACGTCAGCACTTTTCCAAATCCATTGACAACGGTGACCCGTCGAAAATGTGGAAATTCCTTAGATCCCTTGGTCTTGGTAAATCCCCGCTCATTTCCTATCCTAGTACAGTCCATGTCAACGACCTTATTTCCCACTTCTCCAATCCCACTTCTGATTTCCTTCCTAACTTAAAATCCAACACCTTAACCCATCTTAATACCTTGCCCCTCCCTACTACGCCTCCTTTCGTATTCCGTCGGTTCTCTGAGTGTAGCGTTAAGAAGAGCGTGTTGTCAATTACCTCGAAGGCTGTTGGTAGTGACTGTGTTGGTCGAAGCATGATCATTCCAATCCTTCCCATCATTAATCCTATCATTACCCATATCCTTAATTTTTCAATTTCTTCAGGTAAATTTCCTAGTGATTGGAAAAATGCTCATATTCTTCCTCTTCCTAAAAAACCGAATCCTGCGACCCCATCTGATTTCCGCCCTATTGCTATCCTGCCTTTCCTATCCAAGGTTCTTGAACGGTTGGTTCAAGAACAACTAAGCATTTTCCTAAATCATAACCAACTCCTAAATCCTTTCCAGTCTGGTTTTCGACCAGGGCACAGCACGACCACTGCCTTAATTAAAATTACTGACGACATCCGCCGAGGTTTCGACAGCAAAAAGCTCACCATACTTACGCTGATTGACTTCAGTAATGCATTCAATAGCGTAGATCATGATGTACTGCTAGCTGTTTTACGCTCTCTTAACTTATCTCTCTCGGCTGCTGACTGGGTACGGAGCTACTTACAGGGACGTCGTCAGCGTGTACTAATTGAGGAACTTTCCTCAACTTGGTGCAATGTGTCCGCTGGTGTTCCTCAAGGTGGCGTTTTGTCTCCCCTCCTTTTTTCCATATTTATAAATTCCATTTCCAATTCTATTGTGTCACCTTACCATATGTATGCAGACGATTTTCAATTATATAACCACGCCTCACTCCTTGAACTTCCTGAAGCGATTTTCCAAGTAAACGCTGATCTTGCAGCAATTGTCAGATGGAGCAAAAATCATGGTTTAACAGTTAATCCTCTCAAAACCCAGGCTATTATATTCGGAAGTAGGCAATTAATCTCAAAAATCGACTGGACCAATTTTCCGAACGTCATCGTTGATGGTGTACTTATCCCGTACAGCACGCAGGTTAAAAATCTTGGCCTGACTCTTGACCAAACCTTCTCCTGGGATGAGCAAATTAAACAAGTGAAAAAAAGGGTTTTTTCTTCTGCTTTTTCCTTACGGCGCTTACGCAACTTTCTTCCAATCTCAACCAAAACTGCGTTAGCTCAATCCCTCCTCCTTCCTCTCCTTGATTTTTCTGACTCCTGCTATCCTGATATTCGTGAATATCAGCTGGACACCCTTGAGAAGCTTCAAAATTTCTGTGTCAGATTTATATTTGGACTACGTAAATTTGACCATGTCTCTGAGTTTAGGAAAAGATTAAAGTGGCTCCCCATCCGCCAACGCCGGGATACTCATTTGCTGCATCTTCTGTACACTATTCTTTTTAGCCCTAAGTCACCGCAATACTTAAAGGACAACTTTGAGTATTTAAGCTCTAGCAATTCCCTCTCTCTTCGTTCTTCCAACCTGTTATTACTTTGCACTCCTATCCACCATTCCAATTTTTTCAACAACTCTTTTACTGTTCGTGCTATCCAACTTTGGAACGCTTTACCTGAGAGTGTTAGACGCGCTAAAACGCTCTCCTCTTTTAAATCACTGTTAAAAGATCACTACCTTTCCTTACTGTAGCTTTTTCCCTACCTTTCTGTTTCTGCTTGCTGACATCTGTAACTGTAACCACTGTTTTTGAATGTCTTATCATCTGTGTACTATGGCTTGTGTATAGTATGTATTTTGTAATATGTATGTGTATGTTTAGTATGTATTTAATATTATGTATGTGTATGTACAATATGTATTTTAGTAATATTTTATGTATGTATTTTAGTATGTACCTACATATTTTTGAAGTATATAATATGTAATATTTAGTTTATATTAATATGTGTGTATATGTGTCTATTTTACATTATTTGCAATGTATTGTTATATGTAATTGTAATTATAGTCATTTATTTTGCGCTATCCCACGACCTTCTTACATTTCCTTTCCTACCGGGTTGCCTGGTAGAGATTGCTGTTCAGCAATAAGGCCGCCTTTTGTACAAATGATGCCTTTGTAATTTTGTTCTTTTTTTCTGCTTTGTCCATTCATGTTTGTACAATGAAGTATTATAAATAAATAAATAAATAAATAAATAAGGTGACATTGTACCACCCAAGCGGTGAAGGTGGCTCAATGAAACACATTACGAACTTCTTTTACCTTTTAATTTAGTTCTGAATATGCAATAAATATTGTTGCATTGGCTTTGCAAATGAAGGCGATGACATTTAATTAAAGTGCCTGTGACGTATTTTACATGACAAATGAAGCCACACGGTGTTGTAGTGAAGTATTTTCGTATTGTTATATGCAACATTGTTAACAATTATTAATGTTATGATAAATTTAAACAATAATAAAATTATAATAAGGTGTCAAAAATTAAATAACCTAATTCTAAATAAAAAATCAAACATCCTCTGGAGCAAATTGAATCTTTAATTACAAAAGGATGTGTGATTGAATGATTCATCACGGGTGGTATTCAGATAAAGATTGGCTATGTGCTACTCGAATATAACGGACTTTTGCAATGGTTCCTTCAAGACTGATCAGCCATTTTGGTGAAAAATAGAAAAATCACAAACCTCAGAAATTCTTGCGTTTATCAAACGTAATATTCCATCTTGAAACTTACTTACCTACTTTGTTCATTTTGTCAATGCAGAATATGCAAAATACATGGTGCAATGGTAGACAATAGTTGATTTACATGTAGGTAAAAGGCTTATTAGACCACCCAATTTTTAGGGACCCTAACCCTAACTAAGAGTGGTGTAATAAGACTTAGGGAGTTAGTGTCCCGATTTAGGGCGATCGGGTCTGCCCGATCTGCCTAGCTCCCTAAGCGCCCTGCAGATTGGGTAATGTAATAACGTTTAGGGCGGTTAGGGAGCTCAGTTGCCGCGCGACTAGTGCGTGGAGTGGCTGCTTTTGTATGTAAGGTGTCACCAAACTTCCCTACTACAGGTTTATATAACTTAAAAGGGAAGTTCCAAATGTTTGTGATCACACCGCCATGTTAACAAATAAATAAATTGTTAAAATCAATTGTTTATTTAATTGTTTTAAAACTCAACAAGTGTTCAAATTGTTCTGCACCTACTCTAATTAATTCATTAAAACTCCCGGTTCAAGCACGCTTAGTATTTGCATATTTGAAAGCTTTTCACGTAACCGCAAATACTCTTTCACCCAGATCTTTCTCTTCTTTTTTTAATATTTGTTATTGCGTCAACGGTTGCCACTGCTACAGCAACTTTTTGAAGTTTCGATACTGACGGCGGCATAATGTAAAATGCAACAATACGTTTATCTCTCTAGACATTCGCGTATAAACTGAGTTAGGGCCCAATTCGCAGAGAAGTGTAATAAGCGCCACACTAACTAGGGAACACGCCCACCCTAGATGCAGGGCCCTTCATATCGGGTAGTGTAATAAGCCTTTAAGTCATTAAATATTAGATCGATGTAGTCTAGCTTTTCATAGCTTTCTTCGTCAGTGAAGATGACTTGCAATGAATAATTTTCTTAATATTAATAGAAACACTCAAAAATACTATTGTATTTTGCATTGGTGTGAAGCGAAACCACCCGAGGCGGTGGCCTGGGTATTTTTTATTTGCCGATATCGGTGATCGGCGCCTGCTCCATTAGTCATGTGACACTATCGACATGAGATCGGCCCTCTCGGCCCTCTTTTCATTCCATCGATGCCCGCGAGCCCAAACCGCGTTCGTATGCAAATTTACACGCTAACAGCTACAACCACAGAACAGTAAAAACCACAGAACATTAAAAACAAATAGAAGTGCTATAATGTCATAATTACTATGAAAACCGGTGTCGCCAAACCCACACATTTAAACCGATAGTTATACAGTACACTACAAGTAAACTATGCCTTTGATTGGACAGCTTAATTTGAGTAAAAACTGACTTAGGTTATAAATTCAGCATTTCAATACATATTACATCATTCCCTAACGCACAATGTTACGGTTTATTTTAGTATAACATCCCTAGGTATATTAGCTGTTTTGTTTCTCATTGCACAGAAATTCCAAATTCGAAAACATTCAGCTACTCCACAACAGAGGGCGTTAGTTTTCGATAGATATAACTTTGAACCTCAACACATAGAGATAAGGTTGAAATTTGTGTCACTCAACATTAATGACATTAACTTGATATTTATCTGATGCTATGCCCTGAGGGATGTCAGCCTTGTTATCGATAATTCACAAATAAATATTTTTTTTGTGTATTTTTTTTTCTTTCTATTATATGAGTATAGTATAATGTGTCACATTTTGGAGTATGTTTATTACTACTAAGTACGTCTTTTTATATTATTATTATTAAATAAAAAACGGAATAGAATAGTATTAATCTATATTTACAAAATACAAACAGAAAATATGCATTATTTTAAATCTTCGAACTGCCGTAGGTTCAGTGCCGTCTTTAGGATCAACGAGGCTATGGGCCAAGGTACTGGCTGGGGCCTATGTAAGGGATGGAAAATCCTTAAATTTTAACTTTATCATTTTTCAGTTTACAATAACGCAATAGGCTAAATCGTAACCCCGTCTCTTAACACCCCACATATGAGAGTTCAATAAATAAATTTTTTGAATTGTGAAAATTTTCAGAATTGTGGGGCCCCTGCCTACCTCGGGGCCTCGGGCCAGGGCCCTGCGGGCCCTGCCTTAAAGACGGCACTGCGTAGGTTTGCTGTATCGGTCGGCCTTTGTTAGACCGCTTAGTGCTCTTCGGCATCCAGTTAACTCGTCACGTTGCATTTATCCATTTCTCTTTTAAATTAGCCTCTTTGGGAAATCTATAAATAAATTGGACAAATGAAAGCTAAGGAAAAATAAAATAAAATTTAATATTTATAATTTTTGTCTTTTCTAAAGTATCGATACTGTCGATATGCGCCACAAGCATCACTAAAGCGACATTCGTATGTTTATTGCAATAATATTCCAGAAAGTCTTGTTTGCTGTTCAATCTATAATAGCACTAATTTATTACGGATTAAGGTTCATTTTGACTAGATATTTGTATACAATTTTGACAAATTACAAGCGAAGTTATAACATAAAAAATTATATGTAAAATAAATAAAAATAAGACTTACCGATGGTATGAAATGCCTCCATTGCTGATATTATTTCGTCTGCTATCATTTTTGCACTCTAATACCGAACAACACGTCCTAATTATTGAATAAATATAGAAAAAAGGTTTGACAGCTGACAACCGACTCGAATATTTTTCTGCGCACAACTGAGAGCAAGTTAGGTGATCTTACCTTACCAGTGACACGTGGGCCACGCCCACATCACACTTCTATCTACTTTACTGTTCTGTGGTAAAAACATATAGAAGTGCGATAATGTCATAATTAGTATGAAAACCAGTGTCGCCAAACCCACACATTTAAACCGATAGTTATACAGTACACTACAAGTAAACTATGCCTTTGATTGGACAGCTTAATTTGAGTAAAAACTGACTTAGGTTATAAATTCAGCATTTCAATATGTACCCTAACGCACCATGTTACGGTTTATTTTAGTATAACATCCCTAAGTATATTAGCTGTTTTGTTTCTCATTGCACAGAAATTCCAAATTCGAAAACATTCAGCTACTCCACAACAGAGGGCGTTAGTTTTCGATAAATATAACTTTGAACCTCAACACATAGAGATAAGGTTGAAATTTGTGTCACTCAACATTAATGACATTAACTTGATATTTATCTGATGCTATGCCCTGAGGGATGTCAGCCTTGTTATCGATAATTCACAAATAAATATTTTTTGTGTATTTTTTTTTTCTTTCTTTTATATGAGTATAGTATAATGTGTCACATTTTGGAGTATGTTTATTACTACTAAGTACGTCTTTTTATATTATTATTATCAAATAAAAAACGGAATAGAATAGTATTAATCTATATTTACAAAATACAAACAGAAAATATGCATTATTTTAAATCTTGGAACTGCCGTAGGTTTGCTGTATCGGTGGCCTTTGTTAGACCGCTTAGTGCTGTTCGGCATCCAGTTTACTCGTCACGTTGCATTTATCCATTTCTCTTTTAAATTAGCCTCTTTGGGAAATCTATAAATAAATTGGACAAATGAAAGCTAAGGAAAAATAAAATAAAATTTAATATTTATAATGTTTGTCTTTTCTAAAGTATCGATACTGTCGATATGCGCCACAAGTATCACTAAAGCGACATTCGTTTGTTTATTGCAATAATATTCCAGAAAGTCTTGTTTGCTGTTCAATCTATAATAGTACTAATTTCTTACGGATTAAGGTTCATTTTGACTAGATATTTGTATACAATTTTGACAAATTACGACAAGCGAAGTTATAACATAAAATATAATTAAAATAAATAAAAATAAGACTTACCGATGGTATGAAATGCCTCCATTGCTGATATAATTTCGTCTGCTATCATTTTTGCACTCTAATACCGAACAACACGTCCTAATTAATGAATAAATATTGAAAAAAGGTTTGACAGCTGACAACCGACTCGAATATTTTTCTGCGCACAACTGAGAGCAAGTTAGGTGATCTTACCTTACCAGTGACACGTGGGCCACGCCCACATCACACTTCTATCTACTTTACTGTTCTGTGGCTACAACGCTCCTTTTGAGATCCCGCTCCCGACGATTTTTGCCACTAGGTGAATATTCAACGATCGCGCAGATGACCGTAATGTCGTCGACCTAAATAAATATTTATAGATATTTATTTTATATCGCGCCGGATAATTTTTTCTGTATTTAATGACTTCATTGTTTTGACGCTTTATTCCGTCTGCTAGACTAATGCCGGCTGCCAAGATATCGCGAGTTCAACATTTATTATGGCCTTTAAATATTCATCACCTTATATATTCTATGAGGTATTTTTAGTATTGCATGTAATTTTAATACCATTTCTCTTGACTGTGAACTTGTTGTCTTTTGCAAGAACTAGGCATTCAATATTTTTTTAAATACATTATATTTAGTAGTTGCTTCCACAGTCCACTACTTTGAGGAATAAAGAGGTCTCTGATTTGTGTTATCCGGACCAGATGTTGCGAAAACTGTAAAACGAAGTGCGCACTTGCGGCGCACGTATGTGAATTGAATTATTGGTCATATAATACCCTCAAAATTGAGTATGTTATGCAATATTCGAGTGTGTAACGTAGTGTGCAGCAGGCACAGGAATAGTGAGCGTCGGTGGCTGTCGGGTCAATGCGCCGAGTTGTGAGTCAGCGCGCGACATACGTACTCTCTATCACATTATTACTTTCTTATAAGGTTGTCGCGTTTAAATAATGCATGTAATGTAACTGGTCGCAATTTGTGCTCTCATGAGGGCGCTAAACTGAGCCGCGGGGTCGAGCCGACCACGGAGCGGTTTCTAAATATGCATTATGCATTGCAAATAGTTTTGCTGACTGACTATGATTACTACCGCCTTAACCAGTCTTGCCTATAGCGGAATTGTAAAAAATATTTTAAATTACTGCAATATTTGATCTTATTGAAGCTTGCAATTAAATATGCAGATTTGTTATCGCTTTATGATACACTCAAATGAATTTTTATGTTTTCTTATTTCTTTACTATCTACTTCTTACCCTTTTATATTGAAGGAAGCGTCATTATTTAAGTTTATCTTAGCCGATGCAAGCAATTGTATTGGAAATTGTTAATTAAGGGTTTGTGTGGTAAAAAAGAGCGTGAAGGCACGTAGGGACTCGCACCTCATTCATATCGATTCCATCTTAAACAGGCGCGTCCATCGCATACTAAAACGGGGAGAGCTTTTATCTCTACACGCTACATAAAACAAAAAATCAACATCATTGTGAATAACTAATCTCGTCTCTTTTGTATTATCAATGAAAATAGTACCTATGTTGGGAGAGAGTTCGTCGCAAACTGTAAATCGTTTAACCGCAGCGCCGTAATTTTTAAGCACGTCGACGAGACAAAATGAAATGTTTAAGAGCGACACGAGACCGACATTAAAGACATTATCGTATCGATCAGCGTCCTTAAAGCGGCTTGCAATTAGTGGTTGCTGTTAAACGACGCAAGTACAGACCTCCCGCGCAGCTGCCTCGCACGGCGCCGCCTCCTCGTCTTTATGAAATTATCACTAAATTGAGACAAAGCTTCCATACTGACATGGTAATGATGCGATAATGTGCTAGAGCAATTATCTCTTTTTAGGTTGTACGCGGAAAGGTTATTTTATAATGTACTTTTATAATTTTCGCTTCGTTGCTAATGATTGAGCAATTTTTTAAAACTGAACGAACGTTCGTATCAACACATTTCCTTGAATAAGAGCACGATTACGCAAACAATAAGTACCTATCAAAAGGTTATTGTACTGAATAGCAATCTATTTCTTAATTGCATTGTAATGGATATGTCATTAGCCCAGAATGTTTAAATACCAGTAGGTGCTGACCGTTGCATCGTCAGCGCGTGAATTCGCAAAGGCCCGGCTTTCCTTAAAAGGTTGTCACTTACGAGAAATCTTTCATAACACTTAATAAGATACAGGACGAGTGTAAAATTTCGTGATAGATCCGTGAGAGTAGTCACGAGCCGCCCAGAGGCCGTGGGACAGGGGCATTTTATTTCCGCTGCATTATATTTCGTCGGCGCGGATTAAACGGGTTGTCTTTAACGAGCACTCATTGAGTTTAACATCATGGGCACGCGTTTTCGTCACACCTACACCGCAATGTATTTGTTTTATAGATGCCGTTTAATGGCTCCGGTCAGATATTATGACTGCGCGACATTGTTTACGGCCATCTTTTCATGTCCATAAAAGAACAAATGGGCATGTGTAAACAAAATAATTGAAGTATTTATGGTACATCGACTTATGGTATATCAAATTAATTAGAGTTTGAACATGGATTAATTAAAACTTAATTGAATTCACTAACACTAAGTACCTAAACATTCTCGATTCGTTACGTTAAATAGAAAATATAAACACTATTATCATTATCAATACGAGATATATATATATAAATATATAAATATGTTTATTTTGCAATATTATAGTGTACATGTGTTTGTTTATAAATTTATTATCACATTTTATGCGAATACCCAGACATTTTACGAGGTATTTGGTATTAGAATGGAATGCGTGAAAACTAAAGTGTAGTAATTTAGTCTCTGCAAAACTACTCTGTTGATATACAACTGTTCGACACATTGGGAGTGTGTTTTATGTTTGTGTCAACATTTTTCAGGTGTGTCTACTGACACAGTTCATTTTTAAACCGGCGAGACAGTGGCGAGTCTATTTTTATAAGTGATAAAGTACCATCATAAATTTTTTTAAGCACCGTGGCGTTAAATACAGAAAGAAAGCAAATAAAGTAGAGGAATCGAAATTTTGAACAATATTTTTAGAAGTGAACTCGAACGCTTTTTTATCTTAATTGATCAATATTTTTCTGAATATATTCGTAAACGTAGTGTAGACGGCTGGTTGACGAGTAATTGTGCACCATAGCGGTGGAAAGATATCGATCCGACTCGAATCGCAGCTTTCCAAATAGGGAGCCCGAGTTCCCAAATAGGCAAAAGTCGGACGGTTGCCGGCATCGCAGGCCGCAGCGCCACTATCGAGGACGCAACATTTTCCATTGTCTACACGTTTTTGCTCTCTGAAACCTATATTGCATCTTCATCGAGGACGTCCAGTGTTTATCTATAGACGGTGTCAGTGCACCGTTCGTTTGTCGTCAAATTCGATGTAAACTCGTTTTAGGGCCGATTTTTCAATGCTTGGATAAAACTTATCCGTCCAATAAAGTATTACACGATAATATTAAAATGTCACGTAAACTGTCAAATACGGGCAATTAGAATATCGTATAGGAGCTACTAACGTTGACAAGAGAGAATTTTAGTATAGTTGGTTCTTTGATATACTGTCCCTCTTGCTATTTCGGTTAGAGTCCGGGCTGTCTGGCTGGGCGCAGTGGTTGCGTTTCTTAGTGCGCATCTTATCTGCACAGGATAATTTCCTTAATTTTAAGTCATTTTTAACGCGTAATTTTTAATCTTTTGCCTTTAGATAGATCCATCAGACATAATTTTTTTATTGCAAGACGTTTTTTTCGTTGTTAAATAGGTGCCATACGCAATTTTTATTTCATTTTTATAAAAAATTCAAATCATTTTAGAATGTCTGTAATTTTCATATTATGTTCTTCAAACATAATATAATCTAAAATTAATTAGCCAGACGCTAATTCGATTGTTAAGTATTAAATAATGTGTATAAATAAGAAAAAGTAATGAAGCATGCAGCTCATCAGCTAGTGTATTTTAATTATGCGACAGGAAATAATTGCAAGAATACAATATTATTTACACTTGTTCTTATAAATAAAAGTAAAAATGAAAAAAAAAAACATAAGTGAAAAATACGTTAAAGTTACCATACATTGAAAAGAATGGAATAAAAACTATATCAATGAAGGTTAAACAATTACATTGTTAAATTTAAAAAGCCATCTTCATAATCATCATCATCATCATCTTCCCTCTCACTGTCAGAATTATTTATGTTATCGTCTAAGGAATTGTTAATGTTTTCCAATATTCCATCATCTGTAACAAAAAAAAAAAAATAATAATTCACTTATTCAAAGTAAAAAGTTTTGTTCGTTATAATATAATAATTCAGTTTTTCTTGATTAATGTTCTATTCAATACTTACTTTGAATAATAAGATCTACAACTGTGGAAGTCGCTTTCTCTGTCCCTATGTCCCTTTGTATGCTTAAATCTTTGAAACTACGCAACTGATTTTAATGCGGTTTTTTTAATAGATAGAGTGATTCAAGAGGAAGGTTTATATGTATAATAACATCCATTAAATAGTGGAGAAGTACTGTTATTTTTGAGGTTTCTAATGTGATGTCGTAAATAATTACATTTTTTCCGCTTACATTGCAAACGCAGGCTGAACCCTACGAGTTTTATCAAAATAATGTACACATTGAAAAGGTCTACAGAAAAGTCCGTGATGGTATATGTCTATCTCTTATGGATAACCCACAATAACTTTTTTTTGTCATTTACTTTTTACGACAAATAATGGCTAATTTTCGAAGCGATTTTAACCAATACAGCATTAATCCTTAACCAATTGAATACATTGTTCATTTAATATAGATCTATATGGCCCTTTACACCGTATGATTTAAGTGAATATTTTCGAAGATATTACAGATTTAAAAATTGCGGGACGTAGCGTTTGTTACCGGCCGGCCGCCCGGCTATATAATATTTTATACCCGTGCGAAGCCGGAGCGGGCCGCTTTGTTTTTATATACAACGTTCACAGTTTTTCTGTAGTGTATTTAGTATCAGCATTACACCCGTGCGAAGCTAGGGCGGGTCGCTAGTTAAGTAATAAAAAAAATTGTTTTGTATAGAAGATTGTTGATGTACCCTAATAGTTTATTTTTTAGCCTAAGGAATAAAATGTACCACTGGAAGGTACTTGTTCCCACAACACAGGGAATCCTAGAGTAGGAACAATTCAATTTCTATGCATCTTATATTTTCGAAAAAAAAAGTTATTGTTTATTGTTATTTAATTTTCGCGGCCGACCCTTTCTATCTCTCTTGCACTTTAAACTATCTCTCCATATACAACTTTATGTCTCATGGATAGATCTAAAGGCAAAAGATTAAAAATTACGCGTTAAAAAATGACTTTAAATTAAGGATATTTTCCTGTGCAGATAAGATGCGCACTAAGAAACGCAACCACTGCGGCCAGCCAGACAGCCCGGACTCTAACCGAAATAGCAAGAGGAACAGTATATCAAAAAACCAACTATACTAAAATGACTTTTTTTTAAACGTTACTAGCTCCCGTACCAATACGTTTTTAAAATGGTAGTTTTATACATTATTCGACGAATAAGTTTTATCCAAGCATTGAAAAATCGGCCCTTAAATGTCATGTCTAGGTTGTCTTTTATGTTCAATTAAGCAGAAAAGATGTAATTTTGTGAAATTATTTTTATCTATGATAAAAATATATATATGCAAAAGTGTCAAGAATTCGATGGATCGATGTGGACTTAGTCCGAGGAGTGGAGGCTGTAAAAATGATGTGATCTACGGCATTGACTAATCGCTCGCGACTGAATACTATCACTTAGTGACCTCCAGTTACCCTCGCTGGCGTCAGTCGAGATAAATGGCATATACTCGTACATAGTGTGTGCGGGGGCGCAGTCTGCCGGTACGACCTCTCTCGTGGGACTCTGTTACACCCACTGTAACCGCATTTACTAATATTTCAAGCGATTTAACTGTACGTTTATCTTTATTTCAGACATATTTATACTAGCATTTCTTCTGACGGAATAGAATTTTATTATGATATGCGCTTGTGAGTAAGCGCAGCGCCGGTCGATGGAATGCAGCCTTGGGGATCGATCGTTGTGCTCAATGGGAGAAATATAGTCACGAAATCAATAAGTACTCGTTGGCAGCGCCCCGTTTATTAATCCCAATTGAAAGTCAATTGGCAGTAAATCCTTTATTATTGGCATTTAAAGTTCGCTGGACATTATGTGGAGATATTGTGTTGCAATCGTCATAGCGAGGATGTGGCAGATTTTGTTTAAACGCGAGGATTATGCATGCGTGCATACGGACGGCCCTGAGAAATATGTGGTATTGTATTCAAATGAAAAGACGCGTCAGCATGCCATAAGTGGCGTCGTTCATAACCATGCAATGTTCTGAGCTTTCGGCTCGTTGAGAAGTCAAGGCGGTATCACACGCTGAACATGAAAGTATTTGTAAAATGAATGTACTTTTGGCGTACGATTTGGTATGCAACCAAATCGTCCGGAAGGTTACGGTTTATATTAAAAATTTATATACTTCAAGCTGTAAACGTTGTAATTCGACTGTCTTGGCGTTTGTACATTCGAGATTTTACAAGAAACATAAAACTACAATTTTACTTTGATCATATTTTTAGGTCGTCTGAGCAGTGAGTGGTAAAGACGTAGGATTAAAATTAGGAAATTTATATAGCTAAGGTAGGTCCAAAAGTTTGATACCAAATTTAGATCGTAATTGGGTCAACGAGAGGCGACCGGAGATGCTTTATATCAACAAATATTTTCAAAGATCATTTTCCTTAAGCATATTATTTAAATACGCAGTTATTTTAATATATTTTACAGTACTCATAACGTTTCTTAACCGAAACGGAGCCTGCGCATTATATTTTATGGTTCACTTATTAATTATCTGCGCATGAAGTACATTAAGTTCCTATATTGTGTTGATACATGAAACGAGCTGGTACTAGTTATACTAGTTTGGTGAAATAACTAAATACGGAGACTATCTTTATGTTAGCGTGTACGGTAGATACATGGCCAATGAGATGTATCATTTCCACTAGAAATAGTCGCTCTGTATAAAAATCAACGAGGCTATTTTCAATACTCATGCTTTTTTCAAAGACTAAATAAATAAAACGGATTATTAAATTGTTTGTATAAGGAGCTTTATGGCATTGAGTTTTATGGCATATTTCAATTTTCATTTAATGAAATTAAAATTGAAATACGATTGGACGGTCTATGAAAATCAAGGAAGTAACTTGCTTGCAGCATGCGCTTCACGACCCATAGTAATCGTTGCATGTTGTATACTTTATTAGCGTAAATGTTGGCATCTCTGCTCGCCCATTAATCTCCATATAATTAAATGATCAAGTGAAATTATATTTAGCTCAGTAAACGAGGCCGGGTCCGCGTCGTTCGTCGTATACTCTTTCACCATCAAACTATAGTGGAAACCTCACGAGAACTTAGCGTCGAACAGGACCGCCCGCGAGAGGTGACGATGACACAACATAACATTACATGCAAGCGGAGTGAATTCATTGAACACTTTACTGACTAGGTGTGGAGAATAAATCCGATCGCCGGCGTCGGTGGGCGCGTTTATCATCGTTACCCTTCTGCTCTACATCGCCATGGGCGTAGTTCTGCCTTTCCGACGCATAAACTTGTTACTCAATTGCTAGACCTCACTCAGGTGGAAGTCTTTAAAGTCTGGAGCCTTGGTAATTTATAGGTTCATAAAGTTTGCGCAGAAGACTGGGTATTTTGAACGCGTCAGTCGATCGAAAAGCTCTTTAACTCCGATAAAATTGAAACACAAAACCATTAATGAAAGTTTTGCGTCGGTGAAATCGCTAAGGAAAAATCTTAAGTCTTATTAACATAGTAGTAAAGCTAGTTTATTCATAATTGGCGGTTGTGCCCACCCCGGCGGCCGGCGCAGTGCGTGCGCCCCGCCCGTCGCATGCGTTGTCGTTCAAACATATTGCGATCATAATATCACGCGAGATCGACGCGCTCTGTACACAATTAAAATTTGCATTCATGTTACCTGATTGATAACATTGTTATAGGTGTGTGGCCGCTCTTCGATTGCGGCGCGTTTGTGTTTAATTAAACATGAAGTTATTTAAAGCGATGTACCTACACTTATGGGGGATTGGCAGTTATATATTTAAGTTATGCAGCATACAATTTGAGGTCTTATGTCTTTCACATTTGTGGGTTGTAATTAAATATGTATTTATTTGAAGATATGAGAGAAGTCATGGAAAGTAACATGCACCATCTAATTTCGTGTCACGGCCGCGGCGCGGCGACTCATTTTTGTAAAAATATTCTATGTTTTTACATCGAGATAGTATGTAGGTACTACGTAGTACATATATCTCGATGTGTTTTTATGAGGTGCAACTGTGATACGCTCATCCTACAACTATTCGTAGAAAGAATCTTAATAAATTATATGCGATATTTTTGTGGAGTATCTTGGCTCCCATCCACTATTTGCTACTAGATATTATGTTATTTAGCTAATAATAATCGATTAGGTGATGAAATAATCGCCATAAAATGTGATTATTTTGGCTATTATTTTTATACAGAACAGAACTCGTTACTTTTACACTGTATTAAATAAAATGATGATGCAAGGAATTCATATAATCATTCTGAGTATATCATTTGGAAGCAGTTATATTTTCTTGTAGGTAATTGGTTGTTTTTCATTTAGCAATGAGTAAACTATTTTTATAAATTAATTCGCTCAATTGAATGTGTCCACCTACGTTTAATTTGTCTTAGTTATACACGCTTAAGTATAATTTACAATTTGTTTTACCCAACCACCTTCCGTATATATATTTTCATTTCATATGTGTTCTTCTAATTGGTCGTCAATATTGGCTTTTCGTTATGTATATTTTATCGTGGAAATTAGCATATGACTTGAATGTAAATACACTGAACGACACTAACCAGTCACCAATGCTCGCAAAAGGCGCCAGCTATCAATGCAACTAGGATAAAATATAACGATAAAGTATATAAATAAATAGCTATTCAATAAACAAATATTATAATCTTATTTAACTTTAGCAACATAGAACATCAATTTAGAATGTATGTGTAGCCTGTAGGTACATACTATATACTACATACAAGTAAATTATAACAAGGCCCCAATAGTTGCTGTATATGTTTAAGTTTTCTTTGCTTAAAAATATACAGGAAATAAATATTCCTCGCTCCTTTCTTAATGTTGCGC
This sequence comes from Colias behrii, assembly GCA_029959065.1. Taxonomy (NCBI): domain Eukaryota; kingdom Metazoa; phylum Arthropoda; class Insecta; order Lepidoptera; family Pieridae; genus Colias; species Colias behrii. The sequence continues at coordinate 6,005,816 of JARWMC010000013.1, forward strand.
GAACGTAGACTATTTTAAAATCACCATTTTATTAATTCTATCAATTAGTAAAAGCATTCATAAAAATAATAGTACATAGAAACCGGTAATAAACTGTTTTTGATCAAAAGTAATAGTGGATGAGTAGTCAGAGCCTCTATCTTTATTTAAAAGAGAGCTTTAATCTAGACGAGCTTGTAAAATTATTGAAAAGAAGAATTAGAAAATAATTGAAAATTTTCAATGGGTATCCTATATCGAAATATAGGATACCCATAATACGAATATTACCACCGTTTACTTGGTCAAGGAACATCGTGATGAAATAGGCATGTTGTAAAAATAAAAGGAATGAAGAAATGGCACGTAATATGTTTACCCAGCCAGTGTGATGAATTATTATGTTCTAAATCCGCAAAGGAGGTGGAAGTCTACACCTATAGTGGATTAGTATATAATTAATCACATTTAAAAATCACTACAATGAAACATACTACGTAGAAGAGTAAGGAAACATAAGGTTGTCAACCTTGCAGGACATATTTCGCATTGTTTAACCAAGTTCATTGCAAATAATAAAAAAATAACTATGTCCTACTTATTAAAAAAGTGTAGCTATGTAAATTCCATAATAAGTAAACGACCCTGACTTATAAAGTAAGGCGAGATATCGGTTATTGATGTACAATTATTTATTTATAGAACAGTAAGTGAAAGAGGAATTTAATTAAATATTGTAATATTTTTATGACGAGGTTGGAAAATATAATAAACGGCGTTCGGTGAAGTCACAATTGTATATAACGTACTCGTACCTACATTAGCAGTTTTGGTTTGTTCTTGCTTAAATTAAAACGCTATTGATGTGCCTTGCGGATTCAACTGCTTGCAAAATCGCGGGCAAAAACGACGAACAAATCCACTACTTTTTAAGATTTCGTGCAACCTTTAGAGTTTGATTTTTGAAGTGAAAGTGAGAGGATTTTTATTTCTATTTCAATATTACAATTATTAAGCATATATAATAATATTTGTTTTATATGTATGAGAATGGAATTTCCCAAAATAAAAACCTACTTATACTCATAGTAAATAAGAAATCTCAATTAACTGGACAGGATAATAATTTGTTTATCTTTTCAAAAACCCAATAATAATCACTGTAATTATAATTATTATCGTGTGATAAAAAAAAATAAACTTATCAACCACTGTCAATGCTGTTAATTTAATAACTCAATTTAAGCAAAAACGTATTTTTTGTCAAATGTCACTGAATTATATTCACGTAAGGCACATTTAGCCAATTAATCTTTTAAGTATCGCGGCATAAATAATTATAGCACCAGACCAGTAATCATTAAAAATAAACCAAGTCTTGCATAATTAATTTGCTTATATCTTTGTTTAAATTTTGGTACAAAAACGTTCAATGTCAGGTGTTTCTGTTTCTGATACATATTATGATATAAAACTGGGTATATCGAATATCACCAACAGGTGTTTCTTGTAGCTAATAAGAATTATCGTTGCGCATCGATTTAATCGTCGGTACCGATAGATCAACCACGCCACCCATCGTGAAGGAAGCGAGCTACATAAGGAAAATTATTAATTATTATTTGAATATGATAAAAATATTTCCTTATTTTAAATTAAACTTTCATACACATTTGTCTTGGAACTAGAATAGTTTCGATTACATAGTGAGACTTTCGTTTTTCTATTAGATTTTCTATATTAATATTATGATGAAGAGGCATCAGTAATATAATAAACACGTTATGGTAGTCTGTAAACTCCATTACTTGTAGCCAGACGAGAGGTCTGTAGTGCTTCATTAATTTTTATAAATCACAGACGTATGTAGTTTTCTATAAGAAACGAGACGCCGATAAAATAAATTATGGATTGTCACACGATAAATTGTTTGTACCTACACCTTAGATGGGAGCGTATATTTTCTCGGTACAGTGGTAAAGTTAATTAAACGATTTGTTTAACTCATGCATATTCCTGTACTTATGCTTAACAAGAAGGATCCAGTGTGGGAATTGTTTTCCACATTTGTAGATGATGAAATATTGACTATTGGCTATATTGCTGCCTTAAGAAACTACTATGACATTAATAACAGAATGCACGGTTCGGCACAATGCAATTATTATTAATTTAGAATGTTAACATGTTAAGCTGTTTCAACCCTTTGTGATTTATTAGAGTCAAGTTCGTTCAGTGAGTTGGCCACGTACTCTCTATGACATGTAAGTCATACTTATCGTGATCTATGACATGACAATACAGTTCCAACCGTGAGGTCATGCATGCAATGCTCCGCAGATTACCGATGGAAGCTATGTTTTGTATTTAGGTAGCGCTACCAGTTTCGAATCGACAGTTTCTCAAGAGTAACATAATATATTTGCAATATTATTATGCGCTCTCCTCAAAGTGGGCTCGAAAGTTATTTAAATGACACACTTCAATTTTTGTTTTTGTATTAAATTGGATACATTATTACTTAAAAACATATTATTCAAGTGAGATCGGGGTGATTTTGGCAAATTTATCGATATTGGACGATTTAAAATTAAACAAGTGCATATATATTTGGTAGGAATTTCCATAAAGAGATCGCGAAAGAAGTACAAGACGAGCGTCGCCAATACTTCATTTCCCTGGCGAGGCGCTTCTGGCGCCCGGCCAGCGGTTCCGAGAACGAGGCAGAAGGTTACGCGATGTCTCGCCTCACTTTATATACCTAAATCATCTCACAGATCATATTTTTACGGATATTTAACTCTCGTATATCGTATAAAACGCGACGGAGGAGTGAGTGTAAAGGGTTGTGACGAGTTGAGTAATGGCTTTTGTTTTGGCAGCGATCGCAGTCGAAGAAAGAGAATCTTTGCCATGATCGATTGCAAGCCGAGACGTATTAATTTAACCGTCTTTTTGGTTTGATTATTTTCAATTGAATGAATAAACGGACGCGTTGACACTTATATTGTAAAACGAGGCGTGATTGTCGCATCCTTATCTAAGCGCCGTCGCACCCTCCTTCCTTATTAAATTATGCACCATGAAATATATCTCGGCGTAATCTATAAATATCGTAAGTTCGTTTAAATTCAGTGCTTCTAAAGATCAGCAACTTCCTCTAGCATAGATATTTATTGAATAAGATTATTGTTTACTCAATTGACGTAAAGATCAATAAATTCTCACGCAACACATCTCGGCTGCTATCAGTGCACTCGTGGAGTGAGGTTAATTAAATAGTTACGAGAAGGAGATAACAGTAACGCCTATTTATAGAGACCGGGCCATCTTATCGATCCAAGACATCTGATAGTGATCTCTCTAATTCCGAATGATGATGAATTAACAATGTAGGTACTATAAGTACTTTATAACATGACGAAATAGAAATTCAATTACATAATAATTATTGTGAGCTTTAATAGATAGGTAACGTTAAAGTTTTGAAGTAATCAACGCAGCTAAATAATCGATGTAATAACATTTCTAACTCATTATAGTACAAACTTGTAAAATATTTAACGTAACGCAGTTTATATGCTTTAAAGTAAACGGTATCTGTTTGATCAGGCATAGATTTGCGATTTAATCCTTTAAGGTATAACTACCTGGATATTTCTACGTTTCAACACTCGCAACTTTTATTTTTAGATGTCCACTGCCGAGTGCGGTATGTAAATGCAACTTGTTAACTCGTAGTCTCACTCGGGCTGCTCTTCGGGTGCTAAACTATTAGTTATAATTGTGCACGTATACCTATCAACAATTACTCACTTTTATTCATTTGTTTTGTAATTAACGCGGTGTAGAATAACCTATAAAATGTATTAGTTCTGCATATACATAAATGAGAATCCATAAGGAAGCATTAAACATCTGTTTTATTCTTAGCAGAGAAATTAAGGAATACTTCACTGATAAATGATTGAAGTATGAATTAATATTTGCAACTATTGAACTACTTAATACATAAAAATCGAAAGCATCGTAATATCGTAATGTTTGCTTTAAAATTTTAATTGACTTCGAATATTAATTTAGAAGTCTGCGTAATTTAAACAAGTCTAATAATCCTTCCCATTAATTTAAATAACAAGGTCTGTTTACGCATTAGTTTACTTACTTTAATGAAATATAATATTAATTCGCATAAAATCGTGACGACCATTAAATTTTAATTAATAATAAAATTCCAACTGTTAAAACAACTGTCAGCGCTCGTGAAACATTTATCATTGTAGGGTAACTTTTAAGTTGTTCTGTTCATAGTTTGCAACGTTATAAATCTGCTTTAAACAATTAATGCTGTTTTGTACTTAATCTAAATCAAAGACGTTGCGTCAACAGCGAGGAAAACATTTACAGCGTACAGATAATAAATAACAAAAATACCATAGATGCGTCATAAAACGTATTTATAGATTCTCAGATGAATTATGGACCGAAGTACTAAAATAGTATTTTTTAATTTATTATTAAGTTAAAAAATTTGTCAACTAAAAAACATTTTATTAAAGGTAAAATAGTATTGTAAAATTAAAACATGGATATGTTGTATTCACGTTGTATTTTTGTATATTATGACGTAAGCTGAACGAATTTTTTTTCTAATATAACCTATGCTTTCGATTTTTAAATTTTTGATAGATGACGCATCTTTAAAATTTGGCGGCGAGTTTTGTTTTTAATCTTGATATTTTAATAAAAAAATGTATTATCATTTTAAATGTATAATAATAAATTGGTGTTAATGATGACTTATGAGTTAATAATTTTGTTTCAGAATGTCAATTTGGCAAGCAAGCAAAAGAGCTTGGATCAACGTGGTTTGCTGACTTAGGTCCTCCGTTTGGTGTCATGTACTGCATCAAATGTGAGTGTATACCGGTACGTATTTCTTCTTTTAAATTTCTACATTCTTTTAAGATATAGGTATTGATACTATCCATAAAAATCAAAATAATACTAGGTATAGGTATTATTGTTCATCGGTTAGAATTTGGAACTAGTTTTTAATTAATTTTTGACTAATATATCAATCGCTTATTATCTGTCAGTTTACAAATTGTTTTTAATATTTTTGCAATCTCTGAAATAACGTAAAAAGTTCAAGTTTTGTTTATTATTTATTAGTTAAGCATGAAGTTTGTTAGTTCATCATAACATTTCTAATAATAAAGATAAAAATATTCAACTTGGACAACATTTCATAAATTGTTTAAAAAACAATGCTGGTTATAAGGCAAGACGGTGATAAACGGTGTAATGAAGAGCATGTTTGAAGGGCGGTATTTTTCTATGAATGTGCAGGTTCTGCTTAAAGCGGTTTTACTACATTTTTAAGTAAAGCTTTTATTTTAATTAAATTTATAAATATAGACTTTGCAGATTGAGCGTTATTATAATCGTTAAATACTGGTTGTTTAATTTTAGGCGCAATATAATTTAAAGCCAGTTGTTGTAAATACAAATATCTAATTTATTATTTTATTTTATTTGACATAAACGATTTAAGTACCTACATTAAAAAAGCACAAATCAGAAAAGTTTGTGCTCCTATACTTATATACGAGTGTGTTTAAGAGTGGATTTGATTTTTAAATGCATAATTCTTGTATTTTCTCTCAGGTACAAAAAAAGCGGCGAGTGGTTGCGAAGGTCCACTGTCGGAATATAAAGAATGAATGTCCAGAGCCTTCCTGTGACACCCCGGAGTTGCTTCCCGGCCGCTGCTGCAAAACATGCCCTGGGGATGTTAACTGTAAGTACTATTTATTAGAAGAATCCTCATATTTCTAGACACTGCATATTTTCTGATTGTTTGTACTAAATATTTTATGGCTAATCTCACGGTAACGCTATTTGTAGGACTGAAAGTTCATTTGAAAGTTAAAAACGTTAAAAATAACGTTTTGACGTAAAAAAAGTCAACCTACTTTATATTATTTAAATATCACCTTGATTTTTCTCGTCTTTTGTTTCAATTGTTCATAATAAGCGTGCAATAATAATAATTGGTAAATACGTATTGTATGCATTTAAATAAATAACCGTACAGTGACGTTAGGTTACGACGTATTAGCTAATTCTAACAATAGTGGTTTATAAAACCATGTCTAAATGTATAATAACGAGTGCTATACCTACTAGTTTTTATATAATGATGACGAAACTAATTAATAAGTTATATTTATAACGCTGAACCAGACGTGGTTTGGAACGCAATAAAGATTAGGTACTTATCATTTATATTTTGAAATTTTATGCGAAAGAATTTTCCAAACGATGTATCGAAGAAGTGTATCGTACAATGTTTCGGTAATAAATGTACAATATCGACAGCATTACTTTATACTTAGCGAACCATAAATAAGATATTAACAATCATCAAGAATTCATGGTCGACAAACAAAACTTCTGCATAATAATCACGCATTATGAACCGACAGCCGACAAAGAGAACATAACAATGCTGTCAAAATATTTATGAAGAGTTATAATAAATAATCAGATTATACGAACCATTTGTAAAGCAACTTTAGCCCGTTCAGTGGCTTGCGACGTAATCTTTTTCATGACACGTTCATCACATGCCCGTCACATTGCCAATTCAATTCCATTTCTTAAATTGATGATGTCATTCCTGCTTTGAGCCTTTAAAGATATACCGACTGATGTCATGCTTTTACCGATTTAAGTTTCGGTGCTAATTTGCAAAATGTCCTATGACCCTATCGAATATTTTATCCTAGAGTTGTATTCAATTTGACTTCCGTTAGTTTTAGTGTCTTTCCGAACCGTTATTCAGTTTGATTGTCTACGTCGAAAGTGATCTACGGTAAAGGAAAGTAGATTTTAGAATATTGTGTCAATCACGTAATCACGTTCAGATATTATGATACTGTCTACTGAGTCCAAATTCTTATAAACACAATAGCCTAGGCGTATGTAGTAGGGTGGTTAGATTGCAAGTATTTTAATATCATTGGAAATTAGTTTTATTTATTTATTTATTTTTTATTTATTTATTTTGGTCTACCAACGTTTGTTTACATTACATATAAAATATCAAAATTCACATACACAATTATAAGATCAATGTAAAAAAACACTTATAGGTAAACACAGCATGCGAAAAATAAGTTTTAAAGTATACAATTACACAAAACAATTAGTGAAGTACAGAAAAAAAAAAGAAAACCAATGATTATATATTATGTACTTAATCTATCCTATTCCTTAAAAAGTAAATTAAAAGTTTTGCAGAGCTTGTTGGGGGAATCTACAAATATATCAAACAACTGACTAGTCGTTTACAGTTTTACAAATTCTCGGAATGGGTGAGTTCCGACCCGATACGGTTCTGCGTTGAGGAGGACACAGCGGCAACAGAACCATATGAGGATATCTGGAAGGGACCTTTAAGTGAAATCTTTGAAGCAATTGGGGGCAATCGATTTTACCATTGAACAATTTTAAGGCAAAGAGTAAATCAAGAAGTACCCGCCGATTATCAAGGGAAGTTAGTAGTTTATTAGTAAGCAAGTAGTTTATTAAAAAAACATAAAAACGGTTCAATAAAAGTGAGGATGACATTTTAATTATGATATTATCGGCCGTTAATATTTAATGGTAGTGTAATCTGATAATAGTGGAAATAAATATTATTGGCAGCAGGTTAGTGACTCATAGGCCATCTGTCGCGAAAACTATCCGCACATGTGGAAATTGTATGAATGACATATATGTACACGTTTTTTTGTATTTTATGTTTGATGATCGTTATTAATATGCCGTCTTCGGTCGACTTGACTCGCTTGAAATTCGAGACTTCAACAGTTTAGTTAATATTATAAATTTAATAAATTTAATGAACTGGAACGATTGTCACAAGTGTTCTTTTCGACCTTCGGTATGATTTTAAAACAAGGCAGTTTTAATGTTATGTATTAGTTTTAAAATAAAAATAATTGGCATGATGTTCATTTGCAAAATAATCGCTTAAATTAAAAAATATTTTGTTCGTAGCATCACGATTCAGGTTGAACGTAGTAAATCTTCATTTAAGTGCCATGCTGGTGACATTATTTGAATTCTTCATTAATATAATTATAGGAGGATCGGCAAATTAGTTGACTTTAAAAGGTAATAGCAGAATATGAGAAAGCATGCGGTACAGACGAAGTGACAGGAACTGGCGATGACAAATGACTGTGGACAGGCGCGCTCGCTCCCACGACTGATTCTCATCATTACCTACCTATGGATGTCTACATTCGATCTGGATAATAATGCTCGCCGACGCTAATGTGTAATGCACAATTACTTCTTTCAGTCGTAGTCGAAAAGTAATTGCGTGAATTAATTCGCAAGCGACATCGGTTCCGGGGCACGCCTCGGCGTGGGTCGGAGGCGCAGGCAGCGACGTCGCCGCCGACAGCGCGTCTGCTGGCCTGCGAGAGGGATATATCGAGAGCATTACAATGGCATTACTCAGATGCACCGGGCTGGTGCAGAAATGGCACGCGCTGGTCCCCCCGCGCCCGCGTGCTGCAAATATAGCTGGTGCTGGTGGTTATTCCGGGCGCGGCCGTCGACCCTTCGCCGCGACGCCGTCTGCGCGCCTTTTTAGCGAACTCTACTTACAACGCACATATTTTTTGCGAGCAAATATCGACGATGTCAATGTACGAATCTCCTTTTTTAATCCCCAAAATTCTCAGGATCACAAATTTACAAACATTGAGTTAGTAAACAACGCGCCTTGTTCACTGTCTCGTTAATTGATTGGCTTAGCGCTCGCAGTTCTAAATTTGTCGCGTATGCAGTGAATTATTTATTTATCACTTCGTGGAATTAAGTAAAGCTTGATCAGTCCTAATTAAAAAAAAATGCGCTAAATGTTTGCAATTATGCAAGATGGAGGAATAGTAACTGATCATTATAGCTAGTTTATAATAGTGGTGTACCTAATCCATTTGTTGTGAGTGCTAATAACATTATGTCAAATATTCCACTGTTGCACCTTTTAAGTTATCTAAAAAATATAATATTATGTAGTTCAGAAAATATTTTCGATATTCCCCAAATTCCTCATGCCAGGATAGTTCATAGTCGGTGTTGTATCCTCCAGATACACTATTAATTACACCAGTTTGTATAAATTACTGCAATCTATTTATAATTTATATTCGACAGATATAAGATTACCAAGTTAATATAATTTATAAATGTTTCTACAGTCTGCTGTTGTTTTATAGGTTTATCTTCTTATATGCAGTATATAATACTATTTATCGCAATGCAATCTAAATATATTTCATTTTGAATCATTCAGCCTCAGTAAAACTAAGATGTAAGCTAGTCGTAAACTCCGTTTGATGATCCCAATATAAAAACTATCAAATATTATTGGTTTTCAGAACTCTAGTTCAAGGGAGTGCCCTTTGCCGGTCTCCTTTGATATAATAATATTATAGCGTATCACGTTCATAATAAATTTACCGCGAAATGTTCTGTAAAAGATTTAATTATAATTGAATCTTAGCAATGAGCCAGGTGTCAAAGTAATAAACTATAGGCGCGCTTTATAACTTTGTGCAATAAGAAAATAACACGAACATAAAGGATTGTAAATTTACTACCATTTTTAACACTTAATAAATGTGATAACAATCTATTATCTATCTTAGAGCAATCTATAGATAAATATTTAGTGAGGTTATTTATTTATTTAACTTATAACTTTCTAGCAATATAAACACGAGTAACAATTCAATTATGTTTTCCTGGTATTGTACTTTTCCTATTTTCCCTGTACGCGTAATAGGGAAACATTTAAGATAGTACGCCACTATTATTATGTTCTCTGTTATGCTTTAGGGTACATTTTAGAATTAAAATTGTTGTAGCTGCAAGCTACGACATACGGTGCTTTCAGCTTTGAGTATGTAATTTGTACTTAGTGCAATTTAAAACCGCTTCTTATGTTCCGACTACAGTAACCAGAAATGAGGGGTGCGTGAGCTCGTGAGACGTTCACGGTTCATCGCATATCGTATCCAGTCGATCACGAGTGTATCTAATTCAGTGTGCTGTATGTGCCTCTGAGGAATTTGTTTGTTGCACGCCGATGCCACGTACAATCGACGTTTTATTTTCGTGAGATCGGTGTCTCTGCCTCAGCGATGCATTCCGCAGTGCATAATTTTGTTTGCGCTTTTTTAACTGTGACGTTATTTTCTTTCGCTTTGATGTTCGAAATCATATAGTGAGTAATGATTTTTCTCAATTCGAGTGAGTTAACTCGGGGTAACCCGTTTGCATACTTACGTGCTACGAGATGCAATTACTTTGGTGCGAGCGGCGACATCTTGCGCGATATAATTTCGTTCTAAATGGGACGAATGGGATAGCGTATCCGTTATTATTTTAATAGTAGATAATAAGACGAGTCAAGTCAATTGCGGTTAGTGGGCGAGCTTACTGAGTAATAGGAACATCGTTTGTGGTAGGAATCCTACGTGACTTGCCGCCTTAGTGAGCGATGGCTCCTTGCGCTTTTGGCGCCACTTGGACTGTTTTTTATGTTTTACTAAGAATGTCTTATATCTATGCTATCCATATATAATATGTAATTAGCGCGAACCTTAATAATAATCAATGTATTAGATTTAAAGCGTTTTTAGTCACGGATTGTATAAAAAATAATTAACACTGTCGCATTTTGTAGAATAAGAAAGAAGTTATTAATTATTATATTATATAGGAAGATGACAGGTCGTAAAAATGCGTTAAAATTGTTCTTGTCAAGGTTTTCAGTTTCTGAACATTGACGTGTTTCAGCCTCGCGTAGTTTGAAGTGATTTACGCGCTATCAGGTATGTCGTTTTGATTTAGCCTTTTAGTACATGTTTGTTGAAACGATGAAACGTAATTGCGTAAATAGAGAACATACGCGATATGCAAACAAAGGCGGCGTCGCGACGCCCGGCGCCGGCGCCACGTTTTCAACTACGGCTATTTTCACATTGGAGATCTTTCATCTAGTGCTTTTGTCTTTTTATTGAAAACTAGCGATACATTCCGATGATTCTGATTGAGGATAGGGATCTACGGTTATCGGTAAGGTTCGCTTTTCAATCATAAATGTTACAATGTAATGAGATTGTACAGGAAAAAGAAACTGGTATGGAAAGTTATGCTACTACAATATGATACTCTACTGAAATTGTGTTAAATTGTCTTTGTGAAAAAAACTTCCTCCACCCATGTAGAAGTAAAGGTGGGTTAGGTAGATACTTATGTAATATATTATCTAAAAAAAATAATATACTCTACCTAACTAAGATAAATATTCATTGTATTCTTAACATTATAACTTATTATATATCTGTCACACCGCACACGTAAAGCTTGTTAAGCTTTGGTCAATTCAAACTCAGAAATTATTTAATTGTAAAGGTAATCATTTTATTTGAACTGAAACAGTAAAATTAACTAAGCTGTTATTTATGACTGACAGTTTAAGCCCGCTTCTTAAGTTCTGACTACAGTAACCAGCTCAATGTGAATATTTGTTAGCTTAGTAGTGAACATTTGGCATAAAATTGTAATATTATTATCTACTCATAAAATAAAACGCTCAAAGGCCTTAAAGAAGAAATTATTTCATTCACGAGTTCGTATTTGTTTACGACTGCCACAAATGTAGTATTATCTGCAAAAGTTTCCTCTGACACTATGTATTTTATTTCATAAAATAAAAGCAGTACATAATGCACATAACAGCCACAGGCGTTATCGCTTAGTGCGGCTGAAATTACGCACGCTTGCATTTTCATTTATCACCAAGTATACCGCATGCAGATCAAACGAAAGCAAATGTTGGTGTGCGTGTATTCTAGAAGAATGTATATTACGTGTGAAAATGCAATAGTCATAATCTACCAAGTTAATTGTAACTATTTTGACGGTTATTGCGCTCATATGCTTCAGAATAGGCAGGAGCTATTAGCTACCTCATATATTGCAATTTAACGTCGCAATTATCAACATAGCATTCCTGAATATGATGCTACGTTAGACTTTAAAGTTTAAAATTAAGCGCACCTCTATAAATTTTATAGTTTACTGTTAATGTTGATGTGTGAAATTTATAGTTATGTTTTTCGATTATACTATTATTTTTTTGGATAAATAAAATAAAAGTATAATATAAGCTTGACAACAATATATTTGCAAAAAATATAGCACCAGATTTTGTGGCAATATTCAATAGCCTAAAAAAAAATTTAGGGAAAAGAATAAAAGTACTTGTGTTTGGCATTGAAGAAAGTAGACAAACCTTTTAATATAAATAATATTAATACTCTCTTTGCTAAAAGTCATCAGAAAGGCCACTTCGTCACAAGGACGGCTATTATCTCGCTTGTCGTACTAATGAAAATTTACCTTGTCGAGTCACATTTTAGCTGCGACATAGTTATCCGCATATTTGTAGTACTACTGTTCACTAGCTGCCACCTATTTATTCATGTCGACGAACCATTATCGTTATCTTTTGCACGCTAGGTATTAAATTTGATATAATGTTATTAGCTTGTTCTTAAAATAACTGTTCTATTCAATCACGACTATTGACATCATTACATATTGCTTTACGATCGGGTCAGAGTATCTGTGTAATTTCGAAGAATTAGAAAATATGCTCCATAGGCTATGGCGTATTTTATTAGGATAAATTGAATTACCGTCGGACGCGTAATTGCATCGGTTCCTATAATTACTGTCCGATTAAGGTACGAACTAATAAGAAAAATAAATATAATGTGCGCAATTAAAATATTTCTGTCAGAAGTCAGCTCAAATCTATGAAGCTAGGAGTGGAATAGGCCCATAAGGCAAGTGTGCGTAAAAGGTCACAGGCGAGACACGAAGGCTATTTGGAAAGTAGACTGGCGCCGGTGCCGACGGCGGTTCTAGGCAAATTTGGTGAGAATGGGTATAGCTACCGGTACTGCCTCCAATACACTGATAACTGTTTACCTCATAGTTACTAAACAATCACCACTCCCAAGAATTCCATAATCAAATAGTACCTATAAGCCTTTTCGATAATAGAGCAAAAGGTTTAACCCTACGTTTGTGATTTACCTAGGCGTCGAATAATACTATAGTTAAAGTTTTTATTATCTATTTCACATTCTTCTTTTTGTTTACAATTCGCTCATGTGAGGAATTTATTGTGTCTAGGACATAAATGGACTCGCGATATGGACTAGATTGCACATATAATCATATTATATTGCTTGTAGATGACGTCTTTCTGTCACCACGAGGTTATCACTTTGCATTACGTTAGCGTGTAAAATGAGATATACTGGTTTAATGTGCATTGTTCAATTAGTTTTAAATAATAAAAAATCTTGTTTTTGTAATTTATAAAAAGTAAAGTTTACTCTTTTATTCCACTCTTGTATTTAATTCCAGATAAAATCATAAAATAAATGCATTATTGTATAGGAAACATTATCTCCTTTTCTTAGGACGACGAATGACGATGACGTCTTCTTCTAAATTAACTCCTGATGATGTATACAAAATACAGGTAGGTATTAAAATATACAAAATAATTTATTTTAAAACATTTATTTCAACAAATATTGTATTTAAGATGATTGACAAATGTGGAGCGACTTATCCGTAAATATTATTATTTACATTTATGCGCGTCGAGTGCGCAGGTTATGATCGAACGTTTGACGCTATTACCATACGACTATTGTTCATAGAAATGTGGCGCCAGCACTTACTCGCTAGTACGTAATTTTATGATCAGAACCATCAGAACATCGTTTGCTATTTTCTGCATTTGTTGTTGCCGCTTGAATATGAATGGACGGTGTCCACAAACAGCCCTTTTTAAACTGTAATAATTCATGAGTGTTATATGCGTGTTCGGAATATATTTTCTCCGTGAAAAGTGTTAAATATGACAGGACATACCGGCACGTTGTTCTCTTATGAGCGGAAATGCATCGATAGAATCAATAAACAGACCATAAATATCGTAAGAGTGCTTTAGGGAAACCATCGGTATTATGAGTCACATCTGTATCAAAATTAGGGCAGTTTTAAATAAACTTTTACCATCGGAATAAATTTTGCACTAATGTTTTAAAATTTTGCAAAATATTTGCTCTATAATAATCACTAAATTTCGGTAGAGTCATAAACACACCGTGCATCATTAATTTTGACCAGATGATAATTTTGAGAAAGTATGCTTATCATTATGATATTTTTTAAACAAACACATATAAATAATTATTGATAACGCATTTTCACCCGCGTGCGTTACGCACATCAATATTTCATAATATGTAGAGCATATGTATATGAAGTGGCAAATGTAATTATTATTGGAAGCACTAGTAAGATATAGTGTAGATCCGATGACATAGATGTTTATTGAACTACGTGCGTGCGGTAAGGTGCTGAGAGGAATTCATAAACATCGCCTGTTATTTGGTTCTGTGAAAAATTTACCGCTCACTGCTTGATACATACATTTTGATGATATACGTGATTAGTTTTATGTAAACAAACTACTTATATTAGCGAAATGTTTATTTTCTTTTAAAAAAGTTAAGTTAATAAGAAAGTATTAACATTTACATTCCTAATGCGACATATTGGGTATTATTTACGGTCTTGGAATGCTTGCATTACTTAATTTGTTTAATTTTTTTTTAATATTCTTTTATAATGTTTAATAAAATGACTTGCGGTTTCTGATCTATCGAGGTCGTACAAATTATTGGCCAGCTGTACATCGCAAATGGTTTTAATAGACCGAAGTAGATGAACAATGGATCTACTAAGTCTGTCATTAATTGAAACAATCAAAAGTCTGATATTTTTATTAAAATATCGGACTGTTAACAGTTACATATTAATTATTGTTTTTACAAAAACTGAAAGTATGATTTGTGTATTCTTGGCTAGTAGATGTTGAGCTGTTGCCTTGCTAATTCAGCGTTATTATATAACATGTAATAGTGTTGATATCGCTATTTGACTTCGATTTAAATGTAACATTTAACAGAATTAGCACAAATATGAATATAAAGTGGTGAAAATGAGTAAAACATGACGTTCATACGTAGTAAACACACACTGACATTGAAAACCTCCGACAGTGGACAGATTTTGAAGAGAAAATTATGTAAATCTCAGGGTTTCCTTCAATGTATTGTAATGTTAATTGATACATTGCTGTTCCTATGTCACACAAGTCGTGATATTATGACACTTATAGAGCCATTATTATCAATGATTGAATCACGTTCTATTATTAGTGTACAGGTAAATTAGCTTGGAGAAATTTTTGCGTTTGTAGTAGTGTATGGTCAGCAAATAAAATAAAACAACATTTTATTTTTAGTTTTTATTTTATATATATAAGGGATTTTAAATTAAACTTAATATTTGCACATTTAACATACGTATAACTTTTACATTAACAATGTTACTAAAATGAAAAATTTACTAACCTGAAAAAGAAACGACATTTAAAGTTTAATTCTTTAGTTTGAGAAGTCAAAGGCTTGCCTCGACCATGTTTTAACACTGGAGCCATTTTGAATTAACAATATAAAGTTACAACACTTACACACAAATTAAACACTTCAACAAATATTATAACAATACAAATAATAACAACAATCAACAAATACAAAATTTAACAATTAAACTACTAGACCGGAAGATATTGACACAAAATTTCGAGTCATTTGTAACAGGATGGCGGTTCTACAGGGGTCTTAGTACGCAATGACAAAAAGAAAAATTTATTTTTTTTTATTGTAAGATTTTATTCGTATTTTGAACGATTAGTAACAGTATGGCACTAATTTTTCCTGTAAGTTTGAGGTTCAACGAATATAAATACAAAATTTCAAAGATCTAGGTGGTGGAAATCTTCACTTATATAAATTAATACTAAATTAATTTTTCAAGTATGGCAGCACTTTTTCCCCCTACTAGAAGTATGGTAAATATAATAATGGTCACATTTTATCAAATACTCTCCAAAAATCCAAATGCAATACTGGTACAAAAAGTTTGGCGAAAAAAAAATTTTTGCAGATTTTCGGCGGTATGGCGACCATTTGGAATCGTCCGAAAAGTATGGCATGGCGATTTTCATAAATAGCTGCACGACGATGGTTACCTGTGCAAAAGTTACCTGGTACAAATGGTTGAATTGTTTTTTTTTAAATCAACACATTCGCGTCGGTATGGCGGGCTGTAAGTCACACCGGAAAAGTATGGCATGACACTACCGCCTACTTCTTTTTTATGGGCTATCGGTAAATTCTAAAATTTTTGTGTTACAAATCGTTTGACTTTCGCTATTTTCCGACGAGTTCGACTAACGCCCACGCGACTAAGCCGCCGGTACCAGTGTTCACACCATCGTTTTTCTTTTTGTCATTGCGTACTAAGACCCCTGTAGAACCGCCATCCTGTTACAAATGACTCGAAATTTTGTGTCAATATCTTCCGGTCTATACGTAATAATTATAATTTTTGCAGGGCCGGATTTAGGGGAGGGCAAACGGGGCGAAGGCCCGGGGCCTCCACAAGCAGGGGGCCTCCACAATAGAGACTTCGGAAAAAAAATCTTTCAAATTCCAACTAGTAAAACTAGTAAACATCTTTTCCTTTGATATTTTTTTTTTACTTTTACCTTTACCTACAGCCTATAGTACATGATTATTTGATTATATTAATCTTAAATATTAACAGAAATCATTGATCTATATTTGTTCACTCTAATCAGGCAATCAGTGAAATATCAAAATCTCAAATGGCCCTGATAAGCACTTCCAATTTACTACCCATCTTGAGGGAGTACCCCAATGGCTCAATGGCTCAGTGGGGTGGTACTTGCCCGCAACCTCGGAGGTTGGGTATTCGATTCCGTGAAAATTTGCACGCTGCAGCAGAGGCATTGGTGAAAGTGTATACGGATGATTTAGAGCCTAGTCTTGGTAATGAGTTGGTTCAATTTGTGTCTTTGATTGATTCATACAAAAAGGACTATGGAAAAGATCAATCGCCGGAACTATTTCACTACAAAATTCTCGAAGATCGAGGAGAATGGCGAAACTGGGCCTAACTGTTACAGAAATCATAATATATTTAAAATTCATTATGTTAATTTTAATAATTATTTGTAAAATATTGACTTCTGATTCTATGGGAAAACAAATCTTTGAAAAAAAAAAATAATTCGTTCACTACCGGTCTTATCAAGCAGAGATGTCAGTGTTGTCAGAAGTAAAATAGTCAAATATATAGATTAATACCACATACGAATGAATGTTTATTAATTTTCATTTTTAGTTTTATTAAATTCAAATGCTATTAAAAATCAGACGCAAAACTTAACTTTTTTTAACACACATTTTAATTTATTTAGGCCATTCTATAAAATAAAAACATATTTTACTTAATCAATAATAACTATAACCTTTTTATTTAGGTAGCTGGCCATTAATAAATGTCAAATCATAATTGTGTCAGTGATGAGTGATTTGTTATGTTTGTTGTTTGACTTTTAAGTGAAGTTTTAGTAACGTTATATTCAAAATTGCCTCAATCGTCTATTTTTACTCTAAAGATATTATTTGAATTGATTAGTCTTATTATGAAAGCGAATCCTGATTCATCCATTTATAAAGATATAAGAAATGTACCTACCTAGTGATTGTTGATGTTTTGGTAAGTTAAAATGTGTGTTGAATAATATGTGTTGGATCCAATATTTGTATTACCTGACTGTTCTACTGTTACACTATTATTAACTAGACAATGTAGATAGAAAATAAACTTACATGGACCTAGAAAAAGGCAATGCAATTCATTTAATTCAAGCAAACTAACTTTTATTTTTGTTACTTTACACCCCAATATCTCTGCTATCCCATAGAACAGATCTATAATTATTATATTCATAGAATCTGTATATTTTTATCTATTTAATCCCCTATAAATCATCAGTGTAACGATCGGGCCCAGAGTCCTATGGGAGTTTGCCATTCTCCTTTCAGAGCTACATTCCCAAACTTCGAAATTGCATTGAGAATGTATTTGGTCTTGATGGTATCAAATTGCACTGGAGAGCGCTCATTTTCAAAAATGAAAATTATAAAAAATAGGCTTCGAACCACGATGGGACAAAACCGTCTATCAAAGCTTTCTCTCCTGAGCATTGAAAGCGATTTACTCCGAGAACTGGATTTCAGCGAAATCATCAACGATTTTTCGGCAAAAAAAGCTCGAAAGGTTCCGTTCGTTATCACTAAAATTTAGTTCAGATAATTCATGTTTTCGATTATATTTATATGCGTTTTTTAAATACTAAGAGAATCTACTTGGTTTCACAATAAATTATTTATTGAAAAACTCGACTGAGAAAAATTGTTCATTTTATTTGGAAAATAATTTGGGGCGAGGGGGCCTCCACTCCTTTGTTGCCCCGAGGCCTCTGGACCTCTAAATCCGGCCCTGAATTTTTGAATGAAATGTGTGCTTTATGTTCTAACGGTACCAAACGACTGCACGTGGCACCTGCGGACAGCGTAAACTGGTTTATTCTGGTTTTGTGCGTGTTTCCACTTTCCACTATCAAGTGACGATTTATTTATTTGTTTTGTTTCGTAATTATTATGGTCAAATATTAATTATGAAACAAATTATTATGGACACGATATTTTATTGTTTCACGGTAGTCGCCTTGTCGTTTGCTCAAGGACGTGAAATTGAATGATATACATATTTTTTTTTATAAAGTCAAAACCATTTTCTTTCAAATAAAAACTTGTTTTTATTGAAAACAAAAGTGTTGCTAGGAATAAGTATAAAATTAAATAGTAATGTTAGGATATCGAAACATTTTTGTATAGGCCAGAACGATATAGTGGAAACGCGCTCTAAGATCTGAGTAATATACACACCACTACATATGCAAAAATTTCTCCAAGCTAATTTACCTGTACCTTTCGTGCTCTTGAAACGGTCATCCGTTTTATGAGGCATTAAAATCTATTTAATTAAAGCGATAAATCCTAGCACTGGGTGAAGTAACTAAGAAACATGATTAGTATCCAAGCTAATCAATTGATTTGATGTTACAGGCTTGACCTGCGGCCTTTGTAACCAATTCACTTATACTGACATACTTATTATAACTATATGTTATAAACATTTTATCTACAGCATAAAATAATGAAACTCGATATTTTAGGATTATACTATCTTACAATTTGCATTTGATGATATATTAAGTAGCGCTGTATTTGCATCTGTACTATGATTCATAAAACATGTGAATCTGGTTACAGAATAATGTCAAGAACGTATACGATCTACGTTACATAATATACAGCTTTTCACAGCGTTTTCATGGTTTTACAATAATATATAATAATATCTTAAATCTTCATATAAATTTTAAAACTAATGGTATAAAATAACTTTGATTTCTTTCTATATCGAGCTCTACATTTTCTTGAATTTCTTTATAAGCGGACTTTAAAAAACGGTGTCATCCAGATAATTTTTTTACATAAGATGGGGCTGTATGACTTTCAAATAAAAAACGTAAACACACAACAAATCCTGTAAATCATTCAGGGTATTCTGGATTCTATAAGAACTATTTCTTAGACCTAAGACCATGTAGCTCGAAGAAAAAGCTAACTAGCTTTCAAAACATTTAGAGCCGCCACATTTAGAGTTAATACCGATTTACACATACTTTATTAACACTTTAATATAGCTTCTGCGTTGATTTCTCTAGTTCTCTTTTAAAACCTTCCCAACTTATGAAGACCTCTGTTTAAACTTTTCTTTTTAATTATAATTCCTTATGTACATACGAATATTTATATTTTCTATATTAACATTTTCTTCTTAAACTTTTCTTAAAAGCCGTTAATCTTAGATAAACTCTTTTATAAGCGCTGCAGCTTTGTAGAGAATTATGATATTGCTAGGTAATGTTTTGCAAATATTTGTTTACAAACTCTATGATGTAAATTAAATTTGTGGAAAATTACTTCGTTAAGTGGATAAGCCATTCATATCACGATAGATCACTGTGATTGTGATTACAGTTGAACAATTTACTTGAATGACTGGGCTACTTTTCTTTCTGGTATCTAATTCACACAATAAAATACAGGCTATGAAATTTATACTCATGAATGAAGTGTCGATAATTATAGTAGTAGTAATAAGTTCTCTTATTTTTTATAATGTGGCTCGTGTCTGGAAGTTACAACGTATTGTTGTTAAGATTGCATTATCTATATACTTTTCTGTAGTTGTAATTATGTCCATTTCTAAAAATCGAAGCAAAGGTCAGGGATGAAGACCTTCAACCTTTGGTATCTTACAATTCATGGTCAGACTGGCGCCATAGCCCGGCGGCCACATGGCTTCCCCACAATGATCAGCATTCACAACCAATCCATGAACTGGGGCTTGGTATCTATTATTGTTTATTGCAATTAAAATTTTGTTCGTGCCGAGATCAAGGTTAGAGATAGTTAACATTTACAGTTACTTGTTTATTCCTGTTTCCCCGTTTCAATCATCACGGAAGGGACGATATCCAATCGATTTATATCTTTAGTTGACGCGTCAAGTGACGTTGAATGAGCCGTTGTAAAATTGAGTACTGAGGGTTCAGTCGTTTTCAATTACGTAAATATGACAGCGTTATACCATATTTTATCGATAGTATACAAAGTTTTTATTGACTGAAAAGACAAGTTCAAATAAGTACCAACGTTATCAAAATGCAATATTTTGCAATCTCTATGATTCGGATTTCACAATAATAAAGTGAGAGACATTAAAAAAAACGAGAAAACATTTAATTTTATTGTAAGATGAAACCATGATTAATATACGTAATTAGTCCGATGGATGACGTGAGTTCATTCTAAAGGGCACCTTTTTATAAAGTGAATTATGCCGACGAAACAAAAAAGTAATTCCAGTAAGTACCTCTATATGGGGTAAATACATCATCGCGTTTTTTCCTTTATGATTGACCGGTTGAAATCCACAGCAGCATCAGTAGTTAGCTTTTATTTCCTTTTCCTCGTGTACGCTCGTTACATAGGCTTAGTTGTCAAAAAAGGATTATTTTTCTTCCTTCCTCGATATATATTCAGTATTTACTATGCCAAAATGAAAAGGAAGGAAACAGAAACGTTATAATATAAATTGTCATTGTAATAATTACAGGATTTCTTCGGAAAAATAAAAAATATATGATCTCGCGTTCAAATTAGTAAAAGTAGTTCATCAACGTCAAATCCTCCTGTATTTGCGCACATATATTCTTGGATGTAATTATTTAATAAAAAATAATATACTTTAATCTTGATTCTACGACTACATTTCTTAGAAATCGTTTATCTGTTTCCATGTAGTTATTAATCACATTATATTTCTTGCTTTTCATTTTGATGTAGCAAATTATAATCATGAACATACACAAGGATTTTTTTCTTTTACGAAGATATTACTCATACCAAGTTGATATTTTCATATTTTAATCTAAAATATGATTTCATGATGATTTTTCTTAAGATAATTGATACGATCAGTTTAAAGTATCTTTTCACTTTAAAAAGTTCTCTACAATTGTGTGTAGGAACGTTAGTCATTCGATATATACTTGTAGAGTGTATTCGACTTGTATATTCAGAACGGATCGCCTTTGATCTCAGTGCGCGTCCTCGCTGTTCGATTTACAATGTATTCACACATTAAAGGTAACATCTAGATAAATTGGCCGGCTGAAATAAACCTTAACGAACTAGAAGTAAAGACCAGACTTGATTGCTACCTTACCACCTTTATATATCTTTACTCGTTGTCTACTTTGCAATTTGATATGTCATTCGCCAATAGACCTCGTTCACACCATTTTCTTTATTATCAGGCGATCGGTTGTTGTATTCGCATCGTGTTGTCGATACAAATGCATAGTTAATTATATATCGTACTTTTGCCGTAAATGGCAAATTGTACAGTTACTCAAACATTTTTTTAACTGAAATAAATTAATTATCAAGGTAACTTAGGATTTAATGTAATTTTTGTATTGCCTTTATTTTCATGAATAGACATATTTCGCAAAATACCATGTATACCTAGCAATTTGTAGTTCAGATCACATGGAGACAATTTTTGCATTTTATTTCACTCACGTCACAATATAATGTTAAAAAATTCTTTACAACAAATGAATTTTTAGGAAAATTAAATGAAATTGTTACCGCTATGGCACTGGTAAAGCTAAGAGCTACTGGTATAGATAAGAGCTTTCTTCAGAGACTACACGCACTTAGTTTAGTAATAAAAGAAAATGACCCTCGGTCACCGAGACAACAACGGTTCCACTCGGCTCAAGGCTTGTAGGCGTTAAATGCAAATTGCTAGCGTTTCACCGAAGGACAATGCGGTCGAAGTGTTGCACGTCTTGTAAACAGCACGGACGTGGTTTGTTGTTCTACTTTTTTGGGTAAGCGCTCTTCCGTAAACGGCGATGCATAGGCAGCCGCAGAAATACCAGCGGCCGTACAATACCTCGTTCATTGCCACCTTACATGGAAGACGCGGGCGTGGACATGGATTTTCTGATGTGGGTATATCTTTCGAAAGCACGTACTTACAACCGTTTTATTGAACATTGAATTTGCGCATTCGTCGGTATTGTACCAACATGGTTTCCGCTCGCGGTACATGTAACGCGTGGGAGTATGTCGATCATTGCTGTCGCTCAAAAACGTGGGTCGCTCTGTGCGAATGCACAACGAACATTAGAGTGCGTTAATATTTTATTACACGGAAACATTAACATGGGCACATCCAGAGCATCGGGATGGAATTATATTTTATGGAAATGGACATTGAAACTGAGCCAACGTTCATTGCATTCTCATAGCGACAGATATGAGGGCGTGTGAGCAGACACGAACGCTGCGGCGTGCCTATCTACAACAATAAGACCGCGCCTTCAAAACATTCTTCGCCATAATCACTGCAAAATATACGTTAGCTATAAATTAATGCAAGCCGACTGCAAACAAGCCGGTAATGCACACGCAATAAGCGTAGCTCATATCGTGTCATTGTTGACAGCTTCAATGAAATAACGCGCGGTCACAAATCGCAATGCTTTGGTTGCAGTTACGTGGAATCCTTACAATTCACTGTGCCAATTAGACTTTGAGCTGAACTTTGTAAATTACGGCTGACAGTGATAATCACAGGTGATAATTATGTGTTAATAATATTCTAATTGTTTATGTTATGCGGAGGTATGTTCGTTATAACCAGTTTCAAATGTAAGTCAATTAAAAGTAATTGAATTAAAAATTTACATGCCATCTAGATACAATTGCATATTGATAATAGGCAAGGTATAATGCATTCTTTTTTACGTTTAGAAACAAACAACGGGTCAACTTGCTGATAAGTTGGTACAATTTTTAACTGGGTAGATTAGTTACGAGACTAGAAATTTATATATATATAGTGTAATTTTTTACTGCTGCGAAACATCTTGTTTCCATAGAAATTTCCTTTGATACGCGATAGTCTATTTTTGAACCCTAGAGGCATAAGGTAATTTCTGCAAACCCAAACTGCATATTACTTTATGTATACATAATATATAATATGACTTATACCTACTCTTTACTCATAAATTGTTTAAGTAAAAAACAATGAGTATCTGCTCTGAATGAAAACAATACAATTGTATCTTCAGTTTGCATTGTGAACACATTTAGGTCAAGCGTTTAATAATTGAGATTTATTGATAATAATGCTTTATAAGAGAAATGTTATCGAGAAAGTATTTCAAAACATTATTAGTATGTAATGCAACATTAATTAATACCTTGTCATTTCTTTAAAAATATTCAAAACCTTTTTCTGAATTTAATTAATTCTACTCTCACAATAATTCAATTATTATTACCTAGTATATTATATTTGCTATGACGAATGACGCATAGAGTGCGTATTCCATGCCAATCATTTTCCTCCCAAAATAACTTTAATATAAATAATATCTAGCTTATTTTTTATAACCCAGCCAGAAAGGTTACACAGTATTATTAATTATTTAATGTAATAAATAAATTTTATAACCTATACAGGCATTTTATTGTTAGTAAGTTCTGCTATTCCCTGTTGTCTTTATTTCACGAATGCGACTTCTTATCACATCAAAAAGGGTTATATTATTTTCAAATGTTTCTTCAGAAAACATCTGAAAGACGTACACAAACATCGGACACTGTACACAATATGCCAAGGCGCTTTCCAATTTCATTGCATTTTTGACGTTCATATCCAATGGCCTCGGCATTGCTATAAATATTACAATTAGCTTAGTTACGACACACTAAGATAAAAATGTATCATAAACTTTTGAACAAGATTAAACGTTAGTTGTAAATTTTGTTTCGGTTTTTATAAAGTTAAATAACAAAATTCTCTTTACTTAGTGTTATCTTTTTACTTATATGATTTAGTGTGTTGTTAAAAAGGCGTGATGTAGATTCACGAGATTTACACCAACAATTGCGTTTAAAAGATTGAGGATTAGTTATCAGTATGACAGAGCTGAATCTTGGTGTAAATTCTTGGAATTGCGAATAGCACCCATAACGTAATAGACTGGCTTTTTTACACATTACTCTAGAATGAATTATGTATTATCGTAAGTGTCGTGTATGCCGGTCTATTCATGGTATCGGTCGTCAATACGGCGCCGGGTTACATCATACGATTGGAAAACTCGCCGCGTCGAAGAGGCCCAAAGACGTTAGACCGCGACTGGACTGGGAATGAACTCGTCTCCGCTCTAGTCACGTCACGTCTGTACACTCAAGGCTGCTTTCAAAAGTTTAAATTTACGTTAAATGACATTAACGAGTGGAAACGTTCTGTGACACCTTGAGTGGAGTGGATTTTCTCCGTCTATTGTGTGTGTGAATGCGCATAAATATTCATTGCGCACACAAACGCAAAGTGCGGCGCCGTGTCGCGCTCGGTCGAGTCAAAGGTGTCGGCTCGGCGCCGTCGCTCACATCTCAAACCGTTCAGAAAAGAAGAATGTAGAGTACCTACGCATATCATCCGATACTTCATTACATATCTTGAACTTTCATCCCCCACTTGAACAGCTATTCCAACAAAAAAATTAATACAATATCCACTTGAAACTGGAAAACTGCACTTGAAACTAAAAATTAAAACGAGGGATATGAAAAAATCTTGAACTCTCTTGATCTACTATAATATGTACACAAGAATACATATGAGTAATACGTATAGGACGCATATTGTGACGTTGTATTGGCGCCACTTCGTTATAAATCTGAGCATGCCTTAAACATTAAATGAATACACAGATTGTTATAAATATATTGGCGCCACCCTGCACTAGTAAATCATAATCTGCCTCGAAATTTGACTGCGCAAACAAGTCCACTCGTAATAATGTTTACCAAAGTTAGTGTGGAAATGGCTTGTTTAACATAACACAGAGGGCATAATCAGGTACGATAAGAGGATTTACTGCGTCTATAATTTATAGCCAAAGATGCAACGTATCTATCCTTATTCAGAAGTGTGTCGTAGAGATAGCAGTGTTTAAGCAAGGCGTGAAACCGTATTTATTAGAATTAATAAATTATTTATTATGCCGACTGGCTGTAACTGCTTCTGGATAAATTTATAAAGACAATAAATTCTAATTGTAGCATTTATATTTGAGCAGTAGTTATTTAAGACACTTTCGGATCAATGGTAGGCTTATAATAAATTTGATAATGTTGTAATTTATCCACAAAATAATCGTTTCTATATGTGTACAACAATTTTCATACTGTATAACATATAAGAAGTACAATAAGTTAAGAATATTTCTTATAAATCAATTCATTTTTTTTTATTGTACAATAGGGGAGCGCTTGGCCACAATCTTGCCTGATGGTAAGCTGAGATGTGGCCTAAGATGGAGCGCGCTTCCCTAAAATGTACCTGTTCACTCTCCTCTTGAAGACCTCCAAATTGTATTCGTCGTGGAACACATTTTAGTCGGTTGTGTTTGAAAAATATAAAGTAACTAATTATTATTTATGCGTCATTGAAATATTATATATTATTACTAATAAATTATTTTTTATACTCGCAAGCGATTGATATGAAGCAATGATTGAGGTGAATGCCATGAATGAATGAAAAGTATATGAATGCTATAGTATTTTTATAAGAAAGCGATGTAGAATATTAATTTTTATGTCGCCGTCTAGACGTCAGATGATTCTGATACGATTGAATGAAACTTCATCCAATCAAACAGAACAGTGAGGTCAGGAAGGTCTCACCAATCGGCCCCTATTCTTCTCGCAGACTTTAGTCAATTAACTGAAAGATCTTGTTTTCTAAGCCTTTTGATTTGCTTTATGTGTGCCAAAGAAAGCACTTACAATGTAAAGTAAAATTCCTAGGCAAATGCAATAAATATTAATGAAAGATTAGATAAATCTATTCAGAGCAAATGCACGTATGCACTAATTAATTTATTACCTCCATCCATATCAGTTGGCTTGAGTATTCATGGCAATATTACCTTGATTAATTTACTTGTTTGTAGTCTGCTTGATTATTATTAAATCAATGTTGGTGTTTTGTTTTAGCTCCCGATATTGTCCAAGAAGATAGTCCTACCATCGTAATTGGACAAGAAGAAGAAGAATTGAGCATGAAACGTACGTATTTACTCAAGTTTTCATATGCCTAAGTATATCTATCATTTTTGGTAGGTATGAATCATATTACTTTAAATAGCAATGCAGTAAATTACTATTTCTATTTGATAGATTATTATCTATTATTTCTGGGATATTGTGTTATCTTTTCTAGTAATCATTCGATTCTAATGATTATTTTATCAATAACCAAATTCCCACTGTGGATTCATCATTCTATTTCTGCATATATTTAGTTTTGTTTCTATGCGAGCTATTTGTAAGACATATAATTTCAAAATGCATTACAGATTTCGGGGCACTCTTAACGGGTAGGTCCCCGCTGTGCATTCGGCGCGATGACATGACAGGCGTGCCTGTAGCGGCTGGGGTTGCTACAGCCCGCTTCACGTTTCGACGCCGCCATCTCTTCTGGTCCGTTCTATTGGGACCGTCTATGGTCAATCAGCCGAGAGCTCTGGCCTTTTTGGATAGAGGAGGACGTATGCTTTTAGAGCACCCTTTGAAGAAGTCGCCGGGTATACATGCTACTTATGAGGATAAAACGGATAAGGTAATTTCAAAAGCTTTTAATTTTCTTATCATAGAATTCCTCTTAGCATTTGTGTGTTTTATTTCCATTATCATGTATCCCCTCAATTTACAGTAACAATATTTTTGTTTCGCTTCGTTTTCCAGTTTTTTTTTCATAGTTCCGTTAAATTTTGTTTTTTAATTATGGTATTAAAGTATTATACAGGGTGTAATCGCCTGTGCACACTTAACGATTACACCCTGTATTATCTAAGGTATAATTTTTCCTTTCTCTTCCTTATATTTATTGCCCATTAAACATTATTATACTATATACCTTTTCCAGCTATGTGGTGTGTGGCGCAGAGTACCACGAGAGTACAAGCGCTTGTTAAGAGAAGGCTCTCTCTACGTGGCCCTCATATGGGGAGATGAGAGGAATAATTCCATGGATAGTGCGCTTAGTGGGCGGATTAGCAGGTAATAAAATATTTATTTTGTTTATTTGTGATAATAGAAAATACTGAACTTTGAACCTTGGATAGTCTATGACATTAATTTCCGCATCTTATTTCGTTTCAACCTCTAGTATTATATGTGTGATTTATTGAAAATTTATAACTATATTTCACAAAATGAAAACATCATTATTATAATATAATCAGCAACTAGTAAATACATCGTAGTCTACTTGATAAGTTGAAAATGGCGTAAAATAGAGATAAGTCTCTTAAAAATACGTGCGATAGCTCATTTGATTCGGAATGACGTCTAGAAAAATGTATCGGAAATGTGTATTAGCACACAAAAAATTGCAAAAGTTATAAACAAATTAAGTTGCAAAAAAAAAGGTATTTCGTTTATTGTTAATAACTCCGAAATTATTAACATTTCAGAAATTTTTAAAAAAGATTCTTAAAGAGGAGGAAATTTCCAACGAAAATCTCCCGACTCCCGGAATTCTATCTCCATTATTTATAATTTTAATTTAACGCTGAAAATAGGCCTCCGCGCGGCATTTTTAGTTAGCGCGCGCGGCTTCAAAACCGAGCACGTCACACTAATTATTTTTTTAAGGTATTAAATATTAATTTAAAAATTTAAAAAAATTATGGTGTATTCCGAACACTTCAAAGAATTTGCTCCCGTTGGAAATTTTACTTAAAGTTAATTTTTCAACAAATTAGACAAATGTTAACTAACGAAATTTTTTTGAACTTCCGTCCTTATTGCACATTAAAAAAAATGTTGAAATAAGTGTCGGTAAAATTTTTCACTTCGTGGAGTACTTAACTTGAAAAAATTATTATAAACAAAGTATTATATATGAAGGGCTCCACGAAGTGAAATATTTTACCGACAATTATTTAAACATTTTTTTTTAATGTGCAATAAGGACGCAAGTTCGAAAAAATTTCGTTAGTTTACATTTGTCTAATTTGTTGAAAAATTAACTTTAAGTAAAATTTCCAACGGGAGCAAATTCTTTGAAGTGTTCGGAATACACCATAATTTTTTTAAATTTTTAAATTAATATTTAATACCTTAAAAAAATAATTAGTGTGACGTGCTCGGTTTTGAAGCCGCGCGCGCTAACTAAAAATGCCGCGCGGAGGCCTATTTTCAGCGTTAAATTAAAATTATAAATAATGGAGATAGAATTCCGGGAGTCGGGAGATTTTCGTTGGAAATTTCCTCCTCTTTAAGAATCTTTTTTAAAAATTTCTGAAATGTTAATAATTTCGGAGTTATTAACAATAAACGAAATACCTTTTTTTTTGCAACTTAATTTGTTTATAACTTTTGCAATTTTTTGTGTGCTAATACACATTTCCGATACATTTTTCTAGACGTCATTCCGAATCAAATGAGCTATCGCACGTATTTTTAAGAGACTTATCTCTATTTTACGCCATTTTCAACTTATCGCTTAGACTATCAAGGTTTTATCGCGCGCTAAAGATTTAAATTGTGTTAAATTTAGAGTCTATATATTCAAGTCTTGTAAGAGCCGAGAGTATAGTCGTAAAGTAGAGTTTATATGAGCGCTTTCATGAAGCGTAATGCAGCTTTATATGCAGCAATGTTTCCGATGCATTACAATTGCTTGCGATACCGGCGTATGGCCCATTTGCACCTAAGCCGCTATTCCTTTAATATAATTCTGTGAAATATTGCTGTATGGTAATGAAGCTAGAATGGATTCACTTCGATACTGTGTTATTAGTGAATGCGTATGGGCGCTTAAAACTACATTAAACCAGTCGGGAAGTGCGCATACAATTAACTGAAATCGGACTCTAATCTTCTTTTGCAGCTTTCAAACACTATTCATACAAATTAATTTTATTATCCGGGTTTCTTAGTGTCATGTTTTTAAGTAGAATTGAACTTTATAAGAGACTGATAGAACTGTTTGCATTTATCTCCAAGTTTTTTCTTTTTTTCATCAGTTAAAATGGTATCGTCATGGGTATTTTTACCTTAGTTACCCAAAGTTTATTTTTACCTAGGTATTATTTATTTATTTATTGTAATAGGTCTATGTAATGGAACTGCATTCTAGCTAGAATGGAATTAAATTTTTGAAATCATCTGAGTAACCACTGAGTAACAATATCAAAGTAGGTAACTTACATCATGTTGATAAATAGGCGCAATCAGAACCCAATTCCGATGCAGAAGAATTAACCTTGCAATATTGTTTCAAGGATATCGTTACGAGCCTCATTGTTCGTATTAAATTAACCGTATGATTAATAACGGAAACTCACTTGGCTTCATTAGTAGTTAGTCTAGACGAAGCGATTTATTTTACAAATATTTACAGTGGAAATTCACTCAAGTGGAACCTCGTTAATTAATTCCTATCATTGTTCATAGGTTTCATATCATCAAATTGTTTGGTGTTTTTCCTTGTATTAGATATTTAACTAGACTTCCAACTTTTATTTTTAAATAATTTATTTCAATTCCATACTGTGGTGTGCATTCCATATAACGTATTCTCTAATATTTTGTGTGTAATTCAAAATTTCGCTTCAAAAATATTAATTTATCGATTCACCCGTTATCAATAAAACTACTTCGAAAGGATTTTCATTCATCTACCGATGTATATTAGAAGCAAAATTAGTTAAACAATTTACTTGAAGTATAAATTACTCAATCAAAAATCATTTCACAGATACCCAGCACTATCAACAGAGATGTTCACATCTCTCCTCGAGCCGGAACACAAGCCGGTATCCATTGGCAACGGTGCGTGTGACGACTACCGCGTGCCCGGACAGGAGGAGGGCTGGTGGGGTGGTACCGCTGTAGTCACTGGTGCAGCGGGTGCAGCTCCTAGCCTGCATCTAGCGATTGTGTTCAATGGGGTGTTCAAAGCCGGCTCGAGGGAACAGGCTATACGTGTGCTGCTGACTCTACCGGAGAAGAACCAGACTATCATTGATGAGGTGAGTTTGCTGGTTATGTTGTAGTCACTGGCGCAACTGGAGCAGCTCCTAGCCTGCATCTAGCGATTGTGTTCAATGGGGTGTTCAAAGCCGGCTCGAGGGAACAGGCTATACGTGTGCTGCTGACTCTACCGGAGAAGAACCAGACTATCATTGATGAGGTGAGTTTGCTGGTTATGTTGTAGTCACTGGCGCAACTGGAGCAGCTCCTAGCCTGCATCTAGCGATTGTGTTCAATGGGGTGTTCAAAGCCGGCTCGAGGGAACAGGCTATACGTGTGCTGCTGACTCTACCGGAGAAGAACCAGACTATCATTGATGAGGTGAGTTTGCTGGTCATGTTGTCACTGGTGTGGTGGGAGCGGCGCCTTGATTGTATTTGACCTTTGTCTTTGTATAACGCTGTGTCTTTCACAATCTCAACGTTTCTTTACGTTACAACGTTACGTTTCTTTAATTTTATATGTATGCTATCAATCAAATCTTTTTGATTTTCCTATCAAAAATTACTATAATTTCTCAACCAAAATGCACCTTACTATAAGTGCTGTTTATGATAGGCGTAAAATTAAAAAGATTTCACTGTCAAAAACTTTTATCTACCAATTCGCCTTCCAGATCCAAAAAATGAACAAGCCAAGCTACGAGTTCAACGTCATTGAAGTGTCTACACCAGTATCTGCAGCGGAGTTAAGATCATTAGCCAGAGGCAGGCTATTGCTCTCAGTAGAAAGTCTGAACAGTCCGGAGCGTCGTATATCAGGCGCGGTGCGGCAACGCGCGGCGTGTGAAGTGTTCCACGCACCACTTATAGCTGAGAGATTACCTGCTGCTCCTGTACCAGAGGGATTGGCATTGCTGTATATTGATAAGGATGGCTCCCTGGTCTATGATATTCAAGTAAGTTTCAATAGTAATTGGGCGGTTAAAATCTTTAGCTTAGGAAAGGCTACTGCTCTCAGTGGAAAGTCTTCATCGTGCGTCGTGTCTACAATAAGTGATTTTTCCTGACTTCAGCTATAATGCGCTATATATTTTTTTATAAAATCTATTATTTATAAAATATTATTTATAAAATCTGAAAATATACTGATCCTTGATTAAAATTTGAAGTTAATGTTTTCTCTATGAAGGCGCGGTATTGCGCATTTAATATGTAGAAAAAAATAATTCAAAGTCATATTGCTATTTTACAGATAGACAATCTCGGCCTCACAGATCCAAAGATAACCCTTGTAGAAGAGCAAGGAAAACGTCATTCTCAAGTTGAAATATTGGACACGCGCATGGGAGTACTGGCTCGACCTAGTGCTAGGATATTCCCTCCGCTTTATGAGGACCAACTTGCAGTACATATAGGATCTGATACTGGTAAGTTATTGTATAATAGTATCATAATTGGATATATTTATAGTCGTGATTCGCATTTCATTAAAATTATCAATCATATCAATATCAATAAAATGTAATAATTTAATGTTAATGTAATGCAGTTTAATACATTATGTTATTGTTATTCTTTTAATGTATTTGTATTATTGTATAGTATGTAATAAACATACATATAAAATTATATTACATACTGCACACGTAAAAAAATCTCACTTCGTATTAGATCGTTCGTTCGATCGATCGTTGTCTATACTTTTCAGTTTTCTTATTCGTCTATTGTCCTTTGTACTCTTTGATTTCTTCATTCGTTAGATAAGGCTGTCCTATTAAAATTGAAGCAATATTTTTCCTGATGACAAATTAAGAATTTTTATTCCCCTGTTAAGTGTCTTTTTCATCTAATGCTCTGGTTTTTTGTTTACCTTTGTAATTTTCATCATCATTAGCCATTTCTCTTATCATTCCACTAGCTTCCGCCCACGACTTTGTACGTGAATTCCCGTTTTTCCCCGTTACCACAAGAATTTCGGGAAATCCTTTCTTAGCGGATGCCTACGTCCTAACATCTACCTGCATGCCAAATTTCAGCCCGATACGTCAGTGGTTTGGGCTGTGCGTTGATAGATCACTATATCAGTGACCTTTGAGTTTTATATATATAGATTATTTTATCCAGGTCCACCTCTCCTCCGAGGACGACTGCTCTCCCGTTCTCTACCAGACGCAGCGGGATCTGGTCCAGCGCTGCTGCGGCGAACTGATGCTCGGCTACCACCTTCTGCTACACCAGTGGCAGGGATAGCCTGGATCTCTGTGGATGCATTGTGTGGGATTAATTATGAAGTGAGCGGTTTTTAAATACTAAATAAAACTTTTAAATAATAATTTTACCTTATTTGGCATAATAATTAATTTGGCTAATTTCTATGAATAGCCTTTATGCCATTTTTTAAGTATACTTTTATCACTATGTCCTTTTTCATCAGAAGTACTGAATATCCATTAAAAAAAATATACAGAAGTTTGTTACTTTACTATAGATTTGGAAAATATTGGACACTAAACGTGATACATATTGTGATAAATGAGATTAATCTGAAAATTTCCGGACACAAAAATTGTGATAACAAATGACAATTAAGCCCCTATACTTTATTTCAGGTGTTCGTAAACGGCTACAACAGCGCCTGGTCGTCCTGGCTCGAAGGTCACGCTATCGGCAGTACTGGACCTCGAGCACTTTCAGGCTCTGAAGGGTCTATCCTGGAGCCGAGTCCTTCAGAACTTGCGGCTTTACACGCTGGTGCTGCGTACTTGAATATACGGGCGGCGGATAATGGCACTGAGTTCATGCGCACGCGGTTACCTCAGGTGAGGAAAATGTTCTACGTCTAAAAAAAAAATAGTTGTACATCTTTTAGATGTCGCACAAATACTTTATGGGATTTTAAATGCTTTTTTATAAGTGGTTATTTTTTATTGTTGTTAATTAAACGTTGATTACGATTGATAAGACCAAAAATTTTAAACAAAAATATTTTTTCATGCTTCAAGATGTTAATAATGAGGTAAGTTAAATTTTTTCTCTATCAAAACTCTTGATCTTTTGCGATGTAACATATTTTATAGTAGTGTTGCAAAGTGAACGTATTTTATAATAAAAATAATTTCAAACTACCCGCAATAATGTTTCCAGTGCTACACGTTATGGTTATCTTTTTTTAACAAATTTTCCAGATAAGCGTGCCACCATCATGTCTGCCGTCCGTCCCGTACACAGTGGACAACGAACTGAGCGCTAACTACCCGTCCACACACGTCAACGTGCCGCCAGATAACTCGCTATCCAATACTGCGTCCTGCTTCTACGCGGGACGATCCTATGAGGACGGCGCGCAATGGATGGCGACTGAGGTAGGGTACTAGATGATTGTAGTGGTAAGATTAGGTGTATTGTTTTAATTTGATTGCATCATGACACTGATTTGAACTGACACATCATGACACTGATTCGTTTTGTTTTTACATTATTGAAGCGGTTTCCCAAAAGTTTTAATCTGTAATTATGAAAAAAAAAACCTTTTTGAAGTGAAACTTCTTAGTTCTTACGGTGCATTAAGAGTAACATTTCAAGGTCACGTCATGGCAATACCGTCACGTCATGGAGTAAGGCGACGATTTTGGTATCTTTGAATCTTGCCAAAAAAGTTCTTCTGACACGTGCGCTCGGCCCACCCGCTCGTTTTTGTATTAATACTAGCTAACCGCCCGCGGCTTCGCCCGCTTTGTCTAAAACCTAATAAATTATATACTAAAACCTTCCTCTTGAATCACTCGTTCTATTAAAAAAAACCATATCAAAATCCGTTGCGTAGTTTTAAAGATTTAAGCATACATAGGACATAGGGACAGAGAGGGCGACTTTGTTTTATACTATGTAGTGATTTGTTTGTCCCCAGTCGTGCCACATGTGCGGGTGCGTGCAGGGCGCGCTGCGCTGCGACCCGGTGCGCTGCCCGCCCGCGCCCTGCGCCGCGCCCACGCTGCTGCCGCCCGGACAGTGCTGCCCCATCTGCACCAGTGAGTTGTAGTCGTACTAATGTACTATAGGTTTATTCCTCGACAAATTAGTAGTGATGCTTCCACTCGTGCTGCACGTTTACGTGTGAGCGCACTAGAGGGATGCTTCTATACCTTGCTGTACAAACACACGTCGGTGCAATCTTCTTCACGTTTCTATGCGTGCTGCATGCTCACTTGGATGCGTGATAGTAGTGACGTTTCTACTTGTGCTGGACGCTTATTCGTTAGTACACTAGGGACACAATTTATCGAATCTCTAATGTTCTACAACCTTCATAAACTTCAGTTAAATTTCAGTTAAGTAATAAAAAAAATACGTGTGGCACTCGGGGACTGCCGCGGTAAAGCTATTGCATAGCACGCCTTCAAGCCACACCTCCGTGCCCGGAGTGGGGAGCGTGAGGTTTTTTTCGTTACGGAATTTCTGGATTCGGTCCCCGCGCTCAAGGCCCGCGATAGAAGCTATGCAATAGCTTAAAAAACAGTTCCACCAACACTCAACAAAACGTCCAGACTTCACAACAGCACCATAGTATATAACTTGTAATTTCCTATCAATAAACCATCACCTTCCAGACTCAACAACAGCCGTCTGGAACGAATCCCACGGCTGTCACCTCGCAGGCCAGTACCACGCGCCGGGCTCCTCGTGGCACCCGTACCTCGTGCCCGGCGGGTACGACACGTGCGCGGTCTGCACGTGCGAGTTCGCGACGCGGCAAGTCAAGTGTCCCCGGGTCAAGTGTCCCCCGCTGCGGTGTGCGGAGAAGGACGCGTATCGGCCGGATAAGAAGTCCTGTTGTAGGGTCTGTCCAGAGGTAAGGATGCATTGTATGTCACTTTAAGGAGTCTGTTTCATTGCTTGCTGATCTGACGTTAAAAATTATTGCTGACAAATTAGTTAACTTAAGTTTAACAAATTCATAACTTGTGGAACTAGCTATCACTATTAAAATCTGTTACATGCGTTGTAAGTATTACGAACCATAACAAAAATATAGAGAAATGTACTTATAGAGAATTTATTTTTATGAAGTGACGTTGAAGAGCAATTATTAAAAACATATACATTTTCTGATCTCATTTCTATATTATATCAATCATATCAGTATACACTTCTTTCATGCACTTATAAATCTTCTAGCTACCAAAACTTGACTTAACAATCAAACAAACATTAAATCCCCAGGTGAAAGCAAAGAAAGCGGAAGAAGAAACGCCCAAAGACCAAGGCGCGCCGCGCACTGCGGAGGAGATCCTGGCGGAGGGCGGCTGCAAGTTCCCCGACGGGCCGCTGCCCAACGGCAAGGAGGTGCACCCCTCCATACACTCGCACGGCGAGCAGCGCTGCGTCACCTGCCGCTGCAAGGTGAAAAACATTACTATGTGTCAATGTGGTTTTTGGTCCTTCGAGTTTCTCATTCGTATATGTGCATGTAGTTGTCCTTCAGTGTTATCTTTATCAAATGGTTTAATAAAAAAAATATAATCTGAAAATTCTGATTAGAAATGATTACGGAAACGGTTAGAATGGGAAATTTTAAATAGGTTTAATGTTGCGGAAGTACTATTTGTCGTAAATCTTTTTTTCTACAAACTTTAAGATCCATATATCCTGTTTATATCTATGTAGATTCAAAAAAATGTTGTGTATTTTGAAAAAAACTTAAAATTTTAACCTGCTACTGTATGGTGTACACACTGTTAACTCAAGTATTGTATCCAGGACGGCGAAGTGACGTGCGTCCGCAAGCGCTGCAACCGCGCGGCGTGCGCGCGGCGGCGGCGCGGCGACGCGTGCTGCGCCTGCGCGCGACACCGCCGCCAGCGCGCGCCGCGCCCGCCCAGCTGAGCGTGAGTGCACCACTTTATATACAGGGTGTAATCGTTAAGTGTGCACAGGCGATTTTTCCGTAAGTATTACAGATAACAAAAAACTTTAAACTGATATCGAAAGTACTTAACCTAATGAGTAAAATGGCCGTAATAAATTTTTAAAAATAAATCGAGAAATATCAAAAAAATTATCTTTAAACCCTCCCATACATTAAGTATGAAATATGAATATCCCATATACATTTAATATGAAAGATTTTAGCTTTCTTTTTCTTTTTTGGTTTTCTGCTTTAATTACTTCGCAAATTTGAAGTGGCATTTTCCACGCTTTTTCCGGACATTTTCACGCATTTTCCGGATATTTTCCGGGGATTTTCCGAGCATTTCCCTGGCATTTTCCGGGGATTTTCCACGCATTTCCCAGACATTTTCCGGACATTTCTCAGGCATTTTCCGGGGATTTCCAGGCATTTTCCGGATATTTTCCGGACATTTTCACGCATTTTCCGGACATTTTCACGCATTTTCCGGACATTTTCACGCATTTTCCGGATATTTTCCAGGCATTTTCCAGGGATTTTCCACGGTTTTTCCGGAAATTTCCACGCATTTTCCGGATATTTTCCAGACATTTCAGAGCATTTCCCAGGCATTTTGCGGTTATTTTCCGGGAATTTCCCAGGCATTATCAGGGGATTTTCCGAGCATTTCCCGGGGATTTTCCGGATGTTTTCCAGACATTTTCCGGACATTTCCCTGGCATTTTCCGGGGATCTTCCAGGCATTTGCCACGCATGTCCCAACATTTTCCGGACATTTCTCAGGCATTTTTCGGGGATTTTCCAGGCATTTTCCACGCTTCTCCCGGAGATTTTCACACGCATTTTCCGGATATTTTCCGGACATTTTCACGCATTTTCCGGATATTTTCCAGGCATTTTCCAGGGATTTTCCAAGCATTTTCCACGGTTTTTCCGGAATTTTCCACGCATTTTCCGGATATTTTCCAGACATTTTCCGGTTATTTTCCGGGAATTTCCCAGACATTTTCCGGGGATTTTCCGAGCATTTTCCACGTTTCTCCCGGACATTTTCACGCATTTTCCGGATATTATCCGGACATTTTCACGCATTTTCCAGGGATTTTCCAGGCATTTTCCACGATTTTTCCGGAATTTTCCACGCATTTTCCAGACATTTTCCAGGTATTTTCCGGTTATTTTCCGGGAATTTCCCAGGCATTTTCCGGGGATTTTCCGAGCATTTTCCACGCTTCTCCCGGACATTTTCACGCATTTTCCGGACATTTTCACGCATTTTCCAGGGATTTTCCAGGCATTTTCCACGGTTTTTCCGGAAATTTCCACGCATTTTCCGGATATTTTCCAGACATTTCCCAGGAATTTTCCGGTTATTTTCCGGGAATTTCCCAGGCATTTTCCGGGGATTTTCCGAGCATTTCCCGGGGATTTTCCAGACATATTCCAGACATTTACAGGCTTTGTCAGGGAAATGTCCGGAAAATGCGTGAAAATGTCCGGAAAAACGTGGAAAATGTCACTTCAAATTTGCGAAGTAATTAAAGCAGAAAACCAAAAAAAGAAAAAGAAAGCTAAAATCTTTCATATTAAATGTATATGGGATATTCATATTTCATACTTAATGTATGGGAGGGTTTAAAGATAATTTTTTTGATATTTCTCGATTTATTTTTAAAAATTTATTACCGCCATTTTACTCATTAGGTTAAGTTTTTTCGATATCAGTTTAAAGTTTTTTGCTATCTGTAATACTTACGGAAAAATCGCCTGTGCACACTTAACGATTACACCCTGTATATCACAATATATACCACTGGACGTATCGGGCTGAAATTTGGCATGCAGGTAGATGTTAGGACGTAGGCATCCGCTAAGAAAGGATTTCCCGAAATTCTTGCGGGAACGGGGAAAAACGGGGTGCACGTACAAAGTCGTGGGCGGAAGCCTAGTACTCACATATAGTCAACTAGCTGCACCCGTGTGGCTTCACTCCCGTTGGTCCTAGGGTGATGATATATAGCCTATAACCTTCCTCGGTGAATGGGCTATCCGACACCGAAAGAATTTTTCAAATCGGACCAGCAGTTCCTGAGATTAGCGCGTTCAAACAAACAAACTCTCCAACTTTATAATATTAGTATAGATAAGACACACTTTGGTTATAAAATAGTTTCACCATTTACAGCTAGTTCGGAAATTCGTTTCCTCTATTCTAATTTTACGTAATATTTGTATCGTAATCATAATCCCAAAGTATTGCCCTGTAAGGTCAACTGGTAAACACTAACGTGATGCGTAATTAAGCACCACGTAACTATTAGTAACTACATTTTCAACTTATATGAACTGTATTAATAATCGTGTACTTTTGCAGGCCGGGCGTCACACTCGCAAGTCTCACTGTCAAGTGGTGTTAATAGTAGTGCTGGTCTACGTGGATATATGCAACGCGTACAACGCTGTATACAACAAGTATGAACTTAGTGATAGTCTACATGGGCGACACGCTCTTATCAACTGGTGTTAAGAATAGTGCTAGTGTACATGGACTCTTACCACGCGTACTGACGCAACACACGCGACACGTTCTACTAACGCTAGTGTACGCGGGCCTTTATATTCAATACATTGTTGTTCAAGTGTCCGAGGATACTTAGCACGCGCCACTCGATAAAGGTAACATTCTACTTTCGCTATTTTGTACTAAGTTGCGTGAGCGCGTACCTTTATATGCGTGTATTAAGCACTAGTTGGAGCTGTGTTGTGATCAGTGATTGCGGAACATTCGAGTGTCTTATATCTAATGCGAACAGTTAGACTGACGCCCGTAGCCTTGAGCTGTAGCCACAGTAGTACTCGAAGATATTTACTAGACGATCCAACTGAGAATGGGAGCGACATAGCGCCATATTGTGACGTCACTGTTGTTAATTCAAAACAATTAAAACTTTTGTATGTTCATCTTATGTGAAAATCAGACAAAATAAAAAAATAGTTATTGATATGCAAAAAGGTTTCTAGCAAATAGTATTTCTATAATGATTAAGGACATTTGACACACAAGGCTATTGATGTTTATATTCTGAGTTGGATTGCGTAGTAATGACTTGTAAAGCTTAATATCTTTGGGTAGAGAGCGTAGTTGTAACGTTGCCGACTTAGCGAGTTACAAACTCAGTAGTGTAGTGTAGTGACGATATTGTAACGACAGACCTTTACTCAATTTGATGTTCAGGTTATTTAGGTGTTGCGTAACTATAGCTTAAGTTTAAAGACTGATTTATACTCGGAGTAAACGTCTGTCATAGTGTCCTCATAGTATTTATATTTTACTAGGTCTTTATGAAGCTTATTGCTTTCTATCAATCCTTAAACAATTGGTTCTAAACATTTTCAAAGTTTCGGTAT
The DNA here is from genome assembly GCA_029959065.1 of Colias behrii. Lineage (NCBI taxonomy): Eukaryota > Metazoa > Arthropoda > Insecta > Lepidoptera > Pieridae > Colias > Colias behrii. Next base: position 6,045,952 of record JARWMC010000013.1, read on the forward strand.
ATAAAATTATTTATACAAGTTTGTCGCGCAAGTCGGCAATGAATATGCGTCTTTAAGATGCGGCATTCGGCCGCGCGACTTTGCCTTTCCTTAACTTTAGGCGATTTCAATGTACTTCCCACCGGTAAATATTATAATTGGTATTATGTATCCAGTAAATTAGGCGCATGGAACGGCCCGATGTGATGGAATTCTAAATTATGGCAATAAAGATTTTTTAACGGAATTTATTAACTTATTTTCTATAAAATTTTAAAGATTTGATTTTATTTATAAGATATTGTTCTTTGACAGTTTTGTGATATCAAATTAAATTCGGAACTAATAAGAACTTGTCTCTCGATCACGTGGGCATCTTGCTATGTAACGGAGCGCGGTCGATGTTAAGATGTGCCATATTTTCTTAAATGTAAATAATAAATTATTAATCTATATTTACCTGCTCTATGTGCATATTTAAGGAATTTCATGTAAATCGAATCGATGTAATCTTTATTGGAAACATCACATTATATAATTGGTTATATTTATTGTGCATTTGCTTAGTGTTGTGTAATGCGAGCGTTTATTTGAACGTTAAATATTACCGTATTTAATCAATCTGTGTTAACGTTTTTAGTATAAGTATAATGTATTATTGTGAATGTTGGCCAGAGCTTGTAAATATTAGATATGTTATATATCTTATTAGATTACTCTATACGTTCTATTTAAAGCATGTTGCTGATATAAGATGTCTAGTGTAAGTATATTATCTGAAGGGTGACTAGTTTTGTTTAATAACTATAAGTAAATAGTGTTATAGTTACGTAATTAAGGAAGCTAGTCGAAATATGATGATGTGATGAACGCCATGTAGGTAGTTCGTCTGTCTTAGTTATTTCTTAAGAATGGATTGCTTTTACGGCACGAATTTCTATGGATTTTGATATCACGAGACATTGCCAAAAAATGTGAAATTGATGTATTTTGTCGTGTTTGTTGTGGGTTCTAGTCCATCAAAATTGTAAATGTATTATAGTCACTCACCTGATATTGGCTACCTTTGTATTTTATTTTCGTACGATTATTGTAATTCCTTGCGCGAGTTACGGTTTTAGTTTGTTTAATTATCTAACAAGTAGAGTAAACCTATGGCTTGCTAATAACATAACTAATAGCCATAATGGGTACTATGAATATGCTTGTATTGCATTGTTTTATTTAATAATAGTTAAACTTCCTGCAAGTGTATAAAGGGAGGAATATGGTATTTTAAATTTTGGCTTCAGTGTTAAATATACATATCAGAATATTATACTATTTTTATCATGTAAAGTGCATAATTTTGGCTGATTAAACAGCTTATCAATATTATGTAAATCATCATACCGTTTTACTATACATTAAATTACTTGTCCAATCCAAAATGACTTTTATTTGCTTTTTCCTTTTTTTGTGTGTGTCTTTGTTTTTTATTTGATCTTATTTCTATTTGTATTCTAATGCAAGTTTCGTAGTCTATAGAATATAACAACATATACATTTTATTTCAAAACAAAAATAAAATACTTTTTTATTCACGGGATAGGTACTACTTATGTGCTATAAATACCTCAGAAGATTGTGTACAGTTTCAAGTGAAGTATGAGGGATAAATAGGACTTTAAAGATTTAGACATAGCTGATTAGAGAAAATATCCTCCTATATAATATTTTGCACTCTCATAAACATTATATGCAGACACAAAAATATTTCTTCAGTAGGTATTTGAAACATTAGTAATAAACAACCATATTATTACATTTTTGCAAACAGAAATATAGGTTTCGTGCAATTAGCACACATGTCTGAAACTTGTGAAATGTTTAGGTCCCCAATAAAAACTACGATGGCATTCCATGCAAATGTTAATATGCGCTGTGTGAGGCAGAAATTTAGTGCAAAATATGGATTCTGTTAGACTTTTAATTTTATTATGAATTATGCTATGTTTGCTGTTTTTTCTAGTATTGTGTGTCTCGTATTCATTCATTCCATGTTATAAAAATATCACATAGTAAGTAATAGGCCTGTTAAAGCAAATACTATTGAAATAAATACAGCTGATTTGGTTAGAGTACCTTAGGGTCAAGTTAGAGAGGAAGTCAATTTCTGCCAATTAGGTTAGATAGAAACACTTAAAAAAACAAATATATTTATTAATAAGTTAGAATGTATGATTCGGTAGTTTTCCAGGTGAGTAGAATATTGCTCTGTCTATCAAAAAACACACAAAAAGTTTGAGTAGATTTATTACCCTACGTTTTTTCTTTTTCGCAATTCTACTTTATTTTAAGGGGCGCTCTACATTTCTGTTCATACTGAAATTCATGCATATGACCTTGGTAGCTCGTATACAATGAATATTATACTATACACAATACAATATACATGTAGTACAGCCTAGTGTACGCATTTACACATTAATAACAAGTGCTGGTCGCCAAAAGCACGAGTGTCGCGAAAATATATTCAGCTCGCTGTGACCGATATTCGTAGCGAGTAACAGTGAAGTTTGGTTACCGGAATCGGGTTAATGTTTAGATTTAGTGCTAATAGGGTGGCTGTAAATTTGCTATAATGTTCTGGCGCTATCGGATGGCACATTTGGCAAGTTCGCCCCGCCCCGGGCGGACGTCGCTTGCCAGCCTCGTATATGTTCGTAGCTATCGTTCGCTGGTTAACGCTTCAAATTGTATTTATATGCTATTTGGTTACTCATTTGGTAGTGGTATTAGCTTAAAAATGGTTTCCAGTAGGTAATAAAACAAGTATAGATGTTGCACTCTTTATTTATAAATTAGGTAAAACTTACAAACAGTTAACAGCTATCGTAAACTTTATAGTTACAGCATATCACCCAACTTTTTTATATCTGAAAACTTAACAATGACAAAAAAGTTGAACAGGACAAAAGATTTATAGGGAACTCTTCATAACAGCCCTTGTGGTGTCCGCCATAGCATTTGCAACCTTCGTAGCTATTTCTACATGACTGTTAACTCCCATCAATCCAATACGTAGAACCTTACCAGCTGTAGGACCCAAGCCTCCAAAAATTATTATATCGTGTCTGAAAACAATGGTGAATTTAATTTAATAAATTACTATTTAAACAGTTGTAGTACTCGTTGATGAGTGAAAAAAATATTTCTTATATATTTAATTGAAAATCAAGTATGTATATGTAGAGTAGTTAAATGTAGTCAAACTGGGGCACACTAACACTTTAAATCCTATCAAGTAAGTAGTTAGTAGGCTAAGGAGATAAGGAATAAGGATACTTAATCTAGGGAGGTAGGGTGAAGTTTATAGGCATTTACTACAATCCTTTCAAATAGGCAGCTGAAGTAAATTAATCTTTTACGATGTAGAGTCAGTAAAGGAAATACTTATTTATTGAAACTAGAATTTACCGATATTTAACTGTAAACCAATTATGTACGTTTCTTATCTATTTTATTACCATAAAAACTAAGCAGCTCATTTGTTTTGAAATGCCTTCTATTTATCCTTCGTAAAAACAATTCAACATTCAACAATCAAAACTTCAACAAAACTTACTTTTCCCGAATGTATTTTAAATATTCTTCGCTTGTACATCTTTTTGGAATGAGAACAGTCGTAACAGTAGCAAGTCTGTCATCTGGTTTTGGAATGAAGAATTCGAAGCCGTAATCTTGAAGTTTTTTTTGGAAATGTGCTGAGGTGGCGGCGTGGCGAGCACAGGCCTTTGGCAGAGTTTCCTTACATAGCTCCATGAGGCAACATCGAAGCGCCCATACCATCGGCGGACTTAGCGTGTGGTGGTATCTGGATAGAATTAAATTAAAATATATCAGTTTTACACAGTAGCAGGGATTACTAATTAGTAAGGCTGTAGTCAGTAGTAATGTAACGTTATAAACTATAATGAAGTCGATATAGGTGGTAAAATAAAATAATAATGATGACTGCCTTAAAAAAGTGTTAAGGTATAAATATCTAACTAGCTGCGCTCCGCGATTTCACCCGCGTGGCTCCGTCCCTGTTGGTCTTAGCGTGATGATTATAGCCTTATAGCCTTCCTCGATGAATGGGCTATCTAACACCGAAAGAATTTTCGGAAATCGGACCCGTAGTTCCTGATATTAGCGCGTTCAAACAAACAAACAAACTCTTCAATATTATAAATATTAGTATAGTTGACGCAGTTTTGCATTAATTTATATTTTGCTCATAAAAAACATTCCTATAAAATATAAAATTCATTTGGATTAAAAGTTTTTCATTTTCCTAGCACAGAATACATTTCGTCGGAATAAAAAGATATCTGTGTGTTAAAGTTTTAATAAGCAATGTGATGCTTAGAGAGATTTTTAACATATGTGTGTTTATGACAAAAATTGCAAAGTTTTAAATCAGTATTGTAATAATTATTTCCTTTCCTATAGGTATTAAAATTCATATTCCACCTTATAATAATAATAAAAGATCCTTGAAATAATAATAAATACAACTAAAATATGCACTTACTCTTTTGTATCTCCATAACAATTCCACTGCCTTGCGAGAAGATTTACATCAAAGTAGAAAGGCGGTTCATGAGTTCGCTTGTTTATTTTCTGTCTGAAACCCATTATCACATAAAATGAGTTGCAATAATAAATGTTACATTTTTTCCATCGAAAAATATCAGTACTTCTATTATTATGAAAATTGAGTCCAATTAACTTAGCAAGGACTAGGTTAACTTTCAGAAGATATTGTGTTGTTTCCAAAGAATTGTAAGAAATATTTTTTTTAAATAGCAATTACAAAATAACATACTCAGCAAGGCGACTGAAGGCAACGGGCGCGATACCAGCTGGTCCACTTAGTGCCTTTTGTGTTGAAGTGTAAACTGCGTCCACTTCCCATTCATCCATTAAAAATGGTACCCCACCAAGCGATACTACAGTATCCACCAATAGGAGTGTTCCATATCTGTGAAAAGAGTTAATATATTTGTTTCATCTATACCAGGGGTTCCCAACCTTTTTTTGTCTACTGCCCACTTTAAGAATAAATTATTTTTTAACGCCCCCCTTTTTAAACATACTTAAAAAACGCTAAGTACTTATAACTGATTATTGAAACGCAACTTTATAGTAGAGTATCTTTTATTGAAAATAAAACAAACATAATCAATTCTTATATAAAAACTAATGTGAAGGTTGAATCTGATGCTGTTCAATAAGTTTGTTGATATCAGGTTCCAATTTACTCAAAAACAGCCGCAAGTCGCCACGTTCGGTAACACGCAAACGATTTCTCTTTTTAGTAAGCAGCGTTGCCACAGCACTAAATCCACGTTCACACAAATATGACGATGGGAATGCTATCAAGAATCGTTGAACAATTGACCACAATCCAGGGTACAATTGTGGGATCGGTTTTTGTAGCCAAAATTCTTGATATCCATTTTTAAACTTGATTTTTGTTTCTTCGTTTGTTGTCAATTCTATAAGTTCTTCTTCCAGCTGAGGTGACATTGCTGTGTTGACATTTGAAAACGGATCCAACACCCAGTCTGGTATTTCCAAGTTTAAAATGTCCTGGTATCGTTCGGTGAAGTCAATGTGGAGGTTTTCCAAATGTTGGCAGTAGGCAAACAAGTCGTCGTTACTGCAAAATACTGATAAATTCGGAAAATTGTGAAACTCACGTCTGCCCATATTCTTTTTGTGCAGAAGCAGTTTGGCTGCGAAAGCAGCAACGACATTTTTTGTTTTAATTAAATTTAGTTCATCGCCTTGCAGTTGGAGGTTCATGTCGTTGAACAGTTTATACAGGTCTGTCATGTAAGCTATATCATTCTTTGATGTTATGAGATTGTTGCGCAGTTCTGTATCTTTAGTTTCCAAGAACTCTATCACAGAGTCAAACAGGTTGTAAAATCGAATCAGACAATTGCCTCTTGACAGCCAACGAACTTCAGTATGAAGCAACAAACGGTTGAAATCTTCGTCATTAGTAGCACAAAGCTGATGAAATAATCTATCATTCAAAGAGCTGCTACGGATTTTATTGACTGCTTTGATGACATATTGCAGTGATTGAAATAGTCGTTCACTTAAGTTTCTAGCAACCAAATGTTGTCTATGAATAACGCAATGTATAGCAAGGACATCTGGAATTTTATTCTTTAAGTACGCTATGAAGCCTTTATGGCGCCCTGTCATAGCCGGAGCGCCATCCGTAGCAACTGATATAATATTTTTCAAAGGAATCTCTTTCTCTTCACAAAACTTTTCCAATGTATTGAATATGGTTTCGCCTTTTGTATCTGTCTCCAAATTTCTGGCAAACAATAGTTCTTCACGTATTTTCTCATCTTTAATAAACCTCCCGTAAGATAGCAACAACGCTTCATTAGTTGGTAAAGTGGACTCATCGAGCTGAATTGAGAATTGACTAGTCCTCAGATGATTGCACAATGATTCTTCAATGTTTTCAGCCATTTCATCAATTCGTCTTTGCACAGAATTATTACTCAAAGGAATTTTTCGGATAATATCTGCGGCCGGTTTATGAAGCACAGTAGTTATTACTTCCTTTATTGCTGGCAAAATTAACTCTTCTCCGATGTTGTGTGGTTTGCCTTTTTGAGCAATTAACAAAGAGATATTGTACGAAGCTCGAAGTCCGTCGTCATCTTGCTTAGCAGCCGCCGAAAATAGTTTTGATACACTTGGCTGAGTATTATGCTTCTTCTCTAGGTCTTGAAAATATGCTACATTCTTGTCTTTCTTATCTGGATGCATTTTATTCAAATGATCTTGCAGTCTTGAAGGCTTCATTGCTTCGTTCGAAAATGTTTTTAGACATAGAAGACACAAAGGCGACGACGGGTTTGTGGGATTTTCAATAAATCCGAATTTAATATATTCCGCAGAGTATTGCCGTCTCTTCTTTTTTACTTCCGACATTGTTTTGTTTTGAGAAATACGTAAGTGTTGAAATCAAGTACTGCTTATCTATTATGCGCGAAACCGCAAATGAAAATAAAATAAATTTACGTCGTTTATATAGGATTGCATAAGCAGCACGCACCAACAGGAATAAGACATCAAACGTGCATAAACTCGTTTATCTCATTCGACGCCCAATCGTACTCGACAAGCAAGAACAAGTATTATAGAACCAGCCGATTGATACAGGAATGTACAAATCGGATTATTTAACAAAAACTTGTTAAAACATGATTGCCCGCGGTCTATTATATCGAACCGATTTTGAGCTATATCTTAATTAATATTAGTTGATGTTCACAAGATGTCGACTCTCGAAGTCGAGAGCTCAGTCGGTTTCTAAGAGTCTTCCTAGCTAGGTAGATGAAATTATAAATCGACCCCAAAGCCCTACACAACGCCCCCTTTTTTTTCTGGGTCTCTTACCGCCCCCCTTTAGGCCTGCAGCGCCCACAAGGGGGCGTTATCGCCCACGTTGGGAAAGACTGATCTATACTAATATTATAAAGAGGAAAGGTTTGTATGTATGTATTGTTTTCACGTATAAACTACTGAACCGATTACAATGAAATTTAGCACACATATAGAGGGTAACTTGGATTAACACATAGGATAGGTTTTATCCCGGAAATCGCACGGGAATGGGAACTATGCGGGTTTTCCTTTGAAAACGCGGGCGAAGCCGCAGGCGGAAATCTAGTTAATATATACGTATAGAGTACTTAATTCCAAATGGTACCTTTTCATTTAATCATAAATATTAAATACGTAATTACTGAGCTCTTTACATTACAATGCCAAAAAATATATAATAAGGTATATATTTTTTGGCATTGTAATAATACCTACTCAAAATCTTTTGTGAACTTTTCTGCCAAGTAACACTACATAAATATGCTAAGGGAAAATATAAACATATGTTGGAAAATCCCTTTTTCATAATTTATGTCAAAGCGAACTCATTAAATAATGAAACATAGTCCATTGAAATGTTACATTTTTTAGGCCTAACCTTGCGTTTTTTAGAGGACGCAATTTTATTTTTGTGATGTGTAGTGGGGGTCAGTGTGAAGCTAAAACCAAGTTTGTGGGGTCGCCACCCTTGTCCCACGGCCGCCATCTTGAAAATAGCGGCTGAAATGGTTTTTACGATATATCTCTTAAACTATTTATCTGATAATAAAACAATGTTAACATTATTTGTTACAAATTAAATTCTCTACAACTCTGGTTCAGTAACTTTTTGTCGTAGAACTAGAAATAAAAAAGTTATAAGCGAAAATGTTCAGAAATTTGAGATATTTATATTTTTCAATAAAACTTTTTATTTATCATTTTACGAAAATATGACATAAGACCATTTTTGTAGATTGTTTTTCGAGGAACAACTTTTATATACAACATTTTTTCATTACGACAATAACTAAGGTTTTACAGCGCTCTGAAGTGAGTACTATTTTTCTTTACTCTTAACAATACGTATATTGGCCATTGGCTCTTTTCCCAGACTACAGAACAATGGAAGCACACTGCAAAACATTTCAGCCCTGCTTTTCGACGTAAAAAAAAAACGCGCTTCCAGACTACCTCCTGGGTGGCGGGGAAAAGAGTCAATAATTAATTAAGTATAAATAATATTGCAAAATTAATTATTAAAAAAATTATAATAACAAAAAAAACAATTACTGATGACAAATTATTATTAGTACACACATAATATATGTATACTGTATAGCTAAGAGTACTGAAAAATAGTACTCACTTCGGAGCGCTGTAAAACCTTAGCTATTTACTTAATGAAAAAATGTTGTATATAAAAGTTGTTCCTCGAAAAATAATCTACAAAAATGGTCTGATATAATTTCTTCGTAAAATGATAAAAAAAAGTTTTATTGAAAAATATAAATATCTCTAATTTCTGAACATTTTCACTTATAACTTTTTTATTTATAATTCTACGACAAAAAGTTACTTGACCAAAGTTGTAGAGAATTTAATTTGCAACAAATATTGCTAACAACTATTTTTCATCAGATGAATAGTTTAAGAGATATATCGTAAAAACCATTTCAGCCGCTATTTTCAAGATGGCGGCCGTGGGACAAGGGTGGCGACCCCACAAACTTGGTTTTAGCTTCACACTGACCCCCCCTACACATCACAAAAATAAAATTGCGTCCTCTAAAAAACGCAACCCCAGATGTAACTTTTCAATGGACTAAGAGCGGGGGCACACGATGCGTTGCGGCGCCGCACCGCAAAGATTTCACCGTGTCAGTGGGCACACGAGCGGTGCGGCGCCGTAACGTTGTTATGTCGCAGCGGCGTCGTAGCAGGGTTGCACAGCGTGTCCTTCCTTGTGATGCAAAACAACTGAGCGGTGCCGCTCCGACGTCGCACCGCATTCACCCCTCCCCGCCTCGTCTTGGTGGTTACAAGTCCGGTGCGGCGCCGGAGCGCATCGTGTGACATGCCACAGATATTTCTATGTAAGACGACGCAGCGACACCGCTCCGGCGCCGCACCGCCGCCGCAACGCATCGTGTGCCCCCGCCCCAGCGAAAGCAGGCGGCCGCGGCGTCTACGTTCCATAAATATCAACGCACTTAGAAGATTTCAAAGCAAGTGTTTATTTTGAAATTTTACTGCTCCTGTTATTTTGAGCCGCATGCTAATTGCGGGTTTCTTGAGAGGTTGTAATTAAAGGAGTTTTAAGTTGGGAAGAGTTCTACACAGACTGTAAGACATAAGAATAAAAAATCTAGTCATGAGGGAAAGGGATGGGGGATGTAATTAAATTGTTCGGAACCCGTGTCTCGTTTAAGCTTGGAAAATCGAATAGTTTTTCCGCTAAACTTTGCTTTCTTTTTAAGTTAACTTGAAAAGTGCACTCTCGAGAGGTTTCTGACATAACTTTGTTCGTGTAGATGGGTTCACATACTGTGTAATTAACAAAACGTGTTGAGGGTAAATTAACACAACCTTTAATAATTACCTGCTAGGGTTTCGCATTTAATTAATACTAAACGGCAAATCATAATATAATTATTTTAACATGATAGCGCTCTTGATAAAAATTTAAATTAATAGCGTAAATTTGAAATATTACTGCTCATATAAGAGATTTAAAGTTTGAATATGAAAAGGAGAATAAATTGGATATCAATTTTATAAATTGGAGGACATAAATTGACTGCATAGTGAATGATTTCATAGTTCAAATAGACTCAGACACCTTCAATAAACATGTCTACGGCTCTGATTTAATTCTAACAGAGACAGATATGAATGGAATGTCTAACTATGCTACTCATACCTATAGGCTTCACAGTGTGTGGGACAGTGAATTGAAACACGGAAATCGAACCCTCTTCTATTAATCAAAACTATGATGAACTACTTTTTATTGTAATTAGATATTATTATGTACCTAGTAGATATGTGATATCAAAAATACTTTGAGGAAAATATTCTCAACATTATCGTGTAGACGACGGGGAGAACTTTTACTTAGGTTTTTAAAAATTGCAGTTAAGTTGAATGAATCTACGTTACTTCAAAATGAAACAACTTGGTCGATAGTAGAAAAGTAGTTACTAGAATCGTATTTAAAAAAATCTAATATTTTTTTTTTTTGTTTTAAGTATAGAATAATTGCAGCATTATAAATTTATTTTACATCTGGTGTGTGTACCAAATGAATTCTGTTCAATCGGTTATCAGACAGAAAAATAAAAAAGATGATTATGACTTGTATTATCAAAATTTTACCTTTCACTGTAGAAATTATACATATTTAAAGAATTCAATACATATACCATTTTTATCAAATACTACGTCTTCGAAAACCTCATTTATTTTATGGTGCGTTATAACATTTTCAACAAGTTTATTTGCTCAGTTTAGCGTTTTAACTTACTTGTGACAAATTTTGCCAAGACCATCCAAATTCTGTACAGATCCCGTAGACGAGTCCCCATGTGTTATAAAAAGTGCTGCAGGCTTCAGTTTCTTCAATTCCTTTTCAATTTGTTCAAAACTGAACGTGGCATTACTTGGTACTTCAGTTTTAAATGTTTTGATGCCTTAAATTAATATAAAGAAAAAGTTATCTTGTTATTCAGTTTTTCTCGAATAAAAAAAGTATAATTGCATGAAAAAAATCATTTACAAATACATATTAGGTATATTGCTTATTTATAATGAAATGTACCTACGTAAAATAAAAATAAAATAAACTGCTACTGCCGTCGAATCGATAACTAAAATGTTTTTTTTGCGGATATATAAGTCTGAGAGAGCCGAGACACATTGGTATAAATACCATCAACAATCTACCTTTTTTATCGATCCTTGTATTTTTTTACAAAATTATAATTATTTTCCCTAAACTAAGCACTTTGCTTAATCAGGTCAAAGTTAAAGCTTTTTTTGTTTCAACTATTTTTGTGTGAAAGAGTATATTGTCGTTAATTTTATATAATGTAGAGTCCACAAAAATTGAGTATTAACTAGACTATTACGAATTATTAAGTTATGGAGAGCTACCTATATTTAAATTTTAGTAGCATGGTATAATTCAAATTTATGCATAGTTCTCACCATATCTATTTGCCATAATATACGCCCTTTGGTCCCAAATACCCCGACTGGCGATCAAAAGCGTATCGTCAGGGCCAAGGAGATTACAGATGATGGTCTCCATGCCACTGTGACCGGACCCACTTATTGAGAGGACCAGATCCGATTTAGTTTGAAATGCGTATTTGAGCCCCGCACGAATGTCTGCCATTGCCTGGGATTATTATAATAAATATTATATTAAAAGAAATGAAATTAATTGTTTTCCTTGGTTGGGTTACCTGGAAGAGATGGCTCTGTAGCCATAAGGTCACCTATTGTGCAATTTGTTTGTATCTTATTTTATGTTATTTCTTTCATCTGGTGTGTGCAATAAAGTATTCATTAATTAATTAATTCATTCATTCATTCATTCATTCATTCATTCATTAATAGTTTTTAATTATTATATTGATTTACCTTCATATCTGCAAAAGGGATGTAAGGATAAACTATGCGTATCAGAAATGTATTTTTGGATCGTATTGATAGAATTATTAAGTAAGGGTCAGCTTGAAAGTGACATATGAGTTATCACAAAGGATGCTCGATTTTGCGAAAAATCGAAATATAATTAATATATTCTTATATTTTGATTACCTGCTAGAGATTTCACTATAACATTATGGTAAAAAAAAAACAATATATGACTCTATTTTCTAATCTGTACTCTACAATCCTTCAAACTAAGTTTTCATTGTAAAATTTGTTAAACTTTGAATAGGTATGAGATACTAGAGCTACGTCGAGACCATAGTTATTATATTATTATGTGAACATTCATAATTTTATAAATATAATTATCATTTTTATAATGATCATACTTACCTCAAAATAAGCATCGCACATTGGTGACATAACGGGCTTAGTTAGAGCCTGTCTAACGGAAGGTAATAAGTTACATGGTCCGGGCCCGCAAAACAATGGCTCATGAATTTCTCTCACTTCTATTATAGGCGGCGAAACCAACATCTTTACCAATGAAATAATGGAATCTGTTACAAAAATATTTCTTACAATTATTGTCTTATAGGACAGGACGTTCTAAGCGTTCGAAGTTAGGATACATATTAAATTGTTTGTCGGTTTACGTGACAATTGATAATTAGTAAGTTCTTCTACTTCGAGTTAAAAATAGAATCTGCATCAACCAATCAGTCAATTTCGAGGAAAGTCAATTGAAAAAAATAACGCATAATTAAGGAAGTGTTTTTACAATAATCTGTTTTTTTCACGGAAGTTTGAATTATACCTTATCTATTATTTATATAGTGTTCTATAGCTAGGAAAGGTCAAACGTTGTGTAAGTTCACATCGTGTATCTTATGAGATTGAGACGTGAGGATAGGAAAAATCCAATGTTGCTTGCGTAAATTGATTCCGATCCCGTCGTTACTATGTGTATGATCCCCAGTCCCTATGGACAAACTACAAAATCGATGGCTCCGTCGTTAGATACAAGATCGTAGACGGCTGGCGACAAATGACATTTTAAATTCACAAGCGCTTCTACTCAGTACTGTAATGTGTTTACCATATGGAAAGCGATATCTTGAAACGTGTATTTTATGTTTGAAACATATTATATTATTGCCTTAAATGATGTGTTATGTTTATTTGTTATCAGTTAATGATTTCATTAACTGATAACAAATGCATATTAGTTTCTTTGAAAAATAGGTTTCATGACCGCGAAATGCTTCACAATACATACACAATTTGTAAATGTAATGTAGATCGAGTGATCTTAAAAAGTCGCAATACACGATTAAAAGACTAGAGAAGAAAACTGTTTGTCTTTATTTTAGTACCTAACGATTAACAATTAAATGTATGTAGTTTTTAATACAGCAATGCCTTTTTGAACAGAAAAACTTTTTATATTAGTGTCGTGACCATTCACACACACCACGAACGGCTTTTATGCACACATTACTCAATTTAAAACCACACAATAAAAAAAGTAAGCAGACTGTTATGTTTAAATTAAAATATATCATTAGCATAATATCTGTGATATTAATGGAAAGAGGGCAATGACTCCTGAAATAGATGTCTAGCATATGTCTAGTCTATTAGATTAGGAGTTACTCATCATTTTTAGGTACGCCAATGGTGATTAGTGAATAGGTATTTTCTATAAAAATGTTGATGGAAAATTCTTTTATTAATTCTGTATAATACAAACTATAAGTGTTGTTCTTCTAAATTAAATTTAACAAATAGTAAATCTACATAAAGAGGGTACTTTAAACTGACTCTAAAAATTCAAATACATTCGTCGATATGCCAAAGGTCTCATTATGTTTATCTGTTGCATTAACGCTAAAAACTATGACAAATTCTGATAAGAATATAGCGTACTATATGGGCTTCTTTTTACTGAAATTAAAATATTTTATGGGTCGGAACAGCAAACACGTAATAACAGTGACTATTTAATAAAAATCTGTGTCTATCGTATGAAGTCTACGTGTGTGGAGCCGCGGGCAAGAATAAGGGTTTTTATATAACAAGATTATATATTATGAGTCATATGATAAGGGGATATGTTCGTGGTAAATGCGTTATCTAAAGATGTCTGTTTAAAGGGTTAAATCCAACTGAACTTTAAATTATAATAATTAATACATAACATTATATACACGTGGAAAGCCTGATTCCCACGGCATGTTTGCTTCACAAGCATTGGCAGACGACAAGCGCTTGTCGCCATCCGTCGCGATTTGAACTGAGCGTTCCCACGGCATGTGTGCGTATGGCAAGCACTGGCGAGCGACAAGCGCGCCGATTCCCATGGCATGTGGTGTGGTGTGGCGCGGTCGGATTTGTGAAGCAAACATGTCGTGGGAATCAGGCTGAAGACAACTATATTATAGCTACAAACGCATCGTAAAAATAATTTAACATGTCGTACACATTTAATAAATTACATTAGGTATATAAATTACACGTAATTCAAAAACGTGAAAATGAAATTTTATTTCATTCATTTTATTTTTCAATTTATCGTAATATTTTTTGTACAAGTAAAAAGGGTTACATTTCAAGGCTTTCCAGAATAGAAACAAATGTCTATAAATTGTGGTCCTCGAAACTATTTCCGAGGGAAAATAAACGGAAATTTAAATTTTAGAATGGTACGAAACATTAATTTACATAAATTCTCACTCATAAATATGAACCCGTATAAATATAATGGTTTTAAACATAAAGAAAAAGTACAAAAAAAATTGTAAAAATTCAAAGTATAATGATGGTTTAGCTTCTATCGACGCGTCACTTATATTATGAGAAATATGAAGGCACAATCAGTAATTAAAATTAACGACAAAAAAAAATTGTAAGAAGTAAAAAAAAAGTATCATTAATTAAAAATTACAGCGTCGCTGCACGACGCCTATTAGCTAAGCTCAGTCAATTTGCAGGTCCGATTTTCCCTGCAAAATATCGCGTGCTAAAATATGGTTGAAATGACTAAGCTGTAAGTGCATTAGTCGATTTAAGACGCATGGTACTGTGACCATTATTTTTACAGTTCGTTTAATATAGAAGTTGGTCTACTGCAATTTTCAGAACGTCTGGAGCGTATTTTTCTTGCGGTGTTAATGTACTTACTACATAGCGTAGAAAAAATCAAGTAACGAGACTTGCAATCATTATCGGTAAGTAGGCTCTACAGTAATGAGATTAACATGAACTAGCTTTTATAACTTCTATTGAATGAGAGTACTTATTATGTTTTATCAAAATAAATAGAAATTTTAAAGCGATTTGAATAGTTTATATTTGTATAGTTTATATTTAAATTAAAAATGAAGGTATTCGATCTGGAGTGTTAAAAATTCCTGAAACTAAATAAAAATATAAAATTAATCGTACAGTATTAGAAAGACGTATTAATTTTCAAGAACTTAGTTAATCATTTAATTATAACTATTAATAATCTAAAACCTTCGGCACCAATAACGTGGTATTCCTTCATAACGATATTTACTAAGGGCTTTGTTTGGAAGACGTGATTACGTTATGTTTTAATCATAATATGCAAACATAGATTATAAAGACTATGTCAATGTTAAGGTCAAGGTTAACTTTAATGATTTATAATACAACTCTTTACTAAATACGTTTATTTAATTTGATATATATTTCTTCCCTAATATTTGTTAAATATGATGTGGTAAATACAACGACCACTGACCATTGACTCCATGACTACTTAACATGTATAAATAATGAAATTAATGACACAGACAAAAAAAAAAGTGCGTACAAATTATCTTGATTACAGCTTCCACTTTCCTTAGGTTTTTTTAGATACCCCAATGTCGTATGTCACACGTGATAATATAAAAACACACTGTATAAAAAATTTATGATTGTAGTTGGCATACATATTGTAGCACTAGCTTTCCTCCCACGGCTTTGCCCTCGACCGCTTCATATAATCCCGCGATAGACAGATAATGTGCAGATAACCTCTCAACTGGACCCCCTGGCTATTTTTATCGTGAAAATATAACTTTTCACGATAAAAATAGCCTTTAAACTCTATATTTTGCAATCAATTCATAGTATTTAAACCAACATTCCCTGGGGCAACAAATAATATACATTGCGTAGTCGTATTCCGAAATCACATAACATTTACTCACAAATCACAAACCAAAAACTAGTGTCCGACCGAAACTGGTTTCCAGGCCGAAACCGAAACCGAAACCGAATGTTCGTCCGTGGCTTCAGTTTCGGCCGAAACCGAAACCGAAACCGAAACTCACGTGGTCAAGTATGAAATTTCTAAAAATACTGAACTTTGGTGCATTTTACGTATTATTTTAAAAAATACTTATAAAATTCCAGACGCATTTTTTTTTCAAATAGATGAATTCTTAAAACTCTATGTGTACACCTATAACAAGCAACCCGCCCAACTTTGCCACCAGCACTATGGATTATGTGTTCATAGACAAAATGCTCACATTAGAGAAGCGGTATATGCCGGCTGCGCGAAGCTAGAGAAGAAAACATGAATTTTCAGGAAAAATTTAGCAAAAAATTTTTGACGTAATTTTGTTGTTTAAGTATTTTATACGTGATCAGTGTATGCAAAACTACAAGTGCCTTCGCGCTTAGTATACCAATAGTGGGACACCCTGTATAATAAAAAAAAAAAAAATTAAAATATTAATAATAACAATTTTAATTTTTATTATTTTCTCAGTAAAATCAGTCATCTAAATCAAATCAGTAATTGTTACTGTTACTTTAAATACTAAGTATTGGTATTTTGAGATCTTTCTCTTTAATGCTTTGGATTGGTATTTGTACTTAGAAGAATAATCAGTCTCTTTTAGGTACCTCTTATATAAAAATAATAATTACTATTACACCCAGTTCCAATCTCAACATTGATAATCAAAAATTGTTTCCACCAGCGTGGGGCGTGGGCAGAGGCGGCTCGTGACAAAATTTTATGGGTGTTCACTTGAAATAAAACACTGAAAATACATGGTGTAAAGCAGTACATTTATCAAAAAAATTACTTATAAAGGAAATACATACCTACGTCTTTCTTTTTGGTGTGCAAAAATATCTATAACTTAAAGCGACAAGACATTCGTAAATGTCTGTTGTTGCTTTCATCACAACCACACAACCACGGTGTTTTCACATAATATAAAATATTGTTCGGATTTAAACACACGCGTATATGTTTTCGTTTTTGTCGTACATTTTTGCGTAAGGTCAAGTTCAGGCCGTGGCAGTCCCTTAGCTTTCAATTCAAGCCGAATTTGTAACGTTTTAACACACTTTTTAATGAACGCCACATTATAATTGTTCATTTTCACACTCACAAGTAATACTGATAACTACAGACTATTTCAACACGTATCTTATGATTTTAATTAGAAAATTCCCGAATTTGCATTCGCGCGCGTGCATTGAAGTTGACTCGAGAGTCGAGTGTTTGTTTATAATATAGAGAGTGGCAACGTCGCGCGCTATCGCTGTCCTGTGTTCGGGCGCCCAGGCGCGGCGGTAAAAACGAACCGGCAACGTTTGCGGGAGCGGCGCTCCGAATTTTGCTATTTTTCCATAGAAAATCTTCTGTTTCACGCGCGCAGGGCACTGGCAAACCCTCTCTTTCACTCCTATTGGATTTCGTATTAGGAAATGTACTAAATATTTTTTCATTGGAGCGCAATCGTGAGCGCTCCGCTTCGCGCGTTACTGTATAATACAGTATTATTCAAGTGTATGGAATGATGGAATGATGGATATATTATTCATTGGTATTGACAGTAGTTTTTTACGATTACGATTGATTTTAAATAGTAATAATTAATATTAATAATGAAATTAAGGAGTATGATTTTATTATAATTATTTATGGGAGTTCACTGCACCAGCGCTCCTTAGGGCGAGCCGCCTCTGGGCGTGGGTCAACCAACGCTTTGACAGCGTCCGTCAAAGCGTTGCCGAGGAAAACGAAGTTAGGCGAGCGTGTGAACGTGTGTGAACTAAGTTCACTGAACTTGCGAAATATGTTTCGGTTTCGGCAAAAGTTTCGGCCGATTCTGGCCGAAACCGAAACTGCGGCCGAAACTTGATTTTTGGCCGAAACTCAGCCAAAACCGAAACCGAAACCGAACTTTCGGTCGGACACTACCAAAAACACAAGCGATAATTACAGCATATTTATGACGAACAAAAAGTAATGTATTATTCTCCGCAGCTTCTGATTCCGCAATTTCTTTTGAACATTAACGAGATCTCAAGTCATTAGAGCATCATCCAATTAGATATGGTTCTCTTGCAAATAATTTGCATTTAAAATACGGTGCTTAAGGATAACAAGGACTTGATTCATACGCAAACTACACTTGTATGCTTTTGTGGAATGAATAGTGCTTGGCTGACTTCGCTGACAATTACTTTGTAAGGTACACGCTGGTTTATGGAAGTTACAATAACTTTATACCCACATTAGTATATATTGTTTATGGTTACTAATTAAAAAGTTTCGTAGGCGTTGCTTAGAAATAAGATAATTTATAGTTGACTAGCTGCCAGCGGCTTCAACCGCGTATTCAAAAGCAAAATTCCCATGGGAATGATATTATCTTTCGTTAAGGTAAAAATAAGTCTTATATCACTTCTATTCTCATTACTATCTCTAGGCACAAAATCGTACCATAAAATTGCTCTGTAAAGCGCATCACACACGGTGAAGATACTATAATATTTTATGTTAAGATTCTCTAATATAAAATATTACAGTATCTTAAGGTATCCGGTATCAGCGTTCTGACCATACAAATGACCCGAAATTTTGGTGGAAATTTCGGGTCATTTGTAACAGGATGGCGGTTCTACAGGGGTCTTAGTACGCAATGACAAAAAGAAAAATGATGGTCAGAACGCTGATACCGGATACCTTAAGATACTGTAATATTTTATATTAGAGAATCTTAACATAAAATATTATAGTATCTTCACCGTGTGTGATGTGCTTAACTACATGAAAGAAAGACAAACAAACAAACAGACTTTCATATTAATAATACTATAAGTGTAATAAATTACTCAAAGAAATAACACTGCAATATAAAATCAGATGTAATTCACTCTTGATTCTAGTAAAAATTAAATTAATAATATCCAATCTGAAATGCAATATTTCCAATAAAATATACTGCAAAATTCCTAGATTTATAATATGACATATTTTGAAATAGCACTTTTTATCAGGAAAAATCTATTTTATACATACATTAGATGTTTATCTTTATTATATTCTCAACTAGCTTTCCGCCCGCGGCTTCGCCCGCTTTGTCTAAAACCTAATAAATTATATACTAAAACCTTCCTCTTGAATCATTCTATCTATTACAAAAAACCGCATCAAAATCCGTTGCGTAGTTTTAAAGATTTAAGCATACATAGGGACATAGGGACAGAAAAAGCGACTTTGTTTTATACTATGTAGTGATGGACATGCTACCTGGAATTAACGATGTACATTTCTTTTGAGTCACATGTTTATAACTTCGGAAAAAGGTCCTTTGTATTGTGTTCCCCGAATCTGGATTAAAACTTGGAAATTTTCTCATTAAGTCTCAAACTTAGAGCAGATTTCGTTTCCGACTGGGCGTACGTTAAGATGAATTAAATGTTTAATTTATTTTTATTTGGAAGGAAATCTACAATTCTTTTCCGAATACCGACAACGTTGGCCGGGATCGTGGAATGTTAGACAATATACTGGCGATTGGCCCCCAGGGCTCTTCGGTACAAATCCAATTATTACTCGAAGCGCCGCCTGCCGGTGTGTAATTGATTTATTTGCTCATTTCTTTCACATACAACCTTTCTTTGAAGTACACGCTTTCAGTAATTTAGACCTTTGCTATTTGACATATTATAGTGAGTCCAGTTTAAGTCGACCGTAAACACCTTAATTTGTCTCTATTGTATTTAATCAATTTCATTTGGAAATTGGATTAATGGAACTAGATTGAAATTGTATATTATATCAACGAAACCTAATCTTTCAGGATTAAAAAAATCGTTAAAGTAAATCTTGATTATTCTTTTAATCAGACTATTTTAGTAACAAAATATGTGACTGTGATAACTCCGTATTCTAAAACTATATTAGTAAATTGTGGATTTATTTCTTGTTTGAACTCTATTTGAGATACAATGTGACAGTATAGTTGGACAAGAAAATCTAGCTTATCTCTAATTCTTATGAATAGACTGATTCGGAACATTAAGGTTTTCTCTTTCGCATCAGCCTGTATTGGGTTTTATAAAATTTAAAATATTTATATTACACAAATATGTATATTTTTAAGCAAATAAAATCATCAAGCCGTGATATTAATCCACAAACTCTCTAGATACCCATAACAAATCATATAAAAAATATGTTTATTTTGTATAAGTAGAATAATAGTGATGTCATACATAAAATTAAACATGTGACGACGATATTTTTAAAGCATTTATGTGAGAGAGTCTGCTATATTGGGAATACCTACAACATTGTCATCAAAAATTTAAATTGTCTGTGCTTTCAATTGAAACACATTGGAATATTCATTATTTGCTTGCATCCCGTTCGCATTTGTAAGAGTTTTATAAAATGTAAAACATACGATACAGTTCACTCAGATTTTAACAGTTACCTGCAAAATTTTAATGCTGCATATTTTATTGAAGTGAATCTTTCCGGTATATATTTTACGACTCCGCTTTATCATAAGAGATTTAAAACTATAGTTTGGTTTTAACTTATTCTTTGTAACCGTTCTAGCGTGACGCTGTTTTCAAGTTTTTAATAAATTATTCAAAGCGTCATTCTATGCAAATACTTAAGAAGTAACACAAATCATATCTAAATACAAGACAAAATTACAGTCGTGCGAACTTTAGCCATTCAAAATTTTGGATAAAAATGAATTTTCGTCTTATGGGAGAAGAATTTTGTTAGTATAGTTGTTCGGAACTTTACGTATTTAGATTAGAGTAATGCTGAAAGTTTTTTTACTAAAAGAGGTTTTGAGCAATTCGGATATATGATAAGCAACGTCTGGTTGGATTGATTTCATGAATATTTAAAGAAGTATTTTTATATGTAAAAATCGTGCCATGTTTACTGAAAAAAAGCCTCTATCTATGCTTTACTTCCTACTACTATATGCCTTGCATTTAAATTGACATAAAGATCCAATGATGTACGAATCATATTATAGACAAACAAATTAATAAATAGCTTACGGAATAAGGATGCAATTGCGTCGAGTCTGAAACCTGCAGGGAGTAAGTGTAATGATTTATATGTTACGTGCGAACATTGAGTCGACAACGTAGTGTGGAATTATGGGGCGGTTTAACACCGACGTTCCTACTGAATTAATGTACTTCTTTACAAGTGAAGTTTCAGCAAATTGAATGAACAGCTTTATTTTCTGTTATTTATTCTTTTTGTAACTTAAAATTATTCTTTTGCATAATATGTTGAAAAGAACGCTTATAAGGTATTGCAACATTTAAAAAACTACAGTCAAAATAAATCATCTAATAAGAATTAGCTAGAGTTTGTGCAAAAGAAATTATTAGGTACGAACTTACCATAAACAGATTACAAATGGTAGGCTTAGAATACATGTATAAATTGACGTAGAAGCGGTATATATGAACAAACTTAGCAGTAAAAGCCGTTCCGCGTTAGACAAATATAATTAATACATTTAAACCATTAGCCAAAAAGAATTAACAACGTAACTAACTAAACACAAAAGTTAAATTAGCTGACTTCAAACGGAACGTTTTTTACGCGTATGCCGCTTCTACCTCAGTTTATATATAATAAGTAGTAGGTATTAAACTAACAACAATTATGTATGATATAATAATACTTGGAGAAAATTTTCCAATCTGAGCTGATTCTCATTACACAAACTGTAGTTTGCAGCGTCTTACAGCCAAAATTATCTTGTATAAATTGTAGAATAACAAGTTTGGCCTTAGTTCGCGCCGCCGAGAAGGCACGGTGCTACGCTCCATTTAACTTTGCTTTGATTTCTAATATCCTCATTTTAATTGCGTGGCTTTGTTTCTTAGAATATAAATCATGGTATAATTTGCTTAGAATATTACTCATTGTTTCGTAACTTTTGTCTTGGTAAGAAAAATAAAATTTTAAATTTCTTGTGAAAAAATTTACCACACTTTTCTTTAAATTTATTTTAAAACGAAGCATTTATTTCTAAATTTCTAGTCAAATATACTAGAGGTATTTTATGATATATGAATAAGCAATAAATGAACTAATAATATTTTATAACAATTTAGCATAGCCCATAAATATGTTTGGAAACCCTTTAATTTTCTGGATGATTACCCTCCAACCTGTATTCGGTACTCTTCAATATTCCAGTAGCAAATAAAAGATTTTGGATTTATTCGGGACGCGTGCTTAACCTGCGGTTTGTTATCAGAGCATCTCAAACGGCGCATAACGAGGAAGCAGAGAAATTGCGGGGGACACTGTCTCCACGTACTTCTATCCCTCTCAATGCGTATTCGAAATAACAAGGGCGCTATTTTCAAACCCAACGTCGCATTCACAGAATCTATAAAGCATACAGTGATATAAATTCTCCTCTTCAAATCCATAAAAACTTTCACCGTACACAAGGATTTCGCTTTTTACGCCACACTTCGTTTCATCGAAATGATTTTGTAATTGAACACCGATACGGCGATATGATTTCAATCCCTTTTCGATATCGTGTTTTCAGTTGAAGCCCCACAGATTTTACTATTTTCGACGGGAATCAAACGAGAAATTGAGATGGAAAAATCTGATAACAAAATCATCATAATATCGACATTGTAAAATTTCTCTTTCGGCGGCGGCATTGCTAGCTATTATTTTCTTGCTCATCAGATCTCGTTATACCTGAGCGTCGTTTTATGTAGAGATAATGGATTGGATTTTGACAAATAGCTGCAGCCATAGCACTCGTAAAACAAAGCTTCATTGAATCGCTAGCGCTTACAACGATCGTCAATTTAACGAGCGAGGTATAATGCCAACTCCTCACCGACGACGTTCCAGCGCCGACGAATTCATTATAAATTCTACTATAGGGTAACAACGTTAAAGTGGCCAGACATGGGAAATTGTCATTTATTATTGGGACAAACGGTGTTTTCTGTGTCGTCGTTTCTTGTGTACTGAGAAAATATGCAAAGGGGCGGCTTACAATGCGCCGTTAAGTGAGTATAAATTACTTGATGGCTCTATGAAATCGTAACCTCCAGAATTATGTTTTTGATAGGCTTTAATTTATCGAGATTATTATCATCGTCACATTTACAAAGTTCTCGTCTGACTTCTAGTTCCGAAAGTTGCGAACAGATTAAGTGCCGATGATCGACGAAAATTGGTAAAATTTTCCAAATCTTAACGATCTTTTCTACAATTGGGGCCATTGTACGGCTGTATTTTCACGGACCTCCTCGCATTCACGAGAAACTTGAAAGTAATAAAGTTGTTCTTTCAATAAATTGCTTTATTACGAAGTTAATCAAGAGAGTGAGGCGAAGGCAGCACACTGGGCAAGGCCGGGTTTGAAGAATGAGCTAAGTTGCTCCAATTAATTTTCCTTCGATGCGCTGCGCTCTCCGAGTCGCGCCTTGACTGACGGCCCTCTTATTTTGTGTCGAACCCGTGATGAATGGGAGATGAGTCGACGGTCGCTTATAAAACAAATAAACTTCATTATTATCGTCTCCCAATTATTTTTATAGCTAAGTGGCAATTACAAAGGGTCCCGTTGATTTGTATGGCAGTTTAGTTAATGCCTCGTCAAAATAGAGTTATTTTTATTCAATCTCTTGCAAATTTCCATTTGTTTTATTCATATACAATTTATTATTTTACTTTATTAGTTTATTTCTAAACTAACACAATAAAAACAAATACTTTGATTAATATGTATTTTGAAAATAAAAAAGACCGCGAAATCTAAAGATTAAAAACTAAATTCGAGAATTAAATATATTTATGCTTATTATTAGGCAGCATTAAGGATAAAAATATTTTTTTTTATTATATTTTACTCTATACAAAGCTTTTGTTGTTTGAAAATTGAGACTTTTAAAGCGCACTCATTTTTTGATGCAATAGATTTGATGCAACTTTAGAAATCATAATTGAAATAGCACAAACAAAATACTTCAAGATAAGAATCGAGGTACGTAAAGCTGGCGATGAAAAATTAGCGAAATTAAAAAAAAACAACACCAGAATTTGTTGCTTATTTGTTGCTAATTAGTTGCTATAATGACGATTTTGTTGCTCAACCCGTTCGCTGAAAATCAGCAACAGTTCTAGCTTAACGTTAAGGTAGCGTGAAGAAATCGTAAAAAGGGATGGATCGTTGCAAAAATGCAGGTGAATTTGTTGCTAATTTGTTGCTGCATAAAAACAGTGAAAATTTTGAATTTTTTTCATTGGCGCCAAAAATAACACTGGCCACGTCAACTTAATTGTCGATTTTCGGTAGTGAAACATAAAAAAAAATTGTTGCTCCTCACATCGTTCACTGGCACAGTGTACAGAGCCAGCAACAAAATAGAAACCGGAAGTAGAATTAATTTTGAAACCGGTTTGCTAGAAATTCGTCCACGCCAGCTTAACTGTCAATTTTCGGTAGTTAAACATAAAAAAAAAATTTGTTGCTCCTCACATCGTTCACTGGCACAGTGTACAGAGCCAGCAACAAAATAGAAACCGGAAGTAGAGTTAATTTTGAAACCGGTTTGCTAGAAAATCGTCCACGCCAGCTTAACTGTCGATTTTCGGTAGTGAAACATAAAAAAAAAATTTGTTGCTCCTCACATCGTTCACTGGCACAGTGTACAGAGCCAGCAACAAAATAGAAACCGGAAGTAGAGTTAATTTTGAAACCGGTTTGCTAGAAATTCGTCCACGCCAGCTTAACTGTCAATTTTCGGTAGTTAAACATAAAAAAAAAAATTGTTGCTCCTCACATCGTTCACTGGCACAGTGTACAGAGCCAGCAACAAAATAGAAACCGGAAGTAGAGTAAATTTTGAAACCGGTTTGCTAGAAATTCGTCCACGCCAGCTTAACTGTCAATTTTCGGTAGTTAAACATAAAAAAAATTTGTTGCTCCTCACATCGTTCACTGGCACAGTGTACAGAGCCAGCAACAAAATAAAAACCGGAAGTAGAGTTAATAAATTGACGAATTTCTAGCAAACCGGTTTCAAAATTAACTCTACTTCCGGTTTCTATTTTGTTGCTGGCTCTGTACACTGTGCCAGTGAACGATGTGAGGAGCAACAAATTTTTTTTTTATGTTTCACTACCGAAAATCGACAGTTAAGCTGGCGTGGACGATTTTCTAGCAAACCGGTTTCAAAATAACTCTACTTCCGGTTTCTATTTTGTTCCTGGCTCTGTACACTGTGCCAGTGAATGATGTGAGGAGCAACAATTTTTTTTTTATGTTTCACTACCGAAAATCGACAGTTAAGCTGGCGTGGACGATTTTCTAGCAAACCGGTTTCAAAATTAACTCTACTTCCGGTTTCTATTTTGTTGCTGGCTCTGTACACTGTGCCAATGAACGATGTGAGGAGCAACAATTTTTTTTTTTATGTTTAACTACCGAAAATTGACAGTTAAGCTGGCGTGGACGAATTTCTAGCAAACCGGTTTCAAAATTAACTCTACTTCCGGTTTCTATTTTGTTGCTGGCTCTGTACACTGTGCCAGTGAACGATGTGAGGAGCAACAAATTTTTTTTTATGTTTAACTACCGAAAATTGACAGTTAAGCTGGCGTGGACGAATTTCTAGCAAACCGGTTTCAAAATTAACTCTACTTCCGGTTTCTATTTTGTTGCTGGCTCTGTACACTGTGCCAGTGAACGATATGAGGAGCAACAAATTTTTTTTTTATGTTTCACTACCGAAAATCGACAGTTAAGCTGGCGTGGACGATTTTCTAGCAAACCGGTTTCAAAATTAACTCTACTTCCGGTTTCTATTTTGTTGCTGGCTCTGTACACTGTGCCAGTGAACGATGTGAGGAGCAACAAATTTTTTTTTTATGTTTAACTACCGAAAATTGACAGTTAAGCTGGCGTGGACGAATTTCTAGCAAACCGGTTTCAAAATTAACTCTACTTCCGGTTTCTATTTTGTTGCTGGCTCTGTACACTGTGCCAGTGAACGATGTGAGGAGCAACAAATTTTTGTTTATGTTTAACTACCGAAAATCGACAATTAAGTTGACGTGGCCAGTGTTATTTTTGGCGCCAATGAAAAAAATTCAAAATTTTCACTGTTTTTATGCAGCAACAAATTAGCAACAAATTCACCTGCATTTTTGCAACGATCCATCCCTTTTTCCGATTTCTTCACGCTACCTTAACGCTGAGCTAGAACTGTTGCTGATTTTCAGCGAACGGGTTGAGCAACAAAATCGTCATTATAGCAACTAATTAGCAACAAATAAGCAACAAATTCTGGTGTTGTTTTTTTTTAATTTCGCTAATTTTTCATCGCCAGCTTTACGTACCTTAAGAATCGTACAGCCGTTAAATCGTTATAATACAAAAGAATAACGTTTAATTCATATAATTATACAATAACCTTTGACCTTCCAGTCTAATAGAGTTATCGTATGAAATATTTTTTCCGTTAGTGTCTATCTGGCTTGTTATCTTGATTTGTAGGCTACTCGAGGTCTTTCGTATAAAAATAACAACTGTCCCTCCTAATAAGTTTTCCTCGAGCTTCAAATGGTTTGTACGTTTGTTTATAACGACATGTATGAATATAAAACGGATATTTGGTGGATTTATTTGTTAGAGGCACCTAATTATTTCTAAGTTTTTGTTACGTTTTATGAATTAAGCACTATGCCGTATCACAGCTATGTCTTTCTTTAGCTATTAAATATTGGACGAATATAATCAGTATTATAGAGATTTACAGAACTGAGAGATTACTTGACTTACTAGATTTTGCAACTGGACCATTTTACATAATACAAGTTAATATGATAGCCTCAGAACTGTCCTCCATCTCGCATCCAACTATTATCATCAAGGTGTTACATTCTATGAACATGATATAGTTTTGCATATCTGTTACATAACTGTGCGGCTTGCAAGTGTCTGTAGGTAACTGGGTAATTTATTGCTTCACTTGAATAAGTAATCAGAGTAGGTAACGTTTGCACCGACGTCGGGTGTTTCTCTGCGGAATATGCAAAGCTTAATTCTGTAATGCGTGTCAGGATATAACGAACAGCGTAGTTTCACTAGTAAATGGGCTCGGGAAACTTACCGTGTTACTGCAACATGCCTTTGTATATCAATGATCAAAGATTGTAACGTAATCTGGAGCAGACTACTTGACGTCAACTTTCAGGTGCTACGTGGTTAAGCTAGACGAGCAGCGTATTTCCAAACTATAAAATAAAAATAAAATAAAAAAAAATCTTTATTTTGCCAAAAACATAAACTACAAAAATATGTACGCTGACTCTTGAACTAGAGTAACTCTGTGTCTCAAGAGCCAGCGTTCCTCCTTATAAATACAAGTACATTTTTTAAAAGCAAAACAAAACAAAACAAAAATTCGGTTTGATTACAAAAAGTTTAAATTAAAAATATATATAATCTTTTATATATAAAAATGAATCGCAAAATGTGTTGGTAAGCGCATAACTCGAGAACGGCTGAACCGATTTCGATAATTCTTTTTTTATTATATAGCCCGATCAATTTAAACATTCGGTGCTACATAAAGTCCCAACAGGCTGAATTTCTGTGAAGTTGTTGAAAACATAATTATAAACAATGTCTAAAAGTTCCCCATCATTCCCCTGTAAGCTAAAAATTTTATTCACGGTCAAAGGTCAAAAAAATGAGTTTTTCGCGATTTTCAGCAAAACGGTAAGTTTTATCATAAAGTACCTCAGGCAAAGATTGTAGATCATAAAATTATCTATAACAAATGTATCAATACTTTTTTTCTTACGAGCCACCGTTTCTGAGATATAACGATTCAAAAAGTTATAAAAGTTGTTATCGTCATAATATGCACACGTTTCCACGCCACCTATGAGGTAGTGTACTTAGCGCGTTTTTTAACGTGGTTTCCCCAGTAGGTCTACTCCACGGGTCAGTTGTGATCCTGTTTAATGTAAAACTATTGCGAAATAACGGAAATTTTCAAAGATTGGGAAAGATAAAAGCGATGTAAATGAAAAAAAAGTGTTGAAGTTTATTCGTCTTATTCGTAAGTTTCAAATTCTTGTTCTTCTTCTTGATCTTCTTCTTGTTCTTCTTCTTGTTCTTCTTCTCCTGCTTCTTCTTCATCTTCATTTTGGATGCAAGTAAATTGCGTCAATAGCGATGTATCGCATGATACTTCGTCTGAGTCAAACGAATCCTCCATTGTTTGTGATTCAATATTAGAGCACGACCGGCCTTGACAATTTGTGCATGCCAAAGAACAAGACAGTCCGACTTTTTTGCAACCACATTTAGCACTGCATCCCTTTTTGCAGTTGCAAAAAATAGTGTTCAGCAGTTTTTCCGGCGCAGGTGGAAGTAAAGTTTGAACTGGCTATAATATATTGTTGACCAACTTCCAACCCCAGTCTGTAGGGTCTGATCATAACCAAGCCTCACTTGAACTTGGTAATATACTCGATAAAGATGTTGGTGAGCAGCAACTGAGGTTGGAGGAAGACAAGCTAGTTGAACTTGTTTTTTATGTTTAGTGTTTTTAACGAAACATGCATATCGATGCTTATCTAAACAGGTAGTTTTTTTAGGAGCTCCGTACATAGAAAGAAGAAAGCGGATGCCGTTGGTAATAACTTCTTGTTGAGTTGAATTACTCTTTTTAAAAACTTCAGCACATTGAATGAAATCTTGTTTTTCAAACATTTTGAAAACTGCTGTTTTACCCCTCCTGTAAAATGCAGATGTCGTATCACAGCCAGTTATTGCGTGTAAAAATAGTACATGATCTTTACACTTAACTAAAGTAAATAAACTTTTTGATGAATATATATTTGATTGATGCTGAGCTTTTCCTGGTTTTAAGAAAAAAATAGTTTTTTCAGTTGGCGTTCGAGCAGTGAGTATTACAAGTAAGTCAACATCTTCATCAACAACAATAGTTGTATTTGTCAAATTGAATTGCTCTATTGCTGTTTCAATAATCAATACATCAGCATCATTATTGGCTTGTTTTACCAATATATTTTCAGCCGTAAACTTTTGTTTCAACATTGAAATGAACCGAGATTTGTTGTGGGTATTTGAAAGAAATTTCTGTTGACTGGTTGGGACTATCATAAGTTCATCAAATAAAATATCAGAAGATGAAGATGTTGTTAAAGTTCGACGACGTTGTTCTGCAGCTTTGATATTTCTCGTGCAATCATCATAACCATCAAATACGACAGTAACTCTGGAACCAAAATGTCTACGTACATATTGAACGTATTTATCTAAGATAACGTTGAATGTTTCTTCGCTATCCCACACAACGCGGTGTAGTAAGTAGCTCTGATGGGAAGGGAACATATTATTTTTTGAAGTTACAGAGGTTTTTATGTTACCGAGATTTAAGTTATCGAGGTTCTACTGTATAAGTTACAATGACCGATAGAAAAGTATTTAAACATTTAATATATATATATATATATATATATATATTATATATATATATTATGTTTCTCTTCTCCATAATACTCGGGTACCACCAGAAGGACGGTACCCGGATCTTTGGAAGGCTTACGTGGGGACACGGATCCAACACGCAGAGGCCCTTTCGAGAATTTTAATGTGTTATGGGACACCAGCCGCAGCCTGCCCATGACTGCACTATAGAGATATATATATATATATATATATATATATATATATATATATATATATATATATATATATATATATATATATAAATACCAACCTGGGCACTAAGTTGATCCAGCCCGACTGCCGTGCATTCCTGACTCCACCTTTTCCCCTATATTACTCGACTCCGGTTGCATAGATCTTGCCCGGAGTGGCAACGGCGCAAATTTTTGGGCGACGTTGCCAAACGTATTCATAGAGAAATTGATGTACTCAACATTTTTATTGCTAAGATCTCGAACTTAATCGACTCCGTAACGGCCGAAATTCAGAAACCCATAAACACTTGTTGGCTCCGTTTTATATACCAAATCCAAAGTCGTATGTTGATCAGATCCATATATATTATCAAAATTACAGCTTTATTTGATCCGACAAAACGAAACTGTATATTAAGTAACGTAAATTAATTTTTCGTAAACACTACAGTATTTGTTGGCTCCGTACACAAACATATTATGTTAGGTAATGTTCCATACATTGCTAAATCCGCCTAGACTAGACGAACTCGACTCCGTAACGGTTCAAATTTTGAAATGCTCAAACACTTCTTGACTCCGTTTTATATACCAAATCATAAGTCGTATGTTGATCTGTTCCATTTATATACTGTATCTAGTCATTAATAAATACAAGGTGTTTGTTGTTTGAAAGAAATGGAGAACAACGAGAAGCAAGATGAAGGTATTTTATTAATTAATTAATTAATTAATTTATTTATTTATTTACCTCCAAACAATTTACATCAAACATCAAATCTATTTCAGTAAGATATAGGTACATAGCAATTATTACAAATAAACATAAGGTACTTCCCTCCGTGCTAGTCGCTGACGCCACTGTGTTACAGCAGGGAAGTTTATTTTTATTTTATTTTTATTTATTTATTTTTTTCAAAGTTTACACTACGGTTTATATATTATAAATATTCTCGTTATACAAGTTCAGGTGCACATACAAAAGATATAAAACTTATGAGGATAAACAATAATTAGGTAACTTTAAGTAATAGGTTCTAGATGGTACTAGCCACAAACAGTTTTTCTGTCTCGTTGTAGTCGAGGCGAAGCAGAAATTTGTCCAAAGATTTACTGCAAAGGTATCTACTCGTTTCTTTTATTTTAATTTTATTGTTAATATAATTATACAAATAGGGAGCAATATAATATGCAAAATTTTTCGCAAAACGAGTTTTACAACCCGGCACACAGTAAATCTCTTCAATGCGGGTTTTTCTTTTTGTAACAAGGGAAGAAGATGGAAGAACTGTGTGCTGCTCCAGGACTATTACTTTGATAAACAATTGCCTCACAGTCAGGACGCGGCATTCGTTGTACAAGAGATTTGTTGGATATCTAAACGGCTTAAATTGCAATACTTTTAAGATACATCTCTGTGTGCGTTCAAGCTTAAGAAGTGTTGTTTTGTTTGCGCCACCCCAAGCCGGGATACCATAATTAATGAGCGATTGGCACAAAGACTGATAAACGATTTTGTTCGTGGTTTCATCTTTAAGGCGTCTTATTTTAAAAAAAATTGGGATAAGTTTACGTATTCTACTTTTTAAATCATCTATTTGCGGCTTCCAGTTTAAGTTTTTATCTATTGTTATCCCTAAGTATTTTATAGTATCGACAGGACAAAGAGTATAGCAATCGCAGTTTCCTACATTTAAGAACGTATGCGCCGTTATGGTAAAATTTTGGGGAGGTCTAGTATTATTTTTAAGAGAAAAATTTATATATTTAGTTTTTGTAAAATTTAAAGTTAAAAGATTATGATTTAGCCAATTTATTACCAATCGCATGCCTGATTCAGCTGCCAAACGAGCAGATTCCCATGTCTCTCCTTGAAAAACAATAACAGTATCATCAGCAAAACTTATTATCTTCGCGTCAGGTATATGTAGATTACATAGGTCATTTAGGTATATTAAATAGAGCGTAGGGCCGAGTACCGATCCCTGAGGAACGCCAAAATTTATGGACCGCTTTTGACTCTGTACATCACCAATTTTAACTAATTGAGTCCTATTTGATAAATAATCTCTAAACAATTCTAGAGGGGTACCACGGATTCCCATTGATTCAAGCTTTGCCAGGAGCAGAGGGACAGAGACAGTATCGAACGCTTTCGCCAGGTCCAAAAAAACACCCAAACATTTTATCTTCCTGTCTAAATTGTTAGCAATAAGAGACACAAGAGTATTGATAGCATCACTGGTTGATTTTTTTGCACGAAAGCCAAATTGATTAATTGAAAGTATGCAATTCTTTTCCGAATAATTAACGAGACACCTATTAATAAGCTTCTCCAGAACCTTTGATATGGTTGGCAAAAGTGAGATAGGGCGATAGTTGGTTATACTCTCTCTGTCTCCCGACTTGTAAATCGGCACAACTTGAGATTGCTTTAAACGATCAGGAAACACACCCGATGATAAGCGTATATTGCATAATTGCGTGATCGGTTGGCCAAATATAGCAAGATTTTTCTTTAAGAAAATAGATGATATGCCATCATATCCTGAAGCATAAGTGTTTTTTAAAGCCAAAATTGTACTATTAACCTCCACTATATCTGTTTCCAATAAAACAAATGAATTAAGTTAAATGGTGCCTTGATTATTTTTAGATTTGAGCTGAATTTCTGATAAATTTAGTTGATTTAAAAAATTTGACGCTAATTCATTACCTATATTAATAAAGAAATAATTTATAAATTCAATAGAATGGACTGGAGTGTTCTTAAGTTTTAATAAAATTAAAGCATTTTCAGGGCTTTTTAATGAGTTACTGTTTATATGGCAAATGCGTTTAATAGTTTTACATGACTTTTTAATATCTTTTCTGTTAATTAATACTTACTGAATGCTGGCTAAAAAATTATGACTTTGTTCCACCCCTAGAGAGCTATCATAGTTACAACACTACAAGACATATAAACCAAAACAGCGGGGTTACTGCGTACATACGTAATAAATAATATTACTGATATCGAAGTTGTTGAATCAAATTTGGATGACGCTGATGGTCTAATTATAACTATTGCAAAACAATATGCTTTTGTTTGTATTTATCGATCTCCCTCTTTTGCGACAATAGACAAATTCCTGCATTCTTTAGACGTAATATTGTGTAACTTAAGGTTTATTCCTAATATCTACATAATTGGCGACTTAAATATTGACATCAGTAATGAGAACACTGATCAAAGATCTGACGAATATCTAGATTTTCTTGCATATCACGGATTCTTATCAAGTCACTCTTTACCTACACGTGGTAAAAGCTGTCTTGACCACTGTTTCGTAAAATCTAATATAAAAGTGGCTACTTTTGTATGTGAGTCTGCAATAACGGATCATTCTGCGATATTTCTTACTTTTTCAGAAAAACCAAAAACTAGTATAGCTAAGACAACATGTTTTACAACCAATATAAATTACTCAAAAGCTTCCAAACTACTGTCATTGGTAGATTGGCACAATCTACTATCTACAAATGATCCTAATAGTCTAATTAATTCATTACTTGATACCGTTGGTAATATTATAAGCGATAGTTCCCGATTATTTAAAAAAACTAATAGAAATTCTATTTTACAACCCTGGATTACACCAGGTTTGCTGCGATGTATACGTTCCAGAGATATTTTACACCGCCGAAACAAAAACGATCCAAATAATAAGGAACTTGAACTCATATATAAACGCTATAGGAATCATTGCAGTAATATTTTACACACTTCTAAAAACAAGTATGATAAAATTGAGCTTAATAATAGCAGAAAAGATATTAAAAAGTCATGGAAATCTATTATCATAATATAAATAAATATCAAGTAATTATCATAATATTTATTGACGTGTAGCGTTCGCCTTTGCCCTGATTCTGATATCAATCTGATAAAATAATTAAAATGTTAGATTTAGGTCAAACAAATGGCTAAGGCCGCAAGCGACCAATGGCTGAGCTCGGTGGGCTCTGATTGGCTCATTTGAATCGGATCAACAAGAGCTAAAACGCAAAAAAGGTGGATTTGTATAAAAAGCACGTAATTATTATTATTACTGATGGTGACACTTGTGGCTCCATTCGGATCCACATACGGACGGTGGTGTGGCAATGGATCAACAAATACCAACCGGATCAACAAGTGAAAACGGATCAAATAATTACTAACTATATGGCACGTTTGATCAACATAGTGCCCATGGAGATATCTATATATATATATATATATATATATTATACAACTCTGGATGTATATATACGTGGCGTACTCATGCATATTATGACGATAACAACTTTCATAACTTTTTGAATCGTTATATCTCAGAAACGGTGGCTCGTAAGAAAAAAAGTATTGATACATTTGTTATAGATAATTTTATGATCTACAATCTTTGCCTGAGGTACTTTATGATAAAACTTACCGTTTTGCTGAAAATCGCGAAAAACTCATTTTTTTGACCTTTGACCGTGAATAAAATTTTTAGCTTACAGGGGAATGATGGGGAACTTTTAGACATTGTTTATAATTATGTTTTCAACAACTTCACAGAAATTCAGCCTGTTGGGACTTTATGTAGTAGTACCCTCATTTTTTGGTTTAAATTGACCGGGCTAATATTCCTTGAAGTACGAGGATGGTTCTTATGTAGAGAAAACGTAAACATGTACCACGGGCGAAGCCGGGGCGGACCGCTAGTATAATATATATATATGTATAATATGTATGTGAGAGCTTGAGTGTGTGTGTGTATTTGTGTGTGAGCGTGAGTGGATGTGTGTAGCCTGTGTGTGTGTGTGTGTAAGTGCAGAGCGTGTACTTATTTCCCTCAGTTCTTACTATATTTTTTTAAAAGTTGTAATTTTCTCTGTCTCCAAATAGTCTAATGTTTGTAATATCTTTGTTAACTTTTTTTTTAAGTCATGTTTGTTAAGGTCAAAAATCAAAGTGCGGCGATTTATTTTATTGTAAATCAATGAACTCAAGACGCGGTACTGATGCTTGGCAAAGCTTGTCCTGTGGGGTACTAAGGGACAAATATCTCTAGAACTCCGTTTGTCTGGGTCACGTGAAGAGGGAACTTTTGGATGTTTTTTGATAATAGTTCGCAGAATGTAAAGCTGTCTTACCGTGAGGACTTCACAGTGAGCGTAGAGTTCGTTTGTTGGAAACCTGAATGGTTTGTGAGACATAACTTTAAGCACAGAACGTTGTGCTTTTTCTGCAATAAGCATTATACTCTTACAAGCACCACCCCAGGCCGGTATGCAGTAGCTTAACACCGATTGACATAAACTAAAGTAGACTAATTTCAAAATATCAAAGCTAGCCGAGTTACGTAATTTTTTAAAAATAAATGTAAGTGATCTTATTCGTGCTGCGATTACATTAATTTGTGGATGCCATTTTAGTCGATCATCTATGGTAACACCTAGGTATTTGTAGGTTACTACACGCGATAAGGAAGGACATCCACATGAGACAATTTCAGTTGTATCACACGAATGAACATTTATTTTAAAACTTAATGGTGGCGCTCCCCGGTTATTTATATAAAATGGAATAAATTTAGTTTTCACAACATTTACAGTCAACAAATTAGATGATAGCCATGACATAACAATTCTTAAACAGTTTTCAGCCCTGTATTGAAGCTTTGTCCAGTCCGAGTCCCAAATTACAAGAGCAGTATCGTCTGCATATGTAAATATATTGCAGTTCTGAAGTTTAATTTGGCACAGTTTATTTATATATATTTGAAAAAGTGTAGGTCCAAGGCAATAGGCACATCGTCATCGCCATAGGTAATAGGCACATCGTCACTTAAGTGCTCATCAATTTTAACACATTGGACCCTATTTGATAGGTAATCAGCAAAAATCTGTAGTGGGCATCCCCTCACTCCAATTTCTTCAAGTTTTTGTATAAGGTTGGGGACAGAAACTGTGTCAAAAGCCTTTGATAAGTCTAGAAATACAGCCAAACACCTAGCTTGATTATCTAAGTGCCCGACTATATCTCCAACAAGATCAATAACAGCGTCCTCTGTAGACAGACCCTTCCTAAAGCCATATTGCTTACTTGATATAATGTTATTCCTTTCCAAAAACTTTGTAAGATTATTATTTAAGACACGTTCAAATATTTTAGATAAGCTGGTTAATACTGAAATTGGTCTATACTGGTTAACATCCTCTCTGTCCCCACCCTTAAACACTGGATGAACAACTGCCTTTTTAAAAGCATTAGGAAAGATTCCATGTTCAATACTTTTGTTACCAATATGAGTGATAATGGGAGCGAGGGAACGTCGACACATCTTTATAACCTTTGATGAAATACCGTCCCAACCGGTCGCACAATCAGATCTTAAATTTAAAATTATGGATTCAATCTCAGTTTGATCTACATTAGGCAAAAATAAGGAATTAACAGAGGACGGCAGACAAGTGTAAGAGAAACTGTTAAAAGGAGAAACTTTAATAATTGATGCAAGTCTTTGTCCAGTATCAGCAAAGAAATTGTTTACTACATTAGTCGAAGTTTTTGGAGAAGTGGCTATTTTTAAGAGACCTGAAGAAGAAATGCGTGATTTTTTTGTGTTCGTTATTTCGGTGATCGCTTGCCAAGTAGCTTTAATATTATTTCTAGCTTTTGTTAGTATACTTTTCTCGTATTCGCGTTTCAATGTTCGTAGAAGACGATTACAAAAATTACGATACCTACAGTATGATAATTTAAGAATTATATTATCAGGTGATTTCCTCACCTTCTTATGCATTTTATCGCGGTTTCTAATACACCTTAAAAGCCCTGGCGTTATCCAAGGTTTTATGTTTCTATTCTTTCTAGGAACTTTATGTTGAGTAGTATGTTTTTTAACAATATCAGATATGAGTGAAATTAATTTGTCTGTTATAATATTTGGATCATTATTATTCATGAGACCTGAAAGATCGATATTTTCTAATTCCAGCTGAATACCAAGATAATCAACACGCGAAGCATAATTATGAGTTATATTTTTTTGGAAATTTATATTTAGTGATAGTAATACTGGCATGTGGTCAGTGATACAAGATTCTATAATTAAGACAGTGCGATCAAGTGTCGATTTTAGTAAAATATGATCAAGACAGTTTGCCTGTCTAGTGGGAGACGTATGTGCTGGAAACAGACCGTGGGTGGCACTTAGGTTAAGATAGTCATGAGATCTAGAATCCACGTTATTCTCTTTAATATCTATATTAATATCTCCAATTAGCGCAATGTTTGAAAATTTAGAAAATTGAGTAAAAACAGAATCGAGGCTATTTAAAAAGTTGTCAATGTTTTCTTTTGATTTTAAGGATGGCGATCTATAAATGGCAACAATTGCAATTGATTCAAGTTTGCAAACTAGACAGTTAGCATCTTGGAAAAGCGGTTCGGAAATCGAGCATTTTAAATCTTTTTTTGTATAAATTATAATGCCTGAATTCTGATTAAAATTATTATTCGTGCTATATATAACATGGATATGTTCCTTTGATGGATATCAAGAGTAGGTATATTGTAAGCCTTATTGAGCCAACATTCAGATAGAACGATAATGTTACATGTTATTTTAATTTCAATTCAATTAATAAAGTACTGAGGTTGTCGAAATTTTTATTGATACTTCTGATATTTAAATGCAATATATTAAGAACCTTATTTCCATTTTGTATATAACTTAGACAATGTTCAGGCAAGCAGTAGTGAGAATTTGTTAAGTTACATCTATCAAGATCTGAATTAAAGTCTTTTATTGTCACAGAAGCCATTTCGAATGTATTAAATAACTATCATTGACTCCAAGAAGTGCAGTAAAAAAGTAAACTAATAAACTTAATAAAGCTTGCGACAGAGAGTATAATAATATTATGTTTGGTTTCATATTAAAATGTGAGGGGGAATAAGATTTCCAACCATTATAAGTATTGTAAAGAATAATAAAAATAGAATGATATTTTGTATATGAGTGTGTATGAGTGTACATGTATAGTGTATATAGTTTACAAATTACATTATTACAAAAATAAATCGAACTTAGATTTTGTTGAAATAATTGTATATTAAACACAATTTGTGGATCTTTATAAATTATCTTTATTTTTTGTTATACTTTATTACAAACTACATTGTGCGCACCACGAACCACAGAGACAGAGAGGGAGGCAAAGACAATTGCAGTTTTCAGTGATACCATACAGACTATACAATAACCAAAATACAGATTATAATTTGCCTATTACAACACGCCTCCTCAAATTTATAATCTTTATTTTCTTTAACAATATTACCTTTACTTACTTACAATGCTTAAAAACACAATAATATAATACCTCCACCCAATTTATAATCCAATTAACTTTTACTTATACACTATTATAACTTGAACTTGAACTTTTACTTATACAATATTATAACTTGAACTTAGATGTAAACTGTACTAAATTAATCTTAATTCTAATCTGTTTTTCAAAAATTTTGTCTTATCTAGACTTTTAGTTAACATGTCTGCTAAGTTACATTTTGAATCAATTTTAACAATATCAATAATTCCTCTTTCATAATTCTCATTTATGTAATGATACTGCACTTCAATGTGTTTTGAATTTTTTGTAAAATTACCATATTTAGCTATTGCAATCGCACCTGAATTATCTTCATACAATTTTACCGGTTTACAAAATTCTAAATCAAATGAATCACTTAACAAGTTTCTAATAAAAAGTACTTCTGACACTGCCTCTGACATAGCAATATACTCTGCAAAAGTTGAACATTTAGTAACCACATTTTGTTTATGTGTTTTCCAAAAAATTAAGTTTCCAAACAATCTAATAACAAAACCTGACGTTGATTTCCGATCTACATTATCTCCAGCATAGTCAGAATCTACCATACAATCTAATATTTCAGTGTCTACATTTCCATAGTATGTTAACTTTAAATCCTTAGTCTTAAACAAATATTTTAATACTCTTATTGCATATTTATAGTGTGTTTGACTGTAACAATTCTGAAACCTACTCAAATAATTAATACTATACGCTACATCTGGCCTAGTGCCGTTACTAATGTACAATAATTCACCTATTAAATTTCTGTAGTGAATACCTTCATCAATTTCCTTAGCTTGTTCTAATCTTAAATTAGTTTCCATTGGAGTATCATATAACTTAGAATTTTCTAAATTATATTTTGCAGCCAAAGATTCAATATATTTTGTTTGATTTAAAGACAATATATTTCTATCATTACTATAATCTATATCTATACTTCTTTTACCCAAATCTTTCATTGCAAACCTTTTCATCAAGCTAATTTTTACTTCTTCAATTTTATTTTTACTTTTACAACAAATTAAAAGATCATCAACAAACAGTAATATATATATTGGATCTTTGCTCGCTCTGTTTACATATAAACAATAATCATAGTTACTTCTTACAAAATCTAATCCTTTTATAAACCTATCAAAACAATCATACCATACTCTAGGACTTTCTTTGAGACCGTAG
This sequence comes from Colias behrii, assembly GCA_029959065.1. Classification (NCBI taxonomy): domain Eukaryota; kingdom Metazoa; phylum Arthropoda; class Insecta; order Lepidoptera; family Pieridae; genus Colias; species Colias behrii. Next base: position 6,085,646 of record JARWMC010000013.1, read on the forward strand.
AGAGCTTTTTGCAATTTACAAACTTTATTGTCTCCTATTACAAAACCTTTCGGTTGATTTATATATACTTCTGACTTAACACAACCATTTAAAAATGCAGTCTCAACATCCATCTGTTCAATAAATAAACTATTTTTACAACTGTATGACAATAAAATTTTTAATGTTTGCATTCTTCCTACTGGTGAATAAACATTTTCAATATAATCATTTTGCTGAAATCCTCTTACAACTAATCTTGCTTTGTAAACATTATTACTTTTCTTTTTAAAAATCCACTTAACATCAATAACTTTTTTGTCTTTGGGCCTATCAACAATTTGCCAAGTATTGTTTTTATTTAAGCTATTTATTTCAGAGTCCATTGCTCTTTGCCATAGTTCATGATCAATTGAGCTCATTGCTTCCTCATAAGTATTTGGTACATTTGCATCAGTATAATTTACATATATAAAGTGTGAAACTGGATTACCATATCTAGAAACTGGAATTAGCTTTCTTTTAAGTTTTCCTACTCCTACACATTCGTTATTCTCATCGTCATCAAGATTATCATTGTTTACAAGGTGTTCCGTAGTATTTTTATAATTCTCATCTATGTTTGTATCATTTTCATATTCAGTATTACATAATTTATTTGAAACATTCAATGTTGTATCAGATTCTAAATCATTATCTTTAACTATTTGATCATGTTGTTTTTCTAAGCAAATTAATTTAGTATTTTCTTCGACTACCTGAACATGCCTAGCATTAACTATCCTATTATTCAAAAGAACTCTGTAGCTATTTTCATTATACCCCACTAATATTCCTAATTTAGCTTTATCATCCCATTTACTTTTTCTTAAAACTTCAGGAACTCTTACAAAAACTCTACTTCCATAAATTTTTAAATGTTCTACATCTGGTTTTATTCCAAAAAATATCTCATAAGGAGTTTTATTTTCTAAAGTATTAGCGATAGTTCGATTTTTTAAATAAGCTGCCGTTTTAATAACTTCCGGCCAATATCTTCTGTGAATATTAGCTTCCCTCAATAAACACCTACCTATATCCATAGCGGATCTATTATATCTTTCAGCTACTCCGTTCAATTCGTGAACATATGGTGGACATGGTAATAACTCTATACCTTTCTGTTTAATAAAATTAATAATATCCTTATTTAAATATTCTTTCCCATTATCACACTGTAATTTCTTAATTCTTTTGTTAAATTTATTTTCTACTAAGTTTACAAATTCTATAAAACAATTAGCAGTTTCAGCTTTACTTTTAATACAAAATATTCTAGTACACTTGCTATAATCATCAATAAATGTCAAGAAATATTTTTCTCCACCATAACCAGTTGTATTATGTGGACCGTTTAAATCAGTATGAATCAATTCTAAAATCTCTTTAGTTTTAGTTCTATTATTTTCAAAAGGAACATTAGCCATTTTACTTTGTATACAATTTGAACATTTCATGTCTACACTTTCAATCCTATCCGGCAAACCATCAACTAATTTATCATTAACTAGTTTATTTAAATATTGAAAATTTACATGTCCAAGTGCCCTATGCCATTTCTCTTTATAAGTCAATTTTACAGAATGAGTATACACATCATTTTTCAAGTTGTTAAATGCAAAACCTTTCATATAATATAAATTGTTAATTTTATGAGCAACAGTTATTAATTCACGAGACTGATTATATATTTTTGCATTGTCACCTTTAGCTACTATTGTGGAAGACTTAGTTATTTTAGCAAAACTCAACAAATTTTGATTAATACCTTTTACAAAATAAACATTCTTTAAATCTACATATTGTTTACTATAAAAGTTTTCAAAACAAATTTGAATATCACCTATCTTGGTCGCACTTAATATTTTGCCGTCTGGTAATTTTACATTGACTGGAATTTTTAAATCTTCACATTTATAAAAATATGTATCGTTATTTACTATGTGATCCGTACATCCACTATCTAAAAGAAAATTTATTTCATTATTATACATACATTCTTTATTCTTATTGTTATCAAAATATACCTGTTTTACTTCCGGGTTTAATACTTGAGTTGTCCATGACTGCGGTGAAAAATTGTTTGAAGTGTCATCTCTGGCATGACCTCGACCTCTGCCTCGGCTTTGACCTCTGTAGGTTGCTCTAAAATGTCCTCGATGATTGTAATGCGTTTGATATCTGCCTGGTTCCTTACGTTGTTGATTTATATTCTTTCTCTGCCAACAGTCCTTCTTGAAATGGCCAGTCTTTCCACAAATAAAACATTGAAGTTTTGTTTTAATATTAAATGTACTCACATTATTTCTACCTTCTGAATTGCATGAAGTAATATTTTTCTCTTTAATTTTAGTCCTCACATAATCAACAGTCCTTTGTTCTTCTGGTATTACATCAAGGAAATCTCCAATATAACTATAACTTGGTGGGAGCGCTTTGAGAAGATATCTCAACTTTTCTGTTTCATCAATCTTTCCTCCTGCGTCTTTAAAAGTGTTGATTGTTTTTTCAAAAGCGACAAAAAAATCTTCTACTGTATTATAATTATTCAACTTTACTTCTTCTATGTTTGCTCTCGATAATATTTGCATTGCAGTAGACTGGGTTAGGTACATCCTGTCAAATTTTCTAATAATTTCGTAAGCTGTTTTACATTCACTAATATATTCTAGTTGACGATCTGAAATTGTGCTCATTATAATAGTCCTTGCTTTTAAATCTTTTTTCTTCATAACATTTTCATCTTTTACCGGAACACGTGTCGTGGCGGGCTCGTGACATTCCTTATACTCCAACAAGGTCATTAACCTCAATTTCCAACTTGAATAATTTGCACCATCAAAAATAGGTATCGTAATATCTTCAATCCGGGCTTGCTTAGCCATTGTTTCAATATTTCTAATAATCTTGATCAATTTTCAACCTTTCCTTTTATATTCAATTTACTTGTGTAACTTGTACTTTTACGTATCTTCATAATCTTCTCGTGATGTTGATATTTTTTCATAATTTATTAACCACGCTCTGCTACCATGTTGAAATAATTGTATATTAAACACAATTTGTGGATCTTTATAAATTATCTTTATTTTTTGTTATACTTTATTACAAACTACATTGTGCGCACCACGAACCACAGAGACAGAGAGGGAGGCAAAGACAATTGCAGTTTTCAGTGATACCATACAGACTATACAATAACCAAAATACAGATTATAATTTGCCTATTACAACAGATTTAATATTTTATACAATTCTAGTAAGTGATTAGGTATAAAAAGTAAGAAATGAATTAATATAAGTTTGAATACAATTGAGCCAAGAATTAGTCACAATTCATTTTGAATAATGGATAGGCATTGATCTGAATTTACAATATAATGTTTATCACCTTCTCTTTTTCTTAGGAAAACTTTACCATTTACAGTCCAACAGAACTTGAAATCAAACTTTTTGGCGAATTCTCGGGCAGTGTAAAACAACTTTTTAGTGGTGCCAGGCAGGTGTTCGGCCACATATATGGGGGAAGTATCATTGGAGTAACCAATTTTTTGAAGATTTAGTTTGTCATCCCGACTACAGCCCTTATTGTAATTTTTAACAGAAGAGAGCATCAAGCTTTTCATGCGTACCGTGGAAAATTCGGCTATAATGGCTTTTTTTCCTCCAGGTTTCCCGGGCAAACGATAGACATCGCGAATCTCAGTCGGAGAAATACTAATGTTAAGAGTTGAAGCAATATTAGTGACAACCTTTGTAAGATCCAATAGGGATTCTGATTCTTTAGCTGGAATGTTACGTATTTCAATGCTTGATGAACGCGATGAATATTGCAAGTCCTGATTTTTTTTTTCCAAGCTATTTATAATATTTATATGCTCTTGTCTCTCTTTTTTTAAATCCAATACTTGTTTTTTCATATCCTCAAGCTGGTTATTTATGAAATTAATGGACTTTTCTATTTCGAGATTAGATTTTTGGATTGTTATATTTTGAATTTTGAGTTCAGATATCTCTGTAGTTAATTTGGTTAAAATATTATTTTGTGTCTCCGCCATTTTGGTCCAACTTTCATCATATTCCGTCTTCCAGTTTGTGAGCATACATTTTATTTCTTTCTTGAAGATTTTAAAATCATTTGTGGGTGAGAAGTCCGGCCGAGGGCGTTTGTTTCGATTTGTAACATTAAGATCACCCTCACAATCGGAGGGTATTAGCGTTATATTTGGGGCGGATGAAACATGAGTCAAATTTTGTAAATTATTCTGAGGCGGCGTTCTATGTATTCGAGACATATTCAATTCACTTATTTAAGCAATCAATATTATGAAGTTCCTTTTCTTTTTAAGAGAAAACTAGGTATGTAACTTCACATAAAGGAAGTAATAAATACTATGTTATTATCAGTTGTAATCGACTTACGATTTGATATTCTAGATTTTGTAAATTGTTCATTAATCACCAATATCACTGCACAGAATTGTTATTGCTTGATTTATACTGTAACTTATCAAAAAAAATACACGGATTGGCACTTATTATACTGATTTTTTATATAAATAAGGAGGAACTATTAACAACGATGTTACTCAGTAGGGTGACAGTTGACAGTTGAGAACTAACAAGGCCAGCACGCAACGATGTGAAACTAATCACGTATAGTTTGGAAATAACTTTTTTACAAAGTTCTTCCAATCTGTACAACAGTAGTACCTACGCAAATACTCGCGTATACTTTGTAGTGAAGTTAGTAAGAATAGCGCTCCAAAACATACAGCGCCAGTACGCATGCGGACTAATCGTGTATGTTTCGGAGTAAGCGCGGCGTCTTTCCATTGCTCGCGTTTATATTATTTTATTGCTGTTTTTAAATCTATGATATATAGATATAGATATACTATGATGTGTATAGTTTGTATCGTGGATGCTTGCGTCTTCGTTCCCGACTATATTACACGACTTACTTACAATTGACAATAGTGCTAAAAAGTAAAAAATCTAATAAGTCGGTTGCGAGGCGACGGAGCCCCGCTTAGCGGGGCTCCTATTTTTTTGTAGTTTAAAAAAAACACGAACCTAACCTAACCCACACCCTTAGGTATCTGTTACCTATTTATCAGCTGCCTAAGATTACCTAATAATATTTTTATTCCATATTTTACTGAATCAATAATAATCAAGAAGAATAAAAGTAGATAGATGTAGCTGTGTACAAGTCTTTGATTACCTAACCTTACTACATACATGTTTATTGTTTATTATTTCGTTCAAGCGTAAGTCGTAGTACATTTAGTAGTACATATTTTGCGTACTGATCGTGTATAGTTTGGAACGAAGACGCAAGCATCCGCGTTACAAAGTATACGCGATCAGTACGCAAAATTCGTGTATATATTGTAATCACAGACTTAAAAACAGCATTACGATATATACACGAGCAGTTTCCTATGGTTGCGTTCTGGCTATGTATAGTTTGGAAAGACGCAGACGAGCAACCTTATTTAAGTAAGTATTTTGATATTATTTTTAAATGAATACTTAATCATTTGAATAGATTTTGGCCAACTTAAACGGTCTATTAAGCATTATCAGTTTTACTGGCTCTATAAATGTTGGAGCAGTACCATTCTCAGTATGTGCTTTTTAAATGCCAAACGATGAAAAATAGGATTTTCGTTTTGGAGTGTTTAGACAGTCTCATACTCTAAAATTACTAAATGTGGTTTATAAATTTATATACCCTGTTCATAACAAAAAATTAAACGAATAATATTGTAACATTTATTACGAACAAAAAATAATTTTATAAAAATAATTTATGCAAAGGCTGTCCTTTGCATGGAAAGCGAACACTCGCATTTGGGAAATTACTATAACATTAATCCATTTCAAGTTGACCCTCTTTTTTAGCAGTGACCCGTATCAAGTGAACGAGTACTTAAAAGATTAGGCTCTGTTGGAACAAAAGAGCACTATTATTTGTTGGAAATGGTCGATAAAAGGAGACATTAAATTCCTGAGGTCACCCTATATAGCGACATTGTCGTTTTTATAACCGCACTCAACATGCTTTTCATAGTAATAATTTTGTTTCACCAAGCAGTTATATTACGCATAAAGTTCTTAGTTGCAGATTTGTAACGCTAAAAATGTTTTTCTTACTTTATACAGGGTGTCCCACTGTTGGTATACTAAGCTCAAAGGAGGTTATAGTTTTGCATACGCTGAGTACGTAAAAAATACTTATAAAATTCCAGACGCATTTTATTTCAAATAGATGAATTCTTAAAACTCTATCTGAACACCCATAACAAGCAACCCGCCCAACTTTGCCACCCGCACGTGAGCTATCGTTTATGATTATGTTTTCATAGACAAAAAGCTCACATTAGAGAAGCGGTATATGCCGTCTGCGCGAAGTTAGAGAAGAAAACATGGATTTTCAGGAAAAATTTAGCAAAAAATTTTTGACGTAATTTTGTTGTTTTTAAGTATTTTTTACGTGATCAGTGTATGCAAAACTACAAGTCCCTTCGCGCTTAGTATACCAATAGTGGGACACCCTGTATACTGAGATTTTTGTCATTATATTTTAGTGATGGTAAATCAGTTATTATTAGAGGTCTTGAGGATTCTTCTTTGAAATTACATCACTATCGCAAAGGGGAAGTGGAAGATGGTGTTCTATTTCGTATTTACAAAATGAATAAACGTTCAATAAAAGCTTTGTTAAATGTATAATTCTGATTTCATTATTCATTTTTCTTTCTTCCTTTGATCTAGATCTAGGATTTGGATATAGTTTGGTTACAGTTTCTCGTTGGTCATTGTGAAGATTAAAATAATTAACAAATACATATAACTGTATATCGTAGAGGTAATTTACACTCGCGTATATCAAAGTTTCATGGAAATACAAATTTACTTCACTTTTCTACAAAGTACAATTTCACAACAAATTCAAACGTTGATAATTTCTTGGCAGTAAATGCAAAGACACAGCATCAGGTATTATTTGATTTCGTAACAAAGATTATCGCAAGAACACTTGAACCACGGTAGCTCGATTTAATTAAAAGTATTTCCTAGAAGATCCCCACTCTAAAATCTGTTTTCTATACCGCAATTGCAACTGGAAAAACAATGGTTTGTTTGCGTACAATTTATTATTTCAACAGAGAAAATGTAGAGTTCTCGTAGTAAATGTAAATTAGCATGCACTAGTTTTGTTTTAGTGTGGATACAATATGTATTTTTTGTATAATCTAGCCTTATCGTTATGTAGATGTATTTATTCTACATTCACAGAAGTCTGAAAAATGTAGTCATGTAATGAGGATCACTTTTAGAAGGAAGGTATTATGAAGATCTTTTGTCGTAGTATTTATAGTATTATATTAACTGTGGTATTATCGTCATTTCATAGCTTTCGTTACCGTCACATTTTAGATAAAATCTCCTTTATAAAGGAATATCTCATCAAAATGAGCTCATTAATTTTTATTCTGATGACGAAATTAACCTAATGCTTTAAACGAATTTAAGAATTTCTTCTAAAAAAGAAGGAAATTAAGATATTTAATTTGGTTTATTATAGTATAACTATATATAACTTTTGTGAGATTTTTAATGTTAAAATTATTCATTGTGTGATCAATAAACTGCCACCACATAATATTAATTGCAATGGAATGAAATAAAACAGGAAAGTGTGGTCAATCTCTTTATTATTCATTACGCTTTGTACCTACTTGTAACAACAAACAGATATACAATTACTATTTATCCATCCAAAAACACAAGAATTGACTCAGTTAGCCAAGTTTACATATCGGTATAGTTCACGTATCGGCTGTATTTGCTAAATCGACCTCCAGGGGCTGTGCTATACGAATGTCGGAACTACACAGCAGTAACGCTGCAGTTCAAATAACTGAAGTGGCACGAATAACAGTTTCGGGGAACTTAACAAAGGAAACAGTCTTATTGTGCTAATCTCATATGCAGGGATAGCGCACATTTGCAATTGTAAATGATTTTGAATAGACTTGATATGCTCTTTAATATTTTCGGTGCATTTTCACTCTGTTCTTTGCTAATGGAATTTCGAGCTTGATATTTAATATGGTAACTTCGTAATATGTAGTTTATTTACTTTGTCGAAATGATGTCATGTTCTTAACTGATGCACCTTTTTACACAAGCGTAATAGAAGTCATGCTTGCTATAAATATAACCAAATTATAAACCACTATTGCAGCTAACAATGTGGAGCATCAACGAAAAACAAAAGCAAAAAGCACGAGTAAACCACGATAATACATTAAAGTGCACACGATTATAATTATGAATATACATTGAGGCAATAATGAGAGAATTCGGTGCGGTGTTTAATTAGCCGTAAGCCTGTTGCATGAGCTTCAGCTTTAGCTCTGTAAGCAAGCCGATGCGCTCGTAATATTGTCACAAACCTTAATTAAATGCCTAAAATGCTTTAAGGCATCATGATTAGTACATTATCATGTTGCTACGCGGATATTTTGTTGATGAACAAAAAAATGGTAGTAAAGTGTATTGTTGTGTATAATCACATCATACTGATTTTGTATGCAATATTATCGTTAACATCTATTCCATTATCTAGAGTAATGTGACGGTATATGATAAGTGAGATGAAGTGACAAGCCGAAAATATACGTCATCTATTTAGTTACCCATATGACTTGTGTGTTCTATATAAGCATCCACATCTAACGTTATTTTCAAACAAGACATAAGTCAAAGAACACGATTTTATAAACCAAATATTAACTATCTTCAAAGGCAGTACAGGAAAACGAACGCAAACTGTTCACTTTGCACGTCAATCTTAACTCAATAAAAAAAACTATTGGCGAGGTAATGCTGGCACCTGAGGACACGAGAGAACGTATGCGCCGGAAATCAATCACAAACCATGTTTCGCTGTACTCGTAGGGAACGCAAATTTGTTACCTGTCAATATTTCTAACGTCTTCCACTGTAATTTTGTTGAACGTGGATTGCATTTCCCTAACGGAGGCAATGATTATTTTATGGAAAACAGAATGGCAGTGTGAAGGGTTGTATATTGTTTTCATTTATTTATTTTACTGAAGATGGGTTTGGTAAAACAAAAGCTTCTTGTGCAGTTAAGGCGTAGACGTTGAGAAAACAGATTGATACTAAAGTGGATATATTGGCATTATTAAAAAGTCTGAAGAACTTTACTGAAGATATCAAGTACCAACTATCTAAGGAGTAGTGCTGCCTTGTCTGTTCTTGCTTGCCAGTGCCTGAAAAGAAATAATATCAAGGAATATTAAAATTGGTTTTGACTGTTTTCATAGCACTGCATTCTAAGCAGAATAGTTCTATAACACAATCTATAAACAACTTATCATTAAAGTTTAGGTAAGTATAAAAAGTTAAATATTATGTTACATAATCAACGTAAAAAATTTGAAATATGTCGTGAAATTATGTCACGTGTATGCTTTATACGCTTGGCCCAAAAATTAGCAAGTGCAGTCATATCGTCGACCCTAATGAGGTTACTAGGTTCACTTTAATATTCACCACGATAAGAAACATTCATTAAAGACTTTTTAGCGCTTTGTGAAAAAATTTAAGTGAAGTAATGTTTTTGATACACACACAATTACTTTCATTTGTATGTAAAATTATATGAGGAGAAAATAAACAGGTTATATACCAATTGTTTTAATAAATTTGTTATACAACTAAACAATACGCACAATTTTTTATCATACATACTGTAGAAAGTTAATTTACAATCCGGAGCACTATAGAACTTCAAAATTGGTAATCCGCCGCTGATGGAATATAAAATTATATGAAAAATATAAAGTAATAATGAATGGCTATAATTAAAATATCAACGGCAGGGTTTGATACCGCGGCTTACCTGATGAAAGCGTTTCAAAATTTGCAAGGGACAGTTGACTGTTGACATCATTTATCATTCTATTAATCGTGTCAACCTGCCGAGGTAATCCATTGACTCCCCACGATGGCTCGTCAAATGTTTGTACAGCTTTGGAGACCGCTGATCTGAAAAATATCGTTAATTACAGGTGTATAAGTATTCAAAAGCAAGATTGGTTTTTCACCATTGTAATAAGAAAAATAATATTTCGACTTTGTACATCCTGGTACAATCTGGAAGTGTAGTTGTTGTATATGAAATATGTTTCATATTAATCAATGCTAAGACGAAATTTTATTGATAAACTTAGTCAGTGTTTAAGACTCCTGTAATCACCCTTCAAACAGATTGAGTTTCCCGTACTCAGTAACATTAGATTACCAATAACATGAAAAGTAATAAAGAACCGTATGACAAGCGTCACAAACTAGGCTGGCTTCGAATGGGTGATAAAACGGCATTAAACGCCTTACGACGAACGCTTTATTGCTTGCAGGACAATGTTGTCTGCAACTGCAACTTCCTATTACTTGCCACATGTAAGGAAAAATTATGGTCAAGAATAAAAGTTACCTTTTATGTAGCAAAATAAACATTTTGCGATGGAAGGTTTATTGCGTAGTGAAAGATTTTTTGTACTTCAACTATTGATATCATAAGGAAATAATATAACCCTCTGTAGATGTGATATGTTTTTGTTACAATCTCGAAGAACGTTTTATATTATTGTATAAAGTATAAGTTGTTCCTTTTATCTAAATATGAGCCCACGTGTAGAGCTACTTTGCGTATCCATTTAATATGAATTTTAATGTACAAAGAGTTTCGTCGAAATTGTTTTGGGATCAATTTATTTATCTTATAGACTACAAGCCGGTATAGGAAAAAAATATGGGTCATTTGAACCACCAGGTGACCTATCTAGAACGATAGAAGAGCATAAAACAATAAGATTCAGCACTATGCCGTCACTTGTAAGCTGTCCAACTGAGTGCAGATGAGAATTCGAAAGTACAGGTACCTAGACTCGGTAAATTTTGGTCATATATTTTTGTACGGCATTCTTAACCACCGATAGATCCATTAAAAATAATAAGAAAACGCTCAGTGCCGTACAAAAATGGTGGTCCACAAAGTCGGAATTTTTATTTAATTTCCGAGAGTTACCGGGGTAAATTTGGTCATTTGACCATGTACGGCATCTGTGTCATACTATTTCAATACTGCTTTTAATCCATTATTCCGCAACGCCGTACAAAAATCATGGGGACAAGGGGAAAAAATCGAGAGTTGCAATCCCCTCTCTTTCCCCACCCCAGGGGTCATTTGACACAACACGAAATAAATTTATTTTTAAAGTATTTTATGCATAGATAATATTTTTTCATGTGCCGTACATTTTCGTTGGTTCAAAAGGGAAAAAACTGAAAAACAAAAAATCCATATAACGAAATGTAAGGTGAATTTTGCTTTATATTTTGATAATAAAATATTAAGAAGCTTGAGGTGGTTAATTATCGGCACGGACACACCTTGGAAAGTCGGAGTCAGGTGGAATGGACTCCGTTAAATTGATGAACTAATAAAGAAGCTATGAACGAAAAGATGTGAATTATAGCAATCAGCCCATGAATACAGGTAAAGTCACAAGCAAATGCTAGTAATATATACATATTCAAAATGTACAAGTAAAGCGCTATCAAATGATACCAAACACGGCATATTTATCTTAACTTAATTTTTTTACTCTGTATGTTTTGTCCGCTAGAGGGCGCCACATTAGATTTTGTGAAACCCCATATAGCCTTTAGCTAGCTGGTCGCTGGTTATCCAGCGAACAATTCAGACGCTACTAATGATATGTCATTTGTCGAATTCTGATAAGTAGTTTAGAAGTTACGAGGGAATAGATGAACATACATACATGTCCTGTCAAAATCATAACCCTCCTTTTGCTTTGCCGTAGTCGGGTAAAAATATGTTAATGCCGTACTGTATCAGATGGCCATAAAGTACCCTTAAAATTGTAGCGTCGCTTTCATCAGGCTAAAAGATGTGGTCTGCACAAAAATGTACGGCATCGTTTTTTTCTAATTTATCTATGTTACTACTATTTAAAACAAGGAATAAAGTGTAGAAAACTATTATATTTCATTAATCTACGATGTTTAAACTTTTACAAAATTTTAGTTTTTGCATTTCTCTATAACTTTTTTTAGAACGGTTTCTTTTGAACGGCAATACTATACAACAATTGAATTTTACAATATCATGTTAAAAAAAAAGTTCCCGTACAGGGTCAAATGACCTTACAGCTCTTTATATCAAGTATACGATGAAATTAAGATGATTATTGGTATACATTTAAAAGAACAATTATTTTTTGACGGCATTGCTTTTAATAGTACTTTTGAGTGCTAGATAATGTTTTGGAACCGAAGCCGTACTTTGTCAAATGACCCCCTGGAGTGGGAAAAGAGAGGGGATTGCAACTCTCGATTTTTTCCCCTTGTCCCCATGATTTTTGTACGGCGTTGCGGAATTTAATGGATTAAAAGCAGTATTGAAATAGTATGACACAGATGCCGTACATGGTCAAATGACCAAATTTACCCCGGGTAACTCTCGGAAATTAAATAAAAATTCCGACTTTGTGGACCACCATTTTTGTACGGCACTGAGCGTTTTCTTATTATTTTTAATGGATCTATCGGTGGTTAAGAATGCCGTACAAAAATATATGACCAAATTTACCGAGTCTACCTGTACTTTCGAATTCTCTACTGCACTCAGTTAGACAGCTTACAAGTGACGGCATAGTGCTGAATCTTATTATTTTATGCTCTTCTATCGTTCTAGATAGGTCACCTGGTGGTTCAAATGACCCATATTTTTTTCCTATACCGGCTTGTAGTCTATTAGTACTTTTAGACACTCTTAAAGCCGTCTTCCGTTCTCACAATTAACAAGACTTCGCTCTCATCTCGCATATTTGACAGGGTTGTTTATTTTGTGTTGACAAAAACTTGTTAAAAACAAAAGCACCGCCAACAGATTAAAAGAAAGGTCTCATCGGCCAGCCTCATCTTGCTTAGTGTTCATAAAATGGGTCAAGAGTCACTCTCTTAATGATATCGTTCTGTAGGATTGGCAATTTCTGTGCCACTTGTGATACGGCTATAAAATACGCGAACATTCTACAGTAAACTTGAGCACTTGATTTAGGTACCTATGATTTAAATTGTGTTATAGAATAGATAACGTAGAGGAGCTTCTATTATTGTATGAAGTGGAAGAGATCTAGGAAGAGTTTAATACTTATGACTGAACAAGAAAAAAAAATTACCAGTTTCAATTTGTACTTTGATGAAAACTGAATTGTGTAGTGAGGTAGAGTCAGAGAAACTTATGAACTTATCAAGTAATATAACCCATGTAATAGATCATAAATACCATATGAATTTTCTTTGCCTTACATGATACATCAATGGGAAAGAGGTAGCGGAAATATGATTTTTAAAAATGGTTTTGAATGAGCTCTAGATTTATGAATAAACATTTGATTATAAGTTTAGGATTTATCTGCTCACATTTCTTGTGGATAAATGGCTACATGAAATGAATACGGTGCATGTATCAATGAATAACACATTAGGGTTTCAGAAATCGCTATCGCCCATTTTACGGCTGCACACTGAAGGCAGTTTTGTTTACGACGCTAATGCCAGCGGTAGATTTCCGTCGCCGGCTGCACCGGATTTCTGACGGAGCGCCTCGTATCCGGCGTGTCAGCTTGTTTGTTATGTCCTTATCTCATGTGCCACGTGTTATTTACTTTTCGGTTCGTATTTAATGTTTTATTGCGGGCTTGGCAAGCACAGCGTATGTGCTTACGTTCGCGTTAATGTATGTAGTTCATTGCTAACTGCTGGTTTGTAGTTGTTTTCGCTTTTTTGTTGTGCTGTTGGTTATTCTATGAGGATTTTTTGGTTGAAATTTTCCAATTATTAACACCAAGAGTTGTGAGAGAATTAATCACGTAAATGATGTGTAAGGCTATGTGTTCTTTTACCAATATTGTATCTGAAAGCAACAAGCTGTCATTATAACTAGAAAAAAAAAACATTAAATCAACCAAATTTCAAAAAGAATATAATATGTCTTCTTAGCAACGTCGTGGATTATAGCATGCTTTGTTTGATGTGCAAAAGCAAAAGCTGATTAACGTTAAAAATAAATAAAATAAAATAAAAAACTAATTACCTCTAAAATATAATATGTTACTATGTCTTTAAAAACGTCAAAGCAATTGCAAGTTTAACTTGGAAAATTATGATTAAAATTGCATGCAAACGTTATTTAAAATTTACACGAGTTAAGTATTTTACAGGAGTTACGTTAAAAATAATTCAGTTTAAAGTATCCTAAAGGAAAGAGGTACACTCAAAGCTTGGTCTTTATTTTATGTCAAGTCAAAGATATAATATTATTTTAACTTGGTCGTCGGTATACGACAGAAGTGTGGATACGCGTAAAGTGAACGAAGATCACGTTTGTACAATAAATTGATTTTGTACCAGATGTGCTCTTACACAACCACATATTTTGATATCGTTTTACGTTATTATTTTTGGAAATTATTGACAAAATTGTGTAGGCGCGCTGCGTTCACTTTACGGACCGAATACCGCTGAATAGCTTTATATCGGTGGCGTATTAAAATTACAATTCTCTTTTGAAAACCGTAAACATTTTTAAACTGCATTTACCGATAATTTATATTTTAAATTGCAGGTTTGACCTTAAGAATTGCTTCTATCAGAGATGCTATTTTTTATGACTACATAACTGCACTAAACATGCAACGCACTATTTGATTTTGTAAAGCTACATTACAACTGCTCTGGAAAACCCAAAATACCGCAATTACGATAATACTTTTACAACTTCCTCTAATGGACAATTTTTACTTCCGAGCCTGCAATGAACGTATATAAATGGATGGTTTTAGTGGAGCGATGCTCTTAAAAACAGCTGGATAAAGCCTGGGGTCGCGGCTACTCGGTTGATGGATGACGCGACATCCCCGCAGGCTGGCTTAGAACTCATTGAGAGTAGGGGATTAGGGGGGACGTTGACGAATTGCTACTCATAGATAACTATTGAATCGCTTTAAACTCCGCCCGCTGACCAGTTGAGGTATGGAAAATGGAGCTCGATCATTGTATGATTGTGTTAAATGATGGATATTAAGTTCAGTCTTCAATGAACAGTGTTGATTTGGAATCACCACATTTAAGCATTTTTTACATAAAAGTAAAAAGAAAGATTCGTATCCACTATAGTTACAAACTTAAACTCTTTATAAATAATTCGGCATAAAATCTCTACCCGTTCAATCTATAATTCATAGCATTATATTATCATTACTCAAATTATAATTGTATCTGTTTTTAATTTAGGCACAGCAAATGACAATATTAATATCAACAAAAAAGTTTGTGTGTAAAAAATCCCGGAGAAAGCACCACGATTTGTGAGTTTGCACAATCAGTCCTTATAACGTAATCGCAACTTTTCACGCGGTCGTTACACCCATGTCATCTATTTTACAATACGACAAATGTTAAAACTTTGACCTACTTCCCGCGGCGCGCGAAGTTTTCGACAAAACTAAATTAGGTACAATACAAAGCAGTTTATTGCCGGCAATCCCGTGGGAGTGTTCGAGAACGCGCAACCATCAAAATATAAATGGGATTTTCACTTTACGTTAACCTAAATCTGGGAAGTCGAACAAATCCCAAGTTTTATTAATAATTTATTGCAGATTCGACTTTTAAGGAACCCTACACTGGAATGGAAAATAAGTATGCGAGAGATATAAAAAAGGAAATGTTATGTTGCCGTTTGATTTCTCAAGTGTGAGAGATAAGTGTTATTAATGTCATAAATTATAACCTGCTTGGTACATTAAACGTTTTTCATCATAAAACGAATATGGCAGTAAAGTCAGTTGGAAAGGCTAAACGTGCTTAAGGATATAACTTAATATTCTAGAATAAGTTTATTAGAAAGCGTATAAAAATACATATCTAGGCAACTACGAGTAGCAACATTAAAGTTGTTTTTATGCCTCAATATCGTTTAATATGCGAACACTATTCTATGATTCTACTACCTATTAAAACTTTCTATTAAATCAACTGTTACTTTATAGGTTTCATTACTTTGGAAATTATTTTTCATATAAAGCAAAACTTAACTATTTCTTTGTGGAAGATACAATTCTATCCTGCAGAACATCCCATATTTAATGACATCCAAATTACACCAAAAAATAGATAATACCATAATATAATCGTGAACACGTGAAATGGAATATTCAGGTCACAGGTATGTATTTCGTTTTATGTCTTAGTGGGAGTCATAACGCCTTATTGCTAACAGTTTACGATGCAATACGCACCGCGCCGCACTTGCCTGTAATTGAATCGCAGGCGCTTGCCGTAAATACGGATTTGCCGGATCCCGACCAGAAGAACAACAGTTTAACTTTTATTGTGATTTATTTAGCAATATTGGGATTGATATTTTTGTATAGATAATGTTTTAATCTGTTTTTTTTTGACGATTTGTGACAACTTTACTGTTCAATGACGATCTGAAAGCGAAATTAAAAGATTTAAAATTCGCTTTCAGATAGGTAAGGAAAATTTTTGTATCCTTTTAAGACTAGCTCTAATTAACTATGAGTACTTACTTCCTACCTTTGAATGTGCAGTGGCAGTATCTTATTTACTATAAGTCTGGAAATTGTAATATATATCTAGTCTGTAACTAAAATATCATCGATTTCTTTATATTGGCATCAAGCGGCGAGCTATAATCCCTGCTTCCTATATGCGCTGAAACTTTAAAAAGCAATATAATATGACCCGGCCATACACTCAGTGAAGTTATTTCATATCGGCATTAAATTTTAAAAGCCATTCGATCGATAACGTTGATCGAACTTTTAATTTTAACTATTACCTACTATAATACATTTAATTGTAAACTGTACATGAATCGACTAATCTAATTTTATACGTAATAGGTATTGGAAGCTTAAACCAAAAAGAAATTGGCATTATTGCATTGAAAATTTCATTAAACTATGCATTTCCAGAACGAATTCTCAGAAACGAATACAGAAATGCATTCCCTGTAAAATATACAGAGCAATCACCATCCGAATCGTGCAGTACTCAGAAATGCAAAGGGAATTTGAAAGTACACTCACGACAAAGCTTATCGGGAAACGCCTCATCCCTTACTTTTAATCTAGGGACGTCAAATGGGGGAGTATCATAGGTACAAAACACCCAATAGTGTTTCTTGCTCACAGAAGAAGCTAATTTTACGTAAGTGGGCTACTGAGCGCGATGCACGCCGTGTACTCTAGGGGCTCTTCTCTGTTTGATATCAACAGCGGCTAAAATGTTTTGTGGAATATTTTTGAGCGTCTGTGCTAGATAATAAGAGACTTGAGTAATGAAGGATTTAAGCTCCCTTGAGAAAGCTTATACAAGCCCTTTAAATTATTTTGAACCAACGATTTGAATGCTATTAATTAGTCCTTCAAATGAAATTTTTGATTTCTATTAAGACTTCATAATACCACTTGGTAAGAAATTTGAATAGAAAACATCAATTTAACGCAAATATTTTTAGTAGATTAGACTAATAGATTTAAAAACTTTTATTGAAATGAAATCGGATAAGGAAGTTGTTGTTTCTCTGTCATTATTATCACTTCTTTATGCCTTGATTCTTTTTTATGTAAAATTCATTTAAGACCAAGACATGATAGTAACATAATATCTGAATCCCTGGTATAAATATAAAACATATAAAAAAAAGTTATCAAATAAACACTATAAGTATAATGGAAGAGCTATTTAATTATTTCCGCAATTGCATATTGCAAGCGTGGACACAGGCTTATGTATTTATATAAGTTTTCTTAAGCTACACAAGCGTGTTAGGTTTTTTCGTTACGGAATTTTTACATTCGGTCGCCGCGCTCAAAGTCCGACATAAAAGCTATGCAATAGCTTAAAAATACGGTTACCCTCCTTTATTCCTTGCGTATTTTATTCTGTCGCTATAATTTATCATCGACTACAGCATATGCTTATTCACTTATTTCCACCTAGAAATTTTTTATTTTCGTAATAAATCAAAAGCAAAGCGCCATTTTAGGGCCACCGTTAACACTTGAGGTAGTTGTGATGACGTGCATTGTTTAAATGTAAGCACGCATGTTCTCTTTGTTCGTTGTGCAATACTTATGAATTTTTCACCGGAGTTTATTGTGATCTACAACCCGTGTACCAATCACAGCGTGGTGATAAAATGTACATAATAATTATAATATTTTTTATTTACATAGTCTATGTTATTGTATTAAGTCGGACTAAAACAAGAAATAATTGAATCGTTATAATTTGAATAGCCAAATTAAACGTACCTACAGGCTACAATTCAGAATATAATAACAACAAAAAAGGCTAATTTATCGCAAAAAAAAGTCTATTCGGCTCAGGATTTGAACATTTGAAGAGTGAATTGAAAACTGGAAACATTTTTCTAATAATTAGAATATTAATTAATATATAAGCGACAATTGAATGGCGAAACAAAAAAAAGCTTTCAAAAAATTAATTTCATGTATAGTATACATTTTTGTATACACACTTTATAGATATAACAGGGAATTCCATAATTGATCCTTTTCTTACATCTGTTGTCTATAAGGGAGAGTAGAATGAAGAAGTAGCATACTATTATGTACGACATGTTGATAACTACATTAAGAGCTTTATGGAGGTATGTAAATACAAATAAATGTATTCAGAGTATGTAGAGCAGAAAAATCTTTTATTATGTAAGAACTCAAGTAAGTATTAAAAGATACACGCTCTAGGTAAAATTTATTGCCACCTGTGATTGCCACGCTATGGTGTTAAGTGAAACGGGATTCACTTTCGAGAGAGAAGAGTTATATTATTTACTGATATTTGCATTTAGTTTATATTTAAAAATATATTGTCATTTTTATATTAGTCAATGTAATGAATTTTTATTCATCGTTCCTATTATCATTTATTTTTCAAATATCAAAATATTTCAGATAACTATAGTAATTTACACAAATAATTGCATATAATAATATGCAGTGCGCATTTTTCAACAAGCTAAGCAGGATTTATCGACCGACAAATTGTAGATTTTTTAATATGGAATAAGTTACGTGCTTCTTATATTCATTCATATTGGAACACGTCTGTGAAATACAAAATCTCATTTTTATTGTAGAATCTCCGACTGGGTGCAAATGTTTTAATCCTCCATTAATAACTTGAAAAATAAAAAACAGTCATGTACAGTTAAATAGTCATCCTAGTAAAAATATAGTAGATATGGGGTTAAAAATTATCACAGTATCATTGGATATCTTACAGGTGATGTTGTTGTGAATGTTTTAATTCGCCACTAACAATTATTTGGAAAATGAATTACAGTCATGTACAGTTAAATAGTTATCCTGTAAAATACATAGTTAAATAGGGTTAAATATTATAACATTAACAGGAAGGCGCAGTGCTGTCGAGCTGAGAAGAGCAACCGAAGAAGGCTAACGCAAAATTGATTCAGTGCGAGACGTGGGCTGACTTTAGAATAGCGCGATTAAAATGTTCCTAAGGGTGATTACACACTTGCTTTGTTTAACATAACTATAAAGTAATATAATTAACCTGGAAATTATTTCTTCGCGAAAAATGCGGTGTTTTGCGCTAAAAATTTCCGTAAAGACGAAACCCTGGGTGAAACGAAAGGGTGAAATCGTTTAGTCGAGCAGCTAGTTTAAATTGCAATCCTATTGATTGGAAAGTCGATATACACAATAGTATTGCCCCAGCATTGGATTTCAAAACGACAGGAAAACACACAAAATTAAACTTAATTTAAAACTAACTTACATGCCACGGATTCACTTGTGTGCCCTTCACACACAACCTCCGTCTTATGTGCAAGTTTTATTTTTATATCACCGTATAACACTTATATCAAAGTAATTTTCTGTTACAATACATTCCCATAAATTCATTGGTTCAGGCTTGAAAATAAAATATAAGCTGCGTAGTATTTATCGTTAATATTTATATTAAATTATTTTATACCTTAAACAGTTTTCAAAGAAACGCCGACAGTGACTGGTATAAAGTTTACAATTTACATTGATACTAAACGAAATTAATTAGAAAGTTTTATGGTAGTTATTCATTGCAAAACTTTCTTCGTAAAATAATCTAAGAAAATCAACAAAAACCTCCATTTTGTGTATTAATTTAATTAGATATTACAATCCAACACAATATTATTTAAGCTCTTATACATATAGTAGGTAACTAGTACCTAGATGGTAATACAAGCATAACATTCGTTTACGTGAATAGTCATGCTGTATAAAATGCATAGTATAAAGAGATCAGTCATACTTGCAGCATACATATAAAACTGAAAGGTTCATCAATCAGCTAACAGCACATAGTTTGCATGTCATTCATTTCAATCTTAAATTAAATGATCATTCATACATGACACGTAACGTGAGTCATGCTGCAATACCGTCTTGGGATTAACTTAAAATATTACGAACATTGGCAACTACATATTAATAAAACTACATAATTCCTTCCATGAAACACGATATCACAGAACACCAATAAATTACGAGAAGTTTCAAAAGAAATATTATCTTCCGGATACTCCCGTCCAAATCGGAAGCTATAGTGATGATAGCTTCCGGGTGCAGCGCTTGTTTTGTTTCTACGTTTCTTTGATATCTTTTTTATTGTCTCAATAGCTGTTACAAAGGAAGTTGAATCTATTTACGGTTTATTTGGTCATTGTTCACCTCCTGTAGTTTGAGAGCTTGAAAGGAAATTAGCGGGATCGATTTAAAATACTTAGGTACTTTTTAAATGATAATCTAGATTAGCTTAGATAATTATTTTATACAAAAGCTTTTCTAGCTGATGAATGGGTATTTAGAAAAGCTTTTTAAGTGTCCTTTTTTGCTATCAAATTAGTTCTTGGGTAATGAAAATCTCGCTAAAATAGTAATCTATCACCACTGCCCATGAGCTTATTTACGGAGTAGAGTGAGATTAAGAGTAATTAAACAAGTTATTTTCACCGTACTGAATCAATATTTTTACAATCTAAGTTCCTGTAAGTATAAATATTTGCGTGACATTCGTCTTCATTCACATTTCACATCCGGCCGTTAATCACTTGCCAAATTTCTGGCAATGTTATTTTTGTCCTGCGCGTCTCATAAAGAACCGTAAACCACTTCTGACTTATGATTATTTAACAGCATGTTAACCATTAAAAGCTGTACAACATTAAGTACATATATATGAAAAGCATACTTAACGTCAAAACGAATTCGCTCCCATTAACCTTAAGGTGATTGAGAGTTAAGATGAAAAAGTAAATGTATAAAGGCCCGGCAACCAACGACCTTGCCAAGACAAGGTCGTAATATTTTGTTGTGCGAACATTTCGCGGCGGTCCTCCGGTCGTGGGTGGTCGTTTCCTTTAATAACCTCACAGTTAATTATAAACGGTTAGCTCGTAAAATATTATCAATTTGCTTATTACATTGGTTTTTAATTTAAACCAGCCGGTGTTTGTTAACTTTGTTACTTAATATAGTTTCTATAACAAGTTATTATCATATAGGTAAACATGTTTATGTTTTGTTGAAAACATTCAATAAGAATAAGTACACAATATTCTAAACATATTATAATGGTCAGCAGCAACTGACTGGTTTATAATATTCGACATTTCTGTACTAAAGTCGTATTAGTAATTTTGCTTATTAATGCAATAAATATCTTTAACTGTGGCATTCTATCTTGGCTATATGTACGTATAGTTAGAAGCCGTTAGATAAAGCCGGTGCACCTGTTCTAGGTGTCTTTATTGGAATCTCTCGGATTCAATCTAGCTAATCCTTGATAGTTTCTATGAAAAAATGAGTTATCAAACTCCTAGAGCTAAATCAATAAAGCTTATCTCAGCAGTTTGATCTATATAACTATCCATGCGTTCGTTGAGATGTGGAAGTATTTAAACATTACGGTTTTTATTTTATGATGATTAATGAATGAATATGTGTTGTTAATTTTAATATTTTTATTTCATTTTACGAAAAAGAGCTTTTTAATTTGTTTATTTTTCAAATAACAATTGTTTTGTAACTAACATTTGATAGATTGATCTTATTTATTAATTAATGCCTTTTTAAATACTAATTTTATAGCTTTGAAATTATTCAAAAATCATGTAAACAGTTACGTGGAGGTTCCATTCAAGACATACTATGTTACCAGTCTATTATGTCTCATACTTACAGGCGTACCATCTTACCTCGCTCGCAGTTTGAGTAGCCCACTTCAGTGATATTACCCTGCACCTGTATTGGTTATGCGTCAGACGAGTGAACCCGTTGACGCGAAATAAGTTCGTTCCTCCATCGAGTTCAAATGACTCCTCTCATATTCATCAAGCTGCATTCATACGGTTTACTTGCGAGACATCAAAGTTGTAAAATGCGTATACCTTATAGGGGTATGTTTTTTGAGTTTTGAATGATGCATTCGAAACATTGCTGTTAGACGCAGGAGTGTGTAAGGTAAATGTCACATACCTAAATAGTTAATAGGTGCTCATTTTTTTATCTTCTAGCCTTTCGTACACGTACTCAGAGAGTTTTTATTTGTTAGTCTTCATCAGAGATAGATACGACCGTCGACCCCTTGTTTCTACGTTCACAATCACACTTCAATAAATTATATTATAGTCGGCAATAAGCCTTAGTACCTACGTACATACGAGAGTTTATACCAAACTCAAATAGAATTTTTTTAAGATAAATAAACCACGAGAATGTTTTTTGATCATTCAAATTCATTGAAACAACATTCTATCAATTTTTAAACGTTATTATGTTTCGATATTCACATTATCATTTTCAAATAGGAAACATATTCGAATTTATGCTATTAATGTACCATACAATAATCGAAATAAAATTACTCCCCTGTTACAAACTCAATTTTAATTAATATAATATTAATCTATGTTAATAAACCGTTAGGCGTCGTGTGATAATGAAATAGTATTTTGGTAAAAGCAAATATCATACAGACGGCGATGAAATTTAATTTCGTAATTTCAAATTATAGGATTGTGGCTGTTGTTATTGGAAGCTAATTTACTCTATTCGATATAAAATGAAGACGTATTTTGGTATTCATTAAATATTACCTTATTGTATTATTTATACTAATGATATTTTTAAATTATTTATAGCTACAATAACATGTTGCTCTAGATATTCTTTTCAATTTTATTAAAAAGGCTGTGTCTTTTATTTTTTTTAAAGCAACATGATTATAAATATAGAAGGTTATGACTTTATCACGGCTGTGGATCTTAAATAATTAAGTCCCGGTTACAAAACAAAAATTATATTTTTTTTTCGTGGCAAGCATCAAACTCAAATCACGATCAATCAATGCGATGCCATGCAAATGCTTCTATAATGTACGTCGTCAAGTTGATAACAATAAATATTAAATAAGTATAATATAGTATATTGTATCCTTACTATAGATAAACATCAATCGTAGGTACTACATACATAGAAAATAACATTCGCAGACCTCCAACCTAAGCCTCAGATTTATGTCAGCTATTCACCTTGCCTGGCATTTTTATGATTTTTAGAAAGGCTACAATAATTTACCTCTTTCATTCATTATTTCTATAAACAGGTTAGAACTGTATCGCATGCAACTTGCATGTGCAGGTCGAATAAAATTGAATCTAGTCGAGTTAAAGGTAAAAAATGTATATGATTGCATGAGCCAAGCCGTTTCACACCCCTGGGCGATACAGAAATATTTTTCCATTAAACTAACCCTGTTTGTCGCACGCGAACTAACGCAGTTTAAAATTTAGTTAAAACGCGATTTGCGAGCGTAACAGCCTTGAATATTATGTGTAGATAAAGTACTTTTGTTGGATATTTTAGAAAAAATCCACATTATTTGTAAAGCTAGTTGAAAAGCTAAAATTCTACATACTGCTTTTTTAGTTGAGTTGCATGTTTCAACACAAATTAGGTCACGTTAACGCCTTCATAATATAGTTAGTACACTTTCGCAGAATATTGGTAGCTTGTTTTCAGTATGTTGTCATATTTTGTATGATGTATAAGGTTGGCAGAAAAGGTTTTTATTAATAAAGGTACTCAAAATTGTCTTAACATCGACCTCAATGCCATTGAATCCGTTAGATACAATTTTACTCTTATCTTTTATTTATGAAAGGATGAAACCATTTATTTTTTAAACTTGAAGCACAATCTTAGAAAGAAATTAAATAAATACGCTACGATTTTCGGAACTTTCCGTCGTTTTTGGGAACGTCGATTAATAAAACAAGATAATTATTGGGTTCTAATTGCTCACACCTCACACACAAAATAATCTAAGCCTTTATGTTTGAACTTATATTAATAATTCTCCGATAATTTTCTTATAAAGTAATTACTTTCAAATCAACGCCGTTAATATAAATTGTCACGAAGTAACTCCAATAAACACTTACCCGTTCTCGATTGAGTTCAAAATGACGCTACTAACTTTGACTTAACGCGAGTTTTATGTGAATTATTCGAAACAACTGCGATAATTACTTTCTAACATTAACCACGGATAATTACAAATATAAATTAAGGTTATTGTCATTTTCGGCGAACAATATTCGTGAATTCTCGCCCATTTCCCGGGATTACTATGGGTATTGGAATTTTTGTCTAGTTTCCCTTTTTTTAGGATATTTTGTGGAACAAACTGGAATAACGTCGGATTACTGGTGTAATATTCTTTTCTTGGGACAAAATAGTACGAAGAGATATTTCACAGTTACATAATAGATACACCTTTTTTCCTGTACTTTTACAAGATGCAAGAATCAATGGTCCCATTGTTATTACACCTATTTAGTGAAAAATACTTTGTGTTAGTGAATAATATTACAAGAAATAAGTTGAAGTTTATAATATTTTAAAAAGTATACAATACAAAGGGAACGATAATAACACTGAACTCTCCCTGAAAAAGTTGCTATTATGAGGAGAATCTGAATTAGGTTAAGCTATCCTATCACGCTATACAAACTTCATGCAGTTAATTGGATTGACAAACAGTACCGTTTATTGCGGGTTTCTTCGTGATTAATAACAACATAATACTAAAAATGTTTACCGAATTGATTTCCTCTTTATCAACACAAAAAATCATGAATTATTTCAAAAATTTCCAGAGAAAATGTTGTCATTTAGACAAACAACCGCATGAAAAGCTAGACTTATATTTTAGCAATAGCAGAAACAAACAAAATGCTCCCGTACAATTAATAGGCAATTTAAAAGGTAAGTTATTGGCGGCGGGCTCTTTAGTGCATTATCGTGTCATTTGAAGTTTGCTCCATGTGCATTATCGCACACATTGAACTTCAAAAGCAAATTGCACAAGTATGCCACATTTATCCTGCTGGTTGAACGGTGAAAGCTTCCATTACGGCCCGAAATGGATATGTGCACTTAAGATGGCCGCTCATCATGTGACGCTCCTGTTTTACATCGATTACGTCAAATTATTGCTATTAACTGTTACTGATTTCGGCTGTTGGATATGTTTGTTTAAATTTACTTTAGGCATTATGTATTTTGGAGAGCTGTGGCTAATAAAATAAATTGTTATAATGACACAAATATTAACGGTTAAGATCACCTTTACTGATTAGATAATGTCTTTTAGGCGACATAACAAGACATTAGAAGAACCGATCTCAGAAAAAATGTCATTTCGTAAAAAGTATCCTCTCGATAAAAATAAAATCGAGAATGTTAGTCGAACAAAAAGACAATAAAGACGATGACTTATCTACAGAATTTTCGATTGACGGCGCGACGTTACGCGAGCAAAAGAAAACCGAAGACTACGAAGCACTTGTTATAAATTCTCCACGAGGAAATGCGATCGCAGACAAAGTGGGAAGATTCCCTGATATTCTCTACTTTTAAAAGAACTCGGAAACTATTTTAATGAAGTAAATATCAAAAAGAAATCATTATTCTCGCAAATAAATTTCTAAACTTTAATTACATATTCACAATGTTATATTTATTTCATAAAATCTTACATAATACGCTTGTTATAAATCATTATATTTTATTAACGTACTTGAAAGCATATCGAAATATTACAAAGACCCCGAATTTAAAAGAAAATTCGAGCACAAAATTCTCTGAGAGGCCTCTAGTAACTCATCAGCTTTAGGAAATATTCACAAAAGTATTTTTCATATAACAAAAATTAATTAAGAGGAATATCGAAATATTACATTGTGAGGCGTAATGAATACGAGATTTCTACAGGGAAATTACTTTCAGTTATCATGTTACCAGTAACCGTCTTAAGCATGAAGATATTTCTATTTTTATAAATAAGTAAACGTGTCTGCGAGGGTTTACTCGTGAAAAATATGATTTGATTAAAATAAAGAAGGTGAATAAAAATTCAGAAACTATGAATTATAAATACAGTTACAACCACCTACATTTACTCCTTCTATCTCATACTATTTTCTAATTCTATTGATATAGGTAATCAAAGAACTGAAGATTAGTTTGCGATATTTCTTCGAAATTTTTATCTCTCCCATAATTAATTTTTCAGTAATGAGTAGGGTAGAGATTATAGTTTGCTATAAATGTCTGTACTATCGTTATTATTTCTTATACTTTAGACCTCTAATATAACTTTATTATACGTCAGCTTTTCATGGGAAGCCTTCTTATTTTTGAATTACACATTTTTCTAAGAACCACGTAAAATATGTAAATAAAATCGTTCCAACAAATGAAACTCTCGAGCTAAAACAAAATAAACTGTATGTACACGTTTATTCATAACTCAATTTTATATTTTTCAGTTGAAGTACTCAAAGTAAAATAATTTGTTAACAAAGCAACGTGAACTCTTAACTAAGAAGTCTTGGCTTTTACTTACAAATGAATTTTGCAAAACATTTATCCCAAATACGGGGTAACTTTAGCGAGGCACCGTTTCTTGTTTCACGGTGAATGGAATAGCTCCAGCATTTCGTCTAGTATCATACTTTGACAATGTACTTTACGAAGTGTTTCGTAAACCATGGGCGAAGTCACTCTATTTAATTAAAAATCCCAAATTATTTTTGCTGAAGGTTTTCTTGGAAAAAAACCAAATGGAAAAAAACTGAGCTGTAGTATCTTTATTTCAGGATTCCATAAATGGAGAGACTATCAATTCGCTCTTTTATGTGACATCGATCACTCTGCGATCTCTCGCAAATTGCCAGAATTGTATTGTTTGAGAGTATTTTTCTGTAGTGTTCTCATTAAAGGTTGAAGCAATTGTTTAGGTTGAATATCAAGGTATAACTCGAGTTAATTGTAATACGGCTGAATGCTTTATGCGTCAATTAATATGCTTTACACATAGCATATTAATAGTACATAATAATATTATGTATTTATGCTTATTTATTTTTATTACATATTATGTAATTACTTGTGCAATTTCGTATAAATTGGCGTTGTTTGAACAAACTTATTTATATTTTATGACAGTAGCTATAAATAAAATAAATATCACAAAACATACAATTCGAATAGGTATTGGATTTTTTTGATCGCGAAAATTGTTTGCGTTTGTTTTTGCGTGTAAACAAACATATGTATAAACCCAATAAAAGTAAACGGTTCCCATTATTTACCAAAGTAATATCCTAAAAATGTATTGGTGTAATAAAAAATAGGTCATCGCTTACTTTCCTGCGGCCGTAATCTTGATAGTGAGTTGCGGGTTGGCGATAGATTAATTGGGCTCAGATACGATTCGAAGGTTTTTCAAATTGATGTACAAGCATTTATCATTCCCAAAGAGCTTTATAGGATTGCGAATACCGATACAGTGCAATTTTGTTTATGTATCGTGGTGTGGTTTGATTGAATGGTAAAAATTGCATTACGTTATAACAACAATAATTCACGCGCTAGTGATTTTGCTTTATGAATAACTAGCTTTCCGCCCGCGGCTTCGCCCGCGTTTTCAAAGAAAAACCCGTTCCCGTAGGATTTCCGGGATAAAACCTATCCTATGTCCTTTCTCGGGTATCAAAATATCTCTATACCAAATTTCATGCAAATTGGTTCAGTAGTTAAGGCGTGATTAAGTAACAGACAGACAGACAGAGTTACTTTCGCATTTATAATATTAGTATGGATGAAATGCCTAAAAATATGTTAATTAACAAGCCAACTCTGTTGTTTTATGTGTAAATTTTTGATATTCTTATAGATATTTCAGAAAATGGTTAAAAATTATGTCTTTCGAATCATGAAATTACTCATAATAATTTGCATTTAAATCTATACTTAAAAGAAAAAAAAAAAAAAAAAAAAAAAAAAAAAAAACATTTATTGATCAATTTGTGGGTTAGGTACAAACATGTAACATTTGGACCCCAAACTAGGACAGCCTGTATTTTGGGGTCCACCTTCCTTAATGACACAATAATAACAAAACTATAGCATAATATTAACTTAAATAATGATTTAGGTAATTTAGCTATTTTTTATACAGAATAAAATTTAAATTATACATTTTAACTCTAGTTTAGTAGATATACTCATATGTTGTGCGTGCGTGTTTGAATGAGTGTGCGTGTTTGTATGCATGTGTGAGCGTGTGTGTATGTATGAGTGTGCGTGTGTGTGTGTGTGTGTGAATGTATGTGTGAATGAGTGTGTAAGCGCGTGAGTGGATGTAGTGGCCATAGTGGTTGCGTTTGCTAGATTTTTATTTGAACTATGTATTGTTCAGTATCTGAATAATTCTGGGTCAGCAACCACTCTGTAACCTTCTTTTTACATTTTACTAAGGTAAGATTGTGTATAGAAAGGCTTTTATTGACCTTTTTATATAAAAATATACTCATGTATGAAGATTGGCGACGAAGGAAACCAGTACGCGGAATAAGGTTAGAGCATACAAGGTCATTTCTTCTCTTACCAGAAGAGACAGCACAAAGAGGTGTTATTTTATGTTGTCTAAGTGTTATTTGCAATATATATGTCTGCCTTACATTCAGAATTTTAGCTTCCCTATACAGCTGGTCAGTTGGATATCTAAAAGGTTTATGAAGAATGACCTTGAGAATGCCTCTTTGTGCTCTTTCTAGAATTAATAACGACGTTTTGAAAGTGCCACCCCATACCGAAATGCAATATTGGATAATTGAGTGGCAAAGAGCTTTGTAAACCATAAAGATGATTTTGTGTTCCAGTAATACCCTAAGTCTTTTAAAAATCCACGACAGTTTTCGAACTCTAGTGGTTATAAGTTCAATATGTTGCTTCCATTTACAAAGGTTATCGATTATAACTCCTAGGTATTTAATGTGTGGAACCATTTTTATAGCAGAACAATTGCATAATATATTCGAACTGAATGTATCACAGGTGTGAACTTTTAATATAAAATCATTAGGTGGTTGAGAAGAATTTGTGGAACTAAACGCAATAAAATTAGTTTTATCCAGATTTAAGGTGAGTAGACTATTTCGCAACCAATTAGAAACAGTTCTGATGCCGTTCTCCGCGTGGAAGCACGCCTCAGCCCAACTCCCTCCATGAAAGATAAGTGAAGTATCATCTGCAAAACTAATAATTGAACCATTGGCAAGATTTAAATTACAGAGAGAGTTTATATATATTAAAAAGAGAGTTGGGCCGAGCACACTTCCCTGCGGTACACCGAATAACATAGGACAGTCGTCACTAAGATGATCATTTATTTTAACACACTGAAATCTATTTTCGAGGTAGTTTTTAAAAATTTTTAACGGAACATCACGAATACCATACCTTTCCATCCTCTCCAAAAGTATCGGGACAGAAACTGTGTCGAATGCTTTTTTTAAGTCTAAAAAGATACCTAGAACCTTTTGTTTTTTATCGACATGATTACCTATTTGATTAACCAAGTGATTAACTGCATCTTCTGTGCACCTGCCCTTTCGAAAACCAAATTGGAAGTTTGAGAGTAGATTATATTTCTCCAAGAAGTTAATTAGTTGTTTATTAAGAATTTTTTCTAATATTTTCGAAAGGACAGGGAGCACAGAGATAGGTCTATAATTATTAGCATCTTTTCTGTCCCCACTCTTATAGACAGGATGGATAAGCGACTTCTTGAAAACATTAGGAAATATGCCTTTAGCTATACATGAATTGAATATATTAGTTAAATAAGGAATTATTATGTGTTTCGCCTTTTTAATGAACTTGGTTGGGATACCATCCCAACCACATGCACTGCTATCTTTTAAATTACTTATAATACCATCGATTTCCAAGTCATTTGTTTCCAAGAGAACCATAGATGTTGATTGAGTAGATTGCTGATTTTCAAGAAAATTAGTACCAAAATTATTATTATTAGAATTTTGTTTAATATTAGCAGCTAGATTTTTCCCAACCGAACCAAAGAAGTGATTAACGTTATTAATAGAAATTTTAGGATCACTGTTGCACGAGAGTAAATCAATCGGAGGTGTTTTCGTTTGTTTGCAATTTGTTATCTCTTTTAATTTATTCCATATTAACTTATTGTTGTTGCTTGCTTTTGAAAATTCCGATCGTTCATATGCTAATTTCAAATTTTTTAAAGTTTTATTACAAAAATTTCGATATCTTAAATATGTTAATTTTAGGGTCATGTTATTAGGCTGTTTTTTTAGTTTTAAATGCATGCGGTCTCGCGTACGAATACATCGTAACATTCCAATAGTTATCCAAGGTTTAATAATTTTCTGACTGCGAGAAAGAGAAATAATTTTGGTATTTATTTTTAAGGAGTTCATGATTGCAGTAGTGAGATATTCAGCAGCTAAATGGGGATTTTTTATATCGAGAATTTTATTGAGGTCTGTATTATATAAATGATTAATGGCACCTTCATAGTTAATTTTATGTATGATTTTATTTATATTGATATTTGATTTAAAATTTAGGTTAAGAAATACAACTTTGTGGTCGGTGATAAATGTGTTAAAGACGAGAGATGTGCCAGTATAATCCGATTTCATAAAAATATGGTCAAGACAATTCATGTCCCTTGTAGGAAGTAAATGAGCGGGTAAAAATCCTTGACCGTGTAAAAAATCAAGATAAGGTGAGCTATTAGGGTCGTTATTCTCTGGTTTAATATCGATGTTTATATCTCCAACTATATAGATATTTTTGAATTTATTAAGCTTGTTTAATATATTTTCAAGAGAAAGTAGAAAATTATTTATACATTTTATAGATGGAGAACGGTAAATTGATATAATTGCGGTATTACTGTACGTAACAATCAGGCATGTACCATCTAATAGTTCCATCTCGTCCACATTACAAATCAAATTATTTAAACAGTACACAACAATACCATCATTTTGGTTACGGGTTTTTTTAGTCCAAAAAGAATTGTAGTTATTCAATAAAGGAGGAATTTTGTATTGATCCAACCAGCATTCCGTTAGAGTAATAAACATCGGTTCCAAGTTACATCGTTTCAAAAATAGTTCAAATTCATTAAAATTTTTATAAACACTTCTTATATTTAAAGTAATAATGAAGTTCGTAGTATCTTTGTTTGTCAGATAAAGGTGTGACTCATCGGGATTGCATGTGAACGATTGTGTCTTGGAGTAGTTGTCTATTTCAACCGATATTTTATTTAATAAGACATTA
Source organism: Colias behrii (assembly GCA_029959065.1). Lineage (NCBI taxonomy): Eukaryota > Metazoa > Arthropoda > Insecta > Lepidoptera > Pieridae > Colias > Colias behrii. The sequence continues at coordinate 6,117,610 of JARWMC010000013.1, forward strand.
TCCATAATTTTTTATAATATGTTAGGGTTAGAGTGTTATAGGCACATGATGCCATTTTCACGTATTTAGTTTGTAAGTTTAATTTAGAGCAAACACATATTTCTAACGCATAAATTATATCTATATAATAAGAAGGCTTCTGATAGGTCATTTTTGATGCTTTGGGTAATTGAGTGTATTGGGTTTTGATGTGAATTGAGGTGTTTAAATGATGTATATGTAAGGATGTTTTTATTTGTATGCAAATTAAAAGATTGTACTTTGATGTGAGTGTGTAAGTTTTGTAATTGTTGTAAGATATGTAACTTGAGTATATTTGCAGAAATGAGTATTTAAAGATTATATTAATTGAAAGTATTATAAAATTATATAAGAAAAAAATTAAAAATAATTTTAGCTTAACATCTAGTCACTTTTTTAGTTTGAGTTGATTCAATTGATCTTCGCTTTTAATCAAAATATACGATGCCCCTTCCTTCTTCCGGAGGTAGACCCTGTCATTGCTCATCCAACAAAATAGATATTCCTCTGACTTTGCGAATTCCCTTGCTAGATAAAACAGTCGTCTATCTTTAGGGGTAAGATATTCGGAGATGTACAATGGTTTTGATTGACCTTTAATGCCCAAATTATTGCTGTTTAATTTTTGTGATGGGTTATTTCTATTAAATTTCTTGATGGCGTCTATAACAGTGTTTCTAGTTAATGTATTAGAAAATTCAACAATCATAGTTGAGTCAGTGGAGTCTTTCTTGCTCGGCAGACGAAAGGCGTCACGTATATTCTTTTGTTCGTCCTCTAGTCCAAGATAACATAACAAATTGGATGCCAGCAAGAACAAATCTTTTTTCTTTTCATTGATCTGTTTGGGTAGTTTGCGTATTTCTAAACTAGTTTTACGTGAAATTCTCTGCAGTAAATCTACATTTTCCTCTAATAAACTAATTTTAAAGTTGACATTTTTAAATTCACTTTTTATTGATTCAATTTTCGATTGTAATTCATTTATTTGTTCGTTCGTAAAATTCAACGACGTTTCTATGTCTTTATTTGTGCGCTGGACATTAGTCATTTTGGTGTCCATTAAAGAAATACGCTTTTCAATAGCCTCCAAGCGACTATTCTGCCTATCGGATAAGTCGGAGAATAATTTCGTAAGCATATCTCGCATCTCGGTTTTAAAATTTAACATTTCATCAGACTTGTCGTCCGATAATCTACGCCTTTTCTCGCTTCTAAAAGTTACATTACTATCATCATCGCCTCCCGTAGTGCAAAGTTGTGAGTCAGATAATGTTCTAAAACTTGACGGTGGTGATCGATGCATTTTTTTTTATAGAGGGTAGATATAAAAAGACGTATGAATAACTTCTTGACAGTAGGATGGCGGGCTTTACGCATGCGCGTTCGATAGATCGTTGTCAAGCGGTGAATGAAATCCGATGATGACTCAGTAGCGGTACAAGGTGCGGAGTGTGAGAGGGATAGCGACTAGCGTATATAAAGTTTTACTCACGATATTTCTTGTGAAGTACCAGGAGACTAGGATCCGCAAAGAGCTCAGTTTATGAACGTAGTACAGCGCGTTTGAATCTCCTATCGCTTGCTGCTATCCTATTATTATCGGCGTAATTTTTATGTTTAAATGAATTTAATTTACAATAAAAATCCAGCAACAAAAAACACGACTGTCGTGAATCGATCCAAGAGGGGAAGGGACTTAATATTATAAAGACGAAGAGTTTTTTTTTGTTTGAACCCGCTAATCTCGGGAACTGCTGGTCCGATTTGAAAAATTATTTCGGTGTTAGATAGCCCATTTATCGAGGAAGGTTATAGACATACATATATCATCTCGCTAAGACCGACAGGAGCGGAGCACAGCTAGTTATAGATATTTCGCATTTTAGTACACATATTCTATATCAAATTTAATTAAATTGTTAAATGTATAGCCGATGACAATAGAAGCATGATTACATTGTACCTGGTTCTACTAAAGAATAAAAAGAAACCCCACAAAAATATAACGTCATCCAATTTCCAGAGTAATTCAAATTTTCCCATTTTCGCAACGAAGGACACCTTATAAGAAACGAAAGAGTTCACAAGAAGTCGTATTTACGATAACGAAATTAAAATAGCCTACAGCCAAGATCCGCACATTATTCGTGAAAGTGAAAAAAGAGACATTTAAGAAAATTATTTGCCTGACGCGAGCATTTCTGGTGGCTCGCCGCAATTTATTCCTCTCACAAACACGAGCCGCGCTGATTCAATATTGACACAGTCTGAAGACCGTACCTAGGCTATTCCCTGGTGCTCTAGATAAAGTCTAACTTCTACGATGCGAGTTTGTAGCAACTTTTTAAGTTGCCAACCGCAAAGTGCTCTAACAATTGTTTGTTCGGATCCATCTGTAATTTAGCGACGAGTTATCGACGCTACATCAGTATTAATCGAGGGCAATCGAGGCAAGTGTACGAATTCGACAAATTGATTAGTCCCGTCGCCGTATCTGATCGTCGCCGGTACCCGAATGGATCCTATCTGTCAAAGTCAATGTTAATCCGCTCTTAATGAGTTCAAAAGCTGCAATTGTAAGTCGGCTTACGGTGACCCTCGGCTCAGCAATGAAACGCTGTCCCAATTTTTTTGATTGAACGTGTTTGCTTTCATCATCAGCAGTCATCAAACATTATATTATTATGTACTTAGTGGTGGAAATAGGTCTGGTAAGTGGTATAGAGTGGTGAAACGGTAATAGATGGTAAATAAGACACAATTGTCAGTAATCTCGCAATGTTATGTGTCTCAACTTACTATGAGCTGTTTTGAACTATTTGCGTATAATATATTGGTCGATTTGGTGGGGCACTGCCGTGCCTCCAGATTTAAGCTGGTATACATTTATATATAAATCCTTAATTTTAAAGTAGTGAATGCCTAAGATTTAGTAAGCACTATATGGTTTTTATCTTAAAGATAGAAATATCAATGAAAGTTTTGTCTTATTATTCTAAGTTTAGATTCGCTCCTTCAGCCTAGGAATCTAATGAAAAAACGTTAAATTTCATTGCATGGTAATAGGAGACCATATTAAAATAGTTCACAAAGAAAGCGGATTAAACATGGAATCAGGCCGGGTGCTCATATTAAAATTTTCATTTAATTCAGTCGTGGCCCCTCTCCCATATCTTATTGATAGCTAAAATGCTTGAAACACGACAGTGGTAATGAATTTCTTACCAGCGAAATAAGAATGTGTCTGTAACAAGCGGAAAGTGCATTAATCATAAGCAAGGGAGGACAAAGGACGTTTTTTACTCAGAATACCCTTCAACGAGGGTTCCGTGCTCTTTTCCACATTTGTCACCTTTTGTTGGCGGGAAATTCTTCCGCGGACGCATTATCCATTCGAATGGTGAAAACATGTTGATGAATTAGGGGAACTGATTGTTGCCTATTATTTTTAGAAAAATTTGAAATATTGGTTCTTTTGATTACAATTTTATGAATATCGATCGTTTTTCCTACAATAATACTCCAAGCGGCCAAATAGCTAAGTTTTCAATTCAAAATATTAAAGAAGGTCATAATTTATAACTATGATCTATAAAGACGACGATAAAGACGATTTTTGGGAACCCATAATTAACATAATGTTGCATTAATTACTTTGCTGTCTCGTCTATATTATCTAGTATCGATTTCTACAATATTTATACTCCTAATCTGTATTCCACTGCGTAATGAAGCTAAAATATTAATTATTTAATCAAAGACGTGTTTAAGCCTAATTGATTACCATGTTAATTAAGACGACTATAGTATTCAGTAGTATATAGCTGGTTTAAAGCCGGCTACTCACGTACCTGCCGCAGGGGCAATTTTGGAACAATCTCGGTTCCACGGCGGTCGGAGCAATTTCAGCTGTTCTCTAAATTGCCCCAGCTTGCCTTTGCACATCACAATTATTAAGGAGCCAATTAAGGGTGCAATTCCAATATTGCCCCTGCTGCAGGTAGGTGAGTAGCCGGTTTAATTAGCAAAGAATATGGGATCTTGCCAACAGAGTAAATGAAAAGAAAATCTGACCTTGTCATATGTTAATTGCACTTCGAGAAATTGTAGAGTTGCACTTATTATTGTTTTCTCTGCATATAAAATGTCTCATCAAAATTAAAAACTAGTGGTAACTTTTGAGATTATTGTTTTAATTAAGGTAAAGCATAGTGGGAGAATGGTTCTAATGATAGTAAACTTATTTTTTATTATATCTACATCAAATGAAAGGCGATATAAAAATCGTTTTTATGTAGGTATTTAATATGTTAAAATTTTGATGAACTTTAGATTAAGAAGTACCGTTAGATTTGCCTTAATTTTTTGAGTCACAACAGTAAATCGATAAAAAATAGCATGCTTCAATACAACAAAAAACATTGGTAATTTTTTAGTGCTACATCGTCTGTTTATTATCCTCTGTAGAGGCATACAAAGGCAATACTGTATTTTTTTTAAATTATGAATTGAATGTTGGTTCGTTTGTTCTTTATTTATAATGATATTATAAATTAACATAAATGTGTTAAGTTTTTTGATCCTAAACACATTCTACAAATAATATAAAACTTCTTGAAACCGATGTAATAGTGTTTTCCAAATATTTCGCCGGTCTAAATAAAACAAATGCAACCTTTTCGCATTAAACTTGTAAGGAGACAAAATAAGTCGCTGCGTATCGGAAAGATGGCTTTACGGATTTTGTACATTGTTTATCTCTTGTCTTGACGGTTGAACAGAATTGTAGGTGTGATTTAGAGGAACCCTTTTCACCTTGAACGTTTCACTAGGAATTGTTTACATAAATTTTTCGCGCGCTTTTTTGTTTTGCTAAAGTTGTAAATGATAGATATATGCGCGTCAGTGTATTGATCTGTGAATATTGGTAGTGGAGATAAAAATGTTTGTTTCTTATAATACATAGTTTATTTTATTCTTGAAGCAATGATATTAATACCGATTTTATTATAGAAACGTAAGTTTATTGTCACATATTTAATATATAAGTATGTATAATGTATATATTATGTAGAGTAAGTATTAAAAGTTTAATTTTTTTCATTATATGATGAAATCTATATTCCATAGTGACCTTTTCTTTCAATTATAGTATAATTTTATTTAATTTAAATTAACGTCTGCATAGTAGATTGACATATAAATAGACGAAGAGACAGATACGAGTAGGTGGACAGATGGATAGAATAAATATAGACAGGGCATCATATAAAATTATAGGTCGCAATTTAAATATCTATGTAACCTTAAAAAATATTGTGTAAGATTTTACCATAAAGAAGAATTGAGATTTACGATTGGACAAAGTATTTTCGCCCATGAGTTCCAACTCTCTATATAACTGCTCCATTCTTACTATACGATCCAATACAAACTAGATATATATTTCAAGCGCGCCAATGTCATCAAACTTTGAAGGGAATAAAAAGAAAGTCAATGATTGCACTACTTGAAAATTCAAAAGCAATAGTTATTCGTTTGCTTTCAGTACGCAATAAATTTTTAAGAGTTTCGAAAGATATAGTTTGCGGGAAATCGAGAGAATATTGAAAACGGAAAAGTAATGGAACAAGCAGTCGCCAATTCGTCGAATTTTCAACGTATTTTACTGCGAAACTTCGTCTACTATAAATTCATGTTTGCATACATAAATATTATATGTCGTCGATCATATTAGATTTTAACATTATGTAATAAGTAGCTTTATGCAATTTCGAATTTATGTCCTTGACTTTAATACATTTTCATTTCTACGAATACTAGAATATGTTTGTATCATTTCGGAGTACAGATATTGTGTTGTGGTGTATTTATTGAATTTGATATTTATATGGAATTATATGTTCGATAAACATTAGGATAAATATTTGTATAGCTTTTATCAAACGAATCATCCGTCCATAAACATTGTAATCTAGTTGTGCTACAAATACATTGATCTTACAAAGTTTGTTATAGGTAACATTACCGATAACCAGTGTAACAAAATTAAACATTAATTAATGACAAGGATTTATAATAATTAGACCGTCTCCTTGGTACAGTGGTTGACGCGTGAGCGTAGCACCGAGGGGTCCTGGGTTCGATTCCCGGTGGAGACGAAGAAAAAAAAATGTCTCGGTCTGGTAGGACACAGAAGGCTGATCACCTACTTGTCCCTAAAGAAAATCGATCAGTGAAACAGATGTATAATGCATCTGCCCCTTACCCCACTAGGGGACATGGGACTTCACTTTAATGACAAGGTGTTGTTCGATAATTTTGAAGCATCCTTAATTTTACAGCCAATCAGAATGATTTTGAGGCAGTGTCAATAATGCGAAATCCAGTTTAATAATGAGACAGTGACAAAATACAAAGAGGTCTCAAAAGCCACTCCGGGTATGCGACAGGCGAAGTTTTTACCAGAAAATTTTGCACATAAATTACGTCACATACGCTCTCATCCGCCATTATTTGGTCTCACTGAAGTTTTCGCTTGCGTATACTTTTTACAACGTTTGCAAGTGGCCTATAATTTTTCTTTAGCTATCTTGATGTCGTTTTGTAAATCTTAATAAATTAGCTAAATGTTATAAGACGTAAAAGTTTTTATTTTTATTTTGCTCTCCTTAATCTTGAGTGAATTAGGTTGTCGTATTTCGTAAATGTATAATGAAACGCAAATAAAGATTCATAATGAAGATACTTAAGTTCATTATAATATTTGTCCTTTCAACTAAATTTCGTATAAGTTAGTGCTTTTTCTGACATTATGTATTGTTTTAACTCAGAGATTCAAGCTCTACCTAGAGAGTACAAGTGATGTTCTAAATCCTAAATATCTTCATTGTGACATTGTTCATGTTGGGAATATTAAGTTAATATATTTTTGTACTTGCTTCGTGGTAATTTACTTAATTTATACACGGAAGTATATTTCAGATTGAAATTTACATATATGTACATAATATAATAATAAACATCGATTATGTAAGTTTGCGTAATGTGATACTTATATACTAAATTATAAGAAATAACACGCGAGGTCGGTTTAAATATTAGTTTGAATGTTATAAGAATGTACTGCGATTCTACACAGCTACCTAATTGATTAACAAATCGCAGCTAGTCAACGACTATTAGCAAAGTGAAGGTAGTTGGGTCGAACGTCGTATAAACAACGTCCGAGCCCCTAGGCACGATTCGTACGAATGCGCCACGAGTCAAAGGAAAGCGGCAATTTATAGTATTCGACAGCTAAGCATGTTCTGACAGGTGACAGTGACAGCTATATTGACAACTATTCATCCACAAAAATATTAAATCAAAAGTTACGTCTAACAAAATATATATTTTTGACGTGAAACTTCTTTTGGGGCGTTGAGAGTAAAATTTCAAGGTCGCGTCATGGCAATACCGTCACATCATTGAGTAGGTACGGCCACGATTTTGGTATCTTTGAATCGTGCCAAAGAAATTTATTTCGCTTCTGCCACGTGTGCTCGGCACACAAGCTCTTTTTTTACTTTAGTTCAGTTTTTAATGGTAAATGTAGGGTAATAAGTCATGTTGTTTTTCAAACATTCAAATTGGGAATTATTGCCTGATAGAGATAAATGCAAAAGCTGTTCGCTGTTACGAAAATTCTCGAGTCACGCGGTCACAAGAAATAAACTACGTAAAGTAAGTTGTGTTTACAATAAAATCTCGCGCAAAACGGACACACCTCGAGGGTCTGCGAAGTCTTAACGAGGAAATAGTGGTTGTAAATCACGGGAAATTCGTTCTTATTGAATTTTCCTTTTGTCGGTGTACGAAGCCACCTTTTTGTTCCAAATGGTCGCCTTCAGATACGTTAATTACTTTTTTATTCACTTAACTGTGTATGGACATTGAAAAACGATTCGTGCCCCAATACAACCCGACGCGTATGTTAAACTCATTACATATGAGAAATATAACGGGGAGTGATTAAAATGTCTCAAATGTTTTAAGAGATTAAAAGCGAGACGTACGTATTCGATTTACGCATAAATTACAAAGCGCACACGCTGTACGTAGTTTAAAAGTATTACTCTTTTAATAACATTTTAAGGAGGCAGACTGGCGGAATAGAAGTGAAATAATGAGGTGAGAATTTAGCATAGCAGTTTGAGTTGGTGGTAGGTGCGCCGGCCATGCGGCACGTTGGTTGCTTTTGAGGAGCGGTCGACCGTATTCCAGCTAGAGTCGGGCGGAAAATATTATGATAACGTCACCTCCAGTGCGCTCGCTGCAAGTAACGAGCGAACAAATTATAAAAAAATAGCATTTTGCTTAAAAACCAGAAAGTTAAAATTCCTGAAACACTTTAAAACGTGCAATAATGTCGGCTCTTTCATTCGCTGCGATAGCGTCGTTAAAATTTGTTAATGGTTTGAATTACTTTTGCATTATGTAATGTATGTGTGGCTATCCAGTTAAGGTTTTTGTGAAGAATATATTACCTTGTATACTTTCAGCATTTATGAAGTATTCCATGTACTTACTACTTATCTTCGTACATATTACACGTTGCCTGGTAGAGATTGCTGCTTAGCAATAAGGCCGCCTCTTGTACAAACTATGCATTTCTTTTGTATTATTGTTATTTTTTTGTCATAATTCAGTTTGTGTAATAAAGTGTTATAAATAAGTTTGTGTGTACTATCTTATGAAATTCAAACCTTTGTAGAAATGAATATAAACTTTCGAACTATATAAACTTATAAAATTCTGCTTCACCGCTATTCAAGTTGTTCACGTTGTGAAAATTCTAAGTTAAATTTGGTTTACGTTGATATTTGTATTTCCATACAAGTAAATATCATTTTAAATAAAATACTGTCTCATAAATTTAATATATGATTTTCATAAGGATAAAAGTCGAGTAGACGTTTCATGAGCACTTGTAAATCTGAAATATATCTCTAGACGATTCGCTACTTGGCAAGAGCCCTTAAGAATACTTATTTAAGTTTTTCAGTACTTGGGAAAAGCAAGCGGGTCTATTAGACTGTATCCCACAAATGAGCGTTGTCTAGCTCTCTAGAGGCAATACTTGACTATTTTTATTAACGGTAAAATTATATGAGTTTCATGGTTTCTTATTTCTTACGTAAACACACTTAAATTTAAAAGAAATAACGAATTTATATTTTATTTCATGCATGATAAAACGTGTGTAATATTTTAATGATATCTACGCTTTTCACGTCGCCGAATTGTATGTTTCGGGTAGTTTTATGTTTTTATCAGCATTTACATATTATATTGGAATATATTATATACCTGCTAATATTACCCTTCGGTGTGAACTATTAGTTACTAATTTAATCAGTAATTTTAAGCAGACACGTGTATTTATTAATGAATAAAGTTTCATATTGAGAAAAATCTGATGAATTTTAAATGAAATTGTACAAAATAAAACCAAAACGACAATATAATCTGGGAAGAGGTATTTCATTTTTATTAAGTATTGTCCAACAATGTCCTAGGTTGCCAGAGTTTACCACGATATATTGTCTTGCCATAAATAAAACAAAGCCGAGATCATAACTCAAATTCTCGCTGTGACAGCTGAAAAATAAAATGTATTTATTATAACGCGATCGGAAACGAAAAACGCTGAATGTTCCATACATTGAGTCTGATCTGTATACAAGTGGATATGGCCGTATAAATCTTAGCGGGAAAGTACGACAGTTCAGTATCTGTTGCGACATATTTGGCAAGGCTGAAGCAGTCGGACTAGCAGCCAACTGTGACAATGCTTTCCACGTATGTTGTATACGTTCGGATAACTTAAAAGCTTAGTACTTTACAAGATTTATACTCGACATCTGTATTAGCTGACGTACGAACGGATTTAGTTCGCAAATGGTTCATATACAATGCTGCGGTTATCGCATTTGATACTTTCGACCTCTCGGCCTATTCTGTCGCGTATATTGTAACCGATGTATTGCGGTTATGGTACTGATGCTATTCTTGGGTTACATGCACTTTCGGCAGCTTATATACATTAAGTTTTTGTTTTGTTTACAAATATAATATTTTGTTAGCTTCAAAATATCAGAATATTCGACCTCTGATTACTCTAAAGGCAAGGTAAAGGCTAAAGCTAACTTATAAAAAAAGAGTTGTAAATAAATTTTGAGTCAAATGAATTCAACATTTTTGGTACTCTATTAGAAGTCTCAGTGATATAAACATTACACTAACTAGGTGAAAAGCATTCGAAAAGAAGTCACGAACAATGATAGCCATTTGCGATGATCGCTCAAAAGCCAGTACCTCTACCATGAGTTGACATAGTTAAATCGTCTGACGTAACTACAATAGTAAACGTGAATAGTTCACGAGATTATTTTCCGTGAATGACGTATCTATCATCGAATAGTTATAAACTATGACATATGTCAAAATTAGAACTCATGGTGCAAAAATTGTATGGTTACTACAGCGAGTGTAGTATAGTTTACTATACGTTATCTACTGTAGTATACTATAATGCACCTCATGGTAGGCTTTTTAGTTCCGCTGCGGCACACTAGGGGCGCTGTACGAAATTTCATACAAACCGCTTACTACAATCGCTAGCGAGTATCGTGTGCGTAAACTCATGGTAGACCTACTGTACAGATAGCCGGGAATCGTTTTTACCAGACACAAAACAATCAAAAAGCACACGCGAACCAGCAATCATGGCTATTCATGATCCTGTCTCAATGCAAACATAATTGTTCACACGAAAAATGTTACTTAATGTGAAAAACCCGGTACCGACGAGCGTTTTTTGATTACTTTTAGTAATTGCTATCAATGCGGGAGAAAATACGTTTTAGTTTTTGTATCGAATAAATTTGTTCCCTGATAATGCTGTCCTTAATTAAAAGACAGCAAATGAAAAATACATAGGTATGTCCCTCATATTATTTGAGAAATGACCTCTAGTTTGAAGTAGTGTTAAGTGTTAACGTATGTATCATCATATCAACAAAGTATAAACTATCACATACCAAATTATAGGATTTACATGTGTGTTTGTCCATTATAAGAGAGATTTTAACAGTAATTCTTAAAGCTCTTATAAAAACAAATGCCCGAGGCAACGGAATATGAATTGACATACGGGACCTCAGTATTGCTCAGTCTATTTACTGAATATGTTCACCGTATGTCAACTATGGGTCAATGATTGAATGGCTCCGTTTACTTAACGGAGTACGCACTAAATTCAATGACCGATTACACAAATGGCAGCGACATTATATTAACCGTGTTTAAAGAAAGTATTTAGTAAGTCAGCCACATCATGGGGTCGGGAAAATAAGCACGTCCCAAACTTTACCTATTTCTTTGTTTTGTTTAATAAAACTGCGCGTAAAACACAAAAGTTTTAGCAAGACGATACTTTCGTTTATTTGCAATTTTGTTATGTTGATTTTGTTTACATTTCATATCGCGTAGCGGAAAAATATTATCGTAGCTGAAATGACACTAAAGATTCGAATGACTCCTAAAAAGGAAGTCGAAATTCGTTTGCTTTCGTTTTCTTTATAACGTTTTTAAGATGTTTTTATTAGCTTCTATCTCATCAAATATATTCGTTTTAATATCCGTTATGTTCCAATGTTATACAATATGAGCAGTTTTATATACCTGAGTAAATGAAGGTACTTAAAATTTATATTTAGACCATTTCTGACAAAGCTATGAAACTCTTCTTCAAACTAATACAAACATCAAAAACTTTTATGTAACTGAGATACGTATTCCAGAACAATCTGTAAATATTTACTTCTACTTGTGTACACAAATAATAATTTTATTTGGAAGTTTTGCAAGTCACATAGGTACGTTGCTACCTAGTAAGGGTAATAAAGCAATTTATTTGACGTGGCTCCGAGCAGCGGCCCGGCACCGTCATGAATATCAACGAGACTGACATCGGTTCCTTTATGCAAAACTTGAGCGACAAACTTACAACTTGGCTGAAGATACAGCGAATTAAAAACGCGATCGAGCGGCAAGTGGGCTTGTTCCGTATAATTCCACCGTATTGTTTTAGTTTCCAGTTCTATTCTGTTCGATGTTACTTTTCTTAATTTTTTAGAATAATTCTTTGTTATTTTTATTGTTGTAATTTTATTTAGTTTCTATGTTTAGAATTTTAACATTAAATAAACATATATCAATGTCGTGTAAGAAGTTAAGATTTTGATATACAACTAATAAAATAATTCTAATATCATTAGTTTCATGTACAAAGTGTACCTATAGTCAGGATACATTTAATATTTTAACTTTTAATTAATACGCTTGTAAGTCTTTTTGAACATTGTGATTTTACTTACATTTGTATTTAAAAACTGAATGTCAGAAATTGCATAATAAATCTAAATTTCTTCAACATTTTCTTCAGTGAATAAGGATCTCTAAAAAGTTCAATCTTATTGATAAGAGTTGTGCGTGACCGTCATTTTAATCTGGACGATAAAACGCATTATAAATTATAATTGAAAATCTTATAATGAAAACTTAAAAGCTTTAAGTCTTATTTGTGTGCTTCATTTTTATTTAACCAAACTAAGTACCTTTACCCTTTTAGTATGGACATTTTGGTAGATAGCTATAGTTTATTTTTAAAAGTACATAAGTAACATGTTTAATAATAAGTTTAATTACTAAAATATAATAGTTTGTATTTATATTCTACAAGAGCATAAACTATCCACTTTATCCACGTAGCTCCGCTCGATATATAGCTGTGATATATAGCCTAGCCTTCCTCGATGAATGGGCTATCTAACACCGAAATAATTTTTGAAATCGGACCAGTAGTTCCTGAGATTAGCGTGTTCAAACAAACAAACTCTTCTGCTTTATAATATTATTATAGATGAAGAAATGTAGATTGTACCATACTATTCGTCCAGAAGTCCAAAATTTAATGACTTAATGTTCTAATAATGTATATTTTCTAGGTATATTTATAACTTAATTAAGTTATTTATAGGGACGAATAAATTACACAACAATATAATATTTGTTCATGTTCACGTGATACCGACCGATTTAATTACATGGAATTTATGGAAATAATTAATAGGATTTGATTTTCATAAATATCCCAAAACATTCTTAGCATTAAAACATTTATAAAGATTAAGGTAAGTTTTTATTTCGGACCTACATTGTACATCTAAACATCAATTTAGAGTTTTTAAAATAAGCTTCCGTTATAAATGGACTTAGTGGAGTTGGATTCTATCAATCTATATGAATGAAATATCATTACAATTAATACAATACAATTAGACAAATACGTAGGTACATAGATTAAACTAATGGGTGTATACTATATTATATGTATTTAATATTTAAGTTTATATCAATTTAGATTTTATAGCTTCATATTTCACTTACTCTACCTATGATTATCTGATGAATAAAACTTTCATAAGTACCTAGTAGGTAATTAATTAAAATCCACATAATATTTTATAAACACTGGACCTAAAAAATGATATTGGGGAAGCATATCGCAAACTTATAATACGTGGAAGCTTACGTTTAATATAAGGAAGATAAATTGAATACACATTAGACCCTGACAGGCGATGAACAGGCGTATCCACAAATAGCTTCGGATTTTGCTTTTAGCTTAGTTATCAAGTCGAAACACGCAAACCGACAATCACGGCGGGTCCGATGAATGCACATCAAAATGTTTTAGCACTTCAAAATACAACTTCCGTGCTTCCCGAAACTAAAAAGTCGTTTACCGTTGATATTTTCGTAGAAGTGAACAATTGCGATCGTAATTGAGATTGCCTTTGTCTAATGAGTGTGTTACAATTTAAGTTTGCAAATGACTTTATTTGTTGGTAACTTTCAAAGCACATGTGATGAGGTAAATTTTGCATAAAACGATGTGTAGTGTAGGAATTAAGAATATAAAAACTCTTTTAGATAAATATTTGCAATCTTTTTTACAAAACGCAATTATTACATATATTGCTTCATTGCAAACTATTTGAACGAATGGATATTGGATTAAAATATAACATTCAAATAACTCCTTTTATATTTTTTTTTGTATCATATACTAGTTGTGCTCCGCGGTTTTACCCGCAGTGCTCTGCTCCTGTTGGTCACAACGAGATGATATATAGCCTATAGCCTTCCTCGATAAATGGACTATCTAACACCGAAAGAATTTTTCAAATCTGACCAGTAGTTCCCGAGATTAGCGCGTTCAAACAAACCAACTCTTCAGCTTTATTCAGCTAAAAATATAAGTATAGATTCTATGATATAAGCATAATATTATCAGTTAGGTATCACATACATATATAGGATATATTATACATTATACAATACAAACATATACAGCTGCTCAGTCCCACCGGTAAGTTAAACATGTTGGGTCTTTCTCTAGAGTATTCCGTTTTAATATACCCAATTCAACACTATCTCAATAGTGCCGCAAAGGACGATATTGTTTTATCTTTGTTGTTCGATATCGTCTCCGATTAGTAGTACTGGGAGGTAAATAAATATCACATAGTATCACCGGTGGGAAAATGCAGTACGAGCAATGTCAATAAGTCATTGCAGTGTTGTAAGTTTTATAAAATATTCAAAAGAGAATAAATGTTCCAATTAAATTGCAAAAAAATAACAATAGAGCACTATCGCTCCGAGATGCGCAAAAATGCTTACTTGTTGTAAATTAAAATTATGTGCTAGAGAAACTTTTAAAGTTGAAATACAAAAAAAAAATCTACCTATATGCCGATTTATAACTGGAACATTATTTTACTTTGGTCCTGGTACCATTACCTGTTATCATATCATAACTTCAAGTTTTCTTAAAACATAGTCCGAGAGCCAGCTTCTGACTTCATCAAAGATAATTGGTAAATAAATTAAAATTAATGGCATGGAATCGGTTTCACGTGGATTAAAGTATTCGGAGCGTTGATTAATATTCTAACCCGGTATGAATAAGAACATCAAGGAAGCTATGCACAAAGGCGACATGGAAAGGGTATTAAACAGTGGCTTCGATAAACGGCCCAATAAGTTATGTAAAGCGCGGGTGCATCGCGTTACAACCCTAGGGGTTGGGGCGCATGCGTGTGCACGGCATATGCGGAATATTCAAGGAGGAAAGAGAAAAAAATTAACTTGTGAAGCCATTTTCGTCTATCAGCGCCCCTCGCCCGCTCCGGCTTCTCGATGCAGAAAGCCTCGCGCGCTCGCGACGGGCTAACGTCGACTCTACCGCGCGCCCTATCCCTACGACAAACCTGTTTTCAGTACATGTGATTATGTTATTTCTAAAGTATTATTATCGTGCAGTGCTTTTATACGAACTATAACGTGAACTAGTGATATTTGAACCTGATTACTACTGTGTTTTTGTACTTTCGTGAAGTGTTTGAAAAGTTTTTAAAGTTACTATAGAACTCGAAACTTTTCAAGATTGTTTCAAGTGGTATTGTGTCGCGACTCATACTGGATTTGTTGGCAGATTAAGTAGAAATTAATTAAAAATTAAGTTAATTGTGTTGGTGAACTTATATCAGTGATAAGCTGATTGCTTGTGGTCATAAACAAAAACGTGAGTAGCAAAAACAATTCTTGTCTATTTTTTTATTATAAATATTTGAAAAAATCTATAGGTTTTACTTAATTCAGGCTGTGAAAGCAAATTAAAATATTTACCCAACTTTTAATCATAGATGTAATTTATGTGTACATCATCTATACTAATATTATTGTTTTCACGCTCTCAACCGATTTTGATGAAATTTGGCACAGACAATCTTTAGACCCTGAGAAAGAACATGTAGTTTTTTACGAGGAATTAAAGCGAAAACTGTATTAAATTGATGATTATCCAATCATTCAACCATAAAAGTTACTCTATTACGTTAACACAACCCTACGCTTCAATAACAAATTGAATTCGTACGTTCCTTTTTCGTGTGTATAATAATTTTAAAAAGCTCTTAAAATAGTTAAAGAAGGGTTCATTGTTTCGTTTTGTTATTGATGTTACAATAAATTTCGACGTAGAGAAGCGGAGTTAAACATTGGAAAGTCCTAGTCGGATATTTTCAACATTTTATTTATAACTTACACATGGCCGTTACAACATATCTAAATGTTTTAAAGTTTTCAACTCGTAAATCATAGTTTAATATCTGTGGAGAAGCGCATTTTGACAATGTAATAAAAATTCCATATCGCTCCTAATAAATTATCGCAAGACATTCTTTTTATTGAAGTAACGAATGGTGAGATGAGTAATGGTGGAAGTTTTACCAATAAATCATGTTTTTCGCCGCGCATCCAACGTTGGGGTTGTATTTGGCATACGATGCTCTTAGTTTCTAGTTCGATATTCTTATCTAATGTCTGCAATCAATGGTGCGGAAAATTCAAAGTAATAGCTGCATACGGTGGAGACTGTTTCTTTTAATCGGACAGGCGGCTCCTTTGTAGCGAGCGGTATCGTGACTTTAATATTTGGTTGTGATTAATTTTAATTTATTATTGCTAGATCCGTTGCGGTATTTATAAGTATTTTGACATAAATTTATTTTTATTATTTATGTAATTTATGAGTTAATACCTTATTAGTGGATTTGATTTTAGGTAATAATTCATTGACTGCTTTATATTTTTTAATTTTTTTACATTAATAAGCTAGAGTACATATTACGTACCTATTAGGTAGGTATATGATTAGTGTTGCGTAGGTAGGTACCTAATAAGATTTTTTTTCAATTCGTATTCTACCTAACATATTCTTTCTAGTATTTCATATCCAAAACATATTCATAATCAATATTATTATTAAAAAGTTGTAGAGTACATTTCTTACATAATTAACGAAAAATACAATGACATTATTTTGATTAACGCTAGCAATCAGCCAATGAGATTACCGATCTACGGATCTAGGTATCGTCCCAATATCCGATACATTAAAAAATTAGATCGGAAATTTCAATGTAATAAAAGCCAGAGGACCGTAAAGGCATTCGGGACTCGGGTCCGGTACTGGCAAAGAAATGGGAAGTGCTAAATGGACCAGTACTCGATGGGCCGTGAAATGACATGTCGGGGCTCACACTTGATGAAGTATTGTTTAGGACGCGTGTCTGCCGAGTACGCACTCTCAGCTCTATTGATATTGGATCCCGGATTAAGCATAGCTTTGATTAAATGAACGAACGGCCCAGCGTTTTATCGATTCCAAATTTAAATTCAATTAATGAACAAAATCGGGATGGTTTACAACGGCTAAGTTTACCTTTAAGCGGAAGTGACACGGGATGTCCATGAGGTTGATTAAATTGTCGTGTTTTATTTAGACGCCTCATCCCTGGTAAATTACTGTGTTTTTTATTTATTTATCGACTCGCTCTTGCCATATATAGATGGAAATAAACTGCGGTTTTAAATACCCATGTGAATTAATTTAAATAAGGTGTACTTGATCGATTATTCATACGAATGCGTGAGATACCTACATGCAATATGAGAGTCGATATCAAGTTTTTCCAGATTTGAGTGAACAGAAAGCGACACAGGAATTATTGATGAAATGGTTTTTCCCACGTTACGGAAATAGGCGCTAGATCGCCACGCTCCACTACTTTGCTCTTTCACAATTGTCCTTTTGTTCATACTCGGCCTCGTCAGGATCAAAAGAGCGTATCTCCATTAAATTAATCTAGTTAGCCGCACTTCATTCAATTTCTGCTATTTATTTCGGATCCAACTTTAGTTTAAACTTTATGTATAATTCGTGCTAAACTTTTAATTACCTAAATTATAAAGTTATATCTGAATACGACTTGTTTATGGTAATTCAAATTAATTCTGTCATTCTAATTAGGAGCTATAATTAAATGAATTAAACTAAATTGGTATACTACGTTCATATTGCATTAGGTAGGTATCTACTATTTACCTATACTATGAACCTATATGTTAACTAATTACGATCAAAATTCTAACTTTATATTTTGGTCTTATTCGTATGAATCATGTATAATTATAACATTTACCATAACAATTTAACAATGGGCAATCAAAGGCTTATAGATAATTCATACCTAATGGTATCGAAAAACAAAAAACAAAATGATTAATCTATTCGTATACCGGAGAAGGTTCGAGACTAGGGCATTGTGAGGAAGATTTTCAGTTTTTACGCGAGTCACAGGCTATTAAACAATCTAGTTCCAGTAAGTGATTAGAAACAGTGAAATTAGCAATTCTGTTCCTTTTCTCCAGTCGACGCTATCGAAGACCACCCGCGAAGGTTATCCTCAACATAACAATAAAGACTTTGTTGCAATGCGACAGAATTCATTTTATCTAGAGCTTTATAGGCCACTTATTTTACTGCAATATTCTCTATAATCATCTTAACGTAAATACTTGCGTAAATAATTTCATAAATGACCAGTCGCATTGAAGCTTTGAGCAGACCGGCCAAGATTGAAGCAATTTTTTACTATTACATAGTAATCAGAAATCCATAGTAAAGGAAATCTTTACGGGACAAAATTAAAATTAAATGAATTCAAAATGTACAGGTAAATTAGCTTGGAGAAATTTTTGCGTTTGTAGTAGTGTATGGTCAGCAAATAAAATAAAACAACATTTTATTTTTAGTTTTTATTTTATATATATAAGGGATTTTAAATTAAACTATATGTGTTTCTCCTCTGAAAAAGATGAGACTTTATTTTAATATTTGCACATTTAACATACGTATAACTTTTACATTAACAATGTTACTAAAATGAAAAATTTACTAACCTGAAAAAGAAACGACATTTAAAGTTTAATTCTTTAGTTTGAGAAGTCAAAGGCTTGCCTCGACCATGTTTTAACACTGGAGCCATTTTGAATTAACAATATAAAGTTACAACACTTACACACAAATTAAACACTTCAACAAATATTATAACAATACAAATAATAACAACAATCAACAAATACAAAATTTAACAATTAAACTACTAGACCGGGAGATATTGACACAAAATTTCGAGTCATTTGTAACAGGATGGCGGTTCTACAGGGGTCTTAGTACGCAATGACAAAAAGAAAAACGATGGTGTGAACGCTGGTACCGGCGGCTTAGTCGCGTGGGCGTTAGTCGAACTCGTCGGAAAAATAGCGAAGTCAAACAATTTGTAACACAAAAATTTTAGAATTTACCGATAGCCCATAAAAAAGAAGTAGGCGGTAGTGTCATGCCATACTTTTCCGGTGTGACTTACAGCCCGCCATACCGACGCGAATGTGTTGATTTAAAAAAAAACAATTCAACCATTTGTACCAGGCTAACTTTTGCACAGGTAACCATCGTCGTGCAGCCATTTACGAAAATCGCCATGCCATACTTTTCGGACGATTCCAAATGGTCGCCATACCGCCGAAAATCTGCAAATTTTTTTTTTTCGCCGAACCATTTACCACCCTAAATTTTTTTTTCAACAACTCCTGAATGATTATAATTAATAGAAGTGTGATAATGTCATACCTGTGGGAGGTGGCGAATGTGTATAAGATTTTTTTTTATTGTAAGATTTTATTCGTATTTTGAACGATTAGTAACAGTATGGCACTAATTTTTCCTGTAAGTTTGAGGTTCAACGAATATAAATACAAAATTTCAAAGATCTAGGTGGTGGAAATCTTCACTTATATAAATTAATACTAAATTAATTTTTTAAGTATGGCAGCACTTTTTCCCCCTACTAGAAGTATGGTAAATATAATAATGGTCACATTTTATCAAATACTCTCCAAAAATCCAAATGCAATACTGGTACAAAAAGTTTGGCGAAAAAAAAAATTTTGCAGTTTTTCGGCGGTATGGCGACCATTTGGAATCGTCCGAAAAGTATGGCATGGCGATTTTCGTAAATGGCTGCACGACGATGGTTACCTGTGCAAAAGTTAGCCTGGTACAAATGGTTGAATTGTTTTTTTTAAATCAACACATTCGCGTCGGTATGGCGGGCTGTAAGTCACACCGGAAAAGTATGGCATGACACTACCGCCTACTTCTTTTTTATGGGCTATCGGTAAATTCTAAAATTTTTGTGTTACAAATTGTTTGACTTCGCTATTTTTCCGACGAGTTCGACTAACGCCCACGCGACTAAGCCGCCGGTACCAGTGTTCACACCATCGTTTTTCTTTTTGTCATTGCGTACTAAGACCCCTGTAGAACCGCCATCCTGTTACAAATGACTCGAAATTTTGTGTCAATATCTCCCGGTCTATACGTAATAATTATAATTTTTGAATGAAATGTGTGCTTTATGTTCTAACGGTACCAAACGACTGCACGTGGCACCTGCGGACAGCGTAAACTGGTTTATTCTGTTTTTGTGCGTGTTTCCACTTTCCACTATCAAGTGACGATTTATTTATTTGTTTTGTTTCGTAATTATTATGGTCAAATATTAATTATGAAACAAATTATTATGGACACGATATTTTATTGTTTCACGGTAGTCGTCTTGTCGTTTGCTCTAGGACGTGAAATTGAATGATATATTTTTTTTTATAAAGTCAAAACCATATTCTTTCAAATAAAAACTTGTTTTTATTGAAAACAAAAGTGTTGCTAGGAATAAGTATAAAATTAAATAGTAATGTTAGGATATCGAAACATTTTTGTATAGGCCAGAACGATATAGTGGAAACGCGCTCTAAGATCTGAGTAATATACACACCACTACATATGCAAAAATTTCTCCAAGCTAATTTACCTGTAATTGATTGCTATTTTCAATTTAATTTATTTAAAAGTAGAGCTGCAGCATTCGAATCTCATTAGTGACAGGAACAAAGAGTAAAAACTCAGAGTAATAAATTTAGCGAGGCTCAAGCCGAACGCTTACACTCCTTTTTAATTTGGTTGCTATTGTCGTGGTGTCCCGCTGGGCGCCGCCCGTCGGATTTCTTGCTAGGATTCCAGCTGCTTTAAACATTACTTATTAGTCGATTACAAATGGAAATTAAATTTCAACTCACACGGCCTTCAATAAAAATATTTGAAATTTTAATGTAAACAAGTGACATTATTCGATTTTGATAGCCGCTCGGAATGCCTCTTCAAATTATAGTGCGCAATCAAAGAACAACGGCCCGCCGCCGATATGACAGATGTGTTAAGTTACAGGTATCCATAAATCAAACAGTTTCTTGTGTGACTATTAAGAAACGAGCAGCCACTGCAAAGATTTCGTAGAACCGATGTTTATTTTGACCGATCGAGGAGTTCGAAGGGTTTAGCCGCCCGGGGCCGTATGAGCAACGTGAATGACTTTGCATTATTATATCGCCGCGCTGAGCCTACATTTCGATAAAATTAATAGTTGTCGAGCTATCGATGGCAGCGATAAATTTGTCGGTGTGTGGAAAGGCACTAGATACATCAATCATCTGTTCGGTAATTGAAAACATGCAGCTGCGTTCCGACGATAAAATAATAAGCGGCGGAGGAGTTCGTTCATAACCATAAAGTGAAAATAATTTTTATTGTTTTCCGAAACGCGTTTCCAAATTTTATTATTATACGCAACACATGTTTCGCGACTAAGCCACAACTGTTTACAGAACGTGCCATTCGAGCCTGCTTTTAAATTCTCACATTAAAATAGATTTGAAAGAATCACTCGGCCCCTTTTTTACTTACGACAAAATAAGCAGGTACAAATTTTTTATAACCGTAAGTTTTTACAAGAGCATGTGCTCTTGCATTTTATTATTATTAGTCCTATAACAATGTACCGCGACTTTGGTTGGGAACAAAAAAGGCCAAATTGTTTAACTAAAATATTATTCTTACAATAAATTAAATTTACTTTTTTGTTAGTAGTACTTACGTAGTAGTACTTTTTGTTGTAGCTATCTATACCCTTAACATCGAATTTAAAATCATGAATTTTGATATAGACTACCTAATTTATATTTTGATTAGGCCACAAAGTTAAGTGGACATTATTTAGTATCATTAATAGTTTAATTAATTTGTCTGCATTTAATAATTCGGTTCAATAGATTGGACTATGAATGTGTATTACCTATGGGATATGTATAATGTGATTAGGGTGTTTAATATAAATTTAATACACGTAAAGTGGACTTTAATATAAATTTAATACAAATTTATGCATCATTATAACTCATAAAAGCTTAACGACATTTTAAAATCTGGACATGTTTACATGTACATAATTTTTATGTGATATATTTGATTGGAAATTAATTTTTATACGCTGATATTCATGCTCTTTGCCATTCAATATTTATTGCTTCAATATTAAAATCAATTATATTAAATTTTATCTTGGCAGAAGATATATATTTTATATTATAGAATACAGATATCGTAAATATATTTCTTCCCAAGTTTATGTAACTTGATAATCAAATTTTCTCGGTAACAACTCCAGTATATCTTATGTAAATATACATTTTATTATGGGCTGTTTAAAAATACTGTTTACCATTCCAATAGTCTATTAGTCAATAAGGCAGGCGGCAAACGCTCAAAGTGTGAGAAAGAGTCGGGTCGCCTGCGCCCGCGCCGGCCGTGACAAATATAATTTTGACAGCCAGTGTGATATTTCGTGACCAAGTGTAAACGGCCTGTTTTTAAATTGAAAATGATTAGTGTCAATGTGGCGATTTATTGTGTTTCTCTTATGCATACGGATATTATGAATAAGGATATTATTTCAAAAATATTTAAGAGTTCCTGTAAAGTTGGTATCATTGATGCCTTAGGTACTTATGTTATTTTGTAATGTGAAACATAAACCGTTGTTGAAAGCAATTAACAAAGAAAACTGTAACACAACCCCGTATTATTACAAGGAAAGTTCTCGAACTAAGATTACTAGATTATTCCATCTGTAAAATATTGTTAGAGCGTAGAGTTTGCTCAGCTACGGTTACCCACGGTCCGACAATCATAACAACGATGTTATGATAGGAGGCGACCACGGACCTTTGTTTATTTTCAACATTCGACAGCTGGTTGAAGGAAGTGTTCATAGGGCAGGTGCACGTTATGATATCGGAAGAAACGCTTGCGTTGTTCTTTCGAATGGTTGGAAAAATGTTCTGTTTGGATATCTATTGATTTATATTTATTGTGGTAGACAAGATTTGGAATTGATAAATTTTATTTGATAACATATTCAGTTATAAGCTGTGACTGTTTAGTAAATATAATAAACAAATGCGAACTTTGTATAAAATATTCATTTTAGTATTCGATAAAGCCCATGAATTGAATGAGTCCCTCCAAGGGGGGTCTTGAGTGCGTGAGTTAGTAACGTAAGATGTTTCTTCGGAAACATGTCAAGAATCCCTAGGTAATAAACATACTAAAACCCCGGGACACTAGGAGGAGCCCCGGAGTGGGGGGAGGGGGGGAAAGGGTCCATTTTTTCATTTTTCGCTTAAATCTCAAAAACGGTACATGTTAGAGAAAAACTTTCAAGGAAAAGTTGAAAGGCCATAAAATTATCTACAAGTTGTACCTAAATCATTTTTTCCTATATCCTACCGTTTCTGAGTTACACGCAGTAAAAAATGATTTTGGCTCAAACAATTTCCCCATACTACATACCCATGTTTATCACATCAATCGATCAAAAAATATTTCTTTCTTCCAAAAAACTCAAATGTGCAACTTGTGACCGGTACTGATAGATTGCTCCTTAAGAAATATTTTTTGATCGATTGATGTGATAAACATGGGTATGTAGTATGGGGAAATTGTTTGAGCCAAAATCATTTTTTACTGCGTGTAACTCAGAAACGGTAGGATATAGGAAAAAATGATTTAGGTACAACTTGTAGATAATTTTATAGCCTTTCAACTTTTCCTTGAAAGTTTTTCTCTAACATGTACTGTTTTTGAGATTTAAGCGAAAAATGAAAAAATGGACCCTTTCCCCCCCTCCCCCCACTCCGGGGCTCCTCCTAGTGTCCCGGGGTTTTAGTATGTTTATTACCTAGGGACTCTTGACATGTTTCCGAAGAAACATCTTACGTTACTAACTCACGCACTCTAGAACTTTTTATTCAATGGACTAATGTTAAAAATGCTGATTACATTACCTATTCGATAAATAATTCTGGAATAATACCAACTTGAATTTAACCTAAAATAGTTTATTTAAATGAATATGATCCCAGTATAACTTACGCATACGCATATTATAAAGCCATTACTATTCTATTCCAAGTGATCAAAATTCAAAACAGAACTTAATAAGTAAAGTGACTTCCTATTAAGCAACTGGATTGGTTTGAAATGCATTTTGTACCATTTATGTGCATGAATTGTTAACTATTTTAAATAAACGGCAGTCGGCAATTAGAGGTGCCTTATTAGGAGGTTACTACTATTTGTGTATCCGATTGCCTATTCCTCCTTTTGGTTATTGTAAATAACAATTTGTGGGCTAGTTCTATATGGAATATTAATTTTATTGAAGAAGAAAGAAAGTATTATTATTAGTAGGTATATCTTTACCGATGTCTAAATGTGATACATAAAATTGGAAAATGATAAAATTAAAAGAAAATTATTATAAGTCGCAATTGAACAAAATTAGAGACATATAAGTAAATGAGATTTACAAATTATAGAGTTACTAGCGACCCGCCCCGGCTTCGCACGGGTGCAATGCTGATACTAAATACACTACAGAAAAACTGTGAACGTTGTATATAAAAACATAGCGGCCCGCTCCAGCTTCGCACAGGTATATAAAACGGCCGGCCGCCCGCCCGCAAACGCAATGTCCCGCAATTTTTTAAATATTCACTTAAATCATACGGTGTAAAGGGCCATATAGATCTATATTAAATGAACAATGTATTCAAGGTATTTAATTGCTTAAGGATTAATGCTGTTTTGGTTAAAATCGCTTCGAAAATTAGCCATTATTTGTCGTAAAAAGTAAATGACAAAAAAAAGTTATTGTGGGTTATCCATAAGAGATAGACATATACCATCACGGACTTTTCTGTAGACCTTTTCAATGTGTATAATACTTAGACATTATTTTGATAAAACTCGTAGGGTTGCAATGTAAGCGGAAAAAATGTAATTTTTTACGACATCACAGTAGAAACCTCAAAAATAACAGTACTTCTCCACTATTTAATGGATGTTATTATACATATAAACCTTCCTCTTGAATCACTATCTATTAAAAAAAAACGCATCAAAATCCGTTGCGTAGTTTCAAAGATTTAAGCGTACAAAGGGACATAGGGACAGAGAAAGCGACTTTGTTTTATATGTACTACTAGCTTACCGCCCGCGGCTTCGCCCGCTTTGTCTAAAACCGAATAAATTATATACTAAAACCTTCCTCTTGAATCACTTTATCTATTAAAAAAACCGCATCAAAATCCGTTGCGTAGTTTTAAAGATTTAAGCATACAAAGGGACATAGGGACAGAGAAAGCGACTTTGTTTTATACTATGTAGTGATGGTACATATCATAATTGATCTCATTGAGTTTGTAAAAAATTAGTTTGGTATGCCTCCATCTTATAATAGTTATACTTTGAAGATGTTTCTATGCATATTTTCTATACATTTGCAAATACTCAAACTAACCTTGTGAATAAATATAGTTTTGTTAAGTGCCATGCTGAAATATTTATGTGTTTATTGAATAACTAGCGACCCGCCCCGGCTTCGCACGGTTGCATTGCTGATACTAAATACACTACAGAAAAACTGTGAACGTTGTATAAAAAAACATAGCGGCCCGCTCCGGCTTCGCACGGGTATAAAATAAATAGCCGGGCGGCCGGCCGGTACCGCCGCAAACGCTACGTCCCGCAATTTTTAAATCTGTAATATCTTCGAAAATATTCACTTAAATCATACGGTGTAAAGGGCCATATAGATCTATATTAAATGGACAATGTATTCAAGGTATTTAATTGGTTAAGGATTAATGCTGTATTGGTTAAAATCGCTTCGAAAATTAGCCATTATTTGTCGTAAAAAGTAAATGATAAAAAAAAGTTATTGTGGGTTATCCATAAGAGATAGACAAATACCATCGCGGACTTTTCTGTAGATCTTTTCAATGTGTATAATACTTAGTACATTATTTTGATAAAACTCGTAGGGTTCAGCTTGCGTTTGCAATTTAAGCGGAAAAAATGTAATTTTATACGACATCACATTAGAAACCTCAAAAATAACAGTACTTCTCCACTATTTAATGGATGTTATTATACATATAAACCTTCCTCTTGAATCACTCTATCTATTAAAAAAAACCGCATCAAAATCCGTTGCGTAGTTTCAAAGATTTAAGCGTACAAAGGGACATAGGGACATAGGGACAGAGAAAGCGACTTTGTTTTATACTATGTAGTGATGTAGTGATAACCATAACCATAATATCATATACTTAATACGAGAATTTTCTATTAACTAATATAATGCAGGATTAAGGGATTTCTGCTTAGCATTGTGGTCGATCAATCAAACAGTAATATTTCGATAAGCATTGATCTTAACGTTAATGCGTGTAAACTCTGTCAATCAGTCTCCATTATGTATAGCATGAAATTGAGTTCAAACATAATGTACTTAGGTATATCAAATAATAATGTGTTCGTCATTTGAAGAATACGAATCAAATTAATCTACATAATATGAGATTATACAGGGCATATAAACATGAGTGCTCTCTGCATCGCATCACTCACAAAGTCAAAATGAATATCTGACACAATCTGGAAAAGATCAGACGCAGGACTGAAAAATTACATTTTCCTTAAGGCACAAAGGTGCATTAACAGTATCAAAGTTCTAACGCTAGACTGTTACTATTTTAGTAGAGTAGTTTTTAAAGACGAATTTCAATACTATTCTGTTATTTAATTTCACATAATACGCAGTGGAACAAAAATACATAATATTATGTGTAGGTTCGTTCTTAGTAAATTTGTTTTTGTCACTTAAAATTCTGAGAAATGCTTCCATCGAGCGCAGCAATAAATATGAAATATGAATGTTACTACTGTTATAATTGTACCAAATTCTCACACGTAGGACGTAGAACAATAATATTATTCCATTTGTTTAATTTATTACTTCACAATATTTCTCTCGATTATGTATCTTTTTATTTAGAGGTATTTAAATACTTCTACTTGTGTCCCTTTTTTTAAGAAATGAAGGTTATTCAATGTCTGCAAACTTAGAAAAAATATAACAACTTATTTCTTTATTTGATCCAACTATAAGTAAAGGTAAAAAATTTAGGGAACTATTATAATCCTACCCAATTAAAAATGAAGGGGGATAACACTTGCGCAAGGGCAATGCAGGTGCTTTTAAACAAGAATCATTACGTGACATCTGCAAGTGTCTGATGGTCTGCCTTTATCGCGTAGAGGTAACAGGATGTCATATATTCTACGTATTTGTCGGCAACATACAAAGCTTCGTTAACACCTGTATGATAGTTACACGCTATATTACATTTACATATTTTTAATCAATAGTTTTCTTGCTTGAAGGTTAACATGGGACTAAATATAGATAAGCATTTTTAGCACCCTTGGATTTTTTTATATCTAGCAATAAACTACCAAACAAGTCTCAGTCAGTATTATCAATAGTTAGAGTTCGACTTTGATAGTAATAATTTCCCATTTGCGGAAGGATAGAAGGTATACTAAAATAAGGAATACTAAAATCCTGGCTTTACTATCAGCCAAAATTCAAAGTTGGTGTGACTCCCAGGATGCGGACGTGCGGGTGGATCGAAGTTTACTGCCTATAAAATCTTTATAGCCCATTGTCGACGATTATTATTTAACCCTCATGACTTATGAAGCAATAAATTCGATCTTTTCATAACCGGTGCGCGTTTTGGCTCTATCAGTGAAGATTGGATGTGAAAGTGAAAGATAATACGAAAAGTCAAGCTTCACATATTTTTTTACACGCCGTTTATGTAATATGTAAATAATTCGATAAATATAATCACACGTCTTTATTTGGTGGTGTCAAATTAGACACTAACGATGTGGCCCCTGCTGTAAAACATAATGATAGGCATCTATGGAATGAAAAGGAGATAGCCGGTTGCCAAGGTAATCTGATTACTACACAATAAAGGGCTGATTATTATTACCTATATAAATTGTGATATATTTGTAAACAAATGATACTCGAATTGTAAACATGTTTTGAACGTACGTAAGAAGATTTAGAACGTTTAATAAAGTACAATAAACTGGAACTCGAGTTCTATACGACGCTTTCTATTCACCATCCTTATAATGTATTCGTAATCAATGGCTTGGGGAGCAAAATAGCTATTCTGGAAATATCTACGGTCGGTCGGCGCGATTGTGTTAACTTATTTGTAATATGGAAGTACTGATTTTATAAGCGATGAAGCTGTCAGATAGTTATCGCGTCGTGTCAGCTGCGAGTTTCATGCCTTTTGCCATTTCTTTATCGTTGCTTTCTTAAGATTAAAGGAAATACACTGTTAACACCAAGCGGTTTATAAATTGCTTACACGTATTTAAACTTATGTGACATTAAAATGTTGCCTCATTTAGAATTCGAATGGAACTTTTTATTTGCTCATTAATTATGTCCAGCGAAAAATTAAAAATCTAAATTGAAAAAAAAAATAGCTTAATTTTTAAACACCTACGTAGGTACAATTGTTCACAAGATCTAGTTAAATAACGGTCAACGAATTGCCCTCAAAATAACAAACACGTTTTTATTTTATAACACAGGTCAAAGTGAGTGACCGCTCCGCGATTGTTTTTATTAACTGGATCAAGTGTCATGACGTACCGTACCTACTATTATATTTAAAAACCCGTGTAAATCTAATACACAGTAATAATTTACTCCTAATTATATTAGTTTATACGATAAATTTTATTATGCTCCGGGCGCCTAATAAATCAAAACTTTATTGAGTGGTTACACTGAAATTATTTTGCGTGTGGTCGTTATAAGGCAAAAGCCGGTTAAACCTCATTGCACCCTTCCACAAACTAATTTCTAATATTAAAGCTTAAAACTAGGTTACATAATATGTTATTTATTATGACACTAGGATCACCTAAAATGTACATAATGTTATAATAGTATGTTACACCTATTTTTATTTTTTTGGTGATATATAAAAATGGATGGTTATTACTAAATAGGTACCTACCATATCCATTCCGTTCAAACAGAATACTGTTTCAAATAATAGCAAAAATAAATGTTGCATGAGCGTTTATCTTAGAATTATTTCGCAACAAAAGAACATCAAAGGTTTTAATAGAAATACTTTATTTGCACAATAGACGTATATACGACAAAAGTGTAAAATCTGTATTGAATCCCATGCTCATAGGGTATATGTACAATGTTCGAGACATTCGAGGCATAAAGTTATTTTCACAACAAAGCGTAGGGGTCTCCGAGCGCTTTATATTGGTCCTCTCTTGAGTCGGCCCATTGTAATCTTAATGCCATATTATATTAATGCGATAAACATCTCTTAGACGGGGATCAGTGCTCATTTTTTGTGAATTGTCTGACTCCAATATTGGCGTAGATAGCTTAACAGAGCCGATAACGACTCTGGTTACCAACTTCTTATCTCCTCCGCTCATCAAAGGGAAGTATCCAATTCTGTTGGAATCTTTTCATTACGAATAATATTGATAGAAATAATCTGTGGTTTTATCTCGATTTTTATTTAATAGGTTTATTTATGTCTAGTAAGAAGGGAAAGATATATTACTTTAATAATATAGGGTAATTGCGCTGGTTTGCCGTCCAGTTTCGGTTTTCGTCCATTTGACTGACCTGCTACAATCACGTGCGTAAAACTTGAATACAAACCTACCTTCCCGCGCAAGTTTGCACTTTTTACGTTCCATAATGTGTAAGCAACAGTACTATCAACATGAAAATTTGATTTGACAAGAAGAGAGTTCAAAAAATTAACGTAAAAGTGGCCGCTTCCCATCCGTGCCTTGCAGATGTCATCGCGCGAGAGAAAAATTTGCCGGCGAGAAAAGTTCATGGTAAGTTAAATCACTGTTTTAGCTAGTTTACGTAATGGTTTTGGTACGTATGTTTAGTTATAAGCCTATTAAACGCAATTAGAAGTGTTTATTATACTTTTTTTATAATACTCTTCGAAAAATTAAATGGACGGATACTAGGTTACCAAATTCTCAAAATATTTGGTTTTCGTCCAAGTGGACGAAAACTCAAACAGCTACGTGAATATTTGTTAGGTTCTTTTTACTCTATCGGACCTTTAAAATACTGAATAGTTTCTCCCGAAGTGATCTTTATTGCTATTAGTTTAGATTTTTTGGTTTCCGTCCACTGCTTTGTCAGTGCTGCCAAAATAAAAAAATATTTAAAGAAGTGGACGAAAACTAAATTTAGCTTTAAACGTTTTAGTTTTCGTCCATGAATGAGTATTGGAGTGGACAAAAATTAAAAATAGCTATTCTTTTGCATTACTTTTCGTCTTTTTTACGTATTGAAAAGTTTTCTATTCAGTATCTTCCTTATAAATAATTGGTGAGGGCCAGAGTGCTGTAGGTACCTAATATTGTCATTCATTCAGTCATGTATCATTCTCCTTATGTGAAGTAGAGTCAATTATTCGTAGCATAAATGGGGGTAGGTCAGACCTAATACACTGTATTTTTCTTGATTATCATTCACTTGAGTATCATCTTTTATTCTAGGTCTGTTTTGCCAATGCAATATTTTTTTATTCTACTTACTCAACGTATCCTAAGAAAGATCTTATTGTTTTTAGATGGCCTCGAAGGAGTCTAAGAAAGCTAGAAAAAAAAACGCTACGTACACTGAAGAATCTTTAATAAAGGCATCAGTAAGACAATAATGCATAGTTCAGTAAGGTATACTATAGTTTATTTTAGTAGCTAAAACGTATTATTATGGCTGTGTTTAATATAGTACGTTTCATTTGATAAACAAAGTATTAGAATGAATATTTCTGTTTTTTGATGTAATTTCTCAGTCCTATAATTATTACTTTATTCATTTACATTGTAAGTAACGCATTCCTTTCTTTATTACGAATGATTAAACAGTCATCACTAACGCATATAAAGACTGCCAAGTGCTACAGAGATCTCAGTGTTGACTAGTTATATTGATTATTATTAGTAAAACTAAACCTGTAAGGTAGTGAGAAATTGTGATGTTGATTAAATAAAAGTATATATTTACCTGTAATTGGTTTTTAACTTAATAGTTGACCTACCCTCCTTTTTCTACACGGTGGTCGAAAACTAGCTTACACTAGGACGAAAACCAGTTTTTTTGGACGAAAACTAGCATATACCCTACTTTTGCAGAAAATAATTTAAATAAAAAGATACGTCAAAATGATTTATTTTCACTTAATATTATCTTAAAGAAGACTATATAAGGACTAAATAAAAATATTATATGTTTAAGGAAGGGTGCTCCAAAATATTTATTTCGCATCACAAAGTTGGCAACTCCCATAACTGGACGAAAACCAGCGCAATGACCCTACCGTTTTAATTACACGGATAACGTTAACTAATTTTAGTACTTCTCTTTAATTAACAATAAATAATTTACTATAGGTACTTACCGTTTTCAGTTCATTTGAAGATTGACGCGACCTTTAATGAATTTAGGAGTCATAATAAGACATTGCCCGTAGGATGACACGGCATGAATCTTCAAATTTAGTGAACGTTTATAAATCGTGGCTACATTGTGGAGTCACGTACAATGAAACTTGTGCCTTCTCTGAATAATTGCCGTATTTAACTCAGGCGATTTACTGCCCTTATCTCACAATAGAGTGGGACGTGAACGATATTACAAGGCATTTTAATACTTTGTTTTACAAAGTTAAACATTCAGTCGCTGATAGAATCCAACAAGTTGACAGTTTGTACTAAATATTGAAAATTAAAACTAAATACTACACTTACAACTACACACGGTCTAACTTCATTATTTTATGTATTTAGAGTTTCCATAAATAAATAAAATGGTATAAGTAAACAAATACAATCCTTCCTAATTTAAAATAAAGGGGGGTAATACTTGCGCAAGGGCAATGCAGAGGTGCTTTTAAACAAGAATCATTACGTGACATCAGTTTTATTTAAGTTGTCAATAAACTCCATTTACGAGTTATTACAAGATATTTTGTAAAATACTGATCAGTTCTTTGTTAAATTTAGAAATAAAATATTGTATTCATACAAATTAATAAAAGGACAAGTCAAATTTTTAAGCCAAAGGATTAATTAATTGAATGGGTTTGAAAATGTTTTTATAATTTAATCTTTTAACCTTTAAGCTTTAATGGAACTTTTAAATTATGACAAAAATTATCATTTAAAGTTCAGATAAGCAAGGACGGGACATGACTTAGATATAACCATTAAACGATGGGTATTAGATAAGCATTACGATAAGAATTCAATGTAAAGTTCTTTCTATTTCGTTTGGGACTTGTAGCATCTTTATGGCCAACAATTATTAACACTATTGAGAGTTAAGTGTTGATATTATATTACAGATTATGTACTTTTTTATCAACGGTTATAAAAACTTTATGCGTCATAACCACAATCTACGAAGGCGAAGCACTTATTTCTTGCACCTGTATTCATAACAATTCATATTCCTACAATCATTAAAAAAGCTGAAAGGAAAGGTGTATTCACATGGATCATCCGTCGAAATGCTCGCGCCTATAATTTAAAAGCAGAATTAATCAAAGCGAGAACTGGCCGAATTGTAGAGTCATAAACGTGAGAATGCTTTACACGTTTTTCGGCCTACTGTAACATTTACCGTATGTTTGTGTACCGCGGCTTTGTGCCGCTGAGTAATCGCCGCTCGACTTACCTTACCGGATTTATGTGTGTGCCTTTCCAGCTTCAACTACAATGGAATATTTAGGGCGAAATAAAATTTCGCACCGACGTCTCATATTTTATTTCGAGTGACATGTGAATAGGTTACTTTAAGGGCCCGAAGTTAAACGCGAGCTTATTCAGAACTTTAAGGTATCATTGAGACGTGAAAGTAGAAATATTTACCTACGTATTTCCTTTGAATGAGGCTTAATTATTTCTTGAGTTTGTATGGTGCTTGCCTTCACGGCGGTATGGTTTAATGCATATAACCGATCCTCTCTTGTAATTGCTTTGAAATTGTCTTCTTATTCATTTTCCGTGTGTTTTCTATTCGCTTTTAGTGGATACCTATCTAATAATAGTTTAATAATGATCTTCCCAGAAAATAGTTTTATGTGTATTTTTATCAATCCCTACACAAGAACTTACAATAAATAAATACATATTTTTAAGGCTTATACATGCGCTAATAACCTTGACCATACTTGACGGATCTCAAACCTCTCCCGCTGCACCTTCTTTTTTCCTCGCATTTTGTATTTAAAAAGATACCAATCAGTGAAACAAAAAATCCTCGTCAGGGACTGTTGTGTAACTGATAATTTATTAAACATAAAATTTTCAGAGCTCTAAGTCAGCAGGTTACGAAGTTTATAGAGTATTTGCGGAAAAATCGATGACCACGGCACATTTTTTTTCTAGAAATCTATTAAGTTTGGAAAAAAGTCCTCGCGAGCAATTAAAGATCAAAGACCATCCTATTTTATATATTTTTTTCGGTATTGTGCTTTATGTTGTACCAGACTTTATAGAGGTTGAACATAGTCGAAATTGCCGGGTAACGCCTTAATGATTGAAAGTACTTTTGGGACATCCCTAATGGCATAGAGGCCTAACCAACGTATAAAATGAAAACATAATTTGCACATGTAAGGTACTTTGTGAGATTATAATGCATATGCATTCTTGATTGAGCTGGAACGTGAAATTATGAAACACGTACCGCAAATTACCATAATAAATTCAAAAGCTCTCGATGAGATGATGAAAGGAGCATATTTTGTTACAATAAGTATTTGCGAGCGCTTGCCGGCTAAGACGACTGAAGCACGTCCTCGGAACTCGATGTTTATTCAAGCTTATTAGATTATAGTGCAACTCTCTCAATTAAGGCACCGAGCAACAATGCTCTTAAATTTGTTTGTGAATAAGCAATGAGATATGAATTTTCTTCAAACCATTGCTTTATCAATATTAAACAAAACTTGCTTCGTCTGCGGGCGAAATAGAATAGGTTAGCATTGATAGAATACATAAATTCGTGAATAATATTGACTGGCATATCTGTTACCAAATCATCCCTAATTCTAAAGAACTTCTTGTGAATTTTTTGCTTACAATACCAACGAATGCTATAAACAACGTTAGCTAAATTCTTAAGTTTCTAAATAGCATTCTCTGTAGCAATATGTGAGTTTATATAAGGGGTGAATTTAGCAGTTGTGTGTCGTGTCCTTATCGGAACATGCTTGGCACGTCGTGCAGTACCGAGCCAATTAAACGGCATTTCACACTTCTATTTACAATAATACTGAGATGCGATACGAACAACAAAATTTTCTTCGCTTAGGTTGGAGTTCAAACGTAATTACTTACATTTTAACGGCTATTAGCGTTTATTGGTTGGGAGACGGTGTTTACTTTAGATTTTCATTTTGTGAGCTTTTATAACATTTCGGTACCTATAGATAAATTGTTAATTAGAGTTTACATTTTTATTGAATATGTTACGCTGCAAGACTGAAAACGATCATTGAGCAAAAAAAATTTTCATAACGCGTTGCATTAATATCGCCTTATAATTTGATTAATTATTTCGTTTAAAATTTGCATGAATGTATGTATTGACACCGATAGCACGTACGATTGTATTGTTCCTATTACTTTCCTCAAAATTCCTGCGACAACAAAACAGCGATGACTTAAGCCTTAACGTATAAACATTAAATTACTGTTTATACACCATGCATTTGAAATTAAAAAATAGTTACCTAATTGAAATTTTTACGGAAGGTGAATTCTCATAATATGTAAAATTATTTAATTTTTCTGTATAGTCATAAAGTCCGTTATGCCAATTAAGAGTATATTTTCTCACGAAAACCGCCTACTTATACAGAATTCATACATCGTAAAAAGCTTAATTTGAACTTTTAAAGAATGTGGTTGTATTATAATCATTACGCTACTATTTTAGTTTTGTTTCAATATGTATGTTTGTAGGTATATTACCTACTTTGAATATAAAAATAATATGGGAAAGGAAAAATAGATCAGCTAGAATCGATTTACATATTTCCTTGTTATCGAGTCTACCATAAGATTTACAAAGTAGTATTGAATGCGTTTTATCATTTCCGTTCTATCGACTGTTGTTTCTGAACGTTAGATCGCATTCAAATGTAAGCTAGACCTCTCTAGTATTATTACAAGTGGAATTGAAGATAGTTGTGGTTTGTTTATCTCTGACACAGGTTAGATTCAGTCGATTGCACACTGACTCGAACGTTTCGAAACTTAACTCGTTACACGAAGTGGTCTACGGTATAACTATTATTGTTTTTCATTAAACTTCGCTCTTGCTCTACTACAATTATAAGATATTCAACAACTTAATGAATGTTCATTCTCTTCACTAATTAAAGATTCTTCTATCTCAACTCAAGGTTAGCACCGGGTGAAAAACCTTTTCGTCACGGCTAGAAAGCCTTCACCCTGTACCTATTAAGATGAAAAAAAGTTCCAGAGCCCTTTGTCAAACTTTAATCTTAGAACTCTTGAGTAACTGTGAATTCTTTTGTACAGGACCCAATAATTAATGGATCAGTCTAGACGTCTGTGGTATCGGAGCTTGTTAACAAATCGAGTGTACGAGGCGAATCGCCATTTTCTTTTTAAGAAAGACGGTCAAAGATTAAGCGTTTCAGGAGTGGCGTGTTTCGCGTGTGCGCCGTGCATCCATTAATGTAGCCAGCGGTGGTGCCGTGGTTCTGCCAGCAAACAAATTACCGATGCAAACACGTCGCAACACGCGACTCTTGAAAGCCTTTTGCTTGCTTTGTCAATTTCTCTCCTTACTGTTCGAGTAATTTGATAAATGTTATTGTTATTGGTAACACAAACAGGGGTAATTGTTTAAGTGACTCACGCTACGCTATAATATTGCCCGATTCACTTTTCCTTTGAATTGATAAATACAGGTCAGGCGGTCGGGTCGAGCGATAAGGACTCTGTGTCACGAAATCGAGCTGTACTTGTGCAAGAGAACATATCAGATAATGCTCCGCTGTTAGGATTTAACAGTCGACTCAGTTTTGCGAACAAGTTAAAATTGGAATATTGGCTTTTACCAGTAGAAGATAAAATAAAATTATCAGGCGAGGTTTCGTGCCGTCCCACAGGACATGTGATATGTTCCTAAGTCTGTATGAAATTGATCGGTATCCGCTGTCGATAAAATGTTCAACAATTTGATAAATTTCTGTTGATTTATTTAGAAAGTCAGTTGCTATCAGCATTCGTACTAATTTGATAACATTTAAAAAATAATGAAAGAAAATAATTGATTGATGAATTAACCCACAATTAACCTATACTAATTCCCTGTCTCAAGATACTTTATAAAGTAGCTTATATCATAAGACATCTAATATAGAATCTCAAGACGTGAATAATTTATAACGATCATTTCCAAATTTAGTTCATTACCTCTATCCAACAATAAAACATTTAAATGGAGGATAAACTTAAAGTATGGATTTCAATTAATATTTCCCATGAGAAACGGATTATCTTGCGGGTAAAGTCCCCGCGAGAGCACGTACGCTTACATAACATAAAGGGGGACGGGGATGCAACATCGCTATACTAATTTCGAATCCTCATGAGCCCATCCGCCACACAGCATTTGCCTGTTGTAAAATCCCGTCTTACTGAACGGATTACATACTTTAAGGGCGCAACAAAGAAATCAATTTATAAAAGCGTTCGGATTTCATTTCGATTCCGTGCTACTCCAGTAAGGCTATTGTTTGTGTAAAAGCGGTTATAAACATTGAGTAGCGGGGATTTAGATAAAGAAATTTTGTTTCGATGCGTTGACATACTTTTATATTTATATTGAATTGTGAGGAAATGTTGCGGTGTGTACTAGAGTGAGGTAAATGTAATGACTGTAATATTCTTAAATTATTTCTGGTAAAACTGCGTAATGATTAAAAAAAAAACATTCCATCGAAAGCTACATTTTAAGAATGCTTCAATCAACCCAATTTTTTAATTGCTCCATATTCAAAAGCACTATAAAATAATACAAATGAAGACGAACGAAAACAACAATCTCGGCAAGCCGAACAATTTGGAACCGTGGTGCGATATTGTAGCTTTTTCGATATCCTAAAAAACTTGTTATTTTATCAGACATGTCACAGAACTGTCAATTAGTATCTGGTGTCCACTGCAGTCATAGGCAAAATGGTGTGTATGACAGTTGTACAATACGGAATAACATTGTGTCCTATATACATAATATACTGATTATGGGTATCTATACGAGTATCTATTGTTATGTTCCGCGAACTGCTGAATGGCTTTTGTATAATTTCGTAGTTCAGCAATATCATCTATTTGATTGTATATTAATTATTGGAAATGAGGCTATAATACTATTCATTGTATAGGGTAATTTAATAAGCTTTTTCAAAATGATTTCATTATTTGTTAATGATAATATAACGGCTTTAATTTTGATATTTAATATTTATATTTACAGTATCGAGATATCGATTCCAATTTCTATAGCATACCCATCACGCTGAATCATTTAATATGTAACTATGTTTTATAAAAATAATAAACCAAATAAATTACAATACGCAGATCCCTTTCAAAATGCTAATACGTAATTGTATTAATAGATTAATATTTATTAAGATAGACATTTATATAAACAAAAAGGATTAATTAGTACATATTCTGTAACCTAATTTTCAATTAGAGCACGAAATATTTAGGACTAAGTAAATTACTATAATAAACTATGTAGATAGAGTCTATTTGAACATACCTACTTATGCGATATTTCCCAGTAAATTCAAACAAGATAATTCATAAATACGAATTTATTTAATTAAAACAACTAAGTACGTAATGAATAATCTAACTATTCTTGTCTTTATAACTTTCGGTTAGTCGACAAAGTTCCTCCTAAACTGGGAACACAATAGCACGTAGACTGAACGTTTCATGCATAGCTCTTACTTCATACCTTCTGGAGTTTCTGAGACTCCATATAGATTTGATGCTACATTTGTACTTCCCTTGTGTGTATTATTTAGCTAAATAGACAACAGGTTGCAAGATGCAAGAGGTCAGTTGCAAAGATAATATGATGGTCATAACTCTGTTATAATGTTAACAATGTATCGTTTAGAAGTAAGAAATAAGTTTTCGTGAAGTTTTATTAATGATTCATTAAAAAATAAATCTTTCCATTAGTCAAAGTAGATAGTGATCAAATAAGCTGTTAAACTGCTTTAGTTAAATATATGTCGTATTAGTCATTTATTATGTCCATATTAATTACCTACTTATATATACTCGTGACTCAAGTAAAAAGAGTTACAGCTTATTTAATCTTATAATAATTTGTAGAACTCTGTACGTTTATAATATAAGCATCAATATCTTCAAATACAAGAATAGAGAGATATAAAACCACTCGTTTCCTAGAAACGCTACGTTTACGGTTTTGAATATCATCCGCGGAAGGTTCATAAACTTCAAGCGAGTTTCTTATCATAGGTGCTTCACATGTTTCACCCTCTTACACATTCTAACGTACTTTTGTGTGCACCACCGTGTACTCCACTTGATGCTTAGATAACCGTGTCTCCTTGAGTGTTTAAAAGAAATATAGAAAGAGTTCGGTACGTCTCGGCTAATATTTATTTACATGTTTTGGTTTTGGGTTTGAGGCGACAAAAGTTTTCGGTTGTGTAATACTTTCTACTTCAACGACTACTCGATAAGTAGTGCTTTGTCTATATCCAGCACAGATTTTTCAGTTTAGTTACAAATAATTGAGTTCGATTTAGAGTTTTCACACGTTTCTAAAATAAAAAGCTCAACACGTCCAGATTTTATATGCTCCTTAAATGGCACTATAATTTACACTCCCATTCTTTTCAATGTTGCGTATGGAATAAGAATGGCCATAACTTCCTCGATATCAATAAGATATCCGCAAACCGCAGAGATGACGAAATCAGTGACTAACAA
The DNA here is from genome assembly GCA_029959065.1 of Colias behrii. Classification (NCBI taxonomy): domain Eukaryota; kingdom Metazoa; phylum Arthropoda; class Insecta; order Lepidoptera; family Pieridae; genus Colias; species Colias behrii. Next base: position 6,157,085 of record JARWMC010000013.1, read on the forward strand.
ACCGCACTCGGAATATCGATCATGGAACGAAGCAGTTTTCAAAAACGCATACAGACCGAAGAAGTCCACTTTAATCCAATCACGTAGCTTACAAACGGACAGACGGACTGATGCGTCACGTGCACTCTTCACCAAGCAACTTCAATTTAGTTAAAAGTGGAAGCTGAGTGCTTCGTACACGCTGATCTAACTTCCCTACACTGAATTCGGTTTAGCTTTTTGAGACCCTGAGGAACTTTGCGCCAGGGAATTGCAGACTCAAATTGGAGCGACGATGAATGCGGGAATCGGGCTGCAGTTTATTATGCAATTTAAGCGAATGCTTTTTGCATGGAAAACTTGAGATATGAGTCATCAATGTAAAACTTGATTAATCGTATTTTCTGTGAAAAGAGAATAGAATAAGTTTTAATGCAATATGACTCATCAGTTAATTGGACTTTAGTATAAAGTTAGAGCTCGGTATAAAGTTGCATATTTTTGCATTAATAATAAATTTGAGTTAAATATGAAGTATTTGCGAATATACAGTATACGGTAATCCGTAATTTGCAGAGAATTAAGATTTAAAACCTGAATTAATACGTAAGCTTTAAGCTAATGCTGGCGCTGCGAGTGGGAGAACTTACGTTTGAAGTTTTGCATAAAATGCACAACCCACGTCTATAGATAAAGAAGATTAAACTTGAACCGCCGCTTGGAAATTAATTTCAACAAGTACTTTTTAATGTTGTTTCTGATACTTTAATATCTCAGATCTGGGATTTTTAAGTTATATTTGGTTTTAAAGCATGTGTCATTATGGAAGAATTCAATATCTACGATCGAAAGGCAAATGACTATTTTTCTATCTTTGTTCTGTATTCTAATGAGATGGAATAGACAAGTATCTATAGTCTTAAAAGATAGATATTTCCGATAACGTACATCGTGATTAAATAAACAGAAACAAATGATCAGTCACGTCCCAAATAGGATATAGCGTTCAATTTAAAGTGATATTTGTTCTACGAACAATTCGATATTATTCATAGGTTTTTTATATTAAAATCAAGTTCCTTTTAACAATAGCCGCCGACATGTGTTTCGACACCGTTACCGCCCAACGTGATTAACATACAGTTACCGGTACAAGTTCTTACATGACATGATGCGCTAACATAGTGACAATGCTTTTAGGGCCACTGCTTAGAATAGTCACAATTGGTATTGTTTATCTGTGTGGTCTTTGAATAGAGGATATCATTAAATAGTTTATTCGAAATTATTGGTAAAAACCTAATATTTCCTCATAACTTTATTTTTGGTCACAAACTTGGATAAAAAGAAAGATGACAAGGACGACCGTAAATCTGTCATAATTTTACTAAAATTATAAGTGAATTAAAAAAATAAAGTATGTACGCTAATTAATAGATATTCCGATTTTCCTAATGAGCTAGGTACGTGTTTCACTATAATTTCTCCTTACACCAATTTAAATCTTGTTCATATTAAATTTAAGCCTGCAGTTCTAAATGAGGAGCAGTGAAAGCTTTTTGTAAGTGTACAAGAAAATTAATTATCTTTTCAAGTGTCGTACGCCCACGCACCGTCGCACAAAACTATTTATGGTGTAGTGTGCAAGATATAATTTATTTAATATGCAGTCAGCCCATTAAAAGGTATTCAGTCTCAGTGTAATAACGTACCCAAACTATAGAAATATCTAGTTTTTCATGCAAGCTGTTTGCACGTTTACCTTTTTGAAATATCATATTTTTTTATTATATGAGTGATATTACACAAAATAATTCATATATACGGTATTATACAGAACATGTGCATTAATTATTATGTATATTTTTGTCATAACGATGTTTTGTTTGTTACATAAGATATTCTCTAACAAACCGAAAATTTATTCAACAGCAAATTACAGTTGAATGTTCCAATAACATTAGTCTATGAGCTTTCGTATGTTATTCAATCCTAAATATCCACTTAACATGGTTATACTATAATTTCTGTACATAAAATACCAATATAAGCGATAAAAAACCAATGTTACAGGTATTTTAAGTTGAATATGAATGTTATGACAGCATTAACCTATCATTAAAATTCAATTCACCTCCAACGTATGAGTTTCCTCGCATGTACCACCTGTTGTCGTATGAGAGTAATTTAATAATCGTAAAAGTTTGTTCGTACACGTCACTTAGGTATGTTTTGTATGAGGCTCGAGAGGACATTTTTTAAACGTCACAAAAATATTAAAATGTCTACATAAGCTACATTTTTGTTGGTAGGAATTTTGTGAATATGTATTGAAATAAATGTTCCGTATCAATATCTATAAATATTATCAGGAAAGGATTGTTTAAAATTATTAAAACACCATATATGACATGCATTTTTACCACATCAACATATTAATATTACAATACATTGCGTCCTAACAAGATTCCCGTCTCATTTTACTGCCAAGATATATGAGATAACACAAAAACAAGGAACTAATCGAGGTCTAATTGCCGCTAGCGCCCGTCATTATCTACTAATATAATATCAACTCATAATAGCGACGTCCATCGGTTCACTACACTGGGAAATTAATTTAAAGTGCATGGGTGTGTTAATTATAGAGCAAGCAGCTATTAAGATTACAAGCGGACGCATTGTAGGTTTTGCATTTAATATTATTGGTCACTTACATGTTCTCATTTTATAACGATTCTTAATCGTTTTCTAATCAACTTTATAGCGCATCATAGATTGGATTTATGCTCGAGTAGCTAGTAAATTGATATCTAATACATCCCGTACGACTTAAAGGCCCATTCAAAAACCGGATTCTTTGAATAGCTGAGAGCTAACGCGATAAGAAATTTATAAAAAATGTGCGTTAATTATTCTTTATACTAGAATTGTATAGGTTTTTGTTTCGGGCAACTTTGATGCTAAGGATTACGCCACGCCCAGCTCAGAAACCAAATTTTGATTGGTTGGGAACACTCTTTGTTTATACCGCATTGCTTTTATTTAAACCACCATTCAAATTAGCGCTTACTGGTTTTATAAAGCTTATAAAATCGACCTTTATAGAGAAATAAAATGATGCTTACCGCACTCACTAATGTGGTTTATTGCGGCGGATGTGGATCGGGTAAAAGGTAACTAAATAATTAGGTAGTTTTTAATTCTTTATGACAATATTTTATTATTTATGAGTTGAGCATATAGTTATAAAAAAGTAACTGCTACATGAAATTACTCTTCTGCTTTTTTGCTTCTTTAATTGCTTTTTTGGTCAGTATTTAAACGCGTGTTTATAATTTTTTAATTAATTATTAACGTTAACATTTTAACGATATTTCGCTAAGGATTTGTTCACCCTACCAACGACGAAGACGACCACAAACAAAATCTTTTCTCTTTAATTTCATCCAGTCGCAATTTAGCAAAATTGTGAAAAACACACTTAAAAATAATATATTAAAATTTCCTGTCGTTCTGGTGATTGGAATTTTTTTTTTTAGAATAATGAATGAAAACATAGATTTTTCGTAGAAACGGTGGCTCCTAGAAAAAAATTTATTGGAAGTTTTTTATAGATAATTTTATGATCTACAATTTTGGTCCCAGGTAATTATACGATTAACTTACCGTCTCGGTCAAAATCGCAAAAAACCTATTTTTTTATTAATTGACCTCGAAATTTTTTTCTTTTCGAGTACCAGTATGTCGGGAAATTTTAATATTTTATTTTGAACGAATTTTGTCTGGATGGGAATTTTGGTCCTTGTCGTCATCGTCGTTGTAAGTGTGACCGAACCATTACTAAAATGTCATGAGCATATGTCAATAATTAGCGATAGCAGTTTCTATTCCTTAGCGTTTATTCTATTCTCTGCCATTAGTCTCGGCCTGCTGATAAGACTTTGAACATAAACAGCAAACTAAAAGAGCAAAAATGAAAAAGTTGTTATTAAGTATATTTTGTTTTCTTGACCTTGATTTTAAATAAAATTTGTACTTACGACTTTCACGTAAGTTTATAAGAAATTACTTAGAAAATTATGTATTCAAGAATTTAGACATAAGCTTGATCATTGTTCTTGAATCTTTTACACGTGTGTTATCATATAGGTACCAACAGACTATATCATACGCACGCATCCTCGATATTTCGGTAAGTTAAATACGCCGTGGGCATGAGTGCGCTGGCGTATGCATGACAAGTGTGTTTACCTTCAACATGCTGGTCTACTCTTGTTTGATTAGCCATCCATTGCTGTATATCGCCAATCTATATTATGATATAGCATCCTACTCACAGGCTTTGACTACAATCCCTACTAATATTAGTGATATTATAAAACAAAATCATCCGTTGCGTCTGTCTGTCTGTTCGCGATAAACTCAAAAACTACTGCATCGATTTTCATTATGTTTTCAATAATGGATAGCGTGGTTCTCGAGGAAGGTTTTAATATATAATTCGTTAAGTTTTAGAGCACTCGAAGCTGCGGGCGGAAAGCTAGTAATCTTCTTATATATAAAAATGAATCGCAAAATGTGTTGGTAAGCGCATAACTCGAGAACGGCTGAACCGATTTCGATAATTCTTTTTTTATTATATTCCTTGAAGTACGAGGATGGTTCTTATGTAGAGAAAACGTAAACATGTACCACGGGCGAAGCCGGGGCGGACCGCTAGTTAAATATAATTCTCCTATATAACCAAGTCCAACCTTGTTTATATTTTGCAACAAATAAATACTCCAGTATTACATTTCTTATTGTTCTCATGCATTAAATGAAAACTTCGATACAATTTTCACAATAGAGCACCGTTCGAAACTTACAATGCACAACTTTTAATTACAAATATAACTAAAGTATCGAATGAAAAGTTGTATATCAAATGGATGTTGTAAAGTAGGTCAAGTGGAAACGCTATGTTGCTACCCTCAAATGATTGCTGGAGTTTTCAAGTGCGTGTGTCACGCGTGCGGTTTGAATTTTGAATACGTATTATGCTATAATGGGATACTGAAAATTATAGAGACGGACCAAAATGATCATCACATTATGAGTGGTACTAACATTAATTCTAACACATCGTCGTTCATAATTATTATAGCTGAATAAGTAAAATTAATCAGTTCCTCATCTATTTGCTTTGTAAAAGTTTAATCCGCTCATTTACTCTTCCACTAACACTTATTAAAAAGTATTGTTAACACAAGCTACAAAACCGAAGAAATAGTTTTACCAACTAATATCCAGCTCTGAGCACATTTCTTCATTAGCGTGGCGTTCTTCTGTGTATTGTGTTAGTACTTAAAGTTAGTTAAGTTTAAAAGCATATAGCTGCAATTGGTGCAAATAAGATTTGAGCCGGACACCGCTTGTGTTGCAAGCAACAAGTAATCCGATTGCTTAGTTCGAACTCTAGATAATTATTAAGATGCCACTTCTATGGGATGAGTTTGGCTTGCATGAAATATTTACAATTGTAATTGTAAACAAATTTTGGGTTACCTATCTTAATCTCGAATTTTAATATTCCGAATATCATAATCCAGAAAACGTTTGGACATTTTTTCATAACCCCGAATTTTAAAATTTCGAAGTTTTGTTTGCCATATAATCGCAACTCCGAATTTCATTTGCCCATTTCTTTATTTGTACGACGTTTTACAATCCAGACGAATGAGTTCCAGACATACGAAATCTAAATGCACAAAATCCAGATGACCGTAATCCATATGCACGAAAGCCAGATTTTTAAAACACAAATTTTTGAAATAAAGTTAATTGATATCCAGACAAACAATGTCCAGATTTTTGAAATTCAAATAAACGATATCCAGCAAAACGAAATCCTTCCAGGGGGTCGCAGCACGAACCTAACCTAACCTACTGAATAGATTTTAACACTTTAACCTTTCTGTAATGGGCAAGTAAAACAATAGCGAGTCGGTTCTGGCACTCGCCGGCCGCTGCCGCGGCACGCTCGCTTCGCTCGCTCGGCTCGTGCGTGAGGGGTCACAGTTCAAACCTAACCTAACCTACTGAGTCGAATTTGACACTTAAACCTTTCTGTAATGGGCAAGTAAAACAATAGCGAGTCGGTTCTGGCACTCGCCGGCCGCTGCCGCGGCACGCTCGCTTCGCTCGCTCGGCTCGTGCGTGAGGGGTCACAGTTCAAACCTAACCTAACCTACTGAGTCGAATTTGACACTTAAACCTTTCTGTAATGGGCAAGTAAAACAATAGCGAGTCGGTTCTGGCGTGGGAGTCGTAGTTCAAACCTAACCTACTAAGTCGACTTTGACACTAAAACCGGTCTGTAATGGACAAGTAAAACAATAAATTTACTTACTGACAATGTTTATTTTCAGTCGATAGTAAAGGTATAATCACGATTGTATGGAAATCAAATAAAAAGATTATGAAAATCTGGCAATAGTTTATCTGTTATACGATTATATGGGAACCAAATAAAAAGATTATGAAAATTTGGCAATAGTTTATTTGGAAAATGGTACGATGGGAAACAAAAAAAAGTATTCTGAGAATCTGGTATAATGAGATCTGTATTATGAGAATACGGGAAACAAAAAAATACTTTTTAAAAATCTGGTTTTGGTGCATCTGGAAATTGATTCATCTGGGAAATTAAAAAAGGAATTTTAAAAATTTGTCATTCATTACATCTGTCTTTTAAAAGTTCTAACAACCGTTTTCGGGGTTTTAAGATTCGGGTAATAGAAATTCGAGTTTTTAATAGGTTACCCAAATTTTGTATGTATAACATTATTCAAATTATGGTCCCATACGTCGCAATTAGCAACAAATTTTTTACATACGGTCAATGACGCGAGTTTTTGGTGTATGTTCAGCGAGGCGAACGGATTAAAACGCGCTCTCACGGCATTAAAACGTTTGGTAATGTAGCATAATGAGTGTCAGCACGCATGCTTTCGTCTACAATACACCGTGACTGCTCCTAACATAAATTACATTGGATTTTTTGAAAATGCCGCTTCAAGTGCACGGAAGCCACTAGTTTTCTCACTATTTGCTACCGCGACGCTGATTGCTTCAAAATGATACGTGCGTGGAAAGGGTACGTGGAAAGGCGTGTCCTTTGTATTAGAGCTTTGTTTAAGACTTTGTTCTCTACATCAAAGAATACTCGGCTAGGGGTACACGGTAAGTAGTCTGTTGAGATACGGAGTGCATACGCTGTTTCCTTGTTCAACTGTTACACAAAGGCTATCAAAATTGCTCGTATAATTAATTCAAACGGCAAGCATGCGCCTGATAATTGACATAATTGTTGCTGCATTTTTATACTCTACTAAATGTAGGTACCTATTTAAGTTTCTATTATTATCCACTTTAAGTTCACACAAGCTATTATACAATCGATTTACCAACTCGTTACAATTCAAATAGTCTGAATATATCCGTCTGCTTATACCATATAAAAATTCGATATGAAAAGAATATTTACGGTTGGCAGTATTTAAATAATTCATACGTTGGTATCGTCTATTCAGTGCGACACAGACCGGCGCCTAATACATATTTAATAATCCTTTACCACAAGTAATAAAGACAATCAAAGAGTCTCCACGATGGATAAAATAAATTCCGCTTTCTCGGAAGGGAATCATTGCAATTATGGGGTGTAACAGCGATCAATACTAGCGACCTTACCCGAAATCTAATTCTAGTTTCTCAGCTGTGTATGGAAAAAACTAAGCCGGTAATGGGATCCGGCCGTCACGAAAATAATAGCTAATTTGTTACAAATAAAAAACCTGCAAATGGGCCTTGGAGCTATAATAAAAACAGAGATATGGTGCGGTGGGTCGATCGGGAAATGAATTTAGATTACAGGTTACTGTCGGCTAAAGTGTGGGTTGCCTCTTCACCTGTAGTTAAAAAAACATAGGATGAAAACAGTTCTCGTTGCGCTCTCGTCATGTTCAAGCCAGCCGTTGGAGTCGACTGTCATAGCAGCTTATTATAAATGTATTTGTTTCACAAAAAATGCCGTCTTTAAGCTCCTTTGATGTGTTCCGGTTAATTGTGTATCCATGGATACCTTTTTGGTCTTTATTTATAATGTTCAAAAGTTTTATTTTGTTTTGAGCCTGACAAATTGTAAGTATAAAAAAATTGAATTTAAGTTAATAATTTATAGAAGAATACATAATATTTATTTCAATTAAAGCTTGGAAAGCTTTTGCTTCCATTGTTTATAAATAGTGGTCAACGATTTACCGCATATTGGCGTGCAACTCTAGTGCTCAACATATTATTTTAATATCCGTAAACCTACAAGTGTTAACAATATTTTACAAAGCAATTATAATGCTGGCCATATGTTCATTACTGATATAATATTATGACAGCCTTAATTCACTCAACAAAAACGGTAACCGTTATCAAAGTCAGGGTAATTTAATGTTTTTGTTTTCCCTTTTTATCATTCGCCGCTACATAGCCTCTAATTGACTGTCATGTTTCGTAAACATTTTTGACCTGTGACATTAGATATGAAATCTTTATAGAACGTATCTCAAGGTATGTCCACACTAGAGTAATGACCGTCGGGTTGGAACCGGTTTCCGGAGAAATAGTTTCAACGATGAACTATACGTTTATTAAGGGACTGTAGTTACGATGGGAAGGGCCAGACCCGTGACTAAATGCCCACGCGCATTAAAATAACGATTCCGGAATTATTTCTTGTCTGCGCCATAAAATGGGATCGAGATTCGGTAGCCGTGTTGTGATTAATTTACTAGATTTTTTACCTTGATGTATTTTATTGTTGAAACTTGTAAGACAGGAAAGTTTTCTTGTTTTTGTGGTGGAAGAAATTGTTCTTTTGTATTTTCAGTAGTGATGGGCCGAATGTGGATTGAACCGAATTCGAACTTCGGCCGAACATTCGGTACATGACAACGCCGAATTCGAACTTCGGCCGAAGTTCGGCCGAAGTTCGGCAGATGACAGATCTTCCCGCCTTTTATTCAATGAGTCATTCATGTTATGATTAAAAATAAATAATTATTTCCTTTTCATACCTAATTCTGCGTTTTATTTCATTAAAATAATATAATTCCATTGACTTTGAATACTTAAGAAATAATAAAGTTTGTGACTTCATAATACATTTCACCTAACTAAACCTATAATTAAATAAATTATTTTAATAGAACATAATTATTATCGATGCTCATTCTCTCTCGCAAGGGACATCGGCGTGATATGTATGTATGCTGGTCCACCTACTACTATGACGATGATGTAACGAATTTCGGCCGAAGTTCGGTATTATGAACCGAATTTCGGCCGAATGACGAAATTCGGTTTAATGTGCCGAATTTCGGTTAAACCGAATGTGAAACGAACTTCGGCCCATCCCTAGTATTTTGTTTATCTATAGTCACTAGGTATGTTCATAATTATAATATTAATATTTTTTATCCAAAAGAAAGAAATGAACGAACATTATATCATCCACACCATAGACAATGTACACTAGTAGGTAGGTACTTATAATAAAATCCACGTCTGTTCATCGCTTGGATACTTCAAACTCAGTGTGTAACATATAAAAGGAGTCAAGAGATCTCATCAAAAGATTGTAGTGCATAATAAAAACTTCCGATGCGATATCCGAAAATAGCTGTAAATCATTGTCTTTGACATTAATTAGTTTCATAAAACACCTCCGAATCTCGAACTACACAATGAACGAAACCTCGTTAAATTCACTCGCTTTTGGAACGTGGAAAAAACTCGAGCTTTTTCCCGCTTCGTAAAAAGGGAAGCATATTTAAACATTACGTTCATCATTTTTCATTTTGGAATTAATTTCAATTTTGTTTCTATTAGCATAAATCAGTGGGACCCTCGAAGTTATCTCTAAGATCAAAGTTCAATGTAGATTAAAGATCAGTAGTTCATTATGAACGATTTAATGTGAAATTATTCCGTGGAGGAAGTTGGAGTTATTAAATTTTTTATTGCTCAGTTGATCGTTCATTTTTTGGACCTAGTAGATATTTATTATATGTTATACTAAACCTCTAAGTTATTGCTTTTAAGGTTTATTTTTCATCAACTTTTTCCAATATAATATAAACCATAATGAAAGAAAAAGAAATTATAATGAAAGATCGACTTTATAGGAATTACGAATCTTTAAAATAATAATAAATATTATTATCAAGTACGTAGTCAAGTACAATATAAATTATTACAATGAATATACCTTCGACACATTTCGCCGAAAGCTACTACCTAGTACGAGTATTCTGCTCATACTTAGCTACACAGAATCCTACGTCTTAAAATTAACAACGCGCTGCGAATTTTAGATGTTCCCCCGTACACATATAAAATTAATTCAGTGAGATAAGGCGGTTGTTCGACAATTATGCGATGTTTCTCACTTACTCGGCAATAAGAGCAAAGAATTCCGCCAACCCGCAGGACGGCGGCATGGCACCGTTCCAATGTAACCGCTTGGCCTAGTGCCGCCGCCAATAGTTGCAAATTTGATTCAGCAAAAGAGAAAACAATGTGAAAAACGAATTAAATGTTATTTTATTAACCTCCAACACGTTAGTCTAAAATATGCATGGTCTGGTTAACATAATTCCGTTGTTTATGTGTATTAACACTATTACACCCACGCTATAAATTTTAATGTTCGTTATTATAAGTAATCTATGTTTTAGTCTCACTCCTTTGGCAATAATTTGAGAGGAATGCAAAAATATAAAGGACTAAAGTGTTTATTTATTTTTTGACTGTATACTATGATCTTTGATTCTATATCATTTGTATTTGTTCTATCGAACATCTTTAGCAACAAAATTAATAAATATATAAGCATTTTGCGTCGGTATAGCGTCATTAATATATGTACATAGAAGCGCAATTTAACGTTAGCGTACTATTGGTTAGTCTTGGCAAGAGTACTTGACATTAAAAAATTCCTTTGACGTCGTGCGTATTAAACTAACTACCGCGACTAGTTTCCTGAAAAGCTATTCTTGCTTTGTGAAGACTTAAATATTCTTTTTTGTCACTTAAAGTAAATGTTCCACCAAAATTATATATAATTTACTCTTTTGATGTTTTACCTTATATGTTTTTTAAAATATATGACATGAGAGCATCACATAAAAAATGTTTTAAAATTAAATTGTACTCACTTGTATATAGTCGTGCCGTAGTGTGTGGAAATCTTTTCACTCAAACTAACAAGCTGAATTGTTTTTATGCCACTTTTTAATCGTAATCTTGTCATATCTTACTATTTTAGTCCCCATAAAAACTGTTCTTGATGGACGGACAATGGTTGTGTTGATGAAGCTACGACAAGACCTCATACATCCATCGCTGTCATCTGGTAGAATAATCACCATAAATTCACTTAATACCGTTTTTGCTCCCTTCATACTTTTTATGGGTAAAAATAACGATTTGTTTCTACGTTGTTCAAAATTATGTGCGCCAGAATTATTTTGTTTACGAAATTTCCCGCTTTCTATTTGAAAATCGAACAGTTGTTCTCGATAATAGATTCTCATTGTTGCATCACATTCTTATTGTTCCTAATTTGAACTGTGTCGGTGGCCAGCACCGAAGAAAACACAAAAGGTTTTACTACAAGCTTTTTTTGTCGTTTAAAATTAATTTAAAATAAACGAGTTTCATTTTTAAATTAAACTTTGAAGGTAAATATTAGATTCAACATAAATAATATCAACACAATTCAATCTAGGAAGGCAGTGTTCAAGCTATAAATATCGCCTTAATGGCCAAGCTCGTAATATTTTTTCCTCATCTGCATTACTTCTGCAAAAATAACAAAATAGTATTCACAGAGATCGCCATGGCGTGATAAAACGCAACTGAATAGAGTGAGGTATTTTAACTAAGCCGTGTGCTTCTTAAGCATATAAAAATTCTGAATTTATTGGAGAGGAATGTAACGTAACCTGTGGCAAGTGCAGCAAGTCACGCTTTTAAATATTTTGAAAATAAATTTATGCGCAATTTTATACTGAAGAATTTTCTTATTTCCAACCTCTATACAATATTATAATGAGGAACTAAATAACAAATCATATTTTACGAAATACGTGACACGGAACGTCGGCTTATGTTTTTTTTTTCTTTATCTGTGCAACAATTCTGATTTGTAGTTTTGATAGTGATTATGTTAGTGTTGGACTTACAAACAAAAAGAGGTAGGTATATATTTTATGTGTCTACTTAATGTGTTCACAACACATTAAGTAAGTTCTTTGATAAATATTTTAGTATCGCAAGATTGTATGTGCTTTGGTATTTTTATCTTGATAGGGAGATTAAAATTGATAAGTATAAAACCTTTTAATTTAATGTTGTGTGTTTTTTGGGCTAATACCTGTTGTTTATCCAATGGATTGGATGTTTATAAGAATTTATAACGTGGGAAAGATTTTCTTTCAAATAACGTGTTTACAAATGTGTCATAACAAAGGTGTCAGGCGTAATGTTAAGTTCATTTATAGTAAACATACTGTGATATACAGAAATATGTGTATCGAGAAAATAATTAATGAGGGTAAGCATGAACGCATTAATAATTTACAAAGAATCTTTTTTATTTCGTAATTTTATAACGTTTAAATTAACTGGCGTGATCGCTCTGAGGCATTATTGTACAAGTGGAGTTAACATTATCAATGCAATAAAAGCTGCATTTTGCAAATTTAAAAAGAAAGCACCTTGTCCCAGAAAATACTAGTCTTGAAGAGTTTGATCCCATTGTATAGAGGCGCTCGAATAAAGGGAACCTAGAATTCCTTTGAATATACTGGTAAAAAGCCGTAAGCATCGTATCTTATGCACAAAGCAGTGAAGAATGTCAACGGGTGCGACATAAAAATGAAATGTGTATCGTGTTTCTGTGATCGTGTTTATTTAAATAAAATGACTACGAACATAACAAGAGTTGTTGGTTAGCTTTTGACTAATGTAACTACCATATTAAATGTTAATTCATACATATAAGATGAAATGTAGATATATCATATCCAGCTGTGTTCGTTTAAAAAATAAACGTTATTTGTATGTCAATGGCTTAATGCCTTAATATTTACATCACTAAAAAAAAAAATATAACGAAATTGCTGAGGGTTTTTATTTCATTACTTATATACTTTGTATATTCATCTAAGATTACGCAATAAAACTACCGTCGAAGTTTTCTAATATGTGAAAATGGCGGGTAGGTATGTCATGTAACCCCATCTACAAGTCTGAGGAGATTTTCGTATTCCATCGAAGCGACGCGCAAGTAATCGCCTCACGTACTACCATATTAGACAAGTTTTCAATGAATTTTAATGTATTGAAGCGAGACATTCTCGATTCAGAATCACGCCTATTGAATACGGCCGTGGGCGAAGTGATTGACTGAATGCACTTGCAATTGAGCAAGAATTAATTCTATTTGTCATATTATACGCATTGTGCTTTATTATTGGAAGATCTCATTAATTTATCGTTTGTTAAGTGCTTCGACTTCTTGTGTGGTGCATTAGTATGCACTATGCAGCGCGTGAAACAAAGTAGTTGGATGATTATTATTTATTTCTCCTAATGATCGTTTAGAATTCTGTTTGTATGTTAATTGTTATAGAGAATATTTATTTATTAGATTTTAGGTGTAGGCTAGATCATTCTGAACGGATTAAATCTGTTAGGTAATTTATAGAGGAATGTAATTTTACAATGTGTTTTTTTATTTCGTGTTTGTATTCTTAATTTTTATTTCAATTTGAAAAAAAAAAAAACAATATAGAAAGAAGCGCCTATCAAAATTCAAAACAATTTAAGTTTAATTAGCGTCACTAGCTTCCAACAACTGGCATTGTTAAGAACTTATTATATGTATCATAAATCATACAACACAACAATCGTTTTGTTATACGTCAGAATAATTACAGCCGATATAATACAGTGTCCTCTCTGAACAGTTTGTCATAAAATAAATTTATTGTCACGCAAGTGTTGGAACAAAGATCATTGTTTGAAGAATCTCGGCGGATGTTCAACATGTGAACGATATTAATTTTAGAGTTCCGTACGTTCTTTTTTTACGTGTAATAAAAATTTGATTACTTGTAGTGTTGCATTATTAACAGGGTAGGGTATAGAAAGGTTATAAAATTATTTCATGGCGGTTTAAGAATCCTTTAAGAGCAAAGTAAGAGAGAGAAAAAAGCACAATTTTATTAATAAAACGGCTAATTTAGACAATATTTTTAATTAACCAAATCATTTAATCAGCAGCCTACCACAAAAATATTTCGAATAGGTATAATGATTTAAAGACCTCAAACACATAAATAATGTTTTGTCACATTATAACGAATTAAATTTCTAAGAAGCATTTTAAATCAGATTACGCAAATAATGCACGACACCTTCGAGATTTAAAACTCGTGGGACAGCCCTATTATTTATATGTGTACCAGCGTTGATTAGTGTGTGTATTTGTATATATGTGTACCTATGTGTGAGAGTATAGTACGTATGTGTATGTGTGTGTGTGCGCGGCCCGCGAATGGACGCAGACACTAATTTTGCTTTCGGCGACGGCGTTCGTTTTAAACGAGTCGAGTTTTAATTTGTGATCAATTATGCGTGATCACTGTTATTTATCGTTGTTTTATTTTATTAGCCTTCTCACAGCGCCGGTGGGTGGTCCGATCACGATTTACGGGATGATGTTCACCAATACGTTCCACTGATTGTACCATAGAACCACAGTATTACAATATTATTTGGGTATCTACTGATGTTCGTTTTGTAATGTAAGATTTATTTGTTGTTAGATCTTGTTTAATGCAACATTTAATGTTTTTAAGTAACAATGAAATTGGCGTTAATATGTAGGTAGGCACGTCTTTTCCTTAAAGTAAATGTTTAGTCTATATTTATTCAATAACTATAAAGAACATTTAAAAATAAGTACAACTCAGAAGTCATAAATTTTCTATTATGTTATCTTACAAAGAAAATAAGCAGTAATTAACTAATTACAACAGTAAAAGTGAAGCTAACGCTAATTTTAATATATTTTTACGCGAATCCAAATTTTTCGAACCATATCCGAATAATGAACAAACCATCGTGCTCTAAATGTGCTCATATCTGCAAATTTGGAAGTTCAGCCATTTTGTTATTCCGAACGTAACCGCCTCTCGACCGGTTAGCGGTAAATTGTTCCAAGTAATGCGATTCTAATTGAGCGGCTAATTCCTACGGAGCATACACTTACTTAATTAGCAATTACACGGCTAAACGGATTGCTCACTGCCCACTGAATTAATAAGAACTAGATAGTTTGTTCTTACGTTTGACAAACTTTATGAAACACCGAGTTGGGTTATTTTTTTGTTGGGTTAGTTTATCGCATAGGGCGTAGTCAGAAAGAAAGCTGGAAACTTATAAGCGTTTACCGGCGCTTGTCAGCACTGGTTCGTTCTACACAAAGGAAGCAGGTTGAAGCAGACCAATACAAATTTTATATGGAAGCGCCCAGCGCTGACCAGCGCGTGTTGAAGCTTGTCGGCGCCGATCGGCGCGTATCGGCGTGTGTTCATATATTTTCCTGCGCGGGTTACCAGCGCTGACAAGCGCCGGTAAGCGCTTATAAGTTTCCAGCTTTCTTTCTGAATACGCCCTTAGAGTACAATTTTAGTTACGATATTGTCTAAACTGTTCTCGTATAAAGCTGCCTCTTACATTGAAAAAGTACGTTTTTACAAGTACATAGTTTGTGAAAATATTTATATTATGTTAGTAAATAAATATACTCGTAGAAATAAACACAAAATCCTCCATTACTTCTGAGTTCTGATAAGTTATACGAAAACTTTTGCGCTCAAATATAATTAATGAAATATTAACTGAAGCAAAAACACTTGACTGGAGGTCAATGGGGATAGAAACCAATCTAGATACTTTAATGCCTACTTCTAACCTAATATTATAAGCTGGGAAAATTACAAAAGTCAAGAAAACTTTTGTAACTCGAGTGTTTGACATCGATGCTTAGGCACGGGATGATGGTTACATGATTAGAAAATAAAGTGGATTGTATTATTCCACTAGTTTTGTTCGTAATATTCGCATTAATAACGGCTAGACCGTACTTCAGGAAGCTTAGACGATTAATATAAATTAATAATAATAACAATGTATACACAAATATTGTAATAATGTACAAATATTGGGTTATTCTTAGTACATGCTTGTGTTCTTATAAAATTTAAGTACATCTTATCACATAGTTGTTCCGAAACATTTCAGGAAGTTGGATTTCTCAGCGTATCAATTTCTATCATAAGATACTAACTATTTATACATATTTTATTAGATGTTGTAAGTAGTCATATGAAAAAGAAGAAGTGGTTAAAAATAATTTATCTGTACAAAATAAACTCTGTCTATTTATAGAAATCAACACTATATTCAGCAAACACTCTCCGTAACATTATAAGGTGCGAACTAAACGAACAAATAAACCGCTTTCCAAATTTCACTTTCAGCCAAAATCACATCGTTAGATAACTCCGTATTACACAATTTATCCCCGAATACCCGTAAACGATACAGTCAAATATTAATTTCCGAGAGCCGTTCATATTTTCGCGATACCGAGAAAAATGTTTAATATTACATAATCAATTTGTCGAATTCCCGTATATTGAAGACCGTAAACGCTCCAGACTGTTTTGATTACACACAATAATAGCTTTTTAATTATCGCCGGTAAAATTCATTTTGCCATGGGATATTTTCACAATAAATTTGATATGAGCCCGGGACGTTCAATTATTGTCTGGTAGATAATTATCTGAGCTATGCTTTCGTTAATACGGAGTTTAATAGCCGTCTAATAAGCTCCCTGTTGCTATTATGGGTGTACTGAAACAGAGCACAGTCTTGTATTATACTGTAATCCTTTTGATTAAATCTATTATTAGCTATTTGTAAGTACGAACCGTCTGATATATTTTTACCTTTTTATTAATATTGGAAATGTTTTGAAAAGATATATCTATCGATAAATGTTAGAATATAAGAATCATCGTTTGTTTATCTTAATAAACAAACGCTTATTTCAAGTTTCTCTTAATTTACTAGTTACCTACTTTACTTTAAAAATACTACGCTATAAATATTTTTTTATGTAGATAAACAGCCACGATACTAACAAGTTATCAGAATACGAATACTACTCAATTTTTGAATGCAAAATACTGACATATAAAAATATAGAATCACTAGCTTTCCGCCCGCGGCTGCGCTCGCGTTTTCAAAGAAAAACCCGCATAGTTCCAGCTCCTGTGGGATTTCTTTCTTTTCTTTCTTTCTTTCATATGTGTGCTAAATTTCATTGTAATCTGTTCAGTAATATTTGCGTGTAAGAGTAACAAACATACATACACATACATCCATCCTCACAAACTCACGCATTTATAATATTACCTACTAGTAAGATTGTCTTCAGGCGGTCATTCGTACCGCGTAGATATCATAACCATAAATCCGTCCATGTATCCGAAACAGAGTAATAAATTTTAGGGCAATATTAGCATTTTCTTTACATTTGAATACTTTGTTTTAAAAACATTTAATTACGTATGCAAACCCCTATCGTTTCGGTTAAGCGAAGGAGATGTAAATTTATTTACCTGTACACGTTTAACATTTAATATTATTCATTCTAAAGAAAACACGACTTGAGATTGTGTACACAAAATCCCCCTATTGTTTTATTTATATAAACGGTAATTTTAATGAATAATATTGTATCGTTTTGGTACCGGAAGGAAGTTGGCGCGGAAAGTTTTTTTTTTTTAATTATTAATATCTTAAAAAATTGCTCCTTAAATGCTCCATCAGAATCTGTAATTGCTCCACTTCTATAATTATTAGTTTATTTATAATTAATTTTTAAAAAAATCCAAATACTGAAAACTTGATTTCCCTATAGAATGAAAAATATTCACTTTTCATAAAAAAATTTTTTACAAAAAAATTGCTCCCGATTTGCTCTATCAATTACAAAAAAAAATTATTTAATTTTGATAATTTTTACAATAATTAACTGAAAAACTATGTTTGCATAGTTAACTACCTACTGCGCTGTGACGTCATCAATTGTCGTTGCGATGCATAAGGGCCATATTTACATGTATCAGCACTGCAGCGATATCTATAGACCTTAATGTTTATGTTTTCTTATTTATATTATTTACTAGATTTCCGCCCGCAGCTTCGCCCGCGTTTTCAAAGGAAAACCCGCATAGTTCCCGCTAACGCAAACGATAGCAACTTGACACCGAAACATGAAACAAGCGACTGAAACACAAATTGATAAATTACTTGAAGTTTTAATAATACGAATAAACGTAGGTAATATGCGAGTTTAGGGATGGGTAGGGAAATGTTTATAAACATACCTATAATAAGAATGATTTTAAATACATAATAATATCTGTTCCTTTCAACATTTGCTAGATGAAACTAAATAATTAAAATATGTCGCATGGATATAGAGTATAAATAGCAACATAAGGTAAATTTTAAATAATAATATTATTCCCAGCATTAAATGATAAAACTTATTAATGTCATTTCATGGTACTTTTATATTAAATTGTAATATGATTGTGTTTTATTTAATTATTTATTTTTATATTAGAAAGATAAGTAAAATAGAATATTAAATAAACAACGGAACCGTATTTTTAAAAGGCTAATAATATCTATGCGACATAATATTTTAATTATTTAGTTTCATCTAGCAAATGTTGAAAGGAACAGATATTATTATGTATGTATTTAAAATCATTCTTATTATAGGTATGTTTATAAACATTTCCCTACCCATCCCTAAACTCGCATATCACGTTTATTCGTAATATTAAAACTTCAAGTAATTTTTTTTAATTACTTTGACTGACCGGTTGGCGTTGGTAGTGGCCCTGCCTTCCAAGCCAGAGGTTGTGGGTTCGATTCCCACCCGGGGCAAATATTTGTGTGATGAACATAGATGTTTGCTCTGTGTCTGGGTGTTAATTATCTAAATAAGTATTTATTTAAAATTATATATGTATGTTTATCAGCCATCTGGTTTCCATAACACAAGCGAAAGCTAAGTATGGGATCAGATTGTGCCGTGTGTGAAAACTGTCCTGAAATATTTATATTTAATTAATTTGTGTTTCAGTCGCTTGTTTCATGTTTCGGTGTCAAGTTGCTATCGTTTGCGTTAGCGGGAACTATGCGGGTTTTCCTTTGAAAACGCGGCCGAAGCCGCGGGCGGAAATCTAGTAAATAATATAAATAAGAAAACATAAACATATATGTCTATAGGTCTATAGATATCGCTGCAGTGCTGATACATGTAAATATGGCCTTTATGCATCACAACGACAATTGATGACGTCACAGCGCAGTAGGTAGTTAACTATGCAAACATAGTTTTTCAGTTAATTATTGTAAAAATTATCAAAATTAAATAATTTTTTTTTGTAATTGATAGAGCAAATCGGGAGCAATTTTTTTGTAAAAAAATTTTTTATGAAAAGTGAATATTTTTCATTCTATAGGGAAATCAAGTTTTCAGTATTTGGATTTTTTTAAAAATTAATTGTAAATAAACTAATAATTATAGAAGTGGAGCAATTACAGTTTCTGATGGAGCATTTAAGGAGCAATTTTTTGAGATATTAATAATTAAAAAAAAAAACTTTCCGCGCTAACTTCCTTCCGGTCGTTTTGGTAACAATGATTTATCCAAAAAAGCAGCGTGACGTTACTTTGTTTTGCTTGCAGTCCATCATACAGAAGTAAATTAAAAATATTACATTGAGGCAAGGATCGATTAAGTAACTAGGATTAAAAAAATAAATTAAATAGATACCTATTATCAGTAGAGATACTTAGTATTTATTGAAACTATTTGGTTTTTGACGTTAAATATCAATAAGCAAATTTCTACTTACACGCATTTTACTTTGACAATAAAAAATGAAAATTAGCTAATTACAAAAAAAACGCGAGTTCTTAACTGTAAATCTATTGCGAAAAAACACATTGAAACATCCACAATATTACGCTATACAGTTAAGGAACAAAATTGTATAATGCATATTGCTATCACTATGTTATTTACACAATTATTTATCCGGTATGCATGTGCCTTACTATATACGTCTAGTATTAAATCCAATTAAGGGCGCGTTCTCATTAGACGCAACAGAGTCCGTAATCAGATATCCTTATAATCTCTTTAAGGATTACGGGAATGTATGAAAGTAGATGCGTTAAGCTGAATTGATGGAAGCATGGATAGCTTGTTATGCTATTTTTAAAAATGGAATATTTTTATTTTATTTTTAATTTGGAATGTTTTCTTTTTTAATCGCATATTTGTCGGTGTGCCTGTGTCCATTCATCTATTTAATTTGTTGTTAAAATAAGCTTATAATTAATTGACTTTTTCTTTTTGTTACAGGTAAAGCGGCAAAAGCTGTTGGCGAAATGTTTACTCCATATGAAGACACAGATAAATGAAAAGGTCTATAATATTAAAATATTATTAATCCGTTATTTATTTATAAATAAATCAGAGTTTATGGTCATTAAAAATATCATAATAACATATAGGTACATATAAATATATGATAGGTACATGGCCATTTTATAACCTTTTATAGTATTTTTATTTAAATTAAATTCATGAGAATTTTTGTGTGTTGTCAAATTAGTTTCATCTCTTTTTGATGCTAATTTAATCAAAAGCGAGGTCAAAGACTAAACCCAATGTAATTGCGAATATAACGGGTATCATACACATATACCAGAATAATTAATTCGTTAACTCAATGTATATTAATAAAACTCCAAAAATATACCTATATGATTGTAATCAGTAGGGTAAAAGTGGGATAGATGCCGCACGGGGATAGATGCCCCATTTTCAAAAAACCTCACTTCCCAGAGTCGTGACTACGAATTAATGATTTAAATAGGAGCTCCTATCACCCCGCACCTCGGGTACGCATGAGCTGTTGTTTGGTGAAGACGTGTTTCGCTAGTGCGTGTAATAATATCCGCGGCGAACTTCACGAACACGTTAAAATTTAAAAAGGTTGATATTTGCCTTTGCATAACTTTATAAGTATTAATAAATTTCACTACATTTCTTATTATGTCTATACACTAGTTCATTAAGTACAAATCTAAGTGAAAATATTGGCTCATTTGTTTTTATTTAATAAAAAAAAAAATACTGGGGCAGCTATCCTTATCAAAAAGTATAGTTGCCCCTTTTTTTTCGAGGGATAGATGCCCTTAGGGGCCTCTAAGGGCATCCATCCCTCAATACATATGTACATGTTATTATCGATAATCACAGGTACTGTTTATATTTTTACCTGATTGCGTCAGAGGTTTTCTCTATGAAAACCGATTTTACTCCTTTAATTTGCTTTTTTTTGTTATGTATACTTACTTATTAATGATCTGCCCTTATACTGATTGTAGGAGAACCACGCCTCGAAAATACAAAAGAAAAGAAGGAGTGCGAGCGCAAGTATATTCTTGGACAACAGAACAACTATGTTAACATGACATTTGCTGGTTTATCATATAAATTTTATTAGATTTCGCGCTTATAGAGTATGTAAGGCATCTTATCCTCCTTAGTATTTTCATGGTGGGGCAACTATCCAACTAGGTAGGCATCTATCCTCAAAAAAGATGTTCTACAAAAATATTTATTACACATTATCTATAAATGATAGGATAAAAAATATATATAGTAATTCAAAACAGATAATTAACCTAGCTATATTCATACAAAGTGTTCGTATAAGATTCATGTTTTTAAAATTATGAGGCTATTTCAAAAAGTGGGGCATCTATCCCACTTTTACCCTATAGACACACAAAAGTATAATTACTTTATTATAGGAAGCTTTTCCAATTATATTAACTCATTAAGGTTGTCATTCATTTTATTACAATATAACATGAACATTAATCTTAATTTATAAAAATATTAAATTGTAATCTACTCTGTAATGAAAAGTGCAGGAGCTAGTTTATCTAAAGACGTGCAGCAATGCAAAAACTGCTGAATATTATGTACTAGTTTTCTGCCCGCGGCTTCGCTCGCTTTGTCTAAAACTGAATAAATTATAGACTAAAACCTTCCTCTTGAACCACTATATATATTAAAAAAAACATCAAAATCCGTTGTGTTGTTTTAAAATAATGACTTCTGTAATATCTCCAAATTAAAATTGTATAATATTTTATTCAGCGGAAACTGAAATAAAATCTTAACATTACTCCAGTCCCCGTACAGAATTAATAAAACAGCCGATTTGAATTCAAGCGTAACTTCTAATGTACACAATATGTAAGTACAAAAGATTGACACACATATAATTGTCACATTCAACGTTGGCTCACGTCACCCTCGAGCGGATCTCAATATGTTCTGTCACTTCCGATATCGGTTTATTTTTCGGGCGCATTCCAATATCACGCAAGGTATTCCAAACATTCCACAATAGATTTATCTGAAATGCTTCTCGATGTCTCCGAGTGTCAGACGACACCCACGTTTGCTTCTAATTAGTACAGAAATAACGCGAAAGATTTGTCAACTTCCGAGCCTTTGCTGCGTCCCTTTGAAATTATTCCCCATCTCCCATGTAAATGCGTCGTTAAGCATCTGTGAAATATCGTTCAGAAACTAGGGTGGTCTTTGTTAATATCATTTTTTCTTTAACGATATTAATCTGCGTTTAAATTAAAATGTATTCTGACATATTTTATTCACCAAGCGTTGATAGTTTTATAACTCTCTCGGTTTATGCCCTCGATATATTTTATGTTGAGTTTCACACATAGATTGATGTTTTGATCACGCCACTCAATAAAATTGTTATTTCTCAATCATAATAACCTGGTTTCAAAAATACTTTATCTTCTGTATTTTTATAGTTACCTATTAAGTTATTTATAATTTTGTTGCTAAAGAAATTTTAGTGTAATGTAACAAAATATGCATTGCGGAATTCCTTCTTATATTATCATGCGATAAACTTACTTTATAGTGCTTAAACGTTCTGAATGCCAGCGTTTTCAAGAGAAATTAATTTTGAGCTGAAAGATAGTGGTTCTCAAAAGTTATCTCCAGCCAAAGTACGGCGAGCTCACAATCAAATGTCAAACGAAGTTTTATCTGAGCAAAGTTGACAAATAAATCCCTCGAACCACCACAACTTTTCTTATAGCCCGCTAAATGTGCTTTGAATCATTTCGCTTTACATTGTCAATTCTCATGTTTGTTTTTCATTCATCAAATATTGTATGGCAACTAGAAACAAATAAATAAATAGAACTACTTTTTATTCCGTTTACGCTTACATTTTTTAAACCTGTTCAAAATGTTGATAAAAAAGGATTAAGTTATATAAATTTTAACTTGTTTTACTTTGTTTCATTGAAGCATTTTTATTTGTTGTACGAAATTTCGATTTTAACGTTACCAACGCGGACGTTGACCTTATAAAAACACGTAATACTTTAACCTATACCTACCCTAGACTCTAGAGAGATTAATTAATTATTGTAATTGACAAATGAATTGCTTACGAGAAATTTCGGAAAAGCACTCAAATCATAACTTCAAATAATTCGAATGTTTAAACTTGAACTTTTGACACGTCAAAGTGTTCATGACTAAATAACCAAAACTCTGGCACGTACTCAAAATTAAATTCTACGCTAGACGTTTTAAGGTCGGCATTCGTGCATCGTGTGTGTAATTGATAGCTTTGGTTTCCGTTTGAGTTTTAAAACCCAACTCAATAATGGTGCTGTATTGTTATTTCAGTCGTCGGAAACGTAACGAATGGGAAAGGTTCAAAGTGACGGCGCACGTATATTTTATAAACAGCCATTTGTCTCAAGCGCATGTGTCCGCTAGCGCTGAAATATTTACGAGCTATTAGCGCAACAAGAACAAATATTAGCTTGCATTTCCCCCTAAAATCGTATCGCGAGATCACTCACTGATTGATTTAACACCACGCTCCAATCGTTGCCGCAATCAATTAAAGTCAAGCTTTGATGTAAATGTGAAACACATTTAAGACGGTTAGTATTATAAGATTTAACGCTGTTAGTTATTTTGATTTTTGTTACAAATAGATTAAAAACAGGTCATAAGTTGTCTCTGTTAGTCGTTCCACAATAACAAACGCTTACGTGCGCTTACGGAGGTTTCGGTTGATTAGATAAATGTTTATTATAAAGAAGCAGAAGGTGGATGAAAATGAAACATTTTTTCAAGACGATTTACTCCCCCTCCTTGTATCAATAAGGGCGCAGTGCACTTGACGAATTACTTAATTTTATTAAGTGGCCATACGCACGAGTTTCGTGTTTATGAAGTGTTTCATGACAGCACGTCCGTCCCCTCACTCAAAGCGTAATGCGTAAACTCACTGAACTCACTGAATATTTGCCGACCGCGACAAAGAAACGGTATTGGACCCTCATATATATTATGTAAATAAACTTTCAAAATGCATTTTAAATTAAAATAATACTAAATTTAAATGTTAATTTGTGACCGCACTTTGTCCTTCGCGGCTTCTCGTTTCTAAATCGATTACGTTACACGGATTTCGGCTTAGATCCGACTCGGATAACTTTAATGAAGGGTTTTAAATGGTGATCCTTTTGTGGAAGTACCTTGATTGGTGATCCTATTGGTCTGCGTTTACGTGATTTTATTATAATGGCCACTGCTTCGGAGTAACCATTAAAATTCATGTTTTATGTTCCTGACGACAGACTCTAATTCGTTTTAATCTATAAATTCTTGTCGTATCTACATTTTTATGTATGGCGCCTTTCGCGTGCGTTATTATCTAACTAAAAGGCAAGTTTTGGTGTATGAGACCACCCGGATGCTTTTAAACTAAAGCCGATATGTGTGTACCCTTTGTGCTACTTCAATTAGTCATGATTAAGTTAAATTTATAGGTTCGTTTAATGGTCCATTAAATTGCTCCCTAGAGTCTAATGACTTCTTATTGTGGACGCAACTATTACATAAAACACTTCTAGACGATTAAACGATACATCGATATTTGATTTCAAATCTATTGACATCTCACTTGCTTTGGGGTGTGAAAATTGCTCTTCCTTAAATTACTTTTTCAGATTGGATTGGTAATAAGCTGGGTCCACACCGGCCGATCCAGTGATCCCGCGATCCGCGATCCAGGATCGCGGAGCATGGATCGTGGATCATGTTAGGCCGATCCACTTTAAAAACTTGCGATCCAAAATATGCGCTCCAAGTGATCCTAAGGCGATCCGTGATTCAGCCAGTCTAACTCTTGTACGATATGGAGTCACACGTACAACGGCGGCGTCTTGCCGTTGCAGCAGTAACTTTTATTATACTGAAATGTTTGCGCAAAAAATCAAAAAAAAGAAATCGACGGTTTTGGGTGAAACAACTTTACAAAAATCGATTGGAATCTGGGACTCAGCTGTACGCAGAGTTAGTTTCAGATGAAGTGGAACACAATTTTGCAAGAATGAATGCTAATCAATTTGAGATATTGTGTTCATTATTGGATAAAAAGCTAAGAAAGAATGATACAAATTATAGAGATGCCATTACTGTGAAGGAAAGATTACTGCTAACATTGAGATTTTTAGCAACTGGAGATTCGTACGTCAGTTTGCAGTATCTCTTCCGCATTTCTAAACAGTCTATATCATTAATTATTCCTGAAGTTTGTGAAGCCATCATTGACCTGTTAAATGATTATGTAAAGGTAAGTAAAACCATACTTTTTATATCCATGACTTTCTGAGGTGAGGTGGATCGCGCGAACCAAAACACAACCGTCCACACCGCGCGCATCACGCAACTGAGGCACCTTTGAAGCGGGTACAAAAACCGCCCGCTAACGGATCGCACGAGGTAGGGATCGCGCGCGGCAAAACGCGTGCATGGATCGCGCGCGGCACGTCCACACCGCCCGCATCTTTGGATCGCGCGCCTGCCGCGCGCGATCGGATCGCGGTGGATCGGCCGGTGTGGACCCAGCTATTTGGTTTGAATTACGTGTAGTTTAGATACCTAGTGCTTTTTTTAAGTTATACTTTTTATTTCATTTCATAATATTTATTTGGTACGTAGCTACCTTTCAACAACTATTGTGTTATAACTAACGTTCCTTCAAAAATGTTGTGCACATTCAAGTGTTCACAAAAACACAATTGTGAATTTAAAGACGTTCCATTTAACTAAATCACGGTGTACAAGAGAAGAAAGGGAAAAGTATGTTTGATATTTTTCTTGGAGAGAAATACTTAAGCTTAATTTCAACAGACATTCAGTGGAGTTTCATTTTGTAGGAAGCAACATAAAGTGCGGTATTTCGTTTGAGATATTGCAAGTTTACAGCACAAGGATTTTTTGATGATATCTGTATGAGCGTGTTCCCGGACAGGTACTGTTTCTACAATAACATTGTTAGCTGTAATAATACGTTGCTATTTTCGACGTCTTCACAACTTTATAATATCATGATATGCTACAATTGAGTTCTTAAGTAAACATCTTTTGTGAGTATAATGGCAACTTCTGAAATTTCGTTACATACAATCTACTTACAACATTAAAAGTTTGGAATTAAAAGTACAATAAGTGTATTAATGTACTAAAATATTTATGGAAAAAGTTTCTGGATGCTTCTTCATTTGTAGCGGAACTGTATATTGTAAGTATATCAATATCTATTGGTACTTACTTATTTATTGAATTTTATCTCACTTGTAAGCTATCAGACAATTGTATGCAAATTCTTCTTTATCGTACAAATAAAGATCTTGCATACTCACATTCATTAATTTCTCTTCCTTTTTCTATTTTTATTATGAGCATACAATCCCCATATTACGTCCATAATATATTTGAATCCTCAACCATTCATCACGTTACAATACGCCCAACGAAAAATGGGCATGATTATAAAGGATAAGGTAAACTATATTATTTTGTGAAAAATATATAAAATATATCAGAACATTGAACCCTCTGCGTATCGCATGATAAATCGTATTCAATTTGCCAACTGACAACCGCCGAGGAAAGCATTTGGGTAACAAATGCTTACGAATATGCTTACAATGCACGCGATGCTGAATTATGTAAGCAACATTAGAGTTAAGTCTGTGATATGCAAAATACTATATATTTTTATTTGTTGCCACAATAGAGGATCAATATTTTTTATATCTATGTGTAGGATACGTTTAGAATTTACCGTAAGTATAGCCAACAACATAATATTATGTTTACTTAACCGCCCCAACTCCCAAGTCCTTGAAAGAAATATAGGAAATAAACAAACGCTATTGTACAGAGCTTTACAAAATTGACTATATTATGATTAAGACAATATACAACAATTAGAAACAGTTATAAATTCTTCTTACGAACCGTAATTTAGACGTAGTTTCCTACCAGTTATCCCAATGCTGTGAAGAGTAAATTATTTTTATTTCTTTTTCTAAGACCATAATATTTTTATTTAACCCTTAATTACTCGCGTGGGGTATATCTAACCCCACGGCGTATTTCAAGCGTCGTATCTCCGCCATTTTTAAAGCTACCTGCGTGCCGTTCTTACTAGCTGCCTAAAAGCTGGGTCCACACCGGCCGATCCAGTGATCCCGCGATCCGCGATCCAGGATCGCGGAGCATGGATCGTGGATCATGTTAGGCCGATCCACTTTAAAAACTTGCGATCCAAAATATGCGCTCCAAGTGATCCTAAGGCGATCCGTGATTCAGCCAGTCTAACTCTTGTACGATATGGAGTCACACGTACAACGGCGGCGTCTTGCCGTTGCAGCAGTAACTTTTATTATACTGAAATGTTTGCGCAAAAAATCAAAAAAAAGAAATCGACGGTTTTGGGTGAAACAACTTTACAAAAATCGATTGGAATCTGGGACTCAGCTGTACGCAGAGTTAGTTTCAGATGAAGTGGAACACAATTTTGCAAGAATGAATGCTAATCAATTTGAGATATTGTGTTCATTATTGGATAACAAGCTAAGAAAGAATGATACAAATTATAGAGATGCCATTACTGTGAAGGAAAGATTACTACTAACATTGAGATTTTTAGCAACTGGAGATTCGTACGTCAGTTTGCAGTATCTCTTCCGCATTTCTAAACAGTCTATATCATTAATTATTCCTGAAGTTTGTGAAGCCATCATTGACCTGTTAAATGATTATGTAAAGGTAAGTATAACCATACTTTTTATATCCATGACTTTCTGAGGTGACTTTCTGAGGTGAGGTGGATCGCGCGAACCAAAACACAACCGTCCACACCGCGCGCATCACGCAACTGAGGCACCTTTGAAGCGGGTACAAAAACCGCCCGCTAACGGATCGCACGAGGTAGGGATCGCGCGCGGCAAAACGCGTGCATGGATCGCGCGCGGCACGTCCACACCGCCCGCATCTTTGGATCGCGCGCCTGCCGCGCGCGATCGGATCGCGGTGGATCGGCCGGTGTGGACCCAGCTAAAATACCTTTCCCCGCCGCGAATCAGTCGCGAGCGCCGCTCCATGTCTTGTGGTTGTGTCAGGAGATCGCGTCTGGGGTATATATTGCCCCACGCGAGTATTCGTGCAACTTTTTTTGGACGAGTGAGTATGTGTATTTTTATTTTATAATGTGCAGTACATATACTAAAGGTTCGTTTTTTTACTTATCTTTGTTTTCTGTTTATTTGTTTTAGGTAAGAACGCCTAAAATGGCAAGGAAGCGTCTTTCTGACTACCAGATTGTTGAGCGTTTGGAAGACGACGAAGAAAGCATCATAGATAGTCCCGATGAAGATGAGGTAGACGAGGACGTGATCCAGAGTGACCCCAACTCAACCAAATGTGTGCTAACTATAACGTCGGCAGATGTACAAAAAGATGACCTATGGTTATAATTACCACACTGCCTAGGGCCATACAAAAACGGCTAAAAAATGCTCAAGTTCAGGATCCTAGCCCCACTTCCAGAGGTGGTCCATCGACAACTTATAAAAGGTCCCATATCTGTATAAGGTCAAAGGATAAAAAAATTAGATTTGTGTGTGCCAAATGCCACCAGCAAGTTTGTCATGACCATTCCACTATGATATGTGATAAATGTATTGATTAAAAAGTTCCTAAATTTAAAGTTTCATCTTTAAAAGTTTATTACATTTATATTGATTAAAGATAGTATTATAATTTAGAACAATGTTGTCTCTTTCAAATTTTTATAATAAAAATAAAAGCATGTCATTAAAAATATGTTTTATTGTACCTTTAAAATTGGGGTTAAATATACCCCACGCGAGCGTAAGTGTAACTATTTGGACGCGAGTAATTAAGGGTTAATGAATAAACAGACAAACTCGAAAATGAAAGTTTTCTTTATCCAATTCGAAATAGAAAGCAAGCAAATCTCGTCTCATTTACGACGTACTAGGCTCCCATAAAAACAATAGAGGTATCACACTTAGTCCCCATCGATCTCGGATCGTTCAGCCCTAATAAGGCACAGCAGATAAACGCGGTTGCATACCCATATTTTAAACTGGTCAATTGCGATTTCGCCATTTATATTTAAGTATGTTAGTTTTTAACGTAAACGATATCGACGAAGCGAAAGCGGAGTGTTATTTTAATTAAATGTAAGAATTTCACTTTTTGTAGCAATTAACGTTTTTATACTTAAATGTAGGTATTATAAACGTATTTCATTACTTCAATTAAAATAGTAAGTAGATTATTATCATTATGCACTTTTAAAATTACAATTCCGCTTTACAGCTTTCAAACATGCAATTCTCTCTCTAATTATTATCAACAATAAAAGCGACGACCACCATTAATATCTATTTAAATGCGTATCTAATATAGTCGATCCGTATATCATCAGTCTTTCTTATAAAAAGGGGAATATTTTCTTACCGACGTGCCCATAATCCAGTTATAATTTTAAATCTTGTTTATTTATGCACGAATCAGGGGCAGACGCCATCAGGCACCTAAGAAACGCTTCATTAATCATTTCCCCTAATGCCAGGGGCTAAACGAATATATTTAAGTAAAATACGGTAGAGAAGCCAAGCTTTTTTATTTACCTAGTCCGTGTTTGGACAGAAACATGCGCTTGTATAGAAAGAAATGTTTAAGTACATTTTAAAATACTTAGGAGAGTAGTATACCTAGCCCAAATTAACAAAGAAACTACTTATACGAATTTGTTTGAGAGTAAGAATAATAATATTCTGTGAATTTCATTTTGTCTAAAATACCACAAAAATAAAACTCTTAACGAAATAAAAGAAACATAATTTAACGCTCAAATACAAAGAGAATATATTCAAACAAATATATTCCAAAAATATGTGATCAAATCAACAATGAGACGAGTGTATGAAATGACTTTTTTCCTGTTAACATCGCCTACCTTAATAACGGCTTATCGTTTTCATCAAAATATAGTTAAGACGTGTAGATCATTATTTTGAGGGGCACTGAAACACAGCGCCAGGAAATATTTTGTTCGTATCGGTGTGTTCATCGCTCGTAACAGCTACGCACACCTTAAATTTGTGTAATGTACTGTGGGTACAATTTAAATAAATACTTACATTTTGTGGGTTGATCGCCGCGTATTGGAATACAATTCGAAGGGGATTTTGGGCGGCTTCTTTTGCATTTTTTGGACGTAGCTTTATAAAACAAAAAGTGAATCGCTTCACAAAGTTACATTCAAATAATATAATATGTATATTCTCTGTTTGTATACAAAATCTCTGAACAACAGCTTGGGAAAGCAATAATAACTATGGTATGTATAATAGCAATGGTTTCGGAGAATTTAAGACATGATTATTATGCATGTGTAGTTGTATGTTGGGTAGTACACAAATATTATTGATTAATTAATTTCATTTCAATTTAACAGTTTTTATTTATATTTAGTACCTACATGCAAAAATCTAATATGATGAATTAAGGTGACTGAAACTTTTATTTACAGGTCGGCTGCACTAAACTTATAAAAGCTTTTTTGCCCACAAAATTCAAATTGTTTGTAACGTAGTTTATACTTCAATCGAAAAATACAACCGTATTTTCAAATCAAATAAAAATGTACCGCTTAAATTGTTTGCGATAGCTTTGAGCGGTTTTGTCTTTTTGTTTTTGACATAAAATGTCCGGTATCCCGAATTAAATGTGAAACATAAACTTGCTCTAGGCTTTCGAAAAAGTACCAATTGTCTTAAATTGAATATTGCGGAGCGACCTTGGAAACGAGGGATTCAATTATGGATTTTGAGATCATAGCTGAAGGGTTGATTTTTGGGGAGCGTTAATAGAGGGAGGGATAGTTATTTTTCCATCAATGCGAGTTAAACTTAGTGCGAAACAAGAATAATACGCTTTTTCGTCATCACAGACGCAACTCAGCCGTTGAAGAGCCATCGAAGGTGGAGTGGTTCAGACTTTATTATTGGCTCGGAGCAGCTCCACCTTATTTGAAGGGGAACTCAAATGAGGTCTCCGTATATTAGGTTCCACGAATTCAGAATTGAATTTGCTATAAGTTTGCAGCGGTGAGGATTTCATTTACGACTTGTTTGCTTGATTTTCTGCGTTCCATAATGTGCGCTTGTAAAACCTTTTTTGATTCTTAGCATTGCATAAAAGAGTGTTATACATACTAGAGTTCCTAATTTACATAGAATATAAATTAGAAAGTCATATTATATTATAATATGTGATAATCAGTGCAGATTAGTGTCATACATTTAATTTGCTATCTACGTTTGTAGCTCAAGAACATAATGGGCTAGAAACGCATTGGCTTGATGATACTTTTTATAATAATAGCACTTATTATAACATACATCAAGGCATCACGCCTGCAATTATTTCTGCAACGCTGCAAATTCCACGTGACGCAAGTCGATTGCTCTCCTACGATATTAAAATAATCTATTTACCTAAATTTTCGTATAATTCTGACAAAGACTATAGCGACTTGACAAAATATAAATTGCGTATAAATAAATCATTCTGATAAAGCCAAAGTATCAAGATACACATCGTTATACAAGCAAACGAGCGCTTTATTTTCACGAGGAAATTCGACGTAAATTACCAAATGAAATATCGTTACGAATATAATAACTTCCATTTTTTTGTGTAAATGTGGACCGAGATAATTGAAATAAAACGTGTGACATTTGCTTTCGTGTCACGCGATATTCTCGGATTACTAGCACTGTTTCGTTGCGTTCTCGAAAACATTTCCACGAATAATGATAAAATATTACACGCGTTTTCGTTCCTTAACGAGTGCTGAATATTGTAATGAAGACATTGTTTTTTTTTTCAATGTTTATGTATACTGTATCAGGAAGTATACCTGCAGTATGCAGCCGTTAAAATGTGTGTACCTGTGTATAATGTGGATTTACATTCTATTAATGTGAAAGTTATTTTAGTTCAGTAGGACGTAAAGATATCAACATATCATGGGGTATGATAAAAATATGCATTTTGCTAACTGAGACGTCAGAGGGTGAGTCAAAATTGGTAAGCTATCTTAAAATGGAAAGGCCTATATATAACGTTTACGTTTTCACTTCACATTATCTTCAAATACAATGCTTGCCTTCTAACATAATATTTATAACAAAAAAAGCTGCAGCTTCAACTAAATGTTAGTTTAACTCGAGCTCTAATATGGACGTCGTCTTCTTTCTTTGTCAAACATATCATCTTACAACCAATATCTAGTTACGGGTTAACCACATCCATAAATACTTGTTAAGAAGCCCTTTGTATATTATAAAGGGATTATTTTAATTGTTTAATCCACAAAAGAATAAAAATGCGTCAATTTATAAAGATACCTATGCGTAGTATCGGATAAATCCATGAATATCAGCTATTCTGAGACTAAACAATTAGCGAAAGATAACGAACGATGAATAATGATAATTTTAATATTCAATAATATTACTGCAACTGGCAAGCTATATTCTGCGAATGCTTCCTATAAAAATATGTAGATACTATTCAAAAAATACTATGAAATAAATTTGCGTTTTATAATAATTCCCGTGATGCTTATTAAAATTGCTGAAATGTAGAAATTGTTATAGCTTTTCTCGGTAAAGTCGAGTCGTAAAGGTTATGGAGTAACGTTACGCCTTGAGCAGATTTCTGTATTAACTATCGTTCAACATTATAAATTACAGAAGCCTCTCGTTAACTCTTTCATTTAACTATAATAGAACATCTTACTTTATTATAATGAAGCGTCCTTATTGGCCATTGTGCCATAGAATATTGTTTTCGTTTTGTGAACAGCGGAATATGAATTAATTTCGATATTAATTGGAAATCAACAACGTTTGTTTAATATGGAGTGTTAATTAATATTGTTGTCGAAGCCTTTACCGTAATTATAACCTGTCACTGATAGTGAAACAATTCATTATGATTTTCTTTTTCACGTAACAATAATTAATAATATCATTCTAAAGTAAAAAACAAACATGGAAAATGAAACATAATTATGAATGAAAGTTAGATACATAAAATTAAATGCACGATATTTTTTCTTTGTGTAAAACTTTTTTCAAAGTGCGTGAGAGCTTTATTGAATTTCCTTTCATAATTTAATTAAGATATTCCCATTACTTCAGAATATTTTTAATTATCCCGTTGTGATAGACGTTTTGAATTATATTGTTACAGAATATCTAATTCAATATCACTTGGGCATTTGATGGACACAATTGTTCTAAATTGTGCATTATCAATTTTCATCTATTTGGTTATGCTAATATGCAATATGTATTTAGAATATATTTTAGTCCAGTTACAATTATTTTAATAACTTAAAAGTCATTACTGACTCGTTTGGTGAATGTATTCTATTGATGGTATTGGCATTAACGATTATTAAAAAAAAAAAAAAAAAAAAACTATTCATTAAGCTATTCATGGTTGCTGAGCTTGAGTTAAAGATTCGTAAAATATGACAATTTTTTTTCTATTATTCAAAAGCGTAATTATAACATGAGGACGAGAAGTTTATTAACACTTGTAAAAATAATAAAACCAGTGGTACCCTTCAATACTCAAATTAGCTGTCGTGCGTCTTATCTATACTTTTAACGTAACGAAGATAGCCGATCACTCCAACCTTCGTTAAAATTTGTTACAACATTTTAATAAATCAACCTTTTTACGATACAAGACACGGGAAAGTGCACTCAGCACTTAAGTGAAAGCTTGTGTTTCGATAGACATCGTATGAATAAAATTATCACGACCCATTCGCACGTGATAACAGCAAATGAAAATAAAACTTGGTGTCGGCTGGTGGTCACGTTCGGTTCCACGTTAATTAATATGGGCGAAGGAAATTAGGTGAAGGGGTATTGAATAATTCCAACAGAGGTTGCTTTTGTATTTACGGCAAGTATAGCTGTAAGTTTATACACATCTTGTAATCAAATTGGCATGTAATGTGTAGATAACTATTTTGAAAATGAAGTTTTTCAGTATTTGATTATATTTTGATGAAATGACTCAATTGATTAAGGTAATGTAGGTATAGTGAAATTTAAAGATATGGAGAATTTAACCATAATTTTTCCATAACGTCAAGTAAATTCAAATTATCTTAAGAAGTAACAAATTAAAGTTTAAACCAATAAAAACAAGCACAAATTCTAAAATTAATTTACAAATATTTAATGTTAAACTGCTCAAATATTTGCAAGCATTCTCCAAATATTTTGTTGTGCTACGCGAAAATTGTATCCAACCAACGCATACTTTAATTAAATAGCGCAAAAACGCAATAACAACGATGAATAAAATACAAATGTTTACATGGGTACTTAAATAGAACAAAGAGGATTGTTTTCTTTGGCACAAAAATCAATAAAGTAGCAGTTGTTTGTACGTTGCATAGAATATAAATTATCTGGCCTCAAGCCTGTCTCAGCGGTGTCAGTCGCCCTTAAACCGCAACAATGGACATTTATTTAAATATCGACTTGTGGTTTTCTTTCGACAATACAATTAATTACTTATAAACTATTGTTATCGTTCTCTTTAAGTGGTAAGTCGTAATATGTAAGGAACTAGCAAAGCACTTATCGTCCATTTACAATTCCGCAAAACGCTCCAGAAATTCAAATAACATTTTTTGTTATTGCATGAACAACCGCAAATTATTCAATCAACCCACGTACTTGTATAATTAACCCAAAAACAAAAAGGAAATTAACCTTCACTAAAAGCGATACGTTTTGACATAAGCTCACGAAATATCACAAGTCTAATCGCTTGACGCATGGAACAAAAGCGTACATCGTAAATTTCTTTCAACGGCTAATTCCATTTAGAGGCAATAGCATGATAACATTGACCATCATATATATTCGTCTACATAATCGTAATCCAAATGAGCGATTAGCGTCTCGTGCGCAGCGTAGGCGCGGCTTAACATCGAAATTTAAAAGGGTCGCTTATCACTGCCGCTTAAATGGAAAAAGGGCTTTATCTAGCACCGGCTTATTGTGATGCCATCGGTCAGCGAACAGGATATATCGTCACGCGCATCGTTGATTTTAACTGCTTTTATAGGGAACATTAATTTTTAGGTACCTAAATTTGATGGAAGACTTTTAAGACGTACGCAAGATAGTGTTATGATATATCATGCAGGCTTGAATCTATAATCCTCAGCTTCATATATTCATGAACTAATCCGATAGGACTACAACAGCTCCGTGAGCGCTAGAATAAGACAGGTTTGAATTAATGCACAGTACGAGTTCATTAGTTATTTAGTGTAGCGGGTCTTAATACAAGACAACTATTAGGAATATCAGCTTGGGTGTGTGCGAACGAATTCCCCCCAATCATACGAGAAGTTCGTTTCATTATTCATTCGTTCCTTCGTAGACGACAGGCTATTAGCATTTTAAATTACATAATGAATTTACAACTTTAAGCGGTTAGCGGAAGACACGCGAACTCAAATTTAACGTAAAATCAATTATAATTTTAAGCCTCACATAGTTCATTTAAGTTTCTAATTTCCTTTTACTGGATACTACTTAATTGCTATGCTATTTAAATTATTGCTGCAATTAGTTAGTCGGGGTTTTATGTCTTGGCATTATATGATCACGGATTTAATAAAACTAATTTTGATTGAAATGAGTCTTCTTTGTCTTCATTTATCACGGTTATTTAGTAGAGACATTTTCAATTATTAGACGATTTAAAAATTAAATATTTTACATTTCTATAACTTTAATAAATTCATTTTCTTAGCTCTTACAAGTATTGCAATAAAACGCACAACAAAAAAGAATAAACAAATCTTTTCCAAAAAAATACTCATACAGAATATTCCTTCCGTGTCCACAGTCCACATATATTTTTACGCAGCCAACCCATTCAAGCATTTCTGAACATTTCTCATTATGGAGCGGAAATGAGTGTACTCTTACTTAAATAATGACAACTCCTGCGTCTCTATTTTCTTTTATTAAATTCAACTGTATAGAAAATACAGTTTCTTTTTATAATATTGTGAAGCGCTTGTTAACTTGGAGATTGAAGATGGAGAATTGCAAATCCTGTTGTAATGCTCTGCAACTTATAAAAGTTATAATATTGTATGTAAATCCGAGATCATATCATGTTAAAGTTGCAGTTAGCCTGCGCTGCGGTAAATGAGATTTAGGAGATAAAATATTCTTAATAAAAACCTTAATGCGCTTAACTGTTTGAATAAAACGTGCTTTACAAATCAATGGAGGGAATTTGGCTTATATTTGTTATCTTTTGGAAATTTAGGGGCACATTCTATGTAGGTATTTAAAAAAATAAATAAAAGGTATTAGGTATTTATCCATTTCTAATAGTTATCGTTTAAATGATAAAACGTCTTAATAAATGATAGTTTAATTGAGTTTTATTGAATCGTGTTATTCTTAGTACAGATATCGTGGGGATTAGAGCGGTCCTTTTGATAACTTAACGCTCGACTCAATTGAAACACTCCGCGTCTATTAAGACTTATGTGACATTTATTGTCAATCAATACTCCCGCATGTATAAATGGGGTATACCCTATTATTAGTCAATTGGTCAACACTGACCATTGGTCAGTTTAAACTTCTCTATAGATATTGTATGGCTATAAGAGGATAAAAGAACTTCACATTGAAAGATAACAATATTGTTAGAGTATGAAAAGAAATAGTATTGATTTTTTTATAGATGGCTAATGAAGGCTCATCCTTAAGGAGTGGACTGTAGTGGCTATACTCTGTCCATTATATTATTTGCTTTTTGACAGCTTCACGCCTATGAAGGATTGTATTGTCTATGTTAAAATGTCATACATCAATTATTGTACTTCATGGACAGGCCCCGCCCACTTAGTGATGTCTACACAGAATTATTCAATGATGGGTCGATAGATTATAATAATCGATAGAAATACTCTGTAAAATAATATATCCGATACAGAAAAACTCTTCTATTATGTTATATAATTTAAACATAAAGACAACCAAATTGTAAGATAGAAACCAATAAATCTATACATATAATAAATCTGTAGAAGGGTCAATTCTGTACATTGAAAATATTGAAAAAATAAATAGCAGGGGGTGTTACTGGATCGATAGCAAACCCAAATATGTGATTAAAAAAATTTTTGTCTGTCTGTCTGTCTGTCTGTCTGTCTGTCTGTCTGTCTGTCTGTCTGTATGTTCAGGCATCACGTGAAAACTAACTGTTCGATTTCGATGAAACTTGGTATAATTATACCTTATTATCCTGGGCATAAAATAGGATACTTTTTATCCTGGAAAAATACGTAGAAAAAAATAAATCTTAATTTTTCAGTTTTATCCATAGACGTTGTTCTGTAGAACCGAGAACACACGTTGCGTTAATTATTATAGGTATTTGGGTCCAATAGATATTTATAAGATGTCATTGTCAGAGTTACTCAAAATGGCGAAATAAACCATCCACGCGAAGACCGACATCCGCGCGGACGGAGTCGCGGGCGGAAGCTAGTAATAAAATATTAGTTTAGTTTAGTTTTAACATAAAATGCATAGATATGTGGTCTTATTATTACATATCATACTAGTACGTTTACGTTGTAATTATTATTTACGTACCTGATTCGATTTATGATAATATTTTGAATTTATAATTGAAATGGTATCACAATCGATAATCTTTTGGACATCACTTCTGGTATCACCCGTCGAGCTGTCAAAGGCAATTCTTATAGTGGACAAACTATAAAGGTAGCATTCGGATCTGGGCGGTCGCGACCCGGCAGCCGCTGCCCCGCAGCCGCGACCGTGGTCGCGCCGTACCGCTTCGTAGGGAATTGTATGCGATAGTTACCGACGCAAGCGACCGAGCCGCGCGGCCGAGGGGCGTGGCCTGCTCGCGACTTTGGCAGCGCCGCCGGGCCGCTCCGGAAGCAGTACGGTCGCGCTGCTCGTACGCGAAGAGTCACAATATGGCAACGTTTACCGATGAAAACGACGAGTTTTTCGTTGAATGAATTGCTAAAAATCTACCACTTTACGATCCTCGACTCAAAACCTATAAGGATAATGTTATGATATAATGAATCGATTTTATTCCTCTTTGATGATAGTAAGACCAACATTATTTGATCATACTCTTCTTCGTCCTCTATCAGTCTCTTCACGAGTTCGCGCTTTCGTATATTTGACTATTATTTTGACTGAGTGCTGTTTGACTACTGCGCGTGGCAGTCGCTGCCCGGGTCGCGGACGCTGTTATCCGTAAGCTTCTGGCAGCGCCGCACAGCAGCGACAATGCAGGGCCGCGGCTGCCAGGTCGCGACCGCCCAGATCCGAATGCTACCTTAAGGATTATTGATTTCTTACATCTTTATAATTGAAGATGATACCATCTGTGTATATTATCTATGCTAATAATGTTGTCTAATGTTATGATACTAACGTAATTTGTAATTAAAAATAAGTTAATTTTCATTTGGAAACTTAACTTTGGGAAAACACTTTTGCTATTATTATTTCTGTAAATGCAAATTTACAGGACAACTGTTTCTGTTTTTAATTTTCATTTATTAATAGTTTTATAACAACGCTACTTGCAACTTGTTTGTTTTTAATAAAAATAAATAAAAATAGTTTATTTCGTTTCTAAATTTTACACAATTTGGAGTAGTAGGGCCCTCCTAGTAAGTTTAAGATAAAACCTGTGTCAGGAGGACCCGCTCTTCCTTAACTTAAAATAGGTTATCTACATGAAAAAAATAAACTGTTAATAACTAAATATTAATATTTAAATGTGGAGTGTATGATTGTGTGTGTGTGTGATGTGTTTGTGTATTGTGTGTTCTGTGTGTGTGGGTGTGTGTGTGTGTGTTTGGATTTGTCGGTTTATGTATGAGCACGAGTTTGTGAGTGAAGGAATTTAAATAGCAATTAATATTTACCAGCTGATGATTACAAGTAGTTATAGTTAAATAAATACATAATATAAAAGTAATAATTACACAGTGCATGACGTAGCAAGGAGGTTTTCTGTGTCATCATAATTTAGTGTTTTTAGCCAATTCATTATTTTGTTTTTTAAATCACAACAAGTTAGTCTATTAATGTTTAATAATTTATTTAGATGATTATATATATAAGCTGAGTTAGCTGAGTACTGGCGTCTGGCAAAAACAGTTTTGGTACAACGAGTTTTAATTACCTCCTTCCTGATAGAATATCACATAGTTTATACAGATCTGTCGTTGGAAACAGGCGAGGTTTTTGATACATGACTTTCAGAAGACACCTATGCACACGCTCCATTTCTATGAATTTAGATTTGTTAGCTCCCCCCCAGATAGGAATACAATATGCTAAGATTGATTGAACTAAGGACTTGTATATTTGATTCCTAAGGTTATGTGAAGTTACATGTCTCAAAGATTTAAAAATCCAGATTAGTTTCCGTGCTCTTTCGTTCATATAATCAATGTGTGAATGCCAAGATAAGCGGTGATAAAGTATGATCCCGAGGTATTTTGTAGTAAATACTTTTTCAATAGTGTCGCAAGTGCAATTTAAATTATCAGTTCCATCGCATTCGTGGAGCTTAAGATTAAGATTAGGATTAGGTTGTGTTTTATTATTAATTGAGAAGCATATGTAGTTAGTTTTTTTAATGTTCAAAGTGAGGAGATTACTTATTAACCAATTAGAAATTTTAGAAATATCTATCTGTGCCGCGTTAAATACAGAAAACCATGAATTCCCACTAAACACTATCGCCGTATCATCTGCGTAAGAGTAGATTTTTCCATTTATTATACTTAAATTAGTGAGATCATTGATATAGACTAAAAAGAGCGTTGGTCCGAGAACGCTTCCCTGTGGCACACCACAGGTAACGCCTCTGTCGCAGCTAATATAATTTTCTATTTTTACACATTGAGTCCGCTCTGTTAAATAACTTTCCATTAGATTAAGGGGTGTACCACGAATGCCTGCATGCTCCAGCTTACGGATAAGAATAGGGATGGAAACGGTGTCAAAGGCCTTTTTCAGGTCTAGAAAAACAGCCAAACATTTTTTGCCTTCATCCAGTCTGTCAGATATAAGAGATGTTAATTTCAACACAGCATCTTCGGTTGAAAGACCGTGCCTGAACCCAAACTGTGAGTCAGAGAAGATGTTATATTTTTCAAAGTAATTAAGGAGTCTACTATTAATGAGCTTTTCGATAACTTTAGAGATTACTGGCAGAACTGAGATGGGGCGATAATTATTGACATCGGATCCATGACACCCTTATACACCGGAACAACTACTGACTTTTTCAGCTGAACAGGGAATATACCTGTACTAAAACATAAGTTCGCTAGGTGACAAATAGCAGGAGCTACAATAGAAGAGCAAATTTTAAGAAATTTTGTAGGTATTTTGTCCCACCCTGGGGTACTATCAGATTTTAACGTCGTGATTATTGTTTTAACTTCACTGACATCGGTTTTTAGAAGAACGAAAGAAGAGCTGTTTAGGTTAGTCGTGTTTAAAGCAGGGTTCCTTACCACATTAGAATTTTTAGTCAATAGTTGATTTGCCAACTCTTTACCGACATCAGCGAAAAAATCATTAACCAAATTTACCGATTTGCAAGGAGAAGAATCCGACTTGAGAAGATCTTTACTGTGTAATTTAGCTGGTTTAAATTTGTCTTATCGATTTCCATAATTCTTTTGAGTTTTTAGCTGCTTTACTTAACATTTCTCTGTCATAATTACGTTTTAATTTTTTAATCAAGTTATTACAATGGTTTCTGTAACGTC
Organism: Colias behrii; assembly: GCA_029959065.1. Taxonomy (NCBI): domain Eukaryota; kingdom Metazoa; phylum Arthropoda; class Insecta; order Lepidoptera; family Pieridae; genus Colias; species Colias behrii. The sequence continues at coordinate 6,198,733 of JARWMC010000013.1, forward strand.
TGTATGTAAGTTTTAAAATATCGTTTAGAGGGTCCGCTTTAACTTTAAGTTGCATTTGATTTCTATTTCGGATACACCTGAGAATACCTGCTGTTATCCACGGTTTAATCGTTCGGTGTTTTTTGGTCGTTCTTCTTATTGTCTTACTCTCATCTAATGCCTCAGATAAATATAACTGTAGGCACTCTGTGACTAAATTAGGATCATCGCACAATAACAGAGACTCTAAATTCTTTTGAAGAAGCCTATCATAGGCTACATCATAATTCACATATTCAATAATTTTTGTATTTACGGTATGAATTTTAAGTTTTGATATACTTAAGAAAATTGTTAGATGATCAGTGATACTGGTATTTAATACAGCCGAATTTGCCGAAAATTTTGAATTGTTTAGCTTCACCATAAAGTGGTCTAAGCAACTAGAGTCTCTCGTTGGCAGCGTGTGTGCAGCAAGAAAACCATGATCAGCCAGCATATTTAAATAAGTAACTCTATTATTACGATCGTAAGATTGTTCGTTTATACTATTTAGAATGTCAATATTTATATCTCCTGTTATAATTATGTTACGATGTGATTTTATATTTATAAGGTGGTTATTAAGAGATTCTATATATTCGGACGCATTTTGTTTAGAGGGCGATCGGTAGATGCCCAGAATGGTAAGGTCAAGGATTTCCAGCTGCACACAAGATGCATGTACCAATTTAATTTCTTTTAGGTTAGGTCTGAGATAGGATTTAGCATAGATAATAACTCCATCGTTTTGATTTTGATTAAATACCGATTCTAGTGCAGTATAATAAGGTATTTGTGGGATAGGTTTAAATTTATTTAATCTACATTCTGTAAAAATTAGTACGTCCACATCAGATTTTAGTACCGATACAGTTGTTAGGAAGTCATTTAGGTTACGGTAGATACTTCTTATAATTTGGCACATTATAGTAAGATCTGCATTTGAAATATTTATGGATTTAGTAAGGTCCTGTATATCACAACTTATTTGTGGAAATGGCATTGTTTGGTCTAAGTCTCTTATTGCATAAAGTTGATTAACTGCTGCCATTTTTAAAGTAAGTGTACACATGATGTATCAGTGAGGCTTTTATTAAAAAGCAGAAATATTGTATTAGTTCAGAGAGAAATTGACACTGGATGATAATGTCATAATCAAAACAGGTTATGTATGAGATGCTAAAGTATACGGTAATTAGTATAGATTCCCCCAATAAAAGGCCAAGTTTTATGAACTCGTAAGACTGTTTGAATGATAGCAATATGTGTGCGGATTTTGTGTATGTGTGTGTAGTGTAATTGATGATAATAGTTAAATTAAGTGTGGTGTGAGTTGAAATATGAGTAGTTAGGTGAGTAGAATAGTGTACTGAGATAAATCGAGAATTCAAACTAGTTGAGGCATCAAACATTTCAAACCTGTATATGCTTAAATACAATCCAAAAATTAAAAGTAAAGTAAAAAATAATATATAAAACTAACACTAGAGCAGTTAATGAGAGACAATAAAAAACAGATAGTAGTACCGCGAGTCATGCTTGTGTCGTAGTTTGCTGTTGCTGCATTAACTGATAAACTTGTGACTCGATTTTTATAGTGATAATTGAAGACTTTTCATCCTTTCTTACGTATACACGACCAAAAGACGTCCAGCAGAACTTAAAGTTACCCGATCTTGTGAGATCTCTTGCGAGAAAGAATAGACGAGCACCCTTTTGAGTTAATTGTTCTGAGATAAAAATAGGGGTGTCACCATTTGTCATGAGTCCCAAGTGTTTCGCTTGTAGTTTCGTTTTGTTTTTAATATTGAAGGATTTCGCCATACTCAGTATATCGCGTTTTAATAATGCAGAACCCATCTCGATTGCAATAGTTGAGTTCTTTACAGTATCCCCATTGCGGGACTTGTTTTTGTGCATCTCATAACGCTGGTTTTGTATAAGGTTTAAGCTCTAATTATTATTATTTTTTGTTTCAGTTGACTCACATGGCTACAGCTTAACATGTCGTAAGGTAATTCGAATTTCTTTATTTGTTTTTCCTCCAAATTGTTATATAATATGAATTAATTATTAAGTTAATTTTTAAAATTTGCAAGTTTTAATTGTTATAGTAGCTTTGATACTTATTAAGGATTTTAGTTTTATATTTTAGCAATTTGTCAATGATAATCATGTTTATAATAACAAGACTACTTAGTTCATTATTTTTCAATACCATATCATCGTACATATTAATTACCTATAATTCTGTTTCTAATTAAGAGGTCACTTCATTAATTGCATAGGTACAATCTAGGGCAAGACCTAGTTTTACTTAATTAATGGAAATAGTTGGGATTTTCTGCATATTAAATTGCCGGTAGGTATATTGATTAAACATTCTTCAAAATCAATCATTAAATTGTAATTACGATTTAAAATTCCTGTCTACAGTAGTTAAACATGTACGTATATTAGTTCCAAATGTAGTGTTGATTTTCATTTAACAATAATAAATACCTAAATCTATTTTCTGATATTATGTGATTTGTGTAATAATGTCCTATAATATTTATTATTTATTTATTTATGTTAATGTCTACAAAACATTACCAAAGAAAAAAATACAAATAATAATAAGATATATTAATATAATATCAAGATATATTTTCGTTCCATAAAATTATAATATCATATAATAATATCAAGATATATTTTCGTTCCATAAAATTAGCAACATTTTACAAACCTAATCGCTTTTAATCACGTAAAAACTCAACATTGCCATTTCAAGAGTGTCCCATAAACGTGCCAAGAAACACGCAATATGCTTTAAAACGTCAATAAAATATGTCTCGGACCATTAAATGGCTATCAGCAAATCGCTAGTACATTGGATGTCGTATTATCACCTAATAAAAATTTATAGTAAGTGCGCAATCATGTTAAAACATTCCTATAAGTCTAGCTGCATCGTGTGTGCTAATAAACGGAATAGTTGGAGGTATATGTCAACCGCTCGGTTGAAGATTATATGCCCTAATCCCCTTTCTAGTAAGCCGCTTGCCATGGCTTTGTGCTGAGACTAGCCGATGCCCGTCAAGTGTGCTCTAAATCTGTTTTCCTAAACGCTCCTTATACTTGCGTGACATTATTTGTATACTTTATAATTGTATTAACTAATAACTGTATACATTTTAGATACTTTCTAATATAATATTATACAAGTTTGTATCTGTGTTTGTATTCAAAACTTGGTTTTCGTTAAACCATAGATGGTTCGAAGCTTTGTCGAAGTATCATAATTTCTATCGAATTAAAGTATCCTGAAATCATTTTGATCATTGAGTGTATAAAATAAGATGGTTTAATAAGTCATAAACAAAAAAGGAATCACTTATCTACTTTGAATGTTTTGTTAACTGGCGAGTTTTAAAGGAAGTTTATCACAAAGAATTAATATGTAAAGATTAAATATATTTATTCGATTAGATAGTAGGTGATATAATTGATTATGTAATAGAATAAAATTGATTTTAGATGGTTAACAATTTTAGCTTTAAATTAAATATCTACTAAACGCATACAGCAACATGTTAAATCATTTGTGTTTATATGCACTCCATGTTCACGTTTTTGCATAAAACATTACAATTATCGATATTCGCTAATGTACCTTTAATGTAAGCCTTGGAGTCAGACGTGTCTCGGCATCGGCTGTCGAGATTAAGGAATAATCCACCTTTCTCATACCTAAATCGCTTTGTATCCAGCCTCTGCTGACTATCGACTTTTCCAATCCTTATTTTTTATCTTAATGATAAAAAAACCCTTAAATTTAACCCTTAAATTCGCTTGTTCTCCCCTAATTATACCGGAAATATCTTTTTAAATAAATTATAAGTTAAATTAAAAATGGGTCAGCGAAAAATGAGTTTACTAATGCAAATTAAATGAAGATCCATGCAAACATCACGGTTAGGTAATAATTGGCTGAGTTTCTTTTATATTTAATCAAGGTACAATTTTAATTTTAGAAATATAACTGAAGTAATTTAGTCAAAAGCTTAGGCTACTCTTTTTCATGTTTTATTAGTTGTTTAAAAGGTCACTTTATGTTTAAAATTGGTTGTATAAAATTGATATGATAAAAGATAAAATAAGTACAGCTAGAAAGAAACTAAGCTGCGGCAATTTATAAAAATGCTGCAAGTATCTACTAAATACAGGTTAAGGCGAATTTAATTTAAGTAGAGCTAATTAAATTAGAACGTTAAGACTATTTCGTTACAACGCTTTCTATTAGAACAATAAGTGATTTATGGCAACGGAATTCGGGTGGAATACTCTTTTACAATATAATTCATAAGTTTACAAAGCGAAGCGGAGCTCACCTAAGTTTAAATGGTTATTTAAATAGCTACGAAAATAATAACACAAACGTCGAAACCGCACGAGCGTGAACAACAAATTGTGTCATTATCCTAATTCCCCAAAATTAGAACAAAACGCGAAAGATTATTTCGGCTTAATATAAAGGGCATTAGTGGTTTAGTGTTGCGGGAACTCGCGAAGACCGCCAACTGTGCCCTAAATCTGTTTTGACAAACCAACCGCTCGACTTAGTAAATGCTCCTAACTAGCGTAAGCTAAAACCTAAATTTTAGGGTTAGGTAGTTAATATGGGTCAATTGTATTTAACTTTGAGCTCAAATAAAAAAAAACATGTGAAAAAAATATGCGGAGTGAATAATTAATTAATCTTAATACTTGCAATCCATGGAAGCTTTGAGATTTATTGTACCGAATTTTAACATTTTATTCTAAAGTAAAGACACTAGCAAACCTGGCGAACTCCGTTTCGCCACCAGAGACACCTTTTCTTTGCTATAACCTCACGAAGCCCGAGACCTTTCCAACGAATACAAAACCGTGGAAATCGGTTCGTGCGTTCTGGAGTTATAGCGTCAGGAAGGAAAACCCGACTTATTTTTATATAGTAGATGATACGGGAACATGCATGCATCATATTGATTCCTTATTGCTTCGGAAAGTTATCAGTTTACATATTTACATTACAATTTTGCAATAAATGAGTTGGGAACTATAGAATGCGAAGATATGATTGAGTTTGCTCGAATGCTGCTCCAATTCTCAAAGATGTAGGAACATTTGGTAGCGTTATATTGATTTATACAAACAGAGCGGTTTCAATTTTAACGTGTTAAGTCACATGTGGTGTCGCTATTTACAAAGTTTCGGTCGTTTTGAATAACAAATAAAATACCACATGGTCTTTACAAAAATTTATTTATTCTAACCCGCACAAGGTTATTGTATAGGGTGAGTATAACGGCTGTGTGTGAGAAAATACTTTATATTGTTTTTCAAAACAGAGTTGAATTGGTGTTTTTAGTAACGGGTGCTTGTTTATATAAATAAATAAACAATTCTGAATACTGTACGCTTTATTTTGTACTGTTTCTCAGTGTTGTGGTTGTACGTGGAACTTATCGCTACGTTTACAGGAAAACATTTTAATATCGAGTTCAAACATGTGATCGTTATAGACGTCTTATGAAACGTAGGTACTATCTAATATCATAGGTACCTACTAGGTATTTGCTTTTCATAACATCTAGTTTATAATTTAATACTAATAGAGATCTTTGTATACTTATTCAGGGTACTTATAGCAAATAAATTTCAATATTTTTACAACTGAAAAAACGATTGTATCACCGTGGATTTGATTCTTATTACGGTGACTTTCACCACCAACCACCAACAACTTAAAAATTATACATAAGGTATATCTTCAACCTTGAACCTGAAAAATAAAATGTATTTAGAATATTAATATAGGAGGATAATTGCTATAATTGCATATACTGTTAGAGGAGGCTAAACGACGTCACTTCCGGTGTGCGCCCGCGCCCCGGGCTGCGGAACTTCAATTTCCAGCCCAAAGCTGATTTTCCCTTTATGACAGTAACACGGTATTTATTCTTCCACTAAGTCAACTCGTCCATTGTGGTAATGAAATTATATACACGAAAGGGGTGTAAAATTAAATTATTAGAACTAAAAGGTTGACAAATTTTTATTAATATTCAGTTTACAAAGATAAATTACTATTCTCTTTAAAATTCCATTTTTGATTTGAAGCAACTATAATATTATCTGCGAATATTCCAGAGAATTTATTATCTGTAGCCATTTTGACTTAAATCCTATATTAACAAAATGTATCTTGAGAAAAGAAATAAACGTATTTCAAACTTTAATCATATTGTGTGAATGAACCTTTATAAATGCTATATCTTTCTAGAAAAACACATAACTGAGAACGTAGTATTGGTAATAAAAAATAATGATGATATAATATTATATTGTTCTTCCAAGAAAGTGTATGTGTACATGTTCATTATTAAAAAGACAAATCTACTGATATAATAAAGCTGAATAGTTTTTGTTTTTGAATTGGTTGAACGCGCTGATCTCAGGAACTACAAGTCTAATTTGAAAAATTATTTCAGTGTTAGATAGCCCATTTATCGTGGAAGGCTACAGGCTATATTATATCACGGTTAGACAAATAAGAACGGAGCAATACAGGTAAAACCGCGGGGCACAACTAGTACTATAATATTGTAACCTGTACAAAGATGTTGATATTTTTTAGTCTGAAAGATATCTTCACAGTAGCTTTATTTAGCAAGTTCAACAATAATCAGGATTTATTATAACTATAATATTGCGATTGCGCTCCAATGGAATATCATAAAATTTTATAACTATTTTATCGGGTTGTTTAGTACTTCTATTTCATTGGGTCGTTAGAGGTCATAAAGGGGGTTTCAAGGTTTTATCATGTATGGTTTTTTCAGTAATACATTCCTTTATAATGGAATCCATAATGGAATTAAATTTTTGAAAATTACATCATATTTCAAATGTTTTTATAAATTGTTTTAAAATTCTCTGTCTATTATCATGAATTTAGAAAGTTTTTAAATACCTTAGTCTAAAGTAAAAACTAAAGCAATACGTTTAAATAATGTACCTAAGTGCATAATAATTATAATGATAATGGTAATTATCTTCCTGAAAAAATAGAGCTAGATATTCTTCATTTGGTACACTATTTCAATAAATTTCTTAATACCAATTAAGATCGTTAATATTAATGATTAAAAAAAGCCTTTGAAATTCATCATTAAATATTTTACTTTACAGCTTTGTTATATTTTTGATATTTCTGTGTAATTTTTGTTGGTAATGTTTACTATTTTCATTTGTAGACAAAAACGGTTTTACTGGGATTAAACTATTCACATAATAAAAACACGCGATTGTATATACAAATGTTAATGTGTAAATAAATAATTCAAGCCACACTCATAAGTAATGGATGAATCAACTTATTTTTCCATATTCATGGTAAATTCTCATTACATTTGTAACGAGGACATACTCGCTCAATTCTCTTTAATATATAATAATCGAGACTATATTTGTATGTAAATGGAAATGGTAATTTCATTGGATGGATCTTTGAATAAGCTGATATGTTCACGAAAATACAAATTTAGATATATTTTTAAAGCAATAAAAACAAATCTTTTTGTTACAATTGACTATTAATATAAGAATACGTTTATATACTGGTTTGGTTTTCTTTCAAATAACAGATTGTATGTACTTATATAAACGTTACCGTATACATTGTCTTTTGAAGAACCCTATAAAAATACATTTCTTTATTATTTGTCATTCTTATATCTCATATCCTTAGGCAGTAGGTAAAAGCAAAACACAAATGAAATAACCAAGACAACGGGAAAAATAAATAATCAGATGCGGAGACTTCAAAGTTAACCGTGAAACATGGAAACAAAGAATCAAATTTGTTTCCACAATAAAAGAATTCTGTTCGTACTGCCGCAGGAAATAAGGCATTTTATTTATAATAAGATAAATACATTTTTAAAGAGCCCACCTGTTGATAAATGTAATACGCCGCCTAAAAGCGTGTTTAATAAATAGTTATATTGTAGACCAAATCAAGTATCTAGAATTGGAACAGACTCGGTTACTAGAATTACATATTACGACACAATTAAGCTGGTTCTTCGAAATTTAATATACTTTTTTCTTGACTATTGTGTAAATGTAAAGTTCAGTGAACTCTACCAGACTTACTTTTAATTAGTTTTATGAACCTATCACCGGAATGTCACTTGTATTTTCGCCGGGAATTCGAGCACAAAGACTAGCATAGATATCTGACCAAGGTCAAGCGATACCATACTAACGAGACAAGCATAATATGAGCTTCTTGGTAAAAAATAACAGTGTGACTAACTTCGTTCAAAGTATTATCACATGTAATTTGTCAAACATATACACAAGTAAATACGGAGCAAAATAATAAGTCTGTCCCGAGATCGAGTATTAATCGTCGTATTTGGTGAATAAATTTACTTTTGTTTGAGTTTGCTTTCGCTACAACGTTATTTATTCAGTAGGACGACCCCAGGCCAGGGCAGAGATACTTTGTTTACATAACATTTTCGTCCCAGTGTTTGCCACGTTGACTTGCCGATATTTCTTCGGACCTCGAATTATTTACCGTATCTATATTGGGTATGCTATCGTGTTACCTTTTCTTGAAATGAACAATATATGCGTTGTGATTGTGTCGCATTTTCATGTTTTAATAATTGGATTTGGATTGCTTTTTCTATAGTTTGATTTAAATTATATTGACGTACGTTAAAGGTTCGTATTATTAGAAAGAAAATTACATATTTATAATTAGTACTTTCAGGTTCATAAAAGAAAACAAACAGTAAGTACTAAACGTAAATCTGCCCTGATATATAATTAGGCTAATACATTTCGCCCCTTAATTTCCGACCAAGTAATAAGCTCTGAAGAAAATTACAGCAATTAAAGGCACAATACCTCTTTTAGTGTGGTTTATATTTCCTATTATTTCGGCCACTTACTACTATGTTTTCACACTTATACGTGATTTAGGTCAAGGGATCATTCATAGAGAAAAAGAGTGGCTTGAAAGCCGCATCAGAAACCTGGCATCGCTTCAAAGCCCTTGATAACTTTTATGGGTGGTTTGTGTCCGCGGTTGTTTGGGCACAATTCGTTTAATAGTTTATTACTTTATGTGGCATGCTGAAGTTGCAAAGTATACACAATTTACAGAACAAAGCTTGAGAAGTGTCTTATCTTAAAAATATTGCTTCATCTGTAATATTAGTAACGCGAGTAAATAAATTAATACATTAGTTTTGCAGAATAGGTAGTTAATGTTGACATATTTTCTATTAACATTCCCTTAAAATAGCCAATTATGTTGCGTAAATATAACCCAAAACACTTAAAGAATGCAATTTGTTGGCTCTACCAACATTCGAAAGTTCACTGTTAAATATCTACACAATATATATGGGCAAATAATTCACAGTTTGATATGTGCGATCACGTCGGCGCCGTATTTATAGTATGACAGAATGCGCATACGCATCCTTGCGCGTAGGCGATTGATTTACATCGATAGATCGCCAGCTTACCTACGCAGCACTTCTTGTTACCTACATCAACATTTATTTACTACTGTCAGTATACCCAGATATTGCTAACATAAGTTTTATGTGTGATCATAAATTTCAGCGAACAATATGCTATTGAACATTGTTTATTGCTTGTATGTAAGTAGGCGAAGGTTTGAACTAAGGATTACCGTGAAACTTTACTCCAGATATCAGTTTTCAAATAAAATGCTTACGTTTTTTAAGATGCAAGATCAATAAAACGGGGTTTATGGGTAAACAATATAATCTGTCGAATCATACGATTTTTGTTAAGCATCGATTAAATATCTTTATCGAAATAAGTCGACTGCAGTTGTGTGTTAGAATAAACTTTGTCACAATACTGATTCTCATAGCGCCGATTTTTCAATGATTGGATAAAACTTATTCGTCCAATAATGTATAAAACTACCATTTTAAAAACGTATTCTAATTGCCCGTATTTGACAGTTTACGTGACATTTTAATAATATCGTGTAATACTTTATTGGACGGATAAGTTTTATCCAAGCATTGAAAAATCGGCCCATAGTCTTTTAAAACTAAATTTACCACAGTCAAAACAAAGACTACATAATCGACTGTTCATTATTCATTTTAATGGCAGCATAGAGTCTGAAGTGGCGCGTTTGCATATAAAATTAAGAAACACTTCTACTGTAATGAATGAACGAGGACGCTATTAAAATAGTGCCACATAAATAATTCAGACGTAGGTTTGGCTTCGTTTCAAGACATTTCCACATTAAGTTTCATGAGAAGTTCATTTTTCCGGAAAGGCGTGACCGTTCACGCGCGTCGCTGTGGTCGACTGTCTCGTGGTAATTGACCATTTTATACTTTGGATGTATTGGCTACGTACCAGAGGTATCGATTTGATATACAGTGCTTTTCGTAGGAATGTGTAATAATGTTTAAATGCAGTGGGTATCTGCATGATAACTGTGAAATAAATATGCAGAATACATTATCATTTATTCATTTGCGTAATTTTGCATTAAAATGATTGGATGTTCTAACTTTTGTATTTAGAAAGCTATTCAAGAAACCGATCTATTCTAGATTCGAAGTGTTGTTAGTAACTTCTTCAAAACGATTTCAACTAAACTTATCCAGTAACATGCTATAGCTCTTCCTAATTAGTTTATAGAGAGCTCGTAACGTGGAAACATGTTGTAATAAGCATATAATAACTGTTTACGGCGAATAAAATTGAATTTTCCAATCCAATGGATGGACGCTATCAAAATTAATCGCAACTAAAGCTAAAAGTAAGTCGAATGGAACAAATTGTGAAATCGAATTTGACAGTTCCGAATTATCCGCTTAGTTTGCGATAATAATCGTATCGATTATATGATAATGTGTACCGTTAATTTTTTTCTAAACAGCGTGCTTCGACCTCGGGTCTTTAGTGTTTCTTGTACGGCAATATTATTTCTTCCTTTTAGAGTAGTCGCCCAGCCGACGGAAACTGACGGCGGTCCACTCCACTTTTGTTTTTACATCGTAAAGCAAAGTCTGCGACTTATGAACGTTGATTTATATGTTAATGGCCGAAAGCGGTGCTGCAAATTGTGTTTACTTTTGCAAATCGCAAATTTCTTGAGGATAGTTGAAGTTGATGATCAAATTCATGAAGCCAAGGGTTACTCCTCGACGTGAAATGGGCATTCAATCACGTCCCTATCAAAATTTGATGTTGACATAAAGTGGATGAGAAAATGATTGATGCAGTAACTTCTGTGTCCCATAAATAGCAACATAGCAAGGGTAATTGAATAAAATGAGTTAAATGCTCACTGCATTGTAGACTGTAGTGTACACTGAGGAGCTCGAGTGCATGTTCAATGGTGTTAATTTTAATCGAGATGTAAAAGTATGGTGCACAATGTAATGTACTGTTAGTTTATTTTAAAGTTAATTAATATAATACAAATGACATGATGGCAATGATATGATAAAATTTAATTTATTTACCTGTATTGCTTCATTCAAATCGGCCGAATTTACAGAAATCATTATTTTGTAAATAACGGTTTTAATCTAATTTTTTGATTCACATAAATTTAATAATCCATCTGTTAAATGTTTTTGTAAATACTTATACTGGTACTTGTAACTTTATTACGAAGTGTATAAAGAAGGAACCGAAAATAACAACACAGCAACAAAAGCTGAACGAATAAGCAAAAAGTAAATGTAAATATTCCTTTAATCAATGAACTGACAAAGAAAATAGACCAAGGTGCCCATCAGGAAAAACCGCCTTCATTAGTTTAGTGACTTGCATTCGACCGAGTTGACGGTGTGGCATGTAGCCCTAATGGATAAGCTCGACGTGATTTAGTCTTGCTGCAAACAAAGAGGCAGTACATTGCTTTTTAAATTAGAAAGCCCGTTAGCATTAGCCGTAAAACTAATGAAAAGAGTAATGTACTACGTTAAGTTATATTCACTTTTATTATCGCACATTGTGATGAATGTAATAAAATTGATTCACTAAGCGTAGGTAGACTATTATACAGTTCATTTGCGCTCATTACCTTATACTGTATTAACCTTTCGTGATCGTAATGTTTGCTATGTATAACAAAGTGTAAACTGGGGTAATAAATTGAAGCAAAGGTTATAAAATGAAAGTTGGAGGAATTTATTACGCGCTTTTAGGTAGTGTGGCTTTATGATATGGCAATTTAAATGTTTTGATTAAGTAGTTTTCTCCACGGCACGTATTTGTAACATTCTTGTATAATTATTGATAAAAACATTTAGGCTTATATCATTACTTGTTGCCCGTAGCTTCGTCCACGTTGTTCCATCGTACAAACTTTCATGTGCTATTTTATCCCAATGGTGATAGAATTTATCATAATCCTTTCTTAGCGGATGCCTACATCATAGACTATCTGCATGCAAAATTTCAGTTCGTCAGTCATTTTTGTGTTTTATATGAATAGATAGATACAAACATAATAATATTAATTCGTTAAACAATACTTGAATAACATTTCCGCATAAATGTGTAAAGTCGGAACTAATATTCTGTCCTTTTATTAAGACAGCAATTCGAAAGGTAAGAGCCTACTTACACCCACTTGTCATAAAATCTCCGTGTTACCTTACCAAGAAATGACAAAGTTGACCTGAATTCAGTGCAACTTTGTGTAGCCCTTTTGGTAAGAGCCCTTGGGAGCCAAAATTATATTACTTCATATCCTTCGCGAATTTTGCATCGGTTTTGAAAGATTATTGTTTTTGTGAATAGCGTGTTTATAAAACACGTTTGAGACTTAGTCAGAAACGTGTTTCTAATATACTGTCCGTGAAAGGGCTATTCATATTAATTTCTATTTAATATGCTTCAATTACCTATACGTCTGAAATAAAAATAAATAGATGTACCTAAATAAATAGATGTAAATGTAGAGAAATAGTCTTATAATTACTGTAAGTATTTTTTGTACAGCTTAATAAAATTATTAAGCTTTAAGCGCACCTACCCGAAGATAGGTGTTTTATTTGTCTAAAAAAACTTAATACTTACATTAAAATCCACAAAAAACTACCAATGTCCGAAACACCAGCTAAAACGAACGGGTCATTAAACGAAAAAGTAAATATTGACTCACGTAATCAGACTAATGCATTTAGGTCCAAAGGTTGTAAACAAGGGTGCTCACCTGTACGGGGTGTGTCCAATGACACACGGTCTTACTGCAAGTCACCTGGCTAATGGTTCCACTCGACCCTAAGTACTTGCTACGTGATTAAATCTCACTATTTGTTTTAAAAAAAGAAATTAAATGTCATGTGTCTTTATCATAATCCTATCTTTAATTATTGAAGAGGAATAGTAAGGAACGACATAATACTTCTCAAATAATATACCTATTAAATACAAAAAAAATATATAATATATATTAATTACACTGAAATATTCTCAAAGACAAAGAAGTTAATCTTCTGTCGCTAGAAAATTTAGAATCAATACATTTCTGAAAGTTTGGAAACGCAAAAAGATCTAAACATTGATTGTAGTTACTTTACGGGTCTACATTTATTTTTATCGAACAATCTTGCAAATGACCCAGCCTTAATCTAGTACTGCTTAATTATTCTATGACGTCAATCTACTGAGTAGGTGTGGTCGCGACAATGCTACCCAATTCGCAATGGAACTTGCTCGGTTGATGCTAAATTTGTATTAGTTAATAATAAAATATAGGTTAATATTCCCTATTCTAAAGAAATATATTATGTATGGAAGAGAACGAACTTTGCACAAATATCAGAAAAGACCATTCGACCATTCGTATACGTTAACTATTATCACATCTTACTCTCTCTAGTGATAAATTAGTCAATCATAAATATAGGATATTAATCTCTTTTCTGTAAATAAGTTAAAAAGAATAATCTTTGTTAACAAAATCATGGATTTACTGTAAAATAACAGACAAATAATCAAGTGCCACTCATCTTTGACGTTGTGAGGCTTAATGCTGTCTGTGCCGATTTGAACACCAACGCGAAAACTATATTAAGCTTTTACGTCGAATTAAATTCGTGAATAGATTATTAATTTCATATTATATTTTATGATTAAAATATTATATTAAATAACAAAAACGACGTCCTTTTCGTGACAAGTTTAATTCTCTAGGTAAGTAATCTTTACTTTTATGAATAAAACAATCATTTGTATAGATATCATATTATGATATATCATACTCATTAACATAACAAATATGTGATATCAGATATGAATTACTATCCTTTATTATTATATAATTACGTAGAGCTGACATAATTTGCATGCCTTTTGTGGCGAATATGTTGATTTATATTGTTATCTTTTGAACGCATTATGTATATTAATTATTATTATTACATTATTATGAATGATATTTGACTTATTTTTAGGATAGCTAATATTATAGTATTGCGGTAGACGGTACAGTGATTCCATTCTGTAAGAAGGTGAAAAGTCTTGGCTTGCACTTGGACGAAAGTTTATCTTGGTGTGATCAAATCAAGGAAGTGCAGAAAAAAGTGTTTGCTTCTGCTTCTTCTCTCCGTCGTTTACGCAACTTCCTGCCGATTTCTACCAAAATTGCGTTGACTCAATCCCTTTTGCTTCCTCTCCTAGATTATGCCGACTCCTGTTATCCCGATCTTCACGAATATCAACTTGATGCTCTCGAGAGGCTGCAAAACTTTTGCATCAGATTCATTTTCGGCTTGCGCAAGTTCGATCATGTTTCTGATTTTCGCAAAAGATTACACTGGCTACCTATTCGCCTTCGCCGGAATACTCACATCCTTCAACTCCTGTACTCTGTCCTGTTTAACCCCAAAACTCCTGTCTATCTCAAAAATCAGTTTCATTATTGAAACTCCAATAGTTCCCTTTCCCTTCGTTCCTCTGATCTCCTTCTCCTATCCACCCCTATTCACCATACCAATTTTTTTAACTCCTCCTTTACCGTCCTAGCGATTCGGCTGTGGAATGCTCTTCCTGAGACTATCAGACGCGCCAAAACACCACATCATTTCAAGTCACTTGTAAAAGAGCACTTTTTCTCCAGTATTTAGTTTCCTTTTTTATCTTATAAATATGTATTTATATTTTATATATACTATGTATAATATGTATTTATATACATGGATAATATGTATTTATATGCATATATATATAAATATATTTATTAATTTGTATTTAACTTATTATTTTTATTTAATTTGTATGTATAATATAAATATAACTTGATTAATACATATATACTGAACTATCTATGTCTATTCTTTAATTAGTAATGAATTATTTGTATTATCTATTCTTTTTTTTTTTAATCTTTTTGATGCGCCCTCGCTTTTTACCAATGTCTTACATGTCCTTTATTTTTATGGTTGCCTGGAAGAGATTGCTTTTAAGCAATAAGGCCGCCTATTGTACACTTTCCAATTTTATGTATTCACTTATTTTAAATTCCTGTTATATGTATCTACAATAAAGTGTCATAAATAAATAAATAAATAAATATTATAGAATTAATTCAACAGCCAAAATACTCATTGCTATGCTATTTACCAGTTCATTGTTAAAAGTGAAGCTCGAATTTCTATTGAAATAAACTGGAATTTTGAATTATTCTAGCGCATATGTGTGCCACAATTCATACGTTTTGATTTAGTATGAACTAGATAACGCATAATAGAAATCATGTAAAGCTGAGTTTATATCTGCCAGTTTATTTTGACATAAAATTTAAAACAAAATTGTATGGTAATTTAAGCTTCAACTTTCAGCTGTAATATCAGTTTTATTTACAAACCCACCGAGATTATAAATTATTGATATCGAAATGAAAAATAAAGTGAATTATAAACCGATTAGTTTAATATTAATATAATGGAACTCTTTCTTCCGAATACAGTTTTTCCAGCTTCTTACAATCTATCCAAATTCAAAGCAAATGTGAATAGGCACCTTCTAGGTAAACATGCTCCAACTTAGGACGCGTTGTCACTTACCATCAGGTGAAACAGCGGCCAAATGTTTACCTATTCATGAATTAAAAAAAAAATGTCCAGTTCGAATTCTTAGTTTGCACTTAGACTTTGTTGACCAGTTTCAAAAATAATTTAGCCTCAGTGAATGCTACGTTAAACTTACTAAGACAAAATTTTACGTACCTTATTATTTAATACTCGTAAAAAGCCTATTTGCTTTTACAAGAAATGCATATATCAATATGGTCATGTCAAAGGCATTTGAATCACAGTATTATCGTATAGCAGACTGATTAGAGTCAAAGGTCACAGCTGATGCGCACTGCTCTATCAATAGCTCTTAGCTTATCATTACGATGATTGGTTGTTGGTGAATCATTTTCAATAACACTGTTCGGTCACTGTTTATTTTTAGTTACAATTATGTCCAATTCAATCTCTCTTCGCTTTGGTTTTAGAGAGAAATTACTATCGATTAGTTTAATAATTAACTCTACAGAGTTATAGACCCAGATATTGAAGTAAAATCTGAATATTTTGTAATTGGTACTTGCTTGCTTAAATGCTACCCTTGTAGCTACTTTTTCGGATAGTATTTATGTAAAGAAAATTTAATTTATTTCATATTTGAGTTTTCCCTGTTAAAAAACTGTTTCAAGAGGGATCTTTAAAATAATCTAGAAAGAAAGAATGAATAAGAGTGACGTGATTTAACTTCAACATTAATTAGATAAGATGGCTCAACCATTTTTAGAAGAAAGGGTTACCTTTAATGAAATAGGTACGTCATCATACAATATTACCTTAAAATGTTAATATAAAACAATTTTGTTCATACCCAATTTTCGTTAAACGGCTACAATAATGGCACAAAATGAATGATATTCAGATAATCTCGGGCCGTGATGCTTGAGTACCTTGTTATATCGTTGTTTAATTTAAATATGTTAATTTTATTAGGCATAATACAGAGTGAGGACTGTTGAATTGCAAATGAATGTGACATTACATTTAATGGCTCGGACTATTTGTTGGTCCGTTTCCTTGGAACTGCCGTCAAATTTTCACTTTGAATACATGTTTATAGTGGAAAAGGTAATTTTCTAAACAATGGTATTATGGATACGTTTTATAACTATACATTGTTCTCTTATAATATTATACTTACTGATATACTTTTAAAAGGTGGGTATATAAAATATATAAAAATGTGATTAGTTGTGTCACGTGTGAGTTTTCATGTGGAATGTGGTGAATGTGTTAGTTTTGGTGTATTCGTGAATGAACACGGTCAAAAATATTGTGAATATTGAAAAGAACTTTACATAAACAAAAAACTCAACTCAAAATTCACTTTCGGGAGCTACAAATAGGTCATATTATATGAAGATAGCTTTGGAAAGGATAAAAGTAGAATATAGGATACATAACAGGTCTTAAAATAAAGTTACTCCACATAACCCATAAATTCTAAGCATACTTCCAATTTGTGATTGTAAAACATATTCTTACAATATGTGATTTAAAACTCCAAACTAAAAATAAAATTGCTAGTATAAAAAATTCGCATCAATGTTCAAGCCAAGTGATATAAATTTTCTATTTGTGACCTAAGCCGGGCTTACCAAGATAGACGGATGTTTAGACTCGACGGAGACCTAAGCCGTAAAACGAACGAATGATTTTATAATATGTACCCATTTTATGTGTGCCTTTTCAATTTGGACCGATTTTCTTGTGTATGTGACTCTAAATTTGAATACTGGAACGTAGTAACTGAATTACGACCTAATCAGGGTGTTACAACGGGTGTTAGTAATAGTTAACGATAACTTAACTTCATAAAAATGTTGATTATTGTATAAAATATTACGATTCTATCTTTGCGCGCTTTCAGTTAAATAAATATTTAATTCTAAGTAGATATTTCTATTTGGCTAAGCCTCACTCTCTCAGTAGCAAAACAAATTATTTTTAATGTAAATAATAATACATGAAAATAATTATAATTGTTTGTATAATTAGAATAAAACGAGATGTTTGATTGTCATTTTAATAATACCGATATATTGTTATTATAAACTAATGTAACATTTAATTTAACAATAAATAGGTACTATTAAAATGACAATCTATATATATTATAATAAGTCATCAAATGGATTTATTTGTAACATAATCATTTCATTATTCATAATTTCCCATATTATTTGAGACAAATATTTGCATTTTATTAACAATCCTCAAAGTAGTAAAACATTATAATATTATATC
The DNA here is from genome assembly GCA_029959065.1 of Colias behrii. Taxonomy (NCBI): domain Eukaryota; kingdom Metazoa; phylum Arthropoda; class Insecta; order Lepidoptera; family Pieridae; genus Colias; species Colias behrii. Next base: position 6,217,143 of record JARWMC010000013.1, read on the forward strand.
TACATAAGTGTCTCTAAACCATTTCTACTGCGTTCTTCAAATAGCTTTAGTTTTAGTGCTAAAATTAACTGGTTCCCTGTAACCCTTGTCGGAAATAGTTTATTAGGCTTTTAACTAACCGCATTTGTATTTTGTTTTATCTCGTATTTATGGTTTCTATACTGCTATCAATAAAGAAACTGTAAACAATAGAGAATGTGGTGTTAGGAATTCGGAAATGTCTTTTGTATAGTTTTCATTTACTTAAATGCTTTTTAAATACTAACAATATCGATCAGAAGTTCGATCACAAACGAACTTAAAAAATATTTTATTTTAGTATCTGCTTACTGCCCTACATGTATTACGGATTGAACCTTGTCGATTTCTTATGAATTACAATTTACACGATATATGAGCTACATAATTAAATATTTTACAAAATATGCAAACAGTGGTTTATTTTTATATATTTTTTTAAATAACATCCTATAAATATAGTACCTATACCCCAAATTGCAAATACGACTCTAATAATAATATTTAATTACCCCATTCCCTTACCACTCGATACCAAATGCCGACGATATTCTATAATAATAGCTATTAAATATAGACCAATGAACAACAAAAGCTGTCACGTATAAAGAATCACGATCATTGAATGACTCAGCAAGCGCTTAACTTGGAATTCGTCACGCACGCTCTCATTATAGAGCTATTGTAAAAAATACAATTCTTGACCGTGTCATGTAATTTACCACCTAATAATAAGATTTTTTATTGATCTGGCGTTAATATTGGCATGAATTATTTGTGTTCATGCTGCTAAATCTGTGAAATTAACAAAAAAACGCTTAAAAATACGCTTGGTAACGGATTATAGGTATCTACTACAATATATTTGCATCAAGTTGAAGACATACTTTGTTAGTACAATATAGTGAAAATTTGAAACGTTTGGTCTTTATAAAGAAAATCCACATCTAATAAAATATATGATTACTATTTTCATACTCTTTTCATACTGTTCAACGTCTCTGTTTTCCACTATGACGTATTTTGATACCCTGAAGAAGGACGTATAAGTTGTTAATTACAGCTAATTGACAAATATTTCACACGTTCCGTGTACAGCATAGAAACAAAATGTTTCACATTTATTCCACGCGAACTTAAAATAACTAAAATAGTGAAAAGCCGTCAATGTCACCATGGCACCATGCCACAAACTCATTATTCCTGAAGAATAAAATAAACGGAGGGTGCATACAAATATAAAACACTTATTATCTTATCATACAATGATGGATGATTCTTTTATTATAATAAAGAGTAATTGCTTTCTTTCACATGGGTTAAAGCTTAAGTAATTACAGAATTATATCTGTACGTTTTATGGATTGTTATTAATTTGTTTTTATTATTTAAATCGAAACAATTATTCTCGAGTTGTTGAAATTAATTTTTATTAATTTTTAGATTAAAATAAATAATATAACTTCTTTCTACCTATCTCAGCACATATTGTGTAATAATTAAAATAGACATGGAATTATAACTCCATGAAATTTATGAATATACCTAGTTGTAAAAAATAAACATTACATGAAAAACGTATTTATGCGTACCTATATTTTTTTACAGAAAAGAGAAAGTTAAAGACTAATTCAAAATAATATATTTGGTAGCGAATGTGACTCTAAAAGCAATATTGCATATTTTTATTCTAAACCCCACTCATAACTTGTCTATATGGCAAGGGTGGATAGGGGAGCCAAATGTGCTGATATCGCAATTTAAATAATGTATTTTGTGTTTTTTAGATACACAAAATATTAGCTATACTGAATTATAAATTTATACCACGATTGCGCTTTTAAAAATTTGCAAACATCGTCTCATAAAGTCCGCATAAAAACAAGCTATAAATTACAATTTTATGCCATCGTGATCAAAGCAATAAAAGTAGATTAATAGAATTGGCTCTGGCTTCATGCCTACATAGACGCAAAAACAAACAAGGAGCTATTAAGACGGACGTTAACAATGTCCCCCAAACTACAGAAAGAATCGTGAAGAGTGTTGATAGGACATCTTTATACCCTATTGGGGCCGAGAAATCTCAGGACGCTGCAATAGGACAACAAATTATAGTCATTGCCGGACGGTCAACGGGCCCTTTACGAGCGATTCCCAGCGTTGATGATGATTTAGATGCAAGGAATATCGGGCGGAAGCGCAACGATAAACCGCGGGAACAGATCGGTTGTCATAGCAACGGGACACGAGCTAGAGGGTAAACCTCGCTCCCTCGGCGTCTAGTTCACGGACACTTATTATCGTTATCGTAATAAATTGGTCTGGAATGCGTGCAATAACTTTAAGCGAGATCGCAATAAAATTGCGATGTGGAATTTCGCTATGATAAAATATGATTTATTGTAATTATTGTGCTTCGCTTGAATGTTTCATACGCTCCCATTGCTATTAAAGAGCAATACGAGAAACAATTGAAACGTTTTTTTAATTACACAAATAGTCTGTTAAAGATTGCTGCTTTTAATTGGGTACCTACTGGTAGAATTGCAGCGATCTGTATATTCTTACTTTTCATTTTTATTGACCTATTCTATAAGTATTCGCATATTTGTTGAAATATTTTAAATCCTCATAAAATTATTGGTACAAGTATAAAATGCAACAATAAACACGACGTGAAGCCCCAATTTATTACGCGGCGACTGATGATGATATATCGACGTCGGCTGCTGTGTTGATCGTCACTTACCCTACCCTTATCACGGGTTTGTAATTTCGGATTCAATGCCCTCGGGCTTTCGTCTTTTATATTACATTTTTTATGTAAAAATAAAGTATTTTTGTTCTTCTGTAGATTAAATTAATTTCGTTGTTTGTTTATTTTCAGGTACTTACGTGGTTATGAGACGATGAGCCATGGAATCACGCAGTGCGCCGCCGAGCCCCGACGAAACAGGGGAGGCGGTGTTCGATTCTCGTTGTGGTCGATATCCTCACCAACCATCTCTTCAGAGGGCCTTTGCGAGCTGCAGGGAAACCACCAGGCCCCGACCTCACCATCGTCATGCGGTATCAGAGCCTGCACGACCGGACGAAAGAGTTTTCACAACGGCCGAAGTACATGATTATCCTTCTTCAGAATCTGGTATTGCAGCAGACTGTCCACACGCTCACAGCAGTAACCCAGATGATAGCCCATGCTATGACCGCTCTGATTATGAGGGAAACTCAAGTTATAGTTTAAGACACAATTTTCATCATACGGTGGACTGCAATAAACATCGTTCAGAATTTCACCGTAGCCATACTCCAGACTATCATGAGCATGGATCAGATAGTGATAGGGGACACCCTCAAAGTCAAACCAGCCGTCGACCTTATAGGAAACATAGACGGGAAGAAGATGATGGTGCTCAATCCCTTGATGAGCGATGTGCTCGAGATCTCGACGAAATTTTACCGGCACGGCTAGCTGGCATGAATTTATCACGTGATCAACCATCTCAATCATGGAACCGAAGTAATATCGCCGCTACTATGGAGCGATTTGAGCCCGTCGATTATCCATACGCATATTATGACCATCATTTATCCATGCCTTCGTCGTCGAGAAAGGCTAATCGACAACGCGGACGGGGATTACCACGAGATCGATCAGCTCGACACAATTACGTAACCAGATATGGAACAGAGGAAAATATTTATGAGGAAATAACTGATGGTTCGAGGACGTGTCCCAAACATCGACATGCTCCGAGGCAATCTCTTATTTCACTCGACAGAAGTGGCGTTGAAGAAGAAGTACGTCGAGTAGAATCAAGACATAAACGGATATTAGGAGAGTTAAATCTAAGCGTTGAAGCAATGCTCATGCCCGAATGTGAATCGCCAGATTCAGAACGAGCGGAGGATCGGGATAACATTGAAGAACTATTAAGGGTGGGTCCAACTGATGAATTATTATCCCCTGCAAGTTGTAATCCTCCAGATTTAGACAGCGGTTTTAGTGGAAGTAGTAGCGGTGCTAGTTACGTAGGCAGTTTGAGGAGAAAACCGACAGGGTCAGTTCCACATTTGCCAGCAGTTGCGTATGGAACGCGCGGCGCTGGAGTGCGTATTTTGGGTGCTGATGAATGTAATTTACGTTGCCCTAGAGATGTTCCGTCACCTCGAAGTTCCAGTTGTGGCGATGCAAAGTCAAGCGGTTTCTGGAATAAGAAAGCGTGGAAAAAAATTTCTGGTTTTTCAAGTTCCAATAGCATCAACAAAGCTGGCTTAACTGGTGAGTTACCTACAATGTTGGGCAATTTTTTTATTATTTTTATTTTATTTATCTTTTTAAAAATCATAAGCCACAGTTACTTTCAAAAAACTCCCATCTCATCTCGCTTATGTTCACATTCTGAATTTAGCTCAAATTTTAATTTTATACTTTTCTAGACATTAAAACTCTCCTATTTACTTTAAAAATTCGACATACATTACATTCCCACATGAACGCAAATGAATCCGAGCGGTATCGAGTCATGAAATCTTGTTTTTTTTGGCCCGCTTTCGTCTGCCCAAGGGCGTTTTTCAGATGGACGCGCTAGCAATATTATTTTTGTTTATTTTGTTAACTGCCTCCTTATCCAGTAGAAGTAGAGCAATTGATTTACAAATAGCATCTCGGGTTCGAGTCCTGTGGATGGATTAGGAGAAAGAAGAGAAAACATATACGTTCCATTCATTCCTAGATTGAATAGGGTCTTGGGGAGATATTAACGGTGCGCCGTTTCATTGCAGGTCTACTCGTTAGGTACACTTTCCGGCGTAAGTCCGGCTCGCAGGGCTCTCAAGGCAAGCGAAGACCTGAGCCCGTCAAATGCGATGCGTGCCTCTCCCAACGATGTTAGCCGATCTATGGTAAGGCTCACTTTCATACAAATATACATCACATGAGAATAAAATTATCAAAGCTAATGCCTTTTAAATGCGCCCTAAGACAGTCTTAAAACACACCTTCATAAAATGAGATTGATATCTAGGGACAGTAGGTTTCCTATCTCGAAAAATTATATCTAGAACTTTAATTGCGTTGTTATTTTTAGTTTCAATGTAGTTAAAAGCGCGTCCATTACATTTTTCTTTCCTTCAACGAGGAATTTCATTTTCTCGTCCATTCTTTTTCATTTCCACAACCTTTACAAAGTTTTATTTTAAAACCAGGGTAGGTATATATTACATTAAAGTACATCATTGTACGCCGAAGTTCCTAAATCAAGTGAATCTCTAACAAACAAGGATGCGGTAGGAAGATCCGTTAACAAAGTCCATACAAAGTTATCTCATTAAGGTATCGTAGATATTACTTTCGAACTTTGCTTTAAGTATTGTTCTGCAACACTCGACAACAGCATGCACTTCCACTTAATTAATCCTCATCGATACGCATTTACTATGAACAGGTAAAACTTTACACAAGGTTAAATAGATACGAACTTTTGAACATGTCGAAAGTAAACTTCAGTTCTACCAGGCAACACTTTTTTATTATTTTTGAATCTCTTTAGTTTATTATGTTTTGAGTGTTATTTTTGTTAAACGCGAAGCTCGATCACTCAAATAGAATTATCTATTGGTTACAGATGAAGCCTGTAGGCCAAGCAGAGCTAAATCCAGAACTGCTACTATACCATACAGGTTAATATTTTCTTAATTCTCCTGAGGTTTTAGCACGAAATATTTTATTGATGCACTAATTGTTTTAGAACCAATGTAGAAGTAGGCCCTTTTGTAGTATGTGTAGAGTTTAATTCGTGTTGTTGCTTTAATTTTTTTGTTTGTTTTAGCTACTCCAACGGAAAATTGGTGGTGCCGCTGGATTCCCTAGCACAAAGCTAAGGGAGTGAGGAAACAACTCGTCACGCCCGCCTCCATCTCTACCATGGATCTTATCAATCTCAGAGACATCGACTGTCCAGAATACATTACGTCTTTAATGTAAATTTATTTGTTTTAGATGTATTATATGTGTTTGCTTAGAAATAACATTCCAAACGATACATATTATATGAGTAACAATATGAATGTTATGTGCATCTCAATGGGTCTTAAAGACGCATCTTGAACTAGGACGACCATCTAGCTAGGACGACCATCGTGTAAAAATTGTAAATAAAACTAAATAAAGGCGAGTATACGTTGAAATGATAGCATATATGATATTTTGCATTGTTACATCGAGTTTCATAGAAACATAGAGAGGATGTTGTTGTTACTTATCAATTTTTAGATGATATTAGGGTACAAGAAAAGGCTGAACAATGACGTTTTGTACTTCAACTTTTTTAGTTAAATTAGCACAGAAAGCGTAAGAAATTACTAAATTGCTATTTGTTTAAAAGTAAAATGGCTTTTTACTCACAAATCTACTTAATTACATGTGATAGATAGTGATATTTTCTATAAATGTAAATAAACATGTAAACAGGCAAATCACTTCACTATTTTTTGGCGCTAATTTTTGTACAACAGTCGACCTATGTTTTGGTGCTTAGTACTATCAAAATAATAGATAAATCTTAGTCGAAATATTATACACTTGCACATGTAATGAATCTCATGGTCCAACCTATTATTTATAAAACTTGTAATAAAGCCCTAAGAGGAGTGCTAAGTTATTCTTTCACGTATTGAGCATTGTTAATATTTGTTACATTATTTGTATATTTTGTAAATATAAATAGAAATGGTGCACACATTTATTATGTTAAATGTTTTTGTAAATAACAAATAATCACATGTAGTGTAAATGTAATCAATTATTTGGATAATAAATACATTTTAATACAGACCATCACAAGCTGGCTAACTGCCTTAAATATTACTCGTGTGGATTAGAAAAGAGCACTTAACAATGAAATGTTTTAAATAAAAAGTAATCTAGGAGATTTGTATATAATATTATACATTCATTTATACTCCAACACGCTTTTCGTAAATTATTGTAAATATTAATATTTATATTTGTTTTAATCAGCGAGTTATTAATTTTGTACGTATCGTAAGTAACTCGACTGATATTACATAAATAATAATCAATGTTACACGAAAATTTTTGTCTGTAATTAGTGATCGTGTTCAAGTCAAAAGAGATTTTTATTAAATAAACATTAAAAATCAATGTGATTTGTTTTAATTGTTACCTGTATTCACGCATCATATAATATAAGATATATACATATTACATACATCCTGAAATACATATCTTTTTCAAGTAACTACTTCGCCTGTGCAATATTTTCAGAGATCTTACTAAGAAAATGTGTGACATACAGCTATAGTACAAAGCTTTATAGCTCTTCGTACTCCTTAAATAATAAAAGAGAGTAGGTACCTACGTATAAAATTTAGAACGTCAAAAGTTTAATCCAAAAATTAAAGAATAAATTAAATAAAGTAAATCCTTCATCAAAACTTCGTATAATGAGAATTTCCAAATTAAAATGGGATGTATTAAAGTATTAATTTAACTTGATATCTGAAGTCGATTCACAGAAAAGAGGCCGGCTAACAAGCTGAAACCATTTTTCAAACCGACCTTTAGATGTCTGATTTTAATTTAGACTTTGACTTTATTATAATTAGAATAAATTTTATTCGAATTTTTTGTTATATATTCATCAGTCGTACTGACAAATTCTATATGGTTATAAAGCAAATTGTATAAATTGTAAACCAGCATTATCAAATTGAAAAACCCAGGACAGTTTAGTTTATTTTTCTTCTTCTCTCTGAAATCTGCATTTTTCCCAGGTCAATCTTCGAAGCAGTCGAGACAAGCAGCTAATACAAAATATATTCTATTGTATTTTCATAATTTTCGACTCGATAGAAAATCAATCAAGGAATATGCTACCAAGTGAAATAGAAATAACTGAAAATATTTGTTCCTCTAAAATAAGTCCCTCAGAGTTGATGCTACGGTAATCCCGGTGCATGAGTCGAAGTTATTGTTACTAATAATTTTAATTATTTTTAACAAAAACCTAACCCGCTTTCAGATTTTCGAAACTAGAAAAAGTTTAAATGCTTCCAAATAAATAAAAAAACATCAAAGTCGGTTCACCCAGTTCAAAGTTCTGAGGTGACAACACAAAAAAATACAGTCGAATTTTGAAACTTCCTTTTTTGTAGTTGTTTGAAAATTTCATGAATTAAGCATTAATTTATCATAAAACACAGGCTGAATGTTCATGACGTAAGAGTCAAAGAGGTTGAATATCATCAAAGGAAAAAGCATCAAAATGAATTGCTTTGTGAATGAAGTGTCTCAGAATAAAAATACACAAAATGTTTTATTAATCATACAAAATTTTCCCGCTCTACGAAAAATACATGTATTCTAGGTAAATGGCATTTCTTTATATTATAACTACCTTACCGCCCGCGGCTTCGCCCGCTTTCTCTAAAACGATTTGAGATTTAAACTATCCTATCTCTCAAGTTAGATCGAACTGCACATGGTGTGCGAATTTTATTATAATCGGTTTAGTGGTTTAGGAGTCCATTGAGGACAAACATTGTGACACGAGATTTACAGGTAAATTAGCTTGGAGAAATTTTTGCGTTTGTAGTAGTGTATGGTCAGCAAATAAAATAAAACAACATTTTATTTTTAGTTTTTATTTTATATATACCTATAAGGGATTTTAAATTAAACTATATGTGTTTCTCCTCTGAAAAAGATGAGACTTTATTTTAATATTTGCACATTTAACATACGTATAACTTTTACATTAACAATGTTACTAAAATGAAAAATTTACTAACCTGAAAAAGAAACGACATTTAAAGTTTAATTCTTTAGTTTGAGAAGTCAAAGGCTTGCCTCGACCATGTTTTAACACTGGAGCCATTTTGAATTAACAATATAAAGTTACAACACTTACACACAAATTAAACACTTCAACAAATATTATAACAATACAAATAATAACAACAATCAACAAATACAAAATTTAACAATTAAACTACTAGACCGGGAGATATTGACACAAAATTTCGAGTCATTTGTAGTTAACAGGATGGCGGTTCTACAGGGGTCTTAGTACGCAATGACAAAAAGAAAAACGATGGTGTGAACGCTGGTACCGGTGGCTTAGTCGCGTGGGCGTTAGTCGAACTCGTCGGAAAAATAGCGAAGTCAAACAATTTGTAACACAAAAATTTTAGAATTTACCGATAGCCCATAAAAAAGAAGTAGGCGGTAGTGTCATGCCATACTTTTCCGGTGTGACTTACAGCCTGCCATACCGACGCGAATGTGTTGATTTAAAAAAAAACAATTCAACCATTTGTACCAGGCTAACTTTTGCACAGGTAACCATCGTCGTGCAGCCATTTACGAAAATCGCCATGCCATACTTTTCGGACGATTCCAAATGGTCGCCATACCGCCGAAAATCTGCAAATTTTTTTTTTCGCCGAACCATTTACCACTCTAAATTTTTTTTTTCAACAACTCCTGAATGATTATAAATAGAAGTGTGAGAATGTCATACCTGTGGGAGGTGGCGAATGTGTATAAGATTTTTTTTTATTGTAAGATTTTATTCGTATTTTGAACGATTAGTAACAGTATGGCACTAATTTTTCCTGTAAGTTTGAGGTTCAACGAATATAAATACAAAATTTCAAAGATCTAGGTGGTGGAAATCTTCACTTATATAAATTAATACTAAATTAATTTTTCAAGTATGGCAGCACTTTTTCCCCCTACTAGAAGTATGGTAAATATAATAATGGTCACATTTTATCAAATACTCTCCAAAAATCCAAATGCAATACTGGTACAAAAAGTTTGGCGAAAAAAAAAATTTTTGCAGTTTTTCGGCGGTATGGCGACCATTTGGAATCGTCCAAAAAGTATGGCATGGCGATTTTCGTAAATGGCTGCACGACGATGGTTACCTGTGCAAAAGTTAGCCTGGTACAAATGGTTGAATTGTTTTTTTTAAATCAACACATTCGCGTCGGTATGGCGGGCTGTAAGTCACACCGGAAAAGTATGGCATGACACTACCGCCTACTTCTTTTTTATGGGCTATCGGTAAATTCTAAAATTTTTGTGTTACAAATTGTTTGACTTCGCTATTTTTCCGACGAGTTCGACTAACGCCCACGCGACTAAGCCGCCGGTACCAGTGTTCACACCATCGTTTTTCTTTTTGTCATTGCGTACTAAGACCCCTGTAGAACCGCCATCCTGTTACAAATGACTCGAAATTTTGTGTCAATATCTCCCGGTCTATACGTAATAATTATAATTTTTGAATGGAATGTGTGCTTTATGTTCTAACGGTACCAAACGACTGCACGTGGCACCTGCGGACAGCGTAAACTGGTTTATTCTGGTTTTGTGCGTGTTTCCACTTTCCACTATCAAGTGACGATTTATTTATTTGTTTTGTTTCGTAATTATTATGGTCAAATATTAATTATGAAACAAATTATTATGGACACGATATTTTATTGTTTCACGGTAGTCGTCTTGTCGTTTGCTCAAGGACGTGAAATTGAATGATATATATTTTTTTTATAAAGTCAAAACCATATTCTTTCAAATAAAAACTTGTTTTTATTGAAAACAAAAGTGTTGCTAGGAATAAGTATAAAATTAAATATTAATGTTAGGATATCGAAACATTTTTGTATAGGCCAGAACGATATAGTGGAAACGCGCTCTAAGATCTGAGTAATATACACACCACTACATATGCAAAAATTTCTCCAAGCTAATTTACCTGTATATACCTATATTAAGATTTTTATGTGACAGGTAAATGATTCAGTGCTTTTACAGTGAAATTAGTCTCGAGAAATTTTTGCATATGTAGTGGTGTGTATATTACTCAGATCTTAGAGCGCGTTTCCATTATATCGTTCTAGCCTATACAAAAATGTTTCGATATCCTAACATTACTATTTAATTTTATACTTATCCCTAGCAATACTCTGATTTATGTTTTAAAGAAAATGGTTTTGACTTTATAAAAAAAATAATATATCATTCAATTTTACGTCCTTGAGCCAATGACAAGGCGAATACCGTGAAACAATAAAATATCTTGTTCATAATAATTTGTTTCGTAATTAATATTTGACCATAATAATTACGAAACAAAACAAATAAATAAATCGTCACTTGATAGTGGAAAGTGGAAACACGCACAAAACCAGAATAAACCAGTTTACGCTGTCCGCAGGTGCCTCGTGCAGTCCGGCGTCAGTCGCTGCGCTTGGTACCGTTAGAACATAAAGCACACATTTCATTCGAAAATTATAATTATTACGTAGTTTAATTGTTAAATTTTGTATTTGTTGATTGTTGTTATTGTTTGTTATTGTTGTTATTGTTTGTTATTAAAGTGAAACTTTTATTACATCGTCTCAAACTTTTTGGTCTGTGTAGCGCATGTCGCGTGTATCGCGGCTGCCGAGTAGGTATACCTACTCGGCAGCCGACCGTCACGCGACATGCGCTACACAAAGCAGTGTTCGGAACCGTTCGAACAGTTTCACTTTTACCGTGGTTTACATTTTTGGCCGGAGAACACCTAATTCATACACGTCTTCACTGAAGTAAAAATCGGCACTGCTTGTAATGTTTGGAACTAATAAAATATTAATAATACTAATATTATATACTTGAATAAAAACTAAAAATAAAATGTTGTTTTTTTTTTATTTGCTGACCATACACTACTACAAACGCAAAAATTTCTCCAAGCTAACTTACCTGTAATTTAGTAAATTATTATTAAGAGGACTTACACTTCTGAAAATTAAGCAGGTATTTATATTTCTCTTAATATTTCTATATACAAATTTTATCGCAGAAATTATTCGCTATAGGTAGTCAATTTTTAATCGCTGTATCATAATGAAGGCTAATTTTAGCCTAAAGCTATAGCAAGCGATTGAACTCAATAGTTTGATAAAAGTAGTTTATATTTTAATCAACGTCGTAATATCATACAAAATTTAGAGAAAACGTTTTATTGCTTTTACAAAGGAAAAGCAGCCAATTTCTATCCATTTGGTAAACTTTCTTGTCTGTAATATAACTTATAGCCTACGTAGAAATATATTCTTAAAGTGGATTGATGGAAACATGTCTAAAACAGGCAAAAAGAGGAAAAGCCACCTTAGATAAATAAGTATTAATAATATCAGTGCCGTCTTTAGGATCAACGAGGCTATGGGCCAAGGTACTGGCTGGGGCCTATGTAAGGGATGGAAAATCCTTAAATTTTAACTTTATCATTTTTCAGTTTACAATAACGCAATAGGCTAAATCGTAACCCCGTCTCTTAACACCCCACATATGAGAGTTCAATAAATAAATTTTTTGAATTGTGAAAATTTTCAGAATTGTGGGGCCCCTGCCTACCTCGGGGCCTCGGGCCAGGGCCCTGCGGGCCCTGCCTTAAAGACGGCACTGAATAATATTATGCTTGCGAATAACGAAAACTTTTTTCAAATCATTTACCAATTATTGTCGCGGGAATCAGTAAAAATACATAAAAATAAATCGAACATAGAATAGTCCCTTTTTGATATCGATTGAACACCATTTATCATATCTATCATAGCTTATATCAAAATGGATAACTTAGCCTAAAATGATAACTGCCCATACAAGTATTTAGTTGACCGACCTATGCTCTATAAAGTTATATAAAGCTCACATTTTTATACTATATTCTCCACATCATGCAATATAAAAAAAATAAATAAAATAAAATAAAATAATATTTATTAGCAAATTTTACATAGTTCACAATTTTGCTCTGCCTTCTGAACTAGGTTAATACCTGTGTCTCAGAAAACAGTGCCTTCCCTTATGAGTTCATACAAGTATTATAAAGTACGTAAACAGAATATTCTAGTTACAGATTAATAACAATTAAAGAATAAAAATCACTAGTTAATTATAAATATATATATATATATATGACGATACATGAATTGGACAGGTGGATAAGCGTGAGTATGTGTGTGTGTGTGTGTGTGTGTGTGTGTGTGTGTGTGAGTGTGTGCGTGTGTGTGCATATGCAAGCTGTATGCTTTGGAAATGAATTGAAAACAAGTCAACTGCTGTATAAGATAACCAATATAGCCAAGTATATTAACCATTAGGTATATATTATATAATCAGTTGATAAACACCATAGACAGATCTTAAGCGATATACATAACGTTGCCGGTTAAACTAGTCGTCGATAATATAAATTAATATCAATCAATCTTATCTAACGATTAACCTGTTACTAACGATGATGGCTATTTGCATATCTATCACAGGATAGACCGCATTCCAGCAATATTGCTTTCAATTTGTTATAGTTTAACAAGTTTATAATTAGCTGCTGCAAATGTGTGGAACACTAAAATATATTAGGAGTGAAGTTACTCGCAAGTTTTGGCTACATGAATGTGGTCCTAAAGAAAATAAACTCATGATTATAACAGTCAATATTAACTCTGATTGGAGCTTTCAAATTAGAAAACTGAAATATAAAAAATTGAAACTTTTTTTTTCATTTCTTTGATATACTTCTTTCTTGAGAATTCAAATTCTTTTGTATTCTTTGTCTGACGAATAATATACTAGTCATCAGAAAATTATAAGTATTAATATTAATTTTATACAATACATACCTAACATTATTTCGGTAAAAATAGTATTTTTTATAATAAACATTGAAATCTAGTGACACCTAATCCACATTCAGATAAGAAAATAGAAGATAATAGATACGACTGCTGGTGACTTGAGTAGCTCAATTTTGGACAAGGATATTCCAAACCTTAATTAATACTACCATTATTATAAACCTATTTAACTAATAAAATATAAAGATGATTTAGCTCCTCGTGTTTTCTCTTTGTAACATGAAATTGAATGTTATTAGCAAACAAAATTACTTTACGGTTTCAGGGTAATATCTATAATTTTACTGAGGTAATAATTGAACTTGAACCAGTTAAGAGATTTTAGTTATTAGAAACCTATCAATTAACATCTCCGAAATTAACTTTATTTTAACCAAAACTCCCAATTACGTAATAATTTTCCAGGCGTTCGTATTTTGTAGATCGACTCATCCTCGAGTTGATTTAGATTAGACACTCAAATGAAATTACGATAATTTCTCAAACTAAACTTTGTGAACAAGACTATACAAATTATTTATAGGTATATTAATTATTTTATCGAAGGAATTATGTTTATTTTATACACATTCCATTTTTATATGTGACCGTATTATACTCGAATTCGATTGAAAACTTAGTAATCGTTTGATTAAATGATAGGTTGTTTGAAACTGTACTACTTTTATAACACGGCAATAACATTTTACATTATTGAATATTTTTAAACAAAATCATTTATCAATACCTACTACTGAACAGGAAAACTACACGCTTACAAAACTGCGAGCATCGACCTTAATTCAATTAAGTATATTAAAAAAGTGTCCCTATCATGTCCCTATACATTCGACCATCTATTGATTTGGCTTTATAACCATTCAATCACTGAAAAAGACAAGTACATCACGGTTCGTCATCAACGGAAGACACTTTAGCGCTGGCCGCGTTTTATTTTCTGGCAAATAAAGGTGCAGCTCGGTTTATAGTGCCAAAGCTTTCATGTTTGTGCTGATGAATAGACGACCTAAAATACACCACAATGCCTACAATGGGGATAAAATTTCTCCCTCTGAAAGGGGATCGGAAAGAGGCCCTTTGTACCTTCGACTGGCTTAATTGTTTAATTACCAATAAAAATAAAAATCGAAGCTATTCAGCCGAGAATTCGATGAATGTACAGCTGCTTTATGTACAAAGGAATATTTGCAAGCTTAAAAGTAGCCTATCAAGGTTAAATTGGCTGTGTTTTAGATTTGAACGTGCATACCAAATACGGGCTTCGAAAAATGCGACTTTTATTTTTATTTTTGAATGTAATTTAATTTTTTATACGTTGTAAGACTTGCATTTATTACTGTAACTTTTAAATGATATAGAGAACAAAGGTAATTGGTTTGTGCCAATACTACCTCTAGTACTAGACCTACCCCTGTTTCGATTTTTCTCTTTGCATCGTAATACCACAGTATTACCATATTTCCTACAGTAGTGCGACGAATGTACTTGTGCAGAGAAACGGAGGGGAACTGGCGGGGGTCGGGCGACGCGGGCCGCGTAAGGCAAACACGCTTAGTTTGCCTTACCTAGCGCGAAAGGACGACGCAGTCGTATTTTTTGTGTAATAATTTTATTATACATAGGTACTTACATATTCTATTATGGCGCGCACAAACTGTTCCGTTTACGGATGTAAATCTACATTGAAATCCCAGAAGGAAACAATATTTCAGAAAGATTGTATTAATTGTATCTGTTGAATAAAAATTAAAGCTATGTATATGTTGTCCTCATTATTTTCTAATCAGATTGTACATCCCAATGCGAATGCATTACTTAGTTAAATGTTATAATATACAATTAAGAACATCCAAAAATAAAGTGTCCACGTAAATAATATTTAGCAGTGCAATATCTGTAATTATATATTTATGAACAAATAATTACATCAGATTTAATAATCGCAATTATTTTGAATGTAAATATGAATAAATGATTTCATCATAATATTAATAATCACAATTGTTTTATTTCCCATTTGTTGCAACCCTAGCGTATTTTCGTGTGGCAGCGTAAGTACCTACGCTGGCGGCGGCATCGCGCGACATCAAAGGCGATTCCTTACTGTAGGAAATAATATTGTAATACTGTGGTAATACATTGTAATTAGTCCTCCCAAATACTCCAAGCGATATAGACAAGCGCCTGCAAATAAAAATACGAAACGAAAGAGTAAACAAAATGTCCCCAATTAATCATCATAAGCCCGTACGACACAAACAATTCATATTACTTTTTCATCTTCCGACCTGTGCTCATCGTTGGGATTTATTTGACACGCGCATACCTCACTTCACAAAGGAAATTCCTACAATTGTGATCGGCTTTAATCTGTTATTCGTTCCCATCCGAGCGGTCTCTGTGTCGTCCAATAATTAATATCAATATAGCGCGCACGGATTGTAGCATAACGTGGTGGGATAGGGCGTGTTGGTGGATGATGCTAGGCGATAGCTAGTTTTTAGTAGGCATTGTGGTGTACTGTTTGCTACAAAACCATATATGTAATACTAGCTTTCCGCCCGCGGCTTCGCCCGCGTTTTCAAAGAAAAACCCGTTCCCGTAGGATTTCCGGGATAAAACCTATCCTATGTCCTTTCTCGGGTATCAAAATATCTCTATACCAAATTTCATGCAAATTGGTTCAGTAGTTAAGGCGTGATTGAGTAACAGACAGACAGACAGAGTTACTTTCGCATTTATAATATTAGTATGGATTTAATAGACAATTTTATATTCTCAAACAATATGCTCAATTGGTATACCGAAAAAAAAGTTAATTAAGGTTCTACGACGAAAACGAAGGTTTGTCATTGTGATATGTGTGTTAGGCAGTAATAAGAAAAGTATTAAGGAATTAATTTTTTTTCTGCACGTTTGTTACCATATCTAATTTTGAACAAAAAAGTGACATAAATGATAAAATACCGGATATATTAGTACGAAAACTAACATACCTACATAAAGTTGATGAAGACTCACTAAATCACAAACAAGATGTAGGTAAGTCGCGATAACTTACAGTAAAATGTCCAATATTGGAGCTTTTTAAGTGTGACATATTATCGCTATGTCTATGTGATACTAGCTACCTTGGATCGCATTGTTTGAACTATTCAAACGAATAGCGAATGTTCAATAAATTAGAGTCAAATATGTGGCGGTCTCTGTGGATTGACGTACAGACAGTGCATCATATTGTATGTATATTAACCGATATTGAATAACTAGAACTGTTTGATTAAGCTTTATGCAGACGCCCTGTTATTGGAAATTTTGCTAATTAATTATTTCATTTATTTTATATTGTAACAATTTGACCGCCGGTTTTGTGTTTGGAGTTTCATATTTATTAATATTATTAATTGTAACTAAATCTATGATTTGTGTAATTAAAACTGCGCTTTGAGTACAAAAGTCAATTTAATTGCAGCCCACTTTTACGTTTTACTCGCGTATAATGAATTTATGTGAATACCTACATAATATCGAAAATAATTTACTTTGTGAAAAAGGCTTCTAAATCTTTCAAAAAAAGCATATATAAGTTACAATCATAATGACAAAAATAAGAAGGTATTTTTGTCATTATGTACTAGTGGATGTAATAAATAATAAACAATAATTTTATTTTCCAAAATAACCTACCTTTATGTACTAGCAATAATACCTTATAATTTGACTAATAGTACAAGGTGCGTTTCATAAAAAAATGATTTACAGAGAAAAAAATAAAGAACATTTTCTTCCAAAAAATATCAGTATGTTTAACAAACTCTTCCAAAAAATGAAACACATTCAAGTAAAATGTTAATTGCGCTAAACAAAAGTTTATTCAAGCATAATTCGTTCCTCGAGGAAAAATACCGTATAAAATTAAGACAAGGAAGGAAGGCTTGTTCGGAACGAGGTAAATATAAACACAAGAGATTAATAAACAGACAACAGCTTCTGGGCATTAGCATAAGCCGACGGGGGCTGTCCGAAAACCACGAAACAAAATTAATACAACCACCATACCTATGGCTATGTATTATATAATTATAATAATAATGAACGGGCTTGTAACAATAAACGCTACAGGCATTTGTTCTTGTTATTGAATTTTCCTTCTATTAGTTAGCTTGGGCGTGTTTTAATAGGATGTGTTGAACTTAAATTAGATTTTGTTCATCTTCTCCATCAGAGCTCGGTCAGCATATTAAATTTATTCAAAAGTAGCTCACGCCCGCGACTTGGTAACACAAAAATATATACTTGTTGTTGTATGGGATTAATTAAATTTGGCGACGACCGTTTTTACATTTTTTGACAAAATAAGCTTATTTAAAAAAACTAGCTACTTTTTTCAACTATGTTATGTTCAATCCGTTTAGATTTTTAGAGGTTAGTCAGAACAAAGGACAGCTTCTATAAACCCCTAAAAAGCTAATTAACAAATATGAAATTTGAAGATTCTTCCTGATAAAAATATTACTATAATAGTGGTGGTGGAGTAAGTTTGAACCCTTGTTCGTACCTCGAGTGGCAAACGAGTTGATGATGATCATTGAGTGGGAACAACCCTTAGGGCTCTGCCAGGAGGTAAAGAGTACTTTAGAAATGAGTATTCCAAGCACATCTTATTAGCCCTGTAAAATATCCAGTTAACAAATAAATAAAAATCCTTTGTTTCCAGATTCAGCAATCGTGAATTAAGTGTTCAGCAATCGTGAGTTTTTTGAAGAAGTTTTTTGAAAAAGTTTTTTGAAAAGATTTTTTGAAGAAAACCTATTGAAATGTTTAGCAAAACTTCATTATTTTTCTTTGAAACAGAATTCAGTCCAGTTTATTTTCTTTTAGTAAAATTTAGGTTTTATTAGAGACAAGTTTGAGCCGAGTTTAGATGTGCCTTGATTATAGCGGGCTTCAATTCAAGACGTAATCTGATATTTCAAATTAAGGTATCTTGATGTTTTGTTCTTTATATTATTTATGTAGGATTTATACGGATTAATACACACAATATAAAGACTATGATTAGGTTTTTCTACAATGTTAACCGCCAATTTTTTAGTATATTAGGTATGTTGGGGTGGGAACGTGAGGAAAGGTTTTGGTAATGCCACGTGGTGAGCGTAGCACTACCTTCAAATTACCATGTATCTATCTGCTGTGTTTTTGGCGGGACACTAATTCTTAGCAGAACCTCACCCAGTCCGAGTCATCGACGTCCCCGTCGTCCACCCTGGGACCTGCTACGACCACGCCGCCGCGTGATCCGCCTTAAAAGTCGTAGTTGCTAACAAGATGCAGGGCGAAAGGCGAATTCTGCGCCTATAACTCAGAATCACTCACCAGGGAGGATACCCGAAACTAAACCGAGCCTGTCCGCAGGCTTTAAGGTGGCAATCCCACCAGCGGACTAGGATATAGTGGGCTAATCACCTGCTTATCCGAAAACTTCACGATTTTCGAAACTGAAACAGTACAAAACCGGACCGATTTACGAACAACGACCTTTGGCATGAAAACCCGGACTCGAATTGCTTTTTGGAACGTACGTACACTAAGTGAGGATAGCCGTTTGGCGCAAGTGGAAGCGGAAATGCTCAGGTATAATCTTCAAATACTTGGTCTTAGCGAAGTACGAAGACGCCGCAAGTGGGGCTGGATTGGCCACACGCTACGTAGAGACCCGGAACACATACCAAAGCAAGCTTTGGATTGGAACCCCCAGGGAAAACGGAAACGTGGCCGTCCAAAGCTCACTTGGCGTCGTTCTGTTATCGCAGAGGCCAAGTCAATTGGAAGGTGCTGGAGCGAGATAAAACGAGCTGCCCAAAATCGACACGCATGGCGGAGTACTGTTGACGCCCTTTGCCCCAGCTAGGGGCCTTAGGATATTAAGTAAGTAAGTAAGTAAGGTATGTTTCAATGTAATACCTAGTGAACTTTATAAAACAGTGACAGTATATAGATATTACAGTCGTTTACCCTTGATTATCTTGAAATCAAACCAAAATATAGAAACATTTTCGCGAAGTTTCATGGATTTAATAATATTAAGATACAATTTAGAAGTAGGACAACAAACTTGAGTAAAAGTCAGTATTGTAGTTTGTAAAGAAAGAGAAAGACGCTATGTTTAATTTTAATTATACAGAATACTTCACTGTACTGTTAACTATGTTTGTAATATTTTTGTAATCTGAATTGTTTCTTTCTTGTATTTTTATATATTCACAAGAACTGGATTTAATACTTTATTAAATGTAATATCTACTATTCTTTACAATTATTTTTAATCTGTTTAAAATTTGTAAAATAAAACCTACAGAAACTATATATTTATTTATTTAATGCACAGCTTTTCATCATTCATGATAATAGATGCGTTTCTAAAACTTTACTTAGGTATTTGTTTCTCAATGAATGAAAAATATCCGAGTTTAAAGGTTCTACTCTCGTATTAGGTTACGGTAATGCCTGAAAATTCTTTGCAAATACATTTCCAGTCTGAATTTTTCACTAAAGCAGAAGCCTCTTGAAATTTTCGGATAAAATACTAAGCCTTTGTTAATTGTTGCTCGTTATTTAGTCGCTTTATTTTGTTTCGTTTGTTTAACTTTTAACAATGTTTTGCACGTACAATTAAAAATTCATAAGCTTTTATTGGTTACATTTCAGTAAATATTAAAGTACATTCAATGTGGTCAAAAACCATTCATTACTAGACAAGTAAATACTCCAATAAAGGATTGACGTAGAAATATGTTTTATGAGGTCATCGAGGTACAACGCCAATGATAAAAATTATTAGATTTTTTTATTCTTTGGTGTGACCATTGTGATAGGTTATTTAAAAATAATTGTTGAATTTACGCGGATTCTATCAGGACGCGGTTATTTTCTTTATATTGTTTTATACTTGAGCGTAGATAATGTATTTGTCACTATTTCAAGGGATTTAAACTTAATAAATTAAGAAATAAAATTTCGCGGAATAGAAAGGTAAGGCGTTAACAATTTTTACCGTAAAATAAATACTTCTATAATCCTGAAACATGAATATACAGTAAATAAAACGATCTTGTGACCTACTATCTTTTAAAAATTAACATTCTCTTCTCTTCGAAAAGTGTATTTATCGACAGACAAGTCCAATTCTGTCCATTTGCTGCAGATACTTATTTTACCATTAGTAGAATATACCAGAAGGAAATCGTTTTCTTGCACAAACGTCCTAACAATGTAAAGAAAGTACTTTAATTTCACAGTCAAAATATAACAGCGAATGCAAATGGAAAACGGGGAATCACATTAAAATCATGTTTCGCAACAACTAAGTATGAATGCACAAGTAATTTTGTAAAACATAATGGAAAAGTTTCGAAGGCGAGAACGGTCATGTTCTTATAACACAGTCACGTAATATGCTCTAATGAAAATTGTTTCATGACGACTGAATTCGGTCCTCTTTTAGGTTCAAGGCGTTTTGAATGATGAAGATAATCTTGTTATGGAGATACGATTGCGAATAAATTAGTGATGTATTTACGTGATTGATTTGGTCAATGGATGAATATTTAGTTGAATAATGTTCGCTCAATCGTGTATAATATTGTCTATTTTCATTAGATATCTTCTCTTTAGTCACTTTATGAATTATGACGTATTATATTAAAAAAAAAAATGAGATCCATACAATATTTTTAATTAAATTAAGAAAACATTCATATCCTAGCTCTTGCTCGCTTATTATGTTTTGTGCGAAAAGTCTCATGAGTCAAACCATATATAAATCAAATGACAAACATTCTTGTGTTCAATATAGAGTAAAGTAATTAATGAAAGTCAAACCTACTTTAATTGAAAATGAAATGAAATGAAATGAAATGAAAAATGAAAAACGTTTATTTATACACACATTATAAAATAGTTACACAATAAATTAAAGACACGACGATCGACTAAACTAGGTACTAGACCTGTGCTATAGTCGATCGACGCTTTCCTCTCTTTAAGACATAGTGCCAGCATTATAACGTGTGTTAAAGTTTGTGTGTGTGTGTGTGTGTTAGTGTGTGTGTGTGTGTGTGTGTGTGTTTATGTGTGTGGTTGAGTTTATAGGTATAAGATTGTGCGTGAGTTTAAATGGATAAGTATGCGTGAAATATAGATTATCTTTTCAATACATTAGTCTCATTAAATTTCAATTCTTACACAATATAATCATCTGTTCATTTTATAAATTCTTCAGTTTCCACATATGATAAGGTGAGTAGCATGTTTGTGATTTTATATTTAAGGCTAAAAGACGTCAAGTTGTGGATATTCAAAATTTTATTAACTTTGTTATAGAGAAAAGGACCCATATAGGCTTTACAACGTTTTGCTGCTACAGTATGAACTAAAGGTAAGTTGAAGATTTTATAGTTGCGTCTTTTTTCCGTTAGATTTGTATTTCGAGCTGATAGGTTATGGGTGTCTAGAATACAGTCTAATATAAAAAGTTTTCTGACAGAGAGAAGTTTACATTCATTGTATAGCGTTGAAGTTGAGTAGAAAATTGGCTTAGCCATCATCACTTTGAGAACGGCTCGTTGCGCTCTTTCAATTTTGAGCATGTGAGTTTTTGCAGCTCCGCCCCACACCTGAATACAATAGCCCAATACTGACTGGCAAATGGCAAAATATACTTTTTTTAAGATCTCAATGTCAGCGATT
The DNA here is from genome assembly GCA_029959065.1 of Colias behrii. Lineage (NCBI taxonomy): Eukaryota > Metazoa > Arthropoda > Insecta > Lepidoptera > Pieridae > Colias > Colias behrii. The sequence goes on from JARWMC010000013.1 coordinate 6,239,634, forward strand.
TCGCGAAGCTTCCTAAATATTACCATAAGTTTCCGAGTGCGTGAAGCCAGAGTTTGAATATGATGCTTCCATGTTAATTGGTTATCCAAGTGCACACCTAGGTATTTTATGGCTGAAGCACTTTCTAATTTTCTACACTGGCACGAATGGTTTTTTTGGATATAGTTAAATGTATCACACATATGTGCTGTTATTTCAAGTTCTCTCGGTTGTGAACACTTATACAGTGAGAAGGTTAAGTATTTGGTTTTTTCTAGATTGATAGTCAATATGTTTTCACTTAACCATGACATAACTTTTGCTAGTCCAGCCTCTGCAGATCTTTTTGTGCTATACCAGTCATTCCCGCTAAACACAATTTGTTCAAAAAATCTACTCTATCAACCGGTAATGCACAAACACTTGCTCCTACTATTTAGGTTTCAAAAAAGTGCGTCGCTACTTAATTACGTAAATACGCGATCATGTATATTATATGACCTTTGATACAAGTCCTCAAATAAGCATATCACGTATACGGTAATTATATATGACCTTTACCTTTTTTTTTATGAGTCCTCAAATGTATATATATGCATAGTGAAGAGCTATAAATCTAACCAACCGGGGCCAATTACTGTGAATACGTGCATTCAAACTAATTACGTAAAATTAACATTTGTATACAGAAACAGGGGGTGCTAGAATATGCCTCATTTATCACGACTTATGAAATCTATAATTATATCTGGCGAAATACACATGACACTCTATACTTACAGAACATACTAAAAAGCTTTGATTAATGCTTTTTCAGGTTGGCATAAAAATCCAACTCATACATGAAAGTGACACTGCCTCTCTGTCTGTCTCATCTTCACGCGTAAACCACTGAAAAGATTTTGATAAAATTTTGTAAAGATATAGTTTAAGAACTGATAAAGGACATAAGATAAGTTTTATCCCGAAGTTCTCACGGGATCGGGATCAGTCGACGCCGCGGGCGGAAAGCTAGTCTAGAATAACTGCTCAAAATGATTTCACCATTATTTTGCAGTATAGACATATTGTGTTTGTGTGTGTGATCTTTGTAGCTACATCACACATGAGCTGGTGAGCCAAAGTGTAGTGAAGAAATTGACTCGGAAACAGCGTATATCCAGGATTAACGCATAAGCTACTCTTAATCTTGGGAAATATTTCCGACTGTTTATAAACTTATACACAGGCATCCCGCGGGACGCTGCTAGTTGTAAATAAATAAACTATACCTACAGAACTAGAATTTTATAAGTTAGGTACTCTTGTAATAAGTATAATTTGGAATGTTTGGCAATTATGTATTGCTTGTAATATTTTTATCCAAACTATACTAATAACTTATTATTATAAATAAATAAAACAAGAAATAAGTTATCTAACTTATCCATCGTATATCATATTACGTACTAGCTTTCCGCCCGCGGCATCGCCCGCTTTGTATAAAACCTAATAAATTATATACTAAAACCTTCCTCTTGAATCGCTCTATCTATTAAAAAAACCGCAGCGTTGCGTAGCTTTAAAGATTCAAGCATACATTGGGACATTGGGACAGAGAAAGCGACTTTGTTTTATACTACATTAATTATTATAGTGATGAATTGATGCTGTGCATCATAAAAGTTTTTAATATAAAACGTACGGTATTTCTCTAGTTGCTAAAATGCGAAGAAAGTTAGCGTCGGTTCATTGTATTGGCATCCCGCTTTCCTTTCAGTATAACTCCATTTAGTTGTCATTTTGAATTATTTATGGTACAGTTTTTTAGTGTTACATACTGATGCTTTTAGTTTAAACGTGAGATTTCTTCGTTGTCTATATTTGAGAAGAATTGTAAAATAATATGAAGGTTTTAAAGGTTAATCGTTGAATAGTTTTATTAACCTTTTGCAAAAATTGTAAATAATAATAAATATTTGTTTGATATCAATTTGGAATGTATTTTAACTAATTATAATCGAACACAAATTAAATTTGTTCGAATAATCTATACCTACAAATAGAAACATAAAAATGGGATAAATAGATACAATCACTTCGCTCCATCATCAGTTGAAATTTTGCTTTTAAGTACGGAATGTAACATTATAAATATAAGATGATTAATAAAATGTAAAGTTTGCGAAACCAAAAAATAGATCTACTTACATTCGTGATTTTTCAGTAATATTAAAATTTGATTGTACGCCTGAGCAACCCCTCAAGTGCAATCTTCAATAAGCTAATTGACCTTTATACATGCAATGCATACAAAATGAGTACAATGGAATAGCTTATAATATACTACATTTTATAGGGCGCATTAATGCAGTATTCAACCAATAGGCTATAATTAACTTAAGAGATCTTTCTCTAATTATCACTTGATGTGTCCAAAGCAGCAGTGGTGGCTCAGTGGTGAGACCTCGGACTTCGAATCGATAAGTCCGGGGTTCGAGACCGGGCGAGCGCGCAGGAAATAAATTGATTTTTCAATTTATCTGCGCATGTTGTAACATCACCACTGCTCGAACGGTGAAGGAAAACATCGTGAGGAAACCGACATGTCGAAGAATCAAAAGTTCGACGATATGTGTCATCCGCCAACCCGCACTTGGCCAGCGTGGTGGATTATGGCCTGTACCCTCATAGGAGGCCCGTGTCCCAGCAGTGGGAACGTATATGGGCTGATGATGATGATGATGATGATGATGTGTCCAAAGCCACTTGGATGATAAATATCATCATATTATCTGGTTTTATTTAAATAAAAAATAGCGTGTGTGCCGAGCACACGTGTCAGAAGTGAAATTTCTTTGGCAAGACTCAAAGATATCAAAAACTTTGCTTTACTCCATGCCTTGACGGTATTGCCATGACGCGACCTTGAAATTTTACTCTAGTCTCTACGCGCCTAAAGAAGTTTCACTTCAAAAACTTAATAGGTATCGAAATGAGTTGTGGAAAATTTTGTTTTACTTTCTTTTGACAATCATCTTCAGCAATAGATTATTAAAAAGTAAGAAAAAGTACTTAACAGATCTAGCACTAATAGAAATTAGCCTGCTTAAAATATAAATGAAAATACTGTTGTTTTACATATTTTATTATTTATTAAAGTTTTGTTTTCATCATACAGCAATCACTTTCGGATAACAACTTGTTTTCAAAGTTCTGTGATATATAAATCAAAGGAACTATGTACCGTTCTGTATTTCTTCCTGACCTAGCTCTAAACAACAAATATATTTGGTTCGCACCTCACAATATTGGGAGGTGAATGTAGGGCCGCAGGCATATCAATATAACGGTGATATGCAATTCGACTCTGAAATTCTAGAACTTTCTCGAACTGAAAGCATGCCTAGGTGAAGTAGGTATGATCTCAAACATTGTGTGTTTGTAGTACAGCTACTGATTTCTAAAATACCTTTACAATATTTTTAAAATTAAATTTTTGTATTATACCAAATTAAGTACAAATCCATTACAAAATCAGCGTCAAGCATTCCAAAAGCATTCAGTAATTGTATTCATACTCTACGCTCTACTAATCCTATTAATCTTTTACATCTTTTATCTTCTTCTAAAGATTTCATTATAAGTATTATTAACACTTACCTACTATAAAATATACTTGAAGTGCTGGCCTTTAAAATGCTATGAAGTAAAAATCTAAAAAAAATATTGACGTGAAACTTATCTAGGTTGTAAAAATTCGATGCCTAGTTGGTCCGTACAGCTAGATATTGCTGGCTTGATGCCAGAGCAAATAGCTCTGGTAAGGTAGAACGAAATGAGAAGAGACATAAATTTAAGGTATTTCAGGGAATATGTGACGAGCAAGTTTGCTCAGAGTGAGGTATAGATTGATTTCAAATACGTGATCGGAATTCCTTTTTTTCTATTTGCCCAACGCGTTCCAGTGAATATTCTAAAAAAGACTGTCGAAATATATGACAAACATATGAAGGGATTTTTTGTGGGTTTACCGAATTGTAGATATGTTCGTAGAGAAGAATCGAGAGAAAAGTTTTTCGGCATTGACATTAGTCAAATTTCCTTAACAGATACTACCCTCTAGCTATTTTCAAACAAAGCTTCAATTAAAACAACATTCCTACATTAAAAATAGATCAGTCATGTTTTAAACATATTTGATTAAATCTCTTTAATGTTATTCAAGGCCGATCTCCCATTGTACAGAATATTGATTTATGCTCTAAATAAAATGACGCGGTAATTATGTAAACAATTCACCCTCATTATATCCAGCAAATTAATCTTGACAAGACGGTTCTAATTTCAACATTCGAAACGGAGATCTCCAGGGACTTACCACTTAATAATTGGTACGATGTTATCACGTCATTAGCAAGGGTTTATAACAGAACTTTGATAGCGTGTTTTAAAATATTCCCTCAGAAGCCAAGAGGGGGGGAAATATTAAACTGGCGGAGAATGTAATCTAACAGACACCACCCACGACAGGGAATATCAAAATCACGTCTAAGTTCGTAAAACAGTGGTAATAATTAATTCACGAATTGTAATTGGAGCGTTTATGAGGATTGGAGTACCTTGAACATTCGAACTTGCGAATTCGAATTTATAGATAATTGTCTAGACTTTAGTGTTTGAGTTTTGAGATTCGGAGCTTATTTTATTACATTTAAAGTGTGAAACAAATAGTTTTCTTCGCTATTCAAACGATTAAATTAACTTTATGATTTAAAGGACCATAATTATGGTACAAAAGACTTTAATCCTACAGAAAAGACCTTATTTCAAAGTGAATTCTCTTTTTAATTAAATTATTCAGCAAGTAGCAGACATTCATGAGAGGAGCATTTTCTTTGTACCTCTGTACAAAATCCACTTCCTTAACATAAAAGTGGCCGAGTGGGCGCTGAAATTTGGGTCAAGCGGTGGTCTGTATTGCCAGACACTCCTCGTCCCAAATGTCGCACCTCATTTTCCGACACTTAGCTCTATTAAATTCAGCCTTAATAATCATAACAATCCACGTCTCCGCTGCGAAAACTGACCGTATACTAACAACATAGAGTTCCTTTTACCGAGTCCCCTGTTCGAGGATATGACATTCGGAATAAGGAAACATTCCTTTAAAAGCCCAGCTCTGATAGGTAGCATCAAAGAGCCGTAATATTAAGTATATCAAATACTACATGGAAAAAGTTACAGAGGTTTTTTAATATTCAGAGCATGTAACATACTTTAATATTTGTGGAGTGTCGTTGGGTTCGCAAAGTCGAAAGCAAAGAACGGCCTGAAAGGGATTCCGCTCAAGAAGCTCCTTTTATCCAATTGTTACGAGGGACTCAAGGCCAAATAATAATGAAAACGGTCAAGTACGCATCGAACCACGTTTGGAAAGTTTCCCCTCCTCAGACCAGCATAAGTTTTAATGAGCATCAAACTGTGAACGTCATTATGGAGACAATTTATAAATATTTTTAATCGCATTAAATTTTTACAGGTCTATAGAATTATATTAACGTTTACATTCACTATTTTTTGTATTAATTAAGTAGCATGTAGTTAATGAAGAATTACTATAATTGCATGTGCAATATTTATTACATACCTAGGTACTAAACCTACTCATAATAATATTATTTACAAAGTACAAATATTATCGGTGTTAATTTTCAAATTATTCGTTTAAGTCTAACACGATTTGTATTTTTTTTTACAACCTAACAGTTTTATAGAGTACCTACGTTTAATTAAATTAAGTTCCACTTGAAAATAAAGTAAAGTACGTAATAAATTCCCTGTAAATTTGTGAACACTGCGTATAACGTATTAAAGTAATTGCCAAATAACTGTCACCCTTTTCTAATCGACGGTGACTAGACTTTGCTTTTATCCATACCATCGTCTAGACTCGGGTTCTTGTAGATAGAAATGTTTTAATGTGTAAAAAATAAAGTGACTGTTTTGACTACGAAAAATGTAGAACTACATTTGTTTGTTTATTTTGTGTTTATTTTTAAAGTGCACACCGATTTTAATTTATTTGCAAATAGAACTAGAATATAAATAAACTTTTTAAAATATTTATTTAGGATGTTTTTAATTTTATTTTAAAGTGCTATATTAAACTTAACGATTATATTTCGTAGTCTAATGAAGTAATTAACAATTGCTTCTGAATTTACTTTTCATCAGTAATAAAGAGATTATAAACACATTTAAGAGTAGTCAGTCATGTGAAATGCTTTAATCCAGCTCTATAAAATTCGGGCAGTTTTTAATAATGAAAATGCATGTAAATATGCACAAAGTAATGGAGTTTGTAATGGATTTTGTTATTGGCTAACTTTAAACAGAAATTCATGTGATTTATGAAATACCTGTTTAAATTTTAATATCTGTAAGCGGTAAACGGTTGGTAAAAAATACATAAATTTTCATTGTTATATTAAAAGCATTTTAATTTAATAAGCTTTTTATCTTATAGCTCATTAGTTATAAATATCTAGTAGATTTTACAAATTCAGATATTGATAAAAAGTTTCAATTATATGTAAACAAAAATCTAAAAGGAGATAAAAATATTTATAATATTTTATGATGATATAAGAAAATTGCAATTAAATTAAATGACACAAAAAAGGAAAAAAAATACCAAGACGTAGAGTTTTAAATATTATTAAACTTATTACATGTTGAAAGTACAATCTATTTATTTCTCAAAAACTTATTCAAACATTATTGACTCAATAGCTCTGTTTATCTATGTTTTTAAAAATAATACATTATTACACTCGTCTAACATACGCATATTTCTATTTAGCAATAAAAACGAAAACGAACCGAGGAAAACTCCAAAACATAAATTCATTACATTTACATGAGCGTTTGCGATAACAAGAAAATATCGTGAAATTGTTAAAGCGATCGTAATAGTATCTTATAATGGAAAGAGGGTCTCATAACGGCAATTCATTCGAGCACACGGTTGTCATAAAATAAATTTAATTTTATTCAGCATCGGTTCCTTTTGCTGGCGACTGGTGGCTTCCGGTATCGATCGGATATAGGTATCGTTCTAGTAGTGGGTGTTACGTTAATATCATTTTTTCGATCCTGTTGCTGATAAAGGTCAAACACGGTATTCGTGAAAATATCAACGTATTTTGTTTCGAAATCGACTGGGAATACGTTGTATGTTATTGTAAATATGCTTCTAAATTATATAAAAAGGTAACGGTCGTTTACCATTAAGTATAATGTTTTTTGAGAAATTGTAGAATGACTTAAAAATGTAAGCTGAGGACGTAAAGCCTAAGTTTAATCGGTTGGATGGTTTGATCCAAATCCTACCTTTGTTGTTGTTTTCAAACCGTTTTTAAAACTGAATCATTTACAAGTTAATTTTAGGCAATGTTCTAAAGAATGATTTATAGTATTCTCAATTCACATTTTTTTTGTAACTGGCACCTTTTCTTTAAATAAGTCTTCGGGTACAATAATAACAATAATACATTAGATTTGTTAGTTTTCATTTATTGCCAGTGTTTCACGTGTCTTTTAATAAAGTAATAAACGTTAATCCGGGAATAACTGTGCAAATTAAATTAATTAACACAAATACATTCGTTCCTAGAACTTCAATGCAGCAGCAAATTTCTATCAGATCTGAAATACACTAATTCTCGCTAAAACCTAACAAGCGGTCAATTCTAATAAGTAATTATTCAAAATGCCTACTAATTTCTCGATGTAATAACGCGTATCGTCGCAGGCGCACCGCACACGATCCCGGATACGCACGCCACGCCACGCTATAAATTAAAGCTGTCATGTCATAACGAACTTTTCTTTTTCTTTTGTAGAATTTGCACTAAGCTAAGAACATACTAGTGTTATTATACAGACTGAGTTATACTACAGATATGGTTATACTTTGTTTTGATGATATATGTACATAGAGCAAGAATGATAAGAGATCTAAGATGCGGTGCATAATTTTGCACGACCATGTATTTTCATTTTATGACTGTAGAATCGCACCAAGCCGAAATAGCGGGTGGCTTCTACTACATTAGGGAAAATTACGTTAACACAAAATCGATGTTCAGAAATAGTGAGCAGCAAAAACAATGCACCACGTACCTTTGAGATGCTGCAGCACTCGATGAATTTGCGCCAATTATCCGATTTGCGATACACGTGTTTTCAATGCCCGCCGCGCGCGCACAGCAGATGAGCGGCTCGATCGAAGGCGGAAGTACAAGTGTCGACTGTCGTGGTGCATGACAGTTGCAAAATAATTTGACAACCTTTGTTTGCATACTCTATGCCAAACATCGATAATAGACACCACGATCAATTACACGGTAACGAAACAATGACATATTTCTTTTTATCTTTCAAGCTAATGTTAAGTAATAGTTAGTTAAAGATGTGAGGAATCTTATCGAAGACAAAATATTTTTAGCTCTTTCAAATAAAAAAAATGAATTGTATTAGATATGATCATAAATTATTATGGTTTGAATTGGTAGTGGATTTCTAGTTTAATACAAGACAATCAGTACTTACCAAACTTAAACTTTTGTCTTTGTATAATTTCTTGCAATTTATCCAGTAAATACTTACAATATTTAGCTTTTAAAAGCAACTATAGTCTGCACTTAGCAGTATAATGTACGGTAAGTGAAGCGTGGTGCAGGGCGGGCGGCCACACGCCGACAACTGATCCTTCCTATGGTATTCATGTCTTTGGTTCTGAAATTATTAATTATTTTTAAATCAAGAAATGGGACGTTATTGTTAGAAGTTAATATCACTTATTTTTAAGTATTTTTAATGTATTACCAAAATTTTGTATCGATTACCTATTTGATTAATAGGTAAAACTTATATAACTGGGGAATAAAAGAACCTACTGTAAGACATTCAATTTGTTGAATTTAATATAGTAACATTAATTACTTCCCACTTCTATAGAAAATTCCTTACCGCACAGAAAAATCAATTATGTCAATCATGATTGACGTTAGTTAATACGCGAGCAAAATTTCTCAAGAAACTAATTTAAAGTTAATTTAGGACTCCTGGTACACTTGCAAAGTTTCAGCAAAAAATAACTTCCGCGTTAACACTTTTTGTCTAGCGAGTTAGCTAAAAGTTCCCGCTAACTTTTAACAATATACAGTTCATAAAGAAAACATTTTCCAAATTAAATTAAGGCTAACTAGATGGCGCTACATGCCACTCGTATGAAGATGCAGATGTGAGTTTAAATTACTTTTTCCTTTTAAACGTAATTGTGTATTCAATAAACACTGCAAAGTTATCAAACTTACAATACCACGAAGCCACTTCGTGCGTTAGCTTGCACCGGCTTAATTTGAAAGTTTCGGCAAAAAAGGTGTAGGTATATTTTATACCTAACCAATATAGTAGAAGCCAAAACTGCATTTATACGCAATTTATTAAAACGGTAACCTAAATCCACTTATACATTTTTTCCGTCTGTTCTAATGCTTTGTCCAATTTTGATATATGTGATAATATGTACCTAGTCTTTAGATAGACGAAACCTTGAAGAAATATATTTAACTACTCTTATCGTAAAAATTAGCTTTAAACAAGGGTAGAATAAAGCCTAGAAATTCATATATTTCATGACAATGTCATGTGTATTAAAAACAAAATAAACACCGTGCCGCGTGACATGTTACGTTGGACGCTATGCGCTAGAGAGGCAATAGAGTAACATCGGTCGTGTTTTATTTTCAAACACTTTAAAAACTTTAATCCAAATATTGCCTCAAAGTTTATTGACCCAGGATGAATAATTTTGAAATTTCCTCCAGAAAAATAAAAGACTCTTAGCAATTGATGTTTTCTCTTCTTCCGTATAAACTTTGTGATTAACAAAATAAATATAACTGTAAAACAACCAACTAACTGGATAACTTTTAGATATTTAGGAAACATAAAAAACTTTAAGAAATGTCAGTCACTTAATAATTCACTAGGTAACTAAAGTTAGTTGACAGTTTTATAGTTAATCACAAATCTTTATAAGGATTCATATTATGTGAATTTATGTAAGCGCCAAGCGGTGAGGTGAACAGTTTAAGTTACCAGGCAACCCCTTAAATGTAAGGCTTCGATGAATGAGCTTTAAGGTAATGCCATGGTAATTTTTTCGACAGGCTAAATGAACGTTAAGCGTATCCATTACTAATAGTATAAAGTTTTGGTACTTTAAATATAATACCTATCTACTGGTACAAAAAAGTATGATAATAATGTATTTTCTATTTCTTGAAAGATGGCACAAAAAAAGCTTGACTACTTGTTTAAGTAATTATTCTAACGAATGTGTACTGTATGACTTTTTACATTTCTTGAACCTGTCGTGAATCCCTTGATTTATTACTGGTAAATAGTTGTGTAAACATTTTCCTTCCATAACATCCAAGCAAGTGATTTAGTACTATACCAGAATTCAATTTATCAGAAAATTATTTTCACCTTTGTCTTTCTTACTCTAAGCGAAGACGCAGAACTAATTTTCAAATATATAGCGACGGCTTAAACCCGGAGGAAGGACATAATATATCACGCTATAGGAGGTCTTTGACCGAAACAAAATACATGGTTTAATGTAACGCTTTGGGTTGACCTTATTTTGAAAATTGTTAAGAAACATGTAAGAACCAATTGCTTCAGTTTTCAGTTTTTCACGTATAATAAGAAAGAATCTTTCAAAAATTTAAAATGATTATTGGGCCCAAAATCTAATTACAATCCTTATAGCTACAACACACTATTTAACAAGTACGTAATTAAATAAATTTAACGTCACACTTGACAAATAAACTCTACAATGTTAAACATTTTGTCATACATTCTCGAATGTTTCCTGGATCTTTCACCTATAACTACTAACTTTAACATGCCGTTCCACACCGCCAGTTAAGCTGATGTTACTCCATCAGCTCGCGATAGAAAATAAAATCCGATTCGAGTACGAGCGATTGCAAAAAGCTGCCAGCGAAATTGACTATCTACATGAATATTTCACTCCTTATTCCGTAACGTATAAATTATTTATAAAAACGGAAGATAATGTGATAAAATTTTACACTTTGAATGTGTGGTTGTGTCGTCTGGTTTTATGATTAATAGATGGCTCATCTTCGCTCTTAAAGTATCTATATGGATATTTTATTAACATGATTGTGTCTTTTAGCAACATAAAAACACATTTGAAATATTTTGCATTGCATTCTTGGAAATTTCTCAGTGCCTTAGAAGGTTAAAGTATAGATATTAATTTAAATTAGAGCGATAATAATTAAAAACACGTTTATTTTAGACAGGTACCTATTAAAATAAATTGGTGAAAGACAGAACGAGCACTAACAAATTTATACCAGATAACAACTTATTATTACAAGGTACATAAACTTCATAAATCTTTTAAACTGGACTTGCTGCTACAATTCAAATAAATAATTTAATTTCATCACAAAACAAATTAAAATTACTAAACAACAGTTCTACAAATAGCTTGCCTTTGTCACTAAATGCATTACAAATTCAACTAAGGGTAAAGACGCTGCCACGGTCTAAAATACACATAGCTCGGAGCAATTTTTCCAATTTCAAAACCATTCCACTATCGAATTGGACGCATCCGTGTGATCGAAAAGGCTTGTTTGAAATTTACATACCCATTAATATTGTGAAAAGGGTAGATGCAATCAATCTACAACAAATATTTACGATTCGTTAAAAAACGCGTTAACACTCAAATATTTAAATGTATTAATGGTAGTTAGCTTGTATGCATATGTTGCAATGTCTGAATGAATACATCAATGGAAACACATTTTTGTGTTTATAAAACAAACAAAAATTCTACATTTAACAATTTATATTATTTCTTTAATAAATGCAAACATAAAATCTCTTAAGTGCGTACTTTGTTATTTAACAATTTAAATCAATCTATCCACGTAAAAGTAATAACAACGCACAGAGGTCGAAAGCTAACTGTTCCCCATAAATATGACTAGTAATTGGTGTAATATGAACCATTAACAGATATATTATAATAAGAGGAGCAAAGCGGTCGACTCGGACAACAAAAAGTTTGTTCATGCCCATATATTAAGTTAATGGCCGCTGGCACTAAGCAAGCCCTTGACTTAACGATGTGGCAGGCACGAAATAAATTTAAATTGGTTGACCAATGGGCGCTAGTGGTCTCTTAAACAGTGCGACTAAAAATGCAGCCAGATTTTGGTGATAAAGACTTGGTCCGTCATTAATTTGGATGTCGCATGTTTTTTTTTTGGTAGTAGTTGCACGTAAACCATTTTTGGAGAATTTTATGAAATATTTTTTCAATGCATTTCTTTAATGAACTTTAATGCCTTATTCTTGACATTGACCTAGATTTATTATTTTATTTCAGATGCTGCGGTGAAACTAATCATCGACTACTATAGATTCTGCATAAAAATAAATATTCTTCGTATATTTGAATTGGTTGCGCATAATTATTACCAGAGGAATATAGACAGCTAATAAATAAAATATTAAATGAAAACATCAATCGATACTTATTTTAACCTACTCAATTAAAAATTGTTTAATAAATCGTTATAATATAATAAATCATTAATTTAATATGAGTAACTATTATTTTTTAACTTAAATATAACTTTTTATGTAGAACGTAGTCGGTCCTCAATGTTCTACCAGATCAAAGCTTTTTTATAAGTTTATTACGAGTCTAACCCACTTCTTTCTTCTACTGTTGTCTTTAATTATAATTTAAATACAAGTTACTGTGATATTATATAAAACTTGAGTTTAAAATAAACGATCATATTAGATAAAGTCACAAATCATAGTGAATTTATTGAGTTACCTTGAAAGCTCGCTCTATAGTAGGGGAGCCCAAGAGGGGATTTTGGGATTTACTCGAGCGCGTCAGATTACTATAAGGGACGGTACCTTAGCTATTCATTAGTACCTCTAGTCAATATGAGGAGTTATGGTTGGTGGGTGCGCTCAGGGGCCCCGCTGGAAAATTTGAATAATCCATAATTCCCTAAGGTTGAGCTCGAATCGTCAGATTAGCGAAATGGGGACTTCTTATATTGTAATTAACCCCCCCCATATATTAATCTGACGCGCTCGAATAATATTACTTTAATTTTTTACCCTTTCTTCATAGCGATTAAATCGCCACTTAAATCGTCAGATTAACGTATACTTTTTTTCAGTGACGTCCTGGAGCATGCAAAATATCAATATCTAACGCGCTTTAGTATTTCCAAGCCAATTATTTTCTTTTTTAATTTAAAAAAAATCAAAAAACCCTTCCCCACCGCTAAAAGTGAAAACATTATAGGACCTTTTTTTCTCGCTATGGTCTAATCTACCAATTCTAATAGGTTCCCGTGACGCTCGAGTAAATCCACATTTAGCATCCTGGGCTCCCCTACTACTAGCAGCGAATACTTAGTAGATACAAACGTATTCCAAACAACATGCTATCATTTAATGTAACTTTTATATACAATTTATACCTAATATTTTTATTTAATAAAACTAAAATTTAAAAGCGTACATCCATTACAATGGCGTCTGGTTGTTGATCGAGCGAGACATCAATGGGGCCGTGTGATGCATCATAATCGCTTAACTATTGGCAGCTTAAATATATTAGTAAGTACATTGAAGCGGATCAACATTTTATAGTACGTACTCCTATTATATGAGGACCAGTTGATAGATTATGGAAGGGTACATCGATCAATAGTTCTTTTTACTGTGACTACAGGTAAATTAGCTTGGAGAAATTTTTGCGTTTGTAGTAGTGTATGGTCAGCAAATAAAATAAAACAACATTTTATTTTTAGTTTTTATTTTATACAGGGTTACTTGTAAAACACCAGCAACCTCGCAGGACAAGATAGCTAACATCATAAGTAACAACATTTGTTCTACGACTTTTGGCATAACGCAATAAATTATTTTTAAATGATTTTTTAAACTTTTATTGTACTCTCCTTACATTTGTAAGTCTATGTTCTATTAATTATCGGATGGACGACGCGACGCCCCCTTCCCCCTCTCGTTCGCTTTTTGTTTACGTAATTTTTGGGAGGCGTAGAGTTTATAATATTCAGACGGAAAATTAAATGAATATTTATTTTTGTATGAAAATAAAATCTAACAAATTATCAAAAGTCGTAGAACAAATGTTGTTACTTATGATGTTAGCTATCTTGTCCTGCGAGGTTGCCGGTGTTTTACAAGTAACCCTGTATATATAAGGGATTTTAAATTAAACTATATGTGTTTCTCCTCTGAAAAAGATGAGACTTTATTTTAATATTTGCACATTTAACATACATATAACTTTTACATTAACAATGTTACTAAAATGAAAAATTTACTAACCTGAAAAAGAAACGACATTTAAAGTTTAATTCTTTAGTTTGAGAAGTCAAAGGCTTGCCTCGACCATGTTTTAACACTGGAGCCATATTGAATTAACAATATAAAGTTACAACACTTACACACAAATTAAACACTAGTTATGGCCCTGCCTTCATACAAAACTGCTGAATACGCCGTTCGCACGGGAATAGAATGTGGATGCGATTTCCCTTAGTTAGCATCCAAGCTTACGTCTTTATAATTATTAAACTGTATAAATTCATTCTTTAACTCCGGTCTGCATCGTGCAGACATGGGTGTAAAAGTCTCATTTTAGCTATTAAATGTAGTTTTTAAGTACATCTGAGTTTTCATTTGGGGCCTCCGGCTGCGGGACATGTAATTCACTTCAACAAATATTATAACAATAATAACAAATAATAACAACAATCAACAAATACAAAATTTATCAATTAAACTACGTACATAATAATTATAATTTTTGAATGAAATGTGCTTTATGTTGTAACGGTACCAAACGACTGCACGTGGCACCTGCGGACAGCGTAAACTGGTTTATTCTGGTTTTGTGCGTGTTTCCACTTTCCACTATCAAGTGACGATTTATTTATTTGTTTTGTTTCGTAATTATTATGGTCAAATATTAATTATGAAACAAATTATTATGGACACGATATTTTATTGTTTCACGGTAGTCGCCTTGTCGTTTGCTCAAGGACGTAAAATTGAATGATATATTTTTTTTTATAAAGTCAAAACCATTTTCTTTCAAATAAAAACTTGTTTTTATTGAAAACAAAAGTGTTGCTAGGAATAAGTATAAAATTAAATAGTAATGTTAGGATATCGAAACATTTTTGTATAGGCCAGAACGATATAGTGGAAACGCGCTCTAAGATCTGAGTAATATACACACCACTACATATGCAAAAATTTCTCCAAGCTAATTTACCTGTATTTATTTTTATTAGTAGGTATGTCACTCTGATACATAAGTTTCTAATGATTTATGAAAGGTAAAGCAAGCACAACAACATGTCTTTCTTTCTCTTGTTTACACTTTCTTAAGACTCTTAAAATATATAATAACTACTTATTCCAAGCTAAACATACAAGATACATTCATGAATGTCGAGCAATACATTAGCTACCTTCATTACCTTAATCCCTACTTAGTTTGTGGCTTTCTACATTGTTACTAGGTATGTATTGAATTGTCTTACCCTTTTACCTATCCCTTTATTTCGGCAACTAAGAAGCAAGTTAAGAGACCGACTAATTTTATTAGGCAACATTTACAGACTTGAACAATGTTAACATTACCTATACATATTGATGGATTTTAGGCAGGAAAAAGTAAAGATTGATAAATAAACTTGAGATACTTTATTAGACGATATGCATAGCACAAAGGGTAAAGGCGGAAGAGAAAAAATATACAATGACAGACAGATATTTGACATACACACATTCGTTTATATAAACTCCTTTCACCAACACTGGCCCTTTAACAAATGTGTACACAGTACAAATATCTATTATAATAATGCAATCATTACAATTATTGTACAAACAAGTATAATTTTTACAATTTAACAATGTAACAAATTTATTGTAAACCTAAACAAGTTACAAACTTATAATGTTTTTCTTTAGTAAGTGGTTTTGTTAAAATATCGGCAGTCATTTCAGAAGTACGCAAATAATTCAAATTTACAATATTATCTTTTACAACTTCTCTTATAAAATCATGCCGCACGTCTATATGTTTCGTACGAGCATGATACATAGGATTCTTACACAATTTTTGTGCTGATTGGTTATCATTAAAAATAGTAACAGATAATGCCTACCTAACAATTCATACAACAGAGTTCTTATGAATAACGCCTCTTTACATGAATCTGATAGAGCCATATATTCTGCTTCTGTGCTAGAAAGAGCGACTGTTCGCTGTTTTCTACTTTCCCACGATACAGAACAGTTCCCAATTTGAAACACAAACCCAGTGTACGACCTACGATCGACCTCACACGAAGCCCAGTCAGCATCAATAAACCCATTGATGTCTAGACCACTTCTACTAAAAACAAGTTTGTAGATTACAGTACCTTTTAAATACCGTAGCACGCGTTTCGCGGCCTTCCAATGACGCTGATCATAACAATCATTAAACTGACTCAGCATGCTTACCGCGTGCGCGATGTCTGGCCTGGAGCTTACTGAAATATAATTTAAACAACCAATTAAATTTCTATATTCCAAATTCTCCGAAAATGAGATCGTAATTAATCCCAGAAGACAGTGTATTTTTGAGTTAGATGACTCTGTCAGCAGTAGTTCTGTTGATTCTTCCGATATCACATACATTCCAGGTGAATCGACACTTGAAGATGCGATGGATACATCAGAATATGATAGTGCGTCTACTGCAATGCGGACGTGTTACGGAGATGAACCAGAGACAGTTCAGGAAGCTCTAGGAGGGGCTGAAGCTGTTCACTGGAAGAAAGCAATGGCTGATGAGTATCAATCATTTATTAAAAATAAATGTTGGACATTAACTGATCCATCTAAAGATCAAAAACCGATTAAGTGCAAGTGGGTTTTTAAGAAAAAGAAAGATCTTGATGGAAATCTAAAGCAGTATAAAGCCAGATTGGTAGCAGAGCGTGGTTGGGCCCATAACCTGATGGATTTTAGGCAGGAAAAAGTAAAGATTGATAAATAAACTTGAGATACTTTATTAGACGATATGCATAGCACAAAGGGTAAAGGCGGAAGAGAAAAAAAATATACAATGACAGATAGATATTTGACATACACACATTCGTTTATATAAACTCCTTTCACCAACACATATAATTCAATATATTGATCTTGTGCTAGTTATGTTATTTACACACAAATATTTAAAATTTCCTTCAGCAATAGTATTTTACATCCCAAATGTTTTTTTTTTGTATTTCATCGATGCAATGTTTGAATATTTATGTATACGTAGAATTTAGTCATTCTAGACCCTTGTAGATTTATTATTTAAGTCCTTTGATTAGCGAATGAGTATGAGAGCTACTTAATGTTAATATTATACCTCTACTTTAAATACCTTCTGACTATTTCTCTATCCTACCAATATTATAAATGCGAAGTTTGTGAGAATGGATGTATGTGTATGTCGAGGTGTGTATTTTTGTTGCTCTTTCACAAAAAAAAAATACTACTGAACCGATTACAATAAAATTTAGCACACATATAGAGGGTAACTTGATTTAACACATAGGATAGGTTTTATCCCGGAAATTCTATGGGAACGGTAACTATGCGGGTTTTTCCATGAAAACGAGGGCGAAGCCGTTGGCGGAAAGCTAGTATTATAATAAAATACATAACAACACTATATAATGCTGTGACCTAAATAACGCTTGTCTAGATTTTCAATAGTTCACAAATACGTAATCTGTTAATGTGTGTCACATTCTTGGTCACATTTGATTGAATTATAAAATACTAGCGGTCCGCCACGGCTTCGCCCGTGGTACATGTTTACGTTTTCTCTACATAAGAACCATCCTCGTACTTCAAGGAATATAATAAAAAAAGAATTATCGAAATCGGTTCAGCCGTTCTCGAGTTATGCGCTTACCAACACATTTTGCGATTCATTTTTATATATAAGATTTTGATTGAATCCATGAACTAAATTATATTAATTACTAGCGGTCCGCCCCGGCTTCGCCCGTGGTACATGTTTACGTTTTCTCTACATAAGAACCATCCTCGTACTTCAAGGAATATAATAAAAAAAGAATTATCGAAATCGGTTCAGCCGTTCTCGAGTTATGCGCTTACCAACACATTTTGCGATTCATTTTTATATATAAGAATAATAACACACTATATTGAAACTCAACGAAACGTTACATACAGGCACACCTTACCCTAACCTGTGCTGATGATGATAATATTTAATATTTCATTAATATTGAACAATGTAGCGTACAAAAAGAAATACTTATAAATAAATGAAAGTAGAGCTTTTTAATTATGTGTTTATTTATAAAACCTATGTAAAATGCAGTTTGATCAAGAGGTATAATATTTTTAATAGACGCCTCGTCATGTAACTCGCCTGTATTTTTATGAAAGTTTTAACAGAAATTTTATCAAAAATAAAGAAACGGTACAAAAATTTTGTTACTCACGTTAAAATTAATTATAATGTAATTAATTATGCATGGAGTATCATTTTTTTATTATCAGCTCTATCAAGTAGAGATAAGAAGTTTTATGACAGTTTTAAATATTATCACGTATCAATACACTCATATACAAAAATAGCACATACAATACCATACAATAATTACGTAAAACGTTCCCATATAAGTAAATTACGCAGATAAAGAAAGCCACTAATTTCGTTCACCAGCTGCATACGGGAGCTAATTTTAAATAATTTTACATAATAGAAAGGCAGTCCAAACAAGGAAATGTTTAATTGCAATTACTGAAAGCGTATATCAATGAGGTACAACGCTTTGTATGGAAACGAGAATTTATTAAGCACGACGGTAGGTATAGACACTGAAATTGAAAAGCTGCTAAAATTCAACCACTTAATGAGCAACGCTAATTTCTTTCAGTCTTTATTATGCAGCGACGTTGGCTTATCTACAGGCAGGGTTGGAATGAGACGCATTTGTTTTATGTCAAAGTAAGACTACCTTTTTTTATAAATTGCGCAGATTGAACCAACTTATAATGTGGTAGAGTCAAGTTGCAATCAGAATTCTAGATCAGTCTGTAAATAGAATAGAAGAATAGAAACAAACTCGTAATAGATATTAATTATAAAATCAAAATTAATCAAACCTCTCTCAGCACTAATTACTAAATGAACATCACTTATGTTTCATTACACCGTACAAGAAAAAATTAAACAGAAAATTCTCCGTTAACATTTACAACTAAACGGTCGTAGAAAAGCGATTAGGCATCATACCCTTATGAGTGAACAGGGCATTATATCTCGAGAATTCCACATAAATTACATTATACTTTATCTTACTCGTACACGTTTATTTAATAGATGTGAGTAATTTTGTTTGGACATTTAACGATACAAATGTTTTGTCTTAAAATAAAAGAAAGATTATTATGTTATTGATCGACTTACATTGTTTATTAATCTAGTTTGATAAAGGTTGTAGGGCCTCAAATAATCTTTTGTATGGTAATTTGGATCTGTTGAACGTCTCGCTCGAAATCCCTATCTCCTGTAGTCAGGTATACCTGGATGTAATTATCCGTCGTGCGACAATTTATTGTGGCAAAATTATCTTTGTTGACCCACGCGCTGTTGTTGCATTTTGTTTTCTTCATAATTATATTAGCATTAAGTTGGTTATTGATGGTGTCTTTGGAAAATCTTTTGTAATACTAAACTAGTGATAGAGTTTATATTAAAGGAAGGAAGTACAGGTATGTTTAATGGTATAAAAACATGAATAGGTACTCAATTATGAGATGTGTTTTTCACATGAACAACTGAATGGTGCACATAAATTTAAAAAACAAACAAAATCCAAAACTCATTTCGTACTCTCGCATAAATAAAAACATAAATGGTAGAAAAAGTTACAGTATAGTTTCAAAACGTTAAATATCTAAACTTTAAGTCAATCCAGTCTCAAAAGAGTCGTTGGAATGTGAATCATAGCGTGCAACCGTCTTACTTCAAGCTGAAACAGTGTTAAAAAGCTTAAAGTTGTATAAAGTTGATTCACAAACTTACAAATCAAAAAGGAACCGTCTATTTCTCAGCAAGTGTCGTATAAATAACGTTGGTGCACTTTAATATTTCCCCTTGCTTCATCGTTATTTTCATTTCTGTTATTTTTAATACCTGCGACAATAAACTCATTCCGGCGTTTATTAAAATTATAATACGACTTCGAATGCACATGCAGTCTTCATCTCGATTGTATTACGTTGAGTATCATAACTCGTTTGTTAAAGATTTATGATTCGCTTATAACTCGGTAGCAGAAGCTTCATTGTCATTTGTATAACAAAGTGCTAAAGTTTGATTCATGGCGGCAGCAATATGAGTCGGTCACGACAGTGCGACGCGACCGTCCTCACCGTCACGACGTACTGTTTGCTTTGCTCGGAATTCGCAATGCGCCCTGCCTTGTAGTCTGTTTGCAAAATAAATATCAAAATTATCAACTGGCAGAACATTACGTTAAATAAGCTTCTAACTAACCCTTCTCTCTAAGTGTAAATAATTGCATAACACACGAATTAACGACTAGCAAATATTCAAATATTATCTGAGCTTTAATTTCTTTAACAAATCCACCGGGAGTCAATAAAAATCAGCGAATTTCGCAGACACTTTTAACTTAATCACTTCATTTTGGGGCGAAATTGAAAACCTAGCCGGTTATAAATTCGTCCCGAGAACTAGATCAATATGAGCGTCGTACGGCTGATTCGAATAATAGTCACGTTAAGTTAATTGCGAATTAGTAATGAATTGGATAGAATTTATATGTATATGTACACTTGTTTGTCGTACTTATAAAGTACAAGACGTACCTAAACATTTTGATTATAATACAAATATATTTGATACTCTTACTGTCCAACCTTACTCTTAAGCAAGAAACTCAATAGGTACTCTTTAAAAAGTTTATTTTTCCACACAGTACACTGAAAACTAATTCCAATGGCTGCCTAACAACCGACCTAATTCAGGCAAAGCATATTCTTAAAAGCTATCATATTAAAAGACCCTGTCTTTCATTGCAACGTCATAGAAACATTCAACAAAAATATAACACGAACAAATTATGTTGTCCACTAGAGCAGGCTCCAAGGAGATGTTCGTTTGCAAAAATAGCGGACCTAAATCTGACTTCTGATATATATTGTATAGATACCAGACATCCTATAGACAGATGTTGCCAACCAATTTTGTGGTCCCCCTCCCCCCACCCCGGTAATTAAATATGGCATACAAAGAAAAAAATAAAAATTTCCAAAACATGCCGTGTGGGGTATCAAATGAAAGAGCTTATTGAGTAGATCACGAATATATAGCATACTATAACATTTCTGACACTTTCTCTAAGATTTTTTAGAAAATTTACGAAAATGCTCCATTTTTGAGTTAACTTTAAACCACTATAGATTGAAAACCCATGAATATATTTTTTAAATTATTATTTTAAATAATTAACAATATTCCATTGTTTATGATTCAATAGTTCGTAATATAATATAAGTGAGCTATATGTATGTGGTGGACTTGATGACCCCACTAAATGTTTTAAATTGCAAGGCGCAACTTTCACTGAAGTTACCGATTTGAAATCTAATCACACAGAGGCTGATTCAAGAATGTTCTGCCATATTGCAGAGATAATTATTCTAAACCCTGACACCGATATTTTTGTATTAGGCCTTTATTTCTGGCATAAACTTGAAAATATACTCGCCATCTTTGAATGCTCCCCCCACTCCCCCATGCAACTATTTCACTGTACGAACTATTGAATCGTAAACAATGGACTATTGTTAATTATTTAAAATAATAATTTAAAAAATATATTCATGAGTTTTCAATCTATAGTGGTTTAAAGTTAACTCAAAAATGGAGCATTTTCGTAAATTTTCTAAAAAATCTTAGAGAAAGTGTAAGAAATGTTATAGTATGCTATATATTCGTGATCTACTCAATAAGCTCTTTCATTTGATACCCCACACGGCATGTTTTGGAAATTTTTATTTTTTTCTTTGTATGCCATATTTAATTACCGGGGTGGGGAGAGGGGGACCACAAAACTGGTTGGCAACATCTGTCTATAGGATGTCTGGGATCTATACAATATATATCAGAAGTCAGATTTAGGTCCGCTATTTTTGCAAACGAAACTCCACTGAGAGTCCGGTCTACACTATAGGTGTGACTTACCGCAGTCTATGGGTTACGTAATGTAACGCTAATGCTGCATGCATTTTTAATTCATGTCAAGAGTCCCAAGGCACCGTGGGGTAAGTGCATCGGCTGTCGCGGCGCAGTCTATGCCCGAACATGTCAACGCTGACAGCCAATTTAAATTAGCTGTTTTAGTGCTACGCTATTTCCAGCAAAATAACGGTAAAATGGAACAGGGAACAGGGAATGGATATTATTCAAACATTTTCAGATGAAGATCGGTCGACCGTTTTGGATTATGTGCTATTATTGTCGCTGATGTCATTATTGATAAATGATATTTGGTTTAATGTAGAATGCCTTTAGGGAAATAAGTAGTATTGCCCAAAAGTATATATTATTATGTGATTTATTTAATAATTGTTGTTTTGACTCTAGGTATAAGTAAAAGCAGCTGGGCAGCCAACTTATAGAGTCGTCAAAATAAGGCCGAAGGCGTCGTAATTCTGATCTGTTGAATTTATTATACAATATTGTTTTCTTAACTCATTAACTTCATATTAAAATTAAGGTACATGAGCAGGCTCCAAGGAGATGTTCGTTTGCAAAAATCGCGGACCTAAATCTGACTTCTGATATATATTGTATAGATCCCAGACATCCTATAGACAGATGTTGCCAACCAGTTTTGTGGTCCCCCTGCCCGCACCCCGGTAATTAAATATGGCATACAAAGAAAAAAATAAAAATTTCCAAAACATGCCGTGTGGGGTATCAAATGAAAGAGCTTATTGAGTAGATCACGAATATATAGCATACTATATACATTTCTTACACTTTCTCTAAGATTTTTTAGAAAATTTACGAAAATGGTCCATTTTTGAGTTAACTTTAAACCACTATAGATTGAAAACTCATGAATATATTTTTTAAATTATTATTTTAAATAATTAACAATAGTCCATTGTTTATGATTCAATAGTTCGTAATATAATATAAGTGAGCTATGTGGTGGATTTGATGAAAATAACTATATACTATATGAACTTGAAAATATACTCGCCATCTTTGAATGCTCCCCCCACTCCCCCATGCAACTATTTCACTGTACGAACTATTGAATCGTAAACAATGGACTATTGTTAATTATTTAAAATAATAATTTAAAAAATATATTCATGAGTTTTCAATCTATAGTGGTTTAAAGTTAACTCAAAAATGGACCATTTTCGTAAATTTTCTAAAAAATCTTAGAGAAAGTGTAAGAAATGTATATAGTATGCTATATATTCGTGATCTACTCAATAAGCTCTTTCATTTGATACCCCACACGGCATGTTTTGGAAATTTTTATTTTTTTCTTTGTATGCCATATTTAATTACCGGGGTGCGGGCAGGGGGACCACAAAACTGGTTGGCAACATCTGTCTATAGGATGTCTGGGATCTATACAATATATATCAGAAGTCAGATTTAGGTCCGCGATTTTTGCAAACGAAACTCCACTGAGAGTCCGGTCTACATAGGAAATTATTTAAAAGACTACTCATCAATTCAACGTCAATCTGTACTTGATGTCACTGATATAAGTTTTATTTATGCCCGTTGGTGTACAATCCATTTCACGGACGCTTGTTTTTTAAAAAAATTCACTCGTAAAATAGTAAATCTAGTGCACAGCTACCAAATGGATTTGAAAATACGCTTAAATCTTTGTGAAACACAATCAAAAAATGAGTAAACGGTTTATGGTCTGTGAAGCTTTGCACTGCAGTTACATTATTTTTTATTTGCATTATAGTTGACCAAATAATATTATTTTAACATGAAAATAGTATAAGTTGAGATTAGGTATCGACTATTAGTATTCTTATTACGAAAATAATGTTCTATTATCTCATGTTTTTTCCTTTCTACTCGTCTGCAAAAACTGAAATGTCCAAAGCAAAAAAAGCCATCAACGAAAATGCCTGGTTTAGTTATAGCTCCATAAATCGCGAAAATTATGCAAGCATCACAATCACCTATATCGTTGGATTTGATGGTGACGTTTATTTTTCAAATAACGACATACTTCAACAATAATATTTATTTTGAATAGTTCACAAATTCAATTAAATTCTGCATTGCAATTTGGCCGTGTTTACATTGACATGGCCTATAATAATACTGGTTGAGCGCGACAAAAATATTACATTGAAATGGTGCCAACTGGATATGGGCCTATTTTTAAATAGACAGAGATAAATTTACACATTCATTATGGTAATTATTTAGGAGTAAAGCATTTGGAATATTAATTGTTCTAGAATGATATACAATATTGCGGACGCTTATGAGTGCTTATGAGCCGCGTTTGACGGTGAACCATGATTGTTATTAATATTGGATATGCTTCCTATAGCGAAAGACACTTCAATTACGATACGTAAGTATAATTGAAAGTAACCTAACAAGATTATCAATTCTCAGCAAATGTAACGATAGCAGTCGATTTTAGGTAGAGTCCCGGCAAGCCTTGTTCTGCCTTACTGTTATCACTTAGGCGCATGAAAAATAGATGTTGGCCAATTCTCAGATCTACTAATAGGTACACAAATTTCATGAAATTCAGTCCAGCCGTTGAGGAGGAGTATGATAACTAACATTGTGAAACCAGAATTTAGTATATAAGATTTCTTATACATGTGCCATATCATTTATGTCATAGGTAAGTCGCATAATAGTATGAGTCCGTTTTAAAATTACCACGATATTAAGGCATGTAAATTTCAATTACCAGAGTATCATAGAGTCGTGAGTATTTAGAATTAACTACCGCTTCAAACGGTAATGTGCTTTCTAATTCACGACGGACCTGAAATTATAATGTGGATAGATTGTAACTCGGCTTCATAGCTAAGAAGTTTAACTAATTACCAGTTAGTTGAAGGATTACGTCATTTGTATTCTTGTCACTTGACGAGCGGACTGTAACTTCTTTGGACAGTTTGTACTGTGGTATTGAACATGTGTGATGAATAATCATACTTATACTACAGTTAATATTTTGTTCCGCATTTGCAAATTAATCAAGAGTACTTAGGTATTTTAATAAAGAGCGAGATTAGACAGCTTAAGGGTATAGGACTATAAGAATTAAAAATATCTAAGTTTTAGAGATTTTTGTTATATCATTTTCTTAAAAAAAAACTACCTACCTGAAATAAAACCTCCTTGTGCATTGTTAAAGTTACCTACTCTTGTTGATAGTGTATCGTAAAATGTTGTTAATTTCTTTGTATTTCCCCTTATTTGCACTTTATTTTCCATTCTCTCCGATTCATTCATCCACTTACATCTATCTACATTTAATAATTTGACTAACACTTCAAGAAGGACTCCTTTCAACGCACTCTCAATAAGGTTGAATCACAGCACCTAATGATATCCTTACACAAGCTAGTACATGATTGTCATTGGTGTGAAAGGCCCACGTCCGTGAGACCGGTACAAACGATGAGTTATTGCAGATCATCAATTATTGGAGATCTTATGTATCTACTGGATTAGATATGTGGACTTTTCTAGAAGCATTTTATGGTTCTAGAAAAGTTAATTTGAATTTTGTTAGTTTATAATTGAAGTGTAGGCTTCTATTCAATATTATGATGTTTTCACAAAAGCCTCGTAGAGGCTTATCATATAGGTACTTAATTCTATATACTGTAACTAGCGACCCGCCCCGGCTTCGCACGGGTGCAATGCTGATACTAAATACACTACAGAAAAACTGTAAACGTTGTATATAAAAACATAGCGGCCCGCTCCGGCTTCGCACGGGTATAAAATATATAGCCGGGCGGCCGACCGGTACCGCCGCAAACGCTACGTCCCGCAATTTTTAAATCTGTAATATCTTCGAAAATATTCACTTAAATCATACGGTGTAAAGGGCCATTTAGATCTATATTAAATGAACAATGTATTCAAGGTATTTAATTGGTTAAGGATTAATGCTGTATTGGTTAAAATCGCTTCGAAAATTAGCCATTATTTGTCGTAAAAAGTAAATGACAAAAAAAAGTTATTGTGGGTTATCCATAAGAGATAGACATATACCATCATGGACTTTTCTGTAGACCTTTTCAATGTGTATAATACTTAGTACATTATTTTGATAAAACTCGTAGGGTTCAGCCTGCGTTTGCAATGTAAGCGGAAAAAATGTAATTTTTTACGACATCACATTAGAAACCTCAAAAATAACACTACTTCTCCACTATTTAATGGATGTACATATAAACCTTCCTCTTGAATCACTCTATCTATTAAAAAAACCGCATCAAAATCCGTTGCGTAGTTTCAAAGATTTAAGCGTACAAAGAGACATAGGGACATAGGGACAGAGAAAGCGACTTTTTTTTATACTATGTAGTGATAACTTACATCGAACGTATCTACTATGACGTTCGTACCCACATAACATTTCCAAAGGCAAATTATTGAATAAAATAAACATAAAGTTTAAAATTAAACTAAACGTTATAAATATTGAAATAGCATTTACATAATAAATGCCTCTTAAATATATGAGTGATAGGTATCACATTTATTAAGGATCAATAAAAAAAAACTTTTCGTAAACTTTTTACGTACAATACAAGATAAGATTTAATAGTTAGGTACCTCTTCCAGCACTTTATAGCCGTGCAAATATTCTAAGGCGGTGTTTACATCGCCGTGCTTTCTCTGAAGTGCTTAGCTCGGTGCTAACAATGCTTGTTGTTTGCATTATGCCATTTGCGTGATTAATATTCTAGAAAACATATTTCATAAACACTTCTGTGAAGTGCTATGAACGTACTGACAAAAATAAATTATATTGCATGTGTTTATTTTACATAGTTGTTGCTATTTGACATACTTGTTTTATTTGAATAGGTATACAGAATAACAGATAGATATTAATAATTGCATTGATTGAAATTGTCGCATTCCACACGTAGGTAGTTTCTCAATTATGTTTTATTTTATTTTTTTATTTGAGCGGGCTAAATTCATTTATTCTTTGTCTACTTCATATCTCCTTAAAGGTTATATTTTCAAAAGGGGCTTAGCTTCTCTCTGGATTCATTTCATTCTATTAAATATTTAATTTTGTCAATTCACAATATTAGATTTAAAAAATCTATTTTAAAATATTATTTACATAGAAACGTTTGAAATCATATCTACATTGCGTTCCTGGAAAAGCTTGTTAAATTTGTTAATATTTTAACATAATATTACATAATATTATATGCATAGACCAGTTTATATTATTTTCCTCAATATTTTACTAAATCAAAAGCAAAATTATTATTTATTAGCTGATATTCTTCAAAAATTATGCAGAGGAAAATTTTCATTCCAAACGTTAAATTTTAAATGTCGCTTCGAATAAGTATTGCGACAAGTTGATTATAACTCTTTGTGTAAAATGCTATAAAAGTAAGCAATAGCCTTGCCTCACGGGTATGAGCTGCTTACCTATTAATTCAATTCAATTGCAAATACGAGGTAAAAAAATTTTCATTACGTACTATAATAGTAGGAATAGGGCTGTTCCAAACAAACATCCTGTGTAATATATTTTAAAGACTTCTCTATATCTTTTACTGTATATTTTATTATAAACGTAAAAAGAATAGATATACTTAGATTATTTAGATTAAGTGTAAAGTTACAGCAATTAAAATCTAATTTGATATTATCGTAGAATAAGTAAAGTAAAAATTGTGATACAATGATTAAATTAAAAACCTTACCTATATTTTTTTATTAACCTGTTACAATGTAAGTGTTGGCAGCCCTACTGGTGGGTCAGACAGCTGGCTATAAACGACCAATTGAATCATGTTAATATTACGACTCCCATTTAAATCATAATATATATATTCGTTTATTAGTCAATAAATTCGAGGTTATTCACCTTATAGGAAATAGGCAATCTTTGAGATGACCCGGGGTTTATACATTGTTCACATAAATTAATTTAATTTGAGTTTATAGGTAATACCGTTATGGAAAACTGGAGGACATATCTTTTACTTTATTAAATACGAGAAATCCATTTATAACGACCAATACATAAAACCAAAATATACTTACCTAAATGAAACAAAAAAAAACTTATTATAAAAATGCAAGTGTGTATTATTGTCACTTCTTGTTGCTGACAGTATTTGATTTCTTATATAGAAACTTATAAAGAATAATTTTATCGAAAGCTCCATGGGGTGCCATATGAATCCACTATAATGTAATTGGGAACTTATTGCGTTTATACCTTTTATATTTCAAGTATTTATCTATAATAATTACATTAACATATTTGAAGTTACCAATGCACACCTACATTTTCTCAAGTAATTTAAAAACAAAAGTAAACCATTTTTTTAAACTACCTTTACTTAACTTACATTCCTATCCCTTTTATATTATCACGTACAATGCTAATTTACCGTTGAATGAATGCAAATTCTCCATTTTAATATTGATAGAATTATTTAGATTACACAATTTGAATATTTAAACGTAAATATATCGTCAATTTAAAATAAATTACACTACCATAAAAATAAATAGGCAATAACCATTTCACGTATCGTTTAACTAAATGAAGGTAATTTTGTTTAATTATGTCTTAATTAAAAGCTTTTTATGCATTTTTATCTACATTCCGTTATGTTAATATTGAAATGTATTTAGGAATCTATTCGGCTTCACTTCACTTTCGAAGATAATAATCAATAAAACAATAATAAAGTATTGAAAAACGTTTAAAACACGTTCAAAAACCGCTATGGAGAGAGCGGAGAGCTTTTTATAGATATTTATACTATAAGATAAATAGTCACGTTTTAAAAACGGCTTTTCTATAAAAATGACGCTGTAATTAAAATATCCACAGTAAGTCCGGTAGCAGCCTAACTTCCAAAAACTATTATCAGTTAAGATAATTTTAATTACAAGCATTGACTGGTTGTTAACACATTCGGGAAAATTGTCAACTATACTAAACTTAAAAACCGAACTACGTAGATAGATATTGTATGATGTATCTGTACTTCTTCTTCTTTTCTACATGTAAAAAATTCATGACATTATTAACATTGCATGGTATACAAATAGTAGCTACATACCTTTCGAAAAACATTAAGCATTTTTATAATAAGTAAATGGTTTAACTATATAAAAATCTCATTTCCTCGTCCTCATATCCAGTGTTCAATCGTATTCATACCCATAAATATAAACAAATTCACGTTGTATTGACTTTACATATAATACAATAAAAAAGGACATAAATAGCGACGTTACTGTCTAAGTAAGAATCTGTACGCCTCATAAAACTCAAGTTCCCCGAATCTGAGAAATAATCAAAGTATTATTGAGTCATAAATCTTTATCACCGCTTTCAACGATGCCACAACGACCGAATATGTGAATATTTAGATAACTTTTCTATTGGCTTATATGAGAAAGTTTAATAATCAAGATCGTGCGTAAATATCATGAGCTATCATAGGTTTTTACGATCGGCACCTTCGGTCTTACAAGTTAGGAGGGTGAAGGGTGTATGGATTAAGAGCTATTCACATTTAAGGGAAGCTAAAATCTCCAATAAATTTTGTTACAAAACAATTCCGGTTTTACAGAGTTAATTCCATTAAACCATCTTTATAATAATTTCAAGTTGAGAATATTTCCTGGAACAGGCGTTTCGAAACGTGATATTAAAATTGCTGATCAAATATTTTCGTTTATTGCTACCAGATAATTTACCTATTTTGTCGTCACAGATTAATAATAATTTATATGTAGAAGTCTTATGAATTAGTGTTAAATCTGTCCTACATTTGTAATTAACGTCTTTCTTGGAGATTTGTCGATCTTTATGTTCCTAAACGTCATTTGCAATTTTATTAGGCTTTAAATATTTATTTTTTCGTTATTCTTATAATTATATTATCAAAGCATACAAATAACATTCTCTTCTATGATAGAATGAACAGATACAAATATATAATTCTAGATTTTCTCAGTGTAATATCTATCATCTGCTGAATATTAAATATTTATCTGATATTGTTTGAACCATTTTAACAATAGCTCCTCGTATTCATCGCATGCCCTTAAGTATTAAATAGACGAATATATTAAATTACTCATGTTTTCAAACTGTCACCTTACACCCACACATATCGTAAATACTAAAATACAATAAGCTTTACAAATTCATAAAGCAATATTGGCCACAACATATCGACAGCATTAGCAAGCAATTTACTGGCTCTTAGAAATTCCCAATATTACAAGTAGCTCCTACACTCTCTTGTTAATAAGATCGTCCTTACATAATTTGCTTGTACGTTGAGGGTAATCAGTGCTCCTTTATGTAAGCCCGGTCAGTACTTTCTTTTTAAATACCCTCCACGGTAACGTTGTCTCTAATGAAATTTACGAGGACACCGAAACATCTCAATTTTGTGCCCGGCTCGACCCTCCTCCGGCTTTTCATCTTGAAGATTACTTTTAAATTGGATTAGATTAAGATAGGTATATCAAATACGTATTCGGGATGTCCTATTCAATGATGTTGCTGCGTAAACAAATTATTTTAATGCCGTAACTTGGCGGTTCTGAAATGGGATTTTTATGAGAGTTTCGCGCTGTTTAAGATCAATATATTGAGGAATATTGCGTGTTGATATATTAATTGATTTTTACATCCACTTCAAAAGTAAGGGTTGTATATTTACGTTAAACTGGGTAGGTTAAATCTCTGGATGAATAAAAAATCACTTTAGAACAAAAATTTCAACCGATAAGGAGAACTTTAACATTAGTTCATATATTATAGAGCTCATATGTTATAAATCGTCGAGTCAACAAGTCAACGTACAATATAGTTAATGTTTATTCACTTCGTTCTCCCTGCTTTCTGAATGAACCATTTTTACACGATATGTTATCTTCATTGTTTCTTTTTCTATTTTTAATATAACCTACGTAATAACTTAAATGTTACCATTTACTAAGAATTAAATTCGTAATGTTCACACTTGTTACTTAAATTTTCTATTCCCTGTAAAAAGGAGGAATATATCACGCATTTTTTGTTCTTATTATATACTTGATTACAAACCAGTCACAAAACAAACAACAGTCCACAGGTCAGCATCGTAATACGTTCTATTAGGGTCTCTAAATGTATGAAGAGGCATCCCATTTGATTGTGCAACGCAGCAGCTTTGTGAACCGAACACAGCCCACCCGATTTAGATCCCTAGGATTACAAACCGATGAAAAATTCCACCAGGTCTGATAGTACGTCGCAAATTGAATACGTAGTATACCATATAACGAGATCTGTGCGCTTTGTTTTCCATTTAAGCCTGGAACAATGTTGGAGTTTTATGTTCATGTAACCCTCGGAGAGAATATAGGTTGAGAGGTTTATCTTTTGTTATTACAACGTTGTCATGTTATAGATGCTTAACAATTATGCTACTCACATAGAAAATAGGACAGAGACTCTATTTTATATATATGTACGTACCTACATGAAATAAGAGATGAAATACCAAAAGAGGGAGGCCCAAGATATTTCTTATGTATACAAACAAAAGCAAACAACGGATAATATTGCATTAATTATCCTCAATTTATACCACTAATATAATCCATACATCATACGAAATATCTTCATTACAATAAAATTACAACCAAAATATAATTTATCAAACACCTACGTTAGTCACACGTGGAGCGTCTCATCATTCATTTTCGTATATAAGTTACATAATCTCAATAAACTCAGGAATCCTTCGTAATATCTCCAGAAATGTTTCCAAAGGTAAATAGGGGTTTACGAGATTGGTGTGTACGAGGAATTGTTAGCCGACGGCAGCACATTTGTTATTCTATTATTACCCTTATTTAATATTGCCGTGATAAATATACCTCGTAAGGATTAGCGTAACAGCAAAGTTGAGTTTTCATCGCACGTATAGTGAGAGATCTTGCAAAATTCTGTTGATAAGAAATAGTAAGCTTCTTTCATCTTTGGTATATGTTAGAGTTTTTAGAGGTGTGATAATTAGTGTTAGTTTAACATTTTTATATGTAATATGAATTGATGTTTAATAAATTCATTTAGGCTAGGCTAAAGAATTCAATAATTTTTCCACAAGCTGAAAATGTGAAAGAATGGATAGTACTGGCCTAATCCATTGGAATGTTTCTCTATTAGCGCGTAACATTATCAGTTAATTAAACAAATAGTGTTGTACTAAATTGTATTAGTCTTTGCGAAGTGAATAAAGGCAACTTAATAATATTAATGGCAAAATCCAAAGACTTACTTTCTCAGTGTTTTAGTATTCTCTAAATTTGTAAATTATATAAATGAATTTATTTAAAAAATTATCTGTTTGGTAGTAAAAAGCAGTTTTTTTTTACTTCCACTACATAATCATCTAGTTGTAGATATATTAATGAAAATAATTTTATTAAGCCTTTACCGAACTAACACAGAACAATTATTATCAAAGTGAACATTTAAAAAAATCATCAATATTTGCCTTTGCAACGACTAAAATATAACCTACATTATAACCGAAGGAAAACCTTAAACGTAATCCGAGCCTTTAAACCTAAGACCTAAAGGTTAGGCGGCGATTACTTATGCCGGCTTTAATAATTGGAATGCAAGGGAGAGGGCTGCACCCCACGTGTTTACCCTCAGCAATGGGGTCTGCACTGACACCTGTCTTAGGTGTTGTTATGTGGAACGTACGACTGTTTCGAATCACTTTAACTCGTGTTACTCTGTTAAAAAGGTCATCGCCTTCGCTTTGATTGAGTTTCATTTGATAAAAGTTTTAAGGATGAAGAAGTACCTTCATACATGCAAGTCAGCGTTACTATAAGAACTCAAAATGCTATAAATAATAAACAAAATGAGCCTTCTAAAACACTATTTAATTTTCAATTAAATTTAATTCTTAACAATAACTTGATTTAAACTACACTTGAAACAAAGAATAGGAGTTAGTTATGTGTGGTTATATACACGATATACCTACGAGATTAGATTGAACATTTTCAATCATTTTTGAAGTAAAACTAATATAAGCCCGCTGAGTATAAAATTCCAAGATCGCTTCATAGCAATACGGTCACGTCGACGATTTTGGTATCTTTGAATCTTACCAAAGAAGTTTCACACGTGTGCACGGCACACACGCTCTTATTTTAATATTCGTCTTTTTAACACCTTTTAACCCGTTACGCGTCCGGCGCACAGCCGGCACCGATCCCGATAGTGTCAAGGGAGTTCACGAAATCTAGCTTTTTTATGACTACCGAGTTTGAAAATTTTATTTACCCTATTGTTCTATAATTATATGCCATGTATGATATATTTTTGGAAAGAGGAAGAAACTAGTTATAGCATAAAAATGTAATCATGACGATATATTTTTTCTATAAAATTATAAAAAATTGATTTTCTTTTGTTTTAATTTTAATTGCTTACATACTAACACTTACATGATAATGCTGAGTCATCAAATGATCATATTCACGTTTTCATATCACTACACGATTGCCAAATACATTCACTTATATATTCACACATTTAACACAACGTATTTCACTATGAATAATAACAAATCTCCATTATTCACAAACAAGAAAAAAAGCGCCATTTTGCGTCTTCCGCACTGAAAAGTTGAGACACTTTTTCACTGAGTATTCTTCAAATATCCCTAAAACCAATATCATAAACGTATTCTACGTAAAATTTCCAGTAATATACGTCTCAATTATCACTCATCTAATTATTCCTCTCGGCATAATTCACAATCCAAATATTCGTTGAACAAGACAAATGTCACAAACTATGGCCGATGACGCAACTCAATCAATGATTCACTTTTTTTTTTTATTTTGTGGTTTTGGTCTCTATTGCCTGTCTCGGAGTCGTGTCGATTCGAATTATAAATGTTTAAGGCATAGAGAAATATTTTTTATACTGGAAACATTCACTTGTAAGTCTCTACTGATGACCTTCAATGTCACGGGCCGCGTTACGCACAGGCGTTTGTGCGCAGGACGCTACAGTACCATTTTGAGTTACGCACACCCGCTGTGCGTATGACACGCCACGGGTTAAGCCTCTACAAGTATAATATAGTATACTACTTGCATGATTTATTATTAATTAATTATAAATATAATAATTATATTAAGTAACGATCATTCCACAATATATGTATAGTGAAAAAAGGACTTTAGGCTACACGCCTTAAGAAAGCCCATGAAATGAAATGATCTCGTAGCAATCACATTAGCTAAATCGTATCTGAATGGAAGATTCAGTCGCCGCAGTAAAATGAAATTCATCTCTTTGAGCCATCCACTGAAATATTTTTCTAAATTAAATAGGTACTAAGCAACACTTTTTCCTCGTTAATGTAACTTCTCGTTAATAAAATTTTAGAATGAAGAAGGTACTTTTAAAAGCTTCATAACATGGTAACCTGTGATGGTGCATGTAGTGTGTATTCTAACGCGCATTGTTACAATTACATAGAAACACGGTGTAATAAATTCTTTCTTGTGAAAAAAAAAAATACTGTTCATTATATTCTTAGTCTCATGTACTTCAAGATATTTTATTAATCTACCAAAAATTATTTCTACATAACCCATACGAGTATATCAGCTTTGAAACTGAAGTTTCTGTTAAAGCAAATATCTATAATATTTATGAAATAAGTAAGAATATTGCTATTATATTATTCTGAAGTATTTTATGTGGGCATACCAAGTTTTTACTAGAAAAAGTTTTCACTTTTAATGTATTTTCATTTTTAACATGAAAAGTTTTAAAGTAAAAAGCTGTGAGAGGTTATAAAAATTCATGTTTCGATATCCATTAATTTATATTGTTTAGTATCTGTTTATTTTTAATCTACGAAATGGAACATTTTCAGCGTTAGGCTCTTAAAAATCAGTGATTTTCCTTCATATGATCCCAAACCTACCTAAGTTTTAAATCACCTGCATGCAAATTTGGAGACATACAATTGAATTAAATATTTTTCTTTTAGGAATTATTTTTCAGTAATAATTTAATAATGTTATATTATATACTTCGTTTATTCAACAACTGACTGACTGTACAAAAATAGTTTATCATTTTTTGCAATTATGTAATTAAAGATAGAACGGGGTATCCGTTACCAAAATCATAAATTTCTATATCAAACGGACTCACTTTACTTAGTACTTTTTAAACCTCACCAATCGAATTCTATTAAAGAAAACACCCAACAATCCGAACATTGTAAGAAACCGCGAAGCTTTTAATACTGGCCGCTACTGTACTAATGCTCCCATTTCGTGCCCACTGCACTTTACTGGGTCATTCGCACCCTACGTGTTAAATTATGATTATATCATGTAGTAGAATTAATTTACGATATAATCTTCATTGTTAAGGCTCGTATATGGGTTATTATTAATTTACAAGTGTAAGGATAAATTCAGATGGAATATTAAATGGATTTCACACACCGCTAATTCTTGATGAAATTTTGCTGCTATACAATTTTCGTTTGAGTAGCGGAAATATACAAGATTACCGATTATTCAATTGTAAATAAACTATACGTAAATGACTGACGCATTATTAAAGAAGCTCTTTTTATCCTATTTTTATTCAATTACACTTAACAAAAATTAAAAGGTTTTATTTAAAAAATAAACCACATTTAAATTTATAATTGGTTTTAAATTATTGCTCATGCTTTTGCATAAAATAATTTTACAATACTTCAATAATTTTAATTCATTAACAGAATTTTTTCTTTTGGAAATTCCACGGAAATTCGAATATTATTATTTCGTAACAAAGAGGTTTTATAATTCCTGTATATAAAGAATATTCACGCATCGGACTGATTTCGATGATCCATTGTTAACCAAATTGTCAAATACAAAATCTGTAACAATATTAAACTCATAAAATATTTAAAATATTAACCACTGTCTATCTGCTTATTAACTTTATGAACCGCTTAACAGACCTAAATGTTATAGAAAGATGAATGTTTTACTGTTGAAGAAATAAATGAACTAGTGATGTATAAAATAGTTTTTATAGTAAAAGTTACAAGCTAAATTATTATTAAAGAGCATCTGGATTAGTTCTCATAGAATCGTTACATTTAGAGTTTTTCTTAAACCATATTCTTTTATCTTAACAACCTTTTAATTACAGTTCAAACTACTAACTAACCTCAAAAACACTATGGAAATTCAATATAAACCCCTGAATAATAAACCTTTTAATAAACGTAACAGTCACGTAATTGCGTCACATAAAATGTTGCAAAAAAGTTTAAATCACGACTAAATCCGAGCTTATTTTAGCCTACAGAGTGTATTAGCATTAAACTGATTTGAAAGCGTATAAAAGCGTCCTGAATCCATTTAGGAGGCTTTGAATCACTGAATTACCTACGATTTAAGCTAGACTAACTCGATTTTATTAAGTCCTGCACAACCTAGTTTTCAAATCCCGATGTAATTTAGCTTTAATTCCTGTAGTTTTCCGCCTATACGTTACAGAATGACGTTGGTTAATATTATTTGCTGTGTGCTCTTGCATTTCAAATCTGCAATGAATCTCTATTGAGAATTATTACACAGCAATTTTGTAAACTTAGGTAGTGCATTTAAAATTCTGTTGAACTAAATGTAAAATTGTAAGTAATCATCAAATCTAACAACGAAAAACGGATGAGAACGGATGAGATAAATTAAAATACGGTTGAGATGAGGTAGGATTAAGAACTATATAATATAATATTTTATACTTAAAAGTAGGCGAGAAAACTAAAAATGTCATAAAAATGTTAAAGTTTCTTTCATCAGTTTTATTGCAGATATATTATAAAGTAGCATATTTTCTGTAAAAACCATCAAAATTGCATCATGTAGACATATTCCAAAACCTACATCTTGATGTTCATGGACACATTCGCCAAAGTTTCTCATTGCTATAACTATATTTATCTAAAACTGTGTAATTTTAATCACAAGCGTGATATGAATTAATCGATTGTATTTCCATTAAAAAGTCTATAAATTTATGAATATTTAACCATTTCAAATAGTTATCATCCAATTAGTTAATAACATAAGTAATATAGCGATACCAAACTCTAGTTAAACTCGAGTAGGAAACCTTGTTAGTTCTGAATATTTAGCGATCGATTTAGTGCTAGTTGGTCAGGTAGTTTAAAGCACTCATCCATATATCACACATTCACACCACATTCATATTATAATAATATTATTGTTATAATGAACATTACATACTATAGGTAGAATGTAATGTTCAACACAAACACTATTAGTATGATACTGGAAGTTATTAAACTGAGAAGGAAATAAAAATTAAACTAAGAAGGAATGGTACGGGAGCCAGCAGCAGATTTTATGACCAAGTTCCTCTCAAGCGGTAATTAGTACAATGCATCAAAGTATAGTATTATGAAGCCTCGTGAACGTCAGCTGGAGCTCGGTTGGGGGGGTGAGCGGTTGTAGCCTCCCACGCACGTAGGAAAAAAAAATACATTCATTCATTTCCTCCCAGCTAAAAATTTGTCAAATTGTAGCTAACCCAATATCTCAACGAAAAAAAATAATCAGCTGGTTACAACATGGTGTATTATACGTCAGCTGGTGTCTCGAAAATGAAAAAAAAAAATATATTTTCCGTGATTTCCTCTCAAACAAAAATTTACCTGATGAT
The DNA here is from genome assembly GCA_029959065.1 of Colias behrii. Classification (NCBI taxonomy): domain Eukaryota; kingdom Metazoa; phylum Arthropoda; class Insecta; order Lepidoptera; family Pieridae; genus Colias; species Colias behrii. The sequence goes on from JARWMC010000013.1 coordinate 6,277,907, forward strand.
AGCTTATATGTAACTGTGGATAAATATATAAGTCAGCTGGCTGCATCTTGGTAGAAAAACCGTCAGCTGATACTTTGAAAGTTATTACATAGGAGTTAGACAGAAGCATCTATTGCCAATTTATATGCATCAGCTGACTAGGTTTTCCTCAACTTATTGCTAGCTGATTTTTTTTATTTGTCGCATCAGTATATTAACAATCAGCTCACAAATTTTCATCTGAGAGGAATTGACGTATCTTTAATTAATCGACATTGCGCTTCAATATAAGAGTTGAGTTGAAATAAACATTCAGTATCAATATTTTTGAAACGAATAAGTATGTAATCAAATAATTTTATATATTTAAATAATTAAATAATCAATTAGCAATAAATAAACTAGTTACTCGATAAATAATATTTATTATATAAACTTGATAAAAAATGATAATGAGAACAATATGATTTATTCGTTTTCGCTCTGGCTTGAGTCACTTTCCTCTCTTTCCGATTCACCATGTTGTAACCAGCTGATTATTTTTTTTCGTTGAGATATTGGGTTAGCTACAATTTGACAAATTTTTAGCTGAGAGGAAATGAATGAATGTATTTTTTTTTCCTACGTGCGTGGGAGGCTACAACCGCTCACCCCCCCCCAACCGAGCTCCAGCTGACGTTCACGAGGCTTTATAATACTATACTCTGATGCGTCTGACGAATTATCTCTTGAGAGGAAATAATTAACCAAATTTGCACCTGGCTCCCTAACCAGAAATAACAATGAAGCAGCAGAAAATCAAGAAGAGGTAACAATTAATAGAGTAACTGTATCTATAATGTAATAAGTTCAGAAATGAATGTGTGATCGTTTTCGAACCACTACTCAAAACATAAAAAATACCGTTCAACTTCACAACGTACGAAAAATCTCTGTAAAAGTAAGTTCTGTCGAAATTAAATTCAAATGGAAATCATCATATTATAGTGTTGTAAATCTAGTTTTATACGTCATACTACACTCCTTTTGTATGCTTAATAATTTCACGAATAAAATATAATAGAAGAATCGAATCAGGCGGTCACAATATGAACATATGTTTCTGTCAGGTTGTGTATAGCCATGATCAATAGCCGTAGACTGCCGAAAGCAGACAATAGCTACACCTATTTCATGTCAGAACCTACATTATTTTTTAATATGGTTTCTGTACTATAACGTAGTCTAAGCTTTATACATATTTCAGCTGGAAGTATTCACCGAAAATAGGTTCGGAGTTTCCTCCAAAGTAATTGAAACACGTTATAAATAGGAAAGATTTTTAATACAACTTTTATCATTGTTTACAAAAAATAAGTTGTAGGTACAATCTTATGCGAGATTATAACGCGTATTTTCCTAATTCAATAGGGTAGCTGTATAGGGTAAAAGTGGGATAGATGCCGCACGGGGATAGATGCCCCATTTTCAAAAAACCTCACTTCCCAGAGTCGTGACTACGAATTAATGATTTAAATAGGAGCTCCTATCACCCCGCACCTCGGGTACGCATGAGCTGTTGTTTGGTGAAGACGTGTTAAGCTAGTGCGTGTTATAATATCCGGGGCGAACTTCACGAACACGTTAAAATTTAAAAAGGTTGATATTTGCCTTTGCATAACTTTATAAGTATTAATAAATTTCACTATATTTCTTATTATGTCTATACACTAGTTCATTAAGTACAAATCTAAGTGAAAATAGTGGCTCTTTTGTTTTTATTTAATAAAAAAAAAATACTGGGGCAGCTATCCTTATCAAAAAGGATAGTTGCCCCTTTTTTTTCGAGGGATAGATGCCCTTAGGGGCCTCTAAGGGCATCTATCCCTCAATACATATGTACTGTATGTTATTATCGATAATCACAGGAACTGTTTATATTTTTACCTGATTGCGTCAGAGGTTTTCTCTATGTTAACCGATTTTACTCGTTTAATTTGTTTTTTTTTTGTTATGTATACTTACTTATTAATGATCTGCCCTTATACTGATTGTAGGAGAACCACGCCACGAAAATACAAAAGAAAAGAAGGAGTGCGAGTGCAAGTATATATTCTTGGACAACAGAACAACTATGTTAACATGACATTTACTGGTTTATCATATAAATTTTATTAGATTTCGCGTTTATAGAGTATGTAAGGCATCTATCCCACTCTGTAGGCATCTATCCTCACTAGTATTTTCATGGTGGGGCAACTATCCAACTAGGTAGGCATCTATCCTCAAAAAAGGTGTTCTACAAAAATATTTATTACACATTATCTATAAATGATAGGATAAAAAATATATATAGTAATTCAAAACAGATAATTAACCTAGCTATATTCATACAAAGTGTTCGTATAAGATTCATGTTTTTAAAATTATGAGGCTATTTCAAAAAGTGGGGCATCTATCCCACTTTTACCCTAGTCAAAACAATTAAAGTAATTAATGAATTCAGAGTGTATTTATTATACTCAACTGCATGATTACAAAACACATGTTTAACATCATAGCTATACCCGACTTAGTTCAGGATCCATGGCCCATTTTTGCACTTGATTACTATCAAGCTAATTTTCCGTGAGTAGCTTTATTTTGATGAGACGCCCAATAATTTCATGTACGAAACTCTCCATTGTGGTAGCTAACAGAGGTAACAAGGATAAAATATTTTGATTTGATGGTTCTCAAATATTTATTACTAACTGAATTTTGTTTTATATTCAATCTCAAGATAATTATCTAAATTATTCGAAGAAATATTTGTCCTACAAAATCTATGGTTTGATCAAAGAGTCCCCTCTTTCCAATGTGTATCGATAACGAGGTCATCATAAATGATTACTAACCAGCTGATTTTTTTGTTTTCACTTAGTTAATATTTATATAATTCAACAGACATATTGTCCTACAAATTGCGTAATAAATATTTGAGAACCATCAAATCAAAAAAAATTATCCTTGTTACCTCTGTTAGCTACCACAATCGAGAGTTTCGTACAGGAAATTATTGGGCGTCTCATCAAAATAAAGCTACTCACGGAAAATTAGCTTGATAGTAATCACTTGCAAAAATGGGCGAAGGATCCTGGACTAACTTGAATTCTCATTAAAATGTCAGTCGAAATTTTATTGCGTTCGAGCACAGCGTTCGAGCGATCGCAAGGAGTCGGCATGGAGGAAATTACATCTCTAATCAGCTTATTCCAAACGAGTGACATCTGACAGAAACGATGCGCGACTAGCATATCGTATTGTGGAAGTATTGTGGCGACTAATATTGTTCTATCATTTCATAAAAAGGGTCGAACGGGTATGACATTGAATTGATACTCGCCTCAATGCGCGGTTCATTTAAAATGCTTGCGTTGTTTCAAATTGTTTTTTTAGAGCTGGTAGATTGACGCGTGCAGGGAAATGCTCTGAATAGGGGTTTTAAGAATATCTTCAAGGGACTGAAGTCAAAGAGATATGAAATAGCTCACTCACATACAAGGTCTTAGATTTTTTTTTCTACTTTTATAACCTGATGCTTCCATCATGTTGGAGAATTTCGTATAAAATCGTTGCTCGTTACAATCTCAGTCACTCCCGTACCTAAATTTGTATCAGGCTTAAGAGCCTTGAAAAATGTAAGTTCACGGTATTAAGAAGTAATTCAAGTAAATAATATGAATTTTAATTAAGTAGCAACGATTTCAAAGGACGCCACTCGCTTTGAGGTCTCTGCTGAGCCTGCTCCGGAGTCTTAATTAGTGTTAATCTTAAGATAATAAGCTACGTGTTTTAGCCACTAATTGGTGTAAATTGAAAAAGTCAGGAACTCACTGAATTAATTTCACGAGTTTCGACATCGGATTATGAACAAAGGAACTCATTAACTTGCTTGTAAACTCTATTAGGATATTTAACTGAGCATCTTTTTATGATCGCGCCGTAATTATACTTTGAAAACAATTCAATTTCAATGCGAGCTTTATTCGGAATTCGAATGGAGTTCTGAAGATTCGTTTGTACTTATGTTTGAAAATTATACAATAAATATTTTCCACAAAATTATTTACAGAGTAAGCAGAAACTTTTAGTAGTAGTTATTTTATCATGAAATTCACATAAAACTCGTTCTGTTTAATACTTAGGATTTAAAGTTTGAACATACGTTAATCAATACAAAGCATCATCTTGTAAAAAAATAGAACAAGTATATAAGCTTCATGTTTTCTATTTTGAACAGAGTAATTTATAAAAAACACTACCTAAACCACTCTACATAATATGTTCCACTTTTTACCTCACTCCGATAGTCCACGTACAACAAAAATCCCAACCACACGATATATATATAACATACAGAATATTCTAGAAATGTTGTGCCGTGTGAACTCAACATTAGAAACAAAGGTATAGACGGAATTGATGGAGCGTGAACTGATAGAATGGGTCCAACCTTAGCGGGATAAAACCATCGTCAGACAACGCGCAATTTGCTCTAACGTTCGTCGCGATCGTTCTGAAACACGGGGTAATATGTCGTTCATAATGCTGCATCGGTTTAAATTGTTGTATGTATATCTGATATACTTACATGCGTTTTCTCGGAAATGTTAATTTTAATAGTGGTGAACTAAAAGTAGTTAAAACTAAGTTTAACCTTTCGTTTTTGTTAGGAGAAATGTTATGTATGACATGTTATTTAACGACAGTTAAACTAATGCTAAAGTTTATATTTTTTTAATTAATAAATAACTCAGCGAAATAATAACGACAACAGCCAAATTAGATTTTTTTTTTAATAATGATGACTTTACATAAGTCAATTTAACTTAATCAAAAATATAATACCTACGCCAAGATGGTATAGGTACCTGTTGTATCAATTTCAAAGAAAAAAAAACCGGATCAATTCAAGCCAATATTTCCGTTTCAATTTGCAAATTATAATCAAGATTTGTAATTAAAATCCTTTGTTGACGTGTCGATACAAAAACTTATTGGTGTTCAATGAACAGAAATAAATTGGTGAGTGATAAAATAAATTTGATATTAATTAATCGTTATTGTTTTAACGTTTCGTGAAGTTTAATTGCGAATATCTTTGTTAAATTGGAAAATATGAATACCCAAGGAAAAAAGTTTATGTAACTGCAGTGTAATTTTGATTTTCCTGAAAACTATGTCTCCAATCTCTGCATTATCCTTAATGAATTTTAATAATAGATAGATATGTACGTAAGAATAAACAAAATTAAAGCGTAATATTTTATTTTAAGAAATATAAATATACGCTATGCTGTGCTACGAAAAACCCGACTTTCAGGCGTTTTTGATCAAACACCTAATAAAATACATATATTTTAGTTCTCTCTGTTTTTTTCACATTACGCGACTTATCATATAATAATACTATCTTTTCAATTCCATACAATTAATTTTCCATTTCTATTCCGGAATGATAGTGTATCTTAAATTCAAAAGCTTCTTATTGACAAAGCCTTGAAAATTTTTATTTTGAGGAATCACGTGGCATTTCAATTTTAATGATACCTACAGCACCGTCTGCACAGGAAACCTTCACTAAAGACGTCCAACCACTGTATTGTGTATTTGCACTGAAACCTCTCCAAGTTAACGATTAGAAATATTGCAAAGGAATTTAAATTTGAATATTGTGAGAGATTCCATGATTAATAAATCATACTAATATTAAGAAACACATTTAAGTGGTAGGTGGACTCAAGAGTCCTTAATATTGGCGTATAAACTAAAAATTATAATAAACTTATGTTGTCTGTTGTTTTCCGAATTCATCACAATTCAATACCGACAAAATTGAATTAATTTTCAGATACATAAAATGGTTTTGCACTACGAAATAATTAAGGTAAAGTTATGACTTCAAAAACTTTCCTTTGCGAACTCGAAGTCACACTATATAAATTGCACATGAGACGAAACCTATGTATTTAATGGTTAAAATACAAATCGGGGTTAAGTATATCGAAAATAAGTAAGTAGTTTCGAGATAACCCGATGTTTAGAATATCATGTGATCCCGTCAGTCCGCCTGGTATTACAGATTTATTGGATTTCCTTTGCTAACCTGACTAAGGAATTGGAGAAATAGAATTTGAATTGCAGCATTTGAATCCTTATCTACTTCGTCTTTTTAAACTATAAAACAAGAATAACAATTACTACAATAAAGTACCTACGTACAAAATACCTACGTCAGTTATATAATTAATGATAACAGTTTTGACGCAAATTAAAATAATTTATTATGAATTACACGTTGAGAATTGAATTCTAACGATGTACCTCCAACAAATCTTACTAACATGTCTAAATGATTGTTATTAAAAAACAAAAAGGAAATTCACATAAAACTCGTTCTGTTTAATACTTAGGATTTAAAGTTTGAACATACGTTAATCAATACAAAGCATCATCTTGTAAAAAAATAGAACAAGTATATAAGCTTCATGTTTTCTATTTTGAACAGAGTAATTTATAAAAAACACTACCTAAACCACTCTACATAATATGTTCCACTTTTTACCTCACTCCGATAGTCCACGTACAACAAAAATCCCAACCACACGATATATATATAACATACAGAATATTCTAGAAATGTTGTGCCGTGTGAACTCAACATTAGAAACAAAGGTATAGACGGAATTGATGGAGCGTGAACTGATAGAATGGGTCCAACCTTAGCGGGATAAAACCATCGTCAGACAACGCGCAATTTGCTCTAACGTTCGTCGCGATCGTTCTGAAACACGGGGTAATATGTCGTTCATAATGCTGCATCGGTTTAAATTGTTGTATGTATATCTGATATACTTACATGCGTTTTCTCGGAAATGTTAATTTTAATAGTGGTGAACTAAAAGTAGTTAAAACTAAGTTTAACCTTTCGTTTTTGTTAGGAGAAATGTTATGTATGACATGTTATTTAACGACAGTTAAACTAATGCTAAAGTTTATATTTTTTTAATTAATAAATAACTCAGCGAAATAATAACGACAACAGCCAAATTAGATTTTTTTTTTAATAATGATGACTTTACATAAGTCAATTTAACTTAATCAAAAATATAATACCTACGCCAAGATGGTATAGGTACCTGTTGTATCAATTTCAAAGAAAAAAAAACCGGATCAATTCAAGCCAATATTTCCGTTTCAATTTGCAAATTATAATCAAGATTTGTAATTAAAATCCTTTGTTGACGTGTCGATACAAAAACTTATTGGTGTTCAATGAACAGAAATAAATTGGTGAGTGATAAAATAAATTTGATATTAATTAATCGTTATTGTTTTAACGTTTCGTGAAGTTTAATTGCGAATATCTTTGTTAAATTGGAAAATATGAATACCCAAGGAAAAAAGTTTATGTAACTGCAGTGTAATTTTGATTTTCCTGAAAACTATGTCTCCAATCTCTGCATTATCCTTAATGAATTTTAATAATAGATAGATATGTACGTAAGAATAAACAAAATTAAAGCGTAATATTTTATTTTAAGAAATATAAATATACGCTATGCTGTGCTACGAAAAACCCGACTTTCAGGCGTTTTTGATCAAACACCTAATAAAATACATATATTTTAGTTCTCTCTGTTTTTTTCACATTACGCGACTTATCATATAATAATACTATCTTTTCAATTCCATACAATTAATTTTCCATTTCTATTCCGGAATGATAGTGTATCTTAAATTCAAAAGCTTCTTATTGACAAAGCCTTGAAAATTTTTATTTTGAGGAATCACGTGGCATTTCAATTTTAATGATACCTACAGCACCGTCTGCACAGGAAACCTTCACTAAAGACGTCCAACCACTGTATTGTGTATTTGCACTGAAACCTCTCCAAGTTAACGATTAGAAATATTGCAAAGGAATTTAAATTTGAATATTGTGAGAGATTCCATGATTAATAAATCATACTAATATTAAGAAACACATTTAAGTGGTAGGTGGACTCAAGAGTCCTTAATATTGGCGTATAAACTAAAAATTATAATAAACTTATGTTGTCTGTTGTTTTCCGAATTCATCACAATTCAATACCGACAAAATTGAATTAATTTTCAGATACATAAAATGGTTTTGCACTACGAAATAATTAAGGTAAAGTTATGACTTCAAAAACTTTCCTTTGCGAACTCGAAGTCACACTATATAAATTGCACATGAGACGAAACCTATGTATTTAATGGTTAAAATACAAATCGGGGTTAAGTATATCGAAAATAAGTAAGTAGTTTCGAGATAACCCGATGTTTAGAATATCATGTGATCCCGTCAGTCCGCCTGGTATTACAGATTTATTGGATTTCCTTTGCTAACCTGACTAAGGAATTGGAGAAATAGAATTTGAATTGCAGCATTTGAATCCTTATCTACTTCGTCTTTTTAAACTATAAAACAAGAATAACAATTACTACAATAAAGTACCTACGTACAAAATACCTACGTCAGTTATATAATTAATGATAACAGTTTTGACGCAAATTAAAATAATTTATTATGAATTACACGTTGAGAATTGAATTCTAACGATGTACCTCCAACAAATCTTACTAACATGTCTAAATGATTGTTATTAAAAAACAAAAAGGTAAAGCTTGCCATGTGACAGCAAATACACAAAATTTAGAACAAAACATTTTCATTGTTACGCCGTTGATAAAGTTACGTCCGTGCATTTCAATCAGATTGATATATCAAAGGGGATTAAAATTTTAACGAGTGTAACAGGCATAGGTTATGCCTCGCTTTGTGTGGTTTACCTTTGTTAAAAATCAGTGAAGGACGTTGGTGTTAACAAAGCTCTTAAATTAATAATTTTTAATCTGCATACAGCTGTTACGTACGAACAATTTCTAATGCCACTTAAAAGCTTAACAATGAAGTAAGTTTCTAGATGAAAATGTGATCTTATCATTATTAGACTTGTTAAGAAAAGAAGAATTATTTTCTAATGATTGTGAAGTTATGAGAGGTCACATTCTAGTATTTTCATACATAAAATAAAAAATAGGCATCAACATATTAGAAGTTAGAACAGTATTAAGCATTTTACCCATAAAGAGAGTTGTATACATTTGTGTAATCTTTTCTTCCAACCACAATCATTTCAAACTGTAGCACAACCTTTAATTAAAAATGTAAACTATAAACCAATGCATTTAAAATTCATTAATATTCCATACCGGAGGTCGTAACGGCGTGTTTTAAAAAAGCGCAATGACGTGCTAAATATAGGACTTTATAAATTTAAAAACTCATTCGTTTAAAGGCTTTAGCTTAATTATAATCAGCAAAGTTCGTTAGTAGGCGTGCGCTCTTTCTATCCAATTACCTCACGTGGATTTACTCGTCGCTGAGCAAATAATGCCAGTGAGTTTTACTGAAAACCGTTCGATACTTTTACATAGTAACATATGGTTTTATGCATTTTGGCTATTAATACATAATGTAATATTGTCTTCCGCCAATAATTAAAACTGTTGCATTAACCTGTTTATTGTGGGACCAAAAAGTAAATTGTAAAATTGTTATATGTCAACATTTGAGCGTCATGTAAGTAGGTAGTCATGGTATAAGGTAGTGTAAAATTATGTTATTTATAAATGATTCCACATACAATTTTATTTAAAGTAAATTAGTAAAGCTTTATTTGGAAATTCGGAATTCGTTACTAATTCGGAGATTGTGAGTTCCTTTCCATGTAACGAGTCTCGTGTGTCAGTTCAGTTGAATCACACTGATATTATAAATACGAAAGTTTGCGATGGTAATTAAATAATGATTTACTTGATTTTTTCCGCGGTATAGTCCGCAAGTGAAAACACGCGACACAGCTAGTTTATACATAATTCATAATAATGATACCTCGTCAAATCCTCTAATTGAGTAGCATTGATTGAAGCATTCGTTTATTCAAATGTTAATTCAAATAATGAATTAAAAATATTTGCAAACTCAAGCGTACTTCAACCATATTGCACGCGCGTGTATGTTAGTTTTAATTGCCCTCATTCTCTTAATGAACATTTCAATGCCAAGTACTATTCTATCACGAATATTATAAAGCTGAAAGTTTGTTACTAGAATAGTGTAGGCTGTGGATGTCTGTTTCTAGCTAGGTAAATTAATAAAGGTATGGTAAATAAAGAATAGATACCTATATTTTGAATTAAAAGTCTACTAAAAGTTTACTCTTTCACACCATGAAGTCGAACAGTAGCTTGTCAATATATAAAAGGTGATATCATTGTTACCTACTATAATTATTTATGGAATCACTTGGAACTCCATCCCATAAAAAATTATATAGGCTACATGAAAAAAGCTACGCACGAGCTTTTGGTATTTTTAGCATTTGCTGATAATATTTATTCAGTTACTTTTATGTATTTTAATGCAAGTTATTAAATAAGATAAAATTAGTTTTCCTAATAAGTATAAACTTAATCGAATATTTGAAAGATACAGAATATAGTTCAGGATCCATCGCCCATTTTTGCACTTGATTACTATCAAGCTAATTTTCCGTTAGTAGCTTTATTTTGATGAGATGCCCAATAATTTCTTGTACGAAACTCTCGATTGTGGTAGCTTACAGAGGTAACAAGGATAAAATATTTTGATTTGATGGTTCTCAAATATTTATTACGCAATTTGTAGGACAATATGTCTGTTGAATTATATAAATATTAACTAAGTGAAAACAAAAAAATCAGCTGGTTAGTAATCATTTATGATGACCTCGTTATCGATACACATTGGAAAGAGGGGACTCTTTGATCAAACCATAGATTTTGTAGGACAAATATTTTTTCGAATAATTTAGATAATTATCTTGAGATTGAACAAAAAAAAATTCAGTTAGTAATAAATATTTGAGAACCATCAAATCAAAATATTTTATCCTTGTTATCTCTGTAAGCTACCACAATCGAGAGTTTCGTACAAGAAATTATTGGGCGTCTCATTAAAATAAAGCTATTCACGGAAAATTAGCTTGATAGTAATCAAGTGCAAAAATGGGCGATGGATCCTGAACTAATATTTAATATTTCCAACTAAAATGCTTAAAAGTAAGTATACAAAATGTTTTCTTAATTCATAAAATGTCAATGAACGTCGACTATTAATTTCAACATGACTGAAGCGATACTTCTATTAATTCTTACGTGAAAATAACAAATATTTTACAAATCACAAATCCCTATGCTATACAACTATAAGTTAGAGTAAATTGTTATTAAAGAAAGCATTGTGTAGACTTTCTCAAGTTTATTAAAATGAGAATGAACTATTGTATGCGAGAACATTTATTTCAGCTTTTATAATACCAGCTTCGTCTTAGACAATATTAGAACTTACGGGATAACAGTATAAAACTGAGCTTTAAAACGTATTATATAAAAGGGTAATGGAATAACTTTGGAGCGTGAGGTCAGCTCGTTTGAGATTATAGTACGAAGTATGTGTAAAATGCATCCTCGCCTTTATAAGAACGGCCCGCACTATCCATTTTTTATTTTCCTTTATTACATTATTTTTTATTAAGTACCCTATTAGTATTTTATACAATAAGGCGGGCCGTTATTACATTTATTTCGGACTAATTTTAAAATATTCGATAAAACTGAAAGCCTGCAAAAAGCTCATCAGTATGTGTTTTGATTTTATATGTTTGCGTAAAGTAAATTTAATATTAAATAATGATACTTAAACATATTTTAAGTACACTACAGTACAATTTGTTGATATAAATAATAAAAAATGTTGTGTGGTTTTATGAAACCACGGTAAAAGTGAAACTGTTCGAACGGTTCCGAACACTGCTTTGTGTAGCGCATGTCGCGTGACGGTCGGCTGCCGATATACTCGGCAGCCGCGATACACGCGACATGCGCTACACAGACCAAAAAGTTTGAGACGATGTAATAAAAGTTTCACTTTAATAAATAAATTCTTGATTTAGGAGTAACAAGGACTATAGACGAAGATATTCAGTTGCAGCTAAATTAGGTTTCGAATTAGATTCGTCTGGGTTCCTGAATGTAATTCTAAATATATAAATAATTTTGAATTTTAAAACCACACTACAAACCCGTTAAAATATTAGTAAACGTCTACTATGGTCACATTAAAAAGAGAGCATGATAATTTTCAAATTATCATAAAATCCATATTTCTTGAAACTAATTCAAGTCATTCAAGGTAGTGGGTCGACAAGTTACAGGTAAAATTAATATAGAATTGCTCTCCATTCCTCTGATACGTTCAGATTAAAATATTTATGAGAAAATTTTATACAAGAAATATTAAATAACCTGGATTGAAGTGAAATTACATCCACTGACCTTTTATGTATTCCGCAGACCTGTATTCACTGCAATACTGGACATTGAAAATATTTTTAAGATGAAATTGTATTAAACAGATAAGCAATAACTAAAATGTATATTCTAAATAATATTTTCGTTTTGTTGGAGTTGAAATTTTATTAGATAAAGTTTTTGATTTGAAATTAGTTTCGGTGCGTTTCGGTTGGAATTAAATATCATTGTTTATGAAATATTCATTGAGAGGTATTATTTTATCGCGTAAAACAATATTTGAGTTTACTTTTGAACTATAAATAAAAACAGAATAAGGGTTTTCGCGTCATCGAAGTTTGTTTGATCTTAATTTGATTTTGAGTAATATCAATTACCCATTAAAATAGGTTATTTAAATATCATTGATGAAAGAAAACCCTAAGTCCTTAATCAAATTCCCAGTGTGTTTAAATTTTTTTAATTTAACTCATAATATATTTAGGTACATAATATTGTTTGAACACAATTTAATATATCCTTGATTTTAAACGATTAAATGTTATCAGGAAGTATATTAATTGTAACGATAGTTCTATGCTCTAAAATATGGCAATACCAATCAATCTAAAGCCCCAAAAAATCCGCAACGCAACGCGAAAGATATGAACCGTCTGCTTTTGTGATCTAAAAAACGAGCAACTAAATCGTTTTACGTAGCAGTTACAAACAACTACGATAGCCGAATACAGTGTAAATATTTGCAGAGAATATACGCCGAGTTCCAAATTGTTTGGCTTGACGCTATGAAAATTGTGAATGTGAAATTTTCGCCAAATAAGTTGAACGTTGTCTCTGCGACGCTCGAGTTTACCGCAGACGTGAACAGACAACTTCCCGGACTGAAAACGCTACCTATATTTCATCGACTTTTCACAATTTTGAATTTGTTACTGATTCCGGGATCTGGATTAATGGTAGTAAATTTTGTTGGTACTTGTTTTCTGGCGGAGAGAAAGTCCAAAAATTTTTTGTTATTGGAGATGAATTATCTTGGAAATAGTTCATATATATTTGACAATATCATATCGCATATAATAATAATGGGATATGGGATAATGCAAAAATATATGAATGGGATAATGTAAAAAAAGACAGCTCTTTATTGAAATTTTTGACTTAAAAAAAATAATGTTGTAGACTTATGACTCATGTCGATAAAATAATGACCTAAGATATAAAGTTTTATATCACACCTACTTAAAACACTTATTTGAACGAGAAAATATAATAGTCTAACAATAAGAAATCAATGGGCAGACTAATAAATTCTGGGATGCAAACATTGTAATTTATTATGGAGAAAAACTCCTTATATCACGCCACTGTCAACATGCAATCCAACCATTTATAATGCTCTAACACACTTTAACGTCATTTAGTAGAAATTATGTGGTTTTCGTTTAAAAAATCATAGACTTTCGAGTATATTTTTTAATAGGTAATAATAGCACATGAACAAAGTATACTCTTGTGGTGATATTTATTACATTTTACAAAGTACTGGTTAGTTACTGCACTTATAACTATTATTATTTGATAAAAATATAGAGATATGTAATTGTCGTATCAGCTGGCTATTATTGAGGATTCCTATATGCGACCTTTATTTGCCATCTTGTGACAAATTTACCATCAATTAATATCCATATATTTGCATTAATCAATTCCATTTAAATCATCCATAACAACCGTTTAATTTATTTTGGCATGTGACAGAAAATTGAAGCCAAACACGAAAAATCACAAGCAATTTTCACAAATCCCTACACGTATTGTGAAAATTCACGACGCGCTGGCTTTTATAAACATCCGAAATTTATACGTTATGATACATGTAATATTTATCAGATTACTTGTAAACCGTTCAAGAGAAGTTAATTTATTAATAAACTAACTAGTTTTCTACCCGCGGCTTCGCCCGCGTTTTTAAAGAAAAACCCGCATAGTTCCCGTTCCTGTGGGATTTCTGCCATAAAAAGCTGTAGCCTATGCATACCAAATTTCATCGTAATCGGTTCAGTAGTATTTGCGTGAACAAATATCTATCCATCCTCAGAAATTTTCGCATTTATAATATTAGTAGGATAACTTACTCTACGCCCGCGACTTCAGCTGCGTAGTCAAATGAAACCCATCGCATAGTTCCCGTTACCGTGTGCTTTACGGGATTAAACAAATACCAAATCCTTTTTCAGGTTTCACACTATCTTTGTACCGAATTAAATCTAAATCGGTTCAGTAGTTACGGCGTAAAGAATTGACAAACAGTATATATTAATAGAGATATTGATGTCACAGAAACTATCTTGTTGCGATCATCTTTCGTTCGTTTCTATTTATTGGACCTCTCTTCCGTGAGCCCAAAACAAAGAAAGGTTTGCGATTAACATAGCCCCTAGGGATCAGGGATGTGATATGTCACTTCTTTATCCTTTTCTTGTTCGCATGAGTCCAAACATCTTCCTGTAGGCTAAAACATCATTCAATTAGTCATTTAATAATAGTTTAGTAGCCAAAAATTATTCACATAAAAATTCATAACTTTAAATTACGTGATCTTAAATCTAGCCTGTACTAACCAGGTGAAATAAAACACGCTGGTTAACATTGTTATTATTGTTATTTAACGTCGTATATTACTGATGCCAAAAATATTTATAAAAAGCCCCATGGCACTGACTGCTCTACATTTAAAGTCAGCAAAAACAATAACATAACATAGTTCTTTAGCAAACATTAAAACAAATGATACTATTACGTTTTTATTGTTGTCTTGCTATTAATTCACATCTTTCTATTGGTTGCCTGGAAGAGATGGCTCAGTAGACATAAGGTCGCCTATTGTGCAGTTTGTGTGTATTTTATTGTATGTTATTTCTTTTAAAAAGCCAGTTCAATACTCTATATAGGCTATTGGGTAATTGTAACAAGTGATTAATTACATTGCAGGCACACCTGCACGCGATACATGTAATATCCCGCCATCAATTTATGATCAAGACTGAAATAGCTCCTGTAAGCATTGTGTGATGTAATGTGGTAGCTAATTGAATTTGTTAATTCTGCTATTATGCTGTTAGATCGTTATTTAATCCGTAGGAGCACAGATAATATACTATAGTAGGAGTAAACTTCGTTTAGCTTTATGTATTGATGTTAATTTAATTTAGTAGGCCCTATCTGTAAAGAGTTCAGTAATAGATTAGTATTAGTTTGTAATTATCTTTTTGGTATTTAGTTGTTCCATCTTTGAACAATTTTATACAAATATATCGTTGTAAAAGCTCTGATAAAGGCCGCAAACTGTCTAATCTCCACACTCAATTTCCTGTAGACTGTCACGGACACAATAACAATCAGACACCACAGTTCCAAACAAACAATTGTGGGTCACGCAAATTGTCAGCTCGACCATTCAGACAAGCTCAGCAGACATGCCTCCACGCCTGTCGTCAACAAAGCTTTGACACTGTTATGCATATTCCACTTTATCTTTATAAAATGGTGAGCCTTAACAAACCTCCGCATTGTACACATTATTAGCATCACAAAAGTGTCGCCATCATTGCAGAATTTCAAAAGCAAATCAACCATTACCCACGTCCGACACCATGAATAATGGATGGCTACCCGTGGCTCAGCTTAGTGTCAATGAGATCACGCGCTGCGCCCGCCATATTGGATTATTTCGAATAAATGACAAAAATTGTTACCGATAAACCGAAGCCGGCGTCCATTCCCGATAAACTCGCTAAATCACCTTTCAGACGAAATAGGATTTTTCCGTATTCATTAACATGCCGTCTAAATTCCTCTAAAATAAAATCGTATAGGTAATTATGGTAAAAAGATTTTTCGAATGTCCTGCGGCAACACAGGTAAACATCGCTCCGCATTTTCCCTTGTAATTGAATAACGACCTCCACCGGTTCGGCGGATGCTCGGAAAAATAATTCTATTATCTTCCGATCTCTTTCCGCCTCCTTTTTCCTTTCGATAAATAATTTTCGCCGTGTTTATTTTAGTTTTATAAAGTCGGAGATCGACATTTGATACTTAAATAACTAAAGCGTTAGGCACAGAAAAGCTTATAAATTAGCATAATACAATAAAGTATAAAAGGTTTAACCGGCTTTGTTTACTTTTTCAATTTCAGTTTTAATTATGTATGAATGCCCTCATTATTTCTTAGAAAACTGTATTCAAGAGAAGTTGTAAAGAAATTCTCATCTAATTACGAAGTATCTTACATTACGTTTATTTTTTTAATTTTACATTTTATTATGAAAACTTGGGTTTTGCTGACTGAAATAAAATTGCTACCAATTAGGGAAAACAAGGTAGCCGTGCCTTCGGATTAATAACCTTAATTAACGGATAAGGAGCTAAGGGCTCGTTAAAACCGTCGTGAGCTGTAACGATGTCAGTAAACTGTAATCGTCCTTTTCTCCTAAAATCTATTTTCAGATGTTTACATAGGCCTTTATGAGCTATCGATGATTTAAGGAGCCTTATTTTAGACCTTATTGTGTTTGTGTTGTCTTCCTAAATAAACAAATTAATAGTTTCCTTGCACTGTCTTGACTGATTTATTCGGTACACGGTCCACACTTTTAATTAATTGAATTCATGTGATTGAATTTTGATTTTGAAGGTGAAGTTGCCTCAATTTATATTGTTATTATTTGAACAAAAACATATGTATTATTTTATATAGGTATTAATTATCCTTCATAAAACACACTACATAATATTTTGTATCTAGTATGAATAAACATTCAAAAGCTCAATACTTTTGGCAATTAATTCATTCGAACCTATAGGTACAAGTTAACTTGGTATGATGGAAAAGAAGTGATAATATCATGTATTTAAATGTCAGTTAAACTTTATTCCTTAATTAAATACGGTTTATAAAAATTGATTACAGCATAGATAAAAATCTAAAAGAAAATAAAACGTTCAACAGACCAAAAAGATAGAATGAGTTAAATCCCAAATTATAATATGAAGCAACAACAGCTAGTGAGCGTTTAACACTCAAAGCTAGTAGTGCGCTTTACAGCGCGATATCAATTTTTATGACGCGAATATTAAATGCTTTTAGCGCAACAGTTACACTCATTTATATGGCCCGGAATTTCTGGATTAAACGTGTAACTTTGTTCGTTGTCAGTTAGTCAGCATTAATTGTGTGAGACCAGACGGATTTAGCTTTTCGATGCCGAAACTCGCTTGAACTATGCAAAAGTATTTGCAAATTTAGTGCATGAAAGGTCAACGACCTCTATCGCGCTTTACGCGGGTTTTGTAAATTATTATCTAAATATATTATGTTTATTTCATGTCCGAATTTTCTAGGAATCTACCTTTACGGTACGCGGCTTAGACTCGTCAGTAATGATAAAATCTGAAGTTATAAGACTTCTGAAAGCTTTTCATATTTTTTCAAGGATTTATAAATATCTAGCAGAGGCATCCAACTTTCTTCTAATTAAGTGCTTCAATGAAAAAATAATACACTAATTTAGCCCCTGTCGTTGGTATTAGATGGCTTTTGATTCTTGGAAAAAATTGCCCGCTAAATCTGTGCCTCCAGTGAATAAGGGAGTAAGACGAGTTATTCCCTTTGGTTTTTATTGCACCATTGGATTCAGCTCGTCAAAATACACAACATATCAAAAGGTCATATCTCTAGCTGCGTCCTAACCCATTTTTTCGAATGACCCAAACGGTATAAGTAGGGTGTGATTAACGGTATAAGTTACCTTATCCATCATTTTAGGCAATCGCAAAGGAACTATTCGTCTCGAGTCAAAAGTACCCACGAACACAAAGACGTATGTGTAGTTATACTTTTTGAATAAAGACTTAATTCATTTTGTTCCATCAGTCCTAACACTATTTTAGTATAAACGCATTTGTGTCATTTTTCTAACATGAGCATAAAGGAACAACTCTTTTAGTGTCATTGGTTCAAGTGACGACATGAGACAGTTTGGCATTAATGCCGTGTTGCTATTGGTCTATTAATTGAATACTGCACGGAAACAACACACACTATTCCTTATTATTTTTAAATCGTTTTTTCAATAAATCTGCAACAACAAATCTTTATATTTTTTAAAAAAGGTATTTATCAGTTAACTTGGGATACTAATATATTTCTATGGAAATTAACTATTTTTTGCAATAGATATTAAAAATACAGTTAACACATTAAGTGCATTTAATGATATTATACTCTTTGTTTATATAAATACAGAACGATAATTGAATCATCTAAAAAAAACCAACAAAAATGTTAAACTTATATTTTCTTCTTATAATTGGGTAAGTTTTTAAAAAATAACTCGTTTTTAATCTTTTTTTTTTTTAATTATCTAACTACAATAATCAAGACAATAATACTATAGTCTATAATAGTCGCATAAAAAAAAGTATTTATAACCAGTCTTGACAATTATGAATATCGTTTTCTCCGCATATATAGCGTTTTAGCCACTGTGCTTTGGTAATTTGCCTTTTTTATAGGAAAAAAATCCGCAATATCGATACTTCTTTGGTCCTGCATTTTCGTAAACATTTTATGGATACTCTGGTACCACATATTTTGAAAAAATTGGGCTTTTGTCACGTAGAGTCTCTTCAAAGTGCGTGCCACAAGTCGTATTTGCATCCAAGGCACCTTCAAATCTGTGCTTAATTTTTTCATAAAATCTTTGCGGCTCATTGTATTTTCTTTATTTATCTACATTATTTTAATATCATATGATATAGAAATTGTTAAAATTCTATATCATGCCGTAAAATATCGCCACTGACCACCTATAACTTTTCCTGTATTAACTGAACATACAGGAATATGGTTTTCGGGCTTCTCTTATCTCTACTTATACATCAGATATCATTGTATCCTCAATGTATACCACCATGACATTGTGGCGTTGCCACTTTTATTATCTATATTTTATTATCTGTGGCGTTCCGAAACGGAACGCACTTGATCGAATTTTAAATTGATTCGACGATTAATTTTCACTAGGACAATAGTTAATACGCAAAACGCAATACGCAGTTGATACGTATTTAATACCAATACTCAATGATTGTCTCCTGCTAACCTGTACAGACTAGACTCATTGTGGTGACTGGTGAAACACTGTATAGCATTAACAACATAGTACTGTATTATTGAAAGATCGATTAAAGGTTTATTTTACAATCTACGACTTTCATTATACATGGGTAACAAAACCCCATAACATATTCGGTTTTACTCCGGACAACATCTTCAGCCACCCAATCCCCTTGCTTGAAGTCCAAATCTAGCGGAGGACAATAATCGTCATTTACTAAAATTGAAGGTTTTTCGTCCTAGTATAAAAGTTGTCTGGATCCCATTTTATACTCAATCTATAGTATAATACTATAGATATCATGTGAAACGTGACTTGGAAAAAAATTATTCAAATAAATCACAAAATAAAAATTTGAAACAATCTTAAAAGTTACGAAAAGCCTAATTATACGTCAAAATGACGCACAACATCCTCTTTACAACCAAATTGCGGAATTTACCTGGATGAGCCAACTATGTACTGCTAGGTCTAGACGGCTAATAAGTTGGTTCTGGATTTTGCAGCGATTCGATGGTAAATATAGAAGAGTTCATACGTCAAATTTACGTAGATTGGACTTCTAGGGTTAAATGCATAAATACCTAAATTTTGTTTTGTTTTTATTATCTAATAACGATAAAAAAACCCGTTGATTTCATTCAATTTTCAAGCTACGTGCATAGTTTTTCCACTAAAATGCCTCAATTGAGTCATAAAGTACACAAATTTCAAGCATAATAAGTCACATCATTTCTATAAAACCAAAACTGGCAATAATATAAGTCGTGTTGGGCGATTATGAACATAGTGCATAAGGGCATAAGTCGTTATATTGCAAAGAGTAAAAAAAAAAGTATGTGAATACATTGAGTTATTCCATGAAGTACTCGTTCATAAGGCCACAACTACAAAAAAACACGAAAAAAGTATATTTATGGGGTTGTTACAATATGTGTTCATATGTAAAAATATAGTCTAACATCATATCTTACACATACAAGCTTAAAATTTTGAATTAATAAAGATTTAGTATTGATATATAGTTTTTTGTCTCTCCTGAAAAGTGCTGTTTTTGAGTTATTCCCTTATTCACTGGAGGCACAGAAATAAGTTTCATATTATGTTATTTAGCTCGTATTCAATGAATATAATAATATTGTAAAGAAGAAATATCCAGGTATAAAGATGAATTAATCAGAAACAAAAATTTAGCAAATTTATTAAGGTAACATTAACAATTTAGATTTTATCCAGTTTTTAATTTTATTGAAAGTTGTGACGGAAATATTGAATGCTATGACGTCACAGGCTACTAAATTTCCCACATCATAAAATCGACATCATCGGCGCTATAAAATGATAGCGCCGATAAAAGTTTGAAGTCTTTGCAATTTTCATTAGGTACTTACTGAAAATTTATAGGCTGTATTTGTATATAATATGTATTGACATATATCTACAAAAGTGTGGTAAAGTATTATACTTTTGTAGATTGATTGATAACGTGTAATTTATTGAATAAGCTATAAAAAGTAAATAATCAATAGACCTTAGTCAAGTACCTAGCTTATTTGCCTGAAAAGCTTTTACCTGAAAATCATTTAATTTTTCATACAAGAATTAAAATAATCGTATACCTAAATAGAAATATATTCACTTTTAATTACATAATATAAACAATAACTTTTTAAATGATTAGTTATTTGACTTAGGTCTTAGGACGTATCTACGTGTATCTACCTACTAGATATTAAATATACAGTGATGATGAGGTATGTAAAAATTAATCAAAAACATTTTATTAATAATTCAGGGAATAACTTCCACAAGCTTGTATTACATTACATTAATTAATAAAAGAGGAACCATTATGAGAAAATGAACGGCGCGTCATAATATTTGCTTACACATAAAATGATGGTAATGACAAATTGTTCATTAATGCGATTTCATTATTTACCGCATGCCGGTTTGCCTCGTTATAGGAGGGAAGATCAGGTTATACCTTTTGATTATATGTACCGTATGAATAAACGGTTATTACTATATGCTGTTTTATAACTTTTTATTTCATCTACACTTTTTCTAATAACAAATTGAATATACATATTACATATGAAAAAAATTACTCATGAGATAAAATAGCCATAATGGTATAATTTTCTGTATGTAATAACATGTTAGTTGTTTGTATGTATGGTAATTATTCTTCATTAACTTCATTAACTTATTCTTATTTTTCACTAATTTAGAAATTGATTACAGCTCGCTAAATCATATAAAATAGTTTACCGCTTGAATAAGAGCCTTTTCTCCTAAATTGTTATTTTTGATTGCAAATCAACACAAATATTTTAAGCCCTGCTTCATCAAAACTTTTAATGCACAACTGTCGATTTTTCTTCAAACAAGGTAACCAAAGGAGGAGGCGTCCCGATCCGCCATTTATAAAATTCTTTTTACACTAATTTAGAAATTTGGGTAATCGCTAAATGATAGAAAATTTAGGCATACAATTTTGTATCCTAAATGGTTATTTTTGCTTGCAAATTGCACAACTGTCGATTGTTCTTCAAACGAGGTAACCAAAGGAGGAGGCGTTGAAATTCCCGTTTCGCCAATTTTAAGTCATAACAGAATTTTGTTCATGCATTTCGATCACAGTTGCCGAAGTTAGACAATGCTACAAGTTTGTATGTCTACGATTCAGAAGTACAGACATGGTCTATTCTAACTTAGTTCAATCCGTCAGAGTTCTATCGTCTTGTAAATTGTAAAGTTAGACTTAATTGTAAAACGTATTGATTTATTTATAAATTCGAGTTTTTTTTTAATTTGTGATCATATTGTAAGTATTGTCGCAATAGCTATTCTACAAGAAGAAATAAACATCGACAGTTATCAAGTTTTCATCAAACAATGATAACGATTTTGAATAAATATCTGTAGCGACCGAAAAAAAGTTTTTCTATATTTTATTTCCACTTTAATATACTTTGTGTATTAAATTCTATCCATCATTCCACCAACAATAATTGACCTCGAACTGAATTTAGACAATATATCAAGTATTTAAGCCACAAAATCCGTACAATACAATTTAAACAATAGATTTATCAAGCCGACCTATTTGGAAGTAAACAAAACAGCTATAAAGTTGCGTTCTACAGCGCTTGAGAGGCTTTAAAGCGAAGACATTAGTGTTCACATAAAATGTTTCGAATTCAAATAGGGCTGTAGAGGATGTGGTCGCGTGATTGAAACGCTTAGCGACATGTCGAAGGTTCGCCTCAAATTACGTCAATGGGTTTTCGATATACCGCCCATTCGGCTCTCTTAAGTTAGGTGAGATCCCGACCCAAATCGTAACCGCCGTGTAATGGTAGCGTGTTCCCATTTAAAAAATACATGTGTAGTAATCTTTTTGTTAGAGTTGGTTCAGATTCGTTTGTAGGGGAACTCTCATTGGACA
Organism: Colias behrii; assembly: GCA_029959065.1. Classification (NCBI taxonomy): domain Eukaryota; kingdom Metazoa; phylum Arthropoda; class Insecta; order Lepidoptera; family Pieridae; genus Colias; species Colias behrii. The sequence continues at coordinate 6,300,923 of JARWMC010000013.1, forward strand.
ATTCCAACAAACAGTTTTTTCTTATCATCGAAAGGCAACAATGATGTTTTCTATTCATTTTAATAAATAACTAGATGTGCCCTGCGGTTTTACCCGCATTCCTGTACTCTCATTGATCCTAGATCAATCGTTATACGCTTCCCCGATAAATGGACTATCCAACAGTGAAATAATAACTTAACGTCTTCGTCAAATTTCCAACAAACCTTTTAAAAACAACGAGAAAATATAACAAAAAGTTAAAATCATTTCGATCACAAACAACTCGGTTATCTTAAATTAATAAAAACAATTCTCTATTATTTTTCCGTTGTCTGCAACTCTCTAGGTAAATGTTAAAAGTCCTTAAGGATATTTTTCTTGCAAAGTTTTTATTGCGTTTGTTATTGCTAAGAATGTTTGCGGAATTTCTGATGGAGCCATCCCTTCACACAACTTTCTTATATTTTATATAAAAAATTTTAAATGTTAGAATATACCATAATATTTTTGGATGATAATTTATTAATTTTTTGTAAAAAAAATCAGAGTTCTTTCAGAATTGGTAAGACACAAACTTATCAGAATTTATCTGTCTCTACACATAGTTGTGTGATCAATACTCACTAACAACTATGAAATAGCAGGTAACAGGATGAACGCATGTAAGTTTACATGTAATTAATTTATTAGGTTTAAATGAAACTTATAGTAAAAAAAAATATTTTCTTCAAATTTAAAAGCCGGTCATGTAAAATGTAAATACATCTAAAAAACTGCCTTTTTTGCTTCAAAATCGCTAAGGAAAATTGCGTAAAGCTAAGGTAAAACAGACGAGCTTAATATGTCTTATGAAAGGGTAAATAACTTAATTCAACCATTATAATTTTCGCGTACAAAACACGCTTGCCCTTCCGAGAAGTCTACTACATTTACCTTTGAAGAGGTAAATATTAATGAAAAGGAAAATACATGGGTATTTAACACCCGATTGGATTAATAACTAAAATAGCTACATATATTTAAATTCGCAAGTCGTCTTCTCATATTCAATTTACATACCTATTAAAAATTGGTTTTAAACATAATATAATAATACTAGCTATGCTCTGCGGTTTTACCCGCAGTGCTCGGCTCCTGTTGGTCTTAGCGAGATGATAATGCATATACACGTGCCTTCCTCGATGAATGGGCTATCTAACACCGAAAGAATTTTTCAAATCGGACCAGTAGTTCCCGAGGTTAGCGCGTTCAAACAAACAAACAAACTCTTCAGCTTTATAATATTAGGTATAAGTAAGTATAGATGTAGCCTTTTGTTTCTACGTATGATATGTGAGACACTTGTAATGTATCTAATATGTATATTATATAAGAAGCAACAAACATTTTTTCATTTATTAATATCACATAGATAAATATTAGCACATAGCTTTTTTAATTAAAATACAGATTCCATCGTATGTTTTATTAACATGTATGTATTCGATGTGAAACGTAGTAGTCATTGGATTAAGGAGTACGAATTCGAACCGCGGAACAAACATACTTTAAATTATTAACGATAATAACATTACATATATAATTTTAATTTATAATCTACCATTCGTCTTTATCATATACAAACATGATATGAAATCAAATAACGCTTTATTCCTAAAAGCATAAATAATTTAGCATGAACATTGAACAGTTTATTAGCCGATATACATATTAGCTAGCTATTGGTTTAAACATTTGACAGATAAACATAGGTACACTACTGATTCAACTGTCCCGTCTGGCTTTTAGTCCATTGAAAAGTTACATTTGGGGTTGCGTTTTTTAGTGGACGCAATTTTATTTTTTTGATGTGTAGGGGGGTCAGTGTGAAGTTATCAACAAGTTTGTGGGGTCGCTACCGTTGTCCCACGGCCGCCATCTTGAAAATAGCGGTTGAAATGGTTTTTAAGATATATCTCTTAAACTATTTATCTGATAATAAAACAATGTTAACATTGTTGAATTTATATTTTTGGTTTTATGGCATTCAAATGCTTTATAAATATAAATTTATAAAGAATAGAAAAAATTCGATCACGAGGCGGGACTCGAACCCGCATCCTTCGCGCCATTCCGGGGCGGATGCCTCACCAACTCAGCCACTCGTGACCCGCCCGAGTGATCGAATTTATTCTATTCTTTCAGACACATAAAACTAAATTGCGGTGTGTCCCTTCAGACACATAAAACTACAACAATTTTTTCTATTCTTTATAAATTTATAATGTTAACATTATTTGTTGCAAATTAAATTCTCTACAACTTTGGTTCAGTAATTTTTTGTCGTAGAACTATAAATAAAAAAGTTATAACCGAAAATGTTCAGAAATTAGAGATGTTTATATTTTTCAATAAAACTTTTTGAAGTGAAACTTCTTTATCGGGGTTGGACAAAAATTTAGTGTAACATTTTTGCGTTACGCCGTACGCGTGACATTTTTGCGTTACGCCGCACTCGTGACATTTTTGCGTTACGCGCCAACTTTTTCTTATCCCTACCACGCGTGATTCGACGTATACTTTCTCCAGCGGAGTAGGGATAGCATATCGTTTTAACGTACGTCCTACCACTTTACTTGACCGTTTTTCTATTGCACTCGTATTTATTTCCAACGCTCTATAGTGACGTGATAAATATACTATACATGTTATATTAAAGTGATCAGCAAAATCAAAGGGTTTGTTTTAATTCTAATTCCAGTGAATTTCTAAAAAAAGTAAGTAAGTCATTACATCTATTTTTCTAATACTTAGGTGTTATAATGGTATTTATTTTTCTAAGTACTTTAAGATTAACCTCACTTTTTGACTGTATTTTTCAATACACTAACACGTGGGTGGAATTATGGTATCAATTTTTTCTAATACTTGAATGTTGATTGTGGTATTTATTTTTCTAAAATATTTAAAGTTAACCTCAGTTTTTGATTGAATTTTTTAAAACACCAACACGTGGGCGAGATCATGTTATTTATTTTTCAAGTTATTTAAGCTTAACCTCTGTCATAATATGAATATACTATGTGCGTCATTAATTTCTGACTGTTTCGAGATTTGGTGCAAAATAAAATAGTGTGTAAATAAAATTAAACAATTGAGTAAAAGTATAATTTCATAGATAACACGTTGAGAAGTTCCCTGTATTGCCTATACATATATATCTTTACTCAATTGTTTAATTTTATTGATTTTTATTTATTCACTTTTTATATTTGCCTCTTAATTTACACGGATTTTTATTTTTACGGATTTTTTATCGATACACATTTTTAATATAGAATATTTTATTTTATGCTTTTTTTACTATTATTCATTTATTTTCCTTCATTTGTTCATTTAATTACATTTAATTTTACAAATTTTATTTACACACTATTTCTTTTGCACCAAATATTGAAATAGTCAGAAATTAATTACGCACATACCTATTATATATACGGTAGAACCCCGTTAAGTCGAACCTGGATAAGTCAAAATCCTCCAAATCTCGAAAAAATGTTTTGTTCCCTTCCCTTCAAAAACCAAAACCTCCATTACTTGAAATCTCTAGTCTCTACCCTCTGTTAGTCGAAATAATCACCGAGTCCCTCCAAGCCATTTTGGTACATATTTTCACTCTATAACTCGAAAAATTAAATTTGACCTCTGTATGTCGAACATAGCAACGTTTTATTTTATTTTACAACCTTTACAACTTGATCATTAGGAATTTATTACCTCTATTGTTCGAACAAAAATAAGTTACCTTTAAGCCTTTAAGAACTTGCCGACAATGTAAGCACACTATTGTTTCTTAGAAAACATTTTAGGAGTATACGATAATAAATCTATGACTCACGTAAACACGTGTTTGCTTGATTGGTGTTCAATTATGATTTTGTGAATTCAAAATTTATAAGAATAAACCTCAAACTCTTTATGTCCAATCAAAATCCGCCTAAGTCGAAATCCTTTATAAGTTGAAAACTCTATATAACTCGAATTTTTTGGCGTCTCCCTTGGTCTTTTGAACTACCGCACGAGCGGAGCGAGCGAAGCGAGCTAGTCGCGGCAGTGGCCGGCGTAAATATTCAAAAAGGTAGCGAGGAGCGAAGCGACGAGCATCTTAGGTTAACTTTTGAACTACCGCACGAGCCGAGCGAGCGAAGCGAGCGAGTTGCAGCAGCGGCTGGTGTAAATATTTAAATAGGTAGCGAGGAGCGAAGCGACGAGCGTGTTAAGGTGGGTTCCCACGGCCTGATTTCTTCACAGATCCGACCGCGCCAGACCAGACTAACCAAGACTAACGTATTTCTGTAATATTGTATACAAGCTGTGCCGCGCGGTTTCACCCGCGTGGCTCCGCTCCTGTTGGTCTTAGCGTGATAATATATAGCCTATATTACTCGTGGATAATGTAGCTTTCGAATGGTGAAAGAATTTTTAAAATCGGTCCAGTAGTTTATGAGCCTATTCATTACAATCAACCAAACAAACAAACAAACAAAGTTTTCCTCTTTATAATATTAGTGCAGATAGTAAATTATTTTTTGAAAAATAAGGTCATAAAGAAGTTTCACTTCTTACGTGTGTACTCTAGTACACGCACACATTTTTTTTTTATAATTTTACGAAGAAATGATATCAGACCATTTTTGTAGATTGTTTTTCGAAGAACAACTTTTAATTACAACATTTTTTCATTAAGTAAATAGCTAAGGTTTTACAGCCCTCCGAAGTGAGTACTATTTTAAGTACTCTTTACTTTACAGTATACAATATATTATGTGTGTACTAATAATAATTTGTCACCAGTAATTATTATTTTTTTGTTATTATAATATTTTTAATAATAAATTTTGCAATATTATTAAAAATTAATTATTGACTCTTTTCCCCACCACCCAGGAGGTAGATAGAGTCTGGAAGCGCGTTTTTTTTTATGTCGAAAAGCAGAGCTGAAATGTTCTGCAATGTGCTTCCATTGTTCTGGAGTTTGGGAAAAGAGCCAATAGCCAATATATGTATAGTTAAGAGTACTGAAAAATAGTACTCACTTCAGAGCGCTGTAAAACCTTAGCTATTGACGTAATGAAAAAATGTTGTTTATAAAAGTTGTTCCTCGAAAAACAATCTACAAAAATGGTCTGATATCATTTCTTCGTAAAATTATAAAAAAAAAGTTTTATTGAAAAATATAAACATCTCTAATTTCTGAACATTTTCGCTTATAACTTTTTTATTTATAGTTCTACGACAAAAAGTTACTGAACCAGAGTTGTAGAGAATTTAATTTGTAACAAATAATGTTAACATTGTTTTATTATCAGATAAATAGTTTAAGAGATATATCGTAAAAACCATTTCAACCGCTATTTTCAAGATGGCGGCCGTGGGACAAGGGTGGCGACCCCACAAACTTGGTGATAGCTTCACAATGACCCCCCCTACACATCAATAAAATAAAATTGCGTCCTCTAAAAAACACAAGGTTAGGCCTAAAAAATGTAACATTTCAATGGACTATTTGATTTTGTGGTTGTCAAATGTTGAATACAAAACACTACTATTATCGTGTGCCAATAACAATGTTAAAACCATATTTAAAAAATAATCATGTATACAAAATGCCCTCACAAATTTTTGTTTTTTTTGGTTTTAGGAAATAATGTGGATCCTAAATTTATTTCCTTTGACCACAGAACACAACTATGTACCCTAATTTAAATGTCAATAACCTTTAAGTAGTATAAAATAAAATCACTCAATCAAAAGTACCTCCCTTAAAACCCCATAAGCCCATAAAAAATTAAATATTATTTCAAAATATATAAATACTTTCGCTATAAAATAAATAAATAATGACGAAGAAGTAAAAATCGTTTTTTATAAAATAAGATGATTCGATAGTCCCTTATAACATTTCTGTATGAAATTCAAAGGGATTTATCATAATGAAGTGAAATTACCTTGACATAATTTCTAAATAAGGTAATAACAGTTGTTTTAGAGACAACATTCAGCTACTTTTTCAATATCAATATTATATAAATGTACTCAACTTATAATAATATAAAGCTGAAAACTTTTCTTGTTTGAACGCTCTTAATATGTCAGCAACTGCTGTACCGATTGCAAAAGAGTATTATTCTTCATTCATTATTTTTAATAACCAATACAATAATTTATCAAGCAATTAAGCAATAAAATAAAACATATTATATGTATGCCTGATCTAGATATTGACTCTTATATCCACTTCAAGGAATATAATGTGCATTTTACAAATAAAATCTTAAATAACCGTTCCAGAATAATAACAGTGAACCTACATTCTTTTCAAATATTTTTTGGGAACTATATTTTCTATCACCAAAATTTATATTTGTCATCAAGTTGTATCACCTAATAAATAGATCTATCACCACGAAATATTTTCGTTCTCAGATAAACAAAAATTGTTCCCAGGTATGAATTATCAAATTAATGTTAATATATGTGTAAAATAAGAGATCGATAACCAATAAAATTATATTGCATTACATGAATATAAACTTCGTTCTTATAATAACAGTTTTGTTACTTAAATAATAGCTCTGTGCTCAGAATGGTAGATCTGTCACCAAATAAATCGATTATCGATCCCTGACTGCGACTCCTTTTTATTTGATATTTTGTCACCAATACATTAGTAACATTTTATTTCGTTCATATATTAAATTAATAGTATTCGTTACCAATTTAATACATCAATTTATAATTTTAATGAAAAAATGATCAAAGGGGCGGAGACAAATTGGCGCGCTTTAAAAATTAAGAATAAATATTGATTATTTTAACTTTAATTAAGTTTTTTATCTACTATTCTGCTAGCCATAAGTTAGCTTTTTTAAACCAGCGCTGATTGTTCAGTGGTAATTATTTTAAACAATAAATATTGATTATTTTGACTTTAATTGTTTTATTTACTACTCTGCTAAATTTAAATATAATTTATACTACCAGTGGAAATTTAGAACCTTGGGAGTCTAGTTAAGTAGCAGAATCTTTTGGTTGAAACGATGACGACAACCCTAATCTTTTATTTGAACTAAATGCAATTTTCTAGTAACATAATATGATTTATTGGTGATCTCTTTAAATTAGTTTGCTTAAATACTTATTAGGACACACCTATTATAATACATACAAAAACATTTATTTGGTACTAGACCTTATATTTCAGGATTTTAGGTGATTTATTGTGGAACTGATTTTGCATTGTTTGGTGACTACATTTTGGTGACAGATCTACTATTTTGAGGACAAACCCTATTATTTAAGAAACACAAAACTAATTAAATTGGTGATAGCTTAAATGATACCCATATTTTTTTCTGTACTGGCTTATATATCAGACTAAATGCATCAATGAGCACAACGCAAGCATCGTTATATAAATGGGTCCCAATTTGATAATCACGATTCCGTTTCAGATAATATCAAACGACCCCTGTATCCACGAGTGATTTGGTTCAATAAATTCTGGAACAAACATGCGCAAAACATCAACAATTTCAGATACGAACTTGACGGGTGAGAAATTAATGAAGACCCCCCGGATTTATTAGGGTCCCGACTAATCGCTGGGTTGAGCTGAACGCCAAGCCTGAAATACACTTACCTCGATTTTTCGTTACAGGTATCGAAATGTACGAATATTGCGTCTTCCAATCCCTTTCAGTTCCAATCGTGTAGATGAGGCAAGTGAATTTCTAAATTACTCTATATTTTTCACTTTACCGTAGTTTTTATCTTGAGTGGTTTTTACTTACACTTAACGTACTGGTAGAGTTGATTGGATGTTGATCTTAAATTATATAACAGTAGATATTATATTCAAAGCATTTATTTTACATGTAGTTCAACAAGACGTAATAATATCTCTATTATATGGCCGATTATGGTCATTCATGTAATCTTGAAGATCGTCATAATTGCAACTCAGTTGAAATTAAAACCATTTTGGTTTTCATACAACAGTTTAAAGTGGCTTTTAAATATTCCAAAGGTTGACATTATCTGACCTGGAGGTATTTATAGACATTCATAATTTCGTCTGAAAACTCTGATATTAGTTATTTAATATAATCCAATAATAGAATTTCAAATTCAAACACCAATATTGTACCTCATGCAGCATTACACAAATCCATTGAATATTTAACCACATGGAATTTATAACGTCGTTTTCATTAGCAAATACTAATAAAATTATATACTATTGTCAATATGACTTGTTATTAATGGACATATTTGCATTATAATATTTATTAAATGCTAAAATTATATTGGACAAAATGTTATAAGAGCTTCGGCTTCCATCTCATAAATTACTCTCTTTAGAAATGAGTAATAAAATGTAATAATGCTTAAATATTGAGCTTTTGCCTATTCTTATTCGAACAACTTTCATGGTAATTTAATAATGTAATATTTGTAAGCAGCTATAAAAAATTTACAGGTTAGGTACATACATAAAAAAATCTATTTGGTAGTATTGACATAATAATTTATAGTAAATAATGACAAATCATAAAGGAAATGACATACCAATAATCTGTGCCAATAATACAATAAATATGGCAGCATAATCGAAGATACCAAATAGTTACTTCTTACGTAAGTATAATAATATAAAGTGACTACAAGAAAAGATTTACTTTTCCAGTAGCCACTTGAATAAATTTCCTAATAGAATTACAACTCTTACATCAGTAAAATGTACAAGTTTCTATATTTATAAATCTATTTATCAGCACAAATTATTGCTGTATTGGTCGCATTAACAAGTTTATTGCCGTAACAACCTTTCTGTAAAGCTATGTATCTCAATTTGAATAGTCTGAACTAACCATAGAAATCTAAATAACAAGACACTAGAAGTCGTAAGCGTGCGTGACCTTGTCGCCACTCAGGTGATTTTCACATCACCAGTGCATTCGTCACTGTTCAGTTGCTCTGGAGACGTATGAGTGTATACATGGTGTGTTTCAGCAATTCCCATTGCGGAAATTCTTCCACAAGTTGTAATTATACTTATAAAGGAATAATATTTCATCGGAAAATATTTTTTTTTAGAAATAATGCCGTTTTTCCTTAAAATTATAGAATATTTACAAGTATTACGAGTGTCACCATAGTAATCGAAATAACAATGAATGACACAGTCGACCATTCTTATTATCACGTTTGTTCGTATTGGAGCAAAAAGTCTCATATACTTAGGGATGTTATTCTAAAATAAACCGTAAATTCGTGCGTTAGGATACATTTTCAAAAGCTTAATTTAAAAGTTAAGTTAGTTTTCACTAAAATCAAGCTGTCCAATAAAAGGCATAGTTTACTTGTGTGTACTGTTTAGCTTTCGGTTTGAATGTGTTGATTTTGGCGACAGCGGTTTTCATACGAATTATGACATTATAGCACTTCTATGTGTCTTGTTATTTAGATTTCTATGGAACTAACTTTGAATACTAAATAGACGCTTTTAGTTCCAGGTTCTACTTTATCTGTCTGGAAGCCTGGATCCTCGGCGTATACAATTTTAAATAGCGTTATGAAGTTTTCCCAAGATTTATGAGAAAATTAATTAAGTAACAAATTAGAAAGTACGCGTTGAACCATTATCTTCATTGACTGTTTGTATATCTTTATTACGGTTACCTATCTTAATCTCGAATTTTAATATTCCGAATATCATAATCCAGAAAACGTTTGGACATTTTTTCATAACCCCGAATTTTAAAATTTCGAAGTTTTGTTTGCCATATAATCGCAACTCCGAATTTCATTTGCCCATTTCTTTATTTGTACGACGTTTTACAATCCAGGCGAATGAGTTCCAGACATACGAAATCTAAATGCACAAAATCCAGATGACCGTAATCCATATGCACGAAAGCCAGATTTTTAAAACACAAATTTTTGAAAGACAGTTAATTGATATCCAGACAAACAATGTCCAGATTTTTGAAATTCAAATAAATGATATCCAGCAAAACGTAATCCTTCCAGGGGGACGCAGCACGTACCTAACCTAACCTTCTGATTTCTGAATAGATTTTAACACTTAAACCTTTCTGTAATGGGCAAGAAAAACAATAGCGAGTCGGTTCTGGCACTCGCCGGCCGCTGCCGCGGCACGCTCGCTTCGCTCGCTCGGCTCGTGCATGGGGGGTCACAGTTCAAACCTAACCTAACCTACTGAGTCGAATTTCACACTTAAACCTTTCTGTAATGGGCAAGTAAAACAATAGCGAGTCGGTTCTGGCACTCGCCGGCCGCTGCCGCGGCACGCTCGCTTCGCTCGCTCGGCTCGTGCATGGGGGGTCACAGTTCAAACCTAACCTAACCTACTGAGTCGAATTTGACACTTAAACTTTTCTGTAATGGGCAAGTAAAACAATAGCGAGTCGGTTCTGGCACTCGCCGGCCGCTGCCGCGGCACGCTCGCTTCGCTCGCTCGGCTCGTGCATGGGGGGTCACAGTTCGAACCTAACCTAACCTACTGAGTCGAATTTAATACTTAAACCTTTCTGTAATAGGCAAGTAAAACAATAGCGAGTCAGTTCTAGCGTGTGGGGTCGTAGTTCAAACCTAACCTACTGAGTCGATTTTGACACTAAAACCGGTCTGTAATGGACAAGTAAAACAATAAATTTACTTACTGACAATGATAAACATTGTCAGTAAGTAAATTTATTGTTTTTCAGTCGATAGTAAAGGTATAATCACGATTGTATGGAAATCAAATAAAAAGATTATGAAAATCTGGCAATAGTTTATCTGTTATACGATTATATGGGAATCAAATAAAAAGATTATGAAAATTTGGCAATAGTTTATTTGGAAAATGGTACGATGGGAAACAAAAAAAAGTATTCTGAGAATCTGGTAAAATGAGATCTGTATTATGAGAATACGGGAAACAAAAAAATACTTTTTTAAAATCTGGTTTTGATGCATCTGGAAATTGATTCATCTGGGAAATTAAAAAAGGAATTTTAAAAATTTGTCATTCATTACATCTGTCTTTTAAAAGTTCTAACAACCGTTTTCGGGGTTTTAAGATTCGGGTAATAGAAATTCGAGTTTTTAATAGGTTACCCTTTATTACAGTCCTTTTTACCGTTTCGCTTAAATGATATAATATTTATGCTTTCTTTGTAGTATATAGTTAAGTATAGACTTTTTTATGAGAATTCTTCTAACTAAACATTTATTTATTTACAAGGAATAAAGCAAAAACACAGTCAATGGACCATCATGTCGTCAAATACCTAGTTCCCAATTAAAGCCTCAATTTATTATTTGTAGTTTCCTTTTATTTCTACTGTCATGGAATAATTTGATTAACCTATTTTATCAGAAACTTGAAACTTCAATTATTTGTTTTACATTGAATTAATTTCGGGTTAGAACAGTCGAATGTTTACGAGGTTTAGAATTTAGGTCAAGCGTGAACTCGTAAGGGAACAAATCCGGTATGGTACGGAAAACAACATATTTGAATCAATTTACATGAAAACCTTTGTTCATACAATTATTTGGACATAAACAATGCCAACTGTTTTTATTGAATGAAATACATGGTTCCGATTGTATAAAAAAATATGAGACTAACTGACGATGTTTTTTTTTTTAATTAGAAATTTTATTTTTTTGTTTGATACGATTTAACTCGAAAACTACTTGACGGATTTTTTATATTATTTTTGTATGGAATTTTCGGAATATTAGATAAATACATAAGTCACAGAGGAACGCTAGTCATTCATTTACACCACTCCGAGGATTCTATACTCATCTTTTACCATCACAAAGCTCCAGCTGGGGGCAAATCATCTGCGACTCCTTCAGTGTTGCTAGTAAGCAGTGCGGCGTGGTGCCACGTGTTGCGGCGTGTTCTCAAGTCATGAAAAGTATTTTTGATGGAAGTCAAGAGCTTTATATGTATCTTAATATTTAGAATTAACACAAAACAAATATATTCACAGTATTAAACTTTTGCTACCCTTTTGGACTAAAAAAAGCCTTCAATATTTTTAAGTACCTAACTAGGTATGCATCCAGAAAACTGTTTCAATAACAACTTGCGGTCATTCGATTTGTTTGTCTTCGGAAACCGATCGAACTTAGACCGGGAAACTTCGAGCAAATACTTTTCTTTATATCTCCGAATACTTTTCGAAGTACTTAATATACTTTCGTAGTTGATAAAACTACAGGTTGGTAAGCATCATTATTAAATTCATTTTAAAGTTTTATATTTTTTTTAACTAAATTAATTTTTAAAACTTAAAATATAATTTGCCGTAGCGGTTGTAGAGCTTACCTCCATTTATTATTGAAGTCACGCAAGCTTTGACAAATTTTCGTCAGAGCCTAATCGTGATATTGTGATAGATAATATTGACAAGATATTATATTTTCCAAGGGAGATTAAGTTTTATTTTTTATTCGAAAACTGCTGCATATGAACTGTATAAGGACCGTATCTATTGATTTATAGTTTATACGCCCATGGTTTTTGCCGATGACCCTAAACCATTATATATAACAAAGGCCCTGACGCCTGAAAATGATTGATCAAGGATAACCTCATGATCAAAACATCATTATCTTATATCAGTATTATTCCCAGTGTGGAAAAGTGATGGCGCTAGACGACCTATAATGCTGTCCTTTTTTCGCTGGGAATAATACTGCTTCAAGACATATTGGAACGGGGGCAAACAATGCTCAACTATGATTGGACAAATTATTAAGTCAAATCACGTCTTGTACTAATGAGTAATGACAGGAATTTATCCGTGCCAATATATGGGTCAGATTGGATTAGATGAAAGACCTAGTTCATTGATTGGTACCTAATGTATTATTTTGTTATGTATTATATCGTACTATAAACATAAATCTATAGATTTTAACGATATTTAAAGAAATAATTAAAATAGTAATATGTCAGTTTGTATTCACATCAGCAAGAACTGCTTTTGCTTTGCTGTTTTAAAGAAATGTAGTTTTCAGTTATTGTTAGACAGCCACTTAGAGAGCACGTTAAAAATATTTTACTCGAAATATAAAACAAAAGCACACAATAAATGTATATCATTATTACTTAACTATATTTACTTCAACGTGGAGAGAAAAATATTATCCCTTTTTTTTCAATACGCAATAACACTACTACTATAATGAAATTCGAAATTGGTATTGTAAAATAACTAATCTACTATTACTAACCTTGAATCTAATTGATACCTTTCCGAAACGTATCTTCAAACATTTTTTTTATAAAACCTTTAATAAAAAGGAATATACATATTATATTGAGAAGGCTTTTTTCATTCAGGTATCGAAACTGACTAGGCGCAAATGGAATCATAAACCTCCGACGGACTGACGACAAAATGACAAAATATTAAATGAATTTTCCTTTGTAGGCTTATCCTGTCATAAAATTTGAGCTAGAACATAACTGTATACGATTTTTTTAGTACTTTTAATTTGGACAAACTCTTTTACAGAAATAGGAAATAGGTACAATGTTTTAATAAAATATTTTGAGTTTAAAATCATTTTTGTACCGAGTACGTAATATAAAGTTATTAAATTAATGTTCAAAAAGACCTCTATTTAATTATACTAAGCTTAATACTAAAAATAATGTATATGCATTATGCACTAAAACAATACATACATTGTAAAATATGTATAACACTATAATCTAAACAGTACAGACCTTAGTAGGTACCTACTATGGATTTACTCAAAAAAAAACTCTAGATATAAAATTTGATCTTAATAATCCTTTTATTTTTAAATAATTAGGCCATCATAAAACTTGGAATCCACGAAAAGAAGACGAGGGTTTGATGGTTTGAACATAATATTTAATCATAATTCTGTCGTATACAGTATGATGTAATAGAGTATCCAATATCGAAAATAAATTAAAATAAAATGTCAAACACTTAGATTACAAAATAATAGACAGACAGATAGACGGAGCGTTGCCGAACTAAACCGAATAATTTATCGTCATTTCCATAAAGCTATGTGTGCTGTCATTTCGCCGCTGCACTGTACGTATACGGTGCTTCTGTGTGCGTGTTATGTTACCAGATATTGAAAATTTTCCCAAAATTTTCCCCGACTACGGAAGAAAGAGGGTTATGTTTTTCGAGTGTATCTATGTATAATATTTCTTTGGCACGCCCTGCAATATAAACCGCTGAACCGATTTTAATATATGAGGTGTCATTGCAATCATCTGAATTATTATGGTAGTGGTGTTAGTGACGTTGGCTACATAAATAATTAGCTGTCAGGTTTTAATTTTAATTTTTATATAAATTCTTGTTTATGATAATTTTTTATAATATTGTAAAAATTCTAATGTTACATAAATGATAAATTTTTAATTAAATATATTACATAAAAAAATGTTTCAAAATTACAGTAATTACCTATATTATTTTTTATTTTCAAAATATATGAATACGGATAGCGGTAGTTTTTAGTCGAGAACACGGGACATTTTATTTTTAGAAAGAAAGAAGGAAGAAACTATTTATTCCAATACACACAATAACACAACAATAGCATTGTAAATTATGAATAATAGATTATAGAAAACATAAATTTATTTATGGTTGCTTGCGCTAAAAAAGGAAGCCACTCAGGATACCTGAGGCATAATACCTTAGCACTGATTTTCAGTGACACCTTACAACATCCACATTGTCAACTGCTTTACTGGATAATAAATAAATATAATTCCTGAATAATAATAATTTTGTCATATCCATCACGGAGTTCAAATGAATTAAATCGCGGGCGAAAACGACTCTGAAGTTTTTAAGCTATTTAAAAGTAACAAAAAAAAAAGTATTATGCTTATTAAAATTATCTAATAATGACCAAGAACCTTTATTGCACTATACAAATAATCACATTCACGATCGAAAAATCCAACAGCACTACCCCGAAGATCTTTAAACCATTTTACCGTTATACCTGTGGTTTTTTTAAGTTAAAAAATCATTTATGGGTCAAGGTATACGCTTTTACAATAGAATTCCTCATAATATTAAAGAGTTTAGTAGTTCTAAATTTAAAACTTATATAAAAAATGTAGTAGTTCAGAGAGCGTACCTACTACAGTACCTATTCAGGAATATATGGACGATAAAAACCCATGGAGGGTTGTCGCGTAAAAACCACAGGACAGTTCTTTGGCATGTTATTATAATATATGATGTTACATATGTAAAATTTTAAAACTGACATGATTTAAAAGAGCAACTATGGAGTTTCTTGCCGGTTCTTCTCCGTAGATACTGCTTTCCGAATCGGTGGTAAATTTTAAAATATGTAATGACGTTTCAAAAGTGCTTCTATAAGAAGTCTAATTGAATAAATAAATGTTTGAGTTTGAGTTGAGTTTGAGTTTTACCCATAATAATGGCAAATTCATTTTCAAAATACTGGCAGCATAAGTTGTAGTTTTGTATTCCTTCGTATATGTAAAATTATTATTTGTATACAAAATTATATAAGCCAAATAATCTACAGAAAACCTGTAAAACGATGTTTTATCTTTTTGTTTGTTTTCGGGAACAAATTTTACAGCGTTTTAATATCACAAGACAGCATTTTTTTACTAAAATAGCAAACCCCTTTTGACGTATTGCATGACACTAGAATCGCTATAGCACTGGTGGAGGTTCGTATTCGTTTTTGATTTCGTATTTTCTTTGACAAGGTCGATGGATGATTGTCATGCTCCATCTGCCTTTTATTTTGTAATCTAAGGTCAAACACTATACTTGACTAGATAACTGTGAATATCAGTGACATGGACTTATTGAAAAATTGAGATTTTTCTCTATCAAGGACTCTACTATTAGTACTAAGCTTATTGATTAGTACGAGTAAGAGTACGAGATCCCACAGCAGGATACATAGTTTTTTTGCTAAAACCAAAATATTATATCATCACTACATACCTAGTATAAAACAAAGTCGCTTCCTCTGTCCCTATGTCCCTTTGTCCCTTTGTACGCTTAAATCTTTGAAACTACGCAACGGATTTTGATGCGGTTTTTTTTAATAGATAGAGTGATTCAAGAGGAAAGTTTATATGTATAATAACACCCATTAAATAGTGGAGAAGTACTGTTATTTTTGAGGTTTCCAATGTGATGTCGTAAAAAATTACATTTTTTCCGCTTACATTGCAAACGCAGGCTGAACCCTACGAGTTTTATCAAAATAATGTACTAAGTATTATACACATTGAAAAGGTCTACAGAAAAGTCCGCGATGGTATATGTCTATCTCTTATGGATAACCCACAATAACTTTTTTTTGTTATTTACTTTTTACGACAAATAATGGCTAATTTTCGAAGCGATTTTAACCAATACAGCATTAATCCTTAACCAATTAAATACCTTGAATACATTGTTCATTTAATATAGATCTATATGGCCCTTTACACCGTATGATTTAAGTGAATATATTCGAAGATATTACAGATTTAAAAATTGCGGGACGTAGCGTTTGCGGCGGTACCGGCCGGCCGCCCGGCTATACATATATTTTATACCCTTGCGAAGCCGGAGCGGGCTGCTATGTTTTTATATACAACGTTCACAGTTTTTCAGTAGTGTATTTAGTATCAGTATTGCACCCGTGCGAAGCCGGGGCGGGTCGCTAGTTTATTTATAATTGTAAAACTCGTAACTGGCGTATTATATCAGCTATTAGTAGATTGTCAATAACTCTGTAACCTGTGAAGTTTTCAAATAAATAAATATAACATACTATGGCTGTAATAGGAACGTGTCAGGATCGGAAATCAACACGATAAGCTCTACTAGTACTATGTCCACTAGAGCGTATCAATTAAGTATCAAAGCCATATTATGTATGGACAGTTGTTGACGCTCCGTGCATGGCACGTGACGGTGCTGATCGGTCATGAATCGATCTCTCATACATTTCAATACAAATAATATTTTGCCTGACACCTTCCTGTTAGAAGAGAATAGAATAGAATAGAATGGAATGCAATGGAATAGAATATTTACTAATTTATAGTAAAAAGCTACACATACACAGAACAAGACACCGTTTACCACGAAAAGGTATAATATTATGGACTCAGCTTTTGGTGAAAACCAAGGCCAATGCTGTCAGTGTTATTTTTCAGTGATAGCCTGCAGTTATACCACAAATGTTATGGTCATAGTCTTATGTTGCAGTCAGTAGATTCCTTTAAGATTATATTCTAGAGCTTTGCAGCGTAGGGCTCTACCGTCTACGCTACGCTAGCGTACTACCGCTGTATGTATGTATGGTAAACAATTTATCATCGTGAGCTAAGCCAACCGAAAGTAAGGCTTACGCAGCACCATTCATTTCGTGTCATTGACGCAAACTGCTTGGATGCAGATAAGCAATAGCATAGCATGCGAAATATTTGCTTTATTTTTGATAATGATGTATGGCTTGGATGTTTTTCTTACACGACTAAGTAACATATTATCTAATATCTATGACGACGTTACTAGTCATTCACTTCATGTTTAAGAACCCAACTGATAATATCCAGATTTGGGATTCGCAATATTTTTTTATTTTATTTATATATGAGACAAGCATTACATACGTAGCGGGCAACTTCTGAAGGTATAAAAGAAATTGCTCTACCAAGAGAGACAATTATATTATTATTCTACACGTATTATATTCTTACTCATATTCTACTGCGGTAGGTATCGCAATGTTTATCATAAATATATAATATGTATGAATATATTTTATAAGACGGTCATAAAATAATTAGAATACAACAATCTCGCTCCGTTTTGCATATCAAAGTCCATACGCGCGGATATACAAAGTCAATTAAAACCGGAATCGTATCGTAAATCAACGTAAAATTACGTTTGAATCGTACCGTAAAATCGTACGTATCGTACCTGTAGTATTTTCCACCGTTAAACTTTTTACTTGACTCGTTTTTAGTGGGAAAGTTCGATTTTATCCACTAGATTTATGCACGAATTGAATGACGCGATTCAGTTATTTTAGAATTGCAACTGATTTTTCGAGTAAAATTGTATGGAGTGTTAATAAGTTTTTTACAGAAAAATGAATAAGCGAAATAATAACGTAATAGCGAAATATTCGAGTTTACGTTTTCCGCTCTCTTTGTAGTAATTGTGAGGTAGAAAAGATTATTTTTTATTAATTATTACATTTACATGTTCTGTCAAAATTTAAAACGCTTCTTAACTTTTTAAGTGGAGTTTTAAAAATCTTATTTTAAGTAGAAGAATAGAATTATTATTTTAATTTAAGGTTGGATATGAAAAAATGACTAAATAATATTATGTTTCATTGGTTAATTTGGTGTTTTTATTTTAAACTTTAAATTGAATAATCTGCTGCTTAATTGCGGACAACATAATTTGCTTTTAATAGTCCGTTTTCTTATGGGCATGCTTGTATGGAAAGGTATACATTTTTGAGTAAAGCAATGCCATTTGGTACGAATGTTGTACTCATCCACCTAAGCCCAAATCGCCCGGTAGCCAGTCATTACTCCCCGGTAGGAGGGAGGGAGGGGGGGTTAAAGAACAGAGCGCCCGGCGCTCCGAAAAAAATTCTGTCGGCTAAATTTGGAGGTTTGAGTCGAGTTTGGTGTCGTTATCAGGTAACTAGATGATGCCCGATTCATTCCCCATACCAGTTTTTTACGGTTCCATAGCAAAATATGTCACAATCCTTAAAATAATAAACTTTTAGTAGTGACAAAATCCAAACAAACCAGTATAGTTTTATATTTTTGTATCAAACTTGGTTTATAAAAAATACTGTCTGAAAGGCCATTCAATGCAGATTATAAAAACATTAACATGTAACATATAATTTATCACTTTAAATGTAAAAAAAAAATATACAAAGTACAGAAACGTTCGACAGTGCAGCGTAGGGGACGGCTAATAGACCCGAAAAACAAGCAATACTAACAAAAAAAAAAAAAACAGCCAAGTGCGAGTCTGACTTACTCATCGAGTGTTTCGTACTTATTTGTCCCATACCATGTTAACTGGTCTGGTAGGACCTGGATATCTGATACTCACAAACTTTCGTCTTTTTAACATTAGTGTGATTTTTAATCATCTTTAAATTATAAATGAAGTCAGGTAACATTGTTAAAAATAAAGATATATAATAATAAAACGTTTTTGTAGTAATAATAATGACAACCACCTCCACAATTACATAATTCGGTACATTTGAGCTGGCGTTTAAAACACTTCAACCTGGAACTGAAAGATTTGACGCACCGACAAAATTATAATTCCTTGACAAATAATACTTAAGAAATGGTTTTCTTGTATCAGGTCCACAAAGAACACACGTTTTGCCCTTATTCCATTCTTTTACCAGATGTTACACGAACTCATATTTAATGCAAGACGCAAATAAACTACATTTGAGGCATGGAAGGCATATCCTAAAGCCACACGAGGGTTTGAAGCACTTTACAGTGGCAAATATGCAGACAGTGAAATTGAAAAGTTTGTGATTACAATGCATGATAGGTAAGGACGGTCACGATATTTTAAAGATATGTACTCTTATCCAGAACTTAACTTTATAAGTATTATAAGTACATGTTTGTATTTCAAATCATAACCCGCTGTGACAGTAAATGAGGATCGCAAACAACTTTTAACATAAAAAGAAGGGAAATCGAAAATTTGCCTCCTACAGAAGCTGCAGCCCTTAAACAACACACCTTAAGGGCAGTTTTACAGGCTGTGGATATTTGGGGGCCTACAAAAAAATCTGAATATTCCTTGCCCATCTGAAATAAAAAGAAAAGAGAATCTTTGAATTAACAAGATGTCGGTGCGTCAAATCTTTCAGTTCCAGGTTGAAGTGTTTTAAACGCCAGCTCAAATGTACCGAATTATGTAATTGTGGAGGTGGTTGTCATTATTATTACTACAAAAACGTTTTATTATTATATATCTTTATTTTTAACAATGTTACCTGACTTCATTTATAATTTAAAGATGATTAAAAATCACACTAATGTTAAAAAGACGAAAGTTTGTGAGTATCAGATATCCAGGTCCTACCAGACCAGTTAACATGGTATGGGACAAATAAGTACGAAACACTCGATGAGTAAGTCAGACTCGCACTTGGCTGTTTTTTTTTTTTTTGTTAGTATTGCTTGTTTTTCGGGTCTATTAGCCGTCCCCTACGCTGCACTGTCGAACGTTTCTGTACTTTGTATATTTTTTTTTTACATTTAAAGTGATAAATTATATGTTACATGTTAATGTTTTTATAATCTGCATTGAATGGCCTTTCAGACAGTATTTTTTATAAACCAAGTTTGATACAAAAATATAAAACTATACTGGTTTGTTTGGATTTTGTCACTACTAAAAGTTTATTATTTTAAGGATTGTGACATATTTTGCTATGGAACCGTAAAAAACTGGTATGGGGAATGAATCGGGCATCATCTAGTTACCTGATAACGACACCAAACTCGACTCAAACCTCCAAATTTAGCCGACAGAATTTTTTTCGGAGCGCCGGGCGCTCTGTTCTTTAACCCCCCCTCCCTCCCTCCTACCGGGGAGTAATGACTGGCTACCGGGCGATTTGGGCTTAGGTGGATGAGTACAACATTCGTACCAAATGGCATTGCTTTACTCAAAAATGTATACCTTTTCCCATAAGAAAACGGACTATAATAAGAAACAATACATGCAGTCTTAAATACTAATTAATTATAACATGACGTATTAATATGTGCCCCTACAAAAGAAAGTAAATTATGGTTTCATTATCAGTCTTTCATCAATATATCCCCTTCTTCATCAAAAATTAATTAGACCATACACTTATAACTACTTTCCTATTCGATTACTATCCCTTCAAATGTTCCACAAAAAATTTAAGTTAGTTTTTTCGTCGCCTGAATTTCCACGTGTGTTTCTTATAGATTGAAAGATAGGATTCATTACGATTCTAATTTAAAAAAGTATTTAAGTCTTCGGCGCTGTGAAAATCGTATAAATTCACATAGCAATTAATCGCGAAGCTCAATTAAGGAATGGAATTAGAGTGCAGCCAGTTTCGCCGATACGATAGAGCAATGAAGACTTTACCAGCGTTGTTTTAATTGATATTGTACGAGTGCCTTTTATTTTATTCGATATCAATAAGTGTTGCGCGTACTTTTGTTTTAACACTTAATTGGTTTATTATACACGAATGAGTTAGAATAATAAAAACAACATTTAGTGACATTTCTCATTGTCTGGTCTAGGTTGTGGAAATGTTTCGAAGACAGAGTAAACAAATGCCTATACAAGAAATTAAATTTAATGAAAATGTATTTCAATAAAACATTGTACAGCAGTCAACGATCCCTCAACAATGCAAGAACTAATTTTAATTCTAACAACAAAAACATACGACCGCAAATTAACATTCCACCCCATAAAAATTACAACAAATGAAATACCACAGCGGTTCCAAAATTCTCTGTCTGGTCTACAACCGTCGCGACTAAGATTGATATCAAACTGTAGTTCCTTCTCCCTTCTGATTTGTTCCCCAAGGAGAATCGCTGACGTAGCTAGGAAAGGGGAGATAAAAAATTGCCTTGCGACTGTGACCGAACAGCTGAGGCCGGTACATGTGCATTGCGAACAATTTGATAAATTATACAGTATACAGTGATGAAATTGCGCTCCAAAAAGAAATTACGGAGAGCAAATTCGTAGTTGTGAATATTGTTTTGTTGGAGTGAATTTTATTTTTCTTCTCTATTGATGGTGACGTTTTTAATATATTTTTTGGTATGACATCTTTATAATTTCAGAAACCGTTCGTAAGGGACATTCCTGCACCGAAATGAAAGTATTGTTTATGTTTAATTTTATGTGATAAATAGATGCATACTAAGTGCCTCATGGAATGTTTAACTTGCTATTCATTTCATCTAAAAGTGATGTTACAGTCTTGGCTAACGATTTACACTTATATCCAATGCCAAAAAATATCTACGCTTTCAACATTATCTTTTCACTATTGACAATCAATAACTCATACAAAATCAGACCGATTCATTCAATAGAAACAGACAAATAATGGAAAAACCGGCAATATCCGAAGGGGTGAAGGTACTGAGGTATTCGTGCTTCCTTTATGAGACTCCCAATTGATTTGCATCGCGAACAAAGCAGGCTCCCGCCGGAATTCTGAGCAATTCACTAAGTCTTGCATTAGGAGTCAAGTGAATTAAATTGCGCTTTGGTTCCGCCTTTAATGAAATTGATGTGAATGCGAGATATTTTATCGCGAACTGTATAAAGGCGAATCAGTTTACTAAGGCAACAAAATCATTACGTAAATTGTAATAAGACTCATAAATATGCAATTTCATATAATACAGTCAGAGAAGTATATAGGTTAGTTGCCAAACTCCTCAGAAATGACTGGACTGAATTTTATGAAATTTTGTATGCAAGTATATTCGGTAGGTCTGTGTCTAAATATAGGTTGCAAACTATTTGTATATTCTAAATGATAAATATCTGTACAATCACAAAACAAGCCACAATCAGCTAGTCAGGGTGTGCTTTATACTTATTTAAGTCAATAACCTTTATATTGGAAATTATTAAATCCAAACCGATAGTACTCATGAGTCATGATAATATGAAAGATAGGCAAGAACAGCACTCATATCTTTATAGAGTGTGTTTAATCTCTCAATCAGAGCTTATCATAATCAGATGACCCCTTTTCTATAAAAATATTTTATTAAAAAGTCAATGTACATTTTTATTGAATTTGTCTGTTTAATCTAGGTATAAAGGTATACTCTTAGATAATATAAGAGTCAATTGTGGCATGATTTTTAAAGTTTATAAGTTTTTAATATTAATAATTATAATATGTACCTATATTATACATAAAGATTTTGAGGTCAAATACCTAGAAAAAGTATGATATTATTTACTTCTTTTTAATAAAAAATTAAACCTTCGCAAATTCCCAGAAATGAAAATACAGTTGAAAGGAAAGCAATGTATACAACATTAATAAAAACATTTTGGCATTCTGTACACATTTCTTTAAAAGGCGTACTAGGGTGATACCCCCAATTTGTATGTCTGTGAAACACGTCACGAAGTATAATAAGGGTCGCGCGGATTTTGCTGTCTAAAACATTCTTAGACAGTAAACAACGTTTGACTTTGGAAGAACGTAAGGGCAAAGAATACCAATTATTATAAAAAAAAAAACTATTCCTCCCTATATGTGTAGAAATTTAAAGTTTTGAGCGAATTTAAGAGGTTATGGAAAAGCATATAATATCTACTAAAGAGTAGAAGTCTCCTTACTAGCTATATTGTTTATCTGCTTTAATAAGCAGCTATCTAACTCATAATTTACGAATAAAAATCTATGAATATAATTGCGAAGCTACTTCATATTAAGTATAGAAAAAGAGATATCTCATATCAGCGACGCGTATGTCCAAACTATACATAGCCAGAACGCAACCATAGGAAACTGCTCGTGTATACTTTGTAATGCTGTTTTTAAGTTTGTTATTACAATATATACACGAATTTTGCGTACTGATCGTGTATACTTTGTAACGCGGATGCTTGCTTCTTCGTTCCAAACTATACACGATCAGTACGCAAAATATGTATAACTAAATATAGCTACTACACCACTTACGCTTGAGCGAAATAATAATAAATATATAGGCAATCAAAGACTTGTACAGCTATATCTATCTACTTTTATTCTTCTTGATTGATTCAGTAAAATATGGAATAAAAATATTATTAGGTAAGCTTAGAAAAATAAATAGGTAACAGATATAAGGGTTACTTATGGGTTAGGTTAGGTTCGTGTTTTTTTTAACTACACAAAAATAGAAGCCCCGCGAAGCGGGGCTCCGTCGCCTCGCAACCGTCTTCTTCTGGACTTATCAGATTCTTACATTTTAGCACTATTGTCAATTGTAAGTCGTGCAGTATAGTCGGGAACGAAGACACAAGCATCATCGATACAAAAAATATACGATCAGTACGCAACATTATATACACAATACACATGCATTTTAATAATAGATTTCAAAACAGCAATACAATAATATAAACGCGAGCAATGGAAAGACGCCGCGCTTACTCTGAAACATACACGATTAGTCCGCATGCGTACTGGCGCTGTATATTTTGGAGCGCTATTCTTACTTACTTCACTACAAAATATACGCGAGTATTTGCGTACTGCTGTTGTATAGATTGGAACAACTTTGTAAAAAAGTTATTTCCAAACTATACGTGATTAGTTTCACACCGTTGCGTACTGGCCTTGTATAGTTTGGAAAGACGCATCAGGGACTAAATTAAATGTAGATGTGCCAACGAATATTATCGATAAAAAGAACGAGACATACAACGAATAAAAAAGCACTACAAAAATACATTTCATCACATAAATGACAGATATTGGAATAAAGTGACAAAAATTATTTTGACTGAATTAACTTCATGTCTAAAATTATACTGCCCATTTTTAATTAAAAATATACGATATCAAAATAGCCTACTACATTTCTTCAAACATAGACATTTATAAATTCAAGATATACTTAATAATAAAATGAAATTTTCAATTTTCAGTCAAATTATGTAATGTGTTACCTGTTTACGTCGACTATTTTGCTATATCTTACTATTCTTATTTAACGCGAATCGTCTGCAGAAAAATAAAGCCGTCATAAATTTAGCTATTCAACATTCCGAGAGAGAAAACTCGCGACCTTTGGTTTGATAACAAGTAATATAAAGAACACTCTCTGGACCTTATCTTTTATAGACCTCGTCATAAAGCATATCTAAGCCGGATTGGAGATTATGCGAAATTTCAGACAAACCTTATATAAAGGTTTTTATTATTTTAATAAAACATACTAATTACTTTTTGACGAATCTACGTCCGTTAAGAAACATTTTTGCAGAATTAAACAATTGTTCTATAAAGTAACTTTGAACATAATACAGTCAGCGGAATTTATTCTGAACTATTTGATAAGTTGTAATATTATCACCATAAATTTTCTTTATTACATAGCGTGTCTTGGTAATAAAGGCCAAATTACATAATATTATTTCTATTAATCAACTTAAACGCCATACGCATAGTTGTTACATATCTTCAAACTTTGAAAATTCACTATAAATAATAGTTTAATATCCAAGTTTGGTACATTTCAAATGGTTTATGAAATGCCCACCTATATATAGTGATGAATATCTATTTGATCCTATAGAAATCTTATTGAGAGAGAAATTGTTATTGATATTAGGGCAGTTTTAGACACAAAATAGATGACTAGTTATTGTCTTGAAAATCTTTGAACCTTGTCAAATCCGTCTGCCCACGATCCCCTGCAAAACTCACTGTGAATAATCAAAATGTTTAAATATTTATTACACTATGAACTATTTAAATCTGAATCTATACTAATATTATAAAGCTGAACAGTTTATTTGTTTGAACGCGCTAATCTCAGGAACTATCCTACTACCTAGCCCATTTATCGAGGAAGGCTATATAGGATATATCATCACGCTAAAACCATTAGGAGCGGAACCACGAGGGTGAAACCGCGGAGCGCAGCTAGTTAAAAAATAAATGTATTTTTCTGTTGTTCTTTAAGATAACAAAACTTTGACGCTATAATCAATAAAAGTATTACAATAGCCATAAAATCACTTCCTTAAAACATGTTACTGACTTCATTTAAAGTTCTGAAACAGAATTTCACTACATGCAGCTTAAACTTTGCAAAACACTTCTCTCAGGCTTACAATATGTAGTGAAAATTTCATTTTGCGCTCAACAGAAGTTACACTTTCCGAATTAAGGAAATGTTTGGAACCAAATACAAAATCTTATTAAAATATGAATGTTTAGATTGTGGCGATGTTAATTGTCATGCCAGCTCATAAATTTGCATGTATTTTTTATTGTTCTATCTACACAATTATAGTACGAATAGATTCTTATGACTAAAAAAAACTCTTAGGTGAATGAATGAGAATGTATTTTAAGGAAAACCTCACAAGTCTAAGTTTAACAATACATCACAGATCACACTATAAATGGTAAACTAAATCCGGAAGTTGCTGACGTAATTCTATAAATATTTTAATTGACATTGGCCTTTGGAAGCTCTGGAGAGACAACTTCCCAAAATGGAATGAAATAAAACTTCTTTCTTCTTCTAAAATTATTTAATTCTCACTATATAATCTTATAAATGAGAAATTATGTTTGTTTGCCTTTCTTGTACATATCAATGGAGCTATTTTGTTTGGAGTCTGGAGATAGTAAAGAGGCTCTCTAGCCTGATAGAGCGATACAGGTTGAATTTTTCATCAAGCGAGCTAAGCCGCGGCCGCGGGTAAGAAACTAACCTACCAAAAACAACGATTTTATATAATTTGACATTTAAATATCATACATTAAATATAACATAGCTTTATTCCGTAACCTACTTATTGAAATTCAGTTGAAACAACTCGCTCGCTTATTATATTCAAACCGCGTGTTATTTTAACGTTGGTCTAGAGAACTCACGGCAAGTGTGTTTTGGTTTTGACTGAGAACTTGTTATTTGTGTTTAACGAAATTGTACGGGAACAAAACGTGGTGAATTATTAACAGAACACAGCGTGCATACTGGTGCCGTGCATATTTAGAAGTCAACGCCGCGTTTTGCTTAAATACAAAAAAATCGGGTGAAACGTTTAAGGCGTTACCCGGCAATTTCGACTATGTTCAACCTCTATAAAGTCTGGTACAACATAAAGCACAATACCGAAAAAAATATATAAAATAGGATGGTCTTTGATCTTTAATTGCTCGCGAGGACTTTTTTCCAAAGTTAATAGATTTCTAGAAAAAAAATGTGCCGTGGTCATCGATTTTTCCGCAAATACTCTATAAACTTCGTAACCTGCTGACTTAGAGCTCTGAAAATTTTATGTTTAATAAATTATCAGTTACACAACAATCCCTGACGAGGATTTTTTGTTTCCCTGATTGGTATCTTTTTAAATACAAAATGCGAGGAAAAAAGAAGGTGCAGCGGGAGAGGTTTGAGATCCGTCAAGTATGGTCAAGGTTATTAGCGCATGTATAAGCCTTAACGTTGTTTGTGGGTAATAATCACTACATAGTATAAAACAAAGTCGATTTCTCTGTCCCTATGTATGTTTAAATCTTTAAAACTACGCAACGAATGTTGATGCGGTTTTTTTTAATAGATAGAGTGATTCAAGAGGAAGGTTTTAGTATATAATTTATTATGTTTTAGACAAAGCGGGCGAAGCCGCGGGCGGAAAGCTAGTATAATTATAATTTGTACATTATGGTGAATCACTTAATAATAATAAAATATAAAAATTGATTTGATACGGTATCGCAATTACTTCATGAAATTAAAGGATCTCTAGAGTTTTAAGTTTCTGATGACGATGATGATCATGATGAAGTATCGTATATATTTAATTTCATTATTAAAAAAGCTCGATTAGTCTGGTTTGCACTGATATTTATCGCTGTTGTCTAATTTAAATCAGGACTATTCGTACTACCTACTACAGATTTTTAACTCTTCATAGAAAAGTTTGATCACGGGCTGTAATTTAATAAACGAATATTATTATATTGTCTTATGATACATCTTAGTTGTTGCTATTACAATCACATCACATCAGACACACGATAGATAGTATATATATTACAATATTCAATTTGTTAATAATTATTGACATTGTATTTTAATAAGTCCAATACAATCCTCGTATACGTAAACCATCAATAGCTATAAATTCCTAACATTCCTAGGCCCTTGATATTATTAAAATCAGGGTTTAATTAATATTCAACTAATTAAGGTCCAATTGGATATTGCTATGTGCTTATTAAATAAATAAAAAAATTAAAAAAATAGTCTCAGTTGCAATTGTGTGTGAAAAAGTGACTATTTGTATGTCAATAAATTGTTTTATCTTATATTTTTGAAATATTGAAATAACAAATATTAAATTCATATGAATTGGAGGAAACATATCCAAATAACGACATAATTCACAAAATATCGTATTCTAATTGGAAATAATATTTAATGATTCTACATTGTGAATATTACTTGAAGTAACTTACTAGCACAGAACTATATCGAGATAGTTCTGTGCTTACTAGGGTAAACGCAGCTATCAACGACCCATCGAAAATCTGAAGGTATTACCGACCTATAAAAGTAATTCGAAATTTAAACGTTCCCAGAACTATTATAGCTATAGGTAGGCAAAGTTATACACGAATGTATTACTTGAGCATCGTATACTTTTACGTTAGTGTGAATAACTGTGCAAAAAAGAGTTAAAATACGTAAGTTGCTGCGGGGTAGCGTGGACGCAGGACGTTTCGTACTGTTCCGTTGTTCCTTCGGGTAAGTACTGTGATTTATCTTTTTAAGACATTTACAAACAAATGACATCTATACTTTAATTTATATTACTAAATGTCAATGCATTTAAGTGTCAACTTTTCATTTCTTACAACATTTTATTGATAAAAAGTAATTTGAAACGATAAAACTTAAAATAAAAATGGGACGGTGTTAGCTTCACCAGTTTAAGTCGTGGCAGGTATCAACGACCCATAAGTCGGCAATGGCAGCAACGTAACTTTTTGTTTTAAATTTCTTTTATGTTATTGTATCACACTAACACAAGTGGTTTTATGGACCAGTTTAAATCTAAGCTATGAGTCTTCATAAAAATCTATTAGCGACTAAACTTTTTTGTCTAGTGTTTATTTTTTAGCGTTGTCAATTTATACAAAGTTATGATATTTTTCGAGGATCGGTATCGAATAGTTACAGTAGTAAATCATTGTTTTTTTGTTTAAACAATATGCATTTGTTCATATTTTGTATGACATTAATCAATTATAATCTATTTTATAGTCTGATGGTCAAATGAATTAAAATAACCATTTTTTTATGGGTCGGTAATACAATTTAGGTTTATACTTACATACTTTATTACCGACCCATGTGGGTCGGCAATAGCAACTATAGGAAGCTATTACCGATCGAGATTGTTTAGTTTCTCATCTACTTTTATGACATAATAGGTGCCTATTAAAAATGCTTCTTCATGGTTAAATTAACACAAAACATATAATCATATTTTTTTCCAGAAATATGGAGCCACAAAAGCGGCGAAAAGTATACAGTAAAACACAACTCGCCGAAGCAATCAATCAAATAGCACAAGGAAATACCCTAGAGTTTGAAATCCTTTAATTTAATATATGTACATATATTAATAGTGTTATGTTGATTAATTTAAAAGTTTATAATTATTTAGTTCATTACTAAGAAGTACTCATTTGTTTTATTAAAAATAACTACATATAATAAAAAAATACGAATATATTTGCATTTTTATTTCATTTTATTAAGATCGGTAATCATCATCATCACTAGCTTCTATTACATTCCATTGCTGGAAAAAGGCCTCCTCTCACGTACGATCGGGAATAGCTGCATAAAAATCGTTAATAGCTTCACAGCCGTTTTTATGGGTCGGTAATTCCAACAATCGACTAAGTCACATTGTAAATTATTTTTTACAAGATAATCCTTTATTTGAATGTATTTGATTCAATAAAAACATTTTTTATACATAACACTAGCATATAAAATGAAACTATAAATCTTTAGAAGAACCAGTATACTTAAAAAATATGGTTGATTTTAAAATTGCCTTAGAGGGGTCGTTAATACCTGCGTTTACCTTAGTACCTACTGGTGGTTACAGACATTGTCGGTTGACTAAAGGATGAATATCCCTTCTTGAAAAATATCACAGATGCCTTTATTAACATTACACTATTTACAAATAATATAAATAATATATTGATATATATCATAAGTAACTAACTATTTATTTATTTATTTATTTATTTATGCTTTATTGTACATACATACCAGGACAAACAAACTTAGACTATAATTTTATACAATAATAACACACGGGCACATATGCACGAAAAGGCGGCCTTATTGCTCAAGAGCAATCTCTTCCAGGCAACCCTGATTGTAAGGAATGTTGAACGAGTACGCGTTGGCGCAAATTCAATGTCTAAATTGATACATTGTACAAATAACTAATTTGTATACAATACAAAAACAAGAAATATAATATAATAGAAACAAAAATAAATAAATAAATAAAATAAATATATATATATATATATATATATATATATATATTATATATATATATATATATATATATATATATATATATATATATATATATATATATAAGTAATACATCTACTAATATAATATTAAAGTATTATATTTAAAAATAAATGTATACAGATAACATAAGACATATAATAAATATATATAAATACATATACTAAATATACCAAATAACACACAAAATATTATAATATAATAAATGATGTCTCATACATAAATATCAAGAGATATAAATTAAATATAGCAACACAATATTATAATGATAAGAAATGGTTTTTAATCAGAGCTTTAAAACTACTAATATTTTTCGCCCGCCTGATGGATTCAGGCAGAGCGTTCCAAAGATGAATAGCACGAACAGTAAATGAGGAGCCGTAGAAATTTGAGCGATGAACCGGTGTAGAGAGAGTTAGAAGATTGGAAGAGCGAAGAGAGATTGAGCTATTTTCACTAACATAACTAAACTGATTTTTAAGATAAACAGGTGTTTTAGGGTCAAACAGAACACAGTACAGAAGCTGAAGTATGTGGGCGTCCCGGCGAAGACGGATAGGGAGCCAGTTAAGTTTTTTGCGATATTCCGAGACATGGTCAAATTTACGCAATCCGAAAATAAATCTAATGCAGAAATTTTGCAGCCTCTCAAGGATGTCTAACTGGTACTCAAAAAGATCAGGGAATGAGGAATCGGCGTAGTCAAGGAAGGGAAGCAGAAGGGATTGGGCTAACGCAATTTTTGTGGAGATCGGTAGGAAGTTACGCAAGCGGCGCAATGAAGATGCACCAGCAAAAATTTTCTTGCGAATTTGCATGATGTGCTCCGACCAAGATAAGTTCTGGTCAAGGTACAAACCGAGGCTTTTAACTGTTTTGCTGAAAGGAATGCAAGAACCACACATCCACACAACCACAACATCTGGCAAGCAATCCCATTTAATTTTGCTCATAAGCGGCTTACTGCCAAGTATAATGATTTTAGTTTTTACGGGATTTACCTTTAAGCCATGTTCCTTGCTCCAGTTGACGATGGCTGCGAGATCAGAATTAGTACGGAAAATCGCTTCAGGAAGTTCAGGCAGTGACACGTGCGAATATAGTTGGAAATCGTCTGCGTACATATGATAAGGAGAAGTTATGTTATTGGAGATAGAGTTTATAAATATTGAGAAAAGGAGAGGAGACAACACGCCACCTTGCGGAACCCCGGCATGAACGTTGCTCCAGGAAGAGGAACTATGATATATCAAGAATAAGAATCCTAACCTTACTGTATTTTATACAAAAAAATTACTCCGTATATTAATGCCTAATAGCATTTATCGCCTCCACTCACAACTCAATAAAGTTTAGCCTAATAAATAATATCCTAATTGTTATAATACGACTGCTGTTAAGCAACAGCCAACCGTCAAATTAACTTAATTGCACTTGTAATTGCTCCGAGTCCGAGACGCGCAATAAAAAGAAAATATTGTCATTCTCTCCACCCAAGGATTGTCCGACGCTAGTATTGGAGATGCTCCGAATAAAGTATATTATATGAACGGTATTGAAAACCCCTCCAAACCAATGTGAGCCACATTCCCTTGTAATAGTAACTATAATACCACCAACCTAACTCTAGTGTCGGCGAGCGCTATTGTTACGGGTTTAACGCAATAAATTAAACTAGGAAAGTTGTAAATTTGATTAATAGTGTGGTTACAGCCGATATGTTACTAATTGAGTTAAATTTAATTAGTCTAGCTCAGGTATAAATAAAGTTGTAACATCAGCATTTTATACCGGTAGTAGAAAAAGTACTAAATGTAAAAGAAGTGGAATAATACAACGAATTCTTAGTTCATAATATAATTAATGGCTGAAATACGGACTGTTGAAAATAAAAGAAAATATTATCATTAGCCGGGGAGGCTCTGCAAGATTCTCACCGTGTTAATAGGCTATTCTGAGCCTTTTCCCGGTTTATTCAAGGGGGACATTTTTTATGTTCGTTAGCAGGAGGAATGTGGGCTGGGTATTTATTTGAAAATTTCCAGATGCATATCTACCCTTATAACGTCTAGGAAAGGAGCGTTCATTAATTAAAAGACATGTTGGAACATTTTGAAGACACTCTTACGAAATTAAGAGAACAAAAAATGTGTTAGAATCGCGTATGATAGTAGAAAGTTTCATTGCGGGCTTTTCATCATAAAATCTTGATTATGTATCCTGCGTATGTAAAATAAAATATAAGAACGAGTAAATTCAGTTTTATGAAAATTAATATCATACATTTTAATGAAAGTCTTTACGAGGGGTTTGAATAATGTATATGTAATGAATGTTTTAAATGCACTGTGAAGATTTTAAACATTTGTAGAAAAGCTGCAACTGCAAACTACGGAAAACATGTAAAATAGACAGTCCTGCAACTGATCTCTTTGTGTTCATGCCAATTTTACGATCCCTATAGAATAAGGTAGTTGAAAAAGTAAAGTTAGTAAGTTTGTCCATTAATGTGTCATACTTAAACGCAAACATTTACTTATTCAACTAGACTTCTTTCAGAAGCGCCTGAATGCCTAGAAATTACTACAAGTAGTTTAGAAAGCTGTTCAGTTTCTACAAAGAAAAGATGGCAAGAAACTCTATAATTGCTCTTTAATCCATCAGGCCCCGGAATCACATACACAATACAAAATCTATTGTGTCGCGGTCGGATCTGGCCGTTCGGGGCTCAATGGGTTAAAATGACATTAATTTTCTACAATTTTTCATGTTAAATAATAATGGTTCCAGAAAAACTGTATTTAAGATTATTATTTAATGGTCCTCTGTTCTAGACATACAATTAAAACTGATTTCTTTGCACAATGTTAAAAAAATTCTTGACATAATTTATTACATTGATGATCACATTTCTAGATAGTCCGATTCAAAAAATCACTCTGCTTGGATATCTGGCGAACTATGACAACAAAATAATAACACTTTTAAGGAAATAACTATGTTATGATCTCATACGAATAAGGTATTATAAATAGATGGTGTCACAGAAATGGACGTATGGTTATAAATCAATAAAATGAGGTCTCTACGGGTGCTGTGTCGTTATCAGTCATTTCTCACCTCGATATAACCTCAAATTCACTCTATTTATCTTTCTGTATCAATAATTCACATGGTTATAAATAAACATATGCTTTGTATATAAAAAGTATGATCCTACGTTGCTATTTTATTCGAGACACTCACATATTACAATAATTTAATATTTAGCAACAATACTTATGGCTTCTAATATTGTACCTATAGGTATCTAAAAGCTTTTGAGAACGGATATCCAACTGTTTGAATGGATATTATTAAGGAGAATATAAGGTAGAGTTACATTGTGATCTAACATGGGAAAACTGCAGAGCAGATTTTGATGATACTTGGCACTATGTAGCTTAGCCGTCATTTTAGAACAAACAATAATTTAAATAGTATATTGCTTTTCTATCGTAATAATCACGAACTAAGACGCGACCATTCGCCTATCCAACCGAAATTTTAAATTCCAGACAGCAGGTCAAGCGATATCGGGCTACATCTGAAAATGTCCACTTGAAAATCAAATAACACAATGCAGAACGCGATTTGCAAGTCTACGATTTGTATTCTACATGCATATTTGCCAACCACATCAAAAACTTCAAGTTCGACATACATAGAGAATGCCCAGGCAGAAAATGTGATCGAGAAATCCCAGCACTGAATAAAAGATTACGAAATAGTTACTACGTAAACTATAGTCCTAATTTTATCCTTTACTAGCTGTGCTCCGCGGTTTTACCCGCAGTGCTCCGTTTCTGCTGGTCTCAGCGAGATGATAATTATTATATAGCCTTCCTCGATAAATAGGCTATCTAACATCGAATGAATTTTTTAAATCGGACCAGTAGTTCCCGAGATTAGTGCGTTAAAACAAACAAACATACAAACAAACAAACTCTTCAACTTTATAATATTAAGTATAGATTATAAGTCTGAAAATATAATGTTATTAGGTAATCATATATCCCAATACGGATTTATCGTATTCGTCGTGATAATCTTAACTTCTAATAAAGGTGACGTTGAAATAAATCAACACCGCATCTCTGAAACGCCGTACAACCGTATAATACGTAGTTGCATCTTTATTTTTTATTAGTCCAAATACCGTCGAATACTTATTTATTCTGAATCCGTACATCAATTCTCGAATAACGCTCGATAAGATTAAAGGAAATGACTAGAAGCCGAATCACATTATTAAGCCAATAAGGTACATTAGGCATTTAGCCTACATACGTGCTCTCTTAATATCCGGTGGCGCATCTCGATATCCGTAAAGCCGTCTGTCATCATACATACATACATACATACTGTTTGCGGTCCATAATTACCTAACATGTGTTACAGTTGCGTAATATCTTAAGAAGCGATGTGTGATTGCCTTTATTGTGGCAAACGTTATTAGAAAGCTTTGTATCATAATATAGAGACAGATAAGTGTTGTAGAATAATTGATTTTTTTATAATTTTTAATACTAGGTATTTAAGTATTCAACATAGGTATGCGAGACCTCTCGTAAATATGCAGTATTGAGGAGGGGCAATTACTGACCTATTTTATTGAGCGTTTTATAAAATTCGCAGAATAGGTCTACACAGAAAATGTCTTTTAATATTCAAGCTTAGGTATTTGGTGTTCTTAGAATCTAGTCTCATAACATTTGGAATAAACGTATTAGTAATTCAAGCGTCACACATTGTACGAATTGATAAAATCTAACCTTTTATAAGACGATCTTTTGCCAATAAATTTTCAGAGCAGAAGATTCGGCATCTTTACCCTATCTGACCTATTTGAGTAAGCTTTTGTTGTTAAGGCGTTACCCGGCAATTTCGACTATGTTCAACCTCTATAAAGTCTGGTACAACATAAAGCACAATACCGAAAAAAATATATAAAATAGGATGGTCTTTGATCTTTAATTGCTCGCGAGGACTTTTTTCCAAAGTTAATAGATTTCTAGAAAAAAAATGTGCCGTGGTCATCGATTTTTCCGCAAATACTCTATAAACTTCGTAACCTGCTGACTTAGAGCTCTGAAAATTTTATGTTTAATAAATTATCAGTTACACAACAGTTCCTGACGAGGATTTTTTGTTTCACTGATTAGTATCTTTTTAAATACAAAATGCGATGAAAAAAGAAGGTGCAGGGGGAGAGGTTTGAGATCCGTCAAGTATCCTCAAGGTTATTAGCGCATGTAAAAGCCTGAATGCCTGGAATACATAATATAAAAGTTTGGAATATTAAAACAAATGTAAAATATACAGTTCTTCATAGATATTTCATATTTTACTAACATTCACCTCTTTACAAATCAAAAATAAAGCTGTGATTTAACCATGTAAATGGAAACACTGAACCATCGTGGGAATGAGAATAAATCACGTCATATGAAACGGATTTTAAGGTAATACGTAACATAGTATTATATACGTCGGAGAATACACGAATCCAGCCTAAGAGGGTACAAAGTCCAATACCGGACCTTCATAACCGAATATTACGGAAGGGGGTGTAAATTAGGGTCCCAAATACCTCTTTATAGAGATTGCCTGCCTGTCCGTTTTGGGGCCAAGTCACGTAATAATATTGTGGTCGACCTAATCGCCTGAATACCCTGTATTGCTTTAGTATTTACTGTAAGCGTTGAAACTCTCATTTCACATCGTCGAATTTCATAGGGCGTACAAAGTTTGCGAAGCTGGTTTTGTTACACGGTACCTGTCTTTAATATCAGAGGGATTTAGAAGAAATTTGTTTTTGTACTTGCTAAATAGACTTCCATGTTACGCTTTTGTGTACTTCGGAAGTGCTTTTCAAATTTGGGTCAAAATATGTTCACAAAAGACAAAATTATCAATCGAGTTATTGGACGTTTTTACTTTTTCATTATGTCACTCCTATAGGTAGGTATATCGATGTTGAAGAAAATGATAATAAGATAGCAATGGAAATCTACAGAATTGAATATAAGAGCTAGACTCAATTATGACAACCTCTAGACTTCAGACAAGTACAATATTATAATAGAATTTACGAATTAAATATAAACTAGGGCAGCAAAATTATTTAAACTTTTTACTGTGTACAAATTTTTTATCATTGTGATTGTAGGTAAATAAAATTATTCATTGATTACAGTTGTTTTCATTAAAAATCACATAATAACAAATCGCTATTACGTAGTAAATAAAAATTAACTATTTAATAAATTGAAGAACAAAGAACATTCATTAGAAAAATAAAGTGGTTTAATAAAAATACTTCATACCGTCCATTATTAAACCTAGGTAACAGACTACATAGCCAGCTTGAAAAATACATCTAAATGGAAGCACGGTCTGCAATTCCCACACTCATTACATACTTTATCAACTGATACAATACAACAGTTGGAGTGGCGTGTTAAAGAATGATTCACGTATTCACCATTTTCTTAGATTTTCTTCACATGTCTAGTTCTATTTTGTTGGCAGCCCGTTACACCGAAACTCGAAAGTTCGTCGGAGAGGTTTATTATTTTTTTGGTGCAATCTCTTGTCCGTTTTATGTTGAATTGAAATGTGTTTATTTTTTTACTACAATTAGGACATATAAATTATGTCAGTATTGAGACTATTATTTATTCATTTATTTATTTATTCATTAAGTCTATCTTAATTCTATAAACGATTCTTATTATAGCAAAAAGATCAGTAAATCTGTCCAAAAGTATCAAACATTTACTTAGTCTTTTTAAAGTAAATACTTTCATAGAAATTTATCTATATGAATTTTGGTGTACTTATATTATATTTACTATTAGGTACATAAGTAAATGAAAGAAATCACGACTTCAAAATTTAGTCCACAGTTATTACACAATTAATTTGGTAAGAAATAATAAATGCTATAGCCGCATGTAAAAATAATAATGTAAAGTAGTAACGTCACAATCCAAATTACACAGTATTCACAAAAATATACATATTTTATTCGAGAACATGCCATGCGGTGAAAGGTTTTAATTCCAAAAGTAAGGACAAGTAAATTCAAACATTGTAGGTAATATCAAATATGTATTCTCTAAAATACGATTTATTTTATAAGTCATTTGTAGGTGGTAATTTTAGCTTTACTAAAATCACAAAGCCCTTGTATTTGTTCAGAATTATCCTTTGCTTGCTTATTATTGAAATGTTTTATTATAGTCTACAATTTCATTTACATAAATACAGCGATTTAATATTCCACTGTCAATATTTCAGTAGCAAATAATAATGTCTTACTTTGTGATTATAATTTTTTAACTAACGATTTTGAAATAGTTTAATATATTTATTTTGTAATAAAGTTAATGAATAGAACCTATCGATATACTCTACTTTCAACAACATCTTTTATATTGTGTATATTGAAATAGCAACGACTCTACACTTTAGAATCCATACAAGTATTTTTAATTAACTCATAAATATCCAAAAACTGCGAGTACAAATTGCTTTTAATAGATAACAATACAATGGAATTTCTATAACATGCATTACACTACTTCTATACGTTTTTATTTAGACGTAAACTTCAGTCCTTATTCTATGCGAGTCTTAAGTTATAAGTGCCTTGTAGTCGCGAAACACGACTCTAATGAACTGTCTCTAGAAGCATAAAGAAAACTTCTTACTAGCATTTTTCTTTTCCACTTTGAGCGCTGCGAAAAATTTCAAACTTTCGCACAAAAACAAGAAGATAAGTTAACTGGCCGTTAAATATAAAACAACAGACTACAACAATATATTGTTAGATAATTCACTTGTTTTCATTTTAGGTAATGACATTTTATAGTTTATGTAAGCTGATTTTATTTCCTCTGCCTATAATTAAGAACTAAATACATTGACTGTTCCAACATTATGGTTTGTTATTTGATCTACCTACTACAATTAATGTAACATTAATTTTGCTATAAAATCGACTCACACATTACCAACAACACATGGTAAGTATATAGGTATAAATTTTCTCTCTGTATTTTAGATTACTTGAATAATTAAAAGTACCATTCCTTGATCACTTGCATATGCAGGAAATATTAAGTAAAAATAAAACATAACTCTTGTCTCCAAAAATAGTATATTTTTCTGCCATTTCTACATGCTTTCATATTTCATTACAGCATAGTTTTATAGCTTTATTATATTATTCGTTACAATGATCTCAAATACTATTAGTAGTAAGTTATATTAAATAAATGTGCTGCACAACGGTGTAACAGTAAATTCATTCGCGTGTCAGTTGACGAATGGCCTGAGCTGCTGAATGTAGGATTAATGGTAGTGCGGACGTCACGGAACGGATTTCTGTCAAAGCTGTCAGCTACACGTGGAAGATGCTCTCCGCTTATGTTCTCCGAATCAGGATTTACGTAGAAATTATTCTATTTCGATACGCCTTGCAAAAAAGTGTGAGCAATGTCGCGTTTTGCTCCTATTTTTACACTAGGAGATAAGTTTTACGATATCAGAATGTTTCATATAATATTTGAAAGAAATTAACAGAATATTTTATTTGACATGTTAATTTTTACTATATATTTTTATTTTGTGGTATTTTTTACCATTAACAGAAAAAAATCAACATCATAAATCATAATAGATGGATACAAAATGTTTTCACAGATCCTGTTATAAAATCACATTAGTCAATCAAAAACAGCTCAATCATGGAAACAGAAAAGCTATACACATTAGATCTGTAATAAACATGACAACTGAACTAAAACACTAGAATCACCAATAAAAAGGTATAGATAAAAAGTACTAACATCTAATACCTTCTCGTCTAGATAGGTAGGTAT
Organism: Colias behrii; assembly: GCA_029959065.1. Taxonomy (NCBI): domain Eukaryota; kingdom Metazoa; phylum Arthropoda; class Insecta; order Lepidoptera; family Pieridae; genus Colias; species Colias behrii. The sequence goes on from JARWMC010000013.1 coordinate 6,340,322, forward strand.
ATACCGATATATATAATCCTGTTATATAGATCGTCCGGCCACAGCTACCAGTGGTGTCTGAGCGATCATTTATTATATGGCATTCAGATCAGAGATCCATCCATCAACCTCATTGTCCTGAGTGAGGAAGCTGCTCAAGAACACCTTATTAACGAATATAGTTATTGATAATACACTATTTGGGCTGATTGTATGGGGTAGTTTTATATTGTTAGAGATAAGAGGAAACATTAACGAATATAAGATAAGCCCTATATTATTATATTTAAATGAAAAATGTTTTAGAAGTAGTTTAACAATCTTTTTTTATAGTGATATAAAATATATCCTATATTTACTCGTGGAAAAATCTAATTAGGTATTTACTTTACATAAATTGGTAACTACTCGATCCAGCCACACATTTTATGGCCATTTTTTTTACGGGCTCAAAACTAATACAATGTTTTAACTGACACTGTTTGATACATTTCAGAATGATGACCATCAGCCCGCAGCTGCCGCGGATCCGTTGGTGGGATGAAGCAGTGGTGAACTTCCAAGAATGAAAAGAAAACAGTTGGGTATATCCTCCCGCCTCCGGCTTGAATTTCTCAAATTGTAGTTAACCCACTATCCAGTAAAAACAAAAGTGTAGGAACTAATTAAATTCATACTATAAATAGCACTGACTTATATTTTTTAATAAACAGTTTTGAAATCTTAAAACATTATAAACGTAAATTATTAATTTCAGAGACCTCTAGTATCAAATAGAAAAATGATGTTGAATTAAATACTCTTTACCTTTTGGTAGTTTATTGTTCTGTTACTAGATGACGCTATAACGAAACAAAGTTATTCATACTGTTTACAGATGGCAGTGTAAAAACGTTATTAGATAATTTAATTTTTATTTTAATATTTCAAAAAAAATCGTTCAAATCGTAGTTTTTATTAAGTTGTACGTTTATTTTATTTAATTGGGCGATAAAGCAACAAATAAAATGAGTCCTTTTTATTTGAGTTTCACTCGGCTAGCCTTATAACCGCTCATATGCTTTGCGCAAACACAGTTGCAAAAATAAAATACGCTAAATAGCTGCCGAAAAAAATAAAGGTTGCCTACTTTGCTAGTGCTCTGGAACGTGCGCCGCGCGTTCGACCCACCGCTATTAAAACTTAATTTATGACTTCCGCGAGAGGAGTACTTCAAATATATTGACTGTAATCGATTGCTATTGAAATAATACTATACAAAACTGTGTTATTTTTACAATATATGATTACCGTATACCTTAAAAAGTTATGAAATCGTCTAAAGTCTACTAACTTTTAAAGTCGTCTTTATTACATATTTATTACAACGGTCACTAAAATATTACTTTATAACAATAAAACACATGTTAGAGAATAATCTGGTAAGTAAACACGAGTAGAAATCAATAAAATACAACAATTACGGCATATTTTAACACTTCCTTGTAAGACACGTAAGATACAAACTAAGATATTCCCAAAATTCTGTTTGAAAGGTTGGTAGTATTGGGTAGAAATAGACGAATCAATTAGTTGTCTTTGGTTTAAATACGTAAAAATTAGACTCTGAGAGTATGAAATAGAGTTTATAATCAATTGAAATAAGAAAGTCGCTTTGCAACCACAGTTGCTCGAAACAAGATTCTCGATCGTGTTATTGCAAGTGTGGATGCACGTAGCAAAGCAAGGGGTCATTTTTTTTTTCTCAAGCATATGAGCGGATAATGATATTAATATTATTGCCAGAGTATATGAAAAATAATATCTAGTAAAAGCGTATGAAGCTAATAAAATCGTATGGAGGATTCATTTTTTCACGCAGATTCGATAGCAGCCTACCTAATCTACCTACTTTCGCATTTTCCTGGTAGTTTTTAATATTCTTTACCTACTCTAAGTTCAACCTGTGGTTCAACGCATCAAATTTTATTTCACCAAAATGCACATCAAACATAAAACCCTTCCTTCCTTTATTTGCCAACTCAGACATAAATCACATTAAAGTTTTATCACGACAAATCGGCGTCAAAAAAGCAGTTAAATGTCTGTTTAACAGACTACCAAGCTAATTACCTACTCTGAATATCTTGCTAAAACTTATTTCGACATTATGTCATTGAACATTAGTTGCAAATTGCAATCACCCAGAATGCAATGTTAGTAATCAAACGGCGCCGACAAATAAACTAACAAATGTGCAGTCTCCGATACATTTATCTAAATCCGTAAACCAAAAAGGCGATTCTAGTGGCTCCAGTTTAATGGGTTTACATGGGTTTGGAAGAGTTTTGTATTCCCTTTTGCTATTGTTACACAAAACTAGCTGTGCCCGCGGTATCACCTACCGCTATTGACATTTCACATGCTTTAGGTAATCTTTTTTTAATTTAGCCCTTTTGAAATTGATTTTGAAAAAGTGGATAAAGACCATTACTCTTGGACTATTCAACTATTTTTTATTCCAAATTTGATTTAAATAAGTGCTGAGTTTAAACTGAAAATGTACATGAAGGCTTAAAAAATTATTTTTCATTTGGTTGTGTTACTTTACACTTTGAGAAAAACCAAATTTCATGAAAATTCTCTTATCAAGCATAAAAAGTTTATATCCGACAAAAATAACTCTCCCAAAATTAAACAATATTTTACGATACTTACTTACTTATTGAGGCCATTTGTGAAAACAAAAAGCCCACTACAATATTATCGGAATTCTAGATAATCCAGGTAATAAAACTATTTTAACGGATTCAAATTGCGGTTCGAGTCACGGCCGTTTATCAATTACCGTGACCACGATAGCAGCTGTGATCGAGCCGTCTGGACGTGTTAAATAAATAATTAGCCGAGATATCATTACGCAAAATGTTTTCTTTCACTCTGAATTGGTATTTCCTTTACTTAATTGCTGGTTTATTGAGAACGGTAATTACTTACGCGCGTGTTATTGAAACGTTGCTGGTTAAGACGAGTGTTTGCCAGTGTCACTTATCAGAAATTTGATAAAACTGGGATTTTTTTAGCGGAGATTATTTTCTGTGTCGTTCATGATATTTTCCTTCTGTTTTGATGGTAAAATTTTGAAATATTTTACGTTATTTATTTATTTATTTAAATTGAATACACATAACGCCGATCACGATCTTGTTGGGCCAGATAGGTGTTACATTAATTTCAGGAGCAGATCGCAACCCAACAAAATGTGTACAATTATAACAACAATGCGATATAGTTTACAGTTATCAAAATTCAAAAGCTATAGTTGGTTGGTTGTAACGTGTAGCTCTATCAATAAGTACTACCACAGACTAATAATAATATTTGTATACGTAGTATATTATTATTAGTCTGTGATAATATACTACGGTACTACCACAGACTAATAATAATATACTAGGTACCTACTACAATATTTTATTACTTTCTTTTTAAATGTTCCCTGTATTTGTAATTTTTACTTATATATATTTTTTTAATTTTATCTGTAATTGTATCTGACAATTATTCACGCCTGATTATCCTTCAACCATACCAAAAATCTCATCTAGTTTAACAAAAACATTCTTGTAGGTGCCTTGTGTACCTTAAATTAGGTTCAGACGAACCACAAAAGGAAAGAGAGAAACTTATCAATCCTTTTGTTTCAAACTAATTTTTGGGAGAGCTTCTATTATCCCAGGGCCATAGTCCTTTGTTCGATTATCTCGACCTGACACCAATATATCAAGATCGCATTGTTGGAAATAAAAAATAATAAATCGTTTCTCTTATCGCCGTTATAAAACAAACAATTATCTAAATGGTTAATGGACACGTAATGCTGGCTCGCAAACTGGACCACTTTGGTGACAAATGACCAACGTAATACAATTAACAGTATATTTCTATTTGTTATAATAACTTATCTGATAGGGAAAAAGTGGATGTATTCTTATGCGATTTGTTGAACAGTTATGTAGCCGAGCTTTCCAAATTTACACGGAGAGAAAAGTTCCTTGTGTATTAATCTAGTTCATATGAATGAAATTCTTTTGAATCTATAAGTAATGGATTCTGAAACTGACCTATGCAATGCAACCCATGAGTCTTTATTTGTATAGAGAACTTTAAGTTCTGACAAAACTATGAGCTTTTACGAACCTTTGTTACCTACCTTGTTGTATTAAAATAAATACATTGTTTTCATTTTTTTTTAATAAATACAAGCTTAAAATTCCAATTATAAATATTTCACCCTCGTGTGAAAAGCAAACGACAGTCGATTTGTTGTTGTCACTAGTTGATGGTCCATTGGGTTTCATCGAAAAAATTATGTCAATCAGTTTTTAGGTTAAGTGCATCAGTCATGTTCGTTTGATTTTATATCGATGTTTATCACAATTGACAGCCGATTGAACTTTTACTCTCAAATGGTAATTGACTGGTAATTAAATTTAAATCAAAGATTTATGCGCAGTTTACATCCTAGAAACGAATGTAAATACAAATTCTAGAATGATTTATCTTTGAAACATTTAAAATGGTTTTGTGAGCTTTTTGTTCGTTTGCGTCATGCAATGTAATAAGACATATCCGGAGTACATTCATTTGGTCATTAGGCATTGAATTCTTCATATGTGTATAATTTTTGATGAAGTTAAAATGAGATAAAAATATAAAATTATCAGAAGCCAACACGTTTTCTTCTAGTACAAATATTATTTATAACAAAAGCTCCCACTTTAAACATTGTTTAGGAAAATCGTTGCAAATCACATGAAAACTATTATGCAGTACTATGGTATAATACAACAGGATACCTTAGAATGACAAATAGGATGTAGAGCATTAAATATCAGTGATTTTTTTTTTAGAGAAGAAGCAACCTTTTCGTTTAATATAACGTAGATAATATCACGATCAACGTGTAGAAAGGACTCAAGTCGCAAACGCTCTTCAAAAACTACCCACCAGCGACCTTACACATAATCCGAAATATTAACAAGTTTGCCGTGAGGTGACATTAAAAACTTATCTATTATTGAATAGCATTTGATGACCAAGCGGAGCCGTGGCCTTGCAGCACTCCCACTCAACTGACTCACTGTCGCCCACCGTACCATTACCCTGTTATTTGCATTATATTTTTGCATAGAATTACGCCGACCTTTTGATATTGTGTTACACAAACGGCCTCAATAGTTTTAATAACTATATCCCATGACACAATTAGTGGCCGTCGTTCATTGGGTTATGGAGATCCTGTGCTATGCCTGCTACTTTATGTCATCCGGTAGTTAAGTCAACGCACGCGCCGCACTCCAAAATTAACCAATGCGAATGCTGATCACGTCACCCGCTGATGTTGAGATAATAATAACTTAAAAGGAAACGTATCTTCAACCCTATTTCAATGTCATTGATGCTAAATCTTTGAATCGTACAATGGACGTTATAATAACGGCGAGCTTAGTATGCATAGACTTTCGGTCTGCCGAAAATACTATACCTTATAGAATAAGCTCGCTTTATAGCGCTTCAGATAATGTAAAAGATCTTTTATAATCCCATGTCATCAGAGAAACTGGACCATTCTTGAATTAAAAGAGGAGACGTATTTAAGTACTTATTACTTAAATATTCTAAAGATATAAGACAATTTCATAGTCCAACAACAGAGTTTAAATAAACAAATACAATATCCCAAATAATTCATGAAATCCATAAATCATAATTCATAAGCATTATTTGTATTTTATCAACTTTGATGAGCACAATCTTCGTTTCGACTTTACGTTATTTGTAATCTTCGAAATACATTTTTTTCCACTCAATAACTTTCTATGTCTTCTAATCAAGAAAGAATGAATGGTGCCATGAATGAGAGCACTTAAGCCCCTCCCCCGCGGAGGGCAGGTGAGGGACTGAGTCATTCCGTGTCAATGTGAAGCTGTTGAACTTGTAAGAACAAACTTTAAGCTCTTGAGCTATCCGACTCGATAAAATATCGTATAGATGTGTGTCCGGATTGTATACGATTTATAAGCTACATAAATAGACTGAAGTTAATAAAAATGGATGTTGATTATATTTTATTATTAGGTATGTTAAAATGCACTAATATATTTTAAGTAACGTGTCATTAGATTTTTATTTTGATGATTTATGATATTGATAAAATTTTTGGCATTGTACATTTAGACGAAAAATTGTAGGATATATTTAAATATTATTTGCATACTTTAATAATATTATAAGATATTTCACTCTGTATCTCTCATTAAATATTTAATAGAGGTATTGTTGTAACTAGAACAGAAGACCAATCTACTAGAACCAATCACTTTAAAATACTCCAATGAAAACTTTCTCAACTATGACGTATAGGATTTATTATGTAAACCTTTTTAACGAACAAAAGAGAATGCTATAGGTATATAGAGTGCAAAATTTCCCGCAGTTTAAATATCTTAGGCCTCTTCTTCGATTCGGTTACATTTACGATTGTCTTTAAAAATTATCAAGATTTATGCTCCAAACACAAAAAAGTATGGTGAACCGTATAACCATGAGAATATTTCCAGATCTACCTGGTTCAATCGATATTCCCAAGAGATAACATCTACCAATCAAGCGGAGCAATCATGCTTCTCACACTCGCATATCAACTAAAACGAATCATACGATATTATACTTTCACACATATTCGCAGCTTCAAAAACCAATCACCTCGCGTAATAACATCAAATGACGTGCAAATTGAAAACAATAGTACACTTTACGGTATACAATGATATTAGCCACAATGCAAATGCAATCTACGCTCGTCGTACAATCTGTCTCTATTGCGATCGTATTGTTCCCAGCGAGACTGCAACACAATACTCATAAGTGGATCACTTTCAAAGCTCAATATGTCAAGCCTGGCTGATCTATAACTGTCACTCATGCTCTAGGAAGGTGTTATGACGATTCCTCATTCGCACGTCGCCTCGCATCGATGAACATCTGGGTAATTGAAAACATCATCTAGTTTTATGTCAACTTTTACTCGTCATTGTGTTATAATTAGAGATGAACATGGAGGATTTAACACGTACACAAGCTGTTAAAGCCATTAAGCTCTAGGACATCGTTTCAATTGATATAATGTACCATTTCCCGTGCTTAAAATAGCGCGCGTTCCAGCAAGTCGAAGAGGGTAAGCTTGTAACTAACTGTAAAACGCACTAAACGATGTGATTCTTAAAACTAGCACGGATGTAGTGAGGATCGTTCGCATGTCAGCGTTCTTTGAATCCAATGTAGTCCAGTCTGTGGGGAAATGTAAAAGCCTCTGCTCTACAAAAGGTGGCGTAGAAAATGTTTTGAAACAATATTGTTAAGGTATGAAAGGTTAATAAAAATCCAAGTTCTCGACCTTGACGGACCCAGGCGCTAGCCGCCATCTTGAATTAAAGGTGCTAAAATTAGGTATATTTTAAATAACTTCTCAATTGTTTACTAAATCACAAGTGTCTATGAGGGGTTCAAAGAAGACAAAATTACCTACATTTTTTGCATACATGATTATTCTCTAAGTCTTAAAGGTAAAAAGTTACAAGCGACGGAAATAATAATATTTACAGAAATCATATAATTTTAATTTTGTTTAAAAATTGTACAGCTATCATTTTTTAATTCTTTTTGATGGCCCGGGCTGGTTAATGGTGGCTTCTTCATTATTGTCGCTGAAATTTTCTGTTTTATTGTCTGTATTTTTAGTTTCCAACCATGAAATTTCGTCGTCATCACAGTCTTCGTTATCTATCTGAATCTCTACTGCATTTTCACACAGCTGACCACTACAGAATCCACAAACAATAAAGCATTTTAATCCAGCTTTTCTGCAACTACATGCTTTGCTGCATCCTTTTTTACAGTGGCAAGAAATTACACTTAAAAGCGTCTGAGGTGCTGCTTTCTCTGTCGTTGTTATTGGAGTGAGCCTATTGGTGTCATATCTCCAGCCCCAGTCTTCTGGATTTTTTTCAATTCCATACCATTTTTGGACTTGGTGGTATGTCCTAAACGCATGATACCGTGCAGCGTCCTTTGTTGGCGGCAAAGAAGCAAGATTAAATTTACTTTTTATTGATGTCTTTACGAATCGTTCATATCGGATATCTTCTAAGGATTCCTTATCCATGTCCCCTCCGTACAAAGTTACTGGAAAGCGTGCTCCAGCGTCTTCGATTTCTTCTGGTCATGACGACGAAATTTCATGGTTGGAAACTAAAAATACAGACAATGAAACAGAAAATTTCAGCGACGATAATGAAGAAGCCACCATTAACCAGCCCGGGCCATCAAAGAGAATTAAAAAATGATAGCTGTACAATTTTTAAACAAAATTAAAATTATATGATTTCTGTAAATATTATTATTTCCGTCGCTTGTAACTTTTTACCTTTAAGACTTATAGAATAATCATGTATGCAAAAAATGTAGGTAATTTTGTCTTCTTTGAACCCCTCATAGACACTTTTGTGATTTAGTAAACAATTGAGAAGTTATTTAAAATATACCTAATTTTAGCACCTTTAATTCAAGATGGCGGCTAGCGCCTGGGTCCGTCAAGGTCGAGAACTTGGATTTTTATTAACCTTTCATACCTAAACAATATTGTTTCAAAACATTTTCTACGCCACCTTTTGTAGAGCATAAATACCTACTGACTGGATTAATGTATTTTACAATGAACGCGTACAAATTGACTAAATTAGCGAAACAATGATGTATGTATTATATAATTTAGAAACAATCGCCGTTTCTCTGTTTACATTGCAAAGACTCAAATTACTCTATGGTTACATATACTGATATACTTTTTATATACCTTGTATTATCTTAATAGCTTTTTCAATATATGTACATATTATATTCAGTTGGATATCGACATACTTTGTTGTGACTAAAACATCAGTTATGATCGTCTCAAATTAACTTTCGAGATAACGAGTGCGTAACACATGGTCCGAATTGAAAATACTGAAAGCATGTTTTATTTTCAACACAGTTTTCAATTACTTATTAATAACAACTGAACGCTCACTGAACTTATTCTTACGTTTTTTCGTCCGTTAATGATACAGAATTAAAAATGCGTGATAAGTAAGTACAAATAGATAAAATGCAGCAGTTAATCCTTCCTCTACAAAATAAGTATATGCAAAAATGCGGACATCATTCTTTGCAGAAAATGAAGCTTCTAATGAACATGAAATGCTACACCAAGACAGTATTGCTATTATTAGATCTTAACAAGATATCCTTTTAAAAGTTGTGGTTGTGTTACAATAAGCTATCGAAGCTACGTATAAAGCTAACATATTAATATTTCTTTATCTATAAATTCAAGTGTAAAAGTAAAAGATGTTATAATTACTTCCCCGAATTCATACAATTTACATACAGTAGTTGTGATTCGAATCACGTGTTGGCGAACCCGCAAATCAGTGGTACCCCATCCTAAAAAAAAAAAAAAAAAAAAAAAAAAAAAAAAGTTTGGACTCTTTTCCCACTAAAGCGGCCACGCTGAGTCGATAGCACTCACTCCCGAAGCGATAGGATGCACGGTTTCGGAGATGTGCAGATCGATTAACTCTTATCTAATTGATATCCGGTGGGTCATTAGCGTCCCATGGTTCACCTTTTCCTATTAGCTAATTACACCGTCCGGCGTTCTTATCTATTACTCATTGTGCACCTCGCTTATCACTGCTTTTGTATTAAACTTCTTTGTTATGACCTACCTCACTATTCTAACCAAACGATGTATTATTATATTCAAGAAAAAATACGTCTAAAATCCTATAACTATATTTATATATTATCGTACTATATTATCATAATTGTTGCTTTTTTAAAAAGCGATTCGCTTCTGGCACTCGCCGGCCGCTGCCGCGGCACGCTCGCTTTGCTCGCTCGGCTCGTGCGTTGTTTATCAAAGTCTAACCTAACCTAACCTAATTGTTGCTTTTTTAAAAAGCGATTCGCTTCTGGCGTTGTTTATCAAAATCTAACCTAACCTAACCTAACCCAATTATTTTTCCGGGTAATCTGATGTATCGAACTTTGTTACGAGCTACCTCGCTATTCTGAATCATCAATAAAACACATTCATTTTACTGCCATTTTTATTTCCAAAATGTTGTTGCTTATTATCTACTGGTTTGTGTATTTGGCGACCATTTGTCCATTTTGCTATATAAAAATAATTATTGATGAACATTTGAATTGTAGCCTTATCTACTTATAAAATAGGAGCGAAACATCTCATCCACTAAAATATCGTTGTACAGTGTGTTCCCTGTAAATATGCTCGTAAAACTATGCATTGAATATCCCTGAAACTTATATAGCAAATACATTAAGCAATATTCTCCACAAACTGAAGTCCAATCATTCTGAATCCTATCAACATTCCAGTCCCATCTCTTACAATTCCTTTTCAAAAACTGGAGATGATATCGCTCAGGTGTTCGTCCATATGAATCAAAATATTGACCGATGCCATTCGTATCGATATGTACAGCTACCCAGTGTGAACCCGGTTTATCATCCGCATCCAAATTGCATATTATATACGTTGGTACATGGGTATACATAGGCAGTCTATTAGCAGCATAAACATTATTTTCTAGACTGGGATGAATCTTTTTCATATGTTTTTGTAATTCTAGTGTATCCATGATATTACTGTTATTAGCAGATTATTACAGTACCAATCTATTCAATGGTTGTCATAGGAATGTTCAATTATAGTGTTTTGTATAAGATTAAATAGGAAGTTTGTAATGAAATAAAAAATAGTAAATTGCATACAATTTGTTTTATTTAATTTTATAATGTTTCCTTTAGTTACATATACACAAAATGCATTAAGCATAACACATAAATCTAAAATATAACACACATTATAACCTTAACTACTATAGTCTACAGTAACATTTCTATTTTTATCTATTTCAATAATATTATCAAACTCAGCATAAACAATACAGTTAATTGTTTGTGTTAGTGAGGATTCAAATCGTACTTCTAATCTTACACTACCATGCTTTATGAGATTCCAATGAGCTGATGAGTTAGCTGATAAATCAGGAGTTAAATCAAATGCTAAAAGACAGTAGCCTTTGGCATACTGTTCACGAGAGATTGCATTTCCTTCATTAAGAAAGTGAATACCAGTCCCCGAGAATAGAGTATGACAGGTTGATACCTGTTGCGAAGCAATTTGAGATAAGTTTGATGATTCATAGAGTTACTATCGGTTTCGTTTTGTAAATATTTAATCGCATTCTTTTGTGACAGTCACAAAGCAGGTTGATGTCATTTGCGAAGGAACGTGAGATAAGTTTGTTGACTCATAGAGTTACTATCAGTTTCGTTTTGTTAATATTTAATCGCATTCTTTTGTGAGAGTCACAAAGCAGGTTGATGCCATTTGCGAAGGAACGTGAGATAAGTTTGTTGACTCATAGAGTTACAATCAGTTTCATTGTACTTAAGAATTTGCTTTAGATAAGAATGGTGCTATATATGATCGAACAGTTGCAGTCATGCAGTCAGTCTATGGTCGTTGGACCACAGTGGATTGTATACGTCTACCAATACTACGTTTGTGTTGTGTTTTGTGTCATCAATGATCATGGAGGTAAGTGATTATTCTATTGACAAACTTACTTGTATTTCTCTTAACATGTGTGTGTGTGTGTGTCAGACTAAGTGTAAACAAATTGATATTAACGCGATAACTCTGTTGTTGCAGAAATCATTCAACTTCGATGAAAATACCTATAAACTGTGTTACTACTCGCCACTCTCTCCTCAAAACGAAGAAGAGAGTGATGACATCATCGTTAATAACACAGACGATGGCGGAAAAAGGAAATTGCAGTCAATTGATCAATTTTTTGAAGTGGCACCAAAAATAAAAAGGAAGAAGCTGCTATCGTCAACTGTGGCACGAGCTGCTAGAGATGGCGTATCATACATCTCTACAAATTCTGATGACGGAGACCAAGCGATGCATCTCATAAAAATTGAAATGTATGATATGAAGAAACTATCCAAGATTCCAACTAGTGATCACTGGAAGCACGCTACCACGAGGATTAAATATTACGTAAAGAAAAATAAGGATAGCATCTATGACAACACAAACGCCCTCGTATACAATATTACAAAGACAATAGCAGAAAGTGAAAAAGTGAAAAAATACTTTTTTAACAATGATCATTAGTTAATGTTACTATTTTAACAATGATCATTAGTTAATGTGATTCTGTTTTCTTAAATTACTTCCATGTACTCATTAGATTTTACAAAACTTTCCTAATCCTATGCTAGACTATAAATATTGAACATTTTTTAAATTGAGTATCAGTTACTCTACCAACACTTAACTGTTACTTACTGTGCTACATACTTTCTTCTTTATTATAAAGATGGAAAACTTTAGTGAAATGTGCACCAGTGCTTTCTTTTCCGCACCCATTGAAGAGAATATAGAACAATTCAACAGCGAATTCAATCAGGAGCTGCATAAAGTTTGTGATGAAATGGAGAAGCGTGAACTGTTCGATTCATCGTATGATGATGAGTTGTATAATCAATGTTTGATGGTTGAAACAACGTTAATGTAAGTATTAGAAGTACAAACTCAATAAGAAATATTATTGTAGTAATGTTTTATTTTAAGATTTATCTAATAATTTTCTTTTTTTGTTACAGTCAACAACAAGTTGGAAGAGGTATCAAACGAGGTATCACTACAGATGAAAATAAGGTTACCAAGAAAGCAAAATTTGATGAGGGAGCTTCTACATCATCAATTGAAACCAATGACGTGGACAACAATAAGGTGGAATGTGATACATGTCATGTTTATATTAATAAAAGGTATCTAAACAACCATTTAAAAAGTAATACACATAAAAATAATCTTTTAAAATCACATAATTCATTAACAAATGTAACAGTTGTTGAAACCGCTTTTGGTAATCGAATTTTAACATACAGAATTAATAGTAAAACACTTCAATCGGGGCAATATTTTGAAACACCAGAATCGTTTTTAAATTCACTAAAAATCGATATCTTATTTTTGATAAATGAATGTATTCAACAACATACAATTTTAAAAATAAACTTCATATTGCATGCTGATTTCATACAACAAACTAAAGATATTAAAAATACGTTTGATTTTCAAACGTTTAATTACATCATTTGTCAGGGAGATGACTTAAATATTTTTTATTCATCATTAATAGACACTGTAGTCGGTAAAATTTGTCAATTTGAAAAAAAAGATAGTGGTTGGAGTCTTAATCAAATTAAATACATAGATATGAATGTTAACAAATTCAACCCCCTACGTGGTAGTTCATATATCGACCTTCCTCAAGATATTAAATCAAAAAAAGCTGTAATCAATGTTAAAAATAATGATAATATGTGTTTTAAATGGGCATTACTCTCTGGTTTATATCCTGTATGTAAAAGTGTAGATCGGGTAGCATCTTACGCAATTCATGGAAATAAACTAAAATTTACTGGTATTTCTTTTCCGGTTAAAATTGCAGATATATCAAAAGTAGAGAAATTAAACAATATTAGTATTAATGTTTTTGGCCTAGAATATAATAAAGAAAAAAAGTGTAATTCTGTTGTAGGTCCTTTATATTTAACAAAATGTCGTACACCTAATCATATTAACCTACTATATATATCGAATGGTACTAACAATCATTACTGTTATATTAAAAACTTATCGCGATTAGTTAGTTCACAAATATCAAGTCATCATCATGCAGTTTATATATGTGATTCATGTTTACTTCATTTCCCATCAGAGGAAAGACTTAATAACCATCAACAATATGATTGCGCTCACATTTGTACGGAATTACCAAACGGCGAGGATTCCAAATTGAATTGGTTTGGTAAAGCAACCTCAAATAATAAATTAAAATTTGATAAATTCGCGAAAAAGTTGGAAATGCCCTTTGTGGTTTATGCAGACTTTGAGGCATTTTTGAACCCGATAGAATCATGTAGTAACGATCCATCCAAGCCTAGTACAATTAATATTCAAAAACATGAAGTGTATAGTTTTGGTTATTACATTAAATGTTCATATGATAACAGATTATCAAAATATGAGACGTATAGTGGGCCAAACTGTGCACAAGTGTTTATGAATCGCCTTTGCGAAGATGTGAAAACAATAGTTAAAAAAAATAGTTTCCAAAAATGTCCCGTTCCATTATCAGATGAAGATAAAATTAAAATTTCAAATTCAAACATGTGTCATATTTGTGAAACTGAGTTAAATGGAGATCCTTTTAACGATTTTGATTGGTACACTGGTAGTTTTAGAGGTGTTGCACATCAAGTGTGTAGTACTAAGTACAGAACCCCTCGTCATATTCCAATATTTTTACATAACCTCAGTCACTACGATGCTCATTTCATTGTCCATGCATTAAACCTCTATGATGGCAAAGTTGAAGTTATTCCGCAAAATAAAGAACGATACATATCATTTTCAAAACAGTTAACAATAAATAATAATCAATCAGTAAGTTTAAGATTTGTAGATTCATTGAAATTTTTATCGTGTAGTTTAGATCAACTAGCTAAAAATCTTAATGATGATCAGTTTACAGAACTAAAAAGGAACTATCCTAATAATGAAGATTTTTCACTTTTAAGACGGAAAGGTATTTATCCTTATGAATTTATGTGTAATAGTGATTGCTTGAAACATCCATCACTTCCTGATCAACACCATTTTTATAGTTCACTCACAGATACAAATATTTCAAATGATGATTATAATCATGCAAAAGATATTTGGCAACATTTTAAGTGTAGTAGTATGTCCGATTATTCCGATTTATATTTAAAAACTGATGTTTTACTTTTGACTGATGTATTCGAAAACTTTAGAAAGCTTTGTATTAAAACTTATGGATTAGATCCTGCTCATTACTATACTGCCCCAGGTTTAAGTTGGGATGCAATGTTAAAATTTACCAAAATAGAATTAGAATTGTTAACGGACTATGACAAAATTGCTTTTTTTAAAGCTGGTATTAGAGGGGGTGTATCTCAGTGTAGCAATCGTTTTGCTAGAGCAAATAATAAATTCATGGAGGATTATGATAGTGAAAAACCTAATTCATATCTAACATATTTTGATGCGAATAATTTATATGGTTGGGCAATGTCTCAATCTCTTCCTGTTGGCGGTTTCGAATGGATAGATTCTAATACAGATTATAATGTGCCGGATAACTCTGATTTCGGTTATGTTTTAGAAGTTGATTTGGAATATCCTGATGAACTTCATAATTTGCATTCTGACTTTCCGTTATGTCCTGAAAACATATGTGTGGGTAATACTAATGAAACTAAATTAGTTCCTAATTTAAATAATAAAAATAAATACATCATTCACTACAGGAATTTAAAACAATGCATTGAAATGGGAATGAAATTAATTAAAGTACATAGAATTTTAAAATTTAAACAGAGTTCTTGGTTAAAGAAATACATAGACTTAAATACTACTTTGAGAACGTTAGCTACATCAAACTTCGAAAAAGACTTTTTTAAATTAATGAATAATTCTGTCTTCGGTAAGACTATGGAAAATATTGAAAAAAGAGTAAACGTTAAACTACTAACTCACTGGGATAATCGTGGTAAAGTTTTAGGTGCTCAGGATTGGATTGCAAAACCAGAGTTCCATAGTTTATCAATATTTTCAGAACATTTAGTTGCAATACAATTACGTAAAACAAAATTAATTTATGATAAGCCGATTTATTTAGGATTTTGTATTTTAGATATATCTAAGACCCTTATGTATGAATTTCATTACAACTACATGATTAAAAAGTTTCATAATAAAATTAAGTTATTGTACACCGATACCGATAGTTTGATATATCAAATTTTTACAGACAATTTTTATGAGGATATAAAACCAGATCTACCTCACTATTTCGATACATCAGATTACCCGGAAAATAATATTTACGGATATCCAAAAATAAATAAAAAAAAGTTAGGTTTTTTTAAAGATGAGAATAATGGTAAAGTATTGAAGGAATTTGTAGGGTTGCGATCAAAAATGTATGCCTTAGAAATAGAAGATAAATTTATAGCAAAGGCAAAAGGGGTTAACAAAAGTGTTACCAAAAAAATGAATATGGAAAATTACAAATCGTGTTTGTTTAATAAAAATGTATTATATTGTAGTATGCTTCGATTTAAGTCAATCAAACACACTATTTTTACACAAAAAATAAATAAAACATCTTTATCATATAATGATACCAAACGATGTATTATGAACAACAACATTGATACATTGGCTTGGGGACATTATAAATTACGCTAAGTGACTTTTTACTATTATTTCTGTGTGTATATACAAATTACGCTAAGTGACTTTTTACTATTATTTCTGTGTGTGTATACAAAATTTGTACTGATTGTAAAAAAAATTATGATATTGCTATAATGTTATATAATAGTTTATTAATAGTTTTATAATAGTTTAGTATTGTTTGATTGTAAATAATGTAAAATAATTGTAGTTTTTATTTGTGTACTTAAATTTGATGTTGAGGTGATTGTGAAATTCTGATAAGTACTAATTGTGTTAGAAATAGTAAACAGATCATTTATTTTTATCAATATAATATATATATTAAATTTTTACACCAACATTTTCATTTTTTATTTCATCCCTTTAAACTCTAGACGTGTGAAATGTTTCACTTTATCCATCCGTTTACTGCTATTGTGGCCGGACCAAGTGGATGTGGGAAGTCAAATTTTGTAACAAATTTCATAAAATCAGTTAAGGAAATATGTAATTGTGATTTTAATCATATCACATGGTGCTTTGATGAAATGCAACCTTTATATAATTTACCAAATGTTAACTATCATCAAGGAATTCCAAATCTTAATATGTTTGATGGTGAAAACCCACACCTTATTATTATTGATGATCTAATGAGAGAGTCTGATGGAAGAATTGTGGATATATTTACAAAAGGCAGTCATCACCGGAACCTTAGTGTATTTTATTTAACACAAAATTTATTTCATCAAGGTAAAGGTCAAAGAGACATTTCTTTAAACTCAAGTTATATAATTTATTTTAAAAACCCTCGAGATAAAACTCAAATAAGATATTTAGCACGACAAGTGTCACCAGATAACACAAAATTCATTGAAGACGCCTACAGGGATGCAACTTTAGAAGCACATGGATATTTAATGGTAGATTTAAAACAGAATACAAATGATTTTTGTCGTATCAAGACAAATGTATTCCCATTTAATGGTCACTGTACAGTCTACGTCCCCACGAAAGAGTTTAAATACACCAAGAATCAAACAATTCAAATCATTTCTAAATGATGCATCGTCGAGTCACAACGCATAAACATTTGCTAAATGCTTTGCATACGCTTAAACCAAAACATCAAAGAGCATTACTTAAAACGTGTGATGAAAAAGAAATAAATTGTATTTGTGAATGTATTCATAACGTTTTACAAGGAAAGATACCACTTAAAGATCAAGATAAACAAAAATTGAATAAACACAAAAATATACTCCGTAAACTGGTGCGTAAGTGTAAACATAAACTAAGAAAAAATATTATTATACAAAAAGGAGGGACTTTCTTACCAATAATATTAGGTGCAATATTGAGTGGATTAGTAAGTGGACTAGCCAGTTAACATGGAAAATGCTAAGAAAATGATACTTATTGAACCTGGATTGATTGAAAAATTAAAACAAGAAAATAAGGATACAAGTAATTTGTCTCGATTAGATATTGAAATGCAAAATATTATGAATAGTAAGACGGAAGACCGAAAGAAGTGGATGTTATATTTACAAACACTACAAAGATACCTTCACTTTACCGAAGAGGATCGTCAACCACTCAGATTACCAATTTATTCTGATACATCTAATGAATATTCAAATGAGTCTAAAATTGGTTTTAAAAATAAAGATAGAGATCTAAAAAGTTCAGTTGATGCTGAATCTTTGTTGGAGGAGAAAGGTTCCATTAAAAGTATAGAAAGTGAGGCAAATCCACTGTATTCACCAACACAAATACTCAGTTTAATACCAAAAACTTATAATAAAAAAGGTGAGTCATTATTAAACTTAATTGGAACAAGTAAAAGTAAAATACGTTGGGATAATGAAGGCACAGTCATAATTGATAATGAAAAAATTCCAGGAAGTAATATTGTTGATTTAATAAATGATTCACTTAGACCCTTAAAAAAAAGTGATCCGATAGGGTGGGATAGATTTGCTAAAGCATTGAAAGATATTAAAGTACCACTTACTTATATTGGAAATCCAAAGAGATGTGAGTTTATTAACCAACTTCAAGCGAAAGATCTGAACAAAACCTCTGAGATTGAAGTTCAAGAATTTTCTACACCGAGCAGTGGAGATAAAAGATATATAACTAAAATACGTAAAAAGATCGATTGGGAAAAATGGACCCCGTACTAGAAGAAATTAACAGGATTTATTATGATCCATCTAACCCCGCTGGTTTTGGTAGTATTGATAAATTATCAAAAGCTATGAAGGGTAAAATGGATAAAAAGCAAGTGAAGGAATGGTTACAATCACAAGAAACATATACATTACATAAACCCATTCGGAAAAAATTCCCGCGTAATAGGTACATTCTATCAAATATTAATGAGCTGTGGCAAGCCGATTTAAGTGATATGCGAACTTATTCTCAATATAATGATGGTTTCAACTACATACTTTGTGTTATTGATGTATTTAGTAAATATGCTTTTGCAAGACCAATGAAAAAGAAAAACTCAGAAACAACTAAAGAATGTTTTGAAAGTATATTTACTGAAAGTAATTCAACCCCTACTCACATACAATCTGATAAAGGTACAGAATTTGTTTCAAAAGATGTACAAAAATACTTTAAATCCAAAAAGATAAATTACTATACCACTAACAATCCTGATATTAAGGCTAGTATTGTTGAACGATTTCAAAGAACTCTAAAAATGAAAATGTGGCGTTATTTCACTCATAATAATACTTATAGATATATAGATGTTTTACAAGATTTAATATACTCTTATAATCACAGCATTCACTCGAGTATTAAGATGTGCCCATGTGATGTAAGTTCCAACAATATTATGACAGTTTGGACTAATCTTTATGATAGAGGGTCAAACAAACTTTCTTTAGAAAATTCAAAACCAAATTTCAACGTGGGTGATTATGTTCGAATAACTAAATATAAACATGTTTTCCAAAAAGGATATGAATCAAATTGGAGTGATGAAATATTTATTATATCTTCAATAATTGATAGATCTCCATGGGTTGTTTATACAATTACAGATTTACAAAATGAACCAATAGTTGGTACTTTTTATGAAAGAGAATTACAGAAGGTCACTTACAACCCCACCTCACAATATAAAATAGATAAAATAATTGGTACTCGTTATTCGGGCACCAGAAAAGAAGTATTAGTGAAGTGGAAAGGTTATCCAGATAAATTTAACAGTTGGATTTTAGCTTCTAGTTTAAAAGAAATATGAATAAAGAAAGTTTTTATTTAACTTTGCTCAGCAATAGTTCAATGGAATACTTTCCTGATAACAAGACCACAAATTTTTCAACAAAATTACCAAAAGCTATAAAAATTAGAAGGTGAATGGTTGGTTGGAGTTGTCGAGTTTCAATATCCATGCACAATGTTTACTGTTCAAGATCATGAAAATGTTGTATACATCACAAAAACCATGTTAATTCCTAATGAAGATAAACCATCAACAGTGTACTACAAAAAACATATTCCCGCTACCAACTACGATAACGTTGAACATATTTTGAGAGCATTAAATGGTATCGGAGAGAACTTGAAATTTCGTTATGATGAAATAACAAAATTTGTGTCTGTTTCTGTTTTGGATAAAAATATAACATCCGTAACATTATCACCCAAATTAAGTTTACAACTAGGTTATGAACCAAATACAAATCTCCTAGACAGAAATTTTGGGAAGTGTCCTGCTAATTTACATTTAGGGTTACCATCTCAACTATTTCTATATTGCGACATTATTGATCCTCAGATTGTGGGTGATGTTATGACTCCGCTATTAAGAGTCATTTCATTAGATCCTTCAAAATACATTTATGGTGCGTATAAAATGCACGTTTTCTCTCCACCTCACTACTTACCCGTTATGCGAAGAGAGTTCGATACGCTGGAAATGGATATAAGATCGAGCGCAGGACAAAAAATACCATTCCAGTTTGGGACCGTGTGTATTAAACTACATTTCCGCAAATTATAATAATGTATTCTCCTCATGATCATCATAAATGTCCATATGAAAATTATTATTCACATCAAGCTGGATCAGGAGTTGGAGTAATTTATAAGGGTTCACCATACCAACGCGGTCATGGTATTGGGAGCTTCTTAGGAGGGTTATTTAGATCAGTTTTACCTTTACTTTCAAGTGGTGCTCGAGTGGTTGGTAAGGAGGCATTAAACGCTGGAGTAGGACTTTTATCGGATATGATTCAAGCCCGTCCTATGGAAGCCTCAATAAAAGATCGTCTAAAGCAAGTTAGTACGAACTTAAAACGAAAGGCTGATAACAAAATTGATCGATTAAACATGACAGGATCTGGGTATATAACTAAAAGAAAACGATTGGCCTCGTTCATTCCACCACTAACAGCTAAAGTGAAAGCTACGAAAAAACTTGGTCTAAAACCAAAAAACATCAAAGATATATTTTCAAATTAAGTATGTCTTTCCTTCATAATCATTCTTGTGAGTGCGTTAAGTCAGAATTAGATTTGTTTGCATTACCGTCCACACAAACAAGCATTGAAAATGGATTGTGGATTCACTATAAACCAATTTCATCTCTTGCTGATGATGGACCTATCGAGTTTCAAGTTCCTGGAACAGGCGATGACTACATAGATTTGTCTCATACATTACTCCACATAAAGGCAAAAGTATTAAATCAAGATTCAACAAACTTGTTATCAGCTACAGTAGTAGCACCTGTAAATAATTGGTTGCATTCACTTTTTAGTCAACTCGATGTTTATTTAAACCAAAAACTTGTATCACCACCTAATAATACCTATGCCTATCGAGCATACATGGAAACCCTTTTAAACTATGCTCCTGCTGCTAAACAATCTCATCTTACTTGTAGTCTTTGGTATGATGATACAGCAGGCAAAATGGATTCCACAGATGGTAAAAACACAGGATTTGCTAAAAGACAGGAATTAGTTAATGAAAGCCGGGAAATAGAAATGATTGGTCATCTTCATGGTGACATTTTCAATCAAGATAAATTTTTAATTAATGGTGTTGAAATGAGTGTAAAATTAGTTCGGTCAAGAGAGAGTTTTAATTTAATTGCTGGGTCAAATGATGAAAAGTTTA
Source organism: Colias behrii (assembly GCA_029959065.1). Classification (NCBI taxonomy): domain Eukaryota; kingdom Metazoa; phylum Arthropoda; class Insecta; order Lepidoptera; family Pieridae; genus Colias; species Colias behrii. The sequence goes on from JARWMC010000013.1 coordinate 6,361,896, forward strand.
AAGTTTGCATTACGGATGCAACTCTTATTGTTCGAAGAGCACGAATTAATCCAAGTGTATTACTCGCACATCAGAAAGTTTTAGCTTCTACAACTGCTAAATATCCTATTACTCGTGCTGAAGTTAAAGTTTTAACAATTCCATCAGGTGTTCAAGGAAAAACTCTTGATAATATATTCTTGGGACAGGTACCCAAAAGATGTATTATTGGATTTGTGAACAATTCCGCATTTAATGGTTCACTTACTAAAAATCCATTTAACTTTGAAAACTATGGTATTAACTCTTTCAGCTTATATATTGATGGTCAACAAATACCTTCAAAAGCTTTGCAACCATCTTTTAATAATAATATATTCACATCGGCATATCATACTCTATTCTCGGGGACTGGTATTCACTTTCTTAATGAAGGAAATGCAATCTCTCGTGAACAGTATGCCAAAGGCTACTGTCTTTTAGCATTTGATTTAACTCCTGATTTATCAGCTAACTCATCAGCTCATTGGAATCTCATAAAGCATGGTAGTGTAAGATTAGAAGTACGATTTGAATCCTCACTAACACAAACAATTAACTGTATTGTTTATGCTGAGTTTGATAATATTATTGAAATAGATAAAAATAGAAATGTTACTGTAGACTATAGTAGTTAAGGTTATAATGTGTGTTATATTTTAGATTTATGTGTTATGCTTAATGCATTTTGTGTATATGTAACTAAAGGAAACATTATAAAATTAAATAAAACAAATTGTATGCAATTTACTATTTTTTATTTCATTACAAACTTCCTATTTAATCTTATACAAAACACTATAATTGAACATTCCTATGACAACCATTGAATAGATTGGTACTGTAATAATCTGCTAATAACAGTAATATCATGGATACACTAGAATTACAAAAACATATGAAAAAGATTCATCCCAGTCTAGAAAATAATGTTTATGCTGCTAATAGACTGCCTATGTATACCCATGTACCAACGTATATAATATGCAATTTGGATGCGGATGATAAACCGGGTTCACACTGGGTAGCTGTACATATCGATACGAATGGCATCGGTCAATATTTTGATTCATATGGACGAACACCTGAGCGATATCATCTCCAGTTTTTGAAAAGGAATTGTAAGAGATGGGACTGGAATGTTGATAGGATTCAGAATGATTGGACTTCAGTTTGTGGAGAATATTGCTTAATGTATTTGCTATATAAGTTTCAGGGATATTCAATGCATAGTTTTACGAGCATATTTACAGGGAACACACTGTACAACGATATTTTAGTGGATGAGATGTTTCGCTCCTATTTTATAAGTAGATAAGGCTACAATTCAAATGTTCATCAATAATTATTTTTATATAGCAAAATGGACAAATGGTCGCCAAATACACAAACCAGTAGATAATAAGCAACAACATTTTGGAAATAAAAATGGCAGTAAAATGAATGTGTTTTATTGATGATTCAGAATAGCGAGGTAGCTCGTAACAAAGTTCGATACATCAGATTACCCGGAAAAATAATTGGGTTAGGTTAGGTTAGGTTAGATTTTGATAAACAACGCCAGAAGCGAATCGCTTTTTAAAAAAGCAACAATTAGGTTAGGTTAGGTTAGACTTTGATAAACAACGCACGAGCCGAGCGAGCAAAGCGAGCGTGCCGCGGCAGCGGCCGGCGAGTGCCAGAAGCGAATCGCTTTTTAAAAAAGCAACAATTATGATAATATAGTACGATAATATATAAATATAGTTATAGGATTTTAGACGTATTTTTTCTTGAATATAATAATACATCGTTTGGTTAGAATAGTGAGGTAGGTCATAACAAAGAAGTTTAATACAAAAGCAGTGATAAGCGAGGTGCACAATGAGTAATAGATAAGAACGCCGGACGGTGTAATTAGCTAATAGGAAAAGGTGAACCATGGGACGCTAATGACCCACCGGATATCAATTAGATAAGAGTTAATCGATCTGCACATCTCCGAAACCGTGCATCCTATCGCTTCGGGAGTGAGTGCTATCGACTCAGCGTGGCCGCTTTAGTGGGAAAAGAGTCCAAACTTTTTTTTTTTTTTTTTTTTTTTTTTTTTTTTTAGGATGGGGTACCACTGATTTGCGGGTTCGCCAACACGTGATTCGCCGGTTCTGGCGCTTGCGCCAGAACCGGCGAATCACAACTACTACATACAAAAATATTTATCACGATACGCACACGGACTAATCCTTGAAAGATAATGGACACAGATTTATAATGCGTAATACCTCTGAGAAACCGAAAACATGTAGGAATTAGAAATAGCCTCAACATTTTCACGAATTCATCCCGGTAAAATATAAAAGAAAATAAACAATAAATCACTGTGATAGCCTCTAGAAAACTTACAGGAAATCGCAGTTTCGTAGAAGCACTCAGTGGGAACATCATTGCGGCAAAGATAAAGCCAACACTGACTGGTAAATGTGCCAAATACCGCAGACAGAGTATCTCTAGAGATGCGGTAAGTTCTTTATCCCGAATACGGTGTGAAGACACCGGATTTGAGTACTTCCCGCCTATAGCAATGTGCGTAACTAGGTGCGTAACTAGGTAAACGTTACACTTTTAGCTAGCTTGCAATTTAAAGCTGTAAGAGAAGAGGCAACAGAATTAAATCTTATTATGTACCAACTTGAATTGTTTTAATGTGTAATAATGACAAATGTCTTCGAACCAAGGTGCTTACATAACGAGTTTCAGTTACCTGATACTTCTAGTCTGGTGAAATATCAATCACGGAATAGCCCTAAAATAACTATTAATACTTATAATAACTATACATTTAATTGAAGGTTTTTGTTTGCTGTAGATTTTTGTACTTTTGCGTTACTAGATAACTAACTTTTAAGAAGGATATATAGAAGATAGTAGATATGATAAGGGAAGTTCACGTTTCGTTCATAAGAATGTTACCTTTTTTTTTTTTTTTTAATAGTGGGGAAATCTTCTTAGATACCCCCGGCTCCCGGGGATGGAGCCGTGGTTATGTCGGATTTCTACCGACTAAAACCCCACTCTGTTCCATCGCGCTGCTTTGGACGGAACTGCGGGAACGGTTACGACTCTACCGCGTGTCCCGCCCAGCAGATGCCCGTTTCCAGGCCCACCACTAGAACCCCCCTCGCTGGTGGCTGCTGGAACGAAGGCTTACGCCACCAACGCGCGGACAATGGATCTTTCCCCGCTCCATCATCCGCGTTCCCCCGAACCCCCGACCCCATCACCGTCCGGCCGGAGGGTGCACGCCGGAAGGTCCTCCGATGTGTGAAATACACGTCGGGGGTTTTATAGAGATTACCTCGCAGCCCCCACCTCACCAGAGGTGGTGGCCCTCGGTCCGGCCCCACGGACCGGATTACGAGTTGGCAGACGGCCGTTTTACAGCGGCCGCCGCCCTACACCTCTCTGCAGGAGTCTCCGCGCGTCATCACAATGACGCGTCGGGATCCCGCCCTCCGCTGCACGGCGTGGCTTGCTAAACCAGCGAGCCCGCCGCGCCGCGACCTCTGGCCGCCATCCACCGCCGCATAAAAGCCGGCTCCTCTGTGGCCCACAAACAGGACCTCTGCCGTCGGGTCAGTCGAGGCTTTCCAACCCCAACTGCCGTTCAGCGCCACCTTTGCCTAGTGGACACGGGGTCCGCCAAGCCACGACCTCTGGTCGCCATCCCACGCCGCACACAGCGGCCGCTGGGCCACACATAGCCCTGGCCGTCGGGCCGGTCGAATCTCCCCGACTCTAAACCAGCCGTTCAGCCCCTCGCTGGTCCAATTTCGCTTCACTCAGAGGGCCATAACTCTGAGCTACTGAGCCCCTCCGCCGCGACAAGGCCTGGACCGTTGGGGGGATAAGAATGTTACCTACTTTGATGGTATTTCAAAATTATAGATAAAATTAATTAATTAATGCAGAACGTGTTTTTACTTACAACATACATGTACTTCTGTAGATAAGTACCTATTGATGATGTAAATTTGTAAGGGACCTAATTTTAATATACAGCTCTCTAACGTCATAAAGTTTTTACTATGCATTAAGATACAAAACAGGGTTCATAACGTAAAAAACATATTATTTTTAACATAATAAGTAGAAAAACGATACGCCGCGCGCTACATATCTCAGTCTAATATCTAAAAAGCTCTTTGCATAACGTTTGAAACCATAATATCGCTCTTACAACCGCCATACCTGGTTTAGAGAGTTCTTTTAAACTATTCTTGGGTAATTTAGTTTCTTAATAGACTAAGGATGATTTCCTCAGACATGACAATAAAAAATTACATAACCGTGCGTGTCTTGTTACAGTCGCACATTTACTATCTACAGTGTACACTAAAGTAAATTAATTTCGTGAACGGGCAATACTTTTAACGATGGTCGAGACACGATTCCTCGCTTATACCTGACCCATGTTTGTTCCTGTGTAATGTTTACAAAAGTGCAGCATTAATAATGACTTGACAAACCGGGATTTTAGTGCGTTTGGGAATAATCAATACGCCAGAAAATAATCGAAATAGCATTTGTTTCAATCAAAAAACAGTACTATAGACGAATAAGATACAACCTAAAACCCGAATGCAAAAACAATCCCAAATAACGAAAATAATGACTATCGTTTTGGTTCTCATTGTAACATTTTTTCCACATATACGAAAATATATCACAGATATACCAAAGATATTTATTAAGTAAAATCTCCGATTGTAATTTATTCTTCTTTTGATTCCAAGTAATAACGCAATTTGAATTGACGATAAAATCTGCCTCGACTGCGTGCATTTATCAATGTACCTTGTAATTTCGGGTTTGACCGCACGAGTCAATTTGAAAAATTACCTCTGTAGGTATATTGTATTAGCCGATGTTCAAACAATTGTCGTTTCCGTATCTTCAGGATATACTCGATAAATAGGTATATTAACATTAATGGTGGACGGATTGTGTTGGTCACGAAGTCCCGGAACAACGGACAAAGCGGGGTGTCACACCGACAAAGGAGACCACGATTACTCACACTTTGACATGTACAGAATACTAAACAAATTGACTAACAACGGCCGACTTTCGGTGTAAGTTTTGACTGCGTATTTTTGTTTTATTTCAAAATAATTATTGGATATTTGCGGGCTTTTGGTAGTTTTGCAGTGAAAGACGTCATTGGTTGATGATGATATTGGGTGCTCGTAGAATTATTTATTTATATCTGAAGAAGCTTAAAGAATGTTATTACGATTGCTACCTATTCCAGGATATAATGTGTCCAAATAATACATTTTAAGGAGAACAATTTTGTCAACATATTCAAAGTTCTACCTATATTTTCATATAACTATGACAATTTAAAACAAAACGAGAAAAAGAAGTCGACATACATGCATTAAAAGTTATGATCGGCATAAAACCAGCAGTTTTGCTTTATATTTTAAATTTCTCTAAAAGTGAAAATGACGAAACTACGCATACGCATAAAGAGGTTTTAACTTGTTCATCATGTGTCAAACTAATAAAAGTCTGAGGGCTCCATAAATAAAATCCCTCGTTTTAGCTTTCTTTTTTTATAACCGTTTAATAAAGTTTACTTTTTATTCTATTAGTTTCACGGCTTTTAATCAAATGTGTCGAATCGAAAATTGATTTGAAAATAAATTTTACAATAAACCATCTGTTAAATGTGGGCCGATATCTAATCCGGTGTTTAAGGTGTACATTAAAGATAACTTGTAATTAATTTGCGGTATCTGATTAATTTACTTTATGGAGGTTTATAGATTTAATCAAAACATGCCGATTATTTCTTGTGTGTACGCAGAAGTATCTATAAAAGACTTAATACTTGTCTCCGTGCTAAACTTTATCCGAAGTAATCACCAAGGATAGTTAATTGTCTAGATAGATAAAGGATAAGCTTTAATGACAAAACTACACAACAGCTATAGGTATATTATGTAATTGTTACAGTAATATAAAATTTATTTGCATTACTACACAATTCAAACCCTGCTCTAAAAACGACAGTAAAATAAAGTCACACAGTAAAAAAAAATTAAACGTAAATTACCCGTTCTGCCTTCCAAAAAAAATAACTCAACTGCACGCATCGGAATGAAACAAATAAAAACCAAACCTGGCCAAGTTGCAAAACTATAAAAAAACATTGCCAAAGAACGAACCGTATAAATCTATGTTTATGCGTTTCTTCCCACATAATTAAAGTCAGAACTCAGAAGAGACTATGCAGTGAGTCACCGCTGGGGTCAAGATCACGCTTCGCCGGTTGCCTACCTGATGAGATTTACGTGTGCCACAAACCAAATACAAAATAGTAGTCACGTTGTCCAGCTAATTCTAAGTGGACTGTTAGGACACTAACGGTAACAGAGAAATACTTTTAGAGGTTGTGCTACAATTGAGATTTGTATCGTTAGTTTAGACAAACTTTTATAAGTAGAGCTAAGTAATGTTGTAAAAATTTAAGATACTTTTTAGTTTGTTTGTTTTTTACAACAATTAAAGATATCAATTAATTAAATACATGTTATTTCTTTAATTATAAACCATATTATAGGTAGGTACCTATAATAATATTATTATCTATCTAATGCGATAAAAGATTGGCATTGCAACGAGATGAATTCGTTTAGAATTTAGATAATCATATTTTTTTTTGAAGATTCAGCCTGTTTAGATAAAATAAGGTAGCACGAAAATGATGTCTTGATCAGGTTTTTAATAAATTATACTAAGGTCGATCTAAACAAATATTGCAATAAAAAAACAATTAATTAGCATAAAAGCCATTTCATCCAAAACACATCTAGGCTTAATGTGAGAAAAGTAAACAGCAATTAATTCCAACATAAAAATAGTTTTGGTTGGCAAAGCGCATAGTTGTCAGCCGTGGTTTCTCACGGAATTTTAAACTAGCTTTATCAATGTTCGCCCACGCTACAACTTTCTTCTCGTACCAGCCTCATGAACGATGAGCAGGAACGTCATTAGACGGGTAGCTACAGAGCGAGCATCCTCGCGAGGCAATTACTGCGCGAATCCGTTTGGTCTCAGATATAGACGTAACCGGGTCCACAAACAGCGCGCAGCCTCGCGAAGCAATTACTGCGCGAAGCGGTTTGGCCTATGTGGACCTACAGAGCGACCAGACTCACGAGTCAATTACCGTGCAAAGCATCTCAGTCTATGTGAGGCCCAGCTGTGAAAATTACGTGAACATGGCCCGATTGTGAAAAATGGCAGCACACGTCAACGCCACGTCCACATAGACTTCTTGACTTCAAGCATTTGCTTCGCGAGGCTGCTCGCTCTGTGGCGACCCGCCTATTTCTCATTGTACTAACACTTGCTGTGAACGATTCGCAAAGGGAATGCTGAGATCCTTCAAGGGTTTGTGCTGCTGTCACTTGAATCCGTCTTGCTTTAGCTTGCTATTGTTTCATTGAATGGGAAGGAAAATATTTAGTCATTAGTTCGCTTATTGAAAAGTATTGACTTCATAACATAAAACAAATCGTATGATAATTATTATTTATATTGTTCTTTTAAACTAAGCTGGTTGGCAAAAGATGGTGGTCAAAAATTCCTTTCGATTCAAATGCGTATTTATATAATAGTCTAGATAATTAAGTGTAATTGGTTATTATAAAGATGTAATCTCTCTCCACGTTGCTCTACATTTTCATCAAAGTTAAATTTTATAAAAATGTAGAGCAACGAGCAATATTTTCAATAATTATCTACTCAATCGTGTTTACATATTTATTTCACTTTTCATATAATCTAATAAAAATAATCAACATTTTCCAGAGTTTCAACAATGTTGAGTGCTCGAGATACAGCTCTAATTTTATCAAATACTTACCACGAAAAAAGTGCCACCCCAGTATTAAAACGAGGGACATCTTTATTACAGTAAAAGACGAATACCACTATAATTATTATACTATGAATGATTGTGATCGTACCTCTTAAACAAATTAACTGTATACCTTGTAATCTAAGCTAAACAAGATTATCTGTAACAATGTTGGGACCTCATAATTCATTCCATAATAATGTCACTGAACCGTCACATGAATCATAATTTTGCAAAAAGCGTATATCTTTCGAAAGAACGATATGAAATAATATTACATATAAATTACACATGCTTATTTCATTATGAAACAAAATATACGACAAACTTTTGAGCTAGATCTTAACAGTTTACAGTATTTGTTGCCAAATTAAATACCAGAGGCTACGAGAAGTAATTTGTTTTTACATGTCGACGTACAAATGTGATAGTGTCAGTCTAATCGTTATCCTATTAAGTATTGACACAATTTTTTAAACCTACTCTAATGCAGTCATCAATCATAAAGAATTGATAATATTTACAGGAGGTAAAAGTTAAAAAAGTCCGCCGCTTGATCATAATCTTATGAAATTAATGCTTGCTCGGAAACTGCGATACGTAACTCAGTGACTTTAACATAATTTTATATAACTAGATGTGATAACTCTTGCAACTTCTATGAACATCAGAAACTAGTTTTCGGCTTTTCTTTTCATATTTCTGTCATCCAGTTATATTTTGATTAATAGGCATTCTTAAAGATAACATAACTCACAATAATAATATGTTGTTTCATATCTATACTTTCTTTAAAGCCCCATATTATCTACGTCATATCCATCACATAAACTTTTTTCCATTTTGTTTCTGCAAAAATAATGCATAGGTACCTATATCTAATATCTTGAAATAAGAAAGGTCAAAGGAAAAAATATGCACAGTTCCTGCAAAAAATAAATTAATTAATTACATACTATTCTTCTTACACTTTAGTACGAGCAAAGCGTGTTCTACGGTGTGCGGAGGTATATATTATGCGTATTCAAAAAATCGTAAAGCAATCGGAACTATTTAATATCATATGCAAAGAAAGTGATTTCATTGAAGGTGCGCCCAAATCTTCTCATTAGTGAGCCGCCGTAGTAAGCTGAATGGCTTTTTCTTGTAAGGGCCAAACCTGTTCGGCCACACACCTCGTCTGCACTGATACAAGATATTTATACAGTAACTAGTTTGAAGGACATTGATCACTCTTATTGAGATCTTCGTGTTTGTTTTCGTTTTTTAACATGCGTGAAGATGATGCGATAACTATGTGATCATAGTCCTTTTTGTACGCGAGCTTTGGATGTTTTTACTCTATAATTTGTAAATACATACGTGCAAGGAAAAGTATCGATATTATTTTTGTATAACAATCTTACTTGATATTTACAAAAAAAACTGTAGGTACTTACATTTTCAAAATCCAATCATTCAAAACAATTACTAATTCTCAAAACTTATAACAATTAGTTTAGCCAGAAATTTGAAGGTACACGTAATTTCTTTGTTTTATATTACGCAATACACCCCACGCGGCCACGCCACATGTTATTAGAGGCCATTCATTGTGCTCCCAGGTGCTAGTCACTTAAACAATGTAAACAGTTCTGATAAGGTTATTTAAAATAAATTTTACGGTCTAACACCGTAAAGCAAATAATGAACTTCTTATAAAACATTCTTAACAAGCTTTTTGTGCCCTGTTTGGTAACAACAGAGCAAAAAACAACGCAGTTATTTTCAACTGTACCATCTTTTACTTCCTCTAGTTTATTCACAGTTTATCTGCAGGATTAATGTATTTTCAAGATAGTGCACCGACGCGGTTTATAGAAATTTTTCTCACAAGTCAAAACTTACCTCCCACTGCCTGATCATTTGATAAAATAAACTCGATGAATTGCCAGAAATTATGCAAACAACGCTAGAGTGGGTTTAGTTCGCACACTTTCGCTGAGACAGTTTGGAGTCGTTTAAATGTTTCGTCATATGTGTTGTCCGACCACTCCCGAAAGACCTTTCATCTTACTTTACAAATTTTCACATCAGTCACTGAGAACATGATCATAATATTACCTGGGGTTCTTCATACGCTGGTCACTTATAACGTAAGACTACGACCACCCAAGGCGATTAACGCATCGGTCATTTGTTAATTTTTGACAATGTTAACTATGCAATTAATTTCAATCACTTCAAAATTGTTTTATTAATGGAGTATTTAAAATTCAAACAATTTAAAATATTACGTCAACATAATTGAAATAGTGAATACATATTTCAAATGAGAAAGATAATTGCGTATATGTATCTACGATTGCGTTAATATGCTATCGTGATTATGCCCTAATATAATTAATTACAGTATAAAATGCGCCAACATTCTTTAAACTATATTCCTATTTATTTTTATAAAGCAAGAGCACAGAATTGAATTCACTTTTCGAGGTCGCAAGCTATAAATATACTGTAATTACGGTATGCGAAATATGCAGGTTAAATTATAGTGACATGGCAAAAACAAACAGATTGCATAGCGGACGTAATGTTTATCCATTCCTTTTGAACGAAATTATTCTTGAGTCTCAGCCTTGGCTTCTTCGGTCACATTCGTTAGCCGGTCAATCCGATACGGTCCAAAAATAACAGTCAAAACAATGGTTCACGGACTAATGATGCCAAAAAGAGATATTAACGATATTCCTTAACGTTGAGAAACCTCCGCACTGTCTCTCGAAATTCGAATTCAAGATCACGATTTTATCATTTGCTTTTGACACGCAAGTGTTTGCGTATGCAGCAAAAATATTTGTAGAACACTCCGTGGTCTTGCTCCACTGTGCCATTTGTGTTGCACAATTTTAATCTTTAGTGTTTATGTTAAACGTTTTAACGTGTTAATTAACACTGTTTCCTTGTGATGTAAACTGCTAAACTACTGCTAGTCATAAATGAAATATCAATGTTAATAAGTGAAATGTCAAAGATTTGCTCTGTATTTTAACGATACGATTATTATGCAAATGATAGACTCACCTATTAATAAATAAGGTTGGCTGTCTTATCATAAGACAATTTAAACTTAGGAGGAATGTTAAAGATATTTAATGTTTTCTATAAACAAAATATGCAATTCTCATAATGTTCAATGCACTTTAACACCGATTTTACGTAACAGCACCTCTCACTGTATGTGACAACAAATGTTAAAACATCCTATTTTATTATTATAGATAACCAAGTGAAATCTCTTATCTACCTTTGTAATAATATCCCGTTTAATATCCACGAACTCTGATAATTGCTTATGAATACCACCGTTAGTTTAATTTATTAACAATATAGTGTTACATAAGGATGATTGTCGAAATCGCGACTAGAGGCGACCGTGAGAAAGTATTGAAACATTGCTATATTATGTTCGTTCAGCATCAATACATTCTTTCTCACATCCTACATTGGTATTCCTATTCATTAGGAAACGATCATATTTAAACATACTCCAGCTCTTATGTTATTGAAAAGTGAATCCATTAAATATTTCTGTGCTATGTAGAGTTGAATATTATGATTAAAGGCATAACTTAAAAAGTATGAATAGTAACAGAAGGTGCGATTTTAATTATTTTGTAATTTTTCAAGTAATACCTAGCTACTGTTTGATTAATGTTAAATAGAGTGCAGCTTAATAAGTACATTTAAGAACACAGCATTAATTATATGATTAAATCTATGTAGGGTAGACTGGGTACAGTTGTGCCAGTCGTCATATTTTCGAAAATATAGGGAATAGCAGAGGTCATGCAAGGGGAAAGAGGAGCGGCTTGCTCGTCTCAACCTGTTTCACAGGGTTGCATCATTTTCCGCGCAGTGAGTACGTGAGCAGAAGCCCATTTTGTTTTAAACCGCCAAAAAGTAAGTTTTTTTATTCATTTTCATTTCCAAATTACTGTAATATCTATGCTGAGAGGGTATTGAGTGTTATTCATCGATATAAGTCACATATTAGCAGTTTAATATCAATAATTACATTTATAGTAGGTTATTTTGTCTTGGCATGGTGATTGTATTTTTAAAAAAACAGTCTCTGGTTACGGTTGTGACATTTTAACCGGGTACGGTTGTGACGTAAAATCTGTTGTTTTTGTTTTAGATCCCTAGTAATCGCATCAGAAAAACTCAAAGAGTGTACCGTGTCGCAGTAGGTACGAAGATGCGTATGATGAAGTAAAACGCAGGACTTCTTTGCGCAGTGCTGCAGATTATTACTTATTTTGATAGACTTTCGCATAGCTACTACTTTACTATGAGAATATTTTTGTTTTTTTTTTTGTTTGAAAGATACCATGAGAATATTTTTATTTTTTATTTGAAAGATGAGCACTTTTATTACGTTTGGAGTTTTGTTTCAAAGTAAAGTAGAGTTCCTAAAAACATAAGTTTTATTGTGATTATGAATGTAATTGACATTTCTTAGGTATTGTAATTTTACTAATTTTTTAATGAAGACTATTATAGAAAGTCAGTATTAATGGAGACTGATAAAATATCTAAAGATACTATAGAGCCATGAAAGTTGTGAAAGATTAAACTGTTACCAGATTTTATCACTTTTGTAAGGAAAGTATTTTTTGTTAAATGAGTCATATTATAAAAAATAAATATTTCTTGTAATGTAAGTAATAATTAAAGTCATGAAAAAGTATTTCGTGATCATTTAGAGCATTTCTATACTCTTGGGTAATCATTTCACATAATTTTCATACTGTCACTATTGACCCCCAGTACTGTCACAACCGCCCCTGGGATGTGGTCGATTGTGACAATCTTCCTTTGTTTAAATAAATATTTTTCATAATTTAACTATTTGATTTAGGCCTAAAGTTTTAACATTAAATCGTTAACCAATATATAAACTACATTATAACACAGTTTTTGTTCAGATTATTAGCATACTTTAAAAAATATAGGCGGACATACTAAAATTGTCACTACTGTACCCAGTCTACCCTATGTACGTACACTAACATTTTTTGCAATTCAACTTTACTACATTCTATAACAATATTTTCATAAATACAGTTGTACATATTAAGACATGCGTTTAATAGGTACATAACATTTCACACAACGTAACTGCAACAAAAAACGAGAATCGTGTCGCCAGATCAAACGTAAACTTGGACATAAATAGATTTTCCTAGCGTCTGACGCAATTTCCGCGTTTTTTCAGCTCATTAATTCGAAACAAAGGCTCATTGTGTATAATATTATAAATTGTAAATCAAGCGCGGATAACACTTAGCTAGCTGTTTATGGAAATGGAATGCAGTAATCAAGTCGTTTTGTTCCATATAGCCACAGTATAGCGCAGGTGAACGTTGCGTCAAGCGCCATAGGACGTATGCACTGGTAATAAGAAATCCCTCTCACTTTGAGATTGCCGTTAAACTAAAAACTGTAATTGCATACCTTGCAATGATTATCAGTTAGTTATCGGATAACCGAACTCAAATAATTGTGTATAATTATCTTTTTGCGTAGGTATATAATTAATGATTTGGTTTAAATTGAATGTTATTCGATTTGCTTTTATAGCCTTATTATCAAATCAAATAAGAAATGCACTCTTGCGTTTTGTAGCCAATGCGCTGTGCGCAGTTCAGAAGACGTAGGTATTCATAGTGGATGTTTGGTCCACCTGAAAGAAAGATGAAAAATACAAAGATTATAATTAAACTCTATACAAATAAAAAAAATGTATCTACACCTTATTTACCCAGCAAACCATCAAAAGGAAAGTACATTATTACCGTTCAATAAAACATTAAGTTCATTGTTTTTTCAAATCGAATGACTTGTCTATTTTCTATTTGAAAACTAATAGGGTAAATGTGTGGGTAAATGGGTACCTTTCTTCCTTTCATAAAGTTAAATTAGCTCTAATACGGTCATAATAGGTGTACCTAATTGAATCATCTCAGTGAAAGAGCAGAATCTCTTTATGTGATGATGTATCTATGACCTATTTCTATGCATTCATTTGCTATTATTTAATTTTCTTTACCGACTTAACGGTGCAAAAGAAATTATTATTTTAATAGACCACTATACGTCGTTTCCATTAAAAAAAAACAGTTTATTTTTCGAATTTACCTACTGATATTATGTACTGATCCAATTACCTATTAATAAATTTTTTCACAGTTAAAATTTCAAGGAAAATGGTCGAGATCATGGAATTTATCCATATTTTGCATAGAATAAAATATTGCGTCATATTTGAACGAAATATGGCAACTTATGAAATTGGAACTAGCTTCTAGTTGCTAACTGGAATTCAGTTTATATTTGCGGTTTGCTAAACGTTCAAAAATATTGCTAAGGGCCAACCGTGGACACCTAATTGTCACCATTCTCATAGTAAATCAGGGTGGGCGTTGGTATTGTATTTTATTGCATCTTTGTACAATTGCTTTGCCTTATTTATAAATTGTATTGTACGAGTATTTCAATATAAGCTCTCATTGTAGTTTCCAACATTATTAAAATAAGAAATTATAAATTATCTCTATCATTAAGTGGTCATTATAAGGTTATAATAATATAACGAATTTAAACTCCTCATTCAATATAGTAACATATAGAAGTTAAGTACAATGTTAAAATTAATAATGACCCAAGACTAAAGGTAGCTAATTATGATGATGATTCTCATGAATAATGATGTACCTAAGTAACAGGTAAAAAGTAATAGGTACAAGTTTCTTCAATACGAAGCTCAAAACCAGACAGTCCCTGAATACTAACTAATAATACATATAACTACAAAATAGCAGATATATTTCGCAAGAACGCTCACGCCTCTGCGGTCTGCCTGATCGTTTGTTTTACAAAATCGCAGTTTGTACATACGAATTAGCAATACAAATAGTAAAGTAAGATGTTACACAGGTGCTGAACAAATGACTTGTTAATACGTATGTTTATCAAAGTAAATATTAGTACTGCAATATTCGCTAGGACTCACTTAGCACTTGTAATGGTGGAAGTTCTAATCGTTGTATTTGCAATAGTGATTAGTCGTTACGTCTAGCTTTCCGCCCGCGGCTTCGCCCGTGTTTTCAAAGAAAAACCCGCGTAGTTCCCGTTCCCGTGGGATTTCCGGGATAAAACCTATCCTATGTGTTAATCCAAGTTACCCTCTACACGTGTGCTAAAATTCATTGTAATCTATTCAGTAGTTTTTTCGTGAAATATACACACATACCTACACATACATCCATCCTCACAAACTTTCGCATTTATAATATTAGTACGATAGTAGGATTATGGTGAAGATAGAGATTGCCCAGTTCACGCTTCGATCAATATTTATTTATTGATATCGTTAATGATGCTTGCGAGATGAATACGTGAGTGTAATCATGTGTTCAAAATGTATATTTGTATAAATATTCAATGTTTATATGACCATTATGTTGCTTTTTCTTTCTCGTATTTCTCGTTTATTATAATTTAAGATTTTATTTGTATTCTGCTTGTTAAATCATGTTTTATAACCACTTAAGAACATCCTCACCTTGATCCGTGACAGTTCCGCTAGTACCACATTTTCATACTACGGCTAAAATGTATTTAAACATTAACATAATAATGTACGTATTTATTATTTACCTACTCGCTTAATCAACAGTTATATTAATCAAAATGTTTTATTTCGTCATTTTATTAACTTTGAACTTTGTTTGTAAATTTATGTAGGTATTTAAAAAAATGCATAGGAAATGCATTAATCACGTAAAGATATTTGAGATTCGCTACAATATTAATAAATCAAATGTTATCGCATAAATTGAAAATTGTAAATATTCAAACATAAATCTCTACGAGAACGATACTTATCTGAATAAATTATTCATTTGTAACCTCGACCTTGCAAATTGCTCCTACGGATTACCGAATTGTTGCGAATTGCGCAAATCGTCCACGGTCCACCATTTCATGCATCGGCGCCATCTTGTGATACCCAAAACTGGGACACGCACGATGTTAATTCTGATGACCTTTAAATCTTTATGGCCTCAGGCTTCAGCTTAAGGACGACTCGTTTTACGTTAAAATATAAATCAAATTTGTCAAATCAAACGCAGAAGATACGAAGTATTTTCCGGATTCAATGATTTACGGTTGTTGAATGAAGATACAAGTATATTATTTTAAATTTATTCTATCTAAAATATTAATAATAGGTAGTTAGGTACAACACAAAATATGAAATAATTAATAGTTTGTGCAGAAATATTACATTAAACGAATAAAATTAATTCTATACCTAGAATGTAGAGCCGTCTACGCTTCATTTTTCCAAACGAAATAAGTATAAAAATATAAACAAATCACACATTTTACGAGATTGAAAGGTACCTCCCACTCGCAAATTCTTCGAAAATTAAATCGACCAGATCTTATGCATATGCGAATGGAACTCTACATAATGTGCAGACGTTTATAGTTTTGCAAAAAATCTTGAGGTTTATAATATCTTGCAAAACATCAAGTAATTGAATTTGAGTTTGATCTTTATGACTGGGTGGGAACGAACTTGGTTAAATTATTCATAGACAAAAATAGTGCTGGATAATCGATCATGATAAAATCATAGTGTAAACGTGCAGCTCGGTCCAGCCATATTTGTACTAGCTATTTAATTGCTCCACCCAAATAAATGTTATTGTGCCAAGGTCAGATATGAATTTATGTTCGCTGATCTCCTATATGAATTGCTGTATCGTGCCAAATAACTGTAAAATTAATTGATATCTGTCCACTGGCCTTGCGTTGCAATTCCTTAAAAATTAGCGCCACTTGATTCTTGAAACTAATAGATTGTTTTCATGATAGCAACAAGCGGAAAAATGATTCAATAACTCATAATATAATCCTAAAGGAGTAGATATCATGTGATTAGACATTTTTTATATTCTTATACTATCTAGAGTAAAAGTAAAAAAATCACAATATCTATTATATTGACTTAAATTAACTTAGTTACCTACATATTATTCATTATTAGCGTGTTTTTCAATTTCCTTAGTACATTTAGATATAAAGTATTGGCAATTTATATTGTATTTTAATAATATAGCGAATACATAATTGCATTTTTATGTCCGCTTGGAGCGCTCGTGCGTGTTTTAATTAAGGCCTCGTACTTTCTTACAGCATACCCTTCAATAGGGCCGATAAAACAATAATATTAACATAATCTTACATAACACTCGAAAGTGGTCTTGTTCTTATACGATTGATGTTTATCGAGATTCCAATTGGGAATGTACCAGCAAAAAGCGGTTCGAACACACCGCAGAAAGTTTCCCAAAACAAGAGACGAATTCGCTTTCAATCAACGATCTCGAAAGTTCAGCATTGTTGTACACTCCGGTCCTGACCTTGGAAACAACAAAAGTCAGACGTGACTAGATCATAAAAAGTACACAAAGAAATCATTTGCGAATCTCTTGACTAAATTATCGCGAATAAATTGGTGTAGTGAAAGTTAATTTCGAACCCGACGCATGTTACGCCTACATGTTCTTATCAGTAAATATGATATATGCATATTTATGAATAAATTGCTGACACTATAATATATGGAGATAAAACCACACACGCTCTAATCGAGAAGTAAAAGCGACGCTTATAAAGTTTTGTAAACAAAATTAAACACTATGTTTAGATAAGCAGATCTTAAAGCGAGTAATGATTTATAAATATGACGAAAATTTTGATTATTACTATGTTCGTATAAATTACCTAAAAATCAAAACTGTTTGATTGATTTCAACCATTCTTTTACATATAGAGGGAGAAAGCAAATGAGTGGGAAGTGATCATAGCAATTTGAATGCTTTTGGAAGAGGTGACGATATATTTGTAAAATTTATTAATTTTAACACATTTTGTCACGTCATCTTAGCAAACTTATTTGGCTCTATATGAAGTACTAAGATCGTGCGCTCGATTGGACTTTGACCTCAAAACTGCAAGACTGTCGCCTAATATAGTGATAGCAATCATGTTTTCAATGCAAGAAGCAAATTTCACAACATCCCTTGTATGAATGATTTATACATAAAGTCGCATGTAAATTGTGATCTTTTCGTAGGTGTAAGTTGTAACATAAATGCTTTCACGTCAGAATAAGGTTAAATAGATATGAAATGCTTTACACGGTTTCTTACAGTTTCATTTGAATTTTCAATTACGGAAAATGAAACTAAACTTATTTTTGATTTAATTTTTTTTCACGTTTCATCTACAAGTATAGACGATTTTTGTTTTTTGTATTAATTTATAAGTAGGTATTACCATGTATTCGTTACCTTCTAGACTTCTATATAGTACCTATTACATAATATAATTTATAAAGAAAATTTTGATTTCTATCGATATTGAAATATAGTGATGCTTTTGACTATAATATCAGATCGTATTTCATAGTGTGCAATAGGTACGTACGCACCTGAAAGTGTAAGCTTTTTTCTAAGGTTATATTGGTTAATTTCCTATCAGTTCATAATTGTTTTATGTTTTTGAAAAAAGTGATCAAGCACAAATTTAATACCAAATCTCTACATGTGTTTTAAAATCTCCAAATTGCTCAGTTAGTTCAACGTGTTTTCACACAAAATCGTTTAATGATTTCTCATGGAACTATGACTATTAAGATCGATTTAATCAATTACGTGAGCAATAAAATTAAATTGAGGTCGATGACCGATGTGAGCATAGAAGTCGATCCTCGTAATAGAAGAAAGAAAAATGCTCAGAGCCTTTTACCGCCTGGAGGCAAACAGATAGAAATGATTTCTCCGTAACTTCAGCATTACATAACATTATTTCAATTACGTTTTAAATAGAAAGAGCTAAATACCAATCGGACTTATTGGTAAAATCTTCTATTACATAGTTGGTAACTTTTATATACACGTGACACTTCGTTTGCGAACTAATTGTTATTTTTGTGCGAATGTCGAACTGACAGTACGTTTACAAATTGCTTATTAATTTAATTAAATGATAATGAATGAAATAGAGGCATTCAACTTTTCTCTGTCACATATATATCTTACTTTCAAGATGAGAGTACATTTATCATCACTATGACTACTTATTTGAATTTCGAAAGATATATTATTATATCAAAATATGAGATAATTTAACCATTTAAATGTACTCTTTAATAAAGCTTTTAGATTTTGTAGGATTTTCGTCAAATAAAATTATAATTTTACCAAATTAACACGATCCTGACGCTGACTATTATAGAGTTCTAGAGCATCTGCTTAGAACTCTATAATAGTCAGCGTCAGTATTCAGGTATAAGCCAACAGGATGAAAACTATATGTATCGTATTACACACGAGATTCTAGCAACTAGCTACTCCCTCTAAACATTGGTAATATAAACTTCCCATCGCAACGATTACACCACTTATAAACCGACTTTCGTAGGCCACTTTTCCTTTCCAAACAGAAAATCCTTCCCAGCATAACAGCAATTTATCTTGCAACTATCAACGTGAAGTCTATTTATCAACGATATTGCCATGTCGACATGCCTGTATTCAAATTAACGGAACGTGACCATCGTCAACAATGAGTGTTACGGGTCTCGAACTTTCACCTACGACCTATTATTATACTATTGGACCTATTTACCTAGACGATGCTTGACAAGATTGCCTTACGTAACGTAAACAACATTGTAAGTTATAATTTGATTCTAAATTGATTACCTCTACGACTCTACGTATAATGAAATGGTTAAGGTTGTTTGGAAATCTGTATGTACTGATATTATAAAGCTGAAGAATTTGTTTGTTTGTTTGAACGCGCTAATCTCAGGAACTACTGATCCGTGATAGATAGCCCACTCATCGAGGAAGGCTATAGGCTATATAATATAATCACGCTAAGACCAACAGGAGCGGAGCCACGCGGGTGAAACCGCGGAGCGCAGCTAGTTATTTATAAATGTTTTAGGTGGGTTCATAAAAATAAGCACTGTCGTTTCGACTCGATCGAATAACATAATATTTCAGATACCTATGTAAAAGAGAGTCTCGTCCTAGTTGATTCATTCCATTTGTCGAAATTATATTTTTTTTACGTTCATAACGTTCTCTCGTAGCGGCATGAAATACTTTTTATTTATTATTTATATCATGAATTACTCACTTACTGAATGCAATAAGACTCTTACTGCCGGCCCAGTCATAACGTAATAAAAAATAATTTATGAGGATTAAATTTGCCACAACTGGTACAAGTTACCAAAAAATAACGGTTCACGTACGTCAATAACCTGTTAAAAATCAGGAAACGGTAACTGGTAACAATATTATAAACTAGTTTTACGGAAATAGGTCAATAATAGGTAAATAGGTCACGAACTATTAGAAAAAGTGTTTACAAGATCATAATCTATTTTCATAATAGCTTTGTTTATGCACACGCGATCGTCATTTCTTATTACTAACGATCTGAATAACGATTTATGTTTATCAAGGATATTTTAAATGCGCTGTGTGTAAGAGGTCGGGAAATTGATTTGAAAATTAAGGAAATTGTGGACTACGGCTATAATTAAATTTTGTTGTTGTAAATGTTTTATAAATGGTTCAATTTTCATAATATTTATTTTTATTGTTCAGACTTCAAACTAGTAAAAATGTAGAGATTAGGAAATAGCTTCCTAAGTAGTTACCCAAATAATCATTAACAAATAGTACAGAGTACCTACCTCATTCGCGATGTGTCTAGACGAAGACGGGGTGCAAAAACTTGTTAATAATAAATTACATATATTATTCACAAAGCATTCGTAACGAAATATGTATTTCCTTTGAAATTGTATAAAAACGTGTTCAGAGAAGCTATTTTGTTTACACAAACACATATAAATATTTATAAATTATGTGTATCACATACTTACCTACTTCAATTATATTTTATTAGTATGAAATACTAGTAATAAATATCGTGTGAAGTGAAAACTAAGGCAGGAAAAATTAACAATTAATTTATTTCCTTTTCTTGTGGCGTGCATGATAAACAAACGCACGATATCGGTAAATCAAATTTTAATAGTTTAGACTTGAGATTTTAGGAATTTGATTCAGCCATATGTATAATAATTAATTATTTATCTACTAATAAGTCCTAATAGGTACCCATCCTAATAATAGTGCGTGTTACATACTCTCATAAGTAAAAACTTATCAATTCCTTCATGATTTTTAAGTTTTATTAGGATTTACTGTATCAATCTATAAATATAACAGATTTATTTTAATTCACGGGAAAGTAGAAATCTTATTTTCCAGACTTTTTAAAAGTGCTCATATTCTTGACTATTCAGTCAAATCAAATTATTTCTTATATTATCTATTTAAGATCTATATTCAACAATAAAATAAACCACGCAAAAACTTTCATATACTTAGTATGTTTATTCTATTGATAAGTCTAGCTCGTTGTCAAGGCATTTGCAATATTGATTCATTCAATACAGAGCTTAAGTTTTTAATAAATCATTTGAGCATTAGATCAGTGATGCACAGACCGCGGCCCGCGGGCCGCATGCGGCCCGCCGATCGAATTCTGGTGGCCCGCCGACAGCATAAATAATACCTACTCTCGTACATTCGAAAAATATTGAATTCTATTCCAGAATAAAACTGAATATTTCTGGGGGAAAAGCAAAGGGATGTACCGGAACTTAAAAATCCTGATTGGTTGTGTGATTTGGCTTTTTAAGTTGACATAACAAATCATTTGAATGTCTTGAACACACGGCTTCAAGGCAAAAATCAACTGATATCCCAGCTCTACGCTCATGTATCATCCTTTCAATGCAAGCTGACACTTTTCAGATCGCAATTGAACTCTGGAAATTACAACCATTTTCAGAATTATAAGAAAATGGCTGAAAAATTCAACAAAACTGCGATTAATTCCGATATATAGAAAAGCTGGATATTTTGATTCAATCTTTTCAAGACAGATTTTCGGAGTTTAATGAAACCTCTGTTGGACATATTCAGCAATCCTTTCACGATTTCAGTTGAAAATGCGCCAGAGTCAATGCAGTTAGAAATTATCGACATTCAAAACGAACAAGATTTACGCAACAAATTCAACGAAGGACACTTGCTGAACTTTTGCCGCTGCATTGATAAAAATATGTATAAAGAGTTTCGCATAAACGCTCTGAAATGTGCCAGCTTATTTGATTCTACCTATATATGTGAACAAACCTTTTCGGTATTAAATAATAAAAAAACAAAAAATCGAAACCGCCTTGCAAACGAAAGTTTGGAAGCAGTTTTACGTGTAGCAACACGTAAATTAATAAATTCTTTTTCAATTTTAATTACATTATTATCAATTCTTTACATATTGTCTACCTATACTTCCGGCGGCCCGCCATCAGTTCATAATTTGCCCGAGTGGCCCCTAGTCTTAATAAGTCTGTGCATCCCTGCATTAGATAGTGCTGGAGTGTAAGCACCCAATAAAATGATATCGAGCCTATAATCCGTCAAGCTTTGAACTATTATTTGCGAATTCACAGAATAATGAATATTCAATACATAACATAATATGTAATCTGAGGATGGATCATCGCTATAAAATTGACCACTGACACAAAAACTAGAGATATAATACACCTACTTATAGAACATCAACGCTACAGATAAGATAGATGCAGTTGCAAAACTAGAAAACGTGTGAAATACGGACGGGATTACTTCATTCGATTTCCAGTGACAACATCAGCGGTAAAACCCTTTCATGTCAAACGTAAATTAGGTGAACATCGAATTTCTAGTTCCCTTTACCGCTTACGTGAACAAAATAGCCTATGTAACAGTAACGTAATGTTAAATTCTTTCGTGTCTGAACGTATTTTGTATGCCTTGAGGGCGCTCCGGTAACCTTGTTAGATTCGGTCTAGAAAATACTCTAATGTATGCTTGAGAATATTTTATTTAAAGATAGGAAGAAATATTTATTTGAGTAGTCGGTACTACCTAAATTTATACGCTTCTCGTCTTATTTCCACAAACAAAACGATACATAAAAATCGCGGAAATGATATTTGTATAAAACTTCACATTGCTAATAAATTGTAATCTTTATATATTGTGCGTGGTTCCAATGCCTCGACCAAAATTTCAGTAAAAGTGTTCTATTTTCATACGACAAGAGCAATAAACATCTTCACATCCACAAAAATATAAAGTTGGAAATTTGCATTTCCTTTGTCTTTGTTTAACTCCAATATGAGTTATGTGCAATTTAATCCCAAGAACGATAGCATTTTTTACTTCTATACGCGTCTTTGCAATTTGGTATTATGTAGGTCTTATAAAAACCGTTATACCTTACTGTGCAATCGGTTACCATCTTATCTGCACTGTTGACAGCTAGTTTTGAGAGCTTTGCCATGGCTTTGCCCAATAAAAAGTTCATTCTTTATCAACGTGTGTGGCTCACTTGTTTAAATCATATCTTTCTAAGAATGTCTCAAGTGTTCTGATTTTTAATGGCCGGGTCACAATTTATGTTTTATTTTATATTCAAATGTATTCGAGTTTTCTTGACAATAATTGTAGATGCCTTAAATTATGGGTTTAGCTGATTGTGATAGGTATGTATTATGTTATCAACAATGGCCGAAATAAGAAAAAAATCCTCCTCCACTCCTGTTAGTTTTAGCGAGATGATATTATACATATAGCCTTCCTTGATAAATGGGCTATTTAACACCGAAAGAATTTTTTAAATCGGACCAGTAGGTAGTTTCCGAGATTAGCGCGTTAAAACATACAAACAAACTTTTTAGCTTTATTATATTAGTATAGATAAAGTGGACTAATTGTGGCAGTAGCCATCCAAGTTCCTTGTAATATAA
Source organism: Colias behrii (assembly GCA_029959065.1). NCBI lineage: Eukaryota > Metazoa > Arthropoda > Insecta > Lepidoptera > Pieridae > Colias > Colias behrii. Next base: position 6,385,835 of record JARWMC010000013.1, read on the forward strand.
TAAATTCGAAAGTTAGTATGGATTGTGGATGTGAACTGAAAAGATTTTTGACACGTTCTCACGCAAAATCATCGGAAGCTATTGACCTTTTGACTTTTGTATTATATACAAATAGATTATGGCCTAGATTAACGTCGTTATTATTAATTCAACTAGGTATACTGGCCATAGCTCGAAACACATTTTGAAAAAATAGATCCTAATGGCTTCATATATCGAGCAGCTACCTATGCTATCTTTTTAGAAGTCGTTTTACAAATCTGAAGCATATAATATGTTTGCAATACGACTTTACATCTGCAATACATAATATAGGCTAGTTTTTACTAGGTAATAAATACCACGTACCTAAGTAAAACTTCTATGGTGAACTTATTTATTCCACACGTCCACGGTCCATCTAATATTTACTAACAGTACACTCACACTAGCCCGTAGTGTGCACAAAGATAAGTAGGTAAAATTAGACGAAGAACAATGAAATTTTAAAAATTTTATTCCAAGGAAACACGATTGTTACGATTGCAGTCTTAATTACGGATGTCCTCAAATACAATGAACTAGCTAAACAGCAGTTACATTCCTGCATAGTAAGTACAGTCACACGCTCAGTTTCTCCTATTCATAGAGATTTTATATGCAATAATACTTTGGAATATAAGTCACAAAGCCGCTTGCTTCTAATAAAGTCCATTGTCTATACGACAAACTTCTTTTCCTGCCAAATTTATGAGAGCATAATATTTGAAAATTATGAAATTCAATTAAAATGTAGAACAAGCTCTAACAAAGGCTTTTAAAAATTATATTTAAAATCTTTAAAATCAACATTACATTTTAAGGGAAAACGAAATTAGTCACCTTTTTTATATGGTATTTATAAAAACTAAGTACATATATGACGCTGCTTCATCAGTCAGAACCTACCACCTACCAATGACTGATTTGAACCGACTCTTATAATTAAAGTTAATCAATTACAATAATTAATATTATATTGTCTCTATGGTAAATTGGATCATTACACCCTATTATTTTCTTTATTCATTAAAAATACAAACCCCACAATATTTCGAATAGTAAATCGTGTCTACAATATTATTAATATTTATATCGAAGTAATTAATCAAACTTGCTCTACAATACGATATTTTTGACACAATGCTTTCACTCACTTTTTAAAGTGCAATAAAAGTATAATATTTTGATTGGCAGTGATAAACGAATAAATATTAAACGCATTTTATTTCTGTCGTAAAAGTAAAGGGGTTAATCTATACTAATATTATAAAGCTGAAGAGTTTGTTTGTTTGAACGCGCTTATCTCAGGAACTACTGGTCCGATTTGAAAAATTATTTCGTTGTTAGCCCATTTATCGAGAGATTATCGGTGAAACCGCGAAGCGCAGCTAGTACTTAAACTTAATATATTATTTTTTCAGCAGTAGGTAAGTAGATACGTATTCTTCCCGTGATCGTGCATTTATGATTTAACAAATTAAATCGTTAACTATATGAAATAATCAAATGGATAATAATTGAGGAATTAAAAAAAATAAACAACAATATCATTACCAACTACTGCATAAATGAATATTATAAGTTGTAAATCAGCTACGAATAAAAATGTAGTAATTCAGCAATAAACATTGCCAATTGTAAGCTTACATGGATTTATTCGAAATTAATTAAAACCGGATGTACAGTAAACATTACATGGAACCCGCTTTTGGAAATCGCATGTCATGAATGTTCCACAAAAAGTGTCTTACGTCGATTACGGCACCTGCGACAAGCGTCATTCACCGCTTGAAAGCAAAAGAATACATCTTAAATAACAGTCATAATCAAGGCATTGAACTTGCATCTATGCCGCCTAACGAAACCAGATTACTTTCACCTGAGCCCAAGCAGTTATCGCGCGGATGATTTTGACTAAGAGAATTATAATAATTAAGAATTGTATGGGCCGTGAGTCAGCTGCAGATAGGCGATAACGCGCTGTTAGTGTCATCACGCTTGTTCGATTATTGTGAGCTTCGGACTTTCAATACGCGTCTTTGTAATAAAATAAAGAAAGCCAAATTTTAATCTTCTCTTGTGTTTAATGAGATGGATTATATTATGAGTACAACAATTATGACGGAGCTTTTTCGGTATACTAAAGATGTTTTCAAAAGGCATTGTTTTGTAATATGTTTCGTAACTCACAATTTATTTTAGCCCACGGCTTTTTATAATGCTATGAACTTAGTAAGTTTTCTACTATTAAATAATACGTTTACGTATCTCTCTCTATTTCATTTTTATTTATTTCATTCTTAATTATTGTATGCGTAAGTGAGCAATTTTTTTTTTTTTTTTTTTTTTTTTTTTTTTTTTTTTTTTTGACATTATTACACAAATCGACCTAGTCCCACAGTAAGCTCAATTAAGGCTTGTGTTGTGGGTACTAGGCGACGATAAATATAATATTTAATAAATACATATATAGATAATAACACCCAGACCCAAGAACAAATAATTGAGTTCATCACACAAATATTTGCCCTGACCGGGGATCGAACCCGGGACCGTCGGCTCAGTAGGCAGTTACTTTACCACTGCGCCAACCGCGTCGTCGATGTTAGTGTGAAAATGCATGTTGTTAATGATAACTAATCATTATTACGACATATTGTAAGTATTTTAATGGAAAATAACTAGTAAACATGATTCTGATAGTTGCACGTGTAATTATACCATAAATATTATAAGTGATCTGTGAACATGCATTTAGCTACAGGTAAATTAGCTTGGAGAAATTTTTGCATATGTAGTAGTGTGTATATTACTCAGATCTTAGAGCGCGTTTCCACTATATCGTTCTGGCCTATACAAAAATGTTTCGATATCCTAACATTACTATTTAATTTTATACTTATTCCTAGCAACACTTTTGTTTTCAATAAAAACAAGTTTTTATTTGAAAGAATATGGTTTTGACTTTATAAAAAAAAATATATCATTCAATTTCACGTCCTAGAGCAAACGACAAGACGACTACCGTGAAACAATAAAATATCGTGTCCATAATAATTTGTTTCATAATTAATATTTGACCATAATAATTACGAAACAAAACAAATAAATAAATCGTCACTTGATAGTGGAAAGTGGAAACACGCACAAAAACAGAATAAACCAGTTTACGCTGTCCGCAGGTGCCACGTGCAGTCGTTTGGTACCGTTAGAACATAAAGCACACATTTCATTCAAAAATTATAATTATTACGTATAGAGCGGGAGATATTGACACAAAATTTCGAGTCATTTGTAACAGGATGGCGGTTCTACAGGGGTCTTAGTACGCAATGACAAAAAGAAAAACGATGGTGTGAACACTGGTACCGGCGGCTTAGTCGCGTGGGCGTTAGTCGAACTCGTCGGAAAAATAGCGAAGTCAAACAATTTGTAACATAAAAATTTTAGAATTTACCGATAGCCCATTAAAAAGAAGTAGGCGGTAGTGTCATGCCATACTTTTCCGGTGTGACTTACAGCCCGCCATACCGACCCGAATGTGTTGATTTAAAAAAAACAATTCAACCATTTGTACCAGGCTAACTTTTGCACAGGTAACCATCGTCGTGCAGCCATTTACGAAAATCGCCATGCCATACTTTTCGGACGATTCCAAATGGTCGCCATACTGCCGAAAAACTGCAAAATTTTTTTTTTATATTTATTTATTATTATTTATTATTATTTAGTTTAATTTAAAATCCCTTATATATATATAAAATAAAAACTAAAAATAAAATGTTGTTTTATTTTATTTGCTGACCATACACTACTACAAACGCAAAAATTTCTCCAAGCTAATTTACCTGTATCTTGCGCAGTGTCTATAAAATTCAAAGTACTTTAAATACAACTTATCCATCATTATCGATGTATTTGACAGATAAAAATAAAAACACTGACCCGTTGTGTAACATACCATAAGACTGTTATCATAATCGATTAAGTTACCTTTACTATTCATAAATAATATCTTATAACCTACCAATTATAACTCGTTTAGCCGAGGCTGAATAGCAATTTCGCTTTTATAATACATAATTGATCAATATTATAAAATTCATATAAAATTTTACACTCTATTGCTTCTAAATTTAAGAGTGATGAATGAATAATTTATTCAATAGCCTTATATGTTTACATTATAGAAAGTAGGTATCGTACGGTAAAGTTTGTAATCAGAAATCATTCACACCTATTTTGAATAATGTTTTATATTTTTAAAATAATCCTATTTTTTTATTTGAAAAGGATTAATGAACATTATTAAATACACACAATATTTTCATTGCACTTAATTCTTTTATACATACCGGTAAAAGGAATAAGACATTAATGATGCCTTGCCATCGCCCTTTTCACGAGTCACGACGTTTCATGAAGAAAACAAGTGCGTAGGTAATAATTTCTTGTTGTTGGGAATAAATATTGTTTTATAAGCTACGTCCCCGACACGTATGCCAAAGCGATGGTAATAAAATTGAGATAAAATGGATTACTAAAATCAACAATGTGAAAGGTGCAATGACCTCCGTCAGACCTTTGATAGCCGCGACATCATGTCATATTAGGGTTACCAAGTACGTGTTTACGTTTGTTGCGAGTTGGGACTATTTTATTGTGTTACTTAGAATTATGTAGGGCTACTTATACAATATTTGTATTTGTGTAAGTATAGAGAAATAAATGCAGAAACAGGCTACTCCTTGGCTACTCTCATTATTTTTATAGAATTGACTTGACTATAGATGGCAAACGTTGCTCTACCTTATGGTTATACCGAATTATAATAATGAATAATCCGGTCAAGTTAAGCATTTGAAATAAGGATAATTCCGGGAAAGCCAAATTTTGGTGAGGAGCTGGAGTGTACCATAACAAATAAAAATTGAAAAGTCCCCACTTATCCCATGTGTGCTTCAAAAGTTATTCGGGGTCAAAGGTCAAAATTTGAGGTTTTTTGGATTTTTCTCGAAAACCGTAAATTGTATAAAAAAAGACTTCAGACCAAAGTTTTAGATCTTATTTATTCTCCACAAAAAAGGTCTCTATGATTTCTTTCCCAAGAGTTACTATTTCTGAGATATCGCGATTTGAAGAGATACATTATACTGTATACATTTTGGTGACAGCCAATTTCAGGGAACGTTCCCATACTATGTGACCTAGTTTTTAAGATTTTTCGACCCCTACCTCCCCTCGGTAACCACTTGTTGTATATGCAAAGCCCCCCCTCCCCCTTCAAGTTTTTTACGTAGTATGATTTTCAATCATCTCACAGGCATTTTCATTCATTTCTTTGTCTAAAACCTAATAAATTATATACTAAAACCTTTCTCTTGAATCACTCTATCTATTAAAGAAAACCGCATCAAAATCCGTTGCGTAGTTTTAAAGATACATAAGGACAGAGAAAGCGACTGTTTTATACTATGTAGTGATGTGTCTCTTCAAATCGCATTATCTCAGGAATGGTAACTCTTGGGAAAAAAATCATAGATACCATTTTTGTAGAGAATTATAAGATCTAGAAATTTAATTTGAGGCATTTTTTTTTAAATTTACAGTTTTCGAGAAAAACTGAAAAAATCTGAAATTTTGACCTTTGACCCCAAATAACTTTTGAAGCACACATGGGATAAGTGGGGACTTTTCAATTTTTATTTGTTATGGTACACTCCAGCTCCTCACCAAAATTTGGCTTTCCCGGAATTATCCTTATTTCAATACTATTTTCAAGCTTAATTTGACCGGATTATAAGGAGGAATTCATAGTCAAGTAACATCTATTGAATAAGTTTGACTACAAATTAAACGGTAAACATTTTAAAAATGTGTTGCATGCGTTGGTCTGTCGACAAAAATTGTTGAAAAAACGTTTGTCCTACTTTGATGGATATAAAACAATTAGTTTGGCATGAACGTAGGTCAGTGGAATTAAATTGGATTGACCCACTCATCCACTGAAGCACAGGTGTAAGCTTATTCTTTCTTTGCGTGAGGTTTCTGGTTTTCATTAAACGAAATTGTGGGAACCGTTTAACCTTCGGAATGTCAAATTTAGCACGTAAAGGTGCGACAATATTAGTCTCAAGACATTAGGACACTTGTCCATATCACATAATATGGAGCAGGTAGAGCTTTAGTACTCCCAAAATTTTGTGATATCTAATGATGATGATGACGTGATTACTATGCTCATGCAAGCATATTTGGGGCTGTTTTAATATACATTAATGAAATGCAAAAATGCGGGCTTATTATTCCAATACAGAAATACCCAATAACATCAGATTTCTGGAAAAAAGGTCATGCAATACGCTACAAAGAGGGCACTAGCTATTTCTTATTACCCTCGTTATAGGGAAGGTTTTAGATATCAAAAATGAATGGTAACCCACAATCAAATGAACCGTAAGCCCATAACAATGCTCTCCCATTGATATACACCATTCAATTCGCTAAAGCCCCTTTAATTGGTTGAGTGCTTTGTAAAGTATCCGGTACAAATTGTCTGAATGGTAGCATCAATTGAATTTGAATTTATAAACACATTATGGACTACACAGAGTCGGTCATGTCTCCGATAAATTAAATAACTACATACTTACTATTATATTACGTTTGAACGATAATTATTTTATGAACTGCTTCTATGCCATGAAGCTTTATGAAGGGATCTTTGATAATAGTAATTTGTTCGTTCTAGGTGAAATTTTAGATCTTTATGAAATCAATAGTGTACTAAATCGCAAATTATTGCTACTTTCTATAAATACTGCACCATGTGTTTTGACGATTTGAGTGAACCCGTTTCTTTTTTAAATACCTAATTCAGTTCCACTTCAATATAACGTCAACACAATCCGAAAAATAAACCTACCTACTGTCACCAATTGTTTACATTTATGTCTATACTATCTGAATCAAGTAAATAGTGTGTTCGTGTCATCGTGTTATCACATGACGTTCCCACCAACAAACTGAAGGACTCGAAATAAAAGCAGGCCGACTCTCAAAGCGTCCACGTTGTGATAACTCATCACTCGCCGTATAAAAAACCGGCACAATGAGCACATAAAAACTTAACAAAAACAGCATTGCGCGTGTCCACAATACAAGCACAGTGTTACAATAATTGTAATACTGTGATACAAGTTTTTATTCATTTCATTAGTACTTAGTCTCCTGGATTATAATTAATATTTATGCTAGGTAGGTATTATAAGAGTCAGTTTTTGTATGACTATGGTAAGCAAGTGCTGTGGCATATGCCGTACGCGATGGCTAATTAGTAACGTAATTACTTTGTGAATGTGTTAACAAAATTATCAAAAGATGAAGCATCTCACTGGTAATTTAATAAAGTTCACTCACACGTCCTATAATATTTACTTGAATCTACAATTCAAAATTACAATGAGTACTGCCCATACCATCGGAAATATCGCGCAGAATTAGTATAACATCTCTACCAATCTAATAAAATACAGTTAAAGCAATCCTTCCTTTAATGCTTGCGGACGTTTTACAGTCGCAAAATCGATAAACTCGTAAACGTATAACGGCTGACAACGCTAAAGTGCTCAACTATGCCCAACTGTCACTTGTGAATCGACGGAAGTCGCCAGGACGACGCGATATTTTGAGCGTGGCGCGCGGAGTATGCAGCGCGTACGCAGCACTATACGCGCTATAAGAATAGCTTGTAGGTACTTGGTAGGTACTTATGGAATTGAGAGTAAATTTTGTGATATCAATATTACCTATGTACCCCTTGCCAAGCTAGGAGCTCTGAGACTTGGTATAACGTATGCGAAGATATATTAAATTTAGAAGCATTTGTATTAATTTCTTCTTCATAAACATGTGATAGGAATTTGTGGGGATTTCAGAAACATTTATATAAATATTTTTTGCCAGTCCTTGAAATACTATCTAGGGCTAGGCTACCAGTACCAGCCCATGTCATTAATTTTATTTTGCCCGTCCACTATTCATGCACAGACCTACCATGGTGATTTTATAGTAAGGTACCTACTTACATGACTAAACATTCAAACAATAATTATGTTAAATAGTTAAAATGTTAATTCAAATACTATAAAACAATGCCACGGTCATCGGTGAACCCACAGTCCTTCAATCTTCACGTTATTACAATAATTATTAATCCATGCACGTTGACAAAAGGATATCCGTTTGTATCGTGAATATTCTCTGTAATGCCAAATACAGTTAACAAAATGGATATTACGTATTGCAAATATAGAATACGTTTTATGGTTATTCGAAGAATTTTAATTAAAAGTTTTTTAAAGTAAAAAATGTTGTGTGGTTTTATGAAACCACGGTAAAAGTGAAACTGTTCGAACGGTTCCGAACACTGCTTTGTGTAGCGCATGTCGCGTGACGGTCGGCTGCCGAGTAGATACCTACTCGGCAGCCGCGATACGTACCTACGCGACATGCGCTACACAGACCAAAAAGTTTGAGACGATGTAATAAAAGTTTCACTTTAATAAATTTCGCAAAATAGGTACGCAAAAGTAGGTATGTCTATGAATTAACAATCTACCTGCATATATTATTTAATATAATTTTAAAGTACAATTAATTACAACAGCTTTCTCACAATTTTAGTTCCATCACTTTACCTGTAATATGGTTTTGTTATGACAATACAGATTCCAAAAGTTCAGACAAAAATCCATAATAGATATTTCCGGCTGCATTCACAAGCTCAAAGACACACCCAGTCTGCACCCCACTTCCGTTATAAAATCAGGGTAATGCGATCGTTCGTGGCTGTATTGGACAAAAACACAAGCAGATGGTAATACATTTTAAAAGATGCTCTCGTTTTTGTCGTAAGATAATAGGATCCAAAGTTCAACTTAGGCATAGAATATAATATTATAGGTACTCTAACGTGACACGAGGTCTTATAGTCCAAGGTCTTGAAAGTGTTACTATTTCAAATTTCTCCCAATATTTTTAATGAGGTAGGTACCTACCTAATTTGTATTCTGTGTTTAATACCACAGATTACGAAATAATATATATGCGTATTTATAAGTATGATATTTATTTTTTGTTAGTTACTAGATAGTAGGGATGTAACGATACATGATTTTGCCGATACGATACCGATACCGATATTTGTAATCAAATATCGGCGATACCGATACCGATACCGATATCGATGGCTTGGTAGAAAAATAAATAGTGAATTATGCATAAAAGTTACCAACATTTAACAGAGAATCAACTGTAAATCGTATTCTTTTAAATAACAATGCCAAATCAAAAAACAAGAAAACCATTTATTTTAGTATTATTATTTTGCAAAGTCAGTCAAACTTTAAGTTATACACATACAATCAGTTCCTAATAAAAGTTTACTATTGGTAGAGTTTTTTCAAATAACAAAGTGCGCACGCGCGGGCGGCCTCCCGCATCGTTCATTGGGCGCGGTTTTTTTGAATTGTTTGATATCGGTATCGGTTGTTTTATAATCGGCGATACCGATATATCGGCTTGCCGATTTATCGGCCGATATATCGGTATCGGTATCGTTACATCCCTACTCTTAGATCATTAAGTAATGGATGGAGCACGCTGGCAAATGTTCTAACTAAACTTTCTGCCGATTTTGGTGCGGGGAGGGTAACTCACACTTTGAAACACAATCACACATTCACAAAAATAATTTGTGTCTTTACAAACTCAAACTATTACAAAATTGACAGACTAGCATGTTTTTGCACACATACATCGATTACACAGAAAAATCTCTGTACATATACGTAATAATACAATCGCTCTAAAGGGATGTAACCATATCGATATTACAAAAATAATAATTTTGTTGAAATTAGAAATAACATTAATATTATATTCATAAAAAATACTACACAGGTCATTTGTAACGTTTTCATCGTTATTATATGCATACGAAAAAACAATAAAACGCCATTTTATTTGTATTTGAATATGTATTTATTCAACACATCACATATTATATTCAATAAAATAAATATCGGTACAGAAATTTTTATTATTTCTGTACCGAGTGTCCATTCTGATTTTCTCCCACAGCATTCAATCCACCTTAGCCTTAAAGCAGGATTTTTTGTAAATCTGAAATATACGCAATATTAATACATACATATAAACAAACTAGCTGCTCCGCGCGGTTTCACCCCCGTGGCTCCACTCCTGTTGGTCGTAGCGTGATGATATATAGCCTATAACCTTCCTCGATAAATGGGCTATCTAACACCGAAAGAATTTTTCAAATCGGACCAGTAGTTCCCGAGAATAGCGCGTTCAAACAAACAAACAAACAAACAAACTCTTCAGCTTTATAATATTAGTATAGATTACATAATAGAAAGGTTACAAGATTAACATTACAAAAAAGTGCGAGTCGGACTCGCGCACGAAGGGTTCCGTACCATTAAAATGTTCTGCCAGTTAAAAGTAACCGAGCGTAGGTCAATTTTAATAAATATATACAAGACTTACAAAATAAACATGATACTCCTTTTTATGTAGTTGTGTAAAATTTTAATATAATAAAGATTAATTCTCATCTCATTTCAAATTATACTTAGAAAAATATTTTTTTATCGACGTTCAAGTTAAAAGCAGTCCGTCACTAAGAAAGTCGTAAAAATTTACGACCTTTTAAGCGACGAGTTTTTAAATTCAACTCTATCACTAAGTTCATAAAGATTAAATTTGAATTTCTCTTCAAGATAGTCTCGCTACATCACTTTATAGTCTCGTGGGGAGTGCGGTTCAATATCGCGTTCTAAATTCAACTTTATCGCTTAGTTCATAAAGATTAAATTTGTATATTTTCTCTTCAAGATAGTCTCGCTACATCGCTTTATAGTCTCGTGGGGAATGCGGTTCAATATCGCGTTTTAAATTCAACTTTATCTCTTAGTTCATAAAGATTAAATTTGTATACTTTCTTTCCATGATAGTCTCGTGAAGCCGCATCAATGATCGAGTAAACACATGACTCGATTATTTGTCTTGATCATATCGCTAAACGATACATCGACGATTATTAGAAATTGCATTTAAATTGATATTTACGTAAAAAAAATAAAAAAATACTTACAAATGAAAGGTTATTCCATCTTTTTTAATACTTGATGTGTTTGACTTGTTTCTGCAAGACTTGACAGCACAAAACGGCATTTTAGCGGAGCACTCGCAGACGTCCTTTCGATGTTTTACGAATACGCAGAGTGTTTGTAATCGATTACGCAAATAGTTTTTATGAAAGCATAAGACTTTTCGATTCGAATAATCTTATACCTCGGCAAAAGGGGAAGCGCCTGTGAGTGTTATCCATTACTTAATGATCTAAGTCCCTACTAGATAGCTATAAAATAAAGTCAATTTTGATTTTTAATGTAATGGTTAAAAGTAAAAATATTAATGATCTAAGTAGGTAACGACTTATGAATGTTTGAACCTTCTAAAGTTACAATTCACAGTAGGTATTTGTAACTTAATATACAGGGTTGACTAATGCATTTCACTTGATAGAATGTCGTTATGAATTTACTTCAAGTAATAAATATATAACATAGGGTCACCACCACTCGCGGAATTCTTCCCGGTTCGTGGCCTGTAGTAGCGATACACTATGATCAAGTTGTCGCATTAACACTTCACTTTCTCTACAACCCAGAATTTCAAGCATTTACTCATCTGCCGACAAAGTATACGTAATTACAGGGGTTGTATGGGCTCCCTCCATCACGATGTGGAGAAACCTTCCAGACCTCATGATAGATCGCCGATGATGGATGACTTTCTCGAAAATTGAACGAAAGTGTGTCGTGCGAAAATTCCGTTTTTTAGCTTGAAATTTGCCCGCGGATTTATTATGGCAAAATCATACACTCGCTTTCATTATGATCATGTTGATGAGTAAAAAGGTAGCCTTTAAAAAAAATCCATGAATAATATCTGAAACGAAATGTGGATACTGATGAATAACTTATACATAATATATAACTAGGTAGGTACTAAGATATATAAAATAATACTTCACTATAAAATATCAAGCTTTGCATCTGAATGTTTTAATTTTAAATGATATTTATTACTCAACTACCTTTATGATAAAATGTAAATAAAATAAATATGAATTTAACGTAAAAAATTAAAAAATCAATCAAATAGGAAATAATATAAAGTAAATTAAATTAATATAATATGTATTATGCTGTTGTGTCCATAGTGACAAAATAGACAAACTCGAGTTCCTAAATTCAAAAAGACTTGCATTCGGACTAATAAAATCTAAATTATTTTCAAATGAAATGCAAACGGCAAATGTTTTGTACTCCGAAGCTTCCGAAGTTCCGAACTTGGTAGTTATTTGAGTCTGAATAGTTAGTTGATTTTACAATTATTGTAAAATAAAACGAGAAAACTAAGCTCGCTGTGATCTACAGCGACCGCATACAACGTTGTAATTTAAAATAAAATGCACGATACAATAATAAAATGACTTGCGAGACACAGCGGTAGGGTTGGGGGGCGCTAGGAGCGCGGAGCCCCTCTACCCGCCTTCGCCCCGTATTGCCCGTATTCAAGCGAGAGGCGACAGCTAGCCAGCTGCGCGTTCGTCTTTCTTGCTTGTGTTTTTCGGATGTCGTATCGGGATTGACGTTTCATTATTATTTTCTAACGTTTAACAAACAAATAAAGCAGAATTATTCGCATGCGCGTGTGAAAAAGTTTGCAGATGACATTACCTTACATTCGGACTCACAACATATTATTGTTTCGGACGTTTTCAAATTGTAATCGTCGTTCCAGTGTACGTTACTTGGATACCCAGTGTCTTTTGTCTGTAATAACAGTGAATAAAACAAAAGTGGTGTTATTTTAGTTCGTTCCTGTCAGGTACGTCCGTGGACAAGAGTGTGATCAGTGATTGTTGTCGTGGCCGGTTTCCGTTGAGGAAACTTTCATAACGTGCATATTTCTGTGGGTAATGCTTTCCTAGCGAATGCGGGCCCAGCCTGCACGCATTCTTTGGGGAAGCAAGTGCCGGCAATAAGCATTTTACGGTGAGTAAGGCGCGCATAAGTTCATCGTACTTTGACCCAATATTGTTAAACGTAACCTGTGTATAGGTTCGCATGTGTGACCGATGTGAATACATATGACTATTGAATTAAATGTATAACCATACAATAATAACTTCATATTATGGTCATCCATATAATAATATGAGTTGCCTAAACATTCCATATTGAATCTATATAAAATTACAGTACCTACCTGTTGTTAAAAAATCTCATGTGTTATGCATGGATACCCAGTTTCATATAGGTACAGTTACATATTTATAATAATTCCAGATTAATTTATAATATAATATAGAAATTAGGCAGGTGAGTGATACTTGATAATGGTTTTATTAAAATCTGGTTAGAAAAAGAAAGGACAAAAGTGTCAAGCTTTAATTAAGAGTTCAAGGTTGAATAAATTACAAATATTTTCAAAGGCAAAAAAAACTCCTTGAAGTAGAATATTTATAAAACTGCAGTAAATATTATTGTAACTTGTTAGATAAAATAATAACACAAATGCCTAAATATACTTACCCAATTTCATTCAGGATTTAGGTACCTACCTATGAGACTTTAAAATGTGCTATTTGCTCAGTAGTTTTTAGTTTATCCGTATCAAACACAAAAAACATCCAATTGTGTAGATATATAAGTGATAATCATACACATAAACATTAAATTGCAAGGGTTTCATATTATAAAAAAATTGTTACTAAAGATGTTAAAAAACATAATTTTATAGCTACAATGTCCAGGTAAATGGTTACAACAATGTTCTATTTAGGTATATGGTCAACATTATTCAATATATTTTTAGACATAGAATTGCTAACCTCTGTTATCATTATAAATTAAAATTGAGTTTTGACTCACAATTCATAATAAGGTAAAATCCCAAATTAATTACCTACAACACTTATTTTGAATTATTACTCATCATAACGTAACAATGACTAGCAAAATGGATTATATAATTTATTTATAATTCAACTAAATATTAATTGTTAACATATAATTTGAAAATGTAGATCTGAAATTATTGAAACCTCTCCTTTTCCAAGAAATCATGTAATTTTTTATGTAGACTGATTTAAGTATACATAGGTAATTACTGTTTATTTCATAATGATCCATAAATAAACATCCTCACTAATAAGTATTATAAAGAGGAAATCTTTGATTGTTTGATAACATCAAAACTACAAGCATGATTTTGAAAGTTAAGTCACTGTTGGAAAACCACATGTTCCCGAGTGATATAGACTTTTGCCCTATTTTATTCCATTTCAACACAAGCAGACCAAGAGCAAGATTCCAGTATTAGATATAGCAAGAAAATTAATAAAATTCCTTATTGGCATTCAAAAAAATAAAAATATCAAGATAACAGACAAGGCTTAAAATAAATCTTAGAACAAATTATTAAGGTTCCATTTCAGAGAAAAAGCATAATTACCTTAATTAATATCTGCCATTGCATAATTGTTCCAAGGCCATTACTACTGTGTGTTATTATTTTATTAGGGTCATTCATTAATTTATAATAAGCATTTCCTTTTGAAGCCAATTATACTTACACTAATAAGCTAGTTCTTCTATCTTCATTAAACAATTCTAATGTCATTTAGTGATTCCTGCAGTCTATCATCTGGTAGGAAACTAAAATAAAAAATTATTTTGGTTAGGGAGCCAGGTGCAAATTTGGTTAATTATTTCCTCTCAAGAGATAATTCGTCAGACGCATCAGAGTATAGTATTATAAAGCCTCGTGAACGTCAGCTGGCGCTCGGTTGGGGGGGTGAGCGGTTGTAGCCTCCCACGCACGTATGAAAAAAAAATACATTCATTCATTTCCTCTCAGCTAAAAATTTGTCAAATTGTAGCTAACCCAATATCTCAACGAAAAAAAATAATCAGCTGGTTACAACATGGTGTATTATACGTCAGCTGGTGTCTCGAACATGAAAAAAATAAAATTATTTTCCGTGATTTCCTCTCAAACAAAAATTTACCTGATGATAGCTTATATGTAACTGTGGATATATATATAGGTCAGCTGGCTGTATCTTGGTGGAAAAACCGTCAGCTGATACTTTGAAAGTTATTACATAGGAGTTAGACAGAAGCATCTATTGCCAATTTATATGCATCAACTGACTAGGTTTTCCTCGAATTATTGCTAGCTGATTTTTTTTATTTATCGCATCAGTATATTAACAATCAGCTCACAAATTTTCATCTGAGATGAAATGACGTATCTTTAATTATTATCGTTATTTTTAAAAATTCAAGCAACACACGCTAGCATAATATAGACAGTAATAAGGTACTTAGAGGTGGTTAGTTTTGCGCATGATCGGGGTACTACGTACATTCAGCCACATCGGTAAACATGTTTTTACAAATATTATAAACTGCATTTAAAAATAACTATCATATCATCAAATTCACATAACTACCTAAAAGTGTAACAAATATGAAATAACCCACTAAAAACATTAGTTAACTATAATTATTAAAAAAATAATAGTATAATATATAATTAATAAAGTTATTACTTATCTTTTACGGGGACTTATGTTGATGGAATTCCACGTATCTCGATGATTTTGTTAATGTCTCATTATATTCGAGACACCAGCTGACGTATAATACACCATGCTGTAACCAGCTGATTATTATTTTTCGTTGAGATATTGGGTTAGCTACAATTTGACAAATTTTTAGCTGAGAGGAAATGAATGAATATACTTTTTTTTCTTACGTGCGTGGGAGGCTACAACCGCTCACCCCCCCAACCGAGCTCCAGCTGACGTTCACGAGGCTTCATAATACTATACTTTGATGCATTTTACTAATTACCGCTTGAGAGGAACTTGGTCATAAAATCTGCTTCTGGCTCCCGGACCATTGTTTTTTTTTGAATATTTTTTTCTTTTGTCTGTATTTTGACTTTGTATTCAACAAATATTTGGTAAGTAATATGTTTTTTTTAATGTAATTGATTTGTGTTGGCTATAAAATAGCCACACATATTAACATGTTACTAAATACATACTACATATCCTATATTTAAAACAAACACATTATTAGGACAGATGAATGATGCAACCGCAACCGTTTACCTAAAATAGCTGATTGATTCTGTATAACATTTGACACACATAATATTATGTTTGCTAATTGCTTAATTTTAGATTTGCACATTGTCAATCAGGGTGCCATGGGAATAATGATGTAGGTCAAAGTATATGGAATTGAATCTGAAAGAGTATTTGAAATAATTATTTAATACAATGAAATAAAAATAAGAACTAATCTAATTTCTGAATTAACCGTGTTAAAGTGATATATCACTTATATATAAAGAGTGGACCAACTGACAACTTAGTTTATATGGGAACTTTGTATATTAAATTAGAAGTAGAAAGAAATGTAACATACATTAATGATATATTTCAAGGAAAAACTCTTTAATTAACCTATTGTAATTTTTAATTAGGTATACATATGTAGTTACTAACGTTAATGTTTCCTTTCCATGTTCTTTTTTAAATTCAAATTAAATTCAAAATTCAAATTACATTTATTTGCAAGAATGTAGTTACAAATTTTAGATGTTTTGATTACAATAATAAGTGGCTAATACATTCTACCCATTGATTGGGTGTGCAAATATTAATAAAGAAAGTTGATTAGTTTAATTATTAAAATGTACACACAATTCACTTTTCACAATTACGCGAACGCACTACGATTTACACGATTATATCACACACTTATCACACACAATTCAGTTTACACTACTTCAAAGTCATAAATTCTTCATAAATGTCATAAAATTGTTTTACCATTAACCAGTTCGTCAGTTTATTTTTGAAAAGATTTACTGGTAGTTCCTTGAAATTATCCGGTATTTTATTATATATTTTAATAGCCATAAATATTACACTGTTTTTAGCTTTATTGATTCTACACGTTGGGAAATGTAATATATATATATATGTAATATATATAATTAAAATATCATAGTAAGTATCATATATATATATGTATATGATACTTACTATGATATTTTAATTCATGTCAATGAAGTACTTAATCTAATTAGTGTTGTGTGAATTTATTAATTAGAGGTTAAAGTCTAGGATCTGAATAAACAGACAGATACACAGCTGTAAAATTTTAGTTCACACCTTTAATGAAAATAGTAATACATATTACTAGCCAAATTCCTTGTTTTCTTCTAAAAGTGTACCTAATTAGTAATTTATACAACATAAATTTATGTTTATTGATCCGAACAAACTTGTTAAATATATTGAAGCAACTCACATTTTTACTGTGGTACAAGGAAGTAATCTTTTGGGACAACAAATAATAATCTTTGATGAAGAACTACTCAGGCTATGCTATGGAATTATGATTGAGCGAGGATTTGTGTGAAAAACATCATTAAAAATGTTTGTTGTTTGTTTATGTAGTCTTAATATCTCTGACAACATACTTCTATCATACTGTAACACCAGCCAATGCTCCTGCATACATTCACTTATATACAGTACATAATAATTTGTATTATGTTGTAATGAGTTTTCACTTTCTCAGTTACTTACAACTATGTTAATAGGTTTATTTAGAGTGGTTAAGATGAAGATGGGATTGTGGTCAGTACACTACATGTCTAATGGTTTATTAAGCTTCAAGACAAAGTTTCAATAACACTGCCTCTATGGTTTCTATATTAAAAAAAAAAAGAAAAATTGCTTTTTCAACATATGGCTTTAACAATTCTCCAAATTATTTTCATTTGTATGCTAGAGTTTGCAAAGACACCAAGGTATATAATGTGAATACATCAAGAAGCTTATATCTTATACACTGGAGATTTCGGTATGAACATTTGACGTGTAACAAGAAAATATTGCCCAGTTGTTGTGTTTTATCACTTTCACACCTAACTTGGTATTGCCACTGTTAATACGAAGTTTTCCCAAGGCTACTATGTATGCTGTAATATTCTGTGCAAAAGGTTAGTTTTTGTACATGAGTTTGTTGATAAATTGCCAACAACGTCATTCAGAAGCATTGTTGGATGAGACAATTATTATTTATGCTAAATGAAATAAGTATCTGAACCAATTATTAAAAAGCGATACTCCCTGATTATGGGTAGTTACCATAATAAAATTGTAGCAACTCTCACTTTGACAATATGGCATAAGTGTCAAAAAAATTGCGTCGCTTCGAATATTTAAGTTAATATTGTTGCGTATTTAATAAATATTTTCCGAATATAAATAATGTATTGCATTGTGAAAAATTGCAGAAGTTTTTGGACACCAAATTCTGGCCTATAATTTCACAGGCAAGTGTATATTTACGTTATTTACAATATTCCTCAATACTCATGCATTTACCTGTTTAGAATCATTTTAATGGCAAAAATCGTCAAATTTATCATCATTTTACTAAGCAATCATGTTAAATAAGTTCTTTTCCTAATACTTTCATCATTTTTCAACAAGTTTTCAACAAACAAATTTAACAAGTAAGGTAACCATGATGATGGGTTTTTACGGATAGCGACGATAATATATTGCTAAACAATATTATGATGAACATTTAGAACACCATTTTAAAATTTTTTATACTAGTAATGAAACAACACACGACATCGGTATTGCACTCACATATTGTGGTTTGTTCTTTTTTACATTGAAATTTATACTTTTTAACCTAATATTTTAAAGTGAAACTTTTATTACATCGTCTCAAACTTTTTGGTCTGTGTAGCGCATGTTGCGTGTATCGCGGCTGCCGAGTAGGTATACCTACTCGGCAGCCGACCGACACGCGACATGCGCTACACAAAGCAGTGTTCGGAACCGTTCGAACAGTTTCACTTTTACCGTGGTTTCATAAAACCACACAACATTTTTTTTTGTTTTACGTATTTCAGCTTTCCAAAAAATGAAGTAAAAAGAAATATATGTGCCTATCAAGGGTAAAATTACTGAGGATTACGACCCAGAAAAAAAATACTGCTATAAACAGTTTTTATTTGATGTTTTTGGCTTGAAGTTGACCCGTCGAAGCAACGCGTTTAAAAAGAAGATCTGAGTAACTTACAATTTGGTAAACAGCATCTGATGCAAAACACAACTTTCCTCTATTTACAAAGGATGTTAATGATGTATATCGGTTAATATCCAAGCTTTGTAGCCAAAAGTTATCAAGCGTTATTTAAAACTATCATTCTCTACCAATTAAAATTGTATGTCGTATAAAGGTGATAAATTCTTGTAAGTTGACCAGTAATTATAATAAAAATACTGTTAAAAATATATGTCGTTATTATTTATAGAACATGATTTTTAGTTTTTTCTATTTCGAAAAATCCTGAATATACAAACCAGTGTGGTCACCCACAGAAAGAGACAAAAAACAACACTAACGTCATTCAAGGTTATATTTTCTTGTGACAAGTTAATGGTCATAGTGCAATCTCCAGTGTATTAGATATAAGCTTCTTGGAATACATAATATACATATAACAATATAAAATTATTTGCCTGGATAAATCCTTTTGTAGCACATATAGGATCGATGGGAATTTTAGCTCCAGTTCTACTCCAAAATATAAATTACTATATGATAACCCATTTGCTATCACTTTTAACTTTTAAGTGAGATTGTATTAAAACTATACAACCAATGAGTAATAAAATATGAAATGGACATGTTTACTAATCTTATATTTGTTTGCTATACAGGGAAGCAGGAGGTGTGGGTGGCGGGGCCGGCAGCGGCGGGCTGCTGGCCATGAACGCCACCCAGGTGCAGTGCGAGCCCCACGACTCAGTTGTTCTCATTAAATGTAAGTCATTTCTCTTAAATGATTTTGGCTACGTCTGTGACGTCATTTGTGTTAGTTCTAAGTGATATGGATAATATACAGATCCTGGTTTATGTACTTGATGTAGTTCATGAAAGTGTATGTTGTAGTGAGTTGGTGTTTTTGAGTTTGTCTGCGAAAAGTAAACAAACTTGTAATAAATTCTTTATATTATAAATTGGTTATATCTACCAAACATGCTACATTCCACTATTTTAAAGAAAAGCTTTGGTTATGATTGAGATTTGATTATTCATGTAGATTGAATCATTGACTTGATATGCTTTGCTGTTCATATAAAATGAAGATATCATATTTCTTAAAGTTATTTTCTTGAGTAAAATGATGGATGACTTATTTCTTGGTAATAAAATATAAAGAGTGTGTAATGTGTATTTAAAGTAACAGTTCAGGTATGAACTCTCACAATTAATTAGTCACTATCCAGTTAATTAAATTACGTCGTAAATGTCACGCAAATTTCGTGATAAATTTGAACAGTTTAGTGCTGTACAGATTATAATTGAATGGTTAATCCATTAGTTTAAACTTTAACAGATTACGATAGTAACAGAAGTTAGTAGGACAGAATAATAGTTATAACGTAAACGATATATCATAAATTACAACGACCTAGAATCTTACTCTGAATATATGTACAATGTTATTATGTTACTATTAGCCATTTGTTTAATGTACAACTGGGAAAACATTAAAAATATTCATAACACCTATGACCACTAACCTGATAACCCGGTATATTTTATAATTGCAATAATTCGTTGTTGAACATATGGTTATGCTAAATAATAGTAATGTTTACGAAAACATAGCCAAAGTTTCCAAAGAATTTGCTTGAATCAATAAAACGATCAGCGAGCGAAATATCCAGACTAGTATGAATTCGAAGATTCGATTACGATAGCGGTTTCCAGGAATAGTTGCGTTTGTGTTTATATTTGTCCTCGAAAGCTCTCCCGTTGCGCACACGCGTTTAATTAATGCGGGAGCCGAGCATTTACAATTAACCATGCCTTAATAACTGCTGCACTCGTGCGCAAATGTTCATTTTCGTCGTCATAGTTTGTTGGTAGGCAGAATAATTGACGGTGTTAGTCAGCAATTATGGTAATCCAGCTTAGTCCAAAAGCGACTGTGCAGTGTATTGCACGCAGCGAACGATGCATTTCTCGGTTAGTGATAGTATTGTGAGAAAGTTGAATACTGTGTTCCGTGCCGTGTACCGCAATGCAGTTTACGTTGGTTATCGTTGTAAACAAAGTTAAGCTATGTCCGCTCACCGAGGAGCCGCTCAAACAAATAGGTACGTATCGACCTATAGTGTCGGTCATTATATCGATACTGTTTTATATGTACGTATTGCGGTCGTGAATGTGACTCATTTATTGGAGTCATTCATTCATGAATTTCCGATTGATAGTAGGTACATTGACGAATAAGTTTTTGATAAAATTCATTCATAAAGCATGGTTATTGGTTACAGCTTTATTGGTTATCATATCATTGTACTATAATAATAATTTCAAGTGTTCTAATCTTAAGTCTTATTTACATATCCTTGTAACGATTATGTTAAATTGTATTTATTTCTTAGTATCATAATTCAACGGAATTTCCTTTCGTTTTCGTATTCCCTACACGTGTCTAAACTCTAAGGGTCAACGAAATGAAGCAACCAATTCAGTTATATTGTAAGTGACGTTCGCCATCTGAATAAATGTAATTGAACAATTTCTAACAACCCATTGCCCTTACACTGGTACCTACACGACGATTTCATAACACAGCTGTAGATTATTGTTAAGTCATTAAATTCAGTACATATATTAAATCTACTGAATGTAAATTGTTCAATTTTGATGTAGGAGCTGTGCTTCATTGTGAATTACTTCTTACGAGATAGGTATTATGAAAGTGTGTTGAATGGCAATAATGGCAATTCATTACTTAAAATTACTATATATACAAAGGTACTTAGGTATTAAAATTTAAAATATTCAATATGAGAATTGTGGTCGAGTTATTCATAATTTCAATGAGAAAAACCAATCCAACAAAATAGAGCTTTCATTTCAATTGTACACTCAATGTTTCAGCTTTCGTAAAATTATCATATGTTTTTCATTTGTTACTCTTTACTCTTTTAATGAACACAGCAACAGACAAATGAATTATTTCCTGATGCAGATTTATTGTTTGTCACACTCACCTTCTTTCCTGTTAATTGACAAATATTACGTTTTACTTGAAAATACTTACTCATTGTGGTTGGGTTGTTTTTGCTTCTGAATACATTTCCAACGTCAGAAGATTATTATGGTGACGTCAAGAAGTAAACTTTGTAATAATATATATATATATATATATATATACATTATCAAAGATGGTGATGCCATTGTTCTTATTGAATTTCCGTTCTTAGAAACAGTATGTATTAAACAATGAACTGTAATGTGTACTTGTGAGTGAACTTATTTAATATTTTTTGTTTCAATGTCTTTTGAATTCCATGTACTAACAATCTAGGTTAGACTTAGTATGATAGTATTTTTTCTTTTAAATCTGTCGATACTATAAATGACTATCGTAACCGTGATTGCTTATCTTATTAGTTAAATAATCCAATTCGCAAAGGAATCATGTCGACGACACAATTCTTCATGCACGATTGTTTGTCTGCAACGCCCTGTTTGCTGTATTCTTATCTGAAACTTGCAATATTACGGCATGAATCATAATGATCTGGGTTCAAACAATAACTGTGCGAGTGACGGGGCGTGTTCGCGGCGACTCTGATCTCGACCCACTATGTGGAAGATCGCGAGATAGTATCTCCGGTCTCGTTATGTTGTAGCCTGTAGCGCTGTCCTGTACTCACTTTTCAAGTCCAAGTTCTTAGATTTTACCCGTAGTACAGGTAAATTAGCTTGGAGAAATTTTTGCGTTTGTAGTAGTGTATGGTCAGCAAATAAAATAAAACAACATTTTATTTTTAGTTTTTATTTTATATATATAAGGGATTTTAAATTAAACTATATGTGTTTCTCCTCTGAAAAAGATGAGACTTTATTTTAATATTTGCACATTTAACATACGTATAACTTTTACATTAACAATGTTACTAAAATGAAAAATTTACTAACCTGAAAAAGAAACGACATTTAAAGTTTAATTCTTTAGTTTGAGAAGTCAAAGGCTTGCCTCGACCATGTTTTAACACTGGAGCCATTTTGAATTAACAATATAAAGTTACAACACTTACACACATATTAAACACTTCAACAAATATTATAACAATACAAATAATAACAACAATCAACAAATACAAAATTTAACAATTAAACTACTAGACCGGGAGATATTGACACAAAATTTCGAGTCATTTGTAACAGGATGGCGGTTCTACAGGGGTCGGCGGTATGGCGACCATTTGGAATCGTCCGAAAAGTATGGCATGGCGATTTTCGTAAATGGCTGCACGACGATGGTTACCTGTGCAAAAGTTAGCCTGGTACAAATGGTTGAATTGTTTTTTTTAAATCAACACATTCGCGTCGGTATGGCGGGCTGTAAGTCACACCGGAAAAGTATGGCATGACACTACCGCCTACTTCTTTTTTATGGGCTATCGGTAAATTCTAAAATTTTTGTGTTACAAATTGTTTGACTTCGCTATTTTTCCGACGAGTTCGACTAACGCCCACGCGACTAAGCCGCCGGTACCAGTGTTCACACCATCGTTTTTCTTTTTGTCATTGCGTACTAAGACCCCTGTAGAACCGCCATCCTGTTACAAATGACTCGAAATTTTGTGTCAATATCTCCCGGTCTATACGTAATAATTATAATTTTTGAATGAAATGTGTGCTTTATGTTCTAACGGTACCAAACGACTGCACGTGGCACCTGCGGACAGCGTAAACTGGTTTATTCTGTTTTTGTGCGTGTTTCCACTTTCCACTATCAAGTGACGATTTATTTATTTGTTTTGTTTCGTAATTATTATGGTCAAATATTAATTATGAAACAAATTATTATGGACACGATATTTTATTGTTTCACGGTAGTCGTCTTGTCGTTTGCTCTAGGACGTGAAATTGAATGATATATTTTTTTTTATAAAGTCAAAACCATATTCTTTCAAATAAAAACTTGTTTTTATTGAAAACAAAAGTGTTGCTAGGAATAAGTATAAAATTAAATAGTAATGTTAGGATATCGAAACATTTTTGTATAGGCCAGAACGATATAGTGGAAACGCGCTCTAAGATCTGAGTAATATACACACTTGGGTTGTTGAGGAAGTGATTATGAGGAAGAGGAGGAGGAAGAGGAATTTTCACACGCAAATTTAGGGGATGCGGATGAGGATGAGGATATTTTTTTGAGGAAGAGGATGAGGATGAGGAAGCGGAAGAGGAAGCGGATGAGGATGAGGATGATAGGAAATTATAATCAAGTCGAGTCACTTTTTTATTTAGATAGATTAGAATTTGTCGAGTAATATGCATAAACAAAAGCTCATCTATTAGAGTCCGACTCGTGACTCAAAAAGTATACCTACATAGGTATAGGCTTTGTAAATTCGCCACCCGATCGAATCGGCCTGGCATAGCGCTGCGCGTAGCGAGTGCGTTGTATACGGCATCCTCATAAATTTCCTCAAAATTTTGAGGAAGCGATAGCGGAAGAGGAATTTTTTATTTTTATTTTTGAGGATGCGGTAACGGTTGAGGAACCCAAAATATTGCGGAACTTCCGCATTATGAGGAAGCGGAAGAGGAATCCTCAACAACCCTAATACACACCACTACATATGCAAAAATTTCTCCAAGCTAATTTACCTGTACTCTCTTTTAACAGCTATGCTTTACCGTTCCGATTGGTGCAAAATGTGCGAGCTGAATTGAGTTATTTGCCAATTTTAGAATATGTATTGTTTTAAGCACGGAGTGGTTGGCTATGCGACAGTGATTAGTTTTATTTATAGGTGAATATACTTAAGCTTTAATTAAATATTGTTGCTTATGATTTATTTCAATAAATAGAAACGTTCAAAGCATTGCAAAAGATATTAATATCTACAAGGATTTTATTATCACAATATGGTATGACTTGAAAATCGTAAAGCTTGCATCACCCACACTTTCATACATTTTATTTTGTATCGATATATCTAATAGCGGCAAATGTAGATTGAAAAAAACTTTCGATGTTTGGTAACGTACTTATTCTAAGATCTGACCGATAGCAAATCGATTCGTGTTTCGGACCCGCAATTTCGCTTTTACACGACCCAGAGCGGGCGTGTTTGATCTATATCTGAACGTTGTTTGTTTTCGCATTGTTTGCCCTCTATGTTGCGTCTATCTATTTGATACTATTCGCCTTCAAAAAGTTTCGAAACGCTGTAGATAGTATTAGGTACCCAGTACTGTTGGCCTTACTAAATATCGTTATGGTCACGCCTTTGTATAAAACTAATTAAAACATTTTGTTTGGACTAATTGAAATTGCAACGGAAATGTCTGAAATGTTTATAAAACTATCGGTAAACTATGTTCTAACAAAACGTTTATAACTTTGTGTATCGAATTCTCTATCTTATCACTTCAATCTAAAATTTACTATTTCTAAACTATTTCTAAAATACTATTTCTAAAATAAACACTGCATGTTATATTGTAAAATATACCACTAGTGGGTCAGTATGATTTACTATATTTAAAACGGTGTTATCTATAGATTTTAGGTCAGGATACAGACGGCTTAATCTCATGATAAACTGAACGTGGTACCGACAGTGACCATGTGACGTTTTTAGGGCGATGAATTTTGTTTTATTTTCAGAATCAAGATATCATTTGTATTAATTAACTCGTGACTCGTGAGTATTAATATAGCGATAAATTCGATACTTGACCTTGATCTAAGTATATAATATTACTAGCGGTCCGCCCCGGCTTCGCCCGTGGTACATATGAAAAATAGATGTTGGCCGATTCTCAGACTTACCCTATATGCACAGAAAATTTCATGAGAATCAGTCCAGCCGTTTCGGAGGAGTATGGCAACGAAAATTGTGACACGAGAATTTTATATATTAGATGTTAAATATATATTTTTTGTTGTAATATAATGAATCGTTTAGTAGGTATGTTACATGTCATTACAATATTGTGTAGCAAGAGCCACCACCTATAATATTATGTACCTAGTAGTTAGTACCTACCCTACTATTTTCTGTAATTATCTTAAATTAAAATAATTTAGTGCCCTCCTTGCGAGACAATTTTAAACTAAATCAGGCTAAATACTTACCAACTAACTAACATATTATATCAAACTAATAATATTGTTGTTAACGAATATTATCAATCAATTTATTATCACATATTATACATCGGTAAATATTTGAACTGTCGCGTACCCACGATGCAGATGTACAAACAATGTAATCATCTGATTAAATACTTTACGCGCTACCAAAAGAAATATTTTAATTAGTTTCCAAGCAAGTTTCATATTCCTTCATTCTAAAATAGCTACTCAACGTAAAAGCTAGTTTAAATAATGTTTATCGGTGCAATTAATATTTATTACTTTTTAATTAATTCGTTTATAAACTTTCCTATTAAGCAGTGTCGTATTTGATGCCCATGTTCATTTGATCTCAGTGTGTTTGTATGTATCGGCGATGTGTGGGCTTGTGTGTGTGTGTGTTTAACAAAACGTCATATTGTGTTTAGTGATACCTAATGATGTATAGCGTTAACATGTGTGTATATCGTTCAGAGTAAAGATCATAGCTATGAACTTAGGGGCAAGTTGTTACATAACAAATAGATAGTGTTCCTGGAACATCTCGTATTGTGCTACATGTGAAATAATGAAACATTCGAGAAAGTGTGATAAAATATCAAAATTTAAACACAAGCTGATAAAGAAGTGTAAAAGTATGTATTCTTGATTAATTTGTTTTAAATGTTAACGATAATTGAGATAATTAATACCTACTAAACATCCTTAATTGAGTATTTTAACGTGAAATTTAAAAATGTCGCGTTGCTAAAACGTGGTCTCGCCACCCACGTTTGTCTTCAAGGACTTACAACTTGTGTTTCAAGGCGACACAAACTTATAAATTGCTTGAACTATAACAGCGTTCAAACTTCAAAGTATACATTGTTTTAAATCGTATTCATAATGTATTTTTCTTGTTTTGCTCCAATGGAAAGGGACTAGGGTAAGTCTCATCTTACTCTATGATTTCGTAATTTTAGTAGACGTAGATGTTGAATTTGCTAGTCGAAATTGAATTTAGTTTAATTTTAGGTTATGGTGTGCCGGCTCGAAATAAGATATCTGACATAATATGTGAGCTAACTCATTCTATGATTGATTAATTTACCTTCGATATTAGTAGATTAGTACCTAAATTCTCAGCTACAGTTACTATACAGCTAATTATTAAGTAATTAATAACTTACTTGTCGTGACTTTAGTGTTTCGAACTTTTATAATGAACCATAACGAACCTACCTACTACATATATACCTTTATACAGCATTGACATGACAGCATTACAGGAATTGTATAAAAATAAAATTGTAAATCTAATGCAAATTTTTCATTCATCTCATCATCTATGCATAATGCAGTATTTTGAGTAAACCGATGTACCTCCAATTAAGGTGATTGCTAAAATTATGTCGTTTCACAGATGAACATCGATCAGCCGGTGGTAGCTGGGAGGAGCCAGTGAGCGCGGTGCGGAACGCGCCGATCCGGCGCTCGCAACGCCTCAACAGCACTCTGGACTCCCGGTATGTTGAACTGAATATTCTAATATTTAAGGCGGTATAAATAAGGTTAAAAAGGTTTTATAAGTTATTAAAGTGAAACATTTATTACATCGTCTCAAACTTTTTGGTCTGTGTAGCGCATGTCGCGTGACGGTCGGCTGCCGAGTAGGTATAAAGCAGTGTTCGGAACCGTACGATAATTATCGTACAAATACGATAATTTTGTGCCTAAGTTTCACTTTTACCGTGGTTTCATAAAACCACACAACATTTTTTTTGGATGTAGGAGATTAGATAACTAACAAGCTTTTGTCGAGGTGTGAATCTGTCATTGATTGCGTTGTGTTTCTGTGAACATTTTTACAAGTTTTTGTTCATAAGCTCCCATAATATTTATTTACACAGTTTAGTCATATATCTGTATATTAAGTTCAAAATTAGGTCGCTGCAAAATTGAATGATTTTAGAATATTATAATACTAGCGACCCGCCCCGGCTTCGCACGGGTGCAATGCTGATACTAAATACACTACAGAAAAACTGTGAGCGTTGTATATATAAAAACATAGCAGCCCGCTCCGGCTTCACACGGCCACGGGTATAAAATATATAGCCGGGCGGCCGGCCGGTGCCGCCGCAGCGTCTTTCCAAACTATACATAGCCAGAACGCAACCATAGGAAACTGCTCGTGTATATATTGTAACTGTTTTTAAGTCTGTGATTACAATATATACACGCATTTTGCGTACTGATCGCGTATACTTTGTAACGCGGATGCTTGCGTCTTCGTTCCAAACTATACACGATCAGTACGCAAATATACTACACTACTTACACTTGAACGAAATAATAAATAAACAGGTATTCATATATTTGTACAGCTATATCTATCTACTTTTATTCTCCTTGATTATTTTTGATTCAGTAAAATATGGAATAAAAATATTATTATGTAAGCTTAGGCAAATAAATAGGTAACAGATAAGGGGTAGGTAACAGATAATGTGGGTTAGGTTAGGTTCGTGTTTTTTTTAACTACACAAAAATAGGAGCCCCGCAAAGCGGGGCTCCGTCGCCTCGTAACCGTCTTCTTCTGGACTTATTAGATTTTTACTTTTAGCACTATTGTCAATTGTAAGTAAGTCGTGTAGTATAGTCGGGAACGAAGACGCAAGCATCCACGATACAAACTAAACACGATCAGTACGCAACATTCGTGTATGCATTGTAATAATAGATTTAAAAAAGGCAATACAATAATATAAACGCGAGCAATGGAAAAACGCCGCGCTTACTCCGAAACATACACGATTAGTCCGTATGCGTACTGGCGCTGTATGTTTTGGAACGCTATTCTTACTTACTTCACTACAAAGTATACGCGAGTATTTGCGTACTGCTGTTGTATAGATTGGAAGAACTTTGTAAAAAAGTTATTTCCAAACTATACGTGATTAGTTTCACACCGTTGCGTGCTGGCCTTGTATAGTTTGGAAATACGCACCGCCGCAAACGCTACGTCCCGCAATTTTTAAATCTGTAATATCTTCGAAAATATTCACTTAAATCATACGGTGTAAAGGGCCATATAGATCTATATTAAATGAACAATGTATTCAAGGTATTTAATTGGTTAAGGATTAATGCTGTATTGGTTGAAATCGCTTCGAAAATTAGCCATTATTTGTCGTAAAAAGTAAATGACAAAAAAAAGTTATTGTGGGTTATCCATAAGAGATAGACATATACCATCGCGGACTTTTCTGTAGACCTTTTCAATGTGTATAATACTTAGTACATTATTTTGATAAAACTCGTAGGGTTCAGCCTGCGTTTGCAATGTAAGCGGAAAAAATGTAATTTTTTACGACATCACATTAGAGACCTCAAAAATAACAGTACTTCTCCACTATTTAATGGATGTTATTATACATATAAACCTTCCTCTTGAATCACTCTATCTATTAAAAAAAACCGCATCAAAATCCGTTGCGTAGTTTCAAAGATTTAAGCGTACAAAGGGACATAGGGACATAGGGACAGAGAAAGCGACTTTGTTTTATACTATGTAGTGATATGTTGTAGTGTACTACATACTGTATTGTATATTTAATTAATTCATTATTAAGTTTTTAAACTGTACAAATAATATATTAAGGCTTCTGAGGTGTATTTATAACCACTCTTCAGTTAATAAAGGCAGTGTGTTGCCTTTAACAGGGTTATCGAACTTGCGTTTAACTTGATTCGGACTTGAGCAATTTTGATACGGAATATTTTAATTGAGCAAAATAAAAGTTTTATCTTTAGTACAATTGAAATAACCGTCTGGTTGGTGTTAATTAATTACGCGTCTTCTTACAACTTATGTTAGGATAAGCTTTCGACAAATAAATTCGTGAAGATAATCACAGATCTGAGACAAAAAAGATCGAGCCAAGCAGTTGCCGTTACGAATCTCATGTAATCAGGTAGTAACAATTTAGTTTTGAATAAATGCCTTAATCCCTACAAACTTAAAAGTTAAAACAATGTATTGACTCAACACTGGCTTAAAATCAAACGAAGGAAACAAACGCAGAGCCTGTCTAAGCTAAGTATGATTGATGACCATTCCGAAATTAGAACCAATTCCCTTCAATAGGGGAGGTTAAAGTGTACTTCGTTCTTGCTATTCCCTTTTTTGTTCTTTATAACCAGATGGTTTCAAGTATTTGAACCCACGTTGAAAATAATCGAAGATCATACAAACAATTCAATCTCTAAAATCAGAATTTCTATGAACTCCTTCAGGCTTCGTGGTTTAACACAGGTTATGTTTTAATATTAAAAAATTCTTCACTGGATATTTTATAAAAATCTGCAAGAAATAATTATAGGCTTATGAGCATCGTTTATATAAGGTTTAATTGCTGAAGATTTTGTAAATAAAAAGGATTGCGATATTTACTTACCGAATAGATTTAATTTCGAGAATTGTTCCAGTTTTTTTTATACATACATGCAAATTGCAATTAAATGTAAGATAATATTATTATGTGATTTGACTCAGTAAATTATTCATATTGATTAAAAAAGAAACGTAGGTTGAGTCTTAATTTGATAACGGTGTTACACAGTAATTTAATTAAAAAGAAGTTAGAGCTCCGGTAATAGAAAAGTTAACTACGAATTAACTAATCATGTTGTAGAATTTGGAAATATATGTTACTTTAAGTTGCCGTTCAGTTTCGCATAATTAGACATCTAATTAGAAATTCAACGATTGATGGTAAAATCACATGAGTAGGTAAAATTTCGAATTTGTCGCACATTGGAAAGTATCATTACTACAACGATATTGACAGCGAAATCTTTCTAAGCTTTCTTCTTTTAAAATAACTATAAATATATTGTTAAAAGTTATAGTGTTGGGATTTGGTAATATTTTCAATAAAACTTCTTTTTAACAACCGATGTATTTAATAAAAGTTAAACGCATTACATTACACAGCAGTACAGCACAGAGCAACCAAGAAAAGGACAGATAGCGCACCAAGTGTCAAAACGAGAAACTTCAAACATTTACAAAGACAGTTTGTACCATAGCATTCACAGATACACCTGTAAACTACATTATAAATTTATACTCAACACTCCCACCTAAATTTATAAGGTAGACATAACAACTTAACTGACAACTAAATGTTTTTAAACAAACATACAATATTCTAGTTAACTTCATACATTTTTCATAAAGAACAAAATATAACTCCTCTAATACATAAACTACAAACTGTTTTATTCTCAACTTACACACACATTTAATTCCAAATTTATATACTTAAAGTTAAATATTATTCTCAACTTACATACACTTTTTATTCTAACTTTATATAAAGTTAAATACTAGACACACTTATATGAAGTTTACAAAAGTTAAATATTAGGCACATTTATATGAAGTTTACATAACATTAAACATTTCTCACAATCTTATCTCTAATAGAATTAAATTTATTTGCTGGCAAAGCTTTTGTTAAGAAATCAGCTAATTGATTTGAACTCTCAATGTATTTGATATTGACAATTTTATTTGCAACATTCTCTCTGATAAAGTTGTATCTTATATCTATATGCTTACTCCTTCTGTGAAACACAGGATTATGTATCAATTTGATTGTACTTTGATTGTCAACATTTAAAGTTATTGAGCCTTGTGGCTCCCCAATATCACAAAGAAATTGCCTAAGCCATAAAATTTCTTTAGCGGCTTCGCTAGCTGCCATATATTCTGACTCTGTTGTGGATAATGCCACAGTATTTTGTTTACGACTAGATCAAGTGACAGGACCTCCATTCATAAGAAGTATATAACCTGTATTAGATTTTCTAGTATCCATATCACCTGCAAAGTCTGAATCAGAGTAACCAACTAAGTCAGAATTACCTTGATAAACAATGCTCATATCTTTTGAATTAATTAAATAACGTAGAATTCTTTTCACAGCTATAACATGTGAAGGACCTGGATTATTGACATACCTGCTAACAACATTTACAGCATAAGCTATGTCAGGTCTAGATATTGATGATAAGAATAACAATGCTCCCACTGCTTCTCTATATGGGAAATTAATAAGTTTATCACTAACTGTATTCTTAGACAACTTTACATACTTTTGAAGACTGTGTTTCCAAACCCTCGGGCACCTCCATGAAAATTTCCTCGGAGAGCTCACCATACAGGAAGGCCGTCTTCACATCAAATTGCTCGATATGCAGTTCATCTCTCGCAGCAATGCTCAGCAACACCCTGATGGAATCATACCTGCTAGTAGGGGAAAAAATCTCATTATAGTCTTCGCCCTTGACTTGTGTGAACCCACGTGCAAACAGTCATGCTTTGAATCGTACTATTTCTCCATCTCTATTCTTCTTTATAGTGAACACCCATTTACAAGAAACAGGCTTCTTCTCAGTTCGATCAGTTAATATCCATGTTTTATTTTTTTCATGTGACTGAAGTTCTTCATCTATAGCTTTCTTCCATAGGTGAGAATTTGGACTATTCATTGCTTCTTCATAAGTGTTAGGTAATTCTAATTCAGTTATATTTACTTCCAGGTTTCTATTCCGACGTGGACGTAGTGTGATGTTTCTCAGTTCTTCCTCTTCCAAACATATACTTCTTGGAGGGATATAAGTTACATCTAAATTCTCTGAGCTCTTCATACTATCATCAGTACTGCTTTCTTGAAACTCATCCTCTGGAGTAGACCTTGTAAAATGATCTTGATCTCTTTCTTGTGAAGCTGTTACTTCTACATAACTTTGTTTTTCTTCTGGCATACTGTATTCATCAAATTTCACGTCCCGCGATATTATAATCTTTCTAGTATTTTGATCAAACATCCTGTAGTTCTCATGTTCATACCCAACTAACAACATCTTCACACTTTTCTTTGCAAGTTTCTTTCGCTTTTCTTTTGGTACATGTACATAACCAATGGACCCAAATATTCTTATGTGTTGCAAGTTAGGCTTAACTCCATGCCACAGTTCAAATGGTGTAACATTTCCTGTTTGGCTTGATGTACCTCTATTTAATAAATATATTGCACAGTTGACAGCTTCTGCCCACAAGTTTAAAGGAATGTTTTTCGCATACAACATAGTTCTTGCACTTTCCATGATTGAACGCATCTCTCTCTCTGCTCTCCCATTCTGTTCAGGGGTATAAGGGGCAGTACGTTCATGTGTTATTCCCTTATTCTCCAGATATGATGTAAATTCTTGGTTCACATATTCACACCCATTATCTGTATGTAATATGTGCAAATCATGTTGAAATTTGTTTTTCACTATTGCATTATACTTAAGAAAACATTGAAATACCTCGCTCTTATGCTTTATGAAGTAAACATGGCGGTAGCTTGTAGCTCCATCTTTGAATAAAACAAAGTACTTCATACCAGACACAGAAAGTTCTTCTATAGGGCCACAAACATCACTACACAATTTCACCAGGCTGTGTTGGACCTCTGGTTGATTTACAGAAAGGGCGCCTTGCTTGCTTTCCATACTGGCACGCTTCACAAATAAAATCCTGATTTCCACTCAATGTAACAGGAATTATACCATTTTTACACATATTCTGAAGTTCCTTCACATTTAAATGTCCCAATCTTTCATGCCAAACTTTTAAATCTGTTTGCACAACATTACAACTTTCTTGTTTTATTGTTTTGACATCTAACTCATATAGGTTATTTTCTGATAGATATGCCATCATAACAACAACATTATTCTTCATAATCATTGCCTTTTCATTGCTCTTCATTATCATATATCCTTTTCTTGTCGCAGCACCTTCCGAAAATAAGTTTCTTCTCAAGTCGGGTACATACAAAACATTTTCAAGTTTACACCTCTCCCATGAACCATTAACCTTTTTGTCTATCAGTACAGTTCCTTTACCACATATTTTTATATTCTGTTTATTACCCAATTTAACAGAATTGTTCTCTTGGCACTTGTTAAACTCACAGAAGTAGTCCCGCTTGAATGTCATATGCATTGAGGCTCCACTATCAAGAATCCATGCCTCTTCATCATGTTCCTTCAGTGCAGCGCTGAAAGCCAACATATTGTTAGGTTTCTTATCATGCTTTCTCTTTGGCAGTCTGCAGTCTCTAGCGAAGTGGCCTCTTTTGTTACAATTATAGCATATGAATCTATGACTTGTTTTTTGTTGATCTTTTGAAGTTTTCTGTTTATTTTCACTTCTTGATATGAAATTACTTTTTGATGTCACTAATGCTGTCTCACTAACATTTATATCATTGGCAAGGCTGGCTTCTTCATCTACTAGCCGAGAAGTGAGGTTTTGAATTGTTTGACTTCCTTCATCAAGTGACAACCATGCCTGTCTAAGTGAACGGTACGTTGATGGTAATGTACTTAGAATTTTTGTCATAATTGCTGTGTCACTGATTTTCTCACCAGTCTCCCGTAGTTGCTTTGCCAAGCTTTCTACCTTGGACACATGCTGCGCCATAGTATCGTTGACACTATATGAATATTGATAAAATTTTTCATGAATCAACATCTTGTTGTATTCAGATTTTTGTTCATAGATAGCTTCTAATTTTGACATAACTTGTTTAGCAGTCTCGCAGTTTTCTATTAAAGATATTTGGTTTAAATCCATGGACGATGTCAGAATGAACATTGCCATGCCATCATCTTTGTCCCATTGCACTTGCGAACTGGTTTCCGTAGGTCTTGCCTTCTCGATATTCAATCCTTTTGCTCGTAATGCACATTTAACTTGAAATTTCCATTGTTTAAAATTTCTTCCGTCAAACTTCTCAATTTTCATTGAGTTCGCGACCTCCATTTTAGGTTAGTTTTTACACCGGTTGTAATCTTGCTCTTTTATAGATTTCTCTTATTGAAAATATATTTTAAATATGCCTGGGCCCATAACCTGTTGGGATTTGGTAATATTTTCAATAAAACTTCTTTTTAACAACCGATGTATTTAATAAAAGTTAAACGCATTACATTACACAGCAGTACAGCACAGAGCAACCAAGAAAAGGACAGATAGCGCACCAAGTGTCAAAACGAGAAACTTCAAACATTTACAAAGACAGTTTGTACCATACAAGAAGCTTATATCTTATACACTGGAGATTTCGGTATGAACATTTGACGTGTAACAAGAAAATTGTTGTGTTTTATCACTTTCACACCTAACTTGGTATTGCCACTGTTAATACGAAGTTTTCCCAAGGCTACTATGTATGCTGTAATATTCTGTGCAAAAGGTTAGTTTTTGTACATGAGTTTGTTGATAAATTGCCAACAACGTCATTCAGAAGCATTGTTTGATGAGACAATTATTATTTATGCTAAATAAAATAAGTATCTGAACCAATTATTAAAAAGCGATACTCCCTGATTATGGGTAGTTACCATAATAAAATTGTAGCA
The DNA here is from genome assembly GCA_029959065.1 of Colias behrii. Classification (NCBI taxonomy): domain Eukaryota; kingdom Metazoa; phylum Arthropoda; class Insecta; order Lepidoptera; family Pieridae; genus Colias; species Colias behrii. The sequence goes on from JARWMC010000013.1 coordinate 6,421,718, forward strand.
ACTCTCACTTTGACAATATGGCATAAGTGTCAAAAAAATTGCGTCGCTTCGAATATTTAAGTTAATATTGTTGCGTATTTAATAAATATTTTCCGAATATAAATAATGTATTGCATTGTGAAAAATTGCAGAAGTTTTTGGACACCAAATTCTGGCATAAAATTTCACAGGCAAGTGTATATTTACGCTATTTACAATATTCCTCAATACTCATGCATTTACCTGTTTAGAATCATTTTCATGGCAAAAATCGTCAATTTTATCATCATTTTAGTAATCAATCATGCTAAATATCTTCTATCTATCTTCTTTTCCTAATAATTTCATCATTTTTCAATAAACCAATTTAACAAGTAAGGTAACCATGATGACGAGTTTTTACGGATAGCGAAGAGAAAATATTGTAATAGTTAACAAAATTATGATGAACATTTAGAACACCATTTCAAAGATTTTTATACTAGTAATGAAACAACGCACGACATCGATATTGCACTCACATGTGGTTTTATGTTTGTTCTTCTTTAACATAGAAATTAATAGTTCTTTTAACTTACCAAATTTTTTTTGTTTTACTTATTTCAGCTTTCCAAAAATGAAATAAAAAGAAATAAATGGCTGTCCATAGTGCCTATCAAGGGTAAAATTTATCAACATGCCAGAATATGCAGTTTGTATTTTAAGCCTGAGGATTACGGTCCAGAAAAAAAAACCTTTTGAAAAGTGCTATACCTTTTATTTACCACATTCTTGTTACTGCGTCTCAACTGTGGATAAAGTAATTTTAATTATATTATAATTAACCACCATGAAACCATTAGTAACCGTAAGTACAGCTCCTGAAAGACATACGAATTTCTGAGAACTGTAATATCGTTACCACACATCAACACTAGCGATGCAACTCTCCCTTTGGAATATTGAAAAGTTTTAGACTGAAGCTTGAGTAACCAAAACGATGTTTTAATGTATGTAGCACTCATTTTAATTAAAAAATCGTAGTATGAGATCAAAAGTTATCAAGCGTTATTTAAAACTATCATTCTCTACCAATTAAAATGGTATGTACCTATAAAGATGATAATTATTCATGTAAGTTGACCAGTAATATTATAATATAAATACTGTTAAAAATATATGTCGTTATTATTTATAGACCATGATTTTTAGTTTTTTTTATTTCGAAAAATCCTGAATATACAAACCAGTGTGGTCACCCACAGAAAGAGACAAAAAACAACACTGACGTCATTCAAGGTTATATTTTCTTGTGACAAGTTAATGGTCATAGTGCAATCTCCAGTGTATTAGATATAAGCTTCTTGGTACCATAGCATTCACAGATACACCTATAAACTACATTATAAATTTATACTCAACATAAAGAATTACAATGTTTGGAATATATGAATTATGTATAATGTAGACCGTATACGAATTTTCGTTTCCGAGAAACCGACATAATGGACTGACAGACTGGCAATCAAGGGAACCTTTTTCGTGCTCTAATATATGTTTAAGGTTAACCAAAATTAAATTGGAAACTTGTTAATATAGAATTAATGTGTAAAATGCGTGCTATGCGATAAAAATGTTAAGCTAAAATGTTAAGTAATGAGCTATAAAGTTCAAGAATTTAAATTATCCTTCAATTAAGGATCAATTTATTTAGAAGTAAACTTAAATTCTGGGACAATTAATTAACGTTTAAAATTTATCTTCATTTCATTTAAGTTGTAATTTCATTATATACATCAAAGTACGTATTATATTCAAGTCCGGGATCTAAGATTCATAAAGTAATAGACGTGGGCCACTCGATTCGCTAATTTTTTATAACACTAAAGTATAAAATGTGGTAATTTGGCTTAAACCGCTAATTAGAATTTCAATAGCCTCACTTTTTGTGACCCAAACCTTGACGCTACACAATATTACGTATTACTCGTCGTTTCTTACAATTTTATATAATTTATTTTGATAATCGTGACTGCACAATTTGAAGTAGCTTTGTAATTATATTTTTTCTTTCCCGATTTACTTCGGTATAAACGTAATAAAAGCTCACCAGTGGTATAATATTGCCACCCATAGACAAACAGTTTTTTTATAATGTTTGTTTGGATCAAGATAACCGTAATTCATGATATCAGGAACATAAAATAACGCTGGAATTACGCAATTTCCTCACGTTAGTTATCTTAATAAAAGCTAACGTTAAGCAAAGCGTATTATGCTGGTATCTTTAGTGGTTTCTGCTGTAAGCTCATAATCCCAGTGACATGTATTCTAAGAGCACTTTATATTTATAAAATAAGCATTTGCTTAGGTACTTTATTCTAGCCATCAATAGGGTTCCCAAATCCCAAATAATCTTTTGCACTTTAGCTGTGAAAGTTTAAAACTTACTAAGTGTAAGTTCTAAGTATCCTTAGCAACCAAATTGAAATGCTGTAATGTTCATCTTATTATTAGGTCGTGTTAGAGTATATATTCTATTAGTCCGACTTTTTTCAGATTTTTCAACCTTAATAAAACATCGACTAGGCATGGAAACTAGGCATAGGAAAATATATAACACCCATAATATATCCATATAGATATTCAATATTCATCCATCGGACATTCTGATACCAGAAGATCTTGTCAGATCGGCTTATTTCCGTAAAATTCTAGTACAACGATCATCAGTCTGTATACTTCATTATCGTCGAATTAAAAGTGCCGCAGCCCTACCAAGTGTTACACACTTCCCTTCCATTGTGCGGTGTGGTCCTGTCGCGCTCGACAATTAGCGACCGACGCCGCGTAGCCAATTAACACAAATTTCCTGTGTACGAACTGCAGGCCAGATGAGGGCACTGCCTCCCTAAGTGATCATTCACCTTTACATCTTATCTAATCCTATGTTAACAGTACACGGCTATTGTTCTGGCGCGCTGCATTTACTTTGGCGTGTTTACGTATTAATTTAACTAGACTGTAGGTACTGTTCGCGGTGACAAGCTAAGGATGTGATTGGGGAAGTTTGAATAAGTAATAAAATAGATTAGTCCAAAGTACGTAGGAACGATCATGCTGAAAATAAAAATATCCATCAGTAGGAATTAAAACGAGCGATAGCAATTAGGCAATTTCCTAGTTTATTTTAATTAAAGCTATAAATCAATTAACAAGTTACATTTCCTACTTCTAATTTAACCTTATGTGCAGATAGGTCGTTGAGTATGAACAATTCCATACAAATTCATTAGCATTACAGCTAAAGCAATCCCAGTGAAAAGCGTAAAATAATAATCAAAGTCCACATTGCCTTTACCGTTAATAGACAATTGCAGTTGTGGAACCACCGCAGCGGGAGGTCCATTCGCTTATGACGGGTTTCGTTATGCGCTTTCCTCGTTGACTCATGTCCATTGACATTTTTTCGGGATTATACAAATTCTGAACTTGTGGACTTACGAGAAAGTGAATGCGTGACCTCTGAGTAATTCGTAAAACACAATATTAACTCAAGAAGAGGCCTTATCGCAAGGGCAAACATGCAACTATCACTGCCTCATATAAATTTAGCTGAACAGGGGTAGCGTTTGTGTAAACACGTACAGAGATAGTATTGAAAAATAATGTCAAGGTTTATTCACTCAATTTGCATGTTTCACTGATAATGATAAATAATTCTGTACTGTTGTAGGTGCGGGATAATTATTCCGGCCCCTATTGTGTGACTTCAGATATAAGTACCTGTAATTTTCAAAGACGTAGGCACGAACTGTGACTAAACTGCCACTGTAGTACCGTAAAATTACGATTAGTACTCAATGTATTTTTATATGCCATTAATATAAAGTTTTGATTTAATCGCTAGATAAAATGTATCTTATTTTATTCATATTTCAACAACCAGGTTTATTGGTATATTAATTCTAAACGGATAAAATCTCGGAATCTATGTAATGAATCATTAGTTTATTGTTCTAAGTAACTATATTATCGGCATTATACATTCTAAATAGTCAATAACGATGTAATTTTCACGTTTAATCGGTTTAGATTGGATCAAGTGAACTATGGTAACGTGGTCAAAGCCTTGAACTACTGTGTGCAACTATCACTAATTTATTACTAAAATACATTTATCCTGTTATTTCAATTGGCGTGGGAATCGATATTCGCACATGTTTGTGATACTAAACGTCCATATGTATACGCAAAAAGCCATATCCGATCTATGTTTACATACATACTGCTAGAAGACCTTTGGACTATAAAGATACATTACCTAAGAAAAGTTTATTTCTAGCGGAACTGATAAAGAGTAATATAAGTAGGACTATTAAAATAAGAAACGAGATAATAAATGTTCAGTCACCTTCAACCGAATTCAATTTGTTTTATAATAAAAACTTCGTTGTAAATTAGTCGTATGTGTATATAAGGCGATAAAAAGTCGAGGAAGATGACCTCTAACACTTAAGATGTGATAAAGCAGTAAAAATAAAATGAATAAGCTTAATTTTTTATTTAAATGGAAATTATATTACAAGTGTACGTTATAAAAAATACGAAATTCAACATTAAAACATAATTAATTTTAAACTTTGCTCCCCAAGTGTTTGTATAAATAATTCGACTAAAGTTAGTTTGCTCCCAAAACGCGATCTATGATATGACTAAGATATTTGGAATTAAAACCATCTGTGTTGCAACAGATGGTAGCTCTTGATAGAATGTACGCTCAACTATAGCTATGCATTAAGATGGAACACATTTTAAACATGTTAGTGTTTGTGTTATGACAAGCGCTATAGGTCATGCCATTCAGATAACACGATGAGCCTGCAGACAGTACGCCGTCTGTTTCGTATCTCATTACCTACAATTGAGTTTAAATACGTTGAATAACTTCGTCCAAAGAATACCACATAAATCAGCCACGATGTGCGCTATGAATTTGTTGCACTTTGGCACTTAAAATAAGACAATAGATATCATTTTTGAACAATTTATTAATGTGATTTATGTACAGTTTACTGCAGTACCATTTTGAAAAGCTATTTCGTGTGACAATCCAATAGAGCGTGGGCGATTCACACCACTTAACAGTAAATGTTCTCCCAAGGTTTCACGAAACTTGCGACATAGAATTTATTAACCTGTCTTCAATTAACATTTGAACAAGTAACATTTGATAAAACAGTTATTATCTTTTAATACGTGATTAAAATGTACCTAATATTTCTGAGAAATATAATATAGGTAGCTTAGTATGCTAGATTTAATAATTTTTATTCATAGCTCGCAAGTCTAAAGTCTAAGCAATAAGCGTTTTATTAACCTTGGATAGGGAATACAAATCCGTTTACTTTACAAAATCCGGATTTTGAAAAACGGATTTATACAATAATCCGGAGAATCCGGATTTAGCGGATTTTTAACGAAAAATTTAACTTCTCCGTTTGAAACGTTTATTATTATGTAAAATCAATAAAAAACATGAATCTTAGTTAAATCAAATGTATTTATATTTTTCAATACCTAGAAATTAACTAGACAAACTCTAAAATTCTAATAAAATAAAAACTTTTACATTTTGGTAAAGCAGACTCCTTGTCACATCCATCAGACATAAACATTATAACAAAACATTTAATATTTTCTTAGATAATAGAAACAACATAAATTGCAAACAGAGTTTTCATCATATACAAACATATAAAACGAAACAGCTTCAATTTTCTAAATCAGTAAGCAAAATCCTATTTTGCTTTTTCATTCTTTATTAGTAATGATGACAGTCTTTCCATCAGAGTTCTTATTTTTATCAAAATCAGTAATAACAAAATTCAAATTTTCATGAACACAACGAGCAAACAGATTATTAAGAGCTAGCGCGCACGAGCAACTTTGTCTCCGCAACTATTTTGTCTCTGCAACTATTTTGTCTCTCCACCCATGGGCTAGTATGAAAGTGCGCGCACGTAGGAACGCAACTCCCCATACAATTGATGGGAGAGACAAAATAGTTGCGGAGACAAAGTTGCTCGTGCGCGCTAGCTCATATAATCTAAAATTACTTTTGTTTTTGAGACATAAAATGAGACCTCAAAAATGACAATGCGTCTAATGTAGTGTCATTTAACCGGCTGCGAATTCGGTTACAGATGATTCCTGCTGCGGAAAAAGCTCGCTCTGATTCAACGCTTGTTGGTGGGATGCATAAAAGATGTTTGTAGGCGGCCTCCAAGTATCGGCCTCGCGAACCACTTTCCTCAAATAATGCCATTTCTACCCGCACTAAGCTGAGTATGTCAGTTTCTGGCTGCCGTCTGGGCACATTTTCTTCCCCAACTCCAATCATTTTTATTTTTGTTAATTCCAGATCCAATTTGTCTCTATAACTAAGATGCTGAGATTCAGTCAATTCGCGTTGTCTCGATGTTGTTGTCGACGATTCGACTGTGTTAGCCTCAGACTCAGACACTTGAAGATTATTTCGGCTTTCCAAGTCCACAGTTTTACAAATTACTTCTTCAATTTCTCAGCGTAAGCTGAAATACGTTCCAGTCGACGCTTCGAATGGTGATAAATTGTTGTAAACAAAAGTCAACAGTAATGCAATGTGATAAGATCTAAATTCAAACGTATTATTTCTAGGCCCGCTTCGCGACGTGTCGCGATTCGCGCCAAATTCGACTGCTTGCGCGGGAACGGGATGCACTTACAGTGCCATCTATCGTCTAACGCAAGAAACATTAGAACCTATAAATATTGTAATACTGTGCTAATATGTTCGAAAAATCCGGATTCCATTCTTTAAATCCGGATTTAAAAGCCTATTTAAATTCGAGCAAAATCCGGATTTATCGGATTTCGGGTAATCCGGATTGCATTCCCTAACCTTGGATGATGTAACTTATCTTTTTAGTATTCAACTTAACTCATCGCATGTATGAGGTGTGTATGAGTGATTGGAATAATATTTATGATTTATTTTGGAAGGATCTCTTCTCTTGGAAGGATTCACATTTAATTTGTTATTGGTCAGAGTTGTTATATTCTTGTCTGTAGAAACAATATACCTATGTGAAGACGTTTCTGCAGCATTGCGTATTGTAATGAAAGGAGAATGGCAAACTCCCATAGGACTCTGGGCCTGATCGTTACACTGATCATTTATGGGGGATTAAATAGATAAAAATATACAGATTCCATGAATATAATAATTATAGATCTGTTCTATGGGATATCAGAGATATTGGGGTATAAAGTAACAAAAATAAAAGTTACTTTGCTTGAATTAAATGAATAGCATTGTCTTTTTCTAGGTCCAGGTAAGTTTATTTTCTATCTACATTGTCTAGCTAATAATAGTGTAACAGTAGAACAGTCAGGTAATAGAAATATTGCATCCAACACATCTGTCATATTATTCAACACACATTTTAACTTACCAAAACATTAACAATCACTAGGTAGGTACATTTTTATATCTTTATAAATGGATGAATCAGGATTCGCTTTCATAATAAGACTAATCAATTCAAATAATAAGAGTAAAAATAGACGATTTAGGCAATCTTGAATATAACGTTACTAAAACTTCACTCAAAAGTCAAACAATAAACATAACAAATCACTCATCACTGACACAATAATTATGATTAATAATTTGACATTTATGGCCAGCTACCTAAATAAAAATGTTATAATTACTATTGATTAAGTAAAATATGTTTTTATTTTATAGAATGACCACAGATCTAGCACTAGTAGATTTGCAATGCTATGGTGAAACGAGATAGATAGCTACGCTTTCATTATGTGAGTGAAGGGGATGTAGATACGTTTTTTTGTCCTTATCTGCGTGGCCACTTTTTAGATGGCCTACTGTCAAAACTGGGCCAAACAAACAAAGCAGATCTGATATTTAATTAGTTTTCTTGTGTCTACTGTTCTTTTTGGTGATAAATACATTTGGAAGTTAATTATAAAAGTGTTCTGAATGTCCTACGTGTACTGAGTGTTTATAATTATGGGTGGTTGCAGCGTATTAGGCTATAACAGCCGCACGGAAACAAACGCCGATGGAATTTCGTTTTATTCGTAAGTAAACAATTAAATATAGATACATAATATCAGAATCATTATAATTGACTGCTTCCTATCAACTGATCATTCTTATTGTTAATATTTCGTGGTAGTTTCAGGTTTTAAGTGTAAGATAACCTCAATCACAATGTTGCCTGCAAATGGGAAAAAAAGTCCACAAAATTGCAAAAAAAATGTTTGTCCAATAGTTTTCCAACGTATTCTGGCATTCGTAAAATATGGATTGATGCTAGTCGGTAAAATTGGGTACCATCTAAAAAGCGAGAATATGTTCAAAGAATTTTAACGCAATTTTTTTGTTTGCAAACCTAAATTATCTCTCCTTCAGTCCAATGCTACGCCAACAATAAGCATGAATGTAATTACTTATCTACATTTTAAGAAGTTGATTTTAAATCACAATCAAATTCCATTGTTAGATTTCCCTATAACCCTATGATAGATTATTTTCATATGCGTTTATTAAACTTTGTTACATATTAAATTGCTTTTTACATTAACTCTCTAGTAAAATAAAAGTAAAATATAAATGTAAGAATTCATATTTTTTTAGTTTGAATCTGTGCAGTCAGTATCGGCAACACAAAATCCATCAACGAGCTATAGAGGAGTTAAAAGGAACAGACAGAAATCAAATGATTAAAATGTGTCCCCAGGTGCTAAAACTCGAAAACTGGTTTGTACTAAAAAATACATCTTAATTAATAAAAATAACAAGTTATTTGGTAATACATACTTAATAATGGATAAAAAATTATAACCGGAGTAAATTAAGCATTAATTCCATTTTATTTGCCATTAATTGTTAGCATTTCTCTTTAAAAAATGTTTTTATTTCTAAAAGCAGAGTTGTTTTGATGCCATAGTTTCAAATTTAATATATTGAAGTATTTTTATTTCTAATTATTTGCTATATATGTATATTAATGTTATACTTTGATACCAATATATTGGTATTAAAATAATTAATATAATGGCCTTGACACAAAAAATATTTTATATTCTAAAATTTATTTTTTCAGTTGCAGAAGCAAAAACAGATATCAGCTAATCGTCTTAAGAAATTGCTTGTTAAATGCTTATAAATATGGAAGAAACAGAAGTTCTCCGCAGCATCGAAAACGGAAATAAAGATTTTCTAAAACTCAAGGAAACGATATTCAAGCCAATTACGCAACTTTTCCTTATATCTAAATTTCATAAGCCCAAAAGCGTACGTTTACGTACGAAAAACATTCGACATCGGGCTATGTAGATTTTGTACCTACTTGATTTTTATGTTCCAATATTTGTAATCGGCCCTTAGCACAGAAATTTATACATGTGTAAAATAACCTATGATAATAAAACACATTGAAACTGTATCTGAATTTAATATTCCTTTATTTGTGGTCTTCCCTTCTCGAATGTATATTATGTATATAAAAACTACAAAGGTAAATTTTCATTAAAAATACGTCCTCAAATTCACCTAATATTATTTATTTATTACACTGAATTGTAATAAATAATTAATGTTAGAGTGAATTTGAGGACGTATTTTTAATGAAAATTTTCCCTAAAATGTAGGAATGTTTATAAAATGGCAACACTCGAAGATAGAGCGAAATGCACTGAGGTGGCCACGCATGTTCGGAATCTAGTAGTGCTAGATCTGTGAGAATGACCTAAATAAATTAAGATGTGTGTTAAAAAAAGTTAAGTTTTGCTTCTGATTTTTATAGCATTTGAATTCAATAAAACTAAAAATGAAAAATAAACATTCATTCGTATTAATTAATCTATATATTTGACTATTTTACTCCTGACCACACTGACATCTCTGCTTGATAAGACCGGTAGTGAACGAATTATCATTTTTTTCAAAGATTTGTTTTCCCATAGAATCAGAAGTCAATATTTTACAAATAATTTTATTAAAATTAACAAAATGAATTTTAAATATATTATGATTTCTGTAACAGTTAGGCCCAGTTTCGCCATTCTCCTTTAGTTTTTGGCACATGTACAATATTTTACACCCCATTAAAGTGTTAAATATGCATTGTATACGATTATAAAGAAGTTAATAATGTTAATTCCAAATTAGGTGATACATAAATACAATCATTTATACTTAAGTTGTGTAACAAGTTTAACTTTATGCCTAAGCTTTATGCATAGACGTACGATTTTTAATGATTTTATCGTCATGATGTATTGTTGAGCAGGATCAAATATATTCGTAGGCTGAACAAACTCGTACATATTGTATCTACTGTGTATTGTATGAATTTATCATGTGTGCATATTGTTATAATCAAGAATCGTCAGCTTCTTTGTTTAGTATTTTGTCAAGATAATTGCTTCATTGTCATATTAATGTGTTGATCCATTAGTCAATACGTCCTTGCGTTTATTTTCAAACAATGTTTGATTGCTTTGGCAATGATCACATCGTTTGTTATATGATTTAGTACCATGTTAATATTGTTAACGATTGTGCGAAAGCAATTGTGCCTAGTGCTTCTGGTATTCGTATCTAAATCTAAATGGAACAATAAGGCTGGTAGATGTGTATGAGATATTATGCTGAGACTATTATTTGTAGATAGAGAGACTATTTTATGGTAGAGCAATTAATGAGCGTTCGAGGCGCTTGATGATAATTGCGTTTAGAAAAATGAATATTATTATTATTTATTACAGTATTTTAAATAACGTTAATTTTGGGAGAACAGGAATGTATGTTAATATGTATTTCTTCATTCGAGAACTACTCAATGATTTTTATAGCCCGTATTAAGGCTTATACATGCGCTAATAACCTTGACCATACTTGACGGATCTCAAGACTCAAACCTCTCCCGCTGCACCTTCTTTTTTCCTCGCATTTTGTATTTAAAAAGATACCAATCAGTGAAACAAAAAATCCTCGTCAGGGACTGTTGTGTAACTGATAATTTATTAAACATAAAATTTTCAGAGCTCTAAGTCAGCAGGTTACGAAGTTTATAGAGTATTTGCGGAAAAATCGATGACCACGGCACATTTTTTTTCTAGAAATCTATTAATTTTGGAAAAAAGTCCTCGCGAGCAATTAAAGATCAAAGACCATCCTATTTTATATATTTTTTTCGGTATTGTGCTTTATGTTGTACCAGACTTTATAGAGGTTGAACATAGTCGAAATTGCCGGGTAACGCCCACATGGGAATTAGGATGCGTTGTAAGTAGGACAACTATTTATAAATAAACCTTCAAATTTAAATAAGTACTAGCGGTCCGCCCCGGCTTCGCCCGTGGTACCTACATGTTTAAACTATCCTATCTCTCAAGTTGGATCGAACTGCACATGGTGTGCGAAGTTTATTATAATCGGTTATGTGGTTTAGGAGTCCATTGAGGACAAACATTGTGACACGAGATTTATATATATTAAGATTATAATAAAGTTCAAAATACCTACAGGCTATAGGCACATTTAACATTTGTGTAAAACTTGTGAATATGTTCATTTTTTTTCATATCAATATTAATTAGGTTTAGGTCTCATATTATTATAATTTTCTACCAGATATCTATACGGATGTTGAAATAATTTTATGTTCGTGATTAGACACGAAAGTAAAGATTCAGGTCAGTCCTATGCACGTATATAAATTCCTATTTTTCTAGAAGAAATGTGGCGTGCATTTTATCCTACATAAATATAAATTAACTTATGACGCAGTGGTATATGGTCCTCCAGAATATGGGGTGTTTCATTACAATCAGTAAAAAATAAAATGGAATGTTAACCCGCTTTCTTTGCTCTATAACATTGTTATTGATTATTTAAAATAGCATTTGAATATTTTTAATTCGATAATCAATCAATTTGAATATTTTTAAACGTTGGGGCTCTGAAGCTTCGTTCTTAATTATTAAAAGAAAGTTATCAATCTAGTTTCTTTCAGGTTCCACCACATTCTCAGCTTTATTTAGATTTTCTCACTCAATTGATGTTCTTCCGCATTAATTGATTGTCCATATCCTATTGGTAATGATGCTTAATGAATGTTAAGTGATCTGCTTGATGGGAAATACTGTTTCGCTTCATTTGATGACTCGGGGATATGGGGCGGCCGCCTCTGTCGTTGCCTTATATGATGTGCATTTCTTTTTTGTTCAACGTTCATTTATCTTGATCTCTAATGATTTGATTAAGCTAATTTTCACTTCCATGCTGGTAAAGTTTTATTTAGGTGAAGACTGAAGTACCTACACTTTCAAAAGTGGGATTTGCGTATTATGCCTTCTCATAGGATTTTCGTATTATGTATTTGGTAGGAATTTCTTAAGATCTTAATATATGCTGATGCTTAAATAATTTAAGTTTTGTTAATATGAAAATTATTCTTGAATACTTTTTCATTAGATCTCCATCTCATGCGACATTTATCGTACCACGCATCGCAGCTTTTGCAGCGTAAAATCCGGTTACTCCATAGCTCGAGCTTATTTGCCTCTCAGAAACATGAATTTATCAAATTTTTCTCTTCATCGCAGGAGTACTGGCCAGCTACGCAACACACTGAGCCGCGCGCGCGAGCTGTGTGAGCGATGGCGGAGCGGCGGCAGCGCGCCGTCGCCGCCGACGCCGACGCCGGACGACGAGGGCGGCGGCCGGCTCGCGCGCTGGTTCAGCGTGCGACGCGGCTCCGCGCACCAGTACGACATGCATGTGCACGAGCCGGACAAGATGCCGAAACTGCCTGAGGTGGGATTATGAATGTATTTTGTTACTCCATAGAGTACAGTTCGATTCAAACTTAATGGCGGCTCGGAAGTTAGTTGCAGGTGCGAGTGCGGGTGCGCACAGGTCCCTTAACGTCCCGCTAATATCTAAAATTGTTTTCTGCGCATCGGATCGTACGATGTTCCGAGCCGCCATTAAGTTTGAATCGTACTGTATTAGTGTTTGAAGTCATCCGATTAAACTGCGATGATATAGAGGAATTGTTGAATTGTAGTTATAATCTAGATTTAAAGAATATGCCTATAGGTAGCTGCTTTGTACGTACCTACGTGTACAGTAAGAAGGTCGAATTTTCAAACACAGATATTAGATAATACCTAACCTAACCTAACCTAACCTAACCTAACCTAACTGTATTCTTGTCCTAAGTAAGTTCATGCAGTAGGTTCCTGTCTGCTATAATCATGAAATACTGTTTAGAAGCTAAATTTAATCAAATTGTTGATATCAACATTTGTGCTCAAGCTAACGTACAAATAAACAAGATATTTATTGCCATACCTAATTCGAGCATGAATTGCATGCGTTGATAGCATTGCCCAAGGAAGCGGCTGATGTTAGACGCGGCTTTAGTTATGATTATGATATACGCACATGAGGCAAGATGCCAGAATTGTAAGAGAACTGTTGTGACACGCTTTATGCATCATATTATTTAACATAGGTACACATGCATGATTGCGATATCATACTAAATTGATGTTAATGGCCCTTTACAAGCTATAAAATTATACTTCCAATATCTGTAAATAAATTGTCAGTTAATAATTTACTACATATATGTATTTAAGTATATTAAATTGTTTACATCATTTAGTTGACATTGGGTATAAAAGTGTCCATGACATTTTTGTGAACTAGCTTTTTCAACAATTCTGTTTACCGTTGCGTGAGGTGTGACATACGTTCGCACTCACAAAGTCAAAGGCTAGATTATGTTAATTGTTCCACGTTTTCTAGCGCCATAACAGCACTTCGTCTTCTAAATGTACCTTTGTTTGTCGACGTTGACATGCAGTTTCATGGCATACCCACACTAACGTGAACATCGTATAGATGTGTGCGTGCAAGAGCGTAGTCATAACATTCCTGCAGCTCAACATTGTGTTTATGTTTTTTTGGTATTTTCTAACTAAAGCGACGGAGCAAGGAAAGCGATTATTACGTTGCCCGTAATACGCGGTTATACGCACCAATGAATAATCTCGGAAAAAGATACCAATCACTAAATAAACCAGTCGCTGGCCGGTCATAATCAATTAAATCAGCATTTCAATCGACCCGTGATTGTTGTATAATTTTAATAGTGTATTATGGTAATAACGTGTCTATAATACCTTTTAATGCGTTAATTTAGAACCAATACATTAAACTTTAAAATGGTCAATTAAATTAAATGCAAATGCTGCAATAAACGGATTGTACGATTCAAGAAAACAAAAACATAAACTCATTTCGCACGAGCATCCTTCGCATCCTTGCGTTTTGATATATTACATACTTACTTTGAAATATTATAATCATCTTTTATATATGTGTAGAAATAAAAGGATAAGGGCTCTTTCAATTTATGCGTTTCGTATCGGACCGCTACAGTGCCGAAGCGGTGCGTTTGTTGTACGGCGCACGGCCGGTCGTTTGTTTTCATACAAAATGCACGGTGCGGCAACAGCGCGGCGTCCGTACCGCGAACGCTCGACAGCAGGGCGGCAACGTCCCAAGTCCCATAGGGATGTCGGAAATGCAATAAAGTATCGATATAAGTATATCGTATCGATGTTTTTTGAAAATATCAATATCGATATTGATATTTTTAATAAACAATATCGATATATCGGTATGATTTGACAGAGAATATTCGTGCTCTAAAAATTAATTTTTTGGTCTAATCTAATTCAATCATCTTACATTTCTACGGGTACTCAATTACAGAAATACGCGCGTTTTGAGGTTATAATATATAAGTCAGTCGTGGTAATAATACGGACGGGCAGTTGAATAGGACTAACAGTAATGTTTCTTCGTCAGAGTCCATGGCTTAACTGGTGTCAAATAAATTTAAAACAGCACTAGCATACAAACGCACGGCAGTCAGATACGCTTTCAATTTAAGCGTTTGGTAACGGACAGCTACCGTACTGCAACGGCACGGCAGCGGGTTATAACTAACGGCACGGAAAACGTGCGGCAGCGGTCCGATACGAAACGCATAAATTGAAAGAGCCCTAAGTATTTTATAATCACCAATTACCATAATTGAACCTTATTCATCGACAGTGCACCTGCAACTGAGTCTGACACAGTCATGGTGTGTACATTCTCGCTATGTTTATATAAACTGTTTTATCGGTTAATTAAATGAATAAATAAGTATCCATTGGTGACAAAATTGTTAATTTCTCGTTGGGAAATGTGAATATGCGGCGCCAACGAAGCTAAATTTAACTGGGTCGGTACATCCTACGATTTACCTCGCATGCCGGAGCCCCGAACTGGAAACGCATCTATCACAGTCAATTTCGTAGATCGATTTGCATTTTGCAGAGATTTTCTGACCCAAATACGTATTTGGCGATGGATCGCGAAATTGATAATTTATGAAGCTAGATGGAACTTTTATTAGGATATTTTTGACGTGACAACGTCTTATAATTCGATAAAGCCGGCTGCACGCACGAAAAAACATGACTCATGCGGCGTTACCTCGCTCTGAGGCGTTCCAGGCTTGAAGTGCAAGCGAGAGCGCGGAACGAGCGACAAAGAAGCACAATCGGCCTTAAGACGTTGTCACGTTCAACTATCGTCAGTAAACCGACTTTACGGACAACCAAGAAGCTTATATCTTATACACTGGAGATTTCGGTATGAACATTTGACGTGTAACAAGAAAATTGTTGTGTTTTATCACTTTCACACCTAACTTGGTATTGCCACTGTTAATACGAAGTTTTCCCAAGGCTACTATGTATGCTGTAATATTCTGTGCAAAAGGTTAGTTTTTGTACATGAGTTTGTTGATAAATTGCCAACAACGTCATTCAGAAGCATTGTTTGATGAGACAATTATTATTTATGCTAAATAAAATAAGTATCTGAACCAATTATTAAAAAGCGATACTCCCTGATTATGGGTAGTTACCATAATAAAATTGTAGCAACTCTCACTTTGACAATATGGCATAAGTGTCAAAAAAATTGCGTCGCTTCGAATATTTAAGTTAATATTGTTGCGTATTTAATAAATATTTTCCGAATATAAATAATGTATTGCATTGTGAAAAATTGCAGAAGTTTTTGGACACCAAATTCTGGCATAAAATTTCACAGGCAAGTGTATATTTACGCTATTTACAATATTCCTCAATACTCATGCATTTACCTGTTTAGAATCATTTTCATGGCAAAAATCGTCAATTTTATCATCATTTTAGTAATCAATCATGCTAAATATCTTCTATCTATTGCACGACTCATGATGCGAAGCATCAGAGAGTGCTTTACGATCGAAAAATTTTTTTCGCCTCATTTTTGCAGCTATTCTTATTATTATAGCCTTGTTAGTTTACGGAATCAAGATATTTTGCATACTATTGTCGAGATAATTTAATGGAGATTAATCCCATACTTTTTAAAAATTGATTTACTTCAATAGAATTGGAAAAAAACACCGAAATAGGTCAAAAAATTTTCCTGTCCGTCATGTGTGAAACCTGAAAACACTATAACTTGTGAAAAAATCCATCATTTGAGTTAAATTTTTTTTTTAAATATTCTAATCGACGATTGTAGGTCACTGAATGCGAATGATTAATTAATTCAGTGTCGTTTAATTGCAATTAATAAAAAACGAAAACTACAATAAGTTTTTTTTTTTTTTTTATATATTTCATAATTAAATGAGCATTATGAGTCGTGCACTTTTGGATTTTCCAAACTTTACTAATTTAACTTACGAAAATGTAGACCGTTTTCTTCTTTTCCTAATAATTTCATCATTTTTCAATAAACCAATTTAACAAGTAAGGTAACCATGATGACGAGTTTTTACGGATAGCGAAGAGAAAATATTGTAATAGTTAACAAAATTATGATGAACATTTAGAACACCATTTCAAAGATTTTTATACTAGTAATGAAACAACGCACGACATCGATATTGCACTCACATGTGGTTTTATGTTTGTTCTTCTTTAACATAGAAATTAATAGTTCTTTTAACTTACCAAATTTTTTTTGTTTTACTTATTTCAGCTTTCCAAAAATGAAATAAAAAGAAATAAATGGCTGTCCATAGTGCCTATCAAGGGTAAAATTTATCAACATGCCAGAATATGCAGTTTGTATTTTAAGCCTGAGGATTACGGTCCAGAAAAAAAAACCTTTTGAAAAGTGCTATACCTTTTATTTACCACATTCTTGTTACTGCGTCTCAACTGTGGATAAAGTAATTTTAATTATATTATAATTAACCACCATGAAACCATTAGTAACCGTAAGTACAGCTCCTGAAAGACATACGAATTTCTGAGAACTGTAATATCGTTACCACACATCAACACTAGCGATGCAACTCTCCCTTTGGAATATTGAAAAGTTTTAGACTGAAGCTTGAGTAACCAAAACGATGTTTTAATGTATGTAGCACTCATTTTAATTAAAAAATCGTAGTATGAGATCAAAAGTTATCAAGCGTTATTTAAAACTATCATTCTCTACCAATTAAAATGGTATGTACCTATAAAGATGATAATAATTCATGTAAGTTGACCAGTAATATTATAATATAAATACTGTTAAAAATATATGTCGTTATTATTTATAGACCATGATTTTTAGTTTTTTTTATTTCGAAAAATCCTGAATATACAAACCAGTGTGGTCACCCACAGAAAGAGACAAAAAACAACACTGACGTCATTCAAGGTTATATTTTCTTGTGACAAGTTAATGGTCATAGTGCAATCTCCAGTGTATTAGATATAAGCTTCTTGCGGACAACCAATTTTTTACCAAGTTTTAATAGTTATAATTATAACGTTACAGACTTCGCTTTTGGGACGAGTACATTTTACATAATACACGTTAAATAATATTCTTACGCTTAAATGTAAAAGAAAGTAAGTATTAATAATCCCAACATGTAGGTGTTAATAAAGAAATTTACTTTCGATCAATACTTTATTTTCGTAACTGCCAATAAATTTGATTCATTTTTATAACGCGAAAGTAGAAAACTCCTCCGTGAGTCAGTGCATTTAGTCATCCTTCCTTATAAAATATCTAAATGCAAAAATTCATAACACACGGTAATATGTATGTAGGTATGTAGGTACGTATTGGACGCAGATGCCTCCCGCGAATCCGGTTTAGGTATTCCGTACGCGAGATATGACCGTAACAGGAACGTGAATAAGGCGACGCTTACAAACAACATTCTTTGCATAGATTTATATGTGAAAAGTTCACTGGTTTCTCAACAAAAGACACCGCTGCTTGTGGCGTCGGCTTTACGGCATTGAACTTTGCTTGGACGTTACAATTGGTTTTATGTGTTCGTCGTAAAAATTGGTACGAAATAGAAGCTTAGTTGAGATGCGACATAGATCCACAAAATACGCAGACGGCAGAACGTGGAGTCCTACAAAAAAGCATTACAAAATAACACTTGTGTTCATTATAACGGTTTTTACTGAATTGTTGAATAATGAATACATACAGCATCGGTCGAATGCTTTTGCATAATACAGTGGACCTCCGGTAATCCGACAAACATTATACAGGGCAGTGTCGGACTATCGAATTTGTCGGATTATAGAGTACTGCCTAAGACCCCCTATAGTCCGGAATTTTTTACAAAAGAGTACCTTGTAATCCGACAAATTACATGTCCAATGATAAGATTCTATATGTTATACTAGCTTTCCACCCGCGGCATCGCTCGCGCAGTCAAAGAAAAACTCGAATAGTTCCCGTTCCCGTGGGATTTCCGGGATAAAACCTATCCTATGTCCGTTCTCGGGTGTCAAAATATCTCTATACCAAATTTCATGCAAATTGGTTCAGTAGTTAAGGCGTGATTGAGTAACAGACAGACAGACAGAGTTACTTTCGCATGTCGGATTACAGGGGGCGCCGGATGAGGCAGGGGCCGGATTATCGGGGGTCCACTGTATTAACATTTAAAATTCACAAAACAAAACGCATTGAGTTTTATAAAACCTTTTAATTTACTACGCACACACATTTCTCATGTTGATAAAATAATAGCGTTATTAAAATTATAAAAGTCCTTCGCCTGGTTTCACAATAAGACCTAAAGTTAATAATTAAATTTAACCTCGACAAATTAAAGTTGCATCATAATTATAGTATCGCTCAATTTTCTCCCCTAGATGAGCGTAATCGTTAAACAGTGGTCGTTGACACGAAGGATGCGATGACAATCATCCGTAGAGTTACATATAGGACTTCATTCATTGGTACGCACGCCATCTTTAATTCCACTTGTTACTATAGCTGCACAATTAAATATAGGCATCTATATGATTCACATTCGTACCGTGGTCCGTGATGAATCATGATCGGGCGGTTGTCTCGGCATTCAATAATATAACGCTGTGACGACTCCATGTGATGTCCTGACGCTGTGTGCTAAACAAATAATCTATTTAAACATGTGATATAATGGTGTGCGATCGCTGTCCGGTGCTCTACCATAGTGGATCTATGTTTACGATTGTAATTTTTTACTTCAGTTTATTCTTAGTGAGACGGCATGAGTAACGTGTTACACGTAAATGTCAAAAGTGATTTCGATTTCGGTTTGCCAGTAATCTAACGTTTTTACGCTAATCATGTTTTGTGTAAAGCTCCTCCACGATAAAGCTCAGTATTCGATGCTGTTTGACGTAAGTCACGTGATCTTCACCGGGTGTGGATGGACTTTTGACGTTTACATCGATGGTGATAGTGTCCAGATGATGTGATCTCGCCTTGAATCGGTGACGTCAGTGACCGGTGTTTACAACTATAGTTTGCATGCAGGCGAAAAGCGTTAAACACGACTCAACGCGTGCCAACTAAATTTTATCATTATGTTCAGAAGCGAAATACAAGGAATGCAAATCATATCATCTAGACACCCTCGGAAACACCAACATTATCATGCGCACGCGACGGTTTAAAGGTTAACGGTTTCTTTTGTCTCCACGCTTAATATACTTGCAATAATAATGATGTATTTCTTTCAAGTATAGTATAGTATTACTTTCAAGGTTCTGAGATAAATTCTTACGTCGGTTGTAACTTTAATCAAAACAAGTGGCCAACATATTTTACCACGCACTAGAACAAATTGTTTAGACTTAATCCGGACCTAAATAGGTCAATTAAAAGCAGCTGTCTGATGAATAATTCTGTGTATTACAGTTTTTATTCTTTTACATATATTTTATTATTTGATTTACCGGTTTCTTATTGCATAATTTTATTGCTTTTTGCCATATTTGTCATGTTTTATGTATCAGACCTTTGATTATAATGTTTACTGGATTTGTTGCTAACTATTTACGATTAATAGTAAATAGAATACAGTTTATCCGTATAAGACGATAAATGACCGTTGAATGTTTATTTATAAAGTGTTCATCCGAGAGTTTAACTATTAATATTTTCATTTTTCCCCCGTTTATTTAAAAATGATGGTAAATTATGACGGCGCTTTATTTATAAAATTAACCTGCTCATATAAATCATATTCATTGTAAACTAATAACTCATACTTTTCAGTATTACTAATATTGAGGAAACATCAATTTTATTATCGTGCTAAATTATTATTCATATCAATTAAACATAACACGTAAGAGGTTAATAAACCTAACTATTAAATAAATTGCAGTACCTACAGCTACGTAATAAACTAATAACTTAATAAGTTCCTTTGTAATATTTACCTTAGGTAGGTAGGTACAGGTACACATGATTGGCTACAGAGAGAGATTTTTACATTGCTTCATAAAATTGTAAGATTTTTTTAATATGCATATGTCGTGGCCATATCGTAGATTTGCTCATTTCATGAAATGGCCAATTTAGTTTGGCCAGATCGTTAAATCGTCAACGTTTCACGATTTGGTCATCCACATTTGGCCAGATCGTCGATCTGGCCAAACGTGGATGGCCATTTCACGAAATGCGACCATTTTTGTTTCTTTTTTAAAAAGCGATTCGCTTCTGGCACTCGCCGGCCGCTGCCGCGGCACGCTCGCTTTGCTCGCTCGGCTCGTGCGTTGTTTATTAAAGTCTAACCTAACCTAACCTAACTGTTTTCTATTGAAAAAACCATTCGCTTCTGGTATTCGCCGGCGCTACCGCGGCACTAACTTAAATGTCAATAAACAAGTTCTTAAAATATTCTGAATTTTTTAATGTTTTATGGACTCTCTAAGATATTTTATACGATCTGGCCAAATGTCGATTAGTCCATTGAATAAAAAGTTCTAGAGTGCGTGAGTTAGTAACGTAAGATGTTTCTTCGGAAACATGTCAAGAGTCCCTGGGTAATAAACATACTAAAACCCCGGGACACTAGGAGGAGCCCCGGAGTGGGGGGAGGGGGGGAATGGGTCCATTTTTTTTATTTTTCGCTTAAATCTCAAAAACGGTACATGTTAGAGAAAAACTTTCAAGGAAAAGTTGAAAGGCCATAAAATTATCTACAAGTTGTACCACAATCATTTTTTCCTATATCCTACCGTTTCTGAGTTACACGCAGTAAAAAATGATTTTTGCTCAACAATTTCCCCATTCACATCAATCGATCAAAAAATATTTCTTTCTTCCAAAAAACTCAAATGTGCAACTTGTGACCGGTACTGATAGATTGCTCTTAATTAGGTCTATAATTGGTAAAATAAACACATTCCTCCATGGAAGCCTTTAGGAGGAATCGATTGTCAAAATATTATAATATTAGGGTAGTTTGAGTTACCGAACTTGATCTTTTTATTTTTTTCTTCCAAAAAACTCAAATGTGCAACTTGTGACCGGTACAGATAGATTGCTCTTAATTAGGTCTATAATTGGTAAAATAAACACATTCCTCCATGGAAGCCTTTAGGAGGAATCGATTGTCAAAATATTATATTAGGGTAGATTGAGTTACTGAACTTGATCTTTTTATTTTTTTCTTCCAAAAAACTCAAAAGTGCAACTTGTGACCGGTACAGATAGATTGCTCATAATTAGGTCTATCATTGATAAAAATACCAGATTCCACCACGGAGGCGTTTACGGGGAATTTAATTTTATTAGGGTAGTTACGATACTTGAACTTTTTATTTTTTTTCTTCCAAAAAACTCAAAAGTGCAACTTGTGACCGGTACAGATAAATTGCTCATAATTAGGTCTATAATTGGTAAAATAAACACATTCCTCCATGGAAGCCTTTAGGAGGAATCGATTGTCAAAATATTATAATATTAGGGTAGTTTGAGTTACCGAACTTGATCTTTTTATTTTTTTCTCCCAAAAAACTCAAATGTGCAACTTGTGACCGGTACAGATAGATTGCTCATAATTAGGTCTATCATTGATAAAAATACCAGATTCCACCACGGAGGCGTTTACGGGGAATTTAATTTTATTAGGGTAGTTACGATACTTGAACTTTTTATTTTTTTTCTTCCAAAAAACTCAAAAGTGCAACTTGTGACCGGTACTGATAGATTGCTCTTAATTAGGTCTATAATTGGTAAAATAAACACATTCCTCCATGGAAGCCTTTAGGAGGAATCGATTTTCAAAATATTATAATATTAGGGTAGTTTGAGTTACCGAACTTGATCTTTTTATTTTTTTCTTCCAAAAAACTCAAATGTGCAACTTGTGACCGGTACAGATAGATTGCTCTTAATTAGGTCTATCATTGATAAAAATACCAAATTCCACCATGGAGGCGTTTACGGGGAATTTAATTTTATTAGGGTAGTTACGATACTTGAACTTTTTATTTTTTTTCTTCCAAAAAACTCAAAAGTGCAACTTGTGACCGGTACAGATAGATTGCTCATAATTAGGTCTATAATTGGTAAAATAAACACATTCCTCCATGGAAGCCTTTAGGAGGAATCGATTGTCAAAATATTATATTAGGGTAGTTTGAGTTACTGAACTTGATCTTTTTATTTTTTTCTTCCAAAAAACTCAAAAGTGCAACTTGTGACCGGTACAGATAGATTGCTCATAATTAGGTCTATCATTGATAAAAATACCAAATTCCACCATGGAGGCGTTTAGGAGGCGGGCACCCTAAGTTGGTAAAATAAAAAGTTTTCAAATTTTTCACCTTTCATGGGATGTAGCTCGAAAACGGCTGCGAATAAGAAAAAATGATTTAGGTACAACTTGTAGATAATTTTATGGCCTTTCAACTTTTCCTTGAAAGTTTTTCTCTAACATGTACCGTTTTTGAGATTTGAGCGAAAAATGAAAAAATGGACCCATTCCCCCCCTCCCCCCACTCCGGGGCTCCTCCTAGTGTCCCGGGGTTTTAGTATGTTTATTACCTAGGGACTCTTGACATGTTTCCGAAGAAACATCTTACGTTACTAACTCACGCACTCTAGACCCCCCTTGGAGGGACTCATTCAATGGACTAGATGACCAAATCGTGAAACGTTGACGATTTAACGATCTGATCAAACTATGTTGGCCATTTCATGAAATGAGCGATATGGCCACGACACATACATATGACAGATTTCATGTTTAGTGCTTTAAACTTTACATAGGCAAAAGAGTAGAAGATATTCGGTAGGTGAGATTGGATTATCGGCGACAAAGTGGTCAGGCATTACCACTGTACGGCTAAAAGACGTTCTCATCCAACCTCATGATAGCGTGTTTCTATCCTTAAAAATTTTCTAACGTTCATCTTGAAGAAGTCGTGTGTGGTACACGACTTCTTCAAGATGTGTTACCATGTTTGAATTAAAATAAAATCATAAGTTAGACCAGTCATAACTCAAGAACGGCTGAACAGACTACTCTGATTCTTGGTTTATTCCATTACCTCTTTATTTAGCTCAGTTCAGCTAATAAACGTTTCAATGTTTATTTTATTCCAGCTAGAAGAAGACATGTTCTCTTGCGGCGGCGAGGTGCGAGGCGGTCGTACGCCGCCGCCGTCGCTCGGTCCGCCGCCGGACGCGCTCAGTCCGGTGCAACTCCGGCGACGGCACGTGGTCGCCGCGATCATACATAGCGAGAACTCGTATGTGGCGACGCTGCAGCGGCTTATTAATGTGAGTATTGACTATTGAGTGGAATGAATGAAATATGTGAAAAATGAATAAACACAAAAAATACACTCACAACACAACAGCGTCAATACTATAATTTTTTATAACAATAGAATTACACAAACAAAATTACAAATAACACAGATGATCTTAGTCCTACTGAGATCTACAGAGCCTCTCGAGATCTTTTGGGCAACCATAAACAGGAAAACAATAAGATAGATAAAAGGAGAAGATAATACACACCCGGCACTTGATATTGTAAGCTTCTTATTCTTGCTTTGCATAGACTACACGGATGTAATCTGCGTAGACAATTTTGAATATGTAATGGGAAAGTTAGAATTAAACGTTGAGATATATTAATAGACATAATAAAACTGCGTAATATAACGTCTTCATTAGAGAGTCGTGTTTTATTGAAATTATGTATTCGCAATCAGTGCAATAAATTGTCTGCAAATTTATGGCACTAATTGCGAATTTCCAACTTATAGGAAAACGTAGCAAAATGAAAATATGATCATATAATTTTATCATGCACGTCACAATGACATGACATATTAATTTACTGACGAAGTAAATTTACTATATTAATATTCATTCATTAGAACCATGTTTGTAAGCAGCCAAGTTCCTTCAGGATTAAGAAAGATTTATAAAACACCTACACATTCTTGAAGAACCTTTTAAATACACCATAGAATGTACTTGCAGTTAATTTAACTAAGCCTGCGTGCATAAAACAACGACTCCACAATTATTCACACACGGCACCGGACTTTACGAGCTGTTTGATTTGCGTTCAAATATCTCAATTTCACAACCTGTTACCCACGACTTGTCCACCCATGCCTCCAAAATACAGTTGTACAAAACTGAACGCGAATAGAAGTGGTTACGTTTATCTCGGGCAAATATTCAGCAATTACAAGGCCGCTGCAAATATTTGGTTTACGCAATGCTAGGTGCAAGGCGGTAACCGCCTGACTGATACATACAGTTTGTGTTTGTGTACTGTTATTTGATTTCATCTAAGTATTTATCAAAACGATCAGGTAGCTTTAGTCTTTACCACCGCCCTCCTATGATATGTTTTATTCTATCTTGTATATAGCCGGGAAGACATAGTTTAGTATGAATAAAACCACTATTTGTGCATGTCTATTTTTTGTATAACGTATATCTGTTTTTTCCTATTTGTAACGGCGTACAATAAAGGGTTTTATTCATTTATTCATACATACCGTTTTGTGAAATCTTATTCTTTAAGAGATAATAGTTGGATAATAGCTACAGACCGTAATAGTTACCTATGTGCCCTTTGACAATTGTAATTGTTATTTAATATTTGGGTGTCTATTCGACCTTTATTTATGTGGCAAACTTTCAATATTATTTCACTTTGACCTTTCTTTACTATTGTCTTTTTCTCAATATCTAAGATTATAAAACTCACAATATTTTTTTCATTGTTACGTGTCTTTTAGATTATTATACATACAGTTTGTGTTTGTGTACTGTTATTTGATTTCATCTAAGTATTTATCAAAACGATCAGGTAGCTTTAGTCTTTACCACCGCCCTCCTATGATATGTTTTATTCTATCTTGTATATAGCCGGGAAGACATAGTTTAGTATGAATAAAACCACTATTTGTGCATGTCTATTTTTTGTATAACGTATATCTGTTTTTTCCTATTTGTAACGGCGTACAATAAAGGGTTTTATTCATTTATTCATACATACCGTTTTGTGAAATCTTATTCTTTAAGAGATAATAGTTGGATAATAGCTACAGACCGTAATAGTTACCTATGTGCCCTTTGACAATTGTAATTGTTATTTAATATTTGGGTGTCTATTCGACCTTTATTTATGTGGCAAACTTTCAATATTATTTCACTTTGACCTTTCTTTACTATTGTCTTTTTCTCAATATCTAAGATTATAAAACTCACAATATTTTATTCATTGTTACGTGTCTTTTAGATTATTATATCATTACTGTGTGATTAGATTCAAGATTACGCTAAATATGCATATAATTGCATATTTAATAATACACATTGTTACACAGGCATTCCCATTGTATTATTTTTTACGCTGCATATAATAATAAAAAAACAAAGCATATATAATCGTTGACCTCAATTCTTTTGAAAACTTTTAGTTTCATCTATCTGTCCTTTTTTAATAGTACATATTCTAATACATATTGTAGAAACGTCAAAATTATTTTTTAATTAGTGTTTGTAGAGTCAATTCAAATGGTGAATGTTGCATGCTGTCATAGAGCGCTCACAAAGGAAGTGCGGTGAAGTAAGTCATAGCAATTAGACATGATTTTTAAATTGTTATTACGCAATTGATTGGAATCAATTAGCGTGGTTTGTTCTCACCACAGACGTGGGACACGACGGCTGATTGAATGAGTTGCAAAACACCTAACTGACCGCTTAATCCGGTATGTATATACTGTATACATACTCATTGCAACGTTTTGTTGTTACTCCGATCTTACATAATATATTCGACGATAAATTAAAATTTACACCGATTTTATGATTGGTCTCTAGTTTATAACGCGAGGTATTCTGATATTTTATAGTTAACAAAACATAATAGCACTAGACTTTGATTTACGTCGCAATTGGTTGATAGTCGTTAAATTTAGGTTGTAAACTTGTTAAATACGATATCCTTTTTAGTACACCGACGCATTCGCGTGCGGCAGCGAAACAACGAAAAATCTGTCAGTAATGTGGCAGGATTTCGCATATGATATGTCTCACTCTAGCACATAGATAGATGAAATAGTTGCGTCCTTGTCAATATTGTTTCGCAAGGAACTGCGAAATGGCCATTACACAGACGCATTGCGAAAAAGTTGCGAAAACATTGCTGTGTACTAACGTGTGTACACTACAGATATTTCGCTACGCAGTAGTTTCGCAGAGATTCGCTGCCGCACGCGAATGCGTCGGTGTACTAACGGCGTAACGGCGTTGATTTACAAATATTTATGATAATCATTTGTTTGTGATAATAACATACTGACATGTGACAATTTCTCTCGACTTTCTTCACATTTTGAAAAAAAATTTCTTCCTTTGTTTTTATGGAAAGTCGGATAATTAGTGGCAAAATAAATATAAACGAATACAAGCAGACAACAGAACGGTCGACCCACAAGTATTGTTCAATTAACATGTTACAGATTTGCATATTAGGAAGTGGGACACTTTCAATAGGTTGTATTTGTGAAGCTATTTGGTTGAAGCGAGGTCGTTGTTTAAATGGCGTGTGCTTTTATGAATATGGCTATTTTATTAATTGGTATATCGTTTTACGAATGTGGAACAGTATGATAGAGCTTGGGTATATGTAACAACATTTACGTGAAATAGGTTTATTGTTGTTTATTGTGTGTGATATGCATTTAGTATGCAGTTAAAGTTTGTCATATGGTTCGAAAATCAGGTCACTTTTTTAATATTTCCTGAAATAAAATCATTAATTAAATACTTCTAATATTTATATAAAATACACAAGGCTTTATGCAAAATCTAAAGTTAATGCATAGTAAACAATAGGTAATATATTTTACTACGTACATTTATCGATATTCTCAGGTTCTATTTATTAATATTCATATGAAATTTACTCCTAAATAACAATAAACAAGTATGGTGTCACAACTTTTATGCATACGTAAATGTACTGAAATGTACAACAGTAAGCTTTATCACACAGCTTTATAAAGATTCAATTTACAAATCAGTTTTACAAATAGGTACTAGTATTAAATTAGAGGAGCTTATTGAAACATCGTAGGAATTGGTTGAAAATGTAGGTCACAACAGACTTACGGCTATTCAGTTTAGTTATTGGACACTAAAGTTTTGTTATAAATACACAATTTGCTCACAATTACGCAAACTCCTTATTTATGTTCGACAAAATACGCATTTAAGTTAAGCAAATTAATGTATGCTTAAGATCACGATTTTGCTATTAAATAGAGATTATACCGCGGCTCGTTATGGAGTAATTATTTTCAATTTACGCAGTGCTTTCATAACGATTCTGCATTAAATCATAAAACATGAGCATGGCGGTTGTTTACTTTATATGTATAATGTACGTATAAGACAGGTTGTACTGTATACTAAATAAAGATATGACATACGTGGAGGTAAGCTTTTTTATCGAAAACTCAATGATGTCAAAATTTGTATGCTATTTGTTTTTGTTTCGTTTTAAATTCGGTAAAACTGTCGTAACGAGATTTTTTGTGAGTTAACCAAATAAATGATATGCAATTTTTAATAGTCGTATATTGAAAAGTACTTACAATATGTCAAAGAATATTCTCAAGTGTTTTGATAGCTCATTTACCGGTCATATTCATGGTCATTTACCTTCTCTCTTTAGAGGATAATATCATCACTAGTGTTAAAAGTAAATATATTCAAACTTTACCTTTATATTTTTTGTATATTTGTTAATAAAATGTTTAATCGCAGTTTTTACCTTGATTGTAAAAAAATGTTGTTTGTAAAAAAAAAAAAAAAAAACTCCGAGTATCTATAAAAGTTTCATGTTAAGATTTTTAAAGCCTATAAAATTACCCGTATTAGCAATCAGCAATACCAATGATAATCATTTTGTAGATGTATATCATCAAGTTGATCGTCTGTAGAATATCATCTAAATATCCAAAACATGTCAATATGCTTCTTCCAAGGAGCAGAGTTAGTTAAATGACAGTTCTGGGAAAAGATTTCAGTATTAATTGGGTTCATTACCCGTTCTAGGACTACAAGAAGCCGCTAGAAGAGAGCAGCCCGGCGATACTGAACGCTAGCAAGATACAGACGCTGTTCCACCGGCTGCCGGACATCCTGCAGTGCCACTTGCACTTTCGCACCGCGCTCGCCGACTGCGCTCGAACGTGGGACCGCGACGAAAAGATTGGTGAGTTCATACACAACTAGTTGTATATACTATACAGGGTGGATTGTTCAGAACCTTAACCGTTGCAGCTAAAGAAAAACGTTTCTAGGAGACCAAACTAGGGATCAAAAGACTTTTGGGCCATTTTAGGTTTGAGTAATGGAAATGGCAGAAATTGCCGAAAACTATTCCCATACATTTTGTACGGAAAACGATAAATCAACTCGAAATATTATTTTACATTTAATTATTTAGCAACTAAAATTTAATTTCAGAAATTATGGTTAGTCACAACACTGCACCGTAGCTTCTTCACGTACGCAGGCATAATCTTCTACAAGATACTTGCTCTTACTGACCTGTCTAAAAAATCCACCTGTAAACAACATCGCCAGCTAATTAACACTATAATATTTAATGACCACTTTCACACGAAATTATGCAAGCATTTCTCTAATGTGTTACGGATTGTAAAAATGTCTTGTGGTGTCTAGTGTGATGTGTGTTCGCGGGTCGGTTGTAAATTATTATAATTTGAGTTGATTGATTGGTGATTTGTTTGCTAATTGAGCGAGGTTTTTCTACGGTTATAATTGAGACGTTATCGTTGAATGTTTTTAATTTTTATAAACTTGTACCGAAGATATTGGCCCAATACTTCGGTTCTAGTCGGTGAAATTGTTGAAGCAGGATGCATTTAAAGTAATAGCTTATTTTATTAGCATAAAATAGCCGTGAGAACCTAAGCGACTTTTACTCATTAAAACCTTTGCGAAAAGTCACATTTTCCAAAGAAACAGACCTGTCTGCTGTGGATGGACCCATAAATCAGGAAGTTTTAGAATTTATAAAATGTATACATATAAGAATTAATAATTTATAAAAATTTGTTTGTTCCAACACTCATTTTTTAAAGCATCATTTAAATACTCTTTCCTACAGATTTTTTACTTATTGCCCTAGCATATATTTTTTCCTTTATATGAAATACGTTGGCTTTTATGTAAGTAATGATTCTATTAATCGTTCCAGGCGAGGTCTTCCTAAACGCGTTTTCCAAAGCGGTGGTGCTCGACGTGTACTCTGACTTCATAAACAACTTCTCGGTCGCCATGGAGCTGGCCAAGATGGAGTCGAAACGCAAGTCGGCGCTGGCTGACTTCTTCAAAGTGAAACAGATCAGCGCACACGACAGACTGTCATTCTTCGGGCTGATGGTGAAACCGGTGCAACGGTTCCCGCAGTTTATTATGTTTCTACAGGTAAGGATTGTAACTTTAGGCAGTTTTTGTTAGCTATAATAATGATCAACCTTTATTTATAACTAGCTGCGCTCCGCGGTTTCACCCGCGTGGCTCCGCTTCTCTTCCTTCTTCTTAGCGTGATGATGTATAGCCTTCGATAAATGGGCTATCAAACACCGAAAGAATTATTCAAATCGGACCAGTAGTTCTTGAGATTAGCGCGTTCAAACAAACAAACAAACTCTTCAGCTTTATAATATTATATTATAGTACATTATAGATTTATTTCTAAAATATTCAATTAAACTAAATTAAAATCTAAAGTATTAATCAAATGTAACATATTCAACATTGTGTTTGATTTATAATTGTAGTTTAGAACCACATTCCAGAAATAAGGTCATGGAATGTACATAAATGAAATAATTTATTCGTGTCTTGAGATTTACAATAAACAATAATTGTTCTGTTTGGCTCATATTTTCTATATTATTACAGGATCTCTTAAAACACACGCCTCCGGGACACGTGGATAGAGTTGCATTACAACGAGCTCTGACCAGATTGGAGGCGTTGGCCGACGCTCTCAATGAGAGGAAACGGGACGCGGAGAGGACGCAGGTAAATAATTGTGATGACCTCTAGTCGTGCATAGTGCTATTTATATCTATAAGTTCTTCTTTATTTCTATTTTTATGAATTGGACACCAATTATTGGAGCAGGATTTGTTTTGAATTTTTCGAAACTATTCAACTTTTCCGTTTTGACCTGTGACAAAAAAAAACTTGTTTTTAATTTAATAATTAACATTTTATTCCGATATGCCTTTATTAGCGCCGAGGTATCTTTATTAGAGGCGATTAAATTTTTATCATAAAGATGTCAGGGCTTCCGAAAGAAGTCAAGTTGAATGAATAAATGTTGAGTTTTAATTTATTAGTTGAACATAATAATAATACATGTATATTGTATGTTCAACAGGCGTTCCGCGGAGCCCTAAGACGGTTGACACGTGGCGGTATGACGGGCGCGGGCGGTGCGGGCGGTGCGGCTCGGTTCGGCGCCGCGCGGTTGCTCGCTTCGCGCGCAGACCGGAGGCATCTGTTGCGGCAGGACGACTTGCTGCAATTGGTTAGTAACTGCTAGAATATGTGGGTTTTGTGGGTATGCGTGTGTGTGCGTGAGTGTATGCGTGTGCAGGAGTGCGTGAGCTTGCGAGCGTGTGCGTGCAGGTGCGTGCGTGCGGACGTGCGTGGACGTGCTTATCATTTTATTGAATGACGGATTTGACTGTTTGCGTCACTACATAGTACATTGTATAAAGTTGTCAAAGGTGAAAAGAATGATCTTTTAAACGACGCAACGGAATTTGATGAGGTATTTTATAAATAGAAAGAGTGGTTCAAGAGTATGTTTTAGTATAATAAAATAAAAATAAAAGTTTTAGACAGCTTATCAGACAAAGCGGCGGGTGAAAAGCGCGATAAGAATATAGCATTCATGCGATCAGCGTGTGTGTGTATACGTGCGTGCGTTCCTGCGTGCATACGTATGTTTGTGCGTGCGTGCTCAATATTAAAGTCTCCTATTATAATTATTGTTCCCTTCACAGGAGTTCAACCAATCGGGCACGCTAACAAAGTGCAAGCCGCGGCGTCTGCTCCTACTAAACGACCTAGTGGTGTGCGTGTCGGTGGGCGCGGGCGGCGAGGAGGCGGAGCGGCTCGGGCTCAAGTGGGCGCACCCCGTGCAGGATGTGGACGTGCTCGATACGGGCACGTCGCCGACGCTCAGCCGCGTGCTGGCTCAGGGTAAGGGTTACTAAAGAAAAATAATACTTCTTGGTGTCGACGGTAGATTGAAAACTAAAAATTGTTAGATTTTAATTCAAATCGCGAAATTACATGCTGTCGAAAAGTTGTTATCCGTAACGTATTTACTTACTTATTTATTAGATATTAATTCAAGTCGCGAAATAACATGCTGTCGAAAAGTTGTTATCCGTAACGTATTTACTTACTTATTTTTTATGCCGAGAATATACTTTTCCAAACGTCCGTGAAATGCAGGTTGCGAATCGTTACACACGCGAGGCTGTTTCTGCGTAGTTATATAAATATATTTTTAAATAAACCGAACCTAACCTAACCCACCATTTCTATTAAATTATGTTTTACTTTCGAAACAAGCACTTATTGACAATTTTCTCCACATCTCCAGGTATGAACCGCAGCGGAAGCCTACGTTCAAACTCGAGCAGTAGCACGTCCACCGGAGATTCCCTTTGCAACGAGATGTCCGCGCTAATGCACGACTATGAAACGGTATCGAGAATGGCCGATTTGGCTGCTTCGTTGAAGACACCGTATTCGGAAGTCGCGCCTGAAGTATTTAAGGCACTGTTGCAAAATATACAGAAGAGTATACAGGTGTGTACAAATGGTTTGTTTTTTGACTGTGTAATTCTTTCTGTGTTTCAAATCAATGTGTCAACACATCTTAGTTAGCTAATTTAGTTTAACATTAAGAATAAGTATAAATTAAAACGACAACATTGTAAGTCCTTATTAATATTTATAAGTTAAATTGTCATATCAAAATTCAATAAATTTAATTAATAAAAATAAGACAAATTTTTATATTATGTAATTACGTACATGCGTACGTATGGTTGGTGTTTTCATGTCAAAAAATTAATGATTACCAATCCCTTCCAGAAAAAAGACGACGAAATGGCATGGGTCGATTCCTGCTGTCTTCAACTAACCATCCGCGGTCGCGAAGAGCCACTTACCTTCAGAGCCAACGAACCTGGCGCAAGACGTGCCTGGGCTACAGAACTAAGGCTGGCGCAACTTGCGCAAGCGCGGGCAAACTGCCCAGCTTGGCGGTTACCGGCAACCACACCACCGCCCCACAAGATGCCGCTGTATGTGACAGCTACGCCCGTATACTCGTCTAACAATTTGACTGAGGTAAGTCCTTCTATAACACGCTTTTTAATGGCTCGGGTGGGAACCGTCGCGTCGGCAACGAAGTGGATCGCACAGCTTGCGCAAGTGCAGGCTAACTAATTCGCGTGGCGGTTAGCGACCAAATTTTAATACTAAAATTTTAATTTAATTATTTAAAGATTTTAAGATGATGTTTATTCAGTTTTCATTTCTTAAAAAAATGTGTAGAAATCGTTTTATTTTCGTTGAAAATTGTGGTTATGGCTATATTATTCATGAACACGTTTTCACTTTATATTATGATAAACTATATTCTGTGCTCGGCGGTTTCACCCGCATTGCTCCGCTTCTGTTGGTCTTAGCATGATGATATATTATAGCCTTCCTCGATAAATGGGCTATCTAACACCGAAATAATTTTTCAAATCGGACCAGTAGTTCCTGAGATTAGCGCGTTCAAACAAAACAAACAAACTCTACAGCTTTATAATATTAAATATAGATTAGTATAGATGTATTGTCTCAATATATAATGATGTATTAACTTATGACAGGTGAAATGCGGGTGCTTCTACACATCGAGCGGGTGCGCAGGGGGTGGTGTACGGCGACGTGCACGTTCCCTGCTATGGGTGTGCGCGGGCGGGGCGCAGAACACGCAACTGTCTGTGCTCACACATAGAGCGGCTACGCTTAAGACACTGGTGACGTTGGATCTACCGGATACTAGGGTGAGTTTCGTTGGGGAATATGGTTGTGTGTGTACTGTGCACGTGTAGCGGGTACACGGGCGGCGGCGGGTGCGTGTTTTAGTTTGGATGTGTAGTTAAACTTCACACGCACGACCGGTGCTCGCACACGGAGACGCTTGTGATGCGGTTTAATTCTAAGATCCCTTAATACGATGAAAAATAAACTTATTTAAAACATAAATAAATTATTTAATATGTTTTTCATTTAAATGGAGTGTTTGATTTTAAAATACATATTTTTTATTAATTTTATAATTTCTATGTTTCAGGTAAGCTCGATAGAATATGCAAAAGGAGTGAGACAAGTGACCACGCTGTGCGGCGACACAGTGTGGCTCGGCACTGAAGACAAGAAAATCATCATATTCTCTGGCGTCGAGCCCGAGAAGCAAGAGAAGTTGACCGAAGTTCCCACTATAGCTGCTGTTACGCAAATTAAATTCCACTGCGACTCCATGTTCGTTGGCCTAGCCAACGGAAGGATATCAGTTTTTAGAAGAAATCATGACGATTCCTGGGCCCTGCAGGAGCCTATAGCGATTGAACTCGGGGACAAACCTGTACATTGTATACTACCTGTTGATGGAATTATTTATGCGGCGTGTGCGAAACGAGTGTTCGCAATAAACGCTTTGACTGCTGAAATCATGCGTATCTTAGAGTTAAAGGGTGAAGGAGATAGATCTGTAAAATATTTGGCGCATTCCGGCGTCGGACTCTGGGCGGCTTTCTCAGAATCTACGTTCGTAAGTCTATATCATACCGAAACATTTGAGCATTTACAAAATATCGACATAGCCGCTGATGTGGCTAAAACTATTGGTGCTAGAGAAGGAAGCAAGCCAGCCCACGTTTCAGCTTTATTGGCTGTTCAAGGCCTTCTATGGGTCGGAACAACGGCTGGTGTTAGTGTTACTGTACCGTTACCGAAACTAGAAGGCCTGCCTCTCATCGGTGGACACATTGCCGTGTCCTACCACGCTCACGCTGGCCCCGTTACATTCCTACTACCGTTAAATACAGAGACTAAAGATGTTGATGTCAACACTGTTAGACGTAATTTATCAAATGCACGCGCACTCGCCGACACGGCCCATGAATTCAAAGAAGAAGATGGCAAAGAAGACACCGAAAAACACAAATTGGAACGAAGGATATCAGAAGAGATGAGTCCGTATAGACCGCAGCGAGTACAATCAGCTGTGATAAGAAGGAAGAAACCTGGTGACGTGCGTCTGAGCAAAACTCTGCCAAAGTGCGCTAATTTGAACGCGTGTGATGTTTACGGCCTATTTGGCGACCTAATGTTTGTAAAGGACTGCGTCGGAGAAAGTGACGTTAATGGCTCAGGTGGCGAGGCTTTAAGGCGGAGTGATCCTGAATTGGCCGCTATCCCATTCCGTGTCAGCACACTAGATAGACGGCTACGCATGCGAGCTGGTAGACCTAGAAGTCTAGATTTATCTAGCTGGTCGGTCGATTCACGAGCTTCGAGTCTATGCACGTCGTCTGGAAGCGAAGAATCTATGGCATTACGTGGTGTATCGCGAACTAGTTCAGGCGCGTCAGGAGCGGCGAGTTTAGCTCCTTTAGCCGCTTCCACGCCCGATTCGTCATCGGGCAAATCGAGTGCATCAGAACGCTCCGTATCGAGAAGCGATTCGGCAACTGCTCCAGCGAATGACGCGAGAGGTCCCAAGAAGAATGCCGTCAGAAGTCTTCGAGGGGCGGATTATATAGTGGGCGATGGTGCGTCCCGGAGGTCTATAGTGACGGTGATGGGTGGGCGTGGTTATGTTGACTGGAGGCAAACAGCCGACGCTTCGGAAAGACCGGCCCCCGCTGCCGACCCTAATCCCAAAGACGCGCATCTCATTCTATGGGAGATGCGCTTGTGACCTCGTTAGAGAATCTCTATACGAATCAACTCGGTGTCATATAGTGTAAATAGAGGTGCATGTTGTAGATAGGTGTACATTCGTTCCGGTGTCTAATATTGTAATATAGCTATACCCTCCCTGTTAACGCTTCGCCGATGTACGGCTTCTGTTCCAATTTGATACAAATGCGAAGAGAAAATTTATTGCACACAGTGTAATTGCGTTCGTGATAAGCTTTAAATTATTTTTCGAAGTTGTCGTTTAAATCTTAGAAAATGTTATGATATTTACAGTTATTCAATTATATACGCGCAGGTGCATTATTTTTTGTGATCTTTATATTGATAATATGTAATATGTTATATATTGTGAAGCATTTCGTGCTTTCTATGAAAATTTTTCGTACCTCACACAAACCGGTTTCACGTTATGTTATATTCATTAAATTTATTACTAAGCTCTTGATTTCCAAAATGTTAAAACCGCCATATTAACATAATATAATTTTGTATTGTTAATTTTTAAAGCGTAATTGTAAATCTTGGTTAAAATAACATTTTATATTGTTAAGTATCAACTGTTAATCTGCTATGGATGACTGGACATTTTTTTCATGTTGTACTGTACATACATACTTACACAAAAAATAAGTATTTAAAAATATATTAAATTATTATGAAATATCAATCTTAAATTATAAATTTCTAAATTATTTTTTTATCTGTGTCAAATTGACGATATCATTTCCGAAAAAAATACTACTATCACATTAAATTCTAATTAAAAAATGTATATTATTTACTAGAATTATTTGTATCCATAAAAGAAATATTCAAGCACAGTCCATAGTAGACATACTAACGAAACCTAGTGGCCTTACGTTACTGAACTTTCCAGTGTGATTATGGCATTCGTTTAAGCTTTATGGTTAGACATTATGTCGCTTTAAGAATTAGACTGATTTTACATTAAGCGTTTAAATTGTATAATAAGTTACGTAACGAATAAGACGAAATATACGACAAATACGATCGAACATCCAAAACTCATTTGTGACTGAGCACAAAAACCTTTTATCCGGTTTAATTTACTTTAAAATTGTTTTACAAATTTTATTCAAAGATATACAAGTCACAATAGTAAAAAATAAATTAAAAATGATATCATACAAATCATACAATATAATATGAAAATAGCGATGTTTTCAGTTTACTAGTGATTGTTAATAAAGACTGTTACAATTGCACAATAATTGTTTGTATTATCTTCTAATTTCCAAAGAGATACCAATAAAATTTCATTGTTCTATACCAAACGCATAAATTCCGTGCCAAACTTCAGCCCGTAGTATTATGTTAATACCGTACAAATGTTCAATTTTTGTTTATATTTTCTTTTTTATTCAAATGTCTCGAATGTTACTCAGAACCTCATTTTTTAAATTGTTTTTATGCAAACCGTCACAAAATGTAAGTGTTAAGGTGTAAATAAATTTTAAGTTTATATGTATACACCTGTATATCTTGTTTTATTTCATTCCTTTGAACAGCCTAAGTAGTATATATTTGGGGTGTACTGCAGATTGCAGAAGCATGTAGCAAATAATAACATTTTTGATAACAAATATTTTATATTTTTGGTTTTATGGCATTCAAATGCTTTATAAATATAAATTTATAAAGAATAGAAAAAATTCGAATTTTTCTTTTCTGAATTTTCACGAGTGGCTGAATTGGTCAGGCATCCGCCCCGGAATGGCGCGAAAGTATGCGGGTTCGAGTCCCGCCTCGTGATCGAATTTTTTCTATTCTTTATAAATTTATATTTATAAAGCATTTGAATGCCATAAAATCCAAAATATCAATTTCAACAAAAAAGGTTGTGTTCCATCGTTACAATATTGTATTCACTGAAAAGTGCTTCATATTGGTTGAAATGGTTGTTAATCATCTCAATAGATGGCGCGCGGTGTGTCCCTTCAGACACATAAAACTGAAAGAATAGAATAAATTCGATCGCTCAGGCGGGTCACGAGTGGCTGAGTTGGTCAGGCATCCGCCCCGGAATGGCGCGAAAGGATGCGGGTTCGAGTCCCGCCTCGTGATCGAATTTTTTCTATTCTTTATAAATTTATATTAACAAATATTTTGTTTTCCTGATATCATGTTAATGATATTGTATAAAGGCTTATTACAAAAACAAAATTAATAGTTAATAACACATTTGAGTATTTCTGAACGATTTTTCAATTTCAATGTTTTAAACATAATTAAAAAGAATATTATTATTGAAACGAAAGGAAACAACAGCATATAATAAAAACAGTTTATTCAATAAATAAAATAACGAAATCACAGGCATTAAATCATCATTCCTTGTGAGCCAGCGCCGTATCCATTGCCCATAAGGGAGCCACCGTTCTGGTATCCGCCATAGCCATTATTAGCCATGCCAGCATTGTTCAACGCTGAGCCGCCACCGACGTTGTGGAAACCGGAGTTGTCTACTTGATTGACCTGAAAGAATTATGAAATTCGTTAACAGTTCAGCATTTATTTTGATTATTTATTTGTTTTACAATTTTCTAAACTTTCAATTGTTGTTTGGATTACCTACCTACTTACAAGAATTTAAAAATTTTTGTTCATAATTTAAATTCTTAAAAATGATTATGAGACATATCATTACATTAAAAGACTTACCGATAATACCCTGTTGTTGTGGGACCCCAAATTGTGATAACCGCCAAGGCCTGAGCTTTGATATCCCTGGTTTCCAACTCCACTAGCTCCGTTTCCGAACTGCTGTCCACCGTAGCCGGCACCGTTAGTATATCCACCGCTCATTCCTCCCAAACCCATTCCCAGGCCTGTTCCCATGCCCCCAAGTCCCATTCCCATACCGCCAAGTCCGGTACCCATGCCGCCAAGTCCCATTCCCATTCCGCCAAGTCCTGTACCCATACCCATCCCGCCGAGACCTGTACCCATACCCATCCCGCCGAGACCTACGCCACCTGTACCCAACTCGCTTAGACCAAGTCCCATGCCGCCTAAACCAAGTGGCTGAGCATTAAGCACTGCAGCGCACAATAATATAGTAAGTACCTGAAATATTAAAATTTATTAATTTATTATCCATAGTAACTAGTTAATTAAACATTGAAGAATTAAAAAAATATAGAAATAAATGTACTTACAATGCTGTTCATATTGGTAGGATACTGTCCGTCTAAGACTGAATTCTGAATGATTTAAAAAACTAAAAACGCCTTTATATAATGAAATATCTTTACAATTAAATATGCATTAAGTCAAGAGGGTTAAACCATTCGATACTAGATACTACGAATATCAATTATATGTAGTAGGTAATTAATTACTAGCTATTAACAAATTTTGGGGGAAACCATGCAACGTGAAAATTAGCTGCCAGCTATATAATAATTATAATGTCTCGTCATAATTATCACAAAAAAACCTTGCATGAGTATAGTTGCTTGCTATTCATAAGTTAGAAATAGTGTGTTATACTTCAAATTAAAATAAATTCTATGGTGTAGTAGTAAAAGCTGTTGAGTCTGTTTGATCTCTGGTTAATTTTACTGAAATGGGTTTAGACTTAAGAGAATAAAAAACTAAATTAGTAGAAATAATGATTATTAAGTTCCCTGCAAGAACTATAGAACTTGTATAGAAATCTTAACTAAGCTAACGATGTTTTTTTCATTTATGTAGGTAAGACTATATAATATACTAGCGGTCCGCCCCGGCTTCGCCCGTGGTACATATTTCGCAATAAAAGGTAGCCTATGTTCTTTCTCAGGGTCTAAAGATTATCTGTGCCAAATTTCATCAAAATCGGTCCAGTAGTTTATGCGTGAAAACCATACATACATACATACATACATACATACATACAAACCTTTCCTCTTTATAATATTAGTATAGATTGGAATAATTTCGGATAGGTACATAAGTAGTACTGC
Source organism: Colias behrii (assembly GCA_029959065.1). Taxonomy (NCBI): domain Eukaryota; kingdom Metazoa; phylum Arthropoda; class Insecta; order Lepidoptera; family Pieridae; genus Colias; species Colias behrii. The sequence continues at coordinate 6,461,693 of JARWMC010000013.1, forward strand.
ACTAGTACATCGGTCTCGATAAATAATTACACCACTTATTATCAAAATCCTCAAAATAGTGTATTATTTACAAACAAGAGTGTCCACTGTCCATTCAATTCGCCAAATAAAATTCACATTGAGTACTCTTTAGGGAAAATACCAAAAGAAATTTGTTGATAAAATACCTATAATTCTTTATTAAAAATGTGTCATTTATCTATTATTCAATACCTATTAACAAAAAGTGTACGTAAAATTCACTCACGGGGTTTTTTTCTTAATGAAATTCGTTTAACCCTTATTTCGACAGAGAAGGTGATAGTAAACTTATTAAAATTTTATTGTATAACCTAGTTTCCATGGTTTTTCTAAACCTCCAAAAAAAGAAAAAAAAAATCTACCCCCCACCCTTATGGAGAAAAGCGATGTCCGCCACACCGGACATTATCGAATCTTAGTAAAAAAAGTGTTAAGCTGAAGTCCGTCCTAGCGGACATAATCGAATACGTGAAAGAAGTTGCATAGTATAAAGTAAAAGAATATAATAGTAAAAGAGCCTTTATTTTTTATAAAAGTACAAAGATACTGTGAAAAAAAAGTAAGTAATCTAAAGGTGAACGTACTACGAGAGGATCTTCAACTACTGCAGTATCTTCTATCTGGGCTCTATACAAAAAGGTACTCTGTTTCCATTTGTAAAAGAGGGAAAGCTTTTGAATTTGCTTGGGTCTCTTTTTTGTCACAACTGATGGTTCTCTGAGTCTTCTTTTTCTATGCACAGGTGTTGGCAACGAGGGTAAAGACGATATAGAAGGTAGTTTGCAAAATTGGGTTCCTGCGACTGGTTCGGGAAAACTTGCTCTATAATTGGAGTCAAAGCGTCGGGAAGTCGTATGTAAAGGTTAGGTAGATAAGAAGTATCTAACAAGTTGATAGGTACTGAGAATAGATGTAATGTTTTGGTAATACCGACAACTCAAATCTTTTACCTTTCATACCATATTTCGACAAGGTCCGCCGTGACGGACAAGCTGTAAGACACAATAAATACAGGTGTTTCGACGAAGTCTGGTGTGGCGGACAAGTAAAAAACTCGATAATTATTAAGAATAACGTAAGCAAAAGCTATGAAATCGTATTATTTGAACGTTAGTAGACTAAATTCACAAAACACAAATAAAAAATCTACGCAACATAAGCAAAAAATAATATTTTTTAATAAATTACCTGAAAGACTTTCTTAGTGCGCAGTTTCACCGACATTTTTTCGCCAACTGTCAAACTCTGGGTTATCACACGCAAAATTTATTTTTCTACTAAAATTTGATCGACCTCCCAGTAGCTTAGTAGTTTTTTTGTTGCAAAAATAGAAATAGACGGCGCGGTGGATTTTTTTAAAGTACTTGTCCGGTGGTACGGACAAATTCGAAATAAGGGTTAATGGATTTTTAATTGCACTATGTGTAAAATACACACGCCTCTAATGCATTTTATTTTTGAATATATAACCTGAGTATTGATTTTTGATAGTCATTCACAAGAGCGCGCTCATTAACTAATAGTCAATATGAATTGTGTCGTAAGTATTTTTGAATCGATAAATATTATGAACTTATTAAAAAAAGATAAATAAAAGATTTGCACATAAGTATTTTTATGATGTAAATTTTAACTAATATTTATGCCGTTTTTTAATTATTAAGTTGACATTTAATTTTGTGTATTTCAGGTTCTTGTCGCCCTTTCGTGTGTTGTAGCAATCAATGCTCAGCCTCTCGGCATCGGTGGTATGGGACTTGGGCTCGGCGGTATGGGAATGGGAACAGGTCTCGGCGTTATGGGTACTGGTCTAGGCGGGATGGGAATGGGTCTGGGTACAGGTTTAGGAATGACTGGACTAGGAACCGGTCTGGGAATGGGTTTGGGAGGAATGAGCGGTGGATATACTAACGGTGCCGGCTACGGTGGACAGCAGTTCGGGAGCGGCGCTAGTGGTATGGGAAACCAGGGGTTTAATACAGCTGGTGTTAATGATTTTCACAATGTGGGTGGCCACAATAATAGAGTATTATCTGTAAGTATTACTTATAATTCCATAATAATGATGATTTTCTAAGTATTAACAAGAAACAGCTAATAATAATTGATAATCTCTTTCAGATAAACCAAGCAGACAGTTCTGGCTTCCACAACATTGGCGGTGGCTCTGCCTTGAACAATGGCGGTTACGCTGGCAACGGTTACAACGGATATCAAAATGGAGCTTCACAGTTCGGCAATGGCTTCGGCTCGGGCTCTCAATCGGGAATGTTATTATAACATGCTTTAAATGAAATATGTTTCAATTATGTTGTTTTAAGTATTTATTTATATTGAAATTAAACGTTATTTTACCAGTTAACATGTTTTTTTTTTTATTACCTTCCCAGTAATTATGAATTACCTAGATTCAAAATCAGTAAGTCTTAAAGAACACCATCTGAATGATTTATAAACTATATTAGCCTCGTAAAAACTATACAGTCCACACCATACATAATAACACCGTAATGTTTAGTAGTAGATTTTACAACAAGATACTATCGAATTTATTTAAAGAACTTTTGTATTGGGCTTGACTATTATCAATATAATTCATAGAATTTCTCACCATAATATACACTACATAATACTTATACATTTCATAGTATCTAAACATAATCCGCCGTAACCAGACTTGAATCTTCCTATACAAAATTTCATACGTATCTAAGGTGTAACGAACATTCATTTAGTTATTTATCGAAGAAATTTACTAGGAGTAAGACTAAGTACAGGATAGCTTAAATTTCCTGCATTTTGTGGTAAATAGTGAATATACATAGTCTTTCATGAAATGATTTGTGCTTATACTTGTAAAACACCAGCAACCTCGCAGGACAAGATATCTATTATCTAATATCATAAGTAACAACATTTGTTCTACGACTATTGGCATAACGCAATAAATTATTTAAGCTTTTATTGTAGGTACTCTCCTTTTAAATGATTTTTTAAGCTTTTATTGTACTCTCCTAACATTTGTAAGTCTATGCGCTGACGCTGTCGCAGATAGGTCAAGTTCAAAGGCGCTATAGAGTAAGATCCCAGAGCGATAAGACATAACTTATTTTCTAAAAGATGAAACCTTAAGTTCTCAGTAGTGTCTCATGTACTTTGTATACCTGCGTGTTTGTGAAGTTTGCACAGTGACACCTGGGCAGGTACCAGGTGAGAAAGGTGACTAAAAATAAGAGTTACTTTACTTAAATTTAGATGGCTGATTTTTAGATATATTTTATAGAATATCATTCTCAAATGGTATCGCAAGTATCAGACACTTTTCATGGACCAAAACTTTTGTCAGACGCTTTAAAGCTCCACCAAAAATAAATAAACTTTACTTATTTTTTAATGTCTGATTTTTTAATATGTTATCAACATAACTATTACAAAATTATATTTAATCAGTCAGACAAATTGGAATGACCAAAAATCCACTAAACTCAAAAAATATTTGGCCGTGAGTACGAACGCGAGAGCATTATGCATGCGTATTGCGTTTCAGAGCGAGTGAGACGTCCATAGTAACCCGGTTCTCCTTCTTTAACTCACATTCTGTTTCAGTCTACTGTGTATGTGCCCGCAATGTATAGTATTAGACCGGGAGATATTGACACAAAATTTCGAGTCATTTGTAACAGGATGACGGTTCTACAGGGGTCTTAGTACGCAATGACAAAAAGAAAAATGATGGTGTGAACGCTGGTACCGGCGGCTTAGTCGCGTGGGCGTTAGTCGAACTCGTCGGAAAAATAGCGAAAGTCAAACGATTTTGTAACACAAACATTTTAGAATTTACCGATAGCCCATAAAAAGAAGTAGGCGGTAGTGTCATGCCATACTTTTCCGGTGTGACTTACAGCCCGCCATACCGACGCGAATGTGTTGATTTAAATAAAACAATTATTCAACCATTTGTACCAGGCTAACTTTTGCACAGGTAACCATCGTCGTGCAGCCATTTACGAAAATCGCCATGCCATACTTTTCGGACGATTCCAAATGGTCACCATACCGCCGAAAATCTGCAAAAAATTTTTTTTTTCGCCAAACTTTTTGTACCAGTATTGCATTTGGATTTTTGGAGAGTATTTGATAAAATGTGACCCTTATTATATTTGCCATACTTCTAGTAGGGGGAAAAAGTGCTGTCATACTTGAAAAATTAATTTATTATTAATTTATATAAATGAAGATTTCCAACACCTAGATCTTTGAAATTTTGTATTTATATTCGTTGATCCTCAAACTTACAGGAAAAATAAGTGCCATACTGTTACAAATCGTTTGACTTTCGCTATTTTTCTGACGAATTTGACTAACGCCCACGCGACTAAGCCGCCGGTACCAGCGTTCACACCGTCATTTTTCTTTTTGTCATTGCGTACTAAGACCCCTGTAGAACCGTCATCCTGTTACAAATGACTCGAAATTTTGTGTCAATATCTCCCGGTCTAATACTATACATTGCGCGCACATACACAGTAGACTGAAACAGAATGTGAGTTAAAGAAGGAGAACCGGGTTACTATGGACGTCTCACTCGCTCTGAAACGCAATACGCATGCATAATGCTCTCGCGTTCGTACTCACGGCCAAATATTTTTTTGTGTTTAGTGGATTTTTGGTCATTCCAATTTGTCTGACTGATTAAATATAATTTTGTAATAGTTATGTTGATAACATATTAAAAAATCAGACATTAAAAAATAAGTAAAGTTTATTTATTTTTGGCGGAGCTTTAAAGCGTCTGACAAAAGTTTTGGTCCATGAAAAATGTCTGATACTTGCGATACCATTTGAGAATGATATTCTATAAAATATATCTAAAAATCAGCCATCTAAAATTAAGTAAAGTAACTCTTATTTTTAGTCACCTTTCTCACCTGGTACCTGCCCAGGTGTCACTGGGCAAACTTCACAAACACGCAGGTATACAAAGTACATGAGACACTACTCAGAACTTAAAGATTCATCTTTTAGAAAATAAGTTATGTCTTATCGCTCTGGGATCTTGGACTACTAGCGCCGCTCCGCCCTCCTCCCTACCGTTCGCTTCTTGTTTACGTATTTTTGGGATGCGCGTAGAGTTTATAATATTCAAACGGAAAATTAAATAAATATTTATTTTTGTATAACAATAAAATCTAACAAATTATCAAAAGTCGTAGAACAAATGTAGTTATGATGTTAGCTATCTTGTCCTGCGAGGTTGCTGGTGTTTTACAAGTAACCCTGTGTAACAAAAGATATATTAAAAAAACTAAACTTATATTAAAATTATTTAAAAAAATATAATTTTTAAATCCACCAAAACGAAAGTTTAGTGATGGTTATTTTTACCTCTGAAAGATAACTAAGTATAGGTAGGTATCTTACTAACTAGGTACCTCACTGAGGAACTATACCACACGAACAATGCATTAATGATTAACTGTTCACAAAAATGTGACAAGATCATTTCGGGCATAGAAAAATATAAGTTTTACAGCTTTTTTATCGTTGGCTCTTTTAAGTACATGTTTATTGAGTGACCGACTTTGACCCATCCTAATAGTGTAGATATTATTAGATATCTAATGTGATTTCCTAATTCTAAAAAAATGTTATTTCAAAAAAACTTTACTTCCCCCGCATACATGTTTATTTTATTATTATGTAGGTATAAAGTATATTGCGCATGGGTATTAATTATTATTTTGTAGAGTATTTGGCTTAATTCTGAATGATTCACAGAATTCTTTACGAGCTATTCTATGTTAAAAAGATTTGTGTAACTATAAATTATGTAAAATGCATTTTCGTTAACAAAATTATAAATAACGAATAATTATTTCGTTCGAACATTTAATATTAGTAAATAGCAACATATTCAAAAGCATGTTTTTTTTAATATAAGGATGATAATGTTATTCATTGGTGATGATTATTACGAATAATTTAGCTAGGCAGTAGAAAATAAAACTTTGGTTTTGTGACGAAATATATTTTTAAATTTTAATAAATATTTCTTTACATTAAGTAGAATTCATTTAGTTAATTTATAATATAGTTCCTTGCAAACCCGAACCGAAGCCATTGCCGAATTGTGAGACGCTATTTTGATATCCGTTGTAACCGTTGCCGCCGTAACCACCGTTGTTCATGGCAGACCCACCCCCTATATTGTGGAATCCACTGTTATCCACTTGGTTTACCTAAAAAATAACAATTAATAATTGTTAACATAAACGTTATATTAACCGTATAAATTGAAAAAAAAAATGGAGAAACATCGTATACAGGGTGTCCCAGAACTCAACGTCAAGCCAAAACCGGGCGACAGGATTGATTGTAACCATCATGAGAAAAATCTGAAAAAAAATCTATCCCATGCATTTTGAAAATTATGGACATTTAAGAAAAATCTAAAAATTTGGTCAACCTGTAACTATTTTTCGGTTATTGTGGTTAATTTTTATTATTTTTGTTCATTTAAACTTTGGAACCGTAACCCTAAATAACATTTCTAGAATCACAGTCAAAAATAATGACACAATTGCCCCAAGTTTCATTGAATTGAAGACTATTTGTTAAACTATGAATTTAAAATTTTCAAAATTTGTCGACTTTGACGGCCCCCCCTTTAAAAAAAATGTACTAGAGTGCCTTGGCAAGTGCCATTAAAAGTTGGCACATTTAATCAGGATTGTAAAATACTACAATACTTGTTAGTTTTATACTAAAAAAATGAATAAAAAAATAAAAAACTCAAGTAACCCGATTTTTGCTAACCCATTTTATTCAGATAAAATGTTTTTATTCGCACAAACTCTTGGTAGGTTCTTAGTTTTACGGCAAAATGATGAAAGAGATGGATAGTGGACATGTTTGCCATGAGTGAGCGAGACAGATAGTGACGCCACTTTTACCAAAGTCAACAAAAGTAAGTAAAATTAAAAAAATAAGTGCAAGTAAGAGATTTCCTTGACCAGGAATATCCGGGAAGGTGGAATGGACGTTCAGGCATATCTCGTGGCCAACCCGTTCCCCAGATTTAAATCCCCTGGATTTTTTTTATTGAGGCGTTCTCAAAGATAAGGTTTATTCAAAGCCCATTGAGAGCGTAGCCGAGCTGCGTGAATGAATTTCTCAAGCTGCTGAGGACATCAACTGTCGAGGATATGCCCGCCTAATAAGTAGATCTTTTTTAAGAAGATGTAGCCCCCTACATCTTCTTTATTTGTTGTAATAAAAAATGTTATTTCCCTATCTGACTTTTATTTCAATAAACCTAAAGTAAACTAGGTCAAGATTTTTAATTATTTTTTTAATTTTACTTACTTTTGTTGACTTTGGTAAACTCTTGTCTCGCTCACTCATGGCAAACATGTCCACTATCCATCTCTCTCATCATTTTGCCGTAAAACTAAGAACCTACCAAGAGTTTGTGCGAATAAAAAACATTTTAACTGAATAAAATGGGTTAGCAAAAATCGGGTTACTTGAGTTTTTTATTTTTTTATTCATTTTTTTAGTATAAAACTAACAAGTATTGTACTATTTTACAATCCTGATTAAATGCGCCAACTTTTAATGGCACTTGCCAAGGCACTCTAGTACATTTTTTTTAAAGGGGGGGCCGTCAAAGTCGACAAATTTTGAAAATTTTAAATTCATAGTTTAACAAATAGTCTTCAATTCAAGGAAACTTGGGGCAATTGTGTCATTATTTTTGAATGTGATTCTAGAAATGTTATTTAGGGTTACGGTTCCAAATTTTAAATGAACAAAAATTAATAAAAATTAACCACAATAACCGAAAAATAGTTACAGGTTGACCAAATTTTTAGGTTTTTCTTAAATGCCCATAATTTTCAAAATGCATGGGATAGATTTTTTTTCAGATTTTTCTCATGATGGTTACAATCAATCCTGTCGCCCCGTTTTGGCTTGACGTTGAGTTCTGGGACACCCTGTATACTTACAGACAATACTCTACTGTTATGACTGCCTATATTATGGACATTATTGACACCAGCTGTTTGGTATCCTTGGTTTCCAATACCACTGGCTCCACCGCCAAACTGCTGTCCACCGTAGCCAGCACCGTTAGTATATCCACCGCTCATTCCTCCCAAACCCATGCCGAGACCGCCTTCCATACCACCCATTCCTAGGCCGGTACCCAAACCGGTTTCCATTCCACCCAGGCCCAACTCGCCTAGTCCGGTACCCATACCACCGAGGCCTATCCCCATTCTATCTAGACCGAGACCCATACCGCCAATGCCTAAAGGCTGAGCATTTACAGCTATAGCACACGACATAGCTAGAATAATCTGTAAGGAAAGATTATCGTATAATAACATAGAAAAATATAAAGGAAAACAAAGAAAATAAAAATTAAAAACACTCACAATACAATGCATATTGACTGTTTGCAGCTAAAGAAGACACCTCAATGATAATTTAATTAAAGCTTGCGTTTATATAATATTATGTAGAATACTCGGAGATCCAAATATCTCACGCACAAATCAATTAAAAATCTATTAAATGTCGTCACGCACACGTTGTGAAAAACCTATCGGACATTTCTACGAACAAATTTGACTAAGACCCATTTGGAGCATTTATAATGAAGTCATTAAAGGGATATCCCCTGTTCTTAATAAGTATTTTTTTGCATTCTGTAAAAAAAATCCAAAAAAGGAATATTAAGCTATTTCAGTTATAAAAAGCTATAATATTTTGAAAAACATTATGTACGTATATGAATAAAAAAAGAAGTAAGCGGTGTATTGAAAAAATATTTATTAATTATTAAAGTGCATAATATGGGAATTTATTTCTTAAAAATAATATCGTCCAAATGCAGTCCATTGCGTTCACGGCACTCATTTTTACGTGCCACTGTTTATATTGTTTGTTGCTATTTTATGGGACTGTGGTGTTAAATAAACGTTTTTCTTTCTTTCTTACTTTAGAACATAGCCAATTTTCGCAGACAGTTTCGGATTCAACATTATTGTTGGTAGATCTTCCTTGGAAAATGCTGTTTATACTGATTACAACGGATATAAAAAAAACCGGCCAAGTGCAAGTCGGACTCGCGCACCGAGGGTTCCGTACATTGCTGTTTCTTTTGATTGCGTTGACATAGAAGTTTGATTTTGTTACAGCTTAAAGGTATTATAGACCTGAGTATTTGGTATGAATTTCAATTTAATACCTCTACGCGTTTATGAGGAAATGTGTAGTAAGTTTAAAATTATTAAAAAAAAAAAAATATTATGTGATGTAACTAAAAATTTATGGTTTTCGTAATTTTTCCTTTATCTATGCTATAAGACGTTGCTTCGTACCAAATTTCAAGATTCTGAGTTCACGGGAAGCACCCTGTAGGTTTTGATTCCCTTGCAAGTGTCGAAAATTTGCGGCATAAACGGCTGTATCTTTTGATTGCGTTGGCTTAGAAGTTTGATTTTTTCACAGCTTCAAGGGACAGTAGACCTGAGTAATTGATATAAATTTCAGCTTCATACCTCCACGCGTTCCTGAGAAAAAGGGTCTTGACAGACGGACGGACGGACAACAAAGTGATCCTATAAGGGTTCCGTTTTTTCCTTTTGAGGTACGGAACCCTAAAAATATTCAAATTTATTACCTACATTGTAAAATAATATTTTTTTTTCTACTCATATTTTACTTCAAATCAAACAATAAAAGAAAATGGAAACTGAAAAGAACCTAAAAACATTGACTATCCGAGGAATATTCCGATTCCCCACTAATCTATAAATACTAATATTATAAAGCTGGAGAGTTTTTTTGTTTGTTTGAACGCGCTTATCTCAGGAACTACTGGTCCGATTTGAAATAATCTTTCGGTGTTAGATAGACCTAAGACCAACAGAAGCGGAGCAATGCGGTTGAAACCGCGGGGCACAGCTAGTAATAGATATGTATTATGGAAGCTTGTTACATAAATGTGTTATCTATAATTAACTAGCGGTCCGCCCCGGCTTCGCCCGTGGTACATATTTATGTTTTCTCTACATAAGAACCATCCTGGTACTTCAAGGAATATAATAAAAAAAGAATTATCGAAATCGGTCCACCCGTTCTCGAGTTATGCGCTTACCAACACATTTTGCGATTCATTTTTATATTATAGAAGATTAGTGACATATTATTGGAAATCTTTGACACAAAGAGTGGTCCAAAATGTGTTATATTATGAAGGTAGGTGATTATTATTATTTTTATAAAAAGTGTCGTGCTAATTTTTGTACACGCGTCTTCCTTCAATTATTTTACCACAATTTCAATAAATTAGAAACCAATCGAAAATGTTATTTTATTGAGGATTTTCGTAATATTATAAATATTGTCCACTGGCATAGTAAGGTGTGATTTAAGCTCACTTAAATTCAGCATCGAGAAAATGTCTTGTATCTTTTCAAAACATTGAATTGATTGATAGTTTAGTATTAATTGCATACTTTGTAGTCCATTGAATAAAAAGTTCTAGAGTGCGTGAGTTAGTAACCTAAGATGTTTCTTCGGAAACATGTCAAGAGTCCCTAGTTAATAAACATACTAAAACCCCGGGACACTAGGAGGAGCCCCGGAGTGGGGGGAGGGGGGGAATGGGTCCATTTTTTCATTTTTCGCTTAAATCTCAAAAACGGTACATGTTAGAGAAAAACTTTCAAGGAAAAGTTGAAAGGCCATAAAATTATCTACAAGTTGTACCTAAATCATTTTTTCCTATATCCTACCGTTTCTGCAGAGTTACACGCAGTAAAAAATGATTTTGGCTCAAACAATTTCCAAAATTCCAATCGATCAAAAAATATTTCTTTCTTCCAAAAAACTCAAATGTGCAACTTGTGACCGGTACTGATAGATTGCTCTTAATTAGGTCTATAATTGGTAAAATAAACACATTCCTCCATGGAAGCCTTTAGGAGGAATCGATTGTCAAAATATTATATTAGGGTAGTTTGAGTTACTGAACTTGATCTTTTTATTTTTTTCTTCCAAAAAACTCAAATGTGCAACTTGTGACCGGTACTGATACATTGCTCTTAATTAGGTCTATAATTGGTAAAATAAACACATTCCTCCATGGAAGCCTTTAGGAGGAATCGATTGTCAAAATATTATATAAGGGTAGTTTGAGTTACTGAACTTGATCTTTTTATTTTTTTCTTCCATCAAACTCAAATGTGCAACTTGTGACCGATACTGATACATTGCTCTTAATTAGGTCTATAATTGGTAAAATAAACACATTCCTCCATGGAAGCCTTTAGGAGGAATCAATTGTCAAAATATTATATTAGGGTAGTTTGAGTTACTGAACTTGATCTTTTTATTTTTTTCTTCCAAAAAACTCAAAAGTGCAACTTGTGACCGGTACAGATAGATTGCTCATAATTAGGTCTATCATTGATAAAAATACCAGATTCCACCACGGAGGCGTTTACGGGGAATTGAATTTTATTAGGGTAGTTACGATACTTGAACTTTTTATTTTTTTTCTTCCAAAAAACTCAAAAGTGCAACTTGTGACTGGTACAGGTAGATTGTTCATAATTAGGTCTATAATTGGTAAAATAAACACATTCCTCCATGGAAGCCTTTAGGAGGAATCGATTGTCAAAATATTATATTAGGGTAGTTTGAGAACTTGATCTTTTTATTTTTTTCTTCCAAAAAACTCAAAAGTGCAACTTGTGACCGGTACAGATAGATTACTTATAATTATATCATTGGTAAAAATACCAAATTCCACCATGGAGGCGTTTAGGAGGAATTGAATTTTATTAGGGTAATTACGATAATTGAATTTTTCACCTTTCATGGAATGTAGCTCGAAAACGGCTGCGAATAGAAAAAAATGATTGAGGTACAACTTGTAGATAATTTTATGGCCTTTTAACTTTTCCTTAAAAGTTTTTCTCTAACATGTACTGTTTTTGAGATTTAAGCGAAAAATGAAAAAATGGACCCATTCCCCCCCTCCCCCCACTCCGGGGCTCCTCCTAGTGTCCCGGGGTTTTAGTATGTTTATTACCTAGGGACTCTTGACATGTTTCCGAAGAAACATCTTACGTTACTAACTCACGCACTCTAGACCCCCCTTGGAGGGACTCATTCAATGGACTATTGTGCTTTTACCCATGTTATTTTAAATATTATTTACTTTCTAGTTTCTACTTATATAAAAGGCAGGAAAGGAAAGATAAACAATAAAAAGTATTTGTTTTAATTTTTTTATTTAAATAAATAGTTAAATTTATACCTTAAATATTTGTATACGATAATTCGGTGATTTTTTTTATAAAATTACTCCTTGAGAGCCCGATCCAAAGCCATTGCCGAACTGTGAACCTCCATTTTGATATCCGTTGTAACCGTTGCCAGCGTAACCGCCATTGTTCAAGGCAGAGCCACCGCCAATGTTGTGGAAGCCGGAACTGTCTGCTTGGTTTATCTGAAAGAGTTTATCAATTATTAGCTGTTTCTTGATAATTCTTACACAACTTAAAATGTCGAATTATAAGTAATACTTACAGATAATACCCTGTTATTGTGGGCGCCCACGTTGTGAAAGTTATTGACACCAGCTGTATTGAATCCTTGGTTTCCCATACCACTAGCGCCGCTACCGAACTGCTGTCCACCGTAGCCGGCACCGTTAGTGTATCCACCGCTCATTCCTCCCAAACCCATTCCCAGGACGGTTCCCAGTCCAGACATTCCTAAACCTGTACCCAGACCCATTCCCATTCCACCTAGACCAGTACCCATACCGCCGAGACCTGTTCCCATTCCGCCAAGTCCCATTCCCAAACCGCCGAGGCCAAGTCCCATACCACCGATTCCGAGAGGCTGAGCATTGATTGCTACAGCACACGAAAGAGCGAATATAAGCTGAAATACACGATATAATTAATTATAGGAAATAGTAAATAATATCTTATATGAAAATCGTCGTAATAGTTATATTCTGTGTTGCAAAATTCCGAAAAAAAAAATACTTACAATGCAATTCATATTGACTGTTAATTAATGAACTCTGACTTGTGAATGGCTATCAATAAAAACGATCGTGTTATATATTGAAAACGAATGTATTTGGAGCCAAGCGTATTTTACGCTCTGGTCGATTAAAAATCAATTACACGGATTTCATTAAGAAAATCCCAATGGAGAATTTAACGAAAGATTTTCGTTACTAATGGATGAATCACACAAATATGTTGTTAATTAGGTACCTTCCCAAATAAATACAATCATTAGATAATGACACAAACTTACCACTTTCTTCTAAATTTTTATTGTACGATGTAGAAAATTAAATGTTATTCTGAACTTTCGAGTCATTCAATATTAAAGAACACCCAAAAGCACGATTACATTATAGTAATAAGAGAATAGAAGTACATAAGAATTACTTAAACTATACGATACTACGTATTATGTATGTAGATTGTAAATCTTAATATATATAAATCTCGTGTCACAATGTTTGTCCTCAATGGACTCCTAAACCACTTAACCGATTATAATAAAATTCGCACACCATGTGTAGTTCGATCCAACTTGAGAGATAGGATAGTTTAAACATGTAGGTACCACGGGCGAAGCCGGGGCGGACCGCTAGTAAATAATAATAAACAAGTATTCTGATCTCTCTGAGTTCTGTGATTTTAAGTAAGTTAACTTTTCACTAATTAATTATTAAGTGTTAAACCATGGTTATTACGTTACATAATATTATGTTGTAAAATCCCACTGGCAATGTTACTGGTAAACCTTAAAATTAAATATTTACCTAACTAATTTATTTTCATTAAATGTTCATTTGACATAAGGCATTAATTAGAGTGAAGTAATTTTTCCCTTTTGCTGGCCGGAATATTGTTATAGTTTTAGAGATTTGATGATAAGAAAGGAAAAAAATAATAGTTGAAACATAAATACGTGTAACGTGATAATCGACTTTAAAAGCATTTTAGTACGAAATCGTATTTCAAGCCTTAAACCTTAACAGAAACCAAATTGAAATCTAAGCAATAGAACTGTATCTACAACAAAAACTTGATTACTCCGACCAGACAAAATTATAATCCTAACAAACTACATCGACCACATTCTCTGAAGAAATTTATACGTTTTTGTCTTGAGTTTTCTTATACAGAAACAAGAATATAAAATGGCAATGAGATGGAGTTCCAACCTTTGAGAAAGAGTAGATTGATTTAGGACTATAAAACAAATGGTACGAATGTGTCTACGTTTTGAAAGCTATTTTATAAGACTTTTGACACCACTGATAATTAATAAATCTTGTTTAAATCTGATGATAACCAAATATTGTACTTAGTAAAATCAAACGCACTTTGTACTTTTTGTATTGAGGAAATTACTCTTGTTCATGAAATATTTCAAAGTTTTAAAGTGGGCCAATAAATTATCAAAGTTGATCACTGTAATTTAGTCTAAATACTTAACAATTCAACAACATTTAATTAAATAAATGTAAAATGTTTTATCGAACAAAATTCTGTTATTGATTAGTTAGGTGTTAGTGACAAAAGAAAAAATAAAATTACATGTTCTACAAATTTAAATCATTACATGTATTTTGTTTGTGTGTTTTGTGAAACGTTCGCTTTATATTATGTTGTTACAATTTTTTTTTATCTTTATTTAAAGAGCTTAATTATTGTTACAATTTTTAACGTCACCATCACCATCTTTTAATTAGAAGCGTAAAAGATTTCCAACACACTTACGGTTACACAATACACAACCCTCGTACATGGTCCAGTGGTTAGAATCCTTTAGGAAAAAATCCTATAATTCTTCAGCTAGGAATATCCCAAGGAACAAACAATTCTTGGTATTTCTACGCACAAATTGAATTGAAAAAAATTTGGAAAATCCAAAAGTGCACGCCTCATAATTTTTTTTTAATAATTATTTATTAATTATTATTTTTGTTTATTTAATAACAATTAAACCACATCGAATCAGACCCTGAAAAATGAAAGGGTTCTATTCCTGAGCATACTCAAGCGTAAGAGAAAAAAAAAGACTCGATTAGTAAAGTATTTCGGTCGCTATCGTGTTAACAAGAAAATCCTCCGCACATACAGACACACGGACGTCCAAGACAGAACTTTTTTTAACTTTTTTTTTAACTAGTTTAAATAACAAAAATGACATCAAAAATATCATGAATGTTAAAAATAGTGTTTTTTCTTAATATGTGTGTGTATGTATTATCTTACAAGTGCAATGTATAAATAAAGACATTTTAAGTTTGAAAAATCAGATGTTTTGCGCGAAGTGACAGTAGTACCCACCTCAACGCTTCGCTTATGAGGCGTGCAAAATTGCCGTCTACAAGCTGTAAGGGCGGACGTACGTTTTATCTAAGCAATCTACGATTATGGCTTCAACTTAATCTTGATTTTTATACGTCGAGCCTGATTTAAAGTGTCAGGGGTTGAAATGTATTTGTCACTGGGAGGTTGTTTACTCTGAATGTTTTAAGGCGCCTGAGGGAATCTTCTTCAAATGAATTCGTTTACAAAAATTGCGGGCTTTATTGTCTATAGCAATTTGTTGGGTCTTCATCATGATAAGAACGCTGCACTGAATTAGAGTTCGGCGTTTGGGCGCTTTTATAGATCAAATTCAAAATAATAGGAAATGAAAAATAATGAACAGTGAAGTCATTGATGGTAATTGGCTCATGTATAATACGAAACACAGGGCAAATACCTAATTTTCTTATAAAAATTATATAATAGCGTCTAATAGCCACCTTTATTGTAGTCAATTTTCTTCTAATATAAACTTAACTTACTATACAGACTTGATTATCTCTATAGCGTTTTCAAATGACCAACTCAATAATAAATTTAACACATACAATTTTCAGACTCTCCATACTGTAAAAAATATGATAAGCTGGAAACAGACACACTTAAGAAGTCCCTATCGCCATGAACTCAAATAGAAGATTGCTATATTTTATAAAGTTAGTCTGGTACTTGTCGTTCCTCGACCCCTTTCCCAGGGGAAATCGTCTGAAAGTAAACCTGTGGAAAATATAAGATATTGTGTTACAGTCGTAAATAACATCTAGTGGATTGTTTGGTGTGAAATTCAATCTTGTGTCTATTTTTGGCATGGAAAAACGTGCAAATGGTATCTACCTATCAACTGTTTGAAAAATGTAAGGTTTGATAAAGTAAACCAACATATTATATAATCTATGGAATGTCTATGAAACTTATTTATCATGATACAAATTGCGTTTTAGTCAAAAGTTTATAATGTACCTAACTATTATCATTTCTTTTTATTTTTTAACCACAAATGAAAAAGTATTGTTTTATGTATATTTATAATGACACCATGTTTAACGAACAAACCGCTACCGAAGTAATTGCAATTTAAGATAATCTCTTTATTTCTTACTTGTGCAAAAATATTGTACAATGTGTATGAAGTAACACAATTGCAGAGTCTTTTAATACAAGTTTAAAGTGTGGAATTTTATTGTCATCGCTTATTTTCAACTGTCTAGTTTTACAAGATTAATGTTGACACTAATGCTCTGAGTATACGATGTTCTGTACATTGTGTGAACTTTAACTTACTTGAACTCGTTTTCAGAGTTATTCAAAATTTTGTAATAAAAGGTAACTAAAAGCAGTATTCAATAAATTTAAATCAGATTTATTTGCTCTATATTTAACTAACATACAATATAATTATAAATAAAATCACCAAACAACTGGATTGTTTAAGTCATTTTAGTAGCTAGAACCTAAAAACCACTACACTATTATAATTCAAACTGAATAATAATCCTTTCTATTTTCAGCCTCTTTATTATGGATGTTCAATTACTTTGAAGGTAAATTATTAATATATTACTGAGCCCACCTGAATCGCAGTTTACAAATCACTACTAAACTGTAAAAACACAGCCTTCGTAATTAAAATCCAAAAAGATATAGAATTTGTTTCATTTTCGTGAGACTCTCCATTTTCTCAAAGATTTCGCTAAATAAATTGAGGCGTCATTTAAATCGCTCCAACTAAACCAAATCTAATTTTATTACAAAATCTCTATGAAGTCCAGTTTGGATGAAACTTAACAAACTCTAATGAAATTGTATTTACTTTCCTTAATTAGCTACTTTAAGTTACCGGAATTAAAATTAGTAGGTATTAGAGAGTTAAAATTGAAGTAGACTATACTTATAAGTAATCTAATTAATTTTATTTTTGAAATATGTTCTTATTATGTTTAATCTTTAATTCTATATTTAATGAAATAAATGCTAATAATCGCAGTAATTAATGCAGATGAAAGTCAAAAATGTACAATACATATTCCAAAAAAGCTCATTAGGACATTTTAGGTAAAATATGACCTACCAAACTTATTGCACAACTGAGTGTCATAGGTTATTTGTATATTTATTTGTACTTCATATTCATCTTTGTATTTCACTGACATGTGAAAAATATATTACAGAATATGTGTCATAGCATTGAGTGTATGACTAATAATCGAGCCTTCCTCGCCAAAGGAATAGCCCTACTTCGTTTTCGTAAGGAAAAATTCCAGAGAGAGTAATATGTTGATCATAATATTATGTCGGTAATGTGTGTCATTATAGCAGATGTGACAGGTCCATTAGCCCATTTATCAAATGTTACAAATGTAATGTGATTCGGGAGGCTGTAGCATCCGGTTTTAATGGTGTTTGAAGAGAATATATCTTTACAATAAATGGGTTACTAGGTCATAGGTTTAGTCTATATATCGGTGTGATTATTGGAGTAAGTGTGAATCTTCTATTTTCATACAAGAAAAATCTATATGCTTATTATTATACATACCTTGTCTAGCAATTAGCCGTACCTACCTACCTACGTTAAGCTGTTACCTCCATAGAACAAATTAAGCGTATACCAATCATATTAATTTATTCCAATATCCTGTCTGTAGTAATAAAACTTCAATTTTCATTTCTGCATCAACCTTTTTCTTTTGATTTACATATTACTAAAAGGCTATGATAGAGTAGCAGTGCAAATAGTATTCAAGTGACATCGATTAACGTGGAAAAGTTTCACATTGCACGAATTTCTAAAGTTACAAAGTTCTCACGATAAACGTTTATTAACAAGAGCAATTTGCTAACAAATTGCTATCGGAATACGAACAAAGCGCTATAATTAAGGCGACAACTTGATTATGAATTGTTAATTATATTAAGGTACGCGTTGATTGATGTTAACAGCCTGATTTGAAGGCCCTCTTTATTTGTTTTTTAAATTTCGATTTATCTAGTATTTATATGGAAAATGTATACCTAATACAATTAATTAATTGAATGTTATATTAATAAATCTTTATAATATAATCATTAAATATAATAATAATTTAAGGATTTGAAAGCGCCGCGCTTCATACTTTTGGTACTTCTTAATAGTCATCATGAAAGTTAATATTTTACGATATTTCAAGGGAAAAAGGTAACGTTGTGATGAAGGTTTGTTATTAAGTATTGAACTAAATTACCCATTAAGTTTAAATTTATGTTCCTTAAACGAAAAGTACCTGAATAAAAGAAGCATTATATTATACTAGCTTTCCACCCGCAGCTTCGCCCGCGCAGTCAAAGAAAAACCCGCATAGTTCCCGTTCCCGTGGGATTTCCGGGATAAAACCTATCCTATTTCCCGGGATAAAAAGTAGCCTATGTCCTTTCTCGGGTATCAAAATATCTATATACCAAATTTCATGCAAATTGGTTCAGTAGTTAAGGCGTGATTGAGTAACAGACAGACAGACAAAGTTACTTTCGCATTTATAATGTTAGTATGGATTTAGTATTTCAAGATATTTAAGACGAAATATACTTCAAAAGATCATAAATCTCTTATTAAATATTCTATTTGTGTTATCAAAAAGCAGTTAACACTCAAATATCAGCTCATTATAAATAAACAAACATTAGTTAAAGTGCAATAATAAATTACCCACAAACCGAACAGTAATTAATTGCTTAAAACGAACATCGAATTTAAGGTATTTTCTCTTTAAATTATCTAATATATTACCATGCATAAATTTTGTGTAACTAAATAGTTTGGATCGTAGTTTTAAAATAAAAATAGTTAAACTAACTTCAATATTTATTAGTAGTAAAGTAAACAGGTTTCTAATTGATTTTTCGTGCAAATATAGATAAACAGTAAAACACAATATAAAAATATATCGATATATTTATTTAATAATGTAAACATTAAAAAGCGTTTCCCATGTAACACAGTATAAACACCGTTACAAAATAATACATAAACAACAAACACGTTGCATCGCGTCCCAATTCTTTCCTAGCCCCAAAGGAGCTTGCGTAAAAAGCCGTAAATCCAAAATTGTAAAAAGGAAAATTCACGAAGCGTTCTGTAGCACGAAGTAATATGGTTTTTGGAGTTTATTAACGCCACTAGTGACCAATTTTGGCTGTGGTCCATGCCATTCTAGTCTGTATTTATCCAGCATCCTTGTAGCTAGAGCTGATAGCATGTGGGAGATGATTCCTGATGCTGGACAGGATTGGCCGAAAGGTAAGGAAGCGAAGGAATGGGCTCTAGAAGCCTTTATTGGCGCCCAACCTTCGTTGCACCAACGCTCTGGTATGAACGACTTGGCTCTGCCCCACTCTTGTTCTGTTTTGCTTGATACACCGTGTGCGAGGACTATGTCCACCTGAAAAGATAATAAGAAAAGGTAATTGTAAATTGTTGTCCATTTTTAATCGTTATGGGTACCGCTATATTGATTATGATTCGTAAACATATCTGTATGGGACCAAAAGTCCTATGAGATATTTAAATATATTTTTACATATACTTTTTAGCCTTTTGTTTTTAAAAAAAATCCGTATGCTTGGAAGCAGAATACGTAAGTTTATAATAAAATATTAATATATATCATATCATTATTAATATGTCATGATATTTAAATAGATTACATTATATAACACTAGCAGCTTTAGTGTTTATGGATTTATTTAGTTAGTTTGTAAGAATTAGGAACTAAGAATCAACTGGCTTATAGAAGTTTCGCTGGGAGATATCTTACAGCTAATAAGATTGAAATGCTAATCCGTTACAGAATGGGGCTCTAGAGGGAATGTATCTAGACAACGTCACGAACAACAACTAGTATGCATAAACTATCTCCCAGGATTGCTTATTCTGTCACAACTGTGTAGTTGATTGAGTGTGCTACACTCGGGATGTATTTCGTTTTATAACCTCTAAAATGGTAGCTATTAAACTAGTAAAGATAATTTAAATTTGCATGAAAGTTTGTTAACAAGATGTCAATATTCATTTAACAAGATGTCAATATTTCAATTTTGCTTAATTACATTAACTTACTAACAAATTATTACAAATGACTGTTAAGTATCACGTTCTATCCTGTGTGGAATTCCAATGATTTCTCCGCATACTTAGTTAATACCTAACGTATAAAACGGAAATAAGGACATAACCCAACCCTTCTCACACACACTCTAATATTATTATAACCCGACCAATTTGCAATTCACCCCAGCAGGAATTTCATAGCCATCAACCACGACCTCTTCCACGCTCCGTCTAACCACACCTCAGGTAACTGGCTTCAATCGCATTGCCTCTCTCACACAAGCGCTAATGTATGACTCGTGTGTTTCTACACCCTCGTCTTTGGAAGCTTTGGACCACATTATAACCCGACCAAATTGCAACTTACCCCAGCCGGTACTTCATATCCATCAACCACGAACTCTTCCACGCTTCGTCTAACCACACCTCCGGTAACTGGCTTCAACCGTAATGCCTCTCTCATACAAGCACTAATGTATGGTAACTCGTGTGTTTCTACACCCTCGTCTTTGGAAGCTTTGGACCACATTATAACCCGACCAAATTGCAACTTACCCCAGCCGGTACTTCATATCCATCAACCACGAACTCTTCCACGCTTCGTCTAACCACACCTCCGGTAACTGGCTTCAACCGTAATGCCTCTCTCACACAAGCACTAATGTATGGAAGTTCATGTGTTTCTACACCCTCGTCTTTGGAAGCTTTAGACCAGATGATCTCATCGTGTGCGCGTTGTTGTTGCGCCGCGTGCAGGGATAGCTGGTAGAACATGTTGAGCGCTGTTTGCGCTAGCTGTTATGGAAAAGTTAAATAAATAAATAAAATATTTATATTGCCAAAACATTTTAACTTACAAAACTATGTACACTGACTCTTAAACTAGAAGAACTGTGTATCTTAGTTATTGAATTAGATGGAATATATTTATTATGATATTTTATATATGTGTAATATTAAGATAAGGATAGTATACTGGAGTAATACTTTTGAGTAATGAGAGTATTGATAGAAAGATAATTAATTAAATACACAGAATAGAGACTTTGCAAAGACATAGTGGTAGTTTCTAAAATTTTATATTATTAATATCAAAATTCTATTAAATTCCAAATCTTTACGGTTTGTATTCATTTCACAACCTGATTCATAATAATTATTATAAGTATAGTTGAGTTTACTTGAGCTTCTTATTCTTATATTATTACCTGATACGGATTTAGAATATTTTTCACAAAATAAGTAGAAAGAAATTCATATCAAATACAATAGTTTCAATAGTTGTCTAGACTGTCGAGGTCTTGAAAGCTCTATTTAGTGGACCACATATCGCGTAAAATGTCTGGTACAATATTGTATTCAAATTTTATCTTTTACCAAATAATCGTTACGTTATGATATCTCTATAATATTTAGGTTAATCATTGGCGAGTACATCTAACCTATTTGCATCATTGTCTTTTTCAAACATCCTAATATTATTTTAGGCAAAGTCCAATATGCCCGAGGCTTCACTGGAAAGCTACGAGTGGCTCCATAAGGAAAATCTATGGGAAAATAAATTAAGTTCTCGCCATTGCAATGAAGATAACGCTTAACGAATATATAGTATTATGTTCTTTGGGATAAATGAGCTGGGATAAAATTAAGAAATGGTGACTTTTTTACGTGTAAAACTCATTTTGGTATTGACATACTGAATTACTGAGTCATAAGGGGTTTACGTTTTTCAAACTAATTTATATTGTGTATAATTATTTGTACGCTCTAGGTTTTAGAAATAAGCAAAGAAAAATATTTCATCACACTAAAATACCATCGATGAAGTTGCACTTTTTCAGTAACAACGACGTGTGATTACGTCACTATAATTAAAAAGAAGAATGAAAAACTCACCGGATCAAGTCCAGCAAGGAAAACATCAGCTGCAAGAGGGAGCATCTTATCACCAAGTGGTTTGAGTTTATCGAGAAGAATCTGTTCTGGTTTTAAATCGCCGGAATTTAGATTCCTTTGGGCTTCAGCTAGGAAATGTTCTGTGAGACTAAAAATTAAAATAAAAATCTTAAATTATAAAGAACTAGAGGTCCGCCCCGGCTTCGCCCGTAGTACATATTTCGCAATAAAAGGTAGCCTATGTCCTTTCTCGAGTATCAAAATATCTCCATACCAAATTTCATGCAAATTGGTTCAGTAGTTTAGGCGTGATTGAGTAACAGACAGACAGACAGAGTTACTTTCGCATTTATAATATTAGTACCTATAGATTTGCTAATTTTAAAATAGGGCATTTAAGTAAAAGCTACATTAAATGTATCTGATTATAAAATAAGATATTATCTTCAATTTGCAACGTAATCCATCTATAGATCATTCAGAAGGCTATAAGTTTACTAGCAACGAACATTAATTTTGTCTTAGTTTTATATTTATGCTTAACAGAGTTTTATCTAAACATTTATAAATAACTCAAATTCTCTCACCAAAAATGCCTATCAAAGTTCCTCACAGCATCTTTAAACCCTTGTGTATCTGGTCGTAACGTAGTTTCGCTGCGAACTAAATAATTTTCGTCCGCAATTTCCAAAGAACATCGCACTAATTGTTCCGCTGCTGTTAAATCGTCTAAAGAACGTTGTGATAGAGAACACAGGTCCTTTATGTCATCGTCCATTGATGTTTTTTCTGGTCTTCTGGAAATAAATTTATATATTATTTATAGTAACAACTACTTTATTGTACAAACTAGGTAACAAAACATGCACAATGTCACAATAAAGGCTTCATTTATACAAGAGGCGGCCTTATTACTGAACAGTAATCTCTATCAGGCAGCCTACAAGGCAGAAAATGTGTGTTCTCAGAAAGTTTTGTATGTTTGTTTATTTCATTTAATCTATGGTGCGTAAAATCGCTTAACGCTGAAACTATCTTAACTAGTTACTTGACCACTACTAAGTACTAACTTAAATTAACTGATAGACTGAAATAAATGGATTTAGACTTAGTTAAAATTCTAACTATTATTTTCAGGAATAGTTTTTGAGTTGATTATTGCGTGTTTTAATGAATCTATAGATATACGTTTAATTTAAAAATCACATGTAAAACGATAATATACTACGTTATAATTGCAAATTTAAAGAATAAAATCACTATTATAGTGAAGTTATGCAGCATTCCAAAGTCCAATACGAAACAATTAATTCGTCATACGCCTCACAAAACGTGCCTAGATTATAAATGCAGCTATAAATATAAGGAAATCTAACTATGCAATACAATTGAAGGCTCTATAAAATATACATGAACGTCTGATGATTTATTGCATGTCCATTATAAATAAATTATAATTAAACTGAAGGATGCTATTGTATCCTATAACTTTCAAGGCAATAATAGCATTATTATTGTTTAGTGTCCATAACAGACAAAACTATGATTATAAAATTTAAATCATATTGGCACGTGATGTTAAATTCACATGCAAAAAAGATCAGAATATAAGTATTAACTATTTTATACTTATACTAAACATTAGACATAGTTACGTTAATTTTAAACTAAAATAATGTAGGTGAAGTAAGTAAGTTTTTCACCTTCTTTCACATAGTGTATAAATTTTATTTACTCTCATACAAAAAAATTGCCCGTATACTTTAGCTACTATAGTAGTATATATACACAATAGACAGATATAGGTATATCTAATTCTAAAGTTTGGAATCAGTATACGCCGCTATTGCACATTAATGTAAGCTTGCCAAACAATGCTTCGCTAACAATGTTTCCAAATTCCACATAACGTATTTGCGTAGACTTCAGAATTAAGCTGCTTTTATACCAATTATCTATAGATTACAATATATTATGGCAAGTTAAACAATGCTATTGGCTTTTACAAAGCGCTCACTAAACCAATAAAATAAACTAGGATTAGATAAATCTGTAAATTTTGTGACATTTTCGTTTTCAATTCCGGAAAATGTTTGTGTTTTTTATGAGTCTATATATCTTTAAGACTTTGACTTACAACAAAATATTAAAAATGAATTGAAATCGCCATTCCTTTTATAATAACAGACAACGATAAGAAAAATCTTTGTAAGCCATTTCTTTTCCTTTCTTCAACTTTTGATATCTCAAACAGAAATCAAGCCGATTCAAGTTTTGTAGCAATAAATTATACTATATAAAGAGGTCTATAAAATGGACAAGGAAAACACTTAAGAAACATTCGAGAACATCCTATAAGAGCTATAAGTTTAAGTCTGCTAGATGTTATCTACTGATTGAATATAACCCTAAATTAAGATCGTTTAGGGTATAGGCTGGGATTCTATAAAATTTCGTTTCACATTGAAAATTAAAAGTACCTACGTAGTAACAATTAACTAATCTGTGGTATTGGTATATAAATAGGTATTTCACATTTTCAAATTATGCACTTATCTAGAACGTTTTCCCTTATATCATTCAACTAGGTATATAGTTCGGTAGCTCTATATTGAAAAAAAATTTACAAAGTATAAAATAGCGTGTTTAAAGCATGAATATATCATTAAAGATAATCTAAACAAAAAATCAAACCCTAAGGATTATACAATAATTAGCCTAATTTTTTCATCAAAGGCACATTGAACTGAACGTTGTAACTTGAGGTCATAGATTAATTAGAAGCCTCCGCTACGTAAAGCACATCATTAATCTAAACGTTTTATAAAATTGTACTCTTTAAAATTAAGTCAAGTTTTTCCAAAATTATTTACCCTTTCTTTAAAATTTTAAACGTTTAATAAAAATATATAAAATAAATGGTAGATCATGTGGTGAATTAAGAAATATTATAGTCTTAAATATCAAATCAACAAAAATATACATTAATTATTGACCTTTAAATCATATCTTTAATAGCTTATAAATAATGTAGCAGTCGTCTAAAGATCGAAGTTGCGAATTTGCAAAAAAAAGTGAAACGAAAAAGTTCTTTAGGCGCGTTGAGAGTAAAATTTCAAGGTCGCATCATGGAGTAAAGCGACGATTTTGGTATCTTTGAATCTTGCTAAAGAAGTTTCACTTCTGGCACGTGTGCTTTCACACATGATCTTTTTTTTGTTTCTTTTTATGTTATTTAAACTCAATAAGTATATATTTACCTATTATCTTCACTAGGCACATGCACGGCTCCGTGAAGACATCCCAATCTCATACCAAAGATCATAACACCGATGGTCTCTAAAGCCCAGCGGTACACTTCGGTTAATAATTCTTCGTTTAACGCGTTGCCTGCGTGCCGGAGTTCGCCTAACCTGTGAATATTTAGTTTTTTTTTCGTATTTTTTTATCATTTTTTTTTTGAGATTTTGTAGGGAATAAACTGTAAAATTAATTATCAATAAGTATTGTTTATAAGTTTTTTCGAGGCTAGGTAAAAAAACTACATGATTTATGATGAATTTTAAAGGTACCTATTGTTTTTGGAAGATTGTTAATTTATTATACCTACATGTATTATTTATTGAACTAACCCTTATTAAGCTAAAAATTGACAAAAATATGTATTTAAATCTTGATAAAAATACATTTATTACATTAGTATTATATAATATTGACATAATATTAAATGGATCACTTTATCTCTTGTTATCATTTTGCCACGGTTTGGACATTTATTGCATAATATACAATATATTTTTATTGTTATCAGAGTACATTAAATGCAATCCTATTATCTATGTTTATATTTTTATCTTTACAGGAAAAATCCAATATAATCCACAAATTTTTACTACTCTAGGAATTATTTCTCTTTCTAAAATATAAAAAGGGTTACCTTCGAATTGTATCTTCGGATATATCGTCGAATGCTTTCTCGTAGCTTTTCAGTAAAGTTCCGTCTTGTAAAATAACATGTAGAGCTGACCATATGGCATTTGACTCATTCCTTTAAAAATATAAACATTTAGGATAGGATAG
Organism: Colias behrii; assembly: GCA_029959065.1. Classification (NCBI taxonomy): domain Eukaryota; kingdom Metazoa; phylum Arthropoda; class Insecta; order Lepidoptera; family Pieridae; genus Colias; species Colias behrii. Next base: position 6,488,207 of record JARWMC010000013.1, read on the forward strand.
TTTACATAGATTCAATCTAAAACTTCTAATCAAGGACACAAAAATAAAGATAAGTAGGTAAGGGTTAAAGGAGGGAACAATTAAATTGTAACGCATCTGCGCTATATTATGTCATTGTTTTAATTGTCTTTTTGACATAGAAGCTTGGATGGTTAACTGCTGTGTGACAGCTAATTAACTAGCTTCAGAGTATGGCTTCGTACCTTATATTTTAATGAAATGCATACCAAAATTCTTATACAACATCTTTATAGAATTCTTTACTATTTCGTCAGAATTTTATTTTAAATATTATAATGGAAAAAATAGTAAGATACATTTCTGTTGACAAACGTTTTTAAAATTTTAACAAAATTGTAAGATTTTACTCTGGAGATTAACTAACTATAAAGGAATAAGTTATAAAACCAAAGTTCTCCCTCGTCCTATGTTTTATCAGTGTAATAGTTCTGATCGAGAATAAACTTTGTGTTTGCAATATTTACTAGTTTGATCATATTACATTTAAACATACTTTTAATAATTACTATTACATATTCGTCACTTCTTCACCAAAACATTATAATTATTAATTCAGCGTAAGAAAAGGTTCTGAATGTATGCGGGAGAAATTTAACCCTAAAAAAAGAAACTAGCTCTGCGCTTTCTCTAAAACTTATCAAATTATATACAAAAACATTCCTTGAAAACTACTGTAGTTATCTATTTATTAAAAAGAAACTGAATGTAAATTCGTTGCTTAGTTTTAAAGATCTAAGCATACTTAAGGAGCGAAAGCGACTTTTTTTTTCAATCGACGTCAAAAAAGGAGGAGGTCTCTGTATATTCAAACTAGCTTACCGCCCGCGGCTTCGCCCGCTTTGTCTAAAACCTAATAAATTATATACTAAAACCTTCCTCTTGAATCACTCTATCTATTAAAAAAACTGCATCAAAATCCGTTGCGTAGTTTTAAAGAATTAAGCATATAAAGGGACATAGGGACAGAGAAAGCGACTTTGTTTTATACTATGTAGTGTAGTGTACAGTTATTCATTAGGTCAACTGTATATTTTTTTAGTTTTTATCCTATGAAGTCATGATGATTATAAATCTTAAGTATTTACCTGTGCATGGGGCATTCACTTTTCTTCCTCTGTACTTCCAGCGGCGACCCGACCCACGCCGGCGGTTCCGTCGCATTACTGTTATAGACCTGTCAAAATAAATCACTTGAAGAGTTCGTTAGAAATAGAGTTCGCAATAAATAATACTTTCCGGGAACAATGAGGCATAAATCACAGATATAACTACCCTATTAGCACGTGACCGGCGTCAGATAAGCGGCTGTAAGCGCACCGAGACGTAACAATGTGAAATGTGAATAAATATTTGTACATGTAAATGTGGATATTTTTTTGACTATTATAAAGCAAGATAAAGGTAACTATTCAAGTTTTCTTAAATTATATTTATGTGAGGCCTATATAATTTCCGTATACGTACTAGTTATAGAAATTCTTCAATTGTTAGAGCAAATGTTATTATATGATTAGTTTACACTTGCTTGAATTATAGAAAATTTCTCATATAAAAAAGATTGTTAAAGGCTGCGGATACTAAAATGAAGGCCAAGTCCCCAAAATTCTTCGTACTAATATAAAATGAACACACCCGCGTATGCGAATTGCGAATCTAAACAAACGTCCTAGTTCTAACTTTCGAAATAAACGAGGTCATGACCTTAGAATTGCAAATGTGTAATAGTCACCGATTTGTGGTAAAAATTAATAAGTTTGTATAAAAAAAAATGTTAAATAAAAACGTCGAGAATACATGTCCTCTTTCATATAAAGATTATATTTGCGTACAAAAAGAAAATATTATATATTTATACTTACGTCAATAAATAATCGTAGTTGCCTATTATATTAAAAGTCAAATAATAAATAATCTGTTATAATGTTTACGGAAGGATTTTACTTGCGGTTATTTGTTATTGTAAAGTTCATATAACGCAAATAACAAAAAGGTAAACAAATCGCTTCGGTGTCAACGGCCATGAAGCTAACAACCTCTTGTGTCAAATAGTATGAATTATAATCAGTACGAATAATTTGATATGCATAGTGATTTGAGGCTTTTGTCCGATTATTTCATAGTGTAATTGCATGATGAGGTAAATATGTTTTTTTTTGTATTGTTTACTGTTATATTACATCAACCTTTGGGTTAAGATAAATTTTACAAAGAGAATCACGGATTAAAAGAGTGTCTCTTTTGAATAATGGTACATATATATTTATATTGGATTTTTACGAACAACAACAAATTCATAATGAGATTTCGATATGTCATGAGTAAAGTTCAACTAAAATTGCATGTTCTTGATATTGGTATTTTTTTTTTCATTTTTATCAAACGTAACAATTATGCAGAGAATGTTTTGACTTTCAAACAATATTTAAAGATATGAAAGGTTTAAAATTTGCATGAACGGTGAGCGTGGTACATGCGATAAAGTTGGTAACAATTATACGTTTTTATGGTCGCAATCTAATAATTTAGGGGGAGTCCGGGAGACTTGCCCAGGTGGGAGAGTTGAACCATTTTGAATATCTTTATAAATTAGGCGCCAAATTACGCCGAGTGGCAAACAAATGATCGCGCGTAACCCACCAATCACAAGCAACTCGCAATTTTGAGTGATAACAGACGCGTTCGAACGTGAGTTACGAAAAAGTGTTTTCATCGTCGCGGAGTGAATTTTTTTGGATTTGTTATTTTAATTGCTATGCACGCATTTATGAAGGTATGTATCAAACACCTACGTTATTTCATTACTAGATTATCATATTTTGTCGTACGTTCAGTGTTGTTCCCCAGTTGATAGTGGATTTGTTGGAAAAAAATCATGATATGGCCTCGAGTCAGGTGTGGGAGAGTTGAACCAGTCTACAGTCGGGAGACTTGAACAGTGGTTCAACTCTCCCTTTGCAGTATTTAAGTTAGTTTTTGTTTTGTTTCAGAAAGAAAAAGCCTAAGGAAGGTAGCCGTCGCAGGAAACCGTTTACTAAGTCTGAGATTGAAAGTGCAGTCAGAGAACTAAAGAGTGGCAAATCTATTCGTCGAATTGCAATCAAGTATGGGACGGTATTTACGGTATTACCTGTTAGGTCAGTCTTTCCCAACGTGGGCGATAACGCCCCCTTGTGGGCGCTGCAGGCCTAAAGGGGGGCGGTAAGAGACCCAGAAAAAAAAGGGGGCGTTGTGTAGGGCTTTGGGGTCGATTTATAATTTCATCTACCTAGCTAGGAAGACTCTTAGAAACCGACTGAGCTCTCGACTTCGAGAGTCGACATCTTGTGAACATCAACTAATATTAATTAAGATATAGCTCAAAATCGGTTCGATATAATAGACCACGGGCAATCATGTTTTAACAAGTTTTTGTTAAATAATCCGATTTGTACATTCCTGTATCAATCGGCTGGTTCTATAATACTTGTTCTTGCTTGTCGAGTACGATTGGGCGTCGAATGAGATAAACGAGTTTATGCACGTTTGATGTCTTATTCCTGTTGGTGCGTGCTGCTTATGCAATCCTATATAAACGACGTAAATTTATTTTATTTTCATTTGCGGTTTCGCGCATAATAGATAAGCAGTACTTGATTTCAACACTTACGTATTTCTCAAAACAAAACAATATCGGAAGTAAAAAAGAAGAGACGGCAATACTCTGCGGAATATATTAAATTCGGATTTATTGAAAATCCCACAAACCCGTCGTCGCCTTTGTGTCTTCTATGTCTAAAAACATTTTCGAACGAAGCAATGAAGCCTTCAAGACTGCAAGATCATTTGAATAAAATGCATCCAGATAAGAAAGACAAGAATGTAGCATATTTTCAAGACCTAGAGAAGAAGCATAATACTCAGCCAAGTGTATCAAAACTATTTTCGGCGGCTGCTAAGCAAGATGACGACGGACTTCGAGCTTCGTACAATATCTCTTTGTTAATTGCTCAAAAAGGCAAACCACACAACATCGGAGAAGAGTTAATTTTGCCAGCAATAAAGGAAGTAATAACTACTGTGCTTCATAAACCGGCCGCAGATATTATCCGAAAAATTCCTTTGAGTAATAATTCTGTGCAAAGACGAATTGATGAAATGGCTGAAAACATTGAAGAATCATTGTGCAATCATCTGAGGACTAGTCAATTCTCAATTCAGCTCGATGAGTCCACTTTACCAACTAATGAAGCGTTGTTGCTATCTTACGGGAGGTTTATTAAAGATGAGAAAATACGTGAAGAACTATTGTTTGCCAGAAATTTGGAGACAGATACAAAAGGCGAAACCATATTCAATACATTGGAAAAGTTTTGTGAAGAGAAAGAGATTCCTTTGAAAAATATTATATCAGTTGCTACGGATGGCGCTCCGGCTATGACAGGGCGCCATAAAGGCTTCATAGCGTACTTAAAGAATAAAATTCCAGATGTCCTTGCTATACATTGCGTTATTCATAGACAACATTTGGTTGCTAGAAACTTAAGTGAACGACTATTTCAATCACTGCAATATGTCATCAAAGCAGTCAATAAAATCCGTAGCAGCTCTTTGAATGATAGATTATTTCATCAGCTTTGTGCTACTAATGACGAAGATTTCAACCGTTTGTTGCTTCATACTGAAGTTCGTTGGCTGTCAAGAGGCAATTGTCTGATTCGATTTTACAACCTGTTTGACTCTGTGATAGAGTTCTTGGAAACTAAAGATACAGAACTGCGCAACAATCTCATAACATCAAAGAATGATATAGCTTACATGACAGACCTGTATAAACTGTTCAACGACATGAACCTCCAACTGCAAGGCGATGAATTAAATTTAATTAAAACAAAAAATGTCGTTGCTGCTTTCGCAGCCAAACTGCTTCTGCACAAAAAGAATATGGGCAGACGTGAGTTTCACAATTTTCCGAATTTATCAGTATTTTGCAGTAACGACGACTTGTTTGCCTACTGCCAACATTTGGAAAACCTCCACATTGACTTCACCGAACGATACCAGGACATTTTAAACTTGGAAATACCAGACTGGGTGTTGGATCCGTTTTCAAATGTCAACACAGCAATGTCACCTCAGCTGGAAGAAGAACTTATAGAATTGACAACAAACGAAGAAACAAAAATCAAGTTTAAAAATGGATATCAAGAATTTTGGCTACAAAAACCGATCCCACAATTGTACCCTGGATTGTGGTCAATTGTTCAACGATTCTTGATAGCATTCCCATCGTCATATTTGTGTGAACGTGGATTTAGTGCTGTGGCAACGCTGCTTACTAAAAAGAGAAATCGTTTGCGTGTTACCGAACGTGGCGACTTGCGGCTGTTTTTGAGTAAATTGGAACCTGATATCAACAAACTTATTGAACAGCATCAGATTCAACCTTCACATTAGTTTTTATATAAGAATTGATTATGTTTGTTTTATTTTCAATAAAAGATACTCTACTATAAAGTTGCGTTTCAATAATCAGTTATAAGTACTTAGCGTTTTTTAAGTATGTTTAAAAAGGGGGGCGTTAAAAAATAATTTATTCTTAAAGTGGGCAGTAGACAAAAAAAGGTTGGGAACCCCTGTGTTAGGTGAACAAAAGTTGACCTTTGCAAGACAATTACTCCTAGATTTTTAGTGTAAATGAAGAGAAATTGCTCGTTCGTTACTTATTGATCTGCAGTAAAATTCACTATGGTTTAACCAGAAAACAGGCAATGCAACTAGCTTTCGACTAAGCCAAATTCCTCCAAAGTGAAAGGAACATCCAAAAGGCAAATATTGAAGAAAAGAAGATATCAGAAGTCTGAGAGGAATCAGAAGAAGAAATCTTTAATTACGAAGAAAGTTCTAATGACGAAGATTGGGAAGAAAATAGGGATGAGTCTTGGTTTTGCTTTGTTTGTCAGTCTGATGAGATATTGGATATATACGTCTTTCTTGTTGTAGGTACGTCCATGAGATATGTGTCGGCCTCACAAAAATGAGATTATTTTAACGTTAAGAGATTATTTGTCACGATTGCACTAAAATGTAACGAGTAACAAATTGAATTAAAGTTCCACTTATTAAACCTATTGTGATTATGCATGTGCCTCATTTAATCTTTAAGACTGATAGTCTTAGTTAATAGTAAAAATGTCTTTAAATTAGTTTTGTAGATATATATAGCAGAAGATACCTCAAAACTAGTATTTAATTAATTAAAAGAAGCGAATGTTATGTTAAGGAGTTGCTCTGAAAACATTTGTTTAATTATTTTCACTAAATTGTTTAGAAGGTGATTATGAATATTCTAGTTATTGTTAAATGTGTCTAAATAATACATAACTAATGTATAATATGCTTTATTTGCTTCATTTTCTCTCTCTAAAAAGGTATGGGCAAGTGTCCCGCACCTTATGAGCAAGTGTCCCGCCGGTTGGGGAGACTTGAATCAAAACTCATTTTTCATTACAACTTAGTTTACTATCTTCTCCTTGCAATTTTTATTTCCAGAATAGTATAAAATCTTAGCCAGATAATAAGGCTTCCATATGGTGTAGACCTTAAAGCTCTCAAGGTCACTGATCAGATTTTATAGAGTTTTTAGTAGAAAGCGGTTCAAGTCTCCCGGACTCCCCCTACGACATAAACATGACCTCTTATTACGTCAATAATAAATGATAGTGATAACGTATCGTTTGTCAATTTGTTTTTAGAAACAAAGGCAGTTACATATTGTTGCTAAATTTCTTCGTACTTAAAATAGATTGAAGTTTATTGACAAACGCAATATTTAAAACAATTGATAATTAATATAGTGGAAACAACGATTAATGTTCAATTAAAATGTAATTAAAATATTCGCTAGTTCATGATTAAGGCAAGAAATTGATTACACTAAGTAAAGAAATTCTAAGACGAGAGTTTATACAATGATTAATAATTTTTCTAGTACAAAATAATTCATGACTAAAAAATATTTGAGTACTCGGTCTAACAGATTTCTTGAGATATTTGTTTATCGGTATTTCAATAAATATAAGATTGTAAGAACGTTTTCAAACGGCTAGAGCTTTTGTTAGATAGGTAATACTTTTTCATTTTAGTTTTTTAAATGTAGGGTTGTATTTAAATAGCGTTTTCTAATTTTTTAATCTAAATGTTAAATATTCAACTACAAAATATATATAAAGACATGTGATATAATGTAAGTTATATAATTTGTTATTCCATTGCGTTTATTTATATATTATTATCTTACCCATATTTATAGTAGTTATGGGTTTATAATTATCTACTAAACTTATAACAATTTAATACTGACCTCTCTCATTAATTCCGGGTCAAAAACATATAATACTGGTCGTTTTCTGGAGGCTTTCGCCAATCGAACCAAGCTGCCATATTTTTCCTTCAGTCCATCTAGCAAGCCAAGTCCTACAGCATGATGAAAACATCCTGTAGAAAATAAAATATAACATTATTATTTTTACAGTTTTCTTAAATGCACAGGAGGGAACTCTTTTTCGCTTTATTTTGAGCTAGGTCTCTTCTAATTATTATTTTTTATACACTTTTAAAAAAATTGAGCTATGGTCTATCTTTACATTATTTTACCTTGGGGTTTAAAAGTATACGTATTATTTTTCATGGTCCATGTCCTAAACACTTTATCAGCCATTTACTAAGGGTTGTGTAAAACAATTTCTATGTTACATTATCGCACAAAGAAAAGAGGCATCTTGGACATATTTGATGGACGGCTAATGGACTGGCCTTTATAGTCCACTATCTTTGAAGATTCGGTTAGACAATGTACGTATAAAATATAATAGACGTATTACGGTAGGAAGAAAACAATATCAAATATCTTCAGTACATGAAAAGGTACAACATAAGTACACGTAATTCTTAAATAACTACTTTCATTAAAATGTTTGATTTATGTTGTTTTGATTTTATATAGATATTATAGCAATAAGGATATTTTACAAGATTATTTTTTAACTTTGTTAACGCTATAAAATTATAATAATTTGAGGCTTTATAATTAATTTATCTTTCGTGTGAATTGAAATTAAATCTCGAAATCCGGGAACAAAAAATGTATGCCTTGTTTAAAATATACGACCAATAAATATTTGTTTATATTCTTGTTTGGCTTGAAACATATTTCAATCTTTTAAAATTGTGAACAAAAAATAAAATTTCTGAAATATGATCGTATTTCATCATTTAAAATACATTTAGTGAATTTATTGGTACAGAATGGAGGAAATATTATTTATTTATTTAACACTTTTATTATACAAAAATTTTATAAAATGGAAAATAAAATAACAATTCTCATACAGCTTTATATATGTATATAATGGGGCGGCCTTATCACTTCAGAGTGATCTCTAGCAGGCGACCCTTTCGGCAAAGGATTCATTATACCTATATTATTATTTATTATAAAAAAAAAATATGTGAGTGTAGTAACTATGCTAGTGTAGTACATGTAGTAACGTTTAAGTTATTAATCAATGAGAGCTTTGACCAATGAATATTCTAGTGAATTGTTTTATAATTTTAAAGCCAATATCTGCGCAAAACAACTAATGAATCATGCATTATTTATGGCCTTGCAAACGCCTACAACGGTAATTAAATTCCACACATTAAGTCTAGAGTCTAGACGCTACAAAACATATCTGGCAAAATCAATGACGTTATAAAGAGTGGCAAAAATATAAGGTGTGTGGTGCCTAAATAAAAAACATAATATGTAACCGGTTATCATACAACTATCATGTTTGTGACTGCAATTATCTGCACTTCGATATATTAATAATAAAAAAAATTATCTACACACACAAATTTGCATGACAATCACTGGCATAACACGCGGAAATATTTGCATATTTTTATGATCTAATTACATGCAATTACTATGTTTTTTGCTAGTAAATATATAATAATATGATACAGAATCATTCCGACAACATGGCTATAACAGGCCCCAAACACGCGGCGCATAAATGATTTCCTGCTCAAACTCGTGTCCTTAATTGATTATATTCGCAAATCTAGTTTTATTTGTATTCCCTTTTTTGTTTGACGTACATTGAGATTATATGAAAAGTTCTGCAACTTAGTCACATGAGTAGACCTTGTCCTGATTTATTAATTTTGGTTATAATAAATACCTTAACCTCGTTGCATATTATTTTTCAGGAATTTTAACAATTTATGACTATTGTCTTGATTGTTGCTTGTGGAATAGGTATTATTTTAAATTTTTGAATTAATATTATCAAAAATAAATTTTGTGTTACAATGAAGGTACAAATAGATTGAATTTATATAATTATTGAAGTTTCGAAATAACATTTTGTCGCACGAGGTTTACGAATGACGAATTTAAAGTAATAAAATCAACTTTGCATTGCAAATTAATTTGTAAATGCGAAATGACACATCATTCGTTTATTCGATTAGCGATTCGTGAATGTAAACAAATGATTATTTGATTATGATGCAAAATGGCTGTATTTACAAAACATAAATAGTGATTACGTGGTACTTATATTATATAACAATTTATTATTGATATACTTATCAATTGCATGACACAATTAGTTTTATGTAATTCTAGTCCTTACACTAAGTAAACTGTAAAATTAAGCAAAACTAGATACCTAACTTCAATCGTTATCGGTTCGTTACTAAATTCGATTTTTTATATATTATTTGCATCGATTTTAATGATGACAAAAATAGCATCACAAATAATATAGGTACCCTAAATGTGTTCACTTATAATCTATGACCAGAAACAGGAATGAAAAAAAAGATTATTCCTAGCACCTAGATCTATCATGCAATTCAAGAAAAACAAGTTTTTATCGGAGCAACCTGAGCTTACTAGCATAGTAAGAAACGTTTTATTAATAGCAAATGAGGCACATCCTCTCATCTATTGAATAGGCCCTAACGAGGATGTTGGTACTTGTTTATATTACTAGTAGGTATACCTACTGTTTATCTAGTTTTAGTTGGCCAATAAAACAACACACCCCTATTTATAAAAATAACTACTCAATACTTAGTTTAATCGCTGTAACTGTATCGGTGGACTGTGTATTTTTTGTATAAGTATGTAATTCAAGGGAAGAAATGTAGATAGAGAAGCAATTTCTTTAAACGAAATTATATATAAAGAGTATTCTTAAATACCTACTCAAAACTTAAAATCCATTTTAAAAATTTCCAATTATCTAGATTGAAAATTTAGTGGTATTAATAAAAAAAATCAATTTCATTCCACCTACAAAGTTTATAAAAGTATTTTTGAACAAATACAAATTACAATACAACGCAAGTAGGTAATTAAATTACATTTTAGATATAAATCAATACGATGTGCCACTTGAATCATCGAAATAATTTTCTATTAAAGAGCAATGGTTACTAACAATGCTAATCAATTTTCACCAAATAATTGATTATGTGTTAATGTATTACTGGTACTTATAATATAATATATTGGCGACGAAACATTATTTAATTATGTGGTTAAGATATTTATGCATGTAGAGCTTATTAGCAGATAATGATGTTCAGAGGCTTGAAAATAATTGTAACTATGCAGGCTCATTCATATTGACATTTTCTATGTAATGATAAATTGTATTGTTGATTTTTTTATTTGTCGATATAGTATGATGATCATGATATGAAAATTGGCGCTGCAAATATTATTACATCAAGCCATTTTTAGGGTTCCGTACCTCAAAAGGAAAAAAACGGAACCCTTATAGGATCACTTTGTTGTCCGTCCGTCCGTCCGTCTGTCAAGACCCTTTTTCTCAGGAACGCGTGGAGGTATGAAGCTGAAATTTATATCAATTACTCAAGTCTACTGTCCCTTGAAGCTGTGAAAAAATCAAACTTCTAAGCCAACGCAATCAAAAGATACAGCCGTTTATGCCGCAAATTTTCGACACTTGCAAGGGAATCAAAACCTACAGGGTGCTTCCCGTGAACTCAGAAGCTTGAAATTTGGTACGAAGCAACGTCTTATAGCATAGATAAAGGAAAAATTACGAAAACCATAAATTTTTAGTTACATCACATAATATATTTTTTTTGATAATTTTCAACTTACTACCCATTTCCTCATAAACGCGTAGAGGTATTAAATTGAAATTCATACCAAATACTCAGGTCTATAATACCTTTAAGCTGTAACAAAATCAAACTTCTATGTCAACGCAATCAAAAGAAACAGCAATTTAAGCTGCATATTTTGAAACTCGCAAGTACTCGCAAGGGAATCAAAACCTAAAGGGTACTTCCAGTCGACCTAGAATCTTGAAATTTGGCATGAAGCAACGTTTTATAGCACACATAAAGGAAAAATTCCGAAAACCTTAAATTTTTAGTTACATTACAAAATATATATTTATTTTTTAATAAATATAAACTTATTACTTTTTTCCTCATGAACGCGTAGAGCTATCAAGTTGAAATTCATATCAAATACTTAGATCTAATTGCCTTTAACCCGTGAAAAAAAAAATGCAGGTTTGTACGGAACCCTCGGTGCGCGAGTCCGACTCGCACTTGGCCGGTTTTTATTATCATAGTACACAATGTAATGTGCGAAGTAGGTACACGATCATGTTATTCTTGTGTAAATCAATACAATCAATTTTGTAATCATGCAAAAATTGTAATTAAAAAAATCAATTCTACGATGATGAAGTAGTTGGACTCTACCAACACAAACTATAAAAAAATGTATCTTAATAAAAAATTCAACGCGACGTCTTTATTCATAATCGCATTATTATTATCTATTTCACATAATAATTCTCTTTCGTAATAATTCTTGTAGCTATTTTATGATAGTCTCTAGAACTTGGCAGGGATGGATTATTAAATTTATATTATAGTTATTTGATAGCGTGTTTAGTATCTACAATTATAAATATTAAAAAAGTAATAAGATATATTTATGTAAGTAAGTAATATGCATTTGCAATCAGTCCTAGATTATAAGCAGAATTTAAGTCGGTTATTCATATCGCGCAAATATATTACCAATCCTCGGCAACACGTGTTCATGATGCTTCATAACAGGCAGGGCTATAGGCCCAGGGATATCCGAGAAGCGCTTGTTAGCGGCTTGGTTCACAGATGGTGCGACTGCGTTGTGACGTTGTGGAGATGTGGATGTCCTTCGAGGAGAGGAGGTGGACAGCCGGCGGTGCCTGGACATCCTGGGGGTAAGACAAACTCAAAAAATCAAAATAGAAGCGGCGTTTAGACATCATAGTATGAAGAACACAACTTAAACTCAAAATGCAGACGGCGGTGGCTGGACATCATAGAAAAAAGCGATACTTTTTACTGTTTTTGGGTAGTAATTATTTTAAATTCGATTTGAACTTAGGCTTTTATAAATATACTTATATTATATCTGTCTTGGGGATTCTTCTACTAACAAGAATCAAGAAAAACTCGATATAGTTTTTCCTTAGTTTACAATAATATAACAAGCTTTTAGTTTAGTTCTACAGTGTAGAGCAGAAGATAAAAACTAGGAAGATAGTAAGATACTGAAATAATTTATTTATGAGCACTACTCAAGATGATATTTGAATAGGAATAATGATGTCGTCATTAAAATTTTAATGACGCAGATGTAGAACTTATCATTCAGTACAATTAAAGTAATAATTTTATTTGATCTTTAATAAAATGTGGAGAGCGTAATTAATTATAAAAAATTATGGCTATTCATTTGTAGAATTATTAAACTATGTGCAATTTAAAATTCAAAATTCTAATGCATGTTTTTACCTTTGTCAGCGTTATAAAGAAGTTTCGAATTTAAATTTTAAATCAAAGAGAAAACTTTATTACCAACTGCTTTTTCTCAAGAATCGTGTATTAAACTAGACTAATAGCTTTGCCTTATAGACAATCAAATCATACATAATAATTTACCTTATTGTTCATATTGTAATGATTGCAAACTAATTTTCTGGAACTGAATATGTACCTACTTCGTTCGTAAATATGTAATAGGCAATTCATAAAATTACGATTGAAAAGCTTTATTGAGGCAATAAAAACAAAGAAGCTCCTGACCCATAAATTTTTATGTTTTCCTATAAATTTTTACCGAGCGACCTGATTTCAATGTATGCTTTAGTAATATTTGACAAGTTCATTTCTGTTGAAAACTGCTTTTTAAAAAGCTTTTTCATATGGAAAAACAAAGTGTTTCTAGGAAGATAAAGCATTCGATTACTGTTTATTTTAGTCGTAAAAAGTTATCTTGTGATAGCCTCTATCTATAAACGAAGCTGCAACTGAGCACAAACGATGGTATCGTTTATCAGACAAAGTATAATGAACTTTAAGATGATGCATTAAGAAATAAATTTCATTGACTAGTTTGAAATACGCAGCTAACTACGCAGAATGCATTCTAGATACAATTTATCAAACGCTGAGGCAAAGAGCTTGAAGATGTTTATAAAATATCCTATTAAAATGTTTATGTTATAACTTCTAAACTATAAACATTTCTACTATACCTCTAGAATAATAAATTGTTTCTTTAATAATGCCTGACCAAAATTGCAATTAACATCTACTGTATGACTGAAAGTACCTTGAAAATTGAAATCATGCACGCCCTGAATGTATGAGTTTTGACTAATCACACTGAAGGAGTAAAATATACAATAATTCAAGATCATAAACAATTAAGTGTACAAGCTCTTTGTCTATAATATGGAATTCAATACATCGCTCAAGTTCAAGGACAAGAAGGAAAAACAACGGTCTGCAATAACTGAACTGGTTTTATCCGGCGGTTGCGTATTGCATTTATAACAACAGCCATAACAGGGTTCTATATGACTCATAAGGGAACGAAACAGTTAAATGTACCTACTCATATACTATGAAATAACAAAAAATTCTCTCTGGACTAAAATCTTATAGTTTAAGAACTTTAAGATTCTGACCCCAAAGTATGGCTAGTTATGTACTTTACTTATTGCTCTAGAATGGAAGTACGGAATCTTATAATTTTTGGTTTGTTTGAATGTATCTACTTAAGATTATATATCTAGATGCCTATATGAGATGCCTATAAATGTAAAATATTTGAATAACGTTCTGCAAAAAAAGTTAGCATAGCTAAATCGTTAAGCATTTTAATCAATTTCTATCCGATTGTTTATAAATCTCTCCACGACATTAAAAGACATGAAAAATAAAATACAATATGACTCAAAAGGCTACACTAATAACATTTATCATTCAACTACCGCTCCTGCATTCATTCTAAATTTACTTCTTTATTTCATTGAAATAATGTTTCCATATTTTTAAAAGTTGTTTGAATTTCATTAAACTTCCAAGTTATTTTTACTTTACGGTTTCAGTTTAAAATTCATGAAACAGTGGAATATTTTTCAATGAAAACAACACTGTACATAAGCTTAGTAAGTGCCTTACTAAATATTATGCACCTACTTGTATAATAATATTATATCAGTAAGCAAAGTTTTAGTACAAAGACATTTTAATTGCCAATATGTAGTTGTGTGTAGTAGTAATAACGTGACGTTTTCTTTTTTTCATGTTTTATTTTATAAAATACAACATAAATAGGTGTACGTAAACGGTGAAGCTCAGGTATAATTCATTTAAATTTCACCTATATCAATTGGAGACAGGTACCTACGTAACAGTTGCTATTTATTAGATAATTTTGTATACGGTAACCCTCGGAGCAATTAACAAGCCTGGAGAAGTAACAATTAATTGAACGTTTCTTATATAGTGGCTCTCTTTTATTCAATACCCTAATTAATGTGATAGAAAGAGACAACACACTGTTATCGGCTTGGCATTCAAATCCAAATGTAGCCACTTTTTGTTCTAAAAAGGTAGTGCTTGCCACTTTATCGAATACTAAAATATCGATAAATAAAAAATTAAGTTATAAAATTGCTTGAAGATAATTTAAGATTCTTTTAATTTTGAATTATGGATAGGTAATTCCAAATTTTAAGATTCGTTTAATTTGGAATTATTCATTTACGATGCGTATTGACTGCCTTGCATTGTATGGTAGTTGTATTTATAAAAAAATATTATTAGGTATTTCGGTTTAGGTTGTTTTTTATGGTTTCGTAAAAAGGTACGTATTTTTTCCTGTTTTTCATAGATTCATTCTATTAATATTAATATCTATTCTACTAATATTATAAAAGCAAAAATATATAAGAATGGACATTTGATATTCTTTTACGAAAAAACTACTCAATGAGTTTTTATGGAACTTTCCAATTATACATATTATAGATTAAACATCAGAATAACATATAGGCTACAATTTACCGCGGGAAAATAACTCATTCCCACAGGAAAAAATTGGTAAAAGTTTAAAATAAATTGCTTCAAATAAAACAAATAAAATTTAAATTTTTTTTTTGCAACATTTTATTTCGATACTTAATTAACAAATTACAATATTTATTATTTAAAATAGATGCCACCTTAAACTTGTGGCACAGCATCTCTGCAAAGCACTTTACTTTTCTTCCCGTCTGATTCGAAATGATTTGAACAAGGCCGAGAATGTTTTGAAGGCTTCCAATTTTCCCTGTGCTATAGCTTTAACCCAAACATCTTTTAATTTTTCTCAAGCCAGAAACCTGCAAATAACAATAAAATCCATACTTAAATACCTTTTTTTTTCTCCTAACCTAAAGCAGTCATTATCAATGAAGTACTTCGTACCTACTCAAGTATCGATAATTGCACAACACTATGGAAGTTATATTTTGCATTTTTTCTAAAAACTAAGCTGATTATGATTTCATTTCAATGATTACGGTTAGATAAAACATAAATGATTATGAAAATAACGTAAATTAACTTATTTATAATACAATTAACAAAAAAATTGATCAAAACACTAACCTGTGAAAAGACAAATTCCAATCTTCATCCGATTTCCCAGTACTACGGCTTTTACAGCCGTGAACAACACAAGCCATGTAATCTTTAGTAAATTATCTTTTCAGAAAATAACATAAGAAACTAGAAAACACGTTTTTCACTTCAAAAACAATAATTAAAATCACCATGCGTTAGTGACCAGACTGGTCACTAAAACAAATTGTAATGGCTACATGTCATTTCAAACTGTCGAACTGACATATATCTGTCCTCTTTTTTCGCATGACATTTTGCCATAAGCCAAAAAGGCCAAACTAGTGCTTTATTGTTCAATTAATTGTTACTTCTCCAGGCTTGATAATTGCTCCGAGCGGTAACCTGTTATTTGCAGACGCGAAATATATCAGACAGAAAGTAGACAAGTCTAGCACTGCTTTTTTAACTATCAACTTGATTAACATTATTTGCGAAAGCGGTTCACATTTCTACATTTGCGATCATAGGAAATTTAGATTAAGTACTTTTAGTGAATGGAACAAAGTATTTATAACAAACTGTAGGTATTAGCTATATATATAAATATTTAACATACATAGGTACCTAACTAGTAAGGAAAATGACTTAGGTTTTAATTTATTAATTGTTCTTTTATTATTCAATTTCATTATAATAACAATAAAACTTTCCCACATAATAAATTGTTTCACAAACACACAGCAAAATTTTTGCATTATTATTTTTCCAAGAATTCGCGACCGGCGCTACTGCAAAATGAATTTCATATCCATCCATTTTATGCCAAATGCAGTTAGGAATGTAAAGTCACTCGCACTTAAGAGATCAATGACCGTATGATGTTTTTTGAAGTGAAACTTCTTTATCGGGGTTAGAAAAAAATTTACTGTAACATTTTTTCGTTACGCGTGACATTTTTCCGTTACGCGCCATCTTTTTCTTATCCCTACCACGCGTGATTCGATGTATTCCTGTAAAGTGGCATATAGTAAATTATTTTTTGAAAAATAAGGTCATAAAGAAGTTTCACTTCTTACGTGTGTACACTAGTACACGCACACATTTTTTTTTCTGTTTCTCACGTTTTTATTTTTCGAGAAAAAGTTTATTCCATTTTGGCGGGAAGTATATATAGGTTGTCAAAATATGTCAAACGCTCAAAGATTAAAAAAAAATCGGTTACTATTATAGTTTATATTACACCAAATTTTTTTATTATCTATGTTTACAAATATGGTAATAAAAATATACAGCTACGGCTTGAATTTTAAAAGGTTGTCGCGCTATTTTACGATTCACGACTAGCGAATTAGCGAACGTCTGCGCTCAATTTTAATTCAAGAATTACTTTTAAAAACCTGTCTACCACTATAAAAACTGCAATTTCTCTAAATATTCTTTTTCTCCATTAAATTAAATTAATAATTATTATTTTTATTGAAAACATTACATTATTTTAAAGCCATTCATTTGATTGAAAAATTAAAAACAAAATAACTTTGATAAAAAAAATGAATACTCACATGCATTGTCGTAAAATGCTTCCCGTTGCCATGTTTACAATACTATTGATATCAATTTCAACTTAAAACCACTTTACACATAATACTTCGAACAACAAGTCAAAAACCGTTTATTTATTTACTATAGTGTTGTCACTCCGAGAGGTTCACGTGTAGTGCGTGTGAGTGGCGTCCGTTCTGTATACATCGGTAGTGTTGTAGCGGTGTCGATATCGACGGTGCACTTGTCGATATAAAATAAGAAGCCACTTTATTATTCTACTCATTTATAATAATCGATTGAGTAAATACTTTAATTTCATAATGTAGATTATGTAAATGTTTTCATTATTAATAGTTAAAGAGGAAACTCCATTCTAAAAAGTATCATAATTTTATTATTAACTATTTGTATTTGTATTTAGCTATTGGTATTTCGTTTTCGTTTATTGTATATTATTGTATAACTTTACAAAAGGGGTAAGAAATAACTTGTGTGCCGAAAGGAGGACGCGTCAAATTGGGCCTGAAACTTGGGTTAAGACCAATACACACGAAATATTGTTTTTGTGATAGATCATTACACACACCTAACGAAAAAAAAAAAATAAAAAAAAAATGAACCGGATTCTTGTACAGTCAAGGCAAAAAGTTTTATTTATTTGCCTATTATTTTGCGCACAATAACGGTGTTTTTAATTCGAGTGAAGTAAATATAAACCTAAATGTCACTGGAGTGACTGAGTTTAACCACAAAGAACGTCTAACTACGTTGAATTATAAAAAAACACGGTATAGGTACCTGTTACAAAACATAATATTAGTGTACTAGATTTCCGCCCGCGGCTTCGCCCGCGTTTTCAAAGAAAAACTCGCATAGTTCCCGTTCCCGTGGGATTTCCGGGATAAAACCTATCCTATGTGTTATTCCAAGTTACCCTCTATATGTGTGCTAAATTTCATTGTAATCGGTTCAGTAGTTTTTACGTGAAAGAGTAACAAACATCCATACATCCATACAAACTTTCGCATTTATAATATTAGTAGGATTTCGGTTATTAGAAGGCTTAAGATTAGTACGTCTTTGTTAGTTAAAGTGAATTGTAGTAACATAAAGATATTGAAATTGTCTTATAACAGTTGTTAATTGCAAAAAATATTATACACATAGAAATAAAACTTGATGTGACTGTACAAAAACACGGTTGATTATTTTTTTATATATATTTTTCCCGTTATGTATGTGTTATGATCTATTATAAAAACAATATCTCATGTGTATTGGTCCAACTCAAGTGTTCAGGCCCAACTTCCATAGTAAAATGCCCATTCTCCTTTTATCAATCGATATAATCACAGCACAAGCACAACACTAGCATTGAACTTTGGACATTGCCTTTGTTTACGTTTTTTGTTTTAATGAAGCACCAAGGTCCGGAGGAACGTTCATATTCGCAACTGCACTAAGTTAATTTTGATGAAATTTTGATTATATTAAAAATCTAAATATGAATTTTCGAGATTCATTTTGTTAAACATTTTAACTATTTACTATTAACTGCGAGTAGAAGAAAAAGTATATTGTAATATTTACAATTATGTGACTTGTTACAATATAAAAAAAAATTAATATTTGCCTATATTTGGCGCTTCGAATTTTTATTTTTCTAATGTTACATTAACATAATTAAATTATGAACGGAAGCAAAGAATTATTAACACTAGAGCGCTCGCGCCTAAAATTTTCCTTGAGTGCACGCGTGGGTTACATATGTCACCCATTACGACGCACGTTTTTTTTCACAAAAATCGTAGTTTAAAAAGTAAACGAAGTACTTATTTATGAATCAACTTTATTTTTAAGTGATGAAACAAAAAAAAATATCAATATTTTCTCATTTTACTTAAATTATGAGCTAAACATAAACCTCTGTGAAAAGTAACTAATTTATTACTTATTGTGATCAATCAGTTTTTTTTACTTTGGAAACTACAAATTTGGTAAAAATAATTATCTAATTATAAAGTTTAAGAATAAGTTGTTCTTATCCAATAAAATTTTATTTTCAAAAAAAAATAAGTATGTCCTAGCACTCGAATATGAGTATTTTATTTCGATTTTAGTTACCCATATATTAATAATTTCTTAAAAGTATAAATTGATCATAAGAGCAATAAAAAATAAAAGGGGTATACTTGATTTTCACTCGTAATTGTATGATTTCAAAAACTTCCTAGAACGCTCGCGCGGGGGACATGCGTCACCCATGTACTTTTATATTGTCGCAGAGTACACTTCGTTGCACCAAGGAAGCTGACACGCTGCTAAAATGTCCGGTGATTGGTAGTCGGGGAATACCTGAGACAACAACACTCAAGCACGATTCTTTAAAAAAATATTTAGCAATATAATACACTGGGTGACCTATGTCCCCCGCGCGTGCGCTCTAGTGTTAATTGCCTACGTATTCTTTAGGCCGCTTAAGAAAAAAATACAGTCGAAATTATGGTCCTAATTTGTTTTTGTGCTCTTTGTAAAAAAAATACGTAGTAGGTATAATATTCAAACTTGGAAAATATGCGACTGTGTTTCTCTACTTTTTAACTTTTCCAACCTCCAGATTTATAACATACCTACGTAGTGTCTAAAATCCTAAATAAATCCATTGATTCTTCCTATAACCCAGTTTCCGATAGAACAAGAGAACGAATGCATCGTACATGGCTTAAATCACGTAGGCTCCCCGAATTTTATGTCTTTCTACTTTTAGCCAAAGAGTCGCAGTCATACATTCAACGGTCGAAAGAACAAAATAGAATACGATGGATGTATGAAATTCTATTTATGTGCGCCAATTAACAAAATTACATTCTTTCTTAATGAACTACTTTCTGTATAAGAATTAGAAAGTATTATGTATTTCATATCTTACAGCATTGATTTGCAAATAAGTGGAAGTTATAGTTAATAAACATAATATTCTATGAATTAAGTACGTAATTTAATTTAAATGATTTTGTTCATTATCAGTTACAAGATAAAGATTATGTGTTTTTTAAGTAACATTCAACATAAAAAAATGTACTTCCTTCATCCACCTTCATCATTTATATAAAAAAAACATCACACCATAACTTTAAATTTAATTCACTGGATTTTATTAAGTTCTTGTACTATAAAATATTGGGTGGAGTCTCACACTTGAGTCAACGTGCGCCGGCGCATGTACTAATTGAATCAATCTGCCGACCCTTGAGGTATACGTGTATGTATATTGTATGCACGTCATTGATATTAAATTGCAGTATCTATGTATCTAAGATTTTTGCAGATTTTTTTTAACTGACATCAAAAAAAAGGAAACAAATCTAACCAACCACCTAAAAAACCGACAGAGTATATTAGATATAAATATTCAAAATTATGTATTGGAAACCCTGCGTATGTCTAAGAGCATTTCTTAACTCACGTAACATCTCGTGATCAAACTTGGGAACAAATCATACTAGGATGCCTAAAACTACACGCATCTCACCATGAATAATTATTTGTTTTAAAAATACTGATATTTAAAAAAAATATCAAATGATTTGCACTAAAAATATAAGCAAACACAGGCAACAACAAATATAAGCATACCTATCTAACTTCTTTTATATTATTTAATAAGCCCAACCGACTGAACTTTACTAAGCCAGTAAAATTGCATCAACGACGAAGAGAAAATTGTGTCCAACAACAAAAACCC
Source organism: Colias behrii (assembly GCA_029959065.1). Lineage (NCBI taxonomy): Eukaryota > Metazoa > Arthropoda > Insecta > Lepidoptera > Pieridae > Colias > Colias behrii. The sequence goes on from JARWMC010000013.1 coordinate 6,509,487, forward strand.
CCAGACCCCAGTTAATTTCCTAGGTAAAGCATGAAATAAGAACAAAGTTTAGAAATTTCTCATACTTTATAAAGCATTTGAATTTTGAATGCTAAAAACTAAATATAAAAAACAAATAATCAGCTATTCTTTCCCAAGTCAAAAGCTTTCTCAAATGTAAGCTACATTACAGTAAAATTACGGACATATTATAAGTATACTTATACAAAATAGTGCAAATCCAAGCGCACTCTTAACTGCTCTTGCAAACCTTTTTCACCATTAGGTCAACGAGGCGGTCAAATTCTATAATCTTAAAGCGGCTATATCGTTAAACCTCTCGCATAACATAACTTACATTGAGAGTATAATCTATACATATAATAAAATCGTAGGAAAGTCAAAACTGTACATTGAATATTTTTTTAAAAGAATACTTGATCCATGATCTATAATCGATATAGAAGCCAAAAATATAGTTTTTAGAATTTTTGTCTGTTTGTCTGTTTGTCTGTTTGTCTGTTTGTCTGTATGAATTTCCGGGCTAATCTCAGAAAGTACTGCATAGATTTACTTCAAATTTTGCATGAATATTCCTAAGAGGTCGGGTGAGGATAGTTTAAACATATTATCATGATATCACCTTTGGGGGAGGAGCTGTGAACCTTTATTTTTCTTACATATTCCGTGTACTACGACAGCGTACAATCTAAAGACTCATGTTTAAATGTTGGTTTCGAGTAAGCCATGCTATTATCTAGCTTTACAAAATAAAAACTATATCATTTACGTAATTTGGGCAGAGAAACAGTTTAATGAATTTAGTAGTATAATGACAAATTAGAAACAACGCCATCTATGAAATGTTATAAAAATCAAATCAATGTACATGTTAACTATTGGAAATTAATAATCAAATGACGCATATATAAATTTTGTTTGACAATATTAACTAAAATTTGTATTGACACTACAAAAATTATACCATTTAAGTAACTTGGGAAGAGAAACATAGTTTAAAAAAGGAAGTTGTATAATGTTAATTTTGTAACAGCGCCATCTATGAGATTTCATTAAAATCAAATAAATATACACATAGAAATTATACTACGATTTTATACAAAAATACAGTATATTTATTAGGCCACCTAATATTACTAAGCAATAATTTCTTCTAGGCAACCGGGGCAAAAGGTAATCAGCTCGATAAAATTAAATTGTTTGTTGTTAGTTATTTGTAATCTTATTAATGTGCATTTTTTGCATAAAAGTTTTAATGTAATACTCAGTTTTGACAAGTTCCAACAAAACCCTCATAAATCATAATCTTGATCAGATTTGAGCAAGATAATTTGAAAAATATGCCGTGTATATTGTATCATAGAAAAGGTAAGTTTTTGATAGTTATCATATTTTCTTCATCAATTACATGTCGTTAGTACGAAATAAACATTGACTTTTGTTCAGTATTTATTATCTGTATGATTATTGCTTGGTAATTATTAATATATTTTCATGTTGCCAAATCACTACATAGTATCACAGACTAATAATAATATACTACGTATACAACAGACGGTGCACTCCATACAAAAAAAGTTGCACTATGAATTTACGCAATTAAAGCGCCAGTGGGGAAAAAACGTACTACATGTTCGATTATATCTCTTAGTCTTTTGCTTTTAACACACTAGATGGCACGTTAAACACAGACTTGATGTTCTTTTCCTTCCAGAGCCACTAGATGGCACTAATGTAAATATATGTACACGTACCTTTTATTTTCAAGTCTGTGGCGTCAAGTGTCAACATAATATTTTGTACCTACTCGGATTTTTAATTAGACAAAGCTGACTTATTTAGTCACAGAGTACAATATTATGACTGGTATTTAGTTCAGTTTATTTACGAGATTCTGTCAAAACCAAAACGAGAAGCTTTGTTTGTTTTCGTTTTTAATTGTTGACTAATATTTTAAAAATAAGTGCTAAATATGGCAATTTATGGATGGACTGTGAGGTTATGTAGAATCTACAGGCAGAAAAACGGCAGAAAATAAGCTTTATATGGTAAACTGATATTTTCTCTGAACATAAATTTTTACAAACATGATTTTTAATGATTGGTTTATGGATTTGTAACCCAATATAAGATTGTTTTATTACAGACTTATTGCTTACGTCGCGTTCGCAATAACAAATTTGTTCAAGAGAGGAGAAGAATTAATCCATCCCAAATGTAAATAATAATACGATTCTCCACAAAAACATTGTAGACACAAGAAAGGGATTTCTACATTTGCTACTAAGAAGGATATGGGATCATGAAGGATTTCATCTGTTTTAATACCAGTAAAATGGAATGAGCGCCGTGGCCGTGACTGTGTTTGGTACATAAAGAATGACAAACATTCAACTTGAAATTATTATGAGTGCATTACGGGCAAGGGCACAATAAGTTGCCCTTTGACTAAGATGTACTTAATTTTAAGGAACACGAAAATGGATGGCTAGAATAGGTATAATCGCATACATAGTATTTATTTCTAGTCTGTTGTATAAATAATCAAAGACTACAAAATATATAATGAACTATGTCTTTAATATTAATTCTACAGTTTACAGTGTAGTGTGTAATCTATTGTATGTGTGCGTCTAGAATATATAGTCCTGTTGTTCTACAGTTTAAGCAGTTCAATACAAGCTTACAGTCGAGTCAAGTGTTTCATTAACCACCAACCATTGCATGGCAACCCTGCCAGTTTTGTAAATTGTAGTCTACCTAACCTGACTGTTGGTTTTGATTTGTATCACACAAAAAATACTATACCAAATTTCAAGAAATAAGAATTAAATATTTGATTAAATTTTACTAATATACAGGAGCTTATACATCAAACAAGACCAAAGCAGGGCTTTGGAGAAAGTGTGTATGGACAAAGACCTTGTTTTGACGTTTCTGAAGTTTATTTTTATCTATGGGAGTCCCGTCTCTTCTTACGTAGTATTTGTATTCTCTTTGACGATCAATACACTAGGTACCTACCTAATAAGCCGCTACAGGAACGCAGTTAGTAATAATTAATAACGGCTTTAACCCATTTACAATATTTTTTATAGGTACTGCAAAGGCAATGAGACTATGTATTAAAAAACGTAGTATATTATTATTAGTCTGTGGTCTGTGATATTATTATTAGACTGTGTTAAAAACGTGAAAAGTAACGTAAAAACGTCTGTAGTGCCATCTAGTATTCGTTTAGCATCGCCAAATCGGAGGAGAATAACTTGTTTATAGTAGTTTCATGAGATGGCGTTGTTTTGAATATAAACTTTTCTGTAAAATTAGTTAAAATCGAGTGCAAATTAAATTAAATAGGTAGGTTCCATTTACAAAAGTATGTAAAAAATTATAAAAAGCAATGAAATTGCAATTAAATCTAATTTTATTTTTTGCTGGTTAAAATGATACACTTAGCGGCATCTATTGGTAGTCGGATGGCATTAATCGTCTTTTGTATGTAATGAACCAGACATGATAGTATAAAACAAAGTCGCTTTCCCTGTCCCTATGTCCTTATGTCCCTATGTCCCTATGTCCCTTTGTACGCTTAAATCTGTGAAACTACCCAACGGATTTTGATGCGGTTTTTTTTAGAGTGATTCAAGAGGAAGGTTTATATGTATAATAACATCCATTAAATAGTGGAGAAGTACTGTTATTTTTGAGGTTTCTAATGTGATGTCGTAAAAAATTACATTTTTTCCGCTTACATTGCAAACGCAGGCTGAACCCTACGAGTATTATCAAAATAATGTACTAAGTAATAGACACATTGAAAAGGTCTACAGAAAAGTCCGCGATGGTATATGTCTATCTCTTTTGGATAACCCACAATAACTTTTTTTTTGTCATTTACTTTTTACGACAAATAATGGCTAATTTTCGATGCGATTTTAACCAATACAGCATTAATCCTTAACCAATCAAATACCTCGAATACATTGTTCATTTAATATAGATCTATATGGCCCTTTACACCGTATGATTTAAGTGAATATTTTCGAAGATATTACAGATTTAAAAATTGCGGGACGTAGCGTTTGCGGCGGTACCGGCCGGCCGCCCGGCTATCTATTTTATACCCGTGCGAAGCCGGAGCGGGCCGCTATGTTTTTACTTTTTATATACAACGTTTACAGTTTTTCTGTAGTGAATTTAGTATCAGCATTGCACCCGTGCGAAGCCGGGGCGGGTCGCTAGTATGGTATAATACGCGAAGGCACGATCTGGCTCTTATCTTCCCAAAATAGCACTCTTGGGCTTAATATATAAGATACACTAGAAATGCCTGGAAGATTCTTTCAGATCGAATGCGTAGGTTACTGAAATAGGAAATGGTTTTAAATTTGAGAATAAACAAATATCTTTGATATGCCGTACTATGGAACTATGATTTTTCATGGCATTCGTTTCCGAATACAAGATTAAACAGTCTAGAGATGATAGATTTATGCCACTACGCAAATTGGAAAAATTTGGACCGTAACAACCAAAAGAGTATTCACCTCATGGTATTTATGGTTTAACTTCTGTGTTTTTAATTTTTATCCTCAATGGTAGTACCTACAATATCTATAACCAATGGATGTTAGTATCTTATTATAAATTGACTTAGTTTATGTGCACTCCTGTGCACTGTGTTATTTTAAATTTTCATTAATTTAACCTGCAATCAGTTACTTCTATAATACATTGTACATTATTACAAAGTTACGATTTATTATGTGATCACATAATTAGATATAATTGTCTTCAAACTAAATTCAAAACACGTACAGGTTACAATCGTGCTAATGTAACAAAATTACGGCAAGTTTGCAAAATAACTCTTTATTACTTCGATATGTTCAAAAAGGTCCTCAACTGACTTTCCTGTTTATTTAAGATATCAACAAACAACAAGTAAGCAAGAAAATGTAAGCAAATTTTGCTCGTATTTATTTGCAAGGCGAAATAATGTGACGCTGTTATAGCCTCTTGGAGATAACTTTACTTTTGTAGAATACGATGTTATATTTATTTAAGGAGAAAACGTTTTCACTTATTTTTATAAAGAATCCATTAGATGATAACATTAATGTATTCGTATCATTTTAGTTCATTGTTCAATTTAGTAAAATGAGCTTTAATATTTTTTTCGTCTAATAAAAATGAAAATGTAGTCTGAAAAATTTAACTTGACTCATAACTATTATGTTACTAGATGTTTTTAAAGATCTTTTTAATGGAGTAGGTCTTAAAAGCAATCAATTTGAATTTAGGACTAGTAGAGCTCAGAACGAAACGACACGGATAACTTATTAATTACAAATATACGTAAACTACGGGTTAGATACGTCGATGGAAAGCATTAATATAGATAAGAGGAATAATGTTTAAATAACATTTTATCAAAGAACACTTTAGTGGTGTATAGAATAATATTTTGTACAACCACGTTATTTTTTACAGAAATTTGAATCATACACGTTTACAAAATACAAAAATTAACTGGACACAAAAAAAGTATATTTCTGCGTATAAAAACAACGTGACTAAACTTATAATCCGTTCCACTTGTATACGTAGTATATTATTATTAGTCTGTGGTTCCACGAATACTAAGCGAAACCCCTCGCGATTTATTTTATTACAATATCCCATTTAGATCTAAAACAACCCACCGCTCTATATAATTGGGAGCTTATTGAGGTTCTCGTGGAATTTATATTACAATCAGTCTGGTAAAATTTGCGATCTTTTGATTCAAAAATTTGTTTTACGCCGGGACATAATAAAACTGTTCCTTCTTTGCGTTTACCGCTGGGAAATTAGGATAGAGTTGAATTTTGTCTATATTCAAATCTGTTTTTTTCAAACTTCAATACATTTAGACATAAAATTGCTTAAGACTATAATGTAACTATTCCAAATTACAATTATTTTAGATTAGTTATTTAGAAGTCCTAACATTTTTATTCATTGCCCGTTTTCTTTGTGATTTAATGTTAATATTTTGGTTATAATGTGATTGAAGAACTAATGTCTATATAAATATTTAAGCTCTGTTACAATTAACTTAATACAAAAAATTTAATTTACTGAATTGAATGAAGAGGTATAAATAATTAAAACAATTTGTTGTTACACGGCGCTTTCGTCTCGTTTCGTGTCGTCCGAATCTATGGAGAGACTAAATTAAAGACATATTAATAAAAATATGTTAGTCAATCAAATTATAACCAAAATATTCATAATGATAAAGTTTATTTTGTATATCTTTACTTGATACAACAATAAGCGGAATGGAACTCGTTACATGACAAAGCTTTCATGATTACATTTGAGAACATACTCATAACAAATGTGGTAGCACAGACTAATAATAATATACTACGTATACAAGTGGTAGTATCATCATGGCTTCTCAGCTGTAGCCTCATGTATAGCGATAAGCGAATATGGAAAATAATCTAAATATGTATATACCGTATATAAAACTCAAAGGTGATTGACTGATATAGTATGATATATGATCTATCAACGCACAGCCTAAACCACTGAACGGATCGGGCTGAAATTTGGTATGCAGGTAGATGTTAGGACGTAGGCATCCGCTAAGAAAGGATTTTGATAAATTCTACCCCTAAGGGGATAAATTAGGGGATGAAAGTTTGTATAAAATTTGTCAATTTTAAACCAATCGCGCTACGACTTTGCATCTCTTTGCATGCATTAAGCTAATTGACGTAGGTATCTCATTAGAAAGGATTTTAGGAAAATATTATTTATTATATTATTTGTACGCTAACGCTCTTTTATATCAACACAACCTTAAGTAGATACGCATATCTGATTCAAGCATTTTATCGTAACAATTGTAATATAATATAATGTTATGTAAATAATACTGTCAAAACCACGTTTATTCTAGAGGTAGAAAGAATAGTGAAATGTTATTTTCACACTCATCCCAGTGCCCATTCTCTCATATTGATCATACAAATATTATGAAAACGATGTAACGTTTCAATACGTTATAGAAAAAACTAAAACAATTATACAACCGATTCAAGGAAAACAACAATACATGATGTTTCATACATTTTTTTTTAAATACGTAATTCGCAACTAATTTTATTTAGACGTCCTGCGTGCATATGAAAGTACAAAAAATAAGTGCTCAACTAAACTAAATGTATTTTTTTAACCCGAGCCAGATTGTATTTACAAGAAGATTATAATATTCACAAGAGTTTATACCTAGCTATACGCTGTACGCAGCTATGCGATAGCTATCAACATTTTGGGCCCTTCTATCTAAAGTGATGGCACCGTTGCGTCGCAATTCCCTCTTACTCAAAGGCGCATACAATTTACACTGTTACATAAAAATATATGACCGTTCTGCGTCGAGAATTTCTTTAAACGAAACAAATGTGACGATAAAAATAAAAACCCTAGAGGGTATAGAGGGTGAATTTTACACACGAGAAAACATATTGGTACTCGGTAATCTGGCAATGTACGACATAATACTCGTATTTATACTTAAAAATGTATCTTTACAAACTTGTAAATTTTCTGTATTAAAAACAGTAAAAAATGTCTGAAACTCTGTCTTCGATAATATTGCTTTAAAGCATATTTTATATTATAACTTGGTGAATTCCCAGTTTCAAAGAGCATTTTATCTAGTATGTTCTATAGAAATAATGTTCCAGCGCCTTCATTTCCTTCGTTGGCTCTAAGTAACCGGTTTCCGTTCTTTTCTCCGCAGTCACGGATCACGATATCATCAATTGTAGGGAATGAATTGGAAAAGGTCAGAGCATCCCGTATCTTTAAATATGCGATCCTTATGTGCCTGGTTTTGTGGTATTAGTAGATACAGAACTCAGAAGCTGGCTAAGATTTTGAAATTAAGAGAGAATAAGCGTCATTATTATAAGAAATTTTTTATTACATTGATATGAAAGATATTATGATACAACGATAAAGAATCATTAATACTCACTTTACTTCAATCTTCTTAGGATTACTTACATAAGTAATTCAGAAAAAAGAACTTCCAAGATTTTCTCGGTGTTTTATTTGATTCTATAAAATAAAATTTTATACCTAAGTGATATAAGCGCTAACGTATCTATGAACCTATGAACATACAAACACGTATGTTATAGGCGGTGATTACATAAATAAGCAATAGTTACGATGGCTAACAGCTACATTACACTAAATAGAAATGAACGAAATAAAATAAAAAGTACGATCATGTACGTACGTATGTACGTACATCTGCTTTATTTCTTATAAAAAAATATTAAACACTGATAGAACTGAAAAAAACACACCACAAAAGTTTGAATAGAAATATAACTTACGTTAAATTGAACTTAAAAAACTCTTTGCGAACAGAAATTATAGTTAATAAAGGAGAAAAATGCGTGAAAAATATTCGAAGGTCCGGTGATTATAATGTTTTTGAAACTCCGAGTTCAGATTTACTGTAGGTCCTGATGGTTGAGAGTCGAATAAATCTTTGCAATATATTATAAAAATGGTTGAAGAATTTTCCAGTACATTTACAAAGTATAATAAGGTCTTGAATCAGGTGGTTCTACTTGAATTGGAAAATTGTCAAAGGAATAGTTCTTTGTAATAGGATCACCTATAAGGAGTTTGTGAGAATAGGTATTATATTTTTATCCTATGTTACAAATGTTAAAGTAAGAAAAATCTTAAATGCTTTAAGAGATAGCTTTGAAAAGCACATCATAATAATATAGTCTACGCTTAAATTCATAGATGTGACAAAAATTGTCGTAAAATGACTGATTGGACTTGGATAATATCTGGTAGGTATTATAATACGTAAATGTGTTTCATAACTTGAATTAATATTATCTACAATTATGTATTTTTACGTTGTGCAACCGTTGATAAGAGGCTAGTTTGTCATTCAGAATGACTTGCTACAAACACCAATTCCTATAACAATAATAATAAAAAACAATCAACATTTAAACATATTCATATTATTCAACACTATTTATTTAACCCTAGAGACATAACCTTCTTAATGCTCCTTTTAAACATAACCATTCATCATATTGATGAACATTTTTTAAAGTATGAAATTTTTACTTAAAACGTTATAATTTAAAACTGTTTACTACATAATTTTTTAGGGATAAGGGTCTTATTTATAATTAAAACATAATAATTAAAAAAAAGGAAATCTTTATTTACTTTTATTATAATAACGTAAGGCACTAGTTTTAAGGAGATCGTAGTTGATAAGGTACGTAAAAATTAAAATTAAAAAAAAAAATAACAAAATATAGCTTTTTTTTCTTTGGCCAAAATAAACTTAGGGCATAACTCTACACTTAAAAAATACAAAAGCTAATTATTCACAGCGCAATTCACACAGAATTCAGCCTTATGTTCACCACAATTTCTCATACATGACACGTACCTAGTACCAGAATACTCAGGGTTAAACAGTTCTTCAAGGGAGAGGTGGTTGTCTTTCAGAGCTGCTGTTAGCACTAAAATACCTACAAGTGCTCTAAGCTCCTCTTTGCAAGCATCTTTGAAAGTAGATGTGACTTGTTCATACGTTTGTCTTTTTATAGCGATTTCAAAGTTGGTCCATTTCAATATTTCTTCAAATATCTGATCGGTCATGAACTGATCAAATAATAACCATTCCTCTTACACCACGAGATGGCCCTCTTGCTACATGGACGATATTTATCGCAGTTGTCCCTCCTGATGTACGACCTTTACTTGTGGCCCAAACGTGACGATTGCGACTACGAATGGTACTTTGTGGTAAGGTCAAAATACATGAAGAAGTACCTGAAGTCTCTTCCAATAAATCAGGAGGTGATTGAGAGTCGGTCTCGTGGTCCCGTGAGTGAGATGGTGATGAACCGTGACGGATTTGCTGACTGTCCTCTTGGTCAGAGGGTTCATATTGCTGATCGCTTTCCACGTCGTCCACCTCCATAAAGTCTTCATTTTCACCATCCGAAGAAGCCGGCAGCGAGTTGGTGTCATCCTCTTCCAACAATAATCGCGCAGTTGTGTCATCACTCAGTGCACGTCGAGACTCCATGTCAAAAATCTGCAAGCAAATATTTCAAACCGTCACCAAAACTAACACAAACCATAACCATTCATCGAAACGATGAACAGATGCTCAATAAATCAAAAAACAAAATACTTACGCGCTGAACACCGGTGTCGCCTGCAACAGCGCGGTGCACACTTAGTTGACAAGAACAGGCAAGTTTATACGCGCACGCGTTAGAAAGAGATGGCGTATTTAGTACCGCGTATTCATCAGATGGACGAAGGTTATGTTTCTAGGGTTAAATAATTTACTATAAAGCTTATGAGATTATGCGTACCCTTTTGATGCAGCAATGAACTAATTTGAATGTATATAAAGCTTTACCCAGTGGACGAAATATACCAGAGTAATTTTCTTATTTATTGAACTGTAATATATTCAAATTAAGTATGTTGTGCCTTTTTCTAGGAACCGCAAAAATACAGCAGATATCTAGGCATTATAACTAAATCTAAACAGCGCGCGTAGTTTTCAAACGCTTCTGTCCGCGCGTTCTGGCCACACTACGGGCCTAGTCAGCAAGCGACCCAATGCGCGGGCGGCGGGGGTAACAAACCAGTTCGGTCTTGTCGCTCGATTTCTTTTATATTCTTTATTGTTTTTCGTAAAATAGCGGTAAATACTTAATTGTTTATAAGTGCGATTCAATCTAAAACACCTATATACACCACAGTAATTTTGTAGGGTATAATCTGAATTCTTCTTCATATAAGATAATAATTCACCCGTTATTCCTCTGTTTTTATTTATTTCGTGCACAACATCTATAATGATCTCATCTCAAAATCGGACTGTCCAGTAAAAATAGCAAATCGTCCAAAGTTTGCAACACCCGATATACGTCGAACCGCTACATGAGCTCGCGCGTCGGTGTGGCCACCGCGAGCGCCCGCTCGTCGCGCCCGCCACAGGCTCTAGCCACCGCGCATTCAGTGTGGACGCACACTAAATGGTACGAATGTGGCCTATAAATTTATTCACTCCGTCTTTCATTGTATTCATATAATTCATTTATTCATATTTACCCATATAATCCATCTATAAGCTGTACTAATTCTAAATTGATTCTCTATTGCCTAGTGCTTTTAAAGTATTGAAGTGGTAATCTATTTAACACGCTTTTATTTTATTAGCTTCGCTCGTAATATGAGCTGTTTGTACGTAACCGAAATGTTTATACTCAACTCATTTAGACTTGATTTTGACCCACTCATTTAATTCAAACTTTGTACACTCCTCAACAATTGGTTACAATAATTTCATAACTTATAGCGTGTTTTTTAGTTCTTTCATTAATTCTTTGGTTGTTTTATTATGACTATTGTTTTACCTACTGCTCACATAGGATCGTTAAATAGAAACCAAATTCATGCCATCTCACACTAGGAACATAAATAAAAATAAGAAACGGAAATAAAAATTAGTAAACCTTTAACAAAACATGAGCCTATAAGTAATATACATACATAACTGCCCTAAATCTTTTTATTTTTTTAATTATGCAGTGTTGAGACAATAAACAATTTTGTTATAAAACAGCGCTCATGCTGATATATATTTTTTTTCTATCATCCCATCAAGTGAAAGTAACTGGTACGGACATGCCTGTTTATACCTGCCAACCTAGCTTGTCCAGGTAAATATTAGAAAACCCTATGACTGCACATTCTGTAGGTTTCATACTTCAAGTCTATTATATTTTTTTTTTTATTATCTTGATAAGTACTGCAATTATTTAAAAAAAAATTTTTTTTTAATTAATTAAAATGTCCTGTCCAGGATTTTTTCAGTCAACCCATCTTTAATAGATTTTTTAATAGACTACATTTATTATAAAATTGGTCTCATTCTATTATCACGCCGGTGAAGGTCGACCTATATTCGGATCTTAGACCAATAGAATTTATTGTAACCTTTTAACTAATATAGGAAGTGAACCTTTTTTATCAATTATTTTAAACAATTTATAAGCATTTGCTTAACATTTATGGAATTGATTGAATCTCTTCTTTTGAATTAATATAGCGAAGGGCAATCATAAGTCAACGTATTCTGTTGTAGGAGGTTAAAGTTTTGATACAAGTCGTATGGCAAATGTGTTGATGGCAAAATAAAAAATGTATGAAGTCAGTTATAACTTTTATTGTTCTTATACAGCAACTCATATTGTTATATTTTGATGTAACTTTTGTAACAACGATTTCTCTAGCAATATGAAAAGAAATGCCATTAGTAAAATAAGAGTTAGGTAGCTTGTTAGGGGAACTTGACCAATTTTAATAATTTTATGATTACAGATTAGATACATTTGAAACTTATGAGTTATGACGTAATAAGAAATTATAAGTTTTACATCCGATATAATATGTAGAGTATGTTTTTAACTCCTTAACAAACAATAAGTGAATAACAAACGATAATCAATCTCGTTAACAAACAATAAGAAATGATGATAATTTCTTGTGTATAGAAGATGTACGGAATTAATCCAAAACTATTTTATAAACGTTATTAAAAGATACTCCTGAAATGAGAACGTTTTAACGAGTTAAAGATATTAAAAAATAACATAAAATTTATATCAAAAGTTTAAATTCAATTTACATTTGTGAGAATTTTCTTCGAGCCAGATGTGAACGAAATCTAAAATATTTAATAGCCGTTTTATAAGTTTCTTAAATTTTCATCTTATAAATCGTTTAAAATTTGTTGAAGTAGTGATATACGTAACCACTCATTTAAAGTTCAAAGCATGCGATTTTTAATAACTTTAGTAGGTATTATTATCAAGCTACTGTTAATAGTGTAATTAAAAATTATACTATAAAAGATGACTTTTTGAATTTTGGCATTTTGTTGTAACAATAAAATTTTAGTGAAATACAAGAAATAGGGAGTTAGGTTGTTTATATAGATAACATAAAATATTTCCGAGTGAAGTCTCATGTGCTTTTCGGATATTGTATATCACCTACTTCCTGTCCATACATTTCAGGGAAGATAAAATAAATCATATAACGAATTGAGAAGGATATTCCCACTATAGAAGTAAGTGTGTACTAGTGGTCATAATATTATAATTTGGATAAATTCTATCAAGTCTATTTTAACACACACTTTCCAAAAATTGTGAAAAGTGAAGTTGTATTGAAACAATAAGTATATACATATTTTTAAAATTCTATGTCGCGGGCAATAAGTATATTTTTGCCGTTTACTTTAAGCGTAATCAATTAAGAAAGGCTCGCAGAAGTATTATGACGAGAATTTTCCCAGAGGTCCGTCACAAGCAGGTTGCGAGTCGAGAGAACCCTACGCTATACACGTCCTAAACAAAACACCGAAAATCCCTATCATTGTAAAAAATGACACGTTATCAGAAAAGGGTGGACCGGGACCAAACTTATCTAAACAATTACGACAAATGGCAGTGACAAAGTGGATGAATTGTTCTTTGTTTTTGCTGTTTTGTTGACACTTTTGTCTCTATTGTTTGTATAAATTGAAATTGTTGAGACTGCTAATATTTTAGAATTAAAGTGGGATCAACTCTTGAAGTTGTGAGATCCTCGAGATCATGATGTCTTAAGTGTTAAAAGTTTGTACAGTTAATAGAATTAAAACAGAAGTTTAATTAAAAAGTATATTCTTTTTATTTGGTGAGTAGTTTAATACTTCTTGGTAAATCTTTCTTCTTAAAGGCATTATAAATAAAGAGCATAGTATTCGTCTAGGGTATACCGTATTTCATTTCATAATTTTTATAATTACAACAGTCACAAAAATTTAAGTCTATGCCGATAATCAAATTTGTTGCAACGGCCTTCACGTTTTTTAATAACACCAAAAACTTGCCTTGGGCATTCCACTTAAAACTAGCGCCAAGTTTAATTGCGGAAAAGAAAGAATTACAAAAAGAGAAACAAAACTGTTTCTTCATTAACCTTACAGTGGAACGGAAACAATTCACATGCAAATTCTTACTGCGACTAAAATAAATATAATATTACCTACTTCATTTGCTTTAGAATACATAAAGGCCTGAAAGTACAGAACTAAGACAGTTCGTTATTCAATCCTTACTTCAATTACTCAATTCATGCCGCAACCACTGAACCGATTTGGTTGAAATTGGATACCTACAGATATAGCTTGAGACCTCAGAAAGTTCAGAAAACTTGAGAACGACGCTTTTTACCGCGTGAACAAAATGCGTAGATGAAAATCTTAATATACGATGATCGACTATAAGTCAACTTAATTATTTATCATTTCAGATATTATTCCCATTTCGACATGGCGTGGAAAGTTCTGTAAAAAATTGCCATTAAAATAGGTAAATATTTAAATAAGGCATTGTTATTTATGTTGGAAAATTACACAAATAACAAACACGAATTCCAATTACCTACGTAATTAATTAAAACACAAACCGCGTTCCTCATCAGCTATAAATATTTTAAATTATATTTCATCGCTTCATTCTTCAGATATTATTTACTATGTAGTTCCCTTTTTCAATGCTAGCAACCACGCACGCCTTTAGATTTTTTTTTTTTAATTGAGGGTATTACGACCTGACAAGTATTTGCTCGCTTTGAACGATATTCATTCCTTTTTATGTCGGACGTCTTAAGGTCTAGTAGTGCAAACAAATGCATCCTGTCATCCTATATGTAAATAATACAAATGTACTAAGGGAAAGTTGCTCCACATAATTTTTAAAAATTAAATCATTCGTATGCATAATTTAATATTCGTAATAAGTACCTAAAATGACAATTTGAAACAATTTTCGTGAAAATTACACCGGGTGATTCTTTTTATCAGTACACAAAATTTGCGAATACGTTCTAACTAACTAACTGATCAACTTTTACAAAGAAATTTGGACGAAATATAAAAAAAAATAAGCTTTCCATACAAAATGCATAACTCTATACATTTTTTTCGACCTAAGTTTCTTAGTGAAAGTTGTTCAGTTTCACTAATAAAACGGATAAACAAATTTTGTATATAATAAAAAAAATGTAATGTTTGTGTAAAAAATTATAAAATAGAAAAATGCGCAAATGAAAACAAAAGATATTTATTTCTGACTAGCTTCCGCCCGCGACTCCGTCCGCGCGGATGTCGGTCTTCGCGTGGATGGTTTATTTCTCCATTTTGAACTGGGAAGACGTTTCTCACTTAATTAATATTAGACGATCATGATTCACTCCAGTCCAAACAGCAAATAAGCAGACTTCTGCTTCTGCAACGTTTAGTTGTCCCTGAATTTGGAAAAAATAGTCATGATTCTTATCTATGACAAAAGTGTTATTTTTTTGCATTGTATTTCAAATATTATTTTTTTTTTATTTTTAACCGCATCTTCCGCATTCATGTCTTTTGCCGGAATTAGACATTTAACTTCTACTAGTCCCATTTTCCCTTCTTGATATGGGAGTGTATAAAGTAAATTTTTTTGATATTTCTCGTTATACTTTTAAAAAGTTATTATTGTCATTTTGCTCATTAGGTAAAGTAATTTCGATATCAGTTTTAAGTTTTTTGATACCTGCAATAATAACGTCATAATCGCCTGCACATACTTATCGATTACACCCTGTATACAATCCACCATCCACATTCATAATGTTTTCCTGTCCTCCTCTCCTTTACGCTGTTCACCGATACATTTTAAATGAGTAAATCTGCTACCACTGAAGGATGTTTCATTGTGATCAGCAAATTTTCACCACTGTTGTCGATTATTTGTTTTTCATTTTTAATCAGCAATTGGGAATCATCAGTTTTGTTTTTTGCAGATTGGTGATGTACCCTAACAATACGTCGAAAAGGGAAAGCATCAACGAATTATCGTTTTCGTCCTCTTTTTTTATTCTGTGCGTCTCTGTTACTTGTGTTTGTTTAGTTCTCAACACCCATTGAATTTTCTATATTATTGTGATCTTCCATTACATCTGAGTTTTGATGATGTGATGATAATCCATTCGTTTTAATATTGGTACTTAGAGTTGGTGGACCAAACTAGAAATGGTGGACTAAATTTGTCAGCGCGTCTGTAAGATCAGAATATAAAACCAACATCCAGTATTTAAGTTACAAAATTAATAATCAAACAACATGCCGCTACGTTTAAAATGACTAGAAGAAAAAATTAAAACACCTCGACATATTTGGAATTTTGGAGTAAACAAATCATTTTCCCCGTATGTCCCAAGTTCAAGTTCTCAATACAAGTTTATATTATATTTCATATTTCTCAAACGAAAAATAAACATTTTTGGAACTTCAAAAAAAATTATATTATTATAAGAAAATTTATGAGCTTACTTTAGTTTTAACTAGCGATCCGCCCATGCTTCGCATGGGTGCAATGGCGCGGCCGCGGCGGCCGGCCGGTACCGCCGTAAACGCTACGTCCCGCAATTTTTAAATCTGTAATATCTTCGAAAATATTCACTTAAATCATACGGTGTAAAGGGCCATATAGATCTATATTAAATGAACAATGTATTCAAGGTATTTAATTGGTTAAGGATTAATGCTGTATTGGTTAAAATCGCTTCGAAAATTAGCCATTATTTGTCGTAAAAAGTAAATGACAAAATAAAGTTATTGTGGGTTATCCATAAGAGATAGACATATACCATCGCGGACTTTTCTGTAGACCTTTTCAATGTGTACAATACTTGGTACATTATTTTGATAAAACTCGTAGGGTTCAGCCTGCGTTTGCAATGTAAGCGGAAAAAATGTAATTATTTACGACATCACATTAGAAACCTCAAAAATAACAGTACTTCTCCACTATTTAATGGATGTTATTATACATATAAACCTTCCTCTTGAATCACTCTATCTATTAAAAAAAACCACATCAAAATCCGTTGCGTAGTTTCAAAGATTTAAGCGTACAAAGGGACATAGGGACAGAGAAAGCGACTTTGTTTTATACTATGTAGTGAAGAAACATACATCCCTTTACTGACACCCCGTAAAATAAAGAAATTGTTGCCAATCACCTTTGTAATCTATTTGGTTTCATTAACTTTATGTTCGAAGATAATTTTTTTTCTAGTAGTTACACGCATATTTTTTTCGTTTATTTTCCATATCGAAATCAAATGTTTAAAAATATGAATATTTGCATAAAACTAAGATAAAAATAATCAATTAACAAAAATATTAAATTTAATGAAGTAGAGCAACTTTCACTTCGGTATGAAGGAAAATCGAGCGTAGAGCACACGTCAGAACGCTCCGGCCCAAGGAGCGCGACTGAAGAAATTCGCTAGGATTTTTCCTAATTATTTTAAATATTTTTTTAATATTTAAAGAATTATCAAAATTTAAAAAAAAATTTTTAAAGGATTAATACTCATTGGTCTTCAACCAACTCGAATAAATTAATGGAAAAAATAACTTTTAGCAGTATTTATCAATAGTTTTTTGTAAGGCAAAAAATGGGAAATTTAATGAATTTATAACGTTCTAATTAGGAAAATCATAAGTTTTTCGGCAATTGTATTCAGCAGATTTGAATTACGACTATATAAAGATATTTATGCGCTGATCAAATTGTGTAAATTATAATCGGTTGCAACGTAGTGAGTGCACAAACTTAGCTCGAAATGTCTTTGGGGGAAAGAGACTTATCTTGAAGGCCTGATTAAGGTAACATAAAGTAACTTTATAAATCTGAAAAAATTCACGCGCATTGCGTATATAACACTAATTGATAAACAAGAAAAAAAAATTCAGTTTATCATTTCATTAGCCGGGAAAAAATTGTCAAATAACTTGTTGAAAACGCAATTTTGCTAGACTGCAGCCTTAATGTCACTTTAAAAATCGAAGATCATAGGACGGCGTCGAAACTTATTCACGAAAATGGTTTCATGGGCTACAATAGACCTTAAAGAAGCTTACCTTTTAATGCCAATTGAGCTGGTATTTCGCAAATTTTTCCGTTTTCATTTTATAAATAACAAAGGTAATAGCGTAACTTAAAGAGTTTAAAGCTATGCCCTATGGTCTTTCTATTGCGCTAAGAGTGTTTACTAAATTAATGAAGGAAGTTATAGCATTCTTAAGCCGAGGTTTTAAGTCTGTCATTTACCTCGACGATATTTTATGTACAGGTAAAAATTATACAGAATGCCTAAATAATTTAAAAAAAGACAATAAAACTATTATCTTGTCTAGGCTTTGTAATCAATATTGAAAAAACTTCATTGATTCCAAGTCAAAAATGTAAATTCCTTGGGTTTATATATGATTCATGTAACCTAACTTTCTTTGCCTGATGATAAACGTAATAACATTGCACATTTAGTTAATAAATTTTCAAAATTACCTATTTGCACAATCCGAGAATTTTCACACCTAATGTCTTGGTAGCTTGTCCTGCTATTAAATACGGGTGTCTTTATACTAAGATATTAGAACGTCAAAAATATTTATTTTTAAATCAACATAACAATAATTATGATTCCAAAGTTCAGTTATCAAGTTATATTCGAGGTGAATTAAATTGGTCAATCAACATATATAAAACAAATTTTATGAAATCTCCAAAATTTACATTAGAGATTTTTTCAAATGCCTCAAGGACAGGTTGGGGTGACTTTTGCAATAATAAACGAGTGCATGGTTCATGGAAAGAATGTGAAAAAATCTATCTCATAAATTATTTAGAGCTGCCTTTTTAACTTTAAAAACATTCGCAAATACCTATTCTAATTATGCAATATTATTACGAATTGATAACAAAACTGCTGTTAGTAACATAAATAGAATGGGTGGCATACAATTTCCCCACCTTAACAAACTAACAAAGTAACTGTGGCAATGATGCGAGCATCGAAACATATGGTGGTTCGCGTCTTATATTAATAGTAAAGATAACGTCGACACTGACACAGAGCCAAGAAGAATAAATCCTGATATCGAATGGAGTTTATGCAATGAAACATAATTATCAAAAAATTTGGAAGAACATTAGGTACAATGCTAAATGCAGAAAGTAAGTGTCGTGGCATCCCGACCCTGATGCGTCATGTGTCGACGCATTCACCATAAATTAGAATAATATAAATTTTTACGCATTTCCCCATTTACTTTTATTTTGAGATGTTTACAAAAAATAGTTAATGATGAAGCGTGTGGGATACAAGTTCTTCCGTGGTGGCCTTCGCAGTCATGGTTCCCTCTCGTCAGAGAGCTAATATCATCAAACATTATATATTTGAAAACAGATACGAATCTAACGCATTCTCATCCCAGTCACCTGTCGCGCCCACTGCACTCACATCTTACGCTGGCTGCAGCGAGGCTCTCCGTGAAGCCTTCCTACGGAGATACATCCCATCGGAAGCTATCGAACCATAGAGATCTAGAGAGATGCCAATCGCTTGCGCTGAGTACGAAACCGTGTCTCATAAAAAATTTACGCACACAACTGCAGTAAACAAAATCAAAACAATACTTCGCGTTGTGTGCGTGTCATCACACAAAAATATGAGAGCGACTATTCGTTCGCACACTAGATTGTAAGTGACGTACAGTCGGCCAAGAAAGTGGTGTACCACCCTAAGTTTGAATATCGCTTGCAGATTCATAGGTGATAAAGATTAGTTTCGCTTGCAGATCGATCTGACAACTTCTATTGCTGTCTTTATCTGATTATTGATAACGACTATTACCTCAGAGCAATAAAACCTATAGAGTTCTTATATTGAGACAGAACAATATACATATTTTCTAATCTACTTACTCTTAGTCAATAACAGCATAAGTCAGATTGAGATAGCGATAGAGTATCTGCACTGTCTTCAAACGTAGCGCGCCGGCAGTCAGTTTGTTTTCCAACCAGCTGGTGGGCTCAGTGCGTCAAGTGTTTTTAACGAAATATTTAGAAAATATAAAGTGTATAGTGTTTCTTTTTATTTGTCAGTGTGCTAAAATGACTATTGTATGTTTAGCTACCGGCTATCACTAGTCGAATGGGAGTTTTGGATGAAAACAATGAAAAAATATCTTTCCATCGGTAAGTGATTTTCAGCAAATTGATAAATATTTATGTTTTAACCCTATTTGAAGGTTTTATCAAGCGCTTTTTTATAATTTTATGTTGTAACTGTAACATTTACCCACTTTATGGGGTTGTGGAATACAAAAGAATTAAATAATTTTTGAAAAATGTCACAATATTATCACGTTTGACATTTTGTTTACCACCGTAGTGTTGTAACACATCTAGCGTATATTATCGATTTATGACAAAAAATCTATTTCATATTAACGTTGATTTATTTATTTTGTTTCTTATATCAGATTTATATGTAGTTGTAGCAGGAAAATAAAAAATACCACGTGGTTGTTTTATTTGACTTATCTGTTTAGTTTGTTGTTTATTATTTTCTCTTTTAGATTATTAATAAATTCATTTTGTTTTAGATTTCCAGAGCTAAATAAAAAATGGGTATAAAACATGAGACGAGTAGATTGGACGCCGTCGAAATTTGCTAGATTGTGTTCACTGCATTTCGAGCCTGCGTGTTATCAAGATGGATACTCTAGAAGAATTGTGCAATCTTACGCTTACGTTTTGTTTTGTTCCTGTAGATAATAAATACATTTGTGTGTGAGTGAATTTTTATTTGGAAATATTTTTACACATAAGTTACTTTAAATGTGTAACTATGTGAAAATTAAACGGTTGATTAAATGACAGTTCTCATAGATGAGAAACTACTATTGAAATACATACTTAATATACATGCGTTTTCAAAGAAAAACCCGCATTCGCATAGTTCCCATTCCTGTGGGATTTACGGGATCAAAAGTAATTTTTCCAAATTTCATTGTAATCGGTTTAGTAGTATTCGCGTGAAAGAGTAACAAACATCCATCCTCACAAACTTTCGCTTTATTAGTAGGATGTAAGGAAAATGTTTTCTTTAAGACTGTCCTTTTATGAACTTGTTAAAATGCTGCATGATTCCTTCATGCTGACTGTGCCTTTGTCCTCACTCCTTTAAGTTTATCATCATTTCCATCTTAATTTTAAATTAGTTACATTTCAAGTTTTAAAATTTATTTTATAATATACTAGCTTTCCGCCCGCGTTTTTAAAGAAAATCCCGCACAGTTCCCGTTCACGTGGGATTTCCGGGATATAACCTATCCTATGTGTGTATGTACAAAATTTCATTGTAATCTGTTCAGCAGTGAAAGAGAAAGTTATCCATTCTCGCATAATTTCGCATTTATTATATTCGTAGGATTAAACAAATAATGTATTCAACTGAAATTAATGATTAATTTTGTTTTTTTTTTATTATTTATTATTTCACGAAACCGTAAATGCAAAATGCATTCACGATTTTATCGATTGAAGCACATCCCATCACTATCACCTTCTATCTATCTAAATACGTACCTATAGTAAAAATGGTGCCATGACTATGTTGAAACGTAGCTTGTAGTCTATAGCTATCTCATTCTTTCATACGACGTTTTCTTTAGATAGAGAGAAACAAATATATGTAAATTGTATACGCTCGATACAAGTACTCTATAGGTTTATTGCTCTGAGACTATTACTGTTTGTAACGTGACAGCTGTTCTTAGTTTGAACTTGATGGAACCAATGACGTCGTAAAATCAACGGCGGGGGGCTGTAGATTTTGATGACAAAATTGTATCTACAAATTCAGAATTGTAATCAACAAGTTACATAAAATTGTAAAGGCACAAGGCGAATCCACAAACCTACAATTTCTGTAAACTTGTAATTACAATATCAATAAAAAACAAGCTTAAAATAGATTTATCCTTTTATTAAATTTCTACAATCAATTTTAAAATACTTATAACAAACAAAAACATAGCATATATAGTAATATTTAGAAGATATTGAAAATTTTAAAAAATTAGAAACGGGTGTAACCGCCGTTGGCCTCTGTAACCTCTAAAAGACGAGACCTCATTGAACCAACAAGCCGTGAGCAAATATCGGTTCCCCGCATTTCCTCCCAAATATAATTACAGTGACTAATAAGAGCTTGTTTGGTTCTTTCATTTTGATGCGACCATCGTTGGACCATAAGGCCCCAAAGATTTTCTATCGGGTTGAGGTCCGGCGATCTTGAGGGCCACTGAATTACCCTTACGTCAGTGTGTGAACGAAACCAGGCTCTTACGATCCTCGCATTATGAATTGAACAATTATCTTGAACAAAATTAAATTGTGGCACTTCGTTCTCCGGGTAAACATTACGGACTGTCGGTAGCATTGCATTCTGAAGCACGTCGATATAATTTACAGCCGTCGCTCGAGGAGGTAGAGAACACAATTCTCCTACACCATCCGCACTCATCCAGCCCCAAATATTTACGGAAATTCGACCTGATTCTCTATTTGGGATTACATGATCATCTTTATACCGTGTTGAATTATATCGCCAAAGGTGAAGACGTCCATGCTGACTGGATTTAAACGTTTTTTCATCACAAAACACTGTATTAGACCAATCAAACTCTAAGTGCTCTCTGGCGAAGTTCAGACGAGCAAGTCTGTGAGCATCCGTCAAATATATTTTCTTGGCGTAATGCCTGTGGTGCAACCCCATGTAATGTAGATGATTCCTTATTGTTTGGGCACTCACATCGAACATCTCCGCAAAATGTTTTGTGGGCTTAAAACCATTGATTTCATATTCCCGTCTCATGAATTCTCTATCGTTATTGGAGAGTGCAGGCCGGCGACCACTTCTTCTGTGATCCAACAAACTTCCCTCCTCTCCTTCACGACGAATCCAAAAGCGGACAGAATGCCTCGATATATTCAAATTCCGGGATATCGCACTGATACTGCTTCCCTCATTAAATTGGGCAATTATTTGTGCTCTTTCGGCAATGGTCAAGTTGGCAGGCATTGAGATGATTTTATATGCAGTTGATTAAAAAATAACACGGAAAATATATCGATTTTTTGCATATATTTGACAAAATGTCAATTGTCAGTTTTCTTTTTCAAATAGAATTCGGTTGTCTATTTAAATAGTTTTTATTACTTTTGTTTGGAAACATTTCAATTGCTTTGTAGAAACTAATGTCCTTTTCATTTATACTAAAGGTTAAAATGTCATGTACTTATATGTGACATATGACGTATGAATACTAAATACATAGGTTTACGTCATGATAATGTTGTCTCTTTCAGTAATATCTTTTTATAACGAACCTTGTTGTAATTTTCGATGACCGGGAAACTAAATCAAAACTGGTAAACCACTTTCTTGGCTGACCGTACGTATACAGCACCGCTACAGCTTGTTCTTTTTTTGGGCATATTGCTGCGACACCGGCCCCGCCCCCTAACCATATCTCCCTTTAGTTTCTGTGATCTGTGTATCGAACTAATGTTGGCATCGCTTTCGAGTAACACTAAGAAGCAATATAACGTAACATATCAATTATGGTGGCAGTTTTGTCTAAATTGGAATATTTCCAATTTTGAGAGTACAGTAGCGGCTGTCATATCATTTTTAACAGAAGAGTTTAACAAAGGGGCTTCGTATGGTACTTTAAACTCACACGTCTGCCTATCTTTAATATTAGGAAATAATATCGGGTCAGATGAATGCTTAAATACAATTATTCTTGGGACCCACAATTAGTTTTGAACCATATCTCAAGCTGGTTTCCTAATAGAAACGTAAATTTGGAACAATTGAATAAAAAATTAGTAATTTTATTAGCGCTGTGTACAGCACAGCGCGTGCAGACGTTATCTCTTATAAATATTAATAATATTTATTTCTCGGGCAGTGGAGCAAAATTTTTCATTAAAGACCTCGTAAAAACTTCGGCTCCAGGTAGAGATCAACCTTTTCTTATACTTCCATATTTCAAACAAAATATAAGTATTTGCCCCGCTACTGCACTGTCTGATTATATCTATGTCACAAAACACTTTAGGAAGGATGAGGAAAATAGATTATTACTTACTTTTACAAAACCGAATAAACCTGCCACAACTCAAACAATCAGTTGTTGGATCAAAAATGTGTTATCGAAAAGTAGTGTCAACATTTCAATATTTAATTCACATAGCACAAGACACGCTTCAACTTCTGCTGCCTCTGCTAGTAGTGTATAATATACGTAAAACTGCTGGTTGGACAAAACATTCCAAAACCTTTGCATAAATTATAAACTTAATGTATTTAATGAGAACGAATTTGCATAATCGATTTTACAGAAATAGTATTTAATTATATTTTCGTTAATTTATAAAACAAAATTAATAATATTGATGTTTACGTTTTATTCTAAACTTGCACCCAAAATGGTTCTTACAAAACTTTTATCTCTTAACATCTACATAGTAAATAATATCTGAAGAATGAAGCGATGAAATATAATATATGATCAAACGAACTTCAGAGTGAAGTTCGATCATTATTATATGAATCGCTTCATTCGAAGATATTAACACCCACTACACCCTAACCCAAAGTTTTGTAAGATTACAGACTCTAAAAATAATGAATATCGTTCAAAGCGAGCAAATACTTGTCAGGTCGTAATACCCTCAATTAAAAAAAAAATCTAAAGGCGTGCGTGGTTGCTAGCATTGAAAAAGGGAACTACATAGTAAATAATATCTTCGAATGAAGCGATTCATATAATAATGATCGAACTTCACTCTGAAGTTCGTTTGATCATATATTAAAATTTAAAAACGTATAAATTTAAGGCATGCATGTTGTGATATAATTCCTGTTACGAATTTCCACGCACTGTTTTGCATTTGTATTGAATTTGTCCGTGAAAGTTGGTTTTTGTCGCAGAAATTTTCGCTACAAAGTCATAGAATGCTTGGGACAGCTAGCTTGCGATAAATTTTCGTTTTAGTTGGTAATTCGTTTTAAATAGCGTTTTGTATGCTAAGATGTATGTAGTATACTATTGTTGGAATTTACATTCTTTAGTATTTTATAGCATTTATGTGCAGTATCTGATACTTTTAAAGCGAAATGCTGTTGTTATATTTTTGCAAAGTTTTATTTTGTGGCCGAGTTGTGTAGAATACAAAATGTAATAGAATTTTCCGACACATCAGTTTATCAAACAAAGCACTGTAGAACGTATTTGTGACACAATTTTATCAAACACTGAATGTTTGAATTTTGAACCATGTTCGAGCCTAGTTTCAGCACGCGGCATGAAACCTGAATCCTGAAGAAAAAATCCTGATTTGTGATGAAAATCATGGTAAATGATAATTATTTTATATACGAAGGAGTTTCAGTAAAAACAAAATAATTGTAGTACGTGGGATAAGACAAATAAATATTTTAATAGTTTCCTTTTATATAATATGATGATTGTGTTTATATTTTCTTCTTAAATTACGTAATTTATTCATTTATTTTATACGCATGTTCTGTACAACAATATTTCCACTAATACAATACGAAATATAATAAAAAGACGTTTTATAGCACAAAAATAACCAACGAAATTCAAAGAAAATTGTTGTAATATCAGAATATTTGAACCAAATATTTATTTTGTTTTGGCAACAAAGGCCGACTTTACTAAAACGATCCAATGTGTTTGAAGAAAATTTACTTGAGGTCGGCTTCTAGTTCAGACTTTTTCGGTAAATTTACGGAATTATGATTATTCTGAATTCATAGCATATACCTACTTAATGCACTGCTATGTGATACAGTTTATGCCTATAAATTTATAAATTAATAATCTAGATTAAAAATTTAACAAATGCATAGTTTGAATTCAACGGTTAATTAAGAAAATCTAATTTTAGAATTAATTAATATAATGAACACTTGTTTTGATATAAACTAGCAAAATATGATGCAGTTTCTTTCTGTTAAACCTTTCAGCCTTTTTAAGTGTGTTTTATGATTTCTATGAAAGGTTTTGTCTCTAGCAAATTAGTTTACATAAGCTAACATTGTCATAAGAGAAACTAGGTCGGGTTGTTTGAGCACAATTAAGAAATATGTATAATGTATTTAAGTTTTTTTTCTGTAATCGGGTTTGTCACTTGAGCTACAAGAATGTTTACTATTTTGAAATGCTATAATATAATATGTCTAGAGTGGATGTAAAAGGCTATTATTAAGTACAAATATTAATTATTTCGAAAAGAAATGCAATAAATTGCATACGAATATATTTTGAGTTCAAATCCAAATAATTCGATATTTGTTGATACCGCCTATTTGTATATCGACCTAAGTCGCGATTAAATATTATGTGCAATTTACAAATAAAAAAAGTTTATAGATGTGTAAGACTATATATAACTGTTTTCCACAAAACTGCGTAAAAACCGCAGAACGGTTACACATATAAAAGGAATGAGTACAACCAGAAAAAGGCGGAAGACAATGGGAGTAACAACCTTTCCTCGGAACGACATTCGGAAAACCCTTCTGTAAATACCGTTGCCCTTTCCAAAGTGGCAAACGAATTTGTTGTCCTTTCGCTACCGTATACATCGTCATTAATGGCTGCTGTCATTTGCACTATGTTTACAATTATTGCAACTAAGTATTTATTTGGAGAATTTACTTTGCTACGATTTATTGTCAGCGTGAAACTAACGATGCAAAAATGGAGAAAGAAAGAGATAGTGTAGAATTATTGAACTGAAAACCTTTTCTATAAATGAATATGTTGTTATAATGATGGTGTTAAAAACATTCAATTTGCTTCTTGTGATAAAGTGCAAAATAAAAAGAAATCAATTTAATACTTAAACTACAAAATACAAAAGAAAAGGATCTTTAGAATTTAGCTAAAATCATGATTTCTTTAGCTTATTAGTTATTTGTAATTTGAGAATAAGCCATATGTGGTGTATGTGTTTAAATGAGAGATAGAGTCATATAATACTTTAACATTAATGATAGAAATAGATAAAATTTCCACAATCCTTTTATCAATTGACTAGATTTCCGCCTGCGGCTTCGCCCGTGTTTTAAAAGGAAAACCCGCATAGTTCCCATTCCCGTGGGATTTCCGGGATAAAACCTATCCTATGTGTTAATCCAAGTTACCCTCTATATGTGTGCTAAATTTCATTGTAATCGGTTCAGTAGATTATGCGTGAAAACCATACATACATACATACATACATACATACAAACCTTTCCTCTTTATAATATTAGTATAGAAGTATAGATAAACACTACTTACCGTTCGGTGTGAGCGACAGCATACATATTCTGTTCTCAGTACTTCACTTTTATGAGTTCGAATCCCTTTCACACATCCATAGAACTGTTACGTTGGGCTGACACGTAATTGATCCCTGTGGAGAAAGAATAAATCTATGTAAGGAAATAGTAATAATAATAATCACGAAAATATGATACGTTTAACTGTTTTAGATTTGATGAGATTCTTAAAAAGTATGAAAAATAAGTATTCATTTTTTGAAAATTTCAAGAATATACAAACTGTATTTAATCACTTTTCTTACTTTGATATAAAATAAAATATTATATAAATTAGTTCAAAAATTAGAGCCATTTGACACTCATATAACCGAAAGAATTTTATAATACCTAAGTAGATAATTACTTAGAGAGAAGGCCTAATTAAAATTCCAATGCTAAAAAAACTATTTTTAGTAGTGGTAGAGTTTTTTCGAGCCACTCTGTTCGTCACCCGCCATATTTTTGTAAGATTTTATTTTTTCTTATGTAACCGCCCAGCGCCTATCCAACTGGCCAGTAACATTTTTAATTGAATGCATGTGCAACCTTTTTGGTTGCGGAATAAAGAAAAATATTAAGTTTCAAAACTAATATTCGTAGTTCCCTTGAAACTTATAGTTGAAAGTTCTGGAACGAAAGAAGTTTCAATACAATAACAGTTAATTTAAACTCATTGATTATCTACTTTGAAACCAAAAGATGAAAAGTGGAGTTTTACGTAATTGAGCTACTTCACATAAAATGCTAAAAGCTCTCGTTTTAATATTCAGACATTTTTCTCTTGAGCGATAAGAGGTGATTTACATTCATCAGGATTGAGGACGTTTTCAGGTTATAAGAGTTACGATAGACTTTTAAATTATTCCTTGGAAATAACTAATAAAAACAAATTTTCTTTTTTGACGGATTTATGTAGATTCGTCTTAATTTCCTGGTGTTTATATCGAAAAATAAGTAAAAAAGTTAGATTTTGGCGCCAAAT
Source organism: Colias behrii (assembly GCA_029959065.1). NCBI lineage: Eukaryota > Metazoa > Arthropoda > Insecta > Lepidoptera > Pieridae > Colias > Colias behrii. Next base: position 6,537,910 of record JARWMC010000013.1, read on the forward strand.
AATTTCGTTAACTTTTTCATTCATGTTTAACTTCTAAAAATGAACTGACGATGGAGAAACTACCTGACAATTTTCAGATTATCGTCTTTCACTCATTCATGTTTTTTTTTTATATAATTTTTAAATTAACGTCATACAAGTAGTAACTCTTTCATAAAAATTTACGAACTGCTCATATCACTGTCCTTGTCACATCTCACGCTGCACACACAGGTACAGGAACTGCATTTAAGTCATTCGAAATACATTCTTTCATTATTATTTCAGTATTAATTCCGAATTAACCTTCAGCTATAAGTAATGCTTATAAGTTCAAGTCAACCACTCAACCTAGATAGAAGGCCTTGAATGCTGTTGAGTGATATGAAATACGCTCGATACAACATCTTAAACATTCAGGTAACACTGATTTTAAATTAAAATTGAAAAAGTTCTTAATTTTACTGTAATGCATGCATGAGCTTATATTTGCGCTTGTCAACATTCTCTGCTTTAGATTGAACATGGTTGGAGCGGCTTTAGCTCTGCTTTTGATACTCTGAAATGATATCTAGTCTTAACTCTGAAATGTGTGATTTTTAACCGACTTCAAAAAAAGGAGGAGGTTATCAATTCGGCCGGTATATATTTTTCGGCCGGTAGTTTCTTAACCGATTTACGTGATTCTTTTTTGTTCGATGCGGAATGGTGTCGAATTGGTCCCATAAAAATTTTATTCGGATAGACCCAGTAGTTTTTATTTTATGAGCATTTTTGTCTGTACTCGATGACTTAATTGAAATGTAGCAAGTAACTTTGATTCACTTCCCGGTAACCGATTGAGCTGAAATTTTGTATACGTATGTAAATTGGATAGCGATGAAACATTATCATGACATAGAGCTGATTTGATGATGGAATCGGAAGGTGGCCATAGTAACTCAGTAATATATTGACTCAACTTTATCGAGATTGGGCTCGTTTGATTCGTGTTGAAAAATACACTAAAAAGTATTAAATAAAAATAACTGCGTTAAAAACAACCGACTTCAAAAACGGAAAAGTAATAAATAAAAAATACTTGATATTATTAATTACTACATATTATTTAGATGTGCTATATTTTATTAAATAGGTTTGAAGTCGGTGCCAAAAACTAAACGCAGTTATTTTTATTTTACATTATTATCTTAAATTGTTATTTCACCTAATTTATTAACTTAACTAAACAATACGACACTTTTTCGTAAGTAAATATACTTTAAAAACACAAATCTTTATATTATCCCCGGTAATCGTTATATCACAAAATTTTAATCACCACAAAGTTATTTCAGAAAAATATTTCACCAAAATTTCAAGTCTGTTAAAGGTTACCTCGCTAAATTTGGTAGTGAAGTTTGTAACGTCGATGAAAATGAAAATAGAGTAGCCCATGCAATGCCGGAACAATCAATCAATATACGTAATCCATACTAATATTATAAATGCGAAAGTAACTCTGTCAGTCTGTCTGTTACTCAATCACGCCTAAACTACTGAACCAATTTTCATGAAATTTGGTATGGAGATATTTTGATACCCGAGAAAGGACATAAGCTACTTTTTAGCCCGGGATAATAACGCAATCCCGGAAATCCCACGGGAACGGGAACTATGCGGGTTTTTCTTTGACTGCGCGGGCGAAGCCGCGGGCGGAAACCTAGTAATTAATAAAGTAAGGCTACCTGTCTTTCAAATGTAAACAGTCAGCACATTATTTATGCATCCATGCTTTGTGCTTGATGTCACAAATAATACCGTTCTTGGTAATATAGACGGTCATATCAATATTGTCGACAGAATACAAATGTAAATTGTTGTGTAAATTTCGATTTGAAATGTTTATTTCTTGGTTGGCAACCCTTTATTATTATATTACGTCTGTATATATATATAGTAGTTAGGAGGATATTTAAAGTATTGAGGTTCATTACACAACGTGTTTACATTTTACAACCCATTTTTGAATATAGTTTTCAATACGACGTCTTTTATTTTTACTAGGATTTTGAACTCGGATAAACGAGGTTCAGAGTTCAGACACAACTTTATACTAAATTTTTAAAACATTCAAGTACTCAAGTACTAAAATGGCGAAAATATATTGATACAATTCCAATAAGTGAATTGGGATACAGATGTTTTTACACGTATTTTAGTGATCGAATTTTCTTTACGGACAAGTGGGTTATCAACCTTCTGTGACTAATCTGAAGTACAGAGTCTTCTCGTAGAATTGTCTAGATTAAATCAAGAACATCCAGAGTATGGATTATCATTAATGCATACGTAGTGCATTGAGATATTTTATACTATTTAATTACAAGCGATGCTCATCTATTTTGACTCCTGAATATTACAAACGCCAAAGTTTGTGAGGATGGATGTTTTTTACTCTATCACACAAATACCTACTACATAATGAACCGATAACAATGAAATTTGGTATGTATAGGTAGCTGAAGACCCAGAATAAGAGAATAAGAATCTCACTGACAGGAACGAGAACTATATGCGGGTTTTTCTTTGAAAACGCATCAGGCGAAGCCGCAGGCGGAAATCTAGTAAGAAAATAAAAAGGTGAAGGGCGTGAAATCAGGAACAGACATTTGTATGGCCACGGTTGACCCGTCATAACAAACACAGCTTTCATACAGGTCAGTTTTATTTTTCCACAAGTATCATTTAAATAATAAACAACACAAAATGTTTTATTTACATTGAAATTCATACATATTTTTATAAACGCTGTTGGACAAACAAGTCGCACAGATAATGCTTTAAATAAACTTTTGTGTTTATTTTTCTGTTTAAACCCTAACCGCATTCGTGGGTCAAATTAAGTCCGAGTGTAACCAAAGCGGTTTTATTTTAAAACGAAATTACACCCTCATATGCTGCTCTAAACTTTTTGTTTAGGGATCGTTCCCATTTATGCTTGCTTTTCTCACTTATTTGTTTATATTAGATTTTCTGGAATATCACTAAAATATTCGATAAGCTAGTACTATTAGTCATATGGCCATACCATGGCCATACCTCAAGAAAAAGTGACATACGAACAATAATATGTTTCTTTCTTTGTATTGCTGAAAAAGTACATCTTATCCAGTTTTATGCTCTAATAAAATGGTGTAAGAAAACGATTTCTATTTTATTCGTTGTTTATATTAATTTTTAAAGCAATCGATTGAGACTAACGGTTAATCAAGCTGTCTGCAACGAAATTCTTTAAATAAAAATAAGATTTTTACTTTCTGAATACATTAGCATTTCATTTAAGAACCAGACCCTCCATGCGAATATTTTAATAATAACCATGTTAAAATCCATGGGAATTAAACTGAAATCTATAATGATTTTATATGTAGGGATCTTAAATAAATAAAATAAAATAAATAAAACATCTGTAGGTATATAAACTAACTTATGCGGCATCTATATTATGTCGAATAATTTTATATATAAAAAAATACCACATAATGTAGATGCCAATTCATATATTTTTAACTTCATACTGAAAAAAATATCAAAACGTTTTTGCAGTAATAAAAAGATATGAAAATACTTCAGAGAATGCAGCCTCTAATTAGTGTGATGTTAATTAGTTTAAACATTTTCATTTTAAAGTAATTTTCTTTAAATGCCGTTTATTAACAGCATCATATACAGTTAATTATAAGCATATTTTAGTTGTTTCAAAACATACCTACCATATACTCGTAAGAGGATCGAATTCGTGTAAAAAAACAATTATTTTATGAAAATGTTTAATTATTATTAGCAGTTCAATTATAATTAAGCTTTATTAACTACGATTGATACACACAAAATTAACTCAATTTATGGTTTTATTTTGTTACACTCTACAAAGCCGTCTGTTTTATAATAGTTGTAGCATCGAAGCTACACTTAATATTATAAAGCTGAAAAGTTTTTTTGTTTGTTTGTTTGAACGCGCTAATCTCAGGAACTACTGGACCGATTTGAAAAATTGTTTCGGTGTTAGAAAGCCCATTTATCGAAGAAGGCTATAGGCTATATATCTTCCCGCTAAGACCAACAGGAGCGGAGCAATGCGGGTGAAACCGCGGGGAGCAGCTAGTTTAAATATAAAAATGCAAACTATATTTCTTCTTTTCCCTATGAATGAACTATAGTGTTTTATTTATTAACATTAATCGTAAGTATAATAAAAAAAAAAAACAAATGAAATATCTGCATTCAACTCATACTCGAATGTAAATGTCGCACATCAAATATTATCTCCAAAGATTCTATGAATGCTTTATGTGCTCGTCTCCAGTCAAGACACGAATATTATAACATTTTTCACACATATAAGCTCGTAAAACACGCTAGGTACATCTGTTCCACTCAAAGTTTTATGGCATCTCCGAGTACACCATTACAGTACAGGATTACAATCACACGCAATATTGCAATTATAAAATGATTCCAAACGCTATCAGTGTTTATAGACCCATAGTAAAAACGTATCGAATGAAACACCAGTATAATATTATTATATCATAAGATTTTGTTTTTGGTACGTTATTATCCTTACATTAATTAAACTTAATAGACATAGAAAAACATTTATTAAAAAAAAAACCGGCCAAGTGCGAGTCGGACTCGCGCACCGAGGGTTCCGTACAAACCTGCAAGGTTTACAAAGTTCTGCAAAGTTCTGCAAGGTTTCTGTTACCTGTGCTGTAAGCTATTGCTTCTTACCAAATTTCGAGATTCTATGTCAACGGGAAGTGGTCTTTAGGTTTTAATTCCCTTGCGTGTAGTTGCGAGTTTCAAAATATGCGGTATCAATGGTTGTACTTTTGCGTTTTGCGTTTTTGCGTTCACTTAGAATTTTTTTTTTTTTTTCACGGGTTAAAGGCAATTAGATCTAAGTATTTGATATGAATTTCAACTTGATAGCTCTACGCGTTCATGAGGAAAAAAGTAATAAGTTTATATTTATTAAAAAATAAATATATATTTTGTAATGTAACTAAAAATTTAAGGTTTTCGGAATTTTTCCTTTATGTGTGCTATAAAACGTTGCTTCATGCCAAATTTCAAGATTCTAGGTCGACTGGAAGTACCCTTTAGGTTTTGATTCCCTTGCGAGTACTTGCGAGTTTCAAAATATGCAGCTTAAATTGCTTTTTCTTTTGATTGCGTTGACATAGAAGTTTGATTTTGTTACAGCTTAAAGGTATTATAGACCTGAGTATTTGGTATGAATTTCAATTTAATACCTCTACGCGTTTATGAGGAAATGGGTAGTAAGTTTAAAATTATTAAAAAAAAATATATTATGTGATGTAACTAAAAATTTATGGTTTTCGTAATTTTTCCTTTATCTATGCTATAAGACGTTGCTTCGTACCAAATTTCAAGATTCTGAGTTCACGGGAAGCACCCTGTAGGTTTTGATTCCCTTGCAAGTGTCGAAAATTTGCGGCATAAACGGCTGTATCTTTTGATTGCGTTGGCTTAGAAGTTTGATTTTTTCACAGCTTCAAGGGACAGTAGACCTGAGTAATTGATATAAATTTCAGCTTCATACCTCCACGCGTTCCTGAGAAAAAGGGTCTTGACAGACGGACGGACGGACGGACAGACGGACAACAAAGTTCCGTTTTTTCCTTTTGAGGTACGGAACCCTAAAAATAACACATAATTATTACAACTGACAATCATATATAATAGGTAGGTAATAGATGTATAAAATTATTTACAACTAGGTTTCCGCCCGCGGCTTCGCCCGCGCAGTCAAAGAAAAACCCGCATAGTTCCCGTTCCCGTGGGATTTCCGTGATTGCGTCATTTTCCCGGGATAAAAAGTAGCCTATGCCCTTTCTCGGGTATCAAAATATCTCCATACCAAATTTCATGAAAATTGGTTCAGTAGTTTAGGCGTGATTGAGTAACAGACAGACAGACAGAGTTACTTTCGCATTTATAATATTAGTATGGATAATTATTACTTGAAAAAAAATATTACAAGATTATAATAATGAATTAATTCAGGAAACATTGTTCCATCGGTTCGTAGCTCTATAAATATTAACAACCCGAATCCTTGTTACATGTTTTACAGACAGACCAGTAAAATCTTTACCTACCTTTATAATAGTGGCGCCGAATGCTTTACTTACGTAGACCTAACCTAAGTCGTGTACATTACCAAACATTAATCCCAAATTCTATCCGTCCTTTTGTAAGGCTAATTGATGTAGGTCCTGTTCGCATAATAGGCGAAACCGCTAAGTGGTTTGTAATGATATTTATTGTCAAGATACTTTCCGCAACACTGATAAAGAGTACATTTTTCGCACACGGCTAATGTAGGCGTTTATTATGTATCAGGGTGCTTTTCCACCAGAGATGTGCGAGGATGCGAAGCGAGAGATTAGTTTGTAAAGAACCTATAGTATCGCTTCAAACGCTAAATTAAGCGATGTGATTGGTACACACAGAGCGAGCAGCCTCGCGAAGCAATTGCTGCGCGAAGCAGCTCGGTCAGTTGGAACGTGGCCTGGCCTAGGAAATCCTGTGTCTATTATGACGATTAATTGCATAAGATAAATACTAAGATATATTTATTTACGTTCTAATAAAACAAATCTATCATTACCGGTAAAGCGTGCATAATCGTCGAAAGCAAATATAGTTTAATCCACTTCCGAAGCCATTAAGCCTCAGCTTGTATTACTCGGCCAATATAAACTTTACTACCTATTTAAGTGTCGTTAAATACTACGCAGCTATAAACTATGCTCTAGTAAAGCCCACGAGGACTACATAAAAATGTGGTTAGTTTTTATTAGGGCAAAATAAAGAGGTTTCTACACAATCATCTATTTTTGGGTCGCGGCGCACATATTCTCCGAATTGCTACACATTGGGAACAAACAATAGCATGAAAAAGAGAAATATGAAAGCAATATTACAATATTAAAGTATGGATTTATGTTTTTTCGATATTCATTTCAATTGATCTGGAGTTTAGTTTTTTATTGTATAATGATATGATAGAATTAATTGGTCTCCAAGCGGTATTGTATCGTGTTCCATTAATATTTGTTTATAACGCTAATAAAATAGGTAACTACATTGTTTAAAGAATAATTTCAATATCTATCCTTATGTAGGTATATCTATTTCATTGTTATCTTCAATTTTAAAAAATCAATTAAAATAGCCTCTTGATCGGAATGAAAGTTCGTTTCCACAACATCCTTAACTGATAAAGTGGCTTGAAATGCACCCTTTTCCTCTCAATATGTTATCAAACCAATATCTTAATTAAAATCGTTCAATACCAGTTTCAGTACATGAAAGCACAGTCTATATATGTATAAACTGATTGCACTAAAACCACAGACCACATATTAAACTAGAGAGAGTAATTTCGTCAATTTCAATGAAAACCGTCTACGAGGCCTGTAATTGAATGTTATCTACATTTAATGCTTAATATGTATTATAAAGCGGATGGATTGTGTTTATTAGTTTGAAATTGATACACTCAAAATTTGCTTGATTAATTATTAAAACTTGTTGAAATCTCAATAATTTTCTATATCTACATGCTGTGGGTTCAAAATGAAAATATTGAACCTACAGCAATAGAAAATTATCTACAAATGCGAAATAGCGAATTGCGAGTATGGAGCTTATATGGAGTAAGTAAGCAGTGTAAAGGGAAAATCAATTAAAATAAGTAAATTGTAATAATAACCACCTAAGTTCGTATAATATACGTAACTGCTGTTTTGTCAAAGGTATGCATATTCAAGCTTGTCGTCAAAACTACATGAGTCGGAACTGAATAAGACAGCAACTAATCTTTTACCATTTGCCTGAACACGCAGTCAAGTGGATTATGCAATAGCATTGTTCTATTGCGAGCTTTGCGCATAATTTCTGAACGGAAACTGACACGGTCGTTAGTTTATCTAGTAATCTATGGTCTGTAAACGAAACAGTTCATAGATGTGATTTAAACTACAGTTTATTAAGGATAGGCACTTAAATTGAGTTACTGTTTATTTTTCGATAACTGACAGACTGAAGTTCAAGCTTTATAGACTAAATATTAGATAATGAAGATAGTCTAGTGCTGCATCAATATCGATAGTGCTCATTTAACCTTAAAGTCAACAAACTGACAACCCAGTAAGCTTTCAAAATTATTTAAAGTCATAAAATTTGGCTCAAATCTTATGCGGTTTGGCATTGTCTAAATTTAAGTTAGCTGCATTTCCTGGTTATTGTTCTTCATAACTTCATAAGTCTTGGCCTATTTTATTTTTTGTAACTGTAAATAAATTGATTTGGGAAAAAGCCATCTTAAATGTACCTACACAATATTCTATTTTATCTGTGTCCCTCTTTTTTTCATTCTTCGAATCATTTTATTCTTTTATTTTAATTATTCATTAAGGTAAGCAATAAGTGTCTCAATTTAACCTAAAAATGTTTATTTCTTCTATTATACAATTTATATCACACAGAATTGGTTAACATTTCGCAGTAATTTAAACTTAGCCCAAAACCAGTGTCGCAGCGAAATTATTAACAACGAGTGAAGATAACAAAATATAATATTGTTACCGAAACTTTTCTCTTGTACAATATAAGCTTCAAACTAAGACACAATTTATACAACAGGTGCGTGTAACTTGGATCCGAAATATTAAATTCACTTTGCCTTAACATTGAGTGTAGAGACAAATACATTTTCATTCTTATAAGTAAGTCATTTTTTGTACCAAATACATAGTTTATTAAAATAAATAATATTATTTTGAAGTGAAACTACTTTAGGCGGGTTGAGAGTATAATTTCAAGGTCGCGTCACGGCAATATCGTCACGTCATGGAGTAGGTAACGCGACAACTTTGGTATCTTTGAATCTTATTTTATTATAATAATATATTATTATTTTAAAGGGTAATGCTTTTTTACAAAATTAAAATACCTACACTAATTATTATTTATATCGATGTCATTAATAACAAAAAATACCTTTAAATTAAAATGTACATATCCGTTATACATGTTTCTCATGGATATCAAATAATAAATGTTCCCAGAAATACGTTCATGTTGCTATTTATTTTGCTTTCATTTGCGATTAAGCGATTCTTCGAATAGGAACATAATTTAACTGTTCAAAATTAACAAAACACTTTGAAATGTGCTAAATGTAACAATAATACAAATTTCCTGGAATAATTAAATAAAAACATTCGTTAAAGAAAGGGTTGATATACTACGGCACTAAATTTAATAACTTAAAAAAAATAAAGAAAATTATTTTAGAATAAATTCAGACAAACTTACACAAATGGTATCAGGGGTGTTTTTTGACCCCAGCAGTGTACGTACCTCGGCTCCTTGTAACAGAAAAGTAACACTTGTATGTCATCCGTCTCACGCCCGAGATGTTATGAGATTACCTAGATGAACAAGAGTATAAGTTATAACACTAAAAAGTTATGACCAAAATTTCGTTGCACTGGGGTGATTTTTGACCCCCGATACCAGCTTAACCAGGGTTAACAGTAAAAAAATATTAACAAAATTTTATGGCCTTGAAATTATTGATGTAAATAAAATATACTTTACAATAATAGATCAAATAAAAATTGAACCTAATTCTTTGTCATGCTTATAAATCGTAAAATAAAAAAGTATGATGACTTAACATAGGCAACTACATTTTTAACATTTAATTATGAAATATTCTACTTGTACATCCTAGTAGTGTTATAATTTTGAAAGTATAACCTAACCTAACATAAAAGTGAGATTATAGTTGATTGGAAAATTCACAAGCCTCTGAAAATTTGCAACATTGGCTGTGTGTAGAATAAAGTTTTTAAGTTTTTAATCATCGTTGAAAACTAGTTTGAACTTATATGAATTTTCAGTTACCTTTAAAACGACTATTAATTAAAGTATTGAAATCGATGATAGTACACCTACTTCATAATTCCTACAGAATTATCCTGAAACAAAATAGTATTAATTTTTTTTTTTGAAAATTCAAAATTATTCCAGTTTCCAAAAAGTGAATTTACATTTCAAAATAATATTTTATGACATAAATTTGTCTATATGAGCAGTCGACGCATTTTTTTAGTTATAGAAAAGAGTCATACCTACTTGCTATATTATTTTATTGAGAAAAACCGAGCTAATAGAATATATTTCTTGTAAAACATTTCCAATGGGAGTATATAATTAATGTACTTTAACAAACACGCGAAATTGTATGCTAATATATTCCGCTGCAACTCACGAATTTCCGATGCCATTTACAACTCCATTGTATTTATCGTTTCAAATGTGTATAAATTAATGTTATTTTAATTAAATAGCTTGATTTTAATTTAATGCATTAACGTGTAAATTGTTATAATTTTATCAAACACGCACTGAAGGAATTCCACATTTCACACGTAAAAGTTAAAAACTAATTTAAACGATCTATTCATTTCAATTACAACAGATAGTAATCGAATGTGTCAACAACAGCGCTAAGCATCGAAAACTAAACCATTTTTTGTATAAATATATTTTCACTGAGGATTTTAAATTTTCACGAGAGGAAATTCGTACGGTCATAGCTCATAAGTGTTGCTTTTAAAAACGTATTTATTTTAATAGATATATTCAGTTTAAGAAACAACTTTCTTTGAGGCAATGTTTAAAAATACTTGCCGTAATTATGAGCAAAGAGTCTATGTACCTATTATCGCAGCAGCAGTCACAAAGGTAACATAAAACGTTAAGACCCTGAGACGCAACCCTCTGTAACAGCTGTAGATTAATGAATAACTTATAAAGCAGTAATAAAATAACTTTCTTAATCTCAGTTTTGAAATTGCACTTATTAATTTTGGAGAACCTTTTGAACTTGGTTTGTAACAGACTATCTTCGTATGATCTTACTTTGTCATAGATTTTATAATAAGTTAGGTACGTTTTTAAAAATAACTATTATATAATTAGCTTTGTGACTTAACTACCTCTTCTTATATGTAAAATACTGCAATTTTCTGAAAGCCACAGTTGTCCCGTGGTATATTAAAGGGTAGTTTTTTTTACAGACATTCCATATGATTCCCTTTCCATAATAATTACTTAAAGTACTTTTACTTACAACATTTACAAGGCCATCGACATTTGACTCAATGAAGTTTTAGGAAAAAGATCCAACGGTACGATTATTTTAACATATCATACATATTATATTATAATTTATATAATATAATTGTTACATTTTAGATATATTAGTTACGAACGGAACGGGAATTTATCTTGTATGGTTTTAACGGTATGTATGCCGTTTCGGGTCAATGACCTCTCGTATCGAATACAAGTAAATATAAATATCGATAAATCAGCACCTGTAGTCTCGACACATCAGTCGACATCGATCTCGACCGAAATCGGTCGGTAACTAACGATTTTCAGTAACTATAGTATGGACCTAAAAAATTTAGTGTTGTTTTTCCAAGAAATTTACCTTGATATTATGGAATATATAGTAAATTAAAATTAGTAACATAAATTTTTCGCATTATTACAAATACAATTGCATATGAAAAAGGCACATGTTATGCACAAAAAACATGGCAGTTAATTTAATTTTAAACAAATTCGATATTTTTTTATATCAATCGTTTAATTAATGTTCTATTTATTAGATATTCATGGAATCCAAAATTCCATGTATGGCAATCTCCTTATTTACTTTTTTGACATTTGACATCAATCAATCAAAATAATATTTCTATCAAAATAAATATAAATTTTGTGTTTTCAAGAGGATAATTTTTAATTATGTTCTTAAAAATCCTATAAATCTATGGGATAACAAATATCCTAAGAAAATATCAATCTGCGTTATGTTTTTATATAGTTATAAAGCTAAGTTTTAGTTTAGTAATATTTTGTTATTTGTGAAGTGCAATAAAATTCTAATCAAAAGACTCTAAAAGCTCTACAAGATAATTCTGCTCAATTCGAAGCCTTTCGAGAAATCTTTAAGACATTATAGAAACAGACGGAACTAAACCTAAAGACGGAACGGATAATTTGTATCACTTGTATTTTTAGCTTGTATTATTACATATAATATATTATGTGCATCATTGTATATTTTATTACAGTTAATAAGCAAAGGATGAATATATGCAATTGATTTAGCGGTTCACGGCTAATTATTTATGTGTTAAATATAAATATTTATCTATAAATTTTATAATTTACAGATGAACAAGTTACTAGAATTATGTTGATGAGAGATGATGGTTTTGAGCCAAATTTTCAACTACGCTATTATAAACTGTTAAATTAAATTTTTCTAATAATTTTTTTTCTTAATTCGATCGTTTTTTATTTGTATTCATCTGTATAATTTTATTATCCTAGAAGTTCAGAAAGAAATTAATCGAATATGAATGCAATAATTTAGGCTGAATAAATGCAGACAGTACACTACATATTTTAATATTTATTTAATATAATATAAGAGGCTTCTTAACATTTTCAATAAAATTTTGAAACCATCTTAAAAATAAAACATTATTTGTTTATTTTATTTTAATTGCAATGCAATAACATTAAATAAGAGAAAACAATATTGCGTTAAATCATGTAGCATCGGAAGTGTGAAATATCTTTTTATTATAAAATTATAATAATCTATAATTTTTCCGACATTATCAACCGTATCTACAAACCCACACAAACCCACACAAACCGTAAGGCCCTTCTCCCATTACGATACTTCTAGAATACGATACTCGAGTAGAATACTAGTTAGATATTTGCTCGCTACCCGATGCTCGCATATTATGCGACTGAAAAATGACTAAATTCATCATTATTGTGCCTCGTTTTTGTAGACGGACGCTATGTCGAGCGATTCCAGTGACGACGTAAAAGTAGGAAGTAGGTACTGGATTCATCCATATATTGAGAGAAACATAAATTGTAGAGTTTTTATAGCCGCACGAGAACTGCAACATGATGATAAGAATTTTTTATCTTTCTACCGAAGAGATACGCGCGAAACACGACGCAAAAGCGACCAACTATACTAGTCGCGGACGTGTAGGATACCGGTAGCGTAATGGGAGAAGGGCCTTCGAAATCTTGTCGAGATCAAACGTCGGTATCATAACGATTGACAATGTCAAAGAATAATTTGTTTTGACAATATTCGAATGTGTTGCAAAGAAATGATTTTCCAAATCCATGAAATCTATATTTTATTTATTTTTCATATATCTACGGAATTGAAATAATGATGTTATTAATTTAGATAAAAATGCATTACTACAAGGCTATTATTATATAAATATTTTGACGCATTACGGAAAGTTTTGTGAAGAATAAAAATTATAAACAAATATGTATCCATTGTATACTTCCATCAAATTAGGGAGAGGTATTAAGCGACATCATTTTCATTGCTGACGGGACTATAAATTAGTTGTCGATAATTACCGACTAATGTGTCGAAACTACGCCTACGGTTTACGCAATTGACGTTTGTGTTAAATTTATTGCGTTGATTTATCACTATGTATGACTAATGACTATATTGTATGACACCTATCTGATGACGTTACTGTATTATTTATTTAGTACAGTATCAACAGAGTTTAACTACAGTACCTTCCTTTTCTATAAAGTATTAGTTGCAGATGTATTTATTTTAATCAAGTCTAATCGGTATGAAAAATTATGGAAGAAAATTTTATTTTTCTCACCAATAGAAATAATTTGACATTTGACAAAGCCTTGATTAAATTGCTGATAAATTTTGAGACAGCTGTAATTGTCTAAGTTTTATTTAATAAGAAATTAGATACGATGCGAAATTTTTTTTTTTGTGAAATAAAGTTGATCTTATTCATTAATTTTATTCAAATGGAAAATGATACTTTTAAACTTATTACGGTACTCGTTTATTACGAAGAAATCAAATTATTAAAGCTCGAAATGAACTTTATAACTCATTTTCGGATTATTCACAATCTCCATTTCGATAATACGATTTAAAACGTGAGGAAAATAACTAAAATAAAGTGCTTTCAATGGACACTTAATTGCGATCAGAAATTCATCTAAAATTAAGTTTTGGAGTGAAACTTCTAGGCGCGTTGAGAGTAAAATTTCAAGGTCGCTTCATGGCAATACCGTCACGTCATGGAGTAAGGCGATGACTTTGGTATCTTTGAAACTTGCCAAAGTAGTTTCACTTCTGACACGTGTACTCGGCACACACGCTCTTTTTAATATTGTACTTTTAGGGATTCTTAGAGCCCACTTATTCTACTAATTCACGATACTTTTAAGTTTTAACCAACTTAATTGGACTATCAAGGACATAGTAATACTATATTCATAATGTATGCAATCATATAATTTGTAAGATAATGATCGTAGGGATAACGAAAATTAAATTCGAAAAGGGTAAAATAATAATCTAACAGTGCTCGACTATATCATTCAATTAACTTAAAATGTTTTTCCATTATAAAAATGTACTATTTTGTTGACACAAGAGTGAATACAAACATTTTAAGTATTGTGCCAATACATATGTATTTCGCCACAATTTCAAATAAAAGAAATGAATGAAATGTACACAAATACTATAAATATTCTGTACCAAAAACAATACACTACTAAATAAATACAAAACAATTACAATACTTACTTAAAATAAATGGACAGTTTTACTGTGGTTTTACTAGTATGGAAACAATTTTCTAACACATTTTAATTTTTTCACTATTTCTAATTTTAAACACTTAAATTAGATAAACATATAAATTTATAAACATTTTCATCATTTAGATAAACATTTTAAAAATGTAAAAATTTCACCTTCGTTAATTCTACATCTATTTATTTGAATAATATCTATTACGTATTTCAAATTTTCAACCTTTTTCTTTTTTTTACTTTAGTATTTTTTTTTATTATTTAAAAGTAAAAAATAAACTATAATAAATTATTATTTATTTAATTTTAAAATTATTTTGTTTTAAAACAAATGAAAATATAACATTCTATACAATCAAGTTATAATTATTAATTTGTATTTTTTGGTATACCGGTTCCATAAAAGTCGTAGTAAAAAAGTGACATATAGAAACGTCAAAACGAACATTGGCATAAAAGAAACCCGCGAAAAAAAAAAAAGAAAAACGAAAAGTCGCGCCATCACAAAATAATATCAAAGATGGTGTCGAGTGAACCAACCAGTGCTACGTCGTAGATGGACGTAGCTGCGCGTCGCGTTCGGGAACCGCTCCGCTCGAAAGAGAATACGAAATACAAACTCTTCAGATTATAACTTTTTAATTTTCGAACGTTTAGTTGTTTCTTTTTTATCACATTCCAAACTTAAAAATTAAGAATGTGGCATTGTACATGGATATAAAGAGTTGGATATAAAGTTAGTTGTTGTAGAAAAGTTATTTAATATTTTGTAAAATGAGTGTCGAGTTCATAAATTTATTCAAGACGGAAATTGAAAATGAACGAAATCAAAAAGGTAATTTATATTACTTATTGTAATTTATGTACTCGTGGATCTAAATGTATTTAATATTTTGTATATATTATTTGCTTGCGTGTACCGCCGCAATTTCATAAAATATTTAACAATGGTATTCAATAGGTTATATTGAAACACATATCCACACGATGTGTATGTTATGTTTTTATTTATATAAGGACTTCCCAGTAATATGTAAATTTATATATTCAATTTTATCCAATAATCAAGACATCAACTAAATATAAGATACAACATGATAATTATTGTACACCTAGAAACCAATAAATAAATTTCGAGCTCAATAATAATTATAGTTAAAAATACATATCAAATACGTAACTCAATTAAAACTTTTCACTACGTGTACTTAAATATTAAACCATGTGCTTTGAAGAATATTCGATACTTAATTACGAGAATGCCCCGAAAGTATGGATGTATCGACTGAAATGATTTTTGTAGTCACGCGATGACCTTTGTAACGTAGGATATATGTATGGTAATGTCTCAAATGTGTATTGACTGAATTTTAAATGTTCTAAATTGCTTGTGTAATGGATTTGCTTTAGACTGTGGCTAACACTTATTGTATGGAATATGTAACAGAAAAGTTGTAGTATAAAAACAAAAATGAAGTATCTGTGTATCTGAAGGCAAAAATAAAGGGTTTAATTTAGAAATGCAAGCAATTATTAAGAATATTGTTTCTGCATTATTTTGCTATAAATAATTTCCAAACGAATGATTGGCCTTTTTATCAATTTTACTGTAAATTAGATTTAAAAAAGATATATCTTTTGGTTAACTACAATTATTTTTTATATTATCATTTAACTTAAACAAAATCTTAATCACCACCCAGTTTTATTACATTGAAAAAGTTTGGATAACTAGTAATCCCTCCTAATTTTGAACAAGAAAAAACTAACTTCGTCGTAAGTTTAATCTGTTACAAGAGTTTAGGAATAAAACTTTTCAACATCCTGTATTAGTATTCACTTACGTCATTTGTGGAAGCTGGATTTGGTGGAACATAATATTTTAAGACCTATAATATGTAACAGGGACAGTATAATATGTACTGACATGTATTTTATCAATTTATTCCTTCGCTTATAAAAAGTTTTGATTTATCTATACTTAATATTATAAAGCTGAAGAGTTTGTTTGTTTGTTTGAACGCGCTAATCTCAGGAACTACTGGTCCGATTTGAAAAATTCTTTGGGTGTTAGATAGCCCATTAATCGAGGAAGGCTATAGACTATATATCATCACGCTAAGATCAACAGGAGCTGAGCCACGTGGGTGAAACCGCGGAGCGCAGCTAGTTTCTTATTTAAAATTTCGTAAAGAAATACCTATTCTGTAGAAATATTTTAAGCTTAGCTTAGATTCCGCGCTATAAAGAAGTCGTTCTGTCGCCAACATCAGAGTTGATTAATTTTTGTAACAGTTGCTAAATAATCCCACGCAACCTTAAATTCCTTGAAGTTCTATAATACCTGAATTCTTATGACACAAAAATCCTCAGAATTGGTACCGTTAGTAATTTTAAGGGTCGTTCTTTCACAAAGGTTATGAAAAGGTGAGGTTTTATCCATAAAGCAAAAAGATAATGTACCTATCTGTTAATGTAAATTTAATGAGAGAGCTCATTAATAATAATTTCAGTAACTAATCCCTTAATTAAAAACATGAATAAGGTCTAAGACGATTGTTTCCGAATTTTGTACTGGATATTTTTTACTAAAAATGCTAGGTGTACCTATAGGTAAATATACATTTTTTTAAATGAATATTTTGTTATTATTTTATTAATATTCGTAATTAACTATTAATTAAAAGAGTAATTTCACGTAAAACCTAACACTAAGTATTTCTATTCACTCTTTTGAATGCTTTTAAATTTTAATACTTCAGAACTCTCAAAATGTTTCAATCCTTTAAAATTTTAAATTGTTGTTACTATTTAGGTACTAAACTTTTTAGAAGTAGGTACTACATGACCTGTGTATTTTTATAAAGAACTAACAAAATTGCTCGACTTAATGCTCCTATGCTCCGATAAACTTGTTCATTATAAAATTAGATATAGGTCTTTGATAATACTTAAAGTATTAAGTATTGCGCGTGCTGTGACATATCATTCATAATAATAATTACGGAACTACCAAAGAATAATCATTAATCATCACAGCATCACTCGGGATTTTTGTAAGAATAAGGGAACCAGATTTTGGAAAATTTACATATTGTAATATGATTTTTTTGTCCTCTCCTGTAACCCATAAAATCTAAATACAGCAATTTATGTTATAAAATCGTTTTGGCTCACTGAAAATATACCAAAAATTTATTTAAAAGAAAAGTTAAAATAAAAAATTGATCGCACATGTTCTATGTGTAGTGTGTACAAATCAGTAGATACACCGAACAAATATTTTATTCAAATCGATCGATAAGCCTTCGTTCGGAACCATTGATTTTGCTGTCTGTTTATTTGATGTTCGCTTGTGACAGGTTTCAATGAAAGTTACATGTATATTGTATATCATTATTTAATATGGCCGTTTTATCAAATACATACATGCTTTATGCATTTAGTTTCTGTCTATTTAGTATTTATACAGCGTGTTTAGAAATTACTGCTCATTACATAGCCATTTTTTTTCTTAGCCATTGTCATTAGTATCGTGTTAACGCTTTCTTTTTCGAGAAATGAGGTAATTATTATTTAAAAAAAATCTTGAGCTTTTTGTATTGACAACTTACTACACGTATGTAGTAAGTACGTACTTGACAATTTGAAATTTTACGTATGGGGTAAAATGAGGATGGATATTCTAATATCTTTCTAATGTAAAATCTTTTTAATATATTATACGTGCATGTATTGTTTTATCATAAGAATTGATCGCATAAGTGTAAAGTTTATTCGAAATTAACCTCCGCTATTGTGTCATGTTAACTAAATTATATGGACGATAACGTTGGCATATAGTAATAACGCTCTTGCATGGTATACGCGACAGTTAATTTTATCGTAAATTACACTTATGAGAAAATATTCAGATTAAATGTACTGAAAAGGAAACGTACGAGAGAGATATAAATGAAGAAGTTAAAAATATTGTAAAATGGTTAGAAGACAACAATCTTAAAATTAACTTATTAAAAACAAAAATAATTCAATTTTATACAAAGAATTGCTCCAAAATAAACCTAAATTTAAAGTGTGATAACCAAGTTATAGAACAAGTAGATCATCATAAATTCTTGGGTGTTTTGTTGGATGAAAGTCTAAAATGGAACAAACACATTGATTACGTTTGTGACAGAATTAATCGTTTCGTTTACGTATTACGGCGTCTAAGAGATACTGTTTCTTTGAATGCAGCAATAAAATATGCTTATCATGCCTACGTTTCTTCTGTACTTTCGTATGGAATCATTCTTTGGGGACAATCTAGTGATGTGCGGAAGGTATTTGTCTCACAAAAAAAAATGTATCAGAGCTCTGTGCGGTTTGAACCAAAGAGACAGTTGTAGACCTCTGTTTAGTAAATTACGGATCCTTACTTTAACTTGCATGTACATAAGAGAAGTATGTTTATTTGTAAAATATCACCCGGAATACTTTAAGAAGAAAGGAGAAGTAAATTCGCATATGTTGACAAGATACCAAAACAAATTACATTTCCCAACGTGTAGAATCAACAAAGCTAAAAACAGTGTAATATTTATAGCTATTAAAATATATAATAAAATACCGGATAATTTCAAGGAACTACCAGTAAATCTTTTCAAAAATAAACTGACGAACTGGTTAATGGTAAAACAATTTTATGACATTGAAGAATTTATGACTTTGAAGTAGTGTAAACTGAATTGTGTGTGATAAGTGTGTGATATAATCGTGTAAATCGTAGTGCGTTCGCGTAATTGTGAAAATTGAATTGTGTGTACGTTTAAATAATTAAACTAATCAACTTTCTTTTTTAATATTTGCACACCCAATCAATGGGTAGAATGTATTAGCCACATAATATTGTAATCAAAACATCTTAAATTTGTAACTACTTACATTCTTGCAAATAAATATAATTTGAATTTGAATTTGAATTTGAATTAAAAAATATGCATAGGACGTGTAAATAATACCTATTTTTAAGTATATTTCAATAAAAATCTCTCAATTCACCTTAAATTTCAGGAAATAATATTGTGTTAACAAATTATCATTATAAACCACAAATAATCCTGCTTTTGTCTAACTTTGTGTGTGCAATAAGAGTATATAAATAAATAAAATAATAAACTACACTTTAAATATTTTACAATACGTTTTATTTCAAAGAAATACATGTCTAAGAACTTTTAACAACATTTGTCATTTTATATAAATTTTTATGTCTTCAGAAAATGCTTCTTTTGTGAAGACTCGAATGAAATCTTTTATTACCTAAGATCTAGGTTTTAATCGTAACATTATTGTGTGCGATGAGTCTTCTAAAACCGCACAATGGTCATCTTTACAGCTTCACAATGACTTCAAAAGAACCATTCCAATTAAGAAATAATAAATGTACATAATCCATTTTAGTGTTGCTATACCTGATAAATTATACAAATGTATTATGATTGAAACATCAAATGCGTGTTTATTTAAATGAGGAGAAAATAAATTACTAATTAGGGTTTATTCATATTAACGCAATTTTTACACATTAATTCATATTAACGCAATTTTTACACATAAAAAGACGTGAAATATCACGTCTTTTTTATTCTAAAGATAATATGAGGTAACTACTTTCGCATTTAAATTAGTGCTAATAGAAAAGTAAACATTCAAAAGGATAGATTAACTATTGAACCTTTACTTCTATAAAAAGACTAGATTAAACTCATTCATAAAAACTCCAGCTATACGGTTCAGGTAAATTTATCTCAAAATGGAACCGACATACTACAGATGTTAACGGAAATGAAAATATGTGTTAACGTCAGAGGGACGTGCATATAATATATAATACAAAGCTTCAACAAAAGAAATTCCCTCGTTTACCGAAGGACGCTAACACGCAGCGAGATGCCGCGGATTCTTAGCCGGCCACGGAATCTCATAATGAAAACCTTCGTCAAAAGGCTAAATTAACAGCCTTCTATAACAAGTGAAGGGTCGTTGTTTCGAGTGCGGTCTAACCGTTTGCGAGCTATTTGAGAAACTCCAGGAATGTAAGGTGAAATTGTATTCGTTGCGCCTATTTTATATTTTAGAAACTAAATAGAAAGAGCGGTAACTGAAGGTTTTGTGATAAATCTCTCTATTGCGTTTGTCAACCTTCCTACAAAGGATACATTGTTAGGTAATATAAAAGGATAGACATTTAGCAGACTGATTATGAATGCGAATTCAATTAAAGACAATTCAAATGTGTAAATTTATAATTAAGAGCTAGCCGTGGGCACAGTACCTATGTATTAATACATTTCTTGAAAAGCGTTATTAAGATTTCCCGCCCTTGGTAAAATATTCGTGTATTACTGAAATACTTGATCACGTGATTGTCGCAGTGATTACTGATTACTATTATATTGAACAAGTATGTAACCTTAAAAACGTGTATTTCTAGTGTACAAGACATTTGCTGAAGTTTTTTTTCTCACCTCACCTTAATATTTCGCTTTTGCTCCTACATGACATTAATTAATCTATACTAATATTATATAGCTAGAGGGTTTGTTTGTTTGTTTGTTTGAACGCGCTAATCTCAGGAACTACTGGTCCGATTTGAAAAATTCTTTCAGTGTTAGATAGCCCATTTATCGAGGAAGGCTATAGGCTATAATATATCATCACGCTAAGACCAACAGGAGTGGAGCAATGCGGGTGAAACCGCGGGGCGCAGCTAGTGTGAGATATAATATAGCAAACATTAAAAAAGCCCAGAGTATTCGAACAAATAATAAACTCTCAACATTTTAACATGATTGTAATCTTCTTAACACGCAATACAATTCACAAAGATTTTGTAATTGATTGATTTGTTTGGGTGTTGGATGCGTTTGAAGTCTAATAATAGTTTGATGCTTCTGCTTTCTATTTCAAGACATGAAGGATAAATCTGCGTAACTGTTTTATATTAAATAATTAACGTCTGGTTTTATATTTTAAGAAAAAAATTGTGAATAAGAATTATTAGCGGTAAAGAAAACATTTTATTTTTTATCATATTTTGTTGACACTTTATCTTTTAATAAAAATATGTATTATTTATTTTAAACTGAGTTATAACAAGATTATAGTAACACCGCCTCCACGATAGGTTTCACTGTTGTGTGTAACAAGCTGCCTCATTATTTACATTGAATATATTACCATAACATTATACTAATATAGCAAAATAAATACAACTCTATTGCCAAAAAAATAAGTTGATAATCGACATTTTTCGTATAACTTCTCATTCGCCATTATCCCAAAGTAAACTCTTATCTTTGATATTGAATGATAAAGAAGAAAAACTGAATAAGCATATTTTTGAACAAGCATTTGTCTCTTCGTAAAGGGACCGTTATTGATAGGACCCCACTTTAAATGTAATACTGCCAACATAAAATATCCACCGTTTATACGTAGTTCTGTATAAAAAATTTAGGGACATGTAACTTATCTACCGTGGATGAAATCTTCAATAACGAAGTCAGAAGGACTATAAATTATCATGTTGGAACGTTTATAAAAAAACAATCTTAAAGAAGATCCAGACAGAATATGGGATCTATTAGGTATATTCTTTTACGGTGACCATACCATTTATTATCAGAACATCATAGGTCAACTTGTTAGTAATTTCTTAGTTACTATGTTAGTACATTATATTAAAATATCATATCTATAAATAAATAAAAATAAAAATTGTTTATTTCTTTTAAACAAGTTTTCAAGTGCCTTCATTTAAGTGATAAATTTCTTATGTTAGAAGGCGCTTCTCTCCCATAACAATATAAGCTTTGTCTGATAAGCTATTGTAAATTAAATATTAACTTTATTCAATTCCTGAAGTTCTAAACAGTTAACTTCGCGCATACGTGAGTACTCACGAATTAAATTGTGATGCATGAAATCTCGTCTCACATGAACTTGATCCTCGCATAATTCCACAACAGGATCTGCCACGAACGCTTAACTTGTAATTTGTTACGCGAGCTCAGCTCACGTGAATTTTCAGCGAATAAATTAAATACCAGTTTACCATTTAACACATTCACTTCCCAAAGGATATACTTATGAATCGTGTATTTCTTTTAACTCCAGGTGACACGTCTGTTCGTTTGCTACTCTATACCATAAGAAAATCCATAATGTCATAAAGCAGTATTGTTTCCACTGAGATAAAGTGATGACGCTAAACCTATATTATATTATGTAGTCATATTTCCATTCTGAAAATAATACTGCTTTAAAATATGATGGGACAGGGGCAGGGGGTTACCATGATGTCTTTTAGCAGTATTATTTCCAGTATGGTAAAGTGATGACGTTAGAAAACCTATATAGCGCTGTCAATTTTCCACATTAGTAATAATACTGCTAAAATATTATGGTACAGGGGCAGGTGATCCTAAAATCATTACGCTGGATAATGAGCACTCGATTCGAGTACAATTCGGGAAATTATGACGTATTCATGAGCAGAGAATTCGAGACGTGTAAATGTAATTTATGAATTCGAGAGAGAATTTTTAAAGAGCGATTTACTTTCTATACATAGCAAATGCGTCATATAAAAATTTGTTGGAAAATTAAGGTATATGTACCTACTCCCGTAAATCAAACAAGAAAATGGTTGGAAAATATTACTTGAAATATATCCTCAACAATTGTATTAATGTTCGTATGAATGAAATTTATTTACAATCAATAAACCTATCACGTTATGTAACTACTTTATCTGATACATATTATTTGTACTGAATAATTAAAATTGTTGACATAGGTTAGGTGGAATCATAAATCATGTTGTGGTAATGTAATTTAAACACACCATATTTACGTCATCAGTGGTAGAACTACGCATAATGTATGCTTATGAAACCAAATATAGTTATTATAAATCCATCATGAGCGATAATGATACGTATTTCCATATTTTTATTGTATGATATGGTCAAGTATACTCATATCTCAGATACGATCAAACAAACTTTTTATCACATTGCAATTTTATAACACAGATGTCATTGTTTTATTTCAATAGTAGAAAACAATGAGGCATTCTCTTAAACAAAGCTACAGTAATGAATTTTGTTAAAAAGTAATAAAGTCGTTTTGACCGCAATTCGGCTCGGAGGCCGATTTCAACGCAGACCAAGCCAAATAAAAAAGTTACTGGCTAGTTAGAGGCGCTGGCTGTTAAAAAACAAAACTTAAAAACGTTATTCCTTTTTCTTTAGAAGATATGAAACGTACAATATCACTGGGAAATTTTCGATTTGGATTTATTGAATTCAGTCGTATTTAGCGCTTTCAGAACAATGCGAAACGAAATAAAGAACACATAAAGAACTTCAAATGTAACTTCGATCTTATCGTTGTTCGATGTGTGTCACTTTGTGCTGTACCAAGTTCGCTTTACTTGCTTTATTTTGTTAGGAATTTACTCAGCTTATTTTTTAAACAATGCCGCTGCCGTTAAAATATTCCTTTACTCCATTGTCTGCGGAGTCATTGTCTATCCTGTCGGTTTATTTTCTTTTTCATAATTTCATACAGGTTATGTTTTGTTAATAGATAATGCAGTTTTTTCACTTCTCCACATTAAGGGTACCTAAGTGATATAATTAGTGTGGTAATGTCACAGACTAATAATTATATACTACGTATATAACAAGTAATGTGAAGTAGTTAATTGAAGAATTTTAACATTTTATAAATGCATTCTGAAATCGAAAAAGCTTTAATTATTTTATGTTTACCAAAAATATGTATTTAAACTTTCATATAGTCACGTCTAGTACTAGTTCTCCCAGTACGGCCGGTCACCGCGGGAGAGTATGACCAAAACCCCCCAAATAAAAATGAAACTTTTTAAAACTAACTTTTATATTTGCACCCTTAATGTAAGATCATTATCTTCTGATCAAAAACTAACAGAGCTCAAAGCTTGGGGGAGGCTTTTACCCGTACGGGGTCCATAAAAAAAACCTAACGAGTACTTAACTCTACTAAATTATATAAACTAGATTAGTATCTAAATTGTTCTACAATGTACTCAAACTGAAATTGTAACTAAAATTGTATATTTTTTTTTTTATGGAACAAATAAAGCTTTATTTATTTTTTATAGTCACGTCTTGTGTAGAATATCTCTCTGTAAATTAGCCACGCTAACAAAGCGTTGGACAGCCTTTGAAATGTTTTGTGGAGCTTACAAAAATGTCCAGATTTAGACATTCTCTATGTTCACCGGGCTAATTACACGGATGGGCTTTTAAGGACTTTAAAGGAACCCCGCGTAAAAATTGTATTGTCTCGAATAAACCACATAAATTAAAAGTTTTAAAAAACCGTTTTTTAGAGATTTTCCTCCTAGTATGACCATAATAATGTTAAATGAAGGTAATATTAGTTTCAAAATAGTGCAAATTTCGGATATTTGTTCAATTACAATACGTAGAATAGAACACAGGTGGTATTAAAATAAAATATGCAGTCTAATTTCGATCAACTGCACGTGCAACGAGCGAATCGAGTGGATAATGCGAAAATACTATACGATTTTACATAAGTATTATAGAACAATTTGTAGTTTGTAGTTAAAGTTTTCTGATCCATGATAAATAGTCACTACATAGTATAAAACAAAGTCGCTTTCTCTGTCCCTATGTCCCTATGTCCCTTTGTATGCTTAAATCTTTGAAACTACACAACGGATTTTGATGCGTTTTTTTTTAATAGATAGAGTGATTCAAGGGGAAGGTTTATATGTATAATAACATCCATTAAATAGTGGAGAAGTACTGTTATTTTTGAGGTTTCTAATGTGATGTCGTAAATAATTACATCTTTTCCGCTTACATTGCAAACGCAGGTTGAACCCTACGAGTTTTATCAAAATAATGTACTAAGTATTGTACACATTGAAAAGGTCTACAGAAAAGTCCATGATGGTATATGTCTATCTCTTATGGATAACCCACAATAACTTTTTTTGTCATTTACTTTTTACGACAAATAATGGCTAATTTTCGAAGCGATTTTAACCAATACAGCATTAATCCTTAACCAATTAAATACCTTGAATACATTGCTCATTTAATATAGATCTATTATCCCTTTACACCGTATGATTTAAGTGAATATTTTCGAAGATATTACAGATTTAAAAATTGCGGGACGTAGCGTTTGCGGCGGTACCGGCCGGCCGCCCGGCTATATATTTTATACCCGTGCGAAGCCGGAGCGGGCCGCTATGTTTTCAATAAATTATGCTATGTTTTAATTATAATATGTATTTAGCTATGAATTAGATCATAATGCTTATATGCACTGTACAAACATTTCTAATTTTACAACTTTGCATCTCCTAAAAGTATTTGATAAAATCTTACCACTGTATAACACAAACAAGTAACAACTAACTAGTTCCAAAACATAAATGAGGGTAGCAGTTAAAGTCCCCAGTTATTGTAAGCATTTTGCGTTCTGCACAGGTGTGGGACAGCTAAAGTAAAATATTAAACAAAGCACTGCCCAGAGGTAACACTTGGTTTAATTTTATTAACTAGTTTTATGAAGACATGATGTGAAAAAATTACGTGGAAATTTTTAAAGGGAAAAGCTTCGTATTTTAATACGTATTTAACAAAAAAAAAAAATAGGTAAAGTAAGAAAGAACTTTATTATGTAAAAGATTTTAATTATCCTATGCAGATGAATTGAAAATATTCTACTTTTAAAATAGTTGTTATATTATAAATGTTGTTTCTATGGTATTTTATTTCATAATGTAATAACAAGTGACAAGTTACTTCATCATTACAGTAATTAATTTGAGAGTATATCCCGATAAGAAAGATCATTAATTAACTTATTAAATATCATTAGAAAATACTTTCTCCTTCACTGCGAGTAATAGAATGAATCGCGATAAAATCTGTCTGAAAAGTCTTAATAATTACATAAGGTTTATTTATGTCCAAATAACTCAATTTTTTATGATTTATTCTGAGATTTATGAACTTTTAAAAACCTTTCATCTATTGAAAAAACACTACACACCACTATAAAGGCAATAAGTGAGGGTTGCCAACTATCAATAAAAGGGAATGGTCAATAAAACTATCATAAACCCGCAAACTCAAGCCTCAACTATTGGTATATTCATTGGGTCAATGAATTCGTATATTCAATTTAAACACCTTAACAGTCCTTACGTTTTCGGTTATTTTCAGCGTTACAAAATAAATCTAAGATGCAATGTTTATAAAACAAAGTCTGACGGGCGCTAACCCTAGAGAGACATTCTAGTCACGAACCTAGTTGAGCCACTGCGGTTTCCATTTAACAACGAGGTATACTTTATCCAACTGAGTTACAAGACCATTTTTATCTGCCGCCTACGCAAAAAGCAACGACCCTTCTGATCACAGATCAAAGATATTTCCTATTGGTTAGAGTCTCATCAAAGGATCGAAGTTATTTGCTACTTTATTTACGTAGGATAAATTAAATGGTGTGAATTTAGAAGTGCTATATATCTCTTAATTAAAACCGACTTTTCGGTTTGTTTCTCGCGAGTTTTAAAGTCAGACAAGTTTAGACGGAGTTTACATGTGATATGAATCTTTAAAGCAGTGTCGTATACGTAGAATATATACGGGGTTTTATTTATTTTAAGGGCTGATTTTTCAATCCTTGCAGGTTAAAACTTATTCATCGAATAACGTATTAAACTACCATTTCAAAAATGTATTCTAATTGTCCGTATTTGACAGTTTACAGGTGACATTTTAAAATGTTCGTGTAATATTTTATTGGACGGATAAATTTTAACCAAGGATTGAAAAATTGGCCCTAATTCGATTTAAGTTTAAAAGCTCTTCAAAGGTTATGTTGTTGTAACTAAATATTGCTTGAATTATTTACTTGTAGTAAGAACTAAGTAGGTCTAACGTAGTAAGAATATATATTTATTGAAATTTTAATTGAACCACGCATAAAAATTAAATAGGGCAGTTATTTTTCTTTATTCTTTATTACGTATGGCTTTAATGTTATATAAGCTGCATAAGATAAGCAAAGTTAAAATATGAAAGGGTTGGAGATATTTAAGAAGATACTGTGCCAATTGGCACAATTTCGAGGGTTCTTTTTGTATCCCATGTATAAACTATGTTTTATAACATATTTTAATTTTAATAAATTGTTTTAAAATGAAATTACAGAAAACCATTTGGCCACAAAAGTTATCTCATATAACTTCATGAATCGACATATCTATTAATTATTATTATTATACCTTTTATCAAAAAACATTTAATAAATTTATACTTGTAAGTACCTAATATAAGCAACGAATCGAAAGAAGATACCGTCTTATTATTACACTTCATATTTTTATATTTACCAAATAACTAGTAGATTTTAATTTTCGATTCAATTTATCAAAACACAAGGCTGAAAGTAATAATACTTGAATATACGTTGTCCGTCTTATAATATATCATTAGACGAAGCTACAGTTAAATAAATAACAAAGTCAATTTCAAAATCCATGCCCAAGCCTGTGGTTATTTTCAAGAAAGACCCTCAATACGGAAACGAATTTTAAAGACAGTTTTATGAATAGACCGTACTATTTTTAGACGAGTATGTTTGGTTAATTTTTTATGAATGGTAATCTGAGAAAAATACATGTATTTTTAGTCAAATTAAGTATTAGTATATATCATTCCTGACGCAATGATTGAAATATTCTGAAAAAGCGGTAATGCTTAACTAAACATTTGATTTGTACCACCCTTAATTTTATTACAAAACAACTGAGCATTGCATTTACGAACAAATAAACATACGAACATTTCAAAATTTCATAGAAAAATATTTTATAAAATCCCTTCACTTCCCTCTTATTATCATTTGTATTGAGAATATTGATACCCTCACGATTATACAAAGTTTTTAAACTCCTCTTCAAATACACGTGTACACTCTCAATTACAAATTAATATAATTTGTGAATTGTTTGGTATTAAGATGAACAGACACACCAATTAGCTACTTCGCAAAGTTTAATTATTTCAAACAACTAGCTCCGTTGCTAGCTTCGTTAGAGACCTGAAACTTATGGCTCCGTTTATTTGTTCTGATTATCGTGAAGTGTTATGGCCTGGCAAAACTAGCCTACTTTGCTGGTCTAGGGTTTAGTTTTTATTCTTTGCTGGTCTAGGGTTTCGTTTTTATATATTTTTGCTCGGTTGGTACCAGGCGCGGTCCCAGGGGGGGGGTACGGGGGACATGACCCCCCCAAAATCGAACTCGATAAAATAGAAAAAAATTTTTATACTGTACAAAATATAAAAAAATGCCAAGTGTGAATCGGAGTCGCTCGCACACCTAAAGTTCCGTTTAAACCTGTTTTTAATCCCTTGCGAATGTCGAAATTCGCAGCATAAACGGCTGTAAAACTTAAGATTGCGTTGGCTTTTAAGTTTGATTTTTTTAGAGCTTCAAGGGTAGATTTAAGTATTCAATAAAATTAACAGTCTGATAAATCCACGCGTTCTTTAAAATTAACCGGCCAAGTGCGAGTCGGACTCGCGCACCGAGGGCTCCGAACAAACCTATATTTTATTATGTTGTAATTTTAAAATGTATGTGTTAAGTAATTTTTTCTTTATCTGTGCTATAAGACATTGCTTTTTACCAAATTTCAAGACTCTGTGTTCACTGGAAGTACCTTTTAGGTTTTGATTCCCTTGCAAGTTACAAGTTACAAGGAATGGCGCGAAGGATGCGGGTTCGAGTCCCGCCTCGTGATCGAATTTTTTCTATTCTTTATAAATTTATATTTATAAAGCATTTGAATGCCATAAAAACCAAAAATATAAATTCAACAAAAAAGGTCGTGTTCCATCGTTACAATATTGTATTCACTGAAAAGTGCTTCATATTGGTTGAAATGGTTGTTAATCATCTCAATAGATGGCGCGCGGTGTGTCCCTTCAGACACATAAAACTGAAAGAATAGAATAAATTCGATCATTCGGGCGGGTCACGAGTGGCTGAGTTGGTGAGGCATCCGCCCCGGAATGGCGCGAAGGATGCGGGTTCGAGTCCCGCCTCGTGATCGAATTTTTTCTATTCTTTATAAATTTATATAAGTTACAAGTAGTTGCGATTTATATTTCAGAATATGCGGCTTTAATTGCTAATTCTTTTAATTGCGTTGACATAGAAGTTTGATTTTTTTACAACTTAAAGGTATTAAAGAACTGAGTTTTTGATGTGAATATCACTTAAATACAAGTTAGCGTTCATGAGTAAAAGGGTTGTAAGTTTAAAATTTTTAAAAATATTTTTTTATACAATCTAATTAAAAATTCATGTTTTTCGCAATTATTCCTATATTTGTGTTATAAGACGTTACATTGTACCAAATTTTATGACTCTGTGTATACGGTAACTACCCTGTAGGTTTTGATTTCCTTGAGAATGGCGAAATTTGCAAAAAAATTCAGCATTTAGGTACGGCTGTATCTTTTGATTGCGTTGGCTTACACGTTTAATTTTTTCACAGCATCAAAGGACCATAGACAGGAGTATTCGATATAATACTGTGTACGGTGTCTGTCTGTCAACACATTTTTTTCAGGAACGCATGGATGTATCAAGCTGAAATTTATAACGAATACTCAAGTCTACGGTTCATTGATGCTTTGAAAAAATCAACCTTATAAGCCATCTCAATCAAAAGATACAGCCGTAAATGCTGGAAATTTTCGCCAAATTTCAACATTCGCAAGGGAATCAAAACCTACACGGTGTTTCCCATGAACACAAAGTCTTGAAATTTGATACAAAGTAACGTCTTTTAACACACATATAGGAATAATTACGAAAAATATGAATTTATAATTACATTATATAAAAAAAAAAATTTTAATAATTTTAAACTTACGAACCCTTTACTTATCAATGCTTACATGTATTAAATTGATATTCAAATCAAAAACTCAAGTCTACAATATCTTTAAGCTGTAATAAAATCAAACTTCTTCTCATCTTGTCAATGCAATCAGGAGATACAGCCGTAAATGCTGAAAATTTTCGCAAATTTCGACATTCGCAAGGGAATCAAAACCTACACGGTGTTTCCCATGAACACAAAGTCTTGAAATTTGATACAAAGTAACGTCTTTTAACACACATATAGGAATAATTACGAAAAATATGAATTTATAATTACATTATATAAAAAAAAAATTTAATAATTTTAAACTTACGACCCCTTTACTCATCAATGCTTACATGTATTAAATTGATATTCAAATCAAAAACTCAAGTCTACAATATCTTTAAGCTGTAATAAAATCAAACTTCTTCTCATCTTGTCAATGCAATCAGGAGATACAGCCGTAAATGCTGAAAATTTTCGCAAATTTCGACATTCGCAAGGGTAGCAAAATTTAAAACCTACAGGGTACTTCCAGTGAACTCAGAATCTTGAAATTCGGTACGAAGCAAAATCTTATAGCACAGATAGAGGAATATATACAAAAAATATTTTTTTTAATTACATAATATAAAGAAAAAACTTAATAATTTTAAAGTTTGTCTGTCTGTCAAGACCCTTTTTCTTTTTCAAGCTGAAATTTATATCGAATACTTAAATCTACGCTCTTCAAGATGTCAAAAGATACAGCCGCGGCCGTTTATATTGCAAATTATCGCAAATTTCGACATTCGCAAGGGTATTAAAATATAAAACGTACAGGGTACGTCCCGTTGATACAGAGTCTTGAAATTTGGTTAAAAGCAATGTGTTATAGCACAGATAAAGGAAAAATTGCTAAAACATACATTTTAGAGATATTAAAAACTAGGTTTGATGTTGAGTCCGACTCGCACTTGGCTGGTGTTTTTTTATATAAAATATAAAAAAATGTATAGAAATTTTCTCAAGTACGATTTTTGACGAGTTAAATTGGGGGGGGGGGTGGGGTGTTGCATACCTTTTCAGCCGCGAGACCCCCCCCAAAATGTCAGGCTGGGACCGCGCCTGGTTGGTACTATTTTCAATTAACCCAATGTGAACTTTTTTACGCACAATATACTGAACTATATTTTTTTGGCTGCTGAAAATGCCTATTGTTTTATACAATAACTGTATAAATTGCGGTTTTAAAATATAGCCTAAATTATCAATATTGATCAATTTAGATGAAATATTTATATATATTTATTTAATAATACTATAATATATATTGGCTAAACTGTACATTATAGGGCGTGGAGTTGAGAGTCGTAAATTTTTTTGTGGTTAGCTATTGTCCTATGGAACCTAAATCTGAAATTTCATTTGACGGAAACTTTTAGTTTTTGTGTTACGAATTTTTTGAAAATCGGAAAATTTTACTCCATTTTAGCTTTGAAACGCGAACTTACTGTTATGACAGTGTCAAATTGACATACAGCGATTGTCAAACGCGTTTCATTTCAGGTAAAACATTACTTTCTAACAAAAAAAAAATATTATAATTTAAATTTTATTTATGAAATTTGTATATTTTTTAACAACAACATTAAAAATAATTATTATTAAGTATAGTTATTGTAAAATAGATTAAATAAAATAAAATTATTAATATTCGCAATTTATAATTCCACAAAAATATTAATTGTATGCTTTGTACCGTGGACAAAACAATAACGACGTCATTTTCAGTTACCGTTCGTTTGCCGTCTTTCAGTCGAGATCGTTTCGTGCGTACTCCTGTTAAGCCCTAAAACTGTACAAAACTATTAAACTTTTACTTTTAGTATTCAAATAGGTAGCGAGGAGCGAAGCGACGAGCGTGTTAGGTTAACATTTGAACTGCCGCACGAGCCGAGCTAGCGAAGCGAGCGTGCCGCGGCAGCGGCCGGCGAGTGCCAGAAGCGACTTTAGGGCGATTCCCACTCAAACAAAAAAAAACTACAGGTCAAGAAACTAAAAAGAAAAGCAGTTTACTAAGAAAAGTCCCTTTATCGATTAGACACCTCAAAATAATGAAATTCAGGAAGCATGTTTCAAAAATTTAACCATAATGTCTATTACATTAAATCTGTCATATTTCAAATCAATGAGCTAATGCAATATTACTAGTATTGAAAACTATTATCATTTTCAGTTACTGTTCGTTTGCCGCCTTTCAGTCGAGATCGTTTCGTGCGTACTCCTGTTAAGCCCTAAAACTGTACAAAACTATTAAACTTTTACTTTTAGTATTCAAATAGGTAGCGAGGAGCGAAGCGACGAGCGTGTTAGGTTAACATTTGAACTGCCGCACGAGCCGAGCGAGCGAAGCGAGCGTGCCGCGGCAGCGGCCGGCGAGTGCCAGAAGCGACTTTAGGGCGATTCCCACTCAAACAAAAAAAAAACTACAGGTCAAGAAACTAAAAAGAAAAGCAGTTTACTATGAAAAGTCCCTTTATCGATTAGACACCTCAAAATAATGAAATTCAGGGAGCATGTTTCAAAAATTTAACCATAATGTCTATTACATTAAATCTGTCATATTTCAAATCAATGAGCTAATGCAATATTACTAGTATTGAAAACTATTATCATTTTCAGTTACTGTTCGTTTGCCGCCTTTCAGTCGAGATCGTTTCGTGCGTACTCCTGTTAAGCCCTACAACTGTACAAAACTATTAAACTTTTACTTTTAGTATTCAAATGGGTAGCGAGGAGCGAAGCGACGAGCGTGTTAGGTTAACATTTGAACTGCCGCACGAGCCGAGCGAGCGAAGCGAGCGTGCCGCGGCAGCGGCCGGCGAGTGCCAGAAGCGACTTTAGGGCGATTACCACTCAAACAAAAAAAAAAACTACAGGTTAAGAAACTTAAAAGAAAAGCAGTTTACTATGAAAAGTCCCTTTATCGATTAGACACCTCAAAATAATGAAATTCAGGGAGCATGTTTCAAAAATTTAACCATAATGTCTATTACATTAAATCTGTCATATTTCAAATCAAAAAACTAATGCAATATTACTAGTATTGAAAACTATTATTGTAAAGTAATAATTAATATTAATTGCTTCAGATCAATGTGGAACTGGAAAAAAATACATGCTTTAGTTATAAATTGATGTTAATTTGCATCCTTGCCTGCCAAAAAGTGGTAACAATCCAACATAACCTCAAAAACTTCATTTGTAAATATCTCGAAAACTATTAATTTCCGTCCCCCCCCCCTTAATAGGGGAAGTTCCTAGTACCCACCCCCCCTCCCTCCACCCCCCACCACCTCCAAATTCCACGCCCTATAATGTACAGTTTTACCTATATATTTAATATTTTCAACACTATCTCTTTACCAAACTAGAAAATTTTAAAGTGAAACTTTTATTACATCTGCATCGTCTCAAACTTTTTGGTCTGTGTAGCGCATGTCGCGTGACGGTCGGCTGCCGAGTAGGTATAAAGCAGCGTTCGGAAAGTTTCACTTTTACCGTGGTTTCATAAAACCACACAACATTTTTTTTTTAACTTTTTAAAATATAACATAAATAATTAAGTCAATATGCAATACCATAAAAATACTTGTTTCCCAATTTTCTATTCTAAGATTCTTAAATTCTCACTTCACGTTCACAAATGCTACGGCCACACTACCTTACCGTCTACCGGGCTGTTACCGCAATAATTATGGCATTAAATTACCGTCTAAATTACTGCATGAACTGGTGTGGTTACACTAGAGTTTACCTAGATATGTCGGTAATTATTGGCATTTACCGCAGCAAAAAATATTATTTAATTAATATATAATATGGTTTCTGTAATAATTCATCAAGGATTCTTTTTTCTTTTTCAAATCATCTATTGTACTTGGAAATGATAAATTTTGTTTGATCCGACGCCACGCATCATTGTGTACACTGCGATTTTTATAGTTCTTCTGTCGGGTATCCCAAAGAGACGGTTCGGATTGGAATAATTCCAAAAATTCGAGCGCCATCGAGCGCTTTTTCATTTGACCAGTCCATGTCAGTCGATACGTGCGTCGCCGGTGAGTTCATATTGCACACTGGACAAACGGTAGTGTGGCCGCAAACGCAATAATTACCGCAGTAATCTTTTTTGATGTGCGAAAGAATACCGCCGCCGGAGCTATTGTCTACCGCCATTTGCCATATTGATTGGCATTGTAAAATTATGGCCATAAGTCGTGGTTACACCTTTAAGTTGTGGCAATAATTATTGGCATATCACGGTAGTGTGGCCGTAGTAAAAGGGTATAATAATTCCAATTCTCACAAGCCGAGGGCTGTTAGTAACCCAATTACCAAGGAAGCCTGCCACCGACGACCATACAGAACATGCGTCTGAATGTAATTATCCCACTATATTATACCGGCTTACTGGCCTTATCTTAGCACTGTTTGAGCAGTTGAGCGAATTTGCTTGCATAAATCTGATAAATTGTTATTTATTACTCATAAAGTTTACCAAAATTATACGTTTTCAATGCTAATTACTAACTTATAAAGTAAGAAAAATTTACAAATAATATCAATTTCAATTATCAACAACAGAATTTGGTGTTGTTTACATTATAATATTATGTAATTGTTATAAACGAAGTGAATCCAACTGAATTACACAGTCATTTTAAATATCAAACCAATCAAACTGCGCTTTACTAGCGCGGTCTAAAGCGCGTCACACACGGTGAAGATACTATAATATTTTATGTTAAGATTCTCTACTATAAAATATTACAGTATCTTAAGGTATCCGGTATCAGCGTTCTGACGAAACACTGACACAAAATTTCGGGTCATTTGTAACAGGATGGCGGTTCTACAGGGGTCTTAGTACGCAATGACAAAAAGAAAAATGATGGTCAGAACGCTGATACCGGATACCTTAAGATACTGTAATATTTTATAGTAGAGAATCTTAACATAAAATATTATAGTATCTTCACCGTGTGTGACGCGCTTAATTATATCGATGTGTGTCACATCGATATAATTATAATCACTGAACATATAAAGGATTATATTATGTTCTGTGATTATAATCAAAACAAACATCTATATGGCACCGAGTATAACCTAACCTAACCTTAATTTCCTTCCATTTCTGGGTCGGTTCGTTGCCGTTGTTTGCAGAACGATGCACGCCATGCCACAGAAGGCCACAGGCTATGGTAACTGTTGAAGCAGGGTTTTGGCCTTTGTCACCAATTTATATGTAGGCTTTCCAACAGATAATCGATGAATATTATTTATTTATGAATATTTACTTCCTGTTTCACAACTTCTGGATGTTTATCTAATATCTTATCTGCCAGTACAAATGAAAAAAAAAATATTTAAAAAATTGTCAATATAAAGACGTTAAATATATCAACGATTTTATCAACAAGTGGAAAATATGACCTTCAATTAAAGTTATAAAATAAAAACACCTGCTCTCATCGATTGTCAGAAAGACTGACAACGAAGCAGATTACAGACTTTCAATTTACAAAAAAGAGGGTAGAAAAACCATACATTTACATACTTAGTTGAAGCGCCAATTTCACAGCTACCTCCGTTAATTCGTAATAAAAATTGTATGTTTATTTTTTAGTACAGACACTTTTTGAAAATAGAATAAACAATTATTCAATTATTCTACAACAGATTATTAAAAAGTTATTTATCTATCTAGGCTGATCTAGGCTATCACGTAGTAAATTTTGACAAGTTTTTTTATCACTTCTAACAATAAAATTATATTTTTTACCTTAATAAATAGCACCATTTTTATAATCACATCGGAGGTACAACTGCATATTTCAATGCAAGATTTATCAGGAAAAAAATTGTCTGAAAAACACAAATATCTTTTAGGGGACCTTGACTTCCACCTCAACAGCATATTCACGTCTTCATCTAATATTCATCTCTATTTTTCGTACATTTTTAACATACGCTGATACTTTTGGCAAAATGTTCTCGGGTAAAGATAATATATCTTCTACATTATTACTTCTACGAGGCATAAGTATCAATCCTCTTAGGTACGATCTAAGGTGATCGTAACATCCTGAATTACTTATCTTCTTAAAGGCATTTTTTATCAACTCATCAGTTTCATGTTTTCAGTTTGAGTTGTTAATTTTTACGTCGATCAAATACTCTTCTCGCTTACTCTCGCTTACTTTTTAACCGACTTAAAAAAGGAGCAGCTTAGCACGTAATATCCTCCAAAGTCAATTAATATACAAATTATATAACAATAAGCCATACGTTAAAATACTAATGACGATCTTTTAAGTCTTAAGATATCTCGATTTATTATTTAATACATTTTTTTGTTACAGAAAACAAAGACTGGATGAGAGGAAGCCGAACACTGGTTGCAAAACGTTACAGATCCAGAAGGGGACGAGCGAAAAGACAAATAGGTAAGATAAATATCATTTCATTCATTCTAATACAGATCTAAAAGTCTATAAAAAAAATAACAACAACAGAGATACATAGCTAATAATTACTTAAAAAACTTAATAGATCCAGTTTCATTTTAGATATTTCTATACTCTGGTTTATATTACATGTACCTACCTACTTGTATTTTGATCAAAATTTGTTGTTGTTGTTGTATCTTAAAAAAAAATGATGCAATAAGATATTTTAACGAGTATCGTATCGACTTTAACTAGAAAATTACAAAAAAAAATTAGGTAATAGCCATAAGATAGTTTATATTGTGTACTGAACTTCATTAAATTCATTTGAGTATAGCATAAAATATTTCTACGTCTAGAAATTACAATAAACGTGAAACACCCATATTTTAATATTCCAGTAAGACAATACATTTTCATTAATAGCATTAAGACACTAAGTAGTGAGGCAGTTATACTATTTAACCGCAGCAATTCTCGCATTAATTAAATTAATTCTCATAACCACATTAATTGTTCCAAGAATTCCTAAGAAAACAATAACTACACGTAAAAGGTTGTAAGTATTAAGAATTGTTTTTTCTCAGAGAATTTTCTCACGAAAACTTTATTGCCTTGAAAAACGAAAGGGAATGCTGGGTTTGCTTCACCTAAACCTGTAACAAATTTGGATTAGAATTCCCAGAATATCTTTCTACAGCTCAGAATACCAAGATTAAATCTGTGCAATAAGAGCTGAGCGTACTTAAAATTGTTTTAAACATAAAAAAATGACTGTCTTATTAACTGAATGACATGAACAGAATAGCAAATTAAAAGGATTTGTAATTTTGCACTGCATTTTGTTTGTTTTGTATGGAGAAAGAGAAAGGGTAAATTATGAGTTTTGAAACTAAATCGATAATATGTACGTCTATCTTCTAGTTATTAAAAAAGTACGTGTTAAAATTCAAATAATTAAGCAAATTAACTGTTACCATTTCAATAAATCTACCAGCAGAATGAACAACATCAGATTAAATTTAAAACATACTTATTATGCTTGTTTCGTAAAATGACTTTCAAAAATATGATAAATGTGCTAGTTTCAATTTTCAGGAACGAAACGCTCGCGTTCAACACTTGATGTACGACATAACGACGTCTCCAAAACATATTGCCGAAAAGTAATATTTTAGTTTTATGATATATCGACTTCCTTGTGTTAAGACACAAATATTTTCTCTGCAGTACTTGACACTTTTCTAGGTAAAATATACTGATGAATTTACAGCAAATAAATAAATTCAATATTCGAAAGCTTTAGAAAGAAACTTAGGAAAGGAACCATCACACTCGAAAGGTGATAAGATTAGAGCCTAGTTTCGACAGTCAATGGAGACAAACAGAATGAAGAACCATCTATTTCATATTAAAAAAGACCCTTGTCATTTTCCCCACAAAATTATCCTCGAAATTCATATTTTTAAATAAATAAAAATAACTTTATTGGTTGACAATTGTATAAAATCAGTTGAAAATTCAGTATAATATAAGCAATTAATTACTTTTAACTTTTATTAATTACCTATACATTAGTTGTCACGCAAATTAGCGGTAACCAAGAAGCTTATATCTAATACACTGGAGATTTCGGTATGAACATTAACGTGTAACAAGAAAATATTGCCCAGTTGTTGTTTTTTATCACTTTCACACCTAACTCGGTATTGCCACTGTTAATACGAAGTTTTCCCAAGGCTACTATGTATGCTGTAATATTCTGTGCAAAAGGTTAGTTTTTGTACATGAGTTTGTTGATAAATTGCCAACAACGTCATTCAGAAGCATTAATGGATGAGACAATTATTATTTATGCTAAATAAAATAAGTATCTGAACCAATTATTAAAAAGCGATACTCCCTGATTATGGGTAGTCACCATAATAAAATTGTAGCAACTCTCACTTTGTCAATATGGCATGTGTGTCAAAAAAATTGCGTCGCTTCGAATATTTAAGTTAATATTGTTGCTTATTTAATAAATATTTTCCGAATATAAAGAATGCATTGTATTGTGCAAAATTGCAGAAGTGTTTGGACACCAAATTCTGGCATAGAATTTCACAGGCAAGTGTATATTTACGTTATTTACAATATTCCTCAATACTCCTGCATTTACCTGTTTAGAATCATTACAATGGCAAAAATTGTAAAATTTTGCATCATTTTAGTAAGCAGTCATGTTAAATTTGTTATTTTCCTAATACTTTATCATTTTTCAACAAGTTTTCAATAAACAAATTTAACAAGTAAGGTAACCATGATGACGAGTTTTTATGGATAGCGAAGAGAGTAATAGGTATATTGTAATAACAATATTATGATGAAATTTAGAACACCATTTTCAAGATTGTTACTAGTAATGAAACAACACACGACATCGGTATTGCACTCACATGTAGTTATAAGATTGTTCGTTTTTACATTGAAATTTATACTTTTTTAACTTACCTCATATTTTTTTGTTTTACGTATTTCAGCTTTCCAAAAAGTAAAATAAAAAGAAATATATGTGCCCATCAAGGGTAAAATTACTGAGGATTACGACCCAGAAAAAAATACCTTTTGAAAAATAAACTTTGTAAAGTTAGCTGAAATTTGTGCAAGGCTGCTATAAACAGTTTTTCTTTGATGATTTTGGCTTGAAATTGACCCGTCGAAGCAACGCATTTAATAAGAAGATCTGAGTAGCTTACAATTTGGTAAACAGCATCTGATGCAAAACACAACTTTCCTCTATTTACAAAGGATGTTAATGCTATATATTGGTTTATATCCAAGCTTTGTAGCCAAAAGTTATTTGAAACTATCATTCTATACCAATTAAAATTGTATATACCTATAAAGTATGACCAGTAATATTATAATATTGCAATGCCTTGGTGGTAATGAAACACTTGACTGTAAGCTTGTATAATAATGTATTGAACTGCTATTACAACTGCTATTACAAGTGCTGAACCACAGGACTATATAGTATGACGCACACATACATAACATACATGATACATTACACACTACATCTCCCCTCATAGAAAATAATAAAAAAAATAGTAATTAACATTTTTTTTTAGCTGAATATAATGCAAATTATTCTTCGTTTTTGGTTACATATCTTAATACCTATCATATAAACGAGTAAATAAAATCAAAAATAAAATTAAAACAATAGCATGAATAACAACTTATTTTTTAAATAAAAAAAAAGAACATTTTACACGCTTACACATTGGCTTACACACTACATAGTAACTAATACTAATAGATTAAAACAAATAATTTTAATTAACTTTTCATGTACGAAAATAATGGAAAAATTATACAATATTAGAAAATATTTTATCGTCATATCCGTATTTAAAAATGTCACAGTCCGTAATTAATGAATAGTCATATCCGAGTAAAATAATAATTATCTTTCAATAAATCTTACAATATATCCTCATAGAATACGTTTATTTATGTACTTCCTCATACGTACAACAATATCAAGATACACAATTTCATTTGGGGTAATCTTCCCTTTTAATATTTATCATAATTATAATTAATAACACCGTCGTGTTTTATATTATTCATCTTATTATATTCAAGATACAAGAAATATATTTATTTATTTATAACATTAACATTAATTCAGGCAGTTCTTTTAACACATCATTACATTATCATATATTTTATACCTTTATTCATAGGTACCATGTGTCCAAGTTATTTTCACGAGTGGTAGCTCAACCTAATCATGATCAGAATTACAAGGATTCCGTGCCTGTCTTGTATCCTGGTGTACCTTGTTTCTAACAATAAATCATAATATCATTTCACTTTTCAATTGTAGCTCTCAGGCTTACATATTAATTATTTTTATTTTTCATACAATATTAATTCTTATTTCTTCGAGTAATTAAATGTCACATTATTTAATTTTTGATAGGAATATAAAAGAAAAACTTAGGTGATCAAGCTAAGATTCCATCTATATCCTAATAAAAAAAACAATCTAAGTAAATTTTTTTTTGTACTCATACAACGACAAATATTTACTTTTTCTCTTCTTCTATTCTTCTAGATTTATCATGGTAATTCGCTTAATCAAATAAGAATATACTTCATTGGTCGTATATGGTCGTATACCTATATTATCTATGCTTACCTAAATCATCTTGAAATATTGAAATATAAATTTAATTACATTTTATTAGTTACAATAATTATAATTTATGAAATTAGTTAAATCCTCCGAATCCAAAATGTTAATTAAAAAAAATTAAAGTTTCACACTCAATTGAATTGACAAGATCGTATTTCATTACGAACATTTTATAAAATGCACAGAACGATGTTACCTACATGGTAACACGAAATATGAGACGAAATTACAGACTCTGCATACCATTTCCCTATTTGGTAGCGCTTTATAAAACAAACAATGAACTAATAGAATTGTCTGTTACTAAGTACTTTGATTATACATAGCTATATATATATTTATGTATAATAAATATAACATAATAATGATTTTTGACAAAAAAAAATCTTTTAACTAAAATAATTCGTTACCTTACATTAATGTAAAATACACTGCTTGAACTTTAAATTTCACTTTTAGCTTTTTTTTTTCACGAAATTAAACTTTTATTCCGTCGCCATTCTTGAATTTCGGGACATTCGGGATTCTGGTCAATTTGGGAAAATGTCTGCTATTCACACTGGCTGATCTCCCGGCTCCAGCTGCATCCTTCCAAATCTCCAATTTTATTTCACAATTTTTCATAAATAGATGATATTCCAAATCTCCATAGTATTTTTAGGGTTCCGTACCTCAAAAGGAAAAAACGGAACCCTTATAGGATCACTTTGTTGTCCGTCCGTCCGTCTGTCAAGACCCTTTTTCTCAGGAACGCGTGGAGGTATGAAGCTGAAATTTATATCAATTACTCAGGTCTACTGTCCCTTGAAGCTGTGAAAAAATCAAACTTCTAAGCCAACGCAATCAAAAGATACAGCCGTTTATGCCGCAAATTTTCGACACTTGCAAGGGAATCAAAACCTACAGGGTGCTTCCCGTGAACTCAGAATCTTGAAATTTGGTACGAAGCAACGTCTTATAGCATAGATAAAGGAAAAATTACGAAAACCATAAATTTTTAGTTACATCACATAATATATATTTTTTTAATAATTTTAAACTTACTACCCATTTCCTCATAAACGCGTAGAGATATTAAATTGAAATTCATACCAAATACTCAGGTCTATAATACTTTTAAGCTGTAACGAACCTTGCAGGTTTGTACGGAACCCTCGGTGCGCGAGTCCGACTCGCACTTGGCCGGTTTTTTTGTTTTAAAAAACTTTGTTCGTCAAATAAATTATGTTCTTAATTTCCATATTCACGTTCGTCGATTTTTTGTATTATATTGATAAATTTTCTATCTGGTACATTGCGATTTACGAATACGCATAAAAATTATTTGTTTAAATTTTAACTTTTAAAATATTATTTTTCAAAAATGATCCATAGCTCAGTACTGCCGCGAGGCAGCACTGGCAGGGTCGCCATGCAATGCCTTGGTGGTAATGAAACACTTGACTGTAAGCTTGTATAATAATGTATTGAACTGCTATTACAACTGCTATTACAAGTGCTGAACCACAGGACTATATAGTATGACGCACACATACATAACATACATGATACATTACACACTACAATATAAATACTGTTAAAAATATATGTCGTTATTATTTATAGACCATGATTTTTAGTTTTTTCTATTTCGAAAAATCCTGAATATACAAACCAGCGTGGTCACTCCACAGAAAGAGACAAAAAACTTGGTGGTAACGCCTATTCGGACTACACTAACAAATTAATGTCAAAGAGAACATTCGTCATAAATTGGCATGAAATCGCAATTAAAATGAAATATTGTTTTGACGATAATATGTATTTTTATCTGTATAGTATA
Source organism: Colias behrii (assembly GCA_029959065.1). Lineage (NCBI taxonomy): Eukaryota > Metazoa > Arthropoda > Insecta > Lepidoptera > Pieridae > Colias > Colias behrii. Next base: position 6,581,226 of record JARWMC010000013.1, read on the forward strand.
TATAGAACATATTATACAAGCTTTTAGACTCCAAATCATTACATATTAGAATAAGTGATGCATAATATATATTCCTAGCGGAAACACAATTCCGTGTCTACTCAATTACTAAAGGTATATATTTCATGTGTTAAATATATAACAGTAAAATAGTTTATATACATATATATCTTAATATGTATATATAAATCTCGTGTCACAATGTTTGTCCTCAATGGACTCCTAAACCACTTAACCGATTATAATAAAATTCCCACACTATGTGCAGTTCGATCCAACTTAAGAGATAGGATAGTTTAAACATGTAGGTACCACGGGCGAAGCCGGGGCGGACCGCTAGTACTTATATAAATGTTAAGTTGTGATACTGCGTCTTTAAAATCACATATTTAGTAAACATTATATTATTACTATGAACTGCAACATTTTCAATACCGCCGCAGCCGCTGTTTTCCAGGATTTTGATTCCTTGTAAAGTAAATTACATGTTTAGCCCTTTCAGGAATGAAACTTGAGATATACTACGTTAATATAATATCTCAAGATATAGACCTATATATTGTAGCTCCTTACCTAATTATAAGGTCTCCAAGGCACTCCCAAACATTGACATAACAAGGTCAATACATGTGACAAATTAGTGGTGCGTGCTTCCGCTAAATTTGCTTGATTGATTGCCTAAACAATGTATTACCTATACTTAAAGAGGGTCAAACACTAATGGATATTGTTTAAACTGATTTGCAATTAATCTTGAAACTCTAAATCATTTCAACTAATGAATTTGTTTGATTGAACGCGCTAATATCAGAAACGAATTATTCTAATTTAAAAATTATTTTTGTGTTGGATAGTTTATATACGAAGATCGGAGGGTTTATAGGCTTAATAATAATTGACCAATAGGAACGAAGTAGCAATTAAAAATGTTGCAAAAGCGGAAAAAATATTCCTTCTTGAGATTTATTACTGTGATCTCCTTTTTGCGGTTTTCTTTACATTTTAATTGTAAGTGCTGGATTTTACTTTATAGGCTATTATTCTTTATAGGATTATCCTTAGAATAATTCATTTTAATTGATTCTTGTGATGATAATTGTTTGTAATCATTCCTTCTTAAGGTATTTATAAAGTAATATTCAAACTATATATTATTATATCTTTGATATTGTACTAAATGATTGTGTAATAAATTTGCAAACCCTAGTTGCATTCAGGTAGGTTAATGCCATTGCATGTTCAAAGGAAATACTATAGAGTGCAATGAACTTTCTCAACTCATTTTCTCAACTAGAATGAGTAAACAGATATTTCAGACGGTTTCAGCGGTACGATAAGTAACATTGTTTTACCACAGTATTACCATATTTCCTACAGTAGTGCGACGAATGTACTTGTGCAGAGAAACGGAGGGGAACTGGCGGGGGTCGGGCGACGCGGGCCGCGTAAGGCAAACACGCTTAGTTTGCCTTACCTAGCGCGAAAGGACGACGCAGTCGTATTTTTTGTGTAATAATTTTATTATACATAGGTACTTACATATTCTATTATGGCGCGCACAAACTGTTCGGTTTACGGATGTAAATCTACATTGAAATCCCAGAAGGAAACAATATTTCAGAAAGATTGTATTAATTGTATCTGTTGAATTAAAATCAAAGCTATGTATATGTTGTCCTCATTATTTTCTAATCAGATTGTACATCCCAATGCGAATGCATTACTTAGTTAAATGTTATAATATACAATTAAGAACATCCAAAAATAAAGTGTCCACGTAAATAATATTTAGCAGTGCAATATCTGTAATTATATATTTATGAACAAATAATTACATCAGATTTTATAATCGCAATTATTTTGAATGTACATATGAATAAATGATTTCATCATAATATTAATAATCACGATTGTTTTATTTCCCATTTGTTGCAACCCTAGCGTATTTTCGTGTGGCAGCGTAAGTACCTACGCTGGCGGCGGCATCGCGCGACATCAAAGGCGATTCCTTACTGTAGGAAATAATATTGTAATACTGTGGTTTTACTATGTAAATTTCTGTTTGCTGGTACAAGAACATAAACGCAATAATTGTTAACGCTATACTTACTTTTAACTTTAATTAAACTTTTAGTCTCTTTATTAAACAACACTTTGTGCGCCAAATTATCTTATTTTTCGTATTTTTCTTAAAAAAAAGTATTTTTCAATTCCATGATTTTTTTATTAAAAAACTATTCGTCAACGATACTATAAAACAGGCCATCGTCTCATCATCATCAATGTTAGTTGGGTGTGCGTTTAGTTCTTGTGCCATGCTTTTAAAGAATTGATTTGAAATGTCTTTTTCTGATTGAATACACGTATTATAATATGTTGATAGTAAATCCCAATCCAACTTCCTCACCAAGTAAGCTCCTTTACAATATTGACCCCTTATAATCTCGTGTTGAACTATTATCAATTCCGTTGTTAGGCAAAGTGTCAAAATCCCTACATAGTTCGTATCTTGTAGCCATGTCTTTGTTCAATGATCTGATTAGCTAGGCTAGGGTATAAGGCTTCATTGTCAGCCCTTGATGTAGACCAGATAACAAACTCTTGACATGGAAAGCCAGGTCTATACCATTTTCCATACTAAAACTAATTAGTACATGTCTGAAAGTACTTTGACAAACACCGCTCCTAAGTCTACATAATTAAAGTAGCGCAAATATTAAGGACCTCCTCAGTTTTCGTTATCAAATGTGTTACTTCTTATATTCTTCGTATTTTATACAAATTCCAAACATAATATTTATATGTGTATAAGCGTTTTCTGAGTACGCAAAACTTGTAACAATAACACGTTAAATAAACATTGTGAAAGCTTGGGTGAAATATATTCATTGTCTTGGATTTAATATGAGCATGTGAAACAAACTTTAAAGAATTGAAAGCCTTATTTATTTGAAGATAGAATCCTTTTTCTTTTACATCGTGTTTCAATCATTTAGGAACATGCACGTGATCAGCTTTGTACGAGTTGTTTATTTTTCTCAGAGGAAGGAACACAGTAGTACAGTTAATAATAATATATAAATAAGGCTAAAACGTTTTACATTAAATTTTTAGTTTAATTTGTGCTTCATATATCAGTATTATTTTGTCGGCTATTTAAACAGGCTGAACTTTATACGAACACAGGCGAGGAAACTGATCATAAATAAGTTTCGGTTAAATTGATCGATTGACATACATACAAACAAGGTATTATGAAGTGCATGTGAGATACATCTGCCTCCGGAATCTGTTAATAGATAGTACTAGCTTTCCGCCCGCGGCTTCGCCCGCATTTTCAAAGATAAACCCGCATAGTTCCCGTTCCCGTGGGATTTCCGGGATAAAACCTATCCTATGTGTTAATCCAAGTTACCCTCTATATGTGTGCTAAAATTCATTGTAATCGGTTCAGTAGTTTTTGCGTGAAAGAGTAACAAACATCCATACATCCATACTTACAAACTTTCACATTTATAATATTAATAGGATTATTAGAGAAAGGTACTTTGGTACTAATGAACAAATTATTTTATCGTAATATATAAGCGCTCTAGTCAACTCCGTTTTCCTATTTAAATTACTATTTAGTTACTTTCAAGGAAAACTTAAAGACACCTTTAAATAAGGATAATAAGAACTAAAACTTTATATTGCTTAAACAATTATCATGAGAGCTTGAAGAAAATAAGTTTATTATAGTTACAAGTTACCGGACTCCTGAACATAGCCTAGGGAATAATTAATATGCAGTTTATTATGAAAAGAGGAGTTTCTACACTTATATAATAATCTTCCCTGTCTATACTAATATTAAACAAAGAAAATTTTTATATTTTCATGTATGTTTGTAATGATTTCAAAAATTTTTTCACCAGCAGAAACCTACATCTCTCCTTAGTAGTGTATGGATATATGTATATGGATAATAACAATAAGTAAGACTAATATACGCATTTTGCTCTTTTCTCTACCATCTAAATACTAAACTAATATGAATAATATGTACCTATCTGTAATAATATGTACTAAGTTTAAACGCTATTAAAAATCTATAGGCTGATTCGCTGGGTGTGCGGGTGGAATGTGTTGATAATATTTAAATACAAAAAAATACATTCCGTTTTCTTATTCACATCTTGCGAAGCCTCCGCGAAGTTTTTTTTTTAATACAATGCGTATTTTAGAAATGAATCTTAAGCGCTCAGCTAAACAAACAACTGCATTATTTAAATAAGACGGAAAGAATACGTAAAAGTAAAATTGAAATAAATCCGTTGACTGCGGTAGTGAAATTTTCGTCCGCCTTTATTAAAATTTCAGTCAATCCAGAGCAGGCTTAGTCGCATCGCTTCCTTCTCGAGGCTTTCTCACTCAAAAATAAAGGAAAATAGAATTTAAAATGTGCAGTTTAAGAGTTATATTATTGGCAGAAAACTTACATACCTACTGATGTGAGATGTGGGATATACGGATATAATTATACTTCTAACATAATTTACGTACAACGTACGGTGAAGTTGAACTATGGCATTTTGTAAAACTTCAATAAGACCCTTTTTAAAATGCTATCAAATAGCAAAAAACACTTATATTATTACTTTTTAATAGGCAGGATTTGTAAAACATGTAATTTAGTCTAACCACTATTTCATTACAAATTTCTATATAATAAAATACACAAATTAGTCCTACATTACCCCCGGGACCATGACTAAAACGCAATTAAGAAACTCGTTAGTAATTTAGTGTAAGTGTAACACGCCCAAAATGGAGATACTTTAATTAAAGTAACATGAAAAACAATTTGGTCATTTTAAAAAAGACCCGATAGAAAAGACCCTTATAAAATTATTTCAGAGTTTCTTGTTTTTGAAATCATTTACGTCATATGAAATTTTATCGGATTTATATGAAATTATAGCGAATATAAAAAAATGCTACAGCGATTCAGATAGTATACCCACTCGTATAAAATATTTATATCTACAATAATATTAAAGTCACCCTCAATATAGGCATATAATATTACTTAAACCAAAATAATACATAGCATCATTTTTCTCCTATTTATATTTTCATAGATATGCAACATAGAAGCAATAACGAATTTTAAACTCAGTCCCAACTGACCGTGCAAATACAATACAAATAAAACTTATATCCGAGATATAAATAAATACCCGATCCTCAGTAAATATTGTACACCTTTACATAAACAACCCAAGGGCCGTTTGCGAAGTCCTTAAAATGCAATTTACAAATCCGGATATTTATCCCTCGAGAAATGAATTGTAAAATTCCGTTCGGGTAGTCGTTTGTGAATAATGATCCGAGTTAGTCTGTAGTTTAGGAAGAAAAGGGTTGACGTACGTAGCCTTTCTTCTTTTTCTTATATCACTCTTTTGCTACGTTTTAAAGAATTCCTAAAACTTATGACAACCTGGTACACGTTTGCAATTATTCACCTCAAAACTCTATGGATATATCGAACGCTATAATACAGTCTATCCACGAACACAGTACTACAAATTACATTCTTATATAACATTATATTTCTTATATTGCAGTAAAACAAAATAATCTAAACGAGAAGACTTGGCACAATTTCCTTTCCGAACCAAAATGCGACAGCTGCAAGTGTAGTTCATCATTGTTATCGTTTCTCCGTTATTTTCTTATTATAAACGTTATGTACGTTTCAAAAGCAATTTTATTTAACATTAATTTTCATTGTGAGCAATAAAAGGGATGTTATTTTATCCGAACAGCGTCTGTTTTCCTTGATAATTATTGGTCCGGGAGCCAGCAGCAGATTTTATGACCAAGTTCCTCTCAAGCGGTAATTAGTAAAATGCATCAAAGTATAGTATTATGAAGCCTCGTGAACGTCAGCTGGAGCTCGGTTGGGGGGAAGAGCGGTTGTAGCCTCCCGTATCAGCTGACGGTTTTTCCACCAAGATACAGCCAGCTGACATATATATTTATCCACAGTTACATATAAGCTATCATCAGGTAAATTTTTGTTTGAGAGGAAATAACGGAAAATAAATTTTTCTTTAAATTTAACTTTCATGTTCGAGACACCAGCTGACGTATAATACACCATGTTGTAACCAGCTGACTATTTTTTTTCGTTGAGATATTGGGTTAGCTACAATTTGACAAATTTTTAGCTGAGAGGAAATGAATGAATGAATGTATTTTTTTTCCTATGGGCGTGGGAGGCTACAACCGCTCACCCCCCCAACCGAGCGCCAGCTGACGTTCACGAGGCTTTATAATACTATACTCTCATGCGTCTGACGAATTATCTCTTGAGAGGAAATCATGAACCAAATTTGCACCTGGCTCCCTAACCAATACGCCCTACAACAAAAATTAGGGTCCCGGCAATTAAGCAATTACGCTTTCAAATGAAAACATAATTTCAGTAGTTAAATCGCGGTTTGCTAATTACTATTGAATGTTTTGTTTGCACAACATATTTCGCAGATTGTTAAATTTAAACTAAAATTATTATACTCACATGAAACCTTATTTTTGTAAACCTAAGCTTGGATAAAACTTTAAGTTATTATATGTATTTCAATTAGGGTCAACCGGGGCAAATGCAACTAAAAAATAACAAGTTTCAAGTTTGATCGGTTGCAGTTATCTCCTTTTATATTTGGTCATTTATTTGACCCATTTAGTGATTTTTGTATTTATTCAAGATTATTTTAAACCAATCAAGCAATACAGTAGTCTTATAAATAACTGGTAGTGAGAATATTTCCTAAAATTGGTAGAAAAAGTTACATTAACCCCTAGTCGGGGGTAAATGCAACTAACTGCCATAGCTCTTCTTCTATTTCATATAAAACAACGAATATAGAATATATTTATGAGATTTCATGTTATTCATAGGATTTTGAACTGTATTACCGCGTAGCAAGGACTAGTTTTCAGAAAAAAACTTATTTTTCTGATTGTGGGGCAAATGCAACTATTTGTTAGAGAATTAGTGTGGGGAATGCAACAAACTTATTCATCGATATTTTTTTATTATTCTGCGTGTGATTTGTATCGTACCTACTATTGTGTATTAGGGAACTATTGCTACAATAACGTTGCGATCGTAGATGGCGCCGCATTATTTAGAGGAAAAACTCATGTACTTTGATTTACCACTTTAAATCGCAACAAAAAAAAATTACAGTGCCCCTACCTACTAAGTCAATTTTAGTTTTTGGTCAGAACAAATAATATTCTTTGTGTTAAATATTGTTAAAAACGTAAACCAAACAAAATACGTTTATTAGTTAATCAACCGTTTACTAAAAAATACTTGAACAATCACAGAACTATCCTACCTATCGTTTTTAGTTATATTCTTTAACCACGCTTTTTTTATCTAATTTGAATTTTACTTATGAACCCGTCTCTGGGTATAATATCGAAGAAATAATCGATGGTTCTTCTTTAATTAATCATAAAGAAAGTATATTTTTACTACCAAGGACATAATAAATTAAAAATATCGACACTGTCACATCACTCGTGTTTTTAGTTTCATACAAAAATATAAGGGGCTATTGTAACTAACCTCACAGTTGCAATAACCTCACAGTTAAATTTTCATGAGGCAAATGTAACTGCATCAATAACACAAAATAGAGTCAACTAACGCATTAAAAATATAAATGAAATATGCTTAACGGCTTGTGATAATCGTGTCCAATCAAAAACACCTGCAAAAAATCACTCCTAAACAATTTTTTTGTCTGTAAAACTCGACACCTGTTTTTACGCACACCAACTTCAAAATAGCGGTTTGACACAATGGCCTATCAATCAAATAGTTTTCATCGTAGTGGCACCATCTATTACTTGTAAGATTTATTAGTCGTTGAGTTATTGAATCATAGGTGGCGATATATTACAACAACTCTAATAAATTAGTTATGATAACTAGTTGCCATAGCCCCATAGTTGCATTTGCCCCGGTTGACCCTAAATGTTTTATTTTATAATATAATAAAAAATATTTTCGTTTTTTTTTTTGGAAATATACATGTATAAAGTGTGCCTGGCTTTATTCGCTAACGATATTATGAAACTACACTAAAGTATAAAAGAAACATTCGAATATTAAATAACGACAAAAGCGACACGCAAAAAGAAGAAGTATAAACAACCCGATTTCAACAAACAATTTTATTACCAGGCTTCCATATTCACATTGATTTATAATAAACCTTGAAATAGGACATGCAATGCCTGTTATTGTGCGTCTAACTTTTTGAGTACCCATAAAGTTTCAACGGTACTAGTAAATCTTTATAATAATTTCAGTTTTAATAATATCGTCACAGTATTGAACAAACTGCTACCTATATTTTATATCAATCATCTATAAAATAAAAAAATATCATGCATAGTCCCTGTGAAAGCTGAATATCATTGAGACTTCTGCTTCTATTTCTACCATACAAAGCTAGGAATCATCTCGATTCGTTCAACTTTAAATAAAATAAAAAAAATTTGGTAATTTCATTTAGAACTAGCGGTCCGCCCCGGCTTCGCCCGTGGTACCTACATGTTTACGTTTTCTCTACATAACAATCATCCTTCAAGGAATATTATAAAAAAAGAATTAACGAAATCAGTTCAGCCCTAAGGTTCAGCCATTCTCGCTTACCAACACATTTAGCGATTCATTTTTATTATATAGAAGATCTAGAATTCTAAAACCCATACTACCTTCACAGGCACTTCATAACTATATACATATTTCTGCTTCGGACGTTATATCTTCTTGTGAGACACGAAAATCCAATTATACGCGATTAAATCTAAATTTCATAGGCGCTATCAGCGTCTGTGAATCTTTCAGTTATTACCTACGAATGTAACAGTATATATGGAAGGAACCCTGACCCATCGGCTCAGTAACGCTACCACAAGAGATGAAATCGATAAATTGCCCTAATACCGCTCACAGAACTTAACAAAGGAGTTAAGAGCTAAGTTTTAGTTGGCTTCAGTTAAATGTTGCCTTATAAGGGCGGAACTTTATCAGCACTCAGCAGCTTCCTACTGACAATGCTAAGCATTGATGCAATAATATAGGCATAGAAATAGAAGACAAAAATATATAAATATATTCAATATTCGCTGTCTTGAAGTTTCTTAGGTTATATGTAGTGGCTTTAATGTGATACCAAGTTCATATTAAAGGCAGAAGACGTTTTCCCCAGTAGGTACTAAGCCTATCCATCGTGAGGCTCATAAAATACGTTCCTGTAACTTATATCCTTCATATTCTTCACAGGGTTGGGATACTGATAATACTGCATTTTCCATAGCACCATAGTTTAAAAATAATATAAGTAATATTATTTTTGATTTACATTATTTCATCCTAACCGTAATATTTAGTAGAGCGAATATTATAAACAATTAAATATTTATTTAATGTTAAAGAACAGCATTTGTGGTGTAATTCGAGCCACTAAAAAACTTTACACAAAGCTTTACTTTCTACGCATTAAACTTCTGAACTTATAATGGAGTGAAAGTTTCGTCTTTCATCTTAAAAAGTAGGATTACTACTTTTATTTGTACATATTTTCTTTTGGAGATAAAGTAATATAAAAAGTATTTGTTGTTTATGAAGTCATTTAATACCTTATAGATAAAGCTTTCTGGTTTTCATTATTTTTTAATATAACTTTTTCTATTATCATGTAATGTAAAAATATTTTAAATTTTGAAACAGAAAAGGAGCTGATCCCCTAAAGCTTTCTATTTACTTATCGGACTATCTCGAAAGATTGAATGAATTCATTCAAGTTTCAAATTCAAATTCAATTACTCACCTAAATGTTAGAAAAATTTAATTGAATAATAAAATATCTCATTCGTACTTTTTACTTTAAACATTTTTTCAGGGACAATTTATTTACATTGACTTTATCCTTCTTTTGATCTCGACATATTAAAGATAATTCTGAAAGATGTTTAAAAGCTCGAATGAAAAATGGTAGGTACTTGCAGAAAATCTCCATAATCTTATTGATACTGAGTAAATATATTTATTTATATAGATTTATCGATAAATGTATAGAAAAATGTAAAATTGCTTGTTCATGTACAGTTTAAATCTTGAAAAGTTGAGCATCGATTGAGTTTTGACACGATTGATATTATAGGTGGAATGTTGAAATATTCATTTATTCCTCCTGACTTCTTCTCCGTACACCGTAATGAAGTTACCTAAATAAAAAGTAGAGCTAGTTTATAAAAAAGCGTTTCCTGAATTGAATTGAAACGAAGCACTTTTACGAAGTTAATTACTTAACTTTCTATTTTTGATATTATTAACACGTATCATTTACCAAGGGAATGGTATACAATTATGTAGGGAACCAATTACTAATAATGTTACGTAATTCGATAATATCATATAGGTATATATGTAGTGGGTAATTCAATAATATCATATAGGTATATATAGGTACAGTGGAAGTGTTTGTTTGATCATTATATTAAGGTATTGCAGCATAAGAAGATAACAGCATTGTGTTAATATTTCCCTTTTGTCAGGGAAAATATTTCACAGCTTGTGTTTCTGTTAAATATCAACTAAGAGACTTAATTTTATTTCATTTGAGGTAAAACGTATAATTTATATACTCAAGTTATTTCTTCTGTAAAGTATGTTTTGTTAACGAAGAGAGGGTAAAATATATACATATGACTAGATAAATACCGCGGGCCCTGGACCAAGTTTCGTCTCCAGGTACTATAATCATGTCCAGAACTGTAAAATATAAAAAATATGTTTAATTGAATACAGCATTCAATTTGAAAATACTTTTATAAACAGTGATATTGTTTAATTAAATAACTGTTTCTAATATGGCTCATTTATTTTCTAGATACATCCACTGATGCGAAGTCCACAGAATCAATAACTCATCAAACACCTTCACCATCAAGAATATCTGCTGGTAAGTTCTGTTTCTTTCTTTTACCCTTTATATAATTGTTACCAGCCAGTAATCAAAAAAGTAATCAAATGTGCTAAATAATCAAGTCAACATTATTCTAACTTATTGATACCGGGGACTCCCCCTCGATCGAATAATAAATCGTTCTAGAATGTACCCGAAGACAAAAAAAAATATTAAAATCGGTCCAGCCGTTTAGAGTTGTACAGTGACAAACAATGATATTATACATAAACCTATATCATATATATTATTTTAGCTTAGGTACTAATTTTTATACCCTAAAACATCATAAATGCTATTTAATAATCGAATTTACTTATCTACAAAACGATGACAAATTACTCTTCATTGAACCAGACAAAGGGCAAGGCCATTTTAATAATTGTTCGAATTTCTATTTATATCAATGGATTACCAATTGTACAAATTAGTCTTATGAATTTAAATGTCAACCTCGTGTACTTATTAAAAGGGTTTATAGACGTCAATTCATTATTACCTTCAAGGCCAATCTTGATAATCCAATTAACAGATTTTAGGAGTTCAATAAAGTAAATTAATGAATTATTTTATGTTTTTAAAGACATGTCTTACGGAAGAACCAGAACGGAGTTATAATTTCTATTCTGTATCGAACAAAAGTGTAACCACAGAATACATAATAGTAGCTAAACGCTACAGAACGGACACTCTCCGCCTCCCGCCAAAATTAAACACTTACCTCACCCCGCGCGATCGTGATTAAAATGGGCCACATTTTTCTGCAAGGACGATACGCAACGAAGATTGACAACATTAATCAAATTGACTTAGCGTAATTTTATTATTTTGGATTTGTGATTATCGTTTTTCGTAGAAAATGATTAGATATTGTGCTGTTTATGGATGTATTTCATCAGAAAAACGCGATTTTTTTTTTTACGCTAGTCACAAATGTGCCAACCATAAAGCGTTAACACACACATTTGCAGTCTCTACAGTGTGACTGTCAAAACGATAATTTTGTATGGAGTGTCCGGGGTGTTGTGTAACATAACTACTTACGACATGTTTATAAAATTGACTTATATAGTAGGTAGGTATATTTTGTGTTTAAAGCGAAATAAGAAATAAAAATTCATCATAATTTCAACAAAAAACACCTTAGGCTTGATTTTAATTATCTACAAAATGTACACAAAATTAAGTACCTATAACATAATATTATATTTTATGTGTATAGCCCAATTACAACTTAAAAATTTATCGAAATTTCAACACGCTTATCAGACTAGAGTTTAATATATAATCCTTTAGCTAACTGCCCACTATAAACTCCACAGAATGGAGTGGTGCGACCGGCGGTCCCCCAGCGGAGGTGATCCTCCGTCTCCATCCGACTCCCGTCACTCCGTACCCAGTGCAGAGCCGCGGGAACATGTCAATTACTGAAATAGGTGAGCATTTGAGGTACACTTAGTACTACCACAGATTATATTCTATACAAGGTACCACTTATACTATCTGTATGTTGGACTTGTTTAGCAGTCTTGTTTGTGACAGGATTTGGGACACCTAATTATAAAATCATAATTAGCATATTCATTTTTGGTGCCTTAATAGCTTAGTTAATTAAATAAAAAAGTACACAATATTTTTTTATTAAATAACTGAGAATTTTTCGCAATAGTTTTAAATAGTGTGCCACGAAGAGTTGAAATATTTTTCATTGTGGGAGGAAAAACGTTTTCGACTTTTGATTTTTATTAAAGAATATTTTCGAAAATCTACCTATAATAGAGCTTATTTATTTAATATTTCATAGATGTAAACGTTTTATACTACGTGAAAAACCTTATTTATTTAAATTTTTATTGTATCCCATAGGATTTCATATATTATTCTTTCATATCACCATTATATTTTTGTTACTTCTATTATATTTATTTGATCCCTAAATTGTCGTTTAGTGCCTACGTTAAACTGCCTCGAATAGGTCTTGGCAGAATATCAGCGTCATGGTCACAGAATCATGACATTATGCTAAACCAAGGCCTTGTCAGGTTACATCGCTTTTATAATTTTTGTTTGTTTCCTATAAGTTTCGTATTATATTTAATGTTAATGTTAGTATTTTTATTATTAAACGTAGTTTGATACACTTTTTCTAATGTCAGAAATCACTTTGGCTGGTCTACCTTCTAACCAGCAGGCAGATGTGTATCTTTTTAAGCAGTAACTCCAATTATTTTATTTAAATCGTAATTTAAAATATGATTATTACGATATATGTATTCCAAAATGGATAATTTACCTACATAATATTAAATCAAATTTCTTATATGTATTTCAATATATTATTATCTACATAAAAGTATGATAAAAAACACAGACGAAATAACAAAAAAGACACAGAACAGAAGTCAACATTAATTCCGAGATATCTTCATCAGCAAGCAAATCCGGTTTACGGAACACTTGAGAGAAATTGCTGATATAACTCTCAAATCCGATGATTCAGTTTAGATTCCTACTGCAAATTATCTTAAATTAATGGATTATATCTTGGAGGCCGTTCTGAAAATATCCAATTACGTTTATTCAAATTATTTGATGGATCGTAAGAGCTTTTTGATCTATTATTATAGAAACATTTTACTTCCGTTATCTATAAAAAATAAACATTTACTACAGTAATTCCTACATAACTGAAACAAGATTATACAGGGTGTCCCACTAATGGTATACTAAGCGCGAAGGGACTTGTAGTTTTGCATACACTGATCACGTAAAAAATACTTAAACAACAAAATAACATCAAAAAATTTTTGCTATTTTTTTCCTGAAAATCCATGTTTTCTTCTCTAGCTTCGCGCAGCCGGCATATACCACTTTGCTAATGTGAGCATTTTGTCTATGAAAACATAATCTTAAACGATAGGTCACGTGCTGGTATCGAAGTTGGGCGGGTAGCTTGTTAGGGGTGTACACATAGAGTTTTAAGAATTCATCTATTTGAAAAAAAACTGCGTCTGGAATTTTATAAGTATTTTTTACGTACTCAGCGTATGCAAAACTATAACATCCTTTGAGCTTAGTATACCAACAGTGGGACACCCTGTATACGAGTATTGCTATAATCTTAACTTAACCTCTCGCATTTATTTTAGGAGTGCTTGGAAATGCCACATAAATTTTCTTTGTTGAATTTATATTTTTGGTTTTATGGCATTCAAATGCTTTATAAATATAAATTTATAAAGAATAGAAAAAATTCGATCACGAGGCGGGACTCGAACCCGCATCCTTTCGCGCCATTCCGGGGCGGATGCCTGACCAATTCAGCCACTCGTGACCCGCCAGAGCAATCGAATTTATTCTATTCTTTCAGTTGAAATGGTTGTTAATCATCTCAATAGATGGCGCGCGGTGTGTCCCTCCAGACACATAAAAACTGAAAGAATAGAATAAATTCGATTGCTCTGGCGGGTCACGAGTGGCTGAATTGGTCAGGCATCCGCCCCGGAATGGCGCGAAAGGATGCGGGTTCGAGTCCCGCCTCGTGATCGAATTTTTTCTATTCTTTATAAATTTTCTTTATCAATAGCCTGAAAAGAAGCTTCTACCGAAAATAACGAGCCGAAAACCGTATAGTTTACTCTTTTCAAAATACAATCTTTACATGTATAATTAAAAATACATTTGCCATACCAACATGTTTCTAATTTCTATTTCCCATAAATTTGAGACATTGTTTGCCCAATTTATCTAAATCAGTTTCTCATTTTTCTAGCACAAAATGAAACGTAATAATTCAAGTAAAATTTAGAAGAAGTTTTTAAATTGTCATGTAACATATCACATTAATGTACACATTGCAGTTTTTCAGCATATTTATTAGACATGTGAAATTGAAAAATAACACAAACTTTGATTACAGTTGTTTGGATACTTATAGTTTAAGAAGTGGAGCTCAATCGGTGATCTTTTTTTAAATCATGTACAGAACTACTTAATATATTGACTATTACGCTGATTATTATATAGAATATTATCTCAATTTCTACAGATGGAAGTGCAATAGTAGTTCGAGCAGAAGAAGCCCTGATAGTAGCATTCGTGCTACTCCTGTGGGTAGCGGCAATCGCTCTATTTTTCAACCGCTGGGGCAAGATCAGGTGCGTCTATAAGCTGTACGTAGATTTTTTGCCTTATTTATGCTTTTTATCTTTATTTAAGCTTTTGATTACTTGATACTTGTTTTTACTAGCATGTTAAATAGTAGATACTCTTTGATATTTAAAGAATTGTAATAAAAATGTTAAAAAAAATTATAGGTGTAAGTAAATTTACATCTTTGAATAGCTGTTTCAATTACATATTTTTATGTTCCTCTCCAGCGCCTTTCATATAAGAAAAATTGCGGTTATGTTTTAGAAATGCTTGCAAATATGCCCGTTTTCAATGTTATTAGATAAAATAACTCTTTTTGCAGAATGTTAGAACCATATCAACCAAAATTCCAACAACAGCATCGTCAGAGTTGCGTGCTCGCTGAGACAGTCTCCGTGCCACCCCTTGTAAGAAAATTCTGATTATATTATTCTATGAATTTTTTTATTGAAATAAACATCTATACTATATTATAAAGCTGAAGAGTTTATTTGTTTTTTGTTTGAACGTGTTAATTTCAAGAACTACTAGTCCGATTTGAAAAATTATTTCAGTGTTACATAGCCCATTTATCGAAGAAGGCTATAGGCTATATAACATCATGCTAAGACCAATAGGAGCGGAGGTAAGCGCGTGAAACCGCGGGGCGCAGCTAGTTATTTATATTATCATTTTCTTCTTTATGTTATTTGAAATTACCGATAATCTCGAGTGGTCGATCGTTGAATAAACCGCATTTATGAATTATTCAAATATTATATAGGTTGCCTTTGAACTTCGAGCACTACAGTATTAAGTGAAAATTTGTAAATTCATACCCTGAAAATGAATTCGAGTAAACATGCAAATTCTTGGGCAACAGAAAGAAATAAAGAATAAATTTATATATGTGTAAAATAGCTACAAAAATCTTTATATTATTCTGCTTTACTTCTGTGTAAAATTATTATACACTAGCTATGCTCCGCGGTTTTACCCGCAGTGCTCCGCTCCTGTCTTAGCGAGATGATATAATATAGCCTATAGCCTTCTATAGCCTTCCTCGATAAATGGGCTATCTAACACCGAAAGAATTTTTCTAATCGGACCAGTAGTTTCCGAGATTAGCGCGTTCAAACAAACAAACTCTTCAGATTTATAATGTTAGTATAGATAAGTAATTTAATGTGTATTTTATAGCATCGAGCGTCACTCTCAAGGGGGTGCGTGTCATATGACTGCGGGGGGACATTCTCTGCGTACCAACCGTGTGGATACCTTGCTCATAGACCACGACAAGTATGTATAATTTTATAAAGTTGTGAATTATGTATATCATAGTGTTGTGAAGGTAATATTCGATTGAATAAATAAAATGTAGAACTCAGTGCAGAAGTCAATGTGTAAGCGAACCAAGCAGAACTAGGTTTGATCATGGAGATGTCATATAAAAAGTCTATATGGCAGCTAATTAATTAATTTTCCTAAACGCATTCCTTCCCCAGATCAGTTTTAGGATGTTAAGATTTTATGATCAGCATAGAACATAGGTTAAAATCATGGTAAATGAGTCTAAAAAAAACTGGTCTCATAATTCAGACATACGAATAAAGCACGATCAATAAAAGCTCTCTTATAAATGTGATATCGTGGAATCACGTGATGTCCATTGTATCCAAAGAAAGGGCTTAGTATTTGTGCTGAGTGAAGATTCGTGTACGTATATTTGACTCCTTTCATGCTAAAGCTATAATTATTTCGACTTACAATTACAAGCCGAATATTACCTTCACAAAAGATACACGTTCTGAATATATTGAAAATGAATGTTAAGCTGTGATATTTATATTGTTAATACCCATATCGATTCTAAGAATAACTTCAAGAGAAGTTGAATCAATTACAGTTTCAATTTATAATTTTATGGAACCTCTACTGTGGTAGGTAGTTGCCTTTATATGGTAATTCCTAGAATTTGATTGTGTTAGATTTTACGCGAGTATTATATTACATGTAGAAATAAAAGATTTTAACTAATTTTAAAGGCGACCTTTCTATAGTGTTCGAAATATCAGAATAAATCATAAATAAATCACGTTTTAAATCATTAATTTCTAAATTGTAAGGAATAAGGTTGCTTTTCCACCAATTAAATGTGCGAGAAATGTGTTTGTAAATAATCAATAGTATCGCTTCAAACGCTAAACGCTTCAAACTTCAAACTAAATGAGCGATATGATTGGTTATTTACAAACACATTCCTCGCTACACATCCTCGCACATTATTGGTGGAAAAGCACCCTGACCATAATTATCAACCATATATTTTAATAATAAAGGAATCTGCAACCATCTTCATCTTGACTGACCGGTTGGCTTAGTTGTTAGTGACCCTGCCTTCCAAGCCAGAGGTCGTGGGTTCGATTCCCACCCGGGGCAAATATTTGTGTGATGAACATAGATGTTTGCTCTGTGCCTGGGTGTTGAATATCTATATAAGTATTTATTTAAAATTATATATGTATGTTTATCAGCCATCTGGCTTCCATAACACAAGCGAAAGCTTAGTATGGGATCAGATCGTGTAGTGTGAAAATTGTCCTGAAATATTTATTTATCTTTATTCGTTGTATAACCTCTTTCCAGAACTCAGTGTTCGTAGGTAGTATGGGTGGTATGGCCCTTATACCGGAGAGTCCCCCGCGGCGCTCGCGCTCCGCCGCCGACCTCCCCGCGCTCACCCCCTCCGACCACGTCCCCACCACCTCTAGGTCCTCTAGAGCTGCCAGTCTCCACACTGTAGACCTTAGAGTATGTGCGCCTTCACCACGCGCGTCTAGAGCTGCCAGCCTACATTCCGCTGTCGAAGTTCCCTCCATACAGGTCCATGTAAGGGGTTCAGGAACTAATATAAATAGGCCTAGAAGTCCGCGGCGGTTGACTATTACTAACGTGTAAGGATAAGTGTTTATCGCGACGGACCAATGCTTTGTTTTTCCTTTGTGTCTATCTTGAATTTAACGCGTCACTGTTTTGTCTCTTTCACACTTTAACTATTGTATGTAAGTAAGAAAGTGACAGAACAGTGATTTCTTATTAGCGTTTTAGGAGGTTAATGTATAATATTCAGTTAACTCAAATGTAAAACTACTGTGAATACTTTGAAGCTTTATTTTTATATATGTAGGAATGTGACTGTGGCTAAATAGATTTAATTATTTATATATGTAATATAAGTTTAGTCCTTAAGCTAATCCTTCAATTTTCTTGTAGATGTCTTCGTCCTAAAGTCTTTATCTTCTCATCTTATACTATGTCCTTGTCCTTTAAATGTATAGAGTTATATTTAATAATGTAATATTTTTGTCGTGAATGTGCTCTTATTACATTATTTTTATTTTTATACATCCTATATGTAAATTTATTTTGAAAAATAATAACATAGAGAATCAAATAATTTAACAGTTATTGTACAATTCGTATTTCTAAACTTTAGTCCCTATTTGGAAAATCGCAGCCTAGATTCCATTAAATTTAAACCACTAACGTATTCAATTGGTTCTGTATCAATAGAATTGTGTTTCAAAGTTTAAACTGTAGTTTCGGTACTAGTATAGTATTATATTATCTGTGGTTTCGGTCCAATATTTTCTAACGGTGCATTTACATCAAACGAAGTACGAACATAGAGCTAGAGCTAGATTAAAAGCATTATTTCGTGATCTTTTAGTGTTGTTCAGTATTAGAATATTGCATATAATATTTTCGAACGCACTTAAAACAAGGAAAGAATACACTAAAATAATTTGATATACATTGGGGTTAGAATGAGCATTCGCTCGTTTGATGTAAATGCACCGTAACACGTTGTTCGATTAACATTTAAATAACACGTGTGTATGGAAAATATTGCTTTTTGTATTGATTATTAGTTTATAGAATGGATGCTATTCATGATCTTTATGTGGGGTCAGGTAGTAATAATGAAAACGTTTTATTGGAAAATCGACTGAGGCTTTTAAAAGCACTTACTCGTGGTAGCATGAACTCTTATAAGTCACAATAAGTGTATATGTGAGATACCAGCTTTTCTTAATCCTCGAATAATTAAAAATCAGAACTTAAAAGTTTAAGTCTTATTACTTCACTTCAACCACTTTCAATGTAATTATTCTTATCAAGCTTAGGTAATTAAATTTTCTTTTAAAGTCTATAGAGTCATTATTTTTACACTTCCATCAGTCATAAGAAAATATCTTTTTAACTTAAATTTCAATTATTTAGCCCTGTCTATTTCGTCCTTAACGTATCCCTTTTATATTTAGATATTCTAGACTCATATGCTTACTGTTTTCTGTATTGTGATTGAATATATTCTACATAAGTTATCCTGTAAAAAAAGCATATAATAATTTAGGTATCAAGCAAGAAAAACTAACACGAATTTTCAACTTTAGTTTAATTATACCAGATATTTAGTGGTATCGGTAATTAATTGTTTCTATTAGATGTTTCACCCAATATTATTTATTTATTGTATCTGATGATAATAAATCCAATTACAAATCTTAATTCGGTTATCCCCTATTTATTATTAAAGTATGAAAATAACTCGGGTATAAAAACTAGGTAGGTATATAGTATATCAATACAATACCTGCGTATTTATTTGCTCTACAAATATTTAGTTGCTCTGTTTCATCATTCTTTAAATTGAAATTCGAAATTTGATTGAATCTAAATCAAATTGAATCCCTTTAACTACGAATTCTTTTCACAAACAGAAAACAGTAAGTCTTTAGTTTTTAGATTATAGAAGTTCCCTACTATTTATCCTCTTGCTCTTATAGTGTAATTATATTTTAATAGTATATAAATAAATTGCCAAAGTTAGCAATTTGTAATTATCAAATTCACTTAGATATTAAGGTTATATTTCATGTATATCTATAATATTAGAGACTTTTGTTTCCGCCCTTTTTAAGAAAACCAACTTATGTCTCGACTTTAAACAAGTTTAAGAGATTAAAACAAAATACTTATTATTAATTACTCTTCAAATTTAAATTGTTTAAGATATGATATATCGATTATATACGTATAATTAATTAATTATAAGTAATATATCGACGACGAAAAGAAAATATATTTTGTCTATGCTTTTCCTGTAAACAAAATAATCAACTTGGTCTAATTTTTTTTTTTTTTTTTTTTTTTTTTTTTATACAACAACCGACAAAGGAGCGGGCGGTGTACTGATGAAAATGATCACCGCCGCCCATGAACAATTGCAACGTTAGGTAACTTTGCGATTGTTTTGCCGGCCTTTGAGAGACGCGTAGGCTCTTTTTTTGAAGGCATCCATATCATAGGTAGATGGAAACACCGAAGATGGCAAGCTGTTCCACAATTTTGTTGTTCGGGGCAGAAAATGCCGTGAAAAGCGCACAGTTGTTGAGAGCCACTCATCCAGGTGGTGCGGATGGTACTTGAGCTTGTGTCGTGCAGTGCGATTGTGGAATTTGGCAGCCGGTATTAAGCCAAAAAGTTCCTCGGAACACTCCCCATTGTACAAGCGGTAGAATACGCACAGAGACGCAACATCCCGCCGCAGTGCCAAAGGATCGAGCCGATCGGTTAACTCGGGTTTGCCGACGATTCGAGTGGCTCGACGTTGCAGGCGGTCAAGAGGAAGTAGTTGGTATTGGGGTGCTCCAGCCCAAAGGTGAGAACAGTATTCCATATGAGGCCGAACTTGTGCCTTATAGAGTTGCAGGCGGTGAGCTGGCGTGAAATACTGTCTCGCCCTAGCGAGCACCCCAAGTTTCTTAGAGGCCAACTTGGCCTTGTCCTCTAAATGACCCCTGAACTGCACGTCGCTCGCAATGTCGACACCGAGAATCCCGATAATATTCTAAAATTAATTCCTAATTCTAAAATTTTAATAATCTTGGAAACTAACAAATCAATCGTGCCTCTATAACATTTACTATTTACAATATCTATACGTATATAAATATAAATTTCATAATATTAGATTAGATATTAAAATATCTACCGAATAGGATTAACTGAGCGTTAAAAATTGTCTTTACTTACCATACAACTTTCTTTCAACTCAACTATTATACATACCTTCTTACTTACCAATTCTAAATTCATCTTCATTTAATGTAAAAAAGCAAGCAAAACCTCACAATATTTTAGTATAAAATAGCTCTTAATCCCTGTGTACAGTAAAATCTGTTCCAATATTCCAATAGCCTTTTGAAAGCATTTTATCAACTCAACCTCGGAAAATTGTAAAAACATTTTTCTCCCCGATGTTGCCTTAACAACGTTTGGCGAACGACACGCAATATTGCCTCCCTTATTGAATAAAACGACGTCAAATTTCATTTATTACAAACCTTTTAAATAATTACACGTAAGCCTTCGTTAGTATTGGTGTTTGTTCGTTTTTAACTTTTATATTTTACTTCAAATTATATGTATGTTTATTTAAATGTTTAATATTATATAATTGTTGAACAATTGTGTGTGTTGTACGGAAAATGTAATGTTTTGTAATATACATAATGTGTTTGTACATATTAGCGAAATGCTATTTTGTTAAACGTTCATTTGCAATGCAAACTGTAACTCAACTTGACAGAATATCAATAAAATTTCAAGCTCAAATGGTTATTTCATTTATCTACCTCCAAATACATATATTTGCAGATGGAAATGATTGATGCTTCGAAGTTGTCCAAACTCAAGTAACCGTCGTGCCAACTTAATATACGAAGTGTATAAATAACATATGGAAGTATGAAATTGATTTAAAATTAAAAAAATTGTCTATACATTACTTTTAATGAATATAAGGCAAGTAGAGCTATAGGTATAGTTGTATTGGAAGAAATTTTTAATTTCATTCAATTCATTGCACGACCTGTGTGGTGGTACGAAAGGGAAATAAATTAATACATTAAAACTTTTTTTCTGCTTAATATATAGTGGATGCTCTATTATAAAAGTGAATTTTGGTCTTCAAAAACCTCATTTATATACCAATAACTTGTATTGTTATATTAAATAGTACAATTATTTTCGCATAGAAAGTGTCTCGGTACAAACAAAGTTGTATTAATGATTTGAATGCGGGCTACAGGACCACGGTCTTTAAAACTTGTAATTGGATAGACTTGACTCCTTCGAGAACTTAGAAAAGCATTAAAATAACCTTTATATTTCATAAATAAAAGAAAAATCAACTTATAGCGTAACTGGGTTTTATAAGTAAATTCACCTTGAAATATACCTCGTTATATTTCGATTATTTTCTCGTGACTATTACATCTTAGCATAATTCGTTGGATATAACACGCGATTAATATTTATTCCAGTAACCTTAAAAGCCTATAGCAATGGGATAATCGTCAAAAATAAAGATTTTAACCTATGTAAGAGAAATGTAAAAAATGGGTGAGATATCCGCTCTTCTCTTCAATTTTTGAAATCGAAGTATTTAACATTAACCTGTGACCACTACACTTTCTGTAAAATTGTTGAAAATATCAATATAAACTACATTTAAAACAACACTCAAATTGAGTTATAAATCTGTTAAAAAATTATAATTTCAAAACTAATAATACTCGACTATAATTAATAACGTATTTAAAAATAGATTCAATATACATAATTATACATATACCATGTTGTATCGAGAACGGGGTTCCTACTAATAATTAAATTATCCCGCTCAATATTAAATTCCCACACGGATCAAATAATATTCAAAGATCATTCATGCAACTCAATACTGGATTATTGAATTTATAATAAATTCTCAGCAGTAATGTTTCTCTACCTATTGTTTCTCTATTCTAATATTCTACCCTATTGAACCAGTAATTTACACTGGAACTTCTTATATTATTTAATAGAACATAGAACATAGAAGAACATTATTGTTAT
The DNA here is from genome assembly GCA_029959065.1 of Colias behrii. NCBI lineage: Eukaryota > Metazoa > Arthropoda > Insecta > Lepidoptera > Pieridae > Colias > Colias behrii. Next base: position 6,604,361 of record JARWMC010000013.1, read on the forward strand.
GAATGAATTTATTTGGTGCGAATATTAAAAGAAAACAGTTTTGTTCCTGAGATAATTAAAAGATAACAATCTCGATTTAAAAATATTTTATAGTAGAAAATTAAAACGACTTCAATATCTTTTCAAAATCACTTTTTCTTTATGCGAGTATGAACTCGCATTCAAAAGTGATAAATTATATACCTAATTATTATTATTATATTATGCGCTACCCACACACAAGTCTGAGCACACAAGCGTCAAAAATCGGTTCATTATAGCCCAAATTTTTGATGAACATACCCAAAAAAAAGAACGATCTCGACAAACAAAGATAGAACCTCCTGCTTTTGTTTTTTGGAAGTCGATTAAAAACATTATTATGCACATTTTTTCCAAATTTAATCAGAATATAAACTGAAATTCGCATTAGCAAAAAGTTTCATTTAAAAATAACTCGAACCATTTAGTTGTAAACCCTCAATTTAACTTTACTAGTATTGAAGTAATATGGTTTAAATTGGGATAAGAAAATTGGTTCTTTTTAGAATTCGGTGTAATAAAGTTTTATCTGAACAGATTGAAACAAAATGACTTGACCTTCAAAACATTTTTAAAACTTAACATTAACTATTTATCTAAAAAAAATATAGAGAGGTTTATTTATTAATTGGTTGCTAATAGAATAAAAATTGACCCAGTTATACTTTGAGTTGTTTAACTCAAATATATAGTACCATGAATGAAATATCTCAAAAAAGTTGTAGCTCTTAAACATCGTAATTCGTAAGTATTATTGTGGTATTGTATAATATGATAAATGTGAGCTCTATTAATAGCACAATTAATATTAAAATACCTAATTTCAAGATAAACATCGTTAGCTATTTCAGAATATAATAATAAACTCATAGCTTCGCTAACAAATTAGCAGATTGGCTTGAAGAATAAAATTAAATGAAGAGAGGTCATTTGTCTGAATTTGATGTGCATATTAGACTTTTAACTGAGCTTTTTAAAGGAAATACGTATAAAATGTTTTAAGAAAGAATTTTAAAGGAATTAAATAAGTAATAGGAAAGAAAATACGCAGACTTTCTGCAAAGTTAACTAACACTCATATCCATTAGCATTTACAACGATGAAATGAGATAGTAATTGCAAATTAATTTAATTCAATTAAAGACGTAACCTTTAGATACGATAAGCTTTTACTGGATGCAATTTACTCTAAGTAGAATTCATTGCTAGTGACATATATTATTTCTAAGATTTTTGCATAATATTTTCTATACTTAATAGTTCAAGTGTACCTTATGGTTAGATAAATGACTCTTAAGATAAATGACTAAAATAAATCAACATTTCGCAAATTCATCTCACTAAGAAGGCGCTATTTATTAGTGTTTGTTTTCCAGACTCAAAAGAAAATAAACTAAATGATGGATCTCTTAAAAGTAAACAGTAGGTATCCGCTCACAAACATCCGCGCACAAATATCCGCAAAGATTGATGCGTTGCTTGCGTTGGATGAAGAAATAACGATGTATCGATTTGATGAAACTTGAACCTTACGGTAGCTTTTTTATCACCTTATTGCTGCAATCTTTCACTAAAAGTAACGTATAGTCAGTTAGTAAAGTAGTCTTGGACTAAAAGTAGCATATTGAACATAATATCTTTTATTGAATGAAGAGGATGTGACCTGTGTCACAGCTTCATTACGGTAATTGTCACATAGAATACCTACGTAATAATCTTTACTACAATAGGAATTATGAATTTGAGTTTAGAAACAAAAAATTTTAGCTGTTTGTACATAATATTTTAAAAGTGTCGAGTTTAACGATATGGTTATCTGAAGAGCTCCTTTATTTATGTGTGAAACCCAGCTAAGGTAATAATTTAATAATAAATATTCTGCCCAATTTGTAATGTGATTTTGAAAAAAGTACAAACACACGCCTACATATCGAATTACCTATATAAAAAGTATTTTAACTGATGATCATACCGTTAAGATAAATCCTACACTATATAATTTTATTCCGTTGATATATTTCAAATCTCCGTAAAAGGCACCTACGCGGATGGATGGACATAACCTAAGAGTCTTGAATCGTGACCTACGCTGAAACCTAAGCCCATCAGTGGACTTATTTCGTTTGAATGGATGGATGCATACGATACCTAATACTGCACGGTATTTAGATAGAAAATATTTAACATTACACCGAACCATAATACTCATGAAAAGAAGCTCCTTTCATGATAAAAGCTTAAATCTTGGTAAAAAGCTTCTCATTATTAAAATATAAAAAAAGAAGATTTACCAACAAACACACAAATAATAACCATAAACAGGTAATTTATTATAATCCTACCTCAGTTCATAATTCGCTTTTATCATTATAGTTTTCCAATTACAATAACGTCTAAGCAGTAATCTCTAATATTAACAATAAGTACCGATTTAGCGAATATAAATATTAATTAGTTAATAGTTATCTACCTATCACTATGAATTAAGTATAGATAATAGATATCTAGTTAAAAGTTGAATACATTTATTAATGAAAGTACCTATTTCCAAGAAAGAATACAGATAAAAAATAATATCGCTTAAATTGCATACAGACAGCGCTTAAATTACAAAAGCACGACGACGAAAATAAATACCTATTTGTTGATAGTCCCTATTTAGTGTAACAAGGTTTATTAAACGAGTATACACTATTTATAAATACATTACTTCCAGCTGTAGTCATCTAAACAGCAAACAACTTTGTTAATTAACAAGCCTCGGCCTCTATGCATATATTTTCATGGGCACTTCTACTATAGCTTTTCTTAACAACTTCCTAAGTACAAAGTTTTACTTTATTGCATACTTGATAATTATAAAATAAGTTATGTAGTACTATTACCACAGCTATTACCTTATGGCTTTGCAATCTCTAAAATAAGTATTTTGATTGTCTACCAAATTTTTTTAAAACTCAATTTTGTTTTTAGAAAAATGCCATAAGGCTTAGAAAGTTGCAAGAATGACTTACACTTATAATATTAAAGAAAAATAAAAATGTGCTTTGAATGGCAGATGCTTGTCTCTTATTTCCTGATACATACAATTTTATGTTACTAAATGTGACCTACAACAGAACTGTTACATTTCATACATTTAATTGCCTTCAAAGTAGTCGTTTACCGGAATTCGTTTATAGATGTAATAAAACTGATTTACAAGTAAACGTAGCCGCATAAAAGGTAGCATCACGATTCACGGCGTATAAAACTTTATGATCAATGCGACACGAAGCGTATCAAATATCCTATACAGAGTTGACACATCGTTACATCAAGAAAATAGCTTTCTTTGTTTGCTGTTATATTATAAGACTAGCGGTCCGCCCCGGCTTCGCCCGTGGTACATATTTCGCAATAAAATGTAGCCTATGTTCTTTCTCAGGGTCTAAAGATTATCTGTGCCAAATTTCATTAAAATCGGTCTAGTAGTTTATGAGCCTATTCATTACAATCAAACAAACAAACAAAGTTTTCCTCTTTATAATATTAGTGTAGATAAATGATATACTGAATCAGTCAATGCTCCGAACATAATAGTCGGAAATTTCATAATACAAATAATACTAAAATGTTATGATAATCGCATTTTACCACGTTCTTAACGAGAATCATTGACAACTGTGAAATCAAGAAAACAAAAGTATAAATAAATACATAAAGTTCGTAGCTCACAAGAAACAGCTGAATTCATTTAACACACACTAAATTCGATTTGGCACGTCTAGCAAGTACGAGTACGTGTACCAATTTTGTAAGGAAATTTAATAAAGTATTCGTTGGAATTCGACCACTTTATATTGATACTTAAAAATATTATTCTGTAGGTTCACTTACTCCGTAAATTTATCAAGGCGTAGGAGTAAGTATCTTACAAGTAATAGGTACTCAAATGATAAGTATTATGGCACCATATTCATGTAGTTTTGTATTAGAAAACATGCATATTTTATGATCGAAATCTGAATCTTCGTCAAAATTACTTAATCTTAAAGTACCTTACCACGGATATCATTCGTTTTTTTCTACTAAAGTGTAATAAATTATCTTAGGAACACTGAGACGAACGAGAAACAGTCTGAATACGAAATTAGGAAGGCTTAGATAGTCGAGGATTAATGTTCGATCGGTGTACGAAATAATTTAGGAATTTGTTAGTAATCAACGTTATCTAATGAATTCTAATAGAGATTGCTTATTGAAGATCTTCGTCGAGAAATTGAAAGCGTGGTAGCTCAGTGGTTAAATAGTGACTTAAGTGTTGTCTATTTATAAAATTTGACTTTTATTTCCCAATGTTTTCCCACTAAAATTGCTACGTATTTTCCAAGACCCTTTTTATCAATTTTCGAGTAATTTGATCCTAATGGACAAGTAAAGGTCTGTTCGGTAGATAAATACTATGAAAATATTTCATAAAATCTGGCGCTTAGTTATCGCATCTGTGACTTGGGTCGCTAATCGCCTTTAGCCAGAGTTTTGAAACTTACAACTGATATGAACCATAAGCCGGAAAAGACAAAAATAATTAACGATCCCTTATTTTTAATGAATTTAGTAACTTTACTTTTAATTATTTTTGTTATCAACGGTGAAAAATTGGTTATACATTATATCTTTTTTTAGTTATGCAAAGATATAAATAAAAACCGAGTTTCATTCGTAAATTAAAATAAACTTATTATTATAAACCTTGGATTAAATATATGTACATTATGTGCAAGTAAACAAATAGTCGTCAACTATGTCTTTAATTAAAAATATATTTATTTATTTATTTCTGATATATAAAATCTGATATATTATGAAATATTTATTTATTTATTTCAGATATATAATACATATGTACCTTAAAATATATAATAAGCAAGTAATTAAGAAACAACACCAAAAATGTATTTACCGTCTTAAGATTTATCAGTTCGCTACAAATTTCGGCTTAATTGAGTTTTCAGTTTCTAAGACCTGAATAATAAATCACAAGCGTGATTTTTGTTTAACGTTAATTCGTTTTTAATTATATTTAACTAAGAACCCATTTTTAACCGATTTCAAGAAAAGGAGGAGGTTCTCAATTTAACTGTATTTTATGGCTTAAGAACCTACAACTGGGTGAACCGATTTTGATAATTCTTTTTTATTTGAAAGCCTGTCATGTGGTTAAATTTAAACTTCATCCAATTCTAATAATTTGAAGACGGTTTTTAGTGTTTTGTTAAAAAAGAATTATTTCTTACCACAGGAAAATAAATATCTATAGTGGGAATCAAATAATCCCAATGAAGGCTGGATAAGTATTAAGTACGGCCAGCCATGGGTTAGCAGATGACAAATGGCGTTAAAAAACAAAGAAGTATTTGTTCGTTCTTCATCATTTCCGTCTTTTCGCGGTGTAATCACTAATGCTACACTGATTGATGCTTTATTCATGAAGATAACTTGAAACTTTTTTTTTTTAGATTTTTTTGAACACCGGTATAGTATCTAAACTTCGATTTTTTACAACTCTGAGGCCATAACCACTAAACCTCTACAGCACTGCAGGTCTACACTCTACAGTCACTATCTAGCATTTAATTTTAATTTTTACGAATATATTGCATGCTTACATATCATTATTATAGTTATGAACACCATTTCAAAAGCGAAACTTCGTTAAAAACCTTAATTAGAGCCTACAACAGTTTACGCATCTTCTCTCCTAATAAAAATACAATTAACCGTTCGGAAAACTTTGAATGTTCTTGTTGCTCCAATTACACAAAGGTCTAATTGCACAGTTAAAGTAAATAAGGTTTAAAATTACAAACAAACGCTCACAATTCTAGTAGCTAGTGATTACAATGCGATGAAGATTTACGACGCCGCCCGCCCACGGTTCCCGATTCTTTCCCTTGTCACTTTAAGCCGTCTACTCCACCAAAAAAATCTTCCGCAATTTCCTTCCTTTATTTATAGAGCTATTTTCGGCGCATATTAAAGACGTATGAACACGGTTTCTTATTGCTAGTGTGGACTGAAATGTATGTTGCGTGGATTTTTTGTTGATGTTTATTTCACGAGGTCACGGAGCACTTCCTTGTTTGGTTTGAATAGGCACTAAGTAACACTTGTACACAATGTTGACAGCTTTTCATATCTATTGTGATAATCTTGTGATAATGCAGCATGTATGATGTAAGGTATTTCTATATTCTATAGTTATTATGAGTCGAATATTATCTTACATATTCTTTATAGCATAGGTGAATTTTATATTACTTGAAAGTGATTTTATTCGTATTTATGGGAATAATTTTATAGTCAGAAATAATAAAATTTGATAATTCTTGAATATTTAATATGGACCTTCTAACAATAGCGTAGTAGAAATAACATTGGCCATTGCCCCATAATTATAGAATAACTATAGAATCGATTTGACCATGTCTACGAACTCACTACAATTTTGTGGATCTTTTTAACAATTAACTATATCCGAAGTATAACTATGGTTTAAGAATAAAATATGATGTTCAAACTGTATCGAGTTACTGGTACAATAATACCTATTATTTATTTTTAAATTGGTTCAATATTTCGTTTAGAATAAAATTTAAATGTATGTTAAGTAAATAGAAACTTATAATATAAATTGGCCACAATTTTCACTCATCAGTATCTATTATACAAATCTATACTTAATATTATAAAGCTGAACAGTTTGTTTGTTTGTTTGTTTGAACGCGCTAATCTCAGGAACTACTGGTCCGATTTGAAAAATTATTTCGGTGTTAGATAGCCCATTTATCGAGGCTATTTACCATCACGCTAAGACCAATAGGAGCGGAGCAATGCGGGTGAAACCGCGGAGCACAGCTAGTATAAAAAAACGCTTAGAATAGAAAAAGGTTCCTTTTCAATTAAAAAAACGGCTTATAGCCCCCTAGGCCGCACTGGCTTAGTTTCGTGGAGTAAAACAAAATAAATTTGTCTTTGTAGTTTGAACAGTTACTTGTAACATTCCGGGTCCTTACAAAGTTTTCTTCCACCGCTTTCCTAACTTTTTATCCTTTGTACACTTACATTGTATCCTATTAAAACTCTTGTAACAGAAATACACAAAAATCACAATATACCTATTAGTCTACTTGATATGTTGAAAACGGCGTAAAATAGAGATAAGTCTCTTAAAAATACGTGCGATAGCTCATTTGATTTGGAATGACGTCTAGAAAAATGTATCGGAAATGTGTATTAGCACACAAAAAATTACAAAAGTTATAAACAAATTAAGTTGCAAAAAAAAAGGTATTTCGTTTATTGTTAATAACTCCGAAATTATTAACATTTCAGAAATTTTGAAAAAAGATTCTTAAAGAGGAGGAAATTTCCAACGAAAATCTCCCGACTCCCGGAATTCTATCTCCATTATTTATAATTTTAATTTAACGCTGAAAATAGGCCTCCGCGCGGCATTTTTAGTTAGCGCGCGCGGCTTCAAAACCGAGCACGTCACACTAATTATTTTTTTTAAGGTATTAAATATTAATTTAAAAATTAAAAAAAAAATATGGTGTATTCCGAACACTTCAAAGAATTTGCTCCCGTTGAAAATTTTACTTAAAGTTAATTTTTCAACAAATTAGACAAATGTTAACTAACGAAATTTTTTCGAACTTCCGTCCTTATTGCACATTAAAAAAAATGTTTAAATAATTGTCGGTAAAATTTTTCACTTCGTGGAGCCCTTCATATTTAAATATACTTAACAAGATCGCGCCATAAAAGTTTAAAAATTTTTAATACTTAGTTTATAATATTTTTTTCAAGTTAAGTAACTTGAACAAAAAACTATAAATTTCTAGTTTTTTAAATTTAATTTGCTCCCGTTGAAAATTAATTTTTCAACAAATTAGACAAATGTTAACTAACGAAATTTTTTCGAACTTCCGTCCTTATTGCACATTAAAAAAAATGTTTAAATAATTGTCGGTAAAATTTTTCACTTCGTGGAGCCCTTCATATTTAAATATACTTAACAAGATCGCGCCATAAAAGTTTAAAAATTTTTAATACTTAGTTTATAATATTTTTTTCAAGTTAAGTAACTTGAACAAAAAACTATAAATTTCTAGTTTTTTAAATTTAATTTGCTCCCGTTGAAAATTAATTTTTCAACAAATTAGACAAATGTTAACTAACGAAATTTTTTCGAACTTCCGTCCTTATTGCACATTAAAAAAAATGTTTAAATAATTGTCGGTAAAATTTTTCACTTCGTGGAGCCCTTCATATAAATATACTTAACAAGATCGCGCCATAAAAGTTTAAAAATTTTTAATACTTAGTTTATAATATTTTTTTCAAGTTAAGTAACTTGAACAAAAAACTATAAATTTCTAGTTTTTTAATGTGCAATAAGGACGGAAGTTCGAAAAAATTTCGTTAGTTAACATTTGTCTAATTTGTTGAAAAACTAACTTTAAGTAAAATTTTCAATGGGAGCAAATTCTTTGAAGTGTTCGGAATACAATATATTTTTTTTTAATTTTTAAATTAATATTTAATACCTTAAAAAAAATAATTAGTGTGACGTGCTCGGTTTTGAAGCCGCGCGCGCTAACTAAAAATGCCGCGCGGAGGCCTATTTTCAGCGTTAAATTAAAATTATAAATAATGGAGATAGAATGCCGGGAGTCGGGAGATTTTCGTTGGAAATTTCCTCCTCTTTAAGAATCTTTTTTCAAAATTTCTGAAATGTTAATAATTTCGGAGTTATTAACAATAAACGAAATACCTTTTTTTTGCAACTTAATTTGTTTATAACTTTTGCAATTTTTTGTGTGCTAATACACATTTCCGATACATTTTTCTAGACATCATTCCGAATCAAATGTGCTATCGCACGTATTTTTAAGAGACTTATCTCTATTTTACGCCATTTTCAACTTATCAAGTAGACTATATGTCTAAGGTAGGTAGCCAAAATAGTTTGATCCTAAAGTCGTAGTAAATTAATGCAATATTTGTAAAGTTTTCGTAGTCTACAATCTAATTTGTTGTTACAATCAAAGATACATAGAAATAAAGCAGAATATATCTCTTGCATACAGTCAAATGAACATGTCACACAATTCAGAAATGTCCAAAATCAACGATAACCCTCAGGGCGATTCAAGATTGGTTAACTAGATATGCCAAATTGACTTGGCCTTGTGACACAGAGATATCAGTCTCACGCCAAATTTACAATGAATTTGCCCCAATTCCCATATTACATTATTCCACACAAACATTAAGACCATTATAATACTCAAGATGTACTCAAGTCACATGCTTGACTTGAATGAATTCTCTATTTGATTTCAAAATGGAGTCTTAGAGATGATTAATGAAGAATGATTATAATGCTGAATAATTTAGTTGTTTAATTTAGAGGCAAAATAACGTTTCATTAATCTTCACTTGGTTTTAATATTAAAGACCGTACCTTCAAAATAACATCTTCTATTTAAAGTAATAGTTAATTTACGCAAACATAACTAAACTAACAATATAAAACACCAACCTATTCAATTACCACTTTAAAATACAGTATAGAACAAACAATGTTCAATGCAAATTTCAGAAATAAGCTCTCAGATAATATATTTACGTATATTTCATTTAAAAAGTTTCCCGCTATTCAGAGCAACAGTAAAGGCGCCGCAAATTACAAATGATTGCGTGCGCTGTAACAACCAAGTTTTTCTTACATCCACTTTATTTTCATTGCAACCTATTTCAGTTCAAACGCTTAATGAAATTGTGATTTATAAGTAAGATAAAACATCGGCTGTGGCGTTGACCTAATCATTCTTTCGATTAGTATTAAAAGCCTTTAAGATTTTTCCTTTTGGGATAACATTAATTACTTTGTTGATATGACTAAAATAAGATAAGTACTAATTATGTTAAAAGCTAATATCATAAAAATAAGAGAAGAATAAGAGCTTTTAAACACTACAAAAACTTTTAGTAAAATCTAGTCTATTTAGTTTCTAAATAAAAAAAGTCCTTGTACAAGAGGAGTGTCGTAATATTTTTTATTCATCTCTCATATTTCTAGCGTTATTTTTGTTAATTTAAATACCTATGTATATTATACGTGTTATCCCTGCCCAAAAAAATGTGACTAGAAATTAAAATAAAAGCAATTATGTATGACAGGAAACGAATTCATGTTATTACACATTCAATGCACGTAATAGGTCCAAATTGGGGTATTATTTGCAATTTGAATGGCAGATGCCAGTAATATTATTGACTGCAGAATTTTTTTGAAATTTTGCATTGTTTTCTACCGATATTATAAACCAAAATCTTGATAGTCTTTCGTCCAAACTATCTTCCCATAACACTTTTTTTTTTCTGTTATTGTTTTTCTGCAATTTAAGATTTTATATGTCACGGAGGAACATTCAAATCAAACATACAATAAAATCTCATACATACACAAATATACCTATGAGGTCTTACAAAGAAAGGAAGGCGCATAAAAATCTTCATTCATCTGCAGTTCCCTTTATAATCACCATCAATCCAAAACCGCCAAACTAGCTTCAGTGGTGTAATCTAAGAGACAAAGTACATAGGAGCCAATAGTCTCGTAGCAATTAACTCAACATGCTACTTTTAATTAAGGCTCTGTTTACCTGGAGTTTATAGGCAATGAATTTTACCGGCTTTTCTGAACACCTGAGCCAAATTACATTAACTAACCATAATAATTGCCATTTGTTTATACACATAGGTTATAAATTGGCTCGTAAACTATTTAAAGCGTAAAGCTTCCACAGTTCCACATATAACAAACGTGTGTTAAAATAAAATGTGAAATTTTATTTACATTATTATTTTTTTTCATATTTTCATATTTCAGGACAATTTTCACACACGGCACGATCTGTTCCCATACTAAGCTTTCGCTTGTGTTATGGGAACCAGACGGCTGATATACATACTTATATAATTTTAAATAAATACTTATATAGATAATATATCAAAGCTAGATAATAAATCAAAATAAGATGCCTTTTTTTTTATTAAATGCCTGCATAATTAACATCTGTTCAAGAAATCGCCCTCTGCAAAAGTCATTGTTGAAATCTTGTTTTTTTTCGACTGTAGGTATATGTATATTATTATTATTATGTGTGGCGTAGCACAGGAACTGCAGCACACATACACATGCGGTTTTTACAGTTGATTGCAGGTAATCTAACTTAAAACTAGCATACATTTCATCTAGATCCGCCGTCCAGACAGATAAATATTTCAACCCCAGACGAGGTTACAGTTCGGATTAGTTTGTACACAAACATATTTTAAATTTGGGGTTGGGAACTTTTTACTAATATTTAACGAGTATTAAGACATATAAAATCAGAAATATTACAGCTATTTATAAGCACAATAATAATAAATAGCCATCTAGTAAAAAATAGCTATCGCAATGAACAAAACATGATATCTCAAATAGTCCCATTTTTTACGTTGTATGCCCATACACATATGTGTAGGTTGCACGGCAAGATGTTTCTTATTTCACACAATAATCCTGAATAACTTATTACCCTCTTATCGCTTTAACACGTTCTTATATTTTTATGCAGAACTCGGATACGATTTATAAATAATGCGCCAATGTTTGCTTATATTTATAGAAAGGAGAAAACGACTATAAAAATTAATATTTTACAATAATTATCTGTGGAATCAGAGCATTTCTGTATTTGTGATATAATATTGTATCCCTGTATCCTTTACTTACCTTAATAACAAACTTCTCAGAACTTTTTGTATTTATTCTCGTGATGAAGAAGAGAGAAGTAATTTGAAGATGACAAATGAGTCTATATTAGGCGAGTTTCATCAATCACATTTTAAGTAAAATCACGATGTTATATCGAATAAAACTCCAAGACATGTTTTCGTCGACATGTAGAGAATATATAATAATACAAACATTATTACCTACCTACCTACTTGTACAAAATACACTGATAAATAATAATATTATTTAAACTTGCTTTTAACTAAAGTTAGTGTCGACTCTTGAGCGTATAAGATCTAGACTAGCGTAGCGTATAAGATGACTTTAACTCTCGAAGTAAACCTTCACTTCAAGAACCTGTTATATTTGACTAAATATCTTCAATAAGTAAAATAGAATTTATAACAGCTTTATTACAAATTATCTTTCCTACCGACGACACAGATAATGCGCAGTTAACAATAAAGCGCATCACACACGGTGAAGATACTATAATATTTTATGTTAAGATTCTCTAATATAAAATATTACAGTATCTTAAGGTATCCGGTATCAGCGTTCTGACCATCATTTTTCTTTTTGTCATTGCGTACTAAGACCCCTGTAGAACCGCCATCCTCTTACAAATGACCCGAAATTTTGTGTCAGTATCTCCCGGCCTATAGATGGCTTATCGCTTGGTATTTTAAGATATTGAAGGTAAAATATATATTATCTTCGTCGTGTGTTATGGCTCATAGGATTTGTATGGCGAGCGATAATCGGAAATATGCTCTAAGATAATATATATTTTACACTAGTGGTCCGCCCCGGCTTCGCCCGTGGTATATATTTACGTTTTCTCTACATAAGAAACATCCTCGTACTTCAAGGAATATAATAAAAAAAGAATTATCGAAATCGGTTCAGCTGTTCTCGAGTTATGCGCTTACCAACACATTTTGCGATTCATTTTTATATATAAAAGATTATCTTCACCGTGTGTGATACGCTTAATGCCGCAACACGAAACGATCTATTAGCAGGGTGTCGGCTTGCAGGCGGCAATAGATTTGGCCGACAGCCTCCATTACCAAGTAATACTATATCTTGCCGACACTGGCCACCCTAGAACAATGCTTTGTAATCACTATGGTTATTTGGCGTCAGAAAATAGTATTTATGGCGTTTTACAATTACCCCGTGTTCGTACGTTCAACTTCATTTAAAACAAATGGTATAGGTCAATTTTCGAAGCTGTACTTTGAACTTTACGATAGACATTTTAGCTATAAATAATTGGGTCGGTTTTAGCTACAAAGTTGTTGTAGGTACCTATAGTCTAGAAAGTCGCTCTACTTTTTTGATAGTGCATATTTTTAGGCACACATTACTTTTCCTCATGCTTACTTTTTATAAACTGTATCCATATCATTGACATAGTACAAAAACATAAAAATACATTAATTCTTGAAAATTACTTGTATTTGATTTCTGGGAAAAATATCTAGCTTTTGCGCTGAAAAGCCAAAGCATTTTACAGCGATTCACCCTGTTAGCAAAGCAAACGGAATAAAATTATACTTGCATATAAACCTGTGAACAATTTTCAACAAGCGGCCAGCAACAGAATAATCTTTTAAAGTCTGGTTTAATTTTCTTCTTTTCCTTAGCTGCAATTTGTTTTCATTTAGATTAAATTTCTGCCTTCAGGAATCGTGAATATATTATTACTTTGCAAAAAAAATATAACAAAGATTTTACTACACATGTCAACACTTGCAAAGATGAAAGAAAAAAAACAGTTCATTGGAATTTCGATTCATTCAATATTTTTTCATCTTAGCACAGATCTTAGCGCCATGATAATTTATTATCTATATTTATTTCCAATACACTCGGACCGCTAATTAGAACGAGTGATTGATAACAGAACTTTCGATTCTAGGACATTCTATTTCCCCGGTACTATCTATTTATTGTTTCAGTATTATCTGTGCAAAATTACTTTAACTTTTTAAAACATGCATAACCATTTGATTAATAATTTCTAACACCTATAACGTCCAAAACCATTTTCATCCTGAAAAAAATATGTAGAGCAGATAAATGGAATATATTATCACACTATTTTACCCTTCTATACCTATAATTGTGTGGTTTAATATTTTAGTTTACGCAACCCGCTAATATACCTATAATAATAAATTGAAAGATGATTCTGTAATTAAATTACTAGTATAATATTAAGTTCTCTGTTACTCTTTATCAATGCGTAGATAAGTATTATAATTAAATGAATGCATGAATCAAATGAATAATACGGTAATATTTGAAACGAAAAGTATCCACTATAGAATTTATTACTTTTTTATTATATTATACGATTTATCAAACAAGTTATTTATACGAGTCTTTTAGAAAAAAATTGCAATGCATATCATATTATGACCCCGGTGTGAACTAGTCATTTTATCTCACACAAGATTTTCCTCCGAGGTGTAAAATATTTTCTACAATATTTCTTAAGAATGAGAAAAATTTGCAGACAATATTTTTGTATCAATCATCGGGATTAGAAATTTTGCTATGAGTCAAAATGTGGATGTATTGAATTCTATTTTATTTCCTAATTAATTTTTCTTTGTTACTGATAATTTTCAATTTCAAAAATCTATATTTTCATATTCAAGACAAGTGATCTCTATCGGTATACAAATAACTCTCCATTCTATCTTTGTAATCTATGCGTTGCATATTTACTGCAGCAATTTTATAGAACTGTTTAATGCTCCTAATAAATTTTTATATCGTCGACCTAAAAAGAAAGCATAAAAATTTTACTTTGTAGCCATCTAAAATACAGTATCCACTCCAAATGAAAGCATCGTAATAATTTCCTCGGTATTACCACTTCAAAATTATTAATTAGCACATAATATGCAGTATAATTAAATGAAACTGCATTCATTATAAATTTTACTTCACTTTTCATGGTTTGTAGGGTAAAAATATAAATATTCTAAAAAAGCCTTCAAATTATGTCATTTCTCATGTTATAACTGCTCAAACACTCACTCAACATTTTCCCGACATTTTTTTCCAACTCTAATATTTCCATTTCAAGCTCTTCAAAATTATTTTCGAGTCAAAAAGTTACCTAAACCATATAGTTACGTATTTATATTCTCCAAAGATCAATTTATTACAATGCTAAAGTACAGATTTTTCATTATAATATGAAGCCATTGATCATTATAAGAATAGAAAATATAGAGAGTAAAGACTTCTACACAATAAGATTTTCATTCAGCGTGTGTCAGAAAATAGCGCAAATAGATTCATAATAACATAAAGCATAATGCTTTCAATTTTACGTAAAACTTGTAACTGTCTATACATGGTCTAAAGTGTGCAATACAAAATAACTTTGTATGTAAATTGTATCGGAAACCATTTAACTATTTTTAAAATATTCTACAAATTACAAATCAATCTACAAGAATCCTTTAAACTAACAAGTTTTTATATCGTATAGGAACATACAGAAAATGCAGTAAGTATTCTAGGTATATTTGTTGAAAAGCTTTTACTTACCTGTTTTATCAGAAGTTTTTAAATAATGTGCAAAGTTAAGGACTGGTTTCACATGCTACCTCATATATTTCATCTTCAATGTACATTTCAGTACATATAAATTTAACAAGTTATCAGGATGTTGAGGTATTACAGAGACTATAGTTGTACTTGCTTGTTACTAATCCTTGAGTAAAGTATCAAGTTATCTTGAGTTAACTATAAGGGTTGGGAAGTTATGAAACACATTTTGAAATAATACTGTTATGAAACTAGCTGTGCCTAGCGGTTTTACCCGCATTGCTCCGTTCCTATGGTCTTAGCGTGATCAAAGCTTTCCTCGATAAATGGAGTGTCTAGCAGTGATCCATAGTTCCTGAGATTAGCGCGTTCAAGCAAACCAACAAACTCTTCAGCTTTATAATATTACTATAGACGGTCATTTAAAAACAAAAGAATTTTAAAGCGCGATTTATTGAGTGCAGTGCGTTGAATAAATCGCATTTTTTCTACATATAACATACATTAAAAGTAGTAGCTTAGTTAAAGCCGCCATAACACAATTTAAAAGTCGGCATGGCTCGTTTCCCTCCAAATAGACAGTTTTAACGAGGGCCAAAAAATCTCAGACGGCCAGTTCTATCGCTTTAATTATTTCTGAAATACAGGGCGCGTCTATTTATAGGATCTTTAATACCGCGTACAAAATATTTTCAGGTTCAAGTGGTTGCTATAGTAAAAAGTAAATCCAAAGATAAAATGTACAAAGATAAAATTGAAAGAAAAAGATTATGTTTTCATCAAGCCATAATGAGTTATTTTCTTTATACATATTACGGCAGTAATTTAACATTATTTTGCTTGCCTTAAATTCAGAGAGAATCCGCTTATGGGGATACAGACCTTACCATTCGATCTAAAGTAGTTAATATTTATAAATTCATATTTTTCTGACATCAAAATATACCTATTATATAGTCTCAATATGTCTTCTTCTGGATAAAGTTCTATTGTTAAGTCATTAATTGAATCTACTAATATATACTACAAAATATATGAAATAATTACGATACGAAAGTGTTTTTCGCAAGTACAGATTTTAATAATACTTGTATAGCGTCTACATCAGAATAACATTCACATTCAACACAATATAATGTTGTTTTAAAAGTTCATGCATAGTTAGCTAGTTTTGCATAAAACTCTTAACGTCACAACGAGCGCAACTTTCTTAACATAATTTTGCTTTCTATTATAGAAATTTAAATACAAAGTAAGAACTGAAGTTATCTTAATTTTTCCAGAGCCAGTTTTTCTACAATTTCACGCCGTTCCTGGTAGTGTATTAAAAGTGTATAATCTCAAGCATAAGCATGAATAATCATCCCACTATAAAATTCATTGGAATTTTTTGCTTCTATTATTTTAGTAATCATTTAGTCTGTCTTGAATGCAATTATCTTAAAATTTATATTGTAAAGAATAACGTTTCATTTCGTTTAATATTTTTGTCTTCAAAATACGTATAAAATTTTACTACGCTACCAACAAATTACAGCTTTTAATTTTGTAGGTACATAGTGCACTGTGTTTTACTTAGTATCGATTTTTTATAATAATATTAATGCTCACATATTCGTTTTAATCCTAATATATTTTCACAATATTATACGTTTTAATTATATAGGCCTTTACGTATAGCTTTTATACTAACTACTGATAGAATGATAGAACAACACAAAGGCGGGCAAAATTCACATACTGGGGTGAAATCTCGGGCTTGTTCAAAGTTACACAGCCTCTGTTTACTCTTGAGAGTGTTCGTAGCAGGCCCGATGTTACACACGGTAAACCATATTTTAATTTTATACGTAAATTTAAATAAAGACTTAAATATATGTAAACAGAGTATAATGGTACATAAACACATAGTGATTTTGCTATCGAATTACATATAGTTTTATAGAACAGTTTATACAGTATTTAACAAATTGATATCACGAAGTTTGGTTTCAACTCATCTAAATTATGCTATTTGATTCTGTATCTACAAAGTTTGTTAGGATTTCATAATGTTAAATAAAATAAATGTTCCAAAACAAAAGAAACCTGATTTTTAAGTTCCACTGAAAGACAAAATATGTATTAATAATCTAGATTCTAGATGAAATAGCTCTCTATTGTTAAAGCTTCGCATCTCAAAACCGCCAAGTCGTAATTTCACTGCGAAGCGGCAGCTAAAAGTTTAAGTGCATTCCGTTAATAAACTAGCTTTTCAGAAGTTATTATATTTCGTTCTTGCTATGCAATATATTCTTCCTGAATCATAACTCAATATCTTGTTAGTCGCAGTTTTGATTTAACCCAAAATATACAACTTACGAAAGAGATCGATGACTTTTCAAAACTATCATACTATATTTGTCAGTACCACTCAGTACGAAATATTTTCATGTACTATGTATTAACAGTTATGTGATTATTATTTAAAGTAGGTAAATAAGAACCTTTTTTTCATGTATGATCATTGCAAATTAGATGATATTTTAGGTTAACGCACTTGTTGTAAATATCATTCGATATTAGTTCCTGGCAAAGCTCCATTGGCTAATCACTTCAAAACTGTTATTTGGTCTGAATTATATGACCATATGGCTGAATGGTCAAATATCTATCTACATAATACCTATGATAAACAATGTACCTATATAGTACATGTATACATTATACTAGCGAACGAACTGGCTTTCGGACTGGTCCGGTATAAAAAGAAAAAAAATCTTCAGGTGACAATCAGGTATCTATTTTTACTATTTTAATTACAGAAATACATATATCTGGATGAGGAAATGGGCCTTGGAGATGTAATAAATTGTTAAGCGTTACGTGGTAAATTAAATTAATTGAACAATAAATTTACAGATTCTCGAATTCATTTAACACTATTCTATCAATAAAACTGTTTATCATTAAATCATTTAAATGTATTTATAACACAAAAGTCTTTTAATTTTTCTTATAAACGTACCGAAGCCCTTTCCCTTACATCCTTTTAAGGTCTGTCAAAGCAAACACTTCGTGACAGTTTGTGTAGGTCAATACCAAGTCAATACCATTAAAGTAGGTGCAAGACCCGTCTGATGTGACAGTTGAAAGGTTCAGTGAAAATTAATCTCATATTTCCTTTTAATTTTGAGTAAAACTTGGATAGTAACCACCGCTTTAATTCCAATTTTAGATCGAGTATTTTACTTGTATTTTTCTTCATCTCCCATTTAATCGATGTAGAGCTTATGTAGAGTAATAACTTAAACATGTATAATCTTCCTTTATTTGTAAAATAATAAGATTTAAAATTATAATATAATTATGTATCGTCATCTACCTTTCACGTGTATAGATATGTACGATAGGTATATAAAGTCGTTATTTTCACATAAAATACAGATTTGTCGAATTTATGTTTCATCGCGGAAAGAGTACCCTCTTTAGTAGGAAAAAGACGAATTTCAATACACGAAACATTCACAGTCACAACATAGTATAAAACAAAGTCGCTTTCTCTGTATGCTTAAATCCCTATGTACTATGCTTAAATCTTTATAACTACGCAACAGATTTTTATGCGGTTTTTTTAATAGATAGAGTGGTTTTCGAGGTAGGTTTTAGTATATAATTTATTAGGTTTTAGACAAAGCGGGCGAAGCCGTGGGCGGAAAGCTAGTTTTTAGTACAAATATAAATGTAATAATAGCCGTTGTTTTATTACTGTTTCTACGAAATTTCAAATACTAGGTACATTATGTAAACTGCAGTTCTGCTATCATTACCACATGCACATGTCCATCGAGACAGTATTTATAATAAAAATAAAACATCAAATATTTGCGTTAAATCGAGCAGATATTATAACAGTATATGATCCCAAACACATTTATAACAACACAGGTCATTGGTTGGGAAGAAAATGTTTGCCGGACAATAGAGACCAAAAACGGCCGGGAAAAAAAGTTTTAAGTGAGGTACCGTGTCAACAAATGATTTATTTAGAAAATAATATAATATTAACATTCGATGAAGGTATCTTGATAATCTTGCCCGTTGTAAAACAGAAGATATTTAGTTTGCAGTAGGTATAACATTTGTCAATATTTAACAGAATTTGTTGTGGAATTTGTATACCCGGCGCGGCGAATGATGATCCCTGGCTATGACAGTTCGTCTTAGTGATTGCTCGTATGATGGGTCGTGTCGATACTTTACTATTTTGAAGTGAAAACTTCTTTAGCGGCGTTGAGCACTTTTTCTGTAATGGGTATAAAATCTTAAACTCGCGTCAGGACACGTGACCTGATCGAAAAAGCGTAAGACGGATGGAGAGTAGACAGCTATCCCCTCTCTACTACGCGTGTTTTCACTTCTGCTGGCACTCCCGGAGTGCAACCCGTCTTTTATAGACAAAGGCGTGGTTTGCATTTTTTTTTTATGCAATAGGGGGCAACAGAGCAGACGCGTCACCTGGTGGTAAGTGCTCCACGTCGCCCATATGTACGCACAGTGCCAGAGACATTGTGAGTATGTTGCCGGCCTTTCAAGTAGGAATATGCTCTTTTCTTGAAGGTCCCCAGTTCATAGCCGTTTGGAAAAGCCGCATGAGGGAGTTTGTTCCAGATGTCTGTAGTGCGCGGGAAGAAAGATCTTTTAAAACGCACAGTTGTAGATTGCCAACAGTCAAGGTGGTGAGGGTGGTATTGTTGACGATGTCGTGCTGTACGGTGGTGGAACTTGGCGGCGGGTAATGTTCCAAACAACTCTTCAGAGCACTCCCCATAGTAAATGCGATAGAGAACGCATAAGGAAGCGACATCTCTTCGCAGCGCCAAAGTATCAAGCCGATCGGTGAGACTTGGCTCGTTAACAAGTCGTACAGCTCTCCTTTGAATACGGTCAAATGGAAGGAGGTATTGTTGGGGTGCCCCGGCCCAGATGTGGGAGCAGTATTCCATGTGCGGCCTGACTTGCGCCTTATATAACTTGAGGCGATGGTGCGACGTGAAATACCTACTGCCCCGCTCTACAGAGCACACCAAGTTTTTGTGAAGCCAACTTGGCTTTTCCTTCCAAGTGACAAGAAAACTGTACGTTACTCGAGATTTCGAGACCAAGGATTCCGATACTGGCTGCGGCTGAGAGAGGAGTACCCTGAAAAGTAGGAGCTATGACGAAGGGGAGCTTTTTAGCGGTAAAGGCGCATACCTGTGTCTTTTTGGGGTTAAATTGGACTAGGTTTAGTCGTCCCCATTCTGAAACCTCTTGTAAAGAAGTTTCAATCTCAGACACGAGGTTGTTCCGGCACTCAATGACGGCGGCCATTACACTGAGGTCGTGGATATCACAGGATTGGCACTACACTCCGTATTAGGCAGTGGTCAGATGAACCTAAAGGAGCATCAACATTGACCTGATAGCCATCCGGATGAGAAGTCAGCAGAAGGTCCAACAGTGAAGGCGTATGATCCTCTACATCTGGAATTCGCGTGGGCGATGCTACCAGTTGAGTAAGACCATATGCAAGAGCAAAGTCATGGACAGACTTACCTGCATGATCAGTGGTACGAGACTGGAGCCATTCAACGTGATGAGCGTTGAAATCACCAAGGACCACAATTTCAGCGGAAGGAATCTGTAGGAGCATGGTATCAGCAGCGGATTGTATATGTTCAAAGAGTCGGTCGGTTTCATCATTACCGCTGTGGGATCTGTAGAGGCACGCATAGACGCGGGGGTGGTCATCGCAATCTACGCGTAACCAAAGGATAGATAGATCCCTATACCTTCAAGATACCCGAGGCTTCGAAAGCAGATATCGTTCCGGATGAATGCGCAAACACCAGCGCGGGGTATAAAGTTGTGCTCCAGATTGTATCCTGGGTAATTGAGATATGATGTATTAGAAGGGGAAGATATCTGCGTTTCGGTTAAAAAGAGCAAGGCCGGCTTCGCCGTCTCAAGATGGTGATGGACGGCGTTGATGTTAGAGTGTAAGCCCCTTACATTACAGAAATTCACGCAGTGCGTGTAAAGGGGTGCAGCGGTCTTTTTTCTCTTGTTGCCCCGGGTATGAGTAACGAGCGGGATTTTGCCCTCCCCAGAATACGCAGGGCAGCCTGAACGTGAGTGCTCAGGGAGGGATTCTCCAGCACTAAAAGTGTTGGTACCCTCCTGGGGTAGTAATATTTGTAATTCCGCTGCCATATTAGAGAAGGGGATGGGGGGAAGTGGGCTTCCGGTATGTCTCACTCACCAATGCGAAACGCTAGACGCTTTACGCCGGTTTTCTGTGAGATAGTGGTATCGCGCCGGACGGACTACAGCCCATTCGTGCTACATACAAAAGAGGACTATTATATGTAGCTGTAGTCCTACCACTCTAGAAAATTTTCGCCAGAGCCTCGTCCGTTGATCGGCAGGGTGCACCACGAGCAGGTGAGGTTGGCTTTGGCCGTTAGGTGGTATACGGCCATTACACCCCAAATGTTCATGCATTCAGCTACGTCGGTAAACATGTTTTACAAATATTATAAAAATAATTTTTAACTAAAATATTTAACGTCTATTATGGTGTTGTTGTATTAATTTAAGTTTTTTAGCATAGATTAAGTAGGTAAGTAAAACGAAAGTTTTCCAAAACATAAAAATGTGCCTTATCATTTTCACTTAATTTTTAACCCGTTTAACACAGTGTATATTATTTTATCGTGAAAATGGAATCCCCCATTTAATTTGTCTAAAAAACTTATACATATTATCATAGGTAAGTAAATTAACGCGAACGGTAATTAATTAATTATGCTGCGATCTTCTGTTCCATTCAATAGTGAATGAACTAAAGCTTAAGCATGGAAAAAATGTGAACTCGTTTCCATTATCGAAATTTGTTTATCGATACTTTCCGCACTAGTCGATAAATGCCAACGATGTAAGTTTTGTAGGACGTAAACGTAAAGTCAGATATAATTTCTCGTAAATGTTAAGAATTGTTATAATTCCAACGGAATTACATTGTTATGGCATAAAGCTACGTAAAAATTAATAAATGCCATTTTTAGACGCCTCCAATACGTTTCTTATTTAATGGTGACGCCATTACAAGTTTGTCTCTTGAGAATAACTGTCAGTGTCATAGGAATCATCATTCGCCGAGCCGGGTATAGTAGAGTCATTCGTATGTAATATGATAGTCTAAAACTAAAATAATTATAGTAAGATCGAAGCTTACTAAACATAGCGCGAAAAAGATAACATATTCTTCTTATATTATTCATATTAGTTCTACATTATGTAATACAAGAAACTTCCTTAAGCGCCTGTTAAAATTTACCCAAACTAGATTTATGGACAGTTTCTGATCACATATTCACATGAATACGGCCAGAAATCATTTTTATTCAAAGGCCAAAGCCATTTACGTGGAAAGATAAAGTTGGTTTGCTTATTCTGAACGTTTATGATAACGTTTCATCCAAATGTTAAATGTTATGAAAAATTATATTCCTATCATATGCTACGATAATCTTTAACGATTTATCAAGTCACATCTTTTTATACTGCGGGTTTATAGAGCACAGACTATCAAATGAATTATTTATATTTGATCTATGTGCTCTGTGGGCATTTTGGTATTTATGACATACTCTCCCCTGAGTATATATTATTATGTTCTGTGGACATACTCGTATAACATAATAACATTGAATGTTAAAAATATGATGTTGGCCAATTGATTCCAAAATTAAAAAATATTATAATAAACAATTTAACAACAAAATTTTTGATAGTAAGCTGTAATCTTAGATTACAAAATAAAAGACAGATGGAGCGTTGCCGAACTAAACCGAATAATTTATCGTCATTTCCATAAAGCTATGTGTGCTGTCATTTCGCCGCTGCACTGTACGTACACGGTGCTTCTGTGTGGGTGTTATTTTATTTTTTATTTTTTATTAAGAATTTCCAACAAAGAAAACATAATTTAAAAACTCTTAATACTAAAATTGCTTATCGTATAATAACAATATATGTTTCTTTACTTATAGGAAATTACAACAATCGTATATTTAAACGGATAACAATATCATGTTAGTTTAATGAAAAAATGAATTACAATTTCTGATGCAGGAATGTTTGCAATTATACAAAAAAAAAACAAAATATAATAATTTACCAAAGTAGATCCAAAACAAATTTGCAATAATATCGTTTTTACTAATATTACTAATTAAAAAACTAATGCTGACTACTATTATTATTATTACATATTTACACTTTATTTATTGTTAATAGTATGGTGCTTATCGACATGTTTCATTGAAATGATTATTAAGAATACGCTTGAATACCGCAAGTGAATTGTGAAATATATCAATTTCACGCGACTTTGCTGCAACAACGTTGTACTCATGGGTAAGTCTAACTATTGGGGAATGCTTCCCTAAGTTTGTTCGAAATGGAGGAGTTCTGAGTATAGCGCAGGGATATCGAGGGATCCTGGCGGGGACATTAATACATATTCTGCCCAATAATTCAGAAGAATCAATACTGTTATTAATTATTTTATATAAGAAAACTATATCTAACATTGTACGTCGAGTTTTTAAGCTCAACATCTTGAAGTTATTGAGTCTGTCCAGATAACTTGTGCAGGTTTTACCAATTCCAGTTCTGAATGCTAGACAACGGACCAGTAATTTTTGTAAACGCTCGATCCGATTTATGAATGAATGAATGAATGAATGAAAAATACTTTATTGTACACCAGATATGATACATTTTATAAACTTAACAATAAATTAATCAATGTACAGTAGGCGGCCTTATCGCTGGCAGCGATCTCTACCAGGCAACCCAAAAAAGACGAGGAAAATAGTTAAATTAATCATGGTGGTGCATAATAAATAAAAGTGCATGAATCAGAATAATATATTTATATACTATAACTACATAGTAAATACATACATATATACCTGTATTATAAATATTATATACTTACACAGATAATATAACGTATATATATATAGACACATACATACATATATATATATATACATACATACATACATACATACATATAAGCATATACAATAAACAAGAGGGTTAACATTTAGCCTGCGACAGTTTACTATAATAGTTTTTAACTTTATTTTTGAAAGTAAAAATCGATTCAGCACGTCTTATTTCTTCGGGTAACGAATTCCAGAGGTTAATGACGAAGACAGTGAAGGAGGAGTGAAAGAAATTAGAACGGTGGGAAGGAATACTTAAGGTTAAAAGGTTAGAGGAACGGAGAGTTAAGGAATGTTCGTTGAGAAACTTGAAATTTTCTTTAAGATAGGAGGGGGTCTTAGGATCGAATAAGATACCGTATAATAAATGCAGCATATGAGTATACCGGCGAAAACGTATAGGAAGCCATTCAAGTTTTTTGCGGAAATTGGATACGTGATCGTATTTCCGGAGACCAAATACGAATCGGATGCACAGATTTTGAAGGCGCTCTAGAGAATCGAGTTGTTTTTCGGTTAAATCGGGATAACAGGAGTCGGCGTAATCAAGGATGGGGAAGAGTAAGGACTCTGCAAGGGAAATCCTAGTTGGTATGGGCAGGAAATTGCGCAGCCTGCGTATTGAGCCTGCAGCGCCAAACAACTTTTTGCGAACGACTTCGAGGTGAACCTTCCATGTCATGTTTGCGTCAAAGTGAATGCCAAGGTTCTTAACAGAGTCACTGAAAGGTATTGACGTTCCATCCAAAGTTAAATTCGGAATAGTGTTCCAGTCAATCTTAGCAGTCAATTTAGAGCTTCCTATGATAATACATTGCGTTTTTGCCGGGTTTACTAAGAGACCGAAGTTTTTAGACCACTGGTTGATATGTTCTAAATCATTATTAACCTGCTCAATAGCTTCAGGAAGTTGAGAAAGTGAAACGTGCGTATAAATCTGCAAATCGTCTGCGTACATATGGTAGGGAGAAGATAAATTGTCTGAGATAGAATTGATGAAGATGGAAAAAAGGATTGGAGACAACACGCTACCTTGAGGAACGCCAACAGTGATATTACACCATGATGACAGGTGATCATCGATTTTGATCCTCTGTCGACGTCCTTGGAGATAGCTCCGAAACCATTCAATTACCTCTGGAGATATGTTAAGAGAACAAAGCAAACTCAATAATATGTCGTGGTCGACGGTATTAAATGCGTTACTGAAATCTAACAGTGTGAGTAGAGTGAGTTGCTTGTTATCCATTGCGTAACGAATGTCATCAGTAATTTTAATAAGAGCAGAGGTCGTGCCAT
The DNA here is from genome assembly GCA_029959065.1 of Colias behrii. Taxonomy (NCBI): domain Eukaryota; kingdom Metazoa; phylum Arthropoda; class Insecta; order Lepidoptera; family Pieridae; genus Colias; species Colias behrii. The sequence continues at coordinate 6,630,137 of JARWMC010000013.1, forward strand.
GACCGGGACGGAATCCGGATTGGAAAGGATTAAACAGGTTATGTTTATTTAAAAATAAACATAACTGTTGTTGGACAAGTCGTTCAAGGGTTTTAGAAAGAAAGGGTAGGACACAGATGGGACGAAAATCGGAGAATATGGATGGATTGACTTTTTTTGGTAGAGGAATGACAAAAGCTTCTTTCCAGGCCATGGGAAACTCATGAGAGGATAAGGATTCATTGAGAATATGAGTTAACACAGGAGCAATAATATCTAGGATTGGAATAATCATATCACGGCCAATGCTGTCATTACCGACGGCTTTCGACGCTATAGACATAATGTTCTTCTTAACATCACAGACAGTAAATTGTTTAAAGGAAAACGGGGGAAAATTTGGAGTTGGTTTAGTAGAAAGATAGTTTAAAGTACGATCCTTAATATTTGCATCAAGAGCAAAGGAAGTTTTTGAAAAATGACAATTTAATAAGTCGACATTAAGGTTAGCGGGCAGAGAACTTTGAGGTGTTTTACCAACTCCAAGAGTTTTAAGAAACTTCCATATCTTTGTTGGAACGCCGTTCTCGATCGTTTTATGAATGTAGCGCTGTTGTGCATCCCTACACATAGTATTGCAGCGATTACGAATTGATTTAAACCTCTCCTTGTTAATATCTGAATTGTCCACTTTCAGTTTCGCCTTTGCTCGATTGATTGTTGTTTATATGCGTTTGATAAGTTGGGTTCCAGACTGTACAACAATACTCCAGACGACTACGAACGAAGCTGTTGTAAAGTACAAGCGCTGTTTTAGGATCCTTGAATTCTTTGGAGCACCGTAGGATGAAGCCAAGCGATCGATATGATGCAGCCAATATGTTGTCGTAGGACGTAGTGAGATGTAAAACGTAATTGTGCATCAAGGTAAACTCCAAGATCGCGGACTACCTTAACCTCTTGCAACAATGAACCGTGAATATTGTATGAAGACTCTATGATCTTGCGGTTGCGCGTGAATTTTATGTGGTAGCATTTTTCACAATTAAGGAGCATCATATTACAAACACACCACTCATTTAATTTTTCCAGATCTAATTGAAGTAAATTTGGATCTGTTTCTGAATGAATTACGCGAATTAATTTGAGATCATCTGCAAAAAGGTATGGAATAGAGTGTTTGAACACATCTGGCATATCATTAATAAAAACATTGAAAAATAAGGGCCCTAAATTCGAGCCCTGAGGAATACCTGAAGTTGCAATATAACTTTCTGATTGACAACCGTTGAGAACAACAGATGATGGCCTGGTATCTAAGTATGATTTGCACCAATTCAAGACGGTGGAAGACACTCCAAGCAGTTCCAATTTCTGTGCTAAAATTGAATGGTTTACCTTGTCAAAAGCCTTTGAGAAATCGGTATAAATTGCGTCGACTTGGTAACCCTGATCAACTGCCTCAATAAGGTAACTTACATATGAGACAAGATTTGTATTTGTGGACTTTTTAGCCATGAAACCATGTTGGGAATCAGAGAGAAGACTATGAAGATGCTTGTAGAGTACATCATAAACCATTGACTCAAAAACCTTTGACAAGGTAGAAAGAATGGAGATTGGGCGATAATTTGAAATGAGGTCACGATTGCCACTCTTAAAAATGGGAACAATTCGAGCTTGTTTCCAAACTGATGGAAACAAACCATTATTTAGCGAAGTATTAAAAATCAGTGACAGGGGAACGGACAGCCCGTCTGCACAACGCGAAAGAAATATGGGCGGGATATTGTCTGGACCTGGTCCTTTGCTCGGGTCCAGGGCCAGTAGTGCCTTTTTAATTGTATGACCTGATATTGAAAATGTACTGAGCACAGAAGCCACGATGGATGCATTAGGTGAAGACATAGATTTGTAGTCCATGTGTTGTGTAGGATTGAAGACAGAGGAGAAATACTTGGCAAATAGATCACATATATCTTTTGGGTTATTACTAGACTCATTACCAAGTGACATGGTGGAAGGATAAGAAAGACTTCCCTTCCTCAAGTTTTTGACATGTGTCCAGAAATATTTGGGATGGATCTTTATAGAGTTTTCAATATTTTTTAAGTAATTAGTGTAGCATTCTTTTGTTAATAACATTGATTCTTTTCGCAAATATTTAAATTCAATTATATCTAAAGGGTTATTGTATTTTTTTATTCTTTTATGTAAGTTATGCTTTTTATTCAGTAATTTTATAAGTCTAAATGAATACCAAGGTGGATATTTACTTCCACAACTCTTAACTTCAGGGACACATTTTTTTTATTATACTATGAATTATACCATAAAATTTATCCACCATGACATCTACGTCTTCCGTAGGACAAAGCTCTATATTCCAGTTTATATTCTTAAGCATCTCATTAATTTCGTCGTAATTTGCCTTATGGAATTGGAACTTTTTCCTCGGCATGGTCTTATTAATTTTTGGCCTCATAATTGGTATTATATCCAACGGCGGATGAAACCTATCTACTTCACGAACAGGGTTAGAATTATGAGTAACGCGTATTTCAGCAATATCAGAAAGTATAAGATCGAGAATTTTGTTTTGAAAATTTCGTATATTGTTGTATTGTTGAAGATTATGCAATGCACTAAAATCGGTCAAGCGGTCTTTGAGATAGCCCGTACTTGTGTCAGATGTAATTAAGTATGGAACCCTATCTTGCGCTACCCAGTTAATACCGGACAAGTTGAAGTCGCCCACAATCAATGTGGGATTATCACAAGATCTCTCCAACACAGCATGGCAATTATCAATGAAATGATCAAACATATCACTCCGAATTGGAGGGGCTAAGTAGACAGCGCAAAGCCTGAGCAAACTGTGCCCATTTGATTTTGTCGAATGCAACTCAATTGTGACCCACAAATCTTCACAGTTGCTCTCCCAGGTATGCATACGCGATGAAACGAGTTTACTAGATACCGCTACCAGAACTCCTCCACCTATACTTTTATGTCGAAAAAGAGGAGATGTTTCCCTATCTCTACGATAAACCGTGAACTTACCATCAAATATTTCAGAGTCAAAGATGCCGCTACAAAGCCACGTTTCCGTAAATATGTATACATCGTAATCCTCAGACTGTACATGTTGACGCACTTTAGCAAGACTTCCACGAAGGCCTCTAGTATTTTGGTAGTAAAGCTTAATCGAGTTGAATGTTATACAATTTAAAGCACAAGAATATGTCCAGATTGTAACAATTTTACAAAAACTATAGAAACTACGACAATGAGGAAAGTTTTTCTAAGCTATCTATAAAAATGGTGTTTGACGTTTCATCCTTCTTCATGAAAACTTTTCCATTACGCACCCAAACAAATTTATAATGCTGTTCCTTAGATTTAAGCCTGGCAGCCGCGTAAATGGTTTTATTGGTCGGTGAAAGATGCTCAGTGACATATTATATAGGTGAAGGGGGATTAGCTGCAATTCCTAAATGGCTGGTATTTAACTTCTCTGTGATATCCTTTTTCTTATTAAATATGGATGACGCAGCTAAAAATGTGTCGCGTAATCTTGGGCTACTGAATTTCGCAATGATAGAACGTGGCCTAGAACTCTGTGTATTCAGTTTAGCAACCCTTGTACATAAAAGAATATCTGTATCCTTAATTTCACATTTAATAACTTTACTAAGTTGAAGGACTGTGTTTATTAGATTTTCGTTACGGTATTCCGGTACGCATTGCAATTCAATGTTACTCGATCGGGCGTGTTGTTCGATCATATTAAGACTTTTCTTCATATCATTTACCGACTGGACTAATTTAATATTGTCCATTTCAAGCTTATTTATCGTGCGACATTTTTCTTCCAAGGTTGCTTTCATTTGCTCATAACGCTCGTTGAAGAATGATAAAGAATCTTGAAAAGTAGATATTAATTCGTTTATTTTGCCAAAGTGTTCGTTAATAATATTTTTTATTGAATCCCGAAATGCTTGATCAATTTCTTGTCTAATGATGTCCCTCAGCTTACCTCCCGTGATATCTTTTAGTAATGTATTATGTTCTACTTGTGTTTCGGAGCGCTGTGATTCGCTTGGTACAATGGGCGAATTAATTAAATTTGTTTGAGCTGTAGTTGTTGGGCTCAAGTCCCGAGTCGATCTGGCAGGGGTGTTCGTATTATCTTTTTTAGGTAGTATGTTGATACATACTGGACATTTCCACAAATTCCTATTTTCGATAGACATTAATTTACATCGTTTATCAGATATATTCGCGCATAATAAATCATACCATTCATTACAAGCAAAGCACTGCAAGCCCTCTCTGCTTTTTATAACTTTCATGCAACCAGAACAATTTTTTGCAGGCATTTTAATTCGGTTACTATTCCTTTTATAATATTATAATAGATGTTTGAATCGAGCGTTTGATAGGTAGTATTTTGCCAATACAAAACAGGGTAAAATGTAAAATGGTATTACGAACGTTAATACGAAGCAGTGGTCGGTGGCGAGAAAAAGGTCTTAAGCGCCGTGAAAAACGCGTCGCTTACGCGTTTTATTTAATGATTAACACTTCAACTGTTCGAATGTTGTTAATTCCTTGATGTAAATTTTATATTAACAATCTAAAACTGCATAAAACATGTGATATTATTGCACAAAAACTGCTCACTGATGCCCCACTGAGTCTATATTATATTATTAAACTGATTATATACTTTATAATTCCACTTTAACACCGTATATGATTTATAATTCGCACAGCGATTTATCCGTGCACTCGCGATATTACTGACACATTATGACACCATTGATTTATTATGTTACCAGATATTGAAAATTTTCTCAAATTTTTCCCCGACTACGGAAGAAAGAGGGTTATGTTTTTTCGATTGTATCTATGTACTAGCGGTCCGCCCCGGCTTCGCCCGTGGTACATGTTTACGTTTTCTCTACATAAGAACCATCCTCGTACTTCCAGGAATATAATAAAAAAAGAATTATCGAAATCGGTTCAGCCGTTCTCGAGTTATGCGCTTACCAACACATTTTGCGATTCATTTTTATATATAAGAATAATATTTCTTTGGCACGCCCTGCAGTATAAACCGCTGAACCGATTTTGATTTATGAGGTGACATTGCAATCATCTGAATTATTATGGTAGTGGTGTTAGTGACGTTGGCTACATAAATTAGCTGTCAGGGTTTAATTTTAATTTTAATATAAATATTTGTTTATGATATTTTTTTATAATATTGTAAAAATTCTTTTGTTACATAAACGATAAATTTTTAATTAAATAAATTAAATAAAAAAAAATGTTTCAAAATTACAATGATTAGGTACCTATATTATTTTTTATTTTCAAAATATATGAATGCGGATAGCGGTAGTTTTTAGTCTAGAACACGGGACATTTTATTTTTAGAAAGAAAGAAGGAAGAAACCATTTATTCCAATACACACAAACACACAACAATATCATTGTAAATTATGAATAATAGGTAATAGAAAACATAATTTTATGTACTTATGGTTGCTTGCGCTAAAAAAGGAAGCCACTCAGGATACCTGAGGCATAATACCTTAACACTGATTTTCAGTGACACCTTACGACATCCACATTGTCAGCTGCTTTACTGGATAATAAATAAATATAATTCCTGAATAATAATAATTTTATCATATCCATCACGGAGTTCAAATGAATTAAATCGCGGGCGAAAACGACTCTGACGTTTTTAAGCTATATAAAAGTAACAAAAAAAAAGTATTATGCTTATTAAAATTATCTTATAATGGTCATGAACCTTTATTACACTATACAAATAATCACATTCACGATCGAAAAATCCAACAGCACTACCTCGAAGATCTTTTAACCATTTTACCGTTTTACCCATAAAAATGGCAAATTCACTTTCAAAATACTGGCAGCATACGTTGAAGTTTTGTATTCCTTCGTATATGTAAAATTATTATTTGTATACAAAATTAAATAAGCCAAATAATCTACAGAGAACCTGTAAAACGATGTTTTATCTTTTTGTTTGTTTTCGGGAACAAATTTTACAGCGTTTTAATATCACAAGACAGCATTTTTTTACTAAAATAGCAAACCCCTTTTGACGTATTGCATGACACTAGAATTGCTATAGCACTGGCGGAGGTTCGTATTCGTTTTTGATTTCGTAATTCGTATTTTCTTTGACAAGGGCGATGGATGATTGTCATGCTCCATCTGCCTTTTATTTTGTAATCTAAGGCTGTAATAATAATCTTTTTGTTGCATATGCTTTGATTTAAAAAAATATTTATAGTTAAAATATATTTTTTATATTTCCTACTTACAATAAAATTCAACATTTAACAAATAGTTATCCACTTCATGTTTCGAAATCAAATTTAATTTAATTTCTTATTGGATTTTACATTAAAATTTTAATTTTATTTTTATTTATGTTAAGTATTTCTACCAATTGTATTCTAATTTTAATTGTATTTAAATTAACCAGTATTTTAATATTATGTATTTTAAGACTGTAATTTACTGTTGTATTTTAAATTTTAATTATTGTTTCTTAGATTTATTATATTTAACTATTATAGTTATTATTAAATTATTTTTGCAAAAAAAAAGCAAAAAATGACGCGAACACTGTGATGACGGTGCCTTTTAAAGAAAAAAATTAATTTAATTTCCGAGTTTCGTTACGGTCTTCATTAAACTTTTATGACAAATAAGAACCTCTTATTTAAAATCGTAATTAATATAATTTCTCTTTTATAGGGATCTTAATACTGGGACTGGACTTTTATTTTTCCGATACATTACGTTTACATGTAAAATAAATAATTTGTGTACTTCATACTTTTAACTATGATGTTTTCTATTAATTCTCTAATATAAATTAAAAGCTTGTAGTTAGATCACATGAAACAGAATAGCACATAATTAAAGTGAGACTATAAAAAGTTTCCAAAGACAGCAACGATTTTAATTGATAAAATTATAAACAAATAATCATAATTATCTATCAACAAATTACAAAACTCGATCTCAAATTAAACGATGAACATATTCATTAATCGGAAAATTAAACAAAAAATTTAATTGAGTTTTCGTATCAACTGCCAAGATGTCGACAAAGATTAATATCATTCAGATTTCAGATAGGATAGGCTAACAAATTTGTCGATCGTATTTCCATTAAAAACGGTTCCTGTGACAGTTTAGAAACTATTTCAGCGCAAGGCCGACGTGAAATGATTTACTGGTTTAATGTTGTGGCGTTACCTATAACGAATCGGGGTTTGAAGTGAAACTTTAGGCGCGTTGAGAGTAAAATTTCTAGGTCGCGTCATGGCAATAGGTCTATAATATTATATCTATACGTCATGAAGTAAAGGCGATTTTGGTATCTTTGAATTTCTGACACGTTTCACTTCTGACACGTGTGCTCGTCACACACGCTCTTTTTTATATAAAGTAGTTCCTACTCCCTGGCATAGTATATTATGATGTATCAATCAATGAGCTAAGTAATTTCGTTCACTGTTGCTTAATTATTATTTGTATTTGTTTTCCTAGCAAAAAAGACTTTAGACTAGTGTTGCATCTTTCATGTATAGTCTCTTTGCAAATCGAAATGTTACGTCTATGAAATGCATTAGGCAATTAATTTTGGAAAATGAGTTCTTGGGGTGCTATTAGGTACTATAGTTCCCAAGTGAATAATACACTAGTCCAACCACTAGTCACTAGTGAAGTATAAAACGCTGTCAAAACCAATGTAGTCAAACAGTTTGTGCAGTTCAACGACGTCATATTGTAGTTATTCCAACGAGTTATTCTGAAATATCCGATACAAAAATGACGGGCCTCTGACATTCTATTCCAGAATGTTCTACAGAAACAAAGGATGTCTACTGTCCAGTAGATTGAAAATATATTGCCTTAGATAGAAATGTATTCAAATCCTAGGGTCGTTAGCTTTGCCTAAGATACAACTTGCGAATTCAGGCCTTACTGACTGTTAGCTTTTAATTATGTACCCCTCGATTTTGCTTGGCCAAGACTACACTATATCATTAATGGGAATCCAAAGTTATCGTTAAGCTATAATCACTAATGGAAACAATGTAGAAAATTGCGTGGGTAAACTCAGACATTAAACTCAAACTCAAACATTTATTTATTCAATTAGATTTCTTCTAGAAGCAATTTTGAATCGTTATAACATATTTTTAACATTCACCACCGAAAAGCAGTATCTATGGAGAAGAACCGACAAGAAAGGACAAGGATAAAAATTACCTAAATAGGTAATAAATTTTTACTTGATAATCAACTTCCCTTCTTACCTTCCTACGTATAACGTAACTGAATATTTAGAGAAGTAAGACACGAGTACATATTAAAGTCAGATTCAGAAATATTATTGAACTTATGAATTAATAAATAATAAATAATTAAAGTGAACTAAAATGTTGACCTAGTTCGGGTGTTTCGGGGTTCAGTAAATACAGAAAACAATGAACGGACGCACACCAATATCCATTTCCATTTGTCTGTCTACTCCGTGTCCACGCTTGAATATAGGTGAACAGATTTGGAAAAGAAAATTATGCATATATAATATCTAAACTAGTCATTTTTCTTACCAATATCAGTAAGCTACTTTAGAAGAAAAAAAGAGTATTAAAAAGGTAAAATTGAAATTTAATACTGTATGGTAAATATTAATAAAGATACCATGTAATTTTTAAAAGTAAGTAGGTTATTATTCCTCTGAGAAGCGTTACAAAATAACAATTTAGATCATTTTTTAATGTACCTATGTAATCAAATTGACAAACACGTAAAAGTTTTTATAAACATAGCTTATATTCCCAATCACACGTTCTTCTTCATTTTCTTTCGTTAACCAAAAATCAAAATAACACTCAATAAGAAGATAAAACAAACAATTCGAGGGTATTGAAATTGAAGTCGGAGGGTACCATAACTCAATGTCACAGTACAGGATAAACAGGGATTCATTAAATATTTCGTGTGAATGGCCCTTAATAAATAAACAACACCCATCAACTATCGCCTTTTCTCTTTCCAAAGTTAATTTCAAAACGAATATTTTTTCTTCAAGTACAATATATTAAATTCAATCAAATGTACATGATAAAATTTGATTAATAAAATAAACCAATAATTTATATATTATGTACCTGCTTAGATGGGCGGGTGAAATTGCTAAAACTTTTCATCTTTTTTTCCTTACTAGGTATTATCACATATTATATTAACACATATCTAAACATGACTTTTTAAGTGCCAGAGACATTTTAAGTGGTATCTATTTCCAACAGCTAATAGTGAACCTTTCTGAAAGCAACTAGGTATGTAGGTAAGTTACTTGCGGTATCTTGCACACTTAATCCTCTACGTGTAAACCCACCCGTTTCACCTTGATTAATCAAGCTACTTTCGGGACAATTTTATGTCTAGCTTAACTATATTAAAGTAACGTATTGTAAGGTTTACAAGACCTTAAAGGAAGGTGCAATTAACCCCTAATAAAACCTTATTTAGCACAAATGCTTCTCTAATTATCTCATACAGTTTTTGTTTATTTCTGGCTGAACTAGACGCAAACTGTATCAGAAAAAAAAATAAAGTAGGTACCTACGTTTATAGCTTATTTATTATTAAACTCGGTAAATAAGTTATACCTATTGTATTTAATCGTAAAATATTTTAAAAAATCGGTTGTTTAGTTCTATAATAATAAAAAACAAAACACAAATCATTTAAATTTGTTTTGAGAGTTGTCAATTTTAATTTGAATAGATACTTATTGTGTCGCTTATGAAAAATATTCAAAGATAGTTATTAATAAAACTTTTAATCAAAACTCCGTCCTTCACAAATTAATTAAAGCATCCAGATTAATTTAAAATGAATGCTAAATCAATACAAAATAAAAAGCGAACGACCAGGAACCTTTTTCATAGCTATTGCGTGAGCTAACATAAAGTGAACTATTGCGCACTCAACTGGAATACATTTTGATGGTTTTGGCACAATGCCAGCAAGCCCCAAGTCAGAAAAGAATTTATTAGATCTTCCTGTCCTTTATCCATTATGACTATTGTGTGGGAAAATTGGCTATATTACAACGGTAAATTATACCCGGTTCGAATTCAATAAAAGGTGAATATAACGTTAGCATCGTAATATCATCAATGGAAATTAATCACCTGTTTTCTAAAAAGGATAATGTTATACATTGAGATACTAATAGCTCAATGATGTTATAAGGATAACCTAATACTAGTTCTAACTAAGTAGTACCTAGTAGTAAAATTACAAATTGCGAAATAGTAACTGGTTCTTTGTTTTTGTTGCTTAAAAAATTCATTCTTTTTTTTATTTTCAATATCTTTGACGCGAACCACTGTTTAGTAAACACTTTTGTTTCCAGTTTTACATTCTACACAACTGATTACCTATACCTACGCAAATCTCAAGGCATATTTGCCTTCGAGTCGCATGTATTCACAGGTATTCGGTTTTTCGCTGTGGGTATTCGTCATTCGCCTCACTAATCGCCTCGCTATCAGTTATTCAGTGAAAATACACCATTATAGTCAATGTCAAGTGTCAACTGTCGTCTGTCACTTGTCAGTCTCAAATCTCAATAACAAAACAGCTGTGAAATTCATGTGCAGGGTTGCCAATCTGTGGGGAATTCCCCAAACTGCGGGGAATCTCAAGTTGGTTGGGGATTTATTGGGGATTGGCATTATGTGGGGAAAATGTGGAGATTTTGATGACATCATACCCTCGGAAAATATTTCATCGTTTATTATCGATAACAACATTTTATTTGAATCATTATGTATAGCTCAAGTACTTATGACGGTCTCGTAACGAAAAATCAAATTACCGGTAATTGCACATCTCTATGTAGGTATGGCACATGACACATCCGGGCTATAGTTTGTCAGTTGTCTGTCTGGTCTACAAGGGAAGCGATTAAAAAACTGGGCGGCAGTGTTAAGTTTAACCCTTCGAACAAAATGCTTTCGACTAATATATGGAAAAAAATATAAAAGACAAACAATAAATATTATTTAAATAATTGATTATTATACCATTTTACTAAAAATTTTTGAGGGGAATTTTTGGGGAATCAGCGGAATTTTATCCCCAAATTTGGGGAATTCGATCACGATTTTTGGGGATTTGGATGAATTAGCTTTGGCAACCCTGTTCATGTGTTAATCTTATAAATATCGTACAAAAGTACAATACACAAGACTTAATTTATCTATATAAATTGCAAACTTTTAAAATGAGTAACAGTAATAAATCACTTCGTATTGATTGGTTTGATGGAACAGTGATAGAAGAAAATAGACCGAGTGCTTCAAGATACGAAGATGAAGAAGCCGATGTTCCAGCACCTCAACCGCAGAAACGGCATGAAATTGAAAGAAAACCTATTGGCTTTAAACGTCTATTAGATATTTCATTCATGAAACCTCCTAGTTTAAATTTAGAACTATCCAATCGTCCAGGCTTTTGGCTCCTTTTTGATACTGAGTTAAAAGGTGACTTTATAGTACTAATTTTAAGAATATTAGCCGCATTATACAAATCATTAGAATGCGGTGATAAATCAAAAATCAATACTTTGTTAAAAACAAAGTTTCTACAATCCAATTTCTTAATTCAACTGAAGGAATACCTTGATGGGCTCCCTAGAGAAAGGATAAACGAAAAAAGAATGAATATGCAGTTTTGGGATGATGTCGAACTAGTTTACAACAATGTATGTGATCTGTGTGAAGGTCTGTATAACCAAGAAGGTGAAAACAATGAGTTCTTAAAAGAAATGTATGATTTATTAGAAATAGCTGAAGAAAGTGCTATTGGTGTGCAAGAAGAACACAGTGAGAGAATAAATGAAAGTTTGTATACAAAATTACAAAAATTTAAAGAGATTATAGTTCACTCAATTTCTAAGGTGTGTGTTTATCATTCATTTTAATTCATGAAAACTTTTGCTAAATCATCCTATAAGAATAATTACAAATAATCTGCATTGGAATAAAAATATAACGTCAATAAATTAACTTAACATTCACCCAAGAATACACATAATTTTTGTCATTGAATTTTTAACATGTAATTTATATTTTTCAGAATGAATATATCACTACTGATGTGCCACTACCTAAGATTATAAGCAAAGATGATTATAGAAACTTATCCATATTTCCCACTAAGGAGGATTTACTCAATGAATCATTGTATCAAATACAACCAAATATTATAAATAGCGCCTATACTAGTGTAGAACACTATTTGGACATACAATTTAAATTGCTAAGAGAAGATTGCTTTGGTCCATTGCGAGAAGGAATATGTTGGTAAACATTGTATCATAATAAATTGTCTCATCAGTACTTAATGCTCTATAAAAAAATCCTCCTGTTAGATATGTGTACATAGAGCATATCGGTCAAGTATGGTCTTGCAAACATAACATTTTTTTTATATAAAATTTGCTGATGTAGCCATTGTCAAAGACCTATTTAAGCAAAAACTTTTATTATTTTTTTTTTTTTGCATTTCAGTATTATCATAGAATTATATACTTACAGTGTAAAATAAATTTATATTAAAGTACATATTAAAACTGATTACAGGTAAATACTTACAAAACCCAACAAAGAGAAGGCATGAAAATATAAGGTAATTAAGAATCATTATAAAAATATTGCAGTTTTTAATTTTTATTAAGTACTAGCGGTCCGCCCCGGCTTCGCCCGTGGTACATGTTTACGTTTTCTCTACATAAGAACCATCCTCGTACTTCAAGGAATATAATAAAAAAAGAATTATCGAAATCGGTTCAGCCTTCATCTATAAAATTAAAAATTTATTCCATGTCCTACTAACTTTGAAATTATATCAATGAATTTATGTAATGACACACTTATTAAAATTATTTCAGGGAAGATTTCCCCACTAAAGAAATTTTTTTTTTTTTTTTTTTAGGGTATATCCCAAACTTCGGATAATTCAAACCTACATCAGCAATAACAAAGTAGGTCATTTGGTAGATATAGCATGGGATGAGCGTTCAAAGCACAGCTCTGTGGATTGCAAAAATTATGCCTATAATAAACGATTGATGTTTGGGTCGCTCCTACTATTTACTGGTGATAATTTTAAAACAATATTGTGCGCTACAGTCTTGGACTCAAATTTGAATTTGCTGAGTGAGGGTTATGTAAGTAATTCAACTTTTTTATACTTATTAAATTTCCTTAAAATTTATTAACCTCACTGACATTAAAATGTAATTTCTGCTTAAACCTTGACTACTAAAACTAAACTAAATAAAGCAAAAGTTTTCTTAATAGCTTTTTTTCACCAGGAATCGAAACAGGTCTAGCTACTAAAAGAAATTCGACTTATAAACAACGGCAAAAGATTTAGTATTAGTATTTCTACTTATTTTTAGTCACATTTCAGATTGCTGTCTCATTTCAAAATGCTGTACCAAATAATATATTTACTGAACAATTTCTGATGGTTGAGAGTGAAGTATTTTTCGAACCATACCATAGAGTGCTTAAAGTGTTGCAAAATTCAACCGAAGACTTGCCCATGAAGAAATATATTGTAGATGTTCAGGTATCATTTTTTCTAGTGTTAACATTCATAATTTATTTTTGAAGTCTTATCTAATTTAGTTTATGTACTTTCTTTAATTATGTACTTACTATAATAATGATCACTAGGTGGAGTAGTCCACTTTTACTGCTGTTAATTTTTTAACATCAAAAAGAAACACTTGATAAATACTTTTTACTGTCAATTTTAGCCACAAACAAATGCACCAACATATATAAATTCCGATACAGTATACAACATTCAAAACAAAAAAGGTGACGACCTATTTGTCCCAGTTTTAGATCAATCTCAGTGGCCCAGTCCAGAATTATTAAATCTTGACCAATCACAAATGGATGCATATAATTTTGCTCTAACAAGAGAATTTGCTGTAATACAAGGTCCTCCAGGAACAGGAAAAACATATCTTGGAGTTAAAATTGCTTCAACTCTTCTGAAGAATTTATCACTTGACGGCACCCCTATGTTGATCATTTGCTATACCAATCATGCACTAGATCAGTTTTTAGAGGGAATTTTAAATATAACCAACAATATTATTAGATTAGGAAGTCAAAGTAAGAGCAAAATATTGGAACCATATACCCTCAATAATGTAAGAGCAAAAAATAAATCAAGATTTTCCTATTTGTATGCGAGTAAAAGATCAGAATTAGAAAAAGTGTTCAATGAAATGACTGAATTGCAAAGTGACATTGAAAAATGTGGGACTGATCTGCTTTCTTATAGCACTATTAAACCAAGCTTGAAAGAAATAAATGATTCTTTTGAATTAAAAAGTTGTGATGAAGATAGTGTCTTGGATTGGTTGTTGGGACATTTAGATAAAAAAGAGTCTATAGAAATTGATGATTGGGAAAAACAGATGGATGAAATCAGTGTAACAGATAAAATAGAATCATGTTTTTCGCAAAAATGGGCGCTCCAAGAAATAGACTCTATGAAGAACAGCATAAAGTTTATGAAAAATATTACAGATGAACAAATCAATAGGCAAAACATGATAAATAAATTCGAGTCTCAAATAGAGAAAGTTAAAAAGAGGCTCGATTATTTTAAGGTATTTAATAAATGTTATCTATGAATACATAATTTTGATTTTAAATTTTATTTAAAAAAAATTAATAAAAATAATTTTTCAGAAGAGTATGACAGATCAAACATCTGGAACACACAAATTATTTAATTTGGATGATATAAAAGATTTATATAATTTATCTTCAGAAGAGCGATGGAATGTATATTTCCAGGCAGTAGAGAATGTCAAGAAGCAGTTATTGATACAAATGAATGAATTATTGGTAAGAACTCAAATATATTAGGATAAATATCTTTTGTATTTGAATCTATGATTTTTACCCAACTGCCGCATAAGATTATGTCTCCTACATATTTTCGGGACACTCCAAACTAAACGGCTTAAGGTATTTTAGCCTTACAAAGTTATTTAAGTGTCAATAAATAATTGTATAATTTGTATTTGTCTGCATTTACAGAACAAACACAACGCTCTAAGCTCAGAATTGGAGGAGGTATCAACATTAATTGATAGTGATGTAATGAAAACCGCGCGAGTGGTGGGCGTCACTACAACTGTGGCCGCGAGACGACATGATCTTATGAGGAAGTTATTGTCTTCTATTGGTATGATACTTGAACGATTCTAGAAAATTAATATAATGATTTTATATAATGTGCATATTATGCAAATTGGTTGGGTTGGCAGTTAACACGCTAGATAAGATTAATATTTACGTAATTCTACCATTTGAACGACAGATTTTGTTAGAACAAATGAAAACTAATAAACATTAATCATATTACCACAAAACAAAAACAATTTAAACACAGTCTAACTTTTTAAAGTTAGACTGTGTTTAAAATTATTACAATTAAAGTGACATCCCTGGTTTACCAGGGATGTCACTTTTGTCTATGGGAAATACGACAAAACCAGAAGTTAATTTTTTATTTTATTTTTAGTTATAGTTGAAGAAGCTGCAGAAGTATTGGAAGCACACATAGTGGCGTCGCTAACAAACAAATGCCAACACCTTATACTCATAGGTAATTAAATCCTCACTTGGTTGCATTATTACGCTTAGTTTAATTAGCAATTGTTCTTTTTTTCAAGAGAAATAAAAAAATATCGTCAGAATTATTATGAATAGTTAAATACATTTTTACACTCAAAAATAATAAAAAAGTCATAAATTTTTCGCTTATACAATGTATTACACACAAGTAAAGTCGAGCCAACGAGTAAAAATATATGTTCATAAATAAAATCTAATCTAAATTTCTAGGTGACCACAAACAATTGCGTCCATCGGCCGCTCACTACAAGTTGGCTAAACATTACAATCTAGAAATATCTCTCTTCGAACGTATGATTAGAAATGGTATTCACGCTAAAACCTTAACAATACAACGGCGGATGCGACCAAACTTTGTGGAACTTTTGGTACCAACAATATATGAGAAGTTAGATTGTCACCCTATTGTGTTTAACTATCCCAAAGTCAGGGGAATGAAGGACACCCTATACTTTTACAACCATGATGTGTTTGAAGATTCGGAGGTTAGTTTTTAATTATTATGGATATATGTAATAATTTTTGCTTTTTCTGAATTTAAATCGATGGCGCTGCGATACAAAATAATTCACACCTCTTATAGTATTGCTTGATTATTATCGGTTGCGGCGATGAAAATATTAAAAATAAATTTCCCGATTTCAGGGTTTAGAAGACAGTTGGAGCCACAAAAATACGTTCGAAGCAAAATGGTGCGTGAATCTCGCAAATTATTTGCTACAAATGGAATATAAATCTAACGAAGTGACAATATTGGCCACATATACTGGCCAAGCTACACTCATAAAAGAGGTAAGTAGTTACGTATTGCAAAAAGAGAAAGAAAAACAGAATATTTATGATTTTTTTTTTTAGATAAAAGTCTAATTATCTTAAAAACACTTATACTTCGAACGATAATTAATTAAATATTACGATAATATAATCAATATAATTTTTTTCAGTTAACAAAAAAATATCCATTGCTTCGAGATATAAAAATAACTGTAGTCGACAACTTTCAAGGCGAAGAGAGCAAGATAGTTATATTGTCTCTGGTGAGGAGTAACAGAGACGGCAACATTGGCTTTTTAGCAGCTGCTAACAGAATTTGTGTTGCCCTATCCAGAGCTAAAGAAGGTATGTTTTCTTATTTTTACTTTTATATTTGTAAGCAAAAATAAATTGTACTTAAATTTTAAAATTGAAAAAATCGATCGAGTACAAGACGCCAGATACGAACCCACATTTTTTGATTAACTTTTTAACATAATATCATAAAATCCATTATTTTATATATTTCCAGGTTTTTATATATTTGGTAACATGAAAGGACTGAAGTCAGCCAGTACTATATGGAGATCTATTGATGAAAAATTATCAGCTCAAAATGCTATAGGACGTACAATCGAATTAAACTGTGAGAAACATGCTCAAAATCTCGGTGTAAGTAAAAATTGGATATAATTTTATAGAAGATAAGAGATTTATTTTATAATTTAAATAATTAATATCTAGGTATATACAAGTATAAATAACAAAGGGCATTGAAACTTTCTGGCATATCAACCCGCCGCCATTTTGATTTTTTTTCAAAATCTCGGCGCACGATTAAAGTGGTATGTATGGATAGAGGACACATAGACGAACAAAAAATGTCTAATAACATAGTACCCTAAAGCGTCACATTACCGAGATATTTGGAGCTAAATATTCACTTATGAGTACAACGACAAACACTAAAAATTGACTTATTACGTGTCTATATACATAAAATTATCTCCAAATAATCACTCCCAGGTAGATTATTATTATTAACAGTTTATTGGAAGAAAGTAGGTACATTCATTACATAAAAACATACATACATTACATAAACTACTACCTAGTAAGTAGATATATTACTTACATATATTTTTTTATGTAAGTAATGTAATGAATACCTACTTTATTCCTGTAATAATAATAATCTACCTGGGAGTGATTATTTGGAGATAATATTATGCATATAGACACGTAATAAGTCTATTTTTAGTGTTTGTCGTTGTACTCATAAGTGAATATTTACCTCCAAATATCTCGGTAATGTGACGCTTTAGGGTACTATGTTATTAGACATTTTTTGTTCGTCTATGTGTCCTCTATCCATACATACCACTTTAATCGTGCGCCGCGATTTTGAAAAAAAATCAAAATGGCGGCGGGTCGATATGCCAGCGTCCATACAAAAAGTTTCAAACCCCTTTAATTACTTAGCTCTATTTGTACTAGGATTGATATTTGGGCCACCGGGCCCGTATGCGCCGACCCTAAACCAAGACTTTGTTATCTGTCTGTCTGTCTCCAGGCTCAGGCTCAGGCTCTCATAAACCGTGATAGCTAGATAGCTGAAATTTTCACAAATTATGTATTTCCGTTGCCGTTATAATTGTTATATTTTCAGTAGAAAATTGCAATAAGCGCTTTAATTAAAATAAGCGTTTATCCTTCATTTCTTACATAGAAAGGACATTTTTTTTATTTATTGTAATTTATATTACAGGTTGAAAAGTATGAAGATCTCAACAATTGCCGTAAAGGATCGTGTCTTAAGAATTGTTAAATAAAAATAGTTAAGTAATAAATTAAATAGCATTAATAAATGTAATATAATTGTAATTTGTTTTGTAATTTAATGAATTGTACTATATGAATAATGAATATGTATATAGTTTTTAATAAATAGTTGGGTATAGCAATATTTGTTTAATTTTACACTTCTGTAGAAATAAATAAGCAGAAATAAAACTGTAAGAAGCTCTTACAGTTTAAATTACATTCATTAAAACCAAATAAGAAAAACCCGGGGCAAATTATTTCAAGGGGCCTTTGATCTACACTGGGTAGTGAAAAAGTATATTATATAAGAATAATTTTGATAATAAGCAAATAATTGTCTCATAAGTTGCGCTAAAAATAATTCAATCAGGTTGTTTAGTGTGAGGTTTAAAAGGTGGGGCCCTTTTTGGCACGGGGCCCGTAACAATTGCTACTCTTGCTACTATGGTTAATCTGGCACTGAGAAAAACAATATTTTCATTATTGTAATTGTCATTATGTATTATCGTTATTTTATTGACCTTCAATAAAAAATAATAAAGGAAGATACAATAGCGAATAATATAATGAATTTCAATAAATAAGTAGGAAATCGTGTAAATGGAATTATAATTACATATAATTAATAATTCCAACGAATTTTTTCACTTTCTTATCATTTTTTTTTTATTTCTATAAAATAACAATTCGAATTTTATATGAATAAGTTTATTTATGGTTGCATGCATATTTTTATATACGGTCTGTCTGTATGAGAACATAAACGAAAATTTTAATATTCCGAATGAGGATATTTATTGTTCTGATATTTAATTAAAAGATAATGCTTATACATAACACCCAATGCCTACCAAATATCTATAAAACAGGATATTTAAAACATTAATCATCGTATTTTATTGTTAGTCTACTTATTACATTTTGGTTTCGGCCTATACACGCGGCTTAGCCGTGCTTTTAGGTCAAAACGCAGAGGTCAAATTAGCAATCAATGACGTGCGTTTCATTGACTCGTTAAAACTAGGTAAAACAAAAATATAGGCAAATCCATGCCTTATACAGGGTGTCCCACTATTGGTATACTAAGCGCGAAGGCACTTGTAGTTTTGCATACACTGATCACGTAAAAAATACTTAAACAACAAAATTACGAAAATTTTTTGCTTAATTTTTCCTTAGAATCCATGTTTTCGTCTCTAGCTTCGCGCAGCCGGCATATACCGCTTCGCTAATTTAAGCATTTTGTCTATGAAAACATAATCTTAAACGATAGCTCACGTGCGGGTGGCAAAGTTGAGCGGGTTGCTTACACATAGAGTTTCAAGAATTCATCTTTTTGTCAAAAAATTCGTCTGGAATTTTATAAGTATTTTTTACGTACTCAGCGTATTCGAAACTATAACCTCCTTCCGGCTTAGTATACCGTTGCTGGGACACCCTGTATAACTAATTTGTAAACCTAATGTAATGCAATGAGCTTCGATTTATTTACAAAATACAATGTACACTCACCGAGTCATAAATTAAAATAAATAAAAAACAAGACACAATTCACAAATATAGTATGCAGCTCTGCAAGGGAAAAGTGATTTGTCGGGTAAATAAAAAAGTCAACATGATTTCATATCTACTTGTATTTTATTCAATTATAAGCATAATAAATTGCAAATTGGAATTTGTACTTTCATCCGCATGTATCAGCTGATAGTGAATACGTTCTTAATAGATACCTTCTAAGAAATCAGACTATTACACTGATAACAACATGATTCTGTTACCGATATATTTGAGTACAGCTGTATAAAATCAACTTTATTAGTAGTTATAGTTATATATATATCAATATTTGTATATATCATCTATTGATCTATTTATCTTGTTATATATATCAATATTTGTGACATATTTTAAATTTTTTGTATGTTATTAACGCTTTTTCCGTGCAAGTATACAGTACTTCTAATCACACACTGCTTTGGTGTATTTTTATTTTTTAAACTGATCATGAAAAAATAATCTATTAAACTGCGTCTTAAAATATATCACTCTTACTTATGTGCTGTCATTATATTTACCAGTTTCACCATTTTCATAAAATTACTCAGAAACCCACACACGCTTAGCAGCTTATACAGTGTCCCTCCGTCGGTTTTGTAAGCGTTAGGTAATGGAAATTTTTATTTTTGCATAGACTGATTACGTAAAAAATACTAAAGCATGATTCACGCTACACCGTGCAGGGGCCGGGCCGTGCCGGACCCGGGAATCAAATGAAACAATATCTATCGACATTAAAACGGCATGCCCTGTCCGGGCCCCGTAGCCGTGCGTGGCCGAACCACGGTCAAGCATATATCGCTTAATATTAAAAGTATACAATAATGCCTGATCGTAAACCGGTCGGGGCACGGCCCGGTTGTGACACGGTACACCGTCAAAATCTCCGCTAATATAAGAATTTTGTCATTAAAAACATAATATTAAACGTGAGCGCACGTGCGAGTGCCAAGGTGCGAATGTGCACATAGAGTTTTAAGAATTCATTCAAAAGTCATTTGGATAATATTATGAGTATTTTTTACTTAATCAGCGTATGCAAAACTACATAATATAAGGGCGCTTTCAATTTTTGCCATTCTTAATTCTTGACGGCCTGCGCCGGTTCACACTGCGACGTTGCCGTTTTCTTATCGAGCGTTCTCTGTACCGGTGCTGCACTGTTGCCGCACCGCACGTCTAAAAAAAAGTATCATCCGTGCGTTGTACGCATTGAGCTATTATTACTACGTATAGAGGAGACACCACGAACAAAATCTGTGCTGCAAGCGCGGCGGCGCGGGGCGGCTTGTGAGTCATAGATTAAGCGATGTCATCGACTCACCGCTACAGAGGCGAAACTTTGTAAATATTTTGCTTATTTCTTATCAATTAAGAACAATCAATGTAACAAAAAAAAAATAATTAATCTAATAAATAAATTATTACTTAATATTAATAAACTTATCATTTAAAAACTTTTCAATTAAAACCAATCAATGTAACAAAAAAAAAAATTGATACATTGGTAATTTATTTTCATCTTTCATGATTTAACTTTTTTTCAAATAATATCCACAGTACATACAATATTTTTTAAATGTGTAAAATTATTTTTTTCCACTATAAAAATTTACGTCATCTAATATTACTATCTAAACATCTTTCCTAACCAATGCCGTTTCTTAAATTTTTAGTCTATGACAAATGACGCAAAATGGCGCCCGCCAAAAATTTTGCTCGAACCAAGTTTTAATAATGATTATCTAGTTAATTACCGATGAAAAGTTATTTCTTTGCACTTTGCCGCATTACTTGAATTATAAGTGCAATATCGCAACACACTCGAGGGCATATTTGATGAGTTTCTTGGTTTTTTGCTTTAAAACAAACAAGACATGAACGCGACCATCGCACTAAAGCGACTGAGTGCAGTTAAGCCATATGGCTTATATTGAGCGGAACATATGTGATGAAGGCGGTGTCGTCTCCATATGTATATCACAATGGTTGTACGACTGTCGCTTCAGCACCGCAGCAGGCCACCAAGAAACGCACAAGTTGAAAACGCTATTAATCCCTTTAAGCTTAAAATACCGACGAAGGGACACCTTTATTTTTATTTTATTCATAAAAGGCACCTTACAGCTGTTATTAAGATAAATTATACAAATTACATATAAAAACGCCAATTACAAGGCACACCAATAATAGTCCAATTGTGTGACAACAAGAGGTAAACTAAAAGGGAACAATAATTGTTTTCTTTTTCTTTAACAAAAGTACAACAATTGTTCTTGATGAAACATAAAACGTACATGAAAAATAAATGTGACTTCTAGTAAACAAGCAACATCAACAAAATAACATTAAAGTTGAGAAAAAACAAAAATAAAAATGAGCCTAATAACGTGACTGTGTGAGTGAATGAGTGGATATGTGAGTGTGTGTGAGTGTGTGTGTGTATGTGTGTGTTACTTATTCAAATTATTGATAATCTGAAGAATTGCACTTTTAAATCTAGGACGTGACAAACTAAATATATCAGCTGAGCAAAATTTATTATTGTATACTTTAGGGAGTCTGAAATATGGAGAATTTTTAAGATAGTTTGTAGATGTTGAGGGCACTAAGAACAGATTTTTTTGACGAGTGCCTTGACTTGGAACCCGAAAATTTAACGGATTCAAAATAGAGATACAGTCAAATTTATTATTTAAAATATCAAACAAGAACATTACGTCGATTAGATCTCTTCTGTCCGATAGTGCGTTAATATTATAATGTAGGCAAGCTTGTATATTTATTTATAATTTATAATCTTAAATAAATAATATACCTAAGATAACAATTTATCATTAAGCCTACCATCATAAATAGTTGTAGAAACCGACAAGACCCGTTTTATAGTAAAGGGTTAATAACAATTTACAAATAAAGTTTAAATCTGTTAGCTTTACATGTAATTCCATATTTTAATGTAAGAAGTGACCTACGGGAACCTTTAAGGCTAATGCAATATTAATACTAATTTTATTGTGCTTGCTTTGCATCACATTGAATATCACAATTACATTTATTCTAATATGTAAATTAATATTCTTCTAAGAAATCTTCTATATACGTTATAATATTTGCTGGAGCATTTAAATGGACATGATGAGTTCCTTCTACTTCTATATAATTAACATCGGCTGTTTGTTTTAATTTTTCTATTACTTTCATGTAGTAGTCTAATCTTTCCCAGTTCTGACCCGGAATAGCTCTAATATTCAGGACTTTGCATTTCACTTGACTTGCATACTCTAACGCTGTTTCTATAGACATCATTCCTAAGCCAGACACTTTTAGTCTGGGATCACGCTTGAAGTAAAAGCCCCTTTTCTTCATAGACAACGGGGTCGGAGCCATGCCTCGTTTCATTAACACCTTGCAATTATCCCTCGATACTGACCCTTTATATGCATCTAACACTATATCAATCATTTCTTCATACTCGTAACACGGGATTTTATCCACAGTTAAATTTTCATAATCTAATATCTTATTTATCGACCAACCAGTCGCCTTAACCATGATTTCAGGCGGTCGCACAGCCGGACTGGCAATATCGATACAAATTATTTTGTCAACGTCATCAGGATATGATGCAGCATACATAAAACTTAATGCACCTCCAAGGGAATGGCCAATGAGGCTTATTTTTTCCCATTTAAAGTGTTTCACTATCCGTCGAAGAAGTACCACGCCATCCCAGAAAACATAATAGATCATACCAGTAGGGTAATGGGATGAGTTACCATGACCAGGTAAATCAATTGCTAGTACTGATGTTGAAGCAGGCAACATTGGAATAAGGTTGTCCCAGGTTCCTGCATTGTCTTGCCACCCATGAATAGCTATGAGCGGCTGCTTATTTCGCGGACCCCACCATCTTCCAGCTACATGCCCCCAAGGGACAGGGATTTCAATTTCTTCTACAGTCACACCAACTGGTAATTCTGCAAGAAAATAAGCATTATAATTTTTATTATTCCGTTTCATTTTCTTCAAATGTGGATTAGCAAATTGAAGAAATAACACAGGTTTGATTACACCTATGCAGGAATCCGTAAAAGGTAAATCTTTATTGTTACTGTAATTTCTAATATTATAAATATGCAGTGTATGTTTTTTTTTTTTGGTAATTGCTCAGTTACAAATTATCTGGGCTATGTGGCCTGAAATAAATGAATTTTATTTTATTTATTTATTTATTTAATTTTAATTTATGTGTCTATGTATGGGGAAATGAGATAAAATAGATTTTAAAGGTTTATTTCTATTTGATCCAAAATGCAAGATAAGTGTTAGTTCTAATCATTTATAAGTTACTTACTATGACACTATCCATGGAATCAATCTTTTTAACGTCTTTACTATTATTACATACTCCACTCTAGTTTATTTAATTTGCTTAAAAAAAGCTTAATAATAATTTGGTATTCCTAGTGTTTATATTATATACATAATACAGACTAAAATATACAAAAAAATCATAAAATATTGATATTATTGCACTTATCTTCCAAACGGTTTAATCTAGCATATCAAGTACCTTGATAAATTAATTAATTTATATTATTACCTTTGATCTTATTGTTGTTTTTTGCATATCCACAATTTTATATGATATTGACAAAAGGTTAAAAATTATAGGGAATACAAAATGTTACTTCAAATAATAATATCCAATGAATATACAGGGTGTCCCAAAAAGTAGTGATGAACGGAAGCTGGGAGGTAGAGGACCTAGAGGGCTATCCGAATCACCCCCATGTATGTTATGCGATTTTTCGTATTTTCGGAGTTATGACGTTTTTTTTCAATTTTTCACCTATCGCCGAGTACGATGATATTTTCACTTATGGTGACGTCAATTATTGCGGAAGATGCTTGATTTTTTTTGTGTGCTAAGCTGAAAGATAGGTCAATTCAGTATGGTAACATTTACTATCGTTAGATCTTCGTATGGAATAAAAAAATTAATTAAATGCCAAGAAAGATAAAATTACCCAGTATGATTACCACTTCAAGGGCCCGTAAAAAAATAAAATCACATAAAAAAAATTTTCCGTTTTGCTTTTAAAAACTTGCTCTATCTATCAGGTAGCTACCCTGAAAATTTCATTTTATTATTCAGAAGGCTTCAATCGAAAAATTGAAATCTAAATGTGGTCAGTGCAAAAATTGAATTAACATGATGATCATTAAAACCAATAAATAGGTGTTTCATTACCAGAAATTTTTTAAATAACTCCGCTGTTGCTCAATGCAAGTGCGACATCACCGTAAAAAGTTGTCTTTTAAATGTCTGAATGCCCTTTTATCATTTTTAATGGTTTCTTCTGCTACTATGAACTTCCGGGTTATTTCGTCCAAATTGTGGCAATCTCTCAAGTAGCCGATGTCTTTTAAGTATCCCCATCGAAACAAATGAATGGGGTTTGGGTCGAGGGACCGTGGAGGCCAGGCTTTAAGGCAGGCGTCACCGGCGCATGGGCAGGCTGCAACGACCAATCCATCGTTTAGGGTATTTTTGCCCTTTAGCCTGGCCTCCACGGTCCCCGAACATAAACCCTATTGATTTTTTTCCGTGGGGATACTACAAAGACGAGAGACTGCCACAATTTGGACGAAATAACCCGGAAGTTCATAGTAGCAGAAGAAACCATTAAAAATGATAAAAGGGCATTCAGACATTTAAAAGACAACTTTTTACGGTGATGTCGCACTTGCATTGAGCAACAGCGGGGTTATTTTAAAAATTTCTGGTAATTAAACACCTATTTATTGGTTTTAATGATCATCATGTTAATTCAATTTTTGCACTTACCACATTTAGATTTCAATTTTTCGATTGAAGCCTTCTGAATAAAAAAATGAAATTTTCAGGGTAGCTACCTGATAGATAGAGCAAGTTTTTAAAAGCCAAACGTAAAACTTTTTTTATGTGATTTTATTTTTTTACGGGCCCTTGAAGTGGTAAACATACTGGGTAATTTTATCTTTCTTGGCATTTAATTCATTTTTTTATTCCATACGAAGATCTAACGATAGTAAATGTTACCATACTGAATTGGCCTATCTTTCAGCTTAGCACACAAAAAAAATCAAGCATCTTCCGCAATAATTGACGTCACCATGAGTGAAAATATCATCGTACTCGGCGATAGGTGAAAAATTGAAAGAAACGTCATAACTCCGAAAATACGAAAAATCGCATAACATACATGGGGGTGATTCGGATAGCCCTCTGGGTCCTCTACCTCCCAGCTTTCGTTCATCACTACTTTTTGGGACACCCTGTATGCTAATTTTCGTAAAGAAATATATTAAGATTTTTAATATAGTATGTTTATCAATAGTAATTAATGATGTGAATATAATTAAACACAATTAAATTATGTATGAAAAATTGAATTTCTCTGTTAAATTCTGGAACGAAAAAAAATTGTTTTGGTGGTGAATAAAAAATATTACAATTTTTTATGACATAATAATCTTTGGTTAGTCATAACTAAATTATTATCAGTAATATCAGATACAAGAACCAACTATCTAAAATATATTTAAAAATATTATTGAAAGAGTTAGAAACACACAGGAACACATATTTTCAAATTCATAATAAAGTTGAAAGTTCTTTATTAAAAAAAATCTAAAGAACTTATATTTTACCGTGTGATTAACTTTAAATTTTATTATTATTCAGCATTGACAGCATCTTTTTATATTTTAACTTTTTAAATTAAATAACCCTACATCTTGTATGGAAATTTAAAGTTGGTAAGTACAATTTTAATTTATCCTTATTTCTTAATGATTAATTCTACATTTTATTGTATGCAAATAGGATCTAAGAAATAAGAATTCTAATGGAACAAATAAAATTGTATATTCTAAACAAAATTGGAAATACCGTCTATATTTTCTGTCTTTTTAAAATTGAAATAAATATCTAATACTATTGTGTAAGAAAATATTGTGTCACAATTATTATCTTGTTACGATAAAAAAAAATTATTTGTTATGATCAGCAAAATTTTATCAATTATTTTGTAAAACACACTACCTAGTTACACTTCCTTATGCAATGTGTCATAAGGAAAAGTGTACAAAAAATGACGAATACATATAAGGTAAGTCGGTTAAAAAATATGAAACACAAGCCATTTGGTGTAAAGAGGTCTTTAGACCAGATAAATTTTAAAAATTAATAGTGTGCTATCATTATTACAAAATTAGAGCCCAGCGTTTTTGAAAATCAAAGTTATTCATTTATAAATCACATCAAAATTGTTTTACTGAGTTTTTAAAACCCCAATTTTGTAATAATTGGAATACAATGTACATATGGAGTGTGAATTAAAGTTAATAACCAAGGTCAATTTACTTCATATGAACTCAGTAACATGTTGCCTGCATAATGAATCAATAATTTTACTTGTTACCTAACCATAGTATGGAGAATGTTTTGGTAACAAATTTATACTTAAAATGTTATAAAATAGGTAAAGGATGGAAATATCCTGTAAGAAATCAATAAAATGTGTATGTGTTTAAGTGACAAGAGAAAAAATCTGTACAGAAACTAAAGTCTCAATAGTGTAAACCTTGACACAGTACTAATTTGCCTTCACTTAGTTCAGTGATGAAAGAATTTTTAATTTATGTAACACAAAAACATCCACATGCATAATTAGTAAAAATATGATAAAAAACGGTTATGAATTAAAAAATGAATACAAACCTTCCATTTGGTGTCCGTTCATATTTATAAAACAATATAACGTGTCAATAACTTCGAAATTATTTTCACTTCCAAACGAATTAATTCTTCCTGAGCGACACAACACTTTCCTTTCACTATTCAAGATATACTAAATTTATCATTTGCAGCAAATGATTTGATAAACCACTGTCAATATAGTAATATTGTGTATTATCCAAAACTTAAGTCACGACTATTGAACGAGACTTTATGGCGCATTATGAAATAAAACAATCATCAATACTTAAGCAGACAGTTCGCATCGAACAGCATAACGTTGCGTTTAAATAAAATACCGCAAAGTACTGCAATGATAGAAAATTCGAACAATTTATATGCAATTTATGTTCAGATTGTTAAAGCCCGAGGTTTAAGCTGTTAGATAGCCACACAATATTTTAAATGAATGGACATGTTCATGTCATACCATTGCGAAAATAATCTTTATCATTTTCATAAATTCCTTAATTATTATTATTTCAACAATTAAATAAGACGAATTACAATCATACTAAAACTGACATTTTACGTTTGAATTTTGACACTTGACGCCAAAGTTGACAGCTGTTGAGTGTTGAATGTTGTGAATTGCCAGTTTTTTATAATTTTTATATTTATTCTGTATCTGTGTCGCGTAGTTTACCATAATTGTGGCTGTTACCTTAGACTTTGCTGTTACCCAAGAAGCTTATATCTAATACACTGGAGATTTCAGTATGAACATTAACTTGTAACAAGAAAATATGACCTTGAATGACGCCTGTATGTTTTTTTATCTCTTTCACACCTAACTTGGCAAGTGGGTGTGAAAGGGATAAAAAAACATACAGGCGTCATTCAAGGTCATATTTTCTTGTTACAAGTTAATGTTCATACTGAAATCTCCAGTGTATTAGATATAAGCTTCTTGCTGTTACCCATATTGTTGACTGAATTTAAAAACAGCCTCCTAGATTTTAGCTAACTCTAGAAGCAAAATTGTACCTTAAACTCCGTGGTGACGTAAAGGAAAGACAAACCATCACACTCAATAACAATTACAATAATATTAATATTAGTATGGAAGAAAGAAGGTAATATTATGCATTATTTTAAAACAGAGTTGTGTAAAATATTTATCATCAAAAATCTTACGTGTACCTATGTAGTGAATACCAAGCTCTATAAACAGCACAGAACAGTAAAATTACCGCAACCCCTCGTACCGATGCCGAGCCCTTGTCACCAACGACGGCCACCGAAGTAAAATCACTCATCAAGTCACTTGCCAGTAGAAAGTCCCCAGGCGGAGACTCTATTCCCAATAGAGCTCTGAAAAGCCTGCCGCCCGCCCTTATCGCTCTCCTAGTAGCTACTTTTAATTGTCTCCTGGCCAATTGTACCTTCCCCGCTAAGTGGAAGGAAGCAATTGTGATCGGGATCCACAAACCGGGCAAACCCCGGAACGTGGCATCTAGTTACCGTCCTATCAGTCTCCTCAGCTCTCTGGGGAAAATCTATGAGAGAATCATCTCTAAACGCCTCTGGGACGCAGTCATTGCCAAAAAGCTGCTTCCAGACGAACAATTCGGGTTTAGACGAGCTCACTCCTGTCCTCACCAGGTACACCGCATCACGGAGTACATACTCGCGGGCCTCACCCGCCTCAGACCCCACAGAACGGGAGCGGTCTTCTTTGACGTAGCGAAGGCGTTCGACAAGGTCTGGCACAACGGTTTGATTTACAAACTGTACACTCTCGGCGTGCCAGACTGTCTCGTGTTCATCATACGAGACTTCTTGTCTAACCGGTCCTTCCGCTACAGATTAGACGGCACGCTCTCGTCTTCACGTCCCATCCAGGCCGGAGTCCCTCAGAGCTCCGTCTTGTCGCCCCTTCTATTCGCGCTATACACTAGCGAAATTCCAAAGCACGATAAAGTGCAACTATCCCTCTTCGCGGACGACACGGCACTCTACGTGTCGAGTCCACACCGCAAAAGAATAGCTCCACTCCTACAATCCGCGACCGATGCATTAGGCAAATGGTTTCGCAAATGGGGCATCACTGTGAACCCCGACAAGAGCGCCGCCGTGCTCTTCAGGCGCGGCGGCCCCGAGGCCATAGATAGTGTCAAACTCTATGGCCAAGTCATTCCGTGGCAAAAGCACACTAAATTCTTAGGCGTCACTCTAGACGCACACATGTCATTTAACGCCCACATTAAGGCAGTCCGTAAGAAAGCCAGCTATGTTCTTAGCCGGCTCTATTACCTTATTAACAGACGCAGTAAAATGTCCCTTAGAAATAAGGTGACACTTTACAAAACGGTGGTCCGTCCAATCCTCACTTATAGTAGTGTAGTTTTCGCGCATTGCGCTCCCAGCTCCATACACAAGCTCCAGACGATTCAGTCACGGTTCATGAGAACAGTGACTGGAGCGCCCTGGTTCGTGCGTAACGTGGACCTACATAGGGACCTAGAACTCCCCACCATAGCCCAATGGATGAAGCAAGCGTCTAAGCGCTACTTCGACAAGGCTAAAAACCACCCCAACCCATTGGTGACAAAGGCCATCGCATACGTCGCGAAACCCGATCCCACTCATCGTCGCAGGCGGCTGAGACACGTCTTGGACGACTCCGACGATGATATTACCAAAGCTAACGCACGGCTAGACTCGGCGATTGAAGCCCAAAGTCGAACAAACCGCGACACCGCACACACCACAGCAGAAAGCGTACACCGCCTTCGCCGGCGAAGACGAGGTCCCTTGTTCCGCGTTCCCGCGCCCACCCGGATGAGCGCCCGCCCGATTACGGCCCTTCTGGCCTCCTCCACTCAAGCGACAGCTCAAGCCGAGGTTCGTGGTCCCCGTCAAGGGGGGACGCCCTTGTGCATGTCGCTACCAGGGTGAACCTTCAGTTCACCCCCGCGTCCGCGTTAAAATGTAGAAGCCCTTCTGGCTAACATTGAGAGACACCACACAAAAAAAAAAAAAAAAGAACAGTAAAAACATATAGTTAAGTGCTATAATGTCATAATTAGTATGAAAACCAGTGTCGCCAAACCCACACATTTAAACCGATAGTTATACAGTACACTACAAGTAAACTATGCCTTTGATTGGACAGCTTAATTTGAGTAAAAACTGACCTAGGTTATAAATTCATCATTTCAATATGTACCCTAACGCACCATGTTACGGTTTATTTTAGTATAACATCCCTAGGTATATTAGCTGTTTTGTTTCTCATTGCACAGAAATTCCAAATTCGAAAACATTCAGCTACTCCACAACAGAGGGCGTTAGTTTTCGATAGATATAAATTTGAAACGCAACACATAGAGATAAGGTTGAAATTTTTGTCACTCAACATTAATGACATTAACTTGATATTTATCTGATGCTATGCTCTGAGGGATGTCAGCCTTGTTATCGATAATTCACAAATATATATTTTTTGTGTATTTTTTTTTCTTCACTACATAGTATAAAATAGTCCCTATGTCCCTTTGTACGCTTAAATCTTTGAAACTACGCAACGGATTTTGATGCGGTTTTTTTAAATAGATAGAGTGATTCAAGAGGAAGGTTTATATGTATAATAACATCCATCAAATAGTGGAGAAGTACTGTTATTTTTGAGGTTTCTAATGTGATGTCGTAAAAAATTACATTTTTTCCGCTTACATTGCAAACGCAGGCTGAACCCTACGAGTTTTATCAAAATAATGTACTAAGTATTATACACATTGAAAAGGTCTACAGAAAAGTCCGCGATGGTATATGTTTATCTCTTATGGATAACCCACAATAACTTTTTTTGTCATTTACTTTTTACGACAAATAATGGCTAATTTTCGATGCGATTTTAACCAATACAGCATTAATCCTTAACCAATTAAATACCTTGAATACATTGTTCATTTAACACGTTCACTGCGGCACCTAAAATGCCAAACTTACCGTTGTTGCGGCATGTCTTCAATACTTCACATCGGCAAGTTCACCACTGTGCGTCATGAGCCATTTTTATCACATCGCACCTACTGACTTTGAAGGTTAATAATTTCATGAAATTTCAAGATATTTCAAAAATTTTTTTTTCGGATAATAGTATATATAGTCTTGTATATACCGCATAAATAGCTTTTAGTTTGACCCAATAGTTTAAAAGATATGAGGGAAAATGTAAACCCCTGATTTTGTGAAAAATTATTTGCCATCCCGCACTGCGTTGATACGGCATGTTTACAGTAATAGCGATGGGAAACACTGTAAAATAAAACATCGATATCGATATAAATCAATTTTGTATATTTCAGTCTGTTTGTTAACAGATAACGAGATCGTCGATACAAAAAAAAACACATATAAAACAAGGTACTTGATCAGGAAATTGTTCAGTAACTTTTGTTTTAATTTGTTCAGTAACTTTTGTTTTAATTTGTTCAGTAACTTTTGTTTTAATGTTTTATATTATTTTCACAACTGTCATCACATTTTTGCATTTATGCTACGAAATAAAAGAAAGTAAAAAAACTAAAGCCTCTAAGGTATCATTGTCATTTAAAAATTTGATAACGACGCGTGCGGTCCTGGTACATCACTATGCGAGATTGACACGCGGCGCGCTCGCAGTACAGTGCGGCATGAGGTGCTTGTCCATGGCAAAATATTTGACATGCCGCACACAAAAGAAACGGTTTCTTTTCTATGCGTGTGTCCAATATTTTGCCATACGATTTTTAAACGAAATTGAGTCCTACTTCAAACTGTGATCACAAAAATATATTTGTCTCTTTTCTAGTCATTGATTAACATATAAAAAACCTCGCCGCACCACGGTGAAAACTGCGATTTTGGGCGCCGCACTGTGGTGTAGTCGCTGATGGCCCGATACTGGACATGCCGCAGTGAACGTGTTAATATAGATCTATATGGCCCTTTACACCGTATGATTTAAGTGAATATTTTCGAAGATATTACAGATTTAAAAATTGCGGGACGTAGCGTTTGCGGCGGTACCGCCCGGCCGCCCGGCTATCTATTTTATACCCGTACGAAGTCGGAGCGGGCCGCTATGTTTTTATATACAACGTTCACAGTTTTTCTGTAGTGTATTTAGTATCAGCATTGCACCCGTGCGAAGCCGGGGCGGGTCGCTAGTCACTACATAGTATAAAACAAAGTCGCTTTCTCTGTCCCTATGTCCCTATGTCCCTATGTCCCTTTGTACGCTTAAATCTTTGAAACTACGCAACAGATTTTGATGCGGTTTTTTTAAATAGATAGAGTGATTCAAGAGGAAGGTTTATATGTATAATAACATCCATCAAATAGTGGAGAAGTACTGTTATTTTTGAGGTTTCTAATGTGATGTCGTAAAAAATTACATTTTTTCCGCTTACATTGCAAACGCAGGCTGAACCCTACGAGTTTTATCAAAATAATGTACTAAGTATTATACACATTGAACAGGTCTACAGAAAAGTCCGCGATGGTATATATGTCTATCTCTTATGGATAACCCACAATAACTTTTTTTTGTCATTTACTTTTTACGACAAATAATGGCTAATTTTCGAAGCGATTTTAACCAATACAGCATTAATCCTTAACCAATTAAATACCTTGAATACATTGTTCATTTAATATAGATCTATATGGCCCTTTACACCGTATGATTTAAGTGAATATTTTCGAAGATATTACAGACTAGGTTTCCGCCCGCGGCTTCGCCCGCGCAGTCAAAGAAAAACCCAAAATATTTCCCGTTCCCGCGGGATTTCCGGGATTGCGTCATTTTTCCGGGATAAAAAGTAGCCTATGTCCTTTCTCGGGTATCAAAATATCTCCATACCAAATTTCATGAAAATTGGTTCAGTAGTTTAGGCGTGATTGAGTAACAGACAGACAGACAGAGTTACTTTCGCATTTATAATATTAGTATGGATTTAAAAATTGCGGGACGTAGCGTTTGCGGCGGCACCGGCCGGCCGCCCGGCTATATATTTTACTAGCTTACCGCCCGCGGCTTCGCCCGCTTTGTCTAAAACCTAATAAATTATATACTAAAACCTTCCTCTTAAATTACTCTATCTATAAAAAAAACCATTTAAGCATACAAAGGGACATAGGGACAGAGAAAGCGATATTGTTTTATACTATGTAGTGATACCTACCCGTGCGAAGCCGGAGCGGGCCGCTATGTTTTTATATACAACGTTCACAGTTTTTCTGTAGTGTATTTAGTATCAGCATTGCACCCGTGCGAAGCCGGGGCGGGTCGCTAGTTCTTTTATATGAGTATAGTATAATGTGTCACATTTTGGAGTATGTTTATTACTACTAAGTACGTCTTTTTTTATATTATTATTATTAAATAAAAGCGGAATAGAATAGTATTAATCTATATTTACAAAATACAAACACACAGAACATTAAAAACAAATAGAAGTGCTATAATGTCATAATTACTATGAAAACCAGTGTCGCCAAACCCACACATTTAAACCGATAGTTATACAGTACACTACAAGTAATCTATGCCTTTGATTGGACAGCTTAATTTGAGTAAAAACTGACTTAGGTTATAAATTCAGCAGTTCAATATGTACCCTAACGCACCATGTTACGGTTTATTTTAGTATAACATCCCTAGGTATATTAGCTGTTTTGTTTCTCATTGCACAGAAATTCCAAATTCGAAAACATCCAGCTACTCCACAACAGAGGGCGTTAGTTTTCGATAGATATAACTTTGAACCTCAACACATAGAGATAAGGTTGAAATTTGTGTCACTCAACATTAATGACATTAATTATTTATCTGATGCTATGCCCTGAGGGATGTCAGCCTTGTTATCGATAATTATAATATTATCGATAATTATTATAATATTTTTTGTGTATTTTTTTTTCTTTCTATTATATGAGTATAGTATTATGTGTCACATTTTGGAGTATGTTTATTACTACTAAGTACGTCTTTTTATATTATTATTATTAAATAAAAAACGGAATAGAATAGTATTAATCTATATTTACAAAATACAAACAGAAAATATGCATTATTTTAAATCTTGGAACTGCCGTAGGTTTGCTGTATCGGTGGCCTTTGTAAGACCGCTTAGTGCTGTTCGGCATCCAGTTAACTCGTCACGTTGCATTTATCAATTTCTCTTTTAAATTAGCCTCTTTGGGAAATCTATAAATAGATTGGACAAATGAAAGCTAAGGAAAAATAAAATAAAATTTAATATTTATAATGTTTGTCTTTTCTAAAGTATTGATACTGTCGATATGCGCCACAAGCATCACTAAAGCGACATTCTTTTTTTTTTTTTTTTTTTGATATAGGATAGCAAACGAGCAGACGCGTCGCCTGATGTTAAGCGATACACGCCGCCCATAAGCATCCACTCCACTGGGAGTGGATGTGTTGCTGTCCTTAAAGGGATTTGGAAGGAGTTAGGGAGAAGGGGCGAGGATGGGAGGGAATGAGGATAGGGAAGGAGAGGATGGGTTGGGGATGGGAAGGGATGTGGGCCTCCGGACCCCTCACTCACCGTACGGAACGCGACAGTAAACTGTCACTATGGCGCCGATATTCTGTGAGGGTGTGGTACCTTCCCCGGTGCGAGCGTGGCCCAATTCGTGCCGAAGCATGCTCGACTCCCACTCTAGTTCCACATTCGTTTGTTTATTGCAATAATATTCCAGAAAGTCTTGTTTGCTGTTCAATCTATAATAGTACTAATTTCTTACGGATTAAGGTTCATTTTGACAAGATATTTGTATACAATTTTGACAAATTACAAGCGAAGTTATAACATAAAATATTATATGTAAAATAAATAAAAATAAGACTTACCGATGGTATGAAATGCCTTCATTGCAGATATTATTTCGTCTGCTATCATTTTTGCACTCTAATACCGAACAACACGTCCTAATTAATGAATAAATATGGAAAAAAGGTTTGACAGCTGACAACCAACTCGAATATTTTTCTGCGCACAACTGAGAGCAAGTTAGGTGATCTTACCTTACAAGTGACACGTGGGCCACGCCCACATCACACTTCTATCTACTTTACTGTTCTGTGTACAAACAGAAAATATGCATTATTTTAAATCTTGGAACTGCCGTAGGTTTGCTGTATCGGTGGCTTTTGTTAGACCGCTTAGTGCTGTTCGGCATCCAGTTAACTCGTCACGTTGCATTTATCCATTTCTCTTTTAAATTAGCCTCTTTGGGAAATCTATAAATAAATTGGACAAATGAAAGCTAAGGAAAAATAAAATAAAATTTAATATTTATAATGTTTGTCTTTTCTAAAGTATCGATACTGTCGATATGCGCCACAAGCATCACTAAAGCGACATTCGTTTGTTTATTGCAATAATATTCCAGAAAGTCTTGTTTGCTGTTCAATCTATAATAGTATAAATTTCTTACGGATTAAGGTTCATTTTGACTAGATATTTGTATACAATTTTGACAAATTACGACAAGCGAAGTTATAACATAAAATATAATTAAAATAAATAAAAATAAGACTTACCGATGGTATGAAATGCCTTCATTGCTGATATTATTTCGTCTGCTATCATTTTTGCACTCTAATACCGAACAACACGTCCTAATTCTCGGAGCAATTAACTAGCCTGGAGAAGTAACAATTAATTGAACATTAATAACACTAGTTTGGCCCTTTTAACTTATGGCAAAATGTCATGCGAAAAAAGGACCGATATATGTCAGCTCGACAGTTTGAAATGACATGTAGCCATTTCGTTTTGTTTTGATCACCAGTCTGGTGATCATCGCTTGGTGATTTTAATTATTGTTTTTGAAGTGAAAAACGTGTTTTTTTTAGTTTCATATGTTATTTTCTGAAAAGATAATTTACTAAAGATTACATGGCTTGTGTTGTTTACGGCTGTAAAAGCCGTAGTACTGGGAAATCGGATGAAGATAGGAATTTGTCATTTCACAGGTTAGTGTTTTGATCAATTATTTTGTTAATTGTGTTATAAATAAGTGAATTTACGTTATTTTCATAATCATCTATGTTTTATCTAACCGTAATCATTGAAATGAAATCATAATCAGCTTAGTTTTTAGAAAAAATGCAAAATATAACTTCCATAGTGTTGTGCAATTATCGATACTTGAGTAGGAACGAAGTACTTCATTGATAATGACTGCTTTAAGTTAGGAGAAAAAAAGGTATTTAAGTATGGATTTTATTGTTATTTGCAGGTTTCTGGCTTGAGAAAAATTAAAAGATGTTTGGGTTAAAGCTATAGCACAGGGAAAATTGGAAGCCTTCAAAACATTCTCGGCTTTGTTCAAATCATTTCGAATCAGACGGGAAGAAAAGTAAAGTGCTTTGCAGAGATGCTGTGCCACAAGTTTACGGTGGCATCTATTTTAAATAATAAATATTGTAATTTGGTAATTAAGTATCGAATTAAAATGTTGTAAAAAAAAATTAAATGTTTATTTGTTTTATTTGAAGAAATTTATTTTAAGCTAGAGGTGCCCCGCGTGTTCTCTGGGAACAAACAAACAATTTTTTCCCGTGGGAATGAGTTATTTTCCCGCGGTAAATTGTAGCCTATATGTTATTCTGATGTTTAAACTATAAATTAAAATTTAATTGTAAAGTTTCATAAAAACTCATTCAGTAGTTTTTACGTGAAAGAGTCCATTCTTATATATTTTCGCTTCTATAATATTTATTAGATTTGTAAAATGATCAACCAGGTGGAAGTCAGATTCGCGCACGAAGGGTTTCGTATAATTCTATGAATGAATCTATGAAAACAGGAAAAAATACGTACCTTTTTACGAAACCATAAAAACAACCTAAACCGAAATACCTAATAATATTTTTTTATAAATACCACTACCATACAATGCAAGGTAGTCAGTACGCATCGTAAAATATGAATAATTCCAAATAGATTCGTTTAAATTATCTTCAAGCAATTTTATAACTCAATTTTTTTATTTATCGATATTTTAGTATTCGATAAATTTGTGGCAAGCACTACCTTTTTAGAACAAAAAGTGGCTACATGTGGATTTGAATGCCAAGCCGATAACAGTGTGTTATCTCTTTCTATCGCACTAATTAGGGTATTGAATAAAAGAGAGCCACTATATAAGAAACGTTCAATTAATTGTTACTTCTCCAGGCTTGTTAATTGCTCCGAGTCCTAATTAATGAATAAATATGGAAAAAAGGTTTGACAGCTGCCGACTCGAATATTTTTCTGCGCATAACTGAGAGCAAGTTAGGTGATCTTACCTTACCAGTGACACGTGGGCCACGCCCACATCACACTTCTATCTACTTTACTGTTCTGTAATAAACAGTATAAGAGCGTTTTCACATTATCCGATCCGATATCGGATATCGGAAGCCGATAGCCGATATTCGATATCGGACACAATTTGCCCTTTCACATTATCCGATAATATCGTCCCGATATCATGAGTGTTGCCAGAGACTGGAAAATTAGATATATGGGGAATTAAAAAAACAGTGGATGCATTTGTGTTACAAAACATACTTTATTTTAAATAAAATAAATAATAATAAATAAACTGATGTTTGTCAAACCGGTTTAATCTGCTGACTGCGGAGTATGGCTTTGTACCCTCTGCAGAGTCAGAATCAAGTTTCAATATTCAATTTCATTGTGAGGCTTGTTTTTTTTATATGCTGTTTTTCTTTTTTTAATAATAGAACATGTTGTGTGGTCGCGGTCGTAGTGAATATTAGAGTTTTTTTTATATTAAATCATGTATGACTGTTATGTTCTTATACAAATAAAATAAAAAATAAAATAAAATAAAGTTCAACTCAGTAAATGCGTCCGCGATTAAAGCGACGAAACTGGCAAATACAAATTCAAATTTTATGTTACAAAATGTAGGTGTTGTTATTACAATTTTATAGGTGGCTAATATTCTACCCACTATCTGGGTGTGCAAATATTTAAACAGAAATAAATTATACTAAACTAATTGTTCGTGTCACAAATTCTTAAATTCTTCGTTGTCACAGATTCCGCAATGTAATAAATTCTTGAATGTCATAAAATTGTTTCTCCATTAACTATTTCGTCAGTTTCTTCTTAAATATATTTACTGGGAGATCCTTAAAATTATCCGGTATATTATTATATATTGTAATAGTCATAAAATATATCACACTATTTTTGTTGATCTACATGTTGGAAAGTGCAGTATATTTTGATACCTCATTAACTTAAGCAAATATTTACTTCTCCTTTCTTAAAATATTCTGGGTAGTATTAAACAAATAATATAATAACTACCCCTTTCGTTCCAATCTAGTACCTATTTGAAAAAAATCAGTAGATCCCCCGAAAAATCGAAAAATCATAAGGTCTAGCAACACTCATCATGGCAGACTATAATAAAAAACTTTTTTTGTTGTATTTAGTATATTTGAGACGTAAAGACGTATTTTTGTTTACTTCAGTTCAGCCAATTGCCGTATATTATAGGACGGTATTAAAATAGCTCCCGTATAAATCGTATTTTTAATGCCTTTAAATACATAAATGAATGTTTTCTTAATGAAAAGGTTTAAAGTAAATGAAAGGATTTTTTTTTTTACATTTAGCGCCCTATAAATGACTGAAAATACACAAACTAGTGCTTTTTTTGCTGTTGGTATACTGCCTTTTCGAAAATTTAGTTGGTAACACTGAACATTATCGTCCGATAGCTCACGGGCATATCGGTGTCGGCTCCGATATCCGATATCGGACCGGACAATGTGAAAGACAGGTACATATTTCATACATTTTACTTCCCTCCGATATCGGATATCGGCTATCGGCTTCCGATATCCGATATCGGATCGGATAATGTGAAAACGCTCTAATTTCCAATCGGAACGAATCTGTACCAAACACAGATCTACTAAACATCGTCAAACAATTTGGCGTGGTGATTTTGGCGTTGACATTTCTGATTTTACAATTTTCACAGATGTGAGTTTGTCAATGTTGTTTCAGCGTCATGAGAAGTTGTGAATTGTGACTTGTGTGGAAAAAAATCAACAGAAACAGCAACGTATACAGTTTTTCGTAATGGCAGAAAAGAGGAAAACTAAAAAGCGCAAAGAGGTACATATTATTTGTAGCATTTATTGTAATTGATTAAATTTAGAAACGTATTAAAAATTGGTCTACGTTTATGTGGTTATTAAATTTTTGCGTTGTTGTTTTGGAATTTTAGAATATACCTATTGGTAAAAATATATATATTCTTGGAAAGATTAATATTCACATATTTAACTACGGTAAAATTTGTTTAAATAGGTACTTATATTTCAATTAATAACAGTGACGCAATTATTGTTTTTGCTAAGCTCGTCTGAAAGTATACACGTACGAATAGGTATTACCAACGTCTGCAGATCCGTGTGAGATATAATGTTTTAAACTTAATTTCTTAACTACCTACATACGAGTGATATCTTGAAAGCGAGAAATATTTTTAAAGCATTAGTTGCAAATTACAATAAAACGCATATATAGGGCGTACAATGCGCAGTTGTGCATAAACATCTGGGTATTTTAAAATTTTATAAATAACTTCGATCCTTCCGGCGTTTCTTTGTTTGATCTTTGCCAAGCTACTCAACTATACTCTACATTTTGTTTGCAGCGAAAAAAGGTTAGTCAAAATATTTTTATAAATTTGTTGTAAAAAAAGTTTAGCTATAAACATAACCTGACTTTATTGAAGGAATAATTAATTGTGGAAGAAAATTAAAAGACCGCAGGTTGTGTTTGTTGATGCATTAATATTATTTTCTTCTAAGTACTTCTTTTAAAATGAAATATTGAGGATTAAGAAAAGTTTCTTTAAAATGTGTATACATACATTTCGCTTAGTTTTTGTTATAAATTGAATGAAAAAACTAATTATCAAAGTTTATATTCAGGTTTATCTAAAAAATTATACAATATTCAGTATCTCCTTTTAAAACAGATTAATTCTGTGTATATTGTGTAAGTATTAATAATGAGATTAAAATATAAAATCCTAATGCACAAAGGCATTGTTTCAGGTATAGGTAGTTTAATTTATTGAGAAAATACAATAGATGTTTGTATATTTAAGACACAATATGTTTAATGTTTATACTTTACTAGCGGTCCGCCCCGGCTTCGCTTGTGGTACATATTTCGCAATAAAAGATAGCCTATGTTCTTTCTCAGGGTCTAAAAATTATCTGTGCCAAATTTCATCAAAATCGGTCCAGTAGTTTATGCGTGAAAACCATACATACATAATAACAAACCTTTCCTCTTTATAATATTAGTATAGATATACATGAAAGTATAAAGATGGTGAATGATTGTTTATTAGAACCTATTCAAATATACAGCATACTTTGCCGTTACTTAATAATGTATTTTTTAATTGTTCATATTATGTACCTATAACCAGTACGAGTTAACTTGAGACTCGGCTGGAGACATATGCAATATATTAGTTTTTCCTTAAAAATATTACTACCCAAAGTAAGTAAAACTGGTACTTACTTAGTAATTACATTCCCTTATTTTATTTATTTTGGAAAGGTACCTATAATATTACATTAAAAATAATGTCATTGGCTCAGGTCTCAAGTTAATTGGTACGGGTTGTACTATCTGCAAAGTTAATTCTTACAGCTTTAACATTAAGCACCAATAGAGTAAATGTCCAATGACACTTTCACACAAGTCTGATTGCTTTTTGTTATAAATTTCTTATTAAACAGTGTCATATGATCAGAAGATAATTATAAAACATGTTTTTGACTGAAAATAAATGTTTAGAGATGCCGTAAATATGTGGTGTAGTACCTTTAGCCTTTTTTGTACCCTAAAATATGATAAAGTTGTATAGTTTTGTTGTTTGAACACAGTACACACCAATCTCAGGTATTACTGGTTTGAATTGAAAAATGGTTTTTGTCTTGGACAGTTCATTTATCAAGGAAGGCTAATGACATATTTTTTTGACATCATTAAAAAAAATATACTAATTCTAAAAAAATTCTTAATATAAGTATCTCGCTGTGCATATTTCAAAATGTCTTTTCCGATAAGGTTTATATTTAAAAAAAATCTGTCATGGAATAAAGTTAAATTTGGCAAATGTTGTGTGGTTTTATGAAACCACGGTAAAAGTGAAACTGTTCGAACGGTTCCGAACACTGCTTTGTGTAGCGCATGTCGCGTGTCGGTCGGCTGCCGAGTAGGTATACCTACTCGGCAGCCGCGATACACGCGACATGCGCTACACAGACCAAAAAGTTTGAGACGATGTAATAAAAGTTTCACTTTAAAAATTCTTAATATAAGTATCTCAAGATTAAAAATTATATCAGTCAGCCTTTAGAACTGTTAAACATAAATTTGTATATTAACATGAAGAGGTCAGACATAATACAAAATATAATAGCTATGCAATAATTAGTAGTACAGATGTATGTTTGGTCAACATGTTTGGTGTTACACTTATTCCAACTCTAGAAATTGTCTGTCATCATCATACATCTTTATAGATGAACAATTTATACATATATGTAGATGTAAAGGGTCTATTTTCTCATTCTCTCAACTTACTGGACCTATTTGGCTGTAATTTGTTATACAAAGACTGGAATGTCCGGTTTGCAAAGTAAAGAGTAATGGACTTCAAACAAAAGAAAAGTCTTTTTTATCTCTCGAAAAAAATTATGAGTCCATCAATTAACCGATTAGCACAAGTATTTATATTTTAAGTCTAAGAATTTAAATTAAATTTTAATTACAAGATGAATGACCTTAATTATAATTTCTAGTTTTTTTTCGTATAGATTTTATCGTGCGTATATCATTAATTATTACGTAAATCTCATAACGCATCAAACTAAAGCAAGACCGTGTTTATTCGATCCACTCCTATACACGATAAGAGCATGACAATACGATTATATTTTGTGAAATATACCGCAATGTCGTTCCAATTTATATGTTGAGGTAGAGAATGTCCCGCTTTCACCGGCGGTACACAGTATTAGAGCCATAGTCAGTAGCCACACGTGTTTAGACCATGGAGGAAGAGTTTGTAAGTTTAATTCACTTTATCCATAGAAAAACCCCGTAAATAACATTAGAACGGAGAAATAGAATGCTTATTATATACGTGCCAATAAGTTCTCGAAGTATTTCTGTACTAACTATTGTTATAATATTAGTTTCCAAAGTGTTCTGCTCTAACTACTTACTTATTAAAGTGAAACTTTTATAACATCGTCTCAAACTTTTTGCTCTGTGTAGCGCATGTCGCGTGACGGTCGAACCGTACGATAATTATCGTACAAATACGATAATTTTGTGCCTAAGTTTCACTTTTACCGTGGTTTCATAAAACCACACAACATTTTTTTTTTATTATAGGCTTTTTTGAAATGCAAAATTAACTTAAATCTTTTAAAAGTCACTAATATTTTCATAATTGAAATAGGATTAGGTATTAAAACACTAACCCTAAATCGAAAAAGATAAAAGACCTCTCAAGACATTAGTAACTTGAGACATTTGTTGAATATTGATGCAAATGTTTTGTAATTGCTAAAACATGTATCTGTTGTAATAATTTAGTGTTATTACCTTATTTTAATATCCGATTATACATGAACTACTTATAAATGTATGTTTTTCGTACCTAATTAGGTCTCTAACCTCACGAAACAAGAAATGCATCGCATTTTTTGCATCTTATCAGTTTTTATTTGAAAATTCGTAAGGTCAGGGGCAGTGCATTGGCTGATCTCTGGTCAGCTACCTCGCTTTATCGATGTTGATCAATGAAATTAGAGCTGTATAGCATCTTTTGGTCCAAATTGTCGTGTAGACATCGTTACTTTACAATTTTATGATATCTACGACTTTACATTAATTTTGTTTATTTTACAATATTATAATTTATAGAGGTTGTCTTAAATAATTTTGACTTTAAAAAAATCTTAAGGCAATTACACGGTTCAACGACCTTAATGATTCTGTCACTACATTTGAATTTGTTTTTTTAACCGCCCTCTATAATATACATCGTTGTTGAAGTAAAAGTGACCAAAGATTATGGAATTGTAAACTGTATCGTATTGTATCGTAATGTGTTAGTGGTTTCTACCTAATTTATGTTTTCTCTGAGAGGCAGTAACATATTACATTTATGAATAGTAAATATTATGTACTATGTATGTTGTAAATGTAATGTAGGAAGACTCATCTTTCCACATTAACCGTATTAAGCAAAGTCTCAGCTACATGACCCATTCTGGAGACCTTAAGATGACTAAGCAAGTAATTATAAGTTCTAGAGTGGGGAACAGTTAAGAAAACACCGATTTAGAAATTAATTTATTCAACACGGACTCTACTATATTCTGGAGAGTGGAGACCTGATGATTACTAGGGTGGAGAACATTTCATCTACAGAGATATAAAAGATGGAGTACATTATTTGACGTAATTCCATAGAACGGCCTCTACCATGTCATGGTGTATCTAATGGTAATGGTGACCAGGCAAATGTATTTAGCGTTCTCTGTATAATTTATATTTTTGGTTTTATGGCATTCAAATGCTTTATAAATATAAATTTATAAAGAATAGAAAAAATTCGATCACGAGGCGGGACTCGAACCCGCATCCTTCGCGCCATTCCGGGGCGGATGCCTCACCAACTCAGGCACTCGTGACCTGATGGTTGTTAATCATCTCAATAGATGGCGCGCGGTGTGTCCCTTCAGACACATAAAACTGAAAGAATAGAATAAATTCGATCACTCGGGCGGGTCACGAGTGGCTGAGTTGGTGA
Organism: Colias behrii; assembly: GCA_029959065.1. Taxonomy (NCBI): domain Eukaryota; kingdom Metazoa; phylum Arthropoda; class Insecta; order Lepidoptera; family Pieridae; genus Colias; species Colias behrii. The sequence goes on from JARWMC010000013.1 coordinate 6,674,768, forward strand.
GGCATCCGCCCCGGAATGGCGCGAAGGATGCGGGTTCGAGTCCCGCCTCGTGATCGAATTTTTTCTATTCTTTATAAATTTATATTTATAAAGCATTTGAATGCCATAAAACCAAAAATATAAATTCAACAAAAAAGGTCGTGTTCCATCGTTACAATATTGTATTCACTGAAAAGTGCTTCATATTGGTTGAAATGGTTGTTAATCATCTCAATAGATGGCGCGCGGTGTGTCCCTTCAGACACATAAAACTGAAAGAATAGAATAAATTCGATCACTCGGGCGGGTCACGAGTGGCTGAGTTGGTGAGGCATCCGCCCCGGAATGGCGCGAAGGATGGGGGTTCGAGTCCCGCCTCGTGATCGAATTTTTTCTATTCTTTATAAATTTATATTTATAAAGCATTTGAATGCCATAAAACCAAAAATATAAATTCAACAAAAAAGGTCGTGTTCCATCGTTACAATATTGTATTCACTGAAAAGTGCTTCATATTGGTTGAAATGGTTGTTAATCATCTCAATAGATGGCGCGCGGTGTGTCCCTTCAGACACATAAAACTGAAAGAATAGAATAAATTCGATCACTCGGGCGGGTTACGAGTGGCTGAGTTGGTGAGGCATCCGCCCCGGAATGGCGCGAAGGATGCGGGTTCGAGTCCCGCCTCGTGATCGAATTTTTTCTATTCTTTATAAATTTATATTTATAAAGCATTTGAATGCCATAAAACCAAAAATATAAATTCAACAAAAAAGGTCGTGTTCCATCGTTACAATATTGTATTCACTGAAAAGTGCTTCATATTGGTTGAAATGGTTGTTAATCATCTCAATAGATGGCGCGCGGTGTGTCCCTTCAGACACATAAAACTGAAAGAATAGAATAAATTCGATCACTCGGGCGGGTCACGAGTGGCTGAGTTGGTGAGGCATCCGCCCCGGAATGGCGCGAAGGATGCGGGTTCGAGTCCCGCCTCGTGATCGAATTTTTTCTATTCTTTATAAATTTATATGTTCTCTGTATATCTCTTCATACCTAGTAGGAATACAGGGTGTCCCAAAAAGTAGTGATGAACGGAAGCTGGGAGGTAGAGGACTTAGAGGGCTATCCGAATCACCCCCATGTGTGTCATACGATTTTTCGTACTTTCGGAGTTATGACGTTTTTTTCGATTTTTCATCTATCGCCGAGTACGATCAGATTTTTATTTATGGTGACGTGAATTATTGCGCTAGATGCTTGATTTTTTTTTGTGTGCTAAGCTGAAAGATAGGCCAATTCAGTATGGTAACATTTACTATCGTTAGATCTTCGAACAGAATTAAAAAAAAGAGTTAAATGCCAAGAAAGATAAAATTACCCAGTATGTTCATAACTTCAAGGGCCCATAAAAAATAAAATCACATAAAAAAGGTTTTCCATTTGGCTTTTAAAAACTTGCTCTATCGATCAGGTAGCTACCCTAAAAATTTCATTTTATTATTCAGAAGGCTTCAATCGAAAAATTGAAATCTAAATGTGGTAAGTGCAAAATTTTTATTAAAATGATGATCATTAAAACCAATAAATAGGTGTTTAATTACCAGATTTTTTTAAAATAGCCCCGCTGTTGCTCAATGCAAGTGCGACATCACCGTAAAAAGTTGTCTTTTAAATGTCTGAATGCTCTTTTATAATTTTTAATGGTTTCTTCTGCTACTATGAATTTCCGGGTTATTTCGTTCAAATTGTGGCATTCTCTCAAGTAGCCGAGGTCTTTTTAGTATCCCATTGAAATAAATGAATGGGGTTTAGGTCGAGGGACCGTGGAGGCCAGGCTTTAAAGCAGGCGTCACCGGCGCATGCGCAGGCTGCAACGACCAATCCATCTTTCAGGGTATTTTTGCCCTTTAGCCTGGCCTCCACGGTCTCCGGACCGAACCCTATTGTTTTTTTTTCCGTGGGGATACTACAAAGACGAGAGACTGCCACAATTTGGACGAAATAACCTGGAAATTCATAGTAGCAGAAGAAACCATTAAAAGTGATAAAAGAGCATTCAGACATTTAAAAGACAACTTTTTACGGTGATGTCGCACTTGCATTGAGCAACAGCGGGGCTATTTTAAAAAAATTCTGGTAATTAACCACCTATTTATTGGTTTTAATGATCATCATGTTAATAAAAATTTTGCACTTACCACATTTAGATTTCAATTTTTCGATTGAAGCCTTCTGAATAATAAAATGAAATTTTTAGGGTAGCTACCTGATCGATAGAGCAAGTTTTTAAAAGCCAAATAGAAAACCTTTTTTATGTGATTTTATTTTTTTATGGGCCCTTGAAGTTATGAACATACTGGGTAATTTTATCTTTCTTGGCATTTAATTCTTTTTTTATTTCATTCGAAGATCTAACGATAGTAAATGTTACTATACTGAATTGGCCTATCTTTCAGCTTAGCACACAAAAAAAATCAAGCATCTAGCGCAATAATTCACGTCACCATAAATAAAAATCTGATCGTACTCGGCGATAGATGAAAAATTGAAAAAAAAACGTCATAACTCCGAAAGTACGAAAAATCGCATAACATACATGGGGGTGATTCGGATAGCCCTCTAGGTCCTCTACCTCCCAGCTTCCGTTCATCACTACTTTTTGGGACACCCTGTATATGCATGCAACCTACACACAACGAAAAAAATAGGGGAACGGACAAGAAATCACCTTTTTTTCGACTTGCTATGTATTTTGTAGTTAGTTCGAGGTTAATTTTTTAAATCCCTTACGTCTTTAAAATGATGACGAGAAAAAAAAATGTGCATCGATTTTTAAACATTAAAATATTATATCCATTTAAGAGTTTGTTGCCTATTTATCGACTATAGTAGCTTCAAATCAAAAATATTGTAACGTGTTTTAAACTGAGTTTATTTCTTTCTACTGATTATATTATTTTGAACACATTACAAAATGAGTGATTTTCCTGCGACTGAAGTTACCCATAGCTATGACTGATATGGGTCATACCTTCCGTTCAAAGAATACAGTGTTAGTTGTGTCGGTATCTATGGTCTATTACTATGAATGTTGGGTTGTAGAATAAAAACGCCTTCGTCACAATTAATATTTTATTATTCCTTCACTTGGAACATTAACTTGATAGTTTTCTTAAATCTTAAATAAATCACAAGGCACGGCTATGGCACTTATAGACCGCACTGGTTGGCTGTTTAAGATCTGCAATTGGCTCGCTGATCGTCTCTTCAAACAATGTAAGCGATCGATTGACAACTAACCGACTGGAGGGGAGGTTAAGTTATCAGGCGGTAGATTATAAATACCAGAAAACCTTGTCGAAGGAAATGTACTATGTATGATTTTAAAATTTGTAACACGAATCTATTTCTTTCTTCCTCGGAGAGTCACTGCCAAGGAATTATTTTTATATAATTTATATTTTTATGAATCATGAAATCATCGGTTTACCCAGTTAAAAGTGCGGAGGTAACGGAACCAACAAAAAATTCAGTTGAATTGAGAATTTCGTCCTATAATGGCGTCGGTTAAAAATGTTGCTATACGTTTATGTCAGTTTTGACTTTCCTACGATTTTATTATAGTATATGTTTAGTACGCAGGAAGATACAAACACAAAATTTTGGGTCATTTGTAACAGGATGGTGGTTCTACAGGGGTATTAGTACGCAATGGAAAAAAGAAAAATGATGGTCAGTACGCTGGTACCGGCGGACTAGTCGCGTGGGCGTTAGTCTACGGATTCCGGAAGTCAAACGATCTGTAACACAAAAATTTTAGGATTTACCGATAGCCCATAAAAAAGAAGTACGGTAGTGTCATGCCATACTTTTCCGGTGTGACTTACAGCCCGCCATACCGACGTGAATGCGTTGATTTAAAAAAAAAAAAAAACAATTCAATCATTTGTACCAGGCTAATTATACAGCACAGGTAATCATCGTCCAGTAGCCATGTACGAAAATCGCCATGCCATACTTTTCAGACAGTTCCAAATGGTCGCCATACCGCCGAAAATCAGCATTTTGTTTTCACTAAACGATTTGTACCACCTTAAATTTTATTTTCAACAGCTCCTGAATGATCATAAACAGAAGTGTGATAATGCCATACTTATGGGAGGAGGCGAATGTGTATAATAAAGTTTTTCATTGTAAGATTTTATTCGGATTTTGAACGATTTGTAGCAGTATGGCACAAATTTTTAACCGACTTCAAAAGAAAGGTTATCAATTCGGCCGGTGTGTTTTTTTTTTATGTATGAACACCGATTACTCCGAGGTTTCTGAACAAATTTACGTGATTCTTTTTTTTGTTTGATGCGGAATAGTGTCGAATTGGTCCCATAAAAAATTTATTCGGATAGGCCCAGTACTTTTTATTTTATGAGCATTTTTGTCTGATCTCGATGACTTAATTGAAATGTAGCAAGTAACTTTGATTCACTAAAAAGTATTAAATAAAAATAACAACGTTAAAAAATAAGTCGGTGCCAACAAAGTGCCAAGCACTAAGCACTTAGTATTAAGCCCGTGCACCGACATCAAACCTATTTAATAAATAGCACATCTAAATAATATGTAGTAATTAATAATATCAAATCTTTTTTATTTTTTATTTTTAACGTAGTTATTTTTCTCTCTATTAAAAGTATGGCAAATATAATAATGGTCACATTGCATCATATACTTTCCAAATATCTAAATGCCATACTGGTACCTACCAATCGTCAATTTTTTTATTTTTTTTTTTACGTCTTGGCTTAAGTCTCACAATCGTCCGCCCCATGTTTGCAATCCGGGATAACGTTGTGTCGGTAGAATTGTACACAAACAAACAGAATATAATGATCCCATACTATAACAAGTATTTTACGTATTGTACAGTCGTATTTTTGATACGTGTTGAATATTATATAAGTTTTTCAAGCACTTTGCCTTACTTACTAGAAGTATGGCAAATATAATAATGGACACATTTTATCAAATACTTTCCAAAAATCCAAATGCAATACTGGTATAAATCGCTTAGCGAAAAAAATATTGCTGATTTTCGGCGGTATGGCGACCATTTGGAACTGTCTGATAAGTATGGCATGGCGATTTTCGTACATGGACTACTGGACGATGATTACCTGTGCAAAAATTAGCCTGGTACAAATGGTTGAATTTTTTTTAATCAACGCATTCACATCGGTATTGTGGGCTGTAAGTCACACCGGAAAAGTATGGCATGACACTACCACCTACTTCTTTTTTATGGGCTATCGGTAAATCCTAAAATTTTTGTGTTTCAAATCGTTTGACTTCCGTAATTTATCCGACGAGTTCGACTAACGCCCACGCGACTAGTTCGCCGGTACCAGCGTTCTGACCATCATTTTTCTTTTTGTCATTGCATACTAAGACCCCTGTAGGATCGACATCCTGTTTGTTACAAATGACCCAAAATTTTGTGTCAGTATCTCCCGGCCTATGGATTGTTTTGGACCCTTAAAATATACGATAGTTCAGCAATTAATCTTTTTTTGTTAAATATATTATAAGGCACAGGGAAAGTCTTGTTACTGTTTAATTATAGGTATGTGTTTTCTGATAATATTAACACTGTATTATCAACACTGGATAATATTCAATGACGCCTTTCAAAATCAAAACTAATTTACAAACAGATTTTTATATCTTTACATACCTATTTTTAACTTTCGTTTCATGAACTGCTCATGTAAATACCTATAACAATCTGGTTTAATTTAACAAAACATTCAATTCGGTGAATTTTAGCGTTATTTTGCAAAAAAAACCGCACGTACAGTCCCCCGTCCGAGTCGAACTGACACCGTCAACTTTCGTCGAAAATATGCAAAAGAGGTGAGGTTTTATGTGGGTTTTATTATGATTTCGAGTTTTTTCTTGATAATTTTAGTCCGGGATACATCGCCCATTTTTGCAAGTGATTACTATCAAGGTAATTTTTCGTGAGTAGCTTTATTTTGATGAGATGCCCAATAATTTCATCTACGAAACTCTCGATTGTGGTAGCTTACAGAGGTAACAAGGATAAAAATTTTTGATTTGACGGTTCTCAAATATTTATTACGCAATTTGTAGGACAATATGTCTGTTGAATTATTTAAGTATTAAATAAGTGAAAATAAAAAAATCAGCTGGTTAGTAATCATTTATGATGACTTCGTTATCGATACACATTGGAAAGGGGGACTCTTTGATCAAACCATAGATTTTGTAGGACAAATATTTTTTCTAATAATTTAGATAATTATCTTGAGATTGAACAAAAAAAAACATTCAGTTAGTAATTAATATTTGAGAACCATCAAATCAAAATATTTTATCCTTGTTTCCTCTGGTAGCTACCACAATCGAGAGTTTACTCACGAAAAATTAGCTTGATAGTAATCACTTGCAAAAATGGGCGATGTATCCCGGACTATTTAACGATAATAATGAAAATTGAAAAAAATAAAGAATACAAGTTATTACAAATATCATGACATATTTTTTGGTATAAATTTCATGTATAAATATGTAGCCGTTTTCCTAACAAAATGCGTTTTATGTTCAAAAAGGGGTTGATTTGTATGTATTTTTTTTATGTTTAGGCCGTTCTAAAATGAAAAGTAAACAATACACATTGTTAATTATATCCTTGAGTATCACATATATTTTTTTTAACACAATCGTACCAACAGTTTCCTCAACAAAATTTAATATGTATAAGGTGTTTTTCGGTTTTGACCATAGTAATCCCCTTAAGTTTTATGTATTGTTAATTTAATACTTGTGTAGTATTGCATGAAATGGTCTCTCTTAATAACACACGTACCTATATTTCGTGATGCTAAAGTATTAGTCTGGTAAATTGATATTATATTCAACGTAGTTATGTAACTGTAAACTTCATGTACAAGTTCAATGCCGCGAAGTCAATGAATATAATCGCTGACTGGTTTATTGCTATCTATAATATCATACAGTTTAGTAGTTACACTTTCTATAGATTGCTATAGGTTGCAATCAGACTTTGAAATACATAATGTAGGACTTTAGAAATGAAGAAGTCCTCAACTTTAATGGCCTTTTACTACCTAGAACTTTTTTACATAGAGAACATTGGCTCTACTACTTAGTACTTTTCGATTCCAATATTTTTTCCGTCAACCTTAAATAAGTGATAAACCGACTGAATACTACGCTCTAGACTCTAGAGAACTATTCCAAAGGGATCACATAAAATAAAACTTATATATTTTCATACACTTTTATATATATATATATATATATATATATATATATATATATATATATATATATATATATATATATATATATATATATCTACTTTTCAGGAGTTCGGTGAACCGCCGGAATCGGAGAAGGCAACCAGCGACGAATACGCGGTTGCTAAATGGCTGAAGGCAAACGTACCAACAAAGAAAACTAAATTTTTGAACCATCACGTCGAGTATTTTACTGGTAAGAATGTTTTTTGTATTATCTGCCCGTACGTAGGTTTATGTAAATTATTTTTATTACTATCTATGAGACTGTGTATACGTATCAGGAGTTTAGGTTTAAATGTGTTGTTAAAAAATACGATACGAATTCAAAAACTCCATCGCTTTTGGGAACGTTGGAAATAAAACTTATGAAATTGATCGCCCTCCGCATCTGTCTATCTATTTTTACTCTAATTCTTCCAAACGACAACAGGATTTGGAACCGAATCTTTTAGGAGTTTTCACCATGTAAATTTATAATCATGGCCTACATAGCCTAATTTGTGTATTCAGGTTGTTTTAAAGTTTTAGTCATCTTAGTATTGGGTATCAGCAAATGAGCACCGTTTCAAAATCGCGTTAAACGCTTTGCTTATATTATACCACAGATTAAATTTATAAAACTACACTAGTAATATACGGTAACAAAAAATGACTTGAGGTACCAGTTTTCTGGAGGTTTCTGGATAATTTAATGCGGTAGTTCATTCGCCGTGCCCAAAATATCAAGAAAATTTTTATTTTCTTGTCAATATCGTATAGATTACCCCTTTATCGATACCTTAAAACATTAAGAGGATTAGGAAAGGTTAACAAAATTTACGTGCGCCTTTTCAGGTCGTTGACACAAACTAAATTAGCAGTAATACTGGTTTTGTCGTTAGTACTATGTTCTCTTTTATTTGAAAATTATTGAATATGTTATCAATGTTCTGTACATTTATATAGGTCCAATTAAAAATTCAGTTACTCACTCTCTCTCTTAACTATCTCTTTCTTATTTTTGTGTTGAAATTAAAAAAATATATACCTATGTATTTTGGGTTATGATGCAATGAATATTCGACGATCACTACGACACCTAAATTAACAATCAAGTTTTTATTTATAAATGGAATATTTATTATTTATAGAAGCTTTCTTCAAAGTAGTTGCACTCAAATGTTCTACTTCGATAGCTCCGGCTTTTTTCTAAAGATGCTATAATTATGAATAACTATTTCGAATGAGATACTGATAAGAATTTAACCTTATAAACTATTAAAAATGCAATAAATTATATTACAATTTATAGGTTCTTTAAAATGTAAACCTGAAAAAGGAGGTCAGGTGACTGGTCAAAATGGTCATGGTCAGGTTCAAGTGTTTTGGTTAAATGTAAAGACATATATACCAACTTACATTCTTAATTCTCCAGTTCTAATATTTTTACGGTGCATTTACATCAAACGAGCGAATGCTCATTCTAACCACTATGTCAAATTCTTTTGGTGTAAGCAGGCGTAGAGATTATATGTCAATGTTCTAATACTGGATAACACTGAATACGAGTTTTCGTTTAAACTAAAAGAGCACGAAAGAATGCTCTTGCTCTAGCTCTAGCTCTATGTTCGTTTGATGTAAATGCACTGTTACAGACATAGGTAAGTAAATAATATATAAAAACACATATTACGTGTTTATCAAATGAATAATAATACTGTTTTTGAAATCGATTTAGAAAATCAGCTCCACATATAATATTCATTCCACTATTTTTATTTTCATTTTATACCACAGTATTCATGGCTATTATTTTATCGTTATAAGTGTTATAACACATTAGGTGTATCCGTAACCGTGCAGTTATTTTCATAGAGAATTCGTTCTTATGCTCAATAGTCATAATGTTGAGAATTCTGATAAATGTATGAAATTACATGTGTAAAGTTAATTCAAGTAGGTTATCAATGTTATTTTTCGCTTATATTATCCCGGCAAACTATAATGATTTATATCCGATGTTTATAAATATTATTTAATTTCCTGTTTAATGTTTTTCCCTTGGTAATATTATAAATGCTTTTAAAACATTAAACATTAATCTGTAATAGAAGTGTTGCTTAAACTAAAAAGGTATCCTAATATCATTTAAGGAACGAAGGCGAATTTATTCATCTACAACATTTATATTCAACTAGCTTCCGCCCACGACTTTGTACGTGCATCCCCGTTTTTCCTCGTTCCGCAAGAATTTCGGGAAATCCTTTCTTAGCGGATGCCTACGTCCTAACATCTACCTGCATGCCAAATTTCAGCCCGATACGTCCAGTGGTTTGGGCTGTGCGTTGATAGATATCAGTCACCTTTGAGTTTTATATACAGTACTCCAAAAGTAATAATGCGCATAGAAATCTTCGTCACTGTTCGGCAACTGTCATATTCCCGGAGCTTCCGAAGACGATATGTATATAGAGTGGTTAAATGCATTTTCTTCATGCATAATTTAGTAAAATTATGTGTTTTGTGCTAAAAGAGATTAATATTGATTTGTAAGTAACGATTTTGTTTTGATAATATCTTGTATGTAAATAGCGAGGATAACCCCACGATTGCAAATATATCTTTGTTGGATTGATTTAATTGGAAAATTTTGTAGTACTTTTAAAGTGTCTTACTGAAGCTGGTGTAATGGTAGAAAGTACGGTTAAAATAACACAAGGTTTATCTATACTAATATTATAATGAGAAAACCTTTTTATTTTTGTATGTTTGTATTGAATAGGCTCAAAAACTACTGGACCGATTTCAAAATTTCTTTTACCATTACTTAGAGGGATTCTTCCGAATCCGTATAGGCTATATTTTATCCCGGAAAACGTAAATATGTACCACGGGCGAAGACGGGGCGGACCGCTAGTATTGTATAAAATATGGTTTTAAAACACATATTTTAAATCGTAGAAATATAATCACTAAAATCTCAGTTCAAAAGTATTTACAGTACTGATCATTCCACAATAGTATTACAATAATTACAAAAAATTAAAAATAAAACAATCAGAATAAGGGATTATCTTTATTTATGACATTGTAGATACATAGGAACTTTCATTATGCTCTTCTTCATTTTCAATTTCCCTACTGCTATCACCTGTGTAAATAATCATTTCATCGAAAAATTCACCTTTAAAAACAAAACCAAGAAGGGTATGTAATAGCAGCTCTATATAATTCAACACAGAGAGAACACATGCAGTCACCACCAATATATAAAGACGACTGACGGATTTTTGACTGACAGGCTACCGTCACCTACCGCCCGAATTGTTTTCGATTGTATATGACCGTGAATTGACTTCTATTTCTTTTGAACAAGGTGTAAACTGCAAGTGCATTGTTTAGGGCTCTTACGATTCAATGATTCGGGTGTATACGGAAATACGACAATTAGCGAAGATCTGCATGCGCATTATTAATTTTGGAGTACTGTATGTATATAGATTCATTCATTGATAAAAAATTTACCATAATCAAGAGCATTATTGTTGGAATAATGCTCTTGAAAACTATTAAGTAATAAAATTTCTATTAGTAATAAAATATAATAAAGTTAACATACTTTTTAGTTTTGTGAATTGCAATTACTATCACCCAATATGAAATTATTTACACAGACTAAAAACATATGTCACATGTCCATATCTTCTTTGTATTAGTTTTATTGTATGCGATAAGTGCTGGGAGCCATGCTATCGTGTAACAGTAATCAATAATTCATTAAGTATAAGATAAGCCGATTCGGGTTCGAGACCTTTTTAAGTATAAAAGGATAGCCGAGCTACTTTGTTTCGATCCGATATTAAATATTGCAACTGCAGCCCGACCCGACCTCACTCTTAAATCGGAATTAAAAACTCAGTGGGGTTACCATAAGGTCTTATATCAGTTTTATTTCATGTCATTTTCTCACACTGGATTTAATACTGCCTTAAGACGTCATGTTGAGGGGTCAGGTTGAATCATATTATTGTATTCTATCATCTAAGTCCATACTGCATCCCCTTCAGTGTGAAATCACAATTAAATCACTAAAGTATGATAAAGAAGACAATGGATTACCTTCTTTAGAATCTTCTAGTCTGCTCTACATTTTTAATATTTTGAGATACTATGTTCGTTACTGTATTGACATAGAATATTGGTCCTTATCAGTGCGTCTTATGGTTGAAATTTGTAACGTTGTTAATATTTCGTTTTATTACAGGCACAAAGGCAGTCGACGCATTGTTAACATCAAAATGGGCAACTGGCAAGAATCCGCTTTTCACGAATCGTCTCGAAGTTACAGACTTTTTACATCTAATGCTGCTACATAAATTGTTCCACAGGGCTAAGAAGGTAATTAAGAACTCTTTATTATACTATAAAATATTTATTTCTAAGCATTACATGCTTTGATCACGTTTGATAGTTGTTAATTAGGAATTATACCCTATTATTGCAATAATATTAGGCTACCACGATATAGTAAATTTTAGATTAGATTAATCATATAAAAAGATTAATGTGATTAATTGGATTTTGAAATTAAAAGGGAAAAACAGTATTCATGAGTACAATTATTTTCAGGTACCAGTAAGTGAGCAAGAATTGAAGGGTAAATCAAAGAAGAAGGACATTGAGAAATCAAGCAAAAGTGGAGATGAGAAAGATGGGGACAAAGCCAGCGCTACTGAGGGTAAAGTAAGTACAATATTACATTCATAAAATATTATTTCAATTTTGGTCAAAATATTTAATATGGTGTAAGACGAAAAATATAAAAATGTCTGCCGATACACTCTGGAGAGTAACATTATTGTCATAAATCTTCACCTATGAATTTTTCCTGTACGTGTGAATCATACAAAAATTATCTAATGTCATTACTGTGAACTGTAAAGAATACATACTTCATTTTATAAGTTTTATTAAGTTATTTCTATAGCGAATTTCATATTAGGTAGTACGTACCATGCATAATGCAGGGTAAATATAAATTTCAGCAATGTTTGCAGGACAAAGAAAACAAAGAGAAAGAGAAGAAGAAACGCAAGATACGTCTCGAGATGCACCTGGAGCAAGTGTTCCTGGACAGTTTGGACGCGTACGTGTGGATATACGACCCGATGCCGTGGTACTACTGGGTGTGCGGGGCGCTCGTTGTCTTCGGAGTTATCGGTGTTTGCATGTTCCCGCTGTGGCCGGCTACTGTTAGGTGAGTTTTGACAAAATGGATAGAATTAATAAATGAACATATATTTTATGAAGGATTAAAACCCAGTTTGTTAGTAAATTAAAATGTAAACACTAATAATGGTAAAGAAGTATGATGTGTTTGATTAGTGACGTGGGTGGCCATCTAAATACATCATTTAATCTAAATCGAATCTGTGTGAAAAAAATCACATCCAAAATATTTAAAATCGAACCTTTTGTCAGTTAGTATGAATAGCAGATGTAATTACCTAAATAATTCCCGCACAATTCTACTACATACAAATAAATCCATCCATCCGATCATGTCGGCATAACAAATGCTGAGTGGCCTAAAGGGCCAGGTCGTCTTCCAAATCATTTGTGTCTTAAATTTTCATTTTATAATCTTATGTGCAATTTCATTTGCGATAATATTTTCTGTTATTTATATATGGTGGTATACCTAATAAATAATTTTATTCTCATATTCTTATTCACAGAAAAGGCGTATACTACCTAAGTATCGCGGCAGCAGCTTTCCTCGTGATGATCATAGTACTTGCCGTGCTGCGAGTGGTCGTGTTCTGTCTGGTTTGGATCCTTACACTATCCAGACACCATCTGTGGCTTCTGCCCAACCTTACCGAGGATGTGGGCTTCTTTGCGTCCTTCTGGCCATTGTATAAGGTAAGTTATAGTACAAATCGGACCAGATATTTAAGAGATTTTGCGAGATAAATAAACTGTGTAACTAGCTCTGCGTCCGCGTTTTCAAAGGAAAACACGTATAATTCCCGTGCTAATCGTATTTTTGGCATATAAACTATACTATATCCTTCCTCGGGTAACAAACTATATTTGCACCAAATTTCATTCAAATCTGTTTAATGGTTTAGTGTTTAGGCGTGAAGAAGCGACTGACAGACAGACGGACGGACAGACAGAGTTACTTTCGCATTTATTATATTAGCGGATATAGTAGGGATCAGAGGCGGCTCGTCCTCAGGAGCGCTGGAGCAGTGAACTCCCATAAATAATTATAATAAAGTTATACCTGCTCATTATTTAAAATCTATCGTAAAAAACTCCAATACTTATATCAATATAAATAACTTTACACATTACAAATAAAATACATCATTACATATACTCTTATTCATTTCATAAGTAACGCGCGAAACGGAGCTTACGGAGCGCTCTCGATTGCGCTCCTATGAAACACCATTCAGTACATTGCCTACATACGAAATCCAATAAGAGTGAAAGAGAAATTTCGCCACAGTCCTGCGCGTGAAACAAAAGATTTACTATGGAAAAATAGCCATTTTCGGAGCGCCGCTCTCAAGCGACGTTGCGCATCGCATGACAGCAGCAATTGCGCGCGACGTTGCCACTCCTATATTATAAACAAACACTATGAATATTGAATACGGTCGCGAATGCAAATTCGGGGATTTTCTAAATTTGCTAAATAATAATTGGATTCGTTTTGAAATACTTTATAATTTTTAGTGTTTATATAGACATTTATAATGTGGTGCTCATTTTTTTGTAATAAATTATCCTGCTAACGCTATTGTATTTTCGTTGTTTTATTTCAAGTGAACACCCATACAATTTTGTCACGAGCCGCCTCTGGTAGGGATTAATAGAATTACATTTCTGTAACTTACATACTATACTTTCAGTACGAATACCGCGGGCCTGGCTCCGACAGCGACAAGGCGAAAGGCAAGAAGAAACGCAAGAAAGACAAGCAGTCAGACGACGAAAATGAAGAGAAGACTCCGCTGATACAAGCGGAGACTCCGCCCCCGGTCAGCGAGCCCACGCCGACCGTGGATAGCGGGGAAAAGTAAGCATTTTATACTTATTTTGGTATAAAAATAGATTTAGTAAAGGCAGTATACTAGACAAAGGCAAGAAAGACAAGCAGTCTGACGAAGAAATTGAAAATAAGACTCCGCTTATATGTGACTCCATCCCTGGTCACCGATCCCATCGCGGCTAGTAAAAATGGGATTTTCTTATTATTTTGGTATCAGTTCGAATCGAAGTAATGTACTAAACATTACTTCAATCATTTTTGGAGACAAAAAGAAGTTGTATAAAACCGCCTTGTATGAATGATAAATCTTGCAATGAAATGAATTAGAGCTAAAAAATATAAATACGCTTTGGAATCTAGCAAATTTAATATTAAACAAGGATAAAATATACATCCTAATTTAAATTTATAGAGAATAGAAAAAATTCGATCACGAGGCGGGACACGAACTTTTTCATTCGAATCGATCGAATTTGGATGCCATTAAACCAAAAGTATCCAATTCAACATCCCAATTTTTTGTATTTTTTTCCTAAAATTGTTCATGCTAGTAATTTATTATTATTTCCAGAGAGGAACCACAAGAGCAGGAAACATTTCCTGACTCCACATCAGCGGAGAAACACTCAGAGTCGGACACAGACAACAGCCAACGTTCCTCAACGGACAGGGACTTTGAGATTGTTGAAACCGCTGACTTGGAACAAGACACACACACTTAGACATTCTTATTTATTTACACGGTTTGTAAATTTAAATCGATTAATAACATGATTTGGAGTAAATTACTAGTAAGGAGCAAAATTTGTGGAATTTATTGTTCTTTTTTGTTGATGTTATACTAGCTGTCAAAGGAAAATTCGTAGTTGCCGTTCCATTGGAATAAAATCTATCGTTTGTCAGGTTTTAAAACTATATTTCTAGCAAATTTCATCCAATTTGGTTTAGTTTAGTTGTGAAAAATGAAAACATACAGATAGTTTCGCATTTATGATATTAGTATAGAATATCACCTTTGTTACTTATAAATTTTTTTGCTATCTGTATCTACAATGTTAAATGATAAAAAGCGAAAGCTATCATAATCAAGTCTAAAAATTGGTTGCCTTTTTGCTCCAACGAATAAAAAGAGCTTTCTTTACATCACAAGCTAGCTAAATTTATAGTAAAAATATATAAAACTGATTTTATAGCAATTGACAAATTATATTATTTATTGATTTAAATTTATGTGAGTGAACCAATGTACTATCTTCGGTTACTCTGCGTTATAGGTAAATTATATATATAGTTAAAAGTAACTATGTGACTGAGGCCTATTTTTTTTATCGTGGCTAAAGCAAATATACCAAATTATTGTTAAATAATTTCAAATAAAACTTTTATTAATTCCAATTCTATACAATCGCGGATATCTATCCGTGTTTTATGAAAGTGATTGACAATGTGTCTAAAATTTTATATATTATATTTTTATGAGCAGACTACCGAAGACATTACATAAAATACACTGTAGATCGGTTAGAATACACAAATTAGAATATAATTTTATAGTATTTCTGACAAACATGGTTTCTAGTTTGAATTTATTCAACTAATTAATTAGGAAACAATAAATTTTTATCAATAAATGGTGGTAGTTAATTTAATGAAATTATGTTGCATTTCTAGTATAAGCCTGGGGAAATCTCTACAGCATAATATCTAACACTATTTATATTTCTATCTCAATTTTATAATAACTACTAGCGGTCCGCCCCGGCTTCGCCCGTGGTACCTACATGTTTAAACTATCCTATCTCTCAAGTTGGATCGAACTGCACATGGTGTGCGAATTTTATTATAATCAGTTAAGTGGTTTAGGAGTTCATTGAGGACAAACATTGTGACACGAGATTTATATATATTAAGATAGTTTAAATTCAAACTAGAAACGATACAATGTTTTATAATAATAGACGATTTTAGAGAAATAATTATAACGTTTATATTATAATGCAATTATTTTTGCATATTTCGTGTATTATTTGTATTCGTGTCGATCAGTTTGTGATTTAATATTTTTGGTGCTGTTTTTATTGTAGCGTTTTTACGCTTACATGCATTTTATTTAGTCTGTGGACTATAGTTTATACATACTCAAAGCTTGGGAAATTATCTGTGATGACAGCCTTGTGTGATATGCACACTTTTTTTCTTTTCTTTTTTTTTTCTATACCTATTTAAAAATAGATATTAAAAACACATTCAACGCGTAACATATCAACTAATAAATGAAATTGAATACGCGTCAAATTATTTCTTTATTTATTATTTCACATGTTTTCTATTTATTGAGTTTGAACTATAGCACTGCACTCTAATAATCGTGTTTGTAAATAATTCTCTCTAGTATCAAGATCTATTGCTGTTACTACATATTGATCAACCAGTTTTGATCCAATAAAACGACATTTAATACTTAAATGCTTTTTATTTTTCCTAAATTGTCATAAGAGATTCTTTATAATATGAACATTTTAAAAATAATTATATAACTCTTACTTTATGGGCCTTTTTCACAATGGGCAACGTGTTGGCAAAATAAATTGTCGATGTTAGCCGATCATAGACATTGAGACCCTCTACACTATCGTGACGGCCACTACTCGCCCAATGCTGCCCATTGTGTAGAAGGACCATTAGATTTAAGTTTATCTTTGATATCTCCTAAGTCATGCTGGAATGCTGGTTCCTTGTCTTATTAAAAATAAGGTACAAAATGCAAACATTATAATATGTGTTTCTTAGCGTATATTGAATTACAAATTAAAATTAAGTCGAATTTTATCAATAATCTCATCCTTTTAAAACTTAAATACTACAATAATGATGTTCAAATAATCTTAAAGCTAAAGTAATAAAATTCGATTATAAAGATTGAATCCCATTCACCAATTTTTGTCCAGAAAACAAGATATTTTCGTCGAAACAGAACGTATTTAATCAATCAAATTTTATCGTGTACATACTATGTTATTATTGACTATACAAAAAATATACTAACTAAATAACGCTCTAAAGAAGTATTTTAATTAATAATTTCAATATCAAAGGTTACCACGTCGTTCTTGTTCTAATTCTATAGATTCAAAGAGAGTTTTGAAGTTGCCAGCGCCGAATCCCTGTAAAAATATATAGGTATGTTTATATTATTATAATATAAAAATAATAGCAATGTTTACTTGTTGATTAATATCATATTATGCAACTGAAATTAAAAATTAAAAATGCCTTATTATTTAATTTCGTTCTTAATAGCCTGTAATCCTATAGGATTTTTAAAAAATATTTCGAATATAAAAAACAGATTCTTAGGAATCTGTTGACTTAAGTTTTCAAAACAAGTTCCGTAAGTAGTCTTCTTGACCCATTTCTTATAGTTCTCAGGTACTTACATTATGGTTCCTCCTCTGGATAACCTCTAAAAACAGTGTGGGTCTGTCTTGAGTATTCTTCGTGAAGATTTGTAGCAAGTAACCATCGTCATCGTAATCGATAAGAATGTTCAAGCGTTCGAGTTCATCTATACTTTCTGCCACTTTAACTTTACTGTTTTGGAGACGTTCTCTGATTATCTTGTAGTATACAGCGGGAATGGACAGGAATTCGACGCCTCTTGCGCGGAGATTGTCAATCTGAAAAAATTACATTATACGTAGGGCAAATTGTGACATAAAAGATGTTTTTTTTCAATACAACAAATGATTTGTGTCATGTAGAATTATAGGGTAAGTGGTAATAATAATAATAATAAATACACTTTATTCAGCACCATGTAAATACACGTAAAAAAAAAAAGAAACAGACAATATGATTATAAAGCTAAAAAGGCGGCCTTATCGCTACTAAGCGATTTCTACCAGGCAACCTATGGGTAGGATTTTTAATTATAAGAAAGAGGTGAAAACAATAGGTGGTGCAGCAATGAAAATGAAAATACAGTATATTTAAACCATATAACTACTTATATTATAAATACATAATAATATGTAATAAATATAATTTAAGAATACCTACTTATAAATTATATACATATTAATATATACGTACACATAATATACAATACATACAATACATAATATATATACCTATATATATATGGTAACATTTGTCCAAAAAAATTATTTTGCTTAATCCTTTTTATATCCGTCTGATCCGGAAGAATAGTGATGTATGCTAAGTGTTGTATGCTCAGGTTGTATGTTTGTAATTTTTTTTTTTTTGTGTAAGTGTATATTATGGAATTGGTCTATAACTACGTATTATGACATGTGATAACAATAAAAGTTTCAAGGTGAATAGGTATTGTTTACGTCATCGAACTGTTTTTCAGTCCTATTGCAGAAAACAATAGGTATTGGTTATCGAGAATAATTTAAAAATTATTTTTTTTTGTATAATCATACCGCAGTTATAATATCCTCAGTGTTGATGGCGATGTGTTGTACCCCAGCACCACCGTGGTACTCCACATACTCTTGAATTTGACTCTTCCTCTTACCAACCGCCGGTTCGTTGATCGGCATCTTCACAGTCTCCTCCCAATTGGCCATAACTATAGAACGAAGTGCGGAATATTCCGTGCAGATTTGTTTATCGTCCACTGACCAGAATCTAAAAGATTTATCAATATTTAAATACGACATTAATTATACTTTTTAATTTATTGAATAGGGAGGATGATTTTTATGGAAAACCCGGGGCGGGCCGCTAGCCCCGAGTTTTCCATAAAAACCATCCTCATAAGTCTTAGTTACTTCAAGGAATATTATAATAAAAAAATTAACGAAATCGGTTCAGCTGTTCTCGAATTATGCGCTAACCAACACATATTGCGATTCATTTTTATATTATTCAATATTTATTGAAGGATAGATAAATACGAAATTAATAGAGTTTGTAATTCGTTAATTAAAGCGTAAAAATAATGACATAAGCACAGAAAACGAGAGGGCTAGGTTTATTTCGCAGTTTCACCCGCATGGCTCCGCTCCTGTTGGTCTTAGCGTTATGATAATATATAGCCTATAGCCTTCCTCCAAATTCCATAGCCTATAGACTATCTAACACCAAAAGAATTTTTCAAATCGGACCAGTAGTTCCTGAGATTAGCGCGTTCAAACAAACAAACAAACTCTTCAGCTTTATAATCTTATCTTAATATACAGTGTGTTAGGGATCGGACTTCCGATACTTTACCTACATATTTTTCATTATATTTTATCGACAAAATACCATATATTGGGGGGTCGCACCCCTCACCCCTCTGAATGGCAGCAATTTTTAGTTTGTGTCTCTTATTCTATGGAGTTAATTGAAAACCGTTTCATTTATTAATTTTATTATGTCCACACACATAAATGTGACTTTATTTTAAAGGTAATTCAATTCACTAGTACCTGAAACCAAATTTGATAAGAAAGCAACAATAATTTTTAACAAAAACCTTTGACTTAGACCGAAAAATTAGTAAAATTTTGAGTTATTTTTTAGTTTTTGTGCTGTACCTTGGAAACTAGGTCCTTAACATATCATTTTTTTTCTTTTAATTTGTTAACAATTAGTTATGCTAACAAACCCATTTCAAATTTATGCCAAAAGTTAACTTAATAATTAAAAACCAGAGTCTACCCAACACTACTCAAAACTATCAAAAACATCCTTATCGAAAATAGGTATCTAACATTCCATTACTGTGGGAACGAGAGGTATTTTTTACGATGAATAAGTGCGAGTAAGACAAGAACACACAATGTGAGCATTAAAAAATTTAATTTAATAATAAAACACAAGTTAGAACATTTGTTCAAAGTGGCCACCGTTATTTTGAAGGCAGGCCATTACCCTTAACCCAACATGTTGAGTGGCTCTCATCACAATATCACTTTGGTTTCTTATTTCTTCTGCCACGGCCATTATCCTTTGCAGAAGCTCTTCTCTTGTATTTGATACTTGTTGGTAAACTTTTTGTTTCATGGTTCCCCAAAGGAAGAAGTCCAAGGG
The DNA here is from genome assembly GCA_029959065.1 of Colias behrii. Taxonomy (NCBI): domain Eukaryota; kingdom Metazoa; phylum Arthropoda; class Insecta; order Lepidoptera; family Pieridae; genus Colias; species Colias behrii. The sequence continues at coordinate 6,695,183 of JARWMC010000013.1, forward strand.
AGTTAAATCTGGTGAACGAGGTGGCCAGGCGATGGTGCCACCTCGTCCAACCCATGGCACATATCGAGCATCAACGTGTGCTCTTACGTTTCGAGAGAAATGAGCTGGCGCTCCGTCCATTTGAAAATAAAAAGGTCGACGGTAGTGACGCTGCCTGAACACGAGCGGAACGACTTCTAGGAAATCATTTTGAAGAAATTCCAAAAATCTCTCACCGTTTAAATTATCAGGCAAAATAATAGGCCCAATTAACTGGTCATTCAATAAACCTGCCCATACATTAATTGAAAACTCGAGCTGGAATTGACCAGGTCTCACAGCGTGTGGATTTTCAGCCATCCACAAGTGGTCATTACGATGATTTGTTATGCCGGCTCTTGTAAATTTGGCCTCATCAGTCCACAAAATTCTTCGTAACACATCTGGCTCTTGACGAATTTTTCTGTTCAGCCACGAACAAAACACAACACGAGCAGCGTAATCTGGTTCAATAAGATTTTGCACTCTTCTAAAATGAAAGGCGTGTAAACCTTCCCTTTTTAATACTTTCCATACCGACCAATGGGAAATTCCAAGCCTTCGACCTATTAGCCTCGTACTAAGGCGCGGGTCGTTTGCAATCAACTGCATAATTTCCTCTTCGTCTTCGGGTGATAGTAGACGAAATCTTTCGTTTGAAGCTTTTTGAATTCCATACTGGCCAATCCTCAAATGAATAACAAACAAACAAACAAACAAACAAACAAAAATACTTTATTGTGCACCACAGAGAAAAGTACAAATAAGGACACAATACATTAATTAATAAAAGAGCACAACAGGCGGTCTTATCGCTCAGACAGCGATCTCTTCCAGACAACCTGGTGGACAAGGAGACGCAGTGCAAAAGTAATTAAAAACAGGGCAAAGTGCACTAAGAACAGAAAAAATAAATAAATAAAAATACTTATAATATAAATAGATAATAATATAAGCATATAAATATACATAAACATACACATATATACGTATACATAATGTACATACATAATATAACTAAATAAATAGATACAAACATATATATTATAATATGAAAATAAACATACATATATAAATATACACATACATAAAAAAGAAAACGCACACCGACACAATTGACTAATAAAATAAATGATGAAATTACCGACTAATTGGATAAATAAAATTGCTTCAGTAAGTTTTTGAACGTAGATAGAGATTGAGCTGCTCTGATGTCTAAGGGTAAAGCATTCCAAAGTCTAATGGCACGCACAGTAAACGAAGAGTTATAAACATGATTGACATGCGGTGGCATTGCTAGACGGTGTTTATTAGAGGAACGCGTCGGGTTGACATTAGACACAAGGAACTCAAATCTCTCTTTTAAGTATAGCGGAGTTCTCGGATCGAACAGAACACAGTACAGGAGGTGAATATTCGTGAAAGTTCGAGCACTAGGCAGTTGTCGTGTTGGAAATCTTCTTTGGTATTCCACAACGGCAGCAGCTGCGTTGCCATCGCAGAAACCATACACAAAATGTATGTCTGCTAATTCACGAGCTGAATACGTATAAACCATAGCACGGGATACTCCGTTAAAATGTACGAGCGGTAAAACGATGAGGTAGTTGTTGTCACAACGCGAAGCGATGGATAACTGATTAACTGAGTCATTGAAAAACAAAATAGCAACGCAGATGTTTGTTTGTTTTCCGTCTCACTCGCACCTTTTTATCGTAAGAATACCTCTCTCGCTCACACGGTTATGGAATGTTACCTATTTTCGATAAGGATGTTTTTGATGGTTTTCAGTAGTGTTGGGTAGACCCTGGTTTTTAATTATTAAATTAACTTTTGGCATAAATTTGAAATGGGTTTGTTAGCATAACTAATTGTTAACAAATTAAAAGAAAAAAAACGATATGTTGAGGACCTAGTTTTCAAGGTACAGCACAAAAACTAAAAAATTACTTAAAATTTTGCTAAGTTTTTTGTCTAAGTCAAAGGTTTTTGTTAAAAATTATTGTTGCTTTCTTAACAAATTTGGTTTCAGATACTAGTGAATTTCATTACCTTTAAAATAAGGTCACATTTATGTGTGTGGACAAAATAAAATTAATAAATGAAACGGTTTTCAATTAACTCCATAGAATAAGAGACACTAAAACTAAAAATTGCTGCCATTCAGAGGGGTGAGGGGTGCGACCCCCCAATATATGGTATTTTGTCGATAAAATATAATGAAAAATACGTAGGTAAAGTATCGGAAGTCCGATCCCTAACACACTGTACATATATAAATCTCGTGTCACAATGTTTGTCCTCAATGGACTCCTAAACCACTTAACCGATTATAATAAAATTCGCACACCATGTGAAGTTCGATCCAACTTGAGAGATAGGATAGTTTAAACATGTAGATACCACGGGCGAAGCCGGGGCGGACCGCTAGTATTAGTATAGATTATTGACACGTTAATAATTTTACGTCTGCTTATTTAGATATAGCTACATAATTAGATACATTACTGCTGCTTAAATATATCGCATGATTAGAAACAAGTTTTAGATTCCTATAGCGATGGTATAAATAACTTTTAAGTACGAATAAATTACCTATGGAATTGTAGGCATCTTTCATACCAAGATGCAGCTGGCTCCATACCGTTATCTGGTTGATTGCCCACTACGTGGTCGATAAAGTTAATATGAACTTTTGGCCTGAAAACAATTTTTAAAGAATTATTGCTGGTACCTTCACCTATGAGTGGCTTATCTGTCAGTTAATTTGGAAACAATGTAAATAAAGGCTGTCGGTGTCGGGGCCATTATAATATAGGTAATTAGAACTGTATTAATTTTCTAAGGTTAGAAAGAATGTCGAACCTTTTGATAAGGATTACAACAATACCTATCGTGCGTTATGCGTATTTTATGGATTACGAAAATAAGAGGAATACTTACAAGAATTTTTGTATGGGATCCTTGTTAAGTGCTTGGTAGCCTGGTAGGAATGTTCCCTTATATTTCGATCTATCTATTAAGGTGTGAGTATTATCACCGTACTGCAAAACATATTGTTAATATCATTTTTAAGTAAGAAGAATTAAACAGTATTAGTAGAAGATCCGAACATAGGTCGACCTTCACCGGCGTGATAATAGAAAGAGACCAATTTTATAATAAATGCAGTCGATTAAAAAATCTATTAAAGATGGGTTTGCTGAAAAAATCCTGGACAGGATATTTTTAGTTAATTATTAAAAAATCTTTTATTTTAAGTGTTGAGACAATAAACAATTTTGTTATAAAACAGCGCTCATGCTGATATATATTTTTTTTCTATCATCCCATCAAGTGAAAGTAAAAAAAACGGTACGGACATGCCTGTTTATAGGTATAAACAGGCATGTCCGTACCGTTTTTTTTAACAAACAGTTTGTCAAGGTAAATATTAGAAAACCTGAGAAAACCTAGACTGCACATTCTGTAGGTTTCATACTTCAAGTCTATTATATTTTTTTTTTTATTATCTTGATAAGTACTGCAATTAATTAAAAAAAAAATATTTTTTAAAAATTAATTAAAATGTCCTGTCCAGGATTTTTCCAGCAAACCCATTTTTAATACATTTTTTAATAGACTAAATTTATTATACATATAATTAGGCTCATTTTATTATCACGCCGGTGAAGGTCGACCTATATTCGGATCTTAGACCATATGCTATCCATACTATACTAATATTATAAATGCGAAAGTAACTCTGTCTGTCTGTCTGTCTGTTACTCAATCACGCCTTAACTACTGAACCAATTTGCATGAAATTTGGTATAGAGATATTTTGATACCCGAGAAAGGACATAGGCTACTTTTTACCCCGGGAAATAGGATAGGTTTTATCCCGGAAATCCCACGGGAACGGGAACTATGCGGGTTTTTCTTTGACTGCGCGGGCGAAGCTGCGGGTGGAAAGCTAGTATTATCATAAACTACAGTTGATTAATTTATTTTTTTGGAAATTCTTATCCAATTTGAAAGGAAATGTGTTTCGAAATTATTTTTGAATATAACCGACTGTCTTTTTGATTGCCTTTAACGCATTAAGAGTTAAGACTGCTACGTGCATACAAAGTGAACTCTTATAATGTCGCCTTATGGATAGGAAATCGAAATAGCTAACCGTTTTCAATGTAGCCATTCTGACGACTCCATACTCGTCTTCCTCTTCCCACAAATCTTTGATGATAACAGCCCCTTGCCGGCGTGCATACTCCACAATATAGTCAAGGTTTTCCACCTCAAAAGCGACGTCCTTTACAAAGTCTCCGTGATAAGCAACTTCGTTTACAAACTCTGTTTCTTCTGGCTCGTATTGCGCTTGGAACACGAATACGATCTGGGTAAAAAAAGGTTTGGTTAGTTATATTGCCTATAGCGTATTGCCTATTGCAGTTGAAATACGTCACAAAACATGAACACAATTTGCAACTTGCAGATAAACGAAAACATAAAGTCGATTAAACGTAAAGTAATTACCAAATATAATAATATCATCCATAAAAAAAGTAATTAAATTGATATGACAAATAATTTGCATTTAGATGCAATTTTTTATTTCTTAAACACTGCAAGGTTCAACGCGTGTAATATTTGTTTTTCATCTTTGAAATACCATTTAAAAATTTAAAAAATACATACCTTGTTAAGTTTAACTGCGTGTGAGGTGATTTTCCGCGATCCAGTTTCAAGTCCTTGGTATCCTAAGGGTTCGAAACCAAATCGAGTAACGTAGTAACTTGCTGCCTGAAAAAATAAAAGATTGAATAAGATAATGTAAATCTATTTATTATTAAGTGAAGCAAAACAGTTGTACGAAAATTGGCCATTCGGAGGACTTGCACACTTGTAGTTTATACAGAGAACAATTACAGAATGCAAATATCTTTTAAAATAATGCATTAGAAATGCATTAAATCAATAAAAAAATACACGCATTACTACCTACCTATGCATTTTACACACACACGCATAAGTACCTATAGGCACCTTTTATTTTGTTTATAGTTCGACCTTTCGTTTTTAATTTTTATTTTGTTTATGATCGAATTTCGACCACTGGGCGACCTCTAATATGATTTTAATGCTCTGTTTATTTTTAAAGAAGAAGGAGAAATTCAATCTCATTGCTACCTATACTTGCCAAGCAGCATCCAAATGCTTTAAACATATATATCTGCCTACGCCCTACATATCATTATTGTAGTATAAATAAACCGATGTATGATGTTCTCAATTTAGTCTTATATCTGGTAATCATAGATTTTCTCGACTTTAATCGAAGCTGGTTTCACAATCAAAATTGATGTTCATTTAAATATTGCTACGCTTAAAATAGATAGTTGTTTGTTTATAATAGAAACGACATTTAATCCGGTTCCAGGTTTTATTATCTCCAGATCAACATTCATGTACCTACCTATTTTGATAAAATTTTATTCCCTTTTCAATATTTATAAATTAACATTAAAAAAATCATAATATATGTGTATAACTATGCAAATGAAAAAAAAATCTGCAACTAAAAATTCTACACTGTAGTGTTCTACAAAGTAATTATCGAAAAAACCGGAGAAGCGAAACTAATAATCTTACAAATTTTCTTAACAAGTGTATGGTCTTATGAGAGGGTTACCAAAGATATCTCAAGATCGGCTGAACGTATTTCAATTTGGTTTATAGGATAATAAACAATAAGTTACAACAATTGTTAAAACCTGTGTGATGGAGGAAACAACTAGTTCTAAATAAATCCTACGATATTGATACTGTATAATAATTAAAATCTTACCTGTTTTGCATTGGATACCCAGAAGGTAATATGGTGGAATGCAACGAATTTGCCATTTTCTGGTTTTCTCCCCTTGTCTGTGTAAGACGTCTGAAAAGTTTAAAATGCACTTAACACTACATATATAGTTTTATTAACACTATACTTTATAGAAGAAATATATTTTGGCGTAAAGTTATCATTTTTTACACCAAATCTGAAGTAAAGTTGAATTATCAAGCATTGGCAGAACTACTATTACTTCATCAAGATTTTTTTTGTATAATTTCTTACGAATTCAAGCTATACCCATTTGAACAAAACATTTAAAGACAATTTGTAAAATTTTTAATAACTTGTTGAAAATGCGTGAAAATAATAAGTGAAAGATACATAATATTAATTTCTGCATATTATTTATTATGTCCTAATTTTATTATGTCAGTTAAATTCCAACGCGATTAATAACTCGTATATTGTATCAATATTGTATTTGTTTTATAACTTTTTATCACTTACCATTATTTTTGAGGAAAATTTCTTGAAAAAGCGGGAAAAAGTGTCTCCGTGTAGCGTTAGAACAGTACTAAGCTATTCGATGTGAGATTCTTATATCGTTACAGAAATCAGGTATTTATAAAGACTAAGAATGGACGTTTTATAAACTAAACGTGTACGTAAAGTCTCGTCCATACAAACCAAAACGACACATATCTAGTACCTATTACCATTTACCACTAACTTAACGTAACGTATTTTAAACATAGCATTTTACTTTATCTCTGTGCGATTATTAAAACAATTATTAAAAATATACATATATGTTTCTTCAGTAACTATGTTTCACTTCTGGGAATTGTAAAACATCAAATGTGTACTATGATAAAATAATTGCCTTATTGAAATTTAACACACCTGACACCACTAAAAAAGTATAGAACATTTTCCGATGAAGTCAATAGATTGAATTAAAAAAAATATTATTTAATGAAAAAAGTATCGATTTCAATTAAAGTCATGTAATTAATTCAAATTATTAATGTAATTTGGTATGTTTACTGATGCCATGTTACTTTATCAACAGCCGTTTACCTTGGATGTTTTTCTTTGACAAAATAAAATTATCTAGATTTTTTAATATGCCTCGTGTACCTGTAAACACGTAGTTCACTGTAGTATGTAAAGGTAAACGATCTGAGTATTTTAGGGCGCGGCTTGTGTCATTTTCATTGTTGGTATGTAACTAGCAGAGTTGATAACATATTTCGGAATTATGTCGTTCCACATTGAACGTACGTTACCTATTTAGGTACATCAAATACAATTATCAGCAGCATATTAACAACAACTCATCAATATGCTGGTTCAACAAAAGCTTTGTCGCTCAACAAAAGCTTGAATACGGAGCTTTACGCTACTTGAAGCAGTCACCCTTTGGGGGCAGTAATTGAAATGATCTAGAGCCCGCGGGTTTAGGTACGCATGGTTTCCTTGCAAAGTAACACCCATCTGGTACAGGTATAATACCAGGGTAATACCCATCCTATCCTTCCAATCCATTCAATCCTACTATACCCGATCAACTGTGTTTGTGTGAAACGAACAATATAATTATATATTACTGGTATAATCACGGTATAATAGTAGATATACTGTATACAATGCATTGGAATTCTACATAGAATGCAGGATGAAAAATATTTTTTTTCTGGATGTGGTCACTGGTTAGTCATGATGTGGTCATGATGTTTCTTAACATTGTGGACGCTGGTTAATATGTATATCACAAAATATCAAGGTGTACGACAAATACCGGTCAGAAAAGCCAAGCCTCCCGCACAGTGGAATATTTGTAGCTGAGTGGCCATACAAAAATAATAACTTTGTTCAAAAAGTGCAAGAGAATTTTGTTATAAGCTTCGTCTTAGAATGCCAAATATTTTGAAAAGCATCTATTACTATTACGAATGTAAATTATTAGACATTAGTTTAAATATGTTTCTAGACAGTGTAAGATTATAACTTCACATAGGTAGATATCTTATCAATGAAGTTTGGTTGTTATAAAAATAAAAGTTAGGTAGTAGTCGTTTAAAGAATGGTAAATTGGTTTAAACTGAATAAAGAAATTAGTTGATAGAATTAATTAATCAAAATTGACGCACTTACACCATACGTTTAATTTACAGTATTTACCTACTTTCATAATGTTAAACTACGCGAAAGTAAAGTTTTTAATTGTTAATCATTTTGTTAATTCATTATAAATCGTTCAAAATTTTGATAATAACGTTCAAGTATAATTGGGAATTTAAATGAAGGTCTAAAGACAAGGAAATGAGAAAAATATTGGGGCCCATGTTCTTTTCCTCGTCCAACTTTATCCCTTACAAAAAGTAACGCGATTTTCAGATATCTTACATGTGTCAGAAGTGAAACTTCTTTGGCAAGATCTAAAAATAGCAAAATCGTCGCCTTACTAGATGTCGTGACGGTATTGCTATGACGCGACTTGAAATTTTACTCTCAAAGCGCCTAAAGAAGTATCTTCTCAAAAATAAAATTTAAGAAAGATATGTCTCGATTTAACGTAACCACGCACACTGTGCATGATAAACAATATTATGCAAATTGGCTACGTCGTAGAAACTAGTATTGATAAACAAGCCGGGACAGAAGCGGGGAGGCGTAGCGTCACTATTCATGACCTATGGATGTATGTACATACAAAATAAATGGATCCACACCATCAGTGAAGCAAGGAAGAATCGTGTACTAAGGAATTGTTATAAGAAATCTAAGAAATCTAAATAAAAAATAGACATAAGTATAATTATGTAGAGTTTTTGTTTGTATAGAGTTTAGGACTTAGGTAGAGAGACTAGCTAGGTATATGGTCTGATTTCGGTAGTGAATACTTCTCTATAGAGATATATGCTATGGGTGTATAAATAGCTTGCGATAGTTTAAGGAAGGTAACCTACTGCCAAACCTTAAGGGTATAAAATATTTTAGAATGATTTTAATTTAATTTTAGATATTATATTTTTCAGATAAAAAAATTATCATAATTAAGTTCATACTTTATTTTTTTTTCAGGGTTGTTTTATTTATATGATTTATATATTATTTATTTATCCACTTATAGAATAAAATAAAATACCTGATTTCTTCATGAATAGTTTTCTTCGGACGGAATAAAAATTACGGAGCGTCGACGTCTCTACCCCATGTTTTAATTCAGCTCTTGAGTCCGGGTTTATAAATAAAACCTTACTATATTATATGAATTAATAAAATTTAAATGTTATTCCAAGAAATATTACCTATAATATTGCGCAACATTTTGTAATACCGATTTTGAAAATAAACGATTTTTTTAATTTTCACACAGGTCATTTTCATATAAGAAAGTACCTACCAACTACCTCAGCTAAAATTGCATAATGAAAGATAATTTTTAGTACTTATATAAATTATTATTTGTAGACTCTTTAAAACTATTATAAGCACATATAGAGCACCGCTTGCAATGGCTGATGTCCTTATTTCATTACAATATTCACGTAGGTACCTACTTGTTTTTATATCTGTTATCCGAAGAAATATAAATTTTAAAGTAAATTTCGGGTTAATATACCAATTAACATTGTTGTGTGTCTATTATTTGTACTATAATAATACGAAACTGTAGGTAATTACGAAACATATTAACTAAAATAAAACTCAATGAATTTTCGTATTGTATATTTGTTTTCATTACCATACATATATGTCATATTACCATACATATTAGAAAGAATAGGCTGATAATAAATATTTATAACAATAATATGTTACAAAATATTTAATTCACAATTGTATTTAATTAAAAAGTCAAAGGAAATGTGATAATTAATGAACAATGTAATTAAGCATTTTCCATCTTCGCCGTATCATTGTTATCGCCAAGTTGCTCTATCGCTTCAAAAACCCATTTATAATTCATAGCTCCAAAGCCCTGTAAAATAAAAGAAAAATAATAAATTTTATAAATTGCATTAGTACACTAAATTTTTTTTTCACTATCCTAAAAAGTGTATTCCGAAAACTTTTTTTGAGGACATACCACAATAAATCTAATGAGTTGCAACGGGGAATCTAAAATACCTAGGCGATGTGTTGTTATTGAAATCGGTATTATTGTGAGAAGGAACAAAATCGTCATAAAAGTTTGTTGTTGTCACAAATTAATTAGCATAAAATCCTTGGTTTATTTTTCATATAACAAAAACAAAAAAATGCTAACTATTTTTCAAGATTTGGTCTAAATTAAAACATTAGAGAATGGAGAACAAGAACATAATAGAGTTTATATTATAAAGCTAATAATGGATAATTATTTATTTATTTACATCAGGCAGCATTGCGCACATAGAGATCTAGCACTATTGTAATACTGTGGATCTAGTTTCTGTGATCTGTGATTGCGCATATATTGTTAGTAGTACTTATTCTAGTGATAGTAAAACTACATATACTGAGGATTATGAACCGACATTCAAATTGATTAATTTAAATACCTTCTACTATATTAGTTATTAATTAAACTGAATGTTTGTTTCTTACCCTGTGATTATTCCTTTGTATTATTTCAAGGAAAAGCGTAGGCCTCACTTGCACGTGCTTTGTGAAAGCTTGTAGCATATATCCCCTTTCATCAAAATCTATTAAAATATTCTCTTCCTTCAACTCATCGATAGTTTCTTTTACTTTTAGAGATGTTCCTTGAAGCTTCTCTTTAATGTTTTCATAGTAGGTGGACGGCCATGTTACTATTTCAGCGCCACGGGACCGGAGGTTGCGCATCTTCAAAAAAGAAAACAAACTTAATAAACTAATGCTCTATTGATTATATTGCTTACAAATGTGTAAACAGTTTACATATTTGTAAGCAATATATACATAAGTAGTTACTATGTTCTGATATTTTATTATTTAAGTAATAAGTAATAAGCAAAAGCTGCAAAAGGAGTTCTGTAGGTAATAGCCCATAAAAGGTACAGGCTTAAAATGAAGATCAATGCAAACGACAAACAACCAGAACATAGGTATTATTATGTTTAAAGAATGGGTAAAAAAAATTAAAAACGTCACAATTTGCAAAATACCTTAGGGCCCTTTCCCTGCTACTGGAAGGATAAACTTAAAACTTGAGATAGGTATATATATATAAATCGAAACTTTACTCACAGTAGTGACGATATCATCAGTGTAAAGAGCCACATGCTCCACTCCAGAGGTGCCTAAAGCTTTAACGAATTCACTGGCTTTGCTTGTTGGTCGCAGGCCCTTTGCTGCTTCGTTCATTGACAACTGTTAAAACATTAGGTAGGTATATGAATTTGTGAGGATCTTAGTTTAGGGAAAAAAAATTATAGAGCCGATTTCAAGAAATTCAAATAAACCCTTTTTAATGCTTTTTGATACTTCAAAATTTTTATTCGACACTGAGATATAAAGATATTTTATCATTCTCTTATGACTATTTAAACATTTTGACCTACGAAAAATAGTAGGTTCTACTTACTAGGACAGTTTCTCCCTGGTTAATAACTGATGCGGAGTTTATGCAAGAATACGGAACGAGATCGTGAGTGTAATCCACGCACCAGAATCTGTAAACAATAATATAATTATTTTAGTCTTTGAGCATAACAATTTACAAAGCGTAAATAGTTTTTCGTACCTGTGCATATTAAGATGTTTCTCATACCAAGTTACAGAATCTTCTAGTGTACCATCTGCCATGTTGCCTTCGACGTGATCAATAAACGAAAGATTTGTTGCTGGTCTGAAATTAAAATAAACTTACCAAAAACTAAGAACATAGGTGTTCTTCCAAAAGGAATGCGACATTGCAGTAGTAGTAGAGTTTGAAAGAGTGTTTCATGATTATTCATATAATGGGCAAAAAACAAGATGCATCGTTTAGTAATGAATTATACAAGAAATTTTATATATCACAGTATAAGGTAATATAAATATAGGTAGATGGTGATAGGAGGGTCCACACAAACGGCAGACCGAGCTGTCTCACGCAGCAATTGCTTCGCAAGGCTACTTGCTCTGTGTGGACCCGGATAATAACGTCTTCAATTGATCGAGGTTTTATTTTTTTATGCAATGCAAAATAAATACTTACAGCAATTGGTTTAAAGGATCATCGTCTTTTGTTAAAACGAATCCAGGAAGAAATTCTCCTTTATATTTTGATCTATCTACTAATGTGTGCGTATTGTCACCATACTGTAATGTGATATTATTAAAATAATGTGTATACTTGTCAGTTTATTGACCTTTTCCATTTATAATTCTATTATTCGTATTTCTAACTGATACTTACGGTTTTTAAAACAGCATATCTCACAACACCATCATCATCTTTTTCCTCGCTAATATCTTTAACAACTTCAGCCCCTTGTGCCTTTGCTGTTTTTATTAACACATCCAATGCATTAACCTCAAATGCTACGTCTTTTACAAAATCCCCGTGAGCGGCTAGGTCTTTAGAAATATCACCATCAGAATTTGTAGGTGATTCGAAGACTATTGTTATCTAAACAACATAACAAGACATTAATTACATGTACAAACACAGTTAATCTCTTTATTAATGGATGCAATTATTTACCTTATTTAGTCTTACAACATAAGAGCTAATCGGGTTCTTCTCCGTTGGTTCACGAACAGCTAAAGGTCTAAAACCAAATCTTGTGACAAAATAACTAGACGCCTGCAAGAATTACTTGTTTTAAAAAATTTGTTGCATTTTTTTTTTTGAGGTTATAGGTCATAAGGAATGTTAATATAAGCAAATTAAATATAATTAGTAATAATATTATATTATTATAAATTATTAAATTAGCATGTTAAAATAAATTACCGTTTTAGCATTCGCTACCCAGAATGTAAGATGGTCAAAGTTTACAACATTTGCTCTGGGCGCTTCGGGGACCTCAGTTTGTGTCATTTTAAACCTAAAACAGATAGGTTATGTGCATTATAATTTTAGATAATCCTAAAAATTAACTAACTTACCTAATCCTACTTCTAAAAAATAGTTAAATTATTTTTCTTATTGAAAATACCTTTTGTTCAATGTTGTCTCTAGATTCTTACCTATAAAACGTCTTTCTCGCTTTAAAAAACTTAAGTAAAACTTGAGCCTATATTTTAATCCATGTTTTTATACCATTGCTCTATTTTTAAGGTATAATTATTTCTCACTTAATTCTCCAGATTATAAGTTATTTATCAATGGAATTATTGCGTTTGTTATGTGAATATTAATTAGAAATAAGCACTGTAAACAAGGACAACAGGGTGGCAATGGCGTTGCGTTGTAAATTATTGAAATAAACAATTTTAATCGCAATTATGTATGTACCTGACTCATTCTTATTTGATTACGTTTCAATTGTCCTATCCTACTAATATTATAAATGCGAAAGTTTGTGAGGATGGATGTATGTGTAGGTATGTATTTTTGTTACTCTTTCACGCAAATACTACTGAACCGATTACAATGAAATTTAGCACACGTATAGAAGGTAACTTGGATTAACACATAGGATAGGTTTTATCCCGGAAATCGCGCGGGAACGGGAACTATGCGGATTTTTCTTTGAAAATGCAGGCGTCAGAATATATTATAATGTTTCATGCGTGTTATTTTAAAACAAGAGCCAAGAATTCTTATTGTAAAAAGGTAAATGGTACCTAGGTAGGTAGCTAAGTATTAACTTTTATTATCTCAACACTAGTTTATATATTATATGGCCTGATATTACTCTGAATTCTGATCGGATAATATTACTACTAGTATACTGTATAGTATTATAATACCATCTGTGATATTACAAAGACTTAAATAATTCAGGTAGACATTTAAATAAATTCATCAGATGGGTACTAAGTAGGTTAAGAATGTTAAACTTAATTGTAAAATTATCATGTATGTAAGTACTTACTTTTCGATGGAAATTATTTATTAAATATGTTTTTGATAAACTTACCTGTTTTATCACGGATCAAAATTTAACTGTTTACATCTTTATTTTTCCGTTACATTTATATATTTCTTTTATCTCTTCGATCTATATAATATGTTATTTTCATAATCAATAATTTAATGGAATTAATTATAATTTTATGATTTGTTTTTTAATTATTAATAATATTTTTAAGGTTAACGATTGATTAGGATCAAATGCAACGATAAAAATTACGACATTGCCGGAGCTTAAATCGAGGCTCTAATAGGCTGATAAAAGATTATGATAAGTAGTAATATTTTATTCATATTTTATACTAGCTATGCCATGCGGTTTCGCCTGCGGATGTAACTGCGTGCAAATTCACGTATTTCTGTAGGTCATGTGTTATATTCTGATGTAGTTATGTATATCCTTCATTCCTGATCCTGATTGATAGATATATAAAAATGATTGTAGTTAATATTTAGTTTTATTGCATATCATTTATGAGAATTTTTTAAGAATAAAAAAAAAATTCGAACCCGAATCTTGGGACTTTCGCCCCGGCAAAGCGACAGACGGGGCGCGGGTGGTCGAATATCGCTCCGAGATCGCTTTTTTAAATTTATCAAGAAGTTACTTAAATTTTAAAAAGAGAATTTTAGAATTTCATGAAAGGCAAGAATTAACTCGAAAATCAACTAGAAATTACAATTTTGAAACAAGATACATTAGTAATCTAGCCTTGATCTAGTATATTGTGATCTATATATTCTATATTTTATGGATCTTCACACACTTATTGTTTTTCGAGGTACTTACTTACTAATAATTTGTGTATTTGTGTTCATAGGTGCCATTGAAATGATAAGCAGAAAGAAATGCTTTCTCCTAGTTTCGTTGGTTTTGATATTTTAGTTTTATCGCATTCAAATGTAAAAAAAAAAATAAAGAATAGAAAAAAATACACCTACAGTATAGATTGTTGTATTTTGTTTTTGTTAAAATAAGACGATATTAACTACATCAAACCTACTTTGATTTTTGGACTTTTTTAGGAAATCTCTTAATAGTAATAGTCGAAGTATATTGTTTATTTTATTTAGGTACATACCTACGTACTTATGATAGAAAATTAACATGGAAAATCAAAAAATCAAATAGTGAAAAGTGTACGTCTATTCTTCACAATATCCTCAATGGTCATTTAAAAAAGTTTTTCTACTTGTAGAGACGGTTGTACATGTTAAATGAAAGAAAACAGGCTTCATTTCTAATATTATTAAATTGAATAAAAAAATGAAGGTATAATTTATTAATTTATATGATTTTCAATTTGAAAATAACGTTATCAAGTGAATTAATCTAGTAAATAGGGGAACAGAAAAAAACAAAGAGTAATAAAATAATTTCATTTTATTCAATATTTTATACATCATATTTACACATTGCAGATATATTCATTCATTATTATAAGAGTATTTACGTACGCACCTATTATTATTTAATAAGGCACCTCAGGGAAGCTTATGTCAACCTTAATCTTATAACACTGGTCAGCGCAACGCCATTTTAAATAAATAACACTTATATATCGTGTCCTATTATAAGTTCTTATGAGTTAGTTATAGAATATTATCACGTGTTTCATTATTTTCACTGAGAAGTCATCTAAACATTTATTGTAAATTGTTATTTTAACGCAAATATCTCGAACGTTGATACATAAAAATATACAAAAATTCGGTAGCCAATAAGCAAGCGGTATTCGTCATCCTTCTGTCAATGTCGTAACGGTCCTTGGCTTCGAAAAATCTCACCAGACATAAAAAACAAGGTTCAAGGTATTTACGAACTAACATTTTAATACTTAATCCATTTTTAACATCAATACCGTACATAATTTCTTCAATTAATTATTAAATTATCCATATAACAGTTTATAAGACAAGTAATGATAATTTCATAGAAAGATTATTATGGAACGGTTTGTACTAAAAATGGACGTAAAGTTGTTACAAAATCTATACTTATTTCACGCATTAACCATTGTGTTAAGATCTATAATAAATTGGTGCACATTATTGCCAAATAACTAAACTAAATTAATATATTTACACATAAATTTACAATTTGGCGACGGAGTCCATTATTGATTGATTTTAATATTGTGATATTTGATATAAAAGTAAAATACGTTGATAAAAAGATTACGAGACTAGCAAAATGTCGACGGCTTATAGATTTATATAACAGGTAACAACTAACATAACTATATTATGTACAATTATTGGTCAATGTTCTATTATTTTACGATGGTTATTATTTTGTTTCTAAAATCCTTTTTTAAAGCTCAGAATAAGTTAAAAAACCTTTGTTTGCCGGTAGATAAGTTACATGTTATGAATCGTAATTTATATTTTGCTGAATTGGCAATATACAAGGTGATATGTTAGAAGGAGATAGTGTGCTGCGATAGAATGAGTAAGAGGGAGATAGAGGCACTCTCGTTTTGTTTAAGTAAATTTTAAGTTTAACCACAGAATACATAATAGTAGCTAATCGGTACAGAACGGACACTCTCCGCCCCCCGCCAAAATTAAACACTTACCTCCACCCGCACGATTAGCCATATTATGGTACCCATTTCCCGCAAGGACGATACCAACGACGTCTTAGTCGAAACGCAACGATTGACAACATTAATCAAATTGACTTAAAGTAATTTTATTATTTTGGATTTGTGATTATCGTTTTTCGTAGAAAATGGTTAGATATTGTGCTGTTTACGGATGTATTTCATCAGAAAAACGCGAATTTTTTTTTACGCTAGTCACAAATGTGCCAACCATAAAGCGTTAACACACACATTTGCAGTCTCTACAGTGTGACTGTCAAAACGATAATTTTGTATGGAGTGTCCGGGGTGTGGTTTTAACCAATTCGCGTTTTTCTGATGAAATACATCCGTAAACAGCACAATATCTAACCATTTTCTACGAAAAACGATAATCACAAATCCAAAATAATAAAATTACTTTAAGTCAATTTGATTAATGTTGTCAATCTTCGTTGCGTATCGTCCTTGCAGAAAAATATGGCCCATTTTAATCACGATCGTGCGGGTTGAGGTATGTTTAATTTTGGCGGGAGGCGGAGAGTGTCCGTTCTGTAGCGTTTAGCTACTATTATGTATTCTGTGGTTTAACATAATTACCATTAGTAATTTCTTTGAAATCAATCACTATTAACTAGTAGTAAAATTTAAATACCCTATTTGCTCCATATAGCAATGTGATCATAATCATTAAAATTTTTTTTTTTTTTACTTGAATGGCCGTAGAAAACCGGTCAAATGGCCCCTTAGGATTTCAATAATTAAATATATTATATCAAAATATTACCCTTGTATAATTTTGTATGAAAATATCAAATTTTGAATGTACTTTGTATTTTGTTCAGCCTCATAATTGACAGGTTCTTGTAATTCTGTCATATTGTTATTGTCAGTCAAGAAAGAATAAAAAAATTGTGGTAACAGAGCGTTTACCGAAAAAACCGTCTACACATAGTCGATTACATTTACAATAAAGGAACACGAAGCTTATAAAAATAACAAAACATTAAATATACATATGGTAGATTTGGTATACAAGCCAGCTGTCCCGTGTCGCGACGTTTGTTGATGAGATCAATATAAAGATTCATTTTAATACAAATTTACGTTTCTCAAAAATTCCTCGATACAAATATCTATACTTACATACAATTTCGCAATAGCTGCAAGTGTCTTACAATCAAAACAAGCGTTCACATATTTCCAAACAAGACATTTTTATAACAGCGCCATCTATCGTCAACCGCTGCAACTACTACAAGGCACACGAGTCTCACAGTCGCGCACGGACAGCGGGCGGAGATTACATATGGTCTAAGATCCGAATAGAAGTCGAAATGCAACGGCGTGATAATAGAATGAGACCAATTTTATAATAAATTTATTGTATTAAAAAATGTATTAAAAATGGGTTGACTGGGAAAATCCTGGACAGGACATTTTTAATGAATTTAAAAAAAAAAACATTTTTTTTTAATTAATTGCAGTATCAACATAATAAAAAAAAATTATAATAGACTTAAAGTATGAAACCTACAGAATGTGCAGGCATAGTCGTTTTCTAATATTTACCGGGACAAACGGCTAGGTTGGCAGGTATAAACAGGTCGGTACCAGTTACTTTCACTTGATAGGATGATGAAAAAAAAAATTATGTCAGCGCTGTTTTATTACAAAATTGTTTTATTATCTCGAAACTGCAATTAATAAAAAATGAAAATAAAATTTTTTTAATAATTAATAAAAAATATCCTGTCCAGGATTTTCCCAGTCAACCCATTTTTAATAAATTTTTTAATACACTAAATTTATTATAAAATTGGTCTCATTCTATTATCACGCCGTTGCATTTCGACTTATATTCGGATCTTAGACCAATAGTACAGTCTATCGTTGTATATCACAGAGCGGCGCGGGCATGTCGACTAGTTGCGCGCGCTCCACCGCGACCAGGCAGCCCCCGGGGGCCACGAGGAGCGGCCCGGAGTTACCCACCCATACTTTCTTTACGTCGTCCGAGCTGTGCTGCGGCGGGGTTATGTAGCCCCCTCTGAAACCAGAAAATTAAGATTATGATATTTTTCTTATTACATTCAGTACGTTCTTTAGATTTTTAAAGTGTGGAATAGATATTCTTTGTTTTATGTTCTTCTCTTTCTATTAAACATAGGCTGTCTTTAAGCTGAATGAGCACATAATCATTGTAGAAAAGAGATGTTTTGTACACACACGATCGATTCGATCATTAATTTAACTACTTTGGTAAATTATTATTTTTTTTTTTTTTTTTTTGTATAATTGCAAACATTCCTGCATCAGAAATTGTAATTCATTTTTTCATTAAACTAACATGATATTGTTATCCGTTTAAAATGTTTAAATATACGATTGATGTAATTTCCTATAAGTAAAGAAACATATATTGTTATTATACGATAAGCAATTTTAGTATTAAGAGTTTTTAAATTATGTTTTCTTTGTTGGAAATTCTTAATAAAAATAAATAAATAAATAAATCAACCACACCATGTAAAGAATTACTAGAATAATTTTCAATGGCGTATCCTCATCCTACTTATGAAACAATCACACATTACAAAACTACACACCTCAGTTTCCTATCAGCGTGCAACAACGCATCCGCTCTCAGCAGTCGAACTGCGACGGCCACCAGCAGGAACAGGATGAGCGCGCCGCACACGGGCACCGCGATGGTCGCCGCTTTGAACCACACCTCGCCGTTGTAGCTGGCGCCAGGCTCGCTGGCTACTGCGCTGCCTCCTGAAAAAAAAGATTAATAAGGTTTTATTCAAATTAGCGATGTTCTATGAATTTTTTCATTAGAATGAATCGATTATCAATCTGTTTCTATAGAAAATGAAGTACATATTTATGTGGTATTTTGTGTGGTACATAACATAGATCACTGCTAAGTGTCAAGTCAAATCCTAAATTTAGTAAGACAACCATCACATACATTCTTACAAACTTTCGCATTTAAAATGTTAGTAGGATACATTGTCTTTCTAAACAGTTATTGATTTGTAATGATTACTTTAACTTTGAATAAACGTTATTATTTTTATTTATTCTAGACAGAACGTCACATATACGTAATCGGTAATTCGAGATATAGATATCAAAGTCAAAAGTCAAGTGTTGTGTGCAAAAGAAATTTATCCACGCAGCTCACGCATAATCACTATGCAACGTATTTCACTAGATAAGAACTCTTATCGGTAGAAATTATTGGAATTTTTGCGATTTTTTCCACAAATATGTCTGGTATGAATGCCTTTGTATGAATGCTGGTTTCGTGCTTACATAAAAGAAGATTATTTAAATATTTTTTTTAAATAGTAGTGATTTTTTAAAAGATTGGCTATTTTATAGCTTAGAAACTAGAAAGTTAAAAGTTATAATAGCGAACGAATTTATTCCGATATTATATTTAAACAGAAGTTTCCAATAAAAATTAAAACATAAAACTCATATTGCAGACAATCAAAATCAATAGCGCAATTTGAAAGCACATCTTTATTATATCGTAAGTAACCAACACCGATCAGTTCAGTACAATTTAATTATCTTACAGACTAAATAGTTGGTTATCGTTTACTTAAGTTCGTTCCAAGAAAGAGGCCTATCGAATAGGACTGTACCCGGAACTATCTCCACCATAATATCGAATGCATAATTAGCAGTTGCATTCATATTGTCAGTGTGCGTTATTGGAACTTGGAAGAGGTCTGCACTTGACGCATATTAATTTACTACTTAAAGCAACTTTCATATACATTATTATTTTACAAAACCTCGATCCTATTAGGAATACACTAAATAGAGGGAGGTTAGTGTCTTGTTTGCCTTGCTTATTGATTTACTTAGTGTTTCTTTCCCATTTACAAAAGAAGATGCGAAAGAAACAAATCTGTCTCTATCGTAGGGAATATTTTTAACCAAAAATAGTCAAAATGCATCGATACATTTTCCTGAAGTCGGTCGAAACAGAGGAACGTTTAGAGAATATAGATCCAAGCATTCGAATTTAGTGAATGTTAAGCGAATTCACAGTTACTTTAAATTTTAAAACGATTTGAAATTCAGAATTTTGCGGTATATTATATAACAGTGATGCAATTCAAAATGCTTAGCCATTCATGTCACATCGGCTGAGTCACTGTTTGTGTTAGATATGGGATCGCTGGAATAATATCTTTGTTCGTGGAAATCGCGGACAATTGTGTTTTATTGAATTTCTAGCGAGAGATATGTGCTGCTTTTACTGGAATGACAATATTTATGGGTGAGATAATAAATACAGTGCGAATATTATACAGACATCCCGAGATATTAAACAAAGGTTAAAATAAATAGCCCTAATTCATGGACTAATCCTATCCTATCCTGCTATCATATTAAGTATTATAAACGCGAAAGTTTGTAAGAATGTATGTATAATTGATACTGTATTACCCAAAGCCATTGAACGAATTTTGATTAAACTTGGCAATGATGTAGCTTATGTATGCATAAGCTATAGAAATACAGTCGTGAAACCGCGCGGCAAAGTATTAAACATTATTTACCTAAATCATTAGCAGTAAGGTTGAGCCTTGCCCTGGCTATAGGGCTGTCTTCATGGTTGCACAGGTCTCGGAAGCAGCAGAGGAGCAAGGAGTGCTCCCGTGGAGGTGGACCGCCAGAGGACGGCGTGTTCTGGCAGTGGGATAGCGCTTCTTCTTCTCTGAAATTAGATAAGGATATTGGTTAGGTTGATACTTGTAGGTTCTAGTACCACTTGATAAGCGCGGTAATTAAGGGTTTAAAATATAAATGTTCTGGTAGTATGAACAAATGAGGATATTATATTTGAAACATATTCATAGAGTATTATTTATTTAAGTGCATTCTGGGATAGAGCATACTATGAATACTCCATTTGACTGTTCTTTCACTGTTCACTGTCCTTTCGATCGAATCATCAAAAATTCTGTCATTGCATTATTTTTTCGGGAATAGAACTAAAATTCTCGTCATAACTGTACTACGATTACTAAATAAGTGAGAAACTTTAAAAGTCTGATAAGAATGTAAATGGTATTTGTCGGACAGATAACTAACTGTCTGATAATATATGGCATTAGCATGTTATTACATTCTATACAATATACAAAAAACGTTAAAGTCCTCAATTTGAGAAACATACAATACTATGATGATGAGCACAGCTTAAAGGTCAAGCTATAAAGAGTCAAGTTAAATCAAAATTATCAGCCTATACACACACTTGAATATCTCTGAAGTGAGCAATCACATTATTTATATTTGTACCTACTCCGATCATTTACATATAAATTTAATAAAGTAAACAATTCTTCAGTCAATTGTCAGAATGTTGATTCATAAATTAAATAAATTCAGCATAACATTAAGCAATTTGAAATAGTTATCGTGTTAGTTGTATTAAATTTATAACAATACGATAATTTGAATAAACATAATAATGTAAATAGTAATTTATGCCCGATGTCAGATACCCAAGGTTAAAGCAATATCTTAGGCGAAGAATTTAAATATACCTTAAACGGTTTTTTCAAACAATAACTCAAAGGTAAGCCACAGTTCGCCCACACTTGCAGAATACAAATTGTAGTTTGGTTTTTAATCGCAAGCATTGGCTGAGGTTCTCACAGGATAAATTTCAAAGCAAACTTGTAAGACGTCTTTAAAGGAATGGGAATGGTGTAGCTTATTATTTAACTGGCTTTTATTTTGTATTTTCTTGTGTTTGATTTTACACGAGTAATGTAGCTACTTTTAGAAATTAAAGATTGGCTTTGATTACACTTATTATTAAATATGTTTGCTTTCAAAAATATGTTTAGAAATTTGGTTTTTAAATCCTATATAAATTCTCAATAAGACGAGATGCTGTGAAAGTAGAAATTTTTAGATAGCTATAATGTAAATTATAAATATAATATAAAAAAATAAAACTAAAATAAAAATGCAGTAAAACTTCAAGCTTCAATATTTTTGAAACGCGCATAAAAACCTCCAATACCGAAATATTCAAAATGCTAATCGCGAACAACAATAAAATATTCGGAACATTCAAGCGATTAGGCTAAACGATTTATCGAGAAATACTTAACTATCGTCTATCGGCCGTATTCAAAATATTCGTCTGATATTTTCCCACGAGAAAATGTCGTCACTATTCAAATTAGCCGAATTAAATATTGTGCTACCACTTTATCTGCTTTTTATAGCAAGTGTTAAGTGAACCTTTATAGAGAACGTGATAATGTTAGGCATTTCTTTAGTTAATATCTGTTAATATATGCAGTGTTAGTACGTAAATGTGACATAAATTGAAAACAGAGGTTGACGTATTAAGTATTTTAAAAGTCTTCAACTTTTTACGCGTCTTCTGCACTCAGAGGCTTTATTTTTAGCGAGTGACCTACTAAAGGCTTTTAAGAAATGATAAGATGGACAGTTGGCTGAATCAAGCGTCAAAGATACCATCTGCTATCCTATAAGTACATTTTAAGAATAAATATTATATTGATAATGTTTTTAATACCTTCTAGTAATTCGAATGGGGTAAATTTTCAGAAACAGCAGCAAATAGATATCTAATATTTATTCATAATTGTATCATTTTATTATTTTTCCAAGAATTAACTTATATCAAGGAATTGTATATTAAAATGACAAGTTTTTTAGTTTATACTTAACTTTTTATTTAATGTCATCCCCCCTCAAACACCACATGTTAAGTTTAAAACATGAGGCGAGTCTAAGGGACTTAGTTTTATTAACTGCAAATAGTTTTTACTGTTTCAATGTGTGTACTGAATATTGAGTAAGTATTCAAAACTAAAACGATAAATAACCTTTATAAAACTATACTCTACTAATTCTATAATTTGTATCGAAATAGTTCTAATACATACATTAAAACTTTAATCACAACTTTTTGTATTTCATTTCTGAATTATCTCTCATTTTCCGTGTAAGATATATGGCTTTATTATAAGCAGTCTGACAGCATGCTTAATAAACATATTTAGATATGAAATCGCTTTCATAATATTCGTACCACCCAAAGTCAACCTGCCTGTATTACACGAACAATTGCATTACAAATGTCTCCATCGAAGCCTGTTACGAATTACCATAATCCCAGATTTATGTTACATCAAAATATTGTATTTGCTCTAAATGTAAATAAACTTAGAAACCGGACTAATCTTTAGTTATGGACAGAAGCATGTGTGAGGCAAATAGATTTGTTAAATGTCAAAGCAATAATATAAAAAGTTCAAGTGAATTAAAATCAAAGACGTTACTAAACTATAACATCTTTGACTAAAATTATGACCCTTCCAAATATAGTATTTGTTGTCGTTGTGGTTGTTTTTCTATCAATATATTATATTTAGACATTATGTTCTTAAATGTTGCAAAACGTGCAAGTAATTAATGCATGTGTTTTTAAATTATCATATTTATTTTTCACTAAATAAACATTTTGTAGCCAACCGACCGTAAAGAAACAATTTCAATACCAAACACAATCCTACTGAAACGACGAACCAATTAAAAGCGTACAATAATTATATTTATCAAGCTCTCCAAGCGGAAAAAAGAATTGCGAAGATAAAGCGGCGATAAAGTTTCATTATTATTGTAAAATTGCCAATTATAACTTGACATGTTTCAACTTGATCCAGAATATTGATAGCAATACGCAATTAACGTTAATTAAATTATCAATATATAGAAGTTACTTTATCCAATCTACTTATATTACGATTTTTATCAATATTTGCTTGCTCTATAAATAAATTAGCTATTAATAATAGTCATCTCTGTCCCAAATATCTATTTTAAAACAATGCTTTGACATTTAATTCAAATAAAATGTAAATATTACCTCTGGCCACCAGAGATAAGAGTTGCCCATTCTCTTTGTTATCACTGAATAGAATAATAGCTGCACCAAAGGGTTCGAAATGCGCACTATCTATTAGAGATGTGACACTATCTGAAATACAACAACCTTTAAAAGTCGTAATGTCCGTACTCTATAGTCTATAAAGTTCTTTACGACTGCGCAATAGAGAGTGCAATTTTATTAGGCATTGTTTAGTTCAGTGGCCGCGCTATCTTTGTTCCCGGCCTTTGACTCAACCCCGGGCTACTCGTCACCCTTATCTCAGCAAACGAGGACACATATCACACGTCAATGGACCACAATTTATAACAACAAACAACTTCAATAAAACTAATTACCGATAAATCGTTAATTTCAATATGCTCGATCGAAATCTTAACGAAGTAGACGCAGCGATCGTTAACGTAGATAATGAACGGCGAGCGATTGCCAAAAAGGAGCAAAAATTATTTAAAACAAATAAAATGCCGCCCGCAGACGGAACCAGTTTTCTGAGCGGGGCTCGATCTGAATAAGATAATCAACGGAGCAGGCATTTTGATGCAGAAAAACTCAGTCAAGAGCGGCGAGGTTTCACATGATGGGCTCCGTACCGGGCCACTCTGCCTAAATGGTTTTTGTTATGGGAGGGCTGAGCGTCTCGACTCATAGTTTTTGTTGCAAAACTTAAGAGACTTATTTTGGATTTTTGCCTCTCAGACATTGCAAAGAATTGCAGAGTGCTCCTAATTTATTTATTTTTGTATTGGAATGGACGTTTGGCAAATAAAAAGCCTGAAGAGCTTTAGCTCTTTGCTTTAGCAAATCATTGAGAAACGATAAATAAATTGCACAAACTGTGGGTTTAATAAAGATGATTCGAAACGGTATTGCTTTAAACAACATGACGAAAGGCGATGTAATAGTTCATATTGATTTATAATTTAATACAGGTACTATGGATGTTGAAAGCCGTATGGAGTAATTTTGAAATGACCGAAGACAAATTGATTGAAGATACATCGGACGCATCGTATAGGATATTTAGTAAGATCGTTCTCAAGCGTGATAAGCAGAAATGATGGATGACAATGCGGTTTAGTACGGCAGCTAACAAAAGAATAGATAATTAATTTTATGATGAAAGTTAATAAGAAAAACAGCAAACCATTGTGGTTCAGAAAGCCAAAACAAATAAGAGGCGAAATTGCGATTAACACGCACGCTCACTTCAAGATATGGTTTTTGCTTGAGAAAATAAATAGATTTCATATCCAATTGAATGCGTTGTCGTGTACGATCTACTTATATTTAATATGGGTGCATATTATTACAGGTTTCATGGCACTTAAATTGTCCATATAAATTCCTTCAAACCGATTTAACCCTTATCATGTAATTAGTGATAATAAAATCTTTGGACTCTTACTCAATCAAATTTTAAAAGCTCGCATACTTAAACAGCATAAAGAAATGTCAGCCATTAAAATTTATACGATATCATTCCTGTATTGTTGGTAGTGGCCATATTTAACATATAAAAACATTATTGAGAAACTTGTTTTCAGTATTTTGGCCATAATGAATAATTTATGGCTACAAATCTAAATTTAATATACGTATGTGGTGACTGGAAAATAATTACTGTAATTTATGACTTCTTTACTTCTCTACTTACACATATATCTATATTTACAAAGAAAAAGAATCCCAAGATACTTTCTGTTCTCGTAAATGCATACGTTTCTTCAATTCTATCTACACTTCGGATTCTAGTTTTTACTCGTCTATTATTGATCGATATTGTCTATTACCTTTCAGCTAAATGATGAAGACAGCCGTGTCTTGCATGGTGTCTCCTGGGTGGTAGCTCGCTGTAGCAGCCACCGCCTTTCCTTGACCGACACATGTATCCCGTGCTCACACATTGCGCCGTATTACAGTAGCACCTGACGCCTTCCACTTCTCCCTCTGGTTTTGGATCTGCAAAGAAAAATAAATCATAAATATCGTTATCAGATTGATTTATTTTTAATTCCTTTCGAAATTGAATCGATTGTTTACTTTTTAAAGCAATGTAATCAATATGAAGCTACCCACATTGTTTCTATGTACGAAATAGCATTATAGTACAGTACAGAAATTAGGTATCAATATGCCAAGAAATATTAATTTCTCATGCTCCATATAATTGGTACAAGACGGACACGTTCTCAGAACGAACGTTAACATATTGTCGAATAGTAAACTAATAACACTAAAATGAAATTCGGAGTTATTTCGAGATCACAGAGAAACAATAAAACAGCACGAATACACAATAACCGTTAAATTTTACTTATTTATAAACAATTGAATGCAGGAAACTATAGTTGCGAATGCAATAGGAAATGCAGTAAACACTAGCAGTGGATCCAATCAAGATTGTGGACGGTGCGGCGCCCGTGCCTCGTAAACTTTGATAGCTCGAACCTTCTGTGCCCTGCATAGCTATGATTCACTCTATCGTACTGTTCACATCGCTTTGTATACAGTTATAAAATTACCTTGAATACGATATTTAAGCACCAAACTATTACTTTTTTATAGCAGCTAACGGGAAATCCAGTCTTGAATTTTAGGTTTGATGAAATGGAATAGAATGTCATTTATCTATTCTGTACAAGCATTCGTTTCTTGATAATGAGGTCTGTCTAACTTGCCGAAAAGGCGATGAACGGACAAAAATAAACAAATATTCCATAACGTGTATCGAGTAAGAATAATGCGCGCGTCATATACCGAGAGCCCCTACATAAATATCCTGAGAACGGGCAGCCTCCGAGCACATTCAATGTAAATGCTTCGACTCCAGACGATAAAACAAAACAAAATTAATTTTAGATGGATGCCGCTTTATTTGCTTTGCTCGGAGGGACTTAGGGAAACGCGCATAGACCCCCCTTGGCGTAAAACATCATCCGAATCTATAAGATACATTGACTTGTCTTAAGTAGGTAATTCCTTAACGTTCAGTGAAGTTTGGTAATACTAATTAACATTAAAAGAATGTTAAGTTTCTTGACAAATAAATTTACAATTTTCGATCCTCAGAATCTCCGGGAAACCTAGTAAAAAGTCCACATTAAATCTTTCAAGATATGGCAAGAAACTGCGGAATTTCAATAGCGCTCCTTTTCGATCGTGATGAAGTCTGCAAACGACGGGAGGGCAGAGAGCTGACGTGCAAAAAAGTAAATAATTAAAGAACAAACTGTGAAGTATTGATTTGCAGAAAATTCCACTCCGTCACATTAAATCCATGTTAATGAATCGTAAATGGTGGTAAAAACATATTGTAATTACCTATTCATTTTAATGATACGGAATACATCAACATGTTTTCAAATGGTTTGAACTTCACGGTCACTTTTTCATGATATGAAAGCTTTTACCATTTGATTAGTAAAACGAAGCAATTAATACTGACTCATTAGAAGTACAATTAGCGTTATCGAAGCATCGTACATTAGATGAACATCATTAAGTCGGCTTTACAATCAATTTCGAGTAAAAAAGAATCACAACGGAGCACCAAAGGATAAGGTAAATAAAAAATAAATAAACAGAAGAGAGAAAAGGTCCCGGCATGTTATATGGAATTGATAAATGGCCCTCCCGAGATGAGAGTAAAAAGGATAAAGCGAGGTAAGACGAGCGAGATGGAACAACTAATGAGTCGTAGCGGGCTCCATCGGTTTTCAACATTATAAGATAGAGTAAAGTGCTCCTTATCCGAACTTTTGATTTTATTTCTTAGATTTATTATTTACACAGTTGTTTACGATGATGCTCACAGTTAAGTCCTTTTATATCGCAGAGGCGGCGCCGGCGCATCTTCACGGCGCATTTGCTGGGAATGCGCGGCTTCACGAATGTAAATATTTGACACACCGTGCCTTTCACGGTATTCAAAGCGATCAGTCACCCTCGAGGCGCGTGGCTCTGTTAGCGGTGATTAAGGTTAAGCTTCCATTTACAAAAGCATTATGAAAATGGTTTCAAATTATATCACAACAAAGAGACAAATTTGTTTAACAAACATCCAAAAGATGTGTTTATTACACAAAGCGGCCGATCAGATTTTGAGTCGAGAATAAATCGCGATTGAATCGTCCGCATGAAGAAACGACCGCTGCGCGCTGATCACAAGAAAAAGATAAATTGCATCGCTTCGTTTGCGATGTCTTTTCAATTTCATTAAAGCCCGCTATAAAGCTTCCAGGATATCAAGTTGCGAACATTTCTTTGCAGCATTCGCTCGTTTCATATTGGAAATTCAATTATGATTCCAGTCCAGATAACGCAAAATGTATTCCACTGTGGAACCTGTGCTACCGATTTAAGTCTTTGCGTTGATTTTATTAATTACCTTTCTGAAGCACAAATGTAGAAGCATGGTCAATCAGCATTAAGTAGATTTAAGTTAATATACTGTCGTGATGTAATTGTACGAGATTAAGATAAAGACGGCGTTTAAATATAAATATTTTTGGATAACACGGGATTTGGACAATAATCATCATGAGTTTTTACATTAACGTTGATTGCCACCAATAAAACGTTTATACCTCACGAGTGTTATGAAGTTTAAATATTTTATAGACTTAAAACTTAGCGGCATTCTACGGCCGGCGATCTGAGTCGTCAGAATAGCTATAAGATAGTAATAACGTTACTCGTGTTGCGACAGTGGCTTTCTCTCGACGTTCACACGCTGTCGAACCACCTTGTATCTGGTACTTTATTACTTTAATAATGTTTGGCTCGCGTGGAAGCCGGTTTGGCCATTGGAGCCAGCCTAACTGGCTCCTAGATGATTGGATGATGCGGAAAAAGCAAGGCTGCGTTGCGGCCTTGTTGGCATTCCGTTCTTTGATTAGCATAACGAACGTATATTGCTAAGCCGAAAGTTCTATCTGTGATTTTTATTGCAGTAAGCTAGTTTGGGACCCGTTTCTAATCGTATTTTTAAAAAACTAAATCACCGTTCGGTATGAAGGTGTCCATGTATTTTTGCATTGGAATTCTAAAGAATGTGAATACAGTTACCTTTTTTCAGAGACTATATTTATGTCTGCTTGAAATCCTACAAAGTTGCACGTAAATAAGAACAGTAGATAGATGATAATTGAGAGAGATAATAATTAAGATGATCGTCCGAGCTTTTGTAATGATCTAGGTAATGAGGCGACCAGTTGAGTGGACAAGATTACAGTCACTAAAAAGCCTGAAGCCGTTCCTAATAGTCGGGTCCGGTTAATTTATATCAGGCGGGCGCTTTATCGCGATCGGCAGTGGAATCACGACTCATCTTCTAATTGCGCTAGCTGAATTATCTTCAATAATGGATGTCCTCAGTGCTAACTGCTACGCAATTAACAGCGAACGGCGCCAACAATCTGGCCGCTACGGGAGGTTTCATAAAAACTCGCTGCCTGTTTTGCTGCGAAAATTAAATTCAGATTGAGATATTCCAAAATGACGCAAGAAAGATGAAAGGTAATTTTGCAACAAATTACAGTATCAATAACGATGTAAGTTTTTTTAGGGAAAATTTGGACAAGATAATGATTAATGAATATGAGTAAGTAATATGAAAACAGATGGAAGATTACAAAAAGGACATTTTCAAGACTGCATCTTATTTTTACTAGAACGGAAAGAAGTACTACAAATACGAGAAAAATGTATTTTTTTTTACGAGGAAGTAGCTATTATTTTTCTTTGGAAAGTATGATAGCCAGTCAATGTGGTGCGTCCTCAATTGGTAATGGAATGTGCGCCTAGTGGATCGTGTACCGTTTCTTCTATCGTATCTCGGAATCTATATTGCTGCTTGCTCCAACTTGTACCTTGATAAATCTTCTTGGCCATTTAACTCTAATCTGTTAAACCTTAATAAAAATACATCATTCGAATGTACAAGTTTTCTAAAGCATCTGATGTAACCAATACTTTGATCAATGTCGATTCGTTGGATCGCTTTCGCATTAATGCAATGGAAATGAAGATTCATCGAATTAAAATTTTTCGCCTCTCACACAATGGGATAGAGATGTTGTTTGTTTGCATCCAAATTCTAACGCGGCATCTAGTTTGCGTTTATCAGTAATCCGTCCACGTCGCCCCGTCGAGTTTATCAAGCGCTTTCACGCCACTCGAATAACATTTGAATAAATGCGTTCATCGAACTTCTAAAACTGCAAAATGACTAAGAGGTAAAACTCCACCTGTTGTATCGAGTATTCAACGCCTCGTTAAGTCACAATAGGCCGGTTGCCTACCTGAACTGAACGCAACGTTTTTTTTCCTTTTGGGCCGACCTGTTCAAAGGCGATCGAGATAAGCCCTTCGATTGTACGCACGACGTTTATAGACAAGTCCACAATGACTTATTCTTAGCGGCAAATTATTTAATATTTTATACGTCGTCGATTACGCGCGTGCCGCGCACCTTTGACCGCTTTTGTACTTTTTGTTGACCGTTTCAATTTTATGTGTAAATAGGCGACTGTCGTTTGAGCAAACATTTTTCGAATGTCAACATCCACGTGGTAAGTGACATACGAATGTGTGAATGATTCGATGTGCCCGTAAGTGCATTGGCAATGTTTCCAATATTTGTTTAAAGGAATGGTATGTGGTACAAAAAGTTTAATCGATATTTCGACATCGACCGCATTCCTCCGTTATCCGGAGCCGCCTTTCAATCAGTTTAATTAGATCATGAAAAAATACAACGTAGTCTTAGAATGAGCGCTCGGCTTGCGAAGATTTATTGGTATTCAGTAATTGTGCGCTGCTATAATTATGAAATGGGTTTATAGCGTGGAATTGGTTTTATATGTGTGTTTTTTATTAATTCAAGTATGGAAATGCGGCGTACACGTTATTATTAAAGACACTATATTGTTAGACATTTACATAATTTGTAGATCTACTTTAAATTTTACTACGTCAATAATGAATATAGTTTAAACACAGATCACAGAAACAAGTTTAAACGTTAAGGATAAAGTACTGCTATGATTTAGTTATAAATTATGAAATGAACGTTATAATATTCATCATAATATGTTTCTATTATAATAAATATTACATTAATTAATTATAAAAAAGATACAATTAAAAACGGTTGATCTAATACGCAAACGGAATGCACTCAACAATTTCACTAGAAGATGGTCGCTGAGGCAGAAAGAAGCTGGAATGCGGCCGATGAATTGCTATATTATGATCTTGTTTTATAAAGTAGAAGCTAAAATATAAACAGTATCTATATGATTTGGATATTTTTATCAAACTTTTACTCCATGCAGAATATTTTAAAAGAACTTTATAGGATTTATATTCATCTTACTATATACTTGATAAACTTTCTTTGGAGCTTTTTTCAGAATAATATAATTTAATAAAAATAGACAATGTTTGAAGATCTTGTATGTATTAAGTTTTAATTTAGCATTATATCAATCAATAAGCGAAGCAAATTCGTGGCCTCATATCTTATTTATTGATAGTCCAATATGAGAGATGAAGAGTATTTAAAGATGAAAATGATATTTAAATAAAATATGTTTAAAATATTTCTCAAAGAAGTAAGGCGTATCGTGGGATATATATACACTAGCCATTTATTATTAATTTTAAAAATAATTTAAATATTCATTACATTGGAGTTTCAGTAAAATTATATTGTTTGTAACTAAGACGAAAAGTTATAATTTTTTTACTTCCTCATTGATGAGTTTGCTTTATTTCGTACCGATCAGACGCATGAAACAAAAACAGCGAAATTACTGAGAAAAAAATGATTAAGAATGCACAATTCGATTTATTTGGTCACCAATCATTCTTTGTAACGCTGTCGTGCACTGTCACATGGACGCATGTGTCATAAACAGCCACAAACTTTCCTAATGTTCCATTCGTATTCCATTCACATTATCCACTCATTAAACCACACACGTATAGCTGTAGACACATATTCTATTTGTAAGAGCAGAGCACGCCTCTAATTATTCAGCCTCAAACGATTTCTAAGCTTCATTTGTGCGTGAACTAAAGTCCAATACGTTTAGTTTGCGGTGCCGTCAAAAGGAATTTGTTCAGGTGCGATCTGAGATAAACCTATAGATGGATAAAAGATAAGAAGCTAAATAAATTTGTATGCTATAGTTTATTGCAATAAAATGTGCATGAGTCGACAAAAATACAAAATACCCGTATTTATAAGGGTTTCTGTTAAATGATGATAATATTCTTTAGAATGACTGAAACGAAAAGAAGCCATGCAATTTGTCTATAAATAAACGAATTATAACACAAAAATGCTGCATTAATAAGTGCATACGCATTGCAAAACGCGCTTTCCGCTACCGCTATCACATGTAACAAAAAGCATCCTACAATGATGAGCACTTTATCCACTTGTTACCAGGCATCCATATATAGATGTAGGTACTTAGTGCTATCAATATGCGATGCAAATACACTACGAGTGTAGACTAAATAGATTCAGTGAGCTGTCAGACAAAAATGTTACAAGGTTCCGCGCGAAAAAGGACATAAGTTCGTTTTATATGAAACTAATTGAGGGAATTTTAACGATGTGTAGTTGCCTTTTTTGGCTGTTTTTTCGTACGTTGGTCATTTTTGGTCACGGTGTTTAGTGTGGCCGTTTTGTTTTTGACAGTGCTTCGAAAATTTACGTGAATACTAGAATGGATAAATGAACGCCAATAAAGCCATAATTAATATAACTGTAACTTATTACAAAGAATACCTTTGAATTATGTTATTTGTAATGAGTGTTGTGAGATACCTCTTATATTTTTCTATTTGTGAAGGAAAATATGCAACATCATGAACTGATGAACAACAACAATCAACAATCTTACTTGCCCGATAGCCCATAGATTATTATCTGGCAAAATTCCATAAATATGTACTAGAGTACCTATGCCTATAAAACTTATAACGAGCAGACATAAATACTATAGCTTATAATTTCAAGATTTTCACTCGATAAAAGCATAAATACTAATAGGCACATATATACAACAGTATCTATCGATAATATTTAATTCCCGTCTTAATACAGCTATATATCACGTCGAGTAGAATTCCTTATAAGCCAGCTACTCACGTACCTGCAGCAGGGGCAATATTGGAATTGCACCATTAATTGGCTCCTTGATTGTATTATGTATAGGCAAGCAGGGGCAATTTAGAGGACAGCTGAAATTGCTCCGACCGCCGTGCAACCGAGATTGTTTCAATATTGCCCCAGTGAGGTACGTGAGCCGGCTTTACAAACCATCATTAACACATTGACTGCCATGTAGGGCACCGGTGACCGGAAGCGGACTTGTATGAAGGAGCCGCGTAGGACACCGGTGACCTCACGGTAAACCTGTTTTCAGAGATGATTTACGCGCCGTAGGACGCGTTTTCCGTAGATTTCTTATTATTAAGTGACCGGAATGGCGCTCAGGTGTAATATTTTCGCATGGTTTCTATGTAACGTAAGAATATTTTGAATTAGTGAAGGTAAACATTCAATAACGTGAAAATGCCCAGAACTTAACATTTTTGACGTGACAACGTCTTATAATTCGATAGCGCCGGCTGCACGCACGAAAATACATGACTCATGCGGCGTTACCTCGCTCTGAGGCGTTCCATAGGCTTGAAGTGCAAGCGAGAGCGCGGAACGAGCGACAAAGAAGCACAATCGGACGTTGTCACGTTCAACTATCGTCAGTAAACCGACTTTACAGACAACCAATTTTTTTTTTCTTAATACAAACGTATTTATTCAAAAATGGTTGTGAATGCATTACAATAGGAAGAAAAATAAAACGAGTAGTTAAATCGACGAGTAATTTAATTAATCTTTTGACGTGACAACGTCTTATAATTCGATAGAGCCGGTTGCACGCACGAAAAAACATGACTCATGCGGCGTTACCTCGCTCTGAGGCGTTCCATGTAAGGCTTGAAGTGCAAGCGAGAGCGCGGAACGAGCGACAAAGAAGCACAATCGGACGTTGTCACGTTCAACTATCGTCAGTAAACCGACTTTACAGGCAACCAATTTTTGACGTGACAACGTCTTATAATTCGATAGAGCCGCCTGCACGCACGAAAAAACATGACTCACGCGGCGTTACCTCGCTCTGAGGCGTTCCATAGGCTTGAAGTGCAAGCGAGAGCGCGGAACGAGCGACAAAGAAGCACAATCGGACGTTGTCACGTTCAACTATCGTCAGTAAACCGACTTTACAGACAACCAATTTTTTTTTTCTTAATACAAACGTATTTATTCAAAAATGGTTGTGAATGCATTACAATAGGAAGAAAAATAAAACGAGTAGTTAAATCGACGAGTAATTTAATTAATCTTTTGACGTGACAACGTCTTATAATTCGATAGAGCCGGTTGCACGCACGAAAAAACATGACTCATGCGGCGTTACCTCGCTCTGAGGCGTTCCATGTAAGGCTTGAAGTGCAAGCGAGAGCGCGGAACGAGCGACAAAGAAGCACAATCGGACGTTGTCACGTTCAACTATCGTCAGTAAACCGACTTTACAGGCAACCAATTTTTGACGTGACAACGTCTTATAATTCGATAGAGCCGCCTGCACGCACGAAAAAACATGACTCACGCGGCGTTACCTCGCTCTGAGGCGTTCCGTGTAAGGCTTGAAGTGCGAGCGAGAGCGCGGAACGAGCGACAAAGAAGCACAATCGGACGTTGTCACGTTCAACTATCGTCAGTAAACCGACTTTACAGACAACCAATTTTTTGTCTTTGACTGAGGTGCGCGGGTGCCCGGAGCTTAGGCCCGGAGAGGTGACCGCACGGCGCCTTGGTAACAGAAATCAACTTAATTATTTCTGTACGCCATGTAGGGCACCGGTGACCTCGTGAAGTTTTTGACGTGACAACGTCTTATATTTATTTATATTTATTTATTTATTTATTTACTCTTCAATAAAACTATACATAGAAAACTTATTGCTAATATACAGAACAAAAAAAAAAACAGTATAGTTTATTAGGCGGCCTTATCACTTAGAAGTGATCTCTTCCAGGCAACCTGGGCAAAAGGTAACAAGCTTATTAAATGACAATGGTAGGTGGTAGAAAAAATGGCAAGGATAAAAAAAAAAAATAATAATAAATAAATAAAATAAAATTAATAATTAAAATATATTAACAGATAGATATATAAATAAAGATACATATGGATAAATATACTGCACTCGAATATATACAATTATATTATTCATTATTAATATATACATCATACAAATTACTTACACAATATAATATACTTAGATGACTATAATTTTTATATACATGATACCATATAATAATATTAAATACATACATACTACATAAAACAAATATAAAATACTATAAATACATAGATAGATACATATCTGTGTATAGATAATAATATGTGAATACATAGTTAATGTGCCGAGTTGAAAGCAGTATTGAGAAAGTGTCGTCGCAAAAGGTTTTTAAAGGAAGATACATTTTTAGCTTGTCTAATAGGTAGTGGCAAAGAATTCCAAAGATTGACAGCAATGGCAACAAACGATTTAGCAAAGAAGTGAGTACGTCGAACAGGAACACTCAAGGTGAGTCTATCAGCCGAGCGAAGAGTATAGTTTTCATTGCGCAGGAAGGAAAAATTGTTTTTGAGATAAATAGGAGTAGAAGGATCAAAAAGGATACGGAACAGTAATTGCAACAAATGAAGATTCCGGCGAAAACGGATGGGGAGCCACTTGAGCTTTTTTCTGTAAATAGAAACGTGATCGTATTTCCGAAGGCCGAAAATAAACCTAATACAAAAATTTTGGAGTCGCTCAAGTTTATCAGTTAGCTCTACTGATAAATCAGGAAAACATGCATCAGCGTAGTCAAGAATAGGAAGTAGAAGGGATTGTGCTAGCATAATTTTTGTGGGAATGGGCAAAAAGTTACGAAGCCTTCGGAGCGTAGCGGAAGCGGCATAAATCCTACGGCTCAATTCCTGGATATGATTAGACCAGGACAACGTTTGATCAAACAGAACGCCTAAGTTTTTGACTACCTTTTGGTAAGGCAAGACTACGCCACCGATTTTGACGCTAGGCAAAATACCCCAGTCGATTTCAGAAATAAGATAAGGACTACCGATTATGATGTCATTGCTTTTAGAAGGATTTAATTTTAATCCAAAATCATCGCACCAACTAAGTATAGAAGCTAATTCATTATTACAAAAATCTATTGCCTTAGGTAAGTCATCGATAGTAGACTGGGTATAAATCTGTAAATCGTCTGCATACATATGGTACAGAGCCGTCAATCGGGAACATAAGGAATTGATAAAAATGGAGAAGAGGAGAGGAGACAGGACACCGCCTTGCGGAACACCAGCAGAGACTGCGCACCAAGACGAGTGTTTAGAACCTATCATGATACGCTGCCTCCGACCGGTAAGGTAGGAACGAAACCAGTCAGTTACCGAAGGAGATATGTTAATTAAACGCAGCAAACCCAACAGTATGTCGAAGTCAACGGTAGTAAAGGCATTGCTGAAATCCAGCAGAGTCAATACTGTGAGCTGCTTATTGTCAATACCAGCACGAATGTCGTCAGTAACCTTGATAAGAGCTGTAGTCGTACTATGACCAGGACGGAAACCAGATTGGAAATCACTAAGGATATTGTGTGTATTAAGGAAAGAGGTGAGTTGGTTATGAAGAAGACGTTCAAGGACTTTGGAGAGGAAAGGTAGTATAGAGATGGGACGGTAATCAGAAAAGGAATTAGGATTAGATTTTTTAGGCAATGGAATAACTTGTGCATCTCTCCAAACACTTGGAAAGACGCTAGAGGAAATGGAGGTATTGAATATGTGAGTGATAATGGGTACAATGAGGTCAAGGATAGGAATGATCATAATTCGATAAAGCCGGCTGCACGCACGAAAAAACATGACTCATGCGGCGTTACCTCGCTCTGACTCATCTGAGGCGTTCCATGTAAGGCTTGAAGTGCGAGCGAGAGCGCGGAACGAGCGACAAAGAAGCAAAATCGGACGTTGTCACGTTCAACTATCGTCAGTAAACCGACTTTACAGACAACCAATTTTTTTTAATTTTCTACGGAACCCTGCGTCCGATTGAACCCAAAATTTAGTACTATATATATCTAGACCCATAACATCAATTGGCACTAAAATTTTTTTTTGTGATTTTCGTCATTATTACTCTGGCAGTTAATGTGTTAAATAATGGATTCTGAGTGCCGGCAATTTATTGCGTTGCCTATACAAAAACATGTAGTTTTCACAAGCATTATTTACATGTGTATTTTTATAAATAGTAGATAAATAATGTGTTATTTATTGGCTGTAACGAGTGACTAATAGCGTTGAAAAATATAAAAATATTTGAATTTTTTAAGCTATTGCATAGCTTCTATTGCGGGCCTTGAGCGCGGGGACCGAATCGAGAAATTCCGTAACGAAAAAACCTCACGCTCCCCACTCCGACGGACACGGAGGTGTGGCTTGAAGGCATGCTATGCAATAGCTTTACCGCGGCAGTTCCCGAGTGCCACACGTCTTTTTTGTTTTTTTTTTTTTTTGTGAGAATGTTATGTGTGAAGAAGCCAGATTGGAAAGCATTGTAGCTTCCTGCAAATACATAGTGTCAATCTTAAATATTACATAAAATAAAATTGGCTGGTTTATAATTTAGTAAGAAATTAGATATAATTATTTTCGAGAGCCGAGCCGGAGCAGATGCCTCTTACACCTGTATTCTTCATCAATTTATTTATGTACTAGATTTCCGCCCGCGGCTTCGCCCGCGTTTGCAAAGGAAAACCCGCATAGTTCCCGTTCCCGTGGGATTTCCGGGATAAAAACTATCCTATATTCCTATGTGTTAATCCAAGTTACCCTCTATATGTGTGCTAAATTTCATTGTAATCGGTTCAGTAGTTTTTACGTGAAAGAGTAACAAACATCCATACATCCATACATCCTTACAAACTTTCGCCTTTATAATATATATTAGATATAGATATGTATACATATATTTCATACTATCACCCGCGGCCAATGACCCATGTAACTAAATAAAATTATACTTTAAAATAAACGCATCCTTACGAAACAGAACATAAGTGCCATATTCGAATAACTGTATATGAAAAAACCGCAATTAAGTGTGGTTTCTAATCCGCTAATAAATTACGAATTCCACAAATATTGTAATCTAGTATTAATAGAATACGAAAACTAGTAATAAATGTATCTAATTAATTAATTACACACGATAGTATTAGTGTTTCGGTTTTTTTATCCTTATCCGTATCCAATGTTTTTCTCGTAAACTAGGTACTTTAAATAGTAAGTATCAGCGAACGAGTTATTTTAAACACGGTCTATCCATTCTATTAATTGCATAGATACCTACTTAATTTAAAAATGTTGTTTTACGCAGTACACTTAAAACTTACGTAAATTATGGGACATTGAGGCTATTCATGACTAATTAAATTTTAAAATAAATGTTATTTAATTATTTTTTCAACAACTCTATAGAATACTAAATATATCATAGGATAACACATACTCTAATAAAAAAAATAGAAGTATGTATATTGTATACTAATTAAACGTAAACTATTCAAAGCCGTTAACTTTGCTAGAATCCAGAGCGGTCATCATAATATCACTGCGAAGAAATCGTTCAAATAGTTAAGAAATAATTACCAAGTTTGTCTCAAACATTTATGATTATGACTCGCGTGACACGCATGCACGAAACATCAAGAAAATACTGAAAACCAACATATATTTTATCTTCACCTAACTATGTTTTTACAATAAATTCTCCTTTGAGTAAAAAGATTTAATTATTTCTCCGTTTTGTTCAAATGTAAAAGTCTTAGTACGTACTAATTCAACAAACTTTATAGCTACATACGAAGGTAATTCCATTTAAAGTTAATTTACGTTAACTCCAAGAATGTCTTGGTAGAAAATTGTGCAATCCAACAAATCTAATCGCATCTTCAACGCGTAATAAACACTTAACTTTCTTAATCACACACGAACATAAAAAGAGATTCACATCGGGCAAATTTATCGCTCCATTGCTTCAAGCTCATTGAAAATCATTACTTTCTAGGAATGTGTAATGATTTATAGTGATTAACATACAACATTAACATTTACGTGAACGGTAGCCGATTAAAAACTTAATTAATGTGCCCGATTTGTACCGCGCAGTAGCGTTTTTTATCGGTGAAATATATGTACACTTCTTAGCACTTGAGAGCAAAGGTCGTAAGCATTTAAACACGCTGGACAATCTCTATGAAATTTATGCAATAATTTGGGTTAAAATTTCGATTAATTAACAACAGTGAATCTAATATGCTTGATAACACTTATGGGTGAAGATTTAATAAGCTTATTCGAGATAACCAACGCTTATATTAGTATATTTAACATATAAATATTTAGTAGTGATAACTTTGTAATTAACACAATTCTCTTATTCCGTTACTGATAAAACTAATATGTTTACAGATTTTGAGTATAACTGTTTTCTTTCATTGAGTTACATGTACTATTTTATTTAAACTGAATTATATAGATAGCTGACTATCTCTTTTCTTATGAAATCAAATGTACAAATAAAACACGCAATTACTTTTAATTTTTGTAGAAGTCAAGACATGGGCTAAAAAAATAGCTTAAACATTAATTTAATTAATAAGTGATT
Organism: Colias behrii; assembly: GCA_029959065.1. Taxonomy (NCBI): domain Eukaryota; kingdom Metazoa; phylum Arthropoda; class Insecta; order Lepidoptera; family Pieridae; genus Colias; species Colias behrii. The sequence continues at coordinate 6,735,448 of JARWMC010000013.1, forward strand.
ACACAAAATTTTGAAGATTATCAGCAAATAGAATAGAAGTAAACTCAAGGTACAAACTAAATATTTAAGATGTTTAAGTAGTATTGTAAACAGCTTCCACCGCTCACGTTAAAACAAACCACTCTCTCGTTCATTACAACAAATATTTGTTTTATGTTTGATACAGGTAATGAGCGGTAGCGATATAAGGGTGCTTTTCCAACAATAAGTGCCAATAATGTGCAAGGATTTGTAGCGACCAGCGAGGAGTGTGTTTGTAAATAACCAATAGTATCGCTTCAAACGCTAAACGCTTCAAACTTCAAACTAAATGAAGCGATATGATTGGTTATTTAAAACACGTTCCTAGCCACACATCCTCGCACATTATTGGTGGAAAGCAAAGTAATTATAGTTATGTAATAATAAATATTGTTAAAAACACGCTTTAATAAGATGAAACAATTGTAACGCCACCGCTCCTTCAATAGCGATGATCTATTTCTCTCCGTCGAAAGGCTTAAAATCGAATCTAAAAGAGTCATACGAACAAACAGGTAAAGCAAATGTGTGTTAAAAATATTTTTTGATAAACTACTTATATATAGGAAGAACGACGAAAGTTTCATCAAATATAAAGGTTTAAAAATACGGTTTTTTTTTTAATTATAGAAGTGATAGAATACCAAACAAGTCACATAATATTATTATGTACTCTAAAGATATGTAGTGTTCGTCCTTGTGAAGGTATACAAGTTTATTATTAATTAATCCTAATACTTTATATTTCAATAATTGAGCGATTATTCTAATTATGGTTGAGAAAAGCGAGATAGATCAACTAATTTAAATAAAATAAGATCAGGTTGTTTCTCTATTTAATTTGTTAAAGCAACACAATCTCATAGCTTTAAATCAATACTAATGTAAACCGCATCAACGATGTTTTTTCATAATGATTGTAGTTGTTACTAGTATTATAAGGGAACCTTAAGGCGTTAATAGGGGCTAGCGACCTTGGCGACGATTTACAAGGCGGGATCGGGGGACCGGCGCGAATTTACCGTAGTAAAAGTACGTATAAAAACTATTTAAAAAGATATTTGGATATTGAATCAAAATTTAAAACAACCATGCCCTGTGTTTCAATTTCATAAACACACTGTAAAAACACTACAATAATTGACGTTATATTGACTTAGCGTTTTGGTTTAAAGTCCAAAAATCGACCTCAGTTCATGATTTTTTTCCAAAAAACCTGAATGTAAAATAAACAAATTAAAACAACCATGCCCTTTCTCATATTCGAAACTTTAATATACATTTTTTTAGATATGTACATTAAGAATCTAAGAAGAAAAACGGTTATAACTAGAGTTAATTTTCGGTATTAAAAGGGAATTCTACCCGATTCAGGCCTTAAGTACAATATGACATAAGTTTGATAGGCTATTTATGGATGGGGTAATTGAATGACTCACAAGACTAATGTCTCGAACTGCGTCCGTTGCTGATGTGTGTGCTTTAAATAGACGCAATTTAGCCTGATTCGACGTCTGTATTGGATTCAAGTTTAATTATCCGTTTAATGGCACGATCGGCATTTAACCCCATTGATTACATTGCAGCTATTTGTTTTTTCATGACTATTATTATCTGATGCGAGAACTGCTTTTTTTATAAGGGCTGGAAGTAAGGAATGCTAAGTTGTCAATTGATTCTTCTTGGAATACAAGAGTGTAGAACAATACGCATTTTTGCTTGGGTATTTTTTATACGAATAGTGTTAGTTGTTTTAGTGAGTTTTGTATTAATGAGGGCATCAGATGATTCACGAATATCGTTTATGTACAAAATAAAAAGCACTTTTGATTTATTTGTAAATATGCACGCTATGCAGCACAAACGCATCAATAATAATTTGAATAAATGAACCTCAAACCTATTAGATATTTTCTTAAATTATAACTCAAAGGTGATGTTTCAAAGAATGGTTAGCTAACAAAGGAAACGTTAAAAATCGCTAATGCCCATGTATTATACCGTAAGCATACAAAATTATTTAAGAATCTGTATGTAAAGTACGTGTGGTCAGAACACTGCGGGGCGCCCGGGTTCCTTCGAGATGTTGTTTTAGATATACTCATTAGAGTTATGATGACGAGATGACTTGATGTTTAAATAGTGTTGAATAAATTCGTTTGGGCAAGGTTTGTGTTGGTAAAATGGCTTTTTGGTCCATGACTAGTGGCGATGGAGCTAGAACTATAGTGTAGAAACAAAACGCAAATGTGATTATTAAAAGGTTGATCTATTATAGTATACTGAACTCTATCTATAAAGAATCAAAGTTACATACATTCTATGTATATTTGAAGAAAAACTTCACATGTCATAAAAATCTTAAAAAGAAATTGCATCTTATAAAGCTCGAATAAAAGTAGCATTACAATGTGACGTCACAAAAGATTTATAACCGTACAAAACAATAGAAACCGACGGCATAATATCCGAAATTAATATCTGATAAACGAGCATAAAATTACATTACCTCAGTGGCCGGAGCAATGTTTGTTATTGCAAATTGGCCGCAACCTTCTGCAATTACGGCGTTCGCGTGTGTCGGCCAAATCGGCAATTATTTGCCGTCAGATCGCCGACAATCGGCTCTGCCCGCGGCACCCTTGTTTATTTAATTCGAAGTAAACGATTGTGAGGTCTTCCGTTAAAATAGTTTGAATGCAATTGTAGAGGGTAATTGCCGGTCATTGAATTTAATTTGGGAATGCGAAACCGAGTCGAACTTTTTGTTAAAGTGGACTCTCGTTTTCAATTGGGATTTTTCAAGATCGTTTATTCGAGTGATGTTGTTTTAATATGCTTTGAAACGATTGGACTTAACAATTATAATTTAAAATGTGATTACACACATCAACACAGTGCAAATAAATGAAACGCGTCTCACTTGTTATTTATACAATTAGTTAAAGTATATTGTATACAATAAGTGGTCGGCTCGGCTTTTTTCCGAATACAAGCGGGATCGTTACAATTTGATGGGCACATACCTACATCATGTTCTTGTAGCGAAATACTATGTTTTCAACTAACATTTATCAATTACCGTTACCATAAATTGCAGCAGTGCGGATACGAACGCACATACCGCGATATCCCCCTGGTTCATCCCGAACCACATGTTACCAGTTTTTGCAAAGAGATAGGGATAAGGCAGCTAGACTTTTACGATCATTTTTATTGCTTCAGAGTTATTATACTTCATATTAACGCGTAATGTTATACGGCCCTCCTGGAGCTACGTTTTTTAATTAATTTTATTATTCTAGAACGAGATCACGTTCACAATAAAATACATATTATATAAATATTATGTGCGCCGACCATAAAGCGAACTGGAAAGTAGAAGAAAATAAATAATTAATGAAAAGTTTCAACAACGTTATCAAACATATTTTTTCTTGATATTAACATAAATGAAAAATAAAGTGTAATTATATTCAGACCGAATAAATTTCTTGCACAAAAAATGTTATTATATCTTTTTCGAATAAATCAAAGTCAAAAGTAATATTAGTTATTAAATTATTTCATCATAAAATATGTAGGTAAGTGAATTTTTGCACGAATACTTATGCAGGTGTATTTTATTTATTAAATCTATATATATAAAAGAAAGTCGTGTTAGTTACTCCACTTATAACTCAAGAATGGCTGAACCGATTTAGCTGAAAATTGCCAGGGAGGTAGTTTAGAGGCAGGAGAAGGACATAGGATACTAAATATGTACCACGGTCGAAGCCGGGGCGGACCACTAGTATTCATATAAAAAGCAGATAGATTCATTAGAAGTATGTATGTATCGAGTCGATGCCAACATGAATGATAAGACTGGCAGGTGCTAAATTAACTAGGAAAAACTAGAAATGTATAATTTCTTCTGTAAAAACACTTGAGTTGCGCAGGCGCAGGTGAACGCTTGACACCTGTCTAAGATTTTCTTTTTAGTAAGTACGTACAAATGAGGTTTTAAAACATTTAATTGTACTTGATTATACGTTTTGCTGGTGATTTAGATCAGTAGATTAATATTTTTTGTCGTAAGTAGATTATAGCTTTCACTAAAAGTTATGATACTTAAGTACCTTATTATATATTTTTCAATCAACATTTGCTTTTTCTTTTTGGGGCAGAACTGTTGAGCTTGTTAGCTGTATTATCCAGGTACTATATAGTCAACTTGCTTTGACATCAAATATTAACATATAGAGGATCTAAATAGACAAACAAAACATACATGAAAAGATATTTTATCATGTTGCGGCTTACCTTTGTTTCTAGCAAATAATACTAACCATATAGGTAATAAGGTGAATTAGAAGATTTCGTGAAATTACCCAAGCTCAACGTCTACAATTCCATTATTATTTAATATCAATGTGCGCCTCGTATAAAATTGTACAAATGTTCCAAATGGCAGTTCTAACCTATACTTTAATGTGGAATTTCGTGTTTAAAATACACATTTCGGTTCACACACAATTAAGCCTGAAACGCGATGCAATTTGGTAAATGACATGAGATCGTTTTATGAGCTTACACCGGTCTATGATTTGACGGACTAACGAAGAGCCTATAATGACGATTCGACCGCGGGGTACTGATTATAGGGTTACCGCCCATTTTGGACCACGCTGTATTGTGGTTTAACATTTTTGTGCACCGGACCGTTTTATTCATTTCAAACAAATGCTACGCTATTGTATGATACGTTATTAATTTCTAGAGCAAATTACATATAGCTAGTTGACAATCACGGTCGAGTACGATACACGTGACACGTCATACATATTCATTGATACTTATAATGTATACTATACTGCTATTAGAGGTATAATATATAGCTACAAAGCCTACAGGCCAGATAATAAACATCGGTGCATAGAGCTACTTTTAAAATATTCCCCTATAAACAACTGTCAGGTCTAAAAACGTTTCAAACCATTTAACCGTTGACAGACATACAGCACAGATGTCAAAACGCACCGACATGTGGTCCTTAACGAGGCAAGGACTCAATTGCGCCCATTTATTGTTACGTACTTATATGTAGCTAACGACTAGCCTACAGTCTAGACGGCTCAGCATAAATCTAAGCTATAGTGTAACTTACAATTGAAGTTAACGAGTATATCAAATTCAGTAGCAGATTTAGAATCTTATTACCTATATTTTATCGTTGTCTCAATTCATGACAATTTGAATCATTGTAAGCAAAACAAAGCATTAAGTTGCCGTAACATTGCCTATACGGTTATTTATTCTAGCTCGCTGGTCTATACTTTATTCAGTACCTTCAAAATAATAATACCGGCATTCTATAGTAAATAGATACATTCGCATTTACTATTTCGCACGACCTTTATCAAAGGAGGTCACTTACACACCATAATTTATAATACTAATGTATTTTTATAGAATTCACTACCTATAAGATATTTTAATAAAGTCTTATTTTAGTAATTCCAGTCTGTCGACAGTTTGCATACAAAATTACAACTTAATTGATACAGCAGGTTTGAGACAATAAATATATCACGTCTTATACGTATGCTTTAATAACATAATTGATTTACAATTAAAATTCACAATGAATGTGGAAAAAATTAAATACTGTGGAATATTTAAAAAATGTTATCCCATACTTTTCATTAAAGAATATCGAAGCATTACAAGTCGTTAAGGCTCTATGTTAACTCATTCTGTCGTATAGTAAGTACCATAATACCTTAAAGGAAATTGACTAAAGATTTAATTATTTATTTTCTCGAAGCCAATAATTAAAACAGGCTCTAAAAGCTTATCTGCCGTCCACTGCAACAGTTCTTAATTCCATTACTCAAATCTGATATGAAATCTAGGTCTGTAAGCTGCACTGGATTTTAGTTCTTAAATTATTACGGTTAAGCTTCAAGTTTGTGTTGTTAATTTAAATATAGAGTACAGGTGATTCTTTGGAAGCTCTAATTAACAATAAATGCTGTATGTTTCTTATTCGTGGCTTTATTTGCTGCTATCTTGGATTAATTTAGGGAATAGTTATGTGGAAACCAGAAATAAGGGCAAGTGGGAACGATTTTACTACTTTATGTGTCCAAATATGGTTTTATCTTGTAAAATATATGTGTAATATTTGTACAGAGAGATATGTACAAGCTAACATTAATTTGTTCATTATTGTATTGTTATTTTTACAATTACTTAAAACTGTTAAATTGTAACCGTAGTCTGCAGGTAAGGCCTACAACAAACCTAATAACCTCAAAGAAGGTAAATAAAAAGAACTGACAACTAGCCATAACTCCATAAGGATTTCTTTACTCTGAACCCACACTAATCGAAACTATTCTACAATTCAACATCAAACGCTTTGTGCATTCATAGCCTATTTATATACGAGTACCTTTATATAGGTACCTAGCTTTTATCGAAACGCAATGTGCATTCAAAGCCTAACACAAACGTGACTCCATGGTTCGTGTGCGGCGTGTCATCGTAAATCCTGCGGCGCCATGTTTTAATTTGGCGTTCTGGGGCCGTAGTTTGTACATTAGTCGGTAATTATCGACAAACTAATTTATAGTCCCGTCTTCAGCAATGAAAATGATGTCGCTTAATACCTCTCCCTAATTTGATGGAAGTATACAATGGATAAATATTTGTTTATAATTTTTATTCTTCACAAAACTTTCCGTAATACGTCAAAATATTTATATAATAATAGCCTTGTAGTAATGCATTTTTATCTAAATTAATAACATCATTATTTCAATTCCGTAGATATATGGAAAATAAATAAAATATAGATTTCATGGATTTGGAAAATCATTTCTTTGCAACACATTCGAATATTGTCAAAACAAATTATTATTTGACATTGTCAATCGTTATGATACCGACGTTATGAACTCGACAAGATCTCGATAACTTAGGCCCTTCTCCCATTATGATACGCACAGGCGATTCAAGTCTCGGAGACTAGTCGCCGCGGAGTATCTCACATACATTTGTATGAAGGCTTGCACACTACGCTACCGGTATCCTACACGTCCGCGACTAGTTTCGCACGACTCACTGTGTTGGTCGCTTTTGCGTCGCGTCTCGCGCGTATCGCTTCGATAGAAAGATAAAAATTTCTTATCATCATGTTGTAGTTCTCGTGCGGCTACAACTCTACAATTTATTGTTTCTCTTACGTCGTCACTGGAATCGCTCGACATAACGTCCGTCCACCAAAACGGGGCACAATAATGATGAATTTAAACATTTTTCAGTCGCTTAATATGCGAGCATCGGGTAGCGAGCAAATATCTAACTAGTATTCCACTCGAGTATCGTATTCTAGAAGTATCGTAATGGGAGAAGGGCCTTACGGTTTGTGTGGGTTTGTAGATACGGTTGATAATATCGATGTGAAAAATTATAGATTATTATAATCCATACTAATATTATAAATGCGAAAGTAACTCTGTCTGTCTGTCTGTTACTCAATCACGCCTTACCTACTGAACCAATTTGCATGAAATTTGGTATAGATATATTTTGATATCCGAGAAAGGACATAGGCTACTTTTTATCCCGGGAAATAGGATAGGTTTTATCCCGGAAATCCCACAGGAACGAGAACTATGCGGGTTTTTCTTTGACTGCGCGGGCGAAGCTGCGGGTGGAAAGCTAGTTTTATAATAAAAAAAAGATATTTCACACTTCCGATGCTACATGATTTAACGCAATATTTTTTTCTCTTATTTAATGTTATTGCAATTAAAATAAAAGAAACAAATAATGTTTTATTTTTAAGATGGTTTCAAAATTTTATTGAAAATGTTGAGAAGCCTCTTATATTATATTTAATAAACATTAAAATAGTTTACTGCTGTCTGCATTTATTCAGCCTAAATTATTGCATTCATATTCGATTAATTTCTTTCTGAACTTCTAGGATAATAAAATTATACAGATGAATACAAATAAAATAAAAACGATCCAATTACGAAAAAAATTTATTAGAAAAATTTAATTTAACAGTTTATAATAGCGTAGTTGAAAATTTGGCTCAAAACCATCATCTCTCACCAACATAATTCTAGTAACTTGATCATCTGTAAAATATAAAATTTATAGATAAATATTTATATTTAATACATAAATAATTACCCGTGAACCGCTAAATCAATTGCATATATTCATATATAATAATATATAATATAATAATATTATATTATGTGCATCATTGTATATTTTATTAAACAAGCTAAACATACAAGTATACAAATTATCCGTTCCGTCCTTAGTTTTAGTTCCGTCCGTTTCTATGATGTTTTAAAGATTTCTCGAAAGGCTTCGAATTGAGCAGAATTATCTTGTAGAGCTTTTAGAGTCTTTTGATTAGAATTTTATTGCACTTCACAAACAACAAAATATTACTAAACTAAAACTAATAGCTTTAACTATATAAAAACATAACGCAGATTGATGTTTTCTTAGGATATTTTTTATCCAATGGATTTATAGGATTTTTAAGAACATAATTAAAAATTATCCTCTTGAAAACACAAAATTTATATTTATTTTGATAGAAATATTATTTTGATTGATTGATGTCAAATGTCAAAAAAGTAAATAAAGAGATTGCCATACATGGAATTTTGGATTCCATGAATATGTAATAAATAGAACATTAATTAAACGATTGATATAAAAAATATCGAATTTGATTAAAATTAAATTAACTGCCATGTTTTTTGTGCATAAAGGAGACTATTTTTTGTGGGCCCACCAAGACTCGGTAACGTATAGTCATAAAAAAAAACGTGTAAAAATATAAAATTATATTATGAATTTTGTAACTTCGTTGTTAAACAAACGAAACCGGAATCATGAAATCGAATTAAAAAGCCTTATTTTGATATCATCCCTGCTGTAGTGTGCTGTCTACAAACCAAGAACAATGGCCAACATTAAAAAAAAACTGGAACGAAACGTTTTTATCGATAGAATGAAAATAAAACCAAAAAGCGAAAAAAATTGCCTTCAATAAACCACTTTAGAAACTGTTTTTATTCTTATTGATATGGAAGAATATGATTGATAGCGATTTTAAATGCTGTAATTTATCAAATAAAACAATTTGTTTCTACTCAGCTAAAAAAATCCGTGTAATGAAACGTTATATCTATTGGCTGCTTTGACGGAATATGTCAGATTCCTCCTGTCGTAGCCCCCTGCGTCAATGTTTGCAATGAATGTAAACAATGTTTTTTTACCTATTTTAAAATGAAATTGCTACAACTTAAGAGCGTTTAATATTACAATTGAACATGAATAATAGAATAGCTGTGCAAATATCCATTTGCACAGCTATTCTATTTAGGTATCCACCTATCTTAATATTATGTACCTACTCCTAGTCATAAAATATCACGTACCTAAATACCTACCTACTTAACTAATAATTTCTTATTGAATCAGTTTTCCTAATCGCTAAAATCGCATCAAGGTCCAGAAACTTGAGGTACACCCACTTATATCTATTTTCTATACTATTTATAACCAAATCGGGTCTCTGTGTTTGTGGTACCTTCGTTGTGTCCGATTTCCGAGCTTGGAATCGTGACAATGTATATATGATGTTTTCTAATATTTATTTATTAATTTATTTAAATATATTGTACCCAATGATTCGGATGGGTCACACAAGACAAATCGCTCATTATCAGTTAGTTTTTATGTAGTAATGAGGTGAATGTTTGCACACGTATTTCTAAAGATTCCGGTTAAAACATGTAAAAGTAATGTCACCACTGTAATCTGGGGACTTCAAGGAACAAATTAACACACATTTCATTAATATACGCTAAGAAATTGAGGTGGGCCTATTCTCCAAACAAAAAAAATGGTCTCCTTTGCTTTTTTCATATGCAATTACAATTGTAATAGTGCGAAAATTAATATAACTAATTTTAATTTACTATATATTCCCTAAAACCAAGCTAAATTTCTTGGAAAAAGAACACTAAATTTTTTAGGTCCATACTATATATAGTTACTGAAAATCGGTAATTACCGACCGATTTCGGTCGAGATCGATGTCGACTAAAATGCCGAGACTACGCCTACTGATTTTGAATCGATTTCAATATCGATTGGATAATGGTACAAGATTTCCTGGCTAATAAAAGGATATTAACACAGAACATTAAAAACAAATACAGGTAAATTAGCTTGGAGAAATTTTTGCGTTTGTAGTAGTGTATGGTCAGCAAATAAAATAAAACAACATTTTATTTTTAGTTTTTATTTTATATATATAAGGGATTTTAAATTAAACTATATGTGTTTCTCCTCTGAAAAAGATGAGACTTTATTTTAATATTTGCACATTTAACATACGTATAACTTTTACATTAACAATGTTACTAAAATGAAAAATTTACTAACCTGAAAAAGAAACGACATTTAAAGTTTAATTCTTTAGTTTGAGAAGTCAAAGGCTTGCCTCGACCATGTTTTAACACTGGAGCCATTTTGAATTAACAATATAAAGTTACAACACTTACACACAAATTAAACACTTCAACAAATATTATAGCAATACAAATAATAACAACAATCAACAAATACAAAATTTAACAATTAAACTACTAGACCGGGAGATATTGACACAAAATTTCGAGTCATTTGTAACAGGATGGCGGTTCTACAGGGGTCTTAGTACGCAATGACAAAAAGAAAAACGATGGTGTGAACGCTGGTACCGGCGGCTTAGTCGCGTGGGCGTTAGTCGAACTCGTCGGAAAAATAGCGAAGTCAAACAATTTGTAACACAAAAATTTTAGAATTTACCGATAGCCCATAAAAAAGAAGTAGGCGGTAGTGTTATGCCATACTTTTCCGGTGTGACTTACAGCCCGCCATACCGACGCGAATGTGTTGATTTAAAAAAAAACAATTCAACCATTTGTACCAGGCTAACTTTTGCACAGGTAACCATCGTCATGCAGCCATTTACGAAAATCGCCATGCCATACTTTTCGGACGATTCCAAATGGTCGCCATACCGCCGAAAATCTGCAAATTTTTTTTTTCATGGTTCAAAAGTATGGTATGGCGATTTTCGTAAATGGCTGCACGACGATGGTTACCTGTGCAAAAGTTAGCCTGGTACAAATGGTTGAATTGTTTTTTTTAAATCAACACATTCGCGTCGGTATGGCGGGCTGTAAGTCACACCGGAAAAGTATGGCATGACACTACCGCCTACTTCTTTTTTATGGGCTATCGGTAAATTCTAAAATTTTTGTGTTACAAATTGTTTGACTTCGCTATTTTTCCGACGAGTTCGACTAACGCCCACGCGACTAAGCCGCCGGTACCAGTGTTCACACCATCGTTTTTGTTTTTGTCATTGCGTACTAAGACCCCTGTAGAACCGCCATCCTGTTACAAATGACTCGAAATTTTGTGTCAATATCTCCCGGTCTATACGTAATAATTATAATTTTTGAATGAAATGTGTGCTTTATGTTCTAACGGTACCAAACGACTGCACGTGGCACCTGCGGACAGCGTAAACTGGTTTATTCTGGTTTTGTGCGTGTTTCCACTTTCCACTATCAAGTGACGATTTATTTATTTGTTTTGTTTCGTAATTATTATGGTCAAATATTAATTATGAAACAAATTATTATGGACACGATATTTTATTGTTTCACGGTAGTCGTCTTGTCGTTTGCTCAAGGACGTGAAATTGAATGATATATTTTTTTTTTATAAAGTCAAAACCATATTCTTTCAAATAAAAACTTGTTTTTATTGAAAACAAAAGTGTTGCTAGGAATAAGTATAAAATTAAATAGTAATGTTAGGATATCGAAACATTTTTGTATAGGCCAGAACGATATAGTGGAAACGCGCTCTAAGATCTGAGTAATATACACACCACTACATATGCAAAAATTTCTCCAAGCTAATTTACCTGTAGAAGTGCTATAATGTCATAATTACTATGAAAACCAGTGTCGCCAAACCCACATATTTAAACCGATAGTTATACAGTACACTACAAGTAAACTATGCCTTTGATTGGACAGCTTAATTTGAGTAAAAACTGACTTAGGTTATAAATTCAGCATTTCAATATGTACCCTAACGCACAATGTTACGGTTTATTTTAGTATAACATCCCTAGGTATATTAGCTGTTTTGTTTCTCATTGCACAGAAATTCCAAATTCGAAAACATTCAGCTACTCCACAACAGAGGGCGTTAGTTTTCGATAGATATAACTTTGAACCTCAACACATAGAGATAAGGCTGAAATTTGTGTCACTCAACATTAATGACATTAACTTGATATTTTTCTGATGCTATGCCCTGAGGGATGTCAGCCTTGTTATCGATAATTCACAAATAAATATTTTTTTGTGTATTTTTTTTTTCTTTCTATTATATGAGTATAGTATAATGTGTCACATTTTGGAGTATGTTTATTACTACTAAGTACGTCTTTTTATATTATTATTATTAAATAAAAAACGGAATAGAATAGTATTAATCTATATTTACAAAATACAAACAGAAAATATGCATTATTTTAAATCTTCGAACTGCCGCGGTAGGTTTGCTGTATCGGTCGGCCTTTGTTAGACCGCTTAGTGCTCTTCGGCATCCAGTTAACTCGTCACGTTGCATTTATCCATTTCTCTTTTAAATTAGCCTCTTTGGGAAATCTATAAATAAATTGGACAAATGAAAGCTAAGGAAAAATAAAATAAAATTTAATATTTATAATTTTTGTCTTTTCTAAAGTATCGATACTGTCGATATGCGGCACAAGCATCACTAAAGCGACATTCGTTTGTTTATTGCAATAATATTCCAGAAAGTCTTGTTTGCTGTTCAATCTATAATAGTACTAATTTATTACGGATTAAGGTTCATTTTGACTAGATATTTGTATACAATTTTGACAAATTACAAGCGAAGTTATAACATAAAATATTATATGTAAAATAAATAAAAATAAGACTTACCGATGGTATGAAATGCCTCCATTGCTGATATTATTTCGTCTGCTATCATTTTTGCACTCTAATACCGAACAACACGTCCTAATTATTGAATAAATATGGAAAAAAGGTTTGACAGCTGACAACTGACTCGAATATTTTTCTGCGCACAACTGAGAGCAAGTTAGGTGATCTTACCTTACCAGTGACACGTGGGCCACGCCCACATCACACTTCTATCTACTTTACTGTTCTGTGGATATTAATGCTTCCTTCATTTCTATAAAGGTAGGTACTTTTTGCAGATACATAAAGTAGTCTACATTGAAGAGTATGTGATGGTTATATCACAACTAGCGGTTCGCCCCGGCTTCGCCCGTGGTACCTACATGTTTACGTTTTTTTTTTTCATAAAAACTATCCTATCTCTCAAGTTGGATCGAACTGCACATGGTGTGCGAATTTTATTATAATCGGGTCCATTGAGGACAAACATTGTGACACGAGATTTATATATATTAAGCATATATTAAGATTGTTTTAGCGAAACTTGCGTGTTTTTCGAACCATTTAAACTGTCAAAAAAATTATAAGACACAGAACGAGTCTACAACCTCCATACATAACATGTATTTCTGAACTATTTTAATACTACGGCCACACTACCGTGATATGCCAATAATTATTGCCACAACTTTAACAACACCTAGGTGTAACCACGACTTATGGCCATAATTCTACAATGCCAATCAATATGACAAATGGCGGTAGGCAATAGCTCCGGCGGCGGTATTCTTTCGCACATCAAAGAAGATTACCGCCGTAATTATTGCGTATGCGGCCACACTACCGTTTGTCCAGTGTGCAATATGAGCTCACCGGCGACGCACGTATCGACCGACATGGAGTGGTCAAATGAAAAAGCGCTCGATGGCGCAAATTTTTGGAATTCTTGGAATTCTTCTCTTTGGGATCTTGGGGATACCCAACAGAAGAACTATAAACATCGCAGTGTACACAGTGATACGTGGCGTCGGATCAAACAAAATTTATCATTTCCAAGTACAATAGATGATTTGAAAAAGAAAAAATCCTTTTTAAAAAGAAAGAATCCTTGATGAATTATTACAGAAACCATATTATATATTAATTATTAACTAATATTTTTTTTGCTGCGGTAAATGCCAATAATTACCGACATATCTAGGTAAACTGTAGTGTAACCACACCAGTTCATGCAGTAATTTAGACGGTAATTTAATGCCATAATTATTGCGGTAACAGCCCGGTAGACGGTAAGGTAGTGTGGCCGTAGCATAACAGTGAGTTAGCAAGGGTAAGCATTGGGCAGATTTCTCTATTTATAAAATATTACTATTATTTTGTCTTCTACTTCTTATAACTACATAGTTAGTTTGATGTATCTTTGTACTGATATTATTATTAACTTTAATGAAAAAAGACATGATGACAGTTGTTATAAATCATAAAATTATTGTAACGGTTATATTGACCATGATATCTATTTAAATAAAGAAATCATTACTCATCCTACAGTCCAGCACACTGGAATTTTACTATATCATTTTTTATATAAAAATGAATCCCAAAATGTGTTGGTAAGCGCATAACTTGAGAACGGCTGAACCGATTTCGTTAATTATTTTTTTATTATATTCCTTGAAGTACGAGGATGGTTCTTACGTAGAGAAAACGTAAATATGTACCACGGGCGAAGCCGGGGCGGACTGCTAGTTTTTTATACAAATATATTGGTATAATAAAAGAACAGTACGCGAAATATGATTTAAAAAGGGCGTTACAATATTATTTATTATCGTACTAAATCTAATCGTGATGAAAATTTATTTCTGTACCGGGATAATAAATCAAACCATGGTTTATTAGTGGGTGGGCAATGAAAAATTGTTTTCGTATACACCGGGATTACTTAATTATGTATTTTGAATTTGATCTCAATGCGTGTTATAGACGTACGTACTTTGAGTTAAGGGACAGTCACACCGTCAAAAGATAATGTCTCAATTTATTGGACAAGTAATAAAGATAGTGTTTCACGAGAGCTTGGTTTTACATATTAGACGTACGTTGATATATTTTGTAGATAACTAATCATTACATATTTATACATTATTTGAGATATTTACACTTTTAACATAGACAACATAAACAACACAAACATAAACAAGCACAAGGAGTTATCCAACAATATTATAGATACACAAAACAGCGCACCTTCAAAACATTTATGATTTATCTCTTAATAATAATAAATAAAATCGTCTCACAACATGAAAATTAAAAGGTTATAAAACTTAATAATAATTCACGATTTATCTCATACAAACTTCTCCTTAACTCATACGCAAATGTATTGTTGGCACGTTTGATAAACGATTTCATCTCAACGCTGTGACACAAACACGCTCAGCTATTGAGGGCTAATGGAGGTAATTTATTTGTGAAATTGATCGCCATTGGACCTTTGTTGTGCCAATTTCGGACAGTGTTGATGTATCGACCACTCTCGTTGCTTAATTTTGTGGTGTGTATACGTAAGACTTTAAACTTATTATAGGATAGTGTAAACTGTTAACTATAATCATAGAAAGTACATCGAAGAATAATGGATGATATTTATCAACAATTGAGAAAGAAATTAACCTATATGTGTCTATAATTATCCTACAACACGATACCTATGAATTATAATATGTAATTAAATTAACTATAATCGGCTTAGGCAATGTTTAATTTCCTAACATTAATAAGGTAAATCACGGCAACTCACCGTGATAATATATTGCTTTTTTTTCAAAAATCGGAGTGATTTGCTAGTCTAATAAAATCGTTCACATAGAAATAATAAGCCTTCACAAAAACTACTCCATGGTCAGTGGACAGGGCCTGTCTAAATAATTTAATAAGCTTGAGGTACACAGGTTATATATATTATAACTGTTAACCAGTTCGTTAGACAAGCCGTCGTTTCTAACTGTCTAGTTTTTATACTTAAAATCCATACTAATATTATAAATGCGAAAGTAACTCTGTCTGTCTGTCTGTTACTCAATCACGCCTAAACTACTGAACCAATTTGCATGAAATTTGGTATGGAGATATTTTGATACCCGAGAAAGGACATAGGCTACCTTTTATTGCGAAATATGTACCACGGGCGAAGCCGGGGCGGACCTCTAGTATTCTATAAAATGAATCACTTAAAGTTATAGCACTAGTTGTTCGATAACTTGGAAAACCTTTGATATTTAATCAAAAAATGGAGACTTCCTGAAGACATGATTATTACCTACATCTGCTATCACTATGCTTTAAACTACACATATGAATTTATATTGCATATTATTTGAAGGTCAAATTTTTAATTGGTAACACAATAGTGAATAATTGTATTGCCTGTAAACAATGCATTCTAACAAAACCTCTGCTTACAAATGTTCCAAGATAACCCGCAACTAGCATTAGCCCAAGTGACAGACGGACAGACAGATTTATAAGCAAGACAACTGCCCTTTGCCCCTACATTTGTATTTAACTACGAATCAAATAATGCGCATAAAATGACTCACACAAGCACGACCTATGAATCCAATGCATTAATTCGCATTTATTAATATAAGTTTATCTACGAGAAATAGTGTTGTTCGCGAATCGATAAATTTCGTTTACGATTTGGCATGTCATCGATGCGATAGGGATCGCGACGGTGGCGCCAAAAACGGCACGCAATGAGGTCACCGATGGCGTCAAGCCAAGTGCATGCACGACCCCGCACTGTCTACATACAGATTTTATCGAAGTGTTGCAATATCCGTATTTCAAATACATATAAATAACATTTACATACGACACAATTTACTCAGCACTTTATTCGATTAACATAAACACGTAAAAGCACATTCGTAATTAAGCTATTTGCACTAGTTTTATAGTTGCCTCGGACGTTCTACGATTATCGTATTAACTTTACGCAGGCGCAGTGTCAATAAAGATTTCGAAATTAATCGTTGGGACAATACGTTATTGCAGTGGCAGACGGCCAAAGCCCGGTGGCGCCAACGTTGCGGACAATTACAGATATAGTTGTATGTAATGCGAGCCGTGAAATAAAACTAGTGATTAATACGACGCCACGTTTATGACGGATGAAATAAAGTGTACCCATTCTCAGGCCATTTTAAAACTTAATGGCTAATTATGAAATGGCAACAATGAGTTCATTTGCATTATTCCTAGCGAACATTTGCAGCCTATTTAGTAGAGTGTAGACTAGAATTTATGGCGTATTGTCTAGGCACAAAAAAGGTCATTCACTGGCGAAAACAATTAACGCTAGCTTGAAAGACAGTGATGAGTGTAGTTGCTAATCGTTAATCGAGACTGGCGCCCACGGCAGGAATGGGGTCGTCAGGCGACAAGCCAAGCGAAAACTTCGTTATGTCGATAAGTGAATAATCCCCAGTAAGTTACATTTAAACTTAGGCGCCTAACCACTTATGTTGTCGCAATTTTCCTAGTTTACATCTAATTTATGCGTCATTACTATGGCTTCGTATCTAGTTAGCATGGTGATAACTTGTGTCTATGTTTTCACTTATTATTTCTTGAATTTATAGCTTCGAAATGATTTAAATATTGCATTTTATTACAGTTTATTATAGAAAATGTAAATTTGTTTAAATATACACTAATATGTAATACTTAAATATGTACATTCATTTTAAATTGAAACCAGCCATGATTTACATTCGGCAATAACGCAAACACTCAGTTCTATAAACATAGTCAGATATCAGCGGTGATGTCCTAAATATCGACAATGTTTACGCTTCCATCGACTATTATGTCTGTATCGACCCGCGACCGTGCACGTCACTAGCGGATGCTCGGCGCCAAGAGCGGCGCCGATTGCAAACAATGCGTGTCCTTTGCAAACGCTTTGGAAAAAACGCCTGTTAATTGTTATGTTAATAAGAGATTTTTATCAAATTCGCGTATTGTTTGCGTTAAAACCTGCATTTGAATATTAATAGAATGTGCTGTTTTGGTTATGTCCGGTGGGGTATGGATTCTTTGTTTTCTATAGAAACGCAAATTTTCTGAACAAAGGATATGTATTTAAAAAAATACTTAGTCTTTTTTCTCAATCGAAACTTCTGGACAAGTATGTGTCGGTTGCGATGTACCAATACACATGATAGCTATAATGTACATAATATATTCAAGGACAGATATTGAAATTATGTTCTATGAAAACGCGTAAATAATGATTAAGAATTTAATATCAACAACGATTTATTTGCAACAAACATTGTATGTAAGAGGTTATATAATACAGTAAAGATTTAACAGCATGTGTTCGCCACTTTAGCACATAAAAATAAAATGTTCATAAACAAACCACGCTGTAAAGATATGTGTAAGCGGTTTTAGATCTTTTAAACACTGGTAATTGAAATTACCATGCAATTAATTGTAATTAGCACATTCATACCAAAAGACACTTACCTAATGTGAATATGTAATTAGTGAAGCTAATTTTTAAGCTTTACTCACGGATTTTTCTAGGCAATTTACACTAATTTGTCTTGCACATGTCTGCCAATAAAATGCGTTTTCTTGCCAACTCCGAGACGCTTACCTGTAAACAATGACTTGTGGTTATCGTTATGCATTTTTAAAGTATTAGTAAGTGATTGTTTTATTGGCAAAATAGCCAAATAATGGTGTTAATATATCATGTGAAATATTTAAATAAACAAACGTTCAAATTAATATTTCTTTGCATTGGCCAAGAACTTCTACAAATAAAAAAAAATGTAGGAAAATTAAATAACGTTAGATACAACGAACTACATTAGATAAAATACATATTGTGCAGTATGAAATCCCAGACACCATTCAAAATAAAAATAGACATAAAGGTGTTGTACTGTGAGATGAAATTTTTAAAACATCCTTAAATGAAACAGGATGTTTAGAAATCCTTACACGCTCTGATTTTCTATAACTACTGGTATATTTAAGACTGTAGAACAGGAGCTAGCGTGGAAATTGCTTCAAGATCGAAATTTTATTGAAATATTAGTTTACCTATACTAATAATACATGCTTATGATAGTTTTTTAAATAGAGAAATGTATTTTTGATAATGTGTAATCCAATATCTTGCTTAAATTATACCAATCTGTCCCTTGAAAATTAAATAATGCGGTTAACCTCATGTAGTAAATAGATATAAATACAAATATTGCAGAATTGGTTTTAAAATCTATCATGCTTATAGTTGATACTTGATACGACACACGATATTCTGAGTTAGCTAAGAATAAATTTATAAAGCAGTTATTGGTTAATGCAAAATATGTATCTATTCATGTATTAATTTGCATTGTTACAAATAATTGAAATTACAGCTATGATTGCAGTGGGATTTATTTAGATTAACTTGATAATGTTCGAACAACATATTATTTTAATTAAATCCTGGCGCTATTAGCCATTTTAGTAGATAACATAATTGATTATTTAATTTGATACAATGTTTACTTTTCGCATTACGTAGCATTAGAAGTCATTCTGTAACAAGACGTGATTTAATATTTATGTTTCTGTTGTAGAGGGAAGTTTGATTTGGACAATTTAAAACATTTTCTCAAAACTGTTGTTGTATCTATTTTCAACCAGGAATACTAGATTCAAATTGTATACGATCATTAATGAAAAAAAAATCCCAGATATAACATTATGGAATGAAAGTGGCATCCAGCTCCTCTACTATAAAAATCATCCCGCTAACGCACGGCAGAAGCGAGTGCTATTATTGTTTTAGTTTATTATAACGTATAAACAACCTTCTGATTTACAATCCACTCGCCGGTATAAATAAGCAGATGGCGGGTACCTACAGTCTGCAGAATAGTTTGACGAGTTACATAAAATATTAAACGGCTTTATTGGATTATAAAGTATGTAATGGAATCGTCCCCCCCAACGGTCCAGGCCTTGTCGCGGCGGAGGGGCTCAGTAGCTCAGAGTTATGGCCCTCTGAGTGAAGCGAAATTGGACCAGCGAGGGGCTGAACGGCTGGTTTAGAGTCGGGGAGATTCGACCGGCCCGACGGCCAGGGCTATGTGTGGCCCAGCGGCCGCTGTGTGCGGCGTGGGATGGCGACCAGAGGTCGTGGCTTGGCGGACCCCGTGTCCACTAGGCAAAGGTGGCGCTGAACGGCAGTTGGGGTTGGAAAGCCTCGACTGACCCGACGGCAGAGGTCCTGTTTGTGGGCCACAGAGGAGCCGGCTTTTATGCGGCGGTGGATGGCGGCCAGAGGTCGCGGCGCGGCGGGCTCGCTGGTTTAGCAAGCCACGCCGTGCAGCGGAGGGCGGGATCCCGACGCGTCATTGTGATGACGCGCGGAGACTCCTGCAGAGAGGTGTAGGGCGGCGGCCGCTGTAAAACGGCCGTCTGCCAACTCGTAATCCGGTCCGTGGGGCCGGACCGAGGGCCACCACCTCTGGTGAGGTGGGGGCTGCGAGGTAATCTCTATAAAAGTGCGCCGGAGGGTCCCCCGACGTGTATTTCACACATCGGAGGACCTTCCGGCGTGCACCCTCCGGCCGGACGGTGATGGGGTCGGGGGTTCGGGGGAACGCGGATGATGGAGCGGGGAAAGATCCATTGTCTGCGCGTTGGTGGCGTAAGCCTTCGTTCCAGCAGCCACCAGCGAGGGGGGTTCTAGTGGTGGGCCTGGAAACGGGCATCTGCTGGGCGGGACACGCGGTAGAGTCGTAACCGTTCCCGCAGTTCCGTCCAAAGCAGCGCGATGGAACAGAGTGCGGTTTTAGTCGGTAGAAATCCGACATAACCACGGCTCCATCCCCGGGAGCCGGGGGTATCTAAGAAGATTTCCCCACTATTAAAAAAAAAAAATGTAATGGAATCGTAAATTTAATTAGCAGTTGATTCCAAATATTTTATGGTTTAAATAGGTTTCAGTTCAAGTTCTTTAATCATTAATATTAATAATTCTTGTTTTTTTTTTTAACCTCATAAGTAAATAGTATTAGTACAAATAAAACATAAATTACTTATTACAAACACGTTGCTTTCGAAAACTGTAATATTTCTGCTGACGGTACCTAACGTTTTCGGTTTACATTCACATCTGTCGCCGCAATCCGCTCACCATATCCAAAACCAATCTAATAGACCTTCCAATTCCTGCCCAGAGCATAGAAAGTACCATAAGTTGGAAGTAAAATAGTTCCAAGGAGGGGTCTTCATAAGCTGGTAAGTATTATCGAGTTACCCCTCACAGCTCCTTTCTAGCATGTTCTATTATTGACGGCATCCCAGTCAGTTTATAAATGGATTATATTTTTTAACAAGGTTATAACCACATGGTTGTAGACAGATTAATAAAAAAAAGTTCTTGTATTACCTAATCGGTTTGTCTGAAAAAGACAAATTCATATTTGTACATATTTGTATGCATTTTTGCAGACTATGTGGCTACTGAGCGTATAAATATAATAATTGATATTATACAAACATAATAAGAATAAAGACCGGGAGAGGTATCTTACGAAAAGTAGGAAGAATACCAATTAATTACAGACGTCTTCTTTAATAAAAGAGTACGGATTTACGTTATCCTTTTTACATTTTCCAAAATCATAATCACAAAACAGAAGCAATTTATAATCATATGGATAGTAACTAAATTTATCATCAAGTTGTTTTTTCTGCATCATAAGTCTGGAACTCCAAAACAAACAAAACCTAATCGAATCGACATCTACAAGCGTTTATAAGTACAAAAAGACAATTTAGGTCATGCGGCTAAAGAAAATATATGAAGAGCATGTCGAGGACGCAGTACTCGTAATGGCTTTAACGCATATCGAAAAGCACTAAACCGTAAGTCTATTTATATTCCGTGTAACCACAGCCCGACCACAATAGATAACTCTTGGTAACTATTTAGGGTTCTCTTGTATTTGTATTTTTAAGTTTTATGGTATTTGCTTACTACGGCGAAGTAATTGAAGGTAGAAATTAAAATGGGAGAAATGTCAAAAGTGTTGTATTTAACGCAAATAACAAAGTCTATAAAAATGTATAGGAGTGTATTTAAATTGTATTTTGTTTTTCTTACTAAAGTTGATATTATGTATCCAAAAATGTTTCTGATAGGTATTGTGTTAGTAAAATTGGCGATATATGAATACGAAATAGAACTAATAAAGTAATGATTATTTAAATGTCATTCTCAATGTCCAATAGGTCACGCCCGCGTGACTAAGACTATTAAGGGAATTACACAAAGATTCCCATACTTGTGAGCACGCAACAGCCCAATAAAGTGATAGGGCGCGCCCACGCCACGCCGGCTGCCAATCGTGACTCGAAAACAATAAAAACGATAATAGTCGCAAACTAGAAAATAACGCTGTCTGTATAAAAGACGAATAAATTACCGATTTAATGAATAAATTATGAGCAACGTGGTACGCCGCGGGAAAAAATAGCGCTTAAGTGCGGCGCCGGCGCCAGCGGCAGCCAGGACTACGCGTGCACTTCACGCTAGACAATCAATCCTCACGCACAAGTATGAATCTTAATGCGTGCTTTTAAGATTCATTTTTATAACCTGATGATACAAATACAACGTTTTGCAAGTTGCAACGTCCCAACGCGCTCATGCGACCGTAGCGTCATTATGATACTTGAAAGTGAGGAACAAGTAATTGTGAACTCTAGCTGGTGGTAATAGAGTTTAATTTGTGTTTCGTCACTATCTTCTCTTTCTATAATCCACTAAAGGTAAGGGATAGAGCCTCTCAAAATGTAAGGACCCATTAACTGCAAATTCTCCAATGTTTTTCGCACAAAATACATTTATGGTGTTCAATTTGAAGGAGTGAAATATTAATTTCATCCATTTTGCACTTCACTATTTAACTAGAAAGTTCTCTTCTTAATATGTAATATTTTTGTCACATCCATCAAATCTTGTCTCAAAAACAACAGACCTCTAAGATTGAATATCAATGAACAAGCCTCTTCAAGCTGTGGTACAAGTATTGTTCCAAAACACTTCAGCATTTGTTGATGCATAATTTCGAGGCAGATACTATTGTGGGAAACAAAAGCCTCGCATTGAACATTAACATAGATACGTACTATCTATTTTGTGTGAAGATTTGAAATCTTCTAAAGTATATGTTTATTGTTTACAATTCAGCAGGTGCGTTTGAAAGATGAAAAACATAAATCTCAATTCGATAACAGATGTTGGCCAGCCTTACTTGTATAATATGAAATCCAGCGTTATTTGGAGCACGACGTTGTACTAACACATTATGTAATGTGTGTAATCAGTGCTATGTTTGCCTCTAGACACCAAATACGAGATGGCGGGAACAATCAAAAAAGCTGCAGCCAAAACAAATAAGCGGCTGTAGTTATCTAAACAGACTCCACGCCCCTAATCCCAAAGGTACCCAAACCTCTCGCAGTGTTTTATTATCTCTCGGGCACCGCTCGCCGCTATCTTTGGAAGTTGTCCCTTCTTCGCTACAAAAACTACAATCTTATCGAGCGACACGAACTTCAACTTAGGCGAGCCCTATTTTTACCTCTTCGGTGAAGCTTTTAGCCATATCGAAGTCCCGTGAGATTTATAACTGCATGGATCAATTTACAGGTCGCCGGATGTCTACTTTAGGTAACGGAAACCTGTAAGTGCTTCGGGGAGGTAATTTTAGATTATTAAAGCAGAGAAATAGAAATATAAAGCAACTTTATCTTAAAAGTTGAAGCAGCGAAGGTATATTTTGATATATCTAAAAGCATGTCCTTAATGGCTCGGGAGAAATATTTAATCTTATTGTTGAGTTCAGAAGCACTCACTCAGAATAGTAAACTCTCGAAATCCATTTAAAATAATGAGTGTCTCTGGAATGTCAAGTAATGTAATGACAGGCTGATGGAGTGGCATTAAAAATGTCGTTGACAAGTAGGTGCAGGTCCACACTGCGAGCCTAGCGCGGTTGCGACGGCGGGCGCGAAATATCAAACGTATGAAACGCGCCATTGCGTCCACATTGAAATGACTATGGCGGAAGCCTAGTGCGACGGTAATGAGCGAGCCAGCGCGCGTAGTTTTCAAACTCTCCTATCCGCGCGTTCTGGCCACACTACGGGCCTAGTCAGCAAGCGACCCAATGCGCGGACGGCGGGGGTATCAAACCAGTTCGGTCTTGTCGCTCGACTTCTTATATTATATCCTTTATTGTTTTTCGTAAAATAGCGGTAAATACTTAATTGTTGAAGTGAAACTTCTTTATTTATAAGTGCGATTCAATCTAAAACACTTATATACACCACAGTAATTTTGTAGGGTATAATCTCAATTCTTCATATAAGATTCACCCGTTATTACTCTGTTTTATTTATTTCGTGTACAACTTCTATAATGATCTCATCTCAAAATCGGACTGTCCAGTAAAAATAGCAAATCGTCCTAAGTTTGCAACACCCGAAAAACGTCGAACCGCTACTTGAGCTCGCGCGTCGGTGTGGCCACCGCGAGCGCCCGCTCGTCGCGCCCGCCTAGGCCGCCGCCACCGCGCATTCAGTGTGGACGCACACTAGGTCGTGAGTCACAAGTAAATATTGTCCGATGCAATCAACAATAGAAGAAAATATTGTCATCTTTTTATTGATGAAAACAAACAAGGCATTTTAAATTGAGAAATATTTCAATTGAGAAATATTTCTTTGACCCTTCATATATCGGAACTTCATCAAAATTTGTTTCTAACATTGTGCTGTTTAGGCTTTTAAATAAACTTAACATAAATACTAATTTTTGTGTCAAAATCAATCTTGTCCACAAGATTTTGAATACATTATACACTATAAGATTTTGAAATGATTGCACAGACAGGAATAATTGGTTAAGAATATGAAAAAAATAATTTATGTAGATAAGCAAAGTGTGTCGAGTGACTCAAAGTGGCATTCAAAGGATCCAGGTAAATTTTTTGTTGCAAATTGTTTTACAAAAAAACTGCCCTTGTTGAGTACAGGTAGTGACGAGTGGTACCTGTTGGAACTAGTCGAGAACAAAAGGGGCTCCTAGAGCCGTCGGCCGCTAATGGTAGTATGATAGTGTGGGCGACTAAGTCAATTAGGCCATCCGCCGACGCCATTCCCGGAATGTCGCCGACAAATGAGTGGACGCGATAAGAGCATAAGGCGAGATTGTCTCTATGTCCTTTTTGTCCTTTACCTTCGTTGTGCCGATAACGGAACCTCTTCTTAATTGAGTTTCTCTGTTTGGCGATTGTTTATCGCCAAAATGCATTTGAGATGCGACGTCGACCCCGTTTTTATCTTCGACAATTAACTGCGATGCGTTAATCTCGTAAACAGTGCGTTGGCTTTGTCCTGACCAATGAAACGCTTTCTTGTAAGTAGAATTAAAATAATACGCAGTGCGGATGACTAATCGCACACTGAGTTGTTGTGGTTAACGTAGCGGTAATAAATTCAGAGTAAAATCAAATACAAAAACAGCGTGTGGATTGTTTCACACTTTGTGAACATCGAGAAAGTGGGAATTAGGTGCAGAGAGCTGTTATATTGATACCGCTATCTTCAGCAACATCCACTGCATTTTCAATAAAATAAAATATGTTCATATTAAAATTACTTTACAGGAACGTGTGCAAGATAAAAGTGGGTGCCGATTGTGAATCACGAAAGTGAAGTGTTTTAGCTGAATCACATCCTTTATGTTGGGACATTGTGATGTTCCTTTGATATTTCCGTTTCTCTTTTTGATACCAAATTTCGAATGCCACCGGGAGTAGTCACGGATGGTTATATTCTGAAACTGAAATGATTTCACGGTTTTGGCGCTGATTCAAATGTAACGTGCGTTTTTACTCTGATTATTTTAGAGAGATTACAGGCTCCCTCGAGTTACACAATTGTTTATTGTTTTAATGCTCTAGAAATAGCGTAAAAATTACGAATTCGACTCTAAGCACTCTCTGAAAAGCTTTTATCTAGTTTCTATTATCAAGGATATCCACTTCTCGACGCGGGTCAATCATATAAACATGTCTCAGCTAATTTTATTGACGTTTTTCAATTTCCGCTCCAGTTTCTAGGTATATAATAAAATCGTTCTACACGTACTGCTAGTAAATATCACAACTTTTCACGTAATAAAAACTGTAGTTATATTAATAGTGAGCCACTTCGTATTTCCAACGACGCATAAAAACTTTACGCTTTTCCAAAACTTCAGCAGAATTTATTAGACAATTTAAAAGCCGTAAGCTGTAAGATAGTAACATAACCGGTAATGCGATAATTAAAGCTAGGCAATAAAGTATGGCCGCATTGTAGCAAGCTGCAATCAGATGGGCCGTCAGGTGGCTGGCATTTGACCTTACGTGAAATTTATTACTCCTTAACTATTTGCATGGCTTTTTATTGAATGCATGCGGCCATTAATATAATCAAGGGTTTCAAATGAATAAATTAATAGTGTAATAAATAATAATTAAAACTTTATTTTTGCGTGTACCTACGCGTGTAACTACCTACTACCCGCAAAATAACATCAGTCTTTCTTCGTTTTAAATTATTTTATTACGTACGCAATAATTTATTTTTTACTTGAAATAGGCAAGTCATAAATTTCAATTTAACGTGACTTGACAATCAAATAAATTGCACAGTTTGATTACCTGATTGTAGCCGCGTAATGCCTTATGTAAGACTATCGTAACTTGATTTCTCTTATCGATGCATTTTTTGTGCCTCAGCAACTCTGTTGTATCATATTTTGTAGATCGTTACGCTTCATTAATTGTACAATGTACATAATCCATCAAAGTTACGATAAAATTGATCTATTCCTTTGGGTTAGGTTATATAATAAATTAGAAAAACAAAGAGTAAACCCATAATAAACAACTACTATTTAGCTCTTATAGCCCGCGGTTCTGATAACAGTTTTAATGGTCATTCGCACGCAACCGATCGAGCCAGCTGTCGTATCAAATTTTATTATAATACCGTTTGTAATTATATTTTATCATAATACCGTTGATATTTCTGCATGTACTGCGCAATTATTGTAAGCTATAATTACTACTGACCGCTTTGATACTTCGGCTATTGCGTGAATTTACAACAAAGAAGACTTAGAATATAAGAAAAATGAAAATATTTAATTATTTATTTTATTAATAGGGCAGAAAAGATTTACCATCCTTCTAAAAAAATCTGTTGTGTAGTTAATTTACCTATCATAGGCTGTACAATGTACATATTATCGACATCGCTACGAACAAAAGCAGCAGATAATAATCAATGAAAAATATATCTGTAAAAAGGAAGAAAATATACATAGGAATATTTTCTTGACTTTTGAGAGCAAACAATTTTGCGTGGGTCAGCAAGTGTTAGACAAAGGTCCATAAAATAACAAGGTAATGTATTTTGTAAAAATTCGTAAATTTGTACATCATTGTCCCCACTTTACCACATCCTAAAAAATTGGCTTTATTGTGGTATTTACCACTTTATATCGGATTTCATTGTAGAGGAAGGATCC
This sequence comes from Colias behrii, assembly GCA_029959065.1. Classification (NCBI taxonomy): domain Eukaryota; kingdom Metazoa; phylum Arthropoda; class Insecta; order Lepidoptera; family Pieridae; genus Colias; species Colias behrii. The sequence goes on from JARWMC010000013.1 coordinate 6,763,198, forward strand.
TATATCACTGGGAAGGGAAAGAATTTATGCCCAGAGAGAAAAATAAATGCGTAAAAGGGTAGAGATGAAATATAGGAGAAAGAGAATAAGGTAGATTCTAGGATCAAAATATAGGTATGTACTCTTTGTCAATTAATAAATCGAACTACAGACCTAGTAAAGAGAAAACGCATTAGCCTTCATTTATCTCTCTACTATATCTTTTTCTTTACTATCTCCGTATCTATGGTTTTAACGTACTTAAGCTTAGCTTAGGGGGTAGAGAAAGTGTCAGTGCGTAATTTTAATTAATAAACCGGTAATATTTGCATACCCGGTGTTATTGACAAACGCGGCGCCGGCGCAGCTTCGTGGGCGACTACAGAATGTAAATGACGTATGCAATTATGACTCTTGTTGCATGAATAAAACATGATAAATTAGTACTAAAGTTACTTGACAAAAGTAATCCATCAAGAGCTTAACTAATTAAAACGAGATATCTACCGTGCGGCTTATGTATAATTATTTAAAAGAATGACGGTTAAAAACTTCCATCTGCTACTGGATTATTTATTAGTTGAATTAATAATGTGATAAGTGCAAGATTGTTTACACGTGAAGATTTTATCTAGAACCATGTTTAAAATAGTTTTGTACAAGACGACAAAAATTTTAAAAGGTACCTAGTTATAGCTGATATCAATATAGATTTAATGTATATATTTTAATATTTCTGAAGCAGGATAAAGTATGACGAAAGTAAACAGAAATTTAAATAGAGAGTTGATATTCCGTTCACTGCAGCAACATTCATATGTCGTGGCCATATCGTACATTTGCTCATTTCATGAAATGATTGGCCATTTCACGAAATGGTCGCATTTCGTGAAATGGCCAATTTAGTTTGGCCACATCATGATGTGGTTTGAGCAGATTAATGATAAGAAATTGTTTCACGATATGGCCAACTAAACGCGTGGTTTTTTCATATCGTAAAATAGTTACATTAATCATTGGTAGAGGCGCTGCAAGCTCTGTGTTTATGTGATAAGATGGCGGCCGCTGGCGAAAATTTAATTATCCGCAGTTAAAAACTTCATAATTCGTTTAATAACAATATGAAGAAAGTCATAGCAAAGAATTTACGACGAAGAGGTTCGAGTACTATGGAAAATGTGGATATCTTATATGTATTGAAGAAAAAATGCGTCTTAAATAAAATAATTTAAGACGCATTTTTTCTTTTAGGATGTATATTAATATATCCTACTATATTATTATAATTGTTTGTTTTTTAAAAAGCGATCCGCTTCTGGCACTCGCCGGCCGCTGCCGCGGCACGCTCGCTTTGCTCGCTCGGCTCGTGCGTTGTTTATCAAAGTCTAACCTAACCTAACCTAACTGTTTTCTATTGCAAAAACGATTCGCTTCTGGCATTCGCCGGCCGCTGCCGCGGCACTAACTTAAATGACATTAAACAAGTTTTTAGAATATTCTGAATTTTTTTAATATTTTATGGACTCTTTATATTTTATACGATCTGGCCAAATGTGGATGACCAAATCGTGAAACGTTGACGATTTAACGATCTGATCAAACTATGTTGGCCATTTCATGAAATGCGACCATTTCGTGAAATGATCGATCATATCATGAAATGAGCAAATCTACGATATGGCCACGACACATATACATTACTTTACATTAGTATATGAATGCGATGCAGTCATCTGAAATTATAATTAAACATGGAGCCGTGTTATTCCTATTAATATAATACTGTAGATCAGTATTCAATCTGTTTATCCAACAACGAACAACCGCAACGTTTGTTTCCATTTAGAGATGTATGATGTCGCATATATTTGAATGAGTTATATATCGGGGAGCTTGAAGCAGTATTAGTTTATAATGTGAAGATTTGATAGATGTACCGATTCAGAATGTATTTTCGAATTCTTAATGTAAATACGTATTATGTTAGAATAAATGAAATTGGAACAATATCACTAGACTAATCGGTTTATTGAAAGCATATGTATCGACACAAAACATTATTATTGTTTATTTAAAAATAGAAAAACTTCCCTTTTTCACAGTTCTCATTTCAATGTAGAATTAATGAAATACATGCCAAAGACAACGCAATAAAATGATTATAAAATCAAATGAGTATCCGTTGAAAACCCAGTAGTTATATCAAGTCATTTAAAATTAATTTGTGTTTACACTTGGCCGTTTTTTTGGTATAATTATAATTAATGCAGATTGCAGACTGCGATAATTATCGCGGCGCCTCGTTCTTACGTTATTAATACGGAACGAGTGTAAGATGAGTAATAAAGCATTGTTAATTGCATTTCACATAAATCATGTGTGTTTAGCTGTTTACCTAACAATTATTATAAGTTCTTTAGTGCAGCGTCTTATATTTAAGTAATTTGGTTGATAAATGAGAAATATAGTTGGACTAGAATTATGGTTGGACTCTAGACTGGAATAGGTCACATATTCTTTTTACTTATAAAATTCGCATTCGATTCGATTTAACGCGCACATTCAAATTTCTTAATTTATAAATGTTTTTTTTTGAAACCAATTAAGTGCTACTTATTAAAGTGGTCTATAAATGATGCTACAAACAATGAAAAGAGTGTATTTCCAAGTAAAAACAAAGATAAGTGTAACATGTTTATTCAAGATTCTGAAATATATTTGAAAACAAAGCGCTCGTTTTCTGGAAGCCATCGCTGTTACAGATAAACAAACAAACGTGGGCGGAAAGTAAGCGCCATGCCCTCTCGTAAATATTATGAAGGAGAAGATTCAGTCGAAATGTTAGTACACCTGTAATTGTGGTGAAATTATTGTTTGTGTATAAATTAATGAAATTATAATTACATATGTGTATTTAAAATCCGGATTTGTTTGATTTTCTACATATTTAAAAGCATATTTACTCCATTATTTTCGTTTTTAAATTCATTTACCGCTATTTATGGTGATCAAGGAGATAGTAAATGAATGACAGAAAACTGACCCCACAATTCATCGGACAAACGAATGAAAAGAGTCATGCATGTTCTTGCCAACATAAATTTATTAAAGGCAATATTAAACGGAATCTATGTTTCTCTTTAGTAAATTTGTTTCTCTTTAGTGCATTAGTAAATTACTGAGTAGGTATAGTACATAATTTCGCAATACGAGCCGTACCTTTACTAGGTTCGGTTAAAATCGCCACAATGTGTCGAGCTATCTAACTTTCATATCTTTATATCAAATCTATACCGAGATAAATCCAATTTCATATGACGGTAAGCTCGTTTCTTAATAGGGTATTGCAGAAAACTATTTATATAATATTATCTTTATTAAGGATGGCGAAAGTTGTGACTGACACAAATCAAATATAATGAGCCGCTATCGACTGTTTCATAAGATGTCATATTGAGTGAAATATCGATTTATTTTTAGTTAATCGCGGACAGATATTATAGGAGTTCTATTTCGTTGTGTTTGGAAACTTGAGTTAAATTATATTTTCATTCGCGGTATTTTTTAACAAACATTGCATGATAATTGATAACATCAAACCGGCAAAAAATATACATGATAAATTAAAAGTTGTCGGATTTTTGACGATCGCATAAAGAACTAAAATAATTGTTCTATTTGTGTATATTTTCCAAGTTAGGTACATGTATTTAACAAAATATGTATAAACAAACTTAATGCTCGAAATTTCTATTTACGAAAGACAGTTAATGGAAATCTATGATTAAGTATGATAATATGTTAGAATCTAACATTTCGTATTTTAATACACAATAAACAGATTACCCGCAGATAAGTTAGAAGTCCATCTTCAATGCACGCATTTACGCATAAACAATAAACATACATGTTTATAATTAAACAAAGCAAGTTTGCAAAACACAATAGCTATAGGTATAAAACCATACGATACCCAAACAAACATCTATTGTTTTAATTGGTCGGTTATTCAAATTATGCCCAAATACGGCATTTGATAAAAATTCTCACGACAATAAAACAAGGATTACGACTTCACGAACTGTAGGTGTGAAATTGACACAGTGAAATGTAGACAAACTAGAAACAACGGAATTATAATATGTACGCCTACGCGTGGCCATTGACGAATTAGAAAAATGCCAGTGGCCATACTCGACGTTAATTGTAATAAATTGTAATTAACTTAATTATAAACCTGTTACAGAACTATTAATATCTAGAACGTTTTGACTGATATAAATTGTTACAAATTATCGGTATCGAAATTAGTTTTAAAATGTCATTTTCTTAGCTATTCATGCCTAATTGTACGGTATGTAATAGCAATAATTTTGTCTATTAACCTAAACAAAACAACAAAGCTGCTGAAACTACGCTGATTTATCAAAAAAGACACGTAACTGTATATAAATTAAGCACGCATCAATTACAATACTAACACAAACTAAAAGCCCAAAAACGAGTCGAGTATGGCACATTAATAAACTTAATAGACCCGGCTCTGCACGACATTATTCTATTTAGATAAACGTGTGAAAATTTCGTCGAGAAAATAGAAATGACGCGAGAAACGTAAAGCTTTACAATTTATTGCTTGAATAAATTAAACGAATAGCGCTATATGATATTTACAATGTTAGATGTCTTTTCAATTATGCTTTTATTGTATTCAATAAATAACTCTCGTTAGTTTTATGTTGGTACACAAATAGATTTTAATCAAGTCGCAATTAATGACGTTCGACTTTTATGGATTGGCTTGGTGTTGCTGGCCGGAGGACAAGATTGGGAAGGCGAGAGCTTTTGGAATATAACATAAGTAATTCATAGATAATAAAAAGAGACAAGATAAAATAGAGACGCTCAGAGTAGCGCGATAACAGCAGACGAGCTAAAACTATCATATAAAAGAAGTAAAGTGGACATATGATATGAGTTTTATTAGTATTAATATAGTGTTATTGTTTAAATTAACAATTAAAACAATGGCTTTTGAGCAATATCAAGTTAATGATAAAATAAAAACGACCACCATGTTAGTTTTAATGTTCATATAATTATGAGAATCATCAAATTATGCGTACGACTAACGGTGTAGAAATAATTCTGTGTAAGTTCCAAGGGAAATTGTTTAATTATCTTATCATCTATCTTATTATGCATTGAAAACATTTCACAGTGAATTCTTGTTTTTTTTTCCGGTGGTTAATTCAATATTAATACAGTTAAATTAATTTGAATATAACTAACGTTAAAGTGATTGAAGACCTTACAGACTTAAAAGTTACACTGCTGAGGACAGGGTTAGGTATGTGATACTTCCTTGTATATTGATAAGGGACATCCATTCTTTACAATATTTTGCTTACATTGCACATTTTTGGTCCAACAGTTTAACTTACATTCCAAGTACAATTTATTTATCTAAACATAGATGATTGTAGACAGCAATGTTTTAATAAATTTTAGACCATCCGTATTTCCTGAATCTCTAGGTATCTTTCCATTGAATATAAAATACTAGAAACCTTGACAGCTAGGAAAATATTTAAGACGCGTTTTTTTAGTAATTGAGCTTCAGTGTGGTCAAAATATTCGTTAAATAAACATTCGACACGGATAATTAACAAAATGTGAATAAAATGTTGCATTTTAAAATCATTGTAACTTAATAGTTGTACCTATAAGTAAATTATTTAAAATATCAACCATAAGAAAGACACAAGAGTAAGTACCGATCCATCTTTCATACTGTATTAATTTTAACTTTTTATCTATTACAGTCTTAGATCATTATTACAGTAGACCATTTATGGACACCTATTACAAAACTCATTTGCGATTTCCTGTATTGATACGACAGTACATCAATACTTTGAAGGGCTATAAATCGAAGTTCCACAAATGAAAAGCAATAAAATGAAATAAGTTCATAACAGACCACCCAGGTTATGAAGTGAGCGCCGCGGCCGCGGCGTGGCACTAGTTCATTAGTGAGCTTCCATAATTATCATGGTCTTTAAGTTCGTAATATTATGCTATTAATATAAATAGAATAGGTATGTATTACTCAACTTTTGAGTTATCATAAAAATTGGAGATTATTGGGTTGTGTTGGATCATATTAAAATAAATAGTTACGGCTGAATTATTTAATTTTTAACGTTGCCTAATTTTTATAAGTACGAGAAAGAAATAGGTAAATATTTCTGTTTTTATTGTGTGTTAATGGGATAAAAATAATTATTTTCATTTCTAGATGCTTCTAGTAAGTACCTACTACCTATAGTTTGTAAGGTTTCAATATGACACACATTTGTTGTATTTATTATCATTCTAAGGCAGAAGATATATTTTATTATATAGTCTGTAAAAAACTATGCTAAAGCTATTCAAATGAAATTAGCTTACAAATTCTGTCTCTATAAATATGAATAGAATACTGCTTTAAGACAATGAAAAGTTTACTAACCTATGCGGTAACATTATGTATTCGATTCATGTACATTTGGTATACAAACAATATTGATTATTCCTTAATCGATATTCAAAAATCTACGACAGCTACTCCGTGACTTAAATAAATCAGCAATTCCATCCTCAACCTAGTCTATAATGTACTATGTACCTATGTTGATTGTAACGAACTAATGCGATATTAGATGAATCATGAAACTTTGGTAAAGCATATTATTATACTGTTTTAGTTTATTTTTTTACACGAAAGACTCACTAAAGTATGGTTTGAATTGCCTGTAGTGTTGTGAGTTTGTGACAACATGCATCAGACTCAATCTAAGCAATACCAGACATCATTCAGCATTCTATAAAGTCATGAAACTTTGTACCTACTGATACCTACTTTGACAGAATCACACACATAGCCTAAGAGAAACGTTGTATATTTCAGTAGTTTGCTGTGATTTTGCAGTGGAATGCTCTGTCTTTTTGATCGGCTTGCATCACAACACAACACAGAAGCTCAGTGTGAACCAACCGTTTGAAATAATGATCATCGTTTTTTAGCCAAGGATAATTCACGCAGTAGCTATTACAGTCACGTTTAACATAGTTTATCCGAAGTATAAAGCTATAAGTAAACCGATGCCTTGGCAAGTACTCAGTCGCCTTCTGACGGCGTCGCATCTCGCATAGTAGGGGAGCCCAAGAGGGGATTTTGGGATTTACTCGAGCGCGTCAGATTACTATAAGGGACGGTACCTTAGCTATTCATTAGTACCTCTAGTCAATATGAGCAGTTATGGTTGGTGGGTGCGCTCAGGGGCCCCGCTGGAAAATTTGAATAATCCATAATTCCCTAAGGTTGAGCTCGAATCGTCAGATTAGCGAAATGGGGACTTCTTATATTGTAATTAACCCCCCCCATATATTAATCTGACGCGCTCGAATAATATTACTTTAATTTTTTACCCTTTCTTCATAGCGATTAAATCGCCACTTAAATCGTCAGATTAACGTATACTTTTTTTCAGTGACGTCCTGGAGCATGCAAAATATCAATATCTAACGCGCTTGAGTATTTCCAAGCCAATTATTTTCTTTTTTAAATTAAAAAAAAATCAAAAAACCCTTCCCCACCGCTAAAAGTGAAAACATTATAGGACCTTTTTTTCTCGCTATGGTCTAATCTACCAATTCTAATAGGTTCCCGTGACGCTCGAGTAAATCCATATTAGCATCCTGGGCTCCCCTACTAGCATACATAACGACTGTTTATTAAGTGCATTGCGACATAACCACTTGTATTGATCTATTTGCAACGCATATTCAAGCTTGAGTTCTGTGGAGTTTTCCGATGCAATCAATGACTGTAAAACACGATATATCTCTTTAATTGTTTTAAAATTTCAATATTCTCATTACAGTTTATTTCGATCCAGGATATGATTTAAGATAGATGTTTTTTTAAGCTATTGCATAGCTTCTATCGCGGGCCTTGAGCGCGGGGACCGAATCTAGAAATTGCGTAACGAAAAAACCTCACGCTCCCCACTCCGACGGGCACGGAGGTGTGGCTTGAAGGCATGCTATGCAATTATAGCTTTACCGCGGCAGTCCCCGAGTGCCACACGTCTTTTTTTTATGTCATAAGGAATTTGAATTTTTAAAATACATCAATTTTGTTCCCCCGTTTATAATATAATAAAAGCTCATATTAATATTTAGCGACGCGTAACGTCCGTCCTGTCCGATGATTGGATCACAAATGGCGCTTGCGCAGGCGCCACATTTCCGGCAATACAGGAAACTAGGTGCAACAGTCTGCAACTGCTACCGGTTATTTTAATTTTCATAAAATATCAATTACTGGTTCGCGTATTGTTTTATTTTGGTAATTTATTGTACGTACACGTGCAATTAACATTATATTTACATTTAATGTTTGATTATGCTGCGTATTTGATGTTTCCTGCTATAATTCATTTTGTACATGAATCAATATTTCTGTAGTTTGCTTGTACATACCTACATAATATTGTAGCAGTATAGCTTATATTCATGGTGCTAAAAGTTAAAACTAACTTGATAAAACTTATTCAATACATTCAAGTTCTTAAGTCAGTGACTTTTGCAAGATATATTTTGTAATATGAACTTTTATTGTGTGTACCTACATATTTATATTTCACACATACTAAGTACATGTACAGTCTGGTTGTATTTTAAAATATCTAAAGTAGAAATGTACCTAAGCGTACAAAATTAGTTCGTTATTGTTATAAGGGAGCGTCCATAAATTACGTGAGGTGTTTTTGTCCATTTTTTGACCCTACCTCCCCCTCTGGTGAGATATCATGAGATTTTATTGAACCCCCTCCCCCATCCTCCCATCTCACGTGAGATTTTTCAAAATGTGGGTTTCTTATGTTTCTTATGTTTATTTGTCATTGTAAAAAGAAAAAAAAATGCTTCGTGCTTTTGTTTACGACTAGTTAAAAATAGTAATTAATATTGCTGAAAGTTATAATAATATAACAAGGTAACAATAGAATATTTAAATCTTAACCGTAACATTAAAATCTTAAGCATGTTATTTGGATTAAATGGACCAAAAGAGTATAATTTGTTTTATTTCAATTAAAAAAAAATTGCGTGATATTTACCGACACCCCCCCTCTCCCCAACGTAAGGTTAGATGAGATTTTACTCGACCCCCTCCCCCCTAAAACAACTCACGTAATTTATGGACGCCCCCTAACCTTCAACTCAAAATAATTCTTATTATATGTTTATTCCTGTTTGGTTAAATATAAAACACAAGCCGGAGAAGCATATTTTGTTATATGTATTACTAGCGACCCGCCCCGGCTTCGCACGGGTGCAATGCTGATATTAAATACACTACAGAAAAACTGTGAACGTTGTATATAAAAACATAGCGGCCCGCTCCGGCTTCGCACGGGTATAAAATAGGTAGATAGCCGGGCGGCCGGCCGGTACCGCCGCAAACGCTACGTCCCGCAATTTTTAAATCTTTATTCACTTAAATCATACGGTGTAAAGGGCCATATAGATCTATATTAAATGAACAATGTATTCAAGGTATTTAATTGGTTAAGGATTAATGCTGTATTGGTTAAAATCGCATCGAAAATTAGCCATTATTTGTCGTAAAAAGTAAATGACAAAAAAAGGTTACTGTGGGTTATCCATAAGAGATAGACATATACCATCGCGGACTTTTCTGTAGACCTTTTCAATGTGTATAATACTTAGTACATTATTTTGATAAAACTCGTAGGGTTCAGCCTGCGTTTGCAATGTAAGCGGAAAAAATGTAATTTTTTACGACATCACATTAGAAACCTCAAAAATAACAGTACTTCTCCACTATTTAATGGATGTTATTATACATATAAACCTTCCTCTTGAATCACTCTATCTATTAAAAAAAACCGCATCAAAATCCGTTGCGTAGTTTCAAAGATTTAAGCGTACAAAGGGACATAGGGACATAGGGACATAGGGACAGGGAAAGCGACTTTGTTTTATACTATGTAGTGATTATTTCAAAGAACAATTTGCGTAAGCAAGTAGGTAGGTAGGTACTGAAAAACATGCTTAGTATTATTAATATGTAGGTAGTTCAAAAAATACATTTCTGAAAACATGAGGAAAGCCTGGTAGACCATAATACAAACAACTTTTACTTTTACATTTTATTCTTGAGTAAAGATGAGATATTTTGTTGTTATATCTAATTCTTTTATTTTACTTACCTACTTCTATTTTAAATTCATTAATTTTACGGTAAAAGGCATATTATCTATTCAAGCCAAATTCAAGCTATGTCTGCCACGACAGTTAGCCCCTGTTAGCCCCCATGTCTATCGATAAAAATTAAAAACCTTTATAAACATCTGTCACCTGAGAATTCGTGGGTCACGAACACGACCCTAGTCCTTTTTAATATTAGAATAACGTTAAAGAATACATAATAAATAATTCGAGTTTTCTCTAGTTACCATAAAAAAGGCTACAGTAAAATTTAAAGCTCAAGCTGTAAGTAGCATCAAGTTATGTTCAGCAATGTCGCAAAAATGATACATCCTTAATATTATCATTTATACGTAAATTAGCGTAATTACCCAGCAATTTGTGACTAAAAACTATGATGTAAAATTGTAAATACGGGCAGGTGTACAATCGCTCACCCCTAAACGATTCGCGACACATTGACGCCGCCGTGTCCCCCAGAAATATTGCTTCACGCCATTATAGGCCTTTTGTGTACATAATAAAGGCGAAATAAGGGTGTAAATGTACCCCGTGGTTGGGATAAGTGGCGCCATGTAATGTATTTAGGCGCCAGACAAATGTTTAACGAGACTTTAAAAAAATTTAACAATTGTTTCATATGGAACGCTAAATGCACACGCATTTTTTACTTCTGTAGAAAAATATATCAAGAAGTTTTATATTGAGTGCTATCATCAATATGATATGATGAGCTTCCGTTACAATAATTGTATGATTAAATAATTTTAGGGGGTAATAGAAATAGACTATACTCAGAATAATAGAAAGGAATTTTAAATAAGTATTAATTTACTCAATCTGTTTGTAAAATACCATAAAAAAGGCACAAAGTTTTAAGTCAAACTTTTCTTCGATAGTCGATCGGCGAGTTTCTTTTTTGAATAATTGATTTGCGAATCGAATTTTTAATGATTAATAATATCGAATTCTTGCATTTCAATGGATGTGTTTTGCATACCTTCTAAAATTTCATTAAACGTAACTGTTTATTCAAAAGTGAGAATTTCTATACCTACTTTTAAAGAAGCGTTTTCAATAATTTGATGGACAAGAATCTTCATAAAAATTTCGAAAAATCAACTATTATTTTATATACCCTATCATTTCAACTGGAATGCATTTACATTTACCGGTCAATAAAAAAGTATTGTTATTACAAGTATCGTATTAGTCATGATATACTTATTCTTCACATATAAGGCAGATAAATCTTAATGATAGCAAAAAAGCGAAATTCCTCTTTGAAAGTCGGTTAAAAGGTCTGCAAAGCGCACAAGTGAAAGTTGAGTAATGGCTTAGAAAGAGACATGCAACAATGTGCAGGTAATTAGATTTAATGTAATGATAATTGCATCTTGCGTTCAGGAAGGAATTAATTAGAAACTCGCTAATTGACGCGCTTTTTGATGCTATCTTTATGGATTTAGTTTGAAGTTTTAGTCGTGTATTTAGTATTAAGGTATTAACAAATTGATTAAGTAGCAGGGAATGTATTGAATGGTTATGTGTAATCAATTAGAATTGTACGTTTGAACTGATAACAAAAACCTTTTTGGAGTTAGGCAGCTTTCTTTGCTGGAGAAAATGTAGATCTCAAAAAAAATCATTCGCTTGCTGTCACATTATGCAATTTAAACCGTATTCATTTTAGAACAAAACTCTTCCTTGGCTGTGCTGTGCCTTCTTCGAATGCTATAAACATGGTGCAGATTAATTAAAAGTTTATCGTAGGTAGGTATAATATAGTTCGTTGCAGAGTGTGCGCGGCGGGGGCAGCGCACATTCAATAGGCAACGCGAGGAGGGCGACAGACTGTTGTGGCTGCAGTATGTTGTAGTGATAGGCATGCGCGTGGGGTAGTCGCGACTACAAACGAGCGAATTGCCAATGGCAGGCGCGCGAGGGGTACCGTGAGCGTTCCCACCGGAGATCCCGGGATCCCCTCTTTACTTGCGCGGAAGTAGGCCACCGTGAGGTTTTAGTCAGTAGGAGTCTGACATAACCGTGCTGCTGCCCCCGAAGCAGTCGGTATTCATGAGAATTTCCTCACGTAAAAAAAAAAAAAAAGGTATAATATAGTATTTTTATCGCTTCTAGCGCTTGTTTCATCGCATATTTAACGATGGTAAATTTCTTAACGAAGTTGTATGAATGTACTTTGGTATAATAAATCATACACTCATTTATACGAGTAAACTTTGCAATATAATTGGTACTATGATTTATGGCTTACGAACTGCTAATTTTCGTACATGACACGTTAATTAAGGTACAGATAGCAAATTCAATGTAGGTATGAAAATGTAATGTCAGCATAACGAGTTTAAGCGCAATTTACATAGGTAAGTATCTAGTACTTTTGAAACGGATTATTCATAATATGATAAAATATGTGAAAGTAAATTGTAATTGTTTAATAATAGTAAGAATTTTTCATTAAAAAGTTTTTAAATACATAGTAACATTCAAATTCAAACCAATCAAACATCAGATTAAATATTATTTATTCATAATTCAATCTATAAATTATAAGCAAGTCATAGACAGTTAATATGGATAACGAGCCAAGGAGGTCGAGATTCATTTACGGAATCCCATGAATCCTGTGACGTCACTGGCGCCGGCTCCCGGCGCGTGTCGCACACATGTTGCATCGGATTATCAAATCCCCTTTCAATTTGTGTCTCTATAAGTTTATAATACAATTTTATACCAAATACATGTTAAAGTAATTTATAGACAAGTACATATAACTATTTTTTACACACTATATCGGTAAGTAGTGTACATTTAAACATTTATAAAACACGTATTGAATATGACACTGCGTAATATGAGGCAGCAATGTCAAGCGGGCGCTAGTAACTGCATGTAAAACATCACGTTCCGGTAGCGCTAATTACAATAATTATTGAAAAAATCTTGTACCTACTTGCTCAAATGCCGCTTGTCCGATAGACCAATAAATGTCAATAACCCTTTAATAAAGATCCTTCTTTATATTCGTATGATAAAAGTTGTTGCGCTGCAACAAAATTAATGTATCCAAAAACATGTCATAACATCCCACTAATAAGTGTCGTTATAGCAATTACACTTAATCCTTGCATTAAAATAGGTGTGACGTTGTCGCGGCCAAGTCTGCGGTTTATCTGATCTCATTGATACTATATCTATTTTATGACGTCACACAATCAATCGATATTCTACGAATCTGTATATTTGTAAGTCGATGCTTTTCGCGGGTTGTTAATAATTAGTAGCGGTTTGAATATAACAACAGTAGCTTGTGGTTGACAGGGATTTATAATACTAAACCAAACATGTAAATAAAAGGGGTTCGCATGCTTTTAAAATAAGAACAAAGATAATAAGACGAATTGAAGATGGATGTATTTGTTTTGGAAATAATTCGACGACAAATTATCTTTAAAGCGGGCACTCTTTATAGTTCTTTTGTTTTATTATTACCGCCGAATCATATTAGGTATGCTTTTAACACATGATTTAATCGCCCTCTGTTGATAAACTATGACCGGTCAGTATTCGACTTTATTCTGAATATTTGACAATACGGTTATCTTAAGTAGGTATTCTGAGCTTATCTTGTTATTTTTGGGACTTATGACTCTGAATTGGTGATTATGTGTGTGATTTTTGTGAAACAGAAATACTATTAACATCTGGTAGGTATTAAATTGTCGGTATGTTTTATACTGAATTTATATTGTCCTGATCTTGAATGATAAATCAAATTAGTCATAAGTTATTTGAAACTTATTCCCTCTTCTCTAAATTAAACAATTAGGTATTTTAATATGCATCTAAATAGACAGACTTGGAAGTAAAGAATTTGTATTAGGCAATTCTCACTATATCTTGAGTCGTTAAAAAACTAGTAACGTTAGGTCCTACATAATCTATAGAGAAAACAAAGCAGAGAGCAAGTGCTTCAAAGATAATAATATGTACTTAAAACGAAAGGGCCTGCATTGTTCAAATAGATTACCTGTCTACAGAAAGAATAGAAGAGAACTGCAGCGATAGTATCGAGATATTAATAGGTACCTAGATGAAAGTTTAATACCTATAAAGACTTATGATGTAAACCTATATTATGGAAGGTAGTGGAAAGATAAATAAGGGAGTTCCCAGTTCAGTGACAATTTCGATGGTTACAAAATATGTAGACTAAAAATTCCTAGCTTAGCAGAATTAAGATTATTTCTGAAGAATTGCTACAAAATGTGCGTATTATTATTAATTACATACATTAATAATTATTATTATTGAATTATAGTGTGTAAGGAATAGCTAATAGGTAGATACCGTGAACTAGTATTAGTTTTCAAGCGTGGAAAGAACCTCAGTGGTGGATAGTAGATACAATATTCCTAGATATTTTAAAGCATTTATTCTTCACTAACTATACTTTAATTTGTGAATTTTTGAACTACATAATACAGAGATTAGGATTTAAAATAGTTAGTACGTTCTTCTACTAAGTAGAAGGAATAATAATATGAAGATATAAGTACATAAATATATTATATTAAAGAAGCCCTTAGTTCTTACCTGCCAATCCAAGATCCAACAATTCCGAAGACGCTTCGTTGCTATAAACTGCTGAGAGTTGATATAGAATTAGAACCAAACACAGGCTAAAATTAGCCATTGCCATAGCTACCTCAATAACAATCTATTACTAACAAACACTCTTTAAAATCACCATAACATTGTTTATTTTTACAATTAGTCCATCGTCAACACGCTGTTCAAATCCATATGGGTTTTCAGTACACTAATTAACAATTTCTCCGTGTGTCACAAGAAGCTTTAGATAAATAACTAACACGCGCTCATATTATTTTCGAACACAGCGACACAAGCTTCGCCGACAACTGCTAAAAAGGCACTGACGTTTATGTGGGAATTGTGGGAATGAAAGGGAACGAGCATGAGCGAGCCAGCGAATTGCACACCGGTTGCTAGGGGTGTTGGAATATCGATACTCAATAGACAAAATAAATACACAATACTTATTATTGATAAGAATTTTGAATGATTGTATGTATTTAAGTATACTTATATTTAAGTGAATTACAATGTTCAAATATCAAATGCTGTTTAAAGAAAACACTGAGGTATTTTGATTTTATTAGATGACCTACTTCATAAAATATTTACCTGCTTAAGTAGATTTGTTTTTATTTGTATACTAGCGGTCCGCCCCGGCTTCGCCCGTGGTACATATGAAAAATAGATGTTGGCCGATTCTCAGACTTACCCGATATGCACAGAAAATTTCATGAGAATCGGTCCACCCGTTTCGGAGGAGTATGCAGACTAACATTGTGACACGAGAATTTTATATATAAGATAATATTATGTAGTGTTTTAATTATCACTTATTCTATTTAATTCTTTCTCATTATTAGCAGCAGTACTATATTCTTGGTTTTAATTAATGTTATGAATACATCGTCCATAGATACAACACTACTACCGATGCAAGAGAGCTCATAGAATATTTACGCTATAATACATTAGAATTGCAACCTTTTCCCTTTGTCATACAGTTTGAGTTAGTTCAGTATTAATTTATTTTAGAGTCGAAAATTAGTGAAGCTCCCGCAGTTATGTTGATTGCATTCTTGTTTTTGTTGATTGTAGGTGGCTTTTCTTTCTTTTAGGAAGTTAAAAGCTATTGCCTATTATTATCTATATTATTTGTTTGAAAGCATGAAGTGGCGCCTTTTGCAATGAAAGTAAATTGTTGAAACATAGGATGCTTCATGCTACCTAAGTATGTACCCTAGATATTTTTTTAATATGGTACATTAGGGTAATTTCGAATAACGGGGTAAATGTAATGTAGAAAAATACTTATTACTGACACACAAACAATCGTAACTATCTAGGTATTATAAATTATAGTAATATTTTATGTGAGCTATGATGGATGTCGATGTCGATGATCATCAGTAATTAATTAATTATTCATGATAATTTTTAATTACTAAATTATGACTATTTATTGTCTAAATCAATTTAAATTTTCATCGTACCTATATCATTAAAAAAAATGTTATATCAACATAAACCCTAAAAAGAAATCAATCGCAATTATATGCCTTAAAAACGGCAATAAAACAAGAACGAATTCGATTGAAACAGCGGCCGAATGGAACAGCGCACGCGTTTCGAAACTTAATGAGAAAAAAAAAAGAAAAATAAAAGGAGCAAAGAATCCATCGCATACAGCCAGTCTTTGTTTCGGCCAGAATGCCAGAACCCTTGTTTATTAATAAGGTTTAATGACTTAAACATGATCGTAATACGTATAACGTGTATTTATTGGTACAACCTTTGAGAATTTACCTTCTTAATTAATGGCGGTTGGTTTTTACGTTGTTTTACTTAATTATTAAATGTTTTTAATTTTGGAAGCAAATTGATAAATTGTCATTATATGATCTTATTATAGTTATAGTTACCTATAGTTGGACTCAAAATGAAGAAAAGCAAGTTCAAACTTCTT
The DNA here is from genome assembly GCA_029959065.1 of Colias behrii. Lineage (NCBI taxonomy): Eukaryota > Metazoa > Arthropoda > Insecta > Lepidoptera > Pieridae > Colias > Colias behrii. The sequence continues at coordinate 6,780,041 of JARWMC010000013.1, forward strand.
TTGCAATACTTACATATTTAAAAAAAGTATAAGATTAAATATTTAGGAACCTATTAAGGTACCTATTTTATTATTTTAAACCAACCAAATAACTTGAATGTGTTAAAGTTATGTATCAAAGTTATTTTTATCTGTGGTATCGATATTATAAATTAAATTTCAATGTACCTTACAATTTGAGTATTTTAATGTTATTGAAGTATTTTAAGTTTGTTATTTAAATACGTTGTCTGTTTACTGCAAATACAAAAATTATAATTTATTGAAACATATTTGGAAGAATTATGAAGTTTTTGTGACAATAGAGATATGACTTATGGCGCCAAGACAGCAAATCTATAAAAGAACTAGAAACGGTAAATAATAAATCGGTACTTAAATATTGTTTTGGCTAAATAGTCATTTTTTGACAGAGTGCCTTTCTTTGTACCACGGTGACTCGTTTTGGGAACGAAACAAAGGAATTTTTGAAATTCTCATTGTAAAGCTTAATTATACGGGAGAAATTCTAAGAAAGGAGCCTTTTCAATGGCGACGCCACTAGATAAGCGGTTTGAGAAGTGTTTTTTTATGATTTCATTCGTATGTAAGTACAAGTTTTGACTGGACCAATCTGGTAAGTGAGTGCACTAACGTCAAAGTATTTTTAAGAAGCCGACGGGAAAATTCACATTACCTACATACTTCTTATTTTATGTAAAATAAATAATAATACTTATTCGAAAGATATCATATTAGAATGAAACAAAACAATTTTCAATTAGTGCCCTACATTAGTTTTATGATTTATCCATGGTTTTATTTTATCGAGATTTGCCTTTATCTCCGGTTATGCTGTAGTTCCAAGTTCCACTCTCTGTATTGATAAAAATATTTCCTTTCATAAAATAAATCTTATTGTTATTATGTGAAATAATAAGTACAGAAACAAACATTAAAAAACTGTTATTAATTCGACTATATTATGCTATACACGTCGAGAGATAATAACAAAATAACTTATTAAGTTATTAAGCATCATTATACGTACGCACGTATATCGTTATCATAACGAATTCTCTTTAAATACAATATAATCTTTAGCATGGGCGTAGCTAGCCATAGGCTTAGGGTGGGGCAAAAATATAAATAATATGTAACTAGCAACTATACCCGAGATCTTATCCCGGTTCACATGGCGAACACTGTTACGCAATACTTTGTAATACAAAACATCTAATGTACGTGTTCAAGCAATTAATAAATGAACTTGAATTTGAATTTGGTTAATTTTAGGATTTTCAACCTCATAAGGAAAAAACCGGTCAAGTGCGATTCGGACTCGCACACCGTACCGTAAATAGTGGAAATTTTCGCAAATTTCGACATTCGCAAGTTAATCATAATTCAAAACCTACAGGGTACTTCCCGTGACTCAGAATGAAAAATGGAACGAAGCAACATCTTATATCACAGATAGAGCAATAATTGCAAAAAAAAAAATATTACCTACAGTTAATAAAAAAATATCTTAAATAATTTTAAAGTTTGTCTTGATGTCAAGATTATTTTCTCAGGAACGCGTGGAGGTTCAAGCTGAAATTTATATCGAATACTCAAAACTACGGTCCCTTCAAGCTGTGAAAAAATCAAACTAATAAGCCAACGTAATAAAAAGATAGAGCCGTTTGCTGCAAATTATCGCAAAATTTCGACATTTGCAAGGGAATAAAAAACTACAGGGTACTTCCCGTGAAAACAGAATCTTGAAATTTGGTACGAAGCAACGTCTTATAACATAGATATAGAAATGATTTTTCCACAATTTGGACGAATTAACCCGGAAATTGAGAGTAGAAGAAACCATTTAAGGGCATTCAGACCGTAGACGTTTAAAAAACAACTTTTTCCGGTGATGTCGCACTTGCATTAAGCAACATTTTAAACTTTGTTTGCAAATTACAATTTTGCACTTACCACATTTAGATTTAAATTTTTCGATTGAAGCCAAATGAATAATAAAATGAAATTTTCACCTGATAGATAGAGCAAGTATTTAAAAGCCAAACGGAAATCTTTTTTTATGTGATTTTATTTTTGTTACGGGCCCTTGAAGTTTTGAACATAGTGAGTAATTTTATCTTTCTTGGCGTTTAGTAATTTTTTTTTATGCCATTCAAAGATCTAACGATAGTAAATGTTAAAAAAAAACGTCATAACTCCGAAAATACGAAAAATCGCATAACATATGTACATGGGGGTGATTCGGATAGCCCTCTAGGTCTTCTACCTCCTGGCTTCAATATATCACTACTTCTTGGGACAACCTGTACCTTTTAACTTTAAACTTATTTTTTTGGCTTTTTTTATCGTCTTTACCTGCGCTATAAGACGTTATTTCATAGAAAATTTCAAGATGCTGGGTTCACGGGAAGTACTGTAGGTTTTGATTCCTTGCAAATGCCGAAATTTTGCGATAATTTGTGAATGTGTTGGCTAGTACATATACTTTGATTTTTTCACTACTTGCTTGCTGCGTTTTTTCTTTTTGTGGTTCGGAAACCTAAAAATATGGTTGGGGCTACAATGTTATATAGTTTAGCTTTCTATAAATACAATAATTAAATTCATTTCATTAATTTCTTTTTACCATGAAATACCACGACGACGACGACAACGACTACACTACTTTTTCTGTCACCAAAGTACATAATATCATGTGACATAGAAGCATCAGCTATCTTTAATTCAAATTATCCAAAACATCTTACATACCTACCTACTTACACCACGAAATCGATCCAAAAATCACACAAAAGGATTGCATTTGTGTACGCATGGTGTCAATCACAGATCACAGAAACTAAAGGGTGTCAATCGTGCGCAAGCTTTGTTTTGATCGCCTTTTTTTTGTATCGACTGACGACTTTCAAGTGTGAATTTTCTTACGGATTAGTTTTAGTTAGAACATAGATAATTTTTTTTTTAGATTTGGGTAGGTACCTTCCCGGTCAGAGCCAGGGTGGGGCAAGCGCCCCACCCTGCCCCACCGTGGCTACGCCCATGATCTTTAGTACCGTTAAAGATTCCTTTAATTATATTGTTCTATCGCATATCATTACCTATTACAAATCGCTCGTTCAATGGCCACAAACCGGCCGGCGCGGCGCCTGCTTATCAGATTATAGATAAGGGCTGAACAAACAATAGCTTTGGATTTATGTCCTAATAACTGGGTGGCTTTTAAGTGTTTCATTTGAATTTTTAATTATTTAAGATGTAATGAGTAATAGTGTGGTAATAGTCTGAGAATTTGGAAATCATTGTTTTAACGACAAAGAGGCAAGAGCCCTATATAGGTACCTAATTTACGACTTGGTACCGTAATGATTTAAGTATATCTATGAACGTATATTTGTATATTACATTTTTTTTTTGTTAGATAATAACTAATAAGTAATCAAATAGGTACGTGGATACGCATGAAGTATAGCATAAACCGCGGTTAGTCTTTGAGTGTTAAGCGCATCACACACGGTGAAGATAACGTAAAATATATAATATTATCTTAGAGCATATTTCCGATTATCGCTCGCCATACAAATCCTATGAGCCATAACACACGACGAAGATAATAAATATTTTACCTTCAATATCTTAAGATACCAAGCGATAAGCCATCTATCTTAAGATTTTATATTAATATACCAAATACATATCTACATTATTTATTACATTTTAGTAATGGTTCGGTCACACTACCAACGACTACGACGACAACGACCAAAATTCCCATCCAGACAAAATTCGTTCAAAATAAAATATTAAAATTTCCCGTCGTACTGGTACTCGGAAAAAAAAATTTCGAGGTCAATTAATAAAAAAAATAGGTTTTTTGCGATTTTCGCCGAGACGGTAAGCTAATCACATAATTACCTGGGACCAACATTGTAGATCATAAAATTATCTATAAAAAACTTCCACTTACATTTTTTTCTAGGAGCCACCGTTTCTACGAAAAATCTATGTTTTCATTTATAATTCGCAAAAAAAAATTCCAATCACCAGACCGGAAGGAAGTTGGCGCGGAAAGTTTTTTTTTTTAATTATTAATATCTTAAAAAATTGCTCCTTAAATGCTCCATCAGAATCTGTAATTGCTCCACTTCTATAATTATTAGTTTATTTATAATTAATTTTTAAAAAAATCCAAATACTGAAAACTTGATTTCCCTATAGAATGAAAAATATTACTTTCCATAAAAAAATTTTTTACAAAAAAATTGCTCCCGATTTGCTCTATCAATTACAAAAAAAAATATTTAATTTTGATAATTTTTACAATAATTAACTGAAAAACTATGTTTGCATAGTTAACTACTGCGCTGTGACGTCATCAATTGTCGTTGCGACGCATCAGGGCCTTATTTACATGTATCAGCACTGCAGCGATATCTATAGACCTTAATGTTTATGTTTTCTTATTTATATTATTTACTAGATTTCCGCCCGCGACTTCGCCCGCGTTTTCAAAGGAAAACCCGCATAGTTCCCGCTAACGCAAACGATAGCAACTTGACACCGAAACATGAAACAAGCGACTGAAACACAAATTAATTAAAAATTACTTGAAGTTTTAATAATACGAATAAACGTAATATGCGAGTTTAGTAGAGTATTTAAAATCATTCTTATTATAGGTATGTTTATAAACATTTCCCTACCCATCCCTAAACTCGCATATTACATTTATTCGTAATATTAAAACTTCAAGTAATTTTTAATTACTTTGACTGACCGGTTGGTGGACCGGTAGTGGCCCTGCCTTCCAAGCCAGAGGTTGTGGGTTCGATTCCCACCCGGGGCAAATATTTGTGTGATGAACATAAATGTTTGCTCTGTGTCTGGGTGTTAATTATCTATATAAGTATTTATTTAAAATTATATATGTATGTTTATCAGCCATCTGGTTTCCATAACACAAGCGAAAGCTAAGTATGGGATCAGATTGTGCCGTGTGTGAAAACTGTCCTGAAATATTTATATTTAATTAATTTGTGTTTCAGTCGCTTGTTTCATGTTTCGGTGTCAAGTTGCTATCGTTTGCGTTAGCGGGAACTATGCGGGTTTTCCTTTGAAAACGCGGGCGAAGTCGCGGGCGGAAATCTAGTAAATAATATAAATAAGAAAACATGCTGATACATGTAAATAAGGCCCTTATGCGTGGCAACGACAATTGATGACGTCACAGCGCAGTAGTTAACTATGCAAACATAGTTTTTCAGTTGATTATTGTAAAAATTATCAAAATTAAATATTTTTTTTTTGTAATTGATAGAGCAAATCGGGAGCAATTTTTTAGTAAAAAAGTTTTTTATGGAAAGTGAATATTTTTCATTCTATAGGGAAATCAAGTTTTCAGTATTTGGATTTTTTTAAAAATTAATTATAAATAAACTAATAATTATAGAAGTGGAGCAATTACAGATTCTGATGGAGCATTTAAGGAGCAATTTTTTGAGATATTAATAATTAAAAAAAAAAACTTTCCGCGCTAACTTCCTTCCGGTAATCACCAGAACGACAGGAAATTTTAATATTTTATTTTTAAGTGTGTTTTTCACAATTTTGTTAAATTGCGACTAGATGAAAATTTTGTTTGTGGTCGTCTTCGTCGTTGGTAGGGTGAACAAATCCTTAGCGAAATATCCTAGCTTATGACAATATTAGTATCGCTAGCGTATCTTAATCGTGTGTGATACCATTAAGATACTGTAATATGTTATATTAGAGAATCTTAACTTAAAATATTATAGTATCTTCACCGTGTGTGATGCGCATTAATCTACTACCACTGAGAACAGACATGATTCATAAAATGCAAATGACATAGAACATAATAACTTTGAAGTAAATTAGGTATTTTATCCGTAAAAGTCAATGAATACTAACTACATAATATTTCAATTTTTTTAAAGTGAAACTTTTTCATACAGAGACGCCCTTCATACTTTCTTTTTTAAAGAAAATCAAGGCTTGGAATGCCCTCCTGCAGACGCCAAATCTTTAATTCCTTTTCTAAATGCATATTATAATTTATTTCCAATTTTCTACACGAGTATACTTATATTTGTATACGTAGTATATTATTATTAGTCTGTGCTTATATCATCAGGCTCTATATGAAACCTACCCCGCTTCTTGAATGCTGAACGTATAAAAAATCATTTAGATTTCAAGTTGAGTTAATTGAGTCGTTTATAAGTTTTGATATAATAATGATTTCAAATACATATGTATATTTTTAAATATTTTAACGTTAAATATTATATGATGTACTTAGTTAATTTTTAAAATCATAATATTTTTGTTCGTAGTGTTATCTGTTGATCATAATTGAAAACTTGTGGAATTAGAATTACATTCAGTCTCGTCAGTTTAGTGTCTCGATTTTACTGTAGATGGCGCGATTATCAATATTTAATACTTCGTAATTTTACCACAGGATGGCAGCTTTTGACTTTACGTGATATTATAATAATTTAGACTGTATACTTTAAAAATCACTTAAAAATTAATTTAATAACATCTACACAGATGTTTTACATGTCGTGGGACTTAATTATAATAATTTATTAATTAATAAAAAAAACCAGCACACACTGTAGGTAGGTGTCTTAAATTTAACATAATATTATTTTAAATATGTAAATGAATAATTTTGCATTCCTAGATGGATCCATAAATAAAAAACAAGGTGGTATATCAAATAGGATTTTTAAGGATTTTTTAAGAAGTGTAAGACAGGATGTAGATTTTATTACAGACATTATTTTCAAAATATGTATTACGAATTCAAATTTTCATGTGCGTCAGTTGCTGGTTTAATTCTTCTCGGCGGTCCCTTTCTGGTTGTTGGTCGGGGCGTTGTTGTAGTGGTAGTTGTAGTAGTTGTTGTTGTTGGTAGCGGTGTTGTTGTTGTTGTTGTTGTCGTCGTTGTTGTTGTCGTCGTTGTAGTTGTTGTTGGTGGTGGTGTTGTTGTTGTAGTTGTTGTCGGTGGCGGTGTTGTTGTTGTTGTTGGTGGTGGTGTTGTTGTTGTTGTTGTTGGTGGTGGTGTTGTTGTTGTTGTAGTTGTTGGTGGCGGCGTTGTTGTTGTCGTCGTACTTGTTATTGTTGTATCAGGTGGAGGCGGAGGCGGTGGAGGAGGGGGTGGTGGAGGAGGTGGAGGAGTTGTTGTTGTAGTAGTAGTAGTTGTTGTTGTTGTTGGCTCTGTGGTTGTTGTACTTGTAGTTGTCGCTTCTGTTGTTGTTGTGGTTGTTGTCGGAGCTGGTTTGAAATACAACTTTTGTTTCACCACTTTCTTTGTAGTACCGCCAAGCATGACCTTCATGATGCTTAAAGGCATCCAGTGTCCAGGCATATCTGCTTCTACTGGGTTTGCAATGAATATTAACGTGTCGTTCTGTGGGTCCGGCCATTTTGCAGATAGTGGCTTGATTATTGTTATGATGAATAGTGTGTTTACAATTATTCTAGTAGACACTGTAACAATAAATTGATTTTGAAGTGAAAACTTCTTTAGCGGCGTTGGGTATAAAATCTTAAACTCGCGTCAGGACACGTGACCTGATCGAAAAAGCGTAAGACGGATGGATATCAAACATGCTCAACGTTAATAATCAAGTTTTCACTTCTGCCGGCACTCCCGGAGTGCAACCCGTCTTTTTTATTCAGATGTATGTATATAGGTATTATATTATGTAGTAGTGATTTGGCTTTCAACAACGATGTTATAATATTAGGTACTTACAATTGAATTATGCACTTTTTAGTTACCAGAGTACTAAATATATTATAAAGCTGAAGAGTTTGTTTGTTTGAACGCGCTAATCTCGGGAACTACTGGTCCGATTTAAAAAAAAAGACGGGTTGCACTCCGGGAGTGCCGGCAGAAGTGAAAACTTGATTATTAACGTTGAGCATGTTTGATATTTTGGAATGGTATCCGTCTTACGCTTTTTCGATCAGGTCACGTCACGTGTCCAAGTGAGTTTAAGATTTTATACCCATTACAGAAAAAGTGCTCAACGCCGCTAAATAAGTTTTCACTTCAAAAATCTTTCGGTGTTAGATAGCTCATTTATCGAGGCAGGTTATAGGCTATATATATCATCACGCTATGATCAACAGGAGTGGAGCCACGGCGCGGGGGTGAAACCGCTCGGAGCAGCTAGTAACTATAACTAATATCATTAATCATTGGTTAAGCTTGAGGTCTACAACAAAATGCTATATGTAATAAAAGGATTCAATTAAAATTTAAAACATACTTTGTTTGTTCGATACGATCTCCTATTTTTCCTTTTGAATATTTTTTCTTTCATGTTTTTGTGGTTATCAACATTGGTCGTACATATTTCAGAGAACAATAATTAAATGCACAGAAATTTGTTATCAACGCAAGGATAAAAAATTAAATTGACCGTAACTTTTATTGCGTGCAATATGAAGAAATAAAAATTAAAAATATACACAATAGGTACACGTTTACATGATTTTTTTTATAGATGGCTAAAAATAAATATGATAGATATCTCACATGAAAATTACTCGTAGAAGATTAATCAATTTGGTACTAAATACTAATTATTATGTGCCTAATTACTTAGGTATCATAAGTTATTTCTGTCCTATAATAATATTATCTTAACCAAATCTTAACCTACGCGTCTCAATTAATATTCATAAGGAGATAAATTTTAATAATTACCAAGATATGTAATCAATGGATAATTAATTTGTTTCAATTTGATTGAAAGATACAACAGAAATGCAAAAAATGTGTGCGTGTACTAGTGTACACACGTAAGAAGTGAAACTTCTTTATGACCTTATTTTTCAAAAAATAATTTACTTTAAGCAACTTTACAGAAATACGTTGAATCACGCGTGGTAGGGATAAGAAAAATATGGCGCGTAACGGAAAAATGTCACGCGTAACGAAAAATCAAAAAATGTTACACTAAATTTTTTCCAACCCCGATAAAGAAGCTTCACTTAAAAAAAAATTTTTGGATTTTTTTTTATCTGATAAAGAATAAGTGCAAACATGTGAAAAACGTCATTGATAAGTGATAAGTGACCTACTTCAGTACCATCTTTGAGTTGAATGTTGTTGAAAATTTCTCAAAAGTTTTGTATTGTTTTTGTTTGTGAACTTGTAGTAAAAGAAGCTAATTTATAACATGTAAATATTCATAACACATAATAATATAATACTATCTCTCACTTAATGCTCTTTAAGCTATGTCTTTACATAGCATAGTTTCATGTCTTTTGTACCTACCTTAATACAAGTTTTTTTGCATATACATAAAAGGGAAATAAAACACAATATATCGACATAAATTTACTAGAAAACTATAGAATAAATAACAACAATAAAATTATTCAGTCTTAAAATCACCGGTGGAAAACGGTGGCACTGTCCAATGGGAAATCGATTTCGCTGAGTTCAGCAAAGTTTTCTTCCACGGGTGGGAAAACGCAGTCGAGGTCTACGTATAGTTGATTCTGTACGGTTAGTCTATCTACTATTTGTGTGAACGTTGGTCGAATGTTGGGGTCGTCGGACCAGCATTCTGTCATGAGTTGGTACAGTCTTTGGGACGCTCTGGCTGGCTTCGGGAGACGACCGCCCGTGGTTAGGTATGTGGGCAGCTCTTGGTTGCTCAGTTCAGAGTATGGGAATCCACCTGAAATTAAATGAGTAAGTAAATAATCTGTTTCGATATAATTATTACTTTTTTTTTATTTTTTTTTGTGTGGTGTTTCTCAATGTTAGCCAGAAGGGCTTCTACATTTTAACGCGGACGCGTGGGTGAACTGAAGGTTCACCCTGGTAGCGACATGCACAAGGGCGTCCCCCCTTGACGGGGATCTCGAACCTCGGCTTGGGCTGTCGCTTGAGTGGAGGAGGCCAGAAGGCCCTAGTCAGACGGGTAATTATTACTGTTTTGAATGATGTACAAGAGTGCAGTGGAAGTGGTAATCAAAACTATTTAGTAGACTTAAACAAAAAAAGAGCGTGTGTGCCGACTGCCGAGCACACGTGCCATAAGTGAAACTTCTTTGGCAAGATTCAAAGATACCAAAATCGTCTCCTTACTCCACGAGGTGACAGTATTGCCATGACGCGACTTGAAATTTACTCTCAACGCGTTTAAAGGAGTATCACTTCAAAAATACTATAAAATTATGAAGATAAAATAACTGAGAATAATACTAGTTAGGTATGTATCGTTGTCGATTTCAACGTAAGTTTTTTCAGCTTTATCCTTTATCCCTTTGTTTGTTTCCATTACACGTGAGACTCGTAGGAACCTGCCTGTTCAAATATTTTTATATCTATTTGGAAGTGTAAATCATGTACGCCTGAATATACGAGACTGGATATAAAATAAAGGTTTTTATCAATATGAATTCACTCATCTTAGAAGACATGTTTGTACGCGAAAATGTTGCTTTTGGAAAACGTATTGAAATAGTATGCCCTAAACTATTAAATGTTACGTGTCTTTATATAGAGTTTCAGCCTCTTATTCATGGTAAAAAATTGTATAGCAACAAAGTTGAATAAATTTGTAGTGGAGTCTGAAAGTTGCAGAGTTGACTAGATAAAAGCATGTTGAAAAGTTCATACTTATCCGAAAAACAAAATAATTTAAACAAAGTTTCTATAGCATTCTCGTCGATTATTATCAACAATATTGATCAACTCTTCCTCAACACATATTGACCATGAATACGAGGCTTTACGGTTTAGCCATTCCCTTTTCATTTAAAAAGAACTTTACTAATCTTGAAAATCTGTAACAAATCTTACCAAAAGTAGCAATTTCCCACAGCAATACTGCAAACGCCCACACATCAGTTGCACTGCTATACTGGGAGGTGAATATCGCTTCTGGAGCCAGCCACCGGAGTGGAACTGGTCTGGAGCGAGTGTGGACGTAGATACCGGACCTGGAGAGTCCAAAGTCCGCGACTTTTAGCACACCAGCACCATCCATTAGGATGTTCCGCGCTGCAAGGTCTCTGAAATTGGAAAGTAAATGTTTAAGTAATATAAAGTTATGGATACTTAGTAAGAGCGTAGTATGGGATTGAGTCGTTTTTATCAATAAAACTCCAAAAAATAATTCTTGCCTTGTACTTTCGTAAAAAGTAAATAATTTAAATCAGCGCAGATTTATAAGCGATGCAACTTTAACCCGAAATAATGTATTGTAGCTTGATAATAAATACACTATTCGTAATATATTTATTATACTACTTATTGTATACGAACATTACTATAAACCTCAGTGGTTTTTAAATTCACAACTGTACACTAATATGTCTGTAAACCTTTTTTTGTTTCTGATAATAAATTAAAAAAAAAATATTTACATAAGTAAGGTATTTTTCAGCTGGGATTACAATCTGCAAAAGTCTAAAAGATTCATCTAATTAATAAGTCACAACAGTGGTATCTAGATATATTAATAATTAAGAAGACGAAAACAAAAAATATTGTATATTATGGCGTTGATCTCTAGGATAAAACATCTAAGCCAAGAAATTGATGTCGCATAATTTTTTTTCTTTCATTACGCATTTACCTTAATTAAAATATTATCCCTAAAATCCTTGTCACAATTTTAATGAGATACCAAAGGTTGTTTTAATTAGGCACAGGTAATAATTTTCCCATTATCGTGTTAAAACAGAAGTTTACACATCAGGGCAAAAGATTAATTTAAATGATGAATGTATTTTTCAGAGCGTGGTTTAAAAAAGTTTTAATTTTTAGGCTTTGTTAATGAAACAAGCAATTAGATCTCTCTAATGATTAATTAAAATATGTTTTCGTGTTTTCACAGAACCGCTCAAGCATTTTAGTAACAAAATATAGCTATCTATATTCGTCTCAATTAACGTTTTCGTTCTGGATTACGTTTTAGGTAAGTACCTACTAGGTAAATAATATTATATCCTTATTAATATATGAAATAAATATCTAATATCTATAGTATACATTATAGCAAGAATTAGGCATATAGTTTACATTTCCTAGCAAAACATCTTATAAAGTTTGCTATAAGTAATTATAAATCTAAAAGGGCTGATAGACGTACAAACTTTAAAACCGCGGTTTTAAAGTTCGCGTACTTACTCGGCTCGACGTCGGTGACACACGCAAGAGCTTGGTCAGTAGCTTCTCGCGTGTCACCGATATCGAATGTCTCTATGTCATCAACAGAGGGAATTTTATGTTATTCAGGAATTAAATATAGACATTTTTAATTTAATAACCAGCACTTATTTTTAAGTAAATAGCATTCTAACAAAATAAATGTTCAAAAATTGAAGGATATATTTTCGTTTTTACTATTATATTTTGAGGGTACTTTACAAAAAAAGAGCGTGTGCGCCGAGCCCACGCGTCAGGAGTGAAACTTCCTTGGCGTGATTCAAAGATACCTTCGCCAATATTCAATTATATTATATTCATTCATATTAATTATATTAAATTATTTTCATAAAACTAAAAGAAGAAGACGAAATTAATTGAACTTTTGCACTTAGTAACACCTATTATAGCTAGACAGGCTAGGCTCGCGGCTCGCGGCGGTGACAGACGTGCGAGCGAAGGCAGGCTACGAGTAAAATTTCAAACATGTTGGATCGTCAACGAACTTACTCGACGGTTTTTAAGTACGCGTACTTGGGGTGACACACGAGCGAAAAAGGTCGTCGAGCCACAAGTTCGCGTACTTACTCGTACGTCTGTCACCCCTTTAAGACCTCCATAAATAAAGGATTTGTACTAAATCAAATAAAATAAACAATTTTGATTACAATGGAATATGAAACAATGTGTTTCGAATTTGCTTTCGGAAACTTGGTTCTGTTTATTTAAGGACCATTCTATAATGTTTAACGAAGGTCAAAACAATAGTTATTGTTAATTTATTTACGAAGCTCTCTATAGGCATTCATTATTAAAGCCCCACTTGAATATTATATAAAATGTAAAACCTTCATTGTATCTTTGAATGTATGATTATTGCTAAACCGCGTATTACAATATTTAAACAATTAAATACTATACAAAATATAACTATATGTAAAATGTATGAATAGAAAACACTTAATTTATAAGAAAATTAAGTTTGTACCTACAGGGTAGGTTTTAAATATGTATTTTTAAATTTATAACATAAGGTAGTAACCTAAGTTAGTAACTTATTAAGATTTTTTACATCCTTATTTTTTATATTTTTTACCTTTGCCTCGCCGTTTCGCCTGCAGGTAAACCACGTCCAAAACTTTTCGTCCCCCTTTTTCAACCCTTTGTATTTTCAACATCTTTCATTAAAATTCCATCATTGTTTTAACACAGGAAAACAGACTTTCGCATTTAGAATACATACATAATACGTCGTATGGATGGGTAAATATTGGTATACTAAACATATATACAGTGTGGAAATTTTCGAAAGGGCCGTGGAGGGGAAGTACTTAAAATATTGAAGATAGCAGATAAAATACTGATTGATTCCCGGTTGAAGCAAGTGAATTTTCGAAAATCTTTAAATGCAGTTCTATTTCTTTTTAAAATAAAGGAATGTAAATATGCTATCTCCAGTATTTCAAGTACTTTCCTTCCAGGGCCCATCGAAAATTTCCACACTGTATATAGGCTAGGTAGTTACTTATTTTAACTTATTATAGGTATTTTATTTTGTTTCACAAATAATATAATAAAAGGTACGTTTGATCTTCAGGCTTAAAGTTACCAGGGGAATAGAATTCAATAGGAAGTTACGAAACCACAGGCAGGTCAGCTGAGAGTAATTTAATGGCGACTTATTGAGCCCTTGAAATATCGAATAAGAAATAAACAATGAATTCAATTTTAGAAGTCGAGCCCTTTGTTTCTGTATTGCTTCAGGGTAGTAATGTTTATTCCACTAGCGGTTTATTTATATTTATATTATATTTACATGTCCAAGAGCCTCCGGACAAGTGACCCTCAAAAGAACCCGTAACTTGAAATGATTTCCTTATTATAATGAAATGAATAATTCAAATATATTTCGTATATACGATGAAATCTCGGTCATTTTATATCAAATGAAAAAAGTTGAATACTGAAACCAACGAAACTTCGTTTTCTTTTGATTATATAAAACAAATACAATACTGACCAAATTCAACCTTTCAGTACCGTGTTTATTCACATAAACATAATATAAGTGAATGAAATGTTCGTTTTAATTACGTTTAAAATTCGTACACCATTTTAAAATGCGATGATGACAACAGTTCAAAGGTTTCTGGACATTCTGGGTTTATGTAATACTGGATGTCCATGTCTGTTTTGAACCTTATGATTTTCAGAGAATTAAGGTAACTTTTACAGGTATTTATTTTTTAATATCTACATGAAATAACTACTTACTATATAGAAAAAAATGTTAAAGATTTCCGAGATCTAAGTTTCTACATAGGGAATAGGTATGTCAATATATTTTGATCTTTCAGGCCCCCTAGGCCCTATAAGGCTCTAGCGAATAAAAAGTATCCAGTGACACAGCACTACAAAGAATAGTTATACTTTAACATAATTTTCATCAACTTCTATTAATAAATCTAATGAAAGAGAATAAAGATTTACCATCCTTAGGACCGCTACGAATAAAAATATAAAAAAAAAAAAACGATATTATGGATATTCTTAAAGTTTTTAAGTATATCGTATTGGCTCCCAGTTTTAGTAAAAACTTGGCAATTTTTGCAAAAAAATTCTGCCTGTGAGAAAGACTAAGGCCGCCTTTCCATCTGCAAGAATAATCTAGGTAATGATTAGGTATGTCGCGGACGCAGAGATAGACACAAAGAGTTTGAGCTGGATTATAATAATATCAAAAGGCGATAACTTAATTTTTTGCTGTCTAGACATCTGCCTACTAATCAATAGCCTTGTACCTAATCAAATTTCATAGAATTAAACAGAAATTTTACTGAATAAAGTTTGATACCCCACACTCTGCGTGTGAATTGTAAAGTTTTACATTAAACAATTAATATTAATTTGTCTCACCACCTCCTGACACCCCAATAACTTATTTTAAATTTTTCTCTAGAACGTTGGGCATAAAGTTGTTACCATGGTAACGGTTGCTAAGCAACCCTCAACAACTGTTCATTCGGGCGTTGTCTTTGCTCATAAGTAAAACCGAACGGTCGACGAATTTATTTTATGAATAAAATTAATTATACCTTAGAGAGGCTCATTTATTGATTATTTGCTGAGTTTTGTATAGTATATGTTTCATTGCATAATTTGCATGGCTTATAAATAAACTGTAGGAAAAGGCCTACGATAAATATTTTTATTATTGACTTACTTTGCGGGCTCTTAAAATTTCAAATATAATTTTTTAATTATATTAATTTCATAGCAAATACGCAAAATATATTCCTATAACATTTCTCGCAGGCGTCATTAAATTTAATTTACAAGATGGGAATAAGAAGCTTTTATATTGTATGTTATGCCACAACAACCATTATGTTATTCGAATAACATCGAGTTGTGCATAATTAAACCGCCGGGAGCGAGTAAGGACGTTCCCTGTTGCCCGGGTGAGGCTGTTGACACGATTTCTTAGAAAATATCCCCGTTTTCCTGGTAAATGTTACGAGCTATATACCTACTACTTGTAATTTGTGTGGTATTGTTCAAGTTAAATATGTATCTATCTTCTAACATATTTAGTGGTAATGATTTTCACTTTTATCAAGTTATAAAGTTAGTTACGTTCTACATTTTTTCGTAAAGAAAGCTGTTTCGATTATTATTTCAAAAAAATTGAAAGACGCTCCTATATGGGGATAACCAAATATGGGTTTTCATATCACGATGTTTTATATATCTCATTCTTTTTTCATTGTATGATGTAAAAAAGAATAAAAAAGATCTATTTTTAGGGTTCCGTACCTCAAAAGGAAAAAACGGAACCCTTATAGGATCACTTTGTTGTCCGTCTGTCCGTCCGTCCGTCCGTCCGTCCGTCTGTCAAGACACTTTTTCTTAGGAACGCGTGGAGGTATGAAGCTGAAATTTATATCAATTACTCAGGTCTACTGTCCCTTGAAGCTGTGAAAAAATCAAACTTCTAAGCCAACACAATCAAAAGATACAGCCGTTTATGCCGCAAATTTTCGACACTTGCAAGGGAATCAAAACCTACAGGGTGCTTCCCGTGAACTCAGAATCTTGAAATTTGGTACGAAGCAACGTCTTATAGCATAGATAAAGGAAAAATTACGAAAACCATAAATTTTTAGTTACATCACATAATATATTTTTTTTTAATAATTTTAAACTTACTACCCATTTCCTCATAAACGCGTAGAGGTATTAAATTGAAATTCATACCAAATACTCAGGTCTATAATACCTTTAAGCTGTAACAAAATCAAACTTCTATGTCAACGCAATCAAAAGAAACAGCAATTTAAGCTGCATATTTTGAAACTCGCAAGTACTCGCAAGGGAATCAAAACCTAAAGGGTACTTCCAGTCGACCTAGAATCTTGAAATTTGGCATGAAGCAACGTTTTATAGCACATATAAAGGAAAAATTCCGAAAACCTTAAATTTTTAGTTACATTACAAAATATATATTTATTTTTTAATAAATATAAACTTATTACTTTTTTCCTCATGAACGCGTAGAGTTATCAAGTTGAAATTCATATCAAATACTTAGATCTAATTGCCTTTGACCCGTGAAAAAAAAAATTGCAGGTTTGTACGGAACCCTCGGTGCGCGAGTCCGACTCGCACTTGGCCGGTTTTTTGGAGCTAAAGCCGGTTCAACGAATCAATATCTTGTTCATGGAGAGAGATAGCGCGACTCGAAAACGGATTGTTTTGATGAAACCTTAATATTTTATGTGAATGAAATAAAATAAATAAAAATATTGATAGCTCGGTATAATATTCGATATTTGTTTTTATTATTTGTTGACATCGTCCACGTTTAATTTAGATAATATGACCGTCCCAATTCCCTTCCTTTAGCTTGTTAGCATATTTCGGGTCCGTAAACTTTTAACATTTTTATTACATTAAAATACTGTTTTCAAAGGCAATAAAGAAGAAAATACATACTTAAATGTTGTAGAGAATAACTATATAATTTTTGAGTTTTATTTTTATCCTTATACTTAAGTAATTATTTAATAGCTTAAAACTACATTATCTATTACCTATATTAAATCCCTTTTTTTCATTCATCAGATTTTTGGGCCAATCAATCAAATAATTGTAACTGTATGTCTTAGAATTTAGATCATTAAGTAAAAGCCTTTCAGAAGTAAAAGAGTCTTGTCATCTGCGTAATGAGCTTTTTATAAAGATAATATAACGTAGTCCTGCATTTTATTACGTATTCAATGACTAGTGACTACACTTACCTATGCGTAATACCACGAGCTTCCAAATGCTGCATGCCCAATGCTACTTGTAATGCATAGTCTCTCATGATGCTACTGTCGAGGTGTAGTGCAGGCTCTGCGACGTAATGATGTTTGCTCATTACTTCTTGGTCGGAATCAATGTATAGTTTTGTGTCACCATTCTCTTCTAATGGCGGATCTGAGTCACTCAAATTTGTGTATTCGGCTGAAAATAAAAATTCCTTTAATATTTACAATATATATTACATTTAATATATTGTTAACAAGTAACTGCGTGGTCTCAAAACTTGACGCCTACTTTAATTAAGTTCTAGACTAATTTACATTTATAAATAAATCTAATTTTAACGGAGACTTAACTCTTTCCCGAGTGTTTGTTCACAATATTTATGTAGGCGTTTCATTTTATATTCCATTATAGTTTACTCACTTTATACAACAAGTTATTTTACTAAATATATTCATTAAAGTATAAATTTAGAACAAGAGACTATTTCTTACTTGTAACATCACAACAGCTATATTCTATAGGTACATTCTAACAGTGGCGGGGCAAGACCTAAATTTGATGTGGGCAAGACAGATTTCGCGAGGCCCTGTTCTATGGCGACCTGAAGACGGATTTTATAAAATAATAAAAACAATTAACACTGCCAAGTTTTTATTGCATACTTTGATTTGATTGGTTGTCTTCCTAGTCAAGAAAGTAAACAAATAAAACCAGGGATTCCCGGCACTCTGGTTGTTTTTTTTTTTTAATTTATTAAGGCATTGGAACTCTGGTCGGTCGGCGGCAAATGTTGCCAGACTAAGAAACCATGTTTCACAACAAAATTGATTTATATCTTTTTTAACCGACTTCAAAAAAAAGGAGGAGGTTATCAATTCGGCCGATATATTTTCTTTTTATGTATGTACTACTCCGAGGGTTCTGAACCGATTCTTTTTTTGTTTGATACGGAATGTTGTCGATTTGGTCCTATAAAAATTTTATTCAGATAGGCCCAACTTTGATTCACTTCCCGATAACCGATTGAGCTGAAATTTTGTATACCTACGTGTATAAATTGGATAGCGATTAAACATTATCATGACATAGAGCTGATTTGATGATGGAATCGGAGGGTGGCCATTTTATCGAGTTTGGGCTCGTTTGATTCGTGTTGAAAAATACACTAAAAAGTATTAAATAAAGTTTGGAAAATCCAAAAGTGCACGACTCATAATGCTCATTTAATTATGAAATATAAAAAATAAAAAAAAATATATATATAGATATACAGTCTTGTAGTTTTCGTTTTTTATTAATTGCAATTAAACGACACTGAATTAATTAATCATTCGCATTCAGTGACCTACAATCGTCGATTAGAATATTTAAAAAAAAAAATTAACTCAAATGATGGATTTTTTCACAAGTTATAGTGTTTTCAGGTTTCACACATGACGGACAGGAAAATTTTTTGACCTATTTCGGTGTTTTTTTCCAATTCTATTGAAGTAAATCAATTTTTAAAAAGTATGGGATTAATCTCCATTAAATTATCTCGACAATAGTATGCAAAATATCTTGATTCCGTGAACTAACAAGGCTATAATAATAAGAATAGCTGCAAAAATGAGGCGAAAAAAATTTTTCGATCGTAAAGCACTCTCTGATTCTTCGCATCATGAGTCGTGCAATAAAAATAACTACGTTAATAACAACCGACTTCAAAAACGAAAAAACAAAAAATTAAAAGATTTGATATTATTAATTACTACATATTATTCAGATGTGCTATTGCACGCCTCATATGCGAAGCGTTGAGGTGGGTACTACTGTCGCTTCGCGCAAAACATCTGATTTTTCAAACTTAAAATGTCTTTATGTATCATACATTGCACTTGTAAGATAATACATACACACACATATTAAGAAAAAACACTATTTTTAACATTCATGATATTTTTGATGTCATTTTTGTTATTTAAACTAGTTAAAAAACAGTTTAAAAAAGTTCTGTCTTGGACGTCCGTGTGTCTGTATGTGCGGATCCTTTTTCTTGTTAACACGATAGCGACCGAAATACTTTACTAATCGAGTCTTTTTTTTTCTCTTACGCTTGAGTATGCTCAGGAATAGAACCCTTTCATTTTTCAGGGTCTGATTCGATGTGGTTTAATTGTTATTAAATAAACAAAAAAAACTCGGATGTTTTTTTTTTTTTTTTTTGAAGTGAATTTTTATATTTTTATTGAAATTGATTCCAGAAGATTACTGGGAACTTTAAAAATTCATTTTGTTACTTTTATTAGTAGGTACGATCCTTATAAGTATTTTAGTGTATTCAACCAACTTAAAAAAGTGTGACTATTTTACAACAATTTGAATATGAATTGTATTATTGTATACAATATCGAAGCTTTTTAAGAAATGTATAAAATACTTTTTTAAGAATTATTATCATACATAATATTATGTTACCGGCAATATATTAAAACCGGCATTGTATGCAATTCTTAGTAAATGTATGTTATTCCGAGAAACAGTCGGAATGAAATAAATTAAATTCGTCACATTACCTACTTATATCTTTAAATCTGAACTTTTCCTAAGTAGCAAACACATTTGCAAATGTGGGTGGTTTTTGGGGTAGCTATTAACCAATATGAGGTCAAAACTAAAATCCAAGATGGCGCCGACGAAAATTTGAAATCTTTTCGTCATGGGTGTCATTTTCATGGTTTTTGGGGTAGCTATTAACGAATATGAGGTCAAAACTATAATCCAAGATGGCGCTGATGAAAATTTGACTTTTTTTCGTGATGGGTGTCATTTTCATGGTTTTTGGGGTAGCTATTAACGAATATGAGGTCAAAACTAAAATCCAAGATGGCGCCGACAAAAAATTTACATCTTTTCGTCATGGGTGTCATTTTCATGGTTTTTGGGGTAGCTATTAAACAATATGAGGTCAAAATTAAAATTCAAGATGGCGCCGACGAAAATTTTACACATTTTCGTCATGGGTGTCATTTTCATGGTTATTGGGGTAGCTATTAACCAATATGAGGTCAAAACTAAAATCCAAGATGGCGCCGACGAAAATTTTACATATTTTCGTCATGGGTGTCATTTTCATGGTTATTGGGGTATCTATTAACCAATATGAGGTCAAAACTAAAATTCAATATGGCGCCGACGAAAATTTTACATCTTTTCGACACGGGTGTCATTTTCATGGTTTTTGGGGTAGCTATTAACCAATATGAGGTCAAAACTAAAATCGAAGATGGCGCCGACGAAAATTTTACATCTTATTCTTCAATAGCTACCCCAAAAACCATGAAAATGACACCCATCACGAAAAAAAGTCAAATTTTCGTCAGCGCCATCTTGGGTTATAGTTTTGACCTCATATTCGTTAATAGCTACCCCAAAACCATGAAAATGTCACCCATGACGAAAAGATGTCAAATTTTTCGTCGGCGCCATCTTGGATTTTAGTTTTGACCTCATATTGGTTAATAGCTACCCCAAAAACCATGAAAATGACACCCATGACGAAAAGATGTACAATTTTCGTCGGCGCCATCTTGGATTTCAGTTTTGACCTCATATTCGTTAATAGCTACCCCAAAAACTATGAAAATGACACCCATCACGAAAAAAAGTCAAATTTTCGTCGACGCCATCTTGAATTGTTTTACCCCACCAATCTATTCAACAACCCATAAAAAAGAGGATCTCAGGCAAGGTAATTTTTAAAACATAATTTTAAATTACAAATAATTGGAATATGAAACTTATACAGTTTACTCTTTTATAGTATCAAATATTTCAAATCACGAAAAAGACAGTGCACGCACAATAATCTTTTTTATTTCGTTTTTATTTTTGGCACGAGGAGCGCCGAGCGATACACCCGTCCTTCCAAGAGCGCTTCTGAGCGTGGTCTGACGAACCGCGAGAACAAAATGTATGAAGAAATCGACAAGTATTTTTAATTTAGCTCATAATTGAAATAAAATTTTGATTTAGATTCATAAAAATTACACCATATATAAAGGACTATAATAATTATTATATCCCTCAATAGTTAAGAAGATAGATTAGGCTCTTAATTTTCCTAAAATTGTACCGTTTTAGACCCCATTTTTTTTCATTTTATGCGTTTATTGTGATGGGAAAAACTTATTTCAGCGACAATTTTGTATGACGTCGTACAATTTTTATAAGATGAACGTAGAGCTGAATATATTATCTTTAAATTAAGATATTACTATGTTCTCACGTGTAATTGCTTTAAGTTAAAATGGTACCGTAAAACAGCGTGTTTTTGTAAAAATACGTAATAGCGTCCTTAATCAAGTTTTCACTTCTGCCGGCACTCCCGGAGTGCAACCCGTCTTTTTTGATGTGAAACATCTATAGGCTCACTTGTAAACCGAATTGTTGACGTGGCGACGCTTGCCATTGCTTGGGTCGCCACGCTATACACATCTATAGGCTCACTTGTAAACCGAACGATGTTTCACATCTGCCAGGCGTCCCATGACGGCTCACATTTTTTTTTGTAAGAAATACTATTTTTGTGCTTGAAAACCTGCGTCGAATGCCGTCAAGCGCGTCAAAATCGAACTATGCGTTCCAAAGATATAGCGGTTCCAAAATTTCCTAAATAACCTTTTCTTTGAATAAGTGAATAAGTCTCAGAGGTCTCAGATTTCATCAACTTGACCGAAACTACTGATTGTCAGATTTTTGTCGAGAATGTCTGGCTATCGGAGTATATTACTTATTTTACCAACTTACCGGAAGTAATTTATCGGATAATTAACCAAAGTAGTAGTTCTCAACAATAGCATTTAGCGGATTTCTAACAAATTAACTTGTTTGAAAACAACCAGTGCAAATTAGACAAAATAAATTTATTGACTCATAAAAAAACGATTTTCGATTTAATTATTAAGAAATTTGATTTGACTTAAAAAACCCATGAGCGTCGAAAAATAATCAATGAATCAAACAAATGTCAAGAACTGCGTTTTTATGATAATGAAATTATTTTGCACGCCTCATAATTTTTTTTTTTTCAAATTTTTGCACGTCTCATAATTTAGTTTTACACGCCTTATAAATATAGTAGAGAATAAAAATTACATTTATTTATTGAACTTTTGCACGCCTCATAAGCGAAGCGTTGAGGTGGGTACTACTGTCACTTCGCGCAAAACATCTGATTTTTCAAACTTAAAATGTCTTTATGTATCATACATTGCACTTGTAAGATAATACATACACAAAAAACACTATTTTTAACATTCATGATATTTTTGATGTCATTTTTGTTATTTAAACTAGTTAAAAAACAGTTTAAAAAAGTTCTGTCTTGGACGTCCGTGTGTCTGTATGTGCGGATCCTTTTTCTTGTTAACACGATAGCGACCGAAATACTTTACTAATCGAGTCTTTTTTTTTCTCTTACGCTTGAGTATGCTCAGGAATAGAACCCTTTCATTTTTCAGGGTCTGATTCGATGTGGTTTAATTGTTATTAAATAAACAAAAATAATAATTAATAAATAATTATTTAAAAAAAATTATGAGGCGTGCACTTTTGGATTTTCCAATTTATTAAATAGGTTTGAAGTCGGTGCCAAGCACTAAGCACTTAGTATTAAGCCCGTGTACCGACATCAAACCTTTTTAGTTTTTAGTAAATAGCACATCTAAAATAGTTTGGAAAATCCAAAAGTGCACGCCTCATAATTTTTTTTTAATAATTATTTATTAATTATTATTTTTGTTTATTTAATAACAATTAAACCACATCGAATCAGACCCTGAAAAATGAAAGGGTTCTATTCCTGAGCATACTCAAGCGTAAGAGAAAAAAAAAGACTCGATTAGTAAAGTATTTCGGTCGCTATCGTGTTAACAAGAAAATCCTCCGCACATACAGACACACGGACGTCCAAGACAGAACTTTTTTAAACTGTTTTTTAACTAGTTTAAATAACAAAAATGACATCAAAAATATCATGAATGTTAAAAATAGTGTTTTTTCTTAATATGTGTGTGTATGTATTATCTTACAAGTGCAATGTATGATACATAAAGACATTTTAAGTTTGAAAAATCAGATGTTTTGCGCGAAGTGACAGTAGTACCCACCTCAACGCTTCGCTTATGAGGCGTGCAAAAATAATATGTAGTAATTAATAATATCAAATCTTTTTTATTTTTTGCTTTTCCGTTTTTGAAGTCGGTTGTTTTTAACGTAGTTATTTTTATTTTATTTTATTCTCGCTTTAAAAAATTTTGAGGCGCGAGGCCCCTTGTACCGCGAGGCCGTAGGCGGTGGCCCACGTCGCCCACGCCTTACGCCGCCTCTGCATTCTAAATCTTACTAATATGTACTAAAAACTCACTATCTGCCTCAGACGGTCGGCCGTTTACATTGCAATCTGACTTAATGCTATTCTTCTGCAGGTCTATATTCCGTCTGCCTCTAGCTGATCGAAGCAGTGTCAAGAGGTCTCCCCTGGGAGCGTGTTCCAGTAATGCTATTAAGGGAGCTCGTCGGGTACAACATGCTACCAGACGAATCACGTGTTTGTGTTCACCAACGTGTTTCAGCATGGCTATTTCACGGAGGAAGTCTTGCATCTCTTCGCCGGTTGCGTTATCTAGAAATGTAAATGGATTAGTAGATGGAACGGGAGCTTTTACTTACATGGTGTAGTAGATTATAATCTATCTGTAACAACACACACACGTAAATCCAGTAGTATTTAGGTGAAAGAGTAATGAACACTAGTAAGAAACATCTTATATACCTATATGTAATTATTACATATAGGACGTAAAGGCTACTCTATATTCGTGACGTGT
Organism: Colias behrii; assembly: GCA_029959065.1. Lineage (NCBI taxonomy): Eukaryota > Metazoa > Arthropoda > Insecta > Lepidoptera > Pieridae > Colias > Colias behrii. Next base: position 6,804,437 of record JARWMC010000013.1, read on the forward strand.
AAGTGCAGTGCGAAAAAAACAAGAATCATTTCCAATATTTTATGTTTACTATAAAACTAAAATGCCTTTATGTTATTGTAGGCTAATCTATTTGCGTACCAAATTTCAACAAAATTGGTATTGTAGCTTTAGGGTGAAAGAACAACAAACATCTTGACAAGCGGTAATCATCTACATGAAAAAGAATAGATTTAAGAAAAACACCAGTTTTTCTTAAATACCAAGGTACGTTTAAAAATTAAAATACTTAACAAAATATAAAAAAAACTTATAAGTCTTTTGGGTAAAATAGAAATGAATACTATAAAAACATTATTTAGTTACGAATTAAAAAAAATCGTAAAAGCATACTATGCACGGCATTTTGAACAATAGGTATCTGTAGAGTTTTCTTTATTAAAAGCTCTCTTATTAACATTGTTCGTCTTTCTTTTGAATGAGTAATTTTGATCAATTGACAACCAGAATCAATTATATAAAATATGGATATTCTTATTTATGTTATATTTTGAAAAATGGTTCATTTTACAATTGTTATGTTTGATCGATCAAAATTTTTAGAAAAGGTAAAGTACAGTAGTCGAAACTGATATCAAAAAATTATGAACAGTGAAAGGAAACACACATTTTAACAACAATCAAGCTCTAACAGTTGAATACTCATCAATACTTTCATTTCCTATTTTATGTAAGCTAATTGCTAGCGTAAATTCATTAGGCGGTTTGCTTTTAGTCCGTTTTCTTATGGGCATGCTTGTATGGAAAGGTATACATTTTTGAGTAAAGCAATGCCATTTGGTACAAATGTTGTACTCGTCCACCTAAGCCCAAATCGCCCGGTAGCCAGTCTTTACTCCCCGGCAGAAGGGAGGGAGGGGGGGATTATAGAACAGAGCGCCCGGCGCTCCGAAAAAAAATTCTGGCGGAGCCATTTGGACCTTTGAGTCGATTTTGGTATCGTTATCAGGTAACTAGATGATGCCTGATTCATTCCCCATACCAGTTTTTTAGGGTTCCATAGCAAAATATGTCACAATCCTTAAAATAATGAACTTTTGGTAGCGGCAAAATCCAAACAAACCAGTATATTTTTATATTTTTGTATTAAACCTGGTTTATAAAAAAATACTGTCTGAAAGGCCATTTAATGCAGATTATAAAAACATTAACATGTAACATATATTTTACCATTTTCAATGTAAAATAAATTAAAGAAAGTACAGGAACGTTCGTCAGCGCAGCGTAGGGGACAGCTAATAGACCCGAAAAATAAGCAATACTAACAAACAAAAACCAGCCAAGTGCGAGTCTGACTCGCTAATCGAGTGTTTCGTACTTATTTGTCCCATACCATGTTAACTTGTCTGGTAGAACCTGGTTAACTGACACACAACACTTTCGTCTTTATAATATTAGTGTGATTTTTAATCATCTTTAAATTATAAAAGAAGTCAGGTAACATTGTTAAAAATAAAGATATATAATAATAGAACGTTTTTGTATTAATAATAATGACAACCACCTCCACAATTACATAATTCGGTACATTTGAGCTGGCGTATAAAACACTTCAATCTGGAACTGCAAGATTTCACGTACCAACATTTTATCAATTCAAAGATTCTCCTTTCTTTTTATTTCAGATGGGCAAGGAATATTTTGATTTTTTGTAGGCCCCCAAATATATACAGCCTGTAAAACTGCCCTTAAGGTGTGTTGTTGAAGGGCAGCTTCTGTGGGAGGCAAATTTTCGATCTGCCTGTCCGTTTTTGTTAAAAATTTATTTGCGACCCTCATTTACTGTCACAGCGGGGTATAATGTGAAAAACAAACATGTACTTATAAAGTTCTGGATAAGAGTATCTTTCAAATATCGTGACCGTCCTTACCTATCATGCATTGTAATCACAAACTTTTCAATTTCAATTTCTGTATATTTGCCACTGTAAAGTGCTTCAAATCCTCGTGTGACATTCGGATATGCCATCCATACCTCAAATGCATGTGTACCTATAGTTCTTTAAGACCTTCTAGCTTTAGAACACATGATATTCTGTACTAGCCACATCTTAGCTAGCTAGCTAGCAATACTTAAGAAATGGATTTTTTTTATCAGGTCCACAAAGAACACACGTTTTGCCCTTATTCCATTCTTTTACCAGATGTCACACAAACTCATCTTTGCGGCATGAAACTGCATTTGAGGCATGGAAGGCATATCCTGAAGCCACACGAGGGTTTGAAGCGCTTTACAGTGGCAAATATGCAGACAGTGAAATTGAAAAGTTTGTGATGCATGATAGGTAAGAACGGTCACGATATTTTAAAGATACTCTTATCCAGAACTTTATAAGTACATGTTTGTTTTTCACATTATACCCCGCTGTGACAGTAAATGAGGGTCGCAAATAAATTTTTAACAAAAACGGACAGGCAGATCGAAAATTTGCCTCCCACAGAAGCTGCCCTTCAACAACACACCTTAAGGGCAGTTTTACAGGCTGTATATATTTTGGGGCCTACAAAAAATCAAAATATTCCTTGCCCATCTGAAATAAAAAGAAAAGAGAATCTTTGAATTGATAAGATGTTGGTACGTGAAATCTTGCAGTTCCAGATTGAAGTGTTTTATACGCCAGCTCAAATGTACCGAATTATGTAATTGTGGAGGTGGTTGTCATTATTATTAATACAAAAACGTTCTATTATTATATATCTTTATTTTTAACAATGTTACCTGACTTCGTTTATAATTTAAAGATGATTAAAAATCACACTAATATTATAAAGACGAAAGTGTTGTGTGTCAGTTAACCAGGTTCTACCAGACAAGTTAACATGGTATGGGACAAATAAGTACGAAACACTCGATTAGCGAGTCAGACTCGCACTTGGCTGGTTTTTGTTTGTTAGTATTGCTTATTTTTCGGGTCTATTAGCTGTCCCCTACGCTGCGCTGACGAACGTTCCTGTACTTTCTATAATTTATTTTACATTGAAAATGGTAAAATATATGTTACATGTTAATGTTTTTATAATCTGCATTAAATGGCCTTTCAGACAGTATTTTTTTATAAACCAGGTTTAATACAAAAATATAAAAATATACTGGTTTGTTTGGATTTTGCCGCTACCAAAAGTTCATTATTTTAAGGATTGTGACATATTTTGCTATGGAACCCTAAAAAATTGGTATGGGGAATGAATCAGGCATCATCTAGTTACCTGATAACGATACCAAACTCGACTCAAAGGTCCAAATGGCTCCGCCAGAATTTTTTTTCGGAGCGCCGGGCGCTCTGTTCTATAACCCCCCCTCCCTCCCTTCTGCCGGGGAGTAAAGACTGGCTACCGGGCGATTTGGGCTTAGGTGGACGAGTACAACATTTGTACCAAATGGCATTGCTTTACTCAAAAATGTATACCTTTTCCCATAAGAAAACGGACTATTTTGTGTTGTGAACGACAGAACAATCAATCTTTCTATATGCAAATGCGACAAGTAAATGAATTGTGTATGGGTTCAAAAACTGACTTAGAGCACTGGAAATGACCTCGTTTTTCATCATACTAATACATATTATAAATGCGAAAGTTTGTGAATATGGATGTTTGTTACTCTTTTATACAAAAACTGCTGAACCGATTTTCATGAAATTTGGCACACACATAGCGGGTAACTTTGATTACACAGGATAGTTTTTATCCCGGAAATCCCACAGGATCGGGAACTATGCGGATTTTTCTTTGCCATAGTGGGCGAATTAGTTAGTTTCACAATTAAATTATTATTCTGTGCTTTTGATGCTGAAATAAGACAGCAAAGTTTTATTTAATCATCCAAGTTAGACATTCAAAGATTTGAATTGATGCGATTATTAAGCCCTTTAAACTTATCTGTAAGAACTTGTAAAGGTCTGAGTACAATGTCAAGAGGGTCAAAAGGCAATAAAATTGTTATCTGATTGACAGATTAGTCAATCCCATGTGAGGTCGATAAGATTAGAATTACATGTAAGTTCACATCATTCGTATTTCAATACTATTTTAATGGTTTGTACAAGGTTGCTCACAAGGTATTTAATTCTTTCATAAGCGTTCCCTTAAAGCAGTTGTGTATATAATAGGGGCCATTACTGTATGTACCATGAATGACTTAGTTTTTCGCACGTAGTATTAATAATGGTATGTTTTACAAAACGTATATCGTTATAACAAAGCTTACAATGACATAGATATCACACATGTTCGTGTATTACATGTAATTTTAAACATTATTTTATTGATTAACTATGCAACAGGCCATTGGATATTTATTTTTTAAATAGTTTGACCTATTGTAAGATGTTTGGGAAAATAATTGCAAAAATACTATAGGAGGAGATGTAAGTCTAAAAATTTCAACAATCTCTTTGGATGACATAGAATTCATAGATTATAACGTTCAAGCGTTGTCACATTCAGTACTTATACATCTACGACGTTAGATACAATGTTTTATGCAATAACTGATATTATCAAATCGAGAACTTGCTCCTGAACATGGGAACTGAATTGAATTTTTAAGAAGCGACATGTGTACGTAACAACGTGGTACATGTTTGATTTTTATTGTTTCACATGTAAAAAGTTCCTCATTATTCCGGAAATATCAGCTTTTTACTGTATAATTATCTTCAAAATTAAAAACGAGTGTTCCGTAATATATACAGTTGGGAGATATATCTACTTTTTTAATAATAGGAAGTAGAGAAGCTACCTATAATGCACAATAATTTGCAAAAAGCATTTGATTAATTCCGACTCATCTAGATATACAAAATAGCACTTATTCAAACAGAAGAAAAAATATGGTAGGATGTCTGTCAAAAACATTATGCCTACGTATTTTAGTTGATACTTTTACCTGTAAGCATTTTAGCAGCGACAGTGATGGTCTCCCCTCCAGGCATATCCAGGTGGGCAACATGGACCCTGCCGAAAGCTCCACTTCCTATTAGAGCCCCCAGATGCACTCGTGTTCTGCTGACCTCCCACTCGTCGCTGTCATCCCCTGGCTAAGAAAGACAAAAAAAAGTATTTTTTTTGTAATATTTCGTTTCCAATTTTTACAAAATACATGTATGAAGTAGTAGTAGGGTCCTCCTAGTAGTTTAAGACCATTTCAAAATTATACATAGTCTAATTCAATTAAACTGCAGATTTTGCGCCCGCGCAGGCTTTACTCGCGTGCACTCTCTCTCTACATTACATTATCGTTAAATAGCCATAGCTGATATTTTTCTTACATTTCTTTCATCTCAATTATATTTTCAAGCCAATGCCCTTTTCTAAGGTTTACCGTTTACGCTTCATTAAAAGCGGTGTGTATTTATATTAGTTGTTCGTATTTAATAGATGCATTCAAATAAAATTTGTAACAAAACTTAAATAATAAACGGTAAGTAAATAATGATCTACAGAATAATACAACAACAAAATAAGGTTAAACAATAAAGGTGTTCCCTAAGGAATCCTACACATCACATATGCGACGAAACCCTTCACTTTTGTCGTGAGCTTTTGTTTATCTAATTACATATTTTCAGTTAGTTCTGTTTCTACCGCAAAAACTTTTTCATTTAGCTTGTAAAAAAAGTTATCTTACTGTTAAAATTCCTTGCTAGTAAGAACTCCTGTTACTCTAGTAACAAGTCTTGCCGGTATATTGGTGAATTCTAAAATATTTACCTCAAACTCCTTATGAACGTAAAGTGGACTTTCCTCCATCTGGCCCCTTGTGACGCTTCCCTCGTTTCTATAACAATAAGCCAGAATAAGCTTTGATAAGTTCACTAAAAATTGAAAGACGCAAATCCTGTTATATTTAATACATTAATGTCAGAAAGAGGAGATATTTCAGGATATATATAGACATATTTCCTTTTGTAGCCTCCGATTTCCAAATCAAATGAAATCACTGTACGGAATTTGGTTACAAAGGCTTTTTGCATTCATTTATGTCACTTTATGTATTACTCAAATTCTACCTTATCGGTGTGTTACAATTTCTTAAATGTAATCGTATAATCTATATTACATACAAAAAAGTGCATAACTAAAGGTATATGCTTTCGTAATTCTTACTAAATTTGCGATTTTTAATTTATTAAGTATCTAACTAAAGTCTAAACTTTATCTACAATACAAGTCAAAATATGTAAATGTAATTCATTTAAAATAGCGTTTGATGAAGTCATGTGTGTTCTGTGTATGTATCAACAATACATAGTATAAAACAAAGTCGCTTTCTCTGTCCCTATTTCCCTATGTCCCTTTGTACGCTTAAATCTTTAAAACTACGCAACGGATTTTGATGCGACTTTTTTTAATAGATAGAGTGATTCAAAAGGAAGGTATATTTATTTATTTATTTATTTATTTAGAATTTCCAACAGAGGATACAGATTACATTTGTTACATCTAATTTAAGTACATGATCTTCTGCACCTTTAATTATAGGAAATTACAGCATTCAAAATAATTATTACAATTATTACAATTCGTCAATCTATTAAAAAATATTAGTTAAAAAAAATTAAATAAATTTAATAACATTAATTATATAGGTATACCAAGAAAAGTATCACAATAAATTACAAATTTAAAATTACAATTATATTCGTCAAATTATTAAAAATATTATATAATCAAAATTTAATGAGCACTTAATTATACATACATAATAAATAAATAAATAAATATAAATAAAAAATTTACAAAATTTACTCAATTACAATTATATTAATATTTATTAAAATTTATCACTACAAAAAAATTATACAGGTTGGTTACATTTAATAAAGGAAAAATAGGTAGAAACTAGAAACTTTTATCATTGGCTAAATTGCAGGATTAACGATTTAAAACGTGTAAGAGATTGACTGAAGATGTCTATGTCTTGAGAGATACCAGTGAGCTTGTTGTACTCATGGGTGAGTCTGACTATCGGTGAGTTTTTACCAAGGTTTGTCCGATAAGAGGGGGCACTAAAAAGGCAACGAGGTTGACGAGGAACTCTAGATGGTACATTAATATTAAATCTGGTTAGTAACGCTGGACAATCGAAACCATTATTAAACACTTTATACAAAAACAGAAGATCAGATATAGTGCGACGCGATTCAAGAGATCTCATATTGAAATATTTAAGTCTGTCTTCGTAGCGAGTCACTGATTTCATGATACCAGCTCGGTAAGCCAGCTGGCGAACAAGTCTCCTTTGAATTCCTTCGATTCTTTTTCTGTGAGTCTGGTAAAAGGGGTTCCAGACGGTACTGCAATATTCCAAGCGGCTACGTACGAAGGTGTTATAGACTAGAGTAATAGCGTGGTAGACCAGTTCTTAAATTCTTTTGAGCTGCGCAAAATAAAGCCAAGTGAGCGGTATAATGAAATCATAATGCTCTGTAAAACGTAACTGAGAATCTAAGTTTACTCCTAAGTCACGAATCGTTGAGAGTTCTTTTAAAAAATTACCATTAATATGATATTTAGATATGATTTTATGACGAGTTCGAGAAAAAGATATTTGATAGCATTTACCGCAGTTTAGGTACATTTTATTGGTTTCGCACCAGTCAGTCAGTCTGTTTAGGTCAGTTTGCAATAAATCAGAGTCAGTAGGATTATTTATTTGGCGAATCAATTTTAAATCGTCAGCAAATAAAAAAGGGGTACTATGTTTGAAAATTCCAGGTAAATCGTTTCTAAAAATGTTGAAAAATAATGGGCCGAGCGTCGAACCTTGAGGAACTCCTGATGTGGCTGAAAAATATTCAGACTGAGCACCATCTAGGACCACCGACGATTTTCTATCATTTAAATAAGATGTACACCAATTCAAGAGGTTTCCAGTGATGCCTGAATGTTTGAGCTTGTCAGTCAGTACACTGTGGCTGACTTTATCAAAGGCCTTAGAAAAGTCAGTATAGATGGCGTCAATCTGATGACCACGGTCCACAATTTCTGACACATCAGTTATAAAGGCCACCAAGTTAGTGTTCGTGGATCTTTTATTAACAAATCCATGCTGATGAATAGATAGAGTATTTTTGACAGTAGCATATAAACGGCTGTATATAAGGGATTCGAAGACTTTAGACATAGTAGAGAGTATATAAATAATATATAATTTATTAGGTTTTAGACAAAGTGGGCGAAGCCGCGGGCGGTAAGCTAGTGTGAAAATAAAAAATAATTAAAAATATTCCACTCCTTAACCACAACTCTCTCGATTGCAATCGACACGTTTCAATCCGGGACAAACGTGAAGCCGTAAACAGAAGTGATAAAATTATAGGATACTTATCTCGATCATATATTGCTCAATTGTAACTACTGACTAGCTAGTCAGCTGGTCACGCATGGTGTTTTGCGAAATAGTAAAGACGGGTAGCTTTCGCACAAATGTTGTGGTAACTACGTAAATATCTACATACTACATATTATGATTTTCGAATGTGTCTTTTTTCATGTGATGTTCTATATTGTTACTTTTTTACAAAGGTTTTGTACAAAGTGTCACTTTTCTTATTTGTAAATAAAAGTTCATAAATGTATATTTTTTTGACGTGACAACGTCTTATAATTCGATAGAGCCGGCTGCATGCACGAAAAAACATGACTCATGCGGCGTTACCTCGCTCTGAGGCGTTCCATAGGCTTGAAGTGCAAGCGAGAGCGCGGAACGAGCGACAAAGAAGCACAATCGGACGTTGTCACGTTCAACTATCGTCAGTAAACCGACTTCGCAGACAAACAATTTTTTTATTTAGACTTAGACCTTAGGGCTTAGACCATACCTAATGGTATGGTCGGCTGCCTCCTTGGTACATTGGTTGACGCGTGAGTCCGAGAGGTCCGAGAGGTCCTGGGTTCGATTTCCGGTGGAGACGAAAAAAAAATGTCTCGGTCTGGTAGGACACAGAAGGCTGATCACCTCTTGACCCTAACGAAAATCGATCAGTGAAACAAAACATTATATTTGTTTAAAATATCGTATAAGATTTAAAATTAAATAACAGAAGAAATTCCATGTAAACTTTCACTTTTACATCGTTTTACCTATTAATGGAATCAAATTATGTATTTATTATAAGTGACCAATGCTATTTTTATACATCCGGAAATTTAATTGATGATTTTTTTAGAAATTCCTTCTAATAATAGCATATTATAGCTCAGGAAGAGCAGCTAGGTATAAATATAAAATAAGTATATAGCCTGTTACTTATTAATTTATCTTATTTATTGAAGATACCTTACAGTTAATATTACAGTTATTGATATTTAACAATGTGGGTATCTACCTAAATACGCTAATACTATGTCACATTGTCATTTATTATTACTACTAGTATAGTATTATATTATCTGTGGTACTACTTTTCTTTTAAAAACAATCGTACTCTAAAATTCGAAGTTGAATATTTAAGTATCGCAAAAATCACACCATAAAGATGTCATAGGTCACATTGTGCGACCCTAATGACGTAATATTTTACGTAAACCGTGATTTACCCACTAGCCGTTCACACGGATGAACAATTTTAATAAAATTCACCTCAATTAGTTACTCGAAAATAAACCTTAATTTCATAGAAATACGGTCTCTACAATTCTTAGAACTGAAAGCTTATTTTGGTCACTTTCATATCATACACTCATTATCGTGGGAAATTGGACTTTACTTGATTGAATTAAAGTTATAATTAAAGAAGTACTAAAGCAATTGTGTGCTCGTAAACTACTTTTAATTTGACTGCTTGGAAGAGCCACACAGCTTGAATAAATTAATTTGTGATCTGAAAAGACTAATTCGTTTTTACATTTTAAATAATTTTATTTGAGATTTTAATTACTTTTGTATTGAAGGACAAGAGTAATATCGCAGTTAAAAATAAAAATTAAAAATTTTCTTTAAAAGACTATAACTAAATCGTTTATGTGAAAGTCATAATATATAGCAAAGCTGGTAATTATAAAAAAAAATATTTGTTCAAAATAGAGGTCCACATTTTTGTAAGTAATTGCTCATTATTTATCTTTTTATTATGCTAATTCGCATATATCTTGAAATAATTAAAACAAACATACTCATGGCCGGCATGTCTCAACCAGGCAACGATTAGCCAATTAACTTTCCTGGAACAACATTTCACAGCTAAGATGATTTATTAATCAAGTCGTAGAGAATTTTTTCTTCTAACTGTATAAGTATAATTGGCCAACTAAATGCAGTCCTGTCTATAATCAGAATCATCAATTTAGACCATAATTAACATAGGTAATCTTCGGCCCAATAAAGGTAATATAAGTTCAAGACTTTCAAGTATTACGAATGCAATGGACATAAGTATGACCAAATACGGTATAAATATCTAGATCGGTACCATTTACTTGCCCTTTGACTTGACGCATCGCTATTTATCGAAAACAACCTTAGTGAAACGACTGTGCGAAATATAAAAGTATTACAACATCGTACCTTAATCTATAAGTACTAATACATAATAAACCTGAAGAGTTTGTTAGTTTGTTTGGTCCGATTTATAAAATTCCTTCAGTACCTATTATACGCTGTATATTATCACGCTAAGACAAATAGGGGCTGAGCAATGCGGGTAGAACCGCCGGACACAACTAGTATGTTATACCGTATACGGTATACCGTAGATTACTTCTAGTCTGTGGTTATACTATTTAAGACGAATTCTCTAATCATGTTAGGATTATTTGATTTATCGTAAATTTATTTTTTCGTATAGTTATGTCTCATTTCTTATACATAATTATAAAATTATTTTATCTCAATAATTTATAACAATAAACCACAGAGTTAAGCTGCTTGTACGTTCGTGGCTTGTTCACAAGAACTTTACGTTACATTAAATTAATTAGTATGTTCATTATCAAACAAAATTGGTCTGAAAAACTTTGGAAGTAAGCATATAAAAGCTGTATCGGTTTATGTGGAAAATTATTAACGACGACTCTGTATAAATTTTGATAAATCTATACTTCCATTACTTCGTATAAATGTTTTACTGATGCATTAATATCTTTCAAATACGGCAACACATCTTCGGACACGTCTGTAGATGCCTATGGGCTGTGGAATTGCTTACCATCAGGCGATCCACATGCTCGTTTGCCTTCTTTCATATTAAAAAAAAAAAATAAAATACATTGGTGCAATTTGGAAATGCACTGAATAATGGATTGAATACTCTTTCAGCTTTCTGCCCGCGGATTTGCCCGCGTTTTCAAAGAAAACCCACGTAGTTACCGTTCTCGTGGGATTTCCGGGATAAAACCTATCCTATGTGTTAATTCAAGTTATCCTCTATATGTGTGCTAAATTTCGGTATAATAGGTTCAGTAGTATTTGCATGAAAGAGTAACAAACATACACACCTACAAATACACATACATCCATCCACACAAACTTTCGCATTTATAATATTACTAGAAGGTTAATTTCATACAAGTAAGAATTATTTACTATGCCTGTATTGATATTCGTATACTGTATACCTGTGATATACATTATAGTAGGGGAGCCCAAGAGGGGATTTTGGGATTTACTCGAGCGCGTCAGATTACTATAAGGGACGGTACCTTAGCTATTCATTAGTACCTCTAGTCAATATGAGCAGTTATGGTTGGTGGGTGCGCTCAGGGGCCCCGCTGGAAAATTTGAATAATCCATAATTCCCTAAGGTTGAGCTCGAATCGTCAGATTAGCGAAATGGGGACTTCTTATATTGTAATTAACCCCCCCCCATATATTAATCTGACGCGCTCGAATAATATTACTTTAATTTTTTACCCTTTCTTCATAGCGATTAAATCGCCACTTAAATCGTCAGATTAACGTATACTTTTTTTCAGTGACGTCCTGGAGCATGCAAAATATCAATATCTAACGCGCTTGAGTATTTCCAAGCCAATTATTTTCTTTTTTAAATTAAAAAAAATCAAAAAACCCTTCCCCACCGCTAAAAGTGAAAACATTATAGGACCTTTTTTTCTCGCTATGGTCTAATCTACCAATTCTAATAGGTTCCCGTGACGCTCGAGTAAATCCACATTTAGCATCCTGGGCTCCCCTACTATTACATTGTGTTCATAACTTCAGCAAACAATTTTCATACTCAATTTCTCTGTCTGACCTCAAACTTAAGCTTATTATGAGTTTTTCAGTAAACTTTTACAAGTACATACTTTGTATTTCCGAGAAAGGTATGTTTTCTTATACATATTATTATTTGTAATAACCGATGAGAAGCTATTTTAAAGACAAGTTTTAATAACTTTCTTATTATTCAAATATTCATTTGATTTTGGGCAACTTTTAATGTTTTATTTTTGAAAATTAACTCGTTATAATGCTTGAGTAAATTTCGTAACCAATATTAACTTTTCATATAACTTTTGATTTAATAACTTTTATACATAAATGATTTTAAATGAAATTTAATTTCAAACATTGATTAACTTATATCGAAACCAAATATGTATTTGAAGTTGTTTGAATAAATGTTAGTTTTGCTCGTTTGGATTCGTTATTACGTATACGGTCAAATGAATTCTATAATTGAGATTTAATTAAAAAGTAAGTTGTGGTAAATGCATCAATTCAGATGTTTTAGTTTTGAATATATGTGTTAAATATGTAATTTATAAAATTTAAATAAAAAACCTCATTCGAAATAAAATATATCACGATTTTTATAAGAAAATATTTTGTGATTACATATTAAGAATCTAAAATAACTGTAATAAATTCATTGTCCGTTAGAGCTTAGGGTAAAGTAAAAGTAGGCAATACGAGATTTTCATTCTATCATACTTTCCCAGTTTTTAAAATATTAAAAAAAATATAGTGTTGCCATATAAATATTAGGTAATTTACATAACGATTTGCTAGAATCTAACGTAAACGTTACATCAGTTGAATAATTTGGATAATACTTGATTGCGAACTGGATGGCATGCATAAAATGTCTGGCAACATTTCATTTATATTAAAAAGAAAACTAGCTACTGACCTCGATTCTCTCTGGTTTTATAAAGAAAAAAATAGGTCGCACCATAAACGTAGCCCATACGTAATCGGAGCTTCCCGTCGAAGCCTACGTAACATGCAGCTTACATCGGTAATTAACCAATGTTTATTATTTGTTTATTTATGTGATTATCATGATCACTTATTACATTACATAATTGAAAATTTAACGATTCGAATATGAATAATTAAGTTTATTTGCCTAATGTACGTAAATATTAACAACTATTATATCTATGTATTTTATACTACCTTATTCAACAACACAATGAAAACATTGGATTTACATAAATGTAGAGCTATTGTATCATAAAGTTATTTTATACTTACAATAAAACGTTACATTTCAAATATCATATATTCAAAACTCCTAAAGAATATAAAACAAAAATATATCCATATAATATGAAAATCCATTCTATGGTTTGATATCATGTCGATACTTCTTTATAAGTAAACTTTGCATCTCATTAAATTGAGCATTATATTGAGTCCACTCAAATTTTGCAAGAATTTTTCTAAATACATTAAAAAAAAACCCACGTCCGAACTCAAACATAATGTTATCGTGAAGTTTTTTTCCTTGCGCTAAGTTTGTAACAAAGTTAAAAGAAAAATAAACTCATTTAGCAGAAACTTTTATATTGAATGTTCAAATATTAGTCTTCGTCTCTCCTCTGTGAATATTTCATTTACGATTAGATAAGTACTTGCGAAGAAGTTAAATGTTTTTTTAATAATGACTTTCAATTCTTAATAGTTTTCACTTTTAAACTCGGATTTGAAGTGTTCTTCAATACTAAATTCACAAATCATTCATTTCTAATACCTACATCGTTATTTTTGAAGAAAGTAAAGAAAGGTTATAGACTTTGACCTTTCCTGTTGGCTGTTACTCAATGTTATTTTTGTTATGTTTTTATCTGGAGATTAGTTATTATAGTGCACTAGATGTGCCGTTTCAAGTGCCGTGTCCCATTGGTCGTAGCTATCTAGTATAAATAATAAAGAGCATTTCTAATTGGAACAAATAGTTCCTCAGAATGTTCCGTGCTCTAATGGCCATCGCAATTAGCATTTATTAAAATTATTTCAATAGGTATTGGCTATTGCTTGAAGCTCTTTATAAATCGATTCCTGAACTTACCCCGTTAACCACTCTAATCATTAACAAAACAAAACGTTTGAAAGGCACAACTAAAAATGTGTGTATTATGTCAATACGCTGTTTCTAGCCAATAAAAGAAAGCGCCATAATGACTGTTTCTAGGTACTGTACAGTGTACATGTACAATTGCGTTTAACGTACAAAACATTTGAATGGGACGGCAGACGTGTTTGAAATAAAGGATAAAAGATCCGCTTTCTTGCATTGCGTAATTGTAAACAATAAAATATATTGTACGGCTTTTAAATTCGCATTTATGTTGTCTGTGGTTACGATTAAATGTATACTTTGTATAAATATCTTATTACTTAATACTTTGGTTAAACAAAAAAGGTAACAATTCATTGTTCATTTCATTTTTTTATACATGACGTTTCCTTAAAAATTATACATTTCTGTTTTAGATATCTTTTTTAAACTTATTCAACATTATGGAATTTACCAATTACATTATATTATGTATATTAATTATAATATACACATATAATTTTAATTTTTAAATCATTTAACGCTCTACAGTTTACGTACCTAATGTTAATTACAACGAACAATACAAACATATAAATACACCTATAAACCAAACTCATTCATTTGTTTAAATTGTTATACAATTATTTGTGATTATTTATAATTTTAACAAGGATATCTGGTGACTTTTGAAATCTAATTTACTTTTTTGCTTTTACCTATTATAAGGAAAAAGGTGAAAATACAATTTCTTGTTTCCTCATAATGTTGAATAATCTATACTAATATTATAAAGCTGAAGAGTTTGTTTGTTTGTTTGTTTGTTTGTTTGTTTGTTTGTTTGTTTGAACGCGCTAATCTCGGGAACTACTGGTCCGATTTGAAAAATTCTTTCGGTCTTAGATAGCTCATTTATCGAGGAAGGCTATAGGCTATATAATATAATCATGCTACGACCAACAGGAGTGGAGCCACGGGGGTGAAACCGCGCGGAACAGCTAGTGTTGAATAAAATATGAATGATATTTTATTATGAAATATTGAATCATGTCCAAAAGTAGGAAATTGGTTTGTTTAAGATCACCAAAAAGATTTAATGTTTTTCTATCAATCATGTTATACCTACCATATTTCTTATTTTATATCATTTATGTTTATAATAACAGAAGACATTTTTTGAAGTAGAGAGTAGAGAGTAGGTATACGTAGTAGAATGTCTACTATAAGGAGGAATTAGGATATGTATAAATAAACAAATAAACAAATGTATTATATAGATGAATTGGTTCAATAAATTAAACTAAAGGAACACGATAGGAAAACCTAAACAAATGATGTATAACAAAAAGTTTGACGCTAATTATCCGATTGTCTAATTGCTTCCTCCAAGTCAAGTTAACCACAGACTAGACTAGTTCATCCAAGTACATTTAGCGTGTCATTTATTTGTTCAAATTATGCGCAAAGCTCTCATCAACTTAACATTATTTGGACTTATTGGTTACTCTATGTACATAATAACGTTGAAAGCATGCGGTTGCTGACTTTTCTTTAGAGTCGTACCTACTTGCTCCGTCTAGTTAACTATGTGGTTTGTGAATATTTGCAGTAATTTAGCAGATGCTTTCACTGTTGCTACGTTACGAATTAATTCGAAAATATGCATCTGAATCCCGGAAAATTGTGAACAATGGCGGCGACACGCGAGCTCTTATCTCATTTCGTTACGGACTTTACATGCTCATTATAGCATAATATGCACATAATCTTTACTATTATGAAATTGTAAAAAGCTGTGTCTGTTATTCAATTTTCATTGTCTGCTTTCGATGCAAATTTTACCAGTGTATAATAAACCAAAAGTCACATTCCTGTTTTGTTACAATAACTATTTATAATGTAGTTCAATATTGAATAGCATAAAGTTTTAACATAAAAACTGATGAATGTAATAAAAACTTTTGTCTCTAACCTATAGATAAACAACTGGGTCATATTATGAACACGTTGCCATACAAACGGGTGAATTTATAGTAGTTACGTGTATTGTGCTTTCTTAAATGACAGGATATATTTACTGAACTTTGTTAAAGAGAATAATGTGACCTATTACATATTTCTAACGAGCCCTACTGTGATTGATTCAATCATTCGATACGGTAATATTATATAATGTTACATTTGCAAAAGTGTTATAAACTAAAAGTAGAATTACTTGTTTTATTGATTGCGAGAAATTCAATTCAATTTCTTCGTAAGTGTAATTATACTTTTGCCCTTAGAAGGTTTTGTAAAGTAAATTATTATTGTTTATGCATTACGTAAAAAATGAATGTTTATTTTTTATTAGGGGCCGTTCAAGTATTACGTAATCACCACGGGGGGGTGGGGGGATCTCTGTTTTGCTTATTTTGGATGACATGGGGGGTGGGGGGGGTCTAGATGATGATTACGTCATCGTTAGTTATTTAAGTTTTTTCGGGGATTCTCGCAAATAATACATATGCGTAGGCACTCGCTTTGAGAACTCATTAGGGGAATTACCGCGCATTAGGGAAATTACCGTGCGCTATTCACTTGTCTAATAATTCACTCTCGTGCCGGCCGGCTGCAAGTGCACATCTATCAGTATGTTGAGAGCACCAAGATGTTGAATGGCTCGAAGAGAGTGACGTAGACATTCCAAAATCGGATGAAAGTGAGCAGACTCACAACACAGAGCAGCAATCCAATGTCATCGATAACTTAGAATCATGGATTCAGGTTTCATGGACTGAAGACTGTTAATGTGTTCCGAAAATATTCATTATGTTAGTTATGTTCTTTATTTCTGATTATATTTTTTTGTCATTTACTCTATGTGTATCAGTTAAACATAATAGTTTCATGAATTTTCCTATTTTAAAAATAACAATATGAAAAAACATTTATTAGGTACTAAAAATGTTTACGTAAGCATAGGGGGAGGGGGTAAGTGCTTTGCTTACTTTTGATGACAAGGGGGGCGGGGGGGTAAAAAATGGTAAGAAATCTGCTCACGTAATACTTGAACGGCCCCTTATTGTACTACCATTAAACTATCAATTTGGATGCAATAAAAAATATAAAATGTTATGTTATTTTATACAGTAAGTTTAATAAATATGTATATTTAATATGTTTAAACTAACATATTCTTATAAGATAAACCAACAACATTGAAAGTAAAATACGTGTCCAAAATATTTAACAAAATTGGACAAATTTTACAACTCTACATTTTTGTACCAATTTTTTTAGAAAGTGTTCTTGATAATACTAGTGGTATAAAATGACACCAAAACCCAAAAGATCAAATAAATTAACATCCAAAGGACCTTAATTACCAACAAACATGTAAATACTGATCAAAGTACCAGGAGATGAGAAACGTAATGGAAATTACATGTAATCCATACTAATATTATAAATGCGAAAGTAACTCTGTCTGTCTGTCTGTTACTCAATCACGCCTTAACTACTGAACCAATTTGCATGAAATTTGGTATAGAGATATTTTGATACCCGAGAAAGGACATAGGATAGGTTTTATCCCGGAAATCCTACGGGAACAGGTTTTTCTTTGAAAATCCGGGCGAAGCCGCGGGCGGAAAGCTAGTTTGTTTATAATTTTTACATTCATCACACGTAAACATCGTTCAGAGTTCATCGACATTAGGTACTAATAACTCGCGGGTGAAACTTGCATCTTAACATACAGAGATTATATTTTACTAGGTTTCCACCCGCGGCTTCGCCCGCTTTGTCTAAAACCTTATAAATTTAAACTAAAACTTACCTCTTGAATCACTATCGATTTAACACGTTCGCTGCGGGACCGAAATTGGCGTTTTTTTTTATGGTGCGTTAAAAGGCCGATTGGCCTGTTACTTAAACTTTTCACCAGTGCGTTGTAGGGCTCAAAGGCCTAGAAAGGTATTGACGGATATATATGACTTTAAATATGCGAAAGCTTTAAATTTTGGATACCTACCCATCAATATCGCTAGTAGACGAGTTGGTTGTCTTAGTGTTTGTCTCGCCCCGGGTTCCTGCTATTTACTTAAGAGGTATAAGTAAATATAAGTATAAGGTCTTACAACCCGAAATCGCACTGAATAAGAGGATCAATTTTAGAACGACTAGTGATGGGCAAAAAGTTGTCGACACATTATTTATAATATAGTTTATTAAAAAATTACATATGGGCTTTATAGAAGCACGGCAAACAGTATCCTTTGTTACATTCTACGCAGAAAGACTTTATTTTTTTTACTTTTTTATTTGCTTCTCGGCTGGTGAGTGTACAACGCAGCTATTGGTAGCACCCAGCACAAATTCTTCTTCTGTCACCTTTTTTTTCGAAGTCCTAGAATTATATCTAGGTTAATGGCAAATCTTCTACAAATTTATCTCACCTCACAGTAAACTCAACAGGTAAGACTTGTGTTGAGGGAATTAGATGATGGCATTTGAGCATTTACAGAAAAAAGGGTAGGTACCATTTACGTATATAACTTAGAATTATTATTGAAAAAAAAATTGTTTGCCATTTTGAGGCAGTTTTGTGACGAAATTTTACATACCTATCTACATTTTGTCATAAAGCTGACTTCTAAATTTTGTATGAAAAACCCTCTGGACCCTTTTTTCTTTCATAAACCAATAGTCCTCGTGGTTCTAAGTACCCATTTTTCTGAAAACCCCCATATCTAAATATTTATATAAGTAAATAAATATTTATATACCTGCATACTACTATGCACTATCGTTACGTACGTCCGTTCCCGATCATCACGTCACAACACTAATCGGAAGTAAATAATGCAATAACCTACAACAGTGCGGGAGGGGGCGGAACGACCTTGTAATCTATGATGGGCCTTTCGACCCGGTACCCGCAAGGAATCGAAAAAAATATCAGCCAGTGCGTTATCGGGTCGAAAAACCTTAGCACAATGTTAATGCTTTATTAAGTTGCCCTTAAAGTCTTAAACTCAAAACTATACTTGTCTCTTTTCTACATGCAGAAATATTCATAGTACAGCCGCCGCACCACAGGAACTTCGCCGTTTCTCACCTCCGCACACAGTGAGAGCACATGCATCGGGTGTTTTAACCTTATATCGCAGCGAACGTGTTAAAAAAAACCCCATTCAAAATCCGTTGCGTAGTAAGTTTGACAGAGAGACAGAGAAAGCGGCTTTGTTTTAAATGTAGAGATTATTCTACGAGTACCTAGCTTCAAATTATGTTTTATTTCCATTCCAATCCCTAATTGGAATGGGAAAAAGGTTATGTTATGCTATAATTGGTACAATTTTATAAAAAGACATGACAAAGGCGTAATTGGAGACATTTTCATACACATATCTATTGTTCTACCTTCAGCATCAATATGTTAATGCGTAGGCTTATATAATATACCTATTGATAAAATTAAAAAAGATCCACAACTATCGAAACAGCGGAAACGTTTATATCAATAAAAGTTTATCGTGACAATGCGTCAATATCGTTTCGTTGTTTTGTTACGAAACATGTAAATTCGAACTGGATCCAGACCGGTCCCATTACGTAATATGATACTATGCATTTTGAACTTACTTCGTGCTACGGTAAAATTTAAAATCCTTGTTCACACCAAAATGCGTACAGGTTTAGTCATGGGTCGCCAACGAGAGTGAGAGTGCCCGCGTCATATGCTTTCGCTCGTTCGAATATTACCTCATAGCTTATGCTCTCCTGGTACTTTAAGACATTTCGGATTTTCTTTTTTACTTAAAAGTTGCATTTTTGAACAAAAATACCTTGATGACATGATACAATTGAGAAGGTCAAGTTGCACATCCAAAAAACGTAATTTATTTGAGACAGACTGACGATGAAGTAATAATTTATATAAGATTGAATTGAAAGTTTAAAAGTCTTCGATGTACCAGGAGCGCATGGCAGCGGTAGAGTTCGTATCAAAGTTTAAGAAAAAGCCAACCTCAAAGAAACCTGCTTTCACGGACAATGCGCAGCACACACTATACTTAAAGCCCTAATAGGTCGTGAAAATTTATATTTAGCATTAAATAGAGTTGTTAAGCGTAATAACTCGGTGAATAATGATATTTGACATAATGTAATGACAGAGTATGATGCGTAAATGTGGGCAGGCTGATTAATGGACGACGAGAAGTAGAATGGTAATAGTTGTTATGACAAGGATATTGTTTGTTTTAACTATTATGAGTATTTGCTCTACATTACGTATACAATATTATGATGGCTATTTATAAAGTAATAATAATACTTTTACCGTTTAATGATTCTAGTATTTTTTTACCAATTTTGAAAGAAGGCATATTATGTTTGTTTACACTTAATATAAAAAACTATTTAAAAAATGTAGAGAAAAAAATTATTAGGCATTTCTTACCCCTCATAATTAGGTCAGTTGTTATTTTCCACAATAAATTGCTCATTAGTTAAATATCACGTAAATTAACAGTTTATTAGTCAAATTAACGATTCTATACACGTATATTGGCCACGACTCTTATAATGTTACATGTCATATTACTATTTTGTAATTTCAAAAAATAACACGATCGCTAAGTTCAAAGCACGGGCGGATGTTACACAAATCGACGGATTGTTACAAATATACAGTGTACGGTCATCGTTGGGTAACATTGCGTTTCTTAACTTTATTGTGAGATGTAGGTGCAGAATATGTAATTTGATAAAATGCATATGTAAGATATCATTTCTGTTTGAAAGTGGACTAAACGATATGTTGTAGGCAGTATGCAGAGTATCTATACTAATATTATAAAGCTGAAGAGTTGGTTTGTTTGTTTGAACTCGCTAATCTCAGAAACTACTGATCCGATTTCAAAAAATAGATGTTTATTGTTTATACCTATAAATATTTAGTTTTAAATAATTAACAATAAGTTAACGTTTAGATTAAACTAAAGTAATACAGCCTATATTCAGAGCGATGATTCATATTAAATCTGCCCAAGATAGTTTTACACATTAGACCTTATGTTGTTATTACTTCCATGAGTAGTTAACACTGACCTATAATTACACTCTTACAGTTATGTCATATGCTAATAATATTATAATTTAATTATAAGTAAGCGTAATTGCTTTACATTTTTATATATAATCGATTATAGACTTATAAGGACGCAATAAAAATAGTAAGATGAAATTATTTTGGCACGAATGAAATTTTCTGTAGGTACATATTATATTATTATGAGCCGGACACATAGTCAGCTGTTTGTTTACTTAACGATAAGTAAACGATACAGAAGCTTAGCAGTGATTATCAGATACACGCTAAGAGACACATTAATTTATACATTATTACACAAGCAGACTTTTTGCTATCAATGCATTATCGAAAAACATATTATATAATTTGGTGTAACTGTAAATCGCATGGGCTGGTCAAAACTTGATATTACATAACACACGCTCACCGTAATTCGAGCAAGTTCACCGACCTTTGCTTTACGATTCTCTATGCAAATAACCCTTTAAAAAGTTCGTATTATGTAAACGAATAAATAATTTATTTTATCAATAAACGCTACCTACAAAATTTTCCCGTCCACTTACGGTAAAATGTGCTAATTCATATAAAAAGGGAAATCTTAAATGTCAAGGTTTACGCAACTGAATAGTTTAGAATGGGTGTCAATTTACGTAATAATTTTTAGCTCTTACTTATTTTACTATGTGTGTTGAAAGATGGAGCTTCTTTTTGTTATGCAACCAGGGGTCACGATGTGTTGCGCAAGCGATCGCCTACGCCAGTGATAGAACTTTCTACAGAGCACAGACGCACCTGTCGCAGCGCGGAGATGTGTTAATGAATTAGGATGTGTGGAACTAATGACTTTATAAAACATGAATATGCTCTCACTCTTTGTTTTCATAGCGATCGTCTCGTATTTACTTTCGTGTGTTTGCATAGAAAGGTATGTGAAATGAAAAGATTGAAAACGTTTCTTTATCGATATTTTTATGCAAAAATATTTATAATACAACTATAATTAGACATTAAAATTACTATTTACATAAATACATTTAGGCACCGTAATTTTTTCTCTACTTAAAACTAGATTTTGTCGCCGGCTATGCAGGTATCACATGGGAGCACGCTCGGTGCGTTTAGTAGGGGCCGGAGTGGCCAGGGGGGCCGTACGAGGAGCTGACTCCCGAGGAGCCGTGGCCGCCGGAGATGATGCCACCGCCGATGCTGCCACCGCCGATGCTACCACCGTGTCCTCCTCCAATGCTGCCTCCGTGACCGCCGCCGATGGAGAGACCACCGCCGATGCTACCGCCAGACACACCACCGCCAATACCAGATCCGATTCCAGAGCCGATACCGCCTCCGATACCACCGCCAATAGCACCACCACCGATGGAGCCACCTTCCTTCTGGGTCTTGTATTTGATGAAGTATACTTCGGGTTTTGAGGGTTGAGTTGGGGCAGCGGTGGGGATGGTGATGTCGGGTTGTTCGTCGGGTTTCTTGACCAACACGTAGACGAGGGTCTTTTCTTCGTTTTGGGCTTGAGCGGGAATGATGGGCGCAACGGGCGCGGGAGGTGCTGGGGCCTTGATGAAGATGATCTTGTAGTGTTTCTGGGGAATGGCACCACCGGAGATGATTTGTGGGCGTTGTTCTTCAGGTTCTGGGGGTGGGACGTGGACGTAGATGTGTTTCTGCACAATGGAGCCTCCGTGTCCACCGCCGCCTCCGGAGTATCCAGCGGATGAGAATCCACCGGTTGAGAATCCAGCGGATGAGAAGCCGCCTGAGGAGAATCCACTGCCGCCTCCGAAACCGCCACTGCCGATTCCGAAGCTGCTGGAGCTCAGACCTCCAGAGGAGAATCCACCTCCGAGTCCTCCGCCGAGGCCGCCACCGATGCCATGGCCCCCTCCGAGACCTCCACCGATACCATGGCCCCCTCCGAGACCTCCACCGATGCCTGCTCCGTGACCGCCGCCTCCAGGAGCGTTGTAACTGTATCCCGCCTCGGGCCTCGCCGAGCCGATAGCCGCAACGGCTGCTAAAACCTGTAGCACAATAAAGCACACATTAATTGTAATTCCCGAAAAACTGTCACAAAAAGTTAAAAGAAAGTGATATGCAATAGGGTGCATCCGCTCGCGACCTATCACTATCGCAAAAAGATGGTATCGGATAACAATTGTGAGAGCACGGCTGAAGTCGAGCGGGCGCCGCGTGCACTGACTCACATCCCACAAGGAAGCACGGTCCCGAGCGGGTCACACACAGGTCACAGATCACTTTCACTGAACACGAATACCTACCAAGAACGCTTTCATGTTGACTCGCGGAGGTCTCGTGGTTGTATGATGCTCTGTACCACGTTCTGAACGCTTATATACAGCCGGCTCGTCTACACCTCTCTCCCTGACTCTTCCTAAGATTCGGCCTTCGGGCCATACGAGAATTATGATTTTAATGACACCCGTCCGAATTCGTCTTCGGTGAAAACAATGATCTTACTGGACACTTTCACACTCGCGTATAAAATTATCGACTTGTCAGTGTAAAACACACGATATCCATCTTTTGTTAAAAAGGTAATTCGTCTCATCCGAGTCGTCAAGTGAAATAAAGAAGCAATTACGTTATTAAGCCTCTTTGTGAGAACTCGAATTAATTGAATTATACACGCATGAAAATGCGTGAAAGACCAATCTATGATTTTCCTTATAGGTAGAATTGATTTTGTCATCGACCATGTATGGTGAAGTTTAGCGTTTATAAATGTGATGATTAACTTATATGTTTCAAATACTGTTAGATTTAGTACGCTTATTATAAACAAGAAGCTATTTTGAACCATGAATACGACTTATAAATGAGAAAACAACATGAAAGCTTTATCTTAGAATAAGGTATTACAAATTGCTCCGTGCTTATGACATTACGACCCTTTGAAATAGTTTTCCCGTATAATTATGTAAATAAACAAAGGCTGCCAGCTTCGAAGAACTCTTTGATAATATGACTAGCATGTGATTTGGTATAATTAACCGAAATTATACCATTATGGTTTACTATGTAGGTATTTATTAAATTTTGGTATTGAAGCTTTATAAATTATGCTAGGAAATTGATGCGTTAATAAACATTTTCATATCAGTTATGAATGGCATCTTTATGTTAAATTTTAATAATGGAGTCTGGTCATTTTGAAAGCTGATTAGTTGATTACTCTTGTGGGTACAAGTAGGTACCTTATAGTGTGCTAATAGTAAGTTTTTATTAAAGTACTTAAAATTTTATCAGGCATAGGTATAATATTTTTGTTTAGTTTAATTAACATAATCATAAAAATAAATATTTTTTTTTATTTTTATTTATATATGTTTAGATAGTGTATTTAAATATAACGTAATATGTGTAATAGAATATTTTATTTAGTTTTCCTTTTTCGTATTGCCTTGTTTTTGCTCACCCACTTTTTGCTTTTGTGTATTTCCTATATTTTAAGGGTTGCCTGGCAGAGATCGCTGCCTAGCGATAAGGCCGCCTTTTGCTTGTTTTATATTATGTGTTGTGTGCTTTTGCATTTGTATTTATTTATAAGCAATAAAGAATTTTCATTCATTCATTCATTCATTGAGGTAGAACAAAAAGAAAGGCAATATCACATGAGGCAATGTATTCAAAATCAACTCGTCCATAATAATAAGTGATCTCAACCAGTATAAATAAATAGCAGATTAACTGTTTAAAAACTGTGTAGTGTAATAATTTTTAGTCGTAATATTTCTACGCAACTCAATTATAATATTTAAATTATTGTATCAAAACAGTGACTATCACTTTTAACAGGAGGTACCTTTATAACAAGCTTTTTATTATCTTCACCTATATATTATGTTTGTATGTATCCGTCTCCTTTAAAATCATTCCATAATCGAGTAGATTTTGACCCACTTTAAACGAACAGATTTAATCCAAACCAGTACAAGTACAAGTACACTTATCAAGAATCGGTGTCTGGATGGAATAATTTCATGAATTTATCGTATTAACGTATGTTTTGTATTTTTCTGCTACGTATTTTATTTTAAACAAAATTTAACGCTAATTTCACGCACCCGCGGCACCACGCCGCGCCTGTATATGAAATTTCATGATAAAACAAAAGGCTATGTTACGATAATTTGACAGAAGCAACTCATCTCAGTATAATGATCTTATCAAATATTCAGTTGGCGTCTCAACAGATCCGTTTCTGTATCGATTACAGTGATCAAACAGCGCACGAATTTCGCCAACAATACGCGGTACGTGAATCGTAAGAAAATGGGAGTTAAAATAGTATAAAGCGTAGGAAATTATGCTGCTCTTTGTACTCATCTTTTAGTTTAATATCTTCTTTGTAACTGTGTATCCATCTTTAGTTTAATATCTTCTTTGTAACTTTATAACTAATGCGACTTTATAAATATATGTAGCGTAATTCCAACCCCCGAAGCTGTTTACAAAGCGCCCTTAGTGTCTCATTAACGTAATAACATTCATATGAAACATGAAGCGAGTGATTTAAATAAGACTGTTAATAATAAATAGAATAAAATAACAAGTTAAGATAAAAATAACATACCTACCTTTTAATAACGTATCACTACATAGTATAAAACAAAGTCGCTTATGTGTCCCTATGTCCCTATCTATGTATCCTTAAATCTTTAAAAATACGCAACGGATTTTGATGAGTTTTTTAATAGATAGAGTGTTTCAAGAGGAATGTTTTAGTATATAATTTATTAGGTTTTCGACAAAGCGTGCGAAGCCGCGGGCGGAAAGCTAGTTTATCATAAATGTCGAAAGCTATGTTACAACACAAGGGTTGCAATTCTAATAATCAACATAACATAATTATTTGCACACATACAATAATGTAATCGGAATTTCATTAAATACTGTAGAAGCACTTACTTAATATAAGCAAAAAATATTTATTTACTATTTATTAACAACTATGTGTTCGAGCTTATTTAATTACGACAGCTTAAAAGGTACAAAAATTAAAAATACATGTAATTAATATACAGGGTGACTGGTAATTCGACGTGATCCTTCAAAGGGGTTATACTAGAGGTCATTTGCAACAAATTAAGTCCAGTTAACCAGGGGTCAAAAATGAATGGCTATTGAGCTATGACGGTTTTTTCATTTTTAAGAAATTTTCTGCCTTTTTACCAAAAATAATTAATTATGAAAAAACTACTACACTGTTAACCGAAGAATGAGCGATCACTTTAAAAAAAAACTTGCCCAAAACTTGCATCACAATATATAAAAAATAAAAGGGTCTTAAGTGGAATAAAACTTATTTTTGTTTTTTGTAATTTTCCATAAGTAGTTGATTATTACTCGAAAAAATGTAGTAAACTTGGTGTACAAATTAAAGACGTAAGTTCCTTATTTCATAAGCTTTCTAAAAAGGCACAAATGATATCTACTTTTGCATGGGATCGAAATAAAAAGATTAAAGACGTAATTTAAATTTTGATCAAAAAACCGTCATAGCTCAATAACCATCCATTTTTGACCCCTGGTTAACTGGACTTAATTTGTTGCAAATGACCTCTAGTATAACCCCTTTGAAGGATCACGTCGAATTACCAGTCACCCTGTATAATATGCTGAAGGGCCGTTTCCTAACCTATCCTACATCTTATATATAAAATTCTCGTGTCACAATGTTAGTCTGCATACTCCTCCGAAACGGGTGGACCGATTCTCATGAAATTTTCTGTGCATATCGGGTAAGTCTGAGAATCGGCCAACATCTATTTTTCATATGTACCACGGGCGAAGCCGGGGCGGGCCGCTAGTATTATATAAAAAGGCAAATCTATAAAACACTACAAATATTCTAATCTTAAAATACAGAACTCTTCGCAAAAAGCTTACGCTCCTCATCAATTCGATTGTAACCTGTGCCAATTAAAAACGTAGTGGGAGTGATTGAAATATAAGCAAATGTTCATCGTCTCTTCAGTCCATCTTGAATGCAACAGTTGCATGTTCGTCCATTCTCTCAAAATTAGGTGACGGAGTAATTTCCTAGTCACAAAACACGTTTTATGATATCATCTTTTTCGCAATTGGCAAGTAATAGTATATGAACGACCATCCGAGATTTGATGAAGATTTTGCGTTACTGTTTATAAAGGTGTACTATGTTTTTGTACATAATGAAATTATCTCGATTGTTTTGTTTGCGGTCAGCCACGTGATATTCAACACGTGAAATGAAATGTATATCCATTTGATATAGTGGTTCTTGTATTGATTGTTTAATTAAGATACTAAGTTCCCTTTTAATTTCCGTAATTCATTATAATCATTCAATAAAAAATATATTTTACAAAAAGTTTCCAAAAGCGCGGTAAACGTTAAAAAGCCGAAAAAACAGTATTGGCCATATATCATAAATGTAAATACAACATTATTTATTAAACCTGTCATCATTTACAATGCAAAATATCGCCTGCAATGGAATTCACATCCGACTGTTATATCACAGTTTATCTCGAACGGCTCCAAATATCGAGTTTAAACACTTTCCAATAATGTTAAAGGACCGAAGAACAAATAAATAACATATTTAGCAAGGATTTTCCGGTTTCATAAGCGTATTCCCTCGCTGTTATGTGACCGGTGACGCAATAGAGAAAGATACAGTGAAATGAATCCGCAACCTTTTGAGCAAAAGGTTTTTAAATTTTACAAACTTGATCCGAACTGCTGAAATCGTATAACTTATAAACAGCAATTACGCATGTACGATTATGGTCATGCTTTTTGTATGATATATTTATCATAAAATCAATGATGTAGGTTTCCTCTTTGCATTTGATGTCTCCACTTTTTGCACTCTATGTAACATCTGCAAGAGGATATAAAGGTTTAAATACTTATAAATTACTTCAAGAATCGAATTGGTTTTATAAGGCTTATGTGACTTAAAAGTATTTTTATTAAGCGTATAAGTTATTTAAAGGCATACATATTTCATACAGGTTCACGGGTAACACCTTTTATCTCCCATTTCAACCCTTAATATTCAATTATTTTCATTCAAATCAAGTGCTCTGGTTATAATATGCTATGCCTTGTAATCGTAACCGACATACTTTCGCCATTATAATATTATAAGTATGGATTTAGGTCAATTAGTAATTTCGATTATTTCGTCTGTTACATACATTTTAATTGTTTCTATAGCTTTTGCTTTTACGTTTTGCGTGTTTTTTAGGATAGACCCTGTTCGACCGGTATTCGGAAATTATGAAATAATAAACAATATGAAATAGGCTTATAATACAAAAGTGAATTATATAAAGAAACATAATTATTAACTTTTACAATACCATCTCTAAATCATAATGATTCATAATTTAATAATAACATACCATTATCACAGTATTACAATATCTATACAGTACGGAAGCGAATGTACTTGTGCAGAGAAACGGAGGGGAACTGGCGGGGGGTCGGGCGACGCGAGCCGCGTAAGGCAAACACGCTTAGTTTGCCTTACCTAGCGCGAAAGGACGACGCAGTCGTATTTTTTGTGTAATAATTTTATAATACATAGGTACTTACATATTCTATTATGGCGCGCACAAACTGTTCCGTTTACGGATGTAAATCTACATTGAAATCCCAATGTTGTCCTCATTATTTTCTAATCAGATTGTACATCCCAATGCGAATGCATTACTTAGTTAAATGTTATAATATACAATTAAGAACATCCAAAAATAAAGTGTCCACGTAAATAATATTTAGCAGTGCAATATCTGTAATTATATATTTATGAACAAATAATTACATCAGATTTAATAAGACATACATATTTTGAATGTACATATGAATAAATGATTTCATCATAATATTAATAATCACAATTGTTTTATTTCCCATTTGTTGCAACCCTAGCGTATTTTCGTGTGGCAGCGTAAGTACCTACGCTGCAGCTGGCGGCGGCATCGCGCGACATCAAAGGCGTTTCGTTACTGTAGGAAATAATATTGTAATACTGTGCCATTATCCTATGTAATTTATTATGATGTACGATTGACCTAATTATTTGCATGTTCGACGAGTTTCATAGTCATGTAACAGATAGGTAACTATGGTGCTATCTACAACATGAGCAACTTGGAAATGTTCGAAGATAAAGATAAACCTTAATATCTCACTGTTAAAATTATACGATAAACTTGTAGAGCAGGCTCCAAGGAGATGTTCGTTTGCATAAATAACAGACCTAAATCTGACTTCTGATATATATTGTATAGATCCCAGACATCCTATAGACAGATGTTGCCAACCAGTTTTGTGGTCCCCTTCCCCGCACCCCGGTAATTAAATATGGCATACAAAGAAAAAAATAAACATTCCCAAAACATGCCGCGTGGGGTATCAAATGAAAGAGCTTATTGAGTAGATCACGAATATATAGCATACTATAACTTTTCTTACACTTTCTCTAAGATTTTTTAGAAAATTTACGAAAATGCTCCATTTTTGAGTTAACTTTAAACCACTAAAGATTGAAAACTCATGAATATATTTTTTAAATTATTATTCTAAATAATTAACAATAGTCCATTGTTTACGATTCAATAGTTCGTATAGTGAAATAGTTGCATGGGGGAGTGGGGGGAGCATTCAAAGATGGCGAGTATATTTTCAAGTTTATGCCAGAAATAAAGGCCTAATACAAAAATATCGGTGTCAGGGCTTAGAATAATTATCTCTGCACTGTCTTTGTGTTTGACAGAATGAAAAATATGGCAGAAAATTCTTGAATCAGCCTCTGTGTGATTAGATTTGGCATAAACTTGAAAATATACTCGCCATCTTTGGATGCTCCCCCCACTCCCCCATGCAACTATTTCACTGTACGAACTATTGAATCGTAAACAATGGACTATTGTTAATTATTTAAAATAATAATTTAAAAAATATATTCATGAGTTTTCAATCTATAGTGGTTTAAAGTTAACTCAAAAATGGACCATTTTCGTAAATTTTCTAAAAAATCTTAGAGAAAGTGTAAGAAATGTTATAGTATGCTATATATTCGTGATCTACTCAATAAGCTCTTTCATTTGATACCCCACGCGGCATGTTTTGGAAATGTTTATTTTTTTCTTTGTATGCCATATTTAATTACCGGGGTGGGGAGAGGGGGACCACAAAACTGGTTGGCAACATCTGTCTATAGGATGTCTGGGATCTATACAATATATATCAGAAGTCAGATTTAGGTCCGCTATTTTTGCAAACGAAACTCCACTGAGAGTCCGGTCTATTGAATATGATTCATTTCCCTAGTACGAATACAATTTAGTTAGTATACCAACTACAGAAGCAAAATAATTATGAAATTAAGGGAACATTTCTAATTAATTTGCTTTATTAAACAAAATGAATACTAAAACTATAATCATAAAATTTCATATTTAAAATATGCAGCGACGAAGCTGGCAAATCAAAAAATCATCTTTTAATGTTGCAAGAAATATTTAAATTTCCATTTGACATCGTTTATTATAAATCGATCTGTATTTACCATATATCTTATTAAATTTGGCTTTTATCTTCGATGAATAATAAATTTCGTAACATGGAAACGATTTGATGCAAGCTTTAGCTCTAGGCATTCATAATCCATTAGACTTTCGACGTTTTAAAAGGTCTATTGTAAAATATTTCATTATGAAATAAAAGCTGTATGTTTGCACCTTATTATTTTTTAATTAATTTATATTAGATATGCAAACATTGTTAAGGTCCACTTAAGCTTAGGCATAGACCACACATGTCGTTTTATCTATACTGATAGTACAAAGAGGATTTTTTTATTGTTAATAGGTAGGTACCGAATTAAATAACATACTGCGGGATAATTTAATTTTTTTTATAGGTATAGAAATTTAAATTATTCATGAGTGGCATAAGTATTTTTTTAATCCTGCCCTGGACCCACCTAGCTTGATTTTTTTTTATTTCTAACAGTAAGTTGTATACTTACCTCCTTAACTATAGAGAGTATTTTCACCATGCATTTTCTTAACAAATTCCGTATAAACTTTTTTACCTGTCTTGTATAACAATGTAGATTGGTCGAACGTTATACGTGTAGTGGAGCGTAGGTGAGAGTATTGATCGTGAAGGTCAAATTTTGACCACCAGGTTATCCGATAAATATTAAAAATGATAGTGATTTTGTGGAAAGTTGCTTTGATCACGCATTGCGAAAGTTAATACATTTGCAATACTATTTTGATTTTGGTGTGCATAATATGTGCGATTGGTAAATTCGTAGGAAAGTTTTGAGTATAATTTGTTTACGAAATCAATGTAATTTGTGAAACATACACCAATTTCCTATAAACATATTTTATAGGAAACTAGCTTTCCGCCCGCGGCTTCGCCCGCGTTTTCAAAGAAAAACCTGTTCCCATAGGATTTCCGGGATAAAACCTATCCTATGTCCTTTCTCGGGTATCAAAATATCTCTATACCAAATTTCATGCAAATTGGTTCAGTAGTTAAGGCGTGATTGAGTAACAGACAGACAGACAGAGTTACTTTCGCATTTATAATATTAGTATGGATTCGTGTATATTTCCTAAAATTCTCATTTGTGTTATAAAAATACTCTTTCATTTTTAATAATAATAGATATCTAAATACGTTGCGAAAATGTTAATTAGCATAATTATTATGATAATTTTGTTTAGATATCCGGTTTTCCATTGCGTAATAAACGTAAACATTTCTTTTGAAATTTGATATTTGTGATTTGTATTTATAAACAATGCACTACGTAATAGTAGCTAGTCGTGAGTGAGTTTAGAAGAAACCACAAAAAAAAAAAAACAATAATTTCAAATTCTTTCTAACGCCTGATTCAATTTTTTTAAGACTTCACTACATAGTATAAAACAAAGTCGCTTTCTCTGTCCCTATGTCCCCATGTCCCTATGTCCCTTTGTATGCTTAAATCTTCGAAACTACGCAACGGATTTTGATGCGGTTTTTTTAATAGATAGAGTGATTCAAGAGGAAGGTTTATATGTATAATAACATCCATTAAATAGTGGAGAAGTACTGTTATTTTTGAGGTTTCTAATGTGATGTCGTAAATAATTACATTTTTTCCGCTTACATTGCAAACGCAGGCTGAACCCTACGAGTTTTATCAAAATCACTACATAGTATAAAACAAAGTCGCTTTCTCTGTCCCTATGTCCCTTTGTATGCTTAAATCTTTAAAACTACGCAACGGATTTTGATGCGGTTTTTTTAATAGATGGAGTGATTCAACAGGAAGGTTTTAGTATATAATTTATTAGGTTTTAGCCAAAGCGAGCGAAGCCGCGGGCGGTAAGCTAGTAATGTATAATGTACTAAGTAGTGTACACATTGAAAAGGTCTACAGAAAAGTCCGTGATGGTATATGTCTATCTCTTATGGATAACCCACAATAACTTTTTTTTGTCATTCACTTTTTACGACAAATAATGGCTAATTTTCGAAGCGATTTTAACCAATACAGCATTAATCCTTAACCAATTAAATACCTTGAATACATTGTTCATTTAATATAGATCTATATGACCCTTACACCGTATGATTTAAGTGAATATTTTCGAAGATATTACAGATTTAAAAATTGCGGGACGTAGCGTTTGCGGCGGTACCGGCCGGCCGCCATTGCACCCGTGCGAAGCCGGGGCGGGTCGCTAGTAAAACTATAATTTAGATAAATAATATTTAAATTATACCACAGTTAAATACTATACTAGTTAAACAAGTGTATTATTAACAAAAAAAAAAAATATTTCAACTCCATATTTCCGCAAACACAACTTTTAGCGATGCTGATTTTACCAAATCAAATTTGTACCTACTAGTACTAGCCAAGTACTAGCCATTCGGAACTTGCATCAAATATCCTTCCATACTAGTACATAAACATACCAACCGTCATTTATTATGTCACATAGGCTTTGATAATGTGTTGTAAATGAGATGCTACCGTAATAGCGGTTAGGTAACCCATTCCGGCTGTTCTTATATACCTTTAGCACGTACATATTCTAATCACATAGTATGATATCAATGCTTTACGGGAAAAAGGTCTCGTAATAGATGTTTCGCTTTCTTGTGTGTGACGAAACAAATGATTTTACAAGCTATAATTATGAATGAATGCAACTCTATTATGACGTCTTTAGAGAGCCTTTTCAATTTAGATTATAAGAAGGTTTTGGGTATCTTATTCCTGACTCTTATTCAATGACTTGGAATAGTTTTGTTAATCACGATATAACATAATCTTATGCCAATATTCTATAAAATACCAACCTCTTTACTTTAAAAAGGGATCAAAAGCACGAATTACAACCATTTCCGCAAAATTATTTTATACTAGATTTCCGCCCGCGGCTTCGCCCGCGTTTTCAAAGGAAAACCCGCATAGTTCCCGTTCCCGTGGGATTTCCGGGATAAAACCTATCCTATGTGTTAATCCAAGTTACCCTCTGTGCCGTCAAGTTACCATATGTGTGCTAAATTTCATTGTAATCGGTTCAGTAGTTTTTACGTGAAAGAGTAACAAACATCCATACAAACTTTCGCCTTTATAATAGTATTAAGATCAACTGCTCTTCAAAAGTGTTTCCACCAAGTTATTGCTTTTTCTTTAAAAGATACCTAAAGATATTCCGAAATTTCGATTATTACCAAAATGGTTATTCATAAAAAGTTGAATTGAGAGAATGCGGTAATAATTAATTTACATTTGAAGTAAGGGTATCTATCTTCACGACTATACTTTCATGATTTAGATGTAATTTTGCTAGAGAAAGGACTCAAGCAGGAAACAATATAATGTAATATTTCAACTGTCCGTCTTTGCGTTCCGGAATGATGTAACGTTAGTGTTTTTAAGCTGGCCTAGATAGATTTGTTTTTATAGATAACTATGTTGTTCTTGTGTGGACGTGTACAATCCATGGTGATACGTTACAATCAAAACTTGTTTGTCATTATTATTTGAGAGTTTCTTGATGGCAAGATATTTTAATGGTTAGTTTTTGGTATAAGATTTTTTATGTTAGAAGTTTTAATTAGTAGAAGTCTGAAGAGTTAGATACGTAAGATACAATACTATAGCATTATTTTACTTCAAAACTATTTTTGCTATAATTACTCTTTAGTCTCATACATTTTTCATTTTTATTCTGATTTAATGTCTTATGTTTATTTTGACTTCCAACACGTAGCGAATAAATCTTACCTTATTTTCAATAGGACTGTAAAATATTGTAATTAATGTTATAAGTGTATAATGTTCAATCAAAGTACAAAGATACCGTGTTTATCGTGATCAAAGATAAATTAAATTGTAATATCTTTTGTATGACATTTATTTTATTAAATAAATATCAGATTTGGTTCCATAAATACATATTTCGGAGTTCTAACTAGAGCATCTACTGACATTCAAGATAACAAGCAAGGGCTCGTTACTTGTTTGTCAGCTGTTGTCAGGGTAAGAGGATGTAGTAAAATGTTTGTGTGAAACACAATACTTATATACTTAACAATAGTAATATGAATGCTATTTGCTATATAAGTATGGATTTACAACGATGCGTGTCAATTTACGGCGTAAACAATTTGCGTGTCAATCTCGACTCCATTCAATACAAACAATTGAAACTCGAACTATGTGATTATTTATCTAGGCTTTTCCTAATATTCCTAAGTACCTACGTAGGTTCGGAAAGCACTTTCGAGTAGAAGAGTGTATAATACACATAATTGAAACAATTTCCACAAATACTGATCTTAAATAATATTCACAAAGGTAAAGCTTAATCTTAATTTTTCCTATACATGATTATTATAATTGATTTAAAATTTAAACTTATAATATGTATGTTTGAATGCTAATTTCATGAACCTTGGTTGTTCTAATTGTTCCAGAAACTTCAGACGCATAAATTAACTTCGATATTTATTCAGATGTTAGAGTTTACTAGACCAGAATAATTCAACCAAATACACAATTTTGTAATAAAAATTGAATCTGTGGCCTTCAAAATTCAAACTTTAGTGACGGGTAGGTACCTGTCTATTTTTATGCAATAATAATCTTAGCTACAAGGCTAGGATGATAGACAGGTGGAGACAGCTTTAATAATTTATCACTTCGAGACCGAAATGTAGTCGGATAAGAGCAAAAGTTTAAGATAGATACTAGATAGTAGGTAAGGTGTTTTGCTCATGATTGCGATTTCTCATATTTAGATTATCGTAAAGATATTAATTTAGGGCGTGGCTGTCAGTTATTACCAAAATTTGCTTCTTTCGGTAGCGCCAAGTTTTAGTACGTAAAACATGCATACTTGTTGTTACAAATATAGAAAGTATTTGCATTAAAATAAACAAAACAATACTTGAATATTGTAATTTGAAATTGTTCCATTTATATTATAATTTATAATAACACAGAAAATGAAGGTCTATTCTTATTATTACAAGATTAAACAACTTGGTTGGAAAACTTATAATTGGGACCTTTTGGAAAGCCGCCTGAGTTTAATACTAATCTTATTACGATAACAATGTTTGAAATCGAAATATTCTAAAGCGCGTCACACACGGTGAAGATACTATAATATTAAATCTTAAGATACTGTTATATTTTATATTACAGCATCTTAACGCATCCGGTATCAGCGTTCAGACCATCATTTTTCTTTTTGTCATTGCGTACTAAGACTCCTGTAGAACCGCCATTCTGTTACAAATGACCCACAAAATTTCGCGTCATTTGTAACAGGATGGCGGTTCTACAGGGGTCTTAGTACGCAATGACAAAAAGAAAAATGATGGTCTGAACGCTGATACCGGATGCGTTAAGATGCTGTAATATAAAATATAACAGTATCTTAAGATAAACTATTATAGCGGCTGAGTTGCTTTTGGTAAGGATCATTACCAAAACTGAATTCCCTTGATTGCTTCCGGTTATGATCGTTACCAACGACCAGTTTTTATAAAACGACTTTAAACCTTATTTTGTAGTTCATAAAGTCCTCGTGAAACGTTTTTAAACCATAGACTAATAGATTATCCGACCTTTAAATACAAGTTGGCAACATAATAGAACTAATTCATAATACACGAGACGAAATAAAGCTTGACGTCGCCATTTTGTGTTGTGATAAGTGAACGTCTGTGTGTGCTACAAGAAAAAATGCCGTAAGTACTTTAATATATTGTTATTTAATACAGTTGACGTATTATATTAATCTAGAAAGACTATTCTTTCATATTTTAATATTTCTATACAATATTTTATGTTTCGTGAAACAAAAATTGAATGATCCGAACACATTCACACCGGCGTCGCGTGGTTTACATATTTTGAAGAGGATAATTGACTCTTTTATTCAAAAATACGTAAAACCTTGCGTTATATATATAGTTTAGACATTATTTTAACTATAATATGTTCTAAAATCCTAAAACATTTTATAGATATTCTGGATTATTCGAATCTATGCCACCCGTGAGTATGTACAAAACAGGTAAGTGTTTTGGTAACAATCGTTACCACAAGCAAAGTAAGTTTCGCTCTCAGGGCTGGCACCTAGCACGCGCGTCACGTTTGCATTTTTCATTTTATTATGACCATATGTGTTGGTGGCTTGTTTATTAATTGTATTTTTTTTGCGGTTTCTAGGTGTTTGTGGTTTTTATGCATTGGTTAACGGCAAACTAATTTACTCGATTTTTTTTTTTGACTTACGATTTTATTACTCATTTCATAAAGCTTTGGCGGTACTTAACTATTTATTTATTTAAGTATATACATACTATACAAAAAATTTTCTTGCCGGTTCTTCTCCGTAGATACTGCTTTCCGAATCGGTGGTAAATGTTAAAAATATGTAATGACGTTTCAAAAGTGCTTCTAGAAGAAGTCTAATTGAATAAATAAATGTTTGAGTTTGAGTCTAACTTTTTTTTATTTTTAGATTTTTTCCGCGTGTTATGTTTTGCGAGTCGAATATATTATATTTTAATTTTTTAATATATAATATAGTATTTTATATATTTTCTAATAAATAAATATGCGTATACGTATATTTATTTATGGAGTTTCTTGCCGGTTCTTCTCCGTAGATACTGCTTTCCGAATCGGTGGTAAATGTTAAAAATATGTAATGACGTTTCAAAAGTGCTTCTAGAAGAAGTCTAATTGAATAAATAAATGTTTGAGTTTGAGTCTAATTTTTTTAAAGTGAAACTTTTATTACATCGTCTCAAACTTTTTGGTCTGTGTAGCGCATGTCGCGTGACGGTCGAACCGTACGATAATCATCGTACAAATACGATAATTTTGTGCCTAAGTTTCACTTTTACCGTGGTTTCATAAAACCACACAACATTTTTTTTTATTTTTAGATTTTTTCCGCGTGAAATATAATATATTCCAAAACATAAGTTTTGCGAGTTGAATATATTATATTTTAATTTTTTAATTTATATAGTATTTTATATATTTTTTAATAAATAAATATGCGTATACGTATATTTATTTATTAAAAAATAAAAAATATGTAAATAATTAATATTAATATTATACTTTTTTTTTGTAAATAAACATAATATGTTTTTATATAAAACTTAGTGTAATTAAAATAATTATTTTTTAAGAAACGAATAAATAAATGTCATACATTTTCTTTGTATTTTATTTCACGCCAAACGCGCGACAACCCTTGCTCTAATGGCCGCCATCTTTGCGATATGTCACGTGACGACATTAGCCATCAGCGGATTTGGTCTATTTATTTGCTTTTAGTTTTTAATTTTTATTAATTGTATATGAATACATTAACAACAAGTATTGTACTTTTTTAATTCTTGATTATTATACATATTTAATGTAAAGATTTGATTGGTTGAAAGATTGGTCATAATTTCTAAATTAGCAAATAAAACACAGTGTGCGAATTGACTAAAAAACGCGCTGTTTGTTTTTAATTTGTAAATATTGACTCGAATTCACAAAAAAGTTTATAAACTTTTACATTTAAAACAAAGATAATGAAATGTCCTTTACATACAAACTTTTATTTTTGTTCTATGTATTATAGTTTTCTTACAAAGTCGCATGGAAGTTACGTAAATATTTAGCGGTAAATTACTCAGCCAGCGCATTTTACGCTAGGACTCCCTTTATGTTTTAAATATTTTATTCCACATAAAATATATCCATGTGTGATTAAATGTGTCTAGTAATTAATCTACTTTATGAATAAAATAAGAAACAATGCTCTTGTCGATCTAAATTTTTAGTAAAACGCATTTTTCCATACAAGTAGCTAATATTTTGGGTAGTTAAAAGTTTCAAGGTTCATTGAAAAATACGGAAACAAGATCTATAAAAAAAACAAACACAGTGTATAAGCTTGTTTTATTGGCTATTCAGAACAGTTAAAACATTTCAAGTGGGCCTCAGGAGCGAGTCACAATCAAAGTTTTATTACGGCGCGTCGTATTCCCAGATTCGGTCAAAGGTCAGGTGGCAATCGAGACCCTTTTTTTTTTGCGCGTAAGCAACTCAGCGGATAGTATCTTCACCGTGTGTCACGCGCTTTACAGGTACATATTTAAATTACATATGTATTATATCTGAATACAGAATAACCATCCCTTAATGTAACAAATGCGAAAGTAACTCTGTCTGTTTGTCTCTTCTTCATGCTTAAACCAGTGAGCCGATTTGAATGTTTTGTATAGGCACAGATTAGATACTAGGCATAGGTAAAGGTAGTTTGAGATCTATGAAAGGACATAATATTATGTTTGTGGCAATTCATAGGATTTAATGCCGGAAATCTCACAGGAACAGGAATTATGCGGATTTTCCTTGACAACGTGAGCACAGCCGTGCCCCGTGGCGTGGGTGGTAAGCGTGTTTAAAATATCTTCTTCTACACGTGTTGTTTTGTGACACAAAATCATTCAAATTAAGTGAAGCATTTTCCTTAAAGATTTTTAATGTCCTGTCGCATTATTTTCCGATTGTCAGTTATCTATTCCTGGAAATAACGTGAAATTAACACTGCTTGATACCGGTATAGATTATTACTGCGTAAATTTTGTTAAGGACAATTTATTAAGGTAGAAATGTTTGAAAATTAATTTCACTTGATACCGTATTATTCACAAATTTCAACGGATGATCATTGTTTGACTATTTCTAGAAAACATGATAGGTATACAAGTCTTTGTTATAAAATATCTAATTATAATCACAATGAAATGCTCATTCCCATACAAAACACAGATATAACTTATAAATAATAGAATGTAAAAATATTACTAATGTACCTCTATTTTTCAAAGCATGTGGCTTATATTTTGCGTGGTTTATTTACCTGATAGAGAGTGCGTAATGGGATTAGGAAGGAAAGAAAAAAAAAGAAAAACATCGCGTATCGAACCGTAAGAACTGCGATGGAATCAAAGTCACGACGATAATTTATTTTGATTATTTTTACGCTCGTGTATTTTCGTTTAATATTGTACCTTATTTTCGTACATCTGACATTCTCACACTCATTACCTACATAAAAACCGGCCAAGTGCGAGTCGGACTCGCGCACCGAGGGTTCCGTACGAACCTGCAATTTTTTTTTTCACGGGTTAAAGGCAATTAGATCTAAATAGAAGTATTTGATATGAATTTCAACTTGATAACTCTACGCGTTCATGAGGAAAAAAGTAATAAGTTTATATTTATTAAAAAATAAATATATATTTTGTAATGTAACTAAAAATTTAAGGTTTTCGGAATTTTTCCTTTATATGTGCTATAAAACGTTGCTTCATGCCAAATTTCAAGATTCTAGGTCGACTGGAAGTACCCTTTAGGTTTTGATTCCCTTGCGAGTACTTGCGAGTTTCAAAATATGCAGCTTAAATTGCTGTTTCTTTTGATTGCGTTGACATAGAAGTTTGATTTTGTTACAGCTTAAAGGTATTATAGACCTGAGTATTTGGTATGAATTTCAATTTAATACCTCTACGCGTTTATGAGGAAATGGGTAGTAAGTTTAAAATTATAAAAAAAAAAATATATTATGTGATGTAACTAAAAATTTATGGTTTTCGTAATTTTTCCTTTATCTATGCTATAAGACGTTGCTTCGTACCAAATTTCAAGATTCTGAGTTCACGGGAAGCACCCTGTAGGTTTTGATTCCCTTGCAAGTGTCGAAAATTTGCGGCATAAACGGCTGTATCTTTTGATTGTGTTGGCTTAGAAGTTTGATTTTTTCACAGCTTCAAGGGACAGTAGACCTGAGTAATTGATATAAATTTCAGCTTCATACCTCCACGCGTTCCTGAGAAAAAGGGTCTTGACAGACGGACGGACGGACGGACGGACGGACAGACGGACAACAAAGTGATCCTATAAGGGTTCCGTTTTTTCCTTTTGAGGTACGGAACCCTAAAAATGGCCGAAACTTCTGACTTACTATACCTTACTATTTATTAACCAGCTCAAAAGAACGTTTCAAATTTGACTGTATTTTTTGGCTTTGTTAGCTGTGTTATATGTTTCTTCATTAGCATTGTTTTTGTGTGTAATTTTTTTGTCTGAAACTAATGAAATTAACGTAAATATCTATAATTGAAGGGTTTCATTTTTAATAGTTAATGCTCTTTAATATATTATTTACATTAAAACATTAAAAAGTACAATATGTGTAGAAATTAAACCGGTGGGTTATAATATAGATATCGTGTGTAAATCTAATATATTCCTCTATGAGATATTATCTCCTCTATTGCTTATTAAAATGAAATATTTGCAATAATCATATAATAATTTATCAGTTGTATAAAATACGAAATCAACTATGAAGTACAACGTACAATTGAATTCAAGTATTTGTTGTAAGCCCTTAAATAGTAGTGTAAGTACCGCATACAAATAACAACAGTTGTTTATGTAATGAAGGTATATAGGTATAAGACCATCTTACTTCAGCACACATATAATATGTATTTTAAAGATGCGGTATGTGTTAATTATATATTTCCATTGTAATTATTCTATTTAGTTCTGTAAAACAATGAGATATATAATGATAATTAGGTATGTACAACATAACGTTATACATAGTATTACGGTGCATTTAGATGAAACGAACACAGAGCTAGAGCATTCTTACGTGATCCTTTAGTGTAAAGAAAATCTCGTACTCAATGTTGTTCAGTATTAGAAATTTAGAACATTATAACATGGAATGAACAACGAAAGAATGTTCTACGCCTATTTACACTAATATAATTTGACATAGTGGGGTTAGAATGAGTTATCGTTTGATCTAAATGCACCGTTACTAGATAGCAAGGCAAACGTTGTTCTGATAGAATACCCTAAGGCCTAACACAAAAATTTCATAATAATGGGTTAAGCCGTTTTGGAGAATCATGGTTAGAAACACTGTTTCATAAGGGTTTTTGTAATATGTTTATAGAAGATCTCTTCAAGTAAATAAAAACCAAGGCGATTGACATTATCGTACATATGAATGAAATTACTATTGAAGCAATAATATAATTTATTTACTGATTGTATGTTATTATTATGTCAAGAGATTCAACTCAGATTGTATAGTTGTAACATCATATTAAATTTCAACGGTAGGCATAATTAAGTTCAATGTTATTAGGTAAATTATTAGATAGCATAATATTATTCAGGCAAAGTTTCAGAGTTTCAATCAGAATAATACTGTGCCTGTGTATATCATCCAAACAATCTAGTTATTTTTTAAGAATTGAAGTAACATTTTTATATTGAGAAACCCTAGATTGGATGGTTGTGATCCCAAAGGCCTGCTTGTTCCTGCTTGCTGCCTGCTTGTTGTGAGATTGCTCACAATTAAAACTTGCGGGATCGTGAAGACCTTTGAAATAATGATCAAAGTAATTATCATTTAGTTGAACATTAAAATAAGAAATATTCTTACCTATACCATAGTCTTAGTATACAAATATTCATTCAAAAAAGCATGCCTAAATGCTTTACAATCCAACCAATATATTATTATGTCAATGCAACCGGAAATATTACATAACAATAAACAAAACATCATTCATTCCTTTTTAACTCGTTTCATTCGCGGCATTAAGCTTAAAAATGATGAGTCATTATATTAATTGATTGACCATATGAATATTCTATATTTGTATGCCCTCAGGCATACAATGATTACGAATTAGTTTACGAGATTAAGACATATTATTTTGCGTTGTAATAATAGCGGTGGTTAATTTCATAAGCCGTGAGTGACCTCATCGCGTGGATGGAAAAAGGCTTTTCAGACGGGTTGCGTTTGTATGCAATTTTATGGAAGATATTGCAGGCGACTAATTGAATAGTCGATGCTTTTTGATTTGAAGTTCTTACTTGGTTACTTCCTTACTTGTTTATTGTCTGTTACGTTCGTTAGTTAATGATAATATAAACCTTATATCTTTTACATTGCTTTTTGACTAAGAAGACTGATGTTAATCAAATAAAACTTTAAATAACATTGAAGTGCACAATAAAAACATCAAAACACTAAGTCACTTTATTTCAATGAACTATTATTACATAATATAATATTTCTTAACGATTTTGATGTCGTCTGAAAGCTCTCTTATGAACCAAAGGCGGTAGTCTAGTCATAAAGAATACGATAGGTCCATTCTCTTTAATCGATTTGAACCATTATATTGCAGCCATAAGTATTAAAATCCTGCGAACATATTCTCAATGATCTTGCGGATCACATTACGAACTTGCGTAAGATTGTAGTTCACTTACCTTTGGATTTGTAAATTCAATGCAGTTCAAATCTAAACACCGTTATAATATATTGCGTTGCATACGTACGTTTCACTTTAAACTTTATACTGAGAAATCTAATAATATCGTAATATGTAGTTCGTAATAAAGCTCATATTCCGTCTATTGAAATGAAATTTTGTGTATTTTTTACCCGACAATGGTAAATGTGTACACATCTTTTGGTATATAATATATAGACTAATACCCTCTCAAGGAAAAAGTTTAGAAGGGTCAGCAAACAATATTTATTGACTCTATAAGCTCTTGTTGGATATCCTTAAGACAAGATGATTATGATGTCAAAAGTTGTATGTTTTCTTCAATGGTCTTGGCTATTCGTTAATGAAAATTATATTGTAGTTAAAATTTAAGTATCTAAAAGTTATGTGATCAAAGTATAATTAACAAAGTATTTTATCGAAAACGTAATAATGTCAAAATTAAATTCAATAAATTATGTTATTCAGTGAATGAGAGAATTAATTTTTTAATTTTATCTTATATACCTAGATGAAATAAAAATGATTCGATTTAATTGTGTTAATTGAAGATACAATGAAGCTTTGAGTATTAAAAATATTGATAGAGACGATGAAATGAAATGGTAATAAAATTAAGTATATATTAGTGTTGACAATATTAAATATTTGTTTAAAAAATAAACATTTAAGTGTAAGTCGATGATGGATAAAAATATTACTTCAATGTATGTTGTATGAAAGGTTACAGTCATTAGACTTATTTAGCGTTAGCATTGAGAGGTGCAAAATGTAAAATTTATTTACATTTAGAGAAATAAAAATCATAATACCTATAATTTTTCATTCGTTAGGGACTGTGTGGTTGTACACAGATGTAGCATTTATAATTTATTAAAGAAAGAAAGAAAGAAAGAAAGATCATTTATTTGACTCCACAAAAAAATAACACGCACACAATACAATTAGATTAAGACAATACAATTCAAACACAGTAAAATTAAAATATATATAACTAAATTAAAAGATATAAAATTAAGAAGTGGAGCCAAAATGGTAGCCACTCAGCATAAATTGCAACGCAGCTGTTGCAACACTGATTTTCAGTGGCCCCTCTTTGAAGCGATGATTTATTATTTATTTATTTTTAGATGATTTCGGTATTTTAGAATCTTGTCAAAGAAGTTTCACTTCTGACACATGT
The DNA here is from genome assembly GCA_029959065.1 of Colias behrii. Lineage (NCBI taxonomy): Eukaryota > Metazoa > Arthropoda > Insecta > Lepidoptera > Pieridae > Colias > Colias behrii. Next base: position 6,848,922 of record JARWMC010000013.1, read on the forward strand.
GCTCGGCACACACACTCTTTTTGGTAATTATACATTATAACCACAGATCACAGAAACTAACTATGATTATAATATATTTACAAATTACAATAATTATTAGCCGTAAAAAGTCATACCTACTATTATAGACGTGAAAGTCTTTCTATATCTGTTAAAAGTAAACCGCTAATACGACTTTGGAGATATTTAGCATAGAGTAAGGTTAAAACTCAAACAGCCCTTTTTCAATAATCATCCCTCAGGGACATGGAAATCGACCTTTGATGGATAACGAAACCGGAAAGCTATCAATTATAAAGGTAAGTATCAAAGTATCGTATAAAATATAATAATGCATCAAAGGTATGATATTTTTCCTTATGACACCAAAATCATGTCCTAATTTGTATAAAGCTTTAATAGTAGCTAATAGATATAAAGTCGCGTTTCGTTTTTAATTTAGAAGTGAAATTTCTTGAGTGTTGAGAGTAAAATTTCAAGGTCGCGTCATGGCAATACCGACACGTCATGGAGTAAGCAGATGATTTCGGTATTTTAGAATCTTGTCAAAGAAGTTTCACTTCTGACACATGTGCTCAGCACACACGCTCTTTTTGGTAATTATACATTATAACCACAGATCACAGAAACTAACTATGATTATAACTATAACACTTAGTAATATAATCTATCTATCTATAATTAAATCTCGGCTCTAATACAAGTGATTGCATACTGAAATAATTAAAATATTATTATTGTTCATGTCATAAAGATGAATGAAAAATAAATCATAGATAAAAAATATCAATTACAGTAATCACATAAAGAGCTGTTGTTCTTCTAAATATAAGCTGAATGTGCGTGGGTGTAAAATAATATATATTTAAAATTTGGTTCAATAAAGAGCCTTTGATGTTTATTGTAAAGGCCTATGTTCTGATCTAACCAAACTCGTATAAACTTCTTAATGATGAGATCTAAAAATAGAATTTAAATAAAGGCTCTACGAAAATCTAGGTATGTAGTAGGTTAAAAGAAGATATAATGATGGTAAAATTAATAGAGACAGTTGAACACTCGTATTTAACAGGTATATTTAATCAGTGTGTCTGTATGTTCGCTGTAATCTCAAAAACTTAGTAAAATTTTATAAATAGACAGAGGAGAAGCCTACATTTTTATAACTGTGCGTCAAGAAGACTATAAATGAAATAGACAAGAATTTGCAGTGAGATACCTATATAATTATTAACCATGAAAATTGAATCAGTTACAAACAACCGAATTGACTTTGGGACATAGAATGAGTTATTACAAATGCTAAATCTACAAACAAATTTCCTTTTCTACAAAATTACCTTTTAACTTTTGACAGAATGGTAAACGTGCGCATTGTGTGAATAAAGACGCCCTTTTAGTCACAAGCATTCAGTTAACTAGGCATTTGTATATTTACATATGAATAGAGTGACTGTGTAGACATTTTACAGTAGTATACTAACAACTGAATAGTAATTTTACTGTTTTTTTTTTCGCTAGTTATAATGATAGAGAAGAATGTTTTAACGGAAGATTAACTAATGTTTTTAGGAATAATCACAGGGAATAATCAAAGTGGTTTGATATTGTTTAATACTTTATTTTAAAGTTATTGTAATCACGCTAGGAAATTGTGCTATCAACTGTAAAATATCAAGTCCTTCCATCAGACACTACAAGAAGCGTAGCAGAACATTTTTTCACAACGTACTACGTAGTTCTTAAATCCAACGTATTATTTTTCATAAAATAAGTATAATACGCCCTACGGATAAAGGATACTAAAGGCAATAGGTAATTCTGCATTATCTAATAAGTTCAAAGTTACACAATTCTAGTGGTTGTGTAGTGTTAGGCGCGGGTCAAACACAAGCGGCGCGGGCGCGGACGTGTCATAAGCGCACCTCTTCAATCTGATTTGCACCTCAATGCCTTTCCAAAGTTCTTTCATACATAGAAGAAGGACGTGGTGCAAAACAGATTGAAGAGGTGCGCTTATGGCACGCCCGCGCCCGCGCCGCTTGTGTTTGACCCGCGCCTTAGCTTTTCGCTCGCGGCAGCGGCGTTGCTCGCTCTCTTATTAATGAGCTACATTCCTGTATGAAATAAGTTCCCCTTACATCTACCCTCTAAATCAGGGGTTCCCAACCTTTTTTTGTCTACTGCCCACTTTAAGAATAAATTATTTTTTAACGCCCCCCTTTTTAAACATACTTAAAAAACGCTAAGTACTTATAACTGATTATCGAAACGCAACTTTATAGTAGAGTATCTTTTATTGAAAATAAAACAAACATAATCAATTCTTATATAAAAACTAATGTGAAGGTTGAATCTGATGCTGTTCAATAAGTTTGTTGATATCAGGTTCCAATTTACTCAAAAACAGCCGCAAGTCGCCACGTTCGGTAACACGCAAACGATTTCTCTTTTTAGTAAGCAGCGTTGCCACAGCACTAAATCCACGTTCACACAAATATGACGATGGGAATGCTATCAAGAATCGTTGAACAATTGACCACAATCCAGGGTACAATTGTGGGATCGGTTTTTGTAGCCAAAATTCTTGATATCCATTTTTAAACTTGATTTTTGTTTCTTCGTTTGTTGTCAATTCTATAAGTTCTTCTTCCAGCTGAGGTGACATTGCTGTGTTGACATTTGAAAACGGATCCAACACCCAGTCTGGTATTTCCAAGTTTAAAATGTCCTGGTATCGTTCGGTGAAGTCAATGTGGAGGTTTTCCAAATGTTGGCAGTAGGCAAACAAGTCGTCGTTACTGCAAAATACTGATAAATTCGGAAAATTGTGAAACTCACGTCTGCCCATATTCTTTTTGTGCAGAAGCAGTTTGGCTGCGAAAGCAGCAACGACATTTTTTGTTTTAATTAAATTTAGTTCATCGCCTTGCAGTTGGAGGTTCATGTCGTTGAACAGTTTATACAGGTCTGTCATGTAAGCTATATCATTCTTTGATGTTATGAGATTGTTGCGCAGTTCTGTATCTTTAGTTTCCAAGAACTCTATCACAGAGTCAAACAGGTTGTAAAATCGCATCAGACAATTGCCTCTTGACAGCCAACGAACTTCAGTATGAAGCAACAAACGGTTGAAATCTTCGTCATTAGTAGCACAAAGTTGATGAAATAATCTATCATTCAAAGAGCTGCTACGGATTTTATTGACTGCTTTGATGACATATTGCAGTGATTGAAATAGTCGTTCACTTAAGTTTCTAGCAACCAAATGTTGTCTATGAATAACGCAATGTATAGCAAGGACATCTGGAATTTTATTCTTTAAGTACGCTATGAAGCCTTTATGGCGCCCTGTCATAGCCGGAGCGCCATCCGTAGCAACTGATATAATATTTTTCAAAGGAATCTCTTTCTCTTCACAAAACTTTTCCAATGTATTGAATATGGTTTCGCCTTTTGTATCTGTCTCCAAATTTCTGGCAAACAATAGTTCTTCACGTATTTTCTCATCTTTAATAAACCTCCCGTAAGATAGCAACAACGCTTCATTAGTTGGTAAAGTGGACTCATCGAGCTGAATTGAGAATTGACTAGTCCTCAGATGATTGCACAATGATTCTTCAATGTTTTCAGCCATTTCATCAATTCGTCTTTGCACAGAATTATTACTCAAAGGAATTTTTCGGATAATATCTGCGGCCGGTTTATGAAGCACAGTAGTTATTACTTCCTTTATTGCTGGCAAAATTAACTCTTCTCCGATGTTGTGTGGTTTGCCTTTTTGAGCAATTAACAAAGAGATATTGTACGAAGCTCGAAGTCCGTCGTCATCTTGCTTAGCAGCCGCCGAAAATAGTTTTGATACACTTGGCTGAGTATGCTTCTTCTCTAGGTCTTGAAAAAATGCTACATTCTTGTCTTTCTTATCTGGATGCATTTTATTCAAATGATCTTGCAGTCTTGAAGGCTTCATTGCTTCGTTCGAAAATGTTTTTAGACATAGAAGACACAAAGGCGACGACGGGTTTGTGGGATTTTCAATAAATCCGAATTTAATATATTCCGCAGAGTATTGCCGTCTCTTCTTTTTTACTTCCGACATTGTTTTGTTTTGAGAAATACGTAAGTGTTGAAATCAAGTACTGCTTATCTATTATGCGCGAAACCGCAAATGAAAATAAAATAAATTTACGTCGTTTATATAGGATTGCATAAGCAGCACGCACCAACAGGAATAAGACATCAAACGTGCATAAACTCGTTTATCTCATTCGACGCCCAATCGTACTCGACAAGCAAGAACAAGTATTATAGAACCAGCCGATTGATACAGGAATGTACAAATCGGATTATTTAACAAAAACTTGTTAAAACATGATTGCCCGCGGTCTATTATATCGAACCGATTTTGAGCTATATCTTAATTAATATTAGTTGATGTTCACAAGATGTCGACTCTCGAAGTCGAGAGCTCAGTCGGTTTCTAAGAGTCTTCCTAGCTAGGTAGATGAAATTATAAATCGACCCCAAAGCCCTACACAACGCCCCCTTTTTTTTCTGGGTCTCTTACCGCCCCCCTTTAGGCCTGCAGCGCCCACAAGGGGGCGTTATCGCCCACGTTGGGAAAGACTGCTCTAAATGTACGACTGACAAAAATAGCTTATATAATTTAGCATAGAATTAAACTTTATTACAAAAAAAAACATTAAATTATCGAATGAAAAAAATCATATATTCCTTCCGCATTTATTGTATTTATGTGCATGGTGTAAAGTAACACAAAAAAATAAAATAGAATTAAAAACTAAATCTTCAAATCCAACGAGTAAGAAAATTTCAGTAAAAACGTGACATCAACGCAACAGCTAGAACAAAAATGGTCATACAGCGGTCAAATGAAATAGCCATACAATACCGAATTTTATGAAAGTCCTCGTTAGAATGTATTAGTAATAACATTCAACGAATTTGCCCAACACGTCATTGCGTCGATTGCAATGTACCATAATGCCTCTCGAATTACTGTTGACCTCAACGACATCACTCTATTAGTAAACAATAATAGACTTTTCAAAAAGACATCCACAATTTTTTTTAAATCACTCTATTCTGTGAGCTAATCGATGTTTAAACTTCACGACAAAATGAGGGTATTTAAAGATTTCCCGTTTGAAATACAGGATACCTTTTTGTATTAATTGTTTTTATCTATTCTAGGTATATATTCCCGCCAATAGTGATATTTTTGCTTATTACCTCTTAACCTGGTTGCTTGAAAGAGATCACTTATAAGTGATAAGGCCGCCAAATAAATCGTACTACTTATAAGTAGCTGTATGGTTTCCTGTGTGTGCAACTTTATTGAAGTGTAAAAATTGAGGAAAATTTTATTCGATCATGAATCTTAGGTACTTATATAATTTTGAACCGAAGTTTTGTATAGATCCAAAAATGTTTGTTGCTTTTCCGTATAAAACCGGAACAATTTGGAGATAGAAATATGGCTTCAAATATAATAAAGGCTTCCTTCCACCTTCCTTCTATTGGGTTGTCACAAAAGCTGAAGTTATTTATAGAAATGGTCGTATTGTCATGTTTTGAATTTATTGACCGTTTTGGGAATATTACCTACTTGCTACAGATACTTTTGCTATATACACAATACACAATGGAATTAGAAATAAAATACGATTCTATAATGTGGTGGTATATTTTTATAAATGGCGTTTTTTCGTACCGATACTTTATATTGTGGCGTGTTTAAAGTTACAATATAAAAGGATACTAGCTTTCCACCCGCGGCATCGCCCGCGCAGTCAAAGAAAAACCCGCATAGTTCCCGTTCCCATGGGATTTCCGGGATAAAACCTATCCTATGTCCTTTCTCGGGTATCAAAATATCTCTATACTAAATTTCATGCAAATTGGTTCAGTAGTTAAGGCGTGATTGAGTAACAGACAGACAGACAGAGTTACTTTCGCATTTATAATATTAAGTATGGATGGACTAAGTTAACCATTAATAAAATTAATTTTCATATTTATAAATTTTATCTACCATTAAAAGCACAAAAATATGTATAAGAATTGTGTTGCATAAAGCTCACCTTGGCAAAACTAATTAGTTGGTTTCTTCTTACAAAGAAACTCTTATAATTTCGTCACAATCTTCAGCTTTGTCCTCTTTATTATATAAAGTTAAACAATATATTTTAAACCAGAAATATTGTGTAACCAGATATATCTATAACTAGCGGTCCGCCCCGGCTTCGCCCGTGGTACATATTTACGTTTTCTCTACATAAGAACCATCCTCGTACTTCAAGGAATATAATAAAAAAAGAATTATCGAAATCGGTCCACCCGTTCACGCGTGATGCCGTGACCAAGGAAAACGGTTTTCATTTTTATATAGATACATATATAGATTATTAATATTTTATTATGATAATAGTTTAATTCATATTTTAATTGTTTGATTAAATAAATAAAAAAATATGACATTAAAGGAACTAAGACAGCAGAGATTTTCAATACATATACAACAATAGAAAAATAATAAACGACTATAATAGTAAAATGGGAAATTTTAAGCAGTTAGACCCTGAAAAAATCTGGGTCAATAGCCAATTTTTCAATATTTAAACTAATTAGCATTAGAATACCCATGTAAAGTGACAAGTTAATTATACAGTAGTTACTAAGAGACGTTTATGTTGGCATAAACTTCCATAGCGGCCGGTGACAACAAATTTTATGCGTCTTATTATAAAAGAAACCACATAAAATCCACTTTTATTTATGAAAGAAGAAAAATAATATGAAGCTCTATATGAATAAATCGAAACATAATAAAAACTTTTATAAATATGTATTGTAATAAAACGTGTTTCTCTGTGTGTTGAATAGATTTGATATACTTTTGCTTCAAGCAAGGATTAAATTTGGAAGATGTATAAAGGTCATTGTTCTAATTTCAAATATACTATTAGAATAAATTGAAATATTATAAAAACTTTAATAAATATTTATTGTAATAAAACACAGAACAGTAAAAACATATAGAAGTGTGATGTGGGCGTGGCCCACGTGTCACTGGTAAGGTAAGATCACCTAACTTGCTCTCAGTTGTGCGCAGAAAAATATTCGAGTCGGTTGTCAGCTGTCAAACCTTTTTTCCATATTTATTCATTAATTAGGACGTGTTGTTCGGTATTAGAGTGCATTTCATACTTCTCATGTATCTCTCTATCTTAATTTTATTTATTTTAATCTTCTCTCTATCTTATTTTTATTTATTTTAATTATATTTTATGTTATAACTTCGCTTGTCGTAATTTGTCAAAATTGTATACAAATATCTAGTCAAAATGAACCTTAATTTATAAGAAATTAGTACTTTTATAGATTGAACAGAAAACAAGACTTTCTGGAATATTATTGCAATAAACAAACTAATGTCGGTTTAGTGATGATTGTGGCGCATATCGATAGTATCGATACTTTAGAAAAGACAAACATTATAAATATTAAATTTTATTTTATTTTTCCTTAGCTTTCATTTGTCCAATTTATTTATAGATTTCCCAAAGAGGCTTATTTAAAAGAGAAATGGATAAATGCAACGTGACGAGTTAACTGGATGTCGAACAGCACTAAGCAGTCTAACAAAGGCCACCGATACATCAAACCTACAGCAGTTCCAAGATTTAAAATAATGCATATTTTCTGTTTTTATTTTGTAAATATAGATTTATACTATTCTATTCCGTTTTTTATTTAATAATAATAATATGAAAAGACGTACTTAGTAGTAATAAACATACTCCAAAATGTGACGCATTGTACTATACTCATTTATTAGAAAGAAAAAAAAATGCACAAAAAATATTTATTTGTGAATTATCGATAACAAGGCTGACATCCCTTAGAGCATAGCATCAGATAAATATCAAGTTAATGTCATTAATGTTGAGTGACACAAATTTCAACCTTATCTCTATGTGTTGAGGTTCAAAGTTATATCTATCGAAAACTAACGCCCTCTGTTGTGGAGTAGCTGAATGTTTTCGAATTTGGAATTTCTGAGCAATGAGAAACAAAACAGCTAATATACCTAGGGATGTTATACTAAAATAAACCACCATGCATGCATGCCTAACGCATGGTGCGTTAGGGTACATATTTAAATGCTGAATTTATAACCTAAGTCAGTTTCTACTCAAATTAAGCTGTCCAATCAAAGACATAGTTTACTTGTAGTGTACTGTATAACTATCGGTTTAAATGTGTGGGTTTGGCGACACTGGTTTTCATACTAATTATGACATTAAAGCACTTCTATAATATGTTTTTACTGTTCTGTGTAATAAAACGTGTTTGTTACATCTCTTCGCCTGTATTTGAATGGATTTGATATACTTTTGCTTCAAGCAAGGAGCAAATAGAGATTAAATCTGGGAAATGTATAAGGGTCATTGCTCTAGTGATAATTTGAAATATACACGAGTAAATTTGCGATCGAAAATACAGTTTAAAATAAATAGTATATTATTATCACGATTGTCTAGCGGTAGCAAAACAATTTTGGTTGGGTCTTAAGTTCCATTCCTGGGTCAAGCCGTGTTTCATCGTGGAATGCCTCAGGGTGGGAATTAGACCTCAATAGTGTCTTATTACGTGGAAATAACTGAAGAAATGAAGAATCTTGTACTAGGAATATCCTAGTTTTTATCAACAATAGTAGATACAATGTAGGTAAATAAAAAATAATATACTTAATTAAAAAATAATCACATTTATCGTACAAATGAAGGTTTGATGAAACAAAACGACTATAAAATGTTAAAGATTCTTGTTCTATATGAAATACTAGCTTTCCGCCTGCGGCTTCGCCCGCGTTTTCAAAGAAAAACCCGCATAGTTCCCGTTCCCGTGGGATTTCCGGGATAAAACCTAGCCTATGTTACTCGTGGATAATGTAGCTTTCGAATGGTGAAAGAATTTTTAAAATCGGTCCAGTAGTTTATGAGCCTATTCATTACAATCAAACAAACAAACAAACAAACAAACAAACAAAGTTTTCCTCTTTATAATATTAGTATAGATGGGAATCAAAGAGAATAATATATGAAATATAAAGCTTACATTCATACAAAAACGTTTACTACGAATAATTTTTACATTCAATTTCTCCATGTTAGAAAATGTTTGTACGAGTGAGAGTTAATCATTTAAACATACTGTGAGCTTTACTTTCATACCGTGTCTTCATTCACTTGAAATATTCAATTCTACATAATAAGGCATATTCTAATGTACCTACCTCATTATTTAGAATTCCTTTAATTCCGATGGCAAATAATCAAAGTGAAAAAAAGTAAATTTTATTGTTATTTCTGTCATTTCTTTGTTATTTTGCGTAAGTATCCCTGAAAAAAACTAATAGGTACGTAAAAGTAAACAACTGTATAATAAGCACGTTAAATCTTTTAGCTGTCTTTGTATAAAACTATTTACAAACATACAGTCAGGTTTTGTTTGTAAATGTTATAGTGAAATTGTAGTTACAAAACAATACTCTATACCGCGGTATAAAGAAGAAGCAAAGTTGTTACAACGCATCTTAACTACTAACAGTTGAGATATTTTATATCCTCATTTGCATTTAAAGCCTACATATTATGTTATTTTATTTAAGGACTAATACTGAATATTATTATGTGAAATATAATCATTGATGTAATTACATCCTAATATAATACGTTTATTTAACCGCGCGACTATCACAAAATAATATTCTGTTAGTATGGATGGTAACCGCGGCTGTACACACTCGTCGAGAGCCTCTCGTCGAGAGCCTCGGCCGAAAAGACTCTCGTCGAGAGCATGCCTGTACACACTCGTTCTAACATTTGAACTGAAGACTTACACGAGAATGGACGTAGAAAAAGCTGCTGCTATTTGTCTTTGTGCCGTGAGCTATTATAATTTTTTAAACATTTACTATAAAAAAAATTTCTCAAACCATGGAGAAAAAGAAGATGATGGATGATTACCATGCACCGCAGTAGAAACAGGGAAATAAATATAAAAACTTCCTGAATAGTTAATGTATTTTATTGTATTTTTAAGGAATCAATAGAAACGCTTCTTTGTTTCAGAAGTACAATGGAAAATCAATTGGCTGAGTTGGTGGCAGAACCTTCTGGCCAATTTAAAATAAATCCATAAAAAATAAGTTCCATAAAAAAGGTTCTGTTTGATAACACTCCAAAAACTGTAATTCTCGTTCATTAGACCACATAGTGAAACACGTGCGTTCATAAATAACGTCAGCGAGCAACTAACTGAACAAGTGTGTACATGCTCGCTCTCGTTTTCCTCGCGAGACTCAACGAGACCCTTTGACTCGGGCGCAAAAAACCGACCAGTAACCGAGACAACCGAGGCGAGACACGAGAGAGCGAGACAAGACGAATGCCACCATGTACATACTCGTTCTCGGCCTGTCTCGGTGTGTCTCGGCGAGTGTGTACAGCCGGCATAAGATGTATTGCTCTTTCAAGCAAACTACTGAAACGATTTGAATGGAATGATAGTACCTACATATTTGGTATGCAAACATGTTGTTCCGGATAACGTTATAATATGTTACTTTTTACCCGGATTCTGTGCTTTGTAGTTAGTTTAATATATTTATCGAGTCATTGAGGGTACCATTAAAATTCGTTTTATGTACTTCCGAATCTAAAGTTGAAATATTTTGGACTGTAAAAAACATCATAGTGTATTATTCCTGAATGTTCATAATTTCGTAGGAGAAAATAATAAAAATGGTTAAAATATTCAACGTGTCTTGTGCAGCTATTAAGAATACTGTCAAAAATTGAAATTTAGTTATAAACAACTAGCGGTCAGCCCGGCTTCGCCCGTGGTACCTACATGTTTAGACTATCCTATCCCTCAAGTTGGATGGAACTGCACATGGTGTGCGAATTTTATTATAATCGGTTAAGTGGTTTAGGAGTCCATTGAGGACAAACATTGTGACACGAGATTTATATATATTAAGATTTAACACTTCATTATAACCAGTTGCCTATAGGTACAAGCCAAACATTACTATTGACTGTACAAATGTTTGAGTCTTGGGAGTCGAGACTACTGTGTTACGTAGCAAAATAAACTTTACATGCAAACAGCACAAAAACCAACGTTGGACATAAATATACCGCTGATTTATATTATTAATCAGTGTTATATTGTTGTGAATGTTGCCTACTTTAAAACGCTTTGATTTCTCAAGGGAATGATATTGATTTTTCACTTTAAGAACATAATTAGGTACTTTATATCCGGGTATTGTTTGGCAAAAATTACGTGGCAATTTCAACACTTTTTGAAGAGCTTTTATGAAAATCAGTAATAAACATTGAGTTTAGATCTTATATTATAATTGATTTTTTCTAGAAGCACTTTTTAATCGTCATAACATAGTTTTACCATATACCACCGATTTGGAAAGCAGTTACTACGGGAAATCTTTTATCCCAAAGGCCTTTATCCTATGGCCTCTATCGTGATTGGCTGACTGATTAGTGATTATATAATTGAGACTGAACCGATTTACTTGACAAGAAGTGGTAGAATACGCTTACTTCAGTCGTGAAATTAACCTATTGTTGACATTTTTGCTTACGTCACTAAACCAGTTAAGGGCATTTAACGTAATTCCTTTGGAATCGTAACGAATCTCCATATTTATTATCTCAAGAGAGTACTTCAAAAATAGAACTAAAAAGGAAATAAAAGGAGCGGCGGAAACAAGACCAAGATACATTTAAAGAAAGACTGTAAAACAATCAGTTATCGCAAGGTTATCGACTTATCGCTTATCATGCATAGAGCCACGCGTAAGAGTAAACTCTTATTGTATTAAATGCACGATCTAACAAAAATTTTACTAAAGATAGATGTAACTGTATATTGCTTCAGCACGTTTCCTGTATCTTAAATAAAAATATCGAAATTTGTCGTTACAATTTTCAAGGTGGCCTTGAGCAAATTACCTAATTTGGTTCCTAAAAAATCATTATTAGTTTATCTTTATAAATAAACAAACAATTTGGAATGTTTTAAATGAGTCATTTTGGAAAAAAGCGCCAACGAATAGACTTTATTTTATTAATTGACACAGACGAATTAAATTTTGGCGATTTACACAAGCAATTATAGTAAGATTGAGTAACAGTATGGTATTTCGCGTAGAGTCGAAATTAAGATGAAATGTTATGTATGAGAAGATTGCCAATGATTATCGATTGCGGATGGAATTGATTATTATTGCAATTACCATTAAATGGAGGCTTTACATTTCTCGATTCCATGATGTGATTTGCAAAAAACTTTTGTTAGACTTTGAAAATTAACGGTCATATAATTTTATGACGTCAGTACATATATATTAATTTTAATAATTTTTGGTTTCAACTTATCGAAGCTCTCCCTTTCACTGATGACTGAAAGTTTAGTTTCATTAGTTAGAAATTAAGTGAAATATAAGGCATTAAAGGTGTGTGCCGAGCACACGTGTCAGAAGTGAAACTTCTTTGGCAAAATACAAAGATAAAAAAATCGTCGCCATGACGTGACTGTATTGCCATGACACGACCTTGACTTTTGAAATTTAACACTCAACGCGCCTAAAGAAGTTTCACTTAAAAAAGTTCTAGATAACATTTTTTGCCTGAATATTCTAATACCTATAATAATTTTTGCTTCGAAAGCCCGAATCTCAGGTCGTTAGATAACAGACAATGGTATTACAAACGGCATACTTATGCTAATGATAATCTTTATAGCTAGATGAAATTGTAAAATTCCACTTAATGAATCTTAATCTTTGACCTCCGTTATACGCGATTAAGCATTGTATTAAGAAATCAGATTTACAAGTGCTAATCATTAAAATAAATATGTATTTAAAATGGAGACAATTAGATAGGTAAGTAATTTCTATTAAGTTGGGGACACCTATTGATAAATACTTTCTGAATTTATGTTTCTACCACACCTCTACTCTCTTCGCTAAATAATAGATTAGAAACGTTACCAATTAAGAAGCATTAATTTTGATTTCATAAATCTTTAACCTTATAAAACTTTTGAAATTAAATAAAAAAAGAATAAAACATTTTTCTATCGTCTTTTGTCAGTCACAAACTTTATACAATATGGTGATAATAATTTACTAGCTTTCCGCCCGCGGCTTCACCGCGTTTTCAAAGAAAAACCCGAATAGTTCCCGTTCCCGTGGGATTTCCGGGATAAGGCCTATCCTATGTGTTAATCCAAGTTAACATCTATATGTGTGCTAAATTTCATCGTAATCGTTCAGTAGTATTTGCGTGAAAGAGTAACAAACATACACATACACATCGATACTCACAAACTTTCACATTTATAATATTAGTAGGATAGGATAGGATAGGGTAGGATTATTCCAGTTCAAAGTCCTCGAATTGAGGCATCAAAATTACCGTTCACATATTAAAACGTAACTCTAACTACGTGCGTTTGCAACACGGCCAGTTTTGATGATTTAATTATAAAGTAATTTATAGAAAGTAAAACAGGACTCATCAAATGTCACAGAATGAAGGAAGTCACTTGACGGACGTTAACCTCGATACATTACGATGCAATCCGCAACTTAGATCGGTACTTTCTAAACGGACAAAAGCTTGAGATGATTCCAAAGATTCCAAATTTTGTGCACTGAATTTTTTTCTGATTTTAGAACGATGTCGCAAATTTGCAGCATTTCCACGTTGCATTTCGAATGATTAAATGTAGATCTTATTATGATATGTGACGATCGTAACCACTTATGTATATTTTTATGTGTATGTCCACTGGCCAGGCTAAGAGTATCACGTTAGTTCTCAAAATATATTAAACGTTTTATACACTTTGGGAAGTAGGTACCATGAGACATAGTTTTAATGTGACTTTACTCAAATAATATTATCAAACTTCTTCGTGACAATAAAATGTCTCTATTCAAATGTCAACAGTTATGAGTTATGACTATTCATAGTCACAAGTCAATTATGGCACAAATTATGGATTGTAAAATATAATAGTTAACGAAACACTATTTGCTAATAACACAATTAACAAACTGACAATTAAATTATATGCATATTATGCACAGCACCACAGGGTAGTAAAAATTCCATAGTAATTTATACGTAAGACCTTCCTTTTGTAACATTGTTTATTTTGATGAAATAGTAAATTTATATTTAGGATACTGAATCTTGGCTTACAATTTGTGCAACAGTCGTATTGAGGTGATTTCTGATATGAAGTAAACAACAAAGTATAATTAAGTAAATCAATGTTTTATCAACTTTTTAAATATGCATTTTTTTTTGTGTGGTGTTTCTCAATGTTAGCCAGAAGGGCTTCTACATTTTAACGCGGACGCGTGGGTGAACTGAAGGTTCACCCTGGTAGCGACATGCGCAAGGGCGTCCCCCCTTAACGGGGATCTCGAACCTCGGCTTGGGCTATCGCTTGAGTGGAGGAGGCCGGAAGGGCCCTAGTCGGACGGGCTTAAATATGCAGTTAGTAAAGTCGCTTTACAAATTAAATATCCTCGTTTTCTTTCTACATAATATAAGTATGTAAGTTTATAAGTACTTATTTAAAATATGTTAATATACATCAGGTGTTCAATAAAAAGCAAATTACTAAATAAGCAATGAATAAAATTAAAAATGTATGCTAAGCGTGCGATTAAAATAGATAAGTAAATCTGTTCACAGCTGTCTCGACCTGTTGCATTAGTTAGTGCGAGCTTCACCGAGGGGTAATTAATGGGTTCGATTTCCTGTTAAATCCTATAAAGAAGGTGTGGCAGGGAATACTGACCCGATGAAAAGAAAATTAACCAGTGAAATAAATGTGGAACGTGTCTTCCATATGGTAAATGCCAGGGGACTTACTTAACTTTGTTTTGCTAAATCCATTTTACGCTTAATGGAATAAGGTACTAGGCTACCATAGCTTTAAAAGAGCCGTGATGAATGTTTGCTCGTAAGCATAAAGCCTCAATCAATGTAAATTGATAATAAGATCCATGTTAGCTATCAAAGTGAAAGTGAGAGTCAATTGAAGAGCTATCGTCTAGGCAAGGAGCCATTAACTCTGATAATCTTATGAGATTAATTAGATCGACCCATTGTATTAACTGAAAGATTATCTTCGGTATAATAAGCCTTCTTGAGAACCATAAATATTACGTGGGTTCTAAATAAAGAGCTGTCGATATTTTCACTCGACTCCAGAACTGAAATACGAGTTGAAAGACATAATTTAATATGAAAATGGTTGCATTAATGAATAATGCCCTTTCTGAATTATTAATTAATTACGTAGGCCTGCAAGGTACTATTTGACCAAGGCTCTATGTTGCTCTACATATACCTATATATTATGTAACTGAGTGAATAATTACATTTCATACATTGGGATTTCATAATTAAATTATTCTATTGACGATCAGCATGTGGAAGACATTTTAAACCTACATTCAGGAAATTCAGTAATTGGTTTATCTTAGAAATAATCGTTAGAAGTAAGGTATTTAAAATTTTCCTTTCTTTCAAATTCATTCTATATTCGTGCCATTTGTTTGTCAAGTTTTAGGCGACAAAAGAATCGGAATTAGAAATGATGTATTATATTTCGTTCGTCAAGACAAGGGGTCGATTGATGGAAGGTTTATGTTGAAACGTCATTCACGACGCCTTCAAGTTATTATTATTAATTAACATCACTCTGGGACGTCGGTTTTACGCTTCCACTAATAACTAGTGGCCAATTGGTATAGTTGACTGGAAATTATTGATTATTATAGTTATTTCAATTGGCTTGAACACAGAGTCTTAATTAGTTTGTATCGTGTAGTTTGTAACATAAAATACTAACCTATGCCCGGGTTGATCCCTATCAAAGAGACAAAAAAGGCTAAGTTAGTTCTGATTATTGTAGCTTTTAGTTAGAAAAATGATCATGCTACAAAAGTCAGAAACTTAACTCTTTATAATGTTACTGTTATAATATTATAATTACCTATATGGCTATAGAATATAATATCTTAACAAATCTATAAAGACGAAAAAATATTGAAAATAGTAGGATAATCACCCCATGGATTTTTCAAAAAAATATAATTATTACATTTAATATTTCGGGATCGTTTCGTGCTACATTTTTTGTAATTATAATTTAAACGTAATTTCAAGCTATTTTTACACCTAATTAATAAAAATACGAATCATTAAATAATTTAAGAATATACATATAATGTTGGACTTATCAAATACTTAAAATAGTATTTAGTATGTTAAAAGTGTAGTCAACGAATTAAAGAAGTATAGAACGAATAAAAATGAATGAAGCTGTGAAAGTCAAAATGTAAAAGTGTATAAAATCTGCCTTAATTATACATAACTAGCGACCCGCCCCGGCTTCGCACGGGTGCAATGCTGATACTAAATACACTACAGAAAAACTGTGAACGTTGTATATAAAAACATAGCGGCCCGCTCCGGCTTCGAACGGGTATAAAATATATAGCCTGGCGGCCGGCCGGTACCGCCGCAAATGCTACGTCCCGCAATTTTTAAATCTGTAATATCTTCGAAAATATTCACTTAAATCATACGGTGTAAAGGGCCATATAGATCTATATTAAATGAACAATGTATTCAAGGTAAATACCTTGGTTAAGGATTAATGCTGTATTGGTTAAAATCGCTTCGAAAATTAGCCATTATTTGTCGTAAAAAGTAAATGACAAAAAAAAGTTATTGTGGGTTATCCATAAGAGATAGACATATACCATCGCGGACTTTTCTGTAGACCTTTTCAATGTGTATAATACTTAGTACATTATTTTGATAAAACTCGTAGGGTTCAGCCTGCGTTTGCAATGTAAGCGGAAAAAATGTAATTTTTTACGACATCACATTAGAAACCTCAAAAATAACAGTACTTCTCCCCTATTTAATGGATGTTATTATACATATAAACCTTCCTCTTGAATCAGTCTATCTATTAAAAAAAACCGCATCAAAATCCGTTGCGTAGTTTCAAAGATTTAAGCGTACAAAGGGACATAGGGACATAGGGACAGAGAAAGCGACTTTGTTTTATACTATGTAGTGATGTTGTTACGTAACATTTATTTGAATGCAAAAATGTAGCCCAGTTACATTTGTAAGTAAAACCATCACTCTATATATGGAATAATGGAATTTTTAATCATGTAAATAATATTTAAAGGTTTCACCGTAAAGGTTTTCTTTTAATCAAGCTTTTTGTACTGCGTATGAAATTAATATTATACTTTATATAAAATTTGTACCTCGAATACCTCTTTTAGGAAAGTTTAACTAAAATAATATATGAATAATTTAATATTGTAAATATAACCTGAAGACAGATTTAAATCGATTTTATGTTTGATAAATATTCGGGAAAACGTTTAAATGACCTTTTCTAAATTTAGAACATTACAGAGATTATTCGTTCATAAATCAAAAACAAGAAAGAAATAAGTAATTTTTTGATGTTTCTCTTCTCATCCATCACAATTATTATTGTTCTGTTTTAAAAGTTAAGGCTTGGTCACACTGGGCCAATGTTAATTGCAAATTTTGCAATTTTACAACATTGGTCGATTATAGGTACGTAACTTTATAATACATTTCATAACTCTATCACCAAAGTGAAGCGAGGTCAGTTCTGTAATTATAATAAAAGTGAATAATTATAATATGTGATGAGCTATAATTTTCCTAACAATTATATCAACTGTAATAATTGTTATGGAAATTAAATAATCTCGTAACTGTACATCCTTCGTGCCATCAGTTTTGTACATGGGAAAATAAACTTAAACACCCACTGATAAAACTGATTTTCAAATGGATTGTAAGAGATATAATATATGTAACTAATGGTAACGTTAAGATTATAATCGTACGGTCTTGTGAATTTGTAATAATGCAACACTGAGGTTGGTATCATTGTTCTTTCAGCCATTCTCAAGTGATTTTTATGTGTACATATATAAAATGTTAATGATTATTGCTTATTGTTTGTTAAATAAATCTCCGCTGTTGAAACTTGTATTAGACTTCTTTCTCGCACAAAAACAGCGATACAGCGCGTTCAAAATGCGTGTGCGCGTTTTTGCTGGAACATCCCTCCAAGAAGTCATGTCAGCCCCTACCTTAATACCGCAAACGTCCTTAATATGCAAAAAAGACGCCAGGTACACTTTGCCACTTTACTTTTTGGATTGATGCAGTCGAAAATACCCGCATATCTCTACGAGAAACTCGCATGGGTAGGTGAACGAAGTGCCTTAAACTACCTAACCAGGTCTGCAAACTGTAAACTGTCCATACCCAAGCACCACTCAGCAGCTTTCAAGGGTAGCTTTCGATACAATGCCACTAAGTGTTGGAACAACATTCCACCACCATTAACCAGTTTGACAAATATTAATAGTTTTCGTTTCCAATACCGGAAACATATTTTAAAATCCTGTTCTAACCCTTAGTGCATTTGTATCGAATTACACATAAACTTTATTAAATATTAATTTTATTTACCGGATATAATATAACATAACATTATATACACATTTATTTTCTGCCTATTTATTTATCATTATAATTATTAACATTTGTATACATAACTTCATTTTATTTATTTACATTAAGTATATATACATAATTACATACTGATATTATATCTACCTATATTACATGTTTTAACTGATGTATTTATTTATTAGTATCTATCATATTAATAATATCTTTCACATAATATACTCTTGATAAATTATCATATACAATTCTAGACTGAAACTCCAATAGTCACTTGGGGTCACTGAAAATCAGTGGTGGTAAGGTATTAATCACCTTGCCATCATATTACTGAGTTGGCTCCATTTGTCAGGTCACTCACTGCCACATTACTATTCTTAGGAATAAGATTCTTTTTATTTAATTATTTTTCTTTTTATTTCTTTTTTGTTTTAAATGTATCTCGTGTTGTGATCTTGACAATAAATGTTTTTATTTTTATTATGTTTCTCATTTCCATAATACTCGGGTACCACCAGAAGGACAGTACCCGGATCTTTGGAAGGCTTACGTGGGGACACGGATCCAACACGCAGAGGCCCTTTCGAGAATTTTAATGTGTTGTGGGACACCAGCCGCAGCCTGCCCATGACTGCACTATAGAGATACAGCCCTAGGCAGTCCGCGGCCGATGTAGGACTATTGCAGGGTATGGAAATCTAATAACTGGGCTATGGATTGGGATGCTAGATGGACTGGTATTGGGGACTATGGGAAACTATGGCACCTGCCTTTCTACTAAAAGAAAGTAAAAATATGTTGGCAGGTGGTGACTCGCCCTCTCACTGTATGGGCCCCCGAAATAAGTCGCTGCAATAGTGCGACAAGGGGGCAACATATTGTGAGCAGCTAAGGGTGGAGAGGCGTCCCTGGACTTTAAACTACGATCACGCTCTCCCTGAGGGTCCAGCATCACGTGCCCACTCGCCACTTATGATTCGCATCCACCCTTCGAGCTAAAAGCTCTCGCGTATTATTAGAGATTACATAATTGTAGATCTTATTTCGATTACAATAAAGGATGTAGTTGCATAAACTTTTCCGTTTAAGTAATTAAATTTAATCTGGATTTAATTTAACATCTTTAATTTCTTTAATCATTATATGTAAATTGTATATGATAATTAATTGATAGGCGTATAATAATTTCTCGTACATACCTGTCTGATTTAAATATAAAAACACAGTAGTTACCTAACAATACAAATTATTGGGACATGTTTTTCATGAATCCATTTTTATTGTGTGTAAACTAAATCTGTCAAACTAATGCACTAACTACGTAAAGTAAACAATGTTTACTGGTATTGGTTGTTTTTAAATAAGAATATCTTTGAACGTATCTATAAAATTTTAATCAACATTCGCTTGTTTTCAATTACGGTACTAATTTATTTTGTTTTCAACTTTAGTATGACTTCAGTTCGTTAATTTGTTTAGGTAAGTTTTGATAGAATGAAATGTTGTTATTTAATGATATTTAGGGGTAAATTAGGCAAACTTCATGTTTAAATTAAATTTCTGACACAATAATATGAATATCTGTTGCTAATTTTGTTTATCGTGTGCCTACTACGAATTAATTTTTTTGTTAATTAGTTGTTCATGCCCTGATAATGGGGTTATATCTAATAATATAATAGGTACGGAAACTAACATGGATTGTGTGTTTTCAGGGCTTGGCCAGTAGGTACTAATAATAAGGTAGGTAGGTAAAAATAAGGAAAGATAACTTCGAATAATTTTCCTAAACAAGATTAAAATTTTGTTGAAAAGTTTATTAATTATATTTATTTATATAAATGTTATTTAGGAAGGCGTGTCTTCGAAGGGATGTTTCATTTGTCACGATTTCCGAAGATATAACAACAATACCCTTATAAGGTATGTCCGGCCGTCCGTCCTAATCCTTTGTAGCCCTACAACGTCTATAGTTATAAATCCATACTAATATTATAAATGCGAAAGTAACTCTGTCTGTCTGTCTGTTACTCAATCACGCCTAAACTACTGAACCAATTTTCATGAAATTTGGTATGGAGATATTTTGATACCCGAGAAAGGACATAGGCTACTTTTTAGCCCGGGAAAATGACGCAATCCCGGAAATCCCACGGCAACGGGAACTATGCGGGTTTTTCTTTGACTGCGCGGGCGAAGCCGCGGGCGGAAACCTAGTATTTAATATATCACAGATAACATATTGATGTAGTGTTAGATTTTATTAGTGTTGATTGAAAATTCACAGCCTGTGTAAACAAATGTTTTATATGAGTAGACATTTTATGTTACTATAGGTACGATACTAATATTATAAAGCTGAAGAGTTTGTTAGTTTGAACGCGCTAATCTCAGGAAGTACCTACGGGTCCGGTTTGAAAAATCATTTCGGGTGTTAGATAGCCCATTTATCGAGGAAGGCATATGCTATATATCATCACGCTAAGACCAACAGGAGCGGAGCATTGCGGGGCACAGCAAGTATTTTTATAAGACACATAAGGCCACCATAAAATTCGAAAATCTGACACTTTTAATATTTAAATTAGCTGTAAATTAAAGCTTAACATATAACAATATATATTTTAAATTATTTATTAACATATTATATATGTTGCAAAGCAATTACACACAGTTGCACCTAGCGACCTGTGTTGTAATTTTAGAAAGGACTACAAAATAGTGCAATAGTGCCATCTGATTGTATAATTGATTTTATTGACAAGGTAGACGGGTGTAAAGAATCTAGAACAAGATCTTCTAGCTTAGTGCTTCGGTATAAAGCTATGTTTCGTAACTAAACGGTTGAATATATAAAAAATACATACATATAAAGATAAGGATTTTTATGAAAAAACTATTCTAAAGAATCTTGTACTTAAGTGCGATTTTTTTAATTATCCTTCTCATGGAAAGAAAATACATAAAAGGGGCACTACAACAACATCTGCCGGGACAGCTAGTATAATATAATATATTTGTCGGTTGAATAAAAGAAAAAAAAATCGCCAGCTTTCTAATTTGAATATGAATCGTGTTAATAATAAATTTTGCAAGCCATGTTTTTATTTAATGTACCTTAAAATCATTTTATGACATAATCATTTGCCATTTATTTTGAATAGCTTTGGGTAATCTTAAGGACTTGGTCTAGTAGTGCAAACAAATGCATCCTGTCATCCTATATGTAAATAATACAAATGTACTAAGGGAAAGTTGCTCCACTTAATTTTTAAAAATTAAATCATTCGTATGCATAATTTAATATTCGTAATAAGTACCAAAAATGACAATTTGAAACAATTTTCGTGAAAATTACACCGGGTGATTTTTTTATCAGTACACAAAATTTGCGAATACGTTCTATTGATATCTTCAACTTCATGTTTATATAACTGATCAACTTTTACAAAGAAATTTGGACGAAATATAAAAAAAATAAGCTTTCCATACAAAATGCATAACTCTATACATTTTTTTCGACCTAAGGTTCTTAGTGAAAGTTGTTCAGTTTAACTAATAAAACGGATAAACAAATTTTGTATATTATAATAAAAAAAAATGTAATGTTTGTGTTAAAAAATTATAAAATAGAAAAATACGCAAATGAAAACAAAAGATATTTATTTCTGACTAGCTTCCGCCCGCGACTCCATCCGCGCGGATGTCGGTCTTCGCGTGGATGGTTTATTTCTCCATTTTGAACTGGGAAGACGTTTCTCACTAAATTAATATTAGACGATCACTTCTGCTCGCCACACTGGACACGTCCGCGCGCATCAAAATTCATAAATTACATGCATCGCTTTTTTTTTTTTTTTTTTTTTTTTTTTTTTTTGTGGTGTCTCTCAATGTTAGCCAGAAGGGCTTCTACATTTTAACGCGGACGCGGGGGTGAACTGAAGGTTCACCCTGGTAGCGACATGCACAAGGGCGTCCCCCCTTGACGGGGACCACGAACCTCGGCTTGGGCTGTCGCTTGAGTGGAGGAGGCCAGAAGGGCCCTAATCGGACGGGTACATGCATCGCGCGGAACGCCGTCCTTATATAGGAGTCGAGGAGGCGTGGTGTCGTGCGGCCCGCGTGTGCCGCAAACGGTTCAAGCCAAATCCGACTTTTGGCGCTACAGGTTACATCGCTGAATCCACTGCGGGTAACGCAACGTGTGTTCGCGGTTCTACAGAACAACGTCTATGGATAAAACTGAAAAATTAAGATTTATTTTTTTTCTTCGTATTTTTCCAGGATAAAAAGTATTCCATTTTATGCCCAGGATAATAAGGTATAATTATACCAAGTTTCATTGAAATCGAACCATTAGTTTTCACGTGATGCCTTCACATACAGACAGACAGACAGACAAAAATTTTTTTAATCACATATTTGTGTTTGGTATCGATCCAGTAACACTGCTATTTATTTTTTAAATATTTTCAAAGTACAGAATTGACCCTTCTACAGATTTATTATATTATGTATAATATATAGATTTATATTGATAAACCTAATAAATCTTTTGCTAGCATTCTGATGCTTTATCGGTTGCACTGGATTTTTCTCTTTTTTTTCAATCGCTTGAATTTAATAGAATGGGTCTTTGATGGGCATCGAATGCTGAAGTCTCAAATCAATCAATTCTGACAGTAGGCAATTTATGTAAAATCTTGATAATGGTCCATCATTTTATTTTACCTAAACGTTACATACTTTTTTATACAGTAGAACCTCGATAAGTTAAAGTCCAAGGGAAACACAAAATATTTTAGGTTATAGAGGTTTTAAGTTATCAAGGGTCTATCCATTTTTCACTGCTTCTATAGCTTTTAATTTATCAACGTAGGTGAGGGTTGTTAGTTTTATTTTTGGACTCATTTTAAGCCAGTTTTATCACACAGTAAGTAAAGCGATATTTCCAGGACAACAATCAAAAACTTATGATGCAAGTAAGTCGTTGACATAAAGCTAACCGCCGCAAAGCTTTGAAGAATTTCGATAAAGCAAACAATAGGTAATAGTATTGTTTACGTTAACAATACATATTAAACACGTGCAAGCAATAAATACCGAAACATTTTGTTTTGACACTCTTTAAAAATGACTCATTGACAAATAATTTTATGTTATAGAGGTTGTGGAAACATTTCTTTAAGTTACTGAGGGCCAATACAGAGATTATTTATTTAAGTTATAGAGGTTGCGTATTTTAAGTTAAAGAGGTTTTGGGCTCTGATGGGAAGGGAACATATTATTTTTTGAAGTTACAGAGGTTTTTATGTTACCGAGGTTTAAGTTATCGAGGTTCTAATATTCTATTTTTAACGAATGATTCACTCCAGTCCAAACAGCAAATAAGCAGACTTCTGCTTCTGCAACGTTTAGTTGTCCCTGAATTTGGAAAAAATAGTCATGATTCTTATCTATGACAAAAGTGTTATTTTTTTTTGCATTGTATTTCAAATATTATTTTTTTTATTTTTAACCGCATCTTCCGCAATTATGTCTTTTGCCGGAATTAGACATTTAACTTCAACTAGTCCCATTTTCCCTTCTTGATATGGGAGTGTATAAAGTAATTTTTTTAGATATTTCTCGTTATACTTTTAAAAAGTTATTATTGTCATTTTGCTCATTAGGTAAAGTAATTTCGATATCAGTTACCTGCAATAATAACGTCATAATCGCCTGCACATACTTATCGATTACACCCTGTATACAATCCACCATCCACATTCATAATGTTTTCCTGTCCTCCTCTCCTTTACGCTGTTCACCGATACATTTTAAATGAGTAAATCTGCAACCACTGAAGGATGTTTCATTGTGATCAGCAAATTTTCACCACTGTTGTCGATTATTTGTTTTTCATTTTTAATTCAGATGCAGATTGGTGATGTACCCTAACAATACGTCGAAAAGGGAAAGCATCAACGAATTATCGTTTTCGTCCTCTTTTTTTATTCTGTGCGTCTCTGTTACTTGTGTTTGTTTAGTTCTCAACACCCATTGACTTTTCTATGTTATTGTGATCTTCCATTACATCTGAGTTTTGATGATGTGATGATAATCCATTCGTTTTAATATTGGTACTTAGATTTGGTGGACTAAACTAGAAATGGTGGACTAAATTTTGGATCAGAATATAAAACCAACATCCTGTATTTAAGTTACAAAATTAATAATCAAACAACATGCCGCTACGTTCAAAATGACTAGAAGAAAAAATTAAAACACCTCAACATTTTTCGAATTTTGGAGTAAACAAATCATTTTCCCCGTATGTCCCAAGTTCAAGTTCTCAATACAAGTTTCAATCTTTCTCAATATTTCGTATTTCTCAAACGAAACATAAACATTTTTGGAACTTAAAAAAAATTATATTATAAGAAAATTTATGAGCTTACTTGAGTTTTAAAGAAATATACATCCCTTTACTGACACCCCGTAAAATAACGAAATTGTTGCCAATCACCTTTGTAATCTATTTGGTTTCATTAACTTTATGTTCGAAGATAATTTTTTTTCTAGTAGTTACACGCATATTTTTTTCGTTTATTTTCCATATCGAAATCAAATGTTTAAAAATACGAATATTTGCACAAAACTAAGATAAAAATAATCAATTAACAAAAATATTAAATTTAATGAAGTAGAGCAACTTTCCCTTCGGTATGAAGCAAAATCGAGCGTAGAGCACACGTCAGAACGCTCCGGCCCAAGGAGCGCGACTAAAGAAATTCGCTAGGATTTTTCCTAATTATTTTAAATATTTTTTTAATATTTAAAGAATTATCAAAATTAAAAAAAAAAAAAATTTAAAGGATTAATACTCATTGGTCTTCAACCAACTCGAATAAATTAATGGAAAAATAACTTTTAGCAGTATTTATCAATAGATTTTGTAAGGCAAAAAATGGGAAATTTAAGGAATTTATAACGTTCTAATTAGGAAAATCATAAGTTTTTCGGCAATTGTATTCAGCAGATTTTAATAACGACTATATAAGGATAATAATGCGCTGATCAAATTGTGTAAATTGTAATCGGTTGCAACGAAGTGAGTGCACAAACTTAGCTCGAAATGTCTTTGGGGGAAAGAGACTTATCTTGAAGGCCTGATTAAGGTAACATAAAGTAACTTTATAAATGTGAAAAAATTCACGCGCATTGCGTATATAACACTAATTGATAAACAAGAAAAAAAATTCAGTTTATCATTTCATTAGCCGGGAAAAAATTGTCAAATAACTTGTTGAAAACGCAATTTTGCTAGACTGCAGCCTTAATTCTTAGCACTTATATGCGCTTTATTTCAATCAATTTATACTGATATTAATCTGATATTGATATCATTATATATAAATTATATAAATAAGTTATTTATCTTATTATTCACAAACTGTATGCTATATTCGCAATAAAAAATCTTACAAAAATAAAAAAAGGATACACAATCACTGTTAAAAGCATGTAATATGTTAAACGAATTTTATTTCTATCCAATCGATTAGCTAATAAAAATCAATTGTGCTGTTTATAAACTACTCATAAATCGTTGATTATAGATCTATAGTAAAATTACAATGACTATGCTAGACGCAAAATAATTTCATTACCAACCAGAATTAACTAAATGGATGCTAAAAATATTGTGTAATACATACATTACATACTTCAGCAGTTTCACTAGAATGGTTCCCGGATATAGAACAACCTATATTTTATTCAAGCCAAAATCTGGAAGTATACTTACCTACTATGTTTGAGCCAAATAAGGTTTATCGTGAAAGAGGAACAAACTCAACAAACTTCAGATCATCACAAAACTTCTGGCTTTATAAATATATTATGCTATTTTAATGATGTTTTCTTTGTTTTTGTTTCCTATAGAATAGATAAGAGTATCGTAGTTTGAAATAAACAGAAAAAAGTAGAGGGAACTATCTCGGGCAAGTTGACAAAAAACAAGGGATAATTTGTATAAATATGGGATAAACAGTATACAGTTGATTATTTTTATGATGTAGTCCGTGCCTTCTATATTCTATATTCTTTTGAGTAATAGAAGACATTTCAACGCATACTCGCACCGCACATTTTCCTCCCACTGCTTTGGTGGAAACCTTCACACATTTTCACAGCATAGCTAGAGCCTAGACATCCTCGCAAGGCACGTTTCCCTAGCACATTATTGGTGGAAAAGCACCCTTATACATCTCTATCAATATCCATAAAGTATTCGAAACTATGAAAGCTATAAATAGTATTTAGGTTTATTTTCGTATTCAAGACGTATATGTATGTCTGTATGGGATATAAGTGATAGGCTGGTTGCCAGTTTCCAAACTCATTTTGTAGTCAGATAGTGTTTTTGAACCTTTCCGTTTTATGCAATTAATTAACGTAGAAATTCTGTTAATTGTGGAAACGAGGATGTGGATGGACTGCGTAATGACGGGAGGAAAATTATGTTAGGTCAGTATCTCATTACAGACTAATCTATTTAACAGCTGTTATCACACCCTTATACTTGTAAAGGCGTGGTTTATAGGTACATAGCTTAAATATATTGTGTGTAAGAAGTAAGTAAGCACTACATTATTATAATTTAAAATCATGTTTTAAATATTTTAAAATATAATCCGTGTTTATATATGTCGCAGGCAAATTGTATAATCTCGCCGTTTACAAACGGGCGGCATTTTGTAATATGCTGTGTATTTACTTTTTTCAAACGTCCACAAGAAGACGGTTGCGAACCGATGGAGCCCTCGCTTCGCGTGGTTCCTATTTCTATGTAGTTTTAAAAACAAGAACCTAACCTAACCCACCCCCTTATCCAAACCAAAAATTTCTGATTACGAATTCTCGACATATAACAAAATGCCTAGCGTTTGTAAAGTGACAGACGCCGTTTGTAAACAGAGGAAATTGTACAATTTGCCTGCGACAATACATAAAAAAAATGCTAGTGAATTATTCTAATTTAAACCCTAACCCGGGTTTTGTGGTAGAAATTGCTTATTAGAAAATTAAGTGTATGAAATGTCCGCTCGTAATTTAAGGTTTTAAGTCAATTGTATAAAACAGTTTATTCGAGATAATATATTAATAAGGTAAGTACTTAACGGAAAAAAGAGCAAAATCATAAAATCCTTAAAATTAAAATACCTAGTACAATTTGATACACATTTTTCACTCCTGATAATCGCTACAATTTCATTAAAAATACAATCAAACTAGGATATAGTTCACAAACATGTTGAATATATTATGTGAATAATTAAAATATTAAGCAGCAGTTACTACAAAGCAGCGTATGCTTGAATTATGAAATTTGTACCATCACTTTTGTAACGTCATTAAAAATTAACAATGCATCTTTCACCACACAATTATCTACTTACTCATGAATCATAATCGTCTCACCCATTTAATTGACAAGTATAGATTACTTATGTTTTGATTCCATCTATTTCGGGCAACACAGACTTCAGTTCTATACTATAAATTTCATAGATAAACAATGTTTTGTGCGCAGTTGATGCAACCCAATAAACACATGATTTTATTAGGCCACGTGAAAGCTTACTACGTAAGTTTCCTATTTTCCAACCTTGAGTCGAGTAAGTAATTAGCGTCGTCATGATTAAATAATGAAAGTATTGTGTAAGGCTGATGATACGTGTGAATAATACGAATTCGTGAGATTTTCGTTTAGATATTTTTTTATTGTTTGTTTACTGCGAGGGATCTGCTTCTTACTTAAATGCTCTAAGGCTTCTTACATAATTCGCAAGTCGCAATGTTAAGGTTACGTGACAAATGGTTATGTAAAAAGTTGATAATAGATCCATTTATAAGGATTAAAGAGAGAAATTTGTGGATTTTTTTAGGAAAATGTTTTCAGTCATTCAAAATCGGCACTTGGACAATTCCGGGTATTTTTAAAAATATGTATATAAGTACGTCGTTATAATAGTAACAAGAAGTGCAGCACAATGTATACAATTTAGAATAATACCTACGCCGTTCTCTGACCTCTGTCCCATCCCGTCCCGTGATATTGATAGACGGTTGAGTGTCTAATTGACCGCGATTTCTTAAATCTTGTTATATTCATACGTTAATACTTATTTTTAGCGTTTATTTATTTCTAAATAATACATTCCATTCAGTTATAGGTGAAGGTTCTCTTAAGTAACTTTGTAATAGTACGCTATAGTTAAATTGAACAAATAATTAGTAAATATATAATTGATGCTTTACTACGATACGAAACGCTTTTAAATGTCAAATTCACTAATATAGTGATGTTGTCCAAGGATCCGCTCTAAAAGCCCTAGGTACTACTCTTACATCACGTCACAATTCATCTAAAAGAAACTGATGTTTAATAATAATCAGTGGTAATACACTTAAACTGAAGTAAAATGTCAGGTAAAGTTTAACTTTCTACTATGATTGAAAGTGGGTTACTTCTGTTTTGGACATACAAATTAAAAAAAAATGCAAGCAAAAATTTCAAAAGCTCCATTTTACTTTTCACAGAGTAGCCGACGAGCCAGCCATTGAGATACTCTATTAAACAAATCTTTGATACACATGCATGTTCATAATAATAACTAACGTACTAATTAATAGATATAGTAATTATTTAGATAGTGGATACTCCTTACCTTGCAAATAAAAATATAATTAAAAGAAATACAACCATAATACAACGTACAAAGGAAATTACACTCAAAATATAGAAAGGAATCCTATTTTTCTTTTAACGCTCCGCACTATTTTCAAACATTTTCATTCGTAAACCTTGTCCCAAAAAGGTACAATAATGAAAACAGGATCAGGTAAGTGCCGACATTTTAACATCAACATCGACATAGATTCGACAACTGACATATTTTATTCTTTAGATTTCTGTAGCCTAAAGCAAAAAAATAATTTCTATTCATAGTCATAAAATGAAACTATGAAATTATTTGTTTGCTATGTCTTTATTTGTATTTCAGTATCTAATCTTCAAACTCGCTCGACCGATTATAACAATTCATTGGAACAATGGATAGCTAATATTATTTAAGGAGCAGAACTACTGACCTGTCTAATGGAATTGGGGCATAATATCTATACTAATATTATAAAGCTGAGAGTTTGTTTGTTTGTTTGAACGCGCTAATCTCAGGAACTACTGGTCCGATTTGAAAAATTCTTTCGGTGTTAGATAGCCCATTTATCGAGGATGGCATTAGTTACAGGGCTTTCGATATCAGTTTAAAGTTTTTTTATAAATGCAATAGTTACGGAATAATCGCCTGTGCACACTTAACGATTACAACCTGTATAGTCAGCTAAATAAACATGTTTATATATTATGTACTCTCATAGATCATATAAGCAAAGAATAGGTTGGTTACTTTGAAAGTATAGGAATATTAGGTAAGTACTAAGAATATTCACATATTATTCTCAAGTAATACGCTATATTTCTATTAGAATATGTTTTATATTGTGGTTTTTGCGTATTGTTACTTTTATCATGTTGTTTTATTATAATAATATTTTGTCGAGACACATGCTGAAAATAAGTGGAAAGATTTGAATTTGGGTGACCTTATTTTATGTAATTTATTGAAAACATTGAACCTACTATTAACTATTTAAATATATTACAAATATTAAGTATGTAAACGAGAACCTGCTAAAAAGAGCAATTTTACTATTTTAATGGGCAATATTATTTTAGATAGTATCATAGTAGGTACAGCCATATACAACTTTACGCTTTATGAGACAGTAGTTCAGTATTTGTAGAGTATAGTAATAATTGAACCATGTTTTCGATTATATTGGGTCAAGGGGTAGCTTCTAAATATTGGTAGTTTAAAATATTTTAACACTTTATTATTTTATGGTGTTCGTCTTCAAAGTTCCTTTGGAACCACCATATGATATGATCACTATACGTAAAGCTAATGATAATCACAATAATTATTATAAAATTATAATAAATACGTGAATTGTCGAGTTTCTGAGTAGGCGAATCAAGATGGAAGACTCTCCTTATTCTTTCACTCCCCTTGTCTATATCCTATTGTTAAAATATCTGATATTCAATATTGTTGTATAATACGACCTATTTCGAAAATAACGATTGCCTCATTGGCTTTGTGAAGTGTTACATCGTACATAGATTGGGAAGCCTACGCCTAAAAGGTCGCATAATGTCATAGAATCTCCCTTCAAATGATTTGGATCTTTCCTCTGCCTAATAAATAATAATCGAGATACAGTAACGTTTTTAAAAACAATAATATGTACTGTAAATGTACGTTCTTAGTGGAGACTCGCGTTTGTTCCGATTATACGGCATTCAGTGGTCATTATCTTTAGCTAAGATATTTAGGTACATAGAGTTTTATATTAGCTTTTGCCCCATAATGTACACATTATTTTACGAAAGACCATAACTGGCGTAAGTATATCAATGCAATAGTTACACCAGTTTTCCATTACACGGTTTATTAGGGCTTAATTACAGGTACATATGTTTTTGTCGAGAAAAACTCCATTCTCCATTCAATTGTAACGCAATTTAAATATTATCTATATGAAGATCTTTTGACAGTAATTAATATGCACACTTCCAAGATTGAAAACGCAGTCTCATTAACATGTAATCAACTTTATTCCCATGAAATGTCTACATATACTGTTAAGTATAAATTAGATTACGTTAGAGTTTATATTATAATTTCATATTTTTGCAATTAAAACGAAGAAAGTGGATAATAGACTTAGATAAGTACTCTCTATTTATGAGACCGTCTCTCATACTTTTAGAGAAATGTATATTTAAGTAGGTAGGCCTATTGATACTTTTTGAACATCTATTGAAACATGATTAATGTAAAACGCTACTGTAATTTTACACATAGGCAATAATGTGTAGACTGTTTTTATAAATAGAGGTTGTAATATATTGTAAGTATTTTCTTACAAAGTTGAAAAATAGAATCGTATTAACGTATATTTGTTCAAAACAGACTAAAGAAGACTAAAACACAATATACCTTTAGACTATGTGACGATGATGATATAGACTGAAATCTGAATAAACTCTGAATATGTATAACAACAACAATGACAAAAGAGCCTCTTTATTTTATAAAAATATTATTTTAAAATTGCCAAATCCTTCTGGTAACATCTTTGTTGAATGTGGGTCTCAAAAACCTACTAAGATAACTACACTTTTGAAATCGCACTCTGCAGATCACCGCAAAATATTAAAGATAAAAAAATTCGCAATAAACCGTGACGTATATGGGTTTCTGTGTAAATAAACATATACTTTACAATAACAAAACAAAAAATAAAATGTTTTTATTTTATTTTTTTTTATCATAAATTATTATAAAAACAGTTTAGATAATGTTTAGATACAATCTTGTAATGCATTTTGATATAATAATGAGAGTTATTAGTAAGACTAAACGTAGATAATAATCGTAAAAATATCGTGTTACATTTAATGCGAAAAATAAAAAAAAATTAGAAAGAAAGAAAGAAAGAAAGATAAATTACCTATACTTCGTAAGAAAAACTTTTGAATATAAAAAAATCTTCGCAAATCTTATTGTATAATGTTTATACATTCAACATTTTATTATTTTATAAATCGATCATGCCTACAATTATTTTATATTTTATAATGCATTGATGTAAAAAACACAATGTTTTTAGTATTTTAAACGTTAAGCTTATTGCAACCTGCAAATCTACTGCATCTTAAAATCAATTAAAGAGAGAACGGGATATGCATCATCTAGGTCAGTTGCACTGCATTGTGCAACTTAATTACACTTAGATAAAAGAAACGACGTGCTAAAATTTGGCAAATTTCTTCATTGTGTGTAACAACGTGCGAAATGAGATCAAATCTGAGACGAGCTTTCATCTCCGAAATATGAATTAATTATGTATTATTACTTGAGTTTTAAACAAAATAGCTGTTTATATGGCTAAGTAATTATATTATTTATTATTTTATCTAACTATGAAGGAAAGATTGTTTTTATTTATTTATTTATCGTTAGTAACGATTTAATAAAAAAAAATTGGTTGTCTGTAAAGTCGGTTTACTGACGAGCTTCTTTGTCGCTCGTTCCGCGCTATCGCTTGCATTTCAAGCCTTACATGGAACGCCTCAGAGCGAGGTAACGCCGCATGAGTCATGTTTTTTCGAGCGTGCAGCCGGCTCAATCGAATTATAAGACGTTGTCACGTCAAAACTGCTGGAATTTATTATACTTTTAGAAAGCTATATAGGTATTTGCGAAATAACATTAAACATAGGATATTTTTGGAGCCCTGGCAAGCGGCTTGTCAATTGTAAAGAAAAAGAAGGTAAAAAAATAACTGAAAATAGCAAATCATCCTCATATTAAAAAACCATCAAACTGACATTTCACGAATTCATTTTGTGAACGTATGGCTTTGTTGTGAAACTACATTTCGTTAAATTTCTATACTGATTAGGTTCTTCAACGATTTCTGTTATTATACATTTTTTTTCATTATGTTTGCTTTATTAGTACATACGTTAATAATGCCTACTTATGAAACATCTTCATCGCTTTAGATTTCATTTTCAATCAGTTTATTACAAAGCTTTTGCTCAAAATTAAGAAATTCTTCTTCTATACTAGAGAAATTATATTTAAATAAATATGTGATAACACCTTAATTAATTCTACGTAAGAATGTATCTTCGATAGGTATATCCATACTTATATTATAAAGTTGAAGAGTTTGTTTGTTTGAACGCGCTAATGTCAGGAACTACTGGTCCGTTTTGAAAAATTCTTTCGGTGTTAGATAGCCTATTTATTGAGGAAGTCTATAGGCTATATATCAACACGCTAAGACCAACAGGAGAGGAGGTAAAACCGGTAAAACTGCGGAGCACAGCTAGTAAGTACATAAACTATAAAAAAATAGTGTGTGAAAACTAACAGTATCGTTAAAATGTTCGATCGTATCTCATCGGATTCGAACTTTGAACAATGACCTGTCATTTTCTCAACACCATAACATCATGGAGATACAAATCTCTTTACGTAATTGTTTGTCTTACATCTTAACAACATTGAAACATGAATGATTTTGTAACGGTAATTATAGATGATTTATAAATTATCTATACTTATAATAAATCTGTAGAGAGGCCAATTCTGTACATGAAATATATTAAAAAAAAAACTATGAAGGGGTGATAAGGGATCGCTACTGATGCCAAAAATGCAATCAGTAAAATTTTTGTCTGTCTGTCTGTCTGTCTGTCTGTCTGTCTGTCTGTCTGTCTGTATATTCGTTATAGAAACAAAAACTACACGACGGATTTTAACGAAATTTGGCACAATTATTCTTCATACTCCTGGGCAGGTTATAGTATACTTTTTATTACGCTACGATCAATATGAGCAGAGCAGTGAAGTGAAATATTGGGAAAACGGGAGAAGTTACTCCATTTTTTAAGCTTCCGTCGCGTGTGCAGCCTTAATGGTTAAAGCTACATAGAAATCATGTACGACACAAATGTTCTTAAATTATTATCTATACTTATAATAAATCTGTAGAGAGGCCAATTCTGTACATGAAATATATTTAAAAAAAAACTATGAAGGGGTGATAAGGGATCGCTACTGATGCCAAAAATGCAATCAGTAAAATTTTTGTCTGTCTGTCTGTCTGTCTGTCTGTCTGTCTGTCTGTCTGTCTGTATATTCGTTATAGAAATAAAAACTACACGACGGATTTTAACGAAATTTGGCACAATTATTCTTCATACTCCTGGGCAGGTTATAGTATACTTTTTAATACGCTACGATCAATATGAGCAGAGCAGTGAAGGGAAATATGGGGAAAACGGGAGAAGTTACTCCATTTTTTAAGCTTCCGTCGCGTGTGCAGCCTTAATGGTTAAAGCTACATAGAAATCATGTACGACACAAATGTTCTTAAATTATTATTATTATATAAAAATAAATTCCTAGACAGCATATTATTATGTCTATCTTTTAAAATTGACTCACAATAACACGTGAAACTTCAATAGCTTAGCAATTCGGAGATTTCTGATTATATTTGTCTACTCTTACGTTTACAACACTCTCATTCATCCCTAATTAAAAAAAGTTAACATTATTACCTATGCAATAAAAAAAGAATCATGTAAATCGGTGTAGAAACACCAAAGTTAAACATGAAATACGCTGTAAGTCATCGCGCGTGAATACAGAATCATGCCATAAGGATTATTTTTGTGTATCAGTTGCCGCGTTCGACGCGCTTCGCGGCGGGAGCTATAAAAAGGCTGCGGGTCCGCACCCGTTTCGCGTTGTCACGGCATCACGTGTGAACGGCTGAACCGATTTCGATAATTCTTTTTTTATTATATTCCTTGAAGTACGAGGATGGTTCTTATGTAGAGAAAACGTTAATACCACGGGCGAAGCCGGGGCGGACCGCTAGTTATTATATAAAAATAAATTCCTAGACAGCATAATATGTCTATCTTTTAAAATTGACTCACAATTGACATTGTTAAAACTCATATGATACATGGTCCATGTGGTGCATTTAACGTGAATTCTTCTTGCATGCAAGACGGTCGTTGCACTAAAAGATATCCAAAAGCCTTAGTGGAAGAAACTGTAACAGGACATGATGGATACCCGTTATATCGTCGCCGTTCAAGAGATACTGGTGGTTTCACTGTTGAAAAGCGAGTGTCTGGACAACAGGTTATTTTAGACAATAGGTGGGTCGTTCCGTATTCTCCTGTGTTGTCCAGAGCATTTCAAGCTCACATAAATGTTGAAATGTGTAATAGTGTAGAGTCAATAAAATATATTTGTAAGTACATTAATAAGGGCAGTGACCAAGCTACATTTGCTTTGAGAAATGAAAATGATGAAGTTACAAGATTTCAGTCAGGCAGATATATAAGTTCTTCAGAAGCTGTGTGGCGGATCTTAAGTTTCAACATTCATGAAAGATATCCACCTGTGACTCATCTGGATGTTCATCTTGAAGGCGGTCAACGTATATATTTCAACACCGAAAATGTCACAGAACGGTTAGAGAACCCTAGACAAACAACTTTATTAGCATTCTTTCGACTTTGCCAAACTGATGATTTTGCAAAATCTCTTTTATATGAAGAAGTTCCATCGTATTATACCTACGATAAGCAACGAGGTGTCTTTAATCGTAGACGCCGTGGCAGGCCTGTAGATGGCGAGTCAGGTATTTTCAAAGAACATGTTCTTGGTAGAGTATACACCGTTCATCCTAACAACGCTGAGTGTTTCTATTTGCGATTATTATTACATACTGTGCGAGGACCAACCTCATTTATAGATTTGAGAAAAGTAGACGATGTTGTTTATCCCAGTTATCATGCAGCTTGCCAAGCGCGTCATTTGCTTGAAAATGATCAGCATTGGGATGACGCTTTAGCAGAATCCTGTGTTAGTGATAATCCAAGACGGTTACGTCATTTATTTGTAACATTACTTACATTTTGTAATTTGTCAGATGCTGTACAATTATGGGAAAAATATAAAGACAAATTTTCAGAAGACTTTCTTAGAAATATATCTAACAATGATGAAGGCACAACTAATGATAATTTCCGTGATCTTGCCATAAATCAGTGCTTATTAGCTCTTCAGGATGAGTTAACAGCAGTTGGCGGTAAATCACTATGTGAATATGGTTTGCCAACACCAACCTCAGTCGGAGAGGTAACTAATAGGGAATATTCCGCAGAGATTGGTTACAACTTAATGGAACTGCTGACAACATTAGAAAACGGTGTCCCAATGATGACTGCAGAACAACGTTCAGTTTATGACCGCGTGTGCGGAAGTGTTCAAAATAATTTGGGAACAATATGGTTTTTAGATGCACCTGGAGGAACTGGGAAAACCTTTTTGACTAAATTAATATTGGCTTATGTTCGAAATCAGCGTAAAATAGCTCTTGCCGTAGCTTCATCTGGGATAGCTGCAACATTGCTACCAGGAGGTAAAACGGCTCACACTATGTTCAAAATACCAATTGATTTAGATCGCACGGAAAGTCCAACCTGTAGTATTTCAAGAAATAGCGACAAAGCAAAGGTATTACGCGAGTGTAATTTAATCATATGGGATGAATGTACGATGGCCCATCGAAAAGCAGTAGAAGCGGTAGATAGAACTTTAAGGGATATAAGACAAAATGATCGACCAATGGGCGGTATCACGGTTTTATTTTGTGGTGATTTCCGACAAACCTTACCGGTAATACCACGGGGAACCCGAGCTGATGAGGTTAGGGCTTGCCTGAAAAGCTCTTATTTGTGGCGTGATATACAATCGGTGCATTTGACTATAAACATGCGAGTGAGAACTGGAGATAACCCGGATGATAGTCAATTTTCTGATTCATTATTAAAGATTGGTGAAGGTACCTATCCACAACTACACCAAGGAAAACTTATTCTGACGCCTGAATTATGTTGTATAGTGCAATCTCAACCACATCTTATATCGTCGGTTTACGGTGACGTAACAAATATATTAAATAGGGACAATTCCTGGCTATGCGAAAGATCTATTTTAACTCCTCGCAATGACCAGGCATCTGAGATTAATAACAAAATACTGTCGAATATACAGGGGGAAAGCAAAGTTTATAGATCAATAAATAGAATGGTCGATGAACAAGAAGCAACTAATTACCCGATAGAATTTTTAAATTCTTTAAATATGCCCGGACTTCCTTCTCACGAAATTTGTTTAAAAATTGGCATTCCGATTATTCTACTCCGAAATTTAAGACCACCACAACTTTGCAATGGAACTCGACTAAAAGTAACCCAGTTGCAACAAAATATAATCGAGGCTCAAATTTTAACAGGTTGCGGTGCAGGAGAAACCGTCTTTATCCCCAGAATACCCTTAATACCAAATAATTTTCCATTCCAATTTAAAAGGACGCAATTCCCAGTATCGGTGTGTTATGCAATGACAATAAATAAGGCTCAAGGGCAGACTTTTCATGTTGCCGGAGTAGATCTCGGTGTCAGTTGTTTCTCGCATGGTCAATTATACGTTGCTCTTTCCCGTGTTAGCAGTTCTAGAAAACTTTATGTTCACGTGCCGGACGGGTCAACTTTCAATATAGTTTACCCGGAAGCTTTGCGCTAAAGTATTTTGGTTCTATAGGTCCTTAAGCCTCATGTGAACCTGATGTAAATAATATTACCAATACATTTTAAATTAATAATACACAAGGAGTTACACGCTGACGTAGTCGCGGGCACAGCTATCTATACTTTTCTGCCGGAAGTCACTATTCCACGCGGACGAAGTCGCGGGCAAAAGCTAGTTTACTAATAAAATTCGTCGTTAGTGCTTCTAATTTTCGTGTTAATATAATCAGGCGTGAGACAAATGTCTAACGTCTTGATTATCAAAGTTACGAAAATATTATAATTTCTATCGTTTATTCATTATAATGAAGGCTGCTTTGTTTTAAATATACGATGTATAAAATTACTCCTTATCCCGCTTACTTATAAGAAGATTTTAATAGAAACTCGGTCGAACGATTTCTTTGTTTCAAGCTAACCTAGATACAAATTTCTAATCTCTTAAGTATCATAAAGTGAGACCTGACTGAATTTCGATACACAGGACTTAACCGCTTGCAAAATGTTTTAATCTGCCATAAAACGTATTTCGTATTCATAGAACACAATAGAATCGGTCTACTTACGTTACGTTTTACGTAGTTTTTATATCTATCATCTGAATTATAGGTGTTGTTTTACTCACAGTTTTACTTGATGGGATTATTATTGAAATAGAGGAATACGCAAATTTTTATTTAGTAATGAAATCGATTAGTGTAAAAAACAATAATAATGTGCCATACATTTTCTTTATTATTTTTGCATAAAACTAAACACACACGAAATAATAAAAGTCATTCACGCGTTATCATATTAGATGGTTGCGTATTAATATTGTACATTATAATATACGTCACGTCTTGTATCGACGTCCCTAGAGGGACCCAACCCACGCTTGACTCAATAGACGTTACAAAACAACGCCAATGGGATCAATTCAAGTTTATTTATTTTATTTATTTATTATACTTTATTGCATTGAAAATACATAAATACATATAACAAACACAATACTACAGAAACAGCAAAGGGCGGAAGGCAATACTAACACATTGAAAAATGTACAAAATAAACATATACAAAGCTAACTACTTACTAATAGTAATATAAAATACATAAAAATAATGAATTAAATAAATACATAAATACGATAATAATTATAATAAATAGTTATACATACACTTACATACAATACATACAATAAATACATAAATACATATACAAATATATATCCAAGTTTATTTAACTGTTCAAAATTAAAAGCATCCGCTTAAAACTTTAGATGGTTGTTAACTGT
Source organism: Colias behrii (assembly GCA_029959065.1). NCBI lineage: Eukaryota > Metazoa > Arthropoda > Insecta > Lepidoptera > Pieridae > Colias > Colias behrii. The sequence goes on from JARWMC010000013.1 coordinate 6,888,199, forward strand.
TCAATATTAAGGAAAATTCAATACCCGATTATTAGTTGAATATTCGAAGGTTTTAATTAAATTTGTGATGTTATACAATATAAACTTATGTAGGATCATGATGTATAAAAACTAAGCAACATTGAAGATCAAAGTGTGTAAAACAAATAATCTTGTATTTAAGGATCGCATTAATCTTATAATCCATTTTCGAAGGGCTCCCGAATAAACAAAAGCTTCCTGTTCAAACAAACAACACTGGAAGGTAATGTTTTGAGTAAACCTTATGAAAGGGTTTTAATGAATTAGTACATAAATCGTTCTTCGCAGCTTGAAGTGTGATATTATGTTATTATGACCAATGGACCTAATTTTACCGCTCTGAATATCGTCGGAGGTTCATAATTCGTAGCGTATTTTTTATTCTGCCGGTAAGTATCAGAACTGCCTTGGTTCTTACTAAGAATGCTCGCGCTAGTACCTACGAAGGCATGTGAAAAATTTCAAATGTATGGTGCCGGCTTTCACATACATAGGAAAATTACTCAAGGTCTGTAAAGATTATGTAAATATAGTAATAATTTTTATTTTAGCAGGTACCAATGAAGAATAATATTTTAAGGTGATTGCTACGATCTGTTCCCAGCCAATGTCCCGCTAGATGGCGCTGAATTCTACATTTCTAGTTTATTTGAGTTTTTGCGTAATTGGAAAAGATTAAGGTCGTAGGAATAGTCATGGCGATTACTGAATATTATATTTTATTTAAATATGTCATATCATTGCCTTAAAATCCACCCAATTCGGTAAAACCATGCGTTTTAACATCTGTCATTGCATACAGGGTCGTTTACACACACAGACGTATACAAAAATGATAAAGATTGAACTCTAGATGGCGTGAATGTAAAACAAGTTTTCCATTTTTCTGTATGGGTAGACAAAACTTCAAAACGCCACCTGCTACGGTTTATATTATGAACGATTAGCTTTCCGCCCGCATTTAAAAAAAAACCCGCATAGTTCCCGTTCCCGTGGGATTTCCGGGATAAAACCTATTCTATGTGTCCAAGTTACGTTCTATATGTGTGCTAAATTTCATTGTAATCGGTTCAGTAGTATTTGCGTGAAACACACACATACACATCCTCAAAAACTTTCGCATTAGTAGGAAGTAGGATTGTTATAAAAATAAAAGTTATATTTGTTGGCGTAAACTATTTTATTGTTAATTTTGGGAAATAAAAAATGTCAAAATTGATTACAATAAAACGCAGTTTTATTTTATTACATTATAATTTTGTTTTTTTTATCAAAACATGTATTTGAAGAAGCATATAATATACCGATCTATGCCTATTCACTCAAAACTAATAACACTAATGATAAGTAAATTATTTCAGTAACATTTCATAACCAACACTCATAAACAAGATACAACAACAAATCTAAAACACTATTTATTATGTGATAATAAACAGGAAGGTGAAAACATATTTCCGATTTCGACGCACTCACGCTTTGTAAAACATAGTAACATAATGATGTAAGCATGTATGCCTAATGAAATATTTTTCACCTTTTAGTTTTACAGTAAATACAAAATAAAAAGAAATATACAGTGGTTATGTAGATTCTAAACAAACTACAACCAAAATACAATTAGAACAAAAATCATTTGACTTGTTGATTTCACTCTCTGCCTTGAAACTTCCTGTCTTGAAACCACTGCTGCACTGGTGCTGCAAAGAAAACATACTAAATATATTTGTTACTTTGTGACAAATACTGTTTGGCATTCACTTCAAAATGGTAGTACCATCAATCTCCAAAACTTGACGGTACCTCCACTGCACTCTCTTGAAACTTCCTGTCTTGAAACCACTGCTACACTGGTGCTGCAAAGAAAACATACTAAATATATTTGTTACTTTGTGACAAATACTGTTTGGCATTCACTTCAAAATGGTAGTACCATCAATCTCCAAAACTTGACGGTACCTCCACTGCACTCTCTTGAAACTTCCTGTCTTGAAACCACTGCTACACTGGTGCTGCAAAGAAAACATACTAAATATATTTGTTACTTTTTGACAAATACTGTTTGGCATTCACTTCAAAATGGTAGTACCATCAATCTCCAAATTTGCTCTAAAATAAAAATCGCCTTCTATTCTTTGCTTGAATTTTCAATTGATGTTGCAGGAGCATTTTTCACTGGAATAATAATATAATTTATTATATCTAAATATAATATTTTTTATTCAGATCTTTTCACGTAAAGGAGGCCTGTGTCCCACCAGTTGGAACATATTGATGGGCTTTATGAAGTAAATAAAACTGTGAGTGTACATACCATTCAAATCTATACATTTCGCATTTTTTTGAACACGTCTCAATATTATTTCAGGCAGAATACAGTTTTTAAAAAATTCAGATAATTTGGGCATCATATTACTGATAAATTCATTATCTCGACAAACTTCTATTACAGTCAAAGGTTTAGTGACTGAAATAAAACATATGAAGTAGCACTTATTCATTTTGCTGACACGCATTTGTCCTTGGATCTGAAATAAAATTTGAATATAGTAAGAAATTTCACATTATACCTATTAGTGTCTTGTTTAGAATTTTAATGTGTCGAAAACTATCAACCTTAGAGAAAAAATACAAAGAATAAAAAGGGTTTATTTTAGGCTATTCTTGCCGATAAAACCATAAAAAATAGGTATTATATAGACTAAAAAAAAATTTCAAAATTTCGTCTAAGTCCAGATCCCATTGTAAATGAGTATATTATAACTCGATTATCTCGAAAACTATCAACCTTAGAGAAAAAATACAAAGAATAAAAAGGGTTTATTTTAGGCTATTCTTGCCGATAAAACCATAAAAAATAGATGTTATACTGACTAAAAAAAAAAATTTCAAAATTTCGTCTAAGTCTTTTTTCCATAGCGCCCCCAAGGAGCTACACTCCAACCGATATACCTCGTGTCATCGTGAAATAGCGCGAAATCCCTACATCCAAACTTGGCCGTGTTTACGTCTTCGTAACTAATTCTGTTTCTGGCTTCTTAGCCAGAAACAGAATTAGTTGTATTATGCAGGTTCACTTACCTCCCTTCACCATAATATCTCTTCATTGAACTTCGAACTCGTTTCAAAGATTTGCGCGCCCCCGAATTCCATCCGTGTTGCCTGTACGACGCCTTGCTTGTTCGAACAGACATTTTAGGCGTAATCTAAATCTGAAAACAAATGAAAAACAAATGAAAAACGAAAGAATGCTTACTTTTAGACACTCAGTATTTGAATAAAATATAATAATATCGTAAGTCACAACCATATGTATTGAAAGATCGCAATTCGCAAGTGAATTGAAGAAAGATACCTAGGGTACTTACCTAGTCAGAATCCTTTATGATTGAGTTGCGTTCTGAAATAAGATCTAGAAAAATAAAATATTACAGTAAAATTTACTTATCTTTATATTTCAATGTTATCTTTATATACCTGGTATAAATGGCCGACGAATAAAAAAAAATCTTATTAGATTAGCGATTTATTTTAATTACGGAACAAAAAAAAAAGGATTGTAACTGAATTATGTTTGTTTCTGAACGCACCATAAGTTTTCGACGACGCGCGACGTGAACGCCGAACGGAGTACGAGTAGAGTTATAGGTATACCACTGAGCAAGTAAGGTATACCTACCGACTTTGATAAAACAATCTAATAATATTGTGTGTCTGTCTGAAAATTCGGAAAAGCATATTTTGCCAATATTTGCAAGTTTGTGACTACTTTCGTAGTTTAAATATAGTAGGTAAAAAACAATGGTAATGTAAATTCTAAACAAACTACTACCAAAATACAATTAGAACAAAAATCATTTGACTTGTTTATTTCACCCAGAGGCCAGAGGTGGCTCGTGACAAAATTGTATAGGTGTTCACTTGAAATAAAACAACGAAAATACAATAGCGTTAGCGGGATGATTTATTACAAAAAAATGAGCACCACATTTTATAAATGTCTATAACACTAAAAATTACAAAGTACAGGCTATTTCAAAACGAATTCAATGATTATCAATAATTAGTAAATCACCGAATTTGCATTCGCGAGCGTAGGTATCCATAGTGTTTGTCACTGACGGTCACTGACCTCTATAACTCAGTGGTGTTTGTGTGGCAACGTCGCGCGCGCAATTGCTACTGTCATGCGATGCGGCAACGTTGCGTGAGAATCAAAACGCTACTTGAGTACGGTTTATTATGAACGATTGTTATAAAAATAAAAGTTATACAATATACATATTTGTTGGCGTAAACTATTTTATTCATCATTAATTTTGGAAAATAAATAATGTCTAAATTGATTACAATAAAACGCAGTTTTATTTTATTACATTACACTATTGTTTTTTTTTTATCAAAACATGTATGTATTTGAGTAGTTAGTAGCATATTATATTCTGAATTTCTGATCCATGCCTATTCACTCAAAACTACCTAATAACACTAATGATTTGTAACAGTAAATTATTTCAATAGGTAGGTATTTGAACATTTCCCAACAAGACGTAAGAATAATTATTCGTAGGTATACAAGATACAATAACAAATCTAATACACTATTTATTATTTTATTATTTACTAGCGGTCCGCCCCGGCTTCGCCCGTGGTACATGTTTACGTTTTCTCTCCATAAGAAGTAAGAACCATCCTCGTACTTCAAGGAATATAATAAAAAAAGAATTATCGAAATCGGTTCAGCCGTTCTCGAGTTATGCGCTTACCAACACATTTTGCGATTCATTTTTATATTAGACTAGCGGTCCGCCCCGGCTTCGCCCGTGGTACATGTTTACGTTTTCTCTACATAAGAACCATCCTCGTACTTCAAGGAATATAATAAAAAAAGAATTATCGAAATCGGTTCAGCCGTTCTCGAGTTATGCGCTTACCAACACATTTTGCGATTCATTTATATATATATATAAGATTATGTGAAAATAACCAGGAAGGTGAAAAACATATTTACGAAAACATAGTAACATATGGCTGTCGCTACAATAATTATATTTCAATTTTATCTTTTTATACCTAGTAGAACTGGCCGACGAATAAAAAAAATCGTATTAGAATACAATATATTACGGAACAAAAAAAGGATTGTAACTGAATTAGGTATGTTTGTTTCTGGGCGCACCGTTTTCGACGACGCGACGCGCGACGTAAGCGTATAGGTATAGGTACCTACTTTGCTAAAACAAACTAATAAAATTGTGTGTCTGTCTGAAAATTCGGAAAAGCATATTTTGCAAGTTTGTGATTACTTTGATAGTTTACCGATTTATAATAATTGTAATTGTAATTGTATAATATATAATTTGCAATGTGGTGAAATTTCATAAAAATCACGGGCCAATTTTTTGTTTTGAATCCCACCGAAAATATAATTGCGTTATTAGAATAATTAATTACTATACCTACCCACGATCAATTATTACAATATAGTCTCAAATGCATACTAGAGAAATATTGCAATTTGATTCAATTAAAATGCATAGCATACAAAAATAAATTCACAACACAAGAAATTCCGCGCGCAAATCATAGCGCGTGTCAATGAAATCAAGAATGTTTTATATCAAGCCGACGCGGACGAGCGACGACGCGACGCCGAACAAAAGTACCTACGACGGACGACCACGCTTCGAGTTGCCAAACACACAGCCAAACAACAATAATGAGTAATAAATTGTTTACAAAAAAAAACAAGTTTTCCATTTTTCTGTATGAGTAGACAGAACTTCAAAACGCCACCTGCTACGGTTTATATTATGAACGATGGTTATAAAAATAAAAGTTATATTTGTTGGTGTAAACTATTTTATTGATCAATAATTTTGGAATTTAAAACTGTCAACATTGATTACAATAAAACGCAGTTTTATTTTATTACACTATTGTTTTTTTATCAAAACATGTATTTGAAGTACCATATAATATTATGCTGATCCAAGCATTTTCACTCAAAACTAATATCACTAATGATTTGTAAAAGTAAATTATTTCAATATACATTTCATAACCAACAAGTAAGAATAATTATTATTATTCCTACCTACAACAACAAACCTAAAACACTATTTACTATGGGAAAATAACCAGGAAGGTGAAAAACATTATATTATTATTTACGATTTCGACGCACTCGACTTTTAGTAAAATATAGTAGGTAAACATAATATTATGGTTTTGATTTTTGCTACTAGTATAAGAAAACTGCGTGTTCAAACTACTTGTTTGTCTGTCTGAAAATTCGGAAGTACTTTGGTAGTTTACCGATTTATAATAATATTGTATATATCGTTGTTTAAAAAATATTCAAACACAATAAAATATGATATACTGATTTATCACTGGTTTCAGTGATGAACTGATGAGTCAATGTTAGCCACTATACTTTCGTCATACGTGTGTATGATTGATGTGATTTGCAACGTGGTGATATTTCAGAAAAATCACGGGTCAAATTGTCCCACCGAAAATATAACTGCGTTATAAGAATAACTATACCTACGATAAATTATACATAATACAATATAGTCTCAAATGCATACTAGTGAAATATTTTATTTGAATCAATAAAATAAAAAAAAAATAAAAAATAATAATAATACAAAAATAAATTCACAACACAAGAAAATCCGCGCGCAAATCATAGCGCGTGACAATGAAATCAAGAACTTTCGAGCCGACGCGACGCGGACGACGAAGGAGCCTAACAAAAGTACCTACAATCATAGGCGGCTCGTGACAAAATTGTATGGCCGTGTTCACTTGAAATAAAACAACGAAAATAGGTACCTACAATAGCGTTAGCAGTACAAAAAAAATGAGCACCACATTATAAATGTCTATTTATACACTAAAAATTATAGAGTATTTCAAAACGAATTCAATTATTATTTAGCAATAATTAGAAAATCCCCGAATTTGCATTCGTGATCGTATTCATAGTGTTTGTCTACACTAATATTATAAAGAGGAAAACTTTGTTTGTTTGTTTGATTGTAATGAATAGGCTCATAAACTACTGGACATTTTACCAATGTTTGCAAGTTTGTGATTACTTTGATAGTTTACCGATTTATAATAATTGTATACTTATATCATTGTTTAAAAATATTCAAACACAATATGATATAGGTACTGATTTATCACTGGTTTCAGTGATGAACTGATGAGTCAATGTTAGCCACAATACTAATCACTTTCGTCATACATGTGTATGAACTATGATTGATGTGATTTGCAATGTGGTGAAATTTCATAAAAATCACGGGCCAATTTTTTGTTTTGAATCCCACCGAAAATACATATATTACTAATTGCGTTATTAGAATAATTAATTACTATACCCACGATCAATTATTACAATTTACAATATAGTCTCAAATGCATACTAGAGAAACATTGCAATTTGAATCAATTAAAATGCATAGCATACAAAAATAAATTCACAACACAAGAAATTCCGCGCGCAAATCATAGCGCGTGTCAATGAAATCAAGAATGTAATTTTATATCAAGCCGACGACGACGCCGAACTAAAGTACCTACAGTACCATTTACCTTCAGTGTACAATACAGTTTACAGACCTACGACGGACGAACAATAATGAGTAATAAATTGTTTACAAAAAAAAAACATAGTTTCTAAGGTCATTAGTTTTATTTTATTTTATTGTTATTTTCTTTGAACGATTGGAAATGAAATTACTCAATTTTTACACAGAACTTTGATTTATTAGAATTATGCTCATTATGTATAAGATAACGAACGCGAATGCACGACATCTAGCGCGTCAATGTCTAAACATCGCCTTTCGTTTAGACATTGACGCGCTAGATCTGTAATAAGTATATAGTCTATGCGCTAGATGTCGTGCTTTATGTCGTGTTTCGCTTGGCAAAAGTCACGCACACTACTGTAGAAGTGTCAAATTTTTCCGGTATTTTACTGTTGTTTTTCTAAGTAAATATTGTAAATTATTGATTAAAAAGGTCGAACGCGCACACATTTCATTATAGAGAAGTGATAAAATGATTAGTTTTAAAGAAATAGTGTCTGTGTTAAGTGTTTAGAGGTAATCAAAAATGTATGGAGGGACGGTCGGAACATCAACCTTAAACTTGGATGATCTATATTATTGGTCTTATGATGGTAAATCTTAATATTATAGATGAGTGACATAAAATAAACATGTAGTTGTATTGCAAATTGTGTTAGTATTAAAAAGGTAAACATCAATGGTTATGTAAGGTGAAGTCGTTATCTGAGGAAGTGACATAATTTAATGTAATCATTTATACCTAACTAGCGACCCGCCCCGGCTTCGCACGGGTGCATGAATGCTGATAGGTACTAAATACACTACAGAAAAACTGTGAACGTTGTCTATAAAAACATAGCGGCCCGCTCCGGCTTCGAACGGGTATAAAATATTATATAGCCGGGCGGCCGGCCGGTACCGCCGCAAACGCTACGTCCCGCAATTTTTAAATCTGTAATATCTTCGAAAATATTCACTTAAATCATACGGTGTAAAGGGCCATATAGATCTATATTAAATGAACAATGTATTCAAGGTATTTAATTGGTTAAGGATTAATGCTGTATTGGTTAAAATCGCTTCGAAAATTAGCCATTATTTGTCGTAAAAAGTAAATGACAAAAAAAGGGAATTGTGGGTTATCCATAAGAGATAGACATATACCATCGCGGACTTTTCTGTAGACCTTTTCAATGTGTATAATACTTAGTACATTATTTTGATAAAACTCGTAGGGTTCAGCCTGCGTTTGCAATGTAAGCGGAAAAAATGTAATTTTTTACGACATCACATTAGAAACCTCAAAAATAACAGTACTTCTCCACTATTTAATGGATGTTATTATACATATAAACCTTCCTCTTGAATCAGTCTATCTATTAAAAAAAAACGCATCAAAATCCGTTGCGTAGTTTCAAAGATTTAAGCGTACAAAGGGACATAGGGACATAGGGACATAGGGACAGAGAAAACGACTTTGTTTTATACTATGTAGTGATAGTGATACCCAATCTGTCAGAGCCTCAGTTAATCGTATATTATTTTATTGCATCACTAATTTATGTATAAAATTGTAAATGTATAAAAATTTACATTTTGATGTGTGACGCCTAATTAGACATTTATATCTTTCTAGAGTTATTTTATAGAAATTAATATTCCATACATTTATCATTTTTTAAAAGTAAATATTATTTTACGTTATAAAAAACATTTTTTGGGCATTTTTCGTTTCCATTGAATTTAATTTTGTCATTTGTGGTCATATAAACATCGCTATCATTTGTAGTCGCCTGTTCATTTTAAAAGGCAAATTTTTGTTAAGTAGAATATTTGCAGCTACAATAAATGCCATTAAAAAAAAAAAGAATTTAATTTCAGGTTCGCTAACAAAATAAGTAAGTACATTAACTCAAATATTATTCCCGTCTCTCGATTGGTAATCTTAGTGATGAGCTAAATACTGGAATACAACTTAACATTCTGAAACCCACTAGAAACTGTTAGTAAATAGCTTAATGAAAATAACTTTGAAAGTTGATCCCGGTCAAACTTCAAGTATTTGAAGATATATTAGCTTTTATTAATTTTCAAAATACATGTGTGCGTGTGTTCATTTTCAAGCATGCGTGCTTGTGTGCGTGAGGCGTGTACACTATGTCTGTGTTGAAATTCAGCCCACGTTTCCATGTGTGCGAAGGGAGTGTGTATAAATTTTTCTGCTTCATTCAACTTATAAACTACTACTCACTGCCTCATGAACCAAATCGGTCGGTTTGACATAGTTTGCAGTGGCGAAGGAGCGGGAGCGGGGCGGATTTCTCTTAGTATAATGGCAGTAATCCGCTTGACAGCTTTTGCGCTGAACGCCAGTATGACGCCAGCAGCTAGCACGCAAATACCGCCATAGAGGGCCCACAGCATCTGTCACATGGTAATGTTTAAGAAGACAGAATATTAAATTATCGAACAGTTTTCTCAACCGTACTGTACATACAGCTCAGTAGCAATAATATTATTTGGAAGTATGATTAGACCATTTGGCAAAAAGCCTAGCTCTATAGACGCTACAGCTCTATAGACGCTTCTTTTATTTCAGTATTTTGTTAATTTTAATATTAATATCATGCTCTTCCTGTGCAGGTTACTCGAAGAGAGGTCAATCTTCGAAGTCTGAAGTTGAATTTCCTTAACCTTTTCCTATCCAGATTGTTATCAAATGATCAAAGTACTTTAAGTGATATTATCTGTGAATAGATAGTGTGACCGCCCTAATCACTTTATCTACAACCTATTTAAGGTTGAACATATGGTGCGGCTAATTAATCCTAATTCCTTTCTGTTATAAGCGGCTTGTGTTTTGGGTCGTCTATTTGCACTTAAGTATGTTTCGAAAATTTTGATGGTAGGTTAAAAATACTTACATATGTTCTAAACGGTGAACCTTTAGCTTTTGATGGGTCTAAAAATGAAGAAAACATTGATTTAAAATTAAAGATACTCCACAATTATCTAATAGAAACTCAATTTAACAAAACCAACTGTTAACATGTTAATGAAGCATAATAGTTATAAATCAGCGTCATACAGCAATGTATTTATAAAGCTAAATAGTTAATACAAGCTACCAACCATAAGCTGTAACATTTCCAGCGGGTCCTATACAACCTCGTTCATCAATTAGACTCACTCGCGCCAAGAGCTTTACATCGAGTACTAGCGTCCTTTTCGGCTTAACAGCTCGATCGATGTTCTTCTCATTAATAGGAAGGATAAGCCATCGCACCCCTTCAGGTACGGCAACGAAGCCTTTTGCTTCTTCGCGCCTGGTTATGGTGTTTGCGAACCAGGGAGCTGGGTGCGCGTCGGACACCATTTGTTTACCTAAGCTGAAAATGTTGGTTACGAAGAAAATATTAAACTTAGAAACTTTTAGAGCTAGCGCACACGAGCAACTTTGTCTCCGCAACTATTTTGTCTCTCCCATCAATTGTATGGGGAGTTGCGTCGCTACGTGCGCGCACTTTCATACTAGCCCATGGGTGGAGAGACAAAATAATTTTGTCTCCGCAACTATTTTGTCTCTCCACCCATGGGCTAGTATGAAAGTGCGCGCACGTAGCGACGCAACTCCCCATACAATTGATGGGAGAGACAAAATGGTTGCGGAGACAAAGTTGCTCGTGCGCGCTAGCTCTTATGATCTATAGAAATGTTATTTGTCAATTTTGAAGATTTTAATGACAGGTTGGAAGGGAACAAAGAATTTTTAAAGAGGAGCAAATCAAATTACATTTTTCTAAGGTTCAAAATCATACAGAACTGTATTCCAGTTCACATGATTTTGGAATGGAATAACAGTAATAACAAGATAGTAAATAGTGATATTGATGATTTAGATTTGTTAGAGTTTGATTTCACAATGGTCATAGCAATGAAGCCAATCTTATGCAATGCTTATCAGCATGACAACTGACAAGCGGGAACTGACACGCTATCATTAAATCAGCTTTATGCATTACGAGGGTCTTTGAACCTTCGAATTCTTGAAGATTACAACATGATTGATAAGTCCTATAATTATGTGGAAAGTGTATAGAACAATGCTTCAGATGACTTATAGGCATATGATGTACTTTTAAGGTTCGTGGTAACATTCCTATTATTTAAGGAATTTCAAGTCCAGTTAATGACAAAGCAAAAGAATATCTTATAATATGAAAAGAACGATAATCTATAAAAACCAACCTTCTAAAGTTTTCTTCATTAAACTGCAAATTCGTGTCTCATGGTAACAAAACAAAATTGCACATTTGCGATACCAGGAAGGTGCAGAAAAAGTTATGTTGCACGTAATTTCGCAGTTAGAAGTGCGTAAGCATTTTCATTGCTAATAAAATCCAGAATAAATAAATCAGTCCAAGCTATTGAAACAACAATAAATGATTAAGCATGCCATTCTTCATGACTTTCATCATGTCGATTATCCTTAGATGTTATCTAAATTAATCAATATTTCTTTAAAATAAACTAGAAACATTGATTTGTGTGTGTTTTTTTTTAATTTTACATTCTATTTTATAAAAGCTCCTAGGAATTTTGAACTACTTAAAAATTTGCCTTTGTCATTATTTGGATCGCATATATTTAACATAAAAGATTTACACTGAAACTATGATTATGAAGGATAACATAAGCAACGTTGAAATTAACAGGACTCCTATGTATTTTCCAGGAATCGCTGCCAAGTGACAAAAAAAACCCAATTTGGCAAGATATAATAACTAACCTTATAATATAGGCCTGTTTCCTCAGCCTGGGCGGGAGTCTGAGCGGTTCATTGGGAGCTGGTAAAGTCCAAGACACGTTGACCATCAGCTCTCCCATGAATGAGAACATATCTGCAGACACTTGTGGTACGGGCAGTCGAGGTGCGTGTGCGCAGGAGCATACTCCCAATACACATTCTGGTAACAAAATGACACCCATAATAAATGTTTGCGAAATTTTTAAGAATATAGTCGTAAGGGAGGATTTGCTCCCTGCTCCTGTGATTTGGGTTTGATCTCTGAGGAGGTTTTTTGTGGGTTAGAATCCTATATGCTTTTCCTCAAAAAGACAAAGTCATTGTCGAAGATTTCCGCCCCGTTAACAAAAAAAAGCAGGATGTGCACCCTTGTAATTCATAGTATAATCGTACCTAAATAACCAACAATCTCAGTCAAATTTTTCTACTCTCCCTAGAGTTTTGAAGTATCTGTTTCTAGGAGGACTTGAGGGCTTACAAGGAGGTGCTACAAAGAAGAAAAATAAAATTCTAACGGGCTCGTCTCACTGTTTTATTTATACTATATATATTTTATATATACTATCTGCTGAAACTTATTTTTAAGCTTCTGCTAAAGCTGTTTTAAACACTCTACATTTTTAAAATACTTTTCACAATTGACGAAAAATTTAAGGATATTTCCAATAAGCTTACTGGCGATCTCTGTTGGTTGTTAGTTGAAGTTTATTGCAGGTTTTTAAACGTTTTATTACAGTAGAAATGTTTGCATCTTGACGCAATTTGTGTATTTCTGAGTGTAAATAGGAAATATTTTTCAATGATTTTATTAACTTTTTTATAATGTTTACTTGACAAATGAAGTTATAATAACTACGTAAAAGACAACCTATTTATTTATAAAATAAAATATTTTTAGACAATACTGGTGGCGAGATAGACGAAATAGGTCGTGAATTTTCTAAAACTTATTTAATTTACTTAAATAGGTAAGAAATAACTGTCTAAAAATACCTATAATACCTATACTGGATTCCTCAAAAACATAACATCGTAATAAATAACAATAATGATTTGTGATACCTGAAATGTGTCTATAAATTAAAACTCTACCATTTATTTGAAGTTACTATGTGCTTTAGAGATTTTCACAAATTTAACAATGCAAGGAAAACAGCAACTATCAAAACAAACATTAATCCAGCTATAACACAGCCGTAATGGTGTTTTTACGTCCCGTAAAACCGCATTGAATACTTTGAATAAATTATAGTCAGTTTCACCAACACTGGAAGCTTTTATTATCTATTCTTGTGTTATTTCTGAGCACGGGGTAGTTGGAGCTATGTTTTATGTAACAATAATGATTTATTTGGCAGATCTCATTATAGATTTATGTAGTTCAGTGAAATGGACATAATATAATGATGGCTTGACCTTAATCAGGGAGCTATAGACAATTTAAACAATTTATTTATTTGTTAACATGGCGGTGTGGTCACAAACATTTGGAATTATAGATTCTTGGGTTATTTATGATTTTGTTGTACTGGTATTCTATACAAAATTAATATACTATCGTTATCTCACTATTATTATCAATAAATTACTATTAATAAATTGTTCTCTTTATCAGTTTATCGGAATTCACTATTAGTTCGTGTATCAAATAATATTAGTAATAGGTACATGTTCTAGCACAGATGTTATCTTTTAAGTTTTCGGTAGATTAGTTGAAATTGTTGTTGTTTCAATAGATTCTGCAAAAATGTTATGTGTCACATAAAATCATATACTCGATTCCTGGAAATAAGCTTTTCTGAAACCCGGATAAAAGGCTTATGTCTTATTTTCAAAATAATTTTTCAAAAAGTTTTTCTATCTTTAGGCACAGAATACAAACGCTACTTTAGGTACCAAAGGATGGTCATTTTGATGAATGAAAGTTATTTATATGAAATTGTTAATTTTTGTTAGTTAAAGTTTTAAAAATTTAAGTAATGAAGTTTTCATCTATTGCCTTAGGCTTGCCTTAGGCTGATGTCAAAATTTAAAACATGAGCTTTGGAATTCTGACAATGGAACTATTATAATATGGGCTCTATTATGTAAATAAGGGTATAAAGTTGTTATTTACATTAATTTTGATATCATAATTGCCCTGGGAAATCGTAAACAGTTATATCTTATTCAAATATAAAATCCTCAATTCAGAATATTTTAAAGTAAATTATATCTACAGCTTTCTTTTTCCCTCAAAATTATTTTTACTTTTTACTTTTTATTTTCGAAAGATCTGTCCAGATTTTATTACGTTTATAATATTTTATTGAAATAACATTAAATTGATTTAATATAATGATTGTCACTAGAAGAAAAATGCCTTTTTCCTACCTGTACCTTTTTATATTAGAGCTCTGAATATAATATCAAGAGCACTTAATAATATTGCTTTTTATATACCTAGACATTATTTATTTAGGTCTAATTATGTGTATGAGGAAATTATATTGACCGACCCGCGAAGGCGCAAAAAAAAAACCGAAATTTACTTATTAATAATTTATTGTAAAAAATTACATTATAAATTATTCCTAACTTAAACTACGTCCCTCCCGGTTCAATGTTGGAACCAAGAGTGCTCGTCGTCCACGGCGGAGCAGCTACAGCGTCGCGGTGGTGATGATTGCCGCAACACTCTCTGGAATCGCAGGTGTGCGCGATGTCGCAATTGCTAACAGGTGCAAGTCCTTCTTGGGTGGCCCCATGCATCCTCTAATAGTTAAGGCGTGTATACACAGTACATAACACCTCCCTCCTGAAGTTCAGCGATTATTGGCGGGCAAGGCTCGTTAATATCGCTGAAATTTCACACTCCGCCGATTGATGTTCTATTTCTTCTCTTTGATTACCATGAACACTCGTAGTAATAGGCTTTGATGTACGCACTCTCCGTACGACGTACCATGTCACTAGGGCAACTGCACTCGTTATTAATATAACATATATCGGTATGATGGAAGGCTGCATATAGAGAATCTCGTATCCGTTGTTGGTACTGATAGGCATTTCCATTGATATAGCTCTGTTACTAGCGTGTAATTTATCCAAATTTATCGAATTCAACTTCAGAACTTCTTCATCTGTATTATATTGGCTGGAATCTGGCAGGTTTGCAATTTTCATTATCTGTCCTTTGATATGGTCTTCTCGATTGACTATCTTGAAAGCCTCCGTTTGAAGAATGCAGTTTTTGGGTATTGTGGCTAAGTAGCTTCCTTTAATGACGTCATATTGATCTTGCGAGCATGATAGGTGAATTTTTGATGGCTTTGGGAAACTGATGACGTAGTGGGCGTCGTCTAATTTTTCTAGTGCGGGTGCTCCGAGCTCCACAGGCGTGAAGAGACAAGATGCGACGACTCGTTGCGTGGTAATAAGGTGATACACGCAGTCATTTTTGGATCGATGATGGTTCAACTTGTCCTCACATAGATACCCTAGGCCAGACTTCGGGCATTCTGCCTCCATGTACATAAAATCCTCGTCGTGAATTGCCACAAAAGGATAGGGTGGAATTAGGACTTTACTATCTTTATTAGGAACTATGGATAATTTAAATAATTCAAAGGTAGCAGGAAGGACAACCGGGAACATAAAAACTATAACTATATTTCTATTACTATAATAATAGCCTAGTTTAACTAAATCAAAATATTCTCTATAATTAACTTGAGGGATTTGATCTTTGCCATAAAATTTGTTTAACTTATTTAACATTTCTTTTAGTGAATTTGAATTGAACATAAGATGATGCGTACTTTTCGCACGAATAAAACCTAATAAATTTTCTAATCTATGTAATTCCTCAGATATATCATCAATGTTATCTGATAAAATTGCTACGCGTTGAATTAAATCGATGTATATAGTAATGTTTAAATTATTTTCCTTTAAATCATTTATAGCTATTTCAATTTTTTCCTGATTTTTAATTAAGTTGTTTAAAATGTCAGATTGTTGGTTTATCCAATCTTTACTGAGGCTTATATGATTATTCATTTCTGTGACCAATCTATTTTCATTATTTTGTAATAATTTAATTGCGGTATCATATTTAATTGCATCCGTATAGTCTAGGTTACCAGAAATACTTTTTATTACTGAACCTAAACCATCTATGAGACCTCTCTTTTTGCGATTGGGTTCAAAAGTTTCTAACTGATTTGATAATTTAATAATCTTATAACGTAAGTGTTCGATATGTGAATTATATAGCGAAAATAATCTATCGTGCAAATTAGGTGTTAATGAATTTAATTGATCCTTTACTATGGTTATACTATCGCGAATATCTTTTAAATTAATAATTTGCAAAAATGAATGATAATGAGTGACAATTCTTGCAGTTCCAATATTAAATGGTAGTATACCGGGTCCATCATCCAAGCTACTCAGGGTGGGATCCTCCGCTTGAATCAGGCACAGGATCAGAGGAAGGATTCTGTAACAATTTAGGTACCCTCTTAAGCCTAAATTTAGCAACAGCGCCATATTTCTTCTTAGTATAGATATGAATAGGTAAATCAGCCGGTACATCTGTTATAGGGATATCTAGAATTGGGTTCTCCGCGTCAGTATGAACTGTGACGGTGTCGGAATTTGCTTTAAGAGTATCTGATTTCGAATGTACAGTAATCTTAATTGAATTGGAATGACCAGTAATTGTATCTGAACTTCTTTTTATTAATGAAGGTGTTGTTTCTGTTGGATTAACCGCTAAAGAATCTGTTTCCTCATTGTTAATTTGAATACGCGATAAAGCATCGGCGTTACAATTGTGCTTTCCCTGCTTATAAATTACGGTATAATCGTATTCGCTAAGTTTGAGCCTCCAACGTGTGAGACGGGAATTAGGTTCCTTTAAATTCATGACCCATTGAAGGGGCCTATGATTAGTCATAATTTTAAACTTTCGACCAAAAAGATAAGGGCGGAAATATTTCGTTGCCCAGACAATTGCTAGTAGCTCCTTTTCAATCGTACTATAATTAATTTCGCTACTATTAAGTGTACGTGAAGCGTACGCAATTGGTTTATCGGAACCAACGGGGCCTTGAGAGAGTACAGCACCGATAGCTAAATTCGACGCGTCAGTTGTAAGAATAAATTCTTTATTGAAATCAGGATACTGAAGAATTGGATCGTTCATTAATAATGTTTTACACCTATTGAAACATTCAATGTAATCTTTAGAAAATGTTATCTTTGAACCCTTTTTTAAGCATTGTGTCATGGGTTTCGTGATTTTAGCGAAATCTGGTATGAATTTCCTATAATAACCTAATAGACCTAGAAATCGTTTAATGTCGGTTGGAGTTTTCGGAAGAGGATACTTTTGGATGGCAGATATCTTATCTGGGTTAGGCTTTATCCCATCTTTGCTAATAATGTGACCAAGATACGCGGTTTCGAGTTTAAGAAATTCCGATTTATCCATCTGTATTTTAAAGTTGGATTCACGCAATCTCTGAAACACTTTTCCAAGATTAACGATATGCTCCTGTAAAGAAGTGCTAAACACTATTATATCATCTAAGTAAACTAGACAAATAGAATTTTGCAAATCTCTCAGTACATTATCCATTACTCTTTGAAAAGTAGATGGACTATTCTTCAGACCCATGGGCATTCTTAAGAATTCAAAATGACCATGTTCTACACTAAAAGCAGTTTTTGGAATGTCAGCCGGGTTCATTTCCACTTGATAAAACCCACTTGCTAAATCTAGCGTTGTGAAGTATTGACAGTTACCTAATTTATGTAAGACATCTGTAATATTAGGAATCGGATATTTGTCATCTAAAGTTTTCTCATTTAACTTTCTAAAATCAACAACTAAACGCCATTTAACTTTGCCGGATGCATCTGCCTTTTTAGGTACCACCCAAATAGGAGAGCTCCATGCTGAATCTGATGGTCTAATAATACCCTGTTCTAACATTTTACTTATCTGATTCTGTACTTCCTGCCTATGAATAATTGGATAGCGATAACTTTTCGTATAAACCGGTATTTCATCCTTAGTTCTAATAGAATGTTTAATTTTATTCGTAAATGTTAAGTTTTCTCCTTCTATATAAAATACATCCGCATACTGTGTACATAATGACTCTAAATTTAAACGTTCCTCATTATTTAAGTGATCAGTACGCAAGCGAGATAATACCTGTTTCACACGGTCGGACGAACGTTTGGTGCGCGTGTACTCGTTATTATAAACCTCGGCACATACTGGTCGATCCATTGAAAAAATTACATCATTACGGGTTGGATTAGAAATTTCCACGATAGCGCGATTGCTCCTCGCCTTCGTTAAACATTCAGAAATATGACAATTACATATAATTTGTTCCGGTATAATAGCGTCTCCATTCTCAACATCTACGGGTAATCTAACTAATTTACTACTTCCTGCGGGTATGACGTCCTCATAAAGATTAGCGTTCCGTGAGTCATATACTAATAACCGATTCGTAGCATTGCAAGTATTTAAAGTTTTAGTTTTATAATTTATTGATGCTTCCCATTTATCTAACAAATCTGAACCTATTAAGCCGTCGAAATAATTGTGAAATTTATAAACGAAAAATGTGATATCGTCAGGGTCATTAAATTCAGGAAAACTAGGTAATGTTATAGAATACTTATTACGTGTTACAGCATGAACATTACTTACTTCAAAGGGATCATAATTAAGAGTAACGTCAGGAAAATATCTCTGTACTGCATCGGGGCTAAGAAAAGATTGGTTAGCTCCAGTATCAATTAACAATTTAAGTGGAGGATTACGAATTTGAATATAAGGAAGTTGACGTTGCGTGTGTAGATTTAATTCTATTTTGGTTTTTCTAATTTTGGTGGATTCGGAAAATCCTGATCGTGTTCTGAACGTACGTCACACGTTTCATCAGAATTTTCAGGTGCGTCTGTCTGTTCGTAATGTACATAAGGTTCATATTCCGTACAGTAATATTCATTATTATAATAGTCATCCTCATAAGGATATAAATCGGTACAGTAATAATCTTCATCTAGATATTCATTATGATTCATCTCCCTAGTCTTAAAATAATTACTCGGGGGTGGATTACCAAATTTTGACCAATCATGAGCGCGTGCAAAAGGTGTCGGTGGTAAAGTCTTTGTCACGTAATGGCTAACGCCACTCATAGGATGCGGTTTCGGTTGCGCGGGATGTTTAGGCTGTAATCTGAACGTATTGCTCTGCGGGTTATAGTTAGGGGGTGCAGCGCGGAAAATTTGCATAGTACGAGTTGGACGTGCTGGTCCTTGCGGTTGATTAAAATTTCGATTAAAATTTGGTGGCTTAAATTGCGGTCTAAACGAATGTATAGGCTGTAGTTTAGAAGATATAGGTTCACTAAAATCATTATGTCTATAAAACGGTTCATGCGAGTACGGCATTCTAAAAGGTACGTGGGGTTTCCTATCAAAAGTTTCATTACGTTGTTGAAGGTATAAAGTGCTTTGTTCTTCATTAACGTATTCTAATGCCTTTTCAATGGTTGCGGGGCGCATGCAACGTATGCGTGAGCCTAACGGATCTCGTAAACCACGTAGGAAAGCCTGTAGTGTTAATTTTTGATACAGGTCCCTTTTTGCCTCACGAGTAGTAACGACTGTTTCATGTAATGCTATATACGTCATTATGGTACTAAAAAGATGCTGACATTTTTCATAGAACTCTTGAGGAGAGCTACGACCTTGCGTTAATAAGGCTAAATCGTTATAAAGGGCGGTCTCATCTCTATGGTCAGAAAAGTTATTAACTAATACGCTTCTAATACCGTGCCAAGTAGTAGGTATACCATTTGCATTAATAACTCGGGCTGCGGGCCCAGTGACTTTATTTAAAATACCATTACATAACGCGGCAGTTTTTAAAGTATTTCCGGGATCTTTATCTATAAATTCCTCAGCCAATTGGTCACTTAAATGTATAAATCTTGTTAAAACGTTAACATTACCATCAAATTCTGGCAAAAGTCTAAGTGCATTAAAAATTTTATCCAAATCTGACATTTTAAATATCTGTATTACCTATATAAAATATATTAAATTTAATTAAATTTATTTACTTCGTTAACCTAACATAAAAAAATTAATAATCTTTACCTAATATATTTGAATTATAAAATGAATTAATTCGTAAAATTCGAAAATTAATCAATTCGTAATTAATTAATATTTAAATTTATTAATCTTTTATCAACCTAATATCTATATATTTGAATTTTACAAATTGATTTTGCAAAATTCTAAAATTAATTCGCGATGAATTAATATATTTTAAGCCTACGCACTACAGTTCCTCGGTTCCCGTGAATGGGTAATCTAGGAAAACTTACAATCTAGGAGTGGCAAGTCACTAAGAGAATTAGTGTACTTACAGGATTTTCATTTCGGCCTTTCCTGCAGTATCAATGTTCGGATACCCTTCGCGTTGCGGCGGCCAATGGTGTAGGTTCTGGATCCCCGTCGTCGTCCCTCCGATGGAATAGCGATACTCGATGCTTGTAGTTTCGCGTTCCGAGAGACGGCTCTCAAGGATTATCCTACCGGCTGCGCCAATTATATTGACCGACCCGCGAAGGCGCAAAAAAAAAACCGAAATTTACTTATTAATAATTTATTGTAAAAAATTACATTATAAATTATTCCTAACTTAAACTACGTCCCTCCCGGTTCAATGTTGGAACCAAGAGTGCTCGTCGTCCACGGCGGAGCAGCTACAGCGTCGCGGTGGTGATGATTGCCGCAACACTCTCTGGAATCGCAGGTGTGCGCGATGTCGCAATTGCTAACAGGTGCAAGTCCTTCTTGGGTGGCCCCATGCATCCTCTAATAGTTAAGGCGTGTATACACAGTACATAACAAGGATTGAGGATTTCGAAATTAGTATTTCTTTTTGAAATATTTGAATATATTTACCATGTAAGTATCTCTTGTAAGTATATCTTGAATAAATCGGTTTAATAATAAATGATGTGAATAAATAAAGTTGAGTCTATTTAACGCTTTTTAACGTAAATTTTCAATCATTGAATGAATGGAAGTATGAAAAACCATTATTTGTTATTTTTAACTGACAGTTAAACAGAACCTATAAAGAAAGAGGTAGAAGAGATAGGTGAGTTCGTTCCTACCTTTGCTATACCTACTTAGAGCTAATGTCATAATTAGCATTTAGCTACTATTATGGATTCTGTCAAAATTTGGTCAAAATGTAAAGTTATTTTTTTCCAAAGTAGGCAGATTCAATATACAAGCCGTCACGTGTCACTAAAACAAACGACCATGAGACGACATCTAAAAAATTTAGCTGTCACTTGTATCTAAGAATATTTCCGACTACCGGATATTACTTTTCCATTTCACATAGTACATATAATTTATTATTTACTATGAGTTTATGTTATCTTCACGATCTTATTTATTTAGGTAGGTATTTAGGTAGAAAGTAAATTTATTTTCGTTGTATACTGTAACACACTTTTTTATTAATTTATCCAATTGACTGGACTGGATGCATTTTCAAAACTTTTCCTTTTAGTGCACTATTTACTAAACATATATGTATAAGAAAATAATCAAATAAGATTCAAAACTATTCTTCTTCATTCTTTGTTTGCTTGTTCGAAAAATGACAATAGTGTTTCCATTTGTCAGAAACAGAAATATAAATAAGACAATTATCGAATAGAGCAGGCTCCAAGGAGATGTTCGTTTGCAAAAATAGCGGACCTAAATCTGACTTCTGATATATATTGTATAGGTCCCAGACATCCTATAGACAGATGTTGCCAACCAGTTTTGTGGTCCCCCTGCCCGCACCCCGGTAATTAAATATGGCATACAAAGAAAAAAATAAAAATTTCCAAAACATGCCGTGTGGGGTATCAAATGAAAGAGCTTATTGAGTAGATCACGAATATATAGCATACTATATACATTTCTTACACTTTCTCTAAGATTTTTTAGAAAATTTACGAAAATGGTCCATTTTTGAGTTAACTTTAAACCACTATAGATTGAAAACTCATGAATATATTTTTTAAATTATTATTTTAAATAATTAACAATAGTCCATTGTTTATGATTCAATAGTTCGTAATATAATATAAGTGAGCTATGTGGTGGATTTGATGAAAATAACTATATACTATATGAACTTGAAAATATACTCGCCATCTTTGAATGCTCCCCCCACTCCCCCATGCAACTATTTCACTGTACGAAATATTGAATCGTAAACAATGGACTATTGTTAATTATTTAAAATAATAATTTAAAAAATATATTTATGAGTTTTCAATCTATAGTGGTTTAAAGTTAACTCAAAAATGGACCATTTTCGTAAATTTTCTAAAAAATCTTAGAGAAAGTGTAAGAAATGTATATAGTATGCTATATATTCGTGATCTACTCAATAAGCTCTTTCATTTGATACCCCACACGGCATGTTTTGGAAATTTTTATTTTTTTCTTTGTATGCCATATTTAATTACCGGGGTGCGGGCAGGGGGACCACAAAACTGGTTGGCAACATCTGTCTATAGGATGTCTGGGATCTATACAATATATATCAGAAGTCAGATTTAGGTCCGCGATTTTTGCAAACGAAACTCCACTGAGAGTCCGGTCTAGAATGGTTATAATTTACTTTCTTCTTTGAATAACATATACTCAATTGTGATTCCATTCTTATTTTTATATATTAATATAATACGAGAAAAACATTAATGGTTGATAAAACAAGCAATGCTATATTTTCAAAGTCAAAGGTCTCTAGTATATAATATGGTTGGAAAATAATATTATTGTCTCTTTATAAGGTTAATTTAATTGGGAGCCAGTTAACAAAGCTAATTGGCTTTTAAGTATTTTTTATCCTTGGCTTATTCTTGGTTTTTCTCTATTCTTACGTTCAGATCAGTCGTCGAAAAATAATAGATAATGGTCGAAATATAACCCTATTATTTATTTTTGTACACAGTTGAATATCTCAATTATTATCTTGCGCATTAATCCATTAATTGATTATCACCTATAAGTAGGTATAATGATTGATTATCCTCTGTAACAATAAAAAACTATAATAATGAGCATCGTAGAGTTATTTTTGTCAATATACTGTGAAAAACAGAAATCAAACTATAGTTTCGAAGACCTCATCAAAGTTTAAACATTATCATTTTAAACCAAATATTTATAATGCATATTCTTCACTATAACATCACGATAAACTTTATGAGCGGAGAATCAGTTTAAAAATGTGACATATGACCTGTAGTTAGTAGGTACTTTTAAACTTAGTTTAATTAAACTAAATATTATTTAATATTATAATAATGATGAATGACTATTATTGATCAGCAATAATAGTCATACAAAGATATGTAAAGAGTGTGTAGTTTAAGATCTTTTTAAATATCTTATCAATTCCGCAAGCTCTGACTGCAGTTAGTAATGAATATAAATAAAACTCATTGCAATATATAATTTTAAAATTAGCTTTTTATCCTTTGGAACATGAATAAAAACGCGTTATATGTAATTTTAGAAGATTTATTACTAGCTATCACTTTTCGAATTTAAAATTTTACAGCATGCACAACTCTTTGAAGAAAATTCAATTTTCATGTGTTGAACATTATATTACAATTACACGCGGCAGCTCCGGTAAGAATACGAATTACCTAACAACCTAAAGTATAAATAAACGTGTAAATCCAAATTTTCGACGTTATAGCCAATAAACCGTTCAAGTTTAAACATTAGTTAAAATACATTCGCGATAAGTGCACTTCTATATATAAGTCGAGCATTCATAATCCTCCTAAATGCGTATTTATACAAAAAACTCTTCACGAAATGCGATGCGATTTGTTGAGATTATCAAATTATTTTCAAAATTAATGATGCTTTCAAAATCAGGTCCTTACTTAATCATGATGTAAATTTTAAAACGGACTTCTGACGCTTAAAGCTATGTGTCGCTTAGTATAAGCATGGACCCAATAAATATATATTTGTCCATGGTATAAGTTAATTTATCCTACAGTTAAACCGAAATTGTTTTGTTGTAAAAAAAAATTATTGTAAACGAAATTTTTATCATTACTATAAACCTCAGTGGTTTTTTAATTCACAACTGTACACCTATTTGTGTCTGTAAACTTTTTTGTTTTTGATAATATACAATATACAAATAACATTTTTTTCTTTAATAAGGATCTATTATTTAAACTTTCCAATTTAATGACAACTAAACAGAACTCACTATTTTATAACGTGAAGCAGATAAAAACTATAAATTCCACCATAAAATACTTGAAAGTGCTTTCTATCCGAATGCTAGAATGAAAATAATGTTGAAAAATCTATTTACACGCATAATTATTACATTCATAATGTATATTATAGTTTTCGTTATAAAACCTTTTAACTACACATTCCGTCATTAGATGTTTAATAATTTTATTGCAAATTGAGTTGAGAACATAAATCTGCAGTTATTAAATATTTATTACGTAGTAATTTTTACGGACTTTTTGATCAGTGTAAACGCGATGTTGTAATAAAAGTTTCACGAACAGTTAAAACTAGTTATAAATAGCCTAAATAGCAAGAAAACTATTAACTGCAGATGTAATGTTTATGTGAGATTCTGGCAGATATTTCCTGAATAAAAACGGATGTACGAAACAATTATTCTTTGATCAATTATTGTGTGATTCATGTTATTGAATTATCTTTATAACTGTTTGGATTTTCCTCTTGATGTATTTACTAATATCATTGGATTTTCGTGATTATCTTCCATACATGTAAGACAGTAATGTTAATAATATATTATGGCACTTTAACGTGCATGTGCAAAGCATAAAAAATTAATATCAAGTTGAATCGTCTTTGAGGTCCAGACAAATAAGGGTCGACATAAATTTTCTACAAAACTATTTATAAATAAAAACTACTGAAAATATCATTATGTTTTTAAAGCTCAAATAGGAAACAATGAAGCTTGTTTTTAAAATATAAAAAATTAAGACCTCAGAAACAGTATCAAAGAGTTTATTTTGATGTTTTCTATGTCTTTGAATTAATCTTTTTAATTTTTTTTATAACAAAAACACTTATATTAGCTCGAATGGCAAATTGTAGCTTTCCTCTTTTTTAGATTTGATTAACGAGTAAAGAGAAATTATAAATTAAATTACATGTCCAAAAATGAGCAGTCAACAAGAGAACGCCTTAAGCGGCAATTTGTAATTAAAAGTAAGGTTAAAGGAGGCCCAAAGAAAACTCTTTACCAAGTGAAATAAATTATAAGAATGTAGATTAATGCGCAAGGCCAGACGTTCGAGTTATTTAATTTTGTATTCTTTTTAGGTATCAAATCCCATATAAAATCATGATAATATGCGAAAACATGATCTTTTATATTTCACGTTTTTAAGAATTATAATGATTATTTTTCCGACCCAAATATCGACCAATAGAATTGCACCATTCGACGTCACGTGGTACAACCTACATGGTATTATACTGATAATTTTTTGAAAATTTTCTCTGGTCGTTGACGTCAAACTGACAGGTTCAATTCAATTGTGAAATTATTGGCCGACATTTGGGACGGAAAAATAATCTCCCGAATACCACACGAGCTTCAAAATTATCTGGCATTTCCCTCAAGGTTCCCTGCAAACAAATAAAGTCGTCAAGTTTTTCAGGAAAAATCACTCGCGCTTCGCGCTCGTGATTTTTTAACCTTGACTAAAAACTTGACTCCTTCATTTGTTTGCAACGAACCTATCGGAAAATCTTATACTATAAAAATGAATCGCAAAATGTGTTGGTAAGCGCATAACTCGAGAACGGCCGAACCGATATTCCTTGAAGTACGAGGATGGTTCTTATGGAGAGAAAACGTAAACATGTACCACGGGCGAAGCCGGGGCGGACTGCTAGTACCCGATAATTTTGAAGCTCTTGTGGTATTATAAGTGAAAATACGTAGGTATTATAATGAAAATTATTTTCTTACCAATAGATTGCAATTTATGAGATTACAAATACTTATTCTTAATGTATTATGAATTTAACAAAGGAAACTCGAAGTTCTCATAACCACTATACATTAATTTATTCAAATTTTTATTAGGTACATGCCATTCAATACTCTTACAAATTTCAATCACATCTTATTTCAAAGGTTTTTAATAACCAATTCAAAACACATAAACACGTATTCTCAATATTTCTGACTCTTTCTGAGTAATAATTTTTCTCAACGTATTCATACTAGTGAGTCGTGGAAGTTAATAGATCGACTGAAGGCTGATGAAATTCTGATATTTTACATGTTGAACACACATAAAACAATTTTGTTCGTTTCACTGTTTACGTCAGGGGATTATGATAAATGTTGGACGGAATTTATAATCAGATATTTTAAAATTTAGACGTGATTACAATGTACAATTATGTAGAACGACTTCGAAAATTGTTTGTTTAGTATGTTTAGCGTAATATTTGTTTTACCGTCGCTTATAATAATTAGTATATTTTCTCTTCTTTGTTATATTTATTTCACATGAACTGATACAATTTAAATAAAACGTATAATTTTGATAAAATTAAATCGTATTTTATACGTATACTTATGTAATAGGTAGGTAGGTATAATACGTTACTTTTCGATTAACTAATATGAATGAAAAATAATTTCAAGAACATTTTCTCCGCCTAGGTTTTTAAGTTATTATATTCATAATAAAAATAGCGTTAAAACGAAGTGTTGATCGAACGGAAAGCAGATGTACAAATACTATTACTAAATCCAGAATCCAGACTAGTCGTGGAGAGGATTTATACAATTCTCAACTATACGTAATTCGTACTTTTAGTTAGTTCGTACTCTTAGTAATAAGAATGTGTTTTATGAAAAAGGTTTTTGGTTTGAACTACGAATAGCTCTTAAATTTCTTGTCTTTTATGTAGAAGAATGTTTTAGAAGAGTCTCTAGAATGATCACTATTGAATAGAAGAAGAGTTAGGCAAAGTTTGAATTTTATTTTTGTTCAATGGAGTGGCTTTTTCTTTTAAAATCAACATAGGCTCAACTATCTGACTATAACGATTGTTTCAACCATTTTTGACTTTTTTGGGTAACGAGTTAGCGTAAATCTTGATTATATGTTTTTCTCTTCCAGCTGTCAAAGAAAAGGAAAGAAGAAGCTGTGAAAGCAGGGGAAACGTAAAATAATGGGTGTAATTCAATATCCGGTTGAAGTAAATATAAATAAAAATGAGTCTTGATCTGGCATATTTTGCTTGCTACTGACTTGCTCCTAAAGGAAATAGATCTGTCTGTATTTATATATAAGATAAGATTTATATATCAGATAACTAATTATCCAAGAGATGATTGGGTATCACTTTATACAATAATATTATAATATAGTAAAATTTAAAGTTATTTTAATACATGTAGACAAGAGACGGCGTCCTTTAAAGTCTCTCTCACATAGAGACAAGATTTGTTTATGTTTTTGCGAAGAACAAAAGATTTTTAATACAGGTAGGTATGTGCTAAATTATAATTTTGTTCAGCCTAGAACTAAACAGCTAAGAATTATGATGTAGGTCCCATAAACACTGTGCTTTGAGAAGAATTTTTTTAACCAGAACAAAGGAGATTATGAAATAATATTTGGTTTGGACGTTAAGTCATAATATTATTTTATGTGACCGGTCCGTCCAAAAAATATTAATAATAAAGTTATAAAATCATATTGTGATTCGTGCTCAGTGAATACCTTTGTTTTCATGCCTTTATCACTCGATTGTGATATTTATTAGAATGAATATATTTTAATCTATAGAGGTATAGAATCTCTCAAGTTTTAAGCTATTGCATAGCTTTTATCTCAGACTTTGAGCGCGGCGACCGAATGTAAAAATTCCGTAACGAAAAAACCTAACACCCCCCACTCCAACCGACACAGCGATGCGATGCTATGCAATAGCTTTACCGCGGCATTCCTCGAGTGCCACACGTATTTTTTAGTAATGTAATGTATTATGAATCTAGAATTGATTACTCTACAATATTGATGACTGACAAATGACTGGAGAAGATAAAAATTAAAAGAATATTGTTTCAAACGCCCCTAAAACTAAGATTTTATAATAACCCAGTTATGGTGAGGGGTCTCTACATAAACCATACATTTTTCCTTTATTTCTTTTCTTACAAATGTCACATAATATAAAAAAGAGGATAGACATAATATATTTAATCCATTTACCATCAAGTTTTCAATACTTTCAATTGTTTTTCGGTAAGCCACAAAGAAGCCATCTATATGCGCTAAAATTGTACCGCATAAATCGATAATTAGACTCGATGATGCTAAAATTACAACAGTAATATCTATTTTGGTAGCAGACTAATAATTTTAACTCGTTTTCATCGTATTTTGTATTTAAATTCACACCCACTTTACTTTGATTCGGTGTATGTGCGTCAAAATTTTGTGTCGGCGGACAAATGAGTACAAAGTAGCTTTTTTACGGATAACTAGGTACTACGTATTACACTAATAATGCGATAAAGGTTAATCCCCTTTTTCTTGTCAAATATGAATTTATGAATATATGATAGGTAAGATAATTCAATACGAGATTATCTATTTTATTAATTGAAAAAAGAGAGATAAATATCATAATATGTTCTACACGTGTACATATTTTGATAATGCTTAATTCAAATTTCAGCAATGAAATATAATAATTTTGCTTATATTATAGATATTTATTTAAATATTATACAGTCTACTCGTAATCATTCTCACTGTATCATATTACGCACGCAGTATCATTCCCACAGTAATAAAAAAGCTGAAATTCCACTTGCCGTTAACGCTGCAGATCAGAAATACCAACACAATAACACAAATCAAACAAACATTATAATGCACTGGGAATAAAAGAGGTTCTTACCATCTAACTGCACATTGGTATTTGCAGCTGTGTGTCCATCCCAGGGATGGGCTATCAGCCTCACTCTATACGAACAGCCGGGTCGTACTGCGCACCCTCCCGCTATGGGACTCACTACTGAAGGCACTAGACTCCATACAGCTTCCTAGAAATTAAGCACTGTTTAATAAATGTTAAATTAGAGACAGAGAAGTTTTCGCTTGCGCTAGAGCAGATGCTTTTATCGTCAGTTTCATGTTGATGTCTTTTCCAGGGAAAAGAAGTCTTTGTTTTTGTTAATCGGTTCGATAAACTTTAGCCTATTTAATCGCCTTAATTACTAATTTGAATCATTCTTTCGACCGAATTTCAGTCATGGCTAGGACCAAACTTGTTAGGGCCAATCTCGTTAGCCGTTACCCAACTACGCAGGGGATATATTATAACAATAATTTATTGTAGTGCTCAAGTATATATGTAAATAAAACGTGTTCCTTATCCCACGACCCTCATAGTCTTCTACGCCCCTCTTTCCTGTCGTGTCAGTCAACAGAAGACTGACACGACAGGAAAGAGAGGCGTAGAACTGACAAGTTGTTTTAAATATCAATTTATTAATTTAACCGAGGTATTGAACTTGGGACCTCTAAATGTCTTTAAACAAACTAACCACTGAATAATCGATTCGTATCTTCACTTCTGTAACAAGTAGGTGATGTTTTCCATACTCAGTATTAATATAATATATTCTAGGTGACTTGACCTTTGTATCACCTGAGAAACAATATACAATCCGTTAACTTATTCATAGAAAACCGTCCAGACGTTTTCGAGATATCACCATATAAGATATTCTATCGAAAATGTTCAAATTCAAATGCTTTTGCAGGTTTTAGGAGAGTTATGCTATTTTACAAGATACAGTAAAAAATTGTTTAATTATTTTCTAAAGTTTTCGAAGAACATAATACAAAGTGAAACTAGCTCGTTTTTTTATTATTTAAAAAGATTTTGTATATCAATAATAACTACATAAAGGGCTATAAACCAGGTCAACAAAACCATCCGTGTAGTAGACCCGACAATTGACAGCTACAAATTTTGTTTTCATGAGTTGTTTTCCTTAAATCTCGAATCTTTCCCTCACCATTTAACAAAAAATAAAAACACTAAAATATTTTAGTGCTAGTTTTACTGCTTGTAAGACTAGTTTCGCAGTTAAAATAAACTAAATAACCTATAGGTTGTGGGCTTACGCTTCATTACGATAAGCTTACAGTAAAATATTAGATAAAAACTGGGTGTCCATCATTAGATTTTTCACTGTCCAACACTGGTGCAAAAAAGTGGTTTTTTAATTTATAAATAACTTCATTATTTATGCATTGTAATCTTTTTTCTAACATTGGTTACGTTAAACTAACATTGAACTAAAGGTATAACTAAACAATACCCAATAAAGTTAAAAAACCTACGAGAAATTTGCAAAAGACTTAAATTTTTTCCTTAATCTGTACAAGACTGGTGCCGTTACGTTATAGATATATTATATAATATATTTAGTTATAGGCTTGATCCCACAGACAAACTGCATGTGCAGTTTTGTGGGACTGAGACTTAAGTTATTGCAATAATTTGTAAGAATAATTTCAATAAATAAATAAATAAATAAAATAAAATTTTTAAGTTTAAAAAAAAACAATATTACAAAATTTACAGTACACAAATTACTGTAAACCTTCTAACTTCACTCTTATTATCATTTTAATATACGAGTTTGTATGTAACTTATTAATTGAAAACGTCAAAGACACGAGTTATTCAGATTCCCAAAGAGACTTGACTAGACTAAGGGCCGATTTTTCAATGCTTGGATAAAACTTATCCGTTCAATAAAGTATTACACGATAATATTAAAATGTCACGTAAACTGTCAAATACGGGCAATTAGAATACGTTTTAAAAATGGTAGTTTTATACATTATTCGACGAATAAGTTTTATCCAAGCATTGAAAAATCGGCCCTTAATTAATAAACTGCTTCATAAAACTTACTCCAGGTATATTGTACTCGTAACACAAGTTTGAGCGACAGTCTACTGTGTTCTTTGTACTTTGAACTTCTAGTGAATAACTTCTTACTGGCGGACCTAAAAAATCAGAAACATATTTGTTTAGATAATTGTTTATTCTCATTTCTAAGTATTTCATACCTT
Source organism: Colias behrii (assembly GCA_029959065.1). Taxonomy (NCBI): domain Eukaryota; kingdom Metazoa; phylum Arthropoda; class Insecta; order Lepidoptera; family Pieridae; genus Colias; species Colias behrii. The sequence goes on from JARWMC010000013.1 coordinate 6,919,887, forward strand.
TCATGGAAACAGAAAGACAACACATATATATGAAACTAGCTGCGCTCCGCGGTTTCACGCGCATGGCGCCGCTCCTGTTCGTCTTAGCGTGATGATATATAGCCTAAAGCCTTCCTCGATGAACGGGCTATCTAACACCGAAATAATTTTTCAAATCTGACCAGTAGTTCCTGAGATTAGCGCGTTCAAACAAACAAACTCTTCAGCTTTATAATATTAGTATAGATTGTCAATAATAAGTTATGATAGTTTTGTAGAATGTAGAGTCATTTTATATTGATATACGTATAGCTAAAATACAACAAGCAGTAAATAGGGAAAAACACTCATAAAGATTGCTTTTCATGGAGCTTGTAAATATTTGTAATGTGTATCTTTGAATCATAATATTATCAGTATGGGATTATCTTTTGTCATTACTAACCGTATCATTATTATAATGGTAACTATAATACTTACTATCCTTATTTCTAAACAAACATAATCGATTTTTAAAGGAATACTGATTTTATCAATTCCGTATGCAAATATTATAATTTATGTGCTTTATTCTTGTACATAAACAAAATTCAAAAACATAAGTTGAAATGTTTAAAGATTTACGTTAAATAGTCATGAAGTCATCATTATATTTGATATAAGGGCTTAGTCTAGACGCTAGTCAATATTTGTGTTCGCCCAAACGACCACTCCAAATTACTGATGATCTATGTCCTAATCCAAATATACTTCGTACTCTACGCATATAATCTGCATTGTTTTTTTGCATGTTTTGTTATATTTAAAAATCTTAAAAATGATGAACATTATTTTTAATTATGTTCAAAAAAGGGTTTACCATTGTATATTTTTGTGTGTATTCATAGACAACTTCGTTTTTATGAATCGATTTTGATGAAACACCGAATTTATAGAATTTGTTTTTCTACTAGTAAAAAAGTATCAACCGATAAGTAGGTATTTTATAATTCTAAATACTATTTTTTATAAAATACCTACCATCAATTCGGTAATAAGAGCCCTTTAAAGTCTCAACAATATTTCTCTCTTGTTCTAGTGAAATGAAATAATTACCAGTAGGCCGCTGCCATGTTACATTTAACATGACTTCGTGGTCTGAATTCTTTAAGGGCAGAGGATATACAGCCAAGCCCCGGGGCAACTCTGCATGTACTACCGGGTACAGATCCGGTGGCTCTGACGTCATTTCCTGAAACAATGGAGTTTAGTCATTAATTTATATCGCTTTGAATAGTAAACCGCTAACTTAATGTAATAAGGTTTAAAATTCTGTAATACAGCTGCCTAAATGGAAAGCTCATAGGTTGGGTTAACATTATAATTTTATTTGTATTTAAATTTGAATGATGCACTTTTTTAATTGTTGTTACTAATATGATGTTCTTTCTGTTTTGCAACAATGAAACTACAAAATTGAGGAACTTATTAGGTATAAATATATTAACAAGAAAACAAAAATATTTCCTATTAATTTTATTAGTAGGTATATTCAGTTTATGTAACATATATTATCAGCATGCCATTGACATGCCACCGTTTACAATTTTTTTGGTTTCAAAGCTTAAAAGCTTTGGCATGAAAGCGTTACACATGTTCAAATTATACAATCTCGTTAAAATTATGTCATGGTAAACTTTTGGCTAACATTTTACAAGCTATTTCTGCCTCCATTTCAGTTTTACTAAAGCTGTATCATATAACGACTAGCTGACCCGACAAACGTTCTGTCTTCGCGCTAAATGTCAAACAATACAACAACAAGAAAATGTCGAAATCGGTCCGTTTCCGTGTGATACCATGACCAAATCAAAAAGGTATTAATATTATATATATTTAGAGATTTACTTGTACAGTCTCTGACATGAAATTTGGCAAGGTTTTGGGGTAGAAGGAATAAATAAGCCCCCCTTTATAACTCGTCATTATTTTATTGTTATTTCTATCATTCATTTTCAATCACGTCTATTTAGAAGAGAGTTAAAGAAAGGAGGGGAATTCGTTAAAACTCGACGTAAGTAGTCGTCATGTTCGCAGCGATTCTTGCCATGTTACATAACGGGGTCTGTGTACATACGACTCATCTCTATTTGTATTTAAAAATGAATCCCAATTATAGGGAGAAAACGTTAACATGTACCACAGACGAAGCCGGGGCGGACCGCTAGTATTCTATAGATAGATACACAACAGACTGCAGCATAAAAAACACACGCTACAAATTTAGAAAGTCCATCTTTTAAAACGAGTTGCCAGACTCCCCTGTCTCACATATGTCTAGTTTAAACTTTGAATCACAATGACACGGGACGCTTAAAAGAGCATACAAAGAAAAGGTTGTAGAAGGCAAGCAGGTAAGCCATAAACCAAACATGAGGAAAATTTCATACTTCTTCCATTTACATGAAACTATGTGCTAAAAAAGTATCGTGGTTTATAGTACAGCTTCAAAGAGCCATTAAGAAGACTGTTCTATTTTAATAGAAAACAACAAATGCTTCTATATTATGTTATTATAGAACCTAGTTACGATTTATTATTTAAATATAAAATTTATACTTTTCTTGGAAACATATTGTGTTGCTATGAGAGACAGGCAATGGTATTTAGGTATTAACAAAGAAATTCGTAATTCCCAATATAAAAGCTCTAACTCATAAATAGATGTGAACAAGGTGACTTTCTTATATAAAGAAAGATTATTTATACGGTAGAAATTCTTAACACTTGGCCTGTTTTATAGTTCGTCATTAATCACGAGCTTTTATTGAATTAGTGATTAAACAAATTGAGGAAAAATAACCGCATACTTTGGATGTTGGTTTTCGCTCATTCGTTAATCATACAAGTCTTTGCATTGCTTTACCAATCTATATATATTATGTATAATAAGAATGACTAACCAAATGCGCTGTGAGCGCAAAACTTGAGAACCGCTGAACCAATTTCGATAAAAAAAATTATAATATTCCTTGAAGTACGAGGATGGTTTTTATATGGAGAGAAAAAGAAAACATGCAGCACGGGCCAGCCGGAGCTGACCTAGTACGTAATACTTAATTGTTATTAGACTATTATCACAGGTAGAGTATGACTCTACATAATTTATCTTTTTATATACCTACTCAGATCTACTTAAAAAATTAATAAGGCCAAAAATAATATTTCTAGGACATAATATTATCATCAAATGCAGCTACCCGTAACAGTCGGCTCGTGGCGAAATTCGGGACTAATGCCGTCATCTTGTAAAACGCCATTTTATGATAGATCGTCGAGTGTGTTGTTTGGTGCGGTTATAATTATTCCCTATTTACAATAATTTTACATATCACATTTAAAAAACTCAAACTACCTATATAATATAATAATGAAGTACTAACTTCGTCACTCATATTTAAATGAAATTAAGTAGGTAATGTTTCCTAAAAATTAGAAGATCAGCTAAATTGCATATTTTGTAAATTCTCTCAAAAGAAGGATATTTTTATATCGGTCAAAACCTTATTTCACAACTACGCTCTTCCAATAATGCCGATCCTCGTATATGTAAAGTTTTCACTCAAAAGTTGCAAATAATTAAGTTGATTCATATTGCTTCAAAATCCTTGATTTTAGCGCTTAAATAATAATAATTGAATACAAATGTAATTTAAACTTTCAGCCTTTTCAGCCTTTTTCTAAATTCTAAAAAGCGTGTCAGAAAATTCCCTATGTTTTCGAGCAGTACGGTAAATACAAACATATTATGTACATATTATACCTATGCGTATTCCCTAAATTAAAATTATAGGCCAATGAATGTACTAAGTGAATAAATTTCCAAACCACAATCCAAAGTATTTATGTATTGAATCAACCAACCTTAACATCATCCAATATGCGAGAAAATAATATTTCAAGAATTTATTAATTTTACTTGCTACAATGAAATATTTCTTCATGGAAATTGATATTCAGAATTGTGTTTTATTGTACTTTAAGTAGTAAATAACATAATTTTTGCTTACATATACTTAATGAAATAACCATATCTAGTCAGAATCAATCAAAATTTTCATGTTATCTAAATAGGAAATGTATAAAAACAATAATTTCATTTGGATATTTATAATGCAGTAATTATATTATTATGGTATTTTTTGTACAAATATATAAAATACAGTACCTACTGTGTTTTATGATACCATACCTACAATATAAGTATTAAATAGGTTGCCACTAATAATATTTATTGAAATATAATTAGTTTCAGTGTTTATTTGTCATTGAATTAAAGTCAAACTAAACCTTAAACACCAACGTCCATTTAATCATATAGGGTAAAAGTGGGATAGATGCCCCACTTTTTGAAATAGCCTCATAATTTTAAAAACATGAATCTTATACGAACACTTTGTATGAATATAGCTAGGTTAATTATCTGTTTTGAATTACTATATATATATTTTTATCCTATCATTTATAGATAATGTGTAATAAATATTTTTGTAGAACACCTTTTTTGAGGATAGATGCCTACCTAGTTGGATAGTTGCCCCACCATGAAAATACTAAGGAGGATAGATGCCTTACATACTCTATAAACGCGAAATCTAATAAAATTTATATGATAAACCAGCAAATGTCATGTTAACATAGTTGTTCTGTTGTCCAAGAATATACTTGCGCTCGCACTCCTTCTTTTCTTTTGTATTTTCGTGGCGTGGTTCTCCTACAATCAGTATAAGGGCAGATCATTAATAAGTAAGTATACATAACAAAAAAAAAAGCAAATTAAACGAGTATAATCGGTTAACATAGAGAAAAATATAAACAGTACCTGTGATTATCGATAATAACATGTACATATGTATTGAGGGATAGATGCCCTTAGAGGCCCCTAAGGGCATCTATCCCTCGAAAAAAAAGGGGCAACTATACTTTTTGATAAGGATAGCTGCCCCAGTATTTTTTTTTATTAAATAAAAACAAAAGAGCCACTATTTTCACTTAGATTTGTACTTAATGAACTAGTGTATAGACATAATAAGAAATATAGTGAAATTTATTAATACTTATAAAGTTATGCAAAGGCAAATATCAACCTTTTTAAATTTTAACGTGTTCGTGAAGTTCTAACTATAACACGCACTAGCGAAACACGTCTTCACCAAACAATAGCTCATGCGTACCCGAGGTGCGGGGTGATAGGAGCTCCTATTTAAATCATTAATTCGTAGTCACGACTCTGGGAAGTGAGGTTTTTTGAAAATGGGGCATCTATCCCCGTGCGGCATCTATCCCACTTTTACCCTAAACGTTTTTTAGAAGCTCTTTTGAATCGAAATTATATAGATATAAAAGAAGGTAGGTACCTAAATAAATAATATTCAACTTCATAATATATAGAAATTAATCTTAAGATTAATCTACGATATTTAATATTAAAATAGTTACCTAGGTACTATTAAATAATAATATTATTACACGTGTTCGGATATTTCTACCCTTGACAAATTTGTTAAAAGGCGTGGGAGGAAACTTTCTTTACGATGTCCAATTAAGGAATATAATATAGTATGGATGGTGATATAATTTAATACAATAACTAAAGTTTCGATTAAATATCATTTTATTTACTTATTCTCTCAAAAGTCTACATAGATTTTATCCAAATATCTCCCAAATTTCATTAAAATTTAACGTACAAATTAAATCGTACCATATGAATGAATTATCCCTTTCTAATTACTCTATTCGCATAAAATAAACTTTGAATAAACTGAGCATCTACAATCTACATTATTTACGTCTTCTCTTTCAACACAAATGAAAAAGAAACATTGAAAATTTGTATAAGACCTATGTGAAATATGAACAAATAGGGTGAGTTACCTACTTGTCACTATAAATCCAACTTTGAATATCGGTAGACTTAAATTTGATATTTTTATTTTGTGGCATTCAAGTTTTTCACTTTATAAAGATATTTTTTTTAAAGAAAATAAAAAATTTGATCACGAGGCGGGATTCGAACCAGCGTCTTTCTACCAATCCGGGGCGGACGCCTGACCAATTCGGCCACCCGTGATACCGCCAGAAATTTATATCGGTAGATTGTATAGATTTAATAAGATTCAGCACGAACTACTCTAACTCCTGAGTCTAGCATTAGTAATAATATGTTTCATACATATTACCTTCAAGTATGTTAAATGGTAACCAATTCATAGAGGACAATCAGTAATCAAATTTCTTACAAACTTAGCATGACTCTGCATTACAATCTTACAGATAAGCATAACAATATCCCCAAAATTATAATACAAATTTATTCAGAAAATGATCAAGTTTGATGTCAAAAAGCTTTCATAATTTATGGAACTTCATGGTGGCGTGATTTGAATTATTATTACGTTTGAATACACATTTTAAATGTACTTTGGATAAACCAAATAATTTTAAAACGATTATTATTAAAACTAGTCAGTTATAAAAAATACCAATGATTATGTGAAAAAATAACAAGGAGAACATCGAAAATAAAACAACATTGAATAAAAAAATGTTTGAATTTTGAGATTGAATGGACTCAAAGATGAAACAAACCTGAAATGTGTATGTTGAAGCTAAAGAATCATTTTACGGTTCTTCCAATAAAGATTCCTTCAATATGCCCAATCCCATTTTATATTAATTACATCTACTTGTAAAAGGGACTTAAATTAATTAAAATTTTCCCAGGTACTGACGCAAGTAAAATAAACAATGTCATAGTTAATTTAGCAACGTACGACATAAAACGATACTTGAGCTATCTATAATTTATAATTATTAATTAATTGTTGATAACGATCTGATACAGCTAATCCGTTTACAGTTATCGCGAATATCTAAAGCCCGCACGATAGCAAACATTAAAAATACATTTGGAAATTGGATAGAAGGTTAACAATGGTGATTTAAAATACTATAGTGAGTGATGACTATGGTGTTTTGGATTTTAATTAAATTTCTTGATTAGTTCGGTTTTCTAAAGAATATTACGGCTATTAACCTGATTGGAATGCTTAATTACGTTTTATCAGTACGAAAGTACCGGGGCTTTACATTATTACGAAGATAAATTATTTTTTTATTATTATTATCAGTATTTATACCTACTGAAAGAAATGGCAATTAATTCTGGGCTGTACCTACTACAGTGTAGGTATATTTTGTATAAAATCACGAAATTACGTATGTATTATTTTTGTTACGATCATAAAATTATATCATTCGTGTACTACTAAATAGAAAAATAAACAAATCAAGTGTCGTTTTGGACAAACTATAAAGTTATAAAGATTCAGATAATTGAATGAATATCTGTCTATCGTTATAAATATACTACGTAATAACATATTTAATCAATGACTACAGCATGAGTTCCGTCTGATAGCTCGATTGATAAAAATAATGGGATTAGATAATTACATATTTTGGTTACTATATTATACATTTCGGACCTTTCTTGTTGATTAATAATTTATCTATGTATTTATTTATAAATGTATTCTTGTAGGTATATGTTTACTGAAGGAACGTGAATGTACCTAAATATGAATATCCATCTATTTCGTTCCGCCTTCAAGAGGAATGTGGTCTCATGTGGACTTAAACTATATACACACAGCTAAGTTTAGGGCGGGATGATGATAAATATTAGAATAAGAATAAGAATAAGAATAAAATAAATTTTATTAGGCACACCAAATTACCACCACCAACACAAACAAAAAAAAGAAACAATATCAAAATACACTCTTAAATATAATCAAACATAAAAATTAAAACTAAGAATATGATTTGTGTGGCGACTGGCGACCTAAAGGGTAAGGCCGCTCAGCATATGCTATGCCGATATGGTCAGCATAGCGCTGGTTTTCAGGGCCCCACCAGACAACAAAACGCTTAAGTCTAAAGTGTCTCTCTCTGCAGTTAGTTAATTAAACAATTAATTAAGAAATACAATAATTATATATGTTTGCATTGTGAAATACATATACTTATATATATATATATATATATATATATATATATATACATAATAAATAACCACAGTTTATAAATATAAGGAATTAAAAGAATACAACTATATTGCATACTATATAATAGATACGTATATATTATAATAATAAAGTCTTTCGGCTTTGTTTCCGTTATACAGGGTGTCCCACTATTGGTATACTAAGCGCGAAGGGGCTTGTAGTTTTACATACACTGATCACGAAAATAATATTTAAACAACTAAATGACATCAAAAAATTTTTGCTAAATTTTTCCTGAAAATCCATGTTCTCTTCTCTAGCTTCGCGCAGCCGGCATATACCGCTACGCTAATGTGAGCATTTTGCCTATGAAAACATAATCTTAAGCGATAGGTCACGTGCTGCTACCAAAGTTGGGCGGGTTGCTTGATATGGGTGTACACATAGAGTTTTAAGAATTCATCTATTTGAAAAAAAACTGTGTCTGGAATTTTATAAGTATTTTTTACGTACTCAGCGTATGCAAAACTATAACCTCCTTTGAGCTTAGTATACCAACCGTGGGACACCCTGTATACAACGCAACTAGGGTTTTTATTACTTATCACATATCTTAAAAAAATGTTCATGATATTATTTGATCGTCATTAATTTAATATGTATAGGTATGTTTGTAGAAATTTGAAGAGATTCAATTTAAATATTCTGCGCCCTCTACTTTAGTCTCAAAATCTCAAATTCTTAAATTTGAAATACCTACCTATATTAAAGCTGAATTACAGCCTTTTTAATTTTTATTCAATGTACATAATACATAAAAAGTTCTAAGGTAAGAAAAACGCGGAGACTATCAATTAAAATGTCAAATTAATTTTGGGTAGAGCAATGGTAGAGCGACCTTTAATATCGATATAAAATTTCAACGAATATATACTCATTACAAAACAAATTGAGTACTTATTTTCAGTTAAAGTACAATATACACATGTACCTATGTTGAAACAAAATCCAAATTACTGTACACATAATACGTATGAAAGGAAAAGCCTTTCAACCGCTTACATACTGTCCAATGAAAGCCTATTTACAAAAACAACAAAACAAAATTTTCCATGTGTCCGCAGGGGCATGCCTCCATGCTTTTGTTCCAAGCTCTTTTTGCCTAACTCATAGAACATTCCCAACTTCTAAGTTGACCGTCATGTTAATCTATACTAATATTATAAAGAGAAAAGGTTTGTAATTATGTATGTATGGTTTTCATGCTGCACGCATAAACTACTGGACCGATTTTGATGAAATTTGGCACAAATAATCTTTAGACCCTAAGAAAGAACATAGGCTATCTTTTATTACGAAATATGTACCACGGGTGAAGCCGGGGCGGACCGCTAGTATTGTAATAATAATTTGGTAGATATTATTTTGTCTACCTATAATAATAATATTGATTATTTGATTCACTTTCTTTTTTCATAACGAATCTTAAATGAAGCCATAATTTGAACTCAATGATTATATTTTTAAGCACATAATACAGATAAATGTTATGTGGTACTTAATTTTAAAAATATTTGGCACATTCATTGATAAAGTCCATTCATAATCCGTATCGTAGTTCTGTCATAATCAGCAAACAATGTACGCGTTAGATATCATTCCGATATTAAAAGATAATATTATAACATAAGTACGTTTAAACCATTTATTTGTTATAAAGGAATACGTTTATTACCTTATTACATTCATGTTTTGTTTGCATAGTGACATTATAAGCAAACATAATTGTACTAGTCTAAGTACTATGTAATGTAAAGGTTAAAATTAGTGAAATTTCTACTGCAATCATGTATAAAGTCAATGCATGTAAGACAGTAAACTAAAGCTATCATTTATAGAGATTAACTTATATGAGAGATTTTTAAGTGTGTGCAAGATTTATCGGTATCAGACATCTGTGGCATAATAGCTCCTAGTATAGACGAATGTAACAATTCGAGTGCGTATATAAATAAAAACATATGTTTAAGATCACAATATAAGATTTACTTTTGTTGTCATGACACATGAACTAACACCATGGTTTTAGTCAATATAAAAACAACAGTATATATTTATTTCAGTACCATTCCTCCTCACATTCCTAATTTAAGCTTGTTTACATTATCAGAAAATACTCTTTTCATGGAAAGAGGAAACACTCACATGGAATATAGGCATATCATGATGTCGAGCATCGTGCATGCTGTGCATTAACTCATGTTCCAATTGATCACATCTCACTAACAAACACATGAAAAACAAACAAAAAACACAACACTTGACACCCGCGATCTTGCACTGCGCTGAAAAAATACGCCCGTGAACATACATTATACACTAACATTCATAATTGAGTTGGAAATTATAATCGAATCAGCCTGATAATGCTTGATAATTGTAAAGTTTTACGATAAATTGTATACGTATTAAATATTAGAAACAATTGCTTATGGTTCGCGATTTGAGACCCGAGTAAAGCAAATCCACACTTGTTTTGATAACAACTGTATCGATGTCGCGATATCTCTGTATTAGATTTCATTTTAGTTGTACACTGATTTGACTCGATAATAGACTATTATGATAACGATGATTGAATTGAATGTCATTGCTTATAAATAAATAATATTATTTACTTTTGGCTGCCACTTATTTTACTATACCTACTGTATTGTAGTCGTACTGTATTGTGTTCGAATAATTTTGGAAAATTCATGACAGACTGTGGATCTCTATAGACAACAAGAGATATCTATCGACGTACGTAAGAAAATTGTGAAATTGTGAAAATTGAAAATTCAATCATATACATATAACTATAGGTAATTATTATCCTGTCATTTAACCCAGAAATTCCACATAACAACTTCAGTAACATAATATCGCATGAAAATAAAACATTAACTCTAAATATTGTAAAATGATATCTTCGTATTCAATTTATAGATATTTTCATCAAAGAATGTCTCTTATCTAGCAAGCGATTTTCGCACCGACTTTTATCGCAATATATAACATATATTGTGAAAAGTTAGTAAATAAGTTGTATATAATGTAAACATTACCCTTAAAACACTCGACTTTCTTACCTCTCAAATGACCGTAAAAAACATAATTAAAAAAAATATATAGCTTACATTTTAAGAAATGCTATTTACTTAGGTATTATTTAAAATTGAACGATCAAAAGGTCAACAAAGTGCTTAACTAGAGAGATCGTATACCAAAGCAATGAGGTCCTTATATTTTGATCCTACTTAAAAACAAATAATGGTTCTAATATGTTGACCGTACACAATAAGAATTTAATATGTAATGACCCGAAAAAAGGCCTTCTAAAGAATTTCTTTAAAATATTATACCCTTGAATTTCTACTTTCCTCCTGTATAATTAAATGCTATATAAGGTAATATAAATATAACGATTTCATTTGCCTTTAATAAAAATATGTTTATATTGCAATAAAAAGAATTTTATCGATGCGTGATCTCTTAATTACAATTATTAAAATTGCATTCTTGATTATCTTTCTTGAAGAGATATCAGATAAGTATTTAGTGATAATTTTTATTAAACATTAATGTTTTTAAACAAATATCACTGCTATATTATGATATATTGCCGAAAAGGTGGACAGATTTTAGAGTGGAAGAAAGTCACAGTATGCATCATCGGTGATCGTTTATTCGGAAAGTCTTAGAGGGAGGCTTTTGTTAATACGTATACTGCTTATCCTTATTCATTGTTCTTTATATTTGAATCATCTCCACACTCCCACATGTACACGTGCCTTACAATATTTTCTCTTACATATTAAATTTTCCTCCTGAATAATGTAATGTCAGCAGTAATGTATACTTTTAGGCAGAGATATATGTACGTCCAATTATGTCTCCTTCAATAAATTATTAATAAATATGGGATAATTATTGCTAAATTTCGCTATGGAAGTTGTTACATAATTTTCCAATAACCTTTAGGACTTTTTTAATAAGACTCGTGTAGGTATATACCTTAATTGGAAAATCGTCACTATAAGGTAGTAATTTTTTCTAGATAAGTAGGTACCTGTAAGATTTATAAATATATTTAGTATTTACCAATAGATTTTTGATGTCAGCTTAAATATTACCTATATGTTATTAATATTGTATATTGTATATTTCGTTTACGTTTAACTACTTCATTTTAGATATATTATGTACTGTAAAATATCGCCATAATATTATCTTTAAAGATTCCAATAATTAGAATTGTTTACAATTAATCATTTAGTAAACTCCTGGAATAGAGATTACAATCTTTATCCAAAATTAATTAAATATTTTCTGTGAAAATTTTTTCTATGAATTTCATTAAAATACATAGCATTAGGTATAGCTTGTAAAACTTCACTTACTTTATAAGCATTGTTCATTTTCTTTCATTCCAGAAGAGATTTTTTAGGTAATTCATTTTATAATAATGGATATTGTACCTAAAATTTGCATAGAAAAACGATTCTATATCTCCAATGTATGGTAGTCAAAATTTGCTTTTTGGAGATAAAAGCTCTCTTTACCAAGCAATTCTTATGCCAAAGCGATGAACCTAATCCGATATTATATATTTATTATCTTTGAACACTACAATGTTTCATAGAATACAATATAATATGTATTGTAATTATACAGGTCCATTTAGTAGATATTGTTTAATTTAACATATTATACCTGTTTCCACCATAATTCATGACTTTTAACAAATCACAATGAACAGCTACGCAACATTATAATGTTTAAACACAGCATTTACTACAGATTTTTAATGGCTATTAAAAGTATAATTTGAATGTTCTTACATTCAATTTCTATTATATTTTTAACTAGCGGACCGCTTCGGCTTCGCCCGTGGTACATATTAACGTTTTCTCTACATAAGAACCATCCTCATACTTCAAGGAATATAATAAAAAAAGAATTATCGAAATCGGTCAACCCGTTCACACGTGATGCCGTGACAACGCGAAACGGGTTTCATTTTTATATACATATGAGGTAGATAGACACTCTCTTTTGTTTTTTGTTTCTTTGCTCTTCAATTATGTAGATATTGTATTAAATAGAAGCCAAACAAAGGCCCGTCTTTACGCACAAAATATGCTCCCAAAAGCGAACATGATCCAGATTCCAGACGTGTGTTCATAACTGATACACAATAGAGTAATAAAACAAACAATTATCTCACTTGAATGGAAACATGCCCAACAACAGTGCGATATTTCTGTAGGTAGAGGGCTCCAGGGATAATGTATCGTAGATTTCAACACGTAGATTTTAACTACAAATCTAAAATTAACGTGACGTAAAACATGTTACTAGTAAATACTATTCGTTGTGTTTTTTATAAAATGTTATAAACTCGATGTTGATCGTAAGTCATATTGAAAAATATGTCTAAAGAGGCTTATAAAACACTGTGATTATGACAAATATGGATTGGTATTGCTTGTTGTAAAATGATATCGTTGCTTATTATTTTAATGGATTTACCTACGAGTCTGAAAGGATACTTATAGTTTACGATTTATTCCATTTATGAAACAGTTAATACTATTATTATTATGTGCTAGTTCTAGCATAGTGTTGCTTCGAATACGTGTAATAGGAGAGCAGTTTATTGTTTGTTTAATACTATAGTTTAACTAATGGTGAATTATATAGAGTCAACCCGATTGTAGAGGTCGTAACATTGTTTATTTGTTCCTATGAGAGTTAATACTACTGTAAAACAAATTTTATGTGCCATTAGCCATATTGATTTTCAAGAGCTCAGATTTCTACTTACAACTAGCCGACAAAATATATTTTGTTTTGTCATACCACAGGGCTTACTACCTATATACAGACTACCATACGTCATACCATACGTCATACCACAAGGCTTAATTAGGTAGTAAGGCAGACTTACTACCTATATTTTCAGAATAAAATCATAATAAGCGTTCATGCCGTTACAGATGAATTTGCTTACAAACACAAGAGAGAAGACATAGTCTACTTGATAAGTTGAAAATGGCATAAAATTGAAATTTTTAAAAATGCCGCGCGGAGGCCTATTTTCAGCGTTAAATTAAAATTATAAATAATGGAGATAGAATTCCGGGAGTCGAGAGTTTTTCGTTGGAAATTTCCTCCTCTTTAAGAATCTTTTTTCAAAATTTCTGAAATGTTAATAATTTCGGAGTTATTAACAATAAACGAAATACCTTTTTTTTTGCAACTTAATTTGTTTATAACTTTTGCAATTTTTTGTGTGCTAATACACATTTCCGATACATTTTTCTAGACGTCATTCCGAATCAAATGAGCTATCGCACGTATTTTTAAGAGACTTATAGAGATAAGTCTCTTAAAAATACGTGCGCCATTTGTACGCCATTTTCAACTTATCAAGTAGACTAACAGAATTTCATAGTTAGGTACATAATGTATAAAATCAGCTATATTCTCTATTTTATTGTTGAGATGACTAATTTTCTTATACAAGCTTAATTGGGGACTAATGCCTGATTTACATGGAATAAACACTAAACATTACAACCCTTATGAATTAATTTCCTTCTGCAAGTATTCTCCTCCACACCATTATGTGTCGATTTTCAATATATTTAGATCGGCACTCGAGTTTCTGACGTATGCATATATTATGTAGATTAGATAACCGTATAAATTTAGTATTCACACTCGATTTTTTATCTCCAAAGGGGCGGGATCTTGTATCTAATCCAGAGAATTTGAAGTTTAAAATCCGTAATAAATCGGTCGTTGAGAATTCCATATCGTCTACAGTAGAAACAGATTATGTCATATTATTTATTTACATGTATTTTTCCATCGATCGTCGAGGCGCACAGACTCTAGGCATCGCCATATGGTGGACGTTCCATGTACCCGGACAAAGCGGTTCGGATCGACATTCTTCATTCGAACCGCGAGGGACTGGAACATGCTTCCTGAGTCTGTGTTCCCCGACGACTACAATATGGGGGTCTTCAAGCGAAGAGTGAACCGGTACCTTCTAGGGAAGCGCGCTCCATCTTAGGCCACATCTCAGCTTACCATCAGGCGAGATCGTGGTCAAGCGCTTCCCTATCGTACAATAAAAAAAAAAATAAAAAAATGTCACCCCACTCTCAGTACCTAGATAATTACGATCAGTTAGGCAAATTCAATATTTTAATTGCAGAGGATTTTTTAATAGGTACCTATTGAAATTCAATCTACTCCACCTTACAACAAATAATCTACAGAATAATAACTAAGTGAATTTTTTGATAAGAAGAGTAGTCTAATTCAAAATCGGTATGTTAGAAAGAGAGCTAGAAACCTAGCTGGATCTTTCAAGTCATTACGCAATAATATACCTAATTTATCTAACTATCCTCTGAATCGGTTGAATACTACAAGACTACGAAAAATTTCGAAAGACTGTAAGTGACAGCTACATCAAAAATAATAAAAGTCGGGATAAAGAAAGTAATTACAGGCTACACGAGTATGTGTATACTTACCCGTACTACTGCCCCACCCTCTAAATATTTAAGGCGTAATGGGGCGTCGATAAGTCGATATCAATTATGTCACAAGCGTCCTCATAAACCACTCGCAAATTCTTTATACATTCTTCAGTTATGTGATTAGCCGTTTATTATTATTGTGTGTGTTTAACGAATAAGTATTCGGATGTTTTATTAGTTTATGTAATAAGTACTCTATATATTGGTATATTGAGAACAAAATCCTTTGTACTTATTGATTGATACTTAGGTATGCTTAGCAAAATCCTTGGAATCCTGAAAACTATTTTTACAAGAAAGAAAATTTAAATTTATAATTAAAATAACATAAATAATTTATGTGCAAACGAATAATTTGATATCTAGAGTTTGTAATAGAGAATAAGTGAATAGATAGTGATACATTTAAAATAGTGGTAACATGAATAAATAAAAATGATTAACTACAAGTACCTACATTCCAAAAATAATATGTAAAGAGGCAAATTCTAACATACTGGTTATAAGTCGATTCTGTCTAGTCCTCATAAGAAAAAGTAAAACGTACGCAAATTAGTTTTATCCCTGTGAAAAATAAGTAAAATATTATCTCGACGTCAAGTTCATACGCCCGCAGAATGCCAAATCATTCATCACAGAAATAAATTAACGATTTTCCTTTAAAATATTCATACATGAGCGTTCTTATGAGTTAATATCGTCCAAAAACATTCCAGAAGGTAATATTATCTCATATTATTTATCGATTAATTCTAACACGTGTCCGTAACATCGTGGAAACAAAATTAGCCTTAAGTAAACAAATATTGCAGTCTATGATTGCAGTAGTGACTGTCAGAATCACCCGTTTTAAAGAGTCTTCGACAGTTAGCGAAATTTGTTTTGTGATAATTGTTAGACCGGACTCTCAGTGGAGTTTCGTTTGCAAAAATCGCGGACCTAAATCTGACTTCTGATATATATTGTATAGATCCCAGACATCCTATAGACAGATGTTGCCAACCAGTTTTGTGGTCCCCCTGCCCGCACCCCGGTAATTAAATATGGCATACAAAGAAAAAAATAAAAATTTCCAAAACATGCCGTGTGGGGTATCAAATGAAAGAGCTTATTGAGTAGATCACGAATATATAGCATACTATATACATTTCTTACACTTTCTCTAAGATTTTTTAGAAAATTTACGAAAATGGTCCATTTTTGAGTTAACTTTAAACCACTATAGATTGAAAACTCATGAATATATTTTTTAAATTATTATTTTAAATAATTAACAATAGTCCATTGTTTACGATTCAATATTTCGTACAGTGAAATAGTTGCATGGGGGAGTGGGGGGAGCATTCAAAGATGGCGAGTATATTTTCAAGTTCATATAGTATATAGTTATTTTCATCAAATCCACCACATAGCTCACTTATATTATATTACGAACTATTGAATCATAAACAATGGACTATTGTTAATTATTTAAAATAATAATTTAAAAAATATATTCATGAGTTTTCAATCTATAGTGGTTTAAAGTTAACTCAAAAATGGACCATTTTCGTAAATTTTCTAAAAAATCTTAGAGAAAGTGTAAGAAATGTATATAGTATGCTATATATTCGTGATCTACTCAATAAGCTCTTTCATTTGATACCCCACACGGCATGTTTTGGAAATTTTTATTTTTTTCTTTGTATGCCATATTTAATTACCGGGGTGCGGGCAGGGGGACCACAAAACTGGTTGGCAACATCTGTCTATAGGATGTCTGGGACCTATACAATATATATCAGAAGTCAGATTTAGGTCCGCTATTTTTGCAAACGAACATCTCCTTGGAGCCTGCTCTATGTAAAGAACAGTGAGTTCTCAGAAAATCTGCGAAATCTCAATAAATCGGTGCGGAAGGCGTAAAGATAGATGTTAGGATCAAGGAAGACCAATCCCTCAACATATTATGATTTTTTCAATGAAGTCGCTACCTCCACCTACACAATTTTAGTTAGAGGAGCAATAAATAAAATACATTATGGACCTGAATGATAAAAGGAAATAAGATTGTATTATATTCAGTTGAAATTATATTTTCTGTACACACGTAGGTGATCGAGATTTTGAACAGTATAGGAATATAAAAATGATTGATAACGATTGATAAATCCCACACACAAGAACATAAATAGTACAAAATAATGTAAAACTTGACTATTTCATTATTCAATAATAATATACCTTTTCCACGGCCCACAGGCTATGCTATTATAACTTTTCAACTTTGAAAACCTTTAAGTCTAAGATTACTTCGAGAGACAAGCATAAGATTAACGGAAGCTTTGTTAAAATATTATTTTACTCTTCAAAATTATGAAAGCAGGATATGAATTATAATTGGCAAACCTACGGAAACAGACATCATGAGTATTGTAGAAATTAGCATGTGTCTTTGAAATCCGGATGCGTATTCCGAATAATATTCTATTTCATAACCAGCTTGCTGAAAATGAAATGGAATTACATTTTTGCGATTGTTATGAAGAACATAATATAGAGTGGCAATAGGTAGGTGGATTTTTATGTAGTTTATTCAAAAAAAAAACTATGTAGGTCATTTGTTTTATAATACATTACTAGCGCTCTACCAGCCCCGACATCGCCCGTGGTACAATGTTTACTTTTTCCTTAAGAACCTTCCTCGTGCCTTATCAAAAGCTTTAAAAAACTGCCGAATTGGTCGAGCTTTTCTCGAGTTGTACGCTTAGCAACAGGTACATTTTTATTATATAGATTTATAACACGCATTTCGCAACGATTTTGCATGAGCTGTAAGCTCTACTTAGTATAAAACAAAGACTTTTCGCTGTTTATCTGTCTTACAGTGATTCAAAATAGAGGTTTCAGTATGTACCTAATATTATGTTAAGTTTTAGACAAAGCGGACGAATCTACGTGCGGGAAGGCAGTATAGAATAGTTCAATCTTAGGCGTACTAACACAATCTCATGTATGTATGCAATACCACATAATACTTACAGTCGATCCCTGCGGTCTTGTTTGTGGAATTAGCGTGGAATGCATTTCTTTTAAAGTCTCGGTCAATGACGTTGAAGTACCACCGTTGTAAATCTCTCTCACTGTGTTTACACTTACAGCACTACTGGACATAGTTACTGAATCAATTTCTAGTCCATGTTGCCCTTGTAACCTTGTATTTACTTCTGTTACTGTATCAGGTTTAGCGTCTTTCCCCGGCCATATGAGAATCACAACACAACAGAATGTCGACTGCCATTGCTTCATCGTGAAACATTATCGGATCACATTTAAATTGTGCATAAACTCGATATTTGTTCAGCTTTTTTACATAACGCTATGAGTCCGAGTGGTTCAAATGGTAAAACCGCACTTTAATCTCCGTAACAATTAAGAATTAATTGTCTGAAGTGAAGCACATCATTATGTATCAATTTTATTTATTTTAATTAATGTTTATTCTATACACTTAAATAAAGAAAGCACGTCACGTGTAATGGGTTCCTACGACTATGACCAAATAAAAATAATAATTAACTAATCGGTAGTAAACCCACGAAGGCAAGGTCGGTCTTCTATTTGATTGTCATTTTTTATGGTCTATTGACAAAGTATTGATTACAAAAAAAGCGTATTGAGTTGGTACATCTCGTGTTAGCAAAGTACTTCTATAATGGATCAATAATTACACAAAAAAATATTACGGAATTAGTATAACACAGCTGTTAAGATCCAGTATTTTTTATCATTATAATATAATTGCTTCGTGAATAAGACGTTACTCAATTATAAATAAATTGAACTGTATTGTTGTATTAATTTACCGAGCTTTTTCTCACTGATTTTAGCATTAAGATACATGTTCAATTAAGCCACCAACATTAAATATAAACAATTTTCGTATCAGTATTTTTAATCACGAAATTATACACTCACTTTTTTAGCACATCACATCACAAACTATACAGGGGGTGTTTTAAAGTTTTTACGTGTAAGAGCTATCGTTAATAGTCGCGTGTATTTCAGTGTGACGCTGGGCGGCGCGCCCACGCTGCCATAGAGCTCAACTGAAGTGAACTACGGCGGGCGATTCCTGTACTAAGGTTTGCGAACTCGACTCACTTTGATAATGAATTAAGAGTTATTGAGAGAAATTTAAAGATGTAGAGTTATGTGGTAAAGGAAAGTTTTATGGTGGTTTGGTGAAAAGTAAAGCTTAATGCATTGTGGAAATATTATAGACTTACATTTACATTACTGTGAACTTTGATAAATATGTAAATCATTTGTACCCACAGCAGGTATGCGTGCAAACGAAATTTCATAAGATCGATCGTTCATCATCATCATCATTCATCACTACATAGTATAAAACAAAGTCGCTTTCTCTGTCCCTATTTCCCTATGTCCCTTTGTATGCTTAAATCTTTGAAACTACGCAACGGATTTTGATGCCGTTTTTTTAAATAGATAGAGTGATTCAAGAGGAAGGTTTATATGTATAATAACATCCATTAAATAGTGGAGAAGTACTGTTATTTTTGAGGTTTCTAATGTGATGTCGTAAATTATTACATTTTTTCCGCTTACATTGCAAACGCAGGCTGAACCCTACGAGTTTTATCAAAATAATGTACTAAGTATTGTACACATTGAAAAGGTCTACAGAAAAGTCCGTGATGGTATATGTCTATCTCTTATGGATAACCCACAATAACTTGTCATTTACTTTTTACGACAAATAATGGTTAATTTTCGAAGCGATTTTAACCAATACAGCATTAATCCATAACCAATTAAATACCTTGAATACATTGTTCATTTAATATAGATCTATATGGCTCTTTACACCGTATGATTTAAGTGAATATTTTCGAAGATATTACAGATTTAAAAATTGCGGGACGTAGCGATTGCGGCGGTACCGGCCGGCCGCCATTGCACCCGTGCGAAGCCGGGGCGGGTCGCTAGTTTTTTTACATTTTTGATTACCTATACCTAAGCATGTTAAATACTTTGTCCGATTTCCGCAAGTTTTAATATAATATAGCTGCATTCCAATTCAGTTATAAATTAAACATTTATAGTACCTATTTTCAAAGTCACATGAGTTTCAGTAGTACGATTCTATACTTGATAAGTAATGTTATACGTAACTGATGTTTTTCTTGTAGGAAATAGGTCACTGAATACATACTGTGAGAGGTTTCTTGTGGTAAATGTCCTTTGAGATTTCCTCAACCTTTTCAAATTCAATTAAATTTCACAACGAAAGAAAAATAAAAGTCCAAATAGAGTTCCTTTCGTCAAAGAGAATATTATATACCTATGTAGGTAGGTAGGTATATATAGTGCCACTTGCCAGTGGAGATTGAAATGCTTAATTATAGAGAGCGAATATTAGATATTGCCTGCGGTCTCATTTGTAAACTTACTTATAACCCCTATAGCCCGGGGCTATACATCAAATCGTTCGAGCCATATTTGATTTTATGACCGCCATGATTGATACATTTACCTATGTGAGATTGTCCTATTTTGTAATCAGGTAGCTAACGCTACGTAAGAAAACGAAAAAAAAATACAGTTGTTATTGTAATAACTACTTACTTAGTTACTATGTTGATTTTAGACTATATTTACATATGAGTCGTTTTCAAAATAATTGTACATTACTACAAAATGTTTGTCCCCCTAAAAAATCTTCGAAAAAAATATGGTTACGACTGAAATAAATCATTGTTAACGTTTTACAGACTAAACTTAAGCATACTGCATATCATTTCTGATAAAAAGCAATGAATTGCGATTCAAATTCTTACATAAATTTAATGTGAAAATAAAGTAACAAAAAAAACTCCATACATTTTTTATTGTCCCCTATGTGGACGACAATGAAAACCAATATTTTTATCAGAATTTTTGTATGAAACTTCCTATTTTTTTGTATCATAATTAAAAAGCAATGTTTGAAGTGTTATATCTGATAGATTAAACTATTTAAATTACCTTAAATAAACGAAGAATGACATATTATAAAAATGTCCCTATCAATCGTTACAATTTCGTGACACTGATTTATTGACATAATTAACCAACTTCTTGTATCACAAAGAGGAGGAATCTAACTCTAATCATTGGCAACACTGGTCATGTCACGAAAAGTAAGGTCACATTAACGCGCCGCCATTTTGTTCGTCGTCCAGACACGGAAGAAGTCCTGTAGTGTGCTGTGCAAAAAATTTAGTTACATTTTCCTAACGACGTATTCTCAACAAAAGTAAGTACATTTTGAAGAATTCACCTACCGCAATTGTAATTTACTTAAATTATGACTAGAGTAATAGATTACACTTTCAATCTAATGGTAAATGTGATTATGTTTTGTGTAAACGTATTTCTTAGGTTATTTTTTACATGTTACTGACGAACAATTTCTTGACATTTACTGACGTCAGTAAATTGTAGACGGTAAAGCTGTGGTCTCATGTGTAAAGTATGAAAATAAGATATTAAAATGTGTGTTAAATTAATGTAACGAATAAAAATAAAGGAGAAAAACAATAAATCTCTCAAGATTATTTTTTTGTAACTACAGGCCATACTTTTTTAAACCATGATGTAGGGTTAGTAAAGTCGGGCTTAGGGACTTGACTTTTCCTGGGATCTGATAACTTTTTTATAGTGAAAGCGGATCAGTGAGTCTTGGCCTCCAATTTTACAAGTGGTTTCTGATGGGATAACGCTTGCCTTATTGCATTTAGTGTTGATCGCTTTTCCACCCACACGAGTGATGCTTACTTTTGTTTTTATTTTTATTCAAAATACATATATCCAACAGCTTTTTTTAGTTTCAGAATGCCGCTAACCGGTGCCGAACGGCAAAAAAATACATTGAAAAACTAAAAAAGCAAAACCCTGAATAATATGAAAAGAAAAGGAAAAAACACCTCGAGAAAGTGAAACAAAGACAAAGAAAAATATCAGATCTGAATGACAGTGAAAAAGAAGCTCGAAGACAAAAATGGAAAGAAGCTAATGATAGAAGAAAAGAAAAGGAAAAGCAAACAGAGAATTATAAAAATTGATTGTTTGTTGATTATTTTGTAACTAAAAATATATTTTTTTTTAACTAGTGACTTCTTACTTTTTTATATGTAATATTACCTTATTCTGAATACAGCCTTACTTTTACAACTTCCTGACATTTCCTAACGAAACAGTTTACTGACAATTTCGTGACGTACAAATATTTTGAAAATGACCCATATTGATGATACGATTTATACCGAGATGGTAACCCAGATTGAATATTTATTATAAAATTTATACACCAACTTCGAATCATCTAAAGTATCTAGGTACATATTGATTTTAAATATTATATCTATTAAATGTGTCTTTGTACAGTCGGCCAAGAAAGTGGTGTACCACCCTAAGTTTGAATATCGCTTGCAGATTCATAGGTGATAAAGATTAGTTTCGCTTGCAGATCGATCTGACAACTTCTATTGCTGTCTTTATCTTATTATTGATAACGACTATTACTGTTTGTAACGTGACAGCTGTTCTTAGTTTGAACTTGATGGAACCAATGACGTCGTAAAATCAACGGCGGGGGGCTGTAGATTTTGATGACAAAATTGTATAGCTACAAATTCAGAATTGTAATCAACAAGTTACATAAAATTGTAAAGGCACAAGGCGAATCCACAAACCTACAATTTCTGTAAACTTGTAATTACAATATCAATAAAAAACAAGCTAAAAATAGATTTATCCTTTTATTAAATTTCTACAATCAATTTTAAAATACTTATAACAAACAAAAACATAGCATATATAGTAATATTTAGAAGATATTGAAAATTTTTAAAAATTAGAAACGGGTGTAACCGCCGTTGGCCTCTATAACCTCTAAAAGACGAGACCTCATTGAACCAACAAGCCGTGAGCAAATATCGGTTCCCCGCATTTCCTCCCAAATATAATTACAGTGACTAATAAGAGCTTGTTTGGTTCTTTCATTTTGATGCGACCATCGTTGGACCATAAGGCCCCAAAGATTTTCTATCGGGTTGAGGTCCGGCGATCTTGAGGGCCACTGAATTACCCTTACGTCAGTGTGTGAACGAAACCAGGCTCTTACGATCCTCGCATTATGAATTGAACAATTATCTTGAACAAAATCAAATTGTGGCACTTCGTTCTCCGGGTAAACATTACGGACTGTCGGTAGCATTGCCTTCTGAAGCACGTCGATATAATTTACAGCCGTCGCTCGAGGAGGTAGAGAACACAATTCTCCTACACCATCCGCACTCATCCAGCCCCAAATATTTACGGAAATTCGACCTGATTCTCTATTTGGGATTACATGATCATCTTTATACCGTGTTCAATTATATCGCCAAAGGTGAAGACGTCCATGCTGACTGGATTTAAACGTTTTTTCATCACAAAACACTGTATTAGACCAATCAAACTCTAAGTGCTCTCTGGCGAAGTTCAGACGAGCAAGTCTGTGAGCATCCGTCAAATATATTTTCTTGGCGTAATGCCTGTGGTGCAACCCCATGTAATGTAGATGATTCCTTATTGTTTGGACACTCACATCGAACATCTCCGCAAAATGTTTTGTGGGCTTAAAACCATTGATTTCATATTCCCGTCTCATGAATTCTCTATCGTTATTGGAGAGTGCAGGCCGGCGACCACTTCTTCTGTGATCCAACAAACTTCCCTCCTCTCCTTCACGACGAATGCAAAAGCGGACAGAATGCCTCGATATATTCAAATTCCGGGATATCGCACTGATACTGCTTCCCTCATTAAATTGGGCAATTATTTGTGCTCTTTCGGCAATGGTCAAGTTGGCAGGCATTGAGATGATTTTTTATATGCAGTTGATTGAAAAATAACACGGAAAATATATCGATTTGGTAAAAATTTAGAATGTGGACCGTCAATGGGGGGGCGGGGAGGGGAAGGGGAGGGGAGGGGGGGTCGGGGGGAACTCCTAGGTACCACCCCCCACCGGCGCAGACCAGTAGTTCCTGAGATATTCAAGGTCAAAGTTTGAGGTTATAATTGGGCCTAAAGTGACAAATAATGGAGGGGAGGATAAACCTTTCCCTTTCCTACACTCCCAAACTCCCTCCATAACCAAATTTTGGCACTATATTGCTTCTGCTTCTGCTCCAGCGCTGCGGGAAGTGCAGCCCTATCACCCTTGCGTATCTAAGTACAGGCACCTAGCTACAGCGGGCGAGGGCTGCTCTCCCTCCGCGCTTCCGATTTTTTAGATACACTCTAGGGGTAACAGCGGAAGGACCACGTGGAGTCGGGGTTGACAGATTTGGTTATGTGACTGTTCATCTTTTGTGTAATGGATTTATGTGTAACATTACCCATAATTGTTATTGTTAGAATTAATAACTTAAATTGAATTAGAATGAAATGTAATTGAACTGAATTATTAATTAATAGCCGAGCAGCTACATTGCTGATGTGGCTATATGTAAACTAGTGTTTTGTGTAATGTCTTTATCTTTACTAAAATACTTAATTTAACTTTGTGCGTTGTTACTATTATCCAATATGTTTATATTTTAGAGGAAATATAATAAAACACAATTATTTTAATGAATTTTAAATATTAATAACCAATTTAACATATTTTAACTTCTAGTTCTTTTATATACAATAATACTAAAATAACCATCAATTTTTGTATTTTATAAAGTATTATTGTGAGAAAAATATCACTAAAGCTGTATGAGTGAATCCTTTGCTAGTGACAAGCATCTGTCAACGTCAAAATTACGAAAAGTAGTACAAAATTAAACAAATTTGTTTATTTTATTATAAAAAAAATACGCGGCTTCACAAGTTGAAACTTCGTAAAATTACTTCTCAGAGTCTTATCTTATCGCTATAAAATCGCCGATATCCAACTCGACGGTCCATATTCTAAATTTTATCCAAATAGTTTTTATTACTTTTGTTTGGAAACATTTCAATTGCTTTGTAGAAACTAATGTCCTTTTCATTTATACTAAAGGTTAAAATGTCATGTACTTATATGTGACATATGACGTATGAATACTAAATACTAGGGATGTAACGATACATGATTTTGCCGATACGATACCGATACCGATATTTGTAATAAAATATCGGCGATACCTATACAGATACCGATATCGATGGCTTGGTAGAAAAATAAATAGTGATTTATGCATAAAAGTTACCAACATTTGACAGAGACTCAACTGTAAATCGTATTCTTTTAAATAACAATGCCAAATCAAAAAACAAGAAAACCATTTATTTTAGTATTATTATTTTGCAAAGTCAGTTAAACTTTAAGTTATACACATACAATCAGTTCCTAATAAAAGTTTACTATTGGTAGAGTTTTTTTCAAAAAACAAAGTGCGCACGCGCGGGCGGCCTCCCGCATCGTTCATTGGGCGCGGTTTTTTGAATTGTTTGATATCGGTATCGGTTGTTTTATAATCGGCGATACCGATATATCGGCTTGCCGATTATATCGGCCGATATATCGGTATCGGTATTGGTATCGTTACATCCCTACTAAATACATAGGTTTACGTCATGATAATGTTGTCTCTTTCAGTAATATCTTTTTATAACGAACCTTGTTGTAATTTTCGATGACCGGGAAACTAAATCAAAACTGGTACACCACTTTCTTGGCTGACCGTACTACTCATGCCTACATAATCGTAATGTTTATCGAGATGTCGAAATTCGAAAGAAAAACCTGTTGCATAACCGCAGCTCTTTCAGCGTTGCTATGACAACTGCTGCGTTGCCATGGCAACGTAAGCTGTGTCGCGCCCACGAAGACCGATAATCTCATTTCACTTTCAATGCTAGCTAAAATTTTTATGTTAAGGTTAAGTTATTCGAGTACTATAGTTACTACATAGATAAGCTTAATGTTTGGAATTAAAGTATTCTGAATAGATGCGATGTCACCAATTTTTACCTATATATCTATAGAGGCTTGACCGCCTCCTTGGTACAGTGGTTGACGCGTGAGCGTAACACCGAGGGGTTCGGGGTCGATTCCCGGTGGAGACTAAGAAAAAAAATGTCTTGGTCTGGTAGGACACAGAAGGCTGATCACCTACTTGTCTCCAAAGAAAATCGATCAGTGAAGCAGATGTATAATGCATCTGTCCCTTACCCCACTAGGGGACATGGGACTTCACTTTTATTTTATAGAGAGGCTCAGGACTTAAGAGAGGCATTGTAGGTACCAGACATGACATGAGCCACGTTTAACTTTAGCGCCGCCCCCGGGCAAGTAATTATGATAAATAGATTACATTTTTACATAATTATCGCGAAGGACATTAATTATCACAATTTGCCACCCTTGTTACTAGCCCCATTTTAAATTTCATTGATAATGGTGCGTTAATTTTCCATGATTACTTATACATTCCAACGTCCTACACGTAATGAAGAATATAAGCCAACTGTTGCTTGACAAATCCCGCCGGGCTGCTCAGTTTTCTGCGCAGACCGTTCAGACCGTGCGTTGCGTTGTGAATATGACAAGTGAAGGAAAAGGCTACAAAGTTTTTTTCTTCTTTGATACCTACACTTATTACTGTATGGTGTTTTACTTGCCTACCTTTTTTAATTCAAATTAAGTCCTGCCATTTTGTAGTTCTACCGAGATAGGTACATAGTTTTGAAAAAAGAAGCATTTTTTATTTTTACAACATGGCGGCACGTTGTGTGTTGTATAATATTATATAGGTCTTAGCGCGTTAGAGTACCTATAATAATATATTCTATAATACCTATAGATGAAGTGGCTACGTGTAAATCATAGAGGGCCCTAAAATTCATTTTCCAAAGTTATGGTATTGTTTCTTTCATTTTTAAATTGTAGTGGTATTGTACAAGCTATAGTTGGTTGTGGGTAGAAGTTTGGTATCATAGAAATTTGACTTTACATCATAAATATGTTGGGTTATGTGTTCATTTCAATCAAATACTTTTTGATATTTTTGTATTATAGAGCAATATCCGTTTGCATGTTGTAGACAGTTAATCTAAATCTTTGTTGGGAACCTAGCAGTATATTTCGAAGCATTACTTGTGTGTGAGAAAAATTATCTTAAAGGTTAAATAAAACAAAACATTTTATATAATTTTCTTTATTTTTTCACAGAAAAAACTCGCACAGCACTTCAGACATCACAAGGTAGAAATATAACACTGGTCTCGTGTCAGCCAACACCAATATAACCTCGTCAATTGGTAAATAAAAGACAGATTTAACTTTTACAGATTAGAATAAAATTCTAATTTCCACCTATAAGTACCTAAATACGACTTTATAAATCGTCCGTCATCATTCATCACTTTCCAATAATTTCCGCGTATGCAAATGTTTACAAAACGTCGATAAAAACAAACGACAAGGGATAAACGATAACGGCCAACAATAATGAAAATTTATTTACTCAAGCGCACATTCAATAAACGCTTTAGTCACCCACGCTAAACTGTCGCCTTTAAAATTGATAACAGATCATGACGGGCCCATCAAAATATTGCGAAAATATTCAAATACTTGAAAACTAATTCAGCTTGAACCTTGACGAGTTATATTGGTGTGCGTAACACAAACTACAACAAACGCTTACGCTACGTCAGTCACTCAATTTCCCACCTAGGCCGTGATCACACGTGAGTTGACGTGCAAGTGTAAACATACAGGCACAGTGTACCCACCGCTTTGCAAAGAATTGTTAAGATATGTAGTAGAAACCATGAGTCACGCATTGCTGGATAAAATACTATTTCTGGACACGAACACTTTCGAATTCTATCGATAATCGATATTACATTAGATACTTATAAAAATAGTTGTTTCGTTGTGTAACCCAGTTTAGAAAACAAAACAACTGATGTTTGTGAATACCCACGTGCTTTTGCATGACATAAATCATACAAACTGATAATTATTTAACCATCAGTTATTTTGTCTTCAAACTAGTACGAAGGCCTCATTTTATTTCTCAATTCATTTAATCAATGTTTTGCAAGCAGAAAATAATGTTATTGACACAAAACGATGCTAAGTTATAACTACAATATAAATGAAGTCAATTTCTGAGTCACTACTCACTAATAAACTTCGATTTGCAAAAATACATAAGGGTACAACAAAAGAACGAAACAATATGCAATATGAAAAATATAAAATTGAAAATAATAATTTGTACATATAGAAAACCATTTAGTTTTAAGATTGCGCAGTAAAATATTCAATGATAATTGACATTTCGTATCATCAAAATAAAGACATTTTTTTAAGTTTTGGGGACAAAAGATATTTAAAAAACTATAGAGCGACCCTTAATAATTTTCTTATGTAATTTACTTGCTCCCAAGAACTATCACATCAATTGGGTATGGCGAAATGGATGCTAATAATTTTAACATTGAAAAACTTCCCGATCATATAAACTTTCGTCTATTATAAAATTTGTAACTGAATTCGTAAGTTTTGTGTGATGATTTGATGTTTGTTTGATCATAGTTTATCGAATGAAATTAAAGAATAATTTTGTAGAAATTGTACCTATACGTGTATTTTAAATATCTCCATTCCTGTCCCACGATCTAAAAATTTCGTTAGGTATATAATGTTGCGGTGTATTAATTTTTTTTAAAGTTCAAAATGTTATAAAAACCTGTAGATATCTATTATCATACATCTATATAGCTATACAATAATTATTAGATTAATAATACTACACTACTTCGTTGTAAACAAATAAAGGTTCTACAAAAAATAAAAAAAAAAATATATAGTTAAAACTATGATTAGTACATATTAAAGTAAATAAAATTAGTAACAAAAATATATTTTCGGAAATCATAACTGTGATAATAATATAAACCTTACATTATTAAATGTTACAGCTAGTTATTTTACGATATTAAGGGGCGGAGTATTTTCATATTATTAGGATCTTATAAATACACACGTGCATTTAAAAATAATTATACATAATATGATAAAATGAAAAAAATATGGCAATACAAAAATTGTGCTGTTATAAAAAGATCAAAAGATACATTTAAAAGTGACTATCAAGTATCGAATATTGTTAAATGTGGCAGAGAAAATGTTACATCTTGTACATGTAAAGATAAAAAGTAAAAAAAATAATCACGAAATATGAATATTAGTATTGATTTAAAACAAACAAATGTTCACATAGATATAGATATAGAAATATGAATATTAGTATTGATTTAAAACAAACAAATGTTCACATAGATTATTTGTTTAGATACACAAATGTGTATCTAAACAAATAATCGAAGTAAATACTGATTTATATTGAAAGTGGCAGGATGCACTAAAAAACTTTGAACAGTATAATCACAAAAAAAAATTTTTGAAAATTCTTCCTCCAATGGGAAACAATGTTAAAGATGCAATCAAATCTAGAACATTAATTTTATCTGTTCTCCTATTTTTTAAAAATAAAGAGTAAATACATACTTTTAAAATATATCGAACATACATGTAAGTTTAAAATATTGAATGATAAAATAAATAATCGAATCAGACTGTAAAAAAATCTTAATTTCATATTTCCTTACATTTGGGCCCCAATTCCCCATAAATAAACACTTCAAATGTTTTATATTTACGTATAATTAATACTGCACATATAGGTACACAATTAAAGAAAATTAAATTTACAAATGGCACAGATAAGAAATTTACAAAACCGAAAGTTGTCAGCACTTAAAACGATTAGTAAATTCGTGGCAAGAAAAATAACCTAAATTTCATTTGATTATCAAAGGCTTAACTAAATTTACAAATAAATAAATTTCAAAATAAATAGTCATTCTTACTGCTAGAATATTTTTGATATGTCCTTTCGCTTTTGGAGTTATTCGAGATTACTTATGACTGTAAAACAAACTGGAGTTAAAATGTACAAAATTGCTTATAAATTGTAACAAATTTTACATAGATTAGCATGTATAAAGATAAATGTGCGCAATAATTCAAATTACAAAATACAAAGAGCATGTAAAAATTACCAAAATTACAAGTTATTGTAATTAGATGTATTTGGATAAATTCCATTGTTCACCTATTATAGAACTATCCTTCAATACCATTTGTTCACAAAATCCAAACAGGATAATTTATATTTAAATCAATAATTAAATGTAACATAAATGTTTAGTCCAAATACATCTTAACAAAAAAGTACACATCTAATTACAGTTTGAAATAACGAAAAAACACTATCCATTCCAATCTTGAATGGATTTGATTTGATAAATTCAATCAACGAATCAATCTTTTCTATGGTTTATACAAACATTCCTTAATCAATATTCGTATAATTCGGATTCGGCATTCGCCAATACATGGACAAATCTTGAAACAGCATGCTGTCTCGCTCGCACGTTGCCAATCGACGATATGCCATCTCACTCGCACGTTAACAATCGACAGTATGCCATCTCGCTCGCAGTAATTTAGATTCCCTCTATTTCCAGCTCGGTGCATAAACACACTACTCAAATGTTGGTCGTGAACACTGTAACGCAACACATAGTCCGTACGCGTTGATGACGGCAATCATCGCTTGCACGTTGCCAAACAACAGCATACTATTTCACTCGCACTAATTTAGATTCACTTCATTTCC
This sequence comes from Colias behrii, assembly GCA_029959065.1. Classification (NCBI taxonomy): domain Eukaryota; kingdom Metazoa; phylum Arthropoda; class Insecta; order Lepidoptera; family Pieridae; genus Colias; species Colias behrii. The sequence continues at coordinate 6,951,282 of JARWMC010000013.1, forward strand.
AGCACGGTGTAAACTGTATATTGTGATTTAAGATTCACTCAACTTCCAGCATGGTTTACACTACACACACACTACTCAAGTGTTTGTCACCTAGACATTTTGACACAACACATAGTCCGGACCGCGTTGATGACGGCTATCATAGCCCGCACGTACGGATCCCGCGAGGGATGCAGCAGTAGCTATCAGTTGGCCGGCTCGGGCGGGCCCGTGAGCCCCAGCGAGTACGCGGACTGGATGCTCTCGCACACGAACTTGTATTGGCTCTGTGGAAGAATTGAGTTGATTTAATTTTTGAAATCTTGCAGCAGTTGCGATATTCGAATTGTATGCAGATTTCGCATAAGCGAGAAAGACACAATATAGATAATATAAATTTTATAGAGATTTAAAATAAAGAATCAATGATGATAGTCTGAAAATGGTTGCAGATTATTTCCAGGAAACGGATTTTGGCGAACTCGTAGAGCTGGTCGAGCGGGTAGAGCGGCTGCCTGCGCGCCAGCAGCTCTAGCGCGCTCTATCTCTGCGACTCACCGCGTTCTGTATGCACATGGGCCGCTGCGTGCGCATCGCCCGCACCAGGTCGAGCGGGTAGAGCGGCTGCCTGCGCGCCAGCAGCTCTAGCGCGCTCTATCTCTGCGACTCACCGCGTTCTGTATGCACATGGGCCGCTGCGTGCGCATCGCCCGCACCAGGTCGAGCGGGTAGAGCGGCTGCCTGCGCGCCAGCAGCTCTAGCGCGCTCTATCTCTGCGACTCACCGCGTTCTGTATGCACATGGGCCGCTGCGTGCGCATCGCCCGCACCAGGTCGAGCGGGTAGAGCGGCTGCCTGCGCGCCAGCAGCTCTAGCGCGCTCTATCTCTGCGACTCACCGCGTTCTGTATGCACATGGGCCGCTGCGTGCGCATCGCCCGCACCAGGTCGAGCGGGTAGAGCGGCTGCCTGCGCGCCAGCAGCTCTAGCGCGCTCTATCTCTGCGACTCACCGCGTTCTGTATGCACATGGGCCGCTGCGTGCGCATCGCCCGCACCAGGTCGAGCGGGTAGAGCGGCTGCCTGCGCGCCAGCAGCTCTAGCGCGCTCTATCTCTGCGACTCACCGCGTTCTGTATGCACATGGGCCGCTGCGTGCGCATCGCCCGCACCAGGTCGAGCGGGTAGAGCGGCTGCCTGCGCGCCAGCAGCTCTAGCGCGCTCTATCTCTGCGACTCACCGCGTTCTGTATGCACATGGGCCGCTGCGTGCGCATCGCCCGCACCAGGTCGAGCGGGTAGAGCGGCTGCCTGCGCGCCAGCAGCTCTAGCGCGCTCTATCTCTGCGACTCACCGCGTTCTGTATGCACATGGGCCGCTGCGTGCGCATCGCCCGCACCAGGTCGAGCGGGTAGAGCGGCTGCCTGCGCGCCAGCAGCTCTAGCGCGCTCTATCTCTGCGACTCACCGCGTTCTGTATGCACATGGGCCGCTGCGTGCGCATCGCCCGCACCAGGTCGAGCGGGTAGAGCGGCTGCCTGCGCGCCAGCAGCTCTAGCGCGCTCTATCTCTGCGACTCACCGCGTTCTGTATGCACATGGGCCGCTGCGTGCGCATCGCCCGCACCAGGTCGAGCGGGTAGAGCGGCTGCCTGCGCGCCAGCAGCTCTAGCGCGCTCTATCTCTGCGACTCACCGCGTTCTGTATGCACATGGGCCGCTGCGTGCGCATCGCCCGCACCAGGTCGAGCGGGTAGAGCGGCTGCCTGCGCGCCAGCAGCTCTAGCGCGCTCTATCTCTGCGACTCACCGCGTTCTGTATGCACATGGGCCGCTGCGTGCGCATCGCCCGCACCAGGTCGAGCGGGTAGAGCGGCTGCCTGCGCGCCAGCAGCTCTAGCGCGCTCTATCTCTGCGACTCACCGCGTTCTGTATGCACATGGGCCGCTGCGTGCGCATCGCCCGCACCAGGTCGAGCGGGTAGAGCGGCTGCCTGCGCGCCAGCAGCTCTAGCGCGCTCTATCTCTGCGACTCACCGCGTTCTGTATGCACATGGGCCGCTGCGTGCGCATCGCCCGCACCAGGTCGAGCGGGTAGAGCGGCTGCCTGCGCGCCAGCAGCTCTAGCGCGCTCTATCTCTGCGACTCACCGCGTTCTGTATGCACATGGGCCGCTGCGTGCGCATCGCCCGCACCAGGTCGAGCGGGTAGAGCGGCTGCCTGCGCGCCAGCAGCTCTAGCGCGCTCTATCTCTGCGACTCACCGCGTTCTGTATGCACATGGGCCGCTGCGTGCGCATCGCCCGCACCAGGTCGAGCGGGTAGAGCGGCTGCCTGCGCGCCAGCAGCTCTAGCGCGCTCTATCTCTGCGACTCACCGCGTTCTGTATGCACATGGGCCGCTGCGTGCGCATCGCCCGCACCAGGTCGAGCGGGTAGAGCGGCTGCCTGCGCGCCAGCAGCTCTAGCGCGCTCTATCTCTGCGACTCACCGCGTTCTGTATGCACATGGGCCGCTGCGTGCGCATCGCCCGCACCAGGTCGAGCGGGTAGAGCGGCTGCCTGCGCGCCAGCAGCTCTAGCGCGCTCTATCTCTGCGACTCACCGCGTTCTGTATGCACATGGGCCGCTGCGTGCGCATCGCCCGCACCAGGTCGAGCGGGTAGAGCGGCTGCCTGCGCGCCAGCAGCTCTAGCGCGCTCTATCTCTGCGACTCACCGCGTTCTGTATGCACATGGGCCGCTGCGTGCGCATCGCCCGCACCAGGTCGAGCGGGTAGAGCGGCTGCCTGCGCGCCAGCAGCTCTAGCGCGCTCTATCTCTGCGACTCACCGCGTTCTGTATGCACATGGGCCGCTGCGTGCGCATCGCCCGCACCAGGTCGAGCGGGTAGAGCGGCTGCCTGCGCGCCAGCAGCTCTAGCGCGCTCTATCTCTGCGACTCACCGCGTTCTGTATGCACATGGGCCGCTGCGTGCGCATCGCCCGCACCAGGTCGAGCGGGTAGAGCGGCTGCCTGCGCGCCAGCAGCTCTAGCGCGCTCTATCTCTGCGACTCACCGCGTTCTGTATGCACATGGGCCGCTGCGTGCGCATCGCCCGCACCAGGTCGAGCGGGTAGAGCGGCTGCCTGCGCGCCAGCAGCTCTAGCGCGCTCTATCTCTGCGACTCACCGCGTTCTGTATGCACATGGGCCGCTGCGTGCGCATCGCCCGCACCAGGTCGAGCGGGTAGAGCGGCTGCCTGCGCGCCAGCAGCTCTAGCGCGCTCTATCTCTGCGACTCACCGCGTTCTGTATGCACATGGGCCGCTGCGTGCGCATCGCCCGCACCAGGTCGAGCGGGTAGAGCGGCTGCCTGCGCGCCAGCAGCTCTAGCGCGCTCTATCTCTGCGACTCACCGCGTTCTGTATGCACATGGGCCGCTGCGTGCGCATCGCCCGCACCAGGTCGAGCGGGTAGAGCGGCTGCCTGCGCGCCAGCAGCTCTAGCGCGCTCTATCTCTGCGACTCACCGCGTTCTGTATGCACATGGGCCGCTGCGTGCGCATCGCCCGCACCAGGTCGAGCGGGTAGAGCGGCTGCCTGCGCGCCAGCAGCTCTAGCGCGCTCTATCTCTGCGACTCACCGCGTTCTGTATGCACATGGGCCGCTGCGTGCGCATCGCCCGCACCAGGTCGAGCGGGTAGAGCGGCTGCCTGCGCGCCAGCAGCTCTAGCGCGCTCTATCTCTGCGACTCACCGCGTTCTGTATGCACATGGGCCGCTGCGTGCGCATCGCCCGCACCAGGTCGAGCGGGTAGAGCGGCTGCCTGCGCGCCAGCAGCTCTAGCGCGCTCTATCTCTGCGACTCACCGCGTTCTGTATGCACATGGGCCGCTGCGTGCGCATCGCCCGCACCAGGTCGAGCGGGTAGAGCGGCTGCCTGCGCGCCAGCAGCTCTAGCGCGCTCTATCTCTGCGACTCACCGCGTTCTGTATGCACATGGGCCGCTGCGTGCGCATCGCCCGCACCAGGTCGAGCGGGTAGAGCGGCTGCCTGCGCGCCAGCAGCTCTAGCGCGCTCTATCTCTGCGACTCACCGCGTTCTGTATGCACATGGGCCGCTGCGTGCGCATCGCCCGCACCAGGTCGAGCGGGTAGAGCGGCTGCCTGCGCGCCAGCAGCTCTAGCGCGCTCTATCTCTGCGACTCACCGCGTTCTGTATGCACATGGGCCGCTGCGTGCGCATCGCCCGCACCAGGTCGAGCGGGTAGAGCGGCTGCCTGCGCGCCAGCAGCTCTAGCGCGCTCTATCTCTGCGACTCACCGCGTTCTGTATGCACATGGGCCGCTGCGTGCGCATCGCCCGCACCAGGTCGAGCGGGTAGAGCGGCTGCCTGCGCGCCAGCAGCTCTAGCGCGCTCTATCTCTGCGACTCACCGCGTTCTGTATGCACATGGGCCGCTGCGTGCGCATCGCCCGCACCAGGTCGAGCGGGTAGAGCGGCTGCCTGCGCGCCAGCAGCTCTAGCGCGCTCTATCTCTGCGACTCACCGCGTTCTGTATGCACATGGGCCGCTGCGTGCGCATCGCCCGCACCAGGTCGAGCGGGTAGAGCGGCTGCCTGCGCGCCAGCAGCTCTAGCGCGCTCTATCTCTGCGACTCACCGCGTTCTGTATGCACATGGGCCGCTGCGTGCGCATCGCCCGCACCAGGTCGAGCGGGTAGAGCGGCTGCCTGCGCGCCAGCAGCTCTAGCGCGCTCTATCTCTGCGACTCACCGCGTTCTGTATGCACATGGGCCGCTGCGTGCGCATCGCCCGCACCAGGTCGAGCGGGTAGAGCGGCTGCCTGCGCGCCAGCAGCTCTAGCGCGCTCTATCTCTGCGACTCACCGCGTTCTGTATGCACATGGGCCGCTGCGTGCGCATCGCCCGCACCAGGTCGAGCGGGTAGAGCGGCTGCCTGCGCGCCAGCAGCTCTAGCGCGCTCTATCTCTGCGACTCACCGCGTTCTGTATGCACATGGGCCGCTGCGTGCGCATCGCCCGCACCAGGTCGAGCGGGTAGAGCGGCTGCCTGCGCGCCAGCAGCTCTAGCGCGCTCTATCTCTGCGACTCACCGCGTTCTGTATGCACATGGGCCGCTGCGTGCGCATCGCCCGCACCAGGTCGAGCGGGTAGAGCGGCTGCCTGCGCGCCAGCAGCTCTAGCGCGCTCTATCTCTGCGACTCACCGCGTTCTGTATGCACATGGGCCGCTGCGTGCGCATCGCCCGCACCAGGTCGAGCGGGTAGAGCGGCTGCCTGCGCGCCAGCAGCTCTAGCGCGCTCTATCTCTGCGACTCACCGCGTTCTGTATGCACATGGGCCGCTGCGTGCGCATCGCCCGCACCAGGTCGAGCGGGTAGAGCGGCTGCCTGCGCGCCAGCAGCTCTAGCGCGCTCTATCTCTGCGACTCACCGTGTTCTGTATGCACATGGGCCGCTGCGTGCGCATCGCCCGCACCAGGTCGAGCGGGTAGAGCGGCTGCCTGCGCGCCAGCAGCTCTAGCGCGCTCTATCTCTGCGACTCACCGCGTTCTGTATGCACATGGGCCGCTGCGTGCGCATCGCCCGCACCAGGTCGAGCGGGTAGAGCGGCTGCCTGCGCGCCAGCAGCTCTAGCGCGCTCTATCTCTGCGACTCACCGCGTTCTGTATGCACATGGGCCGCTGCGTGCGCATCGCCCGCACCAGGTCGAGCGGGTAGAGCGGCTGCCTGCGCGCCAGCAGCTCTAGCGCGCTCTATCTCTGCGACTCACCGCGTTCTGTATGCACATGGGCCGCTGCGTGCGCATCGCCCGCACCAGGTCGAGCGGGTAGAGCGGCTGCCTGCGCGCCAGCAGCTCTAGCGCGCTCTATCTCTGCGACTCACCGCGTTCTGTATGCACATGGGCCGCTGCGTGCGCATCGCCCGCACCAGGTCGAGCGGGTAGAGCGGCTGCCTGCGCGCCAGCAGCTCTAGCGCGCTCTATCTCTGCGACTCACCGCGTTCTGTATGCACATGGGCCGCTGCGTGCGCATCGCCCGCACCAGGTCGAGCGGGTAGAGCGGCTGCCTGCGCGCCAGCAGCTCTAGCGCGCTCTATCTCTGCGACTCACCGCGTTCTGTATGCACATGGGCCGCTGCGTGCGCATCGCCCGCACCAGGTCGAGCGGGTAGAGCGGCTGCCTGCGCGCCAGCAGCTCTAGCGCGCTCTATCTCTGCGACTCACCGCGTTCTGTATGCACATGGGCCGCTGCGTGCGCATCGCCCGCACCAGGTCGAGCGGGTAGAGCGGCTGCCTGCGCGCCAGCAGCTCTAGCGCGCTCTATCTCTGCGACTCACCGCGTTCTGTATGCACATGGGCCGCTGCGTGCGCATCGCCCGCACCAGGTCGAGCGGGTAGAGCGGCTGCCTGCGCGCCAGCAGCTCTAGCGCGCTCTATCTCTGCGACTCACCGCGTTCTGTATGCACATGGGCCGCTGCGTGCGCATCGCCCGCACCAGGTCGAGCGGGTAGAGCGGCTGCCTGCGCGCCAGCAGCTCTAGCGCGCTCTATCTCTGCGACTCACCGCGTTCTGTATGCACATGGGCCGCTGCGTGCGCATCGCCCGCACCAGGTCGAGCGGGTAGAGCGGCTGCCTGCGCGCCAGCAGCTCTAGCGCGCTCTATCTCTGCGACTCACCGCGTTCTGTATGCACATGGGCCGCTGCGTGCGCATCGCCCGCACCAGGTCGAGCGGGTAGAGCGGCTGCCTGCGCGCCAGCAGCTCTAGCGCGCTCTATCTCTGCGACTCACCGCGTTCTGTATGCACATGGGCCGCTGCGTGCGCATCGCCCGCACCAGGTCGAGCGGGTAGAGCGGCTGCCTGCGCGCCAGCAGCTCTAGCGCGCTCTATCTCTGCGACTCACCGCGTTCTGTATGCACATGGGCCGCTGCGTGCGCATCGCCCGCACCAGGTCGAGCGGGTAGAGCGGCTGCCTGCGCGCCAGCAGCTCTAGCGCGCTCTATCTCTGCGACTCACCGCGTTCTGTATGCACATGGGCCGCTGCGTGCGCATCGCCCGCACCAGGTCGAGCGGGTAGAGCGGCTGCCTGCGCGCCAGCAGCTCTAGCGCGCTCTATCTCTGCGACTCACCGCGTTCTGTATGCACATGGGCCGCTGCGTGCGCATCGCCCGCACCAGGTCGAGCGGGTAGAGCGGCTGCCTGCGCGCCAGCAGCTCTAGCGCGCTCTATCTCTGCGACTCACCGCGTTCTGTATGCACATGGGCCGCTGCGTGCGCATCGCCCGCACCAGGTCGAGCGGGTAGAGCGGCTGCCTGCGCGCCAGCAGCTCTAGCGCGCTCTATCTCTGCGACTCACCGCGTTCTGTATGCACATGGGCCGCTGCGTGCGCATCGCCCGCACCAGGTCGAGCGGGTAGAGCGGCTGCCTGCGCGCCAGCAGCTCTAGCGCGCTCTATCTCTGCGACTCACCGCGTTCTGTATGCACATGGGCCGCTGCGTGCGCATCGCCCGCACCAGGTCGAGCGGGTAGAGCGGCTGCCTGCGCGCCAGCAGCTCTAGCGCGCTCTATCTCTGCGACTCACCGCGTTCTGTATGCACATGGGCCGCTGCGTGCGCATCGCCCGCACCAGGTCGAGCGGGTAGAGCGGCTGCCTGCGCGCCAGCAGCTCTAGCGCGCTCTATCTCTGCGACTCACCGCGTTCTGTATGCACATGGGCCGCTGCGTGCGCATCGCCCGCACCAGGTCGAGCGGGTAGAGCGGCTGCCTGCGCGCCAGCAGCTCTAGCGCGCTCTATCTCTGCGACTCACCGCGTTCTGTATGCACATGGGCCGCTGCGTGCGCATCGCCCGCACCAGGTCGAGCGGGTAGAGCGGCTGCCTGCGCGCCAGCAGCTCTAGCGCGCTCTATCTCTGCGACTCACCGCGTTCTGTATGCACATGGGCCGCTGCGTGCGCATCGCCCGCACCAGGTCGAGCGGGTAGAGCGGCTGCCTGCGCGCCAGCAGCTCTAGCGCGCTCTATCTCTGCGACTCACCGCGTTCTGTATGCACATGGGCCGCTGCGTGCGCATCGCCCGCACCAGGTCGAGCGGGTAGAGCGGCTGCCTGCGCGCCAGCAGCTCTAGCGCGCTCTATCTCTGCGACTCACCGCGTTCTGTATGCACATGGGCCGCTGCGTGCGCATCGCCCGCACCAGGTCGAGCGGGTAGAGCGGCTGCCTGCGCGCCAGCAGCTCTAGCGCGCTCTATCTCTGCGACTCACCGCGTTCTGTATGCACATGGGCCGCTGCGTGCGCATCGCCCGCACCAGGTCGAGCGGGTAGAGCGGCTGCCTGCGCGCCAGCAGCTCTAGCGCGCTCTATCTCTGCGACTCACCGCGTTCTGTATGCACATGGGCCGCTGCGTGCGCATCGCCCGCACCAGGTCGAGCGGGTAGAGCGGCTGCCTGCGCGCCAGCAGCTCTAGCGCGCTCTATCTCTGCGACTCACCGCGTTCTGTATGCACATGGGCCGCTGCGTGCGCATCGCCCGCACCAGGTCGAGCGGGTAGAGCGGCTGCCTGCGCGCCAGCAGCTCTAGCGCGCTCTATCTCTGCGACTCACCGCGTTCTGTATGCACATGGGCCGCTGCGTGCGCATCGCCCGCACCAGGTCGAGCGGGTAGAGCGGCTGCCTGCGCGCCAGCAGCTCTAGCGCGCTCTATCTCTGCGACTCACCGCGTTCTGTATGCACATGGGCCGCTGCGTGCGCATCGCCCGCACCAGGTCGAGCGGGTAGAGCGGCTGCCTGCGCGCCAGCAGCTCTAGCGCAGTCTCCGCTAGTATGAGAGCCCCGGTTCTGCCCACTCCCGCTGAGCAGTGCACGATCATGGGCGGCTCGAGGACTCTCTCTTCTTCTGCTTCACCTTCTAGCTCTTCTACAACTGTTGGTATAACTGGAAAATAGGAAAATATTAATTTTAGCAAATGATACATTATAGGACATTCTGTTTATTGAAAATAAAGATATTTACCAGCCCGATGGTTTCTCAACTGAGAACACAGTCGGATAAAGTTAATGAAAGCTGTAGAATCTTCTGGAACGCCGTGGTCCGGCCAGGCTATGTATTGCAGTTGTGTCACGTTACGACTCGCTCCACCGTTATCCTAAAAAATTATCAATATGACATAAATTTGTAATCAGTCAAGAAAGTTTTCCATTTATACAAATAACAAAGTCAATAATTGTTAGTTCACTTTATTTTTTAACTTACCTTCAATACAATTTCCCTGCGTACATAATGTCCGAGATTCTGTTCGCTATTAGTAAGGACGGTTAGGGAATTGCTCGTTTTGAGTGGTGTGGTGCCAACCTTGGGCCAATATTGGTGACACTTGGCCCTACCACGCTCGGCCAATACCGTCAGCATTACTATAAGGCTGCTCTCGCTTTCCCAAACCATTTGCCAAAAGTCGCCAATCGTGGACGCAAGAGGACCTATAATTTTTTCATTAAAGAAATAATCTTTCTATGAGAGAATAGTATTTCTTTTATTTTAACTTTATTTATGTTTAAGGATGTTCGTTATATAAGACTAAATCTATAAAATTACCTTGCGTAGCTATGTACGTAAGTACTAAATCTGAATTTGGTATCTCCATATTTATATATGATGCATTCACATAATCTCCTGTTGGTCCATTCTTTAAAATTACCCGAGTTGAATCATCTGCAAAAATATAAACATTATTTTCTTTACTTTAAAAAATGATACATAAAAAGTAGAAGGTAAAAAATTAGGTAATTAAACAACACATTAACCGAGTAGTCAAATAATTAACTAGAAAATATATTAAACTTACAAGGCGCAATATCCCTGTATCTATTCTTATTCACATTAATAGGCAGTTTGGCGATCGCGGTAGATTCTTCTGGAAGCCTCCGCAGTAACGTCTCATATTGTTTTAGAGCCGCACCACTTGCCAAACCATCACCTAGAATAAAAAATAATAATTTGCTAGAATAATGTTATCATAGAATAATATCGTTGTCAGTGAAATAATATAATAGAAAATGAGTGATTATATGTAGTATGTTACAACTATAAATGAGCCAAACGTATGGGCTTAACATTTCATCTTCCATTTCATGAAGGTATGTGATCCAACTGACACAAATAAAATACGTAATAAAACTTACAAAAATTACATTTCTGCAAAATTCACAGAAAACATTTCTCTTTTAACAATTCTTTTTAAAATAGAGGCAGTATGTTACCTAGCAACAGCATAGATTGTTCAAGTGCGTCTCCCTCGAACTGCCCGGAACCGAGCGGGACAAAACATACCGCCGGTTCCTCTGGACCCGCTTCTTCTGGCTCGTATACCGCTGAAAAAGATTTCATAAATTTATATTTACAAAGAAAACTAGTCATTAAAAAGGAAATAAACTAATTCGATATCAAGAGGAATTTTAACTTGATAACGTTTTTAAAATCGTTTTAGTCGGGTGACATGTTCAGAAACTTGTGTCACACCAAAACCTCACGAGCGCGATCGCAGGTATAACGAGAGAGAGACGGACCGATCTCCCGTTTCATCTCGAGCGCTGCCACCAATAAGACGGTATCACGTAAACATCTCGATCGTAAACCTACTTTACAAACAACCAATTTTTTTAAATATTCCTTTGTTTAGAAGACATCCTGTGATGACTTTTAAAGTGAAACTTTTATTACATCGTCTCAAACTTTTTGGTCTGTGTAGCGCATGTCGCGTGTATCGCGGCTGCCGAGTAGGTATACCTAAGACCGACACGCGACATGCGCTACACAAAGCAGTGTTCGGAACCGTTCGAACAGTTTCACTTTTACCGTGGTTTCATAAAACCACACAACATTTTTTATATACCTAGCGATTAAGCAGAAATAATTTATAGAGGGTTTATTCTATGTTCTTTTAAGTGTAAATTAATTAATTATGTAGTTCACATACCGTTTGGTTTCACTAATAAAGTGAGGACGCCTTTAGTGTTTCTGATCATTTGAACGACTTGCTCATGGGTCATTTCATCTACATCTTTTCCATTTATGGATATCACCTAAAACAAAAAAAAAATACATTGTTAATTATGTCAGTGCTCATCATCGTCACTATCAGTATTTCACAGCATTTTCATACTAATACAGCAATTAATAAGTCCACGTTAAGACGTCTCGTACCACGTACGTTACAGATCTCTTATCTTTTAAACGTACAAGACGTAAAGGTAAACGCACACCGTGCCCATAACTCCTCGAACCCACCATCGGGCCCAGCAGAGAAGCACAATTACATCTTATCTTATTCACAACCTACTCTCACCTGATCGCCCTCCTGCAAGTGCGCCCTTGTCCTCGGAGCAACTCTCGACACTAATACTGGTGCCCCTCCCCCTCCCCCCCGCACGTTGAACCCGAACCGTCCATCTGGTCCAGCAGAGAGGCGCACACACACTGCACCCTCTGGTTCACCCTCTTGGGAAGGTGATTCGGATTCCGACTCGTCGACATAAGAGAGGGGCACACGGAGTGCACGCTCCAGGAAACCACCGTCGCTGCTGGTGATAATAAAAGCAAATCAATATATGTAGTTACTTTTTGTATATACTTTGTATTTTGATTACATTAACTTACATTAGATATTACATAACATCCTTCAAATATAAATCGCAAGCTAAAAATTATATCCTTTTCGTAATATTGTATTTATATGCACATATATGAATCCTAACTATTACTTTATTCCGCCAATTTAGGATTTCCTACACTTGAATATCATAAAAATGAGGTGAATTTACAGCATATTATTTAACACAAAGCAAAAATGTTTCATACGATCTTCCACCTCCAGTCGAATAATCTACTATATAAAAATAAGTCGGGTTTTCCTTCCTGACGCTATAACTCCAGAACGCACGAACCGATTTCCACGGTTTTGCATTCGTTGGAAAGGTCTCGGGCTCCGTGAGGTTTATAGCAAAGAAAAGGTGTCTCTGGTGGCGAAACGGAGTTCGCCCGGTTTGCTAGTACTCAATATATACTCACTCATCATTCTCTACAGGCAGTGCGTCGCCCCAGGCCTGTCTCGGCGGCGGCTCGTTGTGGCCGGTCACTCTAGAGCCCCTAGCGGAAGAGTTGAGAACTAAAGCCGGTGACGCGCCCGCGGAACGATCGCGATTTCGGGAACTGCTGCGTCTGAAAATTGTTGAAAGAAATTGAAATAAAATATAAATGATAACAGGTTATTCATTGTAAATATGTAATATTAAATTAAATAACAGGTATTGATGAGTGATATTTCAATTAAATGTAAAAATATCTAATCAATCTCTGAATGCACTTTCTGCACTACAGAATGTAATATAAAAGTCGTAACATGTGTATAATATCATTGTAATTCAGATAAATAATAAATTGATACAAATATTTGTACGTACATCTGTTGAATTAAGTCATAGTGCAAATTAAAAAACAAAATTCATAAAATAACTTCCACTTTAACACTAATAAATCACTCGCATATCATATTCAAAAGAAAGATTCAACTGATTGATTCACCGCCAAGTCAAAAATTCTAATGAACTACAATATTATAAAAACGACATACCTAACAAAGCTCCTATTACTCGATCTAGACCGTCTCGCATCTTCCAAAGCCTGTGTTTCCGTTCTAGCCACGGTAGGTGCGGTGACACCAGCCAGGGCCCCTAGAGCCCCCAACAAGGGCCTCCGTCGTGGGGCCCTGAGTCTGAAGAACCCGTGTCTTTCTACACTACAACGCCATAAGGCCTTCGCCGCTCGACCGGAACGCATGTTGAATCCTAATACTGTGTCGTAGGATTCAGACTGTAATAAAACAAATTATATATTATACATGTGCTTTGTTTTTTTAGTTTAATTAGTAAACTAATAGTTAGAATTTAAATTGCTTATATTGCATTTTGTCAATTAATTTTACATGTTTTACAGCATATCATAATATAAATACAATATAAATTACAACAGGAATCTGGTATAAATAATGGATATCCCATCTATCTTATTTCTTGTAAAAATACTGCTTTATAATCAGAGTAAACTCCAATTTCTCATCATAAGGGTGAAAATCTATATTATTAAATATGATAACTTACTGGTTCCCTTTTCAATTGAATGAAGAATTGTTTCTTCTTGAAGGATATCTTGACAATTTTACTCCAAGAGAATGTATTCACTCGAATATTATTTTGAAAGACAACTATTCCAATTGACGTCACACCAATCAATATGTCTTTACCATTATAGTCCTGAAATCATAAAAAAAACATAATATTATATTTTAAAACCCTTGTAAATATACGAAAACTATTGGTATGTCACTTACTTATATATAAATACATCATTTGTCCGTATTTAAGCAAAACGGAACCACCCAGCAAAGACGCACTTCTGAGATATCAAAGGATTTACAAAAACATTTGCAGCTCTGTTAGATGAAGTAAAATTAAAATTTATTTTATTTAAATTCATTGATAAATTACTTATTTAAGTATGTGTATATAAATTTGCTCTGAGTACTCTTAAACTTTCTAGATAATTAAGAAAATGTGCATGTGGTTCCTTTTAACATTTATCAATTGATAGGTTTTCTCTTATACAAAAAGGAACCACAACCCAGGGATTTAATGATATAAATGAAACTATGTATTTATAATATCGTAATAAAGCTTTAATTAAAAAAATATATAATATAATACTTATAGAGGACGTTTATTCGACGTTATCATCAAATTGCATTTCGAAATCCACCGTGTCTAGTCCATCTATGTGGTCTTCTATTGCATCATCACTAATGAGACCGTTATAAAAACTGTGCATCTTGTGGAATGAGATGTAATATGGACTGAATATGGCTAGAAGGTGAAGAAAGCTTCTCCAGAGGCACCGACGTATAAGGTTCTTCGTTATCTTCTGTAATAAAAAGAAAAAAGCTTTAAATCAAAACAAAGCCGCGTGGCTTTTATACGTACGTATATGGCGACAGCAAAATATTATTAGTTATTATTAGTTCTTATAAAGCCGTGTCTATGACTATGTTGTATGTACATGCGCCATGTACAAAAAACTGGCTAAGTGCGAGTCGGACTCGCGCAACGAAGAGTTCCGTACCATTATCTATAAAAACGGCAAAAAAATCACGGTTTATTGTATGGGAGCTTCTTAAATATTTATTTTATTCTGTTTTTGGTATTTGTTGTTACAGCGGCATCAGAAATACATCATATGAAAATTTCAACTGTCTAACTATCACGGTTCATGAGACAGAGGGACAGACAGACGGACAGCGGAGTCTTAGTAATAGGGTCTCGTTTTACCCTTTGGGTACGGAACCCTAAAAATCATACGCAACAGTGGCAACCCTAGCAAAAAATTAAATAAACTTGTTAAAATTTTGAATTTCGCAGGCTAGGGCCTTGTTCCGGTCAAAACAGTGGCCGCGCGAGTTTTAAAATCAAACAAATAATTATATGCACTGAATGATGTGGCTGAATGTACTGTACTGAATCAGAATCTAAACGTATTTTACCAAAATAGTAGGTAGGTACCTAGATCATCGACAGTTATTTTTAAAACAGGGTTTAGTAGTTTCATCTCACAATGACAGATATATGAATCGTAACAAAATGATTCTTAATTCGACTCGCCTTCGTGAACAACAACATTGTCGTTAAAATACGTAAATCCACAGAGGATTCCTCTTGTACTTACTTAATGAACTATCTTCTTAAAATCACACAACAATCGGGAATGAATCAAAAGTGGATAAAGCGTACCTGCATCTCAGATTCAATAAGTACTTAAATGCATTAAATAAAACTACTTACCCGTTGTATCTTCATTATTATCTTCGGTGTTCGTCTCCAATGCTTTTCTTACCAATTGCTTGCTTATTTATTTATTACTAAACATTTTCACATTTAATTTTAAAGGTAATTAACAAAAACAATAGAACTTACTTCGCGGAGGAAAAAAACACCGTCACGTATTCGAACTACTTCGCTGAATGTCACCTATATTGACAGATGTTCGACGTTTTACTTTAAAAATTGGAGTTTTGCACTTTGAGCTATTTAAGTAATGAAATACGTTGTTTAAAGATGAGAAGCATTGTAACAAGTCAAGGCATTTGGTTCCATATAGCGATGATGGGTTTCAGGATGTTTTACAATATTTATTTATGCATAATAGAACCGAATGCTTGTGGTTTTATTTTGCAATAAAAAATTACAATTAAATTATGTATTTATTTTACGCATAACCATACCACAGAAACCTGGTTCCATTTTGTGTATTAAAAATAATTGTTATTAATAGAAATATGTTTAATGTATAATGGTACCAAGTAGGTGTGGATCTGTTTTGTATAAAATGACATGATAGTAATATCGTTTATTTGTTTGAACAAAGCAGTCCCGTGGTGCTGTGGTTCGGTTTTGCTTAATATGTATTATTCGTTGTTGCTGCTGGTTCCTTTCTGCTTTTAGTATACCTTGTTTCCAACGTAAAAATCATGTGGTTCTTGTTTGTATAAGAATTTAAACCACTTTTGAATGAGTATTCTTCAATAAAAGTAAAAAACGAAATTTGTCGTGTGGTTCCATTTTGCATAAATACGGACATTTGTACTTCACTTTAACTAATTACTGTACTAATGATGTTGTGCTTGTGCTTGTTTATGGATGTTTTAATTAAAATTAAATGTAATATAATATTTCGTTCTATGGAAAGCAGTACGTAACTTTTACTCCATTTTCATTACTTTGTTTAATCACTCTTATAAATAAAACAAAACACAAAAATTGTTCCATAAGTTCACATTTACAGAAAACTAGTGTTAAAGTCATACCTTAGCAGGATGTGATTCCACACCATAACAGTCCAACCTCTTGGCGTGTTCTAGAAAGTTTGCTTCAGCATCTGCAGGTGCTTGGCCCTTGTGCAACTTGTGCAATTCGCGGATACGACGCTCGTCCTCTGAACTCTGTTTGGGCAACAAGCAGAGATCGGAGAGATATGTGTTCGAATGTTCTGCGGTGTTGTAGTCGCCTAGTTCCGCTGAAATTTTGATGTATTGATGTTAATATAAGTTGAATGAGGATAAGACTACTGTGTATATATAAAATATGGCTGTCAACTTTTGTACAATTTTAAAAATTCATGAGGTGATTATATCTTAAATTAATTAACAGTTTGTCATGCTAATTTTCACACCAATATTTTTCATTTTAAAGAAAAAAGAGACACTTAGGTTCAACCTCACAGTTCAAACAAAATAGCCCTAAAATTGCCATATAGGAATGCTTCAAACACATTATCCAGTAAAATATGCATATATTTTTACCTTACCTTGTACAGTAAACGAAGCGAGCAATAAAGCTGTGTTTCTAGGCGCTGACATACGTCCATCCAGAAGCAATTTCCTTAATTGCAAACAGAGTAGATATCTTGTGAACTCTTCGGAAAGACGGCAAGGTTCCGGCGGATAGAATCGTACAGCGAGCCAGAACTGTGCATTTACACCAACTTGTTTCTTCACTGATTTGCTGCTGTCGAGCCAACGCTGTAGAAAACATTAAAATTGATTTTATGGGAAAGATAGTGAAAATAATATTATGTAGGTCATGGATGACTAATTTAACGAAGAATTCTATTAAAATTGTTTATTTAATAACAATTGTATCATTTAAATCACAATAACAATATTCTTTTATCATCAATACAACAAACTCATAGATAAAAAGATAATTGAAATAAATCTATGTCAATAAATGTTAAGAATAAAATGTATATGAATTGCAGATTGTATAAATCATTCAAATTATCCTTATTTTGTGATTTGATCAAGTACTAAGATAGCAAATTGTCATCACCAAATTTTGGAAAACAACTATGCAATTATTAAAAAGGAATCTCACAGCTTTTCGCACATTTTATAATATAGTATGACTATAATCTTATTGCATTTTCTAGCAAATACTTTCTTATTCTATAGCCAGATTATCACAGTATACTTTATCTCTGCAATTGTTTACACATTTTTTAAATACTTCCCATTGATTAATTAACAATTCAGGTATTCTTGCATACATAGAAATGGAGAAAGCATGAAATTGAAATAATAAAATTCAAGTTCCTGAGCAAATGCATGACATGATAGCTAATTTATGCATTTAGACAAAGTTAATTCTGTAAAAAGTGAATTATTAACAAATGCAATAACTCATTGGTGACATTATTGTCTTTTTCCTATACATTAAAATTACCTATGTATTATTCAGAATTTTAGTAATCTTTCTTAAATTCTGAAAAAAAAAAAAAACATGAAGTACCTAGATGGTTAAAAATCAATTCATTAAAATAAAAGATTGTAAAAGGACTCAAATACAAAATAGGTAAGACTCACAAATAGGAAACAAAAAGAAATGGGACTTTATTTTCAACAACAAAGTAAAAGATTCATCTCCTATGATAAAAAAAAATATTAGCAATAATTTACCTGACATTTATTCTGATAATCCATGAATGAAACAAGACTACTATATTTAAAACACTAGATCTTTAACAAAACTGTATTTACTGCACCACTACACATTCAATACTACCTTGATATTGACTTTAAAATTCACTTCACACCAGTTCATGAGTCACTGATAGTACAATATAAAATGTTAATGTACAAGGCATGACCCAACCAAAAGATTAAGTGATATGAGTCATGTGTCATGCCGTTTTTATGCTAATTCTTTTAAACTTCATTCATAATTCTTATTGATAATATCAAGGATTTAATAAATTTATGAATTTTCAGTGAAATTGTATTGTAGGTTAAGAAACTGTAAATTCTTTGTGAACGTTTTACTTGCAATTCAGATAAACAAGGTCAGAAACACCTAAGGAACATAGGTAATATTATTATTTTATTTATCAATGTAAAATAAACACACTTTAAGTAAATTATAGAAATTATAAGAAGCAGTGTTATCAAAGAAAAATAAATACCTAGGTACTACCTATTTGAATAAAAAATAAAGTGCATTATGTCCAGTACAATACATACCTTTGTTAAAAATAAACAATTGTTGTAAATTGAGTATAGAAATATTTACCGTTATTTCTGTATTTGTTGCACTTGGCGGAGATCCATTTTCAGTGAACTGCAGACCAAAATAATCCTTCTCAACCAACTCCAGGTGTTGAAAAACTAGCTCAAGTAGAACACTGCCCTTTGCTTTTTTCTAAAAAAAAAAAGAGAAATTGCCTAGTCATTCATTCTGGCTCCACCCAGGTAAGCCCGGAATAAAAATAAATGAGTATAGCTTGTCTCTCAGTAAAAATGTACCTAGCTTTCTGTTGGTGCAAGATTGTTTTAAATTGGATCAGTAGTTTCAGAGCCTATTCAATGCAAACAAATAAACAATGAAATCTTTCATCTATATAATATTAGTGTAGGTGTACTGTATAGATACACATCCTCTCTATGATTTTACATACTTAATATGATTTTAATAATAGAAATACATCTCTTATACAATTTAAGGTCAAGTATTTAAGAAACAAATTCAGAAATTAGGAGTTTGAAAGACATATTCAGGTCTTACCTCGATTTGAAACGATTGCTGGGTGTCATCCAAAAACAGTACTGTGACATTGAAAATGTTAAGCTTTCGTTCCCTGGCTAGTTCCGATGCTCGCACGTTGTATGTCCCACTAGAACTACTGAAGGCACGGCGTGATACACTCTCAATCATTGCATCGATTACTCACTATCGGATTCCTATCAGAGAAGTCAACGCCCCAGGCTAGTTATCAAACACGAATCAACTTAATTAGGCATCCCAGTAACCTCTAACCTTGTGAATCATAACTAGCATAACAGTTCGCGGTTTAACAAGGTAAACCTTGTTATAGTATTTCCAGTCATGGACAAGCGTACCTAGCGAATCATGTGTAACTACATAACATTTTTGTAAATACGTATGTATATTATTTATTATTGTATCGTTCGAATATTACAGACACTGTCAGTCTTATGTGTACTTTAAAAAAGCACTATAAATAAACTCCTCGTTGCTTACATATAATACTTGAAATAATTGAAAAAGATTTACAAAACACACAAAAACACGGTATTAACAATATTTCAACTCAGTTCCGATTTCGTTTAACAGGCTCGCGCCATATTGAATGCGATTTGAAGTATGACAATTATTGACATCTGACTGTCTGACATATTTTGTCAAAATTCCGAGAAATTTTAGTAATGGCAATATCTTTTTCAATTAAGTTATTTGGTGTATTATTACCTAGTTATTACATCACTATAATAATATCACTATAATTTACACAGAACAGTAAAAACAAATAGAAGTGCTATAATGTCATAATTAGTATGAAAACCAGTGTCGCCAAACCCACACATTTAAACCGATAGTTATACAGTACACTACAAGTAAACTATGCCTTTGATTGGACAGCTTAATTTGAGTAAAAACCGACTTAGGTTATAAATTCAGCATTTCAATATGTACCCTAACGCACCATGTTAGGTTACGGTTTATTTTAGTAAAACATCCCTAGGTATATTAGCTGTTTTGTTTCTCAATGCACAGAAATTCCAAATTCGAAAACATTCAGCTACTCCACAACAGAGGGCGTTAGTTTTCGATAGATATAATTTTGAACCTCAACACATAGAGATAAGGTTGAAATTTGTGTCACTCAACATTAATGACATTAACTTGATATTTATCTGATGCTATGCCCTGAGGGATGTCAGCCTTGTTATCGATAATTCACAAATAAATATTTTTTGTGTATTTTTTTTTTCTTTCTATTATATGAGTATAGTATAATGTGTCACATTTTGGAGTATGTTTATTATTACTAAGTACGTCTTTTTATATTATTATTATTAAATAAAAAACGGAATAGAATAGTATTAATCTATATTTACAAAATACAAACAGAAAATATGCATTATTTTAAATCTTGGAACTGCCGTAGGTTTGCTGTATCGGTGGCCTTTGTTAGACTGCTTAGTGCTGTTCGGCATCCAGTTAACTCGTCACGTTGCATTTATCCATTTCTCTTTTAAATTAGCCTCTTTGGGAAATCTATAAATAAATTGGACAAATGAAAGCTAAGGAAAAATAAAATAAAATTTAATATTTATAATGTTTGTCTTTTCTAAAGTATCGATACTGTAGATATGCGCCACAAGCATCACTAAAGCGACATTCGTTTATTTATTGCAATAATATTCCAGAAAGTCTTGTTTGCTGTTCAATCTATAATAGTACTAATTTCTTACGGATTAAGGTTCATTTTGACTAGATATTTGTATACAATTTTGACAAATTACGACAAGCGAAGTTATAACATAAAATATATGTAAAATAAATAAAAATAAGACTTACCGATGGTATGAAATGCCTCCATTGCTGATATTATTTCGTCTGCTATCATTTTTGCACTCTAATACCGAACAACACGTCCTAATTAATGAATAAATATGGAAAAAAGGTTTGACAGCTGACAACGGACTCGAATATATTTCTGCGCACAACTGAGAGCAAGTTAGGTGATCTAAACTTATTATTGACACGTGGGCCACGCACACATCACACTTCTATTTGTTTTTACTGTTCTGTGATAATTTAGAACGCATAAGGGCGGCAATACACGGACCGCTTCAAGCAGTTGAGACCGACCGCTTGAAGCCGCGACCGCGCGGTGAACTATGGGCATTCATTCACCGCCGTACACGTGACGGCTCGAGCCGTCGCGACCGCTTCAAGCCGTCAACTGCATGATGAAATTTCATCGTGCCGTCGACGGCTGGCGAGCGGTCGTGAGGCATACACTGACTGCTCGAGTTGGTAGCGACGGCTCGAGCGCTCAACAACCGACGGCTCGAGCAGTTGACGCCGACCGCTCGAGCCGTCCGTGTACGGCCGCCCTTCGGCCTAGGATTAGTAATTAATGTATAAAGGTTTCACATATTTATTGCATTGTGTCTTGTGATTTCTGGCATCTAGCGGAAATTTAGAAAACTATCTCGGAAATAGTCTATTGTCTATTGTCATCTATTGTTTTTGCTAGAGGCGCCGCCGCGGCCGCCGCCGCGCCGGTTTGCCGATTATGTTTATTATATTCTTGACAGTGTTGCCAACTTAGTGCTTTCGGCACTAAATCTAGGGCTTTTTTCATGTGTTAGTAATCACTTTTAGTGCCTAGTGCCCAATCTAGTGCTTTTTAAGAACGTAATGCTTAATAAAATAACGAAATTGAATGGGTTTGCCTTTGCTTAATTTGATGTTATAATATATATATATTCGAACGGGCCTAAAATCAATGAATAAATCTTGCGCCAACTACGACATTTCAAAGGAAGTTATACAAATCGTTTCAAGTTCAAGTGGTTGCAAAGCAATTTCAATGAAGAAAGTGAATAAGATTATTTTTTTTAATAAAAAGGTTTTTTTTAGTAAAGGATTTTTTTTTACTTTTAGCGCTCTTTTTCTAGTCTAGTGCCTTTTGAAAATTGAGTTGGCAACATTGATTCTTGATTCTTTCGTCAGTTCGATTTGAATTTAGAAATTCGCTGGATTTAATAATATTGTGATATTGATTATTTGATTTAATTGTGGTACCTGCTTTGAAAAATCAGAAATATCCTATTAATATTATAAATGTGAAAGTTTGTATGGATGTATGGATGTTTGTTACTCTTTCACGCAAAAACTACTGAACCGATTACAATGAATTTTAGCACACATATAGAGGGTAACTTGGATTAACACATAGGATAGGTTTTATCCCGGAAATCCCACGGGAACGGGAACTATGCGGGTTTATCTTTGAAAATGCGGGCGAAGCCGCGGGCGGAAAGCTAGTATCAAAATAAAAGTTAAGTGTGTTTTTTTCTACTATGATTGTGTGATTATTTTGCTGTACCATTGAACTATTTAGGTAAGTACCTACTTAATTCTGCATGGAAACAATTTATTTAGTTAAGTAAGTGGAACTTGCAAATCGCATGTGGGGTGCTTTTATTGCTTTCGTCAATGTTTTCTTGGTAAGGTGTACAAAGAATTTCAAAAAACATCAAGATGCGATCTAGAAGCTCATTGAAAGAGGTGTCATTCGACAGACAATTCCATAGCTTGTTTTCCATTTTCCAGTCACGTCGTTATTCGCTGGGTGCGAAGTATTAGGTGGGGGGTAACATAATCTATCGCAGCGCTCATGGTGGTCAAAAGTAGAAATAATGTAAGCTCTGTCATCAGATGTATCTGTCAATTGCAAAGTGATTCTACATAAATACATTTTAATATCATTATTTAATCGCATTAGTCCGCTAATAAACATTACCAAACCATTTACCACTTTGATTATAAACACAATTACATTTAACACTAGTGACTACTCGTGCTCTATTCACGTTTAAAACCGTTTTGTAAGGTGGCAACGTAATAGATGTTTGCCTTATGATGAGAGCATGAATTATTGAACTCTGCCCTTCTTTTGATCTTAATTCTTCTACATTTCGGACATGTCCAGCCAATACCAACAACTTTCCTTTAATTACAGTTTGTGGTTGAAATTTGATATCGTGAGTAACACTCACAAACCCGGTCTTCAAAACAATACTCATTTCGATCTGAAAACGATATTTAATTTATTACTAGCGATACAGGAACATTTAAATGTATTTACTGTTATATAATGAAACCATTACAGTAGCTTTTTCTTATTGTTTTACTGTAAAACTACAACTATAAATGAATTAAACAAACCCTGACACAATCAAAATTAAACACACTTTTTGGACTTACCTCATTTGATTTAAATGACCAAAATAATTTCAACACCTTTTTTCCACCCAAATCGTGGTATCACAACAATTTATTAGTCGAAAATATTTGTTATTTTTTCATTTCGATATTTTTTCACCAATATACGGCCTAAACGTCAATGTGACAGAGCCCACAAAGTTGTGGACGTTAGTTGGCGCTGTAATCGTGCTGAGTCCCAATAAAACAAAACTTATTAACACAGCTGAAGAGATAGGCGCGAAAGCCAGAGCGAAGCACATAAAGATGAAGAAGATGATGAACAGATAAAGATGCGCTAAATGAAGTTCCTACAAGTAGCTGCACGATGATCAGTATGTACTGTTTGGAAATACAATACTTCATAATTCATAATTCAAAATTCTTTATTTGCGATGCTTGCTTCTTGTAATGTCCCACTGTATTTGCGAATTATTGCAAAAGGTAAATCTTGCTGTGATTTATTTTATTATAATTTATTCTTTAAATAATAGTTATTTGACTTAATTATGATGCTTAATGACCGGGTGATTTTAGTTTTTAAGCGCAACATAATAATATTTTAATATATATATATATTATATTTCATATATATATATAGGTACGTGTGTTTTGCACTGATATCCTTGTTAACGGCTGGATCCACTTTAAACAATGTTGCGTGGATTCTAGAAAGGTTTAGTTGATACCTAGATGAAACCAATCTAAAAGACTTACTCTACGTCATGTCTTTTCTTTTATTGAAACGATATTGGTGGTATGTGTAAGGTGCTACAGGAATATAAAAATGAATAAAACAAGAATTCAAACAGTTATCTGCCTTTAATCTGCACTTCTTCATAATCCAGCAGCCATAGTCATTCAATCGGTACCATTACAGGAAGAGAAATTAATACACTATTAGATACTGTTACAGTTTGGTTTGAATATGTGTTACAGATGAAGTTATGTGTAGTAGATTTCCGTAATTTTAAACTATTATTACTATTAAATACTTGCGTATCATGAAAACCAGGGTGCAATGCGATCTTGCCGTGTAATACAATTATAATAAATTTTATTTAATGTAACGGACTAGCAGTTTTATAGTTAATTAATTATTTTGTACTTAGCATTCTATGCTGCTTCTATTACGCTAATGTTTGAGGAGAATCAGATTTTTCCTTATTTATTGATATAAAAGCACTATTGTACATGTATTATTAATATGGTTTGAATCGATTTGATTATCGAGTATCGATTATATTAATGGTAATTAAACAGATCGTATCAATAGCGTCAGACAGTAAACATTACATTCTATATTAACTATTAATAAGTAGATTTAATTAAATTGGCTTATTGAGTTAAAGAAAAACCTGATTCCTTATTAATAAGTACAAATTACGTACAGTATCGCATTGCACTTTTGAATAACTGTTTACCGTACTGTTGTTATCTGTGGGTGTAGTGATGTGCATAAGTCGTAAAAAATCCGTCATTTAGTAATTTTGATTATGGCCGAACCTTCCACTTTTAAATACACATTTTTTGCATTTGTAATAATTTTTGAAAATATAAATTTTGATAATATTTTTTCCTTTTGTTCCTAAATATTAATCCAAATAGTTTTATTATCCTTAATATTGTATTTACAATTTTTTCAACAGCCGAAAAATATGTTCAATATTTTTAATAATATTATTTTTTAACGACTCTTGTTAAGTAGTAGGTAACAGTACAAATATTATTGATCACAAGTTGGTTTTCATTGGTCATTAACATACTTTAAATTACATCCTTATAACTACGGTAATACATTTAACAGTAGGTCCTTAGTCCAAATTTTAGTACGAATGAACATTACATGCACATTACAAAAACTCAATAAAAAATGTATGGTTGTGGCTATTTATATCATGTTTTCTATGGCATTGAAAAGGTTCGTGGGGAAAGAAAAGTGTTGAGTTCTGAGGGTAGTCTGCAAAATGCTTGCAGTAGTACTGTAGATTTACAACGGCGAGTTATACTTTGCATACCTTTTGGATATTTCAATACTTAAATCAAATATAAATTTTTAAATTTTTTGAAAATTCTTTAATAATATTTCAAAATCTACTTTCCAAATGCGAGGTAATTTTATTAGTTTGTTGGTTACCCAAAAAATATGCAACAGTTAAACATTGAATTCAATTCAGACCTTCTGTTAGGTGTATTTTAAGAAACTTGTACTCAAACAAAACGTAATCATTTAGGCAAAATGCTGAAATAAAGGCATTAAGAAAATTATTATTAAATATCGCAACAAATATCCAACTTGTAGGTATAATTACACAAAATCTTACAAAGCTAAAAACTTATCTTATAGGTACATAAAACTAATAATACATTTTAATAAACTAAAATTACGCGAACAATATTTACAATTTACGATAATGCATTCAATTATTTTATACACATCGTTTTTAATATCTATCTATCAACAAAAAACTAAGATTCGAAAAACTTGTAGGCCACTAAGACTGACGACACATTATCTACTTCCATAATATTGATATTATTTTATTTCTAAACTATAAGGTGCATCATTTGCTAAGTAGAACAACTCAGAGTATTTCAATAAATTAATATATCTAGTACTATTTTTAACGCTGAGATTTTCATGTATTGTACTTATTTACAAAATGCAATCTTTAATTATAATAATTAAAAGAAATCACAAAAAAATTAAACGTAATTTGTAAGACATGCTTCTCTAAATATTTGTAAATCATGGAGGTTTACAAAAATCCTGTTTTTTAAAACAGCTATTCGGAACAGAGTATTGTTATAAAAGCCACAGGCTCAATTTTGTACTAAACACCTATGTTATTCTACGAACCATTTATACCATTGTAAAAGTAGCTACATCAAGACGAGTATATCAGTCAAAATGTTTTATTTTACATAAATATTTTATTAAAACTTATTACTCCTCTAAACTTGGCTGGAATCATATCAAGATTCGAGTTAAGGCCAGATTAGATTACATTAAAAAACAAATAATAGACGAAATCATTGTTACATTTTTAAATCAAACAATAAATAACATTACTTGCTTGATCAAACAAAATATTTTTTAAATTTATCGATATTGATATTTAATGCATCCCTAATTTCATTCGATAAGCCTTCGAAGTGGCGAAAGTTAGTGTTGTCATGTCAGAACAAACATCGACAAAATACATGGCTAGGAATAAACATAACAGAGAACTTTTAAACCATGCCTTTCGACATCATCCGCACGGTATTTTTTAAGGCTTGACGTTTGTTGCAGAACCATATTCTGATAACTTCACGCTCGTATCCTAGTTGGTGTGCAAGACCAGTGATTTCGGTACCTGAAATGAAATATGAACCATTATTTATAATCCAAAGATCATCTTTGTTGATAAGTAGCTGATTGCAATAACTATGTTTTCATTGTAAACAGCGTTTTTCCGTGACTTGATTATAGTAAAAAATAGCATCCAGCTAAAGACTAGAAGAAAAATCTGGGGATGACGTTGAAAATGGTGTGGTCACCAATAAGTCATGGTGTTGATCGTTCGGCCTAAACATTCAATTGAATGTAGCCATACAATGAACGCGCTAGTCATTCAATCAAATAGCAGATTCAAGCAGATGAAGGCGACATAATCAATATAACAACGAATATCCAAAAAAGAATTCCAATAACAAAATTATAAGTGTGACAAAGAAAGTTTGGCGACTTTTGCGGTCGATAAGTAATGTGAACTTCGTAGCCACAAGTCCTGCAAACAAATTATTTATTAAAATCATTGTTGAAAACTTACCAGACGGATGGGTGTTTCTTTCGAAATGCGCGTTGAGTAGCTCTAACGCTTGTGGAGTGAAGGATGTTCGCCGTTTTCTCTTCTTACTCGGCTCCATACCGATGAAGTCCGTCAAATGGTTTTGACCAGACGCATACCTGGAAAAAGGAGACACTTACTATTATTTAGTGTACGCGAAATGAAGTATCTGTGTGTCTTACGTATAGAATAAGCTTAGTGTTATAATATAAATGTACTGATGATGATGGTTAATGAATAATGAATGATGGATGAACGTATTGTAAAATATGGTAGGTCTTATAATTTGAGCATAATTGAAACGCATTCTATTTATCTCGCAGAATATTCATGGATTATTAATATTTTCTTCAATCATGTACCCGCAAAGTACGTAAATTCATTTTTAATGAAGAGAGTAATTTTTTGAGCGGATTTACGGTGCACTTCTGGAAATTTAATTGATCTTAATGAGAATTAAGTTATAGTTGAGAAGTTCTCGCCGACAAAAGATAGCCTATCACATTACGTCTAAACACCGTTACGCGACGAATTTAACAAAAACAATTTATAAAGATATCCGTTAGGTGGCTTCCGTAAACAACACGGTATATACTAAATGTTAAGGCGTCTCAAGTTCGTATTGAAAACCAAAATACCCCGCGTCAATGTAAATAATGAACCTTGTTCTGGTTTCATAATGCCAATGCCATTTGAATCCCCTTACATAAATGAATCGGATATTGATGCATCTTATATGATAAACGAAAACATAAGTGAGATAATCCTAAACATCATTTTTATACCGCACATCATTGTTTGACCTTAGAATATTTTATGCTAAGTCCAACTTATAAAATGTTCGAAGGAAAATATGTATAGAAGAATCTCGTGTAATTTTCTTCGGATGCTCCTAATTTATGAACAATTATGCATATCATATTCCTTTGTATTGTCTCATGCTAAGATTAGATCCATCAAGTAATTCAAATTCAAATTGTTAATTACGTAAACGATCAAAGTCTGCTGAGAGCAGGTACTGTTCCGAAGAGGAAGGGTAAAAACAAAAATAAGCGATTTCGCACTCGACTGATGACTATTTGAAGAATTTGTTAAATGGATGATTTGTTAGTTACCTTAATGAAGACGAGACTGAATCTATATCTGAATTAATTCAAGTACAATCGTTGCAGAAACGCTCGTTAAAAATTACCACCAAGAGGGACAACCGATTGCAAATTCAACGCACCATTTGCAATGTTAAACCATTCCCGTTGCATTCAGATAATGCATTTTAATGATGCGAAATGTATAATCGATAGATACAAGGGGTCTTTATAAGATTTTAAGTGGTCGATGAGGAATAAACGACACCTGGTACGCTTATGAAATTTTCAAGATTTTAACGGTACATGTTTTGTATACCAACGCCGTTTGAATGGATTTTCCGATTGACGCGCGTTTCTATAGTTGTATTTATATGAATGATGAGATGAGATACAGGCAATTTATTGTTAGTTATTTATAAACTAAATGTAAGTAAGTCTTAACCACATGCACACCTTTCGACATCACCGTTAATTAAATATTTCATAAAATTATAAAAGATCAGCGAATTCCATGAAATATCAAATTAGCAGTCAGTGTTGTTAGCTATAATATAAAGCATGTACTTATATTAATAAAAAATAAAATAAAAAGCGTAACGATAAAAGCGCAGTTAGTCCAGATTTGAGAAATGTTTTTCATCGCTAAGCGTTAAGGCCAAATGTGACACGAACACGATTTCACAATACAATATTCACTCAAACAATCATATTTACCTCTCCTCGGCTTCCTTCATCCAACGTTCAAGCACCGGTTTGATTTTCTGCGCACTTTTTGGTGTTATATCCAATTTCTCAAATCTGTATCGAACATAAATTATAATGTTAGACTTGAACGTACCGGTTAAAAAGCATAGCGCGACGTACCTTCATCCCGAGATAATTTTATTCACTTCCAAATTAACAGCGTAATTGCAGGACATTGACATAGCGTTAACGATTGGATACAGAAAAAAACAATAGGCAATTTAGGCCGGGGTAATCAGTTTGATTAATACCGAACGCAGTAACAATAAAACGAATTCAATTAGAAACGAAAGGTAACGTATGCCAATGCCCTGGCTTTGAATTGCGCGAAATGAATATTAATAAAAACAAAAAAAAGTAATGAAATAATACATCATGCTATATTAGATGGAAAGTTGAAATTACACGTCGTGTTACAAATAACTAATCAGATAAAATTCTCATAACAATTATTCATAATGTCGAACCGGCACATTTGGTAGCCGACATTAATGCGTTGCGTTTGTCTTAACATCAAAATGTAACGTTCCTCTGATGTATGGCGCCTTCTTACTATAATTACTCGTATGTAAATACGGTATACGTGTGAAAAGGAAAAGAAAGGAACTCCAAAACCGGTAATTAGACATAATTGTATGCGGCTTACATTCACGTGGTATGCACGGATCGCCGATCGAGATAAGATTACATTAAACAGCGTTGAAACATTTTGATTTAAAGACAATTTATGTATGGCCGTCGAGAGTGAGTCGAAGCGTGTGCTTAATGCATGTAACAGGCTGTATCTCGGAAGCTATCGCCATTCTTTGAACATCTCGCTGATTGCTCTCTAAAGTCTTCGAGACTGAGTTGTTGAATTGACTTATTGAAACTAGATTTATGGCGATAACTTAGAGATGGTGTAAGTGGGGTAAAAAAAAACAAAACACATACATGTTTTGTTGTTGTGAAGACAGTTGAGCTGCTAGCATCTGCGAAGCCAGGGCACTGGGGACGGTAATAAATTATGTTAGATAGTTCATCAATTGATCTTCAAATGTGATTGATACAAAATTGTAGAGACGCACGCTTGAATCCGAATAACTAAAAATACTTGAAAATAAAAAAAGAGCGTGTGTGCCGGCCGGGCACACGAGTACGAAGTGAAACTTCCTTGGCAAGATTCAAAGATACCAAAATCGTCGCCTTACTTCATAACGTGACGGTATTGCCATGACGAAACCTTAAAATTTTACTCTCAATGCGCATTAAGAAGTTTCACTTCAAAAATAAACACTTCTATGTAACATGTCTTTTTGCTGCTTTATTGTATCCTGTACGCAACGTGCCCTTCATTAACAGCAGAACTTAAACATAAAACGTCTCAACTTACTTTTCTTTTAAAGTTATTTTTTTGGACGCACGATAAAGTAGATCAATGAAGATGCGTTGACGCAGTTAGGCTAATGTAAAATGATAATTGTAACCTTCCAGTCGTATGGTTAATTCATTGTTTGTCATAGTAAGTGGCAATGATCATGAGCTCAATGGCCACAAATATATTGAAAAATATACAATTTATACGGGTAAAATATCCAAATATTTATATTCGAGACGATTGTCCTTTTTGTTGTTTACGAAGTTTAATAGGGTTTTTAAGAAGCTTAAAAGTTTGCATTACAACTACATTTATGTGTAGTTTCAGCACATTTTCTGAATTTTATAAATCTATTTCACGAACTTAAATACTTTATCTAAAACACAATACAACATTGCTTATAAGCAATGTTGTATTGTGTTTTAGAAAGCAAGTTTCTAGAGAAATTCAAGCAATAAACGACGAACGAAATATTCCGACTTGATATTCCATTTGCACAATTAAAGCTAAGAAATTGAGGTCTATTCAAGTATAATTAATTTCAATTATAATGCAAATTAATTGAGTCCAGCATAATCAAAGGAGTAACTACTGTAGCCACGTCACAATACAAGTTGAGGGGAGACGAAAGAAAAATTAATGGAAAATGAAATCACGACGGGACAAAGACAGGGGAATTCTACTCTTTTAATTACACGAAAAAAGTAATTACGGCCAAGATAATTAATTAACTCGAACAGAAGTAACGATTAATGATTTTATTATACGAAAGAGGTCGATTCCGAATTGAAATGCTCCTTGGACGAGGCTGGTTCACGGCCGTGGAAAACATTTGATATTAATTGATTTACTTTTATAATTAAATATTATTATTGTTTATCAGAATTACTCTTAATTAAAATTTTCAGAATATTTGTTTTATATAACTTTCGATCAAGCTTTTGTCTCCGAATATGTAGAATTGTAGAGTCTAGACCTACCTATACGTAGGTACCTACGTCAACATGTACGATAAAATGTTTTCTGTCTTGAATTAAGAATTTTCATTTAAATTAACAATCCATAGTCTACTTACACATCATTGTAGTTGATTGTAGCTTAGATAGGCGCAGTGTAGATTGGCAGATAAGTTATGCCAATCTTTGAAAACAACACAAATATAAACACGCCTTTTATTACGAACATTATAGAAAAAACAATTTTTGTTACGCGTGTCTCTAGTCCCTAAAATGGCGTCCGAGACACCGAAACGGAACGGAAGCCGTCCGAATGGTAATTAATTAAACGAACTGGAAGCAATGAAAGGAGTCACGCTGTTTTACAAATCACTTCAATTAGCGATATTAAAAAGTGTGATAACTGTACTCGGACTGCATGACGGCGCAACTAAAAAACTCTTTTGTTAGCCCTGTGGGGCTGTCAAGAGGCTTTTTTTACTCTTTTTTGACAACTG
The DNA here is from genome assembly GCA_029959065.1 of Colias behrii. Lineage (NCBI taxonomy): Eukaryota > Metazoa > Arthropoda > Insecta > Lepidoptera > Pieridae > Colias > Colias behrii. The sequence goes on from JARWMC010000013.1 coordinate 6,982,606, forward strand.
TGTCCGTGTTAGCTCTGCCCTTGCTAGATTGAAACAAAAACGCTATTATTTTTCAAGCGTGCGACTCTATTAGTTACGTAATTGAAAGTTTAACATTCTTCACAGCTGAAATGTTGGAAATGACATATTTGTTTAGGATTCATGACAGTTTTATAAGATATTCTTACCTGCAAATTGCGCTTTGACTGTAAGCTGGCCCTTCGGTGACGGAGAGCGCCTGCCCCACTTGCGTTTGGGTTAGTCCTAAGCCGAGTCGTCGCAATTTGAAAGCTTTTGCGAATTCTTTTATGTCTTCTAGGTTGATGCCGTCGACCACGTTCCCTGATGACTGACTGATCGTTGGTTGATCTGATTGGAGAATATGAAAATATTTAACTTCGATACTTACAAGACTAATTAACAATTTTAGTTTTATGAACACCTGCATTAAAATATAGCGTCATCAGTTTGTTATTACATTTGACTTTTTTCTCTGTTATGGTGATTTTCCATGTGTGGAAACTAATATTAATATCTTCGAATTTCGCGTCTTCTCGTCTTTTGATGAACTCTTACTAATAATATTAAACACAGCTTGAACCGATTACTCTAGCTGGAACAATGAAAAATCCTTCCTCATCGTGGCTAATGATAGGGATGTACGCAAAACTTAGTAGTGAAATTATAGGCAGCTTTAGTGGGCAATTTATGTAATTAGTAGATGGTGGCACTTCCTAATTATGCGGAATGCCATTAGCGCTACAGACGTGCGTCTAGCACCCCCTGCTTAGCTTGCCAATGACAAATTACTTACACCGACCTACTGATAATTGTTGATTATTGATTTAATATTTAATTCGTCGTCTGGTCGGCTACAGTCTTCTTTATATTATAGGGCTGGATACTGGTAAAAGTGCGAAAGTTTGTGAAGATGAATGTTTCTTTCACACGCAAAAACTGTTGATCAAGTAACTGAAATTCGGTACATGGAGAGATTTATTGATTTGCATTTTTTTTATCCGTCTACCACGTGGGTGGAAAGCATGAACTGTATAAGACTATAAAATCTTGGTAAATATTTGTTAAAAACAAATACGTTTTGAGGCATGTATTTCTCAGCAAATTCGTCGTTTCCAAATGCATTTTACATAATTTGAAAAGCTCTTTAGATTTCCTTTTCTTTCACGAGCGGTGCAGTTTAATCCATCACAGATGGCTAATGTGACCTACTAACGAATGAAAGTACGGCCAATGCTAAAAATTAGCTCATTTTGAGAGCGAGAATTGTTTTTGGATTTCTTTTTTGCTCTAAAAGCAAAAGTAAATTCCGAATCACTATCATTGCTACCTACTGCTACCATAAATTGATAGATAGAGCTTATATTATATTTCTGTATGTAGTAAGAAGTTCGTATTAGACACGGTAGGGTTAGCAAATTGGCAATCGTTTCACTATTTACCGGTGCAAGCTCTTCGAATGTAGACGATTGCCTAAGTTCGTTATACCGACGAATTGTTACGTGTAGGGAGAGTAATTATATTAGAGGTATAGGGGATTCGTAAATAACTTTCTAATTTTCTAATTACAATCCTTGGTATAGGTACAGGCAATACCAAGAATTTTAGTGCAAATATAAAATAATAGTGTAGCCCTGGGTAAATATTAAAATATACTCGGTTCATTAATTCCTTTATTCATAATATTTATATTAAACTTGTATAAAATGAACTTACAGTACAGAAAATTTATTGTGTTGAATTGTTAACATTCTTCATTCAATTTGTGTTATTTAACGGATATTTATTTCATGGTACTTAATAATTGACTACGATCTTATCTCGCTTGTTTTACAGCGCATGCAATGAAATGAGAGCTTTTTCAATAATACACATTGATTAGTTAATCACCCATATAATTCAGTTAAAGTAACTACCACCAATTACTATCGCGTGATGAGGCTCGCCCATTAATTAAATAACAAAGATAAGTCAATTGGCCGAAGTATTAGACGAATTCGTATGCTCCAAGATACCGCACTCTTAATTGTTTAATACATGTTATAAATTAATTAGATACAATTATGGTTCGCGTGTATGCGTATATTGACCCGTGTTACGTGTACGGGAACAATTAAAAAAAGTAATGCCAATTAAGTATTTTGGCGATTAGACGTTACTTTCCATGGAATTGGTGTATCTCTAATTACAGTTGTTTCGATCGATTTCTGTTTATTCGATGGAATTTATTAGTTAAACGATATTAAGCTGGTGCGTATCTATAGTGGTTTGTTTCCTGAATGGTCTCTTTCTAAAATATTGTATTAACAGCTAAATGTCAATGAGAAATATCGAAAAACAACACGCATGCTATAAAAGTGGTGGTGGAATGTTAATAAATGGACAAACAAACACTGTTATCGACAATCGTTTCGTATATAACGCTTGTACAAATTAATTATTCTTTAATTTCATTAGTTAGTAGATAATTTATTTTATTTGAAATGTGTAAACTATGAAGTGATACGTAGATAAATAATAATTAAAACGAATGAAATATCTTCACGATTCCGAAGCGTTAATTAGAGAATCTGAAATGTTATTACAGTTCAATATCAATTCAGACAGAAATAAAATATTAACATTTCGACAAAGAATGCATTCGTTTGAAAACATTTCCTCGAAAAAGCAATGCTGAGTTAATTCATTTATTTGGACTTGTATGTTATGAATTCTGCTTACACGAAGTACATTTAAGTAATAGTTTCCTCTTCAAAATGATCCTCTAATATCAGATTTGCGTTTCGACTATTAATGTCGACTTCACATGCCAACACTATTATGATTAGACGAAAAATCGACTTGATAATCGATTCCGCCCGTTATTTCACATTCAACGCTTGATTATTCATAATTATGTACGAGTGATTAGGTGAATCATAGCAGGCAACATTTTATACGAACTTTTGGAATTAACTAAGGAATATTGGATTTTGTAAACGTTAATCGAATTAACCGAATCGACTTTTTACGATTCCTGAGTGCTATAGATATCAATTACAATCGATTACAATTTACCCGAGTTTTAATCGTAATTTAAATGAGACTTGTAAAATTAAAGGAGTGTTCGAAAGTTTGACCTTTTCAGTAATATCGTCGAGGAGTTTTCGTTTGGACGTCTGTAATTAAAAACCCATTTCATAATAGAAGCTCAAATAATATTAAGTGTCGAATGAAAATTGTGTAAATAAAGTCTTATTAATTTTAAACAAGACTCTTCGTCTACGCATTTTAAAGTATTTTGTTATTCGATGGCGAGTACCTAACTTAAGGAATATTTGCCAAAAATATTTTAAAATCAAAGTTAGTAAATCTATGAAAAATTATACCTATACCGAAAGCTGCTGAACCTGAAAGCTGAAGGGTATTTTTTTATATTGACAAAGCATTCGAGTGGTAATTAGATAGTTGAATTATTAACATTTATTTGTCCGAACATGTTAAATGCTTCCTTTGTATATAAATAAATCGGTACTTTGTTAAGCTCATTACGGAAATAATAACAAATGTAATAAAAACAACAATAATGAGTATAATTTCGATGTTTTCTCAGTTATAATTACAAAGCAAAATGTCAGTTGCTAAGTGGCTTGGCGGGCCAACTCTTTGTTGTGGTTTAAGAGCTACTGAAAATTTAGTAACAATCAGTAAATTAATAACTAAAAAGTTATTGAAATGCGATATTAATGAAAATGGACAAGATGTACGGCTAGCCCGTACACTTTTTATAAGTATAAATCAAGTGTTTATCTTAGTTATTAAAAAGTTATTCTTCTTTCCTTCTGTTTATTTTTTTAGTCACGAATGTATATTTTTACTTAAAAGACTGTAACCATAATAAAAGTAATAATATTTATACTCCTATAGCTATTATAGACATCAGAAATAATAAACATATACTTTAAGAAAAAGAAATAAGTGTTGTGTACGTTTTCATTTTAATTGAAAGATAATACAAGTAATACCCCTATTTTACGTATATTTTATTTGTTTGATATTTAAAGAAGCTAGCAGGAACCACAGGTGCATGTACACTGTTTAAATAAACAAAGCTTAATGCAAAACAAGAGTCGTAAATTATTCGCGAGCTCCTACACTATATCTTATCGATTAGTTATCGGCAACCTTAATTATTTATAATGGGTTTTAATTATTTAATTAATTAATTAAGTTCGTCGCGAGAATGCGGTTCTCTTGGCGGCGTCTTTGATGCCTAAACACACTTATTCCGTTCGCTTTTGTATATTTAGGCGAATTAACCATGTTTAATTGTCATTTTGTCCTTCACTTGTTCTGTTTATTGCTTTGATCAATTATTTTATATGGAAACGGATTCATTAACGAGGTTCGAAGAGTAAATGAGGCTTAACATTTTAATAAGCTTCTAAATATGAGGTGTTACAATTGTTTTATGAATTTTATGAAGCGAGTTCTTTTATAACTGTAATAGGAAACGTCAGTATTTTATTAATGATTATTACTTATGTGTTAATTGAATTCTGTTTTATTAAAGTGAAACTTTTATTAAATCGTCTCAAACTTTTTGGTCTGTGTAGCGCAGCGCATGTCGCGTGACGGTCGAACCGTACGGTAATTATCGTACAAATACGATAATTTTGTGCCTAAGTTTCACTTTTACCGTGGTTTCATAAAACCACACAACTTTTTTTTCTATAAATACCTATGTACGTTTTCTTAATGCGCTAAAACGCACATTTATATAAATTATTTATACTATTATGAAAGTTTGATGCAAAAATGGGGAAAATATTTATTTTGAGTGGAATATATTACGTGTAAGTAATAAATTTTTAAAATGGTCCTGAATTTTTACCTAATAGAATTAAAAAATCATTCTATTTGAATTCAATTATTAGATAAACAAAAAATCGTTTAATACTACGTAGACTCTAAATGGCATTCAACTGGTCTCAATAAAGCTAATTGAGCTAAAAACGGAGCGATCTAAACGTATCCTATCGATTTAATATAGATAAATTAGAGCTGGTAAACAGGAGAGGAACTGAGTAATTTAGTAATTGTATCCACTGACAACGAATTAAATAGTAATCAATAGAAATGGGGCCTCGGGCGCGGACTCATTTAGTTTTAGGAGCTGCGATACGATTGGGACACGATATATCGTAACGCGATAGCTCAAAGAACAATGTCGGTAAAAAACTTATGATATAAAATAGATGTAAGTTTAAAATAATTTTCGTGTGCTACGATTTAACAATTCTCTTTTTCTAACCGTTAATAACACGAAACTCGAAAAATATGTAGAAAAGCATGTAGCGCACAATGGCGGAGTACTAAGGATGCCCTTTGCCCTGGACAATATTAGTAAACCTAAAATTGTTATAAAATATCCCTTTCTCGAAAAATATACTAAGTTACAAATGTCGTGACATATAAATGGTGCACATTGGAGAAGCTATTGTTTTAAAACGAACACCCATCGATAAAATTTGTGTAGGGTTTTCTGCCTAATTACTTGGGCGAAACTTTAAACAGTTTTTGTACTTACGTTTCCCAATATCATGATAGTTGATGGCAAAATTCATACAAGTAGGTATCTATGTATGTACATGTATTATTATAGTATGCTTTGTAATTTAAAATACAAAAAAACCGTCAATAATTAGTAAAGCTCTTTATTTTTAAAGCAGTAATAATGACGCTGGTAAGCTTTTAAATAATCACTAATCTTGTAGTTTATTTTGTAAATATTTTTTCACTACCTATTATAGATTAAAAACAATATCCATATGCTGTTATTTAAAATTTGTGAAGTAACTCGTCAAACTCTAAACTTTTTTCCGCAACACCCATCCAACGATACCTAGGTACTTCACATTTCTCCGTACCGCGAAAATTTTTAACCCCGCTCCATTGTGAGGGGAACTTCCCCTAAATCTAATGTTAATTCGCAATCAAGCAGTCTCATGAAAATGGTTAAAAACCTGTTTTGATAAAAAAAACCGATATTTAAAACTTACGTTCAAAAACATTAACAACGAGCGTAGAATAGAATTAAAATAAAACAGTTTAAAATTAGAACTCTAATGTAGTATGAATTAAACATAATAAAGGATTTAATATTTTATTCAGTAATAACTTATTAAAATGTCAAAGAGGTCACAGAACTACAGAAATACTATTTCTAGCACGCATCATTTCAGTTCGACTTACATCAACGGTAATTACATTTGCCGAGAACGCTTTAATGTTCAGAAATAGTCTAGAATCGATGGACTCATTATGGAACAATTAACCGACTGGGTCGCACCTCTATAGCTTTTGATATAGCGTTTTTAGTTTTTGTTCACTGATGAATAATTACTCGAATACAAGTTACCAAGAATACATTATTTCTTGCAATCATATTTCAGGTATAGGGTTAAAGCTATTATAAAATTAGGTTAACACCAAACAGACCTCCAAACAATGCAAGTTCATAATGCTTTTAAACTCCGCTCCACATAAAATTACTATACATGCAGCCTAAAGAGATGTCTGCAAAGTCCGAAACGCCATTTACGAGTGAACTAACTAGATTTTACTTATCTATAAAAGTTCTAAGCATGGATCCATTAGCTGCGGCACGGACTAACATTGTCTTCTAATACCATAAAGAGTTGGACAATCACAATGCATCATTGTGAGAGAGTTCGCGTTTGTATGGATTGCTGATTGTAGTTGTCGATTAAGACCACGGGAATGTGTTTTAACTTTGTATTATAGATTAGAATAATTCTTAGAAGAAGCATTAATTATACGCTCAGTTATTGATTAGTTATGGCAAACTACTAAAATGATAAGATTGCATTTAATTTTTGCCACACAAGAATTTTAATTAGTTAATGACAATATTTTGGATTATATTTTCAAGATTAAGTTTCATTGTTACTTCAGCTAGTCGAACTTCGACGTGTAAATTCTAATAGATAGTATAAAATTACGAATTTGATGCTAAATGATTTTTTTACAAACCCTTTCCTTATGTTTCCCAGATTAGGTGGGTGACATCAGGTAGTAAGTGCTTCTGTTCCTAAGACACTATTCAGCTACTTACTTGGCGAATCAGCGAGCAGATCGTTCTCTTCATGCGAGGGTGACTTTACGGATCCTGGAGACAGTTTGACCGGCGCGTGGGGTGACGCGTTAGGCCCGGAGCCGACGCTGCCCGTGCTGCTGCCAGGCCCGGTGTTCGCGTGCGATGTCGTGATTGTTATCTCACCGTTTGATGCTGTAAGCCTGGGGGATGATGGTTGAATTAGTATTGGATGTTCAATGGGATAAAGTTAACATATACTTATCTAATACTATCAGTTTAGGTGGAAAATAGACAAGTACTGGACGTTCAATGGGATATAGTTATCATATTATATTTTAAGTTTATGAAAAATACACGGATGGATAGTATCATCAGTTAATTATATCATAATCCTTCCCTAAAGGAAAATAATTCTGTACTGCGCTTGCGCATCACAGTATGAACGGTCAGAAGTTTTATGAGTAAAGTTTTTGAGCAAAATATATCTTGCAGTTAAAAGCAAACAAACATTACAAATCATTTCACATCTTTACGCCATTCATCTCACTAACATCATCTAGATATATAAGTTTAGCCCATGAAAACGCTCTCCCATAAAAGTACAGACAACAAAAAAGGGTACGCAACACTTATAAGCGTACTACACGTAAAAATATACATTGAAACGTGACAATAGAGACGCAAGTGGATTCGCGGCACAAAACGTAGCTCGTTTCATTAAGGGTGCCATAGCATTAGCGGTAATTGCAGGCTAATTAGTGCTTCATCCGCTGCACACACGCTTTTTATAAATACAATTTAATGTGGAGACAAAATATTTGGTGAAGGGTTTTTGTTCGTACGTGTGACAGTGGTTTAAATGATAACTAGAGTTTATTTAATAAGGTTGTGCGATGTTTGATTAAGGGCCGATTTTTCAATGCTTGGATAAAACTTAACCGTCCAATAAAGTATTACACGATAATATTAAAATGTCACGTAAACTGTCAAATACGGGCAATTAGAATACGTTTTTAAAATGGTAGTTTTATACATTATTCGACGAATAAGTTTTATCCAAGGATTGAAAAATCAGCCCTAAATGTCAAATTATATTCAAGCAGTTTTATCAAATTATAAACTAATATTTGATACTGAATAGCAATAATATTAAGAAGGAATACCTATAATTGCCGTGAATGGCAATCCCTATAAGCTTGCCATTCACCCTAATATATAATTTAATTACAAATGCCCACTTAAAAGCAATTTTTTCTAGACATTACCTATAAAGTTACAAGTAATTTACGTTCGCAACGAAAACAGTAGCTATACGCATTACGCACACATGTAAAGATCATTAATTGTTGCTTCAATTTATCACTGGAACGTACGAGATCGAAATTACACATTAACGAAGTAATTATCTAAATAGTAGTAACTTAGGATAAGAATTACTTGTTTGTTTTATATTACATACAAATAATTTTATGTGAATGTGAATAGTTTTTGTCGAATATCTTTGATTTTTATTGAATTTATAAAATCAGAATTTGTACGTCTTCGTAATCGTCCATAAATCGTATAAAATGCCGAAAGGAAAGCGTTGGTACTGCGGAACAAGCCACTTCTCTTTTATAACTTTGCGTTCTTTATGCTCATTACTTCGCTCTAAAGTCTAATAGGTAAGTTCTCATTAAGTGAACTGCACATTATACGAGGATAAGAAATATCGTTTTGTAAAGTTTCTTAAAATAGGTATTAATACGCGCGTTATATCCCGTTTCAAATATTATTTTATGATTATTTATTGTTTATAATGAATTAATTTTATGCAAGACTGAAACGTGTATTGTTAACAAAATTAATGAATTACCTATATATTAATATAAAAAATCAATTGTAATTATTTAATAAAATTAAAACAGACTTATATAAACTTTGCGTTATAAAATTTAATTTTTCAAAGTTTCTGTATCTACTTGTAGAATAACTTGTCTATAATCTTCAAGGATTGTCAATCAACAATCAATTCTATTTTACGTACTACCTTTGAACCGGCAACGTTAGCGTAGTAGGTACACGGATAAAAAGTTTCTTGCCAACGCACATATTCATGTGTATCTTGTAAAAAATAATGTTAGTGCTTGCCAAGCTTGCAAACAAATAAACATATTAAGCAGACACTTGACATATGTCAAACAGTGTCAGTAAATTCACTTAGGTAAAACAAAGAATTTCAGCAATGCAAGGTGCACAGACATTACGATATTAAAAAGGTAGTATTCATGCAATATGCAAATTCGTTCGACACGACGTAATTAACAAAAGAAAAATTTATTCATCGAAGTAAAGTAATTAATTATATTCTTCTGTAATGTAAAAAGTACATATTTCGCGCCTTTGCATTTAAATGTATGTTGAGAATGAGTTCACATAACTTGTATAATCTGTATACATTACTACGTCTTTTACATACATTTCATATGCTCTGTAGCAATAAATTATTGGTCGCAAAGCGTGTAATGTAATTTAAACTTGCCCCTGGCGATTCAAGTTCAAACACTTAATAATTTGTCCGTAAAATATACTTATACTCCTGTTTTCAAATAATAAGCATTAAAAAAACATGACAAGATGATTTTGTTATTAATGTTAAGTTCCATTGTAATTATATCTATGATAATTATTACGTGTGATTCATGTAAGTGGTGTTGAATTTAAATATGAATTATAGAACAAGATTGCTATTTTTGTTAACTGACTCCCATGTAAGTAATGATTTCAAGCATATTTTTATATACGACAAAGTTGAAATATTCGTTTGTAATTTTTAAGGTAAGATTGAACTAAGGTGAAATAGAGGAATGATTTAGAATATGAAATTATAGAATTATATTATACTAGCTTCCGCCCACGACTTTGTACGTGCATCCCCGTTTTTCCCCGTTCCCGCAAGAATTTCGGGAAATCCTTTCTTAGCGGATGCCTACGTCCTAACATCTACCTGCATGCCAAATTTCAGCCCGATACGTCCAGTGGTTTGGGCTGTGCGTTGATAGATCACTATATCAGTCACCTTTGAGTTTTATAATATATATATATATATACTAGCTTTCCGCCCGCGGCTTCGCCCGCATTTTCAAAGATAAACCCGCATAGTTCCCGTTCCCGTGGGATTTCCGGGATAAAACATATCCTATGTGTTAATCCAAGTTACCCTCTATATGTGTGCTAAAATTCATTATAATCGGTTCAGAAGTTTTTGCGTGAAAGAGTAACAAACATCCATACATCCATACATCCATACATCCATACATCCATACTTACAAACTTTCACATTTATAATATTAATAGGATAGATATACAGATTGTATCTAGTGATTGTTGAAAAAAAGAAGACTACATTTTATTTAGTTATAAATCATAATTCGTTAGATTTATCGAATAATCCTATAAGATTATCTCGATTTTTTGTTCTACATTTGAACAAAACGATTTCTTGTAAATAATATGCTCCCGCGTTACAAAAGTCCGTCTTAATTTTATTCAAACAGCCTTGCACGGCGTAAAATCGTACTCGTAAAAAACCTTTTTGTTACAAACCAACCGTTGATTTCACAATGACTTAACATTTTAATGTAACTTTAATAGACGTCAAATGACATACAATATTTATCTAGATTGTAGGCCAACAGAAATGAGGTATTAAACTTAATTATGGATGCGAGAATTAATGCTTCGAGCTAGTAATTATGAGGTCGCATTAAGTTAATGTCTTTGAAGTACTGGCGCGCACATATAAATTTACTTTAATGGATGTTACATACAATCGACTTCAAAACTTAGGAATTAAAAATTGCTTGTTTTATTAATTTAAACAATGTTTGCATCGAATGCTAGGTCGCACCTTTCGCTAAATGTTAATCACCCTTTCACGCGTTTTCCTTATCTGTTATCAATTTGCTTATTTCCATTCACAATCCATTAGTGATGAAACATATTTCAATAAGCTAGTTTCCAGTATATACTAAGCCTGGATTGTTTAAAAAAACGCTATGATAAAATTGTTATAAGGTTTTCCTTACGACTTGGTAAAATTAAATTGTAAATTGACAAATTGTAGTTTTAGGTTATTATAATCAGAATAGACATTGTTTATTTTATAATATTTGTAAAATAACAAACTTATTAACCTGTTCTTTAATTAGGCACTTGAAAAAGGTAATATAAACTAACCCTTTGAGTCATGGGACATTAATATTGTTTTCAGGGCAACCCATATTTTATCGGCGACTGTACTGTAGTGTTTAATAAATTAAAATACTCAAATGATTTATAATTAAGTTACACGCATTGAGTTGATATCAATGCTATTTATCGCAAATACTAGCGGTGTTAATGCTTGCTTGTTGAGTATTTACAGAAAAAATACGTGATTAACATATTTATAATTTATTTTCAGATACTAACACGATTCGATCAAGGGAAACGGTGTTTAATATAACCTATATTATGTTAAATAAAATGTAACGATTAACGGCTGCTTTAATTTTGTTTGTTTTTCAATTTATTTTCGTCTAACTTTTCTGTTATGGAGAGTTCTGCACTAAATACAGTTGCCTCTTTGGTACAGAAAATAACGCGTGAGCGTAGAATCGAGTTCTAGGTTCGATTCTCGGGGGGAGTAAAACAAACTTTCAGTGAAACAGATGAATAATGTCTTTGTCTCATACTCTACAGAGGGACATGATATTTCACACTTTATTCCACTAGGTACATGTTAATTAGGCAATTATTTTCCAATTAAGTATAATTTTATATTTGATATTGACTTTTTGCTCTAGGTATATCCCAAAATATAGGTATCGTTACCTATATTAATAACTATAAAAATTCTATAAACAGACAGTCATTTAGTGCTTTTTGAAAATAAACGTTAATCAAAGTAACAAGCTATCATATCATAATTGTAACTTATATTTCTCGGCAATAAAATATACCGTATAAACTATCTTCTATAATATCTATTTACCGACATAACATGACTTCGTCACCGTACCTCATGTAATTATACCAGCATACTCTATACTAATTATATGCTCGCAATAGCCTTGAAAAACGGACGGGGATTTATAAGATAATTTTGCTATTAATGTATTGTAATTCATTAATTATCGTCACCTTGGAAGTTGCTGGTTGAACTACGGGGTTCTAGAATCTAGATTATCTAATACATATCTATAAAACCTACCTATATCTTGAAATTCTCATCATCATCATCAGCCCATATACGTTCCCACTGCTGGGACACGGGCCAATCAATTAGGGTACAGGCCGTAATCCACCACGCTGGCCAAGTGCGGGTTGGCTTGAAATTATATTCAAGGGCTTTTCCTTATACCTTTGATCTATGTAACTAAGGTATGTAAAAGCTACGTTTGAAACGCAAATATTTGTTTTATTTTTACTGAAACAAATAGATCTTTGGCTACATATAATATGTACCTACACAAAAATTAGGCTACATAATATTTTGGTATTTACTTCGAAAGAAAAACCCATACGATATTGTATATTATTATTTATTATGTATGCTCGTATTATAATAACAAATAGTGTTACTTTAAATACAAATGTTTTTTCCATGTATTACAATCTACTAAGATTTTGTGGTGAGATAGCGATATAACGCTACAATGTAATTAACTATAATAAATAAATTATATTTATTTTAATGCAGTTACCTTGACCACGTATACACTAAAACTCTTTATTTAATAATTGTTTACTGGTTTTAGTGCATACTTTCATATTTAATTCAAAAAAAGAAATAAAAAAATATTGTCAAAACACTTGAAAGTCAATCAGACAATTTGTTTTCAAACATATCTATTAAATAAACCAATATTTAACTTAACATTGTAAAATCACAACAATACGTACATACGAGTAAAGCCGCCGGCTGAAGTTACTTCATCATAAAGTCAGTTATAAATTAATATCGCCCGGTTTTCAATAAAAAGCTCATCATAAACATTTTACCTAAGAACGCACACAATATGCATTTTACTTGCATTCAAAATAAATTCAATAGCGTTCCGGTCCTTGATATGTCATTATTATAACACACGCATATCTCGATAACAAACAAGTTATATTAGATTGTAAACAAGTATTTCTAGTAAGGATAATTATGTGTGTTTAATTGCATTAACTGGAGTACCATTTGATAACATTTAATACATTAGGTACCGAGAATAATTGACTCTTGCTCTTTTAAAATATCAAGTATTTTGTGATCTTTCGTTCGTAATTAACAAACTTGTAATTATTGTTTACATAATGCGATCTCTAGCACCTTTTGTTGTTAATGCGCTTTCGTAATTGAAAATATCCTTTTAAATTCATGTATTTATAGTGTTTGTTAATTGAATACGACTTATAGTGCAATAAACTAGTATAAGTTAGTATTTACTTATGTAAAGCGATAAATTAGGAATATTCAACACGATTTACTTAATTATTTAATTTATCAAACATTTATCTCTACGTTTTCAACTCGTGTAGAGTTGGCATCGTTAGCGTGGTCTTGGACAGACTCACTATTGATAAATACGAAGACGTTGTACCTACTAACATAATTGAAAAATAATACAATAGTTCAATCCAGTAATAACTAATACGAAACTTATAAATTGAGTGTCTAACATCACTATTCACTATTCTTCAATACCGTAAAAGATACAGTAAACTGCGTTTGTCCTTTTCCGCACGATCATAACCAGAAAATGATTCGTGTAGATTATGTAATTATATCAAGCGATGTACATCCTGCCTATAATTAGCATAAAATACCTCATTATGATAGATAATTGTAGAGCGACTCGGTTTTTCCTTATTACGTCCGCGGCGTCAAGATACATGCGACTGATTAAAATATATTTTGTATTTATACATGTTACAATATGATCTATTTCATGTTAGAATCAGTCATTGTGAAAAGTGTAGCTAATTAAGAGGATTCATTCGTGTTTTGCAAATGTAGAGAATAACAATAAATTCAGTTTGAATACAAATTTTACTCGTAAATTAGATTAAATTAAATTAAATGGTAAATTAATAACTAAAAAGGTTCTATTATACGCACTAATGTTCGATTCAATCGACATTTTTATCACAAAGACACAAATCAATCAGGTATTTAATATAAATTATTCAATGTCTGATTCATTGTTATAATCTTATCATTTAGCTGTTGTCTACGATATAATGAAAATGAAAAATGAAATGAAAAATATTTATTTGGACCCACATTATAAAAAGTTTACATACATGAGACACGACAATCGCCTAAACTAGGTACTAGACCTGTGCTATAGGCGATCGACGCTTTCCACTCCATATGACACAGTGCCATTATAACGTGAGTAAAAACGTAAACATAGTAACGTGTGTATATGTGTGTGTGTTTGTGTGTGTGAGTGTGTTTGTGTGTGTGTAGGTGTGAGTGTGAACGAGGTATAATAAAAACAGTAAAGGTGTAGGTATATTAATTTAAGAGAATATTCGATTTATTACCTATTAATCTTGTTAGTTTCTAAGTTCCCATAAAGTTAAGTGAATATCTTGAAACATAACTGTCGGATAATTTCATTTAAAATGTTATAACCTAAAACGACCATTTAGATAATATCAAAAAACAATTTATTTGCAGTTCACAAAAAGCATTTATATTTATTGGAAGTCATAAAATTCCTTACGGTTTAATTATGTTGTTGCTTTTATAAGTAACAAGCAAACTCTACAAAGAGATATTCATCTAGAATGTTTTCGTTTAAAGTAAATGAATATGCTAATAATTTAGTTGCATGTCGCTCGCTTGTCATTCAATTTATAATTAACATAGTCTAAAAAAATTAGGCCTTTTTGCGTGTAACAACATTCGTGTGTAGGATTTATGCTTTAATAGCAATATGAGTTTTGCTGATAAACCTCTAAGCCTATTAAACTTAGAGGCCGTTGCGATTGAATTGTATTAAAATGTTTACAGTATTTGTATATCTTATTATGATGAAATGAAACAATGTTTTAACGACTGCATAATTGATACTTTTTGTAGAACTGAACTATAAAATATTATTAAGTTATACGTTTACCAATTAATGTGGCATTTTAATAATGAATTTTTCAACAACTAGTTATTCTTATGTTGTTTTTGTACATGAAATAAAAAAAAAGCTAGAAGCAATTAAGCCGCGCGTATCTATATTTAAAATAATATAGATATATTTATTTACATTAAGTTCACTTGATGACTTTTTCGTTTTTATAAGCACTAATGTAGGTATTAACTAGAAATTTTATTGTTCTAATTGTGACAGCTTAATCGTTTATCAATATGAGTCATAAATTGAAATAACTTTATAGCAAAGCAGTAATAGCTTCCATAACTGCATAAGAAAATTAATTTAATAACACTAGAAAATATAATTTCTAATTCCTCTATTAAACGATCGGCCACCAATTGCATAGACTATGTAATATGTATAACATTACGTAACCGGTAAGTGCACGAATATGAATGAGCAAGAAACTGCCACAGTGATACTTGCAGTCGCTACACACAAAGACGTAATTCGCAGACCCTTTCAAATTCCATTTAATGCCTACACGGACAACCGTTGATTAAACACACACACGCGCCGTGTGTCGGCCGAGTAATTACACTCATTGTCACATAATTACAACTAACATTTGTCATTGCACCCACGCCAACTTTATCTACCGATAAAACATAACAGAAATAAGCTTGGATTATGACTGTGGTGGTCCGACCACTGTACTGGTATTTCAACGACTCCATTCCAGATTTTCGTTAAAAAAATTTGATATCGAAATTGCTTGCGTAAATATTTATTATTGGAACGTTAAGTTTAGGCGGAAAATAGTTTTAGTTTTGATTGGATTAATTAGTTCGCGTCTGAAAATTTCTGTTTATTTTAGAATGTGATTTTAATACTTCCAAATAGGACGTCTCGATTCTCGAATTATTGTCAATTTGCGAATTTGAAAAATTACCAGATATTTTCACATACACTATTGAATATCTATAACCTGTTATAAATACCAAAGTAACTTTGTTTGATTGTAAATTTCAATTAAACTTACCTATTAATACTGTTCATTGCCGCTGCGCCTGCGTTTTCCCGTTCGTTCCTATCTCTAGATCCGCCTGCGAACCTTTCGAAGTTTTCTCTCTCCTTATAATGCCGGTCCGGTCGGGGCGACGACGATCGCCGCCCTTGCATCTGCTGTGGCATATTGTTCTGTTGCACCGTCTGCAGAAGGTTGTGATTGCCTTGCGGCTGCTGTTGTTGCTGTAACGCCTGGAGCAACTCTTGGGCATTTGTCGCACCGTTGGACAAGAAGTTTGGTAAGCCGGGGTTCAGGAGCGCGTTCGACAGGGTCGGGTTTAACATGTTCGGTCGAATGTTTTGCGTTTGCTGCGGGTTGGAGTTGAGGATCTGGTGAGGTTGGGCCATCGCTTGGAGGTTGGCAAGCGACGTGGACACCACTTGGCCATTGTTCAGCGCTAAGTTCACCATTTGATCGTTCGAGTTCACGTGGTTGACCGGTATCGTGAGAATCGTTTGCGTGGCTATTCCTGTTAAAGAAAAAGAAAGACATTTGAAACATCATGCTATTTAATGTTTCAGCATATACCCAGAAAGTTATTGATCTATTTCTTACAATAAACCTCGTTAGTATATTATCGGCTTCTTTGTTTCTATCGAATTGAATATATAAATAATGAAACTTTTATAGACATGTAATAAATACATATCACTATATTTACCTTGTGAGGTCGGTATAAGCAGCTGAGCGCCCTGGATGCCCTGGACGAGCTGACCTGAAGCCAGAATCAGTTGTGGCATGGGCGACGGCATCGCTGGGGGCAGCATGTTGTTGTTGCTCACTGGGTTTGGCGATCCCATCCCTATGGGGCAAGAAATAAGGTTTGTTTTTTATGGAATGCGTTTATTATGATTAGTATTAGGTATATGATATTTTTTTAAGTTTAGAATAGTTAAGTACAGGTAAATTAGCTTGGAGAAATTTTTGCATATGTAGTGGTGTGTATATTACTCAGATCTTAGAGCGCGTTTCCACTATATCGTTCTGGCCTATACAAAAATGTTTCGATATCCTAACATTACTATTTAATTTTATACTTATTCCTAGCAACACTCTGATTTTTGTTTTCAATAAAAACAAGTTTTTATTTGGAAGAAAATGGTTTTGACTTTATAAAAAAAAATATATCATTCAATTTCACGTCCTTGAGCAAACGACAAGGCGACTACCGTGAAACAATAAAATATCGGGTCCATAATAATTTGTTTCGTTATTAATATTTGACCATAATAATTACGAAACAAAACAAATGAATAAATCGTCACTTGATAGTGGAAAGTGGAAACACGCACAAAACCAGAATAAACCAGTTTACGCTGTCCGCAGGTGCCACGTGCAGTCGTTTGGTACCGTTAGAACATAAAGCACATTTCATTCAAAAATTATAATTATTATGTACGTAGTTTAATTGATAAATTTTGTATTTGTTGATTGTTGTTATTATTTGTTATTATTGTTATAATATTTGTTGAAGTGAATTACATGTCCCGCAGCCGGAGGCCCCAAATGAAAACTCAGATGTACTTAAAAACTACATTTAATAGCTAAAATGAGACTTTTACACCCATGTCTGCACGATGCAGACCGGAGTTAAAGAATGAATTTATACAGTTTAATAATTATAAAGACGTAAGCTTGGATGCTAACTAAGGGAAATCGCACCCACATTCTATTCCCGTGCGAACGGCGTATTCAGCAGTTTTGTATGAAGGCAGGGCCATAACTAGTGTTTAATTTGTGTGTAAGTGTTGTAACTTTATATTGTTAATTCAATATGGCTCCAGTGTTAAAACATGGTCGAGGCAAGCCTTTGACTTCTCAAACTAAAGAATTAAACTTTAAATGTCGTTTCTTTTTCAGGTTAGTAAATTTTTCATTTTAGTAACATTGTTAATGTAAAAGTTATATGTATGTTAAATGTGCAAATATTAAAATAAAGTCTCATCTTTTTCAGAGGAGAAACACATATAGTTTAATTTAAAATCCCTTATATATACAGAGTTACTTGTAAAACACCGGCAACCTCGCAGGACAAGATAGCTAACATCATAAGTAACAACATTTCGACTTTTGATAATTTGTTAGATTTTATTTTCATACAAAAATAAATATTCATTTAATTTTCCGTCTGAATATTATAAACTCTACGCCTCCCAAAAATTACGTAAACAAAAAGCGAACGAGAGGGGGAAGGGGGCGTCGCGTCGTCCATCCGATAATTAATAGAACATAGACTTACAAATGTAAGGAGAGTACAATAAAAGTTTAAAAAATCATTTAAAAATAATTTATTGCGTTATGCCAAAAGTCGTAGAACAAATGTTGTTACTTATGATGTTAGCTATCTTGTCCTGCGAGGTTGCTGGTGTTTTACAAGTAACCCTGTATAAAATAAAAACTAAAAATAAAATGTTGTTTTATTTTATTTGCTGACCATACACTACTACAAACGCAAAAATTTCTCCAAGCTAATTTACCTGTATATACCTATAGTCAAGATATCACTATGATTATAAATTATATATGCTTTGAATAATTAAATGAAAAATTGTGTTTTCTAAATCAGAAAACAATTAATTTGGTGGTTATGTTATCGCATGATGAAAATACATAACATGTTAATATTAACACGTTATTTTATACAACCGATGAATTTTATCGTTAAAAAGACAATAAACTTTACAACCTGGCTAATACAATTAAATATAATCAAAGTACCGTTGCTTTATGACAATATATACCGTAGTCCGTAACTAAAATCGAGTTACCATTCGCACAAATTGTTTAATTGTGTAACTTGCCTACCAAATACTTCTATTCTAATGTATCTATCAATATAATATTTTATCTTAGCGGTACGCATCTGTCACGGTAACACTGTCGGAACAATCGTGGCCATAAATACTTTCTATTCCTCATAATTATAAACAATAAAATAATATCGTAATTACAAAGATGCCGATCTCCACGAAGACAATAAAATGATAGAAAATCACACGAATCTATCGGCAACCGAGCAAGACTAATTTACCGCGAACAAAACGACCCCACGAAAAATCTAAAAAACATTACGAGCATGCCTTAACGTTAAATTCGGTATTAACATAACGTATTCATTTAAACCATGACATTTCACATTTTGTAATAAATGCTCTTTCCTACGGCGCATCAATTAAGAGCCGAAAAAAATGTATAATTAGGTCTATTAAGACAATAAAACTCTTAATGATACCGCAACAGTCGTAGCCGTGCGTTGGTGAAAAAACATGTAATTATACTCATTATTTAAATAGGTTTTTTCATCCATTACGGCATAGATTTAATGGGAGGGCTCGCGGGCCGCTATCTTGGTTTCATTAATCGATTGGATTCGGTAATCACCTAATTACTAGCCACGTGATTTTCGAGTTAAGAGTTTTAATGCACAAACCGTGTCCCGCTTATTATATCAATCTGTCTAATTAGTGGTTAACCCTCGCCGTTGAGTGGGCTATTTGACGCGCTGAAAACCTAAGAGCGAGCTAAAAGGTAACAGTTTTTACTAAAATAGGATCTGTGCGAGGGACCGTTGAGAGCGCGAGAGGTCAGAAATTGGTTTAAATTAATTGCGTTTAAACTTTGTATACCTGAAAATTTTGACAATGTTAGAATTAAGGGATTTTACGAATTCTACGTGCCGTAATTGACGAGCTTTTTGTAATTAATCAACGTATTTGTGTTTGTGTTACCATGTATTTAAAAAATTCAAGGAAGTTTGGATTTTTAATAGAAATAGATTTTTCAAACAAATAGACTACTATTATTTTATTTGACCAATGTTTTTAAATAATTTCAGCAGTTTCTGATTTATTTTATTTTTAACAGTTATCGCAATGCGTAAATTTTCCGATAGTTCAAATCGGAATCGGGATTAAAAGCCTACGTCTTTCAGTAACTGGTAAAAGATTTCATTCAAAATGAATTAGGTAGTTCTTCTGTTTTTCTTCACAAAACCTAATCATTCCTTCTTATTATAAGTATTAAAAATAGATGATAGCTCCTAACCTGGTGCACTAACGCTCAAATTGAGCGGTGAGTTGATGACCGGGTTGGGCATGGACGTCAGGCCCTGCAGGTTGGCCGCCAGCTGGGACATCTGTTGTGACATCTGCTGCTGCGACATCGGCATGCCTTGCTGCATATTCGCCAGGTTCTGGAGGTTTTGGAACATCGACGCCACTGCAATCGAGACTAATGTTAATATGGTATGATCGATGACTTGATTGGGTGAAGGGATTTGGTGTGGAAGTAAATAGTTTTTTTTATCATCTCTGTGTTCTAAAGGGGCATGTTGGCTAGGTTTTGGAACATCGACGCCATTGCAATCGAAGGTTATGTTTGAATGGTGCGTTTGGGTGACGGGATTTTAATTAAAACTGTAGTGGAAGTATGTTGTTTAGAAAATAATTGATCTATGCGAGTTTAGTTTAGATAACTAAAATAGAAGCGGACATTAATTATTTAAGTCTATTAAAAATACGCACACATATTTTTTATTTTTATTGTAGTTATATACTAGCATTGCATTGTTATCAGCTTTTAAAATTGCATAGAAATTTAGCATGTAACATTTACCAGAATAAAACATTTTTAGATTAAAAGTTGTTTTTTTCATAACTGATAGTGACTGAGGTGACTGTGGTGGTAAATGTTAAAAATATGTAATGACGTTTCAAAAGTGCTTCTATAAGAAGTCTAATTGAATAAATAAATGTTTGAGTTTTGAGTTTTTGAGTTTTGATAGTATTAAATTAGCCCACAGAGGATTGAAAAGCTTCTAAAAAATTCAGAACTTTCTATACCTGCATAATATAGCAAATTTATGACAATTAATATTGAATAGAACTCTACGCCTTTGCAGCATTTCATCTCTATTACACATGACTGAGACTCAAAATAGATTATCATACCAATAGGAATCGCTTAACAATAGTCTAATCTTAAGTTCGACAGAACCCAGGGCATGTTAAAATTGATTTTAAAGAATAAAGGTCTTTTATTTCTACAAAAACTCAATATAATAGCAGTGACAATTTTAGATCTCGTCTTATATTATTATTGGAGTAATAAAAAAAGGGAAATTGTCACGAAAAAATTGTATGTAGTGGTAGGTAGTAGGTACGAGTATGTAATTTTCTAAACCTGATATTTAACTTCAATATTAATGTAAGAAATTACGGTTTACAATAATTAATTAATAAAGATTACTAATATTATAATAGTGATAAGAAAATACTCAATTGAATCATACAAAATTGTCATTATCATAAATTTTTGGCATTAGTAGTTCCAACACGGATTAGAAGAGATTAGATAGATACATTTCTCATAATATTTAGGAGACTAGTAAACGATCAATGTCATCAGACGCTAGCCAATTAGGTACACAGGTTATTGTAAGTGTTCAAGTATGTGTATTGTGTGCAATTCTGGGAAGGATCTTGGAGATCTGATTCGATAGAATTTATTTTGAGAAGTTTATTGATTTTCATTATAAGAAAAGCAACACAGGAAATTTAAATATCAAAGTGTGAGTCTTATCATATCTTATCCCTTTAAGAAATAGCATTGGATGGACATTTTATATTCATTTTATATTCAGTTGTAGTTTATTGACCGAGCAATATCAATATCAACAGAACAAAAGAAAATCGATTGTGTAAAAGCGCTTGCACTTTTATTTCTAATCATAAAAAGCTCTAACGTGAGCGTGGTCAGCTCGGTAAGCTACTTATAGGGTAAGGCTGTTAAGTTTTCTGCAGTTTTCATTCTTTGAATAAGAAGGACTCTTATGATCTTGAACATCAGTTACAATACATAATTATATTAGGTAGGTTAGGTTTGCAGTCTTATAAATAGGATGATAAGGTCTCATATCAGAATGAAGATTGTTAATCTACTAAAGATATAACTAAGAAATACTTGGTTAGTTTATCTTAGGATTGCAGTTTTTCAAGAATTAGAAGGACCTTATAGTTGGTTAGGTTATCTTAGATTTGAGTTTCCTTTCAAGAAAATAGGAATGTTATGACCGTAAGGATCAGATCATTAATCTACTTAAAGTAACAAGTAAGAAGCAGCAGTACGAACTCACTGGAGCCATTCAAGTGCGGCTGGTGCGGCGTGCGCGCGCGCGGCGACGGCGTGCGCGGTTCGGCTACCTGCGCGCGCGGCCCGCCGCCCTCCGGCGAACTCGCGCCGCTTTCCCGGTCCGACTCCGCCTGCTGGGTAATTTGCGTGTTATTTGGGAAAGTTTTGCTTATTACTATTAAGGTAGGTTCCGTTACACAATAGGTACCATATATATAGTTCAATCAAATTCAATTTTAAAAGGTATAGGTATGGTAAAATGACTCGGCAATGTAGAAGAAAAACCTCTGTACAATTCTTTTTATATGTGTAGGTTGTTGGGATAATCTATTTAGTAATGTGTAGTATTTACAACAAAATGAATTAATTATATTATGACAATAAGTAAAACATCTACATCAAATAAATGTTTAATGGTATTGAATTTACACACAGGGTTCATTCTTATCAACCTTTTATTGATATTGCATAGTTTTGGAAAAGTAAAAAGATCAATAAATTATCGTATTACCTATTAACCATTATTGTACAATTGATTACTATGCACTAGGCAAAACGCGTCCATTAACATCTGTATTAGTTATTAGCAGATATGTATGCAAGTAATGAAAACGTAACGTTTTAATTAATTCTCAAGTAAGAATTTGATGGAAGATCTATTGTTCAAACAAAGTGTTTGTTTTATAGGATACCTTCTTATAACTATAGATTAAAAGCATAAACATTACGCCCTTTTTATTGATATCCTATGTTTTATAAAATATTAACTGCCGCTGCAGATAATTGAATTCTCATTAACATAAACATGAACCTATCTAAAAAGGTTATATTTATAATCGATTAAAATATATAAGGAAATAGATAGAAGATAGGTATGTGTTTTTCTAGCCTTATTTAACATGCAATTACCCCTACGAATCTTATTGTTAAACAGTTAGGTGAACATTTTGTCTCAGATTCCGTTACTAATTACTTGTTAGAAAATATGCAGGAGATTTTACTTTGTAAAAAATCTACCAAGACTGTAGGAATTAAAGAGAGAGAAACCAAAGCGTGAAAAAGCAAAGCTACGCGTTAAAATAAATAGAACGAATTGAATGCAACTAAATGCTAACAACGTCGTAAGAGACTTAGCTAAAAGTATAAACTGTAACAGGTGGTTTAAAAGCATTTCGTGGTCAAATTGTATTTATTTCCTTTCCTTTGCAGGTTCTAGAAACGTCGATTGAATAGCGATAGTGTTTGTTTTAAATAGACGCGCGTTGTATGATTTTTTTGTGATCTGCGAAATATAAAATTAATAATTTTAATAAAATTTCAATTTATCTTAAAATCAAATTTGTATTTATTTATAAAGAATAGAAAAAAATCGATCACGAGACGTGACTCGAACCCGCATCCTTTCACGCCAATCTGTTGTATTTATTTGTTTTACAAACATTTATTATGTCATTCTACGATTTCTTCGAAATAAATAATATAGTCCAAGATCCCAGAGCGATAAGACATAACTTATTTTCTAAAAGATGAAACTTTAAGTTCTCAGTAGTGTCTCCTGTACTTTGTATACCTGCGTGTTTGTGAAGTTTGCCCAGTGACACCTGGGCAGGTACCAGGTGAGAAAGGTGACTAAAAATAAGAGTTACTTTACTTAAATTTAGATGGCTGATTTTTAGATATATTATATAGAATATCATTCTCAAATGGTATCGCAAGTATCAGACACTTTTCATGGACCAAAACTTTTGTCAGACGCTTTAAAGCTCCACTTCCAAAAATAAATAAACTTTACTTATTTTTAAATGTCTGATTTTTTAATATGTTATCAACATAACTATTACAAAATTATATTTAATTAGTCAGACAAATTGGAATGACCAAAAATCCACTAAACACAAAAAATATTCGGCCGTGAGTACGAACGCGAGAGCATTATGCAATATGCATGCGTTTCAGAGCGAGTGTATATGTATATATGTGTATAGGATAGTAGGTAGGAACCCGGTTCTCCTTCTTTAACTCACATTCTGTTTCAGTCTACTGTGTATGTGCGCGCAATGTATAGTATACATTATACCCGGCGCGGCGAATGATGATTCCTATGACAGTTCGTCTTAGTGATTGCTCGTATGATGGGTCGTGTCGATACTTTACTATTTTATAGGCAAAGGCGTGATTTGCATTCAGCGACGTTGGTAAACATGTTTTTACAAATATTATAAAATTAATTTTAACTAAAATTTTTGACGTCTATTATGTTGTTGTTGTATTAATTTAAGTTTTTTAGCATAGATTAAGTAGGTAAGTAAAACGAAAGTTTTCCAAAGCATAAAAATGCGCCTTATCATTTTCACGTAATTTTTAACCCGTTTAACACAGTGTATATTATTTTATCATGAAAATGGAAGCCCCCATTTAATTTGTCTAAAATACTTATATTATCATAGGTAAGTAAATTAACGCGAGCGGTAATGAATTAATTAATTACGCTGCGATCTTCTGTTCCATTCAATAGTGAATGAACTGAAGCTTAAGCATGGAAAAAATGTGAACTCGTTTCCATTATCGAAATTGGTTTATCGATACTTTCCGCACTAGTCGATAAATGCCAACGATGTAAGTTTTGTAGGACGTAAACGCAAAGTCAGATTGATATAATTTCTCGTAAATGTTAAGAATGGTTATAATTCCAACGGAATATCATTGTTATGGCATAAAGCTACATAAAAATTAATAAATGCCATTTTTAGACGCCTCCAATACGTTTCTAATTTAATGGTGACGCCATTACAAGTTTGTCTCTTGAGAATAACTGTCAGTGTCATAGGAATCATCATTCGCCGCGGTATAATGTATACTATACATTGCGCGCACATACACAGTAGACTGAAACAGAATGTGAGTTAAAGAAGGAGATCCGGGTTACTATCTATACACATATATATACACTCGCTCTGAAACGCATGCATAATGCTCTCGCGTTCGTACTCACGGCCGAATATTTTTTGTGTTTAGTGGATTTTTGGTCATTCCAATTTGTCTGACTGATTAAATATAATTTTGTAATAGTTATTTTGATAACATATTAAAAAATCAGACATTAAAAAATAAGTAAAGTTTATTTATTTTTGGTGGAGCTTTAAAGCGTCTGACAAAAGTTTTGGTCCATGAAAAGTGTCTGATACTTGCGATACCATTTGAGAATGATATTCTATATAATATATCTAAAAATCAGCCATCTAAATTTAAGTAAAGTAACTCTTATTTTTAGTCACCTTTCTCACCTGGTACCTGCCCAGGTGTCACTGGGCAAACTTCACAAACACGCAGGTATACAAAGTACATGAGACACTACTGAGAACTTAAAGTTTCATCTTTTAGAAAATAAGTTATGTCTTATCGCTCTGGGATCTTACTCTAATAGGATAGGTAAGCCAATAGATTTAACTCTAGTAAGTACTAACGATAGTCTATCCGAAATGTATTTTGGCATAATATAAATAAGATATGATTTGTTTTTTTTATACATTTTGTTTTACAATAAGTATTTTGTTGTTCACATTTTCCTCGTTTATAAAATGTTTTTATTTATAGTTTCTCATAAGGTTACAGTAATATAACCATAATTAAATCTTAAATTATGTGTATAAAACCCAATGGTGACTGGATTTTCATAATTATACTTAGTCGTTTAATATACCTTATTGAATTAGGTACAAGGAAAATATAAATAAACCTAACTGTAATTATATCTGAGAATTTCATGAGATACCTCTGATTCCCATATTATGACAATAAAAATAACAATTGGTTTGGAATTAAGTGTTTTTTTGTTTAATACATAAATAATATTAAACTTCCTCTTGTTTCTAATATCTTCACATAAAAATGAATATTACCTATATTGTTAATTTAGCAACCAAATGATATTGTAAAAACAACATGAGCCTACTTAATTAATTGTAAAAAACTTTTCCTTGTTTAATTTTTTAATAATTTTTCTTCGAAATTGTAATGTATATAAGTAATTGAGTTCATTTAAAAATTTATAAAAAAAAAACTATTAAAAATCTTTCATATGAAAATGTTTACTTAACCTCGATACCTAAGTC
The DNA here is from genome assembly GCA_029959065.1 of Colias behrii. NCBI lineage: Eukaryota > Metazoa > Arthropoda > Insecta > Lepidoptera > Pieridae > Colias > Colias behrii. The sequence continues at coordinate 7,009,120 of JARWMC010000013.1, forward strand.
ATTTTGTCTAGATATTCATAAAATAAAAAATAACTTTCATCTTTAAACGCCGAGAAACCACACATTTAATTTCATTGCTATTTATCAATTTCCATCATAATTTCAATAACAGTAATTTGAGACAGATGAATGATTATTTAAATTAAGATAAAATTTTATCGATACGAGTATAATTATTAATATCTAATAACTAACGATTGCTGCTATTATCTGTAATTAATATTAGCCTTGGAAATATAATAAAGTATATTGTTGTCTAAAAGTTAATTATGCATATATAATATTTATGTGTGTTTTTAATTAAAGAGTCAAAGACCATTCGCTTGTGTGATGTTAGTTACATAAGTTGTAAGAATATTATATTTTTGTATTATTTTACAAAGAGGATATTAAAATAAATATTTTCCGTGGTTCAAACTGTTTTTATGGTTACGTAAACAAATTTCTTTGGTAAAACGGAGCATCAGAAATGTATCATGAACATCTTAAAAAGAAATAACTTCACTAATTAATTAGTATTTAATAGTTTCTTGATAATATGTTGCGTAATAAATTAATTGAAAAATCAATTAATTAAAAAATTAAGTATTTTTGAGTGGTTCAATCACAATTAATAATGAATAATTATTAAAATAATAACTTGAATTAATACACATTACACAACTTCTTTATTAGATACCAAACGGCTGATTTAATTTTTATATTTTTTTTTTTATAAAAAGCTTTAATTTTAAAATACTTACAAAGGACAATGTCATTCTCTCCGCACTTAATGTAAGTATCTAGTTATTTCAGCAAATTTTCTACGTCTATACTTTTCCCGTAACTTGCTGCATTGTTGGCGTAATTTTCCGAATTTTCCGCAACACGTGCCGCCGCTGAAAACTTTGAACTTTGCCGAAACTTCGTCCAAATTATATCGCCTTTTCGTTAACACACTACCGTCCGATGAACCGTCTAACGCGCGAATAAACAAATCGTATCAAATATATTTGTTATAATTAAAAAGTTATTAGTATCACTTTTCTCACTGCGAACGCGCGTAAAAGTTTCTATGAAAGTTACGTTAGATACCGCGGAGTAAGGAGAACACGGGCACTATCAGCGAAGCGTTCATATTTTTTTATTTTTTTATTTATTTATCAAAGAATGGCACACATACAGCCGCGCGCTGAGTTGCACAGCGCGGAATGAAAGCGCGTCATCAGTTTAAAAAAACAACCCCTTTAGTGGTGGCTTGAAAAAATGCGGCCCGGTGGGTGGAGGGCGGTCGCCCGAAATCCTTGCCAAAGCGATCGCCATCGGCTCGACTTGTCACTTGTCGAATAAGCATAATAATTAGACTTTTCGATTAGCATTTCAGTTTTATTTAATTTTTTGAGCTTTCGCTCGCGGTGCACGAAACTTGTTATAAGTTCTGCGACTCTCGTGGGAGATATGGATGTCTTTTATGTGTTTGCGAAATGCGATTTTAGTTGTTAATTTTTTAGTAGATATTAGTGATCTGTAATCTATAAACGTAATAAATTTATAATAAAGTTCAACGTTAAGAATTCGTACAGCCAATTTTCAATTTGTCTGGGTTTAGCGTTTTCGATTAATTAAATATAATGATCGTGGAAAGATTCCGGACTAGATGTTACCATGGAACGGTAATAATAACATAAATTCGAAGAAATTTTAACAGCCCATTTTTTGTTATAAAATTTTATTTTTCTTAAACGAAATACGAGAGCTACTGTATATGTTGCAATTCTGGCCCCTTTAGAAATAGGTTGTTGTGTCGACAGCTTTTGGTAGTGTAGCTTTTATTAGGCCACTTAAAGCTTCCTATACCTAGTATAAATTTATGTGAGGATTGAATAGTAGATACTTTTAAATATTATGTTTCAGAATTTTTAGTTGTTAGTTTAGATACTTTTGAAATTGCAATGCCATTTACGACATTCACTTTTTTACAAGAGTGTAAAGCGAATAGGTTCGTGTGGTTGACTTTTTATCAAAGTGAAGCTGACCGACGAAGTAATATAAATATGAGTTAGACACATAAAACTCGCATTGAATATTTATGCCCCGAATGAAAAATGAGAAGGTAGCTGACCGAAGCGGACAAACGGACCAGCAGAAAAATTATCACCAGCAAATAACATTCGAAATAATCAGCGGTACACGAAAAAATCAGTAATTATTCAGATGAAGTTGGACGAGCGAAGGGGGTATGGGGGCAAAGGCCGGCCAAAATAAAAACGGCGTTGCGTAGGGGCGACACCCCCCCGCCCCTCGCCTCTACAAATGTTATCTAACTGCGTTCGCTCCGTGCCGCGGCGCCGCTTCGGCCGGAATTAGCGCGCCCGAACCGTCGAATTTTCAATTTGTACTCCATTTTTTTCTCGGATAGTTGGTCCTAATGGAAAAGGCTCGCCGATCACGGATTCCGTCTGAAGCGCGCAGAGCGCTAGAGCGCCTCGATTCTGCGAGTACATTACGCGTCATTATTTGGCCGCAAAGTGGGTATTATCGGGCGCGGGCACACACTCATACTTGTCCGCGCGGATGTGTGTGTAGATTTTTACTCATTAATTTTAAAACGCTCCGGATTTTTTTCAGGGCGGGTGCTAGGGGGTACGTGGGGGGTTAAAATTGGCGATGGCCGCCGGGCGGGGTGTCACCGGCGGGGGTTATTAAATAGATTGGTCCGCGGCCGAACGGAGCCGCCGATCTGCACTTGTACTCGCGTCATTAACGGGTTGAGAAGCGATTTTAAATCGTGAAATAACAGCCTGTTACAGGAAAAGTTGAGCGAGGCTTATCGGTCCCTCGTCGTCGTATTCTACAAGCTTAATTGCATTAAAATGTCTAAGTGTGTTATTGTTAGGCGTTCTGAGCTCGTTATCAGTTAATTGTCTTGCAGTGTCAAGTGCGAGTTGAGACGTCCGGCGTCCGCGTCGCCGCGCAGGCCGCGGCCGATCGCCTCTCCTGCGAAACACAATCCGATACACACACGCATAAGCGTTTTTTTAAACTGACCGTTCGACAGGGTGACCGGGGGGCGGTTGGGGAGAGGAATTGTGAAAAATACTCGAAAAAAAGGCGAAGTTGTAGCAGATATATAATTAAAGTCGGACGTACAGTAACAGTGTATGGCGATGTATTATGCAGTCGGGAGCTCCGGTGTCGCGCACTCGATTCGTGTACGAAACGACAACGGATGAGAAAAATTAATTGAAACACAGATGACGTAATATTTAGGATTCGCGTGTATTTCTATAACTGAATGAATGATAAAAATATCTCGGTGAATAAAAATAAATCTAATTAGCACGCAATTAAGTCTCTCTTTAATTATGTTTCATATTTTATTGAATTCAAGTGCAGCAAGTATAAATCATAATTAGCATGCGAGAAAAAAATTGATAAATCAGGTTAAGTGCGATTTCGATTTTTCAGTTATATGTATTTAAAGCGTATAGAATGTTATAATGTGTGCTGATTATGATTTTTTAGTTTTATTTGAAAAAAATGTATGATTCCGCTTATAAGGCACTTATACACACGGAGCCCATCCGCATGTATGCATTACACCTAAATTCTTAAATCATGTGAATCGACGCGTGAAATGTCATATTGGGGAACTTTTGAAGCCGGTGTATCATCGTCACCGCTATTTTGTATTGTTTGCGCCGGGTTTAAATACATTTACTTGTAACTATCAATTTTTTATTGAATTGTTTGACTTTGTTTTATGATTTTAAAACTATGAGCTTTGTTAGATGAAGTGGTTTGCGTATTTACTAATATCAATAAATAAATGTTGTATTGGATGATAGTACCTAGTATATTCATACATTTTTATAAAAAAAGCAAAAATAATGCGGATTTGGATGACTACAATAAAACATACAATTCAAGCTCACATAATAAAAATATAAATTTATTTTTGGATTAATACACTGAAGTCTTTTGTTTTTGAAAGCTTTCTTCATATAAAACTAAAAGAATAAATATCTCTCCTAATCTTATTATTTTTGTAAACCAAAATATTGTATCATGACAGATTTTTTGTTTTTAATAAACAAACCTTTTAAAAATCTGTCATATCGAAATTAAATGATATAACACAATAACATCTCTACTACTAACCATCTCACGAAGTTAACAAATAAAAGCACTTCCATAATCAAAGGGTGGTAACAACGACAGATGTTGCTAGGGCGGCCTGCATTTGCCATTGATTCAAAATAAAATTCAATAATAACTTTTCATTTATTTCGTAATTTCCCATCAATTACCTACCGTTTATCGGCCGGTAAATCGATTACAGGGGACTGATCAGCGTAGATTTTTGTTTACCCTCTAATATGACTAACTCTCTTTACCCGTATATTCGGAAATTGGAGGACTAATTAGATATTGGATATAATAGCTATCATTCCTCTGGCTTAATGCGTTCCAGTGACGCAGTTTCGGGGGAAATGTGGAAGAAAACTGACGATCATTTTGTTATGTGTTAGTTTACTTAATTAATTGGGTACGAGAAATATACAATTATAAATATAATATTACAGATATTATACTACTAATATTATAAAGAGGAAACCTTTGTTTTTTTGTATGTTTGTATTGAATAGGCTCAAAAACTTCTGGACCGATTTCAAAATTTCTTTTACCATTATTTAGAGGGATTCTTCCGAATCCGTATAGGCTATATTTTATCCAGGAAAACGTTAAAATGTACCACGGGCGAAGCCGGGGCGGACCGCTAGTAAACTAAACTTTTGTAAACTAAACTAATTTTGAATTGTAGTTGCTTGCGCCGCATATAAATTTCCGTCGAACTTGTTTTTAAAAGGATACATTTTTATTTGCATACAAACTTTTGAATTTATTTTAATAAATTTTAGTACTTTCAGAATGTTTAGTTCTATAATTACTTTAATACAATAAATATCTTCTATTATATAAGCAAACTTGAAAACGCTTGAAAATGGTTATATTTGTGCATTCAACACTAATATTCAAATACTTAAAAAGCTCTAAGCATTGTGTTAACACTCTAACAGTGGAGGTCAATCGCGATACAAAATTTAAATTCCAATTATCAACTACTTATGTCAACGAGTACGCATAAATGTAATTATCGAGGTCACTCAACATTGCGCCCGCGCACGGTGGGGTTCCGGCACGAGTACATAATTCACTCAATTGCTTAGTATAGTTGAGCACGTTTAATTTTAAATTTAAATCGAATTAGGGTAACGCAATTATCGAACTATAAGGGCTGTATTGATTTTGGGAATCGTTTATGGGGGTGGCAGATTACTTTTTAAAAAGCACACGAATTTGTGCTTTCATTTTGGTCAAGTAGCCACGATACTTGAATGAAGTAATAAATTATTTATTTAAGATTTTCATTTATTTATTTATACAATGATATATTCCCGTGACTCTACGTGTTTTAAATTCTTTCAATTAAATAACTATTGAATGTTTTGTTGTTTGTTATTTTATTAAACTTACCTGCATCAGTGTGTCAGAATCCATCTGAATATAATTGTCAATAGAACAATGACTCATATACTCAGAATAGACAAATAGAGTTCCAAACAGCGTGTCTATCGAACTCCAAACTATTACAACCGAAAAATCTGAGCGGAATTCTTGTGGTTTAACGCAAAAAGCGTTTCAAATATTCGGCGGAGAGTCTACGTGCGTACCGTATATAGATAGATTCGAAAGCGTTCGTTGAATGTTTGTCTTATAAAAGAATCCCCTTATATAAATTTGACCGCGCACAAAGCGCGCCCGTTCAATCGACATCCCTCGAAGCCTGCAGTAGTTTTTCAAATATGCAATTTACTGATTTAAAAAAACAAAAAACAGCGTGGGTTGGGTCGCCCGGTCGGACCATGGAAAATGGCGTAAAAAAGAAAGTAAAAAAGCATTGAAAATAGTAGGCGTAGGTCCGGTAAGTAGCTTCGGGTGTGATGACCGCCCCCTGGATAATTTGTTACGTGCATTTGTACTGATGCTATTATACTCGCGTTTTCATGTTTGTTTGTTTTCAGTCTTTAATGGACATCTGAAGTAATTGAAAGTATCCAATCCTTTATTTAACGATCGAGTTTTTGTAGCTTGAATTTGAAAGCATTTTGTTTTTAAGATGGAATCGCTATCGTATATGACTGCTAATTTTTACCGAAAAAGTTTCATAAAGTCTTAATTATGCATAAAAAGATAAAAAGCCTCTTGCGAACTAATGAAGCAAAGTTTAAATCAAATATTACTCAATAATTCTAGACAGCCCCTTGAGAGTATAAGCTTCAAGTTTTGTATAGAATAAATAACCACTTTAATCAGATACTAATAACTTTTTTAATTTTCATGGAGTTATTAATTTTTAAGTAATTAATTATGTACACGTTTACGAAGGCCTATGAAGGCATATACAGATATTGACTTCAAAAGGGCGACTTTCTTAGAAATAAGGATTATTGCAATTAGAGCTGTTCATATTACTTTTTTCTCTAAAGTAGTCAAGTTAATTTGTATATTTAATACCATTATACACTTTAATACCGTGACAATTATTAAAAACAAAAATAAATCACATAAGAACCTAAACATTAATTAGAGACAAAGAAAATACACCATAACGACAAATTATAAACATATCAAACACACAATTTGCGTATTCAAATAATACATTTACTTCGATAAATAACACGTGGCATTAAAAAAACGTAAGCCACAATTAGTAGCGACTTTCGCAATTAAAATAATGACTGTCACACCTATCGTACAATTTTGTGGAAAATTCTGTTTTTACTTATACGAATTATAGGGATAATCAAAAAAGCTTAATGCATGGTAATGATAGGTAATGATGGTGCTTTAATACGGTCTCCTGATACAATATAATTCTTCTAATCACGTATTCCGAGTTGTGAATCCGGTGTTATGAGTTTTTGTCATTGTTGATAGGTGTGCGCGTTATTACCTAGGAAAATGAAAAATCATAAGTGATTATTTTTTAGTTTCTCGATGTGCGATATTTAGGCAGTTTAAAATGCTTTAATATTGATGTAATGAACTTTGTTAAAAAATAATCAGCTATAAATTTCTAAGTGATAGAGTCTTGCTCCTTCTTCTTCATAATGCAACGTCAAATCAACATTAAATATGAGTAATTCTTTTATCAAATCTATACTAATATTATAAAGATGAAGAGTTTGTTCGTTTGTTTGTTTGAACGCGCTAATCTCAGGAACTACTGGTCCGATTTGAAAAATTTTTTCGGTGCTAGATAGCCCATTTATCGAGGAAGGATATCATCACATCACGCTAAGACCAAGGGGAGCGGAGCAATGCGGGTGACACCGCGGGGAACAGCTATCTTAAATAAGCACAGAGATTCGAAAAGCTAAACCAAAGCTAAACGTCTTCATTTTATATTAACCTATAAACACTAACAGCCGCTTAATTTACTGTAAAGTTAACAATGAAAGTACAATACCAAAGTGTCCCGTAAAATAATTGAACAAAATCCACTCCAAGTATTCGCAGACTGCGTCCAACAAACATTCACATCGAACATTGGAAATAACTAAAAGCACGCCATCAACTAAGTTATTTCATTATACACTAACTTGCAGTGTCGTAATAGTGTCTGAGTAGAGGGCCGGACTGAGCCATTAAGGAAGGGAAATTAGTGCATTATTGACTGATTTCCCTTTTCAACTAGCTGATAGACGGTTCGCGCCGGCTTTTCGATTTAAAACACGGCTGGATGTTTACTGCATTAGCGTTCATCGATTTGTTTTCATTTATGTAGGCTAATTTTGAATTTTTTTTCAATTCTTATGTGTTCTTATTAGAAGGTAAGACGTTTTCGTAACTATTAGCATAATGTATGCAATATCACGTAACACTGCAAGATAGTATGTCGTCAGGCAAAACATAACGTGAATCACAAAATTACATAACAGGCAAGTAATATTAATAATTCCGTTTCATGTTTTAACATTTTTAAACATGGCCATTATAAATGGTGTAACAACAATATATTATATTCACACTTAATGCGTACAGTTTTACATAGTATTATAACAATAAATACAATAAAATCCGTAATTACAAGCGTTTTGAATTTTGAACAATAGCTAGTCAATCGAATCGAAATCGCGCGGGCACCCTCGCGACAAGCCTCCTAGTAGCTCCAATTAGTTTTTATGGCACGCTTCATTACCATCCTGTGTTAATTATTATTGTGCTGACGAATGCCTTTCTCACTCGACAACCTAATTAGAACATGCCTGGTTTTTTCCCTTTCGCTTCCTTGTCAGCAAATATGAGGGGTGTTAAATGTATGCTTTTTATGAGCGCGCGGCGAGTCGTCGGTTACGTTTATTTGTTCTGTGGAGGTGAACGCGGGAAAAATAAAATGCATTATCTATGCTGTTGATACTAGCTCAAATAATGATACGATGGAGCGATATTGCGATTGTAAATAGTGTTTTACAATTGCCTATTGCCGTAAGCAAATGTGGGTTAATGTTAATAAAAGCGTGAGTTGGTCAATAGATAACTTATCTATCATTACAAAAAATTGTTAAACGAACCCTATATTTTAAAATTGTACAACAAAAGAATAAATTATCAGTTTATTAATACGACTAAATACTAGTTAAGTCTTAGTAATCGAGAGAAATTGCTGATAGAACAGCTAAATGACGAGTTACTGATTCTTTGAATCTTTGTCTTCAACACGCTATTGTGCCTACGCTTCACATCTTGTCATTACTTTTTTACACGAATAATTACTTAATTGCGCGACCATTGTTGTTAAGAAAAAAAAATGTTTCCCGCGCATTCTCAAGTAGTTTTTAATCTGTAACCGAGCCATATGCGTTCGGTACCTCTTAATAAGCGAAACCATAAATTCACCCACTAATTGGTGCGATTAGAAATTTTAATTATTTTATTGATTTCTTTTGTAATTTTATCGAACTCTTTATAGCCGAATTCGTTTTCTGTTTAATAGTTAGTTGAAATTGATTGTTGGCGTGTTATTCTTTGATTTCACCAATTACAAATTTTTCATCGTACATTAAGAATGTTATTAATATTATGGGAGTCGAAATTATGGACAATTATAGATTATGCTTAAATTTTATTCCTAGTATTTTGTTAAGAATCTATAATTGATTCCATTATTATATTTTTATTTTTGTTTTTAGCCTACACACTCAATGGTCGTTAAAATGCTGTTTTTATCTTTTCTAATTAAGGAATGAGGAATCAAATTAAATAATCTGAAACTAGCAACACGAATTTACTTCAACAGGGTCTATAGCTAAATATAGCAGGGTGTGTTCGACTATTTCCAATAGGTACCTAAGTAACATGCCTCCGAAATGCTAATAAAAATGGAATTGAATCAAATACAATCAATCGTCTAATATTTCCCCCTATATATGCAATCTCATGAATTTTATTCCATTTCTTCCTAACATTTGTATAGACATAGCTTCCACATAGAGTCAACCATAAAAACATCTCATATACTTTATATAGAAAATAACCATAAAATACCCAATTTTCTACTGAGTTCGAGTAGCACATTGCAATCTGACTACTGCAGCTACAACAGCACACTTTCGAACTTCGCAATTATCAGCAATTGCTAAATGCTACTGCGATATGCATGACGAAGCGAGGTCTAAGGGACCCACTTTTTACTTTAATTGTGTATCCGCTATATACAGGTAAATTATATTTTTCTTAACGCTACCTATCTTAGAAACTCATATTCATTCGTTATGTACGTAATCTTTTTTCTTACTACTCGTATATAGCTTATTATTGAATATTTTCCACATAATATAATTATTTTACTCGTGTGTTAGGTATCCCCATTAACATTCAAACCTGTTCAGGCATATAGATTTTATGGAATTCCTATATAAATAAAATATACACATACAAATAACCTCTGAAAATATATCATTTCTTTTTTTAAGTATCTCCGTGTTGGTTTTCTAAAAATGTCGTATATATTTCAACTATGAAAATAGCCTCTACATAAAAACATAATCCATTTACGCGCGCCGTGTTATAGTTTAAAGACATCGTACTATCTTACAAACTAATCTTCACTGAACCAATAGTTACTAGTCCTTCTTATGTGACTGAACTTAAATTATATTGATCTTTAATCTGGTATTGTCCAAATAACTGCCTGTCCAAACGACCGTCTATTGAAATATGCACTTTAATGTTCCATTTCCACACATTTCCATTCACATTCACATTTCCAAAAAATAAGTAAACTGCAAATACAAATGAACAACAATGAATAAATAGATCAACGTAGTGTTAGCATTAATAAATCCCTTCATAATATCAATCATGAATACCACAACGATATAATGATCTTAAAATAATGTAATGACGCTGTCGGCCTTTTAGTCACCACCGAAATTTGATCCGCAGTTCAACAATTATCACCCTTGTTGCTATTTTAATAAGATTTATATCGAATTCATTGTACACTGGTCTCGGTTACATGAGATCATGGTTGCCATTTGATTTATTCGTTTTAACCGTCTTGACCCACATTCGCGTATTGCCTTTAATTGTTAATAAGCATAATTAAAACGCGTGTTAAACATATATAAACGGTAAATGAAATGGGCTTTTAGCCTTGGATTTAATGTTTTATAATATTTAAAGAAAATTACTAAAATGCTATTATGCGGGGATTTTTAATTGCAAATAGTATGCAGAGGTTATAACAGCAATCCCTTAAAATGCATCGAAGAGGAGAGTGGAGACGAGCTTCTAATAGCCGTGGTATTTGGGTCGATCGTCCCAATTTGCAATAAATGGGTAGCTTTTCGTTATATAAATTTATTTCAGTGTCCAATATTGCTCTAGATAAACAAGATATGAATTTTAAATAGTTGATCCTTTTGCGATATATTCAGCATTTCTGATGGATGTTTTGAGGTAGAATTAACTGAACGAAACTATTAAATCTAGGTTTCTCAGTTTCCGAAAGCAATTGTTTTTATAACGTCGAAATAAATAAAAAAAACGGCTAGTGAAGACGGTTTTTCTTTCACAATTACATACGGTCTTCTTAAACATTTTATAATATGAAATACGCTATTTACAAATATTGTTATGTTTAGTTTCTCGAGAATCAATGGGAAACAACACACACCAACTGATAAAGTATTTATTTGTTATTTGATTTATAATACTTCAAAATAATTCATCAATAATAAAGATCTTAATACTGGAACATAATTAAAAAACGTTATTTAACGGCAAATGATAATTACGTAAAAAATTATGCATAATGTTTATAAATTATCACACAAATTAAAAATCAATGTATTATTTATATCTGACCTTCGTTCAAGGCATCAATTAATTTAAACAATCAACAATTATGGCATTCAAATCGCAAATTATGTTTTAGAGTTACGTATGAGATATTTTAATTTTAGATCCGGTATAATTCGTTCGTATAAAAACCATTTACAAAATAATATAGAAATAATGTCATATCTATTAGAACTATTGATGATAAATTAATGTACAATTTTTATATTTATTTATTTATATGGTGAATTATTATATTAAGAAGAAATTTTTTGTTAAGAAATATGTTGATGGAAGCAAGGAGAAACAGTAATCTGAATTACCAATTAACCTATAATTTATTACCAATTGTAAAGCCCAAAAGAAGATTAATAATATCGAACAATATTTTTTAATAAAAACAAAATATTTTTAACAGGAAGACGAAAAATACAATTACAAAACTAAAGGTACATAGCACGCGGAAAACATATCCACAATAATAATTTATCTAATTACATTAAAATTATCACAATAGGCACATAATTACTGATTTAATAGAACAGGAAAATAAACTATCAAACTAACTTTATGTTGAACTTATATTATTACCATAGTATAAAGAGAACTTATACTATGTTACTACTGTCACTTATCATTCAAAACACTTCAAATAATATAATACATGACTACTATAAAAGCTAGAAACAATCTTACTACATTACTGAAATAAATAAATTATATATTAATGTTTTTTTAATTTCCGATAACTGCGGAATCTTAAGTAATGTCGACACACTCTTAACCACTTAATAATATATCTATTAAGTTTTGTAATAGCCATATATGTATAATCGAAGTGATAATTATTAGACATATGATCATTATGTGGGAAGTTTTATAATTATTTTTATAATTAACTCTTGTGACGCGAGGTTGTAGTTTTAATTATTACTTTCCCGCTAGAATTATTTTTATAGAAATAACAAGGAAAATATAAAACTAACATACCGATTTTGCTACTTATCGTATGCTTTGCTGTCATGTGATAAAAACGTGATACACTTCATAACTATGCCTTAATCAATATCTTCAGAATTCATGATCTTAATTAGAATTCTGATAACAAAGTTTAGTCCTAATGTATGTGTAATGCTAAGTGTTGTATAACAATGTAAAAACTATGTCATTGAAAAATTTTAAACATTTTGTAATGTGTTTACAATTCAGAACTGCTAAATACGTTTTAAAATTATATTGCATAAAATTTCAGGACATGTTTTAGCACCGATCGTTTGTTAAATTTTAATAGATACTTTACTTTTATCTCTAAGTATGTTATATTATAACCTGTATAGTCCGTTTTCTTATGGGAAAAGGTATACATTTTTGAGTAAAGCAATGCCATTTGGTACGAATGTTGTACTCGTCGACCTAAGCCCAAATCGCCCGGTAGCCAGTCATTACTCCCCGGAAGGAGGGAGGGAGGGGGGGTTAAAGAACAGAGCGCCCGGCACTCGGAAAAAAAATTCTAGCGGATTAATTTGGACCTTTGAGTCGAGTTTGGTGTCGTTATCAGGTAACTAGATGATGCCCGATTCATTCCCTATACCAGGTTTTTAGGGTTCCGTAGCAAAATATGTCACAATCCTTAAAATAATAAACTTATAGTAGTGAAAAAATCCAAACAAACCTGTATAGTTTTATATTTTTATATCAAACTTGGTTTATAAAAAAATACTGTCTGAAAGGCCATTTAATGCAGATTATAAAAACACGAACATGTAAAATATATTTTATCATTTTAAATGAGAAAAAAATTATACAAAGTACAGAAACGTTCGACAGCGCAGCGTAGGGGACGGCTAATAGACCCGAAAAACTAGCAATACTAACAAAAAACAAACAGCCAAGTGCGAGTCTGACTCACTCATCGAGTGTTTCGTACTTATTTGTCCCATACCATGTTAACTGGTCTGGTAGGACCTGGATATCTGATACTCACAAACTTTCGTCTTTATAATATTAGTGTGATTTTTCATCATCTTTAAATTATAAATGAGGATAGGTAACATTGTTAAAAATAAAGATATATAATAATAGGACGTTATAGTAGTAATAATAATGACAACCACCTCCACAATTGCATAATTCGGTACATTTGAGCTGGCGTTTAAAACACTTCAATCTGGAACTGCAAGATTTCACGCACCTATATCTTATTAATTCAAAGCTTTTCTTTTCCTTTTATTTCAGATGGGGAAGGAATATTCAGATTTTTTTGTAGGTCCCCAAATATACACAGCCTGTAAAACTGCCCTTAAGGTGTGTTGTTTAAGGGCAGCTTCTGTGGGAGGCAAATTTTCTATTTGCATGGCCTTTTATGTTTAAAATTGTTTGCGACCCTCATTTACTGATCTGAAAAACAAACATGTACTTATAATTCTTATAAAAATATAAGTTCTGGTTAAGAGTATCTTTATAATATCGTGACCGTCCTTACCTATCATGCATTGTAATCACAAACTTTTCAATTTCACTGTCTGCATATTTGTCACTGTAAAGTGCTTCATACCCTCGTGTGGCTTTAGGATATGCCTTCCATGCCTCAAATGCAGTTTATTTGCGTCTTGCATTAAATAGATTAAATATGAGTTTGTGTAACATCTGGGAAAAGAATGGAATAAGGGCAAAACGTGTGTTCTTTGTGGACCTGATACAAGAAAACCATTTCTTGAGTATTATTTGTCAAGAAATTAATTTGGGTACTAATCTGAAACTCTAACATTTATTTATTTAATTAGACTTCTTATAAAAGCAATTTTGAATCGTCATAACATTTTTTTAACATTTATCACCGATTCGGAAAGCAGTATGTATGGAGAAGAACCGGAAAAAAGAAACTCCTTATTTACTCTTTTAAAATCGTGTCAATATTAAGGTACAATTTAATTTTACATCGTTATATGTAACTACTAATAAGACCAATATTTAAACATGAAGCATTGTTACATGCCAGGTATTGATGATTTCGTCCTGTGCCGATGTGTACCCTTAGTTCTTTTAGACCTTAGCTTTGGAACACTCGATATAGTAATAGTAGATAAAATATTGTTAAGAACAGTCGACATATATAGCTAGTACAGAATATCATGTGTTCCAAAGCTAGAAGGTCTAAAATAACTATGGGTATACAATATACATGCATTTGAGGCATAGAAGGCATATACGAATGTCAGACGAAATATGCAGACAGTGAAATTGAAAAGTTTGTGATTATAGGTAAGGACGGTCACGATATTTTAAAAATGTTCTTATCCAGAACTTATATTTTTATAAGTATTATAAGTACATGTTTGTTTTTCAGATCATACCCCGCTGTGACAGTAAATGAGGGTCGCAAACATTTTTATAAACATAAAAGGACATGCAAATAGAAAATTTCTCCTACAGAAGCTGCCCTTAAACAACACACCTTAAGGGCAGTTTTACAGGCTGTGTATATTTGGGGGCCTACAAAAAAATCTGAATATTCCTTCCCCATCTGAAATAAAAAGAAAAGAGAAGCTTTGAATTAAGATATCGGTGCATGAAATCTTGCAGTTCCAGATTGAAGTGTTTTAAACGCCAGCTCAAATGTACCGAATTATGCAATTGTGGAGGTGGTTGTCATTATTATTACTACTATAACGTCCTATTATTATATATCTTTATTTTTAACAATGTTACCTATCTTCATTTATAATTTAAAGATGATTAAAAATCACACTAATATTATAAAGACGAAAGTTTGTGAGTATCAGATATCCAGGTCCTTCCAGACCAATTAACATGGTATGGGAAAAATAAGTACGAAACACTCGATGAGCGAGTCAGAATCGCACTTGGCTGTTTTTTTTTGTTAGTATTGCTTGTTTTTCGGGTCTCTTAGCCGTCCCCTACGCTGCGCTGTCGAACGTTTCTGTACTTTGTATAATTTTTTTTACATTTAAAATAGTAAAATATATGTTACATGTTCATGTTTTTATAATCTGCATTAAATGGCCTTTCAGACAGTATTTTTTATAAACCAAGTTTGATACAAAAATATAAAACTATACAGGTTTGTTTGGATTTTTTCACTACTAAAAGTTTATTATTTTAAGGATTGTGACATATTTTGCTATGGAACCCTAAAAACCTGGTATGGGGAATGAATTGGGCATCATCTAGTTACCTGATAACGACACCAAACTCGACACAAAGGTCCAAATTAATCCGCCAGAATTTTTTTTCTGAGCGTCGGGCGCTCTGTTCTTTAATCCCCCCTCCCTCCCTCCTGCGGGGGAGTAATGACTGGCTACCGGGCGATTTGGGCTTAGGTGGACGAGTACAACATTCGTACCAAATGGCATTGCTTTACTCAAAAATGTATACCTTTCCATACAAGCATGCCCATAAGAAAACGGACTAGTAGGACATTGTACAGTCGGCCAAGAAAGTGGTGTACCACCCTAAGTTTGAATATCGCTTGCAGATTCATAGGTGATAAAGATTAGTTTCGCTTGCAGATCGATCTGACAACTTCTATTGCTGTCTTTATCTGATTATTGATAACGACTATTACTGTTTGTAACGTGACAGCTGTTCTTAGTTTGAACTTGATGGAACCAATGACGTCGTAAAATCAACGGCGGGGGGCTGTAGATTTTGATGACAAAATTGTATCTACAAATTCAGAATTGTAATCAAAAAGTTACATAAAATTGTAAAGGCACAAGGCGAATCCACAAACCTACAATTTCTGTAAACTTGTAATTACAATATCAATAAAAAACAAGCTAAAAATAGATTTATCCTTTTATTAAATTTCTTAGCATATTATCTTTCATAGCATATATAGTAATATTTAGAAGATATTGAAAATTTTAAAAAATTAGAAACGGGTGTAACCGCCGTTGGCCTCTATAACCTCTAAAAGACGAGACCTCATTGAACCAACAAGCCGTGAGCAAATATCGGTTCCCCGCATTTCCTCCCAAATATAATTACAGTGACTAATAAGAGCTTGTTTGGTTCTTTCATTTTGATGCGACCATCGTTGGACCATAAGGCCCCAAAGATTTTCTATCGGGTTGAGGTCTGGCGATCTTGAGGGCCACTGAATTACCCTTACGTCAGTGTGTGAACGAAACCAGGCTCTTACGATCCTCGCATTATGAATTGAACAATTATCTTGAACAAAATCAAATTGTGGCACTTCGTTCTCCGGGTAAACATTACGGACTGTCGGTAGCATTGCATTCTGAAGCACGTCGATATAATTTACAGCCGTCGCTCGAGGAGGTAGAGAACACAATTCTCCTACACCATCCGCACTCATCCAGCCCCAAATATTTACGGAAATTCGACCTGATTCTCTATTTGGGATTACATGATCATCTTTATACCGTGTTGAATTATATCGCCAAAGGTGAAGACGTCCATGCTGACTGGATTTAAACGTTTTTTCATCACAAAACACTGTATTAGACCAATCAAACTCTAAGTGCTCTCTGGCGAAGTTCAGACGAGCAAGTCTGTGAGCATCCGTCAAATATATTTTCTTGGCGTAATGCCTGTGGTGCAACCCCATGTAATGTAGATGATTCCTTATTGTTTGGGCACTCACATCGAACATCTCCGCAAAATGTTTTGTGGGCTTAAAACCATTGATTTCATATTCCCGTCTCATGAATTCTCTATCGTTATTGGAGAGTGCAGGCCGGCGACCACTTCTTCTGTGATCCAACAAACTTCCCTCCTCTCCTTCACGACGAATCCAAAAGCGGACAGAATGCCTCGATATATTCAAATTCCGGGATATCGCACTGATACTGCTTCCCTCATTAAATTGGGCAATTATTTGTGCTCTTTCGGCAATGGTCAAGTTGGCAGGCATTGAGATGATTTTATATGCAGTTGATTGAAAAATAACACGGAAAATATATCGATTTTTTGCATATATTTGACAAAATGTCAATTGTCAATTTTCTTTTTCAAATGGAATTCGGTTGTCTATTTAAATAGTTTTTATTACTTTTGTTTGGAAACATTTCAATTGCTTTGTAGAAACTAATGTCCTTTTCATTTATACTAAAGGTTAAAATGTCATGTACTTATATGTGACATATGACGTATGAATACTAAATACATAGGTTTACGTCATGATAATGTTGTCTCTTTCAGTAATATCTTTTTATAACGAACCTTGTTGTAATTTTCGATGACCGGGAAACTAAATCAAAACTGGTACACCACTTTCTTGGCTGACCGTACATATTATTTAGCCAAAATTTTAGCGCAAAATAAGGCCAAGTATAGACTCTTGAATAAATAAGTTGTGCGATCCATAGGCAGCCCGCTCGCCTCACATACATTAGGTATAGGCTAATTACGTCTCGATTATGATCGCGTCGCGACATTGCATATTTCATGGCGCGCATTGTTCTAGCGCGAGTGTAAGCTAGACATAATGTTGTCGCCTTCGGTAGTAGGCTTTTGTATTGTTTAGAAATTTTGGAGCTCTAATAATGGATATTAATAATTATTGAGTTTAACATGTTTAATTTGAAAGCGTTCTTCTCTATTTTATAGTATGTTATGACGGCATTTTTCAAAAAAGTTCGTTTAAAGTTAATTTGAAATGAAACACCGCAAGATCGCTAATATTCAATAAACATAGATAATATCAAACAACAAAACCAACATCATAATGACCTTAATAGCAAACGAAGCTTAATAATTCTTAGTATTCACACACATTTACACATACATCGGCGCAAGCCTAATTATACATCATTACTAATTGTACAATACAACGACTAAGAAGTATTCGTCTATTAATGACAAAAGCAATTAGGGTGCACGCACACATGCAAGCAGGCCACGTGTTGGATTGCCGCTGCTTAGGTGTGCGGTAAGATGTATTTACCTATGTATGTGTGTTGATTAATGAAATGAATTCTTAAAGGTCGTAAAAAGTATGCAATGATTTGTATGGCGCTTGCTTCGTGACAGTGAATTAATTAGAATGCTGCTAGCGCATGTATTTTTCAGAGATGGCTTTGTAAGAAAATTATCTATCAATACATTTGGGAGTCAAATGATTTGTGAATAAATTGAATGTCGTGATTATTATAGTGTGGTTATTTATTTTTTTATTAAGATATGAATATTTAAAAACTACGACATAAATAAATTATTATTAAATATACGATGTTTTTCTATAATATGAATTTGTTTAGATACCTAATTACGTTGTTTTTTTACATTAATATGCTCTTTATTCAACTTAAAATTCTAACTTAATTTAGTTTTTTTATTATAATTTATGTACTCTTTAAACAATTTGGCTGTATGTCTAATATAATATTAAAGGTTCAAAATATTTAACACAATCTATCCATAAATATTATTTCTTATAAACTCTCATAATTTTGCTTGTCTATACTAAAACTAGGTATCATTAGCAATTGCGGAATATGTGGCAACACCTTAACATTACACAATACCACCTCATACCTGCAAGGGGGTCTAACATTTAGAATATATCCATTAAATCTATCATTAGTACCCCACTGGAACCTGAGCATGCGGTAATAGCCTTTATTACCGACACATAAAAACTTAAGTAGTGTATCTAATGATACCTTACAAATAGATATTTAGCTTGCCGAGAAAGGATGTTTACGAACTAAGCTTATCGTTGAAAATTAAGGTCGAAGCGTCGTGAATGTTGTTATGAATTCGCTTTTCGGAACTAGGTGTTTTATGGGCTTGATAATAATGTATATGACATGTGTTAACATAATTTAGTTAGTCGCATAGAATGTATATTGTATACAGTATACTTAAAACGAATATGTAATTTGTATCATTTTTTTCCTGTATTATTTTGTAAGTTAGTTTGACAAAATATTATTGAATACCAATAGGGTTGGTATTATTTTTATTTAATAACGATGAAATTGTGCTAATGGAACATCATTAAAAATTAAAGACAAACAGGTAGTCTTTAATTTTTAATTTATTGAATAATTTAGGTTAGTTTTAGTTCTTTAAATAATACTTACATAAATATTTATACATCTTTTGTATAACCTTATTATCTGTTTACTAATCTTCTTCGCAAACGTTTTAAAAACTACTCCCCAAAAAATTAAATTAACCATTCAGTTGCACTGTCAATAGTCAGCCTAAACATGAGCGTGTATGGGTGTCTGTATGTTTCTATGCTATGAGCTCTCATTAGTCGAATGCTTAATGGTGCTAAGCATGCGGGCGAGATCGGCTAGTTGCGTTCACTTATTTCATTGTGACACGAGCCTGGAACGGTCTATTCACTATTGTGTTTAATACATTAATGGGATAAGATTAGGATAAAAATGTAATATTGATTTATGAACATAAATTCAAAACTGTACATTTTTACCAACTTTTAAGACAACTCTACAATTGACGATTCATATTATGAATTTCGATAGTAAATCATTAAAGAAGGTTTGCTAAAAAGTGAAAATTTTAAATAAATTTGTACTGTTACTATTTGCTATTTATTTAACGTATCTACGTAACGTTTCACTGATTTTTGATGTAAGTGCCTAAATAACGTCCAACAACAAGATCTAAAACAATAGGTACGATCATATTCTGCGTAGGATAATAAAAACCATCGTTATAGTCACGTTTTTTTCAAATCCTACGTAAAAAAGTTACCTAATAATGACGACATTGTAAGCAAAGTTGCCGATACTTTACACACACATAAACGCCTAATCAACACGCAGGGATTTTTCGTTTCGCAATCAACCGTACGAATTTCCACAGCCACGGGCGGCAATCGGAAAAATATAATTACCAACATAATCCTCGGCAAATTGGATTAAAAATGAAAAAAAAAGTGGAAAGTGTTTTAGGGTGCGTCATTATTTTTTGCCGGGAAAGGGATCGCGAGCTAATCACGACAGATGGATCGTAGTATGTAATAACGCTAATTAATCGATCGACGTGTTTTTTATTCGAGATATTTTGGTGTTCGAGTGTTGTTCGAGATCGAGTTTATGTACACTTGTCGCGCGATTTCTGTGCAAATTAATATTGCGTATTTGCAACGCACGTTTTTGAAACAAATAGGGTTGTTGAGTATGTTTTACGTGGTTATGTTGTAGTTGTCAACTAAAATACACTTTCATCAAATACACATTCTTCATTCTTCATTCAATACCACAATCATCCGTAAATCGAGGTTACAAGGATATGTTTTAATGATTAGCAGAACATGAAAGTCTGCTTACAATTTTCGGTGGTCATAAAACTCTAAAAAACTTTTAGCGATTAAGACGAGTGTACTTTAATCGATATAAATATTCAATGTACTAAATAGACTGCTTTACAAAAGCTTTGAAAGCTCTTATTAAAATTCTTTAGTTTCTGAAAATAACTCTGTATACACCTACATATATAATTAAATGTAAAGAACCTCATTATATCAGAAGATTCTAATATTATTTCCGATTTGTGCCACATACAGCGCGTCGTATATTTTACAAACAATATTACAACCATTCTAGGAACAGGCGCTTTCATTTTTATGAAAAAGCCTATACCTTTGTGTGGCTCAGGTTATTAGGATTTTTTCCATGTCCACGACAAAAGGATTAACTAACAAAATGTACCGCTTAATTTAACAGCAATTCTGGAAATATTTCTAATCAATGGAATAGAATATTTCCAAAAAAAGCAAGAGATAGACAATGGAATCAGACTCGCTGCCTCTACCCTTCTACGTACTATTTACTACGTAGAAGGGTAGAGGTATACCACATATAGGTAGTACTTATTTATTTTTGTTTTTTGTATCGTTGTATTTACTATCTATCTATCTGGTCAGTGTGTAAAAGTTATTGTTTGAGTAAAATGTTTTCACAAGAAAGGAACAAAAACCAGCGGGGAAAATGGATTAAAAATCTCAGAACATAGAACACCAGCTATTTCAATAATGACCAATACAAACAAACATACACAAAATATTTATTGTGAACCACAGAAAAGTACAAATGAGATTAATAATAAGTCAATACAAAGTATTTTCCCGATAAAAATAATTATATTTGTCAATTGTACGCATATAGTTTACAAACAAACGATACGTTCGATGAATTTTGTATTTCGTTGTCTACTGATGACATCACTGTTTCTCAATCCGAAAGCTAACACCTCAGTGCTTAAATTTTTTAAAATACTTACATAGTTTACCAGCTATGAAGCGAAAGACATCGCGAGGGGTGTTCGAATAGAGCCACTTAATTTCACCCTTCTACCCTTCATTATAATCACCCACACAGACACTATCGAGCGTACACACTAGTGATTAGTGTATTTAATTTGAAAATGCTAAGTAGTTCCCTTGTTCTATCGCTGTGTGCGTGCTTTGTGTGTGTGTAATTACTGGGGGTGGGCTAACCCTTCGTATCGTCGGTTCAAATGATTGCGATCGTAATTTTGTGATTACTAATATTTTCATGTTCTAATGTGTGGGTTATATCGATTTTAAAGTAAATGCCGTAATGTACAGTATTATCGCTGGTTATTGTCACGTACGTGAATATGCCCTTTAGTTATCGGGTCTAGTTCAATAAGGTAGAAATACTGTCTTTAAAGTCTCATGTCACGCGGGAAGTAAAGTTCAAATCAGGCAATTAAATGTGAGGTGTAGATATCTACGAAATATTTTCTCGGTAAGCATTTGTAGCTCTTCAGATTAGCTGTTACTTCTACATAAATACATAAAATATTGTCTAAGTATAAAAATCCATAAAAAATAATAACCTCATATTTTATCCTCTACCCTCGTATAAATAAAGTGCATTTGCGGTTTATAATTTACATTCTAAGTGGGTAAATTTAAAGCAACGACATTGTGTGGCGTTCTTAAAGTAACAATTAATTTGTGTGTAAAACTGTAAGAGGAGGACATTAGCGATTCACAACACTTGCAGAGAAGTAATGACTCGTCTGTCCATATAATCATAGAGCGACCATTACTCCGGTCCCATAGGGTGACAAGCGGTTGGCGTCTTGGGGGACAGATAAAAGTGATTAAAAGTAGTGTAAAAAATATTATTTATAGACAAAATATTATACTGTATTTGTATTCAGAAGTAATCGTATTCAAACTCAAACTCAAACTCAAAAGTTTAATTATTCAATTAGACTTCTTCTAGAAGTTCTTTTGAATCGTCATTACATTTTTTTTTAATTTATTCATATTGAATGTAATAATTTTCAGTTTAAAGCAATTTTCTTTTAGTTTCGCCTAATCTACGCGTTTAGAACGCGATCGATTCATTAAAAGTGAACAAATATGAGTTTAATATGCTGACTCAAAACAGCACAACACGAACACAACGTAGTCACAATACACCGGGGGAGGCACTGAACGACATTAATTTCGCGAAATGAAGCTCATTTACATTTAAATAAGGACGCCTTAGCCAGGATAAGTTGTGAAACTAGCGGCCGGGGGCACTCTTTACCCAAGCAAGCTGTATGTCATTAATATAATTCAATTCGAATATAATGTATCGTACGTATAAGAAATGTATTCGGAACTTAATTACTATGCATGGAGACCGCTGGCTTTGACAGTTTCTTAAATGGTATATTACGATTGAATATAAAGCCTGATTGTATTGCCACCCTGTTAAATCTTATTGTGTATTGTAAGAGCTAGTAGTTTTGGTCATAAACCCTTATCTAACTAATGTTGTTTTGATATAAATAATGCGGAGTGGTGTTTGTGCGGTTTCGGAGTCACAGTTACAAATAGTTCGGAAATCACACACGTTGTTATTGAGGTTTTTATATCTGTTTTCTTTTTAGTACAGTAAATTTTTGAATGGTTTCGTTAGAGTAAATTAGATATATTATTATTAAAAAAAACATTATTTAAATGGAAGCATGCGATACAATATTTGTAGGTGCAAATGTTAAATTTTAAACGAAATTATTTAATTAAATTAAAGATATAGCTGTACTCTACAATCTAATCTCAATATTGAACCGAACAAAAATAACTTGCAAAAACACCCCGCAGATTTATAATTCGATCTACTTTATTATTTAATTTCTTAAAGGTCGGTTAAAATAAATACCCTAACAAAAATCATCTCCAAACTTCTCTGGAACTTTTAACAACCGACCAAATTGGACCGCGAAAGAGGATCATCAATAACAAAATTAAAAATTTCCCAATTTGAATTTTAATTGCATACGATTATAACCGAATCACGGGTGCCTAAGCCTTCGTTTTTTTGCGTTAAATAATTCATTCGAACCGCCTCTAACTAGCCGCGTCTGGATCCGACCGGTTTAGGGGTGTAAGTTTAATCCTTATAAATTTCCTTTTTACACAAAGCAATATAAGTAATTAGCATAATTTCGTTGAGTAAATGAAATATGGTAATTAGGGGGGGTTAACCCCTTCTCGGGGAAAAGAAAGGGGGGTAGGGAGGACCCTTCGGGCGCATCCTCATTGATACTCGTCACTCGATGTAGTGATGATTACAATTAAATTATACGCTATTCAAATACCCGTTTTGTTTTGTTTTTGACGCGATGCTTTGCGTCTTGTCCTATATTTTAATAGTGAAATTTTGAATGAAATTACATTTAAATTTGGCATTACGTAAAATTTGCTAAACTCTTTAGGTATATCTAGGTACACTTGCTAGGAATATAATTGTTGTAAATTGTAGTGTGCGAAAAGTAGAATAATACAATTATAGCAACAAGATTGAAGAATAGAGCTTATCGTTAATTCAGATGTTATCGTATCAACAGACGATAAAGAAGCCTTGAGTATTTCTTTTGTTGCAGATGTTTGTTTGTATTGTGGTCTTCACTTACTGAATCGTCCTGTAAGAAATCTAGATAAATCTTATATTTTACTTTGTATGCCTTCGTTAATTAGTGTACATATAAAAGACCTTACTCATGCGTAACCTAGGTACTACCTTTTGAATTTGTAGGAACGATGAACTCTATGACGCCAACACTTCCGATTTTATTTCAAAGCGAAACAATCGAAACGTGTTTATAGATATACAAATATACCGGAAAAAGCCCACTCAATAGAACTCCAATTAAAATTAAGTGCTAATAAAATTCGAAAGGAATCGAACCGACGAACGCTCCACTTCGTGAAATGCCTCCGCGATAAAAGGTCTTCGAAAACACAATACAGAACCCTTGCCTCTATGTTAGAGCGGGACCCTTATATCCAAGACGAAATATGTGTGAAAGAGACAGCTACCAATTGGAATTAATTAATTATAATTAAGTTTTAAGTTGACGCGCCAGTTACGAGTAAGCGTAGACTTTCGTTTAGATTCGCCTGTGTGTGTGATAGTTTGTGTTTGTGTGCAGTATCGATTTAAACTATGGCCAGAGATAATGAGCTAGGGTGGATTGTAATAAGTTTTTGAGGTCGATTGAAACACTAACCGACTAAGGTTGATGTACCATCCACTTATCGGAATTTAGAAAATGAAGAGGCTCGTTTAATTCGGCCGGTTTATCGAGCTTTGTGCTGATACGATTATACGTTATTATTCGGATTAATTTAATTATATTGTGAAACAGTAAATGAAATGTGAGATGAGCTAGGTATAATGTGAAAGGATATTAATATAGAAAATATACCTAATCATTCTCTTATCAGTTGGTTTTATACAATCAAACGTAAATGGTAAATAATAAAAAGGTTATTTTAAGTAACTTAGGTACATTTAAATAATTTAGAAAACAAATTTGTCTTAATCATTTTAAATCAATTGTTTTTTTAACGGTAGATATCTATTTTAAAATCATTTTATTTATAAAATACATTTTAATCTTAAAGATGTTAATTTCTTTATGACAAGAATCATAGAGCAGATTAAGATTTTTCCTTTATGAGAATAACTAGCCTTATTTATTTACTGGCAAGAAAATTTTCCATGCAATTAAAAATATCGTTATAAATTGCTAATGCTAATGCTAACCTTTACATTCAATTATTAGTTAATTTGTTTGCTTCGCGAAAAACTTGAAACATGTTGTGTTAACCTGAATTTTTGGCAGGTTAATTTGATAAGTTTTTGTTTTTTAAAAGAAAAGAAAAGCTTGTATCAACGCGCTTACATGATGTGTGCTTTTTAGCATGTTATTTGTTGTTTACTGTGTTGAGCAAGTAGATCGAGGTCTTGAGTTCTCTTTTTAGCGGATAAGGGTAAAAAAGTAAGTATCGTGTACTTTTTGAAGTTTGGTAAATGATTGCATTTATTTGGTAACATTTTATAATTTTACTTTCGTCACAGAATACATAATAGTAGCTAAACGCTACAGAACGGACACTCTCCGCCTCCCGCCAAAATTAAACTTACCTCACCCCGCGCGATCGTGATTAAAATGGCCATATTTTTCTGCAAGGACGATACGCAACGAAGATTGACAACATTAATCAAATTGACTTAAAGTAATTTTATTATTTTGGATTTGTAATTATCGTTTTTCGTAGAAAATGGTTAGATATTGTGCTGTTTACGGATGTATTTCATCAGAAAAACGCGAATTTTTTTTTTACGCTAGTCACAAATGTGCCAACCATAAAGCATTAACACACACATTTGCAGTCTCTACAGTGTGACTGTCAAAACGATAATTTTGTATGGAGTGTCCGGGGTGTGCTTTCGTTTCATTTGGCTACGTAACCAAGAAATTTGCCAAGAGGTTTAAATAGATGCTCATCTTTCTTATATTCATGGTGAAAGCTCCAAGCTTTTTTTTTATAACTTGAATGTTTGGGTTAGAACGCAGGAAAGATTGGTTATGCTCTCGACTTTATCATTGTATCAAAGATAATATTATTCTATGATTTGTGCAACTAATTTTTATTAGCTGCATTGCATTTTGAAATTTATTTCATTTTGACCGACCTTAATAACCTTTTCTAATACTTTTAAATATGTATAACCAGATCAAACATGATCGCACGCCTAGTTCACGAACCGTATCAAAAGCTCCACATACAAGCAACGTAAAGGTTATCTCGAATTGATATTAAACCTTGCATGTCTCCAGTCCACTTCCTCATCCAAAATCGATAGTTCCCCCCCGGGTGGCCCCCTGTTGTTATAGTGAGGCCGCTCCTAATTCGAGCCCCGCACGTATGGCGATCTTTGTCGTCTGACCCGCAGGTGATATGTGCAGATGCGGTATTGCAAGTGCATTATTATGTGTTTCTTATTACTTATTAGGTTGTGATTTGAATGATTGGCATTGTGTTGCATTAGGTAATCGTTTTCTAAAATGTGTTTCTTGTAGCGATAATTTAGTAAACTTGTTTGTTAAAGAGATGAATTTGTATAATGTATTGTTTTAACTATTTGAGGAGATAAGAGCTTTTATTCAGTGCGTCAATGTTTGAATATGAGTATTTGTCTAATTAGGTCGTCTTAAGTTTTTTATGATGGATACTGAATCAAGTTTATGTAGAGATAAGTGCATCAATAATAGAATTAGCGTCTTATTACGTTCAGGTCGTGGTTTTCAATGATGAAAATGAGAATGCATTTTTAGAAGAATAAAAATATTAAAAAAGTTAAGTAATATTAATATGTATCGCTGTATTGCTCACAGAAGATTATCATCTTCTGTGAGCAATAAATTTATTTCATTAAAAATTTACTATAATCTCGTAATTATTGTTTTGTCTATTTTACGTATTTGATATATAATGTTGTTTATGTTACCTACTAAAAGGAATTATTTATATTTCCAATAATACTTTTTTGTTATTATTCTAATAATTAAAGATAGTACATACCATGAATACGAAGTATTGTGAGAAACAAAAACAAGAAGCGACGATATGTGTAGAATCTACGCCGTAGATGCGGTATTTGTGCATTCAATTCGTCGTTATTTTATGGAATGGAGTGTAAGCTATGTGCAGTTATGTAATTAGTTGTATCTTTAGTAGATCTAAATTTGGTTATCTTATTGATATCTTAGTATTTCCAAAATAATTAAAATATACTAAAACTTTTCACAGTTGTATTAACTGAGTGATATTTTTGATTATTATTAAAGTATTAAAACAACTGCGTTAAATCATCACATTTTTATCCTTCCGAATTATTTAAAAAATGAAGAAAACTAAACTATAATAGAATATTCGTAAAATAATCAGCAATAAATACCCGTATAGTTTCAAAAGCTTTTAAATGCGACCCTTTAAAAATAGATAAACGAAGCATTTGCAAAATTTAGCATCAATATGCTAAATAGAGCGGAATCTACAAATTCGTTGCGACGACATGAAAAATCGTGTTATTTAAAAAAGGACTGAAGTTTTAACGTGAAGAGGCCGAAATTATTCCGAATAAAGAGAAGCCGCAGAGCGTGTAAGTATAAAAAGTGCAAGTGGCATCTAACTTTGGCGCGAAGCTAAAAAGATAAGCTTCGAGAGGAATTGTAAAGGACCCGGGACGTATCGTAGTGCGGCCGATTTAACGTTCTTTATTTTGTAAATATCTTGTTGAAATTCTCTTTATAGGTACTCAAATTTAAGCTCCTATAATAGGGTTTATTCAGGTTTTCATTCTTGGTAGGACAGTTGTTTTATTGTGTTCTGGTATTTTTGATTGAATTACTTTTATGAAGTTTCAGCTGACCAATTTTTGAATATTATAAAATGATGAGACTGAGAGATTGAATTGTATGCAAATTTTCCTATTTTTAAACTTTATGGCTTTTCAAAATTAAATCTTTACTTTCCTACGATATGTTTTCTTAAAAGCTCAGTTAAATAATGTTATGATTAACGTACCTATACGTACGTATATTTATTTTAAATATTATGCCTATTATAACAAACTAAAGTGTAACCCAGAGAAAGCATGGCATAGTTTTATTCAACCTTGAAATAATGCGACTCCCTCAGTATCGCGGCTGACAATATTTGCCCGCGCGACCACAGACTGCATAGCTAGGGCTGGTACTCGGTATAGAGCTTCTATGTACAAAAGTAATTTAAATAATGATGGAGAAAATGTTTTTGAAAGTACTATTAGGCAGAAAAGAAGTTTATTTCAAACCAGTTACTGTTGATATGAACATTTAAAATTTCAAATGCATCAACTCTATAACCAGTTATAAATTTGAATTGCGATGATGTTGATATGAATTGTAACTGTTAAAATGTAACATGAAATAGTTACTAGAAAAAAGTTATTCCATGCATATATGCACTAAATTAGGGATGCGCCGAATACCGAATACATATTCGGTATTCGGCATATTCGGCATCTTTTTCACTATTCGTATTCGGCCGAATTATTCGGTTTAGGTGCCGAATATATTCTGTATGAGTATTTCTACTTTCTTGGCTATAGAACTAAATAAATAACTTCATATTATGAATGATTTATGTCATTCATAATATGAATTCATTATACACAAGTCAAAGAAATCCTATGAAGAATGTGTTGAACCTAAGGTACCTATATAAATACTAGCGGTCCGCCCCGGCTTCGCCCGTGGTACATATTTCGCAATAAAAGGTAGCCTATGTTGTTTCTCAGGGTCTAAAGATTATCTGTGCCAAATTTCATCAAAATCGGTCTAGTAGTTTATGAGCCTATTCATTACAATCAAACAAACAAACAAACAAAGTTTTCCTCTTTATAATATTAGTGTAGAAAACAATCATTACATTTCAAATCAACGTTTATTTTGTAAATTTACATCAAAATAATTTAATCATGTTTATTATTAGCACTTAGTCAGTATTTAATATTTATTATACTTTAAATCCTGAAGTCTGAAGACAATGCTTTTAGTCCCAATAGAAAATGACATTACGTCCGCTCATATTGCCAACACTAACTTAGTAAAAATATAAAACTTTTAAACAATATAAAAATTTTAAAATTATTTTGTTTTAATTTGTAACGTATTCGTGCGATGTTTCAACACAACTGAGACGGCACGGAGTGCGCGGGCGATATACGCGGGTGGCGGGCGGTGAGGTAAGGCTCGCTCGCCACCGAGCCAGCAGCTACTTGCGACCCGTTAGAACCGGCGGTTTACGCATCAAAACACGTCAAAACATTGAACCGAATAATTCGGCCGAATATTCGGTTCGGTAAGGTTTTAACCGAATAGTATTCGGTATTCGGTTATTCGGTGAAACCACTATTCGGCGCATCTCTACACTAAATATTCACAATAATAAAAACAGCTCGGTTCATAATAGCAGCATAAACACATAACATTTCTACCATAAATATTTCCCAATTAATCGAAGCTAAAAACCTCATAAAACCTAATAACATCTATAAAGAACAATTACTCATAAGCTCTTGTTATCAAATTAGCGATACCTAAAATAGTTAACAAAAGTAATAAAACCGTTAACTCTATAAATTTTACAAGCGGCAACCCTAGAAGAGGCAATGAAAAGTCGGTTAAGCTAATGTTATCGAGGAATAAAAATGTATAATAAAATACAAACACGCCGCGTGAGGAAACAATTTGCCGCAGGAGACTGGAAGATTTCGTGCCGACAAATTGAATACGAGCAAAAAACAAACTTAGACCGCTTTAATACGTTTTAGAATGAAGTGACGGTGTTGCGCAGAAAATTCCTTAAATTCTCTACGAGTTATCAAACGAATTTCAACTTTACTGCCGGTCGTGTAAAGTCTATTTCTGAGCAAACCACTGTGTCGACAATTCAGGAAGAAAATAGAGTTTTCCGGCTCGTCGGGGCGTCGTGACATTTGTGTTAAGCGGGGCTGTGGGAGACCCGCCATTCATAAAAAACTATACGATTTAAAGCTTGTTGACTAGACAATATAACTTGCCTTTATTTGAGACAAATTTGATATGATCGTATTTAAATAATAACTCTACATTTGAATATCTAAACTTTATTAATATACAAATATTAGTTCTACGTGAACAATAGACGAAGCAATAGTTGGAATAGTTGGTGAAACAAGCATGTATGTAGTTCGAAATCGGTCGCCTTTTTCTAATCCGGCAAGGACGCGCTCACGATGGCACCTGTTGCGCGAGGTCACGTGACTTTTTTGCTCCAAGGACGCGCGCCTCCTTCGCTCATTCATGGGCGGGATCCCCCCGCTCCTTACGGGGGTTAGAGATTTTTTGCTCCCCTACGTGTACCCGAGGGCTTTCACCTACGTACGGTTTCGAGGTCACGGCGGGATATTGCGAGGTTTTGCTCGTCGTTTTGGCGTGCCTCAACTTTGTTTAGGAGTTCCCTCTTACTGGGCTAGCAGTGATTGCTTCGGGCCATTGACACGTAGCCTTCACACGTATTTTGTCAAGTTAAATGTTGTCTCGGGAAGAAATAAGACTTTATCGACTGTTTTATTGAGTCAGAGAAGTGTTGGGTCGAGGAAATCGTATTTTTCTGCTCTTGTGATAACTTATCTCATAGAACAACATGTATGAAGATTTTCACTGTGGAAGGAATACTTTTTATATATATTCGTTCCAAACATTTGTCCTCATTTTTATATCACCTTATTTTTATGGCCTTTTTAAGGCACTATACTTATGCCAAACATACCTTTTCAAACTACACCATTAAACTATGCATGAATATCATAAACAAAACAAAACCCACCATCGCTGTTTGTCATTAAACGATTCTTATTTTGTATACATTAACCGTTATTATAGACTTAACCGGATTCTAATTAAACCCTGTCCCTGATAGTGCACCGTGGAGCTGTAGACTGCGTAATTTACATTAATCCAATAATTGCATGGAGGTTTCCTAGTTAGAAATTCAAATGAGATGATGTACAGTGGGGGGTGGTCTTGGGAAGGGGGCAGTCGAGGAAACGTTGCGGCTAACATGGCCCGATTATCTGATTCGTACACGCTCCTGCGTACCAAGATCTTTGGTGACGAAAAATATCGGTGTTTGACTGTTTTTGTATTCGAAAACTGTGCTTAAAGATTTGTATGTGGTTTATGTAGCATGTTATGTTTTGTTATTTTAATAAATGTGTTGGATAGTTTTTATATAAGAAAACAGTAGATATATGAAATTGTATGTGAAATTTTAATTTATGTAGTCCAGTAAAGTTGTTTATTTTGTGTTTGTTATGTTTTGTTATTTATCCTGGACAATTTAAATTCTCATACTTAATCTTTCATGAAACGCCTAATTTGAATAAAAAATGATTTAACTTACTATTTTTCCCCTTGTATAAAATACCAAGAAATTCAGTTCTAATGTAGAAATGCACATTGTACATAGCATAATATTATAATATGATAATAATAAGATATATCTTAATAGTATAAGATCTGTGAAAATACGATATTATTTCGTATGTTCTCAGAAGCAACACACGGCACGACCTACGTATCTCTATACCTTATTCAAAACCTACGGATCACAGAATGCAGCCTTCCTGAAATTGCATTTCTATAGTGTTAAAACAATGTCTTGGAGTTAAACGGCTATGATGACCTGTTAGAATAACGAATTTAAAAAAAGGTTACGGTTAACACAATATAATGTTGAGTATAACATAATTATACCTACCATGAAAATACCTATTAATCATAATTCCTAAAACATTTTTTATTTTTATAATGTGTAGTTCTATTCTGGTAATTTAACAGTATTTGTTGATAGGCAAATGAAAACTTCCTTAACGTTTTAAACATCAACCGATTTATAATTCAGGGACATAACATTATGCTGATGACACCTTCAACGTTGAAACTATTCCAGTGCACGGCAATCTCCACAAAATCTTCTATTTGGCTCGAACAAAATTGTCAAAGCTAATCGTATCGCTATTAAAATGTATGGAGAGGTACGGGGTACCCAGTGATTGACCGTCTAACCGAAACTCAAGGAACGGGGGGAATGAGCGGGCGGCGTCAACGCCTTAGTAATTTCCGAAATCGCTTGTCGACAATCAGAATAGTGCTGCGCTAGCTACGACTCGAATCCGAATAATTAGATCTCGATCTGCATCTAATTGTGACGATAGTAATTTGTTTCACTTGAGCCAATGCCGTTTTGTTGAGACTCCCCCGCTCAAGGTAAATCTGTTAATGAAATTAAAAGTTGTTGGAAAGTTTGCTTTTAGTTTCGAGCTAAATGTTTAATGTTTTTATAAAATTCGACGTTTCGATTCGTTGTTTACCAGAAATGTGGACGGTTTATGTTAAGGGAATTTACGGTTTATCCCATTGACCACCGAGCGGCCCGATCGGGCCACGACACAATAGATTTTCTATTGTGTCTGTGATTCCGGGGGCTGAGGCATTATAATAGTGATGAAACAATATTTATATTGCTTTCTTATTATTATATTATTAGCTAATATAAAATAATCGGAACAATCTAAACAGGAGTGCAGAGCGTCGACACCAGGCCAATCAGAAATATAATTAGATTGAGGCCGACGCCTAATTGTGATAGTCTCAAGTTGCTTGCCCCTAGATGAGAGCTCAACTGGGCGCATTGGTAAATCAATAGCTGACCTAACGTTCTATTCGAAGGATATGCTTTAATATATTAGTGCTATATTAATTAAATTGTTTAATAGTATGTTTATTTATAAACTAGCTTGTAGGTGTATGTTGTGCTTTTTCATTTTTATGGAATAGTTATGGCACATTATTGACGCCATCAAAGAATCTGATTCGTTCAATCATTTTAATGGTTTTAAAAAGGAACATTAAATATGATTGGCAATAACGGGGAACCGATAAGTGTTCTTTCAGCCGCTAATCACCCCATGAATTCCACGGAACCTACGGACAGTCCGTCATAATTTCCAACTTCAAAAGTAATACCATCAACTCGGTGTTAACTTAATTTGAGTCACTTTAACAAGTCCAATTAAAGGAATTTGTGTTTCTCTTATCTTCAATATAACATTGAGCATAATTTCAAATTATATTTCAAACTTTCCGATAATGAAGGGTGGGTGGGAGAGGGTTGGGGCGGGTTGCGGGGAGCGGCACTTCGCTTATTTCATTAGTTACATAAATTCTCCTATTGAGGATGGCTGGTAGAAAGGGGACGGTTTACCCTTATTACGAGAGTCTCCTTATCAATACAATTATTAATATAATAATATTATTATTGTAATAATTTCAGAGCGAAGTGGAAAGAGGAGTCGTAGCTTAACTTTGCCAGCAATAAAGGGTGGTGAGAGATAATGGAATGGAAAACAGTTTGAAGTTTTATTGGAAAATTGGTGCCGACTAATTGGTAGCATTATCGATCTATTGGCGACTCAAGTAGCGGACGAGTAAATAGCTTTTTTAATTAAATAAGTTGGATATTTTGTAACAAGACGAGAAGGTCAAATTATATTCGATTCGACTTTCGTCTGTAATTTTATTTCATGTTAATTGCGAAGACTTTTTCATCGACAATACTTTAAATAATTTTAATTGACGAGTTATAAAACGAGGAATTAATGTTTGAAGATTTGCGTTCAAATCAAACAATGGATGTGAGATTAGCAATTCAAATATTGATATATAATGATATAGAATACGTAATAATATCGGCCTAAACTAATGAAGCCTCACATATAGAAATTGAAACTAGGTTGAAGGTAATCCCGACCCCGGAGATCCATAAGTATAGCCATAATTCCTAAGGGCCACGTCTCATTATAACACTAATACAAGACTCATCCCGAAGTTACGGTGAATACATTAAAGGGTTCAATCCTTACTGATGAGACATCGGTCGGGTGGGGTGCCTCCCACCCGGGCGGGGTCGCTCCGGGCACTGGCCTGGCTAGGGGGAAATAAGGCAGGCATTATAGGAGATAGCGTTCATTTACATTGTCCAATAACTCCAAGTAGTGTCCGAGCGAATATTAGTTTATGGCATGCGCTGCTTCTCGCCCCACTCGCACATATATAATATCTGTCCCGAAATACTACATTTTACTCTACGACTTAACGCAAATCTTACCTATTTTTCAAGAAGGGTGGAATAATTTGAACTTACTAATTAATTCGATTTGGGTTTAATTAACGGCCTGCCAATTTTAATACCTACAGGGAAAAAACTGCGCTTCAAACGGTACGGTTGACAAAAAAAGCTTTTTGAAAAAATAAAGCATTTAAAGTTTGCGAGTTTGTTTTTGAGTTTTGAAGTGCATAATAAGACAGAGTAGTGTACGCAGTGACGGAAATATACGACGTTAGTATCGGAGAGTGGCATGCAGGGGACGTGCTTGCCCGTTGCATGGGTAGGGTTGGCAAAACAGATTAATTCGGATTAACCATATTATAGTATGGCTAACATGTCTTCATTTTAAATGAATTTAGATGTCTATTCTGATTTATTACGCTATGGGATTATACGTTTACTATGCATAGTTTCATTTAATAGAATCTTCATTGTTTTAATGAACACTATCACCGAGCATTCGTATGTTTATTATATGTATTGGAATCTAAACAAACTGTTCTAAATACATTGAGGAGTTTAATTAATAAATATCTATAGAAAAATGTCGAATCGGAATTCGATCCGCGTTTTTCGTTTCGCTACAGTGTCTCTCATATTCTTTAAAATGAACATTTTTTTCTAAAACTATTTCCCTTCATTATTGGATACTTCATTCTTTACAATGTAGTAGTAGTAATTGTAACAATCTGGTTATTAGATTCATCAAATGAGACACAAAATTAGCTGTAAGTTGCAAAAGGCAAACTTTTATCATCGCCGGCAACCCTGATAAAGGCAAACGTAAACACTATCAAGATATACAACAGTCTTCAGTTGTACAAAGGCTAGGCTTTATTCTTCAGTGTGAGCACTATCCTAATTATTAAGGCCGGCAGCAAGACTCGGAAATCCATTGTTTGGGAAAGGTAATATTATTACTAGGAATACTCAGATTATTCCCCTAAAGACCGAACATCGAATATATATATTCCAAGATAGGATTTATACACCGCTTGGTAAACCATGTTACGATTTAAATTGACTATGTCCTAGTATATGTATATTCTTAGTATTCATATTGGTAAGGTAAATTGTTAAGACAAAATACCGAATTATTTCACTACCAATAAAATAGCTTGGACAAAGTAACTACGTATTACATTTGTTATTATTTATATAGCGTTTTCTAGCATTTATATGATTAAGAGTCGATAAAACAAACATTAAAAAGGTCTTATAAAAACCAATACTTTAAAAATATGTTTGTTGGTAAGTAATTCTAAAGATTATGTAACATAAATCTGTCTCAGACACAACAAGAACATACAATTACAGCAGACAAATTAATAAGGCTAATTATGTAAAATAACTGAGATTGCTCGAACAATAATTATGCCATTATGCAGTTATCTTATTATTTTACATGCCTGGTTCCATTTATAAGAAATCTGTTCGTAATAATTATTGTAAAATAGATAAGTAATAAGATAGTAATTATTTCGATTGTTTATCTTGCGTTCAAGAAATATAAAAATGCCTCGTTCATAAGAAATAGACTGCACATTCATGTTTTTATAAATAAACAAACACAGCAAACAATTTTTTATGAATGGTTAATTCCTTGTTAAACGCAAAGTTGTTAGAACAAAAACAAGTCAACGTATTTAAATAACAGCATAAAACACATATCACAAGAATATATTTTAGTCAATGATTTTTTTATTGCTCAATGTTTTTTAAGCTTTATAAGTACTTAATACGATCTGATATCTATCGTGTTTCCCTCGTAGCTCTATATTCCTCTCCCAGCTTGCGATACGCTCCTAGGACAACAATTAGCGTTCTAGATTATAACAAAACGTCATAAATATAACTTAGGATGTCCTCTAAGCATAAATTCATACGTGGCCACACGCACGCATCGTACCGTCAAATAAACTGGCAGTTTAATCAAAGCCATTAGACGAGTGAGCCAAACACCGCCGACCAGCCCACTTTGAGCCGTGAAAATTACCTCAATACTCTCTCCGTGTTTATATTTAACGATGTTAGTGCAACCTAGGGAGCTCTATCTAAACTGGTGGGTGGCTGTAGCTTATGCCTTTAACGCCTTGCTGGATGTTGACCAACGCCAGGAGGCGGGAGGCCATGCGTTCTTAATAAAGATGGCGGAAACAACATGGCCGTTTTGGCGCGAAATTTGGATAGCAACTAATGAGTACATGTTCTAGGTCGTCTTGGAAGCTTTGTCCAGTCTTCGACCTATATTCCGTTAATTGAGGGATGTAGGTATCTACGGACTTTAACCTGTTAACCCTTTTGTACGTATTGAATAACATTGAACAAATATAGGATAGAATAAAACATTACCTTCTCTAGAAATTAATAAGAAGTGGTACCTACCTATAATGGAATTTTAAAGATACTTATCAACAACGACAATTATAAGAAACATCTAGACTTTTAAGATCATTAGAAACTTCTTCAAAATCCTTCCACGATCCATCACAAATTGGAGTGTACTTTTGTACACTATTAGTATGCAAGCTGGACATACAGAGGTCATTCCAAACAGTAACTAACTACCCGTCTTGTTCGTTGAAACCACGACAGCATTTATCAAGCCAGACATCGAATACATTAGACTGGCCGATACAGGCTGTAATGAGAACCCAACCTCCCTTAAATTATTCACGAGAATAATCTTATTACATTTACATATTAATCAACGGATTTTAATTATCCCCCACCCCCTTCCTTCATTTTCTCGCGTCGATTGAAGATGCGACAGTTATATTTATTAATAGTTTGGGATGAATTTGATAAATTATTTATGTTATATGGTACAACATAATATTACGTTTTAGCTATTTTGTTAATAGGTACGCTAATATTATAAAAAAAAATGATAATATTATTAATCGCATTATTGTTTTTTTTTAATAAATTTTATCTTACTTATACATATACTGTATATTTTGAGTTGAAAACTTTAATAAGACTTAATTTAATTATTTTTATATGTGTAAAGACTTGTCGTAAAGAAAGTAAAGCGTAGCACTGTGGCGTAGCATCATTTTAGACTCTATCTTGTGCGCTACATTGCTCAAATTGGATTGACAAAGATAAAATAACGTACAAAGGGTTATGTATTCAAATAATTTATATTAACTGGTGCACATTTCTAAGAAAATAACGTAATTTTTTCTTTAAAACAAAAACACACAACTAATATATTTCGTTATAAGTTAGAAACATATTATAATTCTTTACTGGATAATTCGTTTATGTATAAAATTATGAATAAATCTTAAACAAAATATAAAAATACAATCTTCTAGTTTAAATTATTAAAAGCTAATAATACAATTTTAATAGCCAGCTACTTACGCGTTAATATTCCTCTAATAATTTCGACGATAACTCACCTGAAACAAAAGTTATTTATTTTAGTTTTATTACAAAATAAAAATGCAAATTTGGTACTTATAATTAACATTAATTATATAAATAACGTTTCTTACACAACTAAAATACAAAACAATAACTGTTAAAAGCAATATAATATTATGTTCTAATAAAAAAATAGATAGATTTAAACCTTAGTAAATCCACTACAACCTTTATCTTTCTATACCTAATAATATTGTAAATTCACAGCTTAAATGTAATAATTATGCCAAGTTTAAGATTTATTGTGATATATACAGGGTGTCCCACTGTTGGTATACTAAGCTCAAAGGAGGTTATAGTTTTGCATACGCTGAGTACTTAAAAAATACCTATAAAATTCCAGACGCATTTTTTTTCAAATAGATGAATTCTTAAAACTCTATAATATGTACACCCATAACAAGCAACCCGCCCAGCATTGCCACCAGCACGTGAGCTATCGTTTAAGATTGTTTTCATAGACAAAATGCTCACATTAGAGAAGCGGTATATGCCGGCTACGCAAAGCTAGAGAAGAAAACATGAATTTTCAGGAAAAAATTAGCAAAAAATTTTTGACGTAATTTTGTTGTTTAAGTATTTTTTCATGATCAGTGTATGCAAAACTACAAGTCCCTTCGCGCTTAGTATAGCAATAGTGGGACACCCTGTATATCTTTATTGGTTTATTAAAACAGAAAGCAGACAATTATTAACTGAGCTATTAAATTGACAAAAATAGGACATATTAATTAGGTAATCAACAACATCAATTGTAATATAATAAGTGTAGGTACTTATGGTGCATAAAAATCTTATAAATTTTATCAGCATTTTTACAATATATGTATATTTTTCTATTAAAACTTTTTTGTAAGTACGAACTCGATTATAAAAAAAAATCGATTTATTTATCTGTTGCATTATCACAATCGATTTTAATCAATTATTTAAGCCCAACACATATCAGTTCAGCAATAACCATCAACAATATCAATTCAACGTAACCTTAAAGATAATAAAATTAAAAAGATAAACGCGTTTTATCATCAAACTCATTTGGGTGCAAACTGCGAGTTTTAAGTTCAAAAGCGGTGGGCGGGTGCATGCGTCTGAATTACGGCTACTAAAGGAGCCAGAGGCGGTTATAACAATTTTATATTCGATTAATTAATGATTTTTCTATATACCTGGTATACTACCTACCTATACTACCTCATTTTTAATCGATTACTGCCAAAGCCGTTAAGGTATCTCAAGGTATGTGACAGCAATTTGTACTAACTTCATTTGAAACACACAATTAATTATTACACTTGAAGAATTAAATTAATGCCAACAAGAAGTAGTTTCACAATGAAAGTTGTTTACCCATAAGCAGTTTAATCGCATTGTAATAATATCATTTCAATGTAAAAAAAAATATAATTTATTCCACGTAATTAAAAATCCATTTTACACTTACCGAAGCCGCGATTGTATCGAAACGAAATTTTTAAACCGCAATAAGCTATTGAAATTTTTAATTGTGTTTACAGTCTCGCACTTTTCCCTATGGATTAATTTCAAATCGTACGTGTCGAGGCCCTTGTACAGAAGATAAATCATGTTACGAATCAACAAAATTATATCTTAGGGGAATAAGAATCGAATCGAATCTTCACCAGCACTTTAATAAGCATAAAGATGAACGCATCTCGATATTAATTAATAAAATTGCATAAGTACAGGTAGTCAAATGGAACGATCACTCCGTTGATTGGCTCCACTTATTTAGTTTATTAAGCTCTGTTTACTTTTTCTTGTTAATCATTAATCTTTTGAAACTCGGGTAATGAAGCTGGATTTCTCGAGTTTAATTTTAGCCTTTCAAAACTGTAATTATATTCGGTGTCGTAAATAATATGATTTTTAGCGTGTTTTATTTAATGTTAACAGGTTTTATTGCATGCTTGTGTAGTTAGCTGTGTATTTTCTTTGTTTGTATATTATTATTATAAAATTGTTAAAGCTATGGATCACTTCAGAGCTCGACATTTTTATTTCCTTGTAAAACAAGAAATAATGATTCAAATTGCATTTAAACTTTAAAGTTAATATATTTTTAACAGTGCCAGTTTTTAAGTATAAAATAATTTTCATATAATTCCTACCTGATGATAACCTTTTTTCCAGTCTATGGACCTCCAATTTACTCGAAATATTTTATTATTAGACATTCTCTACCGTCTCAAAATCTCGTTAAATTAAACATTATACATGACTGTTCGTCTCTTCCAGTATTTAAGGTTAGTACTAAAATAATTATCCTTTACACAACCGGCCGACATTTAGCATTGAATGATTAGTGATAAATTATAGCTTACTCTTAATTAACTAGGAACCAGTTATAGTACAAGTGCTCATGAAATTAGTTCAATAGAAACTTAAAGACCCGTTTGTAGCGTAAGCGTTTAAGATATTGTTTCATTCTATTTTCAACTCTATAATGATTTCATAATTTAATGTATTTGTCCATTTAGTTAGTAAGGCGATTTAATGTGAAAATTAAATATTTTAATGCAATTATTTGAATGCTATAAATTTAGCTTAGCTAGTACGTCGACTGTTACTTATGAAATGTATAAATAGTTTTATAATACTATATTCATAAGCTTTGCATGTTATGTTTCTTATTAGGTTATGTTATTGGATACATTTACCGTGATACGTTCTTAAATTAACCTTTTTTATACAGCATCTATGAGTATTAATAATTGTGCAGATATACAAGATCACATAAATTAAGAAAATTATAAGAACGTGCGGTGCACAATAAATGGGCATAATTCATTAACGGTTGGACGTTTTTTGTTAGTTAATTTCGAGTCCAAAAAAGCATACGAAACGGTAAAAACAGGTCTTAAATAAAAGAAATAATCGCTTGCAATATCTCATTACAGTGAACAAGTCGAAAAAAGGAAAGTATTGAAAAAGTTAATTAAATAAAAAGCGAATATCGCGACACCGAGGCGCGGGCGCACGCGATCGAACCTTGCATATTGATTAGATTCGATTCAATTGTGCGATATATTCGAAAATATTTTAATATTAATAATTTCTCCGAGACGTTTGAGCGGTGTATATATCTGTTGTACATGCAAATCTTTAATAGAAACTTGTGCATCGATAAACTGATGAATGATGAATTATATACCTAGATACTTTTTATAATATATTCGCCCCGTTAGTGTATTTTTTGTATTTCAAAGTTTCATGCTGTATTATCTCAATTCCAGATAAGATAGACAACGAATAAAAATTCACTAAAATCGATTCAGCCGTTAATATATAAATAATGTAACTGACACGACTTTTTTATGTGGAGTTTAAATATTATCTACGTATACCTAATATAATATTTCAAGCTCCAACGTCTTTACAAAGATAAATGAGTGATTTTGTCTGTTAGACCTTAATACAATGAGTCAATAAAAGGGTATGTGACATTAAAATCTTAATTTAACAGTTCCTGTTCAAATCGAATGCATTAATATTTGTAAGGACGTTAATTTAGCAGAGTTTTTAATATCATACAAGCATATTATACACTAGCTTCCGCCCGCGGCTTCGCCTGCGTTTTCAAAGAAAAACCCGCATAGTTCCCGTTCCCGTGGGATTTCCGGGATGAAACCTATCCTATGTCCAAGTTACCCTCTATACGTGTGCTAAATTTCATTGTAATCGGTTCAGTAGTATTTGCGTGAAAGAGTAACAAACACACACACACATCCTCACAAACTTTCGCATTTATAATATTAGTAGGATGTTAGACTATAAATTTGCAAGGTCTCGATAAAAAACATCTAATTTGAATTTATGACTATTTATTATGGTACATAAGCAAGTTAATTACCTGTATTAAATATACAATATTAAATCCAAGTGTTATTTTTTGTATACATTTTCAAACATAATTTGTTGAATAATGAACATAGATAATGCTTTGTCGCATTTTTGTACAAAAAACATGGGTTTAAAAGGAAAAGGACGGATATTTTCTTTGACTATAAATTCATTACAAATTTAATACACAACTAGTTAGGATATTGCTTTTAATTAATAAAGCTGTTATATTATTTAACTCGAAAGATGTACCTATACTTTAATGTTTAGCTAGGCTCTATCTACTTCTGAGAATTAATGTTAGACGATTAGGTAACATAATTATTAATTTGTATGCATGATAAATTAATATATTATATTTAGATACTTTTAATATTAACTTGAACATCACTTTTTTTTTTTTATATATAAGAGGAGGCAACAGAGCAGACGCGTCACCTGATGTTAAGTGTACTGATTATCACTTATTGATATTAAGCAATTTTTTTTTAGTTTTTATTCTTCATAAATTCATAAAATTAAGCATTGGGTAGGTAGGTACTTTCTTCGATTTCAAATTAACATTTTAATCTATTTGAATTATATTTTATTATTAAAAATGACTTAAATAAAATAGGTAGGAGGTAATAGATAATATTATGGCACCTATTGAAAACCACTTTGAAAAATCAAAGTTGTCAAATATTTAGTAGCAAATAACAAAATAAAAGTCCATCAGTAAATCAGAAAAAAGTGTGTTAAATATTTTTACTCCTAATTACTTTCCTCAATAAAGCATATCACAAATTATGACATCACGAACTGGTGTACCGACTTCATTAAATGTTATGTTGCAAAATCTTTGGATATATTTAATCTCATTTAGTGACAGGAAACCTCGAACCGATTATAGTCAAGGAGCGTGGGACGACAATGCTATTTAATTGTAAACTTTAAACTGATAGCAATAGAAGCGATATTTTGTTAAGGTTATTTCGATAAGTAAGCGAAAGCGATGTTTAAATGTTAGATACATTTTAAACAAGTATATAATCGCGTCGTTTATCGAGAACTATTTATCATAAAAGTAATGCGTTCGTTTAATCTAAGGATACA
The DNA here is from genome assembly GCA_029959065.1 of Colias behrii. Classification (NCBI taxonomy): domain Eukaryota; kingdom Metazoa; phylum Arthropoda; class Insecta; order Lepidoptera; family Pieridae; genus Colias; species Colias behrii. The sequence continues at coordinate 7,051,940 of JARWMC010000013.1, forward strand.
TTAGCGGACTAATTTTTTAAACACTTAATGACTTGTAATATAAATGTATCGTAATGCGAATATATTTATTGTCAATTGGAATATCTTATCATGTTTATTTTATCTTTCCATAGCATACCTACATTTCATAACGTAATACACATATATAACTATATTTACAAACACATCCCCATTTTAATATTATTTAACATCATTTAAATATCTTTTACTAGTAGCTACATTTCCCAAATATAATCGATAAATTTGTAGTTACACTATTTTAGAGCACTAAAAGGTACTTTCACATTACAATTGCGGAAAATATCATAACTTCTAATTTAGCCGAGTTTCCGGGCAGTCTCCTGGCCTAGCTACGGTAACAATCTTACTATAATTGCAGCCAACATAAATTATGGCGGACTTATTACAAACCGCTCCCGTTTCAATACACGCCGCTAGCTGCTATTCTGGACATTTAATGGAGCTCAATTGAGATAATCATTCATATTTCACCTTATAATAAGATGGACATAATATGTATATACAGTTATTTATATGATAGATATAAGGCTTTATTTTTAAGACTGTTTCCTAAATTTTTAGTAAATTTTAGGGAATAAAATATTTACGTTTTTTAACTAACACGTTTTTTTTCCTTTTTTTTACGTAAAATCTAAACTTAGTATATAAGCGTAATAGGTTGCTTTGATCAAATACTATTTGAAGGATCTAAAGACATTATTCCCTACCAAGAAACATATTATTTACGGTTTAAGACATTTATTTCTCAAAAAGATTGAATTAATCAATTTATTATAATCTGTACTTTCAACGCATAAATATTCTTCGTCCAGAATAGTTCGCAAATTATTCAATAGCTGATTAACATAAAATTAACTATAATAAATCATAGCGGTACCAATTAAGCTAGCCCGATACAGCTTAGGAACGCGGAAAAATTATATTAAGTAGCCAATTATGTACATACTTGTATGAGGCCTTATCGTGTAATCGGCCATTTTGCAACTGGTTTATGCTTTAAGCTATATAATGCTTCATTAGTGTTTAAGTGCAAAGCAAAAAGTCAAAGCTATTTAAATAATTTATAGATAACTCGCTAATGTCGTGGAAACTAGTCCATTTGTTTTTAATAAAACCAAATAATCAATTGATTGATTATTTTAGGATGTATCATAAATTTGAAAAAGCATCAGCAGTTTGTAATTATGGTCTTCGGATGTTAACAACTTAAAAGTAATAACAGTAAGATTGACATCTTATTTAGAATATTACTTTTGACATTACCATAGACATGATACTGAACTAAAAGTTTCCACAGTTTTTTACTCAAACAACGCTATCATATATCTTGAACCCAATCTATTTTGCGACGCTATAAAAATGATAGTGAGTCCATGTAACCCTATCCCTCTAATGATCTAATTACATTGATTAATGAGCCACATTTATATCTTGGGAAGGACCCTCGGACACTCAAGGTTATTTGACGCTAGTTCATTTTAATTTAACTTTGTGAAGACTTTGTTAGTTCATTTTTATTAGCGTAATATAAGAATACAAATAGTATGTTTTGGGTATGTAGAGCCCTTTGTTATTTTAGTCAGGTGTCTAATTTTCTGTTAGGAGGAAGTAGATATATGTATCTAATAGACAATAAGCTTATGAGAAGCAGTATCTAAAGCTCTTATTTATATTAATAATTGTAAACAATAGGATTTTCATAAATATCAATAATCTTTTGTCTAAAATCTAAATGCAAAGATCTGTATGCTTTCTCTAGTGCCCTGTTAGTTTTATTCCCGATCAACCCACTGACCTCGTAGTAATTTTTTTTTCAGACGAGGATTATCCATTCCCTCCCTTCTCAGTTTTAAGAAGATTAGTGTCATGGTCCTTGTGAGCAAGTATCGATATTATATGGTAACATTATATGGTTATGTATTCAATGTGTGATTATTTAAGAAATAAAAATAGTACAAAGAAGTTATTTACTATCTAATAAAATAGAAATACTCTATCAAAATTGGCGACATTTAAATACGTTATTTAAAGACTCTATTTCTTTTTTTAACTGACTTTTTTACTTATACTGGTCACACTGGAGGGTGCAGTTCTATTATAAAGCATACTAATTCTTAATATGGATATGCTTATAATGTATATAACAACGGATGAAGTCGCGGGTAAAAGTTGATATATAGATAAGTTAATAACATGGTACATTCACACAAGTCATTTATATTGGAGTACTAGATCTATCCGATATCTGTTTTTTACGTCTCTAATTATAAGTAAATGTGTATTTTAATTATATAGAAGGGTGCAGAAAGATACATTACGCCGTAAGGTATAAGAAATTAAGAACTTCGTAAGCTGTTTCATAATACTATATTTAAATGTTTGTCTTTATTATCTTTTATTATTACTGGTACGTATAACGTTGGTCCATAAATATCAAGTAAGTTTAGTCAAGGAATAAATTTATTAATACAACTTTTAACAAAACAAAAATCTGGTTTTTCTGGTTAACATATTTAATATTTGCATATTTTTCAAAGAAACAAATGAATTGAAATCAAATCATGTGACACGTTATATTGACAAATAAATTTAAAAATAATAATATTAGTATTACTTGAAAATAACAGTAAATTCAAGACCGTTTCTTCCTTATTTTAGAAAGTATAACATAATAAAATTTAATCATTCCAAATTACCGTTAATAAAATACAATTTATCGCAAGTTTCATGTTATCGTTGTCTCTCCTTGTGATTAGACGTCGCCGTTAAATAATCATCTTAGCAATATTTATTACCTTCTGTCGGCTAATTATTGAGGAATTTTGATACTTGACTTATTGCTTTTTGTTTGTAATTATTTTAGTGAAACGTCTTGGAGAAAGTGTAACATTGGCTAGCATTATAACTGACAATTATAGGATATATCCGTAATAAAGAGATATAGGTAATAGGTAGTCAATATTAAGTGCTCGGTGTCTTAAAAATAGATCATTTATGTGTGGGTAGATAAACAGAAGCGTGTTATATGTTATAAAGATGTATTTCGTAGCTAAGAATAGGATGGCATTTATCGATTTTAATCCATATTGGTCGTGTGTTTCTTTTTATGTTTCCAAGCAGACGGTGACTAAGAACAAATATATAATGACTCTGCATACCTAATATAATAATTAATGATAGTTTAACATTTACTCAAATAAATGTAGAGCTAGCTATATAGCCATATACCTAGTTGACGAAACCTTTTGTTCCATCCGAATCATACAATGTCATGAATAAATTTCTATATTGGTAAGCATAATAAGACCGAATCAACGACGAGGGCTCTCGACGTGATCGCGAGCGTATTTCGGCAAAAATCTCTAAAATCCGACGTTTTTTATTTTACACAGAATTTAATTTCCGGCGTTCACGTGTCACGAGCCTCAAAAACTATTGCGCATCGCTCAGACGGTAATACAAAGCAATCTAAATTGGAAAATAGGCAACGCGCAGTGTGTGCTTACCAAAAACGACCATTCAGAACGCGACGCGATTAAAAAAAGAAGTCCGATGCCGATCGCGCGGGGTGGCCACTCCACAGCGTCCCCCCTTTACCTATTTTTTTCTTTTTTCGGGAGGTGGCCGAAGCACGGGTGCATACAGCTAGTGCCCACCTTTGTTTCGCATAAACAAATTAATTTCGGCTGATGTTTTCGATAGCTAATATTACGATTGTGAGATCGTTAGGCGGGTTTAATGATCGAGTTCGGTAATTAACTGAACCATACATGTTCTAATTTCATTTTATGCGGGATTTTTTAATACATAACACACATTTTTATATGCCTATACATAATGATTGTGTTTAAATAAATGTTTAAAAAGAGTTTTTCAAATAAATATCCATACATCCATAAACTCCCATGATTATGAGACACAAAGGCAACTGAAGTATCAAATAGAAACAAGGGTGTTTACTTTTCTCATAGCGCTGTCTTAGTGACAGCTTGAGATATAACAGCATCTTTAATCGTAGTATGCTCACTCCACGGTTACAAAGGGGCGAGTGAACACGGCACTACATTTGATACAATCAGGTGATAATCAGGCACTTGGTGCGCGTACAGAGCCCGCCACCACTCATTAAGGGGGTGGGCGAGGACAATGCATGTTTGTACTGCTTTTTGTCCATTTTTTTCATTATTTCATTTCATTTCACCCACCGCCCACACGTCCGCGCTCGCGATTGTGCGCCTCCGCTTTTTTATAATTCGTTACCTTTTTTATCGGTCGCTCCATTTTCAGAGGATGGGCGGGCGACCGCGCAGACGCGCGGGGACCAGCCGCGGACGAAACGCCGCTTTTGCGAGTAGAATATCACTAACATATATTATTATTTAAACAAAAAAATCTTATACTACCTAGTATATAGACGTGAAAAAAATATAGGTAACGTAATTTATTTGGATTAACATCTTTGACAAATTAAAAACGTGGCGTAAACAAATTTATTCTTTAGCTCAGTTAATATTAAACGGAATTCAATACCCTAACGTTTAAAATGAAAACAAACAACAACATGTATTAGACGTCTATATCTCGAACTAATACAAAAATCCATTTCATAAAGCCAAATATCACGATTAAAAATGAAAACATCGATCTACAAAACGTTACTAAAATAGACGTATCAAACGCCAGTGCAATACAATCTAAGTTGCATTACGGCCGATAATAGACCCTTTGTTGGGTGCAGTGATAGGTGACTAGCCACTCGCATGAAGACATTCGATGTGATTAAGAAATTTTTACTCTTTTATAATACTGGGAGTATTGACACATTCGATTGCCTTTTATGTGAATTCATTTGAATTACCTTGGAAAATAAGAATACCTGCAATCAATAATTCGTTTTGTTTTTTGAGTGTTGTAATCAAAGATAACAAAGATGAGTTTTAACTGTAAACGTATGAGAGATGAGAAGATTAGAAAATTTTATTAATTACATACTTAAAAACTAAAAGGTTATTTGTTCAAGTATCTTTCACTGTTTATTTTTTTCAATGGCTTTTCAATTATATTCCTTTTCTGAAAAAACTACTCCATCATATTACCATTAATTCCTATTGATTTTAGAGATGTCTTGTTTTAAGAAAACTTCTTCCAAATCATTGAACATGATACAAAATGCAATCGAGTATACGGTTTTCAGTTCGCAGGGACTAATTGGCTGTAATACGAACAAAAATAATTTAAACAAAGGAAAAGAGATGGATTCATACATCGTTGTTCTGCGATAGAAATTTTTCGTAATGAATAAACTCAAAAACTAGAATTTATATCAAAAAGCTTTACACTAGCAGAAAGCTGTAGGTATTATTCCTAAATAACATATGTACTTACTACTGTCTATTTTGTTTTGATCGGAAGCCAACCAGGGTGAAACGTCTAGTGCAATATATAATCATTATAATTTAATTTTACAAAATCATCAATGCTTCACGTTAGCATTACAAATTAATATTCACTTATAATACCACAAGAGCTTCAAAATTATCGGGTATTTTCCGATAGGTTCGTTGCAAACAAATGAAGGAGTCAAGTTTTTAGTCAAGGTTAAAAAATCACGAGCGCGAAGCGCGAGTGATTTTTCCTGAAAAACTTGACGACTTTATTTTGTTTGCAGGGAACCTTGAGGGAAATGCCAGATAATTTTGAAGCTCGTGTGGTATTCGGGGGATTATTTTTCCGTCCCAAATGTCGGCCAATAATTTCACAATTGAATTCAACCTGTCAGTTTGACGTCAACGACCAGAGAAAATTTTCAAAAAATTATCAGTATAATACAAGAAGCTTATATCTTATACACTGGAGATTTCGGTATGAACATTTGACGTGTAACAAGAAAATTGTTGTGTTTTATCACTTTCACACCTAACTTGGTATTGCCACTGTTAATACGAAGTTTTCCCAAGGCTACTATGTATGCTGTAATATTCTGTGCAAAAGGTTAGTTTTTGTACATGAGTTTGTTGATAAATTGCCAACAACGTCATTCAGAAGCATTGTTGGATGAGACAATTATTATTTATGCTAAATAAAATAAGTATCTGAACCAATTATTAAAAAGCGATACTCCCTGATTATGGGTAGTTACCATAATAAAATTGTAGCAACTCTCACTTTGACAATATGGCATAAGTGTCAAAAAAATTGCGTCGCTTCGAATATTTAAGTTAATATTGCTGCGTATTTAATAAATATTTTCCGAATATAAATAATGTATTGCATTGTGAAAAATTGCAGAAGTTTTTGGACACCAAATTCTGGCATAAAATTTCACAGGCAAGTGTATATTTACGCTATTTACAATATTCCTCAATACTCATGCATTTACCTGTTTAGAATCATTTTCATGGCAAAAATCGTCAATTTTATCATCATTTTAGTAATCAATCATGCTAAATATCTTCTATCTATCTTCTTTTCCTAATAATTTCATCATTTTTCAATAAACCAATTTAACAAGTAAGGTAACCATGATGACGAGTTTTTACGGATAGCGAAGAGAAAATATTGTAATAGTTAACAAAATTATGATGAACATTTAGAACACCATTTCAAAGATTTTTATACTAGTAATGAAACAACGCACGACATCGATATTGCACTCACATGTGGTTTTATGTTTGTTCTTCTTTAACATAGAAATTAATAGTTCTTTTAACTTACCAAATTTTTTTTGTTTTACTTATTTCAGCTTTCCAAAAATGAAATAAAAAGAAATAAATGGCTGTCCATAGTGCCTATCAAGGGTAAAATTTATCAAAATGCCAGAATATGCAGTTTGCATTTTAAGCCTGAGGATTACGGTCCAGAAAAAAAATACCTTTTGAAAAGTGCTATACCTTTTTATTTACTACATTCTTGTTACTGCGTCTCAACTGTGGATAAAGTAATTTTAATTATATTATAATTAACCACCATGAAACCATTAGTAACCGTAAGTACAGCTCCTGAAAGACATACGAATTTCTGAGAACTGTAATATCGTTACCACACATCAACACTAGCGATGCAACTCTCCCTTTGGAATATTGAAAAGTTTTAGACTGAAGCTTGAGTAACCAAAACGATGTTTTAATGTATGTAGCACTCATTTTAATTAAAAAATCGTAGTATGAGATCAAAAGTTATCAAGCGTTATTTAAATCTATCATTCTCTACCAATTAAAATGGTATGTACCTATAAAGATGATAATTGACAACATTTCAAAATTTTAAGCTACTTATTTTTTTATTTTAATGAAAACTAGATCAAAAATTACGATACATGTATTTTTTGCTTTTTCTTAATATGGAAGTTTTCATTCATCTTTTTGAGTTTTAAAATCATCTCATTCTAAAATGTCGTAAGCGCCAAATGACGTCATACATACGGAGGAATACATTTTTTCCTTTGCCACATACCTAGTTTAAATTAAAAAAAAAAATCTTGACAGTTGACATTTTGGCACATTTGTCACTTTGATTCGTCAAGCTTTGTAAATATTGTTATTTGTTATTTGTTGATCCAAATTTTAAACAAAAGAAACTTATTCACAAGTACTGATGATGATGCCTTTATGCAGGATTTGTTAAGGGGTGCTGAAAATTTCTGGGAAACAAATATACTATCCCAAAAACGTTGAAAAGTGTTAAATAAATACAACTTTTAGTAAGTAAACAAAGTCTTTTATTTCAAGAAAATTATGAACACTATAGGCACTATTTGTATAATATAAATGAATTGGTCCAACTCCAATCAAACAAACATCACGCTAATGAGATTAAATTAGAAAACCAAAACACAATAACACGATTTAAAAGTTTGTTTACATGAATAATTCACAAAAATGACATTAATATGAAATTTGACACATGCCATACCCTGTAAATGTCAGTGATAGTTTTTTTTTTTTAACTTTTTTTAAATTAGGCTAAGGCGCATTTTTATTCCTCCGTATGTATGACGTCATCATCACATTTATCGTTTTTATTTAATTTCTCTTAAAATATGCGATAAAAAAATGAAATAATTTTTTTTCTGTAATCGCAAGAGCAAAATAAAGAAACGGTTTTTTTCTTTCATGGCCTTATAAAAAATGAAATGTTGTCAATTATTCATGTAATTTGACCAGTAATATTATAATATAAATACTGTTAAAAATATATGTCGTTATTATTTATAGACCATGATTTTTAGTTTTTTTTATTTCGAAAAATCCTGAATATACAAACCAGTGTGGTCACCCACAGAAAGAGACAAAAAACAGCACTGACGTCATTCAAGGTTATATTTTCTTGTGACAAGTTAATGGTCATAGTGCAATCTCCAGTGTATTAAATATAAGCTTCTTGGTATAATACCATGTAGGTTGTACCACGTGACGTCGAATGGTGCAATTCTATTGGTCGATATTTAGGTCGGAAAAATAATCATTATTATACTTTTTAAATTAGCATTATATTTTTTACTCGAATATATTTCTGGAAAGCCTATTAGCGAACCCATGGTATTTTAATATACAAAATGTAAATAACGAATTAGAATCAGCCATTAAGCGGGCTTTCCATTAATTTTAATGCGGCGGTCAACGATTGAGGACAAAAAGAACGGAGTGTCCTTAGGACTAAATATTTTTTGCAATGTGGTTAGGCTCGTTTGAGATATAAAAAATTTGCATATTTCATATACGATAATAATGATATCTTATGTCACGATTTCATATCATACGATTGTAAAGTCTAATAATAATTTCATAGAAATTTTTTAACATATATAATATATACTTATGTATTGCTGTAGGCAACTTTTAGTATCAGTATAGAAATAATCTATCTTTTGATGTGAAAGGTATAAAAATTTGGTCTCAATAATGCACTTAATGCACTATAATAATAATATGTAGCACGAAAATTCCGTCGATAATTTTTATTCATCTTAAAAAAATAAAACAACAACCGCTCCACACATTCCCTAGTCTAACTTTGAATAAGTGTATTGAAAAAAAAAAAACGCTATGAACTGGTCGTAATGTGCGTGATTGTGCATTTTGATTCGATGTTATGTCTCTACATCTCCCTTTAATGTTTATACTTTATTGCAATATTTTATTTTTTTTACGAACGTTATCGCTAAAGTATTGCAATCGAAACATGATTACATTAGAATGGTACGATAAATTCATACCAATTAACTGTCAGTTTTCTTAAAGTGGTTTTTTAGACTATGATCAGTTTTTTTTTCGATCTTTGTTGTGTCGGAGAAAACACGTGCCATTGAGATTTTTGTTAATTAAATTGTTGAGAACACTCTTTTTTAGTGTAAACTGGTAGTGATAACCAAATCTGTGACTGTCTCTATATATATATTGGGGTAAGCGTTTATTTACTAACTTTCCTCACCCATCATGAATCCTGATCCTCCCGACCCTGGTAAACCTCCTGACATCCAGGGTGAGGTGATGGAAGCGGAGCACACAAGTAATAAAAGACAGCGGTCAGAGCCATCCGTTGCTGATACAGATATTATCCCGTCTAAAAGACACGTAACAGCTACTAACTACGCGATCGCATCCTCTCAAAGTTTATATGTGGATCCCATTTTATCTAATCCCATTACATATTCCGACAATGACAGTGGTCCGTTTATTGTTTATGTGTCCCGTACAGAGGCCGATACTGCGGCGGGTTTAACTATTAGGCCGATTAAATTTGGTTCATTCTTATACAATAATCGTGTAGCTAACATAGCTAAAGATGGAGTTAAAGCTATTGGGCGAAATAAAATTTCTGTACAATTCAATACCGCTTGTGACGCAAATAATTTTATAAATTTCCCCCCTCTTAAAGATTCAAATTACCAAGCCTCCATTCCAACTTTTCACATCACTCGTATGGGCATTGTCAAAGGTGTCCCTACGGAGTGGTCTATGGAAGAATTTATCAGCCATGTGGATTTCCCAGGTGGAAGAGGCAAAATATTGAAAGCCAGACGGCTTAATAAAAAAATTAGAATAGATGGTGTTACTTCATGGTCACCATCTCAAACCGTCGTTTTGACCTTTCAGGGCCAAGTTCGCCCAGACCGAATTTACTGCCTTTTTAATTCCATGCCAGTAGAGGTATACCAATACCCTACAGTTCAATGCTTTAAATGCTGTCGGTTTGGACATGTACGCGATCAATGCCGCTCCAAGGAACGCTGTTTCAAATGTTCACAGGCCCACTTGGGTGACTCTTGTCCAACTCTAGAATCTGATGCAACATGCCTTCACTGTACTGGTAAGCATTATGCAACCGATAAGAAATGCCCTGAGCAATCCAGACAAAAGGCCATTAAGCAATTAATGGCATCCGAAGGGATATCATTTGAGGAGGCTTCTAAAGTCATCCCATCAACACGTAGGTCCTACGCTGAGAATACCCAGATTCAGAATACACTATCTGTGAACTCCCAAAGCCTCCCCTCTTCCCAATTTAACCCTCCTATCCAATCAACTCCTAATATTTCATATAGAAAAACTGTCACTCAGACCCCACGTTCCTGCGCCCCTCTTGGTAAGTCTTATGATAAGGCTGTACATCAATCTATCATCCGTGAACCCTCCTCCTCCCTTTCCAATGGTTGTGCTTTCCCTAATACAGGCTCTTCTCCTCCTTTTGATGAACATCTTCTTAATATGTGTTTGTCATTTATAGAAACTTTACTTTCTTACCCCCACCAGTTACCGTCCAACGTTGCCCAAAGACTATCCCGCTTCACATCAATTCTTAATTATGGATCTAGTGTTTCTACAATGGAACGCTCAGAGTATCCTTCCCAAGAAGCATGAGATTTTCGATTTGATAACCAATCATAAACCTCTGGTTCTTGCTATCTCAGAGACATGGTTATTGCCCGGTTCTCGCTTTAGGGTTCCAGGGTATTCCTGTCTTAGAGATGACAGAGCTGATGGTTATGCTGGCTGCGCTCTGATCTTGAATAACAGTATTTCCTTCTCACACATTTCACTTCCCCACCATGGCTGTAACTTTAATGCAGTTGCAGCTAGAGTTGCTAATATTTCCGTCTTATGTGTTTATATCCCACATCCCCATTCTGGTTTTATTCCTGAGCTTTCCCTAATCATCTCCTCTCTCCCTCCTCCGATTCTTATTATGGGTGACTTTAACGGGCACCATACTTCTTGGGGTTCGTACATGTGCGACTCCTTTGGATACCTTTTGGTTGACCTCTTTGAAGATCTGAATATGTGTATTATTAACGATTGCCTACCTACACGGAGAGTCTCCCCAGTACAAAACCCTAACACTGTAGTGGACTTAACTATTTGTTCTTCCATTTTAGCTCCTTCCTTTTCATGTTCTACACTTTCCTCTACCCATGGCAGTGATCATTTTCCAATTCTCATCTCCTGCTCCCGCATAGTCCATGTTCCCACTAGAACATTTCCACCTTTACTCAAATTTAAATTAGGTAATGCTGACTGGGAGAAATTTACTAACTCCCTTGAGTCCAAAATAAGTAACCTCCCAAATGCATCTCTTGAGAATTGTCTGGAATGTTATTCCCTTTTCGTCAACTGTCTCGATGCCACTGCTTCCGAATCCTTTCCGTTGAAATCCTATTCCACATCGTCTATTAAGAAGCTATCTCCTCCCTGGTGGGATCATGAGTGTACTAACGTGGTTAAAGAGCGTAAAGAAGCCGAATTAAATTATAATTCCATTATGTCGAATGAGAACTTTATTCATTATAAGAAAGTTGCAGCACGCGCTAAACGGATGCTATCAAAAAAGAAGAAAGAGGGCTGGATTCGATTCTGTGAGAACTTATCTCCCAAAACACCACCATCACTGATGTGGAATAGTATTCGGCGTTTCCGTGGAGCTTTAAATGATAAAAATAGGATATCCAACAATTCAGATATTTGGCTTGATGATTTTATTGACAAACTATCCCCACCATTTGTTCCCTCTTTTGACCATTTTCCTTGTCCTCCCCATAATATAGTATCGCACGACAGTATGGATTGCCCTTTCACCTTGCAAGAACTTATTACGGTTCTTGACGGCTTAAAAGACTCATCCCCTGGGGTTGATGGTATACCATATTCTTTTCTTTGCAAATCTGGCGATCAGACTAAATCTTATTTTCTAAATTTAATTAATATCTTCTTTTTACACGCTATCATTCCCGATTCTTGGAAAACACAGCTTATTATCCCTATTCCTAAACCCGGCAAGGATCCTCTTAGCCCCAATTCCTATAGACCAATCGCACTGTCTTCTACCTTAGCCAAAATCTCTGAACACCTTATTAAAAATCGCCTGGAGTGGCTAGTCGAAAATAGGGGCCTCCTATCTAGTTCTCAATTTGGCTTTAGAAAAGGCTTAAGTGTGCTGGATAGTCTTAGTATTTTAACCACTGACATACGCTCCTCTTTTCACAACAAACAGTACCTAGTGGGTGTATTTTTGGATGTAGTTTCAGCGTACGATAATGTTCTTCTTCCAGTGAAGACAGACAGACAGAAAATGTTACAGCTGAGTTTGCCTGAGAGGATGATACATTTCATCTTCAACTTATTAATGTTGAGGACAATACAGGTACGCTCTTCTAAAGATACATCTACTAGACTTATATTCAAGGGACTCCCTCAGGGTTCCGTTTTGAGTCCATTACTATATTCTATCTACACCTGGGATTTGGATAAAGCTATCCCATCTTATTGTAGTGTTTTGCAATACGCAGATGATATAGCGCTATATGCTTCGTCAGAGAATATGGATGTGATTACCTTCAGACTTAACAGTGCTTTAGCTTATCTGGAGAATTGGATGAACGATCACGGCTTGTCACTATCGCCCGGCAAAAGCAATGTAGTTGTGTTCACCAAAAAACGTTTGATACCACAGCCAGTTATACTACTTGAAAACTCCTCAATCCCGGTAGTCAACAAGATTAAATTTCTAGGGGTGGTGCTTGACCAAAAGTTGAATGGTATGGCTCACACTAACTACATTTCTCAAAAGTGCGAGAAGGGTATCAATGTTTTACGCTCCTTATCTGGTGTTTGGTGGGGATCACATCCATATTGTCAAAAACTAGTATATAATGCTATCATTCGGAGTCATTTGGATTATGCGTCGTTCATATTAGAACCTTGTAATAAGACAGCTATAGTAAAATTGGATAGAATTCAATACAAATGTCTGCGAATCATTATAGGGGCTATGAAGTCTACCCCAGTCAATGCCCTCCAGGTGGAATGTGTTGACCCTCCCTTACCTCTCCGCCGGCAATATCTGGCAGACAAATATTTCTTTCGGCTAATTCAATTATCTTCCCATCCCCTTCTCCCTAAAATCCGTAATCTCCTTCACATGCTCACCTTAAATAATCTCCGTCGTCCATCTGATTTTCCATGCCTACTTAAAAGCCTTATTAAATTTAATCGCCTCCCGGATCCAACATGCCAATTTAGTATCCATCCTTTATATTCAACTCCGTTTCATGCTTTAGTTTTTAACCCCAACCTTAGTTTGAGTTGTGGTATTCAAAAATATGCTCCCGATTCTAATGTTGCTTTTAATTTTATGGTTGCCTCTCACTGGCGTGGTTATAATCTTTTTTTCACGGATGCATCAAAAGTGGCAAAACATCTTGCTGTAGGGGTTGCTGTATGGCACCATAATTCTAACACTATTTTACAATTTAAATGTCCCCCTCAATCCTCTGTTTTCACAGGTGAAGCCACGGCTATCCTGGAGGCTCTGAATTTTATCAACTCTCATAATCTCCAAAATTCTGTAATCTTTTCAGACTCTCTCAGCTGCCTTCAGACTATTACTTCTAACCCTTTCCGTTCTAAGTCTAAATTTCCTATTATCTTTCTTATTAAATCCACACTTTATGACTGTTTCAGGAAAGGACTTCAAGTAGATCTAGTACACATTCCTAGCCATTCTGGTATTATAGGCAATGAGAAAGCTGACGTTTTGGCTAAATCAGCCATCCAACATGGTACTCTCGAACATTACTACAATTATGCCCATGATCTCTCTTCTCTTTCTAAGGATCGTTTGGATTATACATGGAACAGTCAGTGGAAAAATTCTACTAAAGGGAAATTTTATAGAGATATCCAACCCTCAATTCCATGTAAGCCCTGGTTCTTCCGTTTCCCTAATATAGACAAGCCTACTGTTTCCACCATTTGCCGCCTCCGTTTAGGTCACAATACCACTCCTACCCATTTATTTAAAATTCATGTCCGTGATCATTCTATCTGTGAGTGTGGTATAGACGAGGGAAGTTACGATCATTTATTCTTTGTTTGCCCAAAGCTTCGTATCTCACTTCTGGATATCCTCCCCCCAGATGTTCCCCTCCCTACTAATTTTAATTGTTTACTTTGTCTTGTCCCTACCTCATTTGTCAATATCCTATCAAAATTTATCAATTTTAACAATCTAAAATTTTGAACCCCATCCAAGTACCTATATCTATTTTATGTTATGCTTTTGTGATGTGTTGTGTTGTCTATAACTAATATTTGTTCTTTGTCAGGTTATACAGCTCCATGTAAGAAATCTATGAGTAAACAAAACTGAACCATCTCAATCGTGATTTTTCCTTAGCACAGAGTATGCTTAACATGAGCATTAACTTAAACTGACCATCCGTTCAAAACTTGACATTGGCAGAATCCGTCCTCACTGGGATCGGGAGTTGCCATTTGCTAAAAAGAAGAAGAAGAAGAAGAGACTATGATCAAAATTATGTGAGTATATTGAAAAAAACTGATTCAGATCGTTTTTTTTTTAATTTCATTCAGTGATTACCGGGAGCTTTTGAATTCAATAACTTACAAACATATTTTTTTTGCTTTAAAAGTAGTTTATTGTTGAAAAACCAAACAATACAAACATTACATTTAACACAGTCTATGCCATTTTGTATTTTGGATACTTGAACAATATCATATGCAAAACTGCATTTAGATATTTGTGATTGAATGAAATACATTCATATAAAGTCTAATAATAATTTCATAGAAATTTTTTAACTTATATTTAATATATACTTATGTATTGCTGTAGGCAACTTTTAGTATCAGTATAGAAATAATCTATCTTTTGATGTGAAAGGTATGAAAATACATGAAGCCTAAAACAATCACATTTTTGGTTATTAAAAATAAAAATTCTTTTAAGTGGTCCTCTTTTTGCATAATATGTTGGTATAGGAATCTAGTGAGGTTTTTGGTAAATTTACAAAATATAAACTCTGCTAGGACATTCGTATCTCTATGTCTTTATTTCGTCTAGACGTTTAAAATAAAGATGTCTGCAAATAATATTGTTTGTGTAATTAAATAAATAATTGAACTTCACATTTAATATTAACTTTTTTATTTGCGATTGGAAAAAAATGTTAATTCATTTCGGGTGATAGTATGATACACCATTTTTTTTTCAGATTCTTATAGTACAAGTATACTTAAATGAAGGTACTAATATAGTTATTTACATTGATTTATTTAAAAGTATTTAATTTACTTTACAGTTTTACAGACGATGTCTATTAAATTCTTATTTCAAACGAATCAACTTTAAAACTGCTAATTCTAATAACCTTTGCACGTTCCTCGAAATAGCCGCAAACGTTTACGCTAAGGTAATTAAAACTAAATTCGGTATTAGACGTGGAGAATCACGTGCTAATTGCGCAGGGCTGGCACCGGCGACGCGAGCTTGACAAACGACTTTGATCAATCACGCCGTCCGCGTCCTCCGTGGGCAGCCCTGGCCGCGGCTGCGACGCGATTTATTTGTGCCAGCCCTACCTCGAGGCGTTTGTCACATACTGTCGATGTATATGATTTTTGACATGTTGTGCGAGCGTATTCATGTGAAACAAGTTAGAACATTGATGCCCAAAGTGGTCTGTATCAGCCCTAGGGGTGGGTTTTGGTGACCTAAAAATTTTCAAACTATGAGGCTGAAAAAATGATCAACAATTGTGGAGATGGTTGGATAATTTTCAATTGACTAACGTGTAGGCAAGAGAAGATTTTTGCCGGACATCACAAGTAAAAAATCTTCTGCAAACATACTCAACTACAGTAAGAAATGTTATTAAAACAGGATAATGAGTATAGTCAACAGGGTCGATTTTGTTCAGATAAAAAAAAAACTGAATAAAATCGCATCACAACTGCAAACAAAGTTTGGGGACCGCTGAGTTAGACAAACACGGTTTAACATGAATACCTCAATAAAAATATTAAAAAATTAGTTCCTTATTCAAAGAAATTAAGATAAAGTGAGAAGAGAAATTAAGATACGTCATAAATGCCTTATTGTGTTATTCCATACAACTACACCTTCATTCTTACATGTTTGGTGAGTAGATTCTGACAAACATTTAAAATGTAAGACTAAAAAATCAAATTATTGGTCCGTTTCAAAAAAATAGAACATGCATCCGTTTAAAATCTATCAAATTCTCTTTGAGTGTCGAAACGTTTTTATCATTCAAGTTTTCTATTACAACATTTCTTTCAATTATCAGCTTCATTTTTAACTCATTGGAATTCAATCCAATCTCCTTATCTTCGCGAGATTTTAAATTCATATACTAGTAGAGCTATTGTATTTTAAAGGGAATTGAAATAAAAAGTGTTCAGGTTGAGAGTAGGTCAGTTTTTAATGATTATGATTTTTTATTTTTAGCACTTTACATAACAATGAGTGATTCATCATTCAGTATCTAGCACTTGTATTAATATAAGTTGCTGTCAAAATTAAGGTTGTTTTTCTCCTTGAAATAAAAATAATATAACGGCACAGTTTATAACGGGTAGAAATTTGTTATGTAACTGAACTGTGGCCTTGGGCTCGGTACTAGTTTACTCTATTTTTAATATTGATAGGTAGCGTTAATTAGTACCAACCCTTTCATAAAGTTAATTATTGAATAATTCATGTAAAAATATTTTGTGTTAACATTTTGAAATGAAATGAACGTGAAAAATATTTTATGTAGTGAAATAGAAATAATGTAATAAAATTTAAAGATACTCTTACGGTTTCCGAGCGTTTGAAAGGAAATAAATTGATACAGACATCGAATAGGATCTCTGAAAAAAATACCGACCGGTTAATGAAAAAACTACGCAGTCAATATTTGATGAGAGCCAATTTAAATGTTCGTCCACTTGTAGACATCGCATAGTTCAGCCTGTATCGCATATGTGGGGGAGCAACGCCCGCCGAATTCCCGAAAAAAAGAAAAACGAAGAAAAATAAACATGGCCGCCTCCGTGTGCGCGGGAAAAAATGCAGATATAATGCCAGTAATAATAATAATAATAGGCGATCGGACCACTGGACCGCTCCGCCCGCCCCCACCCAATTTTCATTCAAATGTGCTTGCGTTTTTTTAAACTATTTTTTTATTACGATATTTTTTCGGCGTTCCATTAACTATGCGACTGGTCGTGTCGGTATTCCCGCGCTTTTTAGATTATCTATTTTGAATGTCACATGAATTTTAAATGTTTGTTACATTATAATGCATTTTTACACAAACTTTGATTATATAAAATGTTTTTATTCATTGAATGCGATATGATATCTGAATATAGTTAAATTAATTAATAATGGTTTATGAAATCGAATAGGTTTTTTTTAATTAGGTGATTAATTAATTTAATCAAGCTACTCTCATTAGTTGTAAAAACAAGATTAAGAAAAGGCGGTATAACAAACAGCAAACTAGATAAAAAGACGTGGGGCACTCGGGGACTGCCGCGGTAAAGCTATTGCATAGCATGCCTTCAAGCCACACCTCCGAGCCCGTCGGAGTGCGGAGCGTGAGGTTTTTACGTTACGGAATTTCTCGATTCGGTCCCCGCGCTCAAGGCCCGCGATAGAAGCTATGCAATAGCTTAATATTTTTTAATGTTGAAAATATCGATATCTATGCAAACCAGTAAGCGGCTAATCACATGTGGCCCACAAAAGAACATCGAACTTTGGTGCAACGTTGCTCGTATCACTGAAGTATTGGGGATAAGAATGTATATTTATTTTTTAGATTTAAATAATGTTTTCTCATGAAGCATTATATTTTATACAAAGTTAAAATGAAAACGCCAAAATACATTTGCCTTCTTTTCATAGAAATTTAAAGACGAATTTAGTATACAATTTTTTTTTGGTTATACCAAGAAATTCATATTATTGTTATATTTCTTTTTATTCTAATTTGCAATTCGTTTATTAAATTTATAAACAGTTCCGTATGAATACATTTAAGAAATCATAGCAATCTCGCGGCAAACTTTGGTTTGAAAATCTTTCCGAGAAGTTTGCAAGATCTTGAGTTCCAAGAAACTATGTGCGGTGCGTACTTGACGCAGTTCAAGTAAGTAATATGATTAATGCTAAATTATCATAACATATTGTAAATAAACTTTATTATACTTGGAGTAGTAAGATCGAATTGCAATTAATTTACCTTCATACTTTGTAGAATAATACTGCATTTTAGATTTTGTTCATGCATTTGCTTACATTTTTAATTTTCATTAATTAGTAAACAGGTGTTAACGAAGGCCTCTAAACAAAAACAGAGAAGTCTTATCGCAGGCACGACCGGAACCCGTAGGACAATGCGACATGACATTCAATTTAAACTCGGACGCCGGGCCACGCGTTCAATAATTAACATAATGTACTTTTTCTACTTTTTGCACATCTCGTTTGACACTCCATCACTCATGGAAATTCCATTTTCAATGCCGCTATAGGGAAGGGGTGGGGTGCAGCGGTCTTTGCATCCGCGCGATGGACATGGCGGTTTTTGGGTGGTGAGGGGTGGTCGAAAAAAAGATTGTTAAAAAGGCTGGCCCCCGCGACGGCGGTGTGTGAGTGCGTGCGGGTAAAAAAGCGCTTACTAATCGATACTATAGATTCTGAGGCAAGTAGGTTGCGCCGGTGCCACGCCGATTGGTCGACGACGATCGTTTCAGAATTTTTTCGAGGCCTCTAACGAAGCGGTCGATGTTTAGTCTTTGGACGCAATCGGACCTTTTGAACGGGCGCGGATGTGTCGTCTTTTTACCACCGCTCCGGGCCTAACTCGACGGTCAACACTTGAAAATTAAGCGCGCTTATTCGCACTTAACTTTGTCCTTCTTTCTGCCGCTCGAATTTCTACGGTCACGTGCTTTCAAAGACACAAAACGTCGACTTCAGTTTGAATGGCATATTTTATGCTTTTTTCGAGTCGCTTTACTGCAATTTTCGGTTAATTTTGTTTTTGTTAGAATGAATGGCTAAATGGCAAACACTTTCACATTATTAACTTATAACGGCAACATGCGCTTTAAAATATTAGTTTGACTAGACCGCACATTCTAAAGACATGAAGAATACATAACATGACTCTAATACTGAAACTCAAAAAGAAAACTTTTCTATGTATACTTTTGTATTACATATCCTGGCATGGCTTCAGCTAAAACTTTTATTAGGTAGGTATTGGGTACACTTTTATTGCCTCAACTAATTATAACAACAATCAAGTACATTCGCCTTGACATCTTAAAAAACTAAAAAATACTTTGTAACTCCATTTCAAACAAAACCCGAGCGTTAGTGATCTTAATAAAGCATTTTCTACATAAAAGAGTACGTCACAGAGGCAACAAAAGTGTTCCACTAAGTAGATGGTTGAGGAGTGGGTTAAGTGTTACCTCATTCTTAAGGTTGATGGGCTCTTGCTGAGGCCGGGGCGGGGAGTGCCGTCCCACCTCTGCACTCTCCAACATATCAGCCTCGCATCCCGATTCGTCTGGAAATAAGCGTGTGGTTAGAATGTGAACAAATAACTACTACTAGTATATAGAAAGTACTTATAGTAATACGGTATAATTATGTATGCATTCTTTCATTAAATACTGTAATTTCGTAATATAATCAAGCCATAGTAGAGCACGGTTTACATAACACATGTTTAAGTACCTAAGCTATAAAGAAAACCAAAAGGTTACTGTATTCTTTGTTGGATATTCTTAATTAAATAAATCCTGGTGATTTATTTAATTAAGAATATCCAATTAGGCTGACACAATAAATACATTTACAAAATATGTAAATGATAATTTATTGTTAACTTAAGAAATATTAAATGCATAAACTTTCAAAGCGAAGGCACTAGTTTAGAAGAGCAATGTTTTGAAATACGTATTTGATTTTGCTAATAAACATTATTTTTTATTTAACGTAAATTTAATAATAGTTACAACAATTAAGGAGACGGTAACAAGATACCACAGAAAGGTGATGGATAACGTAAGGTGTTTTTTTTTCTAAAAAAATTGACTGTTGCGTTATATGAATGGGGCAGATGGTATTATTTAGTGCTCTATTCAGAAAAGTATAATTATAATAAAGAATGAATATAAAAGACTTCTGACTCAACTCATATGTTGAAACAGTAATTAATAGGGAAAATATATTGAAAAAAAAAACACAAATCAAACGACCTGGTAATTTTATTTAAAATATTATCTTTAATATCTTTTAAAAAATTTTCTATAATTTCTAAACAATACAATCACGATACGAAAATATACAATGTAGAGTCATGTGTTAAAAGCATTGATTAAATTTTTAGACATAAAAAAAATTATCATAAACGATTTATTCTCTAAACGCTCTTTTTACAGCGTATAATCCAAAACGAAAGCAAAGCCTCAACACGTACTGAACTTGCGAGACAAAAGCCACAAAAGAAGCAGGCCTGACCCACCTCAACGCGTACCAACAAATAGGTCAAGATCCGGCCGAGTCGGCATTCGGAAGGAAAATTCCCTCTTTATTTACCTGTGGGGAGTGAAACTCCACTGAATATCGTGTGGACCTTGTCCGGCGATTTTGTTTTCACGATTCGTGGTTTTATAGCTGTCTTATTTTGGTATTAGGGGTTTCGTATTTTTACTATGAGTGTTTTGATAAAAGAAGGTAGTTTTGAAAAATAAAGTTTGAAAATGGGTAGTTTTATTTATTATTGTTGTCTCATTTAACTATTTAAAATCGATACTAAGTTACGTAATATTTACTATCTAATTCCTTACTACTCATACATGTTTTTATTTGTCATGAGGGTAGTTTTCAAAAACTTACCACATTTTTCGATCAAACATGCACACAATTCGTTAAACAACAAATCTTCCCGAAACATTTTACAGTTAAGTATAATTTAAGGCATAATTCATTTATACGTCCGTCTAAACGTGATCCATTATTTGGATTTTAATGAACATTTCTTGTGAATCAGTTACAGTAAGTACACCGATAGTACGGGGAATGAATAAGACCGACAAGATAATGTTCGGGCTTTTATTAACAGCGAATCTACTTCGATATTTACAGATGAGTCAATAAGCTTTTCACTGGAAACACTTGATTTAATCGGCAACTTGTAGGATTTATCGATTTTCTGGTAATATTGTAAGTATTTATTGCTTCGAATTCCTGAGGGAATGAAATTTAAGGGGTGGTAACGATGTTATAGCATAGAATCACGGCTCCTTTGCAAAATAGATCTATTTGTGTCCTTTGGCGCAAGATTTATGAAGCATTATTTGGTACAAAATTTACTTGTTCAATTATGCAATCTAGGGTGCTCAATTAATAATATATTTTCAGTTAAAACGAAGCAAATGGTAACCATTTTAAGTTCAACATGGCTGAAATTTTTCAATAACACATTAGATGCCGCAATGTAGAGCACGAAAAAGAGTTAAAAAAATCTATTGAGAATAAATATTTTTATTTAGAATTTAGAATTTCTTAATATTTTTATAAAAAAAATACTAATCCATTTCGTTAAACAAAATCCATGCTTCGCATAACAATTACGAAGTCAAAATTTTAACGATATTAAAATACGTAACATTTTCATTTTCATTTTCTCTACAATCTTGGATACAGTCGGATTGTCAAGTTCAGTCATAAAGCAGTAGTATCAAAGTTACATCTGGCTAACTCGATAACCCAATGTCCTATAAACGTATCGGTTGCAACAAAAACAAACAATAAAACGCTGTATCTTACCACTCCAATCAACTCCGGGCCCGGCAAGCGAAACTGAGCCTTAACGACCTTACAAACTAAGACACTACCAATCATTGTTCTGCAAATAGCTGGCCGGCCTAAGCAATACGAACTGATGCCAAAACGTAGCGGCCGTCGAATATGATTGCTCCTAATGCGTTGGGCAATAGGGGGGTGAGGCGAGGTCGGTGGAGGGGGTTGCGTCGCGCCGTGTTTCTGACCGAGCAGTAAGTCTGGCTTAATCCTATCGGAAACGCGGGCCCCCATTGAAGATCGGCAAGGACTCAATATGGTATCCGATCTAACGATACATCTCGGGATATTTGAATTTACTTCCTACGTTTGGTAAAGCTCTGGGGGCTTATCAATTAAGCTTTGTAGAGCAATCTTTCAGATTTTCAATAAAAAAATCCAACCTAATGTTTTCTTAATAGCAACAGAAACATAATCCATGAGCTATATGAATAGCATAAGGGCATTAAAGCTAGAGCTCACAGATGAACACACGAATCAATCACACCATAGCCCGAACAAATGAATTATTAATGAATCGTTCATATCACTCCGCTCAAGCTCGACAAAGACGGAAAACGATTGCACATCTTGTATCTAAAACTAGCTGCACTAGATTTATCCGGCGATAGTTGATTCCCTGCACACTCGACTCTAGGCGGCCTGTAGAGGGGGACATTACAAATTAATAGCACAAAGACCGACCGCAGATCGCCGCTGCGAAAATTTACAGGCTCCAGACACTTATAGTGCACTGCAGACGATAAAGGCTGGCTTTACGTGCGAGTATACGTAAGGCGTAGGCGTATTTTGGCAGTAGGTTAGCTTGCTATAGCTATAATGATAAATTTCTAATAAACATTGTTCTTGGTGCAGACTGGAGATTAAATTTTAAATAAGCTAAGGCGCAACGCTCGTAAGACATATTAAATAAGTATAGCTAGGAAATATTATAATATGTTTGTAGTAGAAATCGTTCTTTGAAGATTATTTTTGCAATGAATATAAGTTGTTTTCAAATTACATTTTATTAATAGTGTGCACAAACAAATGATCTATTCAAGCAGTTTTAAGACTTATTTTATTATCACATGTTGATATATTTTGTGCGAAATATCAATTAATTAATCTCAATTGATAGGATTAGATGACCTAATTTAGAGCAAATGATTGAATTAAAGATTATTTTAGTGGTCATTAGTTTTTGTCTAGTTATTTTCTGCGAATACACGTGATCGCACGTAGGTTATCTTACGTACATGTGTAATATGTATATGTTTAGTATCTACAGGAGAACAGGGGACTATTTTTATAGAAAGCTATACACGAACAAAAACGAGTCTATTTTTATTACGCTAATATTTCTAATACCTCTATACTTCTATTGATATGCATTAAAATAATAAACGGCAAGATAATAATATCTATAAATAACGACGAACTAGAGTTCATTTTAAAAATAGATCGTTTAAAGTTCCAAAAACAATTTTCAAATTTGCGGCTCATCAAGCATTCTTTAGACCGCATAAATCTGGCTCCACAAAAAAATCTAACAAACACAAATTGTATTTTCAACATCAAAAAATCCATATAAATGTGCCATCCCAATGTATCAATCATATTTAATCAATAACAACTAACAAAGGATCTATTCCCTTGATAACAAATGCAGCAAACGTCACAACACACATATACAGCTAATACCTACACACACATGTCTGTTTTACATGTAACTATATATTTCACTGTACATTTCTATTCCAGTTTTAGTGTTAGCATGTTTTATATTTCTATTCTCCACTAATCAAAACCTATGCAGCTGTATTTTAATATCAAAAAAATTGGTACTAGAGTTTGATTGCTTTTCCAATCGGTTTCAAATACTAAGCGATGCTCTCCATTTGCGTTTTGTCCTTTACAAAGAGTACAATACTTGTTTATTTATTTTCTATGCCGTATCACGCATAAGGGGAAATGTTGTTACTAATTTTGTCAATATATTTGGACACTTATAATAGAACAATGAAAAATGTGGAATAACAAAGTGGTGTTTGATATACAATTCGGTTTATTTGTTCTAATACAATTTACACGATTATGAAAACAATTTCAGTTTGGGAATGAAGTTTTCATATTGTACTTTATATTAACTGCATAGTGCATACGTATATTTACTAACATCGTAAATGTGAGTGTAACTCTGTTTGTCTAGTACTCCGTGACGACTCTACCCCTACATAGATGATCAATTATTCCAATTTGCTCAATAACCAAAACAGTTAATTATACTTATATTCTCCGATACATGTATTAAGAAAAGACACATTAGAACTAACTTTGAAACTAGATCATGATGTAGAACTCAAGGCTGGTTCACACTTTGATTAGTGCGAGTGCAGGTGATTAGTGCGAGTGCAGGTGTGTAGTGCGAGTAGTGTCCAATTCACTGCGAGTGCAGGTGATTAGTGCGAGTGCAGGTGTGTAGTGCGAGTAGTGTCCAATTCGCGACGCTACACACTACGCTAAACACTAAACACTAAACACTCCTGTCCAGACGTGTTTAGGCAGGCACACTGCGAGTGAGGGGGAAGGGAGGGCGCGCGGGACGTGGCTACTCGCAGTCCACTCGCAAAAAAATAGAACACGCTTCTATTCACTTTACTACACAGCCTACTAATCACTTGCACTAAACAGTCGCTGTCCACACGTAGTCACTAATCACCTGCACTAATCACCTGCACTCGCACTAATCAAAGTGTAAACCAGCCTTCATGAATGTAATAAAAAAACATCACGTTTTAGCTAATTACTAATCAGAAGAAAGTGCGTATTAAGGCTGGTTTACACTTTGATTAGTGTGAGTGCAGGTGATTAGTGCGAGTGCAGGTGTGTAGTGCGAGTAGTGTCCAATTCACTGCGAGTGCAGGTGATTAGTGCGACACACTACGCTAAACACTAAACACTAAACACTCCTGTCCAGACGTGTTTAGGCAGGCACACTGCGAGTGAGGGGTAGGGAGGGCGCGCGGGACGTGGCTACTCGCAGTCCACTCGCAAAAAAATAGAACACGCTTCTATTCACTTTACTACACAGCCTACTAAACACTTGCACTAAACAGACGCTGTCCACACGTAGTCACTAATCACCTGCACTAATCACCTGCACTCGCACTAATCAAAGTGTGAACCAGCCATTAGAGCGAGTTAGTTCAGTTTTTTTGTCTCTTATTAACGCTATGGAGATTTCTGTTCTTCTGTCGATACTTTAATTTCGGTTTATTGTTTATCCAAAGATTCGACAAAATATAGTCTGTTTCACCAGCGCAGCGATCTAGCTACAAGGATGCTTGCCGAATTATATGAATTGTAACACTTGCCTTTCTGTTCAATATCATCGCGAGGCATTTAACGAATGGCCTCTACAGTAAGCGGACAAATTGCTTCTAAAACAACAAAAGCCGACCGGAAAAATTCACAATCGCACCGAATCATTAATCTCAGAAACAAATGGAAATCGGCCGACATCTGCTATACTGGGCCTCGAAAAAAATGGCCGCCATAGTCGACAGTTGTCACGTTATTCTCGACGGGATTAATTAGAAATGCGATTAAAAGCAAACAAAACAGGGAATGGTGAACTTAAATTAATGAAAAATTACCACCCTCCGCGAGCACTCGTCAACTCTTTTTTTTACGGGGTCGCTCCCGCGCATTAAGCGGCTTTAATTTGAATTCGAAATTAGAATTACGCGCGTTTTATAATTATACTTTTTTTCGGCCAGCGGCGGTTGATTTTTAATATAGGTTATGTATTGTTCTGATGGCTTTAGTTAACAGAACTCATTCTGTTGAAAATTACTCGTTTCAAAAACAAATACCCTGTTTATCGAAAGCCAACTCATTATATTATAATTTCTGAATAAAAAGAAGTGAATTATTATTCTGGCATTGTAAAACCCGGTAAACAAACTTATCCTATTATGTAGCTACTTTAAAGTTTCACTGAAGTATCAATATAGCTTTAATGAGCATTACTTGGAATACCTACTAATAATAATAAGTTGTTCAGAAAGTATAACAAACCAAATTACGAAATGGGATGAATTGATCATAGTTAAAAAGGATCCTTTAATTAAAAATAAATTTCATATAAACCAGCCTTTAACAAATTGAATGAAGCAAACAATATTTAAATGCTGTCAATCAACATCTTACCAATTTTTAAAAAAGCACACCTTACAAAATCAAACAGTACAATACAAAGCCATGAAAACGCACAAATAACACGAGAAGCCGTGAATAATAAAATGTCATAATGAGGCACGCGTAACAACACGTCGCAATATAATTTTAGAACAATGGTGTTCGTATAATAAGTGATCGGGAACACCCGCGGAAGGGCAATGATAAGTGCTTTTGTACGGCGAGTGCGCGACAAGGGCCCTTTACGTACGCGCCTCGAGGAATCTACGGGATTTTGTTTTTTTTCGTGTATAACAAACGTACAGGCCATTACGGCACTATAGGTATAAGTGAACCTTGAATGAAACTAAGAATTGTTTCTACTTCTTTTTGATAACTATAGATAACGACATTATAATAAATAGTTAATATGCCTGCCTATGAACTGTTAGAAATCAAAGAACATCCAGGACCAAAAAATTGCTGATTTTTTTTCAAATTTGATATAACAATAAATCTATCTTCTATATATCCTTAGAGGAATTGTTTAGTAGAGTAAGGGCCGATTTTTTAATGCTTGGATTAAACTTATCCGTCACGTACGTAACATTAAAATGTCACGTAAACTGTCAAATACAGGCAATTAGAATACGTTTTTAAAATGGTAGTTTTATACATTATTCGACGAATAAGTTTTATCCAAGTATTGAAAAATCGGCCCTAAGTGAATTGAATCCCTAGAGATTATGAGCCGATAAGTATGTCGGGTGCTAAGTTCAATCTATACCTAAAAGTAAGTATTAAAAATTTTAGGAAACTTTAGGAAACTATAGAATAGATTCTATAGAATAGATTATATAGTTACCAAAAATAAATAATTTAGAATATTTGACATTTCATTCCGTAAAAGCCTGGAAAGTTCACGATAATCAGGAACATCATAAACGTATCACAAACAAGTATATATAAATTAACTTTAAACGGCGAATGTTGGCGTAAACGATCTCATAATACGATAATAGCTTTAAAACAACCGCTGACAGGGCTCTTTGAACTGATGTATTAATAGTCTAAACAAAAGTTTATTGTGAACATCAAGGGAACAATTGCTAGGAAATAGTCGCTACTGTGAAGTGCAATAATGCGTGATTTAACGTCAAATTACTGGATGCATTTAATATTGTTTTAAAATAAATTGTCACTAGAAAATAGTCAGTTTTGATTGCAGAGAGATTAATTATATGATTGCAACGATTCAATGTGGTTTATAGTCTTACAACTATGTTAGTCGTGATAGAATCCTTTTATTTATTGACATTACACAAATGCTACTTTTACGAGATGATTCTATAGATATAGTTAATTTTATTATTTCAGAAGGAATTCATACATTTATGTACAATAAAATCTATACTTAAGGACGATTTTACATGTGCAAAGTGCAGAATTTCTACTAGTTCTACATGTCTGCCGGCTTTTATCATCTTCCTTATCACCTAGTACCTACTTTCTATTTTTCACTTTCACAAAATAAAGTTTTCGGTTCAGTTACCAAAAATAAGAAAAGGACAACATCAAACGAAAGCAACATTATATCAACAACGTTTTTGTAACAATTTGTTATTAACTAGAGTAAATTCACATTAGCTCTATGAGCTAACCATTAAAATTTCCCAAGCGCAACACTCCAAAATTGCAATTACAATGCTTCGATCTCCCCCGTACAGCCGTCAACCGTTAAAACTAGCGTGATTAAAACACAAAATTAACCCCACGTACATTTACAAATATCGGTCAATTAACGGCCGAGTGAGATAACAATTGAAATCGGTTTCGCTTTCACCGATGCCCGGTTAACGTGCGCTAAATATAATAATAGATCAGCGGATACATCAATGCTCCATGCTTTCGCACTGCCACTTTCAATTTTCCGAACGCAACCGCGCACAGATAAAATAATGTTTGTATACTCTGTTCCACCACGGTACGATGCCGTGTATTGTGATATATATCATCGGATTTTTGGCGGGAATGTGATGATAGAACGTTTAAGTTCACATTTTATTGGTGCATTTGTTAAAATTTTACTTTCATTTGGAATATGCATATTATGGACTATTTGTATAAAAGTAATTTAGTTTAGCTAACAAAAGTAGAGACGTCAGGAATAAGTTGACACAAATATTATTTTGATGAATAATAAAGCTCTGAAATAATTGAAGGTAAAAAAGGAAGTTAAATTACGAGTATTAAATTATTAATATTCTTGTATGTACCAACTAGGTGCCTGCATATTATGAGCTTACAATAAATATATTACATAATTACCTATATTTTTTAATGAATCGAAGAACCATTGTTCAAATGCAATTAATATCTTAAACAACAATAACGCAATTAAACTTTATAATGTAAAAAGATCGTGCTTCGGCGCTCCAAACTGAAGATTTAACGATTTCATACATCTGTACGAGCACAATCATAAAAATTGCCCATCCATAAAGGTTTATAATAATGCATTTATGGTAATGATTAGACGACTTTAAACTCTACTTAATATTATTTAAAGCTTATTTTCAAACGAATCCGCGATTCATTAGTAATACGAATAAGGGGTTGGCAAATCCAACTTCTATTGTTAATAGTCACGCGTCGCGTTATAATTATGTTTGTTATTATTAATGGTATAGAATAATTTGACTGAATAGATTCTTAAAAAACTAAAAGCTATAAAATATAATAGCGCTTTTATTTAGTCGCATAATAGTTAAATTAATCCCTAGAAATACCATTACCTCATGTGTTTGGGACATGAACCCATAGTATGTTTGTAAAATAGCAATTATGTTTAGCCAATTACAAGTAAAAAGAAATGGCATATAAGAAAAGTGTTTATGTAAAGTAAATCGTAAACAAAAAGTAAAATGCGATGTAAATTTCCAAATGTCAAACGAAGTCAGTTACAACTCCATAATATAATTCATAAAAAGTGCGAACAGCGGACATCGTGTTATTTCGATTCAAATTATCTTTAATGCGCTGTTATTTTTGAGTTTTAATGCGCCCGCTATAAAAAGATAATCACAAAAATAATTGAAACGAAATAATAGAGAGAGTGGGGAGGGAGAGGGGGCGATTAATGACAGGGTGGTGGGATAGTCGCATTACGACCTAAATAATCATCATAATTACGCTTTTTAGCCCGGTTTCCCCTTTTTACCCTCTAAGTACTAGAGATTGTCTATTTGAGGCTGTTTTTTTCCAGCGGCTCGTAGCTAACTTCTTTATGGCTAATAATTGTTGCAAAGCAAGCGCAAATTATAGCAAAAACTTTCTCTAATTACTGCTATAAAATAAGGGAGTGTAATTTTATTGGTTGTATTTTTATTTATTGCTTAATTGACAATTGAATATTATATTATCAGACATAACGCTTTACTTAAAATTATTGTGATAAATGAACGTTCAATTTAAAAGATATTGGAACCTACTAAATTTTGATCGTAGAGCACATAATATTTATTTTATTAATTGTTTAGTTTTAAATTGCTTTTTTATTGTTCATATATAAGTAGATTATTTATTCCCAACCCGTTATGGTATGAAATGCTTTTTTTAGGAATTAGCATTTCATACCATAACGTCTTGGGAATAAAAATACATATTTTCAGATATACGCTAAACCAAAAAAAAAAAACACATGTAGAGATACTTCTTTCAACATGTCTCTACCAAACCTATGTCAAACTTTTTAAACGTAATAATACATATTATTTAACTTGTAATACGTATGCAAATTTCCACTCGATAAAATACTAAAGGCAAAACAAAAGGGCAGCGGCAAACGTACACAGTAGTCAGAGAGTAATAGAGTGCCTGTACCATGTTCTCGCGCGACCCTTCTAAAACTGAAATGAATTGAAAGTGCACGCTCCATTGCCTCATATATATGGAACGCGCTCTTGCAAACGTGAAGAATGTAGCAATGTATTGCATTTTGAAATGGAACACGTTTAGATTAGCTATCTTATTTATGGCCTGAATCTTAACGGAATACAGGTAAATTAGCTTGGAGAAATTTTTGCATATGTAGTGGTGTGTATATTACTCAGATCTTAGAGCGCGTTTCCACTATATCGTTCTGGCCTATACAAAAATGTTTCGATATCCTAACATTACTATTTAATTTTATACTTATTCCTAGCAACACTTTTGTTTTCAATAAAAACAAGTTTTTATTTGAAAGAAAATGGTTTTGACTTTATAAAAAAAAATATATCATTCAATTTCACGTCCTTGAGCAAACGACAAGGCGACTACCGTGAAACAATAAAATATCGTGTCCATAATAATTTGTTTCATAATTAATATTTGACCATAATAATTACGAAACAAAACAAATAAATAAATCGTCACTTGATAGTGGAAAGTGGAAACACGCACAAAACCAGAATAAACCAGTTTACGCTGTCCGCAGGTGCCACGTGCAGTCGTTTGGTACCGTTAGAACATAAAGCACACATTTAATTCAAAAATTATAATTATTACGTAGTTTAATTGTTAAATTTTGTATTTGTTGATTGTTGTTATTATTTGTTATTATTGTTATAATATTTGTTGAAGTGTTTAATTTGTGTGTAAGTGTTGTAACTTTATATTGTTAATTCAAAATGGCTCCAGTGTTAAAACATGGTCGAGGCAAGCCTTTGACTTCTCAAACTAAAGAATTAAACTTTACATGTCGTTTCTTTTTCAGGTTAGTAAATTTTTCATTTTAGTAACATTGTTAATGTAAAAGTTATACGTATGTTAAATGTGCAAATATTAAAATAAAGTCTCATCTTTTTCAGAGGAGAAACACATATAGTTTAATTAAATTTAATTTAATTTAATTTAATCCCTTATATATGTCGTGGCCATATCGTAGATTTGCTCATTTCATGATATGATCGATCATTTCGTGAAATGATCGCATTGCATGAAATGATCGAATGTCTATTGGCCACATCATGATGTGGTTTAGGCAGATCAATGATAAGAAATCGTTTCTCGATATGGCCAACTAAACGCGCGGTTTTTTCATGAAATGATCAAAATTATTTGATCATATCGTAAAATAGTTACATTAATTATTGGTAGAGGCGCTGCAAGCTCTGTGTTTATGTGATAACTGATAATATGGCGGCCGCTGGCGAAAATTTAATTATTCGCAGTTAAAAACTTCATAATTCGTTTAATAACAATATGAAGAAAGTCATAGCAAAGAATTTACGACGAAGAGGTTCGAGTACTATGGAAAATGTGGATATCTTATATGTATTGAAGAAAAAATGCGTCTTAAATAAAAGGATTTAAGACGCATTTTTTCTTTTAGGATATATATTTATATATCCTACTATATTATTATGATTGTTTGTTTTTTAAAAAGCGATCCGCTTCTGGCACTCGCCGGCCGCTACCGCGGCACGCTCGCTTTGCTCGCTCGGCTCGTGCGTTGTTTATCAAAGTCTAACCTAACCTAACCTAACTGTTTTCTATTGCAAAAACCATTCGCTTCTGGCATTCGCCGGCCGCTGCCGCGGCACTAACTTAAATGACACTAAACAAGTTCTTAGAATATTCTGAATTTTTTTAATATTTTATGGACTCTCTATATTTTATACGATCTGGCCAAATGTGGATGATCAAATCGTGAAACGTTGACGATTTAACGATCTGATCAAACTATGTTGGCCATTTCCTGAAATGCGACCATTTCGTGAAATGATCAATCATATCATGAAATGAGCAAATCTACGATATGGCCACGACATATTATATATAAAATAAAAACTAAAAATAAAATGTTGTTTTATTTTATTTGCTGACCATACACTACTACAAACGCAAAAATTTCTCCAAGCTAATTTACCTGTAGTATTGTTTTAAAATAATATTGATGATTTCTTATAATCGCCACATCTTTTTAATTAATTATCCTTTTAGTTACTTACAATAATATTTATTTCGCTTTTAATTTACTCATGGAAAGTATGTGTCTTATTTTACATTTATTTATAAACTTGTTACAATTTCCTGCACAATTTTTTGCTATAAAGTTCTTATGATGAAGGTTCAAGGCTCAAAGGTTTATGACCGAAACAAATAAACAAAGATGTTGCTAATGTAACGAATTTAAATGTATGTAGATTAAATGTAGATAAATGTATTCGATTTGCAAAGCGGAGTGCTTGAAGAATCGGTATATAATTAAAGATAATGAGACGCCATTCAGACGTCCGTCTGTGTCCTGTATCTTGGAGCTACGAATTGGAGGGATCAGAGGTGGTAATATGTTACATTTTTTTATTCGGTAATAGATCCAGTATCATCAATTGATTCATTTGATTTGTAAGAGAAAAAAATACCATCAATATGAATAAGATTAAGAATAAGATAGTGAAAAGTCATAAAATAAATTTTTCAATATATTATTACAACAATATTTAAATAACTCTTATACATAATATATTTAAATTTATTTTATCTTTCATAACAATGGAGAAAATAGTTTTATAAACTAAGGTTAAAACAGCGTTATTAGCATGTTCATTGTTCACGTAAAAAGATGCCTTCTCCATATTTTATGATCGCTAACTCTCCACTAAGATAGAGGTCTTTAAATGAACGGGTTTAATTCGGTTTAATTTTATATCATCTCGCTCTGTTTTCGGTTTCTTTGAAATATGCATTTAATTTCTTATAATAAAATTTGGGTTTTTCGATATTCCGAACTTTAATGTTTTAAGTGCATGACCAAATTTAGACAAACGTTTTAAGAACCTTTTTTAATTCACATAAGGATCTCATTATACTGCTTAACAAGTTTAAGTATATTAACAAATTAATAATAATCAGTGTACCTAAATATAAAATTTATTTCCTTTATCGTTTACCTGTCATTAATTAAAAAACTTGAAAAAAATTCTGAAAGCCTACCTTTAAATTTACTCCATGTCAACCATATAGATATATGTCCTCCTAAATGTTAATTTACAATGACGAGTATGTAATGTTGGTTCACATACCACATAGTATCAACTATCAAGCAAGCAATCTATATCGATGCGTAAACCACACGAGTTAACTCACCTGAATCTAAGTTTTCTACAACTAAACCTACCGTCTACTCCTAAAGGTATAAGAATAAGTTAAATGTGTTAAAACTTATTTTAGTAGAGCAAGTCAGTAATGAGTTGAAAGGCTCAGGGTATGTCATGGTTTGAATTAAAATATAAATACATATGTAATGAACAATGCAGTCAGCTCGTATGCATTCCACTCGAAATCAAGTTGTAGCCCTTTGTAACAACAAATCGCTCGAGTGATACATAAATAAAAAGGTCACGTCACGATACAGTTGCGACTTCAATCTTTTCAGTATTAAACAACACTTCACCCTTCTTATTTTAAATATTCAACGAAATTACCAAAATGAATAAACGAAATAGCAAGTTATAATTAAAATAATTTACTTAATGGCCTCAGTCATTAGCGATTTTATTTCCAAATCGTCTGTTTTTTTCTACGAAATTACCACTGCTTTCACGAGTGGCAACATTTTTTCATTTGCTAGATTTTTATCTATCGTAATCATTCGTACTTTATTACATTTTTATTAAAGAATAAATGAAATAAAATTGAGCTCGCGCAATAATTTTAAGTGACTGAAACGTAAAATAAGCTAATTTTAATAAAACATAATTATCATAAAGCTTCAAAGTTATTTCTGAGGGCGAGATAGTTCATTAACCTGTGTAATGTCATGATATATTATGGTAAATGGTAGGCTTTTTGGGAAATTAGTGTTTATTTGGCTCAAGGGCTACTTCATCTTTACTTAAAAACGATCTAATAAAGAGTTAACAATTCGTTATATTATCTCGCCGCCTATACTTTTGTTTTGTCTTGCTACAATTGAACAAACCAACCAACCACTGATTCTAATCTTATGATTTTCAGGAGAGTGAGGCCAGAATATCTTCGGAACCAGCCTTGCAAAGATTCTGCAGAACAGACACGCAAACATTTTAACAGAAATTTAGTGAACTTCCAATAAATGATGTTGACGTAATACAAGCTTTTAATTTAATTCATTTTTATTTCTTATTCAGATGAAATCCCTGATAGTTAAACATATCAAACACATCAAATGCATCAGTATATTTGCGATCAAACTGCCAAACAGAACATATTAATAGCAATAATTATATCTACACATGGAATATAATATTTATGAACTAATGAATAAATAATTACGCACTGTAACGGCATTTCGTTTTTAATATTAATAATGCGTGATGACGTCACGTGACCCTAATGTGCTATTAATAACATAATTAGGCCTGTTATCAAGTTATAAACACCTTAATTACATATTAATTAAGGGCATACCGTTGGCTATCACTTCGTATTGTGGTTTTATATTTCAGTTTGATTTCAGTGACACGCTTTGGACAGTTATTGTTCGATAAACAACGCCTTAATGTTGTATTGTTAAAATTCTAATGCTATTTTATAGCATGGGCTTGATTAGTTGTTATCATAGCTATAAATATCTATGATACCTACATGAAATATATTTTAGAGCATATCAGCATAACTATCTCATTTGAGCATTAATTGTTATTTCAAGTAACTGGGATTGAAATAAAAGGCAAATTTATAAGAAACTAGCTGGTCCCCCGCTGTTGCACATGACGGCTGATACACTAACAAAAACTTTCATTCCCTTTTTTAATTTTTGAAAAAAAAAAATGTTTGACTACGAGTTTTCAAGTGGCATTGCCTAGTTTCAGATTTTTCGAAAGTTTACCGGTAAGCGTATGATTTCAGTGGAATTTTGGAATCATAATATGAAATAATTAAACACCCCCATTATTTTATTCACCTAGTAAATTGTAGTCACATTGCAGACGTTTATTATATTGTTTATACTCAAACTAGCTTACCGCCCGCGGCTTTGCCCGCTTCGTCTAAAACCTAATAAATTATATAGGTACTAAAACCTTCCTCTTGAATCACTCTATCTATAAAAAAATATTTAAGCATAAAAAGGGACATAGGGACAGAGAAAGCGACTTTGCTTTATACTATGTAGTGAAGTTTTTGATGATAAACGTAATCATTGTATTTATGTGTGACGTAATGAATATTATTAATGAATAAATTTTTGTCATAAACATCGTTGCATAATTCTTATCAGTTATCCACATACTGTAGTCTGTAATACATTTATCAGAAGGTAACCGCTAATAACGCCTCATATTAAAAATACTTATTACCTACATGGAAAATCACAATTAATTCGACCTTGCGGTCTCTTAATTAGTATTTAAGTATTGATAAAGATATAATTTGCTTTATTACATTTTGATGCTGGCCATAAAATACTTATAAAATACTTAATTTAATACAAGTACGTTGTTACAAAGTTATTGTCGTAAAAATATATACTTAAAAGTCATAAGACTTAATATATCCTGTTGATAATTAAGCTTTTAGACACGTTCAAGATTATTTTTGTATTCAATTATTTAATAACTCAGGCCCCGGAATCACAGACACAATAGAAAATCTATTGTGTCGTGGACCGATCGGGCCGTTCGGGGCTCAATGGGTTAATCGATATTGAAGGAAAAACTAATGAAAACGAATGTTGTTTTAACTGACTTCATAACAATTTATAAATATGTTTTTCGCATTTTCATTTTTAATGTAAATTTGATAGTATTTTAGATATCATTAAGGGATAGATTCGAGGATTTTTCTTCAAAAAATTAACTCCCTTATTTAAATAATATAGGCATGCATTGTGTTATAGAACTGTAGGTACATTTATAGAATTTGATCATTAAAAAACACTATCCAAATAAACTCTACTATGACTCTACATTAAATTCAAACATTTTTACTTTGCGATGATTAAAATTTTAATTATCGCATTTTATTATTTTGCCAATAATTATTATTTAAACTATCGCGACCATTACAATTTAATGTATGCTTATAATTATAATAATAACGTAATTAAATGATATCCATTATCGTTAAGTACCACAAGGTAAGTACAATACCTGTGAACTCAACCAACTAATCCTAGTTGTTCAAATAATAATTATCAATAACGAGTTACTTGTAATAAACATTATAATCTAAAAGACATTCCTGTAATACGTGAACACGTCGATCTTGCATTTATTATTGTTTATTGGCTTTATTTTTAAATAATTCCTCATAGAAATTTAAGCCGTATCTCCTTGTCAGATAGGCTAAAATAGCGTGTAGTCACCGTATTCAACTTCAGATAGATGTATTAACAGCCTATTATAATACTTAAGCAGTACCGGTGTATGGCGTACAATAATTATTATGTCGAGGTATAAATTATTAGTCATAATAACAAACTCAACATCTGTGAATTTTATCTTAAGTACTATCGGGTATCATCTTTACGACGCGTAAACGAGGCCCTTTAAACTATTAATTTTGTACGTGTTTGTTTGTCCATGAAAGAGGTAGCTATAAAAGTAACGGTTATGGCTTTTTTATAAAAACAATTAATTATATAACGTAGGCGTTGCACAAGCGGTTACACGCGTGCAATCGATGTGATTTGTTTATGTTTCGACTTCTACATAATTTGCTTTTGTAAGATCGTATGGCATCATAATCTCAAAGAATATTATCAAAGTAATTTTTTAAATTGTTAAAAAAATTCAATTAGAACAAAAGTATGATAGAAATATTAGTTCTTATCCCACAAATAATATTTGCTTTTAAACGATTATTTTTTTATGTATCTAAATTGTTAATAAAACGCACAAATTGATTCCTATCATAAAATTAAATTAGAAACCGATCATAACTTCTGAGAACCAAGTGGAGTTATGAGACATAATCCTTTATGTGTAGTGTTTTTACATGTACGCATTAATGTGAGAGGCGCCCATAGCGCGATCGCAAACAGGCGATTAGACCGACTCCGAGAATCACTCATAAATTGAACCCTAAAACAACCGCTCTGTTTAGTTTGGAAGCTCTCATCCCAGTAATTATACAATAATTCATACTTTAATAAATACTAATAAATCGTCCCTCGCGCCGAAGCATTATCCATTATTACAATGTAATTACAGCCGATAAATTACCAAATAATACATCAATCAGATGTGTTATAATTTTGTTGTTTCTTTACGTATATTTTTATCGGGCGGCGGGCAATTTTATTAAAATTATAATGCGGCGGCACCGCTCAAATTGGGGTAGCTTCGGGCTAAGTTCGAATTTAATTATATATGTAATGTTTAATGATATATTCTTATAATAAGCTACCTGATTCACGGTGGGCATAAATCAAATATTTCATTAAATTTCGAAGCGTTTACAACCCTTCATTTCGGTGTTATTACGTAGCCATGGGATTCGTTGGCGAACTCTCTGATACACGACCTACATTTTAGAATAGCATTATTTTTGTGACTTTGATGAATGGTATCGATTCGCCGGGTGCATAATTATCTTTTTGCGAACTTTTCCCTGTTTAATAACGTGTTTTTGGAATTAATCGAGAAATTAAAGTGTTTAGCTGATGTTTAAATTAAGACAGGCTAATTATGTTTCATGTATGCTTTTTATTTTACAAGACGTTGCAAAAAATTGGTTTTGTAAAAAAACTCGAAACTCTTGTTTTTTCTTGGATTTCATTTTGTGCTTGTTAATATTTTGTGTTGCTTAATTTGGCCACCATTATAATGCAATTTTGTACTATCTAAATTTTTCGACGCCTCAAATTAGAAGAAGAAAAAAGTTTATAATAAATAAGATTATTCATGAATTAACATAAATTGGTTTAACACACATATTCATTATGACGCAACAAAATTGTAATTATCGAATATCTAGAATGTCTTAAGGTCTAGGTAAAAAAATTGTAGTCTCTTAGCATTGTACAAACACATAGCGCGCATGCTCTACAAAAAAGCCGGTCAAGTGCGAGTCGGACGGTCGAGGGTTCCGCACAAGCGGATCGAGTTACAACTTTACAAGCTTAACTTTGCCGATGGGAACTTTTGTGCCCAGTACATCGGTATAGAATATAGATTGTGGTTAGTTCACCAACTGCAAATAAGTTTGTTATCCAAAAAAAGTTTCAGATTTTCCATATACCTACTGTGGTACATTGTTTTTATACTCGTGTGCTACATAATATTGCTTTTTGTAATAATATCAGTGAAAGGGAAGTAGGTATATTAAATAAGTATTTGATATCTTATCGAGTGATAAATTATATGTGTTCTTAGACGTTTTTTGAAACTTTGTGTGTGTCATAAATCGAACGTGCCTTATTACCCTCTGGTTGCATTTTTAATTTAGTAAGGAACCCAAAAAAGTTGTTTTAGTATCGCAAAAACCATAATGAATCGTTTAAAATGTAAAGCTCTATTATTAACTTCATTATTGCTAATGACGTCAATCAAAATGATTAGCGAAAAACATAAAACAAGAATTCGGAAGAGAACCACACTACATAATAAAGAACGTTGTATTTGAGGATGTGTGACTCCAAATACGTGTAAATTTTTGAAAAATTATGCCTATTTTGCCTCGGGTTCATCTCACCCTAATTGTGAGGGTGCCAAGTGTTCTACGAAATAATCAAAAGAATGTGAATATGACATCTCGGCTCGTGTTAATTGCTTTGTTAAATAAATGTAGTTTTTGTTGACGTGTTGTTTGAAACTAGCCGACGCTATAGATTAAGTTACCGTATCGTATCTAGATAGATAGATGTTTATATTAGATTCTAGATTTGATATACGTTGGTAATTATATTATTATGTTTTAAATAATGCAATCGCATGATGAGATTGCTAAATTTGAAATTTCACTGTAAAAATAAAAATAATGGTATCAATCTTTCAATTATCATTATAGGCCCATTAAGAAGAGCTGGAACGTCAACACATTTACACATTGCACATGTTAGGCCGGGAGATACTGACACAAAATTTCGGGTCATTTGTAACAGGATGGCGGTCTAGAGGGGTCTTAGTACGCAATGACAAAAAGAAAAATGATGGTCAGAACGTGGTCAGAACGCTGGTACCGGCGGACTAGTCGCGTGGGCGTTAGTCACACTCGTCGGATAAATAGCGAAAGTCCAACGATTTGTAACACAAAAATTTTAGAATTTACCGATAGCCCTTAAAAAAGATGTAGGCGGTAGTGTCATGCCATACTTTTACGATGTGACTTACAGTCCGCCATACCGACGTGAATGCGTTGATTTAAAAAAAACAATTCAACCATTTGTACCGGGCTAACTTTTGCACAGGTAACCATCGTCGTGCAGCCATTTACTAAAATCGCCATGCCATACTTTTCGGACGATTCCAAACCACTTCCAAATTCCAATTCCGATTCCGATTCCAAACCGCACTACCGCCTACATCTTTTTTATGGGCTATCGGTAAATTCTAAAATTTTTGTGTTACAAATCGTTTGACTTTCGCTATTTATCCGACGAGTTCGACTAACGCCCACGCGACTAGTCCGCCGGTACCAGCGTTCTGACCATCATTTTTCTTTTAGTCATTGCGTAATAAGACCTCTGTAGAACCGCCATTCTGTTACAAATGACCCGAAATTTTGTGTCAGTATCTCCCGGCCTATGTATGTGTCATATTTTGCAATTGTTTATAAATACAGGGTGATGTAATTGGTGTAGTACGAATATCTAAAAATCTATGAAGAATTTTGTGATACAGTAAATGGAAGAATTATAGACTATTTTACAGTATTTAATAAAATCATTTAATTTTTTGTTCATTTTCATTAGAAATGTCAATTTTTCTCACCAAGGTGGAAATTTGGATGATAAGGATCTTGTTATAAAAATATAAATTTTGACTAAAATCGGCATTTTTTTTTTTTCAAAAATCAAATTACTAATTAATAATCAGAGTTATCACATTATTAAAAAAATAAGCCAAACTATACACAATTTTTACTTGATGCAATCCTCAAAGATCATGGACATAGTGTATTGCGCCTTCCACCATACCTTCCAGAACCCAATAGAGTTAATATGGGGCATAATTAAAGGGAAAGTAGCATCACAAAATGTGAACTTTAACTTGAAAACTGTGGAAGAATTATTTAGAAAGGAAGCAAATGCTATTAGTCTGGATATGTTTAGTGACGTTTGGAGAAAGACGCGAGAACATGAGGAAAAATATATTCAATTAGAACCAAAAGTAGATAATTACACTGACTCATTTATAATAACATTAAGAAATTCCGACGGCGAGTTCTTCGAGCGATGAAAGTTTCAGTGAAGTAGAAGATTACGATTATGATTAAATAGATTCTTCTTCTTCTCTATAGATACTGCTTTCTGAATTGGTGGTAAATGTTAAAACTGTTAAACTGTTATGACGATTCAAAAGTGCTTCTAGAAGAAGTCTAATTGTATAAATGTTTGAGTTTGAGTTTAAAACCAATAATGTGAAAATTATACAATAAACATGTAACACATATTTGTTAGCGCGTATTGGTAGGTATTACGTACTTAAGACAAATATAATATTTCTTAGATATCTTTACTCGACCAAAGTCAGGACAAGACTGCAGTATTTGTATTCTCTTTGCAAGACTGCTCCGCAACTGCAGAAGACGTCCGTTATTTAAATCATTATCAAAACAACCATCCGTGTGTTGGGAGTGAGCGCACGTGTTATTTGTATTGTTTTTATGACCTGAAATTTAATTATTATTTGATAATTGAATGATTATTAATACTTTTATCCAATTGATTATTATTAGAATAAATAATTAACTTCATCAATTGATTTACTTTTAAATTATAATTTTACAGGTAAATTATGAGAGCTTTCATAATTATATTTGCATATATTTATCTACAACGCACCCATTTTACAATTCAAGTCTAAAATGAAACTAGAGTCGCATTTATTTTTGAACATACTGTAAGTGAAATTGCATAAGTGTGAGTACTGTGAACATGCCAGCTTTCCTTAATTGACCGATACACGTATACTGTGGTACATGGTATATGGTTAATGATATACCATATACCAAAGTAGAGATAAACTACGATAACATGGCGCGCCCCTCCAAAATTCAAAACGTTTGAAAGTATTTGTGAAAGTATTTACAATGCACCACCAAGATTCACAACGCATGTGTGCGTAATGAGACGGCCGTCAAACAAAAACATATCCACGGATTTGTTGCTCGACTAGTCACGCTCTAATCGCTCATTATTATTAGTAATGGCGCTGCACTGACGTATTCTATGAAAACGACACGTGCGTTGTCTTGGGCGCTCGGCAACTTATGATTAGTTGACCAACAAGTCTGGACGTAAAGTACTAAAGACGAATACGTACAACTACATACAAACTCCTTCGTAAGGATGTCACTACACACATTGAAACAGTAATTTGGAGGGGCGCGCCATGTTATCGTAGTTTATCTCTATATCATTAACCATACACCAAAAACGTCCAAAAAGGACGATTTTGCATTTTTATAAATTGAATTGTTTCAGTTTCGTCTTTTTAAAGAAGAAGAGAAGTGTGAAGATACATTAATCTCTATCATATACTAGCCGTATAGTATGCGTAAATATACAACAACTAGGTGCTTTACTTCTTCTTTCATTCATAACGTTACACATTACACAATCCAATCGCATTTTATGTATATGTTTTACTAACCATCATGTCCATACAAGTATGCAATAAAACATCCAAAGTACTTTGTATGCAAAGTAATGGTTACCAACTGTTAAACTTCAAAATAATTCCAAACTAATTAACTAATTTAAAAGATTAACAATTTAAGTATCCAACTACGGGTTTAATGAGCCCCCATGACATTTAGATTCAAGGACCTTCCCATGTTTTGATTCGAAATAATCTAATGATCCGGAAACCTGTACTTGTGTTAATAAAATAATTTAACTAACAATTTGAAAGAATTAAGCAATCATTACAAGTATTCATATCCTTTTATTTGGGAAGTAATGGCGGCGCTTGCGCAATGTTCTTTTTGCTTCGGCCCTTTTTGATATGAGAAAGTTATTTATCCACTTTATTAAAAAAATGTAATGCGATAGATTGAATAATATGTTCATGAATCATCATTATCGTTTCAATTTAAAATTCGGAACTTTTGTAATACAAGAATTAATGTACATAATAAATTACACAAATTAACTATTGTAATTCATTGGGACGTAAAATAACGATGGTTATAGCAATATTTTTGTATACCTAGATATATTTATTATTTTAAAGATACGTTCCACTCAGTAAATAGATATTTAAATGTATATTATTATTGTAGTGAATTGTACTAAATGTTGTCTATTATTTTGTCACTTTCATGAGTTACATAAATTACCTATGACTATTAATTATATTATGATGATTCATACATAACCTATATAATGGTTAATATTTATCCAGGCATTGTATCAGTATAATATGTATAAGATAAATTAATATTTCTGCAACTCAAATTGGTCTTCAAAATAAAGCGCTCTTGGACTTTCTATGCTGACGTTACCTTGTGTAAACTGAAAGGAATTTATTTCCCGATCAATATTGTACTCATTCAAGATGAAACAAACTTGCTGTAAATTCATTTACTTGATACTAATTCCTATTTGCCTTAATTCTATTTCTAAATACCATATATTTTTTTACATAATAACCTCTAGTCGATATGTCGATATAGTTCCTTAATATAAAACTATCAATTCAACATCAACTGAAGGTAAGTTTGTCAAAACTATCAACTTGTTGCAGTCAACTGTTTGCTTTAAATTTAATATTTAAATATTTGGTGTGCAACCCTTTACAGCTTTACATTGTCATTTTATTAAATTGTATTCTTCAGATACTCAAAATTCTTTTAGTACAAAAAGGATGGGAAAAGGAAAATGCAGTTTCATAAAAACTGATAGTTATTAATTGTTGCTAAACAAACAACCTAGTTAAAAGTCTAAAAAATAACATTTACAACGTTAAATTTAAAAGACTGTCATTGCAAAATGTAAATTTATTATTCTTGCATAGTAGCATGAAATAAATGAAAAATTTTAGTAAAATATGGACTTTGAAAACTTGTTGAACATTCAAACATTAAGAATGTAATTTATACAAGATTTCCCTCAATATTTGTCACTAGAGTTAACTACTAGTGGTCAAAATTCGACCCTCATTCTAACACTTCTCACCCGCGTTCCACTGCACGCATCGCGATGAAACATAC
Organism: Colias behrii; assembly: GCA_029959065.1. NCBI lineage: Eukaryota > Metazoa > Arthropoda > Insecta > Lepidoptera > Pieridae > Colias > Colias behrii. The sequence continues at coordinate 7,095,659 of JARWMC010000013.1, forward strand.
ATTCGACAATTAATCTGCATTGTAATACAATCACAACGATGTATGTAACATCGCGATACGTTAAGGGAACACTCTAAAATTCGTACGAGAAGACCAGCCATTGAACATTAACATAAAGCAACTAGACTCACACTAATGCTTAAAATTGTCCAAAGCGAAGCGAAGTGATTTGATTTGATTTGATTTGATAATGAATACGACGAAATGAGGTGTTAATTTCTATGAATGTTACAGAGCATTTACATCAAACAAGCAAATCTAACCCCACTATGTCATTTTTTTAATGTAAACAGGTGTAGAACATTATATTTTCGTTGTTCTTAGTGCGTTCGAAAAGAATGCAATGTTCTAATACTGAACAACACTGAATACGAGTTATCGTTTACACTAAAAGATCACGAAAGAAAACTCTTGCTCTAGCTCTATGTTCGTTTGATGTAAATGCACCGTTATAAACAACGATTGGACATTTTTGAAGACCTTTATAAGCGACTAGCTGTGCTCCGCGGTTTTACCCGCAGTGCTCCGCTCCTGTTGATCTTAGTGAGGTGATATATGTATAGATAAATCCTCGATAAATGGGCTAACTAACAATGAAAGAATTTTTCAAATCGGACCAGTAGTTCCCGAGATTAGCGCGTTCAAATAAACAAACACTTCAGCTTTATAATATTATAGTATAGAAGATTGTGAGTCTAGTTGTTTATAGTATTTATATGGAATGTTCTGGAATACTCGTGATACTAGCAGAGTGGTTACTTACCGGAGCCACTGGCAAATAGGAAGTCCCTTTGGAGGGAAGACGTTTTCAAATAAGGGTAAAACAGCTTGCTGCCGTCACAGGACCAGATCTCGCGACTGTTGAAGATTAAAAATAAATTTAATAAGTAATGTAGGACATTATTTAAATTAGCTTTATACTATTTGCTGTACTATTTTATTTACTTTGTTAGTGTAGGTAGAGGTTATGTGACTCTAACAGAAAATCTGAGTTTCTAATAGTTCTTTGCTTTTGTAATTTTTATTTCCATGTGCACAATAAAGTACCTATTTTTGTTTGTTTGTTATTTCTGTACTAAGAACAGGTAGTATGTACTATGTTGTTAAATTTAATGTTTGATTTTGTGCACTTGATATATTATGACTTAACAGTAACGCTTCGTGTGAAAATAAAATACTAGCCTTAATTAATTGCATTGAAAAATGTAATCGGCTCTATAATTTTGAATTTAAAGTGTTCCATTTATTACTTAGGGTTCTCGTTTTTACCAATTAATGCTAACTACCTATATTAAATAAAAATATCATTTGATATCTAATGCGTAAACTTGGATTCCGCTTTTCCTTTGATTCTTAAACTAAAAGTAAATGTAAAATTTACCCAAGACCATACTATGGTCTCATAGCAATTCAGAACGCAAAATATTTCAATGAACAATTTATTTTATTTTATTTTATTATTTATTGCACACACAAAGGAAATAGAGACACATAAAGTACAGGTAAGAGGAAAACAAAGTGTACAAACGGTGGCCTTATCGCTAGGTAGCGATCTCTTCCAGGCCACCGTAAGTAATATGTAAGGAGAGACGTTAAAAGGAGGTGGGTGAGCAAAAAAATAAGGCGTGTACAATGTATGATTATTTCCTTTAAGAATTCTCGTTTGATCAACAGATCTTCCTCGTTATTCGTAGTCTCGTAGAGACAGGTTGTAATAATATATTCAACTACTTTTATTTAGGTAAACGTTCTTGCGCTGATACCTAATACTTACTACTACATTAATTCTATTAATTTTAGAGGAAGAAGCTAAGACTTTGATTCTTTAAATAATGAATCAAAAACAATCGGTAGGGTTATTCGTCGATCACAAAACTATACTTTGTTAAAATTTCTGATACTAGTGTGTAGTCTAAAATTATCACATAGATCTAGTTTCTTTATAAAACAATATTAAGTCCACAGTTGAATGCCATAAAACCAAAAATATAAATTCATCAATATTAAGTCCCATAAAAGCTTTTTATGTTGTGTCCATTTATTACTAATTTCTATTATTATTATGTTTCTCGGTTCCATAATACTCGTGTACCACCAGTAGGACGGTACCCGGATCTTTGGAAGGCTTACGTGGGGACACAGGTCCAACACGTGGGGTCTTTTTTTTATTTCTATTATTATTATTATCAAAGCTTTTGCTCTATGCCGACTCATGGAAATATTTTTAAAATAAATTCTTTAATAATGATGATAGTGTTAAAAATATATTAATTTTACGATGCATATCGAATTCATCATAAACTATGCATATAAAGCGCATTCGTTTTTCAATTTTGCTATATTTAATTACATGGAAGTGACATTGAATGTTATTTATTATGCATTTATTAAAGCAATCAACAATATAAAGAAGCTAAAGTTAATTCATTGGCAGTCTATAAAACAAAAACAAAGAAAAAAAGCTTTTTTATTTAAAAAATTTTTAATTAAAAAAAAGAAAGATTTTTAATTAAAAAAAAGAATATCGGAATGTTTTTGCGCGCCAATTCGCGCGTTTCAAAAGTGAATACGGAAATGACAAATCTTAGTACAGCTCGTTTAGAAAGGATAGAGTTGAGTGTGGCGCGGGGAGGTGCGGGGTAAGGGAGGGGGGCGGCAAGGAGCGCGCGGGACCTGCGCGATTTTTCACTCAAGACCACGTGTAAACCACGTGCGTGCCAAACTTTTCGGTGAAGTTTTTCTCGCCGCTTTTCGCGCGCTCTTTCGTAAACTTAGCAGCGGTGGGGGTTCATTGAAAGCGTTGCAATGAACTTCAGATAATCCGCTTGCATTTAAATTGGTTGTAATAGTACCTAGTGGTATTATTTTATTAGTGTTATACCAGCTCTTGATAATTATGATTAGCTATTATTGTATAGAGATGTAGGTGGTACAAATGAATAACTAAGAATTCATAGAAAAACTTTAGTGTGATGTAATACAGCGTAACTGATTACATATTATAAAAACGTAATTTTGTCTTAACACGGAAACGTCTAACGTATTATTAAAGCAGCAATTATTAAATTAATCGATGTTCCAAAATTTTAAAACTTATGGATATTTAAATTTCAAAAACATCGATTAGTTCCATATTTCGATGTGATCATTAATATTGATTGATATGATCCGTGTCTGACGATCATAAAATGTATCGTCTGATTTCACTTGGGAGAATTCCCTTGTTCTTGAAAAATCAGTGATTCGATAATAATATTCTAATATAATATCTTCGCAACAGTGTATCGCAATCAACATATCAACTAAACCGTGTCTAGAAAATTCTTAATTGAACTAATGAGAAGTAATTACAATTTTTTTTTCGGCCATAATGATTACGATGCCTTAAAATAATAAAAGCAATTAGATATTGATGGGCGTAGCTGTACCGTTACGTTTGTCTCTTTTGCTCTTACGTTTTTATGGAATGTTGGTGAGGGATGGGAAAATGGTCTGATTAAATGTAATTGTTCGGTTATAAAACTCGATGTCAGAGACGGTGTTCTGTTTGTCGTAAAATGTCGAGATGTTAGCATTTCTATTCTTACCTCTAGGGGTGATTTTATTCGCCTTACAATTAATGGGACAATTTTTATTGAGTACCTACAATATTATATTAAATTCTTTTCAGTTTGGAGTTTATTTTTAAAACAGAAGAAGTTTTGTTATAACTTGTAAATATTATGATTTTAGTAAAATATGACATTAATTCGTTAAGATTTTTAGTATTCTTAGCCTTATAAATTGAGTCATATTTATGTCTTGATTTTTGAATAAATTAAAACTGGACAATTGAAACGTGATTCATAGTTGGACACAAATGAATCATGTGTTGATTGAGTTCAATGAATTATATTATGAATGAGATGCGATGCTGATATGGAAGACATTATTGTTATAAGAGTTATTTTTTATGTTACTTTTATAATAAATAACATACAAAAAAATAAAATATATTAATATCTACTTAAAGGACCGAATTTTACGCCAATAACTTACTTCTTCTTATTCTTCCTACCAAAGCTTAAAACTATAATATCATATTATTATGAGATAGAATTTCTATATGATTAATAATATATTATATAATTACATAATATATTATCTAGTTTAGTTTCGTGTACCTGTGTAATTCAAACGGCTAATGCAATTCTTAGAAAGGCCAAGGCAACATTAAGTTTGCCGGCTAAGTTTCAACTAAGAAAATTTATTTTTCTTACTTATATTACGTTTTCCTTGTGAATTCTACATGTTTATATTTTACTGTCTATTTACATTCCTAAAGGAATGTAGTTTAAAAACTTAATTATGTGTAAAATTAGAATAATAAATAAAAACGCCTAACGGTTTTTAGTAAAAATGTAGAGCATTTAATGTTTTGATATTAAATGTGATTATAAAATAATTTATAGGTTATGATTTAGGTCTTAATTTATTTTACAATTGATAGTTCCATAGGAAGAGCTCAGAGTAAATATAAATTTGTTTGATATTTATTCTCTGATGTAGAGTTTTTTTTAGTTCTTAATATTTGTTAAGTACTAAATTACTAGCTATCTATAAGATTATAATTATGTAAATTAAAGCAGTAATTTACATAAGATATGCCTAAATCATAAAATATAATTAAATATAAAACTACTGAAAAATATTACAGATATCACAAAAAGCAATCTCATCACCAGAAACTCATTACAAATTTGTTACAATTCTCATTACTGGCTCTCGCGATAAACATAGTTTTCATGAAAAAAAAAACATAATATATGTACAAAAAATACCTACGGAAAAATGTTATACACGTATCCGAACCAATCAGCTGTTCGAACGCTCGCCCCGCCCAATCTGAACTTTTCCAACGCGTCGCGAAAAATATCAACTTTTTACGTCCCCAACTTTTTTTTCGTAAACTTAATTTTAAACTATCATTTTATTATCTTTTAAATTTACAATAACGTAATCGTTCGTCAATGCGTTATAATGTTGTTCGCATTTGGATTTTTAATGTGAACGTTTTTTGCGCTCGTATTAAAGGTCGCGGTAATTTATAATAGCAATTTTATTTTATGAGATGTATATTAAGTTTATGTTAATTTTTTTTGGAAATATGTACTTGTGTTTGTTTTTGTTCACTTTTTTGTTTTTATATTTTGTTATCTTTGCATTATTAAATAGGTAGAGTTGAAATATAATTATTTGGAATTTATTTATCATACCTACCTACTTATAATAATAAAGTTACTAAATTTTAATGAAACGAAAAAAAAAATGCATAAAAATAACAACTCATAAAAAAGCAGTTCACTAGTATTGAAGTATGATACTTACAATATCCAAGCGATAAAATATCGGAGGTACAAGATTTGTTTTCGTAGCAGTGACGCTGTTAATTAGCCGGCGTTCGCTGATTCATCACTTAATAACGTCTCAACGGCCAGTACAGCCAAATAATTAGCACAGATCGAACAAAATCCACCTTCAGTACAATATAATACAGTAACACATTTAGAAAAGTTTGATTTTCAAACGCGCACAAAGTTCGTTTGCAGCTGTCAAAAACGCGCGAAATATTTTTTTCAGTGGCTGTCAAACGAGGCACAGACTAACACAAATGCGGCCGTCCACGTCAGTGCGCTGACGTTCACTAGTCGCGCCTCGGCGTAAGTCGAGGAGAAGAAGGCAGCGGTCTCGGCCAACCCGCCTTTCGTTCGTCTCTTTCTCGCGTGGCGATACCCGCCCGCACCATTTTTACGGTTTAACCAACTCAATTCAATTCAACTCAACTCAATTGTCGTGGCGCGAATGCCTTCGCACTGGACGCTAGAGGGAGACATATAGTGTTTACTTTCTTTCAGACGCGACTACTTTCTATCGTTGACAAAATATTTCTTATCCGTTGCATTTTAATCTTGAATATTTGACACGAGACTATGTGGTCACCGTTGACGTTTAATGCATTGCGTCCAAGAATATGCGTATGGAAAATCAGAATAGAGCCTTAATCTTGGTTTAAGACGGAGCGGAGGCAAGCGATAGGCTGTTTCGCTCACGCCACTATCGTCCGGCGCGCGCTCTGCCTGCGTGGGAGAGAGAAATCCGAGAGGCGATAGGCGTTACCGTTTCAGTCAGCTCACGCTTCTGGGTGTGTAAAGTTTTAGGCCGAAACATGTAAAAATGCATCTTGAAAAAAAGTTATGTATTAAAAAAAGAAGCTTAGTGCGCGGTGGGGGGACATTAATGATAGCGGGTGGTGAAGGTTTTTTCGCACGCTATATTTTGGGGGGTGTTCATAACTGGACAATGCATTATCGGGCTTCGGTAGCGATTCGGACGCATCACCTTAGTAAGCCATTTCCACTACAAAACTACTCTGTTCGAATGGAGGCCTGAACGCCGCAATCCCTCTTGATGTCTATACAATATATTATCTAGAAAATAGTGTATTCTAAAAACTCTACATATTATTATTTTAGATTAAATTAAAGCTAAAATGGGAAAATTGATTGCGAAAAACTATGGTGCAGAACTTGAAAACTAAAATATACGTAATGATCCTTCTGTAAACTTTTAAAAATGTTTAAACATTCAATCTTCGAACCATTACTATCACGATAAATAGATAATCTCAAATATCAGATATTATTTAATAAATAATAACAATGGCGATTGAATCTTTTAGTCCGGGATACATCGCCCATTTTTGCAAGTGATTACTATCAAGCTAATTTTTCGTGAGTAGCTTTATTTTGATGAGATGCCCAATAATTTCATGTACAAAACTCTCGATTGTGGTAGCTTACAGAGGTAACAAGGATAAAAATTTTTGATTTGACGGTTCTCAAATATTTATTACGCAATTTGTAGGACAATATGTCTGTTGAATTATATAAGTATTAAACAAGTGAAAATAAAAAAATCAGCTGGTTAGTAATCATTTATGATGACTTCGTTATCGATACACATTGGAAAGGGGGACTCTTTGATCAAACCATAGATTTTGTAGGACAAATATTTTTTCGAATAATTTAGATAATTATCTTGAGATTGAACAAAAAAAAACATTCAGTTAGTAATTAATATTTGAGAACCATCAAATCAAAATATTTTATCCTTGTTTCCTCTGGTAGCTACCACAATCGATAGTTTTGTACATGAAATTATTGGGCATCTCATCAAAATAAAGCTACTCACGAAAAATTAGCTTGATAGTAATCACTTGCAAAAATGGGCGATGTATCCCGGACTAAAAGATTCAATCGCCATTGCAGCTCTAAAATCTCTTAAATATCCGAATTTTAATCACCAATAGTTGCTTTTACCAGATAAAGAACTAAGATACGCCCTAGACTGTACTGCATTATTAGTGTTGTGTTCCGACTCGGATTTATTGAGTCAAACACAAGGCAATCTATTTTAGTCCTGACCTACTCCGTACTTAAAACATCTAGTTGTAGATACATTGATCTGATTCTTTACATTTCTATCAATATATCAAACCAGAATAATTTAATAAATTAATATGAATTAAGGCTATTTCATTTGACATCATTGCAATATCAACCAATGCGTACAACAAATGCTCTACATTACAATTTTTACGTAAATTTGCAGTTTTTCGATGTAGTAAAATGTTTTATTTAGTAAAATGTGTCGAAATAAATTCTAAAGCTATCACTGATCCTAACAGAGAATTAATTTTAACATAAGGATATTAAAATTAATCCTCCTAGGCTTTTAAGTTCTTCGAAAAGTTTTCGCGTCTCATTCTTATGCGACAGTAGACATAAACAATAACGTTTGTAATTAATAATATAGCTTCAAACCGATCATAAAATTTTAGAAGCACTTAGTAAAAGGACCTTATTTCAGGTCAAAATTTGTCAACATTTAAAGCTCTAAACAGTTTTGCGCCTCTTAAACTTTTAGAAAGAAAGAAGAAAAGAAAAGGAGAAGTGCAAGGAAAGTAGTTATTGCCTACAATTATATTGTCAAGACCAAGTAAATAAACATAGTGATAAATCTCCCTCATATAGAAGAAAAATGAACTCTTTTGCACCTTAAAATTGTCGTAAGCTAAGTACTTCTTTACGAAGTCCAGTTGAATAAATAAATGTTCCAACGTTCGCGTATATAAGACTATACTTATTTAATTGAATATTTGGATACCTTTACATAAAATTCGTTTTTATAGGCATGAATACACGCGTATTAACAACCAGAGGAATATCTTTGGAACCTTCTCTGTCTTCTCCCAAAAAGAACACGGAAGAGGCATTTCAATTAACTATTCAGTAAAAAAAAGTATATTTATTATACCTACTTCGGTGAGTTTTTAACACTACCAGACTAATTTTTAGCTTAAAATAGTTATAATTTTGATTAGAATATGCTCGTATAATCGAGAAAACCATAAGAAACTGACAGGAATGGATCTTTCGATTTATTGAAAAAGGTACCTATAACCTATATGTGACTCTATGTGCCTATCTCTGAATGTAACAAATAATATTTTCGGGAAGCTCATTGTTTTAGTTATCTAAGAGATTAAATATCTGAAAATAAAGAAGATTTCTATGAAAATGAAGTGACCTTAAACAATTTTATCGCTAAGAAATAATATATAACGATTAACAAAAAAAACCTAAAATAAATTAAAAACAATCTTATTAATGTAAACCAAATATTCTGCCTAAGATTACTTTGAATACTCACTACCCAAAAAAAAATTGGTATTATAATATTATATTCGTACTGTTGCACTTTTGTAAAGTTTACCTACGTTGCAAATACGTTTTATTTATAAGTTGGCTTGCTTTGATAGTTCTTCTTTCCTATATCTTTAAAGAAAGAGTGAAAATATTATGTGAGCATTATTCTTAAAAAAACAATTAAATTCTCATAAACTCGAAATTCACCTCAAAAAAACAATTCCACTCTAAAGTTAAGATTTCACTTTATTCTTGTTAATTAAATTTGCGTAAAATCGGCTCCGACAATTTGCTTTCTCAATAAAATTACATCAAATTATAATAATTTATTTCAAGATAAATCAAAATTTATTTATGCATGAAATATATACTTTGTAAATGAATACCTACATAATTTAACTTTCCAAGTTAAATTTTAATTCCATACCTATGCAATTATGCATAATTTTGAGGATAGAACCTTTCCTTTTTTTCTTTAAACTGCCTCCTCTTATTTCTTAGGCCCTTGTACTTCTTTATAATTTGAATCATATGGTAAAATAAATTAGCAATAATATTAGGCCATTATAATATTCTTGAAACTTTTTTACCAAGTGAAGCAAGTTTACGTAAGTCTCTACGTAAGAAAGTATTCACTATTTTTATTCTTTCTATACACACACTACAGTGTGTATAATGGGATCTTTTAATTCAGGTCAAATGTCGATCCTAAGGTAGTACGTAAATAACTAAATGACGTCACAACTTTATATCCGCCCAAGTTGGCTCGGCCGAAAGTTGCCGTTTGGTTTAATAATTGATTGGATTCCGAATTACGTGTAGAGATAGAGATCGGACTAATGTTTGCGAAATGAGCCCATTCTTTGTATTTTTTATGTCTTTTTTAGAAAACGGTGTTAACAACTTTGTGCTTTTTGTGCTTTGTGCGTTTGCTAAAAAGTTTCCACTGTTAAAAATGTTCAACACAAAAACACTATTGATAATTTTGTTGTATGACGTCACTGGTCATCGTATTGTATGGTATTATAAAAATCACGTGTTGTACCTAAAATAAAATCATTAATTCTTCTTATAATTTCCCTATGTGAATTCAGAGAATTTTGAACAGTAGATCTATACAAAGTTTTGAAGCTCCTAAGTTTGTCCTCATCAATAATGAAAATTGTTATTTGATACCCGGTGATATCAAATGTGTGAGAATTAACATTATTAAACTTTCCTTGGCGATTATTGAACGTCTTATGGGCTATGACTCTACAATACGTGAAATTCTATGGTTTAATAGCAATGTATTAAAGCCAAAGACTTTTAAACGGGCTTTAAGAGCAATTTATTTATTTCTCCTTTCTATAGGCTCTAATATACTCGTGCAAAAACAAATTACCAGTTTACAAGCATCGATATCTCATAAAGTCTAGAGTAGCTATTTAAAGTCACAATTGCTATCAATACACGTAATAGCACGGCATTAGATCTCCGTCTAGCTTGTATCTAGAAGTCTGGCTCGAATCTAAAAATTAACTAATCTAGTACAGGTGTAATGGATAACTTAATTCGACCTTTCGATTTTCCACTTTGAGCCATCGCTTTCGTGTTTATTTTATTTGTTTTAGTTTTGATATTATTATATTAGGTAGGTACACTATTAAAAACCTATTGTTATAAAGCTGAAGAGTTTGTTTGTTTGTTATCTCAGGAACTACTGGTCCGATTTGAAAAATTATTTCGGTGTTAGATAGCCCATTTATCGAGGAAGGCTTTATAATGTATATCATCACGCTAAGACCAACAGGAGCTGAGCAATGCGGGTGAAACCGCGGAGCACAGCTAGTTATATATAATATTCATATTCATATTACTGATGCTTATTTGCGAGTTATAATTATTTTTAAAATTTAAAAGAAATGTATTGTATTTCTTGTGTACTTACTCTAAAAAAAATAAGTAAATACGACTTTTGAAATAAACCCTGGCTTAGGGATGATTATTAATTATTGTGTCTAATGTTAATTAATGTTTTTACACTACCTGGTAAACACGAGTAAGTATACATAAATACAGTTTTCTGATTTACGTTATTAAATCACCATAATTACCAACCGACAAAGATTTGCATAATTTAAAAATTATCTTTTCTGTAATCTTACGAGTAACAAGGTTATACAAGTCATTCTCACCTATTGTGTTAATTTCTTAAAATCATCTCATTAATTTACAAGTACCTACCTTAAAACACGAAATTACCAAAAGTACGATTTCAATAAGATAACTATTTTTGACAAATTTTTGAAGTGAAACTTCTTTAGGCGCGTTGAGAGTAAAATTTCAAGGTCACGTCACGGCAATACCGACACGTCAAGGCGAAGATTTTGGTACCTTTGAATCTTGCCAAAGAAGTTTCAATTCTGACACGTGAGCTCGGCGCGTACGCTCTTTTTAATGCTTTACCGCAAATAACTAGGTACAATCGACTTACAATCGACACAAACTGACAAACATCTTAAAATAGTGATAATACTTCTATAGGAAACCTCACAGTACTTATTAATAATAAGTTATATCACTAATAACTGCATAATAATAGTATAAAACAAAGTCGCTTTCTCTGTCCCTATGTCCCTACGTATGCTTAAATATTCAAAACTACGCAACAGATATTGATGGCTTTTTTGTTTATAGATAGAGTGATTCAAGAGGAAGGTTTAAATATAAAATTAATTAGGTTTTAGTCAAAGCTAATCTGCGAATCTAAATACAATAGGTACATTCAAGAAAACTTAATCCTAAACATGCGATTATCACAAAAAAACAAGTAACTACTTAGGAGAAAAATATCTAAGGGATACTGGGAAAACATAAACCATCGCGTCTCAAACTGAGACCACTTTCAGTCCCATTAAAGGCGATCCTATAAATAACAGCCAAAGAAATTCATTAGAAACTCCTTTATCCAGCAAATATTCAAAAGCGAATGCAATCAGATAAAAGTTGATTAATCTCCGAACGGAGTTCCGCTCCTTATTATAATAAACTAATTAATGATGGAGGCGAACAATTCATTATAGAAGCAAAACTGCCTTCCGAACAATAATGATAATGAGTGTAATTAATTATAGGAAGTTGCTTCAAGACGTACTGAGGAGGCCGAGGGAGACAGCCAAGTGAGATGTTGGAATCAACCTTTGGATGTGCCGTTTTGTTAACACGGAATGCGCTGTGAAATCGTAAGAGCTACACGTGTTTTTCTACGCACGCACCGATTATAGTAATTTTGGTATAACTGGTTAATGACCACGTTAAACTGGAAGCAGGTACTTTCGGTAACTTGTTTAATTACCAAGTCTTTGATTGCAAGACAATTTGCAATGGATTTACCAAATCTCCAACGTCTGTTTTTCCTAGAGACTTTCATAGTTGATTTAAGGGATTTAATTCTTATTTAAATAAAAAGTTTTCTGTACATGTGTGTTTCAATTTAATATACCCTACGAGTATCACTGGAAAGTATAAATTTGTTAACCTCTAACAATATGTAGAGCCATTAATATACTATATACTCTAATTTTTATTTCAAGTCTGTGCCCTATAAAATATTTTGATATGACATTCATACTACTGTTCGTTCGTTCTGTACTGTAATAAGTATTTATTCAATTTTAGGCTCCGCAGTGTCATATCCATTTTTCCCAGTTCCCAGTGAAGGCACCAAAGGGTGTGAGAGGGAGGTCAGCGTCGTGCTGCTGATGGCTTTAATCATTATTACTTATAATTAAAATTTAGTCTATACGTATCTGTCAACTACTATGGTAATGGGTTGTAATATAAGTTCAAGTAAAATAATTTGTGAAAAAGTTTAGAGTTTTTGTCACTCTCTATAGGCTTAAGAAATTTAATATTCTAAATTAAATGGGATCTGGATATCTATAGAAAATCATGCCAGTAGAGAAAAAAACAGAACTGTTAACATTTATGTTTTCATACGTTTATGTATGAAATATTTAAATTACTATGAAATACATTTACATTATGATAATGGAAATACTTGATTAGGTACTCATACTCATAATAATATCAAAAGGTTTTAAAAATCACGTACGAAAATATATACTGTTAATCACAACCTACAAATGTAATAGTTCAGCTTAGAAGGTAGTCATATTTTAATAAACTCAAAGGTCTATAGACTATTGGATAAATCAGACAGGCGCATCCTTCATCTATTAATCTTAGCCATAGTAATTTATTTCAGTCTTGTTTTAAGGCTATCCAGGGTCAATCCTTTTTCAGATTGGTTATGACTCACCATCGATCTAAGTTATTAGTTTTATACTGGGCATTTTAGAAAAATATCCTGTTTGTTGTAACTTTATATTATTTTCTATTAATTTTGACAATAAATAATACAAGACAAAGTCTGTGGAGACAAACTGTAGTGAGCGATTTACTGAAATTAGTCGTAGAACCAGAAGGAACAAAACTGATTTTCAAGTTAACTTTATAGTTCAAGGTCTAGTTACTAAATAATTGATTAAAAAGTGTTTTATAATTTTTTATCTCGTGTAAGGGATACTCAATGAGTTGTACTTGTATACATACAGCATTATTTTGACCAACACTACTTTTATATCAAAAACATCATCGTTGTATAAAAGTGAACAGAAGATAAGAAAAATCTGTTCCCGCAAAAGATGTTTAAAGCATATTACGCAAGAATATACATACGACACATTTCCTTTGCGGCCCAGTTAAGTTGATCATAACCGGCCCGTAAGCTCCTAACTGCCTTACAAGTCAGGGCCACATAAAGAGGCGTATGAACGCTCATTAGGTACGCGGTATCGTCCATAAATACATTATCGCTGGGTGGCGGGAGACGGCGGGTTATCGAATTAAAACTTCACTAGCAATAGTAGAGTTGAACAGTGTATTAATACACCATGTATAATTCGAACGCTTGGACAAACTTGGCCATCTCCGCTTGCGACCGGCGTGCGACCCCGATAACATCGGAATATTGAATTTTATTACGTGTTACTTAATAACTGCGATGTTAATTGCGATTTTATTCAACTTTTTAACTGCCGACGATTATTCTTTAATAGAATAATGATGGGTTGGAATGTAACGTTGAATTGAATTTGTTATTTAGTGGTTTGTGCTAGTCTACATTGACACATAGATTATCGTGTGTAATGATAAATTGTCGTCGGCTACGGTTACAATGACTTAATTTATACTATTGTTTGATACCATAACTGGTTTATTCATTTAAAAGAATCAGCGGGGATACATGAGTAAATTGTTTGCTTAGATGAAATAATTCAAACAAAAAGCATCATAAATAAATTATAAAAACCTAGTTACACATCATTGCATTAATAAAGAACAAAATATACAATATCAAATAACCGATTATAAGCCATAGTTTGGCTGTCGATATAAATATTTGTATGTTTGTTTTAACCGAAATTATTAAGTGGAATACAACGGTAGGAGGGGGCAGTGCGGTGATGGGGGGGCGCGAAGGAGCGATCGAGGTAAGGGTACTGGCTACGTAATTAGATTTTCAAAGTCCGAATATACTGCTCGTACTTGTCTTCATAATAATGTGCTGTGACCGAACTGTTTTGATACTGTACATTATGGGATTTGTGATTTCAAGTCAATCAGTTGAAATACATACAAGAAAACATTGTTTTTAAAAGTTTAAATCGAACAAAAACAATTCTGTATAGGTAAAGTTGGTGATTTTTGCAGAGGGTAGGAAATAAAGATCCTGAAACGCTTATTGTTTTCGCTGGGGGCTAAGAGGTTAAAATAGCGATGCTAATAATGTAGAGCTATTCATTGTTTTCTAAATAGGATAATATTTGGGACAATACTATTTAATCCAAAAATTAGTCTTCTTTCATTTCGTCCAGTTAATTATTTTTAAATCGAAACCTATAGCGATGGTTTCGTAGGTGAATCAAGGAAACTTATGCTTCTCATTGTAAAATGAAACAACTGAAATAAGTTCACATTTTTTTTATTATTTCGTTATTTCTAAAAACATCTAACAATATCACAAAAACAATACATCCATACGGAATTCATAATTGCAAGTATCAAGACTTTACACGGCCGCATTGCAGCGAGGTATCGGATATTTAGTTTGCTTTGGGCCGGTGGGGTGGGAAGCTAAGTCCAACTATAAATTAGGAAGGGTACAGTTTCATTAATCACCCATACGCCGTTATTATTAATTAACCCCCTTCGGAACTATCGTTGCCGTTACGTATCGACCTACACAAATGTCAACTCTTTTCAATTCCGACTCATAGTCTTGACAACATTAGTAATAATGGATTGGTGTTACCGTGTTATTTATTTTTACCAGTATTCTCATGATAAAATGTATGCTATATTTATTTCAACATTCCTAATGATTTATGATGGAAGATTAAATTTAAAAATGTCATATTAAATTATGCAACAATAAAGTATGAGACATTCAAATGCAGTTTTATTTATCATCATCAAATCAGAAATTTTGAAACCTTTCAAGTTATAGGAGGGCCAAATAGAATATTAACATTATGAAAATATTCGCAAACTTATATTAAACTGTTACCAAACCCAACGTATTTCTATTGGAATAGCATAATAACGTAATGAATTCACAGCTAAACATATTACACGCATTCCAAACACAAGCCATATCGAATAAATTGGTTTTTTCATTATCTAAACAGCCTGTTTTATGTTTTCATAAATACTCTATAAATGCGATAATAAACAACACATACCTACTTATAAATTTCAAACGACAGGCGCAGATGATATGTGAATCTTCTGGTATCTTTCATACCACATTTCATACTAATATGGATATAAACGATACCCGGTGTTACTTAGCATACCTATATCTTTTATATCTACATATTAATGTGATAATTTTACACTATCACTTTTTGTTAAAACTAGTTATACCCTGTGCCTTTCCTCCTTTAGAGATGTGCCAATTTCTAAACACTTATGATGACAGAACAAGTTTAATCTATATATATATATATGCTCCGCGGTTTCACCCGCATTGCCCCGCTCCTGTTGGTCTTAGCGTGATGATATATAGCCTTAGCCTTCCTTGATAAATGTGCTATCTAACACCGAAATAATTTTTCAAAGTAGTTCCTGAGATTAGCGCGTTCAAACAAACAAACAAACTCTTCAGCTTTATAATATATATATATATATATATATATATATATATATATATATATATATATATATATATATACTATATAAAAATTATTTCGGTGTTAGATAGCACATTTATCAAGGAAGGCTAAGGCTATATATCATCACGCTAAGACCAACAGGAGCGGGGCAATGCGGGTGAAACCGCGGAGCACAGCTAGTTGTGTAATAAAATATACATTTCACTTATAGTATTGGTACAATATTCCATTGATACGATCGCACCGGCCGCGGCGCGGCGTGAGTACTGGGTAGGTAAACCCATAGATTACCAAGTGATAGGATTGATCATGTGACACTCGGGGTAGTGAACTAAGATTTGTGACTTACTTTCGGACCGAAGCCGTTTTTATGAAAACCCACGTTCGCGATCGCGTGGGTTTTCATAAAAATTTCATGCCTCATATGAACCTCTTTAAGGCTATATTTAGCGATAATAGCTCATTCTCCCTTTACCAAGGTCTTCTCTTTACAAAATTGGTTTAGTACGTGTTGGGTAGTAGTATAAGGCGTGAAAGCATAACAAACACATTACTTTTGCATTGTGTATTGAAAAACACTTAATATAAAGAATAAGAATAAATTTGAATCCAAAACTATGCTTTAACGACAAAACATTTTGCCTGCCTGAGCCTGTTTTGATTTCACATGAAACTTTTTACTAAATATGAATGTATAAGTGTAATAAAATAAAATACATTAATCATAAGCTTGAGCTGTTTACAAACAATATTGAGGATTAATAAAAATTACCTATATCTAATACATTGAAGGCTAATAATATAATTTCTTGCTCGTTTAATAATTTTACATTGATATTTTTATAAAAATATGTAAAACCTTAAGAACATCCTGTCAGTTGTTATATTATAATGACGAGGACAAATTTATTAATTACTAGCGGTCCGCCCCGGCTTCGCCCGTGGTACATATTTACGTTTTCTCTACATAAAAACCATCCTCGTACTTCAAGGAATATAATAAAAAAAGAATTATCGAAATCGGTTCAGCCGTTCTCGAGTTATGCGCTTACCAACACATTTTGCGATTCATTTTTATATATAAAGAGAAGATTATAATGAATTTTATTATAATGTAAATGTTTTGTCGTGAATATTATTTCATTAGAGTTCTCATTATAGCGTGCTATTTTACAACATTGTAACAATTTATTCGTGTTCTTTGCTTATCTTCAAGATCATTAACAAAAACCTAATGTCACTGTCTGTTTTTGTGCAAAATGGATACACGGTGTCTATGCACTAATGAATATGACATAAATATTCAACACAGATGCAAAACTTTAATCAAAATACTAAACTCGTTTATATAATTCATACAAAAAGAACTTGATAATTTTCTTGCCAATAAATTAACAGACATATAGTGTAGTTATAGTACAAAGAAGCTATTAAGGCCCATTAAATTGAGAACCGTACAAGGTTAAGAGCAATATATTTATGTAAATTGCGCGGGGCGCACTTGTTTATTTTAAACATGTGAGTTAAGTAGATATAACTTGCCAACACTATCTGGAATACGTTTCCATTGTACCTGTCTCAAATGATTCACCGAAGACGTCGAAAATTCTTCTTACTCTCCCAAAATATTGTTTTGATCATTAAGAATAAAAAAAAATAAAAATGTTATTTTTTTACATAAAAGGTTACACATACTATATTAATGATTTTAAATGATGCAATATTGTATAATATCTTGGTTACTATCGTTAATAAAATGTCAAATTAAATGTCTACGAAGTATTAAACAGAAATATTATTTTTCTATTATTGAAATCATTACCTTTAAGTTTAAATATCTTTAATAATAATAAATAAGAAAATCACTTATTAAGTACCTAACTAAAATAACATACACCAGTACATTCTTGCTTATTTTTCCTCATCAAACATCAAAAATATATTTTTTTAAAGAGGATTTATATAAATAAATAACCCGCTAAACTTTGGTAGGTACATGAAAACTTCATTTATTCCATCGTCGTACGCCGTACAGCAGTGGAAACGAGTTTAATGAGGTTTTGACTTCCGTAATTAGATAGGCGTGAAATTAATATCTATTGTTAAAACAAAGCAACTTAAACTTAATTGTTCTATTCTTACACATACTAGACAAAGTAATACATAATGTGGTGCCTTTTTATTACTTTTGTGATTACACTTAAATTATGAGTCATTATTTGGTAATTTGTTATGTCTGCTACAATTTTATATGGTTTATACTTCTTGTTCATTAATCCAAGAAATAGCATCAACCCACGTCTTCGCTTTCAGCGCACTTATGGTAGATTAATTATTATGAATACATAGCTATTTACAAATAAACTTACGTATTAACATTACCGGTTCGTCCAGCAAGGCAATATAATAGCTAGACAACTATATCCGTCGACTGACCCTACCCTTATAAATAATAGTGGTAAGTCGCCCACCCCCACCCAAGGGTAACGGCTACCCTCCGGATCTCATTTCCAAATTGCATTTCGAAACTAAATCTCGACTTTACATCGGGATATCACCAAATCAAAAGCGACCTTAACGCGCATTCAAAGAGCTTAATATAACTCGATGATCTAAGAGCGAAATTTAGTACTTACTTGTGAGGTCATAACCTAAGAAGGGGCTTCTACCCAAGCCTGTACAAGCACTAACTCGTATAATGAGATATGATAATAAACGCTCCAGTTGAATATTGATGTTGGCAAGTTAGGGATGCACTCAGTGTTTACAACTCTGGCTAATTATACAATAAATAGAACATACAATCTTAACTTTCCTCTTTGAAGATTATTATTATGCATTTATGAACACATTTTCGTGTCGTAAAGAAGTTCATTTAAGGCTCTGTCGTCATGAACTAAAATAAATATTCCCACACAATTTTTCACATAATATTATCGAGACACAAACTTTGAAAGCCTTTTTTCAGAAGCATTTCACTACTAACTTTTGTGCTGTTATGTTGCGTTTTTATACAAAATCCTGGTAGGTATCTTTAAGACAATAATCCATTTGCCAAACAAATTTCAGCTCGGCCGGTCAGTTTAAAATTATGCCCAGTTATTTGAAATTAATAGACACCAAACATATTTTATCTCATATCTACATTGACAATATACCATAAAATTACGTTGTATGCATTTTGTCATATAATTAGGGCCAATAGGCCCTAATATTTCGGATAGAGATCTCACCTTAAACATAGGGTTCCTAACCACCCCCCCAACGGTCCAGGCCTT
Source organism: Colias behrii (assembly GCA_029959065.1). Taxonomy (NCBI): domain Eukaryota; kingdom Metazoa; phylum Arthropoda; class Insecta; order Lepidoptera; family Pieridae; genus Colias; species Colias behrii. The sequence continues at coordinate 7,114,904 of JARWMC010000013.1, forward strand.
GTCGCGGCGGAGGGGCTCAGTAGCTCAGAGTTATGGCCCTCTGAGTGAAGCGAAATTGGACCAGCGAGGGGCTGAACGGCTGGTTTAGAGTCGGGGAGATTCGACCGGCCCGACGGCTAGGGCTAGGTGTGGCCCAGCGGCCGCTATGTGCGGCGTGGGATGGCGGCCAGAGGTCGTGGCCTGGCGGACCCCGTGTCCACTAGGCAAAGGTGGCGCTGAACGGCAGTTGGGGTTGGAAAGCCTCGACTGACCCGACGGCAGAGGTCCTGTTTGTGGGCCAGAGAGGAGCCGGCTTTTATGCGGCGGTGGATGGCGGCCAGAGGTCGCGGCGCGCCGGGCTCGCTGGCTTAGCAAGCCACGCCGTGCAGCGGAGGGCGGGATCCCGACACGTCATTGTGATGACGCGCGGAGACTCCTGCAGAGAGGTGTGGGGCGGCGGCCGCTGTAAAACGGCCGTCTGCCAACTCGTAATCCGGTCCGTGGGGCCGGACCGAAGGCCGCCACCTCTGGTGAGGTGGGGGGCTGCGAGGTAATCTCTATAAAAGTGCGCCGTGGGGTCCCCCGACGTGTATTTCACACATCGGAGGACCTTCCGGCGTGCACCCTCCGGCCGGACGGTGATGGGGTCGGGGGTTCGGGGGAACGCGGATGATGGAGCGGGGAAAGATCCATTGTCTGCGCGTTGGTGGCGTAAGCCTTCGTTCCTGCAGCCACCAGCGAGGGGGGTTCTAGTGGTGGGCCTGGAAACGGGCATCTGCTGGGCGGGACACGCGGTAGAGTCGTAACCGTTCCCGCAGTTCCGTCCAAAGCAGCGCGATGGAACAGAGTGGGGTTATAGTCGGTAGAAATCCGACATAACCACGGCTCCATCCCCGGGAGCCGGGGGTATCTAAGAAGATTTCCCCACTATAAAAAAAAAAAAAAAATGGTTCCTAACCACAGCGCCAAACCTGAAGCTAAACGAATGAACAAATTAATACTTCACAATACGTATTGTTATTTGTTACATTATACCTAATTATTACATTTTCACAGCTCACACATACATAGTAACAATATATAGATGAAATCCCAGCCAGCCCACAAACCTAGAGTCAAAGATACTACTTTTTCTTCGAAAAATCAACCGCTAAAGGGGTGTAACGGGGTATTTAATATCCGTAGTTTTGCCCGCGGGTCACAACTCACAGCTATACTAGCGTTAGCTACTATTAAGTATTCTGTGACTATACAACAAATTGATAAATCCAACATCAAAATAAACATCCAATAAATAGCAGTTAAACATGAACCGACAAGTTGATTTAAACAGTACAATTACTCCCACACAATGCTTACACTTGATAATAATTTATCTAAGCTTCTAGTATGTAATCACGTTTTGTTACTACTAAATAAGGAGTCATTACGTGTTGTACGTTTGTACAAAACAGTTTTAATTAATCAAGGTGTGGTGAGATAGAAATTGTCGTAGGACAGGATATAATATGGCAATTAAAACTGTTTAAAGTTGGGAATAAACATTATTGTGTATGTAATAAACAATGTTACCTATTCTTACATTCAATCTATCATCAATGTATCCTTTACATTTCCATATTGCTTTTTTGTTTCTCAGTGAAATATTTTTTAAAAGAGCAACTATGGAGTCTCTTGCCTTTTCTTCTCCATAGATACTGCTTTCCGAATCGGTGGTACCTAAATGTTATGAAAATTCAAAAGTGCTTCAAGGAGAAGTATTTAAATGATTAGTATATGTTATATAAATAAATGTTTGAGTTTAATATAATGTGCAACCAACAAATTCTTATGCATACCTACGCGACGTTTTCTCCAAATGTCATGGGATATTGCAGGATTTTTCCAAACAAAAAAGTTATTGTCCTAAACACAGTAAACCGCGTATAATTTAGACTTGTTATTTGTGATAATAAAAATTATTTAATTGGCTAAACTCTTGCCATTAATAAATACATTAATTTCTTTTAACTGCAGTCCTACTTTCTTAATACATTCAATCATGCTCGTCCAGGCGACGAACTCAAAATAGCAGGTCACAGCTAAATTAGTCTTGACAGAGTCACTTTTACTTATTAAACTGTATGTCAACAATTTACTTGCTAATATTAGAATATATCAGCTTATATTTTATAACACCACTGTCCAGTAGTGTACAGTTTTCTGAAATTCTCAAAAAATTTGATTATGTTTATCATAAAATAATATTTGGCGTCATTCATTTTTATATACACAGCACCGATTTAAACATATTAAGAGTCCTTATCGATTTTAGAGTGATTTTTACTTGTTTCTGTAATTCTTTAGAAGCTCGTTTAACAAAACTAAATTAGTAACAATGTGTGATGATATCTTAAATTAAAGATTCATTCAATATCTAAAATACGTTCGAGACAATTTATTGATATTCATTGTCCAGTTTGTTTAATAGCCAATAACCTAAGGCGTGTTTCAATTTTTTCCATGCGGGACGTTCGTGTCTTTGTATTTTACACGGAATTTAATAGAAGAAGTTTTCTTATAAAATATACTACAGTAAAGACACTGAGACATCCTAAAATATGTTCGAGGCAATTTATGTACTTTTATTGAAAAATTCAAAGAACATCTAAGTTAAAATAGCCTTACTTTGATGAAATTTTATGCGTATATGGCGTCGAATTTCTAGTTCTTACAACAGAGTTAAAAAAAATAAAAAATACACACTAAATGATAGGTTAATGCTTAAAAATTTGCAATAAAAAAATACATATTATATGTTTTATGAAAGAAATGGAATAATTTAAAGTTCTCTAGAATTTTCGATTATATACGGGAGCGCAAACGTTGTTACGGCAGATCTATATAATCGAATATTCTAGAGAATTTTAAATTATACCATTACCTTCATATGACATAGTAGTTAGTTTTTTTAAACGAGCTCCTAAAGAATTAAAGAAACAAGTCAAAATCACTCTTAAAATTGATACGGCCCCTTAACAAAGTATAAAACTAGTAACTGGTAGTTGTAAAATTGTAAGAAAACATCTATATTAATTATTAAGCTTTAAGCTTAAAAAAAAATCACCAAACTTCATCATTACACTTTTAATTAAACGCAATCAAGGCAATAATTTCAGATCAATCAGCCAAGATTTAATAGCACATTATCACGTGTCACACACAAATGACATCAGCAAAATATTCGCGAAATAGCCTCCAAGACGGGGATGAATCATCCGTTGATATTATTCGTGCGCAATTATCATCCGCCGCGCCTTAGCATTATACCAATTAATCGTTATGTGCTCTAATGATAGTATATGTTGGTTCAGCAGATAAATCACTATCGGATGTCTTATTTATGAGTATTTTGGGTTGTAAGATTGTATCGAAAGAAGCGTGCTTTCAAATTTGATAATTTGTGCGGTTGTTCAAGGTTGATGCATAATAACTATGATTAACAATTAAATACAAACAGTTCAGTTTGTCTTTGAAATTGCATCAATTAGGTATAAACACATAATTTCTAAACATAGTAATAATAAAATATAGAATTAATCATTATTATTACTTTCCTGATTATTCGTTGTTAATATTGAAATAAAATTTAGTCATGCCTACTCTATTTGATTATAATTAATGAAACAAGTACAAATTATAACATTGAAATATTCATTACTAGTAAAATTATTAAAACAATCCCAATTTAAGCGACAATTTCATTTACCGTACTTATTATAGAATACAAATCCTAAATAACTGCCCCGACTTTAATCTGCATAACACCAAAGTGCATACGCATTTCATCTTCAAATTTAGCGCATACCGTAATCAAAACAATAGTGCTAGTCGGTGTGCAATTAATACTTTTATGGCGGCGCCTAAATGTGGCACTGACAACATCTCATTCAGCCTATATTGTAGCTTTACTTAACTATTTGTGACCTTATAAATCTTGTCTAATGTTGAGCAAACATTACTGAGGTGTTCATTGTTCATTTATGTGAATAGCGTTTTATTAGTGCGTTGACTGGACTATTTCGGAACGATGTTTAATGGGAGTATAATAACAGTGTTAGTTTTTAATCTTGTTATTAATATTAATTGATTCTTACTGACTGGTGATATGATCGTTGATCCGAAGGGTCGATTCGGATCCGTGTTCGATTGTTTGCTTACAGAAAAGTTGTGAATTAACAAGATACAGAAGAATGACTTTTCCATAAAGAAAATTTACCAGTGAAACAGATGCGAACTGTCCCTATAACTTAAGCGGGGACATGGGGCGGTCAACTGTAATTTCAGCAATGTAGAAATTTTATTTGTGTCTTACTCAAACTTAGACTCTATATTTTTTATGAGGCAATATAAAGTTGTGGTCTATCACAAGTGAATTATGATATGGAGCTTTAAAAAATAGAAAATAGAATCTTAAAAACTAGAATTGGCGTGGCGATACATTCAAATGCCTTTTGTAAACAGCTTTTATGAGAAAAAAAAGAAAACGGGTGTAAAAAACACTTAATTATCTATGATCGTTAACTTTACATTTATTGTTTTACAATGAATAAAATATATAGGTAAGTGTGTGTAATTTAGAATTTAGATTACCAAATACCTTTATCTGGAGCGGCAACATAAAGGAATTAATGTTTTTCCCATTTCTAATGGAGTAAAACCAAACCTGTATAAAAATGTATATTTATGCTTATGACCACAATCATTTCACAATGTAGCACAGGGGTTCCCAACCTTTTTTTGTCTACTGCCCACTTTAAGAATAAATTATTTTTTAACGCCCCCCTTTTTAAACATACTTAAAAACCGCTAAGTACTTATAACTGATTATTGAAACGCAATTTTATAGTATTCGGACAGAGTATCTTTTATTGAAAATAAAACAAACATAATCAATTCTTATATAAAAACTAATATGAAGGTTGAATCTGATGCTGTTCAATAAGTTTGTTGATATCAGGTTCCAATTTACTCAAAAACAGCCGCATGTCGCCACGTTCGGTAACACGCAAACAATTTCTCTTTTTAATAAGCAGCGTTGCCACAGCACTAAATCCACGTTCACACAAATATGACGATGGGAATGCTATCAAGAATCGTTGAACAATTGACCACAATCCAGGGTACAATTGCGGGATCGGTTTTTGTAGCCAAAATTCTTGATATCCATTTTTGAACTTGATTTTTGTTTCTTCGTTTGTTGTCAATTCTATAAGTTCTTCTTCCAGCTGAGGTGACATTGCTGTGTTGACATTTGAAAACGGATCCAACACCCAGTCTGGTATTTCCAAGTTTAAAATGTCCTGGTATCGTTCGGTGAAGTCAATGTGGAGGTTTTCCAAATGTTGGCAGTAGGCAAACAAGTCGTCGTTACTGCAGAATACCGATAAATTCGGAAAATTGTGAAACTCACGTCTGCCCATATTCTTTTTGTGCAGAAGCAGTTTGGCTGCGAAAGCAGCAACGACATTTTTTGTTTTAATTAAATTTAGTTCATCGCCTTGCAGTTGGAGGTTCATGTCGTTGAACAATTTATACAGGTCTGTCATGTAAGCTATATCATTCTTTGATGTTATGAGCTTGTTGCGCAGTTCTGTATCTTTAGTTTCCAAGAACTCTATCACAGAGTCAAACAGGTTGTAAAATCGCATCAGACAATTGCCTCTTGACAGCCAACGAACTTCAGTATGAAGCAACAAACGGTTGAAATCTTCGTCATTAGTAGCACAAAGTTGATGAAATAATCAATCATTCAAAGAGCTGCTACGGATTTTATTGACTGCTTTGATGACATATTGCAGTGATTGAAATAGTCGTTCACTTAAGTTTCTAGCAACCAAATGTTGTCTATGAATAACGCAATGTATAGCAAGGACATCTGGAATTTTATTCTTTAAGTATGCTATGAAGCCTTTATGGCGCCCTGTCATAGCCGGAGCGCCATCCGTAGCAACTGATATAATATTTTTCAAAGGAATCTTTTTCTCTTCACAAAACTTTTCCAATGTATTGAATTTGGTTTCGCCTTTTGTATCTGTCTCCAAATTTCTGGCAAACAATAGTTCTTCACATATTTTCTCATCTTTAATAAACCTCCCGTAAGATAGCAACAACGCTTCATTAGTTGGTAAAGTGGACTCATCGAGCTGAATTGAGAATTGACTAGTCCTCAGATGATTGCACAATGATTCTTCAATGTTTTCAGCCATTTCATCAATTCGTCTTTGCACAGAATTATTACTCAAAGGAATTTTTCGGATAATATCTGCGGCCGGTTTATGAAGCACAGCAGTTATTACTTCCTTTATAGCTGGCAATATTAACTCTTCTCCAATGTTGTGTGGTTTGCCTTTTTTGAGCAATTAACAAAGAGATATTGTACGAAGCTCGAAGTCCGTCGTCATCTTGCTGAGCAGCCGCCGAAAATAGTTTTGATACACTTGGCTGAGTATTATGCTTCTTCTCTAGGTCTTGAAAATATGCTACATTCTTGTCTTTCTTATCTGGATGCATTTTATTCAAATTATCTTGCAGTCTTGAAGGCTTCATTGCTTCGTTCGAAAATGTTTTTAGACATAGAAGACACAAAGGCGACGACGGGTTTGTGGGATTTTCAATAAATCCGAATTTAATATATTCCGCAGAGTATTGCCGTCTCTTCTTTTTTACTTCCGACATTGTTTTGTTTTGAGAAATACGTACCTAAGTGTTGAAATCAAGTACTGCTTATCTATTATGCGCGAAACCGCAAATGAAAATAAAATAAATTTACGTCGTTTATATAGGATTGCATAAGCAGCACGCACCAACAGGAATAAGACAAACGTGCTTAAACTCGTTTATCTCATTCGACGCCCAATCGTACTCGACAAGCAAGAACAAGTATTATAGAACCAGCCGATTGATACAGGAATGTACAAATCGGATTATTTAACAAAAACTTGTTAAAACATGATTGTTCGCGGTCTATTATATCGAACCGAGTTTGAGCTATATCTTAATAATTAATATTAGTTGATGTTCACAAGATGTCGACTCTCGAAGTCGAGAGCTCAGTCGGCGTCTAAAAGTCTTCCTAGCTAGGTAGATGAAATTATAAATCGACCCCAAAGCCCTACACAACGCCCCCTTTTTTTCTGGGTCTCTTACCGCCCCCCTTTAGGCCTGCAGCGCCCACAAGGGGGCGTTATCGCCCACGTTGGGAAAGACTGATGTAGCATAATATACATAACTTGAGTGTAAAGTACGTTATTACAGTCTGAGACGACAGTTTGTGTGGTCCATACATAATGTAGTGAAATGTAGTGTCCCAGTCTAGTTCATACAATTAAGCAATTCGCAGTACTTCAGATATTGGTGCTCGTAAAATCTGCATAAGAAGCATGTCTTCAGATGTTATTCCACAGTGAGCGCAAACGGATGCCTGAAAACAAATAATGTTTATTATTTGATTGAAAGTAGGTGCCTTTAATTTATAGCGATAAGGTGCAGTAGAACCTACAGAGAAAAATTACTCTTAAAGAATTGAAGGATTCTTATATATTTATATACAGTACTCCAAAATTAATAATGCACATGCAAATCTTCGCTAATTGTCGTATTTCCGAAAACACTCGAATCATTGATTCGTAAGAGCCCTAAAAAATGCACTTGCATTTTACACCTTGTTTAAAAGAAATAGAAGTCAATTCACGGTCATACACAATCAAAAACAAATCGGGCGGTAGGTGACGGTAGCCTGTCAGTCAAAGAACTGAAAAATCTGTCAGTCGTCTTTAAATATTGGTGGTGACTGCACGTGTTCTCTCTGTGTGGAATAATATAGAGCTGCTATTACATACCCTTCTTGAGTTTGTTTTTAAAGGTGAATTGAATTAATCAATGAAATGATTTACACAGGTGATGGCAGTAGGGAAAGTGAAAATGAAGAAGAGATGTATCTAAAATGTCAGAAATAAAGATAATCCCTGATTTTAATTGTTTTTTTTTTTTTTGTAAACGTCATAATATTGAAGAATGATCAGTGCTGTAAATACTTTTGAACTGAGATTTTAATGATTAGATTTATATGGTTTAAATCTAAACCTGTGTTTGAAAACCATATTTTATCTTAATCTTAATCTTAATCTATTATAAAGGCGAAAGTTTGTAAGTATGGATGTATGGATGTATGGATGTTTGTTACTCTTTCATGTAAAAACTACTGAACCGATTACAATGAAATTTAGCACACATATAGAGGGTAACTTGGATTAACACATAGGATAGGTTTTATCCCGGAAATCCCACGGGAACGGGAACTATGCGGGTTTTCCTTTGAAAACGCGGGCGAAGCCGCGGGCGGAAATCTAGTATAATATAAATTTTGTGTTATTTTAATCTTCTTTTCTTCCATCATTACACAGCTTCAGTAAGACACTTTAAAAGTACTATAAAATTTTCCAAGTAAATCATTAATCAATCCAACAAAGATATATTCGCAATCGTGGGGTTATCCTCGCTATTTACTTACAAGGAATTATTGAAACAAAATCGTTACTTACAAATCAATATTAATCTCTTTTAGCACAAAACACATAATTTTAATAAACTATATGAATGAAGAATGAAGAAAATGCATTTAACCACTCTATATAGATATCGTCTTCGGACGCTCCGGGAATATGACAGTTGCCGAACAGTGACGAAGATTTCTATGCGCATTATTACTTTTGGATTACTGTACATGCTTGTTTCGCCTTAACGTGGTATATCAATATGGAAACAATCGAGCGGTAATTTTCCGCTTAGTGTTTCATTGATTAAAAACATATTATTTTAGTCTAATTGTAATCTTTATTGAAGTAAGTACATGACAAGGTAGAGATTTGGCTCTACCAATACCACAATAGTGACTTATAAAATAGTCAATAGCTCTAACCAAATATTTCTAATTTTCCAGTTTAATATTATCAGATATATAAATTGACAGTAAATGTAATAGTTTTTGTGTATATTGTGGAAGCGTTGTTGGCTCGTGTACTTATTACTGTAGTCAGATCATTGTTTCGTGTCCACAATGGGTGCAAGTTCGCGCCGCATCTTCGGGGTTGCCATTGGTTACTAATATTGTACTATTTATTTATTTAATTTGATGTAAAATGTTCATTCATCGTAGCAGAATTGTATTAAGGAATTAGATAGAAATTAGAATTAGAATACACTAGAAAAAGTTATCTTATTTGGGATTATCAATTAAGTATATTATATTTTAAACTTGGCACACAATCGAGCAATAAAACACAAAATTATTTGCTTTAAAAAAGTTTTGATGAAGATTGAGTTTAATACAATATTCAAGTTAAAACCTTAAAAATAAGTCAACCAACGAAGACGAATGTTCAATCAGGTAACCTACCCACTTATTTATACTTAAATAGTATTTAATCATGCTTTAATAATATAATTAATTAAACACATTGATCTAATAAACACAACTCCACGATTTGACAGTTGCATACACAAATGACAATTAGCACATCTCGTTCAATGGATAACCACATTTAGGGACTATTTGAGGACACTATGTAATTTATGACTTCATTATTACAGAGAGAATAATGCTCGCTGTAATATGTTATATTATTTAATAAAGACAATGCATACAATGCATCTGTATCACGTATGAATACAATAATCTATATGTATAATTGTATAATAAGCAATCACTACTTGCTTGGGTCATGCCATGGCAGGAGAAGGACATAATAGATTTTATTCAGTTTTTTAAGTTTTTAAATGCTTTGTTAAAGGTTTCTACGGAAAGGTAAAATTGAAAGTATTTTGCAGAGAATAAGAAAAAGCAGTAGGTACCTGGTATACGTAAAGATAAGAAAATGTTTGGACAGTTAGTTTATAATAAACATGACATAAAATGCAACATTTCTACGATATTAATTATTATGATGTAACAAAACTAAATTGTGTTGCAGCCTTAACACTCTATGGTCTATAAAAACAGTTTACCTAAAATATTACTATAAAATTCAATAAAAAATAATCCACAAATAAACTGCAATGAATAAATCGGTAAAGCTTGATTGCTAAACACTCGTGTAGTACCTACAAAAGATTAAGTAAACGCGGTTAGGGGCTCCCACACTGAAATATGCGAGTTGAGAAAGGAGTCGGGCATTTTGACGCCCGCCCGCCGAGCCTATATTGCAGGAGCTGTTAACTTTTGATTATTATATAAATATGTTGGCTTAAGGTTGAACAAATGAAATGCACAATGATAGTAAATGAAATATATGTGATTATATAAGAATATATAAGAAATAGTAAGTTAAATATAGGTATGTGATTTCGTATGTAAACTTTGGTGTATGCTTTTAGAAATAAACAGTAGTAGTAATAAAAGCTTTTATTTCGAATAGTCGGACATCTCTATCGTAGACTATAAAAAAGACCATAAACATTTCTGTGTTAAGTTTGTGAACCTCTAATGTATATTTTAAAATAAATATATTTAAAATTACTAAATACTCCCCTAACTTTTACACTAACGCAAGTAGATCTAAATATTAAACATAGCAATAAATAAGCAAAATAATTTTAAACGGCTCCATATAATTCCAAAGCCTTTACTTTTATTTTCAGACGTAACCGAGTGGCAAAGTTCTCTTGTTGGTAGAACGTCTACTCTACCGGTTTGAGTTACCACCTCTATCTTCCTTTTATGACCTTCACCTACATCATGGAATGAAGGAATTTTAGCTCCTCTTTTTATGCAGTATCGAACTTTTCTGTACCGTCTTTTGGAAATATATGAAGTGCTTATCGAATATTCCTTTTATCATCTATCATTTATCTATGTACTAGCGACCCGCCCCGGCTTCGCACGGGTGCAATGTTGATACTAAATACACTACAGAAAAACTGTGAACATTGTATATAAAAACATAGCGGCCCGCTCCGGCTTCGCAAGGGTATAAAATATATTATAGCCGGGCGGCCGGCCGGTACCGCCGCAAACGCTACGTCCCGCAATTTTTAAATCTGTAATATCTTCGAAAATATTCACTTAAATCATACGGTGTAAAGGGCCATATAGATCTATATTAAATGAACAATGTATTCAAGGTATTTAATTGGTTAAGGATTAATGCTGTATTGGTTAAAATCGCTTCGAAAATTAGCCATTATTTGTCGTAAAAAGTAAATGACAAAAAAAAAAGTTACTGTGGGTTATCCATAAGAGATAGACATATACCATCGCGGACTTTTCTGTAGACCTTTTCAATGTGTACAATACTTAGTACATTATTTTGATAAAACTCGTAGGGTTCAGCCTGCGTTTGCAATGTAAGCGGAAAAAATGTAATTTTTTACGACATCACATTAGAAACCTCAAAAATAACAGTACTTCTCCACTATTTAATGGATGTTATTATACATATAAACCTTCCTCTTGAATCACTCTATCTATTAAAAAAAACCGCATCAAAATCCGTTGCGTAGTTTCAAAGATTTAAGCATACAAAGGGACATAGGGACATAGGGACATAGGGACAGAGAAAGCGACTTTGTTTTATACTATGTAGTGATGTATATCTATATTAATCTATACTATTTATAAAGCTGAAGAATTTTTTTTTTTTTTGTTTGTAATTTGAAAGCGATAATCTCGGGAACTACTGGTCCGATTTGAAAAATTCTTTCGGTGTTAGATAGCCCATTTATCGAGGAAGGCTAAGACCAACAAGAGCGGAGCAATGCGGGTAAAATCGCGGAGCACAGTTAGTTGGAATATGGAATATATGGAGTGAACTATCGTCTATATTTAAGGATTAATAGTGATGGATAATGTATCTAGAGTACTAGTCGGCCTAATTGTACTTAGATCGTAGGTTACGTATACGTTAAGCTACCACTATTAATCTTTTGAAGGGAAATATAGTTTACAAGATGAAATTAATTAGATATTATCTTTTAAAAGTCTATATATACCAGGAAAATAGGAGGTCATGGTCATGATTTTTTTTTCAGTTTTAAATGAACAGACGTTGCATTACAGAGTGTATTGTAACCTAATTTTCAACCTTACTATTTTGATAAACAGATTTTTTAAACAAATTGTTCAATAGTTCTTATAAGTTACATAGGTACGTACATACTACATAAAAAATAAAACAGTATTTTTATAATTTCCAAACGCTAACATTCCGTAAAAACTTTATTAAAATTTAAAAAAGCGGAGACTTTCAACTTTTTCGGAAGACCGCTAAATAGTCACACCTAAAGCAGACGAAACTGCGAATAATTTTAATGAGCATAATTATGAAACTACGTCAGTTACGTGTAATGTTCGAATAACTCTTAAAAAATGTCACTTGTATTCGTGACATTTTGACGTGACAACGTCTTAACACGTTCGCTGCGGGACCGAAATTGGCGTTTTTTTTATGGTGCGTTAAAAGGCCGATTGGCCTGTTACTTAAACTTTTCACCAGTGCGTTGTAGGGCTCAAAGGCCTAGAAAGGTATTGACGGATATATATGACTTTAAATATGCGAAAGCTTTAAATTTTGGATACCTACCCATCAATATCGCTAGTAGACGAGTTGGTTGTCTTAGTGTTTGTCTCGCCCCGGGTTCCTGCTATTTACTTAAGAGGTATAAGTAAATATAAGTATAAGGTCTTACAACCCGAAATCGCACTGAATAAGAGGATCAATTTTAGAACGACTAGTGATGGGCAAAAAGTTGTCGACACATTATTTATAATATAGTTTATTAAAAAATTACATATGGGCTTTATAGAAGCACGGCAAACAGTATCCTTTGTTACATTCTACGCAGAAAGACTTTATTTTTTTTACTTTTTTATTTGCTTCTCGGCTGGTGAGTGTACAACGCAGCTTTTGGTAGCACCCAGCACAAATTCTTCTTCTGTCACCTTTTTTTTCGAAGTCCTAGAATTATATCTAGGTTAATGGCAAATCTTCTACAAATTTATCTCACCTCACAGTAAACTCAACAGGTAAGACTTGTGTTGAGGGAATTAGATGATGGCATTTGGGCATTTACAGAAAAAAGAGTAGGTACCATTTACGTATATAACTTAGAATTATTATTGAAAAAAAAATTGTTTGCCATTTTGAGGCAGTTTTGTGACGAAATTTTACATACCTATCTACATTTTGTCATAAAGCTGACTTCTAAATTTTGTATGAAAAACCCTCTGGACCCTTTTTTCTTTCATAAACCAATAGTCCTCGTGGTTCTAAGTACCCATTTTTCTGAAAACCCCCATATCTAAATATTTATATAAGTAAATAAATATTTATATACCTGCATACTACTATGCACTATCGTAACGTACGTCCGTTCCCGATCATCACGTCACAACACTAATCGGAAGTAAATAATGCAATAACCTACAACAGTGCGGGAGGGGGCGGAACGACCTTGTAATCTATGATGGGCCTTTCGACCCGGTACCCGCAAGGAATCGAAAAAAATATCAGCCAGTGCGTTATCGGGTCGAAAAACCTTAGCACAATGTTAATGCTTTATTAAGTTGCCCTTAAAGTCCTAAACTCAAAACTATACTTGTCTCTTTTCTACATGCAGAAATATTCATAGTACAGCCGCCGCACCACAGGAACTTCGCCGTTTCTCACCTCCGCACACAGTGAGAGCACATGCATCGGGTGTTTTAACCTTATATCGCAGCGAACGTGTTAAATTAGGTTGCGACTGGGAGTCACTTATGAAAAAGTGTAACGCTCGGTAACGTTACGATGAGTCACCGAACGAGAGAGAGGCCCGCGGTCTGCCGCGCGCGCAGCACATAAATATTCTACCGAGAAAAAGACGTTGTCACGTAAAATCTTCGCCCGTAAAACCGACTTTACAGGCAACCATTTTTTTTGACGTGACAACGTCTTAAATTAGGTTGCGACTGGGAGTCACTTATGAAAAAGTGTAACGCTCGGTAACGTTACGATGAGTCACCGAACGAGAGAGAGGCCCGCGGTCTGCCGCGCGCGCAGCACATAAATATTCTACCGAGAAAAAGACGTTGTCACGTAAAATCTTCGCCCGTAAAACCGACTTTACAGGCAACCATTTTTTTAAGAGAATAATGTTAATTTGCGTTTAACATAATATGATCATTACTGCACTTGTCTGTTTTTATGTTTGTATCAATATTAATTACTTTAACGGAACACAAATTTAACGGTTTTTCAATTATTCAAGTACATAATTAATTAATGTTGACTGTGTCTGAAATAATTCTAAATAAACACTTGTTAATGGGAATTTTAATTATTTCGTAAGCTGTTCTCTCAAACACGTTTGCATGGCCTTAAGGCGTTACCCGGCAATTTCGACTATGTTCAACCTCTATAAAGTCTGGTACAACATAAAGCACAATACCGAAAAAAATATATAAAATAGGATGGTCTTTGATCTTTAATTGCTCGCGAGGACTTTTTTCCAAAGTTAATAGATTTCTAGAAAAAAAATGTGCCGTGGTCATCGATTTTTCCGCAAATACTCTATAAACTTCGTAACCTGCTGACTTAGAGCTCTGAAAATTTTATGTTTAATAAATTATCAGTTACACAACAGTCCCTGACGAGGATATTTTGTTTCACTGATTAGTATCTTTTTAAATACAAAATGCGAGGAAAATAGAAGGTGCAGCGGGAGAGGTTTGAGATCCGTCAAGTATGGTCAAGGTTATTAGCGCATGTATAAGCCTTAAATGGTATATTTCTTTTACCTTATATTTTTGGTATCTTTGCTCTTAAAAGAACGTAGCATACCTTAACAGTATGTTAGAACAATGATTTTACAAAATTCAAATGGTTATGTTGTATAATTATATGATATACATATAACACCCTTATAGAACTTGACAATTACTGTTACAAAATCGTTCAGCATAATATACACACCAAATACAAAAGTCAATGTTTATTATAAATTTTGTGCTAATATAAATTTAAATAGATACCTAACTACATAGCTGTAAATTAATATATTTTCTTTATTTTACGTCAACTTCATTAAATTAAAAAAGTTTTTTCTTATCAGATAAATAATTCATAAATACCATAAGTATTCAAAGGTATGTGATGATATTTTTAAGATAATTGGAAAAAATATTGAATAATCTATAATGTTAATTAGTATACATTGTAATTTCGCATTAATTAATATGAATTAGCATTAAATGTTCATATAATATGCAGATCAGGAGACACCGGTAATTAAGGGAGATAATTAAAAAGCAAAACTACATTGTCATTGTTTGATTAAAAATATTAAGATATTCGACTTTTGTTATATTTTTTCATAATCTCATACCGTTATTTCTTTGTATTTATAAATAAATATTTTTAATTCAACATGCGGGTAATTCTGTTTAATTTTTTAAAAATATGCTTACACGTGAGAGTTTAATTTAAATTGGTTTGAGAGTCTTATAATTTTTTGTACTTTTTCCTGGTATGACGTAATATCTGTCCGATTTCTATTCTTAATCTTTCAGCACTTGTATTACAATTCATTGGAGAACATGTGAAACAACAAAGAATAAAATGAATAACCAATAGAATGAATAGATATACATTTATTTATTTATTTATATTCTATTTAACATGTCTAAAGATTCATCTGATATAACTATCAGTAAGGATATGAATATCATTGAAGTGCTAGTTAAGATAATATTCCTAGCCATAAAAATTACATCTAGTCCCCATAAAACAGGCTCGTTAACAATAAGAACCTCCTCTTTAATTCAATGGGCTTAAACGAACATCGAACCCACTTCTCTCACGTTACAATTTGCACTAAATTTATCATACAATAACGTTTGTGGCTGAAATTATTATTCAAATCGAACTGCATTAATCAATACGTCCATAAAAGAAAATGCGATCGACGTTGCTCCTGCGCAGCGTAGTGATGTGACTTGATACGAATTACATATCGATATTGCAATATCATTTAATTTGCAAATAAATTACTTGTAGCTTGAGTGGTTTTAATTGGACACGTTTTATTGTTTTATCGTTTATAGTGTTATTATCACTGATAGTAAATCGTGATACGCAAAGATAGATATCCTACTAAAGATTCAATTTTTTAATTATTAGTAGGTATATGAAAGAGAGTTTCTTAAATAGAATAATAGAACATATTTGATTCGACATTAATCTGGCTTTACCTTCCAATAACTTGCATGTAGAGCATATCTCCGACGCACATTTAACAAATGTCAATACGAGCTGCGTGATTTATGATAAACAAACACGGCCATCGATATCGATACAAAAATCGATACAACACTAAAGATTCACAGGTTCCATGTACCATGTGCGTGTGTGCGTGCAACCGCGAGATAATGAAGTATCTGCACTAATATATTATAAAGTTCATTATAAACAATTATTTATTGTTAGCGCATGTTTATTAATAAGGTAGGGCTACTGCTTGTGTTGCCAGTATATAGGGCTGTCGATGGATAATTTATGGCTCCTTAGATTCAACCTAACCTTGAGTTCCTAATGGTTATGCAAATTAGCGACATTTTCTTTGATAATTATAAGTATACTTCATTTCTATGCAGATGAGGTCACGGTAAACAGTTTGTAGTTTATTTTATTGTAATTAAATGTATATTTAATAGATTTTGTTTGTTTATATTAACAAAACAATGGTACTTTTAATAAAAATCATTCAAAATCTAATCAATACATGTTTATTTTCAACGTAACTCCAATATGTCCTTTTTATCTTCATCAGAAACTTATCATATACTTACCTAACAAATTAATTTCAATCAACAATTAATAAATTCTCAAGTATTCATAATCTAGTTTTAAATCTATTAATAATTAAAACAATAAAAATAAACTCGATCTAATTACTATCATCAATCACTATACCTTACTACCAGCCCTAGCAAAATGAAAGTAGTGTACGCTTGTCTTAGATCCTGTACGAGGAGATTGTTGGCTCATTTCGATGTAAGTCAATACTTATATCAATTTAAATAAATTGATTTTAAACTTGGGTATGAAATAATAATAAAAAAGTGTATGTGTAGACATTTCAGTTAGGAATAGGTACTATAGACTGTTATTGGTAGTTTTTTTAGTAGCTAGTTTTTCATATCTAAAAGTATAGAATGTAGAGTCGGAAGACAGGTTTAATACTCGTGAAATTATTTTAATGTTTGTGGTTTATCCATTACACTAACAACAAACAAACATAATAATTAATCATTCCTTTTTATAATATTGTGAATAAAATGAATAAAAAGGATATAACCTAGATTATATCTATCCGTACATAACATTTTTCGTTACGGATAGATAAAATCGAGATACATGGAATCAGTTTTAAATTATAATGTAAATGTATAGAAAGTATTTACATAGTATAATTTAAATCAGTATTTTTGGCTTAATGTAATTTTTTTGTAAATGTGATTCTGTTTTCTAGGAAATTGATACAAAAATGTTTTAATTTATTTCAGTAACAAAGTTATCTGAATCTGAAATTATTTCCGAGAAGTAGAATATCTGAAAAACGGTTTCAATATTCTTAAATTGAATTAATTTCATTTTATTTTTAATAATAATTTATGATGACTTCAGTATTATTTTACTTATAATTTGACTTTAGTATTATATTGTGATAATATGAAACTCGTCTTGTACTATAAAATGTATTATTGATTATTAAATTGCAACAATACGTTTAACAATGAAATCGTGCTTTTAAATAATCATTCAATACATAGTTAATTAATTAAATAAACTGCCTCATTGAAAACATTCCTAAGTCCTCAATAAAATCACATATTATGCAGGAATTGAACGTGACTGGTAGAAATGCTTTATCGTACTGCCGTCCTTTAACTAAAAAGCCGTTAACCAACAAATGGTCAATTTTCAGTTTTAAATGTAGGGTGACAGAGTTCAAAATTCTCTGTCTAAGAATCATTTCTCTAGCATTAATAGTTATAGAGATATGAAAATATTGTAAGCCGTTAAATAACACAATTTTCAGCGATTCCATAACTTGAAAGCGTCTAACCAACACTACTTCGCTAAATTTCCTTTAAAGTACCTTAACCGTCAGATTTAATAATAATTTTTTAGCTTTTTACTTGACTAAAAGTACGTTATCAGATTATACTTGACTATAGGGACGCAAAAGGACTATAACTGCTTTATGATAAGCTTTCATATAACTATTCCAATGGAAATCCTTACCTTATTTGCAGTTACTCGCCCTTAACGCTTTTTTAGTTAAGTAATTTTATTTAGGACAAATTCTAATAACACTTTTGCTTAGCTACAAAGCAGCTAACCCTCATTTTTTAGCTAAAAGGCAGTTATCCGATTCTGGTTATGCATCAGTTTTGGGGATGAGAGTGATGATGAAATAATTTCGCCCCCAAGCAGAGTACCGATTGCTTTTGATTTTCTTTTACAAGACGTATTATTTCTGATCAAGTTTACTAAGTTTTAAACAATCTAGCAGCTAAATTACGGAAAATATAACAAGTCAAAGTTACGAAAATTTGGTAGGTAATGGTTACGACAGTGCGAACTTTCAATCGTACTTCTCTGTTTAGACTCTGATTTGTCTCTGTAACCGAGAAAGAGGACATAGGCAGTCTATGCTATGTATTTAATTTTTAAAACGATTTATTAATTATGTAATTTACCCCTTGGGTGGAATTAGTAATCGACTGTCAAGCAATGTACTAGAGATGGTAATACAAAAATTGTTATGAGTACACTACCTTTGACCCGCTGACGGGGAGACCATTTTGCCACTATTGCTATTTTTTCTTTTCTTTATATTAGATTATTAAGATTTGTATTTTTTTACATGGTAGCAAATAAAAAGTTTTCTACCTCCTGCTATTTTCCACATATTCTGGTATATTATATTTTCTAAATGTGGATGAAAGACAAAGTCAGCTTCTAATCATTTGATAAGCGGCTCTACATTATTTATTAAGAGCATCCCACATGTAAGAGCTTGAAGCCCTATTTAAACCAGGGTGTTTTTTCAAAAGCCTCGTGCACAAGTCTTAAATTTTTTTTCAGGAAACGATTTATGTTTACATTGTTTGTGGTTCTAAATGTACTCACATATCCGTGACTCGTATGATGGCTTCGCAGAAGAGTATTTATAAAATAACGTTATAATTGCAATTCTAAATGAAAATACGGTTCCAAAAAGAAAAGCGAGAAGATTTATCTATAATCTTAACCCCTTAATGAGCCTCTGTAATGAAATAAACGTGAACATGACGAGAAATAAAGGTTAATTTTATCAACAACTTAAAAGAGTCATTTAGTAAAAGAGTTACAATACTTGTTACTCACAAACAGACGCAAAAACCATTAATTTAGATAGTGTTTAAATCCTTAATACGTAAACCTAAAAGCTTTTGATCCTTTTCCTTTCCATTGGTTGACCTAGAGGATGTAATTCCCGAGAGCAAAGCCTCAGACAGCAGCAAATTTTTAACATTAGTAAGATTACAATTTAGTACAACTATATAGAATCATAGTACAAAAGCATCTAAAAGCCCTTAACCGTTGATTATAAAGTTATTGAAATTTAAATTAAAGCGAAAGTCATAGCTTAAAAGTAGTTATAGTAGCTTAACGACGTTTTAGGTAAGCATTTTATTACTAAATAAAAAAAAATCACAAAATGAAAATAAAAATACTAAATTACTTAGCTAAAAAGTCGCTATGGTATGTTAACGGCCGTCTTGTCCAGTAAATATGTAGTTAAAATATTCAGATTATATGCTGAACTAAACGAGAAAAATTGAATTTAAAAATAAATTATAACAGTTTCTGGGTAAAAACTATTATTTATATATAATATAATTAAATTTCGATCGATGTATCTCACAATAATTATTCTAAGTGTCATAATTTTTAAGAAATAACGATTTCCGTGTTTTTTGCCATTTACTCGAAACTCACTTCGTGGGCTTAACGGCTTTCTAGTTAAAGGACGGCAGCGTAGTCACAATTACATTGCCTTGACATACAACACTGACCCAACATGACATGCTCATAAAATCACTTTAATTATTCAAACGATCACTTTATAGACTACAAGCCCGCATAGGAAAAAAATATGGGTCAATTGAACCACCACACACACTTTTGTACGGCGTTGCGGAATAATGGATTAAAAGCAGTATAGAAATAGTATGACACAGATGCCGTACATGGTCAAATGACCAAATTTACCCCCGGTAACTCTCGGAAATTAAATAAAAATTCCGACTTTGTGGACCACCATTTTTGTACGGCACTCGGTTTCTTATTATTTTTAATGGATCTATCGATGGTTAAGAATGCCGTACAAAAATATATGACCAAAATTTACCGAGTCTACCTGTACTTTTGAATTCTCATCTGCACTCAGTTGGACAGCTTACAAGTGACGGCATAGTGATGAATCTTATTATTTTATGCTCTTCTATCGTTCTAGATATGTCCCCTGGTGGTTCAATTGACCCATATTTTTTTCCTATGCGGGCTTGTAGTCTATTACAACAAATTAACAGAGATCCGATAATAATCAAAGATAAAGACTGATTCTATTTTATTGGACATTTATTGTGTTTTGTTTTGTGGAAATAGTGAAAGAAAGTATTACAATGAGTATTTAAAATATTATCGAAGGCAGAATACGTTTTGAAAATATTATTATTTGGTAATGTATGTAGCAACGATAAGGATGTAGGTACTACGTACGACTAAAACTTATGAACCGTATTCGTTGTGTGCGGGTATTAGTATTTTCTTTCAATAGTTTTAAACATGAAAAAAAATTATGTCTTGAGCTTTACATAATCAACTTTAATACGTAAACTGCCCTGTGATTTGTAAGCAAAGACAAACTGAACTTGTTTGTTGTATCACATTGAAACCATCAACGTTAAAATCGAACATTAAAAAAATTATACAAAATGAATTGAAGATTGGCGTAATAGGGTGTAAGTTTGCTATTCGAAGAAGCGATGAAAATGCATAATAGGATATCAAACCACTGAATCAATTAACAGTATTTATAATGTCGATGGCCGAAGTGGACCCATATCGAACGCTTAACCGTGCACAGTGCGTTCGGAACCGTTCGATAAAAAAAAAAGTTCAAAAAAAGTGCGCGCCACCCCTAGGCTCGACGGGAAAAAAGCAGATAAAAATGGGTCCCGCTCGTAATTTAAATGTCGATCCAGTTGTTTGTTACCCGCGGTCTTTTATTATTTTTAATATTGTTTCAGTGTATTGCGTAATTAATCATAGGATGGTAACTACGTTGATGAAGGGAAATAATCTGTCGTCAGATGATATTTAATTAGTATGTTCTGTAAAGGGTAGAACCACTACCTTTTCTCACAAAAAAAAACTTATAACTATCTAATCTAGAAATTATTTTTCATTTGCAAAATATTTTGTTCAACTAAAACAACTGATGTTCAAGCTTACTATAAAAGTCTTCAATCTCTAAAGCTGCATTGTTAAAAAATAATTGTATAAAAATACTTCGAGTATTTTAATAGCAATTCTTTAAAAGTATACTTCAACTTGATAAAATATTAACCAACCGCTCTACATAATACACTGGCTTATTTTATTTGATCCACGTTAGTTAATTCGTTCCACTTATAAAATGCGGACAGAACCGTTTCACACGTAGCGTAAAATTGAAAAAAGGTTGCGTACCTATGAAGAGGACACAACATAATTTATACAGTAGGTACTCAAACACTACTCGTGCTGAGCATGCCGCGATAAAATGATTCTGCTGGATTGTGTTAAAAGATTATAGTCTACATTGTGTTTGGATATCATCTATCGAACCTAAGCGTGGAAACTTTAGCAGACATATCCCCCAATTGCAATTGTTAATCTGTTGTTTCAACGCGAAAGAGCAAGATAGACAATTCGACTGACTTTTGTTATCAGTCATTGTTATCGACGATTGTTTTGAACACAGGTTATTACAAATTCAAACTAAAGTCCTACGCGATCCGTATTGGACATTTCTGTGCCTGTATTCAGACAAATCGTCTATTTAAAATGTCGATGTTTTATACCCTTATGTTGGCCTGAATACTGCGGCATAAACGGTGATTAATTATCAACAATTTTATGAAACATTTTGCATAATACCGCGTTAAGATCGCGGTTATTTTCCATTAACATTTGCGAGTACATCAATTTGCACACAGTGACCTAGTAAGACGTAATAATATAGATAAGTGGATCAAATAGCAGCACCTATCCAGGCATTAGAGCAGGATCTCTAAACATAGTCACAATGGCTAGTCATCATTCAATTGTGCCAGTGGAAATGGCCCGTTTATCTACAATAGGAGGTTATCATTTCATTGCATTTCTTTAAGTTTCATACATATGTATGGGGAGCGTTAAGACTACTTAATCTATTTAACTGGTCAAGGATTTGACGATAAAATATTGATACTCGGTTTCTTGTGAAAATACCTTACATAATTTGGGCATTGACCAATTTAGACGTTCAAAATATCACCGTGCTTTGTCGTGAGGAGACTCAGCCCTAAATCCTAATCCCTATAGTAACGACCATACGTTCCGTTCCAAGTGAGATGTAAAGGTGCATTTAAGGTAGATTAGTTGCCAAAATGTTTTTTTTATTCCGCCACTACTATTATCAGGTGAGGTTATGAAGAGATTTTTGTAAGAATCAGGTATTATGACCAATTCGACCAGTTTCAACCATGACAATGACCAATAGACATATATTCGAATTTTTAAAATTTCATACACATATACAAGAGACATACATTAAAATTTCTTAAAGCTTCGATCTTTATGATTAAAATGATTGTCGAATTTTATTTCATTCAAATTTCTACAACAATGTGATCTAAAAATTATCCATAAAGCTATCGTCATATTATCATAATATAACATTTTATCTTTTTTATAATACAGACAAATAGACTTATAAGCTGACTAAAAGAAACGGTTCAGTATGCAATTTCAGGATAGGAAGAGGAAGTTTTTATCTACGACCCCTCTTGATATCACTAGGTACACGCTACTTATCAAATTAAAACCAACTTATATACGTAAGAAGAAACTGACTCAATAATATAAATACAAAATTATGATATAGTTTCTAGTTACAAACAATTTTTTCAAAGGTTTAATAGGTACTCTTTAATTAATTAGCTTAATAGGAGACGACTTTTTATGTTTTTTTTCCCCAACTTCTGTTGAGGAAGAAAACGTAAACATTTACTTAACTCCTAAATAAATAGAATGTAATGAAAACAATAACATGACTTATATTAAATCAAAACACAAGTATTAGTAGGTAATGGACGTAATAATCAGAATGACTCACAAAGATTTAAAAAATTATGAGCATACATAACGCAATAAATTATGTAATAAAATAAATAAAATAAATAAATAAAAAGCCCGTTTATTTCCAATCCACAAGAAAAGTTATGTTACAGGTAGTTTACATACTTAAAGCTATTTTACATATTAAAATTACACTATTTTTTTAACTTAAATTTTAATCACTAATACTTATTTCATTTTTTTTTCTATTATTTTTCATTTTTGACGTCATCCAGTACCAGTACCATTGATTGGAACCCCTTCTCGGGTATAGGCCTCCTCCAGCTTTTTCCAGGTATCTCTGTCCTTTGCCTTTTTTCTCCATTCGTTTCCTGCTATATTTTTTATATCTTCTATCCACTTTTTTTTAGGAATAAATTATGTAGTGCAATATAAATAATCGAACTTTATTTGATCCCTCGTAAATATACTGGATATTATCAAGTCTTTAATATTATATTCACGAATGAAATATTATTACATCAAGAAGAAATAATAAATCGTTTACATACATAATACCTACGTTAAGATATAAGTGTCCCTGTGTTAAGATATAAGTGGCATAAATTAATCTTGTACCTAGGTATTAATGAATACTAGTGACTCGCCCCGGTTTTGCACATTATATTCCCCACTAATTAAAAAAAAAATACCTACGAAATATAACCGAAAACTGAATATTTTCTGTTATTCAGTTCTCGGGTTTAGGTATGACAAATCTGCAAAGGATCGGTACGTCTTTATTTTATAACAAGTAGTGCATTTCTTCACATATTACAATGAAATAAAGTTTCAATTACTGCAACAGTATTTATATGTTATGTATAATGTGTACATTATATTGTTATAAGTACATTTCTACTTATTAAATAAAAGTATATCAAATGTAGAGTCATCTACTAACGTCAAAATTGCTAAAAAACTTGTGCAGTCTTATGAAGGTACTTCAATGAAATTAAATTGTCTCGAGAAGTACAGTGAAGTAAGAAATATGGAAAACAAAGAGAATTAAAGTGAAAATTTCATTAAATACCTATATAGAACAAATTTCAATGCGTTCCATGTTACTGAAACTTATGGGTTGCAAACACAGAGTATTAATACTTTTTTTTTATTTTTTTTATACATGATAGGCAGGCGTTTGACCACTATCCCGCCTGATGTAAAGCGGTGATGTGATCTATGAAGGAGCACGTCTGCCTAGAAGAAGCCTATTCACTCTAGACTTGAAGAGCAGCAGATTATAATGGTCCGGGAATACCGACGATGGAAGAGAATTCCACACCTTCGCAGTTCGAATGAAAAATGAATTCGCATAACGCTGAGTGCGTGTGTGCAGTATATCGACTGTGAAGGGATGGAGCTCCATTCCACGCCTAGATGTCCGATAAAGAAATGGAGAAGGTGGAATAAGGTGGTGGAGTTCATACGCACATTCACCGAAATGTATTCTATAGAAGACCGACAGACATGCAACTTGTCGGCGGTGATCCAGACTTTGGAGGTTACGACGAATCAACGAGGGATCGGCAATAATTCTGCAAGCTCGCCTCTCGATAGAGTCCAAAGCTCCAAGGTGAGTTTTGGCGGAACCCGCCCAAAGATGACTACAATACTCCACACACGACCGAACTTGGGCTTGATAAAGTTTTAGAAGCTGTTCCGGTGTGAAGTAATATCTCACCTTAGCCAGTATTCCAAGTTTTTTGGCTGCTATATGGGCTTTGGACTCGATGAATTGTCCGAAATTGAGATTTGCAGAAATCGATACACCAAGTAGATCAAGGCTGTCAGTTAATGAGATCGGTACATCACAGAAAGATGGAGTTAGATGGAGAGAAGTCCGTTTGGCAGTGAAAAAACACGCTTGTGTTTTTTTCGCGTTAAACTACCAGATTAGCGTCACGTGACGCTAATCTGGTAGAGTTTAACGACATAGCGACATCCTGTAAGGCTGAGTTCATACGCGCAACCATGGCCTGCCGCTCGGATTTGGTGATGATTTGGGATGCTTGGGCATTGGACAGATACCTCTCTACAACAGTAGTATCATCCGCATATCCGAACTTGTTGGGTTTGAGAAGGTCGTTTATGTGCAGAAGAAATAAAGTTGCAGAGAGGACGGATCCCTGAGGAACACCGGCATTAATAGTCATTTCATCTGATGAACAACCATAGAAATCTAAATAACAAGACACATAGAAGTGCTATATTGTCATAATTCGTATGAAAACCGCTGTCGCCAAAATCAACACATTCAAACCGAAAGCTAAACAGTACACACAAGTAAACTATGCCTTTTATTGGACAGCTTGATTTTAGTGAAAACTAACTTATCTATTAAATTAAGCTTTTGAATATGTATCCTAACGTACGAATTTACGGTTTATTTTAGAATAACATCCCTAAGTATATGAGACTTTTTGCTCCAATACGAACAAACGTGATAATAAGAATGGTCGACTGTGTCATTCATTGTTATTTCGATTACTATGGTGACACTCGTAATACTTGTAAATATTCTATAATTTTAAGGAAAAACGGCATTATTTCTAAAAAAAAAATATTTTCCGATGAAATATTATTCCTTTATAAGTATAATTACAACTTGTGGAAGAATTTCCGCAATGGGAATTGCTGAAACACACCATGTATACACTCATACGTCTCCAGAGCAACTGAACAGTGACGAATGCACTGGTGATGTGAAAATCACCTGAGTGGCGACAAGGTCACGCACGCTTACGACTTCTAGTGTCTTGTTATTTAGATTTCTATGTGAACAACCATCAATAATGACACGTATCGTGCGTTCTTTCAGGAAATCTTCTATCCAAGCACAAAGGATATGGGGAATACCGTACGCTGGAAGCTTGTTCAGTAAGCTAGCATGCCAAACCTTATCAATACTACTAGTATAGTATTAGATATATTATGTGCTAATACTATGTATGAATAAAGATACACATTCACACACTATAACAGCTGTTTGAAGAAATTATCTAAACAGTTACCTACTTTAAATATTTGATTAATGAATTATTTCATTTTCCAAACCACAGGACTTTTACCATTTTGTAGCGACGATCACCTAAACCGCATATTTTTACGTACTTCCTACTTATATATCATTTTTAAAGGACGTAGATAAAATCATTACACACATAACCTAATATATATATGTCGGAGTATTGATTTATTCAGTTGGTATTAACGCCATCTACTGGTAAAGTTGTGAGTATTTTTAATATTGACATCGAATGAATTTATGACAATGACAAGTGGCAATGACATTTTCCTTGAGTCAGTAGTTTGGCAGGTTGGGGGGCACGGTTCCCAACTTAGGGGTTTTCCCCCCAGATTTAGGGGGTAAATAAGTGAGATAGGATTTTTTTAGGGGTCTGAAATTTTTAGGGGTATTTTCAGGGATTTTTTTGACTCTTTAATATTTTTAAATTGATAATTACTAGGCTAGTTTTAATATTTATTTCTTGACCTAGCGACTCATACCGATATCTAGTGATGTCGAATTATCTTCAGATGAAGACGAAATATTTTATAACTTGTAATAAAAAGACTTTTGAATCATATTACAGCATATTATTAAGCTATTGCATAGCTTCTATCGCGGGCCTTGAGCGCGGAGACCGAATCCAGAAATTTAGTAACGAAAAACCTCACGCTCCCACCTCCGACGGGCGCGGAGGTGTGGCTTGAAGACATAGCATGCAATAGCTTTACCGCGGCAGTCCCCGAGTGCCACACGTCTTTTTTTCTAAGTCATTATGAATTTATATTTGTATATTTTTTTAGGGGGACAACTGAATAACTTAGGCGTTTTTAGGGGTTTTTGAAACAAACTTAGGGATAAATATTTTTGAGAGTTGGTAAAACTGTTGGGGGGTGTCAGTTCGAACGACACTTGTCACCCGACAGCCAACCGCGCCAGTTGTGCGCACTGATTCTTATTATTATTTACGATCATGGCGGACGATGAAATTAATCGCGAGGAATCTCCGACATATACTTGACATCCAGATGCATGACACAGTTGCATCCGTCAAGATGACAATGCATATAAGGTCACTGCAAAATTGGCTGCACTTACATCTGATTTACAACGCTGTATCTACGCACTAAGGATATATTGTAGATAATTCATATATTTCATATCAAGCTTAAACATTTTATTCAACTGGACTTCGTTTAGGTTTCTAATTAATGCTTTTGAATCGTCAATATACAGAAAAATGGTAATTTACCCTCAGAATTTACCATCATGAAATGTGGCTGAATCATAATTTGTGAATATGTGAATAGTTCTTTATATTCTGTAGTCTATGGTATGGTTGTGTTATGCCCATAGTGAATCCTCCTCAATGAAACCCTTTAAAATATGCCTTACGAAAAAGGCGCAAGAATTTTTTTGTTTGAATGTGCAGAGCCGTTTATTTGCGTTTCTTTTTTTCAGAAATGGAACAGCTTCTTTTAACATCAATTGTAAAAGTATTTATGTGACAAATACGTCATTGGTTTCTGGTTAAAGTGTAAAATAATATTTTTTTTTTTCAGGTGTTTTTACCCAAATACAAACGATATAGATTGGGCATAGCATCATAACGTTTATGTTATCGCGCCCTATCATTCGGCCGTTTCCAAATAAGCTCATTTATAACGCACGGGGGCTGAACAAAAACAAAAAATTTGAATAAGGAGAGCATTATTTATCGCCGCCCCAATGAAGGCTGTTAATGTGATTTTTTAATAATAAAAAATACACGAGCAGCAGCGAAACGAGGATCATGTATCATCGCCATTTTGACCAGTCATTGTCCTGAAAAAATGTTTTTATTTATCAACAAACGCGCAGTATAATGAATGTACACCCCATATTAATAGCGTTTAACGTTTATCGAATACCTGATTCATTTTTTATCAGCTTCTATGTAATAAAATTAATAATGAAATATTAATGTAAATACCACTGAATACACTTAAACATTTTAAGCGGCAAATATTTGTATTAATTTTACTGAGTTAATTTGTTTATTAATGTTGTTTGTAAAAGTAAAAACGAAACACCGTTCACCAATAAAACCCTTCCCTTGCCTAATTAAAAAAATAAAAAAAACACTCCCTCAGAACGCGCGTTGTCACGTTCCATATTCCCGCGTTAATTACACGTCATTCTTTTTTTCAAAAAGCGCGCCAATGACGCGCGCAATTAAAGCCGTGTACAGACAACGGGAAGACGCGACATAAAGCCGGCATACACAATGCGTCCTCGGCGAAATTCGCCGCAGGCTCTGCGAAATTAACAAGGCGATTTACACTTGACACTAGGCGTCCGTATTTCACTACTTTTCTACATGCAACTCAGGCTTAGCGTCTACATTGAGTATTCTTTTTTTATTTGTCATATGTAAATGAAAGAAACAGGCAACCTACTTGGTTAACTGCGAACACGGTGCAGTTCTTCCGTTGACGTTCCCTGCTCTGTGACGCACAGCTCTAAAACTTAGCAAAATGTGAATGTGCACTGCGTCGTGACACACACATATTACTGTAATTGTGTGAAATAAAGAGTTTTGTGTCATTATTTTCGAGATCCTACTTTGGCGGAGGGTTATTGTTGATAATTTTTATTATTACTCGGGGAAGAACAGGTTCATTATTTTTTGAAGTACTTTCTTGTGAACAATGTGTTACTTAGACTATGCGTAGCCTGCGGCGGCTCTCTGTATACAAAGACGGTTGTCTTTAGTTCTTCATAACTAATTCTGAATGCTGTCTGTTGGAACAATACACGTTTAGAAACGAAATTGTGTCAAGACGTTTTTTTAATCACCGTGTTTTACAAAAATCCTGCTTACTTGAATACATGTGTTCATATTTAATTACGTTAAACTAAGATCGATAATTAATATTCATATTTATATACATGCATACATAATTATTCACAAATATCCTGGCATTAGTGAAAACGTTATTAAATTTTTGCATAGGTACAGTTTATTACTGATTTGTGTTTAATATTTGAATTAACAAATATTATAACAGTAAATTTTAAAGAAAAGGTTACGGTGCTATAAAACCGTAATATTCATAATTAAATTATCATGCACACATAGTAGGTAAAATACTACAAATCACTTTAGATAAGAACGTGTATTCAGCTTATAAATGAAACGAATTATTTACAAAAAACACATTACGTAAAAAATATAAATAAATAAGTATAAATAATACAAGCACATTGTAAATATATGAAGAAAATAACCAACATTAATTTTAACGGTTACACAGAGACGCTCCACTTTAATAGATAAATCCTATTGTGAAAACATAAACAGTACACAACTTACACAATTATGCAAATTTAATGTTACCCCTAATTGCCAAATTATTTAAAGAGGTTTTTGTTAATATCACCCTTACACCCCTTGAGAGGGCAAAGATTTTCTTTTCTTGAAATTGCATGTAAATTATGTTAGAAAATTCAATGGGGTTTCGTTAATGGGAAACGAAATAAAAATTTAATAAATTATTCTGTTGTCCTTTTCTTTATCTTTATTCGCTTAAACTCAATTCAATGGAAATACATAAGACATAGCATTCCTTATTTTGTATGTGAGAAACGCGGAAAACATACATGACTACATGTCCTAGAAGGACCTTTGTGCGTATGACAGTCATAACAAATAAAATATATATATGTATACCATGTAAAATTACTAACTAGGCCAATTTCAATAAATTACATTGTCCCCATTATTTACCGTAACCAGAATCAATTACCACGCGTTAAAAACTATGATCTATAACTGTAACACAAGGGAGCTAAGGCCAGGGCTACACCCGCCTCCCTTGATCATTTATAATGCCAAAATGTTTTAATTAAGACGCTGTAAAATGTAATTTACATGCAAATTCGGTTTATGTTAATGTGCCGCGTATATCTGTTTGGGTGCGTGCTTGCTATCTAATTTTGCGACAGTGTACGCCGTCATTATCTTGGCTCTAATGAGAAATCTGGCAACGGCTTGATGTTTGCATAATTAAACTTGCGGTTGGGTTTTGATTGTTGCCATGATAAAATACTCGAGCGACATCTGTTACGGGGATGAATTTATATAATGCGCGCAAAAATGCGTTTATCGTTTTCTGTTTTAATTGTCACTGTCAATGTCAAATCGTTAATCTTGATGGGAGTGAATAGAAATTAATTATTGCGACTGTAGATAACAATTATTAATATCTTGACCGAAGATGATTTTTTATTATTTATGATATTTTTTTTAAATTTTGATTCAATAGTAGGTAGGTAAGAGGCGTATATTTAATTTAATTTTATCCATGCTTAACGTAGGTACCAGTTTTGTTTAACTCATGGAAAATAAAAAAAAATAAACAAATAAAATATCCTGTCCAGGATTTTTTCAGTAAACCCATCTTTAATAGATTTTTTAATAGACTACAATTATTATAAAATTGGTCGGATCTTCTACATACATATATAAGAATCTTATGTAGAGATTAATCCATTGTTTCATTCATAAGACTCTGTCATAACTCATGACACCAAACGACATCCATTTACTGAAATCCTGACCGATATAATATAAATACCGCGAATCATAATTATTCAAACACCAATTGAAATTTAAAGAAATTACACAAAACATTCAATTATTAGCCATAAATATCGCAGACATCTTAAAGTGTCGCTAAAAACTGAATTAATTCAAACGAAATCCACTTAGTCAAGTCATTCATTAGTGGAGTTCAAATCAACTAATTTATTCCGATAAAGAAACGGTCCTTAAAATACGTATTTTTTCTCGTTCCAACCCTTCGCCGAGATTCAATTCGGCTAAATAAACCGAATTATATGCTACTTAAATGAGTGTCAAGAAATCCCGGACACCCTTCTGCCTCCCTCGACATCTTAGCTTGAGCAATATGAACATTTGAATTTTATCATTTTCACGTTGGTTGTAGCAATCTATCATTCATATCGTTATTTAGTGTTATTTTGAGACAATGAGCACCACCATAACCGCATGACATTTATATAAAATACTAGTAAAGTATCTATCTAATTTATTGTTCCAAAGTATTTTAGGATTTTTCGTTGAAAGTAAATTGTTTTGAAGTAAGTATAAATAGACATCAAATAAACATATTTTGTATTTGACCAACATAATATAAACCGCTCATAAAAAACGAATGTAGAAAAAAAGCAAAAACTAGTCTCCGCTAAGTTAGCATTGTACCCTCGAATAGTAACCGAAAACTATGAAAGGCTTATAAAAGAAAGACAAGCTGTTCGTTTTTCCATCGTGGCAAAGACAAAAGTAGAGCCGCCCTCGGGAACGAATAGGCCGGGCGAGCTTTTCTCACTCTCTTAAACGCTCTTGCTTGATGTACTGCGACCGCTGGGCTTGATACTTGAACGTATAATGGTGAAACTATTAATATTATCGAACAAATGAGTTAAATTTGAATATTAATGAGCTGGTTGAAAGTTATTTTATAGTGGTGTTGATAAAATTTAAGCACATATACCTAGTGTTAGATATTTAATTCTTTCAAATTAACTTTCCATTATATATTTATTCCCACATAGAGGTTTTATTTTTCTTCGTTTCTGCTCTATTTCGATGTAATATAATTTACTAAAAGCTCTACATTTTATACTTACATTCTTTGATCTATTTAATATTCCATTAATGTTGCAATTGGCTTATACTTTTAACGTCATTCTTACCAACGATAGGATTCTACGTAAGAAAAATTCATATTGGTATATATAAAACATATTTGCTCTATTTGTCTAATTCAACTCACCATCTGTTCCTCATTACAAAAAGCCTATACATATGTTTCAAAGTATCAAGACTCATACATCCATGTAGACGCGACAAGTGTGGCTCGAGTGGCGCCTAGCCGCGGCGGCATTGTACACCGTGTATCGCTAATATAATAATGACTATGTAGGTTTATTATTGTTAAATTAATTTCATTTGTTTGTGTTTTGGCATTTGGTGGAGTATCACTATCACATTTTTACATAACATCAGAATAATAAGTGATATATATATATATATATATATATATATATATATATATATATATATATATATATATATATATATATATATTTATAAAGCATAGCTTTCCAAAGCAGTTGTAATTCGATAACCATTTGATCAAATTATGACTGAATAAACAGTAAATACAAAAAATTTGCTAACTCACTTTTATAATCTAAAATTCTTTCTGTTTCAACAAAGTTATCCTTTAGCCAGAAAGCAAATTTATGACAAAATTATAATCAACATTCAAATAGGCCCATGATTTAAAATTACAGCGCAAAAAATCTTTGAACTCCATTAGAAACAAAAATAAATTGAATTAAAACTCGATCGACATTCACGATTCGGAGGCCTAACTCAATTAGATAGGGAGGGCTGATGGAAAAATAAAATAAATATCGAAAAAATTAAACAAAAAAGAGTTCAGATATAATTTCAAATATCTCCGTAAATGCAAAGTGCGAGTGGTGTTATTTTATTCAAATGAGGGTGAACTTTTTTCAACCCTTTCTCTCGACGCGCCATCAAAGTGGCCTGATATTCAATTAAAAAAAGAAGAGAGAGCCCGCGACTGAAAATTAATCAGAAAAAATGCTTTTAACTAGATCTACATTTTAATGAAATTTATTATTGACGATTATTATTATAAGCGAGCGAGCGCTTCGTCGTGATTGTGTTAGTAATGTCAAAAGACATTAAAGAAAAGTAAAATAAAAATTTTACTTTTTACGTTTTTTGTCATTTCTTATGTTCTTCTTATTTCGTTATTGAAGTACTTGTAATTGATTATTTAAATGAATCAATCTGTAAGCAGATATTTTAATTTTTTTGAGCTCGCTCATGTTTGTTTTCATTTATTGTAGCACAAAATCCGAAATAGTTTACACAATTGTTTTGTTTCATTAACAGTAGATTTTGTATTAATTGATTTCATTTTAAATAGCATTTAAAAGTTATTGGAAATCACCAGCAAAATGAAAAGTGGAGACCTCATGTCTGTAGTTTCATAAGTACCCCTAGTTAATCTTAACAGATAATGAAGCAATTTTTACACGCATACTTATGGTAGACATATTTATTTATCCACAAAATAATTTTGAATTTAGTTGCATTCGAAAAAGTCACAATTACAGCTCAGATTATCCTACAAACAATATAATTTTAAGCATCATATCAACAACAAATACTTCACAACCGCAAACCAGTCTAACCAAAATTAGTTTAGACAAAATTAGTATCAATTAAAACCAACGCTATGCGAACATTTGAAAGTGCTAACTGTTGTATTTCCACAACACGTCAAATGTGGCAAAAATAATTATTCTAAGCGTCATAATCACAAAGAATAATTTTAATATGCATATGAGGTGATGGAAGTGCTTTCACGGATACACAGATAGGTACGAATTAATTGTTGATCTACATAACTGTGGGCATCGTCACACCGCTGTGTAAACATTTGACGAACATTAAATAATGAGCGTGGTTCTATATGCAGTTTCATTCTACAAAATAATTGCAAACGTATAACTTTTCTAAAGTTAGGGTGTAGTTATGGCAATTAATAGAGAACAGTTTTGCAGACTTAATACAGTAATCGTTAATCAGCACATAGATCTAATTTCAGAAGCACTCTCAATATCTTGGTTCGTGGGTGTAAAGGTGATCGGTAAACAACTCGTTAACTGAAGATTCCTAAGAATCATTTTAACTAAATATAAATATATAAACTTAATAATAAACTTAATTTTTAGTAATAAGAGTCACTATGTATCCTACTGTGAGTAGCTACTGTAGTACCTAGTGTGAGTTTATCTTACACTCAAACAAACTCAAACATTTATTCAATTAGACTTCTTCTAGGAGCACAATCGGCATAACATGTTTTGCCATTGCAAATTGCACCTGCAAAAGGTATATAGTTAGATGACCATTTATTTCATAATATCATAGGTCTTGTCAGCTCTATGTTCTTTATAAGAATATGAATTCACTGCTTCAGACTTCAGTTATTGTAGGAAACGCTGTAACATACTCAAAAGCTTCCTAAACGTGAGCTTTCACTTCATGTAAAGATTCTCTAGAGCGTCCATCAGGCTGCACTCAATCGCAGACTCACTTCTTCAAGGCTAGTGCTATTTATTTACTGAAAAAAGACATCAACAATAAAACAAAACTAGATAAGCATGTTGTTTCTATGACCGCGAGTTACGAGTTACGACACGGTGTAAGCTATATCAACATAATTCGAGGGCTCGTTATTATTCACTGACGGCGCGAAATGAGTCCGTTTTTATTCAAACCCCAGAATGATATAATTAAAATTTGAATACAAGATTAAGTCTGAAAAATCCAATATCGAATTTTGCTTCGTTACACAAAGGATTGACGCCATTTTGTGATTATAATTAAAATTTTAATCACCTTATTTGCACATTGATTTATTTTAATATTATGTATCAGGCAATATTACATTAATACATACATAATTATCCCAATTATCTATACTTCTATACTAATATTATAAAGAGGAAAGGTTTGTAATTATGTATGTATGGTTTTCACGCATAAACTACTGGACCGATTTCAAAAATTCTTTCACCATTAGAAAGCTGCATCTTCACTGAGCAACATAGGCTAGGTTTTATCCCGGAAATCCCACGGGAACGGGAACTATGCGGGTTTTTCTTTGAAAATGCGGGCGAGGCCGCAGGCGGAAAGCTAGTATGTAATAAAATTCCATGCACTACATAAATGCGATATATTGATTATTTATAAGGGAATTAAACGGCACTACTAGAGTAGTAAATAGTAAATAAAAGATATGAAATCATAAGGAGGATTAAACAGTAATATTTTATTAATGCGAAATGTACAATTATTTTGTTAGTACTCTGTGTGATGGACGACTTGGGGAAACCAAAGGCAATAAGTTTTGTTGACGCCTTGACAGGGTAGAATGCTTTTGTATGTGCTATGCATTATTCTGCTAATAGTCTAACTTTTGTAGGTATTAAAAATGTTCTTATACATTACTTATACAACTAATATTTTATAATCGGAAAAAATTGTACTAAAGCTAAAGTAACTAAAAGGAAGAAGGTAAATTAACTAGTCCGTTAAGAAAATGCGTGTTTACTGAAGAATTAAAAAAGTCTCATCGATTCCATATGACGAAGTATGTAGCCTTCTTCGTAAAACCTCGCGTATTTATATGGTGAATAGTTTCCTCCACCGAGAATAATAGCTCAATTTACGAAAAGCAACGTCCGCCTTGAATATTATTCAATCACCATGACCAAGTTTTCGCTTGCCCCCACAAACGACGATATACGTACTTGCACTCTAGAAATCTATGCTCAGGGAGGCTAGACCGAAAATTATTGGGAGCCAGGGGTTGGGGTCGGCCGTCACCGGCCTGATATGTGACCGGACTCTTGTTCAACAAACGATGACGATGATTTAAGCTCGGCCGTTTTAAGTGTATTACCGAGGTAGAAATCCGGCTTTCTAAGCTGAGCATGGATTTGAGAGGGCCGGCTATTACGACCCCCACCGATTTATGTGCACGTCTGCGCTGCCTCAGTCGATGTTGCGTTCTGTTCACGTGGAAAATAGTTACGTAAGAAGTCATAAATTAAACACAATCACTGGTGTGCTGCTTGTAACGGCCTATCGGACCTAATGAGTCGGGATTTAGACTTCCGTAACACTAAACATATTAATGCAATTATCTATACAATAGTCAAATGCTTTGGCTTATCTGAACTCGTCTATTCTCCTTTCCTTAGAAGGTTCTAGAAATATGGAATATATTAAAAATTACGATGCATCATGCAGGTTATGTCAATCATAAGGAATTCGAAGTTATCATAAAACCTATGCGTAAACCATTTTCCAATGTTCTATCATATATTTTATCAACCTAAGTATATAAAATTTGCATATTTTTGTTTATAATTAATTATGCATGTTTTATAGTAAAATGATAAATCAAACTTCGGTTAACTTAATCATACATAAAAAATATGTGTAGGTATAGGTGTGTAAACCTTTAACTAAATTATGTTGTAAATCTAAACAAGAATTGAGAACATTGTCCACAGATAAGCTTTTGGTTTCAAGCCAAAAGATATTATGTAAAGATCTCAGGTCTCATGCTACACATATAACTTGAAACTTTATAGATCAGTTCGGTTTTCAGGCTTCAATATTTTAATAAAAGCATGATAAATAAAGCACTCGTTTATAAAATTTTATTGAAATAGAAACTTTATAAACATCGTTTTTAAAACTATTCTAACTTGAAAACTCTATAAACTTCAAAATTAAAATTTCCGACTATTTAAATACATTAACCAAGTATTTCATTATTAAATAATAGTATTATAGTTGGCAAGATAATATTATTTTGAGTCAGTTATCTACAAAAGATATAAATAAATAAGATACCTACATACCTACAACCTACTACCATATAATTATACCATATCAATTACCCAATAAAAACCACATTTAGTTATCTCCTGCTATCACAAAACTTTCAATACGTTACGATAAAGTGCAAGGAAAAAGGACAATTTGCGATGCCCCCACATTTCTAATTACATTGTTCGTTCTAAATAATCAAGATATACGACGTGTGTCACAATAATAGTCCGTTTTCTTATGGGAAAAGGTATACATTTTTGAGTAAAGCAATGCCATTTGGTACGAATATTGTACTCGTCCACCTAAGCCCAAATCGCCCGGTAGCCAGCCATTACTCCCCGGTAGGAGGGAGGGAGGGGGGGTTAAAGAACAGAGCGCCCGACGCTCCGAAAAAAAAATTCTGGCGGCTACATTTGGAGGTTTGAGTCGAGTTTGGTGTCGTTATCAGGTAACTAGATGATGCCCAATTCATTCCCCATACCAGATTTTTAGGGTTCCATAGCGAAATATGTCACAATCCTTAAAATAATAAACTTTTAGTAGTGACAAAATCCAAACAAACCAGTATAGTTTTATATTTTTGTATCAAACTTGGTTTATAAAAAATACTATCTGAAAGGCCATTTAATGCAGATTATAAAAACATTAACATGTAACATATAATTTATCACTTTAAATGTAAAAAAAAATATACAAAGTACAGAAACGTTCGACAGCGCAGCGTAGGGGACGGCTAATAGACCCGAAAAACAAGCAATACTAACAAAAAAAAACAGCCAAGTGCGAGTCTGACTTACTCATCGAGTGTTTCGTACTTATTTGTTCCATACCATGTTAACTGGTCTGGTAGGACCTGGATATCTGATACTCACAAACTTTCATCTTTATAACATTAGTGTGATTTTTAATCATCTTTAAATTATAAATTAAGTCAGGTAACATTGTTAAAAATAAAGATATATAATAATAAAACGTTTTTGTAGTAATAATAATGACAACCACCTCCACAATTACATAATTCGATACATTTGAGCTGGCGTTTAAAACACTTCAACCTGGAACTGAAAGATTTGACGCACCGACATCTTATTAATTCAAAGATTCTCTTTTCTTTTTATTTCAGATGGGCAAGGAATATTCAGATTTTTTTGTAGGCCCCCAAATATACACAGCCTGTAAAACTGCCCTTAAGGTGTGTTGTTTAAGGGCTGCAGCTTCTGTAGGAGGCAAATATTCGATTTCCCTTCTTTTTATGTTAAAAGTTGTTTGCGACCCTCATTTACTGTCACAGCGGGGTATGATTTGAAATACAAACATGTACTTATCACTACATAGTATAAAACAAAGTCGCTTTCTCTGTCCCTATGTCCCTATGTCCCTATGTCCCTTTGTACGCTTAAATCTTTGAAACTACGCAACGGATTTTGATACGGTTTTTTTTAATAGATAGAGTGATTCTAGAGGAAGGTTTATAAGTATAATAACATCCATTAAATAGTGGAGAAGTACTGTTATTTTTGAGGTTTCTAATAATTACATTTTTTCCGCTTACATTGCAAACGCAGGCTGAACCCTACGAGTTTTATCAAAATAATGTACTAAGTATTGTACACATTGAAAAGGTCTACAGAAAAGTCCGCGATGGTATAATATGACTATCTCTTATGGATAACCCACAA
Source organism: Colias behrii (assembly GCA_029959065.1). Classification (NCBI taxonomy): domain Eukaryota; kingdom Metazoa; phylum Arthropoda; class Insecta; order Lepidoptera; family Pieridae; genus Colias; species Colias behrii. Next base: position 7,153,580 of record JARWMC010000013.1, read on the forward strand.
TAACTTTTTTTTGTCATTTACTTTTTACGACAAATAATGGTTAATTTTCGAAGCCGGGGCGGGTCGCTAGTAATACTTATAAAGTTAAGTTCTGGATAAGAGTATCTTTAAAATATCGTGACCGTCCTTACCTATCATGCATTGTAATCACAAACTTTTCAATTTCACTGTCTGCATATTTCGTATGACATTCGTAAATGCCTTCCATGCCTCAAATGCATGTGTACCCATAGTTCTTTTAGACCTTCTAGCTTTGGAACACATGATATTCTGTACTAGCCATATCTGTCGACTGTTCTTAACATTATTTTGGCTACTACTACTATATCGTGTGTTCCAAAGCTAGAAGGTCCAAAAGAACTATGGGTACACATGGGCACAGGACGAAATCATCAATACCTGGCATGTAACACTGCTAGCTTCATGTTTAAATAATGGACTTATTAGTAGTTACATATTACTATGTAATGTGTTATGTAGTTACATATTAAATTGAACCTTAATATTGACATGATTTTAAAAGAGCGATTAAGGAGTTTCTTGCCGGTTCTTCTCCATACATACTGCTTTCCAAATCGGTGATAAATGTTAAAAAAATGTTGTGGCGATTCAAAATTGTTTTATAAGAAGTCTAATTAAATAAATAAATGTTCGAGTTTGAGTTTAGACTATTAATAATTCCTTGACAAATAATACTTAAGAAATGGTTTTCTTGTATCAGGTCCACAAAGAACACACGTTTTGCCCTTATTCCATTCTTTTACCAGATGTTACACGAACTCATATTTAATGCAAGACGCAAATAAACTACATTTGAGGCATGGAAGGCATATCCTAAAGCCACCCTAGGGTTTGAAGCACTTTACAGTGGCAAATATGCAGACAGTGAAATTGAAGTTTGTGATAACAATGCATGATAGGTAAGGACGGTCACGATATTTTAAAGATACTCTTATCCAGAACTTAATTTTATAAGTATTATTAGTACATGTTTGTATTTCAAATCATACCCCGCTGTGACAGTAAATGAGGGTCGCAAACAACTTTTAACATAAAAAGAAGGGAAATCGAATATTTGCCTCCTACAGAAGCTGCAGCCCTTAAACAACACACCTTAAGGGCAGTTTTACAGGCTGTGTATATTTGGGGGCCTACAAAAAAATCTGAATATTCCTTGCCCATCTGAAATAAAAAGAAAAGAGAATCTTTGAATTAATAAGATGTCGGTGCGTCAAATCTTTCAGTTCCAGGTTGAAGTGTTTTAAACGCCAGCTCAAATGTATCGAATTATGTAATTGTGGAGGTGGTTGTCATTATTATTACTACAAAAACGTTTTATTATTATATATCTTTATTTTTAACAATGTTACCTGACTTAATTTATAATTTAAAGATGATTAAAAATCACACTAATGTTATAAAGACGAAAGTTTGTGAGTATCAGATATCCAGGTCCTACCAGACCAGTTAACATGGTATGGGACAAATAAGTACGAAACACTCGATGAGTAAGTCAGACTCGCACTTGGCTGTTTTTTTTGTTAGTATTGCTTGTTTTTCGGGTCTATTAGCCGTCCCCTACGCTGCGCTGTCGAACGTTTCTGTACTTTGTATATTTTTTTTTACATTTAAAGTGATAAATTATATGTTACATGTTAATGTTTTTATAATCTGCATTAAATGGCCTTTCAGATAGTATTTTTTATAAACCAAGTTTGATACAAAAATATAAAACTATACTGGTTTGTTTGGATTTTGTCACTACTAAAAGTTTATTATTTTAAGAATTGCGACATATTTCGCTATGGAACCCTAAAAAACTGGTATGGGGAATGAATCGGGCATCATCTAGTTACCTGATAACGACACCAAACTCGACTCAAACCTCCAAATGTAGCCGCCAGAATTTTTTTTCGGAGCGCCGGGCGCTTTGTTCTTTAACCCCCCCTCCCTCCCTCCTACCGGGGAGTAATGGCTGGCTACCGGGCGATTTGGGCTGAGGTGGATGAGTACAACATTCGTACCAAATGGCATTGCTTTACTCAAAAATGTATACCTTTCCATACAAGCATGCCCATAAGAAAACGGACTATAACATTAATGCAGGTGGTCGTGTGCTAATAATCTCGTGTTGATATACAATAAAACAATTTGGTGAATGCTGCGTGTGCGGCGAAGAGCGTCTTTCTGTATTAATTTATCGAGCTTTTTTGTGTAGGGCTCGTCTAAGAGAGTTTATAATAGTTTCTATGCTGATTGCTGAAATATATTTATAACTACATACATAATAAGTTATAATTTAATTAAATATTTTGACCTAAGATTGGATTAGACATTAGAAGTATGCACCCAACAATACGTATCAATAATAAAAATAAAAAATAATTGGTCTTTTTTGCATTAAACATACGAGCAAAAAACCAAATAAATTAGATTTTATAACCGTATTTTCAATTTTACCAATATTAATTACCTCTGTCACATGCATCGATCAATAAAATATGTGTAATTTTATCTGCAAGATTAATAGCATACCTACACATTCCAGAAATTATCTTACAAGTTTAACCAGATTAGCGCATATTACAATAATTATTCACGAGGCAGCCCTACTCATAGTTCCTATCATATAGATTTATTCTTGTTGCGTCGTGATTTGCGAGACATTATGATAAGTTGGTTTACGTCGAGTCGGCAATTAGACCAGCATATACCTACAGACCGGCGAATTAAATAAATTAACGCAAAGACAAAGTTACTGACTCCACACGGTAGTCGATATGATTCAAAGGATTACGCATATAAATAGTGGCTGGTTGTACGCAACTTATGTTTGAAAGTTCCATAGACAATCTATTTTTATATTTTTTTCTGTGACAGCTCTGTAAATAGGGTTATCAGTAAATAATCGTATGGCATCTCGTTAATTACATTCCACAGCTTATCACATCTGCTTTACTGTAATAATTCAAAATATAAACTAAGAATCGAAATACATTACGCATATCGGCGCACCGGCGATTTCTTAGCGCAATTAAGCTGCCGATAAGAGTAGTAATTACGTATGCTAATCATGCACTTAATTCCGCTACATTTTGCGCGCAGTGTACACCTAACATGTTCCTTAATGTAGTCTATGCTTATAGCTATTTTATTCATTATCTGCCCTGGAATTTGTTTGCCTGACAGACGTTTAAAAATGGAATTCAAATTTTTTTTTTCGCTTGAGTCGAATGTGTCAATATTAAGCCAGTGATATTTATGATCAAGAAGCTTATATCTAATACACTGGAGATTTCAGTATGAACATTAACTTGTAACAAGAAAATATGACGTTGAATGACGCCTGTATGTTTTTTTATCCCTTTCACACCTAGGTAGTTAGTTAGGTGTGAAAGGGATAAAAAAACATACAGGCGTCATTCAAGGTCATATTTTCTTGTTACAAGTTAATGTTCATACTGAAATCTCCAGTGTATTAGATATATAAGCTTCTTGTTTATGATGATGGCGTCTTGCCAGTTAAAGAAAAAAAAACGTTCAAGCAAATGAGCACTATTTTTTATTACACTTCTAAATACTTTACCACAACTGCACACAATCACAAATAAGTAAAAAATTGGCATGATTCATCAAAATATTATAGGTACATTATAATTATCATATTAAAAAGATAAAAATTCGTATATTACATAAACAAAACAAATACAATTTTATAAATCAAAGTGCTTTTTGCGTAGGTAAAGTCAACATTTTTAAACACAAACAGGAAGTTTAATTACTTATGTTAATTGTTAAGTAAAACATGTTTAAGATAATGCAAGTGCACCCTTTATTAATAAATCGCTTCAAATTGATTAATGTTCATGATAAATGGATTGGAGCATTATACCTATGTTATAAAAACTACCTAGGTACCTTATCTTTACGTTAATAAAATCGTATGAAACAATGTATATTCTACATCTCTTTTCCGTAAATGTTTCTCATACATATTTCACCAGTTTTTATAAATTGACTTATTACAAACATGGGGCTTATAATAAGTAAAATTTTCGACACTAAATCTACTTACTTCATACTTGAGTGAATTTTATTAGACTGAATCGGACGTATCTAGTGTGAAGGGCTAGTGTAGCAACAATTTTTTTTATTAAGTATTTATTTTATAAATTCATTCTATCTTTTACTAGCTTACTTCCCGCGGCTTCGTCCGCTTTGTCTAAAATCTAATTAGTTGTATAATAAAACCTTCCTCTTGAATCACTCTATCTATTAAAAAACCGCATCAAAATGAGCTGCGTAGTTTTAAAGATTTAAGCATACAAACAGGACAGGACATAGGGACAGAGAAAGCGACTTTGTTTTATAATAAGAAGTGAAGTATTATCGGCCATAATATTTAATTTATAATATTTAAGCCGATTGAGCTTGTTCAATAGGTGTCTCTTCTTTCTCACTTTATAATAGAGCTTCTCAAAGCTAATGCAAAGCATATAGAATACCATTATCACATAGCGGCAGAAGTCAGAAACCATCATCAATATAGTGAGTATTAACAATCCTGTCCTCACGCTAAAATTAGGCAATGCGTGTATTAACTTACTGCCAGCCCACAAATGAACAAAGTGCTATTCAAAGCAGTTGCATTTCAGTTCGCTTACGTGTATGCAAAATGGCAATGTTTTTCATATTGTTGTTATAGCTTGGAGTTTGGGGTTTTTGGCGGGAAAAAGCAATCTTGATTCACGTTTTTTTTATTATTCATGTTTTTATTGTCTTTATTTATTTATACATATAGTAAGAGTATATTAAGTAGCTGCCATGATTATGAATAACAAAATTTATTGGCCGATGATTCTTCGTATACCTAATAAATAATTCAGAAACAAACAAAAAATACACAATAAAAAAGCGGTCACACTTTAAAAATGAGATGTATGACTTCCAAAAATCGCTAAGCAGTACATAAGAACATTCAAAGCACACATCAACAAATATACAATTTCGTCTTCCCGTTAACCCTAGTGTTTGTAAATGCACATTCCGTATAAATTCATTAAGCATGGGCTTGCTAGTGATGTACACCGAAAATGCATCCCCTTGCATCGCAACCAAGAATCGATTACAGCTAAGTGGTTATTTTCGAATCATTATCATATTTGACAGCTCGAAACCGGCTTTAGCTAATTTGTATCGAGTTTTAAATTGACAGTTCCGTATTAAATATTCATACTGAAAATAGTTGAATGTTCGCATTTACAATTACTTTTACGGCAAATTATTTCGTGTGAAGATTTTGTTTCGATTGTAATTCACTTATAGATAATATTCAATAAATGTTAAAAATAGAGAAAAACATCAATCAATAGAGAGCTCTTGATTAATGTAGAGTTATAAATTATAATTATCAATATTGTTTGCTTATCAAGAGATAATTTTATATTTCTAAAGTACCCAATAAATTCATTAATTTATCATAAAATACGAAGGACCTCACCATCTAATCATAAAAAATATGTAAAAAATAAACCAAATTCGTTAATACATATCCATTATTCCATACTTGCTGAATATAATTATTTCATTAGCATCAAACCTAAGATGAATAATTTGAATGTACGGTGATGAAATATGCTCAGATAAGATTATGATAACTAAAGAATTAGGGTGGTCCTTGAGAGACACCCGGCTGTAATTAGATTTACATCTAGTTCTGCAAAGCTAGAGTTTGGATAATAATCTAGACTTTTAATTGTAATTTACGGGCGAATGCTTAATGCTAGTCCTCCCCTTGCACACACTGCATGCATATTTAGTGCTGATAGTTAGGAGATTTCCAAGAAATTTGTAAGAAAGATTAAGGATGTCTGCATGTAATTTACAAAGATTTTTATAAATGTTTTTCTGAAAAAAGGGCATCGATTGACGGAAGTTCCTGTAAATAAATTGGAAGATATCGCTTCTTAGCGATAAGGCCGCCTATAGGTATTGTACCGCATCTTATTACTCTGAGTGTATTACTTTTCTTTGTATTGTTATGTGTGTGCAATAAAGTGTTTATTATTATTATTATTAAATTGGTTATTGATTAACTGAAGTTTATGCATATTTAGGAAAAATTGTAATTTAGGAAGTAATAATAACTTATAGGTAGGTAGAAATCAGTTATGAAACCCTTGTGAATTCATAAATTTCATCATTTGATGAATAAACTTGGATGAAAGTAATATATTCTCGTATTAGTCTGTCTGTCTGTATAGACAATCAACACATTATATTCTAACCACTCCATACCTACAAAACCTTACATAAACGCGGACCCATACATCAAAACTTTTCTTTACATTCCCAATAAATTTCGAGCCGATCCATCTTCCATCACGAGTTACCTGTCACATCCTATTAAAAACATACGCGGCCATCATAAAAGCACCAACGGTCATCAACCGCAAAAAACTATCCGATACTGAATAGAAAAAAAATTACAAAAATGTTGTTGTACAGTCAAAAAGAGCACAGATTGTCCGCGGTCGGGCCGGTCGTTATTAATTCTTGGACATTCTGCCGGCTCGGACCACAGTGGACAATTGAAAAATAAAATAACTATTATTCATTTGCGTGCAATGATATTTTATAGGAAAGTAGCTTCACTCTGTTGTGGGATGGTGCCGAATGATAGTATCAATTGCTTTTCAATATATTTTTACTTGTATAATAGTTTGCAGATTTATAAAGGGTAATTTAAATATCTCCAAAAACAAAAAAAAATGTGTTAGATACTTTTCGTACCTTGACTTGAGGGACTCTAATAATTAAAATGTTCAGAATTTGATCTGAACTAAATATAAAAGTAGGTAAGTATCTACCAATAAATTAAACAGAAACAAAAAGGCGTTTGACCTTATAATTTGGGCCAATAACCATCCATTACTCTATATATTGTTTAAAGGATTTAAGTTTATCACAATCGAATTGATGACGCCTTAATAATCTCAAATCAAACCCGTAATAAGTGTAAAACTCATCACGGATCCACCGTGACTGTTTCTTTTTTGCCGTTTTATGAATAATTAAGGCTGAAAACCAAAAAATGTCAATTGCAGTCGGCGTCGCAATCGAGTGGAAAACGATGGATTGATACTACTTACACAACGAAATGATTAATTTTTTATTTCATTCCCATCAATGTGTAGCTATTCGATGTCATTTGTATCCAGGGTATTCTATAAAACAAATTAGTTCGGTGACTGGACCTTGTAAAACTTATTACTAGACGTCATCATAACCATAAACTCTGAAAATACATGACGTAGGTATTTATAAAACTCTATAAACAACGTGAAATATAAATAACTAGATTTCCGCCCGCGGCTTCGCCCGCGTTTTCAAAGGAAAACCCGCATAGTTCCCGTTCCCGTGGGATTTCCGGGATAAAACCTATCCTATGTGTTAATCCAAGTTACCCTCTATATGTGTGCTAAATTTCATTGTAATCGGTTCAGTAGTTTTTACGTGAAAGAGTAACAAACATCCATACATCCATACATCCTTACAAACTTTCGCCTTTATAATAGTACTAGCGGTCCGCCCCGGCTTCGCCCGTGGTACATGTTTACGTTTTCTCTATACAGCCGTTCTCGAGTTATGCGCTTACCAACACATTTTGCGATTCATTTTTATATATAAGAAGATTAAGATGAAAGTTGACAAGCTAAAACTTATATATTCAAGAACAAAAATAAACTATAAACACAGAATTAACCGCTCCTAATACATTAATACGAAATTATCTCGGAAAACATTAGCGTAGGATGGCTAAAACGGTCCCTAATGCACTGATTATAATGAATAATTCAACGCACAAATATATTACCCTAGGTGAATAGTCGCTGAAAATTTTGTCACACCCTTTTTGCTTCTATTGTTATAGTGTATAGGTAACCTGACAGATCAAAGACATCCTTTGAATGCAGTTTTTGAAAGGGCCAGTGAAATCCATTTTTTAAACGACTCGTACAAAATGTATCCGGAGTCATGCTTTTTCGTTAGCTAAAGTTTTTTGAGAGAGCGCTGCAATTGTAGGCGTTTCAAAGGGAACAATATTTATTTAGCGTTAACGAATGTTGTAATCTACATCCCTCATAATGCACAGTGCACACGGCTTTAATATTTAATCGTTTATACCTTACGAAACTATTGTGTGTATTTTTAAAAGCATAATGCATAATATTTGCGATTGTAATTTAATAAAATACGTTTTAACATACATAACCTTTCATGTTCTAACATTGACTTTGTACGCATAAGGCCTTGTGACTTTCAAAATTCTAGCCATTCACTAGGATCATAATATGATTCACTAGAAAGATGACTTAATTCTGGCAAAGTCGGGAAAAGGTGTGTTTGACTCTTAAACTATGTCGTGTACGCGTGGGAGCCTATTTGATTTTTATTTAATTATATTTAACTTGAGACAATAACACTAATTAGATACTTTTAGATGATAAAACATGATGAACAACGAGTTTGTTTTCGTGTACTAATTGTTTACGTCGTTTAAATGAAATTTCTACATAAAAGTGTTAAAAAATCAAGTGAATCTCGCAAAACTGAAAGTCTGTCGCAATAAAAATGTCATAGCAGAAAATAATTACCATTTAGTTCCGTTTGCCGTTAATTATCATAATGAAGGAAATAATTGCGAATAAATTTTTCTTGACGTCGCTTTATGAGCCAAGTATTTTTAGTTCTCTCGCCAACATTTTTAATTTTAATTTAAATTTTATAACTCGCTTTGGTTGAGAGCTTGTTTTGTAAGTGGGTAAGCTGTGGGTTCAATTGCCAAAATAATGAGAATTTATTTCAGAGATGTTCCGAAAATTATGATGATTTTGAATGATTTGAAAATCATCTACATAATAAATTGATTAATATTTGCCCTAAGATAGTGACAACAATATATAAATCGAATATGAGATATAATCCAGAATAAAATTACGGGATTATTTCAAAATATTAAATATCTTCGCCAAACACACTTCATGCAATATTGAATACAAACATTGATATAATCGACATGGCTCGCTCGCCTCATAAATAATATAGAAACAAAAAAACTAATCGTGACTTGTCCTGCAAACGAGATGTCTGTCAAGCAAATCTGTCTCTTATTATACTTACTAACCGCTCTCACAGCATTAACATTTTATTATCATTTCCCTCCCGTCATTAGAGTTGAAATTTGAATATCTTCGGATCGGAAATGCACAAATTAAGCGAGTGATCTGTTGGCAGTAACTGTAATGAGCTGAAAGGTACGTAATGACGAGGACAGAACAAAACAACACTCTTGCTTGCCTTAGCGAACTCCAGTAACGATCGCTGTTCGCTTAATGTGGAACTGCTTTGATTTTTCTTTATGTTGGCATTTGTTTGTTTTTGTGCTTGGTAAAAAAATGTAAAAATATCGTTCCAGTTAACTTGCGGGGGTGAAGGATGATCGATATTAAAGCAACAAAATGAAAACGTTATTACTTAATACTCATAAATTATAATATCAATCTACTAATTTCTATGGTAGAAATTTAAACAAACCCAAAAAAAATGCATTATTAAATTAAATACTTACAATCATAGGCCCAGATTCACAGTCGTGACTTTACTTTACCGCAAAAGAGTCTTCACAAAGTAAACTTTGTATGACCGAAGTTTACTTTCAACATATTTAATTTCAGAGACAATTGCTTGACTTTCCTTAGATAAGTACGGCCCCAAAGTAAAGTACACAGAACATTAAAAACAAATAGAAGTGCTATAATGTCATAATTACTATGAAAACCAGTGTCGCCAAACCCACACGTTTAAACCGATAGTTATACAGTACACCACAAGTAAACTATGCCTTTGATTGGACAGCTTAATTTGAGTAAAAACTGACTTAGGTTATAAATTCAGCATTTCAATATGTACCCTAACGCACAATGTTACGGTTTATTTTAGTATAACATCCCTAGGTATATTAGCTGTTTTGTTTCTCATTGCACAGAAATTCCAAATTCGAAAACATTCAGCTATTCCACAACAGAGGGCGTTAGTTTTCGATAGATATAACTTTGAACCTCAACACATAGAGATAAGGTTGAAATTTGTGTCACTCAACATTAATGACATTAACTTGATATTTATCTGATGCTATGCCCTGAGGGATGTCAGCCTTGTTATCGATAATTCACAAATAAATATTTTTTTGTGTATTTTTTTTCTTTCTATTATATGAGTATAGTATAATGTGTCACATTTATTACTACTAAGGACTTACTAACTTAAGGAGTATGTTTATTACTACTAAGTACGTCTTTTTATATTATTATTTTTGAATAAAAAACGGAATAGAATAGTATTAATCTATATTTACAAAATACAAACAGAAAATATGCATTATTTTAAATCTTCGAACTGCCGTAGGTTTGCTGTATCGGTCGGCCTTTGTTAGACCGCTTAGTGCTCTTCGGCATCCAGTTAACTCGTCACGTTGCATTTATCCATTTCTCTTTTAAATTAGCCTCTTTGGGAAATCTATAAATAAATTTGACAAATGAAAGCTAAGGAAAAATAAAATAAAATTTAATATTTATAATTTTTGTCTTTTCTAAAGTATCGATACTGTCGATATGCGCCACAAGCATCACTAAAGCGACATTCGTTTGTTTATTGCAATAATATTCCAGAAAGTCTTGTTTTCTGTTCAATCTATAATAGCACTAATTTATTACGGATTAAGGTTCATTTTGACTAGATATTTGTATACAATTTTGACAAATTACAAGCGAAGTTATAACATAAAATATTATATGTAAAATAAATAAAAATAAGACTTACCGATGGTATGAAATGCCTCCATTGCTGATATTATTTCGTCTGCTATCATTTTTGCACTCTAATACCGAACAACACGTCCTAATTATTGAATAAATATGGAAAAAAGGTTTGACAGCTGACAACCGACTCGAATATTTTTCTGCGCACAACTGAGAGCAAGTTAGGTGATCTTACCTTACCAGTGACACGTGGGCCACGCCCACATCACACTTCTATCTACTTTACTGTTCTGTGGCTTAATTTGAGTAAAAACTGACTTAGGTTATAAATTCAGCATTTCAATATGTACCCTAACGCACAATGTTACGGTTTATTTTAGTATAACATCCCTAGGTATATTAGCTGTTTTGTTTCTCATTGCACAGAAATTCCAAATTCGAAAACATTCAGCTATTCCACAACAGAGGGCGTTAGTTTTCGATAGATATAACTTTGAACCTCAACACATAGAGATAAGGTTGAAATTTGTGTCACTCAACATTAATGACATTAACTTGATATTTATCTGATGCTATGCCCTGAGGGATGTCAGCCTTGTTATCGATAATTCACAAATAAATATTTTTTTGTGTATTTTTTTTCTTTCTATTATATGAGTATAGTATAATGTGTCACATTTATTACTACTAAGGACTTACTAACTTAAGGAGTATGTTTATTACTACTAAGTACGTCTTTTTATATTATTATTTTTGAATAAAAAACGGAATAGAATAGTATTAATCTATATTTACAAAATACAAACAGAAAATATGCATTATTTTAAATCTTCGAACTGCCGTAGGTTTGCTGTATCGGTCGGCCTTTGTTAGACCGCTTAGTGCTCTTCGGCATCCAGTTAACTCGTCACGTTGCATTTATCCATTTCTCTTTTAAATTAGCCTCTTTGGGAAATCTATAAATAAATTTGACAAATGAAAGCTAAGGAAAAATAAAATAAAATTTAATATTTATAATTTTTGTCTTTTCTAAAGTATCGATACTGTCGATATGCGCCACAAGCATCACTAAAGCGACATTCGTTTGTTTATTGCAATAATATTCCAGAAAGTCTTGTTTTCTGTTCAATCTATAATAGCACTAATTTATTACGGATTAAGGTTCATTTTGACTAGATATTTGTATACAATTTTGACAAATTACAAGCGAAGTTATAACATAAAATATTATATGTAAAATAAATACAAATAAGACTTACCGATGGTATGAAATGCCTCCATTGCTGATATTATTTCGTCTGCTATCATTTTTGCACTCTAATACCGAACAACACGTCCTAATTATTGAATAAATATGGAAAAAAGGTTTGACAGCTGACAACCGACTCGAATATTTTTCTGCGCACAACTGAGAGCAAGTTAGGTGATCTTACCTTACCAGTGACACGTGGGCCACGCCCACATCACACTTCTATCTACTTTACTGTTCTGTGCGTGTGACCGTTACGTTATACACATAATTTATATTTTTGAGAACATATTAACTATTGAATTTAGTTATATTTCCATAATATGGATATTATTTATTTATTATAATATTTTCATAATATGGAAATATAACTAAATTCAATAATATGTTATTACAGGTAAATTAGCTTGGAGAAATTTTTGCGTTTGTAGTAGTGTATGGTCAGAAAATAAAATAAAACTACATTTTATTTTTAGTTTTATTTTATATATAATATGTCGTGGCCATATCGTAGATTTGCTCATTTCATGATATGATTGATCATTTCACGAAATGGTCGCATTTCAGGAAATGGCCAACATAGTTTGATCAGATCGTTAAATCGTCAACGTTTCACGATTTGATCATCCACATTTGGCCAGATCGTATAAAATATAGAGAGTCCATAAAATATTAAAAAAATTCAGAATATTCTAAGAACTTGTTTAGTGTCATTTAAGTTAGTGCCGCGGCAGCGGCCGGCGAATGCCAGAAGCGAATGGTTTTTGCAATAGAAAACAGTTAGGTTAGGTTAGGTTAGACTTTGATAAACAACGCACGAGCCGAGCGAGCAAAGCGAGCGTGCCGCGGTAGCGGCCGGCGAGTGCCAGAAGCGGATCGCTTTTTAAAAAACAAACAATCATAATAATATAGTAGGATATATAAATATATATCCTAAAAGAAAAAATGCGTGTTAAATCCTTTTATTTAAGACGCATTTTTTCTTCAATACATATAAGATATCCACATTTTCCATAGTACTCAAACCTCTTCGTCGTAAATTCTTTGCTATGACTTTCTTCATATTGTTATTAAACGAATTATGAAGTTTTTAACTGCGAATAATTAAATTTTCGCCAGCGGCCGCCATATTATCAGTTATCACATAAACACAGAGCTTGCAGCGCCTCTACCAATAATTAATGTAACTATTTTACGATATGATCAAATAATTTTGATCATTTCATGAAAAAACCGCGCGTTTAGTTGGCCATATCGAGAAACGATTTCTTATCATTGATCTGCCCAAACCACATCATGATGTGGCCAATAGACATTCGATCATTTCATGCAATGCGATCATTTCACGAAATGATCGATCATATCATGAAATGAGCAAATCTACGATATGGCCACGACATATATAAGGGATTTTAAATTAAACTAGGTATATGTGTTTCTCCTCTGAAAAAGATGAGACTTTATTTTAATATTTGCACATTTAACATACGTATAACTTTTACATTAACAATGTTACTAAAATGAAAAATTTACTAACCTGAAAAAGAAACGACATGTAAAGTTTAATTCTTTAGTTTGAGAAGTCAAAGGCTTGCCTCGACCATGTTTTAACACTGGAGCCATTTTGAATTAACAATATAAAGTTACAACACTTACACACAAATTAAACACTTCAACAAATATTATAACAATAATAACAAATAATAACAACAATCAACAAATACAAAATTTAACAATTAAACTACGTAATAATTATAATTTTTGAATTAAATGTGTGCTTTATGTTCTAACGGTACCAAACGACTGCACGTGGCACCTGCGGACAGCGTAAACTGGTTTATTCTGGTTTTGTGCGTGTTTCCACTTTCCACTATCAAGTGACGATTTATTTATTTGTTTTGTTTCGTAATTATTATGGTCAAATATTAATTATGAAACAAATTATTATGGACACGATATTTTATTGTTTCACGGTAGTCGCCTTGTCGTTTGCTCAAGGACGTGAAATTGAATGATATATTTTTTTTTATAAAGTCAAAACCATTTTCTTTCAAATAAAAACTTGTTTTTATTGAAAACAAAAGTGTTGCTAGGAATAAGTATAAAATTAAATAGTAATGTTAGGATATCGAAACATTTTTGTATAGGCCAGAACGATATAGTGGAAACGCGCTCTAAGATCTGAGTAATATACACACCACTACATATGCAAAAATTTCTCCAAGCTAATTTACCTGTATATATTATATATAATAATAACATTATTTTATATCAAAAATAAAATGTTTAGAAAAAAAAACATTATGTAGGTATTACGTGGATTTGCAAGGTCGGGAAGATTGTTGTAGAAATATAAAAAACCGGTAGCCACAGCAAAATTCGTCAGAAAAATATTATAATGTTATAAGACAAACGAAGAAATGCAACGATCAAAATATCAACAAAAAAATGTCACTCAAATCGACATGACGTTTCGAGCTATAACCCAACCATATTAAAATGCGTTTCTGTTCTAGGAAATTAGTTTAAAATGAAGGCCTACATGATTTATACGCATAGTCATGTAAAGTTTACTTTGAGACCAAAGTCATGATTATCGACTCCTTAGCCTTTACTAAGTAAAGTATAGTTTTCGGAAAGTAAAGATGAGCTTGACACGACAAGAAATATATTTTTGGTTGAAAGTAGAACTTTCCATCAAAGTAAAGTTAAAGTGCGATCTGTGAATCTGGGCCTTAGACCCCATACAGATAATTAATGGGTAATACGTCTTACCTTGGCTAGTAAGTAATAGTTTAAGTTTTTAAGGAATCGTAAAAGTTGTTTTTTTTTTTTAGAAATACTTCTTAGTTCTTGTAAATAATAAATGTCTCTATCTTTGTAATATTATTGTTGCATATTCTCTATCCTCTATCATAATATCAAGAAATCTCCACTTATAAATTAATTACCCATCAAATCATCGCCCAACAATAACAAAAAAAAAACAACCTCTCCACCCTTGGCGAACATCAGCTCGTTATTAATAAGGAACGGTAGCAGTGCACAGACGGACAGAGCGACATTTGTAATGATACTAAATAGTTGCGCGCGGTAGGTGCCCCGCTTACCAGTAATGCGTTCACAACCGCGGGATGGTGTTATGCAATATTGTGATTATTTGTGGATAGTGACCATTTAAGTGTATGATTTTTGTTCATTTTGCAGCTAACGTAATATGTAATATGGAATATACCTGCTTGAAGTCATTGCTACTCCGGTTGGATGGGTTTTCCTAGATATTAAATTAATTATAAAAAAATTAAAAACATATCTTTATTCATACGCCTCACATTATTAAATTCTATGTAGGTACATAATATACGTCACACACTATATTATTCTAGGTTCTAAAGTAGGTACACTAATATAATGAAGAAATGATAGAAAATTTGTCTCCACTTTATAATAATTATTAAATGAATAATATAAATATTAAATACGAACAAAATCAATTCCTATAAAAATGTTTAAGAATTATTTGGTTTATTTTTAGAATTTCTCTACGTAGGTAGAGTCTTATTAATGTTCTATCGTCGTGAATAGTTATTCGATACTCGTATTTTAAACGAAAATGTGTCTATGGGTAAAATCTCCTACTACAAAGATATAAACTATGTAAACTATAATGTACTGCCAAATATTCTCACCACACTCATTATTTGTTGTATAATACCATCACTACAAGTACCTGAAAAAAGTAGTATCTCTAAATTAGCCGTCTCTGATTCATTTCAATTATAATAATTCTACATTGTAGAACTTTCAGTGGGCAAAACCATTATTATGATTTATTGGCGTTAATTACCTACTGAATTAATCAGTTTCTTTTTAACCCAAACACTGCCGGAAGTATGAAGGTTGATTTTGCTATACCGATTACCTATTACTGCAATATTGTATATGAAGCTAGAAAGTTAGTTTGAAATAAGACATCTGTATGAATAAAAAAAAACAGTAAGCCTTCGCCATGCACAGCTGCAATTAGTATTATCTCATCGGTCAATGTGACATTATTGTAAATTAATAGAGAAATAACACGTAAAAACAACCATCACGAACGCCCGAGCTCTTAAACCACTAAACATCGCACTAAATAATATTTCACGCGAAATATTAGCAGTGCTTAAAGCAATCCAGTCAATAAGTCAGAAGCACCTATCTGCGTAATGTCTCGGCAGCATTTACATATTTTAATGAGCACCGCAGGCCTATCTGCTCTCATGTATACCCGTTGCTAGACATAGACCAGATCGCTATGCTATGTTGTAGGAATTTGAACGTGTGTCCACGAGTAATATTAATAGTACCTATTGCATTTTAACAGTTTGTGATAGCGCTTTTTGGATGATACTCTTCTTGATTTTGGCAAATTATCCTTAGATTTAGGTACATTGCATTAGGTATGCATCTTTTGAGAAAATAGAGTGGTAGCTAATAGCTATACAATAAAGCTCAGTAGGTACCTAAGTTATTGGTTGATTGCTAAGAGATCACTAGTATGTGATAAGTCCACTTTCTGTGCTGTATGTTCTAATATAAGTTTTGTATTGTACCTATTGTTGATATTTTAACAGCACAGATGTCTTCTAAAATAAAATATATCAAATAAAATTTTATATAGACAGGGAAGCGTTAGGTACTAATCAGTAATCATGTCAAACTAGCATCGGGGAGGTTACCATACCAAAGCAGTATCTTCGTGTCTGCCTTCTGTCTGTCGCGATTCGCACTCTATACTTACTTATCTTATCGGTAACTTGCTTCTTCTCTCTGCATAGATAGACATGATTCAGCATCAGTGAGGTGTTTCGTGTGGCTTTCAAATGGAAAATCCTCTTGCTATACCTACTTTAAAATTTGGAAGTATTATAAATTCGAAAATATCTTAATTACCTACCTATCTCTGTAAACATAGGTAAGTAGATAGGCAAAAAGTAATTAACAGATTAGATTGATTTGGAGATAGATTATAAATTAGAAACTGGAGTACTACCCATTATTGAAGCTATCATTTTTACTGCAATTTACACCAAAGTTTAATTTAGAACAGCTATCACCAGTAAAAACAAAACATACTAATGTTAATTATAAAAAGATAAAAAACACACGTCAAGCATTTGCAACGTACATGAAATTCATTAACAAGCCCGCCTAATAACCCCTGGGTCAGTGGGAGGTGACAAACACCCTGTAATGTGCTACTGTTGAATTGCAAAAATCTCATTATGCTCTAACTGTCGTTATAGGAGTAATTAACTACCTGGCACAGAGACGTGTGTAGAGACGCGCGTCCGATATTAGAAGAAAATTTATTGTGACACCCCAAGAATTCGTACGTCTAAAATCTTTGGAAGGCATTTCAGGCATTTAGATAACGGAACATACAAATTTTTTCCCCAATTGTAATAAGTATTAGGTACTTATGTATTCATTTATGAATGCGTTTACACTTGAATAAGTTCGTAATAAGTTCGTATAAATTATTAAGTATATTATGGGAAAATGCATCCTAATATCAGGAACAAACTTTGCCACTTTAGACATTTATAATTCATACAAATAATTTCTGAATTAAGCGCGATGTATGAATCTGACATGCAGACGGAAAAAACAAAACATCACCGACTCCACACCCATTTCTGTTTGTTTGTAATTGTGTTTGGTTATAACGAGTTTTTTGGCGGCACGCTCAGCCATGTCCCTGGTTTGCGCCAGCATGCTTTCGCTTTTGTCTGCTTATTTACCTATACATATTAATTATTTGAACGTTCGACCGTTTTAGGAAGAGTTCCATCTCATGGTAACTAAATTTTCTAGAACGTTATCGAAAATACCGGTGGAGTAAATGGTTATTACATCCTAATAGCTGCTTATTGATAAAATATATCAAAGCTATTATATGAGCGTATGGCACACTGTAGTTTAGCTTTTTTGTATTGAAATAATTTCTAAAATCTGTACCTAGGATTTTAAATTTTAATCGTAGCTAAGAAAAACACAAAAGAATCAAATAATTTTCCCTCTTAGTTATATTATATATTATAACTTTTACAATCCTGGCAATTTAGAAAGCAAAATAAAATGGGAAAATAATAATATAGACTAAAAGTTCATAATAAAAAGCATGAATGTACTTCATATTATTTAATCAAAAGTCAAATCAATCGTTTGGTCAACAACCATATCTTCACCCTCTGCTTCCTTGTTTTCATCTTTGTTAGTCTTCGCAAGAGTATCTGGTTTAGAGACAAGTGGTATTGTTTTCCGTCGTTTCTCTTTTGTAGCCGAGTTGCAAGCGATCCCATTCAGGTGTGTCTTCTGCAAATAATAAAATGTAAAACATTTTAATCTATAAAAATTTTAGTGGATTATTATATTTTTGCCTAACTATTATTTAATATCATGTACCTAGTTAATTATGATTAACTAGGTACTTGATATTATGAGTAAGTATATGAAAGAAATAGGCACGTTTATAATTCCTTGGAAAATTATACAAAAGCAGGAAAGTCAGATAATAATTTATGTCAAACTTATGAACCAAACCGGATGAACTGGCTGAAATGGCTACTGCTTTTTGTAAAGCTGCTTGTAAATCATATACTTAACCTAAGTACCTGTCATCTCATAATAATATTATTATGCATTAAATGTGTTACAAAAAACTGAAGTAGGGTAGGTATACAGAAAAATGTTATTTCCCGCAAAATATAGAGCAGGTCCTAATGTTAAAAAAGTCGACGCAGGTACTTAAGCCATCACTAAGAAGTGTTATAGTTATAGTTATATATTCTTTATTGCACACAAATTTTTAATATTACAATACAAGGATATCATAAGCAATTGGCGGCTTTATTGCTAAACAGCAATTTCTTCCAAGCGACCAGTACCAAGCATGAAATATACAGTTGCAAATATGGGAAGATAGTGTTATAGATAGTGTTATAGAAGAAGTGTTATAGATTAAAATAAAATTCTTTTTATTTATTATAAACATCACAAATACCGCATGCAAAATTAGATAACTCTGTATAATTCAACTCAACATTCAACACCTATCACGACTTTTCCCGCCCGTCGAATGAAACATTTGTTATTAATATACTAGTTACATGGCGAGAACATCAATTATATGATTTTCACTTGAAAACAGCGGTTGCATAAATAACAACCTCCATCATACGGATTGTTAGTGATTCAGAATCGAATTTGAATTAAAATTGCTATTTTAATAACCACCAACCGATTCATTATTGCATGTTATCAGCTGTTTGTTGGTAAATTAACAATTTATGCGTCGACGTATTTCGTTATGGTGTTTAAAATGTTATTGTCGGTGTGATGAACAATTAAGGATTACCTAAGTAGCTTCAACTGAGTACTTAATTTTTAATGTGAATATAAACATTACACATACAAAATATGCAAAAATAAGGCTAAGGAAAATTACGTTTTATAATTATCTAATGATCCAACATGTCATTTTAATAATCAAAGGTATATTTTAATCATTAGTTTATTATGGGTTTTAATTTCACGTTTCCTATAGGACAAGAGATATGACTCGAACGATTAATGCGAAAAATATTAAAGTAAGCAGTAATTTTGAACATGAAACTAGACTAGGTAGTGGTTTGATGTAAGTATATAAAATCGGTTTATGTATGCGCAATTGCGCAAACAGACAATTGGTTACAATAATAGTGCAAGTTATAAAATAATCAAAAAATACCGATAAAAATATTTTTTAAGATAGTAGATACCTATGGGATACCTGTTTTTGATACAAACGAAACGGTGCTAGAGTTCATTATATTGAACGTGAAATTATAACATATTTGGAGCATGTTGATGCGTGGTTTCATTGCGACACAATGCAAAGGCGATAAATAAAATATTTTGTTAAGTTCTTGCCAGCTAGTATTATAATGACAATGAAGTTATTGGCTGTACAAGCGAATTAACGACTTTAAAAGACAATGAGACCAACGGCTATTGTTTTAAAAATATTCTTATAAGGCTTGTTTCAATGGGACAATATTTTGCGTAGGAGCATCAATTTTTTGGTTAAGTGAGAGGTTCTCTTAAATTCCTGAATTGGTTATTTTTTAGGAATATCGTAGAAAAATTTAATTTTCTAAGAGTTCTTTCTTGAGTATGCAGCCATTCTATGCTGCTAAACATCTACTTCTTAAAAAGAAAAAGTTTTCACAAGCCCGATATAATAAGTTTTATGGAATATACAATCTCTGCCTGTTTAATAAAGTTTAGGCGTAAGTAGTCAATTTTACTGTAGCTTTCTAATTGTATTAAATTTTCGCAGATATGGAAAATAATTGAGAGGTGTGAAAATATATTTATGTAAGTATCCTCTTCTTTATTAAGAAGAGTCTCTATTGAGTACCATTTTTAATGTTTTTACGAAAATCTTAATATTAACAGGTATAAAAACGTCTCTTACCAATGAAGGGTTTCTTCGTACTAATAACTTGACATCGTCTGAGTTAACAGTAGCGCGTTTTGCATGTCTGAAAAGCAAAATCTTATAAATAATTTAACACAATATTATAGAATCCTACTAATATTATTAACGAAAAAGTTTGTAAAGCTGTAAGGTATATATATATAGATATAATTATGTTTGATAATCTTTCACTCCAAAAACGCTGAACGGATTTTGATTATGCCGGGCAATGTTGCAGCTTATTTACCATAACATTTAACTCATATAGTGATACTTGCCCGCGGGTTACTCTGTAAAACTGCGCGCCACAGCTAATAGACAAAATGTATTTTTCCCCTATTTTTCAGCTATCTCGTATTAACTTGTAACGTGATCATATTATAGGCTTTTATTATATGCTGATTATACAACGTATTTTTTAATTTAAACTAGTAGTTACTTACAAACCAAATAAACAAATTCTTTGCTTTGTCGGTATAGAATCAATACTAATATTATAAAGCTGAAGAGTTTGTTTGTTTGCTTTCTTGAACTCGCTAATCTCAGGCACCACTGCAACTGTTCCGATTTGAAAAAATATTTATCTGTTAGATACTTAGTCCATTTGATCGAGGAGGCCTATAAAATATCATCACGCCCAAGACCAATAGAAGCGGAGCAATGCAGGTCAAACTGTGGGGCAGTGCTAGTATTACATTAAAACGTAAAATAAGAAAATAATCTGGTTTCATCATATCAATGTCAAAAGCAAAGGTGTCAATAATAACACCTTTTGCCTTTAGTTTATCCTCTTCGCAGATCGAGTAAACTGGTTTCTAAATAATGATTATTATACTGTTTAACCCTTAATCGGCCATGACTTCAAACAAGTTTATTTTAATACATTAGTACGGGGTTATATCGAGATTAAACACTTGAGTATTAAAAAGTAAAATATTGGGTAGCTTATTTTTTTTTTGGCGGTGGGATATTATTTCCCTATAACCATTAAAAGTTGTTTTGTGGGAAATTATTTCCCTATATCCATGAATATACATGTGGGAAATAATCTCCCACTTGACAAGCTTTTGCCCGCGGCTTTACTCGTCGATTTTAACACAGGGACAAAAAATAAAAATGCATCATTAAATTTATTATTTATTGAATATGTATGAATGTTTTAATTACTTTTTACTTTACTTAACTTTTTACTTTTTATAACTACTTGGTATCCTTACGGGATAAAGGGAAATATATTCCCACTTGAAGATTTCATGCACGGCTACAGGGTATTAATTTCCCACCATTTTTGAATGAGAAAAAATAACCCAAAGTAACAGCTTTCGTACGTTATTTTGTTAATATTTGATAAATAACACGTTTTACTTTACGAATTAAAAACAATTGCATACTTACAGGAATTTTTCTGGGCGTAGATCCAAAAACTATCTTGAATTTCGGTAAAAAACGGTCGTTAAAATGAACTTTTGACTTCGATTGACTACTGACATTGACAGTTGACGTTTAGAAAGATGTGTTGCTAGAAAAAAATTAAAAGAACTATCTATCTTAAGGTGCGTTCCTTAAATTTTACCGTATCTTTAAAAATACAAAAAATAATAATTAATTTGTGGGCAATGCCGAGGTGGGAAAATAATATCCCCATGGCTTATTAAGGGTTAACAAAAGAGTTGTGAGAAATTGAAATAATTGCCTGTTCAAACATATTGCTGACACGTAAATAAACCTATAGATATTAATAAACTAGGTACCTACCTACCTAATTACGCAGAGGAAGCCGCGGGCAGAAAGCTAGGAATACGTCATAGTATTATAATATAATAATTTTAATATCGTGCAGCGAAATCAGAAAATATTATAGGTCTTATTTATTCAATTTTAGGTAAATAATCTTTTAATAATCATACTTAGCAAAAGCTTCCAAATCAGACCCATATACTTCAAGTTTCTTGTACACCAATTCAGCAATTATTTCCATCGCAGGTTTGGTGATCTCCATTCCAAGGAAGTGACAAGCTTCCGTACAAATGGCGCGAACATCGCGATGCAGTGCAGCCCGTGCTTTCTGAAATACATTGAACTGCCATCTAGTGGTAACATTTGTAACTAATGCATGCTTTGACAAATCTAGTCAGTACATGCAAATTACAATAGATGGCGCTGATATATATTTGTAAATAAAAAAAATAAGTTTTGTTTTATTTTATATCTTTTCTAAATTATTATTATATTATTATAAATGAATAAAAAAAAATTAACTGAATTTGAAATCAATTAGGTTCCAACCAATTATAGAAAAAATCTTTCAAAATAATAGGTGCACAACAAAAGAATGTTTACAGAAAATAAAAATTACATAAAAGTTAAAATGTAAAAAAGTACGTTTGTTTTCACATGATAAAATATGTGTCCTCACATCAACAGCACGACATATTACACATTATAATTTATATGTATACTTAATTAAATATACTACCTGTGGTGTGGTCAAACTTTGAAAAGTATTCATAATATTAACGTTGTTGAATTCATCAGTAACTTGACATTGTTAACACAATTTCTATGAACAGTTACTCTACTAACAATAGTCTACTGATATATCATACGACTTTACATAAAAATATAATGCTGTTTAAAGACTACAAAACCCAATGTTTTGATTTTTTGAAACTTTGAAAGTAAAAATGACATTTGAAATAGCTTGACACTCGGTTGCTAGGAGCAATTAACAAGCCTTGATAATTGCTCCGAGCTCGGTTGACAGTTATTCGGTTTTGCCAGCATATAAAATCCGAATTATAGATAAACAAAAATATCTATATATTTTTTTTAATTTTTAACCTATGCACGCGTAATGTTCAGTTAATGTTCAACAAAAAAATCATCTAAAAGTTTTGGTTTTTACGTAAATTGCTTCGGTAATGCATTTCCTAACAAAACTTAATTTTAATATAACTTATAAGATTTAGAAGTTTTTATTTTCGTTCAATATATTATAAACTGTAGCCTTAGGGTTTATAATAATTAATTATCACTGTACAAGTTTGCTATTTCGCTTTTTATATCAAGAGAATGTTTATACTGTCGCAGATAATAAAATAATGTAGATACTCTGTATAAGAATGGCGCGAAATTCAAATACCGTTTCTTTTGCATTACACTCGAACTCTTGTAAATTAATATATTTCAATGGGACGCTTAATTAGCGTCAGTTATACGTCTTGCTTCGTAGATAAAAATAGGAATACTGAAAACTTCAACTATATTTTCACGAATAACATAACAACGGGTATTTGTGAATGTCTGCAGACAGATGCAGCGGAAGACATTTTATTTGTATTGATAAAAAACGAGGAGTAAAATTAAAAAAAAAAAAAAACTAAATAACGATATTTATTCATCTTTTGTTATACAATGTAAAATAACTGTAAGTCTTAATTAAATGCTTATAGAAATAAACAACCTGAGTTACACACAATGTTAAACTTCAAAGTTTTAAACACAAAAACACGCGATAGTTTGTTGATCTTAATTCTGTAGAAATCAACACGATATATTTTTCAATATATCATTTCATTATGTAAACATTCACGGGTAAAATACCAGTTGTATTATGCAGAAAGAGTAAAGCACTTAATATAAATAAAGACATTTTTAGTTTTAATTATATACAAGACAGTTTTATAGAGAAGAGATATGTCGCCTTGAATATTTTAAACAAATATAGACTGTTTTCTCTTGGTTTATCAAGCCTAATTTTATTAGCAATGTTTCATGTGTAAATTGATGAATCTATAACTTATAGACAGCTCGACAAATCTTTCTCATATATTTCATTTATAAACCATTCATAAAAAAGATAAAATATAGTTACTTAATAAATACAACACAATATGCGTTTATTGATAAACCAAACATGATACTTGCACAAGAATGTAATAGTGGAATTATGAGTCTTAATACATTTAAAACACTTAAGTTTAGAAGCTTTCAATTTATACTATATTTTTGTCATGTAGTAAAAATTAAATGCTAAAATGAATTTAACATTTAGGTATTTATTTTAATGTATTTATAATCATATTACCACTGGTTTACATCCCTGTGGATATAGGATATCTCAACAAGTTTAACTTGATGGTGAATAAAATATTTTTGTATATTTGATACAACATGTAGGTCATGCTAAACTTTCTTCACAATTTGGACAACGTCTTCATCTGCTAGCACATGATCAATACCAACTTTCTGCGGCTGATGTTTCACCGATGAACCCCATACAAGGGCACTGTAAGAAAAAAGTACAAATTTCAAAATAACGTTAGTATGTATGTTCTTATTCCTCATAAAAATGTATATTATTATTTAATGTACAGATGTTCAAGAATGAAATTAACAAATATAAATTAAATGTAACAGAAATGGAAATTTTATTTCTTTTAATAATATTTGAACATTATAATATAGGCAGCCAATTTCCAAAAATTGAAGATATTGAATTATACTTTAAGAGTATAATACTTAAATAAATTTATTAAAGAGAATTTAACAATTTTTAAGGAAAAACAAACTTTACAGCAATGCATAATAAAAGGAACTTACTATTTAAACTCCTTCACAATAGATCTATGCAGCTTGTTACAAAAATCTTCTACGCTTGTTCTATCATCATGCAAAACAACGGGAGCATTATAATCAGGCAGTTGGCCCTTTGGTTTAGTGTATATTCTGATAAGCTTGAGATATTCCCACATTTTCTCCAATAAATCATCGAAATTCCACCTGTGGTGAGCGGAGATGGGCACACAATGCGGAATTTTGTAGATTATATCCAATTCTTCTATGCTAATTTGATCTGAAAATAATTTTTTGTGTTATAACAAAAATTTCATAAATTTTATTAATTTAACATATTCTACAAAATTTTATAGAAATAACTTTTGTGCATCTGTTGGTATGATGTTCTTATATAATGACTAGCGGTCCGCCCCGGCTTCGCCCGTGGTACCTACATGTTTACGTTTTTTTTCATAAGAACCATCCTCTAATACTTCAAGGAATAGATTCCGCAGCGCACGCGATGACAGAATTTTTATTAAGGAATTTTTTACACCTTGGGTTACATTATTGCATTTTTGGTAAGGATCTCTAATTTTTTTGAAAATGCAATATAGCCTATGTTGCTCAGTGAAGATGCAGCTTTCTAATGGTGAAAGAATTTTTAAAATCAGTCCAGTAGTTTATGTGTGAAAACCATACATACATACATACAAACCTTTCCTCTTTATAATATTAGTATAGATAAATTTTGTGTGTGGACTTCTGTCAACTGATGTCAACTGTCATAACCACGAAAACATACTCTCGTGAAGATAAAATCGTTACTACGGGAAATATTCTAGTTTATGTCGTTAAAAAGTGAAAAAAGTGGAAAAGATAACCTGAAGTTCATGTGTGATTGTTATCCAGTGAAAGTGTTGTGTTTTTCGTAAAAAAAACTAGTGCTAAAACTTTATAGTGACACTTAAAACTTTTTGCAAACTACAGACTACCCTCAATTACACCTTACATTTCTATTGTCAAGTGAAGATGACATGACATTGACATGTCATGACAATCCATAGACAATATTACCTGTGTTGCTACTACCTAAATAAATAATAATAGAATATAAATATCATTAACTTTTAAAAATAATAAATATTAAAAAAAAATATATAAAAAAAAAATATTAATAAAATAAAATAAATTGAATAGCATAATACTATATATAAGTAAATAATGATTAATGAATATAACCATGCTACTAGTTTGATCATTGAAAAAAATGAGTAATTATAATGAAAACTCCCCAACTTGTATTTCAAATGAAACTGAAACTCAGCTAATGCCAAGGAATAATGAGAAATCACCTAATAAAACCACTGCTTGTAAACAAAGCAACAAAAAATTTGTACAACAAGCGTTTCACCCAAGCTTATTCATGTCAAAACCTAGAAGCATATCAACATCTGAAATTGAAAACATCCAAACTCAGTCCAGTTCCGATTTAACCCAAGACACTATTCCTCCTACTTGGCAACGAGTCCCTTCCCTAAGAAATGCCAAGCGGAAAAAAACATCCTCTCCATCTCCAGAAAGAATATCAATTCACAACCAGTACTGTGGTCTTCCCGTTGACCAAAGGGAAGATGATTTGAGTAAAAATAGTGAACCCATCAAGAAAGTAACAAAACCACCTCCAATAATATTATATGGTATCAAAGATGTCAATAAGCTTACTGAACTATTAGAAAACATCATTAGCAAAGAAGATTTTACATACAAAATCGTTAACCAAAACCAATTACGCATTAATTGCCAAACTATAGATTCTTATAAGAAAACAGTATCTATTGTCAGAGAAAAAGGTTTAATTGGACACACATTTAATAGCAAAGATGAACGCCCCTGTAGAATCGTCATAAAAAACCTTCACCATACTACACCCATCACAATTATTAAAGAAGCCATCGAGGAAACTGGAAATGTAGTTATTGGAGAAATAATTAATGCCAAATATGGGCCAGACAAGAAACCAACTTCAACATTCTTTGCTAACCTAAAACAGAATTCGAACAATACAGCTGTAAAAAATATCAAATTCATCTATCACCAAGCAGTCACTATAGAAGATCCTCGGAAACGAAACACTATTGTCCAATGTCAAAGATGCCAGCAATATGGCCACTCTAAGAATTATTGTATGAGGCCCTATCGGTGTGTTAAATGTGCACAATCTCATAGAACGGCAGATTGCCCAAAGATTGATCGTACTACACCAGCAAAATGTGCTCTGTGTCTTGGTGCACATCCAGCAAATTATAAGGGTTGTGAAGTGTACAGAGAAATTCTAGAAAGAAAAGAAAAGAACCGCTCACATCTTATAAATAGAGAAACAAATAAAACAATACAAAACTCTAACACTCAAAACCCACTGCTAAATACTAAAGATAATTTCACACAAAATACTAATAGCAACAAAAACATGAGATATTCTGATGTACTACGAGGTAATAAAAACAATGATCCTATAATTCCACCAACAAACAAAACCATTGAAGACATGTTACTCAGACAAGCTGAAAAATTTGATCTTATACTCCAACAAATGAGCACACTAATCAACCTGATTACTACCCTCGTGTCCAAAATATCAAAATGACGTCACTCAAAATAGCAACTTGGAACCCAGACGGTCTGTCTCCAAAAAAACATGAAGTTGAACTTCTATTGCACACACATCAAATTGATATACTTCTTGTGGCTGAAACACATTTCAATAATAATAGCACTTTTAGAATAAGTAATTATGATGTATATGCAACTAACCACCCAGATGGTACTGCTCACGCCGGTGCTGCTGTTATAGTCAAGTCCAACATCAAACATCATGCCCAACCTAAATACAGAACAGCCCACTTGCAAGCAGCCACCATCTCGATTGAGGATAAAATTGGAAATTTTAATGTGTCTGCTGTTTACAGTCCTCCTAAGCATAAAATAACAGATGAACAGTACAATGAATTTTTTAACACACTTGGCACTCGATTTATTGCCGGCGGGGACTGGAATGCAAAAAATGTTCATTGGGCTTCAAGACTCACTAACACTAGGGGGAGAGAACTCAAGAAGAGTATTGACAAAAATATGTTAGGAACCATCTCTACATCAGATCCTACCAACTGGCCAAGTGATTCGAAAAGATTGCCTGATGTTATTGACTTTTTTATAATGAAGGGTTTATCAAGCCTATTCTATCACATACAAACATGCCTGGACGTTGACTCGAATCACGTCCCAGTTATACTAACCATTGGCATAAATGCTATTAAAGTTTCAAAAAGTATAAAACTTTATAATACACGCACTAATTGGAAAAGGTTCCACAAACTGGTTAATGATAGGCTTCATCTGAAAATACCCCTGAAGACTGAGACAGATATAGATGAAGCTACAAGAGTTTTTACCACAACAATACAGGAATGCTGCTGGACATGTACTCCCAACTTACCGAACCGCCTACCTCAGGACAAGCTTATCTCAGAATCCATAAAAACAAAAATATTGGAAAAAAGGAGACTGAGGCGAGTATGGCATACAAGTAGACACCCAAACGATAAAAGGAAACTGAATAAAGCCGCCAAGGACCTGAAAGCTCTTTTATCCGAAGCCAATGATGCATCGATGCAAGCTTATCTGGAAAATCTTACAAACACCAAAGCCACAAATTACTCACTTTGGAAGGCATGCAAAAACTTTGACCGACCACTTCATCACAAACCACCAATTCGAACTCAAGGCGGGAACTGGGCTAAATCCCCGCAAGACAAAGCTACAGCTTTCGCAAATCATCTTAGTCAAGTTTTCCAGTCAAACCGAACAGAAAATGATGAAGATGAAACGTATATTGATTCAGTTCTCATGCAGGACTACCAACTCGATCTTCCTCTAAAACTAGTAACTCCTAAAGAGATCCGTAGGAACATTACAATCATGGACAGTAACAAAGCACCAGGGTTTGACCTCATTGATGGAAAGGTCCTGAAGGAATTGCCACGAAAGGGAATAGTATTTCTTACCTCATTATTTAATGCTATACTGCGATTAGGGCACTTTCCTGATTTATGGAAAGTCTCGCAGGTCATAATGATACTTAAACCTGGAAAGCCTGCTCATGAATTAACCTCATACCGACCGATCAGTCTTCTGCCGACTACATCTAAATTATTCGAGAAATCTCTGCTCCATAGACTTAATGACATCCTTAAACAAAAATCAATTATCCCTGACCATCAATTTGGATTTCGTAGTGAACACGCCACATTGGAACAGGTCCACAGAGTTTGTAGAAGCATAAGAAAGTCCTTTGAAAAGAAAGAATATTGTTCATCTGCATTTCTTGACATACAGCAGGCTTTTGACAAAGTTTGGCATAAAGGTTTATTGTACAAAATCAAAAATTTATTACCACATACCTTCTATGGAGTTTTGGCATCTTATATATCCAATAGAATATTTCAAGTAACAGAAAATGAATGTACATCAGGCTTCTACAATATCCTTGCTGGAGTACCACAGGGATCAGTACTCGGACCAGTTTTGTACACCCTATACACATCCGATATTCCAAGAAACTCAGATGTAGTAGTTGCGACGTTTGCAGACGATACAGCGTTACTTGCATCACACAAATGTCCGATGCAAGCATCCCAAAATCTACAAAAGGCACTGAATGAAATAGAATCCTGGATGAAAAAATGGAAAATTACTGCCAGTGTTACTAAATCAGTACACGTGACATTTACTCTTCGCAAAGATAACTGTGCTCCTGTAACACTAAACGATACTCAACTTCCTCACTGTGATACTGTCAAGTACTTGGGCATGCATCTAGATCGTCGACTTACCTGGAAAGAACACATTAAAAAAAAAAGGGACGAAATAAATTTAAAATACAGAGGACTCCACTGGCTTCTAGGTCGAAACTCAAAACTGTCCATGAACAACAAACTCCTCATTTATAAAACAGTTCTTAAACCGATATGGACATACGGACTGCAACTTTGGGGTGCAAGCTGTAACTCTAATATAATGATAATGCAACGAGTTCAAAACTATATTCTCAAGCAATTATCAGGCGCTCCCTGGTTCATCAGAACAGAAGAGGTCCACACTTTATTGAATATACCAACCATCAAAGAGGAAATATGTACGCAACATTTTTCATACAAAGTGCGATTGGGAAACCACCCAAACCCTCTTGCTACAAAACTGCTTGAACCTGAAAACGTGCGTCGTCTCAAAAAGCGACGAGACATTTTTGACTAGTCAACACTGCCGGCTACCAAGCCCGATAAAATAAAGGGTGGACTCCAATGGGAGCAGCATCCTTCCTGCCATACGCGCCTTCAACAAATCCGCTTATAGTCTAGCGACTGATCGCAGATATAATAATAAATAAAAAAAAAAAAAAAAAAAAAAAATTTTGTGTGTGTGTGTGTGCAATTAATATTTCAACTTTACTTACCAATTTTATTCAACAAGTAGATACATGGTACATAAATTCTATTTCCTTCAATGACATCAATAAGATCGTCACTTGTAGCGTCATACCTAAGTGTAATATCAGCATTATGTATCTTATATTCTGAGAGAATTGTTTTTACAGCTTCTACATCCAGTTCAGTTTGTGGACACTGCAACAATATTATAATATATTCTTAAGTAAAAATATCAAGCAAACAATGCATTTGAAGATATAAGCCGAAACTATGTTAAAATTAACAGCATATTGATGTTTCTACAAAACAATTTTAGGTAAATTAGGTTCCTATTATCATGATGTTTGATTATATTTATTTAATTTTTCAAAATGTTATAAGTCAATTTGTACATATACATTCTCAATTCTCATAACAAGAAATTGGTTGATAAATTTTTAAATTATTAATTACTTACAGTTGTGTTCAAATTAATTCCACCTTTGTCTTTCTTCCTAAAATATATATTTGGAGGTTGTTTGTTTAACCGCAGGCCGAAACCTTCCAATTCATGTTCTAGTAACTTCTTGTGTTGCAGAGGTTTCAAAACGTCAAGCACTATGAATATAAGACTGCATGTGCGTGCAACGGCAATCACTTGACGACCACGACCCTTGCCGTCTTTAGCACCTTCAATAATACCAGGCAAGTCAAGTAACTGAAAGAAAAAGAATTGTTTAAAAAAGGTATTTATCAAATGTTGCATTAAGACATTTTAAAAATACCTTATTTAAATTTATTGTGAATATTTATTAACCACCCATTCTAAGTATAAGAGACTAGCTGTGCCCTGCGGTTTTACTCGCAGTGCTCCGCTCCTGTTGGTCTTAGTGTGATGATATAATATAGCCTTCCTCGATAAATGGGCTATCTAACACCAAAAGCATTTTTCAAATCAAACCAGTAGTTCCTGAGATTATTATGATTATTCAGACAAATAAACAAACTCTTCAGTTTTATAATATTAACTATAGATTATTCTGTGTTTAACAAAGTTAAGAAACTGTATGAAAAACTTATAATATGCTCAGTTAATTGTGGTCAGTTGTAGTCTGAACAGTAAATATTAATGGTGGTGTAAACTATTTTTATCCCATACCTATTGCTGCATTGCCTTTTCACTATTAAAGAATATGTAAAAAGATATAATGTTTTATTCATTTAATATAATAAATAAACATTTACCTGAATTTTAGCACCCTTATATTTAATACAACCAGGAACAGTTGTAAGCGTTGTGAACTCATAGGCCGCAACCTCAGAGTACACTCCTGCTAAATTAGATAGCAGTGTTGATTTTCCTACGGATGGAAAACCTACAAATCCAATTCGGGCATCACCAGTTTTGGCAACATCGAAACCTGTAAACAAAGTTTGTTTTGTTAGTAATTTAGAATAATATACTACAGACTGCGCTTAATAATATTTTAACATTTTCACATGCTTCAGATAACATTAAACACTAGTTTTATCCACATATATAGCACAGTAGTAGACAAAAACTTAGTCTAAAGTACATCCTCATTAGTTCAAGAAATGAATTGAATAGAAAAATACGAAGGACAATGTATGTTGATAAAGAGTTGTTTTGGAATCCCCTTACAATATTGATACAAGGCATTGATTTACAGGTTGATAAGTGATAAAGCACTATAGAAATGCATCCACATTACACCTATGGTCACACACTTTAAAGCTTTACCTTGCAGACATGAAGAAATTGATGGTCAAGTATAAGTGTTTTTCCATCAACATACCTTCACCAGTAGCTCCGCCGCCACCTTTTGGAGTGATGAGTTCTCGCCGCAATTTAGCCAATCTTGCTTTTAAAATACCCAAATGAAGAGCAGTAGCCTTATTTTTTTGGGTCCGAGCCATCTGAAAAGTAACCGCTAGATTATCATTTTGCGGTAAAATATTGTTAAAAGAAAAAGTTTAAAGCATCATTGTTAAAATGTTAATGGATTTTGTTTCATGATTTGAACATTTGTTTGTTATTTTTGTATTCATTTTAAGTTCGAAATAGCATAACCTCTAGTACAAACCTCGGACTCAATGGCTGCAATCTTTTCTAATATAGTACTCATTTTGGCAGTCTTCGAATATTCAAATTCTCTTTATCAAAAATAAATATATTATTCTAAGTGTTAATATTCGTAAATAATATCCCCAAAATAAAGACTTCAAGCGTGTCAATCTTTTATCGACACTCGACAGACGTCGACATGAAACATCGAGAGCCCGGCTGCCGGAAAAACAGGGTTGCCAATTACCATTTAAAAAGTTGCCAGTTCAGGTCGTATTGAATTTATTTTGTCAGGGCTTTTAAAAAATAATAATTCAAACACAAATGAAAATCCAAATTTTAATTAATTATTTGGAATCTGAAATTATTTGATAAATCAATTACTACCTACAATAAATTTTCAGAATAAGTCAAAGGAATGTTTAATAAAAAGGTACGTATAATAAAACAAAATGGGATGAAGCAACTGAAAGAATTTTCTATTCATTTAACTTAGAAATAATATTATTTAGTGTTAAATTACTTAAATGGCAAAAAGTGAATTTAATTTGACTATCTTTTATTAGATGTCACTCGGAACACTTTGAATACAAGCTTTTAGTTACAGCGACCACCCAAGAGATGTCTCTATTATCAAAAAATGAATACGACCAACCACGTGGAAATGCTTTTCCCGCAGGTTTGGAAGCGTGAAAGAATTAATAGTGGGAAACCATTGGCAGTCGGGGGTATGTTTTCTAGAGAAATATTTCAGTTTAACCTCGCGTGTCGTTGAAGTTGGATGTGCTTTATAAACTTGTGGTTTGCACCAAGTTCTCGATGTATAGTGGTATGCAAGTAAAAACGTTTGATGAAGTAGGATAAACAGTATGTGAAATATAATTATTAAGTACCTAACTAATATCACATTTCACGTAATATTATAAAAATATGAATAATTAAGTTTTTATTAAGTTAGCGGGAGTGAGAATAATGTAAATATTCTATTACCTAAAAGTAAAATAAGTGTAAGTACCTACCTAAGTAGGTACCTACTGTTTCGGTAAGGTCTTAAATAATTTTAATTCTATATCAATACAATACTAAATAAGTAAATTTGCAAAGTTAAAAGTTTATAACAAACAGCTATTAGTGGTTAATATTTCTTTATACTAGTCTTAAAATAAAAATGTCTACATAAAAAAGAAACCTGTATTCAATAATAGATAATGAAGCTGCAATATTTATTTACCTAGTAAAATCTCAAAATATAAATAATTAATTTAGCTGTGGTGTGACTCCTTCTGTGATAAAAGAATTGTGTCATGAAGAAATACTATAGTTCTATTAGTTCAGTAAAAGTGCTTTTAGTAAATTAACTAAAGAACAATGTCTTCTGAGGTTTCATTGGATGGACAAGAAAGGCCTAGTTTTTTTCGTCGAGTGGCCACTGGTTGTATGAAAGCCGCTTGTTCACAAATTGGATTAGTTGTTTTAGTGGTAATTTATGTACTTCTTGGCGCCGTGCTTTTTGAATATTTGGAGTCTGGACCAGAGGTGCAGAAACGCTCGGCAATACAACGCTCAAGAGAAGAATGCTTGAAGGAGCTGTGGGCTATAACAGGTGAGTGATAATATTATATTATGTTGGAAAGTGTATTATTAGTACCTAAATGTTATAATGCACTATTTTTTCGAAAAAATAATCTGTTAAAATATTTTTGGTTGCTACTAATACCTACCTAGTTAGGTACTTATAGATAAATAAGAATTCGTTTAGGTAAAAGTAGATAAATACTTAATGGCCCACGAAGGTTTTGTTTGAAATTAATGTAGAGTTTTGGAATCCTCAATTCTCTTATTTAATTAAATTTAACAGTTCCTCAATATTTGCGGTTTCAAGTCAAAGCTATAGGTAATATTTTTGGTCCTCCAGACTTTTTAAAATCATCACATAAAACCGATTTTTGCATTGCAAAATTCACGTAATTTCGTATTCATGAATTAAGATTTTTTGTACATAAAGGTTCATATATTATCAATTTGGTTCATATAGAATGAATACCCACTCATATGATAACAGATAAGTATACCTACTATCTAGTAGGTATACTATATCTAGTAGGTATATGAATGGTATTTTCCATTAAGTTGATGTTACATCATAATATGCTGATAAGCAGAAGCGTAGCGTGCCTTGGCGGGGCCCCATATAAAATTTGTTTGGGGGCCCTTAGGAAGGGTAAAGATTTCTCACAAAAGCGCACGTTGGGGGCCCATCTGGCGCGGGGGCCCCGTTTATTTGATACGGCAGATACGGCGGTAGCTACGCCCCTGCTGATAAGCCTCTTAATTAAGTACCTATCTGGCTGTCTATAATGACCAAACTCGCCATCAACAAAATAGGTAAGTACTACAATCTGAATGGATTAGTAAAATCTTACTATTTTCGTTTAGTTTTATTTTATGTGTGCTTGGTTGAGCAAAGCAATGGTTGATATTAAATTATTAATTATTACTAGCTTTCCACCCGCAGCTTCACCCGCGCAGTCAAAGAAAAACCCGCATAGTTCCCGTTCCCGTGGGATTTCCGGGATAAAACCTATCCTATTTCCCGGGGTAAAAAGTAGCCTATGTCCTTTCTCGGGTATCAAAATATCTCTATACCAAATTTCATGCAAATTGGTTCAGTAGTTAAGGCGTGATTGAGTAACAGACAGACAGACAGAGTTACTTTCGCATTTATAATATTAGTATGGATTGATCTATGATTAAGAATCCGTTCCACTTTAGAAAACAAGAACAAAGCAAATTAAATAATTTTAACATTAATTCTATTTTAAAATATAACATTACAAGAGTATATTGTACTTGTAATGTTATATTTTAATAAGTTTAATAAGTTTTTTAGGAAAACTACTCAAAATACCTACCACCTACCGACCTCAACCCTAACTGCCAATGCTGCCAACACTATTCTGAAAGTAAATTGGAAAAAACAAGAGGAATTTCTTTTCTTGTCGGAGATTCAAGAAAAAACTCACAGACTAGTGAAATACAAAAACATTTGGTTTCAATAGGAATTATTCATATTCAAAATCATACGGGCGACGACAGCTAAATTGCCTACTTTCAGAACCTATAAGTCCTCGCAAAACTTAGTTTCTGATAGTCTGGGAAATTATATTTATTCCTTTGCATTTGTTTACCTACGATTTTCGCTACCAATTTAAAAGCTTATTTGGCAACTCAAAGCTTTAACATTATTGCGTTGTTGATTTCATTTCACTGAAATCGACGGTTGAACATTAAAAGTGTATCAGCGAAAAGCATTGTTAAAAAGCCCATTTAACATAGGCTTTAATGGAAAACAATCAAACTAAAAGGTATTAGTCGACAGGTGTCATTGACCGCAGTTTCA
Organism: Colias behrii; assembly: GCA_029959065.1. NCBI lineage: Eukaryota > Metazoa > Arthropoda > Insecta > Lepidoptera > Pieridae > Colias > Colias behrii. The sequence continues at coordinate 7,189,663 of JARWMC010000013.1, forward strand.
TTGTTTTGGATACTTGCTTCTGAGAAAGGTGAAACGTTTACCCGAGTTCCGACCCTTTAAACATTTGTCACCCGACTTCTAGAATAATTAATTTCTGAATATAGGTATTTACTTTCTTATTTTACCCAGTTTTGGCCGATTTTTATCAACTAGGGTCATTAACGAGAACGATAAATGAAAGTAGCCGCACAGTTTTCAGAAACTTTTTTATAAGGAAAAGTATAACTTTCATCGTGAGTGAAACAGTGATTGGGGTCAGTTGAAACACATGCGAATAATTTTTTTTTTTTTATAATCGATAGGCAGACGTTTGACCACAATCCCACCTGATGGAAAGCGGCGATGTGGTCTACTTGGGTGCACGTCTGCCTAGGAGGAGCCTATTCACCCTAGCTTTGAAGAGGTCCAGGTTGTATTGCTCAGGAAAAATAGTGGTAGGGAGTGAATTCCATTGTTTGGCTGTTTTAATTATGAAAGAAGACTCGAAGCGACGAGTTCGAATGTTGGGGATATCCACAATGAAAGGATGAAACCCCTCGGCACGCCTCGAGCTACGATTGAGGAATGGAGATGAGGGAATTAAGTTGTGTAAACCCAACGCACACTCACCGAAGTGCAACCTGTAGAACACCGAAAGACATGCCACCTCACGACGGTGCTCAAGACTCAAGAGTCGAGCATCAACTAAGGGAGAGTTGTTAATAATACGTTTGGCACGTCTTTCAATTGAATCAAAAGCTCCAAGGTGGCATCTAGCCGCGCCTGCCCACAAGTGACTGCAATACTCCACACACGAGCGGACTTGAGCTTGGTAAAGATTAAGAAGCTGTCCCGGTGTGAAGTATTGCTTGACCTTGTTCAGAATTCCGAGCTTTTTGGCGGCAAGATGGGCCTTGGATTCAATAAACTGACCGAAGTTGAGTGTAGAAGATAAAGTGACACCAAGCAACTCCAGACAGTCGGCTATTGCTAGAGGCACATCTCGGAAGATCGGAGTGGATGTTATAGGACTCCGTTTTGCGGAAAACAGACACGCTTGAGTTTTGGATGCGTTAAACCCTACAAGATTGGCATCGCCCCAAACGGACACAGCCTGAAGAGTTAGGTTTAAGCGAACAATCATGTCCTCCCGAAGAGATTCGGTCTCAACCTTTGAAGTGCGGGCACTGGACTTGTATCTTTCGACAATAGTGCTGTCATCTGCATAACTGAACATATTCGGAGCAATCATGTCGTCTATGTGCAGAAGAAACAGTGTTGCCGAAAGAACGGACCCCTGCGGAACGCCGGCATTGATCGACATTGGCTCTGAAGAGCAACCATCAACAACAACTCGTATGGACCTGTCCCGCAGAAAGTCAGAAATCCAAGTGCAAAGGTCTCTTGGAATTCCATAAGAGGGGAGCTTGTTTAGAAGACCTTCGTGCCAAACCCTATCGAAAGCCTTTGAGATATCCAAAGAGACCGCAAGGGCCTCTCCGAATTCCTCAACGGCCTCTCCTACAAGATGTGTCACATGCACTAAGAGGTCGCCAGTAGATCTATTACGCCTAAAACCGTACTGGTGGTCATTCAACAGGTCGTTGGCTTCTAGGTGCATGAGGAGCCGATTGTTCAATATACGCTCCATAGTCTTGCAGAGTATGGAGGTTATTGAAAACGGACGATAGTTAGTAGGATCTGACCGACTGCCCTTCTTTGGAACGGGTTGAACGTTGGCAAGCTTCCAACTTTTAGGGACAACTCCAGTTTTCAACGAGAGGCGAAACAAACGTGTCAGGATAGGAGAAAGTTCAGGAGCACAAGTTTTTAAGACTACGGCTGGTATTCCGTCCGGTCCATTGGCTTTATTCTCGTCGAGGTTGCGTAGCGTTTTAAGGACTTCCTTGTTCGTGATGCGGATGTCAGGCATATGAACGCCATGGTGTTGAATTGTCGGTGGAGCAGTATTTTTAGGAGGATCAAGACGAGAATTGTTAGCAAACAGTAAGGCAAATACATCTGCCTTATCCTTCGCACTATGGGCCAGTGAACCATCGGGTCTCAGCAACGGTGGTAGAGTGGGACGGCAAAAGTTTGACTCGACCGCTTTGGCTAAGGACCAAAAAGCTTTGCTTCCTGCGGGGTAAGAGACAAGCTTACTTCCGATATGCCGCACATGAGCAAAACGAGCTCTTTTTTGAATTTTCTTGCAGGTTTTGGAAGCTTTGTTGAAGGCTTTCTTTTTCTCGCGAATATCATGAGCTTTACGGATTCGAGCGTCGACCCAGGCTTGGAAAGCAGCTTGCTTTTTAGCCAATGCAGCTTTACATTGTACATTGAACCAAGGTCTAGCTTTGTTGTTGATGCGAATGTCAGAAAAAGGTATAAAATATTCCATAGCCTGTTGAATCACACCAACAACTTTATCCGCACAGCTCGATGGGTCTGCGGTAGAAAAGCACAATTCCCGCCAAGGATAAGATGCAAAAAAGTGCCGCATTTCATCCCAGTCCGCCGCTTTGTATCGCCATACTCTCCTTGTTCCCTTCAACGAAGGATCTGGAGGGGTGTATGATGACACAGACTTCACCAGACAGTGATCAGATGTCCCAAGTGGAGCGGAAACTGTGATCACGTGACGGTCTGGCTCAGAGGTCATCATAAGGTCGAGACAGTTGGCAGTATGGCCGTCAATGTCTGGAACACGAGTTGCAACGTCAACCAGCTGAGAAAGGTTTAAAGAAGTCGCAAAATAATAGGCCTCTTTCCCAGCATGGTCGGTCTTTTGGAACGGGAATAACCATTCTGCATGACAGGCATTAAAATCCCCCAGAAAGACAAGTTCAGCGCTCGGATATCTAAGTTGTACCACATCTGCCACTTCACTGAGATAATTAAATAGCCTCGTAGTCTCCAGATCACCTTTGTGCGAACGGTATACACAAGCATAAACTATTTTGTCAAAACCTGTATCAGCCATGATCCACAACACAGAGAAACTGGGCTCTTCAAGGTCACGGAGTCGCAGAGTGCAGATGTCATCACGAACATATACACAGGTACCAGCTTTCGGTTGAAAATTGTGTTCAAGCATGTAACCAGGGTATCCGAGATATGACGTGTCATCAGGACATCGGATTTGCGTCTCTGTTAGGAATAATAGGTGCGGCTTTTCGGTCTCAAGATGATGGTGGACCGGTGCGAGATTAGAGTGCAAGCCTCGGATATTGGAGAGGTGCACCTGGAGAGAGAGGAAGTGCAGCCGCTGTGAATACCGTATTCCTTTATTCAACTTTTTCATCTTTGTTTTTAGTTTGGAGAGTGATTAGACGGGGAGCAAAATAGAAGTTGAACAATAATTAATTAATTAATATTACAATATAGTAATATTATATTTTGTATTTTTCGCAGTAAGTAAGTAAGGTTTATTAATTGTTTATTTTAAATGTAAGAATAATTAAGTATTCTCGGAATTTGGTCTATCCGTAACAAATGCAGGAGCAAAATCGAGCTCAATAAACAGATTCCAACGGGTAAGTTCCTGTTTTGCGAAAGCCGGCTTGAATATTTGAAGGCGTAAGAGCAACTGGCATAGCAGACGCTACAATCCCTGGTATATGGTAAATGGACATTGTCCTTCCTGGATGGCTTCGCATCCATGCATCGCAGGCTGAATTTACAGCTTTCTTTAGAGGGCTATATGCAGATCGATCAAGTGGCTGGAGCCTGTGCGAGCAGTGGGGTGGGAAAGATAGTAAGATAATACCATTGCTTTTGCAAAAGTCTAGTCCGTTAATGTGGATTTACGAAGAGTGATGATCGATCAGAAGTAACACCTTATGAGACAGAGATGCATTTGTATGTTTTTTTTAATTGTTCTAGAAAATGTATGAATATTTCATCTTGCATCCAGCCAGATGGGGTGGCAGCTCCAGTGGAGCCAACGGGCCCATCCCTACCAAAATGTTCTTGGTAACGCACTCGCGGGAAGACGAAGAATGGTGGAATAACATTTCCGATGGCATTCGCTACAAAGGCAACTGTGACCAATGTACACCTTTCCGCTGAAGTTACTGAACCTACTTGATGAGCACCACGCCTAGCCACTACTCTGTCGGGCTTTTGAATAGTAGTTATGCCTGTTTCATAAGCGTTATATATATCTTGAGGCTCAAATTTATGACGATCCATGACAATGGTCAGATTATTATAGAAACAATCTACATTGGTTTTGTTAAAACTAGTCAGCCTGGAAAGGCTCGTAGCTTGAGCTGCGCGTAGAGATAGTTCGGGGTTTCTTCTCATAAACATCTGAAACCATTCCTCACCAGCCAGCACGTTGTCATCCCAAGTTATAGGCCATGATAAATTATATTTAACTGTAAGTTCATAGGCCAATTTTCTTACCTTCTTCTTAGGTAGTTCAAAATATATATCTGCACATCGAGTCAAGTACTTTGAAAGCTCTCGCTCTTGCACCTCATTAAATACTCGGTTATGTGCTTTATATCCCATGTTTGGATTTTCTGAATGGTTTAATCCTTTATCTGCCGCTTTTCGCAATGATTCCCCTTTTATCACCTCCTCATATGCGTCTTTGTACTTCGACAAGTCTATTTGTCCTCACGAAGTCTTTCTTACGCGTACTCTCGGCATCTAAAAATCAATACAAAATTAATATAATGTTTCAACCGCACCCAAAAAAAAATGTTTCAACCTTCCCCAACTCCTACTTTAGTTAAAACTCGTTTATAGTAATTGTAACAACAATGATACAAAAAAACTAGTCACGATGTTATATTCCACGAGCTTCGTTTTAAACAAAATGCGCACTTAATACTGTGACTTCAATATAAACGACAATAATTGAAATAATCTCCAAGCAAAAATAATTTGTTTTGGTCATCTTGGACCCCTCACCACCGCAACGACGGTTTGCGAGATATTCGTGTGGTTTCAAAACCGACTTTTGTTTCAACCGTCCTTTGTTTCAACTGTATCCAGTCTACCCTACATAATATGCTATATTTTCTATAACAGCTGATGAAATTTAAAAAAAAGTTGTCTTCCTAAATCATAGCTTACATAATATAAGCTTACATAGGTAGGTACTCTTATTATTGTTGTAAAATATTATATTCCGAGAATGTAGTTGAATCGACAGAAATATGTCACATAATTATTCTTAACCCTTAAATTTATAAACAAATTCATAACTTCGAATATTAATTCTCTTTCATAATGTATGTTACAATAATGTGTTTGATTCATTAAATTATTTGAAAAGCCGATCGTTTAGCTCGGAAATAACTATTCAACGTAATGTATTTCCTCTCATTATATGCGCAATTAACAGCCTATTGGAAGCTTTCTACAAAAGGGGCTTGAAACGAATGTATAGGCGCTGAGCGTGTTATGGATGAGAGGCTCTATGTATGTATGTGGAGACTCTATGTATGTATGTAGAGGCTCTATGTATGTTTGTGGAGGCTCTAGTATGTATGTAGAGGCTCTATGTATGTTTTAGTTTAATAGCTACCGGCTTTTCTGAAGTAATTGATTAAAACATGTTCCGTGCTAAGATGATTTATAATTAAAAAGCGATTAACATGTCTTCTTTCTTAAATAAGAGAATTGCTTTTATAAGTTGAGACCAAACTCTATATAGACAGAAAATTCATTGTTAATTATTATTTACTTAACATAATTATGATACAATAATATGCCTCCGTTACTAGAGTATTTTGATTGAATATCCAATTATTATATAATTTCAAAATAAAAAGGACGTATATTTTATTGCCACAACACAGAAAATTATTTCCTATAAGGAAAGGGTTGTGAATCGATGACATCGCATTAATTTTGCCTGAAGGCATTGTCAGGGAAATCAAGAAGATTCGGCGTTGAAAAGACATCGTCTAAAATTAATTGTAGGCTTTTAAATTATAATTGCAAATCATTTTGCAATTCAATTGAAGTGTATTTTCAGAAAACTGTATTCAGAAATTAATTTATATTGGTATCTAAAGAAAGAAATACAATATTATTTACAACATAAAGAATAGATACACAAACCATACACACAATAAAATACTGAGTACTGTGTTGTCAGTACCGTCTTGACTTATCATAAATGTCAGAAGCATGAGACCCTGATACTGATATTGTCCCAAGCAAGCCAACGCCCAACAGTGTCTGAAAACAAGAAATAAACAATTTCGGTTTTCTTCTAGAGAAAAGATATTTCTATGATAAGACGAGACCTATCTAATAATAAATTCCGAAAAACATCAATAAATATTTTCATTATAATTATTTCTCTTAAAAGATATTAAAACGAACGAAAGCCGAAAATCATATATCTATGCTATTTTTATTTTTACTGATTTATAAATAAACAAACTATAAAACTAAAGTGTATCCTAACGTAACATATTATAATCAAGTTACAAGTCTCTCATGAAATGTCCCTTTTCCAAAAAAAAAAAAAAATTCAACTAGTAAGACGCTTTTACGGAGCAATAAAACGCTACCTTAATTACAGGTTCTTAAATATTTATTCAACGAAACATTAGTATCGCTGTAATACAATTTTCGAATAACTTTAAACTGGTGACATAATACTGTATTATGACGTCATTTTACACAGTACTTTCATCAACTGCTGCTCATGGTTATTATAATTTTGTCATCTACCCGCTCTCTCTCAATTTATGAGACGCTATTTACACCTTGAATTCAAATAAGGAGTTATCCTCAGTGTACCTAATTCATTTCTTCTTATATGCTGCTTATATTTTGTTATAATTTAATAAAATCTGAAGATATATATCATGACTTAACCCGAAAACGACATCCCTCGTATGATTAATTGTTACCTTTGAAATATTAAGGGATTATTCTGCTTAATATTTTGTAAACATTCTTAATAAAAGCTGTTTTATTTGACAGAATTTGATAATGTTAACAATTTATTTAACATTTTAATGTCTTTGAAACAATATTTTAGTAGACATGACTACAAACATGCCCCAGCCAAAATGCCTGATACCTTCGGGCTGTTTTGTAGATTTATTTTTTCATCTTATCCCTGTTGAATTCAAACTATCCCATTCAGTTTTAAATTGTACGGAATGATAAATATCGTCTGTCTGTGTGTAACTGCGACATTTTCTATTTCTCGATCCCTTAAGACTTAAATAAAGTGGATAGATTAAATTATAATCTCCCGCTAGACGGATCTCTTCGGGCTCGAGAATCTTATTACCTTCAAGGTATTTCTATCGGTCTCATCGATGCTTTGTCTACACTCATTTATTACACAGCGAACGGTGCTATTCATTTATAGATAAATCGTTTTTTATATCTTTCATAGTATAATGTAATCGGACCTTAATAGTGAATGTTTTTTTGCAAATTGATAGGAAGGTTATAATATATGGTGAGGTAGCTAATTGAAGGTAGCTGATAAAAATTAAGAGTTTTGAAAACGAAGCTCATGTTTAAAATAAGTTTTTGTAATATTACGTATGTTTTGAAGATCAATGGTCCATTATTGAAGATTATTGAAGTGAAACTACTCTATGCGCGTTGAGATATTTTTATGGATATCGATTATATAACTTTCATTGATTAGGTAAGTAGGTACGTAAGTAATAGTAATAAACGGACGTAATATTTTATCTAACGATAACTGTTTATTTTGCTCTGAAACGAAGAACGTAACCACAACTTAGCTAAAAAATTAACGAGTTCAAATAAGTCAGTTCGAAAGGCGTAGCTGACCTTCAATGGGCTTATTAATTTAGATTCCATTATGCCTCCAAGCCTTTGAGTTTAAACAGTCTATTTAAGGTGTTAGAATTAATTCGTTCCAATACCGTATTTTCAGCGCTATTGAGATTATTTGAAAGGCTTGAATTCAACTATCGTTGTGTTGGTTGTGATTAAATAACTTTGTGTCACCATTTATTGACGAATGTAGGCGTTCCACAGATTATATTACGAACTTTACTAACCAAAAGAAGCGTGACAAAGAAAGAGGTTTTACCTAAAATAAGAGACGCAAGACGAGCGACAAGCTTTTTGTATGTTTTTTCGACATAGTATTATTTTTTAAAAAAACATTCAGGTCAAGATTTCTCTTTCAAGTTTCAGGTAGTTGCTTTTCAAGTTAATTATTATTATTACGGGACTACTCTATAGATGGAAAAATATAATATATTTGAATACAATAGAGATTTAAGAATTATTTTGAAAGTATGTTTATACAAACTTTTATCAATAAAACATGGATACTAATGATTTCTTGATTACACCTCCTACGTACAATATCATACCTATTACGTAATTTTCAATTATTTTGACGCTTACAACATAGTTTAGTGAGAATAACGTGATGTTTCATAAAATGATTCAATTTAAACTTATATACAGTTAACTCGCGCCATAAATAACCAAGTTTTATCAACACTTGTTATGAATTCAGTTTTGTCTAACAATAAATGGCCATTTTCGAGGCGTAATAAATATACTTTCATTTATTATTCATGTGATGTAACGTGAAAGTTTCCAAGTAAATATTGTACTGTTTTGCGCAAATAAGGGCGCTACTCCATATGCATCTTTGTAAGAATTAAACTACATATGTCAAACATCATTGTCTGTTTTCAGCCCTTTTATAAGGGGAGTGCATAATGCACATGCATGTGTGAAGTGTCTTTAAATGTAGGATATGTAGGTAGTTATTCAAAATTATCACACATTACATGTGGATAGTTCATTTAAATATAGGTTTGTCTGACGCATTTTGTGTTTCACCTGTTCTTGTGAACTGTAAAACTATAATTTGGGTGTTTTATAAATATAAACTTTAAGGACGCTGTCACAAATCTGCGTTACTCAAATTTAGGTATTTAACGTCGCAACGTGGTTCGCGGGAACATCACGCTCACGTAAACATAGCGCAATCCTTTTTATAGATCATCTTCATACTTGATATTATTTTTTTTATATTTTTATTGAAATTGATTCCAGAAGATTACTGGGAAGTCTAAAAATTCATTTTGTTTCTTTTATTAGTAGGTACGATCCTTATAAGTATTTTAGTGTATTCAACCAACTTAAAAAGTGTGACTATTTTACAACAATTTGAATAATAATCAGTTAATGAATTGTATACAATATCGAAAGAAGATAAGAAATGTATAAAATACTTTTTTAATAATTATTATCATACATAATATTATGTTACCGGCAATATATTAAACCCGGCATTGTATGCAATTCTTAGTAAATGTATGTTATTCCGAGAAACAGTCGGAATGAAATAAATTAAATTCGTCACATTACCTATATCTTTAAATATGAACTCTTCCTAAGTAGCAAACACATTTGCAAATGTGGGTGGTTTTTGGGGTAGCTATTAACCAATATGAGGTCAAAACTAAAATCCAAGATGGCACCGACGAAAATTTTACATCTTTTCGTCACGGGTGTCATTTTCATGGTTTTTGGGGTAGCTATTAATCAATATGAAGCCAAATCTAAAATCCAAAATGGCGCCGACGAAAATTTGACATCATTTCGTCACGGGTATCATTTTCATGGATTTTGGGGTAGCTATTAACCAATATGAGGTCAAGACTGAAATCCAAGATGGCGCCGACGAAAATTTTACATATTTTCGCCATGGGTGTCATTTTCATGGTTATTGGGGTATCTATTAACCAATATGAGGTCAAAACTAAAATCCAAGATGGCGCCGACGAAAATTTTACATCTTTTCGACACGGGTGTCATTTTTATGGTTTTTGGGGTAGCTATTAACCAATATGAGGTCAAAACTAAAATCGAAGATGGCGCCGACGAAAATTTTACATCTTTTCGTCACAGGTGTCATTTTCATGGTTTTTGGGGTAGCTATTTACCAATATGAGGTCAAAGCTAAAATCCAAGATGGTGTCGACGAAACTTTTACATCTTTTCGGCATGGGTGTCATTTTCAAGGTTTTTGAGACAGCTATTAACAAATCCCCAATGTAACCGTCGATAATTAGGTATATTTTTCTTACTCCTTTAAAGTAAACTTAAATAAAATAACAAAAACGTTAACAACTACAGTTTTGTAGAAAGTCTTAAAAAAAAAACAATTTTAAAGAACATTGAAAAGCATATTTAGAAATGTAATATAAAACGCAACTCTGTGGCAATCATGTTAATATTCTGACAGATATTATTAACTTTAAATATATTAATAAAGTTTATCTTAAACATTAAAACGAAGAGAATAAAATAAAAAAGAGCGTGTGTGTCGAGATAACGTGTCAGGAGTGAAACTTCTTTGGCGAGATTCATAGATACCAAAATCGCCGCCTTGCTCCATAACGCGACAGTATTACCATGACGCGATCTTGAAATTCGACGACGGTAACATTGGGGATTTGTTAATAGCTGTCTCAAAAACCTTGAAAATGACACCCATGCCGAAAAGATATACAATTTTCGTCCGCACCATCTTAGATTTTAGTTTTGACCTCATATTGGTTAATAGTTACACCAAAAACCATGAAAATGACACCCGTGACGAAAAGATGTAAAATTTTTGTCGGCACCATCTTGGATTTTAGTTTTGACCTCATATTGGTTAATAGCTACCCCAAAAACCATGAAAATGACACCCATGACGAAAAGATGTAAAATTTTCGTCGGCGCCATCTTGGATTATAATTTTGACCTCATATTCGTTAATAGATACCCCAATAACCATGAAAATGACACCCATGACGAAAATATGTAAAATTTTCGTCGGCGCCATCTTGGATTATAATTTTGACCTCATATTCGTTAATAGATACCCCAATAACCATGAAAATGACACCCATGACGAAAAGATGTAAAATTTTTGTCGGCGCCATCTTGGATTATAGTTTTGACCTCATATTCGTTAATAGCTACCCCAAAAACCATGAAAATGACACCCATCACGAAAAAAAGTCAAATTTTCGTCAGCTCCATCTTGGATTATAGTTTTGACCTCATATTCGTTAATAGCTACCCCAAAAACCATGAAAATGACACCCATGACGAAAAGATGTAAAATTTTCGTCGGCGCCATCTTGGATTTCAGTTTTGACCTCATATTCGTTAATAGCTACCCCAAAAACCATGAAAATGACACCCATGACGAAAAGATGTAAAATTTTCGTCGGCGCCATTTTGGATTTAAGTTTTGTCAAATTGCTTTACCCCACCAATCCGTTCAACAACCCATAAAAAAGAGGATCTCAGTCAACGTAATTTTTAAAACATAATTTTAAATTACAAATAATTGGAATATGAAACTTATACAGTTTACTCTTATAAAGTATCAAATATTTCAAATCACGAAAACGACAGTGCACGCACAATAATCTTTTTCTTATTCGTTTTTATTTTTGGGACGAGGAGCGATACACCCGTCCTTCCAAGAGCGCTTCTGAGCGCGGTCTGACGACCCGCGAGAGCAAAATGTATGAAGAAATCGACAAGTATTTTTAATTTAGCTAATAATTGAAATAAAATTTTGATTTAGATTCATAAAAATTGCACCATATATAAAGGACTATATATCCCTCAATAAGATATAGTTAAGAAGATAGATTAGGCTTTTAATTTTCTTAAAATGGTACCGTTTTAGACCCCATTTTTTTGCATTTTATGCGATTATTGTGCTGGGAAAATCGTATTTCAGCGACAATTTTGTATGACGTCGTACAATTTTTATAATATGAACGTAAAGCTGAATATATTATCTTTAAATTAAGATATTACTATGTTCTCACGTGTAATTGCTTTAAGTTAAAATGGTACCGTAAAACAGCGTGTTTTTGTAAAAATACGTAATAGCGTCCTATTCAATGTTTTGTATACATACATTTACAGGAATAGGTGGACTTCTTCAAAGTATTCAGTTGCCACAGATTACTAAATAATTACTTAGTAAGTATTTCTCTCTGAAAAATATTGTCATACTGATTTAAAACGTTAAACAATTTTCCCTATTGTCGGAATATTCAGGGAGGTTATAAAACCGAAGCAAAGCGAACACAGGTCAATATATATAAGATGAAGTTATTAAATCTCCCAAATCTTTGGAAAATAGATGTTATAACAGCCTTAAAAGGCAAAGGAAAATGTTCACAGGACTTCCAATTTTAAGGACAAGCAACAACGGTTACTTTTGTTTGAATGGGCTCGGTTTATGTCAGAAGACGAATTACAAAGTCAGGTGCAAACAAGTTTTATTCACTAAGCTGTATAAAGAGGCTTAGTCACGAACTTTGCGTATTAATCAGTGTTAAACGTAAAAATATTAATGTATGAAGTCGTTATTTATATGTGGTTAAGTATGGAACTTAATTAGTAATAAAAATATTGCTAATGAAATACATTGTGTGTGTTTAATAACGTTATCGTTATTATGATGTGGAAATGTGCTGGTGCCTGGTGACACAATATAAATCCTTAAATTGACCCTTTTTTAGGGTTCCGTAGCCAAAATGGCAAAAACGGAACCCTTATAGTTTCGTCATGTCCGTCTGTCCGTCTGTCCGTCTGTCCGTCTGTCACAGCCGATTTACTCGGAAACTATAAGTACTACAGTGATGAAATTTGATGGGAATATGTGTTGTATGAACCGCTACAAAAATATGACACTAAATAGTAAAAAAAAGAATTGGGGGTGGGGCCCCCCATACATGTAACTGAGGGATGAAATTTTTTTTTTCGATGTACATACCCGTGTGGGGTATCAATGGAAAGGTCTTTTAAAATGATATAAAGTTTTCTAAAAAACATTTTTCTTAAAGTGAACGGTTTTTGAGATATCAGCTCTCAAAGTCGTAAAAAGTATGTCCCCCCCCCTCTATTTTTATAACTACGGGGTATAAAATTCTAAAAAAAATAGAGGTGATGCATGCTAATTAACTCTTTCAACGATTTTTGGTTTGATCAAAGTATCTCTTATAGTTTTTGAGATAGGTTGATTTAACTGTAATTTATTATATTTGCTGCTACGGAACCCTTTGTGCGCGAGCCCGACTCGCACTTGGCCGGTTTTATTCCATACTCATACTGCGATACTGATCATAATATTATGTTCTTACGATTGTTATGGGAGGATAATATCAGGAAAATTAACTTCACTGCTGCTTTATTTATGACGTAGCTGACACAATCATCATGTTATCATTCATACAATGAAATGCTCTATATTGTTTTTCATAACGCATTATTAAACATTTTTCTTATAAATATGACGATTAGGAACATTTATCATTGGTACGTAGGTATCTATCGTACATATTTTGAACCATTTGCCCCATTTCAACTAGCCACTGTTTGCGTGAATAATATTCGTTTTCTACTATAATCTTCAATAACTGTAGCCTATCACGTTACAGCGGAGGAATTTTCATATCGTATCATAATCGATTTATCGTCTGAGCTTGAGTTTCTAGGCCATAGATATTGTTTTGACTTTAAATGTTTGTATCAATTTTGTTGACTTTGGCAGAAGTTGCATTAGTCGCAGGAAATGCGCAGGAACAATACGAACGTACGAAAAATAATAATAAAGGAAACCTTTTGGAATAAATCATTTATTTTATGTACCTATTGCAGATATTGTATTAGTAAACTACATATAAATGTTCAAAATGCATTGGTTCTGTTTATAGGTATTTGCCAACATAATGTTTGTTGAATTTATATTTTTGGTTTTATGGCATTCAAAATGCTTTATAAATATAAATTTATAAAGAATAGAAAAAAATCGATCACGAGGCGGGACTCGAACCCGCATCCTTCGCGCCATTCCGGGGCGGATGCCTCACCAACTCAGCCACTCGTGACCCGCCCGAGTGATCGAATTTATTCTATTCTTTCAGTTTTATGTGTCTGAAGGGACACACCGCGCGCCATCTATTGAGATGATTAACAACCATTTCAACCAATATGAAGCACTTTTCAGTGAATACAATATTGTAACGATGGAACACGACCTTTTTTTGTTGAATTTATATTTTTGGTTTTATGGCATTCAAAATGCTTTATAAATATAAATTTATAAAGAATAGAAAAAAATCGATCACGAGGCGGGACTCGAACCCGCATCCTTCGCGCCATTCCGGGGCGGATGCCTCACCAACTCAGCCACTCGTGACCCGCCCGAGTGATCGAATTTATTCTATTCTTTCAGTTTTATGTGTCTGAAGGGACACACCGCGCGCCATCTATTGAGATGATTAACAACCATTTCAACCAATATGAAGCACTTTTCAGTGAATACAATATTGTAACGATGGAACACGACCTTTTTTTGTTGAATTTATATTTTTGGTTCCCTTCAGACACATAAAACTGAAAGAATAGAATAAATTCGATCACTCGGGCGGGTCACGAGTGGCTGAGTTGGTGAGGCATCCGCCCCGGAATGGCGCGAAGGATGCGGGTTCGAGTCCCGCCTCGTGATCGATTTTTTTCTATTCTTTATAAATTTATATTTATAAAGCATTTTGAATGCCATAAAACCAAAAATATAAATTCAACAAAAAAAGGTCGTGTTCCATCGTTACAATATTGTATTCACTGAAAAGTGCTTCATATTGGTTGAAATGGTTGTTAATCATCTCAATAGATGGCGCGCGGTGTGTCCCTTCAGACACATAAAACTGAAAGAATAGAATAAATTCGATCACTCGGGCGGGTCACGAGTGGCTGAGTTGGTGAGGCATCCGCCCCGGAATGGCGCGAAGGATGCGGGTTCGAGTCCCGCCTCGTGATCGATTTTTTTTTTTTTCTATTCTTTATAAATTTATATTTATAAAGCATTTTGAATGCCATAAAACCAAAAATATAAATTCAACAAAAAAAGGTCGTGTTCCATCGTTACAATATTGTATTCACTGAAAAGTGCTTCATATTGGTTGAAATGGTTGTTAATCATCTCAATAGATGGCGCGCGGTGTGTCCCTTCAGACACATAAAACTGAAAGAATAGAATAAATTCGATCACTCGGGCGGGTCACGAGTGGCTGAGTTGGTGAGGCATCCGCCCC
Source organism: Colias behrii (assembly GCA_029959065.1). Lineage (NCBI taxonomy): Eukaryota > Metazoa > Arthropoda > Insecta > Lepidoptera > Pieridae > Colias > Colias behrii. Next base: position 7,204,746 of record JARWMC010000013.1, read on the forward strand.
GGAATGGCGCGAAGGATGCGGGTTCGAGTCCCGCCTCGTGATCGATTTTTTTCTATTCTTTATAAACATAATGTTTGTCATAAAGATGCCATACTATGTTAAAAAATGAACCTGACCTTTATAAAAATTAAATAAGCGCTTTGTTTTCGTGTGAATTTTATAAAATTGTACAACACACCTTTGCAATATAAATCTTAAATTAGGCGACTTCACACTTGTCGTGTTATAAATGAGGGTAGTTTTAGAATAACCCGCAGGCGGTCTCGCGTGCGAATTGGCTTGAAAAATGTAAAACGCGCCCGAAATGTAAATGCGGCCCTTTGTGTAGGTTTTATGACCGGTATAGCCGTTTCGTGTATTAAGCCTTTACATAAAATAAAACCCCTTTAAAATTGTAGACAAAGAGAGAGCTGCTTGCCTTTTGTACATTTTGTCGGCTCCGACTACAACCCTGAATATGAATTTTTGATTTGGAAATATAAAGGAATTTTGTTAATTGTCGATACATTTCATATTAAACAATATAAAATACCTACTTGTATACTTAGGTCAAACCATACATTATATGAAATTAAACAATGTAAATTGTAACTAGCCGGCAGCCGCAAGTCCGCAACCAAATTATATTCAAATCACAAAGCTTTTCAACATTTGAAATCACTTTGCTACTTATTACTCAGTGCTTATTTAAATCATTTAATATAGACAGAAAATAAGAAATCGTTAGAATGTACCTTTGTTGTTGTTGAAAAATAGTTTCATGTAAATAATATTATCACTTGCTCTCGGACTAAAGCGTCCACTCGACATTTTATTGGGTTTCGGGATTTCATATAAATAAAGAGTAGAATATGAGCCCTTACTCGGTGTTAGCTTTCTAAACTCTAAGCTCAATATTGCTTGTTATTCACGTTTTATATATTATAAATCTTTTGCCTTTTATTGTTAAATGCAAAATTCTGTGTTATTTTTGTTTATATCCGACTTTCCCAGAAACTACGGAAAGCTACGAAAGATTCGTAGCGTAGTTTTTTATTCCATATAATATTAGTCGATATATTATTTTATAAAGTTTTATGGAATATTTAATTGATTTCAAATCCAAATACCTGCATATTTTATTGATACTTATAGATATTTATGTATATTATAAGATAAGATATAGATAAGATTTATAAAATGATAACCGATTTGCATACTACTTGACCTATGTAGAGCCAAAGGTATATAATATTATAATAGCTTTATAGGAACATAACTCTAAAATAAATCTTCTGTTTTTGTCACGAATGTATAAAGTGTGCAAATGAAAATTATCTTGCTCTAATGGGACGTCGTTTGAAACTTTGTTCTGTAAAAGACAAACAAAAATATATCTAGAAATACAGAATATTTTAATTCAGCCCGTCTTCAATGCTTCCGTTATTAAAACAGTACGGAGGCATTCGAGGCATATTTTCGTTAATGTGACTTGCGTTTTGATATCAAAGCTTTATGTTCTTTTAAAGAGAAGTTTCTTTCGATTGCATTATACAGAAACATTCAGTCCATCATTTATGGAAAACATATTAATCGGAATTGCAAAGGATTTGGGTACAATTTTCCAATCTAGACTGTCAATATAACATTAAGGGGCTGACAAGACCAAATTGAAGTTATTTGAGCAGTTTTTTAAGAAAAGATATTTATTCTAGTCCATCAAAAAAATATATGTTAATATTCATCATATTTCGAAGACCGTGGACGGACTCGATACATAATTGGACGAAATTGGCTCGATAGAAAATAATTGCAAAGATTGGTCTTAAAATCATCATTAAACGATTCTATGTCTTTATTTTTTTGACGTACGGGTCTGCAATTTAAAACACGAAGTCAACATATTCATACCTGAACTTCTAACGAGTCATATTTCGCATATGAACCACACTTTTCCTTAAATCACATATTTTCTTATTATTTTCTTCTACGACCTGGCCCCGCCCAGTAACAGTGATATTGCGCTCTCGTTTGCGTATACTGTCCAATTGTATGGGAGTAAACGAGAGCGCAATCACTGTTAAATTTGGTCTTGTCAGCCCCTTAAGTAGATTGGCATGATATGTTAGGATATTAGGAAGGTATTTAAAGATCATTACTCCATATCGGGCCTATGAATTACCTAATGCTACCTACTTTTCCATTGCTATGTAGAGTGGAATCATGACGAAGCATTTTGTGCTGTGATATATTTTTATTTTGTGATTTATATGAGGCTAAGTAGCGTGTCTAGGTCATATATCCCAAAGTAATAATCACTTCGAAACTAAATGCTTCCTATAACATATCTCATTACTTTTTGCTTGCTTCCAAAATATATAATTTAGTTGCAAAAATAGAAAACTTTTAATTAAGTCGCAGTTGAAAATCTCCGTACATTTTAGTGGATTTGTGACATACGGTGATGTTATTTCAGTAGTCAAAAGTTTTTCCAGCCGAGTGTGAGAGCGGATTTGTCGAGATATATGAATATGCTTTACCAGTTTCAAGTTTTATTTATTTTATTCGAGTACAAATTCATTTTAAAATTTTGTTCCCTTAAAATATTAAAACGGAATTGTACTTCAACATTCTGCTGACTAAAAACGTATCTGTACCTATATGTGCTAAGTGCTTGTAATCCATTAATGAGGTGCCTAAAATGACGTCTACAGTTGCTATTCCGATGTTACCATTAGTGTGTAAACATACATTCATGTATAGGTGCCTATATATTAGCCTACATATTTGTACATTTTTCTATGTACCTATTGGTTTCTATAAAGTACATACCCTTAAATGATTGTGTTGGTAATCTTAGTTGGATTTATACACTTTTTATAGGTACATATCACTTGGAAAATTGTATGGTTTAATTTTAAATGACTTGAGAGTATATAATGACGACCAACATTTATTATGTTAGAGTAGTTTTATATGAATGTTTTATTTATTTATTTATTTATTTATTTATTGAAACAGAATCATTCTTTGTACTTACAGTAATAATACCAAAGCATTGACACAGGTGCTGTCTGGAGTCTGGACACGGATGTTTCGGACGATACCTGTGTCGAGTCGCGATCCGGGAGCCAACCATGGCCTGCCATTGGTGTCCAAGCGAGGAGGATACAGCGGACCACACGCTGAGTGTGTGTCCTGCGTGGTCCGTGGCTAGACAGCGATTGGTCGCTGCTGTGGGGCCGGATCTCTCGCTCCCGTCCGTGGTTCGCGCCATGGTTGGAGGCTCCAGATCCTGGCGCGCGGTGGTCGCCTTCTGTGAGGAGGTGATGGTGCGAAAAGAGGAGGCGGAGCGGGTTTTTGAGGGGAACCCTCTCGCGGACCCGATGCGGCGCCGGCGACCCTTTAGGCGCCGACGCCGAGTCGCGGTCGCTAGCGATCGCGACCTGCCTCCCTAGCGAAGGGCTCTGGACGATGGACCGGGGACATGCTCCATCGTCCGGGGCAGTGAGGTGACATGAGACGTGTTCCGCTCATGCCGCCTCGCAGAGGAAGGAGGAGGCGCGCACGCGCGCAGCCATAGGTGGTAACGGAGGTGGGCCCGTAACCGGGCGTCCGCTGCCGGGGTCGTGGACGATTTCTAAGAGTACCCGCGGCCCCGGCTAACTGCGCGGCTCGACGGAACACAGTGGGGTTTTAGTCGGTAAGAATCCGACATAACCCTTGGCTCCTTCCCCGGGGGCCGTGGGTATCTTTGGAAGATTTCCCCACTATAAAAAAAAATAATACCAAAGCATACATAGAATTTAGTAACAATATGTTAACAAAAATACAAACAAAATGGAGTTACATACTATGTGCATCCATTTTGTTTGTATTTTACTCACGGATCCGCAATAATACATCAAAAAGACAAAGAGGAAAAGGTCAAAGAGATAAATTTAATTAAAATAAATATTTTCTGTTCATGAATCAAGGACAAAAGACATAGTTTTCCCCAAAAAATACAAATAATAATAAAACGTTTTCTATAAAAGAAGTAAAATGTTAATTAAAGGAATAAATAACTCAAACGCTTTTATTATCATTTAATAAGGGATGACTACGAAACTTTGCCTGTAATATAATAAGCCATATTCAAGGGACCCGTAATCGGGATAAACAGGGTTTCAAGGCGTGAGAATGCTTGTTTTTGTTGCATAAATCACGTGTAATCTTTCGAAAAGATCTCTGAATTTTGCCTAATGAGATTTTCATTATTGCCTTCCTTGAAAATCTTTGTTTCGGTACAGAAAATAATTTGAATTTAAAGTTATATCTTGATATTTATTGGGTCCATGGTTATATTGAATGCGAAATCATTTAAATTTGTAACATAAGCTGGTTTATAAAATTAAGAATATAATGCTTGTGCTTATTTTATTTCCTTATCCAAAGTGTATTTGTTCATGTGTATCCTGTCCATTGAAGAATCCAATTTTAATCTAAAAATTAAATGCATATATTAGCTATGTTTCTTAGCAGCATCATTTCTCTTGGCACGGCTTCTATATTATAACCAACCTTACGTTTGTTCAGTGGATTCTATAGCTTACTGGTTCTACTACTTTTTAGAAGAGAAAGAAAGAAGGTAAAAACTTTTTACTTCCCAAAATTATTGCCGGTATAACAGATGTAAAATAAAGTTAAAGTATCACAAACATCGCAACAATAAAATAAGCAGAGAGCACAAATGTTTTCTGAACAAGGATCGATCGAAATCTCGGCAAATTAATTATCCAATACAAACATTCCATTAAAATTACTTACGCATTTGGAGTATTTCAGTCTCGTTTCACGTAGGAGTGAAAAGTTTAAAATTTACCTTTAAAACTGAAGTTACGATTTCTGAGTATGGCATTTACAGTTAAGTAAACACGTCACGATTAGGGTGCGTTTTTTTCGGCTCTTGGTGAACAGTTCAATCTGTAACTAATTTTGTTATGGAAAACAAACCGTAACCAACTTTTTCACTTACAGTTCTAACCCAACCTGTTAGTCCGCAAGTTTTGTCACGAATTTTATGAGTGACGATTTTTTATCTGTGCAATTTATGTTCTTTGAAATCATATTTATAATTAATGTATGTATATAATTCTTATACTACTTCTACTTCTAATTGATACTTTTGCATAAATGTTGCCTGTTGCTAACTCATACGATATACCATGTGAAATAATTTTAACATTAAATCATATTATGCCTAAAGCCAACGCATTGTAGCGTTCGAATTAATAGTGCTTTTCATAGCAGAAATGCTCTTTGTTACGCTATATTTCGATATTAATCTAGATCCATTAGAATTTACATAAAAATATAGTTTCAGTGAACGGTGTTATTTATAAAACAATTTAAGGACTTTCCATTTAATGCTTGAATTTCATTTTGGAATAGCAATTATTTTATTTATAATTATTTCTATCATAAACAATAATAAAACAGTTTGTTTATTTTTAGTCTTGAATAAATTTATTCATTTTAAATTTTGACTGGATTCTAATTGAAGAAGACTTGGTAGACTTTAGTTTTGTAAGACATTCATTATCATTGTAATATTTCTCTTTATTTACTCATTTCATGTAAATTAGGTTCATTCATGATTTGTTTAGTTATCAGCTATGGGCTTGGCTGTTGTTTTACCTTTCTTTCTTTTTGGTTTGACTTTTTTAGGTTGCTTTTGAGTGGACGGAGTTTTGCTCGTTGATGACTTTGAAGGTTTAGTAGGTTTTTTAGTAGTAGAAGGATCTAATGTTGTTGTCGCCTTTTCTGTTGTAGTTTGTTTGGAAGTTGTTGTTGGCTTATCCGCAGTTGTTGGTTTTTCTGTTGATATAGGATTTAAGGTGGTTGTTGTCGGTTCTTCTCCTGTAGTATATTTATCTGTTGTAGACGGTTTCTCTGTTGTAGTAGATGTTTCTGTTGTAGTAGATTTTTCTGTTGTAGTTAGCTTTTCTGTTGTGGTAGGTGTTTCTTTTGTAGTAGATTTTTCTGTTGTAGTAGGTTTGTCTGTTGTGGTAGGTTTCTCCGTTGTTGTAGGTTTCACCGTTGTTGTAGGTTTCTCCGTTGTAGGTTTCTCCGTTGTTGTAGGTTTCTCTGTTGTTGTGGGTTTCTCCGTAGTTGTAGATTTCTCTGTTGTTGTGGGTTTTTCCGTTGTAGTGGGTTTCTCTGTTGTCGTAGGTTTTCCTGTTGTAGTTGGTATTTCCGTTGTAGTAGTTTTAGGAGTAGTTGTTGTGGTTGTTGTTGGTTTGGGGGTTGTAGTAAAAGGTTCTGGGGAAGGATTGTTGCAACCCCGTGGCATTCTTTTCTTAAACAATGCATTGCAAATACATTCTAAAAGCGTTTTTGGGTAGAGATCACAAACCTTACCACTTGGCAATACGATAAACGGTGTCCTTGCTGGATGGTAATGGGCAAATGCTCTTTCAGCCTTTCTTTCGATTTTACCCACTTTTTTCATACATTTCTTGAATTTATGTTTATTTAATTCGAATCCATCTGCGCAGTCGGTGGAGCTATCTTCTGCGTCGCATTGAAGGTAATCTGCTTGACTTCTTGTATCTAGTTGTTGCAGTACACAGTACTTTATATCAGTGTCTTCGTCGCAATTATTGAAATACAAAGCGACATCTATATAATCACCGATGTTTTCTGCAATCCAAGGATATGTTTTCTTAAAGAATTCTCTGTCCTGTTCATTGGAAAGATCAGAGAGAATCAGAAGTGATTTAGATTTTGAATGACCCGATTCCGTTTTATCGAATAAAATTGTTATGAATACGAGAAACAAATACAGTATCTCCATTTTGAATAACTAGCAGTGGCAAAGTAGGATGTTATATAGGCCTTCGTTAGTATTTTTATGGCGTACAAATATTTATTACTACCGTTTATTTTATTATCGAAATAGTTGAACTGAAGTAAAAATTCCAGCGATAGATATTACAACTGCAATCACCAATAAATATGTTATGAACAAATTGAACGTCACTGTTTAAATATCTCTATGCCGCTACAAATAAATACAAAAATTTATTTTAAATCGCCAATAGCAAATAGTAAAATTTTAACCAAAGTTCTAATTCATATTTTATGTTGTTGCAAACATGTTACACGCAAATTATTTTACGTTAATACATAACATTTGAATAACGCATACATTTTGAAATGAAATATCATTTAGGTTATGTCAATTAATGTCGTACCTAAAACAACACAATATAATATTTAACGTGCACGACTCAAATGAGCATTTTAATAATACTTAGTAGAGCACACAACAAATATATTTTCAGTGCAAATATAATATGGAGTTGCATACGTTACAAAATAAATAATTACTGTAATGTTAGCGGAGATATTATTTTAAAATGATATATTTTCTTAAAAATATAGCTTTAAAGATATCAATTTCTCTAGATAGTTATATAATTACTAGCTGTCCCGGCCAACGTAGAGAAAAGAATATAACATTAGTGATTAGGGAAATATAAAGATCATTAAGATTTCATATCTGTGCGTTCAAATATTAATACTTTTAATGGAAAGCTTTATAGAAGGGAGAGAGAGAGAAGAATAAAATATTTTTTGTATACAAATGCGTTTTATTTGTGAACGTGTAGCGCCTGAAACTCAACTAGTGAAGGTTTTAAGCCATCATTTTGCAATATTGTAGCATGACTGAATCACATTTACGGTATTCCAACGATAAGGTAATGAAATAAAATGAGATTTGTGACGTTATTTTTGATTTATATATATGTTTTATCTACATAGGAAAAATGTGAGGCATTTTTATTAATGCATATTTTCTATCTGAGTAATTTCCTTTGGAAATTATGTTGAACGAGGTATTTGACTATATTTCATTGTGGAGTATAATTTCAATAGCACGAACTATTTAATATTTAAGTAGGTATACAAATAAATCAAATTGATGTCTGTCTGTAATTTAAAAATAATCTTTTTTGTTCAACTAAATTATACTAAGACAAAAGCGACCCCTTTCATTTTTTCATCCTTTTTTATGGTTTTTTTTTTGTATATTTTAAACTTTGTGTTTATTGGAATATTTGGTGATTCATGGGGTAACATTGGACTCTTCTACTGGTTTATCATATAAAACATATTTTTAACAGTTATAGTCCTCCAAGACTGTAAACCAGAAGACAAAATGGTAATAGCATAAACTTATGTTGACAATAAAATAAAAATACCTACAGTATATGGAATATTCCCTTCATCGTGTTTCCAGGAACCTACGTTGTTTATTTTTATTATTCTATATGGTCTTATATTGTTTTCTACGTAGAGTATTGTTTCATGTGAAATAAATCTTATAAGAGAACAGACATTAGGTGCTTATAATATACCTACTGATTTTTACATGTAGACACGCATTTTAACTGTCATTCAATTGTGCTTAAAATGACTGCGTACCAGCATATTTATGTCAATATTGAAATGTTTAATCTACATTTTTACAAGAGTTAATATTAAATAATAATCAGTTTTTGCAACCAACTGAACATGTTATTATTCCTTTTTGTCACCATCTGCAGACAGTAGAACATTACAAAAATTGTGACAAAAATCGAAAGCGCATTCTAAAGGGTTCACTGTCATATTTTTGAGTAGTAAGCGTGCATAAACAATAGACGGAACAAAGAGTAGAGCCGGCGTCGAAATTGGGGAAGTCATTACCGTGGTACGGAGCAATTAGGAATCTGGGACAAGGGAACACAAATAATATACCTCATTGTGGAAACCGCGCATTTCGCACTATGAGTTTAAAATGATTAAGAATATTCTTAACGACTACGTAAAGTGAGGAGTGCGGAGGTTTCTCCATGATTATTGTTTTATACAAACGCCATGGGAGTTGTAATGTCTTTTTGCATACTTACCGAAAGTTTTTGAAAGTTTTATTTTTATTTTGCAGTTATTTTTTTTTATTTTGTACATTCAAACTTAAAAATACGCCATAAATAACTTACATAATCCGAGAGTATATCTAAGCTATCTATTTTTTTTAATGAGTAAATTAATTTTACAGTACTCATCTGAAAATTTACAAGCGCGAGAATTATTTTTTTAACAGATCTATATCAGGTACCTAAGTATAAAGTTTTAGTTTTAGTTTCCTTGTTCCAATGTTAATAATGTATACTATTTTCTGTTATTATTAATTTTTACATTTAAATAATATCTACAACAATAACCTATCATCAATAAAGAATTGACAGAACTAAATTCTGAAAAAATGTATGTGTAATATATCCTATGTACCACGTATAACTTCAATCAATGAAAACGTTCTGGAATATTAATACTGTAAATTTAGCTTTTATTAGAAGAGGTTGACACTGAATATAAAGTATCTCCACTAACCATCATCTGACCTTTAAAGTCTTTAAAAGAACCGTTAAATTGAACAAAAGATTTGTTAATAAAACTCTTTATGACAACTCGTAATTAAAATTGATTATAATCCGCAAGTACTCTTTTAAATTATTAATGCACAAAGTATATTCCAAGGTCTCGAAAAAAAAATTAAAAAAAATGTATCAAAATATAATTGTAAAGTTTGACGACGAGATTTCACGTTTTAAAATTTCAGGTGAAACTTTCTTCGCGTTTTAAAGGTTCGTCGCATTAGTGGCTTAATTAAAGAGCTCGTTATAAACTATTTTGCTGCTTTTTTAATTTTTATCCATACATTGAATTAACATTGCATACATTTCAATGTTAAAAGTTGCGTAGGTAATGATTTCTATTCATGTGCATTTATATTTCTTTTACATCGCTATTTCAGTGCTCTTTCTATTTCCCGTGCTGATTTTTTCGCTCGTCAAAGTAAGCTAATTTATTAATTTATCTCGCTATCATAATTGGATATGGAAGTAATATGTTCTACGGACTTAGTGAATATTATATTCCAGGAATCGCCAGCAGCTTTATTTATACTGGTAAATAGTATTGTGATTATTCGGAGCTCAATAAATACCTAGTCATCTTTCCTGTGTAATTTAGGATAAGTTGATATTATCCTACTGAGTTCTATCGCGTATGTTTATTAGCTGCAATAAGAAAATTTGTCTCAGCGCCAACTATGGCTAGGTACTTCAAGTAGATATGTTGAGTCAAACAAACAAAACATAATTTAATATTCTCAGTTATTTTAATGATATTGTAACAGCCCTTATTAATTTATTAAACCTTATTAAGAGTAGTCATTATTTTGTTCATCGTTCCAAAACTGTATTCAATCGAGGGATTTCTTCCATCTTGTTCCCGCAATAGGCATGACGACAGTATCCATAAATGTTCAAATTAGTGTTTTTAAGGGAATATGTATAATATATAAATTAAAAATAGTGACTTAGAAATATTAAAAACATTAAGATTAATGAGATTATCAATAAAATAAAACATTGAAATTCTGCAGTCGGCCATTTTGACTGAAACACGCGTGACGTCACGTCTACGTAAACAACTCACAACAACTTCGCGGCAGGTGTATTTTGTTGTTATGAATATGCTGAGAATACGCATTTTTATTTATTTTCTATTTTTTCACGTATGCTTTATCGACTCAGAACAGAAATATAATTGCGAATTCACGAATATGTGGTTCGGGTTTCTCTGCGTCAAATTTATACAATCATTTCATATTATTTTCTCACTTTAAACAATTACTAACACTTTTTTTGGGTATTATTTTTATGTAGATTCACATTGCAATACTGCACACCACTTATAAACTTTGAAATTAGATTCTATAACACTTTATAATTAAATATTTGTTTAATTTTACTTCGCTATGCATACAGATAATTACGTATTTACGTAAGAGTGACGTCACGCCTACGCCATGACACCTGTGAGCTGTTTTAGCACAGTTAATAAATATTTTTTGAAAAATGGCTTTTATCTTCGTTAAATTTAAGTATATTAGCGAAATATAGGGTTTTTCTTGTTAAATAAACGTATACACACATTATGGAAGAGGTTTTGAAAATCTTTCGTCATGCCTATTCATGCCCATCGATAAAGTAAACGAGCGCTAAAGAGACCTGTACAAGATTCGGTAACTTGGAAGTCCACTGAGATGTAATTAATTGCCTCGACAAACTTGCTTCCGATTAATATAAGTTCGCTTCAGTTGAGATTGATAGTTTACTCCATTACGTAAATTATATTTGGGTCACGCGGTGTCTCCTACATGGCGCTGTTTAAAGGGACCTTGATATTATGGTTTAGCTATGATAATGTATTTCAATCAGCTTCAATTCAAAAACTACGGATATGCAAACTGTAAAACTATTTCTATTGTAACTAGAATATAAATTAGTCTTAGGGCCGATTTTTCAATGCCCAGATAAACAGCTAGATAGACTTTATTCTTCAGTTAACAAAATATTCAATTTTTCAATAGACGAATAGGACTAATCTATCGAATAACTACGTTATTTGAGGAATAAATCTATTTGCCGCTCCAAGGGCCAGATAGCGCGCTATTCGACGGTTAGGCGTTTGAGTTGACAACTGACGCGTCAAATTTGGGATATTTTCGTATGTCATAACATAGAGCGTAGAATTATTAACAATTAAACCTCTTTCTATATAATTATTATCAATTAAAATCATATTGAAATTGATGTTTTTGATAGTACTGATGACCATGCCATTGAAAATTTGCCGAACGCTGCCTTTAAGTATGTCGTTTCCATCGTAAAATATATAAATTGAAACACAAATTTAACCAAACTCTTTACTCGAATCAAAACAACAATCAACAATCATAGAAGACAAGAGCAATACAAGACAAACTTAAAATGCACTCCTGACGTGAGTCATAATGACGGTTGTTGACAAATTGCAAGAGTTGACTCTATCCCGCTCTAACCTAACTAATTTAATATGTTTGTTTCGCCACTCCGAGAGCAGAGCTGCCAATATGGAAATATTTGGTCAGATAGTTATTCATCAAATAAATCACGATTGAAAAATAGGCGAGCCGTTATGAGTTAGATAAATAATTGAATAAATCTATTCGAGGGGTAGTTATTAGACTGCTTATCTCGGGATTGAAAAATCGGCCCTTAATAAAACAATTGAACTGAATAGGTAAGTACATATTTTATTCCTTTCAACGCACTTCATTGTAATCCTGCCAGAAAAAGGATATATTATATTATATGTATAACTTAAAATTTAACACAGTTACAGTTTTGGATAGTTATTCTCGGTTATAAGAAATAATTAATTACATTTTCTGACTTTAGTTTTATGCAACCATCGAATATTTTTAGACTGTTGCAATTGTAACCGCAAAATGGTTATATAAACTATACAATGCTTATTTCCCTACCATATGTATTGGAAGTTATAGTTTTCCGATACATTTGGTTTATTCACGAATAAATAATAACCAACATCGATAGTGTTTCAGGCCTTTTGCATTCAAAAATGCCTTTTCTTTTATATGTGCCTAAGTATAAGATTATGTGTTGATAAGATATTAAAATATAATAATATTGTACGGTTAAGACCATAGAGTAAATACCTATGAAAAAAAGGAATATTATTAATTCATAAATACAAAATATGTATGCCTATTGCCTACTTTAGCTTGTCAATTCAGATTTTCACATTTGGTCATAATATTAAAAAAGCACACTACGTTATTAATTTGTATAAGAAAATTCAGTCGCTTTTCAAAACCCCGTTAAACAACAGCGCGTAAATAAATGAACAGGTCAAAACATTCCCATGAAAGGGGGAAAAGTTGAATGATTTTGTGAGAGCGTAGTTTATTGTTCATATTCGCACAACACGTGTTCCACTTTTATAAAGTTCGTAATGGGATCCCGGTTCTTGACGGTATCCCTCGTCCGGGGATTTGACATGTAAAATATCGCGTAATGGAATGTTTTAAACTGTGGAAATTTGCAATTTTTTTTGTAGAATTAGCATGCCGGGTAAAAGTTCAAGCCCCGTAAAAAGAAACGTATCTAGATATTATTATTATATAAAATACATAATTTATTATTATCTATTATATAAATTAAAAAATTACGAATTAGATATTATTATTATATAAATTAAATAATGGATTCCATTTTACCGACAAAACTTCCGAGGTTCTTATGATGTATGACATGACAGCTGTCAAAAATTGACAGTTGATTTTTTAGACGCTAGTTTCAAATTTAAAAAAAGTAGCCAGCTGCAGCGTTGCCAGCGTACCATCGCAGAACTTTCTATAAGTACCTACTCTATTATTTTTAAAATTAAATAAATTCTTTGGTGACATATTTTGTCTTGTTGGTCGTGTTGCCGCGTTGTGTGTGTTCTGCAGAGGCGGGTTGAGGGTAATTTCTGCGCGCTTATCTAATCAGGTATTTCCATTCCAATAATATAGGTAATAATATTATGACGCAATACATAATTTATTTACAGTTCATTGGCATGTATAATTTGAATTAAGATTGTTCTACCCACATTCGAAATTTAAAAAAATCACGTCATCGTGTACCTATTCCTTCATCCAAGGGATATTATAAAAGAATCTACAGACTAATTAAAGATAAAAATCTGTAATAACGTAGTTCATTTCGTTAAGTCAAATTTCATTAAAAAGCTGGACCAAAATAAGCGCGCATAGATTGATTTAGTAACGGTCTATTTTCACTCATTTTCATTGCATATCATTCGCTTTTTCTTTCGAATTACCGTCAAATGTATACAACAATCCCGTTCTTACACAATGTTGAATGGTTATAATCTGTTTTGTTAAGTAAAGTGGAGGGAAATGCCATGCATCTGTTATAGCTGTCATGACTCCCTGCGCCGAAAAATATAATTTAATATTACAAACGGAGGGAAAATATGAAAAACGAATGCTCATTTCCGCGTAAAGTTTGTTTTCAAAGTTTTGTACACAAACTTTGTTATATTTATAGACAAGTAGACAACTAAGAACGGTATTTATTATTTAAGTATAGGTATGCTATCTATTTTATTAAATAGTGATTAACATGTTTACAACTACAAATTCTTAAAATAAATATTTAATCCCATCAAAAACATCCTGTAAAAAACCCAAGTCTCGCAGCTCAGTCTTTCTACCGTCAAAAGTTGTGAGATCCATGTAATACCAAGTCGGTTAATCTATTTAGTGTCTACTTGAAGGACCTTCTGTCTTAAGTTATTACATAAGTTATTATCATGCCAATATTAAAAATATTTAACGTTTTAAACAAATAGATCGACTTGGACATCGCTTGATTTGATTATTAGTATGTATCACACTACACAGCACGACGGGCCAGCGACCAACAGGAACGAGAGTTTCAATCGCGTGAGGCGCGAGAGACTAAAGAATCTAATATAATATTGTAATATTCATTTTGTTTTCATGCGATGTCCAAGTCGATCTATTTGTTTAAAACGTTAAATATTTTTAATATTGGCATGATAATAACTTATGTAATAACTTAAGACAGAAGGTCCTTCAAGTAGACACTAAATAGATTAACCGACTTGGTATTACATGGATCTCACAACTTTTGACGGTAGAAAGACTGAGCTGCGAGACTTGGGTTTTTTACAGGATGTTTTTGATGGGATCTCACTTCTTTTTGTAGAGCCTTTCTTTTTGATACCATCTACTTCTAACGAATTTTGTTAAAGGTCTTATGATATTTTCTTATTTTTATATGTAGTCTTCCTCTTTTTCTTTTCCGGTACTACTTCTTGAGCTTCAGCCACAGTTTTTCTCAAAGCCCACTCCCTGTCTCTATGGGCTTTTCTCGGAGGCTTTGATGTCTCAATTTTTGACAAGTCTGGACGGTAAATACTTCTTAATCTGTTGTATTCACAAATTGATGATTCCTGCGCTTTAATACTTCCAAAGTCGACATTAATGAGATGTAAACCGCCCAGACTTGTAACTCTCGAAAGTGCCACGTAAGCTTGACCGGATGTGAACACTGCAGAACCTATATCCATCAGCGCATTACTTAGGCTTAGGCCCTGACTTTTATGTATAGTTATAGCATAGGCTATACATATGGGAAATTGTTCGCGATGAACATAAGCTCTATTAATAATTTCAAATTTAGTTTTGACCGGACCAAGCTCGTATGCATTAGGTTCATTATTAAATGTGATATATATTCTCTTAATTATTTTTGAATTTTCAGGATCAACCTTTACTTTTCGCACTATACCGATAGATCCATTAACTAAACCGAGACTCACGTCAATGTTTCGCCTTAACATGACTTTGATATATGTTAATATAATTTAAGTACTCAAATATGTTTCCTTTTTCAATTAATGTGTAATACTGAGCTACACTTTTGTTTACCAGGCTTTCGAAAATGTTTGTTAATAGTATGATTACGTCCTCATCTAGTGCACACAGATCATTACAAGACCAAACTAAACTATGGCCATGCGTTTTAACATCCCCAAAGACAGCTTTTCCTGTATCGTCAATTTTGATAGCTTTGTCCTGGTTATGTAATAAACTGTACGGTTGGCCTGCGTAATATGGCTCTTGATTACTTCTATGTTTTGATTTTCCAATAAAACATTCGAATTTGTCATTTAAAGAACTATCTGAAGGGCAAGAATTTAGTTTTTCTAACGATACTTTAAATTTATCTTTTAATTTATCAATAGTTTTATTAAAGTTTCCTAAAGTTTGCTGCCTGTTATGGAGTACCCATTTAATTAGTTTCTCCGCTTCTAATCTGTCCTTAATTTTATTTGTTAGCGCTTGAGTAATTTTTTCTATATTTTTTAGTTGAGATTGTAATTTTTTGTTTGATCTTTTCCTTTGGACAGCTTCACGGTTAACATCGGGGTGGGAAATAGTGTAACGTAACACCGCTTCTCGATTAACTTCAGGATGAGAAGCAGTGTAACGCGACACTGCTTTTCGGTGAACTTCTGGGTGAGAAGCAGTGTAACGCGCTACAGCTGCTCTGTTAACATCCGGACATGAAGCACTGTAACGAGCTAATGTCTCCTTACGTTTTTCGGGGTTGTTCTGGCGGTAACGAGCCGCCGCTTCTTTAAGTTGTTGAGAACGGGAGAGCGACGAAGTTTTAGGTCTTCCTATAACCTTTTTAGGTCTTCCCCCCTTTTTAGGCAAGTTTGTATTATTTTTATCCTTATTATCATCATTCGGAGGCACTTCTGGAAGGAGCACTTCATAATGGCCGCCTAAGTAACTACCAGAAAATCGTAAACGTTTCACCGGATTTCCATAATCACCACCGAATGATCCTCTCAAAAGGCCGTTTTCGTAAACCTCGAAAGCGTACGGATACAAAGCTGCGGCAGCCATAAGTTCAGACACGGAGCCATAGGTAGTTGTTTTTACCATTGCCGTCGAGTACAGGTCGGCGTCAATGTAGGGGTCTCCGTGCTCGTCACACGTATACACTTTGAACTCGTCCCAATGCGCTACCACATACTCCACTATAGCAAGTCTAATCTCATACGACGACTCAGTATTCCCATACATAGAGAATGACAAAGAATGAAATAGACACGAACCATCACCAGGTATACGGACAATCCGGTGTGGGCATGGATGGTCATTCACATACAGTATTTCCGAATCCATTGCGACTACTAGTACTGGTAGATATGCAAGATGTAAGAATACAATTAATACTTAAACGTAACTTTGGTCTCGTTATTTCGACCGACACTATTAAGTAATTATATTTGAAGACTAAGGTATTTATGTAAGTTCCTTAAAATTAACCAAACAACATCCCAATCGTAAGCAAATAATATCAGTAAACTAATGAGCAAGCCTTTTAGTCGTAAATGTAATTTATCAATCGAAATTATAAATGAAAATCGCAAACTTATAGGTTAGGTTTCGAGGCACATCCGAACAGCATGAGGGCGCTCGCACGTATGCGTGCGGCTGCCGCTCGCTCGAAGGCATTCACATTTCATTGTTCTGTCATTTTGGCGTATATTTTGCTTGTCAGTCATAGAGTAAAATAGAGGCCAGTCTGTCTGTAAGGAGGCTAGTCGCGCCAACAATTTATATATAACAGATTTAAATTATAATATATTGTTTTATTAGATTTTCGTACTTCAAGACATGTCCAATCATGTGTTTTTCATTACGTCGACCATTTTACAAGTAATAATGTTGTTCAGTTTCATGGGCTAAACACACCCTTACCCACCCTATACCCCTCCCTTGCCTCATATGGTAGGTACCTATCTACACCTATTAAATTTATAACCACCACCAACCACCAACTGCATAAATAACTTTGTAATCCCATATATTTATATGGGATTACAAAGTTATTGATGCAGTTGGTGTATTTGGAAAACTGGACCGAAATTACAAAATATTTAAGTTTTCCCATGATTAAGACACTAAACTCCATATGTATTCCAAATATGAAGCTTCTAAGTCTGCTAGAAGTGCCTTGGACTTTTGATGATCGGTGAGTCAGTGAGTGACAAAATTTAGAAACTTTAACAAGTTGTCATTCTTAAACTACTGGTTCAAATTGACTGAAATTTTAAATATTCCGTGTTTATACAATGCCGGATTAGTTACTGAAGATTCAGGTTTCTTGCTTTATCCACAACCGAATTATAGGGGGTCGAAAAAGGCCCGAATTGCTTCGAGAAAAGGATGGTACGGCCGTGCCGCTTTTTTTTTGCTCGACTTGGCGGGGGCACTGCCGTGCCCCCAGATTTTCTATACGTAGTGACACGTGGGTACGTTGTTTGAATGCGCAGTTGAAAAATTCATTTTCATTTCATTTCGTTTTAAAAAGATTCAAGTATATTTTTTTTTGTTGTTTTGCAAAAACGAAATCTGAATTAGATAGTTCGCTTTTTGAGTAGATAACTTTTTAAAGTGTCGATTCACCGCTATTTAAGGTTTTGTATGAGTAAAATATCGTTTAACCTTATTCCATTCGGAACGTTTTCGTTTTATTTTTACTACTGCCGAATGAATGGTAAAGTCATCAAAATACAGTAAAACATTTACGACGTCATTATTCTCATAATTCACAATTTTCATGGATTCATAAAATCTAATGGCAATTACTTAAGTGTATAACAAATTATTATGTTACACCATTAAATTGTAAAAATTCGTGTTTATTTTATTTATGTAAGGTCTTATTTTATTTATGTAAGGAATATGTTAGGTAAAATTTCTTATTAATTTAGTTTATTATACACGTTCTAGAAATAATTGTTTACTGTAATAATAATACAGTATTACGTACTTAAGTGATAAAAGCAACAAATGGAGACATAGTAAATTTTTGAGGATGCATAAAAATGATAAATGACTGGTGTTCCAATAATGAAACATGTATTTATACACAAATAAACATTCCAAAAATTTGTAGTAAAAATAAAAAAAATAAGTTTTGGAATGTCAGAGCTTTATCGATAGGTATATTAATACCTATCGATAAAGCTCTGACATTCCAAAATCCATTAAAATAGTGGATGCATACGTTTGAATGGGACCTATCAATAACAACACCGCCGATAAAATAGCATTATGACCCAAATGTGGATCCAATACAGAGCCGTATCTGAAATATTAACCCTTGTGTTTTGAACGTTTTTCCTTGTAAAGAAATATATATATATATATATATTTTTTACTTAGTTTTTTTTTTCTTACCTACAATATAATTTACTGAAAATTATTCAGTTTTTACTGTCGAAGTTGAATGATAAGCTCTTGATATTTAAAATCAGCCATTTGTATGAACAAAATACTGAGGTACAACTAGTCATTGGATATGTAAAATTGAAGATATAATCAAAGTGTACGGTGTAATTCGACCCAAACTTAATAAGGTTTCTAGTTTAATTATACGATACGATCCACTAGCAGGGCCCTATTATCACCAATTCCATGTTAAGCCAGAACTATGAGATATCCAACATTGTGTTTAGATCTTTGGCAAACTGCCAGCTACTATCGAAGGCAGGCCTTTTTCAAATATTAAATGCGCCCTCAATTTCAAATTGCTTATGAGGTTGTACTGATGACATGTCGTTGACATGAACTTTTTAGACGACATTTTGAAAAACGAAAATTGTGCCCCCATTAAAACGTCGCAATTTATTCGCCGAATAAAAAGAGTAAGAAAAGTAGAATAGTAGTATGTAGTAGTATGGAAGAAAAAAAAATATTTAAAAAGACTGATATTTTCAAATATGTTTTTGTATTAAGGCTTCTTGGAAATTATTTTCATATGGGATACATTCATAATTTTCGACTCGGTTTTATGTGAAAAGACGCACAGAAGACGTAAGGATTGATTGCGTGGATTACTGTATTTGTAAGAAAATGAATAGACACAGTTTCGCTTGCTATGTTACTGAATGCTAAAAATGTTTTTATATAGCTTAATGCTTTGCCCTTTTGCGTATTTTAAGATCAGAAATAAGTGAATTTAATATTTAATATTGATTAATTAATATATTATATAATTATCTACGTTTATATTGAATTCATAAATTCATAAGCTTAGATAAGATGTACAATCATTCTATACTACGCAGTTTTTTCTCCGTTTTCCATTATATTTTAATGTAATTCTATTTTTCAACTTTCACGTACATTAGTAAAGTATAATAATTTATTTAATACAAACAACAGGGACGATCCCTAGACAGCCAGAAATATCAACTATTTGGGTTAATTTTGAGCCTAAATGTTGAGAGCTCTAATGGACGCTAGAGATGTTATTTTATCAAGAACTTGCTGTAAGGTTGGTTGGTATTTACAATTTTCTCGCGTTAACTTTTAATGGTTTAACATCAAGTTGGAAGGAACTTTACAACTTCGAGGGTCACGTTAAATTAATTTAACTATTGTAAGGCTTCAGTAATAGAATTGTACACGGCTAAAGTTTTTCAAGTTAAGAATAATTGCAGAGCAGAATAACTTTTTGAACTACGAATAAATAGAAAATAATTAAAACACAATATTTCGCTGGTTATATTTAGCCAGCAGATTAACTTTTTAATTATGAATCTATTTTACGGTATTTTTTATGAAATATTGTTACGTTTCGTAGTTTAAAAGTAACATTGTATAACGCAGCTTACGCAACTTCATAAATCTCTTTAAAATATTTTTGTAACCAAATAAATGAAACTAAATTAAAGATTTGTAGTTGTGTGGCTTGTGGATAAAATGAGGAGTTTGTACGGTTTCATAAGTGGTGTGTTTGGTAAATCGTTACAAATGGATTTATGTATGTAATCTGACAAATGTCTGTTGATATAAGCCCAGAAAGTGAACACAATTTTCTTCTGATTGTTTTTTTTACTATAACTACATTATCTGCAAATCAATTGTTTTGAATTAGAAATACATAACATCACAATCATATTGTTTGCGCACCCTAGAGCTGAAGATATTAGAATTCGCATAAAAATCATTACCTTGAACGCAGTCAGTTCCTCCCTATAAACATAGTATATTTATTACGTAAATTCTATACTGATTATAGTGTACAAGCATGTTATATGTGTACCACTTAATTTGCTCTCATAATCCAACATTGTCGCTAATTCATCGTTCCATACATTGTCATAAAGTGGCTATCAGCCCTTAACTGGATTAAACTGCCCATATCCAGTTGATGTCTATGTCAAAGCAGTATGGTCACTTAGTGAAATGTACTCCGATGAGATGATTAATGAGCGAATAATTGAAATCTGTTAATAATTAAATGGGTTTCAATTACTTAGTTTGTGTATGATAAATTTTGTAACACACCTTACATATATTATACAATAAACGTCTGAGGTCATATTGTTTTATGATTATTTTCGTTTTAGTTTGGAAATTACATTGTCCATCCTTATAATTGTTTGAAATTCAGTCTCCAGTATTTCTAGGGGCAAATATGTGCTTTATATATTTTTGCAAATTCTTATATCGAAGGCTATAGGCTATCGCTCAATGCCAGCCGCTTTATTCAGTTCATCGACCATTGTAAACAAAGGCGATATTTCAGATTTGACCTAGAGAATTTTTCATTTTAAAGTTTATAGGAATTACTGCAATTGTTTTTGGTTTTTGCTATTATGAATATTCTATTGATAACTCATAACTTACTATTTGAACGTTACAGCAATATTTAAATTAATCTATAGACTTAATATTTGTAAGGAACTGATATGTTTTGAAATCAGAGAAACACTGATGTTACATACAAGTTACTTATTGTTTGAGTATCAGTTATCTAGTTCCTATACAAAACTTTGATAAGTTCAAAGCAAATTGAATGGAATTTGACTAAGTAATTGAATTTATACTCTATTCTGTATATAGCCGTTTATGACGCCTTCACGTATAACTATAGTCCTAAAGTAAAAACGTCACAAGGGTCACATTCGTCACTTAGATACCTTCACATTCTTATTTGCCTTTTTATTTATTTTCCATATGTACGTAAATACATTCCAGAAAAAGCCCAAGAGTTTATCAAGAGCACAAATTCGTCACACGTCGGTACTGAGAGCACTCAGCATAGTGTATGGCCCTTGTTGGACCTTGTGTCTTATACACCAACCTTGACTCGACCTTGCCGTGTAAAAATACTAAAATATTCACTTAGATTTTCTCTATCTTAATGTTTTTTTAGTAGTGATTTCAAATTATGTATGGTTGGATAGTTTTGTGACAAACGTTGTTAATCGTTAAGTTTTCGTATGAAAATCATCTGTTTAACGCCATATAATGGATTTTTAGTTGTTAATTAGTACTTGTGTATTTCTCTCTGAAAGTTCACTTATCAGTTGAAAACCCTTAAACTTTTCAACCTAGGTTATTTATTTCTTTCTCATTGATCTAATATTTCAATGCTGTATTAAACTTGTCCTGATTATTTTAAATCAAACATTTTTCCTATAAACAGATTACAATACTTACCTACATAATATAGACCGTGCTTTTTTCAGTCTGAACTCTGACTTCTCTCGATATAAGACACATTAGAAACAACATCTGATGGTTAAATTAAGTTTGTTTAGCATATACAAACACCAAATAAATGTACGATTTTATTTAATTTCCATCATTTTTAGTCCATTGAATGAGTCCCTCCAAGGGGGGTCTAGAGTGCGTGAGTTAGTAACGTAAGATGTTTCTTCGGAAACATGTCAAGAGTCCCTAGGTAATAAACATACTAAAACCCCGGGACACTAGGAGGAGCCCCGGAGTGGGGGGAGGGGGGGAATGGGTCCATTTTTTCCTTTTTCGCTTAAATCTCAAGAACGGTACATGTTAGAGAAAAACTTTCAAGCAAAAGTTAAAAGGCCATAAAATTATCTACAAGTTGTACCTCAATCATTTTTTTCTATTCGCAGCCGTTTTCGAGCTACATTCCATGAAAGGTGAAAAATTCAATTATCGTAATTACCCTAATAAAATTCAATTCCTCCTAAACGCCTCCATGGTGGAATTTGGTATTTTTACCAATGATAGACCTAATTATAAGTAATCTATCTGTACCGGTCACAAGTTGCACTTTTGAGTTTTTTGGAAGAAAAAAATAAAAAGATCAAGTTCTCAAACTACCCTAATATAATATTTTGACAATCGATTCCTCCTAAAGGCTTCCGTGGAGGAATGTGTTTATTTTACCAATTATAGACCTAATTAAGAGCAATCTATCAGTACCGGTCACAAGTTGCACATTTGAGTTTTTTGGAAGAAAGAAATATTTTTTGATCGATTGGAATTTTGGAAATTGTTTGAGCCAAAATCATTTTTTACTGCGTGTAACTCAGAAACGGTAGGATATAGGAAAAAATGATTTAGGTACAACTTGTAGATAATTTTATGGCCTTTCAACTTTTCCTTAAAAGTTTTTCTCTAACATGTACCGTTTTTGAGATTTAAGCGAAAAATGAAAAAATGGACCCATTCCCCCCCTCCCCCCACTCCGGGGCTCCTCCTAGTGTCCCGGGGTTTTAGTATGTTTATTAACTAGGGACTCTTGACATGTTTCCGAAGAAACATCTTACGTTACTAACTCACGCACTCTAGAACATTTTATTCAATGGACTATTTGTTGAGTTTACGTAAACTTTACAAACGGCAGATACCCTTCAGTATTCAAGTGTCTTGAGCGTTTGATAGATGGAGGCATTCACAAACATCTGTCATGGTTTGTTGATTGAAAACGTTTTAGCTGGGTGCTGCGTAATTATTTCGTTACGCTATTAGGTATGCTCGACAAAATATATGCACAAATAGCTTGTATCTTTTTCCACGTTAAAAAACAGTATAGATCAAGTATAGATCAATTACCTATGTGTCTAGTGTGTCAACGTTACGTACGTTAGTTCGTTGTCTTAAAGTCAGTCATTTTTTTTATCTCACTTGCATTGTTATACTAATCATATCCTAAGAATAGACACATTCATGAATCAGAAATCAAAATAAATCACTACCAACTTAGTTGACAACTTGACAAGCTAATCCACGGCAGTGAATAGACGTCGAGTGAAACCGCATCACGTAACCCTCACGCTACCGAAGTTATGGTAATCTGTGCTATCTCACCTAATTAGCAGCTAAACTAATTGCGTAGCTTTAACGCGTCCTACGAAATGTAATCCAGCAGAGTAAATGTTATGGGGTACTTGATACAGAGTAGTGATACGTTAGATGCAACCACCAATTTTATTTTTTTGGGTATATTTATAGAGGGAGCTTTAGCCCGCGGCTTTTTTTATAAGAAAGGTTAAAAATTTGTCTATGTTCTAATCCAGGCATAATCTATCTCTTTGCCAAATTCCTAACAACTTTTTATAATGGTAGTTGGTTGAAAGGGATGAGTTGCCAGAACTAATAATAGTGTCTATACCCAATCTATCAATTTATTACCAAACAAATATAAAGATTTATTTATAGGTCAAATAAAAAAGATGTTTAATTCTCTTTGAAAAATAATTGATCGGATTAAGTTGGCATAACTGCGTTAAGTTCGGCAACATAATATTACCTATTGTTAAATTAGGTAGGTACCATTAGATATGAAAGACCAATTTTCATAGTAAATATAGCCAGCAGCAAAGAATTGTTCGATAAATCACCTGAAGTCACTACCTACTAAGTAGCAAGTACAAGGCACCTTTAAAAGAAGAGTATACAATTTTTAAACTTTTAAAGACAATGAAATATCGAAGTTCTCTGTCCAGGGATAAAACGTCGTGTGTTCACATTTCATTACTCTGTGTACACCACGAAATCCACGTTGTACGACGCCAGTTTTCATTTACACTCTCTTAACATAACCTCGGCTCGAGTGTTTGGATTCCGTACGACAACTACTCTTGAGATTGAGACCTACACGTACGGTATACCTTTTATGCGTAATGAAAGGTTCGAATCACTTGGGTACCGTACATGTCCTGTATTCGTGTTTGAGTATGTGGTTAGAGGAATTAGTGAGTAGAAAAATATACAAGGAAATGGTAAAGTAGATGTTGTTGTTATTGTTTCATTGAGCAAATAATATTAACAGCTTATATGTTGTGCTTCAACCGCAAGCAACAGTGAAAAGAAATAACGATCAGGTAAAGACGTTGAAACCAGTTAAATATGACTCCATTTTACTAAGGGCCCGTAGCAATTTCTACTCCTGATACTATGGTTAAGCGCTACTGCCTATACAGATTTTACGATAAAAGAGTTCACGTTTCTAACTGTAACACAGCAAAGACTCGTCATTCGTTGATTTGTTCCGTCAACATCTCGCGAAAAATGTTCTTTCTGTGTTTCCCAAATTAAAATTTTTTCAATCAACTCTTTTCCAACTGTACCGTTTTTAACGTTGTTTGGAGTGGTACAGATTTTTTAATAAACCCTTTTTTACCTACTAATTAAGTTGTTCTTGTTTTATATTATTATTTTTTAGGCCAGGTTAATTAATATGAATTCAAAATTTGATGTGAAATAGCTGTTTAGTTTCAATGACTTATTCCAGCAATGATCCAGTATTATGCATAATTTATCACAACATTACCCTCCACTGAACAAACTAAACGATTTAGCTGTATCACGGTCTTTTAGACCCGAAATTAGATGAGTATTAAAATATCATTGTGAGATTCACCTGTTATGGAGTTATAGAACGTTCGAGAACATGATAAACGAGCGTGTCGTGTTTACAGGATTACCTCATAGACCTGAATTCTACCGCGTCATAGTTTCATGTTATGTTAGCTTTGCCTCGGTAATCGTTATTTACGTCGCTTCCAACAAATACTGGGAGCTTGGGAATGAGGTAAGGACTAAAGCTCTATTATGTGACTTATATTTTTGCGATATAGGCTCACTTTTATTAAACGTAACTTTTCCATTCAGCAATGAATTATTATAGTGTGTTGTGTATAGAATTTAATATTGTTTGATTCTTTTAAATAGTTCAGTATAAAGTTATCACATGTACAAAAAGGTTTGGAATTTGTATTACGGAAACATTGGTAAAGATTTGGTAAGGTTTGTTAAAAAATGCTTTTTGATTCAAAATAGCGAACTAAACTTAAAATAGATACGTAAACTAATTAACTAAAGATAAAACAGTTACATGATAGAAATTATATTATATCCTTAAAACACTATAATTTTCTTGACTTGTAATATAACAAAGTTATGTATCGACGAGCAAGCCAAATTCTACTCCAACCGTCTTCATCAATCACGCACCCTTTAATGTTCGCAAATGCTTGAAACAAATAAATCAGGTAACAGCCGATGGCTTCATAAATCCATCCTTATAAACGGCTATTGATATTTCGGTTCAATACATTCTTTGTAGGTTACCTTTATAGCTAAAAAATTGTTTGTTTTGTTTATTTTGATATTTAAAATCTTTACGATCTGACTCTTTACAGTATCTATTATTTTTCTTGATTATACATTGCTTTAGGAGGGAGTCTGGAGTTTAAAAATATCCAAAAATTAAATTCTTATAAAAAATATTATCTACCCAGATAATGTGTAATCTTTGAGCATATACATTATACAACATACAATAAACATTAGTAATAATTACATGACTAATTTAATCTTTCGCTACTTTACCAATCATTGAAAAAGAATATAAAATATCTCCATGATTCTGAGCATCCGATATTCATGATTTAATTATTCAAATTTTATTTGAAATGCTACACCTCTGTTTAAAATACAGGGTGATTGGAAGGTGGGTGCAAAGCTTTAAGGCGAAGCTAGTAGAGACAATTTAGAACCTTTTAAGCCATGGTTGTCTTAGACGAAGTCTGACTGTTTTTTTTTAAATAATTTTTATGTCTTTTTTACAAAAAATAGCAGTTATTTTACATTTTTCGGCTATTATGGCCAAATTAAATGATAATTAAGTTGTTATTTATTTTATTTTATTAAAAGAATGTGTGGGCAATCCCGCAAAACAAGATTTGAACCTCTGTATCATAAGGATTTTTTTTTAAAACGTTTGAACTTTATGAAAAAATAAAAAAAAAACAAGAATATCATTTTCTGACCTCATTTAAAAAAAAACGGGTGATTGCTTGCTTCGTTCAAACCTTTTCGAAAACATACTTAGTTGTTCCTCTTTATTTTAATGTATCATTTACTTAGATACCTAAATAATTATTGAAATTAAGACCTTCAATTCAATTTAAGGGAGAAAATTCGAATTTTTGGGCAAATTAATTATAACCAAATTTTCAACAGAATTATTTATTGTTGGTGTTCAAAATGTTGGCCGTTATTTCTTATACAAGTGCGGGCCCGTTTTCTCACTTCTGTTGTTGTTACTTTCAACATCATTTGCTCCTTCATTGTTTCAAATGCTGAATTAATTCTCTCTTTTAAGTTTTCTCTTGTGTTTATTTCAACTTCAGTGTACACCAGTTCCTTGGCTCGAGCCCACACGAAAAAGTCTAAAGGGGTCAAATCTGGTGACCGAGCGGGCCAAGGGATTGGTCCATCCCTGCCGATCCAGCTATCGGGAAAGCTGTTATTTAAATGTTCCCTTACATTTAATGTCCAGTGAGCTGGACAGCCGTCTTGCTGAAATATGATTTCGCGATCTGTTTCAAATATCGGGGCACCAGATTCCTGTATCAGCCTCGGTAAATCATTTTGAAGAAAATGTAAATAATTATCGCCATTTAAATTTTCGGGTAAGAAGTGAGGCCCAATCAACGTCCTGCCAATTACTCCTGCCCACACATTGACTGAAAACTTCCTCTGGAATGTTATTTGCTTTTTCCAGTGTGGATTATTGTCCTTGTCAGCCCATTCGTGGAGATTGTGGAAATTTGTTACGCCCTCTCTACTAAATTTGCTTTCATCCGTCCATAAAATTGATTTTAAAAACCACCCATCTCATATCAAAGATGGAAATCTTTGAAAGCCTTCTTATTCCCCAATCACTCGTAATGAGACACAAAAAGGGACATTGTCAAAATATTTTAGGACGGATAAACTCGGTGATTAAGGGTCTGAAGAATCCCTCATGAGCAGGGTGTTCGAGAAGGCACCCCTGTGGGACACCTTCACTGCACTCCCGATTCGCGGTATTAAAATGGTACTGTAGGGGTTCGTCTAAATGAAACCAGCCTAGTACTCTGATTGATCTTTATTACCACTCCTAAAACAATGTTGAACAAAATTATATATGGTCTCACAAAAAAACAACGATAGCGAGATTTAAGAACGCTTAAAACTAATTACCGCCACCTATTGATCAACGTAACGAACTAATTTAACTTTATACAATTTAAAATCTATGATCTGTCATGAACATACCGCCCACCACGGACATTTATTAAGGAAATGTCCGTACAAACAAAATCCGCCCACCTTGAGGGGACATCTTTAAATATAATTATAGAAACTGAAACTAACTATATATGAACTTAAATTAATCTTCTTACATTTTACTCGCAAACATTTTAGCTAAG
This sequence comes from Colias behrii, assembly GCA_029959065.1. NCBI lineage: Eukaryota > Metazoa > Arthropoda > Insecta > Lepidoptera > Pieridae > Colias > Colias behrii. The sequence continues at coordinate 7,232,772 of JARWMC010000013.1, forward strand.
TAACAACAACTTTCTATAACATAACTTGACTTATACAAATACAGCTTAAACATCTTCAAAAATACAATATAATAATTAATTATTCCTTCCTTAATAAAATACACAATTTGTTGACAGGTCTTTTGATAATACTTTTTTTAACTAAGATACTGACAACTCTAGTAACTTTGTCGTGACCTGGATGTTTATCTATGACCTTTCCCATGGTCCACCGCATCGGCGGAAGATCATCTTCCTTTATGAGGACAATATCTCCTATATTAGGCTCGCTGGTTTTGGACTTCCATTTATACCTTATCATTACATTCGACAGATATTCCTTTGACCAGCGATCCCAAAATGACTGAAACATTCTTTGAATAAGTTGCCATCTACTCAATGAACTCACGTTAGAATCTAAGTAATTATATACATCGGGTATGCCTAACAAAGGACCACCGATTAAAAAATGACCCGGCGTTAGAGGTGCAGGCTCATTAGGGTCTGATGTATCGACTGTGATTGGCCTAGAATTTAAGCACGCTTCTACCTGAGCAAGAAGAGTACTCATCTCTTCGTACGTGAGGGTGGTTTCTCCTATCACTCGCTTGAGGTGAAACTTCGTGGATTTCACTCCCGCTTCCCAAAGTCCGCCGAAGTTAGGGCTGTGCGGAGGAATGAAATGCCACTCAGTACCATTCGCTTCCAACTGTTCACCCACCGATGAAAGAACTGACTGGAGCTCACGGGATGCTCCTACAAAAGTAGTCCCGTTGTCGCTCCAAAGCTTGGCACAGTGACCTCGTCTGGAAACGAAACGTCGAAAAGCAGCCAGAAATGCTGGTGTGCTCATGTCACTTACGACCTCTAAGTGAATGGCACGAGTTGCCATACACACGAATAAACATATGTAGCCCTTGTATGAGTGGTGTCCCCGGCCTTTGGTTGTCCTTATGTTTATTGGACCAGCATAATCCACACCGCTATGCAAAAATGGTCTAGCTGGTGTACAACGAACTGTTGGAAGTGAACCCATTAATGGAGATTGAGTGCTAGCTCTTAATCGAATACACTTAACGCAACTCCTAACGTGTTGTTTAACTAAAGTTCTAACCCCTATAATCCAATAGGCTGTTCTCAAATAATTAATCATCAATTGGGGCCCTCCGTGCAACGTCTTTATGTGAGCGTTTGCTATAATTAGGTGAGTTAAATGGCTACTTTTAGGCAAAATAATTGGATGTTTGGTTTCATTACTTAGTTGTGACATTTCAATTCTGCCACGTATTCTGATTATACCCTTATCGTCAAGGTAAGGACATAGTGCTTTTAATGTATTCTTATTTAGTATATCACCCTTGTTCCTTAACTGTAAATATTCTTCTTTAAATATATCCCTTTGAGTAATCTTTATGCAACATTCTAATGCCTCCTCCAATTCAAAACTTTGTAAATATTTCTCTTTATTTGTTCTTCTGCGATATCCCCTTAAAAATCTTCGACAATAGGCAATAACCCGTATTAATCTTTGTAAAGATGAAAATCGTTCTAACATTGTAATCTCTCTTTCTTCTTTTACAGCAACAGTAAATGTCTTGACACTTTGTTCTAAATCTGTGCTCATTCCCTTTGGCCTATTGTACTCAATACATTTCTGCTTGAGAAACGACGGTCCTGAAAACCATATCTGATTATCCATAAGCAAATTTGGTAATACGCCTCTTGAGGCACAATCTGCTGGATTGTCCTTAGATAAAACATGATACCATTGAGTGGATTTCATGATGGTTAAAATCTCTGATGTCCTATTTGCTATGAACGGTTTCCATCTGCTTGGATGGCTATTCAACCATGCCAATACAACTGTGGAATCAGTCCAAGCCGTTATATTGTTCTTAGAAATGTTAAGTACATCTGCTGCTTCTGCAAGCAACCTAGATACCAGAAGCGCACCGCACAATTCCAAACGAGGAATGCTAATCTGTTTGACGGGTGCTACTCGCGTTCTGGCAACCAGCAACGAAACCGTTACTCCACCTTCGGCATCGATTATGCGAAGGTAGATTACCGCCGCATAAGCACTTTTAGATGCATCGCTGAAACCGTGAAGCTCCAGTCGATCGTTCAACCTTGTTCCCAGCCATCGAGGAATCCGAATTCTGGTAAGTTGGGACAACTGACTACGGTAAGCATTCCATTCCTCCATCATTTCTGCATTCACCTTATCGTCCCATCCTACTCCTGCTACCCACAACTTTTGTATAAAAACCTTGGCAATGACCACACTAGGAGCTAACCAGCCTAGTGGATCGAACAAACGAGCTATTTCCGAAAAAATTGACCTTTTAGTTTCAGGTGCAGTCGTCGACATCGAGATATTCACCGAGTACTGGAAGTTATCTTCGCTGCGGTTCCAGGTAAGTCCGACGAAGTCCGTTGTCGTTTCTTACGACCGCGTGGTGAGATAAGTATACTGCTTCATTCTTTTTATTATCGTAGTCCTTAACCTGCCTCATGTGTCCTAACCGTAAGTATTCATTAATAACTTCTGTGTACTTTTCTTTCAAATCCTTGTCCTTTTCTAATCTTCTTTCTAATGCTTTAAATCTTTTTTCAGCTATTGCACGTGAGTTACCAGCTGTACAAGGAGGATCCTCGTCACGAAACGGTAACTTAACTATATATCTACCACTAGCATCTCTTGTAGTGGTTTTTGTATAGAACTCTTCACAGTTTGTTTCTTCCGGTGAGTATAACTTTTTTGTACTATTTTGTTCTTCTATTTCCCAAAACTTTTTCAAAATTTCATCATCTTCATTTTGAATATGTAAATGCATTGCTCTTATATTGTTTCATCTATTATTTTCAGATTCGATAGCTCCCGATAGTACCCAGCCGAAGGTAGTGTTCTGGGCCACTAGAGCCCCCGAAGAATTTTTCAGTATACCTTCCAGGATGATACTACCGTATACGTCAGCACCCAATAGAACATCTATTTTATTGGGAGTGTTGAACTCAGGATCTGCCAGTTTACTATCGCTTAAACTTAACCAGTCGAAGGAACTTGTACTAAGATCCTTCTCTGGTAAGTAGGCAGTAATATTTTTTAATACATATGCATTCAATCTTAGGCTCAATTCAGAATTTAACCGGGATTGAATCGTTAAATGTACCATGTATTTTATCATGGTTGAACTATGACCTAGACCTGAAACAGAGCCCTTAATTGGGATCTTCTTCAGTCTCAAAAGTTGAACTGTGGCCTCTGTAATGAAACAAGCCTGTGACCCTTGGTCAAGTAACGCACGCACCGTTAGGTAGTGACCCATTTTGGACTCGGCTTTTATTAGCGCTGTGGCTAATAAAACCTGTCTTAGTTTAGAAACCTCGCCTGAAGAAAAACATGAAACTATTGGATCAGTACTAATAGGCGCATTAGTACTTCCATGATCATGCTTCTTCAAGGTGGGTTGACTTTTATGCTCAGCCTCTCCTGAAGGATGAAGCAAAGAATGATGCCGCTTTTGACAGAGTCTACATGAAGTAGGCTTCTTACATTCATAGACTATGTGATTACTACCCAGACAATTAAAACAGATTTTATTTTTAGCTACAAAATCGCGTCTGTTTTCCAAAGTTTGTTTAGCAAACTTTTTACAAAAACAGAGCTTATGCGATTCTGTGCAAAACTCACAACTTAAATTTGGAGTCGACGCGATCAACGCTCGTGGTTTGTGCGCCGCTGTACTATTCGACTGATACCCAGGTGACCTTTTTGGTTCTACACACTCTAACGCACGAAAACGGTTCTCAATAAACGACTTAAATTGTTCAAAAGATGGCAATTCATTTTTAGAATTATTACTAGATATATTTAATTCCCATTGCTTTCGCGTTTCTGTATCTAATTTAAATGTAACAATATGTATAATAATAACATCCCAGGTGCTTACATCTATGTCTAAATTTTTGAGAGCATTTAAACAATCACAAGTAGTGTCCAGTAATTCTTTTAATAATGCAGCCGATTCCACATTCATACGTTTTTGACTAAACAATCTTTGCAGGATGCAATTACATAGATACTTCCTATTACTGTATCTTTGCAGCAACAGCTGCCAACATGGCTCATAATTTGCATCGGTGATGGGCGTTTGCCTAATCAACTGCTCCGCTTCACCAGTCAAGTGACCCTTTAAGTAGTGGAGTTTTTGGACATTGTCTAATGATTTATTTTTGTGAACTAAAGATTGGAATAAGTCTGAAAAGGTTGTCCACTCCGAATACTTACCCGAGAAGACTGGTATACTAATTTTGGGCAACTTGACTGGTGGATCGGAGGAGTTCGGTCTATGATTATCCTGATAGTTTTCCCTAAAGCCACCCAATGCTGCCCTCAATAAAGTTTTATATGTAATATAAACGTCTTCGGTGTTATCGTAAATATCTCTTATTTTTTTTCGATGGTGTCAAAATCAAAATTTTCGAATAATTTCGTGTTAATGTCGGAAAACTTCCCCCAATCCTTTTCCAAGAGCTCCAATCTCGCTTCGACGTATTCTCGAGTTACTCTCTCCTTGGGACTTTTTTTAAAATTGACCAAGCTTTTCCCGATTACATTTTGCAAATTCTTTAAAGAATTTAAAGAGCCTTCCATGGCCGCAATATTCTAAGTCCATGTAAACAATGCAAATTTTTCTTAGTGTTTTAAATTCAATTTGGGCATGGATTGCCCGTCACTTCACCTTATTTTCTTGGACTTAAGGTCCAATTTGATTAATTAAACTTCAAAGTACTCACTGTTTCACTTCACTCACTACTTGTTAGTTTTTCTCCCTCACACCTGTGCTCCGGATTCGGTTGTCTCCCTCTCGCTCGCTCCGCTGGCCGCTGACGTCACGGTTGTCTCCCTCTCGCTCGCTTCACTGCCGTCACGGTTGTTCTCCCTCTCGCTCGCTCCACTGCCACTGACGTCACGGTTGTTCTCCCTCTCGCTCGCTCCACTGGCCGCTGACGTCACGGATGTTCTCCCTCTCGCTCGCTCCACTGCCGTCACGGTTGTTCTCCCTCTCGCTCGCTCCACTGCCGCTGACGTCACGGTTGTTCTCCCTCTCGCTCGCTCCACTGGCCGCCCCGGCTGCCCTTGACTGGTCTTCTCCGCCTGGTGTTCTTGCTGTCTTCTTTTGCACTCGCGCGTACTTTCGACAGCGATCCACTGCCCCTTTCTAGTACGATTGACCGTATGATCCGGTTCGATTGGACCAATGATCGAGAAGGCACCCCTGTGGGACACCTTCACTGCACTCCCGATTCGCGGTATTAAAATGGTACTGTAGGGGTTCGTCTAAATGAAACCAGCCTTGTACTCTGATTGATCTTTAATACCACTCCTAAAACAATGTTGAACAAAATTATATATGGTCTCACAAAAAAACAACGATAGCGAGATTTAAGAACGCTTAAAACTAATTACCGCCACCTATTGATCCACGTAACGAACTAATTTAACTTTATACAATTTAAAATCTATGATCTGTCATGAACACAGGGAAATACCATTCAATAGCTTATTATAATATTTCACTTTTTATACAGTTGTATTGAAATAAGTTGTATTTATTTAATAGATTCCTGCCTGTAACAGAAGTTCGTTTATTGAATAGATTCCTGCTAAAGAATTTCAAAGCCTCAGTTTAGAAGTTAAATTATATTATTTACAGAACTTTACAAATATCATAATTAGAAAATTATGAGCTTAATTCATTTCTATTAAACGGTGATTCAATAAGCTTTTAATACTTGCGTCTAAATTGAGAAATTTTAATTTTGCCAACTTTAATGTTTGAGGAATAATTAATATTCAAATCCATCATCATTTAATGTATAACAGCTTTAAACATTCATAGCGCTGAAAGTTATTTAAATTGAATAAAGCAGTGAATTTGAAGAGTTTGTCTTACGTCAGGCCACGAGGGTCCGTTACTGAGGACCTCTTAGTGAGTTAGCATCAAAACCTCAAAGAGCCGTGTAAGGGCAAATTTTGTTTCACGTTATGTAGATCTTGCTTTTTATGTTTACCGTTTATAATCTCGTGAGATTTTAGCGCTAAAATTTTCATTGCTATAGGTGTAACTAGTAAAATATGCATACTACTGCATGTTCATAATTTTATCGATACAAATTATGAGAAATTTAGAATGTTCTCATTAATATTGCATTTGAATTCTATAAAACTATATATCAAATATAAATTATGTTATTCTTACAGATAACTTAATTTATTTCTATTTTACATTCATATTTTAAAAGATTTTATAACTTTTTTATTTTATAATTTCCTTCAAAACATCCCATTTATAAAAAGTTATCCGCACAAATTAAGCCCATTGTAGCAATGTCTCCATAAAACCGTTTACCTAATTTATCTCAGGTCATATTTCATATAAGGTAGGTCTGTAATTAGAATATTGTTCGCAGACCCTTACCCATATCTACCATCTATTCAAAAGGGCTCTAATATTTTCATTCATTACCTGTATATGTGTAATGATAACAGATAGCCCTTCTGCTGAATACACTGCTTATGAGCGAGGATATTAGGTATCCTCCATCTTTTATATGATATATCAGCGTTTTCAAATTCAATAAAAACATATCGTTCTACAGAAAATCTACCTCAATGGTCCCGACTCCTGGTCTTATACAAAAATTGGACAAGGCTGTAATTTTATATTCAAGAAACTTCAATAAAAATCTCATGACTACAGGCAGTTGAATATTAAAATCCTAATAGTTTTCTGACAATAACAGTTTAGAGGATAATAAATTTGAGAATTTAAAGCCTAAGTTAGGTATTAAAATTTTATTGGAAAAACAGCTGGTCTGAAATCAATTCAGAACGTTATACCCGTGCCAATTGCACTGCTCAAATCGGGCTATAATTCACTATTTGAACAAAGCCTAGTTCAAACAGTGATGATAAATACTAGGTTCTGACAAGCTGATAGTTTTCAGGATTTAGTCAAATATAGAATATCAAATGACGAGAAATTAATGTGATTTTTCGCTGTGCCTATTTTTCGAAGTTCATGTAGCATTATAATTGTTCAGTTATATCTTATTATATTAGATTTAATATTGATAAGGTCAAGGCTATACAGCTTTACAGCTATAACTAATGATGTTAGATAACACAAATCTGTCTAGCCCAAAGCCAAACACATTATGTATAAAGTATATTAATTAACCTAAACCTTAGTCATGTGGTAATATTAGTCTGACTATTAAGAAAAGTTCTTGATCTGACAGAATACAGTATCTAACGTTTTGTGGCTTGTATTTAATTTTAGACTTATAATAATAATAAATATTTATTATATTAATTAAGCTTAATTAGGTGTATAAGGAATTTTTCTATTCCGTTGTTTGTCACGTACAGATAACATAGTGCATTTCTTCTAAGCGTTCAAAAGCTCACAAAGAAATATCCATGATCATTAAGTGCTGACAGAAAACATGTCGCCATCGAGCCGACATCCCGAGAGCACTCTACTCGACACCGTTTCCACACTTAGGCGATTGACATCGCGAGGCATGTATTTCGCAATATTAAAATTGAGGTGCCTTGATCCTTTGCTTCGTGACTCTTCGGTATCCTGAATCAGGCTCTTAGGTTTACATATGGCTAGAAAATTAGTATGCACATTAGAAGAGATTGAGAGTTCTTGTTATCTTAACACAATGCAAATTTGTGATGAAAGCTTTGGGTAAGTGTAGCACATTTTACACGTTTTCACTGGTTGATTGTGATTTCCCTCGATTTCCTTGACATAACTTCATCAATTCACCTTCATTCACCTTATGATCTATCTCCGAAGTGTATCCTTTCGAACTATTTCTTTTTTTCAATTATATTGTGATGAAATATACTATCTCAGTACCTTTCTTTACATCTTGCCAGAATATTCAGAGCACATCTTCTTAACGCTAAAAGCTCTAATCACTTTGATCATTACACCACAACTGTTCATTAAATTGGTGCCTCATTCCTGCCTCATCTCATACAGACAATATTGACTGGAAAATGTTTACCTACAGCGTTTTAGTCGTCTCAAATTGACGTGTTTCCATATTTAGCTCTCGGATAAATAGAATATCCCCAGCTGTATTGAGGGCCAGCAATTAGTAACGTGAAATGCCTAAAGCCCTTCAGAGCGATTCATGCAATCTTCTCCCTAGAGAATTAATCAATGACGGAGCATCGTCGTGGGGTGCAATGTTCCTTTATACATTATTAATTAAGCGATAACAGATCCCAATGGGATTGTTTTAAAAGGTCGTTACGTAACGTATTGACTGATTAATTGAGAACTGTATTGAGATATTGAAGACCGGATTAGAGGCAAGACCAATCTAGTAGATTATAACAGAGTAGATTGTAGACTATCTTACGAAACCATGTTAAATAATTGTATATTTTCTGATTCTGTAGAACAATATTTTCGGAAATAGATTCGATCGATTTTATATCACAGTCAGACTGACTCAGCTGGCACACGCAACCAAAAGTATCTACAATACAGTCCAATTTATGTATTAACATTGTTCTCATGAATAAAATCACTACACAAATCAATGAATAACATCACGTAAAACTTATTCATTACCTTTATTTGATTCCTATTATTTTCACAGATAATTTAATATTAATAATTTAACATACAAAGTAGGCCTTTTTCTGTACATAGGTCCGGTTGCCGCAGCTAAGAAATTTTTATACTAAACTATTAATTTTTATCTTATTCAATAGCCATTGGATTTTACTGTACAATTTTATAGCATAATCAACGTTTTATGACACGCTTTTAAACTGTACTGGCGGGAAACAGTAAACAATGAATGTGACCTTATTTGCTCAAATCGACTTAATTTATCAGTTCAGCTAGTGCCTTTTGTTAATTTCAGTTCAAATCCAATGGGTCTTTTTATTGGTCTGAATATAGTTTTGTGAATATTCAATGTTTAAATTATATTATACAACATGTTTGTAAAACTAGGAAACTTTACTAAACTAGGGAATTACCTATTTTAATTTATTAGGTTAAGTACTTAACGGGTAAATGAATATAAAATTAATCCTCATGATTTATTACTGAATATATTATACTATTACTCTACATTACTGCCGTTTGTTCATTTGTTGGTTGTACCTTTCGAGCATTAAAAAGGGTAATCCAGTGCCTCCCAAAGGAACATACGTACATGCTTTTCGTGTATGCATTGTCCCTTTTAGACGACATTTGTGAGTTTTAGTCTCCACTGTTGTATCCCAGGATTTCCTAGTTGTAACCAAATAATAAGAAGCTAAATAAAGACGTAACAGTAGCATAATAAAACTGAATCGCCAAATGTGTTGCTAAGCTTAAAACTCGAGAACGGCTCGATCAATTCGGCAATTTTTTAACGTTTTCGTTAAGGCATAAGGTTCTTATGAAGAGAAAACGCAAAAAGGTGCAAAAGGACACATTAGTGTCCTAGTGTTGCTAGTCTTAAATACATTTCAGGATTTTAAAACAATTTCTCCCAACATAAGTTCGATAGCCCCGAATCAATCAATGACGTCAGACATATCGAAAGGAACATCATTAATTAGGCTTTAGATTTTATACATCCGTTTGGAACTTTGTTATTTAGTTCGCTTAACTACTGTATTATTAAACAGGGATACATTTTTCACATGAATAATGATATTTTGTTATTATAAGTTTTAACGCTAGTATCAAATCCTCTTCTACAGTTTATCTATATTATATTTTGTTTTGTATCGAGTATTTCACTGTAACAAATCACTTTGTTCTACTTTATTTTATTATGAATGTTTACCTACGGATATATGATAAATATTTCGAAAATACTTACCTACAGTTTGTACTCGATTCATTTAATTTATAATAATCATTATGAATTTGTTAATTTATTATTATAATTAGTAATCGTTAAATAATTAATCATAGCTTAAATTGAATTAATTTAAGCGAAATGCGATAGAACCATAGAGATCTAGAGAGATGCCAATCGCTTGCGCTGAGTACGAAACCTGGTGTCTCTATACAAATTTACGCACACAACAGTAAACAAAATAAAAACAATACTTCGCGTTGTGTGCGTGTCATCACACAAAAATTTGAGAGCGACTATTCGTTCGCACACTAGATTGTAAGTGACGTACTTATACACTTGTACACCACTACAGCCGCAAGATATGCGTTTATGATAGGGATTGCGAGTCGATAAAATGAGAAACGTTAAAATTAAAACAATATAATATAGGCAATACAGTAACTAGGTAGAAATGGACACCTTGATGGTAGCATTCATGGTGATGAAGTCCATAAAGCATTGCCTATTGACTTATTGAAAAGTAAAATAAGTATGAAATAAGTGACTTCTTTTTTTAATCCATGTATAATAATTACTATAAAATTATTGCTCGAGTACCTATCAAATAATAATAATACAATCAGATATTAAGTTAATAGTAATACATTATGATATAAAAATAAGGTAGTAAGGTAGTAAAAATCCGAATCTTATCGACATGGACACACTCGATTCGCATCCTTAACTTACGACCGCAAGCAGCGGCCGTACTACACGATTGTTAGCTTTAGTATGTTCATTATACACTGCGGTATTCGAACTCCGCGTTTGAATAGAGTCACGTACAGAAGAAGCATTGTAAACTATTTACATAAATTATTGTGACTGTCGTTCTGTCACATAATATAAAAGATAAGAAACCAAGAAATCACTCTACGTTATATTGTTTTTGAAATTTTAGTAAGAAAATCGTATAATTTTAAGTACTTACCGATGGTATGTGATTCCATTTGACTTAAAGATGCTGTAGGCGTAGTTTCGACACATTAGTCGACATCGATCTCGACCGAAATCGGTCGGTAACTAACGATTTTCAGTATCTATAGTATGGACCTAAAAAATTTAGTGTTGTTTTTCCAAGAAATTTACCTTGATATTATGGAATATATTTCATCATTCGTTACATAAATTTTTCGCATTATTACAAATACAATTGCATATGAAAAAAGCACATGTTATGCACAAAAAACATGGCAGTTAATTTAATTTTAATCAAATTCGATATTTTTTTTTATATCAATCGTTTAATTAATGGGCTACTAATTAATGTTCTATTTATTACATATTCATGGAATCCAAAATTCCATGTATGGCAATCTCTTTATTTACTTTTTTGACATTTGACATCAATCAATCAAAATAATATTTCTATCAAAATAAATATAAATTTTGTGTTTTCAAGAGGATAATTTTTAATTATATTCTTAAAAATCCTATAAATCTATTGGATAACAAATATCCTAAGAAAATATCAATCTGCTTTATGTTTTTATATAGTTAAAGCTATTAGTTTTAGTTTAGTAATATTTTGTTATTTGTGAAGTGCAATAAAATTCTAATCAAAAGACTCTAAAAGATCTACAAGATAATTCTGCTAAATTCGAAGCCTTTCGAGAAATCAAACTCAAACTCAAACTCAAACATTTATTTATTCAATTAGACTTCTTCTAGAAGCACTTTTGAAACGTCATTAGGTACATATTTTTAACATTTACCACCGATTCGGAAAGCAGTATCTACGGAGAAGAATCGGCAAGAAACTCCATAGTTGCTCTTTTAATCATATCAGTTTTACAATTTTACAAATTACATATGTAACATCATAATAATTATATTAACATAATATACCAAAGAACTGTCCTGTGGTTTTTACGCGACAACCCTCCATGGGTTTTTATCGTCCATATATTCCTTAATACTGTAATAGGCTCTCTGAACTAGTACATTTTTTATATAAGTTTTAAATTTAGAACTACTAAACTCTTTAATATTATTAGTAGGGGAGCCCAGGATGCTAAATGTGGATTTACTCGAGCGTCACGGGAACCTATTAGAATTGGTAGATTAGACCATAGCGAGAAAAAAAGGTCCTATAATGTTTTCACTTTTAGCGGTGGGGAAGGGTTTTTTGATTTTTTTTAATTTAAAAAAGAAAACAATTGGCTTGGAAATACTCAAGCGCGTTAGATATTGATATTTTGCATGCTCCAGGACGTCACTGAAAAAAAGTATAAGTTAATCTGACGATTTAAGTGGCGATTTAATCGCTATGAAGAAAGGGTAAAAAATTAAAGTAATATTATACGAGCGCGTCAGATTAATATATGGGGGGGTTAATTACAATATAAGAAGTCCCCATTTCGCTAATCTGACGATTCGAGCTCAACCTTAGGGAATTATGGATTATTCAAATTTTCCAGCGGGGCCCCTGAGCGCACCCACCAACCATAACTGCTCATATTGACTAGAGGTACTAATGAATAGCTAAGGTACCGTCCCTTATAGTAATCTGACGCGCTCGAGTAAATCCCAAAATCCCCTCTTGGGCTCCCCTACTATATGAGGAATTCTGTTGTAAAAGCGTATACCTTGACCCATAAATGAATTTTTAACTTTAGCTAGCCGGAAAAATGGCATTTCAATTTTATTTCTGTTTCTTGTGTCATAACAATGTCTATCTCCGACTTTTGTGTGTAAGTAAGCGTTATTGTGTACATATAAAATATTATTAAATATATACTGCGACGGTACAGTAAGGATACCAGTATTCTTAAAGAGATCTCTTAGTGAGTCTCGAGCACGCAAATTATATATAGAGCGTATGGCTCTTTTCTGTAATATAAATATAGTTTCTATATCTGCAGCCCTGCCCCATAGCAGAATTCCATAGGACATTATGCTATGAAAGTAGCTAAAGTAAACCAATCTAGCCGTTTCTTCATCGGTGAATCTTTAAGACATCATAGAAACGGACGGAAGTTTTAGGACGGAACGGATAATTTGTATAACTTGTATTTTTAGGTTGTATTATTATATTATATTATGTGCATCATTGTATATTTTATTACAGTTAATAAGCAAAGGATGAATATATGCAATTGATTTAGCGGTTCACGGGTAATTGTTTATGTTACAAATATAAATATTTATCTATAAATTTTATATTTTACAGATGAACAAGTTACTAGAATTATGTTGGTGAGAGATGATGGTTTTGAGCCAAATTTTCAACTACGCTATTATAAACTGTTAAATTAAATTTTTCTAATAAATTTTTTTCACAATTGGATCGTTTTTATTTTATTTGTATTCATCTGTATAATTTTATTATCCTAGAAGTTCAGAAAGAAATTAATCGAATATGAATGCAATAATTTAGGCTGAATAAATGCAGACAGCAGTACACTATTTTAATATTTATTTAATATAATATAAGAGGCTTCTTAACATTTTCAATAAAATTTTGAAACCATCTTAAAAATAAAACATTAATTGTTTATTTTATTTTAATTGCAATAACATTAAATAAGAGAAAACACTATTGCGTTAAATCGTGTAGCATCGGAAGTGTGAAATATCTTTTTTATTATAAAATTTTAATAATCTATAATTTTTTCGACATTATCAACCGTATCTACAAACCCACACAAACCGTAAGGCCCTTCTCCCATTACGATACTTCTAGAATACGATACCTACTCGAGTAGAATACTAGTTAGATATTTGTTCGCTGCCCGATGTTCGCATATTCAGCGACTGAATAATGACTAAATTCATCATTATTGTGCCTCGTTTTTGTAGACGGACGCTATGTCGAGCAATTCCAGTGACGACGTAAAAGTAGGAAGTAGGTACTGGATTCATCCATATATTGAAAGAAACATAAATTGTAGAGTTTTTATAGCCGCACGAGAACTACAACATATGATAAGAATTTTTAATCTTTCTTCCGAAGAGATACGCGCGAAACGCGACGCAAAAGCGACCAACTATACTAGTCGCGGACGTGTAGGATACCGGTATGGTAGCGTAATGGGAGAAGGGCCTTCGAAATCTTGTCGAGATCAAACGTCGGTATCATAACGATTGACAATGTCAAATAATAATTTGTTTTGACAATATTCGAATGTGTTGCAAAGAAATGATTTTCCAAATCCATGAAATCTATATTTTATTTATTTTTCATATATCTACGGAATTGAAATAATGATGTTATTAATTTAGATAAAAATGCATTGCTGCAAGGCTATTATTATATAAATATTTTGACGCATAACGGAAAGTTTTGTGAAGTATAAAAATTATAAACAAATATGTATCCATTGTATACTTCCATCAAATTGGGGAGAGGTATTAAGCGACATCATTTTCATTGCTGAAGACGGGACTATAAATTAGTAATCGGTAATTACCGACTAATTTGTACAGACTAGGGCCCCTGGTTTCACTTCGGTTTTTACAAACTTTAACGGAACAACACGGCATTGTCAAATAATACCCGGCCGACGGTCGATGGTCAACTGAATGCAACAAACAGCATGTGTTCTTTTTTTGGGCATATTGCTGGGACACCGGCCCCGCCCCCTAACCATATCTCCCTTTAGTTTCTGTGATCTGTGGATAGAACAATAACAAGTAATTATTGAAAATTTTAACCAAGGTTTGTTTATAATTTGTTGAATAAACTTGTTATTAACAATCTCATCCTATTGGAAAGATGAATATTGTTTAATAATTGTTTACGAAATTGAAACATTAATTATTACGTACTCAGTTATTATGGCAACGAAAGCTTTATATAAATGAGTCAAGTTAACAGAATCCCTCGAAGCAAGGGCTATTAACACCTTTTTATCGTTCATTGTTTACTTTGAAATCGAGATAAATCGCGTCCTAAATTAATGGGCCTGTATCTGGCCGCAACAGGGCTGATAAATGTGCCAAATTTGTACGCACTATTCTGCCTGTCTTACGAGATATTCCTAGTGTTGTTTATATGGCTTTTATGTGGAAGAATATATAAATGATAAATGAGATAATAAGAAACTGGAGAAATAGAACAAATTTTCTAAATTAGGTAGGTATCTACGCACAAGTTTTTTCGTTATTCCTACCAAAGAATTTCTTTGAAGGATTCCTTATTGTCAAGAACTGGACATGCATCCATTTGTAATTAGTTTGTTGACCATTTAATCTCATATAATTATCGCGTTAGTAACTTGTCTCTATTTCATCTACAACTACTTCTTTGCAGTTAGGTATTGTTATTCGCCAAAACAGCAAGACATAAATAATATACTCTTTTATTTCAGATCAAACGTAAGCCTTACACAAAAAAGCAACAATTTCAAACTAAAAAACAGCAAGACATACAAACAAAAAAACAATTCTCGTTGTAAAAGAAAGTAAGAAAGTTTAAATACGCAACAAAAGGATTTCAACTTAACGCTGAGTTCGTTCCATCCACAACTTTTGTGAATATTTGATGGTGCAAAGTGGAGTTTCACTTTAGATGTTGTGTCGTATTTACTAAAGAAAAAATAAATTGTAAATGGATTTAATGGGAATTTTAAAACACTAAAATACATTAAATGGATAATTTGGAAATGGAAAAAAAATTGTGGGATGTATTTAAAATATTTGCACATCCTCATCGAACATAAAACTATTAAAAACAATAAAACAACACAGGCTTTATATTTTCAGTCTCTTTGTCTATGAAACAGTTTCTTATTATTACCTATTAAAAAAATAAAATAATAAACCTTACCCTTTGATTATATACTCCCTAGATAGAGTATCGGCGCGTCAAAAGCGTCGATAAAAATATCAGCTAACTGTTAGCCTCTAAAGCGCTCACCACTCCTCAGTGTCAATTGTAACGTCAAGAGATACGCACGCACGGCTCATTTTTTGCGTTAGATTATTTCGGTGAAAATGACAAGCTGCGCGATTAAAATCTGCAGAAATTACAAAGGACGTTTACGAACAACTAACAAAATCTCCTACCATCGGTAAGTAACTCAAAACTGATAGTAATTTACGGAAACAAAAATAACAAATTCATAATTATTTTCACAAAATCAACGCGTCGTTTTTTAGTGTTGCCAGTCTTGGATTGCGAATTTCCCCATAGAGTTAGTTGTCTTAAAAGCTGATGTATGTTCATTTTTACCCGACTGCACCTGAAGGAGGAAATACATCAGGGAAGGTGTGTGTATGTATGTATGAATGTATGTGGGTGTGTTTTAAAAACTGTTTGGCTGAGCCTACAGCCTTAATGGATGGACCGATTGTTTTTGTTTTGCAAGCTTCCGCGCAGTCGGATGTTTTTTTAAAGTGAAACTTTTATTACATCGTCTCAAACTTTTTGGTCTGTGTAGCGCATGTCGCGTGTATCGCGGCTGCCGAGTAGATATACCTACTCGGCAGCCGACCGTCACGCGACATGCGCTACACAAAGCAGTGTTCGGAACCGTTCGAACAGTTTCACTTTTACCGTGGTTTCATAAAACCACACAACATTTTTTTTATTTTTTAGTCTTAAATATTTTAATATTTATTTTTGAAGTAAAACTTCTTTAGGCGCGGTTGAGAGTAAATGAGATTATTTTTCGGATGGAAATAACGCTCTATAGTCTGTTGACACAATTTCCGGTACTTAAAATCAGAAAAAAAATCTAAACGTCTCAAAGGTCGGTATACCTGTTTAAGAATATCTATGGACGCAGTATAATTTTTTTTTAATTGTACCGATTTCGTACAAAATCGATATCTCAGGATCCTTAGGATCACAAAACAGGAAACTGTTACCAAAATTTAAAAAAGTCAACGCCATTTTGATTTTTTTTGTTATTGTACCGATTTCGTTCCAAATCGATATCTGAGGATCTCTAGGATCGCAAAACAGGAAACTGTTACAAAAATTTGAAAAAGTCAACGCCATTTTGAAATTTTCTGTTATTGTACCGATTTCGTTCAAAATCGATATCTGAGGCTCCCTGGGATCGCAAAACAGGAAACTGGTACCAAAATTTTAAAAAGTCAGCGCCATTTTGAAATTCTTTGTTATTGTACCGATCTCGTTCAAAATCGATATCTGAGGATCCTTAGGATCACAAAACAGGAAACTGTTACCAAAATTGAAAAAAAGTCAACGCCATTTTGAATTTTTTTGTTATTGTACCGATTTCGTTCCAAATCGATATCTGAGGATCTCTAGGATTGCAAAACAGGAAACTGTTACAAAAATTTGAAAAAGTCAACGCCATTTTGAAATTTTCTGTTATTGTACCGATTTCGTTCAAAATCGATATCTGAGGATCCTTAGGTTCACAAAATCGATTCGATTTTGCGATCCTAGGGATCCTTAGATATTGATTTTGAACGAAATCGGTACAATAACAGAAAATTTCAAAATGGCGTTGACTTTTTCAAATTTTTGTAACAGTTTCCTGTTTTGCAATCCTAGAGATCCTCAGATATCGATTTGGAACGAAATCGGTACAATAACAAAAAAATTCAAAATGGCGTTGACTTTTTTAAATTTTGGTAACAGTTTCCTGTTTTGTGAACCTAAGGATCCTCAGATATCGATATTGAACGAAATCGGTACAATAACAAAAAAAATCATAATGGCGTTAACTTTTTTAAATTTTGGTAACAGTTTCCTGTTTTGTGATCCTAAGGATCCTCAGATATCGATTTTGAACGAAATCGGTCAATTAACAAAGAATTTCAAAATGGCGCCGAATTTGGGTTAAATTTAAAAATGATGCAGGCGAAGCTGCCGGCAAACCTGTAGTATTTTTATAAGTCGACACTATATTATTACATTAATTAATAAAACATATTTTGTAAATGCTAATTGATTTTTATTTGATTGTATTTTCTATTCTATAAAAATCATATTCTAACTCAAGAGACAACTAAACACAATTGAAAGTACAATATTAAACTATTATTTATGATTTTATTAACATGACATAATTTTACAGGTTTTGCCCCATTTTATCGGGATAGATTCATTAGCTGGTAACTCCCTGATACAAATGACGCTGGTGTTAGACATAGCAATCGCTAAGCGTGTGTGCGTGCCTCACTCACACACGCTTGTAAATACTGGCCAGTTTTTGTTGCATCGGTCATTGCGTGAGGCGTTATCTAGGGAGTATATAATCAAAGACCTTACCATATTATGTCACATCGCGTCACATTTTTTACTTTCACTTCTTTATAAAGTAATAAACAATTGAAAGTCCTTCAAAGGAAACTAAGGAAAAAGTAATTTGCAGTAAATATCCTTTACAAGTCACGTTTGCACGGTTGATTTGAGTCGTAGAGAACGATCGAATGGTCCGAGAGACTGTTTGAATTTTATAGCACTTTACTAAGTCTATAAGATTATTTTTATTCCCTTTTATAGTGAACAAACTGTATTAAAGGATGTATAATTTTCAATTCGAAAGCTATATTTTTTGTTGTACTTGACAATAATAAGCTCACCTGATAAATAAACCTTTTACTATCAAACTTTCACAGCATACAGCGTAAAATCAATATAATTCAATAGGTACTAAAATCCGATGTGATTTCCTTGCACCGCACTCCTAGTTCATTTCATTACATGCTGAATGTACCTGTCCGAAATCGAAGCAGTAATAAAGATCGCGATTACATCTTTCGATTTAGAAAAGGTCCACTAATACTTGAGACTATTTCAAACAATGTTTCACCAAATGGAATTCGAAACGTATGGAATTTGGTACGCATTCAATTGAAATTTTATTATTCGGGATCAAAGGGGTAGGTACCCCATGTCTTACAATTACCTTTTATCGTGTGCACGTGTTATGTAGTACTTAAGAGCTTGCGTAATTTTGTCGACGAATACTTAAAATCACTTTCTAAACTGTCAGCGCGTAGGCTGTGGCGTAGATATTTTTATTTATTGGTGAAACTTTAATCAACGTATTTATATAATCAATCTCAATAATAAATAATGATCTTACAATATGAGAAATTTATCAAAATTAAATTAAATAATTGAATATTAGTTGGTAATCTTCTAACGAATTTAATTGGATTATAATTAAACTTGGTTTAGTTATAAAAAAAAAACGTTTCCAGACTGTAAAAAGTCGAATTTGATTTAAAAATATCTTAACTACCATGAGCTTATTAAATTCGTGTATAATGACTTGCCAAAAATAACAAGACAATTTTCGTATGCGTTTCATAAATATTGTTAAAACATTCAATTGAAATACATGATTGATTGGTTGGGATATTAATAGATTTGCTGAGTAATGCTTGTGTCGTGTAGGCGTCGTTAAGGTTTCCTCAAACTATAAGGGATGTACATTAACAAAGTTTCTTTAGATATGCGTTCTAGCAAACTTTAACACAACACAAGACATACCATTACTAGAAGTAAGAAGTAAGTAACATGTCGTGAGAAATTGGAAATCATTAGATTATGTCCAGGTTAATGGTCCTGTGTTTATAATTTATTGTTATTGTGTAAAATTGCTATATTAAAAAATAATTCTTATATGCCTATAGTTTAATTATATGTATGTTTCTATCAACACCATTTAGATGTACCTGTAGGTAATTCATTCATAATGGTCTTTATTTATCAGATGTTATTAAAATGTTAATATCTTCTAATGGAACTAATGCTTCCAAAAATAATCTTTGATTTGAGCATTATATTCCATTAGAAGATGATAATTATATATCCAATATAAAATACCATAATACATTATAATGGAAATCTCATGTTCAATAAAACGTATCAGACTATTCATTCTACTTATGAAAAATCCATTACGTAACGCATCAAACGCTCTCAAATATCATCGTAAAATATAAGTTGTATAGTATTATATTATCTGCGATACAAGCTTGTTAGGAGGATGACTTCATACTATTTATTTTTATGTAGAAATATGTTAATTTGATATCCGATATTAAATTATCTACTTATAAAGAATCGTTACGTTTATAGTGCAACAAGCATTCAAAGTCTGAACACTAGGTACACTACCACTTTCAATAGATATAACAACCAATGTTATAAAACCGAATCAATAAAAGTCATCAATATTATTAAAATATAAACAAAACTATTTTTCAGGTTTAGATTTTGGTTAGTCCAAACAAATACCCTTATAAAAAGATCCAGACATATCACAGCCGAAAACTTAACCGTCAAAATTTCCTGAAATACAAAAGACCTGTAATATTTTCTCCTTACGCTCAGCTTGTATAGTTGTGTACTGAACTTTTTGCAAACAAAACAAATTGAACAAAGCCGAATCCGCGTTGTCCAGTGATAGCGCTATTGTGTATTCGGAATTTGTATGAAGCTTTGTGTAGCGCCCGCATGTTACGATTTGTTATATTAAATGTTAACTCTTTTTACTTTTTGCTATAAGAAAAATGTTTGAGACTTTAAAGCGCATCACACACGGTGAAGATACTATAATATTTTATGTTAAGATTCTCTAATTTAAAATATTACAGTATCTTAAGGTATCACACGATTAAGATACGCTAGCGATACTGTTCGAGAAGGCACCCTTGTGGGACACCTTCACTGCACTCCCGATTCGCGGTATTCAAATGGTACTGTAGGGGTTCGTCTAAATGAAACCAGCCTTGTACTCAGATTGATCTTTATTACCACTCAAAAATGTTGAACTGAAATTAATATTATGGTCTTACAAAAAAAATAACTATAGCGAGATTTAAAAACGCTTAAAATAAATTACCGCCACCTATGATTAACTTAACGAACTAATTTAACTTTATACAATCTAATGATCTGTCATGAACATACCGCCCACCAAGGACATTTATTGAGGAAATGTCCTTACAAACAAAATCCACCCACCTTGAGGGAACATCTTTAAATATAATTATACAAACTGAAACTTACATTGTATATGAACTTAAATTAATCTTCTTACATTTTACTCGCAAACATTTTATCTACGCAACAATATCACTTTCTATAACATAACTCAACTTATACAAATACACTTTAAACATCTTCAAAAATACAATATAATATAACAATTATTCTTTCCTTAATAAAATACACAATTTGTTAACAGGTCTTTTAATAATACTTTTTTTAACTAAGATACTGACAACTCTAGTAACTTTATCGTGACCTGGATGTTTGTCTATGATTTTACCCATGATCCACCGCATCGGCGGAAGATCATCTTCCTTTATGAGGACAATATCTCCTATATTAGGCTCGCTGGTTTTGGACTTCCATTTATACCTTATCATTACATTCGACAGATATTCCTTTGACCAGCGATCCCAAAACGACTGAAACATTCTTTGAATAAGTTGCCATCTACTCAACGAACTCACGTTAGAATCTAAGTAATTATATACATCGGGTATACCTAACAAAGGTCCACCGATTAAAAAATGACCCGGCGTTAGAGGTGCAGGCTCGTTAGGGTCTGATGTATCGACTGTAATTGGCCTAGAATTTAAGCAAGCTTCTACCTGAGCAAGAAGAGTACTCATCTCCTCGTAAGTGAGGGTGGTTTCTCCTATCACTCGCTTGAGGTGAAACTTCGTGGATTTCACTCCCGCTTCCCAAAGTCCGCCGAAGTTAGGGCTGTGCGGAGGAATGAAATGCCACTCAGTACCATTCGCTTCCAACTGTTCACCCACCGATGAAAGAGCTGACTGGAGCTCACGGGATGCTCCTACAAAAGTAGTCCCGTTGTCGCTCCAAAGCTTGGCACAGTGACCTCGTCTGGAAACGAAACGTCGAAAAGCAGCCAGAAATGCTGGTGTGCTCATGTCACTTACGACCTCTAAGTGAATGGCACGAGTTGCCATACACACGAATAAACATATGTAGCCCTTGTATGAGTGGTGTCCTCGGCCTTTGGTTGTCCTTATGTTTATTGGACCAGCATAATCCACACCGCTATGCAAAAATGGTCTAGCTGGTGTACAACGAACTGTTGGAAGTGAACCCATTAATGGAGACTGAGTGCTAGCTCTTAATCGAATACACTTAACGCAACTCCTAACGTGTTGTTTAACTAAAGTTCTAACCCCTATAATCCAATAGGCTGTTCTCAAATAATTAATCATCAATTGGGGCCCTCCGTGCAACGTCTTTATGTGAGCGTTTGCTATAATTAGGTGAGTTAAATGGCTACTTTTAGGCAAAATAATTGGATGTTTGGTTTCATTACTTAGTTGTGACATTTCAATTCTGCCACGTATTCTGATTATACCCTTATCGTCAAGGTAAGGACATAGTGCTTTTAATGTATTCTTATTTAGTATGTCACCCTTGTTCCTTAACTGTAAATATTCTTCTTTAAATATATCCCTTTGAGTAATCTTTATGCAACATTCTAATGCCTCCTCCAATTCAAAACTTTGTAAATATTTCTCTTTATTTGTTCTTCTGCGATATCCCCTTAAAAATCTTCGACAATAGGCAATAACCCGTATTAATCTTTGTAAAGATGAAAATCTTTCTAACATTGTAATCTCTCTTTCTTCTTTTACAGCAACAGTAAATGTCTTGACACATTGTTCTAAATCTGTGCTCATTTCCTTTGGCCTATTGTACTCAATACATTTCTGCTTGAGAAACGACGGTCCTGAAAACCATATCTGATTATCCATAAGCAAATTTGGTAATACGCCTCTTGAGGCACAATCTGCTGGATTGTCCTTAGATAAAACATGATACCATTGAGTGGGTTTCATGATGGTTAAAATGTCCTATTTGCTATGAACGGTTTCCATCTGCTTGGATGGCTATTCAACCATGCCAATACAACTGTGGAATCAGTCCAAGCCGTTATATTGTTCTTAGAAATGTTAAGTACATTTGCTGCTTCTGCAAGCAGCCTAGATACCAGAAGCGCACCGCACAATTCCAAACGAGGAATGCTAATCTGTTTGACGGGTGCTACTCGCGTTCTGGCAACCAGCAACGAAACCGTTACTCCACCTTCGGCATCGATTATGCGAAGGTAGATTACCGCCGCAAAAGCACTTTTAGATGCATCGCTGAAACCATGAAGCTCCAGTCGATCGTTCAACTTTGTTCCCAGCCATCGAGGAATCCGAATTCTGGTAAGTTGGGACAACTGACTACGGTAAGCATTCCATTCCTCCATCATTTCTGCATTCACCTTATCGTCCCATCCTACTCCTGCTACCCACAACTTTTGTATAAAAACCTTGGCAATGACCACACTAGGAGCTAACCAGCCTAGTGGATCGAACAAACGAGCTATTTCCGAAATAATTGACCTTTTAGTTTCAGGTGCAGTCGTCGACATCGAGATATTCACCGAGTACTGGAAGTTATCTTCGCTGCGGTTCCAGGTAAGTCCTAAGATTTTTATTGTACTATCAAGCTTAATATTAAAATTTTCCTTTTCTTCATTATTTATGATTCCCGTATGTAAGGTTTGTTCTATATTTTCATTCCCTTCAATTGACCTGATCCTTTCCAATATTTCCTTATTATTACTATTCCATTTTTGTAACACGAATCCACCCTTTCGTAATAATTCTTTCATTTCCTTGTAAATTCTAATTCCTTCTTCAACACTTTCTGACCCTGTCATTAAATCATCCATATAAAAACAATTAAGAATTTTATCTGAGGCGACGGGGTAGTTTGCTCCCTCGTCATAAGCAACTTGATGTAGTGTTCTAACTGCTTGATATGGTGCAGATGCTGTTCCAAAGGTAACCGTTATAAGTTCATAATCTTCAATATTCTTATCAGGACTCTCGCGCCAAAGGATCCGCTGAAACATCGCATCATCTTCTGATATAAGGACTTGACGGTACATCTTAATAATGTCCGCGACTAATCCAATAGGATGTAATCTCCATCTTAAAATTGTGTGTCTGAGGTCTGCTTGTAACGTGGGTCCGATCATTAACGTATCATTCAAAGATATTCCATTGCTATTTTTTTCAGATGCGTTGAAAACCACACGTACCTTGGTTGTACTTTTGTCGTTTCTTACGACCGCGTGGTGAGGTAAGTATACTGCTTCATTCTTTTTATTATCGTTGTCCTTAACCTGCCTCATGTGTCCTAACCGTAAGTATTCATTAATAACTTCTGTGTATTTTTCTTTCAAATCCTTGTCCTTTTCTAATCTTCTTTCTAATGCTTTAAATCTTTTTTCAGCTATTGCACGTGAGTTACCAGCTGTACAAGGAGGATCCTCGTCACGAAACGGTAACTTAACTATATATCTACCACTAGCATCTCTTGTAGTGGTTTTTGTATAGAACTCTTCACAGTTTGTTTCTTCCGGTGAGTATAACTTTTTTGTACTATTTTGTTCTTCTATTTCCCAAAACTTTTTCAAAATTTCATCATCTTCATTTTGAATATGTAAATGCATTGCTCTAATATTGTTTGATCTATTATTTTCAGATTCGATAGCTCCAGATAGTACCCAGCCGAAGGTAGTGTTCTGGGCCACTAGAGCCCCCGAAGAATTTTTCAGTATACCTTCCAGGATGATACTACCGTATACGTCAGCACCCAATAGAACATCTATTTTATTGGGAGTGTTGAACTCAGGATCTGCCAGTTTACTATCGCTTAAACTTAACCAGTCGAAGGAACTTGTACTAAGATCCTTCTCTGGTAAGTAGGCAGTAATATTTTTTAATACATATGCATTCAATCTTAGGCTAAATTCAGAATTTAACCGGGATTGAATCGTTAAATGTACCATGTATTTTATCATGGTTGAACTATGACCTAGACCTGAAACAGAGCCCTTAATTGGGATCTTCTTCAGTCTCAAAAGTTGAACTGTGGCCTCTGTAATGAAACAAGCCTGTGACCCTTGGTCAAGTAACGCACGCACCGTTAGGTAGTGACCCATTTTGGACTCAGCTTTTATTAGCGCTGTGGCTAATAAAACCTGTCTTGGTTTAGAAACCTCGCCTGAAGAAAAACATGAAACTATTGGATCAGTACTAATAGGCGCATTAGTACTTCCATGATCATGCTTCTTCAAGGTGGGTTGACCTTTATGCTCAGCCTCTCCTGAAGGATGAAGCAAAGAATGATGCCGCTTTTGACAGAGTCTACATGAAGTAGGCTTCTTACATTCATAGACTATGTGATTACTACCCAGACAATTAAAACAGATTTTATTTTTAGCTACAAAATCGCGTCTGTTTTCCAAAGTTTGTTTAGCAAACTTTTTACAAAAACAGAGCTTATGCGATTCTGTGCAAAACTCACAACTTAAATTTGGAGTCGACGCGATCAACGCTCGTGGTTTGTGCGCCGCTGTACTATTCGACTGATACCCAGGTGACCTTTTTGGTTCTACACACTCTAACGCACGAAAACGGTTCTCAATAAACGACTTAAATTGTTCAAAAGATGGCAATTCATTTTTAGAATTATTACTAGATATATTTAATTCCCATTGCTTTCGCGTTTCTGTATCTAATTTAAATGTAACAATATGTATAATAATAACATCCCAGGTGCTTACATCTATGTCTAAATTTTTGAGAGCATTTAAACAATCACAAGTAGTGTCTAGTAATTCTTTTAATAATGCAGCCGATTCCACATTCATACGTTTTTGACTAAACAATCTTTGCAGGATGCAATTACATAGATACTTCCTATTACTGTATCTTTGCAGCAACAGCTGCCAACATGGCTCATAATTTGCATCGGTGATGGGCGTTTGCCTAATCAACTGCTCCGCTTCGCCAGTCAAGTGACCCTTTAAGTAGTGGAGTTTTTGGACATTGTCTAATGATTTATTTTTGTGAACTAAAGATTGGAATAAGTCTGAAAAGGTTGTCCACTCCGAATACTTACCCGAGAAGACTGGTATACTAATTTTGGGCAACTTGACTGGTGGATCGGAGGAGTTCGGTCTATGATTATCCTGATAGTTTTCCCTAAAGCCACCCAATGCTGCCCTCAATAAAGTTTTATATGTAATATAAACGTCTTCGGTGTTATCGTAAATATCTCTTATTTTTTGTTCGATGGTGTCAAAATCAAAATTTTCGAATAATTTCGTGTTAATGTCGGAAAACTTCCCCCAATCCTTTTCCAAGAGCTCCAATCTCGCTTCGACGTATTCTCGAGTTACTCTCTCCTTGGGACTTTTTTTAAAATTGACTAAGCTTTTCCCGATTATATTTTGCAAATTTTTTAAAGAATTTAAAGAGCCTTCCATGGCCGAATTCCAATTTGATTAATTATTAAACTTCAACTTCACTCACTGCTTGTTAGTTCTTCTCCCTCACACCTGTGCTCCGGATTCGGTTGTCTCCCTTTCACCTCGCTCCACTGCCGCTGACGTCACGGATGTTCTCCCTCTCGCTCGCTCCACTGCCGCTGACGTCACGGATGTTCTCCCTCTCGCTCGCTCCACTGCCGCTGACGTCACGGATGTTCTCCCTCTCGCTCGCTCCACTGCCGTCACGGTTGTTCTCCCTCTCGCTCGCTCCACTGCCGCTGACGTCACGGATGTTCTCCCTCTCGCTCGCTCCACTGCCGTCACGGTTGTTCTCCCTCTCGCTCGCTCCACTGCCGCTAACGTCACGGATGTTCTCCCTCTCGCTCGCTCCGCTGGCCGCCCCGGCTGCCCTTGACTGGTCTTCTCCGCCTGGTGTTCTTGCTGTCTTCTTTTGCACTCGCGCGTACTTTCGACAGCGATCCACTGCCCCTTTCTAGTACGATTGACCGTATGATCCGGTTCGATTGGACCAATGATCGAGAAGGCACCCTTGTGGGACACCTTCACTGCACTCCCGATTCGCGGTATTCAAATGGTACTGTAGGGGTTCGTCTAAATGAAACCAGCCTTGTACTCAGATTGATCTTTATTACCACTCAAAAATGTTGAACTGAAATTAATATTATGGTCTTACAAAAAAAATAACTATAGCGAGATTTAAAAACGCTTAAAATAAATTACCGCCACCTATGATTAACTTAACGAACTAATTTAACTTTATACAATCTAATGATCTGTCATGAACAGATACTAAAGCTAAGCAATGACAAAAAGAATTAAGTCTTACAATCGTCCGCCCCATGTTTGCAATCTGCGATATTTTTTTCTAGGTAGAATTGTATACAAACAAACAGAATATAATGATCCCATACTGTAAAAAAAATATTTTACGTATTGTACAGTCGTATTTTTGAAGCGTGACGAATAAATTAGTTTTTCAAGTATGGCAGCACTTTTTCTTTTTTTACCGCCTACATCTTTTTTATGGGCTATCGGTAAATTCTAAAATTTTTGTGTTACAAATCGTTTGACTTCCGCTATTTATCCGACGAGTGCCTGCTTGACTTAATTCTTTTTGTCATTGCGTACTAAGACCCCTGTAGAACCGCCATTCTGTTACAAATGACCCGAAATTTTGTGTCAGTATCTCCCGGCCTATAGATGGCTTATCGCTTGGTATCTTTTTTTTTTTTTATGTTATGGGGAGGCAAACGAGCGGACGCACTGCCTGGTGGTAAGCAGGTTGCGTCGCCCATAGACCATAACAGAGGTTATGGTTGTTGCCTACCAAGATTAAGGTATTTGGAAGGAATTAGGGAGAAAGGGGCGAGGATGGGAGGGATTAAGGATAGGGAAGGAGAGGATGGGTAGGGGATGGGAAGGGATGTGGGCCTCCGGACCCCTCACTCACCGTACGGAACGCGACAGTAAACTGTCACTATGGCGCCGATATTCTGTGAGGGTGTGGTACCTTCCCCGGTGCGAGCGTGGCCCAGTTCGTGCCGAAGCATGCTCGACTCCCACTTAAAAAATATCTTAAGATATTGAAGGTAAAATATATATTATCTTCGTCGTGTGTTATGGCTCATAGGATTTGTATGGCGAGCGATAATCGGAAATATGCTCTAAGATAATATATATTTTACATTATCTTCACCGTGTGTGATGCGCTTAATGCTAACAAGGAATATCTGAAGGTATACAATAAGAATCTATAGTATTTTAATATGGGTTATTTTTATTTAGCGTCAAACTCGCATGTTGGATGAAATGTTAGAGCCTTGCAAAAATAAAGTGGGTGTTACTTTAAAATTTATTCTAAAATGTCCAATTTATAACTTATAATAATACCCAATTGATTTTTTGACATTGCTATATTATTATGTAAGGAATAAGGAAAATAAAGCATAAACATTCGGTGGTTACAACTCTATATTATCGAAATTATATAATTTCATATCATTCCTATTTTATACGCACAATTTACGGTGAACCCGGCCTAATGGAATAAACTTTTTGTTAAGGAATAAACAAACTAAGGCTCTAACAGCAATAGCTTACAGATGTCCATTTCAATCATTGCTGTATCCCACTTTGGGAGCCAATGTGTAACGTAGCAAAATTATATTATAGGAAGGGAAGAATTGAGAAAAAGAACCTTTAGTGATAAGGATATCCTCTATAGTTATAGTGAATAGTCTTTATAGTTACACTAGCTGCTCCGCGCGGTTTCACCCCCGTGGCCCCATTCCTGTTGGTCGTAGCGTGATGATATATAGCCTATAACCTTCCTCGATAAATGGGCTATCTAACACCGAAAGACATTTTCAAATCGGACCAGTAGTTCCCGAGATTAGCGCGTTCAAACAAACAAACAAACAAACAAACAAACTCTTCAGCTTTATAATATTAGTATAGATTACGTATACAATTTTATTATTCTATGTTATACATATATATATATAGAAAGATTGTGTTTGTCTACGTTGCATTTAAGCAGGAAGCTAAAACATGGCAGAAGCATCGTAATATTTTTGTCAGCGTTTGCAGATGTGTCATAATCCTTAAATAATGACGAGGATTTCGACCAGACACCAGACACAGATGGGACGAGGAAGTAATTTATAAAATCCTCTCTTTCCTCAAGTGCAAAATAGAACAGACGATAAAAATACTAAGCATTAATCTCTTATCCGAGTGCTCAAGACCAAATATTTTTCAATTTCAATTAAGCTTTAGAAATACAACTATTCTCTTCCCTATACGTTTCACTTGAAATTGAAAAATCACTTTAAAATGGTGTTATAAATTAGAGCTATCCAAGCCGCCCCAGTTTTAAGATATAAAACCTTTGTCGGAAGCGGTTTATCGCAACTGTGACCACTGCCCACAGCCCAGTCCATATAAATTATGCAAGCGAGAACGTGTGAACACTTTATATCGTGGCTCTTTTGGTGCCCTTAACGTATGTATTGTTATACGTGTTTACAGCATGTTAACATGGCTTTTACTTGCATCTCTGTATTTTATATACGTTTTGACAAGGCTTTCATGGTAATGAGAAAATTCCAGAGGAGTAAGCGTTCAGGGTTACTGTAACTATTAGTAGTGAAATACAGTTTTAAATTGTATGGTTTATCCGAAGTTTTATTTCAATATATCAATAAAAAAAATATTGACCTCGTAGTAATTAAAAATCATGTAAAGTATTATGTCTACAATTTGTAGACGAGAGCGTGCAGTATTATTAACCTCAACGTAAGTAGGTAATTAAAAGGGTCTTATTTTGTGATAGTTTTCTATCTTTACTTTTATATATTGCTAAAGAATGAATCTTTAGGGTATATAGTTTCAGGTATATTACGTAATACTATCATTTATATTTTTTACGATACGATCTATTTGAGAGAAAATAAAACAAAATTGGCCATTTGGAGTGAAGTAATTTCTTGTAAAGGAACGGAAACAACGTTAGTTTATATAATAGTTATTCACTTTCATTAATATTCTCAATATTTAAAGTCAAGTGCCCTTTGAATTTTGAAATAAAATGTTATTACAAGTTGACAAATATAAACTCTGTCAGCCTCGAATTTCGGATCAAAAGCTCGGAAAGTATATAATTTCATCCGTAACAATTAACTTCGTTTGATCAATTAAAATAAATTTTAATAATTAGAACTCTTAACTCGATAAAACTGTTCATTACGAATTCAATGTTGCTATAAACTGTCAACTCTTTAATTTTTCCCCGAAGTAGAGTTAGGCAGTCGTTAAAAAACTGCTATGGGATTTTCCCTAATTTTATGTTTTTCAAAGGCTCGTTTGTACGTAACGGATCCAATTTACAGAACGCTATTGTAACTGTTTTTACTATTGTTGTTTAAGTAAATAGGTTTTGAGAGGAACGTAGATTTACGGCGAATCTTCAGTTATACATTTTCCTTAAAAGCAAGTGATTTGTTGATAACGATGCTGACGTTTTCTTGTTCAACGAAAATATTGGGATGGATTATAATTGGATCTTCATCATTCATTTTTCTCTTCGGAAACAGAGATACACAGACCTAATAAATGTATAAGAATACTTTTATATAAATCAATGGATACAAAGATTTGTGTGAGTTTGTATTTTGTGTACTTACCTAAAGATGTAAATATTTATTTATTTCACGAATAGCGCTTTTTAGTATTAATATTTAATTTATGCTACTTTTTTATTGATTATTATTATTTATCTTTTTTATGCTATTAGGTATTATTGTAAATTATTTGTCTTGAATTATATTTTTCTTAATCAATCTACAATATTCATAGGCTTTTCTAATTACTTAAAAATAAATAAGCTTAGGTATGAAATGAATAAAAAAAAATTGGTTGTTTGTAAATGTGTTTGTAAAGTAGGTTTACGATCGAGATGTTTACGTGATAACGTCTTATTGGTGGCAGCGCTCGAGATGAGACGGGAGATCGGTCCGTCTCTCTCGTTATACCTGCGATCGCGCTCGTGAGGTTTTGGTGTGACACAAGTTTCTGAACATGTCACCCGACTAAAACGATTTTAAAAACGTTATCACGTTAAAAAAATATAACAGAAATTAAATAAAGGAAAATTAGCTACATCAGCCCACTCACAAAACTATGATAACACACACACACACACATTTTCTACAATCAAATCACGAACATTCTGTTTGGCAACCATTTCTCCAATACTATTACGAAGATAACTAGTCGTTCGATAAATACGGCATTCTTCGTTCCTTGCGTATTTAATACGCAAGGAACGAAGAATAGAATCCATTTGAAAGCTTAGATCGGATAAGTACGGTCGCGGGTAAAAGTTTACTCGCCACCCTCTGCGTTCGTCGGCCATTTCACGCAATTTTATGATCACGTTTCAATAAAGAGGAATTCTTATGCTGTTGTTGGATAAATCGACGCGTACATGGTCTTTGATGTTGAATAAAATTTCGCTTTTTTACCTTTGAAATGTGAGATACATGTTACTTTTTATTAGGTATCTGCTATAAAATACTTCGTTTGAATGTTACAAAAGTGATATACCTATATAATTCTTCGTTTCCAACAGAATCAAAAGCGACTCATAATCCGAGAGTAATAAATATATTGGAAAATTATTTATTTATGAATGACATACATTAATACATTAATATGTATACCTACATTAATAGTCCGATTTCGAAATTCCTACAACCGCGAACGGTAAAAAGTAGGTACCTAGTATCATTACTACATCGTACATGCGGCATGTCTTAAGTTAACTGACTGTCTTTTGTCTTGGAAAAATCTATCTTATCAATACAACGTTCTATTGTAATGTATATTTCTAGGAAACGCAATCTCAGTGCTGTTGTTTATATTTAACTAATTTCACTGGGAAAAGGATATAATAAAGAGTTTTCTTTAAAATAATTTATCTTTTGATGTTTTTAGTAATTCAAACACCACATTCTACAATAATATCTACGGATAACAAGTACCTAAGTGAGATTCAACTTTAGAGACTAAATACTATGACTTAGCCAATTGGCGTTTTGCCTTAACAGTTGCCTTGACAGTTCAAAATGCGACATTTCGAAGATATTATAACTTTAATAGAATAAGTTTTAAATCACAGGATATTATTTATAAGGTATTTTTAGAATTGCTTATTAAATACGGCTACTTATATCATTATGTAGCAAGCAAACATACATCTAGGCATTAATAATTTTGCTCTCAGTCTTCTCTAAATATATTTGTCTTGAAAACAAACTAGAAAATAATGAGTTATTAAAATTTATAATTTTAAATGGATACTTCTAAACATTCTATGTTTTATTTTATATAACTTATAGGCAGAAAGACACACACACACACACACACCGCGCTTCTAAATTAAAATTTAACACGTTGAATATTCTATCACACGACGAATTGGGACGCTGGAAAAATCCCTGATGCATTTAATTTAAGTTGCTCTCTTTGGGCAGGCTGCACGTATAAAAACGGCATTTCCGGAGATTTCTGGAGATCTACGGCTTAAGGCTACTTACCGCGGAATGAGGAGGCTTGCGTTCGCATTTCCTAAACGTCCAGCCAGATGGTTCTATTTTGATGAGCACTTATAAATTACATTTTTGTAACCCTTGTAAACTATCTCACGTATAATCTTTGAATTTAACGCTTATAAATTACGACCATATTACAAGGTAAACAATTTAATTATTAGAGAAATGCATTCTTCTAATTCCTTAAAAGTATACGTAATGGCAATTGCCAATTATTGACAATAAGGTAAAATGGTACCTAATGTATTAGCAATCAGTTAGAATGGAAAAAAGGGAATACTTGAAGCGCAAGTAACATTTGTTCAACACAAGAGCTTCAAATTACAGTTTCCAACAACTACTACTTATATACTATAGCATACTTCTTCTAGTCCTTTACTTTACTTTTATATAAAACTACTAATAAACTTGAAAGCTCACGCAAAAAGCAAATATATAATTTTTCAATCTTCTTTCGTTTCAATCAAGACTTAAAAGAGAAAATGAAAATATCACTATAGGTACATTTAATAGCTGACGCAGTTGTACAACGCAAGCTCTAAATCCTAAACAGAGGAAACTGCTGTCCACTACAATGCTATACTTTGAATCACATCACATGGCTCAGAATTAACTTAAAATAGTATGTAGATTTGTAATGCAGAGTGTATAATGAAAAACGTGTATACATGTAGGTCTGAAACACCTTTTTATCAATAGGTACATAAGATATAATATTTTTAGAAAAGCGTGTTGTGTAAAAGTCAAGCAAATGATAATGTGTCTAGAAGACAATGCTGAAGAACACGTTGAAATTATATTTCAGTGCGTAATAGTGTAATGTATGTATGTAATGATATGAATATTCCGAAATATCTAGAAATGTATTAACGAGTTGGATTATCGAGTGAATTGAATGCGATATACCAAATATCATGACCAGTTTCCCTTTAGATCGATGTCCTAACAATGCATTTGCATAAATGCATCTAATATTCTAATGTCGAATAGACAGAGATTAATTATTATCCTGAGCTTTGTACGTTTGATAACCTGTTTTCATTATTATTTGAATGACTAAACAGAATTTGATGAAACATTTATCAGGTATTATTTTAATGAGAATGTAGAGCGCTTTTTTTCTAAATGTTCTAATTTTATGTAAAATGTTAATTCAAACATTTTACTTGAAATTACCTTGCCATTTTAAGAATAAAATTCTATAGAGGAATTTGGACTTCTACATTCTAGAGTCCTGTGAGAAGGGATTCCAATCTCTTACGTAGTAGACCATTCGTTGTTTGAGATGGGTTAAATCTCTGAAGCTATTTAGATTGCTGGTTTTGT
The DNA here is from genome assembly GCA_029959065.1 of Colias behrii. Lineage (NCBI taxonomy): Eukaryota > Metazoa > Arthropoda > Insecta > Lepidoptera > Pieridae > Colias > Colias behrii. The sequence continues at coordinate 7,266,412 of JARWMC010000013.1, forward strand.
GACATTTATAAGGTTTGTGATTTAGATATCATAATTATTTCTAGAAATTAAGTGTTCGAAACGTCGGGAAAATAATATAATGAATTAATCGTGTTTAAAATCCGTTAAAAATCTTTAATTTCTAAAATCTAAATACTCGCGTAAAATCAAACACTAGATCATAATGATTCCTGTTGAAATAGTCGGAGTGATATGTACCTATTTAACTGGCAATGTTCAATTACCATAAACAGAATCGCATAACTCGAATTAGCTTAATTGCTATACCATACTATTATTATAGCTTAGCTAGAATACACACATACCTTCACGTAGGGTTATTACCATTGATAAAAGATCGATCGAAAATTATGTTACATGTATATTTTTCAGGCTACCAAAAATGTTTTCTGTAAAATTATTAAGGTGTTCTGAAAATGCACTTTATCCATCTAGTTAACTATATCACCTCTAAGTTTTGTTGTTCTTAAATTGTAACACCATACATTCAAAATTAAATTAATTCCTCTTTACTTGATATACTAGAAAAACAATTTTATGTCATAGTGATGCAATGTGAACCAATTAATGATATCTAAATGAAACATTATACAGCATAACAGAATGCAATTTGCAATACGACAAAGCCAAGCTTTTATTTGTGGTCACTACAAAAGGGGGAACTGACAGAAGGGAGATAAACGAAGCAACTTCGGATTAGGATTAAAAGATGGGGTCCAGGGTTTACCCAGTATAGAGTTATTACATTTTCTATTTCAGTTGTTTTTTGTTTTCCACAACTTTTTTGAAATTCTCTCACCATTTTTTGTCATGTTTTGTTAGAATGGCGTAAGTCTGTGCTTACACAGATATTATAAAAAGCTCTTTGAGCTGTAACAAAGATGTTATCTTAGATGATATAAATAGATAAATATTATAGACTTTTAAGTTATCTATTCCAGGCAGGTTACTTGGTATAGGTCTCTAATCAAACTTGAGATAGATGCTAAAATATATTTTCTTACTTATATTTTAGGAAAAACAATCTAAACATAGTATTTTTCACCGAGAAAGTTTTCTAAGTTTCATTCCGAGTTTTATAACTTAGGTAAGATCTAAACCAAGTTTGCATATCTAGTCAACTTGTCGCGAACTTTTCAAATTTACGAAGGTGCTCAAACCACGGCTAAGATGAAATGAGATATCCGAGTTGGCAATTGACATGAAAAGCGGGCAAGTTTATACAATGGGTGACGTCACGGAATCAACTTTAGGCGGTAGTTATATGGAACCAAATGTATACTAATTATAAAGTGGGAGAATTGTTTGTAAGTTTGTAAGCAGACACATTTGGAAATATGAACTGATTTTGATAATTCTTTCGTGTATAGAAAGATTAAACCCCATGTGATATAGGCAAAATTATTATTATCAAGTCTTCCTTTAATTAAACACAACAAAAAAGGAATTATAATTTTAAATGTAATTTGTAAAACTTTACAAAAACAAAAATATAATAGCTAAACTTTAAGGAGCACTTGACTACACTGAATGCTTTTATGAAAAAATGAAAAGCTACTATTATAGTTACATTTATTCATATTAACAAAATTTACGCCTTGTACTTCATTAACGTAGACAAATTAACATATTACCTTAATATTCGTATTCTTCTATTTATCTTCTCGTATCCCGTAGTGGATATAAAAGATAAAAGTCAAGCTAAATTATGAAAGCAAAATTGTTTGCATAAATAAATAGCAGGATCTCGAAATTACCTACATTGTTAATCATCTGTTTCTCCTTCAACGTGCTTCGGTATAAGAAAATATTGAAAAAAGTGTTTTTCGTTGTTTCGCTGTAAACACGCCCTTATAACCGTCAACGTTCCTCCATTTTACAATTCATCATAGTTATTGCTTGTTTACTAAATCCTTGACGACGTTTGCTTTTAATATTTTTTATTCTGATATTGAATAAGAGTTCAGTCTTCCATTGGATGGGAAAATATAAACAGCTATCGTGTCAGAGTGGGTATTAAAGGTAAACATCATTGTGATAATGTATTGAGTTTATTTTCATTTTTAAATTTTGTTTTATATTTAAGATGAAGTACTTGTTCTGGGACTTCATTTGTTTTAGTAGACCTACATTTTTTGCTTTGCTTATTTATCATCATCATTATATATGTGTAGTTTGCTATCATTGCTTTGATTGACTTTACTATTGCTATCACCAATTAGTGTAGGACAGTGGAGGTCTCCCTTTCGTTACATAATATATGAATATTAAACAAAAAAATGCTTTATATTTAATGTTTGCTCCGAGCTCGTCAAATCTCGAAACCTCAACTTTTTGTAGAATTCCACTTTAATATATGTCTTACTGTTGAAAGAATTGTCGAAATTTAAATGTTACTGATGCGTTTGAATTACCTCTGTGATGAAACCTGGAAATAACAGAATGTATCTAATTTCTACTTTCTCTTATACATTTTGAATTTTAAAGCTTAGCTAGCGTTTGAAGAAATCAGATTTATAAAAATTCGGAGACAAAGCTTGATTTTGTCATCACTCACACAATAAATAGATCATCACAATACGAATAGATTTTCAATGTTACAATCTGTTTGTTCAGGAGAGTACCAAGTATATTATGGTGGTAAGTAATTTCAGAAGCATTATTTTCAATGTATTCATGCGCTTCTTATATTTACATCTAGATAACTAAATTATATTTTTTAGAGCCTAAATTTTTCTATGTACGGTTTTTAGGTTAGTTTATGAGTATTTGTTTCAAAATTACTCTAAAACACTTTGTTTGTCTGAGCGAATAGCTCGACCTATCTCTCTCCATATTTTTTTCTTTCACAGTTCTCAAAAACATTCAAAAAACCGTTTCCATACCTCCGTATTCAACAATAGCTATGTCATTATTCCTCCCATGCATAACTCATTTCGTCGAATACTTAGGTGCGAGTTAAACTCGCTTTCAACAGGTTAAAGAGATTTACTACAGAATGGTAAGGCACTCCAAGCTCTTATACATATTGGATCTGATTCGGGAATCTATTCTAGCGCTCTGTCGTAAGTTGATATTGAATTTTGGAATATGTATGAATATTTTATGTATGTAAATATCAGTATGCAAGCTTGTATCTGGGAAAATCCTTGTATTGATCGAATGCGCTGGTTCTAGGCTTGATAGTGTTTTAGTGTTATATTTTATGTATTGGTTTTTACAGGAGCTTTCCCTTAAAACTAGCAGACTGAAAATAATTCATGCTAATTCGTTCCTCGTAAAATTCACTGAAAACTTTCCGTCGATATAAATAAATCTTAAAAAGAGCAATTTATACAGGGTGGAAGGTTAAGATGGGGCATGAAGGGCAGGTACCTTAACCGTTGTAGCTACATGAAAACGTTCTTAGGAGACTATCCTTAAATTCTTGAGAAATTTTAATCTGCATTCACAGATTTTTGAAAAAATGTACGGTCAGCAAGGAAATCGGCAGTTTTCAAAAAAATTTTTTTTGATGCCAATCGATCCAGTTTCTCATGGGGATCAAAACACTCTAAAAGACCAACTGAGGTATGAGTACTAGAAAAGTCAGAAATCGCGAAAAACTATTTCCACACATTCACTAAGAAAATAAGTGATTCAACAAAAGATGCGCTAATAGAAAACTCCAAAGAGATTTTCAGGCTTCAATATTTTTTGTTTCTGATTATTAAAACACATACTGATAATAAGAAGAAACATTAATTTAATTAAACGGTTGTCAAAGAAAATAAAAAATAACAAAATAATAACAAAAAACAACATTTAAAGTGGTGATAATTCCAGAATTTCTGAAATAATTTACATAAAACTTATGATATGAGATGCTCAAAGTGGTCACCGTTTTGACGTAAACATAGGTTTGTTCGTTTTACTACTGAGCGCGTAGCAGCCGACAACTTATTTGGGTGAATTCCGTAAAGTATTGCAGAAAGTGAATCTTTTAGTTCTTGAGCATTGTTGTATGATCTTTTATAAATTTCATTCTTTACATAACCCCAGATGAAAAAATCTAGAGGTGTCAAGTCGGGGCTATGGGGCGGCCACTGTTTTTATTATTTAAAAAGTAAGCCTCTAACAGATCTAAACGTTCCAAATTATTTAAGGACATTTTTAGTGAAGACAGAGTGACTTTTGGTAACTTTTGTTTTCTATGTGTTATTGTTTACATAAGCCATGAAAATGTGACGTGTTCGTTCGATATTCAAATTTAAATAATTTTTCATCTCGTGCACGAGCTGCCAGCCACCGCCCGCTCACGCCCCGCGTCGCTGGCATGTTATGCTGCTGTGCCTTTGTCTTTTTACTTGTTCATGAATGAAAATAGTTTTTCGCGATTTCTGACTTTTCTAGTACTCATACCTCAGTTGGTCTTTTAGAGTGTTTTGATCCCCATGAGAAACTGGATCGATTGGCATCAAAAAAATTTTTTTTGAAAACTGCCGATTTCCTTGCTGACCGTACATTTTTTCAAAAATCTGTGAATGCAGATTAAAATTTCTCAAGAATTTAAGGATAGTCTCCTAAGAACGTTTTCATGTAGCTACAACGGTTAAGGTACCTGCCCTTCATGCCCCATCTTAACCTTCCACCCTATAGTCGATCAACAGATAAATATTTATAAAAGGTAATTAAATAATTAAGGTGCAATTATTATATGCTTTTTGCAAAAATCAATAGTCATCTGGTGAAAATATTGTTTCCATGAAAACTTTATTAAGTATCGATTGAACATTAATTAACCTCGTTTTCTTTCTAACACTCCATACACACAACCTGTAATTTATTGTACATTAAAACAATTATTATATAGCCCAAGGTCTAAAATATCATTGCAATGAGTAAATAACAGTCATTCGTGATTACGATCAATCATAATCCAGAAGATTGTATTTAAGAGATATTCATATTGCGTATTAATGCTTAGAGATTAGGTAGTATGACAGTAGAAAAGTATGGATGAAAATTATTATAATGGTCTTCGATTTCCGATACGTTATTGAACTCTTTTGTCAGGATAATGGCTTTTATGATTTTGTATTAGCTACAAATACAACGTCGCTAATAATTCTTTCAAAGAACAATTATTTGGGGTAAACTGAGTACATTGAAATGATTCAATTCATTGTTCTTAATGTTTTTATTTAGATTTTTATTGCGTGTTTTGTTATCAAATATGTAAACACAATAATTATGTCAATTTTTCTGACAAAATTATCTATTTACGTTGTGTTTTGATTCAATCAATGAACCATCAGAATACAAATTAAGGTAAGAAAATATCAATGATGCCTCTTGGGACATAATTATTACAAAAAACGTCTCGAAAGCACTCCGATTTCCTTCAGTTAAGCATTATTCACGATAATGGAAGAAATATTTCCCTAATGCCAACGATATATTTTATCATTCATACTTAAAACGCCTAACCATTATTCAAATAACGGACTATCTCAATAATTAAATCAACGATTCAAACCATCCAATATTGGAGCTCATGAAAAATGCAACAAGGCAATTTGCGGGATGTTGATGATCAGGTTGTTTTTGCCTTTTGACGTCGACTACGTATTAACGTAACCGGGTTTTAATCAGTGTAAAATGTACAGGTAAACCTGGTTGTGACTGTTTAAATTGTGCATTTATTTCAAAGGATTCTTTTAATGAACTTATATATTGTAACGTCTATTAATTGAAATTAGTTTGAAAACGTTGTGTGTTTGTTTATACACTTTTATTTTATCGTTCGTTTTGTATTATAATTTATAAAAACAATAAACATAAAACATTATAGATGTAAAGAATTTATGCGATTATAATAATTGTTTCTGTTTCCTACATTTGCTAAAAGTACGATACGTTTCATTATCGGTTTATTCGGTTAAAGTAGTACACAAAATGTTACGAGCTATGAAGACACTTTTTGTTAAGTTTATTTATTTCTATTAAGTACAACTGCAATAAACATTTAGGTACCTATAGATATTATATCTATACTAATATTATAAAGCTGAAGAGTTTATTTGTTTGAACGCGCTAATCGCAGGAACTACTGGTCCGATTTGAAAAATTATTTCGGTGTTACATAGCCCATTTATCGAGGAAGGTTATAGGCTATATTATATCATCACGATAAGACCAACAGAAGCGGAGCAATGCGGGTGAAACTGCGCGGCACAGCTAGTCACCTATAAAACAAAACTGTCACAGTCTCTATCTCCTATCTAATACAAAAATAGCTATAGCAGCTAATTTTAATAACAAATACTAAGCAATTAACGTAGTAAATTCCGGCAACATTTCGTAACTGAGCTATTTTAGCTTGAAAACCGTGTTCCGTTAAATGAAAACGATTCTTAAATTCCACACAAAGCTGCTAGTTTAACTCTGAATAGTTAATAAGGTAATTTACTTGCAAACAAAAAATTTTATGCCGTATTTTGTGAGTAAAAATTGTAGAACACGGAAATTACATTTTGGATTACTGTTTGACCCGCATTATGTGGGACTCATTTAAAAAGGGCCATACTTTTCAATGGTATTTTGATGCTGCTCGATTAAATTTCCCTTACAGATAAATTAGGTATTCCAAAACATATATTCTGCGAATAACTGCGTAATTTATAAACGGGGTAATGGTTATTCTTTACCTAAACTAAAGTGCGGTAGTCGAGATTAACTTAGGTAGATGAATCCGAGAAACGTATCTTTTAATTAACTTCCTCGAGCGGATTAATTTTTATTTAGACTAATTAATTTGCTCCCAACGATGGTTAAAAGGATTTGTTTCAACTGGATTGCGATAAAAATGTTTTGCTTAACATCTAATTTGAATTTAATTTGTGCGATGTTAATTTCAGACTTGGTATAAAATATTATTCGTGTACTGTGAATAAACTGCTGATGGCGTATTAATGTATGGAATTTATAATGTAATCTACTATATAAAAATAAGTCGGGTTTTCCTTCCTGACGCTATAACTCCAGAACGCATCAACCGATTTCCACGGTTTTGCATTCATTGGAAAGGTCTCGGGCTCCGTGAGGTTTATAGCAAAGAAAAGGCTGGTGGCGAAACGGAGTTCGCCCGGTTTGCTAGTTATTCAATAAAAATGGGAAGTTTTTAAAATAGCAAACCGTGTTTTTACGGGCTTTTGTTCCTCAAATGTAATTTCAGTTAACTTCAATATTATTAATATGAAATGTATGCTGTTACCATAATGTGTCTTCATTATTATCTACATAGGATTTTTATCCAAATACCTAGCTTCATCATTTGAGTGAAATCACATTTCCTTTTACCACGGGGGCAACAGTTCGTCTATTATTATATCGTACTTACTTGATATAGAGTGCCATATGCAATTAATTATTATTATTTTTTAAATATATAATGAAATATTCGATATAGAACTGAGCTTTAGGTACTATTCTAACATGTTTTTCATGTTAAAAGGTTACTTTAATCCCTGCCAGCTTTGCGTCGCTTGCATTTGATTCTATTTTCTCTTTTTATTTACAGTTTACACAGTTCTCTCTTTATTACAAGTCATGAAACATATGTATAATGCCCACCTCGATAAATGGGATTGGACTATCTAAATCTGAAAGAATTTTTTCAAATCGGACCAATATTTCATGCGATTCGCAAACAAACAACAAACAAACTGCTTTATAATATTAAGTAGGTAAGTATAGATAACGAATTATATATAAATTTGATCATGAGTGTTTTGTTAAACAAACTCAGTTCAGTCAGAGGCAATTTAAAAGTTTTATTGAGCCAAATTCAGCGAGCAAAGCTAGAAACATCCAATTTAACTCATATACAAAATCTAGTGCTCTAAGAGTTGTGATTAATTCTAACCCATCTACGAAATTAACCAAAAAAACTACCTACTCCAAACTATATATCTATCTACAGCTATACTATCACAAGAGTATAGCGTTTAAAAGCCGGTTATTATGTAAATTTAAAGGCAACTTTGATTAAGCTGTAGCCAGAAATAACTGACCCATAATTGCTACTATTTATCGTAAGTCGTAATTTGAGTGTGAAATATGGGCCTTTCTTTGATACCCTTTCATATTTATGACCGCGGTCATAATATTGCCACCGACCTGAGTTATACTTTAGAGATTTGAGTAAGACTTAACGATCTAGATGATCCATTTTACATTATAACATGAGTGTATTCATGAAAAAAAAAACAGAACGAAAACCCAAAAAAAGAGCGTGTGTTCTGAGCACACACGTCAGAAGTGAAACTTCCTTGGCAAGATTCAAAGATACAAAAATCGTTGCCTTTCACCATGACGTGACGGTATTGCCATGAAGCTACCTTAATATTTTACTGTCAAAGAACAATAGAACAAAATTCCGGTATCATTAACCGTTGTCACCACATCACAGTATTACAATATTATTTCCTTGTCATCATACAATATCGCATTCATATCTCTAAAAAACCATAAGAGGGATTAAAATAACAATTTTTCTCGCGTCCTCAGCTCGTTCCGCGTTCTGTAGACATTCAAAATGGCTGAATAATATCCGTTGCGGGTTCAATCACCATTTCCAATTCCATTTGTTATGCAATTCCGGCTGAAATTCAGATTTGTTGCCACGATACAGAATCTCATTGAACAAGATATTTACGTCTGGATTATCAAAGGTCCTTTGATCTAATTCTATGAATAATAATTTGACTTATCGCTCGCTAGAGTAGTGTATGGTCGTTTGTAAACATAGGTTTTGGTAGCTTTTAAATTTAGGTTACCTGCGTATTTTGACATTTCAATTTGTCAATAGTTCGAATGAATAAATTGGCCGGAATGATAATGATGATAAAAACACGTCGATTGTAAAAAAAAACAATTATAGGTATTAATTAATAAAACATAATAGCTACTTAGTGCGAGACTAAAGAAACAAAAATCATCTGTCATATTATTAAGATATGGAATAAATATTCGTACTTTTTTGTCATTATTATTAGCACGTCATACAATTTTTTTCTGCCAAAGTATTTTTCATTTTATATACGAGAAAAACAACAAGCACAGTAATTATTTAAAAGGTAGGTATATAATTTAAAAATTCCCGAGTGTAATTCTTATTTTTAATTAAAAACGGATTCTGCTCTTATATTTGCTGCTATGTCATAGCATTCCCGCTGGCAGATTATATAAGCCGAGTATTAATTAATAATAAAAAGTCCTTTAGTTTTATTTCTTATTTTGTAGCGACCAAAGAAAAGAGATCAATATACAGTACAAAAAAGACTTCATATAAAACACTGACCGAATTTTGGTCACAATACACTGTCTATAAAACTAGTAAATTTCAAAGAAATAGTGCACGAACATTCGTACAAACAAATATTTTTGTTCCAACACTTTTGTAGTCCGATGGGATGAAAATCCGATACGTCCGGAGGTATAGAAAGCTTACTGACACCAGATAGCTATAAATGCGAAAGTAAAAAAGTCTGTCTGTCTCTTCTTACCACCGCAACCACTGAACCGATTTAGATGAAAATGAATACAGAGATATTTTGAGACCCGAGAAAGGATAAAGGATAGTTTTTATAATATGTTTCTATCCGGAAATCCCAATGGTACGGGAACTATGCGGGTTTTACTTGATAACGCTGACGAAGCCGCGGACGGAAAGCTATTATTTGATACATAATATGCAGCCGAACTTCACAATCTATACTTGAAAATCTAACTAAAACTCATTCAGTCTCATCCCGAAATATTATGTCTTTATTTCAGTTTAAAGTAAATGTGGTCTCTCGTATGATAACTTTAAAACCACTATAAAGGTTAAAGACCAGCGTCCAGTGCAATCACCCAGTTATAACATAATTCTCACTACCACTTCACGCGAACTACAATCACCGTCCCAGTTCTGCATTCATTTTCTACAGGAAAATGTTGACGTTCAACAAACAATAGTAGTACGTGTTTTGCGCCAGCACACCGTCCATTGATGAACGTGTATATAGGTGTTCAAACTAGTTTCATATAAAAGAGACAATGAACGGTGTACATCAGCGCACAATCGGTCCTGTAATTGAATAGCGCAAGGCGTTGTCAGGCTTTAGATTTAAGTCTATGGTGTTTTAAGTAAAAGCATTTTTATAAATGGAAAGAATAGGTATATTTTTCACGAATATAAAATGACAGATGGAAATGCAAAAGGTATTTTTTGCTGTGTATTGTTTTTGTTAGAAGCATAGAGAATGGCCTGTTTTATATAAAGTACGTTAAGCGATGATAAATATAGGTGAATTTAATCCCATTTATAATCTTTACATTTATTTATTTAACATATTTCTTACATGATATAATTTACATTAATGATGCAATCATAAACTCATTCAAGTTTTTCTGTGCACCGCATAAGCCATCTTTTTCAATGCTCTTAATTCAATGCGTAATTTTAACTTCGCTACCGCGACTACTTTTATATGTATTTTTTTTATCGAATAAATATCTTTAGTATCTTGTATATATAGCTAGTCAATTATCAATAGTGATATCCTCTTATCTCTAGTTATAAATCGAAAAACGAAAAAATGCTCCTAATAGGAAATAAAATTAAAAAAAATATCTATCAAACCACATGGTTTGATATGTATAGATGGGTATGTACCGTAGTATATACCCACAGGAAACATGAAAGATAATTATACTGAATTGTTCTTATAGTTTTCCAAATGCATTCAAATAGACTTGTCTTACAAAAATAATTACTTAACAATAATAATTTATCACGGATTTAGCCATTAAAATGTTCAACTCCTGAAAACAGTAATGTATTAATGCTAAATACTACAAAGTTAAAGCCAATTTACAGTTCAACCGAGTGTAAAGAAGAGATTAGGGTAATATCTTTAACCTGTATTTAGTATTGCTTGCTTTTAAGTAAATTGTTTGTCAATGAAACTTTGAAATGAGGCTTTACTTATTTTCTATCACAGATAATATAATGCCAGTTTTCTTTACAGGATTCTTAGCTAAAAAAAACCTATTGTAACCATAGTACCTAATATTGGAACGTGATATTATTTGATATCTCCAAGTAAGCTTAAATCCTAATTATAAAAGGATGCCCATAAACTCTAATTAATAAAAACAAAAAAAAAACCTTTCTTAATCTCGAATAAAGCTGTTTTTATAAAGAGATAAATTAGATTTCTAGGAAGCGTAATAACAGAAGCTATAAGCGTTTTATCATTATCTCTATTTGACATTAAATATTTTTGCTGCCAAAATAAAAAGGCCTAGATGATATGGACATGAAAAAAATTATAATTAATTACAACTAATTAGAAGATGACTGTCCCACGGCTGAAGCGAGCGAGCGAGCGAGAAAATGACTACCAACATTTCATTCTTATTTCATCGTAAGACTTCTCAGCCCGGGAAAGTATTTTAAGAAAATATCGACGTGGCTAGGCCTTACCTGTGTTATTTAGTACGAGCTTTTAATAGTCTAGACTCTAAGTTAAGAACTAGGCACTAGAGAAATAGCGTACGATTTTCTTAATCGGGATAACAAGTTTGCATTCGGAACAAGGTTATATAATAATACTAGCTGTTCCCCGCGGTTTCACCCGCATTGCTCTGTTTGATCTTAGCGTCATGATATATAGCCTATAGCCTTCCTCGATAAATGGGCTATCTAACACCAAAAGAATTTTTAAAATCGGACCAGTAGTTCCTGAGATTAGCGCGTTCAAACAAACAAACAAACTCTAAGCTTTATAATATTAGTATAAATTATGTATGTTTAACCAAGAATATTAACATTAAACACATGCCCTGCTCACATTTTTCATAAACACTATTTTCTAAAGGACCCCTCCAAACGATCTTGTGTATTAGAGTACTAAGACCCTCGCTTAACCCTCAGCTAATCCAAATAATGAACCGCTCAGTAAACATGATGGAAAATTTCCCTTGTCCTCATATATTATATTTTGTTGAACATTCGGTTTATAGTCACTTAACTAGATGTAATGAATTGTAATTAGTTTGGCTAAAGATATTATATTATGTTGTATATTTAAGTCGAATATAGATTACTTCTCTTTTAAAGATTATTTCTATAAAATTAATTATCTTCAGTGTAGTGCGTAAAGTAGAGAGGTCAACCTTTAGAAAGTTCATAAAAATATTCACTGATACGCCTTGAGACAGCCTAAAAGATATAACTTTTCTGAGAAAAGTTATCTGCACATTTTATGTTTCTTCGTGTTGTTTTCTTCAATCTACTCGTGATTACGCTCCTTGCGAAGTAATCGAATCGCGGAATATACCTAAGTAATTACTTTAAACACTTATTTAACTTTAAAATTATTTTTATAACAGCTAAGCTCTTTCACTACGTACTTACTCATCTTTTAAGCATTATCTAAATTTAAAATATCTCAGTATTTTGCAATAAAGCGTACAATTGTTTTATTTCAATCCTCTTACACACGGGTCGTAGTATATTTACTTCCATCATATTTTGTACGTTGAATGTTGTTGTTACAATGTACCTTTCTTGTGCAGATTCACGTCCTTAAACAATACATTTCATAACGTACAAAGTTTAGTGGAACTAAATTCTCAAGTCATTTCGGGGCTTTAGTGCAGTACTTGAAAATATATACAGTGGAGTACTCGTAGAATTTAATAGTGATGCCGTGGCGTGTACTGTATGAACTTTTGTGGTTGAGTTTACTTAAAATCACTTGTATTTAAACTGCTATAATCTCTTCAAAGTTTAGCTCATGTTTTCCATAAATAACATAATATTATGACATGGTTTGTCGTTTAAAATCGTTTGTAGTAAGTTTTACTAAGGGTATACGTTATCTGTAAGTTGATGACTATGAGTAATTATACTTACTTACATTCTTGGAAGAGCTTTTATTTCATTGATCTCTGATGAACTTTTTAACTTGAATCTAATAAAACATTTGATTGGTATCCGTTACGGTTAAAACATAAACGAAAATAGTCTATTAGAAAACACAATTACAACAAAACGATATTGCATACCCATATCATTAATGATAGTATACACAGAAAATCATTATAATTTTCAATCAAAGCAATTGCCAAATCGAGTTTACATCCCAAATCCACCATAATAACCCATTGAACCTATACGCTAGTCTCCGACTATTATACCCAGTATATTGTTGTCTACATTGTGTAAATTGAAATCCCTTCGCCCACACGAAGCCATCTTAATCTTGGAATAACTGTTGTAATAATCAAATTGAGTCTCATATATCATAGCAAAATATTCAATACTTTAGCACAGATAATATAAATATATAGCAAAACTATAGAAAGCTAATATACGTAAAGACGTAGGTGGTGCATTGTAGAGGTTATCTATTGAAATTTTTTCGTAATAACGTTAATTTTTGTGTCATTGTATTTTCATGATATTGTTATTTGTAGAGAATAACGAATTATATTTTATTATATTTGGTATATAGACAATAATAATGTATATAAAGATATTATGATTATTATTTCGAAAATGATGTTTACATTGACACATTTGTAGTGATTTTGATAACATAACAAAATCGAGAACATGTAGAAAGTTATTTTTAAATACTTTTTACGTGGATAGTTACTTCATACAATTTTGAGGGCAAATATATATTTTCCATTGTTAATGGAACGAAATGAAAGATAATTTAATATTTCTTTGGAACATGACTACTGTAAATTATCTCGTTAAGTAAAATTAATTATTTATGAGATCATAATCTAAATAGGTTCTTTACGTGTTTATTATTGTTATAAGTTTAGGGTTCCTCTTTTCATGAACGTTAACAAATTATCTATTTATATATAATACGTTCAGTGGAACAATGCACACACGCAGAGGTGACACACGAGTGAGAAGATCCAAATTTGATTATCGGATGAAGCTAATTCTATTAAAATTTTATTTCAATTTCAACATAGATATTTCTAGTTATACTTTATAGAGTTTCCACAATATAGGTACCTGGCTTATTTACATTAGGTACATTCTTCATAAATGAATTCTTCGAATAATTTGTACAGAACCATTTTTTTCCGAAATCTTGAATTTTCCCAAAGCATCGGTAAAATTTATAACGTGTTTGTCCTGAAATATGATCCTGATTGCGCGATGAAATGTGGCTTGTAAATAAATCATACCATGAATTGGTTTTATTTTAACATTTTTATCGTCATAACAAGGGTTAGTTTTTACGACTTAATTATTTACACTTTTTTCCCATTAAACCTAGCCATTATTTTGTGAAAAATATTGAAATTAACTTTTTATACTTTCTTTCCAAAAATATGGGTTAGTTTACGGTTTCTTTATAGCAATCAGGTAATGTACATTGATCCAAACATTGATCCAAAGCCCTAGTAACATGGCTATATTTTTATATCATTAACACGTGATTAACACATTCTCAAAAGATCTAAACGTTGTGACATCGAAATATAATATGTATAGAGTTTCGCAAAATCCCCAGCAAAGCCAATTAATACAGACTGACCATGCACAAAACATATTGCGAAATATATTTTCAAAAACAAGTAATTTAATAAATTCATTATACATGCAACAATGATACTATATTATTTATATTATTCCGATAGTTTTTGCATATTAAAAATGCTATACAAATGTATACCTCGATTTAATTTAAGCGTGATTACACGCAGCTCGTTGAGCTGAAAATCCATCATCATGAAAATTGATAATTACATTTAGCAATTTGATTAAATTATATTTCGTTTCATTATACTGATGTATACATTATGAGGTGTGTTTAATGAACGTGAATTCCATAGTATGGGCACATTGTTGCGAGTTTGATTTCAATCGACAATGTTTTCGTTGCAAGGTTAAAAATTTGTAGGCGGAATCATTTTTCGGCGCAGAAGAGATACCTACAAGATTATTAAAAGTAGGCAGTAGCCTATAGGTATTTTAAAATCTGAATTAGGATACTTAGCTTATATTATATCTATGTGGCCGTTAATTCTTTGCTGTAAATTTTCTAGAATTGTATAAAGGGGATAAACAAGGAGATTTTTTTTTAATTCACTTAGGTAACACTTACTGAATTGAGAATTCCCAACACCTAGATAAATAATTTACACAGTCAAAAACTTATCTGAGTGCTTGGCAGAATTCTTGAATAAATATAGTTTACGAATAAAAATAGTCCAATTATTGTGCGATGAAATGTTCACTTCATTATTTCGATATATTTGCCTTTTATCAATTAAAATAAATGGACATTTCATTCGTTTGTTATTAACGCACCAATATTTGATTTATCGCTGAAATGACTTCGATTAAAATAGTTTCTGTGGAATTAATCAGCTGGAATAAAATTTGAATAATCGTTTTATAATTAATTTTAAGTATAGATTTAATCAAACAACGTTTAGCAAAATAAAACGAACATATTATGTTAAAAAATGTGCATGATATCTTCCTATTTTATAAAATTAATACATTATTTACATTTATGTCATTATATATTACAACACTATAGGTATGTTCGTGATACACCCAAAAAGTACTGCACCAATTTTTTTTTATTCCGTTCTCTCTGATGGAAAGCGTGGTTATCAAGGAAGGTTAATGTAATGTGGTATTTAGAAAAAGTAGGCGAAAACGCTGGCAGTAAGCAAGACCAATTAAATTACTAGATACGAAATATAAATACAGCTCATAATATTTTTAGTCTTAAATTATACTTATTTCAGTATCTACTATCTTCCCAGACATTTCAGAAAAGTAAATTAGCAGAACACTTGAAAATTCAGCTACGGTATCACAACATTCGGGCGCAAATATCTTTATTTTGAAACGAAATTAATTACAAGAACCCTGGGCGCCGAGACGAACGTCAAAACGCCAAGGAATAGAATACGCTATCGATAGAAATTGACATAAGCATATGTCAATGTATGCCTATGATGTTTTGCCTAAGGATTCGGTCACCCTTCCAACGGCAATTGTGCAAAAGACAGTTAAAAATGAAATTTAAGAATTTCCTGTCGTATTGGTGTTTGGAAAATTTTTTTTTGAGATCAATGGATAAACAAACAGGTTTTTCATAGAAACGGTGGCTCCTAGAAAAAAATGTATTTAACTTTTTTTATAATTTTTTTATAGATAATTAGATGATCTACAATTTTGGTTCAGGTGATTGTATGATAAACTTACCGTCTCGGCGAAAATCGCAAAAAACCCTATTTTTTTTATTAATTGACCTCGAAATTTTTTATTTCCGAGTACCAGAATGACGGGAGATTTTAATATTGATTTTGAACAAATTTCGGCAAGATTGGAATTTTGGTCGTGGTCGTCTTCGTCGTTGGTGACCGAACCATTACCAAAATGTCATGAGCTTATGTCAATAATTAGCGTTAGCAGTTTCTATTCCATGGCGTTACGTACGTTTGTCTAAAGGCCCTGTTCGTGACGTTTCAACCTAATCATTTGATTAATTTATTATCGGACACAGGAGTACGTGTTCCTGTGCATTTTTTGTCATTAGAATGCTTTCTATTTCAGTTTATTTTTCGTAGTTATTCTAGTTTTTCTTTTTTTTTTTGGTTGCGCCTCCGCATTTTACTATCGTCGTACATGTGCTTTATTTTATTTTTAACGGTTGCCTGCTTTAAGCAAAGGCCATGTTTATGTTTTCATTCAGTTATTTTATTTTCTAATCTTATAATTCTGGTAATAATCCGGTACTGAACAATAAAGTGTCATTAAATAAATTGAAAAAAGTATTCTGTGATATTTACAGGAATTTAATTAAAACATATTTCCGCATTATTTTCATCGGAAGTTAAAAGCCGTTGGGGCGGAATGTCGCAAAATTAATTGCATATTAGGTCAGCAAACAGGAGACCCATCACTAAATTAATGTTTTCGTAAATAAAATGGATTCTAAACATTTTTCAGCATTCAGTCGAGAAAATATGGTTTATTTATGAATGGTAATGAATGAATTCTATTCTGTTGGGATTTAATTTGTTGGTTTCAACTTTTCAAGTGATTTAAACTTTTATTTAAATGCCCTATAATGTAGGTAGTAAGACTGCGTTAATTTGAGATGAGCAATGTTGTATTTTCTATTTTCATTAATTAATTCTTAATTTCATAATATTTCTTCTATTAGGTATGTGTTCAGAGTGTTGTAATTTCTCTTCTTCACTATTTTCCAGATTTCAACTAAAATGTAATCCTATACCACCTACAATATAAAATAAGTCAAATCAATTTGAAACAACCCAGAATCAATTCCTAGATATCAGATAATGAATTAATATCGAGGACTTAGGTTGTTTCAAATTGCAAACCATGACGTATGTTACCGTTGAAAATCTGACGTACCTAGTTATCGCTAGCAATCAAACATGACCTTTCTATTAGAGCTAGCGAGAGATATCGGGTCTGATAAAATTGGAACTAACCAAGCTAAATAGAAATTGTAGGATAGAATTTATCTGAAGCATAACATGCGGTTATGTTGGTGCTACGTCAAAGTATGAACATGTTCATTAATAGCAATATATTATAGATATAAAATTGATAATGATAATCTTATGTTCTCTTAATAAATATAGCTGGCAACTAGCGTGAGGCATTCGATCGTAGGTATCACTTGGTCGATGCGGACGTGCTCCTGAGTTTTGCGTTTATTTACTAGTGTTTTATGATTTATTTTATACTAACATACCCGAATACAACATATGTAATATATCTTTAACCTGATTAATATCACGCATTCAATAATTTATAGTGTATAAAATATAAACACCGTACTTTTACAACTTTAAATATTATTCTTGTACATAAATAAATAATAGCAGTGTAACGATTTAATAGAATTTACAATTCAATCTTCTATCCCAGACCTCGGTGTGCCAACAAGACGATCTTCACTAACAAGGGATTATCCAATGTATACCTATCTAATAGTATTTATCTACGTAAAATAATAAATATCATTGAAATTTTTGGTTTGCTACTAATAATAGTGAAATAATTCAACATTATAGCATGATGTAGGGACTTTAAAATATTAAGTTCACTTCTTCCAAAAAAAGAGATTTTCAATGCGACTGTTTTTTTGTTTTTGTAACCTCAGAACGAATTCGAATGAGTAAGTAAACCGATTGATTATAAGAAAATCAAAACTCTCCTATCTATACTAATATTATAAAGAGGAAAAAGGTTTGTAATTATGTATGTATGTATGGTTTTCACGCATAAACTACTGGACCGATTTTGATGAAATTTGGCACAGACAAATTTTAGACCCTGAGAAAGAACATAGGCTACCTTTTATTGCGAAATATGTACCACGGGCGAAGCCGGAGCGGACCACTAGTGTTTAATAAAATAGAAACATGTAGTCTACTTAAACGTACTTTACAGTCTACGTCGTCTACGTCGTAGCACTTTAGAAACTTGTTATCTATACTTTTTATTAAAGTTTTTGTTTGTTTGAACGTGCTAAGCTCAGGAATATAATCTCAGTTATATATAAAAGTTATGTACAGCTGTACAAAGTTTCACATTATATATTATATCGACTCATAAAAAGCATAATATTCTGTACATCATTTGAATGCCAAATTTTTCGCGTGATTACCTTTACCGAACTACAGAAGTAAAAAGTTATTTCACAAATAACTTTTATACCGTAACTGGGGAGGTTTTTGTGCAAATTCAAATGGAATGCTTGCATGTTAATATTATTTTGTGTTCCATCTATTTTTAGTGGTAAAAGATGAAGAAAGTTAAAGAACTTTGCACAACTAAACATAGATAGTTTTCCGTTACTAAAAAATAAATATACTTTGTCCTAAAGTTCGTAGTATATTCTTGTATGAAAGTGTAACTTACACTTTCTCTCTTTTGTTATGAAAAATGGAAAATTTAATTTCTTATACTTTCTAGCTTCTGACTTTTGTGGTTTTATCTGATTGTTCTTACATGTTGATCGCGTTATAAAAATTCAGAAGGAAATGTAGAAGTTACCTAAAAACCATTTATACAAATGAAAAGTTATATCAACATAGATTCACACTTGACCCAATTTTACACAGTTAAATTCCAATTGAAATGTGTTCGTATCACATTCCTTGTACAGTTAACGCCAAACTAACAAAACAAGAATCCATATTAATATTATAAATGCGAAAGTAACTCTGTCTGTCTGTCTGTTACTCAATCACGCCTAAACTACTGAACCAATTTTCATGAAATTTGGTATGGAGATATTTTGATACCCGAGAAAGGACATAGGCTACTTTTTATCCCGGGCAAATAACGCAATCCCGGAAATCCCACGGGAACGGGAACTATGCGGGTTTTTCTTTGACTGCGCGGGCGAAGCCGCGGGCGGAAACCTAGTTCAGTAATAAAATTTCCTTTTTTAATATCCTGTTGAGAGTTAAAAGCATTAAATGTCAGTATTTCTTTCAAAATGTAATTTGTATTGATTTAACAACGTGAAGGAAATTGAAGTCGCGTATAAAAGACATGCTATTTATTTTAGTCGGCGCAAAAATACTAGGTTGTTGGGTCACATTCAAGGTATTTGTATTGCGTAGGAGAAATCTACATTTCTATACTAATTTTTTAAACTGAAGAGTTTGTTTGTTTGTTTGTTTGTTTGAACGTGCTAATCTCAGGAACTACTGGTCTCGATTTGAAAAATTCTTTCGGTGTTAGATAGCCCATTTATCGATAAAGGCTATTAGGCTATATATCATCACGCTAAGGCCTAAGACCAACAGGAGTGGAGCACTGCGGGTAAAACCGCAGGGCACAGCTAGTATAATAAAGCTAGTATAATAATAAAGATATAAAGTGAAACGCGTTTGAATTCTGTAATTACTCAGAGGGAGTGGAGTAAAGCTTTCCACTGCACTATGAGAATGATACAGTACTGAAGAAGCCGTTTTAAGTACATTGTTTGAAGTAAATGGGTCGGCAAAAGACTCAGCGCGAACTGAATAATATTAATCTGTACTTTGCCTTGCTTTTCAGGTGTTATTTGAAAGACGTAAAAGGTGTTAATTAGTGAAACAATGTAATATTATAATAAAATAAAATTAATTTAAATGTGAACTTGATTGATGCATTTACTAATGGTTAGGACATTGTTACTGAAGTGTATAAAACTGAGTAGAGAACAATCTTATCGAAGTTTTTATACTATTTTGTGTTTAATAATTATGTCGTATGTAAAAGTACATATATATTTATATAATTTTAGAATACCTTATATTATGCATAATGTGTCTAACTAATATCTACTAGTTATCTATTTTAAACAGCAAGCAAAGTCGATTCAAGTATCCTATCTTCATCCATCACGTATGAAGTTTCTATAATGAAATTATAATATTGAACTATTTTTATAGGGACAAATTGGAGCTATCAATTCCTTGTTTATTCATATTCTAGTAAAGCTTAAAGTTAAATAAGATAAAGGATAAAGGACTATATTTTTAGAAAAATAGTAAATTCTTGAATAGAATGCGATTCAAGGTAAACTAGTTTATTTGAATTTTACTAATTTTGTTGTACCCGATAATTTGGGCGCTCAAAAATAATTTAAAAATATTCGTGCTTGTTTTCGCGAATCTAACGAACCTAATTTAACATAACAAATAAAAGTGATTGCATATTTTTATCATTCAAAACAAATAAACAGATAATTTTATAAGGTAATCCCATATACAAGAGGTCAATTATTATTTATCGACGTCTTACAGAACAATTACACGAGTTAATTTAATTTAATTAAAATTATGTATTTTTTAAAGCATTAGAAAAATAAAAATATTTACACACATACCTATTAATAAAAATAATCGAAAGTGTATTGTAATATAAAACAAACAAAGAGCACAACAATTCTTGAAATTCTTTCACGTAAAATATTCCGAAAGCCGCAATTAATTACGTGCAAGATCAAACAATCCAAGTAGCATCTCAAATAAAAATATTCAAAAAAGCAAAGACAAAGTTTGTGTCATAAAACTTTGAGTAACAAGTTATTAAAATGACTCGGAACATCGCCTCAGCGAAACTCTTGGGAGGTTTTGATTAGGTGAGATCTAATAAAAAAACTTTTTCAACTTCCACAGCTCTAATTAAAGTGAATTCAAATAAGGACAAATTAATCGTGAGATTGCCGCTACTTCTCACATTTATAATATTCTTATATTATGTATAGCTTCAGCATACAGCTATGCTAGGTCCATGTTAAACACCTATAATTATAACATTTTTATAAAGTTATATAGCTACTGCATAGAGCCATGGTAGGTGCATGTTATGTATATTTTGATGTATATGATTTGTGTTGCCTGTATGTTCTAGATATTTATAAGAGAGTGGTCAGATTCACCACTTAACTCAAGAACTGCTGAACGGACAGCAAATACGATTCCAGCATTTGTCTCCAAAGCCAAGACATATTTAACTCTTTAAAAATTTTCTATTTTACTAAATAGGAGCTGGAGCAAGCAGGAGTATAAATAAAAGTTAATAGTATACAATTATAATTTACATGTTGAACTGAAGACTATTATGTAAAACTATTTAAACGCTACAAAAATTTTCGCGTTAAAAGACTCGCTTATTCCAATACCATTATACCAATCAAAGGCTGATCAAAAATTCAAAAGCTATTACTTTCGCAATATCGCTAAATGCTGTTTACATACAAACATGTGACTCGTAGTTCGAGAATTTTCTATTGTAGGGGAACTAATGATTCGAAAATATTGAAGTTATGTTTAAACATGTACATTCGCAAAGAAGTTGTTGTTTGTTAAATAAATCCATACTAATATTATAAATGCGAAAGTAACTCTGTCTGTCTGTCTGTTACTCAATCACGCCTTAACTACTGAACCAATTCGCATGAAATTTGGTATAGAGATATTTTGATACCCGAGAAAGGACATAGGCTACTTTTTACCCCGGGACATAGGATAGGTTTTATCCCGGAAATCCCACGGGAACGGGAACTATGCGGGTTTTTCTTTGACTGCGCGGGCGAAGCCGCGGGCGGAAAGCTAGTGGTTAATATTTTATTTATCTATCAAAGTTCGTCAAAATGTAATGTTAGAAAATTTTGAGAATTAAAATAACTAGAAACCTACTGGTTAAAAGAAAACACTTCTATTACTTATGATAATTTAAAAAATTTGTTGCCTTTTTCTCATTTCAAGTAAGTTGATAGAGACGGAATATTTATTAAAATTATTAAAATATCAAAGTTAATTAGATATTTATATATATAGAATCTTTTAAATTCAAGTGAATTTCCATGTAGTTTTGTAGTAGATAGATAGAAGTATCCTTTAATTCATTTGTGAGTTTTCTCTACTGTGGTAGCTCTTCAAGTATATACTTAGTTGTATAGTTTAATCAAAGTTAAAGCATGTCGATGAGAAACTTTTCTTAAAATGTTTTCTCATTTCTTAGCGAATATATTGCTTCGAAAACATTTTTAATAAATGCAAACAATTTCTACTTCGATCATAAATTTATTATGCAGTGACTTTTAGATTATTTTCTACTATCGTAATTTATATTCAAAGAAAGTTGTGCTTATAATTTTGAAAAAAATATTAGTAAAAGTTTAGTGTGATCATAAAAGTTTGAAGCATTTTAAATGTATTGTTGAATCACATATTTTAGATATAAATTATTACCTATAAATCAATAGCCAAGATAAATAAAACTAAGTTATCATTTTATTTTCGTATCTACTAGCATCCACTAGGTTAGATCAAATACATTCCTTATAGGAAAGTTGGCTAACTATCTAAAACGAAAATCTCTAGATAAAAAGACGACTATCTACGTAGATAACCTCTCATAGAGTCTAAAGAAGCTTATTTTATTATAAGGTGTACTTTATTTAATCCATAATATATGATCAACGACTTAATAAATGTACCAAAAATATGAACAGCGTACTTTAGCCTTTTCCATATTTTCCATACTGGTGTTGACGTGACACGCTAGTTTCCATTTACATGCCCAATAATTAGTTGGCAGCGCGCCAAGAACTGTATTCACGTGTGCCGTGCCCTTGATTGGCGATGGGATCTTCAACTGTATGTCACCAGTCACTATCGGAGTTTTTATACCTTCTAACTTTTCGCTCGAGGCTTCGACCGCATGGACATGAGAATTCCTTTATTTTTTATATAACTAAGATAACAAGAGGAGGCAACAGAGCAGACGCGTCCCCTGATGGTAAGTGATCAGCGCCACTCATAAATAAATAAAAAATCCTATCTCACTCTCTATCATTCTAACTATCTAAAGATACATAAATCATACCACATAATCGCTCCGTTGTCACGTGTAAGAAGGATAAACACTTTCACATTTATAATATCAGTAAGAAGAAATGGGAGATGATTTGGCAAGATGATATTAACTCTTATGAGTCGTTAGCTGTTGGTTCATTTACTCGTAATTAATGTTTAATTAACATTGTGTTTGCAAAGACACATCGAGATGTTAATGAAACGCTAAACTGTCTCAGTGATTGAACTTTTTGGCGATGTGCGTGGTTTCACAATATCATCATTTAACATCTTAAAAAGTAGTAAAATAATGCATTAGATTATAGTGGAATATAAATTGGAATGCAGTGGAAAATAAAAGTAATCTACATTTATTTTACATGCACGAAATTCATATAATTCATAAGCTTTTATGTGGGATTTGTCTATTTGAATTACAAACGTATCTTATTTCATTCTGATCTTCAATAAGATTTTGTAGATTTTTGCTTTTTATCCTTTTCTTTTGAACAGTAAAGCCTTAGATCTTTAATATTATATTTTACCATGATACCTACTGTTATAAATTCGTAAAATTAAAGCTTCCAACGACTGTATGTACCTATCTTCAACAGATTATTTAATAAGCTATTAGAGACGTATTAGGCAATTCTGAGTATCGAAAAATATACACAATCCAAATATTCGATATCATTTACTCACTGATTATGAAATAGTTAGCAATCTGCACTCAGATAACGATATAGGTCCAGAATCAGTCTGCTGCTATAACAAGTCAACTGACTCTTATCAACGATACTTCGACTGCATATTCATTTGATTCTAGTGGTATGCTCGTTGTTAAACTTGATTCGGAATTTGAGTAAGACTTGGCTTTTGTTACTTTACCTACCTGTATGCCACTGCATTTTGAAAACATAATATCATAACTATACCTAGGTAGTAGGTATGTCAGTTTTCTGGTTTGAACCTTATTAAAATCCTTATTAGATATTATACCTATGTAGATTTTGATAAAAGCTTTAATTATTGAATAATTTAAACGTTATAAATACTTTCGAATATAATACAATGTTTTTCAATAGTTTACTACACTGCTTTCTATAAAACACTCAAGTATAGGAAAAGATTAAAAGTAAATAGATAAGTGGCAACTTTTCAACTTCCGTATTACGGTTGTATAAAACTTTGCTTTTAGAGATAAAGATATAGGTATGTTAAACAAATATTCTCTGGGGATTGCTATGATAAAGAAAATGTTTTAAATAGAAGTATTGTATGTTAAAATATTTTCAAAATAATCGATCGGTTAAATTCACTAAAATACTGGAAGGTTGAAATATGAATTGTAAAACTTATTTCTCTTTTCTTGAATAACAAAAATAACTTTTTTAATTCATATTTCTGCCCACTCTTATTTACACAAAACCCTAAACCGATCTGATAGGTATTATTCAATAAATACAGCTATAATCCGCAAGTATTTGGCCATTTGGAACAATTGTTTGTATTGGAGTTGAAATTCCTTACCTTTGCCACCGCTGTAGGCTTATCCCGTCCTCTACAAATATAATAATGGAATCACGGAATTTTCATCGGCTCTTAGTTGACCGAATTATTGATAGCTTACGGATTTATTTACCGACTTTGAAAAAGACGTTGTTGTATTTTTTTTTTAATATTTTAAAATCACATATTTATGGATTTTATTTTGTGACATTTAAGTTAATGATTCCCTTAATAGATAGATATTATCTTAATACAAATAAGTACTAAATAGGTATATAATATTATCTTGAAAAGCTTATCGTTTTTGAAAATAGTTGAAATGGATTTCCCTTTGAAAACAAATCATCCTACAAAAGCGTCCTGTTTCGATAAATTTAAGTTGGTCGGGGAATAAGTGAGTATAATCCTCTTCTACTAATATTATAAATACGGAAGGGAAATGTTATTTTAGGCTGATCCTGAATACGCAATTTCGTTACCAGATAGTAAGTATTACCAAACTTGTGGTATTTTTCCACAAGTTTTAAATTGTACTACATATTTTACTTTTCAATATACTAGTTGCACATAACAACTCCGCTCAGGTGAACCTGGGATAAAAAACGAAAATAAAACATAGCCTTTGTCACTCACGAATAACCTTGCTTGCTGCTGAAAGAATTTTTAAAATCGGTCCAGTGCAGAACAATTGTTTGTCCAGTGGTTTACTCGTTACAAATATTAAAAAATGCAGGAATATTTTTTTCTTCTTTTGTATCGATATGGTTGACTGAAACATGAAACAAATTTCGTCATTTTCGTAAGAATTCGTTTTTTTCTGTCTGTGATTTTAATACATTTATACCAAATCTGCCTCGAGTATGTACCGCACTATCCATTAGTGAAAAAAGAATGAAAATGGGTACTGTAGTTTTCGAGTCACAGGCAATCTGTTCTTGATTCGGCAGTCAGACAAACGCAGCGGAGATTTTGTTTATTATATAAGTAACAAATATAAAAATTAAAGAATAGAAATATGAAAACAAGCAAAATAACTAAACATATTTACATATACAGCACTTTGGCGCGAAAGCTCTCCTAACTAATCCGGGTTGGTACGAAACAGTAGCTATTTGCTACCCGTCAAACTTTTAATTGAGCTGAAAAAGTCTGTGTTTGATGCCAGTCGGGATTTTAATCAGCTTTGAGGTACGAGTTTCACGCATTGACTTATTTGACTAACAAGACTTGAATTTTGTTTGATACACATGTGAAAATAAGTTACTTTTGCAAAAAAAGTGCATGGGCCTTGCACCTTAATCAATAACAGTTTCGGCTAAGTTATTTTTATTAAAATTTTCTTCCTAAAAAGTAATTGGGAGTTTGCTGTAAGTTTATGTCTAATAATTAGTTTTCGATGTAAAGGTACTTTTTGAGCCGGTTCTAAAAATTATTATTAAGTTCTTATCGAAGTCTTAATGAATGAATATTAATTGTGTTTGGGTTCGTGTCCGAATTCAATTTATTTTATTTAATGAACGCATCATTACTACTTAGAGTTTGAATAGATAAAGATGTTTCTAATTCCTTCCTTCCATTAAAAGCTGCTATTTAAATCAAATCTGCGTTTAACTGAACTTCTAAATCATTCCGTGATAAATCGCGACCGTTTCTAGCGACGGTAACAATGGAAAAAAATGAAATAAAGTTTGATCGAAACAAGGGGGTTAGCGTGACAGAATGATAGCCGAAAGCGCAACGTAAATGCGACCAATTATACTTGATTAATGGCATGTTAAATTCATTCGAATTCGTTAGTGTACAGGTTCCTTTATTTGAAGGTCTGTGTTCTTGATAGTATTATGTAAGATAAATAGTTATTGTTCCTTATCAGTAACAGTTTTCTAACTGAAAATGATGAAGATTGGTATGAAATAACAGACTGAAAATGTTATTTTTGTTTTAGAATTTCATTATTAAACACAATAATAATAAAAAGAGCGCTTCTGAGCATACGTGTCAGAAGTGAAACTTCTTTGTCATGATTCAACCAAAATCGTCGCCTTGAAATTTTACTTTCAAATCGCGTAAAGCAGTTTCACTTCAAAAATTAAATAGATATCATTTTCGACCAGACATAATATTTTTATCGAACCATAAATTAAATAAAAGTCTATGCCATCCTTCTATAGTGACGATTCCAAACGGAATTCCAACGGAATCTCTATTTCCAAATCGCTTTTCCCGGTTTAATTATTTCCAACGCAGGCCAAAATACGAGGAACGATTCTATTTATTTATTCATCTCTTTGAACCTGTCTCTTTAATACAATAATTCTAAATAATATTTATTTTCTTCTAGAATACCTACTCTTAGTATGTACTACATACAACTTGGAAAAGATAAAACTATGTATTAATCGTAGCATTACTTTACAAATATAATTTGTATAATTACTTCGAATGTATTTTTACAACTGACATGCAGCGAGCTATAAAATTGAAGCAATTTTCGAAATGAACAAATTTTTCGCATGAAAAAAGATGTTCAATATGTTGTGATTGTAAGAATGCCTCTTCTGGAAAATGGAAATTTTCGATAAATACAACGTAATTATAAATGCTTAAACATAAACACAATGTTGTAAAAATACTGCATTAATTCACTTACATTAATTTATTAAGACATGCGTCGACCGCTTTTTCTAGTATGAATTTTTAATGTTAATGAAATTATTTCGTAGCCACACAACGTATGGTCTGAAAATTTTTATTTAAAACTGCCTATGTAATGATAAAAAAATGAGCAAAGAAAGAAAAAAAAAATTAATAATTAATTAAGAAGATTGTTTTTTTCTAGAATTACTTATTAAATTTACCAAAGATGGTTATAGACTTGTTAAAATTTTTCACCGCACTTTCTTCGAAACAGGTTTATTCATAGACACGTATCCAGTTATCTGTCGCCGTAAAAGTTGGGAATTCAATATAGATCCGATCTGTTGGACAATTTGCGGAAAAACCCACGTGTAGGCACGGACTGCAAGCTATCTCGGCTGTATTGAATGTTCGTGATTCTACAGGCGATACCAGTATTGCCTACGTTATGTAACATAGCTGTTATCACACGTTCATAAGGCGTTATTTTTATTAGAATACATTAGCACCGGGCGTTTTGCGTACCGTATCGCATGTTTTCATTTCATTATGTTGATTTTTTTATGGGGAATTGCGAAGTTATTTTGTGCGTACTTTGCGGTGGTGTTATTAGTTCTGGTTTTGATAAACGCGTAAATAATGATTTCTTAATGTATGAATGCGGCTGGGGTAAGAGTGCTATGTAAATATATCGAAGACTAACTGAATATTAATTCATTAATTTATAATTCATAGATCGACATGATTATAATACATCAACTTAAAAAAGACGTAGTAGTTTTCATTTTCCTATGGTATAAATTTAATGTTATAATATCAATGCGTAATATTATATATTAAGGTATATTTACTTCAGATTCCACTGCCGCTTCCTCCTTGCCAAAGGTGCTCAATCATGCTGCTGACAATGATAGTTTACCCTCGTGGTTCGAAAATCAAATAAAGCATTCTTGGGCCTGAACCCTCTCAATACGTATCGGAGACACATTACACAATGTGATCGAATAAATATAAACAAATATTATTACACACACACGTCCAGACACACACACAAACACATACACGCATATGTATACACAAGCACATGCACATTAAAATCTAATAAGTATGTAAAATTCTCGTGTCACATTATTCGTTCCCATACTCCTCCGAAACGGCTGGACTTATTCTGATAAAATTTTGTGTGCATATCGGGTACGTCTTTTCATATCTCTAAGTGATAATAATAAGGCAGAACAACGTTTTCCGGGACAGCTATTCTAATATATTAAACTCCCTATCAAATGAAAGGGAGATATTTCCTACACCCACGGACGCAATCTTTAATTTAGTCAACAGAACGTGATACCATCACTAGCTATAATACAATATTGATTTGTAATCTCCACTAATGTTAGGAGATCCTAACAGAGGCAATCACTGAGGCGACGATATTTACGTAAATACAATCAAACTACTCCAATCACTTCTGCTTACCTAGTGGTTGCACTTTACTCAATCATGTTTGTTGGTCGTCGTTCAGCTATTCCAGTCCAGTGATGAATATATTTAATTTCATTTATTTGCTTTATTATTATTTATCTAAAAGGTCTTAGAGATTATTGTTATTTTTTGTATAAGTATAACCAGGAAGGAAAACAGATCTTTTTGGTATAGTTATCTTTTACCCACTTATAGCATCTAATCTCTAATTGTATGTAGGATAAATAATAAATATTACTTATCATAATTTCGCAACAATCCCAATTATAGTTAAGCTGTAAGTACTTCAAATAAGACTAGAGTAGATAGTAACGACGTAATAATATATTGTATTCTACACTCTGACTTGCTCGTAAGATAATCGTTCGCAGAATCACATTTATATAGAGACATACTCATACTTCCTATTCGAATGCAGGTTAGCCTTAATATAATAATAATTAACAATATTCTGAATAGGTCTCTAGACATCTCATAGAATGGATGTAAAAAGAATGTTTGTAATCTCTCAAATTGCCTAACGAACGCTTTTCATAGATAAGTACCTAGCTAAATAAATATTGTGATCGTTTTACTGTCGTTTTATTAGCAAATTTGTTCGCCACGCATTTTATTTTCATGTTATAAAAACATTACGTTACAATTTTTAATACCAACGGATTTAACAGAAACGATAATTTTATATGAATGCAAGAAAAACACACGAGTGTAAAAAAGAGAGAAGAAAATAGAAATATATCGTTAAATAAAATCCCCCGTGAGGTGTGAGTTAAATTAACCATTAGCTTATTGAAGTAAAGGCGGATGATATAAAAATTAATTTCATTTACTTTCGTTCGGGTCGTTAAATGTTTTATGAGGGTGCGCGAAACTCCTTTGGTAAGACGTGTCTATAAAGTTTAGGGTTTATTGGTGTAAATAAAATGTAAGCTGCCTTCGTCCTATATAGTTGTCAGTCGATGTATAATGCACTGGGTTTTATTTCTTCACGTTTTTACTCAAGCATGGTTTTTATACGGAGACTTTTTCTAGTTCATACTTATCTTACGTTCGTAAAAGTTACTAGCTTTTTATTGATCTTTCTAGGTACAAAAAATATATAATTTTACAAGTATGTTTACTTTTTCCTTTATTTATTGAACAAATGTTTAAAAAATAACATAATACCTATATTCCCACTAGATACTCCTTCGTGTTATCAGACTATATTCTTTATTGAATTCCATTCGAATTATATTCATATTCAGTAAATTTATACATATTTTTCACAACATTTTTATCTTCCGACTCAAGCAACATGAACAATCCGATTTGCTTTCAAGTCCTCGTTATATATTTGACATCTCTCTTCGAAAGTGTTTGCAAGTAACGAATGTGACCCCTATGTAGAGAGGTAGAATTTAACTACACTATAAAATATACATATATACGAATTATATAGTATATAGTAGTAGGCGTAAAAACCTCGCAAGATGTTTAATACATTTGTTAAAGTGAATAATGTAATTTTCCGTGGACTTAAAATATCCAAACTTATGATAACTACATCAAAGTCTGGGTATTTAACTGATATCTTAATTTTATATTAAATTCCCTTTATTTAAAATATTAACCAACACAAACAGTGCATGGAAAAAAAATCAATTTATATTTATGCATACCGTCGAGTCACATAGCTTAGTTGTCTCTTTATTTGAGTTAAATCGTTAACCTTTTAACCGTAACAATGCCAAAGCATAAGCTTTCCATCATAATATAATTGAGGTTCAAGATAATCATAACAACAATCGCATGAATCAAACAAAGTCGAAACTTTTATAACAAACAAATATACGTTTAATTTATCACACGCTAAGGAACGATTAGTAAAGTTAAATTCTATCGCGAAATGAATGAAAAAGTTTCTTTTATTATTGTACAATTCTGAGGGATCGACAGATGTTATATTTCCTCCGAAGTTGAATATAGTATGTACATTTTAAAATGCGAACTATTACATTTTTATGCTCACTCAGCCGTTAAAAAACCATTAAAATCTGAAACTGATTTGCAAAATAAACAAAACTTTAGTGCACAAAATGTCTGTTTTCAGTCAATGTGCGAATCAATCATGCGAAAAATGTAATCAATCTAACAAAATCTGTACAATCAACGGTGTTGCTTGAAAAAAATCTTCTTATAATACTGGTAGAAATAAGTTTCAAGCGAGTAAAGCCGGGGCGAACTCCTAGTTGTATACAAACCCATCGTGGAAGTGTTATGTAGGAACTACATAATAATTTTTGTTTGTGTACGTCCATCACACGCTTAGCCGCTCTAATTGACGTACAGAATACGGTATTAAATTAATTATTCACGTATATAAGAAAACATTTTATATAACTTTACATAATATTATTATTTGTTTTGTTAAATAATTTATTATTCATAATTATTTTTTTTAATACCTAATTTATATTTCAGACTACTTTGAGGTTCGCATTGAAATGTATGAAAGAAAATCTATATTTTTTAAGGTCGTGAAAAATATTAACTTATACTCTGAAAATATTAAAATACGCCATATTCGCCGAAAAAGCTCTTTGTAGATCGCTACCAATTAAATAAGAATTAAATAAATCATTTTTTTTCTGCGTCAATAATCTGAAAAGAATGATAAAGTTTTCTAAAGGTTTGTAGTCAAACTACGACATTCAACCAAGGAGAAATGTAACGTAGCTTTAAAAATGCAACATTGTCTGTCTAAAGGTCAGACTGAAAACTTTCTCCAAAATACAATGCAAGTTTCATAAAAAAATCGACGACATAGTTGCTTGCATAGTACAGAACAGTTTTGAATATAGATATTCGAAAATAACAGTAATTTTTTAATAGGGAAGAAGAATACGATTTACATTTATTTTTTACATAACACAATTATGCTGTGTTTTAAGATTTTGTAAGCAAATAATCCAAGTACATAAATAATTGCTTCGTAAAATATCTAATAAAACAAAATAAATCGCTAAAAGAAAGTTGGCAAAGCGATTAGTTTATATTAGTTTTGACTTACCCAAAGGCCGCTATCGTTGATACGCAATTAACAAAAACTAATTCTTTAAACAGGCCTTCGTTTAAAGAAAGGCTAAGGCTCTTAAAAGTTAAATGGCTCTTTTCAGTTTTGATTAAACTAAACAGAGCGTCTGATTGCGGACCTCATTAATTTCGACGAAGCTCCATCGAAGTTATAATGGCCTCTTAGCTTGAAATGTTATCGGCGAAATCTCAAGCCCTAAAAATTGTGCTGTTTTCTTTATAATTTTAGCGACCCCGTTGATCTGGGACTTTGCGAACGAAAGGATTTATTTGATATTTATATTATGTATGTAAAGTTAAATATCTCATTACAGAGTATTATTCTATAGTGTTTTGTTTACAGACTGAAAGGTTTTTAAACCCCCTAAAAATAAAATAAAATGCAAAGCGTGTATTTGATACGTAAATGCACATTCCAAACGGATTTGTGAATCCATTAGTGTATTTTTAAATGAAATAGTGTTTTTTTGTTGAATCATGTTATTTATTTCTATGTGAACTTTTATGTGAATATTTTCTATGGTATGTACATAGTTCGCAGATATTAACCATCGATATTAACCAGGAATCGAACGTAAATTATTAAGCATGTCACAAACATTAAATGGCATACATGAACAACTAGACGTTTAATAATTCGATTTAATTATTAACAAAACAATTGCGCCAATTCCATTTATATTTACTTGGCAAATATTAATTTGCAACATTATGTCCTCAATTAGATAACAAGTCAAAGTCGTGACGTGCTCTGACGTTGTTAAATTAACTATTGTAGCCGTGAAAACATGCTATTGTCTTAGAACAGAGATAATTGTCAAGCTTTTGTGCTTCGAACGTCTTTGTACGTTGTTAGCTTGACGACCCGATGACGCCTTGTTCTCTTAGTTTGTGACCTTATTATGTATCCACGTATGACCATTGATGAATAGTAACAATAAATCAACTTATACCACTTTATATATCATAATAGAGCTTCAATCGTACAACAAAATGAAAATCTTTAATTTATTTCAAGAGTAGGTAGTAGGTACCCCTTGAAAAAGTCTTGTAAAGCTTATGTTTAAGCCTTCAAGTGAAATCTGAATATTGACAAAATTAAAAAATATACCTATATTTTTGAAAAACTGTCCGCCAAACACTGTTAACTTCTATTAATTTTATTCATAATATTATTTTATATTAATTATCTGTGATTGGCGTATTTTTGTTGTTGTACATTGAATCATAAAAATAATAAACGCCTTTAATAATTATATTAGTGAAATGTAAGTGGTGTCCTATTAATAAATTTCCATACACCACAGCGTGAAGGTAGGTCACAAGTTTATGTGGACAAGTGTCATAGAAATTTACATGTTTCGTAATGAAGTCATATGTCGTTTACACGTAATAATCATTTTCCATAATTAAGTCATATTTTGTAAGTTTATAGTTATCGTTCTATGAATATTACTTCACTAATAACATTTACACTATATACATTTATATATTATACACAATATTTTAGTTGTTTTATAACATATCGATGGGATACGATTGATAATAATCATAAAATTATAAAAATAACACAAAGGATAATAGGATAACCTGCATCAGCATTTAAAAAATAATTTAAAATTTGAACTAAGAATGACATGTGTTATAGTAAAAGCTATCTATAGTATACAATTATTATAGATATTGTTTAACCGACAATTCACTTTAAAAGAGGACAGTTCACATTTATAATAATTATGCCTCTGTATCTTATACGTATTTTCCATTGTTCCAGAGCGATTGAACGTCCTATACGAGAGGAACTGGACAAGGCTGGTCCACGAGCAGCTCCGAAAGTTTGAGACCTCGATAGTAGCGGCGGCGAGGAAGACAGACGCTCATGTATCGGAGTTGGCGCTGGAGTCCAAGTGGACCTTCTCTGGTGCGCTGATATACTGCATCACGCTTATTACTACTATAGGTATGGTGTTTTAATGGGAATCGTTTATTGATTTTCTCAATTTTTGTGTAGGTATTATCTCAATACATAGGACTGTTTTTCCTATTCAAAAATACATGTACGAAAAGTCGATCAAGAATACATGGGTTAATCATAAAGTACGTGTTTAAAGTATGTATCACGATTCTGTTTGGTGTTGTTTGTGTGCTTAATGATGACATTCTGAGGACAGTCGTAAATTAAATTCATTCCGTTTTAAGAGCATCCAAATAATGGACGGAATTGATATATTAATTAAAGTGTGATAAATGTACCTGTTATACTTACATACTTCAATATTTTATTTATACACTGGGGTAGATCCCTTTAAAAATAATAAAAAGTGCAAAAAAATCGCAGTAGGATGAAACCCATTAGAAATGGAGGAAAATTATGATAAAAATGTAAGGAAAAATAAATTACGGTCAATCCGAGTTCGGGAAGTGGGAGGGGGGAGCTTTTAAGAGAAAAAAATGGTCTCTCTCGATTTCCGACAAAACTACAAGTCCTACGGAAAAAAGTTCAATGGCAAAGTTGTAGGTAATAAAAGGATCGTGAAGAGAGAGAGAAGTGTGCCTGATTTAGTAAAAGCTCATTTTCACACTGTTTGTATGCATTTCCTGAGAACATTTACTATGGTAATGTTTATTTTTTTTACACCATATGAAAGTAGAGATTTCAATGAATAAAAGGCTCCCCAAGTTTTTGAAAAAAGCTGATATTTTGACGGGTGACTTTTCGATTGAAAATTAGGTTGTTTTTTTGGTATTAATTCAAAATAAGGCGAAAAAATAAATATTTTCAATCAAATAAATTACAGTGTATTTGGGACATAATAAAGTAAGTTTCCACCAAATTTCGTAGAAAAAAAAAATTTCGAAGTAGATAAAAATAAAAAAACAAAAACTTGGTTTTTTGAATTTTTCACCTAAATTTTGAGGTTATGTGAAAAAATTGCAAATACAAAAGTTGTAGATCTTTTTATTACCTACAACTTTGCCATTGAACTTTTTTCCGTAGGACTTGTAGTTTTGTCGGAAATCGAGAGAAACCATTTTTTTCTCTTAAAAGCTCCCCCCCTCCCACTTCCCGAACTCGGATTGACCGTAATTTATTTTTCCTTTTATTTTAATCATATTCCCCTCTTTTTCTAATGGGTTTCATCCTACTGCGATTTTTTTTTGTTTCAAAAATTATCTACTCTAGTCTATTATGGTATTACACTTGTATAAAAAAAATTTGATTATCAATCTGTAGGTTGAAATAAACCTTGTCAAATATTTCAAATGTTTTAAATTGTGTTTTAAATAGTGTGTAAAGTTTTGTATCATTTTATTTTGAAAGATCTTTAGGCGCGTTGAGAATTTCAAGGTTGCGTCATAGCATTACCGTCACATCATGGAGTAAGGCGACGATTTTGGTACTTTTGAATCTTGTCAAAGAAGTTTCACTTTTGACACGTGAGCTCGGCACACACGCTCTTTTATTCCAATTTCCAATTCAAATGAAGTGTATACTGTATAAGTGTAGAGCATAGCGTAGCGTTCGATTCCCAAGCTATAAGATTGTTATAGGTATATAATTTTTGTTATGGTATATTATAACTTTTCCATGTGTAGCATGAATGAAAAACACATGTATGCGATAAATAAATATGAGTTTTACTTTTTCTTCGATACTAAAAACTTCGAAACGTAATGTTAAAGAAATCTATGACAAAACACAGGAAGATTCATAAATAACAAAAGCTTTATTTACATCTAGGTTACGGCAACGTGTCACCAAGAACAGCAGCTGGTCGAGCTGCCACAGTGGCTTATGCTGCTGCGGGAGTGCCTCTGGCATTGGCATGCTTGGCGGGGCTTGGCGCATCGCTGGCAAGGCTGGCGCGACTCGCCTGGCTGAGAGCTACTAACAACAAAGTGCCCAATAATTGGAGGAAGGATGAGGTATTTTAATCGTGAATGTTTTAGATGATAGGAGCAGGATAGTCCTTTTACCTTTAAGCGAGGAATTTGTTGAATGTTTTTCTTATATTTTTTTTCTAAATCCGCAAGCAGAAGATAATATGTAGGTATCTGTGTTGTGATACGAGACTTTTTATCATGAATTGATGGACTGTGTAGGTATACTGATTGGTAGACACCAGAAATTGGATGTTGCAAAAAGTTGTATTATTTTTTAATAGGTACTATTTAAATTAAATGTAATTATTTGGTAATACAAAGAATTCAAGAATAATAAAAAGTAATAAATTATCGTAAAATGCGTAAAGGACAGGGAATTATAATAAGTACGTAGTCACCGAAGCGAAGTACGCTTAAGATTAGAGGATCAAAATACACAATAATATTTCTGTATCTTTTACCCTTTCACGGAGTGTTTTGGAGTAGGTAAATTATTTCGGAATTATCCTGCTTTTCCATATAGATTTTCTCACTGATAAAGGTTACGTTAATTTTAAAGTCATATTTCCTTACCAAAGTGTTATAATGCATTCTAAAAAGGAAAATAAATTCTAAATTAAGTATTAGATTTCCTTGTTTATATAATAGACCAATTATTTCTTCCCAGATGGAAAATCACTTTCAACTTCACGAACAGCAGCGGCTTCTTCCTCAGCCAATAGAAAGCAATCAGTACACATCGTTTCCACCTCGAAGCCATCGGTCTCCTGGAACTGTGAAGGCAAGAGCTGGAGACAGGGGCCAGTACTCGCAGGTCTTTGAGAAGGCTCCTGCAAGCCCGCGATCTGCTACATTGGGACGAGTGAAGCGTAGTGCCTTTGTTGAGGGTAATTTTTTAAATATTTGCCTATACTTTTCCTATATAAAATATTAATTAAAATATAATCAGCTGTTTGCTGTGCAATTATACAAAAATATTATCCATAATTAGCTATGTACCCCGTATTATCTGTGGTACACTGTCGAGATTGATCGTACTATCGGATTAGCCTTCGTGACATCATGCACAACACTTTGCTTAAGATCATCACATAATCAAATACGTAGTCTACGATTCTATAATGGAGATACAGATACACATTTATATTAATATACGTAGATGAAAGTTTATGTATTTATCTTTATTACAGAACCCAATACGTCATCATCACAAACACAAACATTAGACAGAAAGAAAACTATGGGCAATACGAAGTGCATGGCCACAGTGCACGGGCCAGGGAGGGGAAAGGGGAGGATAATACAAAGACCACGTGGTGCAGTTATCGAACAACTTATAGCGGAGGAGTGTGGAGAGGTTATACATAACAGAAGTCACGAGGATCTTGATGATTCTGAAGATGCTGATGAATCGTAAGTTTTTGCTTGTTAGATATGGAAAATTCAATTTGAAATCAAAGTAAATATCAAAATATTTTACACTGTATTAAACAGCGCTTACGAATAGTCTGAATTTATACTCCCGAGTCAATAAAGTTTAAAAGTTTAAAGTCATCATGTTAAAGGATTTCATCATGCTGATACATGATTGAAAAAAATCCATGTTTAATGATAATCTATTTTTTTAGGATCTGTCCTCACGATACACCATCACGAGTGCCTTTAATATGGAATGAAGAGAACCACAAACAGAAGAGTTGCGCTGTCCCAAGCAGTAGTACAGCAGTGAGCATTCAAAACCACAGCCACAGCATCGAGCACTGCCACATACCCGTCGGTATCGTCCTCTGCCTCTTATTAGGGTACATCTTTATCGGCGCCGCCATTTTCTCCGCCTGGGAAAACTGGAGCTTCCTCGACGCCGCCTACTTCTGCTTTATCGCCTTAGCAACTATCGGCTTCGGCGACTTTGTTCCTACCAGTTTTCTTACTTCCAAACCCAACGCAGAATACTCCAAAAGTGAATACATTCAAATGATCGCGTGTTGCGCTTATCTTGTTTTTGGACTTATATTAATAGCGATGTCGTTTAGTCTCCTACAAGATGAGGTTGTGGCCCGATGTTCGCAACTAGCCAGCAGCTTAGGCCTGTCTCGTCAATGACATTACGAGAAGAGCGAATGTAGCTCGACCGACAATCACTTGAGAATGTTATGATCATTGTTGTGAATGCATTTTATTGTCCAGTATAATTGGATGTGTTTATCAATATTAAATTTCGACCGTGTATATTTTCTTGTTACCATTCTATCATAAAATAGAATTATTTTCTCATATATCTGCATTTATCAACTGATTATAATTTGAATAATATTTGAAACTTTTTACGGACTTTATACTTGTTTGAGAGGGAGAAGAGATGGATGTAAATAATGTATATGTATAAATATTTATAAAAGCAAGGCTGACGTTGTAATAAAACAATAAAATTGTGTGAATTGTAATTGTGTTTTATTGCTAATCCCGTAATGATTAATGATGCTAAAACCTACTAGTCGTACAACAATTTGTTAGTTTCACCCAAAATGTAGTCAGTCAAAACCTAAATCTAGTTTGCAAATACATTTCTAACCGCAGAATTTAGCAATGTCTGTTACAAATGTAAATGACGAGGGATAAAAGAAGCTAACTAAAAGTCATTCAGTAAATATCCCACGCTACAGAAGATTAACCTAATTCCTCTTCTATTAGGATACGTGGGTCGGAGTGGAACTACATGTCTTTATTTTGTGCACCGTAAAACCCAACGGGATGCTTGGATTAAGTTCGGTCTGACACGCCACGTATGTGAATTATAAGCACAGTCTAATTAATTTTGTATAATGTAGCACCGTAGCTAAAAAGCTATCTATTGCATACCGAAGAGGTGAGCCTTTTTTATAGTGTATTGAAAGCTTAGGAGCAATACAACAGAGTTTAGTAGGCAAGATATTTTCCAGTATAACCATCAGACATTGCCATTTTATATGTTCTTAGAATTCCAATTTCAATCACGATACAACCTCTGAATTTATTTTACCTTCACATAATAACGCCAATGAAAAAAATCTGAAAATCTAGATGTAAAATAAAAACTAAAGACGTCAGAACTATTACCATATATGTAATTGATCTATTTTTTAACATAATATCACTTATACTGAAACCGAAAGAAAACATATTTACCTTTTACTTATATTTAAATCATGATCTGTTATACCAAAAACAATAGAAGTACATATTAATAACAAATTCAAGATCAACCCCGCAATTCAGCAACTTGTTATTCAAACTAGTAGCAAAATATCACGGCCAATCCACCTGTATCCAACAGCGCTTTGACGAACTAAACTTAATAAAACTTTTGAATGCAGCGCTCGTCGAGGAACTTTCGTTGAATCGCTATATCAGACCTTAGCCTAACAAACCAAATCGAATTTCCATCGCGAGATATCTTATGGGACTATTCAAGTGTATTTTTTGCTTTGATTTTTGAATATGTGAATATGGATGATAAAATCGCAACGAGTAAAATGAAACTGAAACTCAAACGAGGAATTTGAGTGACTTAACTTTGTAATCATGTTTATGTGTGAAAGAATCGTTTAATTTACCTAAAATAAAAACGTTTTATTCACTTATTATTATTATTCCTTACAGACTATAAAGTAAATTAGGTACAAGTAAAAAAGGCAATTTAAGGAAAAACGCTTCCAACGCGAATGTTATCGACACGACATGATTAGTTATTCCATAATGAGGATGCAATATACTTGTCAATTTTAGCCCAAATACTTGGATAACAAATTTAATTTATCTCTGTCGAAGGAAAACAGTAAAAACGTTGATCGATGCGTCCCGCACATAAACACCTGTTTAGGAAGCTTTGTTTTTTTGCCTATTTGCTTTCCATTAGTCTTATTAGTTGACGCTAGAAGAATGTTAGGTTGTTTTTATTTTTTTCTTTTTTTTTATATACTGGTCGTTGGAATATCGATAGATTAATCTTTTGTCTAGAATCTAATAGCAAAATGTATGTGTGTTATTATCGAAAAAAGAGAACACAGCTTTACTTCTATTAAATTAATGACAAAAACTTATGTACACGTTATATCATAAGACTGTTCATGTAATAAATTGCAGAATCAATTAACCCTCTTAATAATGATTTCCTGTAATCATGATAAACCCAATTATTAACAAACCACGCTACAAAATACATTGAAAAAATCGTATAAGACAGTAAAGGCCGATGGGCCAGAAATGTGAAACGATTTGTTAGGTTTACAATGGAGCGAACCTCAATCGGATACAAGATTGATTCAGCTATATGCTCGTAATCCCCTGGAATCCAACCCCGAATACTTTTCTAAAAGCTTCTGTTACGCCCCTACTATTGGAACATTTTAGTACAATATATTATATTGTTTTTTAAGTAATTATGTCCAAAAGTGTAGTTGTGTATTTTTCTTCCGAAGAGGTTATGTATTTTAGATTTTTTTATTTTTTTTTATTTTTTTTTTCATCAAAAACAAGATCTTTTAAAATTATATACAATTTTATTAGGTAAAATATAATTATTAGTATTAGTACTTAATTACTTAAATTCTTCAATATGTACCACTTAAGAAACTAGTAGGATAACAAATTATCGCATATTTATGTTATGTATTCATTTATGCGATAATTTGTTATTCATAATAGCATTCATATTTATTAAAATAAATACTACTTAGTTAGCTCAGTTTAATTTTACACTATCGAATTAATAATCTCGTCACCCGCAATACTCCGTATATTACCACCGTTTTCATTATTCTTTTAATACATTAGCATTATTCAAGCACACACCATCAGCTTTGGTCAGATAGTCCACTTTTACGGATCTCGTTACCATCTATTGCAATTTAGCTAAAAGGGCAGTGTATTTATATATGTTAATTGCTATTTCGGTCCTACCTTGTGAAAATTTTTGGGACCACGCGTAGAATTATACATGAGAGGTAAGTGTTGTTGGTATTTTTGCTGAATATACTGGACTGTGTTACATGCGTGGTCGCATAATTTATGGACGATTTGTTTTAATGATGATCCTGGAAAAGGTGTGATTAATGTTTATTTTTGGACAATAAAATTAAGTGAATTTTAAACTGGTAGCAATTTTTATTAGTTGAATTTAAATCTTTAAGCTCTCATCACATTACACTATTTTATCATATTG
Source organism: Colias behrii (assembly GCA_029959065.1). Classification (NCBI taxonomy): domain Eukaryota; kingdom Metazoa; phylum Arthropoda; class Insecta; order Lepidoptera; family Pieridae; genus Colias; species Colias behrii. The sequence goes on from JARWMC010000013.1 coordinate 7,307,627, forward strand.
CGAAGAACAAATAAAGTAAACGGTTATGTGTAAAATAAGGCTCAATTTTTTTTTTTTGTTTCTATTTTAACTGCATTTAAAATTGAAAAAAATCAATGAGTTTCCTTCAAAGCATTGGTGAATAGCCTTTGCTCTACAGATCTTTTATTCTATTTTCGACCGCAACCAAAGTCCACTGCACTCCATTAGACTAACGAGTGTTCGATCAGGGAAGGGAACACAGACTTCAAGGCTTCTGAACTAAATCAAGTACCAATCAAAACTAAATAACAAAAAAGAGCGTGTATGCCGAGCACACGTGTCAGAAGTGAAACTTCTTTGGCATGATTCAGAGATACCAAAATTGTCGCCTGGCTCCATGACGTGACGATATTGCCAAGACGCATCCTTGAAATTTTACTCTCAACGTACCTAAAGAAATTTCACTTCAAAAACGAAAAAATCGGTGTACATACATAAAACAAAATATATACCGGCCGAATTGAGAGCCTCCTCCTTTTTTTTGAAGACGGTTAAAAAGTATCCACATATCTATGATTATATGAAAATAAAGTTTGAAGCCAAAGCGAGAATTTCTGTTCTATCCATAATGAGACAACGTTAACGGCGTGCTAATGGCTTACATTTAGCTTTTGCTTCTAAATTGGTTTTAAGTTTCAATTAGACTTCTAATTATTATTTACATTAAAATAATTATTGCTCATATTACCTTAAACCAATTTTAGCTAATTGTGTGGAAACATCGAAATTTCTATCTCCTCTTTAATATTTGAATCGACTAACAACAAATTACTATAATTTTCGTAATTATAATGTACGAACCCATAAGTAATTAGCAAATTTTATCCATGCTTATATTATAAATGCGAAAGTAACTCTGTCTGTCTGTCTGTTACTCAATCACGCCTAAACTACTGAACCAATTTTCATGAAATTTGGTATGGAGATATTTTGATACCCAAGAAAGAACATAGGCTACTTTTTATCCCGGGAAAATGACGCAATTCCGGAAATCCCACGGGAACGGGAACTATGCGGGTTTTTCTTTGACTGCGCGGGCGAAGCCGCAGGCGGAACCTAGTTATTATATAATTTAAAGTTATACCGTAAAGATATAACTCAAAGATATCCATAGACAAACATGAATTGTATCAGTGTTCCTTTCAAGAAAATTTTCTTAGAAAAAATATGGTTCCGGAAATCTGTCAACGAGCAAACATTGATTGATGTTTCCTTAAGGTTCACTAGAGTCTATCTATAGATAGTATATACCTACGAATATTTCTTATAAATTCGATTTTGTTATTTTTATCTCATTAGTATCTCAAAAGAACTTATTAACTTGGTCGGTATGACGTATATACTTGGTTGATATGACGCATACCTATACAAGCCTTAAAATTCTGGAAGGATCTTTTTTGTAATTACGAAAATTGAATTTCTGTGAAATATATGAAACACTTTCGTACATCGTTTCAACCTTCCATTGCTACCATCATTACCATATATCTACTTGGATAATTTTACCAAATTCATAATGATGACACACCGATATAAAATATGTAGGTATAGAGATCTTTTCGCAGGAAAACTTACACTATGAAGCTTAACCAATAAATATTGAAGATTATGAAAGTTTCATTTAGCGCAACTTTGAGCTTATATTGCTATTAGGTACTGTAGCAACGCTTATTTTATGTAAGAGCTACATTTTTAAACATTATATTTGAATTTCACCTTCATCACTGCATAATATAGACTGTTTTACGGTAGCTAATAAGAGCATATTATATAACATGCATTGCAATAGCTTAATATATAATATCTTTTCATTGTTTAAAACATTTTGATTTCATACATTAATATAATTTTACATTGTTTCTTTCGACTTTCAATAGTAGTGAAAGCTGTATTTTATCTTTATATTTTTAAAATCTGTCTGTTCAATATTCGGTTTTTTTTTTCATTTCAAAACTTAAACATTTACACAATATACTCTAAATATTACAATTAAAAACATGCTATACTGTATTCTGGCGTATCATTTTACAGTTCTAGACAATTTTCCATCTATTTTCAAACAGCTACAGTCGATATTTTCCAATCAACTCCCTTCATTTCTCCTGCAATCATCTTCCACATTTCAAGGGCAAAATCAAATAAGCTGCAAGCTGCAAGCTGGACACTATAGCGGTCCAATTATTGACTTACGTTCGAGCACTCTCCACTGCTTGTGGTTTAATTATAGACAAGAAATTAATTTGCAATCCATTCTTATTAGCAGGTAAAGCGACAATGTGTAGGTATTGTGATATTTCTGTTCCTGATTGTTCATTTTAGTGTTTGTGTTTGTGATATTTTAAATCTGATGATTAAATATATGAAATGAAGTAACTAGAATATGGAATCATGTGTTTGTATGCGTTTCATTATTATTATTTTTTGAAGTGAAACTTCGGGGTTGGAAAAAAATTTAGTGTAACATTTTTTCGTTACGCGTGACATTTTTCCGTTACGCACCATCTTTTTCTTTTCCCTACCACGCGTGATTCGACGTATTTCTGTAAAGTTGCATATAGTAAATTATTTTTTGAAAAATAAGGTCATAAAGAAGTTTCACTTCTTACGTGTGTACACTAGTATACGCACACATTTTTTTTTGTTTCGTTATGATGATGATAAATTTACATAAACGAAAGCAGAGAAGGTGTATGTACCATAAATAGTAATAATATGTAATAGAAAATAAGTTAATAGCCTCAAGAGGGATGATAAACTTTAAAATATAATTGCAATTCTGATAATGGTCTCTAGAGGGATACCAATCTAATATAATCTACTTAACCTTTTGATTTTACCAGAAGTGTACAGTAGTGTAGTTTACAATCCATTTCATCATCATCAGCCTATTATGTTCCCACTGCTGGGACACGGGCCAATCTTAAGAGATCAGGCAGATGTCACATGTCGTCGAACTTTTGATTCTACGACATGCCGGTTTCCTCACGATGTTTCCCTCACCGTTCAAGCAGTGGTGATATTATAAACATAAAAAATAACAGATAAATTGAAAAAACTAATAAAATTCGTTTACTCACAAAATATATCAGCGACCTTTGCAAATATTTAGAATTATCACCCATTTCCATCTTCATAAAACATAAATGTAGCGTAATAAGTGTCGGTGATGCTATTAATTTCAATCCAAATACACAAAATAACACCAATTAGTAGTAAACATACAGCCTTTACGATGTTCGTTAATTATTTCCCTGAAAACAGCCATTTATGTTTGAATCGTTTTTATTTTCACGATATTTCGACGGTTCTAAAGACGCTTATCGAGCATAATGTAAAGGTATAATAAAACAATGCAACGTACTTTTAACGTAATACAACAGATTACCTACCAAAATAGTTACCTACTGCGTAAGTAATAGGTACAAACCTTTAGTATTTGAAAAAAAAAAGTAGCGCATTTAACTTACCCAAGATTACTACCTAATAGTTACTACGTTATACTGCGATATTGTGATACTACCATATAGTTAACATTTGAAAGAAAAAAACAGCGCATTTTAACGACACTCCGTTCAGCGTAATTACAATCCGAAATGACAAGAGATTGCTTTTGACGTTGTTTTCGCGATTTATTTGTGTTTTTGTACACAATGGGGACAGGCGAATTGCTTGGAACGGAAACGTGGAGGAAGCAGGATTCGGCTGTCGTGTGAAGAATTCCTAACAATAAATAATACTTGTGAGATGACGTGTGGTGTAAGTGAAAATGACTATATTGAGTATTAACTCTTGTAAACTATGCTTGTCAATGGAATAAAAAATGTAGTGGTGGACTGAAGACTGACTTATGCTACGCTAATATTTTATCAATATTAGCATAGAGTACCCATACTGATTATTATTGATCAGTGTATTTACTAGCATTTTCTTAAATTCTTCTAAATTTATAAATTCACTTTGTTATAATATTTCTCATATTTTTGGTGACAGGCTATGACTGAGTGCCAAGAAGCTTCTGAGTGCTGATTGGATTAACTTTATCTTTTGTATTTAAATGTCTTTGTACCTATCTTAAAAAATATTGACTCTACGTTATTTGACTATAGGTTTCTTACTCATAAAATTAATTATTCCTACTTTATTCAACAATAAGGTGGACAATAAGGTATTTTTCCAGTATATAGAGAATATGTGAGTACCTACCTGAATGAACGAACTATTTTTTTAAATCCCCATTTATTTACTTCATAATATTTTAAATAGTCAAAGGTTTATTCGATTTAGCCATTTTTTTTTCAACTCAAAATTTAGTAACTTAGACCATCCAACACTTTCCATCGGCATACAAATTATATGGAGACCATTTGCAAACACGCCCCTACCTTTCAGGATAAGATTTGTAATGAATAATAGCCTTCAAATAAATATTGAGGAAATGTAGTGTTGAAAATCTGAATCATTGTTTATGGGTTCAGTTATTTTGATGAGTGTAGCTTGTCAAAGTCTAGTGTTGAGTAGATATAAGTAAAAAGTAAGTACACTGAAAACATTTGGATATTAAAATTTAAACAATGTTTTAGTTTCCTGTAAGAATTAATAATTTGTGATGTTTATTTAGTATGCATATATCGATTGCTCAATCGAGAGAACTGGGAATTCTGAAGTCACAAAACAAAAATAACTACATACAATTTTTAAATTAATTTCATGAACAGAAAGTTCATTCGTTAAGATCTTATCAAATCAAAAAAAAATCTTATACGCTCAATAGAACAAGGTAACAATAGATCGAGAGATACTTGACTTTATAAATCATAAACACAAATATTGCCCCCGATCGCACCAAGAACATCGTAAATTGTTATTGAGAGTTTCTATAAAAATCTAATAAAATGCATAGAAAGATAAACAAAATGTTGTTTACTTCAACAAATGCGTCGAGCGGTTCCTATCAACGCACGCTCCATTTCACTTGCTTCTTCGATACTACTTCTGAAATTATAACAACGTTTCTAGAGATCTTTTGAAATGTTGCACGTATCGTAAACACATGGAGCCATTTATACTATAAATAAAATAATAGAAATAAATTTAAAGTTTAATGCTGCGTTTAAAAATGTGTCTTTTCTGTTATTTTTAGAAAACTTTATAAAGAGCAAAGCGTCGTACTTGAGACGGGCTGCGATGGTCAAAACTTGATCAAGTAAATATACATGGGATTGCTTATTAGAATCCAACGATAGATAGAAACTCCTCTCAATACCTTTTATTAATATTCCCTTCTATGTACTTACTCATTCATTCAAATAGATAATAATTTTGTATTCTATTCTTATTATTTAAAACATACTTTTTAGCTATTGCAGTACCGCTTCACACAAATCTCACTTCTGCAGTGTTGGCATTACACTTAATTATTTAAAGTGCAAGTGCAGGAGACAATTAGTAAAATAACTAGTCTAGATAATTTAACGGCTCGTTGCAATGTTGGTAATTAGTCTGGACCTGACGGTGTAGAATAATTGAAGTTGCTTTCTTTTTTAAAGTTTTGATAATTTTGTTATTTAAACAATGCATTGCGTGTGTTTTGGATATGATTTATGTTTGTTAAGGATCTCTACGATTTTAATTATTTAAAATTCTGGTTACCTTCCTTATACTAAGATATTTATTTTTGGAAAAGCTTATAGAAGTTCTGCATTATTTGTTCACATAATATAATAAAAGACAAAGGAATATAAATAATTAAATCTATTTATATATATAAAACTCAAAGGTGACTGATATAGTGATCTATCAACGCACAGCCCAAACCACTGGACGTATCGGAAATTTGGCATGCAGGTAGATGTTAGGACGTAGGCATCCGCTAAGAAAGGATTTCCCGAAATTCTTGCGGGAACGGGGAAAAACGAGGATGCACGTACAAAGTCGTGGGCGGAAGCTATATATAAATAGCTATATATAAGTATATATAAGTTATATATATATATAAGTTATATATAAATAGTAAATACACATAAGAGAAGTAAGCATTATTAAGTTAAATACATAACACTACTCAAATAAAACAGTTGCAAAGATACCTGTAAGCCTGTATAATGTTGAAACCCCGTTTTCCGGATAAAATAGATTTAAAGTGTGACTGTGAAGATCTAAGAAGATTGTCATTTTAATAAATGGCTGTAAGTGAAAATATTGCAGCCATATTTCCGTTCAAGTCACGTTCTCAAAGTCAGGGGGTTTCTACGTGACGAAATATATTATGCACTGACAGAATACTTACAAACTCACTCAAAATATTTAATTTGTGTAAAAAATATATATCAAATATTTATTTGTACTCCAAAAACGTATCCTAAATTATATCCAAAAATATATCTTTTCGTATATTAATAAAATACTTAAATGTAAATAAAATATTGTAATTTCACCACAAGTATGTTCTCTTTGCAATTAAAATTATGATAAATATTAGGTAATACGATATTTCTTCGATCAGAAATAATGCCAATGTTTATGAAATGTGAATGTAAATAAATAAAAAAAAAATAAAAAAAAAATGCCAATGTCACCTAAAAATATATAACTTAAAATAACCATCTCTTTCATTATATTGAGAGTAATTCTTTGGTAAGCCGTTATTATTATATTATATCTTCATATAATATAATAATAGTTGTCTTCACAAAAACTCAAAATTAACTAGTTAATTATATATATTATATTATTGAGCACCAATGTAAAACACGTTGCAAACTTTATCTCTCGTTAGCGAACAGAATAATGTAAACTCGCTGTAAGCCCACTGAAGTCAAACAGCATTGCATTTACACTGAATTACCCAAACTTTTGCTTGCGACGCCCCAGGTGTCTTTAGTTTTTAACCAGAAATGTAATTACATTTATTAATATACTTCTATATGAGGTAGATGATAAGTTTGTGTATTTACACTGGTACGATAAGACCGCTAAGACCGCCTGTTGTGCTCTTTTATTTTTATTGATTGTTGTATAATAAAGAATTTTTGGTTTGATTTAATTTGATACATTAGCAGTAGGGGACCCTTGGGCACGAATTAGGCCAGCTCGAATACAGAAAAATCATCAGGCAACCCAACGTTCGTCGGCTCTGAAATCAAAATAGAAATATTTGTCATTTAAAAAGTGTCAAAAGTCATTTACAAAAGTATCTTTATGAAAATGATATGCTTCACTCAGCTTCATTTAACCGCTTTGTATGGAACCAAATATTATAAAACGATATTTAAAAATAAATATGTTTTGATGAATATAAATAAGTTTCTTGTCAAATAAATTGCCCTTTAATATCCGGATCGTAAAATTACCAAAAGTCAAATTTATTTCGCGCAACATATTCAAGGTAAGAATTATATCGACAAATATGATGGCAAAAAGAAAGATTATTACTGAAGTCAAGCACAATTTTACGAGACCGCGACATCGCACATAAAACTTTATTTTCATAACTTTATTCTTGTCGAAGTGAACTGAAAAATAAAGTTGTTATTTAAATATTTTATGAGTGGTAACGGTGTACGCTTCAGGTGGCTTTAACTGGTGGATTTTGATCCTAAAACCTTAATCACATTTTCAGGTGAATGTTTATGCTGTAATGAACAATCTTGGTTTTTAGTATCGTCTATAAATAGATAAGTTTGTAAGTAGCTACTATACAATACTATATATAATTTTGAGACTATCAAATAGGTATGCGCTCGCCTCGAATGAAGCCTATGTCACAGATTATAGATACTAGCTTATGCTATGTAGAGTTAAACAGAAAAAATATTACTTATGTCACTCAGGAAAAATGAGGTTAACTGGGCAAATAATTTCAAACAGTGCAGTAGTTTAAGTATAAACAAATAATCAAACAAAAAAAATTAAAACCCTTTATATTATTCCTGCAAATTAGTAACTTTCTTTGAAGTCTTCGATGCTTAGTTGTTCATGCACATCTCTTTCTCTTTTTGTAGATATTCTACGTAAAGATGGCTTTGAACCTGATTTAAAATTGAATTTGTTCATATAATCTTAGTGAACATCATAGTCAATAATGACGCTATCAAAGCCGTGGGTTGTTGATTATTTCATATTAATGAAGTGAGTAGACATTCAGGAAAGTAATGGGTAAAGTTTTAGTAATTTCCTGCAGTGACCGCCAGCTGAATTAAGATAGCGGCTAAAAGTTCTGATGTAAATTATATGCATTTAAAACTGTTGTTCGTTTTAAATATTTTCGTGAAACGAAAGTGCTAATAAATGATATAATTGAATTATTAGTTGATTGACTAAAACTTCGTCAAACTTTCGTTATTCATTTTAACTAAATTAATTTACCCCAAGTGAATCAAATCTACTCTCATTTTTTTACTAAGCATATATCTATTAAAATATTAAAACGCTTGAAATAACTTTTATTTGCAACCAATTATCTATCTCTGTGATAAAGAAACACTAACAGAGAAAGCATAGTTATAAACGACTACCTACGTATAGATTTCTTTACAAAATTCATATCTAATATTAGAAATATACTATCTTATATATAAAATTCTCGTGTCACAATGTTAGTCTGCATACTCCTCCGAAACGGGTGGACCGATTCTCATGAAATTTTCTGTGCATATCGGGTAAGTCTGAGAATCGGCCAACATCTATTTTTCATATGTACCACGGGCGAAGCCGGGGCGGACCGCTAGTTTCAGTATAAATTATAAATGATACCATTCATGAATGCAAATACAAAGTATTAACATGTATCACTCATGTTTTCTTCCATTTCAAAATTAATAGTAAACATTTTCCGTTCATGTTTACTTACCGGAAATTTCCTTCAACGACGCGATGCTAAAATTGACGTTGGAAACATTTTAAATATTCAGAAGCGATACTTCTCATTTAGTTTAGAGATTTCTTGTGGAAACCTCTTAAAGGAGGTTGTAAAACAAATCGCTCTTGAGTGAAGTTCGACGAATGAAGTGAGAACTGAGAGGAAATGCTTGTTTTGTCTTTGAGGTATTATTCTCGTTTAACTACTTAGTGGTGTGAAATTTTAATGAACTTTAGTGTAGATCTCCATACATAAAATAATGTTAATATTTCTTTAAACTAAAAGTGTGTTCTTTGCACAGTTCTTTGGTTTTATTCAATGTCAAAAGTGGGAATTATGATGACATTATAGTTGATGTCGAAACGTGTTTTGTCAATAAAAATAACGACTTCATGACCTATTAATGTAAAACTTTCACTAGGAAAATTAATTCTTTAATGTTATGATGAATGATTATAATATTAAATATCGATCCCTTTTGTTTCCAAAACCAATAAAAGGAATGACCATAATTGCTCGTCGTTATATCAAATTATTACGAGCTCTTTAATTTGAATTCGAGATATGAGTTATAATCGAAGGATCTGAGGACACTTAAAATTTTAATGGCCTGGATTAGGTCCCGATATTCCCAATAGATAGGTATTTAATATGACTCATGTAAAAGAGTATTTGGTCTAGCTAACGTTAATTTATGGTTAATTTGATGAATTTCATTATTAATATTGATTTAGATTATTGTGATAGTGACACTTCATTGGTAGTCAATGTTATCTAAAAAAACACCATATATAATATTAAAAATTACGTGGAGTGAATCTCGGTTTATATATTGTATATAACAAATTAAACGATGTTTGGTCAAAAGTTACGGTATAAAATCAAACAAAATTCACCTGAAAGAACAACAGTATAGACTAAAGAGAATTGAGAACAGGAGTTTCGTGAGTTTTTAAGGCAATTCTAGGAAATCCTACATCACGGGTTTCCACTATCTATTGCATTAATAAGTTAATGTAATAATTTGGTCCTTGTATAAAATATTGGACAAAAGTATCATAAGTCAATGGTGCCCCTGAGCCGGTTTACGAATAGAAAGAGATTATCACTTATAACCATGAAATAGTTAATTAGTTCTTAATCGTAATAATCTGATAGTAAGAATCGTGTTCATTTTCCACACATAGAGCTAGTCCGTTTGTACTCTAGACTGCAAGTTATTACAAAATAATTACACATAGAGATGTCCAAATATTAAAACTATCTTCTTGTACTACTTGTAAACTGTTTTATTATACCGTTAATAATTGTATGGACAGCCGTTAAAAAATGTGTTTTATTAAAAAAAATAGTCTGCCCGAGACCACGCTCGCTGTAAAGTGTTCGAAACGTCGGGAAAATAATATAATGAATAAATCGCGTTTAAAATCTGTAAAAATCTAACACTAGAAAATACTAAAAAAAAAAAAACACTTGAGATGAAATAGCAATAACAAATCGTGAAAAAAGTTCGTTTATATATCTGTATTCCGACTTTATTGTTCAACTGCCGGCTTCGTTATATAAACTGTCGCGCTGGTTTTAATAAAAATATCAACAAAAGTTTCGGCTCAGAATATTGTCACTTGCACAGTTGTGTTATGAATTTAGTTTGCCACTTATAACTTTGGATACGACCGACAGCTATCACTTAAAACTTAAGAAAACTTAGCGGAACTTAAGTATAGTTAAATGCGTTTTCTTTATTGCAAAAACTGGTTTGCTATTTGCTGATATTCTTTGCTTATTTGTATGAAAGAATTAGGAACGATGAATATTGTTATAAAATGAGTTTATTCTAAAAATGATGTATCATTAAAATATTTATAACTATTTAATGAAAATATTCACTTAAAATGTAGAGCTGATCTGAATGTTTCTTTGATGTGTTTTATTTTAGGGATAATATTCCGGGACATTCTTAGTAGCGGCAGGATAAATAACAAAAACATGTTATTAACATAAAGACAAATTTCAAAATTCCTTTCATTGTCATTGTGGAAATTTAAAGAGATTCAAACTTCGCGACTTGAAAGATATTGCAAAGGTATTTCCCTGTCTTTTGAGTCGCTTTAAATACTACCTTTACTTTCAACATCAAAGCATAATATTATAAGTGTGCAGATTAAAACTTAAGGCGAAGTTCATAAACATTGTCTTTCATTATTTATGATTATCTCATTTTCAGGAATTTAAAACGCTGGTAAAATATTCTACACGTATTTTTACACTTAATAATATTCGTTCATAATAATTAGATCTAAGTCAGGATAAGATGTAAGTAGATTACAGCCTACAGCGAAATTTTCTGAACAGTCGAACGATCCAGTAGTGTCAAAATACATTTAGAGTTCTGAAAGCAAACTCATTTTTAATCTTCAGCAATGATTAATTCAAAAAGTGATTCTTTAAAAAGCTTGAAACTTCACATTGTTTGCACCTTAGAGGCCCAATTTACTATAACAGAAGCGTAATAATATGTAAAATTTACAATAGGTATATAGACCGTCAATAATCTTGAGATTGAGAGAATAATTCCAGGACATTCGTAGCAAAAGCTCGTCTTATCGGCACTCACGCGACGCGTGCCCAGCACAGTCACCTGTTCAAATACAACACAAAGATTTTTTCAATACAAACAAAACATTGTAACATTTAATTTTGATATACATTTACAACGTTCGCGTTGATTAATAATCCGCAATGTTATTCATTGTACCAGGCAATCATGAAACAATTGGATGTGCGGAGTATCTTCAAAACGATAGCTCATTAATCCCAGTGGGGTGGGCTACAGATAATAGTAGCATGGAAAGACGGGGCAATCAAGAAGCAATCAGCCGTGTTCATCGCCCCAAATGTTGAATAGAGTATAGATCCGTGTATTTATTTATAACTCTTTGAAATGCGCGAAAGGTATTTGATAAGAATGCTTTGTGATAAAATGGAAGGCTTTGTGCTATTTCTCTATTTGCTCTATCATGAAATTAATGTTATTTATTATGTAAAGATCGAATATTTTTATTTTGTATTGTTGTTAAATATAAGTTGATAGGTATACCAATATAATATCTGAATTTAATAAAGACCTTGTATTTAATTATTTTCAACTGATTAAATTTATTTATTTTTTCACAATCCCACACATGACCATTTCGAAATGTCATTACGTAGAAACATTCGTTTAAAATGTTTTCACATTTGCTATGAGCTGCGCGCTCCAACAAATCCCTCAAGATTACGTTTGGAAGCTCAAGCTATCTGGCTAATTAGGATGCCAGTCAAGAAAACAGTTTAAATGTGAGGTTTACAGTAATGTTGTTAAAAATAACAATAGGATTGAGGCAAACAAGATAGTTAGTTGAAAATATAATTTCTAGCTGGTAAGTATCTAAATACATCTGCGTACATTATAATCCCTATGCATTATAATGTACGCAGATGTAGTTAAATAAATAAATATTTCAGGACAATTTTCACACTCGGCACAATCTTATCTCATACTAAGCTTTCGCTTTTGCTATGGAAATTACCGATTTTATAAACGCTTGTTAAAGAAAGAAAACAAATATTTGTAGGTAATATTTTATTCTGTTATTGGAGAAGAATTATTCGGCATGAACAGGTTACTAAGATATAGTATTTCTTTAATGTGATTTCGTAGCTTTTCCAACAAGTCTTTACTTTACATAATATATTATATTCAAAAATAGATTACCAGCACATCTAATATTTCTATACCACATTAAAAATAATCACGAACCATTGAAACAAAGTGATCGTACCATAATTCCAATAACTGCGAAGTTATTTGAGTGTTTCTAATTTACGCTGACGTGTCAAGCTTACACTTGCAATATGTCGATACTAACCTAATACCGCATTCGACTGGCGTTGCTAATTCTAACTGCGCCACGAAATTGACGACTGGATTCGCTACGTAAAGGAGATTGCATATTTGTTTCAAAACTACATGTGGTATATTTATAATAGGAAAAAAATAATGTATTAAACCAAACCAAACTATGCAAAAAACTTTTATTTTTTTATGACCATACATCTTTTTTTATGTTTTTTATAAACTACCTTTGATATTCTATTCATTTGTACATATTATAAGAAAATCTTATTACAACCCAATAAATAAACCAATTGTATAATATTCGAATCGAGAAAATTTTTAAGCAGGCCACCGCGGAGGAAGCTATAAACTTATAACAACAAACAAAGCAGCCAAAAATCAAAAAGGTATCAATGTTTTAATAAAAAACTTTCATCAACAACAAATAAACAAAACAAATATAAATGTCCCCTAACATAGCACAGCCATAGTTTACGGGATATTGGAAATCAGCGCAAACTTGTTGCAACTCACTCGGCCGCCGATATTTTCATTATTTCGCTATTGCATAACGGTTCACGTTGTTTTGATATTAGATGTGTTCCAATTTAGGAAATAATGAAATCCAGTAAAATATACTATACTGTTGTAGTATGTAATCAGTTTTAATCGTGGACGTTCAAACTATAAATTAATATTTGACTCAATATAAGTATCATATTCATAATTTACAATTTTTATAAGAAAAGTTTTGGTCCTTACCAACCTAACTTATGGGCTTGCGTCAGCGAGAACAAAATATATGAGCTAATGGTTATAATGAACAAATAAATTTTAACAAACATTTTTATTGCATCATCATACAATTTTTATTGAAAATCACTCCGTATATTTACAAAGGCTATATTTAAAATTTTTGTGTAATTTTCTCGCTCAAAGCTTTGAGTGGTGAAAAAAAACGATACGATTTTTTGCAATTCCGAATACACACAATAACACTATAACACTATAATAGGCATGCTATAAAAATACCGAGAATATAACTGGAAAACTAACTATTAAAATATACTGGTAGGTACTTACCAAATTTTTAAAAGAATCCCTCTACGTACCTTTTCAGCCAAAAGCTAAATACTTGTATCTATTTTTAAATTAATATATCATCTGCATATAGGTACAATAAAGGGTACAATAGATGGCATTTGTTCATCACAATCGTGACATAATTTGTCCGTTTGCTTTGCTACAAAAAAGTTTCCATCGCTTTAAAAGGCAAGCGTTCGGCCAAGTGGCGCGAATAATAAATCGGCGAAATGGAAACGCTATAGAGAATAAGTGGAAAGGATTTATTTCAAACGCTGTAATCTATTTCAACAGCTCCATTTTCAATAGCAACTTGAATGCAGCAAAGTTGTAGCATTAAACAAAGCCGAGCTGAATAACAAACTGAAATCAACTCGTTATCTGTGACTGTGGTGTTTCCTACAACTTGCTCTAGGTGTAAGTTGATATATTTTTATGGAGTGCAGTTTATTTTAAATCTAGTACTTTGTAGTATTTCTGGTTGTTTGGTGATAGGTTATTTGTGAATAGACTGGTGAAGCTTTGGATAACCTTTTAAGAAATTCGGTTTTCCTTAACCTTAACTTGTTGCATATCTACGTTTTTTTGACTATATACTTACTGGAATTTATTTTGTGGAAATTTCTGGTCGATGGAGTCATGGAGTATATATCCAAAATATATTTCCGAGATACATATTTCCTTCAGTTTGGGGTACTTAACTCGCACAATCGCTACAAACAAAAACAAAATCCCAGCAATCGATTCACAATGACAATGGTTATCACTATAGTTTCATCCCCCGTGCTCACGATTAGCTGTAGTGTTAACGGGTCATTAAGTTTGCTCAAAGACCTCCTTCTAATGGGCATAAAAATATAAGTACGTACATCCGACGTGTAGGATGATGTATGAGTATGTATTTCGCTTAAGGAAATGTTATGTACTTTTTAATTTTGCCGCTTTTTGGTGTGTAATCTATCTTTGTATATTATGTATTACGTAAATAGTGAAAATCACTACATAGTATAAAACAAAGTCGCTTTCCCTGTCCCTATGTCCCTATGTCCCTATGTCCCTTTGTACGCTTAAATCTTTGAAACTACGCAACGGATTTTGATGCGGTTTTTTTAATTGATAGAGTGATTCAAGAGGAAGGTTTATATGTATAATAACATCCATTAAATAGTGGAGAAATACTGTTATTTTTGAGGTTTCTAATGTGATGTCGTAAAAAATTACATTTTTTCCGCTTACATTGCAAACGCAGGCTGAACCCTACGAGTTTTATCAAAATAATGTACTAAGTATTATACACATTGAAAAGGTCTACAGAAAAGTCCGCAATGGTATATGTCTATCTCTTATGGATAACCCACAATAACTTTTTTTTGTCATTTACTTTTTACGACAAATAATGGCTAATTTTCTATGCGATTTTAACCAATACAGCATTAATCCTTAACCAATTAAATACCTTGAATACATTGTTCATTTAATATAGATTTATATGGCCCTTTACACCGAATGATTTAAGTGAATATTTTCGAAGATATTACAGATTTAAAAATTGCGGGACGTAGAGTTTGCGGCGGCACCGGCCGGCCGCCCGGCTATCTATTTTATACCCGTGCGAAGCTGGAGCGGGCCGCTATGTTTTTATATACAACGTTCACAGTTTTTCTGTAGTGTATCAGCATTGCACCCGTGCGAAACCGGGGCGGGTCGCTAGTTAATAATAAAAGAGCTATTCGTTCAACTTGTATATATGTGAATACGCAATGTTAATTCCATTTAGTTTGAAATAAATACAGTCCACAATAATGATTATAATTAAGGTGGCTGACTTCATGAAATCATTGCAATACAGATTTATTCAGAAGAAGGTAACTACAGGAAATTCGTCTCTTAAGAGCGTGCTGATCCAAGAAAACCAATATCATTTTCAAATGCTTTATTTAAGATACATATAATTCCTAAATGTTTCCTAATAGTCATTTTAAAAATCAACATTGCATACAAAGTTTATAAACATGTTTGATAAAATTATGCCGCGGTTAACTATGTATTGTTAGTACTTACAAGCTCCACGATATAGCCTTTATAGCTAAGATTAACCCTTTGAGTGAAGAGCTAGACTATCTTAAATGTTTAGAAGCGCATCGCCATTTTGCAAGGTAAGATTGTGGCTGCACGCTTATCTATTCAATGTAATCTTTAGGGATATGAAAATGCGCTTTCAAAAGGCGGAACATTGTAACTTGGCTATTAAAATAAATACTACGTTGTTCGATGAAATAACTCAGGTATTTTTTTTTGTATTTTAGTCGATTAACGCGTAACGTTTATAAAACAAGGGTTTGTCATACAAAATTATATTTAAAATACTTTAATCACACACCGCTTTGAGTAGATACTTACAAACTTAACAAAAGGAAAATAAGCAGTTTAAATCTAATTATAGTTTTGTGTAATAATGAGGAAGTCAAACTCACAATCTATTTATCCTGATGAATTATAATATAACTGACTAACTAATCTATATTTACCATATTTACAGCCAATGCCCAACCAAATCAATAGCCTTTTCCCATCACGCTCTATTTCTAGCATTCTCCTAAATATCATTCCAACAAGCTAACGTTTTTCCACTTGGATTACTATTCATATGGAATAGTCGTCCCTTTCCAATTTACTTCGTCAAATAATGACGCTAGGAGAGCCCTCAAAAGTGTTTTTGTATCTAATGATGCTGAGCTACGCACTTTTTATTGTAGGATGACCCTACTATAAGAGGTCTAACTTTAGCCCTTTGTAATTTACACATCGTTTGAACATCGCATTTGACTGTGACAATACTTGTAATGATGTGGAAAAGAATTTAACTGTTTGAAATAAAAGTTTCGATTTTAAAGAATCTTTTTTATTGCCCTCAAACTACAATCTGTTTGGAAATTGGATCATAAATTGTGTACGTCAAACTATGCTAACAATATTGATAAATTCATTATTATTCATAATGGACAACGCATTATAAATCTCTTAATAAAATGCTACACGCTTGATTAAATTTTAATCAGAGTTTATTGGACTAGGGTCCGCGTGACGTCACAACGAAAGTGGTGGTTGTTTAGCGACCTAAATAAATGTTTTAAGGACAGGATTTACGTTGTTAAGCAAATAATTATCACAATCCATCGTGTTTGACAATCTTAAAGTAGTTTGTTTTTTGACAACAATTGTAATAGTTTTTTTTAACAATGTGATAAAGAACTAATTATATTTATTATGTAGTTTATTATTATGAGTTAGACACTATGTGCTGATGCTTGATTAGATCATAACACAAAAGGGAAAGGTTTATTATGTCGCAGTAATCAACTCGACGCGTGAAGTCCTAATAAATTTTATTATTAGGATCCTCATATTTCACACCTATTCCTTTACTATCGAAATAACAGTTATGATTATAACTTGAAATCATAAAGAGGCATAAACCCTAACTCTAGGAATTACCGCAATTCGATTATACTAAACTTTAGTACGATTTCGAGGTTCATTTTGTATTAAAGCCCCATGTAGTTCAGTTCATCTACTCATTAATTAATGAAGCGATTTCTGCCTCACCTATTTTGAATTGCATTTGAAACGCAGTTCTAAATCGTCGCTCTATTTATGTGATTCTTTGTTATAAAAGAAAAAAAATTTCTCTTTGACTAGTTCTCTAAGAAAAACTTTTGAACGTAACATTTACCTAATTGAGTTATTAGATACATATTTATACTTAATATATTTTATTGCTATTTTTTTTTTGCTCAATGCGAATTCATAGCGTCATACCATAAAACCATAATCCATTCCCAAACGACACGTCAAACCATACAATTTAATCAAGCGAGCTGTAAACTATAACAATAACCCAGCGATAAAAGATCTTCCAGTGAATATAAAAGCATTTTGAGCAAGATGAAGTTTCATAAAATCGCGGAACAAACTCAATCTCGCCCGAAGACTGAAGCTCTGATTAAAAATTAATTAACCAGCCTCGTTGGGGTCACGTAACTCGACTGTACTTTTATCTTACTAATTTAGAGCTCGTCTTTTGATTTGTGGAGCTGACCTTGCTCTGACGTTGCCCGTTCGTTAAAAATGTAAAAAACAGATACCTGAAATAAGATTTAAATTGAGTCTGTTAAATAAATATATTTTTAATGAAATCCGTTCGACAAGTGGCTCTTGAATCGCTTAGAACAATGGAGACTCTGTGGCCCATTTTGTCAGCGGCCTTGTAGATATTTATCCGTTATAATTGTTTTTAATCAATTAAAATAAAGGAGATAGAATGTTTATTTTCAAAAATTGAAAAAGTTTTAGTGGCCATATTAAAAATTCTTAAACTAAACTAAATTAATAAGCTTGTTAATATCTAAAAAGTATACTACGGGGCCGAGCTTATTACGTACCTACTTACTTTATCTGAAATAAAGTACCTACTTATTAAATAACATTTAATAATGTGGCTAAATAAATCCATGTACCTAGACATAACAAGACCTCTTGCTATTGTTTGTGAAATCGACATAACAGCGTAGTTGTTGAAAATATTATTTAAAGATTTATATGGTTTTTCTTTGCCTTACCAGAAGGTAAATAAGAATCCCTAATAATTATAATAAAAAAGACCTCTTTAAATTTAAATCATACATCTAGTACCTAGTTCTTTTTTTAAGAAAGCTTCCCTAAAATATGAACATACTTGATATTACGACCGTTATCACAGTATTTCGTATTAACACGTGCATAATAACGTGCTAAAAACGTGAGAGACTTCAATTTTCGACGATATCACTTGATTAAAGTTTAATGAGACAGGCGGAGTTACCAAGTGCAGTGGATGCAAGACTGACCTTTACAGCTGGTAATTTTAGGGCTCATTCTGGTCTATCGCCTATTGATTATCTTCGTCAAATGAAGAATCTGTTTTTGGAATTGAAAGTTACAATTTTTTTAATATTGTAATGCGATTATATGATTGCAAGATCCTTAGCACACTGAAAATATATTTAGTATTTTAGGCACTTAACGATTTTTTTTAATTGACTGATTCTTATAAATTTATAAAGAATAGACTGATTCTTTGTAGTTGAAGGAACTTAATACAAATGTATCGTTATTCTAAATAAATCTTCGCACTAACAAGCAATTCTGTTAATGAGGTATTATTCAAACTTTCTATAGAACTAAAATAATACCTTAACAGAACATTACGCTTAATAATATACAATTAAAAGCCACAGTAAGTCGAGAGTCGAGGCTTTACATTGTTTAAAAATGGCATTGGTGATCTGAAATTGTACTCCAATGAGATGAAAGCTTATTCCGTCATATTATTTGCTTTAATTAAGTAAAAGAACTGCTATGAATTCATAGCCTTTGTCTATGATTTTATAACTATTTTTATTATAAATACAGTTTGATATAATTGCAACAATTTTTCAAGCTTTATGTAGGCTTTCTCGTGATCTACGTACAGTACGATTCACGAAAGATGACCACAAATGGCGGCCGTCTGCGCACGTTCACTCATGAAGAAAAGACATTTAAGATAAAATAATATTTTAATGTTGGTTAAATAATTTATTTTTTATTTATTTAAAATTAAATCCGCACGCGCCTCACCTCGCACCTCCATAGGGACCTAAAATATGCCTTCTGCGCCGTGGTCATATCTTTCGTGAATCTTACTGTACTACTAGTGAACTGATTATAATATGAATAAATAAATATTTCGGGACAATTTTCACACACGGCACGATCTGATCCCATACTAAGCTTTCTACATACTTATAGTATAATTTTAAATAAATACTTATATAGATAATTAACACCCAGACACAGAGCAAACATCTATGTTCATCACACAAATATTTGCCCCGGGTGGGAATCGAACCCACGACCAGTGGCTTGGAAGGCAGGGTCACTACCAACCACGCCAACCGGCCAGTCATAGTCAGATTATCAAAACCGTTTAATTGAAGATAATTTACAGACACTCTCTCTCTCTCTCTCTCTCTCTCTCTTCAGCCTTTCTCCGTCCACTGCTGGACATAGGCCTCTCCTAAGGCACGCCATAGAGCTCGGTCTTCAGCTGTTCGCCGCCATTCTGTACCAGCAATCTTGCGTATATCGTCGCTCCACCTTGCTACAGGGCGTCCTACACTACGTTTGCCGAGTCGCGGTCTCCACTCTACAACGCGTTTGCCCCAACGGTTATCCGTTCGGCGACAAATGTGGCCAGCCCACTGCCACTTCAGCCTGCTTATTCGCTGAGCTATGTCGGTAACCTTTGTTCTCTGGCGAATGACTTCGTTTCGGATTTGATCCCGCAGAGAAATACCGAGCATAGCTCTCTCCATAGCACGCTGAGCGACTTTAAGTTGGTGGACTAGCCGCACTGTGAGTGTCCACGTCTCGGCTCCGTATGTCATGACAGGTAGGACGCACTGATTGAAGACTTTTGTCTTTAGGCATTGTGGGATTGACGATAATAAGACCCCACGCAGTTTCCCAAACGCTGCCCACCCTAATTGTACTCTCCTGCTAATTTCTTTCTCAAAGTTGTTCTTACCTAATTGTAGCGTTTGCCCTAGGTATACATATTCTGGAACAACTTCAAGAATGACTCCCTGAGTAGTGATCGGCTCCGGTGTAATGCGATCGTTGATCATGATCTTAGTCTTATCAGTGTTCATGCGGAGACCGATTCGTTGGGAGGATTCAGCAAGGTCATTCAGCATAAGTTGAAGTTCCTGCAGCGATTCAGCCATGATGACGATATCATCAGCAAATCGCAAGTGTGAGATTTTATTGCCATTGATGTTTACGCCTCTTTCTGTCCAGTTCAGCGTCTTAAACATATCCTCTAACGCGGTAGTGAACAGTTTCGGTGAGATAACATCACCCTGCCTCACTCCTCGCCGTAGAGGGATATGGTTAGTTTGCTGATTTTGGATTTGGACAGTTAGTGTAGCAGCATTGTAGAGGGATCTCAACACTTGTATATATCGCCAGTCAACTTGACATCGCTGCAAGGATTCCAAAACAGACCAGGTCTCGATGCAGTCAAAAGCCTTCTCATAGTCCACAAAAGCAATGCACAGGGGCTGATTGTACTCCTCTGTCTTCTGCACAATCTGCCGCACTGTGAAGATGTGGTCTATGGTGCTATAACCACTTCGAAACCCGGCCTGCTCCGGAGGCTGAAATTCATCGAGGCGGCGAGCAAGGCGGTTTGTGATTACCCTGGAAAACAACTTATAGACGTGGCTCAAAAGCGATATAGGTCTGTAGTTTTTCAAAAGGGTTTTATTGCCCTTTTTGAAAAATAATATGACAATGCTTTTGCTCCACGTCTGCGGAGCTCTCCCGGTGAAGAGAACAGAATTAAAAAGATCAACTAGTTCTTTAAGTATCGGAGCTCCACCTGCTTTAAGGAGCTCTGTTGTTATTCCATCCTCACCTGAGGCCTTTCCGTTTTTAAGTTGCCCGAGAGCCAACTCGATCTCGTGGAGACTTATATCAGGCAGATCTTCTGTATAGTGTCGTGTCAAGGTGGCTCTCGGGTCTTGACTGCAGGTGGACTCAGGCTGCGGTGCATGCGAAGCGTATAAACGGCTATAGAAATCTTCAACTTCGGAGAGAATCTCTGGCTTCGATGTAACGACGCTCCCCATGGATGTTGTTAACTTTGTCAAGTGGCTTCTATTGAGTTTTCGAGCGAATACTTTCGAGCCTCGATTTTCCTCGATTGCTTTTTTAATTGCAATGGTGTTGGAGCATCTGAGGTCGTATCGTACCATCTTGCTGATTCTCTTATTTAGAGCCCGTTGTTCTGACAAAGTTAGCTGTGGGTTTTCACGTCGTTGTTTCATCAATTCCAAAGTCCTCTCCGAGAGTTTTGATTTTCTGCCAGTGCGCAATCTTTTGAAGAAGGCTGCTCCTTCCCGCCTAAGTATATCAACAGTTTGTTCGAGTCTTTGGTCAATATCGTCTGTGGTTTCCAGAGCTGCAAAGCGATTTTCCAGTTTTAGCTGAAACTCGGGCTCCGCATCAGTTTGGATTTTGTTGGGCCGAAGTGTCGACTTCATCAAACGATAACGTTCAAGATTCCAATTGATATTAAGAGAGCCTCTTAGATACCTGTGATCACTGCCGGTTTTAATCCTTGTGATCACAGAGACATCCCTGAATATTCGCTTTTTGTCTGTTATGATGAAGTCGATTTCATTTTTTGTCTGTCCATCAGGGCTCTGCCACGTCCACTTCCTTTGAGTCTTCTTCTTGAAGAAGGAATTCATTAAGAATAGTCCCTCTTTTTCTAGGAAGTTGACTAACATATGGCCCCTTTGGTTCCTAGATCCAAAACCATGCGGCCCAATCGCAAATTCATTGCAATTTTGTACTCCCACTTTTGCGTTAAAATCACCCATGACAACATTAAAGTGGGCCTTCTTGGTGTTATGTAGAGCCTTCGAGATGTCTTCATAGAAGCTTTCAACATCTTCGTCCAAGTATGTCGATGTCGGTGCGTAAACCTGTATAACTTTAAGGCTATATCGCTTAGCAAGCTTAACTATCAGGTACGCTACCCTAGATGACACACTGGATATCTCTACAATATTGTCAAGGAGGACTCTATTGACCAAAAACCCAATTCCACCTTCGGAACGACGATCTCCTTCTCTGTAGTACATTAGATGGCCCGACTCAAGTGTTATGGTATCCTCTCCCTCTCTTCGGATTTCACATAGCCCAAGAATATGCCACTTAATGTGTTTAAGCTCTTCTTCAAGCTGAACTAGATGTTCGTCAAGCCGTAGCGTGCGTCCGTTATACGTTGCAAGGGTCAGTTGGATTTGGCGGCCTACCGTAGCCCGGGGATTCTTCGCACCCCCTGTTCTACCGTTTAGACTACAAGCCCGCATAGGAAAAAAATATGGGTCAAATGAACCACCAGAGGACATATCTAGAACGATAGAAGAGCAAAAAATAATAAGATTCATCACTATGCCGTCACTTGTAAGCTGTCCAACTGAGTGCAGATGAGAATTGAAAAGTACAGGTAGACTCGGTAAATTTTGGTCATATATTTTTGTACGGCATTCTTAACCATCGATAGATCCATTAAAAATAATAAGAAACCGCTCAGTGCCGTACAAAAATGGTGGTCCACCAAGTCGGAATTTTTATTTAATTTCCGAGAGTTACCGGGGGTAAATTTGGTCATTTGACCATGTACGGCATCTGTGTCATACTATTGCTATACTGCTTTTAATCCATTATTCCGCAACGCCGTAAAAAAATCATGGGGACAAGGGGAAAAAATCGAGAGTTGCAATCCCCTCTCTTTCCCCACTCCAGGGGGTCATTTGACTAAGTACGGCTTCGGTTCCAAAACATTATCTAGCACTCAAAAGTACTATTAAAAGCAATGCCGTCAAAAAATAATTGTTCTTTTAAATGTATACCAATAATCATCTTAATTTCATCGAATTCTTGATATAAAGAGCTGTAAGGTCATTTGACCCTGTACGGGAACTTTTTTTTTAACATGATATTGTAAAATTCAATTGTTGTATAGTATTGCCGTTCAAAAGAAACCGTTCTAAAAAAAGTTATAGAGAAATGCAAAACCGGAAATTTAGTTAAAGTTTAAACATCGTAGATTAATGAAATATAATAGTTTTCTACACTTTATTCGTTGTTTTAAATAGTATTAACATAGATAAATTAGGAAAAAACGATGCCGTACATTTTTGTGCAGACCACATCTTTTAGGCTGATGAAAGCGACGAAAGCTACAATTTTAAGGGTGCTTTATGGCCATCTGATACAGCACGGCATTAACATATTTTTACCCGACTACGGCAAAGAAAAAGGAGGGTTATGATTTTGACAGGTCATGTATGTATGTTCATCTATTCCCTCGTAACTTCTAAACTACTTATCAGAATTCGACAAATGACATATCATTAGAAGCGTCTGAATTGTTTACTGGATAACCAGCGACCAGCTAGCTAAAGGCTATATGGGGTTTCACAAAATCTAATGTGGCGCCCTCTAGCGGACAAAACATACAGAGTAAAAAAATAAAGTTAAGATAAATATGCCGTGTTTGGTATCATTTGAAAGCGCTTTACTTGTACATTTTGAATATGTATATATTACTAGCATTTGCTTGTGACTTTACCTGTATTCATGGGCTGATTGCATATAATTCACATCTTTTCGTTCATAGCTTTTTTATTAGTTCATCAATTTAACGGAGTCCATTCCACCTAACTCCGACTTTCCAAGGTGATAATTAACCACCTCGAGCTTCTTCATATTAATGTATATTTATATTTTATTATCAAAATATAAAGCAAACTTTTCGTTATATGGATTTTTTTCTTTTTCAGATTTTTCCCCTTTGAACCAACGAAAATGTACGGCACATGAAAAAATATTATCTATGCATAAAATACTTTAAAAATAAATTTATTTCGTGTTGTGTCAAATGACCCCCTGGAGTGGGGAAAGAGAGGGGATTACAACTCTCGATTTTTTCCTCTTGTCCCCATGATTTTTGTACGGCGTTGCGGAATAATGGATTAAAAGCAGTATAGCAATAGTATGACACAGATGCCGTACATGGTCAAATGACCAAATTTACCCCCGGTAACTCTCGGAAATTAATTAAAAATTCCGACTTGGTGGACCACCATTTTTGTACGGCACTGAGCGGTTTCTTATTATTTTTAATGGATCTATCGATGGTTAAGAATGCCGTACAAAAATATATGACCAAAATTTACCGAGTCTACCTGTACTTTTCAATTCTCATCTGCACTCAGTTGGACAGCTTACAAGTGACGGCATAGTGATGAATCTTATTATTTTTTGCTCTTCTATCGTTCTAGATATGTCCTCTGGTGGTTCATTTGACCCATATTTTTTTCCTATGCGGGCTTGTAGTCTAGTTACCACGACCGCCGCCGTAGCCGGGAATAGTAGAACTACCGGGAACTGGGGGCCGTGGTTGAATTTGACAAGCCATTGGAGGTAAATGCCCATAGTCGCCACGCTGGGCATGCGGATTGGCGACCGCAGAGCATAGCCTTTTCTCACCAGTGATGCTGCTGCCCATTACCGGCGTAACCTATTTAACTATGCCACTTTTTGGATGGTTATACCGCCATCAATCGGTCGTCAGAGCCTCGTCCGTTGATTAACAGGATGCACCACGTGAAGGATGCACCACGTGAATTTACAGACACAGATGAGCATAATTATTAAAGCATTATATTATCTGTGTAAGTGTTCACTCTATAGAGCCGGAGTTATTTATTTATGACACTTCATTGTACATAATATAACAGGAATTTAAAATAAATGAATACATAAAATTGGAAAGTGTACAATAGGCGGCCTTATTGCTTAAAAGCAATCTCTTCCAGGCAACCATAAAAATAAAGGACATGTAAGACATTGGTAAAAAGCGAGGGCGCATCAAAAAGATTAAAAAAAAAAGAATAGATAATACAAATAATTCATTACTAATTAAAGAATAGACATAGATAATTCAGTATATATTAATCAAGTTATATTTATATTATAGATTAGAAATCAGATTATAAGCCTAAAGTCACGCGAGATAATTACAACTATTTTTAATTATTAACATGCAAAAGTGAAATTTTAATTTATACTTGATGGAAAACTTTTAAGTAATATTATTGTACAACAATAGAGTTTTTACCGCCATTTAAATTCACCCTTCATTTACAAATGTAACAACATCAAAACTTTATACGTTCCTTCCCAGAAAGCCATCAACCATAGAAATTAGAAATCTAAATAACAAGGCAATAGAAGTCGTAAGCGCGCGTGACATTGTCGCCGCTCAGGTGGTTACCATGCCACAAGTCTGTTCGTAGCTTGGTGGTCGCTTGTTCAGTTGTTCCTGACACATGCGTGAGTAAACATGGTGTGTTACAGCATTTCCCAGTGCGGAAATTCTTCCATAAATTGTAATTATACTAATAAAGGAATAAAATTTCACCGGTAAGTATTTTTGTTTATAAATATTGCCGTTTTTCCTTAAAATTATAGAATACTAGATTTCCGCCCGCGGCTTCGCCCGCGCAGTCCAAGAAAAACCCGCATAGTTCCCATTCCCGTGGGATTTTCGGGATTGCGTCATTTTCCTGGGATAAAAAGTAGCCTATGTCCTTTCTCGGGTATCAAAATATCTCCATACCAAATTTCATGAAAATTGGTTCAGTAGTTTAGGCGTGATTGAGTAACAGACAGACAGACAGAGTTACTTTCGCATTTATAATATTAGTATAGTATGGATTTACAAGTATTAAGAGTGTCACCATAGTAATCGAAATAACAATGAATGACACAGTCGACCATTCTTATTATCACGTTTAACACAAATTTCAACCTTATTTCTATGAGTTTATGTTCAAAGTTATATCTATTGAAAATTGACAACCTCTGTTGTAGAAAAGCCGAATTTTTGCGTATTGGAGCAAAAATAAACAAAACGTCTCATATACTTAGGGATGTTATTCTAAAATAAACCGTAAATTCGTGCGTTAGGATACATATTAAAAAGCTTAATTTAATATTTAAGTTAGTTTTCACTAAAATCAAGCTGTCCAATAAAAGGCATAGTTTACTTGTGTGTACTGTTTAGCTATCGGTTTAAATGTGTTGATTTTGGCGACAGCGGTTTTAATACGAATTATGACATTATAGCACTTCTATGTGTCTTGTTATTTAGATTTCTATGCCATCAACACTCGAAATCCCCACATTTTGCATACGCTTGTACGTGACCAGACACTTCTAAGTGAGTCGAACATTGAAATAACATTTTCGCAGCCCACGAAATGTAAGAATTATATCCTTTTTGCAAATGTTTCTTACACGCCGGGATACGAATACGAATCCATAAATTTTTAAAGGGAAGCGAGATTTTCATACGGAACGGTGTTTTGGAAGTCATGGCTTTCGTCGGGATTCAGGAATCGAAGGATGTTATAATGACTGTGGAATAAATTATGGGGCATTTTTAAAGAAAGATCAAAAGAATTTCAACTATTCGATAAACGGTATCTACCTAATGGTTCTGTTGGTACAATTATGAGACCATCTGTAAGTTTAAATTGTTAAAGTAGATTGTAGATATACTTGCCATGGTATACTTAAAGAAGTCATCCTGTCACGAAAGTGTTATATTTGAATTATCATATTATCGTTTTTCACAAACTGAAATTGGTGCCAAAACAAAAATTTCCCGATGAAAACTTTCAATTCCCACGAAGGCTTTAATACAGTTTCAAATCGACTGCTCGTCTCGATAGACGTCTATTTTATTCTTCTTTTAATTTCACAAAGCTCTTGAAGAGTAGCAAATTGCTTGTTTTCGGTATAAGGGAATTTTCATTTCATTTATTTGGATGTGAACCGATTTTCGGAATAAGTGAACCGTAAAGAACGGGTAGCACTTTTGCCGTGGTTATTTAAATATTCTGTTCGTAAAAATTACTTATTTTTCGTGCAAATATGTCAATCGTACGTCTCAATAATTTAGTTTTTTTAATCTTCATATATTTTATGAACGATATAAAGATCGTCTAAACGTTCATACGGGATACTTTAGTGGCGCGTTAATATCCCTTTACCCATTTATCAAATCACGTTTTACAGTTTAAACCAACGAAATGGTAAAATTGCATATACTAGATGAGATCAATTTTTCTTCCTTATATCCCAAATCTACAACTAAATTAAAAATGTGTTACACTACAAAATTAATCCTCGAAATTTTGTACTTTTTATAACGCTAAGCTGCACAAGATTTTTGGACGGCAAAATTAAATATAACTCTGCAAGGCTTAATGTCGCGAGGTATGTACCTAGGTAACATATGAATGCGGAAATTAAATTAAAGTAAGTACTGGCACTTATGAAAATGTAAGAGTGTATTATAATTTTTAACTGCTTTTCATAATTACCTTAGCTCTTATTTACTTAGATATAATTATTTCGCAACAACGTTTCATAAATGTGAAACATTAATTATACTTGTATTCGATTTCTATTCGTTTCACTACGCCATCTTGTAGACAAATCAAAAGGCTTTTAATTTTATGTGTAACTAGCTTTCCGCCCGCGGCTTCGCCCACGTTTTCAAAGATAAACCCGCATAGTTCCCGTTCCCGTAGGATTTCCGGGATAAAACCTATCCTATGTGTTAATCCAAGTTACCCTCTATATGTGTGCTAAATTTCATTGTAATCGGTTCAGTAGTATTTGCGTGAAAGAGTAACAAACACACACACATCCTCACAAACTTTCGCATTTATAATATTAGTAGGATAAGTAGGATTTAGTTTCAGACACTATTCTGCTACCAGCAATACATTATTTAAATTTACTAAAAGGTTATTGTTTACTAACAGTACCCACTAAGTATTTCTTCCTGCAATAATATAACATAATATTATATAATATTATATACAAATAAAAGTATAACATTTGTAACAATTAACACGTCCTCGTACAGTTCTAGAAAGTATATTTGAACTATAACCAATAACAGATAGTTTCCAATTAAACATGGAGAAACAATTATATTGGACATGTATTGAAGATCTCAACATCACGCTCCAGCGATGTATCAACAACGTCCGTAGCAAACAAATACGTTGGATATATGGTACTATTTCGGAGGTGCTAGAGTCACGATTTGTGAATAGGTACAAATTGAATTTAATATAAATGTATAATGCTATGAGAAATTTTTAAAATAATAAGACACTATCTTTCACAGCCAAGTCAAGTTATTATTTCCACTGCAAGAAGATGATCTTTGAGAATTGCGGCCATATTTCGTGACGTTTGCCAGCATAGGTAGTTATATGATGAGTCCGTAGAAATCACATGAATCATTTAATTGGTTTAATTGATGTGTTAAATATTAATAATTCGCGTGTAATTTAATTACAGTTCGAGAAGAAAAATAAAAGTATTTTTACACATTATAACATATTATTATTTCCACAATAAACAGATTTTTTAGATATAATTGCTTTTTACATGCAAATTGCATTCATTCTTTTTGTTTCTAAACTGTTCAAAATCTTAACCATACGATAATGTTATTCGTTCACAAAGTTCTGAATACGACGAGCTTAGCTTCATTGGATGCACACTGTGATTCCTGTGCAATGCTTGAAACTTGAAAGTAACATAGATATAGAGCAAAATACTATTAAAATTTTCCCTTTATTGGTATCGGTTGGTGGTTTTTTGTGTTGTATTTGAAATATCACATTTGTATCACACAAAACCACACACACACACACAACCACACGTGTGGGTGTGTGTGATACAGCTGTGAACATGTCAGTAGAATTTGCAATATGGCAATGATACGTAGAGCCACAGATAATAATATGTATAATACAATACGTAGGTCGTAGAACCTACGTAGCACGAAGCCGTAGCAAGTAAAACTTACGCGGTCGAGATGATCTTTTTAGAAGAAAAATAAAACTAATATCCAGAATGCTGTCAAATATAATATTTTTCATAATATTTGTGAGACTAGGAACTTTTAGAACTACTATAACGTTTATGATACATATCAAATTTCTTTTGCCATTTACAAATAACAACCCTCATCATTTTTAGCTAAGAATATTTAAAGGGATTGACAGGGCTCTAGCTTCACAATTCTTCAAGAATAGTCAATATCTTTGTTTATAGGCGGGTCTATACAAAGTGAGCAGCCTCGTGGAACAATTTCTGTACGAAGCAGCTTGGTCAGTGTGAACCTGGCACGGCCAAGGAAAACGCGTCCACACTGACAAAGCTGCTACTCCCGGAAAATCTGGAAAATGTCGTGAAATTGCTCACTCTGTGTGAACCCGGCTTATAATTTGGAACATATGATAAAATTTAAAATGATTGCTCTAAACTACAGTACCATCTAGTACTATGTATCTCAGTCTTCACTAGAGTAAGTTGAAATGGTCAGTGCTCAGTATCCATTTACAGATTGCTAACCGATCGCAATCGCTAACTTCGCGAATGTTAATTAAAATCTTGCAGGCTAATTATTTCAATAAAGAAAAAAGGATCAACTTCCAAGCTGACTACACAAATTAAAAAGTTGAATGTTTCGTCTTGTGGAATTTTATGAGTAAACTTGTTAGAATTTTTTATAGATTACTCAATGCACACTAACGACCAAGTTATTTTAGGTATAATCTAACAAGTTTGTATACATAACTAAGTACTTACTACTATAATAAAAGGATGTTGTATCTAATGTGGCTTATAATATAGTTTGTGGACATACTTATATACATATAAATAAATATTTGCACATAACGCAGGATTTACGATTTTTCTATTTCTTTTTGTAAATAGGCAATCCGAAATCCTACTCTTAACTCATTCGTTACTAACCAAATTATAAACGATCAATAATGAAATAAAGTCTTCCAAGCGCTCTCAACAACGAAATTTAAACCGCCAAGGGGTTAAAAATGAAACTGATCGCCGCAGATATTTCCAAAGTGCTCTCGCTCAACGTCGCCACAAGAAGGGCTAATGTACTGCCACAAAACCAATACTCCTTTCAATTTTCCCGAGCACTACGCTTGAATAAGTGACAACGCCATTACCTCGTGTGGAGCCCTTTTGTTCCAACGTTAATAGATTTTTCGTGAGTAAAAATATTTAACTTTAATCGAATGCCAGATGTAAAAACAAGTCTGTATTCGAGTTTACCTTTTGTTTTTTTTAACTGACTTTAGGTAAATTAAACTATGCCTATATGTGGGCAATACACGGTAATCATGGTTCACATAATGAACTCGAGAAATTAAAGCCACAAATGTATATTCCAAATATTGAACAGTTTCAATAATGCTGTTATAGGTATATTATTGATAGGAAAACTAATTCTATATGCTTCATATTTAATGACATGCTATGAATAACTTTCAATCTTAAATATCTCATAGTTAAAGTACCTATATACCTAACATATAACAAGAGGAAAACATAACATTACATAACTTAGTATATTAATTATTTCAGTCACTCTAAAATATCTAATTAAATACCTTTTGTTACATAGTTTATATACAACACAGGTTGACATAACATTCCGTATTTAATACTGAACTATGTATAGAATATTTTCAAAATGAGCGATGTTTTCATAACCTGAACGTGGAGCTAATGGAATTTTTAATAAGCCCCTATTAAAATAGTTGCAGATTTCCATGTGATCATAAAACAGTTGATTTTACGTTATTTATCATTATAATTTTATATTAACTTCTGGAACAGATTTAATAAAACAATCGGTACAGGCAATTGACGGAACACTAGCTACAAAGTGGATAAAGGATAAATTTAATCTTCCTTAAGTAGATATGAATTCCTATTAATTAATTAAATCATCGATTCAATTTTGTAAAACATTAAGGACAGAAAAGTAATGTTGTCAAGGAGAAATAAAATAAACACACACGACGATTGCTATTTCTTAGCTTGGTATTATTCTTTCATTTTAAACTGTGAATGAAATAATAATACTTTTTAGGTACTATAACAATAAATAGCTTAATTCTGTTTATTAAATAAATATTTAATACGTTAGTAAAATGTTTACAAAATATGCATTATACCCGGAATAAATCAAAGGAACACATGTAGGTAATGTGTCCACAGACATTCCTTTTAACAGAATGTTTGTGAAAACTTCATAGTTTGCCATTTATTTTACCTTAGTGTACGAACATGATGAATCTCGGTATCAGAAAAATGAGCTGTATAGTATAATGAAGAGATAAAGTTAAAATTGCGTTGCAGGTAAAGTAAAGAAAAGTAAACCGTAGTCCATTTAACTCAATCAAGTTAATGCTCGGCTCGGCGCTTTGTCTTGATGCTGCGTATTGTGAAGTAAGCTTATTATGGTGCATCTAATACTCTTTCATAAAGTGCGAAAAATATAGCGCTTACCTCATATTGCTTCTTTTTTTCTTCAGAAATATGAAAGCACCTCGTGAGTTCTTATTCCACTACTAAGCGCTTTTTTATTTATGTTGCTACTCAAATAAGAAGTATAAATAGTACCTTCTTAAATTATTAAACTTACCTACTTCAGTAATTGCATTGCTCTCACAGTAAAGAAGTATAATGATAGCATATAAACATGTAAGTATGATAAATTATCTTACAACATCCCAACAGTTCATAATGACCTAAAAGCATGCAGTTGGAAATATTTTGCTTCTTAAATAAATATGTAGTTGTGCAGCTGCATGAAGACTCGCTTAACGATGTAGAAATGTATAAATGATAAACATTCTAGAAGGTTCTTTTGCAAAACTTGAGACTAAATCGTTATTCACGTATAGTTCCAGTCCTCATAATTGTTGATTATAAGATCTACAAATAGATGCATTTTACAATTATTTATACCATCCCATTCTTATTTATAATCCTATCAATATATTAAGCTGAATGATGGGTGAAATCAATATTGCCTAGTAGGTGTATAAAAGTTATATTTTCGTCGATTGTATTAAAATCGCATACCTACTGAAAGTTGAAGGAGATATGGTACAATTTTGGAATACAATAACATTATGCATTGATTTTATTGGTTAGGGATTTCTACTGTGCAATACTAAATTTGCGACTTTTGTAATGCCTAGTACAATAATATGAAATTAAGAATACAAATACAAATTTCAAAAATACATCTATGATTAAAAAAATTTCAACAATTTCACCTTTGCACTTCACTCATTAAAATATCATAAGTACAATATAGAATAACAATATGGTAAATATTCTGAATTATAACGACACATCTACCTACGTTAAAAGTAACGTAGATACAATACGTCAGTAAAAGCAATGCACGTATCGCGATGAAACATACATTTGACTAATCTGTATAGCAATAGGAAAACGAATTGCACTGTACGGGAGAGATTGGAAAGCACTCTAAAATACATACGAGAAAACAACTGCGTATTAACACATAGAAGAACATTGTATACAATCAATCTTTATAACTTAGAGCATAATTTTATGGCATTTTAAAATATGGTTCTCCGTGTGCAGAAACTTGAAATCATTCCGCTACATACATCACGCTCGGAACTACAACAATCGATCGATAAACATAAAGAATGAAGAACCGCCTAACAAGCACAAAAGCTATCGTTTCCAACTATTCCTGTAGATTCAATTTAAACTTCGCTGCTCGCGCTAAGCTATTGTTAATATCGGCTATTGTGTTAGAGAAATATTGTTTCTTGTTAATTACAAACGTGCTTACCAAGACTTCACGAAGCAAAACCTGTGCAATTGTTTTCTTAAAAAATAAAAAAATAAAAATAAAAATATCTGTATTGAGTACAAAAATTAATACAGTACAATTACAGTGTGGCTCTGTCTTCCTAGCTAGGAAAATCCTGTGTTAAGGAAGACAGTTCCTTCCCAGAGAACATGTTCAGTACAAAACAAAGATTACATTAAAAAAACAGAGAAGGTAAAAAAAAACATATAATAAAATATACAGTTGTGCGTTTACAAGTTTTTTACAAGTATAGTGCGTGAGTTTGTTAGTGTGAGTGTGTGTGTGTGTGTGTGTTTGTGAATGTGTGTGCTTGTGCATGTGAGTGTTGTGTGTTTGTGTATGTTATATTATTGACATCTATCCATTATTTATGAGCTGCTCTTTTTTTAATAATTGTTTTCTTAATTAATGTATATGTAGAAATTTGGCACGTGTGATAGAGTTTATGCATGTTATGTAGATTACTACGTCTTAGTTACTTACCGCTTTAGGTGTAAATAGACACAAATAGATATTGTCCTTTTTATATGTGAAAAATAAAGATTGTTCGCCATTATTTCGAGAAAGCAAAATTAGTATTATTTTTGTACCGTATATTGAAATAACTTCTAATTAAGTACCTACTTATCTTACAGGAATGATAAAGTCCTTAGTAACCAAAGATTAAAGATTTTTCTATTCAATATAATATTTACAATACAAAAGCTAAAACTGGTATCTTAAAGAAATTTCATTTAAGGCTTGATTAAGGGTGACAAATCAACATCGTGCTATGCTGCGCTGTACTGCGCTGTGCTGTGTTTGGTCAACTCGCTCGTTTAATATTTTAATGAGGATACAAACAAACCATGCTGTGCTGCGCTGTGTGAGGCTACGCTCTGTTTAAAAACGCAGCAGTCTCGAGCGAGGCGCGCTACCCGCCGTGCTGAGCCGCGCTGTGCCGAACTGTGCTATGTTTTTATGGAGCTCTGCCATGCTGCGCTGTGTCGAACTTATCATCACTACATAGTATAAAACAAAGTCGCTTTCTCTGTCCCTATGTCCCTATGTCCCTTTGTACGCTTAAATCTTTGAAACTACGCAACGGATTTTGATGCAGTTTTTTTTAATAGATAGAGTGATTCAAGAGGAAGGTTTATATGTATAATAACATCCATTAAATAGTGGAGAAGTACTGTTATTTTTGAGGTTTCTAATGTGATGTCGTAAAAAATTACATTTATTCCGCTTACATTGCAAACGCAGGCTGAATCCCACGAGTTTTATCAAAATAATGTACTAAGTATTTATACACATTGAAAAGGTCTACAGAAAAGTCCGCGATGGTATATGTCTATCTCTTATGGATAACCCACAATAACTTATTTTTGTCATTTACTTTTTACGACAAATAATGGCTAATTTTCGAAGCGATTTTAACCAATACAGCATTAATCCTTAACCAATTAAATACCTTGAATACATTGTTCATTTAATATAGATCTATATGGCCCTTTACACCGTATGATTTAAGTGAATATTTTCGAAGATATTACAGATTTAAAAATTGCGGGACGTAGCGTTTGCGGCGGTACCGGCCGGCCGCCCGGCTATAATATATTTTATACCCGTGCGAAGCCGGAGCGGGCCGCTATGTTTTTATATTGTACAACGTTCACAGTTTTTCTGTAGTGTATTTAGTATCAGCATTGCACCCGAACGAAGTCGGGGCGGGTCGCTAGTTAATAACAATTAAAATGATTTTTAGTCATTCGCAAATATTAAAAAAAAATCGTCTTCAATGGCATTTAGAAAATTCTCCGTATTTTTCACGTATGGTGTGAGGTAACAAGCTACCGTGACTGGACTCTTTTAACGACAAAATAACACATAAAATATCTATATCCGCTTCTTCTTCACTTTCATCTTCATCGGATTCAACTATGTCGTAATGTTTATGTTTTTTTGAAAATAGGGTCATATTTGACGAGATAAACGACTACACGAGTTGCTGATTACTTTATACCACAGTTGACAGATATATACTACGTACATACAGTTAGGAAACTAAGCCCCTGCGATGAAATTATGACGTATAGCTATAGGGCTGTTACCTTTTTGATATTTAACCGACTTCAAAAATAAAGGAGGAGGTTATCAATTCGGCCTGTATATTTCTGTTTGCTTTTTTTTCACAGTCGATTTTGTGGTAATTTTGAGATTAAAACTCGTTAAAATACAAAAATGGTGTAGCCTAAATATGAATTTACAAGAAGAAACAATCCGAATTAATACACCTTGTAAAAGTAAATACGTTTTTATCAGTGCTATATTTCGAAATCTTGTTTTGTTATGGACGCCGAAGGTTATATTTTAATGTACCTAAATTATTTATAATGCTTGATATTTGTATTATACATATAGTCAATAATTATTTTAAACCAGAATTTATAATACTTGTATGTAGGTGTACCTACTAAATTATTTTTAAAACGATAAATTAAATTAAAAAACACAAAATATACAGATATAAATTAAAATTATTATTATACGAGCATAGAACCTCCACCTTTTTGTTTTAGGATGAAAAAGAAAATAGTTTGACAGGCTTAGTGCTTGACAAAGTGGTGACGCCACGTATCGATAAAAATACAATAATTACATAATATAATATCTACATATCTTTTATGTGTTTATGTTTTAACATTTTGGTGAAATATATTATTTCAGTTTAATTTAAACACGTGCTTATAGATGAAGTTGATTTCGGCGATCATTTTAAAAATGCCACGTACTAATTGCGCAGTATTCGGCTGCTTGAATTCAACTATACCAATTATACCACCAGATGATTTTGTTCAATATGTCGAGAAAATGGATAACATTTTCGTTGCTGCTTTAAGAGAGAACACATAAACTGTAAAGTGGCTGAATTAATTTACAACGAATTAAACATAATCAGTTACTTAAACTGTTCATAGGATTGATAATATTTTACATTATAAAATTTAACAATAAATTCCGAATTAGTCGTAGACCGTAGTAGACGAAAGTATATTTCAGTAAATAATTTGTTTTTTTTTTTCTTCGAATAAAGGCATATTTATGTTATCAGTTATGGTTATTTTAATATCTATACATATAATAAAATCGTAGGAAAGTCAAAATTGTAGATTGAATATTTTTTTATTCTATACTATGTATCTTTGTCATTCAAAATCTGTGGATGTGTCATCCGCTACTATCGATCCCCCTGAATACCCTCGTAAACACGCTTGATGGGGGGGGAGCCATTTCGAACATTTTGTATGAAGTTTCCTTACTGTATGTATCTGTATATTGTGTTTATACTGAGCTAGATTGTTAAAAAACGTAGCTTAAGAAACACAGCACAGCACAGCGCAGTACAGCGCAGCATAGCTCGATGTTGATTTGTCACCCTAAAACATAGAAATCTTTGAGCAAAAAATAATTAAAATACAGCGTTTACTACGGAAAAATCTCCGGAGAAACCTCGTTGTAAATATCGGTTTATAGGAAATGTAGATATAACATGAAAAACATGACTGAAATAAACGCAGAATGACGTAGATATAGTACAAGCGTTTGCAGCTAGGCGCAATCAGTGCGGATTGAGATTCAATATTAAAAAGGGGAAACTGTTCTAGTTATGTACATATGGGCCGATGAATGTCGCATCGATGTGTATGAAAACTACAAGTGAGCATACGTTGCTTATTAAGCATTCGGTATGACCTTTATTTGTGTTTCGTATATTTTTAAACATAACATGCGATTAGGGTATTTATTATCTTAAAGAAGGTACCTACCTGCTATTTTTCATTATGTAAACGAAGCATCTCATTAGAATAGGTAAATCACATAATGCTGGCGGCGTAACGGTCGCGGTTCCATCGAATACCCGTGATCCTACAGGATATAGCGATCTATCGAAAATAGGAACAGAGAGAGTTAGACGGTTGGACACTGCTTTTCGATTTTCCCGAGCACTGGGTATCCTAAATGCATTCTCCACTTTAATAAATGTTGGCAAAACATGTGATTTGTGAGATTATCAGCGTCACCACAGCAAAAAAAACATGTAAAAATATATTATATGTCAAAAATCGGCGCGTGTATGTCTTTGTGTCTTCTTCGTTGGTCGTTGAAGTAACAAAATGTACTATACCAAAAAGGAAAA
Source organism: Colias behrii (assembly GCA_029959065.1). Lineage (NCBI taxonomy): Eukaryota > Metazoa > Arthropoda > Insecta > Lepidoptera > Pieridae > Colias > Colias behrii. Next base: position 7,345,077 of record JARWMC010000013.1, read on the forward strand.
CAAAAAAAGTATAAGCGCAACTAATAACATAAAGAGCAGAGTGCTTATAATTTACCTAATCCGCCGCAGATGCTTTGAAGCATTGAGCTCAATCTCATCTAAGAACTTTAACTAACACTGAACTACCTTCCAGTTTAATTTCACGCGAGACATGGTTGAAACAAGAATATATTCTAGATGTTAAAATATGTGGCTTAATATTGCGAGAATATTTGGAATATGAAATGACGAAGAAAATGGAATTAACTTTAGTATTTAATCCGCCTCGGGCAAATTAGTCCTTGACGTTACTAACAATTTATCCGTAATTAAATTCAAAAGCTAAGTTTATAATATAGCTTAAAATAGCAGCTCTGAATTTACTCGATCTAAATGCTAAAAAACTTATCAAAAAAAGAAGCTACTTCTTGAATGTAAAATATCCGTTTACATGAAATTCTATTTTCGTGTTTGCTAGTTTTTAATACATATTTCCTTGCGACTTAGCTCCACATTTCAAAATATTGATATGAATCTGAATCATAATAAACATCTCATACGAGTATAATAAGCAACAGAATACAATCGTTATTTCAAATTCGGATACTCGTATATTCAAAAATGTAATCACGCATTCATTACATACGAACACTCTTGGAATCATTTGCAGTTTCCATTTCCAAATAAAACGATTCGCAGGCAACATTTAGGTGACGATAAATTGAAACAAATAGCCTTCGAAAGAAGCGAAGTGATAATTGAAATTGTACCTTTTATAAGCTTCATCGGCCATAAACCGCGGTCGAGATGAAATATCCACGACTTTTATTGCTTTCATAATAGAATGAAAAATTTACAAATGGGATTGCTCTGAAGGAGGTAACGGCTCCAGTAGAGACAATTGAAAAATTGTTACAACCGGCTTTATCGTATCGAGAAATTCCTAGCAGTATAGCTATGTATCAATATGAAATTACAACCAATATTCTATTCCATAGTACATAACTATTAAGTTTGAAATAACATTTGGTATACGATGAATGCATGGCCGTGAGCAACTATGGAGTTTCTTGCCGGTTCTTCTCCATAGATACTGCTTTCCGAATAGGTGGTAACTGTTAAAAAAATGTAATGACGATTCAAAAGTGTTTTTATAAGAAGTCTAATTGAATAAATAAATGTTTGAGTTTAAGTTTGACTGATGTACAAATCTCTGCAAAGTTCACTTATGACGATTCATTGAAAGATTCATAAACATTAATAAGTAGGTAATATCATAATTAAATAATGAACAGCACATCATATTAATTTCCATCCAAATATGTGTTTTTTATCAAATGAAAATGATGTTATTGAAACGAATATTCGGTACTTATATTAATCTGAAATGATTTACATATTAATCATCAATTCCAATTACAATCAATCCGTGTTAGGATGATACCAATGCACAATGGTACCATTTAAGATTGTAAATCAGAGAGAAAATAATCAAATATGAATAACATTTTTGCTTAAACATTTTGAAGACAATATAATAACTTACCGTTTATAAAATACAATACAAAGGAACCAATTAATTTCGCACCCTCAAGTGCTTAAATAAAAATATTATTTCGCCCCAAAACGGGCGAACTTTAAGACGTTCGCTTGTTGAACCTTAATAAAAAGCCGATTAGATTGTAACATTATTTCGGATAAAACATTCAAAGGCAAATTATCTTAAATTTCGAATTTACTGAAGTAGGCAGGAAACACCCAGTGTATTAATTCCATAAACTTACAGAAACTCTTCGAGCGTTACTTATTATCCTGCGAATTCGCGTCGAGCCCAAATTTATTAAATCGCGGTAATCTTTGCAAATTTTGAAGATTATTTTGCTGAAAAATTGCGATTAAGGTCCCAACTGAAATTGGCAGGAAATTATATTAGTTTGACCTTTATAATTACGTGAGCGCTTCGGGATCAGCTCTACGATTAAATATAAATGTTATTAAACGATGACATAGTATTTCATTTAAATTAAAATGTCATCATATCCGACATGAGAATTTTTCTGGACTTTTATAAGGAGGAGCGGTAATACAAGGATTACAATCAAATTCAATGTTCCTAACTTCGTTATCCTCTTCGATGATCTACAAAGTAGTATGAAATCAATATTATCTTTAGTTATAAACGGTAAACCTTATATTTATCAAGTACTAGCAGTCCGCCCCGGCTTCGCCCGTGGTACATATTTACGTTTTCTCTACGTAAGAACCATCCTCGTACTTCAAGGAATATAATAAAAAAAGAATTAACGAAATCGGTTCAGCCGTTCTCGAGTTATGCGCTTACCAACACATTTTGCGATTCATTTTTATATATAAGAAGATAAGTTTGGATTATTTATTGCTAAAATTACATTTATATACTATTTGGAAATATCGCGAGAAGAACCGTAGATGAAGTTGAAATATACTTGCGAAATGAAACGGATATATTTTTCACATATTTAATTAAGTCACGTTCATATCACATGTTAAAACATAAAATTCTTTTGCAGCTCCTTTTTCAACAGCTTGGCTCCCGTATATAAATCATATTTGATCTTTGGATATCCATGCAGCAACTCTTGCCAATCGTGAAATCGAAGGAAGACAAAGTCTACCACCTAAATAAAAATAAAAGAATATCTATCGTTACACGTAAGTATATGCAATGATGAAGTTTATACAATTAATTCAAATCTTTATCACATATTATTATTGAAGATATTTATAGGAATATTAAAGGTAATATTAAACAGAAAGTAAAAATACTGAGTAAAAAAGTTGTTTACGCTCCTCTATAAACTAAAATTGGAAATTCAATTATAAACTCATAATTAGAAAATATATTTTATGAACCTTCATTAAAACAGTTCTCTTACCGTTCTTGAATAGTAGGAAAACTGGTAAGGCGTATTGGGAAACAGGCCCGGGATCAAACCAAAGTATCCATTGGTAGTTAACAATGAAAGCATCTTCTTTTCACCACTAAAACAATAATGTAAACTATATTTTCAAAGCTCTTTTGAAAAGTATCATGTTTATAATATAAAGGTAACTAGCGGTCCGCCCCGGCTTCGCCCGTGGTACCTACATGTTTAAACTATCCTATCTCTCAAGTTGGATCGAACTGCACATGGTGTGCGAATTTTATTATAATCGGTTAAGTGGTTTAGGAGTCCATTGAGGACAAACATTGTGACACGAGATTTATATATATTAAGATAATTGGAACGTTTTTCTTTAAGAGTCTTTACTAGTCAGACCACAGATTTTACCGACCGATAATAATCGAACCTTAGAGGTTGTTGAAACTAATATATTTTCGCAGCAGGCTTTCTCTATTTTCTAGTAAAATCAAAAAGAAGCACAATAGAATAAATCGTTTTTTTTTGTTGAGTTGATATTTTTAGAGAAATATGATTCTTTAGCAAGAAATATTTGTCAGTAACCTTTAGTTGTATGCAATTTAACAAGTTCTTATTGAATATTATATACTAGGTACTGTTAAATCTTCTTAATTGAATAATTTAACATCCATTGTCTATGCGGCATTGTAGTTTAAATTATTAAATATGAATAAGAATATGGACGAAGATTTTAAATACAACAGAATTTAATTAGAAAAATGTTATAATTACCTTTTATCAGTATACCATTTTTCAACTTCACCTTCATGTATAAAATACATACATGAAAATATATCTCCTTCTTGAACTATGAATTTACCTTAAATAAATAGAGTACGATTATGAATTGAATATTGCTTCCATCACCAACAATAATATTTTCATCTTAAAATGTGTTGTGTTTAATTTGATTTATGCTAATTTTTTATTTAATTATTTCTGTAATTGATAAGATTCCTAGTATTTATGCATTTAAAAAGTCACTTGACATTGTGCAAAACTATTATTTCTTAATATCGGGTGAGAGGTGAGATATTATTAATACTGCCTTCTTCCTTCTTGTATTCACATAATATAATATATATGAATAAAAGTGATTTTTCTAGAAGATTTGTTTATCCTTGATGAATATTACTCAAAACATCCAATAAAATGATCATGATAAACCTATACAATTAAATTACTAACTGATATTAGAAAATTTAGAAACTCCAAGAAAGGTTTCGGTGTTTTAAACAGAACCCATTTTATTGAACCCAATATGTGTCTTGTAGGAAATGCGAGATGCCAATGCAGTCTCGTGATAAGCTGACTGGGAAAATGTAAAGGCGGTGTACGAAGAGACAAAAATATATGCAATAAAAGTTATGTAGGGTGATTTAAAGTGGGACCACTTTAAATTTGGATGCTTTTGAACATTTTTGATACTATGTATGAAAGAAGCTAATTAAAAAGGTTTATCACTGAATATCGTTAAATAAAGCATAGACCAAGATGCCTTTATTTTGCTAGATTTTAAACATATATTGAGGTGGCTTATCTTATCATATAATATCATTTCAGAGCTTTCAAATATGCATTAACAAATAAACGTACCTAATAATAGTTTTTCTGTTCTTTATGAGAAAAATTATTTGGACTTCAATATATTATAAAAATCTATTCTATTAACATCTTTAAAAAAAATCTTAAAATTCTATTTTTTTATGTATAGTTTTGATTACACATGACGTCACTTACCAGGAAAGATAACGACCCTTTGCAGCTTAGTGACCAGTTGTCGTTTAAAATATTCGGGTAGCTCTCTAAATAGTGTGGGCATTTCCAAATGATGCATGTACAGAGCACTTAGCATGTCCTCTCGGAGGCATTGAGGAGCTTGCTGAGCTAATTCGGGAAGCCAGTTTCCTATATTAAGAAAATGATTAAACCAGATATGAACAATATGATTATGAATTATGAAATTCCGTGTGGCCAAGTCATGCAACTATATTATGCTATAAATAAAAAAACAGAAACGAAACGTTTAAAAAACTGTTTAAATTACATTACAAGGACCAGTTTAGTAATTTTTTTCATGAAAAGCGTATTTGTGGTAAATAGACTATTATAAGCTTAGAGTAATATAATATTATATTGATTATAAGAAATTGAAACATTTGACAACTTTTGAAAACCTGAATTCTTTTTTTATCTGACTACAATACCTACCTACTTTATCCAAGTAAATATTTACTACAATACCTCTTTGTCTCTCCCACAATTGTTTAGTATAATTCTTCAGCGAGTCAAGCAAAACTGGACATAATCCCGTATGCTCCAAATACAATACCAGACTCTCAACATCATAATCATACGTGTACAACTCTCGAAACTTCGTATACGTTGCACTTATTGCGATGCTCAATATCCAAATTTCGAAAGGATAGATGATTAGATTTATAAATACTTTGTAATAGATCTCCTCTAGAGTAATAGCAACGACCTAACAAGAGATAGAGTCATAAAGGAAGAATTTTTATGACGGCGTCATTATTAAACTACGTTGCTTATTAACATTGAACAGATTAAAAATGAAGCCAATTATAGAATTTGTTTCGTCTATAAATTAATAATTAATAGAGAATTAATGTTAATAGAGAATTGTCAACGTTATCAAAACCGTTTCTAGCAAACCTATTAAGGGTTAACACACTAAACTTACAACGTCGATTTCAGTATGCGTGTACAGGACCAAAATGTACGTCATGGCCACTATATAATCTGACGTCCAATTCCTTGGAACAATAAAACTGAAAATCCAGGTCCCGTTAACGAAATATTCCTTTGTCATTCGTGCGCAACCTAAAATAATCCAGAACTGGAGAGAATAAAGTTTAAAATTGCACAGCCACGGAAAATACTTGTACACATTAAAATTTAATTGAACCCGTCATTATTTATCTGCTTGATCATGTGGTCTTAACCACTACCCGTATAGGTACACAGTTAAGATACGGACAAAACTATTCATTCTTCTCAAGAAATTTTAATTTACCTAAACTGATATTATCCCTGGCTATAAAGGAAATTCTGATTGTCTGAAATTTTGTTTATCAAGTAAAATAAAATTTTTAAATCATTTAGACTTTTATCCTGAACAAGCAGATAGTAATTACCTACATGAAACTACACTTCTCAGATTAATAACTCCAGAAATCAGTTAAACCAAATTCCCAAGTGGTATACAAAATTCACCATTTAGTTCCAATTGAATCTTAATCCATCAAATAATTAATTTATTAAAGGATACATCAATGCAATATTCAACGGATGTACATTGTACAGTAGACCCAAAAGTTTACCTCCCTGCCTGTCTCTTGGGTTCGCCCACTCGACGTAATCAATCGTTCGATTTACATGTCGTGGCACTACTTCTAGTTCTAGAGGGAACTTCTTGTCTAAAATTAGAAGGTACAGTTTATATAATTGTCATAAAATATAGATATTTTATGTTATAAACTTACGTATAAATTAAAACAAGCTTAAGAGAAAAAACCATTTAGATATGGGTGCATTTAAATTATAGTGGTACTAAGGAAAATAAGATGTAGGTACTAGGTATATATTTTATAGGCCAGAATTTGGCTGGAGGATTATTAATGATAGGCGTAATTTCCTTTCCATTTTCTTCTCTCAATCCATAAACCAAAATAAAATTGTGGTAAGAACTTACTATTACGAAGTTAAATCGGTCGAAGTTACGGTTAAGCCACAATTTCAAATATTCCGTTAAGAACAACCAAATATACCTTTGTGGGTAGACTAATAAAAACTTACGGTGGCACGCAACAGATATCCAACCACAGGTCATGCCGTGAATCGTTAAAAATACGATAACAAATTTTAACACAGCGGGCGCTACTTGACTCTAGAAATATATATTTTCCTTTTTAATAGTAGAATTACTAAAAGAAGTAAAGTTTAGATTATTTGAACGAATTTTTTTAACCAGATTTTAAATATTTTCTTTGTCAGGAACTATAAAAACAAAAATTTTAATTTAATGGCTCAAAATCATAAAAGATTAGTGAAACATACTCACCTTGAATCCTTTACAAAAATGAAGATGGAAATAATAAAATAACCTCAATCTCAACAATCTTGCAAATCTATAGTTCCAGTTTCCAGTTATATGAGTGAAAATCGGAAGAATTAAAGACAAAATATCGACATAATAACCCCATTTCTTGAACATTCTAAATTTAATAATTCTCTCCACACATCTATCATTCTCAATCTGGAGTTCCAACTAAAATCAAAATTTAGGCATAGGTATTAAAAATATATAAACACTACTTTTGCTCAAGCTTAAAAGTACCAAAAAAATGACGTCTGAAATTTCTTCTTCTTTTGTAGTTTTGTTTCTAAGTACAGTAAAAATAGGCACCCAAATGAAAGAAACGTGTATTTTTGAATTAGATTTGATCCTTTCAATCATCATCTATCATCATCTATGGAGTAGGTACTAACACAAAATTAAAATAACATCAATCCTCTAATCGTATACTAACCACTTACCGTATAGAATTCTGACACCAAATACAAAGCAAACAAAACATCCAACACAAAAAGCATCCAATAGATATATCCCTCAACTTCTGGCATAGCATTTGCAAGAAGTACGATGAATGCAGACGCGAGTGGAAGGAATAGCCAACAGAAGCATAACCAACGAGCATACCAGGTGCTAGTCCTAGCTCGGAATGATTCTTTCATCCACTAAAAGTAAATCACGAAATTGCTAGAGATAAACTAAATCAATATATTACTTGTCTAGCACATAGAAACATTAATCATATTGTTAGGTAAGGTGGTTTCAAACTTTCTAAATACCTTTTAAAACTGAATTTGATTCTCGTTATGATTAAACAATGCAAGAGAAATAGGCAAAGAAAAAGGTGAAAAAAAAGATACAAATTATTTTAATCAACCGAGCATATCATATCAGAGTTCAGAATGATTCTATTCAAATTATAAGACCTACATATTAAGAGGAGATATCTGCATACTATTCTCTCATCTCTGAACTTATTTCAAATCATTGCCGCTCTAAAATTTTATCGCAAAATGTTAAACCAAAGGAAGTACTGAGGTTAGATTTAAGTATCCGCTTACTGGAAGTTTTATAGTTTTACGTCCACGAAGTATATATGGAATGGTGTTATAGGGAGTATCGACAACCGTCTTCTTTGCTGCCAAATAGTCGAATTTAGATTCTGGGTTGTTGAAAATTATTTCTCTTGTCTGGGAATAGATATAAGTGTTTGAATAGCATTTCAGTATGAATTTGAAATCCGACTTCTTACCATACTATACCATGAATTTTCCCTGGGTATACTGAGTTACTTCTATAATACTAAGTTATTGTAAGTTACATGTTAATATTATATTATGATTGTGAAAATATATTTATCGTTATAATTATTTTAATTGAAAGGTATTGTTAAATTGTATTAACAACAGACAAAATATTTAATAGCCCTAAAAGGTGAAATAGTAAACAAGAGGGTAATCGAACACGAGTCAGAAGTAATCTAACCTCGTCCTCGATAATTTCATGAAAGTCTTTAATAGGAATTTGCAACAAATCGGCGTAACCATCCGAAACAGCTGTAATCCGAACCGGCCTTGGCTTATTTCCATCTAACTGGCCGAAAATCGAGCCCTGGAATTTTTTCCCTTACAGTATTCTGTACATAACGAAGTAACTAGTTTACTCTATCCTTAATGTTGTAAAATTGATTGTGTATATGAAATGCGATAGTTAATAATATCTATTTTTCTTAGCTGTTATAAACAATGTAAAATTGATTAACATAACTATACTTTTCTGTACATAGGAAAGTATAATAATAATAAAACCGTTAAATTAAAAATCATAGAAATTAATATCTTGATTCTTATCTTAATTATACATAATATCTTAATTTAAAATATTTTTCTAAAATAAATTAGAGATTTGGCTTTGCTAGACAAATATTTATCTCTTCCTTAAACATATAAATAAAGAATTATTTAGTGTATAAGTTAATATAAAAAATTGGACTAGACAAAAATTTTACCTGTGACAATTTTGCTAGGAACTGATTATCTTGTTTTATGATAATATTTCCTCTATGTATAATATACACCCAGGGACTCAAGTCCATTTCGCGAATTATCGTCTGATCCGGCAAGAAGTACCATTGTACAGCCACACTAACTATTTGCCTTTGCAAATTCTCTCCACCACGTAATAATGTGTCCGCAGTTTCTATTGTACTAAAGTGTATTAGGATTAATAACTAAAAATATAGCAATTATTTTTTACACAAACCAATGGGAACCAAAGGGAATGTGAGCACAAGGGACCAGCTTTCAAATAAAAAAAGAATCATCATAATCAGTTCAACATGACGAAAGTTCTGAAGTAACAAAATCAAAGAAAATGAGTCGAATTGAAAACCTTTTTCTTTTGTGAATTATAATATGGACGAAATGAAATTTAAACGGGAAATAATAAAAGAATAGTTACTTTTTAAAGAAATAGTAAGCCAAGTCTTGTCTGAATACAACACCGATGCGCTCATTCATGAGGTTTTGAATATTTATTCCTTTCGTTCTGAAATAATGAATTATTAATTTATTGATTTGTATGTTATTTTGTAAGAAGAATGTAGGGTGTGTTTTTTATTCTTTCGCGAAAAATCAATTTGTCTGATTTTATGAAATTTGGTACATTGCTCCGCTCTTATTGGTTTTAGCGTGATGATATATAGACTATATAGCCTTCCTCAATAAATGGGATAGGTATCTAACACCGAAAGAATTTTTAAAATCGAACCAGCAGTTCCTGAGATTAGCGCGTTCAAACAAACAAACTCTTCAGCTTTTTAATATTAGTATAGATAAAAAAAAACTAAGCTAATTTAAACAAATAAGTGATGAAGAGAAGTATAAAATATCTTACCCACAGAACATTAAAAACAAATAGAAGTGCTATACTGTCATAATTACTATGAAAACCAGTGTCGCCAAACCCACACATTTAAACCGATAGTTATACAGTACACTACAAGTAATCTATGCCTTTGATTGGACAGCTTAATTTGAGTAAAAACTGACTTAGGTTATAAATTCAGCATTTCAATATGTACCCTAACGCACCATGTTACGGTTTATTTTAGTATAACATCCCTAGGTATATTAGCTGTTTTGTTTCTCATTGCACAGAAATTCCAAATTCGAAAACATCCAGCTACTCCACAACAGAGGGCGTTAGTTTTCGATAGATATAACTTTGAACCTCAACACATAGAGATAAGGTTGAAATTTGTGTCACTCAACATTAATGACATTAACTTGATTTTTAACTGATGCTATGCCCTGAGGGATGTCAGCCTTGTTATCGATAATTCACAAATAAATATTTTTTGTGTATTTTTTTTTTCTTTCTATTATATGTGTATAGTATAATGTGTCACATTTTGGAGTATGTTTATTACTAATAAGTACGTCTTTTTATATTATTATTATTAAATAAAAAACGGAATAGAATAGTATTAATCTATATTTACAAAATACAAACAGAAAATATGCATTATTTTAAATCTTGGAACTGCCGTAGGTTTGCTGTATCGGTGGCCTTTGTTAGACCGCTTAGTGCTGTTCGGCATCCAGTTAACTCGTCACGTTGCATTTATCCATTTCTCTTTTAAATTAGCATCTTTGGGAAATCTATAAATAAATTGGACAAATGAAAGCTAAGGAAAAATAAAATAAAATTTAATATTTATAATGTTTGTCTTTTCTAAAGTATCGATACTGTCGATATACGCCACAAGCATCACTAAAGCGACATTCGTTTGTTTATTGCAATAATATTCCAGAAATTCTTGTTTGCTGTTCAATCTATAATAGTACTAATTTCTTACGGATTAAGGTTCATTTTGACTAGATATTTGTATACAATTTTGACAAATTACAAGCGAAGTTATAACATAAAATATTATATGTAAAATAAATAAAAATAAGACTTACCGATGGTATGAAATGCCTCCATTGCTGATATTATTTCGTCTGCTATCATTTTTGCACTCTAATACCGAACAACACGTCCTAATTAATGAATAAATATGGAAAAAAGGTTTGACAGCTGACAACCGACTCGAATATTTTTCTGCGCACAACTGAGAGCAAGTTAGGTGATCTTACCTTACAAGTGACACGTGGGCCACGCCCACATCACACTTCTATCTACTTTACTGTTCTGTGATCTTACCTGAACCACCAATATCGAAAATGAGCGATAGCACCGTCAATTATTTTCTTTTCAACTCTTTCCGCTTGTAGGAATCTTCGTAATTGACTAACTGCGTGTTGGAAAATCGTGTTGCCACGAAAGTTTAACACGAGTAGAGTCAGGGAGTAGCACATAACATACCTGAAAGTTTCAAATAAATTAAATAATATTTTGCAATTAGTATTTTCAAATTGGAGCACTTCTTTATGAACAAGGCCTTTCATTATAAATCGAAATTGACGCTTATTCGGCATTATAAGCGCAACTTGCAGGAAAAAGAAATAGTACATGGTAATATAACTGTGTTATATACACTCGTTTATGACAAAAATGATACCTTATAGTATGGCAAAACAAATTTCGAAAACAATAATTATAATAAATTATAAAGCAATTAGTACAAAAGCGCCCAGAGTACTAAATATTCTAATTATGGTGACAATTCTCTTCACATTTAGTTACGAACATTTATCCTTCTCTTAAATATGAGGGGTTAACATCACAGGAAGGAAATGTTAAGGGTGGAAGGAATTGTACCTCCGGATTCACTTTCCTGACCGACAAAAACAGGCATAAATACTGCTAAAATATTTAAATATAAGTATTGTAAAGAGGTTATTGTGAGTTTATGTATAACTAGCATTCGCAGGCAGTTTTGCAAACGTGCACTTCTCATTATATTTATGATAATATAGAAATACATAGTTATTTTTATAATCTTTACTAATTATGTAAGTTTAAACGATTGTTGTTTGTTAGGATTGTTGTTAAGAAATATATCTACACTCGACTAATGAAATTAATAGGTACAATATTTTTGCTACGTAGGGCATAATATAGTGAAATGCTAAAATCTATTCAACATAAATCTGTTTTTTTTTTAACATGGCGATGACTTTTAAAACATTATTTAAAACATTACAGATTAATTAATCTAGCTTTCACATCATAAAATATATATACAAAATAAAGTTATCCTAATATAAAAAATAGAGAGCAAAAAATTAAAACGTAGCTTAATAATTGTGCAAACCTTAATCTCGCTACCACTTAAATAAGAAATACAGAATTAAACATTTGAAAAATCCTTACCAGAACATTACACCAAGAACACATAAAACGATTCCCATTCCGAGATATTCACGTTCTATGTGAAATTTGCCAACGTTGAATCTCATGAGACCACCCTGAGCGAGATTAAAGCTTTCCGCATATACCTTAATATTAAGAAATACGAAAACATTTTAATTTTAAATATTAAGACAATTTACAAGGGTCTTATTATCCGTGAAAGAAACTGGAAATTATTTCGTTATCTCAAACTTTCAAGAGCAATTTATTAGTGTAAAGTTTAACTTGTTTAGGGAAAAGCATATTTTCTTGGGTTTTATAAAATTGTGATCTTCGACAGGAAATTGTTAAACAGTTTATTTGTTGAACAAAATGAAGCATAAAATTAATGAAGAACGTGTGCTAAGGGTTTCACGTGGCACGTACTGTTAGTTTGTGGTGTATTTGTGTTTTAAAAAAAAACACAAAATTAGTAAAAATTATTTATTTTCACAACACAACTTTTATACACACACAATATATATATTTCACTTTACGATTCACAATATAGAACTTAACGAATTCTATAATATAGAATAGGGATTCGTCCCTTGCACCCCGCGCGGTTACTGGTACTGGTGCTCCTCTCAGGCTAAGCCGGTGAAACCGTAGCTTAGGTGGTTATGCGACCATTAAGAGAGAAGCCCCTAAACTAAGAAATCAACGCGTTATATACATACAATATTGCTGATACCGCGATATAGGCCGGTGGGGTTTATAGCCCAAGTCAGCAATATTGGACAATGTAACACAATGTAACAACAATGTAACACCTCCCTCCTTTAAAACGGAACATCCTACAATAAAAGGATGTGAGTAGAAATAGTAAACAAGAAATAGTAAATAAGAGGAGGTAGGGTATTGCAATTGAAACAAAATAATCTCGAAAGATCTAAAGTACTGAAATTGAAATTAAAGCAAAATTGAAATAGTAAATATAAAAGAAAAATAAAATTTTAATAATGATGTGGGGATGCAGAGAAGAATACGTGACACAAAAAAAATAATCAAAATTTAATAAAATAATACAGAACAATAGTAATTTTATGATGTAGGAACTAGCATAATAATAAAAATAAAAACAACAATGTAGAATTGAAATAGCACAACATCTATATACAAGAATTGAAATGGCATAACATTAATTTACGATGTAGAAATTAAATCATTAATGTAAGATTTAGTAATAAAATTAAACAATTGAAATAAAACATTTTACAATTAAAACAATTTATGATTTAGAAATTAAAATAAGAATAACATTATTCTAGGATTTAGTAGTAAAAAATTGAAATAGTATAACATAAATTTACGATATAGAAATTGAATTAAGATAATATTAATCTAGGATTTAGTAATAAAATAAAAATAAATTGAAATAGTATAGCATCGACTTACGATTTAGAAATTGAATTAGGATAATAATAATCTAGGGTTTAGTAGTAAAATAAAAATAAAAAATTTGAAATAGTAATAACACATCGATATTGGGTCTAGAAATAAGATTTAGAAATTAATATAAGCTAACATTTATATAAGAAATAGGAATAAAAATTAAGGCACATAAAAATAATATGAAACTGGATGTAACAAGATTTAGAATGGCAATACAATGATATTTAATTAAATTCTAAATTTCTCCTTATAGATCTAGGAGAAGAAGAGTCATCAGATACTTCATTCATTTCAAAATGTGTTGTTCTTGATCTGTGCTCTATGGCTGTTGTCGATCTTGTATGAACACGATTGAAGATTTGTACACAACAATTAGAATTTTGTCGACTTCGAGAATTACAGAAACAGCGATAAAGTTTATATGAAATGAATGAAAATACTGTTATTGATAAAAAGGTAGTTATAATGCTAAAGTAATAGCCGTAACGAATGTGATACGGTTGGTTTTCTATCTTTGTTAATTCGTCGCTATTCTGATCTAATCTATGAGAAACATATTGTAAAGAATCGAGATTGATGTGAGATAACTTTATATGAGTAAGATGAGGGATGCTGTTATTGATTCTAGTTTTGGAACAGCAATCATCTTCTATAATATTAAAAGTAGGAGTTTGTATATGAATTTTAAGTTCAAATTCACTAGAAGGCGTGAATTGTAATAATTTATGAAATGCTTTACAATTTTTAGGCACTTTAAGAATACCGGATCCAACTATATCATAATCGTTAATAATATCATCACAATTCATTGTTAACTTAGAAATATTTGATTGTACATATACCCATCTATTATTACTAATTTTCTGCCATATATCTATACTACCAAGAATTAACTTATAGTCACAATTAGTGGGGAGTTCATTTATGTATTCCGTAAGGATAGACACTTCACACGTGGGGTTAGAAACACTGGACTCAATATTACTGAGTTTACACACATAAGATTTGCTCGTTATCACTTTACACTCACTTAGATTGTCAAACGCAAAGTAAGTTAACTTGTCCGTGGTTATTGCCAAGTATTTAGCGTTAGGTTTTATCATTGCAAAAGAGTGCGGGTTATTGATGTCATGAGGAGTTGGTAGAGCGTAGACATGAAATAGATTGTACTCTGTAAGTGTAACTAAAGGAATCTTAACAACAAAAATAAGCTTACTGTCGCTCATAAATGAGGAAATGTCGGCAATATCAAGAAGGACGTGTATATTATTTAATGCGATAGGTACTGGAAAGTTGACATTAATTTTATTTAAGCTAGATGTTAATTCTTGAAAAAGTTGAACTGGACTTAAAATCGAAGGATGAACTACATTCAATTTGCCAAAAAGAATAGCATCAAGTAAGTTTCTAAGATTGGAATTTAAAATCATAAAAGAACTTTCGAGAGCACTAAACGTCATAGCGAGATGAGAATTGACTTGGAGTTTATTTGTATTCTCAGAAACTGATTCGAATATTTTGTTTAGCTTTTCCATATTTTCATTTAAAGTTAGTTCATTGTCATTGAGTCTGTGAATAGTTTGATTAAATGTGGAAATAGTAGAAGAGACGGTATGTATTCATCAAAGTTGCCAAGTGTCTTTGAATAGTCTTAGATGATGTCATGATTCCTGGCGCGATGGCCCTGGAAGAGAATTTTCATGAGCTAGTTTAATTTCGTCAACGTGAAATCTAGTATGTTTGCGATTGATAAGAATAGTAACGTTGTTGTTGTTATGAATTTTGACGATTCTGTACGGGCCTTTCCAGATGGGAGACAGTGCTTTACGTAACCTATGATGATGTTTGATATATACCATATCCCCGACATTATAAGACACTACTCGTGAATGCTTATCATAATACTGTTTCGATCTTTCTTTACTTCTAAGAATATTTTCACGAGCTAAGTTTCGAGATATAGAAAATTTATGCTTAAGTGTTTTAATATAGTCAGGATAAGTAAAGTCAGGTGAAATGTCATAAATTGAACTTGGAATATGAGGCTTGCAACCAAATAAAAGTTCGTGAGGAGTAAAGTTAGTGGATGAATGGACAGCGTTATAAGATAGCAGAGTTATAAGATATTAGAGCGGTAGGAAGATATTTATGCCAGTCATCTTGATTTTCACTAACATATGATTTGAGATATTCTTTGAGAGTTGCATGACTCCGTTCGAGAGCACCATTAGTTTGCGGATGATACGGAGAAGAAAAGAGATGTTTAATCTTAAAAAGGGAAACAACATTTTTATAAACTTCAGCGATAAAATGGACACCTTGATCAGACAAAATCGTCTTAGGAATACCGAAATGAGAGATAAACTGAATAAGACATTGAGATGTTTGTTCTGCCGTAGAATTCTTTATAGGATACGCCATAGAATACTTAGTTAAATCGTCTTGAAAAGTGACAATGTAGCGATAATTCTCAGGACCAGATTCTGGTAATGGACCAACGATGTCAGTCGCAATTCTCTGAAGAGGCTCATGGGAAGTAGAAGTTATTTCCATGGGAGCACGATTAGTAGCACGTAACGCTTTGTTTTGTTGACATTGAGGGCAATTTCTAACATAAGACTCGATTTCGGATCTCATATTTTTCCAGTAATATAGTTCTTTCAATTTACTATACATGCGTGCAAAACCAGAATGTCCGCCTACAGGTGAGTCATGATTGTCTTTTAGGATAGTTGGGACTTCAGTAGGGGTAGGATAGATCATTTTGTTATGATAAATATTAATCTTAATTCCAGTTTGATTAAAAACGTAAATAATCATCTCATAAATTAATGGAAATCTTAGTTTGTCAAAAGGATTTAAGAAATCAGATATAGAAATTTCTTTTACATTAGGATGATATATAACTAATTGTTTACGTAATTCTTTTAAGCCTAAAAATATATATTTATAAGATGCAGATTCAAAATGATGGACCTTTGTAAAAAGATGAAAGTAAATCTTGTTATTAACTGTTGAAATTTTGATTTTATGCAGTTCCTTTTCTGATAGTATAAAGGACTGTTTGTCATCTAATAATTCTAAGATATCATTGCAATAAGGATTTGAGTCATCTAGATCGATTGATGTTGGATAAGCTATAACTGAACAAGTTGTCTTTAAAAGATTTTTATTATGTTCAACAACTTCGGTATCACACATTGTGGGACTAGAACGGTTTCTAATAAAGGATTCATAGGATAGGTTGGTGATAAGTCTTGTACCGTCAGTGTCGTTGATATCGTTAATAGCGTTGATAGGAGGTCGAGATAAGGCATCAGCGTTGGAATTTACTCTACCAGGTTTGTAAATAATTTCGTAATCATATTCTTCTAACTTTAATCTCCAGCGCACCAGTTTACTGCTGGGATCTTTGCAATTAAAAAGCCAGACTAATGGGCGATGGTCGGTGACAATTTTAAATTTCCGACCGTAAAGATAGGGTCTGAAGGTTTTAACACCAAAAAGAATTCCTAACAGTTCTTTCTCAGTTGTACTGTAATTACCTTCGGCTTTATTAAGTGTTCTAGAGGCATACGCGATTGGAAGATCTTTACCAATATCACCTTGAGATAAGATTGCGCCTAATGCATA
This sequence comes from Colias behrii, assembly GCA_029959065.1. Lineage (NCBI taxonomy): Eukaryota > Metazoa > Arthropoda > Insecta > Lepidoptera > Pieridae > Colias > Colias behrii. Next base: position 7,362,459 of record JARWMC010000013.1, read on the forward strand.
ATTAGAAGCATCTGTGGTGAGTATAAAATCTTTAGAAAAATCAGGATATTGGAGAATGGGAGCATTAGTCAACATGGATTTCAGGGATTCAAATGCTTGAGTTTGGGATTGAGACCAATTGAATTCAACATCTTTTCGAAGTAAGGAAGTAAGTGGCTTTGTGATTTTGGAAAAGTCTTTAATAAACTTTCGATAATAGCCTACAAGGCCGAGAAAGGATTTTATATCTTTAGGATTTTTAGGAATAGGATATGAGATAACAGCTTTTACTTTATCGGGATTAGGAGATACACCTTTATCAGTAATAGTATGACCGAGATAAGCGACTTCACGACGAAGAAATTCGCACTTATCTGGTTGCAACTTTAGATTATGTTCTCTAAGTGCTTCGAATATGAGTCGGAGTTTGTGGATATGGGAAGACAGATCGTGGCTATAAATTATGACGTCATCTAAATAAATAAAGCAGTGGAGACCTTGAAGACCAGAGAGGACTTGGTTCATTAACCTTTGAAATGTAGCAGGAGCATTTTTTAAACCAAATGGCATTCTTGTGTATTCAAAATGACCATTGGGAACTGAAAAGGCTGTTTTTGCAGCGTCGCTATCACTCATACATATCTGGTGGAATCCAGATGCTAAGTCCAGGGTACTGAAGTATTTGCTATGTCCTAATTGGTCAAGAATATCAGTTATATTAGGAATAGGATAGGCGTCACCGATTGTAATGTCATTGAGTTTCCTGTAATCAATTACGATGCGCCATTTCTTTTGGCCAGAAGCATCTTGCTTCTTAGGAACTACCCAGATGGGTGAAGACCGGGGAGAATTAGAAGGTCTAATGATTTTTTGATTAAGCATTTTGTTAATTTGATTATTAACTTCCTCTTTGTGGCATTCAGGGTATCTATATGTTTTTACATGAATGGGTTGAGAGCTAGTAGTTTTGATCTCATGCTTAAGAGTATTTGTACAAGTTAAAGCATCACCTTCAAGATAAAACAGATCAGAAAATTCGGTACACAGATCAAAAAGAGCTCGAGTTTCCTCAGGATTAAGATGTGATGATCTTATTTGTTCATGCACCCTATTTACTCTCTCTAAAGATGTTTCAGAAACCACATTCGTGTTTGAAATTTGGAATTGATCAAGTAAATCACATGGATTCAACTCAACTGAAATAGACTTAATTATAACGTCAGAGCTAGTAGTATTCAGGACAGACACATTAACGTGATTATTACTTTTAAGTGAAACTAGACAACCGGAGATGAAAATTCCATTCTGAATTTCGGTTTTTTCTACGAAACCAGTGGTTATTTTAGGATTTGTGACATTACACTCAATAATCATTTCGGATCGAGCCGGAACAGTGTATACAGGTTTGGTAAAGTAGAGAGGAATTGAATAATTATCTATCTTCAGGATATTGGTCTCATAATCGATCTTAGCATTTTTAGACTTAAGAAAATCATTGCCAATAATTCCATCAAAGTTAATATCAATAGAATCAGGAATTAAATTAAAATCAGTGATAATAGAATGATCTGGGAATTTAAAATCGAATTTAATTTGACCAAGACTTTCAGTATACTCAGATTGTTTATCGATACCTTTGAATTTTATAATTTTAGGTATCAATTCAGGTTCATATTGCAAAGATGATTTTTTCAAAAGTGAAATAGCTGCACCAGAATCAACAAGAAGTACTAAAGCCTTGTCTGAGTATGAGGATTTAACATAAACATGAGGTAAGTGAATTTTACTATTATAATTAATTTCATAAATAGCTTCAAAAGATTCTGAATTAGTACTGTTCTGAGTTACTCTATTTCGAAAATTAGGAGTAGAATTGCAAGTTGTCTTAACTGAATTATTAGACCGATAACCTTTCGATATAGGAGGATTAGGAAATGTAGAATAGGTAGATTTAGTACGGGACTTTTTTGTGTTAAATGATTTAGAAGTTACATTTGACTTAGGAGATTGAATTGATATACGAGATTGAGTAGATTTACGAGATTTAGTAGATATACGAGATTGAGTCGTTTTACGAGATTTAGTAGATATAGGAGATTGAGACGATTGAGTCGATATGGGACATTGAGACGATTGAGTCGATATAGTAGATTGAGGCGATTGAGCCGATATAGGAGATTGAGACGATTGAGTCGATATAGTAGATTGAGGCGATTGAGTCGATATAGTAGATTGAGACGATTGAGTCGATATAGTAGATTGAGGCGATTGAATCGATATAGTAGATTGAGACGATATAGGAGATTGAGCCGATATAGGAGATTGAGCCGTAAAATAAGATTTAGTATAAGATAAGTCATAAGTCACGTCGGTTTGAGTCGATGATTCCGTACGACGCGGAAACGGAATCCTTCTTAGTTTAAAAACGAGTCATTGTTACTATCTTCACAAATCTCATGAACTTTATGTTCAGAGTGATTTTGTCGCCGAGAATTATTATATTGGCGCTTACGACATTCCGTAATATTATGGCCTGCATGCTTACAATATCTACAAATTTGAGAATTAGAAAATGGTGCAGTAGTATTTGAGCTAGTTGATGGCTTTGCATCATGCGAAACAGTGTGAATATTACGTTTAAATTGACGATTGAGGAAACAGGACCTTTCTGTGTGACCTAGTTTCCCACAAGAACTACATTTGGGCCTCTGTTCAATAGTCTTTGATGACTGAACGTAGTTGTACAATTTTTCTTCTTGCACCGCGAGATTTATAGCATCACATAATGTCGTAGGGTTACGACATCGAACAATTGTGGATATATAGGACGGCAACCCTAACAAAAAGGTATGTAAAGCAAGGTCTTCCGTGCTAGCTATGCGCCCTTTTAATTCGTCTGGATTTTTAGTTGAATGCGCGATATCAGTCTGTAGTCGAGTAAGGAATGTCTCCAGTCGTAAGCTATATTGCGAAACAGTTTCAGTTTGTTTTTGTTTGCAATTCTGAAGGTCTAACAAAAGGTGATCTCTGTGTTTAGTCTCACCGAAAGTGGCCTTTAAAAATAATTTTAAGTCCTGCCAACTATCAAAAATTTTCAGTGAACACGCTAATTCAGCTTTTCCCTCTAACTGTGATATAATAAAACGATATAGTATGTCTTTCTGCCTACTGGATGCAAGGCTTATTGCGCTCTCGCAATTCTTAATAAACGACGATAATTTTTGTCTATCGCCGTCGAAAGGTTTTATAAATTTAAGTAAGACATTAAGAGGAATATTTTCGGTTTCAGACATAACGGAACACTCAGACTTAATCTCGTTTTTGGACATCTTTTATAATGATAAAATATATTATAACGTAATAAAATAAATGGCAATAAAAAGTAACGAAACACTCACAGGAATGCGGCGATGACGACACGCAGCGACATATGACACCCTATTGTGTATTGTGTCGGTGGCGCGATGTATTCTTGTTACCGGGCTTCGTAATACACCGGTATAATAGCCTTTATGACTCGATGGCGAGCTATGAGGCTTGATGATGGTTGGCTGGCTAGCTGGCTGGCTAGCTGGCTAGCTGGCTGGCTAGCTGGCTAGCTGGCTGGTTGGCTGGCTGGTTGGCTCGGTGGCTGGCTGGCTGACTCGGTGCCTGATAGTGAATCAGACACAGTGGAGTCCTGGCAGCGACGGCAGCAGCTGGTAGCGGCGGAGGTACAGGTGCCGGGCAGTGAACCCTCGGCACAGGGAGAATCCTTCTTCAATTGGCAGCGGGCGGTACTAGTACCCTCGTGAAGGGCGTCGTAGTGGGCCCACCGTGTGAATCAGGTCGACCTTGTCAGGGATGGGCGACCAAGGGATGAAAAAATCCCCTTTACTTCTGACACCAATGTTAGTTTGTGGTGTATTTGTGTTTTAAAAAAAAACACAAAATTAGTAAAAATTATTTATTTTCACAACACAACTTTTATACACACACAATATATATATTTCACTTTACGATTCACAATATAGAACTTAACGAATTCTATAGTATAGAATAGGGATTCGTCCCCTGCACCCCGCGCGGTTACTGGTACTGGTGCTCCTCTCAGGCTAAGCCGGTGAAACCGTAGCTTAGGTGGTTATGCGACCATTAAGAGAGAAGCCCCTAAACTAAGAAATCAACGCGTTATATACATACAATATTGCTGATACCGCGATATAGGCCGGTGGGGTTTATAGCCCAAGTCAGCAATATTGGACAATGTAACACAATGTAACAACAATGTAACAGTACGCACGTCTTACGTAAGATGGTAGTTAAATATTGCAACGAAAACAAAACAAACAAGAGAAGGCCCAATCTAAAATAATATATCCTTATTTTTACTCAACTCTAAACGAAATTTACCTAGAACATAACTATGCTGAAATATAGGATTAATAGCATTTCTGATATTTATTTTCTGAAAACACTATGCTATTGCTTTCCATTATTATAGAATAATTACTTAAGAGATTTAAAAAAATACCACATGTAACTGATGAATAGTCGGATGTTCGTCAAGCTTTAGATAGCTTGGTAGCCAGCAGTGCTTCCTGCTTGTCATATTTTGCAAGTTACCTTCACTATCCCAATTGAAAGAAATACATCTACTCACAAAATAATGACTCGTTCCAAGTAACACTAGTATTGTCATTACTTGAAGTTTTAATATCTAAAACATTGACAGACAATTTTTTTTATATTTAGATTTTATTCATATAGGTAATATCTTCATTAAGGCGCGGGTCAAACACAAGCGGCGCGGGCGCGGGCGTTCCATAAGCGCACCTCTTCAACCTGTTTTGCACTACGTCCTTCTTCTACATTTTGTATGAAAGAACTTTGGAAATAGCCGATAGCGCACCCGATGCGCGCCGGCAGTGCGCCCGATGCGCGCCGCGCCGCTTGTGTCTGTCCCGCGCCTATTAACGTGTATTCTACAAACCATATACAACGCATTGTTCCTATGCGGCAAATCAGCTAAATAATTGAAATATCCCAAAATGAGGTACATTAGAGCAAATTTCGCCGTTGTGTTGATCAAAGCTTCCTCATTGCCGTCGATTTGTCTCGATAATATAATATTGATGAGTGGGTGTAAGGGAACACAACCAATCACGTCGAGAATGAAACCCCGACTAATGTAATGTTTGAGTCGTTTACTTAAATCGGTGATCAGCAAACCCCTTCCGTCATAGTAGGCCAGCTACAAGATAAAATTATGAGGAAAAACAGAAATAAGTAAGGCTGATTTGTAATTTATATATATAAGATATAAATGAAAAAATATTTATTCGAAACTCTATTAAACACTACAAAATAGCTCGATGACAAAATCAAATTATATTAAAATGGTATTTAAGCAAAACGGATTGAATGAAACATGATAAAATAAATTGTAGACTTTACAAGGCATTTTATGAATATATCCACATAGCCAATGAAATCACAAACGTCGCCTATTGTTTTTAACGGCTTTCTAATATATGCTCCGCTTCCTCCTGAAATATATGCATGTATCTACATGTACATAAAGTATATCTAACATGTATTTTTTTATTTAATAAATTCTACCTTGCAACGACGCGACCACGATTGCAAGGATGGCAATCATGACTCTAAAAATCATCCAAAACTGAATAAACCTGAAATTATTAGATAAGTACCTTTTACTTAAAAAAATATTCAAAATATCGAGATGAGAGAACATAACAAATATTTAATGTCCACAAACTCAAACTCAAACTCAAACATTTATTTATTCAATTAGACTTCTTATAGAAGCACTTTTGAAACGTCATTACAAATTTTAAAATTTACCACCGATTCGGAAAGCAGAAACAATACTAATCTTCTATCTATCTATATTAATAATTTCGTCAAAGGGTACGGTAGACTCGATCGAAACCTTATATGAATAACAAAACATAAAAAAATATTAATTTTGAGTCGACAACATATATCCGCAAAATTCGGATTATGGAGAATTTCGTTAAATTTCAATTGCACTGACAAACCAAGCAAACCACAGTCGCCATCTTGGGTAGTTAATAAACGTTCCGTTGCTTAGATACGCCTCGCCAACGTAGTGAATCATAACAAAAAATACTTTTCGTCAGTCGTTGACGTTTCTCGAAAATATTGTTTTTGACACTTTTTTATGATATACTTTTTGTTATGTGTTTTTGAAGTGAAAACTTCTTTAGCGGCGGTGGGTATAAAATCTTAAACTCGCGTCAGGACACGTGGCCTGATCGAAAAAGCGTAAGACGGATGTTTTTTTTTTTTTTTTTTTTTTTTTTTAGCCCTTATATTCCATGCGTAAGACGGATACCATTCCAAAATATCAAACATGCTGAACGTTAATAATCAAGTTTTCACTTCTGCCGGCACTCCCGGAGTGCAACCCGTCTTTTTTTCTTTAAACCTAAGATTGGCCGATTGCGATAAATACCATAGAAAGAAGAATACTAACCATAACCTTAAAGTCGAAGTTTTAGTTCAAATGTCACTGTCATTTACTTTGTTTAGTGTATACTCTCTACCATAGCAATAGTACTCTGTGCTCTCTACTTAGTCTGTGCTTTGTGGATTACACACATCATGCCGAAAATCGTAAGTATTTCATAAAATGTTTCGTTGGTCGTGTCTCTGTCTTCGTTTAGTATTTTGTTTGATGATACCTATATCATTTTGTTAACAGCCAAATCTCCGTGCATTTGGTAAACATTGTCACAATTGTGGAAAGTGGATGGAGCGAAGGGCTCTTCGTAAAGATGGTGAGTAGTATTTTAGTAGGTATGTGGGCAGGTTGTATTTTTAAGTGAATTTTGTTTTGTTTTCTTCTTAAAGTGTGGATTGTAAGCCTTCTGCATTTAAAAATAAAATAAGTACTTATTTACTTCCAGTGACATGCAATTTTTGTAATGGCAGAATATTTGCAAGAGATGGCAAACAAAAGCAAATGTGCAGTCGATGTGTGGAGTGCGACAACATTATACTCGGTAAGCGGCTCAATATTTTTTCTCTATAATTCGACAAATAATAATAAATGACCACATGCATAGCCTGTGTTGAGGTGTCATGAACACATACAGAAACACACGATTTTTTCACCGTTTTTCTCGATAATGAAATGAACCCCTTCATGCGCAAGTTCTACTTGAACTTGGCTGGCTCTTATTATACAATAGACATTATTAATTGTATAATATATTTTTGCAGATAATTTCAATTATTGCGAGTGCTGTGGCCTAGAAACAATTAGGCAGTTAAGAATAACCAAAGCTCGGACACTTTCAAACCTTTTTCCAAAAAATCTAACTGCTCCTGTGGCATCTGTTAAATCACTAGCTGCCTCTACTATACAACCTCTAACTGCTCCTGTTGCATCTGTTAAATCACTAGCTGCCTCTACAATACAACCTCTAACTGCTCCTGTTGCATCTGTTAAATCACTAGCTGCCTCTACAATACAACCTCTAACTGCTCCTGTTGCATCTGTTAAATCACTAGCTGCCTCTACAATACAACCTCTAACTGCTCCTGTTGCATCTGTTAAATCACTAGCTGCCTCTACAATACAACCTCTAACTGCTCCTGTTGCATCTGTTAAATCACTAGCTGCCTCTACAATACAACCTCTAACTGCTCCTGTTGCATCTGTTAAATCACTAGCTGCCTCTACAATACAACCTCTAACTGCTCCTGTTGCATCTGTTAAATCACTAGCTGCCTCTACAATACAACCTCTAACTGCTCCTGTTGCATCTGTTAAATCACTAGCTGCCTCTACAATACAACCTCTAACTGCTCCTGTTGCATCTGTTAAATCACTAGCTGCCTCTACAATACAACCTCTAACTGCTCCTGTTGCATCTGTTAAATCACTAGCTGCCTCTACAATACAACCTCTAACTGCTCCTGTTGCATCTGTTAAATCACTAGCTGCCTCTACAATACAACCTCTAACTGCTCCTGTTGCATCTGTTAAATCACTAGCTGCCTCTACAATACAACCTGACAATTCCCAAGATTTATTTGATGATGACTTTTGGGTAAGTTAATGGTGTAGGTCACTGAGTACAGTAAAATGAAAAATAATACTTATTACCAGATAGAGATGCGAGGATATACCTACATACATTCACAATAGTTATTATTATTTGAATATTTATCTAATATATTTTCTTCTTTAAGGTCGATAACGAAGAGTTGACGATAGTCGAAAAGTCGCTGGTGACTGATGATGTTTCTTCGGACAACGAGAAAAAACAAAAATCAATGCTGTCAGTCTGCAGTGATTTTATTTCTTTAGAAGAAGAGGAGAAAGAAAATATATCAAATGGCGGGCAGACCCCCGAAAAAGCGTAAATATTCAAGCAGGTTTAGTACAGAACATCAGCCCCCCAGGACTAACTATGTATATTTAGCACTTTCAAATAACACCATTCAAGTATCAGTACATTCAGTTGGTTCTATGATTTATGAATGTGTTCAATGTCAAGCACTTCATTTTTTAGGTGAAAAAATTAAAAATCATTTTAAAAATTGTTGTCATAATGGGAAGGTATACATAGACCCAGATAGAACATTAAAGCCAATTCCAGATATATTATTACATTTATACAAAGGCAATACGTCGGATGCTAATCATTTTAAAGCTAATATACGACAATATAATTCAGTATTTGCAATGGCATCCATAAATTCAAACTTGAACACACTCCCTCCAGGATTTTTCACTTATAGGATACAAGGGCAAGTTTATATAAAAACTGGATCTTTGTTTCCGTTGCAAGGTCATAAACCACAATACAACCAATTGTACATAATTGAAGATAAAGCAGCATTAAATGAACGATTATCTGATTCTAGAAATAACATATGTAGAAGCAATATAATGAGGTCTTTACAAACAATGCTCAATGAATCCAATCCTTTTGTCAAAACATACAAAAGAGTGGCTGCAATTTTAGCTGAAGAGGAGTTAAAAGCAGCCTCAGAAAATCGACCCAAATATTCGGTATCAATGCATTTATGTAAACATAAATCTCTTGATTTGCGTCGGTATAACACACCATCAAATAATGAGGTAGCGGTCATCTTTGTAGGAGAAAACGGTGAACCTCCATTAAATATAGACTTCTCTGTACAAGAATATTCTCAACATTTAGCTACACTCAAATCAACCAGTCCCAATATTGATCCTTTAGCCTTTCCTTTACTTTTTCCTAATGGAGAACTCGGATGGCATGAAAATCTTCAACACAGAGAAGAGAGTCGAACTGCTCGAAGCCGTCTTACAATGTTACAATTTTATCAGTATAGACTTGCTGTTCGTAAAAATTTTAGCCCATTATTTTACGCCGAAAAACTTTTTCATGAATATTGTGTCTTGGCCTATGTTAGGATTAAATCTCAAAGATTATTGTTTCTTCGATTAAATCAAAAACAGCTCAGAGCTGACAATTATAACAATTTAATGGATAGCCTGTACAATAATGATAGAGAAATGGGTCAAGGAATTGGTAAAATGATAATATTGCCATCAACTTATGTGGGAAGTCCTAGGCACATGATGCAAAATTATCAGGATTCCATGGCAATTGTATGCAAGTATGGTAAACCAGACTTATTTATAACTTTTACGTGCAATCCCAATTGGCAGGAAATCTTAGATAATTTACAAGGCACTAAAAAAGAACATAGACCCGATTTAATTGCCAGAATTTTTAAACTAAAATTAGAGGAACTTTTAGATGACATTACAAGGAAACATATTTTTGGAATACCGAGTGCGTGGTTTTACACCATTGAATTTCAGAAACGTGGGCTTCCACATGCGCATATGCTTATTATTCTAAGAAATGAAGATAAACCAAGGTCATCAGTAGATTATGATAAAATTGTGTGTGCAGAAATACCTGATCCAGATAAAGACCAGGAACTTTTTCAGACTGTGTCAAAAAACATTATCCATGGACCATGTGGCCCTGGATATATGAATTCACCCTGCATGAAAAATGATGGAACTGCCTCTAAATGTTCTAAAAACTACCCAAAGACATTTTGCGGAGAAACTAGAGATGGTACCAAAAATGGAGGTTATGCTATAATAAGAAGAAGAGACGACGGACGAACAATAAAAAAGAAAGATTTCGAGTGTGATAACAGATGGGTGGTGCCCTACAATCCCTATCTATGTAAAAAATTTAATGCTCCCATAAATGTGGAAATTTGTTCAAGTGTCAAAAGTGTGAAATATATTAATAAATATATTTATAAAGGTCATGACCGAGCAAAGATACAAATCACAGTAGCGCCACAAGAGTCCAGTGATCAATCGACATCAAGTAATGAACACCATGATGAAATTAAGGCTTATATTGATACCAGGTATGTTTCGGCTCCTGAAGCAGTTTGGCGAATATTTGAATTTTCAATGCACAAAATGAGTCACACAATTATACAGTTAGGTGTTCATTTGGAAAACCAACAAACTGTCGTATTTACAGATCAGAATGTTCATGAAGCAGCAGCTAGATCAGCTGAAAAATCAACATTATTAGCATTTTTTGAACTAAACAGAACAGAAGAAAGTGCTCGACAATATCTTTACACTGAAATTCCGACACATTTCAGATTTATCCATGGACAGTGGCAACCACGAATATCTCAGTCAGCGGCTGATAAAGTAATTGCAAGAATGTATAATTATTCCTTTTCTGATCGGGAACGATATTATCTCCGGCTATTACTTCTTCACGTCAAAGGGCCAACTTGCTTCAGAGATGTTAGAACTTATGAAAATATTATTTACAACTCATTTCGAGAAGCTGCTCAAGCAAGAGGGCTCCTTTTTGACGATCAAGAATGGGAAAGATGTTTGAATGAAGCAATTGATTTTAAACTTCCTCGGCAATTACGACAGCTGTTTGCGTTAATTTGCGTATTTTGTGAAGTAACTGATCCTAATGCTCTTTGGGAAAAGTTTACATCACATTTTATCGAAGACTTTACAAGATCACGCCCTGAAATATTATCCAAACAGTTGGCTTTACAAGAAATTGATGAAACATTGAAACTCCATGGTAAGAGACTAACAGATTTCGGACTTCCGGAACCAGATATTGGTGAAAATAATGTTTTCTTATCTGATCCCGTTTATGACTGTGAACTTGAAAAAGCAAATGGCTATGAAAAATACCAAAAATTGAACACCGAACAAAAATGTGTGGTCGATACAATACTAAACGCTGTGAATAATCCCACAGAGAGAAAGCTGTTTTACCTTGACGGCCCTGGAGGAACTGGAAAGACTTTCGTATTTACAACTATTTTACATATTTTAAGATCTGAAAATAAAATTTGCCTACCCATAGCGTTTTCCGGTATTGCAGCAACTCTGTTAGATGGTGGTAGAACAGCTCACTCGCGATTCAAAATTCCAATTAATTCAGATGTAGATTCTACGTCTCATATGTCGTTAGGGTCACCAGCAGCTAATTTATTGAAGGAAACTCATTTAATCATTTGGGATGAAGCACCCATGACTAAATGTCATGATATTGTTGTAGTTGATCGACTCCTTCAAGATATAATGAAAAATAAATTACCTTTTGGAGGCAAAACTTTGTTATTCGCAGGAGATTTTCGTCAGATTTTACCAGTTGTAGTTAATGGGTCACGAAATGATATTATAAAAGCTTCAATTAAGCAATTTTCAATGTGGCCAAACTTTACTCAACTCCAATTGGCTCATAATATGAGAGCGCACGATGATTTAGAGTTTGCTCTATGGGTATTAAAGGTAGGCGATGGATCAGCTAATGAAGATGATGACGACCACATTGAACTGCCTCAACGATGCATTGTAGATAATTCAATTGTAGACCATATTTTTGGTGTTTCCCTGAACACAAATGATTATAAAAGTTATTCAATGAAAGCTATCCTTACTCCCAAAAACGATGATTGTTTTCAATTGAACGACCAAGTTGTCGAAAAAATCCCCGGCCTGCTTAAAATTTATGAAAGTTCTGACGCTGTGGTTGAGGACGACCATAATGATGTTTTAAACTATCCCGTAGAATTTCTAAATACTATAACGCCTGCAGGACTACCACCACACATTCTAAAATTAAAAGTTGGTTGTATAGTAATGCTTTTGAGAAATTTAAACCCGACTGTTGGGTTGTGCAATGGAACCCGTCTTATTGTTAGAGCGTTAGCTTCACGTGTCATTGATGCCGAAATTATTTGTGGTAGCCATGTGGGAACCAGAGTTTTTATTCCTCGAATTCGTCTCCAGCCATCTAACAGTCAACTGCCTTTTAAATTTTGTCGGCTTCAGTTTTCCATTCGCATAGCATTTGCTATGACAATTAACAAATGCCAGGGACAAACTTTCGACAAAATCGGTATATTTTTACCTATTCCTGTGTTCACCCATGGACAGCTCTATGTTGCCTTCTCTCGAGTTCGAAGATTCGATGATGTAAAAATTCAAATTATCAATACCACTGAACAAGGCTTGAAAGGTGATAAATATTTATCGAAAAATGTTATATATAGAGAAATTTTGTCATAATCAACCTGTGATAATAGAGAATATTTTTTTATAAGTACCTTTGCCAAATTCTCGGATAAGTACTCATTGTAAAATTACAATTTACATACCTTTATAATAATATTCTATGGATTGTATCTTTTTGTAGGATTATGCCATTGAAACAGTCAAACTGAACATAAAATGTTCAGTAAATGTTTTATTAATTTTATATAAAAGATAGAACTTTCTTATATAAAATAAATAAAACATTAGATGTATACTTCCTCTGCTGAATAGTGACTTGGTTTGTAAGAGCCATGCAATGAGACAAGGCATTCTGTGTTAAAGCTGATTTATCCCTAGGAAAAGGTAGATAAGGCCTAATCCTACTATTATTCTTGATTTAGCCAGTTTGGTTAAAGAACCACAATTTCATTTTTTATTTTTAAAATTAGTAAGTACTTATCTACCTGTCAAAGTAGAGAAAAAGACTGAGTGCTTAAAACAAAGAGGTTTACACAGAGTAAACCTTAAAAATTATATGTTTTGTTAATTTGTGTTAGTTTATTTTGAAATAAAAATAATTTGTGTAAAAACTTTTGCAGTTTTTATTTATTATATTTATTAAACATAACGAACGAAGCTATACGAATCTATGCCTTGCGTATTCCTTTAATATTCCTTGAGAACCGATGACTACAGAAATTTCTACCTACATTTTGCAACTAGACGTGTATTATGAGTCAAATTTCACCCGAGCGAAGCCGGGTTTTCCACTAGTAATATAATAATATAACGTCCAATATTATGAGAACCGCTTTCCGCCAACCCGCACTTGGCCAGCGTGGTGGATTATGGCCTGTACCCTCATAGGATGCCCATGTCCCAGCAGTGGGAATGTATATGGGCTGATGATGATGATGATGATTCTGAGAATCCTACCGAGCTTACCTTGAACTTGGATCAAACCACCAATGACTAAAATTATACAATTTTAAACGAGACTTCGATTTCTGTTGTATTCCGTGTGGTCGCTTTACGGAACTAACAGAAAATCGTGATCTCTTGCGATCCTAAAACGAAAACCATATCACACAATATGTACTGCAAATTAATAAAAAATTTGATTGCATCACGATATTAAATTTCATTACATGTTTATATTTTTTAATATGATCCCCTAACATTTTATCGTATGTGGGTCCAAATTTCTCTAAACACATCTCGAAGTGAATTACTTCGTTGGGAAAGTGTTTTAGAATGTTAAAAAAATCTCGAACTTTCACATACAAGACCTGAAAATAGAAAATTTATTAGGAATAAAATAATTTTTGCATCATTGTTAGACATTAAATTATTCTTTAAAACTTACCTCACATTCAGTGTAAGCATACACAGTCCTTAGGCTTGGCTTACCCAAGAAAACTGCACATGTTGAAACGAATTCTCCAGGATTGTAAGTTCTTTGATGTAAATCACCGTGAAGATCATGATACTCTGATAGGATATAGCCCTAAAAACAATAATTGATTATTAGTCAGTTTTACATTTTTGGTTAATCATAAAATACAGTAAAAGGCATAAAAATTAATATCCTACTTGCACAACCCATGTCAACGTTTTCGTATGAACTCCAAATACTGACAATGTACAATTCTTCGGTAACAACAAGAATTTCGCCTTGTACGCTAATTCTCTTATTAATGAATGATCCGCAAATGCAAATGCGCATGATTCCTTTATTATTTTTTCAGCAACTTCTCCGTGTAGTTTCCAAAATATATCGTACGGTTCATTCTTTAATAAATTTGGATGTAAAACATCCATTCCGTTAAAGTACTTCCAATGGCAATTTAAATATTTATTTAGCCGTGATAATAAGCCAGGATGAATTTTAAAATGTCGATAGTGGTCCTTGATATTGTCCACAAAGTACTGATAGTTAAGAATTTCTCTGTATTTCAAGTAAAACATAGCTACTAAATCAGTCTTTCCATTGATATAAAACAAGAAAGCTAAATAAGTAACAATTGTTATGATATAAGTATCCATTAAAGTTTGAGGTGAGCATTCGTAAAATATAAATTCTAGCAACCAAGCCAAAACTATATCAAAAGGATGGATTTTTTCCAATTGGCATTCACTTTTTGGAACGGACACGTCACAAAAAAATTCGCCAAAAAAATACGGCGTGCTCAGTAATGGATATGCACGATCGATCATAAATAAAAAATAAGCAGATATATAAAAAAAGGAGACGATAATAAGCCCAATTTTTATATTGACGTGAAGAAAAGGATCGTTGTGAAAGTCCCATTTTGAAAACAATATGTAAATTTTAATTAATCTATTAAATTGAAGAGGTTTATACAGTTGCGGAAAACCACTTATAACTGCAAAAGTTTCTATCCAAACAGAAGACAACACGTCTAATATAAATTTCACAGTTTTACAACGTGCAAATATAACAATCGTATAATTATCGCCTATATTTTCCTGGTCCTCCATCGCTGTGAGAACCGTTACGCAAATATCGCACGAGTAAATAAGATTAGTCCAAAACTGAAAGAACTCAAACCATACAGGTGCTGCGGAAGTCGAAAGATATGGTGGATAAAATATTAGAACCATAACCACTGTGATTACAACTACTCTATGCCATGCCAAAGTGAAACATGAGTTCGGAACAAAAATCCAGGGAAACCTTGTATAAATAAAAGAAGACTTAGTTAACAGCTGTTTTTCACTAGAAAGCACGAGTTGACCAATATATTTAGAACAATGATAAACATTATCTTCCGCTGGCATCTGGCATCGGAAAACATCTCTTCGAGTGTAAAATCTTTTAGATTTACGAACGATATCTGAGATCTCCCACCAGCGCTTTTTTACCCAAGCAAGCCCCTCATCTTCCGATCTATCTAAACCTCTTACGTGTTGTTTACAAGTGTATAAAGTTTTTGCATGCCTGATCCTTTCCATGGCTTGACTTAAAATTAGTTTACGATCTACAGGATGTTTATGAAGAGAATTCAAAATATCAACCCGTGTTATATACAAAACTTCGCAGTACGTGATACACTGGGCGATTACTTTTCGTTTTTGTGGCGGAACGTAAAAACTTATATCCCCTATTAGAGTCCCACTTGTTAAAGTTATCAACGGCGTTACGCCATCATCACTGGAAATTAATTGCAATTTACCAGATTTAATGTAGTAAAGATGAGTATTACAATTAGGGCCAGCGAAAAATTTTTCACCCGGTAGCTTAAAATCCATGCGAATAGTTTCACATAACCAACGCTTATAGGGGGAAGATGTTTTTCGAAACGTAGGACTGTGATAAAATACTGGCCAAACTAAATCCTGTCGAATTTCGAGTCTTAGATATCGAGGTATTTCTGAAATAACTTCTGGAGTACTCGTTATTCCATTTCTTTTCTTCCACATTAAGCAATAAAACTGTTTTACATCAATATGAGCTTTTGGAGAAATATTCCTCCTTCTAGTTTCTTCAATAATTTTCTGAACTTTCCGATAAAACGAACCTATACGTCGGAATTTAAGCATCGATTCAGCAACCATTTTTGGAATAATTACAAACGTTATAAAAATGTAGCCAACAATCATCAATACATTCATAAAAATGTATTCTTTTATAGTCGAAGGTTTAGTGTCATCAATTTGATCGTTCATGAAAAATGTTAAAATATATGAGTAGGCGTATATATACATAGAATACGCTAGATCTGTTTCCTTAAACTGAAAATATTATAAAGTATTATTATTTTTTGAGAGATGAGTAGCCATAATTTATGATTTAAATATTCCGGTTTACCTTATGATAAACGAATTTCCGCCAGTCGTAAATTCCAACATCGCATTTTTTGCAGAATCCAAGCAAAGTTAAAAGCAAAAAGAAGCACGTGAGACCGTTGATAGCAACGATAAAAACTATTGTATATCCAACAATAATTTGCCATGGCTTATGCGAACTTAATATAGAAAAATAGTCTGCTATTCTGTAAATACTAAAAAAATACGTAAAACTGTAGAACTTACAAAAAAATACGCAAATACAGCACGGTACAACAAACACACACTGACAAAGACAAACATCCTATGAATATTTAAAATAGCAAGAGATGTGAATAAATAAATAAAAAATACTTCTTAGTTATAGGTAGATACTATATGGAAGACCCAGCAAGAAGATAATCTCACTTACATTACAATTTCTGTAAAAGCATAAATGTTCGGGGAGAATTGTATCTCCGCACATGGGACGTCTCGGAGAAGACTAAAGAACGGTATCAAAGATATTATATCTAATAATATCAAAAAACCTGACTTGGGCAAGTATTCTCTTCTTAGTGCCTCTTCGGTTATTTGCCTAAAATATGTAAATTATATTATAAATAGAATTATCGCTTCTAGTTAAATTGATCGCCAATACCGATCTTATTGGAACCCTCTAGATTCACAATCTACATTGGCATTGCTCAGTAGAAAGAATGACAATGTGATAAGAACATGGGCACCCACATACCTTTGCCTATTTGTTTTAGAAATATAGACGTAATTTATATAGTGAATTGTACATTTTAATAGCTTCTATGAAAGTCATCTTAATGAAATAATTATAAAGCTATAATTATTTCATAAAGATGACTTTCGATGATTGCATTATAGGGATTTCGATTGTCAAGAAATCTGAACAAATAAATAGATATATGGGTTAAAATAATAATAAAACATCTCGTAAGATATTAAATACCTGTGTAGAATATGTAATAAAGTATCAATGCTGTAGATAGGATCACATAGATACAAATAAGCGCTTTTCAAGAGTATTAAACTGGTGTCATAGTCCAATGTATCCCAACAATATACTATCGGATATACAGCTTGAATCGGACCCTGGAATAAACAACCTAAATTATATCCTTTACAGAAATGCTTAAGCTTCTTAGGACGAACTTATTAAAATATAACTGCTTTCCGAATCGGTGGTAAATGTTAAAAATATGTAATGACGTTTCAAAAGTGCTTCTAGAAGAAGTCTAATTGAATAAATAAATGTTTGAGTTTGAGTTTATATTGCATTTTGACTTCTATGCTTCTATGCCTATACATATATATTTATTTTTAAGTATAGGTGAGGTGATTTTATTACTTACTAAATATGTAGTTACAAACAAAATATAATAGATTCGTAGGTACAATTGAATTTACTAATTCCTACATACCAAAACAGTCTTTATAATAACAACAACCAAGACGATGGCTTTGAAAGTTGGATTGAAAGGCAGAAACAATAAATTGCTCCAACATATATTTTGATCCTCATTCAGTTCTTCGTCTTCGTCATCTTCGTAATAATTCGATGGTAACATTTTTACAGACATTATCACGAATTTACGCGTATTCTGAATAAAAAATACAATTCATGTCATCATTATAATATTGGCATTCATTGATAGTTTTTTTCACAGGTTTTTTTTTTATTATAATTAACCACAGATACTTGACATAACAAATATTTATTTTTATATCACAGAGAATAATAGAAAAATTAAAAAGTTGTATTTGATTTAAAAATAACACAGAAAATTTTTGTCTCTAATCTCTAATTTATTTTATTTATTGAATCAGCAATTCATCTATAAAGTTACCTATCAACAGTGATATTTACTCAATCAGAGCACTAACTTTATATTATACCCCACGGAAAAAAAACAAAGCAGGTAATTTTTTGGCTAAATTTTAAAGACTTTTTTAAACCAAAAGATATCGTTAAAATGTAAAACAATTAGGCGAAAATTCAAAGTAATTTAAGACTTCAGATAGAAACCAAAACAGGAAAAATGTTAATTAAGTTCCTTTCATCGAGTTGAAAAAGCAGTGTTTTTCCCTTTTGTCTCCCACTCGAGATGGCTTTGAGAAAAATGAAACTCAATTCTTAAAGGGCTTGCCGTAATGATCGAAATTATATTTTCTTAAAGATTTTTCATCACTTATAAAATACCTTCTATAAAAAAATTATATAATTTTTAACAATCTTTGAGAAAATATTATTTACATAATATTTAGTTTACGAAGATTGGAAACCTTCACAGCGCAGATAAATCGTGCCTACTCACTGCCTACTAGTTGGCTTTAATAAAAATATGAAATTTTATGAAAAATATTAATTATACGATCTCAGAACAGCTGCCGTTCAACAAAATTGAATACCAACACTTTTGTTATACTCACTTCCAATATTAATTTATAACTGTCGCGCATAATTATTTAATCAAATAATATTTATTATTGTCGCCGCTTTTATTTCAATTTTAGCCTTTATTCAAACACAATAATATTATGTTGAAAGGTATTAATTACATAATATTTATTCTGCCTCAATCTACTTGGTGTAACGTTTTTTTGTCGTTTTTTAATAAAGATCGAAAATTACTTATATGATCAGGTATAACAATAACTCTTTCTATAAATCGCTAATGAAGCGATAACTGCATACAATATGAGGTGTACCTCATAGGTACGTTTATATTTCGATCTATTTACCCAAATAATAGTATACATTGGTAAAATGTCTAGAATGGCCTGCGGAATACCCAACAGTCCGGCTCGCAATGCCATTTAATTAAGATAATGCGTGCTTGGCTTTTGATGGCCACGTCAGGGTGAGGGAAATTGGATTCCTTTTTAATCTCGACGCTTGTCATGTAACGTGATGTTTGATATTTGCACAAGTTATTACGTGAATTCGGTTCAATTCGTTTTGAATTTACGTGTTTAGAACACTTTGTGTCTGTGTTGATTGGTTAAGTTAAGTTTGTAATGACTATACAGAGCTTTCCATGAATTTATTTGTCTAATCCTATTAGTTTCAAAAGAAAATTAGCTGTAATAGTCAAATGTTTATGTAAAAGAACGAATTGTGTGGGTAGTATGATGAGTGTAATAAAAAGCTCTAAAAGCTATATTTCTAAGTAGTTTTTATTTTTCTTATATTTTCTATGCTTTTTATTTAAATCATTTAAAATTGAAATTGTCAAATACCTATCGTTACCGTTTTGCCTTTAAATACAAGTACAATAAATAACAATTGGACCTTATTTACTTCAAATAGCAAACTATAGAGACAATGGGTATCGGATCATTGTGTTTAATGTTACAATTTCAATACAGTATTTATACGGCTCATCTAGTCTCGAATGTTGAAATGAAACTATTTTATTGGATTAAACTGCAGATTCCACCATTCCCCAAAGCTCTCCTATAAAACGTTATTATAACTTCGGATAAATCGGACTAAAATACCAGTATAGGTAATCGAGAGAATTGATATTACGTATCGTTATTGTTATATGGGAAGTTAGTGTATCATTAAATAAAAAAAGACAATACTTACATACCAATTCGTAATTATGACGAGCCTTCTGGAAATACGCTGCTCTTTTGTTTTGGAACCTCTTTCTCGCAATGAATTAAAACGCTCCTATTATTGAACTCAAATCATCTTAAAACTCGTCTATTCTAGTTACAATAGAATGAGAGGATTTGCTGATGCCACGGGAAATAAATTGGAAGCCGATTTAACATTTTTTCCGTCATAGAAATTCTTCCAATCAGAAGGTGCCATTATGTCAAGTAATAGAGCGACCGTATTACCTCATGCGCTAAGAGCTTGCGTGTGTTATATTACTATCTCTTTTTAATTTTGGTATTTTAGTAGGAATATGAATTATAGCAGACATGGTAAATGTGTTTATATTTTTATGCTCATCTTAAAGCTCTTTTAGAAGTCGTATTCCATTTGGAATAATTTAAGGTGTATTTATATTGCCTCCTTTTTATTTGGATAGGTTATATGTTTTGGCTAGTAATCTTCATTATTACAACTCAATACTATCTTTACTATCCCAGATTTTATTGGAAAATTAACCAAACTTTTAACCTTTTAATACAAAGTAAACACACAGTTTTTTATGAAAGTTATATTTTTTTCATTTTATCTCTCTATCTCATCACCAACTCTAGTTAAAGTTTGCGCCATTTTCATAAATGATCTCTCAAGCTAGCTGAATATATGCGCTCATCGGAAAAGCGAGATCTCATGGCTGATTTACTCCGAGTTATGGAAGATTTGCGTCGTATGTCCGTCACCCGTGATGGAATTGTGAATCAGGAGTCGAGTGATGTGATTTTAGCACCTCTACCTACTTATTCCTCCTACCTACTCTTTTATTCCATATTTTAAGTACATGTGTAAAAAAGCGAAGTACCAAAATGAAAGGAAAACAAGTTCGTTATAGACCCACCCAATTCAACAAACACTGTTATTATGTAGGTACGAATAAGACTTAATTTTTATTTGGATACTTTTCGGACTATAACAGTAATAGATATATTGTATAGATTATAGATACTAGATCTACAAGAACTTTGCTATCTTTTAATAAATAAAATTACGAAATCACGTCATTTACTACTTAATATTCAATGAATTTTACCTTTAAATTACATTTACCTTGAGCACGCCTTTAACCATTTACGTATCCACGTATAATGATGCTATAAATTGTGACCAACCAAGCATTTTATACAATATTATTCCCGCTGAATCTTTCACATTTGAATAAGCTGTGAACATAAATATATGCTCTTCGATTGTAATGTTAGAGGCTGTAATAAATCAGCCCGTTGTCCGGTGTTCCCTCGATCCTTGGATTCCGGGCCATTTTATAAGCAACAATTCCATGTTTTGCTTATACTGTAGGTAGTGTATTGAATGAGCAAACCCGCTTCAATTGTAATGCTAATATAAAAATCTCATTCATCGAAAATATTAAGCTTTTTAACATCTTTGTTTAGTGATTGGTATATAACTAAACATTTAACATTATTGGCATATATGTAATTTACTCCACATTATGAAGTAAGATGAAATTTTTTCATCATCTGAATGAAAATGACCTATTTCTTCGGTATAATATTTTATGTCCTATCGTCTGAAATTGGTATTAAGTTGGAGTAAGAAAACTGTAGTTAGTTGCAGGTAAAATAACAATTTTCAATAATTTACTATTTGACTAGAAATTTACACCATCCGAAAATCAATACTTCACACTAGCAAATAGCTGAGCTCACGATTTCCATTTCTCGTTTATAATTTAACAAACAGCAGTTTATTTGTACGGATTAATCTGTATTATTTCATACTCCTGACACGGTCCGATAACAATCGTATTAAAGTGATTTACAGATTTAATTACATTCGTTCGAATGGAGGATTAGTTGGTATTGTTTCACTTGTAATTGATTCCACTTCATGTCCATTTAATTCACGTTCACAAGTTTATTTTTAATTCAATTGCGATATACTGTTTAATTCCCTTGATAACTGTGTAAATTCCAAATGTTTTGAAGATTAATTATGATACGAGAAACATGAAATCACGAAAAAATGTGGACATAATATCATTTTTATTTACCACCTGTTAAATTAATTAGATAGTTAGCTAAAATAGGGGCCTTAGAAATACCTGAAAGGATTTTAACTATTGCCACAGACTTTATCAATGTTTGCACGTTGTAAAGGCGTTGTCAATTGCTGTGAAGTACTTTTAAAAGCTTTTAAAGTGCACTTTCATCTTTCCGAAACGAAAGAAATTATTTAGAGCGATTCTTCTTGTTTCTTAATATTATCATAAATATTATTTATATCAATTAACAGAATGTTTATCTTAACAAAAAATGCACGACTCAATTTCCCCGAATTTCTATTGACCATTGAACCCCAACGGATCTAAGATTGACCAAGAGTTTATTCCTAATGTTCTAAGTTATTCGCCGCAACGTTAGCGTCCCCAAATCCACGTCTTGAGTCTTGACCAACTGGATAATTATACAAGTTACAGTGGCTGTAGTTTAACACTGATTGTGCCCGCGAAGGGACGACCGCAGGGGTCAACTCTGACCGCCCAGTTTAATTGCGTTCTTGGTGGAACTTCGTCGTATGGTTCTTGCATTTGATACTTTTGTATTTGATTGTTGAGAAAGTAAGTTTCCTGTCGATGACGGAAAACTCTTTTCTTTACAATCCATGTGGTTGTTCAATTATTACATTATTAATTATATCTTTTTAAGTATTTTATTTTATATTATTTTATTTACCTACTAACTAACTTCCTATTTACGAAAGCTTTTAGCCTAAATTTATATTTAGTAAATGTAAAAATACCATTATTACAACAACATTAGGTAACTCACGAATCACGGTAATGGCAAATAATTTTGGTCATTCGTATTTACAAGTATGATAAATCACGTGGCACGTGACGTTATTACGTACTATGTTGCTGTGACCTGAGCAGCTGCTGTGTTATGGCTATGATTTGAATATAAAGTGATAAAATATGTACCCTATAATTCCTTCAGTTTATATAAAATGCCAAAATACTCAACTTCAGGCTTGTCTATCAAGAGACCGACATCTAAAAAGAATATAAAAAACTGCGCTACGTCAGGTTTTTTATGAATCGTAAAATGTAAATGATAATATAATTTAAATATACCTAATACTATTTCGCTTCAATATTTAGCTCCTTGCGGTTCTTGAATATATTTCGGCCACGACATCTAATAGGTACGGTACCTAATAATGGTCCACAGTTATGCCAAGTAACTATTCTCTAATCTGTGGTTATGCGATCGGAGATGAGCAATCAAGCGTAAGCTACTTTTATACAAACTGGTAAATAGTAAATAGTAAAAACCAATATTAAACCATGATAATAATATTAAAGCGTAAATCACAAAGGTTTTTACATTTTTATTACAAGTATTAAGTGCAATGTATTAACAGCGGACTACCTTTGAACGAAAACATGGGTGTTAACAAAGTTGACGCAAAATTGTTTACTTTGCCTTATAACGAGGTACCTTTGCGGGCGAGTTAACATAAATACGAACACTGCTTCTAAATTACATTTTTAAACGTAAACACCTTTAGCGACAGGTATATTATATACACATCCATTCTAAATACTTGGAAAACGTTAAAAATGAATGGAATTGACTTATGCAATTATTTTGTTTAACATTTAGTTTAAAGTTAATATTTCAACGAAGACATTCAAAATTGATGCATCGCGATCGTCCAAAATAGGTTCTACGGTGCGATCTACGCTCTATATAATGTTCACCAGATGAAAATTATTTTTTATTAATTAAAAACTATTAAGTACATGTTATTCTAAATGTGCTGCTCTATAAGGTAAATTTAATCATTTAAGTCCTAAAACTTAATTCTATATTAGATTCATTTTCAATAAAATAAATCTACAGAAATACCTATAAGACGTAAAGACAACGTGGAATGTTATGTGAAATCGTTCTACTTACGGCCCTTTCAAAACCCCTATTCAGTTTTTCTTCGCTAAAAGAAAACACAACATTCAAAATGAATCTCATATTTTAGACAATAAAGAAATACGTCCAAGGAAAATTCGTCGGTCGACCGTGAAAAGAGCGCAATTTGCTTGCATTCACCACTGGAAATCACTACTACCTCTGTTTCGCCTGAATTTCACTGAATTTCAACTAAGCGGGAATTTGCAAAACGATGCAATATGTCACTCAAGGAAGGAAAAATATGCTAGACCGTTATTCGAAGTCAGTTTTCTTTGTCGCATGAGAGAATCTTTTGTGTTTTTAAAATATGATGTAGTATTGTTCAAGAATATGTTTTGTTATTTTATTCATGAACGCACAATGTCGTTTAATAGATTTTTATCTTAATAAAAGTATAAAAGTATCAAACATAAGGTTTCTGTACCTAAATCTTCTACGTAGTTATCATTTCTCAATTGTTCTTTCATGGATTCTTGTTTTTTTTTTTTTGTTATAAATTGTATGATTATTACGTATTTAAATACATTCTAAATTCAATTAGTGTTTTACTTACTTCAATTTAAGTTTTACTGGCTTTAAAGTTTTTACTTAGATTCAGTAATGTATTTACAATCAATTACAGGATGAGTCTAAGCCTGTTTCAATCTAAGGCCTGAAAATATTTAATCTTTTGTTAATCACAAGCGAAGAGCTTATTCAACGGATAGCAAGCCTCCTTTGATCCTTTAATATTAACTTTTAATAGCCGGCCATTTTAGCAAAATTAATATGGAATTTGCATGTTAATAGTCCATTCAAGCGGAAATCTTAATTTTCGACACGATTCTTTGGAGTTATTGAGGATTGTTCTTAATTATTGTAAAAGTTTTGACAAATTTTAGTTTCAATGAAAGTATGATTACTTAATAAAATATTTAAAAACAATTCTCTCCGTGATATTTAACATAGATAAACTAATTTTAGTTTATTACAATATGCTTTATGATAATTAGGTACATTTTAGTAAAGTTTAATCATATTGGATTGAAATTAAATAAATAGAAAAATTCATTATAACTAACTACCTATCTTGCTAATTTTTATTGCAGTTTGATTTTCATAACCTTAAAACAATAACACCTGCACGAATAAAATTTTCACCTCGAACAAATTCCAAACTTAGATTGACTTCTTTGTAAAGTTTGTGAACTTTCAAATTAATCTTGGACCTAAGAGTAAGTTTACGGAACAATGACTCTATGATCTATTTAGCCGCGGAAGTTTAACCAGGCTCTTAATAATACATTATAATGATTCATTTTGAAATTTCTATCGAACATCCTGAAGTTTTGTGGAAAATTTTAAAACCTATATCAGTGTTTAATATATAGCCTTATCTTATAAACACATATTCTTTACTACTTATACCTATAGTATAAAGGAATTAAGATTCCTACAAATACTATAGTATTACAGGAATATTAATTCATTTTTTACCGAGCACAAAAGAATATAAGTAATGTAGTTAAATAAAATTAAAATTTTATTTAAATATAAGACAAAAGAATTCTATAATACGCACGTACATTCTCATTTGAATTTCCATTGTTTAACGCGATGACTATGGCTTCCACCTGTGGGCCTGTAAATACGCATTGTAACTTTACAACCACTAAACTCACTAAGTATATGAATTTCAAAATTATATTCCGTCCCCTTTTATAAGGCTGTATGATAATTTAATTCTGCGCCAATAAAATGACATAAAACACTAATTTGAATAAATTGTTTTTTAGATGTATTATTTTAGTTGAGTAGATATATTTTTTTATAAGTTTAAATGATTTAATTCAGTGCATCCATCATTAATGCCGAACTTACTCTCGCACTATTTTTCTTACTACTGCAAATTAAATTTGAATATTACTGCATTGCAAAAGTAAAATACTTTTGCGTAAGAACGTAAGTATATCACAAGCTACATTGTAGTATACACGAATTTACAGCATCAGTGTCAACAAAAAGAGTTAAAAAACACAGGAATAAGGATTTAAAGCAAATAATGCATCCCATGAGTACAGTAACGTTAACAAGCCAAATCGGATTGGCACCTGCGACAGTTTGTATTGTTCCCTAATGCGTGTCACTCGACTATCTAATCCAGGATTATTTGCTGAATTTATATATTGAAACTGCTTTTTAAATGGCTCTTCAAATATTTATATTGGTATTTACTTGTAATTAGATTGATACATAGAAGTAAATACTTACTTGCCGCCCGCAACTTGCAATTCTCATCCTAATGAGATATTTAATATAAAAAAGACAGATTGGTTTAGTCCCCTAACTATCTCTAGCCACAGAAACCGAACTGTAGGTACCATAATATCGATCGGTTGTGAGGAGAAATAAAGACAAAAACAGGTATAATATTAGTAATTAATTAGTAAGAAATAAAAGATGATTACGTAATTGGCAATATCCCTATTTAAAAGGTATATTTTACACCAAGTTAGTGTGTAAATGACACTCCTTCAAGTACCAGTCGAAATTGGACGTAACCCAAGAGCTGACGCTGAGAATTTCTTGCCACTTAATAGGGTCTTTAAGGAGGCACTAATTTGGCACCTACATTGCAAAGAACTTTAAAGTTTTTAACCAATAAAAATAAACTTAGAACTTACGAAAGTTAGGGTCAATGGAATGCTTAAAAACTATACTGAAATAATCAAATACTCAAATATTTTTATTTCATATAAGGTATTACAACATGAAGCCAAACAATTTCATATTATTAGTACAAAATATAACTTTATTAGTAATTATAACTTCAAAGCAAGAAATAATTGAATTAACCTGCAAGGAACGTTTCATTAGTAAAGTTAGCTACGAACGAAATTTATACGATAAAATATTAAAAACATTCTCCTTAAAATTAGGAATACAAGTAAATTTTTAACTAAACAATAATGGCGTATTTATTTATTTTCAGTGTTATTCCCGAAATCTTTGCATAATTTAGCGACGTGATGCGCTGCGACTGCCGCACGACGCGGCAACGTCGCAACGTCGTCGCCTGACGCAACGCGGACATTGAAAGCTTGGAAACGATTTGTGCCTGCGACCATTCGACCTACGATGCTGAAAATATAATTAATTAATAAACTTATCTATTCACAACCTAGCCGCGTACTAATTATAAATAGTATCACATAAACATGGCGTGAAATAATACATTATCTACGTAGACTTCTGTATAATTATTGTGATCAAAAATTCTAATAGTTACCGAATAGTTTTTGACGTGACAACGTCTTATAATTCGATAGAGCCGGCTGCACGCACGAAAAAACATGACTCATGCGGCGTTACCTCGCTCTGAGGCGTTCCATGTAAGGCTTGAAGTGCAAGCGAGAGCGCGGAACGAGCGACAAAGAAACACAATCGGACGTTGTCACGTTCAACTATCGTCAATGATAGTGGAAGTACGTCACAGTTGTCTAAGGCGCGGGACATATACAAGCGGCGCGGCGCGCATCGGGCGCACTGCGGGCGCGCTTCCGGCGCGCATCGGGCGCGCTGCCGGCGTGCATCGGGCGCGCTATTGGCATTTCGTATGAAATAATTTTGGAAAGGCGGCGCAACCGTGGCACAACCGTGGCGTGCCGTCTCGACGCCTGTCCAAAATTCTTTCATACAAAATGTATAAGAAGGACGTGGTGCAAAACAGATTCAAGAGGTGCGCTTATGGCACGCCCGCGCCCGCGCCGCTTGTGTTTGACCCGCGCCTAAACTGGATAAGGTACAGAATATATTTTTGAGGATTATAGGAGGCTTTATAAAAAGTACGGCAATTCACGTTATGGAAAACGAACTCCATTTGAGTCCATTGTATATTCGACGTCGATATTTGGGAAGTAAGTTTTGGTTAAAGTGTAATTCATTTACAAATAATAAGACTATTGAGTTAATTAATAAATTGGCTGAAGTTGGAAGTAATCGGTATTGGAGCAACAAAAGAAGGCCGTTGTTATTATCTATTCATGAAAAATTACAGTCGGTATCGGTAATAAAGAGTGTTAAGTTGGAACAGTTCCAACTTGAAACTTGGGTAAGCAATCTTGATATAAGTAATTTAATTATACCACATATAAAGGAAATAGACAAACCAAAAGCTTACTATCATCCTTTAAGTCTTAAATTTGTAAGTATTCGGTTTATAAACCAAACGTATGGGTCTTATGGTAAAATATTTACAGATGCATCGAAGACTGAGAGTGGTATTGGAGTAGCATTTTTTAATTCAAGTAATAAAGAGTGTATTAGGCTGTCTATAAATAATAAAAATATGTCCATTATGCACGCAGAATTATTAGCTATAGCTGAGGCTTTATCGTATGTCGATTCGTTAGGAGATGGAAGATATGTTATACTGACAGACTCAAGAAGTGCGCTCCAGCATGTGACTCTTTGCACCTCGGGTCGCCGGGGCCTTCCGGTAGCTTACATGATCCTTAGTTTGGTTTGTAAATTGAATACAGATAAAAGAAGGGTAGTTTTGCAGTGGGTTCCTTCCCATATTGGTATTGACGGTAACGAAAAAGCGGATCAACTAGCCCAAGAGGCTTTTGAATACGGAGAACAAACTCAATTTATACCATTTTATACTGAATTGCTTAGTGAAGTAAAAAAGGATTGTGTTAACTTGTGGAAAGAATATTTTGATGAAAGATCACTCTCAAAGGGAGTTTGGTATAAGACCATACAGAACACATTAGCAAAGTGTGCTTGGATTGACAATGCCAATATGGGAAGGAAAGAAGTTGTCTTAGCCTTGAGGTTACGATCTGGACACATTCCATTAAATAGATTTGCACATCTCATGAAATTGTCGGAATCCCCTAATTGCAGCCTTTGTGGTATAATTGAAGATACATATCATATTTTGATGGAATGTGTCCGGAATGAAGAAGAGAGGAAGGAATTATTTGATTGTCGGTTCAATTTAGGCTTTTGTAATAGTATCTTAGCTTGTCCGACCTCAAATGAAGCAAGAAAATTAATTAAAATTGTATCCTTAGGTTTAAGTAGACGTTAGATAATTATTATGTTTTACTGTTAGAATAATCTGTTATGTTATGTTTTGATTTTACTTTTGAGAGTGACATGATCAAGTATGATCATACTCTCGTATTAAATAAAGATTAAAAAAAAAAAAACTATCGTCAGTAAACCGACATTACAGACAACCAATTTTTTTACGTGTAGCAAGGTACTTTCGTAGACAATTTTACCATAATTATTAATGTAACGTGAAAGCATATCTTATAATAGATAATTACAAATTTACGAATTAACCCTTTATAATGGGTGTCGAGCATGGTTTTTCACTAATTGTGTCAATTTGTGTCGGGAAAATTATATGAGACTCGCAAGATTTTATGTTAAATTATCATTGTATTCGGCTCTTTATGAGTCATCATTTAAATGAAGATTTTAAGTTTTAACCCAATATCCTTCTCGTTTTAATAATTACAAAACCATTTATGATGTAGGTAAGAATTACGCACGAGAGTGGTATGCGTTTCGTTTATTTGATGCTCGTTGATTTTATGTAATACATATAGCTGCTCATTGCTATAGAGAAAAGAGTAATATACCAGCAAAAACCTCACTGTAACTACAACTTCATCTGCACTTGCAAAGAAAGTATATTTCGTTTAAATCGCGTTACGATTTCAAAGGGAAAAACTATTGTTACGTATGCAATTTACAGCCACGGAGTTTTCAGAACAGTTATGAGGTGAATTTGCTGAAACATGCCAATTTCGCAAAAACGTTAACCGAGGCTGGCTTTGCCAAGTTTAAAAACTGTTTCGCATGGAAATTGGCAATTCAAATGCTGATGGTCGAAAAGCAAAATCTAAATGCTATCATCGAAAAGTTGTGTTTCATTGTGCAAGATATTATTGTTTCAAATAACGGAATGAAATAATATTTAAAATAGAATGTCTCGTCACGCGATAAGCGAATGTATGGGTGCTTATAAATAAATAGGACTAGACAAGGTATAAGCCAGTAGAAAATGTCTAAAGATTTAGGAAAATATAATGTCTGAACAGAAAACACAGAACTTAACGAGAAAATCAATTTACACGTGGAGACAACATCGTGTACAGAAACACGTATTAAAAAAACACCTCAAATACCAATAATTTATACATTAAATAGTTTACAGAAGTTAAAATCATATTTCTTACCGGACAGTGCACGGCGGTTTCAGTTCGGGCAGGAGGAAATCTATTTCGTAATAAACGACTTGCATCGCGGGGCCATTCTCATCTCTCACTAGCAAGTTCTTGGCGCACGACTCACCGGCTCTTATGTTCACACATTTTGCTAAATAATTTATTATAAATAACTTTTTTTTTTTCATAATTATTATGAGACTTTTAGGTAAGAACTTTGTAGTCTTCACTATTCAATTAATTAATATTCATAGCCTACTACAGTGGCAAAATAATATAGATAAATAACAAAAAAAAATAAGATAACAAAAACGTATATAGATCACAATCATATTACCAGAATATATAATAGCTTATTTCCAGAAATGTTTTAATCATTATTATGGTGGATCATAAAAATCTTCAAAATTTGCAGACTTACCAACAATTTCATACAGCACCAATACTCCAATGTCTTGTAAACTCTTATGCCATTTTAAAATCTTCTCTACAGGACCAGAGAACGCTCTTGGACCGCTTTTGTTCAGTTCCTATAAGTAATACTGCTTATTTATAAGACAAAATACTGTTCCCGTATTCTAATGTAACACAATATACATGGATGATTCGTGTTATCCAGATTGCGATATTCTCAAAATTCGTAGAAATAAGAGTGTACCTGCACAGGTGAGAGTAAAAATAAGAAGCTGAAATTTATACCACCATTCATATGTCGAAATATACGCAATATTCTTTTTACTACAGCGAAAATATTGCCTATTGTATACAATAACGAACATGATACCAGAGATTACTAAAAGTTTACTACGTGAATGATACGTAATATTATTATATAGAATTAATGTCCAAAATCAAATACGAGCAGGATATTAATTTTCCTAATTAAGAACATTTAATTAGAGCATTGCGCTCTTTGCTTGTTTGCGTCGTTGCCCACAAACATCCGGTAATATTGCAATTTTCAGGAAAGTGCAGTGGCTTAATTATTTTGAGATTAAAGGGATTATCGATAACTAATGGTTGCACTATCGACTATACGAGACTAGCTTGCGCTTATTAACAAAAATATATCAACAGCCACAACATAGTTTTGCTGATTTGTTGAATCATCATCATTTCGAATAATGAAGTAGGTTTTAAAGCTGAAAGGTTGTTTTTAATTTTTTTTTTGTCGTACAAGTAAGTGGCACAGATACATATTATTGAATGTAACAACAACGTTTTATTTGAAATTTTGCATCAAATATTACTTTTATCTTTTTCGCACTCCCCATTCTTTCATCGTGATGCAAAACTGTTAAATACAGGCTACATCTATTCTTGTCACAACAATGATCGATAAAAGCATTTAAAGACAACGACAGGCGACCGGATATAGCATCGGAGCCGACCGACTTCAACTATGAAGTCCCTTTATTTACGAGCGAATCTATTACTTCTTGCAGCAAAAAGAAAAGTGCATTCACATTATGACGGACAATTTCTTCATTTCGCGCCGAGATAGCTATTTGATGAAACGATCCTCCAACGATGCGTAAAGATTTAATTAAGATCGTACTTAAGGTGCTCTCCTTAAATTTAAATTATGGCACATAAAGCTAAATTGAAACAGATTTCATGCAAGTTAAGCAGCTAATTAGGTTACGTACTAGAATGTTGATGTTAAAATAAATTGTACCAGTTACTTTAGTCGGCGATAGCTAACTAAATACTACAATATAGTAAAACGCTTTTTAAAATATTTTGACCATACATCCCTATCGCTAAATGAAAAATTTAACTATAGTTTAGAATCTATTATATTTTTAGTTCGTACCTTTAGTTTCTCAGATCGAGTTTTAACTTGAACTTTGTTATCATCCTTGATTGTATTAACCGACGATTGTTTCTTCAGAACATCTAAAAATTAATAAGTAGGTAAATGACAACATTTATTAAATATCAAGCATTATTTTCCCAAAATTCTTAGGTAAATGGATATAATATAAAATTTCGTCGTAAAACTTTGTCTTTCAGCATTCATAAAGCGTTGAGTAATGAGCTTGTTACAAAGAGTTAAGAGGATTAAGACGATATTTTTGTCCAGGGAAAAGGTTTTGAGATTTCCCAACCTTACCTTTATACTAATGAAAACTTTATAAAAATTTCATCGTTATTTAAAATTAGATTTATTTATTTCAACAAATTAAAATTGAGTGTTTTTATTTCGTGTAATTTTTTACCTGAGATTATGACAACACCACCTGTTCAATTATTATAGTAGGTATATAGTGTAGTAAACAGAGAAAAAATACTGTTATTATATAAAATTATATCTAAAAATATCTTACCAGGATTGGATTTGTTTTGAAATGAATGTCGGTTATTTTCCGTAATTACATCATTGCTTCCCCGATTCATTGGAGGTTTATATCGAGGCACATCAGGATATGACAAAGCTATTTGATACGGGTAGATATCATTATATTATCTCATTACTTATAAAATAATTAAATTAATTAATTTACCTAATTAAGTTCAAGTACCATTTTAAGCTTACTTTTCAAACTTCTCATTTTTTTATTAAATCCTTATCTACTTTGAAAAATATTTAATCATTATCACGGATTTTATTTATTTTTTATCAATTATTCATAAGACGTAATAACACCGTTTAAAAATATCCCACACTTACTGCCAGAAGGCTTGTGCAGATAAGCTTTAGTTTCCAACTTTTGAGCGCCGACAAAACTGCGATTCTGATAATCGCTACCGAACGTATTCATTGGAATTGAATTCGCTTCCATTTGCATCTGTTTCCCAGATATTCCTGTGACGTGAATGATGTACGATGAATATTGTTGAATTGTATTTTATTTAGTTAGGTAGTTTCAAATTTCAATCGATTTGTTATGCATGGTATTTTATTATAATAGTCAAGTAGGTATAATAATCAGATACATAATATTTAAAAGAAGTGCAACTATTAAAAGATGTCAGTTTTAACCTACCTATATTATATAATTCAAACTTTATACATACGTGATTAAAACAGCTTTAGTAAATTAACATTTATATATTCCAATTACACCAAAGAGTTGTTTGTATTACCAAAAATTTTTTCTAACTGCGCAATTATAGATATAATTATTACTTACTGAACTGAAGATATCATGTCATACTTCATTTTACGCGAAAATATAAATAATTTATTTTCAATTAATATGGCCTAAAATTTAATTACATCTAAAATGAGTCCTTAAAATAGCTGTTTAAATGAAATTATAAACTGTAAACTAACCTGCTATAAAACTTGCATTATTGTCATTATATGCAGCCAAATACCGGGGGTCAATGCCCGATACAACGCCTACATTATTTTGCTAAAAAAATTAAAACTATCAATCCCTAACATTTCATGAAAACTCATAATTATTACATTTAACAGACTAGATACATTTCCGAACGTGCTTATTGGAGCAGTCATTTGCGGATGCACGTAGTTCCCGCTCATACATTGAGCGCTCGGGTATTGGTGATTATACCTGGAATACACGTTTTTGTTAATATACTATACCTGATATTAATTTTACTAACTTCTGCTAAAGTTCTGGTTAAGTCCTATTTGATCAAGTCGGTATATAAATACCTAGTATTAACATAGAATTATAGATTATAGAACCAAACCATGCTTTCCTGCAGGTAAATGCAATATCAAAATGAGACAAATCTTTGAATCCAGACTAGATAGTTAAACGTACTAATTGAAATACCAGGATTTCGTCTGTCTATTTCAGACTCTAAATTCAAAAATATTATAATCTTGCTTTCATCCCATATATGTAAATCTCCCTTTACGTTGCAAGTTGGTATAATTGCCAACTTATACGGTGATAAAAGAATTAGTGGGATAAATGGAGATTTTTAAATTTGATCACATAGTTTAGTTAATTAGGTGGCCCGCCTACCCCTTTGCTTGCTCTGACATAAAAAAAGCTCAAGTGCCGAGTGCTAACGTATCTACTGGGAACTGATTCTATTCAATACAATAATAATAAAATTGTATGCAACAAGATTAGCTTTCATTTTAATTCATTATTAATGTATTATATTGAAGGAATATTATGTTGTTCATTTAGGAGCGATTCTTAAACTTTATCGGCCAAGTTTTACAAAGGATTTACGTAAAGATAAACTTTGACGGAGCTTTTTTAATTAAAAAGTATTGAACATAAAGCTAGGGCTAGGTGACTATATCGGAAATATTACCCAAAGAGTAATTTTATACTACCCCAAAATAATCCTATTAATGCTATGAATTTTTAAGTTTAGGTACATGCATTTTGCGTGTGTATTAATTATTATCTCTATTACGCTAAAACACTGGATCGCGAAAAAGGCACTCATCTTCATTATAACATAAGGAAATTAACTATATACCTACTTATTTTTATAAGTAACTAATAAACTCAAAACTACCCTATCGATTTTGTTGCTAGCCTTTTAAGAGTTTTTAAAATGCAAAGAGATAAATTAAAAGCACAGTACCTATATAAAATATACCTTCAGAATAAAACAGTGACATAATATTATAAAGAATTATATACTGTTTCTCAAAACAAGGAAGTCGGACCTTAAAATCGTTCCATTTCGTAGACATCGCATATCCCGTAGTTTTTACGGATGTATATTGGTGGCGTTTGTTGATCACGGGTTTACTTCGAATTTATCAGGTACCATTGCGTAGTATTGTGAATTAAATAAGTGACAGAAACTTATTAGTTAAGACATCCCATGTACATTACAATTCGTTTTTTTTTATGAAAAATATATATGAGCCGAAACTTACTAATGTGACATAATAATTAATTTTTCATATAAGTAGTTTAATAAGTACCTAACAGATTATACAACCGTACAGAATCTTTACTTTGACTATTATATTATTCTACTTTACGGGTGAAGCTGCGGTTGGGAAGCTAGTACCTATTATTAATAGATGATTTTACATGAGTAAGTAGTTAGAATTCACAATGGGTTCGTTAATCTTTATTTCCTGAACATTAAAAATGCAATTAGACATAATATGAGTTTTTACTTTCTTCAATTCTATACTCATTATTCTATTTCAAGTCTCGTATTATAGAAGATAACATGAAGCTACATTATCTCCCGCGGGATAGGATCAGTCTACCTCAATACGAAGCTACTTACATAGTAATATTATTTCCTCCTGTGCTAGTTGGTGAAAACGCAATCATTTGATTTCCCTGGGGGTACTCTGAAACAAGGATTTTATCATACTTCATTCGCATTTTATAATTTACACGGATGCTTTATTTATTTATCACTAGATAATAAATTTATGCTGAATTAGTTAAGTCAGACGACCGTAGATTGTACCTAGGTACCTATGACGAATAGGACCCATATCTAAGATCTAATAATTACTGTATCTGTTGTGTGATCTCACTAATCTAATGACTATAATAATATCAGCTATCATGTTGGTAAATAATCGATCACATTACTATGTTGTGTCTGTTAACTATGTTATATAAGTAATAGACGTTAAAAGATACAAAATAATAATATTAAACATTACTTAGTAGTAGCACGTAGGTGCCTAAATAATTTACTTATTATTTTAATTGATCATCATCATCATCATCAGCTCAATAATTTCTCGCAGCTGGGACAGGAGCCTATTGTTAAGAATTAAATCAAATGACAAAATATATTTATTATAAGATACATAACCTGCTTCAGCTCTTCTTTCTCTAATAATATATCTGTCCATGCTCTCTATTTTTTATCGTATGGGCCCTCGATAAAAGTTTTGCAAATTATACTTAAAAACTAAAAAAAAATATTGTTCATTGCCGCCAAAACCACAACCACAGACTCAAATGATTTTTTTTCTCATTCTTCATGACAAGAAGATATGACTATTTGCCAGTTTTAAGCATAGACAAAAAAATATAAAGGGAATGTGATTTTATTTTTTATTGTGTTTTTTTTTTAACTCTTGGAAGAACTTGACCAATTTCATAAATACTCTCATCCTTAGATTATTTTCAAACCATTATTATGAAGAAAAGTTTCATAATCTGGTCATCTTTACTATATCATTCTAGATTATTTAAATAGCAGTGTGATTTTATTTCAGTGACCATCTTAAAACAAACAAATTTTAAACTTTTTGTTTGTCATTAAATTATTATGAGGAAGAGTCCTTAGAAACGTGCGAAAATTTTAGAACGAATGCGGTTTGATTGGAATGACGTTTCATGTCATTTTCAAATGTCAAGTTGAAGTATAACATGAATACAAAATTGTTTCTATGAAATCATCAAAGGATTATTTTGCCCTGGAAATCGGTTTTACTTAACTTTATTTTTCAAAAGATATATTAAGTATTCGCCGGCATCAATAAATTTACTACCAAATTTGGTTTAAACAAAAATGGAACTTCAAGATACGTATTACAACAAATCTGAATACGTTGAAACAGTATGTTATTTATTATTTTTCATATATATCTTATGAATTATTAAATACACTATTATTATCTTCAAATTATATAAAACTAAAGATTTCGAGTAAATAATATGTTTCAGGCCTCAGGTAACAAAGTCAGTCGTCAGACCGTATTATGCGGTTCTCAAAATATAGTTCTACATGGAAAAGTTATTGTACAAAGTGATGCTATTATAAGAGGAGATCTAGCAAATGTAAAAACAGGCAGATTTTGCATAATAAGCAAAGGTTCAGTTCTAAGGCCACCATTTAAGAAGTTCAGTAAAGGGTATGTTAATAATCACAGTTTCATTCATAGAATTTATTAATACATGCTTCACATACTTGTTTTGTGCACTTTACATAAAACATTCCACAGTGCTGGATGTAAATAAACAAGGCAAATAACTATAAGTATATGTATTATCATTCCAATGAAACCCCAAACTTATTACAAAAAAAATATTGCAATCAACATCCATAAGGTTGGCCAGCTTACTATTATACAATTTACAACATTAACTTTATATCCCGCTTTAACTTTGTTATATTATAGTTTTGATACTAGTAAGTACACAAATGATTATGTTTATGGTATCAGAACTGAAACTAAATCTATTACATATAATAAAATCCTAGGAAAGTCAAAACTGTACATTGAATATTTATTTAATAGAATACTAAACTTGGGGCTTGATCTACAATAGATATCGAAGTCAAAAGTATTTATGTCCAGGCTAATCTCAAAAAAGACTGCATGAATTTACTTCAAATTTTGTAACAGAAATAGTAGAAGGACATAGTATAGGTTTTATCACAGAAAACCCACAGACACAGGAACTATGCCGGTTTTTCTTTGACCACACGGGCAAAGCAGCTGGCCAAAAGCTAGTAGAAAATAAATTAATCTTTCTTCGTCTTATCTATTTAATAGATTAAGTAATATGATTTGTTTTGTCTTTCCAGTGTAGCCTTTTTCCCTCTACAAATGGGTGATCATGTATTTGTTGGTGAGAATACTGTTGTGAATGCAGCTGTTGTTGGTTCATATGTATATATTGGAAAAAATGTAGTTATTGTAAGTGCAAACTCAAACATTTGTTTATTCAACTAGAATTTAACCATGAAGAAGCGCTTTTGAATAATCAAAATACAGAAAAATAATAATTTATGCAGACCAATAGCTTAAAATAGACATAGTTTATCTGTTTAGAAAAGACAATAATAAATAGGTTAAAGTATCATGTACTACATCTCGAGTTGTAGATACATAAATACACACGTACAATGAAAACTCAGTTATATTATGAAAAAAACTATACAATCTCAATATCATTATAATTTGCGATATGTCGATTATAACCAGAATTTCCAAGTTACCAGAACTGAGAAATTCCCATTGTCGAATAATATCAACAACTATTCCCTGCACTGACTCCTTTAGATGCAATTTTGATTCACTTGAAACAGACAGATTTACAGTGGAACTTGACATAATATTATGATGGTCCAAATCAACTGGGATAGATTGTTATGTCAGTCATATTATTGTTTGATATAAAATATAACTTAGTATTTAGAAAAGCAGTATGGAATTAACAATATTTCATAATTTCAGGGGCGAAGATGTGTACTCAAAGATTGCTGTATGATTGAAGATAACTCAGTGTTACCAGCTGAAACAGTGGTCCCTTCTTTTGCGAGATATTCTGGCAGTCCAGCAAGATTAATAACTACATTGCCAGAAGCCACTCCCGATTTAATGACTGAGTTCACAAAAAGCTATTATCAGCACTTTTTACCTACAACCGCAGTGAACTAAACCACTAGATATATTTTATTTATACAAGTATTTATGTAAGTAAGATTTTGCTAAGATATTTAATTTGCTTTATAATGCATTATAGTTATCAATAAATTTATTAACCATGATATTGTTTTCATTTTATATCCACAGTAAGAATTTATTGAAAACTACAGTCTTGTTAATGTTAAAACCTTCTATATATTTTTCTCCTATTATTCTATATATTACTAGCGGTCCGCCCCGGCTTCGCCCGTGGTATATATTTACGTTTTCTCTACATAAGAACCATCCTCGTACTTCAAGGAATATAATAAAAAAAGAATTATCGAAATCGGTTCAGCCGTTCTCGAGTTATGCGCTTACCAACACATTTTGCGATTCATTTTTATATATATATTTTATTATATATTATGAAGCTGCTCATTATGTATTTTAAGTAACTCGTATTTGTTTGTGTGCTCGTAATAATGTTTGTTAAAGTCACTGTTCTATGGATTTATCTTCACCCGCAGTCAGTGCTCAGTTAGTAATTATTCCTTAACCCCAATTCATTATTTTTGGCACTCAAAACATGCTAAAAACCATTAAAACTATAATTTACAGTCACTCGTTTAAATTGTAAACCCTTTATTTAGTGATTCTATTTGCTAGTTTGTTTTTATAGACAATATTATCTTATCCTATCCTACTAATCCTATCCTCATGGACATATTTTTTTATACGTCCATGCCTATCCTACAAATGTTATAAATGCGAAAGTTTGTGAGGATGTGTTTTTTACGCAAATACTACTGAGCCGATTACAACGAAAATTTGAACTGAAATGAACATTTACACAATTTAACATATTCAATGATAGACCTTTATGGACCTAAGAATACATTACTCAATTATGCTATGAATGAGGTGTTAAAGTGTACTTTTTTTGTAACCAAAATAAAAAAAAATACCTTAATGGACCTAACAGAGACCCATCGATTCAGGTCATTTTCGACCCAAAATTCTATGGATGAGGTGCTAAAGTGTACTTTTTTCACCCAAAATTTGAAAAATTATTTATAAAAAAACCTGACCTAACAAAAAAAAGGTAAGATCCTAAAGGACCTAACGGGGACCTATCGATTAAGGTCATTTTCGACCCAAAATTCCATTGATGGGGTGCTTAATAATTTGCATTGGTGTGAGTCGGTCAGTTTTTTAGTCGCTCGTTTTATTTTCCTGTAAAAAAAAAAACACTAAAGCCAATATATAAAGGCCATTAATAATAGTTTTATAGGTCTTAGGCATAAAATTATTAAAAAAAAAATTGGTTGTTTGTAAAGTAGGTTTACGATCGAGATGTTTACGTGATAACGTCTTATTGGTGGCAGACTGGCAGCGCTCGAGATGAGACGGGAGATCGGTCCGTCTCTCTCTCGTTATACCTGCGATCGCGCTCGTGAGGTTTTGGTGTGACACAAGTTTCTGAACATGTCACCCGACTAAAACGATTTTAAAAACGTTATCACGTTAAAAAGACGTGTGGCACTCGGGGACTGCCGCGGTAAAGCCACATCTCCGTGCCCGTCGGAGTGGGGAGCGTGAGGTTTTTTTCGTTACGGAATTTCTGGATTCGGTCCCCGCGCACAAGGCCCGCGATAGAAGCTATTCAATAGCTTAAAACACTTTCACATCAAGGGAGAACAAAATCCTCTATAGGAAAAGGAATGTAATTCTTGTTGTTATCTGTATCCTGTATCTAGCAGACACTACTTTATTAGACTTTATTAGTTGCTCTGTGGCAGACACCAGCAGACACCTGACAGATATGTAATGTCATTGTCAAGACAATTATTGACGAATGCAATGGAATTGGAGTAGCGGCTTTACTTATTAAAATTGTTATTAGTTTTCGTAATTATGCCAAAATTAAAGAAATAAACAGGACAATTTCATCTACAGTGATATTTTTGTATCTTGAAACAAGTACAGAGACTTGTCTTATTAAATACCCACAGTTTTTAATCATGGCTTACCATTACTCTGATATGGGTATGACACCAGATTTAATGAATGGTGAGAGATGTTTGTTCGTTGTTTTATGTTTATGATAATTATTAATTTATGTCGTTTATTTACATTTGATGTACAGCATTAATATCAATTTAGATTCATGAAAAAGTATTTCGATAATAGGTGTTTAAATCATTAGTTCCCACCATAATATTATATTGTTTGTAAATATATTATTTTGATCTTAAAATTTATTGCGGTCACTATAATATTTAAATCGAATTCTTTATAATTATTGTGCTTACACCGTGCATGTATTTTATTTTAATTTATTTATAGCAGAACAATACATTCCGGAGTATGCTAGATCATACGTGATCCAAAACCCTGATGCTGATTATGAAGTCCGTAGTTCAGTGCTGGTCGACGGCGGAGATAGATTTGGTGTTTCAGCTGTGACATTTGATAAATTTGAAGAATTGATATGGATGGGCAATGCTGGTGTAAGGGAATATAAAAGTTATGCCTGATTTAGTATTCTTAAAAGGCTTAGTAGACCACCCAATTTTTAGGGACCCTAACCCTAACTAAGAGTGGTGTAATAAGACTTAGGGAGTTAGTGTCCCGATTTAGGGCGATCGGGTCTGCCCGATCTGCCTAGCTCCCTAAGCGCCCTGCAGATTGGGTAATGTAATAACGTTTAGGGCGGTTAGGGAGCTCAGTTGCCGCGCGACTAGTACGTGGAGTGGCTGCTTTTGTATGTAAGGTGTCACCAAACTCAACAAGTGTTCAAATTGTTCTGCACCTACTCTAATTAATTCATTAAAAGTTAAAACTCCCGGTTCAAGCACGCTTAGTATTTGCATATTTGAAAGCTTTTCACGTAACCGCAAATACTCTTTCACCCAGATCTTTCTCTTCTTTCTTTTTTTAATACCTATTTGTTATTGCGACAACGGTTGCCACTGCTACAGCAACTTTTTGAAGTTTCGATACTGACGACGGCATAATGTTAAATGCAACAATACGTTTATCTCTCTAGACATTCGCGTATAAACTGAGTTAGGGCCCAATTCGCAGAGAAGTGTAATAAGCGCCACACTAACTAGGGTACACGCCCACCCTGGATGCAGGGCCCTTAATATCGGGTAGTGTAATAAGCCTTTCAAGTCTAGATATTAGTAATATTCAATAGTTGAAAACTGCTTAATTAAATAAATAAATGCTAGTATATAATATAACCAAGTAAGTAACGAAAATAAAAAATAACTAATTACCTATTACATATTTTGTCAATTCAATTTTTTGTTAACTTTACTTCATTGCTTACTTAAAATATGCTTATTTTAGGAACTGTATCCCTTATGTTGATGATGAGGTCTTTGTATTTATGCTAACTTAAAAACTAATACATAGTGAAACAATTCATCTTTGATTGTACTTTTAGGGCCATGTAACATCATATCACGGACCACAGATGACAAAGTATACCTCATTTCAAGTTCACATGACGGAAGAAATAAGGGACATTATAACCCTTGAGCAGGGTCTATTCATATTGTCTAAAACACAGCTGCGGCATCAGATTCGCAGGGGACTGCCTAAACATACTCACACGTAAATTATTTCATTTCTAGTCACTTAAAATATATAGTTATGATAGATGTCAATATTATGAACAAAGAGCAAGGCTTATTCTACACTTCTTTAAATATTTTAATTTTGTAAAATACATTTTATAACTTCAATACATAATATTAGACTAGAGTAGATAATTTTTGAAACAAAAAAAAAATCGCAGTCGGATGAAACCCATTAGAAAAGGAGGGGAATATGATGAAAATAAAAGGAAAAATAAATTACGGTCAATCCGAGTTCGGGAAGAGGGAGGGGGGAGCTTTTAAGAGAAAAAAATAGTCTCCCTCGATTTCCGACAAAACTACAAGTCCTACGGAAAAAAGTTCAATGGAAAAGTTGTAGGTAATTAAAAGTTCTACAACTTTTGTATTCACAATTTTTTCACATAACCTCAAAATTTAGGTGAAAAATTCAAAAAACCAAGCTTTTGGTCTTTTATTTTTATCTACTTCAAAATTTATTTTTTTTCTAAAAGATTTGGTGGAAACTTACTTTATTATGTCTCAAATACACTGTAATTTATTTGATTGAAAATATTTATTTTTTCGCCTTATTTTGAATTAATACCAAAAAAAACAACCTAATTTTCAATCGAAAAGTCACCCGTCAAAATATCAGCTTTTTTCAAAAACTTGGGGA
Source organism: Colias behrii (assembly GCA_029959065.1). Taxonomy (NCBI): domain Eukaryota; kingdom Metazoa; phylum Arthropoda; class Insecta; order Lepidoptera; family Pieridae; genus Colias; species Colias behrii. The sequence goes on from JARWMC010000013.1 coordinate 7,405,243, forward strand.
GCCTTTTATTCATTGAAACCTCTACTTTCATATGGTGTAAAAAAAATAAACACCACCATAGTAAATGTTCTCAGGAAATGCATACAAACAGTGTGATAATGAGCTTTTACTAAATCAGGCACACTTCTCAAACTACCTGAAATGTTTTTATCGACATCATTTTGCTTTTGAATATACTGTAAAATATTATACTTAGAACAGATAATTTTTTTTCTTTTGAAATATTACCGAAAAGCCGATACAAGAGAAGATATAGAGTTCGAGAAGTGTGCCTGATTTAGTAAAAGCTCATTATCACACTGTTTGTATGCATTTCCTGAGAACATTTACTATGGTGGTGTTTATTTTTTTTTACACCATATGAAAGTAGAGATTTCAATGAATAAAAGGCTCCCCAAGTTTTTGAAAAAAGCTGATATTTTGACGGGTGACTTTTCGATTGAAAATTAGGTTGTTTTTTTTGGTATTAATTCAAAATAAGGCGAAAAAATAAATATTTTCAATCAAATAAATTACAGTGTATTTGAGACATAATAAAGTAAGTTTCCACCAAATCTTTTAGAAAAAAAATAAATTTTGAAGTAGATAAAAATAAAAGACCAAAATCTTGGTTTTTTGAATTTTTCACCTAAATTTTGAGGTTATGTGAAAAAATTGTGAATACAAAAGTTGTAGAACTTTTAATTACCTACAACTTTTCCATTGAACTTTTTTCCGTAGGACTTGTAGTTTTGTCGGAAATCGAGAGAAACCATTTTTTTCTCTTAAAAGCTCCCCCCTCCCACTTCCCGAACTCGGATTGACCGTAATTTATTTTTCCTTTTGTTTTCATCATATTCCCCTCCTTTTCTAATGGGTTTCATCCGACTGCGATTTTTTTTATCTTTTTATTATTTTTAAAGGCTTCTACCCCAGTCTATATGGAAAAAGAGGAGATTATATTGTCTTTCAAAACTAACCTTTTTAAAACAACAGAAAAATTTGAAAAGTTTATTTTTTATAGTATTGCTTCAATTCAATTCAAAATATGTTCTGTAATTTATTAGTGATCAAGTAACTTGCTAGCTTTAAAAATTACAAGCCTTTCAGTGGTTATTTTTTTAATTTGCAGTTCTGAGAACATGACCGAAATGCAGTGTCTCTTCCAACCAAGCCCTACAAAATTGCTGATGGGTGGACACCAAGACAAACTCATTGATTTTGATGTCACCAAGATGACTGAATCCGTTATTGTAAGTATATAAAATGTACAATTGTTAAACTAGTAGTTTTTATTGCAAATAGCTTTATGATATTTATTATATTGTTTTTAATTGTATTGATTATACATTCAACAGGAATTTATTTCAACATTTTAATAACTGAGACTTTGATTCAAGAGATATTTGAGATATATTATGTTGAAAGGGAAAAACAGCATGGACACAAATCACAATGAATATTTTCAATGATTTTTTTCTTTTCTGTAAAGAGTTAATAAGTACAAACCATCCATTCAAGCATAGCAAACAATACATTCAACAACTAATATATCTTATAAAATTTTTAAACTACAATAGAGTAAATTCCATCAAGGAAGGAACTTTTCTATTCTTTAAGGCGGGCCGCACACCAGCGCCACATGCTACATGCATCGAACATTTACGTCGCCACAATCAATGCGCTACAATTCAGCTTGCTACAAATGTATTGTATATGCGCACATCGGAAGCACAGTTGTAGCGTGGCACCGCTTTGAGAATGTCGACATCATCGTCTGATGACGACGATTTTTTGATGTGGCGATTGAGAAAAAAAAGACGTTATTGGGTTCATCCGTTTAATCAAGATTGTACAATTTACGGGAATTTCAAAATTTCGCAAGAATTACAATCCGACGAAGAAAAGTTCCACATATATTATCGAATGTCTGAAAACACATACAAGCTATTATTAAATCAACCTCTGCAATAAACTCAACGTAAAATTCAATGTTGTCTTTCATTTTTGCAAACTACGCGACACAAAAAACGAACGTGTTCGATCTTGAATTCGTGTAGCGCGGACAACGTCTCGCCACAAAGTGCGCCCGCTACAAATGTTTCCTCGGTGTGCGTGCTCGCGTACAAATATATGGGGGCGATAAATGTGTCGCGTTTCAAATGTGACGCCACAATTATCGAGATACAAGTGTGCGGCCCGCCTAAAAATTTACATATTTATAAAGCACTAGCTGCGCTTCGCGGTTTCACCCGCGTGGTTCCGATCCTGTTCGATCTTAGGCCTTAGCGTAATGATATATAGCCTATAGCCTTCCTCGATAAATGGACTATCTAACACCGATAGAATTTTTCAAATTGGACAAGTAGTTCCTGAGATTAGCGCGTTCAAACAAACAAACAAACAATCTCTTCAGCTTTATAATATGTATTATATTATAATATAGTATAGATTTGAATGCTACAAAACTAAAAATATAGAACTAATAAATATTGTTTTCTCTCAGCCAATTCCAGAGGACGGTTGTGCCGTACTTCGTAGCGGGGGTGGATCACTAGTGGCTTGCGGTAGTGCAAATGGAATGGTGTCGTTACGAGATCTCAGAACTCCCGTGGTAGCGCAACACACTTTCAAGGCGCATACCGCGTGCCTGTCCGATTTGGATATGCAAGGGGATCTGCTTATTACATCTGGGTTCGCTCAATCGTAAGTGTTTTTAGTTTTATAGTACTATTTAAATAGATGTGATGAAAATATTGAAAAAGTGTATAGTGGATTTAAATGAAGTAATTATCGTCAAATTGTTGGTTATTTTTTAATTATGCTAACAACAATACTTGTTGATTTAATAAAAATTAATGAACTATGACAAATATTGTAGGTATTTGATTGTTACTTTATTTTTTAAGTTTTTATTTTAACCCATTGACCACCGAGCGGCCCGATCGGGCCACGACACAATAGATTTTCTATTGTGTCTGTGATTCCGGGGGCTGAGGGATTAAATCTAAACTTACAAAAATACTTAAACTTAATTCAACAATATCTATTCAGTCACCATCCCATCTCAACAGAAAAAGAGAATACAGATGGACATCATTACCTTTTGTATATAAAGATATCTGTATCAATAAATCCTACTAATATTATAAATGCGAAAGTTTGTGAGGATAGATGAATGGATGGATGTATGTTACTCTTTCACGCAAATACTACTGAACCGATTACAATGAAATTTGGTACGTAGGTAGCAGAAGACTCAGATTAAGACATAGGCTACTTTTTATCCCGGAAATCCCACAGGAACGGGAACTATGCGGGTTTTTCTTTGAAAACGCGGGTGAAGACGCGGGCGGAAATCTAGTTATTGATATATGTTTTCATACTTCTAGTGCTACAATGGCAGTACCAGAACAATACGTAGTTGTATGGGACGTGCGTCATCTCAAAGGAACCGGTGCATGGACGATCCCCGTTGCCTCACCACCGTTCCTCTTGCACTTCCTACCGGCTATATCGGGCAGGGCTCTGGCCATGTCTAGCGCGGGACACGTGGCCCTGTTGCATGTGAACGATAGGAGCGAGTCAGACAAGCAGTCCGTGTTCCAGGTAGGATTCGTTACTTTCCAGAACAACAATAGCAGTATGTAGGCTGTTATGTACATTCTTATACTTTCATTTCTTTTCATTTTTATCTGTTTTATCATTACAAAGGTGGAGAAATCCAAAAAAATCTTTAGTAAATAGTTGGAATTAGCAAACCACTTTTATATTTCTGTACAAATAGAATAGAAGAATATCATACTGCTTGGCAATGTTTTTTTGTCTCCTATACAACAATAATTGGATGTTATGAGGAAAATTTTTAATATTGTGCATTTAAAGGGTAAGATGGAATGTAGCTTAGGTGTTTGAATTTATAAAATTTTGATATTTTACAAAATTGTTGTAAAACATATTTCTATAAATAGTCTTCATACTATATTTATTTTGGCTCTGCTCAATCAATTTATTAATACATGAAATTATGCCCTATAGGTGGACACACAAGGTTCATTCTGCAGTGTGATGGATGTGTCTGGGACCAGCCAAGCCTTTGTTTTTGGAGACCAAGCTGGCCATCTACATTTGTTCTCATCCAAACATAATAATGAACCAGTTTTTAATAACTTCTCTCGGTAAGATTGTTTAGTCATTTTTGTAGAAATAGGCCCTAACTAATTTAAAAATCTATGCCAGTGCCAGGTCAAGCATTAAAAATACATTCAGAATAATTTTATATGAAAAGTGATGTGCATAGCTCATCAATTAATTAAACATTTGTGGTATTTTGAGTGGCTTTAATAAGCTGGTGGGTAGATTAAAACAGACAACCATTAATCAAAACAATACAAGTATGATTAATAATAAAAATATAAAAATGTTGAATAGCATTCTTCATATTAAGTATGCAATTTGTCTTTGGGATTGTGATTTGAAAACTGTCATGGAATTAAGGACTCTGAACACTTTTAACCATTACTGATTAAGTTGTAAATACTTAAACAGACATGCATACAATAATTTAAAACTCCAATTACAGAGAGACGGAATTTGCGACACCGGTGAGGTTGCCATACGCGAGTATAAACGACCCGTCGTTCAGATTCTCGTCAGTACCACTGCCACCGCTCACGACTGGCACTAAATGGTTCCATGAACTGCCTGAAGAGTTCTTCAAGAAAGTTTTCAGGTAATAAACTAAAAAATTACTTTAAGAACGTCACCAGGTTATAAAAACTCAAACTCAAACATTCATTTATTCAATTAGACTACTATTTAGTAGCACTTTCGAATCGTCATTACATAAGTATTTTTAACATTTACCACCGATTCGGAAAGCAGTATCTATGGAGAAGAATCGGCAAGAAACTCCATAGTTGCTCTTTTAAAATCATGTCAATATTACATAATATGTAACTTATATCTAACTACATAATATATCATGATATGCCAAAGAGTAAAAACATGATAAATTACAAAATAAAATGGGTGAATAGTGATTGCATAATGTATGGGAGGTTGATAACAGAGATTACTTAAAATTTTAAGGAAATAATTTATTTTATTCTTTTTAATTATAATTAAATTATTTTATTAATATTATTTTCACCTGCAAGAATTTATGTCAGATTTTGTTCTGTATTCAACATGATTTTAAATAATATTATTGTTCTAATGTCACACAATCCATGAAGTAATAAAATATTTAACTTATATTTAATTAAACATTAATTATGAGCAATCATTAATTTTTTGGTCTTGTTGTTCATATAGAGATGAAAACTAAAATCTTAAGGTGTGTACAATTTCAGAAAGCCAAAGCCCATAGATCCGGAAGTATTGAAGACAATGAAAATGAAAGGGCCCATTGGGTATGCGCCTAACCCGGGAACAAGACGGCGTAATGAGGTACTAATAAAAAGTATAATTTCATTAACTTTGATATTTTAGAACATAAATTTTCATGAACATGAAATATATTCAAAACAATGCTTTGCAAAACATACTTCATCAATATTGAATATAGAACATGATAATTTTGTACATAAATCTAAGTACGTATATAGGGTCTGTGCATCAAACTTTTATTCCTAGTAAAGTTAATACAATAGGAACGCAAATGTTCCTTTCAATCATGTTTTGTTTATTATTTTACAGTATCCATACATAGATGACAATATGGAAGACTTGCATAGATGCAGACTTCATGACACCTCAGCGAACGCTAAACCAATTCCGAAGGAATATCAGAAGGTATCTTTAGTAGCAGATGTATATTTATAGATTTAAAAACTATAATCTATAAGAAAAAATATAATATTATGTGTCCGGTTGGCAATTTAATAACTGTTTTTTAAACATTGGCAATTTATGTATACGTTTTCTTTATTCCAGTTGGAAATCATATACAACAAGAATGAACCAAATGAAGAATTGGAAAACTGCAATAGAACTGGACTGCCGGGCATTGAAGCCACACTACCCAACTCATACTGCAATCCTATGATACAGGTAACAATTTTGAATGTACATTTACTATGTTAGTATCCTACTTACATTATAAATGCGCTTCACGCACAAACTGCTGAATTTCATGAAATTTGGCACATACAAAGAGGGTAACTTAGATTAACATTAAGGATATTATAATTCCACGGGAACGGGAACTTTGCGGGTTTTCTTTGACTTCGTTGGTGAAGCTGCGGACGAAAAGCTAGTCCTATCTGAATCTCATTAATGAATATTAATTCATTCAAAATTCTTTATTGCATACTAAGTACAGAATTACAAAATAAGAGCGATACAAGTAATGACATGTACAGAGGGCAGTCTTATAGCTGTAAGTGATTTCTGCTAGACACCCCAAAAAACAAGGATTACATTTATTGTGATGTTTCACTACAGTCTATATTATATTAGCAAGATTCCATTCCACTAATACCTACACTATTCCATAGTAAGTAGTAACATGATTTACTTTTATTTTGTTGGGGTTTTATTTTTATTTTCAACTGATCAATTCACTCTCCTACTAATAATATAATTATCTTCCAGATCCTGTACAACATGCCACCATTGAAGTCGACGCTGATAGCTCATACTTGCGCCAAGGAGTTTTGTCTCACTTGTGAATTAGGTCTGTTGTTTAGTTCATTATTTTTTATTCTCGTAGCTTTATATAAGAGATTCAAGCTCTTATTGAAAGAATAGGCACTTGGAATCTATCAATTTAATTATTATAATCACCACTTTGCTGCTATATACTTTAGTCTATAGAATGAAATAGTCTATTTATTTTGATTATTTTTTTCATTTTAAAATGACACCGTTTCGAGTTTGTACATAATTTTTCTCGCTACCTTTTTTATTTATTGAATTTTTTTTCAAATCGCTATTATGGTACACCCTTCTATGATTTTTTCTCCTAGTTGAAGGTTTCTGTTTTTTTTTTTCATTTTTTCTTTTTATTTTTTTTATTACGATCCATTTCACTTTATCCCTCATTCGATCAACTTATCTAGAAATTGTCATTGTATTACGACAGTATTTTTGTGTCCAAAGATTTAGTTAACTTTACGGATATAAGCATATAATATTGTAATGTTAAAACGTAGCTATAAAGACTAGTGATGTTTATTCCCCCTAGAAGTATTAGATTTAATGATTTGATTAGAATTAATAATACTCATACCTACAGTATTTCGTTATAAATTAATCAGCTATTATACTCAGTAAAAGTTGTCAATACGACGAAATAATTACAGTAAAAAGACAAAAAAAAAAAAATATAAATCAAAATAGAAAAAAAAAAAGCTTGTAATGAATTATCTATTACGTATACCAGGCAAAAGCCGATTTATGTAATCAGTGTTAGCATAGACAAAACATGTAACCGAATTGAATTTTCAAATATATCATGAACATTATAAGTGTTTTATTTATAAACATTCGGAAAATTATGAAAAAAAAAAGTTGTTATTGGCATCCCTCATTTTTTTACGTAAGCGAATTAAGTAGAATATTTTTATGGTATAAACGATCTTCCAAACGACATCAAAAAACAAAAGTTTTGGCTTTCAAATTCAAAATTCAAATACCCCAAAGTCGAATAAAAGATGGCTCATTTCATCTCAAATGATATCAAAGTTTTATAGCAAACAACTTTTCGTTATGGCAAAGCGATTGCATTGCAATTTCTTTTTGTATGCTTAAAATGCTTCTTTTTTCTAAAAAAATGCATTTGGGCTTATAGTGCTCGAAATTTTCTATAAATTTATATACCGTCATTGAAATATGTAAATACTAAAGTACCGCAGAATATTTCCATTCCAAATGATGCTACATATAATGTCCACTCAATAAAACAAGGACTGGTATATTCTTCTTCTATGCAGTTCCTTCATCTCAAATCTTATCCATAACTTAAAATATGTCCAAATTCTACGATCATGTAGACCTATCCCTAAAGAAACAAAACATATGTACTGGTCTAGTGTCGTTATTGATTCTTTCCAGGTTTCCTATTCCGAATGTTAGACACGTCCGGAGGAGCTCCGTGCCAAGCGAATAACTTCTTACGTGCATTTCGCACTGTGCCCGAAGCTGCCGCGTTGGGACTTATACTCCCCGATCGAGGGACTGATAGGAAAGTCGATCTTGTTGCCTTGATACAGGTAATGAAGGGTGAAGGCATGGGTTTCGACTTGATTTTGACGGCAAAATGGTCCTGGTCTTCTAAATACGTGGTAGGAAGTTTATAGGGTTCATAATGACAGGAGGAATTTAAAAGCGAGAAGTGGAGGGGCACGTTGAGGTCGTTCTAGAGATTCTGATACAGATAGAAATCTTAGAAGTGAACCTAGCTAAGACACATATACGCCTATAGTGTTAGAAATTATATACTTCAATAACTCAATTAGTGGTATATAAAATTCCTACCGAGAATGAATGGTACAAGTAAGGTACCTTCTCGAATTAATGAGTGAATCAAACACTGTTTTTAATTAGCTTTTATTGTGAATATTGTCGACCATATTAAGCATCTTAATGTGGTGTACATTATTCACCATAAACAAGCTTTATTACCATAAAGCTTGCACCACAGAAAGAGGAAACACACAGGGGAAGTAACAATAAAGTATTATGGTCAAATGCCTCATGTTCCATAGGACTGATGGTTTTTTTTTATCAACTCATCATTTTGTTTTCGGCTAGAGTTAGTGCTTAGTGGTCATAATTAGTGGCTTGGATGCTTCTGCGTCTCGCTTATTTAATATCAATAGATACAATACCATATTATCGTCATCTCAGACATAAACATTCTGGTTATTATAATGGCTTCATGTGACAAAGTTTGAACCACAAAAATTACAGTGTAAGTCATCCAAAATGTTTAGATATTGGCTTCATCAGCATTTAGAAAATTCTGTTCTGTTCTTGAACGGCTAAACCGATTTTTCAATATTGTTTTACAATAAAGGTAACAAACACAAAATTAATGGCACTAAACGTCGAGCCGCTCGAGCTTAATATTCTTTAGATGTCACTGAAGAATTTCACGATGGGCCTATATCTATGTAAAAATTTTCAAATACCTTGTGATTTGCTGTCCATTTACAGAGTTGGAACAGATTTATTCTTCATCAAATACATTATGAGCTTCTGGAAACGCGTAAGAAAGAAAAGGAGCTAGCTATATTGGCTCAGAACGCTAGTCCGCCGAAACCGGCGAGATTAAAGAATAACTTGAAGAAGCAAATGAATGGACAATTTGAAGAGTATCAGTACACGGAATTGGAATTCCTTGGTCCTTCTGAATATGAGCATGAATATAAGAACGGATTGGACGAGAAGTGGAAAGAAAATGGGATTGATGAAGGTAGTGTATATATTTATTTCCAGTTAATAATCAAAAGAGGAACCGGTTATATATTTTAGTGTAAGTTCGCCGATCCCTTCACCACGTTGTTATTGGCCCATATTTATTTATTTTTTTCATTCGATAAAGTCTTACGTAGAATGTTGTTTTACATTATTGGTACCATAATTTCGGAGATACAATAACAAAATTCGCTAAGATGATGTCATCGACGTATATATTTTACAATATGTTTTATCGTTTTATAGGAAGCGTTGGCACGGAGAATCTCCAATGTTCAATGGACAAAGAACTGTCGAACCACACAAACTCCGAGAGAGAAGAGTCTGAAATTTCGAAACTGTTTGCGATCGCACGGCAACAGTTGAACAGATGTCTAAAGTGTAATAAGGAGGTGAGTTGCTGTTATGTTTCGCATAATATAGTTTTTTAATAGGCAATGGTAGATTTTGGCTATGACAGCCATTTTGTCTGCTTCTGTTATAAATATATTTTATTATTAAGTTACTTAATGCCAAGTCACTACACTAATTTGTTACACAATTAACAATTTGCACAAATGATTAAACTTTATCATTAAAATAGGTGTTTTTTATGAAATTTATTGAATTTAATATGCATCAAATACCGGGGTAATAGATCAAACTGGTTAAGATACATTTTTATAAAACGTTGAGACCAATTCACAGTCATCCATACATATCAATTAATTTTCCAAAAACTACCCGCACAGGAAGAACGCGAGTCCGTAGTACTAGCGTGCGCGCTTCAGTACGCGTCGAGCCGTGACGGCGAGCGGACGTGCGGGTTCCTCGAACTTGTTCGTGCGTCGCTCTGTGCAAGACGATCGACTCCAGCGTGGTGTGAACGGTGTTCGAGGTTTACGCCTACTACGCAGAGAGGAAGGCTTATGAGGTTAGTTATTGAAAAGTTACATTTGGGATTGCGTTTTTGAGTGGACGCAATTTTATTTTTTTGATGTGTAGGGGGGGTCAGTGTGAAGCAATCACCAAGTTTGTGGGGTCGTCACCCTTGTCCCACGGCCGCCATCTTGAAAAGAGCGGTTGATATGGTTAGGCCTAAAAAATGTAACATTTCAATGGACTAGTTGTGATCATTATAATCGGCTCAGCTACCGTCGTTATCACCATATTATTAATAATCAACATCATCATCACATTTCCGTGTCAATATAAGCGGTATTGTTAGACGTTCCAGAGATTTCACGAAGTCGAGAGGCAACATATTTATTAAAGATTATGTTTTAATTTAAAAAATATAACTGTAAATAGCAAATACAGTTTTTTTCATGGATCTCAATAGATTATAAATTGAGTGATAAAAAAATTCTCATACCATTTTATTTATGTACATTTAATATTTCGTATTTTGCAGATAGAAAAGTATGTACATTTAATATTTTGTATTTTGCAGATAGAAAAGTTTCAATGCATGCAACTATAACTTGATCCCTGTGCCTTATGACCTCTATATTATTTCATTTAGATTATATAAAATATTTCATGTTAGGTTGCCGCCAATTTTAGCGATCAATTGCGGAGGAGTATCTGCTGAAGAAAAGGCTTATTGGACGAAAGGACCTCCGAAGGAAATGGTAAATTGTCTTTCATATTAAAAATCAACCTTGCATCTTATTAAAAAATATGTTGGTAAGTATTTTTGCTTCCTGGTACCTAACAATTGTATTCGTTACTAAATCAAGTAATTTGATTTAAATTTTCGTATTTGTCTCTTTCTAAAGAAAAATTTGTTTGTTATTAAATGTTTGAATTATTTTCATTATTCTTGACTAATTATTGTAGCTTCTCACTTCGTTGGGCGTTAAACAAAATTTTGTAAAATTAGTTTAAAAACTGAGTTTCATACTATCTTACCCCTTTTTCCATTATGGACGAATTTAATAAATACTAGATTTCCGCCCGCGGCTTCGCTCGCGTTTTCAAAGGAAAACCCGCATAGTTCCCGTTCCCGTGGGATTTCCGGGATAAAACCTATCCTATGTGTTAATCCAAGTTACCCTCTATATGTGTGCAAAATTTAATTGTAATCGGTTCAGTAGTTTTTACGTGAAAGAGTAACAAACATCCATACATCCGTACTTACAAACTTTCGCCTTTATAATAGTAGTAGGATTTCTGGTCTTTAGTAAACTAAAATTTAATCATAGCAGTTTGTGCTGTTCGTTAAAGTTCCAGTAACTGACTGGCACTTTCACGAACTCAATTTTCTTATATAATATATTAGTAATATTATTATAGGTAGTAGATCCAATGAAACGCAGTGGTAACGGCAAACCGTGTCGCTACGGGTTACACTGCGCTCGGCCCGGGTGCAGATTTAAACATCCAGAAAGGTAGTTTTAGGTTATGTATATGTTGTCTGATATTTTACTAGTAAGGATTTGATATTATTAATTTTTGACGTATTTTAATATTAATTAAAACTTCTTAGTAGAGTTGTGATACGAGAGTTGTGAGGTAAGGTTTGCATAAAATGTATCAAGATTTAAAAGTTTTTCAGAACATTTAACATGAAGTGTTAACAGTGTTAATAAAATTATCTTTGCGCTTGGAAATTTTATCATACGATATTAATTATGGTTCAAATTAAACTAAATAAAATGATAATGGATTAGAAATATAAACTGAATAATAGTAAAAAGTTTCAAATTTTAAAGAAAGTTTGTCATTTTTTTCATTACAGACCTTTTATTAAGGATATATTCATATCTTCGCTCGATATATATTTCAGGCCGTCTAGTTCAACGCAGGTTAATTCAAAGAGCGAGACGCAAGACATCAACTGTATCATTCCGTTGCATTTGCACATACGGCTGCAATCTGATGGTGATATTGTTATTAATGACAAGGTATTTTTGTATTTATAATCTCCATACTCTTTGGTATTGCGTAGAAACTAAAATTGGATTATGAATGTAAACGTTTTTTTTTTTTAATTTAATAGAATAACCCTACAATACAAAAATGATTGATTTATTATTTATCATTTAAGTAAATATCACGTAGTAACTCAGGCCCCGGAACCACAGACACAATAGAAAATCTATTGTGTCTCGGACCGATCGGGCCGCTTGGGGCTCAATGGGTTAAAGAATTATGTGTTGATGTCAATAAGTATGTGTCTATGAAAATATTATCTTTCATATTCGATAGTTTTTTCAATATGATTCACCAAGTTATCCTTAAATACCTATTATAGAATAAATTAAGTTTAATTTATATTTTTTCAGCTAGAATCGCAAACAGACAAACAGGATAAACACAAAAAGAAGCCGAATTGTACGCACTCGGACGCCGAATACACTTTAACCGCAGTGGTGCTTTGTATAGAGGATAATCCGAAGAATCTCGTCGCGTATGTCAGAATAGCAGATAAGGGAGACGCGAATTGGTATTTGTACAATGATTTGAGGTTAGTACAAAAATATTAATTTACTTTTAGCTAGATTTCCGCCCGCGGCTTTGCCCGCGTAGTAACGAGAAAACCCGCAAAGTTACTGTTCCTTTGAAATTTCCGGCTTAATAATTGTCCAATGTCTTTTCTGAGGCTTAAAAATTAAGCCCTGGTTTTTTTTATTATACACGTACATGTCGACACACTAAGCTTAATATATCCCTACTAATAATATTATAAATGCGAAAGTAACTCTGTCTGTCTGTCAGTTACGCTTTCCCGCTTAAACCTCTCAACCGATTTTGATGAAATTTGGCACAGACAATCTTTAGGCCCCGGAGAAAGAACATAGGCTACTTTTTATTGCGAAATATGTACCACGGGCGAAGCCGGGGCGGACCGCTAGTCTACTATAAATATACTACAGGTCTTTTCCGTTTCCAGAACTTTATACTTAAGGTACTTTTATATTCATGTTCTATATAATAATGAAAAAAAAAAACAAATTCCAGCATAGTACAAGTAGCAGCGGAAGAAGTGACACAATTCAGCCCGTGGTGGAAATCTCCATGTGTTTTGTTCTACACGAGCTCACGTGTACTGCACGCGAAGGACATGAAAACGCTCTCCTAGCTGTTGTTTTACGGGCCGTTCGCTTTTTGGTACGTATTCCTACTAAATAAGTGACAAAAACACTTTAGTAGCAAGGAAAACACTAATAAATGTGGTGGAAGTCTATAGTGTTGTTCTACACGAGCTCACGTGTACTGCACGCAAAGGACATGAAAACGCTCTCCTAGCTGTTGTTTTACGGGCCGTTCGCTTTTTGGTACGTTTTGATATTTTTAGTTTTATAGCATTAAATGCTATTTATATGAGAATTTTTAAAGAATTGAATAATTATATCACGATGTTGGACGATGCGGGAACCAACCATGGCAACGCCTGACATCTTGACCATTTGTGATCCCACGTCAGCAATCCAATTTCTCCTAAATATTATTTCAATGATTGCGGGTTGCCACGGTACGCTGAAGGATACGGATCAGAATCACGTCTCGTGATAAATGTTTTATATTCTTTAAAAATTTCTCATGTTTTTTATTGGAACGAAGTTCCTTATTTTTCCTTTCACGTTCGAGTCTAATGTCCTATTATATGTACATAAACTATATGATTTTTAATAATTAATATTTTACCATTGAAATATATTTAACTATTTGTTTCAGCAACGGTCCAGGTGAAGAAGATGTCAAATATATCCGATAAATATTTGAAACGCTTCTCAAATGTCCAATAAGGTTATTCTTGATAGGTATTTATAATGCGAGAGCATTGATTTTAACATTTAAGATAAAGCTCTTTTCCGTTGCATTTCGAACGAAATGCTGAAGCTTTCCGAGCTTTGTGTGGTGAAAGAATGATTCGAGTAATAGTTTTATATCGTTTAAATAACTACGAAAATAGTGCAATAAGCGTATGCATAATAATGAAACAAATTTTACGAATTCTGCCTTTAAAGACCCCTTGTGTTCACATTTAATGAGTAATCGTATAATTTTAGGGCCAAGTTATTTCTGTCTATCGATAATCGTATTTTCTTTAAATACTTTAACGTGTGAGAATATTACTTCTTGGTATAATGGAAAGCGTGTTAGCATTATGACCAAGCAGTTCAATATTCAAAAGCCCGAAACAAAAGACTTGTATGTATAATCGTTCCATAATTCCAAATTCCATAGTGAAGATTCTGTAGAGACCTTTTACTCATGTATCTGTCTCTTTCTATCGCTCGAAAATAGTATTTGCTAGAGCGAGATACGAGATTGTTTGTTAGCTCCGGCCCGTTGTTGCCGAGAACGAAAACTAGCAAACAATCCTTGCTATAAAGGAAATGCGAATGATAGATCTAACTTGGCTCTCGATAGGGCCTATATAGAATTATTACCTTGTTATAAAGTTAGTGCTGTCACTAACTACATTTTCTTTCTCGCTCTAATAACGTATAAAACATAATATGTAATAAAGATAAGACATTACTTCCATTAAAGTTTGATAAGTGTTAACCTGACTATAGAAACTGGTCAAAGAAAAAAACAATCGCAGTTTAAATCTAGTTTTTTTACTCATATACGAGACGTAAGCGACGCGGTTTTAAAATGTCAATTATTTTTGGTTATACATTATTAGAGCGAGAAAGAGACAACCGATATTATATTTTTGTTGTTATTTAATACGTCAATAGCACTTGAATCATAATTTGGGAGCTATTCAGATTTCAGACTAAATAAAATTACATATAGATAAATATTTTGCGATAACGTTAAATTCGAAGCAATACAGAAACACCACGGTACGAATATTAGGTTAAGTAGCGTAGGTAAATTATTTGATTTTGCTAGGTAAAAGGTTCCATTAAATTTAGGCACAAAAATTAGTGATAAAATATTTTAAACGTAGTAATGCTAGCTTAAATGTTTCTCAATTTTAATAAAATGCTGAATATAGTTATATTGATCTGAAGCTGGGTAATATTTTCTACATTTGGATATTCATATCGAATTTGTTAAATAATGAAACGTGCATAAATAGCTTTAATATTATGTATATTAAAGTTCGTGAGTTTGCACTTGCAAATACCATTGCCTGAATAAAAAGAAGTCAATATTTAGCAATTACTTAATTGTATTAAGATGGATTTTTAAATGGAACTCTTCTTATATTTTGAGTCTTTGAACTGATTTTATAAGGATCTGTAAAGCGATTGCGATATGCACTTGTAGAAAATAACCCAACTTAATAATATCTTCCATAAACGATGACTTAAACAGATGAAAAGGGAGATAACCTATATTTCTAATTATTTTTATACAAAGAAAAATGCAGCTGTTAGCTTAATCATAACTATTTTAGAAAGACATTATTAATTTTTGTGATCAAATTTTGTATTGTGATATTTTAACATTCTTTAAAAAAATTGACGTTTTACAATTTCTTTTAGGACCGATTTTTCAATGCTTGGATAAAACTTATCCGTCCAATAAAGTATTACACGATAAAATTAAAATGTCACGTAAACTGTCAAATACGGGCAATTAGAATACGTTTTTAAAATGGTAGTTTTATAAATTATTCGACGAATAAGTTTTAACCAAGGATTGAAAAATTTAAACACATTCAGTATTTCGGACGATATTAGTTTTAAAATTAGTTGTTTTTATATTTTATTTTAAATGGTGGCTGGAATAAAACGCTGTAAAAATATGTTAATTTGTTTGATTTCTATCCTTACAAATTCTTAACAAATAAATATCTGTTGCTTTTGAACTTAAATAAGTACAAATTAAATACCTAATGAAAACATTGAGCCAACTTAATCTATCAATTATAAAATTTATAAAAATTGGCTATCAGTATCATATTCAGTTTCCAATTTCTTCTTCTTTTTCATACTAAGTTCGATTTTATGATGTTCGTCCAGAGTTTTGGACCGTTCATATCTATCCATAGCAACTTTTTTAATATCCTCATAAACAGTAGGATAACAGGCTACATAGCTCTCAAAATCTTCCCTATCGAGTCTAAAAAGTTCGCAGTTAGTAACTGCTACAGCCGACGCTGTTCTTAGTCTGTGGCTCATTACAAGAGCTATTTCTCCGAAGAAATCTCCATCTTCTAAATGACACACCTCTTTGCCGGACTCGCAGTAAATAGCAACAGTTCCTTTGTGGATGAAGTATAGGCAGTCTCCTGGGAAGTTATGGTAAGTGAATATATAATTATTAAGGAAATAACATTTATTTTCATATTGTTAATTATTCTTAATTCTAGTAGCTTTATATTATCGTTTTTTGGTACCTACCCAATAATTTGTGTAGTGCTTTATGTCTAGAATTAGTGTTTCTAAATTATTGCATACATTTTCTTTCTAATATCGATATTATCACCTACATACTTTAAAATTTTGCCAATTTTTTATAAGCAACATAGTAACAAAGATTTTCAATTGTGGTAATTAATTAATCTATAAAGTATAAACGTAACTCACCTATAGTTTTAATCTTCATTATAATATCTCCAGCGATGAAAATAACGATTCTCAATTTAATTCCGATTTGCAGTAATAAAGTTCCCGGCAATTGCTTTAGGAATGTGACGTCCCTCACAAGTTGCCTGCCTGTATGCATTATTATATCTTCACGAAGCTGACCCGAAACACATGACATCATACGGGATTCCTATAAAAATCTTGTTAGTGGAATATATAATATCGATGTTATGATTAGAAAACAATTTTCTGTAGACGAATTTCTACCACGAGAGAAAGGGATACCTAACCAGAAAATCTCTCTCTCTCTGTCACTGTTGTCTTTGTCTCACATGTCTCAGCTATGTTTAAAAACTAATTATTTTTTAACAAAACAAAGATACATTTAACACGGTAACAAAAGATAAATCTATAGAAATAATAATATATTATGTAGACCTATAAGTTGGTGATTTGTGACTTTGTTATTGAGATATTTAAAAAATAATGATTTAGCAATAGTCTAGTAGGTATGTCTAATTATAATATTACTTACAGCAAAGAAATGCGATTGGTAACCAATAGCGTAAAACCTGAGAACCTTGTTCTTAATTCTTGCTGGGAACCTTTTCTGGTTGAGGTACATTTCGACCTGTTTCGACATTATGAAGTATTGAGCCCGCGCGGATTCTGATCCAAATATAGTAATAACGTATTTGAAGGCACAATGAAACACTAATACCTGGAAAATTTGAAAAGACTGGGAATCTTACTTTAAAATTCGACTAAATCAATTGTGGACAAAATAAGTTACGAAGCAGTGAAACTAAATCTGAAAAAAGCAGAGGGTTCGTCCTAGAAACTATAAGACGGATAATTTCATTCATACTTAAGTATGAATAAGAAGTTAAAACTATACTGATACCTATTATAACGCTGAAGAGTTTGTTTGTTTGTTTGAACGCGCTAAGATCAGGAACTACTGGTCCAATTAAAAAAAATCTTTTGGTGTTAGATAGCCCATTCATCGAGCAAGGATATAATCACGCTAAAACCAACAGTGGCGAAGCCACGCGGGTGAAACCGCGGAGCGCAGCTAGTAGCTACTGTATATAGGGAAGGAACAATCTTTCAGCTACCCACGTCCACAATTTATGATTTTTACCCTCAATTACGCACCTGTGCAATACACCAAGATGTAATATAAAATAATTCGAAGCATCCGTCCTGTTCTAGGATATTAATGTTAGCGTTCCCTCGTAGCATACCAACTAAAATACATAACACTAATACAAGACTGCTCATTGCTCAATAGTAAATTAGATTAATTACAATTTTTATTTTTTATAAGTACACTTCAAACATCATTTAGAAACGATTTGACTAACTTTCGCCAAAAAAGTAGTAAAGATAAGAAAGGCCAATATATATTTTTTCCTCTTACTGATGTCAAATAAAAGTTGTTACTTGCTTGCTAGTAATAATGTAAAATTAGCAACATCAGATAGGTGACAAAATTAAAAATTCTGTTTTTGTATAATAGTAAAATTGCAAAGCACCTACCAGCTCTATCCAAAGAAAACACGAATCGAGTAGTCGAAGTGGCATTCCAAAGTTTTACAATACTTATCCATGAACAAATTCTAGGTGACGAAGGTATGTAGACCCCCTCTACCATGTACTCAACCGCGTATTGAAGGTACATGTTCCATGATAAGTAGGACAGGAGTAGTAACATTGTTTCTAGAGCTGTTTCACAGCATTGCTGGGTGGAAAATAATGGTGATTAATATCATAAACTAAAAAAAGCAAAACGAGGTAGTAGAGAAATAGTTATTAGCATAATAATAAATAGGTACATCCACGGTACATCCCACTAATATTATAAATGTTAAAGTTTGTGAGGATGGATGGATGTTTGTTACTTTCTTTTACGCAAATACTACTGAACCAATTACAATGAAATTTGGTATATAGGTAGCTGAAGACCCAGATTAAGATATAGGTAACTATAAGGCTTTTTATTCCGGAAATCTATCTGTAGGTATCCTATACTCGACAAATACCAGCTTCACTTATCAATTTTAGAGAAACCTACTAGTTATCATTACAATGTATTATTTAGTTTACACTCACCCCGGCTTTCATTCTGGTTGTTATATTCTTAACATACGAAATCAAATTGATCAGCCGAATAATTTTCAGAGTGACCATAAACAATTCTAATGGTAAATCTTCGTAGTCGAACATTTTTAGGAACAAAATAGAGACTGTCAGCAAATCTGGTATGAACCAAGTGCTGGTATATTTTAAGAGAATTCTCTTTAGATCTAGAATTACTATTGGGTTAGTTTCCCCAGAGATATAGCCCGTGAAAAAGTTCAGTATAATGTGTATAAGATAAATTGAGTCGAGAGTGAGTATAATGTCTTCTTCGTACTTCTGTAATGATATATTCAACTTTAATGTTTCGAAACTGCCATTTTTATTGTTATAATAAGCTATGGCTAAAAATGAAAAATAGCTAACTTACTTCAATCTAGTTAATACATATTTGATATTTTTCTACATCATTTTTGGTTAATTTGCTTGTAATTTTCATTATATCTCATATTTTCACAATAAATGAAATTTTTACGTACATAATCCCCTGGATTTCTTTTGGAATAATGGACTGCGAGTAATATACTGGATAGAAGAATTGTAACCGATAGGAATCCTTCAAACCAAATCCGAAATTTGCTGTATGGGTGTATAATCCATGGGTGTTTCTTGTATTGCATGTACTGATTAGCACATAATGCTGCGTGGGACCTGTTATTCATACCTAATTAATTTTACTACAGCAAAATATAGTTTAATAATTGCACTCAATTTAGTTTATTTTAGTTTAGGCCAAATTTTTATCTTTAGGCACGTTGCTCTACAACTTCTTTAATTCAGTGAAATCTCAGTAAAATCGGTTAAGCCGTTTCAAAGATTCAGAAGGTTTTGGTTTTACGAGTGGGTACGTAACTAAAAATAAAAATCATGAGCATTTAAAATAAATTGTTATTTTAAATCGCTGACGCTTTAAATTTATCTTATATATAAAAATGAATCGCAAAATGTGTTGGTAAGCGCATAACTCGAGAACGGCTGAACCGATTTCGATAATTCTTTTTTTATTATATTCCATGAAGTACGAGGATGGTTCTTATGTAGAGAAAACGTAAATATTATGTACCACGGGCGAAGCCGGGGCGGACCGCTAGTTTGTAATAAAATAGCACAAAAGTTTTGATGATTTAATATAATTTGCAATTCTTATATTTTATTAGATACTGAGAATTATTCAAATTTTGAATAACTTTTAAGATAAATAATTTATATTATAAACCATGATTACCAATATGAGTAATTAGTTACCCATCTACAAATATTAGATTTTAGGTCACTTTACAGCTCTAAGAAACATAAAAATTCTGATCTACCTCACACCCACAGTAATATCTACAGAGTAAAGAAAACATAAATTACTTATATAATTTACGAGCTCTAGGGTCATCCTTCTCCACGGTTATAAGGTCCAGGATTAACCGCTTCAAGGGCCCACACTTTATTTCATAAGTTACCACTTTATTCGTCGGCAAGTAACATTTATGACCGTGAAAGTAGCCATGAGATGTTTCATAGTCGGATTTAAGTCCTACGGGCGCTACGGTAGACAATCTTGGTGTCAACATTATGCTTAAAATACTACACTATATATAGTGTGTTATCTTTATATTAAATTATATTTAATAATAAATTTTAAAGGTTGAATGGTTGAATATTGTCATTAACGTCAGTGTACAATTTCTTTCAAATGAAGTTTAAAATAAAAATATTTTAATGTTGTTAAAACTCTTTCTTCCAAGTTTCATTTAAGTAAAGTCTGTTCGATTGATCTTCTGTAGATGCATAAAATGATTTACGTACCATCGTGTTAATTAATATTACGGATAGAAAATATTCAGATACTTTAGTCAAATAATAGTTAAGAAATTATAGGTCTGTGGAGATAAAAGTATATAGGTGTTATCATATTTTATACGTGAAAGCTTTTAAAAATCTGTTCAATAGATTTCGATTAACGAAACATAAAAAGAAAACTTCACTTAGGTACCAGTTAATCGGTTCTTATAATGATATTAATTCTAAAGAAGAAATAAAACACCGTAATCTTTAAATATTTTTTTAAACTAAAAAGTAATACGTAGGTTCGTCGTTAGGAAAGGCTAAAGCAATTTCCATTGGAGAGCAGCTTTCTCCGATTTCCAAGAGTCAGCACAAAGCTTTGAACAAAATACAGCACTTAGCAATACGTCTTCTTTACTATCTATAAGGACTATTTTCCTGAAACAAAAGAGTTAAAAATATAAGAAAAAATAATTTGAATGTAACTAATACGACTGTTTTTAAAAACACGTTGATCGATATATCTTAAGTAAATATTTAAATCACAGATTTAAATATATTAGAAACATTTTTATTTATTTTTTCTACTCACTCAATGCAAAATTCGAAATATGCAAAATCGAAAACAGGATTTTTGCATGTGATATTTTCACATCTTGACGGTGGGCCATTACAAAGGTCAGTTTTTATAAAATAAGGAAGATAATCAAAATATCCTCGTACAATATCAGCTGGAACGTATATTCTCGGTCTATTCCTCATAAAATAATTTATATTATTTCTTCTATTCACTTCATAATTTCCATTAACATCACTTATCTGTGAATCTTCATTAATACTAATGCCGTCTAGTTTATCTTCAAGTTTTCTTATACGATTATTATTTACATTTTCTCCATGATCAGAATATATACTAACTGGTCTGTCATTTAATTTATTTGCTATATCACAGAGGATTTTGTAAAATTTTCTTTTACTCAGTTCAAATAAACTTGGCGGAGTTTGATTATTTCCGGTTAAGATAGTATCATAATTATACGGTGTTTTTATTGTAACTTCGTGTTTCCGATTATTGTCAATGATTTTAAAATATTTTCTGTTTGATATTTCGCCACTGCTTGTTAGATCAAGACACCTGAAAAATGGAAAATTCAATTATTTATACTATGTAATGCTTATAGTTAAGGATAGTACCTATAATAGTTACCCAATATTAAGACTTCTTGTTTGTTGATCTCTGAACATGTGATTCCAAAGAGAATAGGGGATTGTTCTTAAATCAGCATTTCTCCAAAACCTTAATTCACAATGGTGATAGTTAAATACCGGTCTCTGCGGTAGCCATTCTAGTTTATTATCTGTAAATTGACAGGGAAAGAAATGTTATAATATATCTATTTAGATGAAACACTCTTTAGACTACGTCATGTATTAACTAAAGACGCAAGTTACGAAGTAAATATAGGTTTATTTTTCTTTATAGAAACTGAATGTAACGGAAAATTTGCGTTAGATAAATATTCATCGGAAAGGAAATATTGCAAAATAGACTGCCTTACAAATTTCGAAATTTCAGAATCAATGAGGAAGCATTAAATGAGATTTATACCCAGTTTGTTATCTGAAGCAAACTCGGTTACTGTCTTCCTACGTTTTACGAGCAACACTAAAAAGTGAATAGGCGTGCCACTTTGAAAGCGGTTATAAAAGTATTTAAATCAGTTGTTGTTGAAAACTGAGGAATTGTAGAGACAGTTTTAATAAACATTCTTTTATATTCTTTCTATTTTATTACTATTATTTCTTGCAATAAATGATTAATTTATTTTATTTAATTAGCTCTATAAGAAATGCATACTACGCGTTTTGATTACTTTTATATGCAAAGTAGAGTATTGGTGGGTACCTCTTAATATTAGTGATGAAATTATATTATCTAACGTATTTAAACAACTTAAAAGTTATCTACGTATAAAAGTGCTCTGCATAAATATGAATTTATAGATCAAAATAAATCAAAACATTAAAAATGTAATACTGTTTACCACAAACCGAGAGATAACGTAGCATTCGCAATTCCGCTAATCGCAACGGCAGACGTTTCAGCTCATTTTCATCTAAAATCAGAAATTTGAGGTTCTTAGCGTCAGCTATCTCTTCGGGGATGTATCTTAATCTATTCCCGCTAATATCCAGGCATTTAAGGCTTCGTAGCTTCGATATCTCACGCGGCAACTCCGTAATATCATTACCGCTCAAGTACAGACTTTCAAGATTACTAAGTTTGCAAATTTCACCCGGTATACGTGAAATAAGGTTCTCCTTTAAATATATGTCTATAACGTCTGCTTCTTCGCCTTGCAATTTGTGAAGCGGGAACTCGGTAAAGCCACGATAATTCCAATGAAGCACACTCGACACATTTGCACATTGATTGTAATCCATTGCGATACTAAAGTTTTACAAGTTGGTATAAACTTCGCATGAATTTTCACTGTATGGTAAGACTTGTTTCATTTAAAATTGTATCGTACACAGAAAATGAACTGTATTCCACGCGAGCTGCCTTTATTCCCGATCGTTCAAGACTGCTATATCGTGAGGTAACCATGAATTATTTTTAAAACTATGGCAAGGCCTTTCATTTAAAATTAGATGTAGCTATCATATCAATTTTACATCATGTACTTTCTACATTAGCATAAATCACTAGAGGAATAGTTTAATTCGTGTTGAATGCTGTAAACATAAACATTTCATCACTCGGAAGATAACTCAACGACGGACGATTTTAGTCTATTTTTACTGCTATCGTACTGCTACTGCTCGTATTCGGTTTATTTTATTTCGATCTTCTTTTATTATTATTGATGCAAACGATGATGATGATTGATGATTTGTATATATTATTAAAATATAGTATGATGTTGGTAAGATGCTAAAAGTCCAATCATCATTTTCGCAGTCTCTTCTAATATTATACCTAATTGCGAATGTGCATTGTGCATGTTCCAATTTCGCGCCAAAATTTTTATGTAGAGATTGAATGTAGAGTTAACCATTTTAAAGGCTGTTAATACATAATATAAACCTAAGTGCTTAGTACTAATGAAATTCGATTTGTTTCCTGTTTTAAAGACTAATCTTTAGAAAAACTTTACCCATAAACTGCTGTGAAAAAATGTTTGGGAATTTCCAATACTGCAACTATCTACGTATACTTACTTACTTTAATTTTGATGATAGGTTGAATAATATAAATAATAAAGGTACGTAATTAAAGCGTTTTCTTTTTCCTCATATTACCAAATATATTTAAAAAAACAAAAAATATATGGCTATATATCATTCAAAGTTTTGAACTGTGAAAGTTTTCCCCCTAAAATCTAACCAGAAATTACATTAACGATGTACACTGAGTATTCATGAAAAACGAATCCAATAAAATGTTAACGTATTGGATACAAGAATTTGGCGGTCTGCCAACTTGCAGGAAAACGTAAAATGTATTGGGTCGAGGGCACAGATGATTGTAAACAAAAGATTCAGTTTATCGATGCTACAGTTATCAATTTTTCCCTGAATTTAATACAAATCATTAGCTGAATAAAGGTAAACTTGTTCCATAGAAGTAGAGCTTTTTTTTCTTTCTAGATTTAACTATAATTATATCGCTGATTTTATCAGAATTAGTTTTATTTTGTAAATAACTCAGATGAGATGTAAGAAAAAGTGATAAGTAATATATTATGTATCCTTTTTTTCATAGGATGTTTAACAATAAAACAATAATAGAGAGTCATAAAATTTTATTCAACATTTAATTAAACTACATATAAATAGGCATTGAAGAATTGTTACTTTTTATATTACATTCTAAAACATCCTAAATAATTTATCACATTCATTCAGTCGAAGTAGAAAGGTATATAATAAGAAATTATAACTTATATAATAATTTAATTCAAATAATATGATAATGTTAGTTAAATAATAATATTTTTAAAGGAGAAGTGAAAGCGAAAGAAAATAATTACCTATAAATACAAACAAAAGTCCTACTGACTTCAGAAAAAGTGTGGGTTCAAAAAAAATATTAAAATATTACAAGTAGTTTAAATTAGACTTTAAAATAACATTCGTTATATTTTCATACACTCTTCAATTAATGAATAAATTTATGTGAAAATCGAATTCTACATCAACACTTTATAAATTAAGTGCATTTATTAACAATATTAATTTCTATTCAGTAATTTAAATTTTAACATAATATTCTCGTGAAAAATATGAAACTCATCTTACAGCTTGTATTTCTACTACCTATCTGTTAATTTGTAACATATAGGTATATGTATTATAATTTATACATAATACATTGATCTATTAAAAATTAACATTCATTGTATTAAATTTATTCTGTTATTCTTTTGACATAATATCTACTATAATACGATTATGTAAACTTTAATACCGTATAACCTGTGGTATAAACGTCCCATAAACTTTCCTTGGCCCTAATAAATAAGGCCGCATTCACCATGTTTACTTTGAAAAGTCAAAATAAAGCAGTTATACCAAATGTATATTACCCTATATAACCCTTGAGCGTTGTATAAAGATGATTTAGCTACAACAATTTAGAAATTAAAACTAAAAGAGATTCCTAATTATTTTCGTTATACACCGACATAGCTTCGCATACTTTCTGCACGAAAGCTACAAGCTTGTACCAAGACAATTGATACCCACTTCAAATAGTTTTTTATTAGGTATTTAAAATCTCCGAATAATTCTAACCCTGCGACATTTCCCATCACCTTCATCGTCACTGTCAAAAGATGATTGTCGATTGGGCATCATTAACGCGTGGAGTTCTGGGTTCAATGGCAGAACTGGGAATGAAGACCGACGCACCATGGGAGTTGGACGCGCTCCTGAAAGATTGTATGAAAAATAGAAGAATTAGTATGACTGATAGTGTTTTTCATCGTAAGGGTACTAACTTGCTAGAGTTCTCTATCAAAGTTAACGCTCTACAATTTATACTATCCACTAACAAGTTGTAAAGAACCAATTTAAAAGAAAACAAATAGGGGGAAGTCTATAAGTTAATTTACTACTTAGTCAATCATTAATACTAGTTTCAAATAAGTAACATGAACCTTGGTATCATAGAGCGGCAATCACTTCTTTACTCAGTTCGTTTTTGGAGAAGGTAAATTTAATAAAACATTAACGAACTGATGTCGCATTTGAATATTAATATTCAAATGTAAACCAAACCCGTAATGTTTTATTTGAAAAATATTTTCACGATGACATTATATTTAATTCATAGCCGCACAATCCGGTACAAGACTCGCTTGTATAAAACGTGAGGGGCGTAGAAATAATCCATGTCCAATTAAGAGATACGGGGCCTTTAAATAAACAAAATTCCGGGCTTTAAATTCAAATTGAAATTCACAATATTGCCGCTTTGTTATCGATGTGTACAACAATTGTGGTGAAGCTTTGATCACTCGTTTGGAACTCTCACTCAGTTAATTAATGGTTATTTTGTATCATTCTGCCTTAATACCGAGCAGTCAATTATTGAATATTCACAACACGTTTGTTAATTGTTTGGATACATTTGAAGAATTAATGGACGGTTGAGCGACGCAGCTTCCATAGGATTTGAAAATAGGTTGTAAAACATATAAAATCTAAATGTATTTATTTACAAGAATTCTTACGTAACAACAAGTTCTAAAATATGTCGTCACTTAAAGTTTCATGAAAAGCCTACTTGATAAGTATTAAGTAGTATGATTATTTTTTTACCGTTAAAAACGTATACAACGAAGCATATTCGTGATAGAAAATCATTAAATTATTTATTGACAAGCCCAAAATTAAAAAAAAAATCTATCACATATTTTGTGTCAAGTGCATAACGTTGAAAATGTGCAAGGAGACAAGCCGCTATACAAAAATTAATAAAAAGATGAGAATAAATAAATAATCTTACCTCGTGAGCTCAGTCGTTAGAGAGACCTTGTATGGAAAACGAAATAAAAAAGAAGATAGTTTAAACATTGACAATAAAAACACATAAACATTCTCATAGCAGAATATGTTTGACTAGACAAGAACAAGAACAGTTTTTAGTATTAAATTCACATTTAATAAATAAAAAATGTTTCACAGCAATCAGAAATATTAACAAAGCTTTTAATAAACAACATTTATGAAATAAAAATTCAAAGAAGAAAAAGCAAAAATGGGCCATACATACCAATTAATTTAGCAATGGATTGCCTTTTGACCAGTTTCGGTTCGTTGGGGTCACCGATTGACGGGGGCGCCGTTTCAGTCTGCGGTTTCTTATCACTGAGATAAGAATTTATCGACTCTCCCCTCGTGTATGGTCTACGACGAGATTCTCTTTCATCAGAACCACTTTTTTCTGTTTCAGATATTTGGAATAACTGGAAACCAAACTTGCTCGACTCACGCCTAAGAGGTTTATTCGCGAATTCTGCAAGTGACTGCCTCCGTCCTTCAGTGTTGAGCTTTTTCTTCCTTTCTTCTTTCTCTTTGAAGGCGTCAAATGCAGCATTCAGAACTAACATCACCAGGAATACAGTGATTCCTATCATAGAAATCGAATTATTATTTTTATCCAGTTTTTGTTTACTTGGTATTTTCTGTGTACTTATTTTCTTCTCTTTATAAGTAAATGGGGGTTTCGTGAATATATCCAAGACGCTGCACGCGTCTCTAAAGAACAATGGAATGGGATTGTGTTTTGGTACAATTTTCACTGAAATACTCGCTTTTATTTTCGGCGGATTGTCGACAGCAACGATTTTTGTTTCTTCAACGTGATTGTTCGCCATAAACCACATGTTAACGTTGTATAAGCAGTAAATAATGAGAAAGAAAATAAAAAACAAGATCTTACGTTCGTTCATGTTTACATCGCAGAATAGCTGCTGTGTTTTGACAAAGCCCGTGCTCCGAATGCTTCTACTCACGTACTGTACGTTATTAGAACGTTGCAAGTTTACATTTCATTTGTTTTCTTTAATTGCCGGATATTTATGAGTGTTTTTGATAGCGAACTGTTCCCGACATTCGCTCTCTGTTTGTGGGGCGTATACTGCGCATGTGCGGTTTTAGAGCTAGGGCGCAGGGCGAACTTATACATTTATTATAACTTGGTTTCTTTCACGCTGACACAGAAACATAATCCAATAACACAATGTATTTCACTAACTTTATTTTACATTAATCTTGGATCAATTTTCTATTTTCACACTCCCCTTCTCTATGGCAAACATACGTTATCGCAGTAATAATATCAAAACATTAGAACTTGAGTGCTCCATACATCGACACGCTTTGAAGGGAATAATTAATTTTTATCTATATCGATCGTGTAAAACTGCCGTTGTTACTTGCTAGATAAAAGCTCTAGAACAATTATTTAATTATCTAAGTACCTAAGTACCATAAGTACCTAAATAATTATGCGTTTCGCCTATGAATACTAGACGATAATATTTAATTTAAGTACATAATATCAGTAATACATACTATCATTGTTTACTTGCTTATCATTTATCAACATGCTTCCTTCTGGACTTTGACAATATCCGATACGGATAGCAACAACTTAGGAATAGATATTATTAGGGAAATATATTATTAGAGATTTTATTGCACGAATGCAATGTTTTATTTTATAATACGTTTACTTTGGTTTTTTTGTAATGAGAAAAATACCTTAATTGAATTAAATTAAGAGCGTTTTCGATTCGTCTTCATCAGTAAGGTCCTATTTGACCTGTGTTTTGTTTTCTCTTTTACTGTTAAGCAAATATTTGCTTACCTGAGAATACCTACAGAAGTATAACCAAATATTGATCAGTCCTATCTACTAATATTCTAAACGCGAAAGTTTGTAAGGATGGATGTATGTGTAATGTGTATATATTATGTTTGTTACTCTCACGCAAATATTACTGAACCGATTACAATGAAATTTAGCACACATATTATAGAGGGTAACTTGGATTAGGATTGGAAGGTAACCCATAGGACAGGTTTTATCCCGGAAATCCCACGGGAACGGGAACTATGCGGGTGTTTGCTTAAGGTCGCGGGCGAAGCCGCGGGCGGAAAGCTAGTATTTAATAAGCAAAAACTCATTTTTGTCTTTCAATGTATACTTTTTAATATAATTCGTTTCATTTATTCTGTAATTTTTTGTTTCAATATTGTGAAGAGTATTATGCTGAAGCTCTTTCTTGGGTAGGTACCAAAAGTATAATAAAAAACTTTTTAAAGGCTATGGTTAGTTGCAATAGTTATTGTTTAAAAAGATTGTGGATACTTGTAATTAACATTGTAAATTATAATATGATAGGTACTTATGTTACAAAATAAAGGGTTAAGATAAAAATGAAGGGTTTTGGTAGTTTTTGTTTTTGTTTGGTTTTGGTTAAATTATGTAGATTTATTTTATAAAAAGTTGGAAAAATCTCCAACATAATTATTATTGGAACCAAAAAACACATTTTCGTATTAAATAGAGTTTCATTTATTATATCAGAGTCCATATATTTCTATTCTAATCATATATTTTTCATATGGAAAAAGTTTTCAAGTTTCTGTCCTTTGAGTACAACATCAATATAATATTATATACGTTTGAAGACTACAAAATTTCTTGATTCTTATTTAAGTAAAGGAACTAGTTCAAAGCTTCGCGATATGAGGCGTGCAATCTGGCTCATTGGATGAAGAGTTTATGTATGAAATTCTGTCTTATACTATGGTATTACGCATCATTACGCTATAAGTTTTTTAAATAGGAATTTCTATCGCTTATGTACTTTTATGATACAGTTGCAACTTTGCTAAGTTTCAAATATGTTCGAAGTTATACCTACATCGAAACATACAAACTTTCGTATTTGTAATAATGGTGAATAAAGAATATTCAAGATTTGGTACGGCTAAAAAAATCATGAAAGAATTCGTTTTCAATGAGATAAGGCAGTAAACACAGTCTCCTTTTATTTTGACAATAAATATAAATTATTATTTATTACAATTAATTGCCAATTACGTTTGTAAACAACAAACCCAATGGAATACAGAAAGGATTTCAATTTAATATTAAATGTGCTTGAAATTCGATTTCATAATAAACTATTTGATTAAATTAAATCGTAGTTTCTTGCTTTTGTGGTCAAAGCTTGGTCAAAGTCAACTGTGGTTTAACCGTTCCTACAATTTGCTATCTCAAAGTAGGTAACTAATTGGTGCAAATGCCCTGAAAACGTTAGTGTAGATATAACCTTACTTGAGGATTTATTACGTAGTTCTATTTTACAAAATATTAAGTCGATATAATATAATATCCTGTTAATAATTTATTAATTTTATTATAAACGCGAAAGTTTGTGAGAATGGACCTCTTGTTTGTATATATAATATCATTGAGTATGGATGGATGTTTGTAACTCTTTCACGTAACCACTGAATGGACTTGGATGGAACTTTAACGTAATGTAGATTATTTATCAGAATAACACATGAGGTATATAAATACTTGATTTTGCCCGTGAGTTCATCCTATGGTGAAACCACGCAGTACAACTTGTAATTACCAAACAAATTAAAACCTATGCAAGGAACCTTCTAAGAGACAACATTAAATAAGGATTATAATGATCGCAAATTAGTAATACGATAATTTGCTAAGTGTATAAGGCTAGGAGATAAAATTGTTATGAAGACAACTGTTACGCCTTTTGTAAAAAAAGTGTTACAAATATGGTATCAAATAAAAAGCAGATAATATAATTTACACTTTATAGAATCTATGATTAAAATAAAATAAAAAATACACCCCAATTACATTATATGAGCTCGTATTTAAGTAGCTTCCTCGTTTAATGTTTAAAACGAATCTATTCACGTTCTAACTTTGTTATTTGTGTCGGAAATTGTCCTCAATAGCCAATCGTAAATCTACGAAAGGGATTTTTCCTCCCATTTGAATTTGAACGCTCTCTTAATGACTGAATTCGGTTTGATGATATTTCTCTCAATTTGTGCCTTATTGAATCAGCATTTCTGATACGTTTGAGTTATAAAAGATCTTGTTATAGAAATGATTGGAGCTCGCTGTGCAAGGAAAAATATTAATTTAAATCTATTACATTCACTAACCATCTTTTTATGATTGATATTAAGATTGATATCATAAAATTATTCTTGTGATGATTTTGCATGTTAGATTGACGGTTTTACATAACGTTAAATGAAATGTAGAACTTTAAGTAGATAATTTGTTTTGTAAACAGTGGCATCGTAGTTTCTATATTATAACAGGTGAAAGAAAGAAAGAATGAATTAGGTAGGTAAATTATTAAGAGGTTTGTGTGAGAGCTTCTTATACAATAGGTATGTATATCAAGTACATATTATGTATAATGTATTAATTATTAGTGCTTAGTGTGTTTATCGATAAGAAAATCTCTTATAATTTGCAACTTTGAAACTAAAATAGGAAACGATCTTTTATACTTAAAAATTGATTATGAAAGTCTATCTATAAGTAGACCTTTCTCGCTAATCTTAAACTTCAGAGAGTATAAAGAAAAACCGCGTATCGGAATTTCATAAATATTAAAGATAAACGAACCCATTTATTTCGAATTTCATAATGTAGGACAAAAAATTATAATCCTACATCTGATACTTTAAATTTTTCTTTAACTAATATTCTCTATAACAATTTATTGTAGTTAATATATTTTTTTGATAAGTTAATTTCTTACAATTTAAAGTTACTAAGAGTAAAAAAGTTAAAAGGTTCATAGCGTTTTTCATGTTGAGTCCTATGGCGCTCGTTTAAGTTGCACCATTTAAATTCGCGCCAAAAAGTATAGAAATGTACTTCTATAAAGTAATTCAAAGTTAATCTTGGTTTAATCTCCATGGAAGGCTGTCACGTAGGCAGAGCCGCGAAGCCGAATGTACAATATTAGTCGAGTTAATTGCTGGTCCGGATTATACGGGAATATTTAAGGTTTTTGTATTAAAAAGATATTCTTTGCACGGAATAGTTCTCTTATATCATAGGTATCTTAATACCAATGTAATACATTGCTATTAATATAGATAATTTGTATTGTTTTATGTTTAGCCTTCTTGTCTCAAAGCAAAAAAAAATATTGCCTATTCGAGACATGGAGTAAAAACAATTAATTTACAGATCGATTTGCTTAACATGTAAGTAGGTAATTTATTAAATATAACATTTGAATTTTACCAGACCGATAGTTCTTATTATTATTTTATATTCAGAATCAAACTATAGACCTCACGTTAGTAAACACTAAATAACCACACACACACAGAGCTGGTTTATGCATTATTTTCAAATAAACTGTTTTACATTCACTATTCCATTCATAAGACAATTCAATTTAAACTCCTTTTGTATTCATGAAAAGAACATTATTTTACGCACAAGGAAATTTATGAACACATTTAGAAGAACGCTATATTAAAGGAATAATTCATGAAGTACCGGTCAAATGTGGCTACTTGACCACATTTTTTTACTTTTTCTTAGCTAACTTATTTATATTAAACTTTTATTAACATTTTATGATTTGTTCATGTCATAAATGATTTCATCATTCACTTTTACTAGGTATTTCTTTAAAATATATTGAATCTGACATTATTTACAAATAAACGTAATACAGGTCAAGTTGACACTGATGTGGTATCTTGACCTTGCACACCAGTTTTCATAGGTAGATGCTTAACATTCTTGTTTTAGGCTAAGTTGCTATTACTTTTTAATTCTTCGACTTTTTAAATATTGCAGCCCGAAGCTTTACAATAAACTGTTAGGCTCTGGCTACCTGGTCAAGTTGCCACGGGATTTGTAATGATTTCATACAAAGCATTACATGTCGGATAGGGTTGTCACAAACAAGACACAAATTTTAATGAACTATTTATTTATTAAACTAAATTTAATACATATGTATATGTATATTACTTAATACTTATAGGTATTTATTAATAGGTAAGGAAACATTTATTTTTCATTAGAAATATGCTAAATCGTTGTCATCAAAGAGAGTATAAGTATCTGGATTGTCCGAAATTTGCAGCAAATTTATTGATTTTACTATGCAAAACTCGAAGCAGATAAAAAAAGGAAAAAATGCAGTCACGTTATTTTTTGTGTCAACCCTAGGCGTAGGTCAAGTTGCCACGCAGCGGTCAATGGCAACTTGACCTAACCTGAGGCATCAATGCCCAAGCAAATATTTCGACAGATGAGCCTAAAGTTGGATAGTTCCCACTGTAAAATCAATCTCTAGGGTTTATTACACAACATATCAAAACTGTACTCACCTGAGATGTGCAGTTTAAGCTCTACAAACATAATAATACTGACACCGGCAAAAGATCCTTAGTCACAGTCACACTTCGATACGTTATATTGCGAGAACCAACAGCGTTACCGCTTTAAAATTAAAATATGTTGCCAATTAATATTTTAAAAACCTACCAACATCGATACGTTAGGTCAATTTGCTTTCAATTCTACAAAATTTGATATTTTGTTGTTAAACGGAAGGTGTGGTCAAGTTGCCAAGTAAAGGTCAAGTAGCCACATTTGACGGTACTGTATTAGACAGAAATATGAAGGACTCTTTATTTTTATGGTAATACTGACACAATTTAAAAAG
The DNA here is from genome assembly GCA_029959065.1 of Colias behrii. Taxonomy (NCBI): domain Eukaryota; kingdom Metazoa; phylum Arthropoda; class Insecta; order Lepidoptera; family Pieridae; genus Colias; species Colias behrii. The sequence goes on from JARWMC010000013.1 coordinate 7,438,826, forward strand.
GTAACAATCGATATTATTTGAAGCAAATTGATATAAACAGTGGTTTTAATTAAAAATGACAACGTGGGATTATGTGACGGGATAAGCGTAGTAATTAAATAAAAGCCGTATTATCTTATTGTATCTGGAACTTTAATATTTTTCTAGTAAATTTTGTTACTTTCAGAAGATACTCCGTCAGAAGGGTTATTTTGGAACCAAATTGGGTGACGGCCGTTTTATTTGCATTTATAGTCATTATTTGAGTTTAAAAATATAGTCTTATATTTATATATACATATTTGTAGCGGAGTTTTGTATTCTATCCGAATGAATAAAATATGATACAAAACATGCTATTCTGCTTGCAATTTTGAATGTGTAATATAATCAAAATTCAAAATAAGCGCCAACTTTATCTTGAACTGAGCATATTAATTAAAACAATTATAATAAGTAAACATAAAACTAAAGTTATTTTTCGAATTTTAAAACCGGTTGATGTTTTCCTTAACTGCTTAACACGTTTCAATGACTTTCATTTATTTTAATGAATTCTGATTGTTTAGATATTGAATTTTTATTAGAAACATATCTTTGCTGACACACACATACACAAGCTTCAAACGAATCAATGCCTGCCTGAAAACTGCCAAAGAAATATAGGCTATTGCGTATCTTCCTACAAAATTGTATACATTATCCTTCTTTGCAAGCACAGTCAATAGTCAATACAATACACACTTTTGAACGCTATACGCGCTCATTAAAATTAAATTTGTACGTGCTAAAAACCAACCCTCATATAAATCACTATAAGCGAACTTGTGTACTATGTTGTAATATTAATTATGATGTAAAACTGTTTAAAACATTTACGTTGAAATGGTGAACCACATTTCTTAAAAGCACTTACGTATCGCACAGATTTTCCAGCTCGATTGTATACGGTAAGCTTTGAGGTTAAGTTCTTAATGGTATTCAAGGAAAATGTTTTGCAATGCTTAAATAAAAACAGGAGCTCGTTTTGAATATAGGGAACTTATCAGTTTTCTTGGAATATTATTTTCTTAATATATTGATTTCAAATGCTTTGAAATCAACATTATTTCACTAATAGTATACAACAAAGTCGCTTTCTCTGTCCCTATGTCCCTTTGTATGCTTAAATCTTTATAACTTTCAACGGATTTTGAGAGTGATTCAAGAGGAAGGTTTTAGTAGGTAGGTATATAATTTATTAGGTTTTAGACAAAGCGGGCGAAGCCGCGGGCGGTAAGCTAGTTAAATTATAAAGCTCGGGAACTACTGGACCGGTTGCAAAAAATATTTCACCCTTATAATATATAGGTACTTGTTTCTCGAGCGAATTTTACTAGGACCACGGGCGAAGCAGAGGCTGTCTGCTGGTTATTTAATAATTGTTAGATACATACTATGCAGCTTTTAAGCAAAACGGTTTATAGAAGGAAAGTTTTTAATCTAATATTTATTTGAGGAATTATCGTGGAATGCGATAAAACGCGGAAGTGAATACAACATAATGTAATAACTAATAAGTATGTATAGGTATCTACTAGGGATGTAACGATACATGATTTTGCCGATACGATACCGATACCGATATTTGTAGTAATGTATCGGCGATACCGATACCGATACCGATATCGATGGCTTGGTAGAAAAATAAATAGTGAATTATGCATAAAAAGTTACCAACATTTAACAGAGACAACTGTTAATCGTATTCTTTTAAGTAAAAATGCCAAATCAAAAACAACAAAACCATTTATTTTAGTATTATTATTTTACGAAGTCAGTTAAACTTTAAGTAATACACATACAATCAGTAACTAATAAAAGTTTACTATAATTGGTAGAGTTTTTTCAGAAAACAAAGTGCGCACGCGCGGGCGGCCTCCCGCATCGTTCATTGGGCGCGGATTTTTGAATTATTTGATATCAAAAAAATTGGTTGTTTGTAAAGTAGGTTTACGATCGAGATGTTTACGTGATAATATAATGCAGTGGCAGCGCTCGAGATGAAACGGGAGATCGGTCCGTCTCTCACTCGTTATACCTGCGATCGCGCTCGTGAGGTTTTGGTGTGACACAAGTTTATGAACATGTCACCCGACTAAAACGATTTTAAAAACGTTATCACGTTAAAAATTAAAAAAATTCAAAATTATTTATTTCTTTCCTTTACATAAACAAATTTGTGATTGGAACACTCCTAGTAAGAAAATAAAATGCTTGTGTCAGGAGGTTCCGCTCTTCCTTAACACTATTACAGTATTACAGAAACAGAAATAAAACAATATGAATGAATACAATGCAAAAACATAAAAGAAAAGAAAGAATTTAATAAAAAAATATCGGTATCGGTTGATTTATTATCGGTGATACCGATATATCGGCTTGCCGATATATCGGCCGATATATCGGTATCGGTATCGGTATCGTTACATCCCTAGTATCTACTATATATGTAGGACCGTCCCTTTAAAGCAATGGTTAACGCACAAGCATAGATCCGAGGGGTGCTCGGTTCTATTCCGCGTGAGGACGAAACAAAAAATGTCTCGATCCGTATAAGAAAAACAGACATAATGCATTCACCAACAAGTATTATACCTAACATTTATATGTATACTTCACTATCACTACATAGTATAAAACAAAGTCGCTTTCTCTGTCCCTATGTCCCTATGTATGCTTAAATCTTTAAAACTACGCAATGGATTTTGATGCGGTTTTTTTAATAGATAGAGTGATTCAAGGTATATAATTAATTAGGTATGTTTTAGACAAAGCGGGCGAGGCCGCGGGCGGAAAGCTAGTATGTTATAAAACATTACCTAGTCGTGAGAAGTTCTAATATTTTTATTTTTACTCAATCATGCTTTGGATAATAATATTATGTTGTTACATTTTAAAATTCAACGTTCGTTATAATGTGCCTGTTAGAGAAAAAAAATATTATCTCCAATCTATTCTCCTTTTAAAACTGGATATACATAGGTAAAAAGGTATTTAACAACACATTACTTTGTAAAACTTGTTCTCGTCATAATGAAATATATTTTTTTCTATTAATTCCATCGTGGCATTAACAAGACAGGTCTGTGTCCTCTGACCTTCATGAAATGATCGTCTGGAAACCAAATATATATTTAATTATCACCCATAGGAATGAAATTTAAAAATAAAATATTCATATGATTTTAAACGCACCTTTTTAATACATGATTTGCATTCAAGTTATAGTCTTACGATATTTATGATGCACCGTAATTAATACAGATTTAATTAATTACAATGCATTTGGACCAAACGAACATAGAGCTAGAACTAGAGCAACAGCATCTTGTATTGTAAACGAAAACTCGTATTCAGTGTTGTTCAGTATTAGAACATTGCATAGACTCTTTTCGAACGCACTAAGAACAACGAAAGAATGCTCTACGCCTGTTTACACTAACATAATTTGACATAGTGGGGTTAGAATGAGCATTAGCTCGTTGGATCTAAATGCACCGTAATACATGTTTTATTAAAAAAAATGTTATTTTACTATGAAGAAATATATTTATAAATTCTATTTTTAACGTACCTAACGTTATTATGACAATATAGGTTGCAATAAATTTTATCCTTTTGACATCAGCAAATTATATTATTAGTTTAATGCTCTTAATAAACTCATCATTCGCTCAAAAATTATTGACATATTTACAAATGGAATATTTCAATAATTATTTGCATAGAATACATAATTTTATTATTACCTATATATGTATATGTATTTCACCAAAACGAGCGCATTACAAAATTTGACTTGTGACTTTACATATAGAAATCGAAATAAAATGGCGGTTGCGAGCAACGTTTTTTTTTTCAAATTAATGACGAAAACGTGTTTCCTATTTGACGCCAAATGTCACGTAAAGCTGTGTTCACGTACGAGTACTTTGTCGTCGAATGGATTTAAAATTGAACTTCAATGTTTGAAATTATTTTCAAATGACTTTTGTCCTTTTCGTTTGAGCGGTGAAAAATTAAACGTAATTATAGACGTAGATACCTATTTAATGATAGTAGGTACCTAGGTATTTAATGCATTTAAGTGCATACACTTTTATGAGCAGTAACAGTTAACATTTATCTTAATAATAATATAATAGCCCATGACAGTGCAGTCCTTCTGGATAACGCTCGGATAGTCCACTAGGTTCCTCACTCAGTCGCCCTAGACTCCGGCCGTCTGGCCACTCAGCCGGAGTTTTTTTCAGCACCGCCGCGAGGCGAGATACTTGCCCCCCCATATATCTATATATTTTCAGTTTCACAATATATTGAAATTGTCTCTTAATGTTTTTACGTTTATATATCTTAACTGATGAAATATAGCTAGTTTCATCAGTTAAGATAAATTCGGTGGGTATTTTCTCCATACAAACCATAGTATAAACTATGTATAATGTATATACTAAGTACAAACGGGCTCACCTTTTTTTTCCTATATATTATATAAAAGAAAGTCGTGTTAGTTACACTGTATAAACTCAACAACGGCTGAACTGATTTGGCTGAAAATTGGTAGGGAGGTAGCTTAGAACCAGAGATGGAATCTGTTCTTGACAGTACTTACTTACTTAACTAGCTCTGCGACCCAAACAGAGTCTTGGCTTCCGACACGAGTTCACGCCACTTTTCTCGATCGCGCACAGTTTCTTGCCAATTGACGGCCTCCAGATTGCGTAGATCGGCTTCTGTTGCGTCGTTCTTGACAGTGATAGTTTTAAATTTTGAGAAAGGTCCGTGAACCTATTTCTTTGTAACAATCAATTTATATAAATAAGAATGACCAAAAATTATGAAATTATCCTACAATTGCTATAGTATCTACTATATGTATTACTGGTAATTCTATGGCTAAGTATTGAAAAAAAAAACTGTATGGTGAAAAAGCTAAGCGACAAAAAAACAAAGTAAAAAATCGTTTGAAAATAATAAAAACACGTTATGTTGTTATTAATTTATTATTATAATTAAGTCTTATTTTGATAAGTTTTAAATTTTAATGATATTATATTTACCTATAATAACAACTACATTCGAATCTACAACAACTTGTGTTACACATGCAAAAGCAATTAATTAATTAAAAATTAAAATTATAATAACAACGATAATCTCATCCACAACATAATTACATATTTTCAAACTATTTTTTATTCCGTTTTATTGGCTCTTAACTCCTATGCTATACCTATTATTATTTTTGATTTTCAATCCTTAGCCACAGAATTAGGTAACAATAATACATACCTACAGTTTAATAGCAATTTGAGCCAAAAGAAAAAACTACAAAAAACGGAGTCTTTGTTATGTGTGATTGAACATGATGTTATTATTTTGCTGTTGTTTTTTTTAAAATGTGTTGATGATAATTATCATGTATAACATAAGTGATACAACATTATTACAACATCATAATATTAAGCTGCAACATGACGTTAACCTTACGTTAACTTATAACGAATTTTTTACTTATTTTATTTTGCACCCAGCTCCTATACTATAACGATTTCAGAGTTACCGCTTTAGCTACATTATATTATATTTAATTATCAATCCATTGGTATACATTTTATTCCTGTCGATTCTGGGTCATTTTTTGGACATCTCCCTTCCAATTGAGTAACTATATTATTATAAATTATTTTCTATTTGAAGTTTCAAGTAAATATCGTCTAGTTATAGTTAGAATCCCTCAGGACACAAGAACAGTGTCTCGTTTGCTAGTTACGAACTTACTAAGTCAAAGCGGTGTGTTAATTCAAACAATGTCGACAAGTCCTTTGGCATTTGGAGAATTTGTAGCCAATAATTGAGAAGTGTCGACCGATATAGATGACCAAGCTTCAGAAGATTTGATCAGAGGTTACCGAGAAATATGGAAGCAAACATTCATACATCGATCAATCTTCTCAATAACGTAGGAGTGTAATTGTATGCTGTAGTTTGTGAATAATTTTATATACTTAAATATAAATATATTATGGCCAAATGTGTTCAGCTAATTATTTTTTCAACATTTTTATTAAGGCACAAGGAAGGTTCTTATGGAGAGAAAAAACGTAATAGGGACCAGGGCCTAGCTGCAGCCCTGGCCCCTATTACGTTCTTTCGCAAATAATAAATATTTGGTCGAATCTCAGAAAGATACAGACAGACAGACAGACGGACAACAACGTGATCCTATAAGGGTTCCGTTTTTTCCTTTGGAGGTTCGCAACCCTAATTTTCTTTATGTATACTTACGACAATTTATCTCTTACAAACGTTACGAGCAAATACATTTTTCTGATAATACCACAATGATCAAAATAAATAAAACCTACAGGAAAGTATTATTATCATCATATTCTCTAAAAGTCATATTGTCAGCGTGTAGTCGTTTAGGTAATATAAAGACAAAAAATTGACCTTATCCACACAGATAAGGTCACATACTCTTAGATACCTAGATACAACTAGTATGCAAACATTTTTATATATAAGATTCATGGTCCAGCTCTTCGAATTATATACTCTTGAGAAGACAATATGGTAAGATGCAAACTAGTCTTATATTTACTATAAATTAAGGAAAGAAAATTCCCAATAGTCAGATTTATTTCATCAGATCGTAGTTTCATTTATGAATGAGAACTTTATTGTACACACCAAATTACAGACATTACATAAAATGGAATACACTTATTTTGCACAATGGGCAACTCTATGGCCATTCATTTTTCATTTATCTTTATATGAAAAGCGTATTTTTATTACAAAAAAAATGCCAAACTGGAAATAGCGCTTCGGAATGTACATAATGAAGCTTTTTATTTCGAATTAGTTCTTATTAAAGTTTGACACATAAATCCTTTTCCATATATAAGTATACAAATTATATCATTATTAAAATTTTTAATTTATCCTTAGGTATTATCCAATTTGACAAAAATGTAAATGGTCAAATGTCAAATGGTTTTTATTATGTTATCAATGTGTATATATCTACTATTGTACAGAAAAAGAAATTTATCGCTATAATACTCAGAACCGGGATAATACCTAATACGCCATTAAAAATCTATAATAATGTTTCAGAAATTGCTTATTGTCCTTGCCGCTTTGGCCGCGTGCGCCAACGCCGCCGTTTTTCCGGAAGGAGTAATTGCTTCTTTAATCGGCGCACAGCAGAGGACAGGAGGCGTCCCCCCTCAAGGCGTCCCCCCTCAAAGCGTCCCTCCTCTAGGCACCTTCCAATACTCATATGATACTGACACCGGAATCTCCAGCAGCGCCCAAGGAAAATTGAAAGTTGTTGGCAAGGTACGTAAAACATCGTGCAATTGCACTGAAAATTTAAATTGAGTAGTGCTAAGTGAAAGGCTCTGAATAAAAAAATATTTTTCAAGACACTCTACTTAAATAAAAAAAAGACGGGTTGCACTCCGGGAGTGCCGGCAGAAGTGAAAACTTTTTTAATTATTAACGTTGAGCATGTTTGATATCCATCCGTCTTACGCTTTTTCGATCAGGTCACGTGTCCTGACGCAAGTTTAAGATTTTATACCCAACGCCGCTAAAGAAGTTTTCACTTCAAAACTTTATGCAAATGTTCAATCAATGGCATTATACATTCAATGAGTAAAAAATGATTTAATCTAAACCTAAAACAAATTAATAACGTCAACAAAAGTTTCTGTATTTTATCAAAACATTGGTATTTTCTTACAGGATGAAGTAGCCCTTGAGGTTTCCGGATCCAACTCATACACCTCACCAGAAGGCCAAAAGGTTGTGCTTACGTACATTGCTAACGAAAATGGATACCAACCACAGGTAAACCGTTAAAAATCATTAAGTCCGGCATAATATTATTGTCACAAAAAACAAATGGTTAAACAACTATTTACCATTTGTAAATAGTTGTTTAGCATTTGAGATGAATGGTATCGTCCAACATCCTACAGAAAGACAACGATCCCTTAACAATTTTTTTTGAGCAGTTGGGATTGAACCGTCCTCACATCTAATCTCATCCAAATATATATTATTCTAAATTGTATGACCATGTTGTTAAACATTATTTTTCTTTACAGGGCTCTCATTTACCCGTACCCCCAGAACCTCTTCCAATCCCAGAGCACATCGTCCGTGCCCTGAAATACATAGAGGCGCACCCACCTCCAGTCCAGAAGCCCCAAAACTAAACTTAATTGATGAACTGACTTAGCTTAATATCCACGGTAACAGATAAAACCAGTTTTTACTATAAGAATGGTTGTGCCATCCTATGTGTTATTTTGTTACTGTTAAATGTTTTATTCTGTTGCCGAGGATTTTAGGTTATTAACAAACAATTGTTAACACTGAGCGACACACGGTTATTCTTAGAAGTATATTAATGTTGTACGCAACAATTTTGTTAGCTTTAAAAAGTATATCATTAATATGGGCTCTAAGATGTTGTTTTTAACTCTTGAAGTCTGAAATCTTTTTAAATATAATGTTGGAGATTTATTTGTTTTTGTCTCATTTTTGTACCTTAGTAGGTAGCTAGGTAGGTACCTACCTTAATTGTATGAGAAACAGATGCTAAATTAAACTAGAGTTTAAGCTTGCAACTACAATCAATAAATAAAAACGTTTACCTATATATAGGTTTACAGAATGCAATAAAAATAACTACGTTAAAAACAACTGACTTCAAAAACGGAAAAGTAAAAATAAAAAAGATTTGATATTATTAATTACTACATAATATTATTTGGATGTGCTATTTATTAAATAGGTTTGATGTCGGTGCACGGGCTTAATACTGCTTAGAGCTTTGAAGTCGGTTGTTTTTAACGTAGTTATTTTCATATAATAATTTTTAGTGTATTTTTCAATACGAATCAAACGAGCCCAAACTCGATAAAGTTGAGTCAATATATGACCGAGTTCCTATGGTCACCTCCCAATTCAATCATCAAATCAGCTCTATGTTTGCTTTGGCCTTTAAGAGTATGGGCATAGCCACGGTGGTGGGGCGCTTGCCCTACCCTGGCTCTGACCTGGAAGTCACCTAACCAAATCTAAAAAACTGAATTACCTTTTCACTAACTAGTAAACGTGATATCCGTAAGAAAATTCACATCCGATCCTCGAAAGTCGTCAGTCGACACAAAAAATGCGATCTAAACAAAAAGCTTGCGCACGAGACCCCACGCCTGAGAGTGACTGTGATAGTTTTTTAAATATCTTATTATTAAAAGGGTTGGCGTCTCCATTTTATCTAAACATTAATAATGCCTCGATTTAATAATACAAGAAAGTAAAATTCAACAAAAATACAGCTTAAGATTAAAAATTAAAAATAATTATGTTAATTATGACATTTAATTAGCATTTCATATTAAATAATATATAAAGATGTTACCATGCACCTGTTATATAATGTCATTAAAAATGTGTAGTTGTAAATTTAAATCAATGTAATAAAATCAAAACCATTCGATAATATGTTAATGATTTCAAATAAAAATTATTTGATGGTGGTATTAATGGTGACCTCATTGATTTTAATTGAGGGTATGATTTTTTTAGTTTAAGGAAAATATGTAGGCACTATAAATTTTTTCATCAATATTCTTTAAGCACGTAGCTTTCCATCTTGCATGATATTCACCAGGTAGGTAATTCGTAGAGTTAAGCATATATTTTTATGAGTAAAATCATTATATAACGGGAGGGGGCAACATCCCCCCCCAATCCTTCCTAAGCTTCCTTTAAGATTTACAAAATAAATAAAGCATTTTTTCTAATTTTGTACTACATATATCTAGTATCCTATACATCAACTTTTCTTTTTTTTTAAAGTGGGTAAATCTTCCAAAGATACCCACGCCCCCCTGGGAAGGAACCGTGGGTTATGTCGGATTCTTACCGACTAAAACCCCACTGTGTTCCGTCGAGCCGCTTTAATGATGGGTCCGCGGGTATTGGTTGGAATTCTTCCGCGACAATCCTATACATCACCTAACGCAAATTGAAAAATTGGTATTCAGAAACTTAGGATTTATTTTTATATCAAAATTTCAATGTGTCAAAGTGCACCTGTTATATGTCATCGTTGAAGGTTATATTGCAAATGATTTATTGATATAAATTCAAGTTTATAATAAATCGGAAAATCGAAAAATAGGAAATACAACATAGTTAATGACGTGTCATTCAAAGTTACCAAAAATTTGATATGATGCACGAATTTGTATTGTTTGTTTTAATTCGTCTTCTAGACGTAATTTTATTTTACTTCTTTAAGAACTAGGTATATAAATGTGATAAATAGTACGATCAAGTTTCCTTCTTCGAAAAAAGGACAAAATGCTAAGATACCACAGATTGCTATATCGTTACTACGTACATAATATGTATTACCATTATATGCTCGCACTTTCCCATTCGGCTTATACCTACATTTTACGAACGTATAATACTTAAAATTCTAAAATTATAATTAAGACAACAACAGATTGCAAAATGTAATGAAAATTTTCAATGATAACTGCGAACAATTATCATACTGTTAGACGTAACCTTTAATTGTTAACATTTAATACATCTGAACATCACATTACTGAACTATACACTAGGAGCTGCTAACTAAGCAATTATACCCAAGTACGGCTTTTGATACAATCCTATTTGAACTTGATAGTACAACTACAATCTCATTATACATTTGCTCATGAGAAGCATAATCTTTACATTAAAGGCTTCATTCTACAATTCATAACACAACTGACTTCACAAAAACAAAATTACCAATTATCATACACTAAGACATACTAAGAGGAGCTATCAAGTTTGCAAGTCTCACAAAAAATTGGGTCAACATATCGTAAATTAGGTAACACTAACAAAAAACCTAAAAGTAGTACTGTATACAACGAGACATTTGATTGATGGGTAGTTATTACGTGCTGTAGCGTATACTTAACGAATTGAACTGGCGCCAGTACTGGCCAATTACAACACTAGTTTAATATGAACTAGTTACTAGACCTATTGTCGCTAATATTGTAAATGGATGTTGCAAAACTTATGCATGTAAACGGGATAGACAAATGTGACGATTATCGAGTAGGTTAGAATAGTACATACTGAAAATGAGAAAAATTTGAAAATTATTAGGATTATTTTCTAAAGGGGAATTTTATTTTATGATATTATGCGATATTTATGCCAATTCAGTAAGTATATTGATTGTTTGTATACCTTTAGACCAGTGCCGATTCCTTCAAAAATGACAAAAAACTAAAAAAATCGCAGTAGGATGAAACCCATTAGAAATGGAGGGGAAAGTGATAAAAATGAAAGGAAAAATAAGTTACGGTCGATCCGAGTTCGGGAAGTGTGAGCAATTTTGTGAGCTTTTAAGGGTAAAAATAGTTAATCTCGATTTCCGACAAAACTACAAGTCCTATGGAAAAACTTAAATGGCAAAATTGTAGGTAATAAAAAGATCTAATACAACTGTATAGTATTCACAATTTTTTCACATAACCTCAAGATTTAGGTGAAAAAGTTCTTGTTTTTTTTTAATCTAATTTTTTTACGTCAAAATACCTAAATGTAATTCTCCATGTAATTTTAAAACTTTGCTTTTTCACTTAAACAATGTCCACCTTGCAGCTTTTCTTCAATCTGCTACAGCTTGCATCGTGACGCGGCCGTTCATTTTATTCTTTGTTCATCTTGTCATTTCATTATTTACCATTAAATTGTAAGGCTTTATCTAAATGACATAAATTATGCCCGAAGGCGATGTAAAACTTTAATATACTTTTTTTATTTGGCAACAGGCTTACATGTTATTATTATAACCTTTAAAATGGCGTTTTTATAGAATTGAACGATTGGTGAGTTTTCGAAACAGGTTTAATGTAAAATTTTTTGTATTAGAAGAGCCATTTAAATTTATTGGTATGTATCCACTAAAAATGAAAACGTAAAATCTACATTAATGCGCTTTTTTGAACAATTATTATTTCAATTCATACCCTATTTTGAAATACAAAAGTACATATATTTAACCTTTTTTTTATTGATATAAGGAAATATATCACTAAAGCCTACTTTTCCAAAACACAAGGCTTAAAAATTATAAATTAATGAATTATTCGATTGAAGCTTTATAGCTTACTAGCTTTCCACCCGCAGCTTCGCCCGCGCAGTCAAAGAAAAACCCTCATAGTTCCCGTTCCCGTGAGATTTCCGGGATAAAACCTATCCTATTTCCCGGGATAAAAAGTAGCCTATGTCCTTTCTCGGATATCAAAATATCTCTATACCAAATTTCATGCAAATTGGTTCAGTAGTTAAGGCGTGATTGAGTAACAGACAGACAGACAGAGTTACTTTCGCATTTATAATATTAGTATGGATTAGCTCTAAAATAGATCATAATAATAATATTATGATCTTTTGTATCGTATATTAGTCAGTAAAAGAAACACTAAAGATATTAGCATAAGCGTTTGATACAATGGCATACAGTGCCGTCTTTAAGGCAGGGCCCGCAGGGCCCTGGCCCGAGGCCCCGAGGTAGGCAGGGGCCCCACAATTCTGAAAATTTTCGATATACAACAACAAATTTTATAACATAATAAGAAAAATATCAAATCACACACTTGGTAAAATAGAAATTATAATATTTATTGAACTCTCATATGTGGGGTGTTAAGAGACGGAGTTACGATTTAGCCTATTGCGTTATTGTAAACTGAAAAATGATAAAGTTAAAATTTAAGGATTTTCCATCCCTTACATAGGCCCCAGCCAGTACCTTGGCCCATAGCCTCGTTGATCCTAAAGACGGCACTGATGGCATATCTATTAGATTACCTTATTATGGTAATAATATATTTGATTCATAGTACTGTAAGTTCTTGTATTAATTAAAATGTGCAAGTAATAGTTGATTACAAATATAATTGAGAATAAAAACATTGAACGATTTATAAGAGAGTGTGATGGAATTTGTAGTAATGAATAATTGCAATTTTTATACAAATAACATGCTACGTCTAACATCACATTTAAAATGAAACTCGTATACTCTAGCATGCGCATAATGCACTTTTGAAACAGAGGTCACAAGCGAATTAATACATTTTTTACGATTCCACATATACATAAAGTTACTAGGTATAGTATAATGAGTCGGGATTTGACCTTGAATCAACAAATAGTCAGGGCTTCGATAATCTACTCGCTCTGCATAAATTTAGCAAATAGCTCATACTTAGGTAATAATACTGTATCGGTTTTTGGTCATAGACTATGTTATTTTGTAGATGTGACTTTTATATTATTGGTTTGTCATGAAAAGACATGACATGACATGAGACGATACTTAGTTACTTTTGACTAGCTTTCCGCACCAGTTTTCACCGGTATGTACAAATGAGAGTTTCCCATAGGAATGAGATGTTTCACCACGATAAATTGTGTGCCAATATCAATTATTGTTCTCAAAACAAATGTTGTTATTGATTATTAATTATGTTTTAAATTGATTGTATTTATGATGATACTAAAATTTTATAATTTAGATTATAATATATACATCGACTTATTCCTTTAAAATAAGGATTTTCTTCCTTTTTGTTGATTTTCTGTAAAATATTGTAAATAAAAAAAAATCCCTTCAAGGAGTCATCGGATGTCATAATAAAAATATACAAAATATATTTTATAAACCGATGTGCATATATGTATTTTGACCTCTTAATCATTTTTATATAAACATTTATATCGGTTTATTGTCACATTCAAATAAATATTAAAATACAAATATTATAAATGCAAAAAAAAAGCAATTTACTCTTAAAGAAAGGGTTGTGCAGGAAATTTTTAACTTTTTTTAGAAATGTTTAATTCCTGGCATGTTTTTATAAAAAGTTATTCATTAACATAATATTGTTGATAAAGATAGATGATCAAAATATAACATCAATTATTAATATTGCAGTATCTATCAAATAACTAATCTATGACCAGACGCTACAAGTTCGCATAAAACAAGACGATAATGAATTCGTATCTCGATACTGGACAATACCTATATAAAGACTTTGATGAAATTCTATCGTCACATTGTCATTAACGGGCTCTGATAACCAACAAAATGGTAAGAGCTCTCATTTATATTTTTAAATAAATATTTTTACATAAATAAACATTTTTCGATACTTTTCCATTAGAAAAGTAACAAAGTGAAATTGTGTTGACCATCAGCTAACGTAGTTCCTGTGGACCTTTGTGGAAATAATTTTTAAACATGCATTTTTTAAGTTTTACTTAACAATTTTTACCTTTTCTTTATTAATAATTTATTTACTTTAAAATTTTCCATTAGCTTATTATTTGCTCCAACTGTAACATTGTTGATGAATATTCGACTCCTATTATTATCCATCTATACCTTATATATCTTTCTTTTATTAACCGACTTCAAAAAAAAGGAGGAGGTTATCAATTCGGCCGGTATGTTTTTTTTTGTTTTTTTTTTATGTATGTACACCGATTACTCCGTGGTTTCTGAACCGATTTACGTGATTCTTTTTTTGTTCGATGCGGGATGGTGTCGAATTGGTCCCATAAAAATTTTATTCGGATAGGCCCAGTAGTTTTTATTTTATTAGCATTTTTGTCTGTATTTGTAAATGTTGCAAGTGCAAGTTTGAAGTCGGTTGTTTTTAACGCAGTTATTGACTTGTTTCTCTTCCGTGTGTGCAATAAGGTATGAAATAAATTAACATCCTACCAATATAGTCACTAACAATACTCATAGGATGATGATGATGATGATGACAATTCAATAGATAACAACTATCTCTTCCAGAAATTCATCATCGTTCTCGCCGTTTTCGTCGCCTGGGCCAGCGCTGACGTGTCCCACGTCGCCTCCTCCGACTACATTGTGCCCATCGTCAGGTCCAGCAACGAACAGAAGCCTGATGGCGGCTTCAACTACGCCTTCGAAACTGGCAACGGTATCATCACCCAAGCCGATGGTGTTGTCAAGAACCCCAACACCGTGAGTTTTAGTTTATTTTACATATGTTTTCTACTGTACGTGTATAATATCGATTGATTTTAAACTTTTTTATTTAATTTGTTTTTACCACTTTTATTTATATTTTTTTTGTTATAGGTGATTATTATTATAGTTAGGTACGTAGTAAAATTAAATTCCCACGAAAATTAGATTTTTGTGAGGGAATAAGCCAATGTCAATGTTGTCTTCTATCTCCGGACCCAAAGAAAATTCCATAAAATCGATCCGTTGCGACATTAAAGAAAGACAAACTAAATACACTATCGAGTTTACAATATTTATTAAGATTATTAGTAACGACAGTGATTTTAATAGTTATAATTCATTTGCTCTGTAGACATCTTCGTGACAATCAACATTTTAGATTTATCATTTATCTTACTGACGATCTATTACTTGTTTTAGATATTCTTTATAAAAAATGGTTGCGTCATTTAATAATAATTCCGTAAAATATTAGTTTTATATGTACAAATCACGTCACTCTTTATACAGGGTGTCCCAAAAAGTAGTGATGAACGCAAGTTGGGAGGTAGAGGACCTAGAGGGCTATCCGAATCACCCCCATGTATGTTATGCGATTTTTCGTATTTTCGGAGTTATGACGTTTTTTCAATTTTTCTGCTATCGCCGAGTACGATGATATTTTCACTCATGGTGACGTCAATTATTGCGGAATATGCTTGATTTTTTTTTGTGCTAAGCTGAAAGATAGGCCAATTCAGTATGGTAACATTTACTACAGTTAGAACTTTGAATGGAATAAAAAAAGAATTAAATGCCAAGAAAGATAAAATTACCGAGTATGTTCACCACTTCAAGGGCCCGTAAAGAAATAAAATCACATAAAAAAAGTTTTCCATTTGGCTTTTAAAAACTTGCTCTATCTATCAGGTAGCTACCCTGAAAATTTCATTTTATTATTCAGAAGGCTTCAATAGAAAAATTTAAATCTAAATGAGGCAAGTGAAAAAATTGAATTTACATGATGATTAATAAAAACAAATTAAAACAAGGTGTTTAATTACCAGAAATTTTTAAAATGACCCCGCTGTTGTTCAGTGCAAGTGCGACATCACCGTAAAAAGTTGTCTTTTAAATGTCTGAATGCCCTTTTATCATTTTTAATGGTTTCTTCTGCTACTATGAATTTCGGGGTTATTTCGTCCAAATTATGGCAGTATCTCGTCTTTGTAGTATCGCCACGGAAAAAAATTAATAGGGTTTATGTCCGGGGACCGTGGAGGCCAGGCTAAAGGGCAAAGATACCCTGAAAGATAGATTGGTCGTTGCAGCCTGCGCATGCGCCGGTGACGCCTGCCACGGTCCACGGTCCCTCGACCTAAACCCCATTGAATTGTTTCAATGGGGATACTAAAAAGACCTCGGCTACTTGAAAGAATGCCACAATTTGGACGAAATAACCCCGAAATTCATAGTAGCAGAAGAAACCATTAAAAATGAAAAAAGGGCATTCAGACATTTAAAAGACAACTTTTTAAGGTGATGTCGCACTTGCATTGAGCCACAGCTGGGTTATTTTAAAAATTTCTGGTAATTAAACACCTATTTAATAGTTTTAATGATCATCATGTTAATAAAATATTTGCACTTACCACATTAGATTTCAATTTTTCGATTGAAACCTTCTGAATAATAAAATGAAATTTTTAGGGTAGCTACCCAATAGATAGAGCAAGTTTTTAAAAGCTAAATGGAAAACTTTTTTCATGTGATTTTATTTTTTTATGGGCCCTTGAAGTTTTGAACATACTGGATAATTTTATCTTTCTTGACATTTAACTCTTTTTTTTATTCCATTTGAAGATTTAACGATAATAAATGTTACCATACTGAATTGATCTATCTTTCAGCTTAGCACACAAAAAAAATTAAGCATCTAGCGCAATAATTCACGTCACCATGAGTGAAAATATCATCGTACTCGGCGATAGCAGAAAAATTGAAAAAAAACGTCATAACTCCGAAAATACGAAAAATCGCATAACATACATGGGGGTGATTCGGATAGCCCTCTAGGTCCTCTACCTCCCAACTTGCGTTCATCACTACTTTTTGGGACACCCTGTATATATTTTTGTGTTCTGGGAATCGGATGACATAATAATTCAGTGATATAAATAGAATCTCCAAAAGATTAAATGTTCCAATCATTAAGTAAATTTCAATGAAAAGTTAGGAAAGTTGTCTAATTATATTTGAAAGTCCAACATAATTTATAATTCTAGCTACAAACGAAGAGTTTGGTTAAGACGAAGTACATAAAATGTAGTATATGTATCATTTTGTTATTAGTTACCTGATGATAATATGTCAAGGGCGGGGTGAAGATTTAAATGTTATTTTATATTAAATTTATATATGTATGGAGCATGATAAATGTGTCCTCGTTTTTGTTTATACATAAATTCCTTTTAATCACGTTAGGCTGTGTTTTGTTAATGATACTATAATAGGTTAAAATGTATACATTCAAATAGGGAAAAGTTTATGAGAACATACTAAACATTTATTTAATTTCTTAAGTTATGATTATAAATAATTCATAGGCCTAAAAGCCTGACGTCTCTCTCTATTTTGAAGTATAAATAATTGTTAGTTGAAAAATAATATTTGATTAAAATTATTGATAGGTATGTGAAATACTACCATGTTAATTGATCAAAGCGATAGTAATTAATTACATTAAAAGCAAAATTATGACGTTATAACTTAAGAAAGCAAATCTCATCGACTCTGATAGATTCTATTTTACACTCTAACGGTGAATTTACAACAAACGAACGAACAAGAGCATTCTTTCGTAATCTTTTAGTGTATACGAAAACTCGTATTCAGTGTTGTTCAGTATTAGAAAATTGCCTAGAATCTTTTCGAACGCAATAAGAACAACGAAAGAATGCTCTACGCCTGTTTACAATAAAAGAATTTGACATAGTGGGGGTGACATGAGCATACGCTCGTTTGATGTTAGGCGATCCTCACACTGCCCCGCATCACGATGCATGTTGCATGTCGAAGCACCTACGCGCGTTCCTGCGGGAGTGCAGATCTGCATCATCGTGCGGGATTTTTGCGCACTCACGCGCGTAGGTGCGTTTGTAGATTCACCTTAGTGATAATCGCCTGTTACCATTTGATAATCGACATTAGACACTTTATTTTTTTTATCAATATTTTTCATCAAGATTTCGTCTCCTTTCTCAGAAGGACTAACCTAGTACTAAAATTAGAAAGTAAATTAGATTTTTATACTAAATCGTGTTTTTGTGTGCAGGAGGACGCCACTCTCCAAGTCACGGGAAGCGTGAAGTACGTCGCCCCTGACGGTACCCCCGTGGAACTCTCATACGTCGCCGACCAAGACGGTTACAAACCTGTCGTAAGTATTCATTAAATATTGTTTCATAAACGAACTTGATGGTTACAGTTTCATAGTTGTTAGAAGTTAATTTTGGTATATTATTTGTTATACATAACTTTCAGATTAGTATAGAGATAGTGTATCTATTTTGCAGATATCTTTCGAACCTAACGACATTCTTAAAAGTCAACATTTATTTTTAAAATATAATTAAACTAATTTTAATAATAATCTTAATATATATAAATCTCGTGTCACAATGTTTGTCCTCAATGGACTCCTAAACCACTTTACCGATTATAATAAAATTCGCACACCATGTGCAGTTCGATCCAACTTGAGAGATAGGATAGTTTAAACATGTAGGCACCACGGGCGAAGCCGGGGCGTACCGCTAGTATATATATATAAATCTCGTGTCACAATGTTTGTCCTCAATGGACTCCTAAACCACTTAACCGATTATAATAAAATTCGCACACCATGTGCAGTTCGATCCAACTTGAGAGATAGGATAGTTTAAACATGTAGCTACCGCGGGCGAAGCTGGGGCGGACCACTAGTGTGTTTATAAGTT
The DNA here is from genome assembly GCA_029959065.1 of Colias behrii. NCBI lineage: Eukaryota > Metazoa > Arthropoda > Insecta > Lepidoptera > Pieridae > Colias > Colias behrii. The sequence continues at coordinate 7,457,939 of JARWMC010000013.1, forward strand.
TTACATTGTAATCAAACATTACGCAAGATGTTCTCACAGTATACATTGTATATAACCAATTTATTTCTTTCTTCCAGGGAAGCCACGTTCCCCAGGTCCCTGAGCTGATCCTCCGTGCCCAGCAATACATCGCCAGCCACCCACCCCAAGTCAAGAAATTGTAAGACCACAGCTGACCCACACATCGGAAACCTGAAGAAATAAAGCAGTTCTAACACCTTTTTACTCCTGTACAAATTAGGATGAAGTTTTAATAAAGTCTGAATAACTTTATCTGATGGTTTTATTTTTCAATCATTCCTAGTAAATAGTTATTTAAAGTCTAAAAATAACTCATTTTTTGACATTGTAAGAATTTATTTCTCATTTAATATATTTGAAAACGAGAGTTAAACAATACAATTTATAATAATGACAGGTTATTCGAAACAAAAACTTCATTTTATATTTACCTTTTTATTCTTAACCGGACATTATATTACTACATACTTGACAACAGCTATCATCAAGGTTAATATAATTTATTAGGCATTTCATTATATTTTCCTAATGATATATATATTGCTACTAAAATTAAGTTTTTATCAAATGTCTAGACGTTATAAATGTTAAGTAAATTATGTGCTAAATACCTGATTTCGTTAAATGTCATATTTGTGAGTGCAAATTGGTGGTAGATATGACATTTGACCTATAGTCTTATGAAATAATATTATAACGTTTAGGCTTTATTCTTTCACTAGGCAAAATATGTGTGTTACACACTTGTTACACACGTTGTACCTAATTTGTTTATGTAATATTGGAGTAGGTGCTAAACAACAGAGATTGGTTTAAAAATGTTTTCACACGATTTGCTTTTTACAATGTGAAAACAAGGTGATAACAGAAGACAATTGGTAGATGTATAATTTAATTGGATATACTTAGTACACGTGAAGCCAGCTACTAAAGTTTATAATCATTAAGACCTGATATATCATTATCTAGAACAGCCCTTCCCAACCTTTCCTAAAGGCGGACCCCTAGCGCCAAATAGCGCGAACAATTACAGGCCATATCAATGCTTACATACACTATAATATAAAAAAGGATGAAAAGAAAGTAATTGTATATACTTACAACAAATATCAGGAGACATTACACAAATTCAAGGCGTGTACGAAATTTTGGGAATTAATAAATTAATGAATGACATAAAGGTCAACACGACTGTAGTAATAATGTCTCCATATCCCAAAAAGGAGATCCGTTTGTCCACCTCAGACAGGCTCTTCTTTCGTAATATTTCTAAAGAAATTATTTTGCTAACACTTTTTTGTACGAGTACTCGTATATTACGTAATTTGCACGTGTGCGTGTTAGCTCACAAAGAGCTAACCTTTGAGGCTTCAAAACTGACGTAAAACTGCCTTTGATTCGATTTTGATAATGAATAACTGTAAAGATATCGTAATGCATGGCCATGACCGTCAAATACTGACACACTTAAAATAAGCTCGTCATGTACGAATGTACGAAATACAACTTCCGTACCGTAGTTTCTGAGTTAATTTACTTATATTTTTATCTAAACGATTTTTCTTCTATCTTTCATTAAATAAGGTTTCCATTGTTAAAGATAGGGAAACCTTTTTCCTGTTTTTGCGTAAGTAATAGGTACATGAACGTAGTTGGTTCTTTTCGTATACTTTATAGACTTTGATACTTTCATAAGGAAGACTTTTTTGATGTCGATAAGGAAACAATTATTTTATTGTTGTTTTTATTTTTTGGTAGGTAGTTAACTAAGCATTTCTTAAATAATGATTTTTAATGATTGTATCAATTGCATTATGTTATTGTATGTTTTTATTAACATGTGGAATACTCAAGTAATTTCGAATAAAATATTACTGTTATACCTATTAAAAAAATACATTTCTTTATAATAAAAAGTTCTATGATACCAGCAGTGTAGCTATTTACTATAACTTGTAGCATAAAAATATACTGTTTTAGACTGTTTTGTTTAACATTACTGCTATGGTGAAATTAATATGATCTTCAAGTAAATACTCTATAGGTACCTTGTTTATGTAGAGTTCCTGAAAAATCGCCAGCGTTAAAGAGTGGTTGATGATGATGACCAATTAACATCAGATGGCCTTGCATGCATCTTCATATGCATTAAAAAATGAAACTTGATTTGCAAAGATTTTTATAATTAATATCATGACCTCATAACCAGATCGACACATTGACCTAATATGAAACTTGCATTTATCAAGACATCAATTTATTCATTATTCATATACCTATTCATTTCATTTCTTTTAAACTCAAACTCAAACTCAAACATTCATTTATTCAATTAGACTACTATTTAGTAGCACTTTCGAATCGTCATTACATAGTATTTTAACATTTACCACCGATTCGGAAAGCAGTATCTATGGAGAAGAATCGGCAAGAAACTCCATAGTTGCTCTTTTAAATAATGTCAATAAATTTACATAATATGTAACTTATATCTACCTAACTACATAATATGCCAAAGAACTGTCCTGTGGTTTTTACGCGACAACCCTCCATGGGTCTTTATCGTCCATATATTCCTGAATACTGTAGTACGCTCTCTGAACTAGTACATTTTTTATGTAAGTTTTAAATTTAGTACTACTAAACTCTTTAATATTATGAGGAATTCTATTGTATAAGCGTATACCTTGACCCATAAATGAATTTTTAACTTTAGCTAATCGGAAAAATGGCATTTCAATTCTATTCTTGTTCCTTGTGCCATAATCGTGTCTATCTCCTACTCTTGTGTGTAAGTCAGAGCTTTTGTGTACATGCAAAATATTATTAAATATATACTGTGATGGTACAGTAAGGATACCAGTATTCTTAAAATGATCTCTTAGTGAGTCCCGAGCACGTAAATTATATATAGAGCGAATGGCTCTTTTCTGTAAGATGTTCCACTCCGTCTGCATTCAAATGGGCATTTGTATCAACATTTTAATACAATAACCGCATGTTGTCTAAACGTGATCTTTATATATCAGAGAATAAATGTCACGTTCATATGATTACATTCCACGTGGTCAGGATACAAACTTTAGTCAGTTTTAAACCGTTTTACTTGTGTTTATTCTAAGGAAGAGTATTTTCCTAAATCTAAGCATCAAATATAACAGTAAAGTTATTTTAACACGATTTAGCTTCACCTGTATGTTTGTTACCGGATTCTATTTTTGCCCACTTTTAACGGACGGATTTATTTTAAACTTTGTACGCTTGTCAAGGGCCGTTGACAATATTTCAATATCATCTTATTAGAGCATGCTTAGCACTTTTTTTTTAACTATACTTATTATTTACTTTAAGGTGAACTAATAATATAACGTGTTGTAAAGCTCCCATTTTTTTGTAGTACATGAGTAGATAATTATTTTTATAAATAGAAGTTGTGTTTTTCTTAAATTATATTAATTTGATTTTGTATTTTTTGGCAAAGGCGGACATTTGCGAAACGCTCAAGCTTAGGCCAGCTAAAACAAGATTTTTTATATAATTTTAAAGTATTCCAATAAATTGCTAAATATGTCCAGTAGCCAGTTTTTAATAAAATTATGCTAATTTAACGTAGTTTGACGTTATTTTTTTACTTGGAAAAATAAGCAACTGACCTATCACGCTTTCAGGTACACGGATATCATGTGCCTGATCAAATACATTTATTTAATGTCCTTGTAAAAGACTAATCTATATTAAAACAAAAGGAATTGTCAAAATATACGTGTGCTAATTGCAAAACTCGAGAACGGCTCCAATGATTCGGCTAAATTTATTTTTGCTAAGGCACTAGCTAAGAAGGTTCTTATGGAGAAATCACGAAAAAGAGGTAATACAGCAAAACAAAGCAAGTCGGGTAGCTAATTAAAAATAAAAACATGAAATATATTTCAGTAATTAAGATTAAAAAAAATTATCATTATTAACACGTCTAAATTAATGTTCATTTTTTTAATGACAATGTTAAAAATGCTCTTAAAAATGAATTTGTCAATCATTAATATTTTAAAATGAGAATATCAAATAAGGGTCATTGAATTTTTACAATTAATATAAATATATTTAAAGTAGTAGTAGTAAGTAATTTTTTTAACTTATTTTTGCTTTTTTGATATAAAATATGAAATCGTGACCTACCGTATATCAAGCGGCTTGCCACTTGTGAGTTGTGACCCAGCTAGACCTAGGAACCTATTTAAGCCGTCTGAAACATTTGTCTACTTCTTTATATTATGTTTATAACATATTTTAAATAAGAACATTTAATTTTAAAGTACATTATATTATAATCGCATTTTTTGGATTTTAAAACGACTGTCATTTGTGCTCACCGACGGTTTTTTATATTATTATTATTGCCTTAATAATAGCGACTGCTACAGTCGCTATCGTAGACGGAGGCAAAATGACCGAATATTAATTCCTTTACCTACCTTTTCGATTTTAATTCTATTCGTCCTTGCTTCTCTAACCTAGAGTCATAAATATTATTAAAAACTTGTTAGAACATGAGAACTAGAAAAACTTGTTGTGCTTCAATCTTTTTTTAATTTTTATAATACTTTTAAATTTTCATAATATATTGGAAGTTGGATACTGTCAAACTGGTTTGTAATAATTGTTGTAGGGCCTCATGAAGCTTCCGAAGAAGCTCATTTCTTATTTTATTGGCTTACGAACAATAATTGGACTTTAACAATAAAGGAAATGTGGCTTTATATAAACAAGCCAAAAGTAGAACGTATTATTATAAAAATAATATTACTTAACTGTCAAAATTAAGAGCATTTTTAAAAGATCTTAAAAATCAAAATTATTACCATACTAGGTTCATGGTTTTATTTCTGAATAGTATTTTTATGTGTTGAACCTTGCCATTTTTTATTCGTTATATATCCTGCAAGAAATTGCATCGTAAATCATACTAAACTGTTTTCCTCCTTCGTATTTCAATCAACTAGTAACGTATAATATTATAGATGATAATTTGTATATTTTTTAAGAAAACATAAAAAATAAAGTATTTTATTGTATGTTGGTCACTGTTACATTGCAAAAATTCGTGAACAAACATTTCACATTTATATTTTTCCTATAGATATAGAAGACAAAATAGGCTTTACATCGTGGTTTCACGCAAGAAAAAGGCTGAATCTAACACGATATTTTTCTTTCATTATTTTAGGTTAGGTATATAACCAATTCGTTGATAAAGATGGGTCGTATTTTCCCCGTATTAAGTAACACATCTGCCTGTTGACCTTCACATAAAAAATCACAACTTCAGTTAACATACTATAAAAATGTCGAAAACTCAAATCGACAGGTTATTAATTTCATATTTTTATCGACGGAATATAAACTTGTATTATATCGAAGTATATACTTTAAACTTACTTGATTTTTTATCATGTTTATTAACACTATTCTAGGTATTGCAAGTGGGTGTTGAGTCCCAATACTTATGCATTATTTAGCATAATTAAATCATATGGAGAAAATGCTAAAGGTAAAGCCTATATTTTACAAATATTGATAAAAAAAACTAGATTACTGAGTGAAAAGAAATCTGAAAGAAAATTTAAGATTTCCCGTGGTTTAAATACCTGAACGGGATTGTATCATTTCTTGGATGACGTAAATTTAATCTTCAGTTGTACATTGAAATTTGCAACGGATGCAATTTCATCGTCATATTAAATCAACCAAGATGATATTGAAGCATAATAATAAGGATATAATACGTACCCATCTATAATATTTTCTACATTCCAATTAACGATCATATTCAGTCTCAAATTATGTAACCAATTTTGCTAATCCCGCAAAGTTGCCAAAACACCGTTTGTTCCTAAAAAAATATAGAGCAATGTTTCGAGTTTATTTCTATAATTTGTTACAATGCTTTACTTGTAAATAATTCCGCCTCTTTCGTAGAATAATTATATTTTTGCATCTGAAAGACACTGCGTTTGATCACCGAAATCTATAATAAAACGTCGGTCTCGTAAATTGTACTTGTAATTTCAATAAAAATAAACAAATATCACAATAATTGCTTACCTATATAATAGACATTTTCCGAAGAAGACAGCTTGATTATGCTTAAAGTTTGTATGTACATAGAAAAATATAAAAAAAAACCGCTTACTTAGTAAACCAATTTTAAAAAATATTTCATCAGTAGAAGGCCTCCTGAATTTTGCACCCCCTCATAAGCGAAGCGTTGAGGTGGGAACTACTGTCACTTCGCGCAAAACATCTGATTTTTCAAACTTAAAATGTCTTTATGTATCATACATTGCACTTGTAAGATAATACATACACACACATATTAAGAAAAAACACTATTTTTAACGTTCATGATATTTTTGATGTCATTTTTGTTATTTAAACTAGTTAAAAAACAGTTTAAAAAAGTTCTGTCTTGGACGTCCGTGTGTCTGTATGTGCGGATCCTTTTTCTTGTTAACACGATAGCGACCGAAATACTTTACTAATCGAGTCTTTTTTTTTCTCTTACGCTTGAGTATGCTCAGGAATAGAACCCTTTCATTTTTCAGGGTCTGATTCGATGTTGTTTAATTGTTATTAAATAAACAAAAATAATAATTAATAAATATTTATTAAAAAAAATTATGAGGCGTGCACTTTTGGATTTTCCAAATTATTTGTTTTTATACTCAGTTAAACGTGCGGAGCTATAGCGAAGAGATAGTTTCCTACGAAATAAATTGACGCACTTACTACTGTTATTAACAGATTAATAAATAAATAATGAAAGAAAATATCTGCCATCCATAAATTAATAAGTGGCAATTAGTTCTGCACATTATTATTAGGAACACGAATGATTATCGGAATTTCATTAGTGGACATCTGCTGTTTGACTGCAGATTAATAAACGCCTTTTTGTTTATTTATTTCTTGCTTGCTTTTTCAGTAGATCTTAAGGGTTTGATATGTTGTTGACATAGTTATTTTTAAATCGCAATAGTAATAATATGTCTATAATCCATCTATTATATATAATTCAAACGGTTCTGTGTCAAAAGTGATGAGCAATTGTTTCTACTATGTGTATCTCGATAAGAAAGGATTCCTTTTTACAGATTATTTTCTAAGATACCTACTATATTAAAGTAAGTAAAATTTACATAAACTTATGAAGTACGCCGTAATACATATATAGACGACCCCTATGCTATGAAACGAATTTTTATGCGAATTAAAATGTAAATTTCATTTAAATATATCCTGCGATAACCTGTGTATTCTTAGAATTCTCCGAGAAGGGTTTGAAATAGGAGAGAAAAAGTGAACAACTTCCTTTTACCGGCTTACCTATACCGGCTATTTTTAATGATGATAAACAAACAAAAAAAAAAATGCATGAAGTATTTCTACAAATAAACAAAAATCGATCGATTACATACCACTTAACTCATCGAGTGTTTGAACTTAAGTTTTCCAGCAAAAAAAAACGTGTATTTAAGTTGCGAATACTTTACAGATGATGAAATAGTCGACTCTTCTTTTCTATAATTTTACATCATTGATGTTAACGTAGTTTAAGAATTTATTATTTTAATTCAATTAATTTAAAAATCCCTGTTTCCTATATCTTTGAAATCATTATAAACGGATAAGACTAAAGAAAATAATGATCAAACGACATTTGACGAAAGAGATTGTTTTATTTTAAAGCATAATGCATAAATTACGTTATAGAAAGAACTTTTAAGGGCTCGAATTTCATAGCTTCTTTTATTTTATACGATCAAACAAAATTCAATTAAATTTTATACGAAACAAGTGTAACAATTTCTGAAGATCTTAAGTATTCCGTAGTGTGGACGTAGCTTTAACATTAAAGATGTTGAATGTGTCAGAAAAATTAACAAAAATTGCTATAATCGTTGGTTATGGTACTTTTTGCAGTTACAGGATATAAAATTGAAAACCGTTGTATATAATATGGATATCTATTAAATATAATAAAAAAAATTCTCGGTAGCACCGAAAATATCGAACCGCGTTCACCTTGTAGAGAACCAATTCATTGATGCTCAAATTCTTTGTTGCAAAATAATGCAAATGCCGATACTTAGCCATAATCGAATCATCTCGGTCGAGTATAAAACGCCGCTCGTGTATTTTATAATCATCAGTTAGACATCGTCTCTTAACTTTGCTACATCATGGTGAGCTAACATACAATTCTAATTTATAATTAGTGATTGGTTATCGTAATATTCTCGAAAAAATATACTAAAAAAATGTTTTTCAAAAAATTTAAAACCAAAGATATAGTCTACTTATCTTATCTATCTTAATAGTTCAATCCTATTCTACAACCTAACAAAACTTGTCTTCAAAAATTCCTAACCTCCATGGAATGTTCCAGAAATCCTTCGTAGCCATCCTCGCCCTCGTGGCCGTCGCCGCCGCCGATGTGTCCCACCTCGCCTCCGTGCGCAACGCTGACACCGAAGCCGTGATCGTCGGACAGGAAGCTGATGTCTTCCCCGACCAGTTCAGATACCGTTACGAGACCAGCAACGGCATCAAGGGTGAAGAAAGCGGTGTCCTCAAGAACGCTGGCCGCGTAAGTGTCTACGTTATCTCAACTTAAACATTTTTTTTAAAACAACAATTTATATTGTAACTTAGTCCGATACAATTAAAATTGTACAAACTTTCAATTTTGTTAAGCACCATATCGATTCAGATCGGGATTTCGTAGAATTAGGAATCGTTCAAATATTTCTTTGTTCTACATATTATTAATGAATTGTGACCAGTTGTGACCTACGGTCAAAAGTGTTAAAAATATGTTTTGGGAGATATTCACGATGCCCATTATGGGCACAAAATTATTATAAAATGTAATAAAATTGCAATCTTAAATAATATTTATTAAGAGGTCCATGCTGATTGCTCGAATCAACCTTTAGCTCACAAGTCAAAATGAAGTAATTTTTCACAGAAACATAGATTCAACATAATACGAGTATCTTTACATAATTTACAGCAAATCTCAGATACTTGGCTTTATTAAATGTACTTAAATATGGTGTCAGGATCATATATTTTTTGTAAATTTAACAATTGTGACGCAGATACATAAAAATGTATTTAAACAAATATATGTCAAACCAGCCTTAATTAATTCAAATTTATTATAGGCAAAAGGAAGCGAATTTAACAGAATAAACGAAGGCCATATTGGCATTTAGCTAGAGATGAGCTTATTGTACCGAAATATTTACATAAATTAAAAATATTAACCTTGGTATTTCCTTCAAGGCCAGGTCAAACAAACATTATGTTACCACGTGACAACGTGACCTCATAATATATGATTGGAATATATTATAACAAAACGTTCAAAGCTTTGCAAGTAAAATCGAGGACTATAACCTTTCAGATACTTTATGAATTCAGATATATAGTTAATAAACTATATACCTAATAAATGTTCAATATTCGATTGTTTAATTAACGAGGCATCAATTTTCTAGGAGGATGAAGGTATCGAAGTTCAAGGAAGCAACTCTTACGTAGGCCCTGACGGTCAAACTTACTCCGTCCAATACGTCGCCAACGAGAACGGTTACCAAGTCCAGGTAAGAATGGAAAAATCTCGATTCATCTAGTGTAGTACAATCATTAAGTACAAATTTTAAATCTTATTCAAATAACTTCTTTCTATCTTTCACATTACATCTTAATTATACAGTGAAATTTATTAAAGCACAAATGTAAGGCTCATTTGATCGTAATTTAAACACAGGTCACGAAGATATCATTTTATTTTAAAGATGATTCGCCCACGTGTGTTGCATCAGATGACATTACTGTTTTGCAAACTGCACATTCCAAACTGACGTTTTATATTTTGCTGTAGGTGTAACACCTAAGTACTTGGCTTCATGAGAATCAATGTCGATTGCAATCTTAATGTATTAATTAAAAAAAAACTGCATGATCTAAGTTTTGTCAAAAGTTAAAAAAAAACCTTCTATCAGCATTAACAAACCCTTGATTAGTAGATAGATCAATAAGGTCCGATTGAACGGTAAATCTTTCTAATTAGCATTGTTTATTAGGATATTAATTGTATTACTTATTCCAGGGTGCCCACCTCCCAACCCCCCTCCCAGTCCCAGAGTACATCGTGAGGGCTCTTGACTACATCGCGGCCCACCCCCCCAAGGTTGAAGGCTCCATCAAATACTAAATTTAGACTTTAAGGATTTTTGTTATACATGCTAAATACTGCCATTCTTGTTACCTCTAGTCGCCCCGTTTAATGGAGCAATAAAAGGTTTACATTTATCTGATTCTTTTATTTACCCCTTGAATGTATTTCATCTATAGATTGCCTTAACAGCTGGTATCAATCAAAAACAGCTTTGAATACTTCCAAAAATTTTAAGGTATCAGTGAGATCATCAGTCATCAAAGAGAAAAGACAGGGCACAGAAAAAAAAACATTTTTGTGAAACGTCTATTTAAAGTGTAAATAAACAAATAATAAATATATTTATTGACATAAAAATCGTACAGTTCATTATTTAAATGATCCACTGACTACCGAAATAAGGTATTGAAGGTATACTAAACCAGTAGAGATTTTGTATAAAATTTCCTGTCCCCAACAATTTTATGGTAAACCAGTATTAAATGAATATCCTGGTTGTAGTTATATCTGATACGAATACTAATAACGAAATTCACTCTATTTTTAATGATTCTCTAATTTATATTCACTGAGAAGTGTTCAGGTCACGCGATGTCGTCATCACAATGAATTTAAAACGAACTGCCTCAAATTTTGGGAAACGGCCCGGTTATTAGATTAATTATGAAATTGTATCCAAACTTGTTATTATATATTGTAACGATTAATAAAATATAATATATTATGAATGTGCAAACACCCAAGAGTCAAAAAATAATACGTGGTTTTTAATCCTGAATATTTTTGGAAAAGTAAAAAAAAAAAGAAATATTTAAAAGTTTTACATTTTCCAAAAAGTAGAGAATATATTTTAGACAAGCGTATTAGGACTAAAAAATAAATAAAACCTTACTAATTGAGTACTCTCATCCATAATAGCTTTATTGCAAGCTCAGCATGTTTGCGTCGGTACGCTAGGACAAATATTGTCGCACCGCCAACAGCCTTCCTACCTAATGAGTGATGTAATTAGTTTTAATGGTCTACCAGGGGATTATTTCATACTTTATTTTGGGATTCACTAACCTGCAAGGAATCGAATTATCAAATACATTATAAGTTGAAAGGTTAGGTTACTAACACAATATTCGATCTTCAAAAACGGCATTCGCATTCAATAGATAAATTCATAGTTGTAAGATGGCATGATTCAACTATCGAGAGTGAAGAGACAACTGAAGTCGAGATAAAGACGACTAATTAGCCAGATTTCGTCGTGCTACTTCTGAAGTGCTAATAACCTGTCTACACTTTTTTACTTGTAATATCATTGATCAATATAACATGGACAGGGACTTTTGTGTGTTTGTTGCTGATATAATCTTCTTTAGAACAGAAATAACTTTATTCTTTGGTAACATAAGTTTGCTTATTATTGGCGAAATTCAAGACCATTGTTATTAAATTTATGTTCATTCGGGGATTTTCTAAAGGGTTTAAAATAAAAATAATAATAAAAAAAACAATAAAGCAAATCACGTTTAAAATATTTATCTTTAATGACAATTCGTTAACCGCATTGTAAAATAATTTGAAGCACCCGTTGCTCGTGATATCCATAATCCATACTATAATATTATAAATGCGAAAGTAACTCTGCCTGTCTGTCTGTTACTCAATCACGCCTAAACTACTGAACCAATTTGCATGAAATTTGGTATGGAGATATTTTGATACCCGAGAAAGGACATAGGCTACTTTTTATTGCGAAATATGTACCACGGGCGAAGCCGGGGCGGACCGCTAGTATTTCTATAAAATATATACGTATTTATATCATATTTTATACAAATATCCGCAGAGCGAGTTGTGTAATTTCATTAAATGCGTTTTGAATTGCACTCAAAGCTATCGAATTTGCTGTTTGTGCCAAATTCGAAGCGATTCGGTTTCATTGGCCGTGGCCACGTTTGATTTGTTCATAATGAATATATTTATTTCGAAAAGATTTTACTAAGTATTTTTTGTATTGGGTTTTCAGTAGATTTCTGTTTTGGTGAATTGTTTCGTAAAGTTTTATTAACAAAAATCTAGGTGGTTTCTATATAAATTGCTTATAGCAATTCAAATGCGAGAAATGTAAGAAAGGATCAAGACCATTTGATGCCGGTTTTATTATTAAAAACATTATTACAATAACAATAGTACGCAATAAATTATTTGAGTTAAACATATTTTATGAATCATAAAATCATAAAGTATTATTTCAGGCTTTTAAATATACCCAAGACTTAATAGGGACACTTATTCATCCAAAAAATAATATTTTAACGTTTTATCTGTGTTACAAGTAGATTTATATAAAAAAGAGAGTGTGCCCAGCACACGTGTCAGAAGTGAAACATCTTTGGCAAGATACCAAAATCGTCGCCTTACTCCGTGACGTGACGGTATTGCCATGACGCAAACTCAAAATTTTACTCTCAATGCGCCTAAAAGAGTTTCACTTTAAAATAATCATATAGTTCAGTATGAAAGCCAATGATTAATTACATTAAAATTATTCATCTTAATCGTTTTAACGCTGCGAAAATATGAATTGCATTTTATGTTAAATTCATTTTGATCACGATTTGTCAAATTTTAATATAAATTTTCTAAATGAACGTGAACGAATATTTCGTAAACATACATCAAACCAAACCAATCATATCGCGAAATATACATTTTATTAGGGAAGTGAATAAATAATCGATTATTACTTTAATCGATTATTTTTTTTCCATAGTCGATTTTTTATAAACGATTTAATTAATGGTAAAAATCGATTTTTAATAAATCGATTATAAGAATTACACAATTTAAATTGATTTTTGTAAATAGTGCTATCTGTGCGATGGATGACAAAATATGACACTAAAGTTGACAGACTAAAAATATTCATGAAATTAGATGGCAATTAAATTATTATAAAAAAAATGTGTGCGTGTACTAGTGTACACACGTAAGAAGTGAAACTTCTTTATGACCTTATTTTTCAAAAAATAATTTACTAACTATGCAAATAATTACTAAATATGCAACTTTACAGAAATACGTCGAATCACGCGTGGTAGGGATAAGAAAAAGATGGCGCGTAACGGAAAAATGTCACGCGTAACAAAAGAATGTTACACTAAATTTTTTTCCAACTCCGTAAAGAAGTTTCACTTCAAAAAATTAATTCAAAAATTTCACATGTGAAAATTAATAAAAATTACAAATGAAAATTTTTAGAAGCATTTGTTTACTGTAATAAATTTGTGATAAAAAATTTTAAAATTTACACCTGACAGCTAACTTCAGTATTATGAAAAAATTGGTAAGAAAGTGTACTGAACAAGTCGATAAAAAAATCAGCGCCATCTGTACTCCATGTATTTACAAATAATATAGATATACAAGCATATCTATATTCACAAATATACAGGGTGTAATCGTTAAGTGTGCACAGGCGATTATTCCGTAACTATTACAGATATCAAAAAACTTTAAACTGAAATCGAAAGTACTTAACCTAATGAGTAAAATGGCCATAATAAATTTTTAAAAATAATACGAGAAATATCTAAAAAATTAACTTTAAACCCTCCCATACATTTAGTATGAGATATGAATATCCCATGTACATGGGTTGATCCAAAAGTAATGATAATCAATATTAAACAAGGTCATTACAGTTAAAATAATTATGTATTTCTCTAGATAGTCTTCTAACTAGATAATATACTTAGATATTTTTTTTCCTTAACTTAGAAAAAAAAAAACTTTGACTTCATCTACAAAAACCCCTCAAAATCGGCCATCACTTCGCTGTCGTCTTAAAATTTCTTGTATCGACGGTGTTTCTTGTGCCGAGGTAAGAGATAGAATTAACTAGGAGCTAGATCTTACAAACAGGGTGGGTGTTCAAGCATTTTCAATGCCGATTTTTGATTGGCAGCCATCGCAACTGACGCTTTGTGATCTGGTGCGTTGTCTTGGTAAACCAACATTCCGCCAACCCGCAATCTTTTAATTTAGTCTGTGTAGTAAGAGCCCTGTGTAGTAGTGGCTACCTTCTTAAAATATTCCACATTTCTTCAGCGTTCCAAAAAACTACGGCTTTAATCTATCCCACTAATTTTCACTTTGAAAATCTTCACCGTCACTTTGGAAGCTCGCATCCAGCCCATTGATTGTTTCTTGGTTTCAGCATAAACATGGTGAACCCAGGTAACGCCCATGGTCACAAATCGTGACAAAAAATTATCCTGATCTCATTAAAAATTTAGAAATTCACCCTCTAAATGTCGAATCGTTGTTTCTTCTTTTCGTCGGGAAACATTTTGGCTCGCACTGTTCACATTAAAATTAATGTTAATACTTGGAAACGTGGCCTGTAGATATAATTTTTTTGTGATAACTTAGTGATTACATGAGCAAGCATAAAACATTTATTTTATATTTTTATGTGCACAGGAAATACCCAATTATCATTACTTTTGTATCAACCTATACATTTAATATGAAAGATTTTAGCTTTTTTTTTTGTTTTTTTGGTTTTCTGCTTTAATTACTTCGCAAATTTGGAGGGAAGTTCATTTAGAAACTGTAAATAGACCTCCTCATTGTATTGCACAATAAGGACGTCACTTCGAAAATCTACTATGAATACAAAATGTATGGGAAATAAATTGTATGGGAGCGTTTAATGTAACATTTTTGGTTATTTCTCGTTTTATTTTTAAAAATTTATTATGGCCATTTTACTCATTAGGTTAAGTACTTTCGATATCAGTTTAAAGTTTTTTGATATCTGCAATAGTTACGGAATAATCGCTTGTGCACACTTAACGATTACACCCTGTATATGTATATACAAATGCATGGAGTGTTCCGATACTGGTATATGGTCCGGTATTGGGGCTTTTACCTTACATCGAATAGGTTTTTTCGCATAAAAAGTCGAGGTGAAAACAAAAATCGATTATTTTTTTTTTAAAATCGATTTTTCACAAATCGATTTATTTCTAACCAAAAAAAAATCGATTATTGAGTAATCGATTTTTCTGATTCGAGGTCACATCCCTACATTTTATGCATTCTTATTTTGTAATAAATTTCCGACATACCTACATTTGCGATAAGGAAATACGTCTGAGTGAAAATATTCCCTTCAAATCATTTATTTCCTACGATTTCCGTCACATTTCGTGGCAAATTTATTTTTAAGGAATCACATTTTTCAATTTCGTCGTTATTAGAATTTTTTTAATATTTAATCTTAACGAAAACATTAAGATATTTAAACGTACTTCAAGTACAATATAAGAATTAATAGGAATGCTGTGACACAAAAAACAGTGAAACAAAAAAGCCAAAGGAATTACGGACGGCATTGTACTAATCTAATTTTACTATTCTAACGTGTAAACTATCAGTCTCATATCTATATTATACAGGGTTACTTGTAAGACACCAGCAACCACGCAGGACAAGATCGCTAACATCATAAGTAACAACATTTGTTCTACGTTCTAAATGCTGATACTGATACTTGAAAACACTATCTCAGTCGAAGCGATACATACATACTATATAGCATTCAAGCAATTTCACACTTGCCGTCTCGTCTTTACTATGACCGCTACTATGATATTTATGAGTAAAATATATTTGTAAATAAGTAATGTGAGTAAATTCGAGAAAAAAATATTCAAAACCTAAGTGGGTATTAGTATGAATTTAAATTTTATAGTTTTTCATATAGAACAAAGATATACTACACATTATTACGTATACTTACGTTTCTGAATTCTGAACGGAAATCTAGTTGTTTAAAACGTAGGAATATTTTGTTTATAACAATAAATATAACAAATAAATATTACAATGCACTCTTACAAATAAATTACTGAAAATAGATGATGCTCACTTGGGGGGAAAAAGCCGGAGAGCGCAATGTTTTCTTTCATTGGTTTTCCTTGTATCAGGAACGATAAGTAATAAAATGCGCCAAAGCATATGTGTTTGTAAA
This sequence comes from Colias behrii, assembly GCA_029959065.1. NCBI lineage: Eukaryota > Metazoa > Arthropoda > Insecta > Lepidoptera > Pieridae > Colias > Colias behrii. The sequence continues at coordinate 7,474,243 of JARWMC010000013.1, forward strand.
ACTTTTCAGTGTCTTAGTTTTTTGAATCGCCGCTCCGTCATTTATTATTGAGAATAACAATAAAAAAAAATCAGAATCGAGAATGTATCGTTAGTTTATAGTACGGCCTTCGAATGGACATGCATTAATACGTTTCCACGTTACGTGAGGTTTGTACTAAAACATATAATCTAGTTGTGTTTAATGTTCTAAATGCAATAATGTATTTAGTTGCTACATCGCCTGTATTAATTTACGCTAAATAACAAGCATCCAAATTCTAATATCAAATGTTATATTGATGACATTACTCTAGGCGGCATCACAAAATTAAATAAAGAGATATAATATAATATATAGCCTCTTGCCTGCCTTTGTAGAAGCAATACTTGAAGATATATTAAACGTTACAGGGTTTTTTTAATAATAATTTTAATAATAATTTAAGCTATCAATAGTAATTTCAGGAAGAGAGAGAGAGATACTAAGTAGGTCAGTACAAGTAGAGCTGTTACCCATTCAGAGACTTTGAAACTTTGAAAATATAGATGTTTTCAACCGATTAGCGAATATTGTTTGTCTTTCTGCATGCAAATCTATAGAGAATAGTATATTTTCTTGATATGAGATTACAATATTATTTATAATAGATACGTATTTTGATCTAAATATATATTATTATTTCTTATGTAATGTTTAATCAATGAATCACACTTACTTGAATCTCAAGAATAATCGTTCCATGAAAACCACTTAGTAAGTCAGCTTTTATATTTGAATAAATCCCATATAATAAGAGTTCTGAAATTTTTAATTAAAAGTTGAGACAAGTAGGTACATCGTCACTGGACTAGTTTGAAAGTTTTGTCATAAGTCACTTCTCTGGTTACCTGCAGGGCTCATAGCGCTTTTATTAGATTACAAGGGCCCTGAGTGGTTTAACTTAGACAATTTTAGGGGTTAAATGTTTTAACTTTGCACAAAATTTAATTTAAAACTTAGTGTAGGCAGTAATAATTATTCACTTTTATGTGTACTGTCCTAATAAATTTATTTTCAACTAATATCTTGATCGTCGTTCCGATATTTAAAGAAAATGAATTAAATTTCGAATTAATGTTTTACTTTTTTTTTAATCTATAGTATGTTTATTATCCTAAGAGGCACAGATAAAATCAGACAATGTGTTGTAGAAAACCACTAGAAAACGAACTTTATTTATTTTAAATCCCGCAATAAATTATTAACCGCTTTTAATTTACTTCAAACTATTTAATTAGGTATATTTAACCGTTATAATTGTGGTTATAATAATTATTATTATTATGAGTAAAATATAAAAACTAGACTTTTTATTTAAAAAGCCATCTTGAAAAAGCTGCGCTTTGCGCATTAGAAAACAATAGACTGCGCATGCGTAAAAAAAATGGCAGCCAACAAATGACAGTTTTACACAAGCCGCATAGAAGCATCGCGGAGTGTGTGTTTGAAAAAGTAAATAAATTCGTAAAGAAATCGTGATATTTTTCTAAAAAAGCGCTATAATATGTTGCAATTAAATACAATGAAAGCTTTTTTCAAATATTATGCGTAAATTATTCATCAGAATTTAAAGGTTATGTTTAGTTTTGTTTGTTGTGGTTTATTTTGTTGACTTGCCTTCGAAGGCTATAATTTATATTATTTGCTCTAAAACTATAATTAGTGTGTAAAATTGTGAACAAAAATATTATGTGTGAAAAATAGTGCAGACTCCAGAAAATAAGGTAAATTTAATTTTATGGTACTTTAATACTAGAATTAAATGTTTGTAAGCTAAATACCGAACTGTTATTTGAATTTTAAGTCAAGTACTTACTTAATTCAATTATTTTTCGAAAATTTTATGTAATATGTACATTGTACACACTAAAATATATTTTTACGTACTCAAAACTCACAATGAGGCCTTCCTAGAATAATATTATTCAGTAAAGCTGTAAATGTCTATGCATCAGAATGAAATAATGCAGTGTTTTTAATATTTTAACTTCAGGTAGGTTTCTTCTTTTTTGTTATAAATTTATTGAACTCAAAATAGAAATCTTACCATGGTAATTTCACCCCAATACACTGTCACGAAATAGAAAGCCGCATATTCTTCATATCAGATTGATATTTTAGGATATATGTAGTTGTATAAGTATATAAAAAATCATATAATTTAATACTGTATAATACAACGTACCTCTGTTATAGAAGGCGATAATCGTATAAGAATCTGTTACTTATGAAGCTTATTAGCTTCAAATCCTAGATACGTAGGTACCTACATTACACGAACAAGTTGGATATTTTCAGCCAGCCAAAAACGGTATCTGCTCTGGTCTAGTTGAATACTAAATAGATACCTACTGTTTGTCCTAATTAGTCCGATTCAATGTATGCGGTCTGTGCACAAACGACAGACGATACTACAAGCTAATTTCGCGGTAACGCTCGAATGTAAAGCGCATTCAGTACTGTTGCGGTTTATTCCACGCTGCTAGTGCAACGCTATACAAATTGCCACTCGTTTATAACAAGCTATTTGTAGATTTAAAGCGCTGTAATGGCTTTATTTAGTGGATGGTCCGGGATTGAATGATGCTAAATAAATATCATTTTGAATTTGTCGGACTCTGCCTTTCGCAGTGGGTACCTACTATTCCGCATTTCATTTTAATGTGGAACCATAAATGACATTACTTATTATTTTTAGCTTGCCTTGTTTAATTTTAGTATCAATATTTTGTTCTTAACCCTATTTTTCTACAACCCTTATCAATATTGAAAACATTTACATTCACAAATCACGATATTTCAGAGACAAATATTGGGACGCCTATTTAAATAATTTAGCAAATTTTGCGTAGCTATTCTTTGATGATATTATTCCGCTATGTAAATACAAAATTAAAATGTATAAAAAATTTAATATCCAAACATTTTTTGTTCTATACAACTTTAAGCGCGCAAGCGATGTCATCTAACAAGTTTAAATTGAATTATTTAATGGAACTTTAATTAGCAACTGGAGCGTATCGCAAAAACTTTCAAACGACAGACCGAAATTTTCGAATAGCTGACATAACATTGTGGACGTCTTGTTTTCCGTCGCATTTTCTTGTTGGAAGTAATAAATAATGCCGACAAAGCATCTTCAATGTGGTTTTTGCATGCGGGACTGGCGCGATTCGGCAGTGGCTTTCGGCCCCTCATTAATTTCAAATTAAACATTCTCTACGCGAAGGGCAGATGTCTGTAGTATACATTTTCAAAAATAACTCGGCTTGTATTAAGATGGCGTATTTTAATAACTTCATTATGGCTGTTAATTATTATAATAGGATTAAATTGTTGGTCCAATAGTGTTTAGTATACCTATTATTATGACCAACGAATTATTATTTTTTTGTTTCACAGTTGTATCTACATAATAGATCGTATTCGCTGAGTTTCAATGTACCTAATGAATTTCTAGCATTTGCACAAAAATACAAATCTGAACATAAATATTAAATAATAAATATCATAAACAGCGGACCATAACCCAAAAATACAGTATTACCCAAACTTTTTCAATAATTATGATCACTAACCCAACTTTTACCTACAAACTAACAGTTAGTTTTAGTCGATTCATAAATAAGTTATTTCAAGACCAGACTGCAGCTTAACTTGATCTAACTTGAGAATAGTTTGCAAGTGTGGTATCGTTTGTGCTGATACGATCAATAGATTTTCAGTCGCAACATTACTGAGTCCATTTAACGAGCTAAAGTTTTAAATGTGTTATTTAATTAGATGTATGCACGATGGTATGCACGAAAATTGCTAAGTAATAAGCTAGGTGTATAATATCTTGTAGATAAAAGAACTCTACTATGTTTGTTAAACATTTTTGTATTCGGTCTACCAGTACAGTTTAGATACTCACATGTGGACTTTTATTTTCCATAACATCACACCATATACATATAAAAGCACACATGCGCTTAAACACTGCCCTCGATATATTCATCTAATGACTAATACGGAATACCTATAGGTACGCTCTAGTGGGCATAGTAGAGCATAATATGGTATTGCTTTCCGATCCTGACATGTTCCTATTACGGTCATAGTATGATATTATATTCATATATTGTAATGGGTATAGTCCTAAAATCTATTATGATTCGAATGGTACTTATGGTGCATCGAATGGATCGATGGCCGTAATATTTGAGTTAAAGCGAAGCGTCCTCATGTCATGCGAATGGTCATTCCTCTCTGTATTTGCCTTTCATTTACATACCTGATGGATCAAACTGAGCGTGTAGTAATGAATTTTATTACGGTGTGAGCTTAATTAACATCCATGTCGCTAATGAAATAATGTGAATGTTTTTAAATCATTATCATTCTCAACGGCGGCAGATGTCTGGAAATAATATAGATCAGTTTTGTTTTCTTTAGGCTTTAAAAGGGATTTATAATGCACCATAATGGGTAATGAATATTGGGATAAAACTAATATTGAGGCAAGATATAGTGCATACATTGATGATAATCTGCGCGTTTTAATACGTTCAGAATTTCGGTTTTACTTTTAATAATTTAGTTCCTGTATGAAATATGGGATTATATTACATATATTAAGAGAATAGCTTTTAAAATCGTGTGTGCGGTTTGTGCATGATATAATCTTTGTCTCCTACAAAAATAAGACTAAGGAAAATACTGAATATATGAAAAATTTGTATGTTTGAACAACATTATTTTGTTATTTTGTACATTAATTATTAGACTTACTATAAATTTTCTTTTATTTAGGGAGTGGACCGTTACTTTCATTCTTCATTGAATTATCTTCAATCGTAAATAATTTATTATTCTGTTTTAAAAGCTTCAATATCACATAGTAAATGAGAATTCTACTATTACTTTATTGTTTTATATTATTTTCAATGCAACTTAAAATGGAACAATAAACATTTTTAAAGCTTTAAAACGAATTAAACAGCAGAGAAAAATTGTAAATACGCAGATAATAAAGGTTAAATAAGTAACGACCGGCGCTTAAGGGTAACAATTTAAATAAATAACAAAGGTAATTTAAAAGCCAGAACACCACCAGTAATCAACGGAGCCCAATAATTGAAACCATTGAATATATTTTTTGGGGAGAATGCATCCGAATGGCGAACGGAATATGAATATAAATTGAAATTAAATTCGGCAGAAAGAGCGATTAAAAATTTGAAATATTTCAACTAGATATAATGCTACGCGGCTGTAATAAATTTCTCTGGATTCTGTTTGATATCGGGGATGGAACAATTTCATATTATAGTAGGGTAGTAATACCAATAACTATATAGAAAATATTCTCGTACGCTTTGCCCGAAGCTCGGTACAGTAATAAAGCCGAGTTATTGTTTGGTTTCTCAATAAATGCATCGCGAATTTTTATTATCTTTAATTATTTCCGTATTGAAATTTAAACACGTTTTTCATTTTTAATATGTTCAATGTTGAACTTCCAATATATTCTTGAGTAGCTATACCGCGCGGTTTTACCCGAATTGCTCCACTCCTGTTGGTCTTAGCGTGGATAATATTATGGCCTTCCTCGATAAATGAGCTATCTAACACCGAAATAATTTTTCAAATCGGACCAGTTGTTCTTGAGATTAGCGCGTTCAAACAAACAAACTCTTCAGCTTTATAATATTAGTATAGATGTGTACATAATGGTATATTAGTTTCAGTGAATTATAGATGCATGCAGGCAGTATTTATATGCCTAAAACGTAAATAAGTACACTATTTCATGGCAAAACCAGCGTAATAAATTATATATTTTAACTATCATTACACATAATAATTCATGATATGGTCATGCACAAATTTTCAATTAGTGTAAACGTTATCCGATTAACGATTTATTAAATGTATAAATCAAAACGACGTTAAATTAATGCGGTAAGGTTATGCTGAATAACCGAAAGTTAGCAGAAACAATACCAGGGATGTCGCGATAAATTTCATCTTGTTCAATATCTACACATTAATATTATAAAGCTTTGTTTGTTTGAACGCGCTAATCTCAGCAACTACTGGTCCGATTTGCAAAATTATTTCGTTGTTAGATAACCCATTTATCGAGGATTGAGGAAGGCTATCATCACCCTATGACCAACAGGATCGGAACTCTGCGATTAAAACCGCGGGGCACAGCTAGTGTTTCAATAAAAATGTTATCCTGTTTAATAAAAAAGATAGCGTTCCGTAAGGACCACTTCCATTGTTCAACCAATACAACGGCTCAAGAAATTATTAATTGTCATTCGTTACCAATATAATTTTATCTATTGATAGCACTATTTGTATATCTCAATATACTTAACAGGTCGACTCGATATACTGAAAAGCTCTTATGGGTTAAATGCCAATAGCAGTGCATCAATATGAATTATGGAGTTGGTAGAATATTCACATACAATTAGGCGATCGTTTATTTCGAATTCAATGCTTCATCGAAAACCTCTTTGATAAGATAATATGGTTAGTTTTTTTTCAGAAATGACGATGTTTGTATAGAAATCTTTTTTCAAGCTTATAATGGCAGTGTATTGTCGTCGCAGCATTCGTCTCATTAATTGAATGGGTCTCTGCAGACAAGTGAAATGCTTTTGAGGTTCTGTAGGGAGGTCTTTGTAGGGTCTTTTGTTAATCAGTGTATGTATTGGCTTCTTTGATAGTTTTTGTTGTACACATAGTTATAATTTATTCTTATAATAATTCGCATGTGAAGTTCGAAGCAATGTTTAAAAAAAGATGTTAAAATACGTCAAAATGTTATATATAAATACTTATGCGTTAATTTCAATACGACATGTGAAATTCCATGATTTTACGACGTAATTTTCACTCGCACGTTGTCACGAGGAAGTCTTTATCCCACATCTCAAAAAGTTGCCGTAAAACCTTTACGCGTAACTCTGACATAGTAGCTTTGTTTGCAGATTCACATTTAATCCGAGTACGGAAGCGCGATACGCTCGCAAGATTATGGATATAATCTTTAACTTTGTGCGTTTTAGTAAGCACTGGGTAGCTGAGTAGAATGGGACCTTTTATTAGGTACTACTGCTACATATGTGAATTTTATGATATGATAAATAATAAATATTTCAGGACAATTTTCACACCCGGCACGATCTGATCTCATACTAAGCTTTCGCTTATGTTAAGGAAACCAGATGGCTGATAAACATGCACATAGTTATATAATTTTAAATAAATAATTATATAGATTACACCCAGACACAAAGCAAACATCTATGTTCATCACACAAATATTTGCCCTGGGTGGGAATCAAACCCACGATCTCTGGCTTGGAAGGCACGGTCACTACCAACTAAACCCGGTCAGTCAAATAATGTTTCATATGTCATTAAAAGTAGATATAAGTACAGGATGAATACTAATAAATAAGAAATACATTGTATTGCTACTAAATTTAGAAAAAATCAAAATCAAATTATAGTTACATTACCTGTACAGAAATTGTGAGCACAGTTAATTAACGATATCAGATAAAAACAGTTAGTGCGCTAAATTAACGAGACAGCGGCCATTTTCCATATAATGGAATCTTTTTAGTCACTAAAGACAGCACTTCAGCTTAATGAAGTGCCATAATTCATTTTGACGCTTCCAAGGGATGGTGTCTATAGTGTCGGTACGGGAGTAATTAAATTTCCGAGGTTGTATGGCTCTTTAACTTGCTATTTGAAAAGCTGAGCTCTAATGTATTATTAAATGTATAAATTTTCCTAATTAATTGCGATCCAAGTCGTATCTTTATAATTTTCTTGAATAAAAATCAATCTGTACGATAACTTTTATTATCTGGCAGAAATAGGAAAATAAAATATAATGTAATGACAAAGTACACTGAGCCTGTGTCTTAGGACCTCGGTTATCGATAAACATGATGTTAAAGGTTTAAAAGATGATTATAAGAATTGGCATTATTCACAAACTTGGAAAAGGAAATGTGAAATCACATTTCATTTTATATTTTTGCTTTAATAATAATATGTTGTAACTAAAATTGCCGATGTAGCGGAAAAAGCTGCTTCGCTTAAATGGAGCTGGGCAGGGCATATAAGTCGCATGCCGGATGAACTGTGGGCCAAGATAACGACTTTGTGGAGCCCAGACACAGCTAGAAGGCGTCGCGGCAGGCCGAAGAAAAGATGGCGGGATGAACTGGACCAATTTAATAGACTGGTCTACAATAGCACAAGATCGTGATTCATGGAAGCGCTTTGGGGAGGCCTTTGCTCAGCATTGGGACACAACATGCTAATACAATACAATACAATAATATGTTGGATACATCATACAAGGTACTTGTATTGAGATTCGTAATATAAATAATGTACGTTTTACATCCATATATACCTTTTTCTGATTCCTATTAAAAGTTAAATCACTTTCCGTCCCTTTAACTTTGTTATCAGTTAAATGTTTAAAAATCAGAGTGCTACGTCCTTGTAAAAAGGGCTCGTAAAATGCTTACCTTAACGAGCCTTAAGATAAGAGAGCAATGATAATGGGGGCCTTTTGCACATAAAACTGCTCAACATAATATACAAAATAGATAACTTTGTTATCTTCCTAAAATGAGCATCTAAGTAAAGGGTCTAAATGAAAATGTTTAGTATCTAAATAATAAATTGGATTAATGGTATTACAATGTTTATACTTCACTCCATTTGAATAATTTTAGGTGTATTTGTGAAACATTTTAGCAATAACACTAAAATCCGTCCCAAAATAGAGTAGTGGATTAATTACGCGGCAAATTCTATACCACACAATAATTTCTAATGCCTTACGCGTTTTGTTTATGCGTAGTTAATAGTTAAGGTACGTATTAAATTTTGAAGTTAGCACATAACGAGCACAATGTTCTTAGCATACCGTACGCCTTGCGACGCCGCGCCGCCCTACCAATCCCTGTAATTCTGTACGCGCACAAAGGGCACACGTTAGCGCGCCGCTGTTCCACCAGCACTTAATTGCCTCATTACATATTCGTGGCTTCCATCCATGACGGCACGCGTCAATTTCCTTACTAATTGCATACAATATTGAGATATTACTTCACTAGTGTGTAGGTGGAATGCCCAGGTTTGAGCTGTGCGTGGTTATGGGTATGAGTACACCTTTGTATAACACCTTTGTATGACCATATACGTGCAAATAAACTGATTTGATTTGATTTGATTTGATTTGAGTTGTATAGTAAAATGTGGATGATAAGTAACTGTTAGACAATTATTTGCTGATAGAGCTTGAGCGATAGTTACGCAAAAAATGCTTTTAACAGTATAGTAAGTATGTAAAGCATTAAAAAGAAATTGACTAATTATCTATAAACGAAATAACCAAGTTAAACTTGGGTACCTATTACCCCTGATAATAATTATTGAAATTGTTTTGTTATACATAAAACTAAACATATCTTGTTTTATGTTTACGTTTTAAATATCCTCCGCTCTATTAAAATAATTAACAAGACACCAAGCTAATCAGGGACATAATTACAGCGAGTCTTCAAATAACGTTTCATGGCATGAATTTCTAATAAATTAAATTTCATACTTCACGAAATGATGAGATATTAAACTACTCTATGCACTGTAACAAGCACCTACCTAAATTCACATTGCACGGTGTTCCAATTTAGAGAGTTGAGCGAAGTTAAAAGTTCCAGAATGGTCTAAAACGAGCAAAGTTTTGCTAGACTGATATCTGTATTTGCTTTAACGTTTTGTTCATTGCAAAGTTCTAGGAATTTGCTAAATTTCATGCATTGTAAAGTTACCACATTTTTTAAGCTATTGCATAGCTTCTATCGTGGGCCTTGAGTGCGGGGACCGAATCCAGAAATTCCGTAACGAAAAAACCTCACGCTCCCTACTCCGACGGGCACGGAGGTGTGTCTTGAAGGCAGAGCATGCAATAGCTTTACCGAATACCGCAGCAGTCCCCGAGTGCCACACGTCTTTTATTTTTATTTTTTTGACGTGAAAACGTCTTATAAATCGATATAGCCGGCTGCACGCACGACAAAACATGACTCATGCGGCGTTACCTCGTTCTGAGGCGTTCCATGTGAGGCTTGAAGTGCAAGCGAGAACGCGGAACGAGCGATAAAGAATCACAATCGAACGTTGTCACGTTCAACTATCGTCAGTAAACCGACTTTACAGACAACCAATTTTTTTCATTAGCAGTGTTGATAAACGATAACGATGTAGACGAAAGATATAATTAATGAAATAATGAGATTATTTGTTTACAGTCGAATTGCTAATATAGTTTAACAGGCGTTTTAATTAAAGGAAATAAAATCTAGCGGAAATCTGATTGATCAAAATACGATGATGAATATTACACAATGAAATATATGGGTTAATTGATATACCTTGTAATCAAAAGCAAATATTCTTTCATAGTGCTTCAAGAACCTAAACATTAAATTAAACATGAAATCTGAGTATTTGTGTACATAAAATGAAATAATTTCTTAACGAAACGCGTCGCCTAAGTAGGTAGTCTCTGTGCTAAATGGCTTTATCCATATTAATATTAATATTTTGTGAGGTAAGCCTGAGTGCTTACATTAGTATAACAGGTAATCTGCGTTAAGATGCCCATCTGAGCATTTCTCGGATTATCTTTTCGTGTACGTTGTCTTGAAATGTTCGTATTATAAGAGAAAATTCGTTTTACAGTCGATTTCATACAATGTTGATTTATTTTTTTAGCCCTTAAAAAGTCAATTGTTTGCTTTATTTTATTTTGTCTGTGTCTTCATTCAAATTGCGTTTTTAAACAGGCTATACAAATCAAGTTATAAATGTATCTACGCACGCTTATTTTTTGTGAAATTAAAACGAAATGCAAGTTATCTTTTTACGTTGATGGTCGAATAAGATTCTTATATAGTAGAAGTTGAGTTATATTAGTATCGACTATTCCCAGAGGCCTTATAGCTTTTTAAAGAAGATCAGCTTGTGTAGCTATTATAGCTAACTATAATTTTTCCTATTCCTTTCTTTCGATACCAATCAAGTTTTGGAAATTAGTTTGGATTTAGATAACTATCAGCGACGTAAATCATTTGCTTTCTATATAGTCACCTTTAGTATAATATGTTTATTAAATTATGTGAGCATTTTTGGTCTGTTCGTGGAAGTTAATATGCTATTGCATATAAATCAATATGCAGTGTGGTTCCAGCTTCTGCGTTTCTACTAAGTTGCATATTGGAAGTTCTACCTTGTGTCTAATGAAGTTGTGTAATCCCAGTCGTATGCTGCCACGACAATTGGATGATATCATGCATTAAAATTTCATTATGTTTAAATTTTAAAATGACACGTTATGGCTATAATAACTATGGCTGGAAGTTGTGATTATGTCTATTGATATGTGGAAAGAACAAACCAATCAATTTCCATTGCTATGCAAAATCCAGTAATGCGAATATTATCAAAAAATAAAGAAAGCGATGACGGCGGCGAATAAAGCTCCTAATAATAATCTTGGAGTTAATAAAAAGACTTCTAAGATCGTTAGTATAACGCCGATGGTGGCGCACCTTCGCTTAACAACATCCAATTTATACGCTCCTTGTACTAACGATATAACTTGTAATGAATGGTTCCGTAAACAGGTGGACTAAAGTTTGCGGCCAATGGACACAAACTTGCGCTTGTATAAAATTAAGCTGCGATCAAAACGAGCCAACTTTGTCGTGCATGTGTTCACGGCATGGGAAGACTTGTCAGATTTGTTGACATCAAACTTGGGGTGTTTACTGTTCACTTTGAGGATACGTCCCAGACCCGGTTACGAAGATATGGTACATTGTAAGAATTTGTAACAACAAAAGGATTACCTGTGGCTGTAACATATCTCACGTGTTTTATGGAGGTATTATTTTACATACATAAGCTGTATCGGTTATTCACATCATTGCAACTAGCTAAGCTTCTACAAATAGCAAAGTCTTATTTATTTAAATGGTTGAAAAAAATCATTTCTCTGTCTATCATTAGCAATTAATTGAAACAAGTTCAAAATTCCATTGAAGCGAGTAAAAAATCTAACGCATAATGTAGACTCTAAAAGGTTGACTCAGATCCATCCAATTACGGATAAAACCGCGCATTTTTTATGCCGCGAACGCAAAGGTGTTACAGAGTGAACTAAATGAAATACAGGGTGTCTCAGAATGTTTTTCGTTTTTCAACTGACCGTTATGCGTCAACCACTGATAGTGGGGGGAGGGGAGAGGTCTCAAACGCTTGGCGGGTTTATGTAGTTTAGGAGTGATCAGTAATTACATGGGATCGAGGCGAGCATTTTGCGTGCGAGCGTTTTACAAAAACAACGATTCGTACAATATTGTTCGGCGTATATAGGATACAATTCAATATAACAACATTACGAAATGTGCCAAGTTCTAATTTGATCAAGCATTGGGTGCGTAAGTTTGAAGAGACTGGGAACACAATGCCGGATAAATCAACGGGGCGCAAAAGAACATCGAGAACGAGCATGAACGTCGACCGTGTTCGCCAGTCTATTATGGACGACCCGCGACAGGCACTATGATTGCGCACAACTTCCTTAAATTTGAACAAATCCACGGTGGATCGCATTATTTCCCAAGATTTGCATTTTCGCCCTTATTAAATTGTTATTGTTAAAGAAATGAAGCCCGATGATCCTGCTAAACGAGTCGAAATCTGCAGGATAATGAAATTCAGGAGGAGACATCTCTTGGCCACCAAGAAGCCCAGAATTAACAACTGCTGATTTTTCTCTGTGGGGCTATCTAAAAAGTAAAGTTAACAATCCATTGCCACCCAACTTGAATGCTTTGAAGCAAAGAATCACTGAAGAAATCAACGCTAATCCAAGAGCAATGCTCCAGCGAGTGATTTAAAATTCTTACTCCAGACTAAACGAGTGTGAACAAGCTAATAGGGCGCATTTGCAAACGATCGTTTTTCATAAATAAAATTCATGAATTGCCCTTTAATTTGATGCTAAATAAAACTAGTTTAAACTGAATGTTCTTATTTTTATTTCATATTAAAAAACGAAAAACATTCTGAGACACCCTTTACTAATGGCTGTTATTTGTGAGAGGTCGTGAGGTTGTGGTGAAGCTTTGAGAGAGTTTGATACAGTAGAGCGTCTAAATACGATTGGGCGGTACAACTTAGCAGTACCGAAATAGAACGATTGAAGTTCAAAGGCTATGAAATATTAATTTTTCCTTATTACGGAAATAGCTTCTTGACGTAGGTACTCTCATTACCGTACCGTTAATTTGTGACGAATTCCCATTCTTATACAATCTGCATGGAAGCTCTCTGTGGCGGGAATCTTTGTCTTGATGTTTTGTGAGTTGCACGAAAAGTTTTAATTAAACTGAATCGTTCCAAGACTAATTAGCATTAACTTGACATACGAGCAGTTTAGTGAAATGCGAAGACATATATTTCGTAACTTTAGAAGGATTTGCTGATGCGCATTCATTGATTAGTACTTCAGTGTTACGACACACATAATCTTTTCAGATTAATTGTAAGTTCATAATTGTATCAGCATAATCGTAGCTATTTTTACTCAATGTTTACAGTTTGTTTTACTACTGTAGGTAATGAACACTCTGAAACGGAAACGTAATTATTATTAGGTACGTGTATGAATAAAGAGAACCTTGATTAATTGCATTGCGGTACCGTGTCAAAACAAAAGTTTCAACTGCATTAATTTTAACTGTTTCCAGTCACAGAACGTTATAGATCTGACAAGAGATTATACTCGTAACGTCGACGGGAATTAGAAAACTGTATATTTTGTTTAATTGCAGCTGTGTTGCGGTTTCTGTAGGCGGCGTATTAGTTTGATAGTGTTTTTTAATGCGTTTAGGAAAAGGAATGTCTAAACTCTAAAGGCATGATGGCACGCTTGTCGTCCTGATCTTTGTTACTTTTTGTAAGTAAAAATTATTTAATAGAAAAATTTTTAATTATTTAATAAAATATTTTAGGAATGTTTGATTTTCTTTGAACTAAGTTTATAATTCTAACTCAACAACTTATTTTAGGTTTGAGGACAAAAAACGTTTGAGTCCTTTTTATAGCTTCATAGATAACACAACGAGCGGTTAATTATGTGCCATTGTTAGTTTATTACTGTAATTTGATATTAAAGTTTTTATATTTATTGACGATTACAAATAATTTAGTTCATTCAATAATCGCGTAAAATAACTGACAACCAAGAAATATTGTATTCATATAAAAGTCGAAGAGATCTTCTGACTTTTTTACGGACGTAATTGGTTCTTATCTCTTTTCCTTTTGTGAGGTTGGATATCTTCGAGGATTGAATTATATTACTATGACGGGCCGAATCGTTTTTGGGATGAGATCGGAAAATATTAAGTGATTATTCAAAGGCGGCTTGACCCGACTTTAATGTAATGCTAATGCAAAAATCGGATGTCATCCAATTGTGTATAGAATTATATTTGTATAGGTTATTTGAGTATACAGGAAGACAATTATACCTATGAAAAATACAAGCAATTATTGTTATGAATTTTTATCACGCTTTAAATTCGACATCTGTTTGGTACGCCCAAACATTGTCCATTTAAACATTGTTTATGGCGTTAAAACCAGGCTTGTGCAAAGTCGTTATCTTTTTTATTTAACTTTTAATGTCATAAAAAACTTACTTGACAAAAACAAACAGCAGTAACTATAGTTTTACTCTCAGAAACCACTACAAATTATTAGTAGGTTGGCCAAAATCGAATACATTATTTTGATTTCTATAATATATGTTGTTCATTTTAACGGGGAAATGCTATTCGTTTGTTTGTTTCAGCTATAGTTCTCTAAATTTCTCTCTCTAGCCGTTTTAACCAAGTCGATTATATATCTTAACGATACGTTATCTATGCCAACAAAAGATTTGTTTTGTTTGATCACTTTTGTTTCTTCCTTTCTTTATTTGCTTGTTAATGGGACGATTAAAACCTTTGTGTCTTAAATTTATTGTCATTCGGTGAGAAAATGTTAGTAGGAAGTGTATAACATTCTCAACTGCATCAGAAGAAGAATAATGTTTTTCGCGTAGGTAGTAGTAGATGTCATACTCTATGTATGTATGGTTCGAATTTTTATTAGTAGGTTTTATAAATAATATATGTATAAATATTAAATACTAACAAGCTTAATAGGAAGAGAGAGCCCGGAAAATTTTAAATATTTTTATTAAGGGGGCGCATAAAGCAAAATAACCAATCTTCTATTAGATGATACGTGTAATATGCAAGACCAAATCTAAAAAATAAAATATATATCAAACTAGATGATATGTTCAACGATTCTGTTTAATCAAAAACATAAAATATTAAAATTTATTCGATAAAAAAACATCACCAAGTTAGCTCTAATTTTCGCACTTTTACGTTTTCTACTTGACATGGTAATACTTATTATGATTTTTTTTTTCATAAACAATTATATTAAAACATTTGCAAGATATTTGTCAGAGCATTTTGTGTAATTACTTTTAGTTTTGGTTTTATCTTCGATTAACCACTTTTGGCGCTCTTTTTTTCTCGAGATAAACGTTTGATTTTGTCACGATAAAAGTGGTTTATCGCAGATAAAACCAAAACTAAAAGTAATTACACAAAATGCTCTGACAAATATCTTGCAAATGTTTTAATATAATTGTTTATGAAAAAAAAATCATAATAAGTATTACCATGTCAAGTAGAAAACGTAAAAGTGCGAAAATTAGAGCTAACTTGGTGATTTTTTTTTATCGAGTAAATTTTAATATTTTATGTTTTTGATTAAACAGAATCGTTGAACATATCATCTAGTTTGATATATATTTTATTTTTTAGATTTGGTCTTGCATATTACACGTATCATCTAATAGAAGATTGGTTATTTTGCTTTATGCGCCCCCTTAAAGAAAGGTTACATGGCCCAGCATTACATAATAGGTATGTAAAAAGTGTTAAAATATTTGAAAAAAGAATGTAGGTATGTCTCTAAAAAACTTTTTTAATATAAACTAGCGGTCCGCCCCGGCTTCGCCCGTGGTACATGTTTACGTTTTCTACATAAGAACCATCCTCGTACTTCAAGGAATATAATAAAAAAAGAATTATCGAAATCGGTTCAGCCGTTCTCGAGTTATGCGCTTACCAACACATTTTGCGATTCATTTTTATATATAAGACTAGCGGTCCGCCCCGGCTTCGCCCGTGGTACATAATATTTACGTTTTCTCTACATAATAACCATCCTCGTACTTCATCAAGGAATATAATAAAAAAAGAATTATCGAAATCGGTTCAGCCGTTCTCGAGTTATGCGCTTACCAACACATTTTGCGATTCATTTTTATATATAAGATTATCTGTAATGGAAATCAATTGAAAACCAACGCTGTTATCGGAATACACATTAATTAGCAGCACAAGAGATTAATTATTAATTGTAATCAGCTCTGCGTTATTTTAATTGTATAATTTCTAGGAATTATGTAGATAAAGACTTACTGAGACAAACATTTCTTATGGAATTTATCATACCAAAGCAGGGAATTATAAATGTGAGAAATAATGTTAGAAATCTACAAATGTACTTAAGGAAATCGTTTAGAATTTATTTAGAAGCGTAGGTATAATTTTTTTTAGTTGTATAAGTAATTTGAATTTACAATCTTCAAAACCTCAATGTTATAGCGGATGTGATACGTATGTTTCAGGCATTTGTCTAGGTACAAGCTGACCTGGCAAACGTCGTCGGTCGTTTTACCTTACAATAAATTTTCATTTAGGGGTATAAAAAATAAAAAAGATAAATTATTTGAAAGCGAATATAATATGTATCGATGTGGAATATAGATGTGATTAATTAATTCGAAATCGCCCCATTAATCATATTAATCGTCGCACAATACATATTTTAATTACGACGCGACGCGTAGAAACAACGAAATTTTGAAATCGAAACTTTATGGCAGCCGCGGTGTTCCAGGTTTAACTGAAAATATAATACGATTGCGTTTTGAATAATTTATCAATATTATTCATTACTCGCGAACCCTTTCGCGTTTAAGCGCCGACGCTTCTCCAACTTTTATTGTTGCCGGTTTCTTTGGAAACTTGACACAAATTGCTTCGCGCCATCCTGTTTCTTTTTGTGTCTTGAGAGTGTTGTTACTCCTGCTTCCATCGGTCGCTATGCCGTGTTGTACTTGCTTTGTAATAAATGTATACAAGTTATATTGTTACATTATTTGTTGTCTTATTAATTATTTTTGTACATTAATTGTTTTTTAATTTTTTAGATTGTTAGGTGTGACGTTTTATTGACTGTTATATATTTATACTTTGTGTAGGTGTTACTATTTAATATTTATGTATTTGTATAATATCTTAGCAGGCATCGCTATTGATCGATAAATTAGAAACTAAACTTATTTAAATTGTTCAGAATTGTTCAGTTGTCTGTATTAGGTATGGTGTTGAAAAAAAAATAATGCTTATAGTTATGTTATCAAACGACTTATATAAATAAGTTTGTTAGGTACTGTTTTATGTAAAATCAATCTGATCGGATCTGTATGAAATTTGGTACAGAGATAGATTATAGTCTAGATGAGCACAGTAGCTACTTTTTATACCAAGCGAACGACGCTGCATGTTCAAGCTATGTATATAAAAATAAGTAGGTGGTAGATAATCCTTGAAACTATAGAAGTTATTTTATTATAAAAGATGCTAGTTACATGAATTGTTTTGTAATATAATTGGATTTCTAATGTTTCGTCGATCAAATACGTATGTACTGAAACGTGTGGGTGTTTGTTAAATTTAAACAAAAGATACGACATCTGTCCCAACAATTTGTTTGCCCACGCATAAATTAATATTCCATCATATACTTACGTCAATAGGCGGGTACACACAGAGCGAGCAGCCTCGCGAGGCAATTGCAGCGCGAAGTAGCTTGGTCAGTTTGGATGTGGCTCGGCTAAGGGCTCGGCCGAGGAATACGCGTTTCCTCGGCTGATTTACGTTCACATATTATATCGAATTGCTTCGCGCAGCAATTGCCTCGCGAGGCTGCTCGCTCTGTGTGGACCCGCCTTTTAACATGTAATACTATAAAATATAGTTTACATAGCCTAATTTAAACAATGTAATAATGGATATATTATTATTCAATACTAGCTGTGCCCGCGACTTCGTCCGCGTGGAATAGTGACTGCATAGTAGTTACTACTTAACACACAATTATTGTGTAAACACGTCTTGAAACACGTACTATCATATACAACTAAATTATAAGTACTTACACATTATTATAAAGTTAAGAAATAAAATAAATAAGAACACAAAAGAACTGTTAGTAAAATTTATTACTAAACTGAGCTATAAAAATTAGGTACAGAAGAGTTCAAAATTTCCAGGATGTGGTTATTCTCCCGCTCCCGTATTCCTTCTACTTTCACAGACTTTCAACTTTTCCCTTTGACCCCTAGTAAATGGCAGAACCGATTTTGATCTAAACCATGTCTAATCATACCTCTATATTATGTACATGTCATATCCTTTCGTTTGGTACTCCATTTGGATTATTTATCCCCACTATCACCCCTAAGGTACCCTATACAGGGTGTCCCACTATTGGTATACTAAGCGCGAAAGGACTTGTAGTTTTGCATACACTGATCACGTAAAAAATACTTAAACAACAAAATTACGTCAAAAAATTTTTGCTAATTTTTTCCTGAAAATCCATGTTTTCATCTCTAGCTTCGCGCAGCCGGCATATACCGCTTCTCTAATGTGGGCATTTTGTCTATGAAAACATAATCTTAAACGATAGGTCACGTGCTGGTGGTAAAGTTGGGCGGGTTGCCTGTTATGGGTGTTCACATAGAGTTTTAAGAATTCATCTATTTGAAAAAAAAATGCGTCTGGAATTTTATAAGTATTTTTTACGTACTCAGCGTATGCAAAACTATAACCTCCTCTGAGCTTAGTATACCAACAGTGGGACACCCTGTATATGTAATAAACAGATTAACCAATTTTGATAAAACATGACTAATTATAATTCACACGTCATTTGATATGCCGCTTGAGTATATATATTATTTGACCACATTCGATTATTCATTCCCACTTTTACCGCTATAAATCAATAAATGGATGAACCGATTTTGATTAAATATGCCTCATCATACTTCACACGTCAGGTCATGCCCTTTCATTTGATATGCCACTTGGGTATATTATTTGACAACTTTTATTCCCACTTTTATACCTACATATTATATCCAATAAATGGATGAACCAATTTTGATAAAATATTATGTCTTATTGTACTTTACACGTCATGTCTTTCATTAGATACGTCACTTGAGTATATTTGATAAAATTCATTTATTTATTCCCACTTTTACCCCTATATCAAATAAATGGATGAACCGATTTTGATAAAATTTTACTAATTGTTTCTGACATGTCGTCTATTTTCATTTGATATATCACTTGGGTATAACCTACATTAACAACTAACATGCGTTTTTTTCACCCCTATATAATATAATAAACAACTAATGTAACAAAAAAACGCATCTATTTCGTATTACCCGTTAGCGAGCTACGGTGGCACAGACAGACACGCAATACACACATAGCGGTCATAACACCCCTCTTTTTGCGTCGGGGGTTAAAAATATAATACCTACGACATAATTTCAAAGACCTTTTATATAGAAAATTTACCTAGAAGTAACCATAATGCTATTTGTGCAGGTTTTAGACTTATGAGCAAAAATCTAAATAAAGGTCCTTTGACCCCCCCTACTACCCCCTCAGCATAACCACCCCCCCCCCCACGCTTGGGGACTTTCGATATGATCATCTGGACATGTCAAGGAATAACTTTAGCGTATAATTTACGTAATAAAGTAATTCATGTATAGAATGCCTTAGCAAATGTTCGCTGTGATTACTTAAATGGTCATAACTTTTTTATTTATGAACCGATTGACATGAAATAAACACTAAATGTTAAATGAAGCTTATCACAATATATAAGTGAAAACCGCATCTAAATCGGATAAGCCGTTTCTGAGATTAGCGTGTTCAAACATACAGACAAACAGACAAACCGACAAACAGACAAACAGACAAAAATTTTTTTAACAACAGTTTTGGGTTTGGGATCGATTTAGTAATAACCCCTGCTAATTTTTTTTTACATATTTTCATTGTACAGACACCACTTTTCTAGAATTTTATTATATGTATTGATTTAGCCCTGATATTTATTGCTTTTCATATTAAAATTGGAATAAAATAAATAATAATGTTTAGGTCATTTTTCATAAATTGAATATTTTGCGAGAAGAAACATAACTTACTCGTCAGTTGATCACGATTGTACCTTTTTCTTCGTGTTGTTAATTTTTATGCATTTTTCCCATATTGTGATATCTCTGTTCGAGCCTACACAAACAAATTTCGGTCGGCGACCTAAGTCAACGGTTATGTGAGGGCGTGTAAATAAACGGCGATAATGAACCTAATTGACCCACAGATAACGTAAAATGCAGAAGTGCACAGGAAAGAAAGCTGTGCAGTGTGCGTCATAATGTTGGGAGATTGTAGTTCTTATCACTACCTATAGTTGTAGACTGTAGTATTATTACATGTTACTCGTAATTCACTGGTTCATTTGAAGAATATAAATAACGGATTTACTGTTCTTTAATTTAATACTTATACTTAGTAGGGATCATTGTATTTTTTTGTCTGTCTTCGCAAGGGAATCAAAACCTACAGGTTATTTCCCGTGAACACAGAATCTTGAAATTTTACACTACCTACGTCTAGATAGCAATGATAGCATAGATCAAGGAAAAATTGTGAAAAGTGTAAATTTACAACATATAAAAAACACAGTTTTATGCGGAACCGTCGGTGCGCGAATCCGACTCACACTTGGTCGTATTTTTTAACGAGCTCGCGTATTATCTATGATGGGCTTACAGGAACAGGATGTACTAATAATATTACCTAGGTACATAATAATTGACCTATCTATTTTACGTGATAAAAGAAAATAACAATTTTGAATTTGGGCATTAACATCATTTTTGGGTAATCGGTTAATTACGTAAGTATATATTATATAATTTGTAGTGATTGTGAAATATTAATATAATATTTGAAGTAATTTAAATAGCGTAGAACAAAATTGAATTTGAATTAAAATTTCAAAATGATTTTCTTACGTTACGTACATATTGTGTGTACAAGTGTTATTGACACATGTGTTTTAATTGTATTAATTTCAATTATCCATTTAAAATGTTTACTTATACGTTACGTTCATTGCTAATAATATTATAAAATGGATGTGGTACTTCTGGTATTTTGTTAATAAAAATATTATAAAGTGTGTATAAAAAGTTAAATAACTGAAAGAAGTTATTTTAATAACGGAAATAATAAAAAGTTTTGATTATTGTAGGTCCATGGTAGTTATTATAATAGGCTAATAGCCAAATGTACTAGCGAGTTATAAATATAGAATATGGGTTGTCAATTGTCATCCTTTTTAATTTATAGACTACAATCGAACTACCAACATGCATATTATATTATTGCCTAATAGACTACAAGCCCGCATAGGACAAAAATATGGGTCAAATGAACCACCAGGGGACATATCTAGAACGATAGCAGAGCAAAAAATAATAAGATTCATCACTATGCCGTCACTTGTAAGCTGTCCAACTGAGTGCAGATGAGAATTGAAAAGTACAGGTAGACTCGGTAAATTTTGGTCATATATTTTTGTACGGCATTCTTAACCATCGATAGATCCATTAAAAATAATAAGAAACCGCTCAGTGCCGTACAAAAATGTGGGTCCACCAAGTCGGAATTTTTATTTAATTTCCGAGAGTTACCGGGGGTAAATTTGGTCATTTGACCATGTACGGCATCTGTGTCATACTATTGCTATACTGCTTTTAATCCATTATTCCGCAACGCCGTACAAAAATCATGGGGACAAGGGGAAAAAATCGAGAGATGCAATCCCCTCTCTTTCCCCACTCCAGGGGGTCATTTGACTAAGTACGGCTTCGGTTCCAAAACATTATCTAGCACTCAAAAGTACTATTAAAAGCAATGCCGTCAAAAAATAATTGTTCTTTTAAATGTATACCAATAATCATCTTAATTTCATCGAATTCTTGATATAAAGAGCTGTAAGGTCATTTGACCCTGTACGGGAACTTTTTTTTTAACATGATATTGTAAAATTCAATTGTTGTATAGTATTGCCGTTCAAAAGAAACCGTTCTAAAAAAAGTTATAGAGAAATGCAAAACCAGAAATTTTGTTAAAGTTTAAACATCGTAGATTAATGAAATATAATAGTTTTCTACACTTTATCCGTTGTTTTAAATAGTATTAACATAGATAAATTAGGAAAAAACGATGCCGTACATTTTTGTGCAGACCACATCTTTTAGGCTGATGAAAGCGACGAAAGCTACAATTTTAAGAGTGCTTTATGGCCATTTGATACAGTACGGCATTAACATATTTTTACCCAACTACTGCAAAGCAAAAGGAGGGTTATGGTTGTTTACAGATCATGTATGTATGTTCATCTATTCCCTCGTAACTTCTAAACTACTTATCAGAATTCGACAAATGACAATCATTAGAGGCGTCTGAATTGTTCACTGGATAACCAACGACCAGCTAGCTAAAGGCTATATGGGGTTTCACAAAATCTAATGTGGCGCCCTCTAGCGGACAAAACATACAGAGTAAAAAAATAAAGTTAAGATAAATATGCAGTGTTTGGTATCATTTGAAAGCGCTTTACTTGTACATTTTGAATATGTATATATTACTAGCATTTGCTTGTGACTTTACCTATATTCATGGACTGATTGCATATAATTCACATCTTTTCGTTCATAGCTTTTTTATTAGTTCATCAATTTAACGGAGTCCATTCCACCTGACTCCGACTTTCCAAGGTGATAATTAACCACCTCGAGCTTCTTAATATTAATGTATATTTATATTTTATTATAAAAATACAAAGCAAACATTTCGTTATATGGATTTTTTTCTTTTTCAGATTTTTCCCCTTTGAACCAACGAAAATGTACGGCACATGAAAAAATATTATCTATGCATAAAATACTTTAAAAATAAATTTATTTCGTGTTGTGTCAAATGACCCCCTGGAGTGGGGAAAGAGAGGGGATTACAACTCTCGATTTTTTCCCCTTGTCCCCATGATTTTTGTACGGCGTTGCGGAATAATGGATTAAAAGCAGTATAGCAATAGTATGACACAGATGCCGTACATGGTCAAATGACCAAATTTACCCCCGGTAACTCTCGGAAATTAAATAAAAATTCCGACTTGGTGGACCCACATTTTTGTACGGCACTGAGCGGTTTCTTATTATTTTTAATGGATCTATCGATGGTTAAGAATGCCGTACAAAAATATATGACCAAAATTTACCGAGTCTACCTGTACTTTTCAATTCTCATCTGCACTCAGTTGGACAGCTTACAAGTGACGGCATAGTGATGAATCTTATTATTTTTTGCTCTGCTATCGTTCTAGATATGTCCCATGGTGGTTCATTTGACCCATATTTTTGTCCTATGCGGGCTTGTAGTCTATAAAGTTTTTAACATTTATTATTTATAGTACCTACGCATGTGAATATATTTTAAAATGAAGTTACGTCAATAGGTATAAATATAAGTAAAAATATGTTTTCTAAAAATTCGAATGTCGCTGCGACTGCGTTGAGCTGATAAGCGCTGATAGCGTATGCATTTTATTGATGTTAGAAATATGTATTTGCATACGGCAAACATAAGGATTTTTATTTCCTTCAATAGATAAACAGCGATACTGCAATTGTTTTCATAATATGTATTATGTTTGAAATGTGATAGAAAACTTAGTTGCTATAGGTATATGTTGTATAGGTTAGTAGGTAATCTTAATTTCTAAACAATACTTGTAAGATGTTAATTTTACGAATTGTCCTTCAGGAAACAGTCCGAGAGTCAACCGAGAGTAGAGTTAAAGTGTACTTCACACGTAGGTATTTAAATGACGTCATTAAAGTGACGTATGATATTGAAAATTGACTTACAAATATGTACAAATATTATAGGTAGATATACGTATAAGGACACAGTATAAGGATATACATATATTTAGTAAAATTGAACACGAGAAGTGGGTCAGATTCAACTTGTACTGTTTGATAATACACAGACAGACAAGTTGATAGCTGAAGCTTAATAAAAGCTGTAATGTGTGAAACTTGTATTGTTACGCCTGAAAATAGCAGTTGCTTGAAGCCATCGCAAATATGTTTTCATATTGGGATAATAATGTTATTTAAATGTAGGAATATATTTCATTGTAGGTACATCAAAAATTAATCGAAAAAGTGATTTGTTACACAAATGACAAATTGAAAATTAACGAACAAGTGGCGCGGCGGCAATACTATTGATTAGGTATAAATAAATAATGTATACCTACCTAAGTTATCTACTCGTAATTCAAGTGGGGTGAATCTTGAATTCCTCATAGAAAGAAGAAACAAAACATGAAGAACAAGAAACAGATTAGAATAGCACGTATGATAATAAATAATAATAAAATAAACAAATTACAAAACTCTATAGTATTTTAAACGCTTTTAACCATACCTACGTTATACATGTACAATCTGACAAATGAAGTAAAATTTTGAAACCTTTCAACACTAACTTTATCCGTGCGGAAATATGAATGATAAAAATAAAACAAATATATCCCTAACTGAGTACAATCAGTGTGTGATAATAGCCGTACGACTTACGAGCCTGTGATAAGGGACATAATATTATCAATATGTAGTGCAATATTGACTGCGGTTAACATGATGCACTTGTTTATCAGTAAAAAGGATAACAAAAATAAAATTATGTATTTATTTTAATTCTATCTGTAGTATATTAATAGTGGACATGATGTATCATCACAAAATATATTACAAAAAGTACTACGTAGTATCCATGTATCTATTATAACAATACCTAGAAATTGTCTGTTGCATTGATGTACTTAGGAATTGAACAAAACTATTTAGTAGTTAACTAGATATAGGTATATTATTTATTATTGAATAAAAAAAATATTTATTTTCATGGAAGCTTACGAATAAGTATTTAAAGTTTTTTAAAACTACATTTTTAACCATATTGGCTCTGTAAATATTCATAAAAAAGAATGCTACAGGATATCATTTTATATCATAATCTTCAAATATACCTAGTAAGACTAAATAAATAATTTTTGGTAGGTAGTTGAAACTCTTTAGGTACTTACCTAGTTGTGTAGGCGTAAGTAGGTATGAATTCCGAAAAACAGAAGTCCGTTACTGTAAACTAAACATTAAATAATTGATGTCAGTATGTATATTATGTGATCATAACTCTTATTGCTGAAAGTAACAATGTAACTACACAAAACGAAGTGATACCTACTTAAATTAAACTTTCTTTAAATTCTTTAATTATGCGGCGCTGCAACGTGCTTAATTACTTAAAAATGGCAACGTTGCGGCGCCAATTACTTAAGTTTTTTTCAGTGCGAATATGTATTATCAAATGATTCGAACGGAAGCCGGGTGCGCGCATCTCACTGTCGCATCCCGTTCCACTCCTCGCTCCTCCAATCGCCAACGACCTCCGAACGAACGGACCTCCGTACCTCGACATCTTCAGTCGTACTCTGCGCGTCGTCACGTGTGGACGAGTGTCGTTGCTGCGTGCGCCAAGTACGCGAGCTTTCGAATTTACCTGTGGATTGTTAGTGTCGTGCTAAAAATGAATTATACACACTAGAACAGTTTTCACACTTCTGGATTTGGCTTTGGAACGTGCATGACCCTACGGACCCCCTTCTCATTCAAGGTTGGTGCCTATACCTTGCAAATAATAATGCGATTGGATGCATACGGAATGTCACTTGTCCGGTCCTTATGATGTTGAACTTGTAAAGGATTGTGATCGGATGATTTATTTCTAACTTGCGTCTCGGTTCATTGACTCTTCCTGCTCGGATTCTTGTTTTAGTATCGCTTCGAAATATCTCAATTGTTTCTTGTTTCTCATCCTTGTATCGATAAATACGGACGCAAAAACTTCTAACCGTAAAACATGAATTTTATTTTGTAATTCTCAAATATTTATTTGTCGTTACTATCATCGGTATAAGTTGCACACAACTCGTTTCTTATCTCGGAATAGTTTAAGTGATAATATATTTTATCATTAATTCCAATGAAAATCAAAGGCAAGATACCTAGCGTGATTATATTGTGATAATAAATTTCCCACAATTTAATACCTAATTAATTTAGGTAGGTACCTATGTAATTTACGGTTTGACTAATAAGGACGTTTTTAATTGGGTTTATAAAGAAGAATGAATCAATAAGTCTTTCGAATAGGTACCTAATACCTATATAATAATTATGTATTGGTCTATGATTTCATGATAATAATTATTTTAAGAAAAGAAAGACCTTGATATGGTATAGGTAAGTTGGTTCAATAAGAATTTTTTGGTGACTCACTCGGGAGTATCCCGCGTCATACATTTATACCTACCTAAGTAGGTAATTTGCACAGACATGTATCAAGAATCTATGTCTGTGGTAATTTGTTTTCAACAACAATTATCGAATTTATTTCGTAAAAGTAAATTTCAGAAGATTTCCGGCCGTTCACTCATCATGAACATACCGACATTATTTCATATAAGTAATTATTTTAATCATAGAGTAATTAGGTACATATTTAATTTATTAATTTAGTAGGTGTATCTAATAGAAAATTCACAAATAAATTACAATTTGCATTACAGTTATAGATATTATAACAGTGCGTGTAACCCAAAACTCTTATCTACATACCTACAATTAAATTACTTTTATAAGCTGTTCACTTATACTGTGTACCTACCTATATCAAAATTATCACTATGATAAACAACAGATGTCTAACAGATAACATAATCGTCGCAGGAGTATGGAAAATATATTATGTACCTAGTTGGTACTCATATCATCATCATCATCAGCCTTTTGTTGTCCACTGACCACTGCTGGGCGTAGGCACTGCACGCCACTGAGCCCGGTCGGTCGGTTGGTACTATAAAACATTTAAATTCTAGCTGCAAAACATTTACCTATATCCTGGATGTGGCATTCACAAAGAATTAACAGTGACAGACAGGACAAAAAATTAATGTTTGTATCTACAAAGGCCACATACTGAATATCACATAAAAACTGCCATACAGGGAACAGACAATTAAACGAATGAACAATTAATTTCTCCAACAAAGAGCTTTATGAGCTTGTTAGTCATTAAACATAGCAAAGGTATGATGCGTCGGCGCATAATGTGGCAAGCTCAGATAATATAATACGATGTAGTGGCAAGGCATTTGCAGAGGTCGAGGGAAGTCAAGTCAAGTCAAGGGAAAACGCTTGCCATTTGCATATAGTGATTGGTAATGTACATTAGAAGATATGTTTCGAAACATATTATCATTTACACCTGTTTTCTGTATATTCAACTTTTTGTCCTCCAATATTGTACTTTCCAAATAAATGGGTTTGTAAATGCCATGCGAGGTAATGATGGTTTTATCCGATGCGACTACGTTTGTTAGAGTTAAAATAAATTTGCCTTTTTAATAAGAGAAGTCGATAGTCGATATATAAATAGTTATAATTAACATTTTCGATAAAATATTAAAGTAATCATAATTAATCTGTCTCACTGTAAATAAGAAATAACGGCTAAGTAAGAAGCTGATACTAATTCTAAATCTGAATATTATAGGAATCAATGCGTCTCAATAAAATTTCATCATATTATAAAATACCTACATGTTCAACCGGTAGACGTTTCACCTTACTCCACCTTGTCGCCAATTCACGAACAGTTCAATATTATCCGCTAGTCATGTTCCGAAACAACTTGCTCATATTTGTAGAAACGGAGCTGGAGGGAAGAAGAAAGTTGTAAATAGTTTTCAAGTTCCCGGAACCACGGTATTCGGAAGCCTTGAAAATGTTTAAAGCCATTAAGAAGGTGGAAGCGTCCGGTGACTCGCCGACTCCTGTCAATGGCTTTCCGCTCACGGATGGAAGTTATCAAAACTCATTAACTCTGAAGGCCCTATCAAATGCGGAAAGATTCATACCTATAATGAACAATCACGATTGAAAACAAAATTCGCAATATTACCGCCAGAAAATATTTATCAAAAGATTTCCTAAGATGTTACTTGTCTGATTAATGTAAAATTATTGCTTCGTGAATATCTGAGCATTTAAAATATTCACCGTATTTTTAGTATAATTATTAGAAAATCATATATCAGCATGGGTTTTACTTTCAACACTGGTGTTTGCATTATTCATTAAAGTGGGTAATGAAAAATGTAATGGGTAAATGTTTTTTTATTGCCCTGTTGTTAGTTATGCTCACATAAATTAGTCGTTAATGAAGTACGTTTCCTTCATAATAGCACATCTTAAATTACCTTTAGAAATACCGCGTACCATATTATAATTTTGGTGTGTAATAGCTGAAGTTTGCGTAATCAGCAGAATTTCGAGTATGCCGCTTAATTTGGGCGCGCTTTGTTTAAGCGGCAATCAAAATTATGCATACCGGCGATCATATTTCTCGAATGTCAACTCGGTATTAGGAGGAGGTTTTGTTTTGGATCCTGCAGCTGTAAGGCCGTATTGTGGACGCGCTTTATACGATCGTAAATTTGCCTCAACAGTCGAGGTGTTTAATTATAGCCATACAATGCGTCTTAAAACTTGTACTTAGGTGTTTGGAGTTCGCGTGTTAAAACCCCAGACGTTCTAATCTGTTGGAGCGGAGACTGTTTTGAAACTACAGTTTAATGTATTACGTGTCTGGGTTATACTGATGAAGTATCTAAAAGTTGGGTAACTAATTGGTAAGGGTCGAAAATTGGAGAAGGTTTAGTTTTTTACAAAATGATACAAAAAAAAACACCATACAGACAGAGCGTTGTAGTCATAATTTGATTGTTCACTTAATTTTTATTAGGAAATGACACAGACCTCAGTCCTGGAATTGATTATCGTCAATAAAGTTGACGAGATATTCATAAATTTTATATTGAGACAAATAGTACCTATGTGTCCTACAGTACAGTATGTTAATTCAACAACACCGTGACTACACTATACATTTTTCAAGGATTCTACCTCTTTAACTTGATGTAAAATCTTCCTCGGTTCTTTTACTTCATTACAATATGAAAATTACAATCGTCCGCGTCTAATTAAGGCAAATGACGCAATTTTTTGTCCCGCTCTTTTATAATTGTTTCAAACGTTTCCGTTCCACCCGGAAAGATCGTCGTGGGAACACGTGGAAATAGGTGTATTAGTTACCTGTTCCATTGCTTCCATGGAAGTAATTATTATGTCAAAATAATCGCTACTTGCTCTTGATGTCATTATATCAATTTCTTCGCGTTTCGCTTTATCCGTGTGAAACATAGGTAATGTAAATAATAAACACCATATTATTGTGTTTGTCAATTGTAGACCGTACATATTTTCACGTTAAAACTCCGATAGTCACTTTGTCATTGGTTATAGGTTCCTACCGAATTAGTTCTATCAAATATATTGTGTAAATAACGATAAAAAAAACAACGTACGCAATTAAAAAATACCTCAAAATTGTTTAATGTAAATTCTGTTTGGCTGGAAATTACTCGATTTGCGGCGACTGCAGTAGCTTCATGTGAGCGTGTTTTATTTTTATAGGCTACGTTTCCTGGCTCTTATCGTATGCTAAAGTTTTTTGGTTGTCTAATTACACATTCTACAGGTTTTTTGTTAGTCAAATGTTGTAAGGTTCGCTCGAATGAATTTTAGTTACATGTGGATTATCCCCTGGTATGCGCTTTGCTTTAGATCTTTCTGCAATCTGCATAGATAGGAACTTGCACAATTTAAACGTTGCCTTGTACTGACTAAATTTTCCTCTTTAATAAAATATATGTAGCACCTACTATTCTGCAGTAATGGTCTAGAAAAAAGAATGAAGAGAATATCAGGTAGGTACCTACATTTATTTCAGTCGTTAAATATAAACCAAATCATTATGAATAACATTTAATATTCTGATAGACTGTATAACAATTTTATGATAAGCGCTAAATTATCGAAAATGTAATTGCTGAAACTAACGTGCTGGCCACGGACAATTCGCTATAGCGAAAATTCGCGCGGCGCGACTGGCGGCGCGTCTTGCGAATGAATCAAATGTATGGAAATGTACTGGGCATGCCACGCGCAGCGGCGACCAGCGAGACGACCGGCGAATTTCCCCGAGCGAATCGCGCGGCACGACTAGCGATCGAAACAAATGTATGAGTTATTACGGCGCAGGCCACGGAGTCGAGCGGCAGACGCGGCGACTACTCCCGGAGCGAACTTAATTTAAAATAGTTTGTTTTTTTTCGCGAAAATGGAGACGGAAGCTTTTATTGCAGAAATTCTAGCTAGACCAGCTATTTGGAAGTCTAGCCACCCGCAACATAATTTTTCATCATGCCTATATTTTTCATATTTTTGGTGGAATTCTCCGTCTGTAACACGATTTCTATTTAATTCGTGTACTCCACTATATCTTCCAAACATTAAATCTTGAGCAAAAAAGCTGCTACTCTCCAAACAACGTCGAGCTAACTTTGATAAAGCCATCTCGTCTCCTGGTCTACACTGGTCGCGGCGGCGAACGCAACTGCCCGTGGCATGCTTACCGCGCCGCGCGAATTGCCGCGCCGCCCGTCGCGCCGTCGGTCGCGCCGCCGGTGTCCGTGGCCAAGGTGTAATATGTGTGAAATGATAACGTTATAAACTGTACGAAGGTCTAACTATGAAATGTGTTTTGTTTCATTGAATTTTTATACGTGCATGAATATTTGTATATATTATATATTTGCTGTGGTGTTTGGCGGTTTATTAATATTGTAACATTTATTGGGTCTAGGAAAATATTAATACATATTATGAAATTTCTTGCTGTGTGATTGTATGTGATTGAGCCGATCTGAATAAATTATTTATACTCCGAATATTGGATTCACGGAAACTATATGAACTTTTTATTGTATAAATTAGATTAAAAAAATAAACCAACCTAGGACACAGATATATCATGCAAACTAGAATAAGACTTTCTTCATATAACTTTCATTTTTATATGTTCCTATTAAAATAGGATAAATGCTATGGTATAAAGCGAAAATTAAGTAACGGTCGTTGTGAAGATTTCATAAACAAAGCGTGGTAGAACGTGTTTGTCTAAAAATATTGGCTATCGTGTATAAACCCATTCGAAAGTGGTTGGACAGCGAATATTGTTTGAAAGTTTTCCCGTCGCTTTATGTAGACTTTAATGCTATAGACTATAGAATAACCTTTAGAGCGAGCGCGCACGAGCAACTTTGTCTCCGCAACTATTTTGTCTCCGCAACTATTTTGTCTCTTCACCCATGGGCTAGTATGAAAGTGCGCGCACGTAGCGACGCAACTCCCCATACAAATTGATGGGAGAGACAAAATAGTTGCGGAGACAAAGTTGCTCGTGCGCGCTCGCTCTTACTTTCAACGCTGTTTCTAGACAGTTCAGACGTTATTTTAAAGATGCGTCGTTCAGATGAGCGGCGGTAAGCAACTAATAAAGTTAAGGAGTTGCGTTTAATTAAGTGGGGAAAGGGCAGAGATGCTGGATACTATCTGACCTCTAGCATTGATTTTATTTAACGAGATTTTCTGTTGTACTGTATTTAGCTTATTTGGATAAATTTATCCAAGGATAATCTTCACTTTTCAAATTGTTATCTTCTCGGAAAAGTTCATTTTTTCCATATAAGAACATATGGCAATCATTTTATTGTTCTTGTAGGTTAAATTCCGGTTGAATTAAGGTCGTACAACCTTTAGTAATATTATTATTAGGCAAATTTTAATACCGATATGTGATTTTAATAATCTGATATTTTATCTAACAATGCCTAGTTCCTAAATAGATTATTTGAGCACAACTTCGCAGAAGTAATGCATCAAAAATAGAATTTATGGAACCAGCCTATATTCGTAGTGCGGCAACAAACTCGCCAAACAAGCTGGCCAATGAATGGCCATTGTTGTTTCACCATTATCGTCACCGCGCGTAATCGTGTGCTGTAAACTTCCGATGTAGATTAATGTGAGGGCATCGCAAAAGGGAAATTGCCCCCGTATTGTGGCAACAACGAAATCACGATTATATGTCCTACATCATTGCGATAAGGGTGTAAATGGTAAAGCAGCATTGCACAAATATATGCGGGAGAATGTTTGTCGCGGTTTTCCTTTTTTTAGCAATTTAAAATACCACCACATTTTGACCGATTGGTCTTAATTAACTGCTTGACAAATTATCCATCTTTGTAAAGTTGATTGATCGATTCTAGACTGCCATATTGCCTCTTTCAGTTTTACGTTTTTCCTCAAATATCTAACTATTAGAAGAAGCTTAAAGCTCATTATAGTAAATGATAAGTAGGAAATATTATTAGTAGGACCATTTAATAATAAAGCTTTTGGAGTACCTACGTCAATAATTATGGCTAATACGTATTTAAGGAGGTAAATGGCTCTGAAAGATTTTAAGTAGTAATGTGGTATTGTTAATTAATAATTGAAGAACAACAAAATTACTTATTAGTATCTTTTACTAATTGTGGTTTTCCTATAAACTTACATCTTCAATATTAATGAGAACTTTAACGTCACGACATTGGTTCTAAAAAGAGAAGTATACAGTCACGCATGGTGGATCTTCTTATTTGTTTTATCATATTTTTCTCAAGCGTTGCTATCATTACGATATTTATAGAATCTTCAAGGTCGATGAAGTAGTTCGTTTACCCTGAATATAAACTATTTTCTATAAAAACTGGTTAAATATTACTGCAATCGCAACCAGCTGACGCCTCGATAGGTGCTTTAATAGCCTGCGCGACTAGGGTTTTATGCATTTCAAATTATAAATTTAAATACTGCTATTATATATGCATTTAAATTTATAGTTTCTTAATAAACAGCTTCGCTTTGCTAACAGGTTTGTAAAGAAAAAAAATATAAGAACAGTGTGCTAATGTGGTATGGGATGTTTTTTGTTTAAATGTTAATGTTTTGAAACTATATTAATATAGCGAAGTTCTTGGAGTAAACATTATCCGAAATTCAATAATGAGGTTAGTTTGTAAGTGGAGTGATGACGCATCTGGCGGGTGTAACCTTCGTTTCCTTGTTCATTGATATTCAAATAATTTTGTGACCGATATATGTACTGAGTGTCTCAATTTTCCTCAAAATAAGAAGTAAGAAAGCATCTTTATCTTACCGAATTTTAATAATATATTATATGGTTTATCAATTCATTGCAGTTGAGAAATTCGATACTTGAGAATCATTGAAACAATTATAATATACAATGGGACGTTGGCTTCAGAGACACTGGACAAGTAATATGAAATGCGTAGGTAGTTTATAGGTTTGCCCATGAAACTGGTTCGTTCAACCGCTATGGTGTGCGTTCACCTTTTGCAAACGGAAGGTATATTTATAGAAATGCACCACAAACTATATGGTTAGGTCAGGCGAGTTAAAATTGATTTGTTGATGGTTTAAAATTTAAATCACTTAAATGTAATTGCTGAAAATGTTAAAAATATAGTTTAGTACCTAGTATAAGAATAAAACACGATTGAAATGAACTTCTGAAATTATTGAACTGTCACCGAGATAAAACTAAAAGTTTGAATAAAAACGTCAAAATCAAATCACTGGAGTCAGTTACATCCAAACATACAGGTAAAGCTAATAAAAGCGTGTTAAAAAGTAATTGGAGCAGAGAACACGACGGACGATGAAGTTGTCTGTCTTGTTTAAATGAGTCGCTTTATGCCTTCGTTTTTGTGTGTTATATCTCGTTTTATGTACTTGTAAGGTGTTTATAAATGAACTTACAGTAAATCTTAATGGTGTGAAGCGAAACCGCTTCAATTGTTAGCTCTGGATTTATTCAAGGAAAGGAAAGGAAAGCTGTCAATTTACGGATAATATTTCTTTTTAAAATGTTAAATGTTTTATTTACTATTGTGGACAGGGCAAAAACTAGTTCTTTTTTTAATAAAACTGGAAAAAAATTGAGACGGATTTTAATGAACCAGATTTCAGACATTCTTCTTATCAAAATGTACCAAAATAATACAGTTTTACATTGTTTTTAACCATACACTCACAACAACAAACCTTTTCCGCCTTTTTAATCGACATAATTGGATTAATTACGTAAAATTATAAATACCACATACCTACTTTTACGTAAATTCGAAAAATTCTGGAATTTTTAATTCTGACGTATTGTTTGTTTACTCAAAAAATTTACTTTTTTTGTAACTACTTAATAATATATTGTAAAGATATGATAAAATTTAACTGTCTTCGTTCTCTGATGATGAATTTTACATAAAAGGGTATCTAAATTAATATAGGTTCCACTTTAACAATATACAAATACATACCTAAGCAGGGATAAGACTATATCAATGAAGTAATTGTGGAACAATTTATGCCATTCGATGCCACAAGAGTACACAACGATGGTAATGGGATCTAGACTGGCTAGCATTGCCGTTGGCCATTCATCGGTCAAGTGTAGGTACCTGTTTAACCGCATAAGGCGAGCACACAGTGAATATATTAGTTTGCGATTTAGTTGGAACTTGGAGACAAGTATGAAATTTATAGATTTCTATAATATTTCTTTGCACAGCTTACAGAAAACAGCGTGGTATAAAGTTTATGACTTTAAATATATAAATCAGGATTCAGGATAACTTTTAAAATATTTAAAAGCTTTAAAATCTTGATTGCAAATGTGCCATCAACGAAATACTTCAACAACGTCTTCTTTCAAAGTATTAGAATTGTTATGGAAAATCGTAAAGTGCAAAATGCAGTATGTACGTAGCCTAAAGCCGGCCGCAAGCTGCCCGAGGCTATAAAGGTACTATCGTGAGAAAGTTCAAAGATCTTGTGAGAAGCGTTGTAGCTAATGAGGTGGCGAATCGAATTGAATATTAGTGTTGATTACGCTTATAATGCACCAACGGTATGGCCTTGATAAACACCATATTATTATGAAGGAAATTATATTGGCGTATAGCACGTATTAACGATATGGAATTGTTGGTGATTTGATGAAACGCACAATGGTTAAGTGTACGGTAATTTAACTCTGTATGATTCTATTGTTTTTGCAAGCTTTATTTCAATTTTGTCTGCGTTATAGAGGCGATATGTTTAATCGGATTTTTAGAAAATTAATTATAGTTTTCAACGTATGAATGCTATGAAAGTTAGGTTTTATATTAGAATTGTGGATACATTATTTTTTTCTAGCAAGGTTAACTTATGAAAGTAATTTTAGTATTAGGATTCTACTTATGTACTATGTACTTACTACCTACAAGCATACTTTTTAATAGTTATTATTTATTCTTGTTACTGCTTACATTTGATTATTCATTTAATAGTTTTATGAAACTAAGAACAATACTAAGTTGTTCATTAAATATTCAAGTGTTAACAACAAAAAACGACTAAACATAACCATGAGCAAAAGGTTCGCCAAAAAATATCGTGTCAATGAATTTGCTTGATTAACTTATGTTCGTTTATTTGAAGTGTCTTTCCCATATTCATGAAATATTTACTCATGAGTCTTGGTACATAGATATTATGTTTTTCATATGTATAACGTATATTGTTGGTGTGTTGTTTTTTTATGTTGGCATGTTTTTTGTTGATGCAGTTTTTTTATGTTTATGTATAGTTTTTTGACTGTCTTTAAAATTTGTTACTTAATAGTTTTGCATTTATTTTATTTCTTCTGTTCAAAAATGTTTATTTGTCACTTTAAAAATAACCTTTTTTAAATTATTTTTCCATCGTTTGGAAAACAGTTGACCTTTTATACGTTTTTGTCAAATTAATATTTGAGGAATCAGGCAGATCTTTAACAATTTACTGATTATTAACAAAGATCTGCCTGCTTCCTAACTATTTAAATATAGAATACTTATAGATTTAAGTGCAATCACCAATCACTGTAAATACCGCAAAAGTATGATGTACGATGCAAAACACGTGTTCATTTGTAGAAATACTATAAATAAGTAAACTCGTCTGGTCAATATACACAAACAGCGAATAAGTGCGGAGTGCGGACGCACTTCAGTTACACGAATATACCGATCGACGCAATATAAATGTAAACAATATAAACAAGCTAGTTATTAATGCACTGTTCGCTTAATCGAATGACATCATATTACAATGACCCGGCCAATGATACGGGCCAATCTCGCTAATGCATTAAACTAACAGACGCCCGCGCCGCGCCAGCCCATCGTTTTAATTTTAATGGGTACCGCGAACTTTTGTTTTGGCTTCTATGAATTTGTGACATTATAAAAAAGTTTGGTGTACACTATGCGGTAATTTTCTAAATTGGTTTAGTGCATGGTAAATGCGCTTTGGTAAGTAACGAATAAAAATAGGATACAGGCGTTGTGTTGTTATTGCGTAGACTAGACAACAAAAGCAGAGATAGGTGGAGTAGGTATACTATTTCTTAAATGAGTCGATGTTCAACGTTCCTTTTCAGCAGAACTGTATCGTAATTCCATTACGTTTAATGATATAGGACACATAATATGCTGATAATTTTATCTCCTTTTAAATTATATTAAAATAAAATACATTTCCGTGACAAAAGCGTGTGATGTACAAATAAGCTTCAAAAGCATTTTACAAAATCACGTGACAATAAAATGTATTAAAACATTGGCTTTATCAAATAAAACGTAGTGCATTATTTTGCGTAACGTTTTATATGCGGTTTCGTATGCATTGTGCTTGGGAATTTAATAGTGTATTTCAAATTTCATAACTTCTCGTAAATATGAATAACTATGTTGGCCACGTGCTATGTAATGTACGAAGTAAATGATTATATAAAAAAAGGTAGTAAAATAAAGTCTTATTTTCAAACATGTTGTACGGTTTCGCAGTTCAAATGTCAGTCGAAGGAATCCGCTGTGGTTATGTCAGAGGCTTTTTACTCGGATACCTATTATTCAAGATAAATAAATAATACTTTGAATGGCATATAACTAGCTAAACGATAAATGACTTTAACCTTTTGATTAGTCTTTAGATACTACAAAGATGATTCTCAATAACGTCTGATTATTGAAATGTTTACTATTAAATCCCTCCATCATCTTCGTCATAACCATCAATCCTAAATCTTCACTCTTTACTATGATTTATCAAATAAATTTAATTCTTCCACATTCAGATAACTATGTACCCATTTGATCGTAATAAAAATAGCTGTTAGTAAATAAAAATATCCCAACAAACCAAAAAAGTTGTTCACAATGCAAACCCATTCGATGGTTATCGTTTGCCTAGCGCGCTTGTAACAATAACATTCTTATCAACGGAACACATTTCGATTTTATGTAATCATTGCACTGATTTGATGTAAAACGAGCGAAAAATGAGTTTCCACGCTTGCATTACGTTTCACTATTAAAGTCCATACAGAACGATAGTTCTAGCAGCCATAAAAGCGATCGGATATCGATATGATTATACCTAGTACAGTTTTTTATTTGGTGCATTAGTGCCATCTAGGTTTTAGTTACGTGTTTATTTATTTTCTCGCAGCCGTGATGGAGTCACGCAACGCAATACTTCTTTAAATTTATTTTGTATGATGAGTAATGAGATATTTTTTTTTCGTTTTAAGTGCCGGTTTGGACTATCACTATTCACTAACCTAGTTTTAAAGTGGTAATTTTTTATGGATTTTTATCAAGTAATATCTTATAAACATACCAAGATTTGTTCATATTTATAGAGAATAGATAGGCCTTTTATAATCTGATGATTTTTTTTATACTTGTAATGTTGTGTTGCATTCACGATAGTCTAATTGGACAAATAAGGAAAACTGTCTTGTGCGTAAATAGCTATTGCACGCCTCATAAGCGAAGCGTTGAGGTGGGTACTACTGTCACTTCTAGACTACAAGCCCGCATAGGACAAAAATATGGGTCAAATGAACCACCAGGGGACATATCTAGAACGATAGCAGAGCAAAAAATAATAAGATTCATCACTATGCCGTCACTTGTAAGCTGTCCAACTGAGTGCAGATGAGAATTGAAAAGAACAGGTAGACTCGGTAAATTTTGGTCATATATTTTTGTACGGCATTCTTAACCATCGATAGATCCATTA
This sequence comes from Colias behrii, assembly GCA_029959065.1. NCBI lineage: Eukaryota > Metazoa > Arthropoda > Insecta > Lepidoptera > Pieridae > Colias > Colias behrii. The sequence continues at coordinate 7,512,947 of JARWMC010000013.1, forward strand.
AAAATAATAAGAAACCGCTCAGTGCCGTACAAAAATGGTGGTCCACCAAGTCGGAATTTTTATTTAATTTCCGAGAGTTACCGGGGGTAAATTTGGTCATTTGACCATGTACGGCATCTGTGTCATACTATTGCTATACTGCTTTTAATCCATTATTCCGCAACGCCGTACAAAAATCATGGGGACAAGGGGAAAAAATCGAGAGTTGTAATCCCCTCTCTTTCCCCACTCCAGGGGGTCATTTGACACAACACGAAATAAATTTATTTTTAAAGTATTTTATGCATAGATAATATTTTTTCATGTGCCGTACATTTTCGTTGGTTCAAAGGGGAAAAATCTGAAAAAGAAAAAAATCCATATAACGAAATGTTTGCTTTATATTTTTATAATAAAATATAAATATACATTAATATTAAGAAGCTCGAGGTGGTTATAATTATCACCTTGGAAAGTCGGAGTCAGGTGGAATGGACTCCGTTAAATTGATGAACTAATAAAAAAGCTATGAACGAAAAGATGTGAATTATATGCAATCATGCCGTACAAAAATATATGACCAAAATTTACCGAGTCTACCTGTACTTTTCAATTCTCATCTGCACTCAGTTGGACAGCTTACAAGTGACGGCATAGTGATGAATCTTATTATTTTTTGCTCTGCTATCGTTCTAGATATGTCCCCTGGTGGTTCATTTGACCCATATTTTTGTCCTATGCGGGCTTGTAGTCTATTCGCGCAAAACATCTGATTTTTCAAACTTAAAATGTCTTTATGTATCATACATTGCACTTGTAAGATAATACATACACACACATATTAAGAAAAAACACTATTTTTAACATTCATGATATTTTTGATGTCATTTTTGTTATTTAAACTAGTTAAAAAACAGTTTAAAAAAGTTCTGTCTTGGACGTCCGTGTGTCTGTATGTGCGGAGGATTTTCTTGTTAACACGATAGCGACCGAAATACTTTACTAATCGAGTCTTTTGCACGCCTCATAAGCGAAGCGTTGAGGTGGGTACTACTGTCACTTCGCGCAAAACATCTGATTTTTCAAACTTAAAATGTCTTTATGTATCATACATTGCACTTGTAAGATAATACATACACACACATATTAAGAAAAAACACTATTTTTAACGTTCATGATATTTTTGATGTCATTTTTGTTATTTAAACTAGTTAAAAAACAGTTTTAAAAAGGTCTGTCTTGGACGTCCGTGTGTCTGTATGTGCGGATCCTTTTTCTTGTTAACACGATAGCGACCGAAATACTTTACTAATCGAGTCTTTTTTTTTCTCTTACGCTTGAGTATGCTCAGGAATAGAACCCTTTCATTTTTCAGGGTCTGATTCGATGTGGTTTAATTGATATTAAATAAACAAAAATAATAATTAATAAATATTTATTAAAAAAAATTATGAGGCGTGCACTTTTGGATTTTCCAAATTATTTTTTTCTCTTACGCTTGAGTATGCTCAGGAATAGAACCCTTTCATTTTTTAGGGTCTGATTCGATGTGGTTTAATTGTTATTAAATAAACAAAAATAATAATTAATAAATAATTATTAAAAAAAATTATGAGGCGTGCACTTTTGGATTTTCCAAACTATTTAAATATATGAACATTTATGTTTACTGACTTATATTCTTTTGTTACAGGTATGTACGTGTGAATTAATCAGGCATTTATGCAGCAGTGTGAGCTAGACATTGGTATTTGGTATAATTGTTGAATCATCTTGTATATGGTAAGTGCATTTTGATGTTTCAATTAGTAGGTTTGGATTTTTTTAATGTAAATTATTTGTCTAAAAACGTAACGTTAATTTATTTAACGATTACACGTTAAGATGTAATTTGATGTTCATTTTATTGATGAAAGTTTTTAACAAGACTAGAAGCAGCTGTGATAGCGAGAAATGTGACGGAAAACATTAATCATACATAGATGGATCTATTAAATGTGAGTAATGCCATAACAAAAACAAGTACTGCTGTCTCACAGTAGTAAAATTATAAAATACCAGCGTAGGTACATGTTCGTATTAATAAATTTTTATTTTATTAATGAATTATTTCCCGCATCGAACATTTTTACTTATTACAAGCAGATTTTCAAGAGATTCATGGAATCAATTTCTTAAAACCTCGTAAATGGGTTTTAAATAAGTAGTATGTACGCAAAAACATTGTACCTAAGGTGAGGTAATACTCATGTGTTTTTGTACACAAAACTACGTCGACCTTTCGAGGCAATAAAGTTTCTGCAGGTACATGTGTGTACTGTATTTCTTATTTAAATCATACCTCCCGCCGCACCGGTGTCTTGTACCGGGTTTGATGTTGATACATGGCACGGTCGTTTCTTGTTTTTAACGGTCGGTTAGATTGCCGCTCGTCCACTTTATTGTTCCGTAAACCGCTGTAACATTACGTTTTTGTTTTCTATACGGCGCATAGTGGCATACAACTTGTGATTCGGACAAGTTTATCTGTACTAGCTTTATGGGTGCATAAACTCTTGACGGTGTATGCGGTCTACGTTTTATTCGCGCTTTATGTTTTGTACTGCGGGCATGTAATTCTTAAAACGGTTTATAGAAATGCGTTTGTTTATGTGAGTATATAAAATGTTTATTGTAACTTTGCGTGGCAATGGTCCTACATTTGATCTATAAAGGAGATATTACACTACATAATTTATTTATTTGCAGTTGAAATGCTGGGTAATCGATATATGGATATATGGATGTCAACTGTGGATGTTGTGAATACAACTAGTGTCGTCAACCTGCAGAATTATGGCGGGTCGGCCGGTAATGACGACAAATTGCTTGAAATGCGCGTAATTAGATATAATCACACAGTGATCATAAAATGATGTTAGTGCCATTACAAGGCTACCAGTGGTAGTCGTACGCAATCGAAATAGATTTATGCATTGAAATAATATACCGAGTAAAGAAAGTTTCGATAGCATATTGCAGTTTAAATTGAAATTAATACTCTATCGTCGTGACACCTTTTCTAGTTGTTCTCCAGTCTTGACATTATTTTATGCCTTCTGAGCAATACTATTTTGTAAATTATTGCTCATACATATAATAAGCAAATCGCTTTACCGTGAAATATAAACCGTTAACCGTTTTTCTAAGTTCAAAACGTTAAGTAACGTGTAACCTAATCGTTATGTTCATTTATTAACATGGTCTACATTCAATGACAGTTCTATGAATGCATATATATAACGTGCTGGCCACGGACAATTCGCTATAGCGAAAATTCGCGCGGCGCGACTGGCGGCGCGTCTTGCGAATGAATCAAATGTATGGAAATGTACTGGGCATGCCACGCGCAGCGGCGACCAGCGAGACGACCGGCGAATTTCCCCGAGCGAATCGCGCGGCACGACTAGCGATCGAAACAAATGTATGAGTTATTACGGCGCAGGCCACGGAGTCGAGCGGCAGACGCGGCGACTACTCCCGGAGCGAACTTAATTTAAAATAGTTTGTTTTTTTTTTCGCGAAAATGGAGACGGAAGCTTTTATTGCAGAAATTCTAGCTAGACCAGCTATTTGGAAGTCTAGCCACCCGCAACATAATTTTTCATCATGCCTATATTTTTCATATTTTTGGTGGAATTCTCCGTCTGTAACACGATTTCTATTTAATTCGTGTACTCCACTATATCTTCCAAACATTAAATCTTGAGCAAAAAAGCTGCTACTCTCCAAACAACGTCGAGCTAACTTTGATAAAGCTATCTCGTCTCCTCGTCTACACTGGTCGCGGCGGCGAACGCAACTGCCCGTGGCGTGCTTACCGCGCCGCGCGACTTGCCGCGCCGCCGGTCGCGCCGTCGGTCGCGCCGCCGGTGTCCGTGGCCAAGGTGTAAGAATCATCAACTACACTAATATAAGTATTCACACCTCCACCTATAAATATCAATAAACGGGGCGATAAATTAAAATGTTCTCACGTCTCGCGCAAGGCCATAACTCTGTCGACGTGACCGTTGTGCTCGCAGCACTCCTGTTTAGGGACCAATTAACGACATTATAGGTCGTCCTGGCACCACTGAAATATTGACCCCGAAACATCATTAGTTATCCGCCCTATCTACATGCTTTAAATGTAGACAAGGATAACGATCTGCGGGGCGGTCGTCACGATATTAATGACCCGATTTATGGATAGTTAGATAAGAAATTAACCCATTTGTCTCAGTTAGATCACAGACTTTGACAATACGTTGAAGATATTATACATATATGTATAGCGCCTATGATATAGCAATCGTACTGAATGTTGTTTAAGGTGATGTATTAATTTTTCTAACATTTACGGCCCTTTTTAAACCTTCGTAATTTTTATATTATTAAAGTTGTCGTGATGAAAATTCTTGACAAGAAAGTTCAATAGTAACTCAATACGTCTACCGTTTTAGAAACATGATTCCATGATATTTTCTCGATAGAAAAAAAATACAAAGTTCTCATTGTTATTTTTTTTTAATCTCTGGCATCTTCAAAATAACAAACGTAAAGTTACGACTTTTTGGATATTAACTATAAAATATACAACCTATACGTCTACCGTGTTAGAATTTTGAAATATGCGATGGTTTTGAAATAAACAAGAAATACTTGAAATTAGCGCGCGACCAGCCAATATAGCGAGAGCCGCCCTGTACCTTCCCACCCCGATCGCTGCACGAGTCATTCCCGCTACGGCCGTCACACGGGGAACTTGTGTCGCTTGCGCAATCGTAAAAAAGGGTGACAACACGATAAGACAAAATGAGACAAATGGGGACTATAAAGAAAATAAGAAGAAGAAACATAAAGGTTGGAGGAAAAAGAATGCTTACAATTGGAACAAATTAATGAAGTAAGTTGGTTTTATTTTAAATTTGATGATAATTGTATTATAGACGATGTTTGATATGTACCCCTGTTTTAAGTACATAACGAATGTGTAAGGTTTTTTCATTTATAGCATAGATAATCTTTTCAGAAATCCGGAATCCAGAAGGAAAATAAACCCACTGATTGTTCACAATGTGAACCCACTCCTTCGTAAGTACCTTTATTCAGTCAAAAATGTATGTTATCAACGCTCTACTGGTTTTATCGCATGATTCCATTTTTAACAAAAAGCAACAAAGTGCAAAGAAATAAAAAATCATGGTGAACTTAGTGGAAGTATGGCGGATGTAATATGGAACAGGAGCTCATTGGAGTAGTATTATATTTAATAAAAATACGAAAAAATTTCAAGAATTACATTTCTTAGTAGGTGGTAGATAAGTATGTTGTATAAAGAATTTGATGTTGATATTTATTTCATTTATACTTACTACACCTGTGCGGGAAATTGCTTAGTACTAAAACAGGTTTATATTCATATTTACATAGTAATGTGAGTTTTCATTTCGAAAAACTTTGTGTAAGTATATTAAATTGAGTTCCTGGGTGATCTGGAAACACAATTGGGCCCGGAAGATGGCGCTGCAGTCACTCCTTCTAATCACATGAACCGATTTGGATGAATATTTGTGTGCACATTTCATTGTTGTGGGATGATTGGTTGATTCGTTTTCACATTAGCTAATATTATGTATTTTTGTTGTTAGAAAGTAAACTTAATTTAATGTTTATAATACATTATTATTGGTATAAATAAGCCAGTGTTCGTCTCACATTGCTGTACCTGCCTACCTACCCTACCAGGGCCTAACTTTGTTCTGGCTATTTTATTTTGATTATTTGTAATGAATAATTAGAATTATTATAATAGAGTGCAAAAAATAAATACATGCGTCAATATATTTTGTGTTTTTTTTTTAACAATTTTTTTATTTAAAAAAATATCATTCCGACCGCGGCTTTGCCCGCGTGGAATTAGGTTATATCGTGAATTCTGTTTTATCCCACAGAAGTGTTCAGTTCGGATAAAAAGTATCCTATCTGTAAATCCAGGCAATTAGCTATATTTTATCAAAATAGCTATATTTTATCAATTAGTATTGACGTGATTAAGTAACAACTAACAAAAAAATATACAAATTAACATCCAAAGTTTCGCATCAGTTTTACTGTATTAGTGATATCTTCCACTCTTGACTTTGACTGAGAAGAATTAGGGTTTATAACTTCTTTCAGAAATAGTACCTTTCATTTCTGGGCATGATGTAATATCTACGTCAGCATCAAATTCTATCTAAATCAATTCAGTAGTCCGCGTTATTGAGTACCATTTCATTTTTTCAGAGTAACAATATTTTTTGTTATTTTAAAGATTATTTATAACCTGTATTATTTTGTAATAAAGTAAACATTACGAAATAATAATAATTATTAATAATGTCTAAGTAGTTGTTAAAAAGAGGATTATTTGTTTATAAGCAAGAAAATAAAACCGTATGACGTAAAATTATAACTGTATGACGACTCCATACATGTTTGTCCCGAGTCGGCCAGCGGCAGTGCGGCGAGTTTGCAAGAATGACTTCGCGCACACCCGCGTTCGCGATAGCGAGCTATTAGACTCCGCCCGCCAGTCAGTGGATTTTTTTTTGTGTATCGTCTTAAACCGTAATTCTCTATGTTTAACTATAATTGGATGCGAACCGCAATACGGACGTTTTATCCAGATTATGTACTGTGTACCAAACTTTGGCTAACGAATATACTAAACAAATACATACTCGTACGAAGTAACGCTTTTAGATTATTGCTTCCTCTAAGATAAATAATATATCTACGTATCGAACTCCAATCAAATTCCGCAGAGAGAAATCCTGAGATACTAACGAAACACCGCATCACACATTTATATGTATAGAAATTCACAAATTTATACGAGTTTGTGATACTAGTTCCACTAGACGTAGATAAAGGAGAAGTTTAAATTGTGCGCATAAACTCAAATAGTGAAAGACTATAAATATCATATTCTTAACATAGTAGTGAAAATATATTATTCGAGCACCTCGATATTATAATTAATGCAGTGACCTCGAAAAGGTCCTACAAAAACAGTTGTATCTCGCATGCTCTGATTCGAAGTAAGTTTAACTTTTATAAGGTTGTCCTCGTTTATTTTTTCACGTTAAAAGTTAATAACTGTTTCTGTTTGCGGTTACTATAAATTACATTTGTATTAAAAAGTTATGAATGGTAATTTCTATCTTATTAGAAGTGGGCAGTGAATTTATGCACATCTTATAAGAATTTTAGAATATTTTTATTATTTATTCTAGGTCAAAGTGCCTATTACGAATAATAATTTTCGCCACGAACTATATGATGTTGTTTACAGTTATTTTCTAAACAAATTGGAAAGTTGTTTCGACAACAAGTAAGACTTTTGATTATGATTATGTGAATTATTATTGTGAATCAGATCTGGCCGAATTAATTGGTTTGCTAAAACACATTACAACTTCCTTAATAGCCTTTATTACTATCATTATCTAATTTTATATTTTGAAGAAGCGCTTTATGTAATTTTCTAAACTTCCATAACATCGAGATTTCAACTGATTTGGTACAGTCAATTTGAAAAGATGATTTCGTACAAATAGGAGAAGCGTAGGCAGTTTTTTTTTAATTTAGTGATTATTCGCCCTTCTGTAAGATGTCTAGATAGTATTTTATTTATTGTTATGTCTTACCTCAATACATCATCTCCATTGTTCTCGATTGTTATCAAAAGTGTTTGGTTACAATGAGTCACCGTCGTTGATTGTAGTAACGCAGCTGTCATTCACAATGATGATGCGATATTAAGAAGTTATTTAATTGAATTTCCTCATACAATCGACTTAATATGTTGTAATGGTGTTAAGATGCGTATGACGTGTTGTAAAGTTGTTGTGTGTGATGTTATTCCTCTTTGAGATTTATTTTGTTTTAAAATTTGGCGATTGTTTTATCTCGGTCTTGAAAAAACTACCTATAACCTAGGTTTACTTCTTCGTTTCCGGCAGTGATAGGTATGTTGTGGTTATGAGAACGAAGAAGAACTAAGAAAGAAAATAAAAGCATTCAGCTTTTGTTTTTTACAATGATATCATTTGAATTATCAAAATAGAACAGAAAACAATTCCTTTACAAACTAACATTTCTTCGGGCGTCGTGTCGTTATCGTTAAAAAAATAATGTTGAACATGTGTGTATTGTTATAGCAAATATCTGCCAAGCACATCCTACGAGTACAAACATATCCAATCATAGATAATAGATTATGAATGAATCCATTTGTGGCCTCATTTCCTAAGCTCAAATTCAGTTCAGCTGTCTCGGGCTCATAAATAGTAGTCATTGTGCGCTCTATCGACGACTACAATTGATAAATGGATACCAAATGCTCTCGCTTCCCTCCTACGGCCTGATTGTGCGTCGGATTGCCTCTCTTTGTTCAAATCAAGTGTCAATTCACTGGTAACAATGTTTACTCCTGTATCTTCACTTTTGTTTCGCTCTGACGATCTTTTTGCGTTTCGTAATCCTTTCATTTTTTCGTCGTATTTTTGTTATGTTTGTATAATTAAATGATTAAATTGAAAGGACTATTTGTAGACTAAACTTTGATAACAATTGATTTAAATGTACTGAATGATCCATGACATAATTTGTTATCTTAATTATGTCATGTTTCGCAATCATTGCAACGAGTGATGTTCTTGATTATGAATTGTATTATATTGATATCATATTATAAAGAACAGTGCAGTTCAAAACCATATGGTTTCAAGTGTGGATATTAAAATGCCAGATACGTTTATCATACACAAATATCCAGTTGATTACTTTTCTAGTCACTTTTTCAATATTTAGGGGACCGTGTTATATTACTATAATTGGAGAGTTAGTAATATTCCGTTCGTTTAAATGTTAAATTGCCTACGTTTGTAACTATCATATTATATTCTATTATAGTGTATTGACCGCAGCTTGTAATGAAATAGGTGAGCGTTGGAGTCGCAAAAAGTGACCTTGATTAATGAGAATCCTCGTGAAGGTTCAAGTCTGTCATGGTTTCCATTCTCAGAACGACGACGGAATGTAGCAAATTGCCATACGTATGTGCGGCTTTGAACAAAAACGCACACCGTTACTGAATGTAGATGCTCGGACCGTTAGACCGCTTGACCATTCATATGGTATTGTTTTGAGTACAGTCTGGTTTGGTTCAACCTCTGTGTAACTGTTCATATTCCGGTATGGATATTTTTGTCTCGGTTTTGTTCTTGTGGTAGACTAAATGATGAGCGTTATAGCGCTTAGTGTAGATTTGTTTACATAATATGACCATTGAAGTTATTTATTTATTTATTTATTTATTTATTTGGTCAACCAACATTTGTTTACAATGATTCCTTAATATAATAATTATTATATAACATATAGTTCTTGCGATAAAGTAACAAATAATTAGAGGTTGACACAGCATGCGCCAATTATACAGAGCTATTTCTTAAGAGATGTAATGACAATACAAAATTATTTTTATTATTAAAAGAATAAGAATTTTTAATTATGTTAGTAAGTTATATTTACAATCCATTAATTAATTCTTGTTAGTTGAACTATTAAGGTTATGATTAAAGTTTGTATTACTAATGGATTGTCTTGAATTTATATAAGATATCGTTTTTTTGTGCATAAGGAATAATATGTTAATACGCATTAGCATTAATTATGCATGCTTTTATCATAGAAATGTTTACTTGATACGATAAACCAGTCCGGACTCCGGACCACTTAGTGGCGAATAAAATTATAGGAAAGTATTAATTTCATATACGAAAGGTTTCCTACCTAACAATGATATTATAAATATGCGAGGGAGAGGATTCTCTAAGGGCTTCATCCTAAACTAATAATATAATTTGTTCAAATTTTGTTCAGTGATATGTTAACTAGTTTATGTTTCTGAAATGGATATATGTAAATTGTTGGTTAATTAACAATTTTAAATTCAGGATTTATTTGTATAAAGAATTCTCAAAATATCACATTATAATTACGAAGGTTGGTGGATGATAATTTGTGAATCATTCCGATTATTTACTTTTTACATTACTTATCATAACATTACAGACAGTAAAAACGTTTTTTCGTTCAAGTTAGTGGCCTGAAAGTGGAAATTGGATATTGTAATTGAAAATTCAAGATAACATTAAATGAATATTGAACATAGTACCGAAACGTTACATATTATAAGCAATGGACATTATTCCATTTTTATAAATTTGATGAATATTTATAAGTATTAAAATTATAATTAGCGATTTAAAATCCAACGGAATTTAAGTATATTTATTCTATCTATTAATTAATATGAGTGAATAACACATTTAATAATGCGGCAAAATAACATTTTTTATACCTTCTTTTACCAATTGTTATGTAATTAATCGCTTATCTAACGAGTAATAATATAGTAACTTCACGCCTAAGGCTTCTAGCAAGGTCGATGGCATTGACCATGGTCGCTTTGGTCTAGTTTACAATTACGATGTCTGCTTATAATCGAGCTATAGAAATGTATTGAAATTACATTACATGATAAATATAGTTGAAGACTACAAGTTTTTATGCAGCCGTAAATTTTTAACATCAAAATGTGTATGATAAACAACGTAAAACCCGTTTAATTTTGTACATGTTATTTTTTGTCTGTGAATATAATTTCATGTTTATAAACGGTCCAAAATGGTACGTACCGGTTTCTAAGACAAAATGAATATTTAAAAACAGTTTTTATGTGTCCAATAAGCTCACAAGAGACACTATAATATTTATACACTATATATTGCGACGAGAAAGTTTCCTAAAATCGAACAACATTCTAAACACAATTAGCATAATTTATGTCTACGGGTCAAGTGAATCTCGTATGTCACAATATTATAACTAGAAGTGTTTCAACAGTATTGTACTATGTCAATCCAGTGACCGGACTCGGCGGTTGCCAATGGGGTTCGCTTTTACTCAATGGAAAGTGATAAAACGGTTGGTATAATAATCGAGATGAATTTCACTTTTAAATTAAATTTAACAAGGCAGTTTTGAAAATGTATAATAACTAATAAGGTCTAAGCTTAAAATTTATATTTTGTAAGCTCCGCTAAGACGTAGATTGTTTTCGGAGGATGTTTTACCATTTATTATGAGCAATATAAGTATTAAGTATTTCATAATTTAAAAGTAACGGGTATTAAACATAGGTATGTATATACGTATTTATTTTGTGTTATGACTTACGATGTTCAACGTTAAAGGAAATTGGGACTGTGCATGCCATTTTATGATTAGAAGAGTTGAGAATTCGGCTTCCGACCCATAATTTACTCTTGCAATGTTAAATTAATTATACTTCATAATAACAGTATTTTGATCACATATTTTGCATTTCTGCTCTAACATTTTTGGTCGAAAAATATACCTACTTGTCGTAGATAATATTAAAATGCAATAAATGAAATGATGAAGCTTAACCTGCTGTCAGACATAAAATATATATCACGGTCATAACAATCTATGTCAATGCCCAAGCAATGTCCACCAAAAAATCACACATTCTCGAAGAATCTCTACAAATATCGGATCGGCGACACGTGGCATCGCCGCATATTAGGAAACCTGTTAAAACGTACCGTTACCGGAGGTCGTTTGATTAGTAATCTCGCCTTTATTGGATAACGCACGGTCAATGACTCGCCGCCTGGATTCGGCTCTGAGCACTCGTTCAGCTGATTGATAAGTGATGCCTACGGATGCTGCGATGCGTTGGAATGGAATTGAAAGGGTCTAGATTCTTGAAGTACTGAAGTGTTGCGGAGGCTTGTGGAGCTTTGAGGTAGGAGTGTAGATCGAACAAGCGCAGTCATTAATTGATGCGTGTTTACTGTTTACATTAATCTCGTCGTAAGAACTGGGCTCGCCTAGTATAGATACTTTTATAAATTATAAAGTAAGTAATACATGGCTCAGTCATTAATGCCGTGTAGAATGTATTTCTACACATATCAAATAACAGCAAAAAAAATTACATACAACTAATATAATTTACAAAAAATACAACAAAAATGACTAGCGTAAAAGTTCCGCAAACGTAAATTAAACCTGAAAATGCTCATTTAAAATATTAAAAATAATTGCGTAAAAATCTACATTACGCGTACAAGTGCTAACAATCAAACTCATTATGTATACGATTTATTAAAATAACATTTAAACGCTCATAAATAGTGTATTTTAATTAAAAGTCGACTTTATTACGTAAATCGCGTACGATGACTTGCAATTTTAAAAAGCGATGGCTTTTCGTAGATATTTATTGTCATGAACAGATTTATTTCTGCAATCATCTCCAATTGAGTAATCGAATAGCGAACTGGCGGGATGTTCTCATTGCGGTCGAGTTATGATGGATACATTGTGCGCATTCGATCTTTTGTTTGGGAAATTATTGTAGATATTGCATAAATGCCTGCTATTGTTGTAAGTGCTAATGCTAAGCCGTTCTCGCTTCTGTGAATGCGCGCGGGTTCGCCATTTTTGTAATGTAATCCGATTAAAGTATTTGTGCAAGAGTCGGTCTTGTTTCCTCGGCTGACGTTCTAGCTGTGTTCGGGAAATGAATTGTTCCTTTTTCGTTTGTTAGTCTTTTTGAGGCATGCTTGAAAATTTTATTGCTAAGTATACAATACAATTTTACCTCTAGCTAAAATACCAATATAAGAAATAAGATTATAAAACCATTACTCGTTGCTTTTAGTCTATCAATTAAATAATTTTTATCTTATAACAGTTAATTGATTTTGATTAAGATAATATAATATATTATGAGAAGTATTTTTTTTGTTATGGAAACTATGTCAAGCCTTCATTATCACAAATTACGTCGAAAAATGAAATGATTTTTTTTTCGATAAAGTGCTTAGATTATTTGATGAGATAATCTTTCACACACGTGTCAATAATAGAACTAACTAATATCTAGGTAAATTAACTATAAACTATTTACGAATATAAAAAAAATACCTCAAAATATACTAAATCTGGTAGACCTAGAAAGTCTGCGGCGAAGATTTTCTCTTATTGATTTTTCTTAACCAATAACTAGAAATCACCCACAAAAGAAAATTATTAAGCATTTACCTAGTATTGTTGTATTATTAAAAAATTACGCAATATAATCTATTATATATATAAAACTCAAAGGTGACTGATATAGTGATCTATCAACGCACAGCCCAAACCACTGGACGTATCGGGCTGAAATTTGGCATGCAGGTAGATGTTAGGACGTAGGCATCCGCTAAGAAAGGATTTCCTGAAATTCTTGCAGGAACGGGGAAAAACGGGGATGCACGTACAAAGTCGTGGGCGGAAGCTAGTTAGATTTAATATTGTTGTCGTAATAGGTGCTATAATAGGATCGCTAAAGTCTATAATAATAAATACATACCTACATACATTTCCCTGGTTTAATTTCATTATAGGAAGTAAGCTATTGAAGTGTCTCCTCAGCGAATCCGATTTAATAGAAGCCATTTAAATAAGAGAGTACAATGGCACGATTTTATTAAATCGGTCAATCCGTTTTTGCTCTACTGCGCGCGTGGGATAATAAAAAGCGGTGTTTAAAGTTGAGATAATATAATATTTTCATAACGATAATAGTTTGCCAAACTTGCTTTGTCTAAGAAGGTATGTGAATGAAGCCAAAGTTGGTTTGTAACTTTTACAGTTCTCTACGGTTCTCTACGGTATAGCAGTCTTCGTAACTGCAATCTGCATGAATGCCAAATAAAAGTTTATTTCTTTAATTTTTAGACGTAGTTATGTCTTGCTTTAATACTTAAATATTTAATTGAATTAAATGCATTTAAATATTTTACATTTCGTAACGATTATCTTTTTAAATGCCTTTAAAAATGTCATAAGTTTTATATTTAAAAAATACAAATATCTACCTACATAATATTCACAAATACGTATTGTTCAGATATTGAAATAAATTAACAACAAAAAAACCTAACAATTAACACAGTTGATAACGTCCCTGGGAAAATCGTTCATTAAAACCGCACATAAGAACCGACACAATCGAATTAAGAAATAGGAAGAGCGTTTGAAAGTGAATAATGATTTGGTACAAATTATACGTCAAAGCTCTCATCGGTCGCTCGTCTATGACATTAAGGCTTGGCGCGACTTGGCCGAGTCATCGTGCAGCGAAAGTCGGTGCTTTCGCCTCAACTGTGACCTTTCGTGTCCTCTACAATTCACTGATGATACCCCGATACGTTATTGGTCCGCCATTCCGATTTGAAAAGGTACGGCTTGGCTTCTTTCGTGAGTTATTAAATTTTTGATGCGCTGTCGTCGCTTGAAATGGCGTTATTAACTTGTGCTGTATGGGATTGTTAATGGGTTTAAACGTCTATTGTATACATCTTCTTTAGTATGTTTGCTGTTAAAAATCCAATAGAAAACGATAATAAACTTGTAATCCAGTTCGAGGAAAAACCTTTCAAAATCATGCCATCTCACTTGATAAAAAAACGCCTACATTCAGATTTCTACGCAACGATACTTTCGCATTCATTACACGCGCGCAATTCGGAATGTTATTTGCAATTTATTTGTTATAAAACGAAATGGGCTTACTAGACAGTCAGTGTATCGACTTGGCACACTTGACCCACATCCGCGCGTGTCGTGACTCGCTGACCCGTAAGGAACGCATTTGTTACAATTTCTTTCATGAAAACGAACAGGAGTGTAACCTTATTAATGATTAAATAACCACTTGTGACACTTCGTTAGCGTGTACGAATCACGTTGTATAGAATTATAAAAGTGGAAATGGCAACTTTATATGCAGTGTGTTTTTTTTCGTAGATTGCTTTTGTAGGTGAAATATATTTTCTGAGTGTACAAGGAATTATGATGATATAATTATGTCCACTAACGATTTCATAATTTCATCGACAAATAATATTTATATTATAGTTGTATATACTGATAAAATTGTATTGATAATATGTAACTATGTTACTAGAGCTTCTACGTTTTTCGATATCACGGTCAATATTAGAGAAATTAATCTTTCTATATAACACAAGCGTTTCCGCCTATTTGACGTACGAGCACAATTAATTTTGTTCCATCTGTATCGCGCGAAATAGCTAAGTACGTTTCGTTGCTGTCATTGACAGATGTTAACTCTTCTGTACATTTTTCAATTTAACACTCGGAGTGGGATACGTACGTAACTACGTAGGTAACTAACAAGCAATATACGCAGTGCGTCTACGTAATGTAGACGATATTTTTTCCGCCTTAGCAATAAATCCCATGGCGCGTGTGATCACGTATTTCGCGAGAACATGATGCTCGTCTAACGAATTATGTAAGGATGCGACGATTGTTTTATTTCCTCCTTGGTTATTGAAAGACATGTTTTCTATTGTGCAGATTATGGTGCGGTTTACTCATTTGTTTTTTAGGAAGAGATTGAAGTACCTACTGCGAAACGTTTCCCTGATTTGATGATTCCGCGAAATGTATGATTGTTTGTTCAATATTATACAATTAGACTACCGGCCCATGTTGAAAAAATTATGGGTCATTTGACCCACCACCTGACCTATCTAGAATGATATAAGAGCATAAAATAATAAGATTCAGCACTATGACGTCACTTGTAAGCTGTCCACCTGAGTGCAGATGAGAATTCGAAGGTTCAGGTAGAGATTTTCTCCCCTTGTCTCCATGTTTTTTGTACGGCGTTGCGGAATAATGGCTTAAAAGCAGTATAGAAATAGTATGACACAGATGCCGTACAAAAATCATAGAGACAAGGGGAGAAAATCTCTACCTGAACCTTCGAATTCTCATCTGCACTCAGGTGGACAGCTTACAAGTGACGTCATAGTGCTGAATCTTATTATTTTATGCTCTTATATCATTCTAGATAGGTCAGGTGGTGGGTCAAATGACCCATAATTTTTTCAATACGGGCCTGTAGTCTAAATTGATTTATTAAGATTATGCAGTATTGGAAATTATAATCTTGTATATTTAATATACTAGTTCGGTTTAATTAACGAGGTCATTGTAGATCCAGATTGTATATGAATGGAATCGGTGTGAGAAATAATAAGTCACTTTAAACAATGATAAAGAATTCTTACTAAATCCACACCGTCAAAATGTGCACGGTTACAGAAAATGAAACGTAAAGTCATTTTATCGTTATTATTCCAATCAAAATTATCGTAATGAAAATGACTTTATACCTCGACGTTGGAAATTAATTATCTAAAGCGGATGTGTATGTTATTTTTATCACCCATGTAACTAGTTTTAATAATTATTACATGTACCTATACCATCCGCCCTTTTATAGACTAGTTAGTGGCATGCATTTTATAAAACTTTTTGCTCTTCTGCATTCAGGATCCTGTATACTTTAAAGGTTAAGAAATAAAAAGGAGGAGGCAGGATGTATTATTTTTTCGATTAAATATTCTGAGTACTTTTTATACCGTAGATGATCTCTAACATATTGAAATAGGTACCTAATTGCTATATGCTACATGCCGGAATGTTTTATATTCATAATTGTTATCTGCTTGCTTCAAAACAAAATTTATTTAGTTTTAGATTAGATATCGTTTTGGGAAATGTACACTAATAATTATTTATGTTTTTTGGTAACTATAAACTTTATTTAATAGTGTTTCTTCTTTTACAGATACACGCTCGTCACCCTGATTTCTAGAACCATCGAGAGCTTACCGATTCACAGCTTCAAAGGTACATAGAATAATTATTTAGCTACTATTATATGTTTCCGCATATTAAAACAAATTGCGCTCGATTCGCCAACACCGACACTAGCTTGCAGGATACAACTCAATGATTTGTGTCATTGGTTACTTTGTAAGCTTTTTATGTACCAATTATAAAATGTCGTGAATGTGCACTGAGTCAGTTTGATAAATCGTGATCATATATATACCTTCTATACTACTACAGTCTACTTTGAACTGTTATCTCGGTTGGTACGAATGTGTTATTTTTCCTAGAAGTTTATAGTGTTCCAGGTTCCTAGATGAACAAAGATCGATTCATATTTCATTTCACAATTATTCAGTGAAACTCCTTTCCCAAAATTTTATTGAAAAATTGCCGAAGTACTTATATAATAAATAATAATATGCAATTCAAAATATATATCAGGTATTTAAATAAGTAGGTATACTTTGCAATCACTGTCTTTCCTGTTCACATTTCTATTGTAAATATTATTTGTGTGTCAAATTAGTCAACTGGCAGACTCGCTGTTTGCATTATTAGATAACATGATAACAGTAAATATTAATATCTCTCTAACATTGAATTGTTGTTACATTATGAGTGCGACGAATAATAAATCGAGCATTTTGGATGCCAATATTTTGGAAACTACACTAGTAGGTAATAAGGGCCACCACTTCCTTAATTATTTAAGAAACGAAAATACCCAATAAATGTGTTGGTTTTATTATACACTAGCTTTCCGCCCGCGGCTTCGCCCGCGTTTTCAGAGAAAAACCCGTTCCCGTAGGATTTCCGGGATAAAACCTATCCTATGTCCTTTCTCGGGTATCAAAATATATTTATACCAAATTTCATGCAAATTGGTTCAGTAGTTCAGGCGTGATTGAGTAACAGACAGACAGACAGAGTTACTTTCGCATTTATAATATTAGTATGGATAATGATATTCTACTTTATATCTCTTATTCTATTAGCATATAAGTAATACAAGAAGAAGTGTAAATAGGTAATAATACCCTTCAAGTGAATATATCATATTATCTATGAGACTCGCAACTTGTTTAATTAATTGCAATAACATTTAATTAAAACTAGCAACAACCTTCGCAAATTGTTAATTCGCCTCTTCAACTTAGAAATACAAAATTTAATTAGCGAGCAAAATGAACACAAAACACACTCGTTATAAAGTCAATAAGTAAAAGCAAAGGTTAAAATGGAGTTAGAATAAGATTTACTGAAACGAAATGAAAATAAAATTTAATTAAGTGAGAAAACATGTGCGCGTGTGGGGCGAGGGAAGTCGCGATTTATTATTCGCTATATGTATATTAATTAAATTTTGTGCTTTATTCATGCTGGGATTAAAAAAATATTTCAACCCTTTTAAGGTATTCCATTCGGCATTGTTAATTAATATTACATCGTTTTATGCCACAGTGTATTTCGATGAAGAATTAATAAAAGCCGGTCAAGTGCGCGTCGGACCACGCATGAAGAAGGGTTCCGTAGCCATTTTTTGACACCGCGCTGTTTTACATTTCTTGCATCATCAAAACTTTAGATATTGTCGCCGACAGAACGATCTTATATATAAGGGTTCCTTGTCGGACTACGGATCCCTAAAAACAATGTATTTTAATATAGTTGTAACAGTAATCCCAAAGAAATTAATTATGAATAAATGAAATAACAATTGCATGGTTTCACACGAAAGCGACAACTTTTTGCATAATTTGCAATTCGTTTTGAGATTTTTAACTGTGACCCAGTCAAAGTTGATCGCGTGATGCCAACGCGTGATGACTTTTTATATGCTTATTGATATTTAAACTTAGCAAGTTTATATTACAATACCTACAGATAAAAGGATCGTAATATCGTATCATAAATAACAGGTAAAATATTCTGAAATAAATATGCTAAGGAACCTACTTGAAATGATTTGCAAGAATAATACAATTTTCTATAATAATGGAGGCCGTAAAATCGTGCAGAGTACAATAGAAAATTACGAGTCATGTTCTTTTGCTATCCTAATTTATATTAGAATTCCAGCGTGTTTTGAAAACTATCTTTGTTAGATCTAGTCTGGCTTAATTTAATGAGCGGGTGAAAGGTCTTACACAATCGGTTATACAATCCGGTGCATATGAGCCGTTAAAGATGAGCACATACGTATATATTTACACGTTTAAGCCACTTTCTAATATGGCGCCCGTATAACACCCATACCTTTCTTCTTATCATTTTTGTTTATTGCAATAGTTTCACTATTTAACGCTTGTATAAATATAGTAAACAATTAACATTTTCAAATTTAATAACGACTTACTTACTAGAAAAGCTTTGAATAATTGTGCCTTTTTCGTTACGTAAACTATTTAATTGCGAATAGTTTAGTTTCTGTACATTTTACCTTTGTGTTATTCATCCGTGGTATAATCCAACGGGCTCGTAGAAAATGTGGCGGTTTTAAAAACGTTTAGACGGCACTTAACCCGAATACAAGCGCTGCATCTGTTATAAACAGCGCAGTAAGTCAGCCTTAAATAACATTAAAAATAGAATTAAATTTATATTTCATAAAGCTCTCGGGCTGGCTTATTATTCATATACAAAGAATGCCATCATTGACCCGGACGTGAAGGCACAGTAAAGGTCGGCGGTTGCATCGTGCTTCTTCGTGACGTAATAACTAACAACCTTTGAATAGGATTTGTTTGAGTAAACGTCTAAATGGAATAAAAGCTATCGTGGCTTCGAAATACTGCGTGACCATTGTTTGCTCATTTTGTTTGAGATATACATCAGAGCGCCAATCAATTGCAGATAAGATTTGATAGCATCGTATGCCGCTTAAAATCTTATCTAATTTTATGTATCCATAATAAAATAGTTAAAATACATTTCTATTTCAATGAATGTGTTCTAGATTTTAATTGCAACTTGTTTGAATATTTATGACAAGTGACTAATCTGATATTATGCAGCATGGTTATTTTTTTATTAGCAGAACGCTAATGGTTTTTGGTATAATATATGCTAATAATGGTTAGCTGGTCTTTATTTTTTGTTGTAGTTTTTGTTTAAATGCACTTTTCACCTGTATTGTGGGCTATTTTCAATGAAATACGAAACATAATAAATTCTGGGGGATAGTTCAGTTACTTTCTAAAATGTTACAATTGAAAGTGCGTAAAGCGGCGCATTCGTATCCTTGAAAGTTGAGAACTGCAGTTAGTTCGAATATGGAGAAGTGTAACAAGACAAGGCATTTACATTTGAACAGTTATTGGACTGAAAGAGACAATGAAATAATTACTGTTTCCTTTAATTTTATATGCAGTAACTCGATTGACAAAAAATACATTCGATTTTCCTCCTCCTTTTTCTGAAGTCGGTTAGAAATTCAAAAGGTACAATGTTCATCCTTCATTTTGGAAAGCTTCTTCTTAAACATTATATATTTAAAAGGAATGCTGCCCCTTCTGTGTCACCATACTTAGGTAAGTCGGTAGGAGCCTATAGTTGCGCAAAACAACAGTAAGAAATATTTATATGAAGTCATGCATGAATATTCAGCACGTAATTGCATCCGCGTGCATCTCATAAGAATTTCTTGCATCAAGTAGTAAAAATAAAACCCTTTATAACGCCGTTTTAGGTAATTTTTGCAGTTATTATAATTGGTTCAACGACTAATTTTTTGCTTTGAGGTGTGGAGGGAATTTCCCGGCAAGCTTCTGAAGATTATAAAATCTATATCAATAATGTGTTTGAAACTGTAACTTTTTACTTCATTGTTACTAAAATAGTTTTGATTCAACGAAATTTTTGAATCAAAGTCAGGTAGGTAGGTATGTAATTATAATATTTTTTGCTTGAGTGGATGTGAATCTTGTTAGGTGTTATTACGGATGGCGATTTATACCTAAATATCTGGATATAATTAGATACTTATCATTAAATATTCACAACTCGTAAATCAATACCGTCCGAAACATGTCAAATATGCTCTTGAAATAATATGAATAAAATATGTATCACTTTCGATTTCCACGATAACCTTTAATTCTATTAAATATTCACGTCGTATCAATATTCATGGTTTTCAAATCGTCAATTCAATTTCAAACGGGCCTAATGTATTCCATCGGCGTTAATAAATAAAAACTCCAAATGTCAAATCGTGACCCCTTACATAATCCAAGATCCATCTCAAGATCTCTCTCATCTCCGCTATATTTATGAAAACAAAAATTATACGACATTTTGTATCGCTTTCAAGGTAGTCATGCATTAGCATAATATGAGCTACACGTTCCAGGGATTACGCGGCCAAAATAAATGATGTCAAACAGTCTGAGTAGATCTTATAAGGCAAAACTTGAAATTATCCAGTCATTTGGAATTGGAAATGTTTATAGACCGGGAGATACTGACACAAAATTTCGAGTCATTTGTAACAGGATGGCGGTTCTACAGGGTTCTTAGTACGCAATGACAAAAAGAAAAATGATGGTGTGAACGCTGGTACCGGCGGCTTAGTCGCGTGGGCGTTAGTCGAACTCATCGGAAAATAGCGAAAGTCAAACGATTTGTAACAGTAAGTTTGAGGATCAACGAATATAAATACAAAATTTCAAAGATCTAGGTGTTGGAAATCTTCACTTATATAAATTAATAATAAATTTATTTTTCAAGTATGACAGCACTTTTTCCCCCTACTAGAAGTATGGCAAATATATTAATGGTCACATTTTATCAAATACTCTCCAAAAAGCCAAATGCAATACTGGTACAAAAAGATAGGCGAAATAAAAAAAATTTGCAAATTTTCGGCGGTATGGCGACCATTTGGAATCGTCCGAAAAGTATGGCATGGCGATTTTCGTAAATGGCTGCATGACGATGGTTACCTGTGCAAAAGTTAACTTGGTACAAATGGTTGAATAATTGTTTTTTTTAAATCAACACATTCGCGTCGGTATGGCGGGCTGTAAGTCATACCGGAAAAGTATGGCATGACACTACCGCCTACTTCTTTTTTATGGGCTATCGGTAAATTCTAAAATTTTTGTGTTACAAATCGTTTGACTTTCGCTATTTTTCCGACGAGTTCGACTAACGCCCACGCGACTAACCCACCGGTACCAGCGTTCACACCATCATTTTTCTTTTTGTCATTGCGTACTAAGACCCCTGTAGAACCGCCATCCTGTTACAAATGACTCGAAATTTTGTGTCAGTATCTCCCGGTCTATTATGTTGGTATCAGGTTAATAATACGTTCTTACCTTTGAGATCGTGATTGAAGATGGGTTCTTTAATTATATTGCGTAAAAATGCTTCTTTTCATATTGTAATTTCAACAGAATTTGATTCGTCTGTTTGGTACTAACGAAGAATAAAATTACCTTTCTACTGTAATGAGAAAATTGTTCCTAATCTGGTTGTGATAGGTATTTGATAGGTGCCATCCATGTTCTATCATTCCAATAGTGTCTATACTTATTAATTTGTTTCATATAGGTACATCTTTAAATAAAATATACAATTATTAAAAGATAAGTAGACGATATTGTCTAGAAGGTCTGATGTATTAAAGTAGGATATGGATATGACATACTTGTTTGCATGATAAATAAACAGGGAAATGTAAGAACAAAATGAATATATTATATTGATGTTTCGAATGATCGATTTTATTATGTGAACTGCGTTATAAAACATCATGTTTAAGTATTGTAATATAACTGTTTAGTATTGATTTAGTTATACAATTGAATACACGTTTCAATCATATTCAATTCGATTACATTGCATACTACATAATTTATAAACTTGCGTGTAGTACTAACATATTCCGGTGTTAATAATATCACTTAAGATCAATGTAATGTATAAAATATTTAACAGAAACGTAAGTTCTTAATCTTGATAAACCAGATATTAATTAAAATTTCACAACTAGAGCGAAAAACTAAGTAAACCAAGACGAGGTAGACGTGTAGGTACGGTGAACTATTGACTGAACTACTTAATATTTTAATATTATGTTTGAAATCCTCTCAAAGAAACTTTTGCCAAAGTCTCTTAAACCCAACCTAAAATTCATATTTACAGTGTGTTTGTTCGATGCTTCATTTGAATACTTCAGAGCCTTTGCGAAAACATCCGTACTAAATATGTACATATATATTTTAGAGATTCTTGTGCCAATTTCTATATAAATTTGATGACGACTGAATACTATTGTCACTAAGCGAATTTTTAAAATTTGCATGCTTGCAAATTTATTGTGAACTAGCTTTCCAACTGCAGATACGCTCGCGTAGTCATAGAAAAACTCGCATAGTTACCGTTCTCTTGGGATTTCCGAGATAAAACCTCGGATGTGATCTTCCTCAGGTTCTTTGTTTCATTGCGTGAAGAAGAGACAGACAGACAGACAGAATTATTTTCGCATTTATAATCTTTGTAGGGAAAGAAAATATGCACACAAGTATGTAAAGAAAAACTTACATAGTTACCGTTCTCTTGGGATTTCCGTGATAAAACCAAGGATATGACCTTCCTCAGGTTCTTTGTTCCATTGCGTGAAGAAGAAACAGATAGACAGACAGACAGAATTATTTTCGCATATATAATCTTTGTAGGGATATTAATGATTTTTGCATAATATCGTAAATACTAGTTTTCTCTAGTTACCAGCTATCACCAATTTCTAATTTAGTGAATTAAAATTATTATGCAAATTGAAATCATAGTTTAAAATTAACATTTTACGACTAAAATATCCATAGCGAATAGCCGAATTATAAACAAGAGAAAGTGCTTATGAAAGTCGTAAATTAATTTGTTAATTATAAAAATATGTTATAACTGATATATAAGTATTACACATTTATCAATTAGTTAATTGAATTAAAACTGCATTTTATGTAATATTACCTATACATTATTGCAAAATGCTTGTGTACCTATAATATTTATAAAAAAAGGAATTACACAAAATATCTTATCGAACTGCGTAACTAGTGTATTGAGTAAGAAGACGTAGTATGGTTATGACTATAATAATTATAAACAAATAGTCCATATTATAATGCTGGATATTCATTATCATTGTAACTGAAATTTGCAATAACGAAAACATAAATCACATGAAATATTCAAATTACACTGTATGCGCTTGAATAGTTTTCTCGATTTATTCCTTATTAGAATTTCTAGTCAAAGCAAAGGCAATTTGTTAGATCTCTGTTGCTCCGTTAGTATAAGTAATTACAAAGTTAATTTCTGCGAATCATTATGAAATTAACGCGGAAGGAATTAAAGAACACGACGGGAAATGTCACGAATGAAACGAAAATTATTTTAAAAATGTAAGAAATGTTCATTTGAGTTCCCCGCTGCGAGATTCTTGTGAGAGAAAATTCAGTTTGATTGTGTCCCTTGAAATAAAAGAATATGAACGTGTAAGGGCGCGTTCACGTTGACATGTATTGTCTCTTTAAAGTCCAACTATTATGCTTTGTCTAATTTTGTTTAAAGAGAAAATATTATAATATAATCACAGTATAATTGATGATTGTTTTCTTATAGAAGAATAATTAATAATACGAGCAGCTTATGACACAATTATAATTTATTTCAAACTGACGTGTACAATAATTTCAAAATTACATTGCATCATATTGTTTTCTCTCTCATTTGTTTCCATTTAGTGGCTCAACAATGAACACATAACAGCTTAAAGTTAAGCAATATTTACTAGTTTATAGTACTTTATAGTCAGCCAATGTGGCGGCGGCCTTAGTGCAGTGGGTACGGTAAAGTTCAACCAACGACCGTTATGAAACTTCCTCTCCTTGCATCGGCCACGATGGGAATTAAATTAATAACTGGAATCCTTTGGGCTCTCAACTTGAAAATTATTTTTGGCGTCAGCACAAGCTAGCCAGCTATTGGAGAAAGCTATCGATTTTGTTTTTATAGTTCTGTGTGGTTCTGTGTACTATGTTTACGACGGGTAATTGAAACACGTTTTCAAAGCGTAGATTATTTGAATACTTGATCGTTCAATGTATTTCAAATCGTTATTAGCTCATATTTTTTTATGAAATACATGAACGGTTTTCAAATCGCTTTCATAAACGTTTCGAAAATTTCAAGTAAGCCAAGCATACGATCACAGATACATAAACATTTTTTGCTTAACAAGGCTCTTATCTCATAATATTTTATAAAATTTGGATTCAAAAAGTATAGTTAGATTTTTATCACGGTAAATTTTAATGTATTGCATCAACAAAATATAAATACGTTAAAAATGTGATATCAAACATAACAAAACATACAATCAAAGATAGTTTGTATTCTTCCATATTTGAAACGCATGTGTAGAAAATGATGATTTATATTTAGGATTTTTGCCCCGCGATGCCTAACAAGTGAGTGATCGTAGCAGAAGCAGCTAATGATGTAGGAGGCTTATCGACTCGCATGTGCCCGCCATTTTTACGGATTCCTAGGATTCTACTGAATTTCAACTATCAATGAATGAATAGATAGATAGATGCTACGATGGCTTGTGTTAAAAACGATTGCTACTTTCATATTCTTTCTCCAGTTCTGTTATAGTGAATGCCTTTTTCTGAAGCTTCTTCTTATTTTCTAACGTTATATTTGTATTGCAGCAAAAATAAATTACTAACCGGTGACCACACTTATTTTTACCACAAACCACAATAACGTGAAAAATTAATGGTGTTGCTGGTTCTAGCGTAGTTAGGTACTATAGGTAACGATTATTGTATCGATCTTCTCATGAAGTCGTCTCTTTGGTATACACCGATACACGTATTCAAATGTTTACTAATACACAGAATATTTTACGACAACACACTGGGGCTGGGGTTGGTATGACTTTGAAAACGTTATTAATATTCAACGAGGCGTCGCATTTGCTGATGTTTCTATTTGTACGAACTGTACGTAGGCACTTGATGATATAATTTTGATTTCACGGTGAATGAGCGAGTCATTTTTATAAAGTAGATAGGTACGTACGTACTTGGTTCTTTATGTCTTATTATGATTCAAAGCGAACGTTGTGAATGAGTTTGTGAGTAAATGTATTTTGGGAATACGGAGTTATTAGAGTAGTTATCGAGGTAATTTTTAGAATTACTTCATCTATTTCTGAGGTAGGTACAGTGAATGTACGGTGACTCATGTAGTCATGTATAAGCTACGGGGATAACAACAAATTAGAGACATATTCAGTAGGTCTTTGTAATTATTATGATTATCACGTGCTAAATTTATATCCATCTATATTCGGAACATGAGCCTCTTCACGCACTTTTTTGTGTGCTAACTACTGAAATTTTATTTGACGACGACAATTATTGAATTAATTATACTAAATTGAATTAAATATATTGAATGAATTTATTAATTTTACCTATTGGTTGTGTAAATTAGTGATCGGTTAGTACGTTTATTTTTATGCCGCGCTACATTCAATGCTGTGATTAGATTAGATTCGGCAACATAAAAGGAAAAACGGCATATCATATTTTTACGCTAATACAGTTACACATTGCCAATGATATACGCAAATAGATAATTATATTTATAAGTGGTAGGTAATTAATTAATCAAATTATGGAAATGAATGAATTCAAACTCGATAATTTACATAATTAGGAGCGATTTTATAACAATAGTGGTTCAATTGAATGAACGTGCTCCCTATTGAACCAGGATACGAAGCGAGGAGAATGGCGTATTATAAGCAGCTTCGTAACGATCCCGCCAAATAATGTCTGTTATTTGTGTCTTTCAGGCGATTTAGATGGAGTTAGTGTTATTGTAGTTTTTTGCAATTGGTAAAAAGTGTCGTCGTCGTGTTTTCAATTAATTCATGGTTAATTTTTTTGTCTGATTGTTATGAGTGTTATGTTCCTTTTTGTCTTTGTTGAAATCGTAATTTGACAACTTAATAGTTTATCGTTATTTACATCGTTTGTGCTGCATCTATAATGATGCATTTTGTTCAGTCCTTCATTTGATACCTTATATAATCAACATGTTACATACAATGTATGTCAAGATTTAATTAAAACCATTTAGCGGTGCTCAATTAAAACGATCCAAGACATGTCACACTATTAATTACGGCACGTGCACGCAATTAACTGGACCTGTAAAAGAAAAACAATAGCACTACGCTATAGTAATCGATCTAGCTATCCAGTCGGCCTTGACTAAATATGCGCGCATATCCGATACGCCACGTGGTGATGTAACTAACGGCTCAATTAGAGCAAGTGGAAAGGAAAATGCATTTAAACGGTAAAGAAATAGAGAGTAAAGCGCGATGGACTTTTGTTGATCGGTTTTGGGTCACTTTGTCAAGGGGTTAAGGTGCGCTTGCGCGATGCAAAGTTGTTGCCAAAATTTTATTAATTCTTGATGATTTTGAGGAAAGAAGAATTGAGGCGAGTAGCATTTTTAGCACTGCACAAACTTATGACCATCCAGATTCCAGACAGCTTGGCAGCGCTGAGCAGAGCGCTGTAATTTTAGTGATTATCCTTTTTATAGGCGCTTGATCCTATCTCGAATTTTCGATACCTCTGCACTTTGTTTTTATAGTGGTATAATTACATTATGGTGAATGCCATATTACAAATTCTGATACATGGGAATTAACGCCGTTGTCCTGGCTCGAAATGCTATTCAATCCGAGCGTCTAATCACTTCCGCATATAATTCACCTATAAATACGTGACACACGTAATTGCTGTACCATGTCACGTCTTTCACGATATAATCATCCCACAGAAATGGGATTAAGATATCCCTGATAGATGTCTACGTGTCCGAGACACCGTCGCAGCTGTAATCTCATCTATGAGATTCGATAGCTCTGAATGGACCGCTGACGGAATACGCTTTGGTAACCAATTGGATTGTATTATGATTAGGTTAATGGTATATGTATTGCTTTGCATAATGCGCCGTGAGTGTTGCGCGTAAATAGTGTATTAGCACGGATCGAGATGGTGCAAGCAGTTCTTTCTAATAGACGTCGTGGAATATTTATTTGAACTACTTGTTTTATGATGGTTTTGTTTAAAAGCAATTTGAGTTGTAGCGAAACCATCGCTAATAATAGTTAACTGATAAACTATGTAAACTATAATTATGGAGTTATTTGAGAAATGTTTAAATAAAAAATTGCGTCCACAAGGCGGGGCTCGCACCCGTGTCTCGCCATGCCATGCCGCGGCCGGAGCGATATTGAGATATTTTTAATGAGCTTTTATAATAATTGTTTTTTGCATTTTTTACTATCAATATGTTTCAATATGTTTTGTTCTAGATTATTGACGTAATTATACCAATATATAATTTGCGTAATAACTACGGCCAGTAAATAAACGGCCACGCACCTACATAATGATTGATGAGCTCTAGAGATTGCAGTCGCTTCGAAAAGTGCCTCTTAAGTATGTAAAAGCAACAAAAAACTTTAATAGCTGTGATACTCTTGTTTGTTTTATTGAGCAGCTAAAATATAATGATAATAGGTACTGTTATGTTGCAATTTTCTTGCATGACTCCTAAATATGATGCGAGTTAGCAGTAACTTGTTACTTCGTTAAACTTGAGGAAACGTATCTCTGGCTGTTTTCTTGAAAGTATACTTAGTATATGTACGTACAAATG
This sequence comes from Colias behrii, assembly GCA_029959065.1. Classification (NCBI taxonomy): domain Eukaryota; kingdom Metazoa; phylum Arthropoda; class Insecta; order Lepidoptera; family Pieridae; genus Colias; species Colias behrii. The sequence goes on from JARWMC010000013.1 coordinate 7,541,561, forward strand.
TTTTCTTACTAAATTAAAATTTGAGTTGATCTTTTCATATTATTTAACGTTCCAAAAAGATTCATTACAGATTAGTAAGCTATCTATGATATTATAGAGGTAACAATAAATAGGTACTCAATTAATAAAGTTTTCTATAATCATGTGATCAAATTAATAAGAACTTTGTCAGTTTATTATTTGAATAAATTGAAAATAGAAATAATGTACCATAATAGAATATTGCCATTATGTACCTACTATTATTATTAATACCGGCTAGCTAGACGATATTGATAAATCATACAAATAGATATCATAAATTAAACCGTTAAACGAAAATGGCATTAGGTTTGTGTGTGGATATTTTCAGATTATTATAACAAGGAAACGTAGATTTGTTGAATAAACAACATAAAAAGGACACAGATAATATCGCGTAACCAAAGATCTTAGCAACAGAACGCAGCCGGGATTGTATTTCTTATGTTTCAAGTTACAGGCTCGGCCTTACCTTGACATTTTATATTATTTACTGTTAATATATCGTTATTTAACTATAACATATTCAAAAATATATTTTCTTTTATATTGTAGGTTATTAACATTTTTATTAACTATTAATAATCCGTAAGTATGTAGTTGTTTCTCTGTTAAGTACCTACAATTACAAATTTTAAGATTTTTGTATAAAATAGATGAGTATTGAATAAATTATGTGTAACAGTTCAATGCACATTTACTTTCAAGTTCTCTATTTCTTTTTATAGCATAAGTAAAGGTATTTATTAAGGTTATTTTTAACCGACTTCAAAAAAAAGGAGGAGGTTATCAATTCGGCCGGTATGTTTTTTTTTATGTATGTACACCGATTACTCCGTGGTTTCTGAACCGATTTACGTGATTCTTTTTTTGTTCGATGCGGGATGGTGTCGAATTGGTCCCATATATTTTTATTTTATGAGCATTTTTGTTTGTATTTGTAAATGTTGCAAGTGCAAGTTTGAAGTCGGTTGTTTTTAACGCAGTTATTGACTTGTTCAACATTTTATACAAGTCGAACTTTTAAAACTTTGATCGTGTTATAAATGGTACGCCGAAGTGAGGTTGACATGACACAAAATTTGTCAGTTCACTGAATTAATAAATATTGAAAGTTTTTAATTAATGCTCCAATTGAAATTGATATTTTTATAATGTTTTTGCGAAACAATAGTTTCGGTCAACTTAAAAAGCAAACAACCGCTGCAGGCAAAATGTTAATAAAATAGATTTTAAAATAGTACATGCGTGCCTTTTATGAAATTGAAATGGTAATAATCTCTTATATATATAAAATTCTCGTGTCACAATGTTAGTCTGCATACTCCTCCGAAACGGGTGGACCGATTCTCATGAAATTTTCTGTGCATATCGGGTAAGTCTGAGAATCGGCCAACATCTATTTTTCATATGTACCACGGGCGAAGCCGGGGCGGACCGCTAGTAATTTATAGAAAACGTGGATTAATTTTAAGTGTTCTTAACTTTTTGACGACAGATTTAAATTAATATTGGGAAACTGAGATGTAATAACAGCTGTAGATATTTATTTAGGTTTGTAAATTATTTCTCTTTAAAATTTATCTTTCTAACAGCCGTACAAATAAAAACTTGCTTATTCAAACCTTATGCAATGCATAGATATGATAAGAATAAATAAAGAATGAGGATGTCATAATTTCTTACAAATAAATTTGGAATAACGTCGATGTAACTATGCTCACGCTATGCAATAGCCGCGAAGCGGCAACGTCGCAATTCATTCACAAAATTATGAAAAACATTGAAATTGTCTACGGTTAAGCCTTGATGCTGTCATTTTGCTGACGCTCGTTTGACTTCGTCGAATTTGTTGTGAAGTTTCATCATACGATGTTCTGTTTATTTATTTTTTAAATATTTATTGGAAATAATTTAAATATATCATTAAATATGCAAGCAAATGATAGATAACGCTATCCAATATCTGGAGAACAGAAGATAAACCCACCTTGAGATAGAGAGTTGCCAAATAACTGGTACTCAAAACATACAACTCCAGGCTTAGAAGATTTGTCACGGACGAATTCTACCTATACCCGTGGCCCCGTCGTTTATGTGGCTTGACGGAACACAGTGGGGTTTTGGTCGGTAGGAATCCGACATAACCCGCGGCCCTTTCCCCGGAGGCCGCGGGTATCTATGCAAGATTTCCCCACTCAAAAAAAAAAAAAAAAGGCTTAGAAGATTTATATTTTCAACGAAAGTGTATATTATTGTCATGGACGTATAAAAAAAGACGGACGCCGTATTACGAACAAACAACGTGAAGCCACCATAGTAAGCTAGCGATCGTGTAAAGACAATAAACACGCACACACTCTCACCATAGTAAGCTAGTCGGCCGCCATTACGTCGTGAACTACCGACTGATTAACTGCGTCACTGTTTCAAAAAAAATATTTAAAATGCCGTCTTGCGTGGTTAAATGGTGTCGCAACAGTACAATTTTAAATAACAAAACACAAGGGATTACATTCCACAGGGAAGCAAGTTATTTCTTTTATGTTTTAATGACAAAATTATTACGGCAAAATTTATAGAAAAAAATACAGCCGCCATTGTCATCAACACAGCTGTTGCCATGGCAACATGGCACACACACAAGGATGTTTCGCCGCCATTACTAGGCTTCACTCAATGTTTAGGCGATATACCGTCCGTCTTTTTTTATACGTCCATGATTATTGTGATAAGTTTAGAAATAAGTTTTATGTATGTATGGTTTGGCGCATGTTGTAAATAAATAAATCATTATAAATATCAAAAGGGTTTTTCATTTAATTTCGTATATTTTGACATTTCATACAAAATTTTCCATTTCAATAGGTACGTAATGAAATTATTGATTTGCTCAACTTTTTCTACTTCTCGTATTACTCTCATTGCTATTATCTCAAATTTAGATTGAAAATTGCTTCTAAAACTTGTAAAACACAGCACAATGTACTAAAATATATGGTATAACTCGGTTATGTCAGACAGCAGACTTATACTAGGGTGGTAGCCGTAATAAGGACGGAATAGCATTAGTATGAATACTTATTACGAAGTTATACTAGGTTACATTTATTTCGTGTTTATTTGTATGATTTTTCCTTATTCTTAGTTTATTCTTTGCATAAAATGTTATAACTCGTTTATTTGTACGGCTGTAAAGCTTTAACGCAGTGCGAAATCACCTCAAACACAACAACAAATACAGACATAAAATAATACTAGATTATTTATAATTCGTTTATTTATAGCTTGTCAAATATAAACGGTTTATTTGTATTAAGCTAATAATATAATAACCCAATTGACCTATCCAAATATCTATATTTTACCTTCCCACTCATAACAACCCAACAATAGCTACCATTGCTTGTTAATCCAAATTTAAATGCATATAAAAATTTAACGGCTCTTCTTTAAGTGAACCGTGGTAAAATAATAAAAGAACAAATAATAAAAAGTTTTATGCATTCTAAAACAGCGCTCTAAATTATACTTTAAACGTAATAATTATGTCATAATGTTTACATTGTAATGTAATGGAGGCGAATCGCGAAATGAGACGCCAGTGAATGGCTTTTCCCACGAAGTTATATGACCCGGTTAGAGGTTTGAATTGTGTGCTTTTTGCCCGCAAATTGTTAAAGCAACTAATGTAACAATTTCTACGTCTTATCAGTAGCAATCATCGTGTTTGTATGGTATTCTAAAAATCTCCTCTTTCGAAACAGGCAGAGTAAGGCAGATTTAGAGCAATATATCTGTATCCATCAAATCTACATTATGCTTCTAAAAGTTATTTCTAGTCATCCATTATTCCGCTCTATTTACAGTCGCATAAAATTTTGTTGTTAAAGTTAGAAAATCAAAACTGGAGCGTTTTAATTGGATCCGTTCACAGCATCCATTATTTATGAATCTATTTTTATAATTCATTTTTCTGTTTCAGGTAAAAGCTTTTTCACTTTAAGTCCGTGAGGTAAGTAAGCGAATCTCACCATAAAACAGGAAACGAGTCGAGTGTAAGGCGCCTATCGTAGATTTGCGATGTTTTTAAATTACGGGACCACTTGGAGCGTTTCCAAAATTAAGTGGAGTGGCCCGTGAACATTATGTGCTAGCAAATTATAATATTTTAACTAAATCTGACTCCGCGGAAGTTGGGCTCTTGTGTGAGACGGTTGAATTATAAGGGTTTTATAATAAGTTTTGAGGTTTTCCCGGGAGCTCGAATAGTTAATGGTAAAAATTGGTTTGTATTATAGGAACTTTTTATTTTACTAATGATTTGCTTTAAGAACTCGCACCCGTTTAGTTAATCAGCTGTGCCAAAGTACACGATGTTTGTTATTTATTTTCTTCAAATATCGATCTTTCTATTAAAAAAAATGTGTGCGTGTACTAGTGTACACACGTAAGAAGTGAAACTTCTCTATGACCTTATTAAAAAAAAATTACTATATGCAACTTTACAGAAATACGTTGTTATAATCACGCGTGGTAGGGATAAGAAAAAGATGGCGCGTAACGGAAAAATGTCATGCGTAACGAAAAAATGTTACTCTAAATTTTGTTCCAACCCTGATAAAGAAGTTTCACTTCAATATTTATTTTTTTTATTTATTTATTTATCAATAACAAATACATTTTACATAATTGAACATGCCAAAAACCACAAAGATTTGTCCGGCATGCAAAGCAATCTATCCACGACAAATACGATGCACAGCGCGCTCGTGTGCTCGCGACAAGTTAAAGACAATTATACCACATTATACAATATACAGGTTGTTTACAAAATGCAATTTTAATTTAGATTTAACATTATTATTATTTATGATTTTTTTTAGGTTCAAATCAAGATTATTTAATAATTGAGGAACTAAATAACGAGTTGTTCTTTTACCATAAATGTTAATTATTTTTGGAATGATTAAGCGTTGGTTAGTTTGTTGGCGGGTAATGATTACGTTATCAAGTTTTTTCTGCAAGTCAAAATTAAAGAATTGTTCTTTTAATATTGTGTAATGGAACAAAGATTCTACCGGCAAAACTTTACAATGGTGAAAGAGATTTTCATTACTATTTTTACATAATTTTTTTATCTTAGGAGATACTATTTGTTTTAATATTCTTAGTTGTAGTGATTCAATGTTCTTCAAATAGCTTTTAAAGGTTCGGGCGTAGCTACTTATACCGTAGCTTATAACATTATTAACTAGGGCGTTATATAGCATTAGCAAAATTTTAAAAGGCATTTTATTTTTAATAATTTTTATATTAGCTAGAATAGCTCGGAGTCGATCACAAACAGAGTTGATATGTGGCTGCCAGTTAAACTTTCTGTCAATTATAAGTCCCAGATACGCATGACTACTTACAGTTTCGATTTTTGGACAGTTACAATTGCGCACATTATGTTGATGCAAACAATAATGATTATGAGCTATTATCACATTGTTCGCATCGAACAATGTTTTATTGTACGGAGAGTGAATATGTACTAATTTGGTTTTATCTGCATTAAGAACAAGTCCATTATCGTGGCACCATTTATTTATACGGTCAAAATCCTGTTGTAGATTAACAAGAGCATTTTCAACATTATGATTTGCAACTAGCAAACAAGTATCATCCGCATATTGGTAGGAAGTGCAGTGCTTAAGAACGTTATTCATGTCATTTACGTAAGTGATAAAGTGGAGGGGACCGATCACCGACCCTTGGGCTGTTCCTTCAGTAACAGGTAACACACGACTCACAGAATCGTCGATTTTTACGTAGAAAGATCGATCATTGACGTAATTTTCGCACCATTTTAACATTGGACCCCTGATCCCAGAGGCCTCTAACTTTGCTATAAGACACTTATGATTTAAGGTGTCAAAAGCCCTAGAAAAGTCTATGAAAAGAGCTAAAACATGTTTTTTGTTATCCAGGTGTATGTTCACGGTGTCCGAAAAATCTGATAGCAGAGAAGTGGTGCTTTTACGTGGTTGAAAACCATATTGATTATTACAGATTACGTTATTTTTAGAATAGAACAGATGTATTTGATCACTTATAAATTTCTCAATGATTTTATCTATATAAATAAAATAATAAATTTGTCTGTAAACTTCTACCATGTACGCATTGTATACGCTATCTGCTGTAAACATCGACATTCAATAAAATGCTTTAATCTTAAGGAGTAATAAAAAAAAAACTAATCTTTTTCGTTTACCAAGATACAGAGGTAAAAAATATAAACAACCATCAAAAGATCGTGATACGACACTGTAAATAAAAATAAAAAATGTAATGCGTTTAGAATTAACCGTTCATTGGAAACATTGGATGTGTCGACACGGACCGTGACGTGACGTGTTAATGACCTCCGCGCAGTCGTGACGATATTCAAGTAACGTGTTAATAAGATTCCATTTGTGTCAGATGGTGCAGTGAATTTAAAGGTTACGGCTGTAGCCCGCGGCTTCTGTATGGAAATAGAATGGAAACGAGTTACGATATCGTGTGGCGATGTTTTAAAGGAGCTTTGGAGGTGGCATGGTGATAATGAAGTAAAAATTGTGACATTTGTTACGATAGAAATAATGCGCGATGTGGTATTGTTTTATATTTTTCTCACAATGACCTTTAAATTAAGTAACTTATGATTTCCTGGATTCTATCGTCTCTGAAAAATGTTTTATTAGTAAACTTGGTTAATCGCAAATAGTGTTCGTAATCTTCGATATATTTAGAAAGCAAACTAAACAAGGCAAAAATGGGAAGAATTTTCCAAATAAGCAACGTCTCGTATGAAAGGAAGGCAACTATTTTTATAGGGTCAGCTATTGTGAAGATAAACATTTTGTGCCAAATTCCAACACATTAGATCGTACCATGGCACTTAATTTTAAGTCCATTGCAATTATAAACTAACTAGGTGATATGAACTTCGTGTGCACTTGTAAATGCTATAAGTTCACACATTAAACTATTTTTATATCGAACAGCCTCCTGTTAATTCGTGTGCACTTCTAAAAGCAATAAGTTCATACATTTACTTGTACTTTTATATCGAACAGCCTCCTGTTAATTCGTGTGCACTTCTAAAAGCAATAAGTTCACACATTTACTTGTATTTTTATATCAAACAGCGCATTTGATGGCAAAGTGATTGTACGTTTAACGATGGGCATCTACTATCTAGCCGGTTGTGCCCTCGCGAGGTTGTTAGTCTGTGACCTTTGCGTAGCTGTAGGTAGAGCCATCTTTGTGAACGGAACGTGCATGCTACTGGGGCTCTCGGTTTTTTGTTCTTTTTTTTGGCATTTAATGTGAGTTGAATTGAAAGGTTACACGGATAAAAATATGCAAATAGATATTATACGGATAATTAATATGTTGTGTATTATTCAGTCAAATGATAATATGTAGGTAGGTATTAGGTTACTAAAATAGAAAAATAATGTTGTAAGATAAAAATAAGTAATTTCAATCGATATAAAACTAATGTGCGTGTACGTAATACATTCCTACGTCTTTCCTTTGTCTCGTCCTTTGGAAACCAATGCGTGGGCCTACAGCTTACCACGCGTGACGCAGGTGCGCCCACTTACGAATATAATGAACACCCCTAATTACGTAAATTTATCACTTATACGTTCAATTAATTAGAAATTAAGCTACATATTTTTACGAATTACTTATTTGTAAGGTAACGTCACTAGGTATATCCGTACATATAATAAAACAAAGTTGCGTCCTGTGCGTTTCTATTAGATCTTTAAAACTACGCAAACTATGATTTTGCAAGTTCTAGACAAAGCGGGCGACGCCGCGGGTGGAAAGGTAGTAAAATATAATATTAAAGGTTCACAATAAATTGGAAATATTAATCTACATTTTTTCTATTTTTTTGTCAAGCAACATAAAACTAAAAACAACATACGAGTAATCAACGATCTCCAACAACAAAAATGGCGACGTACAGCGAGCGTAAAGTTTTTAAAAGAAAATGTGGTTGCACGTTTCGCAGTAGCAATTTCGCTCTCAGTGGCTGTGACTTGTCGGAATGGAATTGGTTCAGGACATGCGGTTTGGTTGTGCTTGAGCCACGTACAGATTGAAAGTCGGACACTTGCAAACTTTAAGGCTGGGAGTAATAAATCGTAATTGCCCGCGAGAGTTGATGACAATTTTTCCTTTGAGACAATTTTTAAAGGTGTGCGAAGCGCTCTGCACTGATTCCGAAAATAAGATGTTATCAATTATTTATGTTATACTGTTCATGCTTAAATAATAGTCTATATTTATTTAAGAATAGAATACAATAAAATATTATTATTGCGATTCTAACTTTACTAATATAATAGTGTTATTAAAAGCATAATGACGTAAACATTGAGTCACGTAAATTCGAAGGAATTTATTACGCGTAAAAGTAATTGGAATTGGTCGTGGATGGTTTTGCATAATTGTCTACAGATTTATCGCCGATCATAATGGTAAATTACAATAAAATATTAGAATTATGAGTGAGTTCTACAGTTCCATTTATAATGTAGGTACGCATACGTTTTGTAGCTACACGTCTAATATATTATACAGGATCTATGATATATTTTACATTTACAGCATCAAATTTGTAATAAATACATGTTTATGACATACTAAGCGATATAATACCTACATATAACATGAATGACGATTTTTCATGGCTCTCATGTAGGTACAAGGGCTGCACCTTTTTCTCAATCCATACTAATATTATAAATGCGAAAGTAACTCTGTCTGTCTGTTACTCAATGACGCCTAAACTACTGAACCAATTTTCATGAAATTTGGTATGGAGATATTTTGATATCCGAGAAAGGAAAAGGATAAGGAATAATTTGTGCATTCCATATCATTTCATCTGACAGTTTCTTTATTAAATACCTACTGCTCATAGAAGGTAGACTCACAGTTTAACCTACCAAGTATGTTTCTGATATAATATTATAGGCAATCGTAGATATCATATTATAACGATGCCATTAAAATATCTAGGTACGAATTTTCTTAATTTTTTAATTAAAATCCGTCATTCGAAATGTTCTATATTATCATTAATTTCTAGTTTAAAAGTACCAAAGAGGTATTATGATAAGGATTCCTTTTTACGTACGAATTAAAACCTTTGAACGAATTTAATGAGCTTATAAATGTTCACTTAATTAATTTTGCGATTTTATGAACAGAATTTCGGGGCCAAATTCTTTAAATCTTTATAATTATCATGTATGATGTTGCTTTTTCATTTTAAAATCATTTCTGCAATATTAACGGTATAATGCTATGTAAAATTACTGAATTATCAATGCTAACGATATATAATATAATGTATTATGAGTGTTATAAAAACGTAAAACTGTTGCGATGCCTCTACGAAATTCTCAAACTCAAACTCAAACATTTATTTATTCAATTAGACTACTTTTAGTAGCACTTTCGAATCGTCATTACATAAGTATTTTTAACATTTACCACCGATTCGGAAAGCAGTATCTATGGAGAAGAACCGGCAAGAAACTCCATAGTTGCTCTTTTAAAATCATATTGTCAATATTACATAATCTGTAGCTTAAATCTAACTACATAATATATCATAATATGCCAAAGAACTGTCCTGTGGTTCTTACGCGACAACCCTCCATGGATTTTCATCTTCCATATATTCCTTAATGCTATAATAGGCTCTCTGAACTAATATATTTTTTACATAAGTTTTAAATTTAGCACTACCAAACTCTTTAATATTATGAGGAATTCTATTGTAAAAGCGTATACCTTGACCCATAAATGAATTTTTAACTTTAGCTAATCGGAAAAATGGCATTTCAATTCTATTTCTGTTCCTTGTGCCATAACAGTGTCTATCTCCTACTCTTGTGTGTACGTCGGCATTTTTGTGTACATGCAAAATATTATTAAATATATACTGTGATGGTACAGTAAGGATACCAGTATTCTTAAAGAGATCTCTTAGTGAGTCCCGAGCACGTAAATTATATATAGAGCGAATGGCTCTTTTCTGTAAGATAAATATAGTTTCTATATCTGCTGCCCTGCCCCATAGTAGAATTCCATAGGACATAATACTATGAAAGTAGCTGAAATAAACCAATCTAGCTGTATCTTCATCGGTGAGATGCCTTATCTTTCGGACTGCATATGCTGCTGAACTGTTTTTACGAAGCTCAATTTGAATTGTAGTAGATATAAATAGGTTAATTATGATGTTCTAGACCGAAATTTACTATAATACTACTAATCGAAAATGACGGGTCACTACCACGAAATCGTGAAATTGTATTTGTTATATTACTACACAGCACACTAATGACATGCGAGCTCATTAATGACATTAGCGTCAATGATTCGCCCATAATTTCAATGTGTGTTAATATAACTTTACGGCGCTATGGATTGCCAAGCGATACATTCCATAGGGTTGCGATCGCGTTGAACTGGCACTTGGCACATGACCAATGCCACTGTTAGAGCGCCTTTACATTTGGGGGACTAAACAGCGCGACTATGTAGAGGTAAAAATATAATAGTATGATTACAACTACAAAACCCTAAAAATTGGAATTATGTGCATTGTTTATTCCTGCTTTGTTCTTGAAATATTTTCCTGATGGAATCCATTTTTGAAATGTGTGCATTACACTTCAAAACTGCATCGCGACTGCCGCGCTGCCGACGCACGGCTGTTCATATAATATTGTAGGGATATGTTTCTGCAGGCCGAGCCTAAGGGCAGAAAAATATAATAACGCTAAGTAATAGTAGGGGAGCCCAAGAGGGGATTTTGGGATTTACTCGAGCGCGTCAGATTACTATAAGGGACGGTACCTTAGCTATTCATTAGTACCTCTAGTCAATATGAGCAGTTATGGTTGGTGGGTGCGCTCAGGGGCCCCGCTGGAAAATTTGAATAATCCATAATTTCCTAAGGTTGAGCTCGAATCGTCAGATTAGCGAAATGGGGACTTCTTATATTGTAATTAACCCCCCCATATATTAATCTGACGCGCTCGAATAATATTACTTAAATTTTTTACCCTTTCTTCATAGCGATTAAATCGCCACTTAAATCGTCAGATTAACGTATACTTTTTTTCAGTGACGTCCTGGAGCATGCAAAATATCAATATCTAACGCGCTTGATTATTTCCAAGCCAATTTTTTACCTTTTTTAAATTAAAAAAAATCAAAAAACCCTTCCCCACCGCTAAAAGTGAAAACATTATAGGACCTTTTTTTCTCGCTATGGTCTAATCTACCAATTCTAATAGGTTCCCGTGACGCTCGAGTAAATCCACATTTAGCATCCTGGGCTCCCCTACTATAATAGGAACTGCTATCGCTAATTATTGACATAAGCTCATGACATTTTGGTAATGGTTCGGTCACACTACGAGGCGACGACGACCACGTCTAGCTTAGCAGAACATCATACGCTTATGTCAAATAATATCAATAGCGGATTCTATTCCTTTCCTTCTTTCTTTTTTGCGTTTTGACGTTTGTCTCGGCCCTCTGACGCGCTGGTGTCGCGCTGCGCTGAAATGTGAAGGCGCTCGTATACCTACTAGATTGTATGCGTTGACACCATTCAATAAGGTGGCCACTCGATCGATATTGCCACTCGCCATCACACAGCGATAATTGCGTTGCAATTGACACTTGATTCAATTGCACGATATTCGGCGCGGTAAACTTTTATTGGCTGTGTAACGGATGATCACTTCATTATTGAAACCATTCACGATTAAAGCCATAAGCTACATTTTTTTAGAATTTATATTAATTCTCTTTAGGATTGATTCTTCAATACTTGGTTAAAACTTATCCGTCCGTTTATAAAGTATCACAAAATAAAATAACATAAAAAAGTCACTTGTAATACAAGACGGTCGAAATGGTTATGTACTACGATATTCGATGAACAAGTTAAAAATCGAGGATTGAAATAACACTCTTTGATAGTTGATACTCATAATATTCTTCTAAACGTATTACGGCCAAGGCGGCCAATCTTGGAGATTAGTTGATTATGCACAATAGGTTTTGTATACAAGTGTGTGAGTAAACAATAATGCATTTTCATTTCCATAACTACATGCTCGTATGTAACCTTGGTTGGATGTATGATCCGGTATAACTGGTGAAATATTATGCCTAGTTCTGCCGGTGAATGTGATGAATAATTTTTTGAATATAAACAATGCTATAGATATTATTATGCTTATGTGTCGTGATTATCTACTTGTATGCTACTTGTATGCTACGTCGTCGTGATTATCTACTTGTATGCTAACAGATCAAAGATTGGTCTCCTTTTTTTGCCATAAAGAGGTCATTTTGTTACATTGTACGCACTATACATAGAACCCAACTTCTCATTCTATAGCGACAATACATCTCGCTAAATGACTATAATCACAATTTCAAACACCTTATCATAGACGGCCATAACACGAGCTATCTCAATAAAGTTTATCGGACTTTCTTTGCAAATTTCCGACCGCTCCACGTCGGAGGCTTTGAGCGTATCGCCGACAATTAATTTTGATTGATATTAATTGTCGTTTATGCGACTTCATGGAGCTTTAAATGTTTTGTATCCTTAACGACTTGGACAAGAGTTTTTTTACGACATAATCTCAATCTTTATACAATTCTATCGAAATAATCTTTATGATTTATCAATTCCTAACGATCTTAATTAAAGTTTATTTTGACTGACACAAACGTGAACAGGTTTTTATATAATTCAAAGATTATATTATTAGTAACAGTAACGCGATTAAATAAATTGTATAATCAATACACGATTTTAATGCGTGTATAAAATAATTTCTACAATATAAAACTATTTGTACCAATAAAAAAACTGTAAGAATAAAGCTATAAATAATTGCGTTGTTTACTTTAGGTATGTGCATGTCATATACGCATTAGTATTGTAAGTGGAGTGTGACATTGCCGACCATGCAATACCTGTAAGTATTAGCGAATATTATTACGGTATTGTTACAATGATTTTATGCCGCATTGTGCCATGTATGATGTGACTGTAGAGATGCTATCTTTTGTAATCGTTTACAATGTTTGTGTGAAACTAAATAACATGCGTGTATACAACGTGTTGTGTTTAAACGTTTTGTGGCGATATTTATTGATGTTGTGTGCATGTTTATTTAATTGGTGAATTATATTGAGCTTTTTGTTTAGTTATATTCTGTTCAGGATAGCATAGATGTTCATATCATAATCTTTCTTCATCAATTTTATAAACCTATGATGATCGATTAGATGTAATATTATAAACAATTTTATGTAGTATAAAATATAATACCTGATGTAATATGAAAATGTTGCAAATCCTGAATTGTAGGTTCGTTATAATTATTATATTAACATTATCACATATCATAAGCTATACAACTGTGAGTATTTAGATTATCATTATTTTTAAGGAAAACTAAATATCAACATTCTGAAAGGCAACGCATCGCAACGACGTTAAGCCCCTTGACCCACTAGATGTTCTGACAATGCAAACCACACCGCTCCGTTGACATTTACTTAAGTTGGCCAATTCTAAACGGGCTTCAGGTTTCGAATACACACGAATTTCAACTGTAAGTACATTCTATTAAATGGCAGAATTGCAAATTCATTTTACGATAAAACAAGCTCTATAATTCTTATGTAGATACATCGGGTCAAGCAAAAATACCTCTGATCTCTGGGATGAGTTGCAAACCTTTCTTGCTCAATTAGCCAATAAAATAGCATTTCGTTATATAGGTAGGTACTACTACTATACTATAATAAATGAAAATTTAGTAAAATATTTCGTGTGTGGAAAACATTTTACTTCCGTCTCTTTTAACTTGTGTCAGGAAAACTTCTGTTTTTTAATTATTCCCGGTAGCCGGCTTTTGAAAAAATATCTAGAAAGAGTAGGTAAGTTAATGGCTGTTTCTATAAGTCAAAGAAATACTAAAGAAAGCATATGGTATAGTTAAGTAAACGTACATTTTCAAAAGGGTATGATTTTATTTTTAAAGTCATGTATTTACGTCGAATATACCTGAAAAAGCAACATTGAATATCTCTATCATAAAATATTTAAAGTACTAAGTATAGAACAATGTTTGCGTTCAAGCGAGAATTTGTATGTTAGTTACAAGTTACAACTGAATTAGTTCGCCTCCACACTGGCTTAATCAATATTCCAGACAGTCTATTTTAAATTTATTACAATCGCAGACCAAAGCAAACTGCGGCCGTGTCTGTCTATATGTGTTACGGAAATAAACGGAAATGAATTAGTTATCATTCAACTCGGTGGCGTTTGCATTAACCTTAAGTTGTTTTATATGTACGAATACGTGTGTGAGGGTTGAATTTATCCACTCAAGAAGTTGCTAGAAATAACTTTTAAACAATTATGACTTAACTAGCTGTGCTCCGCGGTATTACCCGCATTTCTCCGCTCCTGTTGGTCTTAGCGTGATGATAATTTATATAGTTTCTCGATAAACGGGCTAACACCGAAAGGATATTTCAAATCGGACCAGTAGTTCCCGATATTAGCGCCTTCAAACAAACAAACTCTTCAGCTTTAGTATAGATATACGGAATATATAACTTAATTTACGGAAACTTAACTACAGTAAATATAATGAACAGTTATCAACATCGAATTTTGAAATTACAAAACAATCACAACGAAAATTTGATAGACTAACCGAATACGGCCGTTCGGTTGCTGAATTGAGTTAGCAAAAATGGGATTATCGTTGTGGGGCGGCGTGGTGGAAGGTGGTAGGCACTCGTTGATGCGGTAATGGGTGGGGGGGACATTGAATCTAATTGTGGATGCGATCCGGAATTTAGACGGACGTACATCGATATTGTGACACGAGTGTACGGTGCACTCGTCGCGTAATAGATAAGGTGAAATTGGCCGAATCGAAACGTAATTTGAACCAATGCATGACGATTGATGTATGGGTGTAATTGTTGTACCTTGTAGAGGTGATGTCCGAATTGTTTTTTTTATTATTGATTTTTATAAATAACTAGTGGTCCGCCCCGGCTTCGCCCGTGGTACAAATTTCGCAATAAAAGGTAGCCTATGTCCTTTCTCGGGTATCAAAATATCTCCATACCAAATTTCACGTAAATTGGTTCAGTAGTTTAGGCGTGATTAACAGACAGACAGACAGAGTTACTTTCGCATTTATAATATAAGTATGGATGTAACTATAAGGAACCATACTTTTCTTTTCGTAACATATTGCAATCAAAATATAAATTAATAAAATCGACTATTTCTCATTAACTTGAATAAAATATGTCCTCAAGGCCATAACATATGTTATGCTAATGAGGCTTCGAGCAGAACTAATTACTCGTATACGCTAACAATTCTTATCTTCCTCATCACTAAAGTATTTAAAATAAAAATTATAATAAAAACCTACAAACTATATAAACTTATATTCCCAACAAATTATTGATTAACTACAAAGTTAACTTTAGAATACGCCATTTGTTTTAACTCGAACGATAACATTTGTCTACGTGCTTTCGATAAAATGACACGGATTTTCATAAATTGCCGTCGGTAACTTAAACAACGGCCTACACTAAATCAAACTTATTAACAACAAATGTACGTAGCACACAAAACACGTTGCCTTTTGATTTTATCTAGATAATGGATGAACTAAGTGTACTCGGTCGATAGAGTTGGACACGCATCGTTGGTTTTACCACGAGGTAGGGTTAGCAGGAATGGAAATCGAAAACTGGTTGCGCGGGAAAAAATGCATAGCGATTGCTAATAATTGTAACATGTACACTGTACGTGTTAAATGTCCTTATGCATATGCATAATACACATCCTACTTACTTTATTAGTTGCTTGCTAGGAAATTAATTTGAAGCATAAATTAATAAGAAACCTATACTTTAATAGTATACTGATGAGACCTAGAGGTCGGGTATATATGTCTAAAGGTTACTTTTCCAGATCTTACACATATTAATTTTCAATTTTATACAGAACTAGCTTTTCGCCCGCGGCTTCGCCCACTTTGTCTAAAATCTAATAAATTATATTCTAAAACCTTCCTCTAGAATCACTCTATCTATTAAATTAACTTCACCAAAATTCGTTGTGTATTTTTAAAGATTTAAGCATAGGGACAGTGAAAGCGACTTTGTTTTATACTATGTAGTGATAAATTAGCTACTTATTATACGTTTTATAACGTACAATGTACACAACATATTCTTGAATAATAGCAAATCATACTACTTCTTCATTCAGAGGTCGAATTCCCAATTGAGCTGTTAATAAAGTCGAGAGAATAAACCGAGTGAAGGCTTAATCCGTTCCGACGATAACCCTAGCCGTACTGGGCTAATATCGAGTGGGATGTTGTTACCTGTCCGCTATCTGGGTAGCTAAAGTGGGATGTCATCTCGACGATGCGAACATTATTGGATGATGCTTCTGCCAAATTTACAAGGAATATTTATTACGAATGTACTTTTCTCTGTGATAAATGTTTTTGAAGTGAAACTTTTCTTTAGGCGCGTTGAGAATAAAATTTCAAGGTCCTGTTACAGCAATACTGTCACGTCATGGAGTAAAGCGACGATTTTGGTATCTTTGAATCTTGCCAAAGAAGTTTCACTTCTGATACGTGTGCTCACACGCCTTTCTTCATTTAGGGATCGTTTTGAATCGTTATGTCGTATAACGCAATGTAATTGATGAGTTTTGATCGTTATTTACACCTAGATAACATTGGTGTTTAACTATTGAATGATTGGATTCACGCGAATTGATTAATACTACACGTATTGTTGTGCTGGATTAATTTTTACAATTCTAGGATATGTTTGAGGGATTAATTATTGTGTTCATTTTGTGCAGATATAATTGTTTCCATCCATAGGCATATGGATTCTTTGTTTTTCATAATAACATAACAATACATATTGCTTTATATTGCAAAACAAAACCCATGTCCAGAATAGAATAAACATTTTTGCGAATTCTCGTGTATCCTGTCTTTTTGTGAATAGGCGATGAGCATATGAATAAAATTTTACGAAATAATGTAGGTGGTCCATAGTCCATACTATCATCGGACGGCGATACAACACCGTTATCTTTTTAGCATAATGGTGTATGGGAGTGTGGGGACGGTCGCGTATTACGAAGCAATGGCCTCGTTTTATGAGCCGGGGTATTAATTTAGTCAATGGAACATTATGCTTGCTAAATCTAAAAAGCATAATGTATTCGTAAACACTTGTAAATAGTTACGTTGGGCAACTAATTTGAGTTGATGTGATGATATGTGAATAACATGTTTAATGAAGTCGATTTTGTTTATTGTGAAATGTCATCCTATAATTCACAGTTCAAATAAAATGAAGTGGCTAATTTTGTAATATTTTTATAATCATGAATATTTTATGACTTCAGAGTTCAGAATATGTAAATGAAGACTTAACGGAATCGATAATCTCTCCAATTCACATTTCTCATAATTGCTCCGTAGATTTAGCATGAAGGTGTGAAAGCCTTCTTTACATATAAAACTATCACATATATATGATTCTAATAGAGACTATTTTGTATAGTTATGTTATATGGAGCAGATACGTATTCAATTTTCGTTACATGCCGATGCGTGACATTGGCTTTACGGTGTCAGACATAAATATTTATGGTGGCGTAAGGTTATATGGTCATACAGTATACTGAACGAATACGTTTTCTAACCATAAACTCATGTGAATAGTTATCGTTTTTGGAGAGAATGGAATGAAATTTTATTTACGTCGTAAATATCGCGTCGTTTTTATCGAATCTTTATATTATGATAATATTTTATTGCTAGAGCACATTCACGTATGATATTGAATGTTTCGAACTCAATTTAGGTTTTATAGTTTTATATACTGCGGTTGTAACTTAGCTATAAACTTATGCATGAAATATTTCATATTTGGAAATATTTATGTGTATTGTAATTTATTATTTTAAGAAATATGTCACGACTCACGTCCCTTTTAAACTAATATCTACTGAATGGTAGATACCATAGGTTGTGTAATAGCAATTTGTAATAATTAGGTACATAAAAACAAAACAAAAATCTTCTTATATAGAGTTCGTTAAACCATATTTAAGTAAATTGCTTGGTTTCCCCAAACTCTCAAATGACTTCATCTGAGATGAGCTCAGAAAACGGAAATCCATATTTTCAGGTTACCGTATTCATTCTTAACCCACTTCTATTCATTCGCATTCATCCAAATTCACAAGTTAAAATCCTATTCAATTGGAATCATTAGCTTACAGAACATTAACAAAAACGGAGCCAGGTAATGAGACAATGCCTTTATATTACAATGCTATTATATGCGGCGTTAGAATATGGTTAACTTAGGACTGAAAAGTATGAAAATTACTTGAAAATTATTATTTTAAGTACATAATATTAAACCGTCTTTAAATTGGAATAACTAGGATTGTAGAAATAGAATTTTTTTCAAATGGGATCACGTGGGAGCCACCAGCTTTCAAATAAAAAAAAATCTTCACCCAGTTGTAATTATTGAAATAACAAACCCATAAAATACAGTCGGAATTAGAACTTCCTCCTTTTTTGAAGTCGGTCGGAAGACCTAAAACATAAACTCCCAACTTTTTTTATACATTTTCTAAATTCAATGCATAAATGTATTTTTACGCGATTTTTCCGAGTGCAGGCACTTGCAGTGCATTAGCAGCGTTTTAGAATAATTGGCGAGTGTGCACGACTGTCCTGCAATGCCACCGCGCTATTCTTTGAACGATCGCGTTGCGGCCAGAAGGACATTTTAATGGTGATCGGTAAGCGATGAAGTTTAATAAGACAGACACAATCATTTACTTAATTGATAATTTTTGAAGAGGTTATTTTAATTATTTTTAGTAATGCTGATAATTTTATTTTGTTGTGTTTAAAAAAAAATAATTTTAATTTGCCCATGCTTTAGATTACTATATTCTAACGCTTACCTAAATTGAATATAAATCCTTATCTTGATTGAACAGTATTGAAAAACACTTCCTTCCATCTCATTTGTAGCAAAGTTTGAATATCATTATGCGACGTCATGTTAAACTAGATAAATCGCAAACGAAAATTCCGCCCGAAGGAACACCTGCAAAGTTGAACGGGCAATCTGCTCAAGAATCTGGTAAATTCGGATTATACGTGTACTCTTGTCGCGTACCTACGTTTTATCCGAAAACTTATAATATCAACGATCTCGTACTAACTTGACGAAATGAGTTTTCCTGCTCCACCTATCTTCGAGACCGACTTGTTACTTTGAACCGTTCGCTCCTCAATGAAATTCCTGTTCGTTCTTTCGTGATCTATTTTTCCTTCGACGTTCCCTGATACTGCGGATAGTTTGAATTGTTGTCTGTTTACGCTTGATACAAGATCGAATTAAAGGAAATGAAAGTGGCTAGATCTTATATGTTTTATATATTCACCCAATTTGTGATAATCAGTTTATCTTCCCGTAATATTTTGTAAAAGTGAAGTTAAAGCAAAAAGGAACAGCGATTGGTAGGTTTAAGTCACTGGATAGTCGTAGTTACATCGGATTTTTATATGGTAATGCATAACGCCAATTTCCCTTGCGAGGATGTTGGTGGTCCCTCGAGCAAGCAAGCCCATTCACACGGAAACGTGACTCGACTATCACCTCATCTCTCCGTCCCCAAGGAGGAACAATATTGCTCGAGTTATAATGTGTGAGATAATTTGCCAAGGTTATTGTACACCTCAATATTGTGTTAAGTGGGGTATATACTGCAACGTCGTACACACGAGATGATGTGGTTTCCAGTACTTGTCACGTGCCGTCTTCGCTAACCGAAATTAACACGATGGAATTATACTGACGTTGCGGTGCCAGTGTCGCTATAATGAGGTTAGAGGGATTTGCTAGTTAGCCGCGCTCGTGCCAGCCAGTTTGTATTCACAATTTATCGTTATAATAATGTATTCGTCCAGAATTCGCAGCGTTGCTATTGTAGTTGCAGATAATGTTGTTCCAACTTATGGAGTGAACTTTG
The DNA here is from genome assembly GCA_029959065.1 of Colias behrii. Taxonomy (NCBI): domain Eukaryota; kingdom Metazoa; phylum Arthropoda; class Insecta; order Lepidoptera; family Pieridae; genus Colias; species Colias behrii. The sequence goes on from JARWMC010000013.1 coordinate 7,561,836, forward strand.
CTTTGTGCGTTCGATGTTAAGGAAAACTAACGAACAGTGGATTGTTTGCTGCTCATAAAATATACTCATTGTTGTTAATAAATTTTACATTAGAACTCAGAAGTAAAGTTTATATTCTCAATTTGTGTAAGTTTTGATAGTTTATATGCCTTTTAAGGATGGAATAGAATATTTAAAATTGTAAAAAGTTTGTGCTTATGTAGGTAGGGACTATTTTTAAATAAGAACTTTAAATCTTTAAATTTGAATGTTTTTAATAACACATCAATGTTTGCTTTTTTTCTGAAACAATTTCATTTGTTCATTGTTAAAAAATATGTTATAACTTTATAAACCACTAAATGCACAGTCTTATTTGACTCGCTTAAGTATCAATTCAAGAATTTAATGCCGTGAGTAAATTTTTAACAGAACGAGCTCGTAATCGTAAAACTGGTCAACATGGCTCAAATACGCGTTATTTTATACTTTTTGTCCCTGTAATCTTGTTAGCGGATTTGTAAACTAAGGGTTCTGTTTTATTTTGTTTACGTGATACATATAAAACGTGACAACGTTACTTCTGTACTATGAATAAATACATCTGAAAACAGCAATAGAATAGTTTAAGGACTTCTATATATTTTTTTCATTCTTGATTTTATACTAAAAAAGTGAAATTATAATTTTTCTTGAAAATGCTATGAATTCATTTCCTAGCAACTGCAAGCTCTGCCAAGCGTGCACGTGAATCGTGTATTATTCGAAGTAGTTCACGATAATAATAACGCACATCGCGAAAACATGTCGCGCGAGGTGTTCCCATTCAAATGAAAAGTCAAGCGCGGGAAGCGTAAAAGTTCATCTCCAAAGTCTCTTAGGGTATTCCGTGAGCTCAGTTAAAACGAAGTTTCGCGAAGATTATACCGAGCAAGACTAGTAATTTTGATGAAATGACGCAAATTATACATTGCCTGGAACAGTCGAGTGCTTCGCTAGCTAGCCTTTTGCAGCATTCCCTGTTCTTGCAATCAAGTTTATTGACGTGGCGAGAATGCTGTTATTTTCTTAGTGGATTTCCTCTTGTGTTTATTCGCTTTGTGTCTGTAATAAAAGTTGTGCTCGTTGCGTTTTTATGGAATGGCAAACGAAGCAAATAGGATATTGCCTTTTGATCATTATTTTTATAAAGCTGTAGCCTGTAATTCAATCTTGTTTTCAAAGCAATGAATTAATGTTGGTTTTTATTGGTTTCAGGTATGGCGAGAGTTTGATATAAGATCGGAGTAAGTAAAGCACTTCAACTTCTTGATTACATCTTTGCATCCTTGCATCGAAATTCGGAGGCTTGTGCTAATGTTTCAAGCAAATCTCAAATAAGAACTCTCAATATAGTGGCATACATAACAATATCAAGCCCTGTAATAGAGTTACAAAATAGAATAGTGTACGATTAATTAAAACAAGACCTTCACGTACAAAAAATAACAAAAAATGTCATATAGCACACACTCGTAAATTTATTGAAAAGATTCGATAAAGTAAAATAGTTGAAACCTCGTTACCTCGTAGCTCGACTGTAGAGCGGAGAGACTGCAGCCAATATTGCCGCGATGTGGCACCGGCGACGTGTTTTATTTTTACCACGTATCGAAGTGATACCAACGACTATACACGAGTCCTGTCATGTTCCGTTTTAATTCTATTACTCTTTTCGGGCCACCGGTTCGAGCGCAGGTACGCGTTTATCAATGTTTTATAGGCTATGCGATATAGCATACGCTTTATGTTTGCCTGGTGTTGTTGTGCGGTTTCAACGGCCCTATACATGCTTGTAATGTAATTATTTCTATAATTAAAGTTTTTGCGATCCTATATTTTGAATGGCGTTGGCTGACCCTTAGTAATGATGAGATGGATAATATTCATAGATAGATTTTTATGTCATATTTATATTTGCAAGTTTAATTCAAAACTTAGCTTTATAATAATGTTAAATTTAGACCAGTTACAAACTATTCTCATCTAAACTTGTAATATTAAAGATCTTTACTTTATTGTAATACCAGGTAATACTCTGATTTATGTGATGTTATAAACGGTGTTATTAGCCATGGCATCAATCACTGCGACTTTGTCTTGTGTTTAATAGCTCAGTCCCTTCCTATCTGTAAAGTACGGGACTTTAACGGAATTAGGCCTTTAAATCATGGTTATTAAAGTGTAAATTAATATTCGCATAATATCAAAGTAAGTACTTACATATTTTTCTTTTACCGGAATATACAGTGGTGGATGTTTAATTAGAAACACGTAATACGATGAAGGAGTCATCAAATTCATTTAACATTTATGTATTAACGTATTAGAGATTAAGTATTATTTCATATGTAATAGAACACCTGTTTATCTAGTTTTATAAGAAATTGCTTAATTTTTATCAAACGTTAGCTTAAATTAATAAAATTCAACAACTTTAAGTGAAGTCTGATTGCCGAGTATTTTCAGTCTGGACAACAAATTAGAAACAGCATGGTTCGAGTGTTCCAAAGTCAAAACCTGTTGAAATGCCGCCAATATTTTTTTATTCTACAAATATTTGCACCGTTTTATATAACATTCCATCAAAAAGTTTCTGAAAATTAATTTGCTTTGCAGTATAAATGGGTAAAAGTAAGATTTGTGACCCATCAACAAGAAAAATAATTTTAAGTTTACATTTTGACAAAAACTGGAGTTACAGGAAAATTGCAAATCATTTAGAGTGTTCGATAAAAAGATATTCAATGCTACAGTTTATTTAAAAGAGCATGGTACTTCCAATCAAGTGCCTAGAAAAGCTCGACCATGAAAAACCACTGCACGCGAGGATAGGCAAATGATTCTTTTGGCAAAGATGGATCCATTTCAAAGTTCAAATTCTATTATAAAATTAGTTTTTTCCGAAGATGAACCTCGCAATGTGTCGATGAGATCGGTTCGCAGGCAATAAGTCGAGGCAAAATTTTTTGGGAGAGACGCCAGGAAAGTACAGCTTCTTACTAGGCAGTACAGGGAACAACGATTTTCATTCCATTTTCAAAACTAAAATTAATTTTAATCAATTATGATGGCAAAGGATACGCGCGTCATTCAGTTTACCAGGCCTTGGATAATAAATAAATTGTTCAGCATGGCGGAGGAAACATTATAGTATGGGTAACAACCCCATACGTGGGTTGTTTTTAGACTGTTATAATCTTTATAGACAACAACGGCTTTACAATTTCGTGGCTTAGATTGTATGAGATTTTAACACGTTTGCAAAAACGTATTTTCTAATAGAATTGGAACCTTTAAATGGATCCATCTTTGCGAAAAGAATTATTTGCCTATGCTCGCGAGCAGTGGTTTTTCATGGTCGAGCTTTTTTAGGCACTTAATCAGAAGTACCGTCCTCTTTTAAATAAACTGTAGCATTGAATATCTTTTTATCGAACACTCTAAATGATTTGCAATTTTCCTGTAACTCCAGTTTTTGTCAAAATGTAAACTTAAAATTATTTTTCTTGTTGATGGGTCACAAATCTTACTTTTACCCATTTATACTGCAAAGCAAATTAATTTTCAGAAACTTTTTGATGGAATGTTTAAAAAACGGTGCAAATATTTGTAAAAGAAAAAAATATTGGCGGCATTTCAACAGGTTTTGACTTTGGAACACTCGAACCATGCTGTTTCTAATTTGTTGTCCAGACTGAAAATACTCGGAAATCAGACTTCACTTAAAGTTGTTTAATTTTATTAATTTAAGCTAACGTTTGATTAAAATTAAGCAATTTCTTATAAAACTAGATAAACGGGTGTTCTATTACATATGAAATAATGCTTAATCTCTAATACGTTAATACACAAAAGTAAATCAATTTGATGACTACTTCATCCTGTTACGTGTTTCTAATTAAACGTCCACCACTGTATAGTTAAATTCCTTAAAAAAAAATTCATAAGGTTGGAAACGATATTTGCATACCTAATTGCCGATTTTTTCCTAAAAAAACCCTTCCTCTTGTTAAGTAAAACCTGTTTGAATGGAAGTGGAAAATAGAAGTTGACATTTATTGATGCTGGAAAACAATTCCGAGCAACAAACAGTGAGATTACAATCGGAGCGCAGCGTTGACGAAAATAATGGAACTTGAAGATTTGATAGCTAATAATGGAAATGGAGAGCTCCACTAATGACGCTAGTTCCCGTTTAATCATCGGCGTTCAATCAGACCTCTCACAGTAATCGGCTCGATGCTCCTACCGTGCCGGCCTTTTGATTAGGGGCTTCTTCATAAAGAGGGGTATTAACTTATTACGCCGGTATAGCTGCTTTGGCAGTGATGTCACGTTAAAATGTGCTCTGCTAATCCAGAAGCGATAGACTCGTAGCACTCATAGTCACGTTCTCGATTGGCGAAGGCGTTCGTGTTTGTGTAATTATTCAATTTTGTTGTGATTACGTTCACGTTATATGAAATGCGTATTTGAGTCGTGTACATTATTGAGTGCATAAAATGTGTCATAAATTTAAATAAGGATAATATTAAAAGAAGCATGTCGTGCGAAATAAAGTGGTTCTCGAACTTGCCAAAAATGTCGGCCACTATGCAAACCGACAGTATTCGCAAAACAAGTGTAACAACAATTTTACAAATTTAACTTTAAAGCAGCTATAAAAGATACCGCCTCGGCAAATTTCTCATGAAGTTTGACTAAGTTTGTAACCGGTGAAATCCTTGACAAAGAGAATATGAATCTTCGCGTCGCAAGAATGTTTAGTACTCGGCGGTTGTATGATTTATTCAGAGAAGTTATAAGTTCCAATTAATTATATCAAGTATAACCGCTACAATATTATATTCTCAATACTGAACTAATTTAACAAGTTGAAATACAATTTGCTTTATTCTGAATGTTCTAAAAATATAAACAGTTGTATAATATATATTTTGATGATAAAATGAGAATGAATTTGTTGTATAATCTGTTTAAGATCAAAACAACGTTTATAATGAAACGTAAGTATTATAATTTGCGAATAGCGTTCTACGTTTATAGGAAGTGAATACGACTTCAAACATACAATCATTTTGCAATTTGTAATGTAGTATTTTGCTCTGTATGTTATGTAATTAAAATTAAGACGCCTAATCATTTCGATCATGAAGCGTGGAGATTTGTCAGTACGTAAAAAAAAACGGAATTTTTCTTTTTAGGAAGAAAGCTTATATTCTTACAGGTCTTACAAAGCATTTGCTCTACAGTGGTTACGACCAGTGGTGACCAATTCACATCACATGAACTTCTGCCCTTTTGCCTTAAAATAACAATAGTAATAAAATTAACATTTTAATTGCAACTTAAACTGGCTCTTGGTACAAATATCATATTAAATGATTGACGTTTAATAGTTTGTAAATGTATATTACAACCCCACAATCAAACAACCCTCAATTAAACAACATTTAGCGGAATAATTCGTTTTCCGGAAATACTTTTATTTTCGATCAGCAATCAACAACGATGTTTCTCTGAATTGCTTTGAATAACTAACTCTTCATAATAACATTTATTAAATCACTGAGTTATGTTTAACTAAGAATTTTCAACAAGTTTTATTAAATTTTGCCAAGTCGAATTTCGTTAGCGGAAAATCGAAGTGTACTTCAGTGATTTCGGTGAGCTATAATTATTTCGCGTAATGACTGTTTATCTTACGCCACTGAGAATTTTCCTTCCCAAACGGTAGTTGTTCGACTAATTACATTGTATGCTTGGTACACACATACGTACAACTAAACACCAACTATTGTTTCTTGTTAATGATACCATTACGACTTGGCTAAAAGAAAGCTATTAACCAAATTATTTAATAATATTATTGGCATTTTAAACCTTATTTTTTATAGGATTGAAACTTATTATGCTCAGATGTGAGCACTTCGGAAGAATAAGTTACTTGGACAAAAAAGGATAATGCCCCAAAAGGAAATAAAAGGTTTTGCTTTTAAATAAATTATTTAAAAGAGATACGTGAGTGAATAGTGAGTATAAAAGAGTTTAATCAATTTTGAATAAATAGGTACTACTTGCTTGTTTAAAACAATAGTGAGAACTCTTGAAAGTAAAATTTTGAATCGTGTCGCCATCTATTATGCTTTTCAAGTCTATCGTTAGTTTCACATACATTGGTCTCCAGAGCCGTCTAAATTTGGTCAGACCAGCGCATTAGACAGCGTCCTTGGGGCCTTTTCTTTCCACCTTGCCCATGACTATTACTTTCTCTGTCCCCCCTTTTCTAGGAAAGTGACTGAAGTATTTTAATACACGTCATATTATGCCAAGCAGTTGGGACTGACAGTGAGAACATACTTTCATTGGACATCATTTGGATGTATCCAAAGATATTAAAGACGTTTTCGCACGTCTTGGTCGAGTACTAAATATTCATTGCATCCTTTGTACCCAAGGGGTTGTAAAATCTATAACTTTTACACAAAACTAACAAACAAGAAACTAAAAAAGGGACCACGAACTGGGGAACAAACAACGCTTTTAAAAGCAACATTTATTTTTGCTTTGGGAATGAAATAAATAAAAAAAAGAAGTAACCAACGGCAGAACCGGACGTGAGATGTTTCCGCAATACCGCCCCGCAATGGAAATCGCGCCATTACCCGTGAAAAAGAGCGATCGGCCAGAAAAGATTAAGTCCGTACCGTTGTGACGTTTACACGTGGTTTTTATATAGACCAAGCATAGGCGAAACATACTTGACACGGTTTTTGGGTCACGTTTTTTTAAATATTGTTTTTACGTAAGTAATGGAATTGTTATTGACGGATGTCTTGCATATTATATAACTAGCGGTCCGCCCCGGCTTCGCCCGTGGTACATGTTTACGTTTTCTCTACATAAGAACCATCCTCGTACTTCAAGGAATATAATAAAAAAAGAATTATCGAAATCGGTTCAGCCGTTCTCGAGTTATGCGCTTACCAACACATTTTGCGATTCATTTTTATATATAAGAAAGATAAATGATTAAAACCTTATAAATCAAATATTTTGATACATCTGAAGGTATATACGTTTTGAAATATTTTATTTCGTCTTTGTGATTATAAATTAACGTATATTATCCGCAATTTGGAATGTTGTATTTATAATAAAGCTTGTTGGTTTATTATTTATATAAAAAAAATGCTTAAAATTTTTTTTTCAGGAAATTAGTTGGGAAATATCTCAGTTGACATTTTAAAGAAATTGTTTGCGAACAATTTCAAGGCTAATTTATTGCAATATATTTTAATCTATAGTGTTTTTTTTAATAATTACAATTGAATTATGTAATCTTAAAAATATAAATTTATATAACATACATTAATTATTTATTTGCATGACTCAATTTTTTTTCGTTTCATTACATACAGTTACCTTCGAATACGAATCTCAGGGTTTTTTTTTTTATTTTCTTAGCCCAAACTTACACATTCCAAATCCTACAAAACATTCGGAATGTGGTGAATGCGCGTAAAGCCTAGAGTAAATTTGCTTGTGCCAAAAGTCTGGCCTTGTGAAAGAATGCACTAGTACGAGGCTTTAAATACTTTGCTTGAAGATTCAACACATGTGAAAAAGCGAGTCTGAAAGGACATAAATTTCAAAACGCACACTGCTGTTATTTGAACGAAAATTTACACGTAAATAATACATATTTTTAAAGCTTAAACTAACAAACTAACCCGTACAACAAGAGTGTGCATGTAGGCGTATCATGTATGATTCATGCCACATTTAGAGGTACCAAAAATAGAAAAATATTATAGAGCGGTATGCGGGGTAGCGATATCTCCAACAATTGGCTGTTTTTCGACAGGGAATACAAATAGAGCGGAATTACGTTAAGGCAGATACGGGTAAAGTGGCTCCCAAGTCAGCTCGAATATTTGGAATTTAAGGAAAGTTTATGTAATTTCATTTTGTTGAAGCCATTCCGTAGGTGCCGTGGAAGGGAGGGAGTATATTGAATTGTAAAATATACTGATAGCATTGGAATCACACGCGGGGGAGCTCCTCGCATTGTATTAGATGGGTACATTATTGGCATTTTCAAATATGTTTAGTACAGTCGCGGTATTGTAAATTGGTGTCATGTTCCTTTGGGTTTTATGCGGAATTCAAGGATGATTTTAATTTTTAACTGTGAAAATAATACTCTTTAATCTTAATTTATATTGATAAATTGTGTCACGCGACACAAAAATTACGCACCGAAATAAAAATTTGGTGCATATTAAATGAAGAAATCGTTTAGTAATTAATTATTTTATGTTATTGGTATTTAATGATAGTCCTGATATGATTAACCAATTAAGGCACTGAATTTAGCAAAATTAAACAGTTTTTAACGTGTACAAAGTATCGACTGGCAACTGATGTCTCATCGTTTTTGAGCATTATTATATAGATACAGTCACAAGATCCGATTGTGAGAGTTTGTAACTTTAGCCATTCCTGTGTATTTACGATCTTCCCGACTCAGGTGTGCCGGGACTTCACTTGCAATATCTTAAACAATCTTTCTTATTGCTTTCTTTTGTAATCACGATATTTTGTTTCTCGTTACGTTTAAATTTATAGCCTGAAGAGCCGTTATCGGTATAAAGTTTGTTTTAGTAAGATGTATACGCGTTTACTCGTAGATTGGTTTTGTTTTAGTTGAATGTGCTCATTTTTTGGGTCTTTATTTTATATGATACCATTTTAGGTCACATCATTTATATGTACCATACCAAATGAACCCTTCCCATGATTACGATTATATTGGTGATCAATTTGTCATCAAATACAATAATTAACGTAACCATGAAATTTTAGAGAACAACAATTTACCTAAATATTATATTGTCGTATAAAATCGTAATCAACATAGATAGATGGGTGCGCGATAAATCTCAAACATTCGAAGTAGACAAATTGCGAAGTTGCAAATATCTCGAGGGGAACAAATATATCAGTTTCTAGTTTCTACACACTTAATATGAGCCCCCGGGTTCACTAACACCGATACGTCTCTTTGAAAAGTCACTTCTTTGATCCTTTTGATATTTTGTCGGAATTGACGTGAAAACGTACAACACGAAGGTGCTTGAAACTTTTAGTAGCGTAGCGTATAAATATAACGCGGCAGCGGGAAATTGTGTTGTACGTACATTTTTATTATTTGTAGCGTTTTGCTTATATTATTATTGTTAGAAATGTGTTTTCGGCTTTTGGAAGAAGTGTATGTTTCAATTTTTCATACGTTTCTGAAACGATATTCAAATTTTAATGTATTTTCATTTTAATGTCATTTGAAGGAAAATAAATGGAAAAGTTCTTTCAAATGTAATAAATACAGTTATTCTAACGAGCCTTAAAGTGTTTTAATCTTTATTAACTTCAGTGAACTGAAAATGAAGTAATATTAAAGTTAGCAAAGTCAATCCTTGTGATGTTAGTTCGATTGAATGAAAATTGTGTGACGAAATGAAAACGCGCTTTATGAGAATAAAATTTTTTGCTATTCCATCAGTATACTTTCTCAAACTCAATAAAATATTAATAATGAAAATAGGTCATTGATCATAGTTATATGCATAATGATCAATTAATATATTAACAAAAACAAATGAAATTATACCTGATTTTGTCAGTCTGTTTATTGTGTCTTTAATCATTTATCTGTATTTTTTCAGCATCATACATATACCAGCTATAATAATAACCTTGTTCCCGATTCATAAAAAAAAAAAATCGATAAATCGATAATTAAAAAGTAGCAAATTTTCAAAAACCAAGTGAACAACTGAAGATACCATTACGTGTAAGTACTTCTGAGGCGAAACGCTGTGAGGTTGCGACGTCCACTCTCATTAAACAATGTTAGAAGAAAAACTATTGGGGGTGTGTAGCAGTGTATAGTTCTTTCTAGAAAATTCCAACTAGTTTTACGTGAAAATTCAGTCTGATTTTGTTGGAAATTGTTGGTTGGTTGTTTAACGATTTTGGACGTGTCTAAACGTTTATGTATGTGAAACCAAAGTAATATGACATTAATTTAGTAGGATTTTTTTACTATTTTTAGTGTGTACTGTGTAGCAGACAATGTCTATTTCGTCGAAGCAGTTAAATTACTTTCATGGAACTGCAGTCTATTTTGGTGAAGTTTTTGTTGCTTAACGATTTGGATGTGTCTAATCGTTTATGTATGTGTAACTTTTGGTGATATAAGTAAGTACATAAAATAAATATATGTTATTGTGTGATTATCATACCATGTGTATTGCGTACTAGTAGGCTGCACCTGGACATTATTTCAATGGTGGGAATTACGCTAATTAGATGCTGTATGGAAACATTAAGAATTTCCTAATTAATCTTTTTAATTATATTTAACATGAATGTTATCAAGAAAATACAATAAAAAATTTTTTGTGCACAAATTAATAGGCATGTCTTTATGGAATCCTCGCGGAGTTTTAGTAACAATGCCTGCGCCCTGTTAAAGTTTTTTCACGTATTTTAAATTGCCTTCTTAACATTATGTCGCAAGCCACCAAACGTCCAATGAAAGGATTTTTGGGCAATATTTTCAAGTATACATTTTCCTCGTTCTATTTTTACTTTAAAAGAAAACATTAAAACCAGGAAACTCATTGTAAACTTATGTTCTGTGATAAGATTTGGTCTCTGTGGACTCGTTATTTTTGAAATTTAAATTTGAACACAGCAGCTCTACGCAAATATTCTGTGTGATATAAAGTAATATCTATATGATGTAGTTCACAATGCGACGGCACTAAAAGTCATACCATGTTCGTATTTTTTGCTGGTTCCCTAATCGCAATACTAACAATGAGATATATCTAAAACTGTGTATGTCGTCGAGTGGGTTATGCTCAGATATGATTTATGTAAGATCTTTTTATCGCAGTTTCCGTCTCGGTTTCGTTTCTGCCGCAATGTCTATTTTCTGCTGTCTCCGATTCGTTAATGTTGTTTGCATGATGTATGTTATTTCGCTTCCTGCCTTCTTTATCAACTCGCTATAATATCAAACGATTTATTTTGAAACATTCTACGAACCGTCAAGTCATGTTTGTGTGTATTTTTAAATTTTGATATCTGAATGATATTTTCTCCCTATACCTTTTTGTATCTTAGGAATTATATTAATGTATACCTACTTAAAACGTTAATCTCAAACTTTGATTGTTTACATCCTTCCTTGTTATTATTATAACAACAAAAGCTCTGTGAACTATTTCACCGTCAGCTCTCACGATCGGCGCGATCGTGATCTCTCCTCTATTATTCACCGATATTCGGAGTTGGAAGTAGACGCTTTTACCAAATCAAGTTCGTGCTCCTATCAATTGAATTATTTGATGCGATATCGATGTTTGTGTGGTCAAAATAGCAGGTAAGCGCTGGGAACGTATATTGTGTTTGCAAAATTTATAGGTATTGAGGGGTATTAGTTGCTATGTACTCAATATCATTACACTAGCCATTCACTGAAATAATCATGGTAAATATTTTGGAACAAAGGTTTCTTGTTTAATAATTTTTTAAGTACCTAAAAAAGGTCGCTGTATTATAAGCTTGAATTTTTACAAAAAAGGATTTCCCGCCTTACATTTAATATTCATGTAAGGGGATTAAGGCAGATCGTTCAAACTAATGCCGGTCCACGTCCAACAAAATCGTCGTGGCAACATACAAAGTTCACTTATCATTGTAATATATTTTCATTTTCCAAGTCCCTAGAGCTCACGTTAAAGCCGATGTTGGTATTGTGGGGTGGCATTATAGCCTTTATAATACCATAACATATTCAGCCCCAAAACTTCGTGTTGCGTTTACGAGGGTTTAGTTGGCAACTTATAACGTTCCTTATATCCTTTTAATGCTGCAAGAAGCTAGAGGTTACACGAATGAATGTTATTGTCAGAATACGGAATAATCGTCAGTCAGCTGTAATACTGGTGTATTCAATTAGAAGTAGAATATGTGCCCGTTTTATCTTGTAATGGAATTCGGGATATATTTAATTGTGAACGTCGAATATTTGTTCAAGACATAAAATTGTACTACAACGTTGCAATTCAAGAAGAATTAAAGAAGAAAAACTAACAAGTTCTCTCTCATTGTTGCTCTTCAAATTAATAAACATACAAAGCATAAACGCAATATGTTGCTTGCTATAAAACGTAACTATTTACTCGATAGCCTCGCTCATAATGAATTGTAACACATGATACTCATAAAAATTGGAGCGACATTCATACGATACGAGATATATTACGATGATACACGATCCTGTGGAATTCATCGATGGCCTTGCAACTAATATCGCATGATATCGGCTGTTGTTATGTCGTATCGTATTGTTTATGGGCTAGCTGCTGAAATGTTGCTTATAATAACTTATTATATGGATTAGTTATTATAATTACAACAATACAAACTTTTATTACTAACTAGCGGTCCGCCCCGGCTTCGCCCGTGGTACATATTTACGTTTTCTCTACATAAGAACCATCCTCGTACTTCAAGGAATATAATAAAAAAAGAATTATCGAAATCGGTTCAGCCGTTCTTGAGTTATGCGCTTACCAACACATTTTGCGATTCATTTTTATATATAAGAAGAAGAAGATTAATAATAAATACTAATTAATATGGATTCAAAAGAGAAGAAGAGTTAACGATACATTATGTGGGTGATCTTTTAATTGTTTGAAATGCTGCTTGGGTTTATCTTTAGTTTGGAAGATGCTTTAGGTAACACCACTTTTTATAAAACTATTAGAGTCGTTTTCATTTCTACCAAGAGATAATTCATAGATTTTTCCAAGTGTAAAAATTATTCCAATTTCAAGTTCCCTGTAAAATGAATGGTACAAAATTCGAAATTCACCTATATATCCCCGAATCGCTTAAACAAATTCGCAATAAAGGAAAGCAATATGTAAGTATTAAATGTGGCTGTAAACCATTTGTCATTCTGCCCAGAGAAAGGTTTAATAGCGCCGGGGGAGAAGAAATTCGCCTTGCAAATGCAATTCTCTAAAATGTCACACGTGTTGGAAAAATGTCCTTGGATCCAATACTATTTTAGCCAAAGAAAACTATACACATAGCTTATAAGCTACAACAATATATTGTTCTGGTGTCATATATTTGTGGCACCTTCACGCGTATCAAAACTAAATATGAATTGTTATAGCGATTTACATATTTCTTTGTTTTAATATTTCTTAAAGTAACAGAGACTGGAGAGTGACTAATTTTTCGAGGTCGTTGTATTTCGTGATATTGATTGAGTGCGATTTTTAAAGATGTTATTAGCTAATCAATATTTCGGCGGACCTTGGACTTTTAGGAATTCATTAAAGTTCACCTGCAATGAATACGTTAATTGTGTAAGGTCAAAATTTTTTGTATCATCATGTCTATAATACGAATACCTTAATATTATACGAGTCTAATTTCTGTGTTTTTGTAATATTGTAGTAGGTAGTTATATCTGAAGTTGCAGTTTCCATCGCAGACGCGGTATTTCACACGTAAATCGTATTAGGGTTCGAATTTTTAATAGAACACTATCAGTTGTCCAATAAATCTTAACTGGGATCTAAGATCGGATGTACCGGCGCTCCTAGCGACATCTGGCGTTGAGTAGACTGCTCTAGTTTGCTCTAAACGTGGATGGGAAAAGCGTATAAATTACAAAGGAGTGGAACGTGGATAACTACCTATTTTCCTTGAACTATTTGTGTTTAAAATGTTTTCGGAGAATAGTCGCTTACATGGCGCTCCAATTTTATTTTTCATTGTTTTATGCAACTTATTGTCATATTAGTTGCGTAATTTTAATCGTTTACAATAAAAGCAATGGTTTGATAAGCTTAAAATACACGGATAAGTTGCAACTTTTTTCCAAAAAAATATAGGTAGATGTCTTTATTTCATAACTATACAATAAATGGACACAAAAGTGGTATTGAGTAAACACAAACACTTTAAAAGAAAACAAATCATTGCGTCGCCACGAAAGAGGAAGTTTAAATCGGTGGGCCGGATCAAAAGATGAAAAGCGCTTACTCGACACCGTCGCTTTTGATTTATTGACTCTGCGGAAACGCTGCCACCAAAATCTTTGGAACGCTTCTTATGAAAATTGGAAGAATTGAAAGTCGACGGTTTTCGATAGTCTGCCAGTGTCGACTGTTTTTTAAATACAATGCCGTTAGGATTAAGGTTGTTTTCTGCATAGATTATAATAATAATTTAATTAGCTGTACACCCTGTAATTAAGTACCTAGATGTAATACAATACAAATTTATTGTATTGACCATCTACGAGAATAAAATATCTGACCCTGCGTTCTAAAATATTATAGGTTGATGTTGAAGGTAACTTTACAAATATATAAAATATTACTTACGTATCAATACTTACGTGTATTTCATTAGAAAAATTGCAACGCTCTTTCGTTGTATGCACTCGTACCTTATGACCTGAATATGTGACGTAGGCATACCGTGTTTCGTGAAGCGTGAGTGTGATAATATATTGATTTCAGTTATTGCTTTTAATGTAACATGCATTTTTTTAATTAATTTCTGCAGTGATGTAAAGTTTTATGGAGGAATGTTTATATTTCAACGCGATAAATTATAAAATATATACGTTTTTAGTGTAACGGTCCAAATACTTACGAATGTTTTTTTTACACAATGCTTGTAAATAGTATGATGGACGATGTTGCTAAGTCTATATTACGTGATTGGCGTGTCTAACGATTCGTACAATGTGTGCACAAAACAGATCTAACAACCTACACTAATCGATTTCCTAGTTAAATAAAAAAGGACGCAAAGGAGCGCTAAAAGAAGGAAGGCAATTAAGCTTGTAGCGGAGGCGGTGCAATCGAGCAATAGGGCGGGGCCCGAGGACTGATCGCTTAGGAGTAATGAGCTCTTTGTAGCCTTTAGTTTCATTTAACATTAGCACTTAATGGGTGTAATTAAAACTTGGAGCATCGTGCACACCGCCCGCTTGATTGAAACGTGTGCGCCGTGATTGCCCGTCGAGCAGGTGTTAGAATGGAGCGCTTTGAATAAGGTGCTAGGGAAAATTTTCTGATATCTATGATAATAATATAGGTATATAGCTATAAGTTTATTTCTTATTTAATATCTAGACCACGCTGAAATCGTCTTTCTAATTAGCGAAACGTAGCTATTTATTATCGTACGATATTCCTTGTTTGCATCATCTTGGATAATCCCACTTTATTTATTAACAACATACTTTATTTATTTCATAAGGAAGAATTACCGTTCGTTTCTTGGTTTTTGATCGAGCACCCTAAAAACCAATTATTGCATTGTTGGTTCAATAGTAATGCTGTTATATAATTGATGCATCGATTCTCTGATTAGTACATTGTTTGATCCTATCAACCATGATATATTACGTTATATTAATTCATGTTCTAACCAATTTGTCTCCAAATACTATAAGATGTTAACAAGGTTTAATTAGTTGATCGCTATTGACTCATGCGTGATGTGTGAAGGCCATTATAGTATGATGTTATTTCTATACATATGTTTAACACGTACGATGGTGATTATTAACTATTGTTCTATGTACATATTTGTATAGCTTGCGTTGAGTTTTAAAGTTACTTGTATTAAATAATATTATTATACTCTGGTGATAAATAACAAAACAATAAAAACTGTAAATGTATCTTTATTTCTCTAAACTCAATTTTAAACACGTACAAATTTTATGTGTAAGATCTTATTATAGAGGAAATAATATTCATTAAAACAATTAAGATGTTTCAAATATAAATATCATACTTATTTTCAGTTTAATCAGTATTATCACAGTATTATACTGTCAATTATCTCCCAAATGAAGATGAAAAGCTTAATTCAACTATACTAAGGGCGCTTGTGCACTACAAGGAATTTTACTGTCCGGCATTCCGATTTTTTACGGTCCGGTGTGGCATGAAAAAACCGATGAATTGCTTGTGCACCTGTCCGTCTTTACTCGGATCAGTGCGGTACAGTTCAAGGAAGTATGGCGGTATAATGCTATCATAAATGATTGTTTTCGCATTTTACAAGAAACGAGTAAAAATATAGAAGGTGAAATATTATATTACTTCGTTATAATAAAAAGTAAAGTTCCGTAAGAGATTTAAAATGCGTGATTCACTTATTTATTTTAATCGGTGACGAGGAGCTAAATCTATTCCCACTTGAACTTTAACTTACCAACACTTACTTAGATAATAATTATAGGTCAATGCTTGGTCAATGTATATAAAATAACAATACCGACTTCTCAAATCTCATTGCCAGCTAAAAGCAAGTAAAACAAGAGCTTGCTTTCAATTGGCATATGCAATAAAAAGAGTAAAATCCAAGCAAGTGGGCACTCGAAAACAATTATACCTACAGCGACTCGTAAACTCAAAAAACCATCCGGAATAGGGAAAAGTAAAATGTCGGACAGTAAAATTACGTATAGTGCACAAGCTAGTATTTAGATTAATTGCGTGCCATACCGGACCGTAAAAAATCGGAATGCCGGACCGTAAAATTCCTTGTAGTGGACAAACGCCCTTAAGAATGCATTTTCCAGACTTTTTACGTGTCAACATTATGGATCGCATTATGCAAATGGGAGCAATGATGGAGCAATCTATCACCGCTACATTCAAAGTCTTTTTCTACATACTTTGTGTATTTCCCAGATTTATAGGGAGATTGTGTATAGTTACGTTTTGTGAGAATAAAAATGAATTACGACGCCTGGGAACTAATATTATTACTTAATATATTATAACATAACAGTTTATTGTTCGCTTTATCAAGTTATCAAGCAAAAAATGATATGATACCTATTTTGTATTTTCTTAGGTGATAAAGCATAAACACTCTATAAACTTTGTGTTAAGATAATAATTAAAGTAGGTACTCAATCTAACAAAGAAATACAAATAATGCAAACTAAAATCAAATTGATTAACAGTGTGAATATAAGAAAACACAAATTGAACAATGTTTAACAAACAACAGATATGTTGGTGTCTGTTGAAAATACTACGAACAGCGTCCACGCTGTCTGCTCAAAGAAATTTGTACCGGTTCATTGCACTCGATATATATTCTATGTTTGTTTGATAAACGTGTTCCACGCATAATTCCTCAAATGTGAAACATTCGCAAACATATTGAACGAGGTAATCTCAGTCGATAGATAACAAAAAGATTATCACAAGTTGCGGGAATCACACGGAAGCTTCTTAATGATACATTCGTGACTCGCCTGTGAAGGCAGGTTATAGATGGATATCTGAGGTGACGCAAGCGTTTGATTGTATCACGTACACTGTTTTAATATGTACCGAGATGCCTGTTATTTGTGTTATTAGCACCCCTTTGGAGCAATACAGCAATATTGCTGAATAAATTAATTAAGCTTCGGTATTAATTACTCTGTGCAGGGAAACTTAATAGTTAGGTACTATACGTAGCATTTTATCCATAACATAAAAATGGTGAACATCAATGTTTTTTTTCTTGCCCGGAAATAAATGATTTAATATATGACGTAGACGCTCAAACAAGAGACAGTGCAGTACAATGTTTAAAGGAACAAAACTCAGATCATAAAACGAATAGCGCTTTCAACTCTTGCACGTAGATACTAAAAGATCTCCATCGAAGTTTCTCGCAGTGACGCTGAAACTCAAACTCGTACGGGTAAGTGCTTAGCATTCAATAAGTAACAATCGTGCGCCAACTTGTTATACGGCCTGACAATCTATTAAAAGCGAAAGGCTGTTGAAAGTGCGGATGCCAAGTTTGCACCGCTTTGCTACTTGCATTTCGTGATTAAAACTTTGTCCTGGCGCTAAGAAAGGAACATACCTCGCTATTGATACTCGGAAACGGGTTTTTCGAATACAGCTGTATTCTAGCTAGAAATGTGTACGGGGTTGTTTCTTCTTTAACTTGTTTACAATTTAGATTGAACTTTTTGTATGCTAGATTTGGAAGGGTGTGAGTGCAGGGTGAATTGAAAATGCAATAAGGTTTTTAATGCTTTATTTGAGCTTTCTTCACAATTTAAAATTTCATACACAATAGAGGGTCATACATACTATTTACTACTATTATTTTTTTATATTTAACCTATGTCCACAATTCAACCAAGCCGCAACATTGAATTGCATTCGATTATTATATCTACAAATAATAGAGTTAAATTATTCAACCTATCTTCGTCATTGACCCTATTACGAATAAAGCCAATTCAAACAATCGTTACCCCTTTTAGTTTTAAATAGTAACATCCTAATTTAACTTTTATTAATATCGTTGATGATATTTTAACTTAATTTTCCGACTACCCATTATCTGTAGCGTGTTTTCCTACATATTGTATTATTCAAGGAAATATTTAGTCGTAACGGTCTCCAGTAAACATATTTAAGGGCTGAACCATTATTAATCCGATGTAAAGTCAATTAGGCGTCGGGTCCTTGTTGAGGTGTAGGGTGATATTGTAGCCCGGGGGCTCGTAGGGACGGAAGCTGAAATGGTGTGGTCACTAGCTCTTAATCCCTTACGTCGCCCCGTATTACGGCACGGCTTTTGCTCCATTCTTATAAACAATTAAACAGTTATGTTATGTTTAAAGGGAAGCCTTTTAAGATGTATTTAGTGGGATGGAAAATTAATTGGTGTCATTGATATTTTAACAATGAATATTCTTTAAAATAAATAATTGTATTGTTTTTCTTTTGCTTTAACTGTTAGAAGTTAAAGCCAAAAAACAGTTGCTGATTTATCGAGTTATAGTCAAAATCCTATATTTATAGTCTACTAGCTTTCCGCCCGCGGCTTCGCCCGCGTTTTCAAAGAAAAACCCGTTCCCGTAGGATTTCCGGGATAAAACCTATCCTATGTCCTTTCTCGGGTATCAAAATATCTCTATACCAAATTTCATGCAAATTGGGTCAGTAGTTTAGGCGTGATTGAGTAACAGACAGACAGACAGAGTTACTTTCGCATTTATAATATTAGTATGGATTACAGCAATTTCGATAGCACATATTTAGACACGATAAGAAACAAAGAAAGGCTTTTATTACATTAAGATGAAAGTAACAACACCAATATTCTCTTTTAACACGGCCCTTAGCTACCGACGTCCTCCCCAGGAGATCAGCGCGTCCCGTAAGTGTTTTTGGGACGTCGGTCGTCCGCGTCGGACCACTTTCTCGCGGTCCTAATGGCCATCCGCCGGTATAACGAGCGTCCATGAGTGCTCTCGAGATTGCATCGACAGGGTTGCCAAATTCGTTGATCATTGAGTGCCACTCGAACTGCAAGAGGAGCGTTTTTGATTGAAATTTTTTGGATAGTGTATCTACGATGTTGGGTCACTTTTGTATAGATATTAATACAGAAGACGAGGCATTATTACATGCGGTACAAGGCTAAAACTACAAGTCTTCAAAAGTTTTACGCCTGAGTTCTCCTTATATTTTGACACATAAGATCCGTCTTATCCGCCAGAAAACTGTGTACAATAATAAAATAAAGGACAAAGCTAGTCGTCCGCTAAACGGATGAATAAAATAAATTAGTCGTCCGATTACCGGATGAATAAAATAATTTAATCGTCCGATAACATCTATTTATCTATATAGTTAGGTTATCGGGGTTTCTTTAGAGAACTGCCGCACGTATTATAGGTTTTTTGTGGGGGGAGGAGGGGGGAGGAGGGCACACGTAGGTATTTGATTTTTTTTTTGCGCGTCGACGGAGCCCCGCTTCGCGGGGCTCCTATTTCTGTGTAGTTTTTTTTAAGAAACCTAACCTAACCTAACGGCTAACCTAACCTAAACTTGATTTTTTTTTTGCGCGTTGACGGAGCCCCGCTTCGCGGGGCTCCTATTTCTGTGTAGTTTTTTTTTAAGAAACCTAACCTAACCTAACCTAACGGCTAACCTAACCTAAACTTGATTTTTTTTTGCGCGTCGACGGAGCCCCGCTTCGCGGGGCTCCTATTTCTGTTTAGTTTTTTTTTTTAAGAAACCTAACCTAACCTAACCTAACGGCTAACCTAACCTAAACCTAACCTAACGAATTAAGGGCGAATATCTCGGCCATTTTTGATTTTAGAGAAAAGTTGTTCCTATAAAACATGCTTATATTAGCGTAATCTTTACGATAAAACAATAATAAATAGGTGTTATAATGACACCAACTCCATCAAAAATTTTCTAAGTCCTGCGCCCCCTTTGCTTTAGTCCAACCCAACTAGCTTTAGTGTTAAAAGGTTATCTATTAATCCGAATAATCGGACGATTAAACTATTTTATTCATCCGGTAATCGGACGATTAAATTATTTTATTCATCCGGTAACCGGACGACTAATTTTTATTTTATTCATCCGTTTAGCGGACGACTAGACACTTCGTAAAATAAAACACTGGTTCGACAAATACGATTCTAATTCAGAAAGGTTTCTGAAAATAAATTAAGCCTATCATACGTTAAGGATCTTTTGTACCGTGATTTTCGGACCTGTCTCTGTTGCGATCGGGTTAAGCCGGATCCGAGTCCTTTATACCTAATATTAAATTACGTGTATTTGATTTTTTGAATCTTCGGGATAAAAGTAACGAACTACAAAGGGGATACGTCCCTTTTGTTTTGTGTAACAATACTTTTATGTAAAAGTGTCTTTTTCATTTATTTACAATTTTAAACATGATAAAAGTCACTTATTTCTTATTCAGTATTATTCAACGCGAACAGTTGATTTATAAACGTTTTCTTTTGTCGACAGTTACGGTGCGACGGCGATTCAAACAAAAAGGTAAGCTTTCGACTCCGCAAGAAAACACATTACGGTGGCTAATGGAAGAGAATGAAAAAATATACTAAGAGAAGAAAATCACCATTGAACATTTTCAATAAAAGCCGCGTTCGATGTCATTTCTTTCAGCCATTAATTCACCTATTGTGAGTGACGGGGGCCGATGGGACATGAACTCGATCAATTGACCCGTTACGTTTGAAAAGTGAAGGCCAGAGTTGGGGATCATTACGGGGAAGTTATTAATGTATCGGGTATGTGGCTAATGGGGATACCCTTTCGATGCGGTCCATGTAGATAGCTTTAATGTACGCGTAATGGAGTAAGACGTGATTATGCCGGGCTCGCGATTAATTTCGATTAATGTCAGGCAATCATTCCTAGGGCTGATGTAACCTGAATGAAGCTTTATCGATCATTAAATATCTATTGGTTTGTAGGTTTATTCCTGTATCAGTTCTCTGAATCAGAAACATTAAAATAAACGTTTACAGTATTGGGTAAATGCTTAAGGCACTTACGCAAGTTTTTAGGAAAGTAAACACGAATAAAATGGTCGGAGTCGATTTTATTTTTATTATTATTTAAAACTTTTCGGTTCGCTCGTTGTTTCGACGCAGTTTGCTTTTGTCAGGATGTAAGCGGTTATCCCATTGCTCCGAAACATTATATCATCACTTTTAAATTGTATTTTATGTGCTTGTCAAGTGGATTTTACGCGTGGAAATGTAATGGATTTAGATTGAGAATTATAACATTTCACTACAGAGGGCTTTTTGAAATATGTATATTACAATGTACACTTTGGGATACTATCTTATTTCTTTTGATGATGTCGATTTTCTCACGCAGTAACTTTAAGTTTAGCTTTTATTCTACGTAAATGCCAAATTGTTAATTTTTCATCCAGACATTTACAATCGTTAATTCATTTCCATCCTTAACATCGATATTATAAATGCAAATGTGTTTGTTGTCCTTGCTTTGGTATCCATCGATTTTTGGTATAATTTTGTGTCTGGAGAGGCTACTTTTTACCGCGCTGAAACATCTCATTCCCATACGAATTTCCTTTAAACACGCGGGTGAAGCCGAAAGCAGCAGCTAGCTCAATAATAAATTACAGATATGCAAATAGGTCAGCCTGTCCTTACAAGGTCTGCTGCTTCAGAGAGCCCAATTAATTTTTTTTTCTAATTTAGCAACCGCTCATGGCGAAGGTCTTGTTAGACACGGTGGGTGATCTCAGCGTAAGTGCTTTGATTCGTAGATCGTGCTAAATATCACGATATTTTTCTAAATATACTTTAACCCTTAACACGGCAAGCCCTGAAGTAATGTACCCAGATATGACCTGAATTGGTTTTAGTGATAGTTATTGATTAAAAAATACTATAGTAGAGAAAAAAATAAAACAAATTTCCTGTAAGTAGGTTTTTCAGGATGTCCGTTAAAATGGCCTTTGCCAGGAACCCCGTCTTCATTGCTGTCTCAAAAAACGGACAACGCTGTCATACAGCTTATAAAATAAGAATGAAAAAAAATAAAATTCACTTAATATAACACAATTGAAAACAATTTCATGTAGCATTTTATTGTTTTATTGTATCACAGCATTTTCACTATCTATTATAACAAAAAATTCTTCAATTTTAACTAAATACCTAACAAATGATAATTGAGCCCTCTCGAGCTCAATCACACTATTTAGTTGTGTGGAATGTTATATAACATTTATTATTTCGTGTCAAGTAACCGTTAGTTTCATTTAATACAAATAATAATGGTTTTTCTAAAATGTGAAGTGATATTTGGCCGATGATTAGGACATTTAGACGAAATGCATGTGGAGGTCGAGGAACTCCCGGTTCTACTGTAGACCCAACAGATTTAACTGGTCTTAGATTATATTCGTCATTTTGAACTTAATTAAAAATAATTCTACATATAATTAAAGACTCTAAAGCAAGAAAATCCAATAAAAGTGATATTTTATTAAAGTACGAATCATGGCAACGTCCGTTTCTTGGGACATGCCAATGGGTTCTTAGTTACCTGTATCTACGGCACTGTCCCAAAAAACGGACCAGCTATATTTCGAATATTTTGTCATAGAATTATTTGAATATTTAATAATCTTTATAGCAAAAACAACTGTTTATCTCACCTGAAAGTTAAATCAATAGCAATCAAACATGGAAACTATTTCATTAAAGCTATTATTGACCAGAAACACAAACCATCACTAATTCCGGGATTCCCTAAATTCAACAGTCACCTAGCACACGAATTAAATGTTTTCTATAATTGGCATGTAGGAGAAAAATAAAGGATTGTTATCGTACTTTATCCGACGTAGTCAATTTTCTAGATTTTTTGGAACGTTCAGGATTTACACGGCAATAAGTACATGTACTAAAAAAGTGACAGAAAAGCTTTAAGGGTTAATCAGGTGTATGAACATTATTATTAATTATGTTAAAAGGAATGACAAGGCTTTGTCCTTATACCTGTATTAATATAATTTTAAACTCTATAATACATAATTTTTAATTTTAAACATATTATACCAATTTGTTGGTGTTCATCCTATATCATATTATAAATTAAATAATTGAAAAAAAATTCTTCATTATTTTGAAGTAATCTTAAGGCTGTTACCTCGATCAAATATAAATAATGTAACGTTACGTAGATATTCACACTTAGCCTCTAAAACGTAGGTAATTGAGCTAAATAGCCAAACTAGAAAGTGAATCTGTAATGGATATCTGTAATCGGCGCCGGGGAAACTGTGGACTGATCGATGCTCAAATAAACCGCGCTTTCACGTACGAGTGTATCGCTAAAACATTCCCTTTCATCGTGTTTATAGTGAAGTCGTCTAAAAAGAACATAGGGTATCGACTTTTACTGCTATAAGGTCCTAGTTGTAAGAGGTAGTTGATATTCGTCATTTGATCGCGAAGGACAGTTAAGCGCGTCACACACGGTGAAGATTTTATCTTAAGATACTGTTATATTTTATATTACAGTATCTTAACGCATCCGGTATCAGCGTTCGGACCATCATTTTTCTTTTTGACATTGCATACTAAGACTCCTGTAGAACCGCCATCCTGTTACAAATGACCCACAAAATTTCGCGTCATTTGTAACAGGATGGCGGTTCTACAGGGGTGGGTGGTACGCAATGACAAAAAGAAAAATGATGGTCCGAACGCTGATACCGGAAGCGTTAAGATACTGTAATATAAAATATAACAGTATCTTAAGATAAAATATTATAGTATCTTCACCGTGTGTGACGCGCTTTAGTTATATCTGCTTCTTGCATTTATCAGGATGGAAAATACCACGGAAAAATCTACCTATATCTATTGTTATGCAAAAAAAAAACAAAAATATTAAGAATGATTATATAGGCGTAATCATAATTTCAGGGAGATAGATAGAGAGATAATTTTTTGGTAATCATTTTCCTAAGTATGTACTATCGTAATGTAAATACGTATGGTGTACATTTTATAACTTTCATACATTCTAGTGTACGCTATAATTCGCTACTTTATAATGTTGTGAGCGCTACTAACTGTTGTACTTGAGTGGGAGGCCATATTTTATTGTGATGAGCGCGTTTAACTGAACTGTCGCCCGCAACATGTAGCTGGGTTGTTATATATGACATAAATAAGTGTAAACAATAAGAAAATGCACTAGACTCGTGAATTAAGCAAGTGTAGGTGGGTTCTTAGTGTGAATTTACGGCTGTGACTAAAGAATTTATACGTGCCGTTTAATATTTTACGTCGAGAACGTCTGGTGCAGGCTTACGCTATCCGAGCAGTATTTATCGTTTATTTTAATATTATTAACATAATTCAATTGTATTTTACTGCAACTTGCAAGTGATTTAAACGGGATGATAGAAATTCAAACTGCATTTGAATTAAAATACCCGCAGGCACACACGCTGTATCTTACCGTTGATATCAATGGAAAAAATGAATTTTAAATGCTTAATTGATGAATTCTGAAGGCTTTGGTGTTAACTTATTTTTGAAATGTAATTTATTCTTGACTTCAGCCGTATTTAGAAACTGAAGGACATTTTTACATGACCAGTAACGCCTTCTTGGTAAGTGATCTTATTCATGTTTAAAAACTTTAATATTCACTTCAGAAGTACATGTACAACAATAAACCAACCCGAAGAAGCCATATAAAGTGTTACACAATTACGCAGAGCAACAAAAGTTTGCAGATTTCGTAAACTCGATTTGTAATATTTAAGCAAACTCTTAAAGTATAGCATCATCTCATTGTTATGGATGAATTAATGGAAGATTTGAGTATTAAACGTTTAATTCATTCGAGATTTGAATACGTAATTATGCTTACTTTGAATTCGCGGTTGTGGTAAATTAGGCATTAACCGCATCACCAAGCCTCGTGTGCTTGAGGGAAATTAAAAGTTTATCATCGAAACGGCACGGTGATGTAAGGAAAAACTTCTCAAAAGATTTTATATAATATAAGCAAATAAATATGTAAAAGAAGCTAATTACGTGCTAATAGGCGACTGAAACATAATGAAAAATATGTTCTCTAACTAAGATGAATCTTAGAACTGAAGATTTGAACGAAGAGAGAAAATTGTTTGAATTAGATATCATTATTGATAAAACACTACCGAAGTTATTGTCTACTTCAATAAATTATAATTCATTATGTCTTAGTTAATTAATTATTATTAGGTATTATTAACTGTGTAGGAGAAACTATTAGCAGGAGATCTATAAATAACAAGATCAGAAACCAATTATGATACAACAATACAGATATGAAATAAGTAGGTATATGGATAATGTGGCCCGTCGTTTCACCCGCATTGCTCTGATCCTATTGGTTTTAGCTTGATGATATACAGGGTGTAATCGTTAAGTGTGCACAGGCGATTATTCCGTAACTATTACAGATATCAAAAAACTTTAATAACAAACTCTTCAGATTTCGATTACGTTGGTATATAAAGAGAATTGTGTGTTCTTGGCACAATTAAGGAGACGTAGTAGCGAGTAAAAGCGATTCGTTGCAGCTAAGCTGTGGTCTCATTAAACAAGAGATCCCCTCACATCATTGCTCTGAAAATTCTCCTTTATTTCTTATGTACATTGTATTGTACGTATCGTTAGCAATTCGAGTACGGATTTAGTGCATAGTCAGGTATTCTGTCTAATACAATTGATATAAGGGCGCTCAGTGGAATTGTGTCTTTGGTATTCGATTATCATGCTGGATAATGAGTTTAAGTCATATTGTTGCTCTTGAATACAGCTTTATAGAATGCAGATTAACATTTAGCAATGTAAATTTGTAGGTTTTGTTTAAACTTCTTAAAACTGCGGTAGCTATTGTATTACTTTTATCCTCATGCATTTACCTATACCTATAGTGATTAACGAGGTATCTGAAATATGTATTAAGATTCACAAATAGTACTCCAACGTACTCAGTTTGAGCGGTGAATAATTTATAAGGTTCGAACGTAAAATCGATGAGAAAAACTACCGTGAGTTTCATTGCATCAGATAACTATGAATAAGTTTCCATACATCGTCGCTATTTCTTTGGCGGGAGATCGCAGGAATCATGCTCGCTTTGCAATCATATGAATTATGGAGGCGAGATTTTCACTACGCAAACTTGGGAATCTATAAGTTTCGATGTAATTTTGAATATTATTCATTCTGTGCCAACGGACGGAATTATTTTTATATTTTCTTGTGGGACTTATGAACTTCTGTGTTCGAAATATTTTTGCTTTTCCTATGTGATAAAATAATATCTATGCTTATTAAGATTTTATAATACATGTTTAAGCAGATTATTATTTAAACAGCTCAACAGTTTATTCTTTGCTCTCTGTATTTCCTTGGAAACTAATAAAATTCAGCATTAAAAGTTTCAATCTAATTAATTATTTTCAAAGAAATAACAAAGTTTATATTGTAAAACGCTCAAAGGATATGGCGCTTACGGAACCGCCGCCAACTACGAATTTTCCACACGAAAACATTTTCTTGCCAACAAAGCGGTTTAATATTAAACAAGCATTTGAGTATCTTCTAGCTTATTAAGCTCATACTTCAATGTCTGTTTACATCGTATTGTGATTAAATTTTACAACATATTGGTCGAGGGTTGGGACGGATTATTAACATAATGGTTGAAATTCCCTTATTGTTTTCGCAGAAGTAAGTTGTAGACTTGTATTTGTTGTATTTTTAAGGCTTCCTACTCGTTTGGTACGTGATAGAAATTCCATGCATGTAAACGTTAGATACGTTTGCATAATTTAATATTTATAATATTAGTAGAACGGTTCATGTGATGAGCATTTCAAATGGTGTATTAGTATTTATTCATAACCTATATATCTGGAACAAATTAGTATTTGTTGCGCAAATGTATATGTGATGTTTATTATTGACCTTGAATCTCACAATGTTCAGTGACTGTGGAAAATTATTGGCGGATACTATAATTAGAACTTGTTGTTTAACTGATACGTAGTTAGGTAAAGTGTCGCTAAGAAACATCTACATCAAAGTACCACGCATTACACCTAATCATTGCTAATTTAATAAATATTCCGTTTCATTAGAGAACAAATTACACGTGTTAATTGAAAACGCGTAAATACACGCAATAGTTTTCCCCAAGGCGCGTCCTAATGCGGCGATTGACGGCCGTGATCATCCGCCTCGAACGGTGCATGTCGGTTTTAATTACAAATCAATCGATTAATTAGTTGTTACGTGGTAAATTGCACCTTGTCATGTGCGCAATAAGTGTGGGAATCACGTGGAGTGATGACAATAGTAAGTAGTGATTTGGATGGTTCCGGTGTATCTTATTAGTTTTTTTATTATTATTAGCGGCTCTAGTGGATGTATTTTTTAAGGTTTTGAAATTTACAAAGTTATTAAATCCAAGTAGAGACGAATCCAGCAAACTAAAAATCATTAAAAGTCGTTCAGTCATTTTTGAGTTAAAAGCGGTGTAATTAGCACGATTTTCTTAAAATAACATTATAAATATAGATTGTAGATAATATGTTGTCAGAGACTTAGTAGTAAGTTTAAAATGACCTTTGCCGTAATTAAAGTCTACTTTTTAGTAACACATTTTTTTAGTTTGCTTATAATAAAAATGTTTTACGATTAATTTGTGTATGTTCGGCGCGTTGAATATTGTATACTGTATATTAATACGATACGGGTATTTATTGGTAAATTAACGAAAGAACATAAAAACAAAAGGTTCTAGGAGGAATAAGAAAAACAGGAACTAATAAGAAATAGGCGGAAATAGGAAATATTGTTTCCTGCTTTGTTACTACTAGAAGAAATTGATTGAAATTCAGTAAGAACTAAACATGTATGGAAAATTTTTGCAAGTCCGTTTACAATTTTTTACCATATTATAATTGATGTATTTACTTAAAGAACTATATATTTAAATAAATAGTATATGTATGTGAATATTATATAAATAAGAGTAAAATATAATATCAATGAGTGTATTAAATTCAACATATTTTATTAATTATCATACAAACACGTATTTCCAAATAAATCAATGCGTTATGTATTCTCGTATTTGCATTTCCTGAAAGATATAATCAATTCCGATTGAGTGACTCCTCTGTGGCGTTTTCAACTGAAAACAAGGATCTGAAAATATTTTATACAGAAAATTAACCACATTATAAAACATAATTAACTAGCTGTTTCCCGCAGCTTCGCCTGCGTGGGAAGATAAATTTTCATGATAAAAACTTTCATCGCCTATTTTATCCTATTGGGGGTAGAATAAATCAAAATCCTTTCTTAGCGGATGCCTAGGTCCTAAGTTCTAACATCTAACTGCATGCCAAATTTCAGCCCGATCCGTTTAGTGGTTTGGGTTGTGCGTTGATAGATAGGTAACTTATGTCAGTCAGTCAGTCACCTTCGAGTTATAGGTATATATATTTAGATTAGTTAATACGATAAATAACATTAACTCTTATTAATATCATAAGCGATATCATCAAAGAAACAAGGCCGGGAAAATATTAACGGAATAACATTATTATGTATTTTATTCTGGGAAAATAAGCCTCTTGGAAAACATTTAGTGAAATACAGTTAAAGTAATATTTTTTTCATATTTTATAATATCATTTCAAAACAAAATTTTTAAAAGATATAAACGCATTGGAAATTATGCAAATATTCTAGTTAACACATCAATGAATAAGAAACATTTTCTTAAATATTTTTCCACAAAAGATACGAAAAAGATAATTTATATAGCTGTGCGACAGAAAATATTCTTTATAAACAACTGTCTGCCCCAGCAGACGTTCTTCTGTCCGATTGCCCCTATTTCGTGGTTTCCATAAGAACATTCCTTGTGTTTTAACAAAAACTTTAAACAATTAGCGAATTGGTCGATCCGTTCTCTAGTTATAAGAAACATTTGGCGATTTATTTCCGTTACATATATAGATAACAAAAAACCCCATCAACTTGTCACATCATTTCCCGTGACATATTGGCAACGCCGCCCTGACACGAAAACATTTGAAGTGTCAATACAATATTGGATTATCAGACAAATAAAATGGATTAAAAGCAACCGTGTACGGCATTAATTCCCAGTAAATGTCATTAGTAGCGCCGAGGAGGCCAGTGACCGCCGTGCAGCCTTGCGACCTGCATACCTACTACGACGTGTGAAAACTTTATGAAGGCATAGTGTGTAAGGCATATTATGTAGTGTAGGTACATGCTTGAGGTTTCTTAATAATAATTGACTTGTAACAATTGGATTTCTGTTGACATAGATTGTTATGTTTTTATTTATGTTCGTAACGACAGGTAAGGTAATGATTATTATTTGAATTTATTTTGTACAGTTTTGGTCTACGTATGTTTATAGACATTATTCCAACAAAATGCGGGTCCATTATAATTTCCAATCTAAATTAGCTTTCATAATCTGGCTTATGTAAATACCAAATTTTAGTCTCTCTAACTCAAACATGTCGCGTAATTGTAAACATGTTCAAAATACACGATATAAAAATGATATTCAAAGTTACAATTGAATGGACTTTGTAAATTATGCAGAAACGAGTCGAGTAATAGAATAACGTAAATCTCCGTAATAAACGTTCATCCCTTTCAGGCGATCATATAAATCGCTGACATTAGGCCGTATAGTTTAAGGTTCACGATTTAATTGTCTCTAAAATCATAATTAAGTTCCCTGACGAATGGTAACGTTTATTGAACTAAATTACTTTTATCTATTATAATAATTAAAGCCTAATTTAAAGTCCTATTTTCACTAATGGTATTGAAGTGCGTCATTCAGAGTTGAGATATTTAAAACAACATGTTCTAAGTGTATTAGGAAACAAAGAAATTGAATGCGGGTCGAAAAGGAAGACTTGATAAAATCAAATTGTCTATCGAGTAAAAGAAAGGAAGTAATCAAATTGATAGCTACCCTATTAACACACGTATAACCTTCATTCTGCCAGCATTTTCTGTTAAACTCATATGCTATTACGATCTTTGAAATTCTTTTTTTCATTTGTATTCCGCTATCATAATATTGTTTTGTTAAAACTTTATCCTGGACCTTGTAAAGTGCCGTTTCTCTAGATTGTAATATTAAAACAGCATTTTCACAACAATAATATCAAGAGACCCAAGTTTTGTAAAACTTCATTGTGTATTAACTTTTGCGGTAGATTTGCAAATGAAGCCTTTGAGAGTATTTTGTTTTTTTGCGGTCACACTTTATTTGGCAATAAGGATAATAAAAGTTGCCAAGTTTAATTAATAAAAAAATACAATGTGATTATATCTTCTTATACAGGGTGTCCCAAAAAGTAGTGATGAACGGAAGCTGGGAGGTAGAGGACCAAGAGGGCTATCCGAATCACCCCCATGTGTGTTATGCGATTTTTCGTATTTTCGGAGTTATTACATTTTTTTCAATTTTTCATCTATCGCCGAGTACGATGAGATTTTTATTTATGGTGACGTGAATTATTGCGCTAGATGCTTGATTTTTTTTGTGTGCTAAGCTGGAAGATAGGCCAATTCAGTATGGTAACATTTACTATCGTTAGATCTTCGAATGGAATAAAAAAAAGAATTAAATGCCAAGAAAGATAAAATTACCCAGTATGTTCATAACTTCAAGGGCCCATAAAAAAATAAAATCACATAAAAAAGGTTTTCCATTTGGCATTTAAAAACTTGCTCTATCGATCAGGTAGCTACAATAAAAATTTCATTTTATTATTCTGAAGGCTTCAATCGAAAAATTGAAATCTAAATGTAGTAAGTGCAAAATTTTTATTAACATGATGATCATTAAAACCAATAAATAGGTGTTTAATTACCAGAATTTTTTTAAATAGCCCCGCTGTTGCTCAGTGCAAGTGCGACATCACCGTAAAAAGTTGTCTTTTAAATGTCTGAATGCTTTTTTATCATTTTTAATGGTTTCTTCTGCTACTATGAATTTCCGGGTTATTTCGTCCAAATTGGGGCATTCTCTCAAGTAGCCGAGGTCTTTTTAGTATCCCCATTGAAACAAATCAATGGGGTTTAGGTCGAGGGACCGTGGAGGCCAGGCTTTAAAGCAGGCGTCACCGGCGCATGCGCAGGCTGCAACGACCAATCCATCTTTCAGGGTATTTTTGCCCTTTAGCCTGGCCTCCACGGTCTCCGGACATAAACCCTATTGAATTTTTTCCGTGGGGATACTACAAAGACGAGAGACTGCCACAATTTGGACGAAATAACCCGGAAATTCATAGTAGCAGAAGAAACCATTAAAAATGATAAAAGAGCATTCAGACATTAAAAAGACAACTTTTTACGGTGATGTCGCACTTGCATTGAGCAACAGCGGGGCTATTTTAAAAAAATTCATTTTTAAACACCTATTTATTGGTTTTAATAATCATCATGTTAATAAAAATTTTGCACTTACCACATTTAGATTTCAATTTTTCGATTGAAGCCTTCAGAATAATAAAATGAAATTTTTAGGGTAGCTACCTGATCGATAGAGCAAGTTTTTAAAAGCCAAATGGAAAACCTTTTTTATGTGATTTTATTTTTCTATGGGCCCTTGAAGTTATGAACATACTGGGTAATTTTATCTTTCTTGGCATTTAATTCTTTTTTTTATTCCATTCGAAGATCTAACGATAGTAAATGTTACCATACTGAATTGGCCTATCTTTCAGCTTAGCACACAAAAAAAATCAAGCATCTAGCGCAATAATTCACGTCACCATAAATAAAAATCTCATCGTACTCGGCGATAGATGAAAAATTGAAAAAAATGTAATAACTCCGAAAATACGAAAAATCGCATAACACACATGGGGGTGATTCGGATAGCCCTCTAAGTCCTCTACCTCCCAGCTTCAGTATATCACTACTTTTTGGGACACCCTGTATATAAAAATGAATCGCAAAATGTGTTGGTAAGCGCATAACTCGAGAACGGCTGAACCGATTTCGATAATTCTTTTTTTATTATATTCCTTGAAGTACGAGGATGGTTCTTATGTAGAGAAAACGTAAATATTATGTACCACACGGGCGAAGCCGGGGCGGACCGCTAGTCTTCTTATATATAAAAATGAATCGCAAAATGTGTTGGTAAGAGCATAACTCGAGAGCGGCTGAACCGATTTCGATAATTCTTTTTTTATTATATTTCTTGAAGTACGAGGATGGTTCTTATGCAGAGAAAACGTAAATATGTACCACGGGCGAAGCCAGGGCGGACCGCTAGTATTATATAAAAGGTGTTTTCAATGAGGTGTTTGTCGAAATTTAACTGCATTAATTAGTATGTAAATTTACAAAAGTATTGATATTGGGTTTATTTTTAAAAATCGATATTGTGAATTCTTTTATTGGAATAAGTATAAAATATAAGAGAGATTGTTTTAATGCTTATGTAAATTTATTTCTATACTTATGTATAAACTGGGTATACTTCATTATTATAATAATAATATAGGACACTCTATAAGTGGGAAATATTTTCATTTTACGTTAATTTTTATAGTTACACTTTGACTAGTTTATTAATTTGCCTATTGAATAAAATAAATAATATGTATAAATACCTACCTACCTATGTGTATTGCTGATTTTAAGTTCATTTCTCTTGATTAGTAAACTTGATCACTTATTTATAATTTCTTCAATTTGTTTCAGTTTTTTGCGGGCATCCTAGTGAAGATTGGTAAGTTGAATAAGCAATGAACGTAAAAACCACGCGCTACTTATTAAAACAATATCATATAAATACGCTTTGTTCGAAAACGATACCTAATAACGATGAGTAGCAAATTGCATGAAGTTTACATTTACGTTCGCTCAATTTCGGTATCCAAGAGCGTAAGATTGCATCGCCGGTGTCGGTGCAATCAGATCGTATCTGAAATTTCATATTTTAGCGCACTTATGAAATTTATGCACATATAAGCGAATACCGACCCTATATCTAGAATTTACAGTTCAAAATTAGCCAGCACAGATACCCAATTACCCCTGATGCAGCTAGGAGGCGGGAATTTGACGAAAGATCGGCGACTATACAAACATGTAGGATGGGTATTCGAGCGAGCTTCATTGGTTCATTATCTGCTCTCTGAGGGATTTTCTCCTTGTATTATTTTTGTCTGCTTAAATTCCTTTTCTCCAAGATAAATAAAATCGACACGAAACCACTCTAATGTGAATGAGTACTTGCCAGATCTATTTGGCTGGTGGTTTTTCTTAGTTCTTTTGTTTTATGTATAATATTTAATTTATATGCCTAAAAGGTAGTGAAATAAGCTGCTAAATGTTTCTTATTCTTTACTTTTCAGCTTTTTCATACAATGGACAAATACAGACGAAGGAATGATCAGAGATGAATCGAAGAGCTCGGAAAAAGTCTAACCTATTTCAAGACTAGTACAATGTTATAGATTAATTCTTCCAAGTAACTATGTAAAAAGAAAGGAGACGTCCAACATCATCATATCTTATATCATATCGGAGTATCATCAACAATTGGACATATCTTGTATTATGCTAGTCACCTGTATGTGATTATAGATAGTTAACGTTTTGCTCAAACTCTACAAAAGTATTTCCAATTGTAGCTAATTAAGGAAGTAATGAACTAGAGAATTGTAACTTTTATAATATAAAAGTTACCCAAAGGAAGGAAAACCTATTTATAATTAGGAAATAGTGTTACATAGTAAAAATGAAGTACAGCATGTTCTTCTTACGGCGGCGGACGTTGATTCTAAAAGCCGTTTTAATACTGACGGCACTGTGGTTCATGGTGGCGTTGTTAACGACTAATGGAGCCGCCAGGAACGCTATCGGCGCTCCTCCCATTGAGTACGAGGACGCAGAAGCGAAACCATTGAAAATGGCAAAGCCGACCGCAACAAAGAGGAAAAGTGAATCGTACGGAAACAACTTATCCGACGGTAAGCTAACGTTTTTGTGTAATGCATGCGCTTTGGATGTTAGATGTAAACGAGCAATTATTATCGCCTTTATGCAAATTATAAAAGGATTCATAACATTATCGCATTTAATGCTTGCAAAGTTGACTATTGAATATTACGTGACGAGCTCTTGCCATAAAATTACATTATCTTAAGCAAAATGTTGCCTGCTCATCCATTGTTTCATCATTCTGCATGAAGAGGGATTATACAGGGTGTCCCACTATTGGTATACTAAGCGCGAAGGAACTTGTAGTTTTGCATACACTGATCACGTAAAAAATACTTTTAAAAAAAATTACGTCCAAAATTTTTTGCTAAATTTTTCCTGAAAATCCATGTTTTCTTCTCTAGCTTCGCGCAGCCGGCATATACCGCTTCTCTAATGTGAGCATTTTGTCTATGAAAACATAATCTTAAACGATAGCTCACGTGCTGGTGGCAAAGTTGGGCGGCTCGCTTGTTATGGGTGTACACATAGAGTTTTAAGAATTCATCTATTTGAAAAAAAAATGCGTCTGGAATTTTTTAATTATTTTTTACGTACTCAGCGTATGCAAAACTATAACCTCCTTTGAGCTTAGTATACCAACAGTGGGACACCCTGTATAATAAAATGTGTAATTAATATAAAATTTATTTGCAACATTTTCTCGTTACGCTACATCGTCTGTCGGGATTTTATGACCCTTGTAAATCATGGCTCCATCCATTAGAGTTCCGCCTTTAGTATTGTTTTCATCCCCTTAGAAACTCCTGAGAATACGAGCTTCCGTTATTCCGCGAAGTGTATTTATAAGAATAAGCGTTGGTAATTACGGTCAAGAGGTTTTCTCTATTATAATATAAAATGTTTGCACTTCGCATTTCAATTTACCATTACAATTGCGTGT
Source organism: Colias behrii (assembly GCA_029959065.1). NCBI lineage: Eukaryota > Metazoa > Arthropoda > Insecta > Lepidoptera > Pieridae > Colias > Colias behrii. The sequence continues at coordinate 7,597,322 of JARWMC010000013.1, forward strand.
TTGCACAAATTGCATGCATTGTGGTATTCGAGTGCTTGCTTCACTTTAACTAGTCAATATTTTTATTAAAAAATTTCAATGAGTATTCAACTAGTATTTGGATTAAACGTTAATAACTTAAACGAAGTATTTACATTGTTTAGCTTTCCATTTTATTTGTTTATTTTTGTTCTAATACCATCATAATGTAAATATTAGCTTAATAAATATCCAGTGAATTTGCATGATAATTTTAATTTATCCATCACAGCGAGGACGAGAGTCGATTGGCTTGGTCGGATCGCAGGGAACGAAGGTAAATGTAATTGCATGTTTCATTGTTAATAGAATAAGTACTAATAATTACCACGTAATTTCACAAACTAACCAACTCAATTCTTCACTTTTAAGTATCGACACTTTTGCACAAACGAACTTATTCAGTTGTTTTAGTAAGCGTCCCAAATTAATGAATAAGTCGAAACCAAATTATCTTTATGTTAAAATTAGTTTCAGTCATGGAAGCTCGTTGTATTATTATGATTATTATCCAATGCATATATGTATTATGATAGGAGTCAGAGCATTCGTTGGACATAAACTTTCATTTGTGACGTTTACCATAATATCATCTGCAATGTCAACACGCCGACAATATCAGGAAGGTTTGCTTTAAATGTATGTGCGATCAACTCAATTTCTCGTCCATAAAGCCTCATAACACTTCCATCGTAACATTAAGTCTAATCTAAACTATAGTACCTATTCAGTTAAACGATATGAGCGTCGAAAGTAATTCAACGTGAAGTGCGAACTAATGGGTTATGTTCCCATGAGTTGAAGGGATATTGTTAATCGCTGGTATTAGCGCCCGTGCCGCGCGTCCGACGGAGTGCTATATCGGATATCCTCAAATCCGTCTATACTTTCACGTCTGTGGAATGATTAGTTTTGAAAAGGACTTAGGTCTGCTATTTTACTTTTTTATTCAAGTGTTGTTCCCTTGCTGATATACTCAAAGTCTATATTTGGTTATTATAGTGTACCTATTAAATAGGTATTACCTATTATTGTGTATGTAAATTAATAAAGTACAAAAACACTGTTACAGCCGTACAAATAAACGAGTTATAACATTTTATGCAAAGAATAAACTAAGAACAAGGAAAAATCATACAAATAAACACGAAATAAATGTAACCTAGTATAACTTCGTAATAAGTATTCATACTAATGCTATTCCGTCCTTATTACGGCTACCACCCTAGTATAAGTCTGACATAACCGAATTATAACATATCTTTTAGTACATTGTGCTGTGTTTTACAAGTTTTAGAAGCAATTTTCAATCTAAATTTGAGATAATATCAATGAGAGTAATACGAGAAGTAGAAAAAGTTGAGCAAATTAATAATTTCATTACGTTCCTATTGAAATGGAAAATTTTGTATGAAATGTCAAAATATACGAAATTATGAAAAACCCTTTTGATATTTATAATGATTTATTTATTTACAACATGCGCCAAACCATACATACATAAAACTTATTTCTAAACTTATCACAATAATATATACACTTTCGTTGAAAATATAAATCTTCTAAGCCTGGAGTTGTATGTTTTGAGTACCAGTTATTTGGCAACTCTCTATCTCAAGGTGGGTTTATCTTCGTATAGCGGATCGCGTTATCTATCATTTGCTTGCATATTTAATGATATATTTAAATTATTTCCAATAAATATTTAAAAAATAAATAAACAGAACATCGTATGATGAAACTTCACAACAAATTCGACGAAGTCAAACGTCAGCAAAATGACAGCACCAAGGCTTAACCGTAGACAATTTCAATGTTTTTCATAATTTTGTGAATGAATTGCGACGTTGCCGCTTCGCGCCTATTGCATAGCGTGAGCATAGATACATCGACGTTATTCCAAATTTATTTGTAAGAAATTATGACATCCTTATTCTTTATTTATTCTTATCATATCTATGCATTGCATAAGGTTTGAATAAGCAAGTTTTTATTTGTACGGCTGTTAAAGTCTATTATGGCTATTTATTGCTAACCTAACAGAAAAGGTTCAAACATATAAACTCCGATTGGCATGTTTTGGCCAAATTGAATTACCCACCAATAATTGAATTCGATCTCGCAGGCCTCGGAGTGATTGCCGCGCCAGGCTCAGACAATGCACCTGGGGAGCTCGGGAAGCCGGTAATTTTACCCAAAAATATCAGCGAAGAGGCGAAAACGGCCGTTTCTGAGGGTTGGAAAAAGAATGCATTCAATCAGTACGTGAGTGACCTAATATCCATTAGGAGGAAGCTGCCCGACCCGAGGGACGAGTGGTAAGGATCCTTTTGATATGTGGGTAATTTAATAGGGTACGGGTTGTAGATGGTATTTCATAAAATGAGAAATAGTGCGGCACAAACGTTTATATTTCAAGGGATGTCTTCACTTGGAATGACCAGATAGATTTGGGGGATGGATATTATGTGTTTCCGTTTCGATCGACTTGTTTTGTTTTCTTTCTGTAATTTTATCCGTCTAGAAGGATTTATTTATTTATATTGTATTGACACGATTAAAATATTATTTTTGAAATTAATAAATCGTAATTTTTAGGTGTAAACAGCCCGGTCGATATTTAGAGGATTTGCCGCAGACGTCTGTAGTGATATGTTTTCACAATGAGGCGTGGTCAGTTCTATTGAGGACCGTCCATTCAGTCATTGATAGATCACCTCCGCATTTAATAAAAGAGATCGTCCTTGTAGATGACTTTTCTGATATGCGTAAGTAAAATATGTGGCTTACATGATACATAAACGTAATTTTAATGTCTATAAATCATTTATGCATGTTTTTTTAAGAACTGAGATTATTTAATGCTCCAATTATTGCTAGTTTTGATCTCAATACAAATAAAACCAATAATATGATTTATTTTCAGCACATTTAATGCAACAGCTAGATGATTACATGTCCGCACTTCCCAAAGTGCGTATCGTTCGTGCCACCCGGCGCGAAGGTCTTATAAGAGCCCGTTTGCTTGGAGCAAGATACGTCACGGCCCCTGTCCTTACTTACCTCGATAGTCACTGTGAATGTACCGAAGGTAATTGATGTTAATTTTCCACAGGAATCTTTCAGGGATAAATAAAACTATATTTTCTATTGTTTTTATCACTTTTATCTCATTCTTATCTTTTCATTACATACTTTATGAGTACAATAATTTGTATTTATAGGTTGGCTTGAACCCTTGTTGGATAGAATCGCACGAAATAAGACAACAGTCGTCTGTCCCGTTATTGATGTCATCGATGACAACACACTCGAGTATCACTACAGAGACTCGTCGTCTGTCAATGTTGGTGGTTTTGACTGGAATCTCCAATTCAATTGGCACCCAGTACCAGCGAGGGAACGTGCGAGACACAAACACACGGCAGAGCCGGTCTGGTCGCCGACTATGGCCGGTGGTCTGTTTGCGATCGACAAAGAATTCTTCGAAAGACTCGGAACCTATGATAGCGGTTTCGATATTTGGGGAGGAGAGAACCTAGAACTTTCATTCAAAACTTGGATGTGCGGTGGAACTTTAGAAATCGTTCCCTGTTCTCACGTAGGCCATATATTCAGAAAACGATCGCCGTATAAATGGCGAACAGGCGTAAATGTGCTGAAGAAAAATTCTGTGCGATTGGCTGAGGTACGAACTTTTTCAATTACTTTACTTTATAAAATAATAATTTCAAAAATATTGTGAAAACGAATTTGCATTTCGCTCTTAAAGGTATGGCTAGACGACTATGCAAAGTATTATTATCAGCGCGTCGGTAACGACAAAGGTGATTACGGTGACATAAGCAGTCGAGTGGCGCTACGAGAAAATCTTGGATGCAAATCTTTTGAATGGTACCTGAAGAATATTTATCCTGAGCTCTTCATTCCCGGCGAATCAGTAGCACATGGCGAGGTACGTTGTTTTGATGTTATCATTTAGTCTAATTAGAATTACAGTAAACTTTGCGATCTCTTATATAATAATAAAAATTATAGGATTAATTTTATGAAAAATGTTCACGAGTGCAAAATAATTAAAAACTTTTTTTTTTCAAAATTGTGTACCAATTTTCGTGCAGATTCGAAATGTCGCCTTCCAAAAGACTTGCTTGGATTCACCGACGCGCAAGTCAGATCACCATAAACCAGTCGGACTTTATCCGTGTCACCGTCAAGGAGGAAACCAGGTCTTTTATTGTTTACGAGCCATCGGCAGTACCATGTTGAAGATTTTTATTTGTTGTTTTGTGTCTGGCTGTTTCGTTTCGTTTGCACTCGCATTTTGCACAATTGAATGTTTACCCTTTTATTATCCCTTTCTCATATAATGCACGTATTGATCCTCTTGGTTTTGTATGACGATAATCGTTAGATTCGGAATGAAGCGCTCGATCGCCCTTACTGCCTCGACGGTGCAGGGCTTCAGGAAAGTGATGAAGAACCAGAAATAGTAATGTTACATAAATGCCACGGAGGTGGTGGAAATCAGGTACCTCTATACATACGTATTGTATTGAGTGCGTAATTTGTGGGGTACCTACTCGTCTTATTCCACCTCTGAACTTATTCAAATATGAAGAATAAGTGGTTCATGTATTCTTAACATTAGACAAACCACTTTTTCACTATCCGTTATTTCTTGAGATGTATTTTTTGTCCAACTTTATAGTTTTCATGAGTATCGGTTGTCATATCTCAAGAAATAACTTCATCTGCACGCTTGCTTTATTGTGGCACGCCTTTTAAAACTTGTGATGGCATTAGATCGCGAATCCGTCTTCGGAGATGTGCATCGACTCAGCGGCTCGCTTTGAAGATATGAAAAAACCAGTAACCCTATGGCCTTGTCATGGAGAATATGGGAACCAGGTTTGTTATTGAATGCCATCGTTTCCACATACGCTTTCGCTTCATCAAGTAGTCGGTGTTTAGTGATCATAGAATATTGGGTAAGTTTGGCACGCCCTATAATGTCATGACTAAGTTGGTTCCAATTTTCAATTTATAAGTCATTTTTGTTAAGAAAAATATCGACTTTTTGACAGTCATTGAGGGAGAATTGCTGATAAGTCAAGATAGTCAATCTAATTCAGAATCATAAATTAATTTATAATTGAAAATTGGGCCAGTTACTTTTTTGTGTCACATTAACAAAACTAACTGTGTTATGATTTCGTGCCTTGATTTGTGTGCTCTACTAACTCTTTGTATTTCGAACGAAACAGCTTTCTACAAAATAAATGTATTCTATTTATTGATAATACATATTTATTTTACATGTTATAAAAAAATACATAAATATCATGTATCTTCAATGCCTTGGTACTGTCGATACGATTAATAAATTAGTGTTTAAGTTCATTACCTATGCATATTAACTTTTTCTTAATCTCTGTTTTGTATAGTTATTTATGTATTATATGTATAGTTATGTATGAATAATATTTAATATATTTTTTAATTTAACTTTCAAGCTTGCAGTTATTTATATTTTGATGTTAATTAATTGTATTATTACGTATTTGGTTTTGGGATAAGCATTGAATTATCTTGCCCATTGTTTTAATAATATAATTAATATTGTTTTCACAATTTATTTCAAATATCTGTTTTATTCTTTTTCACTGGATTTGATGCTTCATTTACCTTCACTTAACTATAAAACATTATATAACTTTTATGTCAACATTTTCAGTATTGGATGTATTCAAAGAACGGTGAAATTCGCCGAGACGAAACATGTCTTGATTACTCTGGCCACGACGTTGTTTTGTATCCGTGCCATGGTGCCAAGGGTAATCAATTATGGCTGTATGACCCCAATGTGAGTTAATAACCTTTCAATTATGTGAACCACAATAACGTACTTTTAAGGAATTCGCAATGCTTTTTATTGTATGCCCTTTTGAGGTCTGGGAATTTTGGTATCACGGTTGTATTATACATCTTACTTTAAGATTAAGAATATATCAACAAAGACCGGTAGAAGAAAGATAAAATGTACGCATGCACATTGTAAAGAATCAGGTAAATGCTGTTGAATTAAAAGTATAAGATTCCAATTGAATTTGCTAATGAATAATATGTTAAAGATGACCATGTTTCAAGACCTCCTGAAACATAAAAGAGAATTTGAGCCAGTTCTTGTAAAACTTAATTGATCGTATGAAATATTAGTTTCTTAAATTATGCAGCCAAAATTGTTTGGTTATGGGTCATGATCACAACATATTGTACACTAAAAATGATGAATTCAATCGGTTTACAGACGAAGTTGTTACGGCACGGCTCGAGCGAGAAGTGCATGTCAATAAACCGCAACAAGGACAAGATCGTAATGGAGACGTGCAACGAGAGCGAGTCCCGGCAGATGTGGAACATGGAGAACTTCAAGCCGGAGCGGCTCAGCCCCGAGCTCACGGCTGAGTAGCCGGAGGCCTACGACGAGCTGCTGTTCATATAACAGACATGGACTGAGTGAGTTCTCCTTGTGACTGTACCCCCATAGTTCTATATCACTTGTTGTTGAACGCATCGTGCTTCTAGATATCGTTTGATGTTCCGAAACAATCTTCGACTCCTCTAGGCCTAATGTTTATAGATGAATCGATGTTAGCATTATCGATTCTCTGATCACTACTATTTTCGTACTGTTAAGACTAGTTGTTATGATCGAAATTCCTACGTGTAAATGTCCTTTTAGTTCATTGAAAAGTTACATTTGGGGTTGCATTTTTTAGAGGACGCAATTTTATTTTTTTGATGTGTTTTTTGAAATTTTATTTTATTGAAAAATATAAACATCTCTAATTTCTGAACATTTTCGCTTATAACTTTTTTATTTATAGTTCTACGACGAAAAGTTACTGAATCAAAGTTGTAGAGAATTTAATTTGCAACAAATAATGTTAACATTGTTTTATTATCAGATAAATAGTTTAAGAGATATATCGTTAAAACCATTTCAACCGCTATTTTCAAGATGGCGGCCATGGGACAAGGGTGGCGACCCCACAAACTTGGTTTTAGCTTCACACTGACCCCCCCTACACATCAAAAAAATAAAATTGCGTCCTCTAAAAAACGCAAGGTCAGGCCTAAAAAATGTAACATTTCAATGGACTATTTTTGTAACGATTTTATGCCGACTCGATGTCATGTCATATCAAATTGTAAAATACCATATCCTAATAGTATTCCTTGTGAAGTATTAACTATAGCTCCTAATGTGAAATTAATAGGAAATTATCAAATGTACATATCTTGACTACTTATTGTTAGTATCAGTGGATAACAAATGTTATCGAAATATGCATTAGGTCCTACTACAGATATAATATGTGATTTTTTGATGTAATATAATGTACTATCTTCAATGTTTAGTTAGTTATGTAGTTTGTCTTGTCATTATTTTGTTCAAAGTATGAACATACTATGTATTTTAAAACCTATTTTATTGTTTAAACGAATTTACTTCAATATTATGTTAATAGTTACTGAAAAGAGTCTGTCTAACTGACTGAATAACTTATAGATTCTATGTAAAGAGTATTTCCTTTGTATATAATATAGATGTAAAAATATATTTAGTGTTACGGTGAAAATTAAGTGTTGTTTTCCATTTTGTTATAATATCAGAGTTATTGTTAAAATTCCACGTTTGAAAATATAATATTTATCAAAAGAGCTATTTTAAATTATTTCAGATTTTACTTTTATTTATTTCAGATTTTACTTTTATTTATTTCGTATTTTATAAACATTATATTTATTTGAATCTCTATTTTACTAAATAGAAAAACGAATTTTGTATTATATAACTGATGTTCTCTAACATTCATATTATTATCTCCATTCAACATTCCTGTTTGTGATATAAAAATATAGTTATTGTACATAAATACTCGATACTGCCAGTACATTATTATTAAATAAACTAGCATATTATGGCTTCTAAATAGTTACGTATTTATATATTAACAATTAATTTATGTAATAGAAAAATTGTGCTTTTTCACTAATGAAACTCGATGTGTAAAATTTGTGATTGATCTATTGGGTAGCTCTTCCTTTATATTTTTTGATGTATATAAAATAAATAAGCATTTATGAGATTAGGAAGATTGTTTATTATAAACATTTCTTATAACTAGTTGTGTAGTTCTTATGAATTATGAAGGCGATTATTAATAATTTTGTATCGTTTGAATAATAAAATCTTCAACTATTTTTGTGCTTTTAATGCTTTTAGGCAAAATGCGTGGGAAAGAAGCCTTTTTCATCTTTCAAAGTTATTATTTTTAACGGGTTTCTATTTTATTTGATGTATATTGATAAGCCTATCTTGGTCAAATTTTAATATTTTATAAATTTAGTTCAGTAGAAGTACTTGATTGTAATTGTTGCCATGTATATTTATTTATTCAGAAATAAATATTCAGAAAATCAATTTGTAATAGTTTCCTTAATAACGTCTTAGATGTATGTAATTTTGTTGGCTACAATTCTACAATATAGAGGCAAATATTTCGCAAAGATATTCAATTTCTTATAAATAAAATACTACTAAGGTACTTTTACTTGCCTTGTAGCAAAGATACAATTTCTCTTTATTAATATTAAGATGTGTACAGATACATAGTGGATAATATTGAGTTAGGATGTTATAAATGTGCCTTATATTTACGTAATAATTGTATTTGAATGTTAAATTTTCTGTATATAATGCGATGTCTCTAAATGTACCTAATATATCGCGTCGTAACGATAAATGGCGGTAGTAATATTTGTAAAATAATAAAGCATTATGTTGGATTTATATTTTGTTGTTTTATTTCTCATTATCAATATATCATATCAGTGGTCGACTACCTTGGTCTAGTGGTTAATGTCGGAGCGTAGAAGCTGGGTACTGGGTTCGATTCCCAGTCGCGATCTTACTGGGCGTAGAATGCTGATCACTTACTTGTCCGTACAGAAAATGTATTCATTATTCAATATTTGATTTAATAGAAAAACTGGGGTGAGTATTAAGTAGTAAATAGTCGAGTAAATACATTAAATTTAAGTATATTCTTTCACTAACTACATAAATGCATACGAAGGAAAACTGCTTTCCATACCTACTTAAATCGCAGTGGGATAAAAATTCTCTCACGATCAGCTATTTCTCGCATTTGGAATTAAAATTGGACAAAAATAAAGTCTACGAACTACGAGGTAAATACTAAAAGTATTTTAGATTTGTTTTTTTTTACTCTGATTTTTCAAATTATTTTTATAAGAAGTGTTAATTTTTATTTGTAATCTATTATAAGGTATCTTATTATGGATTCATTGGTCTGTCTGTCTGTGGTCTTGTATCTCCCAAACGAATGAATCGATTCGAATTTGTTTTAATTAAAGATCTTCAGTCGAGATAGTTCTCAGCTAAATTAATTGTTCAACAAATCCAATTTTTTTTTAATTTTATACCACGACTGACGACAAATTAGCCGACAGGATGACATCCAGCACTCGATGTACGTAAGTATCAGAAATTAAACACCTATTGTAGCAGAATTTAGTTCTTGATAAATTTTAAGATAATTCTTTCTGAAATCTGGTACGAATGACGAAACTTGCAATCATGAGATAAATAAAAATATCAAGCGACTGAATTTGCTTATTTTAAGCCTAATTTCTTTAGGCTTTTTTAGGGTATTTTTTATTGAATTGACGATTCTTAATCATTTTTTCCTTATACAATAGAAACAAAGTCATGTCGTAGATTAATTTAAATTCCTACAACAAAATTTAAACTAAACAGTTGATAGAAGATTAATTATGAATTATTATCATTACAATATCTATCAAATATTAAAAAAATACTAAATTTATTACCTACCTAAAACAATGTTTTTCAGAGTACTTGTATATATTCATTTTTTCCACAATCCCTTTGCTATTAAACCTGTACTTTGTAGTGTAATTTATATTTACAATACTTTCCATTTGTTCTTTATACACACAGTTATTTTAATGAAAGCCACTGGACACCTTATAATAAAGGAACGTCCACATAAATAATTAAACAAAAGTATTGGGTCAAACATCTATTATTTATGTATCTATGCCTGCTTTACGAAGCTTCACTATAAAATTCGGACAAGCCATAACATTAATGTTGTAAATAAAAACCTGTCCACAAACTCGTATAACTCCATAAAATTTTTATTATAGATACATATAGAAAACTTAAAAGTTACCTACATTTTATTATCAACCGTATTTTATTGATTTGTTACTTATTGAAATATTCGATGCTTGGGAAAATGTATTTCTATTTTAATAAATTAAAAGTAAAATGAATGCACAAAATATTTATTTGCACGTGCTTTAAATAATATAATAGAACTGTTCCATATACTAAGTTAATACTCAATTTTATGATATAAAACCTTGTCAAGAGATTTATCGATTAGATTAGTAGATACAATCGATTGAAGATTTTATCTACTTACTTCAAAATTGTGTTGCAAGATTGCACCCTAACATAATTTTATACTTACATAAATAAAACTATACTGCAAATTTGAATAACATACATTAAACATAATCAATCTCACATATTTCTCCGTTTTTCAATTATCATATTAAAAAAAAACTTATTGAAAGTAAAATTTAATATAGAGGACATTGAGATTACAGTGTGGATTAGTGAAAAGGCTTATTAGTCCATGACTACGAGCTTAAAATAATTATTCAAAAAGAAACGGCGATTCTCGGTGTATATAATTATTATTAGTTACATATTTTTCTCAATTTCGTATTAAATTTAAGTATACCAACCATTATAAAATAAGTTACAATAAAGCTCGTAGCTCCAACGTGTTACGAACTCACGAGGCGTGACTGGAATCCGCTACACTCGTAGAACTTTAATGCCTTCGAAGGTGCCTATTAGCCGATTTTAGAAAACATTTCTTTGCGAACTTTTAATTAAAAAGTATCACGCAAAAAATTGTTGTGCTCAATTTTCGTTTTATTTCGTCGATGGTTTCTATAAATGGGCTTTTAAATGTTACAAGGATAGACGAAAATTGTATTATTTATATGAATTAAATATTAGAAATGTTTTGCATTGTTTCTATAATTTTCTAACGATTTCTATAGAAGTTCTGACTTGATTTTACGTTGGAAAATACGTTTACTAGCATAAACAGTTATTTGAATTTCCGAAACCCAAGTTATACCTACCTAAATATTCTTATAATAAATGTGGTTAGGAATCTTGTTTAGCAATGTCCGGTTGTCAAACATGGCCATTATCAATTTAGAGCGGAGGAAAGTGACAAAATGAATTTCCTTGGACGAGCGATTGCCAGCGAGACAGATTGAATTTAAACATAAATATAAATGTATATGTGATTGATTTTCTAGCACAAAATTGTATAATATCGGATGGTAATGAAGTACCATTTAGTCAGTTATGATTTATTAGTAGATAGGTATAACGATTGTAATATATCGGTTCATGTTCGTGCTAACGATATGTCGTGTGTGTAACGATATAAATTTATTTGATATGTTTTTACAGGCGCACGTAAACACCTATTACACATGTACACAATAACTATGAATAAAGCGCGTCACACACGGTGAAGATACTATAATATTTTATCTTAAGATACTGTAATATTTTATATTAATTTTTAATTTTTTAATTTAATTTAATATAAAATATTACAGTATCTTAAGGTATCCGGTATCAGCGTTCTGACCATCATTTTTCTTTTTGTCATTGCGTACTAAGACCCCTGTAGAACCGCCATCCTGTTACAAATGACCCGAAATTTTGTGGGTCATTTGTAACAGGATGGCGGTTCTACAGGGGTCTTAGTACGTAATATAAAATATTACAGTATCTTAAGATAAAATATTATAGTATCTTCACCGTGTGTGACGCGCTTTAGCCAAAGTTGTTTATATATTTTGTGCAATTGAAATTTTGTATGTCATAGGGTAGGAGAACATTCGATAAACTTACATAACACAATATGTTTAGCAACAAGTCACTGTTATGAAATATTGTACATGTAATTTCCCAATTGGATAACTAGGTATATTATTGTATAGTAAATCCAATGAAAATTACAAAAAAACCTTAATAAAATTACGCATCTAATCAACATATTTCCCAATCTCCGAAGGGCCCGGCCTGAATATCTAGCAGTCCCTAAAGAAACTTGTCAAACTCGCTATTCCGATCGAGCGAGGAACTTCCACGGTTTACGAGTATTTTGGTGGTGTTCCAATAGTCATTGAATACAGAAACTTTTTCATTTACGCTCTTGGACGCTGACTGAATAATATATGAACGTCGACGTTGCTCCGAATCCATTGGAATCCTTTTGGCTTTAAGGATTTTTTAAGCTTTCCATCTGAATTAATGGCGTTATGCAGGACTTGGCTCGCTAAAACAGATTTTATTAGTAATTTTGTGTGATCATTAAATCGAGTATATACTCTAGCTTTTTAAATTCAGAATTCATTATAACATCTAAAGACGTATTGATGATAAATGAATGCTAGCAATCATTCTTCAGTCCCCTATCATTACCCATATTTTAAATTTCTCCCAGCGCCCTAAAATCTGAAATGAAACCGCTCAGTAAAATTGTAATCCTATTAGCAATAATGCCACCAAAATGAATCAAGAGCCATAGCAATTTATATGAAATGGTTGAATAAATAACGTTGTACGAAACATTTAATTTCGTAAATAGATGCAGCCACCACTTTCCCATAGGAAGTGGTAGCCGTTTAGAGCATGAATAACACATGAGGGCTACTTTTATTTCGTAAATTTGAAACTGAATTTGCAGCCGGTATTCGAATCTGTGTTTCTGGTTGAATTGGGACTTTTAATCAGGTTTCAAATCGATGACGATAGACAGATGTAGGATGTTTATTGGGTCACAGCTCTGATGAATTGTTTAAGTGTATTTAAGACGAATTAATCTGCTATTGAATGCTTTTTATATCCGTAAAAATTATCACTCACATTACTATTTTAGAATATGAAGAGGCGGAATAAAAGAGAGTGATATAATGCAGGAATCCTAGGAGGAATCTAGCACATAAAGATAAGGTACCTTAGATGTAGTATGTGAAATAAAACACGATCTGTTGAACACTATAATTTAATTCTGATAATTTTAACATAATTCATTTCAATTCATGATTCATTCATATCATTAGGTATATACAGGAACATAATATATGAAAAATTGTATTAAGGCACAATTTTTCATTGATTATACAACTCTAGAGTAGTCCTAGTTGAAAATAGTTTTATAATGACAAAATTCATATAAACAAGAAAAGTATGTTCTAGTTCTACGAATATTATTTTGATTTTTTGGAAGATAAATTCCATGTAGAACCAGAAATCTTATTTGAGGGAAATTTTTCTCAATAACGTAATTTATTTAGGCTTAAGCACAAACATTTTTTGCAATCTGTGTGTTATATTTAAAGTATTAAGGATGATTGTATAAAAATACAATATTTCATAATAATATAGAACCATGGAAGATCTAATATGCCACGGCATGAAAACTTCCTGCTGTGAGCGTGACACCATCCCCGTAGACTAACTATGCATAATTTAAACAGTGTTGAAATTCATGAAAAAGAAAAAAATCTGTTATTTATGCAGTAATACCACAGTATTACAATATTATTTTCCTACAGTAAGGAATCGCCTTTGATGTCGCGCGATGCCGCCGCCAGTGTAGGTACTCACGCTGCCACGTGTAAATATGCTAGGGTTGTCACCAAATGGGAAATAAAACAATTTTTATCATAGCTATTAATATGTAATTATTTATTCACATGTACATTAAAAATAATTGTGATTGTTGAATCTAATGTAATTATTTATACAGAAACATAGTATAATATGTCGCCGCAGTGACATTGTCATTGCCTATTGATTAATTATTAACAACCAAATTTACTTATTCTCAAATTTACTTTATACATTTCCTAATACGATATTGGAATTATATACAATTCCTAGGAAGATTATACATTTCCTAGGATATCTATGCATTAAATAGTTTATTAAACAATATTTTATAAATTTCCTAAATGGTATCGGAATTGTACACATTTCCTAGGATTTGTATACAATTCCTTGATTTCATACATTTCCGGTAACATATACAATTCCTTGATTTCATACATTTCCGGTAACATATATTATATGTAATGAAATAACATTTCATCATTATTCAAATTCGGCGCGCTTCGCGTGTTCATGTTATCTGTGGCTCGGATTGACGTAGCAGAAAGAAAAAATGGCGAGAAACGATTAAAATTTTTTTTATTCGCGGATTTAATAAGTACATACATGATAATAAAATTATTCCAATAGGTATCTAACCCAATATCCTTGTCAAATGGACTAATAAGAAAGTAAAATAGATCTTATTACAAGTTAGCCTAAAGTACATATTATGTTGTTAAATGATATCGCCGAGGCCTTTGACACAAGCCGCCTTTGTCGCAAGCCGCCTTTACTGCGATTGATGTTTTTGAGAATGTAAATAAACAGAATGGAAGCAACCTTATAACTCAATAAATAAAGTATATTTTTAAATGTAGTTCCGTTTATAGTAAAAGCCGCTTTGCGTGTTTTATTGTTTCGTCTTTCACATTCGTTACAAAAATTGTGATCCACTGCACTCTTCCTAGTTTATAATGTCAACTAAAAAAAATGAGAAACGAGTTTCGACACGAAAAAAATCTCAATCGTCACCTAGGAACGTATCCCCTATAATCCCATATAAATTACCATTCCGTATTCACGGTTTCTGTATTCGCGGCATATTTATGGAACATATACCCTGCGAATAAGGAACTTTTACTGTAATTGAGGATTTATTATAAGTGGACTTTAAATGTCGTTTCTTTGAATTTACAGGTGAGATTACATATTTTAAGTTGTTGTAGTAACAAACTATTTGTATGTTAACTATTGTGAAAACTTAAAATAAAAACTTTGAATTAACAGAGAAACAAATTGGTTTTCTTGAAAATCATCAATAATATATTTTAATATATATATATATATATATATATATATCTTATAGCTACTTAAAATATGTATAGTCAAAAACATCTTCAACATCTTTGAATTGGTACTAAACAGAATTTGAAAAACCTACCTCTCGTCGCGAGGAAATCTATGAAACTTTATGTCCTTGGATTTAAATGTAGATTTGCATCCATAAACACAACAGTTTATGCCCACCATTATAGAATACGTAAGTATAAATTATTACACAAAAAACCTCTGAAGCGTCTGCCCTTCGCGATAGGTAAAGCAATCTCAGCGTGATTGCTTTACGCGGCCCGCGTCGCCCGACCCCCGCCAGTTCCCCTCCGTTTCTCTGCACAAGTACATTCGTCGCACTACTGTAGGAAATATGGTAATACTGTGGTAATACTATTTAAAATTACAATAAAATTAATTATTTACCCTCTAGATACAATGAATTGGAAAAAATATTAATATGAAACGCGTATTCTTTATAGAGGTCATCCTTTATAGCCCGTTTATTGTTCAGATAAAGTAACAAAAGCCAAGCAATAAATCAATCCTGACCTGTTCAGAAATAAGTGAACAATTAATGACTGCGAAACCGATAACCGATACTGTAACTTCATTACCCGTCCAATTTGTTCGCCTGAAGCGGAATTTCAATCCAAACATAGTTAATACACGTAATATTGAAGTAATTAAACTGAAATGGCATCGCAACAAAGCCTTCGACTCCTGCGAGACGCTCCTCGATAATTTATGAGGGTTCAAAACAGCAGGATAAGCAGATTCCCGCTAATCAATTTTGTTTGTAGCCAGTTTTATGGCTTAGGGACCTGAATTTATGTTTCATCTCGTGCCTGAGAGTGATTTTTATGACTTGATAGAAGTATCACTTTTGATACATGGTTGGGAACTCGGTCGGGCGTGTAGGTGGGAGCAAAGTGCAAGCCGTTCTTTTTTTTAAGTACTATATTTTCTTTGACAACATGGGTAACGTGGGGTTGATAGTCTGTACACTATCATGGAACCTGATTATTAAGAGATATTTGTAATATGAATATTTTTTTTTAATTAAGTACATATGTTAAAATTACTTTTGTTCATTTTATTTGTATCTGTTAATTGCATGTTAACTTTTTGTTAATTGCATTATAAAAAAATAGCAACAGTTTTAATTGTAATTATAAGGTTCAAAGATCCTTTGCATCGTGTAATTTAGGTCAAATTTTCGAAATCCGTTTTGTTCGTACTATTCTGTACTGAAATTCAGCAAGAAGTTATTTGAAATTTAGATGACAACTATGTTTGGAGCGAGATTAATTTGCTTCTCAAGCAAATTCTTAAAAGGAGGATGTTCCATTGAATATTTATACATTTAGAAGAGTTAAACAATTAGTAACATCTTGCTGAGTACTTTGACTCGACTTAATTAATCACTACATAGTATAAAACAAAGTCGCTTTCTCTGTCCCTATGTCCCTATGTATGCTTAAATCTTTAAAACTACGCAACGGATTTTGATGCGGTTTTTTTAATAGATAGAGTGATTCAAGAGGAAGGTTTTAGTATATAATTTATTATGTTTTAGACAAAGCGGGCGAAGCCGCGGGCGGAAAGCTAGTTATCAATAAAAAAGAGTGTGTGTGCTGAGCACACGTGTCAGAAGTGAAACTTCTTTGGCAAGATTCGAAGATACCAAAATCGTCGCCTTACTGCATGACGTGACGGTATTGCCATGACGTGACGGTATTGCCATGACGTGACGGTATTGCCATGACGTGAAAAAAGTTTCACTTCTATAATTAAAATAGTATATCTAGATAGTATATCTACTATAGATATTACTAACTACTGTTTAGGTTAAAGCGGGCACAGAGCTGGTGATTCGCCTGATGGTAAGCGGTCATCACCGCCCATGAAAAATTGCAGATTGAAACTTACTTAATAAATAATGTTGAAAGAAAAAGTCCGCTAGCCTTTAAGTGCTTGCTTTAAAGTGGATAAATAAACCCGGCTTCAAATCGGTCATTAAATATTTAACTTCAAAATATACAAATCTCGGTAAATTCTTTAAAACGTAGTTCATAATTGCATGCTACTAAATATGAACAAACATTTAAACTCACCTACATTTTAAGTCCACTATGGTCGTTAAATATTAATTGAAAGAGCAACTTTAGCTTGAGGGATTAATGCTAGCTACTCTGACCTGGAATACCGTGCTTTTTAGTTGTTTTCTTGTCTGTTTAATTTTATTCGTAATCGCTCCTAACGGATTGAAATATACCGCAGTCTTGAATGCTAGGTTTTGAGTTCTGGCAACTTTTTATACAGAAAATAAACATGCTGAGGTAAGTTCGTTATAAGAGGTTTGCGGGTGATCCTTATTCGGAAAATTCGTTGGAGAGAGCCTGAAGTATGTTAAGAACAGATCAAAATTGGTTTAGCTTCTTCGAAGATTTGCCGAAATGATAGAGAAAGGGACAAATTATTTCCCAACCACTTATAAATCGGCGCTTAGACGAAAAAACAAAATCCCACCTCACGTAAACTTTTTTCTATTCCTTTCAAATATTTATAAAACGCAATTAATGCTTAATAATAAAATGTTTAACCTGCTTATTTGAATAGAAAGCTCCATTCACCTTAGTATTTAGGTTTAGTTAGTGTAGTTCATCAGTATGAGTTTGATCTAACTCACAAACTAGATAATACCTACAGATAAATAGTAAAATATATAGTTTTCGGTTCTAAAGAGTCTAGAACTATATATGTCTATATCTATACTGTATCTCTGGAACTGCCGGTTAAATTTTCATACACTATTTCATTACTTCATTCTGGGTGAAAATTACAGGCTATTTAGATATTGATTAGGTATTGATTAGTTCTTAAACGTTAAGCTGGATACAAAACCTCATGTTATGGTTATGTAATAAAGTGTCTGATCCTTCACTTTTCATTTAATTATATATACCTACATGTTAAGTAAAACAAAAATAAAGTTTTATTATTTTTTCCAATTGCAAACGCAATTGTTTTTACTTTCTAATACGTGTCATAAACAATAACCTTAAACAGTGGGTACAATTTTAATTAAACTTCAAGCTGAGCAAAATCAATTGCGCTATTGGTACCAATTTAATAAACTTCGGAACTACAATGGGTTCTGCCCTCGTTTCTAACAATAATTGCTTTCTAGACGTCCACGAAGAGTCGAACTTCTGTAATAGCAGATGCAAACTAGGTGTCAAAATAGGAATAACTAATTCTACGAGCTGCTGTATTCCCAAACCGAGAACTTATATTTTATATGGGATATCAATGAACTGTGTTATGAACTACACAACTGTGTTATTTAATATAATTATATTTCATTAGGCAGTTCCCTACAGAGCGAGCAGCCTCGCGAAGCAACATGCCTCGGCTTAGAAAGATGACATGACATGTCATATTCATCAGCCAAGCCACTTCTACCCTGTCCGAGCGAATTCGTCGAGCTTTATGGAGATCCATCTATTTATTGTTTTTTTTTTTTGTGATAAGTCATAAGTTCCTTGTCAGACAGATACTCCTTTTTTTGGTCTTCTGCGAGGATTGAACCCAACATATCTCGATTCTTTGCTTACACGTGGAGTACCTACGTGTAAGTTGTACCATGGAAAGGGTCGGTTACACGAATAAGTAGGTACAATAAGCTCGTTTATTTTGTAAATTTCGCTTTCCCCAAATGTTATTAAAATCCTGCTCTCTAGGGCCTATGTTATACCTTAACCTATTTAATAAATTTCTTCTTGAATATTTTATTTTACAAAATCCCGCTTTACTTTTTTTAACATTGATTAAACTGAATATTATATTACCTGTATGAAAAAACTTATTATTGTTACCATCTATTGAAGCTACAAAGCCTTGATATTTGGCTTATTTCGTACCCAAAAACATGAGCAAAGCCGCGGATAACAACATGTATACCTATGTCGGTACTCAACTTCATGTCACATCGCGATTTGCCGCTCACTTAGCGCAATGCCTTAAGCTAGGCTTACATTGTAAATTTTACGGAGGAAAAAGGGAATTTATTTTTAAAAAGTTATTGGCGTTAGTTCAATTCTTCGTCTAATCTTCCAGTGGTTTTCACTTTATAAATTTCATTTGAGTTCGTAATAAAAGGGAGCCGCAGCCGGATGACGGAGAAGTTAAATTCTTTGTTCGAAATATTTTTAGGTATTTTGTCGTCGTAAAATTTTTACAGATACTCTACTCTACGTTTACTTTCGTACGCTTTATTGAGTCCTTTAATTGCTCCTATAAAAATCATTATTTTCAATTCTTTTCATCGGTTGGCTTCTTCTTGTTTTATCTTTGTTAATAAAACATAATATTTTATATCGTAAATTTTTCTATATCATTCATAATTAAAGATAAGTATTTAAACTATTTATTTACTTAAAAAAAAATTGATAGTAACTTATAAAATATATTGTATATTAATAAATATTACTTAGGTTAAAGAAAATTCATATTTACGTATTGAATATATGTATAGAGAACATGAAATTGTACTATAATTGGATACAATTATAATAATGATTCATAATAATTAAACATACACAAAATATCAGATTACCTATTTTATTTGGATAAGGTTAATTTCTTAATTAAGACCCAGACTCAACATTATTATATTATTATAATAAATCTACGTTATATAAAAGAGGGATTATGTTACTTAAACTGGCTCAGGTTTAGTCATTCTTTTAATAGAGACAAATATTTAAAAAATTCTGTTATCAAAAAGATAACATACATATATATTTATAGTAAGCAACGGACAAAGACTCAGTTCAAAGACTCGAAGTTCGAATAGATAATTAGATAAACATGCAAAAAATCTAAGTTATTTAATTTGGAAATTATAAACGTTATAATATGAAGTTATAACTATATCAGCGTATTTCGAGTAATTTTAACACTAAAAATATCGTTTTCAGATGTCTGAATACTATGAAATGTCGCTATGATTTTAATAAAAATTGTTATTACAGTTTGTAAACAACAAGGTTTGTTAGCATAGGATTCGTTTGATCCCAGTGAATCTAGACCGGGGCTTGTTGTAAATTATAATTATATTTATTGAAATATCTCTCAATAATATCAATATCGAAATCTCAATATTCATATTAATTCTTTAGGCGTTATAAGGAAAAGCGACCGCCGCTTTGGTACAGTGGTTGACGCGTGAGCCTGGGTTCGATTCCCGATGGAGACGAGAAAAAAAATGTCTCGGTCTGGCAGGACACAGAAACCTGATCACCTACTTGTCCCAAAAGAGAATAGACCAGTGAAACAGATGTATGCATAATGCATCTGCCCCTTACCCCACTAGGGGACATGGGACTTCACTTTATAAGGAAAAGCAACTTACAAGATACATATCCTTTATAGTTTATATAGTATCTTATAGACCTGCCAAATATCCTATCATATATTTATCTACAGACACCAATACAATTCAAACATACTAAACAACTCGCTCAAAGCGAATATTTTACATACTGGTTTCACACGCGACCGGCCTCGCCTGCACCATACAAAAGACTTGTTTACTCAAGTAAAGAGGTTTTGCATTTTTAACCCACTCCATGTCATCAACAGCGGTCGGCTTTATACGAGACCTTTATCCGAGCAAATAATATTTTTCTATTCCCTCCTGAATATAATGAATTCCTGCTTTCAATTTGACTGTCTATTTCAGGCGATTCCTTGAATTAGCGGAACTCAAACGACAAAGCATACTCAGCGTTTTAGCAAAGATTTCGCTAGAACAGTTGTGGTTTATACATTTTAATTTTTTTAGAAGTAATGCACGTGAACAATAAACTTACGGGAAACGTGAAAGTGATAATTGTTGAAACAATGATATTAATCTGTAACAATAATTAATGGAAGGTGAAATTGGAGCAGTTTAATTTCTGAGTAAAATGTTTAATATCCGGTTTCAATAATTTATGAATTCACTGAACATATTTTTTTCAATTAAGACTATTAAAAATATTTTTATAACACACCCAGACACACAAATAAAGAGTAATCGAATGAAACATTATGTATACTTGCCCCGGCCCCGTTCGTTTATTTTGTATAATCATTTTCAAAATCGAGTTTTTGAGCTTATCTGTCACAAACGTAAAAATTAATATCTTTTTACTGTCTATCTACACATTAGTGCAAAATAAGAGAAGTGTAAATCTAGATTAAATAATAATGGTATTTCAAAGAGAAAATTGCAAAACTATCAATGGCCATTAATATTACCATTCTCATAGTTAACGACCTTAGTTCAGCGCTCATTAAAACCGGGACATGGATAGTGCCGGCGTGAAAAAATTGCTCAATTAGTGCTGATGGCCGATATGTGGTTAATGGAAATTACTAACCTTAATAACCAGTCATTTTATCATGCTTCCTTGGGGATGTAACACTATTTAATGTTATAATCTAAATGAAACATTTATTCTTATTGACATAATATGTAAAGTTTACGTACTTAAAAAAAAGGAAACTGCTCTGACTTTGGATTGAATACCTACATTACATCTTAGAGATTTTTGACGACCTATAATAATAATAATAGACGGGCATTTCTCCGCAACTCGACGTCAAGCGCCTATTTTGCGTGAGAGAGGGAGGTGGGGGAAACCAGCTAAAACTGAAACCACCCGAGCTCCTCCATGAAGCCAAGCAGCTTGTGAGGGCTGCCAAAGGCTTCGGGGAGGGACCCAGGAGACCCCAGGTGTCTTGCCCTGTACTCCGCAACCCCCTTACATTCCATGATGACGTGGGCTGCCGTTTCCTCGGTCGCCATGCATGCTCTGCATAGCGGACTGTCTGTGATCCCTAGATTGAAGAGATGTTTGTTAAAGGGGCCGTGCCCTGTGAGGGTCCCTGTTATTACGCGTAGTTGCATTCTACGTAGGTTGAGAAGCCGACGTGCAAGTCTCGAGTCAATGTCCGGTAGGGCTTCTCTGGCTTGCTTGCAGTCAGATCTGCTTGACCATTCTGCTCTCTGAGCAGTGCTAGTGAGCTGGGTAATCATCATCCGGGTCCAGCTAGCAGGTATCGGTATAATGGGAAAAGGTCCCATGACCGGTGTTTCAGATGCCCTTCTGGCTAGTATATCAGCAGCATCGTTTCTACGTGAGTTACTGTGTCCTTTTATCCATTGTAATACTAGGGAATTTCCCAGGTCACATACCTTTGTTAGGGCTAAGTGACACTCAAGGGTCAACCCTGAAGTGATTTCATGGCTTTTGATTGCCATGAGTGCTGCTTTGCTATCCGATAAGATCCGAATCGAATAGTTTGTTACATTTCTTTTAATTATGGCCGAAGCTGCAAGTAGAAGTCCTAGGCATTCAGCCTGAAAGACAGTATTATGGGGCCCCAAGGGGTGCGAGATGTTAATGTTTAGGTCTTCAGAGAAGACCCCAGCACCCGTACCATTTCCAGTCTTGGACCCGTCCGTGAAGATTAGTAGGTCTTCAACGCTGTTGTGTTCTGACGTGTATTCACGTAGCTGTATCTTATATTTCTTGTCAAAGATGAATTGTTTTGGGATCTTATCACTTATGGCAAGGAGTGAGGACTCCTTCTCAGCTGCCATAGTTAAGATCTTACTGTGTGCTGTAGGCAACATTCTCCAGAGGTTTTGTGTCTTTAACCTTACAGCTGTCGCTAGAGCTTCTTGTCTTACAAAAAGATGTAGGGGTGGCAGGTCGAGCATTGCCTCAATCGCAGCAGTCGGTGTTGTGCTCATGCTGCCAGTGATTGCCAGACAGGCGAGTCTTTGAAATCTCTGCAGTTTGCTTAAAGCCGCCGATTGTTGTGTCTTTGGCCACCAAACCACAGAGCCGTAAGTTAGCATTGGTCTTATGACAGTTTTGTAGAGCCACATTGTGACTTTCGGGGAGAGCCCCCATCTATTACCAATCATTTTGTGGCACTGCCAGAAAGAAATGCTTGTTTTTTCGATCTTATTCTCAATTTTTTCTATTCGTGTTTGTTCCAGTTGAGTTTATCGTCGAAGGTAATCCCGAGGTACTTAACCTCTTTCGATAACTGAAGTACGGAGCCAAATAGCTTTGGTAGCTGGTAGCTTCCAAGAAGGCGTCGGTTAGTGAATAGAACAAGTTCCGTCTTGCGCGGGTTCACTGAAAGGTCATATTTGTTGCACCAGCGCTCAACTATTGATAGAGCTCTCTGTGTAATTTTACAGACAACACTCGTGAACTTACCAGAGATAAGTATTACTAGGTCATCTGCATATCCAATGGTATGGAATTTGTTTTTGTTTAGTGTGCTGATCAAGTCGTTCACAACTAGGTTCCACAGGAGCGGTGAAAGAACTCCCCCTTGTGGGCAGCCTCTGGTGACCAGCACTTTCTTTGTTTTATCCTTGCTAAGTTGTATCTCTCTACTGCCTAGCATGTTTATAATCCATGAGGCTACTGTGGGGTTAACCTCATGCTGTGATAGGGCGTTTTGTATACTTGAGTAGTGTGTCTTATCGAAAGCTCCCTCAATGTCTACGAAAGTGCCCAGGCACATTGATTTTTCTTGTAGGGCTTCTTCTATTTTGGACACCACACAGTGTAAGGCCGAATCGGTAGATTTACCATGGCTGTAAGCATGTTGGTTCCGATGTAGTGGAATACGCACGAGGGCAGTATCCCTAATGTGTCTATCACAGAGCTGTTCTAGTGTTTTGAGTAAAAAGGATGTGAGGCTGATAGGTCTGTGGGCTTTCGCATCCGTGTAGTCTGTTTTCCCTGGTTTAGGAATGAAAATAACGTCAACAGTCCTCCAGCTGGTCGGTATATAGCCGTGAGCAAGACTGGATGTCAGAATGGCAGATAGATGAGACGTGAGTATCGGTCCCCCCCATTGTAGTAAAGCCGGGTATATACCATCTGGACCAGGTGCCTTGTATGCTTGAAAGCTGTCGATTGCCCATTGTACTTTTTCCTTACTGACTATGAGCTCAGCAGTACTCCAGTTTTCCTCACATGGTGTGTGGGTTGCTGTGTCTTTCCTTTCTTTCCTCCTTTTAATCTAAATTTTTATTTTAGGATGGAAAGGAGTTTAATTAATAGGCAATATATATACCACAAATTTATTTATCGATTTCAATAAGGAATAGTATTCGGTAAGAATTCTCAACTACGAGTATCTCTTGTGAGCATTATGAGCGAGTTTCTTTGAGCTTGTTGCGAAGCAGAACACGTGTTCAAGTTTTATTGAAATCTGCTCAACAATAGATTCTTGGATATTGTAAATTGTTATACTATCAATTCGGAAATCACGAACTTTTCAATATATCTTTAAAATTTCAAAAAGTATTACAGTATAGAAGTTGAGAAACTTCCTTTTATTATATGATTGCTCACAACTACATATTCTTAAAACTACAACAA
The DNA here is from genome assembly GCA_029959065.1 of Colias behrii. Taxonomy (NCBI): domain Eukaryota; kingdom Metazoa; phylum Arthropoda; class Insecta; order Lepidoptera; family Pieridae; genus Colias; species Colias behrii. The sequence goes on from JARWMC010000013.1 coordinate 7,621,952, forward strand.
CAAACACCAAGAAAAAAACTGGCTATGACTTATTAAAAAAACTTGTATTATTAAAAACAGTTTTATCAGTTATTAATCCTTGCTTTTATTTATGTAATTATATTTACGATTAAACCTACGAAATGTTTATATCCCCATGAACACACAAATACAATTTAATCCCTAGATTAAATCACAAATGTATCTAATTAATGCACAGACACTCACAGACCTTTATCGGGCCATGGATTTGATGAAAACACATCAATCAGTTTGTTAATAAAAATATCATACCAAAAAATAAGTAAAAAACTTTTTAACTAAACAGAATGTGATCCTTTAGCCATAATAAGTGTGAGAATAAAGGATATAAGAATAGTTTACACCAATTTAGTTACCTACCAAGTTTGAAATTACCAAATAAATGTAGGTACTTAATAAAAAACTAGCATGCCGTTCCATATATGTATGGCATATGAGAGGCATATACTTTCCAATAGAGAGTGAGGCGAAAGGACAAATTAAACTTGTACTATATACTAAACTTTTCCAATACAATCTGGTACAAGCTAGTTTGTCCGTCTAAAAAATAGTCAGCAACAATTCCACAGCCATATACTTTGAATTTCCTTTAGTGTACGTTAGAGGGGGTTCAAAAATTCACGAATTACGGTTTCTCAAATCCCAACGTTGGTCTGTGAACGCTTGCGAACTGAATCGTAAACTAAATGACATCGTTTCGCATGCAAGCAGGCAGATTCGTTACGTTTTGAGGTATACCTACGTGGAAATTGTCCTTATTTTCTACTCCCTGTATACGAGTGCATTTGATATACTTTGTTTGGTTCACCTCAGTCCATGCTTTGACTATGTATGGAACCGATAAATTCAATCTCCGACGGAAAGCATTGACTTTACGTTTTCAAAGGGCATGCAGAATTATTGATCTTTTAGAGTGGTATATGCTGCTTGTCTAGTTGTTATAGGACAGAAGAGATAATAAACAAGAACGTGTGACGGTAGGTGCTACTAAATATGTAAATCACATCACGATTAGCGAAAAAAGTACTTAATAATAATTATACATTGTTTAAAAACTACTAATGGCTTAACAATATTTTTATACAATAAGGTTTGGTAATATTTTCCCACCTTTTTATATACGTATTTTATCATACTGTAATTTATTTCCAAAAGAATTTTCGTTGAGTATCGTTTTAGTCTCTAGGATCCTTAACCCTCACTTCTTAAAATATACTTGAAATTGTAAGTTTTTTAGTAAAATATTCTTTCATCCATCCTCCTCTTTGTACAAAGTCACAATACCGTTCAAGAAAATTTAACCATAATTTTAAATAGAAACTACAAGTTCTTTGAGGACTTTAGATTTAAAAAGCGTGAAAGAAATGCTAGTCTGGCGCTGCGCTTCCTTGCTTAGCCGTGGACTGGTGTATTTTAAATGAGCTATTTCCTGAGTCGCCCCGTATCTGTTAAAAATGTCACGAGGCCCCCATTCGCCTGTCTACCCTAAGATTTAGTGCATAGACATTCTAGTTCTAGTCTTCTTGATGATATAATTTTGTGGAGAAGCGTAGAACTTGCAGTAAAGTATAAATAATTTATGACTTAGTGACGTATACACGACATTCATAATTTAAATTATTACAAAATTAATCACACTCTCTTCGTTTGGAAGCCATCTTGCATTATTTTAATAAATATATCATGGAAAACATCTGAATAAAGTTGCATCATTGCATCATTCTGCATTCAACTACATATTGGCGATGATGAAGGAAAATAGATTTGATTCATCAAACCTTTGCTTTATGACCAGTATTTGAAATTTATAAAACTAATTTTTAAACTTTGTTTTATAACAATTAACATAAGAAAAACTTAACAAATTATTAGAAAATCTAGCCCGTTCTTTGTCCCTCGATAAGGAAGTAAATATCAATTTCAAAGATTCCCCCAAAGTTTTTGTGAAAGTTTCAGGAAGTGCTTTCTTTCGTTAAAAGGTATGATTAATGGGCGCGTCGATGAAGCCTGCTAGTGAACTGTCATCTTGCCCGCCTTGGTGATGTATTGTGTAGTTATTATTTAAGTGAACGTTGTTTGTATAAGATTTAACATTATAAAGATTTAGAAACTAATTTAAGGTATTATAACATGAAGAGTTCGACGTTCAAGTTCCAGTTACGAGGGGCTTTTATATTTTTAATTTATGGAGGTTTAGTATATATTGCTGGTACCATAAAAGACAGAAACAAGTTGAAAATAGATTACAATTGCTTAGACTAAATCTGACTGAACTAATTTTGGTCATACGTAACGTATTATAGACTGATAATTTCAGTACGTAATTTCTTTAAAAAATTCTCAGTTTCTAACGCGAATAAAAGAGCATATTCCGGTGTTATTTCCGCAAAATCTGGCCGATATAAATTCGAGACACAAAGATAGCAGCTGTCTATAAGTCGGATGACAAATTGCAGCGTCGTCTGTTCGTTGTTTTGTGTTCCAACGTACACGTCTGCTCGGATTTTACAGCAATGCTATGTGAAATCGCAAAAAGTATGTCAAGGGTAGAAGTTCAATAGGCATGTTTCGTGCTTTGTAAAAGCTTTCATTGTTTTTTTTAATTGGACTTTAATCACACAAAAGACTATTTATTAAGAGACAATCATACTACGAAATTTTTCAACCAATTCATATTTTTGTGACAGTATATCCTATTAAAATAATCACAATATAGAGCAGAGAATACACTGTGCATTAAACTCATCTAACCGCATTCTCTAAGAAGCTGACAATATAAAAATATTCATGATCATATTAAAAATAAGTCGTAAAACTTTATTATCATTCCATCCAACCATCTTTACGTCCAAAATATTTAATAAACCTTGGCACAAACAGGGATTTTCAGTATTTTCCCTAAGTTAGCGGCTAATATTAAAACATTTTCGCGTCAGAATTTACGCTATCTTCTAGTGAGAATGGTGCTTCATCCTCGGATTAATTTGGCACGATGCCGTCCCGCCCTTTATTAAATTGTTTCCAATATGTATACTTCATATTAGATGTTGGAAGCGATAAGATTTCTTATCCAATTTTACGGAACTGCTTTTTAATATACTAACTGTATTACGCTTGTCTTTTTGTTGTTAATAAGTACTGAAAGCGTATAATATAATGCACTATATTGATTTGTATCTACTAAAAAGGAATTATTTGTCATTCTATATTTAAATTTAAGCATCGCACACATCGGATTTGACCGCCTCCTCGGTACAGTGGTTGACGCGTGAGCGTAACACCGAGGGGTCCTGGGTTCGGTTCCCGGTGGAGACGAAGAAAAAAAAATGTCTTGGTCTGGTAGGACACAGAAGGCTGATCACTTACTTGTCCCTAAAGAAAATCGATCAGTGAAACAGATGTATAATGCATCTGCCCCTTACCCCACTAGGGGACATGGGACTTCACTTTTACACATAGGACAAATAGTTCATTAAACATCTTTCACGTTCGTTATCATATAATTTATTAAAAACCGCACCAAAAACAAATGAGAATTGAAAACCTTGCACGCCATTATGACATAATTTGCTTGACACACGACCTCCGTACGAATGTAGAAGCTGTGTTGTGAAAACAAGCGGTAGGCTCATCGCTTTCATATGCAAATGCCGTGGTGTCCAAAGCCATTTTAACCGATATAGATAGACCTCCCCTGTCCCCCCTTGTTTATAAAACGCCGAGCGAGAAAGGGGCGACGCTAGGAAAGGATAGGTTCTTTTAAAGTGGATGGTTCCCGGTTATTGTAGGCTAATTCTTGCTAAGCCCGGCTTTGATAAAGCTTTGTGACGGCACTGCTATGGCATTATTATGGAGAACCTCTTGTCAATAATGCGCCACCTTTTTTTAAATAACTAGGTGTGTTTGTAAGGAGTTATTTGTCAGTTATAATGATACAATATGACTTAATTGATGAATAACAATATGAGGAATTAAATGTTTTTCTACTTGAAATATGGCTGGAAGTTTAGTAACTATTGGAATTTTATATTTCATAATCGAAAATCTGCATGCCTATGCTATGAATTCATTATTTAATATGATGTGATATTTAAACTAATACCAGGCATAATATTTGAATTTTTTATTTTATATTCTGTATTCGTTTATTTCATATTTAAAATGGAAAGTAAAATGTGTGATATAAATAATTACACAATAACCATACTTATTGCATGCATATAAAATCATATTTTTCTGTTTACTACATTTTTCTACATATTCAATTTACATACACATAAAAATAAAATAAGTATTTCCATGCGCACTACTCCGCAACGATGCGATGTCCGAAAAAAAATTATCACTTATAATACCACAAGAGCTTCAAAATTATCGGGTATTTTCCGATAGGTTCGTTGCAAACAAATGAAGGAGTCAAGTTTTTAGTCAAGGTTAAAAAATCACGAGCGCGAAGCGCGAGTGATTTTTCCTGAAAAACTTGACGACTTTATTTGTTTGCAGGGAACCTTGAGGGAAATGCCAGATAATTTTGAAGCTCGTGTGGTATTCGGGAGATTATTTTTCCGTCCCAAATGTCGGCCAATAATTTCACAATTGAATTCAACCTGTCAGTTTGACGTCAACGACCAGAGAAAATTTTCAAAAAAATATCAGTATAATACCATGTAGGTTGTACCACGTGACGTCGAATGGTGCAATTCTATTGGTCGATATTTGGGTCGGAAAAATAATCACAAATAATTTTGACAGAGCATCGTCTGTAGAAGAAGAGTAGATAAAAGTACATATCACTAAAACAATCGCTATTATCTCAATCACATAAAAATGCACAATCACTAATATCTCATATCTACATATTATAAAACTGCCATTCACCATACTTGAATAATCCCTATAGAAGCATCCATACAAATTCCCAATCTCTACGTTCAAACGCTCCTACCATACTAGCTGTATCACATTATTCATTAATACTGTGTTTCGGTAAACCCAGGCTTAGCCAACAACTGCGCTATATTCCCAAGCATTTTGAAAACAGTTTGAAAACGATCAATTAGAGCCACTTAATCCCAGATGTTGCAAATATACGTAAAACTCGCACCCGGCGGTGATGAGGGACAGGGAGGTGGAACGAATGGCACCCACGATTGAGGACCCACATCCGGCAGAGCAGGTAGAGCTGGGGTTCGTCTTGGTAGATGAGGGCACCTATGCCGGCGTGGTTGACAGCCACGTCCATAGGATCTATACGGACGGCAGCAAGATTGAGGGTCGAGTCGGAGCCGCCCTTTCTGTATGGGAAGGTGCGATCGAGACAAAGGCCATCAAGCTTGCGTTGTCGCCGTATTGTACCGTCTATCAGGCTGAGCTCCTTGCGCTCAAAAGAGCAGTAGATATAGCCTGCAAGAGTGGAGCGGCAAAGGTCGGTGTCCTCAGCGACTCCAGATCGGCGCTCCAGGTGGTCACCCTGAGTTCCCCTCATCCCCTGGCTGTGCAAACACGGGCGGCCCTCCGAAAAGCTGCATTGCAGAGGCGGGAGGTCTCCCTGTTTTGGATCAAGGCGCACGCAGGGCTGAAGGGGAACGAACGGGCAGACGAGTTAGCCAAGGGGGCCGCTCTGGGGTTGAGGAGGAAACCGGATTACGATCTGTGTCCTGTTTCATTCGTCAAGCGTATCTTGAGACAGGATACGATTGGCGAATGGGATAGGAGATACGAAGTAGGAGGAACGGCCGGAGTCACGAAGCTCTTTTTCCCAAGCGCTGCTGCTGCGTACAAAGTAGTCGGAAAAATAGACATCACACACCACATCACACAAGTACTGACAGGTCACGGCGGATTCGCCTTCTACTTGAACAGATTCAAGCTGAAGGAGAATCCGTCGTGTCTATGTCAGCCCGGAGTAGAGGAGACGGTTCCTCACCTGTTACTCGAGTGCCCAATTTTTGCAAGCAATAGATATGCTATTGAGCAAAAATTGGGCATGGCGATGACGGGTGAGAATCTACCTTCCGCCCTGGGGGACAAGTTTAGGGATACTTCCTTTAAATATTGTAAATATATTGTAGAAGTAGTCAATAAGCGAAATAATGGGGTGTGATGTGATTCTGTGATATTAGGGATAGTTTCAATTGTTGTAGCATTTATTTTATTTATTTTATTTACCCAGTATTTTAATATTTAATTTTGTATTTGTAATATTTTTATCTTGTAATAATTCTATTTTTAATTTATTAACTATGTGGATATAAATTGTGATTGTAAATAAATAAAAAATGAAAATAACGTCTCTGGACAATATTCCAGAGGTGGCGCGAACACCCTGTGATGGCGGGTGCCTTTTAAAAAAAAAAAAAAAAAAAATATACGTAAAACTATTAAACTCACTATTATTAGGTTAGAGTCTACACAAAGTTTGGACATATCTATAGATAGTACAGCTAGATTGCTATTAGTTTGAACGTTGTGAATAAGGCGATTTGGGGTTCGATTACGTTGATAGTTTTTGCAAATTTTGTAGCACTCACTTTGTCTTTAAAATATTATGATTAAGTATACAATTATGGTATGAAAATGGCTTGCAGCTTATTACAATTACTGATTAAAGTATTAAATTATCTACTTATATTTGTATAATTGCTACAATGTTTTAGAAAATGGTTTTTAAAGTAAAACATTCCGATTTAAAGCAACGTAATATTGAAAAATAAGCTCAAGCATTACCACGTAATATCCATCACACTTTAATAGATATTACTGCATAGTTTTAGCATAACTATAAGTTTTCATTACCTCAGTAAAAAGGTTCTTATATTCAATATCACTTAGCCTCCATTCCACTGTGACCCTATTCGAAGCACCGTCGGGAACGCGGTACCCAAGGCACTAAGAGCCTCTGAACATTTAATGATTCCTGATGTTGTGATCTCGTGGATAAGACACGTTAAAAGTTGACAAGAACGTGATAGGTAAAACTATGCTTTATTTATTATCATGCTTCTTTCAATCACGTATTTCAATTGAAGTTGATATAACGTCTTTCAGTTATGTATGTTCTGAAATATCTACGTACGGTCTGCCGATATCTGAGATATAATATTAAATTCAAATCATCAAGTAAAAGGTAATCGATATAAAATTTAAGTACAAAACATAATTGTTATTATAAATATATTTTTCATACCTACTTAGATATTTTGATTTGCAAATCGTCTTGTGTTTGCCACGCATAGTTTTTTTATTAATCAAAAATTTAAAACATAATTATTAATTTCATTAAATAACTAAATTTTAACATTACATTATGCAAAACAGGATACAGTTAATAATCTCCGATAACCTATATTTGCCATTCTTTATTACACTAGGACGCGAGGAATCACAATACGAAATCTCAAGACACTTATTGTTTTCATTCCACATCGCTGATGTTTGAAAGTCATTACTCCGACGCAAATAGTGCACCATTTGCATGGGCTTCAATAGCCTCCGATACAGCTGTTGTTTTCTGCAATGCTACGAAACGTATTTGCTCTCGTTTTTAACATGACTATGTGAGGCATCTACCTATAAATGTGCTGTACATTTTGTATGGATGTTTTTCAGTAGTGTGACGAAATTGATAGTTTTGTCGTTTAGCTTTTCAACCGCAGCTTCGCCCGCACCTTCGCCCGCTTTGTCTAAACATAAATTATATATACTAAAACCTTGCTCCAGAATCACAATATCTACTACATCAAAACCCGTTGCGTAGTTTAAAAAAAATTACATACATAAGAATGGACAGACAGCGACAATGACTTCGTTTTATACCATGTGGTTATGAGACACTTTGTTCGTTAGATAATGTTTGAACATTTTCTTGATAGATTTTTGTGCTCCGTCTGTTATGTGCTTTTTGAGAAGTTAGAACAATAGACATGACTGGTCTCATAAAATATAACGTATATTAAGAAAGGAAAACTGCGCAGTTCCTAAGTAAAGTTCTTAAACTCGAATTTCGAAAGCCTTTATTCATTAAGTAAAAGTCAAACTTTTCTCTGAAACTTCCCTGTCGGATCGTGGCTTATCCTTTTGCGAGTGGTAAGAATCTTAAGATTATTTTTTACTTTCAAAAGCGTGCTTGTATTACGAGAGAGATTAACTATATTTGAATATATCTAGCACTAGCTGTGCTCCGCGGTTTTACTTACGCTCCTGTTGGTCTTAGCGATATGATATTATATTATAGCCTATAAGCCTTCCTCGATGCAGGGGCTATCTACCACCGAAAGAATTTTTCAAATCGGACCAGTAGTTCCTGAGATTAGCGCGTTCAAACAAACAAACAAACTCTTCAGCTTTATAATATTAGAATAGATTAAAAATATTCCACTATTGTTTGATAAAATCGACCAACAAAGTAATTTACGTGGAATTAAAAATAACAACGTAGCTTTGTTCTATTCCAATAATTCTACAAATGTAATTGTGCTTACAGGTAAAATGGATTAAACAAAATTCAAAGCTATTTTTAGATTTCAATCTCTTTTTCATTTAGACGTTTAGAATTATCGAAATGGTTTTTTATGGTGTTTCAATTTAGTCGAGCATTATAAATTTAGTAATTAAAAACTTTTTATCGTTTTTGTTAATGTAATTTATTTATTATATATTATTTATTATATATTCGTTTCATTTAAAAGCGCTTTTAAAATATATTAAAATATGTATTTTTGTCGTTAGCCTACCGGCAACTCCTCGTACATACCATGACTTCATTACAACAATGTAATCTTGAATTGTCTTGAACAATGAAATTTAAATTCTCTTCTTAATTTAGTAATCAAATAAGTTTATACGCATATTATTAATCATCCACAACACATTTCATAACAAAAGAAAAGTTTCTCTTAAAAGTCGTGATCAAATGACTATATACGCAAATCATACAAAACAGTATTCAAAATAAGCCTTCATAGTAACCCATTCCTATATTTCTTACAATACACCATACAACAATTCTGTACCCAGCGTGTGCAAATAGACAATATTTGAGTGTTACATTCGAGCTTCGGTATAAATTGGGTTATATTCGCATCAAGGATCCTTCACATTCGTTAGATCTGTATTAGGATTATTGGAATTGTATTATAACATTTCAATACCCTGGTATCCAGAAAGACTTATTTTATTCTTAATGTTATCTATTTACTAGCTTTCTGCCCGCGGCTTCCCCTGCTTTGTCTTAACCTAATATTTTTTATACTAAAACCTCTTGAATCACTTTATATATATATATATAAAACTGCGTCAAAAACGGTTGTGTAATTTTAAAGAACTAAGCATACATACATACAGTCAGATGCGGGAAGCGACTTTGCTTTATACTATGTAGTGATAAAGGCTATGATATAATATCAACTAAAAGTTTTATAAGTCGGATCAATTTGTAGTACAGTAATAAAAAAATATTAGGTACAAATATTTTAAGTACTATACACTTCACGAACAAATGAACAGTGAAATACATCGCGATTAAAATATTAAAAGTTTACCTTTTTCATTTTTTCTTTATTTTGCAATATTTTTGATTATACAGTCTTGTAATTGTATCTTTTCCATTTAACTATTAGGTACCTAAGCACCCTATATGTAAATATTGCAAATATCCTATATATAACATACAAAATATAGACTATGCTAAGGCTTCCGTTGGTGATTGGTCTTTGATTTAAAAGCTTTGTCTAACTTGATTGGATTCTCACCAGTTTTAAATTAGATCGATGGGATTGCAAAACATTGATGAGAAATTTCATTTAATTTTAGATACATACCATATAAAAATTATTATCACCGTATCACGATTTAATTGCTACTGCATTTGACTTAAATTTGGTATGTATATTGTATAATAATTATAACATTGAGAACTGAACAGAATTTTAAAATGATACTCTTAGTTGAAATATAACTAAGCGATTATTATTATTAGCTTATTATTAGGCATAATAAGTTACATTATATTTTTTAGAAGGGGACTCAATTACATATAGGTATGATGAAAGAAAATTCCGATTAGCATACGTTACGCTTTTTTTCAGTTTTCCAATAATAGCACACGAGTTTTTTCAGCATTTTTTACAATTTTTTTTTTGCACAACACTGTATTTATATTTAAAAGGTTAAAAATAACCGAATGTAAAATTAAGCACGTCGATAGAGTTCGCGGAATAAGTTGCTAACAATCTGTGACTGACTTCAACTAAACTTCGAGTCGAAACAACTTCAGCCCGCGCTAACTTGTCTATTTCGTATTTTGTTCGAGACGAACATTTTAATGAACATTTTTCAAATAAAGAAAATGCGACGTGAATTGCTAGAAAGATGGCGATTTTTCTTTTTTGAGAAAGGACGCAAAACTATAAGGTAAATTTAAATAATCCTTGAAAGTAAAAGATCCTGGGTTTCAGGTTATCATCTTAAATAATCTTGAGTGTGAAAACGAACAATGGCTTTGAATGAAATACTAGAATCATCCAAAAATAAGTATCGGTTAGAAACACTTTTATGATATGGTTTTAAATATAAGTGAAGTCCCGTGTGGTAAGGGGCAGATGCATTATGCGTACATCTGTTTCACTGATCGATTTTCTTTAGGGACAAGTAGGTAATCAGCCTTCTGTGTCCTGCCAGACCGAGACATTTTTTTTTCCCAGGACCTCTCGGTTTTACGCTGACGCGTCAACCACTGTACCAAGGAGGCGGTCGTCACTCACTTTAAATATAAGTGGGATTAAAATATTCGTGCGGGATTATATTTAGCATTTTTTTTCTTAATTACACAATAACTAAAAGCCATTTTAGCACTCACCATCTCACAATAAACAGTCGACATAAATATGGCACAGGGAGACAACGTAAAACCAATATTACAAATAAAAACAACAGACTCTGTAGCAAACGGAAATCCATTCAGAGCGCACTGCAGTCGCTTCAGATATGTAAGTCCCTTCCCTGTTTCAAACGTTTCATTCGTTATTCTTTTTCTTTGTGAAAACCATGTTAGATGCATTCGTTCATATGGTATAACTAGCTGTTGCCCGCAGCTTCGCCTGCGTGGAAATGATAAATTTTAATAGTTTAAATCTTCATCCCCTATTTTATCCCCTTGGGGATAGAATTGACCAAAATCCATTCTTAGCGGATGCCTACGTCCTAACATCTACCTACATGCCAAATTTCAGCCTGATCCGTCCAGTGCTTTGGGCTGTGCGTTGATAGATCACTATGTCAGTCAGTCAGTCATCTTTGAGTTATATATATTTAGAAGATGATAGATACTATTTGTTGTGTGAAAGTCAATTATTCCGGTCACAAAATAGTTGAAGTTTGATAGATCGCATATGATTTATTTTCTTTCAATTATGATCGAGTAAAAATAAACAAAACTAAGTCGAAACCGTGCCATAATTTGCATAGAGCCAAAAATTGACATAGGTAGTACAAGTAGTACGAGTCATATGTTTATTTTTACTGTATTATTAATACACAATTTGTTATTGGAATATGTTGTAAAATAAATATTGACGGTGCTAGAAACAATGTATTATGTACGGTTGCGAAAGCACATACACATATTAATTGAAATATGTTTTGTTAACGATTAATAAACTTTTGATTAGGTTAAATTGATTGAAATGTATGCACCTCTGAGTTCATAATGTTAATTATAAAATTTAGTGGTCACCGAATTTTGTAGTGTTGCAATATTTATACAATTTAAGCTGTGAACTTTTTGATATCAAGAGTTATTTAAATATGTGATGTACATCATGAATTTAAACATTTTTAGAGACTTATGTACTTGTTAAAATATTTCCTCTTGATATTATATTCTATACATTTATTAGGTACATACTACCGATTATTTCGTTATAAAATTTACTTATTACTATAATATCACGCTGTCTAGAACGGTGAAGTATAGTTTCTTATTTTCTGCTTTTAATAATATAATACCCGACGCTGTTGTTAAGATAACAAGTTACACGTTTTATAGACACAGGCAATATAAACAGCGTTCTTTACTCTTCAGCAAATAGGGACGGGTTTCAATTAAGGGCTCATAATGGCATTAATAAAGATCTTCAAGTACGAAGTAAAACATCACAGTTTACAGAATACATTAGCTAATTACAAGCCGCGAACCAAACAGTGTTTAATAGCCGGCATTTACCCGCCATTACGTGTAATGTAAATGAAAAACAAAGGGAATGGATGTGGAAAATAAAGTTTCTGCGTCATTTGTTTTCAAACACATTTCATATTGTGAAAATGACAGCTATAACGCGTACGTTAGGACAGAGTAGGCTAATAATTGTTGATGGAGTTTTGCCTTTAACGGTATAATATTAATAAAATGGACATGTTATACATAATATTATATTATATAATGCGCCAGAGTGAATATTTCTCTGCTATATTTGTGTTGATAAATTTACTACATACTTTTAATTAATTGTAAGAGTATCAACAAAAATGTCGACGTAATGCATCGGCGTAAATGTTCGTCAAAGTTTACCAAAGAATTAATTAATATGATGAGCTATATTTCTAACATACAGAAGGTATAGTAGCTTCAAAAATTGAGACATCGTATATTTCCTGTTACATTCAATGCATTGCCAGTAATATTAACATATCGTATTATAAACCCCAGCACAATATAAAGTGTACCACAGATAATATAACACCAGTACGTATACTTAGACAACAGCCAACAAAACAATTTACAATGCGTGTAATATTTACAATTTACACAATATCGTATAGCACAATATACCGTACACCACAGATGATATAACACCAGTACGTATACTTAGACAACAGCCAACAAATCAATGTACAATGCGTGTAATATTTGCAATTTACATATCGTATAACACAATATAACGTACACCACAGGTAATATAACACCAGTACGTATACTAGGCAACAAATCAATGTGCATTGCTTACAAGCAATATTACAATATTTACATACAATATATTAACATAAAGCCGCACAATATAAAACATGCCACAGATAATATTATAACACCAGTAGGTCTACTCGGCAACAAATTCTCTTGATGTATGCAGTCTGTTTTCAGTGTAACATGCACTGACGTGTTTATTTCCCGAGTGTATTCATACTGCTTGTCTTGTCGCTTTGAATTTGCACGTACGTACATTATTCATATTGTGTTTTTTCTGCTCACTTCATGCCTTTTCGATGATTATTGCGGATGCTACAACGATTTTATTTATTTTTAAAATTGAAATTAAAAAAGAAAATGACACATAAAATACGTATAAAAATTATTCTCTTTTGAATGAAAATAATACGTTTACTTACGTATGTATGTTTTAAAAACTTAAAAAACAGATTTCTTCGCAAGTTATGCCACATTCTTTTTCAGAGTTTGGTTATGCAAATACATTTCGTAATTAAATAAATTTCACTTTTGATGATTCTTCCTACGTAAAACTTTAAATAAAGAATTACTAAGTTTAAAGTTACCTTGGTAGATAATGACGAGAAGAAAAGTATAAGCGGCATAAACATTCGTAGACGTCTACGAGTCGTAGACGTATTGTTAGTATTTTTCCTTTTGCAGTTACATTTTTTTGTCGAACAGTACACCTAAATAAGATAATTTTGGTTATATTTTTATCAATAATCGCTTTTTATGTGCAATTAATAGCAATTCAGTCTTGAAAATTAATTGTTATTATTTTTTGTCCCCGTAGCCATGTTGCCAAGAAAAACCTTCATAATCTGTTGTAATTCTTCTAATGCTATGATCACATATCCATTTCCCATTATTTTTGCATGCAGTCTGTTTATATTTGAAAACAGGATTTTACGGCGCAAAAGTAGTGCCCAAATTTATGTTAGCCTTTTCGGAAGGCAGGTACAAATGAGCTAAAAGTTGAAACGCCCGTGGCGAACTGACTCGTATGGTTTTTACGTCAACTTATGTTCTGCCATTTGTTACGAAGTTGCCTTTTTATTTAGCGAAACGTTGTAATGAGCGCTGTGCTGTTAGTAAAAAGTATTATTGTAATACTAACAATTGACTTGTGTTGTTTTTTTTCCTCTTTCTTAAATGTTGTCTGGTGTAGATAGCTACCGATAAGGCCGTCTTTTGCTAATTTCAATTGTATTGTGTTTGTCGCGTACTTCCATTTCATTTGATTTCAATTGATTTATGTAATTTCTTACATTAAACTCCTACATTAAATTTAATTAGGCAAATTACTTCTTTCTTTTTATAGTGAAATTATCTTTAGACATATAATAAAATACAATTTATAATCAAGGAATTTCTGTACTACAAAATTAAATGGAAATACTCTGAATTTGTACGCGTAATTACACGTCGCCCAAGCAAATAGAAACACAGAAAGTGCTACTAGTATATCTGAGTAAACAGCACGTCTAAATTAAGACACTAATGTTAGTTTTGGGACAGGCAAAAATAAGGAAAAGCTTCGTAGTTCTGTGGGTAAAGACACGAATAGTGAAGTAAAGATTTTCATTAGTTTATAAATTACTATGTTGAAGGTTATAGGACATGGTTGCTAAATGTTCTTGGGTTGATTTCTGGTAGACTTTGTAAAACGAATCAAAGCGCGTGAAGCTTGGCACCTTCCTGAAGTATTTCATGTCTTCACCTGAAACATATAATAATATGAAATTATGTATGACGTACTTAATTAGTCAATAGCCGGGTCCTCACACAGCGAGCAGCAATGCGAAGCAATTTCTGTCTATAATAATTATTAATTATATAAAAATTTAAAAACAGTAAAATATTAAAATAAGTAGTGAGTATTTCATGATTTCGATGATGCAGATGATATGAAATTAATATATCGCTAGAAAATGGGTAAAGTACCTAACAAAATATTAGCCTAAATCATGTAAACATACAAAACATTCCACTCCACAACTAACTTGATATTATTCTTCCATAATAAGATAATAGTATAACAAAATAACAAGAAACTCACAACTGTGTCCTGGCAATCTGTAAACCATCGTTATCATGTCCCAGCGGCCCGTCTTATCGAGCCTTAGTTCGGCGACAGGGGAATAAAACTTTCTATATTTAGTGTATTCTTCATATTGTTTTCTTTTGTCGTCTTGTGCTGGGATTGGAGTGTTTTATTTGTATTTTGGGTAAGAATATAATCATAGCAACCAAGACATTATGGAAAATCTATATTTAATTGCAGCAAAAATCAAATCTCATCTCATCATAGGGAGATTGTATAGATTTGCATTTAGAAATTAAAGACTCAAGACTAAAGGGGAGTCTCCCCGTGACCACGCTCGCTGTAAAGTGTTCGAAACGTCGGGAAAATAATATAATGAATAAATCGCGGTTAAAATCCGTTAAAAAGTCTTTAATTTCTAAATGTATAATACTCGCGTAAAATCAAACACTAGAAAATACTAGATTTGCATTGAAATGTGTGACAGAAAAATAAAATTTTGGG
Organism: Colias behrii; assembly: GCA_029959065.1. Classification (NCBI taxonomy): domain Eukaryota; kingdom Metazoa; phylum Arthropoda; class Insecta; order Lepidoptera; family Pieridae; genus Colias; species Colias behrii. The sequence continues at coordinate 7,637,503 of JARWMC010000013.1, forward strand.
TTTATTCAAAAATAAAACATGTTAATATTATACATTGAGATAGGTTGAATGTATTGTAGAGAGTTCATTAAGAAAAAATATTGTGTATCTTATTACTACTATTACGAGAAGAATACAGACGAACGTCCAAAGACTAGTAAGGATTAACTAAGTATTAACAACAAAATAAGAAATTACTACATATTATAACAAAAAAACATAGTAAAAGACATTTTTTACCTCACAGCGGAGAATACGCTACGATATTTATAATTTAATTCAAAAAAACATAACTATAATCTCCGTATGGACCATAAAATCTCGAAGCAATGCGATATATCTATGGTCGGTGTTGTGGCCGTGTCCTGTGAGCCGTTAAATTTGGGTCTGATACAAAATCTGATAAGAATGCCTAATGTTATAGATTATAGAATAATGTCTGTATGGTTTCTGTTTTGACCTTGTAAAGAATTAGAGATTAGTTTTTTAGTGGTAAGGGGAGATTAAAAATGTTTGATGAATGTAAAATTAACTACAATTCGATTGTTGAGGTTTGGTCGTAGGTGGTAGACTAGTTTATGAAATATTGAAAGACCCGGGTTTTTCAATACTTCGTAACGATTAATGTTTTTTCTATTCTTTAACATTTTCACATATTTGACTAATTCTTTAAATGCTATGTTATATCAAGATTAAAAGGTTATTTTAAATTAATAGAATAATTTAACATAATTAGAAAACAATCTTAATAATTTGATTTGATTGAATTAATTGAGCCTAATTGGTTATTAAATTATTTATGTGTAAGTGGCTGACGTCATTTGTAAGAAAATATACATATTGTTCACCCTTGAATCGTTAAATCTCTACATCACGATTATAATAACAAATCGCAACTGACGGTAACTACGATGACTGCATACTTTTCTGAGGGCCGATTTTTCAATGCTTGGATAAAACTTATCCGTCCAATAAAGTATTACACGATAATATTAAAATGTCACGTAAACTGTCAAATACGGGCAATTAGAATACGTTTTTAAAATGGTAGTTTTATACATTATTCGACGAATAAGTTTTATCCAAGCATTGAAAAATCGGCTCTTAATGACAAGCAGAAATATATCGTATGCGCAATTTTACTGAAAGTTTTTCCATGTATTCTTATTATAGTACAGCTTTTTCATAATTTACTATGAATTGTAAAGTGTATGTGAATATGAAGTGTATATTTTGCGCTTATAAATGAAAATCATAGTTTATATAAAAAGGTCATTGTTAAGATTAACTGTACTTATCTAGAAATCTATAGCAAATTGTTTTTCTACACTAATATTATAAAGAGGAAAACTTTGTTTGTTTGATTGTAATGAATAGGCTCATAAACTACTGGACCGATTTTAAAAATTCTTTCACCATTCGAAAGCTACATTATCCACGAGTAATATAGGCTATATATCATCATGCTAAGACCAACAGGAGCGGAGTAATGCGGGTGAAACCGCGCGGCACAGCTAGTATTTAATAATTTTGTAAGCTTTTTGATGTATTTTTCTGGTGTTGTTTGCGTGAAGGTCCAAGCAGACATAGATCTGCAAAAAAACCTGGAAGAGATCGCTGCTTTAGCGATAAGGCCGCCTTTTTGTACGTGTTTGTTTGTATGTTTTTTTTTCGTATTGTTTACTTGTTATTGGTGCAAATAAAGTATTTTCATTCATTCATTCATTCATTCATTCATTCATTCTAAGTGACAACTCATGTCGTCTGTTATCCGCTGTATTATTTTATGACAAGTAAAGGAAGATGCCAGCTTCAATTTGTTAGAGATGACGGATGTTACACAGGACTTTATGGGAATAAGGGCTTGAAGATGACAGAGATCAGAGATATCCGGAAGATACACTTTTGAAATAGGTTAATAGATACATTACTATCTATGTACTAAAGATACAGTTCAAGTGAATATAATGTCTGATATTTTTATAAATGACTAGCTGTGCCCTGCGGTTTTACCCGCAGTGCTCCACTCCTGTTGGTCTTAGCGTGATGATATATAGCCTATAACCTTCCTCGATAAATGGGCTATCTAACACCGAAAGAATTTTCGGTTTCAAATCGGACCAGTAGTTCCTGAGATTAGAGCGTTCAAACAAACAAACTCTTCAGCTTTATAATATTAGTATAGATGAGAAGGTAAGTAACATTATGTTTTTAAAAAGTGAGAATTGAAATTTAAAGATATCTCAAAAAGTCATTAGCAAGCGGTTACTACTTTTTGAAATATCATTTAATTTATATAATTTACACCTTTAACAATCTACATTTTTGCTTTAGGTATATGAAAATTAACGCCAAGGACATTGTTATTCATCGCAAAACTTTCTTTAAAAACTGAGAATATTTTTTGATATCAACAGTAGTATAATTTTATAACAGTAGAGATTATATTTCCGTTGTTTCAAATTTACTGCTTATCAAAATCCTACTTAAAATGCGTAGTGCAGTTTAAAGCTTAGTGCATCAACATTGCAAGACCACAATATAGCTATAAAGGTACTCTATACTAAAGCGAACATCTAAGGTATATAAATATTGCGCTAAGATAATGTTTTGTTGTTTGGTCTAAATTAACTTTATTCCAAAGTGTGGTAAATTAAAAAGAATAAATCGCGTTATAAATCCATACACGTTTGTCGTATAAACGCATATTTATTTGGTAGCTATGAAAAAGGTAAAACAACATACAAGAAAACTATATTCAGAACAACTGTACTAACACGTAATTCTGACCGTAACCAAAACTGTTCTGTTCCATTGATTTTGAACAAATTACTAATTCATATCACACCTAAATATATTCTATATCTACCATTTCACGAATATATCCAACCCAAATATCACACCTTATAACTAAATGTCTAGAAGGTGGTAACTACCGTAGCCGTTTGCATAATCGAAGTTATGACGATCAGTTCATAATTAAAGTTGGTTCCACTTCTGAAACTTTCGGGATCGTCTAATCCAGCTAACGCTCGCTTGATATTCGTCGTCACACTCCAAATGATCCTTCGTTAAGCGATCTGACCTTAGATAAGATGGATCAAGATGCTTGCACACAAGTGAGCGTTGTGTGTAATTTAATTGTGTGTGGCTTTTTGCGGTATTGTATTTTGGGGGTTGGTTGCTTCTGATTGTGTTAAACATTTTTTGGATGCAGTTAACTATTTATTATAAAGATAATATTACCAATGCTTATGTCATTGTTTAATAATAATTATGAACTAAGTATTTCATCACACATAATATTATGTATAGTTACTGTGTTAAGAGTCAAATTATATACTTACCTATTTATACAAAATAGTGTTGTATTCGTTATACATAAATAATATTATAAACCAATTTACTTATTAATATCTACACACATATTTTTAGATTGTAGTAGACACAGAATTATCTGCATTTGAAAGCCAATTACAATTTAAATATTGTATTTCCTTTTCTTGTATATTAACTACACTGGTTATTTATTTCGTATGTCTATCTATATATCATATCAAATTAACCTCTGTCAGAAATCGTGAAATGGATTTTCGGCTGTCAGCCTGTAACATGCAGACATTCAGCCCATTTGTTAAACGTTCCCAGAAGACATATAAAATCATGGATGTTGTCAGTTTTATTTTGTATAGAATTAATCGATATTGGAGGCAATTTGTTACGGCCGGTTGCTCTGTTTTATAAATGTGTTTTTATTTAAACATTGTTACTGCTGATTGAAGAATGGATTGATTTTGTTTTTTGATTGTTTGTTTTGATATCTTTAAATACCTAAATTAAACTAATTTTCAAGTTAGGATAATATTCTGTGAATATGTTATTTTAATATTATTTAATACATAATATAATACACTAAATTCTGTTCAATGAATAGGATTTATACAGCTAAAATCATTCCTGAAGCAATTAGCTTACGGCCAGACTTTGTGAATGTAATCAGTCTGCAAGTAACTTCAATATCGCTTAAGTTAAATATATTCAAAATTAATTACTCCTTCCATTTATGAGGATGTATAAATGACTTATTAATATTTGGATATTAGCTAGAATGTTATTTCTCATCTCATATATTTTTTGTTTTAGAGTTTAAAATCTTTTCGATAGAATATGGTGAAGATGCTTTTTATCAACTCAAGGAAATAATAAAGAAAATTTATACTTTGAATTTTAACACTTTAAATGCAAGCCGAACTTTTTGAATGTTTTAGACTATCTATCATGGACTAAATACGTAAATTCGGTCTCAGTTGATAAAAATCGTGAATCGAATCTAGCATTTAGAAATTAAAGACGGATTATTGCGCGGTATAATTATATTATAGTCATTAAAAATCTTTCCTTAAATATATTACTTTTGGTATTTATGTTTATAGTTTTTGAATGACGTAAAAATTTGAGAATTCTCGTTTTTGGGGGGAATTAATGGGGATTTCTTGGAAAACTAATTTCATATTTTATCTTTGCTGTATTTAAAATTTGGATAAATTTCATGAGAATTGGTCTTAAAGGAGTTAATTACAATTCTAGTTTAGAATCTTGCATAATATTGCAGTTACGAATATCATATCTGTGAAATGTCCTGATACAGTCTTTACAAATGGCCTGGCTGACGACGGACGTATTATATAACTGCAATATTCCTTGAATTTCATAAGATTCTTTCGCTTACATTTACTTGCATGTTACTTAAAATTGTCCTCAAGGTATTATCTAGTAAACTGTGATATTTTTTTTCGTAATACGATGGTCAAAAAATATTAAGGTATTATTTTGAAATGTGTCTCTTTTAAAATTATATAAATTGTGTTTTGTTTCACCAAAAATTGTATAAAATATACTAGTAGGTAGTAAAAAATGTTCACTTCGTAGCACACTGCTACGAATTAATAATTTCAAATATTGGCATATTTTCCTTTCTACGCGTCATAATTATATAAAACAACACTAAGTACTAACATCCTACATTATGTTTATAAGATGATATTTAAATGAGTATTAACACAGTAAGTTATCTTTTATTAACGCCTCTTTCTTCATAACGCGTTAAGAAATCATATTATTCCCTTTTTTCCTACAAGCAGTTTAACATTTCTATACGGTAGTTTACTGCAAGTAATTTCCTGAAGGACAGCTCGCTTCCTGCAACTTGTTTGAGAAGCTTTGTCGCGAACAATAGTACGGTTGATTCACATCATAACGTTTTGTGTAATTCACTTCGATGGAAACTTTCGAGTGGTTTTGATGTTGGAACGTTGTGGTAAAACGGAAAAAGTTAACGTTTAGGAACATAAAGGTATGCGTTGTAAGTTGGAATGAGAAACTTCATATTTCGATGTGTGTACTTGCAAGCCTATTGTTTTTTAATATGAGCTACTATGAAATTTTAATTTGAATAAGTATATATTTTAAATAGTTTAGGCGTATAAATTACGTAATACGACTAAGATTTTATTTAATTTGATGACTCTACAAGATCTTCCTGGACGAGGCTATGCTCGTATCGTTATTGGAAAGCCTTGTGCTTTTTAAGTTCCTGCACACTTTCGTACTTAGAATAATAACAATAAAATTACACGTATTAAATAAGGATTGATATAACTATTTATATAAAATTATCCTATCCTATCTCATTAGAATTCAAAACATATGCATGTATAAAATGATTCCATAAATCATCATCATTTGCTCGAATCACGTTTATCAATTAACACTAAAGTACACCTTACGAGATCTGTGACAAAAGCACATCCAGCCCATTTAATATGGAATGATAAGTCGTCTTACTAAGCTGGAAAGCCATATTTTACACCATACTGTATATTATAAACAGTATTGTATGATTAATAGCACGGTCGTTAGTCGACGCGACTGTGGATGGCAACAAACCAACGTCTTTATTTACTTAATGCGATCATCATTTACTGGCAGATGCTACTTGCTTCGTCAAATTGTTATCGGGAGTTGGGAATGTTTGTTTTGAATTTAGTGTATATTGTGATAGATATAACGTTGTACACTTACAACTTAATTAGCTGGATTAATTAGGTGATTATTGAAACATAGTATTAAGCATAATTCACGCTACACCGTTCCTGAGCCGGGAAACAAATGAGAAACTATCCATACATATTTTACGCAGTGCCCCGTCCGTGCCAGGTTCAGGCATGAATAACTTTATACAAAAAGTAAACAATAATCTTTGATCGAGCCCCGGACGGGGCACGGACGGGACACGGCCCGGTCGCGACATGTCGTACCTACCGTAAATCAGCCTTTTAATTGACTAATAACTGTCTCTGGTGTTAATAAGTAGTTATGAGACTTAATAAAATTTTATTTACTTAATGCGATCATCATTTACCGACAGATGCTACTTCCTTCCTCAAATTCCTTTCTTTCTTTCAAATTGTTATCGGGAGTTGGTTTGTCTTGAATCTTATGTCCCTTGGGAATTTGGACATTTCTGTTTCGGCTATAATGTATGAAATGGTGGGTTTGTTATTTATACTATACTGTTTATGATAGTAAGGTTTATATATAGGTAATTAAATCAAATCAAAGTTATAATATTTGCTCAAAAGCTACTGAACCATATTAATAAGAATATTTGGCGTTGCTCTCAATAAGTATACAACAATAAATGTTTGACTATATTTTAGTCAATTCAATCAAATTTTAGAAAATCGGTACTATTATTAATTCTTGAAAATCGGTATAAATGAAGCGAGTGAAAGCTTCTATGGAGCATAGAAAGGATATAATCATTCTTAAAATACCATAAGTACCATATTACCTATTACCTATACAACATCATGTATATTGTATAGACAATAAAGCTATATTGATTGGACTGTTTCTAAATATTCATACGAACAATTTTAAATACAGTGGTGATTATTTTAATAATAATCTTCTTTCGTTTAATTTTATTTTTAATTCACTTCTGTGAAACAAAAAGGTTCCCTTTTTCATTACTGACTCGTCAAAAAACGCGTTACATTAGTAGGATTTTTCATGGAATCCTTCTAGAATATTCATGAACCAAATAACTTTGGAACTGCAAAGGCAAAGTAAAAATATCAACCATCAACCCTTTTACATTTTCTTCGCATAAATTACCTTCGAAAATCCTAGCCGAAATTTCAAAGAGTAGATGATATTAGTGCATTTTGTACGAGATATTCCTTTTCTTTCCCTGTTCTCAATTACGGGATGCTAATAGAAAGTATGGGACTAGGAAGATCGTTAGTAGCTCGGGAACTTTTGAACCAGCATCAAATTACCTTTTGATTCCATTAGGTGGAACTGAGCTTCTAATTTGATTGCAAGCTGTTATAAGAATATATAGGGGATAAAACTGAAGAGTATTTTCAAACATTAACATTAAAAATGTTAAAATATCTCCTAATTTATTTCTGTTTTTAATAGTTGCATGGATAGTGTTTATTTTTCAATTTTATTATGATTTGATAAAGATAATTTAATATTTTATCTTTTAATAGTAATCTTGTTATAATTTAATTTCTTCCAATATATATACGTTTCAAAGGTTTCAAATGAATAACAAAACGTATGTGAGAATTATAGAATAGAGCTTAATAACAGGCAGGATAACTATTAGTAATTTCATACACAAACAAGAGAAATGTTACTGAATTTATAACGTATGCAAATTCAATTTACAATTCAAATCTGCTTTATCTAAGAGAACGCCCAGACAATAGTATTATTTAAGGTTTAACACACTCGGTTTGTATAAGCGAATTAGAATCAGATTCGATTATTACGTTAGAGCGGGGGCACACGATGCGTTGCGGCGCCGCACCGCAAAGATTTCACCGTATCAGTGGGCACACGAGCGGTGCGGCGCCGTAACGTATTTATGTCGCAGCGGCGTCGTAGCAGCGTTGCACAGCGTGTCCTTCCTTGTGATGCAAAACAACTGAGCGGTGCCGCTCCGATGTCGCACCGCATTCACCCCTCCCCGCCTCGTCTTGGTGGTTATAAGTCCGGTGCGGCGCCGGAGCGCATCGTGTGACATGCCACAGATATTTCTATGTAAGACGACGCAGCGACACCGCTCCGGCGCCGCACCGCCGCCGCAACGCATCGTGTGCCCCCGCCCTTATTGACTAGTTCATATTATCTAGAAGCTCACGCAGAGATCATGCTATCATTATTAAAGTAACAGAACGTAATTGTATTCTAATTTTTCTGTATGCTGTTAACTTTTCATTATAATTGTATTTATTTAATAAAAATTCTACGACGTGAATAATAAGCGTAGTTACATATTGTGTATTAATATTATTCAATAGCTTAACATTATCAACAATCTTTGGCCATACACACCAAAAACTGTCGGAAATATAATATTTGAAATGAGTGCATCAAATATTGTCATAGACTAAAAAATGACTACAAAGCTGTGTAAAGAAATCGGAAATCCACTCCAAATGCATTTATCAAATTAAAGCAAAAAAAAAACCTTAACAAAAACTTTTCACCTTCACCGCACTCTATCACGTCTTAATTCCTTTAATACTTATTTAAAAATGTCTTTTTCCTATAAAAGAAATCATTCGTCCAGTCGTCGGAACTAAAGAGTAGCTTTCTTTAAATTATTCGCGTACCTACCCTTTTTAGCATTTCTTCTCAACCACAATTTACTTTAACGATACTATTGTAAAGTAAATCAGAGGATACCTTTTTTCCTTGTCTGAAACGTGACACTGCAAGTTTTTTTCTACAGCTGAATAATGACATTTTTAGCCTTAAGAAATCGGTATAGAGTTCAAAATAGTTTGAATTTTGTTATGTTAAATGTAAATATAAAGTTGCAAGTGATGAACCTAAAGAAATTTTTAAATGAAAGAAATTTTTGCAAGGGGTAACGTTTACGTTGCGGCATCTAATTTAATTAAGTTGAGGTAACTTTTGCTACTTTGCTTAAATGATACATGACAAATTGCTTCTGTCCTTATATTAAATTTATTTTAACAATGTTCCACGTGTAAGAAACGAAATGAAACGCTACGAATGAAAAGTATATTAATTGTTTTATATTACTAGCTTACCGCCCGCGGCTTCGCCCGCTTTGTCCAAAACCTAATAAATTATATACTAAAACCATACTCAAACCTTTCTCTTGAATCACTCTATCTATAAAAAAAAACCGCATCAAAATCCGTTGCGTAGTTTTAAAGATTTAAACATACATAGGGACAGAGAAAGTAACTTTGTTTTATACTATGTAGCGATGTTCAATTCCCAATAATGATAATATCATATTTATAATTGCAAATACTAAGTTATAAAATACCGCGCTATTCATTATAATAACATTCAACTACTCTGCAACCTGATAAGCAATTAAAATTGTATCCTATTAATTGGATAAAATAATAACTAGTATTGTATGTTCATTATGCGAAAAGGTAAATATTTACAGACATGTTTACCTGTAGTGTGGGAGCGGTGAAACTTCGTAGTACTTGATTGTATCAACTAAGAAAAAATGATTATTCTGATACTTCTTTTTTTCTTAAATTATAATATGTCGAATATAATTGAATCAAACTATTAGATTAGCAATAGGTTCTATGTTAAGTGGAATACAGTTTTATGGATGTATGCTGTCGGTGACTCTATACAGGGTGTCCCAAGAAGTATGGATATACTGAAGCCAGGAGGTAGAGGACCTAGAGGGCTATCCGAATCACCCCCATGTATGCGATTATGCGATTTTTCGTATTTTCGTAGTTATGACGTTTTTTTTTTTAATTTTCACCTATTGCCGAGTACGATGAGATTTTTGATGGTGACGTGACTTATTGCGGTAGATGCTTGATTTTCTTTGTGTGCTAAGCTGAAAGATAGGCCAATTCAGCATGGTAACATATCGTTAGATCTTTGATCGGCAGAAAACCCCACATAATAATATTTGTTCGGCGTTGGCGTCGGCAGAAAACAACACTTACATACACCACTATACATAAAATCCGACACATGTGAAGCCTTTTTATCTGTTTTTCAGGTTTTAAATTTTATATATTCCAGAAATTTTAACTGTATACACTTCATTAAAATTCCATCAATTCATATTACGAACATCATGATGTAACATATTACAAGTATGAAAAAAGGTAAAATTATTTAAAAGGTGAGTTATATTTAAAAATTTACGTAACCAGAATAAGTGTACCATATTAAAGTGGTGCAAGAGTGATGTAAAGCATCATTCAGAGTTTTACAAGCACTATGTTATATTAATTAGTAGCGAAATGACGTTAAAACAAGCTTTAAAAATACTACTCGTGCTTGTTGTAGTATCTGCTGTGAGTCTACTGACTGTATTTAGGGAATTACAAAGACGTGATATATTCAATGTTGATAATATGGTTTTATATGAGCGCGCGTTAAGGGAATTCAGAAGAGAATATGGCGGCGTGAATCAGTATACAGATCCAATTGCAAGTAAGTAAGTTATTTTTATTACTGGTAATATTTGTGTACTTTAAAGTTAATATTTTAATTATTTTGATGGTAGGTAATTCAAAGTACAGACAAGGACTATTTAAAATTGCTGGAAGTCCAAAAATATAGTCATATACTTAAACTTTATAATGAAAATATTTTGTAGTGTTTATGATTTACAGACATAATTCTGAGATTTCTTAATCTTCTTATTTTATTTTTAGTAGGTATTTTATCGTTTGCAAATATAGTATAATCTTAATACTATTATAAAGGCGAAAGTTTGTATGGATGTATGGATGTATGGATGTATGGATGTTTGTTACTCTTTCACGTAAAAACTACTGAACCGATTACAATGAAATTTAGCACACATATAGAGGGTAACTTGGATTAACACATAGGATAGGTTTTATCCCGGAAATCCCACGGGAACGGGAACTATGCGGGTTTTCCTTTGAAAATGCGGGCGAAGCCGCGGGCGGTAATCTAGTTATGTATTATTAGTAAATATACTTAAAATGTAATTTCATTACATTAATATTTAATTGGAAGAATTATTCCAGCATGGAAGCTCGTCGGGTCAGCGGGCCGTAACCTCTCTTTAGAAGATAAATTTTCAGCAGTGAAAAATACGGAATTTCCACTAGGTAAGAGCTCATTAGATTATACAGAGTGCTACTTTACAAGACTACAGTAACTAGTGTTTTGTTTTTGATGTTTGTATAAAATTAAAACGTATTTTTGTATACCCTGTACTTTCCAGGAATTTTAGTTATTACGTAAATGTTTGTTGTCCTTTCTAGTTTTAACTACTGAATCTATTTAGTTATAATTTGACAAAGAGATAGGGTATAGTGTGACATAAATAAAGAGTTTTTTATTCATATATTTGATCATAATTTAAAAAAGTAAAACTAAAATAAGTGTATCAATAATTTACGTATCTAACTAAAACTCAATTCCATATTATTCTGTGTATAATATAGAATTTTAAGCATCGAATAATAAACGATATGAACACGTGAACCGAAATGGTGGAAACTGTATCTCAGGTGTATTGACTGTTTCCTAGTATTGACAAATTATAATATGGAAGTTATTAAGCAAAGTAACCCCTGAGCTTCGACCGGGTTTAATGCTATTTGCCTAGATAGAGTAAACGGTTCCGTATGTTTATTTACATGAAATAATTGTACGCCTCATAAAATTCTTAAGAGAACCAATGTTAATTGAGCAATAAAAATAAAAGAAGTAAGTTACAACTCATAAAAAATAATAATTTTAGAAACTTATGCTAGATAGACCAATTATGGTTTGTGATAAGGTATAATATTATTATATACACATAACATCCAAAGGAAAACTTATTAATAAGGTTGACGAAAGAGGGATAATTAAGCAAAACCAATAATGCATCTACAATTTTTTCTGATTCTTTACATACCTATTTATTATTCTATCCTCGGAAAAGCATAGATCGGTAAAAACACCTTATTTTGTTGATATTATGTTCTTATATCGTCTTATGAAATTTGTTTCTATTTTCCAGGTATGAATGGAACTGCCGTAGAACTAGATGATGAAATAAAGGGTCCCATTAAAGTTCTTGTGAAAAAAGGCTGGCGTAACCATTGCTTCAACCAATTCGTTAGTGATCTTATACCTGTTAATCGCACCCTTCCAGATTATAGGGATGAATGGTAACTTAATATTTATTTACAATTATTATAGTATGGAGATAAAATTAATATGATCATTCTCTTTTCTTTTGCTGTTTGATTTTTAATTTATTTTCATCGTTGTAGTTTAGTGAAATAATCTCTTACATTTCAGCAGAGCTTCAGAGAATAATATTATAATGTACTTATTTTATTTAAATTTCTGAGCTGTTTTCCTTGATGCATATAATTATATTATACTAAATACACTTAGATTAATATTTTTTCGAAAATTTAAACCGATTGAATACGGAAATATGCAATTATGAAATTCTTTTCAATTTTTGTAACAGGGTAAATAAACATTTACTAGGAAAATACTTCTCATTCAATACAAAAGGTTTAGACCCTTTTATATTTTTCACGCAACGTTCCTAACCAATTTGCCAATTTTCCGAATCTTTATTCCAGGTGTAAACAAAGAAATTATTCCAAGAATTTGCCTGAGGTCTCTATAGTAATTTGTTTTTATAACGAGGCGTGGTCGGTGCTTCTGCGAACCGTTGAATCAGTACTTCATAGGTCACCGCCCGATCTGTTGAAAGAAATAATTCTTATTGATGATTTCTCATCTATGCGTAAGTGGGCTCTCCAAATCTGTTACCTTTGATAAATTCTAATTTGATTTAGTCGCGGATAAATGATTGAATTTTTAGTAGTTTCTTTGAAAAAGTTCTCTTGATAAAGATGTAGCAATTATTGAGTTTCAGTCTTTTTATTGTTACTGGCGTTAATAGATAATATAATTGTGCTTAAATATTTTTTATACGCGTCATGGTCACTAGTAATTGATTAACATTTTATTTTGGTTAATACATTTGGTTGATACCTGTATAATAAATTGATAAATAATATATCCCTTATATAATAATCGTTCTTTAGGCCACTTGAACGAAGATCTAGAAAACTACGTGCGGACGAAACCGAAAGTTGTGTTAATAAGAGCGATCCATAGAAAAGGATTGATTAGAGCAAGAATTATGGGAGCTAAGTACGCATCGGGGACGGTCGTGGTTTTCCTAGACAGTCATTGTGAATGCACTAAAGGTAGGTTGGCAATTATAGGACGTTTTGAGAAATCATTTGTAAATTAATGGGCCAGCGTTATGAATAGTAGCAACTTTGTTCCAGTAATTGAATTCAAAACATTTTTCAGAAAAAGGGCTTAATATTATAAAAGATTTTCGTTACATTTAACATATCTTTATTTTTTCTACGCCCAAAATGAGTGGTCAGTGATGTGATAGAAACACTGACTACATAATCAATGTACATAAACATATTTAAGAGAATATTTTTTCAGTTATTATTTCACCTGACCTAATACTAGTACTATTTTATAACGACAGAACTAATACGTATTTGCTTGTTTCAGGCTGGCTAGAACCGCTATTAGAACAGATAAACAACGATCATAAAACTGTTGTCAGCCCAGTAGTTGATCATATAGATGTATCTACATTCCAATACATACCACAAACAACAGAACATCTTCAAATAGGAGGCTTCGAATGGGACCTCAAATTCATTTGGAGGCCAATACCAAAGAATATTCTCGAAACTCGTACTGAAAAAGCTGCGCCAATAAAAACGCCTACGATCTCTGGAGGCCTTTTTGCGATACATAAACAGTTTTTTAAACATTTGGGCTATTACGATTCTACTTTCGACATATGGGGAGGGGAGAATCTAGAGTTATCGTTCAAAACGTGGATGTGCGGTGGTTCCTTGGAAATAGTTCCATGTTCGCATGTAGGACATGTTTTCAGGAGATCGTTTCCGTACAAGCACGTTAAGAAATCGTTGATGAAGAATTCGCTTAGATTGGCTGAGGTATGAATAAATTATCTAAATATAAAAATAAAGATAGCAATATTTTATATCTAAAGATAGTAGGTATGAGAAAAGACCAAATAATTCATGGATGACCACGAATTAAACCCGAAAAAACAGTCAATTATTTTAACTGTCGTCTCGTTTTTTTCTTCGTTTTTTGCTTTAGTTTTATTATATTTTAACAGCAAATAATTCGAATCCTCACCTTACTCATTCACAATTACATTCTCTGTCACTTAGGTGTGGCTAGATGATTATGCAAAATACTATTATCAAAGGATCGGGGATATAAGAGAGAATTTCGGTGATGTAACAAAGCGAAGGAAATTGCGAGAAAAATTGAAATGTAAATCTTTTGAATGGTACTTGCATAATGTATACCCGGACATGAAATTACCCGATGAAAATGTGGCTTACGGGCAGGTATGTTTGTATTAATACTTTATATTTTAATCAACTGATGGCCCGATGCGATTTCATTTTTACTGCATGATGCAGATACATTAAATATTAAGTCGCTTTGGGTAAGTCGATGCATTAGGCATACATTTTACTAATAGACTATTCTCGAACAGTCTAGTGACCATGTTTTCAGGTTTTTAATAGATTTTTTTGCTCTCATAAGGAAAATAAATATTATAACGTTTAAAAAGCTACCGTATTTCTTTGGTAAAGTACAAAGACTTTAATTGCATTTCCCCGTATGCTATTATTAAAAACGTTGTTCAGTCAAAGTAATAAACCTACAAACAATTTCTAAGTTACCATATTATTTTAAATTATACTATTTTCTACGAATGTTCTATCTTATGGGTTCCAAAGATTTCGAATAGAATGTATTTTATTACATTCATAAAACATTTAGCGGTGTTAGCTTTGAATTACCACTTCGTGTGATTTAGATTTACAATATGGGCGAATATCCTGCGTGTCTTGACGTTATATCATCGACTCTGAATATTCAAGGGGCTGTGAGTGTACAACGGTGTCACTTTGAAGGAGGGAATCAAGTGAGTATAGATATGTTTCGATGGCTGACAGATAACGCAAAATGATTTCGTACTTTAGTGTTTACTTTGAGCATATTACTTGAAAGCTTATGTATAATAGGAAACCAAAAATTGGTAGAGTTACTATTATATTTTTGTGATTATAATGCTCTTTACTACGAATTCGAAAATGCTCCATAATATAACCTTAGAATATAACTTTATTGATACCAAAAATTTGCTCACATTCTTGCATCTCTGAGCAAATGTTTCTATGTATATTAACTGCAATTTATTCCAGGTTATAATTTTCAACATACACACTTATTGAAATCATCAGTGTACCTAATCAATGACATAACTTAGTATTAGGATATTTATAAAAAATTATAAATTTAATATTTTAGTTTACTTTTCAAGTGAAACTTCTTTATGCGCGTTGAGTGTAAAATTTCAAGGTCGCGTCATGGCAATAACGTCACGTCGTGGAGTAAGGCGACGATTTTGGTATCTTGTCAAAGAAGTTTCACTTCTGACACGTGTGTTCAGCACACACGCTCTTTTTTTCTTCTTCTTTTCTATATCTGATAATATTGATTTCAGTTCTGGGTTTATACAAAATATGGGAGAATAGAACACGATGATATGTGTTTAGACTATATATTTGGATTTATCACTATGGTTTTATGTGATGAAAAGATGCTCTCACAAGTGTGGTTATATGATTATAAGGTAAAAAAAAACAAATGATTGGTATATGTTAGTTATTTTCAGTATGTATGTAAAATATGAACTTTAAAAAATAAAATGAAATACGGAAAACAAAGCACTCTCACTTCATAATTTATAATAATATATTAGTTTACAAACTAAAAGCTTCTTGGTGTTTCTCTACAGCAATATATCTGTTTGGAAATGTAACCTTACTTCTAGCTTCCAGTACTTATGATATTAATTTTAAGTTCCAATACTATACTTTTAATATTTTCTTTTCTTATGTTTTTGTAAGATTTTCCCATGTCGCAGATGTTATGTGTATTTAATTTGAATTAAAATCGAACTTTACATTATATTTGAAAGAGTAGTAGTAGTAGTACTCTTTCAAATATTATTTTTGAAGTGAAACTTCTTTATCGGGGTTGGAAAAAAAATTAGTGTAACATTTTTTCGTTACGCGCTATCTTTTTCTTATACCTACCACGCGTGATTCGACGTATTTCTGTAAAGTTGCATAATATAGTAAATTATTTTTTGAAAAATAAGGTCATAAAGAAGTTTCACTTTTTACGTGTGTACACTAGTACACGCACACATTTTTTTTTAAATAGAAGCACTACTTCACAAGTTATTATGAAAATAAAAAATGTATAAGGGCCGATTTTTCAATGCTTGGATAAAACTTATTCGTCGAATAATGTATAAAACTACCATTTTAAAAACGTATTCTAATTGCCCGTATTTGACAGTTTACGTGACATTTTAATATTATCATGTAATACTTTATTGGACGGATAAGTTTTATCCAAGCATTGAAAAATCGGCCCTAAGTATATTATTTTTCATCTCATACTAGAGCAACTTTGTTTGTATTAATAAAATGTTGAGCATAGTTATTTCACAATAATATTATAACAATTGTGAAATATAAATACGGAAAATAATGCATGTGTGAAAATAATAAAATCACGCTTCAGTAATCGATATGTTAATAATTCCCTATATTTTTATTTATTTGATTCCATTCGAAGAATAAACTTCAACAAACTGAAAGGATTCTCCGAATACATTTCATTTCCTGGACTGTTTAATTTACGAAATTTCCTTGTATAATTTCAGATAAAATCAATAAAACACAATAAAACAAAGCTGTGCCTTACTATAATTGTTACTGGTAAAAATATTTTAAATTTAGAGTTGAAGAAATGTGCCAATTTGACAAATCAAGAATGGACCATGGATAATTATAAGGAACAAAGACTTTTGCCTGAATTACGAAGTTCAACTAATAAGCCATCAAATACAACCTTGATATTGTTGATTTAATCATACAGTTTTTTATTTTTTTATTAGATAAAATATAAATAATGATAAACAAAATGTTTTCGTTTTATTTAGATGCTAATATTCCAAATGTATGTTCAGAAATCAATACCAATTTAAATTCAATATATCCTATCCTGGCCCTCAATTAAGCAGCCTATACAGGGTGTCCCACTGTTGGTATACTAAGCTCAAAAGAGGTTATAGTTCTGCACACGCTGAGTACGTAAAAAATACTTATAAAATTCCAGATCCATTTTTTTTCAAATAGATGAATTCTGAAAAATCTATGTGTACACCCAAAACAAGCAACACGCCCAACTTTTGCCACCCGCACGTGAGCTATCGTTTAAGATTATGTTTTCATAGACAAAATGCTCACATTAGCGAAGCGGTATATGCCAGGAAAACATGGATTTTCAGGAAAAATTTAGCAAAAATTTTTTGACGTAATTTTGTTGTTTGAGTATTTTTTACGTGATCAGTGTATGCAAAACTACAAGTCCCTTCGCGCTTAGTATACCAATAGTGGGACACCCTGTATATTATGTTCCTGTCTATAAACTGTCTAACGAAAAATATTAACTGAATACACGTATCTTCCATTATTTGTTGTCATATATTCATAAATTTTATTAAAGTTTCGTAATATATGATTCGGATCCTTTGGTCTTTATCTTAAACATAAATCTCTTTACATGGGTTATTCTGAGATGGGTGAAATATTTGTTGTTTAAACGTAGCATAACGGTCCCGTTTTTCGTACAAAACCACAGGAAGCCAGTCCACTCGTGACCAAATTATTGCGGTCTCACTAAAGGCTTTGTATGAAATTTATTTATCTTCATTCAAAATGTCATATTTCCCTGGAAAAACATGAGCAAAGAGCATCACGAAATGCTTAATAAGGTAATTTCTCTGAACCAAAAATGCCATCCATATTTCTCTTTTCAGTCTTTAGTATTTTGTGTTACTAATATTAAATCTGGCAGAAATCGTTTACTTAAGACCCTCTGTACATGTTGTTACTTGTATAGCTCTTAGTTTCTAATCCTGTGTTAAGTGTGCAATAAATAAATTTTCATTCATTCATTCGTAAAATCTTATATTTATCTAACAAAACTTTTCAAATAATAGACGTCTATTTTCTGTGTACAAGACAACAAAGGAACGTACACTATGACCGAAACAAATATCAAGATTTGACCTCAATTGGAAGTACACCCCATGGGGCAATTACACTTAATGATCCCCGAAGCTTTTATTCTGGGTTTATTTTTACTTTGTTTGTGGATGTTGACAAAATTCTCGGAAATTGTAATTAAATTTTGCGATTTAACATTATATATTTTATTGACTTAGGCCGTGAAACCTTGTTGAAGCTTGTTCAATCATGGAAGACCCGGATTCAACTCCAATTAACATTGAAAGGATATTTTTTTAAGGAAAGTAAGATTCTAATTCATCTTTTGTCTTTCCATGCTACCACCCAATTAAGGTAAATATGTCTCCATTCTAGTATTTCTAATAATACTTCCAGCAGTTACTGCTGCGGCATTATAAAAATCACCCTTCTGCCTTAAGTATAAACGTCAACGAAGTTTATGAAGGCTCTGAATTTGTTTTTATTATGAGACTTTGTCAATAAATACAGTAATAACTGCTGTTGATATCCAGACCCTGCGTCCTGTAGGATCTGTGGAATTTACGTAGCTATCCCCAGTTTGAAATGGCCATTTTACGTGTTTTAAACAAAAATTGTACCAACAGATAAGGGTAATGGTAATTACGACAGTAATTAGTCTAATTAATAAATAAGGCTTAGCCAAGGCAGTTTTAACAATAAATTGGGATTATACAAAACGATGCGAAATTGCGCTAAAGCGTTAAAATCGCCAAAAATAAGAAAATACGAGAAGTAAAACATCTCTTACAATAAATTATACGATTAATTTAACAAAAATCCTCGGCTTAATTTAATTGAAACATAAAAAATATTACGTTAAATGAATCTTGAAGACTTTTTGTTTTATCTCAACTTGAGATGATCCTGAAAATGTGTGTAACTTTTGGGTTAAAGAAACATTTTTATAAAATGAACTTGTGAAAGAGGATCAGTTATTCAGAATAAAATTTATATGAGTGTATTTTTAAGGTTTAGCTTAAGCCTTCGTGTAAAGGTAACTTTCTAGTAGATAAAAATGAGATTTACATTTTATTTACTCCTGTAATTATTAGACCAACATTTGGTTATTTAATCACACTTCTTACAAGATTCGTCCATTAATTACGAGAAATATAAATGCAATATTGTATAAAAACAAATGGAAAATTCCAAAACACGATCGCAACTTGATGAATTTATTACGTTTTAATAGAAATTTCTTTATTGAAAAGTCTTCCAGGAGCCACATCGTTTAAAGTATTAGAATCTGCAAAGGAATGCAATTTGCAAGGTGTCCATAAAATTCTACATCGACGTCTTCATAGCTTTAAGATAACGACCGACTAAAGGAGGGAAAATATTTTATGCTTAGAGTAATAAAGGTAAAAAACGAGCTCGGAATACAATTTTACTGCAAATATTATGTGATACTATATCTCTACCCAGAGTATTGGAACGCATTGCTGTATGTTCAAGATTTAATTCATACTAGCTTTCCACCCGCGGCATCGCCCGCGCAGAAGAACGAAAAACCCGCATAGTTCCCGTTCCCGTGGGATTTCCGGGATAAAACCTATCCTATGTCCTTTCTCGGGTATCAAAATATCTCCATACCAAATTTCATGAAAATTGGTTCTGTAGTTTAGGCGTGATTGAGTAACAGACAGACAGACATAGTTACTTTCGCATTTATAATATTAGTATGGATGATGAAAATTTGGAAATATAATCTACATTAAAATTGATAAAGGGAACCAAGGATTTAACATTTTGTACATGATTCTTATTAAAGGGAATTTCTCTTAAATTATGATCATGTTGGTATTCCTACTAAGTAGTTCCTAAATTTTCGTCAGACTCACACTTATTATGTTTAGATTCTTTAAAATTGGCTGATTGAACTAGTTAGCAGTAACAATAATATAATTTCATAAATTCAACCCCTGAAGTATTAATTGTATTTCCTACTTTGTTTCATACATGTACAATAAATAAATGTAGTAACAATCTATAAAAGGGATTTGCTCTTTCATACACAGATTATTACTTTAAGTCTTCAGATTATACATTCATACACATTACTTAAATTATTATGATAAAGTAACCGATATCTCAGAGATTTTTCGAATGAATAGATATTTTCCGTTTATTAAAAGAGATGACTATCGCATTTCTGATAACCCCAAGGTAGAGTATTCAAGCGATGCATTCAGTTCAGACTGGACTTTGCTATTTATCTGTTTGCATAGTTGCAACGTAAATTATTCATTAATTAAAGAATGAAGAAACGAACGAACGAAAATAAATAAATAGATAACTCTATGTGGTGACTTATTATGATTTAAATAATAATGTAAGGAAATTAATGAAAGTTTTTAATAGGTTGGTACTTGGAGCTTACATGAACATTGATCCTATACGTCTTCGTATGAATAGTAAAAAATATTTTTAAATATATCTTTTTTACTTTCTATTGTGTCCTTGTTACTCCTATATGATTATTTTTTTATATCTGTATTAGGTAATTAACTTCCTGTTTTAATGAAAATTGGCAAGACCAAGTATGAACAAATTATGCGATACGAACGTTTCCGGCATCGATAAATAAATTCCAAGCAACAAAAACAATCTTATTTAGAGTTTGCACACATTTACATAATGGGACGCATACAAGATGTATGGTGGATTTCACCACACACTGAACATATTGGAGAGGATGAGAAAAATTGCCTTAGCATCGCCTTCTGAAAATTGGACCCTTACACATACACACCACGATGACCCCTACGCAAACGGAATAAAGTCGAAAATCCTGTAAAATATTAAAAATTGAAAGCGTAAATTGCGTAGGACTTGACAAATATGTTATGGTTTTCGATATTTACGATGAAACTAGGCGATTTTCGTTTGAAATAAATAACACTGCAGTATTTTGATTTCGTTATAAATTATTGAGAGTGATGTTTTAATCCTACACACGAATAAAACATTTAAACCTTTGTGATATCCGTTTTTAATCTTTTGTAACACATACATATTGTTTTTATCATAGGAAATTAAATAAATTTAGGTACAACAAAATATTATATCGTTATTATGTAAGCATATACATATTATGGAAGCGCAAAAACAATATTATCTATATCATTTTAAACCTACCGAAATAAAAAGCATTTTTTTTTTCTGAACAAGGATGTCTAATTCTACACACATTAATTAAGAATTTATAGCAACGATATTCGAAAGAAATAATGAAAAATTGAACTTATTAATACTTAATAGATGACATACAGTTTTAAAATAAATTAAAATATATTTCAAGTCGTATTTTATTATCAGCACTATCGCATAAAATATAATAAGGAAAGTAAGTGCAATCCATTTGCCGCCATTTGAAAACATTAAATTTACTTCACAGAACGTGCACTCCTATTATTAATTCGAATCTAGTAATTAATTTTAACTAAATTATAAGCCTCGGCTTTTACGGTGAACTCGGATTAATTGCCTTTGAGATTGAAAGTAAAATAAAGTTAAATAGCGTAAGATATTAAAAGAATACGAATAGATTCGATATTAACATTTGTAGTGAAAAACTTAGATATTTTACTGGTATGATTGAATAGCAGAAAATAACATTTAGTCCGTTATATATATAACCTGTATTGTCTTATGTGTTTGTTCTAGCCGCTCCAAGTTGGTCAAAATTTCTGCATATTTCCATTCAGTACCAAATGTTAAATGTCAAAACCGTACAAGTCTCTCCCATATATACTGGACATTGGCAGAGTCCCTGCTATTTGGGTGGTACCATTAATTAAGAGAAGAAGTACCTACCTACCAGAAAAAAACTCTTTTGTTTTTTTTAACAAGCAGAAGCTTGTGTTATCTGTATTTTAAACTACTATAAATATCGCAGAGCTGCAGAGAATAGATAGAATAGATCATTATTCATGCTCAATCACTATTATATAATACTAGCTGCTCCGCGCGGTTTCACCCCCGTGGCTCCACTCCTGTTGGTCGTAGCGTGATCATATATAGCCTTCCTCGATAAATGAGCTATTACACTGAAATAATTTTTCAAATCGGACCAATAGTTCCCGAGATTAGCGCGTTGAAACAAACAAACAAACTCTTCAGCTTAATAATATTAGTATAGATTATTTAACCACTATGTTACCAATGCGTTATTTATTTAACATACTGCTCCAAACACTCGTTTTTATGCCATTTGTATATCAAACCTCAAAATATATTTTTTCCTTCGTTAAAAATCTATACGCTGAATTTTTTCTTCTAAGAGCTTTCATTCGGTAATTATTATCAAGTGGTCGTCGCAAAAAGAAGAATAAATTATGGAAAGTTTTTCGACATCGTTAATTAGCCCGCTTGGTTTATTTTTTAATGCCTTTTTGTAATTTGCCTCGCATTTTCTGTTAAATATACCTATTGATACAATTTTAAAAGATTTTAAGACAGTAATTAATTTCTTATAATATTTTATAGGTAGGTACTTGAGTTGTTTGCTATCCTAATTTTTGCATATTACTTTTAAGATGTTGATGTTGTATGATAATATTATGTTTTTCTTCATTTTGCCTTTTTAAAATAATAAATGTATTTGTAGTTTCGAGAACCGAAAAGAAAAACTACTTTAGATAACTAGAGTTATCATAATATTATAAAATATAGTTCATAGCGAAATTATTAAATTCTAATTTTAAATTGAATTCGGGCGTTTAATGCTTCGTAGATATTAAAAATCAATTGATCCAATAAATATAGTGTGTTTATTGGGGCAGAAGTCATGAAGTTAACTGTGCAACCGCCCGTGTTGAGTCGAGAACATTAAATCTTAAATCTTAATAAAGTAGTTAAATATAGAGAAAATTTTAGTGAATATCTTAAAAAACATTTGTACAGGAAATGCTGCAAGGTAACCATTTGGAAAAATACATGCAAAATCGTTATACGCAATTGAAATTTTCAATAACTAACTGCATTTATTTACTGTACTTTTTACTTACTATAAACCTACCTACCTTACCTAGTTAAATTTGAACTTAAGAAAGCTTTACGAATCTTAATTTCAACTAATTGAATTTATATTTTTGGTTTTATGGCATTCAAATGCTTTATAAATATAAATTTATAAAGAATAGAAATTTATAAAGAATATTCAACTAATTGTCAAAAAATAATATTCTGAAACAATTTATTTACCTACCTATATGATTTTTAAGTAGGACGCTAAAAAGCCCTCAGGCGAGTTCTTTTAATGCCGACCTACACAAAAATACATAATAATTGTGTAACAAGTAGACTTTATTATAATTTCCGATACCAAGTGACTTTCCTTTCAATGTTAAATCTATTAAAATTTATCTTTGATCTGCTTTACTTTGATGTGTGTACAAAACGCATACTTTGAGGTTTTTTTTGTGGCAATAATAAGGTATATTTTATTTTTGGTTCATTTTTACTTATTATGTTGGCAATTAAATTCACCAATGAAAAGATTGTCTAAAATATATATGGACCTGTAATTTAACCACAAGTAAGATTGCATTACAAAATGATATTTTGTGAACACAACTAAGAAAGTTTTTGTTAATATAAAAAACTGTAAATGAAAACATATTTACGCATAAGCCGAGCAAAAACCTACTTGTACGATAAAACATTATTATTTCCAAAAGATACGGATTGTTTAAATACATTGTATTCATACTTAAGTTTCTAAAGAACGAGGTACACAATTTTGCTTCTTGTAAAACGTTTTTTCTTGCCTATGGCTTTTTATAGACTTCTATGACACCTAGGTACAACATAAAAGATCATTAAAAACCCCTGTATAAGCAGATGGTGTATTGTAAGCTTTAATTACTACGTCCCTTCAAGGGAGCTTGTTCGGAATACTGTTTAAAAATTTACCGTTTCAAGTGATTGTATGGTTTCTGGTGAATCTCTTTTTAAGTCTCGTCTAGTAGGTACTTGTCTAGTAATGTATACGGGGACTATGATCAACTAGCATGTGGTTAAAGCTGAAGAGTTTGTTTGTTTGTTTGAACGCGCTAATCACGGGAACTACTGGTCCGATTTGAAAAATTCTTTCGGCGTTTGATAGCCCATTTATCGAGGAAGGCTTATAGGCTATATATCATCACGGTAAGACCAACAGGAGCGGAGCAATGCGGGTGAAACCGCGGGACACAGGTAGTATAAGGTACAAAGTCCACGTAAAAAATAAAGTTGTCATCCATCAATACACATAAATACATGTAAAATATATAAAAAAATACGCATAAATCTTGTTTATCTACTCGTATATTGCTCGCTTGCACGTTTTCAAATTGAACAATAACAACGGCAACCCATTTTGACGTAAAAATATTACGTGTTGATAGCCACTTTGTATTTTTATACCAAAACAAATGCCTGATACCGTTGTCCATCGATACATCAATGGAAATAAAACCGAACAAGTGCGATTCAGACTCGCTACAGAGGGTTCCGTAAGTTCTGCAAAAAATGTTCATCCATGCAATACAATTATGCAGAGCCAACCATTGCACAATTTTTGTCTATTTGTTGTTATAGAGGTAATATATATGTTAACGGAAATGTATGTAATCCGTCATTGTATAAAATTCCTAGGAAATGTATGTAATTCCTAAAATCGCACGGAAATGTGTGAAATAATTTATTTTATACAGATTGCCTAGGAAATCTATACATTTCCTAAATAGCAATCGGAAATGTAAAACATCTAAGATATTGGAAGATACGCGGGACGAGGGGTGTGTATGTCGCAGTCGGATTGTATAATCCGCCGTATTACAAACGGCCGGCATTTTGTAATATGCCGAAAATTCGTAATCAGAAATTTTTGGTTTGGATAAGGGGGTGGGTTAGGTTAGGTTCTTGTTTTTTAAAACTACACAGAAATAGTTCTTATTGTACCACTTCGTGGGGCTCCGTCGGCTCGCGACCGTCTTTTTGTAGAATTTTGGAAAAAGACGAATTTCGCCATATTACAAAATGCCGGCCGTTTGTAATACGGCGGATTATACAATCCGACTGCGACATGTACACGGGGACAGCGGGACGAGGGGACTGAATACTTACCAAATGAAAATTTGATTTGATTGAATATAAGTTGATTGAAGAAATGTTAATTAGTTAGATAATATGAACATATTATTATTATTTTACGGTAAGACTACCCGATTGTCTCAATAAGTGCTATAATAAAAAAAAATAACAACGTGTTTTATTACAGAAATCATTTACTTTATACATTTCCTAATACGATATTGGAATTATATACAATTCCGAGGAAGATTATACATTTCCTAGGATATCTATGCATTAAATAGTTTATTAAACAATATTTTATACATTTCCTAAATGGTATCGGAATTGTACACATTTCCTAGGATTTGTATACAATTCCTTGATTTCATACATTACCGGTAACATATACACATCATTTCTGAGAATTTCTTGAGATATAGACTGCTGACGGACGGATTGACAGCGAGACAGCGAAGTCTCTCTAATAGAGTCCCGTTTTATATTTGGGTACGGAACCCTAAAAGTATAGGTATCTACCCACCGGCAAAAGTTTTGGTAACAACGAAAATTCTATTTTAATCTCAAAACGTGTGTACTACGCAGCAACCCTTGATGTCGTATTTCACATGAAACCTATCGATGCATTGACACGATTAATTTATCATGTAACAACTGGCGACGGTTCATGCGATATTGAAAAAATTTTAAATTGCGTTTGATAAAAAATAGATACATAAAAAAATGTCTCTATAGGACATTGGGAACCTTTATTTAGTGCAATTATCAGTATGGTATTATTAGTATACCAAGTATCAACTATTATAATTAAAATATGAGAAATATTACAGAGAATTCATCTTTGTAAGGAAATTGATATTTAAGTATGTTAAAAGGTACCTATAGATTAATATGGGCATCGTTAAAATGGTAGTCTAATCGTCTCATCATCGTCTTAACTTCGCGAGCACCTGAGTTTATTATATTTTGTTATTAAGCTAACAAATGATATTATAACACTGTTTCACAATATTAGTATAATTAAGCATATCACGAATACTATAATATTATGTTTTTGTGCAGGGTGTTACTTGGTGTTGTGTGAGGAAAATGACGGTTTAAAGTTAGTGTATTATTTTAGTTATATACCTGAAGCTCATATTTCATTAAAAACACAAATTTTTAGATTAAAGTTTTCAATAGATACAATATTCCAGATTTTACGCAGCGTTAGTGTAAAATAAATTCGGGTTTTAATTATTCCTCGTGAATACAATTTTCCGAACATTGTAAGTTTATTTTTCATTTACAAAAATCCCGAATATTTTTGTTTAATTCCGATGTGAAGTAATTCGAGCATATAGAGGAATATTCAATAAAGAATGCATTTCATACTAGTTTGAAAATCCTTTCATGTGGCAGGAATAAATTATTCCACGTCATTAGGTAGGAATACAATATATTTCCGTATTCTTGCTTGTCATCCAGATTGTCTATACTACGTTTTATAAAATGATAAATCCCTCATATTATTATTCTCTTAATCGAATGCATGAATGCAAATTCAGATGATTGGCTCCGTTTTTATTGGACTTTCTCTTGAATGCTGAACACTTTAGTAGGTAAGATATTATAAATTATAACATGGATATCTCTTCTTATATGAGGAATTTGAAATTACCTCTGTATGTTTATATGTATGTCCGTAGCTTAACTGATTTTGAAGAAATTTGGAAAAGGGATTATTAAGGGATTAAATCTGCTAAAGAACAACGGCACTTATTGTCAAGGAAACAATGTTAGAAAAGTAAGAGTACTCATAAATATACCGAACTAGCTGTGCTCCAGGATTTTAACTGCAATGCTCCGCTCCTGTTGGTCTTAGCGAGATAATATATAGCCTTATAGCCTTCCTCGATGAATGGGCTATCTAACACCGAAAGAATTTTTCAAATCGGTCCAGTAGTTCCCGAGATTAGCGCGTTCAAACAAACAAACTCTTCAGCTTTATAATATTATTATAGTATAGAAGTATAGATAAGTATAGATTAGAATGTTGTTATAGGTCATAGATCTTTCCAAAAGACACAACAATGAATAAATAGTGTTTTTGGTTCACACATAAACGTGTCCCGAGGTGAAAAATCACATCATTATTTACACAAGCATGAAAAGAAATAGCCTTGATAAGAGGAAAAATACCCAAATGTCGAAGTACAAATAGCTTCGTTACTTAGATTTACAGGTTTTGTGCGTCGAAATACAACGTATCTCGAATAAATATATTTCGGACGTTGCTATTTTTATGAGAATAGCCGTATGATGTACAATAAAATATTTTTATTTTACTAGTTATTGTGATTTTGAGACTTAACGGCCTAGTGGGCTTTCATGTTTTTTAGTCGTGCTAAAACAATTTAATGGTACGTTGCAAAAATTTTTTAGAACTATGAAATATGAGTTTTTAACTGATTGGTTAGGAATAATAAAGTATATGAAGCAGACATTTGGAATAGTATAAAATATATTTGTTTAGACGATAACTCAGTAATGTAAGAAAAATTGTAAGAACTGTATCTAAAAAAATAAAATACCAACGCAAAGTAAAGAATGTGAAGCGAAATAGATTAAGATCGATACATTGATATAATATTATACTCATACTTGATGATATGGCTTAACTATTAAACAATGCTTCAATAAAAATGTTCGTCATACAGTTTCCATAATTCTCCCGTCCCACAAAATTATCGGTTGTTAAAAGCCGGCCAAAATACGCCGGAAGAAAATCACGCATAAATAGTCGTTATTTATTACAGCTCAATGAATCGTTGTGTTTTATATGATAAATGATGAACAGCGACTGGTCTCGTCTGATCCCATCCCTGCCGCGTCATTTGTAATGATAAATTGTATATGGAAAGTTGGGAATAATGTAATATTAACGTTATTTACCGTTGCGTCTCTAAGGGTTAAGATAACAAATGGTTGTAGTGTTGTGAGTTAGAATTTTGTTTTATCCTCTGTTCTCTGTGGACGAGGGTTATTAAGTAGCCGGTATGATTATATTGCGAGCTAATTCAAGTCTTATCTGGTGTTCTATTTAAATGATTCGGTGAAAACGGTCGCAGGTTTCAAGTGAGCTAGCAGAAAATATGTAGGACAAACGAATAAGCTGGGAAATATATTGTGTTCTATTATTTGATAAGCTTTTCGGTGTAGCGCCAGTAATTTGTGTTCAACAAAAGACACGCGTTTTGAAAATATTTTAAGGATTTAGAGCTGTTTTTTTTTTTTCTTAGCTGTATGGGCTAAAAAAGATGTTCAAGTGGGTACAATATCAGTACATCAGCCGATGATGTTTTTTCCATAACGAAGGGATCGTGAAGTAGATAACTAAGACTGCAGTGGGATAAGATAACTACATAAACTAGGTATTTAATCATGAAATATCAACCTTTAACAAACGCAAACAGACTGAGGGTATATACTACTGAGGGTATATACTTCATTAAGCCTAATGAATATAACTTCATAGTCCGACAACTTAAAACACACTAAAATAACTTGTATCATCCAGAGTACATTAACGTCACACATTACTTACGTAAGTAACATTACAGTACATTCAACCGTACTTAGCCCAGCCGTTTACGCACACGCGTAAAATAAATCTCCAAGTCAATAAAAACCCTTGCCACAGTAAATTAGCCGAAATAGTCATTAGACAGTCTACACTGCTCACAATTTCGCAAACTCCACCTAACCGAGGTTTGACGACTGACGAGTGTAGGACAAAGTTAAATGGAAAAGTTTTGTAGGCGTTACGCCCTTTGGGAATTAACCTTCTGGTGGCTTTTTAAAAGTTTCTCTCTATATAAGAAATCATGGGTAATACGAGCACGGAAGCTAGCGTGGTTGCTGAGTGGATTTTTAAGCCATTTCTATTTATTACTTTAAGTAGTACTTGAGAGTAAATACGGTTGGATTTAAGAACTGGTTTAGGTGCATTCCTTTAGTTTAATATATTTAAAGGGATAATTTGCTTTAGCTAATATTTATAAATATAATACGTACATTTAATGGCACTCACATGACGATATCCTCCCGAAGTTGTGGTATGTTCAGAATAATTAGGTACTTACCGTAGGTAGGTGTAATACAATTCAAATCATAAAAAGGTATTAAGTATTAATACCTACTCTGAGATCTGAATCGTCGATGAGGCGCAGCGGCATAAGTTTGACAATCCGAGTGAACTATAGACACTACCATAGAAATCTAAATAACAAGACACATAGAAGTGCTATAATGTCATAATTCGTATGAAAACCGCTGTCGCCAAAATCAACACATTTAAACCGATAGCTAAACAGTACACACAAGTAAACTATGCCTTTTATTGGACAGCTTGATTTTAGTGAAAACTAACTTAAATAATATTAAATTAAGCTTTTTAATATGTATCCTAACGCACGAATTTACGGTTTATTTTAGAATAACATGCCTAAGTATATGAGACGTTTTGTTTATTTTTGCTCCAATATGCAAAAATTCGGCTTTTCTACAACAGATGTTGTCAATTTTCAATAGATATAACTTTGAACATAAACTCATAGAAATAAGGTTGAAATTTGTGTTAAACGTGATAATAAGAATGGTCGACTGTGTCATTCATTGTTATTTCGATTACTATGGTGACACTCGTAATACTTGTAAATATTCTATAATTTTAAGGAAAAAACGGCAATATTTATAAACTAAAATACTTACCGGTGAAATTTTATTCCTTTATTAGTATAATTACAATTTATGGAAGAATTTCCGCACTGGGAAATGCTGTAACACACCATGTTTACTCACGCACGTGTCAGGAACAACTGAACAAGCGACCACCAAGCGACGAACAGACTTGTGGCATGGTAACCACCTGAGCGGCGACAATGTCACGCGTGCTTACGACTTCTATTGCCTTGTTATTTAGATTTCTATGGACACTATACATTTTGTATTACATTCTACCCTCAATATATTTTTTGTGAATAAACAAGGAATAAACCCATAGATAATAATAATTACAAAAGTGTGAAGAATCATAATAATATATTGATGCCATAATCGTACCAGAATTTAAAAAAATCCTAATCTATAAATGATGAATATGATGCCAAATATAAAAAGAATGAAATGAATCCCTGATTTGTATTTACTTGTGATAAATAATAGAATAAAGACGAGAAAAAAGGAATACAATATAAACATTAATATGAAAACATGTGAGAGACAGATAACTTTGACTCAAAGTGGCTTATTCGAGCTGAAGTGGTTGTTACGTATATTTTCTAAGAAACACATCCTTTGATAAAAATGTCATACTAATATAACACATTCTGTCCAAGTCGTTGAGCAAGATAAATCTTAAACAGTATTACAATGTGGATCACGTATGAATCTAAGATCGACCAAAAAGCAATGTGACAGGGAAAAATATTGTACTCCAGTCTCCAACCCGTATACGAGTATATTAAAATTCACTTGACTCCCACATATGATATGACAATATTTCGTAACTTTTGTGACATTTAAATATACAATGAAGTCTATTATATTAATAAGCTCCTTTTTCTAATAGCAGTGATTTATCCTCAATTGTTAAAAGGCAATTATAATTTTAGTCTGTCTTTTAAAAGTTTATTTTGAGTTAGAAAATACTGCGTATTTTTAAACTCTAATGAAGCAGATTGGAATAGAAAATTAAGCTGAACGACAAACATAATATTAAAGTTAGACTCAAATTTTTGCGATTATCATTAACAACATAGTCAAAAAAATGCAAAACAATACTATATATACTACTATATTAGGTAAACCATAGTGCGTACTTTAATAAGCAAGGTAAAATTGGAAATAGAAGAAAAGAAAAATAATCATAGCAATTGAAAGCATATTTAGTGTATTTATGATATCCATAAATTCATACTAATTTGCTTTAAATGGTACAAATCAAATTGAAATCATCCCCAAGAAATTTTCTAATTTAAATTACTCCTCACAAAAGAAATATTTAATTTGCGAAGGTAAAAAATAAATTATTCCGTTATCGATTCGTGTTTAATAAAGGAACCGACGTGGGCAGAGATTGCAAACCATATTCGTATTAGGTTTAGAATAAAAATTTCGCAGAGGAGTCGGTATTAAGGTATTATTAAATGGTACACATATCAAACGTAATAAGTACGATACTTTTGCGTTCACAACAAAGAATACGAAGAATTATAGGTAAGTAATTGGGTACCTACTGATTTGTTTTTGTTAGTTAATAAAAGGACAATTTTTGGATATATTTTAACGTTAGTGAAAAAGTTTGGAGATCTTAATGTATGGAGACCAAACTTAATACTTTATAATATTATTGGAAAGAAGTTACCTAAAAATACAAGTCTTACAATTTTTAAATCTAATTACTTCGTTTTTAATCATGCAATACATCCTTAAAGATTTTTATAACTTTATATTTTTCAAATTATTTGAAAATGAATTAAGAGCATGAAGCAATTATATTTCTCATTTATTTTAAAGAACGGAGTATTGCGTGGAACATTTTTAAAAGCAAATGGCTGATTAGATTTCTCAGTCTCAATAGGATTTGGTTAATTTTCTTTCCACTCAACGTTTTAAATAGAAGCGACTATTAAACATAAGTACATAAAAGGAATAATATGGAAGCAAACTTTTAATTTTACAACCAAGTGACGAAACCATTTAGCAATGTAAATCTCAGTGGAATCGTTTGAGAAAAACTTTATAAAACTAGCCGTAAAAATGTCTGTGCGCAAACAAGATTGCAAATTGTATGATTTCTTTATTTACTTTGTGTATTTTTCAGGGAAAGGAGAATCGGGAAACGGGAATCTGGTCTAAGACTCTACTATAATATTGAATCATCTGATACAAGTAGATTTTTATCACAGGACGTCTACTCTTATATAATTGTAGGAAATTTGATTTTTTGCTGAAACTTATAATGCTTAAGCGATTTATAGCGACATAATAGTACACATATTTTTTTCCTTCTTTATACTTTAAACTTTATTATATACTAGTGGGAAGCTATACTACTTCTAATAGGTTATCATCATCATCATCAATACATATAATAAAATTCTAGAAAAGTGGTGTCTGTACAATGAAAATATGTAAAAAAAAATTAGCAGGGGTTATTATTAAATCGATCCCAAACCCAAAACTGTAGTTAAAAAATTTTTTGTCTGTTTGTCTGTTTGTCTGTTTGTCTGTATGTTTGAACACGCTAATCTCAGAAACGGCTTATACGATTTCGATGCGGTTTTCACTAATATATTGTGGTAATCTTCATTTAACATTTAGTGTTTATTTCATGTCAATCGGTTCATAAATAAAAAAGTTATGACCATTTAAGTACTCACGGCGAACATTTGCTAAGGCATTCTATGGTACACATACAGTGTACGATAAAACGTAAGTTATCTGTTATACGCTACAGTTATGTCCAAGCGATCATATCGAAAGTCCCCAAGGGTGGGGGGGTAAGCTGAGGTAGTAGGGGGGAGGGGTCAAATTAAAATTATACTTATTTCTAGGTAAATTTTATACATAAAATGTCCTTTAAATTATGTCGTATTTATAATATTATATTTTTAACCCCCGATGAAAAATATGGGTGATAAGTGTTTGACCGCTGTGTGTGTGTGTGTGTTTGTGCCACCGTAGCTCGCTAGCAGGTAATCCGAATTAGATGATGTTTTTTTGTTAGGCAGCATATTTTCCGACGCTGGTTCTTAAATAAACTGTATCAAAATCGGTTCATCCATTTATTGTGTAAAAGTGGGAATGAAAATAACTAAAGTTGTCGAATATACTTTAGTGATATATTAAATGAAAGTGAACGACCTATCAGTAAAAATAAGTCAAATTTTATCAAAATCGGTTCATCCATTTATTTGATATAGGTATAAAAGTGGTAGATAATAAAAAAAGTGAATTTTGACTCAAGTGACATATGAAATGAAAGGGCATGACGTGTAAAGTATAATTAGACATATTTAATCAAAATCGGTTCATCCATTTACTATACCTATATACAGGGTGTAATCGTTAAGTGTGCACAGGCGATTTTTCCGTAAGTATTACAGATAACAAAAAACTTTAAACTGATATCGAAAGTACTTAACCTAATGAGTAAAATGGCGGTAATAAATTTTTAAAAATAAATCGAGAAATATCAAAAAAATTATCTTTAAACCCTCCCATACATTAAGTATGAAATATGAATATCCCATATACATTTAACTAGCGACCCGCCCCGACTTCGCACGGGTGCAATGCTGATACTAAATACACTACAGAAAAACTGTGAACGTTGTATATAAAAACATAGCGGCCCGCTCCTCCTTCGCACGGGTATAAAATATATAGCCGGGCGGCCGGCCGGTACCGCCGCAAACGCTACGTCCCGCAATTTTTAAATCTGTAATATCTTCGAAAATATTCACTTAAATCATACGGTGTAAAGGGCCATATAGATCTATATTAAATGAACAATGTATTCAAGGTATTTAATTGGTTAAGGATTAATGCTGTATTGGTTAAAATCGCTTCGAAAATTAGCCATTATTTGTCGTAAAAAGTAAATGACAAAAAAAAGTTATTGTGGGTTATCCATAAGAGATAGACATATACCATCGCGGACTTTTCTGTAGACCTTTTCAATGTGTATAATACTTAGTACATTATTTTGATAAAACTCGTAGGGTTCAGCCTGCGTTTGCAATGTAAGCGGAAAAAAATGTAATTTTTTTCGACATCACATTAGAAACCTCGAAAATAACAGTACTTCTCCACTATTTAATGGATGTTATTATACATATAAACCTTCCTCTTGAATCACTTTATCTCTTAAAAAAAACCGCATCAAAATCCGTTGCGCAGTTTCAAAGATTTAAGCGTACAAAGGGACATAGGGACATAGGGACAGGGAAAGCGACTTTGTTTTATACTATGTAGTGATGATATGAAAGATTTTAGCTTTCTTTTTCTTTTTTGGTTTTCTGCTTTAATTACTTCGCAAATTTGAAGTGGCATTTTCCACGCTTTTTCCGGACATTTTCACGCATTTTCCGGATATTTTCCGGGGATTTTCCGAGCATTTTCCGGGCATTTTCCAGGCATTTTCCACGCTTTTTCCGGACATATCCACGCATTTTCCGGATATTTTCCAGACATTTCCCTGGCATTTTCCGGGATATTCCAGACATTTTCCGGGAATTTCCCAGGCATTTTCCGAGCATTTCCCGGGGATTTTCCGGATGTTTCCCAGACATTTTCCGGACATTTCCCTGGCATTTTCCGGGGATTTTCCACGCATTTCCCAGACATTTTCCGGATATTTTTCAGGCATTTTCCGGGGATTTTCCAGGCATTTTCCGGATATTTTCCGGACATTTTCACGCATTTACCGGATATTTTCCGGACATTTTCACGCATTTTCTGGATATTTTCCAGGCATTTTCCAGGGATTTTCCACGGTTTTTCCGGAAATTTCCACGCATTTACCGAGCATTTCCCAGGCATTTTCCGGTTATTTTCCGGGAATTTCCCAGGCTTTTTCCGGGGATTTTCCGTGCATTTCCCAGGGATTTTCCGGATGTTTTCCAGACATTTTCCGGACATTTCCCTGGCATTTTCCGGGGATTTTCCACGCATTTCCCAGACATTTTCCGGACATTTCTCAGGCATTTTCCGGCGATTTTCCAGGCATGTTCCGGATATTTTCCAGACATTTTCACGCATTTACCGGATATTTTCCGGACATTTTCACGCATTTTCCGGATATTTTCCAGGGTTTTTCCACGGTTTTTCCGGAAATTTCCACGCATTTTTCGAGCATTTTCCGGGCATTTTCAGGCATTTTCCACGCTTTTTCCGGAAATTTCCACGCATTTTCCGGATATTTTCCAGACATTTCCCTGGCATTTTCAGGCATTTTCCACGCTTTTTCCGGAAATTTCCACGCATTTTCCGGATATTTTCCAGACATTTTCCGGGAATTTCCCAGGCATTTTCCGAGCATTTCCCGGGGATTTTCCGGATGTTTCCCAGACATTTTCCGGACATTTCCCTGGCATTTTCCGGGGATTTTCCACGCATTTACCGGATATTTTCCGGACATTTTCACGCATTTTCCGGATATCTTCCAGGCCTTTTCCAGGGATTTTCCACGGTTTTTCCGGAAATTTCCACGCATTTTCCGAGCATTTCCCAGGCATTTTCCGGTTATTTTCCGGGAATTTCCCAGGCTTTTTCCGGGGATTTTCCGAGCATATCCCGGGAATTTTCCCGATGTTTTCCAGACATTTTCCGGACATTTCCCTGGCATTTTCCGGGGA
Organism: Colias behrii; assembly: GCA_029959065.1. NCBI lineage: Eukaryota > Metazoa > Arthropoda > Insecta > Lepidoptera > Pieridae > Colias > Colias behrii. The sequence continues at coordinate 7,673,270 of JARWMC010000013.1, forward strand.
TTTTCCAGACATTTTCCGGGGATTTTCCGAGCATTTCCCGGGGATTTTCCAGACATTTACAGGCTATGTCAGGGAAATGTCCGGAAAATGCCTGGAAAATTCCCGGAAAATATCCAGAAAATGCGTGAAAATGTCCGGAAAAATGTGGAAAATGTCACTTCAAATTTGCGAAGTAATTAAAGCAGAAAACCAAAAAAAGAAAAAAATCATATTAAATTTCTTTCATATTAAATGTAGGTATATGGGATATTCATATTTCATACTTAATGAATGGGAGGGTTTAAAGATAATTTTTTTGATATTTCTCGATTTATTTTTAAAAATTTATTACCGCCATTTTACTCATTAGGTTAAGTACTTTCGATATCAGTTTAAAGTTTTTTGTTATCTGTAATACTTACGGAAAAATCGCCTGTGCACACTTAACGATTACACCCTGTATAGGTATAAGTGGGAATGAAAGAAACGAATGTTGTCAAATATTGTGATAGTACCTACCTAAGTGATATATCAAATGAATGTGCATAACGGGTGAATTACAATTAGTAATGTTTTATCGAAATCGGTTCATCCGTTTTTTACATATAGGGCACTTTAGGGGTGACAGTGGTTAGATAAATAAACCAAATGGAGCATCAAACGATAGGATATGACGTGTACATATAGGTACAATTAGATAATATTATTTACATCAAAATCGGTTCTGCCATTTACTAGGGATGGAAAGGGAAGGGTTGAAAGTCTGTGAAAGAAGAGGGGGACATGGGAGCGAGAGGATAGCCACACCCTGGAAATTTTGAACTCTTCTCAAAGCCACATAGGCCTGGCCCTTGGCAATTTTTTTTCTTAAATATACCACTTCTTTTGCCACTGTGGTCCATTACAATTTATGCACGGTTACGGCCCAACTTAAAAGATGTCAGATGTAGGAATGTATTATGGAGGTAGAGGTAGGTCTCGCTCACTTGAAAATATTAAATGAAAATAAGAAACCGAAGTTTAAAAATTAAAAAAAAAACCCAACGCAACGAAGGAAAAGGAATATATATATAATTTTACAAACTTCCCGACGATCTTTAAAATTAAGTACCATTATAAAAAAAATATATATATAAGATATATTATTATGATAATGATGGTATGGTATGGTATCCTTAACTTTTACCAAAATTGTAGATTATAAAATTATCTTTAAAAAACTTCACATACATTTTTTTCTAGGAGCCACTGTTTCTACGAAAAATCTATTTTTTCATTCATCGTTGATCTCAAAAATAAAAATTCCAATCACCAGAACGACAGGAAATTTTAATAATTGATTTTTAATTGTGTTTTGCACAATTTTATTAAATTGCGACTGCATGAAAATTTTGTTCGTGGTCGTCGTCGTCGTTGGTAGGGTGAACAAATCCTTAGCAAAACATCATACGCTTATGTCAATTAGTATCGATAGCGGATTCTATTCCTTTACGTTTTGACGTTTGCCTCGGCACTCAGTTGCTGCACAATATATTGTCAAAAACATCCATACAAGGAAGGAAGGTAAATAAATTTGCTCCTCTCCCTCCTGGTGCCTAAAAAATAATATGCCATAATTTAAAATAAATTTTACGTAGAAAATTAATTAGGCACTTATTTTTTTATTGTTTAGCTCAGTTTAGTAATAAATTTTACTAACTGTTCTTTTAATTATTTATGGTAGTACGTGTTTATTCAATAAAAGTTAAGTAGTAACTACTATGCAGTCACTATTCCACGCGGACGAAGTCGCGGGCACAGCTAGTATCTAATATATATGAAGTTTAAGCGCGAGTCATCACGAGTCGACTGGCTATTATTAGATGTATTATAATAATTACAATACAATTAAAATACAATAAACATATAAAACAATTGCTGTATTATTAATTATTACTTAAAAATGAACGGATTACCACTATCTTCCAATCTTATGTATTTAGGTAGGAATAGTTAGCATCACAATGTTCATGTGACAGCTGCGTCCATCAACCCCCGTAAAGAACACGTCACCAATCACGGCTCATATGACCGTCATGTGCTAAAATGGTGCACTGCGGTACATTCCTGTAATCATAGTGGTTACATAGCTGTGCGTTTCATTTTCACATATCCACATTAATTTATGGTAGTCAATTTAAATCGCTCCTAGCAATTGACCGATGTAATTTTATTATTAAAACGGCTTTGTTTGTTATGTTATATTAAATGTTTGTATTGGAAACTGATTGGTTAGTTTGATGGAAAATAATGAAATCGTAGTTATATTAAATGTGGGAAAATTATCAAGAGAAAATACTATAATTAATTATCGTAATACCCGCTAAAAGTAGGTGAATTATAACAAAATAAAACATGTATTTCTTCTTGTACACTATAGTGTTTAAGCGTAAATGACTAAAAAGTAATAAAGTATAACTAGGTACGTACCTACCTAATAAAAAACAAACTTGATGTTAAAACCATTAGATACACAAAATTAATTCACAATTAATGTAAAATTATTCGTAGCAATCAAACCGTGCCTACGGAAATCTAAAAACAAAAGTTGGTAAAGCAAATAAAGCGTGTTTTCGTCTCTCACAATCTGATTACGGGCCATTTTATTTTATCAAATAAATCCACAAAATGTACGTACCAATTCGCACCTCGGAATGCTTTGACGAATTACATTTGTTCCAACTTGAAATGAGTTCGAGTTATCTCACCTTTATGAGATGCAATTTAATTTTATACTCCCAGATTTGGTAGGATTATAATGCGTTGCGTTTTAGATTCATTGTCTTACTTGGTATCTATAATTTATAACGCAGAAATTGTAGAATATCGTAATCATAATAGCGCATAATGTAAAAAAAAAATATAATGGAGATAATAATTGTAATGTTTTCTCTTAAATATTTATCAATCTTCAATCTCTTTATAATGAACCAATCATTCATTCCCTGCTGTTACGTTTGTAATGAAAATAATCGATATGTTCATAACTACTACTATCGTATTATCATCGCAACAACAAAATTATTAAGTAACTATATCTAATCAGCACCAAAATCTCTGCTTAAGTGTTAAATCCTTGGATTTCACCCTTAAATCATAACTCAGAGCTTTATCCAGCAAAATATATTCTAAAAGCATCTAACCGCATATTTGTTTTACATGAGAGAGAGTGGATCAAGTCGTATAATACGCCTGCCCTCCTCAGATAGGTTTTAGTACAAATATAAAACACGTTTTAGCATTCCCATAAACTTTTACGATGATCCGAAACACACATTTTTATATCATTCCCTTACTTGTATAAAAATCATATTCCATTTTTACTCAATCTATATGAAGTAGGCATCATACTCAATCTATATAATGTTGCCGCAAAATAATAAAAATTATAATAACATTCCTCTTATAACTTCGTATAAAAGTCTAAGCTTTAAAAAAGGGTAAAACATAAAAGAAGATACTTATTGTTAAAATAATTGTATCACAAAAGTTATTATTAACAGTAAATCCAATAAAATTAGCATATAACAGAAAAAAACTACTGATCTTTTTGTATCGTTAAAGTATACATACATAACATTTGATATAAAGTCTAAACACTACTGCACTACAAATATGTTACTACAAATCAAAGACTAAGTACCCACAGTATACAATATAAAGACAGAATACACACATATTCTCATATCCACTAATCCCTGTGGGCTAGCAGTGAAGATTAAGGTTTAAACCCTTAATGATGATGCAATAGCTTGGACCCCGTACAGCAATAACTTCTTTAGGGATAAGGGGACACAGGAGCCTTGGAACGTTTTATGGTAAACCCACCTACGCAGCTTACCTAGTAGTTTCTTATTACAGAAAAGCCATCTAATTCAATTTAGGAACTATTCGTGAATTCGGTGGGGTATGCCCACACATATGCCCACATCATACGCACATCATGAGCAGCTTGATTTTTTAAATAAATTGTACACTAAAATTGTTGTTTTCACTACTACTACAGCTATTAATGGCATATTCTTCATTAATTTTATTTTATTTACTAGAAGCACATAACATTCATTAACAAATCCATACTTAATATTATAAATGCGGAAGTAACTCTGTCTGTCTGTCTGTTACTCAATCACGCCTAAACTACTGAACCAATTTGCATGAAAATTGGTATGGAGATATTTTGATACCCGAGAAAGAACATAGGCTACTTTTTACCCCGAGAAAATGACGCAATCCCGAAAATCCCACGGGAATGGGAACTATGCGGGTTTTTCTTTGACTGCGCGGGTGAAGCCGCGGGCGGAAACCTAGTGCGAAATAAATCAGTGCAGTCAGTAGTTTATTCGTGATATTTTAAAAGAAATGAGACAACACATTAGTACGGATTCAATACAATATGTTTTTAATCTTAATGGAATATAACACTTATCTCTCAACGTTACGAGCAAAGAAAACACTGCAGTTCATAGATTTTCACATAATAATCATTGTTTGAAGTATTAGTAGTTCCCGCGTGCGTCTCAATTCCCGCCCAATACTGCTCCACTAAACATGAAGAATACCAATTCCACTCCAAGAATTAGAGCGATTTGTTACATTGGAACATTGAAACTCTTTACGCAGCCTTTGTAATATACGGCTGACTTAAAATTCCGTCTGCTTCCACCCATTACCGTCACCCACGTAACTGACGCAGATAAAACGAACGTGACATATAAAAACGAATAAATATAAGAAAAATGAATTGTCTATATAAGTGGGAAGTAATGGATCGACTTTGAAAGTCAATTTGTAACGCACAGGAGTTTTAACAATGCGAAGTTGGCAGCGACAAAATATTTCAATTATGCTGGATATTTTATGTTTGAAGTTACGCGTAATGTTTACCTTTGTAACAATATTTTAAGTCGCCTAATGAGGGCTGATTTTAATGCTCATTTTTCGTATTAGAATTTTGTGTAAAAAGCTTCTTATTTCGTGACGTATTTTCAAAATAGCTTTTGATTGCTAAGTGGTTATTAGTCGCTTAGTATTTGATACCTTGAAATTATTATTTAGGAGACCCATTTTTGGGTTGTGAGTAAGATTGATTGCTTATTTTTTTTTCATTGCAGCGTAGTTTGACCTCTCTTTATTTTGAAAATATCTTTAATGAATGTAAAAGAATTCGTACAATAGAGTGCAAAAGCACACAATAAAAAGCAAAACAAAACTACATTCAATTAAGAAACATAATGCAAAATTGTTTCCACTTCACTGTTTGCGTTAATACTAAGAACAACAGTTCCAACCAAAGGAGTAGCCTTAATTAATTTATTACAATGTTCATCAACGTGCTATTTATTTTCACAAGTAATTGAAATAATATTCAGCAATAAACAAGAAATGAGCTCGCAACTTAGTCTATTGAAACATTTCGCGCGTTAATTTCTATCTAGTTTAATTAAAAATAATTTCTCCTTGCCAGTGGACACCGTCGACACGAATAAAATTTATAAACAAGGATTTAGGCGGCCTAGACTTGATAAGGGTTTTTTAGAATTTGGCAAAGCGAAACGTTTTTCTTTTTTAGTAAGTACTTGTTCCATATAACTATTTATTTATTTTGTAGCAGTTTACTTGTTAAAAAAAATGATCAATAGCGATTTTTAGCTCATAAACTATCAAAAAAATATTCGTTAAGTAATGTAAATCACTAATGTCCACTCAAATAAAAGGATCGATTAACGATTTGTACTTACAAAGAAGAATGAACATAAAACATTAAAAAGAACCCACCGAAATTGCCAAAAAATATTTTAATTCTTGTTTCCTTCTGACATAATATGTCAGAATGAATTTTTTATTTTTTAATTTAGAACTATATTATAGTTCTAAATTTAGGTCATGTCTGTTCCAAACATGTACATCTGTGGGTCGCGTAATTAATGTGCCGTGATTACAAAGTATCCATTTGAGTGTAACTAGTGGTTTTAATTTAGCAGATGTCTTGTAATTCATTGAGTTAAAGCGCATCACACACGGTGAAGATAATGTAAAATATATATTATCTTAGAGCGTATTTCCGATTATCGCTCGCCATACAAATCCTATGAGCCATAACACATGACGAAGATAATATATATTCTACCTTCAATATCTTAAGATACCAAGCGATAAGCCATCTATAGGCCGGGAGATACTGACACAAAATTTCGGGTCATTTGTAACAGGATGGCGGTTCTACAGGGGTCTTAGTACGCAATGACAAAAAGAATTAAGTCTTACAATCGTCCGCCCCATGTTTGCAAGCTGCGATATTTTTTTCTAGGCAGAATTGTATACAAACAAACAGAATATAATGATCCCATACTGTAAAAAAATTATTTTACGTATTGTACAGTCGTATTTTTGAGGCGTGACGAATAAATTAGTTTTTCAAGTATGGCAGCACTTTTTCTTTTTTTACCGCCTACATCTTTTTAATGGGCTATCGGTAAATTCTAAAATTTTTGTGTTACAAATCGTTTGACTTTCGCTATTTATCCGACGAGTTCGACTAACGCCCACGCGACTAGTCCGCCGGTATCAGCGTTCTGACCATCATTTTTCTTTTTGTCATTGCGTACTAAGACCCCTGTGGAACCGCCATCCTGTTACAAATGACCCGAAATTTTGTGTCAGTATCTCCTGGCCTATAAGATGTTATATTAATATACCAAATACATACATTATTTATGACATTTTAGTAATGGTTCGGTCACACTACCAACGACTACGACGACAACGACCAAAATTCCCATCCAGACAAAATTCGTTCAAAATAAAATATTAAAATTTCCCGTCATATTGGTACTCGGAAGAAAAAAAATTCGAGGTCAATTAATAAAAAAATAGGTTTTTTGCGATTTTCGCCGAGACGGTAAGCTAATCATATTTTATGGATTACCTGGGACCAAAATTGTAGACCATAAAATTATCTATAAAAAACTTCTAATACATTTTTTTCTAGGAGCCACCGTTTCTACGAAAAATCTGTGTTTTCATTTATTATTCGCAAAAAAAAATTCCAATCATCAGAACGACAGGAAATTTTAATATTTTATTTTTAAGTGTGTTTTTCACAATTTTGTTAAATTGCGACTGGATGAAAATTTTGTTTGTGGTCGTCTTCGTCGTTGGTAGGGTGAACAAATCCTTAGCGAAATATCGACAATTGACAATTAAATAAATGACAATTAGTATCGCTAGCGTATCTTAATCGTGTGTGATACCTTAAGACACTGTAATATTTTATATTAGAGAATCTTAACATAAAATATTACAGTATCTTCACCGTGTGTGATGCGCTTAATGGTGTCATTTGTGCGCAATGAGTAATTTCTGGTATAAATTAACCAAAAATTCTAAGACAGTGAAATTATAATGTTTTCTAAATATACATATATAATGTGAAATTATAATGAGTGGACCAGAGTTAATATTACATTCATACACTTACCTATTTGAATTTCAACATTGATTATACTCTATTCTATCTTTTCCTCTTCCATTTGCAGGAAAAGAAAGAATAGAAGTCTAATATTACACACGGGTCATAAACAAGACAAGAATATGCTACAACAAATATTCAAGCGTAAAACTGCATTTACCCTTAAAGAAAATTCTGGAAAGTCAAGAAATTTTCCTCAACACATACAAAGCGGGCACTCGAGCTGCCATACGATGTGATTCCGCAGTTTAATGGCACTCAATACCCAAGATAATGGTTACTGCGAATAGCTATTCGCTGAACACTGAAATAAAATATAAATTTGCTGAATAGCAGTCTCCAGTCTCAGCGTACGCAAAGCTGGATTTAGTATCATCAAAACAAACAGCCATAAAATTGAATATTGAAATTTTAAATTGATGGAGACTTGCTTTCGTAATATTATGAATACCAAGAGAGCTATATGCACTTTTGATAATTGTTTTCGTAATCTATTGCAGAAGAATAGTTCAGTATTCTGTTGTCAAAATAAATAGGAATGTACTGAACCATGATATAATATCTACGGAAAAATAATGTTACTGAATAAAATTTTATAAAACGCACATTAATAAAATCCTTTTATTTTAACTAGTCATTTATTCATACCCTGAGATATTACTTTAATGATTATCTCTGTACAATCTTGATTATCTATATCGTTGTAAAGTAATTCTTTCAGTCTTCCTTTCCGCTTGTTAGTTTCACAAAGGGATTCTTATGCAACTTATTAAATAGTCAATATTATAACAGCGTTTAATGCAATATAAATAAGCTGCAATTATTGAAGATTTTTAGTTTAAATTTTAATTTATACGTCTACTTTTTAATTTTATGATAGGTATTGTAATTTGCAAATTGATAAAATGATAATTATTTAAAAGTAAATCAAAGATACTTTTATTTTTTTACTTTACCACAGGTTTTCCCAACAAACACTTTATTAGATAAGCTGTCTAAATAACAAATACACAATTACTTTGAAACAAACCAGCTATTCCTTCAAAGCTAAGTTTCTTAGTTTCAAACTAATTAATTTAATTGTATCGAAGTTGTAAAATATTTTGTTCAATTTTAATTTCACAATAGAAGAAGTGTTACGGTTTAAAACACACTTTTATTAGCTTCACATGTATGTTTGTATTTAAAACCGACTTTAGTTCCGATTTTAATTATTAACACACTTTAAACGGTCAGATTTAATTCAAACCGTACACTTATCAAGGATCGGTGACAATACAATAATATTATCGTGAGTTTTATAATGAATCGTGTTTTTAGTTTTTCTAAAATAAATTTATTAAGCACACTTTTCAGCTTTAGTTCACCTTATCTTGGCACAGAATAAAGTAGCAATGAATGCGTATGTATGAGGTGGTTGCGGCACGCTCGAAGTCATAATGGAGTGTTGCGGCTTTATTTTAAAACTGGCATACTGGGAAACAACAAATTGACTTTTTGATTTGATTTGAATTAACAAAAAAAAAATCCTTGTAAATATTTTTTCTCATTTTATTTAGCCTAAATGTTTCGAACACTTGAACGTTGCAAGAGGCAGAATGCTTGGCATCTTGATGGTGACATAATAATTGTTAGCTGTGGTCTACCTTATATTTCTGCGCAATTGGTATGTTGAGTATTTTTATATAATATATTGGCAGAATAAGTTTAAAAAAAAAAAACATTAAGATATCAAACATCAAACAATAAAATACCATTTGTGTTACGTGTGCTTATAAAAATATTGGTAAATTAACTCTTGTTTGTGCCTAAATAAATGCAAAATAACTATTCATTTCTCTGTAAATTTCTTATTTGTAATATCACCTTTAATAACATTAAACTAGTTTCACTATTATTAGCCAATTTAAATTTGGACCAGTTTCCTAAATTACCGCAACAAGATCCCCGGAACAATAGGTGTCGCTGTAGTTCTAAATGCATGGCATTATCTGTGGAATAATTCTACTCCTGGCCTGCACTACGAGTCCGACGTAATTAATTATTATATTCTATGTAGGCAGTTTGGTTTTACAGCGACGGTAAATTACTCCTCATGTACGTATATTTTAAGACTCATGCTTTATTTATTTTAGCGTTATCTGGTTAGTTGTTTAAGGGATTAAAACAAATCGATTACTTCAACAAATCGAAATTCAAGCGTAGGTAATTACAATAGGTATTATTTTTCTTTGTCTTCTTTCTTCTAAGAATAATTCACTTTTGCCCGCAAATTTGTGAAGGATATTTTAAAGAATCGCACTCGAATATCTACAAAAACATGTGTGAATATTTTTCCACCCTCAAGTAAATTGTTCTCAATTTATTATATGAAGCGCTCATTTTTGCACTCAATGGATGGTAAACGCTTTGCGGGTTAAGCATCGTTACGTACGGTCAGTGTATTGATGGGTCACTTCATATGATTTCACGTGTATGTATTTCAAAGGCATGTTGAAGTATATTCCACCTGTTGTTCAACATCTCTTATATGGCAGCTAGACCTACTCAATTCTTTAACTGCTGTTGACTATATCGAACGATAAAAGACGAATTAAACATGTATAAAAAGTAGTAGGTAGATATAATTAGTACTTAGTAATCCAAGAAAACACCAACAGCATATAGACTATATTTATAGTCTTAATTGCATACAAAAACAGAAAATACAACAAAATAAAAATTTCGCTTATGAGCCGGACATTTGATACAAACATTACTGATTACACATTAAAGGGCGGCTTTATTGCTTCAAGCAATTTCTTCCAACTAACATACAAAAACTATACATATTAGACCAACAGTGAAAACAATCTAATTGTTTATTGAACTACAACTACTTTCAAATTCTATTCTACACATTGATTGAATCACATGAAAGACAAATCCCTGTTTGTCTTGCTGACGAGTTGTTTGCGTAGTGAACGAGCTTTATAGAATAAGGAATGAATGTTATAAATACATTTGCTAACCACTATACAAAGAGATTGTACATTTATTTATTTATTATAAGGATAATTTAAAATGTATTCCTATTGAAAACAATGCATAATATTTTGAAATCATGTTATTTTTAGCTTGTGTCCTTTTTAGCTTGTTTAACATACGCCTACGTTTATTTTTGTTACCAATAGTTTTTATTTGATCATTGAATAAATTCTGAAACGTTATTTAAATACGTAGAAGGTAACACAATATTATGTACTTAAACCTTCCTCTTGAACCTCTCTATCTATTTAAAACACATCAAAATCTGTTGCGTAATTTTAAAGATACACACAGACAGCGGAAAGCGACTTTGTTTTATACTATGTAGTGATGGTATAATATGTGAGCTTCTTCACAATTGACAACATTTCATTTTTTATAAGGCCATGAAAGAAAAAAACCGTTTCTTTATTTTGCTCTTGCGATTACAAAAAAAAAATATTTCATTTTTTAATCGCATATTTTAAGAGAAATTAAATAAAAACGATATATGTGATGATGACGTCATACATACGGAGGAATAAAAATGCGCCTTAGCCTAATTTAAAAAAAGTTAAAAAAACTATCACATTTACAGGGTATGGCATGTGTCAAATTTCATATTAATGTCATTTTTGTGAATTATTCATGTCAACAAACTTTTAAATCGTGTTATTGTGTTTTGGTTTTCTAATTTAATCTCATTATCGTGATGTTTGTTTGATTGGAGTTGGACCAATTCATTTATATTATACAAATAGTGCCTATAGTGTTCATAATTTTCTTGAAATAAAAGACTTTGTTTACTTACTAAAAGTTGTATTTATTTAACACTTTCCAACGTTTTTGGGATAGTATATTTGTTTCCCAGAAATTTTCAGCACCCCTTAACAAATCCTGCATAAAGTCATCATCACCAGTACTTGTGAATAAGTTTCTTTTGTTTAAAATTTGGATCAGCAAATAACAAAATATAACAATATTTACAAAGCTTGACGAATCAAAGTGACAAATGTGCCAAAATGTCAACTGTCAAGATTTTTTTTTTAAATTTAAACTAGGTATGTGGCTAAGGAAAAATGTATTCCTCCGTATGTATGACGTCATTTGGCGCATACGACATTTTAGAATGAGATGATTTTAAAACTCAAAAAGATGAATGAAAACTTCGATATTTAGAAAAAGCAAAAAATACGTGTATCATAATTTTTGATCTAGTTTTCATTAAAATAAAAAAATAAGTAGCTTAAAATTTTGAAATGTTGTCAATTGTAGAAGTGAACATATTCACAAAGAAATTATCCTTACAAGATAAACAATAGTTTTACTCGCTTTTCATACTGATAATACACTATTATTCTAAGTTCATGTCGAGATAAAGCCGGGTCGTTGGATGGATGGACCAGTAACCCGGGACTTCGACGAGACGGATTATCGGATCAAACCAAGATTAATTACTGTGGACTCTAATGCAGATGGATACTTTAGTTTTTCGATAAGAAATATTAAGTGTCGGAACGGATATATTGGCTGGTTAATCGGGATAAGAGGTCGGTTAGTTTCTTTTGGATGTTCGGTGGATGTGTTGTTTCGATTTATTTTTTGTTTACGAGTAGGATTTTGTTTAGGTTTAGTGTGGTTAATAGGCACTTACTTGTATAGTTAGATTTACACGTGAGTTGTTATAGTAAATTAAGCTATTCACATGATTTATTGAAAATTATCAATAAGAATGTTTAAATTTTATTACAATTATTCCATGTACGGATTAGCATTTTTGTCTTTGATTAGACCAAATTTATCATAGGTATTTCAAGGCCGATAGACAGACAGAAAGAAACGAACATTTATTTATCAAGGACAGCACAACACACACACTTAGACAAAGAACCGTAAAAGTTAAGTAAGAAAACATTACAACAAGAAATAGTAACAATAACAGAGAAAAGCACTTAAATTAATAACATGAATGTACAAAAAATAAAGACGAAATGTAATCGTTAAACTAACCACGATTTTTAATGTAGAGCCATCTAAAAGTTTTCCAATAATCATTGACAAGTTTGATACATTTCACTAGTTACATCCATTATTTTGATATCAAATTTTGGGCTTATAAGAACAAAATATCCATGGCTATATGCCAATCATTTGTTATAACAAAAAAACATTTATTCAAGATCGTTTAAGCGTGAAATAGGGTCACATCACGTCACCACAATGACGATATTGAGACAACAAGGGTCTGGAATGGCTGAAATGGTAATTAAATTCTGGAAACTTTTATTTGCCCCTGATTTGCACATTGGATTGTTCATACAGATTTTACATAGGTACGTGGGCTCTAATTGGATGTATACAGATTGATATTATGTTCAAGATGATAATTTTTACAAGCATATTTATGAAGACAAATATTGTTTTTTCAAAGTTGCTTATTATATACGTCTAAATTAATATTATAAAACGGTTTAGTTTGTATGTTTATTCATATGTATCATAATTATTGTACATACTAGCTTTCCACCCGCAGCTTCGCCCGCGCAGTCAAAGAAAAACCCGCATAGTTCCCGTTCCCGTGGGATTTCCGGGATAAAACCTATCCTATTTCCCGTGATAAAAAGTAGCCTATGTCCTTTTTCGGATATCAAAATATCTCTATACCAAATTTCATGCAAATTGGTTCAGTAGTTAAGGCGTGATTGAGTAACAGACAGACAGACAGAGTTACTTTCGCATTTATAATATTAAGTATGGATTCATCATAATTGTTGTACATAGTATCATATCATTATTTTACGTAGCAATATTAGCAAATATTTGAATAAAACACATTTATGTATTAAGAATCTAATCTTATTCACGGTTATATGTCACTTATGTATACTTAGATTTTTAGGTGTATTGGGTAACTCAGGCGTTATAGTAATTCAGAAATCACGATAGAAAGTGAGTTACGTCCATTTTGCTCATCTAAAAACCAATTTCAGAACCCATCACGCACATAAACACTTTAAGAAACCCCGAAGTAATATATTGCGTCAGTTTATATATAAGATAATTGTATTGGGTTTGCGTTTAAGAGTGTAGATTTTCAGCTGTATGTACAAAAAAATACTTTACTAAAAGTGTTATAATGTTCTTTATAAATACATTGTCCTGCGAAACACATACACTTAGTTGTAATGTAACATAATCCATACTAATATTATAAATGCGAAAGTAACTCTTCTGTCTGTCTGTTAATCAATCAGGCCTAAACTACTGAACCAATTTTCATTAAATTTGGTATGGAGATATTTTGATACCCGAGAAAGGACATAGGCTACTTTTTCTCCCGGGAAAATGACGCAATCCCGGAAATCCCACAGGAACGGGAACTATGCGGGCTTTTCCTTGACTGCGCGGGCGACGCCGCGCGCCGGCGGAAACCTAGTCTTATATAAACGCTCTTCAAAGACATCAATTTCCAAAATGAATTTCTAATAAATCTCAAATACTAATTGATTGACTGTATGACTAGTGATTTATGTATAAAACTAATTTTAAGTGACAATACTCCTGACTCGTATTTTTTTTTGTAACTAATCATTTTCATTCATTTTGTGAATTATTGTATGCTATGTAGCTATAGTAAAAAACATGAATGTTCTTTAATTTTGATCTTAATATCTTTGTATGTACCATGTTTTTATGCAATAAATGATTTATTTATTTTTATTTATTTATTATTATAATAAAACGTACTTAAAATAACTTAAGAATAAGCAAAGTTCGTTTTCTGCACTTAACTATTATGAAGGGAATATCGTACCCAAAACGTACGTCTTTACGTAGACTAGGATTATATGGTTCTATTATAATATTTGTGTAAGACACTCGCGTACATCAACGTCTTACCCCCCATTACACCACTAATCGCATAAGATTCTGCGCTGATGCCTCTAATTAATAGCTTACGTGTTCCTTACTCTGAGACGGTGTAATAAAGTTCAAATGTAAGTAACGTATGTAAGGATTTTGATAGGGAATTCTTTAACCCCATTTGTGGGTGTTTTTTCTTAGATCGACAGATAAGAGTATTTGTGTATGTATATTTGGGTGATAAATAACACCTTATTTTTCCGCGAAATTGGGATAATACAATACAATATCCTTTATTTGACATACGCATAGAGAAGAAAATAAAAAGAAAAGATAGAATAATATTCTTAAACAATTTTACCTATGGTTAAGAGTCTATTTGGAAGTACCTACCTTATCAAGTTTAATTACTTGCGATATTTTTTTTATCTATTATTTTTCATCCTCTTATTATTATTGGAATGTGTACATACCTTTTCAAGCAATTAATATTATGAAGAGCACAATCATTAGTATATTCTGTTTAAAATTAATAACAAAATAAATCTCCGTATTCTATAAAAGAGCCATCTAGAGGAAAACCGGAGAACCAATTCATTATCACATTTTCCCTGTTTCCTTTCGAAAGAGTTTCCATAAGAACACATCGAGTAAATTTAAATGTGGTTACCTTACTTTGATGTAGATGTCTCTTATTTTTTAAATATATCTTCATTGGGAGTAACATAGTAACATATTTTCAAGTGCTAAATACTTAAATGATGCAAATATCTAAATTGTAAAGCAAATGAATACCTGCTTATGATTAAAAGCGTTTAAAATCAATATTTTAGTAGTAAACGGGTGTTGAAATTTCATTCCATTATTATACAGTATTAATATTATTTACAACTTAGCCCAAATTTTGGGTTGATTCGAAATATAAACAAAGTTATAGAGCTTTTGAGAATTAGGAATAATGTAGCTTTCTGTTGGTGAAATAATTTTTTGAATTAGAATGGTAGTTTTTAGTAAATTCATTACAAACATGTTCTAAACCACCAAGCCTATCATCCGAAGATACTTACACTTAGAATATTCAAGATAGTAAAATCTACAAGTTAATATCGCCTCTATACCATTACATAATCTTTGGTATATTTTATGGTCGCCTCTGCGTATAACATACTCATCGGTAACATTCAGGGAAACGTTTTGCTGACTTCGCATTGACCTCGATATTGGATCGCCGCTGTGGATTCCACCTTACTTAGCCTCCAACCTCGAGCAAGTCCATTTGTATTTAACGTAATTTTAATGTTTGATTTTAATTTGTAATTTTTTTTCAATAAACTAATTTTGAAAATTGTTTTTTTTTGGGACTCTCGGGCACGATAAATATAATTGGCGCAGTCGGTAGGATTTTCCGGGTCCCCCAGGATAGAAAATTAGGGAAAATTCTGGAGGAGATAGGCGTTTCCAGCCGAACCGGAAATTGGAAGAACAACGTGGCCGAGCATCCAAACTTCGATACCTCCCAAGAAATGCCGAGATCTATGTGAGTACACTTTATTTCAGTGATTGCTCCTTCATTTCCTGTGTTAGTTTTAGATTTTTTTTATTTCAACACGTGTTATAAAATTTTCAATCCTGAAAATTAACGAACAGTGTAGAAATATTTTATAGGCATATAGGAATTTAAATTAATAAGAATTAAAATTTTCTTTTGATTTAATAATTTAGTAAAATTAAAAAAAAATTAATTGAAGGAAATTATAATCATTTTTCTATGATAATAATTATTAAATTTAGATTTGTGTTAATATTTTAATTAAATAAGTAGTAGGGAAGAATTAATTGATAGATTAAGACAACTTGACGATTCAGAAATTAGCGAAATTAACAGGGATATTTTAGTTGATAATTTAAGACAATTTGAAGAATCTAAAATGGCTACCCTAGATAATATCTGTAAAGCCCTCCGTTTAGTTCCTGAATTTGATGGGAATTCTCATGTTTTAGTAAGATTTATTAATATTTGTGATCAGTTAGTTGCAAAGTATGGTCAGGCCGGTGATCAATTAATTAATTCGGGTCTTTTAAATGGAATTTTGAACAAAGTAGTTGGTGCTGCCGCGCGACAAATTAATGCCAACGGTATCCCCAACGATTGGACTAGCATTCGTAATTCTTTAATAAATAATTTTGCAGACCAAAGAGACGAAACTGCACTATACAATGATCTAGCTTTATTAACACAAGGGTCTAACACGCCGCTAGAATTTTATGAATGTTGCCAGAACTTATTCAGTACAGTTATGACTTATGTTTCACTGCATGAATCTCTTGTTTCCACTATCGATGCTAAACGAGAACTTTATAAAAAAATAACCCTTCAAGCATTTTTACGTGGATTAAAGGATCCTTTAGGTTCTCGTATTAGATGTAAGCGTCCCGAAACGATAGAAAAAGCTCTAGAGTTAGTACACGAAGAAATTAATACCATGTATATTCAGAATAGGAATTCACACGTACCAGATAAAAAACCTAGTGACAATAATCAGCCTTTTAAAATGCCTATTCATAGTTTTCAGCCCTTCAGGCCTAATAATTTTAATATGCCAGGTCCGTCTAGACCACAATTTATGCATAAGCCACCATTTTCACCCCAACATCAATTTAAAATGCCTTTTAATCAACCTCGAATGCCCACGCGCACCCAACAAATTTTCAGTGCACCACTTCCAAATAATAATCAAGGTTTTCAAGTACAAACTAGACCGAAACCATCATCTCAAGGCCCTAAGCCTATGAGTGGAGTTTCTCATTTTGTGACTAGGGAAAGACCGATGCAACCAGGTCCTAGTGGATGGAATTGGTCCAAGCAGGGCAATCCACCACCCTCTAATTATTTTAAACCCCGAGATGTTAATGTGAATGAATGTGCAAGCTTAGAATACGATACACCTGATTATTAAAATTATGATGATTACTATAATTACTATGATGATTATTACAATTATGAAGGTTATTATAATGACTATCCCGTAATGAACCAATATGAATATAGTGAAAGCCCTATAGTTGAGGAGTTAGTAGAACAGCCCCAGTCAGAACCAAAACCATCAACAAATGAAAATTTTCAGAAAGTTCAGAGTATAAAAAAGTTAAAATAGAATTAAATCTCCAAACTCAACGCCAATTGACAACATTTCAAAATTTTAAGCTACTTATTTTTTTATTTTAATGAAAACTAGATCAAAAATTACGATACACGTATTTTTTGCTTTTTCTAAATATGGAAGTTTTCATTCATCTTTTTGAGTTTTAAAATCATCTCATTCTAAAATGTCGTAAGCGCCAAATGACGTCATACATACGGAGGAATACATTTTTTCCTTTGCCACATACCTAGTTTAAATTAAAAAAAAATCTTGACAGTTGACATTTTGGCACATTTGTCACTTTGATTCGTCAAGCTTTGTAAATATTGTTATTTGTTATTTGTTGATCCAAATTTTAAACAAAAGAAACTTATTCACAAGTACTGATGATGATGCCTTTATGCAGGATTTGTTAAGGGGTGCTGAAAATTTCTGGGAAACAAATATACTATCCCAAAAACGTTGAAAAGTGTTAAATAAATACAACTTTTAGTAAGTAAACAAAGTCTTTTATTTCAAGAAAATTATGAACACTATAGGCACTATTTGTATAATATAAATGAATTGGTCCAACTCCAATCAAACAAACATCACGCTAATGAGATTAAATTAGAAAACCAAAACACAATAACACGATTTAAAAGTTTGTTTACATGAATAATTCACAAAAATGACATTAATATGAAATTTGACACATGCCATACCCTGTAAATGTCAGTGATAGTTTTTTTTTTTTAACTTTTTTTAAATTAGGCTAAGGCGCATTTTTATTCCTCCGTATGTATGACGTCATCATCACATTTATCGTTTTTATTTAATTTCTCTTAAAATATGCGATAAAAAAATGAAATAATTTTTTTTCTGTAATCGCAAGAGCAAAATAAAGAAACGGTTTTTTTCTTTCATGGCCTTATAAAAAATGAAATGTTGTCAATTGCCATTTATTCGCATTTCCCTCGGAAATGGATTCTATTTGAAAATTTTTATAGATACTGGAGCAAATCAATCCTTTATTAGTCCACAGGCCGTAGAACAATATTTTCCAGACATACCACTAAATTTTGATCCGTTCGAAGTCACTAACGTCCAGGCAACTAGTAGAAACAATTATTCAATTACCTTACCTTGTTTTGAAGAATTCAATGATAACTGTAATATTAAATTATACGTATATAAATTTCATAATTATTTTGAAGGTCTGATAGGGATGGATTTGTTAACTAAATTTGAAGCTAAATTAGATCTTAAAAATTCAACATTAATTACTAAAAATGCCATAAACCCAATTAAGTTATATAATTCCCGAAATTTAAATTTGTATGAAAAAGTTATTCCAAGTGAAACCTCTTTACTTCTTAGATTACCAATAAACGCCGCAGATGGTGAAGTTTTAGTGCA
Organism: Colias behrii; assembly: GCA_029959065.1. Lineage (NCBI taxonomy): Eukaryota > Metazoa > Arthropoda > Insecta > Lepidoptera > Pieridae > Colias > Colias behrii. Next base: position 7,692,170 of record JARWMC010000013.1, read on the forward strand.
AGAACAAATAATTTGCAATTGCATTATAAGTGAATGTTTAACTACAGTTAAAAATAATAGAGCCATAGTTCAGGTAACCAATCATACTAAAAATGACATAATTTTTTCATTAGATCATCCGACAGAAGCAACTATTTTTAATTCCGAATTTTCACAAGAATCTTCAAACCGTGCCAGTGACGTTATTTCACGTTTGCGAACAGACCATTTAAATGAGGAAGAAAAAGCCAATTTAACAGCACTTTGTAGTAAATATGCAGACGTTTTTTTTATATTGAAGGAGAATCTTTGTCTTTTACGAACAAAATTAAACATAAAATCCGTACATATGATGAGGTCCCCGTATATACAATAAGCTACCGTTATCCATATATTTTGCGTGATGAGGTAAAAGACCAAATTTCAAAAATGCTAAGTCAGGGCATAATTAGACCATCGGAATCTGCCTGGAGCTCTCCGATCTGGATTGTCCCAAAAAAAATGGACGCCTCGGGGAAGCAGAAATGGAGATTAGTCATTGATTTTCGCAAGGTTAACGAAAAAACAATCGACGACAAATATCCCATACCTAACATCAATGATATTCTTGACAAATTAGGGAAATGTCAATATTTCACAACCTTAGATCTAGCATCAGGTTTCTATCAGGTGGAAATGTCGGAGGAGGATATACATAAAACCGCTTTCAGTGTAGAAAACGGCAAATATGAATTTCTCAGAATGCCAATGGGCTTAAAAAATAGTCCCTCCACGTTCCAAAGAGTTATGGATAATATTCTTAAAGGACTTCAAAATGTCATTTGCTTGGTTTATCTCGACAATATAATTGTCTTTTCAACTTCATTACAGGAACATATAATAAATTTAGAAAAAGTTTTCCAAAGATTACGTGAATCTAACTTTAAAATTCAGCTTGACAAATCAGAATTTTTAAAAAACGAGACAGCATATCTAGGACATGTAATTACTGAAGAAGGAATAAAACCTAATCCCGACAAAATTTCGGCAATTCAAAAATTCCCTATTCCTAAAACATCTAAAGAAATAAAATCATTCCTGGGTTTAGTAGGCTACTACCGAAAATTCATTCCCGATTTTGCTAAGATCACGAAACCATTAACTCAATGTTTAAAAAAGGGAAAGAAAATTACTTTTGACTCAGATTACGTTAACAGTTTCGAACGATGTAAGACACTTTTAACTAATGATCCTATTTTAATATACCCTGACTTTGACAAGGACTTTTTACTGACAACTGACGCTTCTAATTTTGCAATAGGTGCAGTACTTTCACAAGGACCCATAGGATCTGACAAACCAATAGCGTACGCTTCTCGTACTTTGAATGATAGCGAAGTAAATTATAGCACAATTGAAAAAGAATTGTTAGCCATAGTATGGGCAACTAAGTATTTTCGTCCTTATCTTTTTGGCCGTAAATTTAAAATTTTAACGGACCATAAACCATTACAGTGACCATGACCGCCCATACCTCTAATGAAAACCCAATCCTTGAAATACCTATATCCTTAGAGCCCTTAAATAAATTTCATCGCCTGTTAGTTTTAAATATCGTTAGTGATGTAAAGAAACGTGCAATAGTTACCAAACCGTTCGATACTCACTCCAGGATATCTATGCAATTATCAGAATCAAATTTAGAAACAGATTTAATCAATGCTATTAAAGAATATGTAAACCCCAAAATAAAGACCGGTATACTTATTAACCCTCCGTTAGGTATGTACAAAATAGTCCCAATATTACAGGAAAAATTTAAAAGCTCTTGCATGAAAGTTTTTATAGCTAAAATAGAATTAGAAAACGTCAAGGAATATCTTAGGCAACAAGAAATTATTCGTAATTATCATGAAGGCAAAACCAATCATCGCGGGATAAATGAATGCTACCTTGCACTTTCAGCACGTTACTTCTGGCCTGAAATGAAAGAACATATTACAAAGTATATTAATGATTGCACAATATGTGGTCGAGCTAAGTATGACAGGAACCCTATTAGACCTAAGCTTAATTTAGTACCCCCAGCTACAAAACCTTTTGAGATCGTACATATGGACACCTTTACAGCTAATAATGAAAAATATGTAACCCTTATAGATGTTTTTTCGAAATATGGACAGGCATACTTACTTAGAGATGGCACGGCACTCAGCGTCATACAGGCTTTGTTAATATTTAGTACTCACCACGGTTTACCACTTACCATAATTACTGATCAGGGTACAGAATTTAATAACCAAATGTTTTCAGAATTTTGTAAAATTCATAAAATAATTCATCATCAAACTTTGGCTCATTCCCCTAACGCTAATGGTAATATAGAACGTTTTCATTCGACTTTGCTTGAACATCTCCGTATATTAAAATTAAAACAGCGTGATCAACCTGTAATTAATTTAATGCCTTACGCTTTAATTGCATATAATAGCTCCATACACAGTTTTACTAAATGACCTATGACCTTATATTAGGGCATACTGATCCACGTGACCCTACTGACGTCGATTTAACTATTCATTTACTTTAACAGTATAATATGCAATCTCATAGAGAACAAATGAAACAGGTTTATGACGTTGTAAATGAATCATCATTAGCTAACAGAGAAGCTATCATTGAAAAACGTAATGAAACTAGAGAAAATGAAGTAGATTATGAACCCAACCAGCAGATTTTTGTCAGTAACCCCTCAGCTTCCAGATCTTAACTCGCACCTCGATATACCCAGGACACTGTTTTAGCAAACTTACCTATTCATATTTATACATCCAAAAAGAAAGCTCCTATAGCTAAAAATAGGCTAAAACGAATCCCTAAGACCGCCAAATTGTTGCATGGTGCTGATCATGATGCTTCTCACAACGACACTAGCTCTCGAGATAAAACTTGAAGATCTTGGAGAAAGCCCTGGAATTTTACCCTTTAAGTTAGGTCCCATGCAACTTACCCATCATTATCATACATTTTTACAGTTTATAGAATTAAGGGAAATAGATTCTAACATTAGTTTAGTGCAGTCTCAGCTAAGTGAAATTAGAAATAAGTTAGATAACCTTACTTATGCTGTCTATGAATCGCAAATAGATTATTTAAGTGATAAACTTGATTTTGCTTTGCAACAATTAAAAACTCTAGAACCCTTAAGGTTTAAGAGAGGCTTAAGCAGTAATAATGTAGACAGTTTAGTAAGCGAAATAAGTAGGTTAGAGAATGCGCTAGCATTTTGCAGTGCTTCGCGCACTCATCATTCTATGATAGGTATAGGTGTAATGAAAAATATGTTAAGTAAGCTTAAGACATTTTATAATAAAGAAGAAATATTAGATTTAGAAATTAGAGACTATTACAATATTATTAAGCCAGCATCTTATTTTAATGGAGATCAGTTAGTTTTTGCTTTTAAATTTCCTATAGTTTCACCACTTGAATATAACTTTTATAAATTAGCTATTGTTCCTAATAAAAATAGGCAAGCTATAGTCCCTCCTTCTCCTTTCCTTGCAATCACTGGTAATATGCACGTGTACATAGAGGCAGAATGCCCGAAGTCAGGCATGAGGTACTTATGTGACGACGAGCTCCACCACATGCTGAAACCCCAGCCGGACTGTATCAGCAACATCGTTGAAGGAAATCTCCATGAAGAAAGGTCCTGCGAAATGACTACCGTAAACCTGATGAAACCTGCAATGGAAAAACTTGATGACCGCCACTACGTTGTCGTGTTCCCGTCTCCAACTGAAGCCCGGTTATCCTGCGAAAGAGAAGAAATCATTAATCTCAATGGAAGCTACCTCGCTACAATACCACCTACCTGCAAGCTGCACACAGAAGACTTCACCATCGTCAATACCAACGATCACATCAAAGGACAGCCCATAAAAATTACTAAAATTTCGGCTCATGTAAAAGAGCCTACCTTATCCTTCTCTATTAAAAGTAATTCAATCAGCCTGAAGAAACTTCATGAAATTCAAGACAAGATTCACCATCAAGAACCTATTCAATTAGAACAAATTCCAATGTTCTATAATACAACTATTCCTTTCTATACTATATTATGCAGTGCTATTGCACTTTCTCTTATAATTTTGGGCAGAAGATTAATCCTGAACAGAAGAAAGAAGAATGAAGAAAGAAGCCAATCAAGCAAGAAGCCTCGCCAAGAACAAACTTATGCTGAACCTGGACCAAGCCAAGACTGTGGAAAGCTGCCAATGACATTTTTTCCTGTCGTTCAAAAATAGTCCTTGAATTAAGGGGGGAGGTGTTATATACCACCAAGCCTATCATCCGAAGATACTTACACTTAGAAGATTCAAGATAGTAAAATCTACAAGTTAATATCGCCTCTATACCATTACATAATCTTTGGTATATTTTATGGTCGCCTCTGCGTATAACATTCAGGGAAACGTTTTGCTGACTTCGCATTGACCTCGATATTGGATCGCCGCTGTGGATTCTACCTTACTTAGCCTCCAACCTCGAGCAAGTCCATTTGTATTTAACGTAATTTTAATGTTTGATTTTAATTTGTAATTTTTTTTCAATAAACTAATTTTGAAATTTTTTTTTTTTTTGGGACTCTCGGGCACGATAAATATAATTAACAAATAATCCAATTTTCTCTTTACTAACATAAACACTAAAACTACTTTTTTATCTTTTACTAAACCTTCTTATACTTTTTACTTTTACATTAACAACTTGGTCTCAATTGCGTTGAATTGAAAGCCTTGCATCGCTTCATTCATGGATTTCACCTTCATCCATTGAAGCATCCACCGACCTTCTGTCGGTGATATCATATTGATGATAAGCGCAAGCATGCGCGCTGTGTGTCGCGCATGCGTACAAACCTCAAATATTGTGTACGAGTAGTTTTTTCTCCAAGAACTTGTCAAGCTTCAGTAATATGCTTCTATAACTTCCCCTTTTTGAATTGCACGTAGATAAATAGTGTTCTCATAAAATTGGTTTAACTGTAAACTTTCATACTGCAATTCTTGTGCAAAATGTTTTTATTGATTTAGTGTGTTTCGGAAAAGTGTTATAATTAGCGATCATATTAAATTTCAAGTAAAGTGAATAACTAGTGACTTGGCTTCCATCAACAGGTAGGTTTTTTGTTTACTTATTGTCGTTTGGCTGATATAATATGTACGGTGTACGGTATGTACGGTGCAATGTTGGCATTACTCCAGACGCCGCGTGGGCGTATCATCTCGCAGACGATGCTAAATAATCTCTAGTTCAAAGAACGCATCTTGTTTCGTGCCTGACCCCTGCCCTGGTAGTACAGACACTTTCGATCGATATAATAATATCGTAAATAGCTCAATTATTCTTGTTTCGAATGTCTATCTTTTCTATGATCAAAAGCTGTGCTTATTTATACGACTATTAGCTGGAAATTGTTATATCGATTCGTTACTTTGCTATAATACATGCCTCAAAAGCCTAAATGTAAAATATCTTAACTTTAGGTACACGTAAGTAGTTAAATAAATAATAATAAATATTATAGGAATATTTTGCCAGTTTCTAAACATTATCAATTTGGAATACAGACTATGTAGTTACAGATTAAAATAAAGATAGCATTCTTACAAGTATGTTCCTTAGAAAATTGGATAATTCAATATTCAGATCAGGATCTTATACTTTAGACATAGACGATAGATTAGCAATTAACCATAGCAACGCTAAAATATTATCTATCTTACAATATTGTAGGGGTGTTGAAAGTACATAAAATCAATATTAGCTTATTGAGAGCAGTTTTCGGGTCGCTGCTCGCGTCCCATATACCAACAAGAATATTAATGATGGCTTCACACAACATGTCACAGATTTTAACGATCTGCTAAAACTAGACTGTGGGCTACAAATGTATGAATGAAAATAAAAGAAATTATGATGAAGAAGCAAGTTTTGATTTAAACATAAAAATTCACTGAAAAGAACTGAATATTAGACATAATATAATCAATTTTTTTGGTAACATCAACAAAACCTGATTGGCAATTTACAAAATTACATCAAACTGTCAAAAATAGGCACAGACACAGCGACAAACCAGCAAAATATAGGTAAGACATTCGTGGTTGGTCTTCTACCATTGGTTTCCCATATTTTGAAGTCGTTAATGATAATGCACATTCAATGATAAATAAGTATATTAGAAGGTAGGTACTGCATTTCATTGAATTTAAACGAAATGTATGGAAATATGTTCAAAATGGGAATAATTAATCATTAAGTAATGTGAATGTGATATGAGATGCATTAATAAAAAATACGAATCGATCTAAACAATCATTCATTCATGACACCACTAAACGCATAGCTATCGTCTAGACGGTTATGCAACAAGACATGCGTTACGAGGGATCATGCATGAATACTCGTTTAATTTAAATATTGAAATAAATGCCAGCTGATTGGCGAATCTTTCTGTTTTCTGTCCTGCAAGTTTAATTATCACGCAACATGATCGTTTAGATTGGTTGCTGTCATGCAAAAGTTTAAAGTGCATTAAACATAGTGCATTAAACTGGACTCGTACTGTATTAAAATGCAAGAATTGATAGTTTTTGATGCTCATGCACACATACGAGAGAATTCACGTAAACTCATGTCATGCTTGCATTACCATCTAAGGACTACTTTTATATTATTGTCGCGAGCTTTTTCATTAATTTTGCACTGTATTTCTATCTCTACTGTGTTTCGCTGTGAATTTTTCAATGGGGTGGTGGCGGGTGTGAAGGTTAAATTATCATTTAACAATATTAATTGTATGTGTGTTTGTGTAATTGTTAAGATAGGTAGATGAGTGTAAATAAAAATCTCTCGAAACGTTAACAGAGTTCAAAATACCTAACATTAGGTTTAACTAAAATTACCTAAAATTAAAAAATAACTAAGCTTTTAAGTCTGCCTTATTATAGTTATAAATATAAACCGTAATTACAACACGGCTATAGTCTAAAAGAAGGATAGAACTTCTGAAATTTCACTCAGCTATAGGTATTTAGGATAAAAACACGATCCGACCACGCAATTGACAAGTTGCGTGGGCGGCTACGTTTCAAGATCTGAGTAATAATAAATAACTATCAAATAACAACAAGTTTGAGGACGCTAAACTTAGAACTATAATGTAGTTAGAACTTATGGTATGAGTTACGACAAACTTTAATTGAAAAGTATTATGTTCTTATACCTTTCAGTATTATTAGATATTATATTCTTGCTTATAACGTTTTTTGTATGCTTTTAATTTTAATATATTTAGGAGGTACATTCCATAAATCGTATTAATAAGTATCTACATGAAGGTTTTTATCTTTCATTATACTTCTATTTTCGGTCAGCTGCTCGAATAATTAAAATGTAACATACTTACATTGTATAGAAATTGATTCCAATTCATTCAAACTCAAACTCTACGATTTATTTATTCAATCAGACTCCTCAGGCATTTTTGAATAGTCATAACATAGTTTTTCCATTTACCACCGATTCGGAAAGCATAGATTCTACGGAGAAGAAGCAACAAGAACCTCCGTAGTTATTCTTTTAAATCATGTCAATTTTACATAATATGTACCTACCTACATAATATTTTATCATAATAATGATGCCAAAGGAATTTAAAATATTATTAAAGATACTGAATAATTGTGAAATTGGTTATCTACCTATTTATTGGCAAAGTTCATGAAACCTAATCAATAACTAAAAATCAATTTATTTTGATTATCATCTAAATAATATTATGTATATTCTTTTAGAAGCTATTTTAGTTTTGTATATTCGCTAGTAATTGGTTTTGCATGCATATTGTGAAATCACTATATAAGTTTTAGTCTAGATACTCTCTGCACGTACCGTACAAATATGAACACAGCCATACAAACATAATATACCTAAATATTGTTAAAAATTAGATAATATATTCAGATTAAATCCCATATTATTAAGTTAAATAAAATTGTATAATATTACATTACAGTACCTACAGTACAATACAGAAGCAACGTTTTTAAGCAAATTCATGCTTAACAAAAGATTGATATCTAGGTTTCTAGGATTATTGAAAATATATTGTGTACATAACGAGGTAGGAGAGACGTCTCTATTCATGGTAAAATAATTGTTCGACGTATTTCGTATGAAAATATTATATTATGTTTATGCGATATGCCAAATAGGTTTTCAGGGAAAACATAAATGAAAGATAAAATTGGCACTAAAATAAATCTCCTGTATAAAAATAAGTCGGGTTTTCCGTCCTGACGCTATAACTCCAGAACGCACGAACCGATTTCCACGGTTTTGCATTCGTTGAAAAGGTCTCGGGCTCCGTGAGGTTTATAGCAAAGAAAAGGTGTCTCTGGTGGCGAAACGGAGTTCGCCAGGTTTGCTAGTTATTTATATTTTTGCCTTAACAAAATAATTAGTATTGATTTGTTCAATACCAATAACTCTTACATCGTAACATGTAACAAATTTAAAAACGTAATAATGTTTTAATTAATTCATATTATAAGTTACAGTTAAATTCGTATTTACAAAGTAAATAACAAATTTCTCGAAACTTCTCTTATAATAAAGTAAGATAAAAGAAAATTTCTTTACTACAAGCGACACTGTTACTTGGTGTGTAGTCCAAGTCATAAGATTTGACTTTCTTATAAATTTCTGATAATATTATTATTATCAAACGTAGTGTAATTTAATATACAAGGGATTTTATTATTAAAGGCGAAGTGGCTAAATTATCTCTACTTTGTGATATTATGACACACTAGCAGAGCTCCGCGGTTTCACCCGCTAGTCTCCACTCCTGTTGGTCTTAGCGTGATGATAGCGTGAGGCCTTATAGCCTTCCTCGATAAATGTTAGATAAACACCGAAATAATTTTTCAAATCGGACAATTCCTGATATTAGCGCGTTCAAACAAACAAACTCCTCAGCTGTATAATATTAGTATAGTTCAGTTACCGAATAAATAACTTGCATAAAAACAACGATTTAAAGAAGTTAACTAAATTTAAATTAACTTAGGTATTGTAAAATAATGCAAGAAGTCATTAACAAAGATAGAGCGTAGCCATAGATACGCCAGGTAAAAAGCTCTCAAAACGGATGCTTGATGGAGGATGGAGATGAATTTTTTTTTTTCATATAAAAAAATTGTAAGTCATAATAATATGAAAACTTAATATTATTCTAAATGCTACAGGATACGACTGTCAGAAAAATAAAGTTATCTCTACAGAAACTATGAAACAGCAAAATATTTCCTACATTAAAATATAGTACACGATTATTAACCAAGACATGACTGATTATAATTTTACTTAGACCAGCGCATTTCCATTTCACGTAGTTTAGAATTCCCATTTCTGCCAGTCGCTGTTGGGGGCTCGCCTGAGGCGGTCGTGTTTTATGTTAATAAAATAATTCTATCAGTGATAAAAATGGATTTAACAAAAACAAGACATTTCAGTCTGGATGAAGTAAGTTACGTTTTGATTGTTTTATAATTTGAATTTGAAAAATATTTTGCCCTTTTTTCAGTGCATTGACAAAAATTAATGAATTGCAAGAATTTTTTGGCGAACTTTAATTTTTTATGATAATTTAAAGAAAATTTAATGAAACTTTTGCAAAATGAATTAAAACATTTGAAATTATTCTTACTTCTCTTTTCTTTCAATCGTTAAATGTCATATTCCAAATTGTTAAAAAGAATTTGAATATAGAATACTAGCTTTCCGCCGGCGCGCGGCTCCGCCCGCGGTTTCAAAGAAAAACTCGCATAGTTCCCGTCCCCGTGGAATTTCCAGGATAAAACCTATCCTATATTACTCGTGGATAATGTAGCTTTCGAATGGTGAAAGAATTTTTAAAATCGGTCCAGTAGTTTATGAGCCTATTCATTACAATCAAACAAACAAAGTTTTCCTCTTTATAATATTAGTGTAGATTACGTCTAAAAAAATTACAATTAAATTTTAGTCTGATCTCCATAAAGCTCCAGTAATGATTGCGACACAATAATTTTCTACCTGACCTATTTCAAGAAAGAAAGAAATTAAATATTTCAACTTTAAAACGTTAAAGGCCTTTTAGATTTGCTGAAGTTACATTAAAACATTTTATACCTAATACTTTCTTGAAGCGTTATTACTCCATCGCAAGCTTTTAGTTATTTCCACGTATATTTCCGCTTTCCGGTGTTATAGGTAATATTATATGAACAATTGTTTCGTTTGTAACAAGAAAATAAAATATCGTTGAAAAACAGCTGAAGTGCACTAATGGAAAAGTAGAATTGAGTCTTATTTCTCCGTCGTGTGTCAAATATAAAAAATAAAATGCAATTTGTTTGGACAATTGTAAATTTAAACTAGTGAATGTTTGTTACTTTCCGAATTAGGCATTGGATAATTTTACATTTTGACAAAATACAAGTTTGTTGCATGCAATTCAACATAATCTCGCAAGTAAATAATGTAACAAATATCCGTACAATTTCAACGTAAAATATTTTATCTAAAAGTGTTGATAACCATTTATCATTTTAATAACAAAGTTATTAAGATTTTCCTGGAATACTAGCTGACACAGCAAACTTTGCTCTACCAGTACACCCTTATGACTTAGTGGTATAAAAAATATATGACGATACATTTTCAAACACATCAAATATAATTATAAAGTTTCTTAAATATGGGTCAAGCCGTTTCCCAAGAAAATAGCATCTAACACTGTGACACAAGAATTTTATACTTTTGTATAATACAATAAAGCATATTAACATAAACTGTACATGGTAATATAAACTTTCCATACTTTCTTTGAAAATGCATAGCTTTACTAAAATTAAATTCTCCTCTAGGCGTCAATGCGTAGTGGAGCGCTAGCAGCAATGGAGGCAGAGCCCGACCTCAGCACGTTCGAGAACAAGTCCGGATTAGCCGAAGACATGAAATTCCTCGCGTCAATGCCGGAGCTGTGTGACGTCACGTTCTTAGTCGGCGATACCAGAGAGCCCGTGTGTGCTGTAAAGGCAGTATTAGCAGCTAGGAGCCGGTAAGTACTCAATAATACTAAGTAAAGTAAGTAAAGTATTGGGGCAGAGTCCGAACTCAGCACGCTTGAGAACCAGTCGGTAGCGGAACACAATATGATTCTCGCTTCAATGACGGATTTCTGTGACGTTACGTTCTAGGCAGTTATACCAGAGAGCCAGTGTATGCTGTAAAAGCGGTATTAGCAGTGAGAAGCCGGTAAGATCTCAATAATAACATCAATTCACGTTACTGTGAGCGTAATACCTTATACTAATGCGCCAGATATTATAATCTCATACATATTATTAGGTGTTTTGCGCCACGTATACTTACTTACTTACTACGTAGCTTAGGTGTTCATACATGCTTGAATGAACATGTAAATGAAAGGACTGTTTGATAATATTTGAGTGTTGTATTGTTGCTCTAATTTATTGAAAATAGTAAACAATTCTATTTGTAGCGTAGGAGATATTAGAATTACCTTCTTGACCAAAGTAGTCGTCTTTTCATGGGCGGAACAATTTACGTAAAAACTTTCTTAAAAATGCTATTTTCATATTTATTAACAAATTTAACAGCAGTCATAAGAGAAATTTAAATGTATTGCTATCTATATACCGTTCAATACAATGAAATCACAGACATTGAATTGAAGATACCTAAATTTTCAATAACAACTAGGAGTGCTAAAGATCCACAGGAAATATTGACAGATACATTTTATGCTATGCACATAGAGAAAACTTTTATACTTTACAGACTCTTGAAAGCTTTCACGATCGCATTTTCTTAGAAAGTATTCGTTCCAGTCTCTCAAAGGCAAGAAAAATATGAACAAAGTCTTCGATAATGCAGACTTAATAGACATAATGATGTACGATGCATTATTATAAAAGCATTAATAGACGAGTAAAGAGAAATTTCCAAGTATCAGCTTTTATATTAATAATAAAACAAATTCTGCTAACTCTTACTTATTGTGAATATTATCAAGTAAGTTTTCAGAGAATTTTAAGTTTTTTGTTTTTTACAAGCTTGAAATACAGATCAATTATAACGTAAAAAGAGTTTAAAGAGATTCACTGACTTCGCAAGAATGCCTTTGTAAATATTTTAGTCCTAAATATTTGAAATATTTACGTCTCATACCACGAAATTAACAAAGTTTAAATAAAACAAATCTTATACAAAGTTTGGAATAATAATGTTTTAATTAACACGCTGGAGCTTATAATGAATTTACATACTAATAAGTAATAGCTGTTTTATAAATATCGATTTACTTCAAAGACTAGAAAGGCTTAGTTGATAAAAAGTTTGACTAATGTGCCGTAAAATAGGGTTTCGATCGCATTACAGGAACGATATTGTATTTTTATTGAGATTATTGTGTGTATTTACAGAAGAATGTTCTAGTGTGGCTATAATTCAAGTTGTAGTTTAATGTTGGGTTTGATAGAGTATTGCTCAATAAATTAAAATAACATTATTGAAAAGAATTGCTTGTTAGTAGTGAGATGCATCAATTCGAAAATTATGTGCAATTCAAATATGCTTGTGACATTATTAAATTCTAACAGGGTATTCCAAAAAATGTTGTACCAAGCACCAAGCCCGCAGAGAAAGAAAGAGTCAGCGCCGCGTGAAAACAAGCTACGACTTTTCCTGAAGCGATCTTCAGAACCTCTCCTCAACTTACAAAACGCCGCTCAACAGGTAATTCAATACCATTAAAGCTCCAACATTCCATTAGAACTAGTAGATCGTACCTATCTGAATTATTGAGAAAATGATTGAACCGTGTAATTGATTTGTACCTCCCAGTAATTCAATTTCCAACCTCTGCTTCGTGCTAGCTTGTCGTATAGTGAGCTACCTTCGAACTTGCCAATAGCATTAATAACATTAGCATACAACCCATCATAACCCGTAGACATAATCAATACTTAAAATATCCTTCATTCGTTTCATCAAAAGAATTTCTAGTCTGTTATACAGTATATCATTTTCTTTAACAAGATTATCTGATCTGTTGAATTCATCTTCAATTTGGTCGGGCTTTGTGTATTTTTACAGCTCTACGATAAATATAATTCGGTATAAAGGTATTTTCTGTTAGGTTAAAGATATTAAAATAAAATATAGAGGTAGATAATACTTATTATAGGCGTTTTTAACACTTTAATATGTTCACTGCAGAGATCAACTTTCGCGCAACAATTGGCTCCAATACAAGAGGTAAAATCAAAATTGACGATGTCGTAGGTGATTTTTGGATCGATGATTTTTTCGGTGTTTATTCTGTACAATTTTTCGATTTCAACACATCGTAGTTCTTTTATATTTACAATATCAATTTGTTTATAATGATGACGTTTTTATTACACTTTTGCATGTTATCTTTTTGTTATAAAGTCTTTCGATTTGCAAATTTGCTATAATCGAGACTTGTTTAACACCAATAATTGGTGTTAAACAAGTCTCGATTTGATCACAGCTGCTTCGGTTTATATTTATATTTTCAGTCGGCACTAATTGAATGCTCTCATGCTTTAGTAATTTGCGCGTTTGGACTGATTACTTTTTAATAAATATACCTTAATTTTATAATTACTATTTTGGTTAAGCTTTCACAAATGTTTTGCACAATACTTCTATTTTTTTGTCTCAAAAAACATAATACTGTATCGTATTTTGTACTAGCAGTTATTTAATTATTATATTCCTATAATTTATACCTACTACCTTATAATAAAATACATAATGCATTTCGTCTTAAAATTTTTAATTAAATGAATCAATTATTAGATAGGTACTTAGAGTCAGAGTCATAAGAGAATTAGGTGAAATATTACGTAAAAAAAAGCTACAAATTCCTTCTAAAATCCCACGACTTATTCACCGCTATGAATACCTTAATTTGTAAATACCACTGTATGAAAAAGTTTAATTTCATTATAACAGCCATCGTCACAACAACATCAAACCCTGATTATCGAAGAATTTGAGCCAGATGTCTTCCGTCAGCTGATCGAGTACATCCATACAGGCTGTGTCACTTTGCAGCCAAGAACATTGCTTGGTAAGTCACTAAAACATTAAACGATGGTGATATTCTGTTTTATATTTACTGATAGAATGGAGTACGTCCAGGTGTTCAATTTTTTGGTCATGACTCGATAGATAGGCTTATAAGCTTTTTAAAAAGCTGTCTGATAAGATATTCAAATATAATATAGTACATCCTCCTATTATCGAGTTTATTAATTAATCGTATTTTTATATTATCATGTACATAATTAACTGTATCTTGAAAGGGGAAGTATGTATGTACTTTACCTAAAAAGGTTAAGGTTCGACTTCAAACCGTATATTGATTGAATAAAACCATCTCGTATCTAGTGCTTTCTGATGTAACCTTTTTCACGAGTGGCATAGAATAGAAAATCGCGTTTTAAGACGTTTTCAGGATTTATTTATCATGTTCTTAATCTCGATGTTCGAACACTTCAAAGCGAGACCGGCTTAGCGATGTTACATGTCTTGTCCGTTGCATAAAGATCGTTACTTTAAAGTTGAAACTACCTTCATAATATATTCTTAATTATTCTCTACAGTAGCTACATAGATATATTTTCTAGTCTATTGGTACCAATGTTTAACATTTAGAATATCTATTTCCGAGATATACCGAGTTTACTGGACTAGTTCTAATAATACCAAGAATTCTCTATCGAGAAACCAATTCCATATTTGTTTGAATAAGACTTCGAAATTGATTACTCCTTATCTCGTGGACGGTGCTCGAAATACAATTAAATTGTGTCAGATCGATCTCGTTATTCCAATATTATTATTGAAACAATAACGCGCAAACATTCAATTACAAGTTATGAAGCAGTTGTATTTGCAATCAGAAATCAAGTTTGCCGGCGCACGGCTTTTGTCAATTTACTTGAACAAACATAATATGAGGGTATAGTTATATTATGAACTGACGACGTTTATATCTTGTTTCTTTGCTCTATGCGTCAACTATTTAGCTCTATCTTTAACGTTTATAAGTACCTATACCAATTATTAAAAAGAGGAGACTTTTTCCCTATGGGTTACGTTTGGTAGTTAGGTGGCTTGACTGTATTTTATTTAAATTGAACAGACAGTTAGATGAACATTAAGAAAACTTTATTTCTCTTGATGAATAATGCTTTGATTAAGATTTTTACTTCGATGTTTTTAATACGTTTTAGACCCTGTTTTGTAGTTTGTCCATGTTTTGTTAAAAGACGGTAAATAAATTCAAAAACTACATCACGTAGTAAAAGTCGACTGAATGTAAAGCCTGTTTATAAATACTTATCAGTTTCCTCTTTCCTAAAATCCCTTTAACGCTACGTTAAACATCTATTAATTTCCAATCCTTGTTTTTGACAACAGAGAGCGTTAAGAAAATAGAATTGATTCGGTCATTCCGAGAACCAAAACTCAATTTCCGTTTTAAAAGCTTTAAGAGGGTAATATTTTTGGTTATGAAACCAATTTGATGGAAACTAAATGCAA
Organism: Colias behrii; assembly: GCA_029959065.1. Classification (NCBI taxonomy): domain Eukaryota; kingdom Metazoa; phylum Arthropoda; class Insecta; order Lepidoptera; family Pieridae; genus Colias; species Colias behrii. Next base: position 7,707,848 of record JARWMC010000013.1, read on the forward strand.
GTAATAGAAAAAAAGATTTCTATGTTGATTGTTTTGTTGGGTTTTTTGTTTCGATAAAAACAAAAAGCCTTCTTAATTTTTTATTCATAAATTGCAGGGAGTTTTAGGAACCAATGAATTTAATAATATTCGCGGCTTCGTTATAAAAATAAAGTAAATAATATTTATTAATAGAATGCACTGAAGTTCATCTGTCTGGAAAACTTTTAATGAATTTTTTATGTTTACCTATTTTTGAAATAAAAGATTTTATTCCGATTTTTTTAATTATGTAATATATTCGTATAAGTATTAAAAGCATATACAGCTGAGAAAGAAAATAAAAAAGTGGGTTTGCAACGCATCAATAGTTTTTATGCGGTTTTTATGCGGCTCTCTTAGTCTCGGGTGAATTCCTACATCACGTTAATAAAGTCCCAGACGAACTGTGTATTAAGATGAAACATATCTTACAAGTATAATACTAAACATTATTTGACTTAAATAATTACTAATTAGAAACCCTATCGCGTCTAAGTCTCTTAATTACGCACTGTTTATCACTCCAATATTCAGGATAAACATTATGTTGTATTCTGCTTGAATATGAAGCAAACAATTCCCTTTATTGGTTTGTATTCATTCACACATGCTCAGCGGTTCTATCAAAATAAACAGTGCGTTAAATTGAAATTCAAAATTGCTTGTAAATGCCTATTGACCGGAAGCAGTTCGGTGATGTTTGTTTATGTAAATTCATATGTGACTTGATTTAAATATGTTTCACTTTATTAAAAAATAGCTATATTATAGAACCGAACATAATATAGAAATATCAATATAGGTTATGTAAAGCTATATAAATATATAAATTTATATATTATGTAAAGCTTCTATTGTGTAAATTTCATCCTTAAAAATACATTAGAGTTTAGAAAGATATAATATCTTTCAAGATACAATATTTTACAATAATAAGTCTTATAATAACTCTTTATTGTGTATTGTCTACAGGGTGTAATCGTTAAGTGTGCACAGGCGATTTTTCCGTAAGTATTACAGATAACAAAAAACTTTAAACTGATATCGAAAGTACTTAACCTAATGAGTAAAATGGCGGTAATAAATTTTTAAAAATAAATCGAGAAATATCAAAAAAATTATCTTTAAACCCTCCCATACATTAAGTATGAAATATGAATATCCCATATACATTTAATATGAAAGATTTTAGCTTTCTTTTTCTTTTTTGGTTTTCTGCTTTAATTACTTCGCAAATTTGAAGTGGCACTTTCCACGCTTTTTCCGGACATTTTCACGCATTTTCCGGATATTTTCCGGGGATTTTCCGAGCATTTTCCGGGCATTTTCCAGGCATATTCCACGCTTTTTCCGGACATATCCACGCATTTTCCGGATATTTTCCAGACATTTCCCTGGCATTTTCCGGTTATTTTCCGGGATATTCCAGACATTTTCCGGGAATTTCCCAGGCATTTCCCTGGCATTTTCCGGGGATTTTCCACGCATTTCCCAGACATTTTCCGGACATTTTCAGGCATTTTCCGGGGATTTTCCAGGCATTTTCCGGATATTTTCCGGACATTTTCACGCATTTACCGGATATTTTCCGGACATTTTCACGCATTTTCCGGATATTTTCCAGGCATTTTCCAGGGATTTTCCACGGTTTTTCCGGAAATTTCCACGCATTTTCCGAGCATTTCCCAGGCATTTCCCGGTTATTTTCCGGGAATTTCCCAGGCTTTTTCCGGGGATTTTCCGAGCATTTCCCGGGGATTTTCCGGATGTTTTCCAGACATTTTCCGGACATTTCCCTGGCATTTTCCGGGGATTTTCCACGCATTTCCCAGACATTTTCCGGACATTTCTCAGGCATTTTCCGGCGATTTTCCAGGCATTTTCCGGATATTTTCCGGACATTTTCACGCATTTACCGGATATTTTCCGGACATTTTCACGCATTTTCTGGATATTTTCCAGGCATTTTCCAGGGATTTTCCACGGTTTTTCCGGAAATTTCCACGCATTTTTCGAGCATTTTCCGGGCATTTTCAGGCATTTTCCACGCTTTTTCCGGAAATTTCCACGCATTTTCCGGATATTTTCCAGACATTTCCCTGGCATTTTCAGGTTATTTTCCGGGATTTTCCAGACATTTTCCGGGAATTTCCCAGGCATTTTCCGAGCATTTCCCGGGGATTTTCCGGATGTTTCCCAGACATTTTCCGGACATTTCCCTGGCATTTTCCGGGGATTTTCCACGCATTTACCGGATATTTTCCGGAAATTTCCACGCATTTTCCGAGCATTTCCCAGGCATTTTCCGGTTATTTTCCGGGAATTTCCCAGGCTTTTTCCGGGGATTTTCCGAACATATCCCGGGGATTTTCCCGATGTTTTCCAGACATTTTCCGGACATTTCCCTGGCATTTTCCGGGGATTTTCCAGACATTTTCCGGGGATTTTCCGAGCATTTCCCGGGGATTTTCCAGACATTTACAGGCTATGTCAGGGAAATGTCCGGAAAATGCCTGGAAAATTCCCGGAAAATATCCGGAAAATGCGTGAAAATGTCCGGAAAAATGTGGAAAATGTCACTTCAAATTTGCGAAGTAATTAAAGCAGAAAACCAAAAAAAGAAAAAAAAAGCTAAAATCTTTCATATTAAATGTAGGTATATGGGATATTCATATTTCATACTTAATGAATGGGAGGGTTTAAAGATAATTTTTTTGATATTTCTCGATTTATTTTTAAAAATTTATTACCGCCATTTTACTCATTAGGTTAAGTACTTTCGATATCAGTTTAAAGTTTTTTGTTATCTGTAATACTTACGGAAAAATCGCCTGTGCACACTTAACGATTACACCCTGTATACTATAATAATTAATATTATAAAGCTGAAGAGTTTGTTTGTTTTAACGCGCTAATATCAGAAACTACTGGTCCGATTTGAAAAATTCTTTCGGTGTTAGATAGCCCATTTATCGAGAAAGGCTATAGGGTATAGGCTATATAATATCATTACGCTAAGACCAACTGCAGGAGCGGAGCCACGCGGGTGAAACCGCGAAGCCCAGCTAGTGTTAAAATGTGTCACGCTTTAATAATTATCTTTAAGTTCATACTAAATTATAAAGCACATTTACTAGTGTAAATTAATGATCATATAACTTCGCACTCATAAAGTTATGTAAAGTGGATAATATCCATGAATAACTATAATAACCACAGAACAGTAAAGTAGATAGAAGTGTGATGTGGGCGTGGCCCACGTGTCACTGGTAAGGTAAGATCACCTAACTTGCTCTCAGTTGTGCGCAGAAAAATATTCGAGTCGGTTGTCAGCTGTCAAACCTTTTTTCCATATTTATTCATTAATTAGGACGTGTTGTTCGGTATTAGAGTGCAAAAATGATAGCAGACGAAATAATATCAGCAATGGAGGCATTTCATACCATCGGTAAGTCTTATTTTTATTTATTTTAATTATATTTTATGTTATAACTTCGCTTGTCGTAATATGTCAAAATTGTATACAAATATCTAGTCAAAATGAACCTTAATCCGTAAGAAATTAGTACTATTATAGATTGAACAGCAAACAAGACTTTCTGGAATATTATTGCAATAAACAAACGAATGTCGCTTTAGTGATGCTTGTGGCGCATATCGACAGTATCGATACTTTAGAAAAGACAAACATTATAAATATTAAATTTTATTTTATTTTTCCTTAGCTTTCATTTGTCCAATTTATTTATAGATTTCCCAAAGAGGCTAATTTAAAAGAGAAATGGATAAATGCAACGTGACGAGTTAACTGGATGCCGAACAGCACTAAGCGGTCTAACAAAGGCCACCGATACAGCAAACCTACGGCAGTTCCAAGATTTAAAATAATGCATATTTTCTGTTTGTATTTTGTAAATATAGATTAATACTATTCTATTCCGTTTTTTATTTAATAATAATAATATAAAAAGACGTACTTAGTAGTAATAAACATACTCCAAAATGTGACACATTATACTATACTCATATAAAAGAAAGAAAAAAAAATACACAAAAAATATTTATTTGTGAATTATCGATAACAAGGTTGACATCCCTCAGGGCATAGCATCAGATAAATATCAAGTTAATGTCATTAATGTTGAGTGACACAAATTTCAACCTTAACTCTTTGTGTTGAGGTTCAAAGTTATATTTATCGAAAACTAACGCCCTCTGTTGTGGAGTAGCTGAATGTTTTCGAATTTGGAATTTCTGTGCAATGAGAAACAAAACAGCTAATATACCTAGGGATGTTATACTAAAATAAACCGTAACATGGTGCGTTAGGGTACATATTGAAATGCTGAATTTATAACCTAAGTCAGTTTTTACTCAAATTAAGCTGTCCAATCAAAGGCATAGTTTACTTGTAGTGTACTGTATAACTATCGGTTTAAATGTGTGGGTTTGGCGACACTGGTTTTCATACTAATTATGACATTATCGCACTTCTATATGTTTTTACTGTTCTGTGATAATAACTAATGGTCCGGATTTTATTGTGGTCTGCCTCGAAGTTATATCGAAGATTAATATAGCTCTATGTTTGTGTTAATTACCAAATTATTACCAAGTGTTAGTATACACACCATACCGTACTGAAATATCGTATACTACATATTTGAATGATTTCAGTTTTAGTAACAACAACAATACCTTTGTTGATCAATTTTTGTGTCTATAGTACTGTTAAAATGTGGTTTGGAAGATGCTATAATAGTAGTAATAAATATTTAATGCTTAAATAGTTTAATAAACTAGTTCATCTTTAGATTGAAATACAATGCACTCACTAAGTAAATAATTGCAATAATCTTTATAATATAAAAATGAATCCCAAAATGTGTTGGTAAGCGCATAACTTGAGAACGGCTGAACCGATTTCGTTAATTCTTTTTTTATTATATTCCTTGAAGTACGAGGATGGTTCTTACGTAGAGAAAACGTAAATATGTACCACGGGCGAAGCCGGGGCGGACTGCTAGTATTCTATAGAAATGTATGGAATATCGTAATAATAAAAATGCTTTTATACATGTTTTATACCTTCGGAAAAGAAATCCAATCACGATCGTATGTAATAAAATATTATTATAGCATTATGAATTTATGAGGCTTGGATCCGCCGAAATTTTTATGACCTTTCATAATATGTTATATCAAGCCTATAATGTTATACTATAATTTGATATTATGTAGATATACAAATGTTTGATTGCGCTACATTTATTGATTTCTTAGTATTTTTTATTTGTGGATTCTAATCGTTAGTCTTAATTAATTAATATAAAGACTAGCCATTTCATAAGGCTGGCAAATATTCTATAATTTCGATAAAGGATTCCACCATGTCTCTTGGGAATGTATATTTATATTCTATACCTATTATTTTCCAAGAAAGTAATCTTTATAAAACTCCCAAGAACACTATAATTTAAATTACGTTCATAAAATCAAATTAATAAAAACGAGTCGTTTAATTTTGTCCAAAGTTAATCGTGTCATGAAACCCATAATTGCGAATATAAAACGTAATTCTCCAGCTAAAAGCGTTTACGAAATCGTGTCTCGAATCTTGAAAAATCTTAATCAAAAAATTCCAGATTCCATCAAGGGTAAAAGAATTCAATCTTGAGGGCCATCGATCCAATCAGCCCACTAATCTATTTTAATATCGACGGAAGTATTCATAATTGAATATCTTGTGCACTAAATAGATTATGTACAGTTAATGTATTTACTTCAGTCGGTTTCGCGGCAAATATAATTATAATATGCATATTTTAAATTTTAATTGACGTTGCGGTACGTGTTTACAAAACATGAATAAAGTTATGTTTTTATTTATTTTACAAAAGTAACTGTACAGATGGGATTTTAATTTTATATACAAAGTCATATTTTATTTATTTATTTATTTATTTATATAACATTTTTTAACATTGTTAAGTTAAGAAATTGGGTCCATCATTATTAGCTAGAACAGTTTAGATTTTCTGATGAAAGAAATGAGTACCGAAGAGTAGCTAGTTCCGACGTGACAGAGAGACAAATAAATAAACAAACACAATTTCGTATTTTTTATATTATTAGTAAGGACTGGATAGGATAATGTTGGATCGTATACCTTGTAATTAAGGCCAACAGTTGATGTTTTTTGCAACAAGGTAAAGATAAAATTTTTAATAGCTTTCCATAATTTTCATCTTAGTAGTATGATATCTACGTTTTTATACGTGGGCCACACTGAAAGTTTTGCGTAACTCATAAATAAAACAATTTATTTGAGTAATATTATATTTACTACTTTTTAAAGTATTCTCCGTTACATTTAAAACACTTTTTCATCCGTTCAAACAATTTCTGGAGACATGAGGACCATTGGTCCGAGGGTATGTTTTCTGCGTGCTGTTTGAAAGCAATCACGGCCTCTTCTGGCCACGTAAATGTCGAACCACTCATTGAATCTTAGATTTTTGGGAAACCGAAGAAATCGCACGGTGCTAGGTATACCCTATGTTTTCAGAAGCCAAAAATGACTTTGTTTTGTTCGTGGTGTGCGCCGAAGCACTGTCATGGTGCAACAGGATGCGACTTCTAGGTCGCTTTTCTCTCAGTTTTTCTAAGACATTGGGCAAACAAATAGTAGTGTACGACTCAGCATTAACAGTATTTTGTTGCTCAAGTGGTATAGTGCAGACATAACCCGTCTTAGAGAAAAAAAATGCAATCATTTGTTTGTCGACCCTTCTCGACTGCCTTAATTTTGTTGGTTTGCTGTCACTTTCAAACACCCCCCAAAGAATATTGGTGATTTCTTTCTGGAATATAATAATATATTCATGTTTCATATCCTGTTACGATATTATACACAGCATTAGAATGTCACGGACATTGTACTTTAATAGCATTTCTTTACACCAATCTACTCGATGTCGTCTTTGTTCTGGAGTGAGTTTGTGAGCAATCCACTGGCAACAAAGCTTCCTAACTTTGAAATGTTCATGTAAAATTTTCTGAATTTGGCTCATACCAATCCCCAAATGTCCTTGAATCTCCTAATAAGTGATATGGCAATTTTCTTATATTAGTCGTCTGACGGTAGCCATATTTTCCTCCGTGATCGCAGTTGAGGGTTGACCTTCACGAATGTCATCATGGAGAGAAACATGACCGCGATGAAATTCAGCATATCAATGCCTTACAGTCCTCAACTAAGGTGCTTTCCTCCCAAAAGTATTTTAAAGGCGAGCAGTGCAAGCTTTCGGAGAAAGCGAACTTTTAAAATCATAAAAAATCACCGCCCTAAAATTGTTTCGTGCTAGTTCCATTTTTGCTACGAACTTCAACTTGAGATAAAAAACAATTGACAAGCGCTTCCCGCCCAATTTTTTTTTCTACAACTAATGAGACTTCATATGTTAAAAAAATATAACATTCAAAATTCAAACATTTATGGGTGGCCCGCAACGCAAAACTTTTAGTGTGCACTAGGTATTTATAGATTTCGTTATACATAGGTATTATGTTTCCAGACGTTTCCCGTGAGCATTAATTGCTTCCAAACGCTTAAAAGCTTCCATAATATTATTTAATGGTGCTTATTAGTAAGGCTGTTGCCTTAGTCTAATAACGATATACGAAGAAATTTTCCAGGGAAACATCACGACATAAATACATATAAAAGAGGTCTTTTTATTACACAAACTTACACCAAGAACACGAACCAATCAGCAAATCAAAAGACTAAGGATCTTTCAAACTTTACGACGTAAAAGTTTTTCAATTCCGCCGTAGGTCCTTCTCCTTCTTGGATAAACTTTCAGCGGACAATTTATAAGAAAAGTGGCACTTTCTGAGAGCTTTCATTAAACTCCGTTCGTTATTTTTTTAATCAAATTTGGAATCAATCTCGATTACTCATCCCCTATAGATTTTTATTGGTGTGAATGTATATGTAATAATTGCATTTTTCAAGTGGAAGGGGTTCTTTGATATAACAGCAGACAAGATTTAGACGAAATTTAAACCTTACACTTTCTTTTTATTGAATGAATCAGATCAATTTATCACATTTTTGTGTTATCTGATTGCTTGTATGATATAAAACTTTTAAAGATGAGACGATCTTTTATTTGATATCTTAATGGAGTAGGGTTTCTTATCTTATAATGAAAATGGCTTATGAATCCAGATAATAAGCTAAATAATAAGCTTTATCAGAAAATATGTCGAACACAAATGGTCTGGATTAATTTAATAACTAATTTCATCGTAATTATGCTAGTCAAACACAAATATCTCGTGTATGTGATGTTGAAACACTCGGCAAACTTTTCTCATACGAATTCATTATAACGACGTTAGAGAATTTTAATTAACTTTCTCGTATCAAGATAATACAGTCAAGCTATATAAAGAGTACTCGTGTATTGACAATGAACAAGAAAGATGAATTAATAACCTTTTAATATTTAATATCTATTTCTGAATCACTTTATTTAATATTAATTTCGCTTTGTTGGTTTTTTTCTCAGAGAGCGTTGTGTAAAAAATGTTTCTTTCGTTTTATCTTGACTTTGAAAAATTAATGTAATTAGTGTAGCGTAAAAAAGTACAATTTTTATGTACTCATACACATACTATATAGGTATCTGTTAAACGTATTTGTTTAACCTTAGCTGTGTTTTTATATAATAAAATTGGTATCACTTAAATAAAGACAGTACTATAATATATTAGCCACTAGATATTATATAAAGGATCTAAAACAAACTGATTGCTTATTTGTTTTAAGAATACATTAGGCGTCTGGTGGTTATAGTAATACTTCGTTCTCAATGAATGAGGGAGTTTATTTTGCTCAAATTATTTTTGGTTCTATAACATAACTTCAATGTTCTAACTAATAAGAGAAGATACATATATATTAAAACATAGGATATACGTAGAATAAAAAAAGGATAAGTGTCACATTGCACGGAAAAATATGATGATATGAAAGATGTAATATTAATGGTGATATCCTGTCATCTTGACTATAATTTATGAGCAAGGGCTCAGATTATACGAATATTAAACGATAAGGTATCTAATGGATAACAAATTTAATAAGGTATCTGATAGATAATTAGTCGCTAGGTTGTAATAAGTTGTTTATTTAAGGATAGTGTTGTGCTCATGTACTTAAGCTTTAACTGGTCTCTTTTATCCTGTTAATAATATTGAATGTTGGACGATGGACGCATGAACAGATTTGCTGGACTATTTTCGATGTATAATATCGAATACAAACCTATTATAAAGTACAGACTACGAAAATGTTTTATTATTTCCATAGATTATTTCATTCTTTACCTATGCAATTGTTGAAAACTTATCTAACGTTTTAGATAAATGTAATCCTTTATTATAAAACATCTTAGTATGTTAAATCTATCGTGATTCTTCAAAGCCGAAATCATAATTTTCGATAGAAATCCAATACTATTTTCTGAGTTATAAGGTATTTTCTTGGATTTGCGATCACTAAAAGTGTAAGTAAAGGGAAATATAAAAGGGAACCGAAATAAAAGTGAAGGTTTCTTACCGGCATAAGCTTTATTTTAGTATTCGGTCGTGCGAAAAGTCCATTGTGAAGTCGTGTGTAAAAAAAATTGGCAAAGGCCAAAGGTCGCGTATATATTTTTTTGTTTAAGTTTTTTCTATTATTAGTTTTCTGTAACTGTATACAAAAATCATATTTATTTTATATCTACTACTTGCCCTGACAGACGTTGCCACGTTGCTCTATTGCCCTTTTTTCGAGTTATATCTCCATTAGAACATTCTTTGTGCCTGAACAAAAACGTTAAAAAATTAGCGGAATTGGTCAAGCCCTTCTCGAGTTTAACGCTTAGCAATAGATTTGGCGATTTATTTTTATTATAATATAAATTTATGGGTCATTCGTTTATCATGTCCTTGAAATATTGCAAAACTAACGCAAGAATCATTTAAAATGCCTTCTTCTAATCATAGACATTTCATTTCTTAATTTTAATAAAATTTATACTTGTATTTTAATCTTATCTGTGGAGTCGTATAACTTTAATAGAAATAGACGGTAGACAATTTTATTACTACAAAGGCATTACACTAGGTATTTTTTACAAGAATGCACTTTAAATTGCACTAACAGTATTACGTGCTTCATAGCGTAGACCTTTATTGCGTTTCTTTCCTCTTTCTTAGACCTTTTATTTTATTAAAGCTGAGCATAATATAAAAATACTGTAGTCTGTAGGTATTGCTTTTTTATTAGTAGCAGTGATTATTTTCATTGTAAATTTAGTATTCGTAACGATTATTTAATTTTTTAGGGCTTTAGTTTACGACGTATCTACATATATAGAGAACCTCATTTGTGATTTGGTTCTGTAATCAAAACTTTGAATTGACTTTTGTAATCACTCCATTTCATGCTTGTTTAAAATGTGATATGGAAGAATAATTTCTCTAAACTATTATGTAGAAGCGTTTTCGTCTGGGCTGTTTAACTATTGGATATTTTTAATGTTTGCTAAATTGTTTTAGAACCTGATGTAGGTGTTGGCGTTATTCTAAATACTGACACACTTGATATTGTCTAAGATCCGTTAATATTTTACTTCACATATTATTACGTATAATCCAGTCAGTAGGTGTTTATGCTCTACAAAAGGTGGCGTAGAAAATGTTTTGAAACGATATTGTTTAGGTATGAAAGGTTAATAAAAATCCAAGTTTTCGACCTTGACGGACCCAGGCGCTAGCCGCCATCTTGAATTAAAGGTGCTAAAATTAGGTATATTTTAAATAACTTCTCAATTGTTTACTAAATCACAAAAGTGTCTATGAGGGGTTCAAAGAAGACAAAATTACCTACATTTTTTGCATAAATGATTATTCTGTAAGTCTAAAAGGTAAAAAGTTACAAGCGACGGAAATAATAATATTTACAGAAATCATATAATTTTAATTTTGTTTAAAAATTGTACATAGAGCAGGCTCCAAGGAGATGTTCGTTTGCAAAAATCGCGGACCTAAATCTGACTTCTGATATATATTGTATAGATCCCAGACATCCTATAGACAGATGTTGCCAACCAGTTTTGTGGTCCCCCTGCCCGCACCCCGGTAATTAAATATGGCATACAAAGAAAAAAATAAAAATTTCCAAAACATGCCGTGTGGGGTATCAAATGAAAGAGCTTATTGAGTAGATCACGAATATATAGCATACTATATACATTTCTTACACTTTCTCTAAGATTTTTTAGAAAATTTACGAAAATGGTCCATTTTTGAGTTAACTTTAAACCACTATAGATTGAAAACTCATGAATATATTTTTTAAATTATTATTTTAAATAATTAACAATAGTCCATTGTTTATGATTCAATAGTTCGTAATATAATATAAGTGAGCTATGTGGTGGATTTGATGAAAATAACTATATACTATATGAACTTGAAAATATACTCGCCATCTTTGAATGCTCCCCCCACTCCCCCATGCAACTATTTCACTGTACGAAATATTGAATCGTAAACAATGGACTATTGTTAATTATTTAAAATAATAATTTAAAAAATATATTCATGAGTTTTCAATCTATAGTGGTTTAAAGTTAACTCAAAAATGGACCATTTTCGTAAATTTTCTAAAAAATCTTAGAGAAAGTGTAAGAAATGTATATAGTATGCTATATATTCGTGATCTACTCAATAAGCTCTTTCATTTGATACCCCACACGGCATGTTTTGGAAATTTTTATTTTTTTCTTTGTATGCCATATTTAATTACCGGGGTGCGGGCAGGGGGACCACAAAACTGGTTGGCAACATCTGTCTATAGGATGTCTGGGATCTATACAATATATATCAGAAGTCAGATTTAGGTCCGCGATTTTTGCAAACGAAACTCCACTGAGAGTCCGGTCTAACAGCTATCATTTTTTAATTCTCTTTGATGGCCCGGGCTGGTTAATGGTGGCTTTTTCATTATCGTCGCTGAAATTTTCTGTTTCATTGTCTGTATTTTTAGTTTCCAACCATGAAATTTCGTCGTCATCACAGTCTTCGTTATCTATCTGAATCTCAACTGCATTTTCACACAGCTGACCACTACAGAATCCACAAATAATAGAGCATTTTAATCCAGCTTTTCTGCAACTACATGCTTTGCTGCATCCTTTTTTTACAGTGGCAAGAAATTACACTTAAAAGCGTCTGAGGTGCTGCTTTCAGCCCCAGTCTTCTGGATTTTTTTCAATTCCATACCATTTTTGGACTTGGTGGTATGTCCTTAACGCATGATACCGTGCAGCGTCCTTTGTTGGCGGCAAAGAAGCAAGTTTAAATTTACTTTTTATTGATAACTAAGGATTCCTTATCCATGTCCCCTCTGTACAAAGTTACTAGAAAGCGTGCCCCAGCGTCTTCGATTTCTTCTAGTCATGACGACGAAATTTCATGGTTGGAAACTAAAAATACAGACAATGAAACAGAAAATTTCAGCAACGATAATTAAGAAGCCACCATTAACCAGCCCGGGCCATCAAAGAGAATTAAAAAATGATAGCTGTGCAATTTTTAAACAAAATTAAAATTATATGATTTCTGTAAATATTATTATTTCCGTCGCTTGTAACTTTTTACCTTTAAGACTTACATAATAATCATGTATGCAAAAAATGTAGGTAATTATGTCTTCTTTGAACTCCTCATAGACACTTTTGTGATTTAGTAAACAATTGAGAAGTTATTTAAAATATACCTACCTAATTTTAGCACCTTTAATTCAAGATGGCGGCTAGCGCCTGGGTCCGTCAAGGTCGAAAACTTGGATTTTTATTAACCTTTCATACCTAAGCAATATCCTTTCAAAACATTTTCTACGCCACCTTTTGTAGAGCAGAGGCTTTTACATTTCCCCACAGACTGGACTAGTAGTCTTATAGTCGTTGAATTGTAATTGACACTAACATTACTGCATTCGCGTTAAATCAAACAAGGAAAAATAATAATAACACTTTTATTTATTTCCAAGAAAACGTTAACATTTTTTATTAATCTGTTACAGGTGTGATGAACGCAGCTGACTACTACGGTTTGGACGAATTGAGGCGTGCGTGCGCAGGCTTCGTGCAGTGCTGCATCACGGTTGATACTGTTTGCGCACTGCTGGCTTCTGCTGAGAGATACATACAGTATAAGTGTACTAAGTCGTTGGTGCAAAAGGTAAGGACAATATGATACTGGATTTGATGTTTTTATTATCTCTTTTAAATGGTCTTTCTATTTCGGGGTAATCTTAATTTGTTAAAAACAAGTATTAGACATTTAAAAGCCTCTCCCAGGACGAACAATTTATCCTCTTTCATAGCAGATCAATCTTATTATTATTAAAGAAAACTTTTAATCTTGACATTATTATTACTGTGCAATTTGCTGAATTGAAATATTTACGACTGTTTAACATGAATCTTATTTATTTATTTATATTTTCAGGTTCTGGAGTTTGTTGATGAACATGGCAATGAAGTACTCAACTTGGGTTCATTCACTCTCTTGCCACAACACGTTGTGAGATTGATCCTAGCGCGAGATGAACTGAAGGCTGATGAATTTACTAAATTTCAAGTAAGTAACCATGTTATCTATATAGAAATAGATAGTTCAATTCCTACCTTTGAGGTACCTCTAATATACTTATATAAATACCGCTTTATATTTTAATAGATCGTCAAAAATGAAGAGCTTCGCTCTATTAATCTTCGATCTATTAAAGCACAAAACCAATAATTGTAAAAGAAAATTGATAAATTCTATTACTGTATGTTGTACAGTGATAATTCTTTCTACCGTGCGTATGGTTAAATTTTATAATTTATAATTTAACCATATAATTTAAATTTTATAATTTAACCGTATTGAAACAAATTCAAAGTCGTAATTGTTGAATTGTCGAAGGAAGTATAAATACACGTACAATCATTGCGATAAAAGCGAACATTAAAAAAAATTGCACACATAATATTAAGTGCTGATGCTTCGCGTTACTTACGAGTTATTTAATATTTACAGGCTGCTCTAATGTGGAGTAAGAAGTATTTCGATACCAACCCTAACATGGTTTTAAAGGATGTGATTGGAAATTTCCTCGAGTACATACAATTCCACAAGATTCCTGCTAACGTATTAATGCGAGAAGTCCATCCACTTGGCTTGGTGCCATACTCGATTATCATGAATGCGTTGGCTTATCAGGTGCGTATTATTCTTTGATCTTTATTATAATTGAATTATTTTATTTGGATATTGATTTAATTTTATTTTATAGAGCAAATAGTACCTGCAATTATTTATTGATCGGTTTATTATAATATCAAACAAGTTTGCTTTATAAAAAAATAATACTATATGTCTCTTAGCATTCATAGTAGAAAACATATCGCATGTTGAAAACACTAATGTTGCAGGCAGACCCGGCCAGCGTAGATCCTGGCAAACTTTCTCCAGCGCGAGTTCGCCGTGCCGGTCGCTCTATGTCCGTACAGTCTTCTCTTGACCCCTACGGCTCCAACACCACCCTCTCCTCCACCGGCTCGAGCGATGTGCCGTCGTCAGACTCGCGGCACAACTAACGCGAGGGGAACGTCCCCCGTCCCGCGCCCGATCCTACCCCTGGACCTTCCACATCTACCCAACAAGAGAAACCAGAGAAACTAGGCCTTTTCTCCTCCATCAAACGTGCTGCCAGCAAGAAATTTGGCGATCGACGTTCCCCGACGCCGAAAACAAGAGAACCAAGATCAAAATCTGATTCAATCAAACATGCAGCTCTTACTAGACAAGTTTCAGAGACAGTCGCTGCATCCGGAGATCCTACATTTGAACGATGTAAGCCAAGGAAACGAGACAGTGAAACTGAATTCCCAGTACGTAAATCTACTTCAGAAATATCAGAGAGTTTTCCATTTGTACGCCGTGCTTTAGCAGAAATTGAAAATGGCTTGAACTATTTTAGAAAATCTATTACATCTGAAGTCACTGAACTAAGAGCACCATTAGCTAGAGCCGAGCCAGTTGTTGTTGTGGCAGCTGCTGAAGATGATCCGCCTCCATCTCCACCTCCAATGGGATTAAAAGAACGTCGTGGTTCACGCGGTTCACCTTGTGCTAATCTTCCACCATTAACGCTTCCCCCTACTAAGCCTGATCCTTCTCCCGGTCGCCTGTCTCCGAACCGTTTATCGCCACAACCTAAGGAGCCAATGACTGCACCTTTAATGAATCCCCCTCGACGTTCTCGCACTCGTTCAGAAATGCATCCCGATCCGCCCCCTCGATCTCCTGATATTCCCCGACCTGCTTCTGTGTCCCCAAAACATACATTTGCGTTTAAAATAGTCTTGAAGAAGGTGGAAAGTACACCAAATACTTCGTTTGATAGACCGGAACAATGAGAGTACCTCCTCTAAGCGCGGCCGCTGATAGGCGGTGGAGTACTCGAGGTTCTGACGTGCTTTTCTCCATTTTAGAAGAAGCTAGCCTAGATTAGTTTTGCAAGTTCATTTCTAGGACTATGAACAACAGTCTTGTGAGTTTACGGAAAATGACATTACGCGGGAAAATGCTTAGGTTAGGTATGAAGTAACTAAAGGAAAAGGAAATGTATTGAAAACTTTGTGTTACATATAAGTGAATTCTGTCTGTATTTTCATTTATTTATTCATAAGATAATGTGGTAGTTAAATGATTTCGGTTTATGTGTATTTTCTTGATTAAAAATATTATTTAAATTGTCTCTATACAATATTTGTGGATGCTACGGATATGAAAGAATATGGTGTAGGTATTAAGTAATTTAAGAATGTCTAGTAGGTATGTCCTTTATGTATATATATATATATATATATATATATATATATATATATATATATATATATATATATATATATATATATATATATATATATATATTATGATGGAAAAATATTTATATTCGTGTGATGATGTTGTATGTAATGTATTCTGAACTTATATTCTTCCTTTTGTTAAAAACTAACATCCCTGAATCATTATGCAAAACACATAATAGTTATGTACTCCGATTTAACGATGTATTTACAACGCTATTTTCAGTACACGTTATGCCATGATCAATACGAGTAGTATTTTATAGTAGTATTTAATTTTATTCTTAATACATTTGTCTGTATTTGGCATGATCACATTCACATAAAATTATCATTCCATGAATAGACTTAAATAGAAATAAAAGGGATTTATTGACGAGCGTAGCCCAAGACAGAACGCGATGGCGTCGCACTGTAGACGCCCTCTGCCCCACATAGGGGCCACAGGACATTAAGTCAAGTATTGATATGAAAATTTCTGGCTTGAAGGAAGTTTCAGCTTGATATAATTTCCGAACTGCATTGTTGTACATAACATTGCTTTTTATGTATATTATGTGTGAAATGTGCCTGTATGATTAAACATAATATGACACTAAGACTTTCAAACCCTTCACAAATAATTATGGAGTGATTGAATAATCTAAATGTATTTTCGATGTTATACAATTAATAATGTTAAAGTATTTTTATAAAAATGTATATAATGTAAGACGTTACACGGTTATTCTTCGATAAGAGTTTACTTACCTATATGATACGAAACTTGCATGAAAAGATTAATAAGCATTTGATCTCTAATGAAAAAAATCTCATAATATATTCATAAATTAGGAAATACTTCATTATATATTTAAATATATCGGAATACTATACAGACAAACAGGAATAAAATAATCAAAATATAATATAAGTAGTATATGTACTCTTCCTCTGACTACTATTTTCAATTTGTTACATTGAAAATAAATGTTTTTGTCATTATTTCATTCCGAGAAGTAAACTATTATCGAAATCGAATAACGACACAAGCCAATCTAGTCAATAAGAAACTGTAATATTTGTTACTTACTAATAGGCAAATGTTGTTCATTTAATTAATGCAATCTTCTTTTAACAGCACATTTTAATAATTTTTTACGACTACACTTACTGTGCGATACATATAGGACTAGGAATAATATGTTTTTCTTCTATACGTAAAAGGTTGTTTACAGAAGCATTTGCATTCGATTCAGTTTGTTTTTAAAGGAATGTCTAAGTAAATGTAAGTAAGAATGGTTGTAGAAATGTGATATTCATTATTTTATGACC
The DNA here is from genome assembly GCA_029959065.1 of Colias behrii. Taxonomy (NCBI): domain Eukaryota; kingdom Metazoa; phylum Arthropoda; class Insecta; order Lepidoptera; family Pieridae; genus Colias; species Colias behrii. The sequence goes on from JARWMC010000013.1 coordinate 7,725,169, forward strand.
ACCGAAGATATCTAGAATATTCCAAACAATATACTGTTATATTTTCGTTTCCATGGTAACCACAGATGGTAACGATATAATTAGGTATATTATAAGTTCATAAAACCAAATCGTCATATTATCACAATAATTGTTAAGCTAACTGTTGTTTAATGTTAACAAAACATTTATTCCTAGTCTGTTTAATAAATAAACCTCTATATTAAGTTAAGTAAATTCGTGGTATTTCTCAAGCTCAATATTTATTAATGTAACTTGTTTAATATCTGAATGTGTAAATGTTATATGTGTACTGGATGTATTGGTGTTTTGACTGGTACGTATCACTTTGCTATTTGTTGTAATTTAATTACGTGTTTTATAAATATATTGTGTAAATAAAATGTGATGAAAAATATAATTTGTTTTTCTTTCACCTAGTCCTTGATTACTATAATAGTACTACCACAGTTATATTACGTCGGTATAGGCAAGTTAGGGTGCTTTTCCACCAATATTGTGCGAGGGAAATTCGACACATTCCTCGCACATTATTGGTGGAAAAGCACCCTTATTATTGGCACATTATTGGGCTGTTCACCAATTTTCCAAAGGTATTTGTAACTATTATAAAACTACTACCTATTAAACAATATTGAACTATTTATACGGAGAACCATTAACTAATAGGATAGATATTATTAGTCTATAATATTATATTCTTCATTCGTATTTGCAGGACTTCATACTTACTAAAATTTGTATCACACTAATTTAATTTACCTACTACTATTGCACTTTGCGGACAAAAATAAAAATTGCTCTTTTTTAAAATTTGCTGTAGTTGTACAAGAGGATACAGGATGACTTCATAAACAGCCCCAGGAAGGTTGAAAAGTTTTTTGCTTTTGAGACGAATCAGTACTGAAATTCAGCGAATTAAATAAATTAAAGATACGAACGCTTCTGCGGCTATGAAGTCGAAAGAAAATAGTACTCAAAGAGATATAAAAATTAATTCAATTCGTCTGAAGCATTTTATATTGAAGCATTAAGCAGTCTTTCATGATTGAATAACTTATTTATGTATCTTTTTCTTTGCATTACTTCAGGCTCAGTTGGATAGTATTAATATAGGTTATAATTTTAATTTGATTCCATTCATACTTGATCGATGGATTAATAATTATTGTATATTCAAAATATGTACAAATTTTCTTCCAGGACACTTATCAATTATACTCTGTCCATTATATTATTTGCTTTTTGACAGCTTCACGCCTATGAAGGATTGTATTGTCTATGTTAAAATGTCATACAAATAATTATTGTACTTCATGGACAGGCCCCGCCCTCTTAGTGATGTCTATACAGAATTATTCAATGATGGGTCGATAGATTATAATAATCGATAGAAATACTCTGAAAAATGTATCCGATACATAGAAAAACTCTTCTATTATGTTATATAATTCAAACATAAAGACAACCAAATTGTAAGATAGAAACCAATATTTTAAATATTTAAATAAATAAATTACAATACATAACAAGAGTCTAATCTAGGATAGTAACGTGATATGGATACGTGGTTTAATGCATTGTACTTCATACAGAACAAATTTAGTTTGGCAAGAAATCCCATCACATTTGAGCTTTCACTACAATTGGAATATATAATGTTAATTACATACAGTTTACCCGACTCAGACGACAAAGGACTGGGTTCCAGGGATTATCTTAGATACGTTATAAATGTGTCTGTCTGTATCCTGATACCATCTGTGTCTGGATTTGTTGGAATTGACACCATCTCTGGATATTTTATGATTTTGACTAAAGAGGTCTTTTAAATTTTATTATGTTTAGTAGGTCAGAATTCTATACAATGTATTGAAGAAGACTGCTGCATATTTATTATGCGACTATACTCAAAGGATTGTTGGTATTATATGTGATTCTAGCTTTCACCCGCAGCTTCGCTCGCGTTCTTAAACTTAATAAATTATATACTAAAACCTTCCTCTTGGATCCCTCTATCAAATAAAAAACTGCATCAAATCCGTTGTGTAGTTTTATAGATCTTAGCATACATACATACAGACAGACGCGGGAAGTGATTTTGCTTTATACTATGTAGTGATGTTTTTTATCTTTGTTCAATTTATATTCACGCTAACCTATTTCTTTATACCGTTTACGTTACAGGTAACGTAAACGGTATAAAGTAATAGGTTTTAGCTCGGCTTCATTGGATTTGCTGTCATTACAAGACTGACACACAAAATTACAGTACTCCAAAAGTAATAATGCGCATAGAAATCTTCGTCACCGTTCGGCAACTGTCATATTCCCAGAGCGTCCGAAGATGATATTTATATAGAGTGGTTAAATGCATTTTCTTCATGCATAATTTAGTCAAATTATGTGTTTTATGCTAAAAGAGATTAATATTTATTTGTAAGTAACGATTTTGTTTCGATAATTCCTTGTAAGTAAATAGCGAGGATAACCCCACGATTGCGAATATATCTTTGTTGGATTGATTTACTTGGAAAATTTTATAGTACTTTACTGAAGCTGGTGTAATGATGGAAGAAAAGAAGGTTAAAATAACACAAAATTTATATTGTATAAAATATGGTTTTCAAACACAGGTTTACATTTAAACCATATAAATCTAATCATTAAAATCTCAGTTCAAAAGTATAATTACAGTACTGATTTTTCTTCAATTTTATAACAATTACAAAAAAATAAAAACAATCAAAATCAGGGATTATGTTTATTTCTGATATTTTAGATACATCGGAACTTTCATTATGCTCTTCTTCATTATCACTTTCCCTACTGCCATCACCTGTGTAAATCATTTCATCGATTAATTCAATTCACCTTTAAAAACAAAACTAAGAAGGCTATGTATGTATATATCGTAAGGTAATAGCAGCTCTATACAGGGTTACTTGTAAAACACCAGCAACCTCGCAGGACAAGATACTAACATCATAAGTAACAACATTTGTTCTACGACTTTTGATAATTTGTTAGATTTTATTTTCATACAAAAATAAATATTCATTTAATTTTCCGTTTGAATATTATAAACTCTACGCGCATTCCAAAAATTACGTAAACAAGAAGCGAACGGGAGGGGAAAGGGGGCGTCGCGTCGTCCTTTCGATAATGGATAGAACATAGACTTACAAATGTTAGGAGAGTACAATAAAAGCTTAAAAAATCATTTAAAAATAATTTATTGCGTTATGCCAAAAGTCGTAGATCAAATGTTGTTACTTATGATGTTAGCTATCTTGTCCTGCGAGGTTGCCGGTGTTTTACAAATAACCCTGTATAATTCCACACAGAGAGAACACGTGCAGTCACCACCAATATTTAAAGATGACTGACGGATTTTTGAGTTTTTTGACTGACAGGCTGCCGTCACCTACCGCCCGATTTGTTTTTGATTGTGTTTGACCGTGAATTGACTTCTATTTCTTTTGAACAAGGTGTAAAATGCAAGTGCATTGTTTAGGGCTCTTACGATTCAATGATTCGAGTGTTTTCGGAAATACGACAATTAGCGAAGATTTGCATGCGCATTATTAATTTTGGAGTACTGTATATTATTGTATTCTTTGGCATAATTATCTTTTTCTATACATATGGTACGGGCACAGATTAGAGAATAGTTACTTCGTAACAGATACATCACTCCCATACAAAAGCTAAAATACCTACGCTATATTTACCTACAAAATGCGCCGCAACTCGGCTGCAGTAAGAAATGTACTCTACGAACACGCACCGAGAAGCGAGTTTCCCGCGCACGCCGCGTGATTGCGTCATCAAACGAAAACTTTAGGGTTGTACCGAGCGCGTAAATTAAACACAGAGTTGCTGAAACACTTAATTTTTTATTGTTAATTATATTTGTTACATTATACAATAAAAAAAATGAAATCTTATTGATAGTAGTTGTTTCCTTCGGTTTCACCCGCGTGGACCCGCTATATGTGTCTCCTGGATAAAAAGTAGCCTGGTAGGTTTGTGAGTTTCTTTGTTACTGCGTGGCTCGGGGGCTGCTGACTATATGGCTGAGATTTACGGGTTCACGGGTAGAGGGTTCATTCGGGTGAATCTGCGGCCACAAGACCAATACAGATAAAAATTATATGTGCTTTAATTTTATGAAATGTTCAATGTTTTTTTTACCATCGCTGAACTTACGGTTATTCAATTTAACTGTTGTAAAAATTCTGAATCTTATGAATAATTTTAATAAATAATCTTTTGGAAAGCAAGGGCAAGGCGGAATGAAATTAATTTTTTGTAACTCATTCAGCAAAGTACTTTCCGGCCGGTTTATCAAAACTTTGTCAAAATTAAGTAAAAATGTTTTTTCCAATTCTTCGACGTACTATATAACCGGGCATCTTGGTAGCGAGCGCGGGAAACGTGACGCGGGTGCGCAGTCTCGCGTGTGCCAACCAACTGCCGCTTGGGTCGGTACCGACCTACTGTGCGGTAGGCACTTATAGCGCGACCTTGAGCGAGTGACGGAGGCCTGGTACGGGAGCTAGCAACGTTTTAAAAAAAGTCATTTTAGTATAGTTGGGTTTTTGATATACTGTTTCTCTTGCTATTTCGGTTAGGTTAGTTTCGGTTAGTTAGTTAATTATTTAATATAAGAATTAAAAAAGGATAATATAATATAAGTAATAAAGTTATTACTTATCTGTTAAGCGGATTCATGTTGATGGAATTTCACTTATTTCGATGACATTTTAATTATTTTGAAATAAAAAAATTGCGTATGGCACCTATTTAACAACGGAGAAAACGTCTTGCAATAAAAAATTTATGTCTAAAGGCAAAAGATCAATAATGACTTTAAATTAAGGATATTTTCTTGTGCAGATAAGATGCGCACTAATAAACGCAACCACTGCGGCCAGCCAGACAGCCCGGACTCTAACCGAAATAGGAAGAGAAACAGTATATCAAAGAACCAAGTATTCTAAAATTCTCCCTTGTCAACGTTGCTACCTCCTATACGAATATATCCTACTTATACTGGTTGTGCATGTAGAATCAAAACTAGATGATAAGATTGTAATTTTATTGAACTTCTGTCATTTTAAAACTCGATTACTTTTCCATTTCCAATATCTAAATAGAAATCTATATGTAACTATATATTATATACAAAATATACCCATGAGAATATACATACACGAATCAAATTCTTTCTAATAGGTATAGACATAGGTTCATAATCTAAATAGATACTTATAAGCCATACATACTGCATACGAATGCACATTATCATGAAGAGGTGCTATAGATAAACAATAACATCTATACTAATATTATAAAGCTGAAGAGTTTGTTTGTTTGTTTGTTTGAACGCGCTAATCTCAGGAACTACTCCGGTCCGATTTGAAAAATTCTTTCGGCGTTAGATAGCCCATTTATCGAGGAAGGCTATAGGCTATATATCATCACGCTAAGACCAACAGGAGCGGAGCAACGCGGGTGAAACCGCGGGAAACAGCTAGTGTAAAATATATTATAACATCAAAGTAAGTACATGAATATAAAGATAAAAGCATCACTTACGGCTGCACGCAAAGATGCATTGAATGGTCGTAAAATTCGCAGACATAAAGCTATTGAAACTACATCATTTTCTACTCTAGGTTAGTTCATAGGTTTAGAGGAGAATAAAATTCATTCGCGGAATTGAACCTAAAAGTATCCGTGAATAATTGTTAAGAATATTGGAGAGATTTAATTTACTGTATTTGATCTACTATTTTTACACCATAGGTACTACAACATTCATATAATATACTAGCTTTCCGCCCGGGGCTTCGCCCGCGTTTTCAAAGAAAAACCGCATAATTGCCGTTCCCGTGGGATTTCCGGGATAAAACCTATCCTATGTGTTAATCCAAGTTACCCTCTATATGCGTGATAAATTTCATTGTAATCGGTTCAGTAGTATTTGCGTGTAAGCGTAACAAATATACACATTACACATAGGGTAACGGCACCAGTGGTCAGCCAGGAACCAGTGATCAGCCTATTGCGTTGTTTATTGGCCATAAATATCGCTGTAATCAAAATAACCAAATCACGCGCACTTAAATAGAAGCTCTGTTTCGTTATTGGTTCATGCATCACGCGATAGGAGCAGCAGGGGGTCAGGGGACAGAAATAAACACGTTCGTACAGGTGCTGTCCGCCGACAAGAGCAGAAGTGTCATGTCCGCAATATTTTTTGTTTCACGTGGTGCTCTTTTGAAAGGTGAGAAATAACATATTTTACCAATGTTTCCAACGTATTTCTAGCACAAAAAAAGTGTATAAGAGCTTTGTGTAATATTGGTCCTCTTGATTCTTGCAGACCTCAATTCAAAGAAAAACGTCTCTTAACACTTACTGGTTTGTATATATTGGAAATATGTATGTTTGTAAAAAAGCACAGTGAACTCTTCAAATCAACCAAAAACAATTCACAATTGGGTTTTAGGGATCCTACTCGCCTATTGATGCCAAATTGTAGATCTAAGCTCTTTCAAAACAATGCTAGTGTGATGTGCATAAAGGTATTTAATCACATTCCTAAAGAACTACGTGAAATGCCAAAAAATTTAATGAATAGAAAATTGAAAATATGGTTAGTGGAAAAATGTTTCTATTCTTTAAATGAATTTTTTAAAGCGTGATATGTATTAATAAAAACCTGTTAATTTTAATGTTATTGAATGTAACTATGTATGTTTATATAATCTGCAATGTAATCGTGAAAATTTGTATGCCAATTGTCTGGCGAATTGTGTGGACTATCTTATTAATTGAATTATGTGAATTGTATATTACCACAATTCTGACAAATAAATAATTTGAATTTTTTTTTTTTTTTTTAACAATACAATCTAATCGTCTAAGAAAATAATGTATATCTAAATAATGGTTTTTCTCTCATGATATTTATTCACGGATGCAACCTAATCTCTACAGCGAAAAACGATTAAACCTGATTAATTTGTTTTACCTGACGAATTCCACAATATTATATATATTACATGCGTAATATAAATTAACTGTATTTAATTTGACAGTATACGAGAGTGCTCTTCCAAACAATGCATATTGTTTCACGTGGTCAGAAGTAAATGGAAAAAAGGTAGCGCGGAAATAGTTACTATTTTATACCACTACTTGTCGAATTGCATTCCAAATTCTGTGACTGAAGTAAGCCTATTTTCTTATAAGTGGTCACCACCGCCCATAAACACTTGTAACACTAGAAGTGTTACAGGTGCTTTGCCGGCCTTTCATGGACAAATAAGCTCTTTTCTTGAAGGCCCCAATGTCGTAGTTGTTCGGAAACACCGCAGGTGGTAAATCGTTCCACAGTTTCACCGTACGCGGAAGGAAGTTGCGGGTGAAGCGGACAGTGGTGGAGCGCCAACCATCCAGATGGTGCGGATGGAACTGGTTTTTAGGGCGTGTGGTCCGGTGGTGGAACTGTGCGGCTGGTAAAAGGTGGAACAATTCCTCAGAGCACTCCCCATAGTAGATTCTGTACAGTATACAAAGAGACGCAACGTCTCTTCGCACTGACAGTGGATCGAGCCTATCGGAAAGCCTACGGTCATCGACAATTCGAGCTGCTCGACGTTGGATGCGGTCAAGAGGAAGGAGTTGATACTGTGGGGCTCCGGCCCAGAGATGAGAACAGTACTCCATATGCGGTCGCACCTGAGCCTTGTACAGCTGAAGTCGGTGGGCCGGCTTGAAGTACTGTCTCGATCTACTGAGCACACCAAGTTTTTTCGAGGCTAATTTAGCCTTCGCTTCCAAATGACTGCGGAATTGAACGTCACTCGAGATTTCAACTCCGAGGATTCCGATTTTCTCTTAAACCGAGGTTCTACGACAAATGGGGTCTTTTGAGCGGTGAACGCGCAAACCTGTGTCTTTAAGGGATTGAACTCGACAAGATTAAGTTCGCCCCAATCCGAGACTTCTTGGAGAGAAGACTCGACTTCAGACACAAGTTTGTTTCGACTCTCATTGAGGCTTTCCTTTGAGGTGTTTGCACGGCCGGGATAAAGAGCATCCCCCGTACTGTCGTCTGCATAGCAATGAATGTTACTGATTTGTAACAGATCATTGATATGCAGAAGAAACAGTGTAGGAGATAGCACGCAGCCTTGTGGGATACCAGCATTCACATGAAGAGGCTTAGAGCAAGAACCGTCGATAACGACCTTAATGCTCCTCTCTTCCAGGAAGCTGGCAACCCAATCGCATAACCTCGCAGGAAGTCCGAAAGATGGTAAGATTTGCTGCAATTATGCAGCAAAGGTGTCATACCAGAGGAGTACCATCCCTGGTTCAACAATTTGAATAGCGATGTTGTTTGTAAAGACAGGGTACCTGATGGCACAGTCTCTGATGACGAACCTACGATATCTGCGGATGATGACTAACAACAACCCAATTCAAAATAGTTTATTTTTGTTCCTATTTATTTATTTATTTATTTAACAATTTAATATACCACACCAAGTAATATTTACAATTATACAAAGAGGATTAATATGGTAGGTACATAAGGCGGCCTTATCGCTTACTAGCGATCTCTTCCAGACTGCCCAAGGTAAGAGATAAAGAAGAAACGTACATGTTACGCGGGTGGCTGATATAATACATAAAATAATAATATAGATTATAGAAGATAGAATACATAAAATACAAAAATGAATAATAGGAAAGGATAAAATACATTATATTAAATAGAAGGATATGCTAAATTGGAGAGGTGCTTATATAAAAGAGATTTAAAAGATTTTATAGAGGAAGCTCGTCTTACATCCACAGGCAGAGAATTCCACAGTCTGATAGCGGTTACAACAAATGAGTTACCGAGGAAGGAAGTATGGTGAGAAGGAAAGCTAAGGAGAAGGTTATCGGCGGAACGAAGAGTGTAGGAACCTGAATCTAAGAATTTAAATTGATTTTTAAGATAGGAGGGAGAATTGGGATTAAAGAGGATGGAATATAACAACTTCAATGCATTTGCATTCCGGCGAAGTCTAATAGGAAGCCACTTGAGTTTTTTGCGAAACTGGGAAACGTGGTCGTATTTGCGTAATCCGTAAACAAAACGAATGCAGAAATTTTGGAGACGCTCAAGTGTATTCAATTGCTCTTCACTAAGATCAGTGGTACAGGCGTCAGCGTAGTCAAGGAGTGGAAGGAGAAGAGATTTAGCTAACGTAATTTTGGTAGAAATCGGTAAGAAATGCCGTAAACGTCTCAAGGAACTTGCCGCAGCGTAAAGTTTACGACTTGTTTCCTTTAAGTGGTACGACCAAGACATGGTCGTGTCAAAGTGAACCCCTAGATTTTTGACATTACTTTTAAATTCGATTATGGAGCCATCCTAAGGTATTTTATTTTTACTGTCTTAATTATCTTAATTTAATTTTGATTATAATTGTAATGACATACAGGTTTTACCTAATTAGAAGATGAAAATGCTTAGTCATAAACAAATGACATAATTGTGTTTAGAATTTAAGCTTATCAAAGTAAAAAAAACCCTTGTTTGATTTTCTAATTTGATTATGATTATTATTTCAATTACTTACCTATTCTCGCTACCCAGAATATGAAAGTGCTTAATGTAACTATAAACATTGATGTAATAAAATATTTTATTTCGAATTTGAAGGTGATTGCGACTTTGCATATTTTATTTTTTCCCAAAAATCATTTTCCCATGGGAATTTCGTGATTTCTTTTTTCCAAGCAGGATTATCAAAGGTACATTTATGTAATATGTAAGATTTTAGACGTCTTGCTCAATAATATTGGCTTTGCTTTGGTATGTCAGTCAGTCGGTTGGTTGGTCATTGGTCACTCAATATAAGTCAGTTTTTCCTTTATTTACATACTTTTTTTGGCACCTATTACTGACATTTGAAGCGCAATTTTATTGTTATTTGAGCTAATTAATCTAAATTGTACTTAATTCATTAATTCGAGTTAAAAATTTGAAAACAAATGAACGTACTGAAATTCTAATAAATTACTTGCTTAACTGTTTAAACTCTTTAATTTTCTGCAGGGAAAACCAATTATCTTGATACATTTTCACTTGTAACTTCACAAGGGACAGCTGTATAGGATTTTTTTTATCATGGTTAGTCTTAATTAACTAAAAGTAAAAACTAATTTCTCGGGATTTGCTGTATTCCTATTACCTTATTATTTATAGACATTTATCAGTTCTCAGGGAAAACCAATTAAATGGTTCACCTTGTGACAATAGTTGAAAATTTTTTTATAAAGCAATAATTTTTTTAAACCTCAATAGACATGTTTAAATAGAACATTTATCAATGTACTGCTGCTATGAAGTAATAATAACAATATAATACTACAAAGGGTATTTTCAACCCCATAAACTTTGTAATCGCGATATCTCGGTTTTCACTTTTTATGATTTAATTGGTTTTAGTTGTATGGCGGCGATATGGGCTAAAGAGTTAAATAAATAACATAATTATATTTAAATTATTAATTTCCAACTGTGTATTCAGTAGTGTTAACATCTAAATTGATTTGATTTTTACGAAATCTCATAGATGGCGCTGTTACAAAATTAACATTATACAACTTACATTCTTTAAACTATGTTTCTCTTCCCAAGTTACTTAAATGGCATAATTTTTATAGTGTCAATCTAGATATTGTCAAACAACATTTATATATGCGTCATTTGATTATTAACCCGTTACGCGTCCGGCGCACAGCCGGCACCGATCCCGATAGTGTCAAGGGAGTTCACGAAATCTAGCTTTTTTATGACTACCGAGTTTGAAAATTTTATTTACCCTATTGTTCTATAATTATATGCCATGTATGATATATTTTTGGAAAGAGGAAGAAACTAGTTATAGCATAAAAATGTAATCATGACGATATATTTTTTCTATAAAATTATAAAAAATTGATTTTCTTTTGTTTTAATTTTAATTGCTTACATACTAACACTTACATGATAATGCTGAGTCATCAAATGATCATATTCACGTTTTCATATCACTACACGATTGCCAAATACATTCACTTATATATTCACACATTTAACACAACGTATTTCACTATGAATAATAACAAATCTCCATTATTCACAAACAAGAAAAAAAGCGCCATTTTGCGTCTTCCGCACTGAAAAGTTGAGACACTTTTTCACTGAGTATTCTTCAAATATCCCTAAAACCAATATCATAAACGTATTCTACGTAAAATTTCCAGTAATATACGTCTCAATTATCACTCATCTAATTATTCCTCTCGGCATAATTCACAATCCAAATATTCGTTGAACAAGACAAATGTCACAAACTATGGCCGATGACGCAACTCAATCAATGATTCACTTTTTTTTTTTATTTTGTGGTTTTGGTCTCTATTGCCTGTCTCGGAGTCGTGTCGATTCGAATTATAAATGTTTAAGGCATAGAGAAATATTTTTTATACTGGAAACATTCACTTGTAAGTCTCTACTGATGACCTTCAATGTCACGGGCCGCGTTACGCACAGGCGTTTGTGCGCAGGACGCTACAGTACCATTTTGAGTTACGCACACCCGCTGTGCGTATGACACGCCACGGGTTAATTTCCAATAGTTAACGTGTGTTTGATTTTTCTAACACTTCATAGATGGCGCTGTTTCAAATTTGTCTTTATACTGCTAAGATTCATTTAACTTTTTCTCTGCCCAAATTACGTAAATGACATAGTTTTTATTTTGTAAAGCTAGATAATAGCATGGCTTACTCGAAACCAACATTTAAACATGAGTCTTTAGATTGTACGCTGTCGTAGTACACGGAATATGTAAGAAAAATAAAGGCTCACAGCTCCTCCCCCGAAGGTGATATCATGATAATATGTTTAAACTATCCTCACCCGACCTCTTAGGAATATTCATGCAAAATTTGAAGTAAATCTATGCAGTACTTTTCGAGATTAGCCCGGTCAAACATACAGACAAACAGACAAACAGACAAAAATTCTAAAAACTATATTTTTGGCTTCTATATCGATTATAGATCATGGATTATGTATTCTTTTAAAAAAATATTCAATGTACAGTTTTGACTTTCCTACGATTTTATTATATGTATAGATATATATTGTGGATTATAGATACATCAATAGGACATATTATAAACTAATATCGCTGTTTTTTTTAAAAAGAATTATTGCTGTTTTTATGATAAGTAATAAGAAGTTCCTAGAAAATAAGAAGACACAAAGAGATTGTAATAGTATGTTTAAAATAATATTTGTATTATGTGCGATATACATTTTTTTGTGCTAAGTGAATCGTTGCTATAAAAATGTGATTAATATAGTTGATTTTGATATAAAATTGTTTATTTTGATCTCATTATTAGTTATACTTACTAAAGGCTGAACACTGGGTTCAACAAGGCTGTTTATTGGTTTTTAGAGGCTGTTCACTGGGACACTGGGCCATTTTTTGTTTAAAATTAATTATATATTTTACTAAGAGAATTATTGTTTTTGATAAACGTTGATTCGAAACTACAATAAATAGACCGGTCAATTTAAACATTCGGTGCTACATAAAGTCCCAACAGGCTGAATTTCTGTGAAGTTGTTGAAACCATAATTATAAACAATGTACCTAAAAGTTCCCCATCATTCCCCTGTAAGCTAAAAATTTTATTCACGGTCAAAGGTCAAAAAATGAGTTTTTCGCGATTTTCAGCAAAACGGTAAGTTTTATCATAAAGTACCTCAGGCAAAGATTGTAGATCATAAAATTATCTATAACAAATGTATCAATACTTTTTTTCTTACGAGCCACCGTTTCTGAGATATAACGATTCAAAAAGTTATAAAAGTTGTTATCGTCATAATATGCACACGTTTCCACGCCACCTATGAGGTAGTGTACTTAGCGCGTTTTTTAACGTGGTTTCCCCAGTAGGCCTACTCCACGGGTCAGTTGTGATCCTGTTTAATGTAAAACTATTGCGAAATAACGGAAATTTTCAAAGATTGGGAAAGATAAAGCGATGTAAATGAAAAAAAAGTGTTGAAGTTTATTCGTCTTATTCGTAAGTTTCAAATTCTTGTTCTTCTTCTTGATCTTCTTCTTGTTCTTCTTCTTGTTCTTCTTCTCCTGCTTCTTCTTCATCTTCATTTTGGATGCAAGTAAATTGCGTCAATAGCGATGTATCGCATGATACTTCGTCGGAGTCAAACGAATCCTCCATTGTTTGTGATTCAATATTAGAGCACGACCGGCCTTGACAATATGTGCATGCCAAAGAACAAGACAGTCCGACTTTTTTGCAACCACATTTAGCACTGCATCCCTTTTTGCAGTTGCAAAAAATAGTGTTCAGCAGTTTTTCCGGCGCAGGTGGAAGTAAAGTTTGAACTGGCTCTAATATATTGTTGACCAACTTCCAACCCCAGTCTGTAGGGTCTAGCTGATCATACCCAAGCCACACTTGAACTTGGTAATATACTCGAAAAAGATGTTGGTGAGCAGCAACTGAGGTTGGAGGAAGACAAGCTAGTTGAACTTGTTTTTTATGTTTAGTGTTTTTAACGAAACATGCATATCGATGCTTATCTAAACAGGTAGTTTTTTTAGGAGCTCCGTACATAGAAAGAAGAAAGCGGATGCCGTTGGTAATAACTTCTTGTTGAGTTGAATTACTCTTAAAAACTTCAGCACATTGAATTAAATCTTGTTTTTCAAATATTTTGAAAACTGCTGTTTTACCCCTCCTGTAAAATGCAGATGTCGTATCACAGCCAGTTATTGCGTGTAAAAATAGTACATGATCTTTACACTTAACTAAAGTAAATAAACTTTTTGATGAATATATATTTGATTGATGCTGAGCTTTTCCTGGTTTTAAGAAAAAAATAGTTTTTTCAGTTGGCGTTCGAGCAGTGAGTATTACAAGTAAGTCAACAATTTCACCTCATTGACAAACAATTTTATGTTATAGAGGTTGTGGAAACATTTCTTTAAGTTACTAAGAGCCAATACAGAGATTATTTATTTAAGATATAGAGGTTGCGTATTTTAAGTTAAAGAGGCTTTGAGCTCTGATGGGAAGGGAACATATTATTTTTTGAAGTTACAGAGGTTTTTATGTTATCGAGGTTCTACTGTATAAGTTACAATGACCGATAGAAAAATATTTAAACATTTAATATATATATATATATATATATATATATATATATATATATATATATATATTATATAAAATATTACAACTCTAGATGTATATACGTGGCGTACTCATGCATATTATGACGATAACAACTTTTATAACTTTTTGAATCGTTATATCTCAGAAACGGTTGCTCGTAAGAAAAAAAGTATTGATACATTTTTTATAGACAATTTTATGATCTACAATCTTTGCCTGAGGTTACTTTATGATAAAACTTACCGTTTTGCTGAAAATCGCGAAAAACTCATTTTTTTGACCTTTGACCGTGAATAAAATTTTTAGCTTACAGGGGAATGATGGGGAACTTTTAGACATTGTTTATAATTATGTTTTCAACAACTTCACAGAAATTCAGCCTGTTGGGACTTTATGTAGTAGTACCCTCATTTTTTGGTTTAAATTGACCGGGCTAAAACAATAAATCCATACATGTTGTACGTTTTTTTATTCGACGATTGTTGTAGAAATGGCAATAACAAAACTTCAAAAAGCTGTTATGAGGCTGACCACTGGTGCCGTTACCCTACACATCCATCCTCATAAACTTTCGCATTTCTAATATTAGTAGTACTAGTAGGAAAGGATAGGATAGGATAGGATAGGCCTAACCTATCCTAATAAGACAGGAAAGGATAACGTAGTTATGAAAGGTAGGTATACAAAAACTAGTTCAATAGTTTTGCAAAGTAAATATGAATATCATAATAATATTATGCATCGCATATTTGTTTTATAAAATTAATGTACGTTACTAATATTTTTTCATTACATTCGATTTTATATTGAATAAAATAAATAATATCTCAATCTTCATAGATGTTTATTAAATATTCTTTCTTGAAATTCCCTAACCGTCAGCACCCCTGTATGTACTTTCAAATTATTGAGACAGCGTGGAAATCTTTATAAATTTGCAGAAAATCTGTGAGATGTTTAGTGATTTATCTACGTCAGAGTGTTTTCAGTGTGATTAATATAGCTTTAGAAAATTGTTTTGCTTGAAACTTATTGCAATATTAGATTAAATGTGACATAAAAAGATGTGGCTCAGTGTCTACGCCATCTAGAGGGGGGTTAAAATTGATTTTTAAACAAAATTTGCAAATTATGGACATTAAGCTCTCATGAGATGCTGAGATCACTGTAAATGGAATATTAATGAGGTTTGATATAAAATAGATAGACTTTTAACACATTGAGCCCCGAACGGCCCGATCGGTCCACCGGAATCACAGACACAATAGATTTTCTATTGTGTCTGTGATTCCGGGGCCTGAGTTATTACAACCATCTAAACCATGTAGGTAATCGACATTCTCTGAATACCATCATATTATAATTGAGTTACTTCTTAATTGTAAATTATTGTCTATAAGTTTAATAAATATAGTTTGAAAAACTAAAAAACACGATTTAAAGATAGTTGTATTGTACCTAGGTATAATGAGCTTATGAAAAGCGCACCATGCTTTTTTCACAAAAATACTATGTATTGGCTATTACTTAATTCCTAGATATAGAATTATTTTCTACTTTTTAGTTGTAAGTATCTATCTTGAAAGCGTGTTTTTTTATTAATTATTTGTCTAGTTTTTCATCCAAGATCCTTTCATAGTCATCCAGTGAAATTGGATGCATACTGGAGCTATTGCATTTTGTTAGGTTACTATAAGTTCTCATCCATATGTCGACTCTGAAATGATAAAAATAAAAAAAAAACTGTACATCAATTTTCTCGTAGTAGAGAGCTGACAATAACTTTAGGGAAACCTCGGTATACTAAATACTAGCGGTTCGCCCCGGCTTCGCCCGTGGTACCTACATGTTTACGTTTTTTTTTTCATAAAAACTATCCTATCTCTCAAGTTGGATCGAACTGCACAATGCACATGGTGTGCGAATTTTATTATAATCGGTTAAGTGGTTTAGGAGTCCATTGAGGACAAACATTGTGACACGAGATTTATATATATTATTTTAGTATAGGTTAAAGCTAGGTAAATTTTCAGGATGCCGAAATCATTAAGAGCACAATATAAATAATAATAGTTTAAAAAAACTAAAAAACACGCTTTTCATAGAAAACCGAACTAAAAAATAGAAAATTTTATCAAATTATTGTATTGTCATCGGTCCTCAATAAATCTACAAAGTTTGAACGAAATCTGGCCGTTTAAAGTGGGTCAAAATTGCGCCCAAAGAAGTCGGTTACAAACAAACAAACATACAGGTGAAGCTAATATAAAGCGTGTAAAAACATAGACTAACACATTTCATATCTTTTAAAACAATTCCAACAACACTACATAAACTGTAACGTGTGCTTTTCCTACATGAATTTCACTTGATGTTATCCATAATTTATGAAGACATCCACAAGATGAGACAGACAGACAGACAGATAGATGATCAGGTCTTTATTATCGTCGGAAAATCGTTCCGGGTCAAACTTTTCTGGCTCAGGGAAGTATTGAGCATCACGGTGTATTGCCCATGCTGGGATAGCAATCACTTCTCCTTTACGAATCTAAGACAACGTTATAGAAAAAATAATATAATATCTGTTACTATGTACAAAAAAAGATAATCTCAGCCTCATAAGAAAACATTAGGTATAGAACAGAAGAAAACAAAATTTTTCGAAATAATTATGAATGTTACTTACAAGGATTTAATTATGCTTGCTATTAATTTGAAGAAGATAATTAAATTATTTGATAAAAGATGATTCTTAAAAACTAATTATTACATGTTTTTAAATTCTACAGTTATACCATAAATTAATTTCTCACATACAAGCAATAGGTATATGGCTTAAAATACGATATTGCAATAATGAGAACTTACAATATAATCCTAAGTGGCTTCCTTGTTAGGTTTTCCCAAATTATAGTCCTGTGTGCAAATTCTGTCCAATGACGCAACGGGAGGCCACAACCTCACAACCTCTGCAATTAATCAAATAGATGAATGAAAATTAATCAAATTTGAACAAATTTTTCCACAAACACACATTAATTGTATAGCGTAGATACCCTATATGCAGAAAAAGAAAAAAAAAGAGTTACGAAACTGTTGAGGTTTTTTTTTCTAAAGAATAAAAGGCCATGTTTCCAGTGATAAAAGTTATTTATTATAAAATTTAAGCATTCAAGACCTGCACGATAATTATTTATTTTAAATTATAAATTTCGGAATCTCTCCCATACTCTCCTGTCCCATCCTTTCATCCTCCCCTGGGCCATCCTCCCCACTCCCATCCTCCCCACTCTCATTCTGCCCACTTCCATCCTCCCAACTCCCATCCTCCCCACACTCATCCTCCCCACACTCATCCTCCCCACGTCCATCCTCCCCACTCCAATCCTCCCCACACTCATCCTCCCCACTCCCATCATCCCCACTCCCATCCTCCCCACTCCCATCCTACCCACTCACATCCTCCCCACTCACATCCTCCCCACTCTCATTCTGCCCACGCTCATCCTCCCAACTCCCATCCTCCCCACTCTCATCCTCCCCACTCTCATCCTCCCAACTCCCATCCTCCCCACTCTCATCCTCCCCACTCTCATCATCCCCACACTCATCCTCCCCACACTCATCCTCCCCACGTCCATCCTCCCCAATTCCATCCTCCCCACTTCCATCCTCCCCACACTAATCCTCACCACTACCATATCTGATGACATGGTCGGTTGCATACAAACATACAGGTGAAGCTAATAAAAGCGTGTTAATTAATTAAAAAGACTATTTTGTGAAAGATAAATGAATAATTTATCAAATCAACTAGGTTGTGTTTCTAGACAATCAAAGTGTTTGATCTGATATTTAAAAAATCCAATAAATATTATTTTATAGCATGCCGAGATTTACTTAAACTAGGCATATGAAAGGAAGGACTCTATGCGTAATAAAGTGGTACGAATTACTTCCAATTTCAATGAGACTGTAATTACTCACTATGTGAAAATTATTTCAACATACAAAAGAAAGAGTTGATTATTCATGCATTTTCTCTTGAAAACTTTTGCACAGACAATATTATATTTATTTCTACCTATCAAAGTAATGCTACAGTAATTCCAAGAAGTCCTTGAAATTTCTGGTATTTTCATTTGTAATTTATGTGTAACAATAATAACAACACAGTTGGGTTCCTTTAAAATGTAGGTATGTTTCTATAGCATTAACGTTTAATAGCGGATTCGATATTACCCGCGATATGATTCTGAACCTTAGAAGAAGATAATATAGGATACCCAATGCAATCAAATGAATGTGCCGGCATTTTTAAGCTATTGCATAGCTTCTATCGCGGGGACCGAATCGAGAAATTCCGTAACGAAAAAACCTCACGCTCCCCACTCCGACGGGCTCGGAGGTGTGGCTTGAAGGCATGCTATGCAATAGCTTTACCGTGGCAGTCCCCGAGTGCCACACGTCTTTTTTTTTATCGTCGATAGGGAAGCGCTGGACCACAATCTCGCCTGATGTTAAGCTGAGATGTGGTCTAAGATGGTACGCGCTTCCCTAGAAAGTACCTGCTCATTCTACGCTTGATTTTTTCTCGGCCAAGCCACGTCTACACTTCCAAAGCTGCCTTGCGAGGCTGCTCGCTCTGTGTGGACCTAGGTATTGAAATTCAAAATAGCTTGTACAGTGGGTAAAGATGATAATAGGATACCCTGTTTATAGCACGATTTATTGTATGCACCATAAGGGCCAGTTATAAAAGTTATTGCGCTCAATGATTTGATGAGATCCCTCAGTTTTAATAGACGAAGCGGTAAAATATTTTATCGCCTATATCCTTTCGAAACAAATTCTTTCTAGGATTTATTACCTTTGAAGAATTCATATTACCTATGTTTACTTATCTAAATCGGACATGCTTTCAAATCTCTAAATGCAAATTTAATAAACAACATACACATTTTTTTTTTCAAGGAAAAAAGTGGTAAAAATAGAACAACAAATGCATATTATATAACCATACAAATATGTACCTATGAATAATATTTTATAGAACCAATAATTGTAATAAATAATATGTAATAGTCATATTTGACGAAATTATTATTTTCATTTCCATGATCATTATGATTTTTAGGTCAAGAACTGAGGTCATGCTCTCTTGTCTTTAAAGCGCTTCCTTGTATCGTTTTATTTTTTCACAAGCTGTTTTTAGCTTCATTATCTGATTAAATTTTGCTAGGTATATATGACTTAAACTTCTCTATTAATATTTTATTAAAAACGAGTACCTACTTACCTATGTAAGCTTCTAAAACAAAGACATAAACTGTTTTTTGCTTTATATTCTTGAAAATTAAAAAAAAAATATAATTGCTCCCAATTTTTTAACATAATATGTAGTAAAGATAATATGTAAAGACATCTAGGTATTAAAGATTATCATCTAATCAGATTAACTTATTTACAAGACGCTTAGGCGAACGACTTAACTTTAACTTAATAACAAATTGAAATATATCAAAGATTACTGGGTTAAAACTTTGAAAATTTGCTTTGACAAATATTCGCCTTGTCTTCTATAGAGTGAGTTTTAGTATGATGATAAGCGAATACAGTTTACACAATATAAACCTCATTAGACTGAATTTCAGGAATGGACATTAACCCAGAAAGTAAAAGTACTTCGGTAACCATAAAATGTTTTAAGATGTTTATTATTTGCTTTTGTAATATAAATAAATATAACCAAGTTTACATTTTCAATAATAATAATGTGAGAATTTTGAAAAATAGGCCCTGATTCATGCGAGCAAGGCAAGCAAACGCCTTTCATGATTCATTTTATATGTTTGCAATAAAGCACAAGAGAACTATTACCAGATCAAATTAAAACAATACGAGGATTATATCTTCAATATATTATTGAAATTCAATATTTTAAATTCGTATTAAGGTTGTATTCCTTCAGCTTTCAGTTTAAGGGCATAGTAATGCTTAAGTACATTTTCAAGTTATATACCTAGCGTCAAAACAAGAATTTGTTTTTGTGGGAATACGAAGATTACTACCAAAAACTATTTATTTATTTATTTATTTAGACATACCAACAGAGTACACATAAAAAATAAAAATTATAACAATTAAATCTAAACAACTAACGAATATTAATATGATGTATATGTTACCGGAAATGTATGAAATCAAGGAATTGTATACAAATCCTAGGAAATGTGTACAATTCCGATACCATTTAGGAAATGTATAAAATATTGTTTAATAAACTATTTAATGCATAGATATCCTAGGAAATGTATAATCTTCCTAGGAATTGTATACAATTCCAATATCGTATTAGGAAATGTATAAAATAAATGATTTCTGTAATAAAACACTGTATCGGGTAACAGTCTTACCGTAAAATAATAATAATATGTTCATATTATCTTACTAATTAACATTTCTTAAATCAACTTATATTCAATCAAATCAAATTTTCATTTGGTTAGTAATCAGTCCCCTCGTCCCGCTGTCCCCTTGTACACGTCCCAGTCGGATTGTATAATCCGCCGTATTACAAACGGCCGGCATTTTGTAATATGCCGAAATTCGTCTTTTTCCAAAATTCTACAAAAAGACGGTCGTGAGCCGACGGAACCCCACTTTGTGGGGCTCCTATTTCTATCTAGTTTTAAAAAACACGAACCTAACCTAACCCACCCCCTTATCCAAACCAAAAATTCTGATTACGAATTTTCGGCCCTCCCCTCATCGACCCGCGTACCTTCCAATATCTTAGATGTTTTACATTTCCGATTGCTATTTAGGAAATGTATAGATTTCCTAGGCAATGTGTATAAAATAATTTATTTCACACATTTCCGTGCGATTTTAGGAATTACATACATTTCCTAGGAATTGTATACAATGACGGATTACATACATTTCCGTTAACATATACACCAATTACAGGTATGCACAAGAAAACTTATATAATTACGTTACTGTTATTTTAAGTGCTTAAATAAATCTAATTACAAGAATAAAAAAAAAGAAATCGTTAAACATTATTTTTTTCTACTGAATTTTTGTACCAAACAAGAAATTAGTAATTTTTTTGCGAAAAACTACAAGTGAATCAAAATTTATGTCTATTATACCACCCAGCGACTTACATAGGTCATTAAAAGTACCTTCTACATATGCGAGTTACTGGAGAGTTTCTACCAACATTATTACGACAATTTGGAAGGTCAAAAACTTTTAAAACAGGATAACGTGGTAATTTATTTGGAACAGCAAACCTAATAGACTTAAGATTTGTGGGCTATAATTATTTATATTTCTGAGGATTTTAAATAGGAACATAGTATCGCGCAACAATCTACGATTACGAAGTGAAATCATTTTGAAGAATGATAATCGATATTCATAAGGCGATCTGTGTGAAATTCCCGGAGAAAGGAAAGCTATATGTCTGGTAAATATACGCTGAATATTTTCAATTCTTTGAGAGTGAACAGCATAGAACGGATAAA
This sequence comes from Colias behrii, assembly GCA_029959065.1. Taxonomy (NCBI): domain Eukaryota; kingdom Metazoa; phylum Arthropoda; class Insecta; order Lepidoptera; family Pieridae; genus Colias; species Colias behrii. The sequence goes on from JARWMC010000013.1 coordinate 7,746,993, forward strand.
CAAAAACTATGAAACATGGTCGTTGTTGTGACAGTTAGAGTGACACTTCTAGTCTCAGTAAATAAAAGTTTTAAAAATAGTAAACTTTATGCTATACGCTTCATTGTGTGTTTTTTAAAAAGACTTTTATGTGTTTCATCACGTCTAGTGTTATCCTATCGATCGAGAATATACTTTGTGTGTTAACAGTGTAAACAGTTATCAGCTGTGAATCAGCTGTTTTTCAAGTACCGACAACTTTGTGTTTAAAGGTATTTAGCGGTTTGGTGCCAAAAATTTTAATTTAACAAACTTTTTTTCTGACTTTCGTACACTGTTTATATAATAACAGCTGTAAATACTTCATTATTCTCATAAAATCATATTTAAAAAGTACGAAAGTATTACATTCAATTAAGTACGAACTATTATTAATATTGCTGCCCTCTTGTGAACCTTACCCGAACTCATTAAGTGACAATAATTATAGATCCAGTAATTATGGCCAATAAATGCACTAACTGTGGTAAATTCTACTCGTTGGCAACAGATGGCGCCAAGTGTACCAAGTGTAGCAACTTATTTCACAAACAATGCAATAACATTAGCCCCAAGTCCCTTTCGAATGGGAAATGGGTATGCAAAATATGCAGAAATAAAATTCAAAAAACGGCTGAAAACTTACACTCACAGGAAGAGAGTAGTGCCGATAGTTTTGAGGATGGTCCAGACAATATGTCATGCCTTGCACAGGAGATCAAATTACTTCGTTCTGAACTATCTAGTTTTCGGCAAGAGATGTCCAAAATAAGTACGGTTATGGCGGAATATGATAAAAGGCTCGACTGTTTTGAGGAGCGGCTAGATCGTATAGAATGTACCTTGTCTGAATCGCAGTCTCAAACACAGGAGCCTAGCGATGTAACTAAAAAGATAGATTCTTTAAAATCACGTCTTAATGACTCCGAGCAATACAATCTACTTAACGACATTGAAATAGCGGGCGTCCCCGAAACAAAAGGTGAAAACCTCCTGCACCTAACTATAACACTGGCCCAAAAAATAGGTTTATCACTAGATGAACGGGATATCGTTAATGTCTACCGTACAGGCACTCGTAAAAATCTTGAGGAGCTAAATACCAGTAGTGATCGCATAGCGGCCGCACGTCCGCGGCCAATCGTCGTGCGGCTAACCCGCCACCACCTACGCAACGAGTTGCTACGCGCGGCGCGAGTGCGGCGCGGGGCGGACACCGCCGGCCTGGTCGCCGGCGAGCCTCGCCGCTTCTACGTCAACGAGCACCTGACGCGCACCAACCGCTGGTTGTTCCACCTGGCGCGCGAGCAACAGCGCGCTAAACACTGGAGCTATGTGTGGACGCGTGGCGGCCGTACTTACGTCAGACGCGATCAACACTCAAAGTATTTTATTGTTTCTTCCGAAGATGATATAAATAAGATTTTTGGCTAATGTTTAGTTTGTGCCTAAGAACAAATGCAAGATACTCTATTGACAGGTGTTATGTTTTTTATGGTATAACGCAGTATTATCCGTATCATTTTAATATATTAATGTGTAATAAAATAATAGCTTGCAGAGTTTTAAAAATCAACTCTTTATACGGTATATATATGAACATGCATAAATATTGTGAAAAATGTTCAATTTGTCATATAAAAAGTAGTCCAAATTTAGTTGTTTTGTATCACGGGCTTCTAATTCTATATTCTAGTATAATAAACCTTTTAAGACTTTGTTATGATATTATGTTGTATTTAATTATAGAACGTTATTTTAAGAAAGAAATTGTAATAAATTTTATGTATTTTAAACGTACCTACCTATTAATTTTGTATATAATAGTATCCATTATCATATTATTATTATACTTCTTTTGTTTACGTTTTAATTGTGAAACAGTCATGCTACTTTATAAATTAAGTGAAAGATTAAAAAAAAAATAGTTATTACATTTCATCCTTTAATCGATAAAATCATAAATTGTCATATCGTCTTTCTTTGTCTACCTACCGTTATTGTTGTTTGTTTTATTGTGTTTTATGTAACTTGTGCCTCTAATGTTTTTGTTTAGTGTAATATATTTTTATGTCTATTTTCTCATAATGTACGGTAGGGATGTCCAATGCTTAATAATTATGATATATACAATATTAGTGCAAGTATCGTTTTTAAACTATTTTCATACCATATTTTCAAACCTAATTTACACTACTACTAGTTTAAGTATATTATATCATATTAATTCTCATCATAATATAATTCATAATGACTTCTAAAGGATCAAAATTATGTGTTGGGCTTTTAAATCCCGGTTCACTATGTACAAAACACGACGAGTTCCTTGTGGCGATGGAGCGTCATAACGTAGACATCATGGCTATAAACGAAACCTGGTTACGAGCGGGTGAAGATGGGCGTGCGCCTGCCGTACCTGGTTACAGACTGCGTCACATACCGCGACCGACTAGTGTCCGTACTCGTGGCGGGGGTGTTGGATTCTATATTAGGGAAGGTATATCAGTTCGGATAATGTCTCACCCCGTCGTTGACACTGTCGAACAGATGTGGCTGCATTTGTCCCTTAATGGTCAGGTAACTATCGTTGGTACAGCATATCGGCCGCCTTGGTTGGACATCAACACGTTTTTAGATGCTTTGATAGATTCAATTAGTTCTTTTACATGGTACGATAATCTTGTAGTTTTGGGTGATTTTAATGTTAACCTATTAAATAGTGATAATGTTAACAGTAAAAGAGTTGCAAGTTTTCTTCAAACTTTTAATCTTATACAACATGTTTCTCAGCCTACGCATTTTACGGATTCTAGCGAAACTTTACTTGATATAATATGTACTAATATGCCTGTTCAAAATATTGTGATTGATTATATTGAGGAACTTAGCCATCATGCATTCTTATCGTGTGCACTTAATATATCTAAACAAAAAGTTTTGCATAAATATATCACCTTTAGACCGATTCAAAATATTAATAATGATGAATTTAGCAAATCTTTGCAAATAATCAACTGGTCTTCGTTGCTTGCACTTGATAACGTGGATGAACTAGTGAACAAATTCACGTCGTACATTAAATCGCTCTTTGACGTTCATGCGCCCTCCAAGAAAATACGTGTGAAAAACAAGCAACCGCCGTGGATAACATTTAATATTAAAAAGATGTTTCGACTACGCGACGAAGCTCGTAATAAAGCACGTCTAACGAAAACAGACTCACATAAAAAATTCTATATTGATTTAAAAAAATATGCAAGTATGGCATTGGAGCGTGAAAAAAAGGCGTACTTTGATTTATTTATCAATGCAAATCTGAGAAAGCCTAAAATTATGTGGAAACACATTAAGGACAATACGGGTATAAACACAAAAAAACAGCCTTTACTTACTGGTCATCTTGGAAATCCTGATGTCCTAAACAATCATTTCCTTGATGTCCCTGGAAATAACTTACAGCTATCCACGCTAACTTACTATGAGTTCCATCGCCACGGTGACACTTCTTTCTCCTTTAAACCTGTAAATGAGTCGACTGTGCTACGTACCATTCAGGAACTCAAATCGCAAGCTGTTGGAGTCGATGATATCTCATTAGATATGTACAAGCTTACACTCCCAGCATCTCTGTCAACTATTACCTACATCATAAATCTATCTTTTGCATCTGGTGCCTTCCCAAGTCTGTGGCGAAACGCGCTTGTACATCCCATTCCTAAAATTGATAATCCGCTGGATTTGAAGGATCTCCGACCAATCAGCATATTACCATGCCTATCGAAGATTCTGGAAAAAATAGCACACAAACAGTTAATGGATTATTTAGAAAAAGAAAATATCTTACCTGATCGTCAGTCTGGTTTCAGGAAACGAAAAGGTACAACTACAGCTGTGACTGATGTGATGGATGATATTCTTTGCGCACAAGATGAAGGGAAAGGTACAGTGCTTGTACTGTTGGACTACTCAAGAGCTTTTGATACTATAAATACTTCACTTCTGTTATCCAAACTGACATATTATGGTTTAAGTCCACCTACTATAAATTGGTTTAATAGCTATTTGAGTGGTCGAACACAAAGAGTATCAGTTGCAATGGAGGATGGTAGTATCAGGTTGTCAGAATGCAAAACAGTAACAAAAGGGGTTCCTCAAGGCTCTATTTTAGGACCCCTTTTGTTCATATTATATAGTGCCGATATTGTAAAGCAAATAAAATCATGCAAATATCACATATATGCTGACGATGTTCAGCTTTTTACCTCCTTTTACCCAGACGAAACATGTTCCGCAATAAACAATTTAAACTTGGACTTAGCTAATAAGTCGAAGTTCATGGTTTTAGGCACACCTAAAGTAGTTAGCTCCATCCAAAATCGTCTTATTCCCGTAACTATTAATAACGAAGTCATAAAACGTGTTGCGGAAGCCCGAAACTTGGGGATTATTTTTGACGAAAATCTACGATTTGAAAAATATATTGTTACAGTAGCTAACTGTTTCTATCGTTTAAAGATTCTGTACCGAATGAGAAAATATCTCAATACGGAACTTCGCGTAAGACTTTGTGACAGCCTTGTCCTATCTAAATTTAATTACATGGATGTGGTATATGGTAGGCGGATTTTGAAGCGAACGAAACGAGCAATACAGCGCGTTCAAAACGCATGTGCCCGGTTCTGTTGGAACATTCCTCCACGGGAGCACATTACGCCATTTTTAAACAAAGCCTGTGTGTTAAATATGGAAAATCGACGACGACTCCATTTCGCCTCATTCCTTTTCGATATTATTAAGTTTGAATCTCCTCTATACCTCTTTCAAAAGTTGGTTTGGATGGGAGATCATCAGGCAGTGTACAAAACGAGACAAGCAGCGACTAAACTGATGATTCCTAAACACCACTCTGCCAGTTTTCGGGGAAGCTTCAAATACAGTGCCACTAAGTGTTGGAACAATTTACCACCGCCGCTTCCTAGCCTTCGCGCGGTTGAGAACTTTAAAAAAAAATACCCAGTTATATTACTAGAGAAACAGATCCAACCTTAGTGGCTACTGATGATGATTATCTTCTTCTCTATTTAATATATATGTATATCTGTCAAATGTAAAAAATATTGAATATACGTTAATTATACTTTCTTTTATATATTTATTACTACTTATATCATATTTATTCTATTAATTTTTGTTTATCTCTGCACATAGACGTATTATTATTAGTATATTTTTTTATTTATTGATTATTTATTTTAATATTTTCTTACTGTAATGGAGGTCACTCTGATTATTGCGACAACATTTAGGGGCCACTGAAAACCAGCGCTGTGCGTGCATTTCTGTCGTACAGTATTTAGCTGAGTTGGTCACCCTTTTTCGAGGACATCCTACCGTGCAAATTTCGTTTTATTTTTTATTTTTATTTCTCTTTATAATTTTACTTTTTTTACTGTTTTGTTTGTCATGTTTTTAAGACTTTGTTTGATTATGTCCTTGAAATAAATGTTTTTTCTTTCTTTCTTTCTTTCAAACATTAGTTTGCCCGAAATATACAATAGGGAAAATGTATGTAAAATATACAAACAAACAAAACATTTTAAACAAGACGCAGCGAATTTTAAAACTTCACGTTATCCACGAGTGCAGTCTAGAAACTAGTCTCAAGCCTCAGTACTAACTTTAAACTCTATAGACATAGTTATGCCTTTGTATCTAAGGAAATAAATCATACAACCTGGCTGCTCATTAAGATTCTTATTTCAAGAAGCTTTTTAATCCAACGAGTGAAGACTTTTCACACCTATTTTTCTTCCTAATTGAATTTCCCACGAGGGCTACAGATAAAAACGTCTTTGTTTTCTTTCACCTTCTTAACTTGCTCGTAAAGTATATAGGTTTACTAATTTGAAGTAACTCAGAGATCTTCCAAGTGAAGTGCGAGTTTCGTTTACGTTAATTAATTATATCTGTTTTCGTCAGATATGTTTTTTATGATGCAGTTACGAGTTACGACGGTGTTATGTTGGTGTTTTATGCTGTATTCAAATAAAGGAAATCAAGGTTGTTGGTTGTATATTATCTTAAAAGATAAATAATTGTTATTTTTTTGGGAAATGGTGATTAAGTAATACTGAAACATTGTTGTCTACAGATTATCTGTTTTAGAATAATCCTGCAATTTTTGTATTTTTATTGTATTTATTTAGTACTTTCCAATTGAGAAATTTGAATACGCCTAAGTCACACGTAGAGCACAATAATTGTTAATTATCTTTTTCATGTAAGACACATAAACATTAAATCTTACTTTAAAAAATTTAAAGACGAACGATACTTACGTGCAGCTTAATTAGACGTAAAACGTTACCTCTTCAAAACATGTTTTTCCTTCATACGGTTGCCATAAAGCTACTTAAGCTAGAAATCCCTAAATTCCTTCAAAAGGCGCCCTTATCTCAACGTAATTACATATTTCTGAGTTTACAATCATACATTAGTTACGTTACGGGAATAGCTACGTCGCTAACATTGCGGAACGAAACATTTATGTAATCGACTCCAAGTATTTTCATAATAGGGGTAGACTAATAAAGCTATGGAGTGTTTGCATGACGTACAAAAGATATCATTAAGCTGCAATTAATAAATTTTAATAGAGTCGGTAAGCGATCAAAAGTCGAGCTTCTCAATCTAAAAAATCACTTGTTTTAATTGTTCATTAAGTAAAAGTTTCATCAAATCATAATAATTATAATACAATAGCTCGTGAAGGGGAGAAGCAAACAACGTAGCTGTTATAAGTGGATACTTCAATAATCTATTACAACAAAATATTATTTAACTATGTAATTTAACACAAATATTGAATTAATTGCAATAATGATATGAGATTTTAAATAAATGTTAATGTATTATGAAATTTTTAAGTGCTTATTTTTTATCAACAACATTTTAACATTTATCAATTATATTTCTTCTCGATTTTATTATATTCATAGTAAAGTGTTACAGCAATATTTGTAAATGTTACACGTGGTGTTTCCTTATATTGTGGAATAATATAATGCAAAATATTATACAAAGGTGTTACACTAGTACACTACGTTTTGTGTAGGAAATGAGTACGCTCTTCCAAGATACGGAATATATAAGTAGGCCAAGATCTTTCGCATATCCGGTTTCTATGAAACAACCTCCAAGTAAAAACAAGGCTTTTACTTTTATTTAACTTTTTCTTACAATATTTCTGAAGAATTATTTTTATTTTTAGACGACATTAAACACAGAGGATGTTCTCAATTCTACAGTATTTTTTTCTTCGATAACTCCGTGGGCTCTCATACGATTAATCTGATTATTTGTGTGTTTAATAGGGAGTTTAACACAAATATCACATTGTTTTATTTGGTAGTATCATAAATAACGTCGGTGACCTTTTTTATTAAAAATAATTATTTTACATAAAAATATTAAAGGATATAATACATTAAATTCTTATTTAATCTGTATCCCGCTACGGACAGGAAAAGCCCGAAAAGACACACCAATAAGCGCGTGACTTATATTATTATAAATCTTACAGGTTAAGTTTTCAATCAACAATATAAAATACTCTCTGTTGTTTCAGTACTCTGTACGTCATATTAACCTTCACCTGCTTACACGATTCGTATATAACACTTTCCATATTTTTTGTCGCGAATTTCTTGAACTTATCAAATGAAAATCTCATTATAATACAAAACTCATACATTTATTTGAATACGATTACCTAAGAATTGCGTTTATGTTTGTGTTGACTATAATATCATTACTGCTTCTTTAATCTGGCGTGTCAGCTTATTATAATTTGTTTTCAAAATTACTAAAAGAAATATCACAGTATAATTATTATTATAGTGTTTTTAAAACCGAGCGTTACACTTTAAAACTTAAACTCACCCTCAGCAAGTTCATTTGCTTTAAGCTCTGTCAGAAACGCTCTGAGTTGAATTTTTTTTTTAAGTTTTTTATTTTATATCGACGAATAATTAAAAAAAATTGAGCGCCGAGTTAATTTTTGCTCCTTACAAAATAGTAAGGATTTTTAATAACTTTCAGCATGATTAAGCGAAGCTAAAGCATTACGTTTAATTAATATTTTAGTTATATTATCTTTATTTCGGAAATAAGATCCAAAATAAAGTTTAATCCCCTAATAATCCACCATAAAATAATTTATTTTCCACTTTAGCCCATTTCATAACAATTTATTAATTAAGCCCTACGTCAATCTTTTACCAATGGTTTTGAAGTTCAATTACGTTTATTGAAATATCATAAATCGCGAATGAGATTCTAACGGTCGATACATTTACCAACTGTTTTGTTTTATTGGTTTTTTATTACGGGCTTTATCGGAAAGTAGTATTAATGTCGTTAAAAAGCCTGCGACTTATGCTTAATAAAGTTTTCTTATTCCGCAGTTATGAAACACGTGAAGGAAGTTATATTTTAATTATTTGGTTTATTAAAATCTGGACTTTAATTAACACCGTTATCTATATTCAAATAGGAAAAAACAATCACCCTTGAATAGCTCTTTTTATAATTCTTCTTCTAACATTCATTTTGCGACTGAAATATAACTTTCTTCCAGAGTGTGTTTTTCATTCAAATTATAATTCATTGATCGAAACCAAAAAGATATCTGTAAGAGTAGAAGTTTGAGTTATATTTTTTTCTTTAAACTTTTAAAGGATACTTATGCCAATACATGGTACTGTGTTATTTGTTTCATAAAAACATATCTCTATAAATCCGAGATGTAAATCTTAATATTGTAGTTTCAAATCAGTCTTCATAGATCTTCCCTAAAACTTTTATTTAAATTACAATCGCATATGAACGCGATTTTCCATACAACTTGTACATAATTTTCTTATTTATTTTATTGTTTTTATTGAGCCAATAAATCGCACGTAGGAAATGTATCTTGTATGATAAATCACTCCAGTTAAGTATAAACACAAATGAAAAACTGATCTCGCCAGTAACATGATTAAGCTTAAGAAAAATTGCAGCTGCGTTTTTCATCAGCAAAATCCAATTTGTCACCACGACAAAAACTTTCAGCTTTTTGTGGAGTGCAAAAATTTAATTTAATCGCGTCCAGTTTTACAATTTTCAACGGTACAGTGCTAACTATTCACAAAGTAATAACAGGGAAACGAAACTTTTAATTATTTCCTCCATTTGGTGTACACAACGAAATTCCTTTTAAATAAACTTCATGTTAGTGGCAAATGAACATGAACTATGAATAAGTAGGTAGGAAATGTATTATAACTGACTTCTATGGGTTAAGAACAAAATTAGGATTGCATCTATTGGGAATATGTTATATTTTATTAATCTTATGTGTACATAGAGCAACGGTATGTACAGATATTATGTATTAAATTAAATTAATAAAGCAAATCAATTTTATGTTGATACAGATCAATGGATAAAATTTCAGTAGGAGCAAAATTGGAATTGCACCATTAATTGGCTCTTTAATTATTGTGATGTGTATAGGCAAGCAATTTATAGAACAGCTGAAATTGACCTATTTTAATATCTAGAAATATTTATATTTCAATTTGAAATAAGAGCGAAACATCGCATGATTTAATTATAATATTATTATACATTCATGGCTTACGCTCCAAGCAACACGCTTGAATCTCGATGCTGAAACGAATTTCATTTAGATGGAGCAAATCCAATAATAGATAAATAAAATCTGTATATTTTTATTGCTTGTTTGATGTTTTTAATGTTTGAAAAATATTATTTGTATCTAGGCAGTCGAAAATATAAATAAATACTTTCTTAAGAGGAAGACTTTTATTTATCTCTATACAATGTTATCATAATGATTCTTTATTTTCGATACTTACTCCTACCTTACCTTCCTACACTTTCTTATTAGTCCCTGATTTTTCTTCAAAGATAAATGTTTGAATCGAGGTTTAAACCCCTTAAAAGACCTTTAATATCAACAGTATTTTCCCTATAATACTTCTACTAACCCAATTAATATTTTTAACCTTAAAATCCAACCAAATGCAAAAACTAGAAGTATTCTATTCTCATGAATGACATTAATTAACTATTCTAACGAGTCACTCGTCATAATTAAGCTCGTTATGGCCATTACTCGGCTATCCATGTTAAAAATTCATCAGTGTGACAAAACGTACAGCTTTTTCTATTCATATTTGCTGGCGAATAGCCAACAAAAGCTGTTAAGGGCCCATATCTAAAAAGGGTGTATTATTAAACCACTATCTATTGCATGGAAAAACATAATGAAAGATTTTAGTGAAATAAGCACATATTTCATATATACAGAGTTAATATTTTTTTTTAATAAAACAAGTACTCTATTACTGCTACATATTTTATAGGTTCATAAATATACAAACATAGTAATAAGAATGTAGGCGTCAAATTATTCACTTAAATAAAATACTATCTAAAAATTGTGAATCGGTAAATGTCAGTTCACAAAATACTCGTTTTAAGCAACGTGAAGTTTCTAAAATTATGTACGAAATATTTATAGCTACGGTAAAGAGCATAGGTGAACAATTATTTCGTCATCAATAAATAAAAGGTAAAAATAGTGGCAATAATTTAAAGATAAAATAGACAGATTATTATTATATCGCATAATATATAAATAGTACCTAGCCTAAAATCGGGGTCTCGTCAAGCTCTTCTTTCTATGTCAAGAGTAACCAAAGCGTCCCTAACCTTCGTTATGGTTTGTATTGTACATTAAAACAAACGACGAACTAGCTACCTACTTAGCTACTATTATGTATTCTGTGCTATTGCAAAAATTTAACTGAATTTGGATTTAAAAAGTTGCTGCAGTTGTTCATAACGACGAAAATAGTTATGCTAACATTTGTTTTTTTTTAATAACACGGTTTTGGTGGTTATGGTTAGATTTCCTTCACACTTTTTATATTTATTTTAATATCAAAGCTAATATTAGTTTAAGGGAAAACAATATTAGGTCTAAAAGTATTGTAAGGTTGTATATTAAAACACTGACAGGATTACCGATTAAAATATGAATGTTATGCGTTACATAATATAATTATATTATAACTTTTGGCTTACCATTCTTTGTGAATAGGTTTTTTTATCAACAAATAGATAAAAAATATAGAATTAATGTCTATATTTTATTAAATGGAAAAAATTCTGTATAAAACCCTTCGCGATCTGAACAACTTCATAAAATACGAACTCTTGATTTTTATCCCAGCCTGATACAATGTTTTGAGTTGGAAGCTTGTTTTATAAACAATTTTCCGAATGGACACGCCCCCATATATGCATCTCTTTCCGATCCTATATCCCTTTCAACTTAAAGCCTCTCACACTAGCGCAACTAGTCGATCGCACACATTCATAAAACCCTTCGCTATGAAATTTTCAGGAATTCGCATCGAGTCTCTTTGAGCCTCATGTTCGCCTGGTATTGAATGTTTTGGTTTAGTAGATCATTCCCGTTCACAATGTTAAAAGATCAAAACTCTTTTCACCGACTCTATAAATTATCGTTCTTTTTGAGATGTTTCGATCTTATGGGATATAGAGTTGGGGAATTATATACGTTTCAAAATATATTTAGGTACTAAACATGTAGGTAATACAGTTTTTTAGTAGTTAAAGACAATATAATTGCAGTATATTTGAAAATTGGATTTTGTTTGAAAATTATAAATTAAAAATATGTAAGTTCCAGTCTCTAATCCTTCTGTGTAGACTTTAAAATACTTCCCAACCGGTGGAAAAAATAAAACAATGTGTTATGAAGAATCAAAAGCACTTCTTTACTGAGTAGTATTCCTTACTCAGATTCGTTTTATTTATTAGCATTAATTGTGTCATTTGTTAAACGTTAAGAAATTCATTTTACTTGTGATTTTACTTATCGACGATACATTATTTAAGGGGTAGCCCTTTGGGCGTCATGTTCAGTGGCGGTACGTTCATACAAGCCGAAAAGCCCGGCTTGCCTAAGGAATTCGCTACGAGACAGGAAAATACCCAAATTCACTTTTGAATATTCGCGCGCAACGAGCAATTCAAAATTTGCTCCGAAACTCAATGAAAACTCACCTACAAACAATGTCGAATTCGAGTCAAACTTTTTAATTTCATCCTTCTTGCTATCTAAATAAGGTCGTACTTTGTATTTTGGATTATAAACAGTGCGGTGTCCTTCTTGAGTGACATATAGTTTTCTCGCTTGCACTCGTGGGCTTTTACCGGGCTTTGCGCTTATCTTTTCTAACGTATGAAATTTCGTTGAAGTAGCTACATACCTATCTATAGAATTCTATAGCAATTTCTATGGCCAAAAAAGCCTGGCTTTAACAGTGTGAAGATAGTTACGATTGCGCGTCGCGCGAACGAACGTCGTGAATATTATTGTTATTATAGTTTGAGCGCGTGATTATACCGGTGCAGGTGTAATTTAGGTTAAGTTTTTCGAATTTTGTGTTATAATAAGTGTCGTGACACAGATTGTATTGTAAATTGTGATGGTTTGCTTTGTGCTCAGCGGGGAAAGGTAAAATCATTAAACTTTACTGAAAAACAACAATAAATTTCTTCATCAAAACCAACTCCCGATTTGTGCAGTAAGTCACTTATACGAAATTTTAATTGTAATGTTTACGAATTAATCGATTTCATGAATGAGGATTGGTTAGAAGAAGCCTTCTGAGTTCTGATGAAACTTGCACATTTGGTAGTTACGATTCCTGCTAGTAGGTAGTTCTTCCACGGAGCGTGCTTTCTCAGCGTTAAATCGAATTCATAGGTAGGTACGTATTTAAGAAATACACAAGGCCAAGAACGCCTTTCTGAATTAACAATGACTGTCATTGAGAAAGAGCTGTTAATTGAATTAAAACAATCACCTAAGTAGGTACCTAAGTACTATTCTATTCCGATGTTATATTTCCTTCAGAAAGATCGGCGTTTTGAATTAGAATATAAATGATCTGTACAATTTTATTAATAATATAATGTCATACAGTTTTATATAATTTATAGATATAGATTTTAATATGATTTTAATTTTAATGGTAAACGTTTGACTCAACTGTTTGCGGGCGCGCGTGAAGATTTAGAAGATTTGATTCGGTATGTTCACATTTTTTATAAGTTTTATAACAACATACCCAGTAACACAGTAGGTAGTCGTTCCTGTTCACAATGGTACCTTAGTACCACGAATGCTGACGGGTGTTCCTATCTACTGTGGTGTTCTAAAAGTTAAAATGTTAAATAAGCTTCAAAGTGTATAGATTGAAACAAAAAGGTCAAAGTTAATTAAGAACCACATTTATTCAAAAACCTACAGTTTTGACATTTATTTATTTTGCATGTTTTTATTTACATAGGTATTTTTTATTAGAAAAGAGTTAAACAGAGAGCTGCAATTATTAGCAGTCAATACAATAATTACGAGATAGAGTAAGAATTCCTTGACCTGGAGAATCAATATTGTATAAATTTTCCCTAGTTTTGTGCAAGATTGCGTTGTCTATATAGTTACATTTTATATTATTTATGACGTAATATGAAAAATATTGTAGTACATAACTTACCTACCTGTTAGAGAACAAATTGCTTATTCGAAGGCATTGACAGTTTTCGGTAATTAATATTGAATAAGTATTTTAGCGGTAAATATTGTACAGAATATTAAATGATTCCTTTTGAATAAATTGTACATGGTAATAAATATTTTAGTTAAATTGGTCTAGCAACTTTATACAAATTGTATTCAGAATTTAGTAGATATGCGATATAAATCTACGCTGTCCGACTGTTTCATGGAACTAGGTATATTATATTTACGATATTAAATTATTATAACACTGGCTATTATACAGATTTAGTCACTATATAATAAATATAATATGTATTTACAAAGAATGAAAAAACTCATGAATGAGCACACACAAGTTATAACAAAAAAAATATGTTTATAATAAAATTATGTATTATAATATAGGTACTTAAAATAAAATCGAGACACTAATCAAAATTTTAATATCAAAAGTATAGTTAAGAAAATTACTTTCTTTCCAATTTTCTACCAGACTTGATTTTTAGGGTTCCGTACCTCAAAAGGAAAAAACGGAACCCTTATAGGATCACTTTGTTGTCCGTCTGTCCGTCCGTCCGTCTGTCAAGACCCTTTTTCTCAGGAACGCGTGGAGGTATGAAGCTGAAATTTATATCAATTACTCAGGTCTACTGTCCCTTGAAGCTGTGAAAAAAATCAAACTTCTAAGCCAAGGCAATCAAAAGATACAGCCGTTTATGCCGCAAATTTTCGACACTTGCAAGGGAATCAAAACCTACAGGGTGCTTTCCGTGAACTCAGAATCTTGAAATTTGGTACGAAGCAACGTCTTATAGCATAGATAAAGGAAAAATTACGAAAACCATAAATTGTTAGTTACATCACATAATATATTTTTTTTTTAATAATTTTAAACTTACTACCCATTTCCTCATAAACGCGTAGAGGTATTAAATTGAAATTCATACCAAATACTCAGGTCTATAATACCTTTAAGCTGTAACAAAATCAAACTTCTATGTCAACGCAATCAAAAGAAACAGCAATTTAAGCTGCATATTTTGAAACTCGCAAGTACTCGCAAGGGAATCAAAACCTAAAGGGTACTTCCAGTCGACCTAGAATCTTGAAATTTGGCATGAAGCAACGTTTTATAGCACACATAAAGGAAAAATTCCGAAAACCTTAAATTTTTAGTTACATTACAAAATATATATTCATTTTTTAATAAATATAAACTTAACTTTTTTCCTCATGAACGCGTAGAGATATCAAGTTGAAATTCATATCAAATACTTAGATCTAATTGCCTTTAACCCGTGAAAAAAAAAATTGCAGGTTTGTACGGAACCCTCGGTGCGCGAGTCCGACTCGCACTTGGCCGGTTTTTAAGTTTCCAAACGAAATCTCAACAAAACGAAATCAGCTGAAAAATACAATATTACATTAAAGCAATGCCCTGAGCGATAAAAACTAAACTAAAACAATTTTAAAAATCGTCGAAACAAACTTGGGTACGAAACGACTTTGTGCATAATGACATTGTTATCCCGAACACCGTCGTGGTTTCATACTATTTGTGGATATTCGAGAGATATGCAAAATGCAAATACTATAATTCAGATAGTGAAATAGTAAAGATGCAAGTACATATTATTATATACTAGGTTTCCGCCCGCGGCTTCGCCCGCGCAGTCAAAGAAAAACCCGCATAGTTCCCGTTCCCGTGGGATTTCCGGGATTGCGTCATTTTCCCGGGATAAAAAGTAGCCTATGTCCTTTCTCGGGTATCAAAATATCTCCATACCAAATTTCATGAAAATTGGTTCAGTAGTTTAGGCGTGACTGAGAAACAGACAGACAGACAGAGTTACTTTCGCATTTATAATATTATTAAGTATATTAAGTATTAAGTATGGATTATAATTATACTTATAGGTAACTGTACCCTATATGTTACCAATTAATTATTTCACAATAAGTTAAAATTAAGCTACTTTTGTACTGAATAAACAAAACAACATAAAACTTAAATTAATATTATATTATTTAATAAATTTAAACATACCTACTTTAAACATAAGGTTCCTGTTATAGTAAAAGCACATAGACAAACAATCTTCACAAAGGTAGGTTTTCAGAGTCAATTTCACACTCTTTGACGTCAATTTCACAGATATCAATTCGTATAAAAGTATGATTAAAATAAAACATAATACATTGAAATTATTAGACCGGGAGATATTGACACAAAATTTCGAGTCATTTGTAACAGGATGGCGGTTCTACAGGGGTCTTAGTACGCAATGACAAAAAGAAAAATGATGGTGTGAACGCTGGTACCGGCGGCTTAGTCGCGTGGGCGTTAGTCGAACTCGTCGGAAAAATAGCGAAAGTCAAACGATTTGTAACACAAAAATTTTAGAATTTACCGATAGCCCATAAAAAAGAAGTAGGCGGTAGTGTCATGCCATACTTTTCCGGTGTGACTTACAGCCCGCCATACCGACGCGAATGTGTTGATTTAAATAAAACAATTATTCAACCATTTGTACCAGGCTAACTTTTGCACAGGTAACCATCGTCGTGCAGCCATTTACGAAAATCGCCATGCCATACTTTTCGGACGATTCCAAATGGTCGCCATACCGCCGAAAATCTGCAAAAAAATTTTATTTCGCCAAACTTTTTGTACCAGTATTGCATTTGGATTTTTGGAGAGTATTTGATAAAATGTGACCATTATTATATTTGCCATACTTCTAGTAGGGGGAAAAAGTGCTGTCATACTTGAAAAATTAATTTATTATTAATTTATATAAGTGGAGATTTCCAACACCTAGATCTTTGAAATTTTGTATTTATATTTGTTGATCCTCAAACTTACAGGAAAAATAAGTGCCATACTGTTACAAATCGTTTGACTTTCGCTATTTTCCGACGAGTTCGACTAACACGCGCACACGCGACTAGGCCGCCGGTACCAGCGTTCACACCATCATTTTTCTTTTTGTCATTGCGTACTAGGAACCCTGTAGAACCGCCATCCTGTTACAAATGACTCGAAATTTTGTGTCAATATCTCCCGGTCTATATTTTCTATGTGACATAAAAAACGAAACACATTTCTCCTGACACGTCAAAAAGTTTCATCTCGCACATCGTAATGAAATACAATATGAATGATTCGTACGAATTTTCCGCATTGACGCAGGTTTTCCTAAACAAACCCTTGGGAAATTATACAAATTCCAACTGTTTATTTATATTATTTAACATCTATACAAATAAATAAAATGACTATTTTGACCGTTAATAAAACAGATTTTTATTGAGTATAGTAAAGAAACACAGAATTCACTAGTTCCACTTTATTTAGATTTTTATTACAATAAACTACATCATCGTCAGGTTGTCGTCAGGTCTGGATCATCGATGATGTTTCGAAACCATGTTTCTTTACTATAAAAAGCAGTTCCATCCATTACCTATATTTTATTGAGTACTTGAAAATGTAGTGTTTTATAGTCGTTGAAGAAATAAAACTGATCAGCAAACTACAAAACTAAAAATGAATATCCGTAGAAGTAGAAGGCTTTTAGTAGCGAGTATAAAATAAAGTGTGGGTTTATGCAGTATCTTTTATATTTGTTTAAAAACCTTAATATTTTTTTTTATGCTATAGGATAGCAAACGAGCAGACGCGTCGCCTGGTGTTAAGCGAAACGCGCCGCCCATTAGCATCCACTCCACTGGGAAGAGGATGTGTTGCTGTCCTCAAAAAGGAAAAAGAGGGATATCACGGGAATTTATTTACTTTACTGCCGGTTTTTCAGGTACTTAAAGGCACTCTTTTTGAAAGTCTCCATGTTGTAAGAACTCGGGAATACCGCCGTTGGTAGGTCGTTCCAGAGCTTTACAGTTCGCGGGAGAAAGTTTCGCGTAAAACGCACTGTGGAACTCCGCCAGCAATCGAGGTGGAACTTATTTTTCTGGCGGGAGGTGCGGTAGTGGAATTGAGCGGGTGGGATTAGACTGAAGAGTTCCTAAGAACACTCCCCATAATAAATTCTATAGAAAACACAGTGCGATGCTAAATCTCTTCTGAGCGAGAGCGGATCAAGCTTGTCGGAGATTTTAGGGTTGTCAATTATTCGAGTTGCCCGACGTTCAATACGGTCTAAAGGAAGAAGTTGGTATTGTGGGGCGCCAGCAAACAGATGGGAGCAGTATTCCAGGTGTGGACGAACCTGTGCCTTGTACAAAAGGAGTAGATGAGCTGGTTTGAAATACTTCCTAGATCTGCTGAGCACACCCAATTTTTTAGAAGCTAGTTTGGCTTTGTCTTCTAGATGGCCTCGAAATTGAACGTCACCCGATATTTGGACACCCAGGATTGCAATGCTCGGTGAGATATTAAGGGGAGTGTTCTGAAACCGAGAAGAAACAAGAAATGGGGACTTTTTAGTAGAAAATACGCAGACTTGTGTTTTTTTGGGATTAAACTCAACTAAATTGAAGTTTCCCCATTCAGAAACTTGATCTAACGAAGTTTCGATAGTATTCACAAGTTTATTTCGACATTCCTCCACGTATGTCCTAGAGACTTGTGAATGGCCGGAGTAACAGGCATCCCCCGTACTGTCGTCCGCATAACAGTGTATGTTGCATATTTGCAACATGTCGTTAATGTGCAGGAGGAACAGCGTGGGGGATAGCAAATAAGAGTAAATAAGAGTCACAAAAGTACGTTCATATTTTATTTAAACAAAGAAATATCTCAAGCGTTTAGTACTCCTCAGTTAGAGTGAAGATTGGACGTTTAGCTGCAAAGTGTCCTCTTTATCACTCTAGACGGAACTCACATAACAAGGATTACGGCAAACTAGTTTTGAACCACGGCTTTGTTTACTTAACAGTCCGTTTGTATATTGTCGATGAAATCTTTAGCCAGCTTGATTAAGATTAAGGCAATTATTTCAATTGAAAATAATATAAAATTAAGATGTGATTAGTGTTTCACATTTAAACTTTGTGTTAGTATTGAAATTACAATGTGGATTACGATATGAAGTTTCCTTATTGAAAATTAATTTAAGTTAACTATAACATGAAGGTGTATGTTATTTTCGAGCGATGAGCGATTCGATTAGCTTGATAGGCTACCTATTTATTTAATTTAATCAATATGGTATTTAAAATCATTTTCTTTGATCTTTTAAATACATAATTAAACAATATAAAAATAAGTATTTTACAAAAGAGTATGTGTAAGTTTGACGTTTCAAGAACACACTGAAATATCGTATGAATAACTTTTATGGAAATATTTTAATTACATAGTCTGTGAGAGGTAATGTAGTTAGTTTTCAACTTCATAAAGATGTTCAGGAATATGTTATAAAGCTTTGGATTAAACACAACATGCTGTAAAGAAAAATAGCTGAGTTTTACAACAATGTTACTTTTTATACTTTATTACATTTTTCAATATTCCGAAGAAGAAAATGTAAGAATAGGCTAGAATTTAGATAATAACTGGCTATACCTGGTAAAATACGTCCTTTTTATATTTTAATAGCTGCGCTCCGCGGTTTCACCCGCGTGGCTCCGCTCCTGTTGGTCTTAGCGTGAGTTTATAGCCTTCCTCGATGAATGGGCTATCTAACACCGAAAAAATTTTTCAAATCGGAGCAGTAGTTCCTGAGATTAGCGCGTTCAAACAAACAAACAAACAAACTCTTCAGCTTTATAATATTAGTATAGATAAAATGGCTTATTGTGATTTTTAGACGTAGGTATTGTTCAACGCAAAAATGGCCAACTATTTTTGCGGAAAGCGGACAGTTTTATACTATGTACCTAGTGATTATACAGTTACTTATGTAGGTAGGTATGCGTCTATCAGCATGATCAACAAACACCACCTAAATAGCTCAACCGGCGAGCGGTATTCAAAAACCTTTCACGTACGCTATCTACAGCCGAAAGCCTGGATATTTTGTCACATGTCGCTATAGACAATAGCACCAGACGACAATGAGCGGGAGATCACGCCTCACGGTCAGGTTTCTAACATGCCATTGTAAGGAAAGTCTATTGTACTGTGTAAACTACCCCGTTGTTCTGTGAACCAAAAGGTATGTGTATTGCAAATGTTTGTAGGTTTTATATATGGACTATTCAGTCTATAATAAACACAATCTGTAAGTCCAAATATGGCTATTTAGTCCATAATACTCTTTTGTGTTAGAATGTAATTTTGAAAGCTTTTATTCGTATAGGTATTTGTTTCTACATATTCGGAGTAAAGAGATGTTTAAATATGCGCTGACCGTCGTGTTTTAGTTTATTTTCAACAATACTTACACAATTTTATTTTCCATTCAATTATCAATTCGTGTATGAAATAATAAAAACAACAAACTGTTTAAATTATCATTTAATAAGTTGATGACATACTATTTTATGGTAGGAATAGGAAATTAACATTTTAATGTGGTTACAAACTAAGCTGAGGCGTTTAATGCAATCATTTGAACCGTAGATTTCCGATTAAATAAATTGTATGAAATGAAATGAAATGAAATGAAATGAAATGAAATGAAATGAAATGAAATGAAATGAAATGAAATGAAATGAAATGAAATGAATTGAATGAAATGAAATGAAATGAAATGGTATGGTATGGTAGCCAGGATAAAATATGTGTGGGTTACCAAATCAGACTCATATCGTTTAAAATACACCTGCAATTTACTGGTATCTTTATAGTGGGTTATACTTGTGCCATTAATTAAAGATATCGACTCCAATGTACTTTCTCTCGTATATCTAGGTTTTTTTTTTGGGAAGCGCTTGACCACGATCTCGCCTGATGGAAAGCTGAGATGTGGCCTAAGATGGAGCGCGGTTCCATAGAAGGTAACTGTTCACTCTTTTCTTGAAGACCTCCATATTGTACTCGTTGGGGAACTCAGTGTAATAACAAATTCAAAAATATAATACAAAAGAACTTCAGGAAATATATTAAATGTTTAAACAAATGGGAAAAGTGAGGCAAAGCGCTATAAATAATTGAAACAATTTGGCTAATTTATTATTCGCAGATAAAATTATTCGAGTCGCGAAATTCTCTCAATGAATGGCGAAAACGTTTTGCACTTACAATAGAACTATTATAATGGTGGTATCATAATATTATAAGTACTATAAGGACATATTTGTGTGAAGTAGCTTAAACATTAAGTGCCTTTAAGATGGTATTGTTCTACGTTTAAGGAAGACAAAACAAATCTTTAGAATACAATAATGCTTCTAACTTATGAACTGCTCGAAACAAGCTGCTTTGTTTGTTCCTACTTGGTATACGATATAAACTTAATGGGAAATAAAGAAAAAGACAAAATTCATGATTTAATAGATAGGAAATAAAACGTTCTTATGTAGTGAATACGTTAGAAGTAAAATGGATGTAATCAACACTAATGATATAGTGATTTCAAATCGTGAGTTTCATTTATTAAACAAAATAATAATCTACGATTATACAAACAATATAACGCCATATAAATCATACTGAAGAGGTTCGTTTTCACATTAAGAGGTGTACCTGCTATGCTAAGCTGTATAGTAACAAAAATCCAATTTTAAACATAGCAATTAATATGTCAATATTAACAAATGTTCAATAGAACTGTAACCACAAACATAACCAAGAAATAATTATTTTGAACTTAAAAATATGAACACATTATTTTATATGCATAGCTTTTAAATGACTTTGCCTAACAAATAGCAATTTTGACTATTATTAAGTTTTGATGACTTTAGCTGTAATTAGAGTTAAAATGTCACATACCAAATATCAAAGCTATTAGTTAATTACACAGAACAGTAAAAACATATAGAAGTGCGATAATGTCATAATTAGTAACTATGAAAACCTGTGTCGCCAAACCCACACATTTAAACCGATAGTTATACAGTACACTACAAGTAAACTATGCCTTTGATTGGACAGCTTAATTTGAGTAAAAACTGACTTAGGTTATAAATTCAGCATTTCAATATGTACCCTAACGCACCATGTTACGGTTTATTTTAGTATAACATCCCTAGGTATATTAGCTGTTTTGTTTCTCATTGCACAGAAATTCCAAATTCGAAAACATTCAGCTACTCCACAACAGAGGGCGTTAGTTTTCGATAGATATAAATTTGAAACGCAACACATAGAGATAAGGTTGAAATTTGTGTCACTCAACATTAATGACATTAACTTGATATTTATCTGATGCTATGCTCTGAGGGATGTCAGCCTTGTTATCGATAATTCACAAATAAATATTTTTTGTGTATTTTTTTTTTCTTTCTTTTATATGAGTATAGTATAATGTGTCACATTTTGGAGTATGTTTATTACTACTAAGTAGGTCTTTTTATATTATTATTATTAAATAAAAAACGGAATAGAATAGTATTAATCTATATTTACAAAATACAAACAGAAAATATGCATTATTTTAAATCTTGGAACTGCCGTAGGTTTGCTGTATCGGTGGCCTTTGTTAGACCGCTTAGTGCTGTTCGGCATCCAGTTAACTCGTCACGTTGCATTTATCCATTTCTCTTTTAAATTAGCCTCTTTGGGAAATCTATAAATAAATTGGACAAATGAAAGCTAAGGAAAAATAAAATAAAATTTAATATTTATATTGTTTGTCTTTTCTAAAGTATCGATACTGTCGATATGCGCCACAAGCATCACTAAAGCGACATTCGTTTGTTTATTGCAATAATATTCCAGAAAGTCTTGTTTGCTGTTCAATCTATAATAGTACTAATTTCTTACGGATTAAGGTTCATTTTGACTAGATATTTGTATACAATTTTGACAAATTACGACAAGCGAAATTATAACATAAAATATAATTAAAATAAATAAAAATAAGACTTACCGATGGTATGAAATGCCTCCATTGCTGATATTATTTCGTCTGCTATCATTTTTGCACTCTAATACCGAACAACACGTCCTAATTAATGAATAAATATGGAAAAAAGGTTTGACAGCTGACAACCGACTCGAATATTTTTCTGCGCACAACTGAGAGCAAGTTAGGTGATCTTACCTTACCAGTGACACGTGGGCCACGCCCACATCACACTTCTATCTACTTTACTGTTCTGTGGTTAATTATAACCCACTACCATGACGTTATAATATGACATCATAATTTTACAAACAATACTTTTTAATAACAGAGAAGTTCTTCGAAGTCTTTTTTTTTCTTATCTATACCATCAAATATGGTTACTTCTGTGCACTTCTATGCAAGCAATTATTATTTCTTAAAATTCCAACAATCATTTCAATTAATTAAATTGCTTTTCAAATAGGAGAAAATGATTCTCTTATTTTTAGAAATACGGATTACCATTTTGTGATTAATTTCCAATATAATCAACTACTTATACTATGCCGACCTTATCCTAATTAATATTTGACCCAAGAGGCCTTTTAGTTGGGTTATATACATCCTGTCATTATAAATAACAGTGACCCGTAACGTCTCCTGTATTCAGTGTCCATAAATATGTTCTGAATCAAGTAATCACTAAATATCTCAAGCCATTGATAATAAAAACTAGCTTATGCCCGCAGCTTCAGCTGCGTAGAAAAGATTAATTTTCATGGTACAAACTTTCGTCCCCTATTTTATCCCCTTGGTGGTAGAATTGATCAAAGTTCTTTCTTAGCGGATGCCTACGTCCTACTGTGGTCCTAACATCTACCTGCTTGCC
Source organism: Colias behrii (assembly GCA_029959065.1). Classification (NCBI taxonomy): domain Eukaryota; kingdom Metazoa; phylum Arthropoda; class Insecta; order Lepidoptera; family Pieridae; genus Colias; species Colias behrii. Next base: position 7,770,466 of record JARWMC010000013.1, read on the forward strand.
AAATTTCAGCCCGATCCGTCGAGTTTGGGCTGTGCGTTGATAGCTCACTATGTCAGTCAGTCACTACCTTTGAGTTATATATTAAGATGTGATTCTATTAAAAACTAGATAAATAAATATGTAGAATAAAAAACTAATCAAATCCTTTATATTTATTATTGAAGTATGTTAGAGTACCTACATTGAAATTACAAACAACATAATAATCATAGTATACAAATGACAGTATTATCATCATATCAGCGCTGTATTTTTTGCAATAATTATAAATTGAATTTATATTTTTGGTTTTATGGCATTCAAATGCTTTATAAATATAAATTTATAAAGAATAGAAAAAATTCGATCACGAGGCGGGACTCGAACCCGCATCCTTCGCGCCATTCCGGGGCGGATGCCTCACCAACTCAGCCACTCGTGACCCGCCCGAGTGATCGAATTTATTCTATTCTTTCAGTTTTATGTGTCTGAAGGGACACACCGCGCGCCATCTATTGAGATGATTAACAACCATTTCAACCAATATGAAGCACTTTTCAGTGAATACAATATTGTAACGATGGAACACGACCTTTTTTGTTGAATTTATATTTTTGGTTTTATGGCATTCAAATGCTTTATAAATATAAATTTATAAAGAATAGAAAAAATTCGATCACGAGGCGGGACTCGAACCCGCATCCTTCGCGCCATTCCGGGGCGGATGCCTCACCAACTCGGCCACTCGTGACCCGCCCGAGTGATCGAATTTATTCTATTCTTTCAGTTTTATGTGTCTGAAGGGACACACCGCGCGCCATCTATTGAGATGATTAACAACCATTTCAACCAATATGAAGCACTTTTCAGTGAATACAATATTGTAACGATGGAACACGACCTTTTTTGTTGAATTTATATTTTTGGTTTTATGGCATTCAAATGCTTTATAAATATAAATTTATAAAGAATAGAAAAAATTCGATCACGAGGCGGGACTCGAACCCGCATCCTTCGCGCCATTCCGGGGCGGATGCCTCACCAACTCAGCCACTCGTGACCCGCCCGAGTGATCGAATTTATTCTATTCTTTCAGTTTTATGTGTCTGAAGGGACACACCGCGCGCCATCTATTGAGATGATTAACAACCATTTCAACCAATATGAAGCACTTTTCAGTGAATACAATATTGTAACGATGGAACACGACCTTTTTTGTTGAATTTATATTTTTGGTTTTATGGCATTCAAATGCTTTATAAATATAAATTTATAAAGAATAGAAAAAATTCGATCACGAGGCGGGACTCGAACCCGCATCCTTCGCGCCATTCCGGGGCGGATGCCTCACCAACTCGGCCACTCGTGACCCGCCCGAGTGATCGAATTTATTCTATTCTTTCAGTTTTATGTGTCTGAAGGGACACACCGCGCGCCATCTATTGAGATGATTAACAACCATTTCAACCAATATGAAGCACTTTTCAGTGAATACAATATTGTAACGATGGAACACGACCTTTTTTGTTGAATTTATATTTTTGGTTTTATGGCATTCAAATGCTTTATAAATATAAATTTATAAAGAATAGAAAAAATTCGATCACGAGGCGGGACTCGAACCCGCATCCTTCGCGCCATTCCGGGGCGGATGCCTCACCAACTCAGCCACTCGTGACCCGCCCGAGTGATCGAATTTATTCTATTCTTTCAGTTTTATGTGTCTGAAGGGACACACCGCGCGCCATCTATTGAGATGATTAACAACCATTTCAACCAATATGAAGCACTTTTCAGTGAATACAATATTGTAACGATGGAACACGACCTTTTTTGTTGAATTTATATTTTTGGTTTTATGGCATTCAAATGCTTTATAAATATAAATTTATAAAGAATAGAAAAAATTCGATCACGAGGCGGGACTCGAACCCGCATCCTTCGCGCCATTCCGGGGCGGATGCCTCACCAACTCAGCCACTCGTGACCCGCCCGAGTGATCGAATTTATTCTATTCTTTCAGTTTTATGTGTCTGAAGGGACACACCGCGCGCCATCTATTGAGATGATTAACAACCATTTCAACCAATATGAAGCACTTTTCAGTGAATACAATATTGTAACGATGGAACACGACCTTTTTTGTTGAATTTATATTTTTGGTTTTATGGCATTCAAATGCTTTATAAATATAAATTTATAAAGAATAGAAAAAATTCGATCACGAGGCGGGACTCGAACCCGCATCCTTCGCGCCATTCCGGGGCGGATGCCTCACCAACTCAGCCACTCGTGACCCGCCCGAGTGATCGAATTTATTCTATTCTTTCAGTTTTATGTGTCTGAAGGGACACACCGCGCGCCATCTATTGAGATGATTAACAACCATTTCAACCAATATGAAGCACTTTTCAGTGAATACAATATTGTAACGATGGAACACGACTTTTTTTGTTGAATTTATATTTTTGGTTTTATGGCATTCAAATGCTTTATAAATATAAATTTATAAAGAATAGAAAAAATTCGATCACGAGGCGGGACTCGAACCCGCATCCTTCGCGCCATTCCGGGGCGGATGCCTCACCAACTCAGCCACTCGTGACCCGCCCGAGTGATCGAATTTATTCTATTCTTTCAGTTTTATGTGTCTGAAGGGACACACCGCGCGCCATCTATAATAAAATAAATAAAAAGAATTTATATAAAAAATATAAATTCAACAAAAAAGGTCGTGTTCCATCGTTACAATATTGTATTCACTGAAAAGTGCTTCATATTGGTTGAAATGGTTGTTAATCATCTCAATAGATGGCGCGCGGTGTGTCCCTTCAGACACATAAAACTGAAAGAATAGAATAAATTCGATCACTCGGGCGGGTCACGAGTGGCTGAGTTGGTGAGGCATCCGCCCCGGAATGGCGCGAAGGATGCGGGTTCGAGTCCCGCCTCGTGATCGAATTTTTTCTATTCTTTATAAATTTATATTTATAAAGCATTTGAATGCCATAAAACCAAAAATATAAATTCAACAAAAAAGGTCGTGTTCCATCGTTACAATATTGTATTCACTGAAAAGTGCTTCATATTGGTTGAAATGGTTGTTAATCATCTCAATAGATGGCGCGCGGTGTGTCCCTTCAGACACATAAAACTGAAAGAATAGAATAAATTCGATCACTCGGGCGGGTCACGAGTGGCTGAGTTGGTGAGGCATCCGCCCCGGAATGGCGCGAAGGATGCGGGTTCGAGTCCCGCCTCGTGATCGAATTTTTTCTATTCTTTATAAATTTATATAATTATAAATGTTTATAATTACGCTTAAAAACAGTTAAAGCCTTACTGATATTAACCTCAAATACCTTCAGACATAACAATAAAAGACTATTAATCTCACAGCAAATAAAATAGTCAATGGATACAGAAATAGTTCTTGACACGTCGCGACGCGTCGTTCCACGCTCCATATATTGTGTTGGACAAATGGATTTTGAATTGTTTGTCCTTCTAGTGTAGAATCGTATTAAATGTCAAGACTAGGGGTTTGCTTAATTAATTTAATTTAAAATAATATGCACATTAATTATTTTTGCATAAACATTATAGAGTAATTGATTTGTATTTCCATTCCACATGATCTCTTTTAAAATAATTTGTAAAAGCAATGAATAGAAGTAATTTAATGAGTTTTCAACTCAATACAACACAAATATATATTATACAAACTCAAAGTTCGAAGGATTTTGAACTTAGAACTACTACAACCAACTGCATTAAATACCTACTTAAATCTTGAATATGTGAATACTTATTTTAATATAAAGTTATTTCATTGTGTTGGTACCTATTTTACGTTCTTTAAAATTCAATTCATTAAATGTAGAAAAAATCAGTTAAGCCGTTTTCGAGTTTCAGCAACACTATAAACATGTATTCATACATGGAATAGAGGTACATATTAAATTTTCACTATATCAAACCAAACCAGACATTTGAAACTATACATAAACACATACTTCCAAGAAATAAAAACCAAAACCGTTTCTTCGAGAAAAATAACTTAACTGACACGAAATAAAAAGGTCGCTTTATAGTTCACGAGGTGACGTGTAAATAGATAAAACATCGCATAAAGAGAACAGCAAAGATTGTATGAAATGATACTCGTAATGTGGTAGCAGCCCTGACACATGAATAATTCAACAGCCTCAGTCCGGTGATCTAGTGACGTGCCCAGCATCCGTATGACGCCATGTTTGCATCTATCGCGTTTCAATCAGTTAAATAAAGCCAATAAATATCGCAAGTAACTTGACCATTGCAAAGGTAAGACAACGTTTTATAAAATTTTGGCAGAGTTTACAAGGCGAGAGATAGGCGTTTGTTTAAAATACAATATTCTATTTTCATTATATTATGACCTGCTTATTTTCAATAAATTACAATAGAATAAATAAAAAGCCAGCCAAAGGGTAAATGGGAAGGTGTTTTTGCTCATTGACTTAAATATACTCACACTCTTAGTGTTGCCAGTCTGACTCGCACTTGACCGATTTTATTTTTATATTATTGTATACAATGAAGGCATAAAAACTCACATAATATATTATATAACAAAATAAGGAAACAGTATATTATATCCATAACATTTTATTGCCTTGGTAATTTACTAATAATAATTAAAAGTTAGGACAGAAATAGCTGTTAATAATTTTAATATAACCTTTAAAATAGTACTAATATTAATACTACTAATCAACATTTATAAAATCCCGTATTAGAACTAATAAATTGAAGGCAATAAACTGATTATAGAAAATGAAACCTCATAAATTTAATGGAGTGTTAAGCGCAAAGCATTTTCTTGTATTAGCTATGCAAATTCAAGCAAGCACGTGCAAGGAAGTAATAATTTAAGACAGTGAACACAAAGATTAATCGATAATGTAAATGATTTTATAGTAAACTGATGTGTTTTGAATGCTTTATAGTAGTTCTTGTATTATTTTATAAGTTTGATTTGAAAGAACTATGCTTCTGCATTTAATACGGCAATAGTCACTCGAAATAATATGTGTCTATAACAAATCAGATAATAATCTGAGTGATTATACCGTAGAAGGCTGTTTCACTGAAAATAATCTAGCAATTTATTTCAAAAAATACATTATCAACAAAAGTTAAGATAAATAACAATTAATTCATTACGTTGGTAAGCATATTATCATGGTTAAGAAGACTTTCTGTATATCTATGACATTTATTTAGCAATTGTGTAACATCAAAAAGTAAAACATCAAATATTAACGCTATGATATAAATCACAAAATATTGTATTCACCTTGGCAGTATAATATAGTAATTTCAATTTGAAAAGTATTTCTATAGCGTCATAACATAACATGTCGTAGCATAATTCGTAGCAATGTAGACTGCATTAAGCTACGACGCTACGAGATGAATTCCTTTAATATTAACAACGTAGGTGAGAAAGTACGTCATTATTATTCGTACTCATACTTTGCAACGTTTTATGAGAGCGTATATTTTGAGTTTTTATTATGTACTAGCTTTCCACCCGCAGCTTCGCCTGCGCAGTCAAAGAAAAACCCGTATAGTTCCCGTTCCCGTGGGATTTCCGGGATAAAACCTATCGTATTTCCCGGGATAAAAAGTAGCCTATGTCCTTTCTCGGGTATCAAAATATCTCTATACCAAATTTCATGCAAATTTGTTAAGTAGTTAAGGCGTGATTGAGTAACAGACAGACAGACAGAGTTACTTTCGCATTTATAATATTAGTATGGATTTCTTTGTTTGTATAAATGATTGTTTAAGTAAAGGCATAAAATATATAATTTCATTACAGATGAAAGTGAGTTACTTTTAACATTTTACAAGTATGATTTTGGAAAAATAAAAATGTTATTTCTTTATCTTTGTATCCTCATTTCATAAGTAATATCTCAATATTATATTAAATAAAACGCAAAAGATGGATGGATGGAACTATGGATATATGGATGTTTGTTACTCTTTCGCGTAAAAGCTACTGGACTATTTTTGATAAGACTTTACTGGTATATAGCGTATACATCATAATAAGACATCAGCTCTGGAAATACGTAATACTTATACTACTAAACTATACTTCGAAACCTCACGACACAGTTAAGTAATCAATTTATTATTATGTCAAATACTAACATTACCTACTTAATTCTAGGTCAGTTGTATTTCTTAACCTGACTTAATACTATACTCCTTGCACAATCCGAGTTTAATAAAATCTCAAGTAGTACAGAGTAATAAAGGCAGAACCAAAGTGCTAGGTCCAGAAAGCGGTTAATTGCCTCCAGTAAAATATACTATAACTGCTTTATGTGTCCTTTTGGTAACGATCCTTAAGTATTGCTATAAAAATATTTTTAGATATTTATTGTGCTTGATAACGAGTGCTTGGTAATTTAATAAAGATTGGGAAATTATCGAGAGCTGAATTTTAAATAATATTTAGGAGTAAATACTTGCAATAATGTTCTATGTACCTGTTTGTAGAGTAATAGCTCTCTCTTTTATTATACAAAGAATGTTAATTTATTGACTATGTCCTGTCCTGAAAAATTATTACGAAACGATTCCTTTTATGAAATGCATACATAAATTTTTACATTTTTATTTAGTTTATTTAATATGTATCGCACACCACCGCAGTAAAATTATTTGACATAAAAATTATTATTTGCAGAATAGTTAGTAAGCTACTTTTATTCTGGAAATTTCGAACTTGTTTCAATATAAAATACGTACATTGTATCTCGATATTTACAGCATAAAGTTCAAATTTTTGCTCACATATTCCCAGTTTTATGTTCTCGAAAATATCCTTTCGTAAATAAATAAAAGTGAATTTCACTTCACGCCGAAATATTCGACTTTTTATGCACTACATGAAAGTTGACTTATTTACTTCAGTTCAAATTCAAAATTCAAACACGTAAAATATTTTGTTCTAAAAATTGGCTGATTCTTTTCTAGAGACAATTTATTTATTATTCTATACCGTTAAACCTGGGCTTTAGGTTAAAATGGGATTGGGAGAGGTTATATGGATCGAACACATTCAATTGCAGGTACCTATTGTGTTTAATGTTTTCCATTATCCTTTAATTTCCTTGCCAATGTTAGCCTTTATGGCCTATAATATATCCTTGGAACGACGATCCTCTATTTGTAATTACTTGTAGAATATATTAGTTTGTTCCATGTTTACTATATACTAGCTGCGCCCCGCGGTTTTACCCGCATTGCTTCGCTTTGATAGCCTATAATATGTTGATCCGACCTGTTAGTATGTTAGTAGTTAGTATTCATGCAAAATTTGAAGTAAATCCATGCAGTACTTTTTGAGTGTAGCCCGGACATACATACAGACAAACAGACAAAAATTCTAAACACTATATTTTTGACTTCGTTATCGATTGTAGATCACGTCCAAGTACCCATTCTTTTAAAAAATAATGCAATATACAGTTTTGACTTTCCTACGATTTTATTCTATAGGTATAGATAGATTTAGACCAATTTTATAAAAAAGGCACAGGGCATTACTCTATGACATTTCCAATAGTAAATGATGCGTTGTTATTGTTATGGTCGAGCAAAAGGTCTTAATTCGTTTATTTATTTACGTAGAATAGAAAGATACTATCATTAAGGGCCAAGTACAAAATTCAGTAATTTTTTATCGATGTGACATTTACACTGAACTAACGTTGATGAAATTTTATTGAGATTAGAAATAAAAGGAGCAAAGTATCGCTTCCGTAAAATGGTAAAAATCAGGGACAGCTAGAATTTTATCGCGTTGACTGTAAGAGATCGCTTCAATTGATAAGACTACATTTTGCTGTTAAAAATTGAATTAAATAAAGTTCTAACTTCATCAATCTTCAAGCAATATCTTGAAGTTAAAATTGAAAAATATATAGATGTTACTTTGACATATTACATTGCTACAATGATACACACACAACTAGCGTGGTAAAGCGTGCATTTTAAATTGCTAACGTGTAATTTCCAAAGGTAAAAGGGTGATCATTATAGTCATATTTCTATAAAATATGGAATTTTAAATGAAGTGAAAGGTATCGCTTGTAAATAAAATGAACACGATTAATATTTGTACAAATGACGTTGAAGGCTAATGTGCAAGGAAGCGGGTTCGATTCTCGCCTCATGATTGAATTTTAGCTAATTTAAATGTACCATAATTTAATGGATATTTTTCATACAGATATACCATTATTTTAATTATTAAACTATGTTTTTGCCTGTAGATTGTTCGATCCTCGTTCAGATTATATAATGACATACCTTTTGTAAGCCTTTTACGAGAATTGGAGATTAGTATGGGGTTAAATTACTGGTATTATCATATTTCATACTGAATATACCCACGAGACATCATGGTGCTTCTGTTTTATTTTTTGAAATGAAACTTCTTTCACGTTGAGAGTAAAATGGATGGAAATACCGTCACGCAATGCAATAAGGCGAAGATTTTGGTATCTTGGAACTGGCCAAAGAAGTTTCACTTCTGACACGTGTGCTAGGCACACTCTCTTTTTTATTAACCGCGCAAAAGGTAAGAAATTGTATCTAATATAATATAATATAATTGTATGTATAGTATCCTCGAGCATCTATAATACATTTCTGAATCTCTACAACGGCTGACTTGATTTTAATAGTACATTTAATCGAAGTAAGAGGCACGAAGACTACTTTTATTTGTGAATATTATGTATTATTATGTTTAACTGAAAAGGAATCCCTCCAGTAAAACGTAATAAATAAAATAAGTTGTTAGTAGATAGTGTTTTATTATATTGAAAACGGGATTTCTATTTTATAGTTTATGAAGCATTAATATCCATCGTTATCTTTTAGTTTACTTTACCAACAACTTATGGAGTCATATTAGTTTAAGTGAATTTATATTCAACATTATACGGAACACCTACATCGCGTAAACGTCTTAAACACTACAAATAAATTACAAAACCAAGACAAGATTGATTTACCACTCCTCTTTCGGCTGTCTACAAAGGTTTAAGTCTACGAAGATGTCAAACTAAATCGAACTAAACCACCCAAAAGTATACTCTATCTTGATTTTACAGAATATTTACAATGTTATATTGTGTTTATCTACCATCGCGAGTATGCTAATGAACTATTGTAATTTCAAACATTTATAGTGGAATATCAAAGGCCAAGGCTTCGTGCCTTGTTGGTTAAACTACGATTTGATTTAATATTACAACGAAGCTATATAATACGCTGATTATCTTCATTTTTCATATTTAAATAAGGTTGTTTTTACCGTAAACTTTGCTTCTTTATATTAATTACAACAGCTACACCACTCATAAAGTTTTGGCGGAAATTTGTACCAATTTTAAACAAACATGAAATAAGATTGTTCGTTTTTGTGTCTATTATATTCAAGGCTATGATTTGGCTTGTTTACAAGAGACTTTCCCGACGAAAACTCTTGTTATTAATTTATTTAAGGAAAAATATCAACAAAGGATTTACGCTTTACACAGTGAACCGAATATAATATTGAACGGAAACCCTAAAAGTTCTGAACAGTCACTAAAACTAAAATTATTTTTTAAACTTTCTCTTTTATTATAATATCCTAAGGCTGATAAATATTCAGGTTCGTCGTTATATAATCAATCAATCGTTATATCAATCAATCGTTATATAATCACAAAATGTACTGTAATATTGTCGTTGTATTAAGAACAAAAAGAAATGTGAATGTATTTTAGTAGTTACAATTACACAATACGGCATGCTTATAGACATTCACAATTTAACTAACATGTGTACTTACCAAGCTCATAATATGAAAACAATCAAACGTTTAGCAAAATTTATAGGTATCTCAAAAGCCAATAATTTCACAGGCAATAAATACGAACATAAATATTTATTGAAGATTTATAGGCACGTAGATATGCGGCACCTCGCCGGCGAGCTATGATTTATGATGCAGCTTACAATCTCTGCTTTTTGAAGACACAATATAGGTGACAGTTTGGTTAAACACTAGCGTGTATATTTAATTGAAACATTTATTAATATTACTCAGAAGCTTTGTAAGTAACGTATAAAACAGGTTATGGATATTTACTATCGTTAGAGTTTCAGTCTAGAGTTATAATTGTTAATATGTTTATGTGTAATGACTTGAAAAATACACTTTGTTTTAGTTTCAAATCAAAATTAATTTTAGTAACATTTCATAATGGTCGTACATATTGAATTATGTGTTTTAATAATTATTCAAAAGCGCTTTTAAAATAAGACTTTTCGAATTAATAAATTGTTTTTAACAACAATACTTAAGAAAGCACAGTATTGCATTCAAATATCAATAAAGCATTTAAATGCAAAACTTTACACGTAACATCTTTTATTCATACAAAACGTCCATATTCTGATCAATATTGTATTCAACAAAACCACACTGTAATATTGACTCGGTTTACCATACGATATCGAAAATGAGTTATATTATAGGAACATTCCGTTATGCCCGACTTTATTTCCGAACAGGAAATTTGTGGTCTGTTCATTCTATAGGCGTTTGGACGTCGTCATTTGCACGTAGATTAGTAAAATATGAAGATGATAATCGCCTTTTGATCGAATAAAATAGCTTCATGGGAATATTTTTCTCTTAATATAGGCTTTTTAATATGAATTTAGGTTTGTAACATATATTTCAATTGAAAAATAATGCTGAATTGGTAGAACCGTTCTCGAGTTTTACGCTTAACAATAAATGTGGCAATTCATTTTTATTTTATTCATATCAAAAGTGAAATGTATAATATCTAATATCTATTATTAATTAATATAATACTTAATTTCTACTGCTATTCTTTAACATGCTTTTTAATAATTATTTACGTTGATTGCTCTATTTCTATTATTATTTCTTTCTCCTACTTTATTTATTATATTACCTTTATTATATTACCAAACCAACCCATTTTACATTAAGTAATATAATAATTAATGTAATAGTTTTATACTAAAAAATAGCTACAATATTTCACAATAACAGTCCCCAATTACTCATACTACGTAGTAGCTGTTCACACATTCGTCACAATAGAAAACATTTCGAATCGAAGGCTGAAAAACAATCAATACCGATAAACTATTAACGGACTAATAAAACATACGTACAGGAAAGCCTATTGGCTACAAATAGTCGAACAAATACGTTAAAAGGCCAAACTTGAATGTTAAACTATGTTGTAATGGAAAACTCTTTCCAGCGTTTCAAATTGTAACGATTACAACGTTTTACGTATATTTGTATGTAGGAAAGGTTTATGTTCATTTCTTGATTCAGTAGTTTTTATTATGATAGTTGTGATATTTTTTGTATAATGTCCCAGTCTTTTATATCGTAATTAATATTTAATATTTTCCTTAACTACTAGACCAACAATGTATTATGTAGTATTAATGAGTTATAATTACGATTTACGAGGATTAAAGTAAAATGCAATCAATATTTTTCGAATATTTTATTTCATCGTGATAGTAAATAGACGTCGTATGTAAATAATAATATTACAATTAATTTCGAATTAGGTATTTTACAATAGCTATGAGCATAAGTGTAGATATGTACACTAGATACCTATAGATATTACCTATAGATATGAAATAAACGCACAATCTATGTTGTAAAAGCTACGTACATTATTTTCTTAACCTATAATAAATGTATGGAGTTGTTAATTATAACAGACATCCTCAAAGATCTTTAGTAAGTACCAAAATGAAGGTAGTTACAAACATTATACCAATCCAGTCAAATATTAGAAACCCTCACATTAATTTATGACAAGGAGATAGTAATGTTAAGATTGGCACAAGATAACATCTACTATACATCGAGAAATCTAGTTGTATATTAATTGATTAAATAAACGATACATTGATAATATATTATTATAATAGAGCTTAAGTTTTCCATTAATAACTTACATAACACACTTTATACACATCACGCAAATATAAACCAAACTATTATCTAAAAGTAAAAAAAAATATATCTATTGCTAAGTTTACTACAGTTATTATTTAATATAAATATAATAGCCACACTAAAAATTCCATTAGACCGAACTATTCACACGATTCTCAAAATATAATACGAGATATTTAAATATTAATTCAAGATATAAATAAATCTAGAATATTAAATAGTACCAGATAATAAAAGTCCAGTAAATAAAAAAGACGTCTCAACGCAACTTCTTAATTGAAGTGATCGAAACAAAGGAAGTATGACTGAAGTATAAATGTGCAAGTACACGAATTACTAAATTCGCGTCATATCTAAAAATAGTGGAGGGAATAATAAGTCTTAAATTTAAAAAGTGGTACCTATTGTTTAATATATTATCAGGTAAATTTCGTTCCATTTTGGTTAAACGTTACCTTTCCTACCCTTCCATCTGGTCCCTAAACACCAGTACCGATTCATTGATTTGAAATATTTATAATTATACTACTTAAATTATACATACAATATAGTTAGAGCCATAGCTTCCTAGACCTTCAGAGAAGTATACTACAAGACTTTAATTGACTTTATAATAATTTATTCCGAATGGATATTTACTTAGGCTTCTCGCTACAAAAAGGATATTTCGATGGTTATTTCCTAACGCATCTTCAAAACCTTACGATCTAAAACACCTTGTGTGCAGATAATACATAATACATTGGACCAAAGTTCAACCTTCAAATCATCAATCCTATTCTACTAAGGTATATGACTTTATATTGATACACAGATAAATTCTTAAAGACGAGTGATATAATCTTGGATTACAGCATATAAAATGACTTATCTAATGTCTAAGTAATGAAATTAAATGCATATATTTCTAAATTGGTAAAAAACCCTACACAGCAAATTCAAATTATACACATTAAGTAATACAATTATGTTTTAATTTTACAAGAATGACGATATTTATTAGTGGCACTGTGAAATATTTATTAATTGAATTTATTGTGCACTTCTTACATCCTAATAAAGTGAATTTAAAACTTCGATTATCCATTCTTATAATCTAAATTGTATATAGAGTAATTAATAAAAGTTACAGATACTTGAAAAAACACACTGCTTAACTATGGTCCCGTAGCAAGACACACATTTTAGTCCACAAGCGAAAGTTCATTTTGCAAACAAAATGTTCTAGAACACCGTTCAAATATTAATAAGAAACCACTGCATAGTCTTATATAGTCGTCGTTCAGTGCCATGACGATGTCCTATTCAAACGGAATAGGGCTTTGTGCGGGACTAGGCCATGTCGGCCTCATTTTCTCCAGCACATATTTAAGCTGGAAGTTTGTATGGAAATGCTACAGATACTCATCTATCTGATCGTAGTCTTCATCTGGAGGGGACGGGCCTGACACTGACAGAATAGGTAAGCCAAAGTGCTTTACGGTTTCAACACTACCGCTGTCGTCTGACTTTCCTTCTTCGCTTATCGTTTCTTCCCTAGGTGCTTTCGCTTTGCACAGTCTTTCTGATGAATCACTCATACTTGTAAGAGGTATATTGTCGGCAGATCTATAACAAAGTAAATTGTGTGATTATTTAAACATTTCACCCTAAAATTAAAATTAAGAGGAAGCTTATACTAGAGATATTTCATCATCATTTGAGGTGCTTTCTAAAAAGCATTAATTGCTTTATTTTCAAAGCAACAATCTAGAGTCTAGAGTCTAGACCACGTATTAATACATAATATAGGTAGTTTTATTATAACAAATACCTTGCTTTCCTACACAGCTTCGATTGCGATCCGTGTCGGCGGAGAAACTCGCCGGGATCAAAGGCGCCAAAGCCGGATGGTTCCGCGGAAAAGAAGATGGCGGAATTCACACGTGGCCGGTTGCAGCGCGCTAGCAGACGCTCTTCGCACTCCAGGCTCTGTGTGTGCGTGTGTGACCACCGCATGTGCTAGGAAGGAAACATAATGAAATGAGAATGACGTCACAAGACTATAGAACCGCTTTTTTGTGTTGTTTGTGTCACCTATGAAAGTGGTGAATGAAAATATTTAGCATCTTACTTCTATCCTTCTATATTCTCTTAACGATTCACATTGCATTACTTTAATAATCTTATTGTTACAGAAATACTACGTTTCTATAACTTCGAAGATTGAGTCATAAAAAAGTTTACTTTGTATGTATTGATATTATTTTAATAACGATTAATGCCTCAGAATCGACATTACAAAAATGCATGAATATACAATGAGTTTTGTGTGATTTTCAAAATAAAATACGTGTTCAATTTTCAATACAAACTGATTTATAATACCAAATTATCTACATAAAAGAATGACTTACTGACTTACGAATTTTCATAATATGATAATGTTTAAACCATGAAAATGGCAGTGCAAGGATGAGGATGCAATAAAACCCAAACCAGTGACTTCAGATTCTGTGTAAAAAACATTGTGCAAAATCGTATTAGCCAAATAAAGCCAAACTTTGTCATAATTATCTTGTAATAAACACAATATGGTCGAATGTATATTGTCCCTTATATTATAAGCTTTCATAAATAAGAGTTGTGTTAGATACAATTGTTCTTACAATATATAAGTTTAGAACAAGTTGTAACATTATCACCAAAACTTTACAATATGGCGGTCATGCATCGTTAACGTTTTATGAGTTAAGGATTTAAGTTTGTGTCGTAAGTGCTTATGCTATAAATTTCTCCTTACTATAAAAAACTATAAATTTCTTTGTAATATTTTAAAAGTAAATTCAACGCTGTCCAACATACAAAAGTTTCGAAATTATGTTTTCTTGTCGTAAATAAGGCTAGATATTTTCAAACAGAGAAATGTATAGAATTTATTAGTTTTTAATTTACCTATGTTCTTAATGTTTAGAAGAGAATACAGGCTATGATATAATTCATCTGTATTACGAATTTAATTTCCTTAACATTAAGATATAAATCAACACGTTTAATAATTGAAATAATTACGCTCGACAGATGTTTTAAGGTCTTTGTAATCACACGAAATTTGATGAATAAATTATTAGTATATTTGGCTTCGTACCTTCGTACTACGCAGTCAAATGATAGGAAAATAACCTCCAAATTTAATCTTGAATAATACTTATTGTTTAAAGGTAATTGAAATACGAAATTACTCAAATAAATTGAATGACTGGATTAATGCCGATAAAGTCGCCCTCCAAGACAATTTTGGAAATCAGGATTTCATATCCTGTATTGGAAACAATTTTATTATATCGCAATAAAATGATTTAGGGTTAATCAAGTAAATAAAAATACAGGTGTTATTATTGACAGATAATATTTTCTTCTTCTTATGTTAAGTTGTGTTAAATTATAGTAAACTTTATCACATAGGGACCTACAATCTACATACCTTCATGAAAATTGACTTTAATTTATATGCATTAAATATTTATACAAGGAATTTACTTTGAGTAAATAAGGATAATAAGTCATAAAAATTGTGCCCAAACAGGACATGTCTACATTTACTAATCTCAGCTGAAAACTCCTAATATCCAACGTTTTATGGCTAATATTAGACCTTGGACGGTGCTATTAGCCAAATAGGCTAGGCTTTGACCCATAGAACATTAAATTCACATATAATCCACTAACAGCTGTCTACAAATTACAACATGACGTAATATTTCATTTACAAATAGTTTTATATGGAAAACGTTGATGAAGGTGACAGTCTACAATTATTTAAAAGTTATATAACCTTTTATTTTATGCTACAGAAGTTATAAGCTTTATTTTTCACGTCTAACTGCTACTAATTTTAATTCATTTTAAAACTGTTATTCAATATTAGACAATTTTTAAAGTAATAATATTGTGCAATAAGGAAGTGTTCAAACCAGTTTTAATCTGTTTAAATTGCGTCATAAATACTTAGAAAAAACTAACGAAGGTCTTGCATGTAAATTTAATTTACTGCGACAAAAGCATGATACATAGCGCTAAATGCATTTTCCACTTAAAGCTAACTACGATGCATAATTACGTTTTGCACGCCACACTTTTAACATACTTTTTAAGTCAGCGATTAATTTTAAACCGTCTGTGTAGTCAATAAAGTTTCCTATTTGATCATACGGATCGGAATTCGGAACTAATAGTTATTCCAAATTGAACCGTGGTTTCTCCTATTGATATTATGCTTTTCTATAATCAACCCTCTTCGTTCTGCTTAAATAAGGTTAAGTGAATGAAAATCATTTATAACGACTATCAAAAACAAATAATATATTTCAATTATAATTTCAGCGAGATCATTGGTAACAAAAGAAACACGTGGAGTTCACGATTGTTAATGGATTGAAAGTAATTATAGACGGCATAAAAGAAATGGATTGAATCAATTTATTACACTCTCATGGTCGGTAATCATATATACCTTTGATAAAGTTAAAAACTTTCCAATGAGACTTACAAATGATCCTATAACACCTTATCACAACACATAAAAGTAAATATCGCATTTAAAACGTGCCAAAAAGTTCGATGTGCTACAAAACTTCCATTAGTGCGTATCATAAATAACAATCACAGTTCCAAACTTTCAAAGGTGCGTGCCGGAGATCACGCGATGCCGCGTCTCAGTCTATCAACCGCTGATACAACCCTGTGCAAAAAAACGTGTTTGAGCGTGCGTGATAGCGTTGGCACAGTCACTAGTAAGCGAGATTGAGCTTACTTGGTGATCGCAACCGGCGCACCGGCATTTGCAGAGGGGACAAGCCCGCGCCCTAGCGCGGGCAGGGCTCCGCTAGCTGCCCTGGTTATGGTCATCGGGCGCCGCGTGTAGCAGTGCAAACTGGCAGCCGCAGTCGCGCGCGCTCCGACGAGGGTATTGGAAGCAACGGTCCAGGAGACAGCACACGTCCTGCGCACCACACCACTTGAGCAACGCATTAATTTAGAATCTGCACCAATTTTTTTGAACAGCCGCTGTTTGCACTGCATTATTTTTGTTCAGATAACGATGGTGATTCATGATTGATGTGATCTGGTTGCGTCAATGTACGATATATATGAGTTTTATGAGCGTAATGGATATGTGACCCAATAATAATAAGTGCCTGATAATTTGGATCATCTGGATAATAAATTAGACCTTCCATCGGTATATCTATTTAGTTTAGATAGCCCGTGTGTCATAACAGTAAATATCAAAATACGAGACGTAAATTTATGTGTTTGTTTTGTTTTGTATTTTAGTAACTGGAATACGAATCTGAACTCTGTCAGATTTGGATCAAATTAATGTCCTTATATACAATTCTGCAATTCCATAATAATTTCCAATTTAGTAATACTATTAAGAACCTGAGGTATGTGATGATTTTTACAATGACTAGAATGATGTGTATGTTTATCATGAAAAACGATAAATATAAGATCGTTGAAAATTACGGTGTTTATGTACCTAATTTAGAGCTTAGAGTACACTTACAAACCTATAGACAGGTTTCTTATCCAATCATAATAGCCTCAATTAATTGCTAAATCTTATTACGATTTAATCCAGTCACGACGGATTAAGTATAGGTACCTAAGTAACGACTTATAAAAAATCTGCACACGATAATAACAAAGATCGATACGATAGTAAAAACAATAACTTCTAAATAACTATAGAAGTAATAAAAAAAGTTTTCAAATTATTATATAAACTAGCCAACATATTCAAAGCTGTAATATTACATCAATAAAATATATATTGACGTCAGAAGTACCTGAGTTAATCACAATGTATAATACTCACATTTTATCTAATACTATAGATAACAGCCACTTATGACATGACATGTCGCTAAAAGCTTTTCGATATAACAATTTCCTATAGTTGACAGTTTATACGTACAAACTAACGAAACTTAATAATTATATAGACATGATGAATAAAGACAAGCGACTAAAAGGTAAGCCTAAGCCCTTGTTATCCGAGACTACGAAATTCTCAATTGAATAAATCCATACTTGAGACTATAATCCATACTAATATTATAAATGCGAAAGTAACTCTGTCTGTCTGTCTGTTACTCAATCACGCCTAAAGTACTGAACCAATTTGCATGAAATTTGGTATCGAGATATTTTGATACCCGAGAAAGGACATAGGCTATTTTTTATTGCGAAATATGTACCACGGGCGAAGCCGGGGCGGACCGCTAGTATAGTATAATATTATTATAGTACTATAGTAATGGTTTCAGGTTAAGTGTATGTATAATTTTTTTGTATGATACTATTTTTAATGATTTTCGATCATTATTTTTAATCATTAATCCAGTCGTTATTTTTAATGAGTCAACTTCATTTTCACGCGCATGCTCTTAGGTCTAATTCACACGAGAGCTTTTTTAACGTCCGTTAAAAAAGCGTCCAAATAGAACAAATGCATTCCCGAGTATATGTTCACACGTCAGCGCTTTTAAAGCGCGACGCTTTTTTATCGCGCAGTGTTGTATTTTCAACGCTCGGCGTTGGGCGTTAAATAAAATAGACCATAGGAAACTTCTTACTATTATTCAGACGAGCGCTAAAAAAGCGCCTTACCTCAGAGTAACAGCCAGTCGTTGTACAGGTGGTATCGCCAAACGCATGTTGGTATCTTGAAGTTTTATTTGAGGCCCCACTATTTCCAACAATTCGTCAAAAGTTGTTATAGACATTCGAAAATAATTAAAAAAATTTCCGGGGTATTGCCTTAACTCTTCGTACAGTGTCACAAACTGCCCTTTTAAGTATCTCTGTTCATTCAGATGTACCCAGAATGCCTTTTGTTTTCTTTTTCGTCTTTTAATAACACAAATCGCTAGTTCCATTAATTTAGCAGAAACCATTTCCACGTCCTACTGAAGCCAGAGACGAGACATGAGTGATTTTAAAGCGTTAGTATGAACAACCACAGAGAGAACGTTTAAAAAGCGCCAACGCCGGGTTTTAACGCAACGCTTTTTTAACTCTCGTGTGAATTAGACCTTAGAGTTTGTTTCGTGTTTAATTAATTTCTTTTTGTTTCGTACACATGTTTCTTTCATATATTTTTCGATTAAATGTAATTTTTTGTGCTAATAAACGTCAAAGCAGTAGTAGAAAAGTATTTTATACTTCTTGTACATAATATAAGTACTATTATCACTTATAATACCACAAGAGCTTCAAAATTATCGGGTATTTTCCGATACGTTCGTTGCAAACAAATGAAGGAGTCAAGTTTTTAGTCAAGGTTAAAAAATCACGAGCGCGAAGCGCGAGTGATTTTTCCTGAAAAACTTGACGACTTTATTTGTTTGCAGGGAACCTTGAGGGAAATGCCAGATAATTTTGAAGCTCGTGTGGTATTCGGGGGATTATTTTTCCGTCCCAAATGTCGGCCAATAATTTCACAATTGAATTCAACCTGTCAGTTTGACGTCAACGACCAGAGAAAATTTTCAAAAAATTATCAGTATAATACCATGTAGGTTGTACCACGTGACGTCGAATGGTGCAATTCTATTGGTCGATATTTGGGTCGGAAAAATAATCAGTATAATACCATGTAGGTTGTACCACGTGACGTCGAATGGTGCAATTCTATTGGTCGATATTTGGGTCGGAAAAATAATCAGTATAATACCATGTAGGTTGTACCACGTGACGTCGAATGGTGCAATTCTATTGGTCGATATTTGGGTCGGAAAAATAATCACTGTTATTTCACGAGTAGTCAAGTCTTAAACTTCCTCGTGTTAATACTGTTATACCACTAAACTTAGAATGTCGTCGTTCTTACAACTTATAAACATCCCAAAATAGTAAACATATTTTCAAATACGGTATCATTCTTAATTTAATTATATTAATGGTCAATAATATAAT
The DNA here is from genome assembly GCA_029959065.1 of Colias behrii. Lineage (NCBI taxonomy): Eukaryota > Metazoa > Arthropoda > Insecta > Lepidoptera > Pieridae > Colias > Colias behrii. Next base: position 7,790,498 of record JARWMC010000013.1, read on the forward strand.
TAAATAATATAATAATTAAGTCAATATGTAGCTTACCAATAAAATAAATCCCTAATATCATCACACATAAGACGCAATACACAATACCATATTACTTAATATTAAATCAACATTAACAGCAAAGTAAACAATGGATATATCGAGCGAAATGTTCACTATTTCGGTAAAGCCTTGATTGAAAATACTACAAATGAATATGTGATGCTTAACTATAATAGATTACACTGATAATGAATGGATGGCGTGTGGATGCACATACACGTAATCATTTAATAATTTACTCATATTTTAGTTATAGATGTGCCGACATACTCGATTCTTTTATAGAATTTCTTTTTGTTATTTAATAACTACATGATAACAACTACACAGTCTTAACATGGGCAGAACTGGACAAAATTTTAATGGAACCAACCGAAAAACTTTAAATAAAAAAAGAATCATCAAAATCGGATCACCCAGACGAAAGTTATGAAGTAAAAAACACAAAAAATACGAATTGAGAATTTCCTCTTTTTTTTGAAGTCGGTTGAAACGTAGAATGAAAAAAATGTATAACGTAATTTAAAAGGATTGAATAAGTTACAATTTCATCAACGAAAGGAAATTTGCTATAAAAAATTGCGAATGAAGAGATAACTCTGTTCATTAGAGCCTGAATTAGATTTATCGTTCTAACCCTTCGCGACATGAGAAATGTTTTAGTTTTTTTACATACCTTTGTATGGATTTTAAACGTTATCTACTTATAAAAATAAAGAAACAATTTTTTCCGCTCACTAAGTTTATTTTTACGTTCCTTATACATAAAGTTAAATAAAAAAGTCGTCTAGATTATGAACTCATAATTATCTATTTAATATTTATAAAATAAGCCAACTTCTACCTTCCATATTCAATGTTTTAAGCGAGATCCAATTTAAACTGTGTTAAAAGTTAAATCCGGAACGAGTGAATAAAGGAAGTAATCTGTCTAAGAATATTATATATTTTAATGAACGTAAATGAGAGCTCAAGCAGATGAATAATTTTTGGTAAGATATTATGTTACTTTATTAGAGGAAATGCGTCTGTACGTTATGATAGAGAAAATGTTATTATGTTGTTACACTTCATACAAAGTGTATTTTTGTTTGTACAAGATAGGCTTTAGTGTGCACTTGCAATTATCATCAACCAACGTTAATTTAATCTCGATAATAGAATATAATCATATACAATCAATATTATATACAAAACTAATCAAATACCGATTATAATATGTCTTTATATCGTAATGTAGCTTTAGTATAAAAATCATAACATTAGTTGACATTTTGTTGGTTAACACACACACAACAGGATTACCTGTCATTTAACGTAAAGATTACCTAAAGGTTAGAAAAGCCTTGTAAATTAGTTAATTTTATTGTGGAGCAGCAATAAAATAAAGTTAAGAAAATATATACCTCTCTATTGGAATAACAGTCACGCAATAAAAGGTATCACAAAAAAGTTCTTCGTATATTTCTTTCGAACTTTAATTTGCAATGTTACCCACAGACGATCGAAAACAAGAGGATTTTAATTGTAATTTAATAAGAATAAAATTCATTATTTATATCGTAATAGAAGTTTATGTCGTAATCGTAATCATAATAGTCTAAAACCCTTGGTTGGTACCTAGTTAAACTTTAAAAGCTTAAGATACCTACCGAAAAATTGGAGTTAGTTTTCCTATAAGAATCTATCTTCCTTCACGAACTGTAATTAATAACAATGAAATTCCCAAAACCAATTAAGTAGCAACATAATTGAATTAAAAAATATTATCTTTCATTTCCCCTTAACACACGCTGTATAGCGTTGCAAGAGAATTAACAGACCATCTATAGCGTCTCCCTCAGCCAGACCGTTGATAATAATCTTGATAGTGAAGGCCTGGAACATAATCTAGTTAGCTTGACATAATCAAAGAGACGCAGTCCGATTGAATCTTGTGTTAATCGAGGTAAAATGATCACATGATAATGGACCGTACAACCAACTTATCTTGAGCGGGAAAAATGTTTCCTGATTATATTATGGGTTGGTGGCGTTATATTACGAGTAAGTTTATAAGTTAGCTACGTGTGACAAAAACAATTAAACAAAACAGTTATAAGATTAAAACCAAATCCAAAATAAATCAGATAGATATGAAAAAACTACTGAAACTATGACTGAAATGAACTTAATAATAAGACATATTTATCTTCATATGATTGCCTTCTTTGTAAACGCTATAATAACCGTGTGGTCGTGGTTTCGACCTTCGATAGAGTCGAAGAAAAACGTAGGATTTTAAAAGAAAATTAATCTTAAATCGTAGTTAACCTGTAACATGTGCTTTTTTCAAGTGCAAAGCTCGGTCTACAAAAAAGGTTGAAATCGATTAGTGAAACGATATGAAATTATATATCTATTCTGCATACGTCTGTGTGCATACTATGTGGAGGTATAATAAGATTAATATTTAACTTCTCATTATTATATTGACTTTAAACTCGCTCTACCTCTAAACTATAATTTGATGTTAGAAAGCAAATTATTCCTACGGATTTATAATATACATAAGGACGAACGTTGGAATTATGGTTGTAGGTTGAAATGAATAAAATGTAAGAAATCATAAGTTTCAGAATCGTATTTTTATTAAGTTCAGTTCGTAAAAAATATATATTTCTATTCGATTATAGTTGATTAGGCGATTCATTTGAATTCCACAATAATGTATAATATATATAATTGTGTATAGTGGATGTAGAATAGTGTGGAAGAAAATTTAAGATATTATTTAGTATTTTTAGCTTGAATGTATTATGATTATACCTACAGGTTATAATACATCGGCTTACAGTAAAAAAGGTAAAAGCTGGTGCCAAGGATTCTCACCCAGGCTCCCGAAAGGGCATATTTTCATAGATGTTCCTTAAAGTTCTATGTGATCTTAACTTTCATAGATTATTTCTATAGACAAATAATAAACAAATGAATCACAGTGTACTTTGTATTTAACAATTCAGAACGACTTATACCATCTTATTGTATTCCTGTCTTTGACGTTAGATTTTTAACATAAAATATCACGGTTTAATATTCAAAAAGCCTTTGTACTTTAATAATACATAAAATTTCAACATTCCGTTTTGTTTGTTGTGTAGTTTTCATTCTCAATAAAACGTTGTTCAAATATTATTTTAAAAGCGAGTGCTTTGCTGATATCATGAAACCCATTATCTGTATTACACAATATTTATTTAATAGAAATAACGTGTTTTTATAACTTCAAGTACACAAAAGTTAATGATATCATTGTATAATTATTTTAAAAAGGTATTAAGGTTAGTAATTTCAAATATTAAATAAGACTGAATTACGTTTATATTTTATACTGAGCCTTAATGTTTCAATACATAGTTAAAATTAACTTTTAACCACAATCATACGAAAATATATTTATAAAAATATATTACAGATGATAAGACCCTTAAAGCGGGAGGTAAAAAGTAGTTTTTAGGTCAATTGATATCACGCCTGATTACCTAATCGAGACCATAAAAAAAACTTATAAAACCGTCATCTTATTGGACAGGAATGGGGACAAATTAGCACTAAACATAAATCATAGTATCACTATAGGTACTTATATTATAAAGCTGAAGAGTTTGTTTATTTGAACGCGCTAATATCAGGAATAACTAGTCCGATTTGAAAAATTATTTCTGTGTTAGATAGCCCATTTATCGAGGAATACTATAGCCTATAATTATATAATCACACTAAGAGCAATATTAGCGGAGCACTGCGGGTAAAACCGCGGGGCACAGCTAGTATAAAAATAGCAAAACATATTTACAGCTTATAACTTTGCTTGAGTATTTCAAAACCGACCCTTTTCGTGCCATCACTCGCTCGCGACTTCATTTTTATTTTCACTTTTTTACTTTCTTTATTTTGGTATAGTATAATGTTACGTATTTTAAAACCTTACTTAGAACTGTATGTACCCTTTTACGCTAAAAATGTCTAACTGAACAGAGACTATTGACTGAAAATAACAAGGTTTTATCTTTGTTTAAAAGAAATCCAAATATAGTGAAAAATATAGTGCTATATTTGTGTATAAATTATCAACACAACATTAATATGTAAGCTCTATTATAGTGTTCGACGTCACGTGATCTAAACATCTGTTAATTGCTTGCGAAGTGATGAATCAATTTGCATCTCATTTGATGAGAGAGTACGTGTTATGAATTTTATTACATACTAGCTGTGCCCCGCGATTTTACCCACAGTGCTCCGCTCCTGTTGGTCTTAGCGTGATGATATAATATATAGCCTTTAGTCCTCCTCGATAAATGGGCTAACTAACATCGAAATAATTTTTTAAATAGGACCAGTAGCACAGTATTACAATATCTATACAGTACGGAAGCGAATGTACTTGTGCAGAGAAACGGAGGGGAACTGGCGGGGGTCGGGCGACGCGGGCCGCGTAAGGCAAACACGCTTAGTTTGCCTTACCTAGCGCGAAAGGACGACGCAGTCGTATTTTTTGTGTAATAATTTTATTATACATAGGTACTTACATATTCTATTATGGCGCGCACAAACTGTTCCGTTTACGGATGTAAATCTACATTGAAATACCGTATGCGGAAACAATATTTCAGAAAGATTGTATTAATTGTATCTGTTGAATTAAAATCAAAGCGATGTATATGTTTCCTCATTATTTTCTACTCAGATTGTACATCCCAATGCGAATGCATTACTTAGTTAAATATTATAATATACAATTAAGAACATCCAAAAATAAAGTGTCCACGTAAATAATATTTAGCAGTGCAATATCTGTAATTATATATTTATGAACAAATAATTACATCAGATTTAATAATCGCAATTATTTTGAATGTACATATGAATAAATGATTTCATCATAATATTAATAATCACAATTGTTTTATTTCCCATTTGTTGCAACCCTAGCGTATTTTCGTGTGGCAGCGTAAGTACCTACGCTGGCGGCGGCATCGCGCGACATCAAAGGCGTTTCCTTACTGTAGGAAATAATATTGTAATACTGTGCCAGTAGTTCCTGAGATTAGCGCGTTCAAAGAAAACAAATAAACAAACTCTTCAGCTTTATAATAATAAATAAAAAATAAAATAAGTATAGATAAATGACTGATACTATAGAACTAGTAGAATACGTTTTTACCCTTCTGAATTAACCCCTCCCTACAAACTAAATTTCTCTACATTTTCTAATATAAATACCAAAAGATAAAATGTAAACATCTTCAAATATTTCACTTTACATTGCCAATCCTTCACAACTACGAAACAGATGCGAAGAAATGAAATAAACCGAAATATTGCGTTAAAAGATAAAAAAATATTTGGGTCTTAGTTAATACGCTGTAATAAAACATTCGCAGGCATGTTTAGGTGAAATCCTTTGGAAAATTTACGAAGTCCAACAAAAAATACGATACCATAAAATCCTCACTAATGGGTGTTGGGAACACGCTTGAATAGGCTTTCAGGTGGTAAAACGTACGTGTTTCTTTGATATAATATTATTGCTTTGTAACTCAGCTTAATAACGAGCTTGTTATTTGAACTCAGTAAATTTGATACCTTTTTATAACAACAGAATTTAATATCAATATACGATGGAAATACAACGATAATAATGTCGATTTTGTTGTAATATCGTGTGTGATATATTGTAATTTACATTGAACATTCTATAATTAGCCACTACATTCTGTTTCGATTCACTGTCAAAGGCAAAGTCGTATAGGACGAAGTTGGTCTATTAGAACATGCTCGCGCTCGGAATAACTAAACCTGTCGATCACTTGTAGGAATTTCCTTCAAAGTGACGGTTCTCCCGTTCCATCCGACTTAACACACGTTTAGATATATCTACTGCGTAACTTTGTATGTATCTTTGAAGTTAAATTGTAGTCAGAAGATCTATCGTGATCACTCTTCTTGTTCATTTAGAAATATTCTAATTTCTACATTTCTCTCTATATATCTAATGAGGAGCTTCTTTTGACATCTCATATGCATGGGTATATGACCTTACCTACCTACTATGATTTCTTTTACTTCACTTTTTCAATTCAATCCTTTTTCAACGTTTAAAAAGTTGGTTATTCTATTTCAAGTAAAGCGGGTGAATAAAACTTAAATTAACTAGTGACTTTCCATTTTTTAAATTAAAAAGCTCTATACTCATTCCATTAATTGCACGCTTGCAATAACATTATTAAAGTCTTTAAAAGATTACAAGCAAGATAACATGATGCCATTTAGATAAATGTCATAGTTCGATCCGCTGGCCATACCCAATCAATGCTTTTCACTGCGGGCGAAATTGGGCCAATTTCGTTTCTAGTATCGTGACGATTGACATCGAGGGACGAATGAAACGAATGGAATTCTTTGTTAAACACAGTTATATCGGTTCATATAACCTAGCTGTAGTCAATGAAATTACTATTAATATGAAAGTTTCAATGAGTCTACACAATATTTGTATGTTTTATTGTCACACTTAACCTATTGAGATGCAAGTTATTAACTCAGGCCCCGGAATCACAGACACAATAGAAAATCTATTGTGTCGTGGCCCGATCGGGCCGTTCGGGGCTCAATGGGTTATTGATGCAAATAAACAATTACTGAACGCATTCGCTACTATGAATTTTAATTACTATCCTCATGAACCGTTCTTAACCCGTGACGCGTCCGGCGCACAGCCGGCACCGATCCCGATAGTGTCAAGGGAGTTCACGAAATCTAGCTTTTTTATGACTACCGAGTTTGAAAATTTTATTTACCCTATTGTTCTATAATTATATGCCATGTATGATATATTTTTGGAAAGAGGAAGAAACTAGTTATAGCATAAAAATGTAATCATGACGATATATTTTTTCTATAAAATTATAAAAAATTGATTTTCTTTTGTTTTAATTTTAATTGCTTACATACTAACACTTACATGATAATGCTGAGTCATCAAATGATCATATTCACGTTTTCATATCACTACACGATTGCCAAATACATTCACTTATATTTTCACACATTTAACACAACGTATTTCACTATGAATAATAACAAATCTCCATTATTCACAAACAAGAAAAAAAGCGCCATTTTGCGTCTTCCGCACTGAAAAGTTGAGACACTTTTTCACTGAGTATTCTTCAAATATCCCTAAAACCAATATCATAAACGTATTCTACGTAAAATTTCCAGTAATATACGTCTCAATTATCACTCATCTAATTATTCCTCTCGGCATAATTCACAATCCAAATATTCGTTGAACAAGACAAATGTCACAAACTATGGCCGATGACGCAACTCAATCAATGATTCACTTTTTTTTTTTATTTTGTGGTTTTAGTCTTTATTGCCAGCGTCGGAGTCGTACCGATTCGAATTAAAAATGTATAAGGCATAGACAAATATTTTTTATACTGGAAACATTCACTTGTAAGCAGCTACAGGTGACCTTCAAAGTCATTGGCCGCGTTATGAACAGTCGTTGTTACGCAGGACGCTACAGTACAGTTTTAGTTATGAGCAACCGCCTGTACATAGGACGCGTCACGGGTTAAAAACAAATCTGTTTAAATTGTATTCTAAGACACAACCCATAAGCGTATATTTTCTTTGTAAGAAGGTCATATTACCCATAATAGCGTAATTAACAGATAATATATTAAGAGACTTTTAGACAGTGACCTTTTTATTAAATCTCTTAGAATAAAAGTCCTTTTATAAAGTGATAATTATAATATAATTATAATATAATTATAATTATATTATATTATTTTTTATTTTTATATTTGAGTGAAATCACATTAATTACGAATACTAATTGATTTAGATAGACCATTATTCTTATAATCATAGTTAATTTCGTTTATGTGAATTGTTCAATTTATCTTTACTGCTTCATGGCTTAATGCTAAACTATGAGAGTTATTAAATGCTTTAAAATATAAAGTACTGTAATAGATGTTTGGTGGGATGATGCATGTACATAGGAATATGTTTTTTTTTAAGATAATTAATAAGGAAAGCAGAAGAACATGAAAAAAGAGTTTTGTGTGTGAAAGTCAAACTGTGTACTGTGTGTGTAGCTAAACAGTCGGGTGTATAATAGGATAAAGCTAATATGTAGGTATGAAAAATGAATGTACACAATATTCAGTTTGACAAGACTCCACAAATACAGTTATTATGATTAAATGTGTACTGTGATATCTAAATTACTTTAAATATAACGAGAAACAGTTCAACTGGTAAAATTCTTGTTCGTTTGTTTTACAATAACTGGTTCAGAGCAAATCACATCACATCAGAGATCCCCAACGTGATCAGAGTATAAAACTTTGGGATACACTAACAATTTGAACTTAACACAAGTTAACACCATTTTTATATTTAAGCATTCATTGTACGCACGGAGTGGTTACCGTCAAAATAGATTTGCGTTTTATGTTTTCGATCTCTGTTTTAGTGCCCCATAAGATTATGTAGAATATTGCCAGTTAACGTTCATTGCTTTTCATACGGACAGTTACTTTGAATCTGCTTTATGTATAGCCGTAAAGTGCATAAAAATAAGTGTTCGAGTCACATAAATTTAACAGCTTCGAACTTTATGGGGGCGTACTCTTTACGAAAAATCTTGTTAGAATTAACTGATTCGTATGCAGCTAGTTTCTTCAGTGTACTAAAATACTCATAACATAGAGCACATTTTGAGAAATTATTTTGAAGGTATTTAAAGTTTGCGTCATTATTATTTAGTTTTTGTACGAAGAACGGAATAATGAAAAAAAATCAAGGCTATATTATTATTTCAATTAGAATAAAAAAATGTACTCACTAGATATTATGAAAATGAGTGAGTTACTTCTTATCTCTATCATGTTTCAAAATACAATTAATATAAAGGTTTTAGTCAATAAGTAAAAAACACGAATTTACTCTTGAAACGCTTACATAATTGGAAAATTTATGCACATTTTGATGAGTTCTACGGATTTTAACTTTCAAGTTATGAAGTTTCGGATATCATTATGTTGATTATTTCCAATTAACATGTAAATAAAACGTATTCGTATTCGTATAACTGAGAAATTCCGAAAATTTATTTTCTAGGAAGAAAAATATTTATGAACGCCTGCAACTTCCTTCACGTTAAATGATAATTATTATTTATGAGTAAAGTGTATTTCGCCACTATTGCATAGTCATTTAAAGGTTTGGTAATTTCTGAAAATCAGTATGGCTATAATATTATACTTTACTGCTACCTATATCAAAAAATAGATATACCGAACACGCAAAAATTTTAAAACGATTTACTACAGAAATGTGTGAGTTTTTGAACGTTCTTCTTAAAACGAGGATAAGTTTTAACCTATAAACAAAAGTACAATATCTATCTCTACTTTCTATATTGAAAAATTAAGCACTTATAAAAATACACAAGCGAATTCAAAGTAGGTAAACCACTAGTTAAAACAGCTTATTTGTTTAACATCAAAAACTGTTGGCAAACTCTTAAAAGTTTTATAGATAGATTAATTACCGAAAAATGGGATCCACGTGACAAATTCCAATAATTAATGATCAGACATTGGCAGCCTTTGAGAACTTCTAACTACCAACTTGAAGGAACTTATAATTAATGGAGTCATCGATTTTGCCGTTCATTAGCAAGTTTTATTTCACTTGATTATATGTGTGTGAAAATTTGAGAACACAACTTTAAAGATTAAAGCTAAATTGTAATCCTATCATCAAATTTCATATAAATTTATGTCGTAAAGGGTTGGTTAAATAACGACATAATTTTGTCAATTTCAGATTAATTGAATTCTATTTCAATTAAAACAGTATGTCTGTTTCTGACATTTGTTGATCACGCATTAATGGAACTAATTTGAAACTAATAGTAAAGTTAATCTCAAAAAGTCGATAAACCGTTTAAAATTGAAAACCGAATTTGACTTTGTTTTACCACAGTCGACAGATACTATGCGTGCCAACTAAGAATAGGACCGCGCTTGCTGCCAACTTCACACGAAAACTGTCAAATTAGTACTGCCAGCAAAAAAATGTGCGAAAAAGAATTTTCATATAATTATTTTTTATTGTTCATGATTATATTTAATTGTTGTATAATCGTTATATTCATTAAAAAATACTAATTATTGAATTTCACTGATGGATTATGGATAAATTAATTATACAGGTATGGAAACAGTATTCATAAAAAGTTAACATTTTCATAGTTAATGCTACTGGTCACCCTAATATGTCGCCATTTTGCTACGCAACTGAGAAGCTACCAGTGTGCCGTTAGCTACGCTTTCGTGTATACACGCGTGTGTCTTATATCTGTTTCCTACTGGACTTCATTGTTATTGTTGTTTTTTTTTGTTATCATCGTTGACTTTGTTATTCATATTTGTTAAGTTTGTGCGTTTGAGTGGACTTTCAACTCAAAATGAGTTCGAAGAGAGGTGCGGTGCTCCATCGTAGAGCACGAGAAATCGTTTTTAATGTGCACAAGTACTTCGAAAATGAAAAAAAACGTGCTAATGAACTTCTGCGAAGTTTTACATTAGCAGGAATACAACGCACTTCAGATGGTGATATATCTATATCTAGAGAAATGTACGACCAATTGGGTGATTTTTTAAAGTCTTCAGTGAAAGCTACAGAACGAGTCGCTTTGTCAACCGGCGTAAATAAAAATACTATTACGAGAATAAGGCGTGAAGGGAACGAAGCCGAAGCCGCTGCTATGGCTGCAGGCCCGAGTACCCAGGGCAAAGTAACAACGCCGAAAAAAAAACCACGTGGCAAGACATTGGTGTTGGACAGCTTCGACTTACGTGCTGTAAGCAATATAATAAACTCTTTTTACTTGGTAAATAAAGAAGTACCAACAATGAAAAAATTTTTTGTAAAAGCTCGGGACGACTTAAATTTCCAAGGAAGCATTACGACCCTGCGCAGGATCATAAAAACCCAACTTGGATACAGATTCAAGAGGTGCGCTAACAATAGGTCTAAGCTAATTCAAAGACCTAATATCAAAGCTTGGCGTGCAAAATACCTCCGGCGTATACGTCAAAATGATGCACTCGGTGCTGATAAGAAGCCCGTCATCTATTTGGATGAGACGTGGATCCACTCGCATTACACTGTTGCCAAGTGTTGGCAGTCTAGTGAGACCACTGGGGTCCTTAAAAATACGAGTGCTGGACCGCGTTGGATCATTGCCCATGCCGGAGGTGAAACGGGATTCGTGGACGGAGCTTTCCTTATGTTCAAAGCGAAAACAAAAACGGGCGATTATCACGACCAGATGAACGGTGATAATTTTATGAAATGGCTAACCCAGCAGCTGTTACCAAACATGCCCAAAAACTGCCTAGTCGTAATTGACAACGCTCCTTACCACAGCTTCGAAGAAAATATGCCACCGACTATGAACGCAAGGAAAGCAGAGTTACAGGCGTGGTTGTCCGAACAAAATATTCAGTTTGAAAATGATTTCACAAAGGCCGAGTTATACGAACTAATAAAAAAACATAAGCCTCCCAAGAATTATGTAGTCGACAACATGTTTGCCTGCCACGGCCATGAAGTTTTGCGTTTGCCACCATATAATTGTGATCTCAATCCCATAGAATACATATGACATTTAATAAAAAGGCGTGTAGCAGACAAAAATTTAAGCCAGTTAGCCAGCGAGATTGAGACTCTGACAAGAGAGGCTGTAGCTTCAATCACAGTAGATGACTGGAGACGGGAGGTAAATCATGTAAAAAGACTTGAAGCAAATTATGCTGAAATTGAGCGGCTCGAAGACGATGACTTCAGTTTCATTATAAATACAGGTAACTATAATTTTAGATACTTCTGAAAAAATAAAAAATTGAATAATAGAGTTTGAGTTTAAATTAATCATGTTTTCTCTTATTACAGGCGGAGATAGCAGTGACAGCGACAGCAATGAAGATTCAGAATACGACGACGATGACGCTGTGTTAATTGGTGTAGAGGAAATATTATCCGATTGATAAAAACTGAAATAATATATATGTTTTTTTTATATACGTGCTTTTATTTTCAAATCCTACTCATTCATAATAAATTTGGCGTGAAATGTATTAGAAATACCAACAAAGCGTACATTAAATATATTTAAACTGAATATAATTTCTTTATTGATTTTTTTGCACACCATACGCTTTGGTAATGAAGTTAGCGCGTATTACTGAACAATATGGCGTCTTGACAGTCCTATTCTTATTTGGCACGCATAGTATATACGTACGTTTTACTTAAAACATTATGTCTTATAAACGTGTATCTATGATTGATTTAATTATATTATTTACTAAGCTATTGAGGCAAAGAAATTGTAAAAAAAAATAATATATCGACTTTTATATCACTTAACAATACATTTTGGAACGTAGCAATAATGTCTTCCGTTCAAATATAATATACGGCAAACAATAAAACCATCATCCGTACGTTGAAACGTATTAAGTTTTACTGCCCTAGAACAACTTTGTGGTAGTGCAATATGGTATGAAATAAAATGCGGTTAAGAGCTCACTTTATCACGACGTTAAAATGCTGACACAGGGCTCTTAGGAGTGCAATTGAAGATCATGTATTACGTCTCGTAAAACTTAGTGGTAACATTCTGTTTAAATAGCTCCTCATTTTGTTAATAAAATATAATTTGTAAATATTAATTGAAAATTCAACAAAACAACACACCGTATCCGGAATAAACCACACCTATTTATTAAAATAACAGCACATTTGTTAAACGGGCTCAACCGCAAACAAACCTTGGAATTCTGGCGAAGGTGAGACAGTATTTCAGCCCGGGACAGTTGCTCAACCTTTATCAAGCACAAGTCCGATCGTGCATGGAATACTGCTCTCACCTCTGGGACGGTTCCGCCAAGTACCAGCTAGAGGCGCTTGAGGCGATAGAGAGGCGTGCCAAGAGGCTCATAAACGACGATGAGCTAGTAGGCAAAAAACTCCAGAGCCTCGCTCATCGTCGCAGAGTGGCCAGCTTATCGGTTTTTTACCGGATACACTTTGGTGAGTGCGCTGCGGAACTACACGAACTTGTTCCGCCATCCCCGTTCTTCCATCGATCGTCGAGGCGCACAGATTCTAGGCATCGCCATATGGTGGACGTTCCATGTACCCGGACTAAGCGGTTCGATTCCACATTCTTCATCCGAACCGCGAGGGACTGGAACGCGCTTCCTGAATCTGTGTTCCCCGACGAGTACAATATGGGGGTCTTCAAGCGAAGAGTGAACCGGTACCTACTAGGGAAGCGCGTACCATCTTAGACCGCATCTTAGCTTTCCATCAGGCGAGATTGTGGTCAAGCGCTTCCCTATCTAGAGTAAAAAAAAAAAAAAAAAAAAACCTGTGAAATTAATTTCAGGTGGTCAATTCACGAGAATTCGTTCCTACTGTAGATTAAAGACCGATAACTGCACGAACAAAGGTCAGATAAACACGAGGCAAACATCTCAACAATACCAGCTATTGTTTGGTTAATAGCGAAAACGAAAACAGTTCTAAATATACAATCGTGAGCTGCAGGATTTTCATGACCTTCATAACATAGCAGTGCTGCAATGCGGTTAGCTGGAATCACGCTAGCTTTGTCTTTTACACTGCAATCTGAGAGTCACTGCCTTGGAACGTCACGACGGTAAAAGAAAAGGAAATACATAATTGAATTACATAATTCGACTGACAGTTGTTTTAATGTTTGTGACAGGTACTATCTAGATTAAAGCGAGTGAATAATGAGCATGTATTATTTGGTGATAAGCAATTGTAAAATATCTTACATCTGTATGATTCCTAAGATCCTAACGCATAGAAAGGAAAAAAGATAGCTTAGTAATCTTAAATATTGAACGAGGAACGAGCAAGTTTAGTGGAAGAATAAGCTGTAATAACTAAAATTAGCACTTAAGATTAAAGGAATAAAATAGATTGATTTAAAATATAAAATAGATAAAAATGAAATCATTGATGTGAATACGATGGTGCATTTACCGAACAGGCAGATGTTGCCGAATGGGCTCCACACGTGCCGCCTGCAGTAGCCGCAGCCAAAGCACTGCTTCCTGGTACCTATTTAAAGAAATCATAGCATCAACATAAACTTTCCTTGAAAATGTAACTAATCCACGAAGTATCGAAGATCAACTAATTCAATATGGAATTACTAATCTCATTTAGTTTGTTGAACCTACACTACATTCGTAGACTACAAATATTGTCTACATCAAATTACATGTTACGGATATAGCAAATGTAAATATTGAGCCTACGATTATAATGGAATGTTAGTTCGAGCAGGAAATCTAAATTTAAGCCGTGGAAGGGCCTAATAGATATTTACGTACATAGTTTTATAGATTAGTCATACTACATCTAAGGCTATATAACAATGTTAGTTCCAGGTCTATTAGTTCATTCGATACGTTACAAGAAGAGAATTATTTATCGCTAAAGATCTAGTATTTCATACATGTTATTGTATTTGTATTGAAAGCGTTAAGGGATGAACAACGGAGAGAGGCAAAGCAATTTTGAAAAATAAACACACACCATATCTTTATCCTATGGCGTAGAATTGGAAGAACATTCTTGAACCTGTCAAAACGTTAGGACTATGGAATATGTTATCTGTAATTCCTTCGCTGCATGTTTTAAGAGTTTTATTTAATTTTTAAACAAATTTAAGCAAACTATGGCTATTTGTTTGAGCTAGAATCTAAATGGGATTATATTTAAGATTTCTATATAACATTTAATTCACAATGAGCTTAAACATTTATCTATCTATTAAGATTACGGCGTACCTTCAACTGTTCTTGTTTGTAGTCTGGCTGATACGGGAGTAGCATTCGTATTTTTCCCCAGCGATTGAAGAAAAGTGTTATAGCGCCAATCCATATGATTAGCACTAATACTACTAACCCGATCTCCACGCCTCTGATCTAAATTCAAATGAAAATTCACATTAATTCAATCCGTAATATCATTTTTCGCTATCACACCCTTTCACGCTCCAGAAATCTTACCGTAATTAATCCAACCCCATTAAATTGCAAATCGTGACATGCAAATTAAATCTTTTACTGAAATATTAGCGTAGAATTTGTTTCTAGTGTAGACTGTTTAGTGTATAAAAATCAGGGTATATTTACCGTAGGGAATGTGGGCGATGGTTCGGGTGGAGACACGGAGGAGCGGGGAAGCTCGAGCCCCCCGTCCTGCTGAGGCGACGTACGCGGGGGCTCTGTACAGACACGATATCGGCATTAGTTGCTAATGCTCCACTATTTTCTTAGTAATTGTGACAGCTTTGCAAGGTGTCGAATTGATGCGGTCGGAACATTGCCACGTGGCATTGTTCTATCAAAACATTCGTATGAAATTTATTATAGTGTACGTTATTATAAGGGTCGTAGTGACATGATGATAATATTGCTGCACTAGCTATAAGTTGTTTCATGTTTGTCGTGATAAGAACAATAAAATTTGTTTTTGAACTATCAACTATACGCAGGACTTTTGCATTACCCAGACTTTAAAAATAATAAACTGCTAAGCGCATAAATGCATATTTATTAACATTAAATAATAAATATATATTAAACGTTTTAGCCAAACTTGAAGGAAACTGAAGCCAAATATAATAATACTTATACAGTAGATTAAGTAAATTTGTACGAAATTAGCTTTTACTTTACCTCATGCTATTTTAGTTTGTGTTTAAATGGACCAAGAATGAATATTTAATTTTCCGTAACGTAGACAGTATTAATTTCACAAAATCCCTAATGGATGTATAGGAAATAAAAATGTCTATTTCAGATAATTTGTCCCAACTTAATAAATTGGATATATTTATCGTGTTGTTGTTTTATATTTGTAAGTATATCTATACTTTTGTTTATTTTTAAATGATATCGTTATATTATTATAATCATGTCCGTTTAGTAGGAAACATGAAGCACATAGTTACTATGTAAATATTATCGACATTTTGCGAGTTGTACCTATGCGAAATGGAATAGTGTCACATTGTTATTAGTATGTAAATTACTCTCATGATAGTATTTGTGTTCAATTACTCGTTACATTTAGATACAACTCGATTTCCATATTATGCATTTAGTTGCAAATCAAGGAAATTCAAATCAATGAAATGATATAGATAATTCTTCATTCTTCATTTTAACGTAGTAATCTATATCTATATAATAATGAATGTGTTGCCAAGCGTAAGACTATTTTTAATTTTTTTTTAAAGTACAAGCAGGTTCTTTTATTAATTCTTAATTTTTCCTTTCTTCTTCGTTCTTTAATTTTTCCTGAAAATCGATGTTCTCTTCTCCAGCTTCGCGCAGCCGGCATATTATACCGCTTCGCTAATGTGAGCATTTTGTCTATGAAAACATAATCTTAAACGATAGCTCACGTGTTGCTAGCAAATCTAGGCGGGTTGCTTGTTATGAGTGTACACATAGAGTTTTAAGAATTCATCTATTTGAAAAAAAAAACTGCGCCTGGAATTTTATAATTATTTTTTACGTACTCAGCGTATCCAAAACTATAACCTCCTTTGAGCTCCTAGTATACCAACAGTGGGACACCTGTATATATGTATATTCACCGTTAAAAATCCTATTTTCGTGTACCCACTGTCACTCTCACGACTGAGATGTTTAGGCATTAGGGCATGCCAAAGAAATATACATACATACGTCATACACTCTTAAAACATAACCCTCCTGTTGTCGCAATCGGGTAAAAACTGTATTAATTTAATGGATCCTAATTATAATTAAATATTAAATTAATAACTGAAAATTATATTCAATTCAGTTGTTTTACGAATATTTAACGTTCCACAAATTAAATTTTGCTTTAATAAATTTATTTGTACGCTTTATCAGGAAACGTTACAAATTGAATTATAAATATATTTGCTAGCAATTTTGTTTTAGGGTTCCGTACCGAAAGGGTAAAATGGGACCCTATTACTGAGACTTCGTTGTCTGTCTGTCTCCTCTGTATTTCATAAAATATCGTGATAGCTAGAAAGCTGAAATTTTCACAAATGATGTATTTCTGTTGCTGCTATAACAACAAGTACTAAAAATAAAAAATAAATATATATATTAAGGGATCCCCATAGTATGGAACCCTTCGTGCGCGAGTCTGACTCTTGGTCGGTTTTATTATAATATCTTTTTAGTCACTTTGAGCATTACGAACGGACGAGGCGAAGTCAACCCATTTAAATATAAAGAACAAAATAAAATTTAATTTAAAAATTTCCCCGTCAACCGTATTCGAGGAAAGAGCACTAATTAGCGAGTACTTTCTGTGGCCAGACACAATCACAACTTTGTAATATTAAATTACGTGCATTTTTATTTAAAAAAATACTTACGACTCACTTTTATCCTATTTTTGACAGTCTATCTAATCTGCAAGTAGTCGTTAGTGAGTATTCTGTGATAATGTAAATCGGATCAAATCAAATATTTGTTAGAGATATTAGTTACCTATATTATAACAATACAATAGATAGTTTCTATCAAACACGTGGTAAATGCGCAACTAAACTATTCCAATAATAGAAGGGATAATTTTAGACATAGACTTATATAATATTAATTACTTGCTATGCCTATGACAATCGGTAAATAATACACATCCACCTGCATTGTCATTGAAACGGTATAATTTGTCGATAACAAACAATTTTGTACCTCGAATCGGCATAGCTGTTCATGACATTCCAATTATCTTGCAAAGGGACTACTTATTACATTTTGTATTCAAAGTCGAAACACGCTTGTAAGTACCTTGTTAAGGATTATGAGTATTCTTCAAGTTTCTGTCTAAAATTTAAGAAGTACGTACGTTAACTTCAAAACTGAAATACATAATAGGTATAATTATGAGGTTGCATATCCTTTTAAGTAGTGTATTTTATTCTAAAATTCTCGTTGCTTTATATTTTCATAAGCAGGAGTTATTATTTGTCATTTTGCCAAAGGAGTGTGTTTAGAAAATATCCTAGATATACGATATAAGATATAAAATTATTGTAAGCAAGATAATAATTATTATTTTAATAAGTAACTTTACTAATTTTTCATTTTATTTATTTAAAATTTGGTAGTTGTACCTTATTTGATTTACCTTCAATCAAACTCTTTGGTGACACAGACTGCTTAAGAAAAAAAACAACAGCGCGAATTTCAAATTCGGAATTTGTTAAATGCGTCGAAAATTGTACCGCGCTTCAATCAAACTCCTTGGTGACACAGACTGCTTAAGAAAAAAAAACAATGGCGCGAATTTCAAATTTGGAATTTGTTAAATGCGTCGAAAATTTGTACCGCGCTGAGTAACCGCAGATAAAAACGATTTTGTTTTTCGTAGGTATGTGTTCCCAGGGATTATTGAATTTATACTGCAACATTTATAGTGCATGAGTAACGTGTATTTTCAGAGAATTCCTTAATCCGTGCATTCCTTACAATTCATAAAATCTAGAAGAGAGAACTTCTGATATGTGAAATAAATATATTTTATGTTACTGCGTTTCAAAAGTTGGTTTCTTCACCAGCTCGTTTTCCAGGTATGTAATTGTATTTATATTTTTAAAATAGAGAAAGATTATTAAATACATTAAGCATTTTGTGTTTTTATATTACGTTAGCTTTATCTTGCTTAAAAATGTAAATTAACATGAAACCTTAAGCTAAGCATAATTTAAAAATGCAAGAATACAAGCAATTTTCCAGATCCATGATTTCCAGCAGTTTTTCCCGGCAAAATGATAAATTTACATTATTATGACTGCTGCTTATTCATTATGAATTTTAAGTCTTTTTACTGTGTTCCATGGCTTAACCGCAAAATTATAAAGTAAAATATTTTATAAGAGCGTTACTTAAATAAGTTAACAAATACTTTTGCGAGGAAACAATTTTTACAAATATTTAGGTATACGAAGCCTGCATTTTTATGTTTACATATATTTTATATTAACAAGATATTGTTAACAAAGCATAGTTTGCAACATCAGGAATGAAAATATAATGTAAACGATCGTTTTATCTCAGATCTTATATCGAATATTATATGAGCATTTCTCTCTAGCACTATATACATACAATTCGTTTAGCAACACGTAATTAAAACCGATGTACTCGCTAATACAGGAATAACACACCAAAAGTGCATCAGGAAGATCAGCCGCGGTAAATGAACTATCTGGCTGAGTGCCAGCTTTGTGAAATTTTAACACCGCAACGAGTAATTCTCGTATTACAAAGGGCATGATGAAGATAAACAGCTTTGTCTCGTGCCAAAGTATTCATTGTAGTCGATATGACCTGAATTTATAGACCTTATTGTACTGGGTTTATTGCAATGCATTAAATTATTTATCGGTTCCTGATGAAAGCGGTTTATATTTACTTTATATGACTGAATGGCAGTTATTAAATAATCATAAACCATTGAGATATACATATGGAGACGACACCGCCTACATCACTTATGTTCCGCTCAACATAAGCCATATGGCTTAACTGCACGCTCAATTTTTATTTGTTTTAAAGTGAAACGCATCAAATATGCCTTTGTGTGTGTTACGATATTGCACAAATAATACAAATAATACGGAAAAGTGACTAACATAACTTTTCATCGGTAAGTACCTAACTAGATAATAATTTTTAAAACTTAGTTAGAGCAAAAACATGGCGCACAGATTTTGTTCGTGGTGTCTCCTCCATACGTAGTAATATTATCTCAATGTCATAAACGTATTTTATTTGACTAAGAGACTATATTAACAGGAAATAGTTGCGATTTGCATCTCATTTAGAACGCGGCTTCACAGTTGATTAATTGGGATAAAAAGGTTTTATCATGCAGTAACTACGCTTTCATCTGACTGGTTAAACACGTATATATTAGATTTTAGAGACATATGATTTTATATTTTGATTAGAATAATTATTTAACACCTACTATTTTATTGAATAATGTGTAGTATTAGTTGAACAATTTTTTAATTTAATTTCATTCGATGGGTAGGTAAATTTGCTTACGTTAAAGGTAAGGTATATACAAATCTGACGTAAATCGTTCTTCCACAAACGCTACTTTGAACATTACTGCGCAATAACTAACAAATTCCTAGACCTTCCCATTAACAAAGGATACGCACTTGCAAACAGTTGTTCGTTAAAATAAACAGTATAAACAAGGGAATTAGACTTGCCCCGTTTCGTAAATGTCTCCAAGGACTGAACACACGCACGGGTATCACGCAACAGGTGCATGGAATTATCATTTCGACCTGTACAAGTGTCATTGACCTAGTTTTATTAATTAATGAAATACGTCATCATGCAAAAGAGCATTGAATGTGTAATGATGGGAATGGATGATCTTGAAATGCAATGTTAATAAACTGATATCGTTGAGTATTGGTAGGACTTAGCAGGGGAAGAAATTTGATCTTATGTCCAACTTCACTACATAGTATAAAACAAAGTCACTTTCTCTGTCCCCTATGTAAGCTCAAATCTTTGAAACTACACAACGGATTTTGACTCGGTTTTTTTTTAAAGATAGAGTGATTCAAGAGGAAGCTTTTAGTATATAATTTAAATGGTTTTAGTCAAATCGGGCGAAGCCACGGGCGGAATGCTAACATGTTATAAACTTGAAAGTTTATTAGATAGAACGTAATAACACACAGGATCATCACATATATTATGCTATTGTTAGCGGATGTACCTACCACCTACACAAGCCACAAGGGAAGCCGGGGGCTATTCATTTAACGCACATTATAAGTTCGTTTCTAGTAATTAAAGTCCTATTATGGACTATTAATAAAACAGACGTACAAAACAATGTGACACATTCCTTAAAATATTAACTGTTAATATTTGTTGTACAAAGTTTATATTGCGAGCATTTCTTAGACGAAAACAGTCGTGAAAGTGATGTTTAGAAATGATTAATGACGGGGCTGTCGGTCTAAAATGTTTCATATTGCTAAGTATAAAATATGTACAGAGTAAGTCATATAAAATTGTTTGTGGAACTGCGAAAACAGTTTATAAATGTTGGGAATGTTAAATGCGTGTATGTTTTAAGGATTTATTAAATTTTAAAATGAATTAGTGTACGTTTTAAATTAATTTTTGTCTTTATATTAGGATAAAAACAATTGTTTCGTGATGTGTGTGTGTGTGATGTTTGGATTATTATCTAGTAAAATCTGAAGTGGCTGGTTGTTGAAAAGTCCTACTTTTATATAAAAATGGCCTTTTACTAAAACAACAACCTTTCAATGGAATTTTTTTTTTAATGATTTAATATTTAAGCTACTCTGAGAATGTCTAATGAGGCATAACCTCAGTTATAAAAAAGAAAAATCACTTAATTTCCTAAGCAATTATTTTAACAAAACAATGAACGTTTAAAACTTTTGTTGTCATAACTTTACTACCCATATTACTAAAGATTGAATTACTAAAATTTCAGCAACAGAAATTAACGCTAATCCCTAAAAAGCCTTCACCTAAAACTTTTCAATGGATGGAAATCTGAAACTTCACGGGTATTTAATGTACCAGGAAAATAAGCTTAGACATTCAAGATAAATTACTGCTTCCGTTATAGAAAATTACCAACTGTGTAAAATTAACACAAATTAATTTCATTTTTCGGGGTTCAATAAAAACTTTTTTTGAATAATCTAACAACATTATACACAAGTTAATAAATTTTTGTGTCTTCTAGATTGGGCTATTGTACTTCATAATTTGAGAAATTTTCAACTAAGTGACCTTTATGCCATTAAAGTATACCTTAATTATAATTAAATGAAAAAGGACAATAATTAAGCCAGGCGGAATAAAATAAAGTCGTGATAAGGTTGGTAAAATAACATTTCCATTATTTAGTTTTCTTAACAATGCTAATGAATTATTATGCTCTTTAAAAGGTAAAGGTAAAGGTTTTTTTTTTTTTTCAAAATATGAGATATTTATAATTTATTATCAGCGTGTTTCTTTAATAATTGAAATAAAATATGCAATTGCTTATATGAACAACCTTACTTAAAAACCTTGTTGGTACAGAATTTTGTACGTCTTTATGAAAGAAGACACTCATAAAATATTCATAGAATCACACGCTTGTCTTGTGTAAAATGAATAAAAATATCATTTCAGTTACATCTTTATTCGCACATTTACTTTGAAAGAGGATATGTAACACTATTAATTTATATTATTCACAATATTGTATTGGGCCTAGGATATAAACTGGTCGACACTTAATTGTTTAATGTATATGTATTATTATTATATAAATACATATACAAGAACGCTATAGAAATCTTTTCAAAAATACGAACGAAAAATAACCCAACATTCAAATTACATCTATAGCATTTAACTGCAAGTCACCCCTTCTAACCTCTCAATAAAGAAAAGCTCCAACTGCGAACAATTTCCGAGGTGTAACAAAATGTTCACGGAAAGCTACACAATTGACTCACCCAGCGTGCGGAAAACAATAGGCCGGCTTCTATACTTATGGCCTCCCCAGAGCGCGGCGACCGTCACTTGATACTGGGTGTCTGCCTCCAGCCCACTTAGTATCACTGCATCCGAGTTACCAGCCACTTCAAGCACCACTCTGTAACTAATCGACGATGAGTCAATTTCGTAATCAATTGAGTCGATTACAATAATGTTTCTTTAGAACGAGAGCAGATTTTCTTTATAAAGGGTGTCCTACACCCGTTCTAAACAAAATGTGTACTTGAAACTGCTATTCATGATAAATATAGCTCTTTCTATTTCCTTCAATTAACTATTTCTATGTAGCGATCGTGTAAATTTGTTTAGCATTGTTTCTAAACAAATGCAAAACATACATTCATTATGAAAACCTAACGTATAATTGGATAATCGTTTAAAAATAGTTTATTAAAAGCGTGCACATGTTACAAATATATAGGAATATAATTTTATTTCAATAACAAGCTATTTAAAATCTCTCGCTATAACACGTTTCGAGTTCAAACTTCAAAGCGTGTCCTTTCACTGAAAAGCACCTTTGATTCCTACTCTAGTTGTTTCATTTCTCTTTGCAAAAACAAAGTACGCCGTATAAATTTATAAGGTTTCAACTGCTGTATGAGAAAATATCATATTTTCTGCTTAGTTTGCTTGGATTTTCTACATGGTACAGGATTTGTTTTAACGTGAATTTATTTGCTTGACATTTTTAAAGATACAATAAAAAAGTAAACTTAAGGTAAAGTTGAATTGTGTCGAGAAATGAGTTGTAATTAATTATTATATTTGCTAAACTAATCGTGAATAGATAAACATAAGAACCTTAAAACCACTAATTGATTATTATTCAAGCATAATGTTGTTCTACTTCCATTATCTAGAGCTCTGATAGATGCTTAACTTCAACCTTTTGCTTGTAAATTAGCTTGGATATTTATTAGTTTGCTACAAAACCATTACCCTTATAAAATAAATCTGTACTTCAATAAGTTTTGTACGAAATCCAAGTGTTAAAAGGCAAAGTTCTGTTTTAAAATTCGTCATGTATATGAGTGGAGTCAAAAAAGTTAATGCTTTTCCATTATTTTATTAAAAAATGGACAGCTGAAACGAAACAAGGGTTGTGGTACGGGAGCCAGGTGCAAATTTGGTTAATTATTTCCTCTCAAGAGATAATTCGTCAGACGCCTCAGAGTATAGTATTATAAAGCCTCGTGAACGTCAGCTGGCGCTCGGTTGGGGGGGTGAGCGGTTGTAGCCTCCCACGCACGTAGGAAAAAAATACATTCATTCATTCATTTCCTCTCAGCTAAAAATTTGTCAAATTGTAGCTAACCCAATATCTCAACGAAAAAAAATAATCAGCTGGTTACAACATGGTGTATTATACGTCAGCTGGTGTCTCGAACATGAAAGAAAAAAAATTATTTTCCATGATTTCCTCTCAAACAAAAATTTACCTGATGATAGCTTATATGTAACTGTGGATAAATATATAGGTCAGCTGGCTGTATCTTGGTGGAAAAACCGTCAGCTGATACGGGAGGCTACAACCGCTCTTCCCCCCAACCGAGCTCCAGCTGACGTTCACGAGGCTTCATAATACTATACTTTGATGCATTTTACTAATTACCGCTTGAGAGGAACTTGGTCATAAAATCTGTTCCTGGCTCCCGTACCATTGCTTTAATGCATGTTAACATGGAATTATGTATTTTCTGAAAGCCCAGTCAATTTAAGTCACTAAAAATAAATATATTAAACGAGTTTGTGCTGCTTTTTAGTATGTTTTTTTTTCTGTTTGTATAAAGTCAACTGAATTAAAAATTTCTTAATATTGAATGATAATGAACATTGGATGAATGCGTATGGTGCGTATGTTACGCCGCGGCTAGGAACTAGCACTAAATATCAATATGTAATACTGATTATGAGGGCCTTGTGATAATATTATTATCTCCTACAAAAGATGAAGGTATTTACAACATATTCATCAAAGCCATATCGAAGCATTACAGCGTAGCTTAATGGTAACTGCGTACCTATTCCACCTCTAGTTATTGAATTTTAATATATCAATATATTGAAATTCAATAAATATTATTATTTAATAGTTTAATGGATGATAATAATATGAAATTTAAACATGAACTACTTTAATGCAAATTAAATCACACATCTCATGCACAAAGCCACATGAAAATAATCCGCGCAATTATTCCATTCAAAACCCACATGTCGATTACAATAAATTTTACTCGATCGAAGTGGAACATAAAGCAATTATACGTTCATACATAAATGTATTAACGACTTGAGAACTTTATCTCTAACAGAAGATTTATGTAACACCTGCACTCGAATTACGGTCAGAATAACATATGCATGGAATATCAAGCTTCATGTACAATATAAAGAGTAAATTAAAAGTACTTTATCTATCGTTTTATTTAGTGCAAGTAATAACTTGCTGGGCGATTAATAGGCATCTAAGTGATTATATATCAGCCGCTTAACATACGAATTAACCAAATGTTTATTCTAAACATCATTAAATTATTCGCATTTGCGCAATAGATTAAAAAAAATATTTTTTATTTTTTATAGAACATGCTAGTTATAATAATATATTATTTTCTAACAACAACCGCTAGTATAGAGATAGAAATTGAAGTAGCCTTACATGGGCATAATATAGTGTGGCAAATTGTCTTTATGTGGCGATCACCTTTTTGTCTTATACAAATTGACACACATGCCTAATTAAACTACTACTACGGACAGTGTTCGTATATAAATTCTAAAATAAATAAGATAAATTGTTACATATAATTTTACTCGTGATCAGTGCATCTTACCTCGCGTCAGAGGGCTTGTAAGTGACGTCATACTTTTCCACCAACTCTGCTGTAGTGGACCAAGACACTCGCACCGTTGTGGGGTTCAGAAAGGTGACAGTTATATTCTCAGGCACCCCTGGGCCCATCGAACCTATGAAAAATAAAATATTTAATATGTAAAAGAATTACTGTACTATCTTCACGCTTTATTACTGTCGTTTTTATGTAGAGATCGAGAGCACAACAAACATAATATTCATTTTAATATTTGATTATTATTCATCACTTCTGAATAAAATTATAAAAATAGTATGGTCTATCGGTTCTTTCATTTAAAAAAAATGCTATTACGAGTAGTACTAGCAATACCTACTTGTTATAACTTAATAGCAATGGAGTTATTAATGTTATAAGAAACGTATAGGTTAAAATCATCTAATTAGAACGTAGAGAGTTTGGGTAGACAGTCTAAGACCGCAATGTTTGTACACATTTTAAAGAGTTTAAAGACTAAATGGTGATAATTGCTATACTTGTCTCTGTTGTAACTGTGTTTTCAAATTATCAATTTAAATTCATTGAATAGTATTAATTGAAGCATTATTGGAACGATTTAATTTCTTGTACTTACACTCGTTTCTGTCTAAGTGTTAGGTAGATATAATTAAGTAACTGTAGATATTTTATAGGTAGATATAATTAAGTAACTGTAGATATTTTATAACTACATATTTTAAGCCATGTAACAAATAAAATGAATTCTCTTGGTAATTAATCTTATAACTGTATAATTATAGCTATCGCATTAGGTAGGAAATAATATGTAATCGAACATCTTCAAGATGCTGAACCAAGAAACTACACAGAAAACTAACACAAAGTTCGTTAAAATTTTAATCAAGCTTAAGTTTAACTTAGCCATTAAACAAGTTTAATACTTTAAAACTTACGCCTTGAAGAATGTTTTACAAAGGAGTAGCAAAGTTAGACGTAAAGATGACAATTTTTGAGATCTTAATTTAACTATTTAACAATGATAATTAGCTAAAAACATATACAGTGGCATTGTTTTAAAATAACAGGAACTGAATAAAGTACTTATTTTAATAATACGTCTTATTATTTTACTTCTTTGTCATATTTATGAAATCGTCCCTTAGCTTACAACACCGCTCAACTGCTCAAGTCGAAAATGGCGGTTTTTACATTTGAATGCCATTGGATGTAGCCGCGTAATACGCGTCGAACCATTGGTCACTTGATAGAGATTTCAGCCAATCAGAAGCCGTAATTTAAAAAATAGTGACAGCGCTCAAGTCGGTTGGCCTCGCAACACCGCACAAGTCGTTAGTCTGTCAAACTTTGCGCGCGTTAGTTCTTGATGCTCCGTGATTATTCAATTTTTATGTGAATTTTATCGCTGAAAGGTCCATGCAAGAAGTTTTAATGGAAGATTAAGAGGTAAGCTATAGAATGTTTATTGATTTACGCTTATTAATATAGAAACAAAATGATAATAGAATATGTTCACTACTTACGCGGTGTTTACTAACAATTTTTTTCTTAACTTAGGCGGTGTTTCAAAATGTATTTTATTTCTTTAAGGATACTCAATAATTAAAAATACACTATAGATGAAGAAGAAATTGATTCCTGGAGTAATCTGAGTTCAGGTGATTAATTGTTATGTGCCCAATTACATTTACAATTACAAGAATCAGGACTGATGTCAAAAAATAAACGGCGTAAACTAAGTTGCAAAGAAGATAAAAAAAGAATTAAACTAGGTTAGTATTGAAGGTTTGTTTTGAGGTCCGCATTTATTTCTTGTTATTTACATTTTTAGTGCAATAATTCCTATTATTTGTTTTAGATTTGAAGCAAAAAGATAACACTAATTCTTCTGATACCAAAGCATGCAATTCTCCTACTAAATACGAAATTATTGCAACACCAATAAATGATCAAAACTTCGGGGAGTCCATAAAAAGTATTTTAAGTAGCCAGGACAATGTAATCTCAATATTAGATCAAAACATGGACTTGGATATTGAAAACATTGACATTAACAATCTACAAGTTATAGAAAAAGTTGGTAATGATTTCATTGATCTGCAACAGGAACCACCCGAATTTGCTACGGTGGCCATCGAGTCTTCTGTATTGGATGTAGCCAATATCACGGTAGAAAATGAGAACGTTGTGCAAGAACTAGGAAATGCTGTCCTTAATATAAATTCTGTTAAATCTTTCCCTACTTCAAACCAAGATATTCTCGTATCTCCGAATACTCAAGACCCAGTTTCTGATATAGTCACAAACAATACTCAATGTACAGATAAAAATAATACAACCCAAAACAATATGCAGCAATCCAATGTCTCTACTACTCCATCGTGTTCTTCAAAAGTGGTCATACTCAGTGATGTTCCCTATCACGGTGATTTGTTAAGTCATAAAAAACGACAGAACAAGGCGTCAAAAGACCCAAAGAAATATAAACGCAATATTAATAAAGAATTACGGATGAAAGGTGAAAATTATTTGGGATACAGAAGAGACAGAAAAGCAAAGATTAAAAAAGCAAGATCTATGAAACCACCGTTCACTTCTGCGTTTTGCAAGAAATCTAAACTCAGGTCATGTGAAATAAAATAAATGAAGAACATAAATGAAGAACAGCGGAAACATTTGTTTGAAAATTTCTGGAAGAATATGAACTGGGAGCAGCGAAGATCATTTATAACTTCACACGTTAACAAAATACCAAAGAAAATTACTAAAAATCCTGAATCATCCAAAAGAACTGATAGTCGAACTTACGTTTTGACGATTGATAACGTACGTCACCAAGTCTGCAAAAAAATATCCTTGGCCACTCTTGGAATTAAAGATTGGTTTATCAGATATTGGTTGACAAAAACCGATTGTGCTATGCCTCCCGATTCATCTACTTCAACCAGTAATCGCAGAAATCCAGAGAAAATTGAAGACCACAAATATATTGAAAAGTTTTTAGCAGATCTTCCAAAGATGCCGTCGCATTACTGTCGTGCTAAAACATCACGAGAATATTTAGAACCAGTTTTCACGAACATGACACAGCTTTATAAGACATATAAAGAGAAACAAGAATTAGAGGGTAGAGAATGCCCTGGCCGTAAATTATTTGACAAAATATTTTTGAAACTCAATCTGAGCCTATTCCACCCAAAGAAAGATCAATGCGATGTTTGTTGCAGTCATAAAACTGGAAACATTACGGATGAAGAACACGCTGAACATGTTCTGAAGAAAGATCGAGCTAGGATAGAGAAAGATACTGACAAAGGAATTGCACAGTCCGGAGCTTGTCCTATGTTACCAAACAACTTTAAGTAATTTATATCAACAATGTGATTCTTAAGATTTAAGTTATAGATACCTAATGTTATAAAGATTTGTTACTTTTCTTGAAATATTTCCTAATAAAAGCTTTTCTTTGGAAATCATCTTTTATTTAATATCTTAATCCCTAACATTTCCGCAAACAACACCGCCTAAATCTAATAAAATATTAGTCAACACAGCTCAAGTCATAAAAAACAAGTTAACATAAAGTAAATTGTCAAAATAAGTATAAATAATTATTTCTTAACCGCTAACTAGAGTATGTATTAAGTTATGACAGGAATAATCCCCAGATTTTTTAAAATAGACAGTTTTTTACGTCTCCTGTAAAGTTGGTAAAAATGACTTAGGCGGTGTTGTAAGCTAAGGGACGAAATATCTACTTGAAAATACGTATATTCGTTCTTTTAATAAAATCTGTTTTGCATTAGAAAGGATCCCATGGCCAGTTCACATGTAAATGACTCCAAGGTTCAGGTACAAGAGATTGCAAAAGGTTCCATAAGAATAAGGTAGAATAATATGAATGGAAAATAGTCGGTTACCCGTCCACGATATTGTTAATATTAAATATACAAATATACCTTTGTTTTACGTTTACTATTCTAAAAGTGGAACATGTTGACATAACCTTTACTGTTTGCCAATGTACCTAGGTTATGTAGGAGTATCATTTAAAAAGTGTATTTTTAGCAGTGTTAATGAGTAATTAGAACTGGATAAATAAAAACGGAAAATAAATAACAGTTGAGGACGTGCGAGTAAACAAGATGAAAAAAATTAAAGAAAAATAAATATCTATAGACTATACAGTCTATAGATATACACAGCATAGGACTTTGAGTAAATGAGGTAGACCGTAGAACAATGACTAAATCCAATTAAATTTAACACGTTAATTTTCTATTTCCATCGTTATTCATATTATTATGAGAACAACACAAATATGGAACAACACTAAAAATAATAGGGTAAAGCTTGACAGCCCGTGTCGTCACAACTAAGGATTAACAGCAACACATTTTTCATTTAACGCAGGTTTAATCGGATTTGTAATAATCCCGCTTAACTGTTCGCTTTGTAAACATTTATGTCACAATAAATTGATATAGCTCGTCACAGCTGAACTTAGATATAATCATGTTTTCAAATTTTGTAATTGAAATGTTAATTTATATCACTAGAAATCTCTAGTCTTTTGAATATAATTCAA
The DNA here is from genome assembly GCA_029959065.1 of Colias behrii. Lineage (NCBI taxonomy): Eukaryota > Metazoa > Arthropoda > Insecta > Lepidoptera > Pieridae > Colias > Colias behrii. The sequence continues at coordinate 7,820,734 of JARWMC010000013.1, forward strand.
ACTTGTTGTATTATTTGAAACTATGCTAATTAAATTTTGTTGGAATTGGAATAAAATATTTTCTATAGAGACACCATTTCAGATTATAGTATCTACAATATAATTAAAATGTATTCAAAGTATTAACTGACCATTTCTACAAACTAATACCAGATTATACGTACAATAGAGTTGTTTCCAGGAATTGTTTTGTCGGCTTCTGATAAAATTTTGTTGGAAATATGTTTCTATAATCGAAATATGAAAGCTATTTTTCTAAATATAGCCATGTGTCAAAATTACAATATAATTTACAATAACATGCAGTTTAAAAAAAGGTAGGTTCTAATATGTCTCCAATTCACAAGAGTAGTTTAACGAAATTTGGTTTTCACTGTGGTTCTTCATAACTATATCTAATTAGTTTTCACTATAGGTTCATGAAAAAAATATTTTACCTGCCTTCTTATACCATAGTTACCTTAAACGTTCTACAACCAGATTAAAGATAATAAACACTTTATTTTATAGAACAAGACCACATAATTTACAAAGCGTGGCTGTCGAGTGTCGCTTCATTGTTCAAACCACTTCAATGCAGCCATTGAAAGGAATCAATAGATCGACACGATTTCTATGTAAATGAATATTCTGTGGAACACGATGATATGCTTTGTTCCACTGCAGTTTTTAATTCACTATAAAATGCTAGTATTATTAAGGCATATTAGAAATTACCCAGATGCGACTATATTGCTTTTATATTGAAAGGAAATCGCAAAAGTTTAGTTGAAAGTAGTAAGATCTTAAATTGAAAATGCATTGCAAGGTGCAAAATTATTTATTTCATTTTTGAAATATTATATTCTAGAAATAAATTACATTATTCTCAGATAATATTATATTAAGTATATTCAATGTTTTCAAATCAAAAACTCGGCTCCACCGGGTACCTAGTATTTCTTTCTAGGGTTTAAAGTTTAAACTATTTTCAACAGTTCTTATCTTAAACGTTTGGTTTGGAGGCAAATCCAACAAAACCAAGAAATTGCGTTCAGTTGTTTTTGAATAGCAAGTGGTGTAGATATAAACGATGTCTCATTGATTATTGTTTATTGTTTATTGCCCATATCTTGTTGATAAATATTATTTTCTTTACAGCAGTATATACCCACCAGCGTTTGCGTATCGAAGAAGGAAAGAGAACACAAGAGCGACGGCGGCGGTGTGCGCGAGCGGCGCTCGCCGCATGTCGCGCCCACGCGGCCGCTCATGCCATGCCGCTTCTGAGGACAAAATGACAATATCAATATACAGTGGTGGTCACATAATTAAAGACACTAAGAGCATTTTATACTACCCAAGACACTTCTCTCAACATTTTTTTTTACACTACCATTGGAACTTGTTAAATAATGTTAAAACTTAAAATATTCAGGTATGTGTTATCTAATGCTAAACTAAATTTTATCTACAAAACTTGTCGGTTTGTTAGATTTTAATCGGTTCATCCTTACTACTAGCAGTTTTAACCTAGCAAAGGTCTGGCCATATAATTAAAGACATTAGACTCACTTATAAGAAATATAAAAAAATATTATTTTAATGAGATTATTTTTCCAACACAAAATGCCTGACGTATTTACAAAACATTTTTACACTTTTCAATATTTGGTTGCATGTCCTTTGGCAGTAATGACGGTTTACATCTCTTGGGCATTGAAGCAACTAATTTTGTACAAGTTGCATCACTAATTTGGTTCCATTCTTCGAAAATGCTTTGCAAAGTTAGTCGACGTTTGATGACCGCTTTGCCGCGACTTCTTTCTTTCTTGATTCCATAAGTTTTATTCATAGTTACAGATTGGTTCCTTAACCAGCACTTCAATACTTTAGCTGTGTGCTTAGGATCATTATCGTGTTGAAAAGTCCAAACAAAAGGTAAATTTTCCTTCGCATATGGCAGCATGGATTGCTCTAAAATATACTTGTACTGGAATTTATCCATGTTGCCTTCTGTCTTTTTGACAGGTCCAACACCAAGTCTAGAAAAACAGCACCACACTTTGATATTTCCACCCCCATGTATGACTACTTATTAGTGTATCTTGGATCCATTTCCTTATTGAGATGGAGTCTTACATAATTACATATTGTTTTCTGACAGAATTAATCATATTCATCTTAGTTTCATGCAAAAACAGCACATGTTTCCATTCTCGTTCAGTCCAGTGTTCGTATTTTGTAGCAAAGTCAAATCTTGCCTTCACATTTTGTTTTTTCAAAAGTGGTACTTTCCGAGATACTCTTCAGTGCATATGAAATTACGCGGCAAAACGAAGAAAAGCACAATGCTGTTTCTTTTTATTTATAAAAAATTATAACTCATTTCTTGTTGTCTTTAATTAAGTGGCCAGCTACAAGTACGTAAACAAAGTTTGTGTTACATTCCCACAGAGAGCAAGTGTCGAAACTAACAAGGAATATAACTATTTTTTGTCCCTCATTTTAAAGAACATATTGTCTTGTATGGTTTAATAAAAATAATATTAGATTAAATACCTTTTTCAGATAATTGTACTTCCTAATGTAAATCTTTTATGGTCAATTAGGGGGTGTCTTTAATTACGTGACCACCACTGTATAATTATATAGTTGGTACTATAGAGAAGTATATTTTTTATATGAGAGTGTTCAAATGGGCGTTTGGGACGCCGTGGTAAGGTAGCTTTACCGCCCGTCAAGTAACAAGTACAGAGGCGCCTTCAAGAAAAGAACGTATGCGTGTTTGGTATTATATAGTTGGTAATATAGAGGTTTTTTTTTATATGAGAGTGGGCAAACGAGCGTTTGGGTCGCCATTAGTTTCACCGCCCGTCAACTACAGAGGCGCTTTCAAGAAAAGAGCGTATTTAGTTTGGTATTTTGGTAAAAGACCGGCAAAGCACCTAAGCACCAATCTAAAAACACTAACAGTGTTTAAATAGGCGTTGATGATCACTTAAAAATTAGGTGGCCCACCTGCAAATTTGATTAATATACCGCGGATAATATTATAATAGATACTACACTAGGTAGGGGGTATCACACGCACCGAACAATAGATTTCGATCAATAGTACCTATTTTCTTTTTCTTAATTAACATACAAATAAGTTTTAATCACTAATGACTTCATAAATTTCCATTCCTTATCTAAATAGTAAACGCCTCTCCAGCCGTATCGAGCCGTGCCCTATAAAATAGCACGCAGCGCCAAAAGCCCTTAAAATGTTAATGTTTTATTCCATTATTGGTGTCGAAGTACTAGAAGCTTATACTGTTATTAATATAGTTCTAATACACGTTCCGTTCGACATATTGAGTTCCATATTAGATCGACTAACTTTATTATTGTCTATATTCCGGATACTAATTCTTATTGTGATATAAGTATTATATTGATATTATTTAATTATTATTTTGACCTAAAAAGAAGCTTTGAATATAATTTCAATAGTCCTCGCATATTGCTAAATCCAAAGACAGCCTAAAATAGATTATGAATTCATTCAATCACACTTCTTTAAAAGACCGTCTTTCTCAAAATTGTTATGATAAATAAAAATACTAACACGGCGCGTACAACTTTAAAACTTATATCTCTAAAAAATAATAAAAATACCATACATGACGCATATTTGTCTTTAATTTATCGGAGCGTAGTGTCCAAGTGAGCATCCATAAATAGCCCTTCCTCCATACATAAAAAAGTATATAGACCGTATTTTCATGAAATTTTCAGTACACTACACGTCAAAAGCAACGATGTAAACATTCAGTAACTACATATGGGAATACTAGTGGCTCTAAATACAAATAAAGCGCCGAATATACAAGCGTTGTTTAAACAAGACGAAGCGCTATTTATTTTATTTCGCGTTGTTGATCATGGTTCTGTGAACTGTTCATAATTAAATGGTTTTTGAATGCTATATGCAATAGTGTCTATTCACGCACGGGTGCACGTCTGCCTAGGAGGAGCCTATTCACACTAGCTTTGAAGAGGTCCAGGATAAATAGTGGTAGGGAGTGAATTCCATTGTTTGGCTGTTTTAATTATGAAAGAAGACTCGAAGCGACGAGTTCGAATGTTATGGATATCCACAATGAAAGGATGAAACCCCTCGGCACGCCTCGAAGTACGATTGAGGAATTAATGTTCTCGTTAAATATATAAAATAAAAGAATCTCACACAAGTTAGCAATTAGCGTTTCGAAATTACCTTCGTTTTAATTAATTATTTCTTACGCTTAAGTACTAAGAATTTCAATTCTACCAGTTCAATCGTTTAAACAAGAAAAGTCCATAGACATAGCAACAGAAAACCGACGATCATTTCGTAAAACTAACAATCCCTAAAGAGTAGTAAAACATTATTTAGCTCGCCACCTTTCATCTGAAATTCAGCACTCAATTACAATTCCAGATGGGAACTTCAAAAAACTTGGGTTCAAAAGCGGTAGTAACAGCATATTAATGACGCATCACAAGGCGTAAAGCCTCTTATAATGAGAGCGCTTGAAGTGTTCCGGATCCGTAGCCAGAGCTCGCCTTTATAGCGAAACTTTCATAAGTTCCCTTTTATTTGCTGTTACATTAAGCATTTTGTTTACCCAGATTTCGCATAAAACAATTCTGATGTTTCGCTCAAGCGTGAATTGTACAAGAATATTTGGTTTCTGATTTCTCTATCGCGGCGTAGTGCGGAAAATTTTGGGAATTATTGAATTGTATGGCTTATTGTCGACACAAATATTTGAGTATCGTTGATGCTATTGTGTTTATTTATTTTATGTCGAACTAAATTGTATATCAATATTATCAAATAACAATACGTAAACACATAAAATAAACAGCAATTAGCAAGTGAGCATTTCCTTTTCAAAGAAAATTCCTTAATTACATTATCTTTACTTCAAACACAGTAAATGTCCATTTAGCGACAGTTATTCATTACTGCTAATCTGTTCTCTAGAGGTCCTAATGAAAAAGGTACGATTGCTCAAAGTCACAAGTCCTTAGGTTCGTAGTAAGACGATTTTGTTTCGCAATAAGCCTCTTAGGCATAATGGCTCAAAGACTTTTCACTTACAAGATTTGTGTTCTTATTAATTACGCATGTCTAATGTGTTCAAGATAATAAGATATACATTTGTATACGTACGTTAATTATCAGGCTTGAATAGTGTAATATTATAATTAAATTTTCGAATAGAAAGAATAAAAAATCGCGTTCGTTTTTAGTCAAGGATTTAATTTCAAGCATGACATTGTGTCTCTCATGTTCCTTTGTTCAACGGTTTATTTGTTACCCGTAAAATTTTCACCAAATTTTCGCGTGACCGGCTGCTACGTTATTTTTTATTTTACGTTTTATAAATTAGTGTTAAAAGTTTTTTTTTTTTTTTTGTACAACGGAAATTAGATCAAAATTGTAAAATTTAAGCCTTATAGAGTTTAATGATTTGCAATCTCTTTATGTACATATTATATTACGTTTCGCACTAGAGTTTAAATTATATCAAATCTGAAAATGGTCCAAATAGTTTCCTTTAGGTTTTATTATTTATCTTTTCGTTATAATGGCGATAGCTTCCCTTTATCTTGAAATATACTTCTAATAAATTAGACGACTTATCTTAAACATAATATAAACACAGTATTACAATATTATTTCCTACAGTAAGGAAACGCCTTTGATGTCGCGCGATGCCACCGCCAGCGTAGGTATTAGTACCTACGCTGCCACACGAAAATACGCTAGGGTTGCAACAAATGGGAAATAAAACAATTGTGATTATTAATATTATGATGAAATCATTTATTCATATGTACATTCAAAATAATTGCGATTATTAAATCTGATGTAATTATTTGTTCATAAATATATAATTACAGATATTGCACTGCTAAATATTATTTACGTGGACACTTTATTTTTGGATGTTCGTAATTGTATATTATAACATTTAACTAAGTAATGCATTCCCATTGGGATGTACAATCTGATTAGAAAATAATGAGGACAACATATACATAGCTTTGATTTTAATTCAACAGATACAATTAATACAATCTTTCTGAAATATTGTTTCCTTCTGGGATTTCAATGTAGATTTACATCCGTAAACGGAACAGTTTGTGCGCGCCATAATAGAATATGTAAGTACCTATGTATAATAAAATGATTACACAAAAAATACGACTGCGTCGTCCTTTCGCGCTGGTAATGCAAACTAAGCGTGTTTGCCTTACGCGGCCCGCGTCACCCGACCCCCCGCCCGTTCCCCTCCGTTTCTCTGCACAAGTACATTCGTTTCCGTACTGTATAGATATTGTAATACTGTGGTATTACAATATTATTTCTGTGATATAAATCCTATCCTTAATATAATCTTTTAGATTTATTTTATTTAAGATTTATTGATTAACACGTTCGCAGCGGCACAGATATATCTGTACTTTCCATTACTGCGTTACGGGTCGTTTTAAACCTTGTCCTTTACCAGAGATTGTGGCGGCACGAGGCATATTAAACCCCACCGCCCGTAGTCGACCAAAATCCTTTTTTTGGCGCCAAATAAGACAAAGTGTGCGGCTTTTGTCGTGATTATTATTAACAATGAGTTCATTAACCTAAATCTACCGCCGCCCGTGGTTAGATTAGTTAGTTTAGATTCTATGGGTAAAATAAAATGTGGGGTCTGATGTACCCCATACCGCACTGAACAATAGCAGTTTTTCATATAATTTAGTGATGGGAAAAGAAATATCGATTTTATTTAATTGTATTTATTTATCAAACTTATGGATGTTTTTCATTAAAACAGGCCAAACCAGAATATTGTTTGCAACCAGTGCATTCTGTGAGAATTTCCTTTACTTTTTTGTCGGCCTCACGACTTGTTAAGAAGGTGCGGAGTTTTTCGTAACATCCTACACATCTCCTCTTCTTTGATCCCTTTAAGAGATGATGTGCCTTGTTTGTTGGCTTGTTGACTTGGGCAAGAGTTAAATTTTGATGAGCCATACACCGATTGCCGGGTGTTTTGGATTTGCCGGGTGTTTTGGATTCAATGAACAAACACACTAATAGCACAGACCAATAATAATATACTACGTATACAACTAATAGTAATCATGATTATCAACCTATTTGAAGAAAGTTACTCAACATGTCACATTCACGTTTCTATTAACGATATTTATTATAACGAGTAGTTAGGATGTTTGAAAATTACCTGTATCCACATTCAAGTCCTTCTTTGTAAAAGCTTCAATAAGTTGTTCCACAAATAGTCTCGAATGCGTTGCACAACACTAACCGCGTGAAGCTAGCTTAGGGTGCGGTACGAGGTGCGCGGTGGTACGAGGTGTTCGCAACCTCGTTCCGCACTGTGTTAGAATTTTTATTTGTTCAGTGCGGCACGAGGTCTAAGAAACCCGGTATTAAGGTCGGTATACCATTGAACTAGGAATCAATAGCACATCTCAGATATATAGATATCACTTTCCTACACTGAACCAGATGGAAGTTATGCCTCCCGCACGACAGAGAAGTTTAAGTTTTTTCCTACCGCTATAACGACGAGACACGGACAGGGTGTTTCAAGCCCTGTTTCGCAGCGAACGTGTTAAGTTATCATTATCAATATAAAACAGAAACCGGTGTGACTAGTCTCACAATGTTTATGAAAAATGATAGTGAGATATTATATTTTGCTACTAACAACATATTTTATAAATTCTAGCTGTAAAACAATATTCTTATCTGGTCCCTAAACTTTTATTACAATGATAAACCCGTATTATTCACGTCTGGAACCGCTCCCAACTTATGAAACTAAAATGCACTTAGAGATAAGACCAAGTCATCCGAATCACAGGTCAATTTAAACGAATCGTCTGAATTTCGCTATTTATTTGGCGAATAACTAGCTGCAGCTTAGGGCCGATTTTTCAATCCTCGGTTAAAACTTACCCGTCTAACTAAGTATTACACGATATACTAAAATGTCACCTGTAAACTGTCAAATACGGGCAATTAGAATACATTTTTGAAATGATAGTTCAATACGTTATTCGATGAATAAGTTTTAAACAAAGATTGAAAAATCAGTCCTTAGATAAATTTAATTTATTCTATTGTTGACCTTCGTTTCCGATACTGGTTATATTCAATTTCGCATCAAAACATACAATTTTATCATAAAACAATCGAACATAATTATGAAAATAATTAATGAAAACATTCACAATTACATTGTGAATTTCCAATGCTTCACTTTATTACTTTTGCGTTTATATGAAATATCATTTATTAATTTTCTTTTATTTAAATTAAGATAAAGCTGTTTCCAAACAGACTTTCAATTTTATAATGTATGAATTTAAATTACAAACGAAAATTAATCGAACTGAAGAAGAGTAATATTTTATGATTTTGTTTTGTAAATAATTTCCATCAAACGTTGCCTTCGGCATTTTAGATAAACCATGGATTATTATGTAAACACAGTGATTTGAAAGCATTAGGAAGCCCCACATGTATACAGAGAACCACTTATTGATTTTACTAGTTCACAGTCAACTTGTTAATATCATTAGGCACTTACAACCTTTCAGTTGCGAACCAATGCGATGTTTCTTCGAAGTTATAAATTAATATTATCTTGAATGAAATTCTCAGTAGACGCTCGTACCCTTCTCGTACCTCATTACGGTACTTGTTCATTGGAAATATATGTTATCTGTATTGAAAAGTATGTTATATATTTTGCATCAACAAGGTAGGGTTATGCTCTTTTACGCACTTTAATATAATTACGTAATTAAAATATATTGTATTATGATTGTATTTGACTGAAAACACTGACTGAAAATGGAAATTTTCATCATTGTTAATTTTTAAAGTGGCCGTCCTGAAAATTAAATATAAAATACATTATAACGAATGTTTTAATAAGTGAGGGAGTATGGATGTTAATACCTACACAATGAGCTTTCAAATATTAGAATAGAGGGTCTCTAAAACGCGATTAGCCATCACAGAATCTATAATATTTATTGTGAAGATTTTTTCATATCACTTTATTATATTAATTACTAGTTTCTAGTAAAACTGTTGGAGGTAAATAATTTCTTTAAATTTTTATAAAAAAAATATGTACTTTATAAAACTGGAAGGGGTACACAACGTAGAAACAAAATGGAAATGGAAAATTCACGACTTTATAATTAACTGTGTAAGCTGCATAACGACGTTTGTTTTAAAATTTCTTTGCAAGGAACTTTTTATTCAAGAAATACTTAAACCGGTCAAGACAGAGGTCAAATTCCTCTTTATTGTATCACATATTTAAATTTTTCTTCACTTTTCCTTTTTGATTATTTTTCGTCTGGGTTTTGGTTTTCGGAAATTGAAAACGTAAAATCCATTAAGACGATTGAATAAAATGGTTATTATCTGATGTTCTGCATCTTTTTAAATGGAAACCACCCGGTGTTCTCTTGGTTTAAGTAAATAATATATAGATGCATATTACGTCCGTTTCACTGATCAATTTTTTAATTCAAAATAGTGGTGAACTATAAAATCTATAAAATTTGCGTCACTTTATTTTATTTTTCGTTCAATCTAATAATTTAATTCAATTTACATTTATTGGGTTTTTATTAAACATACAATGCGACACCACATAGTGGTACCTATTAATTATTACCTCACGAGTTAAAAGCAAACCGTATATAACTTAAATTAATATATCAATCACATTAGATCAAACATCAGTACCTCTACCATGAGTTGACATAGTTAAATCGTCTAACGTAACTACAATATTAAACGTTTAGTTAAAGTTCACGAGATTATTTTCCGTGAATGACGTATCTATCATCGAATAGTTATAAACTATGACATATGTCAAAATTAGAACTCATGGTGCAAAAATTGTATGGTTACTACAGCGAGTGTAGTATAGTTTACTATACGTTATCTACTGTAGTATACTATAATGCACCTCATGGTAGGCTTTTTAGTTCCGCTACGGCACACTAGGGGCGCTGTACGAAATTTCATACAAACCGCTTACTACAATCGCTAGCGAGTATCGTGTGCGTAAACTCATGGTAGACCTACTGGTTCGTCAACAAACGAAAACTAATTTCTTATTCAAACTTGACCTTCAAAACTTCCCACGAACTTTGCCCTCTGGTCCGAATTAGTGGCATCAAGGAAGATCTTAATTAGTTTTCTAAATAAGAGACTTATTACTTTAGCAGTAAGTTTCACATTTATTTAATAGAAACTGTATTAGTTATTACAGTAGGTAGTTGTTATTTGAAGTAATTTCTGTATACATTTGGATAACAACTTTTAAAATAAATAAATAAGCTTTCACGTTTTCACACATAAACTTTATTAAATTATTAATTTGCCTTTTAATTCTTAAGTTAATAATGCTGACGGTTTTAGCTATCTAGATTAATAAATATTTTAACTTGTTATTAACAAGTCACGCAAACTATAACAAAATTAAAACATTACTTGTAGGCCGAAACTAATTATTCCAGGCATGACAGTACATACAAATGAATACCTCCCTCCCTCACCTATAATCTTCTAATAAAATACTAGAAAGGTTATAATTGAATCAATAAGAGTAAAAGGAACACTTAAAACGCAATGTTTCTATCACGTTCCATTCTTTGCTTTTAAATTGAATGGAATGCTTTACAATATCCTTACAATACTCAAAGGGCAAATTGAGTTCTTACGATTATTGATTCCATTGAAATTCAAACAGTATGTGAAGCGAATCATTGAGTGAATGGGTGTGACAATAAAAGTCCCAGACGTCGAGATTTTTACGTAAACATAAAAGCCCGGTTCTGTATGGAATACTAACAATGTAAAGGAGTTGAGAAATCTCATAAAAGATGATTACAAATGAAAAGATGACACTTGGGATTGATTCTGTCAAAATATAAATAGAGCATTTTGTATAATTTTCAATTGTAGAGAGAAGAAATATGGATACAATTTTAACAAGGTTTAGTGAATACCGTATAGGTATGAATCTTCCTAACTACACGTTTATAGTCTACATTCTAGCGTACCGACATAGTAAATGTGTAATGGTGCCGATTTAGATTATTGCCTTTCTTCGAAAATGTTTAGTCCTCTCACTACATTATTAAACAAATATGACTAAATTAGACTTCATTACATTTCGGTTTAATAAAAGCTATTACCTACTTATTGTAAACCCCATTTAATGAACTTCTCATAACAATACAAATTTCTAATAAATTCCAAATAACTATAATTCAGCCCGTTTTAGGTACTTTAGCATTTAAATATTCCACAATAAATAGGTTCATCGTACAATTCCGAAGTTAATTAGGAATGGAACTCAACTTGGAACAAGTTTCACAATGTTGGTAGCATTTGTTGGAATACACTTTTCAATTAATCCTGCGTCATAGTCAGGTTACGGTTTGAGTTCGTCCTTTTTTGATATATCATAAATTATTAACATATTATATTCAACATACTGGTAAAATATAATAAGCGGTATTAAGTTTTTAATTAGTCATAAAAAGGGACGAATGAAACTCATTTGAATCTCATCCCTCGCATGATTAACTTGAAATGATTGAGTAACTTTTAGGGACATAAAATCTATACTACCCAGCAGCAGGTGTAAGAATAGACCCATATCAATTTCAAGTCACTCTTGGAATATTTAAGAGATAAATTTTAATGTGACGTCATTAAATGACAATTTTACGGAAAAACATGAACTCCGTAAAAAGTATCAAGATGGAACTTCCTTCAGGACATTAATTGCTTAGCATTTGTAGGTCATACATCACGGTCTTTCAATTACAAGCTTCCCAGCACCCCGGGAATCCATCTATCTTAATTAAGGCCTCTAAATTATCCTACGTTAATTCTGTTTATTCATTACTGGGAAACTTAGTAGAGTACAGGTCAATACAGTTAAAAAATTCAAACTTTTTATACGGAGTTTAAAACACAAAATGTAGATTTTTTTAATGTTGCAATATGTTGAATATGTTTGAATTGATATCTTTTAAATTCTGTTTTCTGTACCAAAATTAAAAGTTAAAAGTTTTTTAAACTACGTTGTGTTTTTGTTAACAAAGAAAACTTTTAGAGTACTCAGATTCATAGGAACTTTGAAATATTTAAACATTAGATTTGTAAAAGTATTTGTGAAACACAATAACTACTCCGTTTTGTATTTATTATAATGACTTTAAAATTTTCATATAACAAGAAACTGCAGCACAATGAACACACGGTAAACACAATATTTTATGAGTATATTTTTTCAAATTAGTGACTAGGATTAACAACATGAGAAAAGAAAAGCAATTACAATTTGTACAAGGCCAATTTTGTTAGGTCTTATTAAATTCCAGTAACAAATAGATATTATTGTATGGGGATAGAAAGATAATTTGAACGGTCTACATAGATTTTATTAAAGGAAAAAGTATATTATAATAACTATGTTAAGATGAAAATACAACATGATTACATGACTATTTTTACGAAACCTTTATCCTAGAGACTCGGTAAATAAGGATATAAGTGACATGAATTTTACCTAACGTCCTAGATATTTTAAAATCCCGAGGGGAATATTTCATCAGGACAAAAGAATACATTTTCAAATAAAAAAAAAAGTTAATAGGTATATTGTTTATTAATATTGTTACCCTAACATGTCAAATCCATAGAAATATTATGTACCTATTGCAAAATAAAATCGGAACGTGTGAAGGAAATTGTAATTGGAAGCACATCACGTAGAAGCGAATTGTGTAAACATTCCTCAACTTGGATTGAGACCAAACAAAGCTTAAACCAATTTCGCAGGGCTGCCACGTTTTTTAAACGATTGTTATAGAGAGAGAGAGAGAAGGATTTGGTTGTGTGTGTTTATTTGGAACGCTTTAACTCTAGTAATCGTCGAGATTCATACGTCTATAGAAAGCCTACTATAACCTACATTAAGTAAGTATACATTTTAGTGGTAAGGTTAAGATATAAATTTCAAAAGTTGTTTTACAGTAGACAAATTAACAATAAATAATTAGAAACGCAAACACAATTACAATTATTAAGGCAACCATAAAATCATAATTGAAGATAAGAATAAGATTTACAATCTAGCCTATAGTAATTTTCAGTGGAAAGTTTTAAAACAAATATTATTTTTACTTTTTCAATAATTGTTACAGCCCTATAAGAGCTTAGTGGACCGTTGAAACTAACAAAGTAGAGTCTGTACTGATAACCACCGGGTTAATAGATTCGTCAGTTTGTGTATATTTCATATTTACTTTTTATATTTTTTCAGATTACTTCTTGGCAATGAAGACACATAACTTCAATATCAGTATGTTTTCTTACAAACATTCGACAATTCTCATTAAGAAAAGGTTCCTAATAAGTATATAAAAGTATACTTATGCTATACGTTCACCGTATATAGTGATTCCAGTCTAAGTTTAGCTGTATTAATTTCCCACACAATAGTACCATAATGTAGACTAATATTTTCTCATTCTTCTTTGGAAGATTGAGAAAATGTTAGAACTTTCTTCTCGTACTGTCCATTTTATACAATAACCTTTATAATAAATCGTTCGTATTACGAGGAAATCACACATTTATTTAAATAAATTATTTTTGTACTTACTACATTAAAATATCTTATAATGACGATAACATCACAAAGATAATAAAACAAGTCTGCACTTATGAGCTGAACAAATAAAATAATATACTATAAAATAATAATATGTATAACTATGTTTTACTAACTACATCCTACAGAGTTAATTCAAACGCACCAAACTCAATAGAATAAGCAAATTATTGAGGCAATAACTCTGCAAACTCCTGCATAGAGCTGACCCTCTGAGATAAACAAAGCCGACACTATCCAGCCAAATCCCGTCACGGCTGTGAGTGTAGGGAAAGCTTTATTTAAAATATGGATTCTGTCGACGACTGTCCAAGTAAATCCCTTTATATCTGAGAACGAATATATCGCAGGTAACCAAGAGTTATATTTCATTTCAAAATACAAACTTAAGTTGACATCATACGAAAAGAGAGTTTTACCTAAAACATAAAATAATCATCGTTGCGATATAAACGAAAATGACGTTTTATCTTTCATTAAAAAAAATAATATGCTATGCCTTTTTTTTACATCTTCTCTAAAACACTGTTCACTATTAATACCCACTTCATGATCCTTCGTAACATGATTCACATATTGCAAGTAAAACATAAATCAATTCTCACATATTATATTCGAATATCGAAATACAATAACGATTAACCGAAATCAGGTCAAAAAGCTAATAATCCGCGTCTATTTCAACTGTAATCGATCGACTCCAACCCACTGCACTACATTGTGACTTGTGTGATGCCCTAAAAATAATAAAACATTCTAAGCCTGGCTTAATATCAAACATGCATTCGTCACGCGATTTCAAATACATTACAGTATTTTTGGACCGACAGTAACTTTATGAGTGGAAAATTAAAATTTAAAATTCACTTCATGTTTTTTAATGAATAAGTACTGTTAATTTATTTGCTATGCAATCATGAAAATTCAAAAGCTTGTAGAATATTGTAAATACGTTTGCTTTTCTGTTAAATGGACATTTCAATTTATGTTTAAAAGTTCAAATGAAGTCATAATATTATCTTGCAGCAATATTTCTTCATCATACATACATCCAATACACAACATATCGAAGAATTCTTAGGAGACCAGACTTTCTCTCAGTCGATGTAAATCGTTCAAAGATTTGCAGCTCTTGGTTTTTGATATTGCAAAATATGGAAAAATGTCATTCAGTGTCCCCAGCGGAAGATACATTATATTTAGAATATAACGTTGCAATATATGAAGGATTTCCTTGCGTTTACATATTATATTTATTATATATTTTACATTATAATAATTGAAATTTAAAGTCACATCTTTCATAAGTGACGAGTAACTTTAAAGTAATTGAAGTAAAATTAGGTTAGTGCTATTCACGTACTCTTACTTTGTCAACTTTCATAGCGAGTAGTTACGATCTTCCTCATTTGGCAATGTATTTGTATAATTTACAATATTTTGTTAAAACCTAATTACACTACACTCAATTATATAGTGTATTTAGATATTTCGGTAGAGCTACTCCTTCAGACAACAACGTATCCGGTTAAGGAAGACAATATGAATTTTAAAGTTTGTATTTGCATAATATGATAGTATTTTTATATTATCAAAGAAAATACATAGTACCTACGTGAATTATCGTGCATCTGAATTATCTCTCATTAATTCAGATATCTAGTAAATCTACTGAATTGGAAACATACAGGGGAATAATTTAAATCCTAATGTACCAGGGTTATGGTTTACTAATAAATATAGTGTGACGTAAGTCTGACGTTGCTTTTCCACTACTTATATAGACGGTTAAATGCTTACGTCACTAAGTTGGAGTAAAAATAAAATATTACGATTGTACGTATATTTTTAGATCTAAGAAGTCTACAACTTGCAAAACTTAATGTACTTATTTCTGCTTATCGGTTATTTTTTATTACTTGCTTTTAATATTTTGTGCTTTGATAGAATTGAGTGCAGATTTTTTTCGTAATGAGGCAGGTAAGGGAAATAAGTACTTATACTTAAAACCATTAAATTTTCTCACTATTATTTCTCGAAAACTAAACTACGTAAGTAGGTAACCCATATATAAAGAACTAGAGGTCCGCCCCGGCTTCGCCCGTGGTACATATTTCGCAATAAAAGGTAGCCTATGTCCTTTCTCGGGTATCAAAATATATCCATACCAAATTTCATGCAAATTGGTTCAGTAGTTTAGGCGTGATTGAGTAACAGACAGACAGACAGAGTTACTTTCGCATTTATAATATTAGTATGGATGAACATCTATGAAACAACATTGCAATCCAGAAAAAAGTAACACTCACAACTTACCATAGATTAGAAGAAAAATATTAAAAGAAAAAAGAATAAATAAGCAACGACCAATTGACCCATATATTTTAAATCAATACTAAACAGTCAATCAGATCCCATAAACCGTATGATACACCGTACAGATCTAATAATTAAAAAGTCACTGGAGCGTGAGTGAAGCGATTGAGATTGAGTTCTCTCAGTGCCATAGTGTGAAACGAATTTCATTATTAAATTACGTTGGTGGCTAATGAAGTTGACACACATATTGCAAAATTATTTGGCTAGCGGTTTCTTCATTATAAAGTTACTACATCAGTTTAGTTCTGAACTGAAATGGCAGTGCGGTATTCCTTTGCTTTGGTTTCGTGTAAAAGTGATTTTAGTAAAAAGGTATTTCACATGAAGTAAAATAATCTAGATACAATATTATGTTACTATAAGACTTTAGATGTTATGTAATCCATACTAATATTATAAATGCGAAAGTATGTCTGTCTGTCTGTTACTCAATCACGCCTAAACTACTGAACCAATTTTCATGAAATTTGGTATGGAGATATTTTGATATCCGAGAAAGGACATAGGCTACTTTTTTCCCGGGAAAATAACGCATTCCCGGAAATCCCACGGGAACGGGAACTATGCGGGTTTTTCTTTGACTGCGCGGGCGAAGCCGCGGGCGAAACCTAGTTAATCATAAAATAATTAAGCAATGTACATAACTCAAACACATAATTTTTAACTACACCGTAATTTTTCTTACGCATTCTTCATTTTCGCACTTCTCTTTTTTATTACTAAAGAATGTTCAGGTCATGATTTTTACATTTTATCTGCGTAATAAAAGTTTAAAATGCATTATTATTATAAACTCTTGCCATTATATCTCTATCATAAAACTTGAGAGCTAATAAACGCTTAACTATATCATAAATATGATATTTGTGGTGAGGATAATATAATTTATGAGTTTTATAAGCTCATTATTGTTTTAAGCCTTAACCCATTTTATTGAGCTATTATCATATTAATATCGTATAGGTTAATAGGAATAAATTGCATGCCAGCAAAATTATTATAATAATGATCAAAATTGTTGCATATTTTAAGAACATTTCCAATAAGCTACTTTAAAATCATTTTTTTATTTCCCTAGTTATGTCTTCATTTTAAAATTATTTATTTATTTTTAAGCTTACCTATTAGTAATCTGTAAACTAGACTGAGTTTAACTACTACTTCAGCTAAGGCGTAATATATTATTTAGTCTATAATGCCTAGGTACTGCATGAAACGCGATTATTTTAAAGTGAAATAAACCTTTTTGAAAGAATCTGGATTTGAACTAAGGTAACTATAACATACTAGCTTCCGCCCACGACTTTGTACGTGCATCCCCGTTTTTCCCCGTTCGTTCCCGCAAGAATTTCGGGAAATCCTTTCTTAGCGGATGCCTACGTCCTAACATCTACCTGCATGCCAAATTTCAGCCCGATACGTCCAGTGGTTTGGGCTGTGCGTTGATAGATCACTATATCAGTCACCTTTGAGTTTTATATATATAGATTATGTTAAAATGATATCGAATTTCATTCTTCCTAGCATTGAATATAATATAATTTGAATTCAAACGAAATAGGGACTTCGCAGAAAAGTCGTACCGAAACTTGACCGAAACTGCATTAAAATTATACTAGGTACCTCAGAAATCCAGACACAATAGGATTACAAATTCCATTAAAGTATAATATAATATTAAAGTAGCCTCGGTGTTTGAGATGAAGAACTATTTATTATTAAACCGTATATACCGGACAAAACTGGGAATAAGTTCTAACAAATGCACAAAAACGTCGTGTTAAAAATAATTCAATGCAGCACTGGACGCACCTAAAGATTCAAATATTGCTCTTAAATTTATTATTTAATCAAAATAACAATCTCTATGATTGATCATCGATAATGTTCAATATTACACCGTAATAAACCATTGAGTTTACTTCGAAGCGTTTACAAAGATGAATTACTCGTAATTTAGATAATGCCCTTCATTGTAGCCACTTTTGTTAACAAACCCACACAATTCCCGTTCAATCATTACACGAAATCAAACTGTAGAATTACAGAAACATAAATAACAGGCAGATAGCGATCGGACGCAAATACCATCGGCTCAAAGAAAACAAAGACTTGATGAACGGTTTATCGCAAGTTTATGTGGTTCGTTAAATGTATCCCGTATTTTAAAATACCAGTACAGTTTGCAACAATTTAAATGATATGAAACGAATGAAGCTGAAACTTTTATGTAGCAGTCGAATTAAATATATTGGAAAGTTGTTTGTAGTTATCGATAAAAATATATCTTAATGCGTATGAATTCAATTTTGTTTATTTGAATATCGTGCGATCGTTTTAAATTGTATATAAAATGTAAGAGATACAAAAGTTTAGTGGTGTAATCTAAGTCTGGAAATATTTCGTCCACATCTGCCCCTAAGGAATTTCCTGGTGTCCCTTGTTCAAACAAGTTTGATGGAAACTCGTAGAACAAACACGGGACATTGGATTACAGACTTTCTCCATATTGTCTCAGCGTGGTTGGCCAAATTCGGAAATATTTTCTCAATTTATTTTGCAGAATAACATAATTTCTACATTGCACTTAGGTATCTAGATTCGGTATGAAACAATGAACTCATTATGCATATAATTTGTTAATATTTGGTTTATTACACGTCTTTAATGTCTTGTCCCTTGTCTTTTTCTGATATGTAACTCCCGTCACTTTTGTTGCAGACGTCTATAGACGAAGGCTATAAATAACAAATAAATTATAATAATCACATTAATTGACGCAATTGTTTCGAGATTGGTATTGATTGTTCTCCCAATGCCTTTAGGAAAGACTTTATTAGCGCCCCGAACAAGCTTACATGGTAGAAAATAACAAACAGTACCTAATACAACACAGCATATTTTGTGAGAATAAACAAAGTTATGAAAGAAGTTAAGAGAATAAATCTTCTTAATATACGCTACAGGTGACTGACTGCCTGATCTATCAACGCATAGCCTAAACTACTGGTCCGATCGGGCTGAAATTTGACAAGCTGGTAGCTACTATGATGTCGTTAAATAAAATATTTTAATAATTTCTACCCCCACGGGGATGGTTGGACTATGTTAATTTATTTTGGCCACGCGGGCGACGCACGCTGCGGGCAACAGCTAACTTGTAATATAAATAGCAACAAAATACAATGATGTTAATTAAAAATCATTTCACTCCACTTAAAGTGTATTGTTGGCAAATACAGTTAAGCGAAGTGTTACTAAAAACAAAGTTTCAGAGGTTAATTAGTCACTCAGAGAATGTAATCAGGTCTGAGTGAATCCTGAGGGGCAATTAACTTCACCCTCACGTTTGAGTGGCTGACCTGACGGGATATAGAAGGAACATCTTAGATTGTTATTTACAACGATAGAGATACACGCTTGTATTGGATAATTTTTATTGAGTTTATAGTTGATAAATAATTTTGGTATTTATTTGGAAGACTTGGAATTACTATTCTTTTGATATTAGGCATATATATGGTTATTGAAATACCTACATCTAGTTTTCATTTTATGAATTTCGAGACTGAGATATCAGTAATTTCGGTGGTGTCTTTTAATAATTTAGCACATTTTATTCTTTACAATAACAACAATAAAATAAATTATTTATATTAACTAATACGCTTAATTGGTATTGATTAACTATAATATATATTTAATCAGTTATTACGTATCATTGGTTAATAAAACAGAAAGTTAATTTAATAACTCAGGCCCCGGAATCACAGACACAATAGAAAATCTATTGTGTCGTGGACCGATCGGGCCGTTCGGGGCTCAATGGGTTAATTGGCAAACACCAAATAATGTAATTTCATTTTTATAAAACTTTATAATCTAATATAATATAAAACTTCAAAATTTTAAAATCATGCATGACAATGTGGTCATAAATAAAAAAGTTTATATCCAGTATCCAGAGTAATATATTTACCTTAGGGTCCAAACATTTCATTTGTAATGAAGGCATCGCTCGCTACCTTTTAATTTAAATATAACCTTACAGTCCTACCTTTACCTTTGAAAAATATTTACGCACAAAGAACCCCGTCCATTGCGCCTACACTTTTGTTATTTCAATGAATAAGAAATATGTTTTATCATCTTCGTAATATGTTATTAAAATTTACTAAGAAAACGTCTAAATAAAGACGTGGAGGCGTCAGTTATTTCTATAATTGTAGACAATTTTAATGTAATATTATATTTTCCAGAAAACATGTAACGGAAAATTTGTCAAGTTATATTTTGCTCACGAAAATATTTATTTACCTACGTTGAAAAAGATTTGCGAACGAATTCACTTTACTATATTTCGCAGGCAACTGGTTAAATCAGCCGTTACAATAAATAATATTTTTTATACCCCTAGTTTATATACATAACTTACCTTTTATATTTATTATACCCCTAGTTTATATACATAACTTACAATTTGTTTTAATACTACAACAAAAACTATAAAAAACCTGTTCCCTCCGTACTATATTAAAAAAAATATTCAAATTCGCATCGCCTGAAATACTTTTTCGTTCCAATCTAAATCAAAAGCAGTGACTGCATAAAACTGAAAGCCTCAAAGCCAACTTCGGTATGTAAAGAAGTTAACTGCTATAAATTTATAAAGAATAGAAAAAATTCGATCACGAGGCGGGACTCGAACCCGCATCCTTCGCGCCATTCCGGGGCGGATGCCTCACCAACTCAGCCACTCGTGACCCGCCCGAGTGATCGAATTTATTCTATTCTTTCAGTTTTATGTGTCTGAAGGGACACACCGCGCGCCATCTATTGAGATGATTAACAACCATTTCAACCAATATGAAGCACTTTTCAGTGAATACAATATTGTAACGATGGAACACGACCTTTTTTGTTGAATTTATATTTTTGGTTTTATGGCATTCAAATGCTTTATAAATATAAATTTATAAATTATTTTCTATTCTTTATAAATTTATATTTATAAAGCATTTGAATGCCATAAAACCAAAAATATAAATTCAAGTTAACTGCTATTCATGTTTCGTGTAAACATTTAATAATTGCGCTGAGCATAAATTTAAATACATAACGTTAAAATCAAAGGAAAAGGTCACTGTTTTCGCAAACTCAAGCCAAAGCGTGCAAACGTCGCGTCGGTCGGAAGGAATTCGAATTCTTGTCAATCATGGATAGTGATACCGAAGCAGCGATTAGAATATGTCAAAGAAATAAATACTCAAACGTCATGAATAATAAAGAGACGTACGCGACGCACGATCGATAGATGTATACCTACTTGAAAGGTAAAATTCCTACACATCGACACGTCTGCGAGGAATTACCGACATACGTATCGATTTTGTTCGGACAGAACAATTAATATAGAGGTAGTTTGTAGTATTGAGTACGTCGTAGTATTGGACTATAAGATACACAATAACAAACAAAATGGCGGGGCTGGAAAGTTTTCCATAGTAATATTATGTAGACAATTCCCTAGGTTTTAGGGAACATGATTAGGAGTAGATTAATTAGTTACTTAAAATTTCATCAAAATATAGATATAGCGGCACATAGAGTTAAAATTCACGAGAAATCATATGCTACAAAACAGTAAAAAAATAAAAGTTAAAAAGGTACAGCTAAGTTTAATTCTGTGAAACTACGTAAAAGGCGTGGGTAAGTTTTTCGTTACACTAATATAAATTATTAATTCTAACACATTTCTCCGCTCAAACCTACTTACCCGTGGGAATTACGGCGATAATATGGGATAACTTTAGAATAAACAAAAAAAAATAATTTTAATATTTAGAATAAACTTAAGGTGCAATAAAGAATGACTAATGCATAGCAATACATTTGTAGATTTAAAAGTTGTTTAATATCCCTTTGACCAACAGTATGAATTCGTACAAAAAAGGCCACGTGGAGTTTACATAGCAGCGAAATAACAATACGGTTGTACGTATTTATGACGAAAGCATTCGAATATCTCGTGGCGCATCATCACGGTAGAAGACACGTGAATCATAGCGGCTCAAAGGCTCAATATAATCAATATTGAGCAACGTCATCGAATCGATAAGCACTGTTGATTTTATATTGTCTATTATTGCTACAAGGCCCTATAATGAACTGTAATTGTAGTGCAAGGTGAATGAAGGTTGAAGTAAAGTCTGTAACGGACATAATATATGTAATTACTTAGATGAAAGCAAGAAATTATTGCTGTTAAAAATACAATATAATAAGTGTATGATTTATGAACTCCCACTTATAAGTTAATGAAAGCAGTGTTATTTTTATTAATATAAATAGAAATGTTGTCCGGATGAAACAGAATGCGACATGTTGTCGTTCTTGGATTCGATTGTTTTGAAATTTTCCAAGGAAATTACTAAGGAAACCGACCTATTTACGAATCGGTCAGGACAACAAAGTTCTGTTATTTTGTAACATCATAAGTAATAACATTTTGCAGTAGGTACTATACCTTGTGACGTCATGAAACATATCATTTTTCTGAACTACAGATTTCCTAGAAAATTGTCTTCTAATAGGTATTTAGATTCATCGTGAAAGTTGTTTGGAAAAGCTTATCTGAAAGAATTATTACCTGCCTGTTTAGTGGGCGTAGCCGTTGTCAAAGCACTATGTTATAAGGTTTTCATTAAAATTAATGGCGTACTACAAAAATTAGCTATTATTTTACCCCAGCTATGCTAGAACTTTTATTGATAACGCAAAACTGTGCTTAGAAAAAGGTCAAACTTTAAGTATAAATAATAATTTAAATATTTAAACAGCGGTTTTAAAACTTATTTTTATGAGTTTTTTTATTTATTTTTTTCAATTAAATGTTTTAAATTAGTCATAGAACTCGTCCGAGGTTAAGGTTTTCAAAGTTCTTATTATAAATGTTATGCTATTATTAGAATTCTTTACAGTCGATATTACTTCACGAATGGAAATTTTTGAATTCGAATAACTACTAACATAATTACCAGTTATGTAGGTACGAATATGTCACAGCCAATCTCACACATTTCTACATCTTGCTTGCATAACGAGCGGTTTCCCTAACATTATTATAATATATGACTTTGATATTATTCACCAGAAAATGGAAGCAAACTTTACGTCAATTTAACAGAAAAAAACTGTAATAACAAAGGGATTTGCAAATTATCATCGGTTTATTGAAAAAATCATTTTACATATTTATTTTATTGGAAATCTATCGATAAATGATATTCCCCATTTTGTTAAATATTGATACGATTTTATCAAAAGCTATGAACAAGAGATAATTGCATGTATAATAATATGTTGTGCCTGCAGCTATCTTGACATGAAACTTGTGTAAATAAAATTCATTTTTTTCAAGTTATGATAACTTTTAAACAGATTTTCAAACAAATTATTTTACTGTCAGAGATAATAAAATAATCATAATTTTTAAACATAATATAACTAAATATACTAAATTGATAGTCGATATACCTAAATTTTATTAAAATTGTTTTCAATACTAATCATTATTTTCAATTACCTTCAAAATATCTATTATATTTTAATACACTTTATGGCTTTTCATCAAACGTAGGCGCCTTGTTCATTAATCTTGATTAAGTTGAGTAATTAGCAGATAAATTGTTCGATTTCACGCTTTAAAATACAAGATTTACACAGGGACAATTTACAATTTACATTTACAATTCGCTTTACACAGGGACAATAAATAAGTAAATTAATTACCTATTTAATGACAATAGGTATAAAAAATATAAAAACTTACGAATTTCTTAAATTCATACACATTATACACATTTGCTCACCCACATTTTGGTTTATTTATTTCCTATACTGTAAAAGTTGCCTGGTAGAGATTGCTACCTAGCGATAAGGCCGCCCTTTGCTTATTTTAAATATATTGTATACTTACTGTTATTTTTATTTCAATAGCAATAAAGGATATTCATTTATTCATTCACATTTGACACCTCAAGTCTCTCTTAGAAGATTTATCGAAAAGAAATAGAAATAAACATATAATTTTATAAAAGTATGAGTATTGTTTTATACCATTATTAAACACATCAAACATTTTACCTATCAATATCGTTTAACTATTTAATAGATCGATTTTTACAAATTAATGATACGGTCTACTGTTCTTCCAAGGACGAAAGTGCGTTAGCCTACCATTTTTAATGTGTGTATTGTTAAGTATATGTTTTTAGGGTTCCGTACCTCAAAAGGAAAAAACGGAACCCTTATAGGATCACTTTGTTGTCCGTCCGTCCGTCCGTCTGTCAAGACCCTTTTTCTCAGGAACGCGTGGAGGTATGAAGCTGAAATTTATATCAATTACTCAGGTCTACTGTCCCTTGAAGCTGTGAAAAAATCAAACTTCTAAGCCAACGCAATCAAAAGATACAGCCGCAAATTTTCGACACTTGCAAGGGAATCAAAACCTACAGGGTGCTTCCCGTGAACTCAGAATCTTGAAATTTGGTACGAAGCAACGTCTTATAGCATAGATAAAGGAAAAATTACGAAAACCATAAATTTTTAGTTACATCACATAATATATTTTTTTTTAATAATTTTAAACTTACTACCCATTTCCTCATAAACGCGTAGAGGTATTAAATTTAAATTCATACCAAATACTCAGGTCTATAATACCTTTAAGCTGTAACAAAATCAAACTTCTATGTCAACGCAATCAAAAGAAACAGCAATTTAAGCTGCATATTTTGAAACTCGCAAGTACTCGCAAGGGAATCAAAACCTAAAGGGTACTTCCAGTCGACCTAGAATCTTGAAATTTGGCATGAAGCAACGTTTTATAGCACATATAAAGGAAAAATTCCGAAAACCTTAAATTTTACGGAACCCTCGGTGCGCGAGTCCGACTCGCACTTGGCCGGTTTTTATAATATTGATGTTGGATAGCAGTATTATAATTATAAAGGACTCTTCTATTATTCATATATCTACTATATAATGTTCTCACGGTACGTTCTTCCTATTTATTGTGTTATCATCAAATACCTCTCATGTTCACATCACAAATATAGGCAATCCTTAAGAATAAATAAAAATTTACACTATCCACTTCAATTATATATTTACTTTAATTTTCTTAGCATAATCAAAATTTCTAACGAACGCATTCTTTATTATGTTTTCATTATGAATTATAGGAATAAGAGTATTTATTTCATTAATAAATAACAAAATGGATAGAAACCATTATTTAATTGAGTAGATATCTCTAATATTTTGAAAATAAGATATTTTCTGCTTCATTTTGCAATAAATTTGAAAGGAAATTCCTATAAATTAGTTAATCATTCATATAAAATATAGGTATTCGTATAATGGTAAAAGCAATCACATAGAACTTTCCTTATCTTAAAATAAAATTACATTTGCTTTCACATTCATAAAAATCGACCATAAATGAAGTAATTCGGGTGAAAGTTACCTTCGACGTAACGATTCCCTAGTGAAAACTACAATCTTGTGGATGGTTTTAATAAATAAATAAGAAACATTCTCAATTGCGTTATAAAAATAACTCTTTCTACAAAAATAAATAGAAATAAAATATTTTTATTGAGCACAAAATAAAATTGGCTGCCAACAAATTCAAAACCTTTGAAAAGGATAGGTAGAAAAATAATGTAAAATAAAAAACTGGCCGTAAATCTAAAATGGACGAACATTTTACATGTTAAAAGTTCACCCAGTATCAATTTAAAAGTTGGTTATTTCTGCGATACACTCGAGGCTAAATCTGACTAGACTTCGTTATACTATTAGCATGTTAAGCGGTAGTTCTGCTGAATTTAGGTCAAAGACGAAGAGTCATACATACTATACTTATACTTATAAGCTTGCTCTTAAATTCTCCTGTAGCAACTATTACTAGCTCGGTAGTCGGTTCCTACATCTTGATTCGAAGCTCAACTGACATATCTAGAACACGTCGCGTCAAAGTAAAAATATCCCTTCAGTTACTCAATTTAAAATAGCACAAAAGTCAAATGTTACTCTTTACAATTGTAACATCTAAATGAAAATATATTTATACTAGGTTTCCGCCCGCGGCTTCGCCCGCGCAGTCAAAGAAAAACCCGCATAGTTCCCGTTCCCGTGGGATTTCCGGGATTGCGTCATTTTCCCGGGATAAAAAGTAGCCTATGTCCTTTCTCGGGTATCAAAATATCTCCATACCAAATTTCATGAAAATTGGTTCAGTAGTTTAGGCGTGATTGAGTAACAGACAGACAGACAGAGGTACTTTCGCATTTATAATATTAGTATGGATTAAGAACGGACAGGAAATGCGTTGGATTATATCTTTTCATTTCAAAGGATGCTTAGAAATTTGCGTTTCAAACGTTGATAATGATGTCTGATTAACATTGAGCCCTATTATACTGAATAATGAAACAATTTTTTAAAGCCGGCTGAGAGGGGCTTAGGCACTTCAGTTTACGTTTACTGGCGGAATTTTTAAATATTTTTTTATTTTCTCTTTGAATAAAACTGAAACGTTTGAGTATTATATATCCTCCTTGCACAAGTCTATTATATTAATCCGTCATTTCAAACATTTTTAGTGTAATAAAAAATTTTTCGATGTAGGTAGTAGTACAAGTAATAACATCGCAGTCAATAAGTGTCGTGTGTCAACTATTCATATTCAATTAATACGCAAATATATTTAGTTTGTACATATTAGAATGTTAAATGTGAACGAAGTCAATATTATTATAATACGTAGATATTTACCATATTATATTGAATAGAACAAACTTTAGTTATTCTCGTAACAGCCACAGGCGAAGTAAATATCGTACAAATATCCAACGTCCTATCATTACGTCCTATCATTTCAAAAACTCAAGCGCCCTGAGTCGATAAATTTAGAATGTATTGATATTCGCACTTCCCTTTATCATTCTTTATCATATCCCTAAGGAAACATTCCGTTGAAAAACTTAAAGAGTTTCTGTAATACCCACCTTTCAGGCTTTCTTTATCGCTCCTTACTTTGACATTTTGTTTCCGCACGCATAAATTCAACTTCCGTGACGTAATAATTTAGTAGTGTAATTCTAATGTTGTCGTCATCCGAACGCGTAATGAATAAATCGCAAATTGTTTTTGTACATTTCAATTAGGTACCTACGTATTACGTCCTAAAAATTAAAAAAAAATCTAAAATTTGGTACAATTTTTTGTACTTTTAAAATAAAAGGAAATTTCTTTTTTAAGCAAACTTATTCTCTGCGATCGCCAATAGAAACCGAAAGTACGTCTTTAAAAATGGATCGTTTAATTAACAAAACGTCAATCTAAAAGTTCTAGCATTATGATTTATGAATTCTCTTAAATCTATTTAGATTACAGAACGGGTTCTTTGTAAAACATTATAGCGAAATATTCTTTGTCGAAATGTTTGAATGTTAAAGTTAAAAAGAACAATTGATAAATTAATTAACTAGTTCAGCATTCAATAAAATTTTATACATTTAGTTTTTTATACTAGATAGGTACCAATACTTTCAATAAACAAAACAATTAATTTATATAATTTCAAATGCCTTCAAGTATAGGTACTTTTGTGTTTATTTCATAGAGCTCTTATTTTACCAATAAAATAAAACATTATACTTCAAAGATTAAACAAATAGAAACTTCTGTCCATAACTGTATCTATAATATTTGAAAAAATCTCTAAACACAAATCAGAGAAAACTTTCACCACAAATTGAAATCAAAACACCTCATCGTATACGACATTTTACAAACAAGTAACTACCCAATAGAGCGGTATGCACTAATAAACTAAATACGCTAAATGGATAAAGGGTGGACACGCGATACCATACAATTCCTTAATCCCAGATTGAGTAACAAACGCTTAATCGTTGATGCATAAACAGAATTACCGGGCTTCGACTCCATGTACCTATTAACAACTATTACTATGATTTACTTGCTACGTCAGAATCTATTTACTACGCTGACCCGAACTTCCTGTGCGGTACGGAAATTTGATATGGAACAGTTAGGAGTGATGGTACAATATCTAAAATATTGTTAAGGCTTTGTAGTGGCGAATAGGATTCATTGTTTATCGATTTTATAAAACGTATCAATGACAATGTGCTCCGTGAAGTATTCTAACGTTGGTTTTCAGTTGGTTTTCAGTAATAAAGTAAATCAATCGCCTAGAAATTTATAATCCCGTACTAGAGAAGTTTTAAAGCAAAATTTAATACCATTAAGAAACAAAAAATTATAAAGCACATGCGTTTTATGATAACGTTCATAAATTTTAAAGATTTATAATAATTTAAATATATATGTAATAAGGAACTATCACAGACCATAAATTGAATTAGATAACGCAAATGTAGCGACCATGTATCAACTCTCGTGTCCTGATTAGTCACACTTTATTATAACGTCGCATAATTCAAGCCCAATCTCACCTAACAGTGCAAATCAAATGTTCATACAGGACTTCATTTGCAATTACCAAATGCTAGTTACCATTCGATAGTCAATAAACGACGTGAGCTTTTAGAAATGAAATACATTTGATCGGATTTTAAACGCAATTTATTTATATTATTTAACCCGACTAAATGTATAATACTCGCTCAAAATCAAACAGATGAAAATACTAGAGCGTTTGCAGCCATTATCCTCGGTTAGGCCACGTCCACACTGACCCAGCTGCTTCGCGCAGCAATTGCTTCGCGAGGCTGCTCGCTATGTAGAGTTTCATGAAAATGTCAAGGAAGAAAGTTAATGACCCGTTTTATATAACAAACCCTAGCGTAAGAGAGTAAGAACGATAATATAGGACCAGAGAGAAACAAAAACATGTTGGCATTAGAATATATTACTCTTCTGAAGTTAGACAAATGCATATAGTTTTCCAACGAATTGGTCACTTGCTCCGTCTAATTTTACATTTCTATGTTTAGTGGGAATATTCCTCTGGTTGACATTAAAATTTTCTGCCAAAATCATCATCATATCAAACAGTAGATAAATTTCTAATAATTTTGAGCAATAACGGCGAGCAAGTACTTATTGTGCCACAATAAAAAAACTTGTCAGTCTGTCTCATTAGTCATCATCATATTGATGTCAAGTTAATTATTATTTTATTTGCTTTTGCTCGCGTTTCAACGCGGGACCTATATTTTTCTACATGCGTGTCGATAAACATGATTGGCCAATTACAATATAGAAATTCGATTGTCATATGGAAAGTCTTCCTAAACGAAATTTGTTTTTGACAAAAATAATAGTCCAATCATTTTATTCATGTTATCGATGCTTCCGGTTG
Organism: Colias behrii; assembly: GCA_029959065.1. Lineage (NCBI taxonomy): Eukaryota > Metazoa > Arthropoda > Insecta > Lepidoptera > Pieridae > Colias > Colias behrii. The sequence goes on from JARWMC010000013.1 coordinate 7,850,299, forward strand.
AGTTATTTTCACAGAACAGTAAAAACATAATTTTATTTACCATATTGTTCATATCTTTTAAATAAATTTCATCATTCAAGAAAAAAAAGTACAGAGATGAAGATAGATAAACAAAAACTTTTCGAATAATTGATAATTTTTTAGAGGTGAAATAGAAACAACATAGGATACAACATAAGCATTATAATATAACAATGTTGTTAAAACTATTATTTGATATCATTTATCACTAATAAGATGTTAATACTGATATTAAAGTACCTATTCTTTATATTATTTAACAACCTCGTATATACCTACACAAGAACTTCAAATCATCAACCCACGAAACTAAAACAAAGGTTTAGGCTACTTAGAGTACTATAATATTCTCTGTTAATAGTTTTAGGAAACTATCGATCCTCTAAACATTGGTTAGGATATGATAGCAGTTTCAATATTCAGCAAGCTTATCCTAACTTTGGCTACGTATTATCTACGACTTCTGAACTGTATCCAGTAATGTTTGTTTATTCATAGAACTACATGTCCAGCTGTTGCCAGTATATTCGCACTAAATGACATTTTTTGTAGATCATGTTTACTATTTTCTTAAATAAATGTATTGCGCATTCGTTTCTCTTTATAAAAACGCAATATGTCCGTGGTGATATCGTCACGTTCGGTACAGTTGGTTTCAGTGGGAAAAAAACAGATGAACAAACTAAAATCGTAATAATTTTCTTTAGCTCCAAAGGTTAGGTACATCTATACCATATTTGTATTCTGTTGATATAAATACTTATTAAATAATTAATATAACATACTTTTTGGAATAGTAATTTTTAAATCGCTCAATTAGAGACAATTTCAATGGAGATATTATTTTAAACTCAGTACATGTTTCATCAAATTAATATGTAATTTCACACGGCGATATCAAAGCCAGTATTTATTTACTTTTTATCTACTATAAAACATGTATCATTTCAGTAACATTCATAAAGGAAAAAATCTGAAAATATGTATCGTTATACCTTAGATCATTATACATTACGTCTTATAGGAAGAATTTTATGACACTTATAATCAGCATTTTCAGAATTACTTCATAACAAATTTAAGAGATATTAGAATGTGGAATATGAACCAACTCACCTATTTAAAAATTTATTCTATTCAATATACCTAGAAGCTACCTTTCGAAAGAATCTTTTAGACGTCCATTTATATCCATTTTATTGGAAAATAGTGAGGAAATGCAAATTACATGTTTTGCGTCCATGCAATACCGGACAATGCTTGTGAATCGACGTTTGTCGCGTCTCAAAAACAATTATAGTGCTGCACTTACAATTTTTATCGAAAATTCGCAAAACAGACTATGTTCCTTGTTTCTTTGTTTGACTTCTTAACGTACAGTACCTACAGTACAGTACAGTACTTATACATATTATAATATATACATATAGTACGTACGTACATTTCAATTATGGGTTTTACTGACCTTCAATCTTTTTTTGCATTACATTTTGAATAGCCTTTTCCCTATTAAGACAACAATACATACTCATAAACACTAAAACACCAAATATTGTCCTCAACTAACCTTATATTTGGTCCTTTTATATAGAAAACAATTATCCTTTTTTTACAATAATTAATTACCTATTTATTCACAGTTAAATTTAAATTTTTTTATGATAGAGGAGGCAACAGAGCAGAATTACAATTCTGAAAACCCCAATAAAATAGTTAAACGGTGCAGAACAATGGATTCTACCTAGTGATTAAATATAAAACTGTTATTAAATTGCCATACGTTTAATATTTCAAGTTCAAGCGGAATTTATAATTAAAGTTCGAGTGGGTTTTCAAAACAATTGTCATTTACGTAAGTTTTTCAAGTAATGTTTCCTGGCTCTTTTGATGTATTTACTTATAAAATATTCCACATGATAAAGCTTAACTTAACGTTTGAAATTAAACGCAATTTTATTAATTATTTTTGTAAACGCAAAATATTTATTAAAGAAAGACGGGTCATAATAAACGACTTGTTGTTTTCATATAGGATATGTATTACAAACCCTTCATCACTTTGAACATTAGACCACACATGGAACATAACAATAGTTATAAAATACATACATAAATGGTATTTAAGAACGTTGTAACATTAAAACCCTCTTCCACGTGACCTAAAATTTCTAAAATAATAAAAAGAAAATATGTGTCACCAATTCAAATTGAAATGTATGTGAATAAACTCAAAAAATGTGAATATGTAGGTACTATAAGAAACGAAGAAATAATAAAGACGAGACAATGGAATGATCGTGAGCTTAAATCGACTAGTAATAGAATTATTTTAGTCAATCGGATTGCCTTTGAATAAAATTATCGACGAGATATCTAGATTGAATTGATATAATATAATTATAGTAGTATTCCATCTAATATTATAATAGTCTTTTTATTCTATTGGTAACTTTACTAATACATGTCTTTTTATTTTTCTGCTTTTACCAAAACCATTACAAAGGTTAGTTAGTCTAAATAAATAATATGATTGAATTGTAAAGAGGTAATAAACTTAAGAGTTAAGACAAAAACATTAACATCAAGCTAAATGAAACTTTGTATATTTTAGTAGAGCTAATTAATTATTTATTTTTATTGCTTTCAACTGAGAGGATTGTTACATTTTAATTGTCCCAAACATTGTAAGAGATAGTGTACAAAATTAAATACGGTATATATTTAGTTTTATTTTAAGAATCGTCATAACATGGACATGAATATTAATATATTTTTACGTTTATGAAGAAAATATTCAAAGCGCGATGAAGGTAGACTAGATTTTATACCCGTGAAAGTACATAAATTTAACTAGTGTTTTGTCGTGACAAACTCTCATTTATTTTTGGTAGTAAAGCCTGTCTATACAACCTATACAGTATTTAGCGTTTCAGTACATTGATGTAATTAATTTTCAAGGTCTTTCTGCGTATGAAAATTACATAATTTATTACTTTTATTACCACCTTCGTTTTCAATTTCGTTTAATTTCAGTTATTAAAATTAGTTTTTTTATTTTAACATACCTACGTCTTTGATCATAATATGATATGTGAAAGTAATGTTTTGTATTAAAATTAGAATCTCAATCTAATATTGTATTAAAGTATCAAAGCAAAAAGCAAGGCCATTTGATTGAAAAAAGCAAACCGAGAAAATTAAAAATATGTAAAATGATATTAATTTTATTTTTTTAATAGGATTGAGCCTGCTAGGGGTTAACAAACTACACTTTAATCGTATTTTGCAAAAATAAGACAAATCAATCTTGATAGAGTAGTAAAAGAGAATAATTTTAAACGTCGATTTCAATTATCTGTATGTTTTCTTAATTTATTATTGGTTTTTGTGGGTCACACTATTATATGAGACGATTAATAAGTAGCAAAATATTGTATAAAAAGCATTGTATATCTCTTTATTGTATGGAATATTTTCGCGTTAATATTCCCCGTCAACATAGCACTTTATTTCCAAAGCAAGTATCAAAGTTAAGTATTCTAAAAGGTTCTTTGATAGACTGCACTATAATATTAAATCCCGTCTTGTTTGAATATGCATTAAACCCACTTGTGTTCGCGAAGCTTTTCCATTTCACGACTGAACTAGGATTTTATAGTGAATAATTAAATTTTATTCGTTATTTAGAGAAACAACATTTTAAAGGAAACTTTCAGTAACTAGACGTAGCAAATAAATCTGTATATTAATTAAATGTACATCAATTAGCGTATCTTATTTGTTTTTATTCAACCTCAATGCAATTTATATTCAGTTTATATAACTCATTTGAAAATAATATATTTTTCCATAAGTAGATACAAAATTTGAGTTTTCGCTTCTAAAACAAAAAGTTCTGCAGCAATAAATTTTAGCTCACATTATAGAACATATTATGTATTTTAACCCTTTAAATGTTTAAGCACTTAAAAATATTCGTAATGATTACTATAATTCATCATTTTTGTAGATAGAGGCATTCTAAAATTATCTATGTGTCACACCCAAGGTTTTAATGAAATTTATTCAGGAAAATCGCGGCTTCTACTTTAGCCATACACTTATTTTAATAATATGACTACACAATATAAAAAAAGCTCTACTACATGTTTCTTACAAATTTATAATATTAAATTCTAACTACCTACCTATACTCGTAAAATAATGCGCTCTGGTTTGAAAAATATGATAAAATTCGTACCTAATAAACCTAATTTTTAACTGTAATTTTCCATTATTTGGCTTTCATGAAATTTGTTTTAATCATAGATAATAACAAAGCTCACAGACGGCAGAGGACTCTATTTCTTGTATAGTATTACCAAAGTCAAAATTCTCCTTTAATGTTTATTAAAGGAGAATTTTGTATGTTTATATAACAGCGTACCTTTTACACAAACAGAAACACGTTTAAACTTTCCGTTGCTCGTTGTATCTACGCACTTAGTCTGGTTTTGGCTTCAATATGTATTTATTTATATATTTATTCACGTAACAAAATATACATTATTTATTTATAAGTACTACTATTTATGATTTTATTTATTATGCTTTTTTATTCTATTTATATTTATTTATTTATTTATTTATTTATAACCTATATTGAATTTTAACATTACATATTTTTATAATTAGATATTATGTATATAAATAAGGTGTCGCTGAAAATCAGCTCTGCAGTGAAAGTCTAAGCTTTCACTGTAAAATGCTGAGCGGCATTCCTTTTAGCTTGTAGGTTTAGTAATTAAGTAGTTTGTAAGTACATAGATTGTTAATTTTTAATGTACCTGGCCTGCTTGCTAATAAAGATTTATTGTTATTATTTATTATTTTATTAAAATGTACAACTGATAGACGACTTAAAGCTAGCCCTGAATAGTATTACATTCTTAAATAAACCTCTCTAATTACAGAAACCACATAGTTATTTTATACAAAAGTAAAATTTGATCTCTTATAGCCATACATACTCTTACATAATATATTATGGCAGTTAAAAAATTATAAAGACTTTTTGGTCCATTATCTTCTTCTTATTTATAATATGTATTTAGATGAACATAGGTATTTCAGGTTTACTTGTATTGTGCTTGAATAGAAGAAATACATTATTCAAACTACAATTTATTATTCTCTCCAAATTTAAAATTACACGAAAATCTGACCAGCCGTTATTGCGTGAAAGATTTACACACCACGGGTAGTCTTGGTTTCACCTTTATAGAAGTCGTTTCAGCCTTATAAAACCTGTTACATGTATTGTATACCATAATATAATAGTAGATTAATAATGTTAATAGCGAGTTATTTTAATAAAATATATCTACTTAATCTATTTTGAACTTCAGCCAGACGTATTAATTGTACCGTTGAAAGTTAAATATTCAATTTATTAGTACATAATAACATTTGTCAAAACATACGAACATGAAGGCAATTACTTAGTTAAGTAATTACATTCTGACATTTTTGTAATGACGACTCTACTCACCTTATCATAGTTTATCATATTTGTACTTGAATACAATGTCGAACAGACAATATACCATTAATTCAGTTTTAACTTCGACGGGTATCAAAATTAAGGTTACTGAAATATTTGAAAAATAATTTAAATGCTCTAGTTATTTTATTTAGCATTATAAAAAATTTGTAGTTAAATTTCATAATGTAAAATATGTATTAAACATTTAATTACTAACCTGTCCAATGAATAAATTTCAGGACGCCAGCCCAACTATCTCCACTCGCGTACACTTCGAAAACTTATCAAGAATTCGTTCAAACCCACAAACACAATCTATTCTTCCATTAAAATCACTTAGAACTAATAAACATTATTCTATTGTCAATATAGAGTGGTTCAAAGGGAGGTTTGTGTAGGAAAAGCTACATAAACATCGATATTAAAAATTCACGGAGCAGCAAACGTCGTGACGCGTGCTCTATGTCGCGCATTCAGACTTCAACTGAAGCTAATGGGCGGCTCCGTTGGGGTATATTCAAAGTTAACCCATAATAGCTTAGTTTTTACGATAGAAAATTGGAAAAATTCACCCCGAGCAAACAGGTCAATTTAACACAGCGATGTATTATTATAGTTCTAATATAAGCCCATGTCTGATACAGGTATTACTGTATTCAGAAGAATACGACAATTTATTCATGCTTATAAAAGTTTATTTTCCTACATTATTAGAGTAGGAAAAGAAAGCAGTTGTGGAGAAATATACTTCTTAATAGCTAGTGGGTGTAACAAAAATAGCTCTATTGTTTATGACATTTCATAACGAGGTTAGAAATGTTGTAACTTATTCATGGAAATAAAACTTGTTCTAGTTAAAGACTTTTAAATGGCCTACTCCTATAAAAATTTACTCGCAAATTATATCAAATCAGGCGAATTTAATTAATAAACGAAAAAGCATTGTTTGTGTTCATAAGAATAATAATATTATGTATCCTGATTTCGAATAACACCTTTAAAAATCCAATTACAAAAAATAATGATGAAAACACATTTCCCTTTATTTTTAAATTTCATATCAAAATATAAAAATAGTCTTATAAGCGATGTTGGAAATTGGAATTGTGTCGTAAATCAATCAATCTATGAAAAATTAGAGTTACAATGGAATCAATAAGTTCAATTATTCCTTAGTGCAGGAAAGCTCCCCGTATTGGGTCAAGGAGACATCTAATATTTAGATATGCTTTCCAACTAATTTAAACTACATTTCGTTTTTTTTATTATTATTTAACGCCTTTTAATGTTACTGGCCATTATATTGTAATGATTGTATTGAGGACTAATAAAAATGTTCTGAAATAGAATAGCAAGGCAGGATTTTTTATTTCCCCTAAGCTTTTTTTTGCCTTTTATATGATACAATGTATGGACAACTTTGAAAGTTTACGTATTTTAAATTAAAATATCCTGTAGTCTTTACAGAAGCATGTAAAATATGTGAAATATTAAACTTTTAAATTACGCAATTTAATTAATTACACAAACTGTAGAGTTCATTATTCATAATATAAAAAAACATTTAATTCTCTTGATAGAAGGAGCCGCCTAATAACTCTATGGGTGTTTACTCATTTTTATGAATAACATAATAGTATCACCTATAACTTTAAAATATCATATAGAACTCTTTCCTATCATGAATATACTTATATTCATCATCAGAATCATCTGAAAAATAATACAAACTCACGAACAAACGAAGAAACATGTTGTACCTACTATAGTAGGTGGTATATGTATTTTTAGATGTTACATTTTTACTTATAAGTAAAAATGTAACATCTAAAAATACCATGTTTAACGTAAATAAAGAATACTGAATTATTATGAAATATAGTGCGATATCCTATCCTATCCTTCTTATATTATTACTAGCTTACCGCCCGCGGCTTCGCCCGCTTTGTCTAAAACCTAATAAATTATATACTAAAACCTTCCTCTTGAATCGCTCTATCTATTAAAAAAAACCGCATCAAAATTCGTTGCGTAGTTTTAAAGATTTAAGCATACAAAGGGACATAGGGACAGAAAAGGCGACTTTGTTTTATATATGTAATGAAATGATGATATCTTATGTTTTATGTCTGCGACGGATAAACTAAATCTCAATTAAATACCCTCAGAGTTCAATTTACATACATATCCATAATTGATTTCCATTTTATGCTAAATGGTATCCAATCAAAGCTAAAAATCCGATACAGTAACGATTTTATTGCTTGTTGAAGGGACACGTGTAGGCAGTTTTTATTTTTATTTTATCTACAGCGTTCAATGATTAATCCTTTCAAATCAAGGTTTAATATTGAATTTTATTTATTTATTTTAAAAGTGAAAATTCTTTGGGCGCGTTGAGAGTAAAATTTCAAGGTCGTGTCATGGCAATACCCTCCTGTCATGGAGTAAGTCGACGATTTTGGTATCTTTGAATCTTGTGAAAGAAGTTTCACTTCTGACACGTGTGCTCGGCACAGATGTTCTTTTTTATAAATTCATATCAACCAAAATATTATGTTAGAAGCAAAATATGTAAATAAAATATCGTCGTCATATTTTGTCGTTGCGACGTCCACTGCTGGACAAAGGCCTCCTTTAAATATTTCTAGTAGAATAATATATTAAACAAGAAAAAGATCCCTAGCTTTATCTTTTTTCTGATTTTTAATGTACATAAAAGTAAAAAGTAACGAGTTTATTATTTTGAGCATGCACTTGTACTGTGTACACGCACCTGTTTCATTGTGATGAAAATTATATCTATACGGTTTCATTATCAATAAAAAATTTAACTTTGTAACAATTGTTACGACTCTCCTATATTGATATCAATGTAAAAATTGAATAAGGGATGCATATTTAAGACGTTTTACATAGGATTATGAAGTTTTTTGTAAAAAACAAACAGAATAGATAACTGATAGATCCTTGTTTTTGCACTTTCAGACGAAGGTCGAACAAAAATGTTCCAAGTCAATCAACACCTTTATTTTTAGATAGAGCTCTTAGCAGTCTATAAACTAAAGTTTATAAACTGTAAGGAGTTTACGTAATTCTGTTTATAACTTGTCCAATTTACTGCTTGATATTGACGGGTATATTTCATTACGATTTATTACCTCTACCGAGCGAATTGTTTAAATAACATCATTGTAGAATTAGACTTTACAATTAAATGAATATTTCAAAGAACCCAACAAAGATCCTGACTTTCACAACATAAGGAAAAGTAACGGTGTAGCAATGTAGTGTGGCAATATAATAAATGTTAATTTATTTTTTAAAAAGAAATAAAAGTATTTTTCACACGCTTTTATTAGCTTCATTTTGCTATGGCTTACTAATAACATTATTTTATAATTGCTAGACTAGATTTAGATAAGATAGGGATATAAACTACAAAGAACGTGGCTTAAACCTTTTGAAAAACATGTGATTCAATAACATACAAGCATTGTTTTTGAATTTATAGGTCATTCAACTATAACATAATGTAAGGTCAACATTACTATTTGTACATAACTATAGTTCCTCATCAAATTATTGTCTTGTCGGGTATTCGACATTTTAGTTTTGTTTGGTCTATACTCTATACATTCTTAAAAAATATATTATGTATGTTTCTCTCAGAAAATTCCAAGGCAAGACGTGTCCCATTGAATCCTGATTTCAACTTTTTTTTAACTTTGGTTAGAAATTATATGAAAATTATTTATGAAATAATAATTATTAAATTATAAGCTTTGGTAAATTGTTACAATTAAATTAATTAACCTAATTGCACTATAAGAAAATCTATATTAACTACCAGACAATTACCAGTTTTATTACGCAGTTAAACCGTAGTTACTATTAAGTAGATAATCTATGATGAAACATAAAAATTCGTCTCCACACGAGGTGAGATTTTTGTAAGGAAGAAACTTATCTATAACTAGCTAATGATCAACTAAATAAATAAATTTATTTGAAACTTGGTCCATACAACAAATATATTTATTGTTCATTTCGTGACATTATTGATAGGTACCTATCTCAAAAGTGTGGAAAAAGTGAACGAACAAAATAAAAATCGTTTATTTACATTTATGGCACGAAAATTTCCGTTTCCAAATTTTTATTAGCTAATTGGATTCGACTTCAAGTCGACTCAGAATTCTTACTTCAATCAAAATTCGAAGAAAGTGCCCAAATTGGTTCGTTAATAAAAAGGCCGAGTAAATTAAATAAATCCACTTTTCCCGGACATATTTTTTACTAGCTGCTTCCCGCGGTTTCACCCCAGTGACTCCACTCCTGTTGGTCGTAGCGTGATGATAATATAGCCTATAGCCTTCCTCGATAAATGGGCTATGTAACACCGAAAGAATTTTTCAAATCGGACCAGTAGTTCCTGAGAAAAGCGCGTTCAAACAAACAAATAAACAAACTCTTCAGCTTTATAATATTAGTATAGATTTAATACGTTATCAATATTCAGTCTCTGATTTTTAATTTTATTTAACGTTTTTTATGAGGTCTTATCTTATTATTGACTTTGATATCTAGTTTAAAGATACGTGCCAGAGTACTGCATTAATTAATCTGTAATCATAAACTTGTTAACATTTTTAAATTAATAAAAAATTGATTATTTTTATTGAGCGATTGATATGTCTTGATATTTTAATAATTATCCTATTTTGCAGGACTTCAAATGTAAGAATAAAACTCAGGAAATTTGTATCACAAATTTATTTTCTTTTTACATAAAAACACTTTTATCACTTCTCAGCAATCTTCATTACGCGCGTCAACCTTACAGTCTTGACTGAAACAAAAAAAAAAGATGAATTAGTTTCATTGTTACAATGTTTTATATGAAAAATTATAATACGATTTGACAAAAAAGTTTTGTTATTTGCTCAACCAAACTTTTGATATTGGACGTACTAAATATTATTATCATTCTTACAAATTAAAACAGAAAATTTAAAAACGTAACATATTATTAGTTTCCATTTAATATGAAATTCTTATTAACTTGTAATTCGTACCTGTTCTTTAGGGTACTTGTAAACATCTCCAACATTCAAAATATCTATTATATTATAAATATTAATTATTATTAACTCAATTTACCTCATTGCCACGGTGGATAGCCAGAACCATGTCTTGTTCGTTAGCACCGATGTGAATTTGAGCGTGTCCATTGCCGTCGACCGTGATAGTTTTGCCGGTACAGCCGTTGTTAACCTTTTCTCCTGAGATCACGTCGCAGTATCTACCAGCTGGAAGGCAAGTCTGGAATAAAATATAGTAATTAATTTAAGTATGTAAAAAACTAATATTAAAGTATTGTATTATAGACATCTTCTTTCAAAGGGTTAGGCAGAGAGGTGATAGTAAAAAATATATAGGAACATAGAGCAAACTTTTAAACAACATTTCTTCTTTCGTAAACTGTAAATCAATATGTATAACAAGTTATAATGAAACTTTATAATACTATATTTACTTATAAAGTAAGGTAAAGTTTTACCTAAGATTATTTATTATTTATTTCAGATTTTGTACAAGTCAGTTCAATACATTTATATTGAATTGAAAAATTCGTCAACACTTATTCGATCGGGAAAAATGTAGTGAATTTTCGCGCGTGGAGTTTCACGAGCGCTTCAATTCAACTACTCTACAAATCTAAGCGGACAATGCTGAAATTCCATTTCATTTCCAAAAAAAAGTTACCAAAAGCAAAATGTAAACGCCATGTTTTTAAATGCTCTGCATCTTCATCAGTGGAGGACTATACAGATAGAGGAGTTAATACAATCTGCATAATTTTCTCGTTATAACTCACGAAAAAGCTCAAGTTCTACTTATTCGGAAATTTTATTATGTTTACCCTAATCTTGTTCTGTCTCCTCACTTAGTTTACTAACGATTAACGTCGTCTTTTATAAAATAATTTGACATCAACAACCCACGCTATACATTATTATAATGTGGACTTTTCTTGGTCCAGGCACATCATTCCTTGTATAACGAATATAATTATAATGTTTTCAAAATCCCACAATGCTATGAAATTCTGTAGACGTTTTCATTTGCAAACTAGTACGGAATAAGAGCGTAAAATTCCTTTTTCCTAAGACTTGTCCCTAACGTAAACCGCTGAGACGAATAGAATAATACAATTGCGTTTCATTTCTACCTATAGGCTATAGCTATCGTGGGGTATTATTTTACTCTCCGCAACATTTATTTAGTAAAAGTAATTTTATTTATGTAGTGATATTTTATAAAGTAAAATAATTATTGTACTTAATTTTAAATTTACGACATGAATTAGGTAATTCTATTAAGTTATTTTCAAGGTAAGATATATTAATAACTAGCGGTCCGCCCCGGCTTCGCCCGTGGTACATGTTTACGTTTTCTCTACATAAGAACCATCCTCGTACTTCAAGGAATATAATAAAAAAAGAATTATCGAAATCGGTTCAGCCGTTCTCGAGTTATGCGCTTACCAACACATTTTGCGATTCATTTTTATATATAAGAAGATTAATCGTGCTTTTTTAATGGTAATATTAAAAATATTGTAGACATAGATCGGACTGTTAATTTAGAAAGCCATACGTTATTGAATACACCATAAAACACAAATTATAAGTTTTTGGAACAGTAAATTCATTGCTCCTAAAACGCAAAATCACACTTATATATTATTTAATTAACAAACCTGCAAGCTCTGATTCAGATCGCGGTTCTCATTATTAAACGCGACGAAACCTTGTCCACCACGGCAGAAGGCGATCTGGTTGTTTCCATTGTCCCACCAGTTGGAGAGCCCAGTGTTGCCGGCTGCGTTCCTGAATGCTACCATCTGGTAGATCTGTCTCCAGCGATGTTCGCACACCCAGCCGTTGCCGCAGGTGTTGTCCTGTAAGATAGAATAGCTTATTGCATATATCCTGTAAATTTGATACAATAAAGTAAATACATTATTGCATATTATATCCTGTACATTTCGATGCAATAAATAGATAGGTCATGTTCAAGTGCACACAAAATTTACATAGCATGTGTAGTTAAAGAAACGTAAAAAAGTCGCTTAAACTCATGAAATTATTGTATTGTCCTCGATCCTTGATAAGTACGCAGAGTTTGATTAAAATCTGTCCATGGGTAAAATTCGAGTCTAAGAGTCGGTTACATACAAACATGTAGGTGCAAATGTGTGTAGATTAGGAAATCCTACGGGTACTGCGAAAGACTGCACTATTTTTGTACAAATATCATTATAAAGCTTCGTATTTTAAAATTTATTTCGTACTTATAACGCTGCTTAAATATATCATATTATTTTTGTATGGTAAACAGACGGCTACTCCCGGTGTCAGTACTGTGTCTGACACCTATCACGGGTCTCATTATTATTTCTCTATTCTGATGTAAATAACGATATTGAAATAGAAATAATCTCTTTGATAACTATAATATAACACGATCTAAATTTAATATGAATCATAAATTATTTATGTACGTATGATATTAATTAAATCTAACGACTATGATGTCTTATAATTTATAGCTAATCTGATTCTGAAAATTGATGTGAAAAATAAGTTTCGAAGAAAAGATATTTCTAGAACCTAGAAACCGTTTGTATTTGTCATCAAAGTATCGCGTTAATATCATTGTATTTTTTGTGAAGCGTTATATTGTTGCCTTTACCAAGAACTTGAGTAAACAAGCTATTAACAAGATGTTTATTTAAAGACGAACTAAAGTGCTTTTGTTCGCTTTTTTCTTGTACACTAACAAGATTATTAACAGGCAATACACTTACCAAAAATAACTCTACTTGTTATATTATTATTTTTATAGTGTATACTTTTAGATACAGTTTATTTATTTAGACAAAGAAATGTACATCACGTCACTTTAATTTTTTTTTATTGCTTGATGTTAAAATGTTTTTCTATGTATATTTATATAATTTCAACACACAATTGTTTAGTTTATGTTCATTACAAACGATTTATCACATTGAACAAAAATTCTATGCCTATTTCATTACGTGTACGTATGTGTATACAGAATTTTAAACAGTTATTGAAAATACTTACAGAGTTGATGGTCGGCGAACGAATGTTTCCATTAGAATCCATTGGAGGTCCTGCTTCTGTGTCCGTAAAGTGGAAGCTGCTCATCAGCTGAGCGACACCATAAGGATGCGCCAACATGAAGGCAATCGCTCCCTTGTATTGCTTCGAGGTCTTGTGGGTAAGAATGTCACCACCAGCACCGTGACCACGTTGGTTGTCGTGGTTGTCAATGAAGACGAGGGCATCGTCGGACGCTAGGAGCGACCAGCTTGGACCCCAGTTGGATAGCCATCTGGAATTTCAGGTTTTATAAATTTATAAAGAATAGAAAAAATTCGATCACGAGGCGGGACTCGAACCCGCATCCTTTCGCGCCATTCCGGGGCGGATGCCTGACCAACTCAGCCACTCGTGACCCGCCAGAGCAATCGAATTTATTCTATTCTTTCAGTTTTATGTGTCTAAGGGACACACCGCGCGCCATCTATTGAAATGATTAACAACCATCTCAACCAATATGAAACACTTTTCAGTGAATACAATATTGTGACGATGGAACACGACCTTTTTTGTTGAAATTGATATTTTGGTTTTATGGCATTAAAATGCTTTATAAATATAAATTTATAAAGAATAGAAAAAATTCGATCACGAGGCGGGACTCAAACCCGCATCCTTTCGCGCCATTCCGGGGCGGATGCCTGGCCAACTCAGCCACTCGTGACCCGCCAGAGCAATCGAATTTATTCTATTCTTTCAGTTTTATGTGTCTAAGGGACACACCGCGCGCCATTTATTGAAATGATCGAATTTTTTCTATTCTTTATAAATTTATATTTATAAAGCATTTTAATGCCATAAAACCAAAATATCAATTTCAATTTCAGGTTTTGTTAAGCTTGGTACGTAGGTTAAAAGATGACTCAATCAATATTAGCACATGAGACTGACTATAGCTTAAGACTATTCTCCTGCAGCTTACTTACTATTTATATTTTTAGTAAGTAGATAAATTATCATGAAAAAGCAGTGATTTTGCTGTTTAAAAACGAAGATTTTTATGTAACATGACAAAAGTATCTAATGCATAAATTTTTAAATAATAATAATCTGTACTTCAAGAGCCTATTTTTTCAGTTTCACTGTTATTACTATACATGAAAGTAGTCTGTAGTAGTAATAGTAAACGAAGAAGAAAATCTACAAACATCTACGTAATATCTCTCCCGACATTTTAAAAACATTTGTTATAAAATTGTGCTTCAAATACATAAATAATATGAAACTAGTGGAATATGTTGTAATATTATGCGTCTGTATGGTAGAAAATTGTTACACCGACTGTCAAGTGGGTCAAAATTACCCTGAAATGTAGAAGCCTTTATTTTGTTGAACTTTAAATATATAATAAATATATGAGTATATTTTAGTTAGAACACTAATTTTAAGGTTATGCAGCAGAAATAAAAGGCAATTTAACTAATCGTAGCATCTTTGTTTGAGTTATGAAAAAACATACAAAAATAATCAACAAAAATAGACATCCTCAGTCTCGTTACTATAAAATAACATAAATGTTCACTTATAATCTTACAATTATCGTTTTGGTGTAGTTGAAAACGAGATCTTTCAAATTTAAATCAAAATAAAAATAAAACAGTCCTAAGTTAGTCTCATTCTTGCAACATATCACAGCACTCTTTGCAGTACGGAACAATATGTTCGGGACAAATAAACTTGTGACAGTTTGTGCATGTATGCGTCGTTTTGCGATCTTTTTTGGCTGGGCAAACTTGACACCTTTTCCGTACACCTTGTACTTTTGCAGGTGGCTCCTCAGATGGTTCTCCAAGAAAATCTCTGATTCTCTTTCGCGTTTCTCTCGGCAACTGCACGACGTCTTGGCGAGTATTCAAGTGGTTATTTACGAGAGCAAGGCCTAACTTTTTGAGGAATTGGCGCCGTTTTACAATTTGATTATTATTTTTATTATGTATTATATATGCATTTATTGCAGACATATTCAGCACAGCATAAAATATTGTTTTAGGCCATTTCTTCGTGTTTTTTTTTTTTTTAATCTTTTTTATTAAGGGATTTTTGTCCTAAAGGACGATGACAATCCCATCGTACCTTATATACAAATATTTAACACTTCACAAACTATCTTAACTATATTTTAAATTTAAAGTTGAATAGCATTCTAGCTGCATCAGAGTGTGGTGCAGCTAGAATGCTATGATATGCACCGACATTCAAAACATTTATTTTAAAATTTGTCAACAAGTCTTTTCTTTTAACATCATTCCGGACACACTCCATGAGGAAGTGTTGGATATCGTCATATTTATGACAAAATTCGCAGTTGGGCGAGTCAGCTTTTTTCAAGAGATAAGCAAAACTTCCGCACGGTATGTGTCCGGAACGAAGTCGAAAAGCGGTTACAGTTTCGCGTCTATTAAACTTGTTGTTATAAAACCATGGTATATGAAGAGGCTCACATTGTATACTCTTGTACCAAATGCCCTTTAGCCTTGACCTTTAAAACCTAGCCTCTTTAAACCTATTAAAACACTTAAATTTGAATTTTGTTAGAACTTCCGAATAATTTGGTAAGTAATCAATTTCTTCTCCATCTAAAATAGCCGTTTTTGCTAGCCTGTCAACCTCTTCGTTACCACTCAGACCGATATGGGAAGGAATCCATTGCAGTGCCAAAGTAACATTGGAGTTATTAAAGTTATTAATTTGTTCTATTATTTTATATGCTATCGGGAAACCTCTCTTACCAGACACACAACGTTTAAGATGATGAAGGGCACTTTGACTGTCTGTGAGAATAACTATTCTTTGGGCATTTATATCAGCGGCATAAATTAAAGCCTTAGACACTGCAAGTAATTCCGCTGACATTATAGAAATGTATCTATTATTAATTTTATATTTATAGGAGTATTTTCTATTGGGGTCCCAAAAAGCAAAACCAAGGCCATTTATAGTTTTAGATCCATCAGAATAAATAAAATTGTAACCAATAAATTTCAAAAAATTTCTTCGTGTTACGGCTAACGTTGTATGTGGAACAAAGTTCGTCAGCAACATCAACCCCGCCTTTAGTCATATTGTAAAAGGTGTTAATTTCAGGTTTACGCTTTTCTGCTGTCGACTCATCAATTGTTGCATCATGGTGAAGACTGGACATAAGTAATACCACTTTGTTTTTTTTAGGGATATGAGATACAATCGTAACATCATTTTGGAAGCCAAATGTAGATGAATTAATTTCTTTGCCCCGAGTTTTTGTGAATTCAAGAGGAATTTGCCTTTTATTTTTGCGTAATGTCCCCACGGAAGTCAATCTGTGCTCTAGTAGTAAATGGAGAACTAACTCGTAGCTTGTAAACCAGTTGTCGAACGTAATATTACGATTAGATTTAGAAACAGGTTGCACAATGCGATCGACAACATCAAAAGGCTTATTGCTCACAAAATATGGGCCAGCTGGCTGGGTTCCTGCGTATATTTCGAGGTTCACAATATAGAAACACTTTGCATCAACCAAAGCTATTATTTTCAAACCATATTTGGCGGGTTTGGAGGGTATGTACTGTCTGAACCTGCATCTCCCTCGAAACGCTATAAGCATTTCGTCAATTGTCAAATATTCACTTGGATTATAGGCACCTTGACAATTGTTGACAAATGCATCAAAAAAATCGCGGATAGGGGCTAAATTGTCTACTACTCTTCTTTCTCCGCGGGTCAACTTGTCATCAAAGCAAAGGTGACTTTGAATAAAATGGAAACGTCTTTCAGACATTGTCAAGCGAAAAATATCCACACCTGTGCCATCTGAAGCCCAAAGATCACTTATATTTTCCCTACCAGAGCGGTGCAAACCAGCTATATATAGAAGACCAATAAAAGCCATAAATTCATGCAAAGTACATTCCTTCATGTAGCTATATTTTGATAGATCTTGGCATGCTTGCATTTTTTCTCTTATTTGGGCGTTTGTATGACTCAGAACTCTTTGCAACATTTCGCTAGTAAAAAAAAGACCCCAGCAATCTATTTCTGATAAAGCCGACTTGGCTTGTGGCTGTACTCCTGGAGGCACTGTAATAATATTTTCCATTCTTGTACGTCTATTTTGACGAAAAGGTTGCTTTTGCCACTTAGTTCCGTCTTTGCCAACATAATATTGTGATCTTTGTACCTGTAGTTCACTTAGAGGTGTATCATCTTCGTCACTGCTAGAAGGCGCCTGTTCTGTGTCAGTCTCTTGACTTTGAACACTGACACGATCCTGATCTTCCTCGCTTTCTGACGAAATTCCACTTTTCTCTGAATCAGATTGCTCTAAAATTGCTAAAATACGCTGCCGCTCACATTCATCACGATCCATTTTAAATTATAACCTACAAATAACAGAATACGGAAATTATAATCTTTTTACACTAACTACTAAAATGGCGCATAATTGTTACATTGACTGTATAGTTGGGTCATATTTACCTTTTTGACGTTTGCGCACGTGTAACTCCCGGTGCAGTCGCACGACAACTAAACTGTGGCATAAAACAAGAAAGGTGATGTCTTAACTCCAGCTACTGAGAAGTACGGCAACGTCGCGTTCGATTCTTAAAAGATACAAACAATTGAAAATTGCGCGGGTCATATTGACCCAACCATACAGACGCCGGGTTAAATAAATATATTGTATATATGTTGTATATTGTATATGTGGTAATTAATATTAACCACTGAGTTTTATTTCTATTGTAAATTGAAAGCAATTTATAAATAGAATGAAAGCAATTGAAGTATTGGAGAAACTTTTGTTTCTATCTAATTGTATTTATTCTAAAAGTGTAAAGAAAGGGAATTGCTTTTGATTATAATATTAATAAATCTATTAATAACCCTCGGAAACATTGAATTCAGAGAAAACACAGACTCATTTGTTAGACTGAATTGAAAAATTGGATTTAATATCTTAAACTACAATGCTCTACAATTTTTCATTAGTTCTTCCATTTAACGATAATAAAATGGGAATTGGGAGTAAATCTACTTTTCTGTAATACGACATTTCACTGACCATTATAGACAAATATCATCAAACAGAGTCATTTTAAAAATTGCCCAACTTTTAAACTACCTTTCCCTGCCTACTACGATTCTTATAAAGTTCATCCATTTAACAATTATCAAATTAATAATGCATGTCATTGAAAAGTACAAAATTCCACGGTCCGTTCCCAAATCAAAACTGAAAGTTATTCCTTAATATTTTTGTTTATTATAAAAGAAAAAACATACCTAAGTTGATTATGTCCCCTGAAAGCTCTGCTCAGTTCCATGCCGAATCTGAATTCAGTGACCGCCGCTAGGGGAGTGTACTCATTCCTGCTAATAGCCTCTCCGCCAAGATCAATTACTTCTTGGAAGATGTACGGGCGGGCTCCCTGGGGGAAGCCGTGGCTGGGGTTCAGGTTGTGTAGCCTGTCGTAGATGACGCGCAAGTCTCCGGGCCACATGTGTTTGGCTGCGTCGATTCTGGAGGAATAGGGAAGTTATGGTAAAATTGTTGTAAAGTATAGAAAAGTTTTTCGTTGCTATAGTATTCAAGAACATTTTATAATGATGTGAAAAAATATGGAACCTGTAAAATTATTACAATGATGTAAAAATTTGATGAAATCGGAGACAGAGATAACAAACAAAATTATTTGGTTTAGTTTTATGTAATAATAAATAATATTATCTAAAACTTCATATAAATCCTCTCATATAAAATACTTATAAAGCAGA
The DNA here is from genome assembly GCA_029959065.1 of Colias behrii. Lineage (NCBI taxonomy): Eukaryota > Metazoa > Arthropoda > Insecta > Lepidoptera > Pieridae > Colias > Colias behrii. Next base: position 7,869,796 of record JARWMC010000013.1, read on the forward strand.
CAAGTAGGTACACACGAAAAAAATTGAAAGCTCTTTGCGGGAATTATTTCTAAATCTTTTTATCATGGACAGAACTAGACACACTACGAACATTATTAATCTGAAATATATTTTATTTATAAATCTTTGTTGTTCTTGTGTGGTTCACAGACTTGGCTAAGTCTCTGTATGTATATATTAGGGAATTACAAATTATAGGCTATAATATTTAAGTACCTATTTCGCCATTAAAGTAGCTTAATAAATAATTTTATTGTACCATAATAAATCACAATAGGATCAGTATAAATAATTTTACTGCATCAGTATAAATAGCTCGAACACACCCGCCAATTAATAGCAATGGATCGCTCATGTAGGTAACTGAACTATTTACGTCGCCTCTAGGCGTTAAAAATGAAACGAAAATACTGCAGATTTAAAAGGTAATGTTTAAACTGTTACAAATAACAATATGGGAAACAAAAAACAATAATACATTGTTGATTTCGTTTAACTTTTTAGTGAACATTTATAGTAATGGCCAATTTTTTCCAACGATTTTTATTGCGAGATATGTCTAAAATAAATCGAATGAATCCTACTAATATGTCTTCCCTATTAATTTTAATGACTTTGTGCTTCTATAAGGCATGGATAAAAATTATAACATCTTATTACTCGTCTTATTGTACTAACATATTGTAAATATTTTTGTTCCAGGTCATTCAAAGAGGTTGACCAGCACTAATGTCAAGATATCGAAGTATATAACAACTCAACTCATTTTAATAATTCTTTCTTTACCTAATTCAAACTACGTAACATTGTATTGTTGCGTATCACAATATATTAACAATATGCCTTGAAAATAAATCAATTTCACTTAATACAATGTGCTCTAAAAATAAAGCTCTAGTTCCATAAAACAGTCTAGTTCTTACCTAAATCCAGCAACACCCATATCAATAAGACGGTTCATGAAACCGACAATCTGTCCCCTCACATATTCAGATCCTTGGTTCAAGTCCTTGAGACCAGACAGCTCGCAGTTACGTACCTTTAAATAATTAATTGACACTTAAAACTTCCATTAAATGATTAGAATTGTAGGATCTAGTTTTAGAATAAGGATCTACTCAATTGTGGTATGGGTATGAAATAGATTCAGTCATGCGGACAAGAAGGTCAACCAGATGTCCCAAAAAGTTTAAATATTGAATGTATGGATTTGTAATTACCTACTTATTATTATGATACTCATTATAAATAGATACGTCAGTAGATAACAATTGTATGTGCAAATGAATGTATGAAAATTACATAAGTAACGAAAATCTTATACATATTTTATTAACAAATAGGGTCACCAAGCGAACAAACTATCGTATTCAGAAAAATGTAATTACTGAAGGTAGCATGCAATTATCAGACCACGGAGTAATTACTGAGTCTCTCCACTCAGGTCATCTTTTTTTTTTTTGCCAGGTAGAAAGAAACTACTGGAAAATTCTTCATTTTAATGAGACACAATTTTCATTAATATTTAAATTAATTTTTTATATGCTTTATAATGTTGAACCACTGATTATCCAGTTTCTACGCAAAACTTTTCAATTGTATTAAAATACAACATTTCTCCGAAAAAAAACGTTTCATATATTCTTGTTTTATTGTCCAGCAAACTACATACATTTACAATGCCATCAATAAAAGAGTAGATTATACGCACCTACGACTTAATATTTCATAGTCATAATTGAAATCCTTATTTTTTAAATTTCATATCCATACCGTCCTTACAACTGATATTATAAATGCAAAAGTTTGTTTGTTTGCGTCCCTATCACATTGCAACAGAGCCATTTTATGATATTATGTTTGTGTTTAAAGATAGATTCCTACCTATCTTCAGACAGAAGCTTTCCCAGCTTACTCTATCATATGAACTTACTCTATCAGCACAGCATGCGTAGTCATTTCCACCGATGACGCAGTGAGGCCAGTTGAAGTCGTTCCTGCCGTATGGCACGCTAGGGTAATGCCAGTTGCCGAAGTTAGCAGTACTGCCACCGGTACCAACGTTCTCGTTCCACGTTCCTGTCATGTGGTTGATGATGGCGTCTACGTAAATCCTGTTGGTAATATTATTATTAGATACAATTGATTCGGCGATTTATAGCTATAACGTAATACAATAACAGAGGAGGAATATATTTTAGATAAAGAAGTGTAATAAATGATCACTTAAGAAGTAATGCATGATTACCCAAGTCCCCCAAGTCGAAGCTATGTCTTGAATAAGTTTAAATAAAACTTGATTCGTGTGCGAATTAGATTCTACGGCACGTTTTGTTTTTCTAAGAAAAAATATAGCTGCGTTCTCGTTAAACAGTGTTAAATTTATTAATTTAAAATTAACAATAATCATAATTAATTCACCTCTAGCGAGAAATTGATAATAATCGGCTCAGACTGATCTGCGTAATCCGATAATAATCATTGCTCATCTAGTTTTGAATATAACATTGCTAAATTGTATTTTACAGGAAGTTAAATTTATCATATGAGCCCCTCAATGACAGACGTTAGCAAAAATAGCTTTTAAATTTCCACACGACCTACTTTTCCCTGTGTAACTTTATTAAAAACTGGACGATACCGATCTTACCAATTAGCCCAGAAGTATAAATAGCGAGAGGCAATTTGGGAGAGAATTTATTCAATGAAACACTTTTTTCGTTGTACTAATGTTTAGCTTTGCAGACGCATTAAGTATTCTGTTAATTATTAACAGTGTGCCTAATGTGTCTTCACATAGCAATTATAGTTTTACTGCGTAATTTCTTATTTTCAAAGTTATATGTAATATACAGTAAAAATTATTACTTTTTCAGACGTCTTCAAAACTTAAGAGGCGATTTTAACTATGTTGCTCCTTACCTAACACCGGCGTTATTACAGCGACGGACCATGTCTATGAATTGTTGCTCATTGCCAGACCGTGTGACCAGACGGTATGAAATGGGCTGGTAGCGTTCCCACCATGGGCGGTTCCTAGACCAAATCACCAAATTTTCATTTGGGGGAGAGATCTGTGAATAATAAATTAAATTAAGTATGCAGCAATTGTTTTTATAGTATCAAAAAGTTAACAGAAGTAGTAACGCCAAGTAAATATTATCGCATATTATAGATATGCGTAGATAAAAACGTAAATTTTTCATGTTATAAATATGGACATTCCTAATCTAGTTTCTTTTTTTTCGATTAACAAATAATTGATAGGATATAATGATTCATCTGATTTTGATAAAATGTTTTCCTCCTGGATGAAATTGTACTAAAACAATATTGCAAGACGAATATAATAAATGCTTATACATTTATACAAAGTACTCCAAAATAATACGATTGATCTCTAATCAAATGCCCTTATCGATACTAAGAAAATCGAATAAAATCTATGTCTGTAGTTTTTCACCCATATAAACGGATTAATAGATATAATTTGGAAAAACAAGATAAATTAGGGACAGATGACAAATTATTCTGGAAAACTTATTAGACATACTTTTATTAGAGTTTTATTTACTCTTACTTTTTTTTTAATTATAAACATGCATCTATTCTAAATAATAATAAATAACAATAAAAAACTATGAATTCTTTTTCTGGCTGTGTACAATACGATGTAAAAATACAATAAAAAGTGATCTATCCATAGGCAAATCTATTTTCAAATCTATTCAAACAATGTAAAGCCAATATACACTGCCTCTCACTAAAAAAAACAATCGCTACCATAACAGTGTTTACACAAGCAAAAAATATCTCAACATATTTCCATGGAAAATATACCAAATATTACAAGACCAAACAACGCGTATAACACTAATTAATAATTTAATTCTATTCGTAATTTGAAGAACTTGAGTCGGTGTTAAGCTTAAGAAATACGGTTGAATAATTGACTTAAGAAGATTTCGGCTTGAGATTAATTCACGCCGTAAACAATAAACTTTGCTCGCTAAACAAACATTACCTATAAAACAAGTTATTATTTTGAATTTGATAAACTCAAATATTAATCAACTGTAATGATCGATCGGTCTTTTAAATTATTTAACAAGATATATCAGTTCACGTATTTCTTAATAATTATTTATTCACTGCTCTACTTAGAGAAAAAAAAACAAGTCTTTTTCGCGTAATTTTTGCGAAACTTAGATCTTTAACTAAATTCAGATCATTAAAACGATACGGGCAGACTGAAAATCAGCGCTGCTCAGGTGTTAAAGCCCGACAGCATGGCTGAGTCTGACCCGATTGCCATGTAACTAGTGTAGGTATGTTTTTTTAGTAATATAAGTAGTTGTTAAGTGTGTGTAACATGTGGCAATAAATATTTTTCTTTTCTTTATTTCTTTAAAATAAATAATTTGTAGTTTACCAAGGGTGACAAGTTCAGTTGAATGCAACACGATTTCATAGTATAATACCCGGTGTTAATAATATTAATAGACTCAGTTTAAATTACTTAAATTCGATATTTTGTATTTGTTAAAATAAAACTTAATTCTGAAAATAGTAATACAATATTTTATACCTTTCTCATACCAGTCTTTAGATACTCATTATATACGTAGGAAATATCTTCGATTGCCCGTCGTATTAAATTTCTAAACAAAGATGACGTTTAAACAGAGGGAAAAAGCTTTAGATTACCCGCGGAAGAAGATTATCTTACGTGGGCATAATATTATAAATTATTATAGTACTACTAGCTTTCCGCCGGCGGCTCCGCCCGCGGTTTTAAAGAAAAACTCGCACTCGCAGTTCCCGTTTCCGTGGAATTTCCGGGATAAAACCTATCCTATATTACTCGTGGATAATGTAGCTTTCGAATGGTGAAAGAATTTTTAAAATCGGTCCAGTAGTTTATGAGCCTATTCATTACAATCAAACAAACAAACAAACAAAGTTTTCCTCTTTATAATATTAGTGTAGATTAATATAGTTATAATAATACTAGCGGTCCGCCCCGGCTTCGCCCGTGGTACATATTTCGCAATAAAAGGTAGCCTATGTTCTTTCTCAGGGTCTAAAGATTATCTGTGCCAAATTTCATCAAAATCGGTCCAGTAGTTTATGCGTGAAAACCATAAATACATACATACATACATACATACATACATACATACATACATACATACATACATACATACATACATACATACAAACCTTTCCTCTTTATAATATTAGTATAGATTATGTGCATTTCATATAAAATATTTTTATATTGTGAGAATTATTATCGAAAATTGTGATAAAGCCACCCGTGAAAATAATTTCGATTGTTTATTAAACATTTTTTAACTTAGGTATCTAATCATTAAAATGTAGGGAAATGAAATTACTTACTAATTTATATCGCGTCCAATTATCTAGATAGTCCAAATTATTGATAAATAATAAATATGCGGATGTGTTTAAATAAAGATTCAAAATGATCGATAGAGTACCGCGCTTGTATTAAATAAGTTGTGTATCAACATAGGTACCAACTTTAAGTAGCGATGATGGTTATTAATATTGAAAAAAAGTAATGAAAGGAGATTCATTTCACCATCAATATAAAATTATTGACAAAAATTAATTACCCATACTATAACGAAGGTATTTTTTATATTTTTCAATACATATTTAGCAACCTCTACGATGTTTCTCAGTTCCTAACATATTTTTTAAGCGTGATTCAACGAAGGCAGAAAATTGTTACAAATTAGAACAAAAAAATAAAACAACCAATACCTAAAACATTTACAAATTAGGACAAACCTGGATACCACCAAAGCCGCGTGGACCGACGAACCTCTCGCACTCAGCAGCAATGTCGTCCCACTTCCACTCGAAGAGGTGGACCATGGTCGTCCTGCCAGATGCAAAGTGCGGGTTCTTGTATGCCAGCACCGCTGTCGCGGCAGAGAGCAGGAGGATGTAGCGAAACATCCTGGCAACTGGAAGAAAAAAGAAATGAGAAAAAGTTTTAAAGGGTTAGGTATATTTTAGACGACTCTACTTGTATTATAAACGATAGTAATTAACAAAAAATGTTAAAACGTTGCATTTAGACGACTCTACTTGTGGGTAAATTATTATACATAATAATATAGTATTAACTATAAAGTACTAGCGGTCCGCCCCGGCTTCGCCCGTGGTACATATTTACGTTTTCTCTACATAAGAACCATCCTCGTACTTCAAGGAATATAATTAAAAAAGAATTATCGAAATCGGTCCACCCGTTCACACGTGATGCCGTGACAACGCGAAACGGGTTTCATTTATATATATAGATATAGATAAACTAGAAATATTGTGAAAATGATCCTTTCTCAGATCCTCTCTCTTGTTTGTTTGTGTTTTTATGCTAGAACCGTGGACTTGGAGTAAATAAATTAAAAATAAATTCTTGGAGTCAGAGGATGGTATCTCATGAAAACAAGTCTAAAGAATGGTTAGTTAAAGTTCATGCAGTTCTATACTGATGGCTGACTTTGCAAACTTTCTTTCCATATAAATAAGTAGATATTATTCGAAATAATAAATGAAGGAGGAATAAAAAAACCAAATCAAAAGAGGTTAAAATTATTTAAAATAAAACATTAATAAATAGTTAAGGCTTTCATAAAATAGTAAGAGCTTTTGAACGTAGTGTAATATTAAAGTTTACGTTTTATTACCTCGTTAAAAGAGTATTTATATTTTCAGTAGGTATGTTAATAAGCAATTCTTATTTATACAAACGTAAAACGATAAATTTTAATCGTATTCCGATTTATAATGAAATAAATATACCAACAAATAAATTACACATTCCTACCCTCTAGGTGGATTGGTTTGTAAGCCATTACATGCGGTAGGTACGTTTGGCACGCAACACATAGGTATATAAAAAAATTATTGAACAAGGTTCCTTACATCTATTATTATAGACCCCAGACTCCCAATATAGCTTTCGTTGTGTTTCAGGAGTCTGTGCCTTCCCGATACATTACATCAGAATAGTTCAATAGTTAATAATATTTATAGTTATTTGTATATTTAAGAACAAAGCAATTAAACGATTCAAAATTTTATTTTGACTTTCGTTAAAAAAAAATTAATCTTTAAGTCCAATGTCAAAAAAATTTCATCCGGTAATACAAATGTTTCACACCAAAGAAAAAGAAGAAGAAGAAAATATTCACAGAAGCAGAGAATAAGTAATAAATATAAATAAATAACGTAAATCTTACCTTTACACTACCCTACGTGTTTTTTAAATAATTAAGAATTATCTGAGGCCTCCTGCTGAGATATTCCTTTTATAGTCAATGTATCGAATTAATCTGTTTGCGATAGTTAAAAAGATAATACACTGTATTATCTTTGCAGCGTATAATCCGACATTTTTGATTAACTTCCCTATAAACAACAATAATGCTAGCAAATCAGAGGTCAATGAATCATATCGCCATTTTTTGGGTTAAAAACTATTACCTATACCTATCAAATTAATTTGTGTAGGTTTCTTGGATTTATTACATTTTTTATAGTTTCCCTGAATTAAATTAATAAAATAATCAGGTTGACATACTCATAAAAGATTTGAAAATAAGACTTTTCCGTATAAATTCTTACGTACGTACTTACCTAAAGAAAAATATGATATTAAAAAATGAGCTTTGTTTTAGTAGATAAATATAATTGAATCATCATTGATAATATTATAATAACACCTTACTGTATAACAAGTATACTGCAAAAATGATTAATTTTCAATACAGAGAAAATTGTGACATTAAACTAAGGCCGATTGCAGAGCTTCACCGGCCATCAGTGCGTACGTCAGTCGCGCTTGATGCGCTTGTCATATGTATGGAAATACGCGTGCGTATGGTCGGTCTAGCTATGAACGGTTTTATGAATTTCCATACATAATATGACAAGCGCGACTGACGTACGCACTGATGGTCGGTGAAGCTCTGCAACCGGCCTTAATACCTAAAGTAAACGTCACTGATTATAAATAAATCATTAACACTTTTATCCCATTGCATAATATTTTATTACAAAAACATCAGATTGGAGGGCATTCAACAACAATCAACAATCCAATAATATAGCTTAAATTTATGATTTAATTAAAATATAACTGCTTACGAACTTATGATAGTGTGTCTATATAATTTATGTAATCAATAATCATACATGTATGCTAAGCTTGTATGTATCGTACAACGAATTATATTATTTACGGTCAATTAGATAATATTATCTATCACTACTACTCAGGCCAAAATGTAAATACAGTAGGTATCTAAAGGAATACAGTAAATGACTTGCATGCATTATTTTAGCCAACTATTTTACATAATGATTTAAGGGAAAAATCACATACTTACCCATTCAACTCTACCTCACTCAGTACGGATAAATAAGGAACTGTTCATAACAACTCCTTATCGCAGCTGTTGTATACAGCTATATTTGTGACTCAATACAAGTCTATCCGTAAACAATAATTATAGAATAGTAAAACACGTTACTATTGCACGAAGTACATACTATTATGGCTACCTACTTACTGGAGTTTACTTCAGCTAATTACGTATATACCTTTAAAATTGAAATTTGCAAGGCATAACTATCTTTTGAACTTAAGTACAAAGCATTGTTCGTCACGATATTAAAGTATTTACAATCACAAAGAACTGGAATAGTCATATACTAGACGATATCAATCATCCTTTTACAATAATATCTAATTACTTGAACAAACAACTCGATTATAAAGTCTGAACAGTGTTCAATCATGTCTACGGTTTCTAAATTGAGTCTTACAAATCTTTCAACGCCTTAATCTCTGTTGAACAAGTGATGGATTAAATCTTCAAAGACACTTCATTTAAACGCAGCGCGAATGAAATGAACAAGTTGATAAATGTCTATGGTATTCAGTTCATAAGGAAGGGAAGATATTTCCACAAATTTTAAAATCGCATCATTTAAATGGTCTACAAGGCAGACTCTCCTTTTTAATTTCATGTGGATTTTGTTAATTAACTTGCCGAAACAGCACATTAACATAATATATTATAAATAATAATTTTATGCATTTTCAATGAAATTGCAAGATTGAACAGGTAAGGGATTGTTTTAAACCCTGATGCAAAAACGATGGGCTATAAGTTTACCTACATTTCAAGGAGTGTGTGTATGTGTGTGTGTGCGAAAGGGCTGGACTTAGCTTGACAAAGTAGAAAATACCAAAACAAAAAGGTGTCGTGATCATTAGACCGGCCCGTTAGCTAATCTTTCGTCTTATATATTACCATTAAACTTAAGACAAATCACTGAACTAAAAACGTTTGGGTACTCAGGTAACTAGTGGCTAGCTAAGCCCATTTATTTTTTGTCAAAACGTGTATAAACATAGAAATCTAAATAACAAGGCAATAGAAGTCGTAAGCGCGCGTGACATTGTCGCCGCTCAGGTGGTTACCATGCCACAAGTCTGTTCGTCGCTTGGTGGTCGCTTGTTCAGTTGTTCCTGACACGTGCGTGAGTAAACATGGTGTGTTACAGCATTTCCCAGTGCGGAAATTCTTCCATAAATTGTAATTATACTATTATAGGAATAAAATTTCACCGGTAAGTATTTTTGTTTATAAATATTGCCGTTTTTCCTTAAAATTATAGAATATTTACAAGTATTACGAGTGTCACCATAGTAATCGAAATAACAATGAATGACACAGTCGACCATTCTTATTATCACGTTTAACACAAATTTCAACCTTATTTCTATGAGTTTATGTTCAAAGTTATATCTATTGAAAATTGACAACCTCTGTTGTAGAAAAGCCGAATTTTTGCGTATTGGAGCAAAAATAAACAAAACGTCTCATATACTTAGGGATGTTATTCTAAAATAAACCGTAAATTCGTGCGTTAGGATACATATTAAAAAGCTTCATTTAATATTTAAGTTAGTTTTCACTAAAATCAAGCTGTCCAATAAAAGGCATAGTTTACTTGTGTGTACTGTTTAGCTATCGGTTTAAATGTGTTGATTTTGGCGACAGCGGTTTTCATACGAATTATGACATTATAGCACTTCTATGTGTCTTGTTATTTAGATTTCTTTGTGTATAAATAAACAACTAAATAACAAGTCTGTCGGGTACAAAGTTTATCTTTCCAAATTGATTGAACATGATTCGAAGATTTTGGTGCAAGTCACTTTTAAATCACTTAGGCTAAAGACCCTTCAGTGTCTTTATTTTCTCAATTTTTCACAGCCCTCGAAAAATGTTCTTTTATTACGTGATAAGAATATCTAAGTATTAACTGCGAACTGTGCATCTTGTACGAATATTTGGCATTCAATAATGCTTGTAAAATGATGAATTTAAGCGATTACTTAGGTATTCAAAAAAAATCGAAGCGATATAATTTTATAGATTTACAATTACTAAGGTGTTTTTTCTGAGATTATTCATTTTAAACGTAGTTATAAACATACAAAAATATGCTTAAGCCTTATTTTTCTTTAATATCAGATTAGGTACCAAAGGTAGTTGAAATGTAGAGTCTTGCCGAATCCATAGTAGGAACTTATTTGTACATTTGTTATTGATTCTAAATCAATCATAAATAATAATGATTTCATTCATAATAGGTATAATCCTATTGCACTGGATATCCTGGTTTAATATTAAAAATTGAGTACAATGAGATAGATAAATTGCTAAAATAATAAAATAAATCATAACAAGTTTTGGATGCATATGCGTCGATAAAAGATAATACAATTAATTATTGGGCTTGGCCAGATAATTAAATGCAAATCTCCAGTATGTTCTGTTGTCGTGGAATTAAAAAGTACTTATAAGTACGGTTATCATTTTTTGGTCCAATCTTACTTAATCACCTGATGTTATTTTTAATAGTAATTAATCCCAAATCCGTAGATAATATAAAATTTTATCAGAATCCTACCTTTTGGCATGTGTCGTTTGTAATATATAACGGTGCATTTACTTTAAACATGAATGCTCATTCTAACCCCACTATGTCAAATTATTTTAGTGTAAACAGGAAACAGGCGTGGAACATTCTTTGTTCTCATTCGTTGTTCTTAGTGCGTTCGAAAAGATTCTATGCAATGTTTTAATACTGAACAACACTGAATACGAGTTTTTATTATTTTATCGAAAACAATGCATTAAATTATAAGCAGTATGTTACGGACTCGCGGGAATCTAGCTCAAAAGGTACAGTTTAATAGTGACACAGTATATTATACTCTCTTTAGGTTTTGTTTTTGCCTTAAAGGGTAGGCTATGGGCTTCTTTAATATTTCGTTTGTGTTTTTGACCATGTTTTTTCAATAATATTATTATGTTGTATCTTCTAAATATAAAATCTGTATATTATTTAGACATTTTGTTTAATCTAGGTACTGTTACAGTTTGTTAAAGGAACATTAGGACAGGATGAAAAAAAAACACAAATTTATATTTTAAAAGTATATTAAATAAAATACAATCTTATAACATTACTGTTGTATCTTAAGCTATGACTAACACCAAACTTTGAAGGAAATTGCACCTCGCCTATGACTTATTAATATTATGCAGACTTATATTAAATGAACAATTACTTAATGTTCGAAGTTAAATAATAATCCATATAAAATATCCATATCCAATAATTAAATTTGCAGATAAAAATACATTAAAATCCACTAAACTTACACTGTATCCATTTATTTAACATAGAAAATAAACTTTTTAAACGCACTGGAGTTAATTTGGATGGAATATTTCGAAAAATGTGATTTGGAGGATCACTTTTATTATAAGTTATACACATTTTTGTATATAGTAATATTAGCACAGTTTATTTGAACAAGGTAATGAATGAAGAAATGAAGAAGTCAGGAAGGCAAGCACCAATGAAAAATGTTGCAAAATAAACAAAAAAAAACTTTGCATAGCTGAAAATCTTTGCGTAAGTATTCTATAAGATAATTAAAACCATTTCTAATGATTCATACAGAACGTCCAAATCACACTTTTCAATATTATTTTGCAAGAAAACTAAAATAAATTATTATACGTGTATTTAAGGACACTATAATTATACAAATACGTAAAATAATATTGATATTTTTTGTTATAGCTATTCTATATGGAATACAAAACTAATATCTGAAAATAAAAAAATAAATTACCCCTCCATTTTTATAAAATTGACAATAGACAGTCTTTTTATTACAAAAATCTTACATAACTTGCAGTGTTTTTGCTTTTAGTATTTCTCATTCTAATTAAACATATTATATATTATAAAAATATCTTAAAAACTTAACATGAATTATTAGAAATTAAGAGTGACTTAAAATCCTATTATTATCCTATTATTTATTCCAAACTCTATAAATTAAATACATGTACATATATTTACTTTATCGTGACAAACAACTGACATAAATTCTAGTATTACATTACGTAAAATTCCCGTATTATGATATTTATTACTAAAAAAATATCAATTCATTCTTTATAATTCTATATATTAAATTGACATAGATAGTGTAGACTAGGTTTAAAAAAAAGATCATTGCAATATTCAAAGTAAAGCCGGCTACTCACGTACCTGCAACAGGGGCAATATTGGAATTGCACCCTTAATTGGCTTCTTAATTGTGATGTGTATAGGCAAGCAGGGGCAATTTAGAGAACAGCTGAAATTGCTCCAACAACCGTGCAACAAAGATTGTTCCAATATTGCCCCTGCTGCGGGTACGTGTGTAGCCGGCTTGAGGCTGTAATATTTGGTATAAAGCTGAAATTGTATGAAGTAGATAATATAAATACCACCACATAGTTTTAATCTATAGCTGTGAAATTGTAAGATAGTAATGTTAATAGAATATTAATCATTTTATTATGATTCAGATCTTATGATAAATATCCGATCGATCTTTAGATCGAAATATCTATGAAATCTAATAGATATTGTTCTTTTATAGTAGGCGAGTGTTACGCATTTAGAAATAAAGGACTTTGAACAGATTTCAAATGTGATTTTTTGTGCTAAATATATAAAACTGACTGACTCAATATCAACATAGAGGCATTGGCGAATCTGTTGATATGCTGCTAGTTCTAAAAACTTGTAATTTTGCATCAAGAACTTGTAGTTAGTAACTTTCTGAATGAATAAATTCTTGTAAATACAAAATTAAAACCTTGAAAGGGTGAAAAGGGGAGGTGTGCCGTTCATAGATTGCGCTTACATTTTTGTTTGAGGTACTATAGTCCTTTTCCCCTATGATGATTCCTGTGACACTTCATTGTGTTACGTATTTTATGTTTAAAAAGCAAAAATAATTTTAATGCATAATATTTTTATTTTAAGGCGGCATTATTACCAAAAATATAAAAATGAAACATCATAAGCTACTAAAACAAAAACAGTATTGTTTAGTTTAATATAACGAAAAATAAAATAAAATAACACAAAAAAGACGTGTGGCACTCGGGGACTGCCGCGGTAAAGCTATTGCATGCTATGCCTTCAAGCCACACCTCCGTGCCCGTCGGAGTGGGGAGTGTGAGGTTTTTTCGTTACGGAATTTCTGGATTCGGTCCCCGCGCTCAAGGCCCGCGATAGAAGCTATGCAATAGCTTAAAAATAATACCTACGCAATTCGTGTACATGAAATGGAACGTTGAAAAATTATAGAGTTGGAAAATCATATAATCGGCGCCCATCTTGTGATTGTTTGTCAATCGCGTCAATCGTCTGTACGAGTCCGTCAGCTTTGTATACAAGTTGCATTTTTATATTGATAATTTACGTGGTATTCTGTTATTATTACTAATTGTTATTGTTCACTTTTTGTCGCTGTTGTTTGCTAAGATTCCTTAATTGTTGGTTAATTGTTAATTGTTGGCGAAATTCCGAAATAACTAATTTTGGTCCTTTATTCAAATCGATTTCATTTCAATATAAAATATTATCGATTATCGGAAACAATTGATACGATTTCAGTAAAGGCAATCTCTACACGTGTCAATAATCGATATGTCACAGGAATCATCTTAGGTGAAAAGGACTATAATATTAGTGTCCGACCGAACTTTCGGTTTCGGTTTCGGTTTCGGCCGAGTTTCGGCCAAAAATCAAGTTTCGGCCGCAGTTTCGGTTTCGGCCAAAATCGGCCGAAACTTTTGCCGAAACCGAAACTTATTTCGCAAGTTCAGTGAACTTAGTTCACACACGTTCACGCTCGCCTAACTTCGTTTTCCTCGGCAACGCTTTGACGGACGCTGTCAAAGCATTGGTTGACCCACGCTGGTGGAAACAATTTTTGATTATCTATGTTGAGATTGGAACTGGGTGTAATAGTAATTAATAATTATTATTTTTATATAAGAGGTACCTAAAAGAGACTGATTATTCTTCTAAGTACAAATACCAATCCAAAGTATTAAAGACTCTTTAATAAAGAGAAAGATCTCAAAATACCAAAACTTAGTATTTAAAGTAACAGTAACAATTACTGATTTGATTTAGATGACTGATTTTACTGAGAACTTAATTTGAAAAAATAATAAAAATTAAAATTGTTATTATTAATATTTTAAAAATATTATTTTTTATTTTATATTAAATAAATGATTACAACAAATTTAATATACTGTGTTTTCATTTCATGCCCTAATTAAGGCAAAATAATAGGTAAAATGCACCAAAGTTCAGTATTTTTAGAAATTTCATACTTGACCACGTGAGTTTCGGTTTCGGTTTCGGTTTCGGCCGAAACTGAAGCCACGGCCGAACATTCGGTTTCGGTTTCGGTTTCGGCCTGGAAACCAGTTTCGGTCGGACACTATATAATATTCAATATATCTGATACTTGAAAATTAGTACAGCGTTCAAAGTAAATAGCTAGTAAACTATATTTAAGTCACATGACCACATTTATCGAAACCTCTGAGAAATGAATCGCGTTTAAAACCTTTAGAATATCATTAATTTCTTAATAATTTATGTCCATATTATATGATTATTTTAGGTTATTTTTATAACAATTAATCCCATGTCTACTATTTCGATTGAAACACAAAGATACGCATATCTTGGTGGTAAGTTAATTAATAAGTTTAGGAGGTATCTTTGTGATAATATTATACTGCGATTAGACTAAAGATTCTCTAAGTTGTGATATAAGAATTAAATAACTATTTATAGATAAGTCATGGGAAGCATGACCAATACAAAAATAGGATCCTACTAATATTATAAATGCGAAAGTTTGTGAGGATGTGTGTGTGTGTGTTTGTTACTCTTTCACGCAAATACTATACTGAACCGATTACAATAAAATTTAGCACACATATAGAGGGTAACATGGATTAACACATAGGATAGGTTTCATCCCGGAAATCCCACGGGAACGGGAACTATGCGGGTTTTTCTTTCAAAACGCGGGCGAAGCCGCGGGCGGAAAGCTAGTACATTATAATGCTGTAGATCTTTAATTATTAAATTATGTACTAGTAATAAACTACAAACGAACAGGTATTTCATAGCTGTTGCTTTCAAATACAGCATAGCTCCATTTATGAATTTTAAAATGAAAAAATCGTAAATTTTACTGTAACAATTGACATATGAATTGAATAAATAATAAATAATAAATATTATAGGACATTATTACACAAATCGACCTAGTCCCACAGTAAGCTCAATTAAGGCTTGTGTTGTGGGTACTAGGCGACGATAAATATAATATTTAATAAAAACATATATAGATAATAACACCCAGACCCAAGAACAAATAATTGAGTTCATCACACAAATATTTGCCCTGACCGGGGATCGAACCCGGGACCGTCGGCTCAGTAGGCAGTTACTTTACCACCGCGCCAACCGCGTCGTCAATACATATAGTTTATTTGTAGTTATTCTAAGTGCAATAATGTGAGTAAATTGACATTTTGTTTAGTCTTAAAATATATCAAGATATGGAAACGTACTACACAATTATAATATTATTATAATATCTTTTTAACTGTTGTATAATCTAATTTACTAACTTACGTTACTGAACTAAATTTTTGTTGTTATTGTTAATTTGCCAATATTAATAAGTACAAAATCGAGTATGATCTACCTTATTAAATTAATAATTAATTTTACATAAACAGCAAGAATTAAAAAAAATTGACTCGTTTTGAATAAAATATAACTATAGTCGAGCCAATTTAATAGGCAACATTTGACGTCTATCAATTTTATCTTCGAAGAGAGGTAACCTGCCTAAAAACATCGATTAAAGTGAATTAATCGATACGGACTTGAAATATTTGTCAATCGAACTTGAAACACATGTCAATTTTAAAATTCATCAGGCGAATCCCTGTTCCAGTAATACACTTTCTTTCGTAAATTTAATGAGCAAAATAAGACAAGTACATAGTTAAAAAAAAGACGTGTGGCACTCGGGGACTGCCGCGGTAAAGCTATTGCATGCTATGCCTTCAAGCCACACCTCCGAGCCCGTCGGAGTGCGGAGCGTGAGGTTTTTTCGTTACGGAATTTCTCGATTCGGTCCCCGCGCTCAAGGCCCGCGATAGAAGCTATGCAATAGCTTAAAAAACACAACGCATTTATTAATTTATGATGATTTTTATTATTCGATCAATGCATTCGATTCTAAATGTCAGATTTCGATTTTTAGAGTAACGTCTCTGGTATTTAAAAAGAAAAAAAAGTTTATTGACACAAAATTGTAGCGACGTCAGTTCTTTAATTCAGAAATTGTTTATTATGTTTAGAATGGTTTATCACTAAAATGAAATCTTTAAAATAACTTGTATCGGTCATTATTATTATAAATATGTAATCGTAATTGAAAAAAGTTAAGCAAATCTGCAGTTCTAACAAAACGAAATATCATGTTATTCTATGTCGTACTACTAGGTTATGTTGATGAATTTTGTTGAACTGTCAATTAATGTTGCCTATTAAAATGGCTCTACTATTGTATGTGCTTATGTTTTATGTAGGACCATGAGATTCTGTTTAATTTTGAAATGTTTCCAATCAGTCTTATGATTCCGACGTATTCGAATACTCCAGATTAAAGCTTTTGTCTTTGAACATTTGCTCTTTTTTTTTCATATGCATTATATATTATATGAACTATCATTTTATTTTAATTTTAATGTTTGAAGAAATGAGATGTTGCTATTTCATTCAAGAAATAATATGGATACTGTAACCAAACATCTAGTAAAAATATATACTGAGCATAACATTAACTGGCCTATTTTTTTCCTTTTACCAGTTATTATATAAGCCAATAAGTTAACTATGGAAAAAATGCCTTTGCAAATCCATTATCAACATTTTATGCATTATCATACTGGTACGTTTTCAACCAAACGTTCTTCGTGCGCTTTTTCTAGCAAGTATTCCTTATAAACATAACAAAAAATAATACATCTCTCAATAAAAGAAAAAACAACAAATTAAAAATGCCGCATAATATCTGACAAAGAAAAAAATAAATATTATTCAAGACTCGGCGCAAGGAACAGTGGATTCGGAGCTGCACTTAGATTCGTCGATTGGAATGACCTTTTAATACTAACGTGAGGATATTGACGACGCCATTCGAGTACCTGAAAACATATTTAATTAAAAACATAATATTAATCTATAATATATAATATTATAAAGCTAAAGAGTTTGTTTGTTTGTTTGAACGCGCTAATCTCAAGAACTACTCCGATATGAAAAATTATTTCGGTGTTGGATAGCCCATTTATCGAGGAAGGCTATAAGGCTATATATCATCACGCTAAGACCAACAGAAGCGGATCAACGTGGGTGAAACCGCGGAGCGCAGCTAGTTAAAGATAAAACCATTGAGATATACATATGGAGACGACACCGCCTACATCACTTATGTTCCGCTCAACATACGCCATATGGCGTAACTGCACGCTCATTTTTTATTTGTTTTAAAGTGAAACGCATCAAATATGCCTTCGTGTGTGTTACGATATTGCACAAATAATACGGAAAAGTGCAAAGGAATAACTTTAATCGGTAAGTACCTAACTAGATAATAATTTTTAAAACTTAGTTAGAGCAAAAAAATGGCGCACAGATTTTGTTCGTGGTGTCTCCTCCATACGTAGTAATATTATCTCAATGGATAAAACAGAAAACACTTTAATACGTCTCAATGATAAATATAATTTAGCACACGATGTATTTAGAACGCGCAGACGGCGCGAATTTCAGAAACATAGATGCCGTTATTTGCAGTTTTATAGATACAAACACGCATAAAACGCGATACGAACGTGCGTGTGAACCGTCGTATCTGCGCGTATACGCACCGCTCACGTGCGTTTCAAATACGCTGTGTGCCGGGAGCCTTATTGTTTTGATTACCGACCCTATAAACGGTAATAAAATAGTAAAAATGTGGTGATAAACTTGGTGAATCTTTATTCTAGAATAATCGATGAAATTCAAAAGCATAAATTCAAATAAAAATCAATTCGAATGAATGTATTGTAAGCTAAGAATGTAAAGAAAATTTTAAAAATAATCCTTAAATAATCGTCGTAAATTTAAATTACTGATCATCAATAATTTAGGTCCCTTACCTGAGCTTCTTGAATCTGATCACAGAAGCTGACATCGAGAAGCCGCAGCTCTCTGCACTCAGCCAATATACTGCAACGAGAAAAAATTCAATTATAAATTTGTACAAATATTTAATTAACACTATCGAACACTGAATGAGATATTTAACAACACTTTTTTTCCATCACTGCACGAAAGATCACCGTGAAATAGTAGCATCGTGTTTCTTAGGGATGTGAGTAGAGAAGCCGGAGTATACTTTTCCTTACCCATCCCAGTCCTTTTCTTTATTAGTAAACCTTACATTATTTCGAAAGTCGGTAATCCACTTATAGAGGCGTAATGTCTGAAACGAGCTTACTTTCTTGCGTGACATATTATACAAGGCGACCAGCGGCCAGCGACCACGTATTATCGCGCGGCCAATAGAAACATCGAGTGGTCTACGTGGTTGGAGATGATTCGCAGCTGCCGCCAAATGCATAATTCGATTCAAGAACTCCTTTGTTAAAGAGCCAATTATATCACACACTCACTCAGCACATAATTATATCGGGCGACACAGCACGCACGCCCAGCAGATTGAGCAGAACTTGCAAGTCGCGGTCACATACACCATAATGTACACTGTACTAGAAACAGTTTCTGTACTTCCCCACCAGAGAGCGCTGCTACACATTCGCTGGCCCCGCTACACATTCGCTGACCCCGCTACACACTAACTGGCCCCGCTAGCCACTCGATGGCTCTACTACACACTCGTCGACCCCGCTACACACAGCCCCGCTACACACAGCCCCGCTACACACAGCCCCGCTACACACAGCCCCGCTACACACAGCCCCGCTACACACAGCCCCGCTACACACAGCCCCGCTACACACAGCCCCGCTACACACAGCCCCGCTACACACAGCCCCGCTACACACAGCCCCGCTACACACAGCCCCGCTACACACAGCCCCGCTACACACAGCCCCGCTACACACAGCCCCGCTACACACAGCCCCGCTACACACAGCCCCGCTACACACAGCCCCACACACTCACTCAGCACATATATCGGGCGACACAGCCCGCACGCCCAGCAGGTCGAGCTGCGCCAGCTTGGCGGCGCGCGGCAGCAGCACTCGCAGGTCGCGGTCACACACCCCGCGTAGAGCGCCTAGAAACAGTTTCCGTAGTTCCCCGCCAGATAGCGCTGCAAGCCATTCACCGGAACCGCCCGCTTGCAAACTGCAAAGGTAATTTAGAATTAAAACAACGGTTAGAACAGCTTTTCGTTGTAGTTTTAATCTATAAAATCACGCTATAAAACGATTAGCTGGTTATGTGGCACAGGGCACTGCGTCGTTTCAGACTAATATACACACACGGTGCGTTGCGTCAACGCAACGTACACTGAACTGCAGCCGCTGAGACGAAACGCGCAGGACTTGCGGACCGCTTCGATGACGGAACGATAATTTAACTCCATTGCAGTAGCTGTAATATCGCATCGTGGCCCTCTATGAGTTTAAATATATTCGTTGCGTCGACGCAATGCGCCATGTACCCTGGCTCTTACTGTGGCCACGACGCGTTGTGAGCTATTTATCACCCTAAAAATAACTAAAATAAACAAAAAAATCCATCTACATACCACCATCCAACATCCAACTCCTGCAGTTTCCTACAGTTGCCCAACGCTCGTATGCCCACCGCTGTCAACGAATACGACTTCCAGAAGTCCACGGACATTAGATCTGGACAGTTCGTGCCCAGCGCTATAGCCACTTCGTCCATACCGGATATCATTTTGCATGATCCTGATCAAGAAATGACAAAAAAAATGTGTGAAAATGCAATTAAAAATAAACTTATTTTTTTCAATACGAATATGACGTGATGAAATCGGTGGTGGGAAGGAAAAATTACGTCATTGTTTTAAGTGTTAGCAGCTCATTAATTATACATATAAAAATAAAACATTTAGATAATATTATGATAATAATATATTCAATAAAAGACCCACTTTTTGTATGTCTAGACAAAAAGTACCTTAATTATTTAATTTAGATCTATATCATAAGATAAAAATGCTATAAATTAATTGAATAAAGAAGATATAATACTAAGTAATTTAAATGGAATTTATGAAAAAAATCTCAAAATCTTCATAATGTATCAAAGCGCCAACAAAAACATTTAATGTCATTTCTCAAAACACAAAACGAGCTGTTATTCTTATAAAAACACAATATATCGTACAGTTATAGTTAAGAAAATCTACAATCAGACAGAACACATCATAGCACAAAAAAAAGCATCATTTTTAGCCGGCTATACATTTGTTAACATACACATCATAATTTACTACTTCAATACAAATTTCACAAATAGATAATAAAATATAAGTAAGTATCATTATTTCTATTGATTATGACTGTATTCTTAAAACAAAAAATCTTACCAACATTAAGATGTTGAAGCCCAGGATTCGATTTAATGACAGCAACTGCAGCGGTAGTTGTAATATTAGTTCTATAAAGGTCGAGCCTTTTCAATTTTGTCAAAGCAGAGAGACACGCCCAGTCGGAACAAGCCAGGACCGAACGGAGGCATAATTCTGAAAAGTTAATATTAAATCGTTGAATTTATTGATGAACTAGAAATTTTGTTAGTTATCTGATATGATCTATATCACTACATAGTATAAAACAAAGTCGCTTTCTCTGTCCCTATGTCCCTATGTCCCTTTGTATGCTTAAATCTTTTAAACTACGCAACGGATTTTGATGATTTGATGTTTTTTTTAATAGATAGAGTGATTCAAGAGGAAGGTTTTAGTATATAATTTATTAGGTTTTAGACAAAGCGGGCGAAGCCGCGGGCGGTAAGCTAGTACGTATATATAAAAATGAAACCCGTTTTCCTTGGTCACTGCATCACGCGTGAACGGGTGGACCGATTTCGATAATTCTTTTTTATTATATTCCTTGAAGTACGAGGATGGTTCTTATGTAGAGAAAACGTAAATATGTACCACGGCGAAGCCGGGGCGGACCGCTAGTTTTTAATACAATTAGTTTGATAGGTAAGTAGACATTTTGCTGAAGAATGAACTTAACAGAGTATGACTCTTCATAGGTATAGTAAATAGTTCTAAGATTTCGCTTCGAAATCCGTAATATGTGTAAAGCAAGCTTGAATATAAAACAGTTTACTCATAGTGAAATTAGAAACAGATGTATTGAAATGAGTTAGTATAGTGAAAAACCAGATTGTTTGTAATTTAAACATTACCTATTTATTTCATAGGTTCTGAATTAGTCAAAGAATTAAAAAAGAACATACCTACGTAATTTTTCGAACCTCACGTATAGTTGAGATATTATTCAAACTTAATAATTTCGAATACATAATACATATTCGGAAGACGATCATGATTTAGAAGACTTTTTGTGTGTATGTTGAATTATTGAGTGTATTTAAATATGTACAATAAAAATTTCAAAATCATTCATAGATACGTCAGAAGTCTTTCAAAACAAATGAATAATACATCAAAAATAGCGCAGACACATCGCCAATATGGGATTTTTCCAGAATAAATAACACGCACTAAAACCTACTCAATGATAGAAAATGATTGATTGATTCAGAAAACAACAGAAAACATAAAATTTTAAGTGTCTAGATAATGAGCGTTTGTATGTTAAATTATAAGATCCGCCGAAATAGGGAAAATTCCAAAATTATTCCTAAATTAGTGAAGCCAGTTGGCTGCAATCCAATAGAAAAATATGCAAATAGCATGGACTAATAGAATCTAAAGAGGACTGATGATTGTCATACTAGAGATCGTACCCCGTAATTTCAGCTTATTGCTAGATGGCGCTCTCATTTGAGCTTATTATTTAATTTGCAGTTTTAAAAGCGCCACCTAGTGACCAATTTTAGAACTAAGGAAACAGCAAACTATCGATTTTCAATTATTACATCTAGAGGGCGTTGTTTTAAAAACTCCGGTGTTTTTGAATTATTATTTTAGTTTTTAGGGAGCATCTAAGGAAGTGAGTACCTCTATTACGATTTCGACACCCACTACAAACATTCGACATAGTGATCAGAGTAGTGTATACCTATAATATAATTATATTATATATATTCTTTATTTTCTGTTAAAAAAATGTCTATATCTTTTTTCTTCTTAAGTATTCCCTTGTAAACAGTATTATTTATATGACCATAAAATACGGGAAAAGAAAAAAAAATGTGGATGTACAGCGATGATTTGAACCAGCATCTATCGATTTTAAATTTAAAGTACGAGGCTCAGTCAACACAGCTACAGGCACTTATACGTCTTACATTGAAATTTATGCTCTAATTGTTCGAGTATTTCTTTGATAAATACAGTTCATAGCAACGCGGTGGTGGAGCATCTTAAGGAAGTGAGTACCTTTAATAAGATTTCGACACCCACTACAAACATTCAACATAGTGATCAGAGTAGTGTATATAATATATATTATATATATTCTTTATTTTCTGTTAAAAAAAATGTCTATATCTTTTTTCTTCTTAATTATTCCCTTGTAAACAGTATTAAGTATTTATATTATGACCATAAAATACGGGAAAAGAAAAAAAAAGAAGATGTACAGTGATGATTTGAACCAGCATCTATCGATTTTAAAATTTAAAGTACGAGGCTCAGTCAACACAGCTACAGGCACTTATACGTCTTACATTGAAATTTATGCTCTAATTGTTCGAGTATTTCTTTGATAAATACAGTTCATAGCAACGCGGTGGTGGAGCACCTAAGGAAGTGAGTACCTTTAATAAGATTTCGACACCCACTACATACATTCGACATAGTGATCAGAGTAGTGTATATAATATATATTGTATATATTCTTTATTTTCTGTTAAAAAAAATGTCTATATCTTTTTTCTTCTTAATTATTCCCTTGTAAACAGTATTATTTATATGACCACAAAATACGGGAAAAGAAAAAAAATGTGGATGTACGGCAATGATTTGAACCAGCATCTATCGGTTTTTAAGTACGAGACTCATCAATACAGCTACGGGCACCTACACATCTTACGTTGAAATTTATGCTCTAATTGTTCGAGTAATTCTTTGACAAAAACAGTTCATAGCAACGTGGTCCATGGTCTTAGATCATTAAGTAATGGATGGAGTACGCTGGCAAATGTTCTAACTAAACTTTCTGCTGATTTTGGTGCGGGGAAGGTAACTCACACTATTGAAACACAATCACACATTCACAAAAATAATTTGTGTCACGAAAGTCGTAAAAATTTATGACCTTTTAAGCGACGAGTTTTTAAATTCAACTCTATCCGTAAGTTCATAAAGATTAAATTTGTATTTCATTCCAAGTTGTCTCGTGGGGAGTGCGGTAGAATATCGCGTTCTAAATTCAACTTTATAACTTAGATCATAAAGATTAAATTTGTATTTCTTTAATGCCTCAGCCCCCGGAATCACAGACACAATAGAAAATCTATTGTGTCGTGGGCCGTGGTCCGATCGGGCCGCTCGGTGGTCAAGGGGAAGATAGACTCGTAAGGAATGCGGTTCATTATCGCGTTTTAAATTCAACTTTATCTCTTAGTTCATAAGGATTAAATTTGTTTATTTTCTTTCCATGATAGTCTCGTGGGGCCGCATCAATGATCGAGTAAACGACTCGATTATTTGTCTTGATCATATCGCTAAACGATACATCGTCGATTATTAGAAATTGCATTTAATTAGAAATGTACGTTAAAAAAATATATTGCTTATATCGCTTGCGCGATTCAGAGCAAAAAATAACATTTAAATAAAAATATTTTTTTGCGTATTATATTTTACGTATTATATTTTACGTTATAGTTTACGTTTTTTGCGTATTATATTTTACGTCAAGATACTATTTGGCACATTGATTTTTTTAGTAGCGACATCTCTTAGCTTCATTAAACCAACTTAATGCTCTAAGGCGACATCTAGTTCTTAAACGTATAAAAAAGCTTATAAAAATGCCAAATGCTACTGTGAGTGACATCTATCGACAAAATTGGGAACTGAGAAACGAGTTACGTTTTTTACTATGGCGATTGTAAGTCTTCTTGAGTGTATTAGTCTATGCAAATAGTTATATTTTTGGCTGCAATCCAATCCAAATGATTATATCTCTAAGACTCAAAGTCTATATGTATAATATAGTTTTTACTTATATTATTATCTAGTAACAGAGATAAGTAAACTTCCATTTTATTTTATACTATTTTTTTAGAAAAGAATTAGAGTTATGACGTCACTTTACTCTTCAGTTATAACATTTGATATAAATGCACAAAATAATTAGCTATCCTATTACTCCAATAAACAAATAAAAAATAGTAGGTTGTGTTATTAAGAATTATAAATGTTAAGATCTACCAATTATGCTCTCAGTCTAATCTATGTTAAATTCTAACTTTAGATATTAAATGAAAAAAAAAACTGAACAATTGTTTGAAATAAATTAATATAAGTCTCGAAAATTATAAAATCCAAACCAATTGCAAGAAAATACTTTTATATAGTAAAATATATAAATTAATATAAGTCTCGAAAATTATAAAATCCAAACCAATTGCAAGAAAATACTTTTATATAGTAAAATATATAAATTTATTTCTAATACAAGAACCACGAACCTTGCAAATTAGCCGAGGTGTCAACGATGGCTCTTAGCACAGAGTTGTCAACGAATTTACAGCAATTCATACGCAGGTGTGTTAATTCGGCTCCACTGTCTTTGAGAAAACTGAAATAAATTAAAGAAACACGTACAGTACTCCAAAATTAATAATGCGCATGCAGATCTTCGCTAATTATCGTATTTCCAGAAACACCCGAATCATTGAATCGTAAGTGCCCTAAACAATGCTCTTGCATCTTGCACCTTGTTCGAAAGAAATAGGAGTCAATTCAGAGTCATACACAATCGAAAACAATTCGGGCGATAGGTGACGGTAGCCTGTCAGTCAAAAAATTCAAAAATCCGTCAGTCGTCTTTATATATTGGTGGTGACCGCACGTATTATCTCTGTGTGTAATTATATAGAGCTGCTGTTACATACCCTTCTTAGTTTTGTTTCAAAGTTGAATTTTCCGGTAAAATGATTATTTACACAGGTAGCAGATAGCAGTGGGGAAAGTGAAAATTAATAAGAGCATAATGAAAGATCTGATCATTCTACGATATCAGAAATAGAGATAATCCCTGATTCTGTAAATCTATTTGAATGATTAGATTTCACAATTTAAATGTAAACCAGTGTTTGAAAATCATTTTTTTTTTTTAATATAAACTTTGTCTTATTTTAACCTTCCATACATCCATCATTACGCCAGCTTCAGTAAGACACTTTAATAGTTCTAAGTAGGTATAGAATTTTCCAAGTAAATCAATACAACAAATATATGTATATTCGCAATCGTGTGGCTTATCCTCGCTATTAACTTACATTGAATTATCGAAACAAATTTCGTTACTTATCTCTTTTACCATAAAATCATAATAAAACTCATAATTCAATAAACTATGCATGAAGAAAATACATTTAACCACTCTATATACATATCGTCTTCGGAGGCTCGGGGAATATGACAGTTGCCGAACAGTGACGAATTTTTCTATGCGCATTATCAGTTTGGGAGTACTGTAAATATATTACTTCATACAATTTTAATATTGTGCTAGTTTAAGACTAAAATAAATCATGAAATTTGTACCCTAAAATAACCATAATTTAAAGGTTTTTGTGCAGTTTCAAATACCTATCGTATTTTTACTTATTTTCCTTATCGTATAGTATGTATGTGCTTCATCGTATAAACTATTAAGAGCCTAACCTTTATAATAAAAAATAAGAATTCCCAAAATCAGTTCATAAACGTCGAAGTTATCCACGAACACTCATAAAAAAACATATACGGTCGAATTGAGAAACCTCCACTTTTTTTGATCGGTTGGTATCTTAATCGTTTTATTATAATAACAATCATTAAAATTTCCCACATTCATATAAATATTGAATAAATTAAAAAGATAAGAACAATCCTACATGAACACAACACTATGTGTCATTTCTGGTCATCGCTAATTATGATGCAATGTTACCGTATTATCAAATAAAACCACCATACAATTTATTCTCAATGAAACATTTATACCAAATCATACAAATACTAACAATAAATTAAAATTTAATAACTTCGACCGATGCACGATCATAAAACTATGCATCAAACTGAATTATATTCTCAAAAAATACCCACTATGGCAATTAGAAATGATTTTCCTTCATCAACGAATAATCTAATATCTCGTTAGTGAGAACAATGCATTCACTTGATGAGGCAATGCGGTTGTATCATACAAAACATACAAACACCAATAAATAGTAATTAATGACACCAATCGATAAAAACTACGCATCAAACTTTCTCGACCTATAGGTATAGGGGTCATATTACTAATAAAACAGCGAATTTTATCACAACGTAATTTCGAAGTTAGTGAATACATTTCATTTCAGTTTTGAATATATAGTGTGAAATTAGTGTCTAAACCAAAACTAAATAACCTATATTTTAGGTCCACATTTTCCATACATTTTGCAATAATTTTCTCCATACAATTAATTTATCTCGTAACACAAAGCACTTACTTCACAACATAATACGATTGTATCATGCAATGACTTCCGCACCACGAGAGGTCGAGTTTCTGCAGGAACTTGCATCGCTTCGCCAGCGTCATCAGGACCTTATAACAATAACATAATTATCGTTTGCCAAGTGTCGTTTCATTGTAATTGTAATTGACGGACAATTACAATAAATTGTATGGTGAAAGACTCGAATTGTACTTATAATATCCACATTCCGCAGTCGTTGTCTTTTTAATCTATACTACCTGTGCCCTGTAGTTTTACCTGCATTGCTCCGCTCTTATTGGTCTTAGCGTGATGAAATATAGCCTATAGCCTTCCTTGATAAATGGGCTATCTAACAATGAAAGAATCTTTCAAATCGGACCCGTAGTTCCTGAGAGTAGTTGTATTTTTGCTATCTATAAGTAGTACAACGAAACAAACAAACTTATATTATAAAGTTTGTTTGTTTCGTTGTACTACTTATAGATAGCAAAAATACAAAAACGAAGCAGCATCGTAAGTACGTCAGCTAGTAAAAAATCACACATGTGACTTGAAACGTTCTACGGTTTACTAAAACGTGACACCAATAAATTTTCATGAATCACAATAACACACTCAATCTATCGATCATTTTGAATTATTTTAGCATACGTAAAAAATCTTGCCATATTTAGATTTTTTCCCTAGTCTAGAGTATTTTCATTGTCACATGAATGAAACATACGCATGTCTTCGACTGACCGGTTGGCTTAGTTGGTAGGGCCCCAAGCCAGAGGTCGTGGGTGCGATTCCCACCCGGGGCAAATATTCGTGTGATGAACATAGGTGTTTACTCTGTGTCTGGGTGTTGATTATCTATATAAGTATTTATTTAAAATTATATACGTATGTTTATCAGCCATCTGGTTTCCATAACACAAGCGAAAGCTTAGTATGGGATCAGAGCGTACCGTGTGTGAAAATTGTCCTGAAATATTAAATATTATTATATATTAAACAATATATTATTTTAAAAAGAATACAAACCTGTGACCTGACGCAGTGCCAATAAGGCCTGAGGTCTATACTGCGATAGAGAATAGCGTCTGATGCCAATCTACGGAAGTGTCTGTTGACCTGAGCGCAGCGGCATAGCGACTGCATATCCAAATACTTCATCACGGAGAGAATCGTTTCGTCCTAAAACAAATTAATAATAGGTATGACGATGGGCCAAGCTAAGTTCTCAAAGGTTCGATTAAGGGACAGATAGTCTTATATTTTAATTTCTAGTTGTAATAAAATGTTATACATAACTAGCTTTCCGCCCGCGGCTTCGCCCACGTAGTAGATGCTACATCGCGCTAAAAAATACCCTATGTCAACTTCTAGCCTCCCTATCTCCAAACAAAAAAGCAAACGACGATAAACCATAATAAATATTTATTGATGAGCAAAGTTTAATTGTTGTTTTCAAATAGGGAAATTTTGTTAATCGTAATCGATTGTTGGTCATAAGTGTACACGCACCACGTATTCAAAAAAACGTAACAACAACCCACGCTATCATTAGCATAAACTTAACAGGTTTGACCTATTTATCAGTATGTACCTACAATTACTTTAACATAAAAACTTGCATTTAAAATATGTAATACAGAAAGTACCCCTTATTGTGTTTGCGTCACTAAATATAATAACAGGGAATATAATACGATTAGCCGAGCAGATTAGACGGAGCTTAGGCTAATCCAACGCGGTGATACCATATAAATTTTGAAACAAATATAGCTCACAGTGTTTTAACAAAAGGTTCTTTCAGGGCTAAAATAATAAGGCAATTTGACCTTTCGAAACTGAAGAAATCGTAATGCTCTTTTTTTATATGTCCATGCCTTATAAGACTCTGTAAGCTATCTGGGATCAATCAATCACTTTAAAAGTATACCTACTTTTATAGCAGTTTTATTCATGTGTAAGAAATTCAATCGACTATACTTTATACGCCATTGTTATAATGGAAAGCACGTGCATCGTCAATGACACGCATGCTAATAAACAGTTTTATACAAACCTTCATACACGAACGACTGAGTCAAACGCCTAGGTCAGGTTTCTTATAATCTTACACTCATATCTGCTTTTACATATTTTGTTAAAAATAATACAGCAAAATTAAATGTGCGTGAGTGAGGTACATTTTGGATATTTATTATTTACTTTTGATGCTTGATAAAAAGCTTTCTTATTCATTGCTATGGCTTTGAAGTCAGAAGTAGCAAGTTCCCTTTTGCGAAATACCTACAGCTAACTCTGTAACTTTTGAAAATACTAATGGTAAAGTAGCACTGTGTTATATAACGAAAAACAAAGTGCATTTCTCCCTTAGATCATATTTCTCCTAACAATATTGATTCTTGCAGTAACGGTAAATATTTTGAAGATAAAACCCACATAGACAGGCGCGGATATCAGCCAATTCGAAATAATTTACCCAATGAGAAGATTAACGCTCTAAGGGCCGATTTTTCAATCCCGAGATAAACAATCTAATAACTAGGTACCTCTCGAATAGATTTATTCAATTGTTTATCTAACTCATAACGGCTCGCCTATTTTTCAATCGCGATTTATTCCATAAATAACTATCTGACCAAATATTTCCACACTGGCGAAACAAACATATTAAATTAGTCGGGTTAGAGCGGGATAGAGTCAACTCTTGCAATTTGTCAACAAACGTCACTATGACTCACGTCAGTAGAGCATTTTAAGGTTTTGTCTTGTATTGCTCTTGTGTTCTATGATTGTTAATTGTTGTTTTTATAAGTCCTATTCGTCTATTGAAAAATTGAATATTTTGTTAACTGAAGAATAAAGTCTATCTAGCTGTTTATCTGGGGATTGAAAAATCGGCCCTAAGTCTTATGACTTATTCTATCTATATCTTATTCACAATACCACTAACTCTCCTTCACCTTCAAACAGAATTAGAGTAAAGTACGCAATGTAAGCACAATAATTCCTTTAATAGGTATTTGAAGACGAAATAATATTTCTGTTCATTCTAATGTTCTACATATAGTATGTACATATAGCCTCATTATATCCTATCTAATAGGACAGGGACAATCCTACTCATATTTTAAACGCGAAAGTTTATAAGAAGGTAAGAATGTATGGAGGAAATATTATATCCATTACTCTTTCACACTCTAAATGTATGCGTTTTGGTCACAGAACAGTAAAGTAGATAGAAGTGTGATGTGGGCGTGGCCCACGTGTCACTTGTAAGGTAAGATCACCTAACTTGCTCTCAGTTGTGCGCAGAAAAATATTCGGGTCGGTTGTCAGCTGTCAAACCTTTTTTCCATATTTATTCATTATTTAGGACGTGTTGTTCGGTATTAGAGTGCAAAAATGATAGCAGACGAAATAATATCAGCAATGGAGGCATTTCATACCATCGGTAAGTCTTATTTTTATTTATTTTACATATAATATTTTATGTTATAACTTCGCTTGTAATTTGTCAAAATTGTATACAAATATCTAGACAAAATGAACCTTAATCCGTAAGAAATTAGTACTATTATAGATTGAACAGCAAACAAGACTTTCTGGAATATTATTGCAATAAACAAACGAATGTCGCTTTAGTGATGCTTGTGGCGCATATCGACAGTATCGATACTTTAGAAAAGACAAACATTATAAATATTAAATTTTATTTTATTTTTCCTTAGCTTTCATTTGTCCAATTTATTTATAGATTTCCCAAAGAGGCTAATTTAAAAGAGAAATGGATAAATGCAACGTGACGAGTTAACTGGATGCCGAACAGCACTAAGCGGTCTAACAAAGGCCACCGATACAGCAAACCTACGGCAGTTCCAAGATTTAAAATAATGCATATTTTCTGTTTGTATTTTGTAAATATAGATTAATACAATTCTATTCCGTTTTTTAATTAATAATAATAATATAAAAAGACGTACTTAGTAGTAATAAACATACTCCAAAATGGGACACATTATACTATACTCATATAATTGAAAGAAAAAAAAATACACAAAAAATATTTATTTGTGAATTATCGATAACAAGGCTGACATCCCTCAGGGCATAGCATCAGATAAATATCAAGTTAATGTCATTAATGTTGAGTGACACAAATTTCAACCTTATCTCTATGTGTTGAGGTTCAAAGTTATATCTATCGAAAACTAACGCCCTCTGTTGTGGAGTAGTTGAATGTTTTCGAATTTGGAATTTCTGTGCAATGAGAAACAAAACAGGTAATATACCTAGGGATGTTATACTAAAATAAACCGTAACATGGTGCGTTAGTGTACATATTGAAATGCTGAATTTATAACCTAAGTCAGTTTTTACTCAAATTAAGCTGTCCAATCAAAGGCATAGATTACTTGTAGTGTACTGTATAACTATCGGTTTAAATGTGTGGGTTTGGCGACACTGGTTTTCATAGTAATTATGACATTATAGCACTTCTATTTGTTTTTAATGTTCTGTGGTTTTGGTACAGTGATAGATTTTAGTCTAGATTAGTACATAGGCTACTTTTGTTCAGGGGGCACGCGAGACAAACTGCGGAATCAAATTATGGTAGCACTTTTACGTTAAAAACATCTTAGTCCTATTATTTATTGTTACCTTTATTTAAAATGCTTCAGTCGGTAAGCAATGAAACGGAACATTGAAATCATTTGTAAAATATTCAATTAAGATTCAAGGGCATGAATACAACAAATCGAATATCACGTGTTTTATAAATTCTATAAATTATATATTAGGTGGCTGGTTAGTCGTGATTTTTTTTTTCAGGATTTTTGATTTTGATCAGTGTATTCGGAGTATAAGATGATATCGTTTAATTTATGGCATTATAATGCCATAAATTATGCTAGGTAATTATGTATTTAGCTGATTATCTTGATTACATTATAAGACTTATGCATGTAAAATTTAGCACACTTGCTTGATATTCGAACAAGCTAAGATTATAGAACATAAAAAGGAATTACGTACTTACTAAAAAAATATTATTTAGGAATAATCGGAATAATTTAATTATTCCTGACCGACAAGGTTCTTTTTTTTTAATTATTAGGTATAGGTAAACCAGAATATGATGGCAATTAGGGAAATCAAAATTTTGAGTGTGCAACCCTAGGGAAAATGGACTGAACGATCTTGATACTGCTTATTTTTTATTTTGTCCTCAATATCATTAGTCACATTACATAAGTGGACAATACTGTACTTAATAATGAGATATCCACTTAATATTATGTAGGTACATACTTACATGTATAATATACATTACATATTACTTTTATAAAGGTAATACATATTATTATTTACACATACCTATATTTGAATATATCATTATCATTATGCCATGTGAAAATATGGATGTAATGATAATGCAGATCAAAACTAGAATGCTTATAATTTTTTATAAAATAAAATAAAAATAAAATAAAACTATGTTTATTTTCGAAAGTAATAACAGATACACACATTATAAAATTGACTTGGACAGCTTGGACTTGACGAATAGCCGTATTGGAAACTCCTGTAATAAGTTTTCATAAAATTATATTGTAATCAACAAACAATATTATAGTAACCTACTCATAATATTTTTAATTTAAAGTATCAAAACGGGTAAGTCCAATTTACCAATAAAATCTACAAAATTGAAAATTGTGATGTGTTTGACCCTTCTTCATCGAATATTTTTCTATACACATTGTAAACAACACCTCTTGCTTGTGATCGCAGCGGCTTTTTCGACATTTTCGAAGATTATTTAGACAAAATTCTAAAAATTATTCATCAACTACGAAGAAGACAAATAATTTATATAAATTTATAAAGAATAGAAAAAATTCGATCACGAGGCGGGACTCGAACCCGCATCCTTTCGCGCCATTCCGGGGCGGATGCCTGACCAATTCAGCCACTCGTGACCCACCAGAGCAATCGAATTTATTCTATTCCTTCAGTTTTATGTGTCTAAGGGACACACCGCGCGCCATCTATTTATATTTATAAAGCATTTGAATGCCATAAAACAATAAATATCAATTTCAAAAAAAAGACAAATAATTTGACAACCAATTTGATAGTTGTCAAATAAAGTTGCCATATGAAAATCTTTTATTTCTTAAATATAAATTTGCCATCAGATTCTGGTAGACCTATATATCAAAGATCTTAATCATCCATAGGTAATTTTCCGTAGGCGCAATTTGCGTACCTACTGCGTACTTGGATTATTAGCGTAAATAATTATCACGTTTTCCATTTATTTATAGTCTCACACACGTGTTCCGTTATATAAATTCATGTTTAATATATAATTAAATTATTAAAGAATTTAACTACTTTTTACCGTAATTAATTGATAATTTAAATATATTTAAGTATAATTACTTAAATATAAAATATATTTATACTTAAAATCGCTTGCAATGAAACAGAGATGTGCTTTTTTTTATATCTTTATTTAATACGAGAGTTTGATCATACTTGATCATGTCACTCTCAAAAATAAAATCAAAGCATAACAAAACAGATTATTCTAACAGTAAAGCATAATAATTATCTACCGTCTACTTAAACCTAAGGATACAATTTTAATTAATTTTCTTGCTTCATTTGAGGTCGGACAAGCTAAGATCATTTAATACTGCAATATGAATGTTTTCTTGGGTAAGCAAACTCTCTAATAGAACAATCTTAGGTTTTAAGCTTTGACAATTCCATTGAATAACGTTTAATTTTAAATAACAATTTTTATCCATTGCTAAACTTAAATACACTATCTATAATGTTCTTAACTAACGGCCAATCTGATATGTTCTCTACCATCAAAAGTATAATCCATTCAATGCATGTTTTTATCAACTTACTTATTTTAGCTTGCCAACTAAGTTTATTCAAAAATACTATGTCTTTCAGTTTCAATAACAACTCGCTAAAGTTAATTCTATCACTAGATGCCGCCGCCTGATCATCTGGTTTTTCGTCTATAATTTCTTGTTCCGATGCCGATGATGAAAAATCCAATACCGAATTCTTTTGAAAATTATTTCTGGTTTTTATTCTTCTCTTTTTAGGTACAGCTTTCACTTGTTTTTGTGCGTGAATTTCAACTTTTGTTTTTTGCCAATATCGGTATAAGAAGGAGTATTGTCGGAAACTTTAATCGGTGTTGAAAATATATTAGAATTTAAATCAGGTGGAGGATCTTCCGATTCTTTTTCGGGTTCAATCGCTGTTTCGGGCGCAACGTAAAGCGTGAGAGCTTTTCTATAAGTGCAACTGAAATCTGCCATTATGTCACGTATTTTATGTTCTTTAATGTACATCGGACAAGTTTTAGAAAGCGCCATATGCTTACCACCGCAATTAATGCATTTGAACTCCATTGTATCGCAATTGGCGTGATATCCACCGCATTTAGGGCACACTACTTTCGACGACGGGCATCTTTTAATCGTGT
The DNA here is from genome assembly GCA_029959065.1 of Colias behrii. Lineage (NCBI taxonomy): Eukaryota > Metazoa > Arthropoda > Insecta > Lepidoptera > Pieridae > Colias > Colias behrii. Next base: position 7,904,738 of record JARWMC010000013.1, read on the forward strand.
GACCTAGTCTCCAGCACTTTCGGCACTGTGAAACCGAGTGTATGTATTTTTCTACATCTACCCTCAAACCGTCTACATAAACGCAGGGGGGTCTATACGATCCTTTAAAACATAAACGAATGGTCTCGCAAAGTTCCCAATTGTCTCCTTCTCTCCGCCTACATCTCTGAACAGACACTAACTGGGCTGGATAATCACATTGTACTCGGCTTTTTATTTCTTCATCATTTAGTTTCAATTCAACATTTCGTATCACTCCATATGTATAGCTAACTTCCATGGCCTGTTGTACTTTAAAGCCCTTTTCTTGTAGATACGTTGATGATAATACTTTATCAGCATGGGAATGTTCGTTAAATTCAATGCGAATACGATATGGATTCAGATATTTAATTCTTATTACATTAGATATATTCAGCTCTTTAAACAACTTAGCCAGTTCGAATTGCTTCGGCATTTTATCTGGGTGGGATACATAGACTTCAATTTTCTCATTATTGGTATTTCTCTGCTTTTTTTCCTTCCCTTTTACAACTTGCCACTCATTCTCATCCTTTTCTCTCTCCCTTTTCCTCTCTCGTCGAACTCCCATAATACCATCATCTTCGATATCATCAGATTTTTTACAAAATTCTATAGCCGTCTCCATACTTTCGTCCCGCAAAATATCACTATCATTACCATCAATAAAGTCTTTCCTAGAAACCGTTTCTTCATATTCACTCACACACACACTGTTACTGTCCGCATGCGACATGCTGGCGCCGCACAGTGGTTCCAAATTCAAGTTTCATGGACGTAGGATTCAATGTCGGTCTATCGCGCTGATTTTTTTTTTCAAGACAGATAATTGAACACCTATCAAATTTTTCTAATGGTAAAAATCCCCTAGGCGTATAGTTTTTGAGAAAAAAAATTGTTGAGTTTTTTTGTATGGAGAAAAATCTTTATTTTTTTTTCTCGCGTTGCTTTAAATTGCGGATGCTTAGATTCATATATTAAGTAAGTCCGGATGATATAGTATCCAGAAAAAAAATAAAATAGCTGCATCGACTTGCAGCCCCGCGCAGGAATGATCGATAAAAATTTCAATTTTCCTATGCTCTTTTCTCTTGTATTACCTGCGTTTTGTTGCTCAATACTTGCTTATTCGTACTCCCTACATGACATTAATTAATATTGAGAACATTTCATCCCACTAAATACGGTAAGTAATTTTTTTATGTCTCAAAAATTTTCAAAAACAGTCAATTATAAAATAAGTCACAGTACAACGTAACCCGTGCCTAGAAAGCAATTAGGTAACGACAACAACCAATCTGGAATGCGGTGTTAGTCCCAGTTAGTTCCGAGTATATTAACAACCTCGTTAGTGCTCAATCGTTAACGAGGTCCAAGTACATAAACAACCTCGTTAGCTTTAACGAGGTTGTTTATATACTCGGTCGCATTTAATCCTGCATGCCCTTACTACCTGAGTTCTCTTAATTGATATAAATAAGCCGCACATTAAACTGAGCTCCATTATATTTCCGATATACGTAAATCGTATAATATACAATGGCTGGCTTGAGTACTAATTTGGATATGTTCCTGATTATGAGGAAATTTGGTGATTTGAAGAATTTCAACCATTTGTTTGAAGTTATCATCTCAAAAATCCCATATGAACTGTCTGAAGAAGATCGCAGTACACTCAAAGATTTTTCTCGTAGAGTTATACTCAATATAACGAAGAAATGGTCTGAGTCAAGCCGATCTCTGAAGACGTTTCTGACTCGGGAAAACAATAAAAGGTGGTTGGAATCTGACATCCAGTGGCCTACTTGTGATTCGGTGGACTTGAATGTTTTATTTGGAGCTTGTGCGGATGTAGATGAAGAAACTCCGACCAACTTTTCTTCTTCTATAGTTGAATCAGTTCCATCAACGTCCACTACTGAAGCAAGTATATCCACTGAATAGATATCTAGAGTTCCATTCCAAGATTTGAGCAATAAACAAAAAAAAAACGACAATCCGACTCCGACTCATAGTAGACTATGAGTGAAAAAAATGAAGAGGAACTTTTTTATTGCTTTACTGAAGAGTTAAAAGCTAACGGCAAAGCAGCTTTTGCGAAAATTTTAGAGCATTTGGAAAAATACCCTGATACTATACCAAGTGTATCAGAATTTTTGTTTATTAAAAAGAAGCAAGACATTCCTGAAGTCAAATCCTTGGCTGTTTTAACATCTCTTAATCTTAAGTGGCAGTATTTGACTTTGACTCACCAGGATCTATTTCCCGAGGCAGCTAAGTTAATTATACTTGATGAGACAGACTTGATTAATGTGAGTTTAGAAGAAGAAGAATCTTTGCTGATAGAATCCGAAAATATTTCGGATCCATTAGCATAAAACAGCTGTTTTCATGGCTACGGAAAAAGCCCTTTTAGGGGCTACCAACTACTTTAGTAGTTTCAATGGGTGGTAGTAGTCGACACTAAATAATCTTTTAAAAATCTTACTGTGTATGCCTAAAATACCAAGTAATTTATTTAAGTTTGCCATCCCTAATCGCATTTATTTAAAATCAAAACATAAACAACCTCGTTAGCGCTTGGACTTAACTGGGACTAACACCGCATTCCAGATTTGTTGTCGTTACCTAATTGCTTTCTAGGCACGGGTTACGTTGTACTGTGACTTATTTTATAATTGACTGTTTTTGAAAATTTTTAAGATATAAAAAAATTACTTACCGTATTTAGTGGGCTGAAATGTTCTCAATATTAATTAATGTCGTGTAGGGAGTACGAATAAGCAAGTATTGAGCAACAAAACGCAGGTAATACAAGAGAAAAGAGCATAGGAAAATTGAAATTTTTATCGATCATTCCTGCGCGGGGCTGCAAGTCGATGCAGCTATTTTATTTTTTTCTGGATACTATATCATCCGGACTTACTTAATATATGAATCTAAGCATCCGCAATTTAAAGCAACGCGAGAAAAAAATAATAAAGATTTTTCTCCATACAAAAAAAAACTCAACAATTTTTTTTCTCAAAAACTATACGCCTAGGGGATTTTTACCATTTGAAAAAGTTGATAGGTGTTCAATTATCTGTCTTGAAAAAAAAAATCAGCGCGATAGACCGACATTGAATCCTACGTCCATGAAACTTGAATTTGGAACCACTGTGCGCCGTGCGCTGTGCACCGTCACGCTCGAGCGCGTCCGTGTTTATAAACAAAAGCAAAAGAATATCCCGCAAAGAAAACTAGACGCGACCACTCGCACGAACGCCGCGACGAGACTGAGAGATGTGCTTAACAGTTTCCAAAGCTGCCTCCTATCTATTCATTTTGTCTTCAAATATAACTTATCTAGTGAAATTATTTGCTCTACATACGAAAAATACAACATTTTATTTTGTTTAATATCTTGCGCAAACCATCCTCATAACGTGAGGCAAAAATTTGAATAAAAGAAAACTTAAAAGTTGAAATAATTTTTAAGCAACCAAATGGATAAAATATTTTCCACCCTCGAATAAAGGAACCCATTAAAGTTTAAGGAAAAACATTTTCTTTGCAAAACAATTGCAAAACATATTATTTGTATTTTGTATTGCATAAGGCGACTCGTGAAAGTAAACTCAAACAAATCACGTGTTTTAGCTTAAGTACATCGCGTGATTTATTTACTGTATTTAAAAATATCGGTAAATGACGTAATAAACCGTATTTCCGCAATTCATCAATATAACATACTAATTAATTAACTATTTAATGAAACAAATTGATCTCATTTTAAAAATTTCATGGAAGATGAATTTTAATTTAGCCAAAAAAATTTAGTATTTTTTTACGTTTTTTATGCAGATATCTCTCAAGCTTAAACACTAAAAATGTTTTTTTAGTCGGTAATATCACCAAATATAACTAGCAAATAGCTTGTGTATTTAAATTATTATAATATCTAATTAGTTTTGCCACATATCGAAAAATAAAAATATTATAAATAGAGATAATATTATAAAGAAAAAATCAAATGCTCGGCTAACCATTTATGAGATTGAAAAATATGCTATCACTTTGTCAAATATATATCTAATATCTTTAATTTTTTTTTTCATAAGATTCTACTAAAGTCATACAAATTCAAAATGATATAGTAATTATAAAATCTTACCGGCAGTTGTTGAAAGTCTCCTAAGGGTGGTCCGGAGTCTATAAGTTTTTCGCTATTTGAAATTAAAGTTGGTGGCAGTACATTTTCATGAAGATTTGATGCTATTACTTTGTTCAGGAGCATGCCTAAAATATAATACTTATTGTTATAACACAAAAATGTAAAAAAAATATTTTAACAAAATTTGTTCAATCTCTATTGTTATTAGGGTATGCAATCCCGATCCCGCGGGATCCCGATCTCGCGAGATCTCGTGTAATTTTTCGGGATCAATCCCGACGCATCATATGACGAGATCCCGTTCGAGATTGACGGGATTGGGCGGCAGTGGTCAGCGACGCAACTCGGGGCGCAAGCGGCGAGGTGAGTCGGAGAGGGCATTCTCAGCAGCGGGGTACATTGCAACGGACATTAGATGCCGTTTAGCAGATGAAACTATTAATACCCTTTGTTTTTTAAGGAGTCATTTTCAAAATCACTATTTTTCCTAATTCCCTTGAAATAATCTTATTGTTTTGATTACCTAATTTACCTACGTTAATTTCCTTACAACCTGATTATTATTTAGTTGGTAAGATTAAAGAATAAAGGTTTTTATTTTCTTTCGAGTAATATGTTATTTTAGTTAACCTCACTATCACAAACAAGCAGTTATTAGCTTTTTCAGTCATCTGAATTCAACATTTTTTTTTAAATTAGACGGGATCCCGAAAATTCCGGGATCCCGAATTTGCAATTTCGAGTCGGGATTGCATTCCCTAATTGTTATATGAATGATGAAAATCTACAGAAAAAAAATTAGATTCAAATATTTAAAATATAAAACACATACCTTTTTCTGGCTGAGTCTTCTTATAAAATAGAGTTGAGTATGCAAAATTATTTTTAATTTTCATTACACTGGGTGGCTCTCTGCCTCTTAATAATATTGCATCAAGTTCTGTATAGTATGGAAGCAATCTGTGATTGAATTCTAGCCGTAAGATTCTACAAGAAAAAACATTTACATTTTATTGTTTAATAAAAAAAAAATTAAATGCTAATGCCTTTTTCACATATTTTAATAAATGCACCATTAATTCATTCATATTAAGTAAAAAATATGAACATTCTTTATAATTATATTGTAGGTTATAATCAATTTAACAACCTTATATAATAAATTTATTTATGACCTACCTAGTAGGATAATTAATCTGCCGTATTGGTGGACTAAATATCCTTGGAGTGTCACCTGCATACTCTGGCTCCCCTTCCCATAGTAATATCCATGATGTGGGTCCATAAGCCCAAATTCTTACTAAAGCACCTGGATTGTACGTCTCAAAAACAGCTACTTCAAGGGGATACACTGATCTTTCAAATGACACTTCTGTTGAAAATAGAATACAGAGTATAAACAAAGTTATATTTTTTTTTATTCTTTATTTTTTTTTATAAAATTCTACAAACCTACGTAATCCTGGCTGGGAATACTATTCGTATTTTGCGGCATATAATCCTCTTGTACTGAGGGTGCCTCTTCCCACCATGTTCCATAAGTTCTCTGTACAATTGAAAATATTATTTTGTTTATATTTAAAACTGAATGTGTCATTATATTACAATCTTATTACATAAACAAATTTTCTTTGTTTTCACCGATATGTGTATATTAAAAAATGCGCACGTAGTTATTTGTTGTTATTTATAAATATTTATATTACCATTACAAATGCTTGGGGATAGTCCCCATAATCGGGAAAGTTGGAAGGTGGTCCGCGAAGATTGAATGCAGTATAGGAAACACTGATTTCGCTCCCGTACTGTGAACTAAAATCTTCAACATTTTGCACAAACTGCTCTATTATTTGAGAATCATTTTCATCATCCACATAATTATCGTCTTTGAACCACAATAATGACGATATAATATCCGAAGCACTTTGCATTACTCCCTTTTAAAATATTATAAGTGAATGGAAAGATACAACCGCTAACATCGAGTTTTCAAGCGTATGAATCCAAGCAAAACATTAAACATAGGTAAACGAAAGCTGAAAAGTGAAAACAGAAAATTGTATCTGTCATCTGTCAGTTTAGGACAAGTAAATAAATAGTTGTCAAAAATTACACATTTTTCATACTGGCAAAAACAAAAAAAGCACCAGAAGAAAAGCTGTTTAACACAGTTCATTAAACAAACGAATCTTCAATGGCGGCGCTTATCATTCCCTCTCGCTTACACACGGCCGTACGGCATGCAAAAAAAATATGGAAAAATACAATCACTAAAATGTATTTGATTTTCCCTATAATAGTTTGCGAAAGTAAATAATGTTTTATTGGAATTTGACAAAATATGTTCTTTGGGAAAAGTTGTTCAGTTTTATGGGCTCATTACAAATATTATGGGGATTTTGTTACATTCTGTATACGTAAATATGATAATTCATATAAATCGTAGACAGAGAAACCAATAGACAAATTGATATCTTATGTCGCATTCACACAAGAAAAAGAGCAACTTATGCCGGTGTTGTGTAAAGAAATGAGAGAGAACGATAAAATTTTTTGTTTCACGCAGCGTGCCACTTTTTTCAAGAATAGCAACCTACTTTGATAAACAAAGTTTGACAGCTAGCTATCGTCTTCCATAAAAATATAGTTTTTACATGTTCTTGGTTACGTAATTCATGGTAAGTTTGGTTTTGAATGATTTAGACTTACTGTTAATACCTTATAAAATAATACCATGGTGCGGTGTAGCGTTAAAGGGTGTTAAAGTGATAGTGGAACGAAAATGCCTGGATTGTCTTTTCACTCGTAAGTATACAACTCTTTATCAGTTTATAGGCCTTCATGATATTTCAGCGTGTTAATATATTGTGTATCACGTGCTGTTGACTTGAATACATTGTTTAAAAACCACAAAAATAACAATTATAAATTTTAACCTAAAAAATTTTGTGTTGCCAACTTTTCTACAAATTGTTACCCACTGTTATGGGAAATAATAATATATATTCTGCAGTGTGTATTTAATTAAATATCTGAAATATTCAATGGCTTGTTCCAGTTTTCCTGAACCGGATAACTTACGACAAATTTGGATTGTAGCTACAGGATGAACAGATTGGAAACCAAAACCGAAGGTTAGAAAGTATTACGGCAATCACCACCACCGCGACGCTGCCCCGCCGAAGACAGTGGACACTCTTGGTTCCAACATTGAACCGGAGGGACGTAGTTAATTAAGTTAGAGATAATTTAAATGTAATTTTTTTATTACAATAAATTATTATTAAGTAAATTTCGTTTTTTTTTTGCGCCTTCGCGGGTCGGTCAATATAATTAACGTGTGTATCTGTTAATACTTACGAAAATAAACATTCTTTTATTTTTTTTATTTTATTTTATAAAAAATAATAAACAATCGAGTTTTCATCTACATTATCATTACATACACATTTTCATATGGGATTATGATAATGATATAATATATTCATATTATATAATATATAGGTATGTGTATATACATAATATGTATTACCCATCTAAAAGTAATATGTTTATAATATACTAGCTGCGCTCCGCGGTTTCACCCGCGTGGCTCCACTCCTGTTGGTCTAAGTGTTATGGTACAATATAGCCTACTATAGCCTTCCTCGATCAATGGGCTATCTAACACTGAAATAATTTTTCAAATCGCAATCAAAGTAGTTCCTGCGAATATCCCTTCCCTCCTCACCTTCACCCCGTCCCGCACTACGCCTCCTCATTGTATTAAACAGTATACCTACTATTTTCTGTAAATTGACACTTAAAAATTCGTTATATCTTTTGAATGGAATATCGCGGACTTTCTTGTAGATATTGGTCCATTCTATAATACCGTAGAACATTTATTTGTTCTATTTTCAATAGATTCCGCAGCGCACGCGATGACAGAATTTTTATTAAGGATACATTATTGCATTTTTGGTAAGGATCTCTAATTTTTTTGAAAATGCAATATAGCCTATGTTGCTTAGTGAAGATGCAGCTTTCTAATGGTGAAAGAATTTTTGAAATCGGTCCAGTAGTTTATGCGTGAAAACCATACATACATACATACATAATTACAAACATTTCCTCTTTATAATATTAGTATAAACATGTAAGTATGTAATGTGGATATCTCATTATTATCCACTTATGTTATGTGAATAATGATATTGAGAGATTTGTATCTTACAAATTGCGGGGTAAATTTTCCCTCACACGGTAACCCTAAATATTGTGACGTATTCTTTTTTATCTCTTTCTGCGACACGCATTGCCGGTGTCTATTGTATTCTCTGTCTACGATATAAATACACAAATACCATAACAAAAAAGTTTGTCAACAACCAATTTGAAATAATTAATAAAATAATTATCCATTTACGTTATTTTTATTTTCTTTTTTGCTGACCCTACCATACGTCAGTGTCAGCTTTGGCCGCCATTGAAGATTCGTTTCTTTAATGAAACGCAATATACTTGCCTGCACCACAGCCTGCACAGACGAGGGATTTTTGTCCGCGGACTTTTTTGTCCGTTAAAATAGATCACTGACAATTGTATTGAGTAACGCAAACAAGGGATTAAAAGTACCGCGTACAAAAAGTCACCCAACCGCGGACAATGGACATGCAGGGAGCGATCGATATTCATAATCTTTTAAATATTTCTTGACACGAAGTCCAATCATTGCAACACAAGGAAGTTCGCGATTTAGGTATACCAATTCACTCAGAAGTAATTGAGTTAAATAATAACTTCTGAGTAAATATTTTCATTCCTGCTAAATTTATAATCTGTCGAATAAATGTGATGCTTTCCTTAAGCGGGTGATCCACTGGCGAGCAAATCCGCTGGTACGCTAACGAACTCGCGAGCCAAAGGTCTAAACCGCCAATGGAGCACTTAAAAGTCTGCGGACTTAAAGAACGGCGAATTTGCTCGCTGGCTCGTTGTGCATGCTTGAAATTCTAAGTCCGCGGTCCAGAAAACCGCCAGTGGATCAGGCGAGCCGGCGAGCCTACAGTCTTTTTGCGACTTTCGTGTAGACCGCACGCGCTGCGTCTAGCTACAAAAATGGATTTACGCTCGTTTCGTCGCGAGTTTGTGTCGGAATTTATAAAATGTTTTTAGGAACATGATTGTCTATGGAAGTACATCAGCAGAGACTATAAAAATAAATTGCTAAAAACTTCCGCGTACAATAAACTTTTAGAGATCTACCAAAAAAATGATCCCAACGGTACAATATCTGATATTAAAAACACCATTCAATATCTGCGTCTTTTCTTCTTTTTTTGTTCTTTCTCCTGATTTAAAAGTACCCCCAAGTAACACGCCATGACTTCGCCAACGATGAGAGTAAACTGTTTGGTACGCTAATGGATCACCAACGCGAGTCGACGAGCCAACGAGTCAACGATCTAAACCGTCGGCTCGTCGGCTCGCCAGTGGATCACCCGCTTCAAGTACTGCCAACTGTTTACATTTACTTTGTGCATAATTTTTTCGTAGTTATTATTCAAAAAACGTGTCAAAAACATACCAAAAAAAACATAAAATAGGTACTTACACAAATTAAACTTATTACAAACCTTATTCTTATGATTAGAAACCGGGTGCGCTTATACGGCAACTTAGGGTATGTTACGAGCACTGCACAGTGCTATCACTGTAGAAAAATTCGTTCCGTTATGGACTGCCAGTATACTGCCGCAGTACCATATGGAAATATATGACGTCATAAATCGCCGCCATATTCTACTGTGAGCACAGATCTAGTTGAGCACTGGCATTTTCGAGGTAAGGTACTCGCAGTACTTTGATCACGTGATCAGTCAAAACCTCCTGCTGCATACTCCATTACCTGTATTTTTTTTTTCGTTTATAGTAATCAATAATTATTAACCCGGCGTCATTGTTGCCGGGTATCTAATACCCGACGCATTTTAAAACTGTCATAATTTTAAAACAAAATGCGCACGTCTTTTGTCCGTTACAGTAGCTGCGGTCGTTGACCTCTGTTCGCGTATTCTCTTCTCTATTTAGTGTTGCTGCGGCTACCTCGTAGTGTAGACATGTGTAAAGAGCGTGCGGGTAAGTTATACCCGGCCACAATGGCCACGTAACGTTTATAAAGGCAGCGTATTTGTTGTTTTTTATTGTTTATTGATAAATTGCATATCGTTTTTCAAAGTTTTATGAACCATGTCTTACGAAAGCGAACAACGTCGATTGCTAGCCTTGTTTGAACAAGCTGACGCCAGTGAAAATGAACAGTGCAGTTCAGACGACGAGGGTGAAATCGACCATATTTCAGAGCGAAGTCAAGGCAGTGATACGGAACAGGAATGCAGCGATGATGAGCAAGAAGTAATTGTTTCAACGAGTAACCAGCAGTTTTATATTGGTAAAGACAATTCCACCAAATGGTCTTCGCAACCACCTCGGACCAACGTCCGCACAGGGTCAGAAAACGCTGCGTTGATCTCGATAGCGAACAAGTATATTATTAGTAAATAAGCTTTGTTTTATATAGTTCATGATTTCATGTTTATGTTCTAAAGAAAATTTTATGTTTTGTCTCTAAATGTCTATTATGTTATGTTTTCGAATAAACGTTTTATGTTATGTTCTAAAAAATTATCGCAGAATAAAAAGATTTAATTTGATGAGTAATATGTTCATTTTATGATAAATAAATGTTTGATTTTTATTAATTATGTATTTAACAACCTATTTCCCTATTATAGAAAACTAATAATGACATAAGCTTGATTCAGTGCACAGTAATGTATATGGGTAAAATTTACCCGGCCACAACGGCCAAGTTCTGTTTAGTAGCCACAATGACGCCGGGTTAAAAAAAAAAACTCCATTAACTTACACACAAAGTTAATATAAGTTAAGAAATGAAAAACATATTCTTTTTTGTGAAAAAGTACTTACTTTTATTATATTATTATAAATTCAATTTACAATTAATATTAATTAAAATATTTTTAATTTGACAGTACTCCAAAACAGTTTTTTTAAGTACTAGAAAACTTTATTGTACACTCATTTGAATGCTGCGTCAAAAAATGCGGCTGACAGTATACGGGATTGCGTTCCGTTTTAAATCGTAACCAGTCTAACTGGATATAAAGGAACGGCTTCACAGTATACTGAATTGACGTCACACTGTACAGTGGTCGCAGTGCATATCGGAACATACACTAAAATTGCTCAATTTCAGTCAATACTCGTCAACTATGACGTCATAGCAACGGCAACAAGTGTCAATGTTTCGCAATACAATAATATGGAGCGATACGGCGCAACATCATAAACTAGGCAATAAAGTCCTACACGAGAAATTCAGTATTCGGCATTCGCTCGATATGGGCGACATTGTTCTTGCAGCGGCGGCTTGTAGTTCTTTTCTATTATCAATCAAAAACAAAAAATTATAAAAAGAATAGGTGTATCTGGGTTCGATCAATTTTGGCAAAAAGGCCGCAGTTTTCAAAAAAAATTACTAGAATGTCACAATCAGACTTTGAATTACTTTTGAATTAAGTTAGCCTATTAATTATGAAACAGACGACCAATAATAAGAGAGAATCAATTTCTGCATCAAAAAAACTTGCTTTAACCCTTCGATATAATATTAAGGCAAATAGAGATTCATACGAAAGATAAAATGTCCTATAACTTCCATCCGACCTCTGACTTTAATCGCGGAAGCAAGACGGCAAGCCGCAAAACAAACAAGTGCAAGCAAGATAGATATAAAAATTGCCTGGAATTTCCAAGCCCAATGGATATTTGGCAATTTGAATCTGCGACATTGAGCGATTTGAAATATCTGGAGCAATTAGAAGCAATATCGCCCAAATTGTTGCCGCAATTTATTGAAAGGAGAATGGGCAAATTGGGCCTGAAACTTGGGCTAAGACCAATACACACGAAATATTGTTTTTGTGATAGATCATTACACATACCTTACGAAAAAAATAAAATAAAAAAATAAATCAACCGGGTTCTTGTACAGTCAAGGCAAAAAGTTTTATTTATTTGGCTATTATTTTGCGCACAATAACGGTGTTTTTAATTCGAGTGAAGTAAATATAAATCTAAATGTCACTGGAGTGACTGAGTTTAACCACAAAAAACGTCTAACTACGTTGAATTATAATAAACACGATATAGGTACCTGTTACAAAACATAATATTAGTGTATTTCGGTTATTAGAAGGCTTTAGATTAGTACGTATTTGTAAGTAAAAGTGAATTGGAGTAACATAAAGATATTGTCATTGTCTTATAACAGTTATTTATTGCAAAAAATATATATATACACAAAGAAATAAAACTTGATGTGACTGTACAAAAACCCGGTTGATTATTTTTCCCGTTATGTATGTGTTATGATCTATTTAAAAACAATATCTCATGTGTATTGGTCCAACTCAAGGGTTCAGGCCCATCTTCCATAGTAAAATGCCCATTCTCCTTTTTCCATATTATTGCTCCACTAATTACTCCAGATCGCAGATCGGTCGAATCCACAGAACAGTAAGAACAAACCAACGACGACGTGCCGCCGCCTGCCGTCGACATGTGGCGACGGCTGAAGTAGCCTCTGCCGTTAACAACTTGCCGTTCGTGCGTTAGAACTCTTAGGTGTAGACATCTTTTTTGTCACTGATTCTTTATTCTAGTTGCAATGAATGATCGAATTCATAGAATTTTAACTAAAATAAAATATATTTTGATCTTAGAGTATATATTACAGTAGTATAGAGCGAGTGTATTGCACAAATTGCTTTGTGCACATCGTAGGCAGATGCACAGATTAAGTATTAGTTACTACGGCAGATGAGCTATAGATACTATATAGATGTGTGTGTGACAAATAGGGATGGGTAGGTATCAATTGCGTGTTGAGCTATCGATAAGTTATGTAAATAAATATGTATCATAAGTAAATTTTATGTTCAATAAGTTATTAAAGGAAAAATATATGAATAAATTATAAATATGTTATTTCAAATTTGTTTACCAACTGAATAAAGTTTGTTTATTCCATTTGAATATTTCTTGTATTCATTATAAGTACTTTAAAAAAATATGTTTAATTGGAATATCAGAAAAACGTGAGTACTTTTTAAATAATAAAGTTAATAAAATAAAAGATCGGGTTTAGTGCTATTTCTTTAATAATAAATCAAACATTAAAAATAATGTTTTAAAAATGTTAAATAACAATAAGAAATAATTAATAATTTAAAATGATAATATAATAAATATTAATAATTTTTTTATTTAATTTTATCCATTCTACTATCAAAATCTTCAAAATCAATTTAGCGGTTCAGAAAATATATCGTAACATTACATACTTTACATTTACACTATAATACATTCGCATTCATAATATTAGAAAGTGTATCATACAAAACACACCACAAATTTATTTATAATACATTTTTAAAAGAGTTTTAATTTTTAAGTTAAATAAATAATTTGTTAAAATATAGTTCTTCTAGTAAACTTTATATCGAGTACAGCGTTGGTCAGGTCACATCACTACGATCACGTGGCGGCAGTGAGGCGCGCGAGCGAGCCTGCGCGTGTCCGCCTTCCACCTCCCCTTCACCCCCGCGATGCTAGATTTATTTTCATAAAAATAAGTATAACAATCGACTTACCGATGAAATGTGATACTGGATTTAAATTTTGTGTATTTTCTAGTATCGTTTTTGCAAGATATAACTGCACATTTCACCATGTTTATTCCTAGATATGAATAAAAATCAAGAGCAACGCACTTCGTCAGCACTCAACCACGACTACGAGCGCGCGCGGCGGGAACGTCGTGTTGTTCCCACCTGTGCCTACTGTTCCCACTTGGTTGTTCGCGCTCTATAGATACTATCTATACTCTAAGATTTTGATCTACATTCTACACAAACTTAAAAATGTTTTTTTTTCATAATTTTAGTCAAATGTCAGTGTCAACTGTCATCTGTAAAAAACTGGCAACATATTTTATTATTTGTCGCGTCGGTTGTATTGTATCAAATAGGGCCAAAATATAAATGTATTTTTTTACCATTTCTTTGTAATGGAAATATTATAAATATAACAAATAAACAATAATAGGAAGACACTATGGCTGCGGGTCCTATCGCCGAAAGAAATCAAGGTAGGTAATACATGGATTTTAAAAAGTGTTTAGGTTATGAGCCTACAAACATTTAACATTATATATATCGAACAATAATACCTTTTCAAGATAGTTACAGGAAATTTTACAAACATTATGTACTAAGTTAACAAGTGGTTGAATAAAAGACTCCATAAGAATTCATGAATTACATTTACCACTACTTTCCCTCCCAATACCCAATTGATGCTTTAGTTGGTGATTTTTGACTTAACATTAATAAGTAAAACATGATATACTAGATTATACTAATTACTAACTAAAATCAAATTCAGCGCTGAATATTGAGTAAGGAACATTCTAGGGAAGCGCTCTCCATCTTAGGCCACATCTCAGCTTACCATCAGGCGAGATTGTGGCCAAGCGCTCCCCTATTGTACAATAATAATAAAAAAAAAATATTGAGTAACATAATATTTAATGTTTACAAAGTGATTTCACGTTATGAAGTATGCTTATCTGCAATTAACCAAATTTTGAATTGTAAAAGACAGTATTACCACTACAACTGCCCCTATACATTCAAATTAAATAATAAAATTACACAATTATATTTTCTCTATGCTTTCAGATGCTACAATATATGTGGGAGGTCTTGACGACAGAGTTACAGAGAGCTTGCTATGGGAATTATTTGTTCAAGCTGGACCCGTGGGTATGTAAATTTCTTAAATTTACATTTTTAAAGAGGAATTACCTAGTTCAAGGCAGCTACTGATTTTATAATTCATAAGCAATTGTGAACGGCCTATAGATTAATTAATCACATGATAGTATTTAAACTTTTTTTTCTTTAACTATTATTTTCTTTAGTAAAGTTATTATATTTATAGTGTAATGTATAACTTTTCTTTTACAGTGAATGTTCACATGCCTAAAGATCGGGTGACGCAAACTCATCAGGGTTATGGATTTGTTGAGTTTATGGGAGAAGAAGATGCAGACTATGCCATAAAAGTATGTACATACAATATCATCTAAAACAAGAATTAAATTATTATTTGTTACAGTAATATAAATAGTTACATCTTACTTTATGGATTTTATCTTAATTAACAAAATCAGTAAGAATTTTTTTTATCTGCCTGCTTTACCTGCTTTCTCTAAATCTTAATAAATTATACACTTAAACGCGATAGAAGCTATGAACAATCAGTATCTATGTAACAGGCCGATTTCTGTATCATATGCGTTTAAGAAGGATGTTAAGGGTGAAAGGCACGGTTATGCGGCTGAGAGGTTTGTGTTTATATATTTATTTATATAGAAATATAGTAAACCTTCCTCTTGAATTACTCTATCTATAAAAAAAAACTGCATCTAAATCCATTGCGTAGTTTTAAAGATTTAAGCATACATAGGGACGGAGAAAGCGACTTTGTTTTATACTATGTATTGATATTCCTTATTCTATTTATAACTAGTAACAAAATACGAAAACAGGAAGCAGAGAAAGTATTCACATATGTTATAAAAGAAACAATTTATCTTACAGGTAATGAATATGATAAAGTTATATGGTAAGCCAGTAAGGGTGAATAAGGCATCGGCACATCAAAAGAATCTTGATGTGGGAGCCAATGTGTTCATTGGGAACTTGGATCCTGAAGTTGACGAGAAACTATTGTATGATACATTCTCTGCGTTTGGAGTTATATTACAAACACCAAAGGTAACAGTTTTAACTTAATGGCTGTGAAAATTTAACGTGGAATGATTCTTACAATTAAAATGACAAAGCAAATGACATAATAATAAAATGTTATTGTATAGAACATAATCATCTTGCTGTTATTTAAGTTTAATTTCTGATGCTAACGGCTGGTTTCTAATTTGAGTATTGGATGTTAAAAATGTTTCAAACCATTCTTAAATGCTGTTCAAATACTTTCTTGAATGTCACATAAGCTTTCTCAAACCTTAATTGAATCAATGCTCAATGCGGAAACAGACCTTTTATAATTATTGAGAACAACTCCTTACAAAGGCCATTAATATGATAAATATATTTTGTTGAAATAAAAATTTCACCAACAGTCATAATTTCTTGTGTTGCTAATGTTCATGATGTTTATTGCATGCCCTTTGAAGGAAATAATATGGTTAAATATTATTTAAAATCTTTTAGGCCGTACAAATACTGTTTAAGTCATCTGCATATCGCTCATTTGCTTCTATAACGTGACAAAGTCAAAATCTCAATTGTTGGGAAAACGCATTTGAAAGTTTAAAATTCCTGTAACTTTTTAATTATTATGCTTAGACTATTCAGCTCAATACAACATATTAAAACGTTCTCGTTTTTTTGAATCAAATTGTATTCAGAACAATAAGTCGGTTATTAAATTTATTATGATTATTTATTTCAGAAAGGGCCATTCTTGTTGCGTTTTTCTTGTAAAAAGTGTGCAGTATTGCATTACAAACAGATATGTACCATTTTTCTTGAAAAAAAAATTGAATAAAAATCTAAAACTTTACAAGTTATGTCGTATTGTTACGTTTTATTGATAATCAGTAATCTAAATGTATTGGAAATTTTAATTAAAACGTGTTACTGTAGTAGAAATCTTTTTATTTTTGTATTTTGTTTTACAAAATGAAATATATTTTTGGGAAATTATTGTGTAACTTTCTCTGAAATACAAGTAATATACATATTAAAAAAAAAATACAATTATAACCAGACATTAATATTTTTTGTTTTACTTGTACTCACAACCGTTGGAAAATTATAATATTACGACCCGCCCCGAATTTGCACGGGTGCAATCCTGATACTATCGATTTTTCTGAAGACTTTTTCATGTGTTAAATACTTAGTAGGTAAATTATTTTGATAAATCTCGTAGGGTTCAGAATGCGTTTGCAATGCAGGCGGAAAATAATATCATTATTTACGACATCACATTAGAAACGTCAAAAATAACGGTATTTATTCACCTATTTATGGATGCTATTATACAATATACATATTATAAACCTTCCTCTTGAATCACTTTATCTGTTAACAAAAACTGCATCAAAATTGCAAAACGGCAAGCATTCGGCCGGGGAAAACGACTTTGTTTTATATTTTGCTTATCTCAGTAATGTTAGGAAACTAATCTTTATTGCGGGTCCCGGTCATACATAAATCAAATAAACATATTAGCAAAACAAATCACAGGTTCTTGTCTCGAGACAGCTTCTTGATCTCTCCTAAATTCCAGTAATCTTTCAGTATTTCACGGTGTTGTTCTTCGGAAAAAAAATTGACACTTGAAAATGCAGGTTTCCTTGCAGGATTCTCTTTTAGTTGACGGGGCGGCACAGTTTTTTTGTGATGCTTTCGATTCGTAGGACTGTCTTGCATTTTTTAACTGATTTGTAATATTTTTTTTTTCATTTTTCTTTATTCAGTGGTATTTTTTACTCATTTATGCTATAAAATAAATTGATTGTTTAATTCATTTGTATTTCGAGAATCGGTATGATCTTTTCGTTTTTCTAACTTAAGTGAATGTAAAATAAAATAATGAATATTTTCTCGTACAAGATTTACAAGCTTCCTAGACCGTGATTCCATCTGAAAAATAAATTAAGTAATCAGACAACATTTTTATCATTTATAATGCAACATTGAAGCGTATTCGTTGTAAAAATGTATTATTTTTTATCAAGAATGTGTTAACTTGAGATAACCAACATAAATACCAAACATTTTGTACTTTTATTATCAACTGTAACGGAACATCTTAAATTAACCAACAAAAAACATTGTTTATTTCAGCAACAACGGGACAATCCTATGTAAACCGTAGCATGCGAATACTATTTTTACTACAATAATGACCCACATACAAATGTCCCGTTATAGCTGCAAATATAAATCAGTAAAAAAACAAAAAGCTGTACTTACCTTTCAGCAAAACCGTGATACAATAAGCTGTTACGTTTTTACCGCAGTCGGGCAGCAGTTTCCTTCTCAAGGGAGCAGCGACAACTGACTTAAACCGTTCTTGCATTAAATTCAAGAGCGAAAAGAGATTTCGCTAAACCGATAGTCGCCGACCTTTTCCCTCATAACTCGGTCATTTTTGGAGCTAGAAATATCGCGTTTTAGCAGCAAGTAGAGCGCGATGCGCCGGATTCTACTGTATCATTATTCCATAACGATACATATTATGCTCGTTAACACGTTCTTGTCGCAAATGAGCGATATAGTCTTAAAAAAAAGAAATTGAAATCATCTAAAATATTTAACATTTCAGGTTATGAGAGACCCAGAGACTGGTAACTCCAAAGCATTTGCTTTTATAAACTTCGCGTCATTCGAAGCGTCTGACGCGGCGATAGAAGCTATGAACAACCAGTATCTATGCAACAGGCCGATTTCTGTATCATATGCGTTTAAGAAGGATGTAAAGGGTGAAAGGCACGGTTCTGCGGCTGAGAGGTTTGTGTTTTGGTTATTTATTTATTCTTACAGACATATTATACATATCCACATAATATATTAGACCTATTAGTATTCATAATATTTTATAGGAGGATGTGTTGTTAGTATAATTGTCGAATATTGCTTTTATTTTCAATCATTCATAATAATTTATGTTTAATTTCTGAGAAACGGATAGATATTGCCCCGGCAATATTAAATTAGTTGATTATTTGCGTTGATTACCACTGAATTGTTAATTTTACAAAATCAAATATTGAACATGAAAGAAAGAAAAGATTATAATACATTTTAATAGCACAAAAAGTTTTACCAAGTGTAGAACACAGATAATTTTAATTTTACTTAAGTAAATACTTTGAAACCATAATGTTTTCTTCCAGATTACTCGCAGCGCAAAACCCGCTATCCCACGCGGACAGACCGCATCAGCTCTTCGCGGATGCGCCACCTACCATCCTTGGACCAATGATGATGGCTCCACCACCCCCTCCAACACCAACACCCATGCCACCACCAGGCCCACCTATGTCTGCGAGACCACCACCCCCCCTACCAATGTCAGCACCACCACCTCCCCCCACATCCATGCCACCTCCAGGACCACCTCCACCCCCCGGCCCGCCGCCTCCCCCTCCCCCGTTCCACCACTTCCCTCCCCCTCCCTTCGGACCCCCCGGGTTCGGGCCACCTCCCCCACCAGGTGCAAGACCTCCTCCCCCATGGAGACCACCTCCGCCACAGTTCAGACCGCAGTTCCCGCCGCGTGGACCGCCGCCGTTTGGACATCCACCGTTCCCGCATCACCCCCCGGAACCAAATTATAATTATTAAGAGCTATTAAATATATTTTTAGTAATAATGTGTGTTTTATTGCAATAGTAAATACCTACTTACTTTGTCAGTATTGTTACTTAGTAGCGTAGCGAATGAATGAATATGAATTATGATTATAATTGTGAATAATATTTTTAATTTGTTGTATTTCAAAACGAATGCAATAATTGCAGTTGCAAATTTTAACATGACATCAACATTAACTATTAAACCGATATTATTATTATCAAATATGTGTTGAAGACGATTACGTACTCGAGTAGATACACTGCAAATTTAATGAAATAAAAATAAAGTTTCCTAGTAGACAGATAAAATTGTGTAGGTATCATTTCTTTAATTTGAATATTTCATTATTGGAGCATACTTTTTCCAATATGTTTGGAGGATCAGCTCGAATTTTTTTCAAATCGGACCCGAAGTTCCCGATGTTAGCGCATGCAATCAAACAAATAAACAAACACTTCTATTATAATAGGTATATTTTAGTATAGATTGTAGATTTGATCACTATAAGCGATGACAACTATAACTGAAGCTGATGCGTGTATTTACTAGAGAAATTATTCTTATGGATGAAAAACTGTGGCATCATAATATTATCTTACAGATAATGCATGGCAATTATTTTCGAAACGATACCTACGTTGATTATAAACAGAACCTCTAGAGAACAAAAGTTAGGTAATTTATTCATGAATACTATATGGACAAAAAGTACTAGACTACAGGCCCATATTGAAAAAAATATGGGTCATTTGAACCACCACCAGGTGACCTATCTAGAACGATATAAGAGCATAAAATAATAAGATTCAGCACTATACCGTCACTTGTAAGCTGTCCAACTGAGCGCAGAAGAGAATTCGAAAGTACAGGTAGTCAGGTAGACTCAGTAAATTTTGGTCACATATTTTTGTACGGCATTCTTTACCACCGATAGATCCATTAAAAATAATAAGAAAACGCACAGTGCCGTACAAAAATGGTGGTCCACAAAGTCTGAATTTTTATTTATTTTCCGACAATTACCGGGGTAAATTTGGTCATTTGATTTTGTACGGCATCTGTGTCATACTATTTCAATACTGCTTTTAATCCATTATTCCGCAACGCCGTACAAAAATCATGGGGACAAGGGGAACCATTCGAGAGTTGCAATCCCCTCTCTTTCGGCACTCCAGGGGGTGTAAATTCTCTTCTGCATTCAGTTGGACAGCTTACAAGTGACGGCATAGTGCTGAATCTTATTATTTTATGCTCTTATATCGTTCTAGATAGGTCACCTGGTGGTTCAAATGACCCATATTTTTTTCAATATGGGCCTGTAGTCTATACCTATCAATGCGGTAGGTACTTTTTTGCGGTATGCGGTAAGTAGATTGTACCTAGGTACAACATGTAGGTAACTATCTATATACCTACATATTTTTAAAACCATCTTACCTGAGTGCTCATGTTGCGTGGGTATCTAAGTAGACACCCACGCATTTAATTATTATAAATTTGATGTAGGTCAGTAGGTATACCTACCTATTAACTATTATCTTAGTCTATTTATAATATTTTTATAATACGTTGAAGTTATTAGATTAGCTTTTCTGATGGTTGAATTAAATATACAAAAACAAGCTACAATATCTTGAGATAGTATTAAGATTATTAATCTATCTCTGGTGGAAAAGCACCCTTACATTTCGCGAGGTCATAAACGTGGCTATAACATACACATCACACACGATACACGTGAAATGCGAAAATTTGTATGTTTGTTAGTTACTCCTTCACGTAAAAACTGCTGAACTGAATTTCATTTGGCACACATAGAGGGTAATTTGGATTAATACATAGCATAGGTATCCCGAAAATCTCACGGAAACGGGAACTATCTATGCGGATTTTCCTCTACCTAACTACGCAGGCGACGTTGCGGGCGAAAAGCTAGTTAAGTGTAACTAGATACTTAAAACCAAGTAAACCTTGGCGTGTAGGTACTTTTTGGTTTCAAATGGTTTTGGTTTAAAAAAAACTCCAATGTGTTAATAAAATAAAATTACTTACTTTTCTTTTGATTGAACCAGCAGGGCGAACAGCGTATTTCCCTAAAATGTTTCAAAAATTTCACCAACTAGGTACGATAGTTATAAAGCTAAAAGCATTGCAACGTACAAGTTTATCTCCATCGAAGCACATTCGAGTGAGGTAGGTTTTAAAAAGACGGCTATCGATTTAACAACTTAAAATTTATATTGGAAATGCAATTTTATTGTCTCCTAGGATTTGCAGTGGAGCGACAAAATTGCAAACATGTTTTATTTGCGACCAGATACTGTCCGAAAGGGTTACTTGTTCGGAAAATTTAAATTGCACGAGTCATTATTTTGTTTCGATATAACGAGCGCTTTTAAAATGAGGTAAGCTTCCATTATTATCTTATCTCTTTTTTGGCGTATTTCTCCTTTATTGTATGTTTACTAGACTTGAGCTTATCTCAATATTTTCATTTACTACTTATTTTCAACTTTTAAACATTGTAGGTAGGTATCTATGATTCGGAATATATATATCTTGTTTTATTGGTCCTTGTATGATGGTCCGCAAGCAAAAGTTGTGCCAGTTACAACCATCTGATGTAAGAATCTTTAACTATCGATAAGAAGCACTTTTAAAAGTGTTAATGAGCAAGATGTTCCATCGATAGCTATCTTGATTCGTGTCGCTCTGATAAATTGTTAAAGATAGAGTTCTGAGAATGCGGACGTTCAATAAAAATTATTAAAGGTTCATTATATGAGATATGTTTTTGAAAAGACAATTGAATCCAGACTTTTTCTTCGTCTCTTTTTAATGAAACATTAAAAATCAGTACACTGCGTCTCTATATCCATTACTTGTCTGGTTCTATACGCAAAAGATCTGAAAAAAGCTTTCCTTCTCCCGCGGTAGGTAAGCAAGCACTTCAAATGCAAGCAATTTTTGTGTACGCTAATTTGACCTCTATTATCATTGCGATTGTGTTCATCTCACGATGACCACCATGGTAACACATCGTATATGAAAGCAGCTCATTGTACGCTTATCCTAAAGCAGCAAACAACAAAATAACATGATCAGGCTGAGCTTAATCCGGCATGCGTATCACGCGTCGCGATCGCACTCGATAATGGCCGGCCAGGGTAAAGGATTAAAAACATCGTTAACTCGCAAAATGAAACACAAATATTTTGTTTACGTGCTATCAAAACGGCTTACGTGGATAACGAATTTGTACAAATGCAGTTGTTTTAATGCTCCATCCTAGTTGTGGAGCTAACGGTTATTTGTGTGAGCGTTATACGTTTTATCTTGTAAATTTTATGTTTTATATATTTGTAATCTTTATATTAATTACGTAAAAATGTAAAGCTAAACTCCGTAACTAGGCTGGAATATGTAAATATCTTACTGTAAAAATAGGCAGACAAGAAGTCCAATTACCTATCTTAAAATATGCTTAAATATCTATCCATTATGTTATTCTTCCATTATTTTTATTAAACTCAAGGTAGTAGCAAATTGGTTACACGAGGAAAATTTTGATGATTTTTCCTATTCTCAGTTATTTGATTATCTCTACACAAATGGTTACGGAATAACAAATTCTGTGAATAGAAGTATTTTTAAAATAATACACGTTCATGTCAAACTAGGGGCCGTAGTTTCGACATGTCGACATCGATCTCGACCGAAATCGGTCGGTAACTAACGATTTTCAGTAACTATAGTATGGACCTAAAAAAATTAGTGTTCTTTTTCCAAGAAATTTACCTTGGTTTTAGCGAATATAATATAGTAAATTATAATTAGTAATGTTAATTTTCGCATTATTACAATTGCAATTACATATGAAAAAAGCTCATGTTATGCACAAAAAACATGGCAGTTAATTTAATTTTAATCAAATTCGATATTTTTTTTATATCAATCGTTTAATTAATGTTCTATTTATTACATATTCATGGAATCCAAAATTCCATGTATGGCAATCTCTTTATTTACTTTTTTGACATTTGACATCAATCAATCAAAATAATATTTTTATCAAAATAAATATAAATTTTGTTTTCAAGAGGATAATTTTTAATTATGTTCTTAAAATCCTATAAATCTATTGGATAACAAAATATATCCTACGAAAATATCAATCTGCGTTATGTTTTTATATATAGTTAAAGCTATTAGTTTTAGTTTAGTAATATTTTGTTATTTGTGAAGTGCAATAAAATTCTAATCAAAAGACTCTAAAAGCTCTACAAGATAATTCTGCTCAATTCGAAGCCTTTCGAGAAATCTTTAAGACATCATAGAAACGGACGGAACTAAAACTAAGGACGGAACGGATAATTTGTATCACTTGTATTTTTAGCTTGTATTATTATACAATAATATTATGTGCATCATTGTATATTTTATTACAGTTAATAAGCAAAGGATGAATATATGCAGTTGATTTAGTTAAATATAAATATTTATCTATAAATTTTATATTTTACAGATGAACAAGTTACTAGAATTATGTTGGTGAGAGATGATGGTATTGAGCTAAATTTTCAACTACGCTATTATAATAATAATAATATAATACAATAATATTTTTTTTTCGTAATTGGATCGTTTTTATTTTATTTGTATTCATCTGTAGGTATAATTTTATTATCCTAGGAGTTCAGAAAGAAATTTATCGAATATGAATGCAATAATTTAGGCTGAATAAATGCAGACAGAAGTAAACTATTTTAATATTTATTTAATATAATATAAGAGGCTTCTTAACATTTTCAATAAAATTTTGAAACCATCTTAAAAATAAAACATTATTTGTTTATTTTATTTTAATTGAAATAACATTAAATAAGAGAAAAAAATATTGCGTTAAATCATAATATAGCATCGGAAGTGTGAAATATCTTTTTTATTATAAAATTATAATAATCTATAATTTTCCCGATATTATCAACCGTATCTACAAACCCACACAAACCGTAAGGCCCTTCTCCCATTACGATACGCACAGGCGATTCAAGTATCCTGCAAGTCTCGGAGACTAGTCACCGCGGAGTATCTCACATACGTTTGTATGTAGGCTCGCACACTACGCTATCGGTATCCTAATTCCTACACGTCCGCGACTAGTATCGCACGACTCACCGTGTTGGTCGCTTTTGCGTCACGTCTCGCGCGTATCTCTTCGGTAGAAAGATAAAAATTTCTAATCATCATGTTGTAGTTCTCGTGCGGCTACAAAAACTCTACAATTTATGTTTCTTTCAATATATGGATGAATCCTATGTTATCCTACGAATTCTCTTACGTTGCCGTCTTCTATTTCTATAAAAAAGAAAAACTGCAAGAGCTTCTTCGTCACTGGAATCGCTGATTGCTCGACATAACGACCTAACTGTTGTTACAATAAATAAATGAATTATTATTATTATTATATAACGTCCGCCCACAAAAACGAGGCACAATAATGATGAATTTAGTCATTTTTCAGTCGCATAACATGCGAGCATCGGGTAGCAAGCAAATATCTTACTAGTATTCTACTCGAGTATCGTACCTATTCTAGAAGTATCGTAATGGGAGAAGGGCCTTAGTTATCGAGATCTTGTGGAGATCATAAAACGTCGGTATCATAACGATTGACAATGTCAAAGAATAATTTGTTTTGACAATATTCGAATGTGTTGCAAAGAAATGATGTTCCAAATCCATGAAATCTATATTTTACTAGCGGTCCGCCCCGGCTTCGCCCGTGGTACATGTTTACGTTTTCTCTCCATAAGAACCATCCTCGTACTTCAAGGAATATAATAAAAAAAGAATTATCGAAATCGGTTCAGCCGTTCTCGAGTTATGCGCTTACCAACACATTTTGCGATTCATTTTTATATTATAAGATTTATTTTTCATATATCTACAGAATTGAAATAATGATGTTATTAATTTAGATAAAAATGCATTACTACAAGGCTATTACTCTATAAAAATTTTGAGGTATTACGGAAAGTTTTGTGAAGAATAAAAATTAAAAACAAATTTTACCCATTGTATACTTCCACCAAATTAGGGAGAGGAATTAAGCGACATCATTTTCATTGCTGAAGACGGGACTATAAATTAGTTCGTCGATAATTACCGACTTATGTACAGACTACGGCCCCTAGTGTGTATTTTCCTTAAGCTTCGTTACAGTAAATAAAAATTTAATGATCTGTGTTAATGATAGATTTTGTACAGATATGGAAATGTGTCACTTGTCTTATGTATTAATTACACTTATTGAGTAATAGCAATATAATCTAAGAAACATATTCACGATACAAATTTCTGAGGGAGTCTCATTCATTTGATGGAATGCAATTACATGCTAAATGAACATACGTTGATACATATATTAGAGCTCCAGTCTTCTTTGAGAATGCAAGTACGATCAAAAGCATACCTAATCCTGCAAACGAGCATACCACTACCACCCTAGTTCCTTTTCCTCTTTAATTTTTTTTAAATAAAGACCTCTATCCACAGCATATAATATCTGTTTATATAAATAAAAATAAACAAAATGAGTAGGTAGGCAGGCAAAATACGTGTTATAAGTACATTATTAAAGACTTGTTAGGTCCTACGGCGTAGGTGATTTGTAGAAGACAGCTCTAATTATTATAAACCTACTTTTTTATACATATATTTAAGTACCTTATAAACACGTAATATTCTTATGAATAAGTTTTCATTTTATTACCTTTTATATTATCGATTATTATAATTTTCTTGTTCCAAGAAGATAAAATTTAAAAATAGAGCTTGTTATGGAAAATTAATAGCCACATATTTTATGCGTCATAAAATATGGCTGAGAGCACACTACAGCCATAAAGAATAAAACTTTTTCATTGGCTATCGATATGAGACATCGTCTCACCATAAGCGTTTTTGTTTCAAAACTTTCTAAATGAACGCTATAAATTTGTGTTATTGAAAAACATAATAGCTTTCATAAGTTTTGTGCTATCGTGTTTTTTTATATAATTTTATTACAGTATCTAGATTTCTTTCCTTACTCAATTATGATAAACGTCCCTTTATTATGTAACATTAAGAGTTAGAAGTAGTATAACAGTTTTACAGTCAATAAAGAGTCTGGCTTACGTATTTGGAACCTTTCACTAAATACAGGGACAATTCCACTTAATACCTGAAGCACATTGCGTTCCTCTACATTTTAATGAAATTAACGGTTGCTTGAACTTAATCACATACGTGAGTGTAAAGTAACTATTGTTCCGATTCGCAAGGGCAATATTCTATAAGACCCCAATTTTCGGGAACCCATTCTTCAGTATTGTGAGGGTCTGGGTATAATATATTAATGGTGTAATTACAACAATGGAGGGAACAGCTAATGGTGTGGTAATGTGATGTCTTTCATTGTTATAGAACTACCTGTAATTAATGAATTTAGTTACGCAGTGTATGGCTGGACTAATAGAAGTTAGTATACACAAATGAGGCTAAAATATTACAGTGCAGTTAATGAATGTATTAAATTGTAAAAGTAATATGTATGGATTGTTGAATGTGGTGAAAGGATTTTATACCGAATAGAACCGAACCGATTAGAAATAGAGCTGTAGTGAACACATGCTTTTTGTTTTCCTACCTACTTAGTCAAAACTACGGAGTGAGCAGCTAGAACGTTATAAATAAAATGAGTCTGGAGATTTATATTAGATTTATATTATATTATTAAATGTAGGTACTGAGTGGTATTCAAGATCTAAGCGTGGAACCAAAGGAAAGTAAAATGATTTTCCGCGTAACAACATTCTGAGTGCGAAGACTAATTGAATTGTTAGCTTTTAGATTGTTTCTATGAGAAATAGTAAATTTTATTCGTATTAAAAAATCTTTTATTTAATATTTTATTTACTCAACTAGTAACAATAAAGCCACTTTTTAATAAAATTATACAGTGTGTAGTTATATTTTTTTAACAAATCTTGTTTAAATACAAAAATCTTTAATTTCACGTAGGTACGTAAAACCTTCATTATTAATAACATAAACTTTATATGAATATAACATTTAACAATACGAACAAAATTAAATAACAACCAGATTTATATAATTAATTCGAATCAATTTTGCTCGAGAACACAATGAGAATGTAGATACTTTAATATGCAAATTGTATGAAAATTTTTGAACACAAAAATTGCGAAGAATCTCATTCATCGGCATTTAAAATTCATCTGATATCAAGAGAAGGCACGACAATATAGAAACGAGATTAAATCAGGTCGAACTGGAGTTACTGTTATTTTATTCATTGCGAAATTTCCTCGGATCACAAAGAAGTCTAATTCAGTCCACGTTAGGCGTAGGTTCAAGGTAATTGCGGCTTATTGGTCTGCTTTATTAGGTTTTAATCTGGAAATTTTAAGGAAGATTTATGAATTCCTATTATTATCTTATCAGATTCTGTGGTGAGTTAATTAAGTTGTAATTTATTACTGGCTCTAATTAGGCGGAAAAATTAATGATGTTTTTATAAGGTTCAAGAATTCTGTGAAATTATTAAACGTCGGTAATTTATGAAAATATTCAAATAGTGCTTCGTAAAATTTTACTTCAAAAATGAATAAATAGAAATCTAGCATAGGTACTTGTGGCAATTTCTAACGCGCGATCTCTACAGGAAAACTAAGAGAAAAACATTTGAGACATGAAAAATTTACTTAATGAAGATGGAATGGGCTGCGAGTTACTAACTTCTTGGTTAAAATATATTTCACTAATATTTTTATTTTAGTTTAAAAAAAATTACATGTTCTTCAGGGTCATCATTCCTGAAAAAGAGCCTCAAATTATAAGTTCTAAAAATAAATAGAGTAGATACTTAGGTTACATATTCGGTGGTTTTGCCCTAAAAAACATTTAACAAAAAATTCCCTCTAATTTGACAGTCAATTGACACGTAAACGGAAAAAGAGTAAGCTAAAATATATTTAGAAATCCGTTTAAATTTAATGTTTTTCGTTTCCCCGGCGTAGGCACGAGATGTGCAAACAGAGTTCGTTTTTAATCTAGGGCACTCGAGTTTTGCTGCACTATTTTTGTACTAGCCTTTACTGCTTTTTTGCGTTTCTTTTCAAAGCAATATTGAATAGATAAACCTGTAAAGTTTGTTCACCGTGTCATGGATTTTTGATTAATCGTGGACGTCGATGTTTTTTACAGAATCATAAAATATGTTTCATTTTTGAAAAAATTTAAAGAATATAAAGAATTTCATCACGAGACGTCTCATTTATAAAGCATTTGAAGGACATAAAACTAAGTATCAAAATTTTATTTTCACACAATGGGACAATCATTAACAAATTTTTGATTATACAAGGGGAGAAACCTCGTTAATTCCCTCCACAAAACATGCATTGAACTTTATTTGTCAATAAAATATATTTTGATAAAAAAAGATATAGAACAAAATTAATCTTTCCAATAATAAGTGGCAATAGGCATTGCATAAAAGGCAGCTCCGTCGAGGAATGCGTATAACTCGACTTTGTCTAATATCACGCTACGTGATGTACGTGGCCCTTGGCCCTTGGCTGTTATAGTTAGGGCGGGGATGCATTGAAGTCGATTTATTCCTAATTTATAATTTATTTATTAATTTCGGTATGTAATATACTGAAATTTCAAGTATCAATTTTAGCATAAATATAATATATCGTCGTTTATAATAGCCATTTTACAAAAATATCAATAGGTTATAATATTATAATGGAAAAAGTAGATAATGAAAAACATTTAAACAATATTATTGGCGCTTACATTTTGCCCTGTATTAAATATAGTATAAAAGTAATATTTATATTTCAGAAGTGTAAACATAGCCTTCAATATTATCGTCCCCAGTGCAGTAGCCAAAATCCATTAAATGACCCAACATATTTAATGAAATCTCCTCTGTAATAAATCTTTAACAATATTGCCTTTGATGCCATTATAAGTTGATGGAAAATATAGCTTTTATAGGTAACTAGCAACATTTCCAACCATGCGTTGTATACAATTTAAAAATAACTTTAAAGGAAGCTCTAAAGTGAGATCATTTTTCTGCAAATATTGGAATTCTAGATGCTGATCGTAAAACTATTCAGGCACACTCACCTAGTTCTATATATAGTATATGCGCTTCAAATTAACTACACGACGCTACGTGTTTTCACGAATCAAAAGTAAGATTTTCGACATTTTTTTATTAAACGTTTACGTAGTCTTAAAAGGATGATAGAAATCTGAATGTTTGCATATCCATTCTTGATTAGAGTAATTGTACATTGCTCATAATCATTTTTATGTAGCACGTTCCGTTTTAAAGTTTTGTTGCACGTCTAGGCAAAAATATAGACGGGTACAAAAGTAACATGTTATTATTGTCCCATTATGATTATGTATATTTTTATGTACATCTTTACTTCAACAGAATGCCGCGACAACGCATTAGAACTACTGATCGAGAAATTACCGACACGGCAGAAGAGCATTTTGAAAGATGGTGCAACAATTAGAGGACTTGCAAAAATATAATATTTGCCATGTAACATTATATAGATTTATAAAAAAATAAAAGCCGGTAATACTAGTGCACTGTGCAGCTACCTTGCGTCGATCGAGATTTACTTATAACAAGTAAAGTAATCTACGCGACTATTTAATCGAGTGCTCTGCAGTTTATTTTCAGTTATCTCCATCATCGAGCATAATGTGAATAATTTTTTTGATAACCTTGCTGAGGTATTGGGAAAGGTACCAATTTGAGCCAAAAGATATTTGGAATATGGACGAGACAGGGGTGACCACTGTCCAAAAACCTAGCAAAATTGTAGATTAAAAAGGGATTAAACAAGTAGGTGCCATAACCTTAGCAGAGCCTGGAAAATTAATAAACTTGCTGTTGCCATTAATGCTCTAGGAGAACACATTCCGCTTTTTTCGTATTGCCGAGGGTCCTGTTGGTTGTGCTGGAGCTGGGAATGCTAGTGGATGGATGCAGGATGCAGAATTTTTAATTATAAAAGAATGATTCCCTTAATTAATCTCATTACTTGAACTTCGAATATTTTTTATCGATTGTTTTGTATTATATTTGTAAGTATTATATTTAAAATACAAAAGTTGATATGTGTTATTGATACAAAGTCTTTAAACAAATAATTTGTTGATTTACCATCATAATATTGTATTAATTACCAACCCCTTTGTCTTGTTACTTTCGACACACGACGTGTTACTTTCGACCTGCTTGCGGGGTCGAAAGTAACAACTGACGATTTTTTTTTTAATTTACTTTATTAATATAAAACACTACACAATATAATAAATTGAGTTGCTAGTGTAAAGAATATAAACTAAATTTATATATGGTTATATTAATTTAATGATAACAGTAACACCCAGTCAGAAATCAAGGTACAAGTACAAAGTGTTACTTTTGTACCCGGTCTCCCCTACTAATACCGAAATTTTTTACGATCTCTGATTGATTTCTAAAGGACATAGGTAGGTTATTAAGCTAGGCTATTAAGAACAAGTTTCTGCCTAAAATACGTTATCAAGTGGAAAATTTTGGGCTAAATTTGTTCTTTACTTCAAAATAATAATAAGATTCTCTACCTACTTATCAAAGAATATAACACGCCTGAACACAAAAAATGTAACCTTATTTATACGTAACTTTATGTCACCGTAAGTTTAGTTATTTTATACAATATATCGTAAATAGAAAAGTTTTCCGTCTAGTTTTTCAGTTGACCTAAAAACAAGACCTTGTATTGTGCAAACTTTTCTTCTTTACGTATTTCTGTTATGTAGGTTACTATGAAACTTTCAACTGAATAATAAATAAAAAGCTTACGGTACTTTACAACTCCTTGAAGGATTCTTAAGTATTATTAGTTTTGAGGAGAAAAGCAGGTCGTTTGTTTAGTAGTTACCGCGTTTAAATATATAGGATATGATGTAAATCCCCGTGCGAGGCAAAACTAAAATATCGACGGAGGGAGAAATTAATAATAGGTATTAATGTGCTAACGTTTCAAATGTAGTCCTATGTAGGATAAGCGCCAAGCGGATAATGTTGAATTGTTCTGTATGAATCTATATTATTTAAGGGTAATAATTAGGTAGAGACAATCTGAGGAAATTAAACTATCCCAATCTTTTCGTTTATGTATAAAATTTCTGAGCCAATCCGCTGTTAATCCAATGTTATCAGATTTACAAAGAAGACAGTATTCCCTACTAGGTCATAATATTTCTTATTTTATTTTATCTAATTTAGTATGCAAAAACAAATACAGTATCGTAACTACATAATATATATTATGTAGTTGAATAATATTATGGAATAAATGAAAAATAAAGTAAATGTCTCAATTTACTTGGCAAATTGACTCAATTAAGCTGGTTTACTATTAATCAGACATGAACAAATTACAGTAATTGTTATACAATACCTCTGAAGTATGAAGCATGTCTGGAAACCCTTTAAATTATTAAGTTTTCTCTTGTTTATCATTATACCTATATGATATATTTTGATCTAATTCTTCATTTAAATTGTATACAGTTGTTAATAGTTTAAAGAGAAGCTTTATAGTAAATCTAAATTAATAGAAATTACACTTCTATTGTTTAAAGTATAATTATAATGAATTTAATTCTATAACGTAAGTTTATCTTAATACCATTTCACTTATTATACTATTTCTATACCTACTTATAAATGTCGAAAAATAATCTTATATATAAAAATGAATCGCAAAATGTGTTGGTAAGCGCATAACTCGAGAACGGCTGAACCGATTTCGATAATTCTTTTTTTATTATATTAGTGAAGTACGAGGATGTTTCTTATGTAGAGAAAACGTAAATATTATGTACCACGGGCGTAGCCGGGGCGGACCGCTAGTTAGTAATAAATAAAACGACAGGAAATTAATTACAAAAGTGTTTGAATACTAAAATTCTCAATAATTTGTCTCTTATTAACTCTTCACCACGGGATAATACATGTCATCTAGCTTATTATATAAATAATCAGTTTAGTATATAATTATGTAATTGAAGATATTAAGAATTGTATTTCATGCAATTTTGTCATTTCATCCACTCATTACAGGCCAGTCAAACTGTGCATCTATCGCGTAAAATGTTTTATTTTCTCAATATCGGTCTGCTATCAGGCATGAGGCAGGAAGCAGCGCATAACGAACACTGGTATCATTAGCTTTAGCTCTCGGGAGATTGAAAATTTAACGACTATCATCTTCTTGCTACTGCCGTCCGTTCCTTTTAATACTGCTTTTGACGTTTACTTTTTAAACTAGCGCTCGCTACGCGATTATTTTTCGTAGTTTTTTATTTTTAAATTAAACTGATATGCACGTCTAACGGGTTTAATTAAGAACTTTGTGAATTCATGATTAAAGCATACCTAAGAGGAAATAGATGAAAGATACGTGGAATTTTGATAATTCACTAGAGATGATTCAGCTGAAAAACGGATAGTGGAAAGATTCAGAATATTACTTGTCGTAGATAGTATTCGTTTTACTTTCCACATTAATGAATGTTTATTTATTAAGTAATTGTTGTATTTGGGTATGACCGCGAAAAATTGTACCGTTACATTCATGACATCATAACAAACGTTACATACATGACTGAATGTTACTTACATGACCATTATAAAGCTTAGTACATATAACAGTTATCTTTTCTTCATAGCATTAAAAAATTAACGTCGACACGGTGTCTTACACTCACACGACAGGAAAAAATGGAGATATAGGTAGGTAAAACCAATAAATATCATATAATAATGAATTAAAACAAAAAGATGCATAAAACAAAATTGTATTGAAAAAAATTGATATTTTTTCCGCTTTTTATTCCTTTCTGCATTTTTCGTTTGTAGTTCTTTATATTTCTCGGGATTTTGAACTTGTAACTTCTCTCGATATTTTTTTTGCCTTTCGGCATTCGTCAACGCCATCTGTAATTTGATTTTCTCATTTGAAAAAAAAATTAATAAAAAAAATTAAAAAAAAACCCGACTGACACTGCAAATTTATAACACGCAGACGGAGGCTACACGGCTACAAAATATTACTGGCCTCTACCCATTCTATACATCTTATATAGCCTCCGACTGCGTGTTATGAATTTGCAGTGTCAGTTTTTTATTTTTTTTATTAATTATTTTATTTTATTCTTTTTTTTGTACAATCAGGTAAAACATATTAAGCTAATGGAAAACTATAGATAAAGACCAATCCTATGATATCTTGCACATCAAAATCCGTTCAGCCGTTTAGATTTGAAAATATTATCGTCCTTTTTTCGCGCAATTTTTTAATAGACCTATGTGTTCTAAGCCTAACAATATGTCATGACTGTAACGTAACACATTTCGTTACACATCGTTACAATCATGACAAAAAATGCGGGCGACACAACCTTAAATTAAAATTACTACTCGATTGTGAATGCTAAGAACCACGAAGTAGTCTGATTCTTTAGTTTTATAGTAAACCTACGTAAAGATTTATAATAATAAGACTGAATATATATATACTTACCTCGCAATCGAACACTTTAAATACCCTTTTTTCGAGCGACAAATCTCACATCAACACAAAACACCATTTCTCTCAAAGAAAAAATGGCTGCTTTTGTTTTTTAAATGTTGCCAGCTTGCCAAATAGTGTTGCCACTCAAGAAAATAAGAGAAGGATTCTGATAATTCTTATAGTATGGCAGTTAGAGACGTTACATACGTGACGTTACACACGTATAAAAAAAGTGGACAGTTTTTAAAATAATAATAAAAAATCGATTAAAGCCTTGTGCATTAAAAGATTTTTATGTACATGTTGAATAAGAACCGAATAACTAAAATTTTTCATAAAAATGCGAGTCAGTCATACCATTTCGTAGGGGTTATTAGTTTTTGTCACAAAGGTGTTAGGTGGACAAATATTTTTTATATGGACATAAAAGTGGAGCCAGTAAAAAAAATATAAAATAAAATATTTCTGCAAGAGATAGATTGAGTTTTATGAAATAATCTAAAACAACACAAGCATACCTTTTATTACATATCTAACAAAACACTTATTGTCAAAAAACGTTGATGCCATATGAGAAATAAAATGGGAACATTGAAAAAATAATTCATGTACAATTTTTCGCGGTTATACCCATTTATTATAATATACTGTTCCTTAAAACAGAATGTCGTAATGCCAAATATATTCTAGAAATTAGGGAAAATGTCGCGACTTACGTTGGAAGAATGCAATATAAAAGGGATTAACAAACACGCCTGTCGTGTAAAGAATATGTTGAATATTATATTCATATTTTTCGAGCGGGATGCCAGCACAACGTGTGAGCTAGGAAATTAATAATATCCTCTCAATATTCTATAAGGCATTGGCAAGAGTCCACGGTAACATATGCATTTAAAAGAAGCTTCTTAGTAGATATTCAACAAGAATTGATGCATAATTTTTACACTCAAGTATCCTTCGATGTGAAGGGGTTGGTCACAGACGGACCAAATTCCATTAGTGAGTTCTGGACGATAGCCAGCCTGGGAAGTATAACGAACATAGATATGACATGCGGTAAAAAGTGGAGACTATTGGTGGTGGCTTAAAAGGTTTATCAGAGAAATAATCAATATTTATGTAGGTACGTATGTCACTTTTTATTTATGTATTGTCCTTTTTCGCACATTTTATAAAGGAAAGGCAATAAACCTTTAAATTGCATCTGAATTAATAACTAAAACATTATTAATTCATGTCTCAGTGTAATTTTAACTGACTATTCGACACAATTGATGATGTAGGACAAATTAATTGTTCCAATTTGGCAAATAAAGATTACCTATTTATTACTTTTTTACACAAAAAAGTATCACTATAGAAAAGCGAGGGTTCACATACGACGTAAAATATAAAACCGTATAAAAAAAGAGTACTTATTACACATGAAATATCAAACGGAGCAATTTCTGAATACTAAATATTCTTTGTCGTCTTTCAGCCCGCCCACTCTCAAATTAAAAACCGTTGTTAATTTCATGAAGCGTTGCTAACAAGGAAATCATAACTTTGTTTTTTCAGTTTTGAAATCGTCACATCATGCTTCAGAGGAGGGTTCGTGTTCTGTGAACTTTTAGAGACATAAAATGACCACAACGGTTTTTGGCAGCGGATAGGTACCCTCAATTTAAATGAGCGGATGTTTTACTGTTTTAGTAATAAAGGATTTTATAGCAAATTAGTTTTATTATTGGGATTTATTGTTTGCTTGTTTCTTTGTTAGTAGCAATGGCGTAGCATGGTTATTGCAGGCATGTTGCAGGCTGAATAAAGTTTTCTTACTAGGGAAATAACTGATATGCGAGTTTGGGCACGTCTTTAATTTAGCAAAATAAACAACTTGTTTATTGTATTTATTGCAAAATAGAAAACAACAAGATATAAAAACTTTTTAAAGGATGTGAGAAAAACAATACATTTTTCTTAAAGGAACATGGCGTTACATACTTACCTACTGCAGAAATTTTCACCAAAAATAGCTTCGATTCCATAACATAGACATCATGAATCACCGGTGAATGCGAAGTGGCAAAATTCGTGATATAATTTTTATATTTCACCTTATTTTTCAACTCATACGCCTGACAAAGTTCGCGTATATTTTACAACATCGACAGTTCCCGAGCGAACTTTAACGGCGAGATCATAAAGTTTGCGCAAACAACGGAGTGCGATAGCAAACAAATATTCATTTATTCCGTGCAATCTTTCATGTGGGGGCTACAAAATGCATCGAAGACCAACTCGGTACGTACAGTATCGCGATTCAAACTCGTTTTTGAATTATGTATGAGATGAGATATCCTCAATCTGTCGCGCTTAACCGATTTATTATGACCCCTCTCTCGTTATTTTGCTGTGTATATTATATTTGTCGCCAAGAGCTCGCATGGGTCAAGTAGAATTGGCTAATGATGGCGTGTATTTTCGTTAAAGTTTGACAAATGCTCGCAGCACTTTCTGTTGCTAAAGATAAGCTGATGTGTTTGGATTGGAACTTAGGTCAGCGTCAGTGATACGCTAGTGTATTATCTTATGTCGTAAATAACGATAATTTGTCTTGAAAACAAAGGATAGCTGAAAGGCATGCAGATAAGTAAACATTGTTTAGATTTTTATTCACGCAATGTTTTTGCAATATGCTTAAAGCAAAGAATGCATTCACCATTCGTTTAATTTGAATTGAATACCTGGAATAAAATAATCCTTACAAAAATAAAATAACAATATTAGAGTTATCTTTATCTGGTTAATCAATCATAGCGCAAGACATGAGCCATAATTTTACAAAACCAAACAATGAATAGAATATAATGTTTTCCAGCAATCCATAATATACGAGCAAACTAATACAATATGCGTATAGCTAATATTTGAAATGTCCGAGATTGGACATGAAATCCCCATTCACGGACTCCATTTGCTTCCAATGTGATGTGACCCAATGAGCATCGTGCTGGTGACATATGCCGTGTGTGAATAGCGCGGAGTGACGTGAAAATATTGGTAAAAGATTATTATTTTAATGGAATTATACTTGAAATCTATACTAATACTAGCTTCCGCCCGCGACTCCGTCCGCGCGGATGTCGGTCTTGGCGTGGGTGGTTTATTTCTCCATTTTGAGTAACTCTGACAATGACATCTTATAAATATCTATTGGACCCAAATACGGCTAGGCCTATAATAATACGCAACGTGTGTTCGCGGTTCTACAGAACAACGTCTATGGATAAAACTGAAAAATTAAGATTAATTTTTTTTCTACGTATTTTTCCAGGATAAAAAGTATCCTATTTTACGCCCAGGATAATAATATTATTTATAATATTAGTTTTCACGTGATGTCTTCACATACAGACAGACAGACAGACAGACAGACAAAAATTTTTTTAATCACATATTTGGGTTTGGTATCGATCCAGTAACACCCCCTGCTATTTATTTTTTCAATATTTTCAATGTACAGAATTGACCCTTCTACAGATTTATTATATGTATAGATTATAAAGCTGAAGAGTTGTTTGTTTGTTTAAACGCGCTAATCTCAAGAACTACTGGTCCGATTTGAAAAATTCCCTTGGATAGCCCATTTATCGAGGAAGGCTATAGGCTATATATCATCACGCTAAGACCAACAGAAGTAGAGCCACGGGGGTGAAACCGCGGAGCGCAGCTAGTTCATCATATGTATAATTCATCATAATATTTTCACAGAATGATCTACATAAATAATACTTTTGATTGCTTTGGAACATTTTATTTGCTGGGTTACGACCATAGAACTAGGCTGTTATCTAGCAGCCTAGTTTGTATCTCACGTAATATGTTTTTGGTAAATAAGTGTTTCATTGTTTTTATTATTAATTTTAGAAGTGATTTAAAAGTATTCAGGATTCAAATAAATTAATTTACTTCAACTACTGTTAATTATATATTTACGGCGGCTGGCGTCTAGTTATAGTGGTCCGTATAGTTAGGGGCGCCGGAAAAGCGATTCTAGAGAAAGTATACTGTAACATCACCCTTATTTCGTTGTTTATAGATATTGCATAATATATTTTTTAATGAAACTGTCTCTTTACTTACGTTTTTGTTGGTCATGATTAAATCCATCTTAGCTGTAATAATGGTATATTGAACTAGCTGTGCCTCGCGGTTTCGCCTAATGATATAATTTATAGCCTATAGCCTTTCTCGATAAATGGGTTATCTAACACCGAAAGAATTTTTCAAATCGGACCAGTAGTTCCTGAGATTAGTGCGTTCAAACAATCAAACAAACTCTTCAGCTTTATAATATTAATATAGTATAGAAGTATAGATTACAACTAGAAAATAAAACTGTATTGTCAATAAAGCTCCTTATAATTGTTTTAAATGTCTTCTTACAGTAAAATTTTGAACAAACTTGCAAGTAAAACAAACCAATTTTAAAATCCACTTTTAGCTTACGGATGATGTTGCCGTTTAAGATGTCTATAATCCCAAGACGTTCTTAATAAAGTTACGGGAGCTTTACGCGGCGTGACTTCACATACAACTCAAGTATTAGTGCGCCACTTAATATTAATTTTATGTGTCCTTCAACGACAGACTTGACGAGGTTATTGCGTTGTTATGAGAATAATTTTACAGCCCTGCACACGAGTTTAGGCGGGTTAATTTTTAACAACCCAGCTTTTTCATTAAGGTTAATCTATGAGGGAGGTAAGTGCACGTTTTTTCAATGATAAAATATCTATTATGGCATATTTAATGAGGACAAAAAACCTCAATTTATTGAAGTTTTAATAAGAAATTATTTTGTAAATATTGTAGTAACAATTATTTGGTTTTATAAATATTACTGAATCAGCGGTTCGAACGATCATTATTTTAATTAGAACTCCAGAAACTGCGTTAAGATAATAACTTTAAACAAATTTTGATAAAAGCAGACCACGTTTAAACGATGCAATAATTTCTTGCAAACTCTTACCATAAATCTCGGGCGGCTATAAAATTGCATGCTTATTAAAAGTTTCACCCCTTAATTGTGAATCTGAAAGCCCAATCCTTATTATGGGCTGAAACGACCCAAAGGTCACTAAGTTCCATTTACGTCGGGCCCTATTATCCCTTCAGAACATATGGCCATTATTAGTTGACCTTTAATGGAAATCGCTTAGATAGAAAGTTATTACTATACGGCTTCTAGTCATCTATCGTTTTTATAGGGCTTCCATATAATATGGATTGAATTTCATTGAATCAAGTAAGATAACGTATTATCTCACGTGAATGGAGCTGTATTGGTCTTATATTTGATTATTGTATGAAAGCAAAATATTCTCTATTTTTCTGAGGGTTTATGATCTACGTTTGTTATGTAAGCATATTGAAGCGAGACAGGTGGATTCAAACACGTTTAAGCACTAAAGTGGAGACAGTCTCTTAGATGAAATTTTTGAAGTGAAAATTCCTGAAATTTATATTAGTTTTAGAAAGGACGAGCAGGGGATCCTTAAATACCAAATTTAAAATAAAAAAAGAACGTGTGCCGAGCAAACGTGTCAGAAGTGAAACTTCTTTGGCAAGATTGAAAGATGCCAAAATCGTCGCCTTACTCCATGACGTGATGGTATTGCCATGACGCGACCTTGAAATTTTACTGTCAATGCATCTGAAGAAGTTTCACTTCAAAAACTGATATAATATATTATAGTATAGCAAAAATTGATAATTAATGATTATAAAGTGTTGACATTAGCACTCTATCTTCTTTGATGGGAAAAAAAGGTTTTGTCAGGTGTGTATAATTAAGTTTTTTACAATATATTTTATCAAAATTATTGTTGATATAAAATGTTGCGTGTACATTGCCTTTATCCATAGAAATCTTAATAACAAGTTATTTAGATTTCTATGCCTTTATCAAACGAAAACGCAAGCATTTGAGATTTCATTACACTTGTTAACAGTTGTAATGTTCAGCGAGTTGAAAGTTTTAAAAGGCAGACACAATTGTAATTAAAAATAGATTGCTCTGAAGTTTTTACTCCAGAATGACATCGTCGACGATTTCACTTAAGTGTAATGAAGAACTTCATTAATTGTTGCTCCCGTTGGAATAATTAGGGCTCCTTCCAGCTTTCGTTATGATGGGGGAAAATATTATAAAATATGTTATGCATGAAAGGGTTTTCAGATATTCTTAATGTACCACCTTATCCTTCTAATAGGAACTTGTTATGCGGAAAAAATAACACTTGTAATCACTTAATATGTAGTTATTAATAATTATGACATGAAATAATAATAGCAATAAGAAAAGCTGAATTGTTCAACGAAATCTGTATGCATTAACAGTTACAGTAAACATATTATAAACCAAATATTTCAACGCAAACTTCTTAGTACTTACCTATACTTATATGTATATATTATTCCTTATTTTCTCCATCTTAAGGCGCTCGAGAATAATGTAAGTCCCCTCTGTTGTTGAGTCGTTTCTCAACAAATTTTCTCGCCCGTACTTCACTATCTCAAAACTCTTGTTTGTCTTAAGTTCACTGCATAGTTATTTTAAGGAAGATTATTTATTTACAAGCATGAATGTTTTTATAATTTATTTGAGGGAATTATTGCAATCGAGTTAGTAAAATGGAAATGCAGCGGCCGCGGTCATTACACGGGTTATTTGATAAAGCTTTGGATAATGAAATTTTCCTGTTTAAATTCTCTGAAGGCTCGCAATCGCGCGAATATGTTTTATAATATCATTCAACATTGCAACCGGTTTTGTGCATTCTGAATTTGATAACATTTTATAACAAAAATAACCTTCAATACTAAATATTTTTTCGTTATGTGATTAGAGCAAGACATAATTGTGTAAAATTATTTTTAAATGTCAAACACTCCCAAATTTAAAACAGGAAACAATATAACATATTATACCTATGCATTAAAATGTTATGAAAATCTAGGTTATAGAGGAAGGCGATTGTGTATAAAAACGGTCTTGGATACTTATACTTTACTTGGTATGAAACAAGTATTCAAATTGGGTTAACCATTATCGTGTTTTGCACTGACTAATTGCAATAAAAGTTAATAATAATGTAACAATTTGAACATACACCGTTCGTGCCCGTGCACAGTCCCTTAAACAATATTACGTGCTAAAAATCATCCAATTCTAGCTAATTACTATTAAACTAGATACTATGTGTAACCAGCATAACACCAATTTAATGAAAAACGTAAAGCATCCGTTATAACTTTTAAGTCATAACAAACAAAAAATAATGATGAATATAATTAATTTAAACACGAAACTGACCATAAATTATGTCATTACTTTGATGGTAAAGGATATTTAAACTTGGTATTAACATTTAATGAAGATCTTAATATTTTTACGGCTACAACCGAGTTTTATCTCTTTCTTACCCATCTAAAATTTAAACTTTAAGCAGGAAAATACACATCGCACAGTTCTGATATTAAAGTAGATGAAATTTTAATTTTAAACGAGCCTATTTCAGCTCTGTTTTGACCTTTTGTTTTGAACTTATTAGCAGCAAATTACGTCTAAACATGCTGTAACTGGCTGACCTATTTCACTTTTTAATTAACGTAAGTGGTTGTAAATAATTAGAGAATTGGACTCTGAATAAGCACGCCATATAACAGTTTGACTAAAACGTTGTGTTGAATGTTAACATTGAACCAAATCTAAATGCCAGTTTCATGGTTTGGGGTCATCACATCAAAAAGAGCATTGAACAGGCTTTGATTGGTAAGTTGTATTTTATGGTTGTAAATGATATAAAACAATGGATTGTGTTGACGAATTTTTTGCTAACCCCTCGTCTGTTGATCGCGCTCCAGGAGCGCGGTGTCAAAAGTATCGCATCTGTGTACCCCGCTCCTGGAGATTGATTATACCGTGACGTACCTTCTGACGTATTTTTTACAATTGTATATCGTAAACTATATCTTCTAATACCTACTGAGTTACAATGCATGAAATGCTTTTTCCAGGACAACTCACTTGAGACTGAACTACAATTGAGACAAATTATAAGAACACTTCTCAAATCTCAAGCAAAACTCTATCAAGCCGTTAACGCTACAATGTATGCAAAAGAAATACATAAACTGGAAAAATGTAAACCTTCTGCCTTTAAAACTAGTTTATTCATTTTTCCGTAGATAAAGAAGGAAAAATTCAACTTTACTTTTTATCGAAGAACAATATCGTTAAATATTCCCAAGTTCCACATTCTGGGCGTATGGTTTTTATAAAATTCTGCGCTGTGATAAAATTTTACCGTATAATTTCATTAATGGCGAACGTGTCGGGCGCGATGTATGCTGCAGGCCAAGTACGTAATTTATATAGGGAAACTTAATTATTCGTGTCTTTCAATTATTTACGCGCGTAATTAATACATATATAGATTTATGATAATGCTCTACAAAATGTCGGCACATTTTGAGGTTCGTGCGGTTATTTTTAAAAGGTCTTACTCGTATTTTTGGAAGAATCTATAATAAAAAAAATGACTGATATTTTGCCGCTGGCAACACATTATTAATAATGCTTGCAAAATGAAAGCTCATTACATAAATTAAACTAAGATATACTATTCTTTTTTATTTTCTCAAATCATGTTAAAAATATTAAACACAAACCTTTATCAAGCAATTTTAATAGTAAAATAAATATTTGAATAGTTTGTCTTTTGAATTCGATTTGTTCAAACGTTGTGAAGTGAACCAACAGGCTTCTTCAAATAAGCACCATTACTCGAAGTACTGAGTGGAATAATTTAATTGATATAATATAACCTTATAGTCAATTAAAATCGATCGGGATATCTCAGACTTTGGTGAAGTAGGAAGTAATGTAAATTAGTATATTATTATATTTAATTATTGTTTACATGACGCATGATGAAAACAATAATGAAAATTAAATAATTTCCGAATAAAAACTCCAATTTCCCAATCGGATCAAACGTATTATATAGCTGTCTGCTCTTCAGTTTTAAGAGCTTTTTAATTCGATATGAATTTCAATAATCGCAATCGGAGCGTATTCTAACTGGCTCCATATAATTTAAGCATTCACATAATTCAGATGGTATATCATCGTTTCGGGTTAACCGACGAATAATAATCACATTAAGCTCTAAACCGGATAGCTAATGAAATGAGGGTATTGTTAGAGGCGGCTTAAAATCCTGAACATGTCATGAAGTAGAGCTGAGAGTCGTTTATCAGAGGACGGTCGAGTAGCGCCGCGTAATTAAACGTTACGGATGGTACATACGGGTATTCAGATTGGTGAATTGTACCCGTACCATGAGTTAGCAATCGAATGTTTTGGGATTGGTCTATCATGCCATGAGTTAGTAATCGAATGTTGCCTTCACTGCATACGATAGTGAGTAAACGTGGAGTAAACGCTAGCGAGTAGGTAAGCTGTAAGACCACTGTAAACTGACATTACTGTTTGGTTCATTGAAGTAAGAAAAATGTGATAACTTTTTGCTTGATTTGGTATAGAATGAATAGAGCTTCGTAAATGATTAGATGTGTACTTCTAGTGCTCTGTAGGTTGTGAAATATATTTTTCCATACATATCCCTACTTTAAACATTATTGATTATACAGTTGCTACGTTGTACATACTATAGTGTGTAATATCTGTATGCCAAATAATAGGTACAGAAGAATAAACTTTTGGTTTTTCAATATAAACGACAGTGTGTCCACAGCGAGCATTGCTCTAGACAAGTGAATTAAAATGATAGGAGCGAAGTCGCTCGAGATGTCGGCGATGTCACGCGAACGGTCGAACTAAACGTTTGGAGCATGTAACGTTGATCGAAATATTGCCACTCGATGGTAATTTGGGATGTTTCAATTCGAGTTTTGTGTGTGTTACATGCTTGTTGTCGTAAATTGTGATGACTGTTACATATCGGTTTTAATATAATTGCATGTAATATCCAATTTTCATTGAAGTGAAACTTCTTTAGGCGCGTTGAGAGTAAAATTTCAAGGTCGCGTCATGGCAATACCGGCACAACATGGAGTAAGGTGATGATTTTGGTATCTTTGAATCTTGCCAGTTTCACTTCTGACACGTGCTCGGCACACACGCTCTTTTTTGTTAGTTATAAGTTACTACCTCTACTAAACATTGTAGAGTTCAGATAAGAAAAAACGTTACAAAATACTGGCTATAGTAGTAGTAGGAATTGTGACTATGTGTGATTCCGATATAGGTACTGTATTGATGTTAAAAATGTAATCATGATAGAGAGTCCCTTCGGTTTCATTATTCATAAAACAAAAATCTATTATT
This sequence comes from Colias behrii, assembly GCA_029959065.1. Lineage (NCBI taxonomy): Eukaryota > Metazoa > Arthropoda > Insecta > Lepidoptera > Pieridae > Colias > Colias behrii. The sequence continues at coordinate 7,949,525 of JARWMC010000013.1, forward strand.
ACACAAAATACAAGCAAAATATTCAATTTCAATACATATAGTGATATCCAATGGAACAATAGATATTGAGTCTCCAACAATCCAAAATTTGCTCTATATGCAAGAATTCATTAGTTAACTCCCCATTGTATTCGACGTGCATTGGAAAAGAGCATTTGTGAAGATAAGAAGTGATGCATTAGCGGCGCGGGCGCGGCAATCTGTTATCTAGACACGCCCAATGCGGTGAGGTTCGACAATAGAGCGGAATCGAACAAATATTTAATAATTAAATGAAATTTATATCGCCTTCTAGAAGCACTTTTGAAACGTCATTGCATACTTATTTTAACATTTACTGATAGTAGAGATGGACTAGCGGTTTAAAGAGACGCCACGATGGTATCCCGCCTCATGATCATTGTTTTTCTATCCTTTAATTATTTTTCCACACATAATAAATAGTTGTAGTTTAATACATATTTGTAGTATAATAAACCATTCGCTAATTATCGAAGTAAAGTATATTTCAGTTTCAAAAATTTCAAATAGATTGAATACCTACCAATACATTAATAAAATACTTTACAAGAATTGTGCTTGAATCAGTAAATAAACTTATTAATGAATTCCTACATTTTATTGACAAGAAAATAATAATAAATTGATAGCCATTTTAATTTAAAATAGATAATGAACAATTTCCACCAAAACTCATCGTTTATTTCTCGGAAGTAAAACACCACCCAGGTATTTCGTCTGCTATTCGTCTAGACTGTAACCTGTAAACTAGACAACAATGCTTGTGTAGCCAATGATCGCGAAAACGCCTCGCAACCACGCGATTTGCACAAATAATTTACCACTTATTTGAACTCGATTTGCATTGAGTAAAACGTTAAAGATAATTTAATAAGAAAACCACAAAACTGTAAATATATTTCACTTGATTATCATGTCATAAATAGTATTATAGGTACATTTTCTACATATATTTTTATAAGACACTGCGTACCTATACTTAACGCAATTTTTCCTGTCTAGTCGATGGTCCATAATGAGACACTTAACAACCCGATAGTCCTTAGATTAAGATCTCTCGATAGTCTAGACTACTTATTACCAGACCGTTAAAACTATTTTATATAAAGAGGTACAATTAGGAACCTATCAGTGCACATAACAATCCTATATCCCTACATTGTTTCACATAAAAGCTGTAAATACACTAGATCCTCACAGTACATACCGAGCAAAGTTCAAAGTACCCAATTCTCGTATCTGTACGTTTGTGAAATTCCAACAAAACCCCTCACAACCATGAGATCCAGTTACCCACATTTTGTTATCTCCAGCTTATAACAAGTTCGTGTTATAAAACAAGAACGCGCCCTGAATGTAAATTGTATAACAGTTTCGCGCTTCGCCGCGTTCTTCCTTGCATAAAATTGCTAATGCGATTCCCTTAGTCAATTACGAGTATCTTTGCTATGTAAACACGCCTCTAGTTTTGTTAGGTTAATGTAAAATGTGTGTTGCCTACAAATATTGCGCTCCAGACTGTCTTGTAGGGTCGTGTTTATTTGCCGAGACATTTTGTAGCGTTTACTCTTGCAATTAGTGTAATTTATATCGGGAATTAAACTAGTCCCTTTTTATTTCCTTGGAGGGTAACCGAGGTACGGCAACACGACAACCGAACGTTAGATACAAGTTAGTGAAACGAATAAATCTTTACGGATTCAGTTTGCTTACAAATATGTAGTAAGGTGGTAGAGTTTGACCTTTAAAAGTTAAACTTTAGTAGCGTTTTCACTATTTGTAACAAAATTATAGAGGGAATATTATTATAATGGTTACTTTTTAGATAACGACCAGTGGTTCAATTTCAAAGAAATTATTCATGCATAGATAAATTTAAAATTTTTATAATAGAGGTATTTAAATTATTTAAAGTATAAGAGGAACATTTACGCCTTAATTATGAGGTTGGTACGCGAAAGGTTGCAAGAATTTAATCAGCCCCAACGTTTTGTTACAGGGTGCTGAAATTCTCACGTCATCGCATGCCACTATAAAAGAGCTTTCTATACCAGTGTTTAAAATTTTAATAGCAAGTTCTCTTTAAATAGATTGTAGAGAATTTTAAATATGTATTTTGTGAAATTATAGCTGTGTCGTACCAATATAGCTGGGAAGTTTAAAGGGAATATCTAATAACTGTATATTTTCTAAACCTAGTATTTGTGGTTAATAGCCAGTTAATACCCATTTCAATTTTTAACTGGCTCTAATTCTCATCATAATTTAACCAGAACAAAAATGAATGTTCCTCAATTTGTATTTTTATTTTTAAATGCTTATCTAGCGCTATTTTCTTTAATATTTTTTCTAATTTGGTCTGTGTTGTTTTACAACAATCCGCATAGAAACTAGATCATCTAACATTTCAGTATACACGTGGTTGACATTAAACCAACCATCTTACTACGATTTCAAATGAAGCATCTTAAAGTATATTCTGCACTCAGTCTAGCTCTTAGCTTATTATTAAGAGGTGCAAACGCTGAATGCCGTCTACATAATTATTTGTACAAAACGTCTCCTAATTGCATGCTCTGTCGACGACACCTCTATGCGCACGTGACGGGTCCGGTATGGGATTAGTATGGTCCAAGTTATAAACTGATACGATTTTTAGACCCTTATTTAAATGAAAATTTAAGTTATATATTTGCTTTTTTAATATAGTAAAACGTGTTATAATGTTCTGTGAATAATAAGATTTGTATTTTCTGCGTTATTTTCTGTAATTGCGATTTCACAAATCTATGTATTTAAAATCTGGTTTTTGTATGTTTTTTACAAGAGCAAAATAAATTTAAACTTTTCTTCTTGAATTATATTTATTTCTCGGAAGATTAAATTGCTCTTTACTGAATATTAGAGTTGCATCGCTATAAATGTATTCAAGTTTTAGCATAATCTTTGATTAGGTACTGTTAGTACGACTGGGCAGTGGATGTATAGGCACTTGAGTTATATTTAATGTCGCTCTTATTATAAATCTCTATTTGTAATTAACTTAAAAGCTCAATACGTTTTTACATATTCACAGCTTATGGCTTATGACTTGTCCCATGCTTGTCCCGTACATAGAACCGCCGCTCAAGTTTATGGGACATTATGAAACATCCAGCGGGACAAAGTAGCGAAACAATTTTGCCGCGATAGTTTGACACTTTGCTACTTTACTACGTGTGCTGTAAAGTTGATGTATTTATCTATAGCTTCAGACTTTATTGCTAAAGGGTGTCGCGAAGATTCAATTATGGTTAGGTTAAACGAGGAGTTATAATGTTTGTGAATATTGGGTAGAGAATACTCTGTTCAAAAGAATTGTGAATATAGATTGTATTACAAATAATTAGGACATGCCATACCTACTACTTTAATTACTATGTAGTCTTTTCTGGTGTAGTATAAATGTACAATTTATTTTAAAGCTTTAGTTTTATTCGTTTATCTTTGTTAAAATATAACTATCACATACTGTAAAACTGAAGCATTCTAAATTTGTAACCAAAACTAAATAACAAACTCGTTTGTAATTTCCTGTGGTTTAAACAAACTTCAAACTCGTAAACATGAAATGAAGGCGTAAAAATTCAAAAAATAGGGAAACAAAAAATATTCAGCAAACAATGTCGTAACTTTGAAAGTCCAGTACACATTAACAAAGAGTCTAAAATATTTTGTAACTCGTGTTCTTCGAAAAGGAGCAAGCACAAATAAAATAAAAAATTAAAAGGAGTAAAAAAGTATCCTTGTGAAAATTTTAAAAGAATCCCGAATTTTGTCGGAGGCGTTTAATTGTATAAAGAAAAAACGAAAAGTTCTCCTTTTGTTGAACTCGGATTGAATAGCTTCGGACGAAATCCGTGATGACAATGAATACTAATTTAAATGAACTCTACTGAATTTTGGATGATACTTCATTAAAGTACATAAAGAGCAATGTACTCTCTCTATTATAAGGTAATTTAAATATTTCCGAACCATTAAAATCACTGTAAAAAATCCTTATATTTCCGTCATTAGAGTATTTTTCATCATTTAAACTAACTGAAGGGTTAATCATTTACTTTATCGATATTCTGGCTGCCGCCACTATCATTATATTGAGTTCATACTTCATAACCATTATTATATGGAATGAGACTTAACTTTTTCAAGATTAACACGTATAATTAAATTAAATTATATCACCTACGATCAGGCACTGTACATATTAAGTTTTTAGGAATAACCTTTAATACTAAAGAGAACATTTTTGATTGACTTTCTTCGAGCTTAAGACGGTATTTTCCATTTCAGTATAATAGTTTAGAATTATAAATCTTAACATTTAATAACAATGTATAGCGTTAGATGTATATTGTATTCCATTTTTATATTCACGCCAATATCAAAGCAAAGCCAGGTAATAAATGCCACACGATATTTACCATAATATAGGCAAAGTGCTCGTCAGTACAGATAGTGACGTCACCCTGACTCAAGCAGTATGGAACAATGAACTTTTGTCCTATTTCTTGTTCTGCTAATCGCGACTTCTTTCCAGCGAGGAGTAAACATCGTCTGTCTTGACGGCTGTTCCGCTTGGTACCTATTGCTTCATACACTGACAGATAATAAAAGCTACTACTCGATAATGGATTTTGTAATTTTTTTTTACCCCTAAGATTTACCCTTTATCTTAATCGTTTCTTTCTAACAGTTTTATTTCGTAATGCTGTTGGTTTTATTCCTTTAATTGACTTAAATAGAATTAACTTAAAAATATTTTTTATAGATAACTCTACAAAAAAAAATCTTCAAACATTTAAAGAACTAAAACGTAGTCATTTCAACTGAAATTTATTACTATAATAACAATATTATAGAATATGGGCAGAAACGCCCATAAACACCTTCTATCTACAAAGATAGAAGGTGTTTATGAGCGTTTCTGCCATCAGGAAACGTGTTTGTTTTCACTTGTTGTTAATAGATACCTACTACTAGCTAGTTTGTTAAAAAATAATTAAATATTTGTATTAATTATTAAATTATTCATGTTACAGTTAACCGTTCAGTAGTTTTAATTATCTTTATATATAAAAATGAATCGCAAAATGTGTTGGTAAGCGCATAACTCGAGAACGGCTGAACCGATTTCGATAATTCTTTTTTTATTATATTCCTTGAAGTACGAGGATGGTTTTTAAGTAGAGAAAACGTAAATATGTACCACGGGCGAAGCCGGGGCGGACCGCTAGTAGTATATAAGTATATAAGTCAAGAGACATAATATGTAGCGGTGTGAATTGAAATTTGTTCGTTTTATATAAAAATAACTTTAGTCACAAAAACGTAGTTTCCTTTTAGTACCAACAACGACGCACACCGCGTACAAAAATTATTGTTTTCGGTACAAAGGGTGTTCCTACCAGACCGTAGCGGAAGCAAGGTACCGCGTGGGGTCTCATATATCGTGGCGGGGATGTCGTAACTCTCAGTGATGGATTAGCGCTTTTCCGGCTTTTCAGCGGGCCCCTAAATGGCCACTAGAGTCCCATGTGGAGTCTTACGACGTTCGCGCACTTAGTTGATTGAAATATGTGGGAAGACGCTGTTTTGACTTTTATTGCGATAGTAATGCGTATTTCAATTGGTTGTGTTCAGTGTTTCAGTCGTTCGATCGCATCGGTTAGAGTTTGGTTTGTGTGTTGTTTTGAGGTGCCTGTTACACGTAGAGCAGAGACCCTTACTTATATCATGATTCGTTAGAATTTATTGATAGACGACTGTTTTTATAGATGGAAAAATTACATTTACATTAATGACATTACGCTAGACACGTTTAATAAATACCACGGTACACTAATTTTGCGGAACACTCTAAATACTTCACGTGTAACAGACGCCTTAATGTCAGACTATTTAAGTTGTTTGTATTATTTCTTTGTTAATTAAAAACAGTTAAAAATATAAAATTATATCAAAGCGTTTACAAGCTACATGTTTTTATTTATCTTGTAAAGTCAACGTATATGAAATTAAATATCTACCTACCAACATTTAGAATGTCTAACTTTGAACAAGTTTCAGTTTCAGTAATTTGTTGAATCCGTTGTTTAATTACGTGAAATGTACTGCAACAAAGTTCAAATCCGTTAAACATTTAATTTTAAATGTTTAATAACCAAATCTAAGATAATAAAATTCATTAGGAATTCCCGAAGTACAAGAGCTGTCGTGATAACAAGTTTCAATATTAATTTCCGCAAAAACTTAGCTTACACGATAAGGGCGAGATATAATTTCATTTTCTTACTTAAAACTTTGTTCGTACTTTCTTGTCTATTTATTAATTGTAATTTTAAAGATAAAATGCAAATTGGGAAGAAGATTTTTAATGGATTTTAGGGTTGTGTCCACACGAGGGATTTCCTTAATAGAGTTGTATTGGAATTTAAGTTTTAGTAAAAGTTTTAGCGAAATATTAGGTGACCCAGTTAGAGTAAGCCATGTTATATAAAAAATTGTGCTGTATTTTTAGAATTACAATTTTAATACGTATACAACTTAAGGTATATTATACTTTTACTTTATTATACTTGTTTATACAATAAATTCTTTAAAAGTATATGTAGAAAAGTTATTTTAACGTTGTAGTTGTATTATGAAGCAGTAAACAGGTTTTATATACCTAGACTTCGATTTATTCACACTAGGATAGCACGGTGGTCGAAATTCGATCTTCTTACTCTAACGAGTCTACCGTCGCAGTAAATGAATCGCTACTAGTAAAGTATTATATTATCTGTTGTATCGTGTAGGTACATTAAAAAAATCCGAATTATATTACAAAAATAACAATATAATGTGTATCATCGCTCTATCTCAAGTAACTATCATTAGGTATTGAGGTACATACCTCAATGCCTAATGATCCATCGTGTGAAATAAACAATTGAATATTATTTACTCTAAAATATAATTATTGTTCTATAAATAATCCTTAAAGAATTAAAGAGAATATCCAGTAGGTAGTCTGTTGTCATTGCCATAAAACAAACATATCATCTATCCATCGCTTTCAATGCCTTTCTATACACGCTATCAACAGTCTTTATACTATGCTATCAACGTAATTTAAAATCGTATACACTAGATATTCAAATATAGATTAGTACACCCACATTGAACGTTAGCAATGTTAGCACTAAGTTCATGTAATCTATCCGTTCATTCCTGCTCAAAGTCCGATGTGATCGCAGATTAGTTCAGTGCTGACTGTTATATTGTTTTAGATTAAATCTACGAACTTATGTTGGTTTGTAATGGATAAAGTTCGTAAGTGATACATTAATCGTGGCCTCGTTTGATGGTGGCGTAGGATGGTTATTGGTTTTGTGAGGTATTACTTATAATTGTAAAGCAATTTTTTATAGGATTAATCCTTACTAACACTGTATGCGAAAGTATAAATAAAATAAATTGGACGCGAGAATGGGGAGAAATTAATTTATAAAATTAATTATTTTAGTAATTCAATCATTCTTGACCTGTGGTACAGTGAAATTAGTCTCGAGAAATTTTTGCATATGTAGTGGTGTGTATATTACTCTGATCTTAGAGCGCGTTTCCATTATATCGTTCTAGCCTATACAAAAATGTTTCGATATCCTAACATTACTATTTAATTTTATACTTATCCCTAACAACACTCTGATTTTTGTTTTAAAGAAAATGGTTTTGACTTTATAAAAAAAAATAATATATCATTCAATTTTACGTCCTTGAGCAAACGACAAGGCGAATACCGTGAAACAATAAAATATCGTGTCCATAATAATTTGTTTCGTAATTAATATTTGACCATAATAATTACGAAACAAAACAAATAAATAAATCGTCACTTGATAGTGGAAAGTGGAAACACGCACAAAACCAGAATAAACCAGTTTACGCTGTCCGCAGGTGCCTCGTGCAGTCCGGCGTCAGTCGCTTGGTACCGTTAGAACATAAAGCACACATTTCATTCGAAAATTATAACTATTACGTAGTTTAATTGTTAAATTTTGTATTTGTTGATTGTTGTTATTGTTTGTTATTGTTTGTTATTGTTGTTATTGTTTGTTATTGTTGTTATAATATTTGTTGAAGTGTTTAATTTGTGTGTAAATGTTGTAACTTTATATTGTTAATTCAAAATGGCTCCAGTGTTAAAACATGGTCGTGGCAAGCCTTTGACTTCTCAAACTAAAGAAGTTTTGTACTGCTTGTACAAATATTGTACATATATTTCGAAAATGAGTGTAATAACAACCCGAGCAGTATTATGACCCCCACTCAATTAGTTGCTAAATCAACAGGAATTTCAACAGCATCCGTCAGAAAGGTAGTATCAGAAAGCAAATGTTGTCCTTCAGATCAGGAAGTAACTTTTAAATCTCCTAAAAAGAAACCGAATCGTAAACCTACAATAGTAAGTAATCGATAACTTTGATCAGCAAGTTATCAGAAGAACAATTCATGACTTCCACATCACAAATAAAGAAGTTCCCACTTTGAAAACTTTGCACGCAAAATTGAAAGAAGATATCGATTATAAAGGTTGGGTCAGCACGTTACGAAAACACGTCATGTCATTAGGTTTTAATTGGAAGCAAACAGAAGATAACCGGAAACTTCTTATGGAAAAACACGAAATTAGATACTTGCGAATTAATTATTTGATAAAAATTGCTGAATATCGTGAACAACGCCGACCAATTGTTTACACCGACGAAACTTATATAAGTACATCACATACCCTCTCGAAATCTTGGTCAGATGGAAGCACTTCAGGTTTGAAGCAACACATAACGAAAGGTAACCGCTTAATCATTGTTCATGCCGGTGGTATGGATGGCTTTATACTAAATGCATTGCTTATGTTTAAAGCCAACCAAAAAAGTGGAGATTACCACGACAATATGAACTATGACAACTATTCAAGGTGGATTAAAACTCAATTAATACCCAACTTACAACCAAATAGTGTTGTTGTTGTTGACAACGCACCATATCATAACTCAATACAAAATCCTGCACCGAATAGTAATTCTAGAAAACAGCAAATGATTGACTGGCTGACATTTCGAAACATCGAGCATTCATCCACGTTGCTTAAGCCTCAATTATATGAACTGATTCTGCAAAACAAGTCGAGATTTGTAGAGTACAAGATAGACGAAATATTACGACAGCACGGTCATACTGTGCTGCGTTTACCACCATACCACCCGGAGTTTAATCCTATAGAAAACATATGGGGGATAGTGAAAACATATGTCGCAAAAAAGAATGTCGCAATGAATATGAAGGTTATTATGTCATTAGCTGAAGAAAAAATGAACGCCATAACTGTAGAGGAATGGAGAAAAGTTTTTCTACATGCTATTGAGGAGGAAAGCAAATATCAGGGTAGAGACGCAGCATTAGACACAATATCAGAACGAATTATAATTAATTTAAATAATTCATCTGATGAAAGCGAGGATGGGGATGATTGTGATATGCCTGGGGTTGATGAATTATTAGAATAAAGAACACCTAATTCATACACGTCTTCACTGAAGTAAAAATCGGCACTGCTTGTAATGTTTGGAACTAATAAAATATTAATAATACTAATATTATATACTTGAATAAAAACTAAAAATAAAATGTTGTTTTTTTTTTATTTGCTGACCATACACTACTACAAACGCAAAAATTTCTCCAAGCTAATTTACCTGTATCAATTTTGACAAATTGCAGAGGGTCTACAGGTAAATTAGCTTGGAGAAATTTTTGCGTTTGTAGTTGTGTATGGTCAGCAAATAAAATAAAACAACATTTTATTTTTAGTTTTTATTTTATACAGGGTTACTTGTAAAACACCAGCAACCTCGCAGGACAAGATAGCTAACATCATAAGTAACAACATTTGTTCTACGACTTTTGGCATAACGCAATAAATTATTTTTAAATGATTTTTTAAACTTTTATTGTACTCTCCTTACATTTGTAAGTCTATGTTCTATTAATTATCGGATGGACGACGCGACGCCCCCTTCCCCCTCTCGTTCGCTTTTTGTTTACGTAATTTTTGGGAGGCGTAGAGTTTATAATATTCAGACGGAAAATTAAATGAATATTTATTTTTGTATGAAAATAAAATCTAACAAATTATCAAAAGTCGTAGAACAAATGTTGTTACTTATGATGTTAGCTATCTTGTCCTGCGAGGTTGCCGGTGTTTTACAAGTAACCCTGTATATATAAGGGATTTTAAATTAAACTATATGTGTTTCTCCTCTGAAAAAGATGAGACTTTATTTTAATATTTGCACATTTAACATACATATAACTTTTACATTAACAATGTTACTAAAATGAAAAATTTACTAACCTGAAAAAGAAACGACATTTAAAGTTTAATTCTTTAGTTTGAGAAGTCAAAGGCTTGCCTCGACCATGTTTTAACACTGGAGCCATATTGAATTAACAATATAAAGTTACAACACTTACACACAAATTAAACACTAGTTATGGCCCTGCCTTCATACAAAACTGCTGAATATGCCGTTCGCACGGGAATAGAATGTGGATGCGATTTCCCTTAGTTAGCATCCAAGCTTACGTCTTTATAATTATTAAACTGTATAAATTCATTCTTTAACTCCGGTCTGCATCGTGCAGACATGGGTATAAAAGTCTCATTTTAGCTATTAAATGTAGTTTTTAAGTACATCTGAGTTTTCATTTGGGGCCTCCGGCTGCGGGACATGTAATTCACTTCAACAAATATTATAACAATAATAACAAATAATAACAACAATCAACAAATACAAAATTTATCAATTAAACTACGTACATAATAATTATAATTTTTGAATGAAATGTGCTTTATGTTCTAACGGTACCAAACGACTGCACGTGGCACCTGCGGACAGCGTAAACTGGTTTATTCTGGTTTTGTGCGTGTTTCCACTTTCCACTATCAAGTGACGATTTATTTATTTGTTTTGTTTCGTAATTATTATGGTCAAATATTAATTATGAAACAAATTATTATGGACACGATATTTTATTGTTTCACGGTAGTCGCCTTGTCATTTGCTCAAGGACGTAAAATTGAATGATATATTTTTTTTTATAAAGTCAAAACCATTTTCTTTCAAATAAAAACTTGTTTTTATTGAAAACAAAAGTGTTGCTAGGAATAAGTATAAAATTAAATAGTAATGTTAGGATATCGAAACATTTTTGTATAGGCCAGAACGATATAGTGGAAACGCGCTCTAAGATCTGAGTAATATACACACCACTACATATGCAAAAATTTCTCCAAGCTAATTTACCTGTATCTATTTGCTTCCATATAAAATTGAACCGAAGATAATATGTTCAATCTGAAAATATGAATAGGTCCCTAGTTAATATTTCTGCTATCATTGCAATATGAATTCATACTGATCTATGAATTATAATATAATTTCAAACATACAAATTTCTTCAAGAACATCCCCTGGCCGAACCTTTACATTGAGTGTTACGAAACAAAAAGGTTCAAGTATTTCTTACAAAGAAGTTTCTGGTCGACATAACGGCAGGGGAAATGTAGCGTTTCCGTCAGTCACTGGGAGGTCGTCACGCCACATTTCATTCAAACATTTGCTTTGTGTTTCGTATTATTTGTTGCTGTAAGTCCCAACAATTAATGTGATATTACAGTTTAAAATGGAGACAGAAAAACCATAAAGACTACTTATATAGAAAAATATCTGAATTGTTTCTCGACGATAGATATGAAATCAACATACAATACAAACAAGTATTTTTTATTAAAACAACAATTATTATAGTCTGTTTTACTAATAAGTCACCATTTATAAAATAATATAGAACACAATATAAATGTAGCGTTATTTTTTCTCATTGTTATAAATTTAATAAGCCTGATGGCGTTCTAAGTCCTTTATCTTAAAAATAATATTACGCTTCTGTAGAAGCTATTGTATTCAATGTACCCTTTGTTCCCTTACAAAATATACGTAGCAGTTATCTCATTAGTTTGCGAAAACAATTAAACATTCGCACATGGAAAATGGGAAAAGCAAATGATACTCATAATGATATTGTTTTGCCATTTTGAATTGTCAATTTATTCGATGCATATTCATGAAAGGAAAACGAATTTTGTATTCGTTATTGTTTGTATTTGGTCACTGATTAACAATTTTTCATTAGCGCTATTTGACTTTCTTATAATATTACAATTGATTATTCAAATTACGGCGTATCAATAACAAGTTGATTAATGAACTGATAGTTCTTTTTGACACTTCATTATTGAGGTGGTTAATTTTTAATTAGTATTTATCATGACACTATAATATTATATCCTTTCAATTGTTTGAATTATAATTTATATGCTCTATAAGAGCCAAATTTTCTACAAATATCAACATTTTTTTAATATACATATGAGTCTTTAATGAATTACTTTTTATAATAACATACCACAGATATAACAAATTGTAATACTTACTCATTAAATGCTCATAACCTAAATTAACCAAAAGTCTAAATATCATTATCATCATTTGTGAAAAGGAATATCAATTAAAATATGAAGTAATATAATTATAATTATTCATATTCATTACATATTATGAAGCCATTCTCAATATTTCATAATTGACGCAAAAGCGCGGCCATATTTACATTAAATTTAATTGACTTTTGTTAATCGTCTTATAAGCAATAAATAATAAAGATATTTTAATTAATTTTCAATTGGGATCAATTTCAGGATAGGATGAAGCTGATCAGCTAACATTGAATAATTCCTTCATTTATCTGTAACCCTATTAATCCTAGATAATCAACGGTTGGGATAGTAATAATTTAATATTATAACATTTCATTTGAATAATATCTCCATATAAAATATGATTTTTTTCCCTGATGATACTTCGGAGGTTAGAGAGTGTAATAATTTTTTTACTGAAACATCTCAATTCTATGGGAATTTACTTTAACTGGGCGGGCAGGGCCGCGTCCGAAAAGCTAGTTCTAATAAAAATTATAATTGTCCTTTTATTATCATTTACCGTCTCCGCGGAAAGCTGGCGGCATGATCACGCGTGCTGAACGGGAAAATCAAATTATCAAATCTTATACCTGGCAGGTAGATTTCCCACAGGAATCCAGCAATAAGTCCCCACATTGAATCAATAAAATCACGCGTGAACAGGTCACATTGTAGGAACTTAACCGACGAATAGCTGGACTGATTTATTCGACGTCCCTTGCCAATATCTTAGCCGGCTGATTAAATTCCTTCGAGTTACGGCCGTACTCAAGTGTCGTGAAGTTCGCGACGATTAGTGTATAATTTCATGGGTAACTCGGGACCAGTGACTGTGACGGCTCATGTGTGATTATTAACTTGGGCTATAACAGCTTGATTAAATTTGAAGGGTATTACGAATTTATTTGGATTTCGAAACCACTTTTCTGTTTAGTCTAGACTCTAGAGCTAGTAATTATTTTATAGCCCACGTTTATAAGCTAACTACGTTTAAAAATCAATTTATATACCTACTCAATTCTATGTTCATTAAAAGATAAATCGTTATACGTATTCTGAAACACATTCTCGTAAACAGTTAAATCTGTCTATGCATAACAATCTTCCATTAACCAGAATGTGCGTGATCCATCACCTTCAATTAAAACCAAATCCCAATGGAAACACGTATCAAAATATTATATGGAATAAAACAGAAATGGCATTTCATACAAGTGCGGTTATAAAATTTCACAAAAAAACAAAATGAACAAGGGTAGGGTCGGGGCTTGACGATTAATTATCACTCATCGCTTGGGATTTGAACCCGAAACAATGTACTGGAGCTGCGGAAATTATTTCCATGAAAATGAACGTTATTTGATCATGCTCATTGCTGTTGAAATTTATTTATTCGCACAGGATTTACTGGGGATAATTCGTTTTAAATTGGATATATCGTTTTGTCTATTAATGTACTCGTGTAGCGTGAGTGTCACTTGTTGTGATGGATCGTAATATCACAAACTGTAAGATAACGGGATCGACTATGTAGGAACTGCTTTTTTGGAGACTCATTAAATCTTGAGCCACACTATGAAAATTTAATATAAAGTAGCCTCATTGGTACTGACCACCGCTGGCTTTAAATTTTAATGAATCAAACACTATTATCATGGAATGAACGAAAACAGAACACGAAAGGAATAATAATTATATACCTATGTATAATGTGCTTTAGTATATCACCGCTAAGAGCTACAGATTTGTTTGTAAATAGCACCGTTGACTTTCTTCCAACGAAACAAAGGTTTCCTAATAAAAGCAACAATATATGTAACAAATGACTGCCGCGGACCGGGGCTAAAGGATACACACGCAATTTATCCCAAATAAGGCTGAATACAGGAGTTGTTTTTGCCATTAACGTAATGCGTAAATAAATGCGAGTAATAATTAAACACAGCGGACCGACGCAGAACTAATTGGTATAAACCTACTCGGGTTTTTATGAATTTGTTCTACACGAATTGTGTGGGGGACAGGGGTGACGAAATTGACGATTCTATATAATTATAAGCGCCTACATAAGCGCTTTTTATTTTACTTGTGGTTGTACAATGTACATTATATTTTGTAACGTCATGAAAACTTCTTGGCTCACCTTTCACCGTAAATGTTTGTTGTAGAGTACGTAAACGTATAAGAATTTGGTTGCTACGTAGAGTTATGTGGAGAATAATATTTTTTAAGGTATTTAATCTCATCTACAGCAAATCACTTTGGTAATAATAATATATTGAAAGCCCTTTTTTATCAAATGTACGGAAAAGGTTATGAATGAAAACGTTACTAATGGTCCCATATTCCAAGAAATAAAAGAATAAAGTACCTACCTAAATCACTACATAGTATAAAACAAAGTCACTTTCTCTGTCCCTATGTCCCTTTGTATGCTTAAATCTTTCAAACTACGCAACGGATTTTGATGCGGTTTTTTTAATAGATAGAGTGATTCAAGAGGAAGGTTTTAGTATATAATTTATTAGGTTTAAGTCAAAGCGGGCGAAGCCGCGGGCGGTGAGCTAGTATAATAATATCCATATTATGTTGAATTAATAACTAAATTAATCCTATTTGGTTATATCTGGACTGAATTACTAGGATTAACAAATTAGATCACCGATTATTATCATAATCAAAGCTTTTTATGATATAAAGCATTTTTTAAATCTTGACGCAAAAAATATCGTCATATAAATTTTTTCTTTGTCCGAGTCTGTGTTTCTCGCTCTGGGATATGCTTGCTGCTAAAATAACAAACTTTTTGTTTATTTTAATGGTATCGAAAAATGAAACTGTCACAAAATATTCAACTAGCCAGCTCCCATTGTGATTTGTAACACGTGGATTACTTACAAGAAATAATTAATATAGGAAAAGTTCTTTATTCAGAGTGTTTTCTAAAGTTTCAACCCAAATCTAACCCACCATATAAGACAAAACATACAGAAACTTGCATATAATATACGTATATTCTCAGTTATTGAATTTAAGATTTTCTAGAAACTGTAGCTTGCCATTACATCGTTAGTCCACGTCATGTGAAGCTGAGTCACTAAATAAATAGTGTTTTCAAGCAATGAACCATTATCGATGGCTGCTGTCTTCGATAAATCATGCTTTTATTATTTTACTACAATAGATTTTCACCTAAGATGTGTAAGTCATCACGCTATAGTAAACATGACCACCACTGAACTAGTATAAGAAATGATACGATACAACTATAAACAACTAGCTTTCCACCCGCGGCATCGCCCGCGCAGTCAAAGAAAAACCCGCATTGTTCCCGTTCCCGTGGGATTTTCGAAATAAAACCTATCCTATGTCCCGGGGTAAAAAGTAGCCTATGTCCTTTCTCGGGTATCAAAATATCTCTATACCAAATTTCATGCAAATTGGTTCAGTAGTTAAGGCGTGATTGAGTAACAAACAGACAGACAGAGTTACTTTCGCATTTATAATATAAGTATGGATACTGAGAAGTTTCTGAAGATAATCACGTTTGTATAAAAGTCGAGCTCATTCTTCTATTTAGAAAAATATTAAAGAAAACAAAACGTATTCGTGTTAAAACCACCGCCTCCAAAATCACATTTCAAGGCGAAAATGAGTCTAAACGCGGTGTCAAATTATTAAAATAACTCCAACTGAAAACCATAATTGCTCTGCCCCAAGCGTAAACAAAAAACATTTTTGGCATTTCTTTTAATTATGCGTCGAGGGGAGTGCGTAAACCGAGCGGTGTAATTACGAAGCTAAGTCAATACGTATGCAATGCCAAAAAAACAACGTTTATTTCACCGCTTTCAAGTAATACTTCACGGTAGACGCGTGTTATTTACCCGTTTTCATAGGTAAGAATCGTAAACAAATAATTAATGGATTGACATTATAATAATCGTAAAATCAATTCGGTACATCAAAACCTAACTAGATGTAGAGAAGTAGAGATAACAATCCCGCTAAAGATTACAAAATGTAAGTAATGTATGTTTATGCAGATATTTCCAAACGAAATTGATTTGAAAATACGTTATAGTTGACATTATAATAATCGTGAAATCTATACATCAAATCCTAACTAGATGTAGAGAAGTAGATATAAAATCTCTAAAGATTAAAAATGTAATAATGTATGTATATGCAGATCAAAGTGGCAGGGAGCCGCTGGAGTCAGGCCGCTGGTGATCGGTCGTTTTGGAAATCTTCGGGGGAGGCCTATGTCCTGCAGTGGACGTCGTGAAAGGCTGGAATGGATGGATGGATATGCAGATATTTCCAAACGAAATTGATTGGAAAAACGTTATCGTTGAGTTAGACTATACCTTTTTTTTACTTTGAAATGTTTAAAATTCGGAGGAGGAATTGGAGGAAAAGTCAAGTAGGTAGATTGTTTTTAAAGTTAATGCAATTTTAGCATGTTTTGTATTTATAATCTGATTATTATTATTTGATTTCCTGAAAAAAAAATGGTAATGCTCAAAGTTTTTCATAAAGAAATGTCGATTTAATTCCACATAAATGTTTAGCAAGAACTTCAACAAATGGATTATTTGAAAAAGTTCTCCTGAGAATCTTAAAGAAAGACCTTTGGAGTTTTCCTTTACAGATTTAATGGTATGAAAATCCGATATCTATAGGAAAGATTTAGAAGTTTCTTACACAAATAATAAGAAATCTGATTGAATGATAGTTTTGAAAATGAACGAAAAATTGCATGTGGCTTTTATATTGTCACGCAAATAAAAAATGATCCTTGAGTGAGTCTTGAGTCCTTTTATATGTTTAAATAGTAATCTTTTTCAACTCACATTGAAATATTATATAGTATGCGTTTAAATAGAAGAATAACCTATATTGTTATTTTTCTGCAAGTTGTATTTTATAAATTAACACATTTTATGGAAAATTACTCCAAATAAAGTTCTTCATAGATTTATTACGTTCATATTTTATAAAACAAAACATATTTACGCAGTTTCTGTGTACACGATACCTTTGAATACACTAAAAAAGAAAAGATGTCATATTTCACGGTACCATAAACACGTGACAAGGGCCCAGTTTTCCATTCTTCAACCAAACATGTCGTAAAACAACGATAAATATAACGTGATATTAATCGCCGCTATTTTTATTTTAAATTGTACTTTTTGGTACAAAAAATATATTTTTCATAAATTTGACTGTAATTTAAAAGGGCAAACACCGCTCATAAGAAGTAAGAAGAGAGTACCTACATGAAACCTTTATGATTATAAATTTATGATTCGATTAATATTTGAGATAATCAATATGAGAACAGATTATTCAATTATTGCTGTAAATACAAAAAAAAAATACACTCGGATAAATAAAAAAGATAACATTCGCACAATTCCAATACCAAAGTCAGGTTCGACCTCAAAACGGGAAACATTCAGGATTTTCAAGAGGTGCTTTACACGGTTACAGCTTGCTTAGGGTCGAAAGAGCCCTTTACATATACGCATGCATCTGCGTGCCCTGGTTTAGATTTTAGAAACGCAAATGTGTAGGTATCGTGTACTTTAAAAGCTTATTGAAAAGGCTCGTATTAAGTGTCTTTTTATGTATAAACCAGCGGAATCAATGTCTATTAAAATATTAACTACCTAATTAATAAATAAATATGATTAAGAAAATGAGGCCTACTGAAACTTCAATAAATTAAAAAGGAAAATAGTATGGTTTATAAAATTACTCGATATTTTTTGTTAAGATTTTATAACTACAAAATATGTGTATCGAATAAAGTAAATTCGAAAATCACTGAACTTTATCAAAAGGAAACATAAAAACACGCAACATCACCATCAAGTATTTCCTTAAGGCCACTTTAATACGTAGAGTCACAAATAAGAAGTGTCTTTCAAAAGAAAACTCTATAAAAAGTCATCCAATTAAATCGCAACATGTTCTCAAAATCACTAGCACGTCGTATACCAAATTAGGTTAATTTCATTTTAGTACTCGCATTTCGGTGACATTATATCAGGTGCCTGCAGTACTTACTTGTCATGCATATTTAAGAGTTTTCTGCATAATTCTGTGTATCCAGCTCCACGTGCTTTCTGCCATTGTTATTTTGGTAACTGATTCAAATTGGACATAATTTGCTGCAAAGTTTTGTTTCTATAGTCGTGGTCTCTTACTAGCGCGCTTAGAATTTGAAATGTAGTAAGCAGAAGACGCTATTATAAACTAAGCGCAGTGAGTGTAGATTTCAGATATTTTACTGCTTATGTTGAAAGTTTTATATAAGTAATATCCAAATTAATATTCGCAGTATTCTGTTGACTGTTCTGGTCTTTGTTATTTGTAATATGAATTTTAATTTCAGACAAATAATTTCAAATTTTACTTAACAAATTAGTCCAAGTAGAACATATTGCAAAATATGTGATTTGTTTGAGTACAAGTAAAACAGTTACCTACAGGAAAAAATAACATCTTTCCTAAGGACAAAATAAATAACATGTGCCACTATACCATTTGATTACTCTTCCGGTAGGTATGCGATACTTATGCCATATTTTATCCAAATTGAAAAAATGTTTATCTCAGTAGTACAATAGATCAAAGAACTACTTACATTACTAGTTTAATAAAATATTGTTTCTGTACAAGTGAGTTTTCGTCGTATTGTCCGCAAATGTTATGTATTTACTTTTGCATATTTTTGGAACAAAGTTCCTTATCGTGCGTTACAAAAGGGGGTTAGACGGAAAAAATTAAGACGAAAAGTTGTAACGACTTTTTTTGCTATAGTTGTAAGCCACAGCCGTACGGCGTGCGCGTGTTTCTGTCTGTCTGTCTCTCTCTAACTGGAAATTTCGTTCCATTGACACCCCTCAAGTTTTTTTCCCTTTTTTTCTTTAAAGATCACTATTAAAACAGAATTAGGCTTGTCTTCATTAAATTTTATCGAAAACAATTACTTAGGTACTTATTATGATCTCTAATCCCCCTCTTAGTACCTAAATCTCATCTCTTGTAAAATAATTTATATTCTGACTGTCTAATTTCTAATCCACTAGAAAGCCTAGACGAAAATAAATGAAAACGTGAGAAATCCATTAGGCCACCGGATAAGCTTTGAGATACGAATCTCGGGTTATAATATTAAATTTTTCGCACAGATAAGATATATTATTCCTATTTCTTCAGAACTGTTCGTATAATGGATACATTAGCATCCATACTAATATTATAAATGCGAAAGTAACTCTGTCTGTCTGTCTGTTACTCAATCACGCCTAAACTACTGAACCAATTTGCATGAAATTTGGTATGGAGATATTTTGATACCCGAGAAAGGACATAGGCTACCTTATATTGCGAAATATGTACCACGGGCGAAGCCGGGGCGGACCTCTAGTAAAAAATAAATTGTTATTTTATACATAAGAAAATGATTTCATAAAATATTATAAACACTTAGAATTAATAAATACAAACATTTAAAAGGCATCCTTATCGTGCATCTAAAGAACATAATATCCTATTACCCAAACCAATATAAAAAATTAATAAATGTATTTTCAGAGCAATCTGGATGCTCTTCTTATTTTATATCATGTATCAATTTTCCAGTAAAATTTCAGTCTAAAAATACCGCCTGCAGGAGCTCTATTTACTAATTTGCTAAAATATTTTCCAAGTAGAAGGCTTCAGTTATAATAAGAACCTTTCCTCTGATAAACATCCGAGAAACTGTAAATAGGCTTAGAGCTGAACTAAAGTTCACTGTGAGGTGCGCTTGATGATGTGCGGAAAGCGTCTCACTTGATAAGATTTAAGGACTATATTCGCTTGTTGAAGTTGGAAATTCAAAAGGAATCTTGTCGCTCTAGGGAAGACGAAACATTGTCGCTTCAATTTGTGTGGTTGGCGTCTGTCCAGCTCAGTACTACTCAATAACCTGTGAATGTTCAACTGTAAATGCTAAGGATAACTCAGTGCTTGAATGGTCTAACTAAGGCTTGTAACATACGCAAGAATATGGAATTATTTTCGTATGTTTCAGATGTCAGTAAACGTGTTCGTCACTTCGTCGTAACAATTATGTTGAATATGGAGAAGAAGAACTCAATTATTTAAAAAAAAATTGTAACGACATAATTATCATAGAAGGTATTTTCGAATATAAATTCAATTATAAATACCGCACTTTTAAGTTTATTGATTATACACAATGTTTCATTCGAACGATATTTTATTTGGCACTAGTACTTAATTCTTATTTTTTCTCCTAAGCGGAAAAAAAATGTAATCCATTTGAGGTTCTACGTTTAGGTAGGTGCCAACTTTATAAGCTTTATAAGACATTTCTGAAAATTTCAGTCATGTACCTATAACAAAAAATATTCTGTTTGCTTTTATCTGGTTACATTTATACACATTTATCTGTTAGATTAAATATCTCTACAACTGTCAAAAATACTCACCAATGTATATGTTTGTATATATTTACTTAACAAAATTAGAATATATTGATTAGGCTAGTCTGTATCCAGCCTACGAGTATCTCAATCAAAGTATAAGATCCATGCTGATTGGACAGTATTTACGTTACTGCTGTCTGCTCTAAAGAATGAATACTGAATGGATAAATAGCTAGTATCTCATTACTAATAGGTATTTATAGCCTTCATTTGTACGTATTTATGAGCAGTAGGCACTTTCTAATGTGTTGGTCAGGATTTTTAACTGAGACATACCTAATTAAAGTCTCATATAAGTACATGAAGAGAAAACTAGTCTTTGGTATAGGAAATTGCATAAACAGAAAAATTAAAGAGGGTGTAACTAGTCCGCTGGTTCATCTTGGTTATATGAAAAATATGTTTTCTCAATCGTACACTGGCTTTAATAGAGGTTCATAAATTCTACAGAGGAAATAGCTACAAAGATTGAATGTTAAATAAAAAAAATATCAGTAAAATATGACACCGTTATTTGAAGTATATTTTCAATAACAATAGGAAAGTAATGTCAGGAATTGTTACAATGTGTGTTTTAATAAATTGTGAATTTGCCTACCAATAAATATTTATTACCAATCTAAATTTAAATTCAGTTTGCGCAAAAATATATTTTCGATCGATCAATTTGCTTTGTAGGATTTATTATGATTACTACACAAATAACATCTGGCATTCCATTAATTAATCAAGCATCGAAATATGTTTGAATCTATTCACTTTTGTCAAAAATCTATTGATATTTGTAGGATTTAATTGGCATTCCACCTACATACATGTAGCCGCCCATTGAGCTACCAACTGAAAAAGCTGCTACAATTGTTAAAAATATTTTTATATTCCATTGTTGTACCTTTTGACAAGATTTTTTTACATTTATCGTTGACCCATATTCGCATTGGAGTATAGATACAATTTGAAAAATATATATATATATTTCACAGGAAAAATAAAAACGTATGTGAATCTGTGAAAAACTTTACAATCTTTACCTCCGTGTTTATTATTATGTTCATATAGTTTATTTGTGTTTCATAAATACGTTCAGCTACAGCATTCGCATAAAATAAATCTAAATTCTTGTGTTTTAAATACTGTTCAGACGTCAATTATTTTGAAATAGTGTTCACAACAAATGTTTGTATTTGAGATTGAGTTCAAAGTCCCAGAATTAGGCTTTAACAGCCTATTTCCCGGGATGGGAACTAAGTTTGTTCAACCTCGTTTGTATGTGGCCTATTGACAATGGAGACAGTTTGCAGTGGAGATCGGTATCACGGTTGCAAATTGATTTCGTGTCACGACTATCGAAAATTTCAATTGCTTTTAACCTCAGTATGAAATAACTTTTCGTAGCTTGTGTTGTTGAAGGTTGAGTAAGCATTTTTGATGGCTGGAGTTCGGAATTTATTTGAGAACTTTGTATTTCATTTGATATAGACAACATAAATATACTATTTCTAATTGACAATGATATCTAATAGTTGTGATTATGCCTTCTTCGGACGTTAATGAATTATTATAACTTAAGCCACGCCGAAAGTTATACTGTTTACAGTTAACACTAAAAAAAGGTTTCACTCTAGTCAATACCATAATTATTTCTGCGATAAAACAGCTGATATTATATTATTACGTATAATATAGTAAGTATAATAGGTAACTTTCCCTTAACGTCTTTGGTTGAATAACAGAGTCACGTGGAAATGGTAAAGTTTGACTTAAGTATATTTGAATAGGAACAATAATGTTGTGGCAACAATGAAATGTTCTAATTAATTAGTTTTAATTGTCAGGAATCGCTGCAGTAGAGAGGAACAAAGGAAGCAGTTAATGGAGGCAAGATAACACCGGACGATGTACAGTTTGCCAAGAGTGTACTGCTAAGTATAAATTCGCTTGTCATCTGTTTATTATGAGATAAAGTATTGTTATTTATGTTGTGGTTTGTAGTAATATTGTGTATTTTTAAATGGCTTTACAAAATTAATAGATACCTACCAGCAACAGTATTTTTCGGTTATTGTTAAATTATATCCAAAAAGATTATAAATATTGTAAGAGAAATAGTTTTGATCAAAACTCGGAAATTTTCCATCCAGTTAGTATTACCTTTATTCGCGTACCTAAGATTTAGATGAGGAAATAGAATATTAGTTCATGTATTGTTCATTATAATAGATAACCTTGGATATTTTCCAAAAAAACAATATTTAATCTAAAAGCATGATTTTCAAGATACACTTATTTTTCTTCTAAAAATAAATCTTACAGCATAAATTGCATATAAAATCATAAAGAAATAAAATATAAAATCCGCAAAGCTATTTCTCCACAGCATGTGATAGCTAGTAGACACTATCTATGATTCTGACTCAGTGAATCGCACAGATGCCAGTTTATCTCAACTGTGAATGTTTATGAATCTGTCAAATTTATTTTGATAACATATTTTTATATTTCGATTCCTACATACTTAGTTTTTTACTTAAAATGCATGTAAATCCTATACGTTTTGAATAGGATTTATTGAATATAATAACTTGTTCAACTGAACATGCTTGTCATCACTCATGAGTGCTCGCTATAATAGAAGTATTGCAAATACATTTAGTTAATTGAGGAGGGACTATAAGATATTTTTATAGAACATAATTGTGTAGAATGTTCGTGTTAATTTGAAGGCTTATCCAAATGCAGCAGATATTTTTTAGAATGATTACTTTACATTGGAAAAGAGGAAGAATTTCTTGGTGGAAGAGTTAATAATAACTACTTATTATTGAGTTTTTAGTTTAAGTCTCTTTTACTTCTCTATCATTTTATAAAATAAAATGTGTAACTGGCACGTCGGACCCATACAACAAACACAAAAAAATTAAATGCTTACGCAAAACGCGCGTATCGTACATTGTCCACTCGCGGCAACTTTCCAAGTAAAAAGAAACATACGATTTGAATAGCATGAAGAGCCAAACAGTTATATTTTAAACTTGTATTTTTCAAACAAAAGAAAGCAGTATTTTTACGTAAGATAATCTCATGTTAAGATAATCTTTGACAATTTGTTTAAATATAACTCTAATCTTTAATTTTAATTCGCATACCTACACAATATTTTATAAATGTATTTGTATTGGTTTTATTTGTATTAGAATGCGTTTCATATTTATTATAACGTTTAGAGATAAAAAGACATTATTTACCTACAATTCCAGATTTGCATTTGATTTCTAGGTATATTAACTTGTACGTATCATTTGAAACGTATTTATGTACTACATATTGTACATATTATCTTCTTACGCAAATTAAACGGGATAACCCTTAGTCCTTAGTAATTTGTCTTGTCTATCATTAGTCAAAGTATTTGATAAGGCCTCTACTACCTACATAGGGTTACCCTAACTTGTATATTTAATGCTTTCGGCAGTATGTAGATCCATTAGCGTAGGTTAGCTTAATTAAACTAAGTTTTATACTGTAGAAGAAATATTTTTCATATTAATAATGAATTTGTCAAAGAATAGTTTATTTTATGCATTTTTTCTTTTACCTCGCCCGCGCTTCTTCGCGCTTGCGCTTTCCTAGAAGTAAGAAATGAAATTAGAAAGATAATCCACTGAAGCTGTTTTTTGTGATATTGTGTATATTTTTATGAAGTTGCAACATAAATTAATATTAAGTCAAAGTAATTTTCAAAAGAAAAGAAATACTAAAACTTGATCCGTCACACGTTTCCAAAATATCGAAATATAATCTTTAATTCAGTTTCAAACAAGAAAAGAAAAGGCAAATCTAAAATTTCTTATCGCACCAAAAAGTTTCAAATTGTTTCGTAATCGTATACAAAAGCAAACAGCTCCATGGCTTCCGTTTCTTAAAAAACAATTAGAAGTGTTCACACTTCATAACTCCCGAGAGAAAGGGCGGGAACTGCAAAAACAGCTGTCATCCACATCATGATTGATTACGGAAATCCTCTTCTGACAGTTCTTGTCTATTCTTGGTCTTACCAAAAATAAGGAAGTGACTAAATTAAGTGTTTTTACTAACTCGAGGAAACTCTTGATGTTATTGTATAATCGATAGCTTTTTTAAAAAGCTAATCGTTTTAATAATGAAATGGCAACACAAAGTCAATTAGGTAGCCTGAGTGGTAAACCAGAATTATGGCGGGAAATTAAAATGAAGATTAAAAGGAAATGACAATAGTAAAATATTTTTATTTTTATTTTAAGTGTCGTTTGCCAGTTATCATAAATCGAAACCACAATCGAAACAGACTTATAAATAATATTTTGAAATTAATTTTGTAGCACAATAATACTAGCAAAAATAAAACAGCAACAAAATTCGTACAAATATATTTGAAAGCATACTCCACTCAAGTCACAATGATCCTGAATCTGTAATGTATCAAGCTGACGACTCAAAGGGGATTGAAAAATAAAATTGGCACTATCTCAATTTTCCGCTTCAATAAATGCAGTTTGGCGCACTTGTGTACCGCGAGTACACAGCTTAGCTTTGTTCTTTCGTTGAAACTTAGAAGTAGCGCGCCAATTGCATGCGGCCGTTTGTTATGTTTTAGTTTCGATGGCTGACCTATAAAATTAAAGTTTTAATGCTAAATATTTGAAGATCTGCGCCAATAAATAGTAATATAACATAATATTCTATTAATAAAACAAAAAATTAATATCTTCTTTTTTAATTATTCTCTATTGTTGGCGTTTAATCACTTATATTTATAAATGAATAAAAATATATTTATTATTATAATAACCTTTTTTTGAATAATACTCTTTTTTTGTAACTGGCCGGTTATAAAACGAAAAGAAAAAAATATTCTTAGACAAAAAATGCGTGGCAAAACCGGGTTCTAAATTTAAAAATAGATGTCACGTTAGAACCATGAAGAATGAAAAATTCTTAAAAATTAATGAAATTATCATTTTAAAGACAATTAATGATCAAAGTAGAAGGTGTATTTATGAAGAAATGAAGTATTGAAATAGGCTCCAATAATGTGTTATAGAGAAATAGAATGCAATATAATCGCATAATACTGAAATGGATCTGGAAGCTATCACTATACGGGCACTTAGTAAGTTTATTTTCTTTTCTAAAAGGCAGTTTTCATTCGGCCGCTTCCATTCAGTCTATGAAGATAAAAAGGATAACGAGTGTTTGTATATCTGTCGTGGCCATATCGTAGATTTGCTCATTTCATGAAATGGCCAACATAGTTTGATCAGATCGTTAAATCGTCAACGTTTCACGATTTGGTCATCGACATTTGGCCAGATCGTATAAAATATCTTAGAGAGTCCATAAAACATAAAAAAATGCAGAATATTTTAAGAACTTGTTTATTGTCATTTAAGTTAGTGCCGCGGTAGCGCCGGCGAATACCAGAAGCGAATGGTTTTTTCAATAGAAAACAGTTAGGTTAGGTTAGGTTAGACTTTAATAAACAACGCACGAGCCGAGCGAGCAAAGCGAGCGTGCCGCGGCAGCGGCCGGCGAGTGCCAGAAGCGAATCGCTTTTTAAAAAAGAAACAAAAATGGTCGCATTTCGTGAAATGGCCATCCACGTTTGGCCAGATCGACGATCTGGCCAAATGTGGATGACCAAATCGTGAAACGTTGACGATTTAACGATCTGGCCAAACTAAATTGGCCATTTCATGAAATGAGCAAATCTACGATATGGCCACGACATATCCACTTCACTGTTCCAATCATAGACGACTCGGTAGAATACATTTTTATAACCTTTTTCGATGGCAATTATTTTGTTCATGTAGTAAGTACGTATTGTTACATAATATTAGATATATTAAAATATTATATTTAATTTTTTGCTGCGCATTCACTACATCTTAATTCAATATAAGATAAAGGAAGTATTTTAATAATAGCCTGTTATCTATATGTCATTATATAAATTAATTTAACACGTGGCATGAAAAGCCGACATCAGCGACGAAATTTTTTTTTTCATGATGATAATATTATTATGTCACTAGTGTATAATACGTTTGGGTATGAAGATATTGATTTAGAGGTCTTCCAATGAATCTATAAAAGTAAAAATAAGTTTATTTATCTATAGCACGTATGACGTTGGTATTCTTTTCATTTCAAATAATTAAATCACACCGTCACGTCATAAGAACGTTTATTTTTTAATCTAAAATAAATGTTAGACATATCTACGGCGTTTAATCCAACTTTGTTCCAAACATAATCCTCAAACTAATTGTCTTCATAACCAAGACTAAAGATATCAAATGTACATTGTAACTACTAATTAAGTTGATTCCGGGAGGTATGGAATTTCCCGGGTACCATTACGAAAGGCAACACGGAAGGGGCGGGCTAGCGGTGAGGCCGGTCATTACTGCAGTCGTGGAGGGAACTTTTGCTATCATAGTTTATGTTGCTGAATATTTTGGAGATGTGAAGACGCTGTACGTACGTCTTTTATGTTCATAGCGCTTTTGCAAAGATGTGAAGACGTACATCTTGTAGTGTTCTTTTTTAAGAAATATAATTCAGGCAGAAATTTTACAGAGTGAATAAATAGGAAGACAAAAATTATTTGTATTTTATGATCATATTTAAATTATTGGTTTACTTTGAAAATAATAGATACTAAATCCTAAAATTTATTGAAAATTTTCAGAAGGTAGCTATGTTTCAATATTATTTCCAATAAATCGTTTCTCATAACTTTTCTAATTTTCTTATGATTTAATAACAACGAAATGTTATAATTCATAAGTAACACAATCAACGATCAAAGGTGACAGCGAGCTCATGCTTAATATACTTCACTTTAATATGCTTGCTAGTTGTAGGAAAAATATACTGAAGGAATATTCTATCAAAGGGTGACCGAAAAGTCGAGTTATATTAATCCAAAGGTAAATGACACGACACTGTCATATATAAGTGACAGTTAGACAGACAGACCCACTCTCGCTCCAGGAGTGCTTTTACTTTCCAAATTTCTGAATTATACATTTAGTTTTTTCGTTTACCTACGTTAAAGATGCATGCTTTCTTATAAGGATGAGAGGGCAAAGTTACATCTTCGTTATTAAGTTTTATATCGTTTTAGGCAGTTATAAGTAATAGCTTAGCTTTGCTGCATCAGTTATTTGATTTAGCTTTTTTGTCTTAAATAAAACAAAAATATAAAACTCAACAAAAATTATCATCTCTATCGATCGAAAAATACGATAAATTGGAATTGTTTTTCTAATGCAATCGATATTACCCTGCATGTATAAAAATCATAAGAGTTACAAATGTTACTTAACTGCATTAATGTAATAACCCCCCTCTATATTCCATTTTTTTCTAAGCAGTTTTTAGTTTTCACCATGAACGTTATTGCTCAAAAAGGCAACGTTTCAAGCTTTACAAACGCTATACACCAATCCACGTGAAGCATGATAATGCAGCAACGCACGGCGATCTATATCCGTGAAAAGTGAGCATCCAATATACTCGAATCTTTTCAATTTGATTCCTCCTAAATGGACCAATAACGCGTTTAACCATAGCGCGGTTCAAAAGAAACAACTGTCCGTTACAATTAAAAAAATTGCTCAGTCATTGGATCTAGGAACAAATGAATACGCAATAACCGAAACAGCAATCGGTCCGATGTTTACGCTGTCGAACCAAACAATGGAATGTTTCAAAAACTTTTAATGGTGATCAAACAATCGTTCCATTTCGTTTCCCGCGGCATGACGGACGGAAGGGTGCAGAAATTTAAATTTTTCACTTACACCCCATTTGGTTAACGTCGCATATCGAAATTTTTCATTTCGTGAATGTTCAGTGTAATTTTGTATACTGACAGTTTATAAGTTTTATCAAAATATGTGTGTAAACAAGATATGGGAATGTGAAAATGGGAAGTTCATTTAGCTTTTCAATACGATAAAATATTGAAATAACCACTTCCAAATGATTGAACTAGAATTCAATTTTATTATTTGTTTAGATACTTTTTTCATTTCAGTAACTTGTCTCTAACTAGTATACCTATATACCTTAATATAATTTTATTGAAATAGTGTAAACTGTAGGTGTCAGTTAATAATATCTACTTAAAAAAACGGTTTCATAACAAGAATTTCACCTGATTGATATAGAGAACATCTTTACTGGCTATCTAAGCGAACATAAAGTTTATAACAGCGGAAACGTATGGGTTTCCAATAGCGACTATAAAATTCTCTTTAAATCGAAAAATGCATTCCCTCAAAGTAGAAACCAGCCATATAAAGCACGAAACATCAACCGTGGAGTACTTAATTTGTCGAAGTTTATGAAGCATTTTCCGAAACTTCGTGATCATAGTTCCAAGTTCTGAGAGGACATTAATATAATTCGTCTTTATAGGTTAATAAAAGTATAATGAACGTTTTTATCGCCTGTCCGGCTCGTCATTTCAGAACTTCAGTATTATCAATTTTGAGAACTTTTATTATTATACTTTTATATCTTCCAACACTTAGCGCGGAAAATATCTTCTCTTAAGAATTATGCGGGTGAACCTATGTAAATTTGGGACCTAACATTATGGAATGTAGATATAGGCATCAATTTACGAGTTCAGTCAAGTGAATGTAGAGTATGAAAATTTCAATTTAAATTATATTTTGGGATATAATTATATATTCTTAGGATCAGATTTTTAATTTACCAAATATAAAAGACATATTAAGAAAAATCAATATCAATCCTACTTCTAAATTATGAGGTGTTTTGTTTTAAATGAACTTTATTGTGTAGTTTATAATCAATTATAATATAAGTGGTTGGGATAACTCCTATATGATTAGGTACATGTCTGAACACAAAAATAGCAAGTTCGTGATATGAGTCCATCAGTTAAATCTACAGACGTGCTGCAAACAAGTTGTTAAAGTAAAATAATTAGACATTGCGCAAACTACAAATTTCACTTCACACAATATTATGTTTGCGGGAACTCATCCCTGCAATGCAAGTCGGAATCGTAAGGACCAGTTATTATCCAAACAGGAGTGTATCTTAGCTAACAATTCAAGGAAATACTTATATGTAAGTATATAGAGAAATCCAACTTGATTATTCTGGACAATAAAATGCACGCACCCTAATAAGTATTCTGTACGGGGGCGATCTTATTAAAAAACGAAGGGAAATTCACTCAAAGAGGCTTTATCTTCAAATCGATGTTAATAATATCAATGTAAATCTGAGAACGGCATTTAATATACGTCTTTTTCCGTATGTTCTATGCCATAATTAATTGAATTATTTATTACTTAACATATTAAAAACTCAGACAATATTTGAAAATGTATCACCAAATGTTCGAAGTTGTTTGGACTTAATTTTCAATTTAAACAACCATGGATCATTGTCAATCTAAATTAGACAGCTTAACTGAAATGTGGTTAAAAGGAACGCGAACGACATTCTTCAAATCGAGTCATTAAATTCTGTCGTTTAAGTGTAGTTTAAGATTAATACAAGTAGCGTTTTAATTGACACTTTGACAGACAACTGTTCCGTGAACTCCAGGGCTTGGCCCTGCGTTTTACGATGCGTTGAATAATTCATTCAAAAGAGGGTGACTGAGCAAATTTTACGAATTTTCCTAAGCTACAAGAGAAATAAAACTCCTTTGTTTTACACTGATCCTCTTTAATTTCTCTGTTGCGATAAAATGAAACGATATGCTTTATTGAAATAATAAATCTGACATTATTACGTTGGCATTTTCTTTGTGAGGTAAAAACGTTATGAATTTGATTGAATTGTATTTGTTATATTTCTTTTCATTTGTATTTCAGTATAGCTTTGCTGTGAAATTATATTTATTTATTCATATAGGAATTTGTTGAATGATACGGTTTTATTCACTATAATATACCGTTAAATTTATAAAAATATGTGTGCTGAGATAATAATATTATACATAGCTTAATATTATAGTAATAATGTAATAACTAATAACATAATGATGAGCAAGTTCTCTTCAAAATTATTAAACTCGTTTATGTGTGTTTGTCAAAGACAGATTCAACTTTGCATACTAAGATTTAACTTCGTGAAATCATGTCAGCCTCGGACATTAGATCCCAGATGTTGACTAACAAAAGGGACAAAGGACAACAGCCTTAAGGTGTTTGAAGTTTCACTGCACTCACTTTTAATAAGACCGGAACCCTCCGTTAATATAGAGTGTACCCCAGGGACCTTTGGGTAGAATTTTGGAAGGGGATCCCTAATTTCGTAGCCACGCACTTTTCGTAACTGTGATTTTTCATTTGTGATTTCGCCCATGATTAAATTCCTTCACAGAGTATTTATTTACCTTGATATATTGCTGCCTTTTACGACGTTTATAAGATTTTTTTTTTAGTTTTAAGTAATTGCTTTTTAGTGTATACAACAATTTACCATTAAGCAAATTCACTGATATTTGTTAGAAAATTTTACACCTTCTGTATTTTTAGATTATCATTGAACAATGAACATGTTGGTTTTTAAAAAAATGAAAATCAAAAGTTGGAACAAAGAATACCTTGATGCAAAAGACTTTTTGTAGTCTCCTCTTGTCTGCGGCTATTTTCCGTTTATTAAAACACATCCTATCTTTCTACGCAATTCTCTTTACTGGCCTTTATACTAACATCTTTGTAGTTTGTTGTTGGGACAAGTAAATAGGCGGATACAAAAACAAAAATACACACAGAGAAAAAATATATAACGTTCAACATCTGAAGGTTGAATACTTCGTCGAAATATTCCCTTTTTCATTTCAGAGCGTCTTTCCTGTTGCTGTATCATTGAAAAGTTTATTTTACTTTTTCATTGCGATCGGGAACGCCTTCAATTTGAAGTTTTAATGAGTAAATAACGAGGACTACGATTCGGTAAGAAATTGCTCGTTTATATATTATTTTGTGATTTGAATTTTCTTTAATGTAGCACCGACGCTATGGATTTATTTTTATACACTTCTGTAAGAAGAAATTGGTAAACTTTTGATGTTTCTAATAATTGGTAAATGTAAATTATAATATTAAATTGAAATATTCACTAGAGAGTGTATTTAAATGAACTGTAAAACACATTTAGTACCTACCTACTTAAGTGTTTTTCTTTTAGTTTATGTTTTGTCATCCTGTCTCTATTTCTGTTATGATTAGTTTGGCCTTTTTTTTTCTTCTAATTTATTTCTAAATATAAGTATATATCGTTATAAACGCTTCATAAACGAAGCCTAAAATTTACCAGTACTTTTTGAACCGTTTGAAATACGCCACAATACCGACCCTATGATTTATGTCATTCATGTTGTAAGCCAAATCTTTGATTCACGATGGAAGTTTTTAAGCCAGAATTTCCAAGCAGAAAATGGAGCACACATGCAAAAAAGACTAAAAGCCGAATGGCAGACCGGACAAGTTTATTAGAGCCAGTCGGAATTTCAAACAGAAAGTTTGAGAAGAAGTTAAATGAGGAATTATTGAGAAATAATCCTCATAATATGAATAACCATAAAACGTATATTTCATTTGCGTACATCTACAATTTATTTATAGGTATAATTGTGTGTTAGTAGGTACCTTCTTATTTATTATTAAGAAGATTCTAAATAAATAAGTACTAATTGTACCTAATTATGTTATTATCATCATAATATTAGTTACAACGATGAAAAATAAAACCACAAAAACTTGCTAGTTCTGTAATATCGCAATATGATATTGAACATAATTCAAGTACCTACTAACAATATTTTAGACGCACAAAATAAAAATAAAACTCTTTATTTCCAAATTACTTTTACTTTAAACTAGCTCCGAGCAATTTAAACAGTATAAAGCAATAGAATTTATTACGGTTAGCTGTCCACGCGTTGTAAAAGTCGTGTAATTTGGAAGTTCAGACTCATCGATCAGCATGAGAGATGAGGGTTTCTGGACGAAATACGAAACACTCGCTGTTTACGGTGACCCTTAAACTTTAAACGAACGATCGTTAGCGTTATTTAAACCTAATAAATTATTCTTTTTCAAGTTCCATAATTATAGAATTGGAAATGTGAAGAGATTATTTTTATTATTTTTTATTTTAGTAGATACTAATTAACAATATTATTATGGATTATTTATTTTGCTTAAAAATATCTTACGTTCACTTATTTGAGTACATATAAAATAAAAAAAAAGTAATTAATAGAGCGAATATGAGTGGTTATTTCACTTAAAAACAGTATGATAGCAAACGTCTCAAATTTAGTTATTTGTTTATTAAAATTAATATTTTATTTGGTAACACTTATGACAAAATATTCCTTATAAATAAATTAAATTTTACTTTTATAATCCAGCTATTATAAAAGTAAAATTTAATTTATTTATAAGGTACTTATATTCAAACGAAACCTAACAATTATCAGCACGGAGTCCGGAGTCGGCTAGATGTCTAAGTTAGGTTTTAAATAATTTGCATCAAACAGGTCCCAATAGCCCGTTTTAGCCCAGTAAGAAATCAAATTGACAATTAATTAAAATAATGACTCGAGCGTACAAACATAAACATCTTTTTATATAATTAGCCAATTAGATCCAGCAAGTTGCCACTAGAGAATCCTACAACAATTATCCAAATGAAACGCCAATCAAGCTAAAGATGGCTGGTAATTATCCTGAGGTCTGGTTTGCATGACAAACGAGGCTAGGCTTATTAATTAGCTACCGTACACGTCTTACTTGTATACCATCGCATACGTAATGTATCATTTGCATTAGCGTCTTTAAACGATTATTATATTGGGCTTCATATTCAGGTACATAAAAATTAATTATTGATTATGTTCGGGTATTTCTTACTTCGGAACGATTGCAATGAACTGGATGTTTTTATTGTGTTTAGTTTAATTGTTAGTTAGAATTTGTGTTTTCAATAAAAACACAAATTCTAACTAAACTAACTATCTGTCTCTATCTAATATATTTTGTAAATCTATCAAATGTATAATATGGAATATAATATGTTAATTAAACTTACCTTTATCTATTTATACACGTCATATTTATTCTACACATACATCATATTTATTCTATTACAGACGTATTATTTTTGTTTGGTTTAATTGTTTATATTTATTACTATTATTTATTTATTTCTATATTTTACTGTTGGAATGGAGGTCACTCTAATTGCAACAACGTTTAGGGGCCACTGAAAACCAGCGCTGTGCGTACACTTGTGTCGTACAGTATTTAGCTGAGTTGGTCACCCTTTTTCGAGGACACACTACCGTGCAAATTGTTTTATTTTTTTATTTTTTTTCCCTTTTTAAATTTACTTTTTTTTTTTTGCTGTTTTGTTTATTATGTTTTAAGATTTTGTTTATTATGTCCTTGAAATAAATGTATTTTCTTTCTTTCGTTCTTTCTTTCAAAATCGTAATCATTAAATTTTCCCACATTTAAATAAAATATTTTTGTAGTTTTAGTACAGATTATAGAGCTGATAAGTTTATTCTTGAATGTTGTTGTAGTACTTCATTATTGAAATAAATATTTATGTAATTTAACGACTCTACAAGATAAAAACCAGGTTTATCTTATCAATGAATTATAATAAACTATAAATTTATAAAGAATAGAAAAAATTCGATCACGAGGCGGGACTCGAACCCGCATCCTTCGCGCCATTCCGGGGCGGATGCCTCACCAACTCAGCCACTCGTGACCCGCCCGAGTGATCGAATTTATTCTATCATCTCAATAGATGGCGCGCGGTGTGTCCCTTCAGACACATAAAACTGAAAGAATAGAATAAATTCGATCACTCGGGCGGGTCACGAGTGGCTGAGTTGGTGAGGCATCCGCCCCGGAATGGCGCGAAGGATGCGGGTTCGAGTCCCGCCTCGTGATCGAATTTTTTCTATTCTTTATAAATTTATATAATAAACTAGCTTTCCGCCCGCGGCTTCGCCCGCATTTTCAAAGATAAACCCGCATAGTTCCCGTTCCCGTGGGATTTCCGGGATAAAACCTATCCTATGTGTTAATCCAAGTTACCCTCTATATGTGTGCTAAAATTCATTGTAATCGGTTCAGTAGTTTTTGCGTGAAAGAGTAACAAACATCCA
Source organism: Colias behrii (assembly GCA_029959065.1). Taxonomy (NCBI): domain Eukaryota; kingdom Metazoa; phylum Arthropoda; class Insecta; order Lepidoptera; family Pieridae; genus Colias; species Colias behrii. Next base: position 7,984,920 of record JARWMC010000013.1, read on the forward strand.
TACAAACTTTCACATTTATAATATTAATAGGATGGTAATTTAGATTTTTTGTATCGATATATCAACATATTAAATTAACAGAAAAGCCATAAGAAAGATATCATTTTATCATTTCTACATGTTAATAAAGTCATTACTGACTTGTAAATTTAAAAGAAGGAATCTGTTTAGATTTATTTTATATTTATAATTAACAAGCAGAAGCCGCCAGCCAAGGCTTGAAGCGGCTAGATTTTATGTTCTAATATAGAGAATTTATATATTTAGCACACTTTTAGTAATTTTGGTGTGTGTGAGCATCAACAATATAGGTTTTCAAAAATTCAAATATTGAGACAGTGGAAAAAATTCAATTATAATAATGCTTAGTCAAGTTCCCCCGTCAACTGTTAACAGAAACTAGCCACATAAAACATAGACTCTACATAAATGATACAATTATGGTGTTCATTCACCAAAAAGACCTACACCATTCTTTTTCTTCTAAAAATGTAGCTGATGAATTGCTTTTTTTCCTTACCGTCAGGGACAAAGTTTCAACCGTTCATGGGAGCAAGGGGCAGACGTAACGTTATTACTGCTTCTCAATATCGTCGATGGCTCTGAAGCCTAGCTTTGTAGCTGCCATATTAAAGTCTAGATGCTGTCTAGACTAGAATTTGAAGCGAGCGAAGATTTCCTTATAATTCACATTCCTCCTAGTGGATCCTTTTACGTTTATTTGATGTCAGCTTGAAGGAATATGATTTCATTTGACATTTCAATGGATATCATTTTTAAGGACAGAGATGGATTTCTGGTGAATTCGCCTTTTACGTTGTGCAGGTATTGTTATTGTTTCTACTTAATTCTTTATAGAATATGGTTTAATAGGTTCTTAAGAATTCGAAATTAAATTTATTAAAGTGAAACTTTTATTACATCGTCTCAAACTTTTTGGTCTGTGTAGCGCATGTCGCGTGACGGTCGGCTGCCGAGTAGGTATAAAGCAGTGTTCGGAACCGTTCGAACAGTTTCACTTTTACCGTGGTTTCATAAAACCACACAACATTTTTGTCATTATTGTGAACGACCGCAATTTCAGTACTCGTTATTGATTTTAGTAGGTACTTTGTTAATATACCTACCGCGTTCCGAAGGTTTCTATTTTACAATACGTCAAACATTTTCATTGCCTCTGCAACTGCGGTTATGTAAACAAACATTATCTGAACAATAGGGTATATTCTATCATAACATGTGAATACATCAGCCTTAACTATAGGTACGTTTAATGGTTCGTTAACATTTTGCAAGTTTAAAAGAACATCTAGATATTATGCAAAAGCTAGTTGCTATACGGTAATCGCTCAAAGAAATTTATTTTCATTTTGCCGGACCTAAAAAGCATAGGATCGCGTATCAAGAATATTTTATGCGGTAATAATAAAGCTTCATTGGAATATCAATTGAGAATTGATAGCCATTCGCCAATAATTGTTCGCCAAATGGCAAAAATGATTCATACATATTTCATACCGAGTGTTACGATGTGTGTGAAAATTCAATTTTATTGCATAGCTTCTTGTTGCTCCGTACTTTGGTCGTTAAAATGTTTTGGTTGAAAATTTGATATAAATAAGTTACGAATACGAAAAGTATTTTTTCGTCGGATGATAATTACATTCACGGATTATATTCTCTCTTCCAAATTATACTTTCTCATCCTGTTTCATGTTTAGGTACATTTAAATTTTATACAACGAAAATTAAATTTACATTACAGTCCCCTGTAAAGGCAAATCGCTTATCATAACAATGTCATGAATATTCCATTAGAAAGCTTGTATTTCAGAGTTAGAAATTATAAATTAAGTAAATAAATAATAATCCTTGTTCAATATATCACTGGGTACAATAATGTCGCGTTTACGTGCTATTATTAATCAAATATTTCTTTGAAAATTGTTTCCCATTCAGGTTCCTAACGAGTCTAAATTATTGTAAGATTTCCCAACTCGTTTATCATTGAACCATTGTATTTACTCTGGATATAAACGAGGCTAGGATTGAAATTGGCCTATTGTTGTTAGATCGATCAAAGCTCGTTTACTAACAAAAGGATAGGCGCATAACTCAGTGGAAGGCCATTTCACTACCTTAACGAGAGGCTGTGATAACAATGGTCAAACCCGATGGAATCTTAACATTAGGGAAGTGGAGGTAGCTATTACTATTTAACTGAAGGGTTATGGATTTTGAGTGAATAGGTATGTTAAATATTATATTCTTTTAAAATGTATATTTCAGCGCTTAACGGACCTCTTTAATGGAAAATTAATAATTAACTAGATATCATAGTTTTATATTTCATTCAATAGGTAAATTCATATTGTAAGAGTGTAGGATATTAGTTCCTGTAGGTACACACTATATTTACAGTAGTAGTATTATGTACAAGAGCTACTTTATTATAATTAATAAGTAGATACTATTACAATTATATAAAAAATGAAATTGTTATGAAGTGATAAATATTGTTGGTTTTTAGTATCATATTTACTTAGATAATAAACAAACTGCCAGTCTCATTATTTTATTTGGAGCGACATTTCGCTTTTCATTAAACCACACCGAAAAGGAGCCATATATTTTAATTAAATGTTTTCTAAAACATTTTTTATAAATACCAAGATACAAACTTGTATTTACTAAGCATAGTAGAATATACATGCAAATGCGTTCGCTTGCCAAGTCCTGTATAATAGCTTAGCATCTTAACGTGCAGTCAGTCACCCCGCAGGGCACCTTGTGGCGAGGTGTCGGGGAGTAGCGACCCCGCGGGAACCGAGCGCTCCCGGGGGAGGTCCCTGTCCTCACCTTCGGACTGTCCCAGTGGCAGTTCAGAGTGAACAATGACGAGGTTCAGGATCCCCCACCTCTGGCTTGCCTTTGTTGGCCGTCCAGAGTGGAGCCGCTAGAGCTATATGCTCGGGGGTGAAAGTGTCTAATGGCGTAATAGCGGGGAAACCCGCTCCGGGCCTGCGGGCCCGCGATGGTGAAACCGGTGCCGCACCTCTCTACACCCCTAGCCGTTCAGCTGATGTTGCCCCCTTGTTACCACTATCGGTAACCTTTTTGGGAGCCCATCGACCGAACTGGCGAGTCACCGTCTGCCATAATTTTCAATTTTTAATATTGAAAAGGCAGACGTCCATAGTCCCCATAGAACCAATATACCAGTCCATCTAACACCCCCTTCCATAACCCAGTTTTATTAATTTCCATTTTTCTACAATAGTCCTACATTGGCCGCGGACTGCCCAGGGCTGTATCTCTATAGTGCAGTCATGGACAGGCTGCGGCTGGTGTCCCACAACACATTAAATTCTCTAAACGGCCTCTGCGTGTTGGACCTGTGTCCCCACGTAAGCCTTCCAAAGGACCGGGTATCTTCCTTCTGGTAGTGCCCGTGTATTGTGGAGAGAGACATAATAATATAATAATAATTAATCTTGTATAATATTATATCCTGTATAATATATCCTGTATGTCCTGTAGCTTTGAATTTTTATTACTTTTCGATTTTATTCTTATTCCCCAGAAATGATTCATTACAGAGTGCGGATATGGATTAAAATTCTAACGTCACATATTCATAGTCATCGAGTATTCTATTAAAAAAATTAAAACATCCATAATAAAATTGTCCATTTCAATGTATGATTTTTTAAATAACAGTAAATAATAAATTTTAACAATTTTATTAATTTGATTGCTTGCAATATATTTATTCATATCATTGATTCCAATAATAATACAAATAATTAAGGTAAGTAGATACTTATTTACAACGATTTCTTATGCATCTCGAGATTGATTTACCAAGGCACAACAAACTTCAGAATTAAATTGACTTCAGAATCCAATTATAATGTTCGTCAAATATAAATTTGTTTTAAGGATATAATTAGTACATTAGATATTACTTGAGCCGTACGTGCGTCGTGACGCGTTATAATGGGGAAATTATTCAATTACCCCGTTTAATTGTAGGAGCTAAATTTACGGTTCCTTAGTTTAGCAAGCGTTTTGACTTATGCAAACTGCTATGTGAAATTTCTAGACACACCTACTTTTTTTCTCGAAAAGTATATTATATTTTTTCAACTGGTTATGAGTAGGTTGATGTATGAAATATCGGCATCATTTCTTCTTCTTCTCTTTGTTAATGGTAATCCAAGTAACCTACTGCATGTTCGTTTACACGCATTAAACTCATAAAAATCTTACTTCGTTTCTTTACTATTTTATTTTCCTACACTTATTCCAAAGTTATTCATAACTAATAATTGTATATTAGTTATGAATAACTAATACATATAATAATTACACTATATTAAATATTATTCTAAGTTTATATTACTCGGGTACTAATTTTTTCTGAACTAGTCTTCAGTGTGTCACACGCTATTCCGTAAAATTAAATGAACAAAGTATTAAATAAAATCTCCCGTTACCTTGATCGTGATTAATTACGTATTCCCTTTAAATAAGATTTAATTAGACTGTATTGGTAATATCACGGAAACTAATTATAAATTCGTTTCATCTTATTAGAAAATAAATATGTTCGAGAGCAAATTTTTCAAACGGAAATTGCACATTAAACGATTTGCTTAGGTATGATCACTAAAGTTTAGAAATATTTAATTTAATAATTATTTTTTAGAAAAAGTAAATATCTTTAAAACTAAACTCATAAATCTAATATAGGTTCTTTATAAACAATACAATTAACTATCAAAACAAACGAAACAATCGTGCAAACGCTGCGACGTTATCAACTCCCGTCATCATTAAGTCCAATCTAAGAAATGCTCTTAATTTATATAACAAACTTATATTATTAAGGGGAACAATAAGAACGTCCTGCGAATAATCGATTCCTTTGTTGTCTAATAGCTTGATTCAATGCAACGTGGAAAAGGTAATTAAGGACGCTTTTCATTCGCCGTTATGCGCGGACCTGACAGCCGACAGCTAAGGTCTGCGAACTTAAGGTTAATTCTAGGATCCTTTAGAAAGACATTGAACACTGAAAGCTTGACGAGTCTGTTAGGTATGAATCTACCGGATAATCCTGTGATCAAGGGAGTTCTGTTTCAAATACATTTTCCTTTATATCGAAGGAATGCAAGAGTGGATTCTAGAAATAGACGCAGTAATTTCTATTAAAAACAAAAATGATGAAGGTAGGTAGATATAAATAAATTCTGATTATGTAGTAATAGAAAGACGTATCTAGGTATTATTATTTTATGTTAATCCTAAATTATAAATGCAAGAAGAAACACTATTAAATTAAATCTATCCATAAAGTTATAAGTGCCAATAATTTTTAAATCATGTTTTTTATGTTTACTTTATGAAATTCTTGTATTATTTATACACATTCTAGATTTATTAAGATAATTGCAGTCGCAAAATGTATTATAACTATTTCACTTCTAGCTTCTTAACATTTTAAAAGACAAAAGATATCAATATAGCTCTGCTTATACGTATTACTTTTCAATATTTATGTAAAAGCTTTCATTATAATAAAAAACCCATTTACGCATAAACAACCAATCAGCCTACTAATTTGCCGCAAGCTGCTCAATCATTACACCTATACAAAAAGCCAGCCAAGAATGAATTGTTAAAACTACGGAACCCTCAAGTGAGTAATGAAACTTTAATCGGAAGCGGGCTCATTATTATGCAAATAGCCGGTATTAGTGGGAATTCAATTTCAGAAAATTATAATTCATCGCTGGTAATCCTGTGTAGTTGATGGTTATTGAGCGATAATCACATGGTATGGAAGTAGTTTAGGAGATAAGGTGCTTTTATTAGTTACATGAATTAATTCGTCGCCATATTTATGGTAGCTGACTATAATAGTACTGACTTTTTATAACGGTATAGTCGAATTATAATATTAAACGCTTGCTCGTTTTACGTAAGGCCGTAGCGGAAAACTAAGGTTTGGTGATTACGATGTTATCAAATGATTTAAGTAGTAAGTACCTAATAATAATTCGCATACAAATAATATTGGTCTTTTTTTTAATTAAAAATTAATTTTTCTTGTAATAATACTTATAATATGATTATGTGTGTGGATTACTACATGAGCTATTTAAAATATCTACACATTCTAAAATTGGAAAATAGAGAGAGCAAAATAATGTGCAGTTGTAAAAAGTTAAAATGGCTTTGTGAAGTCATAAGCCACTTTTATTAGGAAATATTTTGAACGGTCGCATAGCTTTACATAAAATAATGCTGCAGACGAATTTATCTGTGTAGATAAAAAATACAAGGGACATCTAGGAAATTATTTTTATGAAACCGAAACGCGCGCCAGCTAGAGTAGCCAAAATGCAAATATTGCTATGCTCCGCAATAGGGACGTTTATAAAGAGAATTAACTGAAAACGGAGTTCTTTTTTTACGACAATAATGTAATATACTTAACAAATAAAAGGGCAAAGGAATCACAAAATATTGAACTTCATCAAATGTCTGCAATCTGCATATCTAAATAACTTTAATTTGATTTATACATTGTTCTAAAATTCCAGTATTTATTCACTATTCATGATAACTCATCGGGAGTTATTTTGAGTACTACAAAGCAACTGCACTTATCAAGTTTGTTCGTGAATCTTCGAGCGTAAAATTTTTAAATTCTTTCAGCGCCAGTAAAGATAATAATATTTTTACTCATAGCTACGAATCGGTCTTGTAGAAGTTATAGTTGCTTAATTTTTTCATACGAATAACGTTTTATGTCTTTATAAGGAATCAATCGTTCAGTCAAGTTAAATTTTATTTTATTATCATAAACTGTAAATTTTCGTGGTATTCTACTATTGTTAATTATTATTAACTTTCACTTTAAATAAAGCTTACAAAAATCAATTCAACTTTCATTATAAACAAGCTTGAACTTACAGCAAAAATAAAACTTGTTCCAAAGCAGCAAAAAAACTGTCATATGTCATATTATATTCAATGTCATAAAAAGCCAGTATTAAAATCCGAGAGAAATGATCACGATTCCGGCGTCACATGTCGTGGACGGATTTTTTCAGTTATTGTAGCATACCATGTTTCATGGAAGGGGGAACAATTTTTCACGACACCCATTAGCACGTTTCGCGTGGGATGGTTCTAGAAATGTTTTCTTACCAAATAAAATACCAACTTCACGTTCAAGGATACTTACATTCTGTATTGTTGGAAGTTTTACTGTTTGGTATGAAATGGCATGTTGAGTTCTATAACTACGCGTAGTTGTAAAATTTAATAATATCCGTTGATAGTATAAATAGTAAATAACGTTAAAAAAACAATATAACTGCCGCATTTTCATTACTGAACATCACATTTTAGTATTGAAATAACATCGCATGCTTGTCAATATTCTGTGTCCGCAGGTAGGTGTAAATATGGTATTCAAATGCACACACCAACTGCTAATGTTAATATTGACAAGCATGCGACAGATAAAATATAAAATTTGACGATCATATAAGAAATGCAACTACGCTAAATGCAACAACAGGATACATTTGTATTTTCACTTAAAAGCAGGGCTTTTACAGACGCGAAGCAAAATGGGACAAGTAAAAATTTACAACCGACGAAACAAAGCATTGTAAATCTACAAAGAGCGAATGGCAAAGAGCAGGGAACTTGAGCCGAACTCAAATTGTTTGAGCACATTGTCGTTCGCCTAACGTGCCGTCACTGCTAGTGTATTTTGCCATTTGTCTGCCTCAGGAATTGTAAATCGAATTTTACAAACAAAAAAAAAATGAGTAGTTATATTTTTTAAATGTTTATTAAATCTTACTATCGTAATTAAAATTCCTACCTACATCCTCGTCATTTTCAACAATGTCACAATTTTCTTCTTAGAATGATATGAAAAATTGTGCGCCAATCATCGAATTGGAAGAAAAAATAACATTGTCAAATCAGCGACATCAAAACACTAAAATTTCCATTACTTTAACACCGGCCATTGTACTTCAAATAAACGTATTTTCAACACATTGTCCGTTAACGAACTCCATTCATTATAAACCTAGTGCCTAATCAAAGCAGTTGCAGTGTTTTGTTGTCACTAAGCTGTGAGTTGTGACCAGCGTTCCAACTGCAACACGTCCATCATGTTATCCCGTTAGACGAATGTGTCAACACACTGTGATTCCAATCACTCTATTTTTATAAAGCCACTGCTCTCAACAAAATGCATTTAATCTGTAGTGCACTCTGCTCAATTGCTAAGCCTTATCGGACGAGCACCCACATATTAATCAACGCTTTTTGTGAAGGTAATTTAGTGGATCGGTGTGCTGACTGGCTTCGTTTCGGGAAACTAGTTAAGTATTGTAATACACGTAGGTTATAGGTTTATAGAGACGTAGTATAGAAGAGAAGACTATTAAAGCATAAAACAGTAAGACTGTAAGAGCATAATATAGCAACCAGTAAAATAAACTGATATAAGATATGTATTGATATGTATTGTGTTAGTATTCGATATAGTCTATCAAGCTTATAAGACGATGAATGATAATTGTGTAAAAACGTGGTCTCAATTTAAATATTCTTCTGGAAATATAAAATAATAATTAAGTAGGTAGATTGCAACAAATTTCGAGGATAAAAAGCTTAACTTACTAAAATAAACATGAAGTGAATTTCCGATAATTAAGTCTGGGACTAACGCAATAACACGTTAATTTTCAGTAATTTTCAATTCGCCCAATCAGAGATGAAAATCATTTAAATAAATTCGTTGGAATTATTAATAAGGTACAATTAATAATAATATGAAAGCTTCATATACGATAACATACAGTATCGTATATGAAACTTTCATGCTTGAAAACTTATAATTTTATCGACATCAATATGTATTTGCTAATTTTACAGCAAACTATATGTAACCATAAGGAAACAATAATATCATTGTTGACACTGAAACCATTATTTTTCTTTGACGTTCCCCCAATGTTATAATGTTATCCATTCAAGTACTTACAATGAAGAATAGTTTGTAAAATTACTGGTCAGTTTTTTTCTAGCATCTTGATTGATGACCAACATGACAAGACAATCCTAAGGTCTGTTTTCAACAGAGGGGTTATACTGGTAACATTTCCCTTTTGCGATTTTCTAGATAAATATCCTGAAACAACAATAATATTATTGATCAGTCGATTTTATTTTATTCACAATAGTAAGTGTTTGCATCAGTTTGCATCTGATTTAATAAATTATGTTCAATTTATCATCCAAAAAATAAACCAAAATAATTAAACTGTCATGCTAACCTTTGTCTCATTTCACGTTTAATTTGTCGAAATTGCTACAAACAGTAAAATGTTTATAAATGAGCAAAGAACTAATAAAGACCCGAGCAACGAATATAATTTAATAGAAGAGTTAAATTGATAGCTTAATTTGATTAATATAATCGAATTGAAAAGTTAGACATAAAACAAACAAACTAATCCTCTTAGATCAACTTGTTTATTAAAATCAATATTCAATCAAGCAATAGATCTCTTTGTATCGGGATACCCTTGAGAGTACGGTACAAACTTTGAGCTTTTTAAAATGAATTCACTCGATAAAAGATTAGCAAATTTACTTTCCTCCTTAGTTTACTTTGTTTCATTTATTATGTTGAACTGCTTTGTTATTAATTAATTTGTTTTTATTAAAAAAATCACTTAAAGCATAAGTTTGTCATCATTGGAATTCCCAAAGTAAAAAGATACATGAGAAAATACATTTTATTAAATAGCCATTACCGTAATAAATATATTAAAAACAACCATGAATACAGCGAGCGCTAGAGATATACTACATTTTTTTAAAGACACAAATTCATCAGGATTAAAAATATATCAATTGAATCCAGCCTTATTAATATGTCATTCCCATTATTCAAAACTTAAAATGCACGATGTTTTTCAGGCAGGTAACTTAAGCCTCATAAATATTTATAATGTTTTCAAATGTACTATTCAGCAACAATGAAGCACGAGTGCATAATATCCGGTCTAGCGGTAATGAAAACGTTTCAAAAGCAAAGCTCAGACCATTGTATATTTGAATCGTATGAGCCAACGGAATTAAATCACGAGAGCCAAGCAAAATTGGATTAAGCACCCCATTGTTGCAAAACGATAAATTTTCTATTCTGGCCGAATAAGCCCTAGTAACGTAGCGTATTACGAGATATGCCCAAGCACTCCGGTGTTAACTGGTGCCCTCGTATTGTTCTCTATTTCACCTTTTTTCCGATTCACACTCGCTAGAAAGGCTCTTCGCTTGCAATTTAATACGGTTAAGTCTGTATTACCGTTTGAATCGCAAAGGCATTATGTGCGGACGCGATAAAATGAAAAAGATTTCATTTAACACTTAAGTGCCGTGAATTATAAAGCATTTGCTCTGGGATCAACGACGCTGAGAGAAATGCATGGAGTATATTTTAAATAATGAATGGAAATGTATAAGAGATAAATGTTGCCACCGGTATAGTGGCAATTTTATCTTGACCCGTCGTGAATTCGGGACGGTATTCAATGGCGCTTGTGTGACATATTGGTATAGATATCTGATGGTTCCTTTTAGATTGGCCGTGATATGTGCGTGTTCTGAATAAACCATGAGTTGTTTTCAATTTGGCGTAAAAGCGTTCTGTCACAAATTTGGACCGCTCATAATTAACGTAAAAATATACGGTAAGACTGTATTAAGGAAGTTGTGGGTAGTCTCTTTATAAGTAACTGATACACTTCGTGAATTAGATGACCTCTATCTGAACCGTGCGTGAAATAAATGAAAACATTTCTTTTTATTCTTTTAAATGGTATATCTACTTTGGTAATATATTATCAATATAGTAATTTAGGCAAGCTATACATAGCTATGGCTTTTGTGTCCATAAAATCTATAGGAAACATCGGTAAATATTATTAAAGTACTCAGCTATGAAATGAACCAGTTTAAACAACGGCGTGAAGTTTACACCGCAGCTAATCAGCAAATCTAGGTTTCCAAGCATGTTCAGTGTTAGTTCGATATCATTTAACAACTAGGCGAGTAGAACTTTCAACGATAACAGGAGTTCTAATTAAGCGGAGGTAAAGTGTTTAGTAGAACGAACAGCCGTCTCGCACTTATCTAATATTCCGACATTAACTGATACTCTATTGTTTACTATTTTGGACACCCATTTATTCGAACATAAGATTAACGTAGGAATATAATGTGTTCTTACTGTACTGTTGATAATTTTGATTTGTACTTTTGTGTGTTTCAGGTAAAAATTTGATCAAAAATGTTTTCATTGCTCTACATATGAATAATTGTATGTACCTACATGTACTTTCCATATCAACAAAATACAAACAAGGACTTCAGTAACAGTAAGTTTAAAATAAAAATTCACAGTTCCCCAACTTTTACAACTGAAATAAAAACAGAGCCGAATCTACTGAGCAATGGTTTGTAAAGACAGTTTCTAGCTGCGGTTGTAGAAAGGATCAAAAAGTTAGGGCTTCCTGTTATCACAGCAAAGAGGATGTTCGCGTAGTAATGTCAACAAACTTTCAAATATTAGCGTTCAACTTTGAAAATATTCGAACATTTATTGCGGTGGAAAGGAAATGAAAGAATCAAGGAAATTAAGTTTGGAAGTTCAGTTTTAGTCTTTTTAATTCTGTCTACCTACTAGTTTCAAATTTTAAGTTCATCTTTTTGTAAGTAATAAAATAATGAAAAATGTATTGCGTTATACATTTGTGGAATCGAATACCGTGAATTATTGTTATATTTTGGTCTAATATGTAAATAACAATAGCTGACCGTACTTATTAGAATTAATTAAACTTCTTAGTCGTTTTATTCCTGTCCCTCTACCTATTTGTTTGTCCGTTACAATATTTTCATCTAATATGAAATTATCTTGGGTAAAATCTCAGCCATTATCACGAGACAAGCTTACGCTCCCTACAGTGATTACAACTAGTGATTAAATATATTATATTTTGACTAAAAACACTGTTTTACATTAGTAGAGAAGCCAATCATTTGTATTTCTCTTCATAGTAATATGTTAAACTTTTTCATACAGGTGTACATAAACAATTTATTAGATTGATTGTATGATATTATGAAGAAATTAAAAAAAAATATTGAAGTGAAAACCCCCAAATCAATAAAAGTTTTGGCCAAGCGGATAACGCATAAAGTACTTTGAAGGTTCTACAAACAGTTTATCCGGGAGCTAAATGGTCAAACTCAAGGACAATTTCGTATTCGCAATGGGGAGAAGTTGGGACACCTTCTGTCTGAATGTTGTTGTCCGACCCAGACAGTTTATGGTCATGGCGTGTGGCTATTGAGTATCTATACAAAAAATCGAATAAATTGTGGCCGTCGAATAGGTATGTTATGAGCTCAATTATTTGGAATAACAATGAATTATCTTAATATATAATAAATCTCGTGTCACAATGTTTGTCCTCAATGGACTCCTAAACGATTATAATAAAATTCCCACACCATGTGCAGTTCGATCCAACTTGAGAGATAGGATAGTTTAAACATGTAGGTACCACGGGCGAAGCCGGGGCGGACCGCTAGTATATTTATAGGAAAACCGCAGAAACAGCCAAAGCTGCAAATGCAAAGGTTACAAACAACTATCGTTCAACCCTGACTTCGCCCGTGGCTCAAGTTAACGTTTTCACTCCTTAAGAACCATCCTTCTACTTCAAGGAATATTATAAAAAAATAATTAACGAAATCGGTTCAGCTGTTCTCGAGATTTGCGCTGAGATCATGAAGGTAAAGCTTGCATAGCTTTTTATTTCACTGATTGATCCTTTTCCTCCCTAAAATAGATTTTCTATTCAACAAAAATGTTTCTAAATGGAGACAAAATAATGGCACAATTTCAACCACACTAATAGATCAGTCCCCGGACATCCGTCCCACTGAAAGAGTGTAAGTACCACAGCTATGCTGAGATTTATGAAGTCTCAAGCTGTGAGTTCAATTGCTGCGTCGCAAATAAATATATTACGAATAGTTATTTCATTTTTAAAAGGGTGTAAATGACTCAACAAATATGGAGGGAAAAACTTGTAAAAATGTTTTTACCATAGGAAATACTATGAAGTAATTTCATATAGTGTTAATATTTAGATTCTTACTATTTATTTTTCATGATTTTCCACATTTGTTCAAAGCTCTGTTATCTGTAAATACTCTGCTATGTATTTTTCATTGTATAGCCACAATATACAGATACAACCAGTAGGGAAACTTCATACAACATGTTCGAAATGGCTCACGCACACAAGCAAGTGTGTTTACGAGAATCTTAAGGGTATTATGACATTTGACAGATATAAGAATACCCTTAGACACGCTTGCTTGTGTGCGTGAGCCATTTCGAACAGGTTGTATGAAGTTTCCCTACTGGTTGTATCTGTATATTGTGGTATAGCATAATATTGTCTCCGTCATTGTGCACTTTGCTTTATAATCCATACACAATACACGAACATTTTTAGCTGTTCAGTTTGTTAATCATCAATTCATTTGTTTTTGAAATTTTGTTTCGAGTTGAGAGCGCAATTAAATCAATGGGTCATTGTTATTATAACAGAGTATGCACTTATCACATAATGTACTTATCACTATGAAAGTAGAAGTATTTATTAATAAAATTGATAATTAATTTTGCGCTCTCTTGTACACTATTTGTTACTTCTGATTATGCTACCACTATTTGAGTAGAAACAAAGCAATTTATACTTGACGTGTATTGTATCCAACAGATCTTAAGCCTCATTTAAATATTCAGCACGGCTCGTGTTTATTATTTGTACTTAAGCCTTGGAATCATTCCAAAGAAAAAGTCGAGGGTAACTTGTGACTCACGTTTTTGAATATATTTGTTAAAATTCACACCAGCTAATTTTCTACGATTACGCTATTTGCTATAGCGTACGGAAATTGCGATTTATGTTTATATTTCTACTTACGCTTTGTTGGCTCTCGCTCGAGCGCAGAAACCTATATTACGAGAAATTTCTAGAAATGTGTGGGCTTAAATATTTTCATAAAAGTATTTCAAAGTAAAGAGGTTGTGTTAATACATACACATTTTCATGCCCAGGCAGGCAAGCTGGCTTACGTGTGACGTAATGGTGAGCGACACATGCCGTAAATAAGCTTCTATTATAGTAAGTTAGGTGGGATATGATATAATGGGCCCCTGCAGGCATCTAAGAAAAGGTAGGTAGAATGAATATTCCTTATACTAAACTTCCATGCTCTATTTATATTATTAATAATCGTATAACCTATTTTCTAGCTTAGTTTGTGCTTTAATCAAATGTCTAAAATAATGATATACAAACATATTATAAAAGTTAATTAAAAACTAACCAAACTATGAAAAGGTAACCAATGTAACCTAGTTAGTAAAACTGAACACATTCAATTAAAACACAAAGCAAACAAGCCAAAACAATTACCTACAAAATACACCTTCAGCGTTTATCCCAGAAAACATTTTTGATTTTAAACTGTTCGAACGGCGGCCGAAGCAATCATAAGTTGTTTTTCATTAAAGTTATCGACCTCAAAAACTGGATACGGGAAAATTGCTCGCCTCCGTTTTTATTGGCTTATTCCCGAAAATAATAAACTCTATCACACATTGTAAAATATTGAAGTGTACGAATATTTACATGAACATGTTAATAAATAAAGTTTTATTTTTCTTTCAGCATCATCAGTTCTATTTGTTTTCACTACAAGGACGGGGCCTCCACCCACCCACGCTTACTTGCGGATTAGTAAAACTATTGCTTTCTATACAATTAAGAAAAAAGAATATAATCAAAAAGCATTCTTTACATGGTATTTTTTAAGAACGCTACCTGAGCTATTTACGAGGCAGCGCTTGGTCAAAGACAATCTTCAATACAATATGTTCTTCTACTTCAACGTAATGTAAATGCAATAAATGCAATGCAAATTAATTATTGTAACGTTAATAACAGCTTTCTACAAGAACAAATATTCTCATATTCTAGTACATACACACTCAACTGAACAATAAAAGCAAGTAAACCAATAACCTACAGGACTCAGGAGCGATGTCAGATTCAATAAACGTGTCAAAGCGGAGAGCAGGTGACACGAATACCAGCTTCCCTAAAGAACCGCACCGGCAACTTTGCAGAATAATGGACATGGACCGCATATTATGAAGCTATGGTTGACTTGTATTTAGTTGCCTGTCGTGTGGAATATCATTTTTCATTTTTACTATAAATATTTTACCTACATCCAATGTGATTTCTAATTCTTCAAAAAACTTATGTCATATTCATTCTTTACCTGTTTCTTATGTAGGATTATATTATGTTCTGAGTGTTGGTGAAAGGAGTTTTTATAAACAAATGTATATATGTCAAATATCTATCTGTCATTGTATAATTTTTCTCTTCCGCCTTTACCCTTTGTGCTATGCATATCGTCTAATAAAGTATCTCAAGTTTATTTATCAATCTTTACTTTTTCCTGCCTAATACCCATCAGGTTATGGGCCCAGAGCTTTATCCTTGCTTTGTATATATAATTATTTTATGAGTTTCGGCAGAATAAAAGTAATTTTACAAATAAATTAAAACGCCGGTCCGTACATGTAAAAATGGCGACATCGACTTTAATTCCTGTGGAGAAATTGAGCGGCATAGAAAACTACAGTAATTGGAAGTTCCAACTGAAAATGCTACTCATTCACGAGGACTTATGGGACGTCGTTTCGGAAGATAAAACGGAAGATGTCAATGATGCGGCTTATATGAAGAGATCACAGAAAGCTCTTGCTAAGATCTGTTTGTCAGTAAAGCCTTCGGTTTTTACGCATGTAAGGAATGCAGAAACGGCGCGGGATGCTTGGATTAATTTGCAAAAGGCGTACGAAGACAAGGGGTTGTCAAGGAGACTGAGTTTGCCTCGTCTTTTGTTTGAAACAAAATTATGCGAATGTGAAAGCATGGAAGCTTACGTTGCGAAGATTAGCGATCTGAGTCAACAGCTGAATGATATTGGTTCACCTCTGGAAGACGATTTCGTTGCAGTTCTCTTACTGAGTGGCTTGTCTCAAGACTTTGATCCGCTCATAATGGCGCTTGAAAATTCTAATATCAAGTTGTCAAGTGAGGTGGTCAAAGCGAAGCTCATGCAAGAGAAACAACGGCGTGATGGAAAAGGTGACACGACTTCAACAGCGTTGGTGGCGGCACGAGAGACTGCAAGAATATGAAAGCAGTTAAGGCGGAGAGCTCAACAAAACAGTCACTGTTAACTGCATTATCAACTAGTGTGCAGAGTGATGTATGGATAATAGACTCAGGTGCAAGTAGTCATATGTGTAATGATAGAAATAAATTAAATAACTTTGGGCTAAACTGTACATTATAGGGCGTGGAGTTGAGAGTCGTAAATTTTTTTGTGGTTAGCTATTGTCCTATGGAACCTAAATCTGAAATTTCATTTGACGGAAACTTT
This sequence comes from Colias behrii, assembly GCA_029959065.1. Lineage (NCBI taxonomy): Eukaryota > Metazoa > Arthropoda > Insecta > Lepidoptera > Pieridae > Colias > Colias behrii. The sequence continues at coordinate 8,001,576 of JARWMC010000013.1, forward strand.
TAGTTTTTGTGTTACGAATTTTTTGAAAATCGGAAAATTTTACTCCATTTTAGCTTTGAAACGCGAACTTACTGTTATGACAGTGTCAAATTGACATACAGCGATTGTCAAACGCGTTTCATTTCAGGTAAAACATTACTTTCTAACAAAAAAAAAATATTATAATTTAAATTTTATTTATGAAATTTGTTTATTTTTTAACAACAACATTAAAAATAATTATTATTAAGTATAGTTATTGTAAAATAGATGAAATAAAATAAAATTATTAATATTTGCAATTTATAATTCAACAAAAATATTAATTGTATGCTTTGTACCGTGGAACAAAACAATAACGACGTCATTTTCAGTTACCGTTCGTTTGCCGTCTTTCAGTCGAGATCGTTTCGTGCGTACTCCTGTTAAGCCCTAAAACTGTACAAAACTATTAAACTTTTACTTTTAGTATTCAAATAGGTAGCGAGGAGCGAAGCGACGAGCGTGTTAGGTTAACATTTGGTTGGACTAAAGCAAAGGGGGCGCAGGACTTAGAAAATTTTTGATGGAGTTGGTGTCATTATAACACCTATTTATTATTGTTTTATCGTAAAGATTACGCTAATATAAGCATGTTTTATAGGAACAACTTTTCTCTAAAATCAAAAATGGCCGAGATATTCGCCCTCAAAGATTGATGGTTTTCAAGGGAGCTGGGACATAGAAAAATTTCGATGGATGTTGGTGTTATTATAACACCTATTTATTATTGTTTTATCTGCGTATTGTTTTATCTGCTGCGAAAGTCCGAATCTAGCTAAAAAACGTTACGCTAAAATAAGCATTGCATTATCATAAGACTTGCCACAGAACCGAAGCTGTCAACCCCGAATTCCACGTGGTCTTGTCTGCCCTACCCCTAGAGTGTATGTAAAAAGCCGGAGGCGCGGAGGGAGAGCAGCCCTCGCCCGCCGTGACAAAGCTCGGGAGCCGTGCGGAGCGGAGCGGCTGAGGCTGGTCGCCGAAGGCGACCAACAAGCCGAAGCTGCGAAGCGGAGTACGGGCGACCGTGCTTTGTCACGCAAGGGCGGAAGGGCTGCACTTCCCGTAGCGCCGGAGCTAAGGCAGTGTCTGACACAATATAAAAAAGACATGAGGAGATAGGGAAAGTCACTAGGTTAGGTTAGGTTCCCCCCGTGGTCCAAGCCTTGTCGCGGCGGAGGGGCTCAGTAGCTTGGGGTGCAAGCCAGCACCTTGAGTGAAGCGAATATGGACCGAGCTGGTTGCTCTCAGTACCTCTCTTATTAGAAGAGTAGACAGGAGATGCATGGCGCTTTGGCGCGTGTCTGTGGCTCAAAGGGGCCAGCGGAGCTTTTGCTCGCAGGATGGCAGACCTTCAAGGTTTGTGAAATCTTTTTTGCAGGCGGCGGATTGGCTTCGGCTTAGTTATTGACTACCGATGGCTGCACCCGTAACCCTGAATTGACAGGGCCGGGAGTTCTTCGGGACTGCGGGGAAGACAACCCCTATAAAAATTACCCCAATCCTAAGTTAGTGACACTCGGCGAGAGGATGAATGGTCGGTGGGAGTCCGGCAGATAGAGATGTCTCAGGGGAGCGCCCCCTGGATAACAAAAAAGCAAAAATGGAGGTCAATAAAACTGAAACTACTCCAGGAGGGTACCACCTCGCTTCGAGTGTGGAGAATCCCTCACGGGACTGTCCCGACGGGACAGTACCGTCAGCCCCATCGTATTCTGGAGGGGGCACTGGCCACCACACGGGTCAGGCATCAGGCCCTAATGCTGATGCGAGTATTGATATGCTTACAACAAATGACAATGAAGCGCAGCCTAGCGGCGCTCCAAGCAAGGTTAGACGTAAGCGACGGGTTGAAAACCGCTACGTCTCAGATGATAGTGCATCAACTGAGGGACCAAATGTTCCTAAGATGCCAAGCATACGTAGAGGATGCCGTAATCGGCCTATGACTCGACAGTCTAGTCGAATCCAAAGTTCTGTACCATCGGACATGAATATTGCCGATAAACATTTTACATCGGATGACAATGAGTCTTTATCGGCAACTTCAGTCTCGGCCAAATCTCAGAAGACACTTCCAAATATTGAGGACTTGATGGATAAATTCAGGAATCAACCTATTCCTGACATTGAAGCATGCGTTACATCAGCAGTGAAAGAGATTGAATTCGTCGCTAATTCCTCGAAGAATTTAAAAGCTGATTTCGCAAGGAAGCTTAGAGCAGCAGCGCGTATCGTGCAAGCCTCAGCTTCCGAACTGACCTCACGGACACAGCAACACTTGGCAGATGAAGAGGTGGAGCGCCTTAAGCGTGAGAACACTAACCTTCACGCCAAGATTGCGTCTTTAGAAGATAGCATGAAGGAACTAACTGGAGAAATTGCCCGACTGAGTAAGGTATCATCGAACAACAATCAGAATATAGTTGGCCGAAGGAACGTTAGTAATCATGATTCCATCGATATGAATAAGATTGCAGCGCTTATAGATAGCAAATTGGATGATTTCAAAGCCTCAATATTCCCTGATAAAATCTTGGGTCGGCCGCCTTTGGGGAAAGGAAAGAAGCCGGGTGATGCGTCTTCCCAATCCCGTGCTAATGTGAATGAAGGACAAGGAAAGGCTGCGGCAGAAGTATCTTCTCCATTTCCAGAAAAAAGAGGGAATAAGAAGAAAAAGCAGAAAAACCGTGATAATGCGATGGCTGTATCTGATTCTACACATATTCCTGCACCTCCTATCCAAGCTGTAGAGGAGCCCAGGAATGAGACGTGGTCTACGGTGGTTGGTAGGAAAGCTCGAAAGAAAGCTGAAAACCAAACCGTACGAGGACCAAAACCGGTAAAAGTAGCTCGATTGCCAAAAACAGCGGCAGTCACGGTTACAATTCCTGAAGGTTCAACTGCTAATTATGCAACAGTTATGGCTACTGCCAAGGAAAAGATAAAATTAAGTGAGTGTGGAATTACAGCTCTACGCCAGCGAAAGGCTATAACTGGAGGTTTAGTGCTGGAAATCTCTGGAGATGATAATGTACAAAAGGCAGACACTCTTGCTAATAAGATGCGTGAAGCTGTCGGGGATTTAGGAGTTCACATAGGTCGTCCCGTTAAATGTGGAGAGTTAAGGATCATGGATCTTGATGATTCCGTATCTCAACGTGATGTGGCAGCTGCCGTGGCTATAGCTGGCAGTTGTAAAGTTGAAGACGTCAAGGTAGGAAGAATTCAAGCAGACCAAAAAAAGCTTGGAACGGTTTGGGTAAAATGTCCCCTATCGGCAGTTAAGGCTATAGCAGCCACGAAGAGGTTACAAATTGGATGGATTTCGGCAAGAATAAGTGTTTTACCTGCACGCCCTCTTCAATGTTTTCGTTGCCTTGAAAGAGGTCATGCACGACCAAATTGCCCGAACTTAGTAGACAGAAGCTCGTGCTGTTTTAATTGTGGGGAAGACGGTCATAAGGCAGTCCAATGCACTGCAGATTCACCAAGGTGCCCAGTGTGCGCTGACGCTGGTCTCCCTGCAAATCATAGACTGGGGAGTAAAAAATGCTCTCCGCCAAGGAAGGACCAATCCAGGAAGGTTGTATATAAGCCTCCAACTAATGGATTAGTTAACTGTGAAACGGCACCAGAAAATTCAAATCTGCGTGACGCCGAGAAAATTGACGGAGTTGAATGTATGGAGAATTAACAATGGATCACAAAGAAAAAATTCTTCAAACTAATCTGAACCACTGTCGAAGGGCACAAGACTTATTTCTACAGTCAGTTGCGGAGTGGTCCATATCGTTGGCAATAATAGCAGAGCCATACAATATCCCAAACGACCCTCGGTGGTTTGGAGATACAACTAACACTGTAGCTGTATACTGGAAGACTACTTCAGTCAATTCTGTGTGCTAATGCTTGGAGAGGGGTCGAGGCTTCATAACAGTTGAATGGGATTCGTTTGTAGTCATAGGATGTTATGTGTCTCCGAACTGCAGCCTTGCAGACTATGAGGCTTACCTAGGCGAACTCGCTATCAGCATTCGCAGATATCCTAATCGCCCCATTCTGATTTTAGGTGATTTTAACGCTCGTTCTCGTTCGTGGGGTGATACAGTTGACAATCCGAGGGGAACAGCGGTGGAATCGTGGGCTGCTGAGCTAAATCTGCAATTGCTTAACAGAGGATCTGTAAGCACCTGCGTGCGATGGCAAGGTGAATCAATTGTGGATCTCTCGTGGGCGTCCTATCCTGCAGCACCGCTGATTTCGGGATGGCGTGTGGCTGAGGAAGTGGTTTCGTTATCTGACCACAGACATATTTTCATTGAGATCACCAAACAGGCTAATCACAGGCACAGAGAGCGATCTCCAGCACGTTGGTCTCTTAAGCGACTAGACCGTGATCTTCTCGTCGCTGCAGCCAACATTATATGTTGGTCTGACTGGCAAGAGACTGATAACCCTGACGAAGAAGCAATTAACTGGAAAAGCGTTATGACGAAGATCTGTGATATGTCAATGCCCAGAGCCAAAAAAATCATCAATCGAAGTGTATATTGGTGGAGTGAAGATATAGCAAAGAAGCGCGAAGTTTGTTTAAGGTTCCGGCGTCAGTATACAAGGACACGTAGACGTAGACGAGCAACGGCTGAAGAAGTAGCATCAGCATACGCTTCTTATAGAACTGCCACAATGAATCTTCAATCTGCTATTGCAGAAGCTAAGAAAAAAGCTTGGAATGAACTTCTAGATGGACTGAACCAGAATCCATGGGGCCGTCCTTACAAAATGGTCCTGGGGAAACTTAGGGCCTTGTGTTCCCCCACTTACGGAAACTTTACGTCCTGAGTTCACTAGAAATGTAGTTGATGTTCTTTTTCCAGATAGCCATAATTCAATAAACTTAATGTCTATCCCAGACCAAAACGACGTACCATGGACACATGAATTGGATGTAACAGAAAGCGAGATGGACATGGCGATTAGACGACTAAGTGCCAGGAATTGTGTACCAGGGCCTGATGGGATTCCTGGTCGAGCTTGGGCCCTAGCCTTGACGGTGCCGGAACTAAAACATAGATTAAGGAATTTCTTTAGTAAATGTCTTAAAGCTGCTATTTTTCCATTGAGTTGGAAGGAATCTAAATTGGTTCTTATTAAAAAACCTGATAGGCCTGAGGATTCCCCCTCTGCATACCGTCCTATATGTTTGTTAGACGAAATAGGTAAATTGTTTGAAAGAATAATTGCCGCCCGTCTCTATGAACATTTATGTGGCTCTGGCCCTGATCTTTCGGATAAACAATTTGGTTTCCGCAGACGTCGCTCAACTGTAGATGCAATTTTACACGTACGCAGCATCGCAGAACGCGCAACTAACAGTGGGAAAGTTGCTTTGGCTGTAAGCCTAGATATTGTGAATGCTTTTAACTCGCTTCCCTGGGATACGATAATGGACGGCCTTGCACATCATAACGTGCCCACCTATCTCCGTAGAATTGTTGACGCTTATCTTCAGGACCGGTTTATCTGCTACGTGACGAGAGGCGGACAAAATCACAGAAGAAGAACAAGCTGCGGGGTTCCTCAAGGGTCGGTACTGGGCCCAATGTTGTGGAACTTTGCGTATGATGCTGTGTTACGAGTGAATCTGCCGAGAAGCGTGTCTGTAATTTGTTATGCAGACGACACTTTGCTCATTGCTGAGGGTGAAAGTTACCGAGAAGCCACTCATTTTGCAGAACTTGGTATTTCACGGGTTGTAAACAAAATTCAAGATCTTGGCCTAAAAATAGCACCTCATAAAACTGAGGCGCTGTGGTTCCATAAGTTACCGAGAAGAATAGAGCCTCCAAGTTCAAGTCTTAGTGTGGGTAATGCCAACGTCAATATAGGCCTGTTTATTAAATATCTCGGTCTCACCCTAGACGGGCGCTGGGACTTCGGGGAACATTTTGATAGACTGGTCCCAAAATTAAAAAGATTTGCAGGCTACTTGCAAAGGTTGCTGCCTAACCTAGGGGGGCCTAGCGAGGAAGTTCGTCGCCTCTATGCAGGTATCATCAGGTCAATGGCCCTCTACGGTGCACCTGTTTGGGCGAACAGACTATTGCTACAACGTATAAGGCGAAAAGTCTATAGTGTACAGCGCATAATCTCCATAAGAGTAGTAAGGGGCTACCGTACAATCTCTTATGATGCATCTACGCTTCTTGCTCGATATCCTCCACTGGATATCCTAGCATTAATGGACGCAAGAATCTTTTGTGAGATTAGATCTGACTCCAACATTTCTGTTGATATAACGGATCTTCGAAGACAGGCTCATGCTGATGCGTTAGAGACCTGGCACTATCGCCTTACACAGCCAAAAAGCGCTAGACAGCAGGTAGTGGCGGCAATCTTACCGAATTTCCATTTATGGATTAAAAGACGCTGGGGGACAATTACTTTTAGGATGACCCAAATATTCACAGGACATGGATGTTTTGGTGAATATTTACATAGAATTGGACGGTCCTCGCAGGAAAATTGTCATCATTGCGATGCGATCTGTGACTCGGCTCAACACACACTCGAGGTATGTCCTGCTTGGGCTATGCAAAGAATGGTTCTAATTCAAGGAATTGGATCTGATCTATCTTTGTCAGCAGTAATTAATGCTATGCTAAGCAGTAGATCTGCATGGCAAAGCGTTCAAAATTTTTGTGAATGCATTATGCTTCAAAAAGAGTCAGCGGAGAGAGCTAGAGAACGAGCTAATGCTGGACGACGTTCCAGGTGATATATCACGACTACTATCGTTGATAAGTATGCATTGAAATAACGGAAAAGGTGTTTTCCTTCTCCGATTTTGCGCTATACACTTAACTACACTGGTAGTTTAGGACCGAGGGCGGCTCAAGGGGGTATTGAGCCACCTATAACATCTTCCCGGTCCTGTGACTGTCCTACCCACTCTGGGTAGTCGATAATGAGGCAGGGAAGCCACGTAGTCTGGCATATAGCTGCGGGAGCTCTGGTGCGTTCTGCGAGAGATCCCGGAGTCCCCGCTATCATGCTTTGGGTTTGGCCGTCGAGGAGGTTTTAGTGGGTAAGAATCCCACATGCTCTCTTTTTCCCCCAAAAGGGAGTATCTTTTGAAGATTTCCTCCCCGTTACCAAAAAAAAAAAAAAAAAAAAAGCTTAGGTTAGGTTAGGTTTTATCATCAATCTTTGAGGGCGAATATCTCGGCCATTTTTGATTTTAGAGAAAAAGTTTTTTCTATAAAACATGCTTATTTTAGCGTTTTGAATAAAGTTTTCCTAAGTATTTTATGATTCCTATGCAATTTTCACTTTGGATCAAAAAATTTCTAAGTCCTTACTTTGCGCCACCTTTGCTTTAGGCGGACCGCGACTTTAGGGCGATTCCCACTCAAACAAAAAAAAACTACAGGTTAAGAAACTAAAAAGAAAAGCAGTTTACTATGAAAAGTCCCTTTATCGATTAGACACCTCAAAATAATGAAATTCAGGGAGCATGTTTCAAAAATTTAACCATAATGTTTATTACATTAAATCTGTCATATTTCAAATCAAAGAGCTAATGCAATATTACTAGTATTGAAAACTATTATTGTAAAGTAATAATTAATATTAATTGCTTCAGATCAATGTGGAACTGGAAAAAAATACATGCTTTAGTTATAAATTGATGTTAATTTGCATCCTTGCCTGCCAAAAAGTGGTAACAATCCAACATAACCTCAAAAACTTCATTTGTAAATATCTCGAAAACTATTAATTTCCGTCCCCCCCCCCTTAATAGGGGAAGTTCCTAGTACCCACCCCCCCTCCCTCCACCCCCCACCACCTCCAAATTCCACGCCCTATAATGTACAGTTTTACCTAACTTTGTTCCGGGTTATGTGACTGAAGTCAAAGTGGCTAATGGTGAAAAACTATTTACTGCTGGTCGTGGTGATGTGATAGTAAATTTAAAATTAGGCATCAAAACAATCAGTGAAGTTTATCACGTACCGAACTTAGCTACAAACTTGTTGTCAGTCAGTGCTTTAACTAGGAAGGGTTTTAAAGTTATTTTTGATAAAAAATGTTGTAAAATATTCAATGGTAATAAGCTAGCAGCTACAGCTGTACATAAAAATGGTGTTTATCAATTAGAAACTGCAGAATCTGTTAGAGAGCATGATCTGTGTGTGGTAGGATGTGGTGGCTGTTCTATGTTTTCAGGGAATAGTGTGGAATCTGCGACTACCCAGGTAAATACAGAAGCTCAAGATTCAGTGCAGAAGAAAGCATCTGAGAGCTGTAAGGCGGAAACTGAGCGGAGTTTCCAGGCGGCTGCTAATTCTGTTACGCAGGAGACATGGCACAGGAGACTAGGACATCTCAATATGAGGAGTATGCATTTGTTAATGAAAGGTATGGCTAGAGGCATTAAGTATGATAAATCACAGTTCAGTCCATGTGAAGCTTGTGTAAATTACCTTTTCCTAAGAAGGCACAAAGTAGGTCAAATGTACTGTTAGGTGTTGTACACAGTGATTTATGCGGGCCTATGCCAGTGAAATCTTTAGGTGGTGCTAGATTCTTCCTCACGTTTATTGATGATTGTAGTAGGAAAACATGGATTTATTTTCTGAAAAATAAGAGTGAAGTTTTCGATAACTTCAAACATTTCAAGGCATTGGTGGAGAACCAAACCAATAGAAAAATAAAATCGTTGAGAACGGATAATGGAGGCGAATATGTCAATTCTATATTCCAGGAATATTTGAAGGATAACGGCATCATTCACCAAACTACCATACCGCACTCGCCTCAGCAGAACGGCGTTGCTGAGCGGGCCAACAGGACAACTGTTGAGAAAGCTCGCAGCATGTTACGAGACGCAGGCTTAGATGGGCAGTTCTGGGCAGAAGCGGTCAATACCGCTGTTTATTTGAAGAACCGGTCCCCTACAAAAGCAGTCTACGGTATTACGCCAGAGGAAAAATGGACTAATGAAAAGGTGAATCTTAGCCATTTACGTATATTTGGTTGTGTGGTTTATGCCTTGACACAGAATCGTAAGAAATTAGATTCAAAATGCAAACCTTACATTTTTGTAGGATATTGTGAAAATAGTAAGGGTTATAGATTGATTGATCCAGAGAATCCCAGCAAAGTTACTAAATCAAGGGATGTTGCTTTCTTTGAAAACAAATTCTATACAAAAAACACGTCTAAACAAAGTGATAAAGGTGATTTTTTCATGATGATAAATAATTTACAGACTGAGGATTTAAACTCAAATGATTCTCATGTTGAAGTAGTACAGTCTGAAAATTTAGTATCACCAGAAAAAGGGGAAGAAAATGAGATCGTAATTAATCCCAGAAGACAGTGTATTTTTGAGTTAGATGACTCTGTCAACAGTAGTTCTGTTGATTCTTCCGATGTCACATACATTCCAGGTGAATCGACACTTGAAGATGCGATGGATACATCAGAATATGACAGTGCGTGTACTGCAATGCTGACGTGTATCGGAGATGAACCAGAGACAGTTCAGGAAGCTCTAGGAGGGGCTGAAGCTGTTCACTGGAAGAAAGCAATGGCTGACAAGTATCAATCATTTATAAAACGGAGGATAAAAAGGAGGAGAATTTAGAATATAGAAATTTAATTGGTTGTTTAAACTATATTTCAGTGAGCTCCAGGCCAGACATCGCGCACGCGGTAAGCATGCTGAGTCAGTTTAATGATTGTTATGATCAGCGTCATTGGAAGGCCGCGAAACGCGTGCTACGGTATTTAAAGGGTACTGTAAACTACAAACTTGTTTTTAGTAGAAGTGGTCTAGACATCAATGGGTATATTGATGCTGACTGGGCTTCGTGTGAGGTCGATCGTAGGTCGTACACTGGGTTTGTGTTTCAAATTGGGAACTGTTCTGTATCGTGGGAAAGTAGAAAACAGCGAACAGTCGCTCTTTCTAGCACAGAAGCAGAATATATGGCTCTATCAGATTCTTGTAAAGAAGCGTTATTCATAAGAACTCTGTTGTATGAATTGTTAGGTAGGCATTGTTCTGTTACGATTTTTAATGATAACCAATCAGCACAAAAATTGTGTAAGAATCCTATGTATCATGCTCGTACGAAACATATAGATGTGCGGCATCATTTTATAAGAGAAGTTGTAAAAGACAATATTGTAAATTTGAATTATTTGTGTACTTCTGAACTGACTGCCGATATTTTAACAAAACCACTTACTAAAGAAAAACATTATAAGTTTGTAACTTGTTTAGGTTTACAATAAATTTGTTACATTGTTAAATTGTAATAACTAAACTTGTTTAATGTTGTAGATATTTGTACTGTGTACCTACACATTTGTTTAAGGGGCCAGTGTTGGTGAAAGGAGTTTTTATAAACAAATGTATATATGTCAAATATCTATCTGTCATTGTATAATTTTTCTCTTCCGCCTTTACCCTTTGTGCTATGCATATCGTCTAATAAAGTATCTCAAGTTTATTTATCAATCTTTACTTTTTCCTGCCTAATACCCATCACTGAGGATGTTTATTACTTTTGGAACTACGAAAATTACCATGTGGAACATCCAGTGAGGAAGTAAAAATAGGAGATACCATCCTGATCATGTCAACTTGTAGTCAAGTAATGAAGGTTATATATTATGCTACTACCTATCTACTTATCAAAGCTATTACATAATAACTGCGAAGCCTAAACACAAAATCATTACACCCATAACTGCATCAAAATCAGACCACAACATCGATATACTCGACCACAAATCTCAAAACATCACAATAACAAAAACGTACATTATAATAGAACTGTCGGTCGAAATGCCGGAATCGTACCATCCATCACGGGCCCTTGAATATTTATTATTTACCCATTGACCAACTACTCGTCATACCCCCCGGTATATATTTGAAAAGGTTTTTGTATTTGCTCGGAGCGATTCTTCGCTACCAATATGAAGATTGAAGGCGGTTGCCGAATGAAGATTTTTCTGCATTTGAGAATAAGAATAAATGTTCTATAGAAAGTTGTGTGAGTTGACCTTTTGAGATATAAGTACCAACAGGATATTTGATAGCGAACAATATATAAGATGGAGCGAAATTTTTGAATGTACACGTTTCTATAGAAAAAACATAATTAAATTTATTGACCACGTTGCTCACATATAAAATGCTACGTCGAATTCAGAAGCAATAATGAAGTTGAAATATAAGGGAACATTTTGCATTAAAATTCCTGAATCTGTATTTGTTTTTAGAAAATAATTATTATTTACAAATATTCGTTAGGCTTTAACTGAAACTTCATGTACCTACTTAATTTAAATTTAAAAGGGAAGAGCTATATTATAATTAAATTACATACAAAACCAGCTACTAAACATCCCAATAATACGGGTCAGTGATTTGTAATATGTGTTTAGACTGAAATGCTAAACGGTTATCGTTTGTACTACGGTCTATTTACTGGTTCAATACCGCGCAATCCACAACTTTAATTATTGGTCTTGTTTTGAAACGGCACAATTTCACGATTTGAATACTCAAATGTATACCGTTTTAATGGAATCTGTGTCGGAAAATAAATTGGAATGGGTGAAGTGATGTTTTATATGGTAAGTTGTTAAAAACTTGTTTTTTGCTGACTGCTGTGACAGTGCATTAATTGCATTCAAAAAGGTAGGCAATGTCACACTCTACTTCCTTCATCAAGTCTGTGAATAACAATATAACTATCGAAATATGTTAACATACCCTCATTTATATGAAATTATAAATTTTTGAACATAAAACCCCGAACAAACAAAGACTACAAGCCTGATATTATTTTAATTTATAACGAAGAAAAGGAAACTGCTATTCAAGTTGTGATAAAATATTACGACTTTAGTAATAAGATTTAGTTCAACAAATTGCCATTATTTGAATTCGGGGCAAATTACTAAAGACTCAGCCGGGGTGTATAACTTTTCATAGTAATAATAAAAAGGGTGTAAAGCTTTATTGTTTTAACAAAATAAATCGAACAGCGATAAATATAAATATTTAAAAGTGTCCTAAAAAAATTGAAGGTAGGTATGTATATTAAATTATAAATACTATTAAATCCAATTTGCAGGTGAAAACAAAACTAAATGAAGGGGTCTGGAATGAACGTTTTTTTGTCGCTCTATTAGTCATAAAATATAATAATTGATGACCTAAAAATTACGTGGATTATTTTTCCGACCCAAATATCGACCAATAGAATTGCACCATTCGACGTCACGTGGTACAACCTACATGGTATTATACTGATAATTTTTTGAAAATTTTCTCTGGTAGTTGCCACACGTCAAACTGACAGGTTGAATTCAATTGTGAAATTATTGGCCGACATTTGGGACGGAAAAATAATCCCCCGAATACCACACGAGCTTCAAAACTTGACTCCTTCATTTGTTTGCAACGAACCTATCGGAAAATACCCGATAATTTTGAAGCTCTTGTGGTATTATAAGTGAATATTCAACATAGTGCAAGAACTCTATAAACATTCACTTAGGTGTTATGCATCAAGCAAAGACCCAGCACTTCCCTTAATGGGAACTACTGTTATAAATTTCTACCACTAAAAGGCTGTCATGGCAGACGCGGGTAACGAAATTTTTCATTCAAGATTCAATTTGGTGTCAATGAACAACGTAGCAGCTAAAATTGAAAAATTCTTCAAATTCTTGCAGAAAACTATGATGATATTAAAATTATGAGAATAATCGTCATTTTTAAAATATGATTAAATCGATTTGTATATAATATTATGTACTAGTTGTTCATAATAATCGAATATCTACTATCTTTATTTCATTAAAACATTTCATATAGGTACTTTTACCATAAATCAATGCCATTAAAGTATTTCCAATTCCAAACATTCTAATAACAGAATTACTAAATTTTAATTTTAATTTAAATTTCCGATGATACAAATATATTATTTCCCTAGACTCTGAGATGTTTCTATATATCCCAGTACTATTTATGATTTTCCGATTCTCGGTAATAAAATCGTTTATTTCAGAATCCATCGTTTCAAACGAAACACAAAATATTTGTATCACATTACATTTTATTCCAACAAACATTTCGATAATCCTTTAAAAGAACGATGCTTTTATCGTTAGCGCTTATAAACCCTCCAATTAATATAGCTTGTTGTTTTAACATTTTATACGTTACGTTTATGTGTTGAGTTGTAATAATAAAAGCAGTATTATAAAAACTTATACCAGTACGTATGCTATGTACGTAGCTATAATATCTGCTTCGAAAAGAGTTATTAGTTAGTACATGTGTTATATCTTTATATATATATAAAATTCTCGTGTCACAATGTTAGTCTGCATACTCCTCCGAAACGGGTGGACCGATTCTCATGAAATTTTCTGTGCATATCGGGTAAGTCTGAGAATCGGCCAACATCTATTTTTCATATGTACCAAGGGCGAAGCCGGGGCGGACCGCTAGTTACTTATAAATACAAATTTGTATATTGCCCTACACATCTTACCCTATTCTACAACCCACTAAATAATCAAACAAAATCTCTGTAATCTTATAACACAATTTTGAATGAAATTTTATCTAGACAATCCTACAGAGATTGTACAAGTTTATAATAGAGCGAAAGAAACCAACCTGCACACTTCAGATGATGATTAACTCTTAAAGAGCTAAGTTTTCGCATTGAAAGTTTAAACGCTATCAAGAGAAAAATAAAATAGAAATCCCGAACACCGAAGCGCATACTTAAATACCTAGAAAGAACTTTCTCGAGTATTCGCTTTCAGGAGAAAAAAATACAAGCAATAATTAAAATGTTTATAGCACAAATACACAACAATTAGACTACAGAATCAGTATTATTTGCACCTACAGGACCATGTTTAAATAAGTTAAGCCTTTGTATTATTCAAGATTTTTTTAGTTTTATTTTGTGACACATTTTTAAAGATTCTTTGTATAGCATTAATTGCAAGAGCTGATAGATAAATGGAACGGATAAATATAGTTAATAGCCTTTTTTACAATTTCATAAATTTACATAATACATCATAGCCATCAAAGGTCAACTCAATTCAATAAACACACAATTGACAGCCCTAAATTCGAAGGTTGTTTAAAAAACAATTCCCTTAACTACCGTGGAATGGAAAGGTCTGTTTGAGTAAAGAAAGCAAGGGTCGGTTGAATGGACGATTTATTAAAATCTTGATTACGGTTATCTTCATTATTCCTTGGCTTCGTCCGTATAAAACTTATTTCTCTCGTACACAAGAATGTTTGGGAGGGCTGCGAAAAGCTGGTGAGAATTATAATGGCCTGATTAGTAAAGATCACGTTCATGCCGTGTTATCGCACATATTTTAAGATACAGGGTTAAATCGTAGGATCTGCTGAAGTTTCAAAAAATATTGCTATATTTTTTACTTTTTGTAAGTGTAAAAAATAAAAATGTATCAAGTTTGATTAGCCATAAATATCATTGAATGCGTTAAGATGTCCGATTTCATCGAGAGATAGAAAATAAATTTATATTACCTAATAAAATATAAAGATAGTTTGATATAAATCACAATAAAATATTAATACCTGGACCAATAATTCATTTCTTTCAATTAACTAAAATGCTAATGTATTCAGTGAAATAATATCGTATTCAATAAAATAAAATAAACTCCATGTAAGTCATAAATTATGCGATAGCTACGATAAAAATTAAGCTAATTTTAATATTACATAGACTACCTCCTTGATCTAGTGAGCATGTTTGACTACATTTAAAAGGTCGGTCTCTATCGTCTCAGTTTGGGACATAAAAGTGTTTCTGTTATAAGTTATAATATATTAATAATAGCCCTAAGCTGTACTATTAATTACTATTCTGTGCCCTAAGTCAGAATGTGGCGTTACTAAGCCGTCGGCTATACACTTGATCTCTCTTTGGTCATATTTACCGTCCCATTGGTATATAATTAGTACTATTTAATTTAATATAATATGTGTATTTATATTATAATGAATAATAAAATTATTGTAAAAAACATTGGAGATGACCATATTTCGATAGAAAACATGTACCAATTACATACCCACTTTCTCCCATCATAAATATATGCAATTGAAATGCAATAACATGCTATAGTACGCCCCCTCATGTTAAAATAAAACCTACACCCTATATCCTAAGCAAAATATTCCACCCACTGAGAAAATTTATTGGCTCGACTGTAATGTAGAAAATAAACATAAAAGTGGATAGATAAACTGTATCTAAATTACGAACATAATACTTACAAAAAGACATTATATTTCGCTTCTTTTATAAAATAATACACTGTGTAATATCCACGAAAGAACCTGAATCGTAAAAATAATTAATTAATGAAAATCTTTTAGCCGTATTGTGCGAGCAGGCGCGCCTTAGTTTTTGCTAGAACACGAAACCTAACATCAACCGCAACGGGAACGATACGATATTTTGTATTGTTTTATAACAAACGTGTACACCATTTTACAAACAAAATTAATAATGAACAAATTATATTTGTAATGCTAGCTGGTATTTATACTCACAACTTCTTCTGTACACTGCTGCTACATAATTGCTATGTGCTGAATTTTACAATTAATCAAATATATAATGTATTTCTAAATAAGTAGAAAGAAGTTTTGATACCTATTTGTTTTTGACGTGACAACGTCTTAAATTAGGTTGCGACTGGGAGTCACTTATGAAAAAGTGTAACGCTCGGTAACGTTACGATGAGTCACCGAACGAGAGAGAGGCCCGCGGTCTGCCGCGCGCGCAGCACATAAATATTCTACCGAGAAAAAGACGTTGTCACGTAAAATCTTCGCCCGTAAAACCGACTTTACAGGCAACCATTTTTTTCCGTTAACATATAATAACTACCTACATACTTAACTCTATAAAAATTATTCCCTGCGTGCTTGGTCTATCAACTAATATATTTTGGGATCCTAGAACGTTCTCGAATATCGTATCCGATCGGTCTGACAGTATAAATATCTCTTCTATAATTACGTGTAGTTTCGCCGTGCATCGCCACGTCATACTGTTTTCATTAGTCGTGCAAACAATTTTAATCGTCTGCAGGCACACCCCGAACGACCGAAATTGCTTCTACTCGTAATATATTTAATAAATTTTAAGGGTGACCTTTTAATGTTTGTTTTTTTTAAGCTGTTGTACCCGCACTTTCATTTTGTATTTATAGATATTATATATTATTAATATTTTAATAATATAAAATTTGCAATATAAAGAGAATATAGGTATAGAGCCTAGACTGAATACCAGCGCTATATGATCCTATAAATAATGATTGAATGCCAAAGTAATTAGGTATATGATTATGAGTACAACCATATAAATATATGTTTTTTACGCGATACTATATAAATGCAATAATCTTTATTTTTTCATAAAGATGTGATAGATATTACAAATGATCTCTATTTAATAATGAAAAGCACATTTTCATTATAATTTAATGACCAATCGTACAAGAACGACGAAGTCAATGAATTATTCTGATCCTTCGTAAATAAAACAAAAGTCTTAGAAGCTTTTAATGTAGGTAACACATTTTATTTTCTTATGTAGATAGAAACCACACAGAGCGCAAAAATGTCATCATTATTCATGCATTCATGATAAACGTTACGTTGCTCATTTGTATAACTATTTTAGCTGTCATAAAACTATATTTATTTATAAAATCTTCCCACACATGCATATTAATAAAGACATATCCCCAGGGGGCAGTATCGCACATTTTACGTTCTAGTGTCGAATAAATCAATTAGAATTAACTAATACAAGCCTTGAGGGCCTTGATATACGATACAAATCTGAGCTAACAATAGTATTTCGTTACTGAATCAGGCATCAAGAGGAAATACTGATATTTGATTACATTTACCTATATTCGTGTTTCAGTGTAACGTTTAACAAGAACGTTTTAATAACAAATGATTTACGAAGAGATCAATTAACTTAAATTTGTACAAATTGATGTGGTGGAAAGAACGAAATTAGAAAGCCTGTTTCATGTGTCAAATATATTTTTGAGTGAAATTAGAGAACATTTTTAATTATTTTTGCATACCTAATCTATCATTTACTATTTAGTAATCTGTGCCTGTAGTTAAAAAGCACGCAACGGTGGTGTTTACTGATAAAGATTAACGTAAATCAGATATAAGAAATACAATAAATTACCGAAACCCTAATATCAATTTATTAGAACAAAATACGCTCCATAAAAGCCGAGATAATTGTATCAACAATTACTATTTCCGTATATCTTTCTCGAAGTTTCTAGATCAAGCGGTGTTCGGTATATAACCGAAGGCGGTTGAAGACCGCTCGTCTAAAACACAACAAAAGTCCATTAGGCGGCACCTCACTATTGAATGGATTAATTAATTCACACACTTCGACACGGCTCAAGTCTCAGGCCCTTAGCAGGCATAGCCATTGTTCGACATAGAATATCTTTCTACGCCGTAAATATTTAAGTTATCTCTTTTGAATGGGTTTTTATAGTTGAGGGATATTTTTCTTTTTTCTTACTTTAAGATGTGTGTGTTATTCGTAGGTACTTAGGTTTTTTAAGACAGAATATTCAACATGGGAAACTCATTGAAGGTAGTTCGAAAACAAACACCATTTTCTTCTTAGTGGTGGTTAATGCAATCATATTGTGTATGTTGTATTGTATCAATATTTTATTTGTTTTGTTTCATAATTCCTATACTAATCCCCAATTTATTGTGTGATTTTCTAATTTATATATAAACCGCGATATAATTTTGGGTCATCCAAACTTCAATAATAACAAAGTAGAGAATAATTGCTGTTCTGCTAGTTTGTCCTTGTTAAAAGTTTTCGTTTTAGTAAGCGAGGATAGACCTTTATTAACGTATAATTTTCCTAATTGACTCCGACATCGTATTTAAATAACAATATAGGGGAAGTCAAATACTTAATTAAGCAATAAGTTTTAATTATACTGTGTTTTTAGTTTTTAAGTCAATTTGTTGAAATAAAAGTAAGCAGTTATAGATAGACCAAATCTCTAGAGACTTTATGGAAATTCGTGCTAATTCTTACGATTTTGGCATAAATCTCGATAATAAAATGTTTGATCTTACCTAAAGGTGGATTTCGATCACTTGTGATATTATAAGGCGTATTAGCGGATTTGTCACTTCGATTATCACACCAAAAGGTAGGTCTAAATATTGTGTATTAGTTATCATCGCTGTATAAATATCTTTTAAACAGATTTTTTCCAGTGTTGAAATCCTGCGTAGAAATAATTGTCATTATTTATATTGAACATTATGTACGTAATTACATTTGTTTAATATTCGCAGAACATCGTGAAAAAAGCTTAATATATTAGTGAAAATTGAACGCTTGTGCCGACCTCATTTAGAAATACTGCAAAGAAGCTATTAGGTCACTGAACACGGGTAATCTAGCCTTTAATCAAGCTCATAAAATTACTTCTTTTATCTTAATTAACATTTGTGTGTACAATGTGACAGGGGTTTTAACCTTTAGAGTTGATTTACTCGGGCGATACCTAGTTTCAAACGTAATAAGGTTAATTATATTACATTAGATTAAGCTTTAAAATAAATTACAGATAAACTTTGAAATTCAAAATATATTCAACTCATGTGTAAATACATGGTAAATTATTTCGACGTGTAAGTTTTAATCATTTATTTGTATAAAGACAACCATAGATAAACTACAACTAAAATTTCAGTGTTAAAAGCTAAAAGAGTCTGTTATTATCTGTGATCTTCTTAAAAAAATTGTGAACAATAGTTTATGTCCAGTCAAGCAGTCACTAACAATACATGTCTCAAATTGTTTTCCACAAATACGCCCACAGCAATGTTACCAATAGGTATTTTAATTTATCTGAACGTCTGCTCTATTGAAAACCTTAAGTAAAATACATCTGTTCAGGATTCGTTCGCTTTGTGCGTTGACAAGGGCCGTTGCTAAGAGCGGGACCCTCTTTGACTTTATTATTTTCAATTTGCAATAGTACGCCCCATTCTAATAAATGGTACAGATCGAAACATTTAATTTGTTTTGCTTATAGTTAGATATGAACAACATATTACATTTTGTAATCTGTTACAAGAGATTTGTGTTTTATTTACAATATTTAGTTACAATTCTAACGAACATGTAGAGATGTTTGCATGGAAAAGTCACTTGCTTTATTGGGCCAAATAATTAAAAAATAGCAATGGAAGAAATTGAGATATAAGAATTTATTCATGATGAATTTTGTTCTAAGTGTCCAGTTCAATTTGAATGGTTTTATGTCAACAATCTGACCCAACGGTCAACTGCCTCATTAATTTCCAAACAACTCCTATTATTCTACTATTATCAGGAGGTGAGAAATCCGACCCAATTTTCAACAATCACTTCACTCACCCTGGGCTTATAAATTATATTAAACAGACAATATCTTCAATATCTTCCGACAGAATCTTGGTCCGCTTAGAAACTTAACAAATTAAATATTAAAACCTGACCTGAGAACCACTATCTGTTTAAAAAAACCGCCTCAATTGTGTTGGAGTTTTAAAAATCTAGGCATACAATACTTATAGGGACAGATAGACTGCGGGGATCGACTATACAGGGTGTAATCGTTAAGTGTGCACAGGCGATTATTCCGTAACTATTGCAGGTATCAAAAAACTTTAAACTGACATCGAAAGCCCTTTACCTAATGAGTAAAATAAAATTATAACTTTTTAAAAATAAAACGGGAAATATCCAAAAAATTTACATCAAACACGCCCATACATTTAGTATGACCACAGAGTATGACATATGACTATCCCCAACATGTAATATGAAAGGTTTTGGTTATTTTTTTGGTTTTGTGCTTAAATTACTTCTCAAATTTTAATGAAAATTCATTTAGAAACTGTAAATAGAGCTCGATGTGGAATACAATGGTATTCCAAAACGAGGATGTCACTCCGAACATTTGCTTTGAATACAAAATGTATGGGAAATTAAATTTATGGGCGTGTTTGATGTAAATTTTTTGGATATTTCCCGTTTTATTTAAAAAAAGTTATACTTGTCATTTTACTCATTAGATAAAGGGCTTTCGATATCAGTTTAAAGTTTTTTGATATCTGCAAGAGTTACGGAATAATCGCCTGTGCACACTTAACGATTACACCTTGTATATAGATACTTACTACTAATACGTACTAATTATATAGATAAAAGGCCGGAGCACAAACATAACATAAAATATTTGTACCCATTTATGCCCAAAGTACCCAAACCCCACTCAAAAAAAATATCACCAAACCTGACAAGTACACATCCTACCCCAAAGAAGTGAATCGAAAAGGTTATCAAGGCGTCTCCCATCTCGAGAGTGTCATTAGTTAATGTTGCGGGCAGTTCCAGAGATTCCATCGGGAGATCGGTTGATCCCCTTTGAGATGTTATCGCATCGTCATTACCGCTCCAATACTGAGGTCTACAACTCAATTACATTTTATCTAACGTACAATTTTTACGTAGTTCGATCGATACGTGATTAAATACTAAGCGTAAATCTTGGCTAGTTGTAAGCGATGTTTATACCTTTTAGTTACTATAATTAAAAGTATGCTTGGTAAATCAAAGTTAAATATCTTTAACCTTATTCCCATTCTATATTCTCAGCTTTCTATTCGGATAACATTATTAAAATATTGTAAGTAAAAGCCTAATGCCATAATAGTTACTTCACACACCTATATAATGCCATTTTAAATACCTAGTTAACGGGGAGCATGAAAAATAATATCATTTATTTCCAGTCGCACTTCAACATTTTCACCCTTATCACCAAATAGGTAATAGGCTACCAGGCGAAAAGTGTATGTTACAAAATAAAATCCAAACAAAAATGATCAAAGCAGAATTTGTCAATTGCTGAAAAACATAAACAGAATGGTTAAAGCGATTAAATAAAGCTTTGTTTTAGTGCATATTTTGTTAAATTCGTTGTCACTCGAAAGCGCATCAATGTCGGAGAACCACAGAAAATTAACAAATACCATCCGCAAATGGAAGCGACCGTTAATTCAGATGTGGGATGCAAATAGCTGTTACATTATATAGGTACCTACGTGTCTTAGTTGATGCGTGGAGGTTCAAAAACTCATTCAGGATAACTCTATTACTGAGTACAAATTGAAATCATCAAATGATTTTTTTTCTGTAGACAATTTCGTCGACGCACGCATATTTATTTTTCATTGTATTGTATTATAAGATGTTTTATGTAATTAGTACTTACTATTTTATTAATATTTTAATAATTTCTATGTTCCATGTTGAATGTTGATACGCAACAAAGATGCAGTGTATTTAATAGTGAAACAATTTACAATAAAACCAACTCAGTCAAATATTATCAATAGTATTATTTGCGATTAAATTATGAAAAAGCACCTATATGCTACGAATCCAAATTAATAACATAACTTACAAACTAATTTTAACTGCGTAACCTAACCGTAAAATGCGTATAAAACCATAACCGCTCCACATGTATACGCAAATTGCTACAAGTTTTGATTATTAGAAAATATTTGTACACGTTACAAAACAAGGAGCTAGAGGGTTGAATCCCTTCTGAATAGAAATAGTTTTCGGGCTCAGCGGGCGGGCCCACAGGGGTCACGCTAATGAATTTTGACTTTTCTATTCGCCTTCCTTCGTAACCCAAGAAAAGATTTAAAGAAAAACTAATATTTATACGTAAATTTATTTGTTACCCAAGAGAATATCCAAAGGAAAAAATAATACTTAAAAATAGTTAAAAAAAACTAACAAAAAACGCTTAAACTCATGATATTATTATGTTGTCATCGATCCTTGATAAGTGTAGAAAGTTACATACAAACATATATGTGAAACTAATATAAGCGTGTTAACAGAAAGAAAAAAACAAAGATTTCTGAATATTTCGGTTCAATACTTTTGAAAAATATAGCTCTTATTAGAGCCTAAAAATTCAGTAAATTGGGATAAAGAGTTAACACTCAATAAGCTACATATTGCGGTTAAATTGTCTGAAAATAAAGTAAAAACGTAAATATCATTAGCCACGTTTGTTATGGCATCGTAAACAAGCAATAACGAATCGAATTTCACTGTAAAAAGCTCCATCGCAGTTGACAGGACATTCGCTCCATTCAAATTGAACTTTATATATTGTTTCCGTTTAATTTTTATGTATCTCTCGATTATTTAAAAAATATTGCATAGGAATAAGAATTTCTATAGCTACAATATTAAATTGTATTAATTTAAGACGATACACAAAAAAAAATCCACTGCTTGGTGGGCGGAGTCTAATAGCTCGCTATCGCCAACGCGGGTGTGCGCGAAGTCATTCTTGCAAACTCGCCGCGCTGCCGCTGGCCGACTCGGGACAAACATGTATGGAGTCGTCATACAGTTATAATATTGTTATACATATATTTAATTGTTGATTTATTGGTTTTATTTTCTTGCTTATAAACAAATAATCTTCTTTTTAACAACTACTTAGACATTATTAATAATTATTATTATTTCGTAATGTTTACTTTATTACAAAATAATACAGGTTATAAATAATCTTTGAAATAACAAAAAATATTGTTACTCTGAAAAAATGAAATTGTACTCAATAACGCGGACTACTGAATTGATTTAGATAGAATTTGATGCTGACGTAGATATTACATCATGCCCAGAAATGAAAGGTACTATTTCTAAAAGAAGTTATAAACCCTAATTCTTCTCAGTCAAAGTCAAGAGTGGAAGATATCACTAATACAGTAAAACTGATGCGAAACTTTGGATGTTAATTTGTATATTTTTTTTGTTAGTTGTTACTTAATCACGTCAAGACTACATTACCAATTTTGATAAAATATAGCTAATTGCCTGGATTTACACATAGGATACTTTTTATCCGAACTGAACACTTCTGTGGGATAAAACAGGATTCACGATATAACCTAATTCCACGCGGGCAAAGCCGCGGTCGGAATGATATTTTTTTAAATAAAAAAATTGTTTTAAAAAAAACACAAAATATATTGACGCATGTATTTATTTTTTGCACTCTATTATAATTGTAATTATTCATTACAAATAATCAAAATAAAATAGCCAGAACACAGTTAGGCCCTGGTAGGGTAGGTAGGCAGGTACAGCAATGTGAGACGAACACTGGCTTATTTATACCAATAATAATGTATTATAAATATTAAATTAAGTTTACTTTCTAACAACAAAAATACATAATATTAGCTAATGTGAAAACGAATCAACCAATCATCCCACAACAATGAAATGTGCACACAAATATTCATCCAAATCGGTTCATGTGATTAGGAGGAGTGACTGCAGCGCCATCTTCCGGGCCCAATTGTGTTTCCAGATCACCCAGGAACTCAATTTAATATACTTACACAAAATTTTTCGAAATGAAAACTCACATTACTATGTAAATATGAATATAAACCTGTTTTAGTACTAAGCAATTTCCCGCACAGGTGTAGTAAGTATAAATGAAATAAATATCAACATCAAATTCTTTATACAACATACTTATCTACCACCTACTAAGAAATGTAATTCTTGAAATTTTTTCGTATTTTTTTTTAAATATAATACTACTCCAATGAGCTCCTGTTCCATATTACGTCCACCATACTTCCACTAAGTTCACCATGATTTTTTATTTCTTTGCACTTTGTTGCTTTTTGCTAAAAATGGAATCATACGATAAAACCAGTAGAGCGTTGATAACATACATTTTTGACTGAATAAAGGTACTTACGAAGGAGTGGGTTACCATTGTGAACAATCAGTGGGTTTATTTTCCTTCTGGATTCCGGATTTCAGAAAAGATTATCTATGCTATAAATGAAAAAATCTTACACATTCGTTATGTACTTAAAACAGGGGTACATATCAAACATCGTCTATAATACAATTATCATCAAATTTAAAATAAAACCAACTTACTTCATTAATTTGTTCCAATTGTAAGCATTCTTTTTCCTTCAACCTTTATGTTTCTTCTTCTTATTTTCTTTATTGTCCCCATTTGTCTCATTTTGTCTTATCATGTTGTCACCCTTTGTTACGATTGCGCGAGCGACACAAGTTCCCCGTGTGACGGCCGTAGCGGGAATGACTCGTGCAGCGATCGGGGTAGGAAGGAACAGGGTGGCTCTCGCTATATTGGCTGGTCGCGCGCTAATTTCAAGTATTTCTTGTTTATTTCAAAACCATCGCATATATTTTCAAAATTCTAACTCGGTAGACGTATAGGTTATATATTTTATAGTTAATATCCAAAAAGTCGTAACTTTACGTTTGTTATTTTGAAGATGCCAGAGATTAAAAAAAAATAACAATGAGAACTTTGTATTTTTTTTCTATCGAGAAAATATCATGGAATCATGTTTCTAAAACGGTAGACGTATTGTGTTACTATTGAACTTTCTTGTCAAGAATTTTCATCACGACAACTTTAATAATATAAAAATTACGAAGGTTTAAAAAGGGCCGTAAATGTTAGAAAAATTAATTCATCACCTTAAACATCCTATTCTACTAATATTATAAATGCGAAAGTTTGTGCGGGTATGTATGTTACTCTTCCACGCAAATACTACTGAACCGATTACAATGAAATTTAGCACACATATATAGGTAACTTGTATTAACACATCTGATAGGTTTTATCCTGAAAATCCTACGGGAACGGGAACTATGCGGGTTTTTCTTTGAAAACGCGGGCGAAGCCGCGGGCGGAAAGCTAGTCATCTATAAGGAAAGGCAAAAGGGAATTGAAATAGGTCCAGCAGTTTTTGTGTGAAATCAGTACATTTACAAACATACTAAAATTAAAATACAAATGTTTCCTCATTATAATAATTTAGTTTAGATATGCAGTAAAAGTCATGTTGCTAGAGCCTAGGCCCTAGAATAATAATGAAATACTTTTGACCGTCATCTCAAATTGGCGGGGAATCCCTGTAGAAGCTGGCTTAGTATGCAGGAGACACTATAATACACAAGTATGCTCATGAACTCAAGTGATCACATGCTCAGATAATGTAATTCTACTTAATATGTAATATGTATGTTTAATTTATCTACATATAAACATCTGGGTATTCCATTTCACAATTATTTAATATTGAAGAGCTGCTATGAATAAAGAGATTTAAACCAGACAAGAATAAACGAAATAATACAAACTGTGCACACTAAGAGAGTCGTTATTAAGTTTACATACAGTAACAATATTTTGCACCTACGCCGTGTATTTTATGAAAATAATTATCATTCCCGCGAGTAAATATTTGTAATGCAGGGCAAGAACGATGATGAGCTTTTGTTTGCTCCGCTGTCGAAAATGCAATTTAATTTCGAATATTTGCTTACAATACACACGTTACTGTGGTATTATTGGGTGCAATGTTCGCTAATTAAGTGGAGTATCATGAAATACAACATTGCTAGCCATTGCTAACGATCCGTCCAGAATTCTGTATATCTAATCTATAGGTGTATCTATAGGTATAGTGATAGTCGATTATGAATTATTATCAGAGCTGATACACGAGACCATCCTTCCTTTCTGTCAATATAACTTCTACAACCAAATCAAAATTAATGCATTTTGATCGGAGAATAATTAGCAACGTTATTTTATGAAATAAATAAACGAAAACGACTTCTATTTTTTATCAACAGCATATAATATATTAACATATATATTCATAGCTGTTGTTGTTACATGGTGGCAAATAAAAACTATTTCTTCGCAACAGTTAAAAACTGGGAAAAATATAATAAATCATGTTAACATAAAATAAAACAATACATAATATTATGACTCTATCTTTACGATTCCCGCAGCCATAAGTGCGATGGAGCCATTTTATTTCACCATAAACACAGGACAAGTTGTAAAAAATGTTCGTTTTTATTCTCGTATGGGATTTATTTTGTTTGTTTTATAGGCTATTGTTTAACTTACAGAGAGTAACGTGTCTAGTCGTATAGAACCGGCCCTACTAATGAACTTAAATAATTATGTTGAGTAATGATACCTTTGTTCTAGAAATACAATATATTATACCGTGAACATCTTGAGCTATTTAAAATACTATAGAATAGCCAGAAAGTAAATATATATAGGTATATCTGATAAATGCTTATATTTATTTTCTTCATTCGAAGCAATAACAACGCAATCAAAAGGGGTAATATCTCACACTCATTCGATATAAACATCCCCCATCCTATCTACCTGAGATTTATCCAGAAAAGCGAGTAAATAACGCAAAATGCAACAAAGTACCTCACGAGGCATTTATCTTACGCCGGAAAGTAAACATCCTGGTAACGCACACGACTCTACCCACTTTCGAGCACTTTGAAGATATCTCCCTTAACTTTTTATATTTCCGCAGACAGTTTCGCTCAAGAGATTCTCATATTTTTATTACGTACGACATAAAAATCAAGATCGAATAGGAATGTCGTTGAGGGTTACACAAATATTTAAGGAGAGGGGTTTTATTCGTTTCGATCGTTCAATGTAATTGTTGTTTATTTTAATGTGATTTATTTTTGCTTTTCTTACGAGAATGTTGGACTTCAATATTATATTAAAGCTGACTGAAATTCATATTAGAATAATTTCATGTCTTTGTAACTGCCTCAAATTTTTGTTCTTTTTCATGTTGATTTATTTATGGACTTGAATCTATGAATTGTTTATATATAAACAAATTTTACAATTCCGCTGAATTTTACAAGGAGCTATCTATCACTATCTATATTTTAAGGGCTTTATTAACCACGCTTTGAATTCATTTACTAGACTACTATAGTACACAAATTATATAAACTATTATTATAATAAGCAAAAACATGTACCTACCCTTAGACCAGATATAAAATTCTTACAAATAATTTCTAACAAGCCCAGCAGTATTCGCTAATTAAATAAGACTGTGCGTCGCGACCGTACAACAGTCGTACATCGAACACCATATTTATAGTAACAATTATTTGCTTTCAATTTTCCTGCTAAAGCTAGAACTTAGAAAATTCCAGTGCTTCAAGTCAGTTAGTGAGGAAAGTCGGAACGTGACCGGAAATGAATTTCCCGGCGCATCACTAGCCTCGGTAAACTACGCAGAAGAAATTCAATTTGCTTCATACAATATGTATTTTATGAGGGATTCACGGGGAAATGTGTTGTAGTTGTTCTTCACACATATAATTGGCTATTGTGTGAATCGCGATTTAAATTATTTGTATCATAATCCAATGAACACTTCCTAAAAATGGGATATTTGATTGTCGTGAAAAATATTTATTCTTTCCCTGTATTTTAAAGTTTACCTAATTCACAACATAAATGTAAACACAGTATATTGTAAATTATTATAATTATTATTACATACTGTTTGAACTAACCTTGGTTCTATAAAAATAACAAACCAACGAATAATTCTGTGCCTCCAGTGAATAAGGGAATAACTCAAAAACTGCACTTTTCAGGAGAGACAAAAAACTATATATCAATACTAAATCTTTATAAATTCAAAATTTTAAGCTTGTATGGGTAAGATATGACGTTAGACTATAGTTTTACATATGAACACATATTGTAACAACCCCATAAATATACTTTTTTCGTGTTTTTTTGTAGTTGTGGCCTTATGAACGAGTACTTCATGGAATAACTCAATGTATTCACATAATTTTTTTTTTACTCTTTGCAATATAACGACTTATGCCCTTGTGCACTATGTTCATAATCGCACAACACGACTTATATTATTGCCAGTTTTGGTTTTAAAGAAATGATGTGACTTATTATGCTTGAAATTTGTGTACTTTATGACTCAATTGAGGCCTTTTAGTGGAAAAACTATGCACGTAGCTTGAAAAACGAATGAAATCAACGGGTTTTTTATCGTTATTAGATAATAAAAACAAAACAACATTTAGATATTTATGCATTCAACCCTAGAAGTCCAATCTACGTAAATTTGACGTATGTACTCTTCTATATTTACCATCGAATCGCTGCAAAATCCAGAACTAACTTATTAGCCGTCGAGACCTAGCAGTACATAGTTGGCTCATCCCGGTAAATTCCGCCATTTTGTTGTAAAGAGGATGTTGTGCGTCATTTTGACGTATAATTGGGCTTTTCGTAACTTTTAAGATTGTTTCAAATTTTTATTTTGTGATTTATTTGAATATTTTTTTCCAAGTCACGTTTCACATGATATAGTATTATACTATAGATTGAGTATAAAATGGGATCCAGACAACTTTTATACTAGGACGAAAAACCTTCAATTTTAGTAAATGACGATTATTGTCCTCCGTTGGATTTGGACTCCAAGCAAGGGGATTGGGTGGCTGAAGATGTTGTCCGGAGTAAAACCGAATATGTCATGGTGGTATACATTGAGGATACAATCACTATAAAGAGATAAGAGAAGCCCGAAAACCATATTCCTGTATGTTCAGTTACAGGAAAAGTTATAGGTGGTCAGTGGCGATATTATACGGCATGATATGGAATTTTAACAATTTCTATATCATATAATATCAAAATAATGTAGATAAATAAAGAAAATACAATGAGCCGCAAAGATTTTATGATAAAATTAAGCACAGATTTTAAGGTGCCTTGGATGCAAATACGACTTGTGGCACGCACTTTGAAGAGACTCTACGTGACAATAGCCCAATTTTTTCAAAATATGTGGTACCAGAGTATCCATAATATGTTTACGAAAATGCAATATGTTTACCAAAGAAGTACCGATTTTTTGAATTTATTAAAAAAAAAAAGATATTGCGGATTTTTTTCCTATGAAAAAGGCAAATTACCAAAGCACAGTGGCTAAAACGCTATATGCGGAGAACACAATATTCATAATTGTCAAGACTGGTTATAAATACTTTTTTTATGCGACTATTATAGACTATAGTATTATTGTAGTTAGTTTAAATTTTTTTTAAAAAGATTAAAACCTAGTTATTTTTTAAAAACTTACCCAATTATAAGAAGAAAATATAAGTTTAACATTTTTGTTGGCTTTTTTTAGATGATTCAATTATTATCGTTCTGTATTTATATAAACAAAGAGTATAATATCATTAAATGCACTTAATGTGTTAACTGCATTTTTAATATCTATTGCAAAAAATAGTTAGTTTCCATAGAAATATATTAGTATCCCAAGTTAACTGATAAATACCTTTTTTAAAAAATATAAAGATTTGTTGTTGCAGATTTATTGAAAAAACGATTGAAAAATAATAAGGAATAGTGTGTGTTGTTTCCGTGCAGTATTCAAATAGACCAATAGCAACACGGCATTAATGTGAAACTGTCTCATGTCGTCACTTGAACCAATGACACTAAAAGAGTTGTTCCTTTATGCTCATGTTAGAAAAATGACACAAATGCGTTTATACTAAAATAGTGTTAGGACTGATGGAACAAAATGAATTAAGTCTTTATTCAAAAAGTATAACTACACATACTTCTTTGTGTTCGTGGGTATTTTTAACTCGAGACGAATAGTTCCTTTGCGATTGCCTAAAATGATGGATAAGTAACTTATACCGTTAATCACACCCTACTTATACCGTTTGGGTCATTCGAAAAAATGGGTTAGGACGCAGCTAGAGATATGACCTTTTGATATGTTATGTATTTTGACGAGCTGAATCCAATGGTGCAATAAAAACCAAAGGGAATAACTCGTCTTACTCCTTTATTCACTGGAGGCACAGAATTGAACCTTACAGAAATTAAAAAACTCCTGTCCGTAACCTATCAGCTCCACTAAAAAGCCACCACATAATTTCACATTAACCTGAATCTTATATTCATAGCAAAAATATCGTTATAATTCGAATTCCTTATCAAGAGTTCATACATTTTTAGCAGACAATTTCTCAACTGTATTATCTTCACTCGTTGTAATTATTGTAATTGCTAGCCGGGCCTTTATTGCATCCATACTTCGCAAGGAAATGATATATCATAACGATAACACAACGTTAATATATAACGAAAGCGGGCAAATCGAATGATTTTTCCCTTCGCAAATATACCAAGTATTTTAGTACCTTCCTAGAGTTTATTTAGTACCTACCGAGAGTTTATTTTTCGATAAAAATATAGAGACACAATTTTGCTAGTTTCAAACTTAAATCAAATCAATTTTCAATCCAGACACCATTCTTTAATCAACAAACAAAAAAACTCTAAATATTTTGTGTGTGTTAAGAATTATAACAATATAGAGCCTATAAGTAAGAGTCTATATATAAACCTTTTTGGTGATTAATTGAAAGAACATAAAAGTTAGACATACAAATATATTTTCTTTCTTTCTTAATAGAGTCACAATTGTATTCAATAGATTCACAGTCACAAAAAATTAAAAAGGTTTAACCATTCTAGATCAGATACGAAAATAGTTTGTCGTCATAACAATTCGTATTATATTGTAACAACAAAACATATAATAACAAAATTGTTTTCCTCATTTTCAGAAATAATTTATTCCATGTGAACTGAAGAAAAAAATATGTTTTTCTATTGTGGATATTAAATTTGAGAAGCCTAACAATATTTTTTTTTTAAGTAATTCAAAAACGATATTATTATAGTACAGTCAATTATTTTTTCCAACCTTTTTTTTCAGACGTAAATTAAATTCAAGATGACGTATTGATACAATATCATGTTCATGTTTGCGGCAATCGACTAAAATTATTTTAAATCATGAACATATTACTTGATAACTCATATCAAAATCAAAAGAAATAATTATTTTTAACATAAAACTACACCGCCTTCAAACTGTTTGAACTAGACCAAATTTAAATGGGACCACATGGGAGACACCAGCTATCAATTAAAAAGAATCAAGAAAATTGATTCAACCAGTCAAACGTTCTGAGGAAAGGAAAGGGATCATCAAAATAGAGTGGAATTCAGAATTTCTCTTTTTTTGAGTCGGTTGAAAAGCATTATTATATATACTCATACTATAATGATCATATAAAATTTAAATAGAATGAATAATAATACAGATACCTGTCGTATAAAGTAGTCGCTTAACTACCCACTTGCTTGAAATAATATCTACCCAAAGGTAGAATTTATAAATACCTATAATTAACTAATTAATTATTTATCCAGCGTAGCATATAATAAGTATCACAAGCCTGGAATATTGGCTTCATTTCTGCTGTATTTTCGTCTAACAATGAAACATTATGTAGCCTGTATATTATTGTAGAATACAAAACCATG
Organism: Colias behrii; assembly: GCA_029959065.1. Lineage (NCBI taxonomy): Eukaryota > Metazoa > Arthropoda > Insecta > Lepidoptera > Pieridae > Colias > Colias behrii. The sequence continues at coordinate 8,033,151 of JARWMC010000013.1, forward strand.
ATATATTATTATCTATAGGCACTGTAAGTATATTAACAAGTTTTTTAATGATGTAAATAGACATATAATTATATTTTTTTTTTGTGAAAATGAAGGTTTTTAAATCTATTATTTAAAAATAATATTAAATTTTGCTGTTATATTACGTTATTTAGTTATAGACTGCAGTATGTACGCGGTACCTACTTATAGTTCCGATGAATTCAAAACATACAATTTTTACATTATGAACAAAGCACAAAGTTTAGCAAAGCTTTCATAATTGTACTTTATGAATGAATAAAATGTACCCACCGTAATACTATTCACCGATTGATTTATATCAATTTGTTTTAATTTCAATTTATATTCGTTTAAAGAGCAATTTATTAATGTAAACGACCACATAAATTATAAATAGTTATCGCTTGGGGCTATTTCAACTAGTAATTTGCTTTCCGCATTCAAAATTGAAGACCGATTGTAATGATTTATCTATCTGTTGGTTAACATCATAATGTTACAGTGCTTTCGATGGTTTTGTGGCTTTAAGTCATAGATAATGCATTTAATAAAACAATAAAATATGACAAATGTTGTAATTAAAAGAATAGTCCCACTTTTCTTTTTTTTATTGTGAGAATTCTTTTGTTATAGTTGCACGACGCCCTCTTTGGTAAATCAATAAATATATCTGATAATATTACAAAACTCTATCTAATCTCATGCGTATTATAAATAAGCTATGGTTATAGTTTCATTTATGCATATTGTGTCGCATCAAACTTCGCCGTTTACAAACTGTGTCGTTAGTTTACAAACGCTCCGCATTTTACATTAAATCTTTTTGTATGTAGTTTTAAAATAATAGGTACGAACCTATTCCATACAAAAAAAATATTCCGAATTATACAAAATCACAAACACACGCCAGTCTTTTAGTATTCAAGACGGTTATCATAAATACCATAATCTCATATCCAATGCAATTAAAGGCCATTATCGATTAAACGTTTCCATCAGGTTACCGGGTGCTGCGGTTGCGATGCCCGACTCTATTTGCAAGCCACTCTAGCACTAAAGCTACCGCATACCTACATTTAGTGGACGCTAGCTATATCTAATGACTAATTGCTTTTAGTTTTAAAATAGATTTGTAATTTTTTTTTTTTCAGGATTTTAACAAAATTCGATTTCTTTTATAAATTGAGAAATACAAATCTTTCTCATAAAAATGAAAAATATTTACTACTTAACATATATTAAAACCTTAATTAATAAAATTATCATTTTTACCATAACGTATAATAATTATGTAAGAGTACCTTTGAAAATGCACTCAAAGTAGAAGAAAACACATCTATTTTATTGTGAAAAATATTGTAGAAATTAGATGAATGCTATTTTTCTTAAAAATAATTAGTCTATTGGGGTCATTTATCATTATTATTTTAGAATAATAATTTTGGAAGAGGATAATTAAGGTAATTCCGCCTTGAGGCGTAATTTGCATAAAAAGTGTTGTCGATTTGAATTATTATTATATTCCTGTTTGTTTTCAATAATAATAAATATAAAATTGTAAAAAGATTACGAAGAGAATTCAAGTTCATTATTCTGTTCAGAAATAGAGCACGAGGATAAGCTTAAGAGAGTAAATATTTGTAGATTAATATCTCAACATTTACCAGTCTTGTTTTTGTATGAAAACAGTCTAAACATTATATTTTTTACAAATTAGAATTAAGAAAAGCAACAACAACAATTGGCCTAAATTCAATTATTAAGTCTATCGCGCTTTAAATAATTTTCATCAAGGCATCAGCACACGAAATTGATATAAGAAAGGAAAGAAAAAAACATTTAATTCAACATACAATAAAAACGTTATTTGTATTTTTCATAAATTATAGATACTCTAAAATCCCATTTGACAACTCAACAACTCATTAAGGTGATGTCTCCGTGTCGACAATCAGCGACTAACAGCCGCTAACCGAGTCTTGTTAACGAACTAGACTTAACTAGTAACGCGAGCCCCAACTAATTAGACTAACCGACAATAATTGTACCTACGCTTTGCTGTGTTTTTTGATATGATATCGTGTTTTTTGTAGCGTTTGTATTTTTTTTACTACGTAATAGTGACTTATTAAAGCTTATGAAAGCTTTGCTTAACTTAGTTGGAAATAGTTTAAATAAGTAGGCAATTTTTTTATAGTTACTTTGTTATTTTTAGGGTTCCGTACCTCAAAAGGAAAAAACGGAACCCTTATAGGATCACTTTGTTGTCCGTCCGTCCGTCTGTCAAGACCCTTTTTCTCAGGAACGCGTGGAGGTATGAAGCTGAAATTTATATCAATTACTCAGGTCTACTGTCCCTTGAAGCTGTGAAAAAATCAAACTTCTAAGCCAACGCAATCAAAAGATACAGCCGTTTATGCCGCAAATTTTCGACACTTGCAAGGGAATCAAAACCTACAGGGTGCTTCCCGTGAACTCAGAATCTTGAAATTTGGTACGAAGCAACGTCTTATAGCATAGATAAAGGAAAAATTACGAAAACCATAAATTTTTAGTTACATCACATAATATATTTTTTTTTAATAATTTTAAACTTACTACCCATTTCCTCATAAACGCGTAGAGGTATTAAATTGAAATTCATACCAAATACTCAGGTCTATAATACCTTTAAGCTGTAACAAACCTTGCAGGTTTGTACGGAACCCTCGGTGCGCGAGTCCGACTCGCACTTGGCCGGTTTTTTACATTTTGATAGTTAAGAGAACGATAGCATAGGTCATGTAACAAACTTCCATGCCCTGTAATCTTCCATGTCTTCATCTGGAAACTATCAGCACATTTACAACGAATGTATTAAGTATTTAATACAATATGTAAATATCCCCTAATAATATAAAATTATTTTGAAAGGCAATTATTTATAATAATAAACTCTATAGGTAATATTCTAATTGATTAGCCACAGCATCAAATAAACCACTTAACGATCGAGAGATTTCTAAAAATTTCAATTAATTCCGTCCCGTAAAACAGAACAATGCGAGCAGAAAAAAATAAATTAGTAAATAGCCATGAAAAATTCAATTTCCTGAAGCCAGTGTTGTTATTTCTTTATCAGGAGAGCCAATTACGAGGTTTTATTCGAGAACGGATCTTCGCCCCTTTTCGAATTGATTTGATGAATAATTTTCCAATCGAAAGGATACGATAGCGTCAGAAAGAGAAAATATAATTTAGTGTTTGTTAGTGAACTTTTCTTACTAGGGTACTAATTTTAATAGGGTGATCTTTGTAGGGTAATTAGCTTAGATATCGACTAATACATTATGTGTGTTTATATTTATTAACATATGCTGTGACCAAGAAGCTTAGCCGTGACATATCACTACATAGTATAAAACTAAGTCGCTTTCCGCCGTCCTCATACTTAGATCTTTCAAATTACGCAACAGATTTTGATGGGTATTTTAAAGAGAGAGAGTGGTACTTGAGAAAGGTTTTGGTATTTAATTTCAAATTTGTTAAGTTTTCTAGCAAACGGGTGAAGCCGCGCGCGAAAAGATAGTAAAGTACATGAAGAACTTCTAACTTCCGTATTCTGTCATTAAAGCATACAGAAACATGACTTCGTAGCACTGTAATTACCCTTATCTCCCCTTATATACCTACTTAACAGTAATAATGATAAGATTAATAGCCCTATAGTATGTGACTTTGTGGATAATTTGCTTAACACATTGAGACGAAATAGAAGTTAATAATCAAGCAGTGAAAATGTTTTGATACTAGTACCAATCACACCATCCAAAAAGAAAAACCAATCATTAATATAGAAAGATAGGTAATACGTTAATATATTGATTTGAACTTGTAAAAAAATCATTCGTTTCATTTTTCAGCATTCAACATTTAATTTCAATAATTACTGAAGTACTTTTTAAGGAAAATTATTAACTCTAATTTTATATACCTATCATCATGATGTGTGAGCTTTTAGTAGGCATTACAATCAAATAAAAATCTACCTTAAAACAATACAAATTCTAATCAAGAGATCTGATAGCAATTTAAAAATTCACAAACACATAATCTGCTTACGAATTAACAGATTAATTAAAGCGCCTTAATAAAATGCTTATTCATTGGCGCGCGTAAATTTGTTAAAGTTATTAAAAACACCCCTGTCAAGTGAATATTGACTTTTTCTGTGACAAAAGCATTAGGAATCCCGCGGGAATTTATAGCAACCGCCATTAAGGTTAAGTGCTATTTTAGCTTATGTGACTTGACAGAAGTTGAGAACTTTTTTTTATTGTTTCAGCTGAATCTGTCACTCCGATTTTTCCGTAAGCTCATAATAATATTAAATTTAAAGAGTGCTTCGAAGTTTGTAAAGTTGGCGACGGCTTAAAATATGCTGCTGTTTAGATCTTTTAATCGATAAAAATTGTTTTGTGTGTGGTTGTTGTGTGAAAATTATTGCTGATTACTTCTCTTTTATGAGGATTTTATAATATGGCTCTGAAGTATTAAATTGTTTGAACGATTCCAAGTTTGACAGTTCATATAAAAATGACTCTACTAAGTTATTATCCAAGTTTGTAGTAGATACATATCCAAATGCAATATCAAATTAAGTTATTTCATTATATTTATGCATTATAAGTCAAGGTGTTATCTCAATAAACGTTCAGAAATTTTAATAAGATCGAAATAAATATTTGCATTCAATGTGAACACACACAATTTTTTTTTAATAAAACACCTTTAATTTAAAAAGTTAATTTGCACAACAAATTCACAAGTGTAACGTAACTAGTTACAAGTTTTAATTACCAAACTTAAGCAAAGACCACAAACCAGAGACCACTTATTTCTCTTTTTATTCAGATAGTAAAAGTGCCCAAGTGCAGCGCCTGTCGGAGAACTTTCGTATTTCTTGCTGTTGACTTTTGGATAATTTCAATTAGATTTCTTTTAAATTTCTTACAACCTTAATAACTTCTGTTACTTTTGTAGACTTTCTTTTGAGCTAAATTGATTAAAAAGTTCTGTCTCGCTAATAACTTTCGGCGGTGACACTCACGTCCCAGCTACTAACTATTTATATTAGCTAGCTACTAAATATTTTGTCTTGTTCATATTGTGTATGAGGAAACGTTTTTTTTTTAGATTTTTGAAGCGAAACTTCAAAATAAAATTTCAAGATCGCGTCATGGCAATACCGTCACGTCATGGAGTAAGGCGACGATTTTGGTATCTTTTAATCTTGCCAAAGAAGTTTCACTTCTGACACGTTAGCTCGGCACACACTTTCTTTTTTATTCTAGTATAGTTTTTACTGCTTTGTAAAATATTAATTCTTCTAGATAGGAAGTAGTTATAATAGGGGTAATATATTAAAGTTACTACTTGCACCAATGCACTATCGCATCATTGGTCAGTCAACTGATTGTCGTCGATGTTAAATGTAGCGTTGAGTCAGCACTAATTGACGCATATCATGCGTCTGACTTACTATAGCTATCTTATTTTCAAGAATATTATTATTCTTATTCATGTAATTAATATGAAATATTGGTTGCATTAATGGTGGCTGAAACAAATGTATTTCAGTCAAGGAATGGAAAACATCCCTTCATTCTGAACGATGCAACTATTAATTTTTAATGTTATAGTTAAATATATTGAATAATAACTTAATAAAGATATTGCTTAATAGATAGCGTTAATATTATTTAAATAGCAACCCTCAATATTTAAATAGCAACCCTCAATATTTGTTAGAATAAATAAAAACTGAAAGAAATTCCATACAATTTCCATGCGCACTGTCGATATGTTTGTCTTTACAATGACACATGACTAATGTGTTTGCTGAAGCTGCGGTCCAGTTTTCCTTCCCCTGTTTACTTTCAGCATGACTTTGACTAACTATCTGTGGTCAGCTCAATTGTATAGCTATTGAAATCGATCGCGTAGTTCTTGTATGGGTGCATCAATCATTTTATGCCGGTCGTTATGCGATTTTCTTTTGGAAATTAAGTACGTAAGGGTAGTATAGTGCGGTCATAATATATTAGTATTCATACAGTATTCTTAAGTTAGTAGTCGTAATAGTCAGTAGTCATATACAGTATCTTTCCGTTTGTAATATATTCTATATTCCATCATATATGCAAATAATGTTGAAGAAGTAAATTACCTCTATCTATTGAGTCACGTTGATTGCCGTGTTTCTAAAAAATAGCAGCGATTTTTATTCAGACTGAAATGAAATCCACCTTATGTTTTATTTCTCAGGTAAACTAAACACACATGAGCTTATCAAATAGAAGCTATAAATTACGAAATGTTTAGATTAATCATTTACACAATTAATTGAAGCTGAAGATTGACATAGTAGATATTGTAGTGGTTTTAAGAAACAACTTAGGGCAAAGACACAATGTTGTGGATAAAAGAAATAATATTTTCAGGTAGAAGTAGAAATGTTTTAGATTAGCGTGTGTACGATATCTTAGGGTGTTCATCAATCATAATTTATTACCCCATTATTGTTGTGCCTCTGAATAATCGCTTATATCCGAAACACCTAGAAGGACGCATTCACACTGACGACCACTTTAAGAACTCAAATATGATGTTTCTATACACTATTATTGTAGAGATAGTATGCCAATAATTGTTTGGCTTATACTGTTATTTCTTTTTAACTTTTTAATGTAAAAGATAATTTGGAGAATCTGTGTTTTAAATAAATAAACAAAAAATTTTAATCAAATTACTAGTTTAAGTATATATTAAATTAAGTATGTGATATAATAATACAAAGAAATATGAATAACTTAATCAAAAAATAATTATACTTATGAATCTTCCACATTGATAAAATAGCTAAATTGATTTCCAATGCTAAAAGTTTTCAAGTATTTTTAAGTCTCGGAGCTTTCGAAGTTATTAAGTTATAAACTAAGCTAATTCTTGAAGATAAGTTCAATATTTTAAGGTCATTGTCATTAGAATATTAATCGAATTGTTGGCTTAACTTTTATCAATCCTTTGAAAGTAGCGGGTATTGTTAAAGTTTCTTCATAGTTAATCTTTTTAGTTGAATACTAGGGTTAAGAATGTTTTAATTATTATGGTAATAGTAAAGGTGATCTACTATAGGTATTATAATTGTACTCCTGAATACTGAATGAATATTTTACACGTAAGCACATCAATTTATTGCCCTGAAATCCATTCAGTAATTGTTTAGATGTAGAATACAACAATATATGCAATATTGTACTTGATTGTAACGCATGATACGATTCAACTTTTAAAAGTTTAGTTCAGCGTATCAAGCATTGAGCAGATAGCAGACTGTACTAGTAACCATAGTATAAGTATTAAAAAATGTAATTTTAGCTTTTGTTCTTATATTATTTACACCAAGTAATTTCAAAAATGATTTATTTTATTTACCGTGGAAACCTCCAATGTGTACGTTGCCGTGGGCAGGACCCTTTCTAGTAATGCAAGGAAGGAAATTGGATTTTTCTTTATCCCCCGTAACTTGATATCGTGTGAATTATGAAAATTGCGACGCTAGATTGTTGATTTATTGCGACCTCCATGATTGGTTGCTTATACTCTTAGCTGTAAGGATAATGGTTTTCTGTTAAAGTAAACACGGCAAGTAATTTGTAAACAAAGGCGCGATTATTATAATTTATTGTCTTATTCATAATTATTTCATTTTTATTTCATCTTAAGCATGTTTACTCTTTCAATTTGAAGTATCAAAATTATCTTCAGTCAACATTCCGTTTATTACTTAACTCTATCATAAAACTTTTTTGGTGCTTATTAATGTATTTTATAATATCTAATTGTTCTGTACATCATATTTGCAATTTTATTTGAAATTCTTATTCTGGGTCAGATTAATTACACATCTATTCTCTCATCATTTTTACGGAAAAATAAAGAATGCCAGTGTATTATCATCCATAAATAGATAAGTGTTAATCACAAATCGAAGTAAAGCAAATTGATGCTAACCAAGTTGGCACATATCTCTTTCTCTGAACGTTACAGTGAATTTCAACTATGACAACAATAATTTGATTTCAATAAAACATTACTGATATTAATGTGACCCAGAAGCAAGACAAACAAGAAAATTGTATGCGGTTCCGTATACCGGGTTACATTGCAAAATTCTACCTTCGCAAATACATTTCTCAATGTCAGTAGTAAGTACATTTCTCATCTTAATACACCATTATTTTATTCATTTAATACTATTGCAAATTGAAATCCTGCGTTAAACTAGCGCCGAGATTAAGAATGGGCTATAATATCTTCCTTCTAATAATAAATTGTTTAGAACGGGTATCTTATACTATTTCATAGTAATAAACTAAGGCAAGGAGCCGAGATATCAAATAACGTTTATTTATCACCTACTAGTATGAACTAGGCGTATGAGTTTATTAGAACAGAGTGTACGGTAATAGCTTAGAGCTATTTAAATGCTATTATAAAATTTAATGTCATTTTCACTTGACTATTTCTTGTAAGTATTAAACAGCGAACCTACATCAAGGCATGTGCTCTCAAAAAATTGAGCTTAGTCCAAAATAATAAAACATAACCTATGTTTTTTTGTGGTTAGAGATAAGTTTTTTGTTTAAAAATATAGAGAAGATAAATTTTGAAAAAGTATCAAGCAGTTTTTTTGTATAATAGTTACAAATTAAATAAAATCGCACTCTATCTTATCTAACTCTTTATATTATTAGTTAGGGATTATAAGTGCATTGTGTATATTATTTTGTACTTTCGAATCGTTATATTAAATTAATTGAAAGCTATATTAATCGATGGTAACAAAATGTAAGCATAAAGGCTAGTTATAGGACCGCAATTACGAAAGAATTATGTTTTAAAATATGGAGATCATTAAATAAAATGAACAAATAAACTAAATCTCAGTTCAGTTTCCTACTATTTCACAGAAATAATCTTAATTCGATGTAAAATATTGATTTAAGTGATAGATATTATGGAGTAGATTTTCTTTTTGGCAAGTCGGAATTCTTTCATGGTTTAAATATAAATGAGACACTGGCTTTCTGATGAGTTTATCATACGAGGATTACACCCAGACTTTCGTTCATAATATTTTGTTACCATAATCTAATATAAAGACTTACCTACTGTGCAAAGTAATAATGTGTATTTTATTAATCATGGAGCTATAGATGATCCTGAAAACTGTGCTAGAAATTTGAAAATAGAGGAACAAAATAATAGAATGAACCTCCGTCATTTTAGGGAATGTCAGCAAAAGGGTCCTGGCACTTGGTTTATCACCCATTAGAAACTAACCCGTGAAGGAAAGCGAAACAGATGTAACCTAACTCCGCCCCTTACTTTCCCGTTTTCACATTTTATACAAAACTGTACAAATACATAATGTGTACATCACTTCGATGTAATTTTTCAAGCTATTATTCCACAATCTTGTTTCAAGCTGACAAAATATATGAAAAACGATACATGCGACAGGAACAATTATGAAGGGTGGCACGCATGATCCTTTGGTAGGAAGACTTATGACAACCCTTGTCAACTAAACGGTCTGGTTATCTGCGGATGTATAGAAATAGATACGGCTTCGTGGTAATAGATCGAGCTTGGATAACATATAAAAGTATCGAAAATGGTGTGGTCTATGTAGCTGATAGAGAAATTGATTTAATTTTACACGCAATTATTTTTTATTTATTGAACTTAACGCCTATGCTTTATGTAAGGTTTAAATACTTATTGAAAAAATAATATACCTATGTCTATTATAATATTAGTACATAGTAGATTAATTAATATTTAATGTAAATAAGTATTATCGTCAATTATCGTTTGCATAACCTTAAACATAACAATAGTAAATTTTAAATTATCGAAGGCATAAGAATATTTCTTTAAAATCTTGTTAATAAATGATAAAAAGGATATTTCTTTTCATTCCTAAATATATTAAAACTAAATACATCCACTACTTTATATCAACATGCCTACGCGGGAACCGATTTACTAGTCCTAGCATTTTATTGGTTTCAATTTCACTGTTCCGTTGTCACGGATAATACCATCATGGTTTTTGTTTTAAATGCTATATTTGAGCTATGGATTATACGTTATAGCTCATAAGTTTTGTATTTGTTTGTTTTATTATGCTTTTAGACCTGAATAATATACCTACTTACACAGTACACTTATAATATTATAATTAATTATGTCCGACGACGGTAAGTGGTTGCTCTTTGCAATTTAGTTTTTAACGTTGTCATTATATTATTGTGAAATATAGAGACAATTTTATATAATATCATATTGTGCTTATTTTACGAAAAATTATTTATTTACCTACATCAAATTTCTTAAATCTAATAATTTTATTGAATATCTAGAAATAACTAATCTAGTTTTATATTTAGCTTTTAATGTTATAAATATCTATATCTGTTGTTTTAACGACCGTCTCCCATTTTAAGTGCGTTGATGTATTTGTATGAGCGTGGGCTGATAAATCCTACAGAAATAAATAAATTTCAATCTCGAGGGATAATGCTCCAATTTTAATAATTACCATTTGTATCAGCTTTTTGCGTGTGTAGGAGATAATTCATATCATTTCATGGTTTGTGGATGAATATATTCATAAAATGAATAAAGGCTTAATTCTAGACAACTAGCTGTGCCCCTGGTTTTTTCCGGATTGCTCCGCTCCTATCAGTCTAAGTTTGATGATATTTCTTATATGCCTTCTTCCATCAATGGACTATCTAACAGTGAAATAATTTTTCAAACCTTACCCAATACTAATGCTTCCTGAGATAAGCGCGTTCAAACAATTCAAACAAACAAACTCTTCAGCTTTATAATATTAAGTTTAGATATAAAATGAATATTAAAACATCAGCAACGAAGCAGATCGAAGAATAATAATTACGTACCTAATATTTGTTTTAAATAGACTTATAGAATTAGCTTAAAAGGATAATATTAATAATTGTGACTATCAAACGTTGCCTAAAGCAGGGAACACAAAGCAGGCACTAAAATAGATACAGATATGGAACAAGCATAGTTCTAACTTCTAAGCACTTGTCAAACTGTGACTGCACGATCCTTTGCAAGTTCGCTGTATTGAAACTTAAGTTTCACAAAGTTTCTGACGCAAAAATAGATGTAATTTATCTTTAGAATATTGGAGACAACGACTATTTGTATAAACAGGAGGAATATTTCTATTTTTTGAAAATTAAAATAATTTTTAATAAAATTAATTAATTAATGGTAGGTACTTCTTCGCAATGTGCATTATTAGACTTTAAAGAATTAATTCGGCAAATTAAACCGAATTAAAAAAGACAAAGGTAATTGTAATTTCTATTAATAATTTTATAAGTAGTTCGATTGAAAGTTTGATTAATAACGTAATTTTTTTTTTATTGAAGTGAAGTTGAAGTAAAACTTCTTTAGGTGCGTTGAGAATAAAATTTCAAGGTCGCGTCATGGCAATATCGTCACGTCATGAGGTAAGGGGACGATTTTTGTATATTTGAATCTAGCCAAAGAAGTTTCACTTCTGACACGTGTGTCTCGGCATACACGCTCTTTTTTTAATATAGAAATGTAAGTAAATATCTTTAGTAGAAGTGGTAATGCAAAGCAAAACCGTAAAAGCACGAAATTAATGAAAGTTGGTTTAATTAATGTTATTTTTAAAACATTTCTATTTTAAATTTCAATTCCATGTGTACGTACGTAATTTCTGTTTCCTCAGGTAATAACTGAAAGTTTAAAAATTCAAATATATTTCAAGACTTCATATACAAATCAGTATATTAATTATTCATAACTTTAGCTCCCTGATCGCCGAGTTTAGAAGTTTAACGTGGAAGCATGTCAGAACTTTGTGAAATACAAGATATTGCATGACGTCTTGTTAAGCTGCCTGAACAACACTGAGACAGAGGAACCTATATTATGTGAATGTGTCACGAATTCTTTGACATTTTGATGCTTATAAGTTTTAAGATTATCTTGAGGCTGTTTCGAGGTGATACGTTATGATTTCATGCTCGATAATCTTGTAGCTGTATCATCATATCATCAGACATTAATACATTATGTTCTCACTGCTAAGATACAGGCCTCTTATGAGGGTACAGGCCATAATCCACTACGCTGGCCAAGTGCAGGTTGGCGGATGACACGTCATGTCGTCGAACTTTTGATTATTCGACATGTTGGTTTCCTCTCGTTTTCCTTGACCGTAGAAGTAACTAGTAGTCTAGTCGAGGTATAAAATGTTGAGATAAATAGTAAAATCATTCCATATATTCCGTGGTCTTCACCACTGAGCTACCACTACACATTAAGCGAGCAAAAAGTATGCAAGTTACTTATGAAGTTTTATATTTTAAACATTAATTAAAAATATGTTTGAGGTTTCATATTATTACTAAACATAATTATATTTTATACAGTTTACAAAAAACAGAGTGGAAAACCGAAAAGAAAACATGCTGTTAATAAATATAACAGGGACAACGACCCAGAATGAAAAGATATAAAATTGTATTTATGTTTTAATTAATATTTTCATTTAAATTAAAATTATTAATTTAAACAAGAAATTCAAGAAATTATTCAATTAAAAGTGGGAAGATTTTATATTTTATTTAAAACACACAATTATACCTAACTGTATAAAACTATGAAAAATAGACACGAGGCTCATTATCCGTGTTGCTTAGAATTAAGAATGAATAGCCTAGATTTTAATTCAGCAAACGGCAACACTGAAAACGACCTCGTTAATCTGAAGGTAAATAAAAGAGGAGATAGTTTGACATTCATAAGCGGGATAAAACTGAAATACATAAAATAAAACATCTAGACTACAGGCCCATGTTGAAAAAATTATGGGTCATTTGAACCACCAGGTGACCTATCTAGAACGATATAAGAGCATAAAATAATAAGATTCAGCACTAGGTCACCTGGTGGTTCAAATGACCCATCATTTTTTCAACATGGGCCTGTAGTCTAATCTAAATTAAACAAGTTTTAAAATCAACGAACAAACGAAATATACAAAGTTGCATTGCACTTCATTCAAAAATTGTGTTATTTAACTTTGGTACTCATAATTCTTATTTACGATAAGAATAAACAAGTACATTAACATTAATAGCGAAGCAATTTCAGCCAGGAAAATAATATTACTGGAATAATGTATAACAATTTTCAGAAATTCACTCAAATATTAATTTGAAATGTAGGTAGTATAGTATATTTTTAGACTATGAGTAACGTAGTTAACGTACCATAAAAATTCCAAGAAAGTACAATGTATAAAAAATTTCTAAAAATATCCAGCGAATTTCACCAAAATCCACGTTCATATTATATTGTAGATACCTATTATCACTACACACACACAATATATTTTGATGGGTGTTTTAATACATAGAGTGATTCAAAATTAAGGTTTTAGTAGGTATACAATTCATTGGGTATCAGACAGCGCGGGCGAAGCCACGCGCGGAAAGCTAGTTATGAAGGTGTTAATAAAGAAAATAAATTGTTGTGAAGTATAAAAGATTGATAAGTACTTGACACAGTTTTTTGCGAAGCCCCGCGAATTAAACCAGGTAACAATAGCGTAAAGAGATCTTATACGCTTCAATGCATTAATTCCGATCAACGAACAATTCTTTTATACAAATAGGTACATTGTGTTTTTTGAAGGAATGCTTTCGAAATATTTTAATGATAACGTAGTAAAATAATAATTAAGTAGTATAATGTTACATAGGCTTTTCGAGTTATAGTACGTACTCATAGTTTAGGACCTATTTCATAGAAAATAACCATTTTTTTTTCCTTTTTAGAATATAATTATTAACAGTTGTATATTACAAGTTCATAGTCAATCATACAATATTTCCAAACTCAAACATTTATGTATTCAACTATAGCCCTTTTGATTTTACAAAATACAGAAAATTAATTTCAGTTGTCGAAATCGAAAATATTGAAGTTGAAACATAATTTCACTATCAGCTAAATTTAATAACGTCGAAAGCCTTTAGAATATTTTAGTATACAATAATAGCTCCATTTACTGGGGATATTTTTCAAGAGATCCCGAGTATAAGCAGGACCGGAAATTGGACGCAACACCCGCCTCCGCGACTTCCGGGATAGCATAATATTATATTAATAATAATTTTAGTGTTATATTTACGTCAAGAGCAAATAGAAGTAAAATTTTCCATTGTAATAACAAGTAAATCTAGCTTAAAAGTGGTTTAACCTGGAGTTAACATATAAAAAAAGGTAGTTCTTGGCTTCGTTACTTGAGTTAATTAATAATATCGATTTTTTTTTCATGTTCTAATGAAAAACCAACCTATATAATATCACTTTCATAAATAGAAAATCTAATGATACTAGGTAAATATAAAATATAAAAAATGGCTATAATCGCATCTATATTGCTTCTACAAAAAAACTAGAATATACAACTTGAACATAGTTATCAATTTTCATACCACCTAGAACTAACTTCATGCTGTTAAATTTAGGTGTCGGTGTGCGCGCGCATCGTAAAAATTCACTCTCATCATTTTTCTCCATCGCGCCAAAAGAAGTATAACTTCAAAAACTCTGTCTGCTGATAAAGTTATAGGTAAATCATTTTTAATAATAGATGATAAATATACCTAATAGCATGAATATAAATTTTAAAGTAACGAATGCACACGACAATTCAACTCCTATTCACTGTACAAAACCAATAATACAAGTACAAAATAAAACGAAGACCATATTTGCTGATTTGCTTTTAATGCGAGTATGACCCAATTCGTGCTTAAGCATTGTTTGATTCGAATGACTATCCTCGTATTGCTCTTATTAATTCATTTTCTTGTTCTTCAGGACTCATTCAACTTACCGTGTCTACAAAGACATAATAAAACTTTAAGGACCTTACTCATTACAACGTATCATCTAAGAAATAACGAAAATTAAGTTTTAATAACAACTAAGACCGAAGAGCCTTTTCACACGACACCGCGGCGCGCTCCGGCCGCTCCGGCCAAAAACGCTGCCGCCGCGGCGGCAGCGTTTTTGGCCGGAGCGGCATAAAGACTCGCCGTCGCCGCCACGGCCGCGGCGTCGTATGTAAGGCTCCATATAAATATAAATCAGGCAGACTATCGCAGCGATGCCGCGGCGGCGACGGTGCCGCTGCCGCTACGGCAAAATGTGTAAGAGTGGGAGTTACGGCAAATGTGTAACAAGGTTTCAAGAAACAAAAATGTTTGTGTTGAAAAGTATATGACTCTATGACCTATAAGATCGATGTAATTTTATACTCTCTAGTCTAGTGGGCATAGTAGAGCATATTATCGTGTTGTTTTCCGATCCTGACGCGTTCCTATTACGGTATCATAACGTTGTAGTGGGTAGAGTCCTTTATAGAAAAAAATTTACTTTTTATCCAACTCCTACTATTAAGGCGTATAATGTCAACATATTTATTCGTAAGTGGAATATCGTTATGCTATAAGAAAATTGCCATAATCTTATCATTTCGTAGATAACGAAATAAACTCTAACCTCCTGGGGCCTGCGGTCATATATATATTACATAAACATTAAAAAAATATTTCAACGCCATCTTTTGCGTATATGCGGGAATAATACCTCAAATCGATGTAGTGGTATGTCATCCACTATACTAAACGGTTTTTGGTTTTATAAGTGACAGTGATTTGAAGTATTCTCATTTCGAAGTTGACGGTGGCTGTGCGACGGCAAACACGTGGTCAGTAATCTTACATTTCTAGTGGAACCATTCGTATATTGCAGTATATCTTTGTATATCTAATGATAATAGATATTATTTCTGCAACCGCAATAGTTATTTTGTAAGATAAATCTAAAACTTGTGAAAAATATGAATGTTTTCTTTTATGTCAGACATTTGGTCTCAATTCTTGCCAAATTGGTATTGGTTACTAGGGCCCCATGTATTACCTATATGACATTCTTTAGTTTATGTTACAGATTTTATTATAATTTTCAAGGATTATAAGATACTGAGATCTACCAACACCTGGATGAGTCAAATATTGACCTATATGATGGACCTATGGAGTTTCTTGCCGGTTCTTCTCCATAGATACTGCTTTCCGAATCGGTGGTAAATGTTAATACTGTTGTGACGATTCAAAATTGCTTTTAGAAGAAGTCTAATTGAATAAATAAATGTTTGAGATGAAGATAATCCCCCAAAGGATACCGATGAAGCCGCCCAAATACCAGAAAATGATTCTTCTTCGTCCAATGAATATGAGTCATTTCAGAACAGAATCGTCACTATGTATGTCATCTTGTTGGCAGACCATCTCGGGGACGCACATGACGTGGACCAAGCATAAGAGGAGGCTGACCGAGAGGATGGATTTGAATTAAGACCTAGAGGTGGACGTGACAATATAAATACACCGCCGCGCCGGAGCAAAATACTTGAACTGGTCGTTTCTCACCCTTAAAAATACCTATCTTTGAACCAAGGTACAAAAAATAGACACAGAACAATGGATAGAATAATAAATATTAAGATTCTAGTTTAAAAATATATAATAACTAAAAAAACATGTAGTTTTACTTCATTTTCATAAACTTATTACACTTGGAACTGGGACCCCCTGTAATATATACATGACATAAAGAAAATCCAAGTTTTCCACGAAAGATTTTTTTTACCATTTTTTTTAATATCTATAATTGCATTAGAACAGATACAGCTAATTTTTATTAAAAAAGAAAGAAAAAAAAAATCCTGGGTCTCAGGAGGCTAATGCTATTGTTAATAAAATACACAGTCCGTAAAGTTCTAGTCACAGGAATTACCCTGTGTTAGTAGATGACTAATTCGCAAAGCAATTTTCATAATTACATAATGTACATAAAGTGGAGGAAAAACATAATTTCTAATTCTTAGTTAGTTCTTGCACGAATACCCTTGCGAACCACAAATAAAGAAATAATTTATAGATAGGTACTCCAATTTATTGTAGATAGACGAATAATAAAAAGTTTTTACAATTATTATAAGCACATCTACTGAATTATTATTTTTTATTAAAACCTAAAAACAGATATCCCAGGTTTTTGTCTTCCATTGTCGAGCTCCACAATTAATTAGACCATCTTGATGATAGCAAATTATTGTATTGTCCTCTGGAATACGTCATTAGAAAATAATTAAAAATGATAATATTAAACTTCTTAAATTACATTATTACATATCTACATCTTGGCTAGGTAAATCATCAATTATAATAAAGAAATATTAGTTCATTTAATTATAACCACCTGCCTTTAAGTCTTTAATTACATTGAAATACATGAACGTTGAAATTATTTTTTACAATAAAGTCGTAAGCCCTGTAATATATTACGTTTTCAATTTAAATTTTATTAAATGCTTCTTTTAAGCCAACAATGGATGATTTTAATGCTACATAATCACGAAAGGCATGAAACCAAGCACAGTAATTATGAATTCACATAAATATTCAATGAATACGGGACTTAACTCACACAAAAAGTAACAGCCAACGTGCTTATTAGTTAGTTCATAATTAATTTAAAAACGTAACGTATTATTTGTTGTAATTAACTACCACTCCTTTAAAATTACAGAACATTTAATGGTTATTTATTTTGTCACGTGAGCGTTTGGTGGAAGTTTCGCTTCTGAAAAAGTTTACCTTTATTTTACTATAATATTTAACATTTAAATTTTTAAACAGTATTGTGTTAAAAATGCATTAATATTCAAAACCGTTTGTATTTGATCTAATATAAATTATTACATATTTAAAATCAGCTTTCAAAAGTTTCTTCCATCAGATCTCAAGGAATTTGGAACAAGTGCCTACATCGCCCAAGTTTTCTACTGTAACTTAAAAGTCGGTACAGTAATTTTAATTACTAAACGTAATATTCGTAAACGTAGTCCTGTAAATGTACATTTACACGAATATCACAAAATATGATCAGTAAAACCAACATAACATTTATTCCCGTCCATCAGACCTTTTTTTAAATAAAAAACCTAATCTATAAAAGATTTGCTAAAAACTTTCACAAACTAGTATCTGAAAATCCTATAATACGCTTCGAATTTCATCTTCCATTAACGTCAGCGAGCGTTATCAGCCGACGCACTCGAAGCAAAAATGAGCAAGACTGATGGATTGTCATCGACTACCCTCGCTATCTTTTTTAAATAACCTGCAGAACAAAAATGAAATTGTGATTACACTTTCAAGGATAAAAACTACATTATTTATGAAAGCATTGTAAGTCTATTAATTTTGAAAGCTCATTATTCAGCCTTGAGAATTTGTGTAAGGAACCTTGCGGCATAGGTTGTTCCAAAATCCAATTAGGGATGCTAGACAATGAAATACTCCAAAAAAAAACATCCGGATGAAAAAAAAAACCTTGTAACAATTGGATTTTCGTTCAAAAGTAAAGAAAAATGCACGGCTTTGTGATGTGTGCTTGATACGTCCGAAAATAAACAAGGTTTTTTTGCAACTTCAATACCTCCAAAAGTCCATTTAGTTGAAACTTTTACGTCGGGCTCCTTTCCCTTTCTTTATTAGAAAAGTTTTGTATCGTACGAGTTTGTCATTATAAGGTTTTATTATTAAAATTATTTCTAAAGCAGGAATATATTTTTTTACAATTTTCTTTTTTTACAATATGTTGTAGGTACATTATGAATCAAATCATTTCAACGTTTTTATTTTCAATATGTTTTTAATGAAGTTACAAAAACAATTTTTTATTTAGTTTGTTTTCAGTTCACATTTTCTGATAAGAAACATTTAATACACATAGGAATAGAACCATTAAAACTGAAACATTTAAACAATAATAATAAATAGAAATAATACGATGATGAAGAAGCTAAAGGAAAAGCTCAGAGGCACCACATTTTATTTCTTTGACTGGAATCATTAAGTTAATGCAACGAAGAACATTAATATCGGTAAGTGATCTAAGGGTGATCTTCTAAGTTATAACATCGGCTCAGTGACGTAACTACCCAGTAGGGCGGTGCCTCAGGGCCCTCGAGCCTGCGGCAGAAAATCTCAATATCACTGAAGTTTTGACAATTTGTAAATTTTCAAAATAAATGTAAGGTTGGTAACCTAGCTAGTCATGATGTTTTTTGTTAATCGTTGATCGTTGCGAGGCCTTATTTTTCTATGTCGCAGGGCCCTTGGTTAACTGGCTACGCCACTGCATCGGCCATTTTATAGTGAACCAGTGCATGGTGGATACTTATTCCACCACAAATACATAAGAAACCCTCTCTTTGAGAGTAATTCTTTGTAGACTGTAGTAAGCATTCCTTTTATTTTTCTTTGATTTATTCCTTGTTTATTTCTATAAGGCGTTTTTGTGTTGTTCGAAGTTATTTTGTTAACAATAATGGATTATTGCATGTTTATTTTCCGATATCTATGCGTGTGGAAAATAAATTATCAAATAAGTACTTACATATTTCAGTGTAACCGTCTATGGTGTTGGAGAACGTAACCTTTTCAAATAAAATATCCTTCTATTTGGTTGAGTTTCAATTGTAAAGAAAATCTTGAAGAAATGAGGTTTGGTTTCATTTTTGCTGACTTCATTATAATGACAAAAATTTGAAAAGTTCAAGCTCTATCTAGGCATTCGATTAATTGTCCATACCATTTGCTCTCCCTACATAAATTATCTGTATTAATACACATGTCATCCATCGATTTATTGTACTTCTGTTCGCCATCACAGAGCAATGAAAGCGAAAATCGAATGTTTGTAGTGAGTATTCCAATCATCTATCATGGCTTATGTAGCGGGGCGAAACGAATCGAACGGATGAGGGATGCCCGCGAATACACAGATAAGTCACGTTATAAGTCCCTACGACTGTAACTCGATTGGATGTCGATTACAAGCTACACTGCTCGATATTTGAATTTTCATATGGAGGCAAATACTTGAATGAAAGAATAGGGAAGTGTTTATTGCACATGCTATCAGAATACCGGATATTTCTCTTCTATTACTTTCTTAGATGTTTTTAATATATTATCCTCTAACCGATTTAGGTATATAAATATAATAAATTTGTATTTAACTAGTTGACCCAATAAATGTTTTTTTTTTCTTTCCCAGGACACCATTATCACCGATTCTCAGAGCTACCGAATATACCTACAGAACAAATTTCATAGAAATCGTTCAAGCCCTTTTACGAGGAATATAGTAATTAACAGAGTCACGGGAATATTTAAATATATAAATTGAGTAGATCCGTGACTGGTGGAGTTAACAAATAACTGAAGTTAATAAACGTTCCTAAAACAACATTGCGTTCTAAAGATTTATTTCCACTCGACTGGAACCTGGAGTTAACATCTAGCTGATAAGTAACAATAAATAATTCTCAACTGATATTGTTAACAAAAAAAATGTATTTACAATAGTAGGGGACGATCAAAAGTCTTTCAGTATATCATATTACTAATGTAGTGAACGGGAACAAATCTCAGATCAATCTATTAGGGAAACTCGATTGTGCGAAATCGTCATTTCGTCGAATTAATTAGTTCATCTGAATCGACAGCCTACTCATTTATTGGCTTCGTGTTCATTAATCAAAAGAGATGAGTAAGCAATTAACTGCGCATTAAGTTTACTCAACATCATAATATTGTTTGTTAAATAAATCAAGATTAATGAGAAGTGACGCAGGCATTTACAAATGCCTATATCCTCTATTAAAGGAATATCGAGCATGTATTAAGTATTACCTACAGACTTGTGAAATAAAACTTTGATATTGATATGACTTTCCTTTTCTATCCCATAATGAGAATACCTACAAGTGTGAACATTTTCACGCCGTCTAAACATTTCATTATACCGTGTTTACCTTCATGATACCAAAATATTATGCCTGTTAACTATGAGCGACTCTTCTTTGTCACTTATTTTTGAGGGGATAAAGGAGAGTGTATGATACAAAATTTGTTATGATCTATTCTATACTTAATATTATGTATTATAAAGCTGAAAAGTTTGTTTGAACGCGCTAATCTCAGGAACCACGGGTCAGATTTGAAAAATTATTTCACAGTTAGATAGTCCATTTATCGAGAAAGGCTTATTGGCTATCACGCTACGACCAATGAATAGTTATGTAAAATTTTTTAAATAACTCATCATTGGTGATAGAAATATACCTACGCAGAATTAAGGCTTTTACATGCGCTAATAACCTTGAGGATACTTGACGGATCTCAAACCTCTCCCCCTGCACCTTCTTTTTTCCTCGCATTTTGTATTTAAAAAGATACTAATCAGTGAAACAAAAAATCCTCGTCAGGGACTGTTGTGTAACTGATAATTTATTAAACATAAAATTTTCAGAGCTCTAAGTCAGCAGGTTACGAAGTTTATAGAGTATTTGCGGAAAAATCGATGACCACGGCACATTTTTTTTCTAGAAATCTATTAACTTTGGAAAAAAGTCCTCGCGAGCAATTAAAGATCAAAGACCATCCTATTTTATATATTTTTTTCGGTATTGTGCTTTATGTTGTACCAGACTTTATAGAGGTTGAACATAGTCGAAATTGCCGGGTAACGCCTTAAAGAAGTTACTAAATTTTATTGCACATTTCCATGAATGTACCTAAATACAAATCTCTTCACAAATAGCTTCCGTGATCTGTAAATATAAAATACTTTTTATTATTATACTTTTTGGGTATGTTTTCTTATTCAAAACATTTCATATGCGATTTACAATGATTGTTAGATACGCCTTAAATCCTCAATTTCGCGGCAAACCTTCGCGTGGAAAAAACAACCTTACATCTTTTGTCGAATCTTTATTGTTTGCTGCAATGTTTTGTCAAGTAAATCCTGTTAAGACATGTTTATAAAGTTCAAGGTAAGAAAGAAAAATAGCAAGACAATTTTTATTTGCCTTAAGACCAAGAATATATTCACAACTAGCTATGAACCCTGATTAAGCCTGTGGTAGAATGTCGAAGACTGGTCGTGTTCAGAAACATTATCATTATAATATGAAAAGTACATAGTTCGTTCTATAGAGGACATATATACATACATTTATGTAGTGTTATATAAAATAATATAGACGATGCTTTATTTATTGGTTTCAAAAGAGTACTCAAAAGATAAGGTTTTAAAGAAATAGTTCCGACCGAGATATTTCGACTGGAAGCCATCTATTAGGGCTTCCTTTGCTGCAATTTGTGGTGAGAGAGTACGTGTACCTTCAGTCGAATGGTTACAGGAATTGTCTTCCTTTATCCAATTGTTCACTTTATCTTGTACATCGGAAGAAATAGTTTAGAGTTTATGACAAAACTTTAAATGAAAATACTTATAAGTAAGTAGGTACTAGGTACCTTAGTTAGGTACCGTTGTGACGAATTAAAAGTGCATCTATGTATTACAGATCTAACAGTAAAAATAAGTGTTCAATTTCTAAATCGATTGCTACATAAAAAAATATTCTAAGTACCTAAAAACCTAATATTATTTTTTACCCAAAACACTACATCTATATAAAATTTCTAAACTCTGATACAATCAACAACTTTACATTATAAGCGCATTATGATTGAAAATTTCGTCGAACATTAACATCTTATCGGAATACATTAAACACAATATGCATTCAAGGTAAAAGGGCTCTTTGCACCTTCTAGATAAATCTCATCAATCACACTTTGTTATGTACAGACGTCTTCCCCTACCGAATGCTATCGCAATATTTCACACTCCGTCTAACTTTATAATCATTGTTTGCTGAAGGGTTGCTATTTTGATGGCCGATTTGCAAGTGGGAAATTTTACGTGCGTTAATATACACGCCCTAAGGGAACAGCTTGTGTATTTTACTGCTTATCGATATATGAAGGGTGTTAAAAGGTCGTAGAGTTGAGCTATTACGTATGCACAGCCAAGCAAGCAGAGATACTTCGCACAGAAAATGCTTCGAGAGGCTGCTCGCTCTGTGTGGACTGGCCTATTCTCATTTGATTAATGTTAAAATGAAAAATAATGTGTACTTACTGAAAAAAAAACTTTTATTTTAACTTGCATAGGTATCTATGGTTGACATGAAGAGCTCTCTTAATTTAATGGGAATATAGATGAATACATTAATCACAGTGATAATGTTTTTAATTGTACCAGCCAACAAGTACAATTGTATGCGATGCATTAATTAATGATGTATGCAAATTAGCACGTGGATTAATTGATCGCTGATACCTTAATTATACCAATCACTTCCTAACCTCAGGTATTTATGGGCATAGGATGTGAACTAAATATATGTAGTATCTAGATTCTAGAGAATCTAGCGAGAGACTCTATAATGTAACATTTGACTGTTATATTTATAAATAAATGGAAAATATTTATTTATTAATGATTAAAATACAATCAATAAAACATATAATATTAAGTATAATTTAGTTTAACCCTTAATTACTCGCATGGGGTCAAAGCAATTTCGAATTAAAAAATGAAGCACTTGGCGCGGCCCGATTCTCCCCGCGCCCTCGCTAGCTTCATAATGCACGTCTAAGTTTGTATTTTAGTAGTGACCAAGTCACGGGAGGGGAAGGACACGTCGCTGCGCTCTTGAGCGGTGACCCGTGCGAGTAGTTACGTTACTCTTTTGGAAGAGGTAAGTTTTTTATTTTATGTATTTTTTTTTTATGTATTATGAAATAAATTTGTATCATTGTATGTTTAGTGAATAAATATTTTTTTATAAATAAGTTTTAAACCATGAAATTATCCAAAAATTCCATTTTACTAAGAGTTTTGTCTTTTTTTTCAGAGTTAGACATGGATAAGAGAGAAAAACAAATTGCACAGTGGTTGGAGGAGGCGTGAGGACGTGATAACTCAGAGTGACCACGACAGTGGTAGTTAAATCGATGAAACCTCCTCACAATCCTCTCACTCCTCACCTCCGCAAAGTACCAACAAAGTGCAAAAAAATTTACAAGATTTGTGTGCAGTGATCACTCTGATATGTACTGTCAACAGTGTAACAAGAGTGATTCGGAGAGTTCCTAAAAATACGAGTATTAACCATGATCTCAGTATACCAAAGTAGAAATTGTTAATTATGGATAATTATTTTAGTTTAACTTGTTTTTGTGTAATTAGTTAGTAATCCATGTTATTACTTATAGATATTATAGAATAAACAAAGCACTTTCATAATAAAATAGTTTCATTTACATATATTTCAATATATTATAAGAAATAACACACGATTCCGGGTTAAATATTAGTTTGAATGTTATAAGATTGTACTGCGATTCTACACAGCTACCTAATTGATTAACAAATCGCAGCAAGTCAACGACTATTAGCAAAGTGAAGGTAGTTGGGTCAAACGTCGTATAAACAACGTCCGAGCCCCTAGGCACGATCCGTACGATTGCGCCACGAGTCAAAGGAAAGCGGCAATTTATAGTATTCGACAGCTAAGCATGTTCTGACAGGTGACAGTGACAGCTATATTGACAACTATTCATCCACAAAAATATTAAATCAAAAGTTACGTCTAACACGGCCATACTGACAAACATACGTCCTCGTACGCCTTTTCTCGTATTACAATACAACGGTAGTTCATCTCGGGATTTCAAAAACACACTGCCTCGGTCACACTGACCATACTTTTCTACGCACTCGTTAGTAAAACAGCGACTAGACAATACCTCAACGCTCAAATCCGACTAGCGAGTCAACTCACTACGGACATACAGACGGCGACTTGACGGTATATCTACGCTCGTACGACTAGTGAAATACATCACTACGATACGTCAGCGACTAGACAATACCTCAACGCTCAAATCCGACTAGCGAGACAACTCACTACGGACATACAGACGGCGACTTGACGGTATATCTACGCTCGTACGACTAGTGAAATACATCACTACGATACGTCAGCGACTAGACAATACCTCAACGCCAGGGTTCGACTAGCGATTTGAATCACTACGAGCCAATAACACTCATCGTCAAAAAAAATCGGCACATGCTTCGGGACACCACTCGCCACGCCAGGGCACCATATTATGCTGTGCCGCGGCTTGAGTCTTCTTTCCGTAGTAACCACAACGAGTTTCAACTCGTATCGACCACTAGGCAGGATGTTCACTACTTCGTAGGGCCCTCGCATCCCTGAATCTAATTTACCTTTGAACTGAGAGGTTTTTATTACAAACACTGGACCGCAGCCCAGATAGCACACACAATTTCTTCGATGGACTACATTCCCGTTACAATAATCCACGTAACAAACTTTTACTTTACACAACGCACGAAAAAAAAAACACAAATGCCAGTTACAAAACTACGTAAACATAAACACATTTAAAAATAGTGGGCTTGAATTCTATCCCACTTCTGATATAAGAAATAACACACGATTCCGGGTTAAATATTAGTTTGAATGTTATAAGATTGTACTGCGATTCTACACAGCTACCTAATTGATTAACAAATCGCAGCAAGTCAACGACTATTAGCAAAGTGAAGGTAGTTGGGTCAAACGTCGTATAAACAACGTCCGAGCCCCTAGGCACGATCCGTACGATTGCGCCACGAGTCAAAAGAAAGCGGCAATTTATAGTATTCGACAGCTAAGCATGTTCTGACAGGTGACAGTGACAGCTATATTGACAACTATTCATCCACAAAAATATTAAATCAAAAGTTACGTCTAACAATATATTAAAAACTACTCATACTATTTGGGGTCATCTGTGACCCCATGCGAGCAGTTATGTAATGTTCTTTGTGCGAGTAATTAAGGGTTAATAAAAAGCATGTAGATAAGAGCGTATCTAATTATTTGGAGCAACCATGGAGCAACTCTATGCGACGGTCTTCATTTTAATTTAAAACATACATTTGTAATAATTAAATGTCACTAGTAATTAACCTTCCTACTCAATCCTACAATCAAATATAGAAAACACAACTAACAAATGTTTGTTCGCAAATATTATTTACAAGCAAATCTTAGCTTAATAATATTCAAACAACGATAAAGATACTCGGTTCATATTTTACCTTTTGAACGAATATAGTATAATATTGCGACGACGTTAAAGAGCTTCCACTGTTATCAACATACTCAAGATCTCTCTAGAGAAATTCTAGGGGCAATATTCCGAAACGGAGACAAACGTTATCTAGTGAATGAAAACTTTTTCGAATAATCATTAAGATAAAATAGATGAGAACCTCGATACAGCTAGTTTATAAAGTAACTTTATTGTCAAAGAAAATAAATACAAATAAGAAACTTGATCCCTTAGGTCTTGAATATGTTTAGGTTATGTTCTATTTGCGTAAATGTCCCTGAATAAATAAAAGGGTTTAGTTAATCGAACGATAGATAAAATAGGTTTTATGTATTTCAGAAAGGTTTTTTAATAGTAAATTGTAGTATAGTGACTTCGACTCTTTTTCGCAGTTTCCCCACATAAAGAAGTAAAATAAATAAAAATGTAGCGATACACATATCTACTATAATCAATTAAACGATCAAAAAGGCTTTATTTCTCTTCCCTAATTGTAAACCAGTGAAATGCTAATACGCAATAACAGCAAATGAAGTAAATTTATGAGCTGGAACAAAGGAATATTCAAAGTTGTATGTTTCATGCTAATATTTTAATTAGCTGGGTTGGCACAACACAATCAAATCTCTATCTTCTCTATATATTATACTTACACTAGCTGTGCTCCGCGGTTACACCCGCATTGCTCCGCTCCTGTTGGTCTTAGCGTGATGATATATAGCCTATAGCCTTCCTCGATAAATGGGCTATCTAACACCGAAAGAATTTTTCAAATCGGACTAGTAGTTCCGGAGATTAGCGCGTTAAAACAAACAAACAAACTCTTCAGCTTTATAATATTATTATTATTAGTATAGATATAAAATTCTCGTGTAACAATGTTAGTTACCACTAGCTGTGCCCGCGACTTCGTCCGCGTGGAATAGTGACTGCATAGTAGTTACTACTTAACACACAATTATTGAGTAAACACGTCTTGAAACACGTACTACCATAAACAACTAAATTATAAGTACTTACAGATTATTTTACAGTTAGGAAATAAAAAAAATAATGACACAAAATAACTGTTAGTAAAATTAAAACTAAACTGAGCTATAAAACTTTGTTACAGAAGAGTTCAAAATTTCCAGGGTGTGGCTATCCTCTCGCTCCCATGTCCCCCTCTTCTTTCACAGCCTTTCAACCCTTCCCTTTCCATCCCTAGTAAATGGCAGAACCGATTTTGATGTAAATAATATTATCTCATTGTACCTATATGTACACGTCATATCCTATCGTTTGATGCTCCATTTGGTTTATTTATCTAACCACTGTCACCCCTAAAGTGCCCTATATGTAATAAACGGACGAACCGATTTCGATAAAACATTACTAATTGTAATTCACCCGTTATGCACATTCATTTGATATATCACTTAGGTAGGTACTATCACAATATTTGACAACATTCGTTTCTTTCATTCCCACTTATACCTATACAGTAAAGTAAAAAAAGTAGTCAAATTTTATCAAAATCGGTTCATCCATTTATTTGATATAGAAGGTATAAAAGTGGTAGATAATAAAAAAAGTGAATTTTGACTCAAGTGACATATGAAATGAAAGGGCATGACGTGTAAAGTATAATTAGACATATTTAATCAAAATCGGTTCATCCATTTACTATACCTATATACAGGGTGTAATCGTTAAGTGTGCACAGGCGATTTTTCCGTAAGTATTACAGATAACAAAAAACTTTAAACTGATATCGAAAGTACTTAACCTAATGAGTAAAATGGCCGTAATAAATTTTTAAAAATAAATCGAGAAATATCAAAAAAATTATCTTTAAACCCTCCCATACATTAAGTATGAAATATGAATATCCCGTATACATTTAATATGAAAGATTTTTAGATTTCTTTTTCTTTTTTGGTTTTCTGCTTTAATTACTTCGCAAATTTGAAGTGGCATTTTCCACGCTTTTTCCGGAAATTTTCACGCATTTTCCGGATATTTTCCGGGGATTTTCCGTGTATTTTCCGGGCATTTTCCAGGCATTTTCCACGCTTTTTCCGGACATTTCCACGCATTTTCCGGATATTTTCCAGACATTTCCCTGGCATTTCCGGTTATTTTCCGGGATTTTCCAGACATTTTCCGGGAATTTCCCAGGCATTTTCCGGGGATTTTCCGAGCATTTCCCGGGGATTTTCCGGATGTTGCCCAGACATTTTCCGGACATTTCCCTGGCATTTTCCGGGAATTTTCCACGCATTTCCCAGGCATTTTCCGGACATTTCTCAGGCATTTTCCGGGGATTTTCCAGGCATTTTCCAGGCATTTTCCGGATATTTTCCGGATATTTTCCGGGAATTTTCCAGACATTTTCCGGACATTTCCCTGACATAGCCTGTAAATGTCTGGAAAATCCCCGGGAAATGCTCGGAAAATCCCCGGAAAATGTCTGGAAATCCCCGGAAAATGCCAGGGAAATGACCAAAAAATGTCTGGAAAACATCCAGAAAATCCCCGGGAAATGCTCGGAAAATCCCCGGAAAAAGCCTGGGAAATTACCGGAAAATAACCGGAAAATGCCTGGGAAATGCTCGGAAAATGCGTGCAAATTTCCGGAAAAACCGTGGAAAATCCCTGGAAAATGCCAGGAAAATATCCGGAAAATGCGTGAAAATGTCCGGAAAATATCCGGTAAATGCGTGAAAATGTCCGGAAAATATCCGGAAAATGCCTGGAAAATCCCCGGAAAGTGCCTGAGAAATGTCCGGAAAATGCCTGGGAAATGCGTGGAAAATCCCCGGAAAATGCCAGGGAAATGTCCGGGAAATGTCTGGGAAACATCCGGAAAATCCCCGGGAAATGCTCGGAAAATCCCCGGAAAATGCCTGGGAAATTCCCGGAAAATGTCTGGAAAATCCCGGAAAATAACCGGAAAATGCCAGGGAAATGTCTGGAAAATATCCGGAAATTGCGTGGAAATGTCCGGAAAAAGCCTGGAAAATGTCCGGAAAATGCTCGGAAAATCCCCGGAAAATATCCGGAAAATGCGTGAAAATGTCCGGAAAAAGCGTGGAAAATGCCACTTCAAATTTGCGAAGTAATTAAAGCAGAAAACCAAAAAAGAAAAAGAAAGCTAAAATCTTTCATATTAAATGAATACGGGATATTCATATTTCATACTTAATGTATGGGAGGGTTTAAAGATAATTTTTTTGATATTTCTCGATTTATTTTTAAAAATTTATTACGGCCATTTTACTCATTAGGTTAAGTACTTTCGATATCAGTTTAAAGTTTTTTGTTATCTGTAATACTTACGGAAAAATCGCCTGTGCACACTTAACGATTACACCCTGTATATAGGTATAGTAAATGGATGAACCGATTTTGATTAAATATGTCTAATTATACTTTACACGTCATGCCCTTTCATTTCATATGTCACTTGAGTCAAAATTCACTTTTTTTATTATCTACCACTTTTATACCTATATCAAATAAATGGATGAACCGATTTTGATAAAATTTGACTTATTTTTACTGATAGGTCGTTCACTTTCATTTAATATATCACTTAAGTATATTCGACAACTTTAGTTATTTTCATTCCCACTTTTACCCCTATATACCTAGTTACAATAAATGGATGAACCGATTTTGAAACAGTTTATTTAAGAACCAGCGTCGGAAAATATGCTGCCTAACAAAAAAACATCATCTAATTCGGATTACCTGCTAGCGAGCTACGGTGGCACAAACACACACACACACAGCGGTCAAACACTTATCACCCATATTTTTGCATCGGGGGTTAAAAATATAATATTATAAATACGACATAATTTAAAGGACATTTTATGTATAAAATTTACCTAGAAATAAGTATAATTTTAATTTGACCCCTCCCCCCTACTACCTCAGCTTACCCCCCCACCCTTGGGGACTTTCGATATGATCACTTGGACATAACTGTAGCGTATAACAGATAACTTACGTTTTATCGTACACTGCATGTGTACCATAGAATGCCTTAGCAAATGTTCGCCGTGAGTACTTAAATGGTCATAACTTTTTTATTAATGAACCGATTGACATGAAATAAACACTAAATGTTAAATGAAGATTACCACAATATATTAGTGAAAACCGCATCGAAATCGGATAAGCCGTTTCTGAGATTAGCGTGTTTAAACATACAGACAAACAGACAAACAGACAAAAAATTTTTTAACTACAGTTTTGGGTTTGGGATCGATTTAATAATAACCCCTGCTAATTTTTTTTACATATTTTCATTGTACAGACACCACTTTTCTAGAATTTTATTATATGTATTGATTCTAAAAGTGTAATATAATACCTACCAACAAAAAACATGAATTGCTATCATTATAAAAAATAAATACCTATAAGTAACAACTTACTTTTTGTGGGAACGCATGATGGTGAAAATTCACAAAACACGAAGATTGCATTTGATATTTTTGGTTTTATCGCATTCAATTGCTTTATAAATATCACTACATAGTATAAAAAAAGTCGCTTTCTCTGTCCCTATGTCCCTTTGTATGCTTAAATCTTTAAAACTTCGCAACGGATTTTGATGCGGTTTTTTTAATAGATAGACTGATTCAAGAGGAAGGTTTTAGTATATAATTTATTAGGTTTTAGACAAAGCGGACGAACCCGCGGGCGGTAAGCTAGTAAATTTATAAAATACGAAGATTTTTAAAATTGTAACTAATGAACGCAATCAATATTAGATTAACTGTAGATAATGGTGTCTAGTTTTACTTAAAATAATAAACATCTACCCTCACTTTAAAAAAATGTAGTATATTTATTATTTACACGAAATATACCTTATAGGGAAGGGAAGATATGGGCTAAAGAGTTAAATAAATAACATAATTATATTTAAATTATTAATTTCCAACTGTGTATTCAGTAGTGTTAACATCTAAATTGATTTGATTTTTACGAAATCTCATAGATGGCGCTGTTACAAAATTAACATTATACAACTTACATTCTTTAAACTATGTTTCTCTTCCCAAGTTACTTAAATGGCATAATTTTTATAGTGTCAATCTAGATATTGTCAAACAACATTTATATATGCGTCATTTGATTATTAATTTCCAATAGTTAACGTGTGTTTGATTTTTCTAACACTTCATAGATGGCGCTGTTTCAAATTTGTCTTTATACTGCTAAGATTCATTTAACTGTTTCTCTGCCCAAATTACGTAAATGACATAGTTTTTATTTTGTAAAGCTAGATAATAGCATGGCTTACTCGAAACCAACATTTAAACATGAGTCTTTAGATTGTACGCTGTCGTAGTACACGGAATATGTAAGAAAAATAAAGGCTCACAGCTCCTCCCCCGAAGGTGATATCATGATAATATGTTTAAACTATCCTCACCCGACCTCTTAGGAATATTCATGCAAAATTTGAAGTAAATCTATGCAGTACTTTTCGAGATTAGCCCGGTCAAACATACAGACAAACAGACAAACAGACAAACAGACAAACAGACAAAAATTCTAAAAACTATATTTTTGGCTTCTATATCGATTATAGATCATGGATTATGTATTCTTTAAAAAAAATATTCAATGTACAGTTTTGACTTTCCTACGATTTTATTATATGTATAGATACTCCTCCGAAACGCCAGAACCGATTCCTTTAAAAATTTGTGAGCATATAGGGTAGATCTGAGAATCGGCCACAATTTTCAGAGAGTTAAGTGACAAGAGTAAGCTTATAATGCTCTAAGAGAGTAAGGCAGAACGTTTGCCAGGACTAGTACTATGTTAGTACTTATTATAAGATATTCTCCGAACGTGCTGATACAGTCAACGTCGGAAACATGTTAGATGCCAATGTCGATATGCGACAGGCATCGAGTAATGCGCATTGCTTCGGTGTATGCACAATGCAGCAAATGTAATCTATTTATTGAGGCTATGGGATAACGTTAGAGCAGTGTGACACTTCATTATATTATATTAATTAAACAATTACTTTCATTGATGAAACTTTTCGTAAGATTGGGAAGTTCTATACGAGTTTGACTTCAATACCTCTCACTATATTGAAAAAATTTACCGATTTAGAAACATAATATTTATATATATTTTCTAATAGTGCACATAATCAATAGAACTACAACAAAATATTGCCCTAGCCCCTATTGATATAAATCTCCATTTGTTTATTACCTATCTCATTGCGTTTATTAAATGCAGTACCTATTTAATTCAATGGATGGAAATAGCTTCAGCGCCAGGTTTCGCGTCATTGACAGCGTGGATACGGAAGGAATTTCACAAGATTACAGACCCACCCCCAACCCCTATCCCGTTGTTATTAGAAATGCCAATTGAATTTGCGAATACTATTCAAGCATGCAAAATATCCCAGCAATTTGAACTTTAAAATGGCACGTATTTTAGCGCGAATAGAAATTTAGACGAATATAATATTTATGGAAACGGTTCACCACATTCATTAAAATGTGCCCAACTTGGTTTACGTAATAAAGCTAGATTTTCTAGAACCACTGGTGATTAAATCTAAATACAAAACAAGATTCTACGAATTAAATTGGCATTCAGTATGAAACGGGCGATCTATGAGATGGAGGTTTTTGTATCATAGGTACCAAGAAACGTCTCTATTTTTCTTGATTGACGTACATAAATTTAATATCCTTATTTATCACAGCCTCAAATGACAAATGCTTGGGTATACATATTTTTCATATGTATAGAGCTGCGAGGTATATGGTGAACCCATTTATTTTATAAAAATATTTACTTATACTTTATTTATTCTGTAGCCATTTAATATTCTACTCATAAATCAAATACGGTTAAATAGTTTTGGGTATATATTGAAAAAATTAACACACCCATCTCCTTATAATTCGTAGAAGTGAATAGGTTGAGAGACGAATAGAAAAATAAAAAGACAAGTTTATAAAGCTTCTTTATTAACGTCATGTTTGCAAAATAGACAAATATACATCATTTGTAATCATTTCACTTAAATTCCGTAACATTTAACAATTATATTACACAAATACACACAGTATACCTACGCTATACATACGTTAGGATTTACATTTTCATTTAGGCATTATATACAAAGAAATAAACATACTTAAAACAAATAAATTAATATTACAATAAGAAACACTTTACAGTTCATAAATCTAATTATTGTCGTAAAGTTGGAATTTTGATTTAATTACAATTTCATGAAATAAATAAAACTTAACTAAACAAAGGAAAGCTTAACTGCTATTATGGAGAATTAGTTAGATTTTCTTATTATGGAGAATTAGTTAGATTTTCAGAAATTTTGTCGTGCAGATACAAACAATATACTATATAATATTTAACAATGTATTTATACGATAGATATTAATAAAATAATAAATCGAGAAATAACAATTAATTTTTCATTCAATCAGGATGTTTATTAATATTGCTTTCAATGTTGTCTACTACATCATAATAAACTTAATTTTTCTCTTAGAGTTTTATTTTTAATGTTCTGAAAAAATATAGCAATAGAACCCAATTAAAACTCTTCTTGCATTTTGGCATTAGTTGTAAAAATTTTTATAAAAAAAAAACGTTGGAAAAATACACCCTAACAATTTAAAGAGCGTAATAATTCGACCATGGTTACAAAATTATGACTAGTAAACATTGATATATTTAATAAAATAATGTTATTTATAATAACCTAAACGAAGTTGAAACTTGAAATAAATATATATAGAAAGTAGGTTTACGTATCATTTTAAAAAAATAAAATTTTCTTGGAATTAATCCTAAAAACTTAATTTAAAATATACATTTATTACAATATTATGACTAGTTCTCGTAATGGGAATGTCAGCATCACGAATTGTGATTTAAATTTGATTTGAAATAAAAAGCAGTTATTAATCATAACATTTTTTTATATCAAACGTAGAAATAAAATATATATTAGACAAATAATTTTCACAATTATGGAAATATGAATTGGACTTCAAAGAACAATGTTTTTGAGTATGAATTGGATGTCAATGAACAATGCTTTTAAATTAAAAATAATAAAATGTTATAAAATTACAGATATTTAATATGGCACTCAAATTTAGCTCTATTTGCATCTGAGAATAAATTAGGCGAATAATAATGAATTACTATAGAAATTAGACTATACAGGAATAATATTTACCTACGGCCGTTTTGTATGTCGTATTTTAATACATTTAATTTACATTGTATTTAAAAAGTGATTATTCACTAAAATAAGCGTAGTAACTACGTATAACCTTTATTACTTGGTCATGTTTTATTTAGATATAAAAATATTCTCTCACCTTTGTCTTAACATTACAACCATTTCTATAAGGAGCTGTAAAAACTATTGGTAACTTGTGAAGCAAATGTAGTTGCTAATTTCAATATTACCTGAATGCAAACGAAGCTTAGTCTCTCTTATTTCAATATGTAATATAGTAAATAGATAACAGAGACGTAAACAGTTTCGTTTGAAAATAAATAGTAATACAAGCAAATGAGCTTTGTACACATAATGCGGTAATAAATTTCGGTTCTAATAGTTGTATACAAACACACAGTTAATACATAATTAAATAGAAAGGAAAAGTATATACACAATTTCAATAACTACATGTTAAAACTCATATTACAGAGGCTTCAGACGCAGTACCTATTTTTATAACGAAGACTAAATAACTTAGAGTTAAATATTTATTCATTTCTTTATACTTCATAGTAATAACGAAACACAATTCACTGAAACATTAAAGAGGAACTTTTCTCCATTCCCACTGTTTATCACCGTAGCCAGACGATTGCGTAATACTGCATTAAAATCAGTCTCTAGTACACTTAATACCCTAGAATAACCTATAGAATTTAGGCGTATTATCACTTCACTGTAGTCTACACGAAGTCCCTGCGGCCCGTACCACACATACTGTTTCTGTCACTCACTACAGACAATTCGGATTCGTCCTTTTTCCTCCTGCACATGCTGCAGAGTTTGGAAAACTGTTGGGAGAAGCAAATTATTAACGATGTGTTCATTTGTTGGAGGTTTGTTTCGAATTTTATTAGGACACTCACAAATAATATCAACCAGACAAATTAGAAAGTTTAAGTTGAGAAAATGTTTGCTATTTACGTACATTTGCAAGACCGTTAAAAAGATAGAACTAACTCAGACACAGCATTTAGCTCTCACATAAGAATCGATAGAAAAAAAGCTTACATTGAATTGGTGTTTATTTATTTATCTTTCACACAAAACAGTTAATCAGATTTGTTTGAAATTTGGTACAGAGATATATTAAAGCCCGGCATATATTTTAGCCTGTGCATATATTTTATAACCGGTTACCACGCAAGAAATTCAAATAAATATACGTTGCAAATCTTTTAACTAAAAACAATTATTTTTGTTCCAGCATACCTTAACAAAAGTCCGGACGGGTTGCTGTAGCACATAAATGGCGAAGATAACAACGCCTTGCAGCGCGTTGATCAGGTCGAACACCGACCACACAGACACGGCTGAACTGCCCGCGCCCGCCGCCCAGGAGACCACCTCCAGCACCCAGGACAGCCCCATGATGACTGAGAGGAGACAGCATGTGCGGAAGCTAGAGAATATGGGAATGTTAGCAAAGGATATGGAATGATGCTTCATATAGGTGCAAACTGCCTCATCGCTTAAATCAAGCAAGTGACAATTAGATTGTGGTTTTTAGGCATAGGCTTTACTTCGGATCACAGCTTCGGATGAAAGTATATTTACAATGTTCCACATCACATTAAGTGCAGCAGTTAAGTCACATGTAAGGAAAATATACCAGTAATTCATTTTTTGTGGTTTTATTACCCAAAGTAACCTTAATAAATAGACAATTGGGATATAATATCAAGTAAGACTTGATATTATACTTTTTTAATTTTAATCAATTTAATTAAAACAACATAACTAAGTAAGTAATGACTTTATTTGGATTTACATAGCTTTAAAGCATAAACTTCTATAAACTGAGGATCTTACATTTTCAATGATGAAAAACAACACATATTTAGTTAGCTAATTAAGATACTAGGGAAGACTTGTAAATTGAGTGATAATCTGCAGACATGGCACGAAATTCAAAAGCAAATAGGTATTATCTTGATTGTGAAGAGAACTCCGAGCACAATTGAGATACGGGTCAGGTGGAGCAAATTAGTTCTAGATTATCGTACGTACGGATTCGACGGCTGTATTAATAATATTAATACAGTTTATTAAGGTTCAGGTCTTATCCTTTATCCGTTGATAGCCTTTGTTATTGATTGTAACGAAGAATTTGTTCAAGTAATTGGTTTTTATACATAACTCAGTGTATAATAATATAGCTGCAGATCTTCTAAATTAGATTGCATTATGTCCTGATAGTGTTCTACAGCAATAGTTTTACCGTCAAATAACAAGAAACATTCAATATCAAAACACAGATCTTTAATCAAAACGACTGAAAGGCAATCCTTATTCATGAATTTTACCATAGTGATAGATGAGGTCTGAGAGAAGTAGCTACATCAGTTGCTTTTTTTCCAAAACAAACTTGAAGGTGTTGAAATAAAGGGTGGAACTGTATGAGGAATGGAGCCATCGCGCGATAACGAAAAGTGCACGCGAGCGATGCCCCGAGCGAAAAACTAAAACTGTAAAAAAGTACGTATATACAGAATTTTTAGACACTGCAGGACAAACTTTATTTATAGAATAGTTCTCTCCACGTTTCGCAATGACGTTTATTAGTTTATATATTTTTCTGGTGTTAGAAATGCAAATGTCTTATGTTTTTTTTTTTAGTGTGAGAAGGTCTAATTACTTTAGGGCGAGTCTAGTTAACTACAACTCAATAGTAAAAATAGAAAAATAATTCGCTTTTATACATTATATTTAAACTCTTTTAAACTTACATCTTCTTATTTAGCCGCTGGTTGAAGCTGACGTTTCGGCACGGTTTGGCCCAGCACGATGGCCAGACGCACACAGTCGTCTGACGTACTAAAGTCTGAGTTCATCAGGTCTAATGAACAGTAAACTTACATCTTCTTATACTTCTTGAGCCGCTGGTTGAAGCTGACGTGATCGCGCGTGGGTGACCGCTCCGCCGCCGGCACGGGCTGGCCCAGCACGGTGCTCAGACGTACCCAGTCGTCTGACGTACTGAAGTCTGAATGCGTCAGGTCTAATGCTGATTATTGAATGGTTTGGTTATTAGTACATATGTCAGTAGATTGCTAAAGTCAGCAGTTAGATTTAGAAACAGAAAAAAAAAAGATTGAAACACACCTTGTTCCACTACAAAAACAATTGAATACAGAACTTTTTAAACACTTTTGATAAAATTACTTAAGAGACGTTACTTTAATAAAATAATTATGATACTACAGCTATCTATCATCGTATCATTCATCCCAGACAAAGAATAGAAATAACTCTATAACTAGTAGGTGGATAATAACTCTATTTTGAAGGCGTTAAGCACATGAGAATATACATTTGAATATAAATTTGACGAAGTGGAAATATAAGTTTCAGGAGCTTCCCAAGTTTTCCCCGAGGAAAAATTATTTCCAAACTTTCTATTTTCGTCAAACATCAAACTAAATAACAATATGAAATATCATTGTTGTTTCTGAGAACTTATTTCATAAATAGACCTAATGTTTGAAACAAGTATTTACGTAAGTAAATTATATGGAGATGATATTTTGAACATTATGTTTTGGATAAAAACATATTGCCGCTGCATCGCGCTGCTCGTTTAAATTTCAAACAAAAGTTATCTAAATTTACTAGCCTTTTATTTCAGACAACAATAAAACAGCAACAAAGAGTTGTTCGGGACTATTGTTGCTCGTATGTAAATGAACTTCTTTCAGAGTACACATGTATGAAAAAATGAAAATATCTATGAATGCGTTTAAGTATTTTTTCGAAGAATTTAGGTATAAATATAAATATCATCGTTTTACGTGAACATGAAGACTGAGGTATTTTTAAATTTGTACATTATACGTAATTTCATGTAACGGCCCAAACAATTAGGTACTTTTCTTAGAATTACAAAATAATCAATTAATTAGGAATACAATTATCCAAATAAAAACATTCAAATGGCTTTGCACTTACTAAGAATATATTCAATAAAAGAGGGCTGTTATTTTAAATTCACTCATTTGAATGTAAACGATCGCTTAATTGGGAGGGATATTAAGAAACAACTTAAACTTTTTAAGAAAAGCCTGAAAAATACACTTGAAATAAACCCGTATCAAAAAATAGTAAGTTCAACTTACGTGAAACGTCTTTAAGCTTATTATAATGCCTCGCGAACGCGCGTGAAGTGAGGAAAAATATAATTAGGTTGCTAAGAAGTATTACAGCCACTGGTCCATAGAAATACGGCAACGCCGCTTGGTCCGCTGCAAATGGTTAAAAGAATTACTATTTTACATTTCATGCTACGTATTTACGAAATTTTAATAGCAATGTGAATGAACCAATTTGAAAGCAGATTGGAGAATAATTTAGCTTAAAAAAACTACTTTAGAATAGTACATTATTTCCTACTATGCATTTTTTGTTATTAAAACTATTTTCTCTACATTGTTCTCTTGTTAACACATTACCTACTTTATTATTAAAAGACGCTTAGAATCATCAAGCAAATTGGCTTTAAATATTTTTAAAAGCAATATTCAACTCACTTTTAAACCAGCAGCCTTTAACTCCAAAATTAGGTTTTAGATAAGTGCTAGGTACTGCTGGAGATAGGTCCATAGTGATGGTAACTATTAGCAATAGCACTGGCAGTAGAACAGCGTAGGCGCAGTACCACGCAAAGCGTCTCCTCATACTCCGTCTACTTACTGAAGCGTTTATGTACCTCCTGAAAAAAAATGTGGGTTAAAGAACATAATATGTTATAGCTCTGTTCCGTAATGTTTTTCTTATAAGGCTACCTGTTATCATAAGTAAGTATTATTTATTAAAATTTTAACCTTTAAGTTTACTTTGTCTACTATTAGTCTGACGTACAACTAGAAACATATTTTTGAGGTCCGATTACAGTATAACGTAATTATGATAATAATGTAGTAGACCAATATTATTAATGAGCAAAATTTCTAAAATATAGAAAACCGTTTTATAAACAGGTCATTCCTTTCAACACTACGCATTACAAAAAAAATTACATGTATTATATTCGTCGGTTTAGTTGCTTCCAATAATATTGATGTAATAATTAAATTGAATGTATTTAATCCTGTTATAATTATAGTTTATTGGAAAATTTGTTATACATTAATAAATAATACCATAATATTCGTAATCAATGAACTTACCGCACATTCAAATAAGTATCAAAGCACATAACATTCAACCAGAAGAAACAGGATACAAATGAAAATTGAATAAGGTACGCTGAAATATAAATAACAACATTAAATTTATTTCACAGTCTCATAAATAATGAAATATTATAACGTCTTTCATCTTTAATTTAACATTTTATAAAGGGAATTTAATAACTCACAATAAATACGCATTGTAATATGTTTTGGTTCGTCATTATAATTATTAATTTGGAAAATATTTGATTTAACTCAAACTCAAACTCAAACATTTATTATTCAAGAAAAAGAATTAACTGAAGAATTATGATTAGTAAGTTATTTTTTTTATAACCCACCAAAAAGCCTAGTGGTCAAACTACTCTCAAATATACAAATAATGTCATAATATAATCTTACCCATTATAGTACAAGCTGTATTGGGAAACGCATGACCAGCGAGTTGTGTTGCGGCTAAACAAGAAAATGCCACCGCTAAACTAAGCGAGTGGCACGCCAGAGCTTTCCCATGTGTGTCTCTTAATTCAGTTATAAATAAGTACACACAGGTTGTCGCTAGTAAAAACGGTACTGATATTATTAAACCTGAAAATAATTTGTGATTAATACAAATAAAAACAAATAGGTATCTGTCCTATCTTCATGTAATATGTGCCCTTATAAATCTTAAGAACACTTCTTTCTCATAGATAGATAGATAGATAGATAATTCTTTATTGCACACACACAAGATTTACAATAAATACAGAAAAAGACAAATAGATGCAAGTATGTACAAATGGCGGCTTTATCGCTAGGCAGCGATCTCTTCCAGACTACCATTAATATTAACAGGGAAACACATTTAAAGGAGGTGGGTGAGCAAAAATTATTGCGTTGGGAAAAATAAATTTTATCACGTATAACTACATAAAGCATGCATAATATTTAAGAATATAATAAATCAGATAATACATATTATATACCTAAAATAAATAATAATGAATAACTTAATACAGCGTAAGAGGAGAAAATAAAGAAAAGGACAACAGCAAGGACAACTCATACTTAAACTTAATTTAAATGAGTAATTACAAACAAAGTAAAAATAATGTTATTGATGGATTGTTTGTATTTTGTGGTATTTATGGCCATCCATGCATGTTAGACTACAGGCCCATGTTGAAAAAATTATGGGTCATTTGAACCACCAGTTGGACAGCTTACAAGTGAGGGCATAATGCTGAATCTTATTATTTTATGCTCATCGTTCTAGATAGGTCACCTGGTGGTTCAAATGACCCATAATTTTTTCAACATAGGCCTGTAGTCTATGTCTCTATCTTTTTAGCTACTCACACTTTTTTATGACATTTAGATAATACTAGATTTCCGCCCGCGGCTTCGCCCGCGTTTTCAAAGGAAAACCCGCATAGTTCCCGTTCCCGTGGGATTTCCGGGATAAAACCTACCCTATGTGTTAATCCAAGTTACCTTCTATATGTGTGCTAAATTTCATTGTAATCGGTTCAGTAGTTTTTACGTGAAAGAGTAACAAACATCCATACATCCATACAAACTTTCGCCTTTATAATATTAATAGGATCGCTATTGCAATTAATTAAATACTAATGAGACATCGCAGAGCCACACTTTCAATCGTAATTAATGTCTGCAATAATAGTAACCAGTTACATTGACGTTCATGGTTTCATACTACTGCGCTTAGATCATTTAGTAATGGATGGAGCACGCTGGCAAATGTTCTAACTAAACTTTCTGCCGATTTTGGTGCGGGGAGGGTAACTCACACTTTGAAACACAATCACACATTCACAAAAATAATTTGTGTCTTTACAAACTCAAACTATTACAAAATTGACAGACTAGCATGTTTTTGCACACATACATCGATTACACAGAAAAATCTCTGTACATATACGTAATAATACAATCGCTCTAAACTCTAAAGGGATGTAACCATATCGATATTACAAAAATAATAATTTTGTTGAAATTAGAAATAACATTAATATTATATTCATAAAAAATACTACACAGGTCATTTGTAACGTTTTCATCATTATTATATGCATACGAAAAAACAATAAAACGCCATTTTATTTGTATTTGAATATGTATTTATTCAACACATCACATATTATATTTAATAAAATAAATATCGGTACAGAAATTTTTATTATTTCTGTACCGAGGTGTCCATTCTGATTTTCTCCCACAGCATTCAATCCACCTTAGCCTTAAAGCAGGATTTTTTGTAAATCTGAAATATACGCAATATTAATACATACATATAAACAAACTAGCTGCTCCGCGCGGTTTCACCCCCGTGGCTCCACTCCTGTTGGTCGTAGCGTGATGATATATAGCCTATAACCTTCCTCGATAAATGGGCTATCTAACACCGAAAGAATTTTTCAAATCGGACCAGTAGTTCCCGAGAATAGCGCGTTCAAACAAACAAACAAACAAACAAACTCTTCAGCTTTATAATATTAGTATAGATAACATAATAGAAAGGTTACAAGATTAACATTACAATAAAGTGCGAGTCGGACTCGCGCACGAAGGGTTCCGTACCATTAAAATGTTCTGCCAGTTAAAAGTAACCGAGCGTAGGTAAATTTTAATAAATATATACAAGACTTACAAAATAAACATTATACTCCTTTTTATGTAGTTGTGTAAAATTTTAATATAATAAAGATTAATTCTCATCTCATTTCAAATTATACTTAGAAAAATATTTTTTTATCGACGTTCAAGTTAAAAGCAGTCCGTCACTAAGAAAGTCGTAAAAATTTACGACCTTTTAAGCGACGAGTTTTTAAATTCAACTCTATCACTAAGTTCATAAAGATTAAATTTGAATTTCTCTTCAAGATAGTCTCGCTACATCACTTTATAGTCTCGTGGGGAGTGCGGTTCAATATCGCGTTCTAAATTCAACTTTATCGCTTAGTTCATAAAGATTAAATTTGTATATTTTCTCTTCAAGATAGTCTCGCTACATCGCTTTATAGTCTCGTGGGGAATGCGGTTCAATATCGCGTTTTAAATTCAACTTTATCTCTTAGTTCATAAAGATTAAATTTGTATACTTTCTTTCCATGATAGTCTCGTGAAGCCGCATCAATGATCGAGTAAACACATGACTCGATTATTTGTCTTGATCATATCGCTAAACGATACATCGACGATTATTAGAAATTGCATTTAAATTGATATTTACGTAAAAAAAATAAAAAAAAAAATAAATAAATAAATAAAATCTTTATTAACCAAAATATTCAAACATTACATTGTTAATGTGATAACAAATACTTACAAATGAAAGGTTATTCCATCTTTTTTAATACTTGATGTGTTTGACTTGTTTCTGCAAGACTTGACAGCACAAAACGGCATTTTAGCGGAGCACTCGCAGACGTC
Organism: Colias behrii; assembly: GCA_029959065.1. Lineage (NCBI taxonomy): Eukaryota > Metazoa > Arthropoda > Insecta > Lepidoptera > Pieridae > Colias > Colias behrii. The sequence goes on from JARWMC010000013.1 coordinate 8,076,389, forward strand.
CTTTCGATGTTTTACGAATACGCAGAGTGTTTGTAATCGATTACGCAAATAGTTTTTATGAAAGCATAAGACTTTTCGATTCGAATAATCTTATACCTCGGCAAAAGGGGAAGCGCCTGTGAGTGTTATCCATTACTTAATGATCTAAGCTACTGCGAGATGAAAAATATTTAATGCCTTCATACCTATGAACTACAAATAGCTACAAGCTATAATTTTTAATTAAACGTCGCACTGTGAGCACTAACTCATAAACATTAGTGCGGGTTAGTAGTAATACCACGTAATACCTACTACTATATGGCTCTATTTTTATACTTTTGTGGGTTAAGTTATTAGACGAATAATTGACAATCTTTATGCTTGAGTTGTTTAAATCGGTGTTGATAAAATATTCATTATATTTTATTACAAAGACAAACACTCTGCAACTTTTATCCTATAGTCTTATTTGTAGATAAGTTTTGTATTGGACTAAACTTTATGTAATTAGAAGTTACAGTACACACACAGAAACGTCAGTAACTAGGTGGTAACTACACTCTATGAAAAAGCTCAATCTTGGCATAATTAACGTTTCTCAATTAATTATCATCGTTTATGTAACGCTAATCGTGTTGAAAACTTAATGAAAAATGTACAGACGTTAAATTTGTTCCCTATTATAATAAAAACAAAAGGCCGGACGTCAAGAAACGCGTATACTCACTAATTGGATGTTAACATTTACTTACTAACCGATTGCGTAAGCTATAAGTGTTGGTGATGTGCCCGCTTCCTCTATGGGCTCTTGAAAGCAAAGTAACGGCAGTGTCACTCCGGCCGGATTGGACTCGTTCCAAAATGTCTCCATACAAAAATTCCTAGTTCCCAATAACGGAGGCTGGCTAAATGGCATGAATAGAGAGCCATTGAATAGAAGATAAAACTCATCTTCGCTGACTTTGTCAGGCTCCAGCTTGTACCTGTGGATGTTTTCTCGATTGAGTTATCAATATTGGGTGCTTTGTTAGGGGATGAACAGATTTGGGGATTTGGTATTCAATGAAATTGATTCTTTGGTCATGTATTAGACGAGGAGGTTAGAACTTTTATTTGTTTCATAATTGCTCCGATTTTTAGATTTTCCTTTATGTCGTTTTGATTGTATATGGTGGATTATGAAGCAAATAATAAAAGATTAATGGAAAACACATTACATTGATACCTTATAAATAACAGAGTTATCGGAACTAATGCGGTTGGTATATATCTTTTATTACCGCTTCCTATGGTTCCATTTATTATTACAGAATTCTCAAAAATATGTATCCTATGTGCCATTTCTATGCATTGACTTTGCTCTATTATAATATCCAGGAAAAAGCAAATCATTGAACGCCTAATAATTAATTAACTCTAACACGTTATTCATAAGGTTTAAATTAGATTACCATTCTCACCTGTCGTAAGCGCAGGGGTTACCCACGATTGTTTCGAATACATTGCTGTCGTAGCTCCATATGTGAGTTTCGTTCGCCTTGTGAAAGATGGGTTGGAAAGTGAGGCTGGATCGAGCGCAAACTGTCTTCACTTTCCCGTTTTCAATGGTAACGCTCAAGTTTTGTCCGCTCGCGCAGCATTTTGGCACGACGGGTAACTCCTTTTTTACTTCTTCGTCCTGAAGACAAATAAATGCAATTAGTGAAATGAATCGGTATAACGTTATTATAAATAAATTATTAATTAGCTTATTTCATATGATAAGTTAATGTCAAAACTCCGAACAACAATAATTAATAAACAACAACCTACAATGTTGTTTTAATAACCAAAGAAGTATTTGCTTAATAAATAAAAGTGCGTATTAACTTTTATTGGTTCCTGCTCTACGCTCTACGGCTTGCTAGTGTGTCTTTATTTAGATATAAAATAATATTTTCCTACATATAACACCATTAATAGTTTCTTACAAAATATAAATGTGTTCAGTCATCGCTAACATAGATGTTTTTGATGACAAAATTTTCCTGATAATAGCATAATTCATTAACGGTCTATTATTAAAAAACTGAACAATACTTATACCTACATGACATAACAAACAACAATACCCTTTCAGATATCCTACGACAAAACTTTTCAGTTGGCGGTTACTTCACAACAATACATTTACAAATCCTACGCACTAAATATCGAAATACGAGACAAATTAAGCCCCCTCCCACATTTGGTTCTTTAATGTTCGCAATTAACTTATATTTATAATATATTACTCGCTCGTTAAACTCGGGTTTCAAAAACATTCAAGAAAATTAGGTCGACCCACATAAGAGGCAATTTGAAGAAAGGACAAGTTAATTTGGGTGTTATTTAAAAATAATAAATTGAAGGTACGGATCATAATATGACGATAGCTAATCAGAATTCAGGATGAGTATTTGAACTTTTGATGTATTCATAAAAGATTGAGGTTAGCTGATTTCAGCTTTGTTCTTAAAATTGGTCACGTACACATAAATCAAACGTTATTTATGTAGAAGACAGTTTTGGGACATGTTTTATTTGAACGTTTATCTTTGCAATTATTGTATCTAAAATATCCAATCAAGAGATGAGAATTTTTATAAGTATATCACATGTGACATGATCCTGAACACAGAACACCTTTTTTAGACATTTGGTACATGAAAAGGTACCAAAATACTATTATTAAAAGTTTAAAATTGTTGAATTTGAATTTTTGAATTTGAATTTGAAAATATTTTGTCTTCCTTATTATACCTTAATTAAATATTTTAGACATTATCCTTATATATGTAAGATATACTTCAAGTGGAGGCCATCATGCATAATTTCCAACTTTGAGCTTTTCATATTTAAGCATATTATGTATCTGTACATCTTATCAAAACCGCTAACAAACAATTTTTAGATCGTATGTAAGATGAAAATAAAATTGTCGGCAATACATGAATGCAACTGCGGCGCGGAAAAAGTTCAATATTGTTATTGTGCTTGTTAGGGACGTGCTTCTGATGTAATGAGACATGTCATGGAATGCAATATACGAGATACTTTTCCGGATGATAACCAGCTTTGTGGAAATTACTCTTTCGCACACGTTTGTTGTTATGCTTTCAGTTCAGTTTTGAGGAATTGGGGAGTTACTTATCGGTAGTTAACAACATTTGCTAGTTAGTTAATAACATTAGCTAATCGTATGTGTCAATCAATCATATTATGTTTTTTTTTACAAGAAAACTTTCACTTATTTTTTAAAAGATGTTGAACTGTTTCATTGTTACATTTAATTTCCCGTAAAATCATTTTGAGAAACTTTATAATAATAAATTGAAAATGTACCTACCTCTACCTATTCACGTAATATAAAGCTCGACAAACAAATAACCTTCGAGTAATTTCAATGTAACTCCATAACTCGGCAAATATCATTAAACTTATTGTACTCGATATTGAAGGTAGAACATTATTAAGGAATAAATTGGATCCAAATGACGGATCACGTTCCTATATTTATGTTCTGGTCCTTCAGCCGTGATTCGCTCAGTTTCGTGATGGAAGCTTTGTTCCCGGAATGAGGTTTGCTCTTGTAAATGTATTTGTCACAGTTGATAAGTGAAAGTCTATTGGAAGCATTAAGTCTAATAGTCTGGCTTCTTGTGTAGGTTTTCAGACGAAGTAAATTACAAAGAATATTCAAAGTAATTTATCGAATTTTTAATGGAATATTTTCTTATTTTGCTCCTAAAAATATTGGGACAAGAACTTTTCCACTTGATATTTTGTACACACGCTCGTTGTTATTAATACAATAATAGATAAGTTATTTACTAGCTATTCCATGGAACTCACAAACGTCCTAATTACAAGCAGGAAACCGGAGCCCTTTTACCTCCACGTGTAGAAGTAACTAGAAAACAAAATAAAACGTAACGAAGTCGAGAAAAACAAACATCAGTGGAGAAATACGAGCGACCTCTGTCCAAAGTTCGCAACTCGGTAAGGTGATGTTGATACAATTTGTTTTAAGGCTTTTCCTCTCCGCGACAGTCCCTGTGGAAGCTGCGTGCCGTCATTGTCAACTAACTACGCCGCACGAGGAAACCTTGTAAACTTTTCTCGACTTTAATTTGCTAAATTTTGACTTTTGTTCCTTAGCTTTGTTTTTTCTTCTAACGTTCTCTTGCGTCGATAAATACTTACAGGAATTTTATTGTGTTATCAATAACCATCTGGGATTCTCTATGATACATTCCGAAAATCGAGATATGCATGACGTTCAATATCAAGTGGGAAAACCTGCTATAAATAACTTGCAAGTTGAAAGTTCAGATTCGTATTTGCCTTAAATAGAAACGGAATGAGATATTTTACAAAACAGCAAGAATTATTCTCTAGAGCGCTATTTAACGAAAATAAATTCGCAATTACTTATTGAACAAATTAAAACAATATAATAAACCTAGTGTAACTTAAATGAAACAGTCTCTCGGAAGTTTTCCGAGATTGGCTCAGTAAATTGAAGCCTGGATTGACCTCGCCAGCTGTAAATAAGACTGAAGATTTGGAAAATGTGACTTCTCGAAGCTTCTAAACCTACGTAATGTTTTGCTTGTAGTGAATGTGTCTGTTGTTCGTACTTAGTTAGAGGGAATAGACAAAACAAAAATCTTGATTAAGGTTTTTCACAATTAATTAATGTGACACTAATGCTTCTATTTCTTGCTTTTTATTTAAACAAAGAATTCAATCATAATTTAGAAATAAATTCTCATTGATATGGCAGTATTATTCTAATATATTTAGCCTTTGTCTGTACTATTATCTATTCTGTGCCTTTGTAACGATAATAAGTATACTCAAATAGTTAGTTTGGCTTAGTTATTTAGTTTTTGTGTATAAAATAAAACCTAACGATTACAATTTACTTTAAAAAGAGACAATTAACTGTTATAAAAGTAATGAGTTTTTGGTTCCTTTTTGGGTTCCTTTACATCGATCATTATCTGTATTTCAGGTATTTACTTACATTTACAACTAATTTAGTTGGTTTCATAAGACAGTATTTAAGTCATGTTTGTTCAAGTAATCAAGTCACGTTTTGAATACATAAAGTAAAATAACAAAGCAAAAGGTGAAGCCCTGATCTGATAAAATTCGTTTGAGTTTCGCAAGTTTGTATTTCTGCAATGTTTCGTGCTACGTTTAACTGTGTTAATTACTTAACCTTTAGGTACCGTTTATTGGCTTTTTCATTTATCTTGCTCATAAACGACCTAGATGTAACAAAAAATATTTCAGGACAATTTTCACACACGGCACGATCTGATCCCATACTAAGCTTTCGCTTGGGAAACCAGATGGCTGATAAACATACATATATATATATATATATATTATAAGAAACAAAAAGCGAGGCTTGGTCAAATATTTGTTTGAATGTAATAAGAATGTACTGCGATTCTACACAGCTACCTAATTGATGTAGGTAGTTGATAACAAAACGCAGCAAGTCAACGACTATTAGCAAAGTGAAGGTAGTTGGGTCGAACGTCGTATAAACAACGTCCGAGCCCCTAGGCACGATTCGTACGAATGCGCCACGAGACAAAGGAACGCGGCAATTTATAGTATGCGACAGCTAAGCATGTTCGGACAGGAAACAGTGACAACTACATTGACAACTACTCATCCACAAAAATATTAAATCAAAAGTTACGTCTAACACGGCCATACTGACAATCGTACGTCCTCGTACGCCTTTTCTCGTATTAAAACACTACGGTAGTTCATCTCGGAATTACACAACCATCCTGCCTCGGCCACACTGACCTGACAGAACAATAACCACGTCCACATGACATAGGCACTCCGTTCGCGTATCTTGGTATATCTACGCTCGTTCGACTAGTGAAATACATCACTACGATACGTCAGCGACTAGACAATACCTCAACGCCAGAGTTCAACTAGCGATTTGGATCACTACACACAATTCCTTCGATGAACTACATTCCCGTTACAATAATCCACGTAACAAACTTTTACTTTACACAACGCACAAAAAACACAAACGCCAGTATGCCGTTACAAAACTACGTAAACTTTAAACACATTTAAAAAGTATGGGCTTGAATTCTATCCCGCTTCTGATATAAGAAAAAAAACAAGGGAGGTCGGGTTAAATATTAGTTTGAATGTAATAAGAATGTACTGCGATTCTACACAGCTACCTAATTGATGTAGGTAGTTGATAACAAAACGCAGCAAGTCAACGACTATTAGCAAAGTGAAGGTAGTTGGGTCGAACGTCGTATAAACAACGTCCGAGCCCCTAGGCACGATTCGTACGAATGCGCCACGAGACAAAGGAACGCGGCAATTTATAGTATGCGACAGCTAAGCATGTTCGGACAGGAAACAGTGACAACTACATTGACAACTACTCATCCACAAAAATATTAAATCAAAAGTTACGTCTAACAATATATATAATTTTAAATAAACACTTATATAGATAATCAACACCCAGAGCAAACATCTATGTTCATCACAAGGGCGGATCCAGCTTTAGTGCCAGGGGGGGGTCACATAGACGTGGTCAATTTTCAAAAGCTATATTTTGGTAATTTAATTGATACGTAGATTAAAAAAAATGGTCAAGTGCGAGTCGGATTGGCGAACCAAGAGTTCCGTACAAACATTTTTATATGTTTTAATATTAAATTTATGCTTTTTGCGATTTTTCTTTATCTGTGCTATAAGACGTAAGTTTCTATTAAATAAAGATTAAATATCAAGATTCTGTATTCACGGGAAGTACCCTGTAGGTTTTGATTCCTGGCAACACTTGCGAATGTTGATAAGCATGAAATGTATGTTTTAGCAATTTTTCCTCCATCTGTGCTGACATTGCTTTTAACCAAATTTCAGAACTCTGTGTTCACAGGAAGTAGTACAATACCTATAGATTTTGATTCCCTTGCGATAATGTCGAAATTTGCGATAATTTACGGCATAAACGGCTGTATCTTTTGATTGCGTTATATATAAGTTGATTTTTTCACAGCTATAAAGAACCGTAGATTTGAGTATTCGGTATGAATTTCAGATTGATACCTCCACGCGTTCCTGAGAAAAAGGGTCTTGACAGGCAGACAAACTTGAAAAATATATATTTTTTGCAATTATTCCTGTATCTGTACTATAAGATGTTGCTTTGTACCGAATTTCAAGATTCTGAGTTTACGGAAAGTACCCTGTAGGTTTTGAGTTTTGATTCGCTTGCGAATGTCGAAATTTGCGAAATTTTTCGACATTTACGGCTGTATCTTCTGATTCGTTGACATAGAAGTTTGATTTTATTATAGCGTAAAGGTATTATAGACTTGAGTTTTTGGTATGAATATCAAGTTAATACATGTCAGCGTTCATAAGTAACAGGGTTGTAAGTTAAATTTTTTTTTAAATATTTTTTTATATTATAATCTAAGGAAAAATTCATGCTTTTCGCAATTAGTAAACAAAGTCGTTGTCTCTGTGCCTATGTCCCTATGTATGATTAAATCTTTAAAATTACGCAACGAATTTCGATGCAGTTTTTTTAAAGATAGAGTGATTCAAGAGGAATAGTATATAATTTATAAGGTTTTAGAGAAAGCGGGCGAAGCCGCGGGCGGTAAACTAGTCTGCGTTATAAGACGTTTGATTGTACTAAATTTCATGACTCTGTGTACTCGGGAACTACCCTGTTGGTTTAGATTTCTTAGGGAGTGTCGAAAAATTTCAGCAATTACAGCTGCATCTCTTGATTGCGTTGGCTAAAACGTTTGAATTTTTCACAGCATCAAGGGACCGTAGACCGTAGGATTTCGACATTAGCAAGGGAATCAATACCTGCAGGGAGCACCCTGTCCCGTAAACACAGTCTTGAAATTGAGTAAAAAGTATCGTGTTATAGCACAGATGTAGTAATAACTGCGAAAACCCTAATTATTTAATTAAATTAAATAAAAATATATTTTTTTAATAATTTTAAACTTACAATCCCTTTACTCATGAACGTCTACATGTATTTAATTGATATTCACATCAGAACTCAGGTCTATAATAACTTAAATCTGTTATTTAATTCAAATTCTATGTCAACGCAATCTGAAGAAAAAGAGCAATTATTAGAGCCGCATATTCTGTAATTCGCAACTACTTGCAAGGGAATCATCAATCAAAACCTACAAGGTACTTCCCGTGAACACAGTCTTGAAATTTGGTTAAAAGCAACGACTTAAGCACTTACAAGCACAGATAAAGAAAAAAATCCTTTAAACAAAATTGTAAGATACAACATAATGAAAAAATATGTTTGCTCGGAGTCCTCGGTGCGCGAGTCCGACGCGCACTTGGCCGATTTTTTGTTGTAATTTGACTGTATTTTCTATTGTTCATTTAAAAAAAAAAATTGCTATTTTATGTCTTATCCACGAACTGGGATATTTCGATATTTGAGGTTTTGTGTGAAAAGTGTAACAGCAAAAGTTGTAGAAAAAAAATTAATTACATACAACTTTACCATTACACTTTAGTTACGCAGTTATAGTTTTTTTTTTTAATCGAAAAACCTGTTATTTGTCCTTAAATTACGACCACAGGTCGACCCTAATAAACTTTTTCTATAATTTTTGTTATATTCTCTTCCGTTACCGTTTCTAATTGATTTCATTGTTCTATATTACTTTTATGTCTCAAAATTCAATAAAAACATCATATTGAACAGTATTAATTTGTTAATTTAAAAAAGTTAATATTAAATTAGTGGTCCACTTAGGTCATGGACCTATCACCTAGCCCAGGGGGGGGTCATGACCCCGTGACCCCCCCCCTGGATCCGCGCTTGGTTCATCACACAAATATTTGCCCCGGGTGGAAATCGAACCCACGACCTAAAAAAAGAAAAAAGAACACCTAATTTTAGTAACATTTTTTTGAGTTAGTTGAGCTGTATCGTTTAGTCAGTGATACAAACTCCGTAATTACTAGTCGTATACACACTGGTTGTTGAACATTCAATCCCATAGATTAGCGTTCCATCAGGTACGACACCGTATTTTGTAGCTCGAATATATTCTGATTATATCGTCCAAATCCACAAACATTTTGTCCTATTTCCGAACGCGTGAACATACTAAATAATGTAGGACCCGAAAAAGTTAGCGAGGTCGGGACGTCACAGGGTAGGAAATAGAATAATTCAGTAGTCGTTTTATCGCGTGAGTAGGCATGTGTCAGTCGATACAACATAAATATTTGTGTAAGGTAAATAATTAGGAATTCTTTGTTAAATGTAATTATAAAATAATTATGTTATTTTTACGGTGGAAATTAGGGCATGGGTAATAGAAATGTGAGTAATAGATACATAATTCGTTTATGCCTCATAATATTATGATGGATGAATTAAGAAAATTGATTATTTCCCAAAAAAAACAAAAGCTGAAAAGTGGTCCCCAAATACTTCGCTGACTAAACATACTTATTTTGCATGAAATAATTAATCTTATAATGAAACATTATAATTTACACAAACAAAAATAGAATTATAATCAGATACTTAACATTAACGCATCTAAAACTCCATACATTTGAAATGTTCTCAGCCGTCACTAGAATAAGTGCGTTACGTAGAAACCTCATAGCAATCTTCGTAAGTGGGTTCCGCTGAGACTGGAGCCTTATCGGGCTTTATTAGTTATTTATTCTAACATATCACTCGCTACGGAAATGTCCTTCATGGAAATTGCATTGTTTTTCTTACAAGGACCACTACTTTATGTGATAAGTACCTACTGCTCTATTCGACCTTGTGCACACTGAGAAATGCGAATGCTGCCAAATAATGCATGTTTTTTAATTGTAAATTATAAAGTAACTAATATTTTACTGCATTAGTATAAAGTATGTATAAAGCTACTACTTTTATAAACACTCACAACCTTATTTTTGGCAAATCTTGACGATTCGAATAAAAAATTTAGTGATAAAAAACTTTTATTGCTGATTTAATTAGATTATTTAAAAAGTTCATCAAAATCCTAGATTGTAACTGTTATTTTCGAAATAATAAAAATAAAGGAAAAAGACGAAGTGCTACAGAGACTACAATATAATAATTTATTCAATAGATTCATATCGTCAAGTAGCTGTCTATTATAATCTGACGTCCAACGTCAACCACCGTTACTCTGCCTTTAATGCTATTAATGATTCTCATACGAATTGGAATTGATAATACGATTATAAAGTACCCACGGCTTAATATCTTCAACATTATGAAATTTATTACAAAATATGTGCTTTGTAATGCTTAAATTTTCTGTGAAATTAAATTATTATTTAAAATATTGGGATGTTTTTCTAAACCAAAGAAACGTTTTAAACTTTAATACCTAAGTTATGATTAACGCTAAATTATGTATAACTAAGGAAATAAGCAATTAATTGATATTTCAAACATTTTTTTATAGGTATTATAAATAATACTTTAAAAAATCTTGGACAATCCACGTTCCTGTAGGCAATTGAGATCTTCGTTTATTTTTTTCAATAGTATAACCTATACAAAAACATATTCTATTAGCATGTACCTATTCACATAACATTAATTTATCATTCAATTTACTGAAACGAATATTACACGGTCCCTTATAGATATAATTAACGGACGTTCGTTAATAACCGCGTACGTGCTAAGAGTTCATAAAGATAGTGGGGTCCGTGAGATGGCGTGTTAGCTTATCTGAAGACATGTACGGATGCCACATTGACACCTACACGACACACGAGAAACTGTTTTTTTTTTTTTATTTGCCACCATGTAAAAAATATAAATCTTAATAATCTAACACACAGAAAACAGATGTTATCCGATTCTCAGTCCTACCAGATGCACACAAAATTTCATGAGAATAAGTCCAGTTGTTTGGGAGGAGTATAGTAACTAACATTGTGACACGAGAATTTTATATACAGAGATACTACTTTGATACTAGATATAATACTTTGAATGTTATATACCGATTCATAACAATTGAATTTATTAATATGTATTAATTACAATATTTGAGTAGGTATGAGTAATTTGACGAAAAGTTTTTATCGCTAACTTCTAAGAATGATCAGTCAAGAGTTTTGAAAGAGTTGTTATAATCCAATTTTATAATATGGATATGGTAATAACACATTATAAGTACGTAATTGTCTTCTTATTAAGAAATTAGTTGAAAAGATAACAATATAATGACCTTATCCTATAATGACCTATTACCAGCATTTTTTTTTTACAATTCATCTTTTTTCTTAATTTTCCTTTCGCGCAAACCATCCTATAAAACAACATACAAAAATATGCAAGGATTTTAATATGTGAATGTAACTAATACCTATGTATGCTAATGTAAGCCACATCAATAATGTCGAATTTATCATCCATTATTATAAATTGACAACTGGATAATTGAGGTATTCCATTTATGTATATTAATATAGGTACTTCATTAATGATAAACTTGATAAAAATCTGTATACTTAATTGGATATTATCTAGTATAAATTGAAATAAATCCTATCCTACTAATTTAATAAATGTGAAAGTTTGTGAGGATGGATGTAAATGTATGTTTGCTACTCTTTCACACAAATACTGTAGAACCGATTACAATGAAATTTAGCACACATATAGAAGGTAACTTGGATTAACACATATGATAGGTTTTATCGCGGAAATCCTGGGAACGGTAACTATGCGATTTTTTATTTGAAAACACGGGTGAAGCCGCGGGCGGAAAGCTAGTAATCTATAAAAAGTGACCTATTTATAACGACATTGTACATTTGCTTCAAAAGGTTTTATATTTATCAATAAATTGTTATATTGTAAACATGGAAAGTACAATAAGTAAACTACGCGGCTGCACCCACGTTGGAGCTTAATAAGACAGCGACATTCTCAAAGCTCACTTAATTGAATGGGAACCTTTTTTATAAGCTCTCAATAAATATGATAATATGACGTTGAATAGCATTTTTTGAGATATGGAGGAAATTTACAGCCCACGCTATGTCGGTGTTACGTGTACTTGAAGTTTCTACGTGTATGAGTTTAAAGTATGTATCATGTAAGACTTACTAAGAACGAAATAAAAGAACTTACTAAGAATTAGATAGTACCCGATAGGAAGATAATAGGCTATATATTATATTGGTTGGTATGATTTTCGCAGAATGTGTCGTTATTTGTGACATTATCTCGTCGCATTTAGGTACCATTACGAACAATTTCCCTTATTTTTTTAACTCATTATTCTTTATTAGGTAGTTTGGTTGGAAAAAATGAGTATTTTTTTGTTATAAATATTACATGCGCTTCTTTGTTAAGATTACTTTCAACTCTAATTTGTCAATTTTTTTGATTTTTAAAAAAAAAAAAATATGTTGTTATATTTCTATCTTTCTATCCTCAACCATAAGTTGAATTTGTCATTTTACTAAAGATCAGAGTTCTTTGAAACAATTTAGCTGTTCCAGTTATAACTCTCATGCCTCTAGACGTTGGTTATTAATATCTATATTATATCTTGGGAATAAACCACAATTAAGATATAATACGCAACCGGAATATCTAGTTTATTAGTGCATCATAATATCGAGATGGTAACCAAGATTAATAACATTTGATTAATTTACATGTAAATTTGAATCCGCATCCTTAAATTATTATCTACTTAACTGTACATTTTGAAAGGAAAACATTTTATATAAATATTTAACAATGTTTTAAATTTACTGTGTTGTTGTTGCTTAAATATTATCAAATAATAATTGGTTAAGAATTGAAAAGCTTCGTGATGAAGCGGGTTTATTATTTAGTCTGTATTTTTGTGAAAAAATATTTTTACTACAATATTGGGATATTTACAATAAAATTAAATAGGAGAATATTACATCGTATTATTATTTTTTTTTTTTTTTCACTATAGAATACCGTATCTCCTTCGTGTCTCTACCTCAAAAAGTAACATTGACGACTGTTCCTTCGTGATTCTTATATACTTACCTACATCATTACATTGATTCATGAACAGACGTAAAGTTCTTCAAATCTTAATTAAACAATACGCCCAACATAGCTTATTGTGTAGCCATGTTCTACAATAATAAACATAACCGTTCATCAAATTAAAAAAGCAGTCTCATTTAAGATGCAGCACGCGATACCAGCCCTGCTAACGAACCATATTTATAAACTCTCCACGTCACATCCAATAGAGAAAATAAATAAAATATAGTGAGAAATGTCATTCATTACTTACTGAAATAACATCACAGCTATATTTCACGATAAAAGATTTATTCGATAGCTTTTAACGTATAAATAAGGAATAGAGATTCGATACATTGAAAGTGTTTTAACGAAATTAGCCGATCGCGATGCTTCAAGTGGGAACGTGATGATATTTTGATGTGTGACAGATTTATCGACAACATTGCAATTTCACTTTACATGTATACGAATGAAACGGAGGTTAAAATAAAAGAAACTTTATTCCTTTCAAATTAAAGCTCTATTTTGAGCACAATTTACGTTACTCAATAAAATATAATTCTAAATGCATATACACAAGATACACGCATACACATGTACACATACAATACATAGGTATGTGTACGTGTGTATCTGTGCATGACACACATATAAATATCCTTTAATTAAAAAGCACATTATACCTTATTGTATTGAACGTTGAATTGTCGCAGTCTAATTAAAACAAAGGCATAGCAAATGAACAATAAGTTTACAGTTACTCAGGATATCACGCTTCATAATCCGTTTAAACTTTAACCCGACAATGCGGAACGGCACTCAAGTCTTGAAATTCAATAACGCTTCGATTGTTACGCCTGATCCCTGCGGCTTTGACGTTCATCTCAACTAGACCTAGCTATTTCCTTATCATGATCCTTTATGATACAGGATCTGATTCACGAGAACGAAGTATCTACAATAAACACGCACTGATATTGTTACCTAATACTTTGATAAAGATTTGAAAATTAAACTTATATTTTCCAGAATCATTATGATCTAGCTTTGTGCTATGACTGCTATGTAAACACCAAAGCTGTTCTTACTTATTAATCATCACTTTATGTTCTTGAAGAGAACATCTTAGCCATGATAGCTTCGTTGGAAATTGTAAGCGGAAAGATATCCGAATTCGTTATATTATTATCACTTGGCTAATGTTTTTACTTGTATGTGTTTATTGTATTACCATATATCTAAACGGCCCTATTACGTTTTCGAAAAAGTAGGTTAATCTATTAAATAAATGAATGAAGAGCGTAAATAATCTGATAATTACGTTAAAAAATGTTACGTTTCGCCAAATTAGTTTATTAAGGAAAAAGCTCTAATGCGATATTGCCAAGTAGGCGCGGAAAGTTCGCGGTCAATGCCTCCTCGGCTTTTGAAATGTAGTACGATTTCCACTTCACAGGATTATTACCCGACTTTTTAATCTTCAAGCAAAAGCAGTCGAGTTTATAATTTTAAAACTGAAATGGGTACGTCTTATTAATAGATATTTAGAGTATATGCCAGATCGCAGACATTGGACCGAACAAAACAGATTACAACACAGCTTAGAAACAGTAGCAGTCAGTTGTTTTTATCTTTAATCTTGTTAAGTTGTTACATTTATAACAGCTCCGTCGCGAGTATAAGTTATGAAAACGGATAATTGTAATTTATGTGCTGGTTTATTACTTAGGATGCTGTCGTTAAAACTAACAAATGTAATCTATGGTTGTAAGCGGCTTATACAATTCAACTTTGTCAGAAACTATATATTTGTCGCTTACAAGTTTTACATTATGATACAATAGCACGAAGGTGTTGATAATGGTGCTTGTTATTCCCCTTTCTTATAATGTAAGTTATATTTACGAACTGTTTCTTTCGCGAAACTGATCAAATTGTGATTATGTAAAATTTGTTGGACCGTCAATGAGATAAATATTCATCCTGTTCATATTATAATATTGCAAATAATATTAGCAGAACTTACTTTCTCAGAATTTTAATTTATGTATTCCATTTAATTTTTCGTATTAATTTTATATTATAATTGTTGCCCTTTATACTTGGAACCGATCGTCTTTAAGTATACGACCTCGATTATTCTACATTCATCAAATACAAAAAAAAGACGTGTGGCACTCGGGGACTGCCGCGGTAAAGCTATTGCATAGCATGCCTTCAAGCCACACCTCCGTGTCCGTCGGAGAGGGGAGCGTGAGGTTTTTCGTTACGGAATTTCTCGATTCGGTCCCCGCGCTCAAGGCCCGCGATAGAAGCTATGCAATAGCTTAAAAAATAAGATATCAGACATTCTAACATTACATAATTTTCATTAGATAATATGAATCATACACGCAACATACCTACTAAACATACAATAAGTATATTAATATCCTCTCAACCCGTCCCTAATTACGAAAACTGTCACTCATTAATCATTTTTATAAGAGCGGGGTTTGCTTAAGCGGTTTTTCGTCAAGTAAGCCGATGCAATTATCGCAAGAAATTCAATATTCTTTGGCTCACGAAAGAGGATTATTACGTGCTTATAATTATATATTTATACAAAAGGGTGGAACTCCTTAGTAATAAGGCTATTGTGGTATTATCAATGTAACGAATGCGTTTTATTTTTAAATTAGATTGAACCTCTATTAATATTAGGGATGCACCGAATACCGAATACATATTCGGTATAAATTTATAAAGAATAGAAAAAATTCGATCACGAGGCGGGACTCGAACCCGCATCCTTTCGCGCCATTCCGGGGCGGATGCCTGACCAATTCAGCCACTCATGACCCGCCAGAGCAATCGAATTTATTCTATTCTTTCAGTTTTATGTGTCAAAGGGACACACCGCGCGCCATCTATTGAGGTGATAAACAACCATCTCAACCAACACGAAACACTTTACAGTGAATACAATATTGTAACGATGGAACACGACCTTTTTTGTTGAAATTGATATTTTTGGTTAAGGCATTCAAATGCTTTATAAATATAAATTTATAAAGAATAGAAAAAATTCGATCACGAGGCGGGACTCGAACCCGCATCCTTTCGCGCCATTCCGGGGCGGATGCCTGACCAATTCAGCCACTCGTGACCCGCCAGAGCAATCGAATTTATTCTATTCTTTCAGTTTTATGTGTCAAAGGGACACACCGCGCGCCATCTATTGAGGTGATAAACAACCATCTCAACCAACACGAAACACTTTACAGTGAATACAATATTGTAACGATGGAACACGACCTTTTTTGTTGAAATTGATATTTTTGGTTAAGGCATTCAAATGCTTTATAAATATAAATTTATAAAGAATAGAAAAAATTCGATCACGAGGCGGGACTCGAACCCGCATCCTTTCGCGCCATTCCGGGGCGGATGCCTGACCAATTCAGCCACTCGTGACCCGCCAGAGCAATCGAATTTATTCTATTCTTTCAGTTTTATGTGTCAAAGGGACACACCGCGCGCCATCTATTGAGGTGATAAACAACCATCTCAACCAACACGAAACACTTTACAGTGAATACAATATTGTAACGATGGAACACGACCTTTTTTGTTGAAATTGATATTTTTGGTTAAGGCATTCAAATGCTTTATAAATATATATTTATAAAGAATAGAAAAAATTCGATCACGAGGCGGGACTCGAACCCGCATCCTTTCGCGCCATTCCGGGGCGGATGCCTGACCAATTCAGCCACTCGTGACCCGCCAGAGCAATCGAATTTATTCTATTCTTTCAGTTTTATGTGTCAAAGGGACACACCGCGCGCCATCTATTGAGGTGATAAACAACCATCTCAACCAACACGAAACACTTTACAGTGAATCCAATATTGTAACGATGGAACACGACCTTTTTTGTTGAAATTGATATTTTTGGTTAAGGCATTCAAATGCTTTATAAATATAAATTTATAAAGAATAGAAAAAATTCGATCACGAGGCGGGACTCGAACCCGCATCCTTTCGCGCTGGCGGGTCACGAGTGGCTGAATTGGTCAGGCATCCGCCCCGGAATGGCGCGAAAGGATGCGGGTTCGAGTCCCGCCTCGTGATCGAATTTTTTCTATTCTTTATAAATTTATATTTATAAAGCATTTGAATGCCTTAACCAAAAATATCAATTTCAACAAAAAAGGTCGTGTTCCATCGTTACAATATTGGATTCACTGTAAAGTGTTTCGTGTTGGTTGAGATGGTTGTTTATCACCTCAATAGATGGCGCGCGGTGTGTCCCTTTGACACATAAAACTGAAAGAATAGAATAAATTCGATTGCTCTGGCGGGTCACGAGTGGCTGAATTGGTCAGGCATCCGCCCCGGAATGGCGCGAAAGGATGCGGGTTCGAGTCCCGCCTCGTGATCGAATTTTTTCTATTCTTTATAAATTTATATTTATAAAGCATTTGAATGCCTTAACCAAAAATATCAATTTCAACAAAAAAGGTCGTGTTCCATCGTTACAATATTGTATTCACTGTAAAGTGTTTCGTGTTGGTTGAGATGGTTGTTTATCACCTCAATAGATGGCGCGCGGTGTGTCCCTTTGACACATAAAACTGAAAGAATAGAATAAATTCGATTGCTCTGGCGGGTCACGAGTGGCTGAATTGGTCAGGCATCCGCCCCGGAATGGCGCGAAAGGATGCGGGTTCGAGTCCCGCCTCGTGATCGAATTTTTTCTATTCTTTATAAATTTATATTTATAAAGCATTTGAATGCCTTAACCAAAAATATCAATTTCAACATATTCGGTATTCGGCATATTCGGCATCTCTTTCACTATTCGTATTCGGCCGAATTATTCGGTTTAGGTGCCGAATATATTCGGTATGAGTATTTCTACTTTCTTGGCTATTCGTTGTGTGCGCGATGACAGCGCCCCTAGTGGCCGCAACTATTCAGGACTTGTCATCTGTCAAATCATGTCAACTAGATGATAAAATATTTTTGTGATATTAATTTTCGACTAGTTTTTCAACGAAATTGAAAAAAAATAGTGTAAAAAGTGAGGGTGTATATTATACCTAGCGATTTTCTTCCTCGTGAAAAATATGGATATTATAATACGTACGGGATTTGAATCGATTAAGCATAAAATACATTTCCAACCTCAAACTGAGCAAAAAGGGAAAAAATTAGTATTAGCACAGCATGTGAGAGAAGTGGAAGAGCTTAGAACGAACGGGAAAAGCTTCTTAATAAAAGCTCTGATCATAAGACAAACGTCTGTGACACAAACTCCCTACAAAACATCATTAAATGTGAGTACATACCTACCTACATATCAAGTTATAGAAATAGTATATTTGAGTTAGCTTCATGTCAGCTTACTTATATTAATTATTTTATTGTTTATTTTAATTCCAGATAAATGATGAACGTGTTGTTACAAATGTTAAGTGCGACTGTGTTTACAACCAAAGTGGCAAGTGTAAGCATGTTGCTGCTTTGATACATTACAAACGAATAAAACTTGCACGAACTGTTTTTCCCATTGTTTTTACAATTTACGACACAGCGTGTACTATGACCCATATCGCAAATTTTTTACGTTTTTACTTAAAATTATAAAGGAAGTTATGAAAATAAAGCAATTTGACACATGACAGCCCAGAAATTCACATTTCTGCCACGTCGTGCGCTACGGTCGATTTGCCGTTCCCCACCACCCACTTCGCACATAGCGAATAGAACTAAATAAATAACTTCATATTATGAATGATTTTTGTCATACTATACACAAGTCAAAGAAATCCTATGAAGAATGTGTTGAACCTAAGGTATATAAAATAAAACAATCATTACATTTTCAGATCAACGTTTATTTTGTAAATTTACATCAACATAATTTAATCATGTTTATTATTAGCACTTAGTCAGTATTTAATATTTATTATACTTTAAATCCTGAAGTCTGAAGACAATGCTTTTAGTCCCAATAGAATATGACATTATTTTTTTAAACAATAGTCAACATTCACTGGCACTGTGCCCTACTCCACCACGAGAAATAACACAATCACACAAATTACACTTAACTTTTGTTTTGTCATCTTGTATTTCATCAAAAAAGTCCCAAGCTCGCGATCTTTTACTTTCATATTGCAAACACTAACTTAAAGTAAAAATATAAAGCTTTTAAACAATATAAAAATTTTAATATTTTTTTGTTCTAATTTGTAACGTATTCGTGCGATGTTTCAACACAACTGAGACGGCTCACGGCACAGAGTGCGCGGGCGATATGCGCGGGTGGCGGGCGGTGAGGTAAGGCTCGCTCGCCACCGAGCCAGCACCTACTTGCGACCCGTTAGAACCGGTTTACGCATCAAAACACGTCAAAACATTGAACCGAATAATTCGGCCGAATATTCGGTTCGGTAAGGTTTTAACCGAATAGTATTCGGTATTCGGTTATTCGGTGAAACCACTATTCGGCGCATCTCTAATTAATATATACTAATTAACTGTATTATAAATGGATAATTCTTCATAAGTCATGTTTCGATACAGACTAAGATTGCCAATTAAAATCAATTAAACTAATTTCAATCATCAAAATAGTTATTTCTCTAAGACTTTATCTACTAAATATTATAATAATAACGCTTATAAACAGAAATAAAACTAACATTTCATAGAAATTTCTTTCACTATTATTATCACGCTAATGACAAAAAGTTATAGTAGACGATAAAAAAATATGACGCTTTGTTAACATAATGACGATACAAAACGCGTTATTAATCAGACCCTAATCTTCTATTCAAACATTATAATGGCGTTGTTAATGACCGTTAAATCCAAACTACAAGAAAAGTACAGAAACAATTAACAAGAGATCAACTCGATACATAAAATAATTAACGGATAAAGATAAAAAATGGTTTGTCCGGCACTTAATGTGAGAGACAAACACACTTATCTAACGATATTTGCTGAAAACTTATCTCTTTTGATACGAGGTTATACTCTACGACCAATGATAGATAATCTTTAAGAAATAGTAGATACAGGTGTATTCCTCAAGTTGTTATTGTAATAAATAGAATCATTAAGATAGGGAATACGCTTCTTGAAACGGCTCCTTCAGATAGGCTTGTAATATAAATGATACAATATGAATTTATGCTGTCACAAACCAAGCGTGTAATTCAATTTAATTTATTTGAAGCCTTCAAAGCATCCGCGAAAATTATAATCATCTTTAAATAGACATTCTAAATATGATTTCATTTATACAAATCTATCGTGCTTATAAATATGATTATTTTTCCGACCCAAATATCGACCAATAGAATTGCACCATTCGACGTCACGTGGTACAACCTACATGGTATTATACTGATAATTTTTTGAAAATTTTCTCTGGTCGTTGACGTCAAACTGACAGGTTGAATTCAATTGTGAAATTATTGGCCGACATTTGGGACGGAAAAATAATCCCCCGAATACCACACGAGCTTCAAAATTATCTGGCATTTCCCTCAAGGTTCCCTGCAAACAAATAAAGTCGTCAAGTTTTTCAGGAAAAATCACTCGCGCTTCACGCTCGTGATTTTTTAACCTTGACTAAAAACTTGACTCCTTCATTTGTTTGCAACGAACCTATCGGAAAATACCCGATAATTTTGAAGCTCTTGTGGTATTATAAGTGATAATTCTGCGAATCGCGGTAGTTGATTGTTTGGAAATATGCAGATTTACGTACGACGTTAAATAATTATGTCATACAGAGAGAACACACATCACATCCTAGACGCATATCCTGCAGAATAAATTTAATATTATTATATGAATATTAGGTACATGAACATCAGCATACATTGATTGTTTGAACGGTTACGTGTTTAAAATAAGTAAATGGAAGCCGTCAATGAATCATGTTTTTCTTTTCGTTTCAGGTCGATTTGAACGGATGAAGCGAAACTCCGGGAGCTAGTTTAAAACAAACAGATATTTGTTAGAGTTGTTTGTTCAGGCGCACAAACATTGGTCCAAGTATACAAACAGAGATCGGAAAGTGCTTAAATATTAAGGTGTTAGACAGAGACGTATGATCTGGTTAACAGCTACATTGAGCGTGCTCATTAGTACCTTTTTAAAAATTCCACAAATAAGTGGGAATGTTAAAAACGAGTCTAAATGACACATGCTTCTTCTGGATTCGCAAGAAATTAAATTAACACCCGAATGAGAAATATTTTATGAATTAACGCGCCGACGTAACGATCTGACGTCCTAAAGAGACTTAAAAAATGTAATGCAACATAAAACATAATAAATATGTGTTAAATACTTGGCTATACAAAAATAATGAAACATATAGTTACGTAGTTTTTAGTCGATGACGGACCAATAGAATTTTAATTAATTTACGCGTGTTTCTGAACTAAATATTAAAGACAACGACTCATATTTCGTATTTATTATTTTATTATAAAAACAAAGATAATACCAACAAACTACCGCCCCTAAAGTTGTAACCTTATCTTTTCCGTCATATATAAGCCATTCATGCCACGAACAATGCTGTAAACATAGAAACGGTGGGGAAGGTGCGAAAAATAGATCATGTTGAACTTTAGAAACTTCACGTAACAAGGCTTCCGTGGAAGAACAAACAAAAAGGTCCATTAGCGTTAATTGTGTTAGTCTGGCCATCGGCTTTCATTTACGGTGCACACATGCATGATAACACGTACATTACCTACACTAGTTGCTTGTCCCGGATTCAACCGGGATATCTTCTCTATTATATAAATAAAATAAAACATATATTTCTCTCCACAACATAGTTACATGTACAGTTTTTTAGTTACATTAAAATTCTCATGTCACAATGTTAGTTACCCTTAGTACCATACTGCTCCGAAACGGCTGGACCGATCCTCATGAAATTTTGTGTGCATAATAATACATTGGGTAGATCTCAGAATCGGCCAACTTCTTTTTTGATACCCCTAATTGCAAGGTGAAACAGCGTTTACCCGGACAGCTAGTAAATAAATGAAGGGGCATAGGAATCATTTGTTACCTCTTCGGTAAAGATGTGGAATTACAAGGGTAACATATTTTTTTTTAAATAGTTCGAGTAGTTTTTATTTTAACCGTAACAAAGTCACAAACAATGATAACAAAAAAATCGATGAGTGGTTTGTATTCGTATAGATATTAGATAAAGGTGACTCTACGATACGTTCATACATAGAAGTCTATTCTAGATTAGTCGATAAGATATTATGTATATTATGATGAACTGAAACACATTTATAAAACATTGCGATTGAAAATAAATACGATCTATTAATAGGACTATAGTAGACAGATGAAATACAGTAGTGATAAGATAGATATTAATTGCCATTAAGGTTTAAAATTAAGTATTCCATTCCTTTAAATTTTGGAAAGGTATAATCACAGAATACTTAGTAGTAGCTAGCGCTATAGTCCTTTTCACCTATGATGATTCCTGTGACACTTCATTGTGTTCCGAATTACGTATTTTATGTTTAAAAAGCAAAAATTATTTTAAGCATAATATTTTTATTTTAAGGCGGCATTATTACCAAAAATATAAAAATGAAACATCTTAAGCCACTAAAACAAAAACAGTATTGTTTAGTTTAATATAACGAAAAATAAAATAAAATAACACAAAAAAATAATACCTACGCAATTCGTGTACATGAAATGGGACGTTGAAAAATTATTGAGTTGGAAAATCATATAGTCGACACCCATCTTGTGATCGTTTGTCAATCGCGTCAATCGTCTCTATACGAGTCCGTCAGCCTTGTATACAAGATGCATTTTTATATTGATACTTTACGTGGTATTTTGTTATTATTACTAATTGTTATTGTTCACTTTTTGTCGCTGTTGTTTGCTAAGATTCCTTAGTTAATTG
This sequence comes from Colias behrii, assembly GCA_029959065.1. Taxonomy (NCBI): domain Eukaryota; kingdom Metazoa; phylum Arthropoda; class Insecta; order Lepidoptera; family Pieridae; genus Colias; species Colias behrii. The sequence continues at coordinate 8,099,461 of JARWMC010000013.1, forward strand.
TTGGCGAAATGCCGAAATAACTAATTTTGGTCCTTTATTCAAATCGATATCATTTCCATATAAAATATTATCGATTATCGGAAACAATTGATACGATTTCAGTAAAGGCAATCTCTACACGTGTCAACAATCGATATGTCACAGGAATCATCTTAGGTGAAAAGGACTATAATAGTAATAATATAAAATGTTCATTTTGCTGAAACAATTTTAATCCTGGCGTTCGACGTTTGTATCATTTAAAAAAGTAAATAGCAATCAAAAATGACTTTAAATTAAAAATAATAAGAAACATTTAAGCTATTTTAAAATAAAAATAAAAAAGATACATTATTTTTTAGATAATAACTGAATATTTGAATGAAAAAGATGGAATTTCATTGCCACCTAGGTATGTTATCGCAAAACTTGTTTCGTAATATTTAAGATGTAAAAGTAGGCCATGCAAACAATGTTTAACGCTTTAATTAAGTGATTTATTGTCTTACGAAGAAGGGCAAAACCTTTTAATTAATTATCAAAATAGTTTCTTAGTTATGTGCTGTAATATCCCTTATTACATTAAAAAGAAATTATTAATAATGTATATCCAAGATGGCGGATTTTCTTTGTTATGATTCATTGTTTATTTTAATTTTTATCAGAAGTGAAGTCCATTTTATAAAATTCACTTGAATTTTTCATTGTTCAAATCCTTATTAAATATTTCTCTAGCTCACGAATTTGCACACCTGCATGTCAAGTGTCAACCTGCCTAATCTCTCTACAGAGTTGCAACATTTTTTCGCTATGATAAATTAATAATTCATAGCTACACTGACGCAAATGGTTTAGTTGACATCATCTTTTATCAAATGATGTACGCAGTACTTATGCAATATGCGGAATGCAAGTTTGAAAAATCTATATATATATATAAAAATGAAACCCGTTTTCCTTGGTCACGGCATCACGCGTGAACGGGTGGACCGATTTCGATAATTATTTTTTTATAATATTCCTTGAAGTATGAGGATGGTTTTTATGTAGAGAAAACGTAAATATGTACCACGGGCGAAGCCGGGGCCGACCGCTAGTATACAATAAAATAGGAGATAAAATTTGCATGTGATAATTGTTCGTTTTACGTCTTTTCAAATGATATAATCTCAAAAATGCATCAAGCTGAATTTGAAAATCTTTAACACGATTCTAGATAGAGTAATAGAGAGTAGAGTATAGTCTAATAGAGCATTATAAGAATCGTTTATTATTTTATATTCTATATAATATATAATATTAACTACTATCTCAAAAAAATATGATGACATAATGTTTAAGTCACACACAGTTCAACTGAGTTTAACAGTTCTTCTACAACAAAACCTGAGAAAAACATCATAAACAGATCAAAATCTAATAAAAATCTGACACAATGAGCCTCCAAAGATAACTGTAATATAAGTAATGGGACGCCATTCTTGAGGCGTGATGGACGCTTCCATAATGACATCATCATGATCCACATGTTTTTTCTTCCTCGTGGATATAATAAGAGGCAAATTGGGCTATTAGATTTTTTTAAAGGTTGTGCCATGTGGTATTATCATATGGAATAGTATAACGGTGTAAGGAGGGAAATGTATTTTTAATAGTCATTATGTCCTACACATTTCAATATCCACAATCCACATGATGTTTGATAAAACAGTAATATATGTGATTTGTTATAAAATCAAACGCTCATAATATTTCGTCTTTTGAGCTTTTCATTTAAAACTTACATTACAACATTTAGAAGAACTATTATTGTGTTCTAAATGACTCAAAGCAAAAATTCTAGTTAAATCAATATATTTATAGCACCATTAACTTACATTAACTTAATCGTTATCGCTTACGCAAAACCATAGTTCCGCTACATACAGTCAGGGTCAAAAATGATTCACAAATCAAAAACCCAAGAATTGTAATACAGTTAAGTAGAAGAATAATTTTTCTATGCAACCGTGAGTTTTATCTGGACGAACGTGTGTTATATTGAGAATATGACGTCAATATACTATGAAATATAATGAAATGAAAATGAAAAATGAAAAATATTTATTTGGACCCACATTATAAAAAGTTTACATACATGAGACACGACGATCGCCTAAACTAGGTACTAGACCTGTGCTATAGGCGATCGACGCTTTCCACTCGACTCCTATGACACAGTGCCATTATAACGTGAGTAAAAACGTAGGTAAAGATAGTAACGTGAGTATGTGTGTGTGTGTGTGTGTGTGTGTGTGTGAGTGTGTATTTTAGTGTGAGTGTGTTTGAGTGTGTGTAGGTGTGAGTGTGTACGAGGTTGCGTGCATAATATAGTAATAGATAAGGTTTACATACCTAATACATTTGATTTAAAAAAAAGTTAGATTAATACAAATTACATTTTTACACATTAAATTATTACACATTACATTATAATAATATATTATTACACAATTAACATTATTACACATTATTAGTTCATAATTTTAGCAATTCTTCGGTTTCTACGTATGATAAGGTAAGTAACATGCTTGTGGTTTTATTTTTTAGGTTAAAATATGTCATGTTGCGGATATTTAATATTTTATTTACTTTATTATAGAGCAAAGGACCCATATAGGCGGGACAACGCTTAGCTGACACAGTATGAACAAGAGGTAAGTTAAAGATTCTATCATTACGTCTTTTTTCAGTATGATTTGTATGACGAGCTGCCAAGTTATGAGTGCCTAGAACACAGTCCAATATATAAAGTTTCCTGACAGAGAGGAGGTTACAATCATTGTAAAGTGTTAAGGTAGGGTAGAGCATTGGCTTAGCCATCATTACTTTGAGAACTGCTCGTTGCGCTCTTTCAATCTTGAGCATGTGCGTTTTTGCTGCTCCGCCCCATACTTGGATACAATAACTTAGAATCGATTGACCAATGGCAAAATATACTTTTTTTAAGATATCTATGTCAGCGATGTCGCGAAGCTTCCTGAATATGACCATTAGTTTGCGAGTGCGTGATGCCAGAGTTTGAATGTGATACTTCCAGGTTAGTTGGTTATCTAAGTGAACACCTAAGTATTTGATGGTAAGAGCACTTTCTAATATCTTACACTCGCACGATTTATTTTCTTGTGGATAGTTGAATGTCTTACAAGTATGTGATGTTATAGTGAGTTCTTTCGGCTGTGAACACTTGTACAAAGAGAAGGTTAAGTATTTTGTTTTATTCAGATTGATGGTTAAAATGTTTTGACTTAACCAAGACATAACTATTGCCAGTCCATCCTCTGTAGATTTTTTTGTGCTGTTCCAGTCATTACCACTAAATACGATGGCAGTATCATCAGCAAATGAAACAACATGGCCGTTAGATAGGGTCAGATTGGAAAGTTCGTTTATGTATACGAGGAATAACGTCGGACCGAGCACACTACCCTGTGGTACACCATAAGATACGGTATGCATTGAACTTACTTCACTTCCAATCTTTACCATCTGTTTACGGTCTGTTAGGTAACTTGCGAGTAGTTGCAATGGTACTCCTCGAACACCAGCTCGTTCAAGTTTCATTAAGAGGATAGGTATTGAAACCGTATCAAAGGCTTTTTCATTTCATTTTTTTTCATTCATATGAAAAATGGAAATACTCAAATAGTAATAGTACATTTCGTAAAGTGGCAATAGCTTCTAATCTCATTTTTAGATAGATAGTAGCTCTTCAAATTTTATTATAAGTAGGTACCTACATTTCAGAAAATTCAGAATTTCTATTCAATATGAATTAATACTTAACCCAGTTGAATAAATACTTACAAATAATAAATACTATTCTACTGTCTTTTGTACTTAATCATCTATTTGTAAATTCTGCCGTTTTCAATTAGTTAACAAATAGGTACCTATTATTAAATAAATTATTACAAAATATATCTTTATTGCATGCTCTATTATAAGTGCTTGATATAAAAATCATAGCCTCTTGCTACAAATTTAAAATTTTCTATGTTAGTCTCGACTCATAATGATTCATCTCATGAATATATCTCTACCTTCATCTAAACGCATCCTTTTCCTCTCAGATAGACCCTTAACATTTTTAACAGTTTTAATAAATTAAAAAAATATTTAATTGTATCTTTAACATTCGTTACAATATACGTTACCTATTAATTATAATGAATTAGCATTTAATTTCTTATCAAACTCTTAATAACGACACAATGACAAAGTTTATCTTCCCAATGAAAGTTTTTAATCACCATCAAAGTAAAGATTACAACATTAAAAATACATTTATCACAAACGGGTTCCAGTCGTCGCATGGTTTATCAAAGCCTTCGCCAGCTGACCGACAAATAGACCGATTTGTCAGCTGTCTGGCAACACCGCTTAAAACCCTGTTATATTCCCTTTACCACTGTTTAAAACATTTCCCCTTTAGTGGATTGCTAACATAAACTTAATGGGCTGCGTTGAATGAACGCTATACAAATCAAAGCTAAATAGTTATGTAATAACGGGTTATAGTTACGTTTACATAAAGCGATTGATATGCGTAGATATACCTATAGTGTACTATCGGTAATTACGCATCTGGATATATCCAGCCAAATACCCGGTAACAAATTAACTGAGGTAGAGACAATACAGAAATAAACTTAGACGTTGCTATGCCAGTATTATTAAGTATCCTTTGGCGTTATTAATACTAGGCTAATTTCTATTTCTAAGATTTGTTATTGTACCTAGTTAGCGACAATTTAGTCGCTAACTATGCATATGTGAAGGTTGTTAAAATGTGTTAATAAATACTAAACTTAGATATTATGTTAATGTTACAATATTTTTATCGTATTATTTATCGCAAAGGGAACTACCATTGCTGTATTTTAATTTATCTCAAAAAATAAACCTCTGGAGTCTGGTAATAATAATTACCTAATTATTATAATTGTTGATCATCACAGAATTTGCGTCGAAGATCCTATTCAACGAAAACAGCTTCAAGTAACTCATGCCAAACTCAGGTCCAAAATTAATTAGTTATTAGTTGGCGCGTTAATTAAGTATGATAGACGAGGGAAATTCGTTTGAGAGCCTGTTAACAGATAACGTAAGTTAGGTAACAGTTATATTGACATACTTTTCTATGGAGGTAGAAAATAATTTGAAATCCCGGTTGTCACAGTGACCAAATGGCGGAAACGGAAGGCTTACGTTTCTTCCAGCACGTAGAAGCCCTTAAGAGATTTATAATGTGTTGTGGGACACCAGCCGCAGTCTAAATATGACTTTAGAGACAGTTTGCTTGTGTAGAAGTACCTATTGTACAAAATGAAAAGAAAGAAGACCGGGAAAAGGGCTGTTAGACAGACTGGTTAGACTGAGTCTCTGGGAAGTTTCCTAGTTAGGTACTTTAGTTGAAAAGGCACACGGAAAACAGTTTTTCTAGCTCAAATTGAAAATGACAATTTTCGTCTGGATTGTTTCATAAGTATAGTAAACTTATAAGTCTTCTTAGTCCACCGTTCCCTTACGCTTGTAAATAAATAAAAAAAAATCAAGGCAAATGGTAAACAATGTAAGATTGATGTTATCAACAACTAGCGACCCGCCCCGGCTTCGCACGGGTGCAATGCTGATACTAAATAGGTACAGAAATTTTTTTAACGTTGTAGGTATATAAAAACATAGCGGCCCGGCCGGCCGGTACCGCCGCAAACGGTACGTCCCGCAATTTTTAAATCTGTAATATCTTCGAAAATATTCACTTAAATCATACGGTGTAAAGGGCCATATAGATCTATATTAAATGAACAATGTATTCAAGGTATTTAATTGGTTAAGGATTAATGCTGTATTGGTTAAAATCGCTTCGAAAATTAGCCATTATTTGTCGTAAAAAGTAATTGACAAAAAAAAGTTAATGTGGGTTATCCATAAGAGATAGACATATGCCATCGCGGACTTTTCTGTAGACCTTTTCAATGTGTACAATACTTAGTACATTATTTTGATAAAACTCGTAGGGTTCAGCCTGCGTTTGCAATGTAAGCGGAAAAAATGTAATTATTTCCGACATCACATTAGAAACCTCAAAAATAACAGTACTTCTCCACTATTTAATGGATGTTATTATACATATAAACCTTCCTCTTGAATCACTCTATCTATTAAAAAAAACCGCATCAAAATCCGTTGCGTAGTTTCAAAGATTTAAGCGTACAAAAGGACATAGGGACATAGGGAAATAGGGACAGAGAATGCGACTTTGTTTTATACTATGTAGTGATGATGTATGAACAATTAGGAAAACTTTATTCACAGTTAATATTTACGCTTATCGACGATACTTGGAATTGAGTAATTATAGCAATATTTTGTTATTAACATGAAGTACAGTTGTGCATTCGCATTCCTTCTGATTGGTTGTGTTTGTACTAGCTTTGTCTTATCTTCGTACCTACTTCTTTGCACGGCTCGACCCGCGGCCGTCGAAAATGAGCCGTATGACTTAGACAATACGGGCGAAGTTGGTGGAGTTGATATTGCGGAGAATAATGTAAGCGGATCGGAGGAACGTATTATTGAAAGCGGTGATGTATTAGATATGGGAACGGAGGATGTGAATAGGAAGAGGTCGAGGATACGGGAGGAGAATTCGTCGGAGGAGGATTGGAATATTGTTTCTAGAAAGCGTAAAGTTGTGCGTGCAGGCAGCATAAACGAGTTGGAGGAAAAAATTGAAGTAATTGTCACAAGCAGTTCTGTGTTACCTAAACAGTTCACATTAGCTCGCTTATTCAGCGAAAATAAGATTGGCGGTATATGTCGTATTAAATATTTATTACAATATAAAATGAGCATTACATTCGAGGAGGAGAGATTTGCAAAGCGTTTTGTCGAGTGCAAGGCTTTTGAAGATTTGGGATGGAAATGTCAAAGGTCATCTGAGGTGGGGATGTCATATGGAGTAATTAAAAATATTGAATTGGATGTTTCTGAGGAGGAATTATTGCGTAATATATCAAGCAACATCGAATTAATTTCTGCAAAGAGATTAAATCAGAGAAATTTTAATGACAAGGGTGTGAGTTCTTGGGAGAAGTGTGAAGCTATCCGACTGTGTTTTAAAGGGTCAGCTCTTCCCAGTCATGTATCCATTTATGGCTTACGTATCAATGTGGATCCTTATGTTTTTTCTGTCACACAGTGCTCTCGATGTTGGAAGTTTGGCCATAGGCGTTTGGTGTGCCCTTTTAAGAAAGTTGTTTGCCCTAAGTGTGCTAAAAACCACGAAAACTGTACAGTTACATCATTCTGTTGTGTTAACTGTTCTGGTAACCACAAGGCACTACAAAAAATTTGTCCGGTGTTTAAAAAAGAAAGGAGATTACGCGAGATAATGTCAGAGTTTAACTGTACCTATAAAAAAGCGCTTACTATTTACGTGCCTCCTAGCCCAATACCTGTAGAATTACCCGAACCTACCCCCCCTATTTTACCTGACACTATGGAGAATCAAGATGTTGTGGGTGAAAAAAATGAACATCTAATGTCTCATCTGTTTGTTACCCCCCAGCCAGCTGCATCGAGTAATATTGGTATCCGCCGGAAGCAAAGGAGACAGAAAAATGCCATGTCTGGACGGGATACGCCATTTCCCTCGATGGAGGATATATCTTCAGCACAAATGGATATCCAAGACCACACACCTCAAAGACAACAACAGCCAAAGCCTTCAAGACTAAGTGAGGAAGGTAGAAAGGAACTGGTGGAAGGATTAAGTTTCTTTCGCCTCTTGGCCAAGTTGTGTAATGTCGCATTTAGTAAACAATCACTTGACGAGAAAATTCATCAGATAGTTACAATGTGCACGCAGTGGATTATATCTAAGGTAGTGAGTAGTTTTTCAATTGAAGATTTATTTGAGTCATTAAAAAATAATGGATGATGACGATCGAGTTAGCATTATTAATATTATACAATGGAATTGCCAAAGTTTACGCCCTAAGCTCATTAGTTTGGAATCTTTACTTAATCATGAAAAAATTCATATTGCTGTGTTAAGCGAGACATGGCTTATGCGTGAGTCTGATTTGAGAATAACAGATTATAACATTTTTCGCTCCGATAGAATAGATGGTTATGGTGGAGTAGCTATTCTCACGCATAAGTCTGTTAAGTGTATCTATAGTAGTCATCAAAGTTCGAATGTTGGTATTGAATTGTTGCATATTAAAATTCTTAATTGTCGGCATATTGAGCATATTTTGAGTGTTTATTGCCCATCTACTGTCCCGACTTCTCAAAATGATTGGGATTATGTGTTTTCTGGTTTCGGTGGTAAAACTTTAATTCTGGGTGATTTTAATGCACACCATGTTGGTTGGTCTTATAAATCTGATCAAAGAGGGGCACAGGTTCTGAACGCATCGATAGATAATAATTTTATTTACCTAAACAATGGAAACTTCACAAGATTGCGGCTCGTTGATGGTGTTCTACAACAATCCACTCCTGATATATCTTTTGTCTCTACAGATTTGGCAACTTTGTTTTCTTGGAAAGTCACTAACGAGTTATAAGGAAGTGACCATTTAATTATAAAGCTGTCATCGTCCACATATGATAGACGATCGTTTATTAAACGTAGAAATTTCAATAATTGTGATTGGGATGCCTATACTTTATTTTTAGAACAATCATTTAATAACTTTAATGTTCCCTCAAATTTACAAGACTTTTATGATTTATTTGAACATACTTTGGTATCTGCTGCTGATAGACTAATTCCGTATAAGAAAATACCCCAATTCTTTTGTGATCAATTTAAACCTAAACCCTACTGGAATGCAGAAGTTTCAAAGGCGGTTGCTGAACGTCGTTTAGCTCTGTCAATTTTTAGAAGCTGTCCTTCTCCTGCAAATCTAGACGTACTCAAAGAAAAGATTTCTAATGCTCAAAAAATTATACGGATCGCAAATAATAAATCTTGGCAGCGCTTTTGTACTTCTATTGATCACTCCACCTCATCTTCGGACATGTGGCGTAAAATGAAGTGGCTTAAAGGGCATCATGTTAGATCGACTGGATACATGGTAAGTAAAGATAGGGCGGAGGCTTTACTTGTAAATCTAGCGCCTATGTATGTGTGCCCTGCACAACCTACCTTTTCGTCCAGGAATACTAAACTAGAATCAGCAATAACTATTCAAGAACTAAATAATTCTATTAAAAAATCGGATACTGCCCCGGGGTGTGATGACATTTCATTTTCAATGATGCGACACTTACCGATGGTGGGGAAGCTTTTATTACTTCAATTATACAATGCCTTTTTATTAACTGGTTTTGTGCCCTCCCAATGGCGTACAGCAAAGATAATTCCTATTCCTAAACCTAACTGCGAAGTCAATACTCCGCCTGCATTTCGTCCTATCGCTTTATTATCGTGCATTTGTAAAATTTTCCATTCAATTCTAAATAAAAGGTTAGAATGGCATTTTGAATCGAATGATCTTTTCTCCAATAGTGTTGTTGGTTTCCGTCGTTCTCGCGGTTGTTTTGACAGTCTTACATTTCTTGTGTCTCATATTCAATCCAGTTTTTCAACAGGCGCTGCAACTGTAGCCTGTTTCTTTGATATCAAAAGTGCCTATGATAACTTGGATATAAGTGCTGTGTTAAAAACTTTAGATGAGGTAGAAGCCGGGTCAAAAATTTGTAATTATCTTTGGTCGTATTTAAGTGAAAGGCGTCTCAGGATTGAAGCTGAGGGTGGAGTTGTGACGAGATCTACTGGACGGGGCTTAGCTCAAGGCGACCCAATTTCACCATTGCTTTTTAACGTTGCCACGTATAAAATTTGTAAAAATATTCAGAGTGTTAAAATGTCTCAATATGCCGATGATTTTGTTCTATTTGCGTCAAATAAAAATTTGTTTCGTGCTGTACAGGATGTGCAATCAGCGGGAAACATTTTTATTAATTTTCTAAATAGTTTGGGTCTTTCAATTTCAACTTCAAAAAGTAAAGTGTGTGTGTTCAAAAGGGGAACTAATAGAACGTTAGTAGATTTAAGTTTTGATAACGATTTGTTACCTGTAGTGAATGACGTCAAATATTTGGGCATGTGGTTGGATTGTTCTTTAAGATGGAAAAAACACATAGAGGAGATGGTTGTTAAAGTGTCTAGGCATATTAATATTCTGAAAGTATTGGCGGGCCCCGGTTGGGGGATTCATCAAAAACATATAAGACGGCTTTATATTTCTCTCATTCGTAGCCGAATAGATTTCGCTTGTTTTTTATATGATAATGCAGCTAAAAGTACATTGCTCAAATTGGATAAAGTTCAAAACCAGGCTTTGCGTGTAATAGGTGGCTATATACATAGTACCCCAATTCATGTTATGGAGAATGACCTTTGTCTTCCTCCTCTGTTTATTCGAAGAAGGTATCTGGCGGGGAAGTTTTGGCTAAAGTGTAGGTCGTGTAAAAATAGTTTAGCAACTACGGCGCTAAATGAACTGTTTTCACTGAGTCGATGAAGGTTTTGGAATAATAAAAAGCTTCCCCTTCTTGTTCGATCGCAAGCCGGATTATCTTCGTTGAGTTTACAGAGTTGTGGTCGACTTGAGATGTTCTCGATGGACACTTGGGTTAGTAATATTAATGTTCAGGATTTTATTTCAGATACCATCCCGTCAGTAGATCGTGCCAAACGCACTTACCATCATCGTACTCTTGAGTCTATTTGTTCCCAATTCATCCTTAATAAATATGGAGCACATCATAAAATTTACACTGATGGCTCTAAATGCGCAAGTAGTGGTGGTGCGGCCGTGTTGGATTCATTTCTTGGATGCAGCCTTAAGTTCAAAGTTGATTCAGAGATATCCATTATGCATATGGAATTGATTGCTATCGCGGAAGCTTTGGCTTATATTCAATCTTTAAATTTCGGCCATTTTGTCATTTTAACTGACTCTAAAAGCTCTTTGCAACATTTGGCTCGCTGTGCCTCTCAAGTGAGAGGAGTACCGATTGCCTATAAAATTTTAGAGTTAATTTTGAACTTAAAAGCTAATAATAAGGAAGTAATCTTACAATGGATCCCTTCTCATATTCAGCTCAAAGAGAACGATGAGGTTGATTTATTAGCCAAACAAGCAGCAATAGATGGAGTACCCTTGGAGGTCGCTCCATTGTACTCGGATCATTTTAAATATGTGAGGGATAAATGTCTAACCGATTGGCAGGAATATTTTGATGAACGATCGCGGGAGAAAGGAATTTGGCACAGAACAATCCAACCACATGTACCTCGGTACCCATGGCTTGATGAGATTGTATGCGATAGGAGGACGTTGACAACTATTTTAAGATTACGTTCGGGACATATTCCATCGAATAAGTTTGCACATTTAATGCAGAAAGCCGATTCTCCGTTGTGCAATGATTGTGGTATTGTAGAAGATGTGCAGCATATTCTCTTGGAGTGTGTTCGGAACGCGTAATTTAGACAACAAAATAATATCTTCCGCTGTATTAACAATGTCGGTTGTGTGAACAGCATTCTCACTTGTCCCTCGTCGGCAGAGGTGCGGGTGCTGGTCAGACTGACCGATGTTGGATTACAAAATTGATTGCATTGTTTACTGTAGTTTGTACTTATATTTTTTATATTTAAGTGTTGATTGTTAATGGAATTTACGGGACGACGTGGTCGCTAAGCGACAAAGTCCCTTGAAAAATAAAGAATAAAAAAAAAAAAAAAACATGAAGTAATGATGAACCTGTTAATACTTTGTAAGAAAAGAAACGTAATAAGGAAGCGTATCCAAAGTATAAATTAACAAGTTGTTCAATGAGGAAAAGATACAATCGTTTCGGAATGCTGTTGTTCCCTCATAACGAATAGTGCATCGGCTATTACTTTGAAGACTACTATTTATGATAATCACTACATAGTATAAAACAAAGTCGCTTTCTCTGTCCCTATATCCCTATGTCCCTATGTCCCTATGTCCCTTTGTATGCTTAAATCTTTGAAACTACGCAACGGATTTTGATGCGGTTTTTTTTAATAGATAGAGTGATTCAAGAGGAAGGTTTATATGTATAATAACATCCATTAAATAGTGGAGAAGTACTGTTATTTTTGAGGTTTCTAATGTGATGTCGTAAATAATTACATTTTTTCCGCTTACATTGCAAACGCAGGCTGAACCCTACGAGTTTTATCAAAATAATGTACTTAGTATTGTACACATTGAAAAGTTCTACAGAAAAGTCCGTGATGATATATGTCTATCTCTTATGGATAACCCACAATAACTCTTTTTTGTCATTTACTTTTTACGACAAATAATGGCTAATTTTCGAAGCGATTTTAACCAATACAGCATTAATCCTTAACCAATTAAATACCTTGAATACATTGTTCATTTAATATAGATCTATATGGCCCTTTACACCGTATGATTTAAGTGAATATTTTCGAAGATATTACAGATTTAAAAATTGCGAGACGTACCGTTTGCAGCGGTACCGGCCGGCCGGGCCGCTATGTTTTTATACATATACAACGTTCACAGTTTTTCTGTAGTGTATTTAGTATCAGCATTGCACCCGTGCGAAGCCGGGGCGGGTCGCTAGTCATTAATATAAACGTCATAATATAACAGAAAATTAAAACTGCAAAGTAGTCACCCTATTTTAATAATAAAATCTATCATAAAAGTCTAATTACAGAGACATTTAATATTAAAAACTATTATAAAAGTTCCAAATAAGTTTTAAAATTTATGTCTGTTTCCTATTTGATACTTATTTTGTGCCTTCGCTTGCTCGCTCGTGTGCTCTATCTATATACCTACAGAATTTTGTAGACTTTAGTGACTGTAGGTAATTATTATGCCACAAAAATAAATTGCCAGCTCACAAAATTGAATAGAGCCTTAAATAAAATATTGTGTCATCTCTTACGGCCATCATATTTTGATCAACAAACGGTGTTATGTTTACAGTATGCTGAGGTCTGAGGCTGTGAAACAAACAGATAACACCTATGTGATAATAAAAGATTAACCTATTATGTTAAATATTGGTCCAAAATATTGATATATATGTGTGAAGCTGATTAGGATTTTTTTTTATTGGAGTTTAGGTTACCAATGTCCGTTAAAAAGCGTTTGGGTGCCAATACATTTAAAAACTTTTAATGCCTACTTTTCAAAAGCTCTTCGGTCTCCATTATTTTATTTGAAGCTATTTCCGTAATTTTATACAATAACATGTATAAAGTCCCTTTAAATGTTATTTCCTTTACAAAGTAATGATGGAAAGGACACGATAACAGAACTTATTCTAATTAAGAATTATAAATTGTATTATTTGTTGTTGTTATTAGTGTAAGTTAGATTAGACTGGTCGAGGATCCTTTGCACTTGTAAAATATACAGCGTACTTTATCATCTTACAGCTTTCTGTCTTAACTAATAAAAAATATAATTCATTACTTTAATTGTACTTATCTGTCAGCTAAACTCCAATATTAACGCAAAATGCTTCGAGTTTTTATGTGTTTGCAAGAAATATCGTTATAAATTTATTGGCCATCTGTAAAATTTTACTGTTATCGCATGCTCATTAAGCGACTGTCCTTACACGTCTATAAAATATTTAATCAGATGTTCGTAACCTTGTGTAATTTGTGCTTTTAACGTTGAAGCCAATTTATTAAATTATATTTTATAGTAATCTCTGCAGACACATCTTTGGTGGTACGATAATGAGATAAAAAGGTTGACAGTCCGAGTACAACTCCAAAAGCCCTATGTTACTCATACGAGAGTAGGTATAACATATTTTCCCACTTGGTTAGAAAAGCTTGTACCTACTATGAAAACTAAACAACTCATAGACAAACATAGCCAACTTTTCTTAAATGTAGATTTCGTAACTACATGAACAGCCAGACACGAAAAAGCATAGCTTATAACATACGCAATAGTCGAGTCCCTAATTACTGCATCTACAAACAAATCAGTGTTCCTAAGTAACCTTTGTCACAGGTTGCCAGCAACTGATCGATAATTAACAAAGAAGTCACGTAGCAGACCCTTCAATATCTGCACTCGAAACGTCACGATGTTCCTTGTTTTTTGCGTCAATCAACACATTGTGACTGGCCACTGCGGTATTTTATCGCTCAACTTTACGTGTGACTGGAATAAATTATGAAATCCCATGGACGCTGCAAAATTAAGAAATAAAAACCTTGCATTGTAATGGCAAGGCTATCCAAAAGAATGCTATGAGTATGCAATATGGTCAATTTGCGTGCAGTTTTTGCTGGAAGGCTGCTGCATGCTAAGTTTATATTTTTATTACTCTGGCAATTTAAAATCTCATTAGATAAGTAACCTTATGGTTTATTACTTATCACCTTTCTGTAAACCAAGATGACTTCCAATTATAGTTTTATAACGTCTTTCACACAGATAAAATAATTAAACTTCGGAATATTCGACTTTTCTTTATGAAAAGAAATTGAATAATTCCCTAATAGCTGATATTATTACATGACACTTATACACTGTAAACATTTCAGTCCCGTCGCTTGTTCTAATCTTAATTTCAACAACTTGAATACGGCATTTACTATGTCATAGCGTCATATCCTAATTTTACGTGTCCACTTCACGGGCAGATAACGGTGTGAATGGCGGCCTGTATCTCCACAGATAAGAAATAAGCCAAGTATGTTTTGTTTTTCTTTTCATTATCTTTAATTGTTTACACTTAGTACTCGCAACTGCAGTGACTAACAATGTAAATATGTAATGCGATTTTATATACGAAGTAGGTATACTTATTTTCGGAATACCGAAATAACATCGTGACATGCATTTAGCATAGAGATTATTTTGTACTTTTTTATCATAACGTCATTGTAGACTTCGTAGTTCTATACAAAGCTTGAAATAAATAATTTTAATAATACCTAATACATAGATTTAAGCACCTAGATTTAAAATATTATACAAATTACAATAATAAAATATAAATACTTCATTTTACTTACTGACGGCTCATAATTTCCATTCATAGACAAGATTTAACACAATATATAAAGTACGATAGAACATAATAATTCATGTGTGATGTGTGACGAACAATGTAATTCTTATTTATTGATACTTAGCACGTTAAATCCCAATAAAACTTATCATAAGAAGCATGTCAAGCGTACACCTTAAATAATTCATGATTATGATGATTACAACAAATATTATAAATCAAAGCATGTACATACTCAATTACTTAAAAATTGTTTTATTTTCCTTCATTTATTATTGGAAATGTGAGTTTTTTTTATCATTACATTTTCATTTCTTAAGTTAATCTCGTTTAATTAACCTATAATTTAAAATTTCTTTACATTTTAAAGACTTTATTTATAAGGCTTTTTATTGTAGTCAAAGGTCTTTGTTCTCAATTTGTAAAACATCTAGGGAATTTAATAGATCAAATCTTGATAAAAGGTTTTAATAAATTCTTCAAATAAAAAAAAAACTGAAATTTCAATACACTTTCATTTTTTGTTTCACTTCAATAATCATAAACAATATCCTATCAATCCAATGCAGTACAGGAATCATAATTATAAAGCTATGTCTTCACGCGTGAACATTTAGGTCACGTTGCCAACTGGTTTAAAAGCCTCCATTCGCGGCGTGTGAATGTATCGTGAAAGGAGTGTGTCCTATGCTTACACTTCTAAAGCCCAATGAGCTCTTTGAACTTTTATGTTTCACGATGACGTTTGATTAACACTGTGCGGTATTTTATGTGAATGTTTTTACCAAATTTTTTGGAAAATTTTCGTCACTTTTTGTCAACTTGATTTAAGAGCGGCATCAGCTGTAAATAAGCAGTTTTAGTTGTCTTATTATATTGATTCTACGACTTCGATATCAAAAGTAAGTTTAAGATGATTTAAATTTTCGATATTAGATTTCTACATATTTAAATTACTTACTTACATATACTTTGCAAACCTTCAGCATAATACCTATTATTATTTGACTACATCCTAATTCGAATTTTACACTATTTTAACTTGCATTTCACTCATCATTTCTCTCCGGTAAACATTTTTTCATTTTTTACTGCGCAATACCAATAAAACCCAGAAAGTATATTATTTCATGCAAAGTTCATCCTCAAATCATAAAAATGATATGAAAAGAGCGTCACCACCGTCGGTCACGAATGTAGGCCGGAGTCACTTGACAAGGGTCAACACTCGACATAGACATTATACTGCGCCTGTATGGATTTACTTTTGGCGGGAAAATTTTGTGCTGTCTGATTGTAAAGCATTTTTTTACGAGTGTTCTGTAGATTTAATCAATTATTGATAGATATTTTTAGATACATAGTAATATTATGTACCTACATGTTTAATTCTACCTTTCGTTATTAGTTTAGAGAGAATAGAGATCAGAAATAAGATTCGAAAGAATGATGGAGGTACTTGTACTTGTAATGTAATTTTAATATTTCTGTTTTTTTTTGTACTTAAAAAACTACATATACTTACACGAAACTACGAAATCTCTAATACCTATGCACAGTGCTAGTACTTAAACGGTATCTAGCGAACATATTCATATCCAACTAAATCCTTCTATTAGGGCACATCCACAAGAGATGAGTGTCCAAACTAATAGGATTTCAGTATTTCCACATGGTAGAACGTAAATAGTGAATGAGAGGCTTTTGCTGGTTCTCTGATAGACAGTGGCCCTTACAGACGGGTCAGTTTCACATTCAATTTATGCTAACTTCATATTCTCCGATCGGCTCCAACAACCCGTATAAATGTGGGACGCATCGCACTTTTCACATGACAAGGGTCCTTTACTTCGCGTTTATTTCATACGCCGACGTATTTTAGGGCTGCTAAAATATAGTTTTGAGGTTTAAAAATAACTAGGAAGTTATATTGCAATGATCTTCTATTAACAAAGTGTGTATATTATATTTAACACAAATGAAATGTGTCCAATAATATGGTTTTAAGAAATAATTTATTTCAAACATTCAAATACTAATTTAAATATAAATTAATTACTAATCATCCACAAAATTATTATTTCACTTCCTATAGTAAAAATTCCCTTTCGAAATGTACACCATCCGTAACCCAAGCACGTATCAAGCACAATGTAATTAACAGCATGTTATCTGATAAATCTAGATTAAATTGACACTTACGCAAACTAGGTAATCTATACCACATCTATACTGAGTTACGTTAAGCAGTGTCGAAACCAACACACACAATCTTGAGTTTAGTAATTTCCTGCAACACCCACGCGTGAATTTGTGACACGGAAGCAGATAATTAGTACTTTCTCCAATTAAATATATATCTTAACTAACTGAATTCTTTATGGGTAAGGATTAACCCAGCTTAATCATTGGGATTTTATTCAAATTGAGAACTACGCTTTGCTGGTTTAATTAATGTATCTTGGAGTGATATAGTCTTTTGTTAAGGCTTAAGATATTAGTTTCATGCACTTCACAGGTGTCTTTACTGTTTGCCTAATATATGGAAAAGTTTTTTCTTTGAATATTTTTTTGCTTTGAAAGAATAAAATTGAAGTGAAAACCATGGGTTCCACACTAAGCTATTTTCCGTATTCAGTAACCCATAAATGGACATTTCTAATATAATATATTACTATTTACTATTTGTATAAGTACCAATACCTCGCTCAGCAGTTCCAAGAAACATCACCCACAGTTTAAGATAAATTTTACGTATGAATGAAAGAAAACGTGTAAAACGGCGCGCTGACAGCCCTAATATGAAGTAGGCTTTGGTTACATAATCGTCACTGCCGCAGGGCATTGGGACTCTTAACTCCGACTTGACATGGCCTATTTTTGCGAATCTGACATCCTTTCTCAGCTGTGGAGAGCTCGCGGAGACTGCGTCAGGAAATCCAATTGTGTTTAGTGCTGTGCACACAAAGAAAGAATTAAGCCGAACAGAGACACAAAGCGAGTACATTCATTTTTTAATTATACTTTGAATAATTAATGAGAATGAAGCAAATGTAGACGAGATCATTACATGTTTCAATCCAGGTGCAACCTTGGCTTGAGAAGCTGCAAAAGTTTGTTTTTATGCTAATTGTGCTTTCGCATATGTTGATATTTTTGAAGAAGTATACAAATACTTATTACACAAACAACAATAGGTAATTAACGTCAATAGTGATAACTTTGCATTGAAAAACAGCGTACAGCAAATACAATGTTTTCGAACATTATTTATACTCACGCGTAACTCAGTATTAAATTATCTTCATGACGTTTTTGCGCCTCCAGTCACACGTTAAGATAGACACTTATCAAACAACTCATGTTGATTTTTTATATCGTAATTTCCTTTCTACAGGTTTATTTACTTAAGTGACTCAGTTCCGTGATTTTCGATTGTCAATGTTGTTCCATTGTTAGTGAAATCATTTCCTAGTTCCTCGTCTACTTTATCAAGATTTAAAGGTTCGATTCAATTAAAATGTATTTAGATATTGCATTGATTTCCTTATAAAACGAAAGGTATTCTTTTTTATGCTGCTATGCTTAGTACAAAACTTAAGGCCGATTGTTACAGATAGATTAGTGAATGGCTTACCCATACAATACACAAACAAAAACAATACTCATTTTCATTGAAACAATAATAATATGAACACGTGTCAAAGGACATTTAGTGAGCGAGAACAATAATTAATGCAGGAAACGATTTATGATTCAAACAAATGATAATGCCCTCTTAATTTCACCCACGGTGTAGTATCCCCCTGGGCCAGCTAAATGCCTTTATTCCACGCTGAATGTCACCGCTCCATAATTTATGACTTGAGGGCTTTCGTAGTTATGACTTACTGTCCAATCGAATAATGCCCTGAATAATCTTCAGTTTGGAATTTGCCTATGAAAATCGGGCTAAATGACGCGTGACTGACATTAAACGTTTAATTTTATATGAAACGGTTGTGTGCTTTCCAATCGATTGTTGAAGGTTAAATAGGTAAGTCCATTTAAATGCTAAATGAAAATATTTTAACCCATTGAGCCCCAAGCGGCCCGATCGGTCCCAGACACAATAGATTTTCTATTGTGTCTGTGGTTCCGGGGCCTGAGTTACTACAGTATTTTGTTACTTTAACAATCGTGATTGTGTCTACAACTGCAATAGTACGTAATAAAGTATTTGTAAAAATGTTACGTATAAAAATTAGAACCTCTTTTGTTTTATGACAGACATGTAACCGTATTTCCCCTGGTAATGATGTGTAGTGCATACGTTTTTCATCTACCTACGCAAAGCTTTGTATGGCATTAAAACTGGTAAGTAATAAATTAGTGGCAACATTTTTTGTACAATACTAATCTTCTATTATAATATAAAAATGAATCGCAAAATGTGTTGGTAAGCGCATAACTCGAGAACGGCTGAACCGATTTCGATAATTCTTTTTTTATTATATTCCTTGAAGTACGAGGATGGTTTTTATGTAGAGAAAACGTAAATATGTACCACGGGCGAAGCCGGGGCGGACCGCTAGTTATATATAAAAATGAATCGCAAAATGTGTTGGTAAGCGCATAACTCGAGAACGGCTGAACCGATTTCGATAATTCTTTTTTTATTATATTCCTTGAAGTACGAGGATGGTTTTTATGTAGAGAAAACGTAAATATGTACCACGGGCGAAGCCGGGGCGGACCGCTAGTTTGCAATAATAATGTACAACAAGAAATATTTGATTTGAATTAAGTATAGGTATCTACTACGAGAAAGCTTATGAATAAACATATCATAAAATCGGTTATTTATATTTCATTTCAATTAAAACATGAAACTGTTTGTATAATCAACAACATTATAAATAAGCTCGCTTTTCCGTCAATTGATTTCAAAACTATTCAAACATAGATAAAACGTAATTAATAAAATGGAACGCATATTCATGAAATGCAAATGAATCAAACAACATAACCGTAAATGTTATAATTTCGGACATTAATTCACATTTCAATCTATTAACATTTTACATAGCCTATAAGTGACCAATGATGTTTACTTTTCGTAAACATTTATTTATTTTTTTCTCCATTAGCTTAATTTAAAAAGTATAAAAAATTAGTTCGTTTATTAATACTATCCTATCCAGCCAATAGGTATCTACTATTATCAATTATAATTATACATATATCACCAATCCATTAGTTTATAAGATAATTTATAAAATAAACTAATTACCTACTAAAAATTACTCAAAAATCTAGTTCGAATTTTGTTAGGCATATTACGGGTTGCTTAAAATCAGAGGTAAAGCATTCATTCATTCCTGTGGCGCTGAAACCCCGAAGTGGGTCTTGGCCTCCGAGACGAGAACTCTCCACCTTCCCCGGTCCTGAGCGGTCTCTTGCCAATTGTCATTGGCTTGGAGCTTACTTAGGTCCCTCTCCACTTGATCGCGCCAGCGATACTTGGGTCGACCAACTAGCCGTCGGCCCGACGGACGACCCAAGTATGCTCTCTTCAGACCTCGCTCCTCACCCATTCGCTCTACATGCCCGAACCAACGCAGGCGTCGTGATTTTATTTCCCCAAGTATATTTGGCTCGGCCATGAGTTTTTCTAAATCGGCATTCTTACGGACTTTCCAGCTTCCATCCTCTTATTGGAAAGGACCAAAGATCTTCCTAAGAAGCTTTCGTTCGGTAACTAAAAGGTTACGCTCTTCGTTCTGGGTTAGGGTCCAGGCTTCACAACCATATGTAAGATGTATAAAAGCAGGTAAAGTCTAATTTTTATAGGACGTCAGGTAAGAATGGTAAGATGCATACGATGCCACGAACTAGTCTTGTTGAATTATAAAATACCTACATAACTAATTCAACATAGGGGAATGTTCACAGAACATATAAAAGAGGTGGAATGTTAGACCGTTTTCTATTCATAAATTCTAATCATTATTACCCGGTTACGCTGCAAAGTAAAATTAAATAGGTACCCAGTAATATGTTTACTATCTCTATTGAATTATCCCGTATTTTAGATAGCCCAAGATTATTAATTAGGTATTATATAATTTTACATTAGCCCATTATTTCTTAATGTGTAAGAACGAGTACAGTATTCCAAAATTAATAATGCGCATGCAGATCTTCGCTAATTATCGTATTTCCAGAAACACCCGAATCATTGAATCGTAAGTGCCCTAAACAATGCACTTGCATCTTGCACCTTGTTCGAAAGAAATAGGAGTCAATTCAGAGTCATACACAATCGAAAACAAGTCGGGCGATAGGTGACGGTAGCCTGTCAGTCAAAAAATTCAAAAATCCGTCAGTCGTATTGGTGGTGACCGCACGTATTATCTCTGTTTGGAATTATATAGAGCTGCTGTTACATACCCTTCTTAGTTTTGTTCCATAGTTGAATTTTCCGGTAAAATGATTATTTACACAGATAGCAGATAGCAGTGGGGAAAGTGAAAATTAATAAGAGCATACTGAAAGTTCTGATCATTCTACGATATCAGAAATAGAGATAATCCCTGATTCTGTAAATCCTTTGGACTGAGATTTTAATGATTAGATTTCACAATTTAAATGTAAACCAGTGTTTGAAAATATTGTGTTTGTTTGTTTGTTGTAATGTTTTTGAAGTGAAAACTTCTTTAACGGCGTTGAGCACTTTTTCTGTAATGGGTATAAAATCTTAAACTCGCGTCAGGACACGTGACCTGATCGAAAAAGCGTAAGACGGATACCATTCCAAAATATCAAACATGCTCAACGTTAATAATCAAGTTTTCACTTCTGCCGGCACTCCCGGAGTGCAACCCGTCTTTTTTTTTAAATATAAACTTTGTCTTATTTTAACCTTCCATACATCCATCATTACGCCAGCTTCAGTAAGACACTTTAATAGTTCTAAGTATAGAATTTTCCAAGTAAATCAATACAACAAATGTATATTCGCAATCGTGTGGCTTATCCTCGCTATTAACTTACATTGAATTATCGAAACAAATTTCGTTACTTATCTCTTTTACCATAAAATCACAATAAAACTCATAATTCTAATAAACTATGCATGAAGAAAATACATTTAACCACTCTATATACTTCTCATCTTCGGAGGCTCGGGGAATATGACAGTTGCCGAACAGTGACGAATTTTTCTATGCGCATTATCAGTTTGGGAGTACTGTATTAAAGTCACAAATCCATACTAATATTATAAATGCGAAAGTAACTCTGTCTGTCTGTCTGTTACTCAATCACGCCTTAACTACTGAACCAATTTGCATGAAATTTGGTATAGAGATACCCGAGAAGGGACATAGGATAGGTTTTATCCCGGAAATCCCACGGGAACGTGAACTATGCGGGTTTTTCTTTGACTGCGCGGGCGATGCCGCGGGTGGAAAGCTAGTAACGCATAAATCAAAAAACTTTAGGTATGTAAATTGTTACGCGTATGCCGTTAAAAGCAAGTTACTTCAATCTTATTTTCATTTAAATAACTTGTTATTTGCTATTCAAACAATCAACTATTCAGCAACAAAAGAATAACAAAATATTTTGAGTCTTTCATCTTAATTACACGGCACAATTAATGAAACGTCATTTGCAAAAGCGCGACCACGTTTCATAATAAAAAAAAAATTAATTTCCTTAATTTGGCGCGCGTTTTCCTTTAGACGTTCCAATTCTTTCGCGGTCCAACAGCAAAAAATTCTTGCTTGTTCACATTTTATTCTTTCATTTGTGAGTTTTCTGATCCGGTGGCAGCTGGCTCTATCCATTTTTGTTAGTGAACAATTAAAATGGATTCTCTCTTTCCGTGTTTTCGGTCAAATTTGTTTAATGATCAAAGATTTTTGCCGAAATACTGATAATGGGTTTCATTCTTTGGGAATAATCGAAAATTTCGGCGCCTATTTGCAAAATACTCATTAAGAAAGATTTTAATGATTTTGCGTGTTTAAGAAAAAATCTAATTATGAGACTTCATGAACACAATCGCAAACAACTGTGGGTGTATGAATGTTGCGTAATAAGCGTTCCTATTCGAATAGACTTATTCCCGTGGGACTATAAATAAATTCTGTATGGAAGTTGTGTTGTTTTTCAATTGGAACATTTATCCTTTCCTAAGGTTAGGGAGTGGCGAAAATCCATAAAAACAAAGCAAAAAAACATAACGCCACATATTTTTTCCTTTTATTATAAATCGCGGTCAACAAATAAATGCCTAAAGAGATTATAAAAATGAAAAAACAATAATTAATAGGATGAAAAACATAAATAAATGTAGGATTAACTTTTTTGAATATTGTTTTCTCTAGTAGGTAGTTTTAAACAACAAAGATACAAAACATTTCACAACATTCTGAATTAGCTCACGAAAAGAAAGAGTGTAATTAGTTGACGTAGTTAAGGCGCCACCTTGACAAAACACGGTTCATTTCTGTTTAACCATTATCACAGATAAACATCGGTGTCAATGGACGTAGATAACGCTTAACGTTACTTTATCTTATAACACGTGCTATTTCTATGTAACTATTCGTGTACGAAGAAATTTCAAAATTTCCGATAAAATATTTGCTTATAGTGGGAGCGTGCAAACAATGTTATTGCGGTACAGTTCAAGTACAAATAAAGTCAAATGCGTAAGAATGTTAATGATCTTGTCTTTTTAAAGTCACCTGTAATAATGCCTAATCAAGTATAAGTTCTTTATATTTATTGCATGCTATTTAATAAAATCTAAAATGGTCATGGTAAATCTAAAATCTTAGTTTATTAATTGCTACAGACAACAACTAAAAAAGCTCACTAGATAATAAAATACAAACAGACATTCAAAATTCATATAATAAATAAACGATCAAACACAACTTTGCGAAGAAAAAAGAAAATTTATATTACACCCAAATATTATGATTCGAAGCAACACTTGGAATCTAAAAAGGCAAATTAACATTCCGCCTGGAATTCTGCGAAGCTTTTTGGTTGTCTGTGATCGTATCAGCCCTCGTAAAAGTCTTACAAGTTTAAATCATCCTAACAATCCGTGTGTATGAAAAGGGCTTCTGAGAAAGTAGGAATTATTCCATTTTAACTATTTTATAATAAAGGCTCTTTATTTTCATATTTTTATTACCTTTTAACATTTGTGACGTGTTTTTTATATTGTTACAAATAAACTATAGTCCTGTCCAGTCTGGTCTATATAAATAAAACAGTTTACAAAAATATTACCTACTCATGATACATGAAAAATAACGATTTATTTGAGCATTATTCACTTATAATACCACAAGAGCTTCAAAATTATCGGGTATTTTCCGATAGGTTCGTTGCAAACAAATGAAGGAGTCAAGTTTTTAGTCAAGGTTAAAAAATCACGAGCGCGAAGCGCGAGTGATTTTTCCTGAAAAACTTGACGACTTTATTTGTTTGCAGGGAACCTTGAGGGAAATGCCAGATAATTTTGAAGCTCGTGTGGTATTCGGGGGATTATTTTTCCGTCCCAAATGTCGGCCAATAATTTCACAATTGAATTCAACCTGTCAGTTTGACGTCAACGACCAGAGAAAATTTTCAAAAAATTATCAGTATAATACCATGTAGGTTGTACCACGTGACGTCGAATGGTGCGATTCTATTGGTCGATATTTGGGTCGGAAAAATAATCATGATTATTCAATTTGTGTTCAATTTATAATACAGTCATAACAACAACAATTAACTGAATTTTTTACGAAATAATATCTCCCTAATACAAAAAAATCTAAGCATGCAAAATAATCAAGTCATAAGAAAACAAAAAGCGTAATCTCGTTCGCATTATTACCTCCACATCGCGAGAGCTTAAAAAAGGTTTAAGAAAACAAAATGAGTGAAAGCAATGTTTTACTTCACATGCGTAATTTTCTTTGAATTTTCCACAAACAACTTTTACAACGTAAAGTATAATCATGAAATATTCATAAAACATAAGCCCGTACATAAGCCGTTTATGTTGTCGTGAACATACCAACATTATGGAGTCATTTTATTCAGTTTCTGCTCATTACATACTAGAATTTGTGAGGCAAATTATATTACCTCCGCTAATCACTGTCAAATTGTTATGTACTAACGTAAGGAAGTATAATAGTTTAGGTGCTTGACCAAGATAAGTACATACTAGCAATAATGTATTCAGCTATTATACGGTACATATGTTGATAAAACTCTTAATACTAGATATTTACGTTAGAATCAAGAATTAAATACAAGAATCCTATTACTAGGTAAACGAGGGTCATATACCTAAATAAAATAAGAATGTTTCTATTTGTTTACTTTATTCTTTAATAAGAATGAGAATAATAAGGGTGAAACATATTTCGAGATAATTTAATATGTACCTTATACATAAATATATAAATGCCTCCATTTTTAATTAAATCTAGTTCCTACAAATTTTTAATAAGCGATAGTTTTGATAAAATGAAAGTTAAACCGCTGGCAATTTATTATAAACGTTAAGATCTTGAAGCACGATTGCAGTGTTAACTTTTATCACGAACACGCTATTAATTAATTCCTACGCAATTCAATAAACAAGTCTAAAAGTATAAACATCAATTATTTTCATCACCTTTAAAATAAATGTACTATTTTTCAGTCAGTGATGTAATTTTATTCAAAGCCGATTTCACATTAATGATGAAATTAACGTCTCTCATTCTTATAATTTATGTTATGTAATAACCTAATTAGGTAAATCATTTATTTATTGATATGCTTAAAAGTTATAAACTGTGGTTATAAATATACTTAGTAGGTAGGTACTTCATATTTGTACAATAAACAGTTTCTTTAATTTTATAAAAAATGCTTTATGTATGTAGTTAATTCAAGTTATTAGTAGGTATATTTAAAAAAATATCAAAAGGATCCATCTTATAATCTAAATAATTACAATTTTTTCGAAAAAAAAAACAAATACAACATGCAGACTGCAGATCTGGTAATTGTGATTGAAATTGATGAACGCAGCCAAAGTACATTAAAAAAAAACAAGGCTATAAACAAAGGCATCATACTGTGTGGTCGTTCGTCATGCGGTTCGTGTAAGTAATGTCAGGCAATTTACGTTCCGCTGATTTACAGAGACACTACCGTTTAAGGTCAACAGTCAAACGGCCATGGATATTGTTTATTTTCTTTCATTGTTTATTGATGAGCGTATTTTTTTACATCGATAAACGATTTTGCATAATTGTTCATTTGTTTTTCTATAATTGACAATAGTCCATTGAATAAAAAGTTCTAGAGTGCGTGAGTTAGTAACGTAAGATGTTTCTTCGGAAACATGTCAAGAGTCCCTAGGTTATAAACATACTAAAACCCCGGGACACTAGGAGGAGCCCCGGAGTGGGGGGAGTGGGGGAAAGGGTCCATTTTTTCATTTATCGCTTAAATCTCAAAAACGGTACATGTTAGAGAAAAACTTTCAAGGAAAAGTTGAAAGGCCATAAAATTATCTACAAGTTGTACCTAAATAATTTTTTCCTATATCCTACCGTTTCTGAGTTACACGCAGTAAAAAATGATTTTGGCTCATCAATCGATCAAAAAATATTTCTTTCTTCCAAAAAACTCAAATGTGCAACTTGTGACCGGTACTGATAGATTGCTCTTAATTAGGTCTATAATTGGTAAAATAAACACATTCCTCCATGGAAGCCTTTAGGAGGAATCGATTGTCAAAATATTATATTAGGGTAGTTTGAGTAACTGAACTTGATCTTTTTATTTTTTTCTTTCAAAAAACTCAATAGTGCAACTTGTGACCGGTACAGATAGATTGCTCATAATTAGGTCTATCATTGATAAAAATACCAGATTCCACCGCGGAGGCGTTTACGGGGAATTGAATTTTATTAGGGTAGTTACGATACTTGAACTTTTTATTTTATTTCTTCCAAAAAACTCAAAAATGCAACTTGTGACCGGTACAGATAGATTGCTCTTAATTAGGTCTATAATTGGTAAAATAAACACATTCCTCCATGGAAGCCTTTAGGAGGAATCGATTGTCAAAATATTATATTAGGGTAGTTTGAGTTACTGAACTTGATCTTTTTATTTTTTTCTTCCAAAAAACTCAAAAGTGCAACTTGTGACCGGTACAGATAGATTGCTCATAATTAGGTCTATCATTGATAAAAATACCAAATTCCACCATGGAGGCGTTTAGGAGGAATTGAATTTTATTAGGGTAGTTACGATAATTGAATTTTTCACCTTTCATGGGATGTAGCTCGAAAACGGCTGCGAATAGAAAAAAATGATTTAGGTACAACTTGTAGATAATTTTATGGCCTTTTAACTTTTCCTTGAAAGTTTTTCTCTAACATGTACCGTTTTTGAGATTTAAGCGAAATATGGAAAAATGTACCCATTCCCCCCCTCCCCCCACTCCGGGGCTCCTCCTAGTGTCCCGGGGTTTTAGTATGTTTATTACCTAGGGACTCTTGACATGTTTCCGAAGAAACATCTTACGTTACTAACTCACGCACTCTAGACCCCCCTTGGAGGGACTCATTCAATGGACTACAAACCAAACGACGAAGTTAAAACAACATTTTATTGCATAATATATAAAATGACGATTTAATACTCGAATTTAATAACATTTTCGAATTTTCGATAATTAAACAATGAATTATAAAACTTCCTTAAGGACGCTATTACGTATTTTTACAAAAACATGCTGTTTTTCGGTACCATTTTAACTTAAAGCAATTACACGTGAGAACATAGTAATATCTTAATTTAAAGATAATATATTCAGCTCTACGTTCATCTTATAAAAATGGTACGACGTCGTACAAAATTGTCGCTGAAATACGATTTTCCCAGCACAATAATCGCATAAAATGCAAAAAAATGGGGTCTAAAACGGTACCATTTTAAGAAAATTAAAAGCCTAATCTATCTTCTTACCTATAAATTATTGAGGGATATATAGTCCTTTATATATGGTGTAATTTTTATGAATCTAAATCAAAATTTTATTTCAATTATAAGCTAAATTAAAAATACTTGTCGATTTCTTCATACATTTTGCTCTCGCGGGTCGTCAGACCGCGCTCAGAAGCGCTCTTGGAAGGACGGGTGTATCGCTCCTCGTCCCAAAAATAAAAACGAATAAGAAAAAGATTATTGTGCGTACAGTGCTTTAAGTTTACTTTAAAAGAGTAAGAAAAATATACCTAATTATCGACGGTTACATTGGGGATTTGTTAATAGCTGTCTCAAAAACCTTGAAAATGACACCCATGCCGAAAAGATGTAAAATTTTCGTCGACATTATCTTGGATTTTAGCTTTGACCTCATATTGTTGGTAAATAGCTACCCCAAAAACCATGAAAATGACACCTGTGACGAAAAGATGTAAAATTTTCGTCGGCGCCATCTTCGATTTTAGTTTTGACCTCATATTGGTTAATAGCTACCCCAAAAACCATGAAAATGACACCCGTGCACTATATGTTTTTAGGCCCGAAAAAGTGACATTCTTGTTTTATTGGAAATATCTAAGGGTTCATACGCACTATGCGGGTAGCCGCATTGCGGGTAGCCGTCCGGCTGACCGCAGGATGCGGTTGCGAATGCGGCCAGCCGGACGGCTACCCGCAATGCGGCTACCCGCATAGTGCGGTTGAAGAACCGTTGCGATTTGCGGTCATGTCAATCCATTTCAAAGATGAATATGGAAGAAGTTGCAGCTATTTACTACATTTACACACGTTACGTAAAGAAGAAAAGCAAAGAAAGAAGTACTGGGTGCATCCTTATTTGCAAACACGAGATGAGAGCAAGCATTTTGCAACCACGTGCACACACTCACTCAATTGCGGGCAGCCGCAGACTGAACCGCACAGTGCGTATAGCAACCGTCCGGCTGGCCGTCACTCGTGACGTAGCTCTCCGAGCAACCGGAGCGGTCTGCGGGTAGACGCATCGCAGTGCGCATAGAAATGAATATTACGTACATAATTGTGCTTGCGGTCAGCCGGACGGCTACCCGCAATGCGGCTACCCGCATAGTGCGTATACGCTCTAAGGAGCTTCTCTTTTTAAATGCACGAGTAGAACACCCAGAGTTTTATTTCAAAAACACGATTTTTTAAAAAATATTTAAAATATTGGAATTTTCGCGGCCGACTGAGCTAAATAAATTCGTATAAAAAAAATAGATACACTAGATAATTTATTATGTTGCTAATATATGTAGTGATAACAGGCGCAAATTATCCCTTTTTGAAATTTTCTATATTGTCGATAGAGGCGAAAGTATTGTAATTTTTATTGATTTTCGTTTTTGATTTTCGTTTTTATTAAAGTGCAACTTTTATTACATCGTCTCAAACTTTTTGGTCTGTGTAGCGCATGTCGCGTGGCGTAGGTAGGTATACCTACTCGGCAGCCGACCGACACGCGACATGCGCTACACAAAGCAGTGTTCGGAACCGTTCGAACAGTTTCACTTTTACCGTGGTTTCATAAAACCACACAACATTTTTTTAACTAACGACTTAAAACATAAACAAAAACTTGGTAATAGATAGATGATATATATAATTGTTAAAAAAGTTAATTTTTAGAAAAAAAAAAAAAAACCGACTTCAAGACTATACCTATATGTACAAATTTAAACTGAAAAGTAGAAAATAATATTAAATAATAATAATGATATTAATTTTTTATTTTAATTACTTTAAACATTCAACGAAAAGGTTTCCTAAGTTATTTTTGAAGTCGGTGCCGCCCAAGAACAGTTTTATTGTTGCAAAGGCAGCAACAAATGGAATGTACGGCGGCGCGACGCGGCTGCGCGTGAGGGCCACAGAGCAAGTATGGTGAGGGCAGACTGTAATAAGTATATAGTCTATGGGGCAGACGTCGTTGACGGTTGTGTCTCTATGCATAAAAATTTTGATGCGCTTCTTTGCAATTTATAAGTAAGCTTACGTGCGATTTTCTGTTCTCTAGTAAAAGTTAAGGTAATTAATATAATAAATAGTGTAATTAATTATTAGGTTATTTTTTTATTAAGGATATTTATGCTATTGCATAGCTTCTATCGCGGGCCTTGAGCGCGGGGACCGAATCCAGAAATTCCGTAACGAAAAAACCTCACGCTCCCTCCTCCGACGGGCGTGGAGGTGTGGCATGAAGGCATAGCATGCAATAGCTTTACCGCGGCAGTCCCCGAGTGCCACACGTCTTTTTTTTGTTTTGGTTGGCACCGACTTCAAAAATAACTTAGGAAACCTTTTCGTTGAATGTTTAAAGTAATTAAAATAAAAAATTAATATCATTATTATTATTTAATATTATTTTCTACTTTTCAGTTTAAATTTGTACATATAGGTATAGTCTTGAAGTCGGTTTTTGTTTTTTTTCTAAAAATTAACTTTATTTTTAATTTTTAAGTGGAAAGTTAGTGTATTTTGTTTGTATATAATATGGATAGGCCTACTAAACGCGCTTCTCAAATGAGAAAGCGTCGTTTGGAAGAAAGTAGGGACGAGAGGGAAGATCGTCTAAAGAAGAGTAGGGAAAGATTTGCAATAAAAATTGCAAATGAGAGTGATGAGCAGCGGGCGTATAGACTTTCGCATACTCAAACTTATCAAGGCTTAATGAAAGTCCAAAAAGTCATGCTCAACGACTCAGTTTGATTCACGAGCGTTTATCAAACGAAAGCGAAGAGCAACGTTCTCATCGCCTTGGTTTGATTCACGAGCGTTTGTCAAATGAATCTATCGAATCCAGATCGGCTCGATTAGATGCTATGCGACAAGCTAGTCGCAACCGCAGGAATGTTTTCGAACAATCTATATGATCAAACATACAAAAAGAAAACATACTGTCGAATCAAAAACCCTCCTTTTTTGATGTTGGTTAAAAATCGACTAGCATGAAGCTCCTAGTCGAGACGAATCAAATGAGCACAAACACGGCGGAATTGCTTTATTTTATTACAGAGTTCCCATGGCTATTTACCGTCTCCATCATCAGACCCTGAATACCACATAGGATCGGAGTACTTATTAATTAGACTCAAACACATTCAAATTCGATGGTATTACATAATTTTGTTACAGAGATCCCATACTCCTAAACCATTCATCATCAGCTTCATCATCAGCTCAGCAACATCAGATGGAGACCATTAGATGCAAAAATCTACATAGATTAAGATAATTTCTGATAAACAGTGTATATGCCTACAAAATTTGAGGGTTTGCCTCGATTTCCCCAGGATCCCATCATCAGATCCTGACCTGGTGACAATGGGACCACCTCTGACGTATGACCTACCAAATAAAAAAAGAATTATTCAAATCGGTTTATAATTGCCGGAGTAATCGCGTAACAAATATACAAAAAAAAAAAATACTGTCGAATTGAGAACCTCCTCCTTTTTTTGAAGTCGGTTAAAAACAACTTTGACTTTTTCTTTACTAGGAACAACCGGCAACCCTGACATTGAATTCTTTGAAAATCTATATCTCGTAATAACTTCGTGGTTAGAATGTGGTATTTCTGTCACATGTAGACCTCAGTTCAAGGCTTCTTTTGGTACTAAACAGAGCTTCTACTAACGCCTCCATATAATATAAAAAAATAAAAATGAAAATCAATAAAAATTACAATACTTTCGCCTCTATCGACAATATAGAAAATTTCAAAAAGGGATAATTTGCGCCTGTTATCACTACATATATTAGCAACATAATAAATTATCTAGTGTATCTATTTTTTTTATACGAATTTATTTAGCTCAGTCGGCCGCGAAAATTCCAATATTTTAAATATTTTTTAAAAAATCGTGTTTTTGAAATAAAACTCTGGGTGTTCTACTCGTGCATTTAAAAAGAGAAGCTCCTTAGATATTTCCAATAAAACAAGAATGTCACTTTTTCGGGCCTAAAAACATATAGTGCCGTGTCGAAAAGATGTAAAATTTTCGTCGGCGCCATCTTGGATTTTAGTTTTGACCTCATATTGGTTAATAGATACCCCAATAACCATGAAAATGACACCCATGACGAAAATATGTAAAATTTTCGTCGGCGCCACCTTGGATTTTAGTTTTGACCTCATATTGGTTAATAGCTACCACAAAAACCATGAAAATGACACCCGTGACGAAATGATGTCAAATTTTCGTCGGCGCCATTTTGGATTTTAGATTTGACCTCATATTGATTAATAGCTACCCCAAAAACCATGAAAATGACACCCGTGACGAAAAGATGTAAAATTTTCGTCGGCGCTATCTTGGATTTTAGTTTTGACCTCATATTGGTTAATAGCTACCCCAAAAACCACCCACATTTGCAAATGTGTTTGCTACTTAGGAAAAGTTCAGATTTAAAGATATAGGTAATGTGACGAATTTAATTTATTTCATTCCGACTGTTTCTCGGAATAACATACATTTACTAAGAATTGCATACAATGCCGGGTTTAATATATTGCCGGTAACATAATATTATGTATGATAATAATTCTTAAAAAAGTATTTTATACATTTCTTAAAAAGCTTCGATATTGTATACCGGGTGTCACGGATGTCCTATCGTATGCTTAATGGAGCATATAGTGTTTAACCTTCTGATGCTGTAAAAAATATTTACAAAATCCGGTCGTGCAGGAAAAATTATCTCAAAACTTTTCAATAAACTTCGTGTTCGTAACCCTAACTACGCGGATCATACTCGCGAGTGTTATACATAGCGGTCATTGACCTCGAACGCTATGCTTAACCTCGAACCTCGAAAATAAATACCTACTGTTTGGATAATCTTTTTAGAGTATACGAGACAAATACACAAGTACACTATCGTTTATTTATACCAAAAAAAAAAAACTGAAACTGAAACTGAAACTGACCGCGGTCGCGCCCTTTTAATACTTTTTACTTAACATATTTTAATCCTTACTTAAGTTTTTTTAATTATTATTTTTGTCTGCATTATGCAATGTGTTTTTTGTTTTGATTTACTAGGTACATATTTACTTATACTTTTAATTTTACGAGGAAGTCTTCAGATTTTTCATGAATCGAAAAACTTCATTAAGCTAATACACATAACTACACGTTCAGTAAACAACAAAAAAATATTTAAGTATCAAAGTTTTCATAACGATAAAAATAAAGTACGACTCCCTCAAACTCATAAGTCATAACAGCTACCTACATAATTAAGATTACTGACAAAATAATTATTGTAATAATAGTACCTACTGAGTTGTGAAGGCTAAATAATAAATTTATTTATTTAATAAAATAAGTCTAAAATATTAATAATTATTGATAATTATACGACCTTACCCTATTTGCCATTTGGATTAATAATTATTAGTGAAAATGAATAATAATACTTTGATTTAAGAAATAGAAAGTATGTTTTACTTATGATTTTTAGTAATTAGATGTGCCGTAAACAATAATTACATGCACACGGTGTCATATTTACTAGAAGAAATCAACGGTTTCAAAATGCAAACACTCACCCGATTATCATGCACAGGAATCACATGATCGTAATACATATTGCACAATGATGACGAATGATGAGTGACGAAGGTAAACAAATATTACATAATGTATTAAATACCCACTACTCCAAATATCAATCACTTCTTAAAATAACTAAGTAACATAAGAAAATCTCGTAACTACTTAAATACATTATCTTACGGATTTATACAATCACTGCTTTAATAACTTTAACTAATTATTATAAACACAAAATACGAATTACGACGAACGATCCCGAATCTCCCGCGCAGATCTATCACAGCCCTAACACTAACAATTTAACAAAATTTGTGCAAAAACGCTTACACGTGCCGGTGGCGGTGTCTTTGTGCACCTAGCAAAGGTAACGCCGCCTTTCGTTTGTAAAATGCCGCCTTTTAAAAATATGGTTCCGTTGTTTATTTAATATTTTATTTTACTTATCTTTTTATTATTTACTTTCAATTTTCGTGTGTAACTACAAATGAAAAAATACAATCATATTATAATTTAATATGAAATTATCATGAAATGATATTTTTAAGTTTTATGCTGGGAATAATATTATTATTTAATAGGTATTTAGGTACCTTAAGTTGCTATTTATACTCTAATCTAGATTAGGCACCTTATTTTAATTATTGAGTTTCATCTAGAAAAAGTTGAAAGGAACAGATATTATTATGTAAGTATTCTAAATCATTCTTATTATAGGTATTTTTACAAACATTTCCCTACGAATCCCTAAACTCACATTGTACGTTTATTCATATTATTAATGAAGTTTGTGTAATTTTAAATAAATTTTGTTAGTCGCTTGTTTCATCTTTCGGTGTCAAGTTGCTATCGTTTGCGTTTTCTGTGTTTCATCTGTGAGTATCTGAGTCGGTAATGTCGTATTATACGAACGCGGAGTAGGTATTACAAATTACAATATGATTATGTGTGTGTGTGCAGAGGATAGTAATCAGCTCGCTGCAGCTCGAGATTTATATCGGCAGCGATAGGTACATAGACGGAAGAGAAGCACATCACCAGCGGAATTTACCGTCCTATAATTGTTTTCGAGCGTATTTTTGTTCGGTTCGGAGGTACCTAATTATTGGTAAAACTATGTTATGACAATTCAAAAGTGCTTCTAGAAGAATAAATGTTTTAGTATGTTGTGAAATGTGAAGTGAAGTGTGTGATAGGTACCTACTGCATGTTGTTTGCTGAAATTTCTACAAGTTGGTATGTACCTTATTTCAATATCATTGTACAAAAATAATTGATACGCATGTATCTCAATAAAAAAATTTAGTAAAGATTAAAATATGATTCAGTATTAAAAGGGTGCGGTCAGAAGGCGATGGTACTAAGTAATTTTTCGTTTGTACTTGTCTTGTGTATTTGTCTCGTATACTCTAAAAAATATTATCCAAACAGTAGGTATTTATTTTCGAGGTACGAGGTTAAGCATAGCGTTCGAGGTCAATGACCGCTTATGTATAACGACCGCGAGTATGATCCGCGTAGTTAGGGTTACGAACACGAAGTTTATTGAAAAGTTTTGAGATAATTTTTCCTGCACGACCGGATTTTATAAATATTTTTTACAGCATCAGAAGGTTAAGCACTATATGCTCCATTAAGCATACGATAGGACATCCGTGACACCCGGTATAATAATACAATTCATATTCAAATTGTTGTAAAATAGTCACACTTTTTTAAGTTGGTTGAATACACTAAAATACTTAAAAGGATCGTACCTACTAATAAAAGAAACAAAATGAATTTTTAAAGTTCCCAGTAATCTTCTGGAATCAATTTCAATAAAAATATAAAAAAAAATAATATCAAGTATGAAGATGATCTATAAAATGGATTGTGCTATGTTTACGTGAGCGTGATGTTCCCGCGAACCACGTTGCGACGTTAAATACCTAAATTTGAGTAACGCAGATTTGTGACAGCGTCCTTAAAACTATACGCTCATAGGCTGTCTATCCCACCCAAATCCCTTCTTTTTTTAATATCACTTTTGTTTACATTTAATAACTCCGTCCCGGTACTTATCATTAGAAAAACATTGTCCAAATACGAATAACACCGGTACCTTTACCCATTAAGGGTGCACTCACACACATCAGTCACCGTCACGGCACGTCACCGGACAGGATTAAAAAAAAATATGTATCAATAGTTCTAGTATGACTCTGTTCCCACACGACAGTCGCCGGCACGAAATCTATCAGTGACGTCACCGGTCAGGCACGTCAAATAATCTTTCCATACATGTATCATACTTTTATCCCCACTCACCCGGTGCCGTCACGTCTCAGTTCAGTCAGCGTCGTGCTACCGTCAATAATTGCTACATGTTCTCTAGCGTGACACGCGTCTAATCACTGACTAACCTGATGTATGTGTTCAATGATTCAGTCAAACCGGCGACGTGACTGACGGACAACATGACGGTGACTGGTGTTTGTGGATACGTACACGAACCGTCACCGATCAGTCATCGGTGACTTGACGGTGACTGATGTGTGTGAGTGCACCCTAACTTAAATGTATTAAGCCATTAGAAAAATGAATATTCAACTGACAGCTCTGTCAATAAAATATCAATTAAAATTCTGCTGCGTTATTCTGATGCACTCATATAATAATGATGTAATCTACTTCATTATTGGCAACAAAGTATCGAATATCGAAGACTACATTATTACATAGTATGCTGACAAATCATAAGAATTACTCTATGTAGTATATTCGCATCGCATCCGAAAGCAATTTAAAACAAGCATTACTCCATACGTAATTCGATACAAATCGTTCGGGCGAATATCGTCAATGTGAAATTGAAGTAAGCCTACGCTATTACCGAATAAAATTTCATAGAAAGCTTAGCAAACAGAGCCTGATGGAGCGAGCCATTAGAGCCCATGCATAAATTGTTAGCTTAGTGACGGTAGCGCCGCGCCGTCACCTTGTATTGTGCCTGTCGGCTTCTACACTGATTCTCATTTTGCTGAAGACAATTTTTAATGGAGAGGAACATCGGTTACGAAATAGACGTATTGATTTTTACCTTTCCACGGTTTGGGCATAGGTTTTGGACTATTCGTGATATACATGAGCAGTCCCTGCACATAATATATTATGTTTTAATGCATAATGTAGGACATGTTTTAAATTAATAGATGGAGAAATTAATTCAGTTAATGAATTAATCATAATGAATGTACCTATATCATATTTTAACATTATTACTTCTGTGTAATAGCATCAAAGCATTCGTTAATATTTAAATAATTAATTCAAATACATTAATACAAAATCAGAGCTAATTTGAATACACTCCAATTGCATTCATAAAAAAATGTATCGAAATCATTCGTAATTTAGTCTGTCGTTTGTTTATTTTAAACAATCATCAATCTGCGACTTATGCCATAATAAATCACTGTATCGACGTAAATAATCAAGTAACAATAAATCAAACGCATTATGAACAATGGTGAGCATGCTCCTATCAAAGTCCAATCCATTAAATCGTTTGACCATTTCATAGAGGCACATCACGTTTTGTCCAATGTGTGTATAGAACTTTTATGGCAGATTCATAATATTTGACACTGCATATTTGCATCCCAATAAAAGGATAGATATTTTCTGTGTGTACAATAAACGTACGTACGTCTACAATACATGATGTTTCAAAATATAATATTGTACAGTAGTTGGTACTTTATCAAAAATAAAAATCCATCACCAACAATTTACACCCTTTTTATGAATGGTTAACAGATAATGAGCTTTCAAATTCATTCATTAAACACCATTCCATTGAATTGAATTGAAATATTCAAATCAATTCGATACAATTACAATAATAACAATTTCGAACTCATTGACGATTGTCGAACATGATTGTGAACATAACCTATACGTTCGTATCGATCCATTATGCATAAGAATAGCGTTTGTGCCAGTTATAGGTATGTGACAAATTGTTCCGTGAGAGCATTGTTTGGTTACAGAATAGTCAAGTAGCTTGTATCCCCACTTTGTGTTACAATCACTGTGGTTTGGTCCTCGGCTCCTCGGTTTCACGTAGGAGGTCCGACGACGCTCCAAGCGATCATAGATTATAAAAGATAGCATAACGTATACGTAGTATATTATTATTAGTCTGTGGCATAACTGTCAAAGACTGTTTTTTTTTTCAATGTTGCCAGTATATTAATTATGGTGAACGTGATTTATAATGCAACGAAAAAAGTTACCAATTCTTATTTTATGTAATAAAAATTATTTTTATTGCGTAATTGAAACCGACAGACAAACATGATTTAGAAATTTTAATAATTCTCTTACTATTACATGATATCATATTCCACGATACACTTTGAATAAAAGATGATCGATATAAAACTTTGATATTGTACTAATAAAACATCTTACACTGAATATAAATGTCTTGATTACAAATCTAGAGCTTGCATGTACGTATCTCATTCTTTATTGCCTTTACATCGGCTCATATGTCTTGCTCGACTTTCATTAGCATTATCACTTATGTAAAAATGCTATAGAATTACATCGGGTGATATCTCACAGCAATATAGGTCATATATGTTATGACATAAGGTAAGTTACCGTTTGTATTCTTAATATAGTGTCGTTAAGATGTGAAGTTCCTCCCACGCATTGTCCAAGTTGGAGGACTTAATTAGTCGCATCTCAACACTGCGGGATATTTATTATAATCCACAATTGTACTGATTGTGAACCCACCTCTCACAAAAAGATTAATGTACTATTCGTAGTTAAATGAATATAACGATTAAAACAAATGACTAAATTGTAAGGGACTAAAAGAAACAAAAAGTACCTACCTAACTAGGTAAGTATTTTATTTATGATTAACAGAGAGTAATTTTCTTATTTTATAATAAATATTTCAATTACCCACAGCCACAACGGACATTCGCCATAAATTAAAATAAATTAATCACAATTTGTATACCACAGAGTTCTAATGAATCAAAATTTTCTATGAATTTGCGCGGCTGTTTAACCCATTTCAGAGAGATTACCGTGATTCTCTTTCTTAACTGGTGGAACGTTGAAATGGAGAATTAAATTTCATACAACTTTTAGCTATATTGTAATATATTTCATTTCGTTATAGCTTTATTCATTTATCCTTTAATTAGTGGCTTAGTGGCCAACATGCTGTCTATTATTAAATTTAACTTTTAGACCAAATCACTGAAGACTATCCAAAATACTTTTTAAAGTAATTATTAATTATTATACCTACATCATTTTTTCAGTGTTGCCAACATAGTGGATTTTCCACTAAATCTGGTGGTTTTGGCTTGCTTTTTAGCGGACAAATATTGACTTTAGTGGCTAGTGGATTTGTCTAGTGGAATTTAAGAATTTAGTATTTTTTTTCTTAAATATTGGAACGACGACTATGAACTCTACTCGTATCGTTTTTGGAGTTTAATTCCATCGTGCAGCAACACTCTTTCATCTAGTGGGTAAAACAGTCAAAAGGAAATAAATCCAAGCCACGAACTCTTTAATAAAAAATGGCAGTAAATTATCGGGGACGGAAACGACTCATCTGAAGATGACTTATTAATATAATTTCATTATTTTTGTTACATAATGTGTAATTTTAATGTTATTTCTCCAATAAACGTATCTTTTAAATATTGTTTTCTTTCGCGATGAACAAAAATTTGCTAAAAATAAAGTTGGTGGAAAAATTAGCGATTTTTTAAACTGGCGCGAGTTTTGTTAGTGGATTTCTGGTGGTTTCAGAGGTCGCTTCTGGTGGGTAGCTTGATACTTCGGTGGCAACACTGCATTTTTTATTTATTCCTGTTCTTTATCTATTTAGTTACTCTACAGTATACACCATTACGCTTTTATATTTTGTCGTATTTGCCAGGAATAAACCTCTAACTAAGAAAAATATTGGGTTATTGTAATTTTAATGACCTATAAGTTGTAACCTATTAAAGGTTATAGCTTATAAACTACGCAACTATGCTACGTATTACAGTTTAAGTGTTCGTTTATGCATCGTGATATTATGAAAGCCGACAATATTCCAGATAATTGTATCCATCCAGTTGATGTATAGACCCCGCATTAAGTTGTTATAAGTCATTCCATAGATAACTTGCATTAAAAGCGCGTTAAAATTGTTAATTCCGTAGATTATAGACTAACCGGCTTTTTAATCTACGCGCCTGTCACGCTTAAATGTCGCGGGAAAATAAAACTATTTTATCGATAAGTTTAAGAGATTTACGTTAAGATTTTATCGTGATTTTAATTGATAATGCAACGAGAGTGCATGAAATTTATGTTAATTGTATAACATTAGTTATTTTATTTTAATTATAATATATATGTCGTTAATATATATTATATTCTCATACAGGGTTTTATCATATTGCATTTAATTAAGGCAACATAAGGAATAATTTCAGCTATCATCAACACTTTAAGAATCATGATCTTTATTTTTGCTAGACTTCTAAATTACCTTTTTGCCTTTATAAAACAAAAACATTGCCTCTCTACCGATTGCAATATAAATATTTATTTATCCTTAAAATTTAAAATTTGCTCTTATAAGAACAATCTTGAAAAAGATCTAAATTTATTAAAATCTATCTTTAAAAATTGGATAAACGTACCAAACAAATACTTCGAATTAATAACATAAACCAAGATAAAATAGATGATATTCTAAAGTCTTGTAAAATTAACTTCACAATCTGTTAATCCCATTCGTTTTCTATAAAAACCAAGATTTACAATAAATTACAAACCTAAAATATCTGATATCGTGAGCTGTTACTGATATGTTACCTGTACTTGTTTATCTTATCAAAGAAGCTTTCAGTAATTTGTATGCAAATAATCTCCCACGTACACAAACTCTTAAGATTCTGGAATGATATAGAACTTCGTATCTTTAATCTTTATGTACCAATATATACGTTAGATAAAAATAACAGCTCAAAGTAAGTAGAAAATAATTATTTATTTGCGTAAGAAGATTTGCTGTTTGTTTTGATGCGTAAAATATCGTAGTAAGAAAGTAAGGGCTGATTTTTCAATCCTTGGTAAATACTTATTCGTCGAATAACGTACAAAACTACCATTTCAAAAATGTATTCTTTGGCCGTATTTGACAGTTTACGGGTGACATTTTAATATAATCGTGTAATACTTTATTGGGCGGATAAGTTTTAACCATGGATTGAAAAATCGACCCTTAGGGCTGATTTTTCAATCCTTGGTTAAAACTTATTCGTCGAATAACGTATTAAACTACCATTTCAAAATGTATTCTAACTGCCCGTATTTGACTCTTTACAGGTGACATTTAAATATTATCGTGTAATACTTTATTGGACGGGTAAGTTTTAACTAGCGATTGAAAAATCGGCCCTTAGTCGAATAAGAAAGTACCTAATCTTTGCAAAGTTTGAAAATCATTTTATAGTATATATATTTATAGTTTACCTTGACCACAGATAAATATTCTTCTATAGATATTAGTTTTGCCATAGATAATAATATGCTACATAATTATATGATATACAGGCATTATGTAGCTCTGTTAATTTTTTCGTGCATGCAAGTCGTAAAAGCTTTCATATTTTGGCCTGAAATTAAAGCTTATAATTAGTAATTGTTAATTATTTTACCTATAGGAACCTACCGAAGTCAATTTATGCATTCAGTATTTAAGGTGAACTGAATCGATATTTAGGTACAAGCTTGCAAATTATGTCAATCTATTGTGAATAGTGTCATTACGTTCAACAGGTTTAAACATATTAATAGCATAATTTTAATTCATCCCACAAGACGGAAAGAAATTAAACTAGTTTTCTAGAAATAATGATGTTGTGAACTGCCTTAAGCGAAGTTTCTAGTCTTAAAAGCAGCCCTAAGGCTTTACTTCTCAAGCATGTATAATCTTATAAAAGTTAACAACATATTATACTTTTGTAGAACCTTATTTAACTACGTGTTAAGATCAAAGCGTAATTTTATCTTTGTACCTTCTCATACAAGGAACTCAATTAAATTAATATATTAAATTAATTGAGTTTACAGTGTTATTGGATTATTATTTTAGAAACAACAAACTATTTTAAAATAAGGTATAGGTATAATAAAGACACGGAATTTACAAAAATGTTAGAAAAAAATGCAACAGAGATATAACTAGAAGCTAGCATTTGCACTCATATATTAAAGGAATTAATAATATTTTAATTCAAATAGGTGAGCCTTCGATAACTCACTGCAACGGGATCGATCGATGCAAATCTCTAAAATCGAATCCGAGAACACACAGTAATTACACCACGCGCTAATCACAAGGTGTACTAAGACGTTTCGGTAAAAATGAATTAGAAATAGATAAAGAGTTTATATTTTTTAAATCTTTATCAAATTCAAAACCATTTAAAAGATTGTTTCATTTGATTCATCGTAAGTAAAGTCAACGAGGAATGGAATGTGAAACACCAAAAAAATCAAAACGCAATTCGAGAAAAGCTCTGCATGTTATCAGACATCTTCGCAATCGTTATTGGATCTTTTGATGTTAAATATTTCATTGGTCGCGATTTTAATCACGCAAATTTCTCCTTTATTTTGGCATTGAGATATTTCGTGTACGCAAACCAAATTCGCGCTTGCTCAAAGGTTCTTGAAAGTGAATTAATATACGAACGTTGAGACAATCGAAAGATAAACCTTGTAACAGGAACCGCTGTACGAATTGATGTATTGTTTTGACAACGGTAATTTGATATAAAATGTACTAAATGCTCAACGAATTAGGGATTATAAATAAAATTGTTTTTTAATCTGATAGCTTTGTTGATTGTTTTATACGTTAAACCCTGTTATATAATATTGTATGTTTATGAAATTTCATTCATTGTTAATGTACCTACATTAATGTTATTTGCAAATATGAGTCATAAAGCGGATGTAATTTTGCATCTGGTAAACCATTAAATTATTCACTAATCATAAATGACCTCTCTCAAAACATTATTGTGTTCTAAATTTCCAAAACTTTATCTAAACTAATTGGCGAAACGATGTGAAAATTGGAGAATTATTCGATCATTTTATTCGCTAGTAGGTATTATATTATCATTTTATATGTATAGCTTAATATACTTGTTGCACGTATGAAAAAGGGTAATTTAAAACTCCGTGTTGAAAACGGGCTAAGCTAAGGTAATTTAAGCGGGCCCACGACGCGTCCACTACTTCCATGTAATGCTGTCGTCACGCGATTGAACAATTTTTTGATCTTGAAACTTAAAACGACAGGTAATTTAATAGTTAATGGGCGAAGTAAATGAACGCTAGCCTTTTTCACTACAAAACACCCGCAGTAGCATACGGTGCTAAGTGTGAATCATTTAATTAACACCGAAAATTGTTTATTTCAAAAAAGGTTGCGTGCTCGGTCATCTCGTGAAATGCAGCAATAAAATTAATATAATTTTAAGGGTTTTTGAATTCCCTTTAAATTAATTAAAATTCAGTGTTTATTTTATATGGATGTTATTTATTTTCGCTTACGGCTTACAGTGTTGCTTTGTCGTGTAGTCACGCAATGTTTTGATTGCCTCGCTAAATACGTTATCCTGTTCAAATAATCTTATACATCTTTAATTGTTCGTGTTATACTTTATTTATATAGATTTTTTTACACTTAAATTCGTTCACATGCTATACGGATAGGGATACTGCACTCTCGAAAGTATAAAATGAATATCTACTAGACAAGTTCTTTCTTTGCAAAATAGCATCGACTAATGTGACAGCACCAAGGTAGAGCAAATAATATAAATTATAATTTATGATGTACATTATTTAGCCTAAAGACTAATAGGCTACTTATTGTGATCGATATAGAACTGAATAATTTTAAATCGATTACAAATCGGCTTAAGATAAGATAACATATAGCTTTTAAAATACAGTAGTATTATTTCACAAGTGCATACCCAATTTATATTATCTAATGTTTTTATTTCAATGGTTATTCCAATAATTGCTATTATAACTCATTCCGTATTTGCCCAGAAAACAACTTCCATGATGATTTCATGTAATCGCTTCCTCATCGTCGCCATAATGGTTAAAGCAGATGTCATCCTCCACACAAAGACGGCTTAATTCTCTCTTATATCGCTACATCTCCGAGTTTGAATTTAATCCAAACCCTTTATAGTCAATTACATAATATTTAACTACGTAACATCTCTTTACGATAATACAAATACCAAGCGAAGCCAACATACAATTGTATTGATTACAGTCGCATTATCTATCACTCCTACGTGTGTAAATTATAATTCAATAGATACTAAATATTCTACAAATCAAACATGACTATCGTTCGTTCACAAAGTAAATTAGTTTTGTGATTGATTAATTTATAAATAATAAAACCATAAATTTTAGAGAGCAATAAATTCGATATTGTATTAAATGGCGCAATTAAAATGATATAACAGCCTGTGGTTTAATCTGTT
This sequence comes from Colias behrii, assembly GCA_029959065.1. NCBI lineage: Eukaryota > Metazoa > Arthropoda > Insecta > Lepidoptera > Pieridae > Colias > Colias behrii. Next base: position 8,143,799 of record JARWMC010000013.1, read on the forward strand.
TGTTTCAATATTTATGGATTCAAGTTTCGATTCATGAACGAAATGTGACATTATGTCACTCTTTAAATGGCAGATTTTTCGTATTTAGAAGAACTAGCAAAAACGGTTACGCGCATCGTACGATTTTTTTTTTTATTTGCTACTAGCTAACCGCCCGCGGCTTCGCCCGCTTTGTCTAAAACCTAATAAATTATATACTAAAACCTTCCTCTTGAATCACTCTATCTATTAAAAAAAACCGCATCAAAATCCGTTGCGTAGTTTTAAAGATTTAAGCATACAAAGGGACATAGGGACAGAGAAAGCGACTTTGTTTTATACTATGTAGTGATTAATTATTTAATTGACAATTTTATAAATAATTGATATTTATTTTTAACTGTAGACTATATTAATATCAAATGTCAATTAAAATTAAAAGTTTGGTATTCAATTAAGCAATGGATCCATCAGACGTTGGTATTTTAAGTAGTACACATATAGTGTTTAATCGATACTTATAATATAAAGCCGAAGCCAGCAAACCTCTACTTAATCAGAAACACTCCATTCCACAAATCATAATACAAGAAATACGCTCACATAAAGTTAAAAAATAAATAAATACTAAGCAATATGAATCGTCCATTAATACAAAATAACGAACAATGTTGTATTTAGCCTAATGGAACATAACTTCAGTTGTTCATTAGTGTGAAATGAAAATCAAATTACGTGACAATGTACATCGTGTAGACGTGCGAATTAGTTAATAACACATGCCTAATTTGTTTGTACCTGGAAATAACGGCAATATCGTGCCATTTTATAAACACGTAGTTTATTTATTAAGAAACCCAATAATTGCACATTATTACAGTTTTAGCGCTTTATTATGTCTAAGAATTTAATTAGACGTAGTGGTCCTTATAATTGACGAAAAGATGAGGTTAATACATCATATTCATATAGAAAGTAGGTATAGGTACAATGATGATTTTCATTAAACAGAATTAGAATATGAATTATACATAAAATTATGGATCGTATGTAACCTTAATATTTTGAAAAATCCCTCAAATCTTTTTTATCTGAAGAAAGAAAGAAATATTTGTAACACCTACAATACGTATGTATTTAGATTTTAGTTATTAACTGGGTCTACTCTAAGCGCTGACCCTTTCTAACACCGCATAATGAAATATATTTTTATATTCCAGATATATGATACCGAAAGTATTATCGTAAACAGCCTTGCGGCGTCCGAGAATAAGAAGTGAAATAATAATTTATTCAGTTCTGACATAGTCTCCAGTAAAGCTATTGCAAATGCGATCTCTTTGTAGACTTCTGTCTTTGTGCATTGCACGAATCCTTTGACGCCATATTCAAGAGTATTTTATATAAATATTACATTACTAGGAAGCATGCTTTAAAATAAAAATCCCCTATAAACTATAGAAACGCTTACACTCGCAGTTAAAAATCATTGACATGTACCTAGTTAAAATAAAAAATATGTAAGTCAATTACAATTTAAGCGATAACAGTTTGGCTTTACTTCTCACAATTTCTATGAGAAATAAACGAGGCAACTGTAAGAATTTTAATTGCATCTATTACTAGTTTTTCCTAGTCTAGATTAGCCATTTCCTGAACGAGAATTTCACACGGGATACAATAATTGCATTTTTCTATTATAAAAAGTAAATAAGAGACAAGATTGACAGAGACAATTCCTTCAAGTTGTTAAACGACAATCAATATAAATTTATAGCACGCTATAAAAACGTAAGGGAGAGTTATTGATGTTAAAAGGACGATACGGAGGTATATCTGTAAAACCCAATTATTTTTATTACTTAGATAATCCATACTAATATTATAAATGCGAAAGTAACTCTGTCTGTCTGTCTGTTACTCAATCACGCCTAAACTACTGAACCAATTTGCATGAAATTTGGTATGGAGATATTTTGATACCCGAGAAAGGACATAGGCTACCTTTTATTGCGAAATATGTACCACGGGCGAAGCCGGGGCGGACCTCTAGTTTCCTATAAATAAAGATTTGTTAACCGAAAAAGTTTGCTCTGTTTACAGATTTTTTTACGGGCGAAATTCGCACTTAATTTTTCGACTCTGGATATTGTATCACAAAAACTGACAGACGCCGTGAGTTAATCAGTCTATTAGCTTGTCGCGTGAACAGCGTGCAAGGGAAATTATTGATTTGTGTCTAATATCCGGTTGATTGGCGATCGCCCGGGGCGGGAGGCGTACACGCGGTCACGGGAAAAGTTATTACATCCATGTATCGGACGAGGCTGGTGTTTTACATTCGTTTGGCTTCGAATATGCTTGAATTGGTTGGATCAATATTTTGTTATAGTGTGTTTGTGTGGTTGTGAATATTGTGGTATTTGTTTGTATAAGCGTTCTTGAAACTCTTTTTTTTATGTCTATCTAGATAACAATCACGTCAGTAATATGTGGCACAGATTGCCTTTCTTACATCCAAAAATATTTAGATATTAGGTACTATATTAGATACCCTATACCCTACCAAAATAATTACAAACATAATTTTCTTAAACTCAAGGTAGTATCAAAAACTTTTATAATCAAAATCTAAATCCAAACTGGTTTACTAAAAAGCTTAATAAAAAACATAGAAGAAGTATTAACTATTAACGCCTATATATTAAGTATATAGTAGTATTAAGTATAACTATGACAAATAAAAAAATAATAAGACAATTTCATAACCAAAACATAGACATAACAAACCTCTAAGAAATTATTAACACCTATGGATATTGAACATTCATATCTTCAAGTTAGCTAGCAAGCTAGCGTCTAGCCAAGCGGGCGTAGACGTGGTCACTTTAAAACCTATTACGCCCCAATTCGGTACATATCACTATCTATAGGAGGGACCTAACTCAATCGGACTCCAATATCCCCGACATAATCAAGTTACATGCATCAAGCAATCATGTTTAGCGGATATTTTCGTCCGTCGTCACGCATCGTTTGATTATATTTTGATGGGGTGTTTCTGAATGTTTGTGATCAATTACTAAGAACTTTTGTACTTTATTTATTATTTATTACCTTATAATTTACGTGTAAAAACAATTAAATTTTAATAACAAAACAACCCCTAAAAGAGTTGTCATATAAAATCTACTTTTAATTTTTCTAAAGTAATAATAAAAGTGCAGGATTTGTTCAAGTATTTTATTGTTGACTGAATAAACACACAAGCTTGTGGACTGATTTCAAAAATTTAATTTCAATTTTACTTTCAATGTTAAATAAATAAAAACTGTATTTATTCATCGTTATTTTCCTGCAAGTTTGTGTAATCTGGACTTAAAGGAAATTCGTATTTATTAAGAAAAACACTTTTTAGTTATTAGTAACGCTATCGCAAGACATTCATTACCAAGGTTAATAATTACTGGTACATTGTAAAAGTTGTAACATTACCCACTTAGCCTTTGTTTTAACTTTCATCGTACCTGTCACTAATTATACCTTTGAATGCCAAGGGCGAAATCACGATAATTCATACTTTTGTAATTCTTTAATAAGATAAACATCCTACCCAAAACATGTAATTAGAAGCAGCAGTTTTCATACTTTTCCGAACGACGCGTTGTTATTATTTTTAATTAAATATACCTATAACTACCTATGTTACTGAAACAAGTAAACAAAAATAAGGAGAAAATAATATTGAACAAATTGAACTGAAAGCTAAGGTAAAATTAATCGAAGTTGAAATTATCACTGTAGCATGAATGATGTCTCAAAACTGTGTCGTATTAAGATAACAAGGTAGGTAGGCAACCCCAACATCGACCTAATTTTATCATAAATAGAAAATATTTTATATAAAAAATGAAGTCGCAATAGAGTCGAGAAAATTAAGGGCTGTCTCTCGGTCTCAAGCACTCTTCAGTTTTACTCGTTTTAATAAATGTAAATCTCATTCTTAAAAAATGTAGCGAGGAATCATAAGGATTTTTTAATTAGCACTGAAATTCTAACTCAGTTGGATTTGGTCTGAATACTTTGAAACTTAAATAAACTCGTTATAATTTTAGTTTATCAAACAGAAAGAAAACATCAAACTTAAAAGTATCTGGCTTTATTCAAATTTTATTCTAAAAACGTAGGTAGGTACTTTAATTTATTTGCAATATTCCTTCAATATAGGTAGGACTTCGACTAGTATAGCTATACGTATTAGCGTAAACATGAACATTACATAAACACCGTGTAAATTCCAACCATCCCCTTCATTAAAAACAATCCTTCTAAGGCACGCACCTGCAGAAACCACAATGTAATAAAAACAACTCAAAGAGTTCCAGTTAGTCCTGTTTCAAAGCACATGTCTTTTAAAATGACTAAACAGTTTAATCATATCCATATCGCAAAAGAAATTCCTAAAGATAATAGGCGTGTGTTATACTTCCGTGAAAATTCTATAATACTCGGTATATCTATACGATTGTATTAAAAAATCGCTCGCTTATCAAAGTATGAGCCACTCGACGTTTATAATCACAACGATAACATAAAAAAAATATTACCAATGCAAAATATTAGGTACCTAGTATCGAATATGGTCTACTATAAAATTATTAAATACCTAGCTAATCTCCAAAGGGTTCGCGCTCACGTTTAAAAGAAACGGTTTGTACAGACTCACGATATTTATTTTATTACATGAAAGGCTTTTGGCATTTCCCACAGGGCTTATTGAATGTTCATTAACCATCTCGGGGCGGCGATAAAGATGAAAAGGGTTGTTATCTATGGCATGCAAAGTTTGTTTTGGCATATTACCTCGTCCTGGCGGAGTCTCATCGGCGGTGACACATCACGATGCTCATTCACTTGATAACTTGCACTGGGATCACTCACTGCACTTGCATTAGCGCTACCGGCTCTGCTGCCTTCTATCACGTCCCATGGGACATCATAATTGTATACCGCGACATTCATCAACTTGGAACCGGAGTGGAATCTCCAGGGCAAGTCCGTTCCACTCTGGCGCGGTCTGCGTCTCTTGTGCCTAACTTTATGCCTCGCGTATCGTCCAACACCATGCTCATACTCATCACTCATCATAGCATCGTATAAAGTTGATAAGTCAACTTTTGTCTTATGTCTCACAATTTTGGGCGCATCTGTAACTATCGGTTCCCTGATGAGTCCCTCCGCGTCCCAAAGTTGTATACGGAGGATGTTATCATGTGAGGGAAGCGTCATGTGAGCGCGCACTGCTACGAGCGCGATTGCGAGTACGAGAACGACCGCACGCGCGGGTCCGTCCATCTCTGACGGCAGTCGCGAGCCTACTGACTTACTGAGCATACCGCTAGAGGGGCTCTGATAGCCGCCGCTTTTCCCGCGCTTTCCCGATAACAACTGCGAAGTATTCGACATCAACGGCGCGCCTCGGCCAAGATAAACATCGGCCGCACACGCTTATCACAGCATGATTTGTTTGATAAGAACAAACATCACGCATTATATCTACGAGGATAGTGACACAGCCACCATAATTAATTAGTGTAGAAAATATTCATTGGAACTTCAGTATTTAGAAATAAAGCTTGCATATGATATTATACTTACTTAGTCACTTCTATTTTATTGAAATATAAAATACATAGGTACAATACGGCGTACAAAACTATTTTTAAGTTATAGGTAACCAGTAGTGAGTGTAGTCTGTTTCAAACAACTATATCAATCTCTAAGATCAATCCATACGCAGTTATAATAAAATGATTTCTTATAAACATTTATGGGCAAAATAATACACGCTTGTCATGTTGAAATGTGATGTCATAAGAGAAAAATATTAATAACAACAAAATAATGTTATGTAGAGTCCTAAATAGAAGAAGTTGCGGCGCGGCGGTTCAGAAAAAATACACCGTCCTCTATCTCAAGTTACCTGGCTTTTCATTCATTACGCCACACCCTGTATGTAACTTAGTACCTAATATGTACTCGTACTATTTTGGTACTTGGAACTGTTGAATGTAGGTCCTGGTTACTATTCGTACTATATTTAGGACTCTACATAACATTATTTTGTTGTTATTAATATTTTTTAAGCTATTGCATAGCTTCTATCGCGGGCCTTGAGCGCGGGGACCGAATCCAGAAATTTAGTAACGAAAAGCCTCACGCTCCCCACTCCGACGGGCGCGGAGGTGTGGCTTGAAGGCATAGCATGCAATAGCTTTACCGCGGCATTCCCCGAGTGCCACACGTCTTTTTTTATATCTTCATCATGGCAAGCGTATTCAACATGAAATACATTAGTATTTAAACTACATAACAAATAAAAATTAACAAAGGCTGAGAAACTTGTGTTAAAACTTAAAATCAAATCTAAGTTGTGGAGTAGGTATATTTAATTTACATGACGTGTTATGTTACCTAAACTTGAATGAGATATGAATAGACTATAATATATATAGACGATTGATCGTTGATATGCCGCGTTTTGTTTTGAAAATGTATTCTGTAGATTATAGATAACTAGCTTCCGCCCACGACTTTGTACGTGCATCCCCGTTTTTCCCCGTTCCCGCAAGAATTTCGGGTAATCCTTTCTTAGCGGATGCCTACCTAACATCTACCTGCATGCCAAATTTCAGCCCGATACGTCCAGTGGTTTGGGCTGTGCGTTGATAGATCACTATATCAGTCACCTTTGAGTTTTATATATATAGATATCATAATTTGAACGTAAGTACTTCATCTCTCTCCACTTTTTCTCTGCACTCTCAATCGTTAAACTAGATATTTTTAATAGTGCCATTATTTTCTTAAGAAATCATATAAAAACCTAAAAACCACATGGGAGCTGTACTAGCATTTACTTAATACAAGTAATATGAAATTATCCACGTTTGTTCACCCAGTGGAAAGTTCTGAAGAAACAAACCCAAAAAAACCGTCGAATTGAGAACCTCCTCCTGTTTTCTAAAGTCGGTCATGTATAAAAAGACGAGTAAAACCATGAAATAAAGAATAGAGTTTTTTTTTTTTTTTGTTATTAAATACACTTCTTTTTCAATGTTTCCTTTCTGCAATTTTTATGACCAGTATTTATAGAACTATTCCTGCAGGGACATTAAAAATTTCCACCCTGTATAATCAAAGATCCACAATTAAAGCAACAGCTAAGTAATTGCCAATTATCTTAATTAATTTTCTCTGTAGTCATTACAAAAAGCATTCGAATCAGTAAAAAGATAAATAATCATTCAACTGGTTTATCCTAGTTCACTGACGCTTTTGACATTATAAAAATACTAGGTACTCAATATTCACACAAGTAAAGATCGGATTTATAGTATCAAGAGTTGTTTATTTGTTGATACTAAGCTTGGGATAGTTTGACTATGTTAATTCCCCAAACAAAACAATTTTATGACCCATACATCAATTCGACGATCGAAGTAGTTAGGCAACAACAAACATCTTGCCAACGTAGGTATATTTTGTTACATTAAACACACAAACACAGTGAATATACACATTACTTTGGTTGTATTCTAACATTATTAATATTTACTAGGTATAGAAACTTGAAACTGAAAATACACATCGACATAACCTATAATTATTCACATAATTACATCACAAACTCAAAATATTGGAGCATCTCACGATGCTCCAATATTTTGAGTTGGAATTTATGAAATAATATATATGTAACTATCTAGTTACTTTTGTGTAGGAGTTTTGTGTGTGGACTCGATATTAACTAGTAACTTACGAGTATAAGTCGAGGAACAGATTTCCAACAATTCATTGTTTATTGTAAATATTATTTATTGATGTGAGCACGGGTCCTTTACATTCGTTTATGTTTTTTAAACCGCCTATATTAGCTTTTCCTGTAGGCTGTATGTTTGTATAGACTAACCGACTCCTTTAGACTCGAATTTGACCCACTTAAAGGACAGATTTATTTCAAACTTTATAAGCTTATCAAAAAATAATTTCATGAGTTTATGTTATTGTTCTGAATAACAAAAATAAAAATTGGTTTAAAACAATTTTTTTACTTCTCCATCAATAAAGTGTGTCTGTTAGTTTTTTAATTATATTGTACTGTATCTTTAGATAGATATTGTTTTCAGTTACCTACCATCTCAACTCTCAAATATATAATATTATTATCTTACTTATCTACTTATCTTTAGTTGTATATCCATTTCTTGTAATAGGATTACGATAAGTATACAACTACTTCCGCAGAAATATTGATCACGTTTGCTCTTTATTTTGAAATGCCTGGTTTAAATTAAAGCAAAATGTTTATTGAACTCTCAATTACGCCGAAATACCTACTTTGTGTAAAATTATTTGCGCCTAACATTTAAATCTATAGAAAGTCTTTACTTATGTACTCATTTATTTTTGTATGGGTAGAAGATGGGTAGTGTACACTAGTGTAGGGTATCTAACTATCTAGCTGCCTACATATCATCACTACATAGTATAAAACAAAGTCGCTTTCTCTGTCCCTATGTCCCTTTGTATGCTTAAATCTTTGAAACTACGCAACGGATTTTGATGCGGTTTTTTTTAATAGATAGAGTGATTCAAGAGGAAGGTTTATATTATGTATAATAACATCCATTAAATAGTGGAGAAGTACTGTTATTTTTGATTTTTCTAATGTGATGTCGTAAAAAATTACATTTTTTCCGCTTACATTGCAAACGCAGGCTGAACCCTTCGAGTTTTATCAAAATAATGTACTAAGTATTCTACACATTGAAAAGGTCTACAGAAAAGTCCGTGATGGTATATGTCTATCTCTTATGGATAACCCACAATAACTTTTTTTGTCATTTACTTTTTACGACAAATAATGGCTAATTTTCGAAGCGATTTTAACCAATACAGCATTAATCCTTAACCAATTAAATACCTTGAATACATTGTTCATTTAATATAGATATATATGGCCCTTTACACCGTATGATTTAAGTGAATATTTTCGAAGATATTACAGATTTAAAAATTGCGGGACGTTTGCGGCGGTACCGGCCGGCCGCCCGGCTATATATTTTACTAGCTGCTCCGCGCGGTTTCACCGCCGTGGCTCCACTCCTGTTGGTCGTAGCGTGATGATATATAGCCTATAACCTTCCTCGATAAATGGGCTATCTAACACCGAAAGAATTTTTGAAATCGGACCAGTAGTTCCCGAGATTAGCGCGTTCAAACAAACAAACAAACAAACAAACAAACTCTTCAGCTTTATAATATTAGTATAGATACCCGTGCGAAGCCGGAGCGGGCCGCTATGTTTTTATATATACAACGTTCACAGTTTTTCTGTAGTGTATTTAGTATCAGCATTGCACCCGTGCGAAGCCGGGGCGGGTCGCTAGTAGATTATAATATTGGTATGAGGTTCATACTTATTTTATTTTATTGCCTTATATTGTTCAAACGGTCTTCATGATTTTTTCCTAAAAGATATCTGAGGGTCCAATTTTACTACCTGTATTTTGATGTCTGAATTGACCGGACCAAAGTAGGTATAAAATAAGGCCTATTTGTATTTCTAAAAAACTTAAGACGCGTGCTAAAAAATAGGGTAGGCAGGTACCTATATTTAAAAAAAAACCGGCCATGTGCGAGTCGACACTTTTCACAATTTTTCCTTTAAGACGCTGATTGAACCAAATTTCAAGATTCTGTGTTCACGGGAAGTACCCTGTTGATTCCCTTGAACGTCGAAATTTGCAAAAATTGGCAGCATAAACTGCTATATCTTTTGATTGCCTTAACTTATAAGTTTGATTTTTTTTACAGCTTCAATGTACCAGCAGACAGACAGACGGACAACAAAGTGATCCTATAAAGGGCTGTTTTTTCCTTTTGATGTTCGGAACCTTAAAAACGTCGCAAAAAATTCTTCGATAGGACTTGTGTTGTGCTTACTAGTGTTAAGATGTAGCTTTCCAATAATGAATGTAAATATCAAATCAGAGCTAAATCGTAACAAACAAAAATCTAATATGAGTTAAGATACTTAGTAGGTAGTTAGTAGTGGCACAGAATACATAATAGTAGCTAAACGTGGTCTAAAACGAGTACGACAGAGCACACGTCTGTGTATTTCTGCGATTAAGAATCCAATAGATAAGCAAGGTGGGAAATCAAAAACGGCAAAAATAATAGACCATAATTATTGAAAAATATATATTTTCTATAAGAAACATCTACCCGTCTATCCACATCCCTCCTAATTTTAATTTTATGGCAATATTACACATAACAGTTTATACAGAGCAAGTGATCATAGGTACTGGTATATTACCCATGATAAGTAAAAAAAAACAGCGTGTGTGCCGAGCACACGTGTCAAAAGTGAAACTTCTTTGGCAAGTTTCAAAGATACCAAAATCGTCGCCTTACTCCACAGTCGGTGGCTACACGGGTGACGTGACGGTATTACCATGACGCGACCTTGAAATTTTACTCTCAACACACCTAAAGAAGTTTCACTTCAAAAAAACGTAAGGTAATTTAATAACAAGAATCATGCACAACATAATATGAATGAAATTAATGTAAAACGAGAATTACAGAAACAGCACCTATGTATAAATAACAAATAATTTCTAAAATTTCCCCAAATTCATGTTATCTAAGTTATATTAATTATCCACGAATGATATAACATCAAAAGCAATTTTGCATATTATAATTTATTATAATTAATAGGCTGTCCCAGAAAATACAAGCAATAGAACGTACAAATTTTCAGACGCAATCAATGTAAAAAAATACTTATTTTTTTTGTTAACGTCATGATGTTATAACTAGGTACGTAACATTTACATAATAGACTTCTGAAAAACTATACGTTCCAATTCTGGGAAAGCCTCTATAGGATAATGAACGCTTCACCATTTGGCAACAGGACTGTGCCCCTACCGGGACCATCCTTTAAATATACAAATTGCACACCGAATAACAATTAATTACTAAGAAAAATAATTGCATAAATGTTTACAGAAAATTAGCTGAACCATAATGTTAAGTACATAAAGCGATATATTATCTTAACAATTTGTGAAGATATTTTTTTTAATACGTCGTACTTATTATATCAATTTGTGACTACTGACTACCTCATAAAATGGGGTTAATATTTATTAATAAAAAAGACGTGTGTCACTCGGGGACTGCCGCGATAAAGCTATTGCATGCTATGCCTTCAAGCCACACCTCCGAGCCCGTCGGAGTGGGGAGCGTGAGGTTTTTTCGTTACGGAATTTCTCGATTCGGTCCCCGCGCTCAAGGCCCGCGATAGAAGCTATGCAATAGCTTAATAAATAATAATTCTGATAAAATAATTTTATTTAATAATTTTTTATTTTCGTTTCGTCTTCTATTTGTAAATTTGAATAACATGCGAAAAAATGTATAACCACCATATTAAACCACGGCGAACCTAAGTGGATACCCGGCTTAACATTGCACATACTGTAACTAAAACCAATAAATATACATTCAGTATTTATATAATAACTACTACTATATATACTTATTCTCCTTGTATTTCGTCTACAACCATTACCCACGCTAATATGATTTTTTTTATTGAATTACATTATAATATTTAACATTATGAAAAGAACGGGCAAATAGTCTAGTTCTATATAATAATATATTTGCAACACAACCCTTAATAATTAATATTATAATGAAAACTTAACACTAAATTCAACAATTGTACTAAATGAATCACAAATATCTATAATTCACTAATAAGCCATGGCAAGTCAACTACATATTATGCTACAGGAATGAATTTTATATGAAAACTAAAAATCTCAGTATAGTCATGGTATTATTTTAAATTATGTCATTAATTATTATTTAATATTTCCAATTTATAACCATTAAAGTAAATATTAAATATCTTCAACCGCCAAAATAAAGCAGACATACTAAAAGTAAAAAAAATAATATAAAGAAGTTCATATTTTCACTGTAAATAGGTGTTATATTGTATTGCATGGGATAGGTTGAATGTGTCTTCGAATTTATGTATGGACTATCTAATATATATATTACTAGCGGTCCGCCCCGGCTTCGCCCGTGGTACATATTTCGCAATAAAAGGCTACCTATGTTCTTTCTCAGGGTCTAAAGATTATCTGTGCCAAATTTCATCAAAATCGGTCCAGTAGTTTATGCGTGAAAACCATACATACATACAAACATACATACATACACACAAACCTTTCCTCTTTATAATATTAGTATAGATAAAGGCGAAAGTTTGTAAGGATGTATGGATGTATGGATGTTTGTTACTCTTTCACGTAAAAACTACTGAACCGATTAAATTGAAATTTAGCACACATATAGAGGGTAACTTGGATTAACACATAGGATAGTTTTTATCCCGGAAATCCCACGGGAACGGGAACTATGCGGGTTTTCCTTTGCAAACGCGGGCGAAGCCGCGGGCGGAAATCTAGTGTATCAATATTATGAGTGTCGCCGTAACAAAAAATAAATAAGTATAGTTAAGATATATATTTTGGTTATAAATTCAGGATAAAAAGATAAACTCATGAAATTATTGTATTGATAAACAAATAATACAAACATTCTGTCCGTTTAAAGTGGGTCAAAATCGAATAAAAAGGAATCGGTTACATACAAGCATTAGACAGGTAAAGACGTTATAAAATTTTGACGTGACAACGTCTTAAATTAGGTTGCGACTGGGAGTCACTTATGAAAAAGTGTAACGCTCGGTAACGTTACGATGAGTCACCGAACGAGAGAGAGGCCCGCGGTCTGCCGCGCGCGCAGCACATAAATATTCTACCGAGAAAAAGACGTCGTCACGTAAAATCTTCGCCCGTAAAACCGACTTTACAGGCAACCATTTTTTTTTAGCAAAAATATCAGTAAGCAACCTCGCTAATATGACAACAAGAACAAAGTATTTTAAATAGTACGAGAAATCGGCTGCTTGTAAGCGGTTTTAAATATCACTAGAAGCAAATAAATAGTCTTCATAGTAATTCGATGATACATTCAAAATCAATAAACAAAAAATATTTAAAAACTATAAATAATTATAAATCAACATCTCTATATTCAGACAACAAAACAATATTTTGTATATTTATCCTCGTTCTATTTATTTCAATACTAGCTTTCCGCCCGCGGCTTTGCCCGCGTTTTCAGAGAAAAACCCGTTCCCGTAGGATTTCCGGGATAAAACCTATCCTATGTCCTTTCTCGGGTATCAAAATATATCTATACCAAATTTCATGCAAATTGGTTCAGTAGTTCAGGCGTGATTGAGTAACAGACAGACAGACAGAGTTACTTTCGCATTTATAATATTAGTATGGATAATTGTGATAACGTATTTGTGACCTTAAATATCTACTGTACTCAGGTGGATCGTGTTTTTGTGGCAATAAGTATAAATGTTATTAACTATTTTTTCTATAAAATCTAACAAGCGATTGCTTCAATTCTAAAACAGCGGTTACAATGCCATACATATATAATGCTAAATATACTTATTACTCAAAAGTACGTAATAATATATGCAAAAATATTGTCATTAATTTCGGTCAAACTCATGTAAGTTCATACTGTTTTGACTAAAAACTACACTGGTACAATACGATTGCAAGAACATATTATTTTGACAATACTTCTTAGTTCTTATCACTAAAAAAATTCAATTAATCTGGAATTGATGGTCATTCTATAAATATTTTTGTACCATACTTGCAAAGCTACATAACTGTAAATAACATTCTTACAATTATGATTTTAAAAATTCTACTACACAATACAAAACATTGACAATACATGTGTATTAACACTTTAGCGTGCTTTTGATACTTAAATGTGTAAACCACTTGAGCACTTGATAACGACATAATATGACTAACCCAGTATATGCATTATAAATAGGGTAAAACTGTATATTTAGCTAATACATTATTGTACTATGAGCATCACTATAGAAGTCCTATAGAATTCAAAAAGCTATTTGCATAGATCTTCATACATCTTCCAAAGCATAGATTGATACGAACAAGTATATTACGAGTCATAAAACCTACAAAATACCCATAAGCTACTATTGTCTAAACCTATCTTATTTATTTAACTAAGTACGCAACAAGCTATTGTCCCTTACGCAATATTGTTCGAAAAATTGGTCTCGATTATACCCATAATTGCCACCTGCCATCCTTGAAAATGCTCCCAAATTAGTTTATATTTATAAATTTTTAAAGAAAAAAAGAGCGTGTGTGCCGTGCACACGTGTCAGAAGTGAAACTTCTTTGGCAAGATTCAAATCTACAAAAATCGTCACCTTATTCCGTGACGTGACGGTATTGCTATGCGATCTTGAAATTTAACTTTCAACGCGCCTAAATAAGTTTCACTTCAAAAAGTTCGATCACGAGGCGGGATTCAAACTCGCATTTTTCGCCTTACCGGGGCGACGCCGGGCCCGCCAATAAAAATTTATAAAGCATTTGCTATAAAAGTAAAATACGAAATAATCTATTTTTATTAATTCTCTTTTCTTTTCATTGCCGGAGAGCCCGGCAAGTAGGTCTTTAGTCAGTCAATGCTGAGGTCGTTGGAGAAATGGCGGGAAAGCTTGGCCACATCAAGGCCAGTAAAGTCTGTGAACACATCGGTATTGGCCGACATTGGCTTACGGCTTGGCGATGTACTGCAAGACGCTTCTGTACAAGGGTCTAGGGCTATCATTTTGTCCTCTTTGCTGCTCACTTCGAATGGGTCGGATATACCTGTAATTTTTTGTTGGAAATTATTTGATATAGAAATAGTAGAACTATAGAGGTTTCTATTGATGTTTTTTGTTGTAATTAATATTAAACACCGCCAATCCGCAGAATAAGATTAAAATACAATACATATAAATTTATAACAAATGAATATTTGATTTAAGAATTAAAAAAATACAGGAATATTAGCTAAGATGATTATAAAAACAAGGATTTGTGTCCATTTTATTTACATTAAGCATATTATCTCCTACTATCAACTTCAATAGAAATAATACCAATTCTTACCCAAAACACTTCTAACATCATTATTAGGTTGACTAAAGTAAATAAGCCTGTAGAATCCCGGAGTCCTCACACCGCTACCGACTGGGAAACTGAGCGTAATTGTTCTCGGCCCCGTTGTACTTTCGGCCTGTGGCACACTCACTTTGGCAAGATATTCGTATGCTATATAGTCGTCTAGGTTGTGGAAGTCGGCCTGAAAATTGAGGAATTAAAATTAAAATAAAATAGGAAGTGAATGGTTCAGTTCCAATTAAGGCTATTATAAATATTATTGCAATTAGGGCTTCAATATTTAATGAGCACAATATATTTGTAATACTATTATCTCTATTATAATTTATAATGCATGAGCATTGAGGAAAGTATGCACATAATGTTACTAATAATATAAGAAATATTTATACTGTATTTAATAATAGCCAACATAAAGATTAATCAAATTGAGGATTCAATAATTATGCATTTTAACTTGCATCGTTTTCAACCTTACAGAGTAGGGATGGAGGGCCAGTTATTTAAAATAAAAATTATGTACAATAAAATGTAAAAATCTTTGTCGCTCACGTACCATCCTTTTATACATTTGTTATTACTTTTGTTCATTTGATAACTCTATCCAGATCTTAATTGCTTTTAATTCTTATCTTTTAAGTTTTTTAAGTCGTGACTAACGAGTAAAAAGGAAATCTACTGCAATATTATGACGTTTGTACCTATGCAATAAGTATCATTGCATGTTTACACAGTTGCATTTCGAATTAACACAAATGCAATATTTTTCTCTGTTTGTACTGAAACAGTAAATGTACATTATTATACTATGTATGAAAAAGTTTTGCTGAGAATTATTCGGTCTTCGAAGACAATCACAACAGAGAAAAACTGCGCAGAAGATATTATATTACATAGCGCAAAAGCATGTACACAAACACATAAACATAATATAATTTCCCAATAAGTTTGTCTCCGAATACCCGCAATCATTTTTAAAATCTGCTAATATGCATGCATTTTTAAAGTCCATAATTTTTCGTATCATTGAAGGTAATTTCCCTCCAGTTCAATACTAAACAAATATGATACCGATACCACTAAATACAAATACTTACATCATAGATACCGATCCAATCGTTGGGGTTTATCTCGACATCGTGCGATAAAGTGCATTGCGTTCTGAAGTCTGCGTCACCGATGTACCAAATGCGTGAAATTGGCGCGAATTCCACTGTTTTCTCCGTATAATTCGCAAACGTCTAAAAAATAATAAATATCGAAATATAATAAACTATTTGATATACAGTTTTATAGCTTTCTAATGCTTTATAAACGAGAAACTTAAAGAATAGAAGAAAATCGATGGATCGAGGAGTTCGCCCCGGTAAGGCGAAAGACGCGAGTTCGAATCTCGCCTCGTGATCGAAGTTTTTCTATTCTTTAAAAGTTTCTCATATACTAAAATAGTTTTTACAGCTTAGTGCATTCATTTCGTTCCATTGCTATGTAAATTTAAATGCAGACGCAAAAAACATTCGATAAAATCTAACCTTAGTGAGGTTATACATATTTATTTATGGAGACACTAATCAAGATGTCGATAAAAAACATCGCACTTATTGCAGTTTTTAAAATATAACATAATTTATAATTATCGATTATATATAATTTTGAGAGTGGGCAAAAAAGTTTTGCACGAATCCATACTAATATTATAAATGCGAAAGTAACTCTGTCTGTCTGTCTGTTACTCAATCACGCCTAAACTACTGAACCAATTTTCATGAAATTTGGTATGGAGATATTTTGATACCCGAGAAAGGACATAGGCTACTTTTTATCCCGGGAAAATGACGCAATCCCGGAAATCCCACGGGAACGGGAACTATGCGGGTTTTTCTTTGACTGCGCGGGCGTAGCCGCGGGCGGAAACCTAGTACATTTATAAATTGAGTCACAAAGGTATTTAAAAAGTGCGTTAACATAGAACTCATTTGAATCACAATTATTTACCCAAATCAAAAACCAAAAACTACCAAATTCGCAAAAACGTGCAAAAAAACTTACCTCGTCTTCTACAACATTTTCGACTTCCCCTATCTCTGTATCATTCGAAACCATTTCAAAGTCCCCATCCCGTACTATCGAACTACCCGCATTTATTGTTTCAGTGAAAGCCGATACTGTTTCTGGAGGCATTACTAGAGCTGATCGCATGCGTATAGACGCTGCTTTCTGCGGCTTGTCTGCTAACACCGTGCGCGAAAAAGGCTGGCGGATCTAGCGTGCAAGAGTTAGGTAGGTATAAGCATTCGTTAGAGAAGGAAAGGAATAATATGACTGTGATCTTGAATATAGCTCAATGAATTGACTAATTGGGCTCATTATTTCGATTCACAGGTACAATCTATTCCTTCCTTTCATATTTCTATTATAAAGCATGCAAAATACAATCATGTTATTAAACGAGAAATGATTCGAGGTATGTAAACGTTTATTATATTTTGTTTTAATATTCTCTCTTAAATATAAAATTGGTTGTTGTCTTAGCATTTGTATTATTTCACATATTCGCTGGTTGCTTCTAAAATATTAAATTACAGGGAGGAACTAAAAAGACGAAAATGATAGCATCATAAGGATGAAACATTTTGTGATTTTAAAGAGAACTTTGTCTCAGATGCAATCTTAATTTTCCAACTCATAGATAAGAATCAACAAAAGTAATTTTCTATATGAAAATATAAGACGAATACTAAATAATAATTTAAGTACGTTGTGGTGTTCGCTATTTTCTAATGACTACTTAAGTACCTAGGTACTAGGTCATTAGAAAATAGCGAAACTAGCTAGTTTTTTTTATATATCTGTCTACAATTGGTGATGATAAGCTGTAGGTATAAGTAAAATTATCATTTACATTTCTTAAGGCTAAAAAAAAGTCAGTGGATTCTCACAAACAATAGTACGAAAAGATCAAGTAAAAAAAGTGTAATGAAAATCAACTGCTCGATTGAATATTTTCTATTTTTCTTATTACATTTTAAGAAACATGTTCGTTTTATAAAAATAAATATTCAAAGTTGTGACGTCAATTCAACGTAGTACACGTCATACTAAACATTATACGTAGGTAGGTACTACATTTAATAAAAAAATCTCAGAAAAATATCACAAAACATTTAGATAATGTAAAGTTCACAACGATGAGTATATACTTATGTAATACCTATTTAGTATGTAAATATCTTGAATTAAGATACGTTTATATTTTATACATGAATAATAGTGATTAGAAGTCCAAAAGACCATCTCAGTTTAAACTACGCTTTTACTATTACTGCTTCTATTTACTTAAGTGGCTAAAAGCCAACTTCTCTTCGTGTGTATTTTGAATACTCCTTTTTTTAATATATGTACTTTATTAAAAAGGCTGGATATAACGTAGGGCAAGATGAACGTTATGATACCTATCTACTCAAGAAAATTTTAAGAATCTTGTGAACATTTACAGAGATGATAAAGCTGTAATATACATAACTACAGAAAACGAGTCATATATCAGGTAATTCACGACTAGTATGAATCATGACAGAACTAATTTATGTATTCCCGTTTTAGAATGAATCTTAATTATGAATTTACAGAAGCATTCCATGGAAAATACAAGCATGACATTCTGTTCAGCGCGTAAATTCTGAACAAGATACGTTTCCATGTAAATTAGGAATTTTACTCATGGGTTATTTTACAACAAATATTTTAAGAGGCACTTGCTCTGAATTAAGTATGTGTGAGTACTTTAAGATGGACCTGATTTAACTCTTGGGTTGTGAAAGTTAGTACAATAAAAGTATCGAGCAACGTATGAATTCTGCACATTCAAGATATGTTTATAAAGTATTAAGTAGGGTAATAAGAAATCGATATCCTAAATCAAATCAAGGTTTTATAGCATTATTATTAACTGATTGTTTATACTGGATAACGTGGTTACATGAATAGACGTGAACTTATGATATCTCGGTAAAGATAGGATATGGATAGTATTAAACATAATATAGACTAGGTATCGATTTAAAAAATTTGAAGAAGGATATGACCTACTAAACTATTTACTAATCATATACATACTATACCTAACAAGAAGATGACAAACTTCGCCAGCGTATTGACGCAGGCGAAGCTGCGGTAGGAATGCTAGTCAGTACCTCTTAATACTAGTAAGGCATTTGTAGTATGTATTTCAATATTTTATGGCAGTTAGCATAGTAATGTCGTAGCGTTCAAGGCCAAATAACACATAAAAAATATTGCGTAAAACCTATAATATTATGACAATATTTATTCAATTTCTTGCAACGCGAGCACTGGAGATCATGTTAACGGCATTATTGAAGCCTGTTTTATATTAATAGCTGTGTAAACCTTCACTATGCAACAACTATGTTTTAAAAGTGTAGTCTTATTATTAAAAATATCGCTATCAGCTGGTACCACGGTCCTATACATAAAGTTTCAGCCAGCCACTTATCGCGTGGGTTGTTTGTTTATCCTGAATGTCGCAACGGATCGATGTTATAGTACTTATAATTTTTATATATATAAATCTCGTGTCACAATGTTTGTCCTCAAGTGACTCCTAAACCACTTAACCGATTATAATAAAATTCGCACACCATGTGCAGTTCGATCCAACTTGAGAGATAGGATAGTTTAAACATGTAGGTACCACGGGCGAAGCCGGGGCGGACCGCTAGTAATTTTTATAAATAGTTGGGAAACTAGAGAGTGACTTGGGCTACTATACTCGGTAAAATAGTAAAATACCTTATTCCTGAGGGTTTTGCATTGACCATGCGGGCGAAACACACAATTCAAATATTATCAAAGCCTTGACAGTCAGCAGAATAACAAACACATTGTAACTTAGAAACCAGAAATAAATCATATAAAAAATAAACTTTTACAAAATGCTAGAGTTTCTAATTACGCGCTTTACTTTCAACTTTTACCATTAAATAAAAAATGCCTTCTGTGTAACTTAAATATCTTACTAGTATAATAATTTGTATGTTTGTGGAGATGTATTGAATATGATGAAGATTTTTTTGCTATATGAAATCTTGCTTCATATATTAGAAACCTAGATTTTTTTTCTAAATACATATTTGATGGTATTGAATTTGACTGGTTACCCTTTTTTATTTACCTACCACTTAAATATTTTTATTATTTATTTTGCCCCCACCTTTAAAACGTAGGCATATGTATAATCTTTATACTATGGTAGGGCCATGAGATCGAGATTAGGTAGTATAACAATTTTTTTACTCACGGTGATAATATGACAAACAGTTTTAAATGATTTGTACAATTATTATGACCACGAATTGTGATTAAAACTAGTTAAGATTAATTTATCTATTTCGAATATTCCTACAAAATTGTATTTACGATACATGATCATTTCTCGTTTAATATGAACTAGTATGTTAAATATTCATGATCCAATTTAATACATTGGAATAAATACAATTTAAACTACTTTTCAACACTTAGAAGCCACACATAAACTTAATATAGTGTTAGTAGGCAAAGAATATTAAAAAGTTATTTAAAAAATTAACTAGAGGCATGACCGAGTTTCATACAAAAAATTAAAAAACACACTACACATTTCGTTCAGCAAAAAAAAATATTTGCATGCGTCTCTGTTAATTAAAATATTACTGAAAAGTTTGAGAATGTAACGAAATATGCAATTAAAATAAACATCGTACCGTGCACTTATATTTTGAGGAGATAATTTCACTCACCTTGATGTTAAATTGTGCAACCACTGGCTTGTGGTCACTGACCATATAATGAGGTATGTGATTATAAGATATCAAATCCGCTCTCAGCGTTATGTTCTCGTAATTATTTGCTATCACCTTGTACAGTATTCTGTCCGTCCACGAGGGTTTTCTCCTAAAGTAGGAAGAATAAAATACAGGTTTTAATTCATCTAGATTTGTAAACATACAAAAGACTTTTTACGTAACGTATGTTATACTAGATTTCCGCCCGCGGCTTCGCCCGCGTTTGCAAAGGAAAACCCGCATAGTTCCCGTTCCCGTGGGATTTCCGGGATAAAAACTATCCTATGTGTTAATCCAAGTTACCCTCTATATGTGTGCTAAATTTCATTGTAATCGGTTCAGTAGTTTTTACGTGAAAGAGTAACAAACATCCATACATCCATACATCCTTACAAACTTTCGCCTTTATAATATACTAGATTTCCGCCCGCGGCTTCGCCCGCGTTTTCAAAGGAAAACCCGCATAGTTCCCGTTCCCGTGGGATTTCCGGGATAAAACCAACACTATGTGTTATTCTGATGTATAAGCTATATTGTGGTAAAGTTTCATTCAAATCCATTCAGTAGTTTTTACGTGAAAGAGTAACAAACATCCATACAAACTTTCGCCTTTATAATAGTATTGTGATATATATTAGAATATATTAGATATATTAGAATATTAGATAATAGTAGCCAGACGTAATACATTTTGATTGAACATTTTTAATTACAAATTTTGCGTACATTTTTGCTTGACCTACGTAAACTTGATTACTTTCTACGAGACATCAATTTATGCCAAGGTTTTGTAATTTTCCAAAATCATGGAGACCCTGTTCGACGGTATTTTAATATTTTGATAATATTATACAGGGTGGCCCGTTTACAGTGGTCCAAAAATTTTTTTCAGCTTGAGAGCATCATGAGTAATCATTTAAAACATACTTTAGTTAAGCGAAAACTTATGGTTTAGAAATTATGATTTTATTTTTGAATAATCCGGAATTTCAATATTTTTGACACAAAACCACTCTGTTATAAAAACTACTGGACCGAATTGAATGAAATTTGGTATAGGTATAGCACAATAACCTACCTATCGCGCTATAGGCTCATCTTGTGTAAATAATTAGACAGCATTTTTTTATTGTAACTTTTTCTGTAGTTATTTGAATTTCTCGGCAAAATGACGATTTTTCGAAAAAATCCTGTGAAAAAAAAATATACCACCAAGGTTTTGCTGGTACTGCTATAAACTACCTTTACATAAGGTTATTCTTTACACAAAAAATCATAGTTGTCCTTCGATTGTAACATCTTATAAGTATACAGGGTGGAAGGTTAAGATGGGGCATGAAGGGCAGGTACCTTAACCGTTGTAGCTACATGAAATCGTGCTTAGGAGACTATAGTCCGGGATACATCGCCCATTTTTGCAAGTGATTACTATCAAGCTAATTTTTCGTCAGTAGCTTTATTTTGATGAGATGCCCAATAATTTCATGTACGAAACTCTCGATTGTGGTAGCTTACAGAGGTAACAAGGATGAAAATTTTTGATTTGACGGTTCTCAAATATTTATTACGCAATTTGTAGGACAATATGTCTGTTGAATTATATAAGTATTAAATAAGTGAAAATAAAAAAATCAGCTGGTTAGTAATCATTTATGATGACTTCGTTATCGATACACATTGGAAAGGGGGACTCTTTGATCAAACCATAGATTTTGTAGGACAAATATTTTTTCGAATAATTTAGATAATTATCTTGAGATTGAACAAAAAAAAAACATTCAGTTAGTAATTAATATTTGAGAACCATCAAATCAAAATATTTTATCCTTGTTTCCTCTGGTAGCTACCACAATCGAGAGTTTCGTACATGAAATTATTGGGCATCTCATCAAAATAAAGCTACTCACGAAAAATTAGCTTGATAGTAATCACTTGCAAAAATGGGCGATGTATCCCGGACTACTATCCTTAAATTCTTGAGAAATTTTAATCTGCATTCACAGATTTTTGAAAAAATGTACGGTCAGCAAGGAAATCGGCAGTTTTCAAAAAAAATTTTCAATCAAAACACTCTAAAAGACCAACTGAGGTATGAGTACTAGAAAAGTCAGAAATCGCGAAAAACTATTTCCACACATTCACTAAGAAAATAAGTGATTCAACAAAAGATGCGCTAAAAGAAAACTCCAAAGAGATTTTCAGGCTTCAATATTTTTTGTTTCTGATTATTAAAACACATACTGATAATAAGAAGAAACATTAATTTAATTAAACGGTTGTCAAAGAAAATAAAAAATAACAAAATAATAACAAAAAACAACATTTAAAGTGGTGATAATTCCAGAATTTCTGAAATAATTTACATAAAACTTATGATATGAGATGCTCAAAGTGGTCACCGTTTTGACGTAAACATAGGTTTGTTCGTTTTACTACTGAGCGCGTAGCAGCCGACAACTTATTTGGGTGAATTCCGTAAAGTATTGCAGAAAGTGAATCTTTTAGTTCTTGAGCATTGTTGTATGATCTTTTATAAATTTCATTATTTACATAACCCCAGATGAAAAAATCTAGAGGTGTCAAGTCGGGGCTACGGGGCGGCCACTCTATGGGACCATGTGTGCCAATCCATTGTGCCCCAAATTGTTCATTTAGGTATGAGCGCGTTTGACGACTGTTGTGAGGTGGAGCACCATCTTGCTGAAAATAAATTTTTCGCAATTCTGACAGTGGTAAATCGTCTAATACATCCTCAAGATTTTTCAAAATGGTGTTGTTGTAGATTTCGGAGTTCAGGGTGCCTTCGTAAATCTGTACCAATACCACTTGATTGGACCTTACACCACACCAACAATTAAATGAGAATCGGATTTGGTTATGTGTTTCCCGGAATCTCAGGGGATTTTCAGTGGACCAGTAATGATGGTGTCTTCGGTTGTACATACCGTTATTTGAGAAATTGGATTCATCCGTCTATAAAATGTTATTCATAAAATCATTATCTCTACTAAATTTGCCCCGTAACCATCTGCAAAATGCAACTTTGCGTGCATAGTCCCCAGATTGCAATGCTTGGACTAATCGCCCATGGCGGTAGCATTTGTAGCCGTATTTCTTCCATGTTTTTAAAACTATCCAGTGCGAACAACCAACTTCGACGGCAACTTGTCTTGAAGAAATTTCGGGATATGCTTCCACAAGTGCTAAAATTGCTATCACCGTATTCTCATTCAATACGCGTTAATGACGCGGACGTGTCAAGCTTTTCTTAAATGAGCCACTTTCTGCTAGATTTTTTACAAGATTCGCAATTACCTTTCGCGTCGGTACATGTCGCATTGGGTATTTATTCCTGTACCATTCCAATGCAACTGTTGGGTTTTTATTATTTAAAAAGTAAGCCTCTAACAGATCTGAAACGTTCCAAATTATTTAAGGACATTTTTAGTGAAGACAGAGTGACTTTTGGTAACTTTTGTTTTCTATGTGTTATTGTTTACATAAGCCATAAAAATGTGACGTGTTCGTTCGATATTCAAATTTAAATAATTTTTCATCTCGTGCACGAGCTGCCAGCCACCGCCCGCTCACGCCCCGCGTCGCTGGCATGTTATGCTGCTGTGCCTTTGTCTTTTTACTTGTTCATGAATGAAAATAGTTTTTCGCGATTTCTGACTTTTCTAGTACTCATACCTCAGTTGGTCTTTTAGAGTGTTTTGATCCCCATGAGAAACTGGATCGATCGGCATCAAAAAAATTTTTTTTGAAAACTGCCGATTTCCTTGCTGACCGTACATTTTTTCAAAAATCTGTGAATGCAGATTAAAATTTCTCAAGAATTTAAGGATAGTCTCCTAAGAACGTCTTCATGTAGCTACAACGGTTAAGGTACTTGCCCTTCATGCCCCATCTTAACCTTCCACCCTGTATATAAGTATATATTTCATATCTTTGAACACGTACAAACGTTTTCTTCACGAAAACAGAATCAGCAAGGTCAAAGGTCACATTAATGACATGCAATACAAGGTTGAACATCTCCACAGTAGTTATTAGCTGGATAGGTTGCTCAATGTTTAAGAATAATTTCATTTAGGGCCGATTTTTCAATGCTTGGATAAAACTTATCCGTCCAATAAAGTATTACACGATAATATTAAAATGTCACGTAAACTGTCAAATACGGGCAATTAGAATACGTTTTCAAAATGGTAGTTTTATACATTATTCGACGAATAAGTTTTAATCAAGGATTGAAAAATCAGCCCTTAATTGTTGATATTTTTTGTAGTAGTAGTAGTAGTAATATATTTTCAAGGTATTCTCGCAATAGGCTAACGAAAAATGGCTTAATATATATAAAATTAAATATAAATACTAAAGAGCGTATATGCGGGAAATGTCATTATGACACCATTTATATTTAAAGTGCACCGTCAAAGTGATTTATGCTCCTGTATTGAGTGAAACAATAACAATTAAATACTTATGTATATTTGTTTCCTCACTTACTTTGTATCATAGTCGTCCGTGCCCAACAGGAACTTATAAGTTGGCGGGAATCGAATCTCAGGCTCCGAGAACTCAGAGAACGCTTCACCGCTGTCCATAACCGCCAATAATTGGTCATGTTTCAATAATGATGTGTATTTGTCTTTCTCGACTTTCTGTAGTGTCTCTACAATCTCTTGCGAAGTTGGACTACTACCGGTCGGATGGTCTGTGCGGAAGTTTAGATCACCTATCCAAAAAACGTAGCTGAAATCAGTGATAGTTTTAGATAGTGATAAGGATATTTTTAAAACAGATACCTAATACTATAAGGAGGAAAGATTCAATGTTATTTTAAATGTAACGATGTAACTCGGAAACTACTAGATCTATTTTGAAAATAATTTACCATTAGAAAGCTACCGAGGGATTGTTAATATTTATATTTTACCCTGGGTCAAATTGGGCGCACTCGGGACAAGTGGCTAATTAGTAGTTTTACAAATTGTAGGTCATGTCCCTAATTATTTTTTTTTTTTTAATATCACCGAAAGATTGGTAATGCCCGTAAATCAAAATCTATGTAGCCACATTGTAAAGTCGGAAAATTGTGTTTATGTATATAGCTATAAACTAGCACATTTTAATCATAGATTTCATTGATTTATTGTTCGTTTACACGCTACGCACTAAAAAGAATGATATGATAATTGAATTTAATTGTTATCTGTAGATTATTTTGATAGTGATTGTAAACAGCGCTTTCAATGCACTCTCTAACCTAAATATAACTTATTTACTTAGTCTTTGCCTCGTTTCTAAATAACAACGAAATAATTATTAAAAACAATGTAACATCGTAAAAAAATATTCTAATTACAATGTCGAGAGGCAGTCAATTGAGCCTTTTGATTTTTGAACTAAGAGCAAGATGGCATGTCTACTATAGAATACGGAAATAAAAAAATTACTTCGTCCTTGACTGTACCTATTAAATTATTTATGTGTGTGTATAAAACACGCCTACCACCTTGGACACTAGATCGATGTGATAATAAAACCACGTCAACCGACAACCCACTTGATAATAGCTGACTGATAAAATTTTATATTTGTTGAAGATATGAATGTGTACTTAAAATATGTTTTCATATTTATTATTTGTTTAAGTCCATTCCTAGAAACTTATGAAGCTCTTTTTGTACTTTCTTTAAGGTATATAAAATAAATTAAGCCGTCTGTTGGGTTGGGTCCAACCAATATCTCGAAATAGCTGGAACTATTTTGACGATGTTTAATATGGTGCAAGTCAAAAATCCTTTTTTTAAGTATTAGTGTTGCCTATAAATAATTGTCTCTCTGTGTCTCTCAAAGTATCAATTACCCTTAATTCAGTAATATGTGAAACCAACACCCTAATTAGCAATAAAAAATAATTTTGACTAGATTATAAACTGGGTTAAATAAATGCGATTAACCCAATTATTTGACAAATTTTATTTTATGCATGCAATAAATTACAGTGTTTAAAAATTATCAACCATAATTTTATATTCATGATTAAACATTATCAAAATCAATCTTTAAATAATTTAAATATTTTTACATTCAATAAGACTTCCATAAAATGATATGTATTCCGGGTCAATGTGTTTGTGAAGGAACAACCATATTATATATTTACATTACTCACAGGAAACTGTTAAAAAATCTGATATTCTTTCATAGTTTTAAGCTTCTAGAATAATAAAATTTATTGATGTTTATATCTGTCTATCTCATCATTAAATTCATCATTCATTTATCATTTTAATAACTGATACTACAAACAATACAGTCATATACAAATTTCACAAGAGACCAAAAACTAAATAATTAATCATAATATTTCATGCATTTTCATTGTACATATTAATAAAAAAAAATTAATAAGCAGAGTTCTATAAGTAAGTATGAGTTATCTATTAATCCTAATTAATCACGGCAATCTTAATCTAAGACAATTATGCATTAAAAAAAAGTTCATAATACTCACTCATGATATAATATATTTGAAGTTTCTGTCAGGTGGTATGAATGCTCTTTGATTATCGTGTTATAATCAGCAATCCTGTCCGCTAGCAAGTGTTCATGTGCCGTGAGATGACAGTTCACGAGGCACACTGAACATCCATATATGTTGAACCTTACACTAACTGCCCCTTTGTTACCCTAAAAACATTATTAAATTATAATTACTTTTGTACTAATAGTATAAACTAGCTCTGAACTAAGGTTTTGCCCGCACTGCTCCGCTCCTATTTCTCTAAACTTGATGGTATATAGCCAATAGCCTTCTGTGATAGTTGGACTATTCTAATAGTGAATTAATTTTTCTAATCGGACTCATAAAAGTTAAAACAACTTCTAATAAAATCATAAGACTACACACTAAAATACAAATATTTATTTTAAATTAACACACTTGATAAAAGTATATATGTTATCGGTAAATGCTGAATTGAAATAATATTGCATGTGCTGTAATGTTATGAGTATAGGTCATTTGAAGAATACACATTTTAAGATTTTTGTAAACATTCACTTGAAATATAATATTTTAATTTTATCAGTGTTTACATAATAGACTTTTTCCAAACAAAAATATAATTGTTATTATTTTGAGTAAGTTTTATAACTGTTTTTATGCACTATTGCATTCGTATTCTATCTCGTAATCAGTCAAGTAGTTAGCAACATTATCAAACACAAATATTAATAATGTTAACAAATTATATCATGATCTACATATATATTAATTGTTATTATACCTTTGACTTTCTACAAAATATTTCGTAAATAATACACATACCCATAATCCACCCAGTCCTGTTTTTGTGTATTGTGCCTCAATATCTCTTAGATGGGTGACATGTTTCATTTGTGTGTACACTAGTAAAATGATTCCTTGCAAACGGATATTCTTTGCAATAATAAAGCCCTGTCTACACAGGATTTTATTGAATGTTGATGTCCATTGGTCAGTGAAGAGACTGTCCATTAACATGTTCTGTGGCTGTGACTTTACTTCTTGTAAACTAGAACATAGATAGTTGAATAGCCATTGCTCATTAGAGTTTGTAAGTGACTTTGGTCAACACAGGAGCAAAAAATGTCTAACTTTTATTGATACATACTATTAATATGTTCATCACACTAATGTTTACATAAAATGTTATTGAGGTCAAAGAATAGGAAAATTAATAATATTTCACCATGAACATAATATAATAGCATCATAATAGCATCTTAACAGTGAAAATAACAATCACACCTTAAAATTTATAAATAAAAATTACATACCCAATCACATAAAAGTCGGGTAATTGTTTGTTTTTATTAAATTGAGATGGAAAATCCAACAGTGAATTAAGATCTTGACCTGGAGACCTAGTTGCTACATTCCATGTCACAAAGTAAAACCTGTATTAAAGACATAATATTAATGAAATACTTATCATCCATGTGTATATCGTAGTTAAGTAATTTATTTTCTAAATATTCCTCTTACATTAATATCTTATTGTTTACTTATTGAATTACATTTACAAACCTTAAAGTATCCATTTTAAACACTTCCCTATATCAACAATACGCACTATTTAAGAGAATTCAAAATATTTTTAAAAGATTTATGACGAGATAAGATAATTATTGAAACCAAAAAACACATTAATTATCACCATCTCAAGAACTATATAGACGAAACGACATTCGAAGACAAAATTTTGTCCAAAACTGACACTTCTGTGCTGACACTGAAAAACCCTCGGAAAAACCTGAAAAATGACAACTCCAAAATGTATTTTTTGACGAACTGACATATGTAGAGATAGGTATTGCCATAATAACATTTATAATAATTATAATATGAATTTGATTGATGATACAAAATTAATTTAATATGTAAAAAATAAGTGTGGAATAAATACCAATGTTGTAAATGAATGACTTCATCAGATATATAAACCATATGGAATTAAGAGCAAGGATATGTAATTTGAAATGTCAATATGACGTAATTGGCATATGCGCGGGAATTTAATAAAATTGACCTGGAATCTGTCAGTTATCTCTTATCGCGTAACTGTTCTAGTGATAATAATTCTAAACAAATTTAAAAAAGACAAACTAAGGATCTAAAACATCCGTAAGTATATAAATAAGATCATATTCCAATCGATTAAGTAATTAGACTCTTATCCGATATCCGCGCATCCTTCCCCGAGTCCTGACGCCGATCCAAAATGTCGCCTCTGTGTATCGATCGCGAGAAAAACTGATTAGATTTCCTACATCTGTTGCGCTGCTGTTATAAATATTAAAATATTTATTCCGATTCTGTAGAAAATGCCGCGAACAACAAGAAGGTCGCTTAAAACTTTGCAGCATACTTCTTCGGATCGAGAAAACTTGGTGGGTAGACCATCGAAAGGATTAAAACATCAACTGAGCCAAGAGTCACTAAGGTGGGTAATCATTTTATATTGCAAATATTCATTGAATATTAATAGACATTTTCTTAAAAATCTACACAATTCAAATAAGTACTTATTTGTTTTTTTTAATTCCATATTTTTTTAGAGTAGTTACTACCTTCAAATAGAATTTATTAAGACAATCCAATATAATTTTTTTAGTGATGTTGAGGTTAAAAGGAAGAACATATCAACCAAAGAGGTGCAAGTCAATTTTGACAATAAAATAACAGTAGATGATCTCACTAACCCTGAAGGTGCTTCGGAGAAGTACTGGCAACTACTAGCTGAGAAGCGTCAGTAAGTATTTGAACTATAAAATATATTTTATCAGCTTTAAGGATGTGGCTATTGTTTATTATTTAATTTTTCATATAAACAGAACTGAACACTTTCTTAAATATAAAATGAAACATACAATATTATGAAATGTTTATACAATATGCTTATTCTTATTAAGGGAAGCTCTACAAGAGTCTTTGGATGAAAATGAGAAGCTGCGTAAAATAATAGAAGACTTGAAGGAGGAAAACGCACAATACAAGCAGATGTTGGAAGAAGCCAATAGCTTTGTGGAAGTTATTAAGGTAAATAATTGTTATCAAAAGAAATTTACATCTACACTTATATAAAGAGGAAATATTTGATTGTTTGAATTGTATAGGCTTGAAACTACTGGACCAATTTCAAAAATTCTTTTACTATTAAAATCTGACATTATTCCTGATGAACATAGGCTATATTTAATGAAATTTTATCCCGGGTCAAACCGGGCGTGGCCAGGACGAGCAACTAGTTTGATGTAAGAAAAATTAAAATCAATTAAAATATTATTTAACCCATAAACTGAGAAGTCTATGAAATGTAAATACAATTATGATTTGAATTTTGATATCTTATTTTTAGTACAACTACCTTAAGATTTTCATTTTTTAAAATATAAGTATGCAATATGTACTTGAATATTTTATACTTAATTTACAGGAGGAACTTGCTAATAACAGCAACAATGATACTGGTATTGACGTGAACGATATCAGCACTGCTGATGAAACTACCGAGGAAGGCCAAGATATTGAAGAAGACGCCAAGACTGAATAATCTTTTAAACCAAACATAATATATCACACATTCATTAGAGTTAATATATTTTAAGTTTTTTAAGTTTATATTTCTTAACTAAACTCTCTGTACCTGTTCTTCTTGATTCTAGCAAATGACTTGATCATGGTGTAATCTGCTGTAGTAAAATATTAACGTATGTGTTGTAGCTACTTCATATTTGTGGTTACTATGCAATGTATTTAACCAAGTACCTTTTTCTTTCATGATACTTGGTTGTCTTTGAAGATTCAATGTATTACTCAAAACTAGAAAGTTTAGTAGAATAAATAGTGCATTTAACTTTGAATGCTTCACTAATGTAACCAAGTGAAACTATTTATGTAGTTTTTATGATTGACCTTAACAATCAGTGTTTAAAATTCTCGAAATAAAGTAGTGAAACAACAGATTCTTTTATTGCTGCCACATTTATTTTAAGATATATAATTATTTCTATACAATTTTTATTTATTTTTGGAAGACATTGTTCACATATCAAAATATTTAACAGAAATATTCTTATAGAATTTACAACATACAAAACAAAATTGGGCAGGAGAGAAATTTATAATGTTAGATAAAATAACCTATATCATATCAGCCTTTTAATATTTTCTTTTACAAAGTCACTTCCCACTGTCGCTCCGTCAGTTCCTATGTTTAACCTCCTAAGGACCAATGGCCTCATATAAGTACATAAACACCATCACCATTACAACCCAAAGCACCAAAAAGTTTTAACTAAATTACCAACCACTGTCCTCATCCGATGACAAAATCGAAAATTCGAAATAACTTAAAAAATACCGCGCTTTTCTGCCTATGATCACTGTGTAACGCGATTGGCTGAATTGAACTATTAGGTTTGATAGGTAAATGGGTTATCCAATCACAGAATTTTAAAATACTTTAGTTAAAGTTTTGAAAATGGCTGGTCAACGTAACAGAGGTAAGTTAAATCGTTAATTATCATATTAATCTCTCACTTGATTTTCATTTGGTATTGAAAAATGAATAGTAAAAACAGTACAGGAACGTATTTTAATTAAATTTAACGAAACAATTCATATTGTATTTTTAAAATTCACGGATAATTTTTATGTGATCATGTGTGAACATTGGTCGTTACTTACAATATTATTTTCATTTTTTTTGTACTCATTTAAAGACATTGGTAGTCAATGACTATAAAACATTTAATTAGTTAATAATTTATTTTGTTGTTTTACAGTAATTTTGAGTGTAATTGTCCTGTTTTATGATTATAATTTATTTAAACTGTCAACAGGAATTACTATTGCAATCAAAATATACAGTTATCTTCCTTATTTTTTCAGTTATTCGTGACGATAATATCATCGATTTCCTAGCCGACTGACGGAGATTTTATTCCTAGTGATGAAGACTTAGGAGACCCACCATTTGTTTCCGAATCGATTTTTAGTTAGCTCATTGATATTTCAAGTTCCTAATATTGTACTTCCAATGTTTTTATTTCTTTTTTTAACATATTTTCAGATAGTTTAGATATTTTATTACCTAATATGTAGTAAACTTACACATTTAGAATTTAAGAAAAACTGTTTTTAATTCTTTTGTATACTTTGTAGAGGTTTTTGTATGATCTCATATTTTATAACATAAGTAAATAAAAAAATCTACAAGTAAAACCTTATTTTAATAAAAAAATTTTTGGATTCACTTAGGTCTGATGTGATCACATGAGAACAAAATAAATCGAGTTTTTTTTTTCAGAAATGTATTCTATAAGCTATATTTTACACAGATAAAAAATCCCACAAGTAAATTTTAACTCTAACAATAAAAAAAATAAAAAAATATCATTGGGTGGCAGGTCTAATGTATTTTTATGTACTCAGGTGAGAACAATGGGTGGTAATGCAGAATAGGATTTTTTTAGCTTGGTCCTTAGGAGGTTAAAACTAAGCATCAGATTTGCGACTATTTCACACAAGTTATGTGATTTCCGAGGAAGGTATAATAGTTAACTTTTAGAGAAGGCAAGCAAAGCCATGGGCGGAAAGCAAGTGGATTATAAAGAGATTCTGTTAAATTCTTTCTTAGACCTTGCAAAAAACTGAACAGCATTGTAAAGGACATTAAACAGTTTAATAATAATTTGAAGTAACATGATTAAAGTTTCAGAAATAAATTGTAGATTTACGCAAAATCTTTCTTTAAAAATGCTTTAAAATGTTCATCAAAATTCGTTTCATATGTCCAAGGCAGTAAATCTGGATACATAGATATATCTCTCAAAACATCAACATTAGCATTTTGAGGTAATACACTTCTAACTTTCTCATTAAGGCACCCAGTTGCATGTATATAATAGTTAATAATTAAATTGTATATAAAATTAACATATTTAAAGTCCAGGTTGTCGTTTGTGCTTGGAGCCTCTGGGGTATGGGATTTTATTCTGTTTAAATATCCGGTAGTTATTATAGGTACTATAAATTGGGCCTGAAAGAAAAAAATATTGTTAAATGGGTTCAATTGTTCTTCCAACATTAATATAATATAATATAATATTAATATAATAAATTGATAAAAATTGTTGTTTACCTTTTCAAAATATTCCCTAATGAATTTTTCTGGATTCTGTACAACCTCTTCCCTTTTCCCATTCAGTGTGACAACTGTAACTCCTGGCAAATCATCCCAATTGTTGACATAATTTTGAATATTTATGGCAGTGTCTAAACCATCTTCAGTATATGTAAGAAATAATATTAGACTATCACTTTCCTCTTTATTTTCATGAGTCTTTGTGGAAGGTCTCAATGTTGGCTTTTTTGGTTTGTCAGGCCTATCTTTGACATATTTTTTGTTTAATGCTGGGGGCAAGTCATTAGGAACATTTTTTGTCAGTGTTATTATTTCTCTTTTACCTGTATTACTGTTACTTTGATATCCACTATCATCTCTGTTAAAACATTGTGCCATATTACATAGTGGATTTTCTACAGCTTTGAGAATATCATACCTCTTCATATTTATAAATGCTTCTATAATTTTGTCTAATGTGGCATTCTCGTTTTGCATGTATACTTTTAAAATTATATCTGCTGGATCATCTTTCACAGAATTGGCTATATACTGAAATTTAAAAAAATATTTAGTAAGTTAGACTTATACGAAATATATTATTTATAGAAGTAACCTATTTAAAAATAGAATAATGACTTATTTACTAAGATTTTTAATGTAATGTTTAGAAGGAAAAACTTACATTCAAGTCATCTTGAGTAATACCCAGTGCATAGCCTAAATCTCTCCATGTATTGGGTGAGCCTCCTATTTTTTTCACCATTGTCTTCCAAGCCTCATAACATATCATTCCCATTTTAGATTTAGCATTCCTATAATACAATAAACTTGTGTGTAAATAACACACTTTTTCATGTAAGCTATTTAATTCCGATATTTCTTTTGCTCTTTCCTCTTGTACCATCTCCTCCAGGGCCAGGGTGTCGATACTAATTGTGTCAGCATTTTCGTAATCTTTTATATGATCCCTGTAAAACCAATAGATGTAATTCGAAATACAAAATGTATGAATACCATATGAATACTTATTTTTATGTTTAAACAAGTTATACACTGTATGCTTACATTTTGAATTTTACTAATTACTACACTTAAAAATTCATTGACTTACATATTCAAAACAATTGAATCAAATATGATAAATATTAAATATATTCAATTCATTATTTAAAATTATGAACAAGGAAAAAGATTTTGAAATTGTGACGTTTGAATTTGTTTTTCGAACAGCTGGTTTCCTAGAAGACATTGACAGAAGGTACTTTAGTGTTTCTTGCAGTAAAAAATAAAAATGTTAATTTTTAAATAAAAATAAAAAACATTATTACTATTTAGCTGTAAGGTCTAAGAGCTAATACAACACCTTAGTACAACACAATATATTTAAATAATAAAAAAATAATATTCGGCATTTTCATTTAAACCTAACGTCCATTATAAAATAAAATTAAAAAATATAAGAATAATGGCGCCAATTCAAATTTCAAAAGGGGTCTACATTTTTTTATTTCCATTCCATAAAAATAAAATTAGAAGTGATAGAATGAATAACGTTAATAGTTACAAATTGTAAGTGATCTAGCTTGGTTTTTTATTAATTTAGGAATTAAGATAAATGTATATCGTGTTCCCCCAGTGTCACAAGAAATTTCTTTAATGTTTTAGATCAAATTTCACGGATATACTAAATGAAGAAATAGGGGATTCACAACCAATGTCATTGCCCTCATCGAATTTTACAAATGTATCGTCACAAGAGAATTTGAATGTTGATATAGTTTTATCTAAAAACACAAGGCCCGATAAATATACGGGCCAAAAAGGTCACTTTCGAAGTAGAGAAGAAATTGGTAAGAATGTTAAAAAAAGAGAACTTAACCTAACAATAATCTTCGTACTGAGTGGTACTGAGCATCAACGTGAATAAATTTAATTACTTACAGATCAAAAATATAGAAATGTCTTCACTTACAATTATTTTAATTTAGTGCAATCTAGAATAATCGATGACGCTTTATATTCAGGTGAGTTTGGCAATTAATTACTCGTAAAATTACATATTAGGTATCAATCGGTATCAATAGATTTTTGACCTATTGTATTTTTATTTTTCTATTTCGTACGAACATCACCATTATCATCTGTCTATATTTTGGCCTCCTTGGCATTTCGTTAACATATTATTTTCTTTTTTCATTTAACTTTCTAGATAAATCTTTAGTAGTATGTGCTCCCACTGGTTCGGGAAAAACAGTTGTTTTCGAAATGGCTATTGTACAATTACTAATGGAAATGGAAGATAAAAACTCTAATCAGGATTTCAAAATAATTTATAGTAAGTTTTCCTTTTAAAATGTTGGCGCAAACTAGCAGCCGCAGAAATTTGCTTAAGAAAAATAATATTCTAGATAAAGTTATTTAAAATCATTGTTTCATGAGTATGGCAAGGTATTGTTACCGCTATATACACTGTCTATAATAATTTTATATTCAATTTATTGTGAATTGTGAAGTAGAAAAAAATTAACTTACAATATATAATTAAACATCTTTTTTTCGGCTCAAGTCTAGCAGAAATCGCTTACAGCGATATGACCGCCCTCTGTACATAATATTATGTTATTTAATACTTACATCGCTCTTATTTTGTAATACTGTATATTTTACTATTAGTGGAGCGCCTGGGGGTTTTCACCTCGGATTAGAGTTATAGTGAATGAATTAATATGATCGATGTGGGATATTGTTAAATAAGCTATAAATTGCAATGTTTACCCATTTTTTTTTTTGTGCACTCCATTGTTTCATTGTTTAAACAAATTATTGTGAAAAATTCATGTTTGACCATAGAGGGTGTCCCAAGAAGTAGTGATATACTGAAGCTGGGAGGTAGAGGCTATCCGAATCACCCCCATGTATATTATGCGATTTTTCGTATTTTCGGAGTTATGACGTTTTTTTCAAATTTTCACCTATCGCCGAGTTGGTAGAGATTTTGATTTATGGTGACGTGAATTATGGCGGTAAATGCTTGATTTTTTTTGTGTGCTAAGTTGAAAGAAAGGCCAATTCAGTATAGTAACATTTACTATCGTTAGATCTTCGAATGGAATAAAAAAAAAGAATTTATTGCCAAGAAAGATAACATTACCCAGTATGTTCATAACTTCAAGGGCCCGTAAAAAATAAAATCACATAAAAAATATCCGTTTTGCTTTTTAAAAACTTACTCTATCTATGAGGTAGCTACCCTGAAAATTTCATTTTATTATTCATAAGGCTTCAATCGAAAAATTGAAATATAAAAGTGGTAAGTGCAAAATTTTAATGCAAACAAAATAAAACCAATTACAAGGTGTTTAATTACAATAAATTTTCAAAATGACCCCCCCTGTTGCTCACTGCAAGTGCAACATCACCGGAAAAAGTTGTCTTTTAAACGTCTGAATACCCTTTTATTATTTTAATGGTTTCTTCTGCTACTCTCAATTTCCGGGTTAATTCGTCCAAATTGCGGCATTCTCTCGAGTAGACGAGGTCTTTGTAGTATCTCCATACAAAAAAATGCCGGCGTAGTCAGATTTCATACATCAACACTTCAACTTTGAATGAATCCATCATGAATTTTATAGCCGTCCAGAAAACCTATTATTATAGAGATTATATCGAGTATAACCGACTTAGAGACACTTGC
This sequence comes from Colias behrii, assembly GCA_029959065.1. NCBI lineage: Eukaryota > Metazoa > Arthropoda > Insecta > Lepidoptera > Pieridae > Colias > Colias behrii. Next base: position 8,181,189 of record JARWMC010000013.1, read on the forward strand.
AGCAAAATATCATTCGGATTATTATAATTTGCTGAAAAATTCAATTCACCTCAGTAATGTTGAAAAGAAAATTAATCTAAGTAGATGCAGCAATGGAGCAAATATACAAGTACCTACATAGAAGAGAATGATGATTGCCAATTTACCATGCAAAAGTTGAAAAACGTCATCACTACAGAGCATATCCCGGTAGAAAAACTATTAAAAAACGACTAATAGAACGCTTTCACGATGATATTATCATTTCAACTAAGTATTTGATGTAGGCAACAATGTAGGTAATTGTAATATATTTAAATAAACAGATCTGGTACTAATATTTTTTTTTCTTTTCATTAGTCGTAATTAATTACCTTATTTTTTTAAATTTACTCAATAGAGTACGTTTAATTTATAATTAAACCGGCCGAGAAATTCCATTGTACATAGCAGTTGTGGCTCCGCTCTCCCCTCCACGTTTTTCTATCTGTTTGAGATCCCTACTGCTATTTTTATACACAGGTATCTTTGAAAAATATTCCTATAATATGTCTACTCGAATAAAAAAAAGAAATACTGTTTAAAGTGAAAATATATGGTCAAACATTAATTTTTCATAACATTTTTTTTTTAAACAACGAAACAATGGAGTGCACAAAAAAAATTTGGGTAAACATTGCAATTTATAGTTTAAGAAACAATATCCCACATCGATCGTATTAATTCATTCACTATAACTCTAATCCGAGCTTTTACGGTTTTGTATGCTCCAGGCACTGCACTATATGCAATAAAGAAAAATTTTATTCATTCATAAATTCTAGTGGCACCTGTTAAAGCGTTATGTTCAGAACGTTTGTCAGAATGGTATCCAAAATTCACAAAGCTTGGTGTGTTATGTATCGAAGTCACTGGAGATACAGATGTCGACTTTCCACAGTTGAAACCGTATAGGTACATAATAGAATAACGCTTAAAATAGCACATTTTTATATGCATGCAAGAGAGACAAATCCATATTTAAACATGCAGCTTTCTGAAATTTGTCTGAAATATAACATACCTACATGTTATAAAAAATCATAAAATTGTTGAATTCCGTTCATAAATGGCTATTGTACAATTATATTATATTTTCTCACTCTGCATTTTTATCGATTCGATAGTTTATTATAATAAAACACCAGTAGATAATATTTTTTCAAACTAGGCTTTTAAATTTCCTTTAAAAGTCTTTGTTTTCATGTATTTTTTATTCTCTACATACATAGACTGATAATAACGACTCCTGAAAAGTGGGATATGCTAACCCGCCGTTGGAAAGACCACGCTAGTTTAGTCGAAGTCATAAAATTATTTTTAATAGACGAAGTTCATATCTTAAACGATGAAACGCGAGGACCTGTGCTTGAAGCTGTTGTGAGTAGAATGAAAACGATTGAGGTAAGAATATGTTTCATTTAAAAATTGATGTTGTTTAATGTGAAATTTAAAATATCATATAAAAGATCATACTTACTAAAAATAATTAGATATGGATTAATGATTTTCTAAATTTCAACTAGTAATATTTAATAATGGATTTTTTACTTTCTCACTTTAAAAATGTTAACATCTCATATTACTAGTAATTCTTTAATTTTATTTAGACATATTTCGATGATGAATAATCAAGATTTATTTCATAAATCTTATAAGTTTCATAGAAGAGAATTGATATCATAATATTATGTACTTACCTTTACATCTACTCTAGACTTAAAACTCTATTTTTGATAAATTCTGAAGACTTTTATTTTACCCTTCTTATATTAATTTATCTTCATAAACCATCAATTTTTTCCGCTACCAGTCGTCAGCCCAATCCGCTCACCGTATAACCAAACTACAACAACAGTACAATATGGGAAATACAACACTCATAGCTCCTTCACCTAAAATTAGGTTCATAGCGGTTTCCGCTACTGTTAGCAATCCTGAAGATGTGGCTAAATGGCTTGGTTCCGCTGAAAAACCGGCTGTGTTTTATAAGTATGTTATTTTCTTAATGCAACTTGTATTGGGTTGTTTAACTATTAATTTAAGTTTTCAGTATATTTTTATATTTTGTTGTTTTTGATACACCTAGTAGTTACATAATATATTTTAACTTTTTTACGTTACCTTGAGGTATAGGTACTTACCTTTATTTTAAAACACATTCAACGAGCTGCTTCTTCCATTTTAATTTCTTGTTTTATAAAAGTTGTAGTAAGATGAATTTTTAATTTTTTAAATAAAATTTTAAAACGTGTCTAAAACAATACAAAATTCTTCTCGAAAGAGGCAGGATGATTTAAGCGTTTGCGGCATGTCTATATAACCTGCTTGAAATAGTCCTTTAAAATATGATGAAATTCTCTATCGTAGGTACTGACTCTGCCAATTTTTAATTGTTCGGAATCTTTATATATTTGGCCATTTTTATTTATTACCATACATTCAAATTTGATATACAAAACTGGATTTACTGTAAGTTTAGTCTCTCAAATAAATGAAAATATATAGGTTCGGAGACGAATGTCGACCAGTAAAATTGAAACTAGTAGTAGAAGGCTATCCTTGCGCTGAAGGCTCGAGCATGTTCAAGTTTGATATAGTTCTCAATTACAAATTGTGGCCCATTATACAGAAATATTATAATGGGAAACCTACACTGGTATGTACATTGTATTGATTTGTGTAAAATGTTTTCCCGTATGTGTATGTGTGACTTAGTTTACTACTCAATTTTTGTGCCTATGGCTTGCCATGATAAGACTACATCTACTGATCTAAAATTATTCGAGTGGAAACTAAAATCTGGTAGAGCAGAATTCATAAAATTGCGATAACCTATTTTTGGTCTATTTAAGTTTTTATAGCGGTCAAATGCTTTATAAATATAAATTATTAAAGAATAGAAAAAAGTCCATATCTAATAGGGCGGTAGGTATTTACCCGCTTTTTTCATAAAAAAAATATAGAAAATATTTTTAACACGCTTGGTTCGCCTTCATGTAACAGACTCCTTAGATGGGATTTTGAACCACTTTAATTGTACAAATTTAATTCAAACTCAAAAACCTCTTCAGCTTTATAATATTAGTATAGATGAATTCTAGTTTTAAACTACCTACATATATTATCTTATATCATAAAAAAATATGATTAACATTGTTACAAACGGTAACAGATATTCTGCAACACACGGAAGAGTGTAGCGCTGACCGCTGAAACGTTATCCCGTGAGATCACGGTCGGGTTCAGTGAGGAGCAGAAGTCAAGGCTCGCTGCCCTTGCTTCCACTATTAAGAATAAAAAGTTTCAAGTAAATTACTGTTTTATTCATTGCATTTTATGTATAAATATGTATTATGCTGATAATGCTCCAAATATTTTTCTTCCTTCCAAATAGATACATTTTTAACAAAAAAATAAACCGCCTAGCGATTGTCACAACTGAACTAATCAAAATCGGTTCAACCAATCGAAAGTTCTGAAAACAAGAAGTCCTTGTTTCAAGTCGGTTGAAAAAGAAAAACAACCTTCTCCAGTCAGTCAAGTTCATGCGAACAGTTATGTTAGAAGTTCTTGAAACCAGAAATACTTGTTACTATTTGATATGTTTTTTCTTTAATCAGGACAAAAAACATAAAGATTATGTATTTTTATTTGTATAAATCGTTTTCAAATTTTGAAAAAATAATTTCAGTCGTTGATATTATGTGGCGTAGGCTGCCACCACGCAGGTCTCCTATATGAAGAAAGAATCAATATTGAAAATGCTTTCAGAAATAGGGAATTGCCCATCCTCATAACAACTACAACATTAGGTAAGTTGTTCACCTATGGCACATAATAATTTAGTTGAGTCATATTCATAAAAGGCCTGATTTCCTTATATGTATAAAATATGGACTCTGACAAGAGCCATTTGAGTGTTTTTCATTTTTTTTATAAAGCTTACTACTTAAACTACCCTACACATAATCAAGTAGGTACTTCAATTTGTTACAGTAAAATTTTCAAATTTATTTTAATGTAATGTATTGTGTAAGTATGCATTATTATTAATACACTTAAAACAAACATGATTAAAAAGATCTCAGAGATCGTATCATTAGTTCCGTTATTGGTATCGCGAATCTGAGATTCAATCTTACAAGTTTCAGTTCAAACATAAATCATTCGTCAGCTTTCTTATTATGTTAGCAAAAGCACCATATTGGTACACGAATTTGTTAGTACATTTTGTTTTCCGGATCTAGATAACTGAACGCAACGTGTGGTCTTTAAGGCTTTGTCAGACATGGAATTTAGCCATTAAATATTATATTTTTAGATGTAATTAAATTTGAAAATAATAGAGCATTTTCCAAAGAACACAATTTAAAGTTTGTATAGTAATTTTTACTTTTCGCATTTTGAGTTTAGTAAAGATTGACGTCATTGACGTGGTGTTTAGGTATTAGTTTTTATTAAAGCTCGCCTTGTACAAAACCTCTTTTAAACGCTTTTTACTGTTAGATATTTTTATATGAGATTTTAGGACTTTATTGAGTCAATATTCAGTTGTAATAACATACAAAATAATACTAAATATGATAGTAACATACTTCACAACTAAAATAGCAGTTAAATAATTTTATTATAAGCGAAGCTTTGTTTAAGAAAGCTTAAAACGTGATCATCCTAAACCGTTACAGATAGCGCGGTTCCCAGAAATCCGCTTCCGTATTTCGAAATCCTTACACGTACGATGTACGTATCCTTTCACTGCAAATTTCTCGTTTACGCAACGGGAGGTGTGCCGGTTTTTACAGTTTTATGACATGATGATTTTATTGTATAATTGTTAAATATATTATACTTATATTGCTTTTTAATGTTGACTCACGTTTCTTTATAGCTTCGACATTAAAAAATTAGAATTATGTGCATAGATAATTATGTAACTGGATTGTTCATCTGTCATCTGAAAGTATTTTCGGAAAAAAACTTCTGTTTATCAGTCTTTAGGAATAAATTTGAATTATTATAGGATACTGCTTGCCCTGGCTTCGCTCGGATTTACTTGAGATAATATAGAGCCTATATATTGATGTTATATTGAGATAATATAGAGCGGTTATTAAAATATTTTCTAGTGTTGAAGATTTCTTGAAATCGGTGCAGTAGTTTGTGTGAAAACATTACAAACATGTACATTCGGTTCAATTCTCATTCTCTGTACCATTTTCTTCAATTTTTGCCCGTAATAGCTACGAACAGATACCAATATAACAACTTTAGTCAACCCATAGAAGTGACATGTATTGAAATATAAATGTATCTATTTTTTTTTTATAGCAATGGGTGTCAACTTACCGGCCCATCTGGTTATTATCAAGAACACTCAACAATACGTAAATGGGTCATATCAGGTATTACTCGTTTTAAGTTATCTTTTTCTATAGAATTGCTAATTACACTCACTACAGGAGCAGGAGCTCATTATCATGTCACTTTTAGCACTCCAAGAGACATAAACGATTATAATTGATTTCAAAGTTTTAAACTACTGTACTTAAATATTAATTAAATTTATAGTTTCTAGGAATGTTCTTGTTACATTGTTGTTGTTATTCTTTGTAATACTTACTTACTTTAAGAAACTTTTAGTCCTTAATCATATATTCGTGAAATTGTCTAGACTCTAGGTTACTTCTTTGACTATTTAAACGGACAAAACTTAATAGAACTGATTCAATTGATATTAACAATTTTCTTAAAACTATTATAAGAATATATTTCATTGAAAATAATTACTTATAGGAATATAGCATAAGTACAATACTTCAAATGGTGGGTCGAGCTGGTCGGCCACAGTTCGATACAGAAGCCACTGCTGTTATTATGACCAGACTTGCAAATAAGGTAAGATTAATGCTATTTATACGTTTAATATAATTGCAAACTGTGTATGAAAAAGCCTTTAATTGCTAAATTTGAAAATAAATTTATAAAACTCAATCTCTAATCATATTTTGAAATATCCCACATTGTGTATTTAGACAATTCACTAACATGTGGGTGGGCTTGGGCTTTTGTAGGTAGTCTGTAGAAAAAATGTATCTCTATATTGAATTTTATTAAGAACATAAAAAAATTAAATTAAATATTCCACCCGCACAATTTATCGCTATCTACGACAATTAGTCGTAATATAAGGTCAGATGAATGTTAATTACTAATTTCAGTTCTCTAGATAGGTATTTTGAATACCTACATCATAATATTTAAGTAAATTGCCTATTTATTCTCAATACACTCAGATAGAGTATTATATTCACGTTTATTAGTGGTAATTTAAATTTCTATGACATTCAAAAAAGTCGACTTAACTTGAATTAATTACAGCACATACTTAAAATGTATTAAGTATTCTGTGCTTATAGGTAAGATGCTCCTTAATATCATTTCATATTCATGAGTCTTATAAAAATTCATAAATTGAATTTAAAATTAGTATGTCCACATTTTTACAAGGGTTAAATCAAAACAACACTTTTAAATCTCGTACAAAATATTTATTGCTTAAATTTACAGATAGTAATATGAACTTAATCTAAACGTTTAGATACTATCACAATGTAGAGCCATGCTATCAACATAATATTATGTTTCGAATATTCCGAAATATACTTTAATTACAATCACAGGTTTGGTAACATTTTGAATAAATATTATCTAAAAGATTTTTAATTTTATTCCAATGGTCCAATCTTGAACGCAAACATGGTGTCTTAATGTATTTCTAAATGTACTTGTACTGGCATCACATACTTAACTTTAAAAGAAATGTATTTATAATCATTGAACACAAATATTACTGTTATAATTTTCAAACAAATTCATTCAAAGAAACTTTATCCAGAGTTCATTTTAACGTTCAATCGCTATTTAATATGACTTAACAACTGTTAATGGCAATATACAAAAATAAAATCATTTGGAAATTGTGCCTACGATATAATCGTAAGGGTCGATCGCTAAATTGGGTCTATTGGTTACTTTCCTTTGAAGGGGCTGGCGTTGTCTTGAAAACTGATTTTGGGTACGAATCCGCTGTCGCCTTCGACTGTGTATTCTACTACCATGAGTCTGCCGTCGGGAAGTAGTACCCTATATCCTCCAATGACCTTGCCTTGTGCGTCCCCAGATTCATTTGCTCCGAAGTACAGTTCCTTTTCTGGGTCTTCAACGTCGTATTTGTATTCATACTGTGAAATGTCAGAATATTTAGTAGGTTAAGTTCTAATTAGTAAAGTCTTGTTGGGTAGCGACACATTCATTTATTAGGTACTCTCTATTATTTGATAGAGACGGAGAAATAATTAATGATAAAATTTATTAATATCTTCTGATAATAAATCAAAATATTTAGGACTGTTAAACTGATAAAATCATTGCGTAAGTTTTATATTAACAAAAAATTACTTGAATAATATTATGAAGAATTTGAATGAAAAATCGTCACAATTTTGCCGGTCATAAGAATTCAGAATGTTGCTAAGTCAGCTAACCGTAAAATAATAATCTTTATATTATGCTAAAACATATTTTTATATCTATGTAATAATAAGCTTCCGTATTTTTTCGAATCTTCTTTTATTAGGGGCCAAGGCCAGACTCTATCATTATCCCTGTTTACGGTCAAAGGTAACTTTTGTAAAATAAATAATATTTGAAGTGTCTTTACCTTAATATATGAAGACTTATTTAATATTTTTTTCGAATATAACATTGATATGTTATGTTCGAAATATCTCTGAGAAACAATTCAGTTATGAATTTGTCAATTCATTTGAATTTATAACTATTGTAAAAAAGACATCTACCAAGTAAGTTAAGGTCATGAGAATTTTCTTTTAACTACACATTTGTGACCCCGCATATTTCATATGTTAAAAATGTGAACTTCAAATGCTACGCTAATTAATATTTCATCACATATAATTGTTGAATTTAAGAAAACGTTTCGCAATGCTTACAAAATCGGTACTCACGATAGACAAAAGTCTTTATTTATTTATTTACACACATCAAAAATTGATTAATTAGTATGTACATATCGAAGGAATTGTATCGTCCTTTGAAAAAATAATTGAATTACATTTTATATTCTTTGATAACATCAAGATAATGGTCAAAGAGCGCACACAAAAGAGGTTGGACGCAATTCATCTAATTAGTGTGTTAGCCGTGTTCACATCGTTAGCATAATGGGTGTATAGCCGAGATCACTTGATACGGGCTGAACAAGACGACGGATAAGTGCACTATGCGCGAACACCTGTTAATTATACATGAGAATTATATGTAATTTCAGGTGTGAAATATGCGATGTACATAGGTACAATAAGGATTATAAAATCTTTGTTTTAGGTATAATTTTCTTTATTTGACGACGACTGTATCTTCAAAGTCGTAAATTTGAAATATTAATCGTTTTAAAAATGAATAAGGTAAATGATAAACAAAATTACAAAATTGTAAGATGTCACAAAAACAATCTGCAATCTCAGAACTTAATTAAATTAAGATATCACGGAATCTCACTAAAAGAGTCAAGGCTATAAGCATTCTTCGTTAATTGTTCGTAACCACACGCAACGTAATTGCCAATAGATCCTAGCGATTGCAGTTAAAAATTAGCCACATTTATATCAATAAAGTTAATGTTACCTTCAAAGGACGACTATAAATAACATTTTAGCTAAAATAGTAAACGGTTTAGAAATGAAAAGTCGCTTGCCTTAACATCTTGACCCGCAAGGATGCGCAGGCAATCATTCTAGAGAAGCGACCCTTTGGCATATAACAATACTGTGTATTGATGCAAAGGGCAAATGTCGCATAGGACACGGTCGTTTGTCATTTGTAAATGCAATCATTTTTATAAATTATTAATGAAAACACAGTGATAATTGCAACCTTATTATTGTGCAATTGTATAATGTAATGCGCAGTACGTGATTCGTCATAAAAAATATATAAAAAACTTTAATATCCATCCCTCGCAAAATCTTCCTCTTCTTAAAAATATTTGTAAATGTATAGAGGAATTTGAATGATTCTTGAAGATAGAGCTAAAAAAATTATACTAAAAGTTGACGAAATTTCTTGAACTACACGAACTTACACGTCTTATTAGTTACAACTATATAATTTACTTACTGGCATCGGTGGATATTGCTCTTCTGCTTGCGGCGCGGGCGCAGCCGACGCTTGTCGCACGCTCACGCACACCAACGCAACCGCTACCAATAAACATTTCATCGACGACATCTAATGTGAAAATAAATAATGATTAAATAAATGGATGTATAAAGCCTACATAGAAATCTACAAAATTCATTAAAGAAACAATTATTAAAATCGTAGAGAAAATGTAGAGCCCTCTCTAGTCCTTATGTACCTACACAAAAATTCAAACGAGCAATTTAGGTTTTATTTTATCTGTACCATAAATTTGAAAATGAGCAAGGAGATTTTAGAAGCCAGTTTATGTAAAAATGTAAATCCAAAATATTCTTCATTTTTTATACCCAACGTTTGAGGAATTATGTGGGTATCCGTATCAGATTTAAAGAATTCCTAAATCAGATTATACACTCATTATTCAAATGCAAGAAATTGAACATGCAATATCAAATATCTCCGTTATAAAATAAAAAAAAAGACGGGTTGCACTCCGGGAGTGCCGGCAGAAGTGAAAACTTGATTATTAACGTTGAGCATGTTTGATATTTTGGAATGGTATCCGTCTTACGCTTTTTCGATCAGGTCACGTGTCCTGACGCGAGTTTAAGATTTTATACCCATTACAGAAAAAGTGCTCAACGCCGCTAAAGAAGTTTTCACTTCAATAAAAATTTTGAAACATTCGACGCGATTCCTTTGTTAAAGATTTGAATAATATTTGCATTTCGATGACCCGAAGACGATCATCGATGATCTCTGTTTTGTTTCGAAAGTACAAAACTATTAATTTGTTGTGTGTTCTAGACTCTAGTTATTTTGTAATCGAAAATTATGCTATTCGTGGTAATGAAAGTAGAAAATGAAAAAGAATGTAGAAAATACAATTTTCTTAGTATTCAAAAATATTACAAATGTTTTTATTTCGTTCCAATCATAAGAAATTGCTTGTAAAATTATCCAATACTCCATAATATTACTATAAAAAGCGGAAAATAACACAATCAAGATAGCGAATCCATTTTTAAATTCCTTACGTATTGTTTTTCCACGTGATTAATTACTGTCATCGGTATAATTGTGTTGCCAGACGACATCATTAAACACGATGCTAGCCAGTTTAACCTTTTTTTGCGGTATTTACAATGCAATTATGTAAAAAGATCATTTACACCTAGCTAGAATATTAATGTCGTCTTAACTGATTTGTAAGTGTTAACTAATTATTTACCTAAAGTTTTTTGCCAAGTGCCAACCAAAAAATACATAAATTTTCTGTACAGTGGTACCTACAGTCTTCTTCTTATCTCAATAACCGAAGTTGTAAATTTTTTATTTCGCTTTTTTGGATACCAGTTTTTGAATGGATTATCATTCACAAATTATATGCAAAATTCATGTATACTTTATGCATTATTTGGCAATTCCCATAAAACCTTTACTCAACTCAAAAGCATTAAAAGTCGTAAAACATCGCTCATATACATAATTAATATTTGTTCGGCCTTGCGTGATCGATTCCTGCGGGAAAAATTGCTTTGTCTCTCGTGCAATATAACTATCGTGTGAATGTCTAACTTGTGGTGATTTGACACTTTTTGTGTACGTTTCATTAGTGGAAGTTGCATTGGAAAATATGTGGAAAGGAAATAATTATCTTTCCTTATGTAAGATATGTTAATTGGATTATTAGTTGACAATGTACGTTTAATTGATCGATGGAAAAACAATGGCGTTATAAAAAGTGTCGATGTATGATTTATTGTTTGTTTGTATCGATTAAATGTTTTCGTATTCACTTGTCTTGCTATCAGATGCAGCGGACTGCGAAAAGCTCGGTCAAAGCTTTATTAATTTATGGAAAATAAACAACACTAATAGCATTATAAGCAAAATGAGACACCAAAACACTTTTTATAAAATATTTATATTTATAATTTGCTTTAAAAATCGATAAATGAGAAAAAGCTTCACTGCAACTCTTTTTAAGCTCACGACATTGGCTATTATATAACATTATAACAATAGATAGTTTAACAATATAGTACCTATATAGTTAGTAGTAGTAAAGACCCAATTAATGCTTAATACGAAAAACTTTGATTAGACTGAAGTTTATGAAAATATAAATTATAATAGATCTTTTACTTTGTTAAAATAGAAAAAAATGTAATAATAAATATAGGTACATCGAACATCGGTATGCTCATTGCTCAATCAATATAATATAGTAACTACGATTATAATATTGTCATCTTTATGCATTATTGCATTGCAATTGCAATCTGTAACGGACGAATTAATTATGAATAATTTATTTATTTATTAATTAGATGACTAAGGGATATGCAATGTTAACGTCTTTATGGGTTTTAATATTTATAAAGTAGAATAATGTATGGATATATCCAATATTAATTAAAGGATGTGGAATTTATATTTCATAAGTGACATCGAACTGAGCACAATTATTATTGTATCAAATCAACAGTTAATGTTCGATACACAAACTGTCAATATAATAAAAAAATGTGATTAAAATTAAATATAATCTATTTCCGATCTTCCTTAATAAATTCATTAGGACTTTACTTTTAATTTTTGTTAAACTTTAAAAAATAAATAAAAGCTCGGTTTAGGCTACAGAGAAAAGAATGTTTTTAAAAAGGTCCCCAAGCCCCCAAGGTTTACAATTAACAAATTCTTCAAAATCTTTGGATAAAAATGCTTTTGTAGGTAGCAAATACCAAAATACCTGTTTAATATGAAAATTCATATTTGCGGCTAAAGAGCACCTGTGGTTTGCCGGAGCGTGAACGAGTGCTATACCACAAAAACTATACATAATTTTTAAAATCGGTTTATAATATACAATTTTAAAAACCTTGAGACAAAAAGAATACCTAAGTAGACTAGGATTAGATATTTTCATATTTATTGCTTTTAAATGTATTATAATAATAAAAGCTCTCGGCTATGATAGTAGGGGAGCCCAGGATGCTAAATGTGGATTTACTCGAGCGTCACGGGAACCTATTAGAATTGGTAGATTAGACCATAGCGAGAAAAAAAGGTCCTATAATGTTTTCACTTTTAGCGGTGGGGAAGGGTTTTTTGATTTTTTTTAATTTAAAAAAGAAAATAATTGGCTTGGAAATACTCAAGCGCGTTAGATATTGATATTTTGCATGCTCCAGGACGTCACTGAAAAAAAGTATACGTTAATCTGACGATTTAAGTGGCGATTTAATCGCTATGAAGAAAGGGTAAAAAATTAAAGTAATATTATTCGAGCGCGTCAGATTAATATATGGGGGGGGTTAATTACAATATAAGAAGTCCCCATTTCGCTAATCTGACGATTCGAGCTCAACCTTAGGGAATTATGGATTATTCAAATTTTCCAGCGGGGCCCCTGAGGGCACCCACCAACCATAACTGCTCATATTGACTAGAGGTACTAATGAATAGCTAAGGTACCGTCCCTTATAGTAATCTGACGCGCTCGAGTAAATCCCAAAATCCCCTCTTGGGCTCCCCTACGCGGAACCGGACGCGAAAGAATCCAAGTAGTTGGAATTACGATTCGAGAATAGCGTTTTATATTATTTAAAAAAAATTGACTCTAAACTTTTTGAAAATAATCAATTATAAACTTTTAATACACTTACAATGTACCTATTTATTAAGTTTTATTACGTTAGATACTACCTACTGGAAATCATAAAAAGAAAATTTTATTATTTTTGTTTAATTATTTTCCTCTATCTAGCATTTTCTTCAAATTTCAAAGTTTTAACGGTTAAATAGAGACAAGAACGACTAATAGATAGTAATTTTCGAGTTATAATAATTGTGTAATGCTTTTTTGTTATTTTGAACCAAATAAGAATATATTGTGGAGTTATTTATAAGTAAATATATGATTTTTTAATATTTAAAATACTTATAAATATAAATAAATTCGTTTATAATAATCCGCGGTTTAAACAATTTAGATAGTTATTTCAAATATAAGAGTCAAGAGAACTAATTAATTTTTCAATGGCACAAGTAGATAAAAAGATAATCTCGTAATAATGACCCAGTTTCACACATTTTTGCTGAACATGCATGTAAACAATTGACTTTCCGCTTTAAGCAATTGATAACTATCTTAATACTGCAATTAATACATAAATCTGGTAATGTGGTACGTACTAATCTATGAGAAAAAATATTGTAAGAAACAAACAGTATGCTTGAAAATATGTTAGTTTGTACTTTATATCTGTACACGCCAAAGTAGCTCTATATTTTATTTATTTTCTTTGATATATATTTCTTCATTTCAATTTTTAAAGTGAAACTTTTATTACATCGTCTCAAACTTTTTGGTCTGTGTAGCGCATGTCGCGTGTATCGCGGCTGCCGAGTAGGTATACCTACTCGGCAGCCGCGATACACGCGACATGCGCTACACAAAGCAGTGTTCGGAACCGTTCGAACAGTTTCACTTTTACCGTGGTTTCATAAAACCACACAACATTTTTTTATAAATGGTTTTTTATTAAATTTTCAAATTACCAAATGTATTTATTTCTGATCCACTTTTACAAGTATTCTGTTTTTAATTCTTCATGGATCCAGTTATAGTTTTTTTTTATATTTTAAGCTATTTAAACTTACAGTTTTCGCGTTATTTATTATTTAAAAAGACTAATATAATATAATACAGACATACAATTCAAAGAAAACTTCCAAATACATCAATACCATATTATTAGATATCCTATACAAAGCTCCATATACATTTTCACCTCACGTATCCAGAGTCACCAACAAAAGAACTCACCGTATGGAACACACACTTTAACACAAAGTTGTCAACTGAGAGTGCTACTCGACTTGTGGCGCGCCCCGACCTCGCCCGCCTCTTATATACAACCCCGCGGTGTTCGGGCGCCGGCCGCGAAGATGCCGCAATGCCTTATGATTAAACCTCTCAAAATCAAAACAACCTGTTTAGTATTGTCCTGTTTAGATACAAATAAAATATACTGAAAATATATTATACCCTTTTCTCAAATTATGGTTCAGGATTTCAGGATTAAGTATCTGTATTTTGATTAATGAGTAACGAATAATTTTAATTATAAAGTGTGTTTTGTTTTTTACTTGGATGCTTGTTTTTTTTCCAAGAATTTTCTTCAATTATTTTGGTATAATAAAATACGACCGTGAACCTCTGATTGCTAATAGGCTTAATAACATTTCGGTCGTGGTAGGAAGAGCCTCCATTTACACCATTTAAAATTTAACTTTTATTACTGATAAATATCTCTCGAATTACCTATGACGATTTTATACATCTTTTATTAGTAAACAATGTTGTATAGTTGCTGTATTTGTGTTTTATGTGTAATCTTAAATACATGATTCTTAATTACATTCTTAATTCTTAAGTGCATGATTCAAGTTTTGTTACCTATTAAAGATTTCAATTAAAAGAAAATGTCAAACTAAGGATATTCACACTATACAAATTGTCTATTTACATATTATTATGTTTGTGTAAAAACAGGGCACAATTACATTTTCAGAATAAATAGAGTTACATCTTTATTCATTTACAAAACCACCAACTGGTGTTTAAAGAAAAACATATTAAATTTTATATGATAATACTTGAATGGCAGCAGAAAATAATACAAAAAGCATAACGATATTACGGCGTTATCGCAATCAACACATTAGTACGCCAATGGAAATCCGAGCCAATTCGATTACTCCAATAATATCAACTTCAAACATGCGACAGGGAGTTTTTAAAAGCAATATTTCAATTTATTATGTATCTGAATTCAGAATACATTAACGACAGATTAGACACATTTCATTAAATCACTGCATAGTGTTAAACAAAGTTGTTTTCCGCTGTCGGTCTTCTCCCTATATCCCTATATAGGCTTAGAACTTCAAAACTACGCAATGCATTTTCAATTTTCATGTGTTTTCTTAATTGATAGATTAGATATCGCGGCAGGCTTTAGCATATAATTTATTAAGTTTTAGTCATAACGGGCGAAGCTGCAGGCGGAAAGCTAACTAATTTATCAAAAACACTTCAAACTAATTAACTTTGTAGTAGTAGTATAGCAAGTTATGATTTCGATTAGATTAACTTAAGGGTATTCGCATGGATTTGTCCTGGCCACAAAAGTGGTGAAAGTGATATACTCTGTCAACCTCTCGTGATGAGGAAGTGACTTATTGTGCTTTATGATCATTGACGGTATGATCAAACGTTCCGACTCTACAATTTAAAATTGACGTTCTAGTTTAATTTGCTTAGTACTTAATTTAATTGCTTCGTTACGTTCTGATACTATATAAGTACTAACTTTGCATTAAGAAGTATCAAAAAAAAATCTTCCCTTTTTATGAAGTCAGTTAATAATCATAATAAAATGCAGACTACCTACTATTATTTATGTGCATGTAATTCACTTTACTACTAGAAGTTAGAGTACGTGTTGGTAATATTTACAATTATTCATCAACGTATTTTAATAACAAACACAAACTAGGTTAAAAAAGCTGTTGTTGATGTTACGAGTTATTATTGTAATTATAAGACGTGCAGATCAAAAATACATTTTATAAAATAAAATAATAACGTTATAATATCATCCGATTGCCGAGGTATAATAATTACAAAAAGCCTGAAATGGAATATCGATAACAGGTAATTTTATTGTCTCGAATCCTATTGACACTCAACATGTCATCAGATCCAAAGCCTTCGTGACTTAATAGCATTGATATATTAAGCACAGCTTGATTATCATGTACAGGGAATTTATTTAAGAGTAGGTATTTATAAAACCGATTAACATGTTTCGTTATTTGCATTTGTGTTTATTTAATATTAGCAATTCGAAGACCATAAATACCATAAATTTATGTTTCGTCATTTATAAATTGTCTATGATTTTACAAGATATTTTAGCATAATAGACAATGTTTATCGTGCAAAATTTTATAAGTTAAATTTTTATATAAAAAAAGATATACCTACATACATATACACTTAACAGCGTAAAACAATGATTCATTATTAAGGCAATAAAAATTAATCATAACTGTATAATATTATAAGGTTTTTTCTTCATTCTTACAGCTCTTCAAACACCTGTTCTTGTAAATTAAGTTTTTTATAACCGCTGTTATAACTTCGCTTCTTTACCGTGTTTATCTAAATCGGAATATATTTTTGGAAAAATACTAAACTGTATATTTACAGTACTCACCCTAAAAGCTATACCTACATATTTTATTAATTTTATTTTTAAAATAATTGCAAAACGTCTACCTGGGAATTATGCCAATTAGAAATACGGAGGAACCCTTTTCGTTGCTGTAATTTATTTGCGAATCCCATTAGGGAGATACTGAAACAGGATCTCTCGGTGGATAAACGATACTTTTTCAACGAATCCCACAGTTAAGTAGGTAAGGTCATAGTGACATCGTTTGTGCTTGTGCAGGTTGAATGTTATTGCAACATGTGACACTCACGCGAGTTGCCACCGTGATGTGACGAAGATTTATTCGGAAATGGGTACAATTTTGCAAAGTTAAGACTGGTTAAGAAGCTTCCTAGTTTTTTGCTTGCAATTGAAGCATTCTGGTTCCTCCTCCCTTTTGAGTTCTAGCTTCAACAGGGTTGGTCTAGGATAAAGAAAATAACCTGAGTTATTTGGCGAAGATTTAGTTTACTAATCCTGAAATATTTTTTAATTCGATCGAATAATCAAAATTGCCTTCTTTATGATATTTGTTTAGAAAGATCTCCTACAAGGTTATTAAAAAAAAAACAAATTTAAAATAATAATAATTTAATATTTGAAAAATTATAACAATACTAAATATTTCTTTTCATTTGACGCTGATATTTTTCATATTTTGTAGCCTCTACAACACCATCTACGGGCGTTGGATGCGACAACGGGCTGCTTTTACTTTTAGTACAAATACATGTCTGAATTCTTGGCATAAACTTATTTTCTTGATACTCTTTAATTTTGCTCATGATCATTTCATTTTCTTCTTCAAGTAGCATTTTTTCGCGTAACAAAGCCCGCCTTGAGAGTTCCGCTTTAGCAATTCTTTGCCATAAACGTGTAAGTCCACAAGTGGAAGAAATAGCGTTTACAACTAGGGAATCATATGAATGGTGTCGTTTCGTATTTGTTTTTGTATCAGTAGGAGATTGAGGTAGCGCTGAACCGAAAGGAAGTACTTTCTCACGTTGCGTTTCAAATTTACGGCAAAGTGATGCTAATCGCAATATTTTTTCACCTTTTTTATGCGATGCCGTAAGCCATTCAACAGCGTCGTCTGATGCTCTTACTAAGGTAGCTAATTGTCGAGAATCTAAAGCGCATCCATTAACCAATCCTTGTTTCAAACGAAAACAGGCTGCCCGATGACGATCTCGACGGTCTCTGAACACAGCTTGTTTTGTTCCTGATTCATAAGCTGCTAGTTCTGAACGAAGTCGTTTGAGAACATTATCATTGTTAGCTATTCTTTTTGCTTGAGAGGCAATTATGTCAGCCATCAAATTCTCTTTACGACGTAGTTTTCGAACTTTCTTTTGATTATCGGCCGTTTCTGTGACATATGCTTTCAGAACAGCTTTATATTCTTCCCATGTATTGTTATATATGTTCTCCAGAAACGAACGCAGGTTTTCACGTTCGTTTGCATACTTACTGCGATCTTCATCTTCTTTAACTAAGTTTTCACCTCTCTTCGTCCACGCATCAGAGTCGGCTGTAGTGTGACCGTGGTATATTAATAGTTGTAAATGAGTTTCTGCTGCGTCATGATCCGTCATAATACGAGATGCATCTTCTTCTCCCGATTTAAGAAGTTTCTTTGTTCTTATGTCATTTTCTTTAGATAGTGATTCCATTTCAGAGAGGAATTTGTTGATCATTGTATCAATAGTATCACAGAAGCTCGCTACTGTTCTTTGGAACTGATCATCGGCTACATCCATTAGTTTCATGGTATAGTTAATTAAGTGATCTTTTTTGTCATAAACTCGCTCAAAGACATGCCACAATACTTGTATGTCCTGTCGGAAAACGGGTTCCTTTATTTTTAGCATCGTTTCGCGCCAGGTTGCATCAAGTTCACCTCTCTTCTTCGCTTGAGCTGCCATTTCCCTATTCAGCTCTTGGCGCTTAATTTTTTTACGAGCTTCAGCTTCTGCTCTTAATTTCTCTAATCGCTTCGCTTCTTTCTTTGCTTTCTTTTCTTCTTTAGTCATCCCCATGATTAATCAATATTAAAAAAATAATTATAGAAAATAAAATTGTCGTAGATTGCGAATAAATGATTGACACATACATTGACACTTATAATTTTAGCCAAGAATATTATTTTTCTAAAAAGTTTTGTCAGATAACTTAGGTGCTTATTACACAAACGGCTATCATCTGCTTTTCCTCGTGTTTTCCTACTCTGTTATTAAATATTAATTCTAAGATTTGAACGAAACTCCTATGTTGACAACGATAAGTTATAAACTTGATTTACAATAAATTGTATCCTAGATAAGCTTTTGACGTATTTACTTCGTATATATCTCTCAAAATCAAAAATCACTTTTTCCCACTAGGCGCGCTACCAATCGCTAGTCGGTGGTAGTGACCCTCTCCAGAGCTACCTTCACAAACGCTTAGCTGAAAACCTAAACAGCGAAGCGGCACTAGGTACAGTGACGGATGTAGCTCAATGTGTCCAATGGGTCAACTCTACGTTCCTGAGCGTTAGGGCTGCAAGGGACCCGAGGAGGTATTTAGGACTACCCTCTAACGCCTCGCAACAGCTGATTTCGAAGAAGATTGAGGGTAAGTGCTTTTAATAATACTATGTAATAAAGATAATACATTAATTTATTTCCTAAATTGTGTGATAAAGTGTAAGCTTTGTACATAAGAATTACTCTATATTGATGCATGTCTTAGTGGAAACTGTAACGCAAGACAATTTAGTGAACAATCTGCGAAAACAAGGGCTCATTTTGTGTTTTCTAAAACTTCATTGAATCAAGTGTGTGATATTTTTTTAGTTACCAAATACGTTGATTTTGCTTTTTTAGTTAGTTATCGCCCCAAGATACAGACGTAACGAATCCTGAAAAACATGTCCTATTAAACATTCTAGCTAGGTTATTTGCGATATTCATTCATTAAAAGTAAAATCTTCTCATCGGTTTAATCAATACTCATTTGCAAATCGGTTAATCAAATGAGTACTTAATCTCTTGATCAATGTGTAATGTGCATTATTGAAGTGTTGTTAACCTAAATATGTGCCCTCAAATATATTGCGGTTAGTTATGTAAATCTATCGTTCTGAGAATGAATTCGATTACATCGACCATGAAAACAAAAAATTAATGTTTACTTTTAACGAAAGATAAGTATGTCTATTTACTTTGGTCTTTTATGAATCTTTATTAAAGTATACTGATATCTAAAACTGATTGCAATGTATTTTCATCAATTGCAATTTGATATGCCAAAAAAAGAGATATAAAACAGATTACATCGAACGATCGATAATTTTCAGTCTGGGAGTCTGGTTTTACTAAAATATATTATCAAACTTTTATATATATTATTGTTTTTATCTTAATAAATTGATATAAGTTAGATTTTAATGCTGATTAGAATTTCTATATGCGTTGATTTTTTATTATATAGGTAGGTAGTAGACCACAGACATACATTAAGATAGACTACGCGAGTGTATGTACTTCCCGTGTCCAAACTAAGTATAAAACACTTACTTGACGCTGGCCTACACTCAGTCCGCGCTTGCAGTTCGCCAAGGAAAGACGTGAAACTGAATAGAGTAAAATGCCGAATTGCGCAGTTATAAGCTGTAGAAACTCCACAGCTGTGAGTGGCCGAGTTATCGAAGATGTTTCCTTCCAACGGTAATTAATTTTCTAATCAGAATATGCACTATTTATTTTAAAATCAAATAAAGAATATCTGTGGAAAATGATCGTGACAAACATGGATACCAAATCATACGGAATGATTCGGAATACATTGCGGCTTTTACTGGGCACGGTAAAGATCGCGTCGTATGATAATAAGCAATGAATAGCGTCTTCTCATTTTTCTGTTCTCATTTTTCTGTCCAATTTTGTGGTTAGTGATGTTCATTCGATGCAACAGTTCTCGATTCTAATCGATTTTATAATCGAACAGAAAAATGATAATTTGAAGGAGCAATTTTTAAAAAAAAGGCATAGATTTTTTTTGTCATTTAATATGACTTGACCTAGAACTTTTAAGTATTTTAATACAAACGTACTAAAAATAAATATTATGACATGGACGCCATTAGTTAAAGTGTCATCTTGGGAGTTTTTTAAGAAAACTCCTTATTGCTTAGACTATGTTTGTTTTTTCAGTTTTCCAAGTAACCCGAACATAAAAGAAAAATGGATCAAGGCAACGGGACATAAAGATTGGTTTCCAACAAAATATAGCACAATTTGCTCTAAACATTTTAGTGAAGCCAGCTTTGTTGAAGGAAAAAAGCTTCAACTATTGACAAAAACAGCCTATCCGACAATTGATATACTGAAAACGATATATACTAGAATCGCCGCGCGAGTGTCGTCCCTAATCGATTTAGCGTAAAATGAAATTGCCATCACTAAAAAGCGCTCGTGACGTCATAACGCGTCAAGGTCGGTGCAAAAAATATGACACGCTTGTTTTTCATACAGGCCGCGGTACTTGCGTGGTCTATCTTAATGTATGTCTGTGTAGTAGACTGTTTTCAATGCACCTGACTCGGCAGATACTCTACCATGATTCAAATTCAATCAAATTTTAGTATGAAAAGTATTCTGCTGTTATTTATATTGCCATAAATTATTATTTAAATGTTCATTGCATGTCATGCCTGTAACAAAATATATCTAAAATGATAATTTAAAGAATCGCAATGTCTTTATAACTTTAGTAGTGACAAAATACTAAAACGTTATAGTAAATTAGTATTTAAAATATAAATGATCCCATTTAATCGCCGCTGGAAACATTATGACTAAGGTTTCTTCACAGTATTTAATTTATTACGGTCCCTTTTGACATTTCTTCTTTTTTGGTATCCTTTACCGATTCTTGATAATAATACATAACTTTCCAGTTGTATAATAAAGACAATATTTTAACTTTAATATTTGTTAAGTTAAAAATAGATACCTAGATAATCTTAAATTCGTCGCCGATTAAAATCAACCGAATGCCTTTAAATAATCAAACACAATAGACCTAAACATTGTGCTTCCGATTTAGGAAAATACATAGGAATGTGTTTAGAATTATGATCCTACCTTATTCGATTTATTTTCAATGGATTTCTAAATTAAACGGAAATTGATCCAATTCGAAGTCCATAATTGATGATGAACCCTTTCTGTGAACGTAACAATTTATTATTGTAATAATATAGAATTTCAATAAACAGGTAAGTATATCGCAATAAATAAAATATAATTATTAACTACTAATAAATTAATTATTTTCATTGCTATAATAATGAAGACCTCATGTTAATCAGATCATTTGATTTTTTCAAATCAATCAATTATTGCTTATAAAAACCAGCAATTACCACTTATAAAACAAACATCTATGAAATATTACAATTGTCTATGATTTATCGTTAGATTATCTGAAACGGTTTCCTTTCGATACAGATAAGGATGTGATAATTAAAGCTAGAAGAAGATAATATGTATAATAATTAAAAGTACACAATTATAAAGATGCGACTACGACCTCGCTAAGTAAATAGTTCCGGAACGTGATGGATGAGCCTTGCACATACGATCACATAGTGAACTTCGATCACATAGTGAACTTGTGGCTGATGTGATACATGAGATTAGGGCGGTGTTCTAACCGTTATATAAATTGTAATGACATCATCCCATTGCAAGGTGCAGTCCTGTCACCAAGATTTTTGATAACCACATGCATAGTAGAAATTACGAAAAGAAAACGAAAAATATGTAGAGCCAGTAATCTATATTCAGTTTATTTGTTATAGTGCAGTTTAATTCATACAAAAAAGTTTTGATAAATTATCGACAACTTTGACAAAGTTGCATCGTAAAAAAATATCGAAATAGCTACAGAGTATTACTTTTTAACAACCATAATATAAATCTTAATTTACATACCTAGATTGAAACTTATATTGATTCTAAAAGCTATCGCCTATATTAATCGCGTATGTTGTACCTATAGATTGTTAACCGCAATCCGCTTATAAATTACATCCACAAACACCTGTCGATATTCCCTTTACCAGGTTAAATGTCATAGTGCGTAACGAGTTCATGTTAGGATCGCAAATATCACGCCATATCGCTTCGATGGCACCGTAAAGAGTCCTAATAAGGTCCGTGTTCGTAGAACACATCCAAATATTTATTCTAATAATGCCCATTTTGAAAACAATTATATCATTTACTTAGGATTAACAAATATCTTAGGTATGTAGAACATGTGAAGGATGCATTTAACATGTATAGTTGGTTGGTCAATTAATTACTTCTTATATTTCTCTTCTCTACATATTTCATATCTAATGTAGATGTAATGAAAAATCAATACTTTGCTTATCGACCTATCTATCGATAATTCTCAATTGTTCACTAGATTGTCCGATTGTATTTAATGATTTATTTTTTAAACAATTTTTTTTTTAATTATCAAAGGATTGCGTATACTTGCATATAATGACACAATCTGCCACTTTGTTCTTACTCCAAAGCTTATTATAATGATTATAATAATATATTCTCATTTAAAAAAGAAAAAGCCTCAATAAAATGAATACAAAAACCGATTGCGTATAATTTTTCAGAGCTTTGCGTGAAAGCGATGAATGGCTTAGCGTCTGCGGGTCTCATAACTATGGATGAAGCGAGTTGCATAGAGTCCACGGACGCTGGCCGACTTATGTCCGTCTACTACATCGATCTGGGAACCATGAAAACTATCATGAAAGTAATATATTTTACAGACTTGTCGATTTTTGCATTTTCATTAATCATTGACTTAAAATTAAAAATAATATGTTTGCATCTTTCACAGGTTCTTTGCTTTCATCTACAAAAGTAGCTTTTATCTCAAAGCATTGCTTTCTCAATGAAATTATTATAAACGAATTTTAATCCACAACTTTTTCCATTTTACACATCTAATTTATCAATCTGTTTTTTTGCTAGAACGGCAATACATCGTACCTCTTGTTATTAACTGCTCCTTTTATGTTCAACTAATCCACGCTGCTTCATCTGCTGAAATCAATCATCCGACACAAATATTTTCACTCCGAACCTCAGAAAGCTTCTTCAAACAAACTGACAGACAAACTTCATGTTATTAACATTAATAATTAATATATAAATTATATTAATTTATCCATAGATAGACGGTACAGAATCTCTAGAGCGTCTCCTATGGCTGGTGTGTGAAAGCCATGAGCTTTCTGACATGCACTTACGAGTAGACGAACGACGATGTTTAAATTCTTTAAATAGAAATAATTCAGCTGCTACAATACGATTTCCTATGAAAGGCAAAATAAATAGCCGACAAATGAAATTGTACTGGTAAGTATGCATCATACTTTCTAAGGGTAGTTACCTATTAATTAGTCTGGTAGAATCGTTAATACTTATAATTTATATTAATACTTTTAACTCTATATTCCGTTTAAGTTACAATTATATTATAACGTCGCTACTGTATTATTTTTTTCCAATTTCTTTTGTTCATGTCATATTTTCAGCACAACATATTTTGTCCTATAAGTAGAGTGGGTAAAAAAGCTTGGAGCTTTTTTTGTTTTTAGCTTTTAATTAAATTTAATTAAGAGTCCTTTATAATATAGAGATAACCTTTATAATATTTTCGTTCCTGACTAAAAACAGAAGTTGACACAATAATTCATATTTCAATCCAATAAACGTAATTTTAATATATCTTAAATATATTTTATACCTCAATATTAAACTTAGACCCAGTTTTTAACAGTTGAAAAGAAGTTCAAGTATTTTCTTGCGATCTCACAAATAAAATTTTATTATCACATGATCAACTGTATACCGTTAACCCAGTACGAATGAAGTCTGGGCGTGGAAGAATCCGCGAGTGACAGTTTTAAAATAAAAGATGAAATAAAAGATTTTCGTATAAAGATACGGAACAAAGGCAGACACACAATAAACTAGTAAAATGCCGCGGTTATCAGCGATAACAATTTTTAAACACGTTTTGCAACGTCTAGCATTTTTACGCACGAAATATAACCGTTAAGTGTAGGCCAAGGACAGACATATTGTTATTTGCTTACGGTTTTTTAATTATAATATTTCTCATAATATTGATGTTAATGTCTGTCAAATCTATAGTACTTGAGGATATTTAAAGATGGAAGCAATTTAACTTGTGGAAGAGGGAAGGTATAGAAGTAACACTACAAAACTTAATAAATAGTTCAGGATCCATCGCCCATTTTTGCAAGTGATTACTATCAAGCTAATTTTCCGTGAGTAGCTTTATTTTGATGAGACGCCCAATAATTTCCTATACGAAACTCTCGATTGTGGTAGCTAACAGAGGTAACAAGGATACAATTTTTTGATTTGATGGTTCTCAAATATTTATTACTAAAACTGAATTTTTTTTTGTTCAATCTCAAGATAATTATCTAAATTATTCGAAAAAATATTTGTCCTACAAAATCTATGGTTTGATCAAAGAGTCCCCTCTTTCCAATGTGTATCGATACGAGGTCATCATAAATGATTACTAACCAGCTGATTTTTTTGTTTTCACTTAGTTAATATTTATATAATTCAACAGACATATTGTCCTACAAATTGCGTAATAAATATTTGAGAACCATCAAATCAAAAAATTTTATGCTAGTTACCCCTGTTAGCTACCACAATCGAGAGTTTCGTACATGAAATTATTGGTCGTCTCATCAAAATAAAGCTACTCACGGAAAATTAGCTTGATAGTAATCACTTGCAAAAATGGGCGATGGATCCTGAACTAAAAACTTAGTCTCCGTATAATAATGATAAAATAATTCGGTAATATTATTTATTAATTAAGCTGTTAATGTTATATTACGTCAGTCCCACTATAATTTGGCCAGGGATTATCTTCCAACACCGGTTGGTCGCACACATTAATTTCATTTTAGTTGAGTGAACTCAATTATAAGAGATCAATTTTATTCTCAAAATGTGACTTACTTAATTATACTATGTACTTTTAAAGATTTACAAATGTAGTAGGTACCTACCCATTATTCCCTTTTTTTTTTTTTTTTTTTTAGTGGGGAAATCTTGCATAGATACCCACGGCTTCCGGGGAAGAGGCCGTGGGTTATGTCGGATTCCTACCGACCAAAACCCCACTGTGTTCCGTCAAGCCGCATCAACGACGGGGCCACGGGTATGTGTAGAATTCATCCGTGACCCCATCAGCGGCAGCCCGTCGCCGGGCCCAAACAAACTAAGAGCCTGCCAGCTCTACCCTCATGGAGCGGCGTGAGCGGAACACGTCTCACGCCGCCTCATCCCACCGGACAATGGACTAAATCCCCACTCCATCGCCCGGCGCCCCTCGTCAAGGAGGCTGGTTGCGGCCGCGTAAATCAGCCGCAACGCGACGACGACGCCCAATAGGACGTCGGCGCCGGATCGGGTCCGCGTGAGGATCCCTCTCGCGAACCCGCTCCGCCTCCTCTTTCCGCGAGATCACGTCCTCGGAGAACATGATCACCGCGCGCCAGGATCTGTCGCTGCCCACCATTGCGCTAACAATGGAGGGCAGAGAGAGATCCGGCCCGACGACCGTGACCAAGCGAGCACGGGGCTCAGCCCACGCGGGGCACACGGCAAGTGTATGATCTGCCGTGTCCTCCGGGCAGGCGCACCAGTGGCAAGCCATGCTACCCATTATTCCCTGCTTTTTAACGGTGTCGCTAAAATTTGCTCTACCTACTTTACAGATCCACCTGTCTACCTGTTTATTTTGAAAGCCTCACGGTTTAAAAGAAATTCTTTCACTGAAATAATAATATTTTGTCTAACTTAACATGAATACATAATATTTTAATAATACGATACATAAAATTCCCGTTCACAGTATCATACAAGCTGTCCTCGGTTGCCTGCCAATCCCAGATCCGTCTTTGAACCAAGAAGCCATGAAAATTATGAGAATTGCTGATCGTGTTTGTAAATGTACTTACATTTTTTGTTTTTAATTAGAATTTTTTTAATAATATAAAGTTATTTTTGGTTAATTATCTGTGCTATTATTAGGAACGTTAACTTAATATCTTGTGTTTGAAATAACTGTATAAAAAGCGCAAGAACTATAATTAACCATTAAACAAAAATAGATAACAATACAAAACGCAAATTATATTCTAATTGCGAGCGACATTCATGAGAAAAAGACATCAGTTACACCATTAAATTCGCACACTTAACCAATATTTCTTTAATTAAGAGTTTTGTGTCGGTATATTACAAATATAGATATTATAGACTTAATTGACTCACTGCCTTCAAAGCTAGGGGTCGTGGGTTCGATTCCTACCCAGGGAAAATATTTTGTGTGATAAACATCTATGTTTGTTCTTTATCTGAGTGTTTATTATCTATATAAGGAACTATATGTTTAAAAAATGTATATGTATGTTTATCAGCCATTTAGTTTCCATAACACAAGCAAAAAGCTTAGTATTTTCATCCCACGATTTGTCGTGCCGTGTGTGAAATATGTACTGAAATATTTATGTATATTTCAGGTCTAGTAGCATACGTAACTAGTCCAAAGTTAATGTGCTCGAATACTAAGAACTATAGCGCGGTATTAAACGCATTGGTACTTGCTAAGTGCATATCAGCACATTTGTGGGAAAACTCGCCGTTTTTGAGTAAACAGCTGAAAGGCATCGGACCCACTTTTAGTTCGTTGCTTGCTACTGCTGGAAAGGTATTGTATGGATTAGTTTGCTTACTACTACTATCTTACTATGTCACTACTATCTTACTATACCTACTCTTATATCTTATCTTTTATTAAAATGTAACCCCCCACTTGACTACTTCTCTACTCTTCTACACTCTACCCTTTTATTATATTATGTACTTACCCATAAAATATTGAAAGTAAATTAATAGTATTTCTCGTCTGAAAAATAAATTATAAATTTTTACCTCGATTAAAATATCATGTTCTGATTTAAATAAATTTATTTAAGGTTAATTTTATGCTGCTTGAAGAAAGCCATCCAAGAGACTTAGAAAGGGTAAGTTTTTATCACTAAATAGGCACTTTTACTCAAAATATTATAACCGTATATATCTACTAAAATAGTTTTCATGTATCATTGCAAATTGTATTTTAATTAAGTTTTCATTTAGTGAAATCAAAAAATCTAAAATTGTTACCTATTAATATTGGCCATCAATCAACACATTAAATATTTGTTCAAATCAGTCAATTCACTACAATAATTACGGCAACGCCTTTGACATTTAGACAAAAAATATAAAACTACATAATTGCGCGTTCGTTAAAGTATCGTCAATCATTATTTAACGACAGCACGATATTTAACGGTCAGGGCTGTTATAGATGAGCATGTTACATGTGCCATTATTATCTTTTACTCGGTATTAAATATTAATCTATTGGTAAACATATTGCGAAGTGCAAAAACCTCGAATTGAAAAAGTTATATTGTTTTATATACAAATAATTATAATTGGCCAACAGTTATTAGTGTAAACATTGCACGAATAAAAATAAACAGTCAGACATATTCTTGTGACAAAAAAAATATACCTATAAAATAGTCCGTGTCTGTAAACATGCTAGATACTATCATTTCATTGCAAACGCATCTTTAAATTATATTTTATTCCTTGTTTGTTCAAGAAATGTTGCAGAAAAAAATATTCAGTCAGTAATAGTCAGTATCCTTTTTATTTAACAAGTCGCAGCTTTTTTAGCTAGATGCGCTTAAGATAACCCGAAGAGCAAGGACTTAATTTAAACATTTTCTGAATAATCTCTGGGTGTTCCAAAACTATTTTTCTTTGCCATGTATGGAAAAATCTCAATAACTCGTAATTAATCGCTTAATTACAGTTTACAGAATAGATATCTTAAGAATACCTATTACCTATACAGAGTGTTTTTGGTTTGTATTAAATATGTAGTAGGTACCAACCTACTACATATTTAATTCAAAGAATTGGAACACGACCGATTTTTTAATTATTTTACCCTTAGTAAACATCTTTATCGCATGTTTAAACAAAAATTAAAACTTTATAGTCCATTATGAATTCTAGTCCATATAAAATTTGCCTATTCGTTTCCTTTTTTTAAATTGTATATAGAAAATTCTTTATATTTACAGATAATGAACAAAGGTCCCCCAGCAGGCAACATACTCCGAAAGCAGATAAGTCTGTTACCAAAATACAGCCTAAAGATAAAGCCGATCAGCGAACACTCAATTCGTATTGAGTTGCAATTATTGAATCACGCGTTTTTATCAGAAAATATAGAACAACTGACAGCTGGAGATACGCATAAATTTTATATAATTGTCGGGGACTCGGAAAACAACTTGCTGTACTTGTCATATTTTAAGTAAGTTGGTGTTATTAAATTAAAAAGGTGTATCTTCGTGTAATTTCCAGTAATTTGGTTAAAAATCCTTGAACTTTAAAAAAACATCAAATTTACTTGCATGTTCAGATCGTCTATCCAAACATGCATGATAAATGGAATTCCTACTTACCTCGTATTCTATGCGTAATTAGCTTAATTATAGCAATATGTTTCAGAGATACAGATTTACTAAACCTCTACGATGGATGTATCACGTGCGATGTTACCAGGAAGCAACATAACGAGCATAAAGTTATGGCACATTGCATCAGTTCAAATTTTGGTATGACGATAATAATCAGAAGTCATCATGAGTTAAACGTAATTCTTATTCAACTTTTTATATTTGTTTCAGTTGGCATTGATGATCACTGCGAATATGTATTCAACGAATTGCCTACATATACACGTATGGAAAAGAATTTGATGTTAGATGAAATACATGTACCAGAAAAAGAAATCTGTGATAAAGACCGTAAACGTAAAAATAATACCGATATCGTACAATCAAAAGAAAAAATAAAACGAGACACGAATATAATAAAGCAATTTAAACATTTAAAGGAATCTTTTGAATTATCTTCAGAAAATTTATCAAAGAATTTAAATGAAACAGCGGAACTATCGAACAAAATTTTATCAGATCTTACTAAAACAGATAACGATATTATTGAAACAGTTGCTACGTTGGCCATTAAAGAACAAATTACTCATGAGAATGTTGTTGAAATATCAGATGAAGAAGACTATATAGATGACGCGGAAATAAACAATATTCTGAATGAAATTGAAGGAGAAATAAAGCATGTAGCAGTCAATAATAAAAACATTGAACGAAATATTCAAATTAAACCAATAGAAAAATTATATAGCATCTCCAATAGTGTTAATAATACAGGCATAATTAATAGATCATCAATACTACGACCCCATGGTATATGTAAAAATAAGCAAAAGGCTAAAAAATCTAATTTCAGCTTCATAGACTTAATAGAAAAACAAAACAATTCCCCAAATGAAAATATTGTGGAGAAACAAACCGATACTGGTTTTTCTGGTGCTATACGAGATAATATTAATGAGTTCTTAAAGAAAGCTCAACTGAAAAAGCAAACGAACACAAATGTAATAGAACTCTTGAGCAATCCAGTTTCAAAGAATACAGATTCTTCATTATCTACTGTAGTCCGTGAAGAAGTACTGAATATTGAAAATGAAAATAATCTTAATTCTAATATCATAACCCAACAAGATAAGTCTAAATCCGAATATAATGATTATGCAAGCGCAACGCAGAATATATCTTCAAATACAAATACAGAAAACATGCCACTTTGTAAAATAAATAAAACTCATGAAATAAATCCTTATTCGCTACAGACAAATATTGAGGATCGTAGTATTCTAAACAACGATTCAAAGACGAACAGTATTAAAAACATCAGTGACTTTACATCTAATGAACATAAATTAAATTTTTCAAATGCTTCAAATGCTGTAACTACAATCCAAAACAACAGTTTAGTTCCTATAACTACACTTATACAACACAGAGATGAATTACAAAGCAGACCTTGTATTGAAAATAATATAACGACGGACAAAAAAATGAATAGTCATAATAACCAACAACTATTAGAACTATCACATGCAATTACCAATGCAAAAACTTATAGCGATATTATAAACTCGAAAAATGACAAAACTGAAACTAATAAAACAAAAGACAATAAATTTGAACAGTATATCAAAAAGTTTTCCTATAAAGCTACTAACATTAACACTTGTACCAAAATACTGCCGGAATGCAAAATTCAAATAATAAGCCAACTGAAAGTGGATTTCAATGTTACTGAAATAAAAACTCCAAATGATAATTTCAAAAATACCAAAAATGCAAGTCCTAGCTTAGAATCCAATGATACGAAAGTAGAAATAACCGAAATTATATCACCTGAGCAAAGCCAAGCACATAAATTAAACGATGAAAATAATCAAATTACACATGAGAAAATCGCGTTGCCTCAATTAGAACTTATTAAAAGTATCTCAAACGATAGAGAGGAAGATTCAAAGTTAAATGATAGCTCAAATGTTAATATTAATGATATTTTACTGAAATACAAAAATATTATTGATTCGAGGTATGCAAAAAATTAATATAAAATAATTGTATACTCACAGTTAAACCATTATCTTATCATGTATAACATGGTGTTAATAAGTAGCATTTAAATTAACTAAACACCACTAACTTTATTCTAATACAAACAATCTAAAAACATAAATAACCATTTCCCACTAAGAGCATCAGAGAAAATTAAATTGGTACTCATTTTACAAATTAATATTTATTTATTTTTTCAGAAAGAACAATCCATCGCCAGCTGTAAAAGAAAACGAAAACTATAATGGTCACTTCGATAAAGAGTATAAGAAGCCACCTACAAAACCAAGAAAGCAATATAAAATTACTGATTTACATAAAGTTGACATACCGCTACCTGAATCACTTTCTTCAATCATCACTGACGCTAAAAAGTGTACAAACATAGACATCCATACTAAAATGAAAGAAATCAATCAATCTCTGGAACCTAATAATAAAGAAGAAATTAACCAAACTTTTGAAACTAATAATAAAGAAGAAATTACATTAGTTCAAGATGACCCCGAGATACCCGAAGTTATTTGCAATCTTATAGACTTAAATGATGATTTAAAATACACTCCTCCTACAGAAATAGATATTGATACCGATGAAAGGGATTTAAATTTGAGTGAAGCAATACTAAATCCAAAAACTTTTCTTGAATCCGTTCAAAACGAAACAGAAGTGATACCACCACCGCCAGAATTCTGTGATGATATTGCGTATTCACCAATCGATAATAACACTAATTGCAATGATATTGAGTTTAATTTAAATTCAACGGATGAAGAAGAAAACATGAATCTTTTCGCCACAAATAATTTTGAAAATGATGACCAAGACTATGAAGTCATAGATACGCCAGAAGTTGAAACATGGAATGTTTCTACAGAAGACACAGATTCCGTTCCCTTCAAACCCTATCGATTTTCAAACAACACACGACCTTGGAGTGTCCTCACAGAAAACTCCAGTCAGCGACATGAAAAGTTAAATCGGTTTAAGTTTTCAAGAAACAGTGATTTCAAATTGAAGAAAAGAGTATGATGTTAGTTAGTTAAGATGATTGTGAAAAGTCAAATAAAATTTTATAATGATTATTTCTGTTGTTTCATTACTTCAATTCCTTCTTATAAAAATACTAGCGGTCCGCCCCGGCTTCGCACGTGATACCTACATGTATAAACTATCCATCTCTCAAGTTGGATCGAACTGCACATGGTGTGCGAATTTTATTATAATCGGTTAAGTGGTTTAGGAGTCCATTGAGGACAAACATTGTGACACGAGATTTATATATATTAAAAGATAATACCTAAGTATAAGAAACGGGATAGGAGCAGTCAAACTCGCTACTCAATTAATTACCTATATTTTTTGCTTTGGCGTAAAGCTACACAAAGTCACCATAACGTTATTTAATTTTTTAAGTTCGATAAGTTTTACTTTAATCTTACTACTTACTAATATTATAAATGCGAAATTTGTGAGAATGGATGGATATCCACCCATCCGTTTGTAACTCTTTCACCCAAATACTACCTACTGAACCGATATACAATATAATTTGGTCTGTACATAGCTGAATACCCAGAATCATAATTCATAGGCTACTTTTTATGTCGGAAATCCCACAGAAATGGGAACTGTGCGGGTTTTTCTTTGAAAACGCGGAAAGAAATCCAGTCCTTAATAAATGCTAACTAGTATTAGGAATAATAGGTTATTTAACGATTAACGATCTATGTGAAGCCTTAACTACGTCAAGGGCGGTGTATGTAAATTGTTTCATCATTTCATGCACTATTTGCAACTTGCAAGTCATCCAGAGGCTGAAACAGTACATGGACTGACGACCTCGTTTGTAAGCTAATCTCAATAACTGTTAGAAATTTTTCAAAACTTCTTTCTCCGTTGGATCGAGATGAACGTGACCCCGTGTACTGTTAAAAATAATAATAGGATATATTACGTGCCACGCACGAAGCCAGAGTGACTGGGTGAACCGCTGGTTAACCCGCACTATTAAGTGCTAAGTACGGTAAGGTAAGTGTAAGTGCGGTAAGCTAGCCTAGTACAGCATAAAAATGCTGTACTAGCTTACCGCCCGCGGCTTCGCCCGCTTTGTCTAAAACCTAATAAATTATAAACTAAAACCTTCCTCTTGAATCACTCTATCTATTAAAAAAAACCGCATCAAAATCCGTTGCGTAGTTTTAAAGATTTAAGCATACAAAGGGACATAGGGACAGAGAAAGCGACTTTATTTTATACTATGTAGGTAGTGATTAACAGAAATGTCAAATCCATCCAGTAAGTTCCAGCGATAGCATATAGAAACAGATATTTTTAAATTTTTAAAATTATATTCCTATTACTGTAGAGGCTTACTTTTTACTCCTTTTTCATATTTATAGGTTAGACATGAAACTCAGTATCGGGTTGTAAAAATGAAACAAATATTTATATATAAGCAACACCAATTTTATTGTAGTTATTAGCAAATTCAATACTAGCAAAACAAAGAAAACGTTTATTTTCACATTTTCACAATGTATCTTTCAACAAGTTTTTAGATCTAGGCAAGTGAAATGTACAGTGTAAGTTTCTACGTCAGTGACATTATTCTCTACGATTACAACAGTTTATCGATATAAATAGTAAAACCAAGACTAACTAAACATAAATTATAATACGTGAACTCCGATGTCTCGATGGTCGGACATTATAGTTTTATTTAGTAGGTCTTGGTTGAAACTCCATTCCTTTATTCAAATTAGTCTTTTCTAAGTTGAACAGTGCGACCAATAGAGGGGCAGGTTGAACTCACACCATTCAATTTAAAAGAAACTCGGTGTGCAGAGCCCTCGCGGCCTTCGGGCGCCGAGCGACGGCTCTGTACTGATACAAAATGTTACAACCTCTATACTTTGCATTAAAATAATGCCCATTTTCACAGGCAAGGGACCTCCTAGCTCCACATCCGTTATTTCCAGTGATATATTCACTCAAACACATAGTTCTCAGCCTCCATGCAAAGTTTACCATCATGTATAAAAATAAAATATACACAATTATTGGTAAATTCATTATTTCAATCAATCCTGCCTCGTTACATAATCCATCTCGCGCAAGACCCAACCCTTGCTCGTTTAAGATTTCGAGTAAAATACAACTATAACTGTAACTACGGTGTTAAACTTAATTTATATGCTTGATGATTATATATTTCTTGGGAATTCATTGAATAAAAAATAGGGATATTAAAAATCATAAATAAAGCAAAGGTTCGGACAGTTCGTCAACAAGACATTACCAGCTGAGAATATTTTTCCGTTTAATGCTCAGCATGTTAGAAAAATCTCAACACACCAGACGAATAAAAAAGTTGAAATAAATTACATGAAAAATCTATCATTTTATTACATTATACATTAAAGCTAATGATTTTGATAAGTAGGTAATGACTTCAATTCAATATTAATGCAAAACATGCCTAAATTATGCTGAATATTAAACTGGAAAGTTATAATACACACTTTTTTGTTATTTTTATTTTTTTATTTTTTTTTTTACTTTTTTTATTTTTTTTTTTACTTTTTTTATTTTTTTAAGTAATTTCCACGCTGGGAAAATTACACTAATTCTATGCAAAGTATAGCTTGTATTTATTATATGACCACTCCATACTTTGTTTCCTTAAGTTTACGGGCTATGCTGTGTACTCTCGCACATTCGCAGTCGAGTTGGAGACAAAAAAATCTATCACATTTTTCTTTACACACAACAAAATAAATCTCATAGAATCCATAAACTTCGTGTTCAGAAACATAAAGATGGTAAATTGTAAAAAAAAATAATAAATAAAACTTGCGAGAAACATGGAAACTATCTAGTGTAGGAATATAGGAATTGATATATGTATTCACTACGACAGCTTCCAAAATACACATCTATTACGAATAAATTTCAATTACAAAAACGTTTCGTGTCCAACAAGTAAAATTATTACTCTTAAATTTTGACACAAAACATAAAGCTCGTCAATTATTATGCCAATGATATTATATATAGAAACAAGAGGTAGATACGCCACCAACGCACAAAAACGGATTCCGTGAATTGGTCCTGTTTGGGACCAATGCAATCAGACAGATTGTGACCGGTCCCAGCGAGCGCACGTGCCGATAAGTTGTCGAAAATGCCTTCCTGTGTTTTCAGAGAGTGCACGTATTCGTGCAAAAAAATAAAGAAAGATAAATGAATATCATATCACAGGAAAATATATTAAATTAAGTAAAAAGTTAGTTTAAGAGAAAAAATAACAATTTTGCATTCTTTATGAATGACACTTGTATTGAAATGATGAAGGGGATAAAACATTGCTTCAACCTAATGTTTTATCCACACTAGTGTGACAAAGCTAGCGTACACTGTGTTCAAAGATGCTCAATACGTAGATACGTTCATTGAAAATAGAACGGTTATCTTATTAATTTCGATTTGGGTAAATACTTGACTATTTTTATATTTTAAATCCACACAGTGCATGCAATTAACAAATATGTATCTCTATTTATTATATAATATGCTACAGTCAAAACCCTGAACCAGTCAATATCCTTATTGACGGTTATTAAGGTTATTGACTAAGGGCGTCGGTTAATATCCTTATTGACTGATTTTTTTACTTGCCCATTACAGAAAGATGTTAAAATCTATTCAGTACGTTGGTTTAAACCTACATTGACTGAATGTCTGCTCATTAAATCAGTCAATAAGGTTATTGACGAAGGGTGTCGGTCAATAACCTTATTAACTGATTTTGTCAGATAAAATCAGTCAATAAGGATATTGACCGACGCCCTTAGTCAATAACCTTAATAACTGTCAATAAGGATATAGACTGGTTCAGAGTTTTGACTATAACATATACAATGAAATCATGATGGCAAAAATGTTTGTTCATTGAAGATAAAACAACCCTGGCGACTCATTATGGTTACCTGAACATGTTTAAATCATTTTTATAACATTTGTTAGTTTGTTTGTCTGTCAGCCTGTTTGGAGACACATGACGTAAATACAGATTTTGAAATTAACACAAATCCATTTAAATAAATACAGACACATCCTACAAGATCATCATCATCAGCCCATTCCCATCCACTGCTGTTCATAGACCTTGAGGAGAATAATTGTACATAGATATGAATCAATCTATGTGAATCTACAATATTGGATCTCAGTTGTGCGTCAACAAAGGCGCCAACATGACTGGATGCCTTCAAGTAGTAGGATATGCAGTAACCATTTTAAAAATGAAGATGAATATACAATAAAGAAAAGATTAACGCTACTGACGAAAAATGCTATTTGCTTTTCTGTAAATAGTTTCTATAAATAGCTATTGAACATAAATTTTATTTGTGATTTTGATAAAAAAGTCTTCTCATCTCTTCGTCCTTTCTTTTATTTCATCCTTTTTCTTCATCTAGGCACCACTACTATTTTTTTGTATAGTTTTATTAGACTTATCGGTCAATTAAGGAAAGCTGGCATGTTCACAGTACTCACACTTATGCAATTTCACTTACAGTATGTTCAAAAATAAATGCGACTCTAGTTTCATTTTAGACTTGAATTGTAAAATGGGTGCGTTGTAGATAAATATATGCAAATATAATTATGAAAGCTCTCATAATTTACCTGTAAAATTATAATTTAAAAGTAAATCAATTGATGAAGTTAACTATTAAAAGTATTTTTCAAAAGTATTAATAATCATTCAATTATCAAATAATAATTAAATTTCAGGTCATAAAAACAATACAAATAACACGTGCGCTCACTCCCAACACACGGATGGTTGTTTTGATAATGATTTAAATAACGGACGTCTTCTGCAGTTGCGGAGCAGTCTTGTCCTGACTTTGGTCGAGTAAAGATATCTAAGAAATATTATATTTTTAGTAAGTACGTAATACCTACCAATACGCGCTAACAAATATGTGTTACATGTTTATTGTATAATTTTCACATTATTGGTTTTAAACTCAAACTCAAACATTTATACAATAAGACTTCTTCTAGAAGCACTTTTGAATCTTCATAACAGTTTAACAGTTTTAACATTTACCACCAATTCAGAAAGCAGTATCTATAGAGAAGAAGAAGAATCTATTTAATCATAATCGTAATCTTCTACTTCACTGAAACTTTCATCGCTCGAAGAACTCGCCGTCGGAATTTCTTAATGTTATTATAAATGAGTCAGTGTAATTATCTACTTTTGGTTCTAATTGAATATATTTTTCCTCATGTTCTCGCGTCTTTCTCCAAATGTCACTAAACATATCCAGACTAATAGCATTTGCTTCCTTTCTAAATAATTCTTCCACAGTTTTCAAGTTAAAGTTCACATTTTGTGATGCTACTTTCCCTTTAATTATGCCCCATAGTAACTCTATTGGGTTGAGTTCTGGATGGTATGGTGGAAGGCGCAATACACTATGTCCATGATCTTTGAGGATTGCATCAAGTAAAAATTGTGTATAGTTTGGCTTATTTTTTTTAATAATGTGATAACTCTGATTATTAATTAGTAATTTGATTTTTGAAAAAAAAATGCCGATTTTAGTCACAATTTATATTTTTATAACAAGATCCTTATCATCCAAATTTCCACCTTGGTGAGAAAAATTGACATTTCTAATGAAAATGAACAAAAAATTAAATGATTTTATTAAATACTGTAAAATAGTCTATAATTCTTCCATTTACTGTATCACAAAATTCTTCATAGATTTTTAGATATTCGTACTACACCAATTACATCACCCTGTATTTATAAACAATTGCAAAATATGTCACATACATAGGCCGGGAGATACTGACACAAAATTTCGGGTCATTTGTAACAGAATGGCGGTTCTACAGAGGTCTTATTACGCAATGACTAAAAGAAAAATGATGGTCAGAACGCTGGTACCGGCGGACTAGTCGCGTGGGCGTTAGTCGAACTCGTCGGATAAATAGCGAAAGTCAAAGGATTTGTAACACAAAAATTTTAGAATTTACCGATAGCCCATAAAAAAGATGTAGGCGGTAGTGCGGTTTGGAATCGGAATCTGAATTGGAATTTGGAAGCGGTTTGGAATCGTCCGAAAAGTATGGCATGGCGATTTTAGTAAATGGCTGCACGACGATGGTTACCTGTGCAAAAGTTAGCCCGGTACAAATGGTTGAATTGTTTTTTTTAAATCAACGCATTCACGTCGGTATGGCGGACTGTAAGTCACATCGTAAAAGTATGGCATGACACTACCGCCTACATCTTTTTTAAGGGCTATCGGTAAATTCTAAAATTTTTGTGTTACAAATCGTTGGACTTTCGCTATTTATCCGACGAGTGTGACTAACGCCCACGCGACTAGTCCGCCGGTACCAGCGTTCTGACCATCATTTTTCTTTTTGTCATTGCGTACTAAGACCCCTCTAGACCGCCATCCTGTTACAAATGACCCAAAATTTTGTGTCAGTATCTCCCGGCCTAACATGTGCAATGTGTAAATGTGTTGACGTTCCAGCTCTTCTTAATGGGCCTATACATTACAGTAGTTTTAGATCATCGAAACGATAAAATAACGTAATAAATCTAACTAGAAATAATAACACAGCAATTTTGAGCTTTATAACAAGCCCATTGGGTTTAGATCAGTCGTTGGAACGGTGTTGTGTTCATTGTAGGATGAAATCCCGGTGCACGAAGCTAAGTGCGGCGGCTCCGCCATCTTACACTTGCATTATAATGTGCAAAATAAAGGTCCTGAGAAAGCATTATTCGCTCGGAGTGTCCCACTGATCTCAGTGACGAGCTCCCCGAAATCGTTTCACTATTATTATATCCTACAAGGTGGAGTGATGACCTTGTACGGGTTCCGGGAACTGCCTTGAGACGTATAGCGTAAGACCGATATACGTCTTTTATGAGCCTTGTGGAGTTCTATAAGGAGGACTATGCTCAGCAGTGGGTGTCTATCGGGTGAAATGATGATGATGATTATCACATCAACTCCCTGACCCAAAACGAACACCACAGCTAGTAATAAATACTTAATACAGTTATATCCCCAAAAAAGTTTTTATCATTTTAATACAACTTCATAATAATAATTAAATAGTAAATGAAATTGTCACATTTGTTTACGTGTGCAGGAAACGTAACATGTATATCATTGAACCTTCTGTGTCGTTAGTCTATGCCAATTGCCATGGCAACTACTTATTTATTTTTATTTAATTGGTGAATTCTTATGACGTTTGCTTACACCTGCGCGGAAGTGACAAACTATCTTTGTCTTTTTTGTTTATATCATTTTATTATAGCCATCTCTCTTATACAGTCTGTCAATGTAATAAATTAAGTAATATGAAAATTTTATTTGTGTGCCTGCCGCTGCATGTGGAGCTCTTTTTTTTTGGGTATATTGTGAGTATATAACGTATCTATATATATAATATCATTGTATTATGCCATGTATTTGCAAATATATCGTCAATAAAAAAACACAATAAATAAACAATAACAGTTAATTAAATATTAATATTGTATAATAGCACTGCAAATATGCCAGTTATACAGCATAGCCCGAAGCGCTTTGGCTAGCGCCGAGTGGTGTTGTGTGGCCTCTATCCACGCGACATCGCGCCAGCCCCGAGTGGCTTCTATACGCACAACGCATTTTTTATATGTAAATAGAATAATGGGCCAACTTCACAATGGGCAGCGATGGGCGAATAGAGACAATCACGATAGAGTAGCCTCTAAATAATCAGCCGTCATGTTTATTCATCACGCCGTATTGCCGGCAAACATCGACGACGTTAGGCCAACGCTGCCCATTGTGTAGCTGGCCCATGTTGTGTCAGTGGCCATATGTTTTACGTATAACAAATCTGTCATATTGGATAGATCACCGGGCGTTATAGATGTCGCGAGATGTTGAGGCTTTTCACTTTTTGGTCATAATCTTGAGGTATTCAAGCGCATTCTGTGCTGCAGAGGACTGTGCGTCCTTGCTTGTAAGACCTGACCCATAGCACACGGCTACCGGCAAAGTGGACAATTGTACGAGACATTGGCACCGACCCGTCATTGATTTCTCCTCAATATCCACGTACGTGACTTCAAACGATTGCTCCGATGCGATCTCTTGCAAAAACTTGACAAAGTTAAAGTCTTTGTTGTTCAGCGGTGTCACCTGAAACGTAAAGGTTTTGTGAAATGCATGTTTAGGAATGTTTAAAAGACACCCAATCTATTACACAAATCTAAGATACCAAAAAACAGAAATAATATATTATATACTATTTGTGTGTTTGTCTAGCTTAGTTACTTTTATTTTAAAATTTGTGTATTATCTTCATTTTTAAGATGAAAGCGTGAGGAGGTGCAAAACTCCGTTTTAATAGGCATCATATCCATTGTTTTTACAAATTAACACTAGACTTGTACAATTCAAGACACACAACCTACCGACAAACCATCGCGTTGCAAAAACAAACAACATAAAAAGAGCGTGTATGCCGAGCCCACGTGTCAGAAGTGAAACTTCTTTGACAAGATTCAAAGATACCAAAATCATCGCCTTAATCCATGATCCAACCTTGAAATTTTATTTTCAACGCGACTAAAGAAGTTTCGCTTCATACACATGTGACATAGAGCATGCGATCGCAGCAAGCATGCAAGTAAAATGTAATGCCGTACCTGCAACTTGGCCAGGTTGGGCCCGACAGACTGTTTGAGGTGTTTGTGAAACTGCGACACCTTGTGGCTGTGACTCGTGGTCAACGTTGATATTTTACTATCTTTCAAGTCGGCATATCGGGCCGCGACACCGCCCTAGAACAATAACACCAATTACAATCACACAGCTGACCAATTTTGAATACATTTTGTATAGGAGCATAGACATCGGCCTTTTTCATTTTGCGGGTATGTTTTGCTAGCAGTTAGATTCTATTTATGTTGCAGTGGGAGTTCAAAGGCAGACACGTAAATTGGGATCCATTGCAAAAACATTTATTCACAAGTTACATTACACCTAATTAAGAACAAATTTGCTTTAGTATTAAATTACAAGCATTCATTCAACATTTGGCTAATATTTCCTCGCAATCAAATCATATCTACAAATAGTTGTGCTTTAGTACAGTAAGACCAACGTAACTTGGCGAGCGTGAACTTCGCGCAGAAGGCTGCGCACGAACGTTTTTTAGGAACGAAATGGTGGCATGAGGCGGCGTGCGCGGGGCGGAGATCTAGGCTAGGGATTGACTCTATGTAAACACAATTATCCGTTTAATCAATCGAACATCGCAATCGATTTTTATCGATTTGATATTTATTGATTTTTGTTTATATGAGATACTGAACGAAATAGCTTTACAAACTTATTGAATTTTGTCGTTAGTAAAAGAGATTTCGACTTAAATAGCAAAAAAAAAAAACTAATAACATTTTATTTTCATGGTTGTAAGACATGATTTAGTTAAATATCAATTATTTATAAACGACCACTACAATAACGACTGATTGAGAATATTTGAAACCTCTTATAAAATTAATTATAAATATATTTCACAATTCAATTTCAATCAATTTGAAAAAAAAATCGATTAATCAACATCTTCAGACACGCATAGTGGACATCCCTTTTTGTTTACGTCGTTTATCTTCGTGCATATTCGGCAATTCTCGGTACGCAATTATGTGTCTCAGAGCGGGGGCACACGATGCGTTGCGGCGGCGGTGCGGCGCCGGAGCGGTGTCGCTGCGTCGTCTTACATAGAAATATCTGTGGCATGTCACACGATGCGCTCCGGCGCCGCACCGGACTTGTAACCAAGACGAGGCGGGGAGGGGTGAATGCGGTGCGACGTCGGAGCGGCACCGCTCAGTTGTTTTGCGTCACAAGGAAGGACACGCTGTGCAACGCTGCTACGACGCCGCTGCGACAGAACAACGTTACGGCGCCGCACCACTCGTGTGCCCACTGACACGGTGAAATCTTTGCGGTGCGGCACCGCAACGCATCGTGTGCCCGCGCCCTCAGTCACACGTTAACATTGGTGTCGTGTTCGTGTCGCTATCTCTGTCTTGAGTACGGGTGGTTACAAAAGTTTTCGTTGATCGTTGTTATATGTTAATATTATATTGTTGAGTGTTTAGTTTTAAATTTGTTCGTGTTTAAGTTTGTTTTAGTGATAATTTGAATTCATTAGGTTATTTTTATAGCTTTATGTCTCATAGCGTTTTGATATTTATTTTATTTGTACTAATTGGTCTCTGTATAAGGAAATTTTTATTCGAATTTCAGTTTAAAAAAAAATAAATGCCTATAACACTTTTTTTTACGAGTGTACATGCGCGAAAACTCGCAGAGGCTATGTTCAGACCCGCCAAGTTACGTTGGTCGTATTGTACAATGCTAGCAAAACATACTACATTTCACACAATATATGCCGATTATTCAAAACTACCCCCATTTTCACCAAGAGCGACCCTTCTGTTAAAATCGTTGCCGGAAGCAGGCGCCGACCGAAAGATAGTAAAACACCTGGCCAAGTGCTAACCTTTCAAACAAAAGAGCCACTTAGCAATCATGGCTGTTGCATGAAGCCTTGACGAGATATTTTCAAGTGACCAATAATTATTATTTTAGCAGTGCAGGTTTTAATCATGATTATGTTTGCACATGAGGAGGCAAATATTTTTATGGGTTAATCATGTGATGGGATATAAAATTATATTCATGATGCTTTCATTACATGTAAACAATGAGCAAACTTAAACATTAAATATTATTTAACAGGATAAAATAACTAGACTATTTACAGTGAGAAGGTAGTTGCATATCCATGAATTTATGAAATTCTTAGTTTAGTTAATGCATAAGCTATTTCACAACATGGTTACTTGGTCTTCCAGGAGAAAACTAAAGGCCAGCCAGCAGTTATATACTTGTTATAATTATTGAACCAGAAACTACCTTTTTCAATGTCTGTTTCAGTCAAAATCTGGTTGGACCGATTATAGTGGACTTACCACTAACACGGTTCATTATACATAATATCATTATCAGTTTAATAAGTCACTAAGTTTTTTAGCATGTTCATATTACAAAATAATTCCATAATACACCAAATGCCATTATGTAACTTTGCAAATAAACATTTCTACAAGTTAGTGTTACTCTAAAGAAATTGAATGCAAATTATCCCAGGAATAATCATCAGACAATTAAAAAAAAACAAGAAATTCATCAGATTAGGGGCACCACAAATGGCAAAACACAAAATATCCCAGGTATATGATACAAAGCAAGGACAATACCTCTTCCTCAGGCTGGAACGACTCCGGCGGGTTGTCCTGCAGCGCCTGCCACATCTTGTAGGCCGCTTGTCTCTTGGCCAACTTCTTAGCCTTGCCCGTACCCACTTCCCGTCTCTTAAGTAGAGTGCACACGATTGTAAACTGC
This sequence comes from Colias behrii, assembly GCA_029959065.1. Taxonomy (NCBI): domain Eukaryota; kingdom Metazoa; phylum Arthropoda; class Insecta; order Lepidoptera; family Pieridae; genus Colias; species Colias behrii. The sequence continues at coordinate 8,224,943 of JARWMC010000013.1, forward strand.
CTCTCGTGGGGTAGGCCTGGGAAAGGTTGGTTTTTATCTGACTTTAAAATAAGGATCATGTTCTCAATTTGTATTATTTTTATTTTTCTTATATGCCGTTAATGTTCTATATAGGAAACATTAAGAAGTGATATTTGATACTTATTGATGTGAGGGAAATATTGCTTGAAATATTGAATGTTTAATGTGTATAATTGAGTGTAATCAAGTTGGAAAACTTTCTCAGGTACTAATTGAATCTTACTTCAACATTGTGCTACACAAGTAAAGCCCCTTGTTGAAGATCGGTAGACTATAAAGATAATACTATAGTAACAATAAACACATTTGTATACAACTTATTACAGTTGCAAATTTTATTTCAGTTCAGCACAGAGGCTATTTATCTTACAGGCGTCTTTAAAATAAATCCGCTGGCTGTAACTAGTATATAAAGGGAAATTTTTGCAAATAGTCTACTCATCATATAGGCATCTATCAATAAAGTTATTAACTTTAGTATATAATTAAACTCACGTCTATTAACATTATCATCGTTCTCCGCGTGGTACGAGGGCGGAGGCCAGAAGCGCGACATGCACAGCTCCTGCAGCCAGCCCACCGGGTTGCCCATCAGCTTGTCCTCGAACGATGACACCACCGTGCTGTTACCAAAATCACTACATAGTATAAAACAAAGTCGCTTTCTCTGTCCCTATGTCCCTTTGTATGCTTAAATCTTTGAAACTACGCAACGGATTTGGATGCGGTTTTTTTTAATAGATAGTGATTCAAGAGGAAGGTTTTAGTATATAATTTATTCGGTTTTAGACAAAGCGGGCGAAGCCGCGGGCGGTAAGCTAGTTAGATTATATTATCATGTTTACTCATAAGAACATGTTTACATGTTTTCTCCATAAGAACTTCTTACTTCAAGGAATATTATAAAAAAGAATAAACGAAATCGATTCAACCATTCTAGAGTATTGCGCAAGTATGATATTCTATATACTTATAGCCATGTTTTATTATACATAGTGATTGTTATTATAAAATTTAATTAAGTTGAAAGTTAATCAGCAATAAAAATCCATACTAATATTATAAATGCGAAAGTAACTCTGTCTGTCTGTCTGTTACTCAATCACGCCTAAACTACTGAACCAATTTTCATGAAACTTGGTATGGAGATATTTTGATACCCGAGAAAGGACATAGGCTACTTTTTATCCCGGGAAAATGACGCAATCCCGGAAATCCCACGGGAACGAGAACTATGCGGGTTTTTCTTTGACTGCGCGGGCGAAGCCGCGGGTGGAAACCTAGTTCTATATAAAGGGTCTGTATGTCTGCAATGGGAACAAAATAGTCTGATGATGATAATTAAGATGATCATGGCTAGCTCTTACTCAGGATGCGTCAGCGGAGAAACCTTAATCGCTAAATAATAAAGGTGTAACTGATCGCTTTGATATACTTAGAGAATCTTACTCGAGCATTAATATTGCGCAACTATACTAGTCATTCATCAAACAACAGCAATAATATGGTGTATTTGGACTTGGATATGAATAACAATGATTATTAGTTTTTGGTATATTTTTAATAAATTAATTAATTTACTATATTTATACAACAAACGACACAAATAATTATTGTATAAATTACAACATCTATAGATAAGACTATAGATTCATTATTAATAAAATATAAACGTAGAAAAAAACTAGTTTTCAACAATTAGCAGCGGTATGTTTAAATAGTAAAAGTATATTATAGGCACAAAGTAATTTAACAAGTAAAAGTCGTATGACAGGTGAGCACGATGATTCACACGACCACCAAAATGATATTATGATTCATCATTATTGAGATGCAAGGTCTATTAAAATTGTAATTGCCATTGAAAACACGATTTGTATCAAACGCTTTGCGTATTGCGATAAAATTAACTTGTTTATTACATGTGTCACCATTTGGGGGTCATAGGGTAATGAAATTATAGTAACTTCTAAACATAATTTCTAAATTTCTACATAACCGTTCTATTTCTACATAATCGTTCGTGCCAGAATCTCTAGTTGCTTCTTAGATAAGTAACATTTTGCTGATGTCTTTGAAGTATATCTTCAATTTAAGATCTCCAGAAGTATGCTCAATAGAGAAGACTGACCAGTGAACATTGCTTTAACAAAATTGTGCTACATATATTATACGATTCAAGGAAGAAACGCATAAATATTAGGCAAATATGGCCTCTTCCTGCAAAATAAGAAAACTACAAGCATGCCTTAAGTATTTGTTTACACGTCGTTAATTAAACATCAACAGCTCCGGATATTACATCGAAGGGAAAAGTTTTAACTGAGAGGACATAACCATACCGTTATAAAAATATAAAGAGGAATATATTATATTCAAATTAACACCACCGGACGTTATAAATGAATGGTTGATTTATTATTAGTAATACAACATTTTGATATTTTTCGTATTTATAATGTGTTGGATTTCAATCCATCCATACTAATATTATAAATGCGAAAGTAACTCTGTCTGTCTGTCTGTTACTCAATCACGCCTAAACTACTGAACCAATTTTCATGAAATTTGGTATGGAGATATTTTGATACCCGAGAAAGGACATAGGCTACTTTTTATCCCGGGAAAATGACGCAATCCCGGAAATCCCACGAGAACGGGAACTATGCGGGTTTTTCTTTGACTGCGCGGGCGAAGCCGCGGGCGGAAACCTAGTATATCTATAACAGAAAATCCTTACGGCTCTGGTATGTTTCCATTAGGAGGCTGATCAGCTGGTACGGCTCCAGTCAGCTTATCCAGCAGAGCCTTGGCGGCAGAGTGCTTCGCTTCTTTCTTTGATCTACCAGTGCCCATGGCTGTACAAAAAACTATGCTTTAGATAGAAGGAATATTCAGGAAACAGATAGACTCTAACATAATACACAACATTTTAATAACCAGTATACAGTCAATTTACAAATCTATACTTTTCCTATGGGATTTCTTATTATTATTCTAATTTCACCAGAGTATTAGAAACAAAGATTATTTAATAAGCATACAGTAACACATTATACAAACAAAAAAGTATTCTGTTTGAGTTTTTGAGTTTTTTTGAGTTCTGTGGAACATTAAACCTCCATTATTGTACATTAAGAAGGGAAAGACATTTCAATAATTTTTAAATGGCAAGTAAATCTAAAATCTTACCAACTAAATCTGCGACAGTAACGCGGTATCTAAATGTAGGCTCATGTATCATGCCCTCAATTTGAACGAGTTCATATTTGGGGACTGTTCCTCGCCGAGCCAGTAGTTCTTGCAGGACTGACACTGGTGTCTTCATTGGAAGAGATTCCATTTCCTGAATAAACAAAAATTTGCTTTAATTCAATATTTCGGAATTTTAAATGAGATTTTCTTAATTAATTTTCAAATTACATTCTTTTAACATTGATCCTTTTATTATAAATAATATGGATATACATTGTTAAATTTGAATAAAGTAGTGAAATTTATCAATAAAGATGAAATGTTAGATACATCGCAAAAATTTTAATTAGAAAAAAATTAGTAACGTCAAAAACTTGACAATCAGACTCACATAAGTAACTAAAAGATGCTTCCAGATGAGTTTAATATTGAATAAACTAGCGACCCGCCCCGGCTTCGCACGGGTGCAATGCTGATACTAAATACACTACAGAAAAACTGTGAACGTTGTATATAAAAACATAGCGGCCCGCTCCGGCTTCGCACGGGTATAAAATAGATAGCCGGGCGGCTGGCCGGTACCGCCGCAAACGCTACGTCCCGCAATTTTTAAATCTGTAATATCTTCGAAAATATTCACTTAAATCATACGGTGTAAAGGGCCATATAGATCTATATTAAATGAACAATGTATTCAAGGTATTTAATTGGTTAAGGATTAATGCTGTATTGGTTAAAATCGCATCGAAAATTAGCCATTATTTGTCGTAAAAAGTAAATGACAAAAAAAAGTTATTGTGGGTTATCCATAACAAATAGACATATACCATCGCGGACTTTTCTGTAGACCTTTTCAATGTGTATAATACTTAGTACATTATTTTGATAAAACTCGTATGGTTCAGCCTGCGTTTGCAATGTAAGCGGAAAAAATGTAATTTTTACGACATCACATTAGAAACCTCAAAAATAACAGTACTTCTCCACTATTTAATGGATGTTATTATACATATAAACCTTCCTCTTGAATCACTCTATCTATTTAAAAAAACCGCATCAAAATCCGTAGCGTAGTTTCAAAGATTTAAGCGTACAAAGGGACATAGGGACATAGGGACAGGGAAAGCGACTTTGTTTTATACTATGTAGTGATAATAAAACACTCACTCGCTTAGCAGCTTCATCCAACGGCAACCTTTCCGTATTATTAGGCGGTTTAGGTCTATTCTGGTAGCGGCGTCGTGGCCCGTGCGGCGCGTGCTCCCCGTCCGGCCCCGCGCCGTGCACGGGCGGCATGCCGTGCACCACGCCCGGCATGCCGCCGTGCACCACCCCTGGGTGCGGGTGTACTACACCGTCCATCTAGCGGAAAAAGTTATATCTTAGCATAAAATAGGGTTAAATGTTAAATTTTTAGATATTTCTCGTTTTATTATTAAAAAGTTATTATCGCCATTTTACTTATTAGGTTAAGTACTTTCGATATCAATTTAAAGTTTTTTGAAATCTGCAATAGTTACGGAATAATCGCCTGTGCACACTTAACAATTACACCCGGTATAAGGATACTGAATAGGAGTTTAAGTGAGGCATCTAAATAATATTACCTAGGACTTCTAGTACATTTTTGTTGTTAATCAAATGGAAAACTGGAAAACATAACTTAAGAGAAAAAGATGATTATTTGATGGCAATTAACGATCCAATAAATATAGTGAAATTGCACTGTAAACATTTAAAAAAATTGAGCTATAATACCAGTTAAATAAAAAACTAAACAATGTAGAAATAAGTGCTTCGTAAATTACCTTATCCATATTACCAGAGATTTTCTCACTTCAAATTATTGCAAATTATATATATATTATATATACTGAAACACTTGAATGTCAAAACAGTTAAAAGATACCATAGTAATTTCATATTTTTAAGGAAGCAATAACTATTCTTTTTTTTTCTTTATGATAATGAGATTATCCAAGTATGGCTAATTAGACGAGTTATATTTACTCCATATTTTAATGCAATTAAAGGCTGCTATTTTTCAATAATATGAGGACAAAATAATATAGCTTGTTTGATGGTTTGATTTATTAATTTATTATAAAATTACATTTAAAATTTTGAATAAGCTATCTCCTGTTAATTTTTAAATAATACTCTGATGACAGATGATGATCTTCTCAGTGTATAAACTCAAAATATTGGCCATTATTTCAATAATTATTAAAAAAAAATTGTTTCATTGCTCATCCTGGCTCGGCACCATTTGATCTGGTATAAAAACAAAATAAAAATATAGTCTTTGTCAGTAATGTAGCTTTCTGCTGGTGAAAGAATTTTTCAAATCAGTACAGAAGTTTCAGTACCCACCTAATCATTTAAAACAAATGTATAAATATGTAATTTTAATGTAGAAAATTCACCCTAAATTATTATCAGTCTAAAAAGAGTAATTCCCCTTCATTAATTTATGACCATTTTTTTTCAGAAATATAAATTATCACTTCCAATATAGGTAAGTATAGGTACCTATATAATATGTACTAAAGATGATGCATGCAAAAAAAGATATGATCAATTTGTAATTTTAAAAGAATCTATATTTTTCGAATTGCTTATTTTTTATTTAGTTAGGTTTTCATACAAATGTTCGATTGTTTATAATAAATAATAGCCTATAAGAATTAATTTCCATATTTAACGAATATGGCTTAAATATTGGACATTCACAATAAATACGTATTGCTTAATTTTAATTAATACTTAGTATAAACATTTACCAACGAAAATAAACAACGAATAACTTTATGCAAAAACGATCATAGAAACTCAACATGTGATTTTTGATATGACATGGCGGCCGGCCATTACAACAGCAAAATGGCTTCGCCTTTTCGCCGGTACATAAATATTAATCAATATTAAGAACTATTTATTGCCTTTAAACTCAACAAGACTCTTCGATCTTTTACATATTTAACTTTTTTATTCAATCCCATCGCGCTCCAAAAGGATTTGTTAACGTAAACGTATACCTTACTTACCATTCTGTGTATTCTCTCCACAACTGCAGACAAGAAGCAACGACTACAAAAATGAAACTATTGGGAGTTTTATTACGATTTATTGAAAACTTATATCAGCCCGAGTATCTTTAACAATAAGAAAAACAATTAGCGATTTGATGAAACAAAAGCAACCGGCAGCTGTAAAATTTATTGACCACATTTATTGACCTCGTAGGACTCGAATGTCATTTGTCACTATTGACAGCTGTTTCCATCCCGATTGGCCAACGACACAGATTATAAACGTCAATTTAAATTAATGTTTAGATAGTCTATCATTTTGAATTCGTGGCGCTTAAACCATGTTTAAACCTTGGTTTAAACCAATAAACGAAAATTAAACACAGATTAAGTAATTACGTACTTTATGTAGTAACGATTATTCTTATTTGATTTATCCTAAGCTATGAAATATAATGTATATGTATAATAGAAGTTAATAATCCATGAACTAGCAACAGAATTCATAACTCAGCTTCGGATTGCTCCGTTGGTGAGTTGATCAGTGGTTTAAAGCAGCTGGTTCATTTAATTTACCAAGAAATGTTCCTATATAATATTAATTCCAATTCCGTTCTCATGCTGGGCGCACGCCGCGCTGGTACCAATATCTCACTAATGACGACTGTCAAATTGTACTAAAATAATTAAATACATTGTTGCAGAGGCGAAAATCTGAAAAACAAATATTATTAGGGTTCATAGTACCGCACACTTAACATTTTATCAATCTAAGTTATACCTTCAAATAAAACAAAAGTTGGCTGAAAAATTATTATGCTGTATCACAGACTAATAATAATAGGCTGTATGCAGTAGAGTACAAGAGTACAATACTCCCAAACTGATAATGCGCATAGAAAAATTCGTCACTGTTCGGCAACTGTCATATTCCCCGAGCTTCCGAAGACGATATGTATATAGAGTGGTTAAATGTATTTTTTTCATGCATAGTTTATTAGAATTATGAGTTTTATTGTGATTTTATGGTAAAAGAGATAAGTAACAAAATTTGTTTCGATAATTCAATGTAAGTTAATAGCGAGGATAAGCCACACGATTGCGAATATATATATGTTGTATTGATTTACTTGGAAAATTCTATACTTAGAACTATTAAAGTGTCTTACTGAAGCTGGCGTAATGATGGATGTATGGAACGTTAAAATAAGAGAAGTTTATATTTAAAACATTTTTTTTCAAACACTGGTTTACATTTAAATTGTGAAATCTAATCATTAAAATCTCAGTCCAAAGGATTTACAGAATCAGGGATTATCTCTATTTCTGATATCGTACTTAGAATGATCAGAACTTTCATTATGCTCTTATTAATTTTCACTTTCCCCACTGCTATCTGTTACCTGTGTAAAAAAATCATTTTATCGGAAAATTCAACTTTGAAACAAAACTAAGAAGGGTATGTAACAGCAGCTCTATATAATTCCATACAGAGATAATACGTGCGGTCACCAGCAATATATAAAGACGACTGACGGATTTTTTAATTTTTTGACTGACAGGCTACCGTCACCTACCGCCCGAATTGTTTTCGATTGTGTATGACTCTGAATTGACTCCTATTTCTTTCGAACAAGGTGCAAGATGCAAGTGCATTGTTTAGGGCACTTACGATTCAATGATTCGGGGTGATTCGGGTATTTCTGGAAATACGATAATTAGCGAAGCTCTGCATGCGTATTATTAATTTTGGAGTACTGTACATATAATAATTATTTAGACATTAAACTGTCGGGTATATAAATCCTACCGCATTTGAAATCATTAATAGATAGTCAATACCTTAGGTCAATACTTATATTAGGTCGAGGATAAGTTTTAATTATTAATAATAAAATGTGTAGCTTACATTAAATAAAAGGGTGGCATCTAAAGGAAAGAAACCGTATAAGTCGATTTCTACAGACTGATATTTAAGAAGTGTTGAAAAATGTTGAACCTGAAATTATTAATACTTTGTACCTACATAGTTTTTTGTTATATAAGCATTTACAATATATATATATATATATATATATATATATATATATTTATATATATATATATATATATATATATATATATATATATATATATTTGCATATATATATATATATATATATATATTTGCATTGCTAAATATAAAAAATATTAAAATATCAATAGTCTGTACCTCCAGAAGCCATCGTAAATCTTTGTTTTCAGTGGGAATGCAGTGTAAAAACTGCCCGGTTTTTATCGCCTGCAAGGAGAATATAAAACAAATGAATTTTATAAATTTTATATATTAAATCAGTAATAAAGCCTTTATTAACTCCGCATACTAAACCTATATTTACATATTAGATACTCAATAAGTAAATAGGTTTATATAAACATAATATTATGTTCCTACTTTAGATATACATATTATAGTACTTACTATGTGAAAAAATCTACAAACATTGATCGTAAGAAGGGATTCAAATGTTTATGGTAAAACGTGCCGTTGAGATTGAATGAAGAAAGTTTTATTTATTTTTAAACAATCAGTTTTCCGGACCGATTTTCAGCGACCGTTGTCTATTTAAACAACTAGCGGTTCGCCCCGGCTTCGCCCGTGGTACATATTTACGTTTTCTCTACAGTAAAACCATCCTCGTACTTCAAGGAATATAATAAAAAAAGAATTATCGAAATCGGTTCAGCCGTTCTCGAGTTATGCGCTTACCAACACATTTTGCGATTCATTTTTATAGGTATTATAAAAAGATTACCATGATAACAAGGCTTGATTGCGGTTGACTATTGATAGCACGAGGGAGGCTCAAATAAATTGTCTTTCTATTTCTGGAATTTAGCACTCGAAATATTAGGTATAAACAGACACGCAACAAACTTAATTAGGTAAATGTGTGTAATGCTGTAATAATAATATTATTCACTTATTTTATATGAAAAAATTAACTCTATCACAAACGAAGCCGTTGAAGCATCTTCGTAAGTCGTATTTTTTGTTTGGAATGTATACGTACCTCATGTTTCAGAGCACTACCAGAGTAGGCTAGAGAAAACAATTTTATAAGTTGATAAGAAATCCAGGAAAAGCAATTAAATAGTTCATGTAGAGTTAGGTCTCTATCAACAACTATTCCATGATATAATATATGCGCCTCGCTAACCAAAGCATGAAAACTCTGCATTATTGAAGCCAACATTGGACCTTGGAACGTTTTATTAATATCAATTTTCATATCGAACACTCTCCTGTATACTAATTCCATTTGTCTTAGCGTCATCTTTTTCACTTTTGGTTTTACTTCATAAAATGTTGAATCCTTCGAATGTTCCTCATTATCCGTAAATTTACAATGCGCGTTGATATTTCTTAAAATGGCAGTTACTGTTATGACCAACATGGTATACAGTGCGTGTAAAATAAATTGTATTATTTGTGGAATATTAAACGTAAATATCACTAATAGCCTCTTCCACGCTCCTTCCTTTCTTGATAAATTTATACTTAACTGGGCAATTATAGTTAGACATATGCCTATAAGCGTTAAATTTCTCTTTAGATACAAGTCTTCTAAAATGAGTCGTGATTTCTTTGAAGATGGTATACTTTTCCATGTTGAGACTATCATATTTAAAATGCGAACGTATCTGGCACGATTTATAAAAGCACAAACATAAGCTATGGTACAGAGCAAATCAAAATTCGTAAACTCCAGAATGTAATTTAACTGCGTTGTTACTTCGTTATTGAATTGGGGTTTTTCTGCAGAAAATAGCACATCACGAACGTGAAAGAATCCAAATAAAATCAAAATCAGCATAACAGTAAAACTGCATAACGAATTTAAATATATGGATTTTGGTATGACTGTAAAAATTTGTTTCGATTTAGAAAATTTTACGCTGTGTGGTGTTAAGCCGACCAGAGAAGCTATTAGAAATATTGGCTTATTTATGTCTTCAATCTTTACATCTCTACTATTTATAATTTTCGCAAAAATTTTATTTTGCCTAAACAAAAACATTTCTATTCTGCTCTGATATTTTTTTATCTAAGTAGAGTAGTAAAGTTTATCCGAACACTGTTCACTAGTTTATAACGTATATTCCATTTTATTCCATATATATATTCATATAAAACCTATAATTATAACATGAATATGAAATAATGTTTCTTGTTCAAGTGTTATCACTTTGTTATCATGACTCTACTTTGCGTGATATACAACAAATATGTTCGAGTGGTAGTTTCAAACAGTTTAAGTACCTATATGATGATCATCTAACAGATTATTTTGGACTACATAATAAACTTACTTAAAACCTTTTAATAAATATTATATGATGTAATAGGTAACGTAGAAATGAATATGTATTTGTAACTACTTAGATCATGGTGAAGATAAATAAGGTATTATTATTAAAACTGTTCCCCTTATTTGTGACGAATATGTATTTATGCACTAGCTACAATTAATATAATTTAAAAACAGCACACAGTCAATTTTTTACAATTTATAATAAAGAACGGCTATTACCCCAAATAGCAGAAAGTAAGAAATTTTACCGGGAAATTGTAATGTAATTTAATTGGTAATTTATAGAGAAGAAATTCTTATCAGAACTGACCTTCTTGAAACTTAAATTTCTGTCTTCAAAGATAAGTATGATCTCTCAAAAATTTGGCAATCCGGTTGAAATATACAAATAAATAAACAAAATTTTATTGATAAAAATTGTAAAATAAATAAAATCTACAAAAAAAATATGTTTTTCAAATTTATTACAAGTGCAGGCATTTTCACAGCTAAACAGTCTCTACGGTTCAAAAATTATCGTATTATAAATGCATTGAAGTACATTCCTAAAAGAAATTACAGCAGCCCTGCTGGTATGAAAGTTACTATATGTGGTGCCGCCGGATGTACTGGTAATATTATCGCTATTAATTATATTTTTATAATAAATATTGTACAAATTAACAGTCCAGAAGGAATCGGTATACTGGCTCGGGGATCACAAGCTTTTTAGTTTCTATAATTCCATGTAATTTTTGCATTTTATAATAGTTGATAAATGATTTTATATTACACTGATTTTTTTTTCTCAAACATGTTGCTTGTAGTCAAAGGATTACTTACCTAGTGGTATTATTAACAGAAAAAACTTGGTGAAAATAAATAAAAAAACTTTGTTTTAAAAATTTTTATCCTTATATTTCTTTCTCTATGACGCTCCTTTCATTATTTTTAGGTGAACCACTGGCTTTACTTCTAAAACAATGTCCATTACTGGATGAAATAGCGCTCCACGATGTTTGTGCGACCTGCGGATACGGCATGGAACTCAGCCACGTTGATACTAAATGTAAAGTGTCCTCTTATTCTGGAGCTCACATGTTGTGTGATGCCCTAAAGGTTCTGGAAACACTTTATAGTTTTTTTACGTAGTATTTCTTACGTATGATTCAAAGCTAATTGCTTTTTAATTATTTTAAAAGGGTGCTCGTGTTGTGGTCATAGTTGCAAGGCAGGATGCGGACACTTTTGAAAACAATGCTCCAATATTGACAGAAATCACTCTACAAATTTGTAATACTTGTCCTGACGTATGTACATATTTTTATTGAGTGTTTAAAAACAATTATTTAATGGGAAATGTAGCCATTAGTTACATTAACATATTATTTTCATATTGGTAAACAATTAGTATTGTTCAATGTCTCCCTAAAATACAGTAGCTTATCTAATTGTTAGTACTAGATTTTACTACAAATATTCATTTATAGGCATTCACAATAGTAGCGACTGAACCAGTAGAGAGCTTAGTGCCCCTGGTTGGAGAAATACAAAGACTCCGTTCAAAATACAACCCAAGGCGGTTGCTAGGATGCGTGGAGCTGAACTGTGTCCGAGCCAACACTGTATTGGCTGATTTCCTCCGAGTACCACCGGAGTCTGTCAGAGTGCCCGTCGTGGGAGGAGCCACGGCGCAGACTATGGTCCCTGTGCTGTCTGCTGCTGTTCATCCTTGCAAAATGAGTCAAGAACAGGTTATAACCTAAAACCATATGTTTGCAAAATACCCTAGCATATTCTGTGCTATTTTTAGTCTTCATTAAAACCTTTGTAAAGAAGTCTTACTTAAGTTTCCCTAAGCAGATCTTTATCGAATGCTTAACCTCTTCAGGTTGAATGTGCGACTTCATGTATTATGAGTGGAACTGAAGCTATTTGCGCGGCAAAAGGTTGTTGTACAGCAACAGCGTGCTTATCCGGCGCATACGCCGTAGCTAGAACCACAATTAACGTAGTGAAGGGACTTCAAGGAAACCCTAAAGTGATACAGTGCGCTTACGTAGACAGTTTAGGAACTTGTGCACCCAATTGCCAATTTTTCGCAAGTGAGGTAAGTGCGAATAATATGGAAAACAAAATGTTGAGCTACCGTTTTATATTCCTCATTGGGAAAGTTATTAGTGAAGTGCATGTAAAAATAAATATAAGTATTTTTTTTATGTTGCAGGTTGTTTTAGGTCCGTCTGGTATAGAAAAGAATCTTGGTATTCCTGAACTGTCTAAATTCGAAAATTGTCTTTTGTGTAACTGTCTACCTTATGTCCGCAACGAAATAGCGCGCGCTATATGGCTGGTAAGATTATTTGTTTTACTTTCGTGTGCTTTCATGTAAACAGAAAGAGAAGAATAGTACTTAGCATTCTTATAAATTTGAAAATACAATACAGCACAATACATTAATATGTCCTTTCGCACGAGAAGAGTGCATTTAATGGTCCATCAATTTCAACTCGTTAAAACAAGTAAATCTGTTATCTTTTGATGTAGGATTCAAATCCATTTTTTCTTAAATGTACTGTAATTGTCTCAACAAGCTATACCTTTAACAAAATTTGATATCCTTCTATAGATAAAGCGAATCCTTTTTGTATTTCAATCATAACCACTTTACCGAAAACAATGCTTATTTATCTCCTCATCAAACAATTCCTATCCTTTCCTCAGGTATACACAATGTGCCAGCAATGCTGCTGCGGCACGTGCATAGCGCACCCGGGCACGTGCTACACGCCGCCCATCGTGCCATGCGTGCCGCCTGTAAATTGGACCTGCGACTGCCCTGATGCTTGCCGCGACGAGTATCTTGCTTCGGTTTGTGATAATGAAGTACTTTTACACTTACATAGAAGAAAAAAAAATAGCTTCTTGGTACATGAGAAATACTAAGTAACCACAAAACAAAAGAAGCAAATCTTTACGTAGAGCGACTTCATCTTTCAATGCTTCTTTTAAAGTCTAACCCATGAATTGGCTAACCAGTAACCCCTGTTATTAATAGTTTCAGCTAGAAATAGTTGCATAATCGATTTAATTATCTGAAACCATGCACATAATATTCATTGAAAATACTCCTCAATTTTTCAACCTCAAAATATCGACATCTATACCCGGCGCGGCGAATGATGATTCCTATGACACTGACAGTTATTCTCAAGAGACAAACTTGTAATGGCGTCACCATTAAATTAGAAACGTATTGGAGGCGTCTAAATGGCATTTATAAATTTTTACGTAGCTTTATGCCATAACAATGATATTCCGTTGGAATTATAACAATTCTTAACATTTACGAGAAATTATATCACTGACTTTACGTTTACGTCCTACAAAACTTACATCGTTGGCATTTATCGACTAGTGCGGAAAGTATCGATAAACAAATTTCGATAATGGAAACGAGTTCACATTTTTTCCATGCTTAAGCTTTAGTTCATTCACTATTGAATGGAACAGAAGATCGCAGCATAATTAATTAATTAATTACCGTTTGCGTTAATTTACTTACCTATGATAATATAAATTTTTTATAGATACAAATTAAATGGGGGCTTCCATTTTCATGATAAAATAATATACACTGTGTTAAACGGGTTAAAAATTACGTGAAAATGATAAGGCGCATTTTTATGTTTTGGAAAACTTTCGTTTTACTTACCTACTTAATCTATGCTAAAAACTTAAATTAATACAACAACAACATAATAGACGTTAAAAATTTTAGTTAAAAATTCATTTTATAATATTAGTAAAAACATGTTTACCGACGTGGCTGAATGCAAACCACGCCTTTTTTCTATAAAATAGTAAAGTATCGACACGACCCATCATACGAGCAATCACTAAGACGAACTGTCATAGGGATCATCATTCGCCGCGCCGGGTATAAGTTACTAGGTACTACTAGTATTGTATAATATTATCTGTGATATTTTTTTATCTCATCTAATTTCATAGATTTGCCGCGAAATGACATGCCAGTGCGGCAGCCGGGAGCTCTGCTGGCGTCCCCGCGAGGCCGAGTTCGACGCAAAGCGCGCTGCCAATCTCACGCACCAGATGCCGCTTAAGAGCCCCGCGTGTTCCCTCCGAACTGTCCCGAGAAGTGTCCTCATTGAACAACAGATGAGGAAGCAGGCTTCGAAACCGCGTGTGTAACTAGAGAGAATACTGTAAACCTTATAAAAGAATACAATGTCGATTGTGCTTATTTTTTTAAGATGAATTGTAAAATATTGTGCTTTTGATTTGTAGTTTCCAGAACCTTTTGTAACCCCCTTTTGTCTTCAGCCCAGTTGAATCATACAGCGTTGTTCTATAATTTTTGCGTGCATTTATAATTTTATTCGTTTCACAAAATATGATTTTTATCTTATTTTTGTCAAACGCAATAAATATAAAGTCTTATATATTAAGATTGAGAGTAGGTAATAAAAGCAACGATACCTACATATATATACTTTTACTTCCAGAATACTTTTTGTAAATTAAAACAAATTTTGAATGAGAAGCTTTTTATTTACCCTATTATAAAAACAATAACAATTTGTATAATGTACGTTTACAAAATAAATCAAAAAAATTAAAAATTATATGCGTTTTTAATTTGTCTGTGAACACTACTTATTTTTTCTTTTAATGACCAAATAAGATTATTGTCGCGATCACTCTGAAAAATTTTTTATAATTAAATGTTAGATATACCATTAACCACCATTATTAAACTACCATTTTAAAAACGTATTCTAATTGCCCGTATTTGACAGTTTACGTGACATTTTAATATTATCGTGTAATACTTTATTGGACTAATAAGTTTTATCCAAGCATTGAAAAATCGGCCCTTAATTATAGTCTAATTCCCCTAATATATTATTTGTTGATCGATTTATCTTCAATACAAGTTAGGTATATTCGTTATATACCTAAAACATTAATTTATAATATACAAGCTTCCGCCCGCGGCTTCGCCCGCGTGGTGTTTTGATAAAAGGGAGCCTATGTTCTTTCTCAGGGTCTAAAGATTGTCTGTGCCAAATTTCATCAAAACAGACAGACAGACAGAGTTACTTTCGCATTTATTATATTAGTAGGGATATACTTTACCTCTCCATTTTCACCTCCTTTACCATTCATTTCCCGTTTAAATTGAGTTTTAGATTTACTGCTTAAACTTTTCTATAACATTCCAAATATTTCAATTTTGATGTAGGTATGTTTATAATTTATACATTAAAATTTAAAATGCTAAAAGTAGGTACTTACTCTTGAAACATTAATATTGATTCCTGACGAAGGCACTGTCGTTATAGATTTCTAAAAAAAAATTTCGAGTTTTATTAGTACTCGGATAAAATATGATTAATTTTGTGGTATTTCTTAAGAATATTATGAGTACAGACTACAGAACAGATCATTATTAAAAATGTTACCCTTGGCACATGTATGGTAATTCCCGTTGGCCCTTCAAAGGGCAAACCAGGCCTGAAACATGGTCCAACAGATGGCCTTCTTTCCAAAATCCAAGCTTCGCTTTTTGCTCCAATTTCCTATAAACATTACATAAGTAGGTACCTACTATCAAAAAATAATACATACATACTTACATACATATCTTATTTTACAATAATATATTAAAATATTATATAATACCAGAGAAGAATCTTCTATTCCTTGGCAAGCCTCATCTTTCCATGTTATTTCTTTCTTCTTTGCGTTCTGGAAACAAAGAAAATAAAAATAGTTTACTTATACTATACGCACTATTACTCATAAGAATTCGAAAAGTCATGAACTAAATGTATGGAATGGATAATTTTCCAACTATTCCATCATTTATGAAAATGAATCTGTTACTCATAAGAAAAGATGGTTAATTAACAATATAGGAAGTGGATATATAATATAACTTTTTGAAATATTTTAGTACTTAATTCTGCTTTCCAACTGCTTCTTCTAAGTGACAAATTAAACATCTGATACTTCAATAAAAAATCTAGTAACACTGTTTTAGCAAACCACGTGTTGATATCGATTTACTTTTTTTCTTTTCCCTTTTTAAGATCAGTTTCATAAATAGCAATAATGTACAACTTGTTATATCCTATGCTCGAAATTCATGAACTAAATAGGTACGTAATTCCGAATCGAAAGGTCTCATCAGTTTTAGAAGCTTAATAATCTTAAAACAAATACTACACTGAACTCATATTGATTGATTGATTACCTGAACTGGATTAAATATTTTGTAGTAGGTAGCTCAAAATATTTATTTTAATATTAAAAAAAAAACAAGTCAGAATCAGAACAAGTTGAATTTGTTTATAGAAGTAGAAAGAAAGAATCTGCCTGATTTAATTATGCTCAATGACAATAGCTCACTAGGTGTAGGCAATAAGGTATGTGCTTTATTATAAGAAAAAGGTATTAACAAATAAAATAACACTTTTATTAGTAATTTTATGTACACACCAAGCTAAGTATAGGTACTCACAAGTAAATATTTTTTCAATATTTTAGCTGGCCATCCCCGATTGCTGTCCCCGTGCCAACCCTTCTTGTTTGTTTCTAGATTCCAGGATACATCGAGAATACATAGATGGAAACACGCCACAATAAGCTTAACAAGTTCTTAGTTTGTGCTGTTGTAGAGGTACTAGCAATCGAAAATGGCCAGCTAATGTGACATTAGAGTACGCGAGAGCATCGCAGACGTAGTGTCATTGGGTGAAGTTCTATATTCCTTGACCGAAAGCTCGGCCGGATGATATATTTTCTTCGGACGGAGCTTCGTAGGGTACACCGCAACAGAAAAACTGACGCACGACGCGAGAGACGCGCGACGCCCGCGATTCACTGCGCGGCAGCCCGCCTGCTTCTTCGTCATCGTCTGACTATAAAAATGATTAAAAAGTTATTCTAAATTTACACACTAACATCCACGGAGGCTGTGAATTGTGAGTAAAAAAGTAAGTGAATTTCTAGAGCTTCCTAACATTAGGTAGAACAATAAATGAACATAATTATTAAAAGAGGCAAAAAATAAGTAACTACCTAATAAGTTTATGATTTATGTTTATCTTTAAATTTCCCGGTTATTCATTAAAAATAATTTTAATATGGATTGACGTGTGTAACGATTAAAAACCATCACGATGTGAAGCAACTACAACTGCGGGCTGCCACGCAGGGATTTCAATATTATAATCTATCGCTTATAATTTAATAGTAATACACAATACACACCCAATTTGAATGTTTCTTCGTGGGTTCAACAGTCCGCCCCTCAGAAATTTCCTCCGTAATGCTATCAGTATCTTCTTTCTGAGCTGCTTCTTTTTCAGTTGTAAACTCCGCTTCAGAAATGGTTTCCACATCCTGAGGTATTGGTTGTGTGGGTGGTGTGATTGAACCCTTCTGAAATCACCGTGATAAACCATACTTTAGGCCAAAGGAATTCCTCGCATATGAATGTGAATCAAAAGCAATTAGGCTGTCATTATCTATGACTCATAATTTTACGTTTAACTTTAAAAGCGTGACAAAAATCCATAACAAATACACTATTCACTTATACCTTCGTGTCGACTTCCATAGGTGCTAAAATAATTGATTCAGGTGAAGAATTCCGTTTTTTGGGACTTGAAGATAGCTTTTTGGCAACGTTTTGCTTGTTCATATCTGGAGGTATCACTATAATAAGTGGAAAAATTTGTAGGAAAATGATATCAATGAATGAAAAAAGATTTATCATCATACAGGATATTTTCCATTATCTTACCACGCTTATAATCTTTACGTTCTTTATCTTCCGATATTTCACTAGCGGTACTACCTTGAGTTAGAATTTTCAATTCTTCAGCAACAGCTGTAAAAAAAGAAAGTCATGTATGATTAAGGACAAAGTGATCCACAACAAAGGTAGTAATGTCAAAAAACGTCACCAATGGTATGTGATAAAAGACAATAGGTGCTTTTAATATTACATTGAACTGCCGGAGCCCTTATATGTTTATGATGAGGTTCAGTTTCATCTTGAAGATCTGTAGGTCGGTATGGAGCCTTGAGACGATTGTTAGGCGTTTGATCTACTATCACAGCGGGGGAACCACCACCACTGCCACTTTTTTTCTCTTGATCAGACATCTTCTAAAGAAGCTCAAGCATCCATATGTCAATATCTACAAATCACTCAATATTTTTATCAACAATTTTTTGAAAAGTACAAATGGCTGAAACGTCACGCTTTGCAATTTTGACAACTATATTTCTTGTTTTTCATATCTTCTATTTTCGAAATGGTTTTGTATGCAGTACTGTAGCGGTACATAAATAATATTTTCGTTATACCAATCTTGTGACAAACTTGAAAATTTTTAACTATGTGTACCTAATGAAACGAGTGCTATAAGTATTAGTTTAAGTGATGTTGAAAATGAAGCTTATGCTATTCCGTTAATCATTCTCCTTTCATATGCCTAGTTATAATTTCAGATTCAAAGAAGAAAGCTGTCTCTGTCAAAGCTTACGTCTTTCAAATATGATATGAATAATATTTAAATTCATTTTTACGAACGAAATTTTTGTAAATATTTTATCATAATATCAAAATATTGGGTAATATTACATTATTAACTATGCTTGCGAGAAAGAAAATGGGATGTGATGGAAAATAATCAGTGTCCATCTAAAAAGAAGTTGTTTATTCCCGAAGAAAAGCAAATACAAGAAGTTGATTACGATTCCGTATGTTCAAGCCGAACTCCAAAAAAACAACTCTTTCTAGGTATTTTAATATTCTGTTATATAATAATTTATACCAGAAAACCCTCAAATTAAATATATTGCTCTATTTATTAAACCGTTTTCTAAACTGTTATATATAATTTACCAGAAAACCCTCAAATTAAATATACTTACTTCTTATATTTTCTTAGAAATTTTGCAAAAGTGCTCAACTTTCCGGAATTCATCACAAAAAGTTTTAGTGTCCATAAAACCGAAAGCTCCAGCAATTAAAACTTTATATATCGCAGAAAAGACCAGATTTCAATCTAAGAAGGTTGGTCCATCGATAATAAATTATGTAAATAATATTTAGTAATTTCTTAGCGTATTATATCATTAAGTTAAAAATATTTCATTGATTTTTTTCAGCGATCGGCTAAATCAGGCTCCCGTTTAGCTATCGGTGATCATTCCTCGTTTACAAGCCGTAAGTAAAAACTTAAATCAAACGTAAATTGCTCTTTCTCTTCGCTTCATATATGTTTAATTATTTTCCAATTTCTAAAGTACTTTATCAGAAAATTTGGTAAGCTTATTGTAGTTTGTAGCACATTGTTTTGTAATTAAATATAAGTTATACTGCTTTCATTTGATTGTAGATTACAGCGAAGAAGATTATACAGTATCAAATTCTGTTGATTATACAGTATCAAATTCTGTTCCATGTAGCCCTGAATTAGAAAAACACATTAACAAATCGACGACAAATATACAAGAAAGTTCCCTCGCTATATCAACATGTGTAACCACTAGTACTTCAAGAGATGATAAGATATATAACACAAGAAAAAGATCATCAGAAACATGCTACTTGTATACATATCCCCATATGACAATCAACACTCCTAAGCTCGATACAGTTACGGAAAATTCTAAAAATAATTCAAATAAAGCAGATATAGGCACTTTTATTGCCACACATACATCTTCTGATTGCACAATTTCACCTTCTATTACCGATATAAAAAATATACACCAAAGATTAGATAACCTTGAAAAGAAAGTATTAAAACAAGAGATGGTAATTAGAACACTCGACAACAATGCCCAGTTATCTTCATCAGATGATGAAATAAACAATGACAAATCAAAATCATTCTCTTGCACTGGACAACCGGGATGCAGTTATGTTGAATACAGCCATATTCCAGAAACTTCAGCATTTCAACGATACGCCCAACAACCAGCTCCACTCTCGCCTAGTAAAGCTACAACGATTCAAAAAGAACATAATTCAGAACAATATGGTCGGGACTTCACCCTTTACGATGGAATCACTGCTCGAGGAAGACGACAATGTGCTTCCGTACCTTGTAAACGGGATGATATCCCTAAAATGGCAGCTGAGAGAGTTCATAGAATTCGACATAAACTTAACCCTGTACGTGACTACAGACTTATGGACACAGTTCACTACCTCGCTCAAGGAGAATTTGCTCCTCGGGATGATGGGATTAAGCTAACACCTTCAAGAGAAGCAGTATTAAGTGATATTATTTGGGAAGATGTATGTCGCACTCATTGGCCAAATACTAGACTTGGACGTCGAATAGCTCACCCAGAAAGATATGGCACACGATCTGATTTACAAAGGCTCATAGACAGTTTATTGAGAGAGCGTGTTGCTCACGTGGAACGTAGACGACGGCGGCACTATAGAATAGTAAAATTAAATAATCGTCACGAAAACTGCCGACCTGCAGTTGGTAAAACTGGAGATATAATTGTGGCTAGTAACAAAAATAGACGTGAAAATGAAGAAAAGGATGCTGCTGCTACCAGTGATCATGAAACTGCTAGAGCTGTAATGACAGAGCGAAGATTTGAAGAGCGTAGTTCACGTAGAGATCATAAAAGCCACGATCGCTTAATGTATCAGGATCCCAGATCACATCGCCCTCATAATCAAGATGATTGTACGCCTGGTCCAAGCTATGCTGCACGATCCAGCAATAAACACTCGACATGTTGTTACAGGAGCTCTAGCCCGATGAATAGAAAAAACGCATTAGAAATGAACCATGAACATTGTAATCGGCAAACTAGCGGTAGTAGCATTATAATGAGTAAAGTACGACCAAAACATCCCAGGCTTGTGGTAAAGAAAAGTTCTGGTCGTCCAAAATATCAATCCAAAGAACCGAACTTAGAACATTATATTTTACTGCCAACATTGGTGATTCGCACACCGTCGAACATGAAACGACAAAAAAGATTTAATGAATTATATCACAAAATATTAAATGGACAACTGAAAAACGGTATATAAGTATTATACTTTTTTTTCTTAATTTAATATTGCTTTTGTAACACAGTAATAAAGAAATCTATTTTATAGATCAACCAGATTCTAAGTCGCAAGATGCAAGTCGTCGGAGTTCGAGCCTAAACAAGAAAGATATCGGCCTCAATATTAACATCACCCTATCGGAAAGCGAAGAAAAATTACATAACAAGTAGAAATCACAGTTTAGATTTTTCATACTAGTTTCCATAATTGACAATATTTAAATATTGTTATCTAAAGGCAATAAAGAGATTTGTTAGCATCGTATTGCAATTTAATCATTACTGTGTTACCCTTAAAAGTCTTGTTTGTTAATACAATACAGATTTCTACTATCTATAAATCATAATATTTTTAGTTTTTGAATTACGTACTTGTTTAAAACACACATATAAAGCTCATTAAAGCTATAGTTACGAAAATAATAAATTAATTATGAAATAATTACTTAAAAACTTCCGGTTTGATAGCACATCGCTTTACACTCATTAATAATCACGTCAGCAATTCACTGGAAAGGCATAAATTTCGTGAAAATGTGCTATATCATGAACAGTGGTCACGAAAAGTTTTAAATTAACACCTTCCACGCTCTTTTATTAATTTCTGTAAGTAATAATATGTTACTAATAATTATGAAGACTGAGATTTTGAACTTACACAACCTTATCTTATCATATTCTCGTTAATTTAGCAGCATGTACATTTGCCTCGTTTTCATTTAGCAGAAACAAAACAGCATAGACGCCAAAAAAATTTAAACCCTTGTTAAACTTTATCATGGTACTCATATGTTATAGTGTATTTTAATTATTTTTTTGCGTATAATGTATTGACAAATTATCATCAAGAATCATGGAATTTTTAAAAGTTATACAATATTATGAATGCTATGAAAAAAATAACACAAAAAATCAATACTTACCAAAAATAATAAAAAATTGTACATATATGACACCAGCTTTTGTGACACCAGCACCGACTATGGGCATATTATTATTTTAATTCCATCAACTAATTGCATTGACAGAAATTAAAACTTATAATTATATTTTTTCTCATAACTTGGTATACATAAAACGAGGAAAAACTGTATAGGTATGTATGTATAATTCATTGTTATATTTATTAAACCGTTTTCAAAACTTAGGTTGTTCACTGTACGTTCCAATTGTTATTCTAAAAAACCATGTTAAGCTTGATAAAGCTCTTAGTGATGGTGTAGGTATACTCTGAAACTTGGAAGAATAAATACGAGCAGTTTTTCTCAACTTTGCATCAAGACGAACATGTGATTTGTAAATAGAATACCTGTAATAAACTTTGTGGATCAGATATACTTGTAAAAATAGTTTTTAACATTTTCTTTAATAAGAAATGTCTAAGAAATGTTGATAACTTTCGGAAAGTCGGTCGACGTATAGACTACGGGTAGTGTCAGTGGAACACTTCTGTAAATATTTGATAAGGAGCAATTGTATTACACGCTACCGTGTTTACGGTTACTTTAAAAAATCGATGAGCACAGGCATAACTATAAAATGTAGTTAGTTCAGTCATTTATAGATAACTTCTGATAAAATTACATTAAATACGATTTGTCATTCAGGATATTTTTGATAAAGTAAAACAAGAAAACAGTTACATTAGTATATGTGGACAAATGATTACCTAATAATATATGTATAATTCGTATACCACGTTGTTATTATTGATCGAAATGAACCAGTAATCGATAATGATTTATGAAGTTCCCTATTTGACATTACAATTACCTACTTACTTTTATCTTACATCATAAAAATTATATCTTTAATCAAGTCGTGAGAAGTACTTTTAGGTTCAGAATGTATTTTATATTCTTAATTTTGAAAAATGAAACCTAAAGATGGATAGCGTGAAAAAAACTTTGCTGGAACGACAGGGGAAGAAAAATGGACTTTACGTTCATTGTAATCCTCCAAAGTGTAAGTATGTATATTAAATTTACTTGTATTATAATAAGTTTAAGTCTTTATCAGCTGTTGTACGAATGTTGTAAGCAAATTATGTATTTGAATAATATTTCTCTATGTAAAAAATAATTTGCAACCTGTATTAATTATACTACTCTTTGATTTGCAAGAACGTAGAAAAGAAATACGTTAGATATATAAAAGCTTCTGAGTAAAATAAATAGAGGATTTCACAACGAGTAAACAATTCGTGTTTACGTGTCTACCGCCATACAATACACAATTCGGAAATGAGCACCATGACGTAAAAAATAAAAATCATTTATTATAAATTAATACAATTATTATCAATATAAGATCTCACCATATAAATTATGTACCCTAATTATGCTATGTAAAGAGAAAATTTTAAAAATAAATAGTTAGCTGTTATCTTCATCATATTTTACATGTAGGCACTGGTTATCGGAGTATGATATTCTAGCAATAAACCGTAATAATACCTACATGCACCGTGCTTATGAAAAGTAATCGATACGGGCCATAATGACCCGCAGTTACAGATAAAATGCTAGAAGGGTTCACGTAGATATTTATGGCTTATTGAACATTCGCAACCTTGAATGCTACGATAGCTTTCGCTTCTTATAAGATATGACATATTTATCATTACCTTCATTATTAACTTCCAACCTACAGTTCGATAAAAAGTCTAATTGTATTTCGATTTTCGACACATGTAATTATCCGAAAATACTTTCAATATCTTTCGTCTAAGGTATACGTTAGGTACACTTATAATCCAAATAAAAACCGATTAAAGTATAAAAGTAAGAAATATAAATAGAAGTACGGTCGATAATAATTAATTACATTATAAGCATCTAGTATTTCTTTCAGTCGCTCGACTATACTAACGTAATAAAATAATTTATGTACAGATTATTCAAAGCAATCATGACAAAATGAATGTGAATGTGAACGTGACCTTAGTATGGCGTCGCGTGGAAAGCATTTTTTGCAATACACGAGCTTTATACAATGCTTATTATAACGGTCACGGCGCACGCTGAATGCTATAAATCACATCTAATTTCATTAAAAGGCTTTAATCGATTATATTAATTATTAACAATCTATTTTAATTATACTTGAAAATTTTATTAAATTAGGTAGCTGAGTGTATGTACCTAGGTTATATTACATATCTGATATTTTCTTTGAAAAATAATCAGGTATGTACGAATGTACCTATGTATTTATTACGAATGACGGCCTGTATTAAATATTGATAACAGTTTAGTAGCCTGTAGGCTATTCACCCGAATCCTCCTACGACCTAGAAACATGTCAACGGCTGTCTACCTATCATGTTTAACAAAGTATGGGTTTTACAGCGTTGTAGTTGTAAAAACTATCCATTATGTAGGTACAAACAAATGCCATAACGGAAAACGTAATTTAGTTTTCAGTCCAGTTCTTTCGTTAGCTGTATTTATTTAAATTTATATTTGCGTAGAATTTTTATACCATTAGAGCGTATACGCACTATGCGGGTAGCCGCATTGCGGGTAGCCGTCCGGCTGACCGCAAGCACAATTATGTACGTAATATTCATTTCTATGCGCACTGCGATGCGGCTACCGCAGACCGCACAGTGCGCATAGAAATGAATATTACGTACATAATTGTGCTTGCGGTCAGCCGGACGGCTAGCCGCAATGCGGCTACCCGCATAGTGCGTATACGCTCTTAGGGTCCCATAATCCTTATCGTTGTATATTATTTTATAAAAATAGGCTCTACAAAAACTTGAATCGTCTAGCAATTTGTCACATTGCGAACAAAACGATTAAACGGTTAAAAATTATTTTTAACCGTTTAATCGAATCGAAGAAACACTAGTGGGCCATAGAATTAGCATAAATATTCACGCAAATCCCTAGTTTTGACGATTCGACATGAAACCACTACGCAATTCACAAAGATGCATTATGTAACAGGGAGGTCAAGCAAAGTCGCGATAGCACACCCCGCTGTTAAAATATAAATCGTGTAATCTAGCTTTCTGTAATCTGACCAACGAGAACATGCTATACACCACAGGGTGACACTAACATGGCCGATATTCTAATATTTATATTGTTCTTTGTATGAAACTAGACATGAATGTTACTATTCGTTAGCCCGTATTAGTAGAGCTTCAGCTCACGGATTTTTCCTTTGTTTTTCTGCAAAAGATACAATTATCATTTCAATCAAATTCGTTTAAATAGTTTAAAGTTAAACCATTGCAATTTAGCCTATCTCAATACAACAGAAAGGAAGAAATAGAAATTACATACATAGGTACCAATTCCCAACTAAGACTTAAAAGCTCTATCTCATTTCTGTTTGCCTCTTATATTGGTTAAAGTCAACATTTTTAGCCAAAAAATATATTAATAACATAAGAATTATGTAATTATACCTCTTAATTTTAAATTCTTCAGTTACATAAGACGTTAAAATTATATGAAATAAAACTGAAAGGTGTTTGCGTGAGAGAGCACTCCGTAAATAATCGGTACATCGCTTTTATATCGGCTGGAGACGATTGGTGTGCTGTTTATAAAGCTAAGTGACCGCTTACTTTGACATTTGCTTTCTTTTCCACTGCTGCATTATTCTTTTTAATATTGGCTAATTTAAAGTTTAAATTCAGTGCGCTCATTGAATTCGTTGGTGACCGGTGCTTTTGGTGGTACAAGATATCATTAAATTAAATTATTTTGATAGATGAAAGCTTTCCGGTGACATTCTCATAAATATTTACGCCCATAATTAGCATAATTTAGCAATCAATCTACTGAGTGTATATCTTTAAATCTTGTATCTATCTTAATATCTTATAATGTGACGTAAAAAATAATATTATGAGAAAATATTTTAAATATTTCGTGTAGAACTTGCATTACGTACAATATTAATAGCTAATTGGTGATTGGAAATTGTATTATTATTTCAACATAAAGCTATTTTATCCAATTGTTAGATATTATTTAATATTTCTGAAAATTACAATTCTCTTATCCTTATTATTTTGAAGAAGTAAAAAACGTATTTACACTATCTATAATAAGCAATTTTTAAATATATTTCAAACTTAAGTGATAGGAGTCATACCAGCGGCTGACATACGTAAATGGGTGCGTGTTGGATCAGAAGACAAGCTGGAACGCGCAGTTCTCCGAGGGCAGGGGCACCGCCTGCTCTCTGAGGCGGACACTTTGCCCTTATCACGGTATATCTTCAATCTGATTGCCAAGTGCGAAGCGCTACATGCCGCTGTTGAGACGGGATCTTTGCTTGAACTTCAGGTAAATTAGCTTCTTATGTAAAAGCGTATTTTATCTCAAACTTTTCGAAGTAAAACTTCTTTAGGCGCTTTGAGAGTAAAATTTCTAGGTCGTCTCATTTCAATGCCGACAGATCATGGAGTAAGACGACGATTTTGATTTTCAGTATCTTTTTTAAGTATCTTTATTTACAGTAAATTCAATAAATATTAAATAAATATTAAACTATGTATTATTAGATATTCAAAAATTAATAATATATAAAACCTTTTTGATAATTTTCTATTGTCATACTAGTAAAAACTGGCCATCAAGACACGTTGCCAAAAATTAAAAAACATTCTATTTTCAAAATTAACCGCGAACAGAAAAAAATGCGCAGTATTGCCTATTGAGTAGGTGTAATATTATGAGTTTTAAAATATAACTAGGTGCCTATTTTAATTAAGGATTTCATTATCATCACAATTATTATAATTTTTAAAAATTTAGGAGCTTCTGATTTCTGAATATAATCGGCAAAAGTTATCAACGTGTTGCGATGAAGCTGGCGTGGGCTTACTGCACAAAGCCGTGTTTTACAACTACATGGATATTGTTGAATGGCTGGTCAAATGTTTTCCACAACTTGTGCATCAGAGAGATTCAGTGAGTATAAAATTTACATACTTATTAAAAAATAACAACTATCCATTTTAACTTTTCTTTGTTTCGGGTAAACTCGCGTATTACTTTTTTACTAGAAGCGAATTGAATTTCAAATCAAAGCTCTTTGTATAACATCTTCGAAACTTCGTAAAATATTCAGTGGTTTATGATCCATCCTTACGTCCGCTTTGTTTGAAACTTGTACTAACTACTAAAATACTGTTAAAAACTTTAAAAAATCCTTAAAAAAACTGCATCCAAATCCGTTGCGTAGTTTAAAATATCTAAGCGTACATTTAAATCTTATCGCATTAGATAGTTGGTAATGATTTCGATGCGAATATGATATCTACTTAAAAAGACTTGTTAAAGTGATTATAAAAGCATTGGTCATTTTATGGGATTTATTAGATCATGGTTTAGGAGACTAATGTATCTCATTCTGAAAACATCACGTCCAAATAGCATATAGATTTTATAATATAGAAAGCTTTACATAATCCGGAGTCCGGACCAACGTCCAACACTTACAAAATATCAAGCTTAACAGCAAAGTCGAACCAATCTTCTATCAGATCAACCATAGGGTCGATCCCAAGGCATTTCTTAAAAATCGCTAGAGAATGAAAAGATAAAAAGCTCAGCAGAAAGCTCCAAACAACCTAGCTCTAGGGTACGTTGAAAAAAAATTGAGAACAAGCTTAGGGGATGGGTTTATCTCAACCAATATTAGGAAGGTCGCACCGCCCTCCATTACACGGCGGTTTGTCACGATGAGGCGGCGATGGCCGGCCTGCTCGAGCGGGCGGGCGCGAGCCGGGGCGCGCGGGACGCGGCCGGACACACGCTAGCGCACTACCGCGCGGCACGCACTCTGCTCGCGTTGCCTGTAGCCAACATGCCGTCCCGACCGAACCAGTCCGGTAAATATTGTTTTACTATTTATTGTTAAAAAATATAGAAGTAAGTAATTAGAAGAATTACAGTTAAATACTTTTTAATTGTGCTTTTAAGAAACTTAAAACTCTTTGTAAGAAATTAACATAAACAATCATTATTTTTCTTACTTTGTTTGAGCTTCATTTCCAGTTTTGTTCTATATGTTTAAGTGTTTCGTTTTATATTTTACTTGAATAATACTTATTTTAATTAGTCGATGAGAAGTTATCATCTCACACGAAGAAATGCGTTTTAAAACTTTATTGTCGGTGCTGATTAGTAATAAATATTTCAGGGATGTTATCTTTTTTTTTTCATGAGATGAATTACATTTGACAGAACCATGTTTTTCAAATTGTGTATTTGATACAAAGTACTTGATCATATTTTGTTTATTTAATTGTAAAAACTTAACTAGTTAGTACTGAATCAATTTCTTTAACTTTTTGATTATACATCAACGAAGGTAAAAGTTAAAATATTGATAAGTTTTAAAAGTTTATTAAGAAAAACGCATTATTGCATACTTATTTACAAACATTATTTTATTTGTGCATTTTTTTTTTTAATCAGAGATAATTAAAGCTTGATTAACATGAGTAAAAGAGCTTTTTTGAAAGTGGCATATCATTATTTTATCTTAATCTGAATCTAGAATAAAATAAATTGTACTTTTAAATATAACATGACGAAAATAGTTTTATTGCCACTTTGGTAAGTTTCGTGAATTAAGTGACCAATTATGTAAGAACGCTTGATATGCCCGTTTTTATTCGTTCGTATTTCCATAGGAATTTCTTTCTAGATATCGAATATATTTCATTTAGTTAATTTGAAATAACATATTAATTTAGCCAATTAGTATTAGCTACTTACTTGTATATAAATAAAATATGTTGGAATTAAATAATTTTACTTTTAGACTGTACAAGAAATCATACCGTAGATACTTATTAAAACATAGACTAAAGTTACATTATCTGCCCAACTATATAGTGTCGTGAAGAAAATTAATTTTTAGTAATTGTAAACTGGACTTCAAGTTATAAAACTTTCTTCAAAGAAAATCTACTAAGTTATTCTGTTTGCGTTGGCCATAATGGTCAAAGCATGCATGTAAATTCCACGCTCGTAGCGTTTTGTAGGCATTTCGTAGCAGCCATATAATTATCTTAATACAAGTCATAATTGTTTGATTTATTTACTTTACAGTAATAATGTACTTTATTCTATAGATAACATGTTTTTTAAACATATAAAAAAAAACTATTTCGTTTATTTGGTTATTCTTATTACGGTGAAAATTTGTTTTAAGTACAAAGTTGATCTACGAAAGACAATCTTCTCTGTTATACTTAAACCCGGATTCGTCTTAAGTAATTTGAAATAACATACCGTTTATTGAACACCATGTACCTATATGCGGGTAGAAAAATCTAAATAGAAGCGTTACGTCGCAAGTAGGTACATATTTAGCGTGTAGATAAAGGCTTGGCTCTTTAAGGCGGGGCTGAAATATTGCGTGGTCATGAATTATTTATTTTCGTACTAGCCTTTCTGGCAAGCCGCACCCGTTAAATAATTTTCACCTTTTCAATGTTATATTATAGTTTTTATAAGCCGTCATCAAACCGTTACCGAAAGTGTGAGACAAGTTTTTAAATTAGCTATTAAACAAAATAAAAGCAATAAGTGTTATCGCTTGCACAAATCAGTTCATTTCAGTGTTTCAGTAAGTTCGTATTATGCTAATCTGAAACGATTTCGACCGAGTGTCACGCAAACTTGTTGCTCTTTACGCAATAACTTTTGATTCACCTCTTCATTGAACAGTGAACACCTTAAAACTTTACTTAGGTTCTGCGAATGTATTTTATGAGAATTAGTATTACAACATTAGTCCCTTGTTTTTATCATAAAATATATATTACTTGTTACCGATCTTTGATCTAAAGAACAGTATATAAAATTGTTTTTGTTATATTGTAAGCTACATAGCCCATGAGCTATGACGTTATAGGTCTAGGCGCCAAAGAAAAATGAGAAATAGTAGCTAATTATTTCAACCGTATGATTAGTAAGCCAAGAACAATGTATGATACATATTGTAGGTGAAATGGTATACATCGATACAACGATAAAATCTCAATCGATACTACCAAGTACCAAGTCGGAATTAGTCAATACAAACTATGTTTTGAGTAGTGAGGGAACATAATGACTATTGACAGCGATGTCCTACATTGGACACATGGTATGAAAGGGCATGTGTAGGCTTCGATCGATGGTAGTTGAGTCATTAAACATTAAACTTGTCTGTCTTTCAACCAGAGGTTTTAAATAGCCTTGACACACGAATTTCGTACCTACCTACTTAAACTTTCATAACAACTACAACGTAATTAATTTTTTCATACAGCACTACAACCTACAACGTAAAATATTATCATTTGATGTTTAAAAATGTATTATCCTCCTAAAAGAGATATTACTCTTTTCATCAGTCCATTTAATCCAATAAGTACCTAACTGAAGTTGCATAATGAAACAGATAGGTATCATTTCAGTCAAGATGATCACTCTTTAATCTCTCATATCTTATCTTTCTTACTAATATTATAAATGCGAAAGTTTGTGAGGATGTGTGTTTGTTACTCTTTCACGCAAATACTACTGAACCGATTACAATGAAATTTAGCATACATATAGAGGGTAACTTGGATTAACACATAGGATTGGTTTTATCCCGGAAATCCCACGGGAACGGGAACTATGCGGGTTTTTCTTTGAAAACGCGGGCGGAAAGCTAGTATTACCTATATATACGCACCTCAAAAGTTTAACATGTGCATTGTAATTTATGCATGTACAATAACTAGTATTGAAGTGGTTATAAGGTGACGACATTTTCAACAGGACTTAAGAAATTACTAGTAGGTACTTATGTTTAAAATAATTAATATTATACGCGTCACCCACCCACATACCGTGACTAAGTAACCCGCATAAGGGTGACGTTATTTAGCAACAGTTATATTTATATTTTGATGTTGGGTTAACCTACAGCTTAATAGCAAGAAATTTAAATTTTATACAGTGGTTTTTATCATCTTGAAACGACTATTCTATTATCACACTATGAATAAGAATACATCTTCAGACTCCAAGATGGAAGGTAGTGTCCTATTTTAGACTGAAAATATGACCGTTCACATCATGTCTTTATTTTGGCGCATAACAATCAAACCAACGTCGGCGATTCTGTTCTTATTTCTGTTTTTTTCTGCTCATTTTCTAATCCAATTTAAGATTCCATTTTAAAACCATTTCTATCCTTCCTATCACTGTATCACGATCCATTAACGCACCAGCCAATATTTCCCACGTCTTCTATTGACAGCCGATTAGCCTTGAACTTTTTTATTGATTAGTGTTTCTAGAAAAAATATAACTATGTACTAACATTCAAATGTTTTGCTTTACGTAGAATTCCGATGTCGTGTACCTAATTAAATTTATTACTTTCATATTTAGTGGAGTGCCTGGAGCATTCAAAACTGTATAACCTCGGATTAGAGTTATAGTGAATGAATTAATATGATCGATGTGGGATATTGTTTTTTAAACTATAAATTGCAATGTTTACCCAAATTTTTTTTGTGCACTTCATTGTTTCGTTGTTTAAAAAAAAATGTTATGAAAAAATAATGTTTGACCATATATTTTCACTTTAAACAGTATTTCTTTTTTTTTATTCGAGTAGACATATTATAGAAATATTTTTCAAAGATACTTGTGTATAAAAATAGCAGTAGGGAGCTTGAACAGATAGAAAAACGTGGAGGGGAGAGCGGAGCCACAACTGCTATGTACAATGGAATTTCTCGGCCGTTTTAATTATAAATTAAACGTACTCTATTGAGTACATTTAAAAAAATAAGGTAATTAATTACGACTAATGAAAAGAAAAAAATTATTAGTACCAAATCTGTTTATTTAAATATATTACAATTACCTACATTGTTGCCTACATCAAATATTTAGTTGAAATGATAATATCATCGTGAAAGCGTTCCATTAGTCGTTTTTTAATAGTTTTTTCTACCGAGATATGCTCTGTAGTGATGACGTTTTTCAACTTTTGCATGGTAAATTGGCAATCATCATTCTCTTCTATGTAGGTACTTGTATATTTGCTCCATTGCTGCATCTACTTAGATTAATTTTCTTTTCAACATTACTGAGGTGAATTGAATTTTTCAGCAAATTATAATAATCCGAATGATATTTTGCTGCAAGTGTCTCTAAGTCGGTTATACCAGAAATCCTTTTCTGGATATCTCGATAATAATAGGTTTTCTGGACGGCTATAAAATTCGTGATGGATTCATTCAAAGTTGAAGTGTTGATGTATGAAATCTGACTACGCCGGCATTTTTTTGTATGGGGATACTACAAAGACCTCGTCTACTCGAGAGAATGCCGCAATTTGGACTAATTAACCCGGAAATTGAGAGTAGCAGAAGAAACCATTAAAATAATAAAAGGGTATTCAGACGTTTAAAAGACAACTTTTTCCGGTGATGTTGCACTTGCAGTGAGCAACAGGGGGGGTCATTTTGAAAATTTATTGTAATTAAACACCTTGTAAATGGTTTTATTTTGTTTGCATTAAAATTTTGCACTTATCACTATTAGATTTCAATTTTTCGATTGAAGCCTTATGAATAATAAAATGAAATTTTCAAGGTAGCTACCTCATAGATAGAGTAAGTTTTTAAAAAGCCAAACGGATATTTTTTATGTGATTTTATTTTTTACGGGCCCTTGAAGTTATGAACATACTGGGTAATTTTATCTTTCTTGGCATTAAATTCTTTTTTTATTCCATTTGAAGGTCTAACGATAGTAAATGTTACTATACTGAATTGGCCTATCTTTCAGCTTAGCACACAAAAAAAATCAAGCATTTACCGCCATAATTCACGTCACCATAAATCAAAATCTCTACGTACTCGGCGATAGGTGAAAATTTGAAAAAAAACGTTATAACTCCGAAAATACGAAAAATCGCATAACATACATGGGGGTGATTCGGATAGCCCTTTATGTCCTCTACCTCCCAGCTTCAGTATATCACTACTTCTTGGGACACCCTCTATGGTCAAACATGAATTTTTCACAATAATTTGTTTAAACAATGAAACAATGGAGTGCACAAAAAAAATTGGGTAAACATTGCAATTTATAGTTTAAAAAACAATATCCCACATCGATCATATTAATTCATTCACTATAACTCTAATCCGAGGTGAAGACCCCCAGGCACTCCACTAATTTCAAAAAGTTAACAAATTCCTGAAAGGTGGCTTGCTTTACAAACTACATAATTTACCGTTGTCCTCGTTTATTACATAGAAAACATTATTTGTTTTAAATCAAAGAGGAGACAAATTTCGTGATAAGGGATACTTTTGAGGAAGATTAAAGACAATCACCAAAACATATTAACTATAATATTTCCATCCCCATTACTTGCATCAAATTTTGTCTCTTGATAGAAAAACAATATGTCTTTTCCAAGGTCTTTTCTATATATGATAATGATAGAGGATGACATGTAGCCGTGCATACCGATCATTGTCAAATCAACAAGGAACGTCCAAGATCAGAAGATTGCTATATTCAAAACAAGTAACAAATTAGAAACGGTTCTATTAAATAATTGCTGGTATTCTGATCCATGCAAACTGTAAAGCACCATATTTTATACAGTTAAAACATTTATTTCATGCACTTAAAAAAAGGAATGCTCATTTTGTAAACAATAGAAACAGAAAAAAATTTACATGAATTCTTCTTACTATTGAATAAAACAATTATAAAATTGGGTATGACCAAGAAGCTTATATCACTGGAGATTTCAGTATGAACATTAACTTGTAACAAGAAAATATGACGTTGATTGACGCCTGTATTTTTTTTTATCCCTTTCACACCTAGGTAGTTAGTTAGGTGTGAAAGGGATAAAAAAACATACAGGCGTCATTCAAGGTCATATTTTCTTGTTACAAGTTAATGTTCATACTGAAATCTCCAGTGTATTAGATATAAGCTTCTTGGGTATGACGTATGAATCTACATCCGGTCACACATCCCAATAATGAAATTATATACCTATAAAATAGGATCCAAAATTATACGCTACAGATCTAAAATAATAATAAATTACAACAGGTTTGGTGATAAAGCGGCATAACATTCGAATATGGTGTCACGAATGCGACATGGGGCGCTTACAGCGCGTGGTGTGGGAGGGGCAGGGCTCCAGGCTGCTGAGCGAGGTCTCCAGCCAGCCTATTGTAAAGAAATTCTTGGAAGCCGTACCTTACATGATGGTAATCTTTAATATTTTCAGCTAAAAGTTTAATTCACCTTTTTACCTATTGTAATTGCCCTTATTTGTAACTTATAACATAATTTTTCAGAACACAATTCGAGATATACATAATGCAGTTATTCAAAACAATTTGGAAGGCCTTATTAAACTTACGAATGACCCGGTTCCTCCACAAATTCTATCAAGCAGAGATTCAAATAACATGACTGTATGTCACAAAGTAAGTAATCAAACATAATATGAATCTTTTTGTGCTTCGTTCAGACGATTTACACCTAAAAAAAAGAGATAGAAACGAATACGAAAACAAATATGTAAACGTGATGCATAAAAGTTATACTTATATGATTTTATATATAAACATCTATAAACAGACTGCAACGAAAAAATAATTTGCTTGAACTTAATTTATTATTTTAGGCGGCAGGGTTAGGACATGGGGGAATTTTGAAATATCTTATAGAAAGGTATCCTCAAGGTATAAATGAAATAGATAACGACGGCCGAACACCACTTCATTATGCGGCAATAGTTAAGGATGATCAGCATACATTTAAAACCCTTAGTGGCTTTGGAGCAGATGAAGGAGCGTTGGATAATGTGCGTAGAAATATCCATTTATAACACTTTTTTAATTAGTCTTGTATCACCATAGTGCTTCTTTTGAATAATGTGATTCATTTAATAATTTAAAATATTTAATTAATATGCAAGAAGGATAACTATTATGTAAATCATTTTTGTTTTTAGAAAAACAAGACGCCCGCTTACTATATCAACAGACCCCAAGAAATTGACAAGAATCACCTAAAAATTTTACCTGACGCTCCCAGAACACCGTCTAGTTCATATCCACCTTCATGGGATTGGAAAATATTAGATACTGATTATACATCTGTATTAAATAAAAAACCAAGAAGAAAAAATTTTAAAGCATCAACGGAGAATATTTCATCAAAAACAATATCTAATACAATATCTGAAAGTATAGAAAATAACACAAGTGCCATGAAAAATAGTAGTACTCATGAATTGATCAGTAGTTTACCTGAACTAAATGACAGTAATGAAAAGGAACCAATTATTGAAGAAAATCCGAACGACTCAAATGAAATAACGCAAAATAAAGAAACAGATATTCAGGTGAGCAGCACACAATGCATGTTAGTAAAACTTTTTTATTTCTTTGCATTGCTTAAAGGTCATCCGCATGATTTTCTTTTTACGTTCTAGGAAAATATTGAGGAACAAAACATCTCTAAACTACATAATGAAGACGACAAAAATGATGCTGTTGAGGAAAACCATCCAAAAGATAAGGATAATGTAGGGAAGGAAGAGGAAGCTATTGAATCTGATAGCGTTCCAGATAAAGAAATATCTAGTGATCATAATAAAGCATCAGAAAATAACGAAGATTCTGCGAATAATGGAGAAACAGAAGCAAAGACTGAAGTAGATGAAAATGAAAATGACACTGAGCATGATCAGGCACCTAAAAGTGAACAAATTAATGAAAATGTAGACAAAACAACATCCATTGAATCTAAAGAAGAGCCTGAATCTACTACTGAAGATCAAATAAATAAAAATAACTTTGAAGAAAACTTGAACGATACAAATGACGGCGTAGATGATAAAAATTACGATAGTCTGAACCCAGAAGACGACGATACAAGCAAAGATAACGAGGCAGAAAATCATATCAATACAAATGAGATACATGATAACGATGAGCATGATGTGGATCGAGTTGAAAATAATCATCAGAATTCAGAAACAGGTGATCCAATAAATAACAACTATCATTCAAATACTCATAATACAAACGATGACGCTAATGATTCAAAATCAATTGAATCTAAAGAACATGAAGATAGCGATAAATTTAACGGTGTACAAATACATGATTCTGAAGCAGATGACGCATCGATTGCAGTTAATGAAGGTAATATCAAAGTTGATCACAGCGAAGATGACGATGATGTACAAGTACAGGGTGACACACAAATCGAACACAATGACATACACATTATCGCAAAGGAAACACAAAAAACTGGAAGTGCTGTTAGGAGTGACAGGGTTTCTTCTGGCACATCACATGCAATTTAAGCAAATATTATTTTTAATAAAAATATATAATTATTACTTAGGGTCCCTTACTAGTTCAATATTTTTGTTTTACACATTAAGGCAACACCAACAGTCGCAATACCCAAGAAAGTCTTATAGAAGGTATTGTGAGTAGTGAAGCTGAAAAAGACTCACAAGATGCAAGTGTAACTTTAAAAGGAAACGGGGATCTTATTACTGTCGTAAGTATTCTTATTGGAGTAATATTAACAGTCTATTGAAAAGGTAACATTGATTAAAGATATTTCTCGTGCCGTTTTAAAAAGCATCAAGCACACCGATATATTTTTCACAGACACGATACACCATTAAAGATAATTTGCTAGCTTATTAGATTATAACATTGTGTTAAATAGAAAGTAGTGCGCGAATGCCTATAATATGTTTTCAATGTTTATCTTCTATTATATTGAATAATTGAAATTCATCAGCTATATTTTATCTTCTCAGGATAATCAAATAGATCCCGAAGTAACTGAACTAATTAATACGGGCAATATGGAAATGCTGGCGACGTTAGTATTAAATGGCGAAGGATCGAGACTTATCGGAAGATATTCCGATAATTTGGAAATTCAAGCATTTCTGGAAAATGTACCGACTTACATGGTAAGCATAGAATACTTTACAGACCTATTGAATAAAAGTTGAATTGGAGTATTTTTATCTATTTGTGCGCTCACAATTATTAATGTGGTAAATAACTTTTAGCAAAAGATAAACAAAGTGCATTTGGCTGCCAAAAATGGAAATATAAGGGAACTTCAAGCGGCGTTAGATAGACGGAAATTTGCAATAGCTCGAGATCCGATATCTGCAAATGGCGCTACGCCTCTACACGTAGCAACGGTTTATGGAAAAACAAATATTATAAAATATTTAGGGGGACGGTAAATATATTCCGAAGTTTTTTTTTTCATCTTAGTGTTGTTGTTTTTTTAAAAGAAGAATGTTGAGATATTTTTCAACAGTTTTCCAGAGACACTGTCTGCGGTCGATTTTGAGGGTCGAACGGCTTTACACTACGCGGCTGTTTTACCAGACAACGGCCATTATTATAATTTACTCCAACAACTTGGCGCCAATTCTAAGGATTTGGATGATGTAATGAAGAAGAATTAACTATTAGAAGAAGTATTAATTTTTATTTCACTTGTTCGTAATCAAATAGAGTCATATTTGTTTCAGAACGGTCAATCTGCTGATGATTACTATAAAAACCCCAATTTGCTACCATTTAATCACCTTTTAACTGATTTCGGTATCGGTGAAGAAGAAATAAAAGAAATGTTTTCTGATAAAGGTAAGTCACAAGTGAAAATTATCACTAAGGATTACAGTCTAAAATTTTGTTTGTTTGTTTTATGAGAGTAAATTATAATCTTTAATTTATTGTCAATTTGACTTTTTGTTGAATATTCTGTTTAATCTAAATCATACTAATAATTATTTATATAGTGCCAGAGGATCGTGTATCAAGCCGACGCTCTTTGGATACCCCGGAGTCACTGGATACATTAGACCGCTGCTATCGTCTCCTTACATCAGCGAAACAAACGCGTACACCTCTTTCAGCATCATCAAATAAAGCTACTCCTCCGTTAGTTCTTGGAAGATTTCTTAAAAAATCTGTGTATGAATTAATTAAACATCGAATCACTAAATTAGACCATGACCTATTCGATGTCATATGGCCTGCTGTTAAAAAAATACCTGAAAATCGTAACATAATTCAAACAGTAGAAGAAGATTTTCCGGGTGGAGTGACAGCGCCGGATTATTATATATACGATGTCTTTAGTGAATTTTTGATACCACTTTTAAAGGATCTGCATAACATTAACATTTCCTATGAATTGCCATTTCATCCCCCGTCTGATTTTGTTAATAATTCAGTTGTTTCTAATCCCTCGACATCATCGGAGCCTTTGGTTGAATTGAATGTGGATCCAAGTGATGAGTTTGTTTTATCGGGTAATATAGAATGTTCAAGGAATATAGACGGTTTTGAATTACCTCTTAATCTCAAAATCGGTAAACTAGAAGCAATTGAAAGAATTATCACTACAATATTGCTAAATGCTGAATTTACAAATATAATCGGGCTTCTAAGTTCTGAATCAGACCAAAAAGGAGGCAGCTACTATACACTTAATGAAGTATTAGAAAAACCATCTGAAGTAAGCGCAACTCTAGCATCTTCTGGACTACTGATTCCTCTGTGTGAAAGAGACGAAATCGATGACTTGAGTCGTTTGCACGGAAAACATTGGCCATATGGTCGAGGAGTTTTCATTAGCGACGATAAAACAGTGGCAATATGGATAAATGTTCACGACCACTTAAGGGTAATTATCTCAACACCCCTTGATTCCCCAGGCGAAGTTGGGCTGCCTTTTAGTAGAATTTCTAATATCATGAGGTACCTTCATAGCAAACTTGATTTCGTTTGGCATGAAAGACTCGGCCATCTATCTAGCAGACCTACATTTTTGGGGGCGGGACTTCGTTTTAATCTTATTATTAACTTTCCTGGCTTATCAAAAGATTTGGAGAATATCAAGCACCTATGTGCAATGAGGGGACTACAATATCGTGAAACTGTTAGCGAAGATATTGCTAAGGTCAGCAACTATCAAAGTTTAAGTGTAACTGAAATAAATTGTTTTAATGATTTCGCAACTGCGATATCTAATCTTCTTCATCTTGAAAGAGATTTATCTCTTCAGAACTCTGCACATATAGCGACAATGTTGAGTAATATATTCCGAAGAAAAAGAAGCAGTCTGGCGGATTTGAACGTACACGGGCTGGATGAGAAACACTAAAATTTAAATTTGCAATAAATCACTTTTAGTTTCATAAGTTCACTCAATTAGTATTAATTTTCATTATAATAATGATGTTGGAAAGGCATAGGTGCCCGGAGAACATTGCATCTAGGAATTAAAGGCTCTATTAACTCTTAGGTCAGTACTGAATGTTAAGTATTTCTAGACACATTGTGAGTGGCGTGTTCGTGAACACTTCAGGACGACGTGTTTGCTAAACGATCACGCTTATACACGAAGTAGTTTATTAAACAAAGCTTTTAAAACGCACTCACTGAAAGCACCAGACACCTTTGTCTTTCCAAAACTTAAATGGTGTTTATATTGTAGCTGTGTGTTTAGAAATAAAAATCGATGAGATATATAAATTTTAAATGTAGATATTTTACAATCGGAAAATTTTCATGAGGAAATTTTTTTTCTAAAAATAAATAGGAATAGCTCTGACTGAAAAGGTTTTTAAAAATAAATCGATGTAGCTCTGACCTATAAATAATAAAAAGCATTGTGTGTTAATAACTTGCCACTTCCGCTATTCGATTTTCCTTTCAGTCGCGGTAGTTAAGCCCCATGTATAAACGTGTGCGACTAATCCAGTGGCGTTGTAATATCGAAGGTCGACACTGAATAATTGATCGCTTTCAGACGCGAGTCACGCAGCGAACGGCCAATTGGACATTCCCATCTTTCACACCGAAGAGGGCAGATACCTCGCTAAGTGTAAGGCATTTTAAAATGGAAAAGTCTAATAAATTTGGAACGAAAGATCTTGACGTGGAAACTGTTATTTCAGCTCTCGGCGATCCTTTGATCAAAGGTCTGACCGAGGTGGCTAACGTGAAACCGAAAGATCCGATCGCGTTCCTCGCATCGTTCCTTCATAATTTCCCTGATCACGAAAAGCCTCGATTAGGTACGCCGGTAAGTGAATATTTAATACTTATATACTTAATTATTCTTGACTATAGGGTGTTTTTAATACTGGTGTGGTGACAAACAACAGGAATCAAACGTGCTGCTAACGAAAGGTCTGCCAGAGTTTGAGAACGACTATCCACCTCCAAACGAGGATGTGTCCCAGTCGAGGATGGACACGAAGCCGCTGAACGCGGTGCGCAGTGCGGCGCGGACCACGACGCGGCCCACGCGGCCCATCGACGTGATCACCGTGGAGCCGCTGCACGAGCCCAGCCCGGACGCGCCGGAGGCTGCTCTCACTAGCGCGGATCGGGTATGTATGGATACGGATAATATTTAGTGGGTTATTGTGCAAATACACTGCTCGATATATTACACATCTGTTTAACCAACATCACTGACACAGAGACAGACTTCACACTTAACAGACTCAAAATTCAAGCTCTAAACAACTTTGTTAATGAATGTGTTATAAATAATAAATAAATCACTTTTTTTTACTACGCGGGCCTTGACGTATTTATTTTCTTTACTTTGTGAATCACACTAAGTAACTAATTTTGAATTTGCATTTACGACAGGACATAATTATCTTAATTTTGGCGGGAAAATAATCATCTTCACTTCTAGACGTTAACATGATGTTTTTTATTAACGGTTCGAGAAGTTAAAATTGTACGATTCTGGAACTTTTTACGTTTTAACACACATCCAAACATCCTACCATTAATAATTGTCCATTTATTTAAGGACGAACACGGTCAATCGATGCTACACTTCGCAGCAGCTCGACCCCATACAAACAATGCTCTGTTTCAATTGCTACAAGAAACAGACGTCAGCATTGGGTACCGGGATGAGTTGTATAGAACTGCAAGAGATATCTCCATACAGGCCAATGTTCTGGAGAACACGGCGGACATTGATCGCTTTGTCCTTCATTTGGCAGCTAGAGGTCAGTTTAAAGTGTACGTTTGGAATCCATTAATTTTAAAATGCTTCGGTGTTTAGGGCTAATTAATATTCAGTTTTAGCTGGATATCAGAGACTGATGACTGAAATATTCGGGCTGTTTGTAGCGAAAATATAATTTAAAAACAGAATCATGATATCTCATAACTAATTCAATACATTAATATCTAATTGCTCAATCATCGTCATTAAATAATAAATACCTATTGATTTTTTAGGCAATAGCGATAAAATAATGGAATTATTACTGCAAGGATATGATCACATACTAGACATAGTGGACGAAGATGGCGTACCTATCAACGAAGTTATATCACAGCGGGGAGATAGTGATATGGCCAATTTACTTGGTTCCATTCCTACATTCGAGGTATTTTAAAGCTTATTTAATTTAGTATTTTCAAACATTTATAACTCCAACTTTTTACTGCACAATTAAATCGTCAGAACAGAAAATACATATTCTATTTGACAAAATTCTTCGACAGCAAAAGTTCCTGCTAAACATGACATTTATTAAACTTGTAAGCTTGTAACGTAAAGTTAAATATTTTAATAAACTTTTATTGGCAAATTAGCTTGAGATATAAAAAGTATTGTGTATAAACAGGCCTTTACACTAGCGTAGCTTCAACCCCTCTCTATAACCCCTCACTACCCTTTTTAAGTAACTAATAATAGATATCCATTACAAGATATCAACATTTGTTATTAGTTTATCAACAGTTATTATTTTATCACCTTGACCTTATTATCATTGTAATGTCCGACCGGGTGCTACCCTATTATTATGCCACTGACTGTAGTTAACACAATATTTTGCATACTTTTCCAACTGCTGTGTTTATTTTGAAATGTCCATAAAATAGCAAAGTATTTATTGCGTGGGCTACCCGCAACAAAAAATATTTATAGCATTATGGCTCTATAAATTTGA
Organism: Colias behrii; assembly: GCA_029959065.1. Taxonomy (NCBI): domain Eukaryota; kingdom Metazoa; phylum Arthropoda; class Insecta; order Lepidoptera; family Pieridae; genus Colias; species Colias behrii. Next base: position 8,267,727 of record JARWMC010000013.1, read on the forward strand.
GGCCACTTTTTATGGATGTATCCATAAAACAAATAACCGGTGCATTCAATTAATTAAATATACTTTCCATCTATAAAAGTAACAACTTTTCTTCCATCCATTAAAGGAATCACGAGTCCGCGAGGGCGGGGCAACTTTAGCAAGGGCTCAAAACTCCTTCGAAATACTGAGCCTTACTGAAAGTTCTTCATGCACACCAAAATAAAGAAATAACATTAAGTAAAATATACATAAATGGCACAATAGGCGACCTTATGGCCCAAAAAATATTTGTAGCTTAATTTGCTCCTTTGTAAATTTACCGCCATATTATACTTCTCCCCATCCAACCTGCTGAAAAATTATAAATCCACCTTTAGAATAGTTATCCCTACTAATATTATAAATGCGAAAGTAACTCTGTCTGTCTGTCTGTTACGCTTTCCCGCTTAAACCTCTCAAACGATTTTGATGAAATTTGGCACAGACAATCTTTAGACCCAAAGAAAGAACATAGGCTACCTTTTATTGCGAAATATGTACCACGGGCGAAGCCGGGGCGGACCGCCAATAATCTATTAAATAGACTTTCCATCTATAAAACAATACAGCTATAAACTATTATCCTTCCATGGTCAGGAATCGCGGGAACGTCTCCACGGAGCAGCGAGACGCGGGGACGTATCATTAGTCCGGGAGATCCTCTCCCGTGACGGCGGGGCCACTTTAGCAAGGGCACAAAACTCCTTCGGGAGAACATCGTTACATGTAGCTGTACTTGCTCAACATGAGGACGTCGTTTCTTACTTGGCGGAGACATTTCCCAATTTGTTGAAGACTGGGGATAATGTAAGAACTAAGATATTATAAACGTTGTCGTCATCAGCACTATCATAATTAGAATAATCTTCTTTGTTGCGATCTCTACAACTAAGTGACAGTACCAGTACCCCTTCAATTAGGGGACATAAAAAGAAATGTTGTGTGGTTTTATGAAACCACGGTAAAAGTGAAACTTAGGCACAAAATTATCGTATTTGTACGATAATTATCGTACGGTTCTGAACACTGCTTTATACCTAGGTACTCGGCAGCCGACCGTCGAGCGACATGCGCTACACAGACCAAAAAGTTTGAGACGATGTAATAAAAGTTTCACTTTAAAAATCTATAAAAGAAATACACGGATTTCTTGCATTTCAGTTCAGTTCTATCAATAACAACATAAATAGAAATTTTCGTTTACATTCACATAAAATTACCTATGTTTCCTAATGCTTTAACCAACCTATAGAATGTTTAGTTACAAAAAACGTTATAAAAATATATTCATCGTTTTTTCAGCTGGAAAGAACTCCGTTACACTACGCGATGGGTGTGGATAAAATGGAATCACTCAGCCGCATTCTAACTAGAGCTGGCGCCAAACGTGTCCTCAAAGACCTAAAAGGAAGACAACCGACATACTATTTCATGAACAAATCCGATATTTTACGACTAAAGGAGGAAGAAGAAATGTATTAGGAAATCGCAACATTTTTTACATCAATAAATCATCTTAAAAAATCATAACTAATTAAAATTGAGTCATAATACTTTGTAGAGCTGATATTGTTGTCTACCCTATTATTTTGTCCCTTGAAACGATAAAAATAATAAAAACGTGTGGCACTCGGGGACTGCCGCGGTAAAGCTATTGCATGCTATGCCTTCAAGCCACACCTCCGTGCCCGTCGGAGGGGGTAGCGTGAGGTTTTTTCGTTACGGAATTTCTGGATTCGGTCCCCGCGCTCAAGGCCCGCGATAGAAGCTATGCAATAGCTTAATTATATACCTAATACCTCGAAACTGAACATGCGTCTAAGAAAACTTCAGCCATATTGCCCCTTGTTCATTCAGCATGAAAGCTTTTGCTAATAATATGAAATTTGAAGTTTTATAAAAATAATATTTTTGTGTTACCACAAACCCTGCAAAATATAATTTATTGCTTTATTGTCCATAAAAGCGGAATAAAATTGTAAAGCGACCGTCGTATAAAGGCTTGTTTTTTCTAAAACCTCTAAATTATAAAATACCTAGTAAGTATACTTGCACTAAATGTTTGCTTGGTTTGTGTTTCAGCCATTACACAGATTTTAATATCATTGCATACCTATGAAAATAAAATATAATTCGTAAACAAGTATTTTATAAGTAAATCTCTAAAAAGGTAGGTAATAGACTACAAGCCCGCATAGGACAAAAATATGGGTCAAATGAACCACCAGAGGACATATCTAGAACGATAGCAGAGCAAAAAATAATAAGATTCATCACTATGCCGTCACTTGTAAGCTGTCCAACTGAGTGCAGATGAGAATTGAAAAGTACAGGTAGACTCGGTAAATTTTGGTCATATATTTTTGTACGGCATTCTTAACCATCGATAGATCCATTAAAAATAATAAGAAACCGCTCAGTGCCGTACAAAAATGGTGGTCCACCAAGTCGGAATTTTTATTTAATTTCCGAGAGTTACCGGGGGTAAATTTGGTCATTTGACCATGTACGGCATCTGTGTCATACTATTGCTATACTGCTTTTAATCCATTATTCCGCAACGCCGTACAAAAATCATGGGGACAAGGGGAAAAAATCGAGAGTTGTAATCCCCTCTCTTTCCCCACTCCAGGGGGTCATTTGACACAACACGAAATAAATTTATTTTTAAAGTATTTTATGCATAGATAATATTTTTTCATGTGCCGTACATTTTCGTTGGTTCAAAGGGGAAAAATCTGAAAAAGAAAAAAATCCATATAACGAAATGTTTGCTTTATATTTTTATAATAAAATATAAATATACATTAATATTAAGAAGCTCGAGGTGGTTAATTATCACCTTGGAAATTGACAGTCAGGTGGAATGGACTCCGTTAAATTGATGAACTAATAAAAAAGCTATGAACGAAAAGATGTGAATTATATGTAATCAGTCCATGAATACAGGTAAAGTCACAAGCAAATGCTAGTAATATATACATATTCAAAATGTACAAGTAAAGCGCTTTCAAATGATACCAAACACTGCATATTTATCTTAACTTTATTTTTTTACTCTGTATGTTTTGTCCGCTAGAGGGCGCCACATTAGATTTTGTGAAACCCCATATAGCCTTTAGCTAGCTAGTCGCTGGTTATCCAGTGAACAATTCAGACGCTTCTAATGATATGTCATTTGTCGAATTCTGATAAGTAGTTTAGAAGTTACGAGGGAATAGATGAACATACATACATGACCTGTAAACAACCATAACCCTCCTTTTGCTTTGCCGTAGTTGGATAAAAATATGTTAATGCCGTACTGTATCAAATGGCCATAAAGCACCCTTAAAATTGTAGCTTTCGTCGCTTTCATCAGCCTAAAAGATGTGGTCTGCACAAAAAAGTACGGCATCGTTTTTTCCTAATTTATCTATGTTAATACTATTTAAAACAACGGATAAAGTGTAGAAAACTATTATATTTCATTAATCTACGATGTTTAAACTTTAACAAAATTTCTGGTTTTGCATTTCTCTATAACTTTTTTTAGAACGGTTTCTTTTGAACGGCAATACTATACAACAATTGAATTTTACAATATCATGTTAAAAAAAAAGTTCCCGTACAGGGTCAAATGACCTTACAGCTCTTTATATTAAGAATTCGATGAAATTAAGATGATGATTGGTATACATTTAAAAGAACAATTATTTTTTGACGGCATTGCTTTTAATAGTACTTTTGAGTGCTAGATAATGTTTTGGAACCGAAGCCGTACTTAGTCAAATGACCCCCTGGAGTGGGGAAAGAGAGGGGATTGCAACTCTCGATTTTTTCCCCTTGTCCCCATGATTTTTGTACGGCGTTGCGGAATAATGGATTAAAAGCAGTATAGCAATAGTATGACACAGATGCCGTACATGGTCAAATGACCAAATTTACCCCCGGTAACTCTTGGAAATTAAATAAAAATTCCGACTTGGTGGACCACCATTTTTGTACGGCACTGAGCGGTTTCTTATTATTTTTAATGGATCTATCGATGGTTAAGAATGCCGTACAAAAATATATGACCAAAATTTACCGAGTCTACCTGTACTTTTCAATTCTCATCTGCACTCAGTTGGACAGCTTACAAGTGACGGCATAGTGATGAATCTTATTATTTTTTGCTCTGCTATCGTTCTAGATATGTCCCCTGGTGGTTCATTTGACCCATATTTTTGTCCTATGCGGGCTTGTAGTCTATAATGCGTCAATTTGTATGTGTTTGAATTATTTGTGTACTTGAAGGGACCCTGTTATGATTGTTAGTTTAGAAATTTAGATGTTTAGTGGTATAAGAATTGATTAAAATAAAACGTTTTTCATCACAAGCTATATTTTATTTCCTTTAAATTATTTAAAAGCTAAATAACAGATACCATACAAACAAAAGCAAATTAACAATATTTTAACAAATGTTTCAAAAAACTGCAAAATTTTATCAAAATACATCGACGATAATTCCTGAATCAGCGATTTCAGAATATTATAACCATGCGGTCAAAAACAATTATTATAATTCACGATATTAAGTTAGATAATGTAAATATTTTAAAAAAATATATGGATTTCAAATAGTGGATTGCCACGGAACAGGGTTAATATACATCTGTGAAACAGAACCCCGCATACCTGAAAAATTCAATTCAGATATTAAAACCAAAGTAGTTCATTTTCCAGTTATAACCTTTGCATACCTCTACACCATACAGTAAACTCTACACTAAAACATGATTCATGAGATCTTTTATTCTATGTTGATACCATAAATTTGCTAGAAATATGGTACTTTAATATTATTAAATAACAAGAAATATGGTATTTACTAAGTTCGCCCTGATTCAGAGGCACTGGCAGCGGCTTGTTCTTGCTGGTGCGTAACCAATCGCGGTAAGCTTGTTCGCCTTGCACCCGCCGCCTTTGCTCCTCGATAGCGGCGCGCGCAGCTCGACGTTCGGCGCGAGTTTTCATTGCTTGAAATAATTTAAAAAATCAAATGGCAATAAATTATTCGAAGTTCAAATTATTTTTCAAACAATCCTTCTTTCATTCGACTATTGTTTTGCTTTGGCACACTATATTCGCAAAGGAGGACGCGTCAAATTGGGCCTGAAATTTGGGTTAAGAACAATACACACGAAATATTGTTTTTGTGATAGATTATTACACTGTATACCTAACGAAAAAAATAAAGTAAAAAAATAAATCAACCGGGTTCTTGTACAGTCAAGGCAAAAAGTTTTATTTATTTGACTATTATTTTGCGCACAATAACGGTGTTTTTAATTCGAGTGAAGTAAATATAAACCTAAATGTCACTGGAGTGACTGAGTTTAACAACACAGAACGTCTAACTACGTTGAATTTTAATAATCACGGTATAGGTAATACCTTTTACAAAACATAATATTAGTGTATTTCGGTTATTAGAAGGCTTCAGATTAGTACGTCTTTGTAAGTGAAAGTGATTTGGAGTAACATAAAGATATTGTCATTGTCTTATAACAGTTATTAATTGCAAAAAATATTATACACAAAGAAATAAAACTTGATGTGTCTGTACAAAAACCCGGTTAATTATTTTTTTATATACTTATATTTTTCCCGTTATGTATGTGTTATGATCTATTATAAAAACAATATCTCATGTGTATTGGTCCAACTCAAGTGTTCAGGCCCAACTTCCATAGTAAAATGCCCATTCTCCTTTGTCTCTACTCCATTTTATGAAATGAGGCTAAGAATTTCGATACCTAATTTCATGAACGTCTAAGGAAAGCTCAATAAAAAAAACGCATTTTCTAAACTAAAGATTAGAATTAGTATGTTCAAAGTTTACTTTTCATTTCCTCTTCTTTTTTCCGTATCCATTCCGCTAGCTTCTCCTCCCTGTCACGTTGCCGTCTATTGCGCTCCTGTTCAAGCCGCTCTTTTTCACGGTATTTACGCATTATCTCTTCAGCTTTTTGCCGCTCAAGCTGAGTGCGTTTCCCTTCTAACCACCGCCGGTAAGACTCCTCGCGTTGCTCCGCCGTTGTTCTGGGCGCTGTTTGACGCTTTAACTTTTCGAGTCGTGCTTTTTCACGCTTCTAAAATATGTCAACAAATAGAAACTTCGAAGTACCTAACCATTGAATATGATTAGTTTTACGTGAATTAACTAATGACTGGCCGGTTGGCTTGGTTGGTAGTGACCATCTGCCTTCCAAGCCACTGGTCGTGGGTTCGATTCCCACCCGGGGCAAATATTTGTGTGATGAACATAGATGTTTGCTGTGTCTGGGTGTTAATTATCTATATAAGTATTTATTTAAAATTATATATGTATGTTTATCAGCCATCTGGTTTCCATAACACACGAAATGGTGCCGTGTGTGAATATAATCCCAAAATATTTATTTATTTATTTAACTACATACCAACTAACTACTTATTTAACATCCTTCAAGATATTTTTTTTTCAAAGTTTCGATGATAATAATAGATGTAAGTAGATGTAAATAAAATAATAGGGTTAAATTGAATTGAATGAAATTCGGGGATCACTACCTATATAAATAGATCCCCGAATTTCATTATTTTCAAATCCAGTCAATAAAAGAACTAGCTCATAACAATGTTTATCAGATAGGACCTAAAGTTTAGGTCTGTCGGTTTCTGGCTATAAATTCCACAACTAAAATAAATATTAAATATTCAAACATACATACCTCTTGTTCTTTTCTTTCCAGCCACTGTTTAAACGCTTCCTGTCTCTTTTTCTCATTTCGCTCTCGTTCTTCCTTAGCTGTTGTGGTTGTGGACATAGATGCGACTGATAGTCGAAAAGTATCAGGACCATCTTCTCGGTACGTCCTATCGTATCGCGGTGACTCCTCTTCTATATCATCCTTATCAATATTTTGTGCTAATCTGCACGATTTTCTTTTGACGCTGCTTGAAGATGTACTAGACAATCTTCCCGTGAGAAATGGAGTCGAGTTACTTCTATAAGAGCTATGAGGATGAGGAGTGATGTCATCAACGCAAGAAGAGTCAGTCTGTAGTGACGTCAAAGAGTGCGAAGCTTCAACAGTCTCAATGTATATGGCAGGATTAATATAACGAGTTTTACTTTTTTTAGAAATAGTGGACTCGGAATCACTGTGATACTGAATATTTTCACCAGCGCCGTTAAATATGTGATTCGAGTTTTTCGGTGTAAGCTCATATCGGGACTTGTTGCGAGCACTATCACCAAAATCACCTTTTTCTATGTCACTCGACATTTTCAAAAAATTAACATAACAACATAATCAAGTATAAATTAAATCTATTTTAAAATTGAGTGATTTATAAAATTTGATGTCAATCTGGTTTACGTCAATGAAAATAATACCGTTCTATTTATAAAAATGAATGGCCAGCAATAAACTTGTTAGGTGTGCTCACAGAACAGTAAAAACATATAGAAGTGCTGTAATGTCTAATTAGTATGAAAACCAGTGTCGCCAAACCCACACATTTAAACCGATAGTTATACAGTACACTACAAGTAAACTATGCCTTTGATTGGACAGCTTAATTTGAGTAAAAACTGACTTAGGTTATAAATTCAGCATTTCAATATGTACCCTAACGCACCATGTTACGGTTTATTTTAGTATAACATCCCTAGGTATATTAGCTGTTTTGTTTCTCATTGCACAGAAATTCCAAATTCGAAAACATTCAGCTACTCCACAACAGAGGGCGTTAGTTTTCGATAGATATAAATTTGAAACGCAACACATAGAGATAAGGTTGAAATTTGTGTCACTCAACATTAATGACATTAACTTGATATTTATCTGATGCTATGCCCTGAGGGATGTCAGGTTATCGATAATTGTTATCGATAATTCACAAATAAATATTTTTTGTGTATTTTTTTTTCTTTCTATTAACTATATGAGTATAGTATAATGTGTCACATTTTGGAGTATGTTTATTACTACTAAGTACGTCTTTTTATATTATTATTATTAAATAAAAAACGGAATAGAATAGTATAAATCTATATTTACAAAATACAAACAGAAAATATGCATTATTTTAAATCTTGGAACTGCTGTAGGTTTGATGTATCGGTGGCCTTTGTTAGACCGCTTAGTACTGTTCGGCATCCAGTTAACTCGTCACGTTGCATTTATCCATTTCTCTTTTAAATTAGCCTCTTTGGGAAATCTATAAATAAATTAGACAAATAAAAGCTAAGGAAAAATAAAATAAAATTTAATATTTATAATGTTTGTCTTTTCTAAAGTATCGATACTGTCGATATGCACCACAAGCATCACTAAAGCGAAATTCGTTTGTATATTGCAATAATATTCCAGAAAGTCTTGTTTGCTGTTCAATCTATAATAGTACTAATTTCTTATGAATTAAGGTTCATTTTGACTAGATATTTGTATACAATTTTGACAAATTACGACAAGCGAAGTTATAACATAAAATATAATTAAAATAAATTAAAATAAATGCATCTACAGACGCTCCGATTTGGTTGGTGCCAACCATCCGACCACGACCAAATCGGAAAGTGTAGAGAGCGGTCGGTCCGACATAATTATTATTAATATTGGTTTGACGTGGTCGGATGCGCCAGCAATACCGACCAAACCAACTTCCTATCCGATCCAACCAAATTGGAACGTGTGGAAGCTTTGTTCCAACCAAATCGGCTCATTCCATAGAGTAATATAGGTAATTGGCTCATTCACATTTGCAACGCCGCCGGTGTAGGACGTCAACATGAACGCCGAGGGAGTTACGGTCGTAACGTGACATATTAATAAAATTACTGGAACTATATAAAGACTTTCCCTGTTTGTGGGACTTAAGTAACAAAGATTACGCAAATAGAGATGCCAGAAATCAAGCGTATTTTATTATGTTAGAAGTATTAAAAAAATTGACAGTGCGGCTACATTAAAAACCTTAAAAAATAAGTTATAAGAGCCGCATATGACTGTAATTTTCTCTATTTCTATAGTAGAATTTAGCCCATTCTCTTCGTACTATGGTCAACTGACATATTACTCTATGGTCAACTGACAGTTGGAAGGCCAACCGTCGGACAATCTGTAGCAATGTTGGAATGGTTGCCATGTCGGTTCCAATATGGTTGGCACCAACCAAATCGGAGCGTCTGTAGATGCTTTTAGACTTACCGACGGTATGAAATGCCTTCATTGCTGATATTATTTCGGCTGCTATCATTTTTGCACTCTTTATACCGAACAACACGTCCTAATTAATGAATAAATATGGAAAAAAGGTTTGACAGCTGACAACCGACTCGAATATTTTTCTGCGCACAACTGAGAGCAAGTTAGGTGATCTAAACTTATCATTGACACGTGGGCCACGCCCACATCACACTTCTATCTACTTTACTGTTCTGTGGGTGTGCTCAAGGGTGAAGGGTGTGCTTGTTATAATAGTTAATCGTAATCTGTGATCACATAATATGCTGTGACTGCTGTGATATTCCTATAGGCTATATTTAATGGAAGAACAAAATTTGCAAACGTTCGGTAAATAATTTAACAAGGTAATATATTCAAACAAAACCCCAACTGCAAATTTTGCTATGATTACTTTTTGGCGCCATATTTTTTTTTTTGTTTGAACATGTATAATTTCATAAACATAACTGCTGGCTACTTTTACTAATGTACCCTCAAGACGGACATTATTATGTATAAGAAACTATTAATATACTTTTAAAGGTTTATTTAAGACGCTTCCAAAGTGGAACTCATCAAAATGGCTTATTTGTTTCAATTTTAAACTTTTGTTCGGTAGTTACGAGCAGAGTTTATCCGCAATAAAACAACAAGTTCACATTCATACAAATGTATTTATTGCAATTTTGTAAATCTTGATCATCAACATATCTATGGAACATGTGACAGCTATATTTTTAATGTCAATGTGGAAATACTTTCCGATTAGGCACTTAACTCAATTTTATCAATATTAAATAAATTAAGTTGAAACAGATAATACAATAGTAAGCACTTACACTAAGTTTACAAGGAATAAATGGGCATCATTGGTTGGTGTCATATTAGAGTTTTGTAGCAGCTAAATTTTTTATGTAAGTAGGTATGTATAACAAAAAAATTATATATAAAAAAATAATTTTAGGAAAGCCTTTATATCAGTCTCACGGTGAAAATAAAATTTTCAGTGATATCCATTTGAGTCCATTGTATTTATTTACTCATGGTTGAAAATTCATATTATATAAAATGTATCCGAAATAATTACTTCACGTTATAAATATCACCTTTTTAAGGCAATAAAATGTTTTCCATTTCATCATAATGGCTACAAAACTATGATATAACATAAGCATCTCATTTTTAACCCACTAGAAAATATTTGAATTAAATCGCTTTTGTAATTACAAACACATTCTGAAACTATTGTTATAATTCTCAAAATTAATTATACTATTAAAAATCACAATAAAATTCCAACTGTGTATTTTAAATTATTTTCTTCCAAACAAAAATTGAGTCTGTATTATAAAACAATACTTGATAAGTGCCCTAGAGTTTGTGCTCCTGTTTTGATATTGATCAAGCATTTATTGTTATATCCTTCTTTAATAAAGATACTGTACACGGCATGACCATCATTCCCTCTCTTTCGAACACTTTCCAATGATAAAATAAGAAAGAGATGGTTTGATTTGTATTCCATTTTAATTATTGCTTTAATCGGAAGAGTTATATGTATTATACAGAGAATTGCCTAGTGAATAAAAAACAAGATAGCTTTAGAATTATCCTTAAATTCACAAGGGAACCTTGCGTGACTAATATTACAATTGAGATTAAAATTATATCCTAATATAATGAATCTGCATTTGAGGAACGGGGTTTCTTTATTTTCTCCAGGTTTTTTATGACTATGTCATGTAGTGAGCAGTAGCGGTTACGAATCTCACACATGACTAGCCATAGAGAGATGTACTCTTTCTCGTCCAGTTCCTGTCAATGAGAGAATGCTTATTTAAAAAATATATTTAAAATACAGAATACCTACTAAATGATGACTTATAAAGTTATAAGATTAAATTGATTAAAAAAAATAATTGCAGTCTGCTTAAAATGATAGATACATATATTTTTGATGATCAATATCTAGTGATGCAGTATGTTCCATTGAAATAAAGTATCTCCACTATGCAATTACTTTTTTAATTCTTTTTATCAGCTTAACCTGTATCTTTGTATGTAACCAATTCCTTTAGACATGATTTTGACCCACTGTTAATGGACAGATTTAATTCAAACCTTGTACACTTATCAAGGAGCGGTGACAATACAATAATTGAATTTTTGTTTATAAGTTCTATGTATATTGATTATTTTTTAGATAATTAACAGAAACCTATGCAACCTGTTCATTAACTAGCAAAGTATGCATTGTGCTGACTTTTATTACAATATACAGATACAGATACAACCAGTAGGAAAACTTCATATAACATGTTAGAAATGGTCTTCATACAACATGGTATTATCACAATTGACATATAAGAATACCCTTACGATTCTCGTAAACATGCTTCCTTGTGTGCATGAGTCATTTTTGAATGTGTTGTTTGAAGTTTCCCTACTGGTTGTAACTGTATATTGTGCTTTTATGTTACTAACAAAATATATTACCCAACTTAATTTATGTTACACAAAGTTTTCCAGCAGTTCTTAGCGGTTAAATACTTATTGAAAATTCCATTACTAGTGACTCATCTTATTTATATAGATTGTGTAAATTATTACAAATATGGTGAAACTGTTGTAAATCAAATAAAAATCAGTGAAACCAAAAAAGTTTAAGTAAAGAAAATAAGTGTATTATAAGAATACCCAAAATTCAGTCCTGGAAAATATTGTAATAGACATGTTATAATTGTAAAGGTGGAGTTGATACCCGGAAAAATTTATTTAGCTATTGATACCATACAAATAATATTTTAAATATTCTATGAAAAATATCAAGGTATGGTCACGTTTCCACAGTTAAAAGTGATGATAATTTCAACAAACCCCAATAAAAATGGTACATTATTAGATGAATTTTTAGGAATCTACAAGTCATTACTTTCATCCAAAAGAAGAACTAGGTAATTACTTAAATGTTCACAGAATTTCAATAAATTGTATGAAATATATACTTTGTTCTTGTTTTCTTAACAAACTGATAGAAAGTTATACTCACTCTAACAGCTCTTCTATAGTCATCAATGTGTGGGTATTTGGCGACTTTTGAAACAATTTTCGCTCTTGATATGAAGTATCTTGAGATTTGATCAAAGAACGCCGCTGCTTCAGACTCAACTGATTGTACCTCTGCTAATGTGTCTTCTTGTATTGATACCCCAAAGTTGTTGCCGTCCTCAATTTTAGGAATCATAAATGAAATCCACATTTTTAGCTAAAATGAAGAATAAATATAAATAAAATAAATAAAAATAAAATAAAATATCCTTTATTGAATTATTATGTACATTAATGGACGACTAAGATCCGTTATTAAATATGTTCATCATCTTGATCATAATGCAATACAAGCTCTAATATAAATTAATCTTTGCAACTTAGTCATAGTCTGAGGTAATTTCTAAATGTGTTGTAAGATTAGTAAACATTACTGAAAATTACACAACAATACATTACTATTAGAACATAACTCTACTAATACATATAGCCATGTTCATGAATAAATACTCTATTTTCACGATTTTGTTTGACGTGACAACGTCTTATAATTCAATAGAGCCGGCTGCATGCACTAAAAAACATGACTCATGCGGCGTTACCTCGCTCTGAGGCCTTCCATGTAAGGCTTGAAGTGCAAGCGAGAGCGCGGAACGAGCGACAAAGAAGCACAATCGGACGCTGTCACGTTCAACTAACGTCAGTAAACCGACTTTACAGACAATTAATTTTTTTATAAACCTTATTGAACTAACAATTAATTGAAGAAATCTCAAAAAACAATAACTTACCAAGTTTGAATCCTCAATAAGTTCCCTGATGTGAGGTTTTACAAGGTGGATAAGGTCACAAAGAGGCTTATTACAAGGGACACTGCCATTGGGAAGTGCATACACCCTCGTTCCTTCTATTGTAGAATTGCTGGAAACTTCCGATGAATCTACTCTTGGCCTTTTAGCATTGGGCTCGTTAGCGGCTTGTGCTGGGGGAGGCACTGGAATGTTTAAATCCTGAAATTCATATCAATTAATTATTATCAAGTTGAGTTTTTGTGAGTATGATAACATCCCTGTTAACTTTAAAAAACATAAATTTATAAAAATGATGATTAGCCATAGCTTACCTGATGGACATCAACTAAATCTCTATTTTGGAAGTTTGGTGTTTCTAGAAGTTCATTCAACTTTACTATTTTTTCTGGGAATCCTTTTATTATAAGGTGTTCAGCCTTTTGTTTGAGTGAATCTTTGTAGTCTTGGACCTGGAATTGTATAAATTGTTTTAAGATTAATATTTGGTTAATATTCAAGTTATAAACAATATAAAAAGTTTAAGTGCGAATTGTATGCCATGATCACAATGACAAATACCATGGCCGTACTGTGAGGTTATGTCGTTTCGTCAAGAATTCAAAACTTTTTCCAAATAGCCGGTTATAGGTCTCAGATCGAGTTACGGATGGAAATCTTTCAATTTATGCTTAACAGTCAACTTCGTTTACTATACGACATAAAAATAAATATGAGTTTATACATACTTGATTATACCTACTTATAACGAATAAATTAAACACATCATTACCTTTTTCGCCACGTCAGTCATTGTTTTACAATAACTTAAATAGTTTTCAATTTAATAATCCCTTAAAAATTGTTTAATTTGGATAAACGAAACCCACAGAAGTTTTAACTTTGATTCATTAACTCGTGTGGTGATGCTCGACTTGAATGAGCGAATATCAAAATCGGGTGCGTTCAGTTCACTGACACAAGGAAATATGCTTTAAATAATATATAAATAAAAATTATCCTACCACGTTTGCGTCAATATGATTTGATTCCATAATATTAGTGAATGCGTTATTGCGTAGGTAGGTATGTAAAAATAATTAATACAAATGCAATGCGATGCGAATAATTTCTAATTATATGTGACAATGTGACATTCAACGGAAGCTTTTTTACTTTTAAATTTTAACAATGAGTGTTCAGTGCACAGAGCAAGTAATAAAGTTCAGACTTCAGACGAGTTCAGAACAGTGTACACTGTACTCTGCTCTGCCGTCTGCGATGATCAAGGCGATGATACCATTTTCCAATCTTTATTTTCGTTTTTTTTTTCTGTAAACCTAAAAAAATATGTTTTGATTTGTTCAAATGTTTACTATATTTTGTACATTTTACATTTTATTTTTAACTACCTTTATAACGAATCTTTAAGGGTACGGACGGATGTATTGATTGGTGATATTTGATAATATTATGTATTTAGTTACTTAGAGCACAATTTGATCAAAATTATGCTCATTGTGTATTGTTATTAATTTTAAAATGAAACTTTTATTACATCGTCTCAAACTTTTTGGTCTGTGTAGCGCATGTCGCGACGGTCGGCTGCCGAGTAGGTAGGTATAGCAGTGTTCGGAGCTAAGGTTCGGAGTCATTATCGTACAAATACGATAATTTTGTGCCTAGTTTCACTTTTACCGTGGTTTCATAAAACCACACAACATTTTTTTTAAGCAGATGTAACTTTTTATACTATAATTTTACTCATATTATAAATCACAGAACAGTAAAAACATACTGTTCTACTTTACTGTTCTATGTTATAAATATATATTCTAATTATTCGTCTTTTATCGCATATGTATGGAAATGAGGAATAACAGCTAAAATAAGGCCGCCTGTCCATCTGCAAGAAAACTTCCGCAAGAAATGTCCGACAGTCTGTCTGATAGTAGCCTGCAAGTCTAATTCCACGTTTCCACCTGCAAATAGACTTGCAAGCTGCTGTCAGACAGACTGTCGGATATTTATTACGCAAGTTTTCTTGCAGATGGAAAGACGGCCTAAGGTTTCCACCTGCAAGTAGACTTGCAAGCTGCTGTCAGACAGACTGTCGGACATTTATTGCGCAAATTTTCTTGCAGATGGATAGGCGGCCTATTATAATAAATAGAAAAAAAACAACTAATTTATTGCGTAAGAATATTTTAAATCAATTAAATAGTATTGATACTGTGGTTGATACACAGTATCTTCACAGTATTGATAGTACTGTAGAAAAAATGGAATATTAATAATCTGCGTTCACTTTGCACATATCATACTTTTGGCACTTTTGAAAAATAGATATGAATACAATAATAAATAATAGACCGGGAGATACTGACACAAAATTTCGAGTCATTTGTAACAGGATGGCGGTTCTACAGGGTTCTTAGTACGCAATGACAAAAAGAAAAATGATGGTGTGAACGCTGGTACCGGCGGCTTAGTCGCGTGGGCGTTAGTCGAACTCGTCGGAAAATAGCGAAAGTCAAACGATTTGTAACAGTATGGCACTTATTTTTCCTGGAAGTTTGAGGATCAAAGATTATAAATACAAAATTTCAAAGATCTAGGTGTTGGAAATCTTCACTTATATAAATTGATACTAAATTAATTTTTCAAGTATGACAGCACTTTTTCCCCCTACTAGAAGTATGGCAAATATAATAATGGTCACATTTTATCAAATACTCTCCAAAAATCCAAATGCAATACTGGTACAAAAAGTTTGGCGAAATAAATTTTTTTTGCAGATTTTCGGCGGTATGGCGACCATTTGGAATCGTCCGAAAAGTATGGCATGGCGATTTTCGTAAATGACTGCACGACGATGGTTACCTGTGCAAAAGTTAGCCTGGTACAAATGGTTGAATAATTGTTTTATTTAAATCAACATATTCGCGTCGGTATGGCGGGCTGTAAGTCACACCGGAAAAGTATGGCATGACACTACCGCCTACTTCTTTTTTATGGGCTATCGGTATACTAAAATTTTTGTGTTACAAATCGTTTGACTTTCGCTATTTTTCCGACGAGTTCGGCTAACGCCCACGAGACTAAACCACCGATACCAGCGATCACACCATCATTTTTCTTTTTATCATTGCGTACTAAGACCCCTGTAGAACCGCCATCCTGTTACAAATGACTCGAAATTTTGTGTCAGTATCTCCCGGTCTATAATTATCAGTATATTCATTGACAATACTGTGTACTTGGTATTTTAGCTAATTCTAAAAAGTTTGATTACATCCAATACCCGTGTCATTAATTATTGACACTCACAAATGGAACGTCGCCACTCACCTGTCAAGTGCAAAATTTTAAATGTCATAACAAAAACAGAAAACTGTACAGCGGTATCCGGAATATTTTAAACTATTATTTTTGTTTCTTGCTCCTATAGCAATATTTTTTAAAACCATTGACCATTATAACATGGCTTCATTTAAATTTAATTTCAATGGAGTTTCAGAAACTGAACAAATGAAAAGTACAGGTAACCAAAACATTTCAAGTATGTGCAGCTCATACTATCTACATGTGTTTGAACTTAAATTCTAACATAGAATTTTAAATATATTTATATTGGCACTGAATTAAAAAAGCATTTTAATTAAGGGTTGCATTTTTTTGTATGACCGAAATATTACCAAAAGCATAAAAATAGTTTGTAATGAAAAAGTCAACTAGGTATAACCTGTTTGTGATAAATTAATCACGAGTCTTGAATTTTCTAAAACGAAAGAACATTTTGAATCTATTAGAAGTGTAGTAGTATCATTAAAAATTCACTCTCATCATTTTTTTCCATTGCACCAAAAGAAGTATAACTTCTAAAACCACTGAACATCGCATTAGGTTTTATCTGATTATCATATTAATAAGCTAATACCTTATAGTTATTAAACGAAAATATCTATTTAAATGTTATTTTAGATAATGCTAAAATAAATATTGAATGGCTCAAAAGTGAAAAAATCGAAGTCGCAGACCAAGTTGAAAACTTGGAGACAATTGCAAAATATGCAAAGATGTTTATGTGTGGAGATGTTGAAATTGGACACATAGTAACAAATGAACTACAGATAAAGAATGGCACAGATAATGCTGTGGAACTTGCTGAAAAAGAACACAGCGATCTTATAGCGGGTAAATATGAAGGTAAGACACATTTTTTTAATAATTATAAGTGAAACTAAATGCATCTTTAAATAAGAGTTTTAAGTTTACTTCTCACAAGATGAGAACCAATGATTTCATTCAATCTTGACTTCAAAATTGACTTTTTCACTAAAATTAAAAATAGATTTCTTCAAACAATTGGATGTTTCATATAATTTTACTTACGATAATATACAAATTTTTAAACAACTAACCTAGTACTTCTGGAAATGCCAATGCAACTTTGGTCATGCCGGCAAAGGCATGATTTTCTTTTTGCCAGAAATGAAACCTAGGTCATTGTAGAGGACTATAAACAGTTCTATAAACCTTAAAAAAATACTTATTCACTTTTTTCAGGAGGACTTAAAATATGGGAATGCACCTATGACCTTATTGAGTATTTAGAAGAATACAATATATGCTTGGAAAATAAAAAAGTAGTAGATTTAGGTTGTGGAAGTGGTATTTTAGGAATATATGCTTTTCAAAAACATGCTGCAGTAACTTTTCAAGACTATGTAAGTATTAAAATAAAAATTTATGTAATATGTTTAAAGTTTTTTATGAATCGGCTCATGTTTCTAATACTGTTCTACTGCATCCATTAATCTATTTGTATGTCACAGTTAACGAGTTTAATGTTTAATTTCATTTCAGAACAAAGAAATAATAGAACATGTCACCATTCCCAATGTGTTACTAAATATAGAAGATGAAGATAATAGAAAGAATGAAATTCAGAAATGTCAATTTTATTCCGGAGACTGGCAATCCTTTAACGAAATATTAGCAGAGAATGAAAAATATGACATAATTCTTACATCAGAAACTATTTACAATCTCAGCAATTATGATAAGCTTGTAAATTTTTTTAATCAGAGATTAACAAATGATGGGACTGTGTATATAGCTGCAAAAACATACTATTTCGGTGTTGGCGGAGGTATGAGGCAGTTTGAACAAGCTTTAACAAACAGTGGGAAATTTAAATTCGAAATTGTGTGGAATACAACAATTGGAATTCAGAGGGAAATCATGAAAATAACTAGATTATAATAGATGTAAAGAAATGATTTATTAAAAAAAATTATGTAAATACAAAGAAATAAACATTTGAACCATTTAAATTATACCCATGATTGATATTCATTTAAGCTTATTAGTTATTACTAATGGAAGACATTAAATTCAGTGATAAAAAAAATTTAGAAAATTTAAGGAGATAGTCGTTCATACACCCAACCCTCTTCACCTTGATGTAATAGTTTTCCATCTGGAGTTTCTCCATCTTTAGGCTTTCTGAATTTAATACGGTCATGAAGACGATCACTTTGACCTTGCCAGAATTCAACAGCTCTAGGACGAATTATGTAACCGCCCCTAAAAACACAATTAATTAACCTTATATGCTATTTATTTAAGAACACCATTCCATTAACTTTTTGTAATGATCAATTAGCTTATTCGTTTTTGATGTCTCATGATGAGGCCATTGGGCATATCAATTGATACATTCATTAAAATACACAATTTTCACAAAATTCAAAAAGCAAGGGATTCTTCTGTAATAAAATAAGTATAAAACTTCAGGAGTATCTTACCAGAAATCTGGCTTTGGGACTTCTTTCTGAGGAATCATATATTCAGTTTCCAAAACCTTTTCCCTTTCACACAGAACATCTCTTGATTCAATTGGAGTGCTTTGGTAACTAGCAATTGCTGCTATTTGGCTCGGAACAGGCCGTGAATGGAAATAAGTAGTTGACTCCTCTAGAGAAACCTTTTCAACATGGCCCTCAATTCTGATAGATCTATTCAGAACTTCCCAATAAAATGTTGCGGCAACATTTGGATTTTCATCCTAAAAAATAAAAATATGTAATATTTTTTTGAGTATTCTATGTCCCTGGAATGGGAAGAAAGGAAACATGATCAATTTGGGTAATTTGATAATATTATTTACATAGATAATGTGAAGCAGATAGGCAACTTTTATATTTTTAGGTTTCTAAACAAATAGATTTTTTTGTATAGTATTGCCTCATTCTATAAATAATATGAAAAACCTTAGAAACTTAGACCTTATCGTATCTAAGTTTATATTTAACAATAATGAGTTCTCATTGATTACTTTAACCATTTTTTTATTTATTGTTAACTGCCAAGTTACTTAATAAAATATATCCCTAAAAACATTGTCTATCAAATAAAGTTATACCTACATAAATTAATTCTTATCATAGTCCTTGATGTATTTTGCCCAATGGTGGTGGCAGGTGTTTTTATAGAGATATACTGTTCAATCATGCATGAAAGTAAAGATTGTCAAAAAATAGGTATTCATATCATGACACTTGTGGACCTTACTGTAATTAGAATGCAGCAAGTTAACTGAATTTGTTACACTTGAAATAGTTAAAATTTAATTATTTTTGTAACTTACTAGTTCCTTTGCCTTTCGACTTCCATAATTGGTAAAAAACTTGAAGCCTTCTTTACCATAACCTTTCAATAACACAAATCTTGCTGAAGGTATACCATCCCTGTAAAAAAAACATTGGTGAAATGCTAAAATCCATACAAATAGTCCAGATTGCAGAATTAAAATATAATCTCTTTGAAATATAATCTCTTTGAAAAGTAATCTTGGTAACAGTGGGCAGTATTGGTATATCTATTTTTACTGGAAACCTTTTGGTAATTTCATAGCAATAAATTGTCTTAGCTTTGCAAAATGTTTAAATGGTGCTATAACTTCAAGAACATTAAGTAGCATGTCGACACTCAAAGGGAAATCATCACTCGACACTCATAGCAAGAGTAGCGCGAAAGTTACGGGAGGACTCCTTAATTATTAATAAAGTATATTTGGTTTTTTACTTACTTGGTGGCTGTTGCCAAGCACATTGCATTTGGTTCTAATATTTCCTTTCGAGTGCAGGCTTCTTCAAACCATGCTTTAAATTGTCCAAATGGTTCTTTGGTCACTAAATGTTTTTCTAGAAAAGTATCGTTTTTATCCTTATATCTTAAGCGCATACCTAAAAAAAATTACCAAGTTACTAATTATTACCTACTTGCAAGTTTATAAAATTATTTTATAAAAATAAATTACCTCCAATATCAATACTCATTTTTCTTGAGAAACTATGTTCGTACGTCCTTCGTAAAAGTGATAAATTAACTATTCGCATGGACATAAACACTGCTGAAAGCTGATACTAATTAAAAATATGTAAAATGTAGAAAACAAATAGCTTTATATAAATTTTTATCACACCCCTTATCATGAATTCATTATCAATGACATGATAATGACATATTGACATCCCACTTCAATGGCATTCGCAACCACAGACTGACAAGTGACAAATTATTCTCATATTGCTTTGTTCGACCTGTGGTTCAACCTGAGTCGAATACCGCACACCCGCCGGATGTGGGACGCGAATTTGCGTGATTCATTTTCGCACTTAGTTTCTCAAACACAAATTTAAAAACATTACTTTCTCCAACTGAGGCGAATCCTGAATTCTAAGCTCCATTATTTTTAGATTTTGAACAGGAAAACACGGCGATGGCGAGTAAAGCGAGCCATAAACACATGTGTCGGTCACACTCGGTTACCAATAATTTAATCAAACAAAAAAAAAGATACTTCAGGAAATAATTTAGGTGACAAGTAAACTTCGCGAGTGTTCCAAAAGCACCACTTTTTGTCGGTCACTGTTTTTTACTTATATGATAAATAATTATATCTACGTAATATAAAACAAGGGTTTTAAAATTCTAACATTTATCTCTCTGGATAAGTGCTCGATACAGTGCGTGTAATAGGAATCGGTGATGGTCGTAGCGTGAATCTGCATTTCAAACACAGATAAGAAAGGTACGTGACAGGAGGATACGTCACTATTTTGTAAACGTACAACAATTCAATCTTTCTGCCTGTACATTTTGTCATATGTTATTTTTCAATTCGAAATTTGTGAAAAATAATACGATTTATATACAATCACTAATTGAATATTTCAATCATTGAATCAATTATGGAGCCTGAATCTGAAGTTATTAAAGAAAAAATTCACACTGAACCCCTATTAAATGATCCACGATACATAACCTTATTAAGTGTAATATTATTAATCTTCACATTAGGTGAGTTGAAAACATAAATATATGTATAATTGTATATTATATGCTTGAATTATTGAATATATATGCATAAACCTTTGTTTTACAGTTTTTTGGTGGTGTTTTTCAAGACGTCGTCACTTACGAAACTCGGTCCTTTTAACGGGTCTTTCCGATGCCGGCAAGACGCTGCTATTTGTAAGGCTTGTGTATTCTCAATACCGCCAAACTTTTACTTCCATGAAAGCAAATGTGGAAGAATATATAACAACCAATGTAAGAATTTTTTTCTCTTTCATTAATGAATTTAATTATTAGGACGCACCTTGTATCATATTTTATCTAATTTAATTTCAGAATACATTGAGGCTTGTTGATCTACCTGGACAAGAAAGATTGAGGAATAAGTTCTTTGATCAGTTCAAAAATAGTGCAAAAGCAATAGTTTATGTTGTGGATTCAGTAACTATTCAGAAAGAAATAAGAGATGTGGCAGAGTAAGTAGTTATAAATATTATGAAGCTAAAGAGTTTATTTGTTTGTTTGAACGCGCTATTCTCAGGAACTACTGGTTTGATTTAAAAAATTATTTCAGTGTTAGATAGCGTTATCGAGGAAGACTATAGGCTATACAGGATGTTCCACTGTTGGTATACTAAGCTCAAAGGAGGTTATAGTTTTGCATACACTGAGTACGTAAAAAAAATACTTATAAAATTTCAGACGCAGTTTTTTTTTCAAATAGATGAATTCTTAAAACTCTATGTGTACACCCATAACAAGCAACCTGCCCAACTTTGCTACCAGCTCGTGAGCTATCGTTTAAGATTATGTTTTCATAGACAAAATGCTCACATTTGCGAAGCGGTATATGCCGGCTGCGTGAAGTTATAGAAGAAAACATGGACAATCAGGAAAAATTTTGCAAATTTTTTTGATGTAATTTTGTTGTTTAAGTATTTTTCACGTTATCAGTGTATGCAAAACTACAAGTCTCTTTGCGCTTAGTATACCAATAGTGGGACACCCTGTATATCATCACGCTAAGACCAACAGGAGCGGACCAATGCGGGTGAAACCGCGGAGCACAGAACACATATTTAAATATAATCCATATCCAATATTCATACATGTTATGAACACAGAGTTCTCATATAATTTTGAGAGAGTAAAGTTATTTAGAAATTATTGAATTCTATATTTATTTTCCAGATATCTGTACACCATACTTGTGGATCCTGTCATTCAGAGCAATTGTCCTCCCCTGCTAATCCTCTGTAACAAGCAGGACCAGCCCATGTCGAAAGGCAGTCAAGTTATAAAGAGTCTGCTAGAGAAAGAAATGTAAGTATTTTTTTAGATCAAGCGGTATTAACATATTAGTATTTGAAAGAAAGAAAAAACATTTATTTTAAATGTGCGAATTCATACAACAATGTGAAATTAAAAATATTTATAAGAGATTTGAATTGTGCCACTGAAAAAAGGCAAGCCACTCAACATTAGCCATGCTCCAACTATATATTGCATAGTATTTCTTGTGCCGTCTGGTTCTCTGAAAAAAACAAGTATTCTATAGCTTGTGTTATTCCTATATGAAAGCATCACTGCCAAATGTTATATGTTCTGTTTCTATGTTAATGATGTGCTAATTTTGATAAATTTTTATATAATTAAAATGTAAGTATAATAAAGGAACTGAGGCTATAACTGTTACAAAAATAGAACTTGTGGTTGATAGTGGTTGGTTGATAGTTCTTTACATAATTTTTTTACCTAAACATTGATATCACTCGTTCCAACCACAACAATTGATTATTTCGGACACTTTCTCATCTCAATATTCTTAAATTGTACTTTTTTTTACAGAAATCTTGTACGTGTCACAAAATCCAGCCAGTTACAAGCCGTGGACTCATCTCAAACAAATAACACCTACATTGGAAAACTCGGCAAAGATTTTGAATTCTCGCATTTAAATTGTAAAGTTGATTTTCTCGAATGTTCTGCTAGCACAGGGGATGATGATAGTCCCACAGATTACAAAGGATTACAAGATTGGATCTCAAGTCTTTAAATTTTTATTTCATTTTTTTTATTACTCCTTTCAATGCTTGAAGACTTATTAGGCTAATCACAATTTTTATAATGTGAATAAATTATGCATTTACTTACAACTATTTTTCAAAAAATATATTTTATAAAAAAAGTTAAAATCTGTTTTTTATTTACAATTCACCTAAACTTATATGAAACTTTAGGATATATCAAGAAAATTTTATTAATTGCATTTACAAAATTAAAGTAATTGGATTTTTTATTGCTTTGCAAGAACTTTTTGTCAGAAAAAAAACAAGGTAATAAGCACAGTAATAAGTATGTAAAAAGAGTATTAAAAAATTAAAACAGTTAATATGCTGTAATTAAGGCACATCACGGCATAACTAGTGTTAATAAACAAAAACAATACAAAAATGTTGTGTGGTTTTATGAAACCACGGTAAAAGTGAAACTGTTCGAACGGTTCCGAACACTGCTTTGTGTAGCGCATGTCGCGTGACGGTCGGCTGCCGAGTAGGTATACCTACTCGGCAGCCGCGATACACGCGACATGCGCTACACAGACCAAAAAGTTTGAGACGATGTAATAAAAGTTTCACTTTATGTAACTAGCTGCGCTCTGCAGTTTCATCCGCATGGCTCCGCTCCTGTTGGTCTTAGCGTGATGCCTATATATAGCCTTCCTCGATAAATGGGCTAACTATAACACTGAAATAATTTTTCAAATCGGACCAGTAGTTACTGAGATTAGCGCGTTCAAATAAACAAACTTCAGCTTTATAATCTTACAATCGAGTTTAGGCGGAAGCTGTAGGTACGTGAACACAGCTATTACATATAAAGTTCTACTTATATAAACCTTGCATAGGTATAATATGTGTTTTGCAGGTAAAAGTAAAAACATCAACTTTTTATCTAACGATGAAATTTTGTAATACAAACTCACCATCAATAGAGAATGTGCTGTTTTTACTGAAGATAGAAAATAATTCTACTATGTATAAGAAATCATACCATCACTTGTATAGGTACGTAGTATATTATTACATATGAGTCTGTGCCATCACTTGAAAAGGAAGAAAACTGCATTTAAAATTTCCGAAAATTCCTTTGGTGATTTTCCTGGTTGTCCTCGCCCGGGAATAGAACCGATTAAAATTCGTTAACTTTATAAAAGCCCACAAGCATGCTTTTTCTTTCATTCGATTTATCAGGTTAGAGAAATTTTATTCTTGTAATAATTAACCCTAACGACCGTTACCATAAAAGTAAAGGGTGTCAACCCTTTTTAACAAATTTCATTGTTAAATAAATTTAGTAAAAATTCCTGGAAGTGGCAATCGAATTTTCAGAAAAATCTTTTCGATTTCGATCTCGATTGAAAATTTAATTCTTTTCAAAAAATATTATTTTATGTTTTCTTTGATTATTTTTTTTTTATAAAAAATCCACCCTGTATACCACATACCACATCATGAAAAATATAAAATTCACAACTCAAAAGTGAATACACGACATAATAACATAAATATGACCTAGCAAAAAGTTCAATGGGTCCATTGTATTAGGTATTGATTATTTTAATTGTTTCTTTTGCATATTCATATTTTTAAAACGCTATTGATGTATGATTAATCGATTATCAATTTTTGTTATCGTTCTTGAGGTAAAGGGTTAGACAACAATACTGTAACTTCTTTTGTGCGCCGTTTTTCTATTGATAAAATTTGCACAAGGTGCAGTTATGCATATTCATGAACGTATCATTAAAATTATTAATCGTCTTTTTTACTCAGCGCAAAAATTGCGAAAGCTACTCTACTTTATTAAATAGGTAATGCTTTTAATTTTTGCTCAATCTTTTTAAAAATTTAGGTGCTAAAAATTATAAAAGTATTAAATTGCACCAACTTTGACTTTGAAAGTTTAGTAGCTAGTGGGAAGTGTGAACACTTTTCTCGGCGATGGGAAAGCTGATGACCTCTTTTGAAGGTAAGTTTTATTAATCAGTAATATTTTAATGATTTATTTACCTACAAATTATTACAAAAACGATTTTGATACTAACTGTCCTATAGAGATATTATGCGGTTATTCTTATTAATTCGCAACATTACCTAATTATATTCAATTTTAGTATTAAAATTTTGATATATTTTCTGAAACACTGTATAAACCGAGTTCAACACGTTTATACAGCGTATTTTCACATCATACATATTCACATATTCAAGGCAATTTCACGAATGAACGATAATTTCACCTCGTGTTATGATCTCAATAAAATTATTACAGCTTTCGGGCGAGTAACAAATTTTGATGTTGTAAACTGTGGCATTTAAATGTTATTTTTAATTAGTGTTTCTTTATAGCTTATGAATGCATTTTAATTTTAGTAACTAACAGGAAAAATAAAATACGATGTAAACAAATATGTGAACAAGTTGTAATTACCTACTCTTATATTTTCGTTTTATGCTAAGCGATTGATAAAGCGTTGATTCATTAGTTTTTATGTTTGGTTCAAGACCACAAATAAATAATTAACGGTAAAGAAAACTGAATTTACGATCGCATTCAAAATCTTTTTGAATAAATTGTGGTGCTTGTAATTTTAATTATGAAAACTTGACGGTTAATGGATGTTACGATAAGGTTACGATATTTTACTGGCTTTTAATTTTATTTTTATAAAATGAACATGGAAATCCTTTGGAAAACCACCATAAAAGCTAATGGCAATCCTCGCGACTTCGTTGCTCTTGGTCAAAACTACGTGCACCGTATAATTAAGTAAATATTTCAAAGAAGTAAATAAATTTTATGAACGTATTTTTTAAGATTTTAATTTAGGTTTCATAATTATTGAAAAATATTTTTTTATGTAAAATAATTGGTTACCTACTTACAAAAATAAAATAGACAGAACATTCTGTTTCATTAAACAGGCTTCAAGATTGTAAAAAATTAAATATGATTTCCCACGTCAAAGGCTTACGCAGTCGCCTCCCACGGTCATCTAATCTCGGGTCCATTTCATTCATGGATTACAATAGGCTAGTCTATGACGATTCAATGAATCATGTTTCATAGGTAGGTATCTATTATAATACATGTCATCACTCGTGACTGTGAGTAAAGGCAAGAAGCACCTGCAGTATGACTCTTTACCTGAACCTCTTTTCAATACTTTAAATCTTCCCACAACGACTTTTTAACCGAAATTTTTGTTTTATTTGAAATTTTAATGTTAGTTTGAAATTTTCAAGCGACTTCAAAGGTTATCAAGCCGAGTGTACCTAGTAGTAATATTTTTTGTGTTGTGATTATTCTGATAATCTGTTTAATAAAATAAATATGAAATAATAAAATAAATCTGTAGATATTGCTTTTTAAACCTAGCGCATAAATAGATTTTGAATCGAAACCCTTTGTTCGAAAAATGACATTCAAAATTAAACTTTATACTAGTACCAAAACTACTTTGTCATACAAAAAGCATTATGGAATTAAAAATTAATTGATAGGAATTAGTACATTTGTCGGTAAACATGATAAAAATAATTGAAACGAGGATAATTATAACGAAAATATACTTAATTAAACAATTTTGAACTAGCATAAATAAGTAAAAATGTTTCACAATAAAGCCGGAACCAGCGGCTCTGTGTGAGGTCGGTGTTCACGTGAATTTCAATATTTATCAACAAATGACAACATATTACCGCCGATACGCAACATGCAATGCTAATATTGAATATTCATTCTGTTAATTGAACGTTTTGGTTGCGTTTTTGTAAGCTTATCGCGCGCTTTAAGCTTGTGAAATAATTCTTGCAAATCTACCTCTGCTGCATATTTGGTAGATTATAAACCTACATAATCGAAATGATTCACTCCTTTAAAATTCATACAACTATAAAAAATATTTCTTATGAAAAAGCATGAGTCGAGCCGTTAAGGAAGGTTTTTGTTGTCCACAGGATTGCATATTATCAACCATTTATCTTTTTGCGCCATCGGGCTTAAAATAGAAATTAAATATATGATGGAGATATTTTAAATATCGCATAAACATGATTTTTCTTCAGACTCGTTAAGGGTGCGCAATTAACTGATTATTTCGAATTAAGCGTGGCGGGCCAAGGATGCCCGCAGCCGACCCGCGCTCGCCCGAGGCCTTTGTCGGCGAATGAGTGCCTTGTTGACATTTTGTGGGGCAAATCTTCATTCCGTAGCCACCGCGGCTTCTTTTATCTCAACCACCTATTATCATTTGTTTGATGGATGCTTCATGCGCTTTATAAATTACTTGTAAACAGGTAAAAAATAAAATTAAGATTGAAAAGGTGCGTGCTTAAATTATGTAATTAAAGCTACGTGCTATTTTCATAGAAGCTTTAGATTACAAAAACAAAAAAAGCTCGCACTTATTTTTGTAAACCAATCACTTTCATTCGACTCAAATAAACTTATGCATACGAAAAATGTTATAAAGTTTGAACGTATATTATGCTGCAAATTGCAATGCTATCTTCCGATTACTAGCAAAACGAATTATTTGACAACAAAAAAATATTTTAACTCAGACCTTTACTTTATCTTTAGGTAGAACACGCCTACTGTTCTCTTGGCCTCGACTTACTGCAACTATTGGTTGGTTGCTAGTTGCTAACTTGCTACAATAGTGATGTTTTTACACTTGTATACGTCATACAATTAAATAAATCGTGATATTTAAGCGAGGCCTATAGACGATTTAATATTCAGTAGTTTATCCTTGTATCCATGTCAACCTGAACAGGTAGTACCTATAGATAAAAACAATACGATTGTCATTAAAACAAAAAGAATAGCAGGTTCAATTTCGAAACGCATACATAAGAGAATTATTTGATTTTTATTAATTGAACTGCCAAGCGGAGAGTAATCAAAACGCAACAAGAAAATCGAGCTGAAACATCTGCTCACATTTATTAATATACACAACAATAAAACATTTGAGACACGTTCATGCGAATCAATACTCGCGGTCCAATATGAATTATTAATATATTTTATTGTAGCTTTATCGCCTGAATCTGAAGAGAGCTCGTCTCTTAATAATCATAACATGATTTCATTTTTGACAAATAAGTGGTCGGCGGTAGATGGGTCAAGTTTTTTGTGTTACACTTGCAAGTGGCGAATTGCCGATTGGGTCTATGTTAAATAAACATAAGTTGGTGCCGATATGATAGGCCGTTTTTGTATGATACAACTCGTTAATTAAATTAATTATAACTCCGTTTGGCGGCAATGTACGTTTCTCGGTAGGTATACAATAATGAATAATGGATAAACATAAAATAATGTAAGTAACTACTTCAAATTAATGTGTTTAATTCATGTTTTAAATGTACCTACACGACATTTTACATTTAAAGTGAATGCTAAAGTACATCAAATGTACCTGTATATATCATCCCAGGATAGTCATGACGAGTGAATATACAAGTTGACATAATGAGAGCTTATTGTCAATCGTCTGTCGAATCGTCAATGTTGCGTATGCAAAACTGAATTCCTCAACAGAATGTACACAATTTATATCCAATATTTTGATTTAAGACTTACTGATTGTACTGAAACAACCAAAGAAACAATAATTTTATACATGCATAGGGTGATATTTCGACAGCGCAGTGAATGACCCTGTCTATTGTGGTTCTGGTGTCGATGATTGTGATATAGGTTGCGGGTTCGAATACTTTCTATTGGATAAATATAATTGTAATATGAAATATTTTTAATCAGCGTATGGGTGTTGGAGTGTCTATTGTCTATGTTCAATAAAAAGATGTTGACAATAAAGCTTTTGCTAACTTTGGGACTGCCTAGTGTTTTGTTTAGTGACCAGTAATATTTTATGACTGCAAACGGTTCTTATAGCATTTTAATAATGAATGAAGAATCATTGAAAATATGTAAAAAACGTAAGTAATTCCTTCGAAAATCGAAATATGTAAATATCATATGACTCTACATTCACTAAAATCTAAATATAATCTTCTTATATATAAAAATGAATCGCAAAATGTGTTGGTAAGCGCATAACTCGAGAACGGCTGAACCGATTTCGATAATTCTTTTTTTATTATATTCCTTGAAGTATGAGGATGGTTTTTATGTAGAGAAAACGTAAATATGTACCACGGGCGAAGGCGGGGCGGACCGCTAGTTTATGTTAAAAATATCAATAAGTTCACCTGTAGGTAGGTAAAAGCTTATCTATGTTTAAAGTCATATTAAAAATTTAAATAAAAAGAAATTAGTGAAAACTAATTACCGTAAAAGTATTTATTTTAAAAGGCCGCTTAGAGAAGATGAATTGCATCAAAAAACAAAATTTGCAAATAAATAACTATTTTGCAAATAAAAATAAAATTTGCAAATAAATAAATCAATATTTCAGCATTTCGTAGAGGCTAGACAAGGGCTAGAGCTAGACCTTATACCTACATAATATATCATTTAGTTCCTACGTAGCAGTAATAAGCAAGCCTAGCAATTTGTGTATGAATTAAGTTGCTTTAAATTTAAAAACCTCGAGTTATCTGATATGAATTCAAACTGACTTGGCTTTCATTTATCAACGACATTAATGCAATTAAAACGTATTATTAATTTAAAAGCAATAAAAGATAGCCCTTTAGCTGATACGTTGCATTCAGATGTCAAACGTACTTTAATATTAACTACATAATTTCATTATGAATAAATACCTTCTGTTTAAATTTTATTTTATGTTTGTTTGTGATAAAGACATGTAAATAGAATTAACGAGATGCAGAGCTTAAAATATGGACCGATTGTTTACACCTGCGTGAGCTGTCAATTTAATTTGAAAAAGTCGGGAGGTTGTAGAAAATAAGCCGGGACGTCGGCAACTAACAGATTTATGTGTTTTCAACATTTTCAATGCGAAGTAGCTACGATAGTAAAATGAGCTAAAACATTGTAACGTTTCAGAATAATTTATTACTCGAGTCTATAAGAAAATGAAAAATGTGACTCGGCGGTGGTAAATAATATTTAAAATTGCAACTGGAAATTCGAAAACGGAAGCATCAAGCCATCGACTAAAACGTTTTAAAAAGTTTTTATTACTGTGATCGTTATCGTTGAAACTCGCAATTCGATGCCGAATGCGCAATTTATAAGCGTTATAAATTTTTTATGTGATAAATCGTCAATATCGAAGGTTTTTATCAAAGCCGTTTAACAAAATGTCTCTGACAGATTGTGGAATGTGCGGTGCCCGCGAACGTCCGCCAAGTATTTTAATTAATGCTCCACCAGAGCCACATAAATTTTCACTTAATATTTAGGGTTCTGTACTTAACAGTTCAAATACCAGCAGTTAGGATTTGGTAATTGCAATCTGTCGGATTTCACTAAGTTTCCCAAATCCCAATAATTGGTCTCCTTATCGAGTAGAGTTTAATTTTTCAGCTATTTTTAGAACCTATCTTGTGAAGAACATTTCAAATCAGCAACACTGGTGATGTAATAATGTAATGCTTTCATCTCGTTGTCTGTTGTACTATGTACATCCCAATTCCCAATGTTCAAAATACTGTATAAACTTTATAAGTAAAGAAAAACGTTCAACTATTTCAATTACATTAATATATCTTCATAATAACAAATAGGTAGGTATATAAATGTTTTTGTATTCTTCGAATCCACCCAGTGTTCCAAACTTTGTCGCGTAAGGTATAACCTACTGTGAAAACAGAATATTCTAAATAAGGGATTGCAATTCATACACCCTAACATGTTCATCGAAGAACGGAGAAAAATAATATCGACGCAACTGTACCAAAAAACTTTAATGTACCAATAAATAATTATGTCCCTGAATGTACCGCTACCGGTGACACCGGTGAGCACAGGAAGTGAGCGCGTGCTCTCCACGAAATCGCCGCGTGCATTATTCAATACGCTATTACCAATAAATTAATGCTCACATGGCGTCTCTCCCCACATACTAATGATGACACGCGGCGAGTCGCTTTTTGCACCTCCACAGTTCCATTCAGCTTTCCTGTGATACGGCGCAAAAAGCGGTTAGGCCTCCTGTCAATTTGACAAACATTGCAACTTTTTACCACCAGGATATGAAAGGCATCATGACATAATGAGGATACTTCGACTTGATTTCAATACCTACGGTTCTTAGTTCGTCGAGTTTTTAATAAGGGGTTGGTCTCTTTTTGAGCAACGGGGTTTTTTGTATGCGATCCTTATGTAATAATTCGTATAATTCCCTTAATTTTTTTGAAAGAATCTTACAATCATTTATATATCACTAGGTATATATAGTTTTTTTTTTAATTATTGTATTTTGTTTTTCCATACTTGGTGTATATGTACAATAAAGTATCAAATAAATAAATAAATATATCACAAGTGTGTTATCACGATATCACGGGTTTTAGTGGGTTTTTAGGCAGGTAGGTTACCATATCAGTAATACAATGGCAACAATAAATCTAGGCACAATGATTTTGTTTTGAGACAATTTGCGTTTATCCTAGCTAATTTTACTTAAATATTATGTACACATTGTATTAGTTTTATAGACGAGTTTTATCGGAAAAATAAAACATAAGAAGCTATACATAGATAACCTTCAGACAATTTACTATATGGCTGTTTCTTATAAAAAGGATCAAATGTTTAAAGCGTAATATAAAATAAAATTGTTATTATCGTGCAAATCAAAATTCTCGTAAACATCTGCCATAAATATCTGCAAATAACCAATAGTAATTACGATTTTATAGCCCTGTAGTACCAACTC
The DNA here is from genome assembly GCA_029959065.1 of Colias behrii. NCBI lineage: Eukaryota > Metazoa > Arthropoda > Insecta > Lepidoptera > Pieridae > Colias > Colias behrii. The sequence goes on from JARWMC010000013.1 coordinate 8,300,081, forward strand.
GAGTGTATACCACAAATATTGGTATTACATTCTACCATGTTTATCACACGTCTCATTGTTTATTTTTTAAATTCATTTGTTAATGGTTGCATAAACAGAAACTACATACATAATTTTTATAGTCGTGTTCTTGATGTAGAAATTAAAGTAAAAAAAATATTAATACCCATAATATCATTAATTATGCTTGTAAGAGCACGATATGCAAAACTGACGTTCATAAGGCATATTTACAATAATCGATAAGAAATTTTGCCAAAAGCAACATGGTTGGAAAAGATAGCAAATCTGGCACACCAAAGGGGACGTGAAACATGGTAAAAAAACATAAAAAGAAGTATAAAATTAATAGCTACTTGAGACGCTCATTACACCAACAGAAAGATGCATACTGATGGAAGTGATAAAATTCCGGTCACAAAGTATAAATCAGAAAATGCAAGGTGGCAATTTGCGATTGCAGATTAAAAATGATTACAGGAAATATCAGATTAAGACCTATTTTGTTTGACGTAGAAATCATCTGTTCTACGTCAAACAGCCTAAGATTTAGGTAAAAAATTATGATACAATTTTATCACCACTAACTGCAATGTTATTATAGTATTAATTGCTGCTCCATTTAAGTTACAATTACTTTACAATACAGGAATGAGGAAGTCGAAATCTCGTTTTAAAGGATTTTTCTTTACCACAAAACGGTAAAACTTGAGGACTGAGGCCTCGCAAAAAGCAGTTGGCGGACGTAACAGCGGCTTCTCTGATGCGTCTCATTAAGTCATGTTATTATTCAGTTGGGGCCGCCATGTTGTTTTATGTCCAATTTACAGGTTGTATGTGACAGATGAGCGAAACGCGCATGCACCGACAGCCGCATGTCATTACGGACTGCCTTTGTAAGCCTGAATGTCCTTCGCAAATCTTGGAGTGGAGACCTGCTCGTGAAAGAATTTAATGCTTTTAGTTGGTTGCTTTATTTATTTGGTTTGTTCTTTTATTGTTAACAACGAATCGACTAGCTTTGTGTACTGGGCAACCACTTCTGAAGATTAAGACAGTCGTGTTAATTAAAATTTATATTTATTGTAGAGCCTTAGTGTAGAACATTCTGGTAGGTATAATTTTTCCTTGATAAAAAGACTGGACAAAAATAGGAATGAAATACGTTTGTATTAGTTACCGCTATCCTCAGATCTCAAAACAGTATTATTTGGCTTTCTGTGTATGTCACACAAGGTTAAGTAACGCATAATTTAGATATCCATGAATACATGAGGACATCGATCTAAATTCTAATATTTATTTCTTCTACTTATACCTTAGTTAATTTAAAAATTTCTATTTTGAAAGAACATTTCATCTTTAATGAGCCACGTGCCATGTGTTAATCCAATTGAATATTTCTCGAAATAACGGGCTCTCTAATTGAATTCAGTGGTAACTCGAATTATATCAATAAGAAAAGGGCAGGCAGCGGCGCCGGAGCAAATTGTGCCTACCAAGCGTTTTCCTTTTGTATTACAAACGCACCGAAGATGCCCATTGGTCCATTTTAATGAGCTCCGATCAATGGGCGTAATTATTTCTTGTATCATTCTTTGCGTCGCGAGCGCGCTGTCATCTCATATGGTCAAACCGATACAAATAGGCATTTCGTGTGGTTTTTGTGCGCGTTTTTAGCGAATATCCGTACCGATAAGTTTGCGTTCTCCAATTACTGAGCGTGTATGGGAGTGCTGAATGTTGAACAATGAATAACAAGCTATGTCCATGCCGATTGCCGTATAAAGCCACTGTTTTCATGTCAATTTAATGAGATACCTGCACGTTCGCACATATCAAACAGATGTTTTGAATTTCGTGCCATCGTTACTACGAAGTTCATCTAAATCTAAAAGTGTCTGCGTGTGTGTTATTTATGAATAGTATATTGCATTTTTCGTAAATTTGCAGCTCTAACAAAGGGGCGTACCCAATTCTCATGCATTTATTCGTTCATAATACTGCTATTCAATTTTCTATCGTTGGATTTTTCAAAACGTAAACAAGCAAAAAGATAAGTAGATATTAAAACCACAAGTCATAGTGACTAAGCAGAAGCTATTGTAATTGAATATAAAAAAGATACTTAGGTATAGATTCTACTGTTCAGACTATTATCAACTAACTAACTTATTATATACTACGAATAAATTATACATTTAGCATTTAGCAATATGTACATTTGTTTTAATTTGTCATAGGTGAAAGTGAATTACATACATTTCAAATTTCAATCTTATAAATACATGCGATTCTTATTACCTAAATCAAAATATCGTACAATAAAATACACACCAGATTGAACAAAGATAGGTACATAAACAAGTATAAAAGATACACAAACAAATTGACAGGTCACCAAGCACTCAGAACTACCGCAATCGCCCATAATTGCAATAAAAATGTCTATAATTAATAAGAGTAAAAGCATTCGTTTGTCCGTATCTGCTATCGGTACAGCTGTGATGCATAACGGCTCTAATTACACATTTATTTGCCATTAATGCTCATGTCTTGTAATCAGTACTCCGCCTCTCATCAAGTTTCGATTTCTTAATCGTATTTAATTGAAATGTTAAGCCGCGCTCAGATAAGTGTTCTCATTAAAGCTCGCGTACGATGAACGACATTTTTATTAAGTTGATAAATAGGAGTCAATAATGACCATGATAATCAATTAATTGGCACGGAGGGGCACGATTTTTCTAAGTGTTATGTGATTTCACGTTTTTTACAAATGATAGAGCGACACGCTTCGCTTATTTAAGCATATAGCAACTGGTCATGAATCTTGTATAATGTGTTACGAACAAATAAGAAAAGGTTACTTACAATTTCAACAACAAAAAGAAATAGTACATATTAAAATACTTAACTATGAGTTTAACATTTCTTCAATAGAATGTCGGTTCAGAAAAAAATTTTACAAAAAGGTCTCATAACCAAAGCTCTTTAAATATTCTTAAGAATAATTTTTGAATAAAGAAGTTGCGGTTTGTAAAAAATTAAATCATAGCGAAAAGTACAAAAATACAGATGTTTATGAACATGTCTTATTTTGTAATAATTACACATCAATGATAAAAAATCCACCTCCAAAACACAATACATAGCTTGAATAGATCAAGTAATTAATGGTAGACCCAATTATTATATTCGCTTGTAATTACAATGTTATTATTGAGTAGTAATTAATCACTGTCGTAACAAATCAATACCAAAACATATAGAATATCTTAATTAAGAGCACAACATTATGCTATTTAAATTGTATATGTATGTATTGTACATGTACATATATGTAATGTGATGACGTTCGCACTTCGTAGCTCGTAATGAAAATAATAAATAAAAACTTTGTATTCTTGGGAATATAACAGGTTAAATAATTGTAACTTCTAGAGTCATTGATAAAAGGGTAGAAACTTTTATCTAGGCGTAGCTGCTATCAGCTAGAGCACAATAACATATTCCACACTGAATATATATTATATACTTTACAGTTTTAGATTTTTTTATAAAAGCTCTCTATCCTATTTGTAATTCGAAAAAGCTCCACTTTTATTAACTTTTTAAATAATATATTTAAATATAAATTTAATTACAAAAAACTACGACAGGTTTCTGATAATCATCGTCAAGTAGTTTATGAATAATCGCTAAACGCTAAACGGCTGTAGGAATAAGAATTAAATATTTATTGTATTTTATTGTAGTCTTAATCAGTTTCAATATGTGATTAATCTTTTCTTGTACCTACACCTATATAAAAAGTTAGCACTTCTCACAAAAAAATCACATAAACGTTTACACCCATAACGCGCCAGCCGAGCGCCTTCAATCAGAACGTCTTTAATGAGATTAAAATTTATAAATAATAGGCAGCGTTAGTATTCATTTTTCCATTTCCATTGTTTACGGCGAGCGAAGTCACGGGTGAGTGCTGTTCCGGTAGCGGACCATTGTTCTGCTGCTAATTGAATCGATGCCACTGATAGATTGTGCTGTGTTAACGCGGTCGCTTGTACGATATTAAACTAGATTTAAACGGTGGACAAGTTAAAGTTTGTGTATAGGTTGGATTTAAACCTTGTTTTAACAATAGTGCAATGGGAATTAGCTAGAGTTAGCTCTACTTTTACTCGCATGGGTATAGGTATTGTGCTTTTTTACTTCACAGAAAGCTCATAAAGCTCGTAAATTGCTCAAATATATATATTATATATGCGTCATATATTTAACTAAGAAAGTAAAGGACAAAATATGTAAGCATCTTAAAAGTCACAAAACTGCAGTACATACATGCTTTTGTCAAGAAAGGGAGCATCAGGTATATAAATTAAAATAAAACAAATGGTATTATAGTCTCATCATTTATTACAATATAATTATTAATCAAAATTAAATCAAATCAAAATCAGTAGTTAAACACAGTTCGTGCCACCGTACACTTTTGCACGAATCGTTAGCGTTACCGGACAATGAACAAATCGAATGTGCCTTGCGCCCAGCGGAACGATTGCATCGCTATACTATAGCATTCATTTCGGGTGAGAACACGCTTGAAATAGTACTTATCTGCTAATAGTCGCTCTTGTTAGCACTAGATTTGTGCTGTGGCCTGATAATTTAGTCCAGTCCGATTACAATCGTGAGAAAGCAGTCATTGAGTCAGCGCTGTTGGTCTGTAATTGTGTTGTATGGGACATGCGATATGTTTATGCCCGTTTGTTTTGCAATAATTTTATCAATTATATGATTTAATATCTGAATGTGAATTTTGTGCATTGAAATATAGTAAAGATATGCAAATTTCTCTTGTAAACCAGTAATTGCATAATTTGTTGATTATGTTACATTTAAACTTCATAGTGCGAAATATTAGATAGGTATCTACAATTATCTTTATCATACTATAAGTTTCATGAATAATTAACATTAATTGTACTTTTAAGGAAGAACGTTTCTTAAAATCGCATCTTTATAATTTTGTGAATCATATAAGATAATAAATTGTCGTACCTACTTACCCAGCCTTTTCAATATGTAATAGATTGCAATGTTATAATCTCGTAATACGGTAAGTAGTACACACATAACACTACAACGTAATTACAACATGAGCACTAAGTCTTAACATTTTCCTTGTTTCATCGCTAATCAAGCAATTTGTCCTGCAATCTAGCGCACAAGTTACATAAGCTAGGTATCATCCCACCGCCCCCGTGGAGGTGATTTCAAAACCAAGACAGGTAGGGCCGTAATTACCCCATCATAAAACGGAGCGATAAAACCTCTCTAAAGAACCTTTATTACAAAGTTATGAAACTTGTCTGAACGTTATGAGCTTTGAGATGGGAGAAATTTATTGTCTTCCATTTGTATCTTCGAGCGGTGTTCAATTTGTGAATACACATGTCTAAACTCTAATATTATGTGACTACAAGGAACGAATGAAATCCTTACATATTTTTATTTATTTTAAACTGCAACTAAAAACGTAGTGGAATGATTTAGGAAGCTTTTGGGATGAAAACATTTAAATAAAACAAAACGAACTTCACATAAGAAAATTAGACGAAATTTAGGAAATATTAATTGGATAAAGAAATGTTATTTTCTTTTTGTTGTAATTATTATTAGCATAAATAAAAATTTACATATTCACATAGGTGTCTTCCATTCTTCACGAGCGAATTGGAGATCACCTCCTGTGTACCTACTCCAGACTGCGATTTATTTAGACTGCAACGAATCGACCTTCCTCCGTCCTCGATACTAGCAATGAAGCAATCTCCTTATTCTTTACATGCTATTAAACGAACCCGACGTATATAATTAATTGAGCCTGTTTAAGACATTAATTGAGTTATAATATGCAAGGGGCTTGTCAAGCTGTTATAATATAACCTACATAATTGAACAGTATAGTTATAAATCCTGCAAGTCGGGACGTGTCCCTTCGTCCAGCATACTCACCACAACTCACCATGGAATCCTGATATTTCATGAATGTCAAAAAACTGTTCTGAAATAGTGCTAAATAGTGCCCAAAGGAAAAAAATAGTGCTCTTGTACTTGCGAAGTTATAGCCATAGTTCGATGAGTATGCTGGACGAAGGTTTCGCCCAGCATACTCACCTCCGTCCGGAGAATCTGTATACGCTTCAAACATAATTCATACTTCAAAAAATAGTTCCCAAATAGTGCCAAACGGTGCCCAAAAAGAAAAAACAGTGCTCGAATAACTTCGGAGTTACAGGCTTCGTTCAGTGAGTATGCTGGGCGTAGGTTCTACGCCCAGCATACTCACCTCAGTGCGCGAATATCGAACGAGCTATAGGAACAATTTACGTCTCAAAAAATTGTGCTTGAAATAGTGCCCAATATCAGTCCAATTTTTGCTTGACTTTTGACCTAGAAAACCATTAAATTTGATTGTAAACTTCTACATACATTACATTGAGTACAGTCGAATACAATATTATTAACTTTCTTTCTAAAAATTTTTGTCTTGTGTAAATTATTTGTTTTGTTATATTGTCTATGTAAGGGAGTATTTACTTTAGAATCGCAATATTATTAATTACACATTATTTTAATAATACTTTATAATAATATGATTAAGCCTTCGCGCGTCGCATGGGACCCCGGTAGCTAGGAACAATGATTTTATATATTTGTCTAGATCACGGCGCTTGAAGGATTAAGATATCAAATGAAGTAAATCATGCATGAAAAATAAAGTTGCTGTTATTAATGCTTACATTACAACTGACAAAATTATTCAAAATAATCATTTTCCGGATCAAGGACGGTACCACAACGTTTACGGAATTGACCTGTATTCCTCATGTGATAAAGTTCAATATAGTGTGGCAGTAATGGATGCACGTACGGTCAATAGGTATGGGGCTTACGACGCGCGGCGCCCGCGACGCTGAACATTTTTTTATATGTATATTATATACAATATTAAAACTACAATTTTTTCTATTTACATTGATTATATTATGAATGTTAACAAAAGCTGTGAACTAGTTAACTAGAATTCTGATTACTTTGGCCCTTTAAATAGTAATAAATAACGTAAGTAATTAAAAATGTTTTTTATTGCTAAACCTTTCATTGATGAAACTATTGGAAAGAGTTTTAAAAATTTGTATAACTATGTCACAGTACTAGTTTTGACTGGTTATAAGTTTTGCCTGCAACATATATACAAAAAGAAACTGTATAATTTCCTTTTTACAATTTTTCAAGATATTAATTTTATTGGCTGCAAATGACTGTTTTTATTCAGACAAACACACAATGCAATGAAGTAATAGACTTCATTTACGCTTAAAGTTTCATTCATTTATTATTATTTATAAAATATATAATAATGCATTTAATCGAAAGTTTTTGACATGTGAGAAAATACCATAATTATTTCCAATAACATGAAGTCTACAATTAGAAAGTTTAATATTTTTGTCCAAAAACATATTGTGTCGACGACTGTACCCCATTTTACGTTAGTATGTAGAAGTTTACATTAAAATTTAATGGTTTTCTAAGTCAAAAGTCAAGCAAAAATTGGACTGATATTGGGCACTATTTCAAGTACAATTTTTTGAGACGTAAATTATACCTATAGCTCGTTCGATATTCGCGCGCTGAGGTGAGTATGCTGGGCGTAGAACCTACGCCCAGCATACTCACTGAACGAAGCCTATAACTCCGAAGTTATTCGAGCACTGTTTTTTCTTTTTGGGCACCGTTTGGCACTATTTGGGAACTATTTTTTGAAGTATGAATTATGTTTGAAGCGTATACAGATTCTCCGGACGGAGGTGAGTATGCTGGGCGAAACCTTCGTCCAGCATACTCATCGAACTATGGCTATAACTTCGCAAGTACAAGAGCACTATTTTTTTCCTTTGGGCACTATTTAGCACTATTTCAGAACAGTTTTTTGACATTCATGAAATATCAGGATTCCATGGTGAGTTGTGGTGAGTATGCTGGACGAAGGGACACGTCGGGACACCTCCGAGTCTTCTGTCATTCAAAAGATTTACAGCGACGTGTCAATGTGTCTGTGTCAGGAAGTCGAATGCCCGTTCACCTCACTAACGCGGCCGCGGGCAAAAACGGTTTGGGCCTTTACCATATACCTACGTTTCCACTTTCCATCTATAGAGACATAAAATATGCTATCAGTAAAAGCATAAAGTCTTGTGCTTATTGAAGCCGAAAGTACATTTCGATCGCATTCCTTTATTTCTATTTGATAAGAAAAATCTAAAATGGACAATGTCCATTTTAGATAAGAGTCCAAAAATAACCTAAGAGTACTTTCTAATCTTCATATATTTTCAAAAACTCATCGCATTTATGCTGTCGATACTAATTAGTAATTACGATTATCGTTTATCAATAATTCTTTATTACGAACTCTAGCAAGAGTATATAAATAATATAGCTCCCTTAATTTCTCTTTCTAATTGAAAACATAAAACTTGATGCTCAATTTAACTATTATTTTATTAGATTTGCCAAACAGAATTGCTAAGATGTTAAAACATTTAATTCTGTTCGTATTTCTGAAGAGGAATATGCGTATAATGACGAGAAAGAAGAACAAAAGCCATTAATTATATAATCAATTATTATTAATGATCCGAGGCTCCAGCATTTCTATCCTATAGTTAAATTAACTGGTCGAATGAAAGTTAATGAGTATGTAATTGCTTTGTAATAACGCTTATCGGTTTTAACGCTTTTTTTAGATAGTGATCTTCATATGATTAATTTATGGAGTAATTCCCATCTATGATTAATTTCCTTGGCAAAATTGTTTTCATTGCAGTAATAAGTTGTGTTTTACAGACTACTTTATAGTTAACTTGTAATTAGTTCAAAAAATTATAAACAACTTATAAATTAAACTTGTTTTATGGTATATTGAATCCCTACTTGTTGCTAATTTTTTATTGGTGATATTTTAAATATCTGTCATTAACATAATAATATCATCAGTTATTACTGTTTATTAGACTAGCTGTTATAGGTCTACCAGAATCTGATGGCATATTTATATTTAATAAAACAACGATTTTCATGTGGCAACTTTATTTGACAACTATCAAATTGGTTGTCAAATTATTTGTTGATGAAAATTTTTTAGGATTTTGTCTTCAAAATCTTCGAAAATGTTGAAAAAGCCGCTGCGATCACAAGCAAGAGGTGTTGTTTACAATGTGTATAGAAAAATATTGGATGAAGAAGGGTCAAACACATCACAATCTTCAATTTTGAAGCGCTTGGAAGATTTGACTGGTAAATTGGACTTACCCGTTTTGATACTTTAAATTAAAAATATTTTAAATCCTAAACAACCTAACAATCCAATAGAAATGATTTGAGAAGAATGTTAATAGACCTGCTACGGATATCAAAAAATTAGTGGAAGAAGCTTTTTTGAAATTGGGCCAGAGCAATAACTGAAATGCTGTGAACACGTCAGAAAAATCGAAAACGATTATATGACACAAGATATTTAAGTAATAATCGAAGAGCGTTTTATTATAAACACTTATTTATCGTCATCTTCATCCGAAGAATCTTTTTCCAGTTCTGGATGATATGTATAATAATGTATATTTCTTGATGGAGTATTTGTAAGCTGTCCAAGTCAATTTTGTAATGTGTGTATCTGTTAATACTTACGAAAATAAACATTATTTTATTTATTTTTTTATTTTATTAAAAAAAAATAAACAATCGAGTTTCCATCTGCATTATCATTACATCCACATTTTCATATGGGATTATGATAATGATATATGTATACATATTAAATAGGTATGTGTAAATACATAATATGTAGTAGGTACCTATCTAAAAGTAATAATTATATACATGTAAGTATATACCTACGTATTATTATGTGGATATCTCATTTTTATCCACTTATGTTATGTGACTAATGATATTGAGGACAAAATAAAAAATAAGCAGTATCAAGATCGTTCAGTCCATTTTCCCTAGTATTGCATACTCAAAATTTTGATTTCCCAAATTGCCATCAGATTCTGGTTTACCTATATCTTTCACCTCTACATCTTTGGCACATTATGGTTACATGATGGATGAGAAATGAGGAAAAATTGATAAAACTAACCAACACATTATAAAAAATAAATTTTTATTGACAAATAATACATCTATACATATAATAAAATCGTAGGAAAGTCAAAACTGTACATTGAATATTTTTTTAAAAGAATACTTGATCCATGATCTATAATCGATATAGAAGCCAAAAATATAGTTTTTAGAATTTTTGTCTGTTTGTCGGTTTGTCTGTTTGTCTGTTTGTCTGTATGTATTTCCGGGCTAATCTCAGAAAGTACTGCATAGATTTACTTCAAATTTTGCATGAATATTCCTAAGAGGTCGGGTGAGGATAGTTTAAACATATTATCATGATATCACCTTCGCGGGAGGAGCTGTGAACCTTTATTTTTCTTACATATTCCGTGTACTACGACAGCGTACAATCTAAAGACTCATGTTTAAATGTTGGTTTCGAGTAAGCCATGCTATTATCTAGCTTTACAAAATAAAAACTATGTCATTTACGTAATTTGGGCAGAGAAACAGTTTAATGAATTTAGTAGTATAAAAAGACAAATTTGAAACAGCGCCATCTATGAGATTTCGTAAAAATCAAATCAATTTACATGTTATCACTACTGAACAACTGTTGAAAATTAATAATTTAAATATAATCATGTTATTTATTTAACTCTTTAACCCATATCTTCCCTTCCCTATAAGGTGCGCTTATATTTCGTGTGAATATACTACATTTTTAAAAGTGAGGGTAGATGTTTACCATTACAATTAATCTAATATTGATTGTGTTCATTGGTTACATTTTTAATCTTCGTGTTTTATAAATTTATAAAGAATAGAAAAAATTCGATCACGAGGCGGGACTCGAACCCACATAATTTCGTGATCGAATGTTTCTATTCTTTATAAATTTATTATTTATAAATTTATATTTATAAAGCATTTGAATAAATAAATAAATAAATAAATAAAATTAAAATAAATGTCATAAAACCAAAAATATCAAATTCAATCTTCGTGTTTTGTGAATTTTCACCATGCGTTCCCACAAAAGGTAAGTTGTTACTTTTATAGGTATTTATTTTTATAATGATAGCAATTCATGTTTTTTATTGGTTTTATAATGGTTTTATATTACACTTTTAGAATGAAATAATAAAATGATGAATTCTTTTTGACTTTTACAAGATTTTGAGGTGCGTTGGGAACAGTAGTTTGTTGATAAAATTTTATTTGTAAGTAGCTTTTTTTATTGATTTACAATTATTAACGTTTGATTTTTTATTTACAGATTCAATGTTCATAAAATTATATCGCCTTTGGAAGACTATTTCTGCTGACAATTTTACAACACCACTTGAAAATTGATGATTTGATGATGAAGATAGTGGCAGCAAGGATTAAGTGGAAATTAGTAATCCGCTTCGTCAATTTTTGACTGAAGTTAATGTCCAACGTATGGTTCAATCATTGGAAGTATCTCGGGTAATTTTGGAGGATATTGTTCAGGAAGGAGAGGAGGGGCAGCCAACCACATATCAAACTACTACGTTTTAGTACCGAAAAAAATGTTATTGCCAAATGAAACATAAATTTTGCACTCACAACTGTACAAGTTATGATTTTTATTCTGACTTTGCTGTTATCTGATTATAATATTTATCGTTATGGCTATCGAGGTACCGACCGTACTGGGATGAGAGTACATGATATTATACCTACTCATCATCCAGGATTGCTTAGAGCATTTTCACACTGAAAAAGATGTTTTCTTTGAATCGTAGTTGCTTCATTTATTTATTTTTAATCATTTTACATAATAAGTTTTATATTTGCCCATTTTCATTATATTTTATAAATAAAATGGAACCAACATAACTTTGTTGTGTAGGTATCATTTCTCTATTAATAATCCGTAGGCATATTTTCCGAGCACCCCATTTAAGGTGCGGTCCTGAAATTATAAAAAGTTAATGTATACTTTTGCCTAATATAAGCTCAAGATCATTTTTAGATAAAAATAACAAAAAGAACTTATTTATTAAAATTTAGTAGATAAAATAAATTATGTTACGATTTTATAAGAAAACACAGTATATTTATTAGGCGGCGGTGATCTCTTCCAGGCAAAAGATATTCATCAGCTCAATAAAATTGAATAGTTGTTGTTAGTTATTCTTTAAATTCACTGATTGTAATGAGCATTTCCGCATGCAAGTTGTATCGTAGTTTAGATATATCATAGTTTTGACACATTACAGTTCCAACAAAACCCTCAAATTTTTGAGCAGAGTTGAGCAAGATAATTTAAAAAATGTGCTGTGTTAAGTATTATAGAAAAGGTTAGTTCGTTGATAATTATCATTTCTTCATCATTTACATGGGTGTTGTTAAATGTTAGTAAAAATAAACTTTGACTGTTAATACTTTTGTTCAGTATTTACCTGTATGATTATTGCTTGGTAATTAATATGTATATTTTCATGTCGTATAGCTAATTATAAACATAAGTGTGATGTGAAACTAGCTGGATTTATTTTTACACACTCACAGCCATATATTTTATATTAAAATAGTGTAAATCATAATATTTTTTCACAATTAAAAATATTTCCTTTTTTCTGATGGTGTTGGCATCGAATTAAACCGCGCTGTCGTTTCGTTCACTAAAAGTGATGTTATGAGGACCGAATATGTAGCCGCCTCAACTTACGGAAACGAGAGTAACCTGCGTTGTCTGTTAGTTATTGTATAGTCGAATTTAACGTTACATGGAAATTGGAATCTAAATATATTATGTATACTTAGGTATATTAAATCTGTACATGAAATATATTTCCTAAATAACTATCACGGGGTGATTAGGGATCGACACTGATGTCAAAGAAGCAAACAGTAAAATTTTTGTCCGTATAACCGGTATAGAAACAAAAACTACTCGACGGATTTAAACGAAACTTGGTACAATTATTTTTCATATTCCTGAGCAGAGCAGTAACTCCATTTTTAAGCTTTCGTCGCGTGTGCAACCTTAATGGTTAAAGCTACAGAGAAATCATGTATGAAAGAAATGTTCTCCTTATTATATAAAAAATATCTCCCATCATAAATGTCTATCTTTTATGGTTGACTCACAATAACACGTGTAACTTCCGATAGCTTAGGAGTTCGAAGCTTTCTGATTATATTTGTCTATAACACTCTCAGTCCGTTTTAACTCAATTTTTATTTTCATGCATCAGTGCCACCTAAAAAATCTTTATCTCGAAATTCGAGCAAAGCTAAGAAAATGAGAAATAAGAGTTCTCAAGAATCGTTAGAGGTATACTCTAGGCCGAAAACAACACGTGTTATGCCGAGAACCTGAAACCGCTTCACAACGAGAATTGCGGCTCACAGCTGACCGCGAACGGCATGTACTATCCCGTGAGACCGAAACCTTCACTGAGAGGGTATAACGTCTCACAGCTGATCACGGCCGTCACATTTTATCTCGAGAATCTGAAACTTTTACTCAATATGAAGACCGTTTGACAAATGATAGGGTGCACCATAATATTATTCGATCTCTTGAAGATGAACATGAGCATAAGCAATGACTAGAGTAGGGACGCGAATATTACAATTAATTGAGACAAAAACGATTATTAAGTTTGTTTAATGAAAGATTAAGAATTGAAACTATTCGGTCTCTGGAAACGGACGAATAGCGAGAGGCCCCTCTTACTGCAGACAGATTTCGCATAGTCTTAATGACTTAGAGGTAAACATAGAAGATCAATCTACGAATTCGGTGGTGGGGTCCGACAAATATAAAAGTGGGTTTTCTTATAACCTCACAATTGATTACAGATCATCTTCTGTATAGGCGATATTAACGTAGTATGTTATTTTTGTAATGCTTTAAAGTGGAGTAAGGAGTCGGCTTTCGTTTGAAGATACACCGGAACCTTTGAAATCACTACTTTTAGAGGAACATGACGTGCAATCTAAACAGTTCTTAGACAATATTCGCTCTTATAGTAGTGCGTTTCAAATGATCCTTTGGTGCTCAACAATTATCAGAAGGTCCTTTCATGCTTACTTTTAAGATACAAGGTCAAGTTTACCATTTGATAGGATCCCTTTTGCCTGAAGGCCAACCTAAGTTTCTTTAAATATATTTTGTATTCGACTACAACGAATAGTCGAATACAAGAATTATCAATATTTCTCGAATTTAAAACTGAACTCATTTCACAATTTTAGAACATGTTTCATCAGGTTAATTCGTATGTATGCAGTTTTAAATCGACATTAGAAGCTTTTCCTCAAGATGGTGATATTAATATAAGATTGTTATAAATGCCGATAGACGGACGTCTATCGGCACTCAGGAACTCCCTGGGCGTGTATAACGCCCAGGCCACAGTATTACAATTTTTCGCATATTTTCGCATAGCAAAGGAGGGGAACTCGCGGGGGGTCAAGTGACGCGGGCCACGTACCATTAACATGCTTAGTTTGTGGTACCGAGCGCGAAAGAAAGTCATCGTGTTTTTGTTTTGTTACTATGTAAACTAACGTAATTTAATACTTAGGTACATATTCTATAACGGTGCGCTCAAACTGTTAATCTACATTTAATTTAGATTATTATTTGAAATACTAAGTAATGTAGAATTTAAATCACATTCCTTCATGTTTTCCTCAGATTTTCAATTTTCTCCGATTTTAAGATTTTCAGAGTGTTCAATTTTAATGTAGTTAAATTTTATAAGAGACAATTAAGAACATTCAAAAATAAAGTGTCACGTATTTTTTTTAAACGACGAATGACCTAAAACGACGTAATCGCGGACGAAGTCGCGGGCAACAGCTAGTTATATATAGATTTATAGGTCTACCAGAATCTGATGGCATATTTATATTTACGAAATAAAAGATTTTCATATGGCAATTTTATTTGACAACTATCAAATTGTTTGTCAAATTATTTGTCTTCTTTGCAGTTGATAAATAATTTTTAGGATTTTGTCTAAAAAATCGTCGAAAATGTCGAAAAAGCCGCTGCGATCACAAGCAAGAGGTGTTGTTTATAATGTGTATAGAAAAACATTCGATGAAGAAGGGTCAAACACATCACAATTTTCAATTTTTAATATTTTATTGGTAAGTTGGACTTACCCGTTTTGATACTTAACACGTTCGCTGCGGCACAGATATATCTGTACTTTCCATTACTGCGTTACGGGTCGTTTTAAACCTTGTCCTATACCAGAGATTGTGGCGGCACGAGGCATATTAAACCCCACCGCCCGTAGGAGACCAAAATCCTTTTTTTGGCGCCAAATAAGACAAAGTGTGCGGCTTTTGTCGTGATTATTATTAACAATGAGTTCATTAACCTAAATCTACCGCCGCCCGTGGTTAGATTAGTTAGTTTAGATTCTATGGGTAAAATAAAATGTGGGGTCTGATGTACCCCATACCGCACTGAACAATAGCAGTTTTTCATATAATTTAGTGATGGGAAAAGAAATATCGATTTTATTTAATTGTATTTATTTATCAAACTTATGGATGTTTTTTATTAAAACAGACCAAACCAGAATATTGTTTGCAACCAGTGCATTCTGTGAGAATTTCCTTTACTTTTTTTGTCGGCCTTACGACTTGTTAAGAAGATGCGGAGTTTTTCGTAACATCCTACACATCTCCTCTTCTTTGATCCTTTTAAGAGATGATGTGCCTTGTTTGTTGGCTTGTTGACTTGGGCAAGTGTTAAATTTTGATGAGCTATACACCGATTGCCGGGTGTTTTGGATTTGCCGCTAGTTGATTCAATGAACAAACACACTAATAGTAATCATGATTATCAACCTATTTGAAGAAAGTTACTCAACATGTCACATTCACGTTTCTATTAACGGTATTTATTATAACGAGTAGTTTGAAAATTAGGTACCTGTATCCACATTCAAGTCCTTCTTTGTAAAAGCTTCAATAAGTTGTTCCACAAATAGTCTCGAATGCGTTGCACAACACTAACCGCGTGAAGCTTGCTTAGGGTGCGGTACGAGGTGCGCGGTGGTACGAGGTGTTCGCAACCTCGTTCCGCACTGTGTTAGAATTTTTATTTGTTCAGTGCGGCACGAGGTCTAAGAAACCCGGTATTAAGGTCGGTATACCATTGAACTAGGAATCAATAGCACATCTCAGATATATAGATATCACTTTCCTACACTGAACCAGATGGAAGTTATGCCTCCCGCACGACAGAGAAGTTTAAGTTTTTTCCTACCGCTATAACGACGAGACACGGACAGGGTGTTTCAAGCCCTGTTTCGCAGCGAACGTGTTAAAATAAAAAACATTATAAGTAGGTAACTATAATATTGTTTGTTGATTACTTACAATATAATTTTATGAAAACTTATTACAGGAGTTTCCAATACGGCTATTCGTCAAGTCCAAGCTGTCCAAGACAATTTTATAATGTGTGTATCTTTAATATTTACGAAAATAAACATAGTTTTATTTTATTTTTATTTTATTTTATAAAAAATTATTAGCAATCTAGTTTTGATCTACATTATCATTACATCCATATTTTTACATGGCATAATGATAATGAATATACAAATATAGGTATGTGTAAATAATAGTATGTAACTATTACATAGATAAAAGTAATATGTATATTATACATGTAAGTATGTACCTACATAATATTAAGTGGATATTTCATTATAAAGTACAGTATTGTTCACTTATGTAATATGACTAATGATGTTGAGGACAAAATAAAAAATAAGCAGTATCAAGATCGTTCAGTCCATTTTCCCAAGGGTTGCACACTCAAAATTTTGATTTCCCAATTTGCCATCAGATTCTGGTTTACCTATAGCAATTTCTAATTCAAGAGAGGTAAACCTAAAATACCTACTACATTCAAAAGAGATTGTATATTAAAAATTAAAAATATTTCATTTCGTTTGTTCCCACCATGGAGGTCATATAGAAAGTTTTTTTTTTTAAGTGAAAACTTCTTTAGTGGCGTTGAGCACTTTTTCTGTAATGGGTATAAAATCTAAAACTCGCGTCAGGACACGTGACGATCGAAAAAGCATAAGACGGATACCATTCCAAAATATCAAATATGCTCAACGATAATAATCAAGTTTTCACTTCTGCCGGCACTCCCGGAGTGCAACCCGTCTTTTTTTATTTAGTGCCAGTCACAAACATATTCAAGGTTTCGATTAGACACGCTGGCACACGCTCGTGCTGTACCAAAGGTGTGAATCGACATTTAATAAAATAATTTATCGGACACTGATGTGATTTTAATGACCGAGAGGCAAACGGGAAACGGTCACCTTTTTGCACAAACTGCAGTATAATAGTCGAAGTGCAGGTACAGTTACCTTTATTATGACGTTCGTTATCTGGTTTTATTCATTTTTTGTACATCATATATGTATTTCAAAAAATAAAAAGGGAAATACCTAATGGCAAACAAATTTTGAAAACTAAAAAAAAAGTATTGTTATAGGCGATTGTGTTCGCTAGTTTTCCTTCCGATAAAAATAATATAAAATCTCTGCAGTGACCTTAATTACTACTGCCTATTATTAATTTCAATGACACTATTTTTTTCCGATTTTGATCCTCGTTCTGGCAAGATGCACTTTAAATTTTTATCCCACTTGAGATTCACTCATATAAAAATCAAGGCAAAAAGCTGCCAATATTTTATTAAAGAAAAGATAATATTATATTTTATACCTAATATAATTACCTTCACAGAAAATTTGAGCTAAATCCGATCTGCAATTGAAAGTACATTATTAAATAGTTTTTCTTAAAAAAAAAACTTCCGTTATCACAAACCAGACAAAGAAAATCTCTTTAAGGTTTTGTAAAAACAACAAATATGCATGTAGAAATAGTCCTACTGTAAATCAAAGTGCATACAGTGCTTATATGTATAAATCATTCGAGTCGATGTTTCGCCTCGATTGCGGCCCGTTATCGAAAGACAATCAATATAGCTTAGCAATTCGATTATTGATTTCGTAATTAAAACGCATTGGTGGGTGTGACTTGCGTGCAATTGAAAATATACTTATTTGATTTAATATTGTTTTTTCTGTATTGTCACAGTACTACAATATTATTTCCTAGATATTGTAATACTGTGGTATTGTTCTGTATGTATTAGTCAATTTGGACTTTTGCGAAAATGTATGTATGTTTATACATTTGACTTCGACGTTTATAATAATAAAAGGAAGGTCTATTTTTTTTTAATATAAAATACTAAAAAATATATCTTACTTGAAAGAAGCATCATGTGAATATTAATATGTATAAAGTTTGCAAAGAAAATAAACGGAACAAATAATTGAAAAATAGTAAGATATAAGAGTCTAGGCTCTACCTTATCAAAAACTAAAAGGTACCTTCTTCATTTTATATAAGTACATACATACATTTATACCTGCATCATGCATGACGCATGCATGTAACTCCCCGTCCGATTAGGGCCCTTCTGGCCTCCTCCACTCAAGCGACAGCTCAAGCCGAGGTTCGTGGTCCCCGTCAAGGGGGGACGCCCTTGTGCATGTCGCTACCAGGGTGAACCTTCAGTTCACCCCCGCGTCCGCGTTAAAATGTAGAAGCCCTTCTGGCTAACATTGAGAGACACCACACAAAAAAAAAAAAAAAAAAGCATGTAACTTATATTTTAACGTTATTTATATTTTATTTCTAATAAATTAATAACCTACATAAAAGAACAGTTACATAAATTATAAATAAAAATAAGAACATAATTTAAATCTTCAATATATTGCCTTCAATATACAAAATGCTTATTTAAAGACCACGTAAATTCTTCAGGATCAGGATTGAATAGCGGGAACGCGAAATACAATCAAGTGCATTAAAAAGGATTATTTTGCAACCATAATTTTACGCAACGTCGACGGCGATTTACACAATTGTATCATAAAAATATGTTTCTATACACATCCAGTCAGTTCTCATGAATAGCGGTAATTAAGGGTCTGGGCAACACAATGACAGAGATCATAATGTAATTATTCACTGCCGGATTGCTTTATAACATCGCACGCTAAATTTCAACATTTTTTGCTGTAGCTAAAAAACTTGGTGCTTAATCATATCTTCCTTAATCGATTTTCGAAAATACCCTTTTGGCTCTTATTTTCACCTCTTGACTGGCAAATCTCTTGGTCGAGATTACTAGTGTCTGTAATTTTTAACCCTAATCCTGATGCGTTTTTAATACACGGTGTTCGAATCACAATCGGTTTTAAAACGTTACGGTTTAAAGATAATAACATTGCGCAAATTATTATTGGATGCAAAGAAGAATATTTCAAGGACCAAAAAGCAGCAAATTCAGTGTTTCTCAGCGCGCAAATTGAATTAGCATCTATTTTACATAAACTGCAAGCCACCGACGTAGAGCCACAGGTACAGCATTGGAGCGCGACGCACGAGTTATGGCCCACACCACCATCAATTAAATTTAAGAATTCGATTCGCGAATGAGTCGGCAGCTTCGTAATTGGTCAGGCCATCCCGATGATTACTTTATTGGTCTCCAGATACATCTGCACGATATCTAATATTATTTTCACGTAACATCTTTTATTTTTAAATTTTGTCTTGAAGTAATCTGCGGTGTCTGAAATAAGAATTATTGTCATCGGGCTGGATCTTGAGACGTGGGCGTTTCGTCCTTAGGGTGACCGACGAATTTAAATAACTTGTTTCGGCTACCACTTTTGACATAGCCCTTATTTTGGAAACATTTGTCCGTTTCTTTCTATCTCAAATGATATGTCTGTCTATCTCGTTCTGTCTGTTCCAGATAATTTTTGTTAGAAGCTGGCAAAGCGGTGTCGTCGCGATAAAAAATTAAGGCAATGCAAGCTCAGGTAGCGTGTTTTTTGCCGAGTTTCTTTCGCTCGTTTAATTTGTGTTTACGTTGTTTTGTTCGTGACCTGGCACGGGCCGGACAGACGTATGCAAAGCAGGTACTGCAAGATTCAATGTGCACGGACGAGATAAATCTTTATTGCTTTTTGTTAGCTATCAAATAACTTAATTCTGCACTGGAAATGACCCGTGTTGTAAGAGCGCAGCTAAATTGACTGTGATGACCTGATATGTATGCTTGCTATGAAAAGTTGTTTTCATGTTTTGAATACATAAAACAGTTGTTTTGTTTTATTATTTTCTCTACCTTCAAATGCATCTTTATCATCCATAGTAGCGTTATACTATTATGATTTTTATGAGAAATAATTGCATATTGTACAGCGGCACAGAATATTTATTATTTATACTTAAGGTGATGAATTAATTTTTCTAACATTTACGGTCCTTTTTAAACCTTCGTAATTTTTATATTATTAAAGTTGTCGTGATGAAAATTCTTGACAAGAAAGTTCAATAGTAACACAATACGTCTACCGTTTTAGAAACATGATTCCATGATATTTTCTCGATAGAAAAAAAATACAAAGTTGTCATTGTTATTTTTTTTTAATCTCTGGCATCTTCAAAATAACAAACGTAAAGTTACGACTTTTTGGATATTAACTATAAAATATACAACCTATACGTCTACCGATTTAGAATTTTGAAATATGCGATGGTTTTGAAATAAACAAGAAATACTTGAAATTAGCGCGCGACCAGACAATATAGCGCGAGCCGCCCTGTACCTTCCTACCCCGATCGCTCCACGAGTCATTCCCGCTACGGCCGTCACACGGGGAACTTGTGTCGCTCGCGCCATCGTAACAAAGGGTGACAACACGATAAGACAAAATGAGACAAATGGGGACAATAAAGAAAATAAGAAGAAGAAACATAAAGGTTGGAGGAAAAAGAATGCTTACAATTGGAACAAATTAATTAAGTAAGTTGGTTTTATTTTAAATTGGATGATAATTGTATTATAGATGATGTTTGATATGTACCCCTGTTTTAAGTACATAACGAATGTGTAAGATTTTTTCATTTATAGCATAGATAATCTTTTCAGAAATCCGGAATCCAGAAGGAAAATAAACCCACTGATTGTTCACAATGTGAACCCACTCCTTCGTAAGTACCTTTATTCAGTCAAAAATGTATGTTATCAACGCTCTACTTTTTTTTATCGCATGATTCCATTTTTAGCAAAAAGCAACAAAGTGCAAAGAAATAAAAAATCATGGTGAACTTAGTGGAAGTATGGTGGATGTAATATGGAACAGGAGCTCATTGGAGTAGTATTATATTTAAAAAAAATACGAAAAAATTTCAAGAATTACATTTCTTAGTAGGTGGTAGATAAGTATGTTGTATAAAGAATTTGATGTTGATATTTATTTCATTTATACTTACCTACTACACCTGTGCGGGAAATTGCTTAGTACTAAAACAGGTTTATATTCATATTTACATAGTAATGTGAGTTTTCATTTCGAAAAATTTTGTGTAAGTATATTAAATTGAGTTCCTGGGTGATCTGGAAACACAATTGGGCCCGGAAGATGGCGCTGCAGTCACTCCTCCTGATTAGGAGGAGTAATATTCATCCAAATCGGTTCATGTGATTACATGAACCGATTTGGATGAATATTTGTGTGCACATTTCATTGTTGTGGGATGATTCGTTGATTCGTTTTCACATTAGCTAATATTATGTATTTTTGTTGTAAACTTAATTTAATGTTTATAATACATTATTATTGGTATAAATAAGCCAGTGTTCGTCTCACATTGCTGTGCCTACCCTACCAGGGCCTAACTTTGTTCTGGCTTTTTTATTTTGATTATTTGTAATGAATAATTACAATTATAATAGAGTGCAAAAAATAAATACATGCGTCAATATATTTTGTGTTTTTTTTAAAACAATTTTTTTATTTAAAAAAATATCATTCCGACCGCACCTATTATAACCTGTATTATTTTGTAATAAAGTAAACATTACGAAATAATAATAATTATTAATAATGTCTAAGAAGTTGTTAAAAGGAAGATTATTTGTTTATAAGCAAGAAAATAAAACCAATAAATCAACAATTAAATAAATGTATAACAATATTATAACTGTATGACGACTCCATACATGTTTGTCCCGAGTCGGCCAGCGGCAGCGCGGCGAGTTTGCAAGAATGACTTCGCGCACACCCGCGTTCGCGATAGCGAGCTATTAGACTCCGCCCGCCAAGCAGTGGATTTTTTTTTGTGTATCGTCTTAATAGTAGCTAACGCTACAGCGGTTTGCTGTTCAAAAACAAATACATTTATAAAATAAGTGGTAGGTTAGAGGTAATTTCTATCTAAATGTTGAATATATCTCTGCCTACCATACCTACTTCTACCATATAGGAATACATTTTGTAAACAATCGAACCCAGATAGCTATTTTAAAACCCACCCATGGAATATAACAGCCAGTTTACAGATGAATTTTACGATTCGATTACAATAAAATTATAGTACACGCGTACGTGAGCATTCCGTGCTTCATATTATAAAGTCGCATAGTGAACTAAGCGTTGCGGCTTCGATCGTAAAGCAAACAGATTACATCTCAGTATATGAGACGTGCGGGGTATGCATGAATAAGATGCAACCATAGACAACCTACACCAAAGACAAGCTATAAATTCTGACTTCAAAAAGTGCGATGGTTCTATATTATTCAGGCGGTAACTGATCGGTATAGCCTTTGTACGCTCTAGTGAATTGTGGCGCGCTCTTTTTGTTGAATGTACTTTTTTTGTACATTTTTTATTGGATGTATGTTGCATTTTGTATTTTATTTAAAAAATTACCACCATAATATCGGAACATAAGACTGGTGTGTTAGGTACGATGAACGATGTTAACAGATGCGTAGTTAAATAAAATATGTTGATAAAAAAAAACTGTCTACACCATTTCTCCTATCAAACAGTTTGTGGATAGAAATTAATGAACTAGTTTTATAAGAGCATAAATTGTCTCTAGCTAGATCTTCGGTGTCGTAAATGTAAAGAGGATCACGTCGCATGCGCCTGCGCACCTACATCCAGATAAGCCTAGCGATGGGACTGGATTATTGCTCCACAATTAAATGTGGATGTCGGAACGCTTTTACATACACACTGCTATAATTGTAAATTAGAATAGTGCAGTTCATTACTGCGCTCTATTTGATAAAGCTGTTATAGTTCTGTGCTATATTATAAAGCTATTGTTGTGTTGATTCATGCATTTGTGTATCTCAAACAGGTGCTTTGATAAAGCTTCCATATAGAGAAGTATGCGTTCAAGTTTAAATCTGTTTATTTTTATGAATAGTTCAATCTTATTTCTGAATCACGTGATGAAGAATAATATTAGTTGAAAACAAAGAGTGGGTAGATAAATAATGGGTCGAAATCATTCCGTTCCCCGAACCACCCGTTTCTAATAAACGGTATAACTTTAGCAAGATTATACACACTATCTTAAAAAACGGGACTTTGAAATACGATCGACTTGTACAATAAAGTCATAAAATATAATTCGACGATACAGCACGTATCGCACTCGGTGTAATTTTGTCGGATACAAGAGCTTATGCCCAGTTACGAAAATCTTGTAGCTATTATCTGAGAGCTGGGTAAATGCTTTCTCGTGGGAAGCATAACATTCCTTCCGAACATGTATGTGTTGTAAAAACTGCTCGTTGTAATTGTATTGTTGATAGGATATGGGTAGTGGTGTTCAACTCGACAGCAAAAGGGCCTTAAAACAGATGTTAGGGTAAAGAAACTTAGCCCATGTGAAATTTTAAACGATTTATTTGTTATTTGGTTTCAAAGTGATTTTATAATATCCGATTTTAAAACGAGGATCAAGAATTACTTCAGCCTTTTAGGTACTTCAATGATGAACGTCAACACGTTCATAACTTTTACTATAATCAAAAGACTGTAGGTACCTTAAACCTACGGAATTTTACAAGCAAAACGCAGTAGAGTCTTGTCAGATTTAATATGTCATTATGAAGTTATTTTTACTGCCCATATGATCAGAAAAAGCTTTCTTAACAACAATAATTTACAAAGGTTCCAACGTACTAATTATACTCATTAAAGTTTGCGTTCTTTGTAAACGGCACAAATATTCGTTTCACGTTAAGCTCGTAATTATAAGTAATTACTCTTATTATAAAATATGACTTCTAAACTTGTCTTTTTTTTCAGGTAATCTTTTGTAAATACATATATTTATAACTTATTATGGCGACTATAAGAAACAATTTTAAGAGTATTACTTAACCGTAATTCAGCAAGCAATAGATTTTCAGACCAAGTCATTATTTATTCTTGGTTTTGTTTAAGAAAAGCTATTTCTGAAAGCTTAACAAGACTTTCAGAAATAACAGCTTCGGATAAATCATAATTTTGTACAAACGAATTGGATGTTTCCTTATATTATTATCTATGTAAACTTAATTACACCACTCTAAGAAGCACATATTACTAATTACCGCGTTCCGGTTTTGAAATCTTATGATTCCCTTCCCTCCGGACCGTTGAGCAGTGTAGACGTGTTTTGTGCTAAATCCGCATATTAAATTTGATTGCAAAAATTAATTATTTCAAATTAAATATTTTTAAAATACTAGGATAACATAAATCACCAGAATACCTACACGTGAGTGAATAATTGATTTTATAAACACAGACTCACGAAATACAAAAATAAGACATCTTTATCCACACGCAATTAGTGCGAAAGAAACATCATCAGAGGTCAACTTATACTGGACGGAAAGCAACTTTGTATGAATTAGTCGATCGCGACAAATTTAACTTGATCTCCATCGCTTTTGCTTACTTGCACTGTACAATCTCCCAGTGGTCGCTGCTTGCGCTTGCCTAGTAACATTACCTCGTACTTTTACTACAAAATATGCCCCTCAAGCGCACACCCCCCTCCACCCCCGCTGCGGCTGTTCATTCCGATGTTGTTGATCAAGCTACTAGCGTACTAACTGTTCCGATTATGCAACAAACGTTACACCATTGCTCCTCCGAGCCTAGTTTAACTAAAAAAACTAATGTCACCTTCCGTAAAAGGAAGCATACTGAATGTGATGAAGATAAGCTAGAAAGTTTTATGCTCGAAATAAAGCAAATGTTTATGCATTTTAAAGAAGAGCAAAATAAAAGCTTCGAAAAATTGTGCGAAACGGTTGAGAATATGCGGTCATCGTTTGAGTTTTTAGCAGAAAAATGTGATTCCTTGTCAACTAGAGTAAATAAATTGGAATTGGCGCGGGGTGAAGATGCCAAATACATCAAAACCTTGGAAGAGAAGCTAGAAATTTCCGAGCGCGCATCTAGGTCAACGTGCCTTGAAATAAGAAATATTCCTAACAGTTCTACAGAATCAAAAAATTATCTTTTAGATACATTTTTAAAAACAACAAATGTATTAAAAATTGATGTGCAGCCTCATGAAGTTAAGGATATTTATAGAATTAAATCTAAGGACCCTAACTCTAGAACAATTATTGTAGACCTAACAAGCTAAAGGAAAAAATTATTAACTTGTACCGAAATTTTAATAAAGGACCTTCTAAACTCACTACCGAACACCTGCATCTTAAGGGCCCAACAAAAAATATTTTCATCTCGGAAAATTTAACTGCAAAAATGAAAAGATTGTTTTTCTTATCACGTGATCTTGCAAACACTCATAATTTTAAGTTCTGTTGGGTGTCACACGGAAAGATCTTTCTTCGTAAAAAGGAAAATGGCCCTCTAATTAGAATACATACGGAATTGGATATTGCAAAAGTGAAACAAGACAAATGACTATTGGCAGATGTGTCCGCAGTGTTAGCTGTTAAGAATTTATGCAGAATAATATTGTATTACTTTAGTTATTTTGAAATTTTTTCTGTATATGATATTGTAATTTACG
This sequence comes from Colias behrii, assembly GCA_029959065.1. Lineage (NCBI taxonomy): Eukaryota > Metazoa > Arthropoda > Insecta > Lepidoptera > Pieridae > Colias > Colias behrii. The sequence continues at coordinate 8,326,232 of JARWMC010000013.1, forward strand.
TGACATCTTTTTCCTACCACTTACATGACATACACACTCCACACATACGCCAATACACACACATTAAATATTTTTCATTCATTATGAATTCAAAATTTATTTTCAGTTTCAATACCCGTGTTATTTACTGTCAAAAACATGACTGATTTTAACTCTATTAATGACGACATCGAAAACATTTCTGTGTCTGAATCCCACTTTTGTCAACCTGAGGACAGCATTTCTTACGTAAAAAATATTGCTACAGACTTTAAAATCTTACATGTCAATATACGAAGCATAAACTGCAATTTTACCCTTCTTCAAACTCTCTTGCATAGACTTGGATATCAGCTGGATATCCTCGTTCTGTCAGAGTGCTGGTTAAGTAAAGCTCCATTTATTCCACATCTTCCAGGTTACGATTTCCACCAATCTAACTTTGCTAACCAAAACGAGGGGGTGGTCACTTATGTTCGAGTTGGACTAAAATGCAAAGTTACATTACCTATGCTCAATGATGCAAACTGTGTTATTCTTGAATTTCCTGATTCTCTGGCTGTAGTCGCGTTATATCGATCGCCATCTTTCAAGAACCTTGAACCGTTCCTTTCTAGCTTAGAAAGCGTACTTCTTTCTATTAAACTAAACAAGAGTGTTGTGGTTATAGGAGATCTCAATATCAATATAATCTCAAACAACACAAATTCCTCAACCGATGACTATCTTAATTTGTTAGCATCACATGCATTGCTTCCTGCTCATCTTTTTCCAACACGTGAAGGAAATTGTCTTGATCATGTGATGCTTCGCACACTTTTCAAAGCCACTACGTTGGTTCTCGATACGATGTTTACTGACCATACCCCCGTCCTATGTTTTATTCATACAAAAATTGCACAACCGAATGAAAATGCTATTATAAATTTTCGTATTGACATTGCCTCAGTTGTTAATGCCCTTGAAAATACCGATTTTTCCTCTGTTCTAGTTTCCTCAGATCCAGAAGAGTCTGCATCCCAGTTAGTTAACATCCTATCCTCCACAATAAGCTCTCATAGACGTAATGTGCATGTCCCCTCTAGAAAACGTATAATAAAGCCTTGGATTACACCTGGTCTTCTGAAATGTATTCGCCACAGAGATAAACTGTACCGTAAACATAAGAAAAACCCAGAAGATAATCAGAACAAATTAATTTTTCAACGTTACCGAACCTTCTGTAATAAGCTCTTAAAGAGAATTAAACGGGAATACGAACATACCAAATTTCAGAGGATCAGGAATAATCCCAGGGCCGCGTGGAATGTTATCAAGGAGCTGTCAGGAATTAAAAGAAAGGAGTCTAATGCAAGTAATTTACTGAATCGGTTCACCTGTAAAAAGTTATCTGTCAATGCAGTCAATAATTATTTTGCTAATGTGGGTAAAGATATGGCTTATAAAATTATTCATAGTACTCGAGATGCTTCCTCAAATTATTGTAATACCCCTGAGGCTTTTCCACAAAACTCTTCTCAATCTTCTATAAATTCGATGGTACTACTGAGTATCGACAATGATGAAATCAATAGAATTATTTGCAATCTTAAAGACAAATGTGCTGTTGGCTGGGATGGGATACCCACGTCTGTCCTTAAATCGGCGAGGCATATACTCGTTCCTATTCTCTGTTACGTTTTTAACCTTTCCATCTCAAAAGGCATTTTTCCTACCGTATTTAAGAGAGCTGTTGTCCACCCGATCTTCAAGAGTGGAGATAGAGATGGTGTCTCTAATTACCGCCCAATATCTGTGCTTTCAGCTATTTCTAAAATCTTCGAAAAAGTGTTAAATAATAGGCTCCTTACTTTTCTTAACACCAATAATATACTATCAAAAAATCAATTCGGTTTTAGACGTGGCCTATCCACGGAAGATGCTCTGTTGTCTTTGACCAATAGCATAATAAATAATTTTGAAGAACAAACGAAATCTGTTACTCTTTTTTTAGACCTCTCAAAAGCATTCGACACTGTCTCTATCTCTATTCTTCTATCTAAACTGGAACGCTGTGGTATTCGAGGCTCTGTTCTGGATATTTTTGGTAGTTATCTTTCTGAACGTACGCAGTGTGTAGTTATTGATGATATTGTTAGTGAGCTTGAACCAGTTACTTTTGGCGTACCACAGGGCAGCGTCTTAGGACCTACCCTGTTTCTAATTTACATAAATGATCTGTGTAATTTGTCTCTTAACAACTGTAAAATAATTTCTTATGCCGATGATACTGCTTTGATTATCCATGCCCGAACTTGGGAGGAGGTTCGTAATGTTGCTGAAAATGCCCTAAAGATTGTTCAAGACTGGCTTCGACAAAACCTTCTCACGCTTAATATTGTTAAAAGTAAATACATAACTTTTGCCCCCAAACTTTCTTCTTTGCCTCCATCAAGTTTCAACATATCCGCCCACGATTGTCTCAAGAGCGACCCTAGTGATCAATGCAATTGTATTAGTCTTGAAAGAGCCACTTGCTTGAGATATCTGGGCGTCACAATTGATCAAACGTTCTCGTGGAAGCAGCAGATCGATACTGTATGCTCTAAAATCAGAAAATTAACATATGTGTTTAAACGCCTCAGAGGAGTCCTTGATATCTGTTACTTAAAAACTGTTTACTATGCATTGATTCAGTCTGTTACATCTTACTGTATAACATCCTGGGGAGGCTGTGTCAAATCTTTGATGATAAGACTGAAACGAGCCCAACGGGCTGTCCTCAAAGCTCTCGTTAACAAACCTCTCCGCTATCCGACCAGTGAATTATATGCTCTTTGCCAAGTTCCCACCGTAAGACAATTGTTTATTCTCAAAGTTGTCTTGAGGAAGCACTCAGACACTGTGTATGACTCAGACTTTATAAATTCTAGGCGCAGAAACGACAGGGTCTGTGTTATTAAATATCGCAGAACAGCAGTAGCTAGTCGCCACTATCTTTTCATAAGTTCGTTAATCTACAATAAAATTAATCAGGTCCTCAATATTTACCCACTCTGTCATTATAAGCTAAAAACCATACTCCTTAATTGGCTTCTATCCCTCTCGTATGATGAAACTGAACTAATTATTAAAACCACCATCTAAACTTCTACATTTCTCACTCAACCTCACTAACTCACATAATCTCACTCTCGCATACTCACACACATAATATTCTCACACTCTCTCACAAACACATACCTGCACATTTTTGTCTTTTTAAAATTTGTATAAATCGTTTTACTTACTTTTATCATTACTTTGTGTTTCTGTTTTGGAGATATGAATGTTAAAATTTTGGTTAGTGGAACTACCAATGTATGGAGGCGGGCGTTGGCACCTGTGCCGCAGCTTATTTAAGCTTTTATGGGTGCCATCGTGCATAAAGTTTTTGTAATGTGTTGTTGTGTTCCAAATAAACAATTTTGATTTGATTTGATTTTGATTTGATACCCTCGACCATATTGAGTGTTAAATCTGATTCTATTCATAATTCATATCTGATAAAATGTGAAATTGTTTTATTTTGGGTCCAGACTCTAACCAGATACCTACTTATGAAAAAAAATTACCAGCCATATTTTCTTGATTCTACGAACCTAGGTAACAAAGGTACAACGCAATTCTGTAATATTTCCATAAATACCGGCAAATCCCTATTTAGTAAGTGACTATAAGTTCAAGTTCATTCTCCATTCCATAAGTGAAGAAAGGCGAGCCAAAATCACGGTTAATTGTTCTCAAAGATTGCTTCTTAGCGAGGCGATGGATAAAGGTTATTAGAGTACTATAAATCACGACGAGGTAAGGCGCGGCGCGGTTTCAGCTAGGGCTATCAGCTTTGCACCTAGTTCTATTTTACCTTTTGTACTATTGTATGAATGATGTTTTGTTGTTTGATACCGCATGAAAATACGCAACAAGATTTAAAAACAAGTTTATTAAAGCTGATGTAATCTACATCACATTTATTTTTGAAACTTCTTAATCTTTCTTCAGATAAGCAGGAGCCGAGGCACCCACCTTTTTTATCGCTATAGAAAAATCACGCCATATATTTTTTTTACGACTCATAATTCCTTCCGCCGCATGCATATCACGCGCACGTACATAAGATGTGGCTGGCAGCCCTAGCGTGGGCGCGCACGAGTGGAGCGAGAGGCTGCAGGGGGGCGGGGGCAGGTCAGCCGGGCCGTGAGAACGCGCGCGCGCCGACGGTTCCCAGGCACGCGCCGCCCGCGCCCAGCGCGCGTATACTCCACGAATAATTCGCCTTTTGAATATTTATATTCTGTGGATGCCAATAACTCAGCATCGGTTGATGTTTCCAACGGTACGCCCTGACGTTTTCGTCTTATTTACATAACTGTTGCATACGCTGGAAACAAAAAACATCTCATTGTATCATGATTTGGTTTTCCATCTATATCAAGGGACATTTGAGACGTTGAAGCTGTAGAGTTGTAGATAGAGCTACAGATACTAATCAGCCTTAATTAATTTGTAAGTGATTGTAATTTGAATTGAAAGAGCGATGAAATATCTGGATCTTAGCTGAAAATAACAGGCATACAAAAATGAAGTAAGTACCTACTGAGTTTGACGTCGATTGACTGCCTGACATTACGTGATTCATGCGATTGAATATGTATATAGTAAGCTTTCACAAAAGAATATGAAAAATGTTTTTTGAATGTAACATGTTTAATGAATAATGTAAATTCTTCTATACTTCCCTACGTTTTTATTTAAAGCTGAAGAGTTTATCGTTATGAACATGCTAATCTCAAGAACTATAACAGACGAATCTCAAAAATTATTTCACAGTTGGATATATGTACACACTGCGATGGAACACCTAACTTCGTCGAACCTAAATAGATGAATACATACAAGTGTTTACGCCATTCTCCTTCACTTACACGTATTTCTAAACATGTTTCACTCACTAATAGAGTTGATTCTACATATTCTTGATCAGTGATCGCAAAATAATTACTTGGCACTTACTTAAAAGATTATGAATAATATAAATAAATTTAGCCTATTTATCTTTTTTCAGGAAATAAATTCAGTATTGATTATCCATACTATAATATTATAAATGCGAAAGTAACTCTGTCTGTCTGTCTGTTACTCAATCACGCCTTAACTACTGAACCAATTTGCATGAAATTTAGTATAGAGATATTTTGATACCCGAGAAAGGACATAGGATAGGTTTTATCCCGGAAATCCTACGGGAACGGGTTTTTCTTTGAAAACGCGGGCGAAGCCGCGGGCGGAATGCTAGTTGTTTTATAAAGCCGTAATATGCTGTTACTGATGAAGTTTCATTTGATAATTGTCCGTACCTCCAAAAGGAAACTATAGTCACGCGGTCGATCATCAGCTACTGTTATAATATAAACATGCTTTGAAATCCACTCTATATCTACTGTGACCAACGCAGGTAGTCTCAGATATTTTACGGATCAGACTTCGTGTCAGTGGCCGCAGAAGCTCTAAAAAATATACGACTGAATTATAAACAAATTAGTTGAATCTATTATCGTTTCACATAAAATAAAAATAACCTTTTAACACAACACTATATGGCTAAATACATATACGTTAAAAAGTTCTGTGTCTATAGGCACAGATTAGAAAATAGGTAGGCTTTTGGTAGGCTTATATAAATGAGTTTTAGAAGTAAATTCATACGGCTTTGTTCGTTAGACGTGATGAATAATTTACTAAAATTAATAGTATTATACATGCTCCACAAATTACAAAACCGAAGACGTCGGTTATAATTTATGCAGTCGTGTTGCTCACGAGATGATTCGTGACGATCTCCCAGCGTGAACATCACTGAACATTACGGATTGCATGCGGGCCTTAGTAATGTGACGTATGGATAATTAAATTAAACCTTTTTTTATATATTCCATATATCAATCAGGCGGATCACGTGAATCAAACGCCCCAATTTTCCCATAAGGAAAGCCTAAAAGAAAGAAAGTTTTCACACATTATGAATACGTGCCATATCTCTCATGATCTTGTTAAATTAAATTGTAAAAAAGTCTATAAAATTATCATCCTTATTATAATGTACGATAGTTTAATTATAAAAAATATGTAGGAAACTGGATACAGGTAGTTGTTGCTGGTATTTTCTTATAGTGCCTACATATATGCAGAAAATATCCGTGGAATTGACCCAATCTGTAAAATACATATTACATACCTATATAATAATTGCACTGTTTATCTAGAGATTCCATCGAGATCGGAAATATTTTGAGAAGGTTTAAATAAGAGTCTCGTTAAAATAAGTGACTGCGCATTTTAAGTCTACAGTAAATCAGTTCTTTCTCTCGTTCTTTCTGAAATTAGTTTGGTCTTACTTCTTTTTATTTATTTTAATATCGCACAAAGATAAAAATAACTAAATACTTTCATGCTGTGTTAACAACATTCTATTATGTACTATTTTGATATTAGCAGATTATTAAGCTTTCAGTTAGAATGAAAGCTCTGACATATAGATAAAAGCTTCGACAGGGAAACCATCTACCTACTGCCACAAAATGTTTGGTACGAAAATAGCATATATCCGCATAAAACAAATAAAGTTAATTAATTAGTATAGCAGAACATCATCCATTGCCTGATCTAAATAAATGAATTTTACGGAATTTAACACTAGCGGTACCTACCTTAGTAGCTACAATTATTTCTGCCACAAACCTCTTGAACCACTCGCAAAAGAACTTTTCCGCTATAAAATCATAAACGTGTATTATATAGCAATATAATAAAAGACAGGAAGATAAAGGTTGCGGAATTAATTTAGTTTAGCGGTCGGTGAACAGGGTCGGAGTGGCGTAACCGATGGCTCCGACAGTCGCATCCCGAGTTTGGTCACGGTTCTGATTTGGACTTGCCTTTCCTCCACTCATCTCGCCGACAAAGGACCGCCAGTTTTTGCATTTTCTTGAAGGCTAAGCTGCTTGAAGGAAGCTCATGTTTTTCCAGACATGGTAGCTATGTAGGTGGTAACTGTTAGTGTTTACAATGACTATGTACCACGTATAGGTATACGCGGTACGTAAATACTATATATAGACACAGATAGTACATCGATTAGAGGATTTACATAATAATTAAGTAAAACCTCTAATCGATGTACTTCGCAAAATTGAAGCGGTTCGAATTGGGGAGTGCCTGGCGATCTGCACTACAGGCTACGGCCTATCGCAGACACCTGCAGTCCTCTTGGTTTATGTTTACTTGTACTTTTGTTAATGTAGTTATAAGTTTGTTGAGGAAAATAAATGATTTATTTATTATTTATAGAGTTCAGAGTATATACTATATACAGTGAGTATATGTTTCTTATATATATATTTGCACATTTAAATCGAGGAATCAAAAATAAGACGGTGGCGTTCAAAAATAAAACAAACATGCTGGTAAGTACCTTAAAAAAGCTTTCGACGGCTTAATTACATGTTTATTTTTTTCTTTTAATCACGATATTATTATTTATCTTTTAGCGGATTGTTATTTTTTTATTCTAATTGAAATATGTAGTTTTGTATTTAACATATTTATATGACCTATTTATTTCATCGGAATTGGTCTAGACCTGTGGTCTAGACCTATATTATACTAAATCATTATAGTTACCTATTCATTAATTTAGCCTTAAAAATATCTGTGTCTCCGTCATACTATGATCTGTGGTCAATGTTTTTTTTTTTCACGATGGGTTAATCAAATGTCAAATCAATTTAAAACATGATAAGCCTACAATTTTCTTAACTGATTAACCAATTACCAAACGGTATTTGTGAAAGTTTACCTAACGATATATTATGTAGATACAAAAAATAAATAGAGCTATATCAATAGACAATCCAGCTTCTTACTGTAGCTAATAAGCCTTGAGCAATAATTATTATGATTATTGTCGGTACAATCATTATTTTATTATTAAACTGTGCAATTTAATGTAACCTGTAATTGCACGCTCGGGATTGAACAATGAATATGTTTTCGTTAAGCCTTAAGGCGGATGACGATGATAAAAAGAATAATTCGTTTCATGGACCTGTTATTCTATAATTCGAGTATGCCTCGGGCATATAATAACTGTAATAAACAATGTATCGGTACCCATAAGTCACAAAGTACGCTTATAAGCCGTGCACTGAGACCCATTATGAAAATACTCGGGTAAGGGCATCGGACGATTTCTGTAATATCACAACAGTATTGTGTTTAATCTGGTCATAAATAAACGCAAAAATAAGTATAAATAAGCTATGTTACCACAAATAACATCGTAGGTTTCTTCTCAGTGACTTCTTTATGCAATAACGAAATTGCCTATTATATATTTTATTTTAAAAGTAATGCGTTGTAAATTACTGATATAGTAGGTATGCCTTAATAATTTATGTCCGCATGCTTTTACAATTTCTTACCGAAATAATTTGGCCAAAATTTTGTACGCTGTTTTTATGCCGTAATCAAAGACTTTTATTATTACGTGGATTCTGAAAATGGAACAAAAATAATTTAATACATACCATTTTTTTTCACACCGAACCTAAAATTTTATAGTTGATTACGAATTAACCATAATTTGTATGATTGTTTTATCTTTAAGTGCCACTTAAAGCCCTCTTATTAACTGGTATATACCTATTTTAAACTCCAAAGTGTACCCTCATTGTGAAGCAAATATTCTTATGATGGTCAGCCGCCAGCCGAGCGTCACGTTTCATCGGGGCTCATTGCGAGAGAACTAGTCACGAACATATACTTCACTTAATTAGCGTAAATAAGACAGTTTCGCGAATGTAAAAACAAACGCATCCGTCGGGGTCGACGTTTCACCAAACCGGATTGAAGTGTCTTTGGCTCGCGTCTTATTCCACACTTTATGCCACATTTATTTTTTAATGAACGCTTATCGTGACTTTTATAATCCACTGGCCAGCTTAAGAGAAATTCGTGAATCATTCTGCCCAAAAAGGCTAATATTGACGGTGATATTTCTTTAAAATTTAATCTGCAAGAAGCTTAACTGCGAAGTTGGTGATTATTATCTTTACAATATGCTTCAACGCAATCAAGATATGACATGAAAGAACAGCTTTACCATACTGATACGAATGGCCAAATGAGAATATTATGATATTCATAAAATTATATAAAAATAGAATGCGGTTGTAAAGTAAGCAAGATGATGCTGTAACATTTTTGTATTGTAACTTTCTTAACCGTGTTTGTTTGTCGAGTCACCGCAGTCTGCGTCATATTATTAAAAGTAAATCTAAAGATAACTCGGTAAAATATTAAATAAATAATTTAATAATTTAAATAGATATACTTTGTGCTCCCAAATAAGAGCTTTCTGTCTATCTCTACAAATGAACAAAAAAGCACTCGAAAACGTTCCACACCTAATTCGCGGTAGGTGCAAATCGTAGAATCGATTAAATTCGGTTACCGTTAAAAACCATACTATATAATCTGTTCATTTTAGAAGGGTTGCTCAACTTAAAAAAAGTAAAACGCAAGTCATTGTAGCCTCACGTCGAAAAGTTCTATTGAACCGTGAACAAATTCACATGACAGCGCCGAGAGCGAGCAAATTATTTGAAAATAAAAATTGTTTATCTTCCTCTTATATCAATCGATGTAGGCAGGTAATCGTTTTGTGTTTGGTTATTCATTTGTTTATTTCGTAGATACATGATAAATGATATCTTTTAGATTTAGACGAGGTGCTGATTCTCATAATATAGAAATAAGTAATAACTTTCCTTAAATTTAACCTTTTACTAGATTAGCATAGATATAGTATGTACTCCTTTACTTATTTGACTTTAAAAATATATTTACTTAACAATAATTTCGCGCTATAAAGTGTAGCAGTTTAATAATTATAGATCAATGAAAAATTGACTTCAGTGTCTAAAGGTCCCATGTTCATTTAAAAAAAATATATCTTAGGAAATTGGGGCACCAGCAGTTGGTAAGTAGGTATACAGAAATAACAAATTGAAATCAGTTGAATTTCTCTAATACTTACCTACTTATTACAAACGCTTAATAACGCGCACCTAAAACTAATTATGCAAAGCCCAATATGGAAATTTAAATATCAAGAGTTAACTCATTAATAACATAGCATGTTGTGTGGCCGATCACTTGATGCAGCACGAAGTGTGAGTTTGTCGTTGAATATTCATATGTCTTAGTATATTAATTACTTTGCTCTACTGAAATCTTACTTCGGTATTCAGTACATATTGCATTTTCTTTAACATAACCTGATGTGTGGGATAGTGATTAGTGAAGTGTTAGTAGTTTGTAATTAGGTATTTGAGACTTTAGTTGCCTTCCTCAAAAACCTTTTTTATACCTAAGTATATCTATACATTATATAATAAATCTGTAGAAGGGTCAATTCTGTACATTGAAAATATTGAAAAAATAAATAGCAGGGGGTGATACTGGGTCGATACCAAACCCAAATATGTGATTAAAAAAATTTTTGTCTGTCTGTCTGTCTGTCTGTCTGTCTGTATGTGAAGACATCACGTGAAAACTAACGGTTCGATTTCGATGAAACTTGGTACAATTATACCTTATTATCCTGGGCATAAAATAGGATACTTTTTATCCCGGAAAAATACGTAGAAAAAAAAAATCTTTCTTTTTCTTAATTTTTCCGCGCGGACGGAGTCGCGGGCGGAAGCTAGTATTTTAATAAAAATACAGCTAACGACGCGAAATAAAACTAAGTTAGAATAAACTAGGATAGATTTATTAGGCAATTTATAGAATACAAATTTGCTTATAAATTGTCATATTATGCTTTTGGAAAATCCATTATTTTCAATTAAAAATTGATTCTTACAAGACTCTTGTTCAATAAATACAGTGCAGATAATTCGAAATCGAATCGTCCAGCCGTGTGATTAACGTTTTATATAAGTTAAACTTTTATGACTCAAAATAGATCGGTTTATAGCGGCCATTAAACGTCTCCGAGGGCAGTAAATACTAAACAATAGTTCACAAGTGTGCTCATTACTAGCCGCGTACTTCGTGTGGACTGGAGCGCACCTGCCGCGGGCACACGCCACGAAACCACGGTACACACTACTGTAATGTTTCAGCTTGGAACATTTATTTTGGTGATAAAAATATGGGTTTCAGTAAGTCGGTAGTATGGATGTTGTTATGGAGGTTAGGAGGAACCGTAGAGCAATTTAATTTTTCTGTATCAGACTTGAAATGAGGTAAATCTTTTAAGAATGATCTAGCCATTGCCTTTTGTGTTTTTATTATATTGTAAGAATATGTAGTAAGTATAGGATTTGAATATTTAAGACACGTTTTTTATAACTTATCATATTTTGTAAGGCTCTACCTATTATAAAATTCATAAACAAATATCTACGGATGGGTAGCTATATCTAAGAAAATATTAAAGAAAAACACACCGGTATCAATCTAAAAATATCAACAGTGCAATATGCAAGCAAAAACCATTTTATAAGCGCCAAGATTCCAATATACACCCAGCTTTATCTGTCCTCGCTACGCGCAAGCACAAGATAAGGCCAGACGTGTGCATTTTATTTATTTTAACATTTTTAAGGCGGCCACGTTCGCGTGGGCGTTTTCTTTTTTTATTGCAAACTCGGTAAGTCACGAAGCGGGCACCTTGAGGGCTAACCGCTAAATAGCACCTACGATATCCTACAATCTCGAAGTACATACTTTTTACTGCCCACTGAAATAGACCGTTGGCTTGTCTGTTTCGCGCTAATGGCAGTACCAGTCTTTCTTTTTCTGTTATTAGACACCGAGAGCCACTCTCCGGGTATCATAAACTTTGATAAGATTTAAAGGCGCTATTATTTGTAAAGGTACAATTTTATTAAAGTCAGAGTATAGGTGGGATTATCTGCTTTACGTGGAAATATAACTTCTATTATTAAAGTGTCAGTCTATGTAATTGGAATTTTTTTGAAGTAGGTAAATAACATAAATTATATCTAAGTATACAATTTCATACAGTACGGATGTAACTGCCACTCTATATAATTACATCATTTCCTAACTACTTCAGCGGTTAAAGTAAAATTCGTCACGTTTTCAACTCAGCAACACATACATTCAGGGCATATTTATCAAGATTTTATATAAATATTGGTCAATTTAAAATAAAGTGCTATACAGCTGTGAGTGCATGCAATTATTCCACTTGTCTGCAGCCGGGTCGTGACGAGAGCGTCCTCCACGCACAACCATTTAATCCGAAAATAAGGCAAAATGTTTATTCTTTCGTTTTCCCACTATATTACGATATGACATTTAAATCTACGGCCGTGACGTGTAGGTACTAAATGGAAAAATATTAAAAGCGGACTAGGACTCTACATCTACACAAATATTATAAAGAGGAAAACTTTGTTTGTTTGTTTGATTGTAATGAATAGGCTCATAAACTACTGGACCGATTTTAAAAATTCTTTCACCATTCGAAAGCTACATTATCCACGAGTAACATAGGCTAGGTTTTATCCCGGAAATCCCACGGGAACGGGAACTATGCGGGTTTATCTTAGAAAACGCGGGCGAAGCCGCAGGCGGAAAGCTAGTTATCTATAAATAGGTGTGTGAGGCTGCTAGAAGTTTTTTTGCTAGACATAACGTCATCTACAGTTTAATAATATTGCTGAATCATACGTGCTACGCCAAAAGCTTCGCTTATAGGTGATACATAATACCTAACTACGCTGATGATGAATATTAAAATATATTATGACGAGACAGAACAACTTCTTGAGATACTGGCTAAAGTGTAAACGTGACTCTTGCTTAAATACAATATAATATTTCAGACACACACACACACACACTTACACACACAAATATAAGTATATACATTCATACGATACAGTTTCATACGGCACACCCGCATTCTCACATCTTAAATTTATACATTTTTTTTTCTCTACTCTCTATTGTTTTTTAATTTATAATTAAATACTTGCTAAGAGGCTTTTTGTGAATTTATTTTAGAGGCAAGCTGTTTCTCCTAAACACAGGTTGCCCAGTAACCTAGCTAGGGAAACATTGGCTTGTATAAATTGTTTTGGTAGCCTTTTATTTATATAATTTTACATGACTGATACATGAATATTTGAAATGAAGGTACCTAAGTACTTTTGATTTCCAAATATAATACAATATAAGTATAATCCATATGAAAAACATTAGTAATAAAAAATAATTAATTAATTATCTACAGTTAGTAACTCTACATAATGAATAATTATTATTGAAAAATAACTACCTAACAACAAAGTAGTAAAGTATTTAGTTCATTTCATACTGCTTTAGTAAAATCGATTATTTACGGGCAAGCTATAAAATATTCGTGATAAGCACACAACGATTACCTATTTACAAGTCGGTAACTTACTTGTAAACACCAAAGTGTTATTTTTGTTCTTGTAAATTGATTGGTGTTTATTTAAAATCAGTAAAAAAATAAAATAATAATTTTGCTTTAACCTCTTCAATAGTAGATAGTACCTATCCAACGAAATCAAAAAATGTAGTTTTAGACTAGCTCTTAGTATAATTTGTAAGTTTTTATTTAAATGCGTTTTCCTGTAATATAACCATACTTATACACGCTTTTAAACGACTGTTAGAGTTTGACTTGAAATAAGAGTTAATGGACCGACGGATTTTTTACGATCAATCATGTTTCTCACAATAATAGGACTAAAAAATAAAATAAACGCTTAAACAAAAGTATCATTAACTCGACAAATGATTCCACCGTATAGCGAACATTCCAGAAGCCTCAACATAGTAGTGCTTCTAAAGTAGCCGAAAAACTAATTAAAATCGCATAGTTTGAGAGCCGGAGGACTGAAGGTTGTCTCGACGCTCGATAAAATTCCCGTCTGGAAATTTTATTTTAACTTGGCGCGCATTAACAACGTGGGTAATTAAGCATCGAAATGTCGCCAATCTACGGAGGCGTTGCACTAAGTAATGACCGGTACACAGACTATAAAGTGACGTCTTCGGACCACAATGCTCAAACTAAGCTTTATTATATTATCGTAGCATTATTATGGCTCATCTACCTTATTAATTTTTACCCTGAAAATGTTTGGTAGAATAAATTATGACATCAATTTGGTAAACATTTATTTTTATTAAATTGATGACAAATATGAAGCACTTGCTTTTCATAGAATTAAATGCGTTAAGCTCGTTTTAACTTTTAATTACCATAAGGTACGGTGTAATGATAAATAATTAATGATGAAAGTTAGAATTGCTTTTTAGATAATTTCAAGGTAAATTATGACGATCTAAGCCGTCGTAATTAAAAATACTCGCAAAATAATTAATGATTGTTATTAAAGATCTTTGGTCATTTTAATTAAGTATAATTTTCACTTCTATGTAAAAAAGTGCTAAAGACCGCTGTGATTGAACCATACTTAATTATTATTGTCCATTAGAATGTATTGCACGACAATAACTTGTCACTTATCGTAAACAAAAAGTGAATACGCTATTCAATTGGTCAATCAATCCAATTAATTTGAAGGGATAGCTACTCGATTCCCAAAGAACGCCGTAATTGGTACGATTAATGCTCACTCTCAATCGATTCTTTCTTTGTATCGACATCGGACATATTGAAGGCATGTTTGGAATGAATCGGACTTTAACTGCCCACGCACTTCTCGATAGAGATAAAATCGTTAACGAACCGACGAAATGGCTTGTAAAACTGCTGATCATACAATTACAATGAAATTATTCTCGAGCTTAATTGAGATTAAAATTAGACAAATAAACGTTGAAACTTTTACTGCCTACGTATCGATTTTCCTTTTAACGATTGGTAGGGCGGAACCCACTCTGCGTACTCCTACGTCGGGTAACTTCAATATTATTGTCACTACGTTAATTTTATAACATAATCTTGCCTTCAATAATAGAAGCTACGTTAAACAGACACAAAGATCTCAGCGCACGTGCGGACCTTAGTGGGTGGTTGATCGCTGAGTTTTTATCCCTTTGGCTTCCAAGTTGACACGTGATCCTCGAGCAAACAACCTTTGTGGCAGACCGTCGCATTCGGCAACCGCGACATTATCTTAGTTCCTATACAAACAACGAACGGGCCGGAACACGTACGACTTTGAGTTTTTTTAGAGCGCCAATGTTGCACGCTTATGTAGTTGTCGGTCTGTGAAATGCTTCTTCGTAGACCGACTACTTCAATTTTATTTGTTTGTAAACGAAAGATTTTGATGAAGTTCTTAAAAGTTGTGTTTATGTTAGGGACATTAGGGAACTTCTACCTATAAAGATATGGTATGCATAAGTAAAGTGAAAGATATGGCAATTGCCATGCAATATGTTATTATAATACCTTTATTTATTAAGTAATTTAAATTCAAATTATTTGAAAAAACTTCACATTTTCTACAATAGCTATAATTTATCAACCTCCGCATATAATCATCAAAAGACTTAAATATTATGAAGGACGCTGTGAAATGAAGTTAAAATAATTACAATAAACGCCTAAATGGTGTAAAAGTACAAAATATAAATGACCATACCATTAAGATCAGAAAGATGAGAAAAAGGGCACGAGTAGATTAAATGAAAAAGTGGAATCATCACAGACAATAAGTATAGAGTCGGGTTGTTAGGACATCCTCCCATTCTCATTACGTCGTGTCACGCGTCATAACGCTGATTAATTGGCCCCCATCACACCGATGCGAACAAATGAGAAAAAAGACATCGAGCAACCAACGACCTTCCAATAACGAGCCGTCACTCACACCGGCAGGAGCGCCGAACGGTTTGACAACCTCAATTTATATGCAACTCGATGCCAACCTTCTCAGTTTGAATGATAGGTAATAAAGTCATACCTTAAAATGCTTACCATTGAAAATGCTTTTAAACATTGTTCTTGGGTTTTATTTTTGGCTTCCAAACTTGCGCTCAATTAGCGTTAAAATGAACGTTTATTAGAGTAAATTACAAGTTTCCGGAAATTATAACGTTGGCGGACTTCAGCCCACTTGGGTGGTACGACAGATGCGGCTAAAATTCGCGAATATATCACATTCAGATTATCTTCGATCGTTAGAGGGCGATACTGTATACATTACACGAGATTCAATACCTCATGAATTTTAATGTACGGCAATTTAACCTTAATTAAATGTATGTTTGCGAATTTTTATTAAAATTAATAGAATGCACTTATACTTACATTTATACCTTGATTGTTATTACATTAAGAGAAAATTTACGTAGGTACTGAATATCTATATGTAAGTAAGTACCTACTTATCAATTATTACAAAATTGGTGGATAAACTAATAAAAAAAATATAAGGGCAAGGGTGAACCGTGAAAGAAATGCTGAGAGAGTTGACTGCAAGTTTATTTATACATTCTGTGTTGATTAAGCGGGTTTTACATTTAATAATAGAAGCACAATTAAAAGACTGATGGCTTATTTATCGAAAATTGAAGGTTACGTTTAATAAATAGCCCCCGCTACCAGGGTGGTATCGTTGCATGAAAATAATTATGCGACGCGGACAGTGATTGTGGTAAATTGCTGCCGCCATGCAATAACTTCCAATAGCCCGCTATTAGTGTCGAAACAGTGCAAACAAACGGATATAATCAAACGTCGATTGACGAATTAGCCGACCACCATCGATGTTCGAACCGTAACCCTTCCGCAGGCAGATACTAAATAATTAATGTTTCCCAAGTAGTTATTAGCGATTATAACTCTTGTGAATTCTCTTTTCGCGATTTGAAATGAAAAAAATAAAAACGATTGGATAATAACGTTCACGTAGATTTTAAAATAAGCTTTTGGTATTCATAACATTGTAGATAATAGACAGAATATGAAAAATTGAAAACATAAGCATGCTTCCTATTAATAAGGGCTTCACGTTTCCAATAATAATAATTAACGTTATCGAACTATGTAAAACGGTTTAATGTACAAAGTAAACAATGTGTTCAAAAGGGTTCTAGAAATTAGAATATAAATCGGCACATTTATACGACACCCACATTTAATTTGCAGTTTTCGTGGAATACGTATATCAGATAGTTATTTTTAAAAAGGGATCGTAACTCACGATGTAAAGCTATTTCGTGACCCATACATTGTGCATGAGCGCACTCAATTCATGTAGGCTTTGAATTGAACACGCAGTTCTGATATCGGAAGATAATCATCTAAATGGGTTTGCGCTGTTAGTACCTCTTCGTTACTTTATGATCACTTAAACAAAAAAGTTGCACTCTTATATCGAAGCCTGCGGTAAAATTAAAAGAAAGTTTATCATTAGCGTATTTTATAGAGTTCAGTATTCAAGAGATATATATACTTATGTCGTAACTCGTACTTTTTGAGTTTCACTGTTTCAATAACTAATAAGGTACGTATATAGAATATAAATACATGTATGTATATGTAAAATGTTCAATCAAATTTAAATTAAAGAGTAGATAATTAAATTCTTATTACCTACTAGAAATACAATTATGTGAAAACTACAATCTTTATTTACGAATTTTTTAATAGATTTATCTTAGAATTTATCAATCATTTTACTTACACACAGTATGAATGTAGGTATGCTATGTAAACACGTATTTCGCCATTTTTTATTAAATATCCTGTTTAGTACTTAACGGAAGGACACTACACTTCAATAAGTGTTTGCGACCACTGCACTAGGAGATGTAGAAGATATTATAATATATTGTACATTTGAGACCTGGGTGGAGAGTGTTCTCAATCAGATTTTAATTCTTTTCGACTATAGACGCCGACGCCCGAGACTATATAGACATTTTAGATCTAGGAGGGATCTCTCAACTAGTTTTTGAAGTTCTATAAGACTTTGAAAATAAAAAGCAGGTAGTTTATTTTTCAAATATTTATTCCACATTATCGCTTACTGTCTTTTAGGTACTTCACATGAACTTAAATTATGCTTATCATAGTATCACTTTAACTTAAATATTTACAGTTTATTTCTCTGTTTATAATATAAACTACAAAGATAATTTTCTTTAATTACATCAAGTCATTCACTCAGTAACACTTAAATTAGTGATGAACGAAACTGGCTTATTTACATTTACTATGATTATAAATGAATACAGCATTTAACACTAATATCAAATAAATATAATGTACTTATTATATTGCATACAATTACTGTCCATAAAGGTAACTTATAAGGAAGACAGAGACTGTATATTGGTAACAAACTGAACAATGAAAGTAAGTTATTTGTAGCATATTTATCCACGATTTCTTAACTATTTTGCTATGTAATAAACTTTTAATTGAATATGCGAAGCACTATATAATTATAGCTTTATAACTATGCTCATTAAAATAGATTACTCAATAACTATCGTAAGATGCAGACAATCTATCTTACATATTAACGAATGGAAGACTATACGACTTTGCTGTATTCATAAGGCACGCAGAATTCTTTAATTATATTTTGAAAACTAAATAATTTTATATAATTTATACAAAATAACACTGCACTGTGCAGTAATTTTGTTGATTAAATTTTTAATCAAAGAACGCGTGCTATAATATCTTCATCTATATGGCACTTAGTGCTTTATTAACATAAAATATATTTCTTTTAATATATTGGACATATCGTCCCTCTATATGAAATACTGCCTCAGATGTCATTCACGAAAATTTACAATCACTTAACTTATTCTTAAGGAAGACCTAATACTAAACTAAATGGCAAAACATACATAAACACAAAACTAGGTATAGAATTTTCATAACCTATTCAATCAATCACAAACATATTCTATTGTACTGACCACAATTCACAAAACGATGTATGATATATTAGGAACTTCAATGTACTATCACTCAAACCAAATATAAATCTACATTAAACTATTTATCACAGTTTTCAGGCAAAGGAATGGAAGGCAGGTGCGTCACCAGGGTCGCCATGGTTTTTCTTCTGGTGGTCTCCGAGTTACTAGGGCAAGGGGGGAAGGTTCGTCGGTCGGCGGTGGGGGGGAGTCCCACCCGGAGCTCGCGGGAGAGAAGCAACGGGGTTCAGATGACGCCGACGATGTAGCATCCCGGGGAGAAAGTGGCACAAGGGTGGGAACTGGTCCCAACGTACTGGCGCTCATACCAGCTGGTAGAACTAAAGCAATATCCCCATTCGATAAACGAGTTGGTACTAAGCGAACTCCAGACCCGGATCCAGCTGGAACAATAAAAAGCTAATATTATGATTGTGTCATTAAAATTGTCCATCGTGTGGTAATGTGATGCATATATGTATACTAATCATAATAATTATAAGAATGCGTAGGTAGATACTTGAAATAACTGTGTTATCAAGCGCGGATCCAGGGGGGGGGTCACGGGGTCATGACCCCCCCCTGGGCTAGGTCCACGAACTAAGTGGACCACTAATTTAATATTAACTTTTTTAAATTAACAAATTAATACTGTTCAATATGATGTTTTTATTGAATTTTGAGACATAAAAGTAATATAGAACAATGAAATCGATTACAAACGGTAACGGAATAGAATATAACAAAAATTATAGAAAATGTTTATGAGGGTCGACCTGTGGTCGTAATTTAAGGACAAATAACTTTATCTGTGCTTGTAAGTGCTTAAGTCGTTGCTTTTAACCAAATTTCAAGACTGTGTTCACGGGAAGTACCTTGTAGGTTTTGATTGAATTCGGCTCTAATTGCTTTTTCTTCAGATTGCGTTGACATAGAATTTGAATTAAATAACAGATTTAAGTTATTATAGACCTGAGTTCTGATGTGAATATCAATTAAATACATGTATACGTTCATGAGTAAAGGGATTGTAAGTTTAAAATTATTTAAATAACATATTTTTATTTAATTTAATTAAATAATTAGGGTTTTCGCAGTTATTACGACATCTGTGCTATAACACGATACTTTTTACTCAATTTCAAGACTGCGTTTACGGGACAGGGTGCTCCCTGCAGGTATTGATTCCCTTGCTAATGTCGAAATCCTACGGTCTACGGTCCCTTGATGCTGTGAAAAATTCAAACGTTTTAGCCAGCGCAATCAAAAGATGCAGCTGTAATTGCTGAAATTTTTCGACACTCCCTAAGAAATCAAAACCTACAGGGTAATTCCCGAGTACACAGAGTCATGAAATTTAGTACAATCAAACGTCTTATAACGCAGACTAGCTTACCGCCCGCGGCTTCGCCCACTTTCTCTAAAACCTTATCACTATCACTACATAGTATAAAACAAAGTCGCTTTCTCTGTCCCTATGTCTCTATGTCCCTATGTCCCTTTGTACGCTTAAATCTTTGAAACTACGCAACGGATTTTGATGCGGTTTTTTTTAATAGATAGAGTGATTCAAGAGGAAGGTTTATATGTATAATAACATCCATTAAATAGTAGAGAAGTACTGTTATTTTTGAGGTTTCTAATGTGATGTCGTAAAAATTACATTTTTTCCGCTTACATTGCAAACGCAGGCTGAAACGCAGGCCCTACGAGTTTTATCAAAATAATATACTAAGTATTATACACATTGAAAAGGTCTACAGAAAAGTCCGTGATGGTATATGTCTATTTCTTATGGATAACCCACAATAACTTTTTTTTGTCATTTACTTTTTACGACAAATAATAGCTAATTTTCGAAGCGATTTTAACCAATACAGCATTAATCCTTAACCAATTAAATACCTTGAATACATTGTTCATTTAATAAAGATCTATATAGCCCTTTACACCGTATGATTTAAGTGAATATTTTCGAAGATATTACAGAATTAAAAATTGCGGGACGTAGCGTTTGCGGCGGCGGTACCGGCCGGCCGCCCGGCTATATATTTTACTAGCAATGCCCTGCGGTTTCACCCGCATAGATAGCGATATCGTGACAGTGAAAAGTCTACTATAGGTTGGACTATAGGTTTAATTTTTAATCACATGAAAATCACCTTCACCCCGTCCGCGTCCCGCACTACGCCTGCTCATTGTATTAAACAGTATACCTACTATTTTCTGTAGATTGACACTTTTAAAAATTCGTTATATATCTTTTGAATGGAATATCCAATTTTTTAAATTTAAAAAGTATTTTGCTGGTATTGAAACAGTCTATAATAAAACATCATTTAATGATTACTGACGGCACTTCTATTTACTTTGAAAACGTAAAAAAGTTGTTGTAGTAACATAACTACTGAAGATGGACATATGGTATCGCGGACTTTCTTGTAGATATTGATCCATTCTATAATACCGTAGAACATTTTTTTGTTCTATCTTCAATAGATTCCGCAGCGCACGCGATGACAGCATTTTTATTAAGGAATTTTTTACACCTTGGGTTACATTATTGCATTTTTGGTAAGGATCTCTATTTTTTGAAAATGCAATATAGCCTATGTTGCTCAGTGAAGATGCAGCTTTCTAATGGTGAAAGAATTTTTGAAATCGGTCCAGTAGTTTATGCGTGAAAACCATACATACATACATACTTACATAATTACAAACTTTACCTCTTTATAATATTAGTATAGATACCCGTGCGAAGCCGGAGCGGGCCGCTATGTTTTTATATATGTACAACGTTCACAGTTTTTCTGTAGTGTATTTAGTATCAGCATTGCACTGTGGCATTGCACCCGTGCGAAGCCGGGGCGGGTCGCTAGTAAATAATATACTATTCCTCTTGAATCACTCTATTTATAAAAAAAACTGCATCGAAATTCGTTGCGTAGTTTTAAAGATTTAATCATACATAGGGACATAGGCACAGAGACAACGACTTTGTTTACTAATTGCGAAAAGCATGAATTTTTCCTTAGATTATACCTAATATAAAAAAAATATTAAAAAAATTTTTTAACTTACAACCCTGTTACTCATGAACGCTGACATGTATTAACTTGATATTCATACCAAAAACTCAAGTCTATAATACCTTAACGCTATAATAAAATCAAACTTCTATGTCAACGAATCAGAAGATACAGCCGTAAATGCCGAAAAATTTCGCAAATTTCGACATTCGCAAGGGAATCAAAACTCAAAACCTACAGGGTACTTTCCGTAAACTCAGAATCTTGAAATTCGGTACAAAGCAACATCTTATAGTACAGATACAGGAATAATTGCAAAAAATATATATTTTTCAAGTTTGTTTGCCTATCAAGACCCTTTTTCTCAGGAACGCGTGGAGGTATTGATACCTCCAGATCTGAAATTCATACCGAATACTCAAATCTACGGTTCCTTATAGCTGTGAAAAAATTAAACTTATAAGCCAACGCAATCAAAAGATACAGCCGTTTATGCCGTAAATTATCGCAAATTTCGACATTATCGCAAGGGTATCAAAATCTATAGGTATTTTACTACTTCCTGTGAACACAGAATTCTGAAATTTGGTTAAAAGCAATGTCAGCACAGATGGAGGAAAAATTGCTAAAACATACATACATTTCATGCTTATCAACATTCGCAAGTGTTGCCAGGAATCAAAACCTACAGGGTACTTCCCGTGGACACAGAATCTTGATATTTAATTTTTATTTAATAAAAACTTACGTCTTATAGCACAGATAAAGGAAAAATTGCAAAAAGCATAAATTTAATATTAAAACATATAAAAATGTTTGTACGGAACTCTTGGTTCGCCAATCCGACTCGCACTTGACCAATTTTTTTTAAATCTACGTATCAATTAAATTACCAAAAATATAGCTTTTGAAAATTGACCACGTCTATGTGACCCCCCCCCGGCACTAAAGCTGGATCCGCCCTTGTGTGTTATACAAACATTTACATGTTTAATACATACTTTAGAAAACACTATGAAAATATTGCAATGTTTTTCTAATTGTGTAGGTTTTAATCCTTCAGAAATCTTTATCGTTTTATAATACACACTATTTGTTATTTGTTCGAAAATCTAATTTAAATTACCTGAGATAAAGATTGCCGAATGTTGAGGAGGAGTGACAACGTCCTCCGCATCGGACGGCGGTGTCGGTGCACCGGCTGGTCTACTCCCAGGAGTGCTCACACATCCTTCTAAGTGTCGCACTAAGCGCCTCTTCAAACCAGCTTCCAGCCCCGGGAATTTTGCGACTTCTGACAAACAGTGCCTGTAGCCCGCTCTAAATCTATCAGGCGAGCCCGCCCCCTCAGAACGCAAGCCCTCTAAATGCTTCACCGTCATTTCTAGAATGTCGGCCTTTTCAAGCTTCGAATGCCTCGCCGGCTGCAACAAGAATTAGTAAATTGTAAGTACGCTACAATAATTTTAAATTGCATAAGCCATTAAGAGTAATATGTCTAAAGCAAAGAGCTCTTTATGAGACAAGATGAAATGCTTACGTCTTTTTTCATTGCGTCGAGGATCAACGCCTTGAGCTCGTTCAGACAATTATTGATGCGAGCTCGACGCCTCTTTTCCATTATCGGCTTGTTGCTCTGGAACAAAAGATAAAAGACGTTAGTTTATAAGGTTCAGTGCAGCAATTGTGCATGTAATAAATTATTTGTGATATTGAAAGCAAGTCATTCAATTTGCATTTGATTCAGAATCATCTAGTCACGTCGTGATTTAGAAACAATCTATTTATCTTGGAAGCAATATTAATATATATGTAATATGATTGTGGGAATGTTTCATGAACATTAATGAAAATCTATCATATCTCTCATCTTCGTAAAGTATTGCATCAAGTGCAAGAAGACAAATAACTCTTATCACAAATCCAACCTTAATAAACCGTAATATAAATAGACAACCCTAAAAGACATTAAAATGGATATCTATGGCGCGTGCGGCGTGCAAGGTGAAGGCCGCGATTAGCACTGGACGTGACGCCGGGTCACGCGAGACACGTGACTTATCCGTATCGAAGGACCATGCTTCAGTGACCAGCCAATAAACACAAATAGAGAAAGTGTTTTATTGGCCTCTAGTTTCCGTTTGTTAAGCATGACGATTTCAATAACTAAATAATTATATTTCTCCTTTTTTTCACTATAAACAACAAGCTGAATTCATTCGATGTGAGCTGTTCTCGGATTTTGCTTCCATTTTATTAGCAATTTAATAAAGTCTTATTTAAGTAAATATCCCATTTAAGAAGATAATATCGTGTTTATTTCATGTAAGCTCAATGTCACCATTGATGCTGCGATCTGCATATACCTTGACAGAACAATGCAAATTTTGAATACAATAAACGTTTAAGTCAAAACATATTTAACAATATTCTTGGTAAATATTAATGATTAAATAGTACATTGCTCCGATTATTTAACGAGCATTTTCTGTCTATCTGCAGTTGTAACAAAAATTATTAAAAAGTTATTAATAATTGCTTACTACGACTAACAAAAATAGATAACCTTTGCTTGCTTGGCTTAAAAAGTAAATTGGTTAATTATAGAACGATATTTACTTTATTATTAAAACATTTTGAACTTCAGCTCTTGTTACGTAAGTCCTGTATATAATTACGATGTACAAGATAAATTTCTATCGCCCTTGCACACGCCTCGGGCGGCACGTGGCTGCAAGACGCGTGTCATCTTATATCTCACGGTATATAAATACATGCATCGGAGCTTGTTAGATAGATTGGCTATGGTCGTTTCATTTAATAAATATAAATTAAATTTTATTATAAATGCATATATTAATGTTCAAAAATAGAGACTAGTCGAAGAACTTTCTAACTCGACAGTTTCAATGTAATTAATAAACGTATAAAGTTTATGTCTTCATTGGATGAAATGACTGAAGACTTGGGTTGTGGTGGTTAATATGTAATTATAATAGGCTAATTAGTAATTACACAAGTTACACACAAGATTTTCGTTGGAGAATTCCATACTGATTAGAGTTCAAAGGGCTGTATGAAAGGAAATAAAGCCATTATATCTGTACTATTTTTAGTGTCAATCAATAGTGTTTAGCAGACTGTAGTTTACGTAACGATTTGGCGAGTCACCGACACGGAATTAGACGGCGCCGTGTCGCGCACGTGTGTGACGGAATATTATGTTTTAGGGTACCGTATTGTTTTATAAAAACAAAAAAAAAACAATAACACAGGTAGTATTCTATCTGTGTAATGCAAGAGAAGTTTAAATAAAGATTTTAGCGTTACCTTCAAGCTAGGTAGATGACAGAAGTGGTCTAATTTAGTCTTCTAATAGCTGTTTCTGAGACAATAGTTTATTAATTGTAGAAAGATCTTTTCGAAGAATCTATTACGTAAAATAAGTGTGAAGATTAATAAATTTACCTATAACTTAGGACTTAATCGATAGTTAAATAATTATATTGTATTGCACGCCTCATAAGCGAAGCGTTGAGGTGGGTACTACTGTCACATCGCGCAAAACATCTGATTTTTCAAACTTAAAATGTCTTTATGTATCATACATTGCACTTGTAAGATAATACATACACACACATATTAAGAAAAAACACTATTTTTAACGTTCATGATATTTTTGATGTCATTTTTGTTATTTAAACTAGTTAAAAAACAGTTTAAAAAAGTTCTGTCTTGGACGTCCGTACGTGTGTCTGTATGTGCGGATCCTTTTTCTTGTTAACACGATAGCGACCGAAATACTTTACTAATCGAGTCTTTTTTTTTCTCTTACGCTTGAGTATGCTCAGGAATAGAACCCTTTCATTTTTCAGGGTCTGATTCGATGTGGTTTAATTGTTATTAAATAAACAAAAATAATAATTAATAAATATTTATTAAAAAAAAATATGAGGCGTGCACTTTTGGATTTTCCAAATTATTTAATTATTGCACATACCATTCCGAAAGCAAAGCATGCATAAATGGATAAATATACTAAATTACCCCCAAGAGCTAATATATTTTATGCATCACATTAGAGTAAGAGGATTCAATAGGAATGTTCACGCAATTAATTGGATCTGAAAACTATTACAGGGGTCACTTTCAACTAGCTATTTTGCGAGCTGGCACTTACCCAGTTGTAAGGTATGCAGCATGCACTTTATACATCCGCTGTACCTATTTTATTTATCTACACCTATCTCTAGACACTTATTACTTATAGGTATTCTATAGATAAAATGTCCTTTATAACGTTAACGTTATCATAAACAATTTGTAAATAAACCGTAAAATAAAAAATCGTTACATTCTGTTGGTATACTTAGATGTTATATGCGTAAGGAATAGAAATAATGTACTTATAAGTTAATTGGTTGTGTACTTTGTTATGCAAGGCAAGGCACTATATAAAATAAAATATACCTAATAAAAAATCTTTTTTTTTACAATTTATCGGAAGTGGCGAATGAAATACATATAAACATTCCCTGACCTAGGTCACCTAGGCAAACGTAAAAACCTATTCCAAGAATCAAAATTGGTGGCTCAGTATTAGACAGTGTGCCAATTGCTATTGTAAATGAAATTAAAACTAATCTAGTTGACTTGTTTTTTTAATTGGTTCAAAAAAACGTAAACAGTTTCGTAAACTCGCGGTTAGTTATCAGTAAAACTCGAGAAAACGCTTATTTTTAAAATCACTATTATTATCAAATCTCGAACAATAATTATCTGCAAGTACCTACGTCACACCTATAAAATAAAAATAGTTTTTATATTTGCGTTATCGCTTGTCAGCGACCACCCAGGTTTAACGTGTATATTATTATCTGTGCCGGCGCTATTAGTCCATGGCTCGCTTTACCCACTGGGCATTTGGCACGCTTGTCGAATAGCGAAGCATGCAGCGGGGCGCGTGCCAATGCGTGGGCGCAGACGCTTCCGGCACGCTTGTGATCCGCACTAACGCGCGCTAATGGCTAGCATTCATATTTAATGTGATAGAATTAGAATATAAACAGGAATTGCATGTGATTCATATTATGAATGAACACTATTTCATAAAATTAAAAACAACATTGCCGGGACACGACTCGACTCCTATGGTTCCCATATGGAAATAACGCTGACTAAGTAAAAATAAATCATCCTTCAATTCACCTATGAACATAGACTTGTACATAGAACAAAACACATCAATACCGGTACGCATAGACACCCAAAAAGATCTTATACCTACTTCCATTTCATTATTATGCTAAACCATACATTGTACATGTACGCGCAATATTTCTGCAAACAAATCATTATTATCCAAAAAATAAAACGCACACGATATTTATAATATATCTAATTCATAAATATCTACAGCAGTACTAAAGCAAAGCGTGCTAATTGTGTGAATTAGCGTCGAGTGTAGTGGGCGGGCGGGAGGCTGTGTAGGCGCAAGTCGCACGCTGCGCTTATCTCCGACGATGTTTATCGCGTGATGCATCGCTCGCCTACCATACTTATTCAGGGGTGTATTTAATATTTATCAAAATTGTGTGTTAACTTTTTACAATTTTTTGTACATAGCGCTCAAACATTGAATACCTATCTCCAATAAGTCCGTTATTAATTAGAATGAATAGAAAGTTAACTGTTAATTTCATTGATTACATAATTACAAAATTAAAATTGAATAAATCCTTTGCAGTCTGTCTATGTTTTTAACATAATTATATATCAATAAATTGTATTATACATATACATATGTACTTATATGTATATATTTTTTTAGATTTTAATCTTTATTAAATTGAATACTTACGAAACTTAATTTTAATCTTGTTTAAATTGAAATACCATAATGGCATTTTTCAATAGTTAAGAAATAAAATGATATTGCGAGTATGCATGGCCTATGTACATATACATTTCTAATCTCTGTAATAAACATTATATAACGAACAGACTCTTAAAATGTGACAACCCTATCAAACGCTCCTGTATGTCCCACGATATCAAGCTATCCACTACCATTCTAATCGACCACACGTAATTCAATGTCCACAAGTCGGTACAGTGGGCGAGCATCACGTTCCCACGACAATTAGCCCCCGGGTGCCCACACGCCGCCCACGTTGTGACTCATGACCGTCTGGCGCTACAGGGCTGCCAGCGAAGTGAAATCATTCTATTGGCCCTACATTATGAAATTGGTGTCGACCAACGTCATTTTCATAACAAACTGCAATCTTTCCCTTTTTTAATGACTCCTTCATTAATAATGGGCTACAAGTGTAATTTGAGTTGTAATTGAATTGCAAAAATAAATTTTCACGGAATATCTAAATATCTTGGTTCTGGCAATTGAACAAATTGCATCTATTTCTTGCAACATGTAACCGGAATATACGAATTAATTAGAGGAATTAGCCGGTCGCTCCTCGTAATGAGGCTAACACTTATTTAGTTTGCAACGGATATAGCTCAATTAATTAGGCCCATACACACTTTTTTAATAATCATAAGAGTTGAGGATGACCGCAACTTCCTCTTGAAGTTTTGTAGAATAAAAATAAAATAGAAATTTAATCTTCTCGAAACTAAATTTGCTTTTTCTTTTTAGTACATATTTGTACAATCGAAATTATTAAAATAGGTGTGCTATGAGTTTATGACCATAACTATCAGTAGTTTTAGTTTACCATAAGTAGGTACTTATTAACATTGCAACACGCGCGTGGTTTGCAAGTCGATGCGAAGATGTAACGTCACGTTTCCTCGTGAGTTGGAAATGTTTCTTTGTGTAAAAAACACTAGACACGTTCCACGATTTTGTATTTAATCAGTAGCTCGTTTTGTGTTGGTATTGATAAAGAAACGCGCCTTGCTTTGATGTTTATGAATACACAGTTGTATTGTACTACATAATTACTCATTAGATGTTGCAAAATAATATGTAATTAATTAAATGACCTAACTTAGGAGAAAAAGAAAAATAATTGAATTGCACAACAGATACACAATAAATATCTACTTATTAAATTAAACTTTAAACTCAAATTATTATTATTATTTGTTAAATTAGACTTCTAGAAGCATGTATGAATTCGATTTGTCATAGACTTGTTTTACCATTAAATTTACCACAATACCTACTTTTTTTATTCCTGGGTACCGACCTACCTACACTTATTTCATATTTGTATAACAATCTAATTCGTTGAATAAAAATAATTATAGATGTAATAGGTATTTACTACTCTATATTTTAATAATAATGTTCGCTATAGCCTATAGCTAATGTAGCTTTTAAAATACACAATTCCTACGAATAATATCTTTATATTATTTTTTCTCAAATTGTGTTGTGAAATTGCGAGTCTCTGTATCTGCCAAATTGACATTGCAGCAGTGCCGGCGTTAGGATGGGGGCGAGAGGGGGCGATGGCCCAGGGCGACAAATTCTGGGGGGCGCAAACGTCTGAAGTTGGAGGCTCTTGCCTCTCCTGGTGCAAACCTTCAGAACAACTCATGTGGGCGCCACAATATTTTCGCCCGGGGTGTCAGTGGCCCTTACACCGCATTGCATTGCAGACACCACAGAACATTCTGTGGCAGACACCTACTTAGGTAGGTACCAAAAGTATTTAGGTACAAAACGATCACTATCACTGATTACTGTATTCAGTATTGTTGAATGACGACGGGTGGCGGATATAAACATAATAGCTTCATCTGAATGAGCTGACAGTCGTGCATATAATAACACTAATAAGCTGCACGGCATATAATAATCACCGCCGTTGACGCAAATGTCAATGAATATTCATTACTTGTCGGAAGGTTTCTCTATTGATAGATCTACTCATATGAAAGTACCTACATAATATACCTTCCTAATACACAAGCACAATGATGGTATAAACTATAAATCGTAAAAATCAGCCTACTATACCTACCTCACATCCTTAATAAAACTTTTAATTTATGAAACTAAAAAATTTAATAGTAAAAAATAAAAATACAGGTCAAGATGTAGTTTGATGTACTTACCTATAATTTTTTTTTCTTTATTTAAGGATCATAGTCCGAAGTAGGTATGTAGGAATTGTACATATTATGTAGGATTCTTAAGAAATAATGGTTTCAGTAATTTTTATATGAGATGATAATACTTCCTAGTTCCTTTACATTTCTTACATTTATTTGGTTTACCTAAACTTGGTTTACTACATAATAAATACTTAGCCATAAAATATAAATAATCTGTTATCTGGTACCATAGAGTTACATGATACCTCAATGTCTGGTACCTACTTAATAAGTTACGAAGGCTGTATCAATTAATAATATTATTTTTATACGTACAAAAAAGTTTTAAGTAAATTCTAGTTAATAAAAAAATATTAAAAAAAATTGCCAACTTACCCGCCGATTATCACCCGGCTTTTTCTGTTCAACTGTATTAGTACTGTTCATATTGCTAGCAGGGTTAGCCTGCGTACCAGCTACACCGGTCACCATATTGTTCTCAATCACTAATTATTTCACTCGACAGTTTCAGGATTAATCACAGCATTACGCACGAAACGAAGTTTACTGTAAACAGGCGTACGTCTGTCGCGTGCGAGAGTTGGCGCGCGACTGAATTGAAAAATGAAAATCGTGTGGCGGTCGACGCCCGACGGACGACGACGGCCGATGTTCCTCGTCAAGTCGGTAGATTGCTTGTGCCCTCGTGGCTGGGTGTTTCGTTGGGCCTCGCTTTGGGCACGCGACACCACGCAGCCTCTTCGCGTGGCTCGCGGGCGACCAACACGCTCCTTCAGGTGCTGCGGTTGCTACTAGTTGCGCTAACGTGGTTCACCGCTGAAAATGATACTCGTAGATAACAATATTTTTCATAGAATCAATCGCACACTTATCATTATTTACTTCTTTGTTTACGTGTTATTGATTTCCATTACATAACAGGAAATCAAATTCTTGACGTTTGTCTTTAAAAGCAATTTAGTTACATAAAATAATAATTTATAAACATCTGCTTAAAGTTAATGGAACCCTTCGTTCCTGAAGATTGCAGTGGGAAGGGGCGATAAACACGTGATAAACGCTCAGATTAAGAAGAGGATGATGTCGATGATGATAATTTTTGAAAATAAATTAATTAATTAAATCAGTTACCTTAGTTACCCTTACCTACCTACTCTTATTAAATTTCAAATACAACTAAATTACTGAATATCAATATTTTTTTTATATCTACAATCTACATATATATAGATTTCCAATAGTAGGTACCTACCATAGAAATCTAAAATATAACGACTAGACCATTGCTAAAGACTGTTAGGTACTTATTTAGATTTCTATGGTAGGTACCTACCTAAAGGCTAAAGTAAACTAAGGGCCAGTTTCACAGACCAATATATTCTTCTTCTATGATAGATAACACAGTGCTAACAATTAAAATTACAAATAGGTTATGCATACTAATTTATTTTGTTTTTAAACTTATGTAGGTAGTTACGATTTAGACTAACATTCATTGCTCGACATAATTTCATGCAGATAATGGCTAGACTCCAGATTCCTATACTCTAAGCCAAATTCAGATTATTTTACGTTCTTATAAGTCTATTTTGCATAAGCGAGGTACCTATGACTCCCTTGCTTTGTAGGAAATATTCCTCTAATCATTTCTAATGATACGTGCGAGCAGCATGCAAAATCAACTTTTATTTTTTTGTAGAACCTTCCTTGATATTTTTGCTTTTTTGATACTTATAAGTAGTTGTATATGTATAACGTTCATATAAAGATAGTAGATAGCTAATAGGTAGATTAAATTCAGAAAGTTCTAACCCGAAAACTCAGACCCATCACCCAGTAAAGTAAAGCCGACTACTCACGGTTGCACGACGGTTGGAGCAATTTCAGCTATTCTCTAAATTGGCCCTGCTTGCCTATACAAGTATACACATAACAAATTCCAATATTGCCCCCGCTGTAAGTAGGTGAGTAGCCGTTTATAGAAAATATCAAATTTATAATGTAATAATCGCTTGATCTGGTTTCGCCTGTGATAAAAAATAGTGTAGGTAACTTTAAATTAGTGAAAGAATTTTCAGGATCGGGTAGTATACAATTACCTACGATCGTATAGCCTACCTACATTAGGTACTGAAGAAGGTTCGGTTCTAGCTTTAATAAAAATCAAATCATCGATACAATAGCCATATTAGGAACAAAAAATATCAGCCTAGAGCGGCGGTAGCATTCAGTATTCACAATACATCTACTTAGCATATGCAAAGCTTAGACATGGCCCGCTTATTACCATCCGTTCGTTTGGTCCTTAACGTTCAACATCTTGAATATCAGTCGGCATGCCTACACCGCCATTCTTAGCTTGCTTTTCATACAAAATGAAAGCATGTTTGTATTTATAGAGCGAAATAATTATGGGCTTAACGAAGCTTGCATTTTTGCGAGATGTTTTACAGCGCGGTCATACCTGTGCATTGTAATAATGCAGTTTAACAAGTGTTAAAACTAATTTTCAAGCTTTTTACATGTACAGATATTCATTTTTAATGGTTTAATCGAATTGGTACTACTAGACCAATTCGACGAATACTCTAGAAAAAGTAAGAATGCACTGCAGTCTGATCATCATCATAGGTATACTGTCTGAAAATATGAAATGAATTCCCTTTCAGTTAAACACAAAGCCTGTAGGTTCAAAAAATCCATAATCATATTTATGTAATTATATCTCACTGTGTTTTTTTTACTTTATAATTTATTCTGTAAATAAGTATTTCCTCTGAACCGTAGGTAATAGAAAGGCAAAGTTGCTCCAATTAATAATTAATAAATTCCCAGAAAACACTGTGCCGTTAATTTTATCTAAAAATATGTATAACAGTTACAATTTAACGGTCCAGATATTTTTTTACCTTTGTAAATCAGCCGCCCACAGCTCCTATTCAAAAGGTATCCGATAAACAATGGAAGTGATCTATTTTTAAACATTTTATGGCCAAAACTGGAGCAAATATCTTTTATTGGTCTTCTTTTTAAAGTCTATGATGTTTTAGTGTCGTGACTGTTATTTTCTAAGTAAAGTTTTTTGCTTCAATTTTTTTGAGGGCCCCTATGAGTTTATCCGATACCGGTAGTCGGTGGGTACAGTTTTAACGATGGAGGCTGGAGCCAACCAAAAAATTAAGCACATAGTAAATCAGCTGATGTTTTATTCTGCACCGTTTCTTGAGATAAATGCATTTCCATTTTTACATCATTCATTCATTTCATTTTTATTCTCGTAGTAGAATTTTAAGAACAAACCTTCTCAATAAAGTTTCAAGCAGAAGCAAGCTATGCAGGTAGACACACCAGTAGGTCATGGGTGTAGTAATTAGGTACCTTGTAAAGTAAATAAATACGTAGGTATGTTAGTATTATGTTTTGTTTTGCTAGGCGTTCTCAAAGCTTTTTCTTCTCATTGTTCTTATCCGTGCGCTCTACAGACTACAGCCACAGTATTACAATATTATTTGGTAATACCGAGTAATACTGTGCTACAGCAGTGTAATCATGTAGGTACCTAATCGTACGGGAGTGAGGTTTAACAAGAATTTATTGAATTATTGAAAAAAACCACAGATCTCTCAGGTTCAAGAATGACTTGTCAGAGACTGTGTAGGAGATAATATACCATGGTTATACACACAGAACAGAAAAAACATTATACATAACAATTGTCATTTCACCACCTCTGTGGTGTGTTAATTGTTTCGACAATAATTCGTTACACAGCAAGACATCGCTTACATTTCTCCTTTCCAAACGAAAAGGCTAGCGGTAGCAATAAAAGTTGTGTCTTCCAACAAAAGGGTTTTAAAATTCTTCGAAACACCGCATCGGCCAGTAAATAATTGGTGACGAATAAATAAATAGCCAATGAGGCGAATGGTAATGCGAGAAGCGGTCCGAAACGAATTGTGAGTCGTGGAAATAATTGAACGCGGTGTCGGTACTCATTAGTAACTTAAACCACAATGACTACGACGTAAGAACCGATACAAAGCTTAGCAGAAGACAATAAATATTTTTAGGTACGCACGGGTGACAGGCCACATACGTTTACGTGGATAGCGATTCGAAAGATACATACATTATTTATAGACTAGTGGACGCATTAATTTCTTAGATTTAGGAGCGTGTTATCTGTTCTAATAAAAAAAGTAAATCACACCACCGGAATGTTCTGAAATATATGTTTTTGAAACTTCGTTATTTCATGCATATGTTTCAGTTAGATTGTAGAATTAATATTATTAAACCTTTGAAAAGCTTAAAGTCAAAGCAACAAACAAACAAACTTTTGATAGGCTACGATTATTTAAGTAGGTAACATTTGCTAGACAAAACAAGCATTAAATTTCCTAACCAAACTAAAACCGTTAATTTTTATGACGCAAACGTCCAAAACAATAGATGCAAAGGTTTGTAAGTTCATAACGGGCGTACATGAAAAAACATTGTTAAACATAGTCATAAATGTGCCGATCGTTAAGCTTTGTTGGTAGCCTTTGGCGGCTCGTAAAGTCTTCCGAGACCTTCGTTAATATTTGGTATTTAAATAAAGAGAAATTGACGGGTTGAAATCAGCAAAAGGGAATCAAGGACAATACCCGCCAAAATATTTAGCAAACACGCGTTGAGACGGCGAAATTACTTTGTTAACGGTTACTGCAAGGGTTCATTGCATTTCTTTTGTTAAACACTTTTTACACACAAACTTTACGACGTCAGAGAAAGGTTTGCGATTCTTAAACTATCTCTTTTAAAAGTCTCTTGTGTCCGTCAATTGACTATAAACGTTATGAGCAACAACGCCAAAATTTTAATGTGGCTGTAATTACCTATCCTCGTTTTTAACAAAAATTCTCTACTTTCTCCTTTTTTCACGAGAATAATTTAAAATAGAAGGTGCAATAATAGAAGAGAAACAAATGTATTAATACATTTGATCGTTATTTCTACAATAATTTCATAATTAATATAAATACATTTTAAAAACATAAGATATAATAAGTATAAATCTTCGGTGTAAGCAAGAAAATCCCTACCTTATTATTATAAAACAGAATTTAAAAAACGCGCAAGACTTCTACGAATTTCGGTTATTGGGGGTAATCGGCAATGTAATTGCCATTCTGCTACTACATTAATATTAAAAAAATCTCACCTTTAGAGCTGTTAATGTATTTTGACACCTTTAGCAATTTAAATATTGCAAATTATCGTAACATCGATGCACAGGAATGTCGCACCTGCACTCGTTAAATGACTATGAAATCACAAACTGCGTGATTATACAGCATCCAGGCTCGTAACGTGATAAATGTTACAACCGTACAAAATACTCGAGGCGAAAACAAACATTAGTTTTTTGCGGTAATCACCGTTGGCGTCCGGCGTCGCCGATAGTGTAAAGATTGCCACAGAATTCGTCTGAACCCCTATTTCACTGTCCTCCAACCTATAATTTTATCGGACCGAAGCGAGAAAATTCGAGCGCAAAAAACTAACGTATCATCTTGCGTATCATCATGCATGGACACATTTTCGTAACAAAATGCATGCGGCGGGAACAAATAAAAATCCGTGTAATTTTATCGAAATTTATTTTCGAATGCTCTACAAAAATACATTTACTTACATACGTAGACGTTGAATAAAATTTATATATAACATTATCGTTTTAGTTTATACAATTTGGTTTTTTAAAGTACATATCTACAAATTTGTTTCACTATGCATGACAAAACAAATTTATAATAAAGTAATAAACGTATACTATTTAGAGATTCTTTATTTATTTGGAAAACATTTATACTAACGTTTATCAAAGAACATACAAATTTCAAAGATATTGAAGTTTACCTTTTATAAAAGCTTAAATACTCTTTATAAAACTTTTTAGGTGTGTTACATAAAATAGACAATATGCTGATAATTTATTTTATTAATAACTGAATAGTAGATATTACTTATATGAGTAATTCAATAAATAAGAAACGGTAAATACCCGTACAGCTACAGACGTACAAAGACGTACGTATTTAGTAAAATTAATTTAATTGATTGGCTTTAAATTTGTATTTATTTCAGACAGTAGCTTCGTAGGTACTTTAAAACCTTTTCTGTACGGATACTTTCTCGTGCTGAAATCATGGAGTGCATCATATCTAAGGTCAACTTACATCATTTTGTAATGGATAGACACGCATTGCGCGGGCAAAACATTCGCGAACAAAATACAAATGTGCGAAATACAAAAAAATCTACACATGAGAAAAAAGCCATTACTTTGTCAATCTTAACAAAAGTAATTATAAAATTCGCCAATAAATTAAGTGTAATGTCGATTAAAAATGACAATAAATTCCCTAATTAATGTATTTGATTATTAACTCATCACAAACGAATACTGTGCTATCTTAACTATTTAAAAATAATTTACTGGAATGATTAAATAACAAATTAACTAACGGTCCTTTGTACCGCATTTATTCTAATAGTTTATGAAAAAAAGCGATATAATAAAAAAGGAAGCGACACAATGTTAGCCAAAGAATACAGAAAAGAAATAAAAACAAATAAATTCTCCACAACGGACAGAGTTGGTCCAACAAAAGATTGTCGAGGTTTGCCGCCATTACGGCGATTATGAATAAACATCTACAACGACAGCCGTTCATAGACCTTTAGGCCCTCTACATTATCGTGATTGCCTATACTCGACCCACGCTGCCCATTGTGAAGAGGGACCATACTATTTAACCATTCTGTTGTTAGAAAAAATATTCTAATTTAGTTTGATAAGTATTTTCGATATGTTAAGTAGTACGCTTATAATTTATTTATTTAACACTCATTGAAAACAAAGAAATACACATTGGTTGATTTTGCTACAATGTTTTGGTGAAAGAAGATTCGTGTTAATAAGATTAAAGATTAATGTCATGAAAATGCATTACAATCACAATTATTGATAACGCTTTTGGATTTTAAAATCCTTAGCAATAAGTTAAAACAGCCACTTAAATAAAATAAATATTTGTACCGGATAGTCTAAGGTGCAAATAAACGGAAGTAAACTATTGTCATATAAATTAAACTATTTAAATAAATGAAGCGAATAATTGAATATTTAATTAAAACAGACTAATATTGTATGGTTATACCATTCTCAATCGCAAATATTGCATGCCACATGCACGATACAAATTCATACGCCTTAAAAATTTGGCATTAATACTTTGAATTTAATTCCACAATATATTGTACCACACGTCACGTGTGGCACTCGGGGACTGCCGCGGTAATTCGGTAAAGCTATTGCATGCTATGCCTTCAAGCCACACCTCCGCGCCCGTCGGAGTGGGGAGCGTGAGGTTTTTCGTTACGGAATTTTAGGTCCCCGCGCTCAAGGCCCGCGATAGAAGCTATGCAATAGCTTAATATTATTTTTAAAACTTAGATTTTTTTACTAATTAATTCCCAATGTTGAATGTAATATCGTAATAGCCAAACGAATTTCAGTTACTCCATAATACATATATTGAATACATAATTTAAAATTGCCATTAACGACTTATTCTAGAAATAACTAGAAACAATAAAAATCTTAGGTATATGTTTTTCTAAGAATTACACCATTTCATATCCGCATTCGCTACACTTACATCACAGTCGTTTTATTAAAAACATTTTTACAATTTAAAAAGTTTTCCAAACATCCTTTTCACGCTGTTTTCACGTATGAATATCTGTTGAAAAAAATACTTCCAAAATCTTTGGCGTTATCTATGCCACTATTATTGTATTAAACCACCACGTTTTTGCGGTTTTTAAAATTAAGGGCCCGTTTCACATCTTGCTGATAAAGTCCCTGATAGCCTATAACAATTCATCACTTTATTTTCATACATTATTTTGTATACTCATACATTATTTGTCACGTTATCTAATAGATACTGCTAAACGGAACATATCCAGAAGTTGTGAAACTGGGAGTTAATAATTTTAATCAAAAGCATGCTCATATTATTTATATTTTTTTCTCATATTATTATTATTATGTATGTTTCCCATGCAATAGGATACTGCATTTGATTGTAGTAGAAATAAATTGCTACAATAATTCAAGCTGTTGTGTGAAATAAATAGATTTTATAAATTGTTAATAGGAACGTACGTGTGTATTGCGTATATAATATATTACTTATATACAATGCAAAATGTTACGTTAAAAAAATCCAAAACATAATGAATAATCGATTTTAAGTACTCCTCAAAGTTGTTACAGTTTATGAATATTTTTATTAACAGAATGAATTTGAATAAAATAAATGTTCCAAATACAATTTTAATACAAAATACACATTTTATAACTGTTATGTTGTTCTAAGTAATTTTAACAATAACCATTTTTAGCACCTTCACTATAAAAATATAACATGCCAAAAATACTTCGTATTCATCTCTCGCTATTTCTCGCTTCACGCATTGACTTTATTATAATAAAGAATCATATAATTTGTGTGAGAGATATAAGTCCATGGATTGTTTACCAACTACATAATACAAAATACATATTATATACGATTAAATAACACTGTTCATTATATAACTAACACCTGATTGGATAATATAATGTCATTTTTCATTTTACCGCTTCCTGATTGGTTATAATTCAAGAAGCTCACTTCTTTTATTTCACTATGATTACTATAATATTTATCTAAAAACGTGCCTGCACTGCAATCGTATACTTCGAAAACACGTTGTCAATGCCAGTTGTCGTACAATTAATGTTTTAAAGATTTTATAGATGATACATATTTCAGAGCTTATGAAAATAAAAATTGGGAAATTGAAGGGAAGACAATCCATTATAGGTAAAGTAAATTTGTATATTGAATGTACCTGCTGCAAGTAACATTCATAATATCACTAAACATGTCACACACAACATCTACATAAAATAGCAGACCAAAAAGTTACACACTGGCAAAAATTCCTCGCTCACTGGCATAAAAAAAAGTCAATATGACACTTAAAAAAAAAACCGAATTCGAAATTCGAATTTCGAAACGTCAAATGATCGTACAACATCTGGCAATGTGAGACGACTCAAACCGCTGTATCGTATTGTGCAGGCGCGCATATTGTCCCCTAAGACTCTGGGAACAATATACTCTCCACTGGAGCTGATGCTGTCATGTCGTCGCTGTCTGGCCGAGACCAGTCCTGGAATTAAATTATTGTTAAATATACGACTCATTTTGTGGGTTGTGTATTTTTATTTATTTTTTTATTTACCATTTATTGAACAGAAGAACAAAACATGAAAATATACAGTAAAGCATCACATAAATCAGTACGATTTGATCGTGATGCATATTCGAATTGATCAGACAATTTTTGTACACAAAAAAAAATATAAATTATAGGTATTGTTTACATGAGGGCTGACGTACTATCCTTAGTTTTTTGTTATTTTATCTTTTTTTTACATCTACTTACATACATGTATTGTTAAAAAAAAAACATACCGGCCGAATTGATGACCTCCTCCTTTTTTTTGAAGTCGGTTAAAAAAACAGCTCACAACGTGTTGTGGCAATTAAGAAAAGCCATGACACGATTTAAAAATTATTTGGTTAAAAAACGGTAGAGCCAGGGCGAGCAGTAGTATAATATATTTCCTACAAGCTTTCCACCTGCGGCTTCGCCCGTGCAGTCAAAGAAAAACCCGCATAGTTCCCGTTCCCGTGGGATTTCCGGGATAAAACCTATCCTATGTCCCGGGGTAAAAAGTAGCCTATGTCCTTTCTCGGGTATCAAAATATCTCTATACCAAATTTCATGCAAATTGGTTCAGTATTTAAGGCGTGATTGAGTAACATGACAGACAGACAGAGTTACTTTCGCATTTATAGTATTAGTATGGATACCTGTTCCTCTGTACTCGCGAAGAATAAATAAAACAGATTGGCACCGAGATCAATGGCCGCCGCTAAATAGAACACCTCGCGCCACTGGCCCAGGGTTTGCTGTTAAAAAAATATATTTTCAACTATTATGTTGTAACAAATATAGCAAATATGTATATTCATCTATGTATTATTTTATAATTAGACTTTTTGCCCACAAACAAAAGAGGGTAGAAGTAGATAATGGCAAGAATACATAATAAAGATAGTTAAACAAATACCTGATCGGAACTAATGATCTGTCCAATCACGTAGGGCGCCATGAAACCGCAAATGTTGCTTGCGGCGTTCGTGATCCCGTACATCGTGCCCGCGAACTGTGGTGACAGGTCGATGTGGTTCATTTGATTACCTGAATAATACATTTATTTATTATGATTGTATCTATTCACTTTATAACGCTAAAATTATATTATTATTATTGTATCAGTTATCTTTTCACTTTATAACACTAAAATGGTCAATATGCTACTGTTATAATATTATAGACGCGGAAGGTTGTAAGAATGTATGAATGTGAGTTTGCCTTTTTACTATTTCAAGCAATAACTACTGATCGGATTTTAGTGATACTTGGCAGTTATGTAGGTTAGAATAACACAAAAGCCATAAAAATACTTGCTTTACCCCGCGGGTGTAAACGCGCGGCAGTCTATTTTTTATTTACTTTACACATTTTCTGTTTGAAAAAAAAATGTTTTGATTATATTGATAAGTGGTAAGAAAATAATTTCTTACCATTATACTACTACTACTACTACTATATACATACATATTTCTCCGTATATGCATCAAAGTATATCACAACAAAATAAAATACTACAACGTACCAGCATATACAGCGCCTCCAAACGCTGACGTAATACTGAGCAATAACATCACAGCGATGCGGTCACAGCCCGCCCACGCGATGCCCAGCAAACCGAACGCTGGGATAAACGCCGCTGACAAATAAATATATCGATAAGTTAATGGTAATAACTAATAATCCTTTTTTTTTCGATCTATAAAATGTGCTAACTTCAGAAACTAGGTCTTGATTGAAAAATTATTTTTTTTTTTAGGTAGTCCATTTATTGAGGAATTTAATTTATATACAGTATACACACTATACTATATACGCCAATAGAAATGGAGTAGCAATGAAAAGTTACAAAAGGGGATAAATATTTGGGTGAAACCGCGGGGCACAGCTATACTCGTACCTATTGAAATAACATTTATGCGATTACTCTTACCTACTGTATTCCACAGTTTCATACTGTTCAGTCGAGATATCCACCCTTTGGCCAAGAGCCAATCAGCGAACACACTTATAATGATGCCTGCGATCCAAGCTGTCAGGTATGGCAGAGCGGATAATCTTGCATTCTGGGAACATTAATGCAATGACGTATCTACTATAAACAACTAGACTTACAAACGCACTCAAAAATTGTCTGAAACAAAACTCTGCCCACGCCTCTGTTAAGCAGAGTTTTCTAACGAGCGTTCACAATAGATTTTAAACATTACTACCACGAAATAAGATATTAATTTGAATAAATGTTGTCTCGATTTAAAAATCGGCCATCTGAAGGATACACCATTATTTTTTGTAATATGTATTAGCAAGATTATAATTGCATTTGAAACATTGAATGCAAAGAAAAATAAAACTAGTAAGAACGAAAGAGAGTTGCGGTCATCAAATTCTTATATTTTAAGGTAGAAATACATTAAAATAAAATTAAGACAATTATTTGAAGAATAAGAACATGAAAAAAATTACTTGAAAAATTATATTACAAAGTTTTTTCGCAGTAAACAAAAATTCTTCATAATAATGGAAAAATACTTCAATAAAATATGCATACTCACAGACACAATATCAAAGTGCAGTATATTGTTCATATACGTTGGTAATTCAGTTAGTTGAGTGTAGAACAGCCATGACTGGCCGCACTGCGCTATCAATATAGCCCATAGCGGTAAGCAGGTGAGGAATTTGCACCATGGTATTGACATTGATGGCTTGTCATCCTGTTCAATATCAAATACATTTTTATTATATAAGGGTTTTGAGGATGTGCGTACATAATTGTTATACTTTGGATTAATTCAAAAAAAACTACATGAAGTTTCCAATCAAATTATTTAGCTCACATTATAAGTAAAATAAATATTGTAAGAAATCATTGTGATCATTTAAACTATATGTGCACTTTGAAATAATTATTTCTTACAGAAAGATAAATTATACAAAAGCTTTATTGAAGATATAAGAATGTGCTTAAATCTGTATTTAAACAAGGTTTTAATTTTCTCATAAATAATTATAATTGAGTGGAATGCTTAATTATTATACTGACCAACTAAAATGCACAAATATTGAGAAATACATTGTTTCAAAATTAATAAATACAACATATTATGTTGAAACAACTGTGCTCTAGATAATTTGATTAATTATGCCAAAACACTGAGTGGTACATTGTGATTTCAT
This sequence comes from Colias behrii, assembly GCA_029959065.1. Lineage (NCBI taxonomy): Eukaryota > Metazoa > Arthropoda > Insecta > Lepidoptera > Pieridae > Colias > Colias behrii. The sequence continues at coordinate 8,368,840 of JARWMC010000013.1, forward strand.
TTATATCTGCTTGATGAATCATCATTTATCAATTACCTACATTTATAATTAATGTACAACTTAAATTTACTCGAGATTTTGATCTATTCTCAAAAGTCCAAAGTCCAAATTCTGAATGAAGCTTAGTAAATAAAAAAAGATTTAATAAAATTCCTTTGTAGTTCAAAAGTTGCAATTTGTTATAGTTATAACCTTGATGAGATTAACACATTACTTATTTTCCTGTATTAAGTTGCAGTCTCTATTTAGAAATAGGCTATTATCCGACATATGATAGAAGAAAATCAACAATCCCTACAAAAATGACAAAAACAACAATAAATAAATTACCTGCGGTCCAATTGTCTGTGTGATATATTCCACCTCCTTGGGACATATTCGCGGATGCTTTTGTGGCGTGTCGTATATCAAAAACATCCAAGCGATAAACCATAGCACACCAAGACCTCCAAATAAGTAAAAGCAAAGTGGCCAACCGCCGCCAAGTTCTAATGTGCATAGCCACCCTGATATTGGTAAGGATATTACTGTGCCAATGTTTGAACCTTGAACAAATAAAAAAGAATATAATAAGCATAATATATATTATTCTATAACATTACTGAATTTGCCATGTCCTGTTGTGACTGGATTATTTCATGTTTCTAAAGCCCGCTCTACAATCGCGCGCGAAAGAAACCGCGAACTAATGACTGTGGCGCAAACACAGAAAACAATAATTTTCATTGGTACGCGCCTTCCTTCGCGCGCGAGTGTAGAATGGGCTTAAATTTGATACTTTAAAACTAAATACATACATATATAAGTGTTATTTGGAAGAAAGGAGGCTAGAGAACGACATGAACTTCTTTTTACCGTGGTAAACATCTCATTCATATGGGTATTTCCTTTGACAATGCAGGCAAAGACACGGGCGGATTTTTTGTTTCATATAAAATTATTTTATGTGATTGGTTCAAACAATAGTGAGAATTGTGTCAAACATTTACATGAAATATTTATAAAAACTATGAATTAACTGATAATATTGCATGCAACTATTAACCTTGAAAACAACTGTCCCAGTATCATACTAAGTTAATGACTATGAGATAATGCTGTTGTACAATACTTTTCGCAATGTATGGATGGTAAACAATTATTAGATTTCTTTGGTTTAATCTTTCAAATGTTAAATTTTTGACAAAATATTCTGTGTTTTATCAATTTGTAAGTTATTTAATCTAAATTTATTCCCTACATTCAACCTTAATAAATTATTCAGATCTATTATTACACATAATTAATTATTATAATACTATTATGCTACTAAACTGTAGCAAAATGCAGCAAAAAATGGAACAATTTAAACAGACAGAGCCTTCCTAATATTAATCATAAAACAATAATTCACAGCACAAAAACTATAATCAAATCTTACCTGCATACACAATAGCAGCAAACTTAGATCTCTCCAATGGTGGAATCCACCTTGCAAGCATGGCCATCATGGCTGGATATGTCACTCCCTCACCAAGCCCTTCCAACACTCGCACAACTATGAAGAATTTGAAATCCACAAATGCTGCTATGGGGCTCAAAATTGTGAAGATAGCTGTCAATAATACTCCCACACCATATACTTGTTTCCCACCAAATATTTCAGCTATTCTTCCGCCTGGTATCTGTGTTTAAAAAAAGTGCATGTTATGTAGCTATTAGCTGTTCCAAAGGTGTGTATGTAGGTGTATGTAACTTGAGTGGTGACTTTTCATATAAATGAATAGTTCTGAAGACTAATGCATAGTATATTTTATAAACTATGATTGTTATGGATCATAGTTTAGTAAAGTAAAAATAAATAAAATAAAAATAAAAAATTTGACCTGTGTTAATACATATCCATAAAAGAATGATCCTAGGATTATGCTCTGTTGTTCTGCACTCCAATTAAAATCACCGGGTCTCTAAAATTCAAGAAAACTCTTGTAATATTGTTAAATTTAAAGAAGATTTTTTAACAAGGAAACATTTTATTACACGAACAAAGAAATTACACTCATATTGAAAATGTATACATACAGTAGGTACTGTGTTATTACTGGATGGTGATGCAGGACAAACATCCAAAGTTTCATTTGATGGTACTGGAGCTGTAGAATTTACCATGGCCACTATTGCAACAGAGAGATTTACTCTCATTGCATACACATTGGCAAAGCCAAGGAATCCCATTATTCCCAATACAGTACGACTTTTGATCCATCCTGTTGTTTCTTCAACTAAAACACAAAAATCTAATACATTTACTGAAAATAGCTTGAGCAATTACTTTGTTTCACAAATTCTGTTTTGTTATTGTAATGGTATTTGAATAGCAAAAACTTCAATTTTACATAAACAATGAATCGGGTGATTTACGTAGGCTATCGAACAATAAAAATCGCTGAAGCATTTCTTCCGTCATTAGTATTTACTATTTACACTGTATATTATTAGAATAACATATCCTACCTCTTTCTGTTTGAACCAGAGTTCTCCGACTACTCGTTACATCGTTTTCGATGTCCTCATTTATTATAGGACTTTCATCTATTGGTAATGACATGGTTTATTTAATTTTATACAACCATTCCTAATCAAACGCCGTTATTCGTAATTAGTTACATATAGTTGTTTATTATATAAAGCTTATTATAAATCTTATGACAATATTAATTAATAAAATACATGTAATCAGAACTTGAAATGACTCATATTTTCTAAAGAGGAATCAATGGTAAACAAAGGATTCAATTGCACATTGCACAAATCACAATCACAATTCTCATAACAGTAAAACTACAACTGTCACTTCGACATTTCGTGATTACTCATACTGTCACTGTCATTGTAAACAAAATTCGTTCCGTTTAACCAAACTGAAACATTGTATGCTCTGAGGTACGTCCCTTTTGAAGCTGACAATAATACGTCATTACTTATTTTTTCTGAACATGTTTGTCACTGAACTCCTCCGAAATGGCTGGACCAATTTTAATTAATTTTTTTGTATCTTCAGGTAGTTTCCAGAATGGCTTCGATTTACAATTCGAATGTGAGCAAAAGCGCTTGCAAACGTAAATATTTTATAGTTTAGTACTTAATGCTCAATTGTACTGCAGTACCTATTCTAAATGTGGAATGCCAACTTCTATTAGGTATGTTATATGTCTTTTACAATAAAACAATGTGGTTTGTTTATTTATTTATTAAATTACCGAGCACTATTTATAATTATATTAATCAATTAATTGAAAAATAGTAGAATCAACTTATTTATATATTTTAATTACGATAACAAAAAAGTCAACAATAAAATGCAGCCTTGAGTAATGGACGTATCAGACTCCTATTTATAATTTTAACATGTAAATATATTTATGATATAGGCCAAACATTTTTACAAAGAGTAGGTATTAGCAATCCCATGATAACAGTAGACATTAGGTTGACACTATTGTTATCCAAAATATTTCTTCCACTGATATGTTTCACAGATAATCTTGAGTGGGAAACAATTTTCCCATCCTTGTCAACACCTGAAAAAAGAAAAAAAAATATCATAAATAAAATTTTCGTTTTTAAACTGAACTGAACAAGAATACTGCCTGAACCTAACATTTTTTCTATATTTTTACAAAATTCATTAAAACAGATCATACCACTATACTGCAAAGTTGCCCCCATGAGTGAATCAATGAGGCTTCCCAGAAGACCACCAACAGCACCATACAAAATTATCGGCCATTGTGGTGGTGCATATGTCAACAATATTCTGTCAGAAAAATACATAACAGACAAATAGTGAGCCAATCCTATAACAAGACCTCCGACTGTGCTCAAAATAGTTCCAATAACACTGACACCCCCATTTGTTCCTTTTGGCACCCTTTTAAATGTTGTAATTAGATATGGGTCAGAATGCGACAGAACTGTTCCTAGTTCAGAAGCCCAGGTGTCGCCGTTACAACATGCAAGAACACCTGCAAAAAATAATTATTTAAATACACTTATGGGCTTTTAATTTAATTAAGTAATAACAATTTCTAATCCATTACATATGTATATTTGCAATAGTTTTAATTTTTTCTTGATTATTTTTATGTAAATTCAAAGTGAGAGAAAAATTAAGACTTTGCTAACTATTACAGGAATTATTTTCCCATACACTTTTCATTGGTACACATTAATTTATCAAGACTACTTACCAAGAACACCCATACTGAGCCATGATGCTCTATAATCTTTAATGAAATCAATAGGTCTTTCAGATGAGCCTACATCAATTATGTATAATATTGCAAGTTGGGTTGCCATCCCTCCATTACAAAGTACTTGAACCCATGTCCTTTCACCACCTGTAATTTAGATAAAGCTAAAACATTAATAACTGAAAAATATATGCTATTTATTTGAATCACATACTTTGTAAAAGCATATTTTAGTAATTGTATAAAAAGTTGTTTACCTTCTTTGAAATCTTCTTCAAATTTTCTTTTTAAATGTGGCCTAAAATGTGATGCTTTTGATGATGTTAAGAAAAATGTTAACAGTGTCATCAAAAAGCAATAATTTGCTAAAATAAGTACAAATCCAACAACCAAAGCAAGAAGTGCCCCGCTAAGGTTTAACGTCTTCCTTCTGTATCCATACAGAGATATTGGTATAGGAATCAAACATGATGCTAACCATCTGGTAGGAGATATTGTAGACACATCTGTAAATAAAGACAAATAAAACAGTTACTATTGTTTTGGATTAGAAATTAAAACTTATAAAAAATATTAACTATGTTATATAAAAATAATAAATGTGTAATAATATATACCTTCGAAACTTTCCTCATGGGTCAACTTTGTATATAATATATTTATTATCCAAAAAGACATGGAAAGCGGAATTGCAACCGCAATCATAAGAACTGATAAAACATGATCATGTTGTAATCTACTTTTCTTCTCTTTAAGTGGATTTTCTTTAACTTGCATAGTGAATATTCAGTATATCAGTTGTTAACTAAGTTATTATTTACTGTTATGTAGTTATTGCTTCAATAATAACTAAAGAGATAACAAACTCCTCTCCTCTAAATCAGATATGTGCAAGTACGTTTAAGGTTATCGGCAATTCATAATATGAAGGTTATGTCCCGTAAGAAGTATTATTAGGGTCGTTCCTCGAGTTTAAATGACTATAAAATCATTCAGGTAAACAAGTTTTATGATTCCAACTTTTAAAGTGAAAATTCAATACTAAGTACAAATAATTTCACAATTATAATAACCACCTGGATTTGGTATTCATATCAGTGTATACGTAAATAATAAAACTAAAATTTTATTTATATTTTAATACAGAATCTGACCTTTTTACAGAAATTTATTTTCATCACATTTTAATTTTTTATTTTATGATGACAAGTGACAACAGAGCAACCAACAAAATGTCATAATTGACATTGACAAATTGCTTTCTTTTTTCTCTCCTTCTCTCTATGGCAAGAACTGTGGCAAGAACCTGTCAAAACCTGTACGGTATGTACACGGGCTGTTTTCCAATTACAGAGAATAATGCACAGCATAATGCGACTCAGTGGCGCACAATGCCGAATTATGCTGATGCTTAATTGGAACGTGAAACGCACCAGCAGGTTGCGCTAAGTTCAGTGTTGAAAAAAAAAATATTCATAGAGTTAGCAATAACCTCATTAATGTGTAAATAAAGTGGTATACATAATAATTGGTTGAAAAAATATTTACGGTTATTTTAAGTAATTTGGATTTTGATTATTTCATTAACATTTTTTTCAATGTTTGTACCTCCATCCATACTTATATTTATTTTTTTAACACAATTTGAATTAACTTTGATTATTTCGAAAAAACTACAATGAAACGAAAGCTTTAAATTTTTTTCCAACAATTAATAATTACTAACGATAAATCGATTGCACGCATCAATTCACGCGCATTACTTTTAATAGTATTAACAGACGTTCGAACTTGGTACGACCGGACCACCGCACTCGTGCGGTGCGATCGACTCGCCACACGACCGCACCGCACCAATCGGTCCTAGGGTTGCCAGTATTTGATTTAAGGGTTAACAGCATCAAAAATACGAGTTTTAGTTATTTTTTACGGGAGACAATTAAAACAGCAATGTTAAATAGAGAAAATTTATTTTTGGCATCTATATTTGCTGTTGGAAGAAACAGCTTTTAATAGCTCTTCATTTTGTAAAGCGAATTTGTATAAAAATCTTTGCACGATAATTTAAAATTACATTTAATTAATTTGCAGCTCCGCCTTTACAGTTTCAATATTCAATCGGTTTCGGCTATCCGTCCAGGCATTGCCGCACAAAGAAAATATTCTTTGTTTAAAAATTACGATTAAATTTACGATTTTTAAAAAAACATTTAAAATATTGGAATTTTTTCGGCCGACTGAGCTAAATAAATTCGTATAAAAAAAAAAGATACACTAGATAATTTATTATGTTGCTAATATATGAAGTGATTAAAGGCGCAAATTATCCCTTTTTGAAATTTTCGATATTGTCGATAGAGGCGAAAGTATTGTAATTTTTACTGATTTTCGTTTTTATTTTTTTATATTATATGCAGGCGTTAGTAGAAGCTCTGTTTAGTACCAAAAGAAACCTTGAACTGAGTTCTACATGTGAAAAAAATACCACATTCTAGCCACGAAGTTATTACGAGATATAGATTTTCAAAGAATTCAATGTCAGGGTTGTCCCTAGTAAACAAAATTATATATATCATCTATCTATTACCAAGTTTTTGTTTATGTTTCAATCGTTAGTTATAGTCGATATTTTAATATTATTCAATATATTATTATAGGTAGGTACTTAATCCTTATACATATGTAATAAATTAACTGAACAAAAAAAATATCTTAGATTTTTAAGACAATTCAATAATATCAAATTAATACAAATTAATCTCCTTTTTTAGTGAATATTTCGAGCATTGATCATAGTAATCTCATTAAAAGTCAAACCGAATTCTTTGAAAATATATTTCTCGTAATAAATTCTTGGTTAGAATGTTGTATTTTTTTCACATGTAGACCTCAGTTCAAGGCTTCTTTTGGTACAAGTACAAGTACAACCATTGAAAAGAAGAAAACGAAGAGTAAAGAATGGGCAAAATTATATTTAAAAGACAGGGATTCGTTCAGACATATGCAGTCATATCATAAATCTTTGTAGAGTTCTAAAATTTATATTATTAATCTTTTTTCAGTAATAGCCACGTCATCCGACGCCATCGCCATTGATAACGATCGACCGACGTCCGTTTTGTTTGGCGGTAGAACTGTGACTAAAGCTGTAATAAGTATATAGTCTATGACTAAAGCGCTGTCCGGTGCGATCGCCCGGCCACACGCGCGAATTTGGTACGGTCCGCACCAAGTTCGGAAGAAAAAACCATCGAACCGACCGTACCGTCAATAATAATAATTATGTCCGGCGGACCACTGTACACATGATCGAATATGGTCCAGAGCGCACCAAGGTCACGGTGCGGTCCGTACCAAATTCGAACGTCTGTTAATACTTTAAGAGTGCTCGATTGTGCGAAGCGTTGCTGTAGTTGGAACATTCAACGTTAAGCATTATGCCGCATAATGCGCTCTAGTGCTGTAATTGGAAAACACGGACGGTAACCTTACGGTAACCAACGAATTTGTGATTGAACAGCTACAGTGGATCTTGGGCTAGTAGGCAATTACTTTCCCATCATAATTTCTACCAAATTTACATAAATTAAAAATTATTCATCATTTACAAGTCAAAATTCTAGAAGAAATATTAAATTATGGCTAAATAAACTGTCAAGTCAGTAGTTACAAGTTGTTCATACTTGCTCTGTGGTTCATACATATTATCTGTGGTTCTGAGCCTGTTTTTTCTGGTGTTTTTAATTTTTATCAGTTCAATGAGTATTGAGTTGTGCAAAGAGTATAGTAATATAGTAATATAGAGGGAAGAGTTGTGAGTTGTTTGTAAATTGTAGGTACCCAAGTCTCGATACTATCAATTAAATATTTTACAATAATCTCAATTTTTGTGCAGTGAGTTATGAGTGATTGCTTATTAATAAATGTGATATTATAGGTAATATAAACAATGAAGCCCGTTATAGATTTCGATGAATGTTTGAGAGACTCTCCCAAATTTAGGTAAGTTACAAAACTTATTGATGAAAGTTCGCAATAGAAAGTGAAATTACATCCGTGTTTTGTATTTTAATGAACATAACAATGTTAAACGTTATCCAGGGAACAGCTGGAAACTGAGGAGGCTAGCATTGACGCTTTAGAACAAAAGCTTGATAAAATTCTCAAAACATGCTCACTTATGATAGAAACGGGCAAAATATACATGAATCATAGAAGGTAATATAACATTATCTTTCATATATACCTATTTTATGTGTTTATAAAAAACCAAAGTCAAAAGAACATAATAGTTGTATTTTTGTATTGATTGAGAAGAAACTTCTAGTTTGAGCAATTACATAGTATTGTAATAAATCACTTTGTCTTAAGAATATGAGAGATTTGGTGCTATATTAATAACTTAATTTTAATATTAATTTTCAAATATCTTTAATTCAATATATCTCCTTGTATTAAGGATTCATCTATACATACTAAATACTAATATTATAAAGAGGAAAGGTTTGTATGTATGTATGTATGTATGTATGGTTTTCACACATAAACTACTGAACCGATTACAATTAAATTTAGCACACATATAGAGGGTAACTTGGATTAACACATAGGATAGGTCTTATCCCGGAAATCCCACGGGAATGGGAAATGCGGGTTTTCCTTTGAAAACGCGGGCGAAGCCGCAGGCGTAAATCTAGTAATAAATAAAAATTTTCAGCACATTCACAAATGCATTATGGGATTTGAGCAGCAACTTTGCAGAGGATCCCTCTGTTATGTCAATGCTCAACAGAATGATACATGCATTACAAGAAATGACCAAGTTCCATTCTATCTTGTTGGACCAAGCATCCAGAACAATACTGAAGAATCTCACAGCTTTCATCAAAGTGTAGGTTTATTTTGTGTTTTAATTAATTTATAATATCCAGCACACAGTTTAAGTTTCTGTTTATAGTGCACACAGTTATGGTTCAAATAAATTTTATTAATGACTCTCATAAACACCACCAGATGTACCTGTATAGGATTTAAAAATAACATTTTATAGCTTTAAAGTTCATTGATACTTAATAAAATATCAAATATAAATTATACATGAATTCTGAGGACTGGAATGGAGTATTCTTAAACGGCTAAGCTTATAACATATGAAAATCTCCAACTATTTCTTATAAAGTAGATTGCAACAACATTAGATAATTTTCCTTCTCTGATAGAATCTAATTAACACTAAGATAGCCAAGTAATGTTTACCTAGCTATTTGTTAACCACATCTGTGTTAAGACCACAAAAGAATTTAAAATATTAGAATATTTACTTACATCTAGAGATGTGCAGTGTCAGCCTTATTTTGACTTGGAATGAGCTTTTATTTTTTATTTTTATTTTTTTATTATAACTGATATAGAATAAATAGACATTTAAACATAATTTGAATAGTACATAAACAAATCATTACTTGTATTTTTATATATTTATTTAAAATGTCAATGCTAACATTCATGTTAACATGGTCTTGTTATAGATAATAATGAATTTAATAAATGATTTTACTCTGTGTATCTATTTTATACATACTAATTATAATTTTTTATTGAAGTATTTCTTTTTTGAATTAAAACAGTTTTAAAATATTTAAAATTTGAATCAAGTCTTGGAATAAAATGATGACTCAGTACAATAATTACCCGTAAAATAGAATGCTATTACATGAGTCATATGGCTACTGATAAATCATACTTGTACATTTAATATTCTTTTTTATTTCAGAGATATAAAAGGAGTAAAGGAGAGTAAACATCACTTTGAAAAAATCTCAAATGATCTGGATATAGCCTTAATTAGAAACTCTCAGGTAGATTTTGACATCTTAATTCAGAAAATCTTTAACTATGGATATATATGTATAAAGAATAATGATAAAGTTGACAGGGAAATTAAAAATAGTTTAACTTGTCAATAGGTAGACAAGGTAGACCTTTCTGATAGTGAAAGAATTTTAATGATCAGATCAGTGCTTCAGAAATTTACCCTCTATAGCCACATTCACAAATGACTTTCCAAGCAGAAATGTTTCCAGTGTCAGTGATATTTCAAATTGCATGAAATAATTGTTTTTGTGACACCTTATTGAAACATGAATTTCAGAGAATTTGTTTTTCTTTTTAAATTAATTTAATTCCCGCGTTTTTTTAGTCGGTAAGTTTATGAATCACCCCCGGCCCTGGTGTGAAATGGTTTTGTTTATATGGATAAGTGTTAAGTATATGAACTTGACTTATTAAGTAAAGCCTTTTAAAATCCCGTTTTTTTAATTTTATAAATATCAATACAGGTATCACGTCACAAATCATCTGATGTAGAGGAGATAGTGAATCTCTTGCTAGCTACGCGTTCTTGCTTCCGACACACGGCCTTGGACCATGTGCAGAAGATTACCATGTTACAAGCGAGGAAACGCCATGAAATTCTTGCAACGGTAAGTTGCTTTATATATACTAACTGCGTCCCGCGGTTTCACCCGCGTGAATGAGTTTTTCCTGTTAATCCTAAAAATTCCTAAGCGTTATGAAATAACAAAATAAAATGAAGCCTAAGTTACTCCTCATAACATCGGTTATATGTCAGTGAAATTCTATAATTGTCAAATTCAATGTTCAATACATCAGCATAGTACTTAATTTTTCTTTGTTGTTTAGTTATTTCCAATTAAATATGGCAATTAATTATTTTCTAAATTAGTGATTCCACAAATGTAAAGCTTTATGTAGCCGCTAATATTCGGTTCTAATGTCCAGAACATTTCCAATTATTTATATTATATTTTAGTGGTTAATTATCATCCCTCTGGGACATAGGCGTGGTATGAAATTACATTTTATTAGCTTAACCTTGTTACTAACCTTGACAGATTTTATATTATAAAAGTGTATTTTTTCATAATACATATAAAGTAATATAAAAAAAGTATGTATATTTTACACCCCTCGTTCATATCAATATCTCCCTATTCATAGAGAGTGTGAGAGTTAAGACGTCATATAGTTCAGTCGAACGGGTATTTGACCTCTTTGTAAGCTTCACAGACAGCTTCTATTGATTTTTCTATATTAAGAATTTATTTTCATATCTCATATAAAGTTCAATAACGAAATAAGACTGATTCTGCAGTATCAGATTTTTAAAGATTGAGAAATATTATACGACTTAACGAGTTTTGTCGCCACTTATGCTTCATTTAATAATGGAGATTATGTTACCTGAGTGTGGTTAATAAGTACCTAATGCAGTACCTATATGTAATTGATTCGTCATAGAATAAACACGTTAATGGTATCAGAACGTACATTATTATACAACTCGGATCTTGTGGTTATATAGTAAAAAGTTTAACGTTATTTTTACGCGGAATTCGTGGTAATGATATTAGAGGTAGGGTTAATGGCTTATATAAATATTTATAAGTTATATCATTACAAAGTAAATTTAGTTTTAGTTTCCATATAAGTTTTTTTTTTTCAACAAAAAAATATTTAAACTATGTACCCACCTACGTTGACTTTTGGGGCGGAAATATACAAGCCTAATGATGCATATCGAACGATATACTACTTTTTAATGCGTGGTTTCAAAATGTACCCTTTCAATATTCAATAGGCTCTGCATAGGCCTTTTACGGGTATCATTGCAGAAGTATCGATTTTGTAAGTGGGTATTTATTGCGTGGCAGGATTCAGGGATCAGGGCTATCACCCGGTCGGTCACATGTGCTACTATCGCGTGCATACAGTTTTAGCTTCATTATTGTAATTTGTAGACATGTTCCGTTGTATGACTAATGATAAAACGTGTTATTGACTTTAGATTTAATTTACTTTGACTGAATGCTGATAAGCTTGTTTGAAAGGAGTGGATCTTTATTTTATGGATTCACTAAATTAATTCAAGCGACAACAGAAGTCGGCTTGCATTTTACGGTCGTTTATTTAAGCTTAGACAAATTAAATTTTATCTTCTGTTTATAATTTATTTATTTGCCGTGTCTTATATGAATGAATCGCTCTTGAATCGTCACATTACGAAATTACTGTGTTTTGGTAAACAGTTTTTACAAACAAGAGTCAGTAAGAAACTCTACCGACTCTACGATTTATCTATAATACTATTAATAATATGCTAACCATCGATTCTTATTCTTTCTTACACTTAAAAAACAACATTATTATTCATTCTTTGCATTTTACGTTTAAACAAGCCTCTTACCATACCTTTAACAAACTTGTGTAGAACAGACTACTGAGTCATTATAAAATTACTTCTGATCAAATATCGTGATTAGTGTTTCAATCAATTCCTTTTTATACAATGTAATAATGCCAAGACACGACTATCTACATTCTACACTGTAGATTCTGTAATGTACAGTTAGGTATTTTGTTTTTACATTTTTTATCACAGCGTCGTCCGTCTCAACGAGCTAGCTAGAATTGCTTTGTTATTTTTCAATAAATTAATTTTCTGTTTTTTATCGAAAAGAATATCCTTATAGCTGGTATTATAAACAACGGAGAATCCAATCAAATCCTCATCAATTTAAAACAGTAGACATACATATTACAATGAGATTTTAAAATCATTTCAAAGTTTTTCAATATTCTAATATTAGTAACAACTAATATATCTAAAAACGTATGCATACTATAAAATACATTCATAAAATAAGTCAGGTGTCGGCATTATTTTGTTACGTACAGGTAAATTAGCTTGGAGAAATTTTTGCATATGTAGTGGTGTGTATATTACTCAGATCTTAGAGCGCGTTTCCACTATATCGTTCTGGCCTATACAAAAATGTTTCGATATCCTAACATTACTATTTAATTTTATACTTATTCCTAGCAACACTTTTGTTTTCAATAAAAACAAGTTTTTATTTGAAAGAATATGGTTTTGACTTTATAAAAAAAAATATATCATTCAATTTCACGTCCTAGAGCAAACGACAAGACGACTACCGTGAAACAATAAAATATCGTGTCCATAATAATTTGTTTCATAATTAATATTTGACCATAATAATTACGAAACAAAACAAATAAATAAATCGTCACTTGATAGTGGAAAGTGGAAACACGCACAAAAACAGAATAAACCAGTTTACGCTGTCCGCAGGTGCCACGTGCAGTCGTTTGGTACCGTTAGAACATAAAGCACACATTTCATTCAAAAATTATAATTATTACGTATAGACCGGGAGATATTGACACAAAATTTTGAGTCATTTGTAACAGGATGGCGGTTCTACAGGGGTCTTAGTACGCAATGACAAAAAGAAAAACGATTGTGTGAACACTGGTACCGGCGGCTTAGTCGCGTGGGCGTTAGTCGAACTCGTCGGAAAAATAGCGAAGTCAAACAATTTGTAACACAAAAATTTTAGAATTTACCGATAGCCCATAAAAAAGAAGTAGGCGGTAGTGTCATGCCATACTTTTCCGGTGTGACTTACAGCCCGCCATACCGACGCGAATGTGTTGATTTAAAAAAAAACAATTCAACCATTTGTACCAGGCTAACTTTTGCACAGGTAACCATCGTCGTGCAGCCATTTACGAAAATCGCCATGCCATACTTTTCGGACGATTCCAAATGGTCGCCATACCGCCGAAAATCTGCAAATTTTTTTTTCGCCGAACCATTTACCACCCTAAATTTTTTTTTCAACAACTCCTGAATGATTATAATTAATAGAAGTGTGATAATGTCATACCTGTGGGAGGTGGCGAATGTGTATAAGATTTTTTTTTATTGTAAGATTTTATTCGTATTTTGAACGATTAGTAACAGTATGGCACTAATTTTTCCTGTAAGTTTGAGGTTCAACGAATATAAATACAAAATTTCAAAGATCTAGGTGGCAAATCGAAAAGTATGGCATGGCGATTTTCGTAAATGGCTGCACGACGATGGTTGAATTGTTTTTTTTTAAATCAACACATTCGCGTCGGTATGGCGGGCTGTAAGTCACACCGGAAAAGTATGGCATGACACTACCGCCTACTTCTTTTTTATGGGCTATCGGTAAATTCTAAAATTTTTGTGTTACAAATTGTTTGACTTCGCTATTTTTCCGACGAGTTCGACTAACGCCCACGCGACTAAGCCGCCGGTACCAGCATTCACACCATCGTTTTTCTTTTTGTCATTGCGTACTAAGACCCCTGTAGAACCGCCATCCTGTTACAAATGGCTCGAAATTTTGTGTCAATATCTCCCGGTCTAGTAGTTTAATTGTTAAATTTTGTATTTGTTGATTGTTGTTATTATTTGTATTGTTATAATATTTGTTGAAGTGTTTAATTTGTGTGTAAGTGTTGTAACTTTATATTGTTAATTCAAAATGGCTCCAGTGTTAAAACATGGTCGAGGCAAGCCTTTGACTTCTCAAACTAAAGAATTAAACTTTAAATGTCGTTTCTTTTTCAGGTTAGTAAATTTTTCATTTTAGTAACATTGTTAATGTAAAAGTTATACGTATGTTAAATGTGCAAATATTAAAATAAAGTCTCATCTTTTTCAGAGGAGAAACACATATAGTTTAATTTAAAATCCCTTATATATATAAAATAAAAACTAAAAATAAAATGTTGTTTTATTTTATTTGCTGACCATACACTACTACAAACGCAAAAATTTCTCCAAGCTAATTTACCTGTAATTATGTACAAGGTAACAACACAGTATTACAATATTATTTCCTACAGTAAGGAATCGCCTTTGATGTCGCGCGATGCCGCCGCCAGCGTAGGTACTTACGCTGCCACACGAAAATACGCTAGGGTTGCAACAAATGGGAAATAAAACAATTGTGAATATTAATATTATGATGAAATCATTTATTCATATGTACATTCAAAATAATTGGGATTATTAAATCTGATGTAATTATTTGTTCATAAATATATAATTACTAGCGGTCCGCCCCGGCTTCGCCCGTGGTACATATTTCGCAATTAAAGGTAGCCTATGTTCTTTCTCAGGGTCTAAAGATTATCTGTGCCAAATTTCATCAAAATCGGTCCAGTAGTTTATGCGTGAAAACCATACATACATACATACAAACCTTTCCTCTTTATACTATTAGTATAGATTACAGATATTGCACTGCTAAATATTATTTACGTGGACACTTTATTTTTGGATGTTCTTAATTGTATATTATACCATTTAACTAAGTAATGCATTTGCATTGGGATGTACAATCTGATTAGAAAATAATGAGGACAACATATACATAGCTTTGATTTTAATTCAACAGATACAATTAATACAATCTTTCTGAAATATTGTTTCCTTCTGGGATTTCAATGTAGATTTACATCCGTAAACGGAACAGTTTTTGCGCGCCATAATAGAATATGTAAGTACCTATGTATAATAAAATAAAAAATTATTTCACAAAAAATACGACTGCGTCGTCCTTTCGCGATAGTTAATGCAAACTCAGCGTGATTGCATTAAGCGGCCCGCGTCGCCCGACCCCCCGCCAGTTCCCCTCCGTTTCTCTGCACAAGTACATTCGTCGCCATACTGTAGGAAATATGGTAATACTGTGGTAACAATTACGTCGACTCGTCGCGTCGGTTGTGATTGAGATAATGTATTGTGCGCTATGTATAGAAAACAATACGTGGTTAATTCAATGTTTGGCCTTTTAAAAATACAATTATGGGAATTTTAAAATGCCATCCACCGTGTTTAAATCTTAAGATGTTTTTTAACAACGAAATATACCTAATTCACAGTAAAGTTGTAGTATGCAATATGCATGTTTGTATGTTTTCATACATAATATTATAATTAATACAATTTTTTGACTAACATAAATTAAATCGCAGAGAAGGGTAATTACGGCTTCAGGAAAAGGTATCATCTTAAATTATAAACTGCAAAAAAGCAGTATATGTACAGCTGTATATGCGGATAAAATGCAACTTATTTTACTATGTCATCTATTTTGCATATTACCATACGCAAAATGTAAAATGTATAGAAATATGTAGTATGATTCAATGATGAGTCGCATGTCTACTTCTAAAACTCATCGAGATTTAATAAGCGTTCTGTTTTGTAGATATTTATTTTGGGAAGGTTAATAAAAATAGCACGAATCCGGAGTTTGCATACTGTTTTATTACAGTTATGTATTATATTTCCAATCGAATTGTTTATTTCCGTATGCCGTGGGAATGTTTTTGGTATTCTCATGTGAGTTTGGTTGTGGTTAAGATTTAATTTGTTTCACCTTGGATACATTTTTATATGGCGTTATAATTTTTCATGGTTTTTATTATACTAAGATGAACACTTTCAGCGTTCAATGTACCTAAACAGAAGAAAAAAAAAACTTAAAATGCATGTTTTTAAAAGCAAAATTAAGTTGACTATAAAAACCTGTTTGTATATTATAATTAGGTATTACATTTAAAATTCTGTCGTGTCGTTTGCTTCGTAGATAGGTAAATGCTGTATTTAGGACATTTTTTATATTTTAACGGTATACTCTGTCATTTGTCTGAATTGTATTTATTTCTTTCGTTAGCAACGTTATTTTAACGACGTCAGTATATTTTAATATTTTATCATCCTAACCAAATACCTAATACCTAGTTATACTCTTCCTTAGTATTTTTTTTCTAATCGTTGATTTTTCCTATCGTGGAATTTCCTTAAAATAAAAACTGAACTATAAGTAAACCAAGGGAATTTGTTTCACTTTACAATAGAGATACCTGCCCAAGACAACTTTTTATATAATTTCGGTAATTATATTATAATTATAAACACGCATCCAATGTACTTTCTAACATCAAATATAAATATGCAAAGACCGTAACATATAATTAACACGTCCACGTATTATCAATATAATCGTACCTTATCACGATTCGCAACACCGATATAGGACACTCCTTCCGTAACAATATTGTGTTTGAGCCAATCGTCGAAAAGATTACTCATACTATTCTAGTCTCAGAAGTTTAGAGCCTCAATAGTTTTGGTCGGCGCGGTCGAGAGGTTGCTCGTTTCGACTCACGAATCGCGCAAGGAGTGGGTTTGAACGTTGCGTATGTGATATTATATGTACTCGAATGACTTATAGTTTATGTATTTATTTAATGGGAAAGTGCTGTGCGACAAGTGACAGTGACTCGTGATTTGAGGTGAAAATTTGTGGTTTTTTAATGTTTTTAAAAAATGTTTAAGCGTGTGCGAGGATTTGTATTTTATATAATGTTGATGTGTTTTATATTGTTGTATTATACTACAATGTTTATTATTCAACGGGAAAAATTGCCCTATGAATAGTGCTAAATTTTCGTATTTTCAGAAACCAGAAAGAAGTTTCCATTAAAAAATAACATTGAAAACAAGCTTCAAGCTTTTCAATGTCATTAACAAAACTTTACATTGATGATTTAAACAAAATTTGTATTTATTAATTCGAGATATATTTAGATTATATTAATTAAAGTTGGTCTATGAATATTTTCAGTTATGCAGTTGAAGGATAATAAAATTTATAGTTTATACACTATAAATAATGCGCAATAACAAATAAATGATGTCATTTTCTTTGAACGGTGATTCCATATAATTAAATGGCCTATATCTATTACAGTTCCTGTCATATTTGCAAGCTTGTTGCACGTACAACCACCAAGGCGCCGACTTGTCCGAGGATTTGGAACCCTTCCTGAAAACGACAGCCGACGAGGTATCTTATACTACAACTCATTCAATAAACATTCAATGTACTTACCAATAAAACTTTGTTAGTCATACTGTATGACTCTGTAAATGTACATAAGTACATAGAAAGCCAAAATACCTGTAATTTTTCGTCTAATTAGACACCTATACCTACCTCCATCTCCTGACGATCGCGTGTCTGAAAGCAATAGCGAAGTAACATCAAAAGAAATGTTAATTAATCATTAATCGCCACCGGATCAATTAGCGAATAAGCAAAGAATTATAATTATTATTGTATACTAAACAATTCACTAACGATCGAATTGCAGATCGCAGTAATGCGTAACGACACAAAGGTATTGGACAAGGAGATGGAGAATCGTCACACGATCGTGAACAGTAAGGATACGGTATTGCCTAGTTGTGATACTAGCAAGGGGGTGGGGGAGAAAGAGGGGCTATTGAGCACACCGTGCCTGAAAAATTTGCCCAGAATGCAAGGGTATCTGTTCAAAAGGACGTCCAATGCGTTCAAGACGTGGAACCGACGGTGGTTCTATCTCTATGATAATCGACTTGTATATAGGTGAGTGAATCATGCTTTTATTGACACTTTTGTATGAATCAAACGTTGAACGTCTTTCTTATGTGTGTGAATATTCGATGTTCCCGAAATGGCTTGTTACTCTATCTCTTATTTATTTATTTATTTATTTATTAAGCCAAACCAACAGTAAATACATACAAATCTTGCAAGCTTAAATCTAGAAGTATATAAATGGTAAGGATGTATCCACCAATTATAGGTAAGGACAATTTATTTATAATATCATAAACTTACTTAAATTGTACCAACTAAATCAACAAAGCGTTTCTTATGTTAATTTATTGTTATGACTATATTTAAAGTAATTAACAATATTTTTAGAGAAAATTGAATACGAATCAAAGCAAATATCCACCAAATTAGGCTGAGATGCACACAAAACATTAAACTCACTGCACATTCTATTTATTGGCGAGTTTTTACCAACATTGTTCCGATACAGCGGGAGATCAAAAACTCTAGATATGGGAAGACGGGGTATTTTACTAGGCACTGTAAACCTAATTTGCTCTAATATTTGTGGACATACAATAATACCTCTAATTCAGTCTTTCCCAACGTGGGCGATAACGCCCCCTTGTGGGCGCTGCAGGCCTAAAGGGGGGCGGTAAGAGACCCAGAAAAAAAAGGGGGCGTTGTGGTCGATTTATAATTTCATCTACCTAGCTAGGAAGACTCTTAGAAACCGACTGAGCTCTCGACTTCGAGAGTCGACATCTTGTGAACATCAACTAATATTAATTAAGATATAGCTCAAAATCGGTTCGATATAATAGACCGCGGGCAATCATGTTTTAACAAGTTTTTGTTAAATAATCCGATTTGTACATTCCTGTATCAATCGGCTGGTTCTATAATACTTGTTCTTGCTTGTCGAGTACGATTGGGCGTCGAATGAGATAAACGAGTTTATGCACGTTTGATGTCTTATTCCTGTTGGTGCGTGCTGCTTATGCAATCCTATATAAACGACGTAAATTTATTTTATTTTCATTTGCGGTTACGCGCATAATAGATAAGCAGTACTTGATTTCAACACTTACGTATTTCTCAAAACAAAACAATGTCGGAAGTAAAAAAGAAGAGACGGCAATACTCTGCGGAATATATTAAATTCGGATTTATTGAAAATCCCACAAACCCGTCGTCGCCTTTGTGTCTTCTATGTCTAAAAACATTTTCGAACGAAGCAATGAAGCCTTCAAGACTGCAAGATCATTTGAATAAAATGCATCCAGATAAGAAAGACAAGAATGTAGCATATTTTCAAGACCTAGAGAAGAAGCATAATACTCAGCCAAGTGTATCAAAACTATTTTCGGCGGCTGCTAAGCAAGATGACGACGGACTTCGAGCTTCGTACAATATCTCTTTGTTAATTGCTCAAAAAGGCAAACCACACAACATCGGAGAAGAGTTAATTTTGCCAGCAATAAAGGAAGTAATAACTACTGTGCTTCATAAACCGGCCGCAGATATTATCCGAAAAATTCCTTTGAGTAATAATTCTGTGCAAAGACGAATTGATGAAATGGCTGAAAACATTGAAGAATCATTGTGCAATCATCTGAGGACTAGTCAATTCTCAATTCAGCTCGATGAGTCCACTTTACCAACTAATGAAGCGTTGTTGCTATCTTACGGGAGGTTTATTAAAGATGAGAAAATACGTGAAGAACTATTGTTTGCCAGAAATTTGGAGACAGATACAAAAGGCGAAACCATATTCAATACATTGGAAAAGTTTTGTGAAGAGAAAGAGATTCCTTTGAAAAATATTATATCAGTTGCTACGGATGGCGCTCCGGCTATGACAGGGCGCCATAAAGGCTTCATAGCGTACTTAAAGAATAAAATTCCAGATGTCCTTGCTATACATTGCGTTATTCATAGACAACATTTGGTTGCTAGAAACTTAAGTGAACGACTATTTCAATCACTGCAATATGTCATCAAAGCAGTCAATAAAATCCGTAGCAGCTCTTTGAATGATAGATTATTTCATCAGCTTTGTGCTACTAATGACGAAGATTTCAACCGTTTGTTGCTTCATACTGAAGTTCGTTGGCTGTCAAGAGGCAATTGTCTGATTCGATTTTACAACCTGTTTGACTCTGTGATAGAGTTCTTGGAAACTAAAGATACAGAACTGCGCAACAATCTCATAACATCAAAGAATGATATAGCTTACATGACAGACCTGTATAAACTGTTCAACGACATGAACCTCCAACTGCAAGGCGATGAACTAAATTTAATTAAAACAAAAAATGTCGTTGCTGCTTTCGCAGCCAAACTGCTTCTGCACAAAAAGAATATGGGCAGACGTGAGTTTCACAATTTTCCGAATTTATCAGTATTTTGCAGTAACGACGACTTGTTTGCCTACTGCCAACATTTGGAAAACCTCCACATTGACTTCACCGAACGATACCAGGACATTTTAAACTTGGAAATACCAGACTGGGTGTTGGATCCGTTTTCAAATGTCAACACAGCAATGTCACCTCAGCTGGAAGAAGAACTTATAGAATTGACAACAAACGAAGAAACAAAAATCAAGTTTAAAAATGGATATCAAGAATTTTGGCTACAAAAACCGATCCCACAATTGTACCCTGGATTGTGGTCAATTGTTCAACGATTCTTGATAGCATTCCCATCGTCATATTTGTGTGAACGTGGATTTAGTGCTGTGGCAACGCTGCTTACTAAAAAGAGAAATCGTTTGCGTGTTACCGAACGTGGCGACTTGCGGCTGTTTTTGAGTAAATTGGAACCTGATATCAACAAACTTATTGAACAGCATCAGATTCAACCTTCACATTAGTTTTTATATAAGAATTGATTATGTTTGTTTTATTTTCATTAAAAGATACTCTACTATAAAGTTGCGTTTCAATAATCAGTTATAAGTACTTAGCGTTTTTTAAGTATGTTTAAAAAGGGGGGCGTTAAAAAATAATTTATTCTTAAAGTGGGCAGTAGACAAAAAAAGGTTGGGAACCCCTGCTCTAATTATTTTGTATAAAAACAAGATATCCCTTTGTTGCCTACGATTACGAAGAGATATCATATTGAAGAACGCTAATCGGGTGTCGTAAGGATTTCTATGAGATATACCTTGAGAGATAAACGCAATGTGCCGGGTGAACTTACGTTGAATATTTTCAATACGTTGAGAATGCACTGAATAGAGGGGACTCCAAACCACACTGGCGTATTCTACTCTTCTCTTATTTACACTTGAATACAAAACTATAGTTATTGCCTGCGGTTAAGCACTCTAAATAAATATATAGATGTCCCAAGTGATCATGTTATATGATAGAAGAAATTTAATATGCTAGTTATAATTTTAAGTTACCAGTGCATAATATGTATTTCCCATCTGCTTTTCCGATCGGTTTTATTAGGTAGAGTAGTAATATTTCTGTGGTAGGCTGTATTTTTGTGATATTCGACCCGACCAGGGTCACCATTATGTCTTCTCGAGTGTGGGAAAGTGATGGCGCTAGCCGACCTATATATAGCTGCTATTTTTAAACACTAGAGAATATAATACTGCTTTAAGACATCAAGGATGCGGACCTAACCGGCTTTTAAGTTTCCTCGGTTTTTAAGTCTACTCGGCTTTTAAATCTTCTTGGCTTTAAGTCTCCTCATTGGTATTTAAGTGGTTTTACTTGATCGATACTTAACCAAACATTAGCTCTTTCTCTATGAAACTGAAACCAAAAGTCTCCTATTTGCCTTCGTCCGTCACGCTTCAGCAAGAGCTAAGTGGGTCGTAAGGTATTGCGGTCAAGGACGCGTTAATTAATACGATTTGCACACTTTTTGCGCACATAATATTGACGTTTTATTCAATATTTTTAAAATAAATTGAAAAATATCCTCTTTATTTGTAGGATTTGCAATATAACTATTAAAAGTTGTTTTTGGGTGATTCCTATAGCTTATTTTACTAAAGTGGACTCGGCTCGAATGATTCAAACATAATCACTAGATTTCCCATCAATAAAATAATAATATGTTTCAATATACAATCAATTCTGCTTAATATTCAAGTTTATCTCATATATTTTCCCAAGGCCCAATTAATTTATCGAAGTTATTTATTGAATTTTATTGATGAGTAATTTTATCAATGTTGATAATTTTTTATCACAATTAAGCGTGGCAGGAAATAGGATTGCATATAATATAGTGTTTTGTTGATTGCATTTCACTTACTCTTTTTTATTTTGTTACTGCCTCTATGTACATATTTGCTCAGGGAACTTATAAGGACAAATGTTTAATAGTTATATTTTTGTGATAATGCATACTTTCGATTTGAAGTATAGAAAAAGAAGAAAAGTATAGAATGAGTGAAATGTAGGAAAATATAAGCGTACTATAATAAGTTAATATTCACTTGGTCCAATAATATCATACTGATCCTGTTTTCACCCGCGTGAAATAGGGTTAAAAACAAAAGAAAATCACCTTTGTTTTTCAGGAATAACCCAGAATAATAGCCAACTGGTGAAAGAATAAAAAAAAAACATTAGTAGCAACATATCTTTCATTTGTCTTTCAGAAAAAGGACCGGCGAACTGAATGTGACGGTAATGGAGGAAGACTTAAGGCTGTGTACAGTTAAACCGGTGGTGGACGGCGAACGGCGGTATTGTTTCGAAGTGCTTTCACCGTCCAAGTGAGTTACTTTTGTAATGCGTTTGTACTAACAAAGATATTTGCATGTAAATATGTTGTGACACAGTATGTCAGTGGAAGGCTATGACTGGGTACTGCGTAAATAGTATTAGTAGTTATATAAGTAGGTATGTGTTGTTGTATAATATAATTCCTATGTTAGATTTATAGATATGTTTTTAAAAATAGAACAATAAGAATGCTTTATGTTTTGGTTACTTAAAACTTCAACTTCAATTCAACAATAAAATAATTTTCTTTGATGCAGTCCTACAGTAATAGGAACTAGGAATATGTATAATCGAATAGAGAAAATATTGAATTACGAAAATTTTTGATTTAAACTTCAGACACATTAATAGCATTAAGAAATAATTAATCTTATCAAACTTACCAGGAGTCACATGCTACAAGCGGATTCAGAAGAAATGCTAAATTCATGGATACAAGCGCTACAAAATGGTATAAGATCGGCCATCCAACAGGGACAAAGCAGGGACAACCCGGACTCGCAACTAGTGCTCGTGCCAGACGAATCTAGACCTAACAGCGATAGGAATATGAAAAAAGTTAGGTAAATGCACTGATACATAATAATAAATTACTAACAGTAATGACTTGAGGGTCTCTTGTCGCGTAAGAACTACAGGACAGTTCTTTGGCATATTATGATATATTATGTAGTTACATAATATTATGTAAACCTAAATTGTATATTTAAAAGAGCAACTATGGAGTTTCTTGCCGGTTCTTCTCCATAGATACTGCTTTCCGAATCGGTGGTAAATGTTAAAAATATGTAATGACGATTCAAAAGTGCTTCTAGTAAAAGTCTAATTAAATAAATAAATAAGTTTGAGTTTGAAGTATGTTCATGAGGCTTCAAATTTGTTACACATTAAATTTGGCGCTAATACGCAAATAAATTCGTATGTCTTGCAGTACTTTTGCGCAACAAACGAGTTTCTTTTCGAACCTAACTGAACGAAGCTTCAACAAAACATGCTTACAAAATTGTTGCTTCTTCATATTTTATTCTCACATACCGCTACTTTAGTTATAACTATGTTTCCGCCCGCGGCTTCGCCCGCGCAGTCAAAGAAAAACCCGCATAGTTTCCGTTCCCGTGGGATTTCCGGGATTGCGTCATTTTCCCGGGATAAAAAGTAGTCTATGTCCTTTCTCGGGTATCAAAATATCTCCATACCAAATTTCATGAAAATTGGTTCAGTAGTTTAGGCGTGATTGAGTAACAGACAGACACAGTTACTTTCGCATTTATAATAATATTAGTATGGATTGTGAGATGTTTATTATAGTGTTTGATACAATTGCAGAATATGGGAACAATTGCTAAGTATACCGGGTAACAACTACTGTTGTGACTGCGGCAGTCCGAACCCGCGATGGGCGAGCATTAATCTTGGAATAACACTTTGCATTGGTATGTTAATTGTTAAGTATACAAAATAAAGTAAAAATACGGAAAATACTCTTTTATTTCTAAGCTGTATATTAAAATAATGTATTAAAGTGAAACTTTTATTACATCGTCTCAAACTTTTTGGTCTGTGTAGCGCATGTCGCGTGTATCGCGGCTGCCGAGTAGGTATACCTACTCGGCAGCCGACCGACACGCGACATGCGCTACACAAAGCAGTGTTCGGAACCGTTCGAACAGTTTCACTTTTACCGTGGTTTCATAAAACCACACAACATTTTTTCAAATATTATTGATTTTTTTTCTCAAAATTTATCATATTTTTTTGAAAAAAATTATTGCAAATAATATAATACCAGTTATTAAACACGATTAAAATATTTTTTAGAATGTTCCGGAATACACCGTTCTCTCGGTGTGCACGTTAGTAAAGTGCGTTCACTCACTTTGGATGACTGGGAACCAGATATTATAAAGGTATGCATAATTTATTTATTTACGAAAAACTGATAACACATTTATTAATGAATTATAAAATTATAATAATTTTATAAGTAATTCAATATTTATTTTGCAGGTAATGGCGGAACTGGGCAACAAGCTTGTGAATTTTATTTACGAAGCTAATACCGAAGGATCTACCATCGTCAGAGCTACTCCAGACTGTGAAACGTAGGTTTTTAAACTTATTAAAAAATAAAATCATATTTATTTTATTTGTAGCCAAAGATGTTTTTCGTGTAAATATTTTACTCTATTTTATGCACGTATTAAGGATTGTTTTTTGTCAAAAAGTATGCTCATTAACCTCTCAACCACCGAGAGGCCAGATCCGACCGCGACACAATAGATTTTCTATTGTGTCTGTGATTCCGGGGCCTGATGGATTAAATAATCAAACAATAACACATATAAAATGTTCCTACTTCGGGTGTAATTTTAAATTTGATTTAACTATAATCTTAAAATTCATAAATATAGCTATCAAATTAACAGTTCTGTTCGAGAGCAATGGATTCGCGCGAAATACGTGAACCTGTCGTTTGTGCGCAACATTGTGAACTCGTGCGACGCGAAACCGGGCCCGCTGCAGAGCGGCCGCAGGTGGTCCGTGAGGCGGCCCAGACGAAGGTAAACTATTTACAAAAAAAAATTGGTTGTTTGTAAAGTAGGTTTACGATCGAGATGTTTACGTGATAACGTCTTATTGGTGGCAGCGCTCGAGATGAGACGGGAGATCGGTCCGTCTCTCTCTCGTTATACCTGCGATCGCGCTCGTGAGGTTTTGGTGTGACACAAGTTTCTGAACATGTCACCCGACTAAAACGATTTTAAAAACGTTATCACGTTAAAAAAATGTGTACGTGTACTAGTGTACACACGTAAGAAGTGAAACTTCTTTATGACCTTATTTTTAAAAAAATAATTTACCATATGCAACTTTACAGAAATACGTCGAATCACGCGTGGTAGGGATACGAAAAAGATGGCGCGTAACGGAAAAATGTCACGCGTAACGAAAAAATGTTACACTAAATTTTTTTCCAACCCCGATAAAGAAGTTTCACTTCAACAAAGATTACTTGAAGTATTTTATCATCTATTGCTCTGATTGTCCTCAAAATATATAAGAGATCGCAGGGTAGCGGTAAGGTGTCCTTATATGGTTTATAAAACAGTTATATTAAACAGTTGGTGCATATAATAAACACTTCATGATTGGATAATAAGTACCTATGTGTGTTAGAATAGAACATTTATTAGTATAAAAAATTCTGACGAGTGTCGTTTAAATAGTGTACATATCAATTATATAATTATTAAAATTATTTTCTTGAAAAAATAAAACATTACTGCGTCCCTTATTCTTTAAATCATGAGTAATACATGTACAATACTAAAAATAGTATGGCCTTTTTTTTAGTCGTAATGAAAATATAAAAATAAATTATTACTGACAGGTTGCGTCCAGCACCCGCAGTCCCAGATACGATAAAGGATGAAAAGAGCGATGTAAATAGCAACTCAAGTGGTAAGTCTTATAAAGCATTATAAAGGCATTTTCCCTATACACAAAGTTATATTACTTACTAATTATACAATGTTATGAATGGTAGATTTATCTTAACTCTTGTCTTTTTGCAATTATAATTACAAATATTCTCTTGGAATGATTGGTTACTATTTTGTGAATATTAATATTAGCAAAAAAAATCGAAATACACATAACAAATATTGCAGATTTTAAACAAGGTGTTTTCAAAGAGTGAAATCTTTATTTTTTTTCAGTATCAGAAAGTTCGAGTAAGTCGGACGGCAGTCCAGTGCTACTAATCGGAAAGGAGCTCGCCACAGACCGAGCGGTGGACCTCAACCTGCCTTCAGACCATGACTCCACTGAAGGGGAGGATGACGATCTAGGTATTTACTTTAGCTCACTCATGTACGAATATTAAGGGGCTGACAAGACCCAATTTTGTTAAAATTGAAGTTATTTGAGCAGTTTTGTAAGAAAAGATATTTAATCTAGCCCATAAAAAAAAAATGTTAATATTCATCATATTTCGAAGACCGTGGACGGACTCGATACATAATTGGACGAAATCGGCTCGATAGAAAATAATTGCAAAGATTGATCTTAAAATCATCGACATTAAACGATTCTATGTCATTATATTTTTGACGTACGGGTCTGCAATTTAAAACACGAAGTCAACATATTCATACCTGAACCTCTAACGAGTCCTATTTCGCATATGACCCACACTTTTCCTTAAATCACATATTTTCTTATTATTTTGGGCCCCGCCCAGTAACAGTGATTGCGCTCTCGTTTACTCCCATACAATTGGACAGTGTGCGCAAACGTAAAACGTGGTAAATTCCAGTGACTTTAAACGATTTATCACAAATTACATTAATTGTTATTATATTGCCAAGTTATACGTATATGATATTTATAAGAGATAACTCATTGCATTCCTGCTTATGTACATTTTGAGATTTTGTTATTCAATTAGACAAAAAATTTTGATAAGTGGTGAATAAAAGCTGTAAAGTGTTTTTTTACCTAGTTTTAAATATAGAAATGTTGCCATTGAGTAATTAAGATAAAAAAGCGCAAATATATATAATTCTATCGAAATTAGTATACTCTGATTGTTAAATAATATAGTTCGTATGTTCATAGCAATTAGTAATATGTTGTGTATTGTAAACTATGTATGTTTTTAAACAATATATGTAGTTACTTTTGTATGTCATGTATTGTAAATTAAAATTATTTTGACTTCTATCCTATCCTACTAATCTTTCTTAATACTATTATAAAGGCGAAAGTTTGTAAGTATGGATGTATGGATGTTTGTTACTCTTTCACGTAATAACTACTGAACCGATTACAATGAAATTTAGCACACATATAGAGGGTAACTTGGATTAACACATAGGATAGGTTTTATCCCGGAAATCCCACGGGAACGGGAACTATGCGGGTTTCTCTTTGAAAACGCGGGCGATGCCGCGGGCGGAAAGCTAGTTGATTTATATTTCTCTCGTTTCCCATGTATTTCACCATTTTTATTGATAAACCAATTATATTAATATGATAAGTAAACAGTAGATGGGGTTAATAATTTGTATCGCACAGACGCGGAGGACATATCGTGCCTGTCCCCCGAGGCGGTGCTCCATCGTGCGGCGCGCGCACACAACGTGTGCGTGATGCGCGGCGCTCTAGCGGCCGGGGCGGAGCCAAGTGCGCTCGCACGGAGGGCTCGCACGCCGCTGCATAATGCTGTGCTCAGTGTATGTACCCGATTAATACTAAAACGTTACAGGTAAATTAGCTTGGAGAAATTTTTGCATATGTAGTGGTGTGTATATTACTCAGATCTTAGAGCGCGTTTCCACTATATCGTTCTGGCCTATACAAAAATGTTTCGATATCCTAACATTACTATTTAATTTTATACTTATTCCTAGCAACACTTTTGTTTTCAATAAAAACAAGTTTTTATTTGAAAGAAAATGGTTTTGACTTTATAAAAAAAAATATATCATTCAATTTCACGTCCTTGAGCAAACGACAAGGCGACTACCGTGAAACAATAAAATATCGTGTCCATAATAATTTGTTTCATAATTAATATTTGACCATAATAATTACGAAACAAAACAAATAAATAAATCGTCACTTGATAGTGGAAAGTGGAAACACGCACAAAACCAGAATAAACCAGTTTACGCTGTCCGCAGGTGCCACGTGCAGTCGTTTGGTACCGTTAGAACATAAAGCACACATTTAATTCAAAAATTATAATTATTACGTAGTTTAATTGTTAAATTTTGTATTTGTTGATTGTTGTTATTATTTGTTATTATTGTTATAATATTTGTTGAAGTGTTTAATTTGTGTGTAAGTGTTGTAACTTTATATTGTTAATTCAAAATGGCTCCAGTGTTAAAACATGGTCGAGGCAAGCCTTTGACTTCTCAAACTAAAGAATTAAACTTTACATGTCGTTTCTTTTTCAGGTTAGTAAATTTTTCATTTTAGTAACATTGTTAATGTAAAAGTTATACGTATGTTAAATGTGCAAATATTAAAATAAAGTCTCATCTTTTTCAGAGGAGAAACACATATAGTTTAATTAAATTTAATTTAATTTAATTTAATCCCTTATATATGTCGTGGCCATATCGTAGATTTGCTCATTTCATGATATGATCGATCATTTCGTGAAATGATCGCATTGCATGAAATGATCGAATGTCTATTGGCCACATCATGATGTGGTTTAGGCAGATCAATGATAAGAAATCGTTTCTCGATATGGCCAACTAAACGCGCGGTTTTTTCATGAAATGATCAAAATTATTTGATCATATCGTAAAATAGTTACATTAATTATTGGTTGAGGCGCTGCAAGCTCTGTGTTTATGTGATAACTGATAATATGGCGGCCGCTGGCGAAAATTTAATTATTCGCAGTTAAAAACTTCATAATTCGTTTAATAACAATATGAAGAAAGTCATAGCAAAGAATTTACGACGAAGAGGTTCGAGTACTATGGAAAATGTGGATATCTTATATGTATTGAAGAAAAAATGCGTCTTAAATAAAAGGATTTAAGACGCATTTTTTCTTTTAGGATATATATTTATATATCCTACTATATTATTATGATTGTTTGTTTTTTAAAAAGCGATCCGCTTCTGGCACTCACCGGCCGCTGCCGCGGCACGCTCGCTTTGCTCGCTCGGCTCGTGCGTTGTTTATCAAAGTCTAACCTAACCTAACCTAACTGTTTTCTATTGCAAAAACCATTCGCTTCTGGCATTCGCCGGCCGCTGCCGCGGCACTAACTTAAATGACACTAAACAAGTTCTTAGAATATTCTGAATTTTTTTAATATTTTATGGACTCTCTATATTTTATACGATCTGGCCAAATGTGGATGATCAAATCGTGAAACGTTGACGATTTAACGATCTGATCAAACTATGTTGGCCATTTCCTGAAATGCGACCATTTCGTGAAATGATCAATCATATCATGAAATGAGCAAATCTACGATATGGCCACGACATATTATATATAAAAAAAAAACTAAAAATAAAATGTTGTTTTATTTTATTTGCTGACCATACACTACTACAAACGCAAAAATTTCTCCAAGCTAATTTACCTGTACAGTGTGAAATTTGGGGTATCTTCTCCATAATTAAAATGAATCGCCAAATGTGATGCTAAGCGCAAAACTCGAGAAAGGCTGAACCGATTTCTTTAATCTTTTTTTATTATTCTTTTGAGTACGAGGGTAGTTCTTATGGAGAGAAAACGTTAAAACGTACCACGGGCGAAGCACGGGGAGGACCGCTAGTTAATTAAGTTAATATGTTTAAAAATAAATTAAACCTACTTAACTTATATCGAGATCTGAAGCATTTTTTTATATTAAATATTCTTATTTCTCATATTATGTATAAAAAATCATGTATTGTTTTGTTCTTATTTAAGAGATAAATAAAAAAAATTAAACCGAAACTTACTAAACTTTGCTTTATCTTTATTTTATGTTGTCTTAGTTGAGATTGCTAATATGTATTGCAACTTCAGTACAGTAATAATTCTAACTAAATACTTCTTTTCATTTCTATATGCATTTTTTAATTTCCTATTTTAACAGGGTTCAGTGATGGCGTGTTCGTTCCTGTTACTGAACGGCAGCAAAATAAACGCTCAAGATGACGACGGTATGACGCCGCTGCATCTCGCCACAGAGGCGGGTCACACTGGACAGGTGATATATTATAAATACTAGTAAAATCACACGGTTGTACTCGAAACAAAATATTTTTGCATTTAAAACTTTATAATTGATAAAAAAGGATATTGAATGTTTTTTATTATGTTTGAAATAATTTTATTATAGATTACAGGCATATAATAGTTTTTGAGTCTATCCGTTACAAATATTTCACAGATAATCAAATAATACATATTAATAGCATTAGCAACTATCGCGTATTATACTAAAATACATAAATGTTTGTAGGTGTGTCTGTTACTCCGATACCGCGCGGACCAATCTATAGTGGACAAGCAAGGTCGGACGCCGCTCCACATAGCTGTTGAACAGGCGAATGCTGATATCGTCACATTGTATGTATTTATATTTAAAGTTGTGTATTTATATTACTTCACTATATAGTATAGAACTATAGAACAAAGTCGCATTCCGCAGTCCTACCTCTAAAATTACGCAACAGATTTTGATGGGTATTTTTTAATAGATGAATGATGATAGAATGGTTCTCGAGGAAGGTTTTATTATATAATTTGTTGAGTTTTAGACCCAGCGGGTGAAACAGTCTTTTATTTATAGAATAAAAGAAAGAAAACAACAATCATTAAATACACCATGTATAAAATGGAATGTCCATTCAGTGATATGAGAATCTAAACACATTGATATGACTTAGATTGTTCACTGATTTTCAGCGAACACCACATTGACCAACTGATATAAAGTCAAAACTATACATTGAATATTTTTTAAAAGAATACTTGGAGCGTGATCTGCAATAGATATCGAAGCCAAAAATATAGTTTTTAGAATTTTTGTTTGTTCGTCTGTATGTATTTCCGGGCTATACTCAAAATAACTGCATGGATTTACTTCAAATTTGGTAAATAGATAGCTTGAGACCTGAGGAAGGACATAGGATAGGTTTTATCCTAGAAACACCACGGGAACGGGAACTGTGCGGTTTTTTTTTTCTTTGACTACGTGGGCGAAGCCGCTGTGGGAAAGCTAGTAATTAATACATTTATTTGGTAAATGTTAAAATATTATGTTACTAGAGGTCCGCCCCGGCTTCGCCCGTGGTATATTTCGCAATAAAAGGTAGCCTATGTCCTTTCTCGGGTATCAAAATATCTCCATACCAAATTTCATGCAAATTGGTTCAGTAGTTAACCTTCCGTGAACCACGTGGATAAAAGTTACGTCCTGCACTACGTGGGGTTTCCTGGACCCAATAATCTTTTCACGTTTTTAGAGCTAGTATTTATTGTAAATTTGTCATGTGTATATTATTATTATCCCTTGACTATAAGAGGTTAAAAATAAAATAAATTTATCAAATATTATAAACATTTATTATATCTTTAGGCTATGTAACAGAAATAGTACTTTTTACCAACTAAAATAAGACTATGTTCTATGGGTTAGACTTTAAGAAAAAAAAAAAAAGACGTGAGGCACTCGGGGACTGCCGCGGTAAAGCTATTGCATGCTATGCCTTCAAGCCACACCTCCGTACCCGTCGGAGTGGGGAGCGTGAGGTTTTTCGTTACGAAATTTCTGGATTCGGTCCCCGCGCTCAAGGCCCGCGATAGAACTTATGCAATAGCTTAAAAATTAATATCCTGTACTTCCTCTTCACTTTCACTTTCAGACTGAATGCTCAAGTGATCCGATTAATCTTCACTTCCATGTAGAAACAGCTCATCCGTATCGCTATCATTTTCTTCCATAAGTGCGGATATTATTGCATTTTCATTGATGTGATTAGCCATAATGAGCCCTAGAAACAATTTCAGATAATTTTAAATAATAAAAAACAAATTAAATAAATATTTATATAAAAATAGTCGTATTTTATCACACCATACTGCTCACCTTTTAGTGGACGTCCCGAACTACGTGGGGTTTCTGACACCCAGCTGCATTTTGACGGCGTCCGTTTACCGCGTCTGCGACGCTATTACTAAACCAATGTCGCTAAGAGGTCTGGCAAGGTCGCAACTCCAGCTACACGAGGTTTCAAGACTTTCGCACAATGTTTGGAAAAGATACAAAGATTTTTTGTATGGCTGGGGTGTATTAAACCCCACATGGTGCACGGAAGGTTAAGGCGTGATTGAGTAACAGACAGACAGACAGAGTTACTTTCGCATTTATAATATTAGTATGGATGACGATTCAAAAGTGCTTCTAGAAGAAGACTAATTGAATAAATAAATGTTTGAGTTTGAATGTATTTGCGTGACAGGTTGCGTCTAACGAAACTAAACGAGGAGATGCGCGAAAGCGAGATGTCGTCCAACGACGACACATACAACGAGGTGTTCCGCGACTACACGCAGCTCGCGCACTCGCACCCCGAGCGGCTCGTGCGCGCTAAGCACAATAATAACGAGGGTCAGTATGTGATAAAAAAATATTCGTTTTTCAAGTGAAAATTCTTTGGGCGCGTTGAGAGTAATTTTTTTTTATTTTCGCACGTTCTTTTACTTCACTACATAGTATAAAACAAAGTCGCTTTCTCTGCCCCTATGTCCCTTTGTATGCTTAAATCTTTAAAACTACGCAACGGATTTTGATGCGGTTTTTTTAATAGATAGAGTGATTCAATACGAAGGTTTTAGTATATAATTTATAAGGTTTTAGATAAAGCGGGCGAAGCCGCGGGCGGTAAGCTAGTTTGTTTTATATTTTGCATCCCAGCTCGATATATAATGTTTTTCTATTCATAAAAAAAAATTGAAATAATCCGATCTCGAGGCGGGATTGTCTTCATTCTTTTTTTTAGGATTTTGTTATGTTGGAATAAGCAACTGCACTTACCACCAACTGTTTCCCCACTTCACATGCAAATCGTTACAAACACGAACAATGTTAGAAAACTTTCTTCTCTCTCTTTAAAAAAAGTATAGTTAATTCAGTACAAATGGTAAATTTCAACTATTTCTTACAAGCCATCTGTCCACAAGGATTATGTGTTTTTCTTCATATAAACTTCTATTTACAGGCGAACAGTCGAGTGAATGACGTTTGGAGAAACAATTGCGTCGACTGCAACGTTGGTGGTGCGAGGATTGACAAATGTTGGACGCATCGCTCCAAGGTTGGCGCCAACATTTGTGCCAATATTTGCTATAATAACTTGATGACATGCCATTTGTATTGTCACTTGATGGGACCTCTTCACAATGGACAGCGTTGTACGAGTAGATAGTCACGATAGTGTAAAAACCTAAGTCTATGATCGGCTGTCATTATAGATGTTTATTCATAATCGCCGTAATGGCGGCAAACATCGACAATCATTTGTTGGGCCAATGCTCTCGATTGTGAAGAGGGTCCATTAAAGCTTGATGCCAACTTTTGGTCCAATATCTATATTGATAGATTGTATTATAGACAATAGACGCAAGTTTTGGTGCATTTGAATTTGATATTATACTAAATCAAAACTTCTGGAATCCATAATAGATGTCTGATGCCACTAAAAATTGGTTCGAATACTTTTTCCATTACGTTTGCTCATATATGTATATGGATGGCTCAAAATAATAAGAAGACCATAAATAATCATTTTTAAGTGGTTCGAAGTTCCCGGTTTAGTAAGATAAAAAATAAATATTGAAATTAAATTTAAAATTAAACACTTAAAATTGTTGTAACATTGATCAGTACATTACAACGAGCGCTAACTTGAACTTTTATTTGTAATATACAAATATTGTATAAAGGAAAAAGTATAAACACATCGATGTTAACGAAAAAAAAATCTTTACTTTTAATGTCGTAATATGGATAGTAATATAGTCCTTGTTTTAGACAATATAAGTATTATATTGGTGTGCAGGTGCAAGATTGGACACCTGACGAAGCGTGTAGCACTTATACAATATTAGTATTGAGTAACATACAAAAATTTAGTCAAAGATAAATTGTAAATCTCCTCGTTCTTTATAAAGTCAGATTTTTAAAGAAACCCTAATATCTCATAAATATCCCATAAAATATTATCTCACCTCCCCTTAATTTTCCGAAATATTATTACATATTATGGTGCTTTTGTTTCATATAATTGAAATATAGCAATTTTTAAGAAGAGAATTTAGCTAAATCAGGATCTTAGAGGAAAAAAAATATTAACACTACTATGGATATTCATACAAAATTATTATTAAATGCATTCAATAAAATAATGTTTTGACACACAAGCAGAGAACCCTTTTTTTTAATTGTATTAATATAGTCTATACTCTATAGAGGTATTTTTACGCGCTTCGTCAGATTGTTCCTAACTAAATTTGAGGCTTGTAATGTATGAAAATATTCGTTATAATTATACTATGCCATTTGCCTTGCTTTTGTTGTTATTTGATAGCACTTTGTGATTTTCAATTTATAACCAAAGAAATTATTGGGAAACCGTTCGTCACACGACCTTGGCCTTAAAAACTGTGATGGTCGCGTAAGAGACTTAATATCTAATTAAATATTTCATTTATTTTTGGGTATTGTTGTTTCAATAAAATTCTCAGTGAATTAAAACACATTCTGTGATACCTTCAAGGGATTGAGGATATTGTTTTTAGGATATTAATTGTCGTACTTCATGAATAGAACGTAGTTTTATAAATCATTGTTGCAGTTTAAATGTTTTTTTTTTCTATATTATAATCGATAAATGCATTAGTGCTAATTTGTCTGTATGTCTATTTTAATTTTGTATCATGTATTATAATTTTCTGTGACTTATTTTTTAACATTCCCATAGTAAATCATCAGAAATCATTCCAATACGCATTTACAACGACACGATATTTAATTCGATCGAATCTCAATTGTGGTAATTAGGTCAAATTATTTATATATTATTATGTAATGTAAGGAAATTATGAATTTTGTAACATTAAGTTACTATATTGGTGTTATTATTAATGCATTGTTTGTCGCCTAAGCTTTTAATTATTATTAAAATATAAAATTACTGCAAACGATATATTACATTTGAAAACCGATATCAACTATTTTATAAGACTGATGTGGATTTGAAACGAAACTGCCTGATTGGGCTAAATATTATTTCATTCACTAATTGCTAATATACAAGGCCTATTAGTGACTATGAAATTGTGCCGAAATAGTGATCAATTTAATAAAGGCCTATTCTGGATACAAAACGACTCTAATATTAAATATGCGGCATTGCATATATTATTAAAACTATGAACTTGTAGCGAAAAACAAACATACATATTGTTGAATACGTTCATTAATTGTTTTCAATATATTGTTAAAGGAAACTTATTATATAAACAAACAGCCGCTATGCAAGCCAAACTATTATAAATGTTCTATTTACTAATTAGACTTAGACGGGATTTATTCCTAATTAAAAAAACGAGGTCGCCATATATATAAATATATAATAAATCTGGATATAAATCCGTAAAATTTCTAAATAATCGTTATTTGTATCGGACGATACCTCCAGAACTCGAGTGCCATTGCCAGTCAGCACTTACAGGACAAAGTTAATATTATTTGTTAATAATTATGTCTACCGCTAGATTATATTATAATACTCTGTTATATCGTTGATGTAGAACTTATTTGTAGTTGTATTGCTATTAAATGTTTACGAGTTCAATGCATGTTTTTTATTCCCGAATCCCAGGGCAATATTGAGCCAAGATAAAAAAAAATCTATCAAGGTACTCTACATCTGTATGTTCTGCAAAAGAATGTTCATCCATCCAATTTATGAAAGCACTCACAAAAAAAAAAAAAAAACTTTTTATAGCCTTGTCCAAGATTGAAACAAATCATTTGATTTGCAAATGTAAATTTCAACTATTTTGCTATCAGTATCTCTTATTTATCTTATCCAGTGCTAAAGGAATCTATGCTATCAAGTGGTATCAATACGAGTAATAGTATAATCATGATCTGTATGAATAATTTACTAAAGGATATTTAAAGAAAATAAACTTAGTATAATGCTTTCACACGTTTATTAAAACCCAAGTAAAACCCACACCAGGAGTATAGCTATAATTCGAATTTTCATTGGTACAATAATTCCGGTACATAATCAATTATAATTTTAAAGGTTAAAACAATTTGATGGCTTATCGATTCGAATTAATATAATTATTAGACAATAAATTTATTGAAATTTTGGATTGCAATGATTTTGATTGTATTTAATATACGAACATAAGACAGTAAATACATATTGCATAATGTTAAAACGGGGATACAAATGGAATATTTAAATTTCAAAGGCCCAATGAAAAATCCACTAAATTAACTTTAACTCCGATTCGGCCTCATTGCGACTTCTTCAAAGAAAGTATGACCCGCATACTAACATTTGAATTAGTAAGGAATGGCCGTTTGCTTTGTTTACATTTCTACGTAAAGTAGTAAAGTGAACAGTTTGCTTCGAATCGGAAGAAAAAAATTACACCGATTAAATTAAATTTACTTAATACCTCACTCAGTATATCGTATATATATGCGTAGGTATTACTTTATAGTAGGTACAATATATTGGCACGTTAATTCATGCCAAAGTTGGTCCACCAGTTGTTGTTGAGGTTGGCAGAGGCTGGCGAAGGCGATGTGACGGGCGTGGAAGGTGCGCCCATGTTGCGGTTGCCGCCGCCCAGCGTCAGCGGGGAGGCCGACTGCATGCGACGACGGGACAGGAGGCCTGACCTTTCAATACCTACAAGTAAAAAAGAAACAATAATATTTCTCCCAATAAAGCCTATTTTTAGATTTAATTCTATTGAAAAAACACGCCTTTTTAACAACACAACATTAATTTCACAAATCTGTGCATATCAGGGATGTAATCTAAACTAGCTGTACACTAATTAGTTTAAACAGGTGTGCTCCTGTAAACATAACCGTCTATGTTAGAATTACTTTGTAAACTAAAATGAGACTTCACTACATAGTAAAAAACCATGTCTATATTATGTATGCTTAAATCTTTAAAACTACGTTGCGGTTTATTGAATAGATAAAGTGATTCAAGAGGAAGTTAGTATATAATTTATTAGATTTTAGACAAAGCGAGCGAAGCCGTTATTTATAAATTACTTACCGCCATCAGAGCTTTCTGGGCAGTATTTGATGGTGTGCGCGCGATCGCCGGTGGCGCCGCAGCGCGGACAGCGGAACGCGCGCAGCACCGGGCACAGCACGCGCCCGCGCCAGTCCTTCAGCACGTGCGAGGAATAGTACTCTTCGTTCTCGCCATTGTTCTTGCAGAAGGCACACTCCTGTGTAAACAATGTTTTTAATTATAACTATACTTATAATAACCCATACTAAGTTTATTGTGAAATAGAACAATTAAATTTCGCTTTTATATCAAGTACATTATTTATATTATTACAGGAACAACGTTTATTTGTGTGAAAATGCTTTAAGCCAAAAAATTGCAATTACTACTAAATAAAAGTAATATTTACGTTAGGTAGTGCGCGTCGTAGAAACTTGTCGCTTCTAACTTTAGCGATTTCTAGCAAGAATTCGTAGAGGAGGCCCGGACGGACGGAGCGGAGCACCGCCAGCTGCTCCCGGGTCAGCATCGACACGTAGTAGTTGGCTGAAGACAAGCCTACACCAATAAAGATTCCACAATGAAAAGCATTGTCTTTTGGGACAATAAATTAAAAAATAAATAAACAATTGCTATTTTTATAATTATACACATAGTTAGTATAAAAATGAATAAAACATTTCAAATATTTCAATGAAGATATGCCAGAGAGCCTGTCGGTTTAATTACACCGAGTAAGCTTTATTTGTGTCACAACCGCTTATAGCTTCCGACGCGACGGTTGAATGCATTATCATAATAAAATATGAATATGGATGGATCCATAAATAAATTTTGTAACATCATGTGTTATAAGAAAACACATAAGTATTTTGTTTAAATATTAAAGAAATTTACTTACTTTTTATAAGAAAATCAAAAACGTCAACTATTTCGCCGTTTCTACCGGGGGTTCCAGATCCTTCCGAAAATATATTAGAATTTGCCGACGATCCTGAATCCGGTCTATTTCCTCCTAAAATTAATATTTTCTTACAATTTTCAAAATTATTATAACTTATACCGATATTTATACTGTCAGGCACAAGTATTTCACTTGTTTAATTGAAAATAATTAATCATAATATCTTACCATTACCCATGAAAAAATTATGTTGTCCTTGCTCCAAGTCGTCATACAAACTATCTGAACGTCCGGTTGTTGTAGAAGTTCGATGATTTAACAACAAATCATCGATTTCCGATGTCGGAGGTGCTGAAATTTCATTTATATTTAATATTGAACTACCGATACTAATAATAAATTAATAGCCTGCTATTTACGCACCTGTATCACCCACGTTAGGTTCCGGCTGACCAATCAAGTTAATCAAATCATTGCCGACCCGACTCTGAAACGGTGGAGCTAATGGTGAAAATGGACTGTCTTCAGTTTTCATCATATTCGCAGTATCCAAAGCCGGTCCAAAATTCTCCTAAAGTAAATATTGAAATTAAATATAATATTTGCACAAAGACGTATAATTCCATCCTGAAACTTACGCAAATTCAACATAATTTGGATTAGAAACAGAACTGCGTAGGTAGATTCTTTGCAAAATGCAATGCCACGTGTAACGAACGTGTTGGGATTTTTGAGGCATTGCTAGATGATTCAACTTAATCGAACTAACACCAAAGTTTATACCAATCATTCATAATATTATAATATTAATATTAATTTATTTATAAAAAAAAATGAACCCGGAACGTAGTTAATAGCTATTTTTTGAAATAAAATAATATTCACTTACCGTTGTCGTCACTTTTGTATCACTCGTGGTAAACATAGGTTTATTCTCGTCTATATCTTCCAAGTTAAATTTTATTATTTGTTCCATTTTTATTTAACACTATCGTCTACGACGCGTCACTTCAATTAAAAAGAAACTTCGAGACGCGAGCGTCTATTTTATAGTAAAGCTGTATAGCAACACCTATAGCTAAATACGGTCATGTGACTAGCAACTATTCACAATGTATCCCAAGATGTTTTGATAAAATATTTTCAACTACCCTCAAAATATTAACAAATTGTGTGGATGTAAAACTGCGGACATTTGTTTACGTGATAATCTCTTACAATTTTAAACGTACCATCTACTAACTAATTTGTTAATCGACGCTAAAAGTAAAATTCATTTAAATCTAATATTTACAACACGCAGTAGAAGACCTATATTTCTTTTAATACTTTATTTATTTATGAATAGGAATAAGCTACATAACTGTTTAGTCGAGGAAGTTCAATGCATATATAAATAAAAAATTAATATGAACAATACAAGATGTATTTTAAAAATTTAAAAAATAAGTAACTAATGCATAACATAATATTGCGATTTAAAACAGTAAGCGAAAAAAAAGTAACCTGATTTGTACGGAGTTGTTGCGAGTCCGAATCGCTACCCGATTTCCATATCACTAGTTTATTAATGATTCTGGAACTGGAGTATATTTAAGACCCGAATCACAAAGAACGGTGACAACCCATGCATCTTTTGGCAGTTTTCCTGATTTCAACAACTTCACAGCAGCAGCAACATTTGCGCCACTTGTGTAACCCACGTACAACCCCTCTTTCTTGCCAATTAAATCTTTATAATGTTCCGTTTCTTCATCAGTCACGCTTATACTTTCGTCCATAAATTCGAGTTTAAATAAATTTGGGACTATTCCATAACTTGATCCTTGTAATAAATGTTTCGGTTTTACAATAGGACATCCTTTTAGCGGCTCAGAGCCCGCGGGTTCCACGACGCAGCAGAATATTTCAGGATTTTGTTCCTTTAAAAATTTTGAGACACCACTAAAAGTTCCAGATGTTCCTACAGCAGTCACAAAGCCATCAACTCTGTGTCCAGTTTGTCTCCAAATTTCGGGTCCTGTTGTTTCGTAATGCGCAGCTGAATTATCTTCGTTGCACAATTGCTGAACAAAATATGCCCCCGTTTCTTTAGCTAGAGTAACTGCGGCTTCTATTGGGATCGACACGTCAGCGTACGTAATGTTTCCATACGTGCCCTCAACTTGAGGATATCTTATACATTTTGCACCAAGAGCTTCCATGTGAATAGCTCGCTGTACACTATTACCTTTAGACATAGTGAGGGTTAGGGGATGTCCTAGTACTGCACATACCACTGCAAGACCACAACCTTGGTTTCCTGATGTCACTTCTATAACAGGATCTCCAGGTTTTAAATCTCCTCGCTCGCGAGCTTTTTGTATCATATGCAAAGAAGAGCGACATTTTATTGACGCTCCGGGATTCATGAATTCACATTTCGCTAATATACGGCCAGGTCCTGGGTGCAAGCGGTCCAACGCAACAAGTGGAGTATTCCCAATTAGTTCCAATGCTGATAATTTTATATCGGTCGGAAAATTAGTCGATGTGGTCATATTTTTTTCGGTCTTAAACCAGATCAAACACCAACACACAATTATCTACACCTGAACACAGAAATACAGATATTTAGGTGTGTAACGTTTATCTCATAACATTGATATATCTACTCGAGTGTTATGTAAACATACATAACACATAATATTATGTAGGTTGTAGATATTGTTTTTGTACTTGATAAGTGGATGTTTAGTATAAAAATTAAAAATGCACTGTTCTCTTTAACAAATGAACGTCTTTCTTAAACTGACGTACGTACCTAGTTTTATCCACGAAATTCTTGAAGCTAATAATAGTATGTACATAATTCTGATTCGTCTTACACAGTTATTTAGAATGAAGATGTATAAAACATCTGTGCCTGTTATTTCTTTCATGGCAGATAATTCAAAAGTGATAACTTACTTGAGAAAATCATAAGGATCTTCATTTTCACGTTATTTTACACGTTACAAGCTTATCCACTTCATAATCAGAATAAGAAATATAAATTTATTACAAATTGCATTGTTCTTGTTTTCTGTTTTAGGCTTTGGCAATCCAGTAATCGAATAGTTTTACCTTGAAAGTTTTCCGGGAGTTTCGAAAATTGACAATTTTCTGATATGGATTGTTCTTTTAAAATTCCACTTTTCCACCGAAAAGCAGTTTCATGACGATATAAATTTTTCGAATCATTTTACGAGGAAAATGTGAGAACAAA
The DNA here is from genome assembly GCA_029959065.1 of Colias behrii. Lineage (NCBI taxonomy): Eukaryota > Metazoa > Arthropoda > Insecta > Lepidoptera > Pieridae > Colias > Colias behrii. Next base: position 8,411,118 of record JARWMC010000013.1, read on the forward strand.
ATTCTGAAGACAATTTCTTTTTAAATTCTGAGAACAAATTAAACTTGCGAAAATCTACAAGAATTTATATTTTAACGAAAGCCCTAGTGGCTAGTGCATATAGCATCTGGCAGCTGTTATCACTACATAGTATAAAACAAAGTCGCTTTCTCTGTCCCTATGTCCCTTTGTATGCTTAAATCTTTAAAACTACGCAACAGATTTTGATGCGGTTTTTTTTAATAGATAGAGTGATTCAATAGAAAGGTTTTAGTATATAATTTATTAGGTTTTAGACAAAGCGGGCGAAGCCGCGGGTGGTAAGCTAGTAGGTACATAAAAATTATCTGAATTTGTTCGCTGAACGTAGCGTAGTTCTCCAGTCTCCACTCTCCAGACTGTAAATCTCTTTTTTCGACAGTCGTATCAGCAAATAACAAGTTCGGATAGTACCTAGGTATAAATAAATAAATACAGCCTTAGGCCGGTTGCAGAGCTTCACCGACCATCAGTGCGTACCATCGGTCCTGACGATACGCATTGACCGACCGTCAATTTTTTCATGAATTTTTCAGGATTTTTTCAGTAAACCTATCTTTAATAGATTTTTAATAGACTACATTTATTATAAAATTGGTCTCATTCTATTATCACGCCGGTGAAGGTCGACCTATGTTCGGATCTTCTACTAATATATACGCAACTGTTTAATCTGTATTTATGAAATTTAAGGTTCTTGTTTATCTTGGAGTTCTCTTTATACGGACCAAATTTGGTTTGTTTAAGTTAAATAGTTTTCGAGTTATAAGGGGGTGAAAAGTGGCTCCAAATGGTTCGTGTAATATATTACACACGGCTGCTGCTCGCCAGGTCTCTTCGCTTGAACTCGGCTTGACACGCTGCCGCGTGTCTAGCTTTGTATCCTGTTGTATTTTATATCATTTATTGATAAAAAAAGTTAATTTAAGAATATGAACAACTTGACGAAAACAAGTTGCTATCGATTTGTTGACATCAAACGAGGCGAAAAAGAAAGTCGTAAAATTATTATAAAACGTAAACAGTCACGTAGGTGGTAAACTGTAAACATGTCAACATATATTATTTTTTGCCATAAAAATCTTGTGTCGTTAAGAAATATGATAAAAAACACTTCAAATTTTATCGTTTCACGCACTATAAAGATGTTGTGCTTTTCCATGGGTCCTTTCGTTCCTACAAGAAAAAATTTAATTGCATATTGTGTTTTCATCGCTTTCATATTATTATATACCTACTTCACTACTCATATTACCTACATGTACCTATCTAACTAGCTGCTAGCCTTGTGTAAATTTGATCTAACACGACTCTTTTTAAACCAACTTCCAAAAGAATGGAGAAGGTGTTTTTGACTTACTTATATGTATCTTTCTGACAATGCAATACTACCGGGCGGAGCCAGAGAAAGCACCTTAGGGTTTGAGTAAAACATGGTCTAACTTTGTTGTAATATAAATTTGAAAGCAACTTATATATTTCATCTTACTATACAAAAATGTGCTTATCATTGACTATTAAGCACAATTCGAACCTGTGATTCGAACATAATTTAGGGGTCATCAATTTTATGCGTACTTCAAAACAACTACAACATAATAATATGTAGGTACATCATGATAAGAACATGTTTGTTTTTATGCCTTATGATTTGTGTATCGGTTGTTTATGGAGAAGTATTTCACTAGAAACGTGAAACTAATGACAATCTTAAAAACAACTATGCGATATACTTTTATGATATACTTTACGGTTTTTAAATATCTATTATTCAAAACAATCTGTGTATATTCATATATCATTATAATTTTAGACTAGGTAGGCAGGTCCTTGTTTTACAAAATATACCACACGAACATAATAATTTGATATTGTAAGCTCCCTTGCCTGAAGCTTTCTTTTTTGATAGAATTTTCAATTTAACTTTAAATCTTTACTAACAGAAAAAAAACTTTCGACAATTAACAGTAACTACTAAGATATTTTTCATTCGCAATTTTTTTACACAATTATAATTGAATGTTATTCGCAATGATTTATTTCTACACGCAGCAGTAGGTAGGTACATAAAGGAAGTTTGAGATTGATCCAAATAAAAAGTAAACCACCATTATTTCTATAATTATTTATTCGGTAAATTGATTATAGTATTACTTAATGTATAGGTATTATGTCATACATCTAATGACAATAGCTTATGTACTACCTACATAAAAATACTTTAAAATCATTTAGAAATATTACAATAAAAATATTAAATCTAAAATGGCGTGGTTGTACATCTCGTTTTAATGAGGATGGACTAAAATTTATAGAACTAAAAGCTAATAAGTACTTCATATTTTTAGTCAGTAGAACGATAAATCTAAACTAATTTGTAAACACATACCATAAATTGAACTAGACAATAAGACAATACGAAATAATTCAATACGTACTATTGCATCTTGAGAGAATTGCATGTTCTGTTACATTAACACAATTATATTATTATTTCATGTTCTATTGTATATCGTATGTTTTACACTGTTAACTTTTACATTGTTAAAAGTTCATTTTAAATTGTAAAAATTCTACATAAATGTTTTAAAAAAAGTCTGCAACAAAATGGAGAATCCACTTTCAAATATTTGTTTCGGAATTTTACACCTTATCAATAGGATGTTCTATATCGTTACATTTAAATACATAATTAATACAGATGTATGTTATCGTTATAATAAACAGAAGGTACCCAACTAAAATTATAAATAATACGAAAATGAAATTTATGAATATTACGAAAATGAAATTTTTAAAAGATGGCTTAGGTCATTAGTGACTTTATTTAGTTATGTAAATTATTATGATTAAATTTTATCAAATTCATTTGTTTTAAATAACGGCACATATACTTATTTCGCTTTTAACATACTGAAACAATTACCTTCAATTTTTTGGAATGCTGACTTTTCTGGTGAAAATATCAGAAACTGTGAGTGTAGGCATAGTATATGTGTAGTGTAAGAAGTGTGGGTACCTGTATAGTGTATGTAATATGTATATTGTTACATACGAGAAGCACGCTATGAGTAACAAGTATGTCACCCATTGAAAACATAATGTTTTTGGATAGAAGATTAGATAAAATAAAACTCCTAATCAAGGATCAAGGCGGAATAAAACGAATACCTAATATACCTATGTCCGTATTAAAAGATTAATGATCAATATAATCAAATGTAGATATTATTATTATGTATTAAATTATGTGATCCTAATAAGGTTCTTTAAAATGCGAAAATATCTTACATTCTGATTTATGATTAAATCAATCATTAACAAAACGGTCTTACATTATTAAGTCAGAATAAATTCATTTTAGTAGTGTAAAATTTGGTGGAAATAACCACTCGGCACAGGTAGGTGAAGACGGTGAACACCGTTATTTCCTAAGATGGAACAACGTTTTGTTATTGATAAAAAGCGGCGTCAGACTCGTAGATACCGCTCGGGTGCCGCAGTGGCGCGCTAGCTCTCCGGCGCACCTTGCCTTTTGCAACGATGAACAAACGCATTCGCTGTCTCACTGTCTTCACTCATTTGACACGATTCGCCTACGTCACAATTGCAACTGGAAAATTAGTGAAATCTTTAATAAAATTCGTGGAAATCACAAAATCACAAGTACAAGACGATTTTGAAGAGATTTTCAACACGTCTTTCACGTTTTTCATGCTCTACAACATGTTTCTGCTTTATATGAAAACTCTTACACTTTGGCCAATTAGTCGAAGACGGTCAAGATTCGTTAAATAGTTATTTTTTTATAATATGTTTTCTTGCGATTTATAATTTTAATCTTCAATTACATACCTATTAACGATCTCGTTATATATTACAACTAGCTGCGCTTCGCGGTTTCACCCGCATGGCTCTGGTCCTGTTGGTCTTAGCGTAATGATATATACCTAAGCTATATATAGCCTTCCTCGATAAATGGGCTATCTAACTGAAATAATTTTTCAAATCGGACCAGCAGTTCCTGAGATTAGCGCGTTCAAACAAACAAACTCTTCAGCTTTATAATATTAAGTATAGATTAGTATCTATCTACTCACTATGTATTTGTTAAGAGGAGTATTTGAGAAGATTCAACGTGTTTGTTGCCGGGTTGGTAAATGGACCAAGCACAAGGAGTGCTGGGCGCGCAAATTTTCATAGTATTTTCTTCCTCTACATTTATCGCCCTCTGTAAAATAAAAATAATTTGGAAAATCCAAAAGTGCACGCCTCATAATTTTTTTTTAATAATTATTTATTAATTATTATTTTTGTTTATTTAATAACAATTAAACCACATCGAATCAGACCCTGAAAAATGAAAGGGTTCTATTCCTGAGCATACTCAAGCGTAAGAGAAAAAAAAAGACTCGATTAGTAAAGTATTTCGGTCGCTATCGTGTTAACAAGAAAATCCTCCGCACATACAGACACACGGACGTCCAAGACAGAACTTTTTTAAACTGTTTTTTAACTAGTTTAAATAACAAAAACCACATCGAATCAGACCCTGAAAAATGAAAGGGTTCTATTCCTGAGCATACTCAAGCGTAAGAGAAAAAAAAAGACTCGATTAGTAAAGTATTTCGGTCGCTATCGTGTTAACAAGAAAATCCTCCGCACATACAGACACACGGACGTCCAAGACAGAACTTTTTTAAACTGTTTTTTAACTAGTTTAAATAACAAAAATGACATCAAAAATATCATGAATGTTAAAAATAGTGTTTTTTCTTAATATGTGTGTGTATGTATTATCTTACAAGTGCAATGTATGATATATAAAGACATTTTAAGTTTGAAAAATCAGATGTTTTGCGCGAAGTGACAGTAGTACCCACCTCAACGCTTCGCTTATGAGGCGTGCAAAATGACATCAAAAATATCATGAATGTTAAAAATAGTGTTTTTTCTTAATATGTGTGTGTATGTATTATCTTACAAGTGCAATGTATGATACATAAAGACATTTTAAGTTTGAAAAATCAGATGTTTTGCGCGAAGTGACAGTAGTACCCACCTCAACGCTTCGCTTATGAGGCATGCAATAAAAATCAAATTAATCGCTTTTGCTAAATATTATTTTGCACAATTATATATTATTTTGACCTCGCTCTGCATATACATAGTACGCAACTTGCTACTATTTAAAAATAATGAACTAATAATTTTGAATTAAAATTTACAATACAGGTCTACGTCACAAAGCCTAACGATCATGTTTCAGTATTGAAAATCAAATAGGTACAATAGTCTAGAGGGCGTTGAACGAAGAAATCATCAGAAGTTAAATACACATAAACAATAGTATTCACAAATACTTTTTGCAATGATTTATAGCAAATCAATTACTGATAAGAATGTCTGAAAGGTCATCAGCGGTGACGGTTACAGATCAAAGTGCGTATTCTAGCATAACTTCTAACAAATTGCGTCGTTAATGTTATTGTTTTTATTTGTCAATGACGCTATCGTAATTCTAATTTGTAAATGTCGCAGTCAAATTGTATTATTTCGCCGTTTACAAACGCTTGGCATTTTGTAATATGTCGAGAATTCGTAATCAGAAGTTTTTGGTTTGGATAAGGAGGTGGGTTAGTTAGGTTTGTGTTTTTAACTACACAGAAATAGGAGCCCCGCGAAGTGGGGCTCCGTCGGCTCGCGACCGTCTTTTTGTAGAATTTTGGAAAAAGTAAATCCTCAGCATTTTACAAAATGCCGAGCATTTGTAAACGGCGAAATAATACAATTTGCCTGCGACATAAATACGATATAGCGGTATCAATTTTCAATTTTACAATGTTGAGTATCGTGTGAACCAAATGACGTCATGGTCAAGCTTGGTCAGGTCATCGTATTATCGTACTCTAAATAATTGTGAGGCACCCGTGCCCGTACGATACTTGCCCATTTTATTATCTTGTAGTTTATTAAACATCATTATTAATGTCTACATAATCCAATTGAAACCGAATCCGAGGTATTATTAACAAAGAACATTCGGCGCGTACAAGTTTAGCTGTAAACCGACCTTCGCTTCGTGGTCATTTGGTAATTTTAAATTTATTATTTACAAAATATAAAAATGACCTAATATTAAACAATATGAACTAAGTTACATTTTTAGCTTTATTTTTTTCGTTGTTCCTTTCATTACAAAGATATCCATAATCCAAGTTACTTCGAAACGTTTAATTGACTTTTGATCTGTTAGCAGTTAGACCATATAATAAGTAATAACAAAATAATTATAATTTATCAATAGATATTCCCTACTATGTACACAATATTATTCTGCTTTCGTGCATCGTAATTGTGCCCTTGAACGTATCCGGTGCGACTTAGCATGGAAAATTCACTGTAAAGGGTCTGTCACACTGTCTATACGACAACGCGTATTCTACTACTTTTTACGAATGCAATCTAGACCAGTAACAGCACCAATGAAAATAAGTGAAATCAATGCCGTGTATGTTTAAATTGGTAATTTTATACTGTTATAATGGCTAGATACAACGGTGTCTATAAAGCGAAATATAGGGATTAAAGTCGACAGAATTCTAACAGAAAATTGCAGTCAAAGGAAGGCCTTTACATAATGATGTATCTTACTTAAATATAATATGGTTGACGTTATAGTTATAAAACAATATACCTACTTCATAAATTCAGCTTGTATCATTATAAACGAGTCTTTATTATAATGGGCGTTCTGTAATATTATAGTATCGTTGGATGAATGGAATTGAAAATCACGTGGATCGTTTTAGCTATCATTTAAAACGTGTAAACAGGATACTGCGTAAATGGTAGCGTAGGTTACCGTTAGACTTATTTACCATCTAAAGCCTGATTCCCACGGCATGTTTGCTTCACAAGCATTGGCAGACGACAAGCGCTTGTCGCCATCCGTCGCGATTTGAACTGAGCGTTCCCACGGCATGTGTGCGTATGGCAAGCACAGAGCACTGGCGAGCGACAAGCGCGCCGATTCCCATGGCATGTGGTGTGGTGTGGCGCGGTCGGATTTGTGAAGCAAACATGCCGTGGGAATCAGGCTTTAGCCTTACTACACAGAGCAATTAATATAGTACCTTACTACGAAGTTAATCCATTGGTGACTCATTGATGGAAAAATTATAATCATATCACTGCTTGCAGGAACGGTCATTATTATTGGGTACATCTATTACTTAATAGGTATACGTTTTATCTATTCTCCTTACTTAATATTACAGAGAAGAAAGAGGTAACGTTTGTGAGGTCGATCGGGGATATCTACGTATCGATTTAAGAAACTGATTTTGAGTGTCATTGTTTTTTTTTTTGTTCTGGGTCCGGCAAAGGCGTGAAATAATATAGCTTAGCACTGGTGGAAATAGTTTCAACCATAGATCTAGGATTTCGCTTGATGGTTTCAACTAAGATACGTTTTTTATATGGAAGGATCACAGAACAGTAAAGTAGATAGAAGTGTGATGTGGGCGTGGCCCACGTGTCACTGGTAAGGTAAGATCACCTAACTTGCTCTCAGTTGTGCGCAGAAAAATATTCGAGTCGGTTGTCAGCTGTCAAACCTTTTTTCCATATTTATTCATTAATTAGGACGTGTTGTTCGGTATTAGAGTGCAAAAATGATCAGTGCCGTCTTTAGGATCAACGAGGCTATGGGCCAAGGTACTGGCTGGGGCCTATGTAAGGGATGGAAAATCCTTAAATTTTAACTTTATCATTTTTCAGTTTACAATAACGCAATAGGCTAAATCGTAACCCGTAACGTAAGTTTAATGAGTATAGAATCGGACTTATTAAAATCGATTGATTTTGATGAACTCATATCTAATTTTGCTGCGAAGAAATCGAGAAAAAAAGTTTTTTAAGCTGTATATAATTACTGTTATTTTAGTGCAAAAATAAATTTTTAAACAAATTTTCTAAATCTTGTTTCTATTTTACCAAGTGTGTGATTTGATATTTTTCTTATTATGTTATAAAATTTGTTGTTGTATATCGAAAATTTTCAGAATTGTGGGGCCCCTGCCTACCTCGGGGCCTCGGGCCAGGGCCCTGCGGGCCCTGCCTTAAAGACGGCACTGAAAATGATAGCAGACGAAATAATATCAGCAATGGAGGCATTTCATACCATCGGTAAGTCTTATTTTTATTTATTTTAATTATATTTTATGTTATAACTTCGCTTGTCGTAATTTGTCAAAATTGTATACAAATATCTAGTCAAAATGAACCTTAATCCGTAAGAAATTAGTACTATTATAGATTGAACAGCAAACAAGACTTTCTGGAATATTATTGCAATAAACAAACGAATGTCGCTTTAGTGATGCTTGTGGCGCATATCGACAGTATCGATACTTTAGAAAAGACAAACATTATAAATATTAAATTTTATTTTATTTTTCCTCAGCTTTCATTTGTTTAATTTATTTATAGATTTCCCAAAGAGGCTAATTTAAAAGAGAAATGGATAAATGCAACGTGACGAGTTAACTGGATGCCGAACAGCACTAAGCGGTCTAACAAAGGCCACCGATACAGCAAACCTACGGCAGTTCCAAGATTTAAAATAATGCATATTTTCTGTTTGTATTTTGTAAATATAGATTAATACTATTCTATTCCGTTTTTTATTTAATAATAATAATATAAAAAGACGTACTTAGTAGTAATAAACATACTCCAAAATGTGACACATTATACTATACTCATATAAAAGAAAGAAAAAAAAAATACACAAAAATATTTATTTGTGAATTATCGATAACAAGGCTGACATCCCTCAGGGCATAGCATCAGATAAATATCAAGTTAATGTCATTAATGTTGAGTGACACAAATTTCAACCTTATCTCTATGTGTTGAGGTTCAAAGTTATATTTATCGAAAACTAACGCCCTCTGTTGTGGAGTAGCTGAATGTTTTCGAATTTGGAATTTCTGTGCAATGAGAAACAAAACAGCTAATATACCTAGGGATGTTATACTAAAATAAACCGTAACATGGTGCGTTAGGGTACATATTGAAATGCTGAATTTATAACCTAAGTCAGTTTTTACTCAAATTAAGCTTTCCAATCAAAGGCATAGTTTACTTGTAGTGTACTGTATAACTATCGGTTTAAATGTGTGGGTTTGGCGACACTGGTTTTCATACTAATTATGACATTATCGCACTTCTATATGTTTTTACTGTTCTGTGGGAAGGATGCAGGGTGCTATGGATGTGTGCTATGGATGCTTGCTAAAAATGCGTGCCATGGACTGTGCTATGGATTTGTGTTGTGGATGGTCACGAGTGGTGTTGTTAGAACGGAGCCTACTTTATTTATATAGCTCCGAGCTCGAGCTGCGCATCTTACTCGCATAGCTAATTTGCGGCCGCGCATCTTCATAGCGCATCACTCGCACCGCTACATCTTTAGTATCAGTTCAAACCACAGAACATAATATGTTCTGTGGTTCAAACAGTCAAATAGTTTCACAGCTTATCTATTACATTCTCGCAGCATAGTTGCACATCTCTGGTATAATAAATTAACACTTTTATCTTAATTAAATCAACCAAACGTTAATAAATCAAATAAATTTCAATTAATTGATATTTAAATGTTTATATTGTAAATAATAATTAATAATTTAAAAATATTCAATAACTGCATAACTAAATATGAAATCAAAATATTTTATTTCTGCTAAAAAATAATATCTACTTAAGTATAGACCTACTTTTGGCTTGACCATTTTGGGTTGAAATCGACATGTACTAATAAATTGAATATAAAGGTACCTACTAAATAATCACATGGAAAATTAAAATTACAATTACAATTTTGCAAAAACAAGTTGATGAACTGAACAATTAAAAGTAGCAACACAGTGAAATATATACATATAATATGTATATGCATTATGCATTTAAATAGCATGTCATCAGTAACAGTGTCGTCGAGCAATTTCTTCTAGTAAAGAGTATCGTTCCATCAAAAAAACGTTGCAATTTCATGCTAAAAGTAACCCTACCGACGGCTATTATTCAATAAACTCTACAACTGACCTACGGTAACATAACAATGCACGTTTGCGTAATCCAACTAGTGCAGAAGATGTAAACGTGACAGGCGTCACGCCCCCGTGACGTCACGTCATCCTGGCTCGCGGTAACCGTGAGAAACTCGAATTGCTTCTCCACCGGAAGCTCGGTTTGAAAACTATGACGTATATCCTTATTATATATACTGCCATACTGGACGATTTCAGGATGCTACATTCTTATATGAAAACTAACTGCGCCCCGCTGTTTCGCCCTCACGCCTCGATACCGATTGAGAATAAAGCTTTCGCTGATATTATTATTTTTAAAATAGATTTTTCAGTACATCCGTCTAAAATACACGGATGTGATACTTCTTCTACATCTTTTGGTTTAGTCCGTCCGTTTTATTTCTTCTTTTCTAAATTCTCTATGCATAATTTTAAAAAAAATATTAAAAACTAGCGGTCCGCTCCGGCTTCACCAGTGGTAGGTACATGTTTACGTTTTCTCTCCATAAGAACCATTCTCGTACTTCAAGGAATATTATAGAAATTGGTTCAGCCGTTCTCGAGTTATGCCTTACGGCTTACCTTGAGCTTACCAACACATTTTGTGATTCATTTTTATATTATAGAAGATTATACAATTATCCTACAAATTTATAGTACCTATGTAATTATCGTCATTAATTATTAATTTAAAGTATAAGTAGGCAATTCTGTTGGAAACATTGTTAATAGGTATTTCGCTAAAATTTCGATTCAATTTAAAATACTTAAGTTTAAATAGGTTAATAACGATTTTTTATATATAGAGAGAATATTGTCGACAGTCTTCTTTAAGCTTTTAATACATAAAAAAAAGATTCTTGAAACATTAAAGAGCAGTAAAATTGTGCCATGCGCTATCGAAGCCTTATCATTTTGACAGGCTCACTCGTAAGTCGTAAGCCAACTATTACTAAGAACACGTAATTACCATGAAACGCAAGTGCTGATCTGAATCTTTACTGTTCGAGCTGCCAAACAGAAAATGGAATGTCTGCGTCAGTCCCATACCCAGACAGTTAATATCGCATACTCGTTACTTGAGACGTCATTATATCAGGCCATTTTATGACCAGTCCCGGTGCAATCCGCATTAGCAGCTATCGACTTATTTTTTTATTGTATTACATCTAGATATCGCGAGAAATTGGCTTCGGTCGGAAGTCAGAGAAGTATTTTCCTAGTTAATTATTATTAGTCCATTGAATAAAAAGTTCTAGAGTGCGTGAGTTAGTAACGTAAGATGTTTCTTCGGAAACATGTCAAGAGTCCCTAGGTAATAAACATACTAAAACCCCGGGACACTAGGAGGAGCCCCGGAGTGGGGGGAGTGGGGGAAAGGGTCCATTTTTTCATTTTTCGCTTAAATCTCAAAAACGGTACATGTTAGAGAAAAACTTTCAAGGAAAAGTTGAAAGGCCATAAAATTATCTACAAGTTGTACCTAAATAATTTTTTCCTATATCCTACCGTTTCTGAGTTACACGCAGTAAAAAATGATTTTAGCTCATCAATCGATCAAAAAATATTTCTTTCTTCCAAAAAACTCAAATGTGCAACTTGTGACCGGTACTGATAGATTGCTCTTAATTAGGTCTATAATTGGTAAAATAAACACATTCCTCCATGGAAGCCTTTAGAAGGAATCGATTGTCAAAATATTATATTAGGGTAGTTTGAGTTACTGAACTTGATCTTTTTATTTTTTTCTTCCAAAAAACTCAAAAGTGCAACTTGTGACCGGTACAGATAGATTGCTCATAATTAGGTCTATCATTGATAAAAATACCAGATTCCACCACGGAGGCGTTTACGGGGAATTGAATTTTATTAGGGTAGTTACGGTACTTGAACTTTTTATTTTTTTTCTTCCAAAAAACTCAAAAGTGCAACTTGTGACCGGTACAGATAGATTGCTCATAATTAGGTCTATCATTGATAAAAATACCAAATTCCACCATGGAGGCGTTTAGGAGGAATTGAATTTTATTAGGGTAGTTACGATAATTGAATTTTTCACCTTTCATGGGATGTAGCTCGAAAACGGCTGCGAATAGAAAAAAATGATTTAGGTACAACTTGTAGATAATTTTATGGCCTTTCAACTTTTCCTTGAAAGTTTTTCTCTAACATGTACCGTTTTTGAGATTTAAGCGAAAAATGAAAAAATGGACCCATTCCCCCCCTCCCCCCACTCCGGGGCTCCTCCTAGTGTCCCGGGGTTTTAGTATGTTTATTACCTAGGTACTCTTGACATGTTTCCGAAGAAACATCTTACGTTACTAACTCACGCACTCTAGACCCCCCTTGGAGGGACTCATTCAATGGACTATATGTATAGATAACACTTCACGAAACATGGAATAAGATCTTCCTAACTCAAACATGATCGTTATTTGGTTAATCCTTTATTATACAACTTATCTTAAAAATACAGCACCTGGAATCGTTAGAACAATATCTCATTGGTTATTTTTTTTCCTTGTTCGTGAATCTAATTAACATTGATTTAAAAAAAGCAAAAAGATAAATATTGTTTTGTGCTACGCTAAGAATACCTATAATTATAGTTAATCGATTGAAATGATGCATAAAATTTAAACTAAACCTATACATGTTGAAACCATTCGTTTGTAAATAAATGTTAAATTATTGCTGTACGATTGGTATTTGAAAAACTGTGGAAATAATTTAATTAAAATATGTCCTGAACGAAAATACGCTCATTTAAGCGTACTCATATAAATACTGATATCCTGTAAGAAAACTTCACTTTGTTGTTAATGAAATCCATTTGTTTGATACATTTACCAAAAAAGCACACATAAGACAGTTAAGCTCATTCTAAGTTTAGCTTAGAAACAGGGGAAGCACAAAATAGTACGTTCAAGCATCAAGGTTAGCTAATTATAAACACTAGCACAAATAAATTTACGACAATTTCAGGTTCAAGTTTCAAATACCTATAACATCATTCGACCTATATGTAGACATTATTTATCAAATAATTTCTAAACAAATTTTAGGATTTTCTTTACAAAAATGCTTTTCATAGATATAATTTGGTTGGTTAACAATATTCAAAACATTTTTTTTTGGTTTCAGTGCCTAATTTAAAAGAAAGGTTTAATCGATCTTATTTATACTCAGACCTAACTATAAACACTAAAACTGCGTGATTATGGTTTGACAATAATACATGTTGCTTACGAGTATTGAGATTTATATAAAAGTTGTGCGAATCAACGAAAAGGTCTGATGAACACTCACCCGATGTCGGGGCACCATGGCGGCGGTGAACGAGACCAAAGCCAGCAGGATTATCAGAGCCTTCATGGTATTAGAGTATGTGGGTACTTCGAAATGGATAAACAGTGTATACGGTATACGTCTTACGAGGGAAGTATACGTCGCGACGGCTCGCTGTTGAGTGTCGACCGCGTGCGGCCGCTGCGATATATAAGTACTCTGAAGTCCATCAAATTGTCCGAAACTAAATCACGATTCATTACGACGAAAATTATCACTTAATTATCATTGCGATTTCAATGAGTTGAATGAATGGGCGAGCGATAACCGCCGATCGATCAATAAACATGTGTTGTTTGTTTTAGTAATCGTAGACGTTCTACGAGATCGATGGTCTTTAAATAAAATTGACCAACATTTTTACAGTAATTAAGATATTTCCCAAAATAATTTCTCGGAATGATTTAATACAAAAAATGGTTGCATTATTTATTATTACATGAGCGAAAATGTCTCGAGTTAAAAATAAACGGTGATTAGTTAGATTTCAATAAATGCTCAAATTCATGAACATATTTTCTTTATATAACCGAATATGATGTGTCATCGTTTTTTATACGAGTATTTAGGTCGTTGAATAAAATTTTAGACGCCTGATGGTTACTGGAAAGGCATATAGTATTTCACAAAGCCCGCGAGCGCGCCCGCCCTGACGTCGCGTGCACCAAAGTTGCATCATCCTAGTTACCGTTCATTTCTCATTACTACAAGTACTATAAGTTCTACGTTATGTTCTTTTAAAGCTTATAATTATTTCTCTCTCTTATTATTTATTTTATTTATAAAGAGGTACCTTACAGCTTATAATACAATAAAGAATAATTAATAATTAAGTACGCCAATAACAAGGTACACCATTATCCGATCAACGTAAGTGACCAAAATAAAGAATTATAGAAACGGTGTTTAAAGAACTTAAAACTATACAAATGAGAATTGATTATTATAATTAAATAGCAAATTTTAACCCGAAACAAGTATGGGTAAATGTGTATGTATGTGAGTTTGTGAAAATGAAAGTGTGTGTGTATGTGTGCGTGTGTGTGTGTGTGTGTGTGTGTGTGTGTGTGTGTGTGTGTGTGCGTGTGAGAGAGAGAGTGTATTATATGTAGGAATTAGTGTAATTAAGTGTGCAAATTATTTTTTATATTCTAAATTAATCAAATCAAGGATCGCAGTTTTAAATTTAGCACGAGATAAGTGGAAAATGTCAACAGATGAGAATTTTTTATTGAAAACGTTGGGAAGTCTTAGAAATGGTGTGTTTTTAAGATAATTTGTTGATACAGCCGGTACATGGAAAAGGGGTGTGTGGCGAGTTCTCTGAGTATGTACTATTAAACCTTCTTTTATTTATTATCTTTCTAAGTATGTACTATTAAACCTCTATGATGACACTTAGAAATAAGCAAATAGTGTACATTATTTAAATTAACTTATCAGCCACATACATTAATTAAAATTAGTACAAAATTTCCACATCATTTCGTAACGGGGTAACTTTACTAGTAATAGTCGGAACTCGGAACTTCCGATCGTACGATTTTTATCTCTATGGTTTACAATATTTCGACACAATTCCATGAAACTATTTGATAATATCTGTATGATATACGTACATTTATCTATTGAATACTTAACTTTATCTGGTAGGTATTGGAGGAAATTAATTTTACTACTTAGATTAATATTTATAATTATTGAAAAAATGTTTGGAATAGGTTGCGCAAGATTTATTATTTATATATTTTAAGATTTCACTCTAGAAATATTTCATATGCTTAATTAAAATTTTAAATGATTGGGATTGTTTATCAATTTTTTTTTTAATTTTAATTGTATTTTTTTCAGTCAGATATAATATTAGGTAGGTACAGTATTGTGTAACTCCGCACTATCTTTTAATCTTTAGTACAAATTACGTATAAAGGCTTAATTGTAACAAATGTTATCTTGTAAATCTCATTACGAGTAATGGGGGTTGTATTTATGCTAAGCTAGTAGTAGGCAGTAGCTATATACATTGTTAGGTTTCAACTTTCAATAAACGGGAACGTGTTTTAGCTCAAGTTCCAACACATATAATTTAATTTTTCAGTCACATTGGCATCTACTTATCAGATGTAATTTGATAGATAGTCTAGCGTACTACGAATCAAACTTAATGGCGGCTCGGAACATCGTAGGATCCGATGAGCAGAAAACAATTTTAGGTATTAGCGGGACCTGTGCGCACCCGCACCACAGAATCACTATCACTACATAGTATAAAACAAAGTCGCTTTCCCTGTCCCTATGTCCCTATGTCCCTTTGTACGCTTAAATCTTTGAAACTACGCAACGGATTTTGATGCGGTTTTTTTTAATAGATAGAGTGATTCAAGAGGAAGGTTTATATGTATAATAACATCCATTAAATAGTGGAGAAGTACTGTTATTTTTGAGGTTTCTAATGTGATGTCGTAAAAAATTACATTTTTTCCGCTTACATTGCAAACGCAGGCTGAACCCTACGAGTTTTATGAAAATAAAGTACTAAGTATTATACACATTGAAAAGGTCTACAGAAAAGTCCGCGATGGTATATGTCTATCTCTTATGGATAACCCACAATAACTTTTTTTTGTCATTTACTTTTTACGACAAATAATGGCTAATTTTCGATGCGATTTTAACCAATACAGCATTAATCCTTAACCAATTAAATACCTTGAATACATTGTTCATTTAATATAGATCTATATGGCCCTTTACACCGTATGATTTAAGTGAATATTTTCTAAGATATTACAGATTTAAAAATTGCGGGACGTAGCGTTTGCGGCGCGGTACCGGCCGGCCGCCCGGCTATCTATTTTATACCCGTACGAAGTCGGAGCAGGGCGCTATGTTTTTATATACAACGTTCACAGTTTTTCTGTAGTGTATTTAGTATCAGCATTGTACCCGTGCGAAGCCGGGGCGGGTCGCTTGTATTATATAATAGTATTAAGCCCGCACTCGCACCTGCACCTAACTTCCGAAATCGAACTGTATGTTCTGTGAGTATGATATTAGGTATCTGTGGTCTCGCGCAATGATTTACGCGCCAGCATAATCAATAGCTTGAATAGAAACGATGCCATAGGTTACAATATTTCCTAAATATTGTAAATATTTCCTAAATATTGTAATACTGTGTAAATGACGATGCGGACGGCCAAACCCTACTTAATTCTAATTATAATTGGTATGTAAGTAGCTGAAGACCCAGAATAAAACATAGGCTACTTTTTATCGAAATCACACAATTCACACAGGAACTATGCGGGTTTTTCTTTGAAAACGCGGGCGAAGCCGCGGGCGGAATTCTAGTTAGGATGTACCTAGTAAGGATTAAAAGGAAAAACTCATTCACGCGCGCGAGTGAAACCGCGGGGCGCAGCTAGTACCTAATATATTTTGTTACAATAACAAACAAATTTCCCGCCTACTCGAAGCGCCCACCAATTTTTCCGTTTGAATAGAAGTAATAAAAATTCGGTTGTCCAATTCATACGTCATCATCCCGCCTGCCAAATTTTAAGCTGTTGCTTTAATGGTTCCTGGAATTAATCGTGTTTGTGAGTAAATTGTGTTTTGAAAGTGTACCGTGGTTTTTAATTCATATTACACTGGTCAACAATGATTTTGTTGCGCTTGATGTGAAAGTGGTTCTAATAATTTTAGGCCTCTAATTTATAAAACTATTCATAATAGCTTTGATGGATTGGCTCTAGTTTTTTTTTTATCCTAATTTTCTCATAAGACTATGAAATGCAGAAATAAATATATCTATTACACATACTATATACAGTAGAACCTCGATAAATTAAACCTCGATAACATAAAAACCTCTGTAACTTCAAAAAATAATATGTTCCCTTCCCATCAGAGCCCAAAACCTCTTTAACTTAAAATACGCAACCTCTATAACTTAAATAAATAATCTCTGTATTTGCCCTCAGTAACTTAAAGAAATGTTTCCACAACCTCTATAACATAAAATTATTTGTCAATGAGTCATTTTGAAAGAGTGTAAAAACAAAAGGTTTCGGTATTTATTGCTTGCACGTGTTTACTATGTAATGTTAACGTAAACAATACATTACCTATTGTTTGCTTTATCGAAATTCTTCAAAGCTTTGCGGCGGATAGCTTTATGACAACGACTTACTTGCATCATAAGTTTTTGATAGTTGTCCTGGAAACATCGCTTTACTTACTGTGTGATAAAACTGGCTTAAAATGAGTCCAAAAAGAAAACTAACAACCCTCACCCACGCTGATAAATTAAAAGCTATAGAAGCAGTGAAAAATGGATAGACCCTTGATAACTTAAAACCTCTATAACTTAAAATATTTTGTGTTTCCCTTGGACTTTAACTTATCGAGGTTCTACTGTATTTTGTTTTGTTTCATTTATTTATAACACTGTTTTACTAATTGTTTTGCTTTAGTTATTAATTAATTTACCAAGAAATAAAAATAAAGAAAAATCATTAAAACTTATGAAATAGTACATTTTATAAGCTTTTCTTGTATATTTAATTGAGGCCCAATCGTTTCTTAAGGACCATCAGTAATCTGCCTTCATGTGACGATCCCATGAACTTTGATACTTTGATACTTTTTTATGTCTTTTGGGATACGGTCTTCCTGTTTCTCACAGAAAATTTCCAGATTAACGGGAAATCTATCCAAGAGACTGTGGGGGCAAGTGTAGCTTTATGGTCGCATTTGCTCATAAAGTATTGAAGTTTTTCAACATCTTTTGCACGATTTCTATATTATTTGGTGCTTTAAATTTACCTTAGATTTTTCAATACTATACCTCTCCTTAATTTACATTCAACATCGGTTATAAATTTTGTGAAATTTTCATCTTTTATCAATTTTCGACTCGCCTTTCCTGTAGGGCCGTCGGATATTCTTCTTATATTTCTAGATTCTCCCAAAGGCCTACATTTCCATATTTATTAATTGTTCCTAATGAATTTACTTTGCTCTAATCCCACAAAATACAAAAACATTAAGGGAATTTGCTGTATCCACTTTACTGACCAAGTGGTTATTTCAACTCAATACAAACCGAACATTGTTGTTCATAAAAATATTTCTTTTTTACAGAAACCATTAATATTCTGATATTCTATAGTCTATCAAGTATGAGCGAAGAAATGTGCAGAAAACGTAATTCACCAAAAAAATAAACAACTGTTAATAACCCGTATTCTGAAGAGCCTTAAGAGATTTAAATATATGAAAATCCAAATAAAAAAAAAACTAGAGCCAATCAAATAATTCTAATGAATACATTCGCAAACTGGGTACTTGAAATATATAGATCTGTAGAAAATAGAAATATCCAGGGCAACAAAAAAAAATGTTTTTTGTTGAGCTGTGTTATTTAACTTTTATTTCCTATAAATTGTCTGTCTTTTTGGCAGTGGCATTTTTTGTTTATGTATTTACATTTTTTTATTCTATGTAAACGTACATACCCACATACCTACATTTCATTTCAGTTTTTGGGCCCTAGCTATGCTGTGGTTTCGCACCATGGACACTCCCATACAGTATTCTTGTACTGAAAATCTGTACTGAACTTAGTACACGTAGTAACTATTAACTAATCTGTGGCTGCCTGCTCCCTTTTTTGGCCTGACATCGTATCAAAGAATGACGATATCGATGTCATTCTATTTAACTAGATAGATTTATTTAAATTTATACTTAGTTTTTTTTCCTAAAAATAATACCGTGATCATGAATTTTGATTTGTTCCTAGTATAGCTTGTATTTCATTACAACATATACCTACTATAGTAGTTGTAATGAAAAACGATATCATGGTAATAATTACTTCAATTTATTAGAAATACTTCTTCAAAATTATTTTACTTTATTGATAACAATATCTTAACTAGAACAAATTCTCCCGAAAAATGACGCATCATCCAGAACATTAGATAAGATACGTTTATACTTACAAGTTACAAGTAATAGTGTGTTTTCTCAACTAGTTTAGGTTAATTTTTGTAACGATACGACATTTTTTTTTAAATAAATAATACCTAAGTAGTTAAGTAATTATTTTCAGTCTTTATTAATAATAAAAAAAATTACAAAAGGTTACCAATCCTGTTATAAGTTTATTTCTTACTTTCTTTATGTACACTATATATGTACTCAAATCGATATGTTCACAGACCTTCATGTGTCACGGTCGTGGAAAATCAGTCCCAGAGAATCTATTCCTAGAATAGAACATGCATGTTGCCAGTTGGTTATTGCTTATCGGGTGCATTGAAATAGGTATACTAGCAGTAGGTATTGTATGTTGAATTAAAATTTTTCTTTCATAATAGCAAAATATTCAAAATAAAAAACATCTTTTTACCTACTTTTTTGTCATTTTTTTTTTGTCGCATTCAATAAAATAAATTTGACTAGAATTATAGGCAAAATTTGTATGTGCTTGTCGGCAGCACAGAGCATATAAGGCAAGATTTCATCATTCAGTCCAATATTTAGAGATTTTTATTAAAAAAATACTATTTAAGTAAGTAGTTATGTGTTAGAAAAAAGTTCCATTGCTTCTAATCGTTTACCGTGAAAAAATCCATAAAAGGCCGGCAAAGCACCTGTAACACTTCTAGTGTTACAAGTGTTTATGGGCGGTGGTGACCACTTAACATCAGGTGGCCCATCTGCTCCTTTGCTTGCTCTGACATTTAAAAAAAAATTGTAGTGTGTTTTTATAGTAGAGAAAAATATATTAAGTATTCTGTAGTTTATGCGGCTCGTTGCGCGCGCACGTGCTCGCACGCACGGTGCCGCCATGTCTCGCAGCTGTCGGCAACTACGACTAAGTATAGTTAGCTCCTCTACGCCACACCAACTTTCCTATTCATAACTTGTCATAGAGATATATTTAAACGTGATCAACATCCAATGAGCTGTCAAAAGCGTCTCGACAGCCACAACACTCATACTGGATTGATGCCAGATCCACCTTATAATCTACGCAGCAGTCGGCATCGCATCCAAACAAATCCCGATTTTACGACCGCCCAAAAAAACATTCATTATGAAACGTACGACGAGACGGTCAGTTAAAACACCAATAATGCTTGCTGATATATTGCTTTCAGTCTGAGTATCTACGATATTTAACCCTTAATAAGGCAAAGGGATATAGTTTCCCACCAAGACTATTTTGAAAAACATATTTATTTTACATGAAAGATAGCCCATAGAATGAACGCAACCGAAATATACTATTCTTTAGAAGATTTTAAATTTCATAACTTGCAACACTTTTCAAAAAATGACTACCTTATATTGAAATGGCAATGTCAAAGTTCAGTGACGTGAAAAAGTGCTAAAATAACGGTCGATTTTTGGTTACTTCCGAGAAAAAATCTTTTATTGTTCAACGAAAAATCTTGTAAGTAGATTATGTTTCCATCTTTTATGAAATGACAACTTTAGCTATGTTTTTTTATTGATTTTATGCGTATAACATTGATAACAGCGTTAAAATCTGCGAAATACTAAGTGGGAAAATTATTCCCTTGGCCCGATTGAGTTTATAATTTATTTCTTATTATATATATGAAAGTTTGAACTCACAAATATGTCAATACAAAATACAAATAATAATAGAATGCTGAAATTTGAATGAAAGTAAGCTTCTTAGGGGATGTAGATGTGATATTTACATGTAATAATTTATTTGTAACAACTTTGGAGTTCCAGATGCGATACGTTTACTCAATGTCGGCGTCCATCTTCCAGATGAAGGAAATACTTACAAAAGATGCCGATTTTGTAGCACAAAAAAAGAGGAGAGAAGAACAAAAATAGTATGTTCCACGTGCCAAGTTGCACTATGTGCAAAGAAATCCCCAAGAATAATTATATTTTTAACACTATTATATTTTTAACACGCTTTTAGCTTACTTGTAATTAGCTATATTAATTATTAGAATAAAAATGCGATTGCAATACCGCTTTTTATTTAGCATGCATGATAATATTCATAGGTAAATAAAATAAAAGTTCGTAACGCATAAAAAAAAATTAAAAAATAAATGAAATGACAAAAGCGAAACCAGGTGAAATACTAGTATATGAATAACAACAAAACTAGGCATAATTCCCTTTGCCTAAATAGGCGAAGGGAATTATTTTCCCACTTCGAGACACAGTGCACATACATAATCGGGCAAAGGGATATTATTTCCCACCCAAAAAAAGGGGGTAAAAAACCATCCCCCCTTTTTCAAAATACTTTTTTTAAATTCTGCAGTATCTATTTACACTATTTCCACTGTAACTTACTTTCTAGCTGTAACACAGGCGCGAGCCTTATTAAGGGTTAAATGAGTCACCGAACTGCTACGGATGCAGTAAAACAATAATCTTTGAAAATAGCATAACTTTGCATTGTGAATTTTAATTAATATCTAATTTTAGATTATAGGTGATTTTATCACATCATAGGTGATGAAATCAATTCTTGACGATGTTTGCATATTGCTGCTTTTTACAAGTTTCTATTATCTATTCTAATAAAAAGGAAACTCTCTCTTGACTATTTTACATTACTTACATATTATTTTACACTAGCCGTTCCCCGCGGTTTCACCCGCATTGCTCCGCTCCTGTTGGTCTTAGCTTGATGATTGTAGCATATAGCTTTCCGTGTTACAGTGTTGTAGTGTACAAAAAATAGATGATTAATATAGGTACTTAACAAGAATAGTAACTAGTAACTTAGTAAGCCGCGATTTGCATTATAAACCAAGAGCCTTGTACACCTAATGTTCTATAATATCACAGGGTATATTTTATTAGGGTATATTATTACTATTTATATTTAACAGGTAGACCCGGCATAAGACTATGTACACCTTTAACCACACAAACTGAAAAGTCAAAAATTAATGAATATCTTACGAGTTACGTTATATTTTTTCGAATATATTCAATATTATATGGCCCCAGTAACAAGCCTACAAATAAGTTTACAAAGCAGTAAAAGCTCAAGCCGTGCTCCTGTAGCATAATCATATTTTACAACCTTGTTATGAGGTTATGAAAACCTCGAACTCGTTCCCTGTTGAAGAGCGGTATTTTTACTCGTTTTGTATTGGTGTAACAAATTGTTACACCAATACAAAATAAATTCAAAGTTCTTGAATACTAAAAGAAAAGAATAAATTCAAAGTTCTTGATTCTTCTAGCTAAGACACGTCTTTACTCCTAGCAATGAGATCTACTTCCAGTAGAACGAGCCATAAGGCTGAAAAGGCAAAAAGACAACTAAAAAAATTGCCTATGCCAAACTTTCTGTAAATATAAAAAAATATGTTCCCAAAGGGGTCACCACAGAAATTTGAATATAGGTCCAATATAAGAACCTATTGGATTCATAACATTAGACTACAGCAATATATAATGTTCCAGATATTATCAATGGCAGCAGTCAGCCGATACAATATTATGTAATCATTACTCGGCTGGTAGTTATTAGGGTATTATATAGTTACACACTGGGTATAGATAGGTACAGAGCCGAAATCTAAAAAAGTGAGCAGTGCATTTATTTTAATATTTTTGGCCGGTTATTTGTGTATTTAGTAAGCCGATTCTGACATCTATTTTGAATAAGTTTATTAGTTAATTAAAAATCTTTAATTTAGTATAAAAAATTTGTATCCTCTCATTAAACTGCTTGTGTGAAAATATTTTTATTATCACACACCCTACTCGTTGCATCATTGGATAATAAGTATTTCGTAAGCCTATGACATAACATTGCAATGGCCTCTCAATTTCCGTCTGACGCGCGTCTGCTTATAATACTCCTGGCAAGATTTTCCTCAGGTGACCCAGAAAGTGTTGGCTCGCTGATTAATGTCGTGGGCTGGAGTTCACTGTCCTATCAAAAGATTTCGTTCCTGTACATCACATAAACACGTCTACAATCTTCGCGATAAAAAAAACACTCATAATATGTCGTTAAATACGAAGACTGATAATATACGACGGCTGATATATTTTAAGATGTGTTCAAATTTTATTTTTTGCAGCTCTTTTGCTAATTCTCCATGAGCAATATATTATGTTTTAACTTTTAATATTAACAGCCCAATGTAGTTTACTTTTTTATAAGAACGGAAATATGATCAATGAAACATATAAAATATAAGCTTAATACAAGTATAAACCTAATTAAAAAAAAAATTGTACGTTCGTGTAGGATGGGATTTTGTAATATGGTTTTCCTTTCATTTGATTTATTATGTTTATTCCATTGATTTCATCATTATAATTATTGACCCTAACGATCGATGTGTAACGAATAACTAGATAATAAAAGTAGGTACCTAAAGGATGGAATTTTAGCAGATTAGTAGATTCGATTTCCAGGTGTGGTAAGAAAATTAAAAAGAAATCTTTTACTCAATACAGTTTTCTTTCTTCTCAAAAATAAAGATTTGATAATTTGTTAAGAATAATTAATTTTAATTTTATATACATTTTTTTAAGATTACAAGAAGAACCTAGTTAAGTGTTTTTATAACTATATAGGTATATTTATTCAGTAGGTACTATGTTAGTTAAAAAAAATATAGCACGGGCACGGAGCAGATGGATCTATAATGTAACGGACAGTAATATGTGTTCTGTGGTAACGGACGTGACGTCGCCTGTCACCTCCGTCAAGCCAAGCCGCCATGTTGACATCCCCTCCTGCCAGCCGCCATGCCACCGCCATGCCTACCAGCCAGCCACGCGGAGGGGATAAGCCTATATATTAGCTTGCCATTGCTAAACGTGGATTATTCTTGTTAAAACTATCAAAATAAATAAGTGTGTCGTTACGCTGCAATTTTATTTTCACCATTTCTTCACAAATCAGAAGCGGGATGAAACGACATCGACCACAAGTTTGTCGACCTCCTGACGAATCAATGTCGGAGGAAGATGAGGGTACTTCTTCACCGCCTGCACGGAAGTTGCTCAAGAATCTGCTGGAAAAAGAAGTAGTAAAGGCTTTACGCAACCTGGAAGATGACCCCCAAGCTCCAAATAAGTCAAAAGTCCATCGTGCTGCATCTTTAATCCCGGAATTTGACCCTGATAGTGAGGAATGCACGGTACAAGCATGGATTCGTAAAATTGACCAAATTGGGGAAATAAATGGATGGGACGATACAACTAAATCATTTTACCTACAAGATAAGCTGCGAGGTCAAGCAAAGAAGTGGTATAATCGTCTAGAGAACTACGATTACACGTGGGAACAATGGAAGGATATGCTATTGCGAGCATTTCCTCGATATCGCGATTATGGAAATATGCTTGAAGAATTACTACAAAGGAAAAAGCAACCTACAGAGACGATGACAAAATACTATCAAGATAAAATCGCCATGTGCTTCCGGTGCAAGTTATCCGATAGCGCCAGCGTTTCCTGTATCATTCGTGGTCTGCCACTATCGCTACAAGCTAACGCTCGAGCCTTCCAATGCCACACGCCAGGAGAGCTTTACGAAGGATTTTTATGTGCACTTGACGACTACCGTACTTTACCTATCGACACAAGGTTTCATAAAAATTTGGTGAGTAGGCCATCTCACCTGGATAAAAAGTCAATGCCACCCAACGTCGAAACAGACCCGTGTCCGAGATGCAAGAAAACTGGTCATTTACTGCGTGATTGCTCCCTACCTGACACACGTACATGTTATAAATGTGGAAATAAGGGACACATTGCTTCACGTTGTTCTACAATTGCCACGGAAAATAGAAGATCTATCTCAACCGACAACATAAAAGAAGTAAATGTACTACGCCCTTATAATGAAATATACAAAAAGGTCGTTAAAGTCGATGGCATCCACGTGAAAGCATACATTGATACCGGCAGTCAAGTTAACGTTTTAAACGAACAAGTATCGAACGCATTGTCATTGGATGTCAAACCAACGAGTGTCATTTTAAAAGGATTCTCCGGTGGACTCTCAACGAGTCGTGGAGAAGTCGAATTTCAATTAGAAATTGACGGTATAACCATGAAATGCCACGCCTACTTGTCTAGCATCAAAATGGCCGATGTTAATCTTTTAATCGGTCAGCCTGTCATCAACAGCGAAGGAATGACATTGACAGTTAGCAAAGGCATAATCAAATTTAATCGTACTCAAGATCCCAATCCCATTTGCGATATTGAGGCTATCGAAGACCATGATCGCTTTAAAGTCGTCACAGTCAACGAAGAGAGACTTCCACCTGGCTCTTCCATCATTCAAGTGCGGGTTCTCGGAAATAAGGTCGGCAACGATGCGGTTACACCGCCTCGGCATCATGAGGGAGTGGCCTACTCTCTTCCATCCACCCTGCTCACTGGTGAAGACGGGTACATCAAAGTCATCAACATGGGCTGCGAGGTTATCGTGTGGCCGCCGGGAGAGGTCCTAACCAGGGCTGAAAGCTGCCAGGAGTCTCCACTACAGCCAAATAGCCAGGTACTTACCCTTGCTTGCCATAGATTTGCCAATTATAATGCTAATAATAAAGCTTACTAGTGATCAGCCTATTTACCGCCAGCCTTATCGATTATCGCATAGCGAACAAGCAGTAGTTCAGTCTAAAGTGATTTATTAGATGCCGAGATTATCAAAGAGTCTGAATCTAGTTATGCATCTCCGGTCATTTTAGTCAAAAAGAAAAACGGTGACAGTAGGATGTGTGTTGATAACCGTGCCTTAAATGCTATTACCGTAAAAGATAGATTTCCATTGCCAAACATAGACGATCAGGTTTCGAAATTAGCGGGCCACAATTAATATTTTACGAGTTTAGATATGGTTCAAGGCCATCATCAATAATTACGTGTTGTATACGTAGTATATTATTATTAGTCTGTGGTGTTAGTAATGAAGATACACACAAAACTGCATTCATAACACCTCAGGGTCATTTCGAGTACACTCGTATTCCATTCGGTTTAGCGAACGCGCCATCCGTTTTTATGCGGTTGATAAATAAAATAGTTGAATCTGTAGGTAGAACTAAAAATAATAATGTTAAAAACAAACATGATAAACGTGAAATTTTGGCATTTCTGGACGATTTACTCTTACCCTCGAATGACGTTATGTCAGGCTTAGATATTTTGCAAGCGGTACTTGTCAAACTTGAAGTAGAAAATTGAAAATTAAACATGAGTAAGTGTTCGTTCTTGCAAAATGAAATAACGTATTTAGGTCATAAAATATCGGCTAAGGGTATTCAACCGGGCGATTCAAAGTTATTAGCGGTGTCTCGTTTTCCAACACCGACCAATGTTCATAGTGTGCGTCAATTTATCGAGTTGTGTAGTTATTTTCGTAAGTTTATTTACAATTTTGCTATCATTGCCCGCCCTTTAACCGATTTAACTAAAAAGAAAGCTTCGTGGATATGGAGTAGTGATCAAAACAATAGTTTCGAACAATTAAAAAAGTGTTTGTGTTCCGAGCCTGTGTTAGCTTTGTACGATCCTGTGCTTTGTACGGAAATACATACTGACGCGTGTAAATTAGGAATAGCAGATTGATGGTACGTTGCGACCCGTTTTATATTTTAGTAGGGTGACAAGTAAAGAGGAAAGCATGTATATTAGGTTCAGGTTATAAACTGGAAACTCTTGCCGTTGTAGAATCCTTGCGTCGTTTTCGCGTATATATAGTAGGAAAAAAAGGTTAAGATTGTTACTGATTGTACAACAGTCCGCGCTACGCTTACTAAACGTGACATTATACCACGTATCGCAAGCTGGTGGCTTTCTATACAAGATTACGATATAAGCGTAGAGTATAGGCCGGGGGAACGAATGAAACATGTAGAATGTAGATGCGTTAAGTAGACATCCAGTAGACACTATGAATGTGAATCGTCTCGAAGTAGCGGATTGGTTTTATATGGTGCAATGTCAGGATACTAAAAGCGAGCGCTAGAATGAAACGTAACTTCGATAGGAAACAAAAATCCGCTCACATATATAAGAAGGGTGATTTATTGCTAACGCGTCAAGCACCTACTTGTTCAGCATCCAAAGTTAACACTAAACTTGACGACTTGCATTCCGGTCCTTATGTCGTAACGAAAGTATTGGGCAATGATAGGTACCAAATTAGAAGTATATAGGGTTTACGTGGGTATAAGAGTTTTAGTGGGTTAGTAGCTGCAGATTCGTTGAGGCCCTATAAAAGTATTGTTACAGTTTCTGATAGTGCTAGCAGTTCGGATGAGCAAATGGAAACCGAAGATCTTATTGATTTATTAGAGAGCTAATTATTTTTGTTGTTCCTGTGGGAACAACTGTTTCAGGATGGCCGAGTGTAACGGACAGTAATATGTGTTCTGTGGTAACGGACGTGACGTCGCCTGTCACCTCCGTCAAGCCAAGCCGCCATGTTGACATCCCCTCCTGCCAGCCGCCATGCCACCGCCATGCCTACCAGCCAGCCACGCGGAGGGGATAAGCCTATATATTAGCTTGCCATTGCTAAACGTGGATTATTCTTGTTAAAACTATCAAAATAAATAAGTGTGTCGTTACGCTGCAATTTTATTTTCACCATTTCTTCACAATAATAAAAAAGTCACCTCATTCTATATCTCTGTAGTAGAGGCAATTAGCAAAGATCAAACGGTTATTTGAACATGCATATGTACATTATCAACTCGTGCTCAAATGCTTAATTAGAATATTTAATGGATGTAATAACCTTAATGTGTAAATAAATTAGAATCGGTCTAGTTCCGGTGTGATACGTTTTCAATGACAGATATTTATTTCTTATAGTAATACAATGATATTATGTTATAGGTACACTCACAGTGATTATTAGATACGTTCTCATAGACACAACACATTTTAAAAAATAAAATTTATTCTTCACTTTAGTTCTTACATGTAGTGTACCCACAATAATCATAAACGTAAGCGCGTGTGCGGGTGGCATAGGCCGCATAGGTGAGAGTGGGTTGCCAGTTAGGGGTGTACGCCGAGAGATTATTGTCTATTTAGATACATACATTATTGTGAGAATCGGTATGCTTCGGCACGAATTGGGCTAGCTCACCGTGGATACCAGACCCCCACAGAACATAGAGTGACGTAAGCGTGCAATAGTACCTACATTCCACATTGTTTCGTACGTTGAGTGGGGGAAGCCGGAGGTCTGTATCGTTTTCCTTACCCTTCCCAGTCCTTTCCTTTAATCCCATCATGAATCCTTTCTTCATCCCTTACCTCTATAAGTAGGCAATCCATCAGTTCCAGTGGCATAAAGACGGCCTTACGCCTCTGCAAATGTGCATGGACAGTGACAGCGCTTACCAACAAACAGCTCCTACGCCATAGTCGAATATAATAACCTAATTAGAATTCATCTGATACAAAAATAAATGCATCGGTGATTTCATGCATATTTTGACTATTTTCACATCAGCGTATGAAAAGTGTAGCTTTAATACGCTGATGACGTTGATTTCATTGAGTTTCATGGAACTTTGCTTAATGAAGCATTTGGGACAGCCTGTGTTTATAGATTATTATTTATCATTAGATATTGAGATAATTGGATACAAATAAATATACATAGGCATATATCGATTATTTTCTTGAAACACTTAGTGGAAATTCAATAGCTATAATTATAGTATTCTCAGCGTCATCTAAACGCACTAGGCTTAGCGTACCTATATCAGGCAGAAATTTCTAAATCGGTCTTCCAACGCAAAAAGGTGACTTTGAAATGTACCTACTATACAATTAAATTATATAAAGGTTGTAAGAAGGGCAGGACCGCAAACACTTTGTCCTCGCCTCAACCTTTCTCGCAGCCGCAGCTTTCGCGCAGAATAATAATAAAGCTTTCAACGAACCCCCGCATATATACCTATCCCATTTCCGTGGGTTCTCAGGATAAAAACTATACATATATAGATATGTATAGTGGTATATATAGATACACCTACTTTTTATCTTTCTCTCGGATCTCATATCTTAAATTAAAAGATATGAGTTCTAATAGTTGAACGTGTAGGTAGGTAATGTTCGAAACATCATTTTTTTATTAAGTCTTATTTCTTATTAGTTATTACACATGGAGCTCTAGGCTTCTGAGTATAAATGATATTTCTATAAGTACTGATACAAATTAATATTTCTGAGACAAATTATTTTCAAAAAGAATATGCACTGTACCTACATACAAAATCGTTACAAGCATTTACTATAATATTATTATGTCGTGCTTATCTCATGAAATGAGATGGTTCGAGAGCAATCCAGAACTTTTACGATTATTACAGAATACAGATTGATCAGATATCTATAACATAGTATTATTTTATTATCTGTCTCTATATGTATCTTGCAGTTATTCCATTGAATTAATTTATTACGTCGCTATCTCTAAAGTGTAACCTATTAACCCTTTGTGACTCAAACATTTTCAAACGAAGTGTCCGTCGAGTGCGTATCTAAATAAAAATTAGGATTTCCCATATTATGGGATATTACGCTAAGGCACAAGCATAGAACTTATTAGGTACTAGGTAGGTATATTCAATAAATTAATTATCGCTCGCGTGAATAACAAAAATTTGGATTTAAGTTGATTTTCTGAGAAAAAGCAGTACCATAACATTTTTACGGCTTTGAGATGCGTATATTATCTCGTTTATTATGTTCGTCAAATGAAGTAGATAATTATTTTTATAAAAAGATTAAACAACTTATAAACATCCCATAAACATTCAACCCGTAGCCAAGACAATAATCTATATTATATACTAATCTTAGAATAAGTACATAATTAATAATTATATACGTAACTATGTATTCTAAAATACCAATAATAATCTTTGCTTAGATACCTACTAATGTTATGAATGTGAAAGTTTGAGAGGATCGATATGTAAGTACCTACCAGAACATCACAAAAGCTGTAGAACTACACAGAACTACATACACAGAACTACACAGAACTGTAGAACTACATACTTAGGTAGGTAAGTACATACAGTTTGCTTTTGTTCGTGGGTGAAACTCCGCGGTACAGCACACACAAATTACCTATACTATGCTATTATAATAGGCATGACGACAGTATCCATAAATGATCGTATTAGTGTTTTTAAGGGAAAATGTATAATAGATAAATTACATATAGTGACTTAGAAATCTTAAAAACATTAAGATTAATGAGATTATCAATAAAATAAAACATTGAAATACTGCAGTTGGCCATTTTGACTAAAACACGCGTGACGTCACGCTTAAGTAAACAACTCACGTCAGATGTTTTTTGTTGTTATGAATATGTTGAGAATACGCATTTTTATTTATTTTCTATTGTTTCACGTATGCTTTATCGACTCAGAACAGAAATATAATTGCGAATTCACGAATACATGGTTCGGGGTTCTCCGCGCCAACTTTATACAATCATTTCTTATTATTTTCTCGCTTAAAATAATTACTAACACATTTTTGAGCATTATTTTTATGTGGATTCACACTGCAATACTGCACACCACTTATAAACTTTGAAATTCGTTTCTATAACACATATTAAATAAATATTTTTTTTAATTTTCTTCGCAATGCGTACAAATAATTACGTATTTACCAAAGTGTGACGTCACGCCTACGCCATGACACCTGCGAGCTGTTTTGGCACAGTTAATAAATATTTTTTGGATAATGGCTTTTATCTTCGTTAAATTTAAGTATATTACCGAAATATAGGGTTTTTCTTGTATAGTAAACGTATACACACATTATGGAAGAGGATTTCAAAATCTTTCGTCATGCCTATTATAATATATCATTAATGATCTTAATGTCGCCTCTTTTTTATAATGAGACATATATTTAATGGACAAGAAAATAAATACTTAGTTAAACTCTAATAAAATAGGTAACGATTAACTACATATAAAATAGCTTCACTACATACCTACCTAGTATAAAACAAAGTCGCTTTCTCTGTCCCTATGTCCCTATGTCCCTTTGTATGCTTAAATCTTTAAAACTACACAACGGATTTTGATGCGGTTTTTTTTTATAGATAGAGTGATTCAAGAGGAAGGTTTTAGTATATAATTTATTAGGTTTTTGACAAAGCGGGCGAAGCCGCGGGCGGTAAGCTAGTTATATAATATAATGTTAATTTTTTTTATATTATTGGAGGGCAAACGAGCAGACGCAATGCCTGATGTTTAGCGAAGTGCGTCGCCCATACATTACAGACGTCCACAACATAAATTGTGAGTGTCCCCAAAGAGGGGAATGGGTTATGGGATGGGATAAAAACGGAACAAAGAGATGGGAGGAGCTGTCCGTGAATTAAGAGGCGGCTTGCTTTTGGCCTTTGAGAAACTGATATGTTCTTTTCTTAAAAGTCCCCAAGTCATAGTTCCTCGGAAACACAGCTGATGGTAGATTGTTCCAAAGTTTACATGTCCGTGAAAGAAAGCTTCGGTTGAAACGCACCGTTGTGACCTCCGGGAAGTTGGCACCGCACTTTGAAGTTAGAAAAATTTTAAAGGTTGTTCCAGGTTGTTCTAGGTTTGTTCTACATTGTTCCAGAATTGCATACAGCTGAGATTAAAACTTTTCGAGAAAAGTCAAAAAACCCGATTTTTGAGCTGGCACCGCACTTTTTAGATATCGCGATTCTGGCGGTTGTTCCAGGTTGTTCTAGGTTTGTTCTATATTGTTCCAGAATATCGCGTCCGAAAAAAATTTATTTTCCACAAAATTCGTAAAAAACCAAAAAGAAGTTGGCACCGCACTTTGAAGTTAGAAAAATTTTAAAGGTTGTTCCAGGTTGTTCTAGGTTTGTTCTATATTGTTCCAAAATATCGCGTCCGAAAAAAATTTATTTTCCACAAAATTCGCAAAAAACCAAAAGGAAGTTGGCACCGCACTTTGAAGTTAGAAAAATTTTAAAGGTTGTTCCAGGTTGTTCTAGGTTTGTTCTACATTGTTCCAAAATATCGCGTCCGAAAAAAATTTATTTTCCACAAAATTCGCAAAAAACCAAAAAGTAGTTGACCTCCGGGAAGTTGGCACCACACTTTGAAGTTAGAAAAATTTTAAAGGTTGTTCCAGGTTGTTCTAGGTTTGTTCTATATTGTTCCAAAATATCGCGTCCGAAAAAAATTTATTTTCCACAAAATTCGTAAAAAACCAAAAAGAAGTTGGCACCGCACTTTGAAGTTAGAAAAATTTTAAAGGTTGTTCCAGGTTGTTCTAGGTTTGTTCTACATTGTTCCAAAATATTGCGTCCGAAAAAACATTATTTTCCACAAAATTCGTAAAAAACCACCTCCGGGAAGTTGGCACCGCACTTTGAAGTTAGAAAAATTTTAAAGGTTGTTCCAGGTTGTTCTAGGTTTGTTCTATATTGTTCCAAAATATCGCGTCCGAAAAAAATTTATTTTCCACAAAATTCGCAAAAAACCAAAAAGAAGTTGGCACCGCACTTTGAAGTTAGAAAAATTTTAAAGGTTGTTCCAGGTTGTTCTAGGTTTGTTCTATATTATTCCAAAATATCGCGTCCGAAAAAAATTTATTTTCCACAAAATTCGTAAAAAACCAAAAAGAAGCTGGCACCGCACTTTTAAGATATCACAATTCTGGCGGTTGTTCTGAGTTGTTCTAGGTTCGTTCTATATTGTTCCAAAATATCACGTCCGAAAAAAAATTATGTTTCAAAAATTTCGTAAAAAAAATGGCGAATGTTGAGTCTTGTTAGCAATTGGGGGCAGTCAATATTATTGTTTAAAAGTTTAGGTACGAAAATTAGATCAAAAATGTCCCTTCGATTTTCTAGTGAAATCATATTGAAGTTAGAGAGTCGGTCTTTGAGTGTAGTTTTTTCTTTGGTGACCCATCTACAAACTACACTTCTATTATAAAAATAATTCAATTTTTTTGAAGATGTATCATTTTACGAATATTTTATTTTTTACTCAGCAAGTATCACAGACTCAACACCATTCAGCACAACTCTTGTGTTTTTTTTTAGTTTTCGAAAATGGTATGGTCAACTTCTGTAAAAAACTCATTTTTTTTGTGTCTTCATTAACGAAAAATTAAATTTTTTCTCCAGCACAACGAGTAGTAGAAAGCAAACTGTACATTTGTACAGTAAAAGTTCCTTATTCTCGGGGTATATGTTCCATAAATATGCCGCGAATACAGAAACCGTGAATACGGAATGGTAATTTTAATTTATATGGGATTATTGGGAATACGTTCCTAGGTGACGAAATAAAAAAAAAACATATTATGCATAAAAAATTAATTAAAATTGAAGTTTTTGAACATTTTAATTAATTATCTTAAGACAAGGCAATGGTTTTAAGAATTTTGTAATTTTTTCTTGCTTGGCAGTTTTCAAAAGCTCCTTCAATTCAGACTGATACACAGCAGTCGCATTAGCAATTTGCCTCTTAAACCTTAAGTTCACTTTATGTGGTAACACAGATTTTTTTCGTGTCGAAACTCGTTTCTCATTTTTTTTAGTTGACATTATAAACTAGGAAGAGTGCAGTAGACGATTTACTCTATCACAATTTTTGCAACGAATGTGAAAGACGAAACAATAAAACACGCAAAGCGGCTTTTACTATAAACGGAACTACATTTAAAAATGTACTTTATTTATTGAGTTATAAGGTTGCTTCCATTCTGTTTATTTAAATTCTCAAAAACATCAATCGCGGCAAAGGCCTAGGCGGCTTGCGACAAAGGCGGCTTATGTCAAAGGCCTCGGCGATATCATTTAACAACTTATTATGTACTTTAGGCCAACTTGTAATAAGATCTATTTTACTTTCTTATTAGTCCATTTGACAAGAATATTGGGTTAGCGGACGCGATATTTTGGAACAATATAGAACAAACCTAGAACAACCTGGAACAACCTTTAAAATTTTTCTTACTTCAAAGTGCGGTGCCAACTTCCCGGAGGTGGTTTTTTACGAATTTTGTGGAAAATAAATTTTTTTCGGACGCGATATTTTGGAACAATATAGAACAAACCTAGAACAACCTGGAACAACCTTTAAAATTTTTCTAACTTCAAAGTGTGGTGCCAACTTCCCGGAGGTCAACTACTTTTTGGTTTTTTGCGAATTTTGTGGAAAATAAATTTTTTTCGGACGCGATATTTTGGAACAATGTAGAACAAACCTAGAACAACCTGGAACAACCTTTAAAATTTTTCTAACTTCAAAGTGCGGTGCCAACTTCCTTTTGGTTTTTTGCGAATTTTGTGGAAAATAAATTTTTTTCGGACGCGATATTTTGGAACAATATAGAACAAACCTAGAACAACCTGGAACAACCTTTAAAATTTTTCTAACTTCAAAGTGCGGTGCCAACTTCTTTTTGGTTTTTTACGAATTTTGTGGAAAATAAATTTTTTTCGGACGCGATATTCTGGAACAATGTAGAACAAACCTAGAACAACCTGGAACAACCTTTAAAATTTTTCTAACTTCAAAGTGCGGTGCCAACTTCTTTTTGGTTTTTTACGAATTTTGGGGAAAATAAATTTTTTTCGGACGCGATATTTTGGAACAATATAGAACAAACCTAGAACAACCTGGAACAACCTTTAAAATTTTTCTAACTTCAAAGTGTGGTGCCAACTTCCCGGAGGTCAACTACTTTTTGGTTTTTTGCGAATTTTGTGGAAAATAAATTTTTTTCGGACGCGATATTTTGGAACAATGTAGAACAAACCTAGAACAACCTGGAACAACCTTTAAAATTTTTCTAACTTCAAAGTGCGGTGCCAACTTCCTTTTGGTTTTTTGCGAATTTTGTGGAAAATAAATTTTTTTCGGACGCGATATTCTGGAACAATATAGAACAAACCTAGAACAACCTGGAACAACCTTTAAAATTTTTCTAACTTCAAAGTGTGGTGCCAACTTCCCGGAGGTCAACTACTTTTTGGTTTTTTGCGAATTTTGTGGAAAATAAATTTTTTTCGGACGCGATATTTTGGAACAATGTAGAACAAACCTAGAACAACCTGGAACAACCTTTAAAATTTTTCTAACTTCAAAGTGCGGTGCCAACTTCTTTTTGGTTTTTTACGAATTTTGGGGAAAATAAATTTTTTTCGGACGCGATATTTTGGAACAATATAGAACAAACCTAGAACAACCTGGAACAACCTTTAAAATTTTTCTAACTTCAAAGTGTGGTGCCAACTTCCCGGAGGTCAACTACTTTTTGTTTTTTTGCGAATTTTGTGGAAAGTAAATTTTTTTCGGACGCGATATTTTGGAACAATGTAGAACAAACCTAGAACAACCTGGAACAACCTTTAAAATTTTTCTAACTTCAAAGTGCGGTGCCAACTTCCTTTTGGTTTTTTGCGAATTTTGTGGAAAATAAATTTTTTTCGGACGCGATATTTTGGAACAATATAGAACAAACCTAGAACAACCTGGAACAACCTTTAAAATTTTTCTAACTTCAAAGTGCGGTGCCAACTTCTTTTTGGTTTTTTACGAATTTTGTGGAAAATAAATTTTTTTCGGACGCGATATTCTGGAACAATATAGAACAAACCTAGAACAACCTGGAACAACCGCCAGAATCGCGATATCTAAAAAGTGCGGTGCCAGCTCAAAAATCGGGTTTTTTGACTTTTCTCGAAAAGTTTTAATCTCAGCTGTATGCAATTCTGGAACAATGTAGAACAAACCTAGAACAACCTGGAACAACCTTTAAAATTTTTCTAACTTCAAAGTGCGGTGCCAACTTCCCGGAGGTACCGTTGTGCTGCGTCAATCATCCAGGTGGAAAAGCTATGCTTATTAAGAGCTTATACAGTCGATGTTAATACAACAAAATATAAATATGTATAGATGCCTAATGGGTATGAAAAGTTTTTGCTCGCGCCTTCATAAGAATTATGTATTTGATAGCCAAATAAGCTGGGTATGTATTGTAAATTTAAATTTATATAATTATTAATTTATTACTATAGAAACTACGCAGTATTGAATGATTAAGATATTATCTGCATAGGGCTGCCTTCATCACATTATTTTATACAAAAATATATAGTCTGAACTAACTGTGCCGCGCGGTTTCACCTGCGGACGAACGCCCGAGCAAAATCAAGTATTTCTATAGCTCATGTGTTCTTCTGTTGTAACTTGTACCTATCACCTAAATTACTGTAAGACGTGTGTAGTTTTTTCGTGCAGGAGTTACAAACATGCACACACAAGCTGTCCCATTTTTTAATATTAGTAGAAAATTAGTAAGTTATAACATCGGCTCCTAGAACTGTTATCTTTCATCTGTAAAACAAAACACGACAAGTATATTCTGGAAAATAAATTACATAGGTTGTACTACTTAGAAAATGACATACAGTTTTAGATACTAGATAGTTTAACGTAATACCTAACTATCGAGAGGTTCATTTGTATATAGGTATTTTAACAGGAGTTACTTTTCCGTAGTACCTATATAGGTATTATTATTATAATAATAATTAATAATTATTGTAAACTATTTTTTTATAATATCATAAATATTTAACCAATTTAATAAATGATTTTCACCCCTAATTACTACTTACTTCTGCAGCTGTACGCCTTGCGTCAACTAGACTGGATAAGGCTCTCTGACCTTTCACCCATTTCATTCACAGATTTCTACAGTTACAAATGGCCCTTCCCTTTAATATACTCCAACTTATCAATACGAGATAAAAACAATATCACGTTGTAATAGTAAAATCCTTCAACGCAATTTACCCGGAATTTCAATACATATCTTATGGTAGTTTATTCATTCAGGCGCCAGACAAATATGTATGATACTTGGAAATCATTGACTAGTAAACGGGGATAAATTAATCAAAACAGGAAATTTCATACATAGGTAAAGGTAATGCAAATGTGAAACAAATAAATGTTTCGAAACAATTTTCAAAGAACTGCTAGGATTTCGTCAAATTGCTTACATCATTTGCGAATCGAGTTATTACTAGGTAGATTTAAAGGTATCTTTTTTATTTCCTCTTTACCCGGATACAAATTAGCCTATATGCATATCCAGGCTAATCTAATATATATCTGTACTAAATTCCATGCAGATACAATACATATGCTCTTTTTACGAAAGGTATCATACAAAATGGTCATCTAAACGAAAAACGTCTAGCACGGAAATGTGCATAAAATTATGTGTTTATTTATTAATTTATTCATGCTTTATTGAAATTAAACTTCTTTTGGCGCGTTGAGAGTAAATTTTAAAGTCGCGTCATGGCAATACCGTACATGGAGTAAGGCGACGATTTTGATATCTTTGAATCTTGTCAAAGAAATTTCACTTCTGACACGTGTGCTCAGTACACACGCTCATTTTTTTATTTATAAATTACAAATTGAGACAACCTAGCATACGCATTAATATTCTTCCAGACAACTGATTATACATAGGGAAATTAAAATTAAGTGTTATTTTTATTTATTAGGTACCTAATAGCTGTCCCGGAAGACGTTGTTCTGTCCTATTGCTCCTTTTACGTATCTTTAATAAAATATCTTCGGATGTTACTTTGGGTTTTAGGACTCGATATACCGAATTAAAATTTTATTGATAGTCACATGTTGTACAAAAGCACACAAAAGACACTAGTAGTAGTAGTTGTTCTCCGAATCTCCGATTCTTCGAATTTCCAAAATCTTTATGGCCACAGATTACAAAATAACTTAGGCGCCATGAAAAAAAAAGGTCTCTCGGCGAAGGTAGGAACTAAATTAGTTGAAGCGTGGCTGATGCTGAGTGGTTTGCCCCATAACCAGAGTTTTTAAAATAATTGCAACTGAGTTAGTTTAATAATTTTTTTTTTGTTTTGCTTCTCCTTAGTTTTAAGCATTGGTCTTGCATTTTTTTTAAAGGTCTTGTGTTTTGAAAATGAATGTATTTTCTTTCTTTCTATCTCAATTTGACAGATAAAACGTGATGTAGAAAATGGTCTCAACCACACCTCCCTCTACCACTGCGACTTGAAGGCTATAGAAAAAATGTGGGCCTTACGAAAGATGGCACTAAAATGCTAAAATAAATATAAGAAATAAAGAAATAATAATACTTTTAACGTATAATTTATAAATAATATTTATAATCTATTATTACGTACGTATTCTCTCTTTTCATACCAGCATAAACAATATTCGACTTTTCTTTTAATATTTCCCCAAATCTGGTGGCATTTTAATGGAATAATATTGGCAACATCGTTTTAAACGCCGTCAGGCGACAGCGCCGCGTCTACGGGACTCCTTTCGTGACTCTAGACACGAAGTTTTGTGATTTGACAGTTGACTGTGACAGTTGACTGTTGACACATCTTGCCTATTCACTTATATGATTTTTCATTTAATGTTTTTATTTGTATTCTGAACAATAATTGCGAATCACAAATCACAATTAAATAATTTATAAATCTTGCAATTGCAGTAGGTACCTGTTTACCTAGCTATAAGTAATTTAAAATGTCATTAGAAACCGTGCCAAAAGATTTGAGAGGATTACGTGCGTGCTTGGTTTGTTCTCTAATAAAGGTTGGTAAGAAACTTATTTTAGTAGAATTTATCTACTTAACAATATCATGTAAGAATTAAGTATATAAATCTTTGTTTAGACATTTGATCAATTTGAATATGACGGCTGCGACAACTGCGATGAATTTCTTCGCATGAAAGGCAATAAGGATAACGTCTATGACTGTACTAGTAACAATTTTGATGGGTATGCAATATTTATTTATACAAAACACGTTTTTTTTTGTACTATAAGTATTTATTCAATTTTATGTAACAATCTTATGTTTTACAGAATGATAGCGGTTATGAGTCCTGAAGACAGTTGGGTGTGTAAATGGCAAAGAATAAGTAAGTTATTTTCATAAAATCATATTGTAAACTGCTAAGACTCAATAAAATATTTAAAATGCATAATGATTTCAAATAACTAATAAGTTGATGTTTATTTCAGGTCGTTTTTGTAAAGGAGTTTATGCAATTTCTGTATCTGGCCGTCTCCCTGCAGGAGTAATTAGAGAAATGAAAAGCCGTGGAATTGTTTATCGGCCAAGAGACACAAGTCAACGTTAGAAGCATCACATTCTTTTTTAAATTAAATATAAGGTTACATTATTCAAATGTGTTTTTCAGTTATATTCCTGTTATCATGTTTCAATTAATGACTTGATGTTCACAGAGTACATCTATACATATATTAAAAATTGTAGAAATTGCAAACTTTACATTGAATATTTTTTTTAAAGAATACTTGTGGAATGATCTACAATAGGTACCGAAGCCCCAAATATAGTTTTTAGAATTTTTGTCTGTATGTATGTCCGCTTAAGCTCAAAAAGTAATCTTAAAAAATGGTACAGAGATCGCTTGAGACCTGGGAAAGTACATAGAAATAGGTTTTATCTCAGAAATCCCACGGCCCACGGGAACAGGAATTATGTGGGTTTTTCTTTGACTATGCGGGCAAAGCCGCTGGCGGAAATCTACACACAGCATACAGTATAACAGTAATGTAACAATCTAATGTAAATGAAACTTTTGAAACTTCTTGGTCCAATTTTTAATTTATAATATATGCAAGCCCAGTGTGAGTTATATAGAAACATTTATTTTGGAACGTTTCATTAGGAAGCCAGTCATAGACAAAATAATTGCCATCTATTCAGTATACATACTGAAATGTCTGATTCAGCTTCTAGAAAACATTCCGTTTTATTTTTGCACCATATTATTGACAATTATAAATTATAATACTAATATGAAGCAATAAAACAAGTACGGAACATCCAACTATTTATTTCTAATAAAGATATAAATTATCAACATGACAGACACTACAGTATGATTTTCAATTAATTCATTAAAAGTATAAATGCATGTTTAATCCTTTTTCAATTTGCTGGACACATTCAATCTAAGCACTCAGAGTAATGCAAAACTTTAAATTTGATAATTTGTACACTAATTTAGGAACATTAAAGAAACTATTGCTTTCATGTGTTAAAATCTACAAGGAATAACTGTCCCATAAACTTAATTAAGCAGATTTGAGTATGCGACTTCATTTATTTTTGAACTGCATTTGTAATGGCACGGTCAGCAAACTTAAAGTTCATTACATTCCAGCATGTAATTGGATTGAATACACACAGTAAATTACATTTTTGTCAACTGCTATCTCCACCTGGTGGCTTAAACTCGTTATCGGTACCTAAAACGTCTTTATCGATATCTTTAAAGTCTATGTTCTGCTGCTTCATTGCCTTCTGTAACATAACAATATAATGATCCATACTATATGTTATACCATAAAAATTCACGAACAACATGTGTACGAATAAAAAAAGCAAATTATTTACCTTAACACATTCTTGGTAAACCTTAAATATACCTGCACATACAGAGTCGTCGTGATCTCCCTTTAAAAAACGTTCAGAAAACCATGAGTTGAAACAGTCATCATACTTTTTCTTTAAATCTGTACATTCCTCCCCTATGCTGTTCATTATTAAAAAGAGTATCACCTATTTACTTTTTTTGATTTAATTCAAACAAAATAACCTCTCACAAAAAATTAGACATCAATAATAATTGCTGATTGCTCATTTGCTCATTGCTGTGAACTGTCGTCTGTCACTTTGAAGTTTGAGTTAAGCTTCGTTCAAACAGGTGAATATCGAGAGATGCGGAATCACCTGTGGTAACACGACGGGAGTGCGGAATGTTTCCTGGAAATTGGCATTCCGCCGGAATGACATTATCAAGAATTACTCCTGAGCGCTGTGCTTTGTTTTTTTATCCTCTCTATCCTAAGTCTCTATCTGATGCAAATCGCGTGATTTTTCATTAGTAAAATTGTTTTCTCATTATTTCGCCCTTGGACCCATTTTATTTCATGCTCAATTAAATAGCGATTTTTTTTTATGTTTTTGTCGAACTATTGGCCACGTCATAATTTTTTGTAAAATAAGTACATATTAATTTATAATATGTACTTCAACAAAAAAAAAAATATGTATATCCCTGCCCTTATGTCAATTTTAACTTTTTAAAATAATTTGACTTTGACAAATTAAAATAATAAAGGTACCCAAAGTTTTTAGGTTATATCATATGGTGTTGATTTTATGACTTTAAATTGTGTTAATGTAGCGAATTTACTGATTTAACAAGAGGTATAATTAAGTTATTCTAGGTATTAAAAATGGGTGATATTTTGAAAGACAGTAGATTTGCTAAGTATCTGAATGACCCTAAATATCGGCAAATACCAAAACATGAACGAAAGGTTAAGATTGATAAAAGGTTCCAGTCTATGTTCAGCGATGAAAAATTTAAAGTAAAATATACAGTGGACAAACGTGGAAGGCCAATAAATGAAACTTCTACAGAAAATTTAAGAAAATATTACGACTTGGAGGAATCTGATGAAAGTTCTGCAAGTGATTCGGAAAACAATGATAAGGAAGATGATGAATTAAACAATGATTTAAAAGTTGATAAAGATGATGAAGTAAAACCGGGACAGTTTGTGAGGCGAAAACCCAGTAACGATGAGGAAGAAGTGCCGTCAAGTTTTAAAAATGACAAATTAACTCGTGGAAGTTTAGAGAAAAAAATCAAAAACAGACTGCTTGATTTAGACATTGATTATGCACGCGGCGAAGGTAAATTATCTATAAGGAATAAATAATGATCTTGTACAAAACATTTAAAATATTAGACATATTAATAAAAATATTTACTTTTAGGTATTTTACTTACGGATAGTTCAAGTGATGAAGAAAGTAGTGAGCTTGAAGAAGAAAGTGATCTAGAACATGAGTGGGGAGAGTTAGATGCTGATGCTGACAAAACAGATGAGT
Source organism: Colias behrii (assembly GCA_029959065.1). NCBI lineage: Eukaryota > Metazoa > Arthropoda > Insecta > Lepidoptera > Pieridae > Colias > Colias behrii. Next base: position 8,453,641 of record JARWMC010000013.1, read on the forward strand.
CTACTAGAAGGTACATAATAAATTATTTATCTGTAATTTGCAGATATAAGTGAAATGAATGCAATCGATTTAAAAGAGGTCCATAATAGCTATCAAGTTATAATAAAAAACTTAAAAGTGTAAAAGTTCTTTGTAAATAAATTCATTTTGCTGTTTTCCTTTTTTTTAACTACTCACAAAATACATATAAGATAAAATATATAAAACATAAGATACACTTATAAAGTTATTTATAAAAAATTTAATTGTTATAGTAAAACATTTATTACTTATTGGTTTTACAGAATAGCGATTTGTAACATGGACTGGGATAATATAAAAGCATCAGACCTAATGGTGCTTTTAAGCTCCTTTCTTCCTCCGGGAGGAATTATACACAGTGTCACAGTAAGTTATTGAATGTCAATATGCCTTACAAACTACAGTAGCACCTCGTTAAGTCGAACCTCGATAAGTCAAAAACCTCCAAATCTCGAAAAAATGTTTTGTTCCCTTCCCTTCAAACCCGAAAACCTCCGTCACTTGAAATCTTGACCCTCTGTTAGTCGAAATTATCACCGAGTCCCTCCAAGCCATTTTGGTACATATTTTCACTCTATAACTCGAAAAATTAAATTCGACCTCTGTATCTCGAACATAGCAACGTTTTATTTTACAACCTTATAAAGGTGATAAAGGTGATGAAAGAACTTGATCATTTGGAATTTATAACCTCTATTGTTCGAACAAAAATAATTTACCGACTTTAACAACTTGCCGACAGTGCAAGTACACTATTGTTTCTTTGAAAAAATTTTAGGAGTATACGATAATAAATTTATCCATCAGAAGAAAAAGAATTTTCTGCTCTTTATAGATTAGACAATGCTAGAGAACAACCAAATTATCTAAAGCAAAAAAAATACTGACTTTTTTAATGCCATATTTTTTATTTTAAACTGATTTGAAATAATGTGGATTTGTAATAAATAAAAACATGTTTGTCACCTCTGCAAGTTGAATTTTAATGTATCTACTTTACCTCTCTAACTCAAAATTTATAAGAATAAACCTTAAACTCTTTATGTCGAATCAAAATCCGCCTAAGTCGAAATCCTCCATAAGTTGAAAACTCTTATAACTCGAATTTTTTGGCGTCTCCCTTGATATTCGACTTATAGAGGTGCTACTGTATTATTATTTTGTTTCAATACAAATATTGCCTTACTTATAATGGGAATAAATTTGCTTCCAGCAAATAAATATTTTAACTTTTAGTTGTTTATTTTGTTTATTTTCCCACTTATATTGATTTCAATGAAAAAAAATTTTTTTAGATATATCCATCTGATTATGGTCTAAAGAGAATGCAAGAAGAAGAAGTCCGTGGTCCCATTGAGTTAACTGAAGAAAAAAAACAATATGATGATTCCAATGATGATGGTGGAAATGAGGAAGGTCAGTTTTTTTAAGTGCTCTTTACCTTACCCGGCAATATGTAAAAACAGAGTTATATTTGTAGTTCAATTGATAATTCGATGTAATGTAGGCAATGATCTCATATATGTGTAATGTCAGAAAATACGAAAAAATACCTAATAATATTATGTTCCTTTTCAAGGTTCATCATATCATATGGAAAAGCTACGTCGTTACCAATTAAATAGGCTCAAATATTACTATGCTGTTGTGGAATGTGATTCAGTGACGACAGCTGATAAATTGTACACTGAATGTGACGGTATCGAATATGAAAGCAGTGCTACACGTCTGGACATGAGATTCATCCCCGATGATGTAACATTTGATCAGGTAATATTGTCTACTAGCTGTGCTCCACGGTTTTACCCGCAGTGCTCAGCTCCTGTTGGTCTTAGCGTGATGATATATAGCCTATAGCCTTCCTCGATAAATGGGCTATCTGATACCGAAACAATTTTTCAAATTGGACCAGTAGTTCCTGAGATTAGCGCGTTCAAACAAACAAACTCTTCAGATTTATAATATAGTATAGATTTGATGATTTTCTTTTCATTTCCAGAACCATAATATAAAATATAAACTGTTGATGGAAACATATTTAGAGCAGCCAAAGCTTAAGTGTTTAATCAATTTAGCTGCTTAATTGAATATGCCTTTAATAAGAAGGCTGGCTGTTAAGTTAGCTAGTTACGAAATATAGAAATTATTTAAATTTTAAATTAATATGAGAGGATGCAAATAATTTTATTTTTGTGGTTCATAAAGTTAAGTATTAATGTAGCAGAATCACCCTCAGTTTTGAATTTCTTATTTGTTAATTTTTGTCATTTTTTTAATTGATAAAAAATATAACATTTTAGGAACCTCGTGAAGTATGCACTAAGTTACCAGATTTAACGAAATATAAGCCCAGGCTTTTCACAACAACAGCATTGCAGCAAGCTAAGGTCGACTTAACTTGGGACGCTACCAACCCTAACAGGACTGAAACTATAAAGAGTGCATTGGATGGCAAAATCGACGATCTGGATCTCAAAGAATACCTCGCTTCTAGCAGTGAAGGTATTATTCATTGTTTTTTTAATTGCACTTGCAGTAGATAAAGACGTAATAAAAAAAATATTATGTATGTACAAATGGGTTATTTTAAATTTTTATCACTACATAGTTTACAACAAAGTCGCTATGTCCCTATGTATGCTTAAATCTTTGAACTTAATTTATATATTCATATTTTTGAGCTTAATTTACAATATTTTTCCTATTATTCTTACAGATGAAAATCCTGAAGAGGATGAAGTTGATTCTCAACCAGAAAGTGGAAATGAAGATCCATTTCAAAAATATAAAATGCTCCTGGAGGATATAGAAAAAAAGGAACAGAAAAAACAGAATAAAGATATGGAAATGGAAATCACCTGGGGCTTAGGAGTCAAAGACAAAGCAGAACAGCTTGTCAAAAAGAAACTATCTGAAGGTAAATTAATGATTATTCATTTAACATTATATTAGTTTTTCAACGGTTGAATTTCTAATTTATGCTGAAAAAATTATGACACTAAACTCGAATTTATATTATTTATAAAATATAAAGTTAATTAATAGTAAAACATTTGGACTAATTATGTTCCACTTTCAGAAAATATGTTAGATATTAGTATTCCAATGTATTAAATTTCGATGATTATTAATTGAATACGACCATTTCAGAAAATAAAAACTTAACTCCATTCGAAAAGCTACTGCAAAAGCGGAAGGAAAAGAAAAAACAGCGTAAATTAAAACAACAAAATCCCGAAAGCCTCGACAGTAAGTCTGATGACGGATCTTCAGATGATGTTCCGTCTGATGTGGATATGAACGATCCATATTTCGCGGAAGAATTTAATAAGCCCGAATTTAAAAACAAAAAGCCCAAGAATAAAAAGTCGGAAAAAGAAGACGTCGATTCTGACGAAGAGAGAAATAAAGCTGAATTAGAATTATTGCTAGATGAAGACGACGGCAAGCAACACTTTAGCCTTAAAAAGATACAAGAAGCCGAGAATACGTCGAAGAAATCTAAGCGTAAGAAAAAACTTAAAGAGAAAATGAAGGAACAAAAAGAAGCGGTACCCGACTTCGAAATGAACTTGAATGATCAAAGATTCTCAGCTGTATATAACTCGCATCTTTTCAATATAGACCCCACTGATCCCAATTTCAAGAAAACAAAAAATATGGAAAAACTTATACAGGAAAAGTTAAAACGAAGACCGACAGAAACACCGATGATGGCTTCGGAACCCAAAAAGTCTAAGGAAGATATTGAATTAAATTTGTTAGTGAAAAATATTAAACGAAAAACGAAAGGTATAATTGTAAAAAAATAAATATATAACATACCTACGTATTTGTTTCATTATTTTGCGTATCACTACCTAACCACAAGATTGTTCTTGTTGTCATCAATGTTTTTTTTTAATTGTCCAAATTGGACATTTTTTGAATGCTATAAATTAATTGGAATTATTACATAATAATTTTACACACAAATTTTTCATATCTATACTAATCAAATACTAATATTATGAAGCTAGAGAGTTTGTTTGTTTGAACGCGCTAATCTCTGGAACTACTGGTCCGATTTGAAAAATTATTTCGGTGTTAGATAGCCTATTGATTGAGGTAGGCTATAAGGCTATACCGGATGTAATCGTTAAGTGTGCACAGGCGATTATATTTCGTAACTATTAGAGATAGCTGATTTCAGAAGTACGAAAAAAATAAGACTTAAGTTTTTAGTAATTATATTTTAAATATATTCTTATTTGCCACTTCATAATTTGTTTCTTGGCTGAAAAACATTCTACATTCTAAATTATAAAGGTTTTTTCACTGGCCGTTTTTAGAATTCATGGTCGAAGCTTTACGCAGACGCCAGATATTAGTAAAATTATTAGACTCGGACCGTCTGTTTTGACGTTATATTTCAATTAACCTATTAATTTACTAGGTCTTGGCTGAAAAATACACAAATATAGTTAATTTTCATTCAAAAACAATCCACTCAAACATATATACATTTTTGTAGTTTTTCGAAATAGTTCCGCGTGATTTTCGTTTTAAAATGCGTGGTATTGTTTTTTGTTTGTGTCTAAATTAGTAAGTGTAGTGTATATTATGTATTTAAGAATATAATAATAAAATTTTAGTAAACATTTGTTTTTTTTAAACGAATTATTTAAAATTGCTCTAAATACGGTTTCCAAATGAACTCGCGCCACAGTAGTACCACAGTATTACAATATTATTTCCTACAGTAAGGAATCGCCTTTGATGTCGCGCGATGCCGCCGCCAGCGTAGGTACTTACGCTGCCACACGAAAATACGCTAGGGTTGCAACAAATGGGAAATAAAACAATTTTGATTATTAATATTATGATGAAATCATTTATTCATATGTACATTCAAAATAATTGCGATTATTAAATCTGATGTAATTATTTGTTCATAAATATATAATTACAGATATTGCACTGCTAAATATTATTTACGTGGACACTTTATTTTTGGATGTTCTTAATTGTATATTATACCATTTAACTAAGTAATGCATTCGCATTGGGATGTACAATCTGATTAGAAAATAATGAGGACAACATATACATAGCTTTGATTTTAATTCAACAGATACAATTAATACAATCTTTCTAAAATATTGTTTCCTTCTGGGATTTCAATGTAGATTTACATCCGTAAACGGAACAGTTTTTGCGCGTCATAATAGAATATGTAAGTACCTATGTATAATAAAATTATTACACAAAAAATACGACTGCGTCGTCCTTTCGCGATAGTTAATGCAAACTCAGCGTGATTGCATTAAGCGGCCCGCGTCGCCCGACCCCCCGCCAGTTCCCCTCCGTTTCTCTGCACAAGTACATTCGTCGCCATACTGTAGGATGGTAATACTGTGGTAGTACAATATACATTCTCGTACTTTTCTCGTTGCTCGCGCTCGCTGCTCGCGCTCAGTAACGGCCGGTACTACCTATATTTCTTGCTCTGTGGCATGTCTGTGGCCGGTACGCGTTGAACGGGAGTAACGCTCTTAACGATTACATACACCCTGTATATTATCACGCTAAGACCAATAGGAGCGGAGCAATGGGGGTAAAACAGCTAGTTTTACATTAAAAAGTACAAACTAGCGAAAAAAATTAAAATACCATAATTTGTTGACAATATTATGATTTATTACTAAATTATAATTACATTTATTGATTGAATATCATGATATTAAAGCTTTTTTTATTTCTCTTCCTAGGGCTGCTCCTAGTGGAGGAGGAACTGCATTACCCACCTGAAATAAAGATATTATTAATTATTAATTGATAATATAATTTTAATTATTAATTTGTTATAGTTATCACTAGTCTAAACTTTCTGTAATTATATGCAGTATTATGAAAGCTAGTTTCCTGCTGCGTATGTCGGTAAATTCCCGTTATATTCAAAAACTACTCAACACATCTACTTTTAATGTATGTGGTAATCACTAAAGGAAGGAGTAATCTATCTATGGTAATTATTAGTTCAATTTGGTTTTGTATTATTTTGCCGCAAATGCACCGAAAAACTGCTTATTTTTGTCAGATTCGTAAACGCGTCCTTGGAAGATTTAGATTATAGACATAATATGATTTGTTTCAGTTTTGGGTATATTATACTCTGTCCATTATATTATTTGCTTTTTGACAGCTCCACGCCTATGAAGGATTGTATTGTCTATGTTAAAATGTCATACAAATAATTATTGTACTTCATGGACAGGCCCCGCCCACTTAGTGATGTCTACACAGAATTATTCAATGATGGGTCGATAGATTAAAATAATCGATAGAAATACTCTGTAAAATATATCCGATACAGATAAATTCTTCTATTATGTTATATAATTTTAACGTAAAGACAACCAAAAAAATTGTAAGATAGAAACCAATAAATAATAAAATATTAGTTTAGTTTAGTTTTAACATAAAATGCATAGATATGTGGTCTTATTATCACATATCGTATTAGTACGTTTACGTTGTAATTATTATTTACGTACCTAATTCGATTTATGATAATATTTTGAATTTATAATTGAAATGGTATCACGATCTTTTGGACATCACTTCTGGTATCACCCGTCGAGCTGTCAAAAAGCAATTCTTATAGTGGACAGACTATAGTTAAAAATTGTCTATTATTGTTCAAAATAGCAAAATAATTTCCAAAGAATGAATCTATCCTTTAAAATGGATTAAACTTTAGATTTTGATCTTATTAAACCTTAACTTCATAGTTTTATAAAATCTACGACCGTTACATCATCTGCAGGTAGAGCCGATGTTCCATCAAGACGTATTAACATTACAAAGTATAAATTTAAAAAGAGCGTTTGTGCCGAACACACGTGTCAGAAGTGAAACTTCTTTGGCAAAATTCAAAGATACCAAAATCGTCGCTTTACTCCATGACGTGACGGTATTGCCATGACGCGACTTTGAAATATTACTCTCAACGTGCCTAAAGTTTCACTTCAATAAACGCGTGTTAGAGCGGCCGTACACGGGCAGCTCGAGCGGTCGGTCTATAGTTCAACGCGCGGTCGCGGCTTCAAGCCGTCAGTCTCAACTGCTTGAAGCGGTCCGTGTACGGCCGCCCTTAAGGGCTATATTTCACCGGGACACCACGGTGGCGCAACCAGTTGCGCCACCGTGGTGTCCGTAAGCTACCAAACTAGACACCACAGACACCAGAGTCGCCACACCACACTGAGACAGTATCAAAATGGACCTCGAAAAGATAGCACTACTGCTGTATGTATCCAAACAAATCTACAACTTCCTCCCAACATTTCTTTTTCAAATCTCTATCGAATCTGATGAGGAATTATCCCAAATTGATGGTCTACTTTGAATTTCGATAATAAACCTTTCTGTATCGAAATTATTCATCGTATGCAATCAACAAACAATTAAAATATTAAAATAAGCAGTTAAAAACAGAACATAACAGTGCACACGTGTTGCATGCAATGAGATAGGGGCGTTACTGGCGGCCAGACTGGCGGCCGAGTGAGTGAGACACCATACAGCGCTATAGTAATTAGTGGTGGCGCGACCAGCGCGGCGGCGCAACCAGTAACATTCTGTGCACGCGTCCGAGTTGGTCGCGCCACCAAATTGGTTGCGCAACCAAACGGACACCAGGTGAGTAACTCTCTATAGAGCTGTATAAATTTTGTTGGTAGCGGCGACTGGTTGCGCCGCTATGGTGTCCCGGTGAAATATAGCCCTAAAGAGAGGCCAGTAGGTGTGTGCAGTCACGGGTCACCTGGCGATGCTTGTCCTGCACGGAGCCGGCGAGCAGGTACGTGTCGCGGAAGCCCTGCGAGCGCGCGCACTCGCGCACCGACACCACGCGGCCCTGCGCCGGGTGCAGCACGCGGCCCTGCTTGCCCATCGGCTCGGGGTCCGTCACCGTCGTGCTGAAGTACCCGTCCCACGATATGCGACCTGACCAGTCACACAGTTATACGTCAAATCGATTATTATTAATTACTAGAGGTCCGCCCCGGCTTCGCCCGTGGTACATATTTCGCAATAAAAGGTAGCCTATGTCCTTTCTCGGGTATCAAAATATGTCCATACCAAATTTCATGCAAATTGGTTGATTAGTTTAGGCGTGATTGAGTAACAGACAGACAGACAGAGTTACTTTCGCATTTATAATATTAGTATGGATTGTGACTATATAAGTATTTATTTAAAAAATTATATATGTATGTTTATCAGCCATCTGGTTTCCATAACACAAGCGAAAGCTTAGTATGGGATAATATCGTGCCGTGTGTGAAAATTGTCCTGAAATATTTATTATTGATTACAAATAGTTTTTTAATGCTACATTGACTTTAATCAAGCAGCCAAGTAGGGGTCCGTTTACACAGACTGGCTCGGAGAGGAGAGCAGATTCTGATCAGGTTGAAAATAGTTTTAAAAAATAAAGAGCTTTTAATATTTGCAGCAATTAATAATAATTAAGGCCGGTTGCAGAGCTTCACCGACCATCAGTGCGTACGTCAGTCGCGCTTGTCATATGTATGGAAATTCATAAAACCGTTCATAGCTAGACCGACCATACGCACGCGAATTTCCATACATATGACAAGCGCGACTACGTACGCACTGATGGTCGGTGAAGCTCTGCAACCGGCCTAAGGATATGGCATTTTGACACACGACGCGCGCATCGGTGGCGACGCTGCGGCCTACGCTCGCGCCATACGTTTTATACGAAGGTACGGAGGCCTATTTTAGAGTGTGGGAGAAGGCGCCGTGATGTAGTGGAAGCAAGACGGTGTCATACATCCATACTATCCATACTAATATTATAAATGCGAAAGTAACTCTGTCTGTCTGTCTGTTACTCAATCACGCCTAAACTACTGAACCAATTTGCATGAAATTTGGTATAGAGATATTTTGATACCCGAGAAAGGACATAGGATAGGTTTTATCCCGGAAATCCCACGGGAACGGGAACTATGCGGGTTTTTCTTTGACTGCGCGGGCGATGCCGCGGGTGGAAAGCTAGTTTACTATAAATATAAGGATTTTATTTGCAATAAATGGGATCGAGCTTGGCCGTGCCTTTTAATTCTAATCTCACATCATAGGAACCCAGTCTCCTACAAGTTTTATGTCTTAGCACAGAGACTAGTTTTAGCGCCGTTAGTACACTTACGCATTCGCGTGCGGCAGCGAATCTCTGCGAAACTACTGCGTAGTGCGAAATATCTGCGGGACGTTAGTACACAGCAATGTTTTCGCAACTTTTTCGCAATGCGTCTGTGTAATGGCCATTTCGCAGTTCCTTGCGAAACAATACTGACAAGGACGCAACTATTTCATCTATCTATGTGCTAGAGTGAGACATATCATATGCGAAATCCTGCCACACTACTGACAGATTTTTCGTTGTTTCGCTGCCGCACGCGAATGCGTCGGTGTACTAACGCCGTATAGGGAGCGTACCGTAGAGGCCGGCCCAGTTGTTGTGCCGGTTGGCGGTGTGCGGCAGGCACCAGGGGATGAGCGTGTGCTCCTGCTTGTCCTGCGCGCCGCACGGGCCGCCCGCCGCGCACGCGCACACGCCGCGCCGCGCGCCCGTCGACGACCGACCGTTCTTCTTGTCCTCGTAGCGGTACTGCAGCACCTGACCGAATGACAATAGGGAATATGCATACAATTTGAAATGGCCTAAAATATTTTTTTCTCGAATACTTATTATCGTAATATTATAATGAAAAGGATTTTTTTTTATTTACTTATTATTTAAACCCCTAAAACAATATTCAAAAAGTGCAAAGGGAGCGAAATTCAAACTTCCAAAACGCGCCACATTGGTCGAACGAAATGTGAGGTCATCTGACACGACATTGTATTCATCACTCCACAGTAAACACTAAGGTAAACACCCACTGGACGAGTCATGTGACGTCACGCAAAGCCCGCGCAAAATGGCGGCGTTTGAATTGCTTACATTTTTTAAAAGTTTTAAATTTCATTTTTAAAAATATCTAGAGTATTTTGAAGCCGATTAATATTTTTTTCTACGTTATAAAATAGTAAACTATTAATTTAAGACAAAAAAGAAAAACATGAATATTCTCCATTGTTACCTATACTAATTTTATAAAGCTGAAGTTTGTTTGTTTGAAAGCGCTAAGCTAACTACTGATTCGATTTGATTTCTTTATTTCGGTGTTAGATAGCCCATTTATCGAGGAAGGCTATAGCTATCATCACGCTAAGACCAACACGAGTGGAGCACTGCGGGTAAAACCGCGGGGCACAGCTAGTTAGAGGATTCGCATACGAATTAATAATAAAAAATGATATCTTATACCCCACTAATATATGCGAAAGTTTGTGAGGATGGATGGACGTTTGGGTACTCTATCACGCATACCGAACCAATTACAATAATAATAATTCTGGCGGGTCACGAGTGGCTGAATTTGTCAGGCATCCGCCCCGAATGGCGCGAAAGGATGCGGGTTCGAGTCCCGCCTCGTGAACGAATTTTTTCTATTCTTTATAAATTTATACGATTACAATAAATTTGATATTTATGTAGCTAAAGACCCAGACAAACATAGGCTACTTTTTATCCCGGAAATCCCACAGAAACATGAACTATGCTTGATTTTCTTTGTAAACGCGGGCGAAGCCGCGGGCGGAAACCTAGTTTATCTACAACTAAATCCTTCCTCGACAACCACGCTGTCCATTATGCAAATAGAATTAAAATAGGTTCAGTAGTTTTTGAGTTTGTCTCGTACAGACGCGGCGGAAAATTATTTATAATACGCTAGCCGCTTGTCCCGGCTACGTCTGGGCTGACCCAAAATAAAAACAAAATAAAATATAGCCTATGTTACTTCTTATTAATGTACCTTTATATCAGTGAAAAAAATAATTAAAATAGGTCCAATACTTTTGAAGCCTATTCATTACAAACAAACAAACAAAAAACGATATTAATTATTCTTCTTTAGAATATAATATCGTGTGGCGCCCGTGCATAAGCTCACATTTTAAAACTATATTTTTGGTTTCGATATTGATTGCTGATCAAGCCTCAAGTATTCTTTTAAAAAATATTCAATGTACCGTTTTGAATTTCTTATGATTTAATTTTTATTGTCTTGACAAACTTACATTACACTTAGTTCCATCAGACAACGTCACAGAAATATTGGGAAGATCTCGCCAATCCGAGCCAGGAGTAGTCGGTATTCTAGCAATACGAGCTTGTATTAGAGGGGCCATGTTTTTGCATATATGATCCCTCAATTTTGCATTTTCATCTTTACTTCTCACTAACCGTTGGAAATAACTTTCAGGCATCGATCCGTAATCTATTTCAATTTTATTCGCGCCATTGCATATTTGCGGCAGATCACTCATAGCGTCTTGTATGGTGCAAGTGCGTCTCGGCGCCGACTCGTCCCATTGCATGTTCGTTACGAATCGTTTCCCATCGATGCTGGTTGTAAGGGAACAAGCTCGACGGCTGAACACGTGCGTCGGCTCCGGGTACAGCGGGAGCTTGTAGCCGGGTGCCGCAGCCAATATGATGAGCCGTCTTCTCGTTTGAGGCACCCCGTAGTTACCGGCTTGTAGGATTCCGAACGTGCACTGATACCCCATATCCAATAGGGCCCTCAAAGTCAACTTCAAAACCATTCCCTTTTTGAATGCTACAAAGTTTCTCACATTTTCTAAGATGAAATATTTGGGTCTGTAGTAATCACAGTACGAGAGATACGAGGCCACTAACGAGTTTTTGAAATTTGAATACTCGCGAGAATTAAATCTATTCATGCCTGAAAAGCCTTGGCAGGGAGGGCCACCACACAAGAGCTCGACTTCACCTTGCATGGGGAGCCTCAGACCGCCGGAACTATGTGTCGCACCCGACATGGCATCTTTGAGCAGAGCATTGCAATCTTCGTTGAAAACGATGCAGTTTTTGTTATTCAAAGAGTATGCATGTGCTGCGGCTTCAACATTCTCGATGGCCCATTTACATTCAGCAACACCAGACATATGCAAGCCCTCTGACAATCCCCCACAACCAGCAAACACATCCAATGTCCGAAGAGGTTTGACCTTCACTTCATTTACTTTTGAAATTTGTTCAATGGGTTTACTTGACTTTCCTTTACCCTTTCCTTTGTCTTTGCCTTTATCTGTACGGCCTATATTCTTCGCATAATGTGGAACATCTATAATTTCATTTGACTTCTTGTCATATGACATTCGAAAGTAAAAGCGGTTCGGATCTTGTTCCAACCAGCTATATATGTTATCAGACTGGGGTATGTTCTCAATATACACTAAATGGCATGGTCCAACTACAGCTGAAAATGGTACTTCCTTAATTTCTTCACTCCAATAAACAACATTTAAATCTTCATGTTGTGGAAATCGATTGGTAGTATTTTCTGGTCTATACATAATGTTCACTTTTATGTAAATATCTTGTGGTACAATAAGGGGCCCTTCGCCAGCAGCTGTTACAGCTACTATATGACCAATACAAAACGGATCACTCGTATCAACATTAGACCCACGTAAATTATTATCACTTTTTCTGTAGTATTCAGGATAAATATCTTCATCAACTTTATCAAGTTTCATTCTTGTTGTGCTATTGATATTGAGGTTGTTTCGAAGTTTAAATGTGCCCGGCTTAAGGAACACACCATTACCGTTCTTATATTCAAAATCTTGCCATTTAACAACAGTCCATTCAGATCTATTATCTTCTTTAACAAATTCAGACTTTTCAACAAGCTTGCCGATAACTTTTGGGATATCTTTAGCATCTTTTTTCGTCTTACGTTCACAAGATGGACAATATCTGTGTTTTCTCAATTGATTTGGACAGGGTGGATCAGGTGGTAAATCTTCAAATCGAGACGTGAATCTCTCATAAAATTTCTTATAGAAATATGTTTTACCATCATCTTCAAAGAACTCTTGTTCTACCTCTTTTCCACCGAGTTTGAACCAGTCTTCTGGAGATTCCTTTCTGTCTACTGAAGCTTTTCTGAGGATAGACGATAATGGTGCGCCATGACAGCATCGATCTGCTAAGAATACTTCTCTCGGATCTCCTACTTCGCCTAAAACAGTATCTGATGATCTAATGAATACTTCAGCATGAAAATATCCAGATTTAGGATTTATTATTTCTTTCCACATATAAATAACTCTTGAAACTAAAGCCGGTATATTCGCCTGCGATGTTTCAACCATAACAAAATCTCCAATTTTTAACTCAGCGCCGTCAATTTCAACCCGTTCGTAATATATTTTTGTTGCATCAGCTTTAACTGGTTCCCCAATCCATTTAATATTCCTATTGTTTGAACCCGTAAATTTTACTGGCAAAGCATCTTCAATTTTGTTAAATTTATTTTTTTCTGCATTCTGTTGGTATTCATCATCATCTTCGGGTTCTGAATCTTCAGCCTGCTGTACGGCCATATTTGGGCAAAGTCTTCTGACACAGGCTTTCTTAGTCCTGCCATGACCCCCAAACTTAAGCATAGCTCTGCAGGCATTGCACTCACCACAATCAGGTAGTTGACAAGCCTCACACACACCACATCTCTTTCTTCTTAACACCAGTTCATGGTTAGTTTTATCTAGTTGATTCGTAAAGAAGCTTTCAAATGTTTTTTGAACTAAGGGTGTGGTGGTAGCTTTAGTCCAAGCTTTTTTATCAACTTTCTTATAATCAATTTTAGCTCGTATTTTCCTTTTACCAAACTTTATTCCCATAAGTTTTATTAATTCTCTCATACATGGGAGTGTTATAAGAGGATCACTGTCTTCATCTGATTCTAAGCTAACAACTTGATCACAGACAAACTGAGCATGTTTGTGAAGCATTTCTTCAGACATTAACTTATCATTAAGATCTGGTATTTTAGACTCTCGAACAACTTCTAATAGATCTTCATATGTAGGTTGCAGATAATGGTATTCTTCTAAATATTCTACCACCACTTTACTCAACCAAATTTTCTCATACAAATTATCCATCAAAGGTGTATAGTCCACACTTGGTTTCAGTAAATTATATTCCCCAAACTCAGTAGAAAGTGTTATACAATTACGACTACCTCCATCAAATCCATGGATATACCTGTAAAATTATTAAGTTTTGATTAATAAGAAAAGTGAAAAATTATAAAAGAATTAACTAAAAATCAATAATGATATACCATTCAATTATAGGGCCAACATCTTTTACAGGTATGCATTCCTCATCAATATCTGGGCAATCAGAGCAGATGGATTTCAAATAACCCGACATAAAAATCCTAACGTCACTCTCAACAAGGCCACCGTCTATTGGGACTAAGTGTCCTTGTTGGTCAAATATTGAAAATCCCGTTATGTTAGTTTGTGGGCGTTCCATAATGTCACCTTCATCGCCTGTAACATAGTTTATAAAAGGATATGAAGCTATTTAAATAATATTTTTTATCAAACTTTGTATATTTTATATATTATGTTAGTTAATTAAATTTGGTTCTGATATTGAATGAGTTGAACTGAATTCTGAATATTGTTGTTTTAAAAATTTTACTTTTCTTAAATCAACCCTCATAATATGATTTACCTGCAACTAAAAGTAATTTTTCATTTGTTAAAGCAATAAATTCTTCCATAGCATCTTGTGGGTGTCCTTGATAATAAATTATGTCTGAATTATTGAGAAACTGTCCACAAATGAGGCATTTCTCAGTATCTAGATTTTTATTAATCATAGTATCTTCAGGTACTGTGGTTTGTATTTTTTTGTCATTTAATTCATTAACATTTTGATTTTCATCTATTTTTTTGTGTGTTTTAGTGTTCACATCATTATTTAAAGGTTCTGAAAGGTGACTTTCTTCATGATTTTTTGTTTCAGTTGTTATACCATTATCCATATCATTTGGTGTTTTTATTTCATTTGTCAATTGGTTCTCCTGTTTTAATTTTTTCTGCAAAATAGTAATTGAAAAATAATAAATAAATAGAATAGTAAAAGTAAAAGTAAGTAGAAAAATAGTAATTACTACTTCATATTTTATTTTGATAACTAGCTTTCCACCTGCGGCTTCGCTTGCTTTGCCTAAAACCTAATACATATATAATATACTAAAACCTTCCTCTTGTATCACTATCTATTAAATCGCATCAAAACCCATTGCATAGTTTTAAAGATTTAAGCATACATAGGATTATAGGGAATGAGAAAGCGACTTTGTTCAAAACTATGTAGTGATAATTACCATATTATCATTCATTATATCTAAATCATTATCTGAATCCGGACTTCGTGTTCGTTTTTTAACAAACATGTCTGTTAACTTTTGTTGATTTTTTTCACTCAAATTATTTTTTAATCTGAAAAAGAAAACATTTTTTAGTTCATCATCATCATCATCAACCTATAATGTTCCCACTGCTGAGACAAAGGCCTCCTATGAGGGTACAGCTAGGCTATAATCCACTACCCTGGCCAGGTGCAGGTTGGCAGGTGACAAATTTATGATTCTTTGACATGTCGATTTCCCCACAATGTTATCCTTCACCATTTAGCAATCACCATTGCTAAATGTTATCAGATAAAATGAAAAATCTATTTATTTCCTTATCGCTCGCCTGGTCTCGAACCCCCAACTTATTGATTTGAAGTACTGTGCCACTACTGCATAAACATGTATATATGCCTTTATAGAGCCAGCAAATCATTTAGTTTAATTACAAAAATATGTGCAACTAAATCACTTTAGTATGTGTTATAATACAATTTTATTTTTAAATGTTTTCTATAAATTTCACCCATGGCTTCGTAGTCAAAATAAATTGCCATGGGAATGATTGTAGAAATTATTACTTTTTAATTACACAACATATGTGTATTAAAAACACTACTACCCAATAAAGTCAAAGAGTACTACATACACTCTACTAGTGTTATAGGACATATTAAAGAGGGGCCAGACTCCTGTAGACATAGAAATCATACCACAAAATCGATCCGTTTCGTGTGTAAGAATGACAAATAAACTTTCGCATATTTAGTATTATTGATGTCGCAGAAGATTATTATTTTATTATTGACAGAAGATGCTTATCGCTTACCTGTTTTCATTGAATACTTTGCTTTTCTTAAAATCGTCATGTTCTTCAGTGAGCGTAGGCATATTTATGTAACTAATTCCTATAAGTTCTATAATTGTTTACACTTTATATAAGAAATCAAACCATTTATCATATTGTATGTTGTAAATGTGGTTGTAAACAAGACAACTGCAAAGGCGCGAAAAATATTCGTGAAGTCACAGAGCAAGTATTTAATATACCTAGTTGAATTCACAGATCTATGTGGTTGAATCGTAGAGGGAGAATGAACTATAGAGACGACATCGGCGTATACCCGAACGAGATGGCGAATCCTTACGTCAATGTTGCCAACTATTACAAAAACTTTTTATCCGAAAAACTGGCAAAATATCTATAAATGTTTGGGTATTTTTTTGTAAGATAGGTTTATGAAGAAAAAGACAGATTTGAAAAGATTTTGTTATTTATTAACTTAACTAGCGACCCGCCCCGGCTTCGCACGGGTGCAATGCTGATACTAAATAGTAAATACACTACAGTTTTCGACTGTTCGCTTGTATTAGGTAGCTCAACAACATCCTGAAAAGATTAAGTTAGTTGAATCAGATAATACTAAGAACATCCATATACAAAATAAAAGGTGTAAAAAAAAACGGTGACTAATCCAGGCTTCACACATTCATATGAGCCGTGTACACACACAACAACACCACATAAACTTCCTCTCCAAGGTATTTCGTGCAGTTCTAAAATAGTGCAGTGTCGTTGCTCGTGGGAAAGTGCAATGAAATTATTAATTTACCTTAAGACCTGGTCCATGGATTTTTGATTGTTGGGCAGAACTCAGTCGCTCAACAATAATATCCTAAAAAAATAAAATTTGATTAAGTAGAAATAGAAAATATACCCCTATAAAAATAAATTAATAACTTGTTTTGTTTATTATGTAGACGTAGCAACAAAATCGGTCTATGAATATTTAAACTACAACATTTAAATCCAAACTAAACGCATCACAAAAATTACTCACTGTTGTAAAAAGTGTTGGAATTGCATTGGGCATCAAATAGGTTTTTTTTTTCGTTTTTCGAAAATAACGCGACTCAAAATGTATAGAACATATTCTGTGACTTTTTCCTGGTAACCAGTTCTTCCTTCCGGTAGCTCGAATCCATCTGTTTAATGTACTTGTTTGTTTTGGAAACCTGAAAAACATATTTAATATTAAAAAACATTTCACGATTTTGGGGAAAATTTTACCCTGTACTGGTATCCCTAATGTTAATCACATGATTATACCATAAATTTGAAACTACGTAAAAACAAATGGCGTCCTGAACAACAAGAACACTTCGTAATTTAGTCGGATAACACAAAAAAATGTTTACGTCTATTTCGATGAAAATATTATATATTTGTAGATAATTTCACATTAGAGTTAATGAAAATGTATCAACTATATCCAGTTCTATAAAACAATATACTTCAAATAAGTTTACTTACGTGTGAAAGGTAATATTTGGTAATCTTCGTTCCGGCCGATTTTTACAACCAATCACACTACAACGCACCATATTTTCACTTAAAGTCGGATTAAAACAGATCACTGTCAACGTTTATTAAACTTTGAAGTCACTTAACAGCGAGAAAAAACAGAAAACTAGCAAAACAATGGACTGTAGCCGCTTGTTTGGGACAAACTGCCTTTGTCCCCAACAAAAGAAATCGCATAACATGAGAGAAACAAAAAACAATGTTTCTGTCTCGCTTGCTCTTGGCTTTATAGTCATAAGTGTATTTCTCTCACGCATTACTTGTCATTTTAGTGCCTCCTCTATAGTTCATTCTCCCTCTACGGGTTGAATTAGTTCTAGTCTTGCCATCAGTATATATTATATTACTCTATGCTTGCCATTCTGTGCTATACTCGGATTTTTAACTATACAAAGTAAACTCACAGCAGCTAATGTCACTTTGTAAAATAATGTTGCCACATTTAAAGTAATAGTGAGGAATTCAGTTCTCATTCAATCAGATGAATGAACAATGAGTGTGAATAGTTCATCATTTCAAACTATAAAATAACATTATTTCTAATTATAATATATAAAGCTATATAAGATATAAGTTACTAGTAGAATGTAATTATAATCATTTTTTTATTTTTATTTTTACGCTGTTTACGTTATTGTTTTTGTAATTTTTTCCTTAATTGTAACTAATTACGTTGTGTCTGTTGTCATTGTTGTGTTTATTTGATGTTATATTGTTACACACTAAATATTCACTAGACGATCGATTCAATTTCATTCATTAACGTTTTTCAATCATTCACTTCGTGACAACGCTATTTTTATTTCATCAAAAACTGACAACACAGTAAACGTCAGTTTAAATCCGAGTAATTGTGATATTGTTGCCATGGTTGGTTACCAGAGACTAAATACATGAAAACTTTTAGCACCGCAGATATATTATGTACCTACTACTTTAAAATATACAGTTGGCATGGAAATATAAATACTTACAGTTAGGTGTGCCCCTCGGTTTTACCATCATTGCTTCACTCCTGTTGGTCTTAGCTTGATGATGTAGCCTTCCTCGATAAATAGCCAAATAGGCTATCTTACACCGAAATAATTTTTCAAATCAGAGTAGTTCCTGAGATAAGCGCGTTCAAACAAACAAATAAAATAGCAAGGCGAATTAACAATTACTAACCTAACGAAATTTATTGAGCTGTATCAGAGTGAAAACTGCGTGTTCCCAAAAAATAAGCACGATTAAAATAAAAATCCAAACATCCAACATCCATTTTAAATCCGGCCACACATTGGCCCGAACTCACAAGTGCGTTGGCAAGCACACCGCTATGCTAGCGCGTAGGCGGAAGTGCTGGCATAATATGTGTGGAGGAGGCTTATATTGTGATTCCTTGCGCCGCGGCCGCCAGTTGTGTGATTTGTTAAAACAAAAAGTGTTATAGTGCCATAAACAAATACGTAAACGACACTGTTGGAACTACGTTGGATCGGTTTAAATAAGGACAAAGGAAGGAAAAATATCTTGAACATTTATGATCAAAAACACAAAAAATTAGACTTGGCATAAAGGTCTCGTAACCAGCAGTATTTGTATTCTCTTTGGTAACCAGGCCGTTAAAGGTAAGCGTCCACAGGCCCGCATCGCACGCAGCGGACGGATCGCATCAAGCGGATTAATTTTTCTTAATGCGTCCACTGTATCGGCAGCGATCGGATTTGCCGACGTAAGTACCAGCAATCTGAATGTATCTGTATGACGTCATCGGCAGGCATCGCAAAAGTTGCCTCTCGGAGCAACGGTGTCGGCATTGCCGATGTGTGATGCGTACGATGCGGACAGGTGGACGCACTTATATGAGTTTCTATACAAATAATACTACGATCCGTTGCGTGCGATGCGTCCGAAGCGTACGATACCGACAAGTGGACGCTTACCTTAAATCTTCAAAAAAATATCATGATAGAATCTGTCACTTGTCAGATCGACAGATCATAATTTTGAATGAAAATTAAACATAATTATGCACAGAGTACTTTTTTATATATGAAATAATTATGGCTGTTTAAATAACTTAGAATATTTTTTTAGACAAGTTCAATAATAAATATATGAGTAAAGTAATTATAACATATAACAAGATGCTAGCGCCTTATTACAGGAGATTTAATATTAACGTCGGCAAGCGATTGTTTTCAACTTGCTATCCTGAAATAGAAACAGAATACTATTGTAATATTAAAAATTGTTCAGAAATTAAACAAAATATTAATCAACGGAAGGGTATAGGTAGCTTAGATCATGTACTAGAATTGTACCATACTTTAAAAACAACATCTACTAGTGCAAGTTCTTATGAAAATGTAAAGAAGGATTTTTACAAAGAATTGATGCTATTACCGAATCGAACTCATCCTTTAGTTCAGCAATATGGGGAAAATCCTGTCACTGTCACTACTTTAAACGAAAAAAAGGATTTTGGCATTCACAAACCATTGGAATTCAGTGAAATTACAGAATTTTTGAACTTGATGAGAACTGACAGGCTTGGATATACTTGTGATAATAAAAGTTATTACTACTTTGGTGAATTAGCTGAATATGAAGAAGCTCTAATCAAATACACAGTGTCTTCATTATTGAAAAAGGGTTTCAAATTAGTTTCTGTACCCGATATATTACCAAGTGCGATAATAACAAGTTGTGGTATGACTGTAAATAGTGACAGAACTCAGGTATAAATTTGCATAGAAAATATATAATTTGAACTTGTCTAGGACTGTTATTTGTAAAACATCTTTCTTGAAAAGTACTTGGTTAATTTTCATGACTAATTTTTTAATTCATATTATAAATGGTTATTAATGCAAATAAAAGAAAAATGATTACTATTCTGTTTCTCTATGTTTAAGTGATACAAGTGTGTGTGTGAATGAAACCGATTGTACAGAAATAATTGTTAAATATAGGTATATTATATTTTTTTTTTTTCAGATTTATTCTTTGGATCCCATATTGCATGGACCTGATTTGTATCTTTCTGGTACAGCTGAAATATCTCTAGCCGGGCTTTTTAAAAATACTCTCCATTCTTCAGATAAATTGCCAATAAAGCTTGCCGCAGTTAGTAGATGCTATAGAGCGGAGACTTCTAATGTTTTAGATGAAAGAGGGACTTATAGGTTTGTTTTTTTGCATTAAAGTGTACAAGAATAGAAATATTTTTTTTTTTTGAGTTCTAAGCCTAATTAGGCAAGTGTTCTACTAAATATTTCACTGTAAAATTGTAAACGACATTTGTGTTGCCAAATTATAAAATTTGAATCATAAAACCAGTCATTATTATATGATTCAAATTATTCATATGTAGTCTCAAATTTCAAATTACAGAGTTCATCAATTTACTAAAGTTGAAATGTTTATTGTTTCACATCCAAATTTGTCTGATCAGATGCTAGAATATATCAGAAAAACTCAAGAAGAATTATTTACGCCATTAGGCATACACATGAGAGTGTTGGATATGCCACCACATGAATTGGGGGCACCAGCTTACAGGTAATCTATACCTAATACTCATTACACACATTACACTATGTATATACCATTATTATAACAGAAATATTCATAAAACAATGACTAGTTTATAATAAAGGTGAGTGATTTGCAACTACTGCATTTAAACAGTGTAATATTTTGTACATAGTTTTTTAAAAGAGTTTTGTGACTAATAATGTTTACACAATATGACACTTTTATTATAAACACAATTATTTGCATTGTTAAAGGAAATTTGATATGAAAATAGGCTAACATTGTTCTCTAAGTACATATTCTCGAAATGCTTATCAATGCACCTTCCAGCACCATAAGCTTTGTATGCACTATTTCTAACCTAACAACTAACCTTAAAACTTTGTCTCGGACCTATGAATTAATATTCATAAAAATAGGATGACCATGTTAATAATAATCACTGTACCATGAGTAGTACAAATCTTTAGAGCTATTTATATGGATAGATATACATACACTCACCGGCACGGAATCTTGGCCACTTACAAATTTGCCGATAAAAAAAGTTTGAAGTGTTTATCACGGTTTTTTTGTATGCAGATATGTTAACATATTATTTGTTTAATTTTATGGTAAGAAATCATTAAGTTTGAGAATAATCTTTTACCACTTTTTAAGAATTACTCGAAATTTGTGATTTGTGCGGTTAAGCCGAAGTTACGAATTGTTCGTTTTAAACTTTTTCGATATCGTTTATGCCGTTTTAAGATATTGTTATTGTTGTACTGTAGTCAATGATCATAACAAACAATAAAAAATGCCGTTAGCATCTGAACAACCTGCTCAGGCCATCACAATGTTAGACCAATGACTGCCGCAACATAAAGTACCTAATGCACAGTACGTACCACGTTCAGCGATGCACTGTGCATGGAGAAGATACCAGGAGACTGGCAGCTACACGTGCAGACCAGAAAATGAAGGCGTGAGTTGCACATCAGCTCGAGAAGACCCGTTTATTGTTCAAGAGATACTCAGAAATGGCTTTCTGACAGTTTTTGAGATACGCCACCGGCTCTAAAACACCAGGATAATAAATGTGAGTGAGCAATCGGTGAGAAGACTAATGAAGGAAGTTAATTTGAAGGTTTGCAGACCAGCATGCCGTCCAGAACTCCTCAGACATCACAGAGAAGCACGTCTTCGTTTTGCACGAGAACATGAAAACTGGACCCACAGCCAGTGCGCTCGTGAAGTGTTCACAGATGACTGCTAAGGCACTTTACGAGCTTCTGATAGCCAAGAATCAGTATAGAGGAGACGAGAAGAGAGGTTTTCACCCATCACCACACTCAAATTGCGATTTTTCATGGAGGGTCAATAATGGTATGGGGAGGTATATGTTCCGATGCTCGCACGGAGTTAGTTATCGTAGATAATGGCTTAAATTTGATCAGGTACATCGAGGAAATTCTCCAGAAATATGTTCAGCCCTATTACAGGTTTATCAGTGAAGAAAATTTGCTACTAATACACTATAACGCACGTCCGCGTGTCGTACGATGCGTATAAGAGTACCTTCAAGAGGTTATTATTGAAAAATTGGAGTGGCCAGCTCGTAGCCCGGATCTTAATCCAATAGAACACATCTGGGACATGCTTAAAAGAAACATAAAGTTTGATTCCAACCCAGCACCAATGTTAGATGAGCTTAGAAATACAGCTGGGGCCGTTTGGTACACTATAGCTCAAGTGGACATCACAAATGTCTTCTAGAGTATGCCAGACTGGATGCAAACAGTGTTTAAGGCAAGAGAAGGAAACACCCTATATTAAAAAGTTAAATTTTTTTTTATGGAAACGTTCTTTCTAATTTTTGTGCATTTTTTAAGAAATCATTTAAATTTCACAGGAAAAGCGTAAATTCTTGTTTAATTCATATCTACGCGGTAGTACTTCTTATAAACTTCCAATTATTACTAAAAGTTAGTAAAAACATTAAAGGAACTAGTTTTGATTAAATTTTTATTGAATTTTGTAGTAGAAAATAAATAATGTTATTTTACGCAAAAATTTGCAGTGGCCAAGATTCCGTGCCGGTGAGTGTATTTTAAAATTTGTTAAACATGTATAGTGGGAACTGAGTATAATATTCACAGTGGTTTTAATCCTTTAGGTAGGTAGGACACAAATATTTTATAGAATGTGTTAATATTATTCTTGTAGAAAATATGACATTGAAGCTTGGATGCCAGGCAGAAACAATTATGGAGAAATATCGAGTTGCAGTAATTGTACAGACTATCAATCCAGGAGACTTAACATTAAATATAATGATGGAAAAACTGATAATTATGTGCACACATTAAATGGTACAGCTTGTGCAATTCCACGGATGTTAATTTCTTTAATGGAAACCCATCAACAGGCTAAGGGAAAAATAGAAATTCCAGAAATCCTACAACCATATATGAACAACAAAAAAAATATTGTTAAAAATACAGTCATGCCGAAATTAAAACTTTTAAAAATAAAACATTAAATTTGAAGATTGTTTTTCATTTCACCCGATAAACCTAGTTAGCAGATAAAATGTGGCATCAATAAATTGTATAAAACAAAGTGGCTTTCTCTGTCCCTATGCACCTGTATGTTATCTTTAAAACTACGCAACGGATTTTGATGCAGTTTTTTTAATAGATAAGAGTGGTAGAAGAGGAAGGTTTATATGTATAATTTATTAGATTTTAGACACATCGGGCGAAGCCGCGGGCGGAAAGCTAGTGAATAATAAAATATTTAAACACATAGTTATGACTTATGAGAGATATATGTACACAGTGTGTACACATAACCAGGGCCGTATTTAGAGGTCCAGAGGCCTCGGGGCAACAAAGGAGTGGAGGCCCCCTCGCCCCAAATTATTTTCCAAATAAAATGAACAATTTTTCTCAGTCGAGTTTTTCAATAAATAATTTATTGTGAAACCAAGTAGATTCTCTTAGTATTTAACAAACACATATAAATATAATCGGAAACATGAATTATCTGAACTAAATTTTAGTGATAACGAACGGAACCTTTCGAGCTTTTTTTGCTGAAAAATCGTTGATGATTTCGCTGAAATCCAGTTCTCGGAGTAAATCGCTTTCAATGCTCAGGAGAGAAAGCTTTGATAGACGGTTTTGTCCCATCGTGGTTCGAAGCCTATTTTTTATAGTTTTCATTTTTGAAAATGAGCCCTCTCCAGTGCAATTTGATACCATCAAGACCGAATACATTCTCAATGCAATTTCGAGGTTTGGGAATGTAGCTCTGAAAGGAGAATGGCAAACTCCCATAGGACTCTGAGCCTGATCGTTACACTGATGATTTTTAGGGGATTAAATAGATAAAAATATACAGATTCTATGAATATAATAATTATAGATCTGTTCTATGGGACAGCAGAGATATTGGGGTGTAAAGTAACAAAAATAAAAGTTAGTTTGCTTGAATTAAATGAATTGCATTGCCTTTTTCTAGGTCCAGGTAAGTTTATTTTCTATCTACATTGTCTAGTTAATAATAGTGTAACAGTAGAACAGTCAGGTAATACAAATATTGGATCCAACACATATTATTCAACACACATTTTAACTTACCAAAACATCAACAATCACTAGGTAGGTACATTTCTTATATCTTTATAAATGGATGAATCAGGATTCGCTTTCATAATAAGACTAATCAATTCAAATAATATCTTTAGAGTAAAAATAGACGATTGAGGCAATCACAGATTACTATATATTAGTCAGAGAAGGCAATTTTGAATATAACGTTACTTAAAACTTCACTCAAATTTCAAAAGTCAAACACAGATTAAGTATTAGTTACACAGATTAAGTATTAAAGTCAAACAACAAACATATCAAATCACTCATCACCGTAGACAATCCAATAGACACCGGCAATGCGTGTCGCAGAAAGAGATAAAAAAGAATACGTCACAATATTTAGGGTTACCATGTGAGGGAAAATTTACCCCGCAATTTGTAAGGGCGTATTCAGAAAGAAAGCTTGAAACTTATAAGCGCTTATAAGCGCTTATCGGCGCTTATAAGCGCTGGTAACCCGCGCAGGAAAATATATGAACATGCGCTTATAAGCGCTGATCGGCGCCGACAAGTTTGTTGAAACTTGTTGGAACTTGTCGGCGCCTATCAGCGCTTATAAGCGCATGTTCATATATTTTCCTGCGCGGGTAACCAGCGCTTATAAGTTTCAAGCTTTCTTTCTGAATACGCCCTAAGATACAAATCTCTCAATATCATTATTCACCACAGATATATAAACATTACTTGAAGTTATTCACATAACATAAGTGGATAATAATGAGATATCCACATTACATACTTACATGTTTATACTAATATTATAAAGAGAAAATGTTTGTAATTATGTATGTACATATGTATGTATGGTTTTCACGCATAAACTACTGGACCGATTTCAAAAATTCTTTCACCATTAGAAAGCTGCATCTTCACTGAGCAACATAGGCTTTATTGCATTTTCAAAAAAATTAGAGATCCTTACCAAAAATGCAATAATGTATCCTTAATAAAAATTCTGTCATCGCGTGCGCTGCGGAATCTATTGAAAATAGAACAAATAAATGTTCTACGGTATTATAGAATGGACCAATATCTACAAGAAAGTCCGCGATATTCCATTCAAAAGATATAACGAATTTTTAAGTGTCAATTTACAGAAAATAGTAGGTACCTATACTGTTTAATACAATGAGGAGGCGTAGTGCGGGACGGGGTGAAGGTGAGGAGGGAAGGGATATTCGCAGGAACTTACTTCGATTCCGATTTGAAAAATTCTTTCAGTGTTAGATAGCCCATTGATCGAGGAAGGCTATAGTAGGTTATATTGTACCATAACACTTAGACCAACAGGAGTGGAGCCACGCGGGTGAAACCGCGGAGCGCAGCTAGTATATAATAAACATATTACTTTTAGATGGGTAATACATATTATGTATATACACATACCTATATATTATATAATCCATACTAATATTATAAATGCGAAAGTAACTCTGTCTGTCTGTCTGTTACTCAATCACGCCTAAACTACTAAAACAATTTGCATGAAATTTGGTATGTAGATATTTTGATACCTGAGAAAGGACATAGGCTACCTTTTATTGCGAAATATGTACCACGGGCGAAGCCGGGGTGGACCACTAGTATGTATATATATCATTATCATAATCCCATATAAAAATGTGTATGTAATGATAATGTAGATGAAAACTCGATTGTTCATTATTTTTTATAAAATAAAATAAAAAAATAAAAGAATGTTTATTTTCGTAAGTATTAACAGATACACACGTTAATTATATTGACCGACCCGCGAAGGCGCAAAAAAAACGAAATTTACTTAATAATAATTTATTGTAATAAAAAAATTACATTTAAATTATCTCTAACTTAATTAACTACGTCCCTCCGGTTCAATGTTGGAACCAAGAGTGTCCATTGTCTTCGGCGGGGCAGCGTCGCGGTGGTGGTGATTGCCGTAATACTTTCTAACCTTCGGTTTTGGTTTCCAATCTGTTCATCCTGTAGCTACAATCCAAATTTGTCGTAAATTATCCGGTTCAGGAAAACTGGAACAAGCCATTGAATATTTCAGATATTTAATTAAATACACACTGCAGAATATATATTATTATTTCCCATAATAGTGGGTAACAATTTGTAGAAAAGTTGGCAACACAAAATTTTTTAGGTTAAAATTTATAATTGTTATTTTTGTGGTTTTTAAACAATGTATTCAAGTCAACAGCACGTGATACACAATATATTAACACGCTGAAATATCATGAAGGCCTATAAACTGATAAAGAGTTGTATACTTACGAGTGAAAAGACAATCCAGGCATTTTCGTTCCACTATCACTTTAACACCCTTTAACGCTACACCGCACCATGGTATTATTTTATAAGGTATTAACAGTAAGTCTAAATCATTAAAAACCAAACATACCATGAATTACGTAACTTAGAACATGTAAAAACTATATTTTTATGGAAGACGATAGCTAGCTGTCAAACTTTGTTTATCAAAGTAGGTTGCTATTCTTGAAAAAAGTGGCACGCTGCGTGAAACAAAAAATTTTATCGTTCTCTCTCATTTCTTTACACATCACCGGCATAAGTTGCTCTTTTTCTTGTGTGAATGCGACTTATGATATCAATTTGTCTATTGGTTTCTCTGTCTACGCTCATCACTGACACCCGAGACCTCGGAGCAATTATCAAATTTTATTTTATTTTTCCTTAGCTTTCATTTGTCCAATTTATTTATAGATTTCCCAAAGAGGCTAATTTAAAAGAGAAATGGATAAATGCAACGTGACGAGTTAACTGGATGCCGAACAGCACTAAGCGGTCTAACAAAGGCCA
Source organism: Colias behrii (assembly GCA_029959065.1). NCBI lineage: Eukaryota > Metazoa > Arthropoda > Insecta > Lepidoptera > Pieridae > Colias > Colias behrii. Next base: position 8,481,363 of record JARWMC010000013.1, read on the forward strand.
CCGATACAGCAAACCTACGGCAGTTCCAAGATTTAAAATAATGTATATTTTCTGTTTGTATTTTGTAAATATAGATTATACTATTCTATTCCGTTTTTTATTTAATAATAATAATATAAAAAGACGTACTTAGTAGTAATAAACATACTCCAAAATGTGACACATTATACTATACTCATATAATAGAAAGAAAAAAAAATACAAAAAAAATATTTATTTGTGAATTATCGATAACAAGGCTGACATCCCTCAGGGCATAGCATCAGATAAATATCAAGTTAATGTCATTAATGTTGAGTGAAACAAATTTCAACCTTATCTCTATGTGTTGAGGTTCAAAGTTATATCTATCGAAAACTAACGCCCTCTGTTGTGGAGTAGCTGAATGTTTTCGAATTTGGAATTTCTGTGCAATGAGAAACAAAACAGCTAATATACCTAGGGATGTTATACTAAAATAAACCGTAACATGGTGCGTTAGGGTACATATTGAAATGCTGAATTTATAACCTAAGTCAGTTTTTACACAAATTAAGCTGTCCAATCAAAGGCATAGATTACTTGTAGTGTACTGTATAACTATCGATTTAAATGTGTGGGTTTGGCGACACTGGTTTTCATAGTAATTATGACATTATAGCACTTCTATTTGTTTTTAACTCGGAGCAATTATCAAGCCTGAAGAAGTAACAATTAATTGAACAATAAAGCACTAGTTTGGCCTTTTTGGCTTATGGCAAAATGTCATGCGAAAAAAGAGGACAGATATATGTCAGTTCGACAGTTTGAAATGACATGTAGCCATTTCAATTTGTTTTAGTCAAGAAGCTTATATCTTTAGTGTACAGAGGCTGGGGTCTTCAAATTAAATACTGTATGTTCTGAACTACTTTATTATATTTATACATTTATACTTTATTAACGTTAGCTTAGTTAGGCGAGTGGCAGACGACTGGCTCTCGCAGGAGCGTCGTCATTCGCCGCGCTACAAACCGCTGAATTTACGATATTTGATTACTGTGAATAATAACACACACTACATACACCCCCTTCTAAAAAAAAAAATGATTTACATAACTGACAAACATAAAAAAAAAAAATAATAATAATGACGACCCCATCGCCCACGGTTGGAATATCTATTGTCTACGTGACAATAGATATTCCACCCGTGCAATCAGTCAACCCGCAGGACACCTTGTGGCGAGGTGTCGGGGAGTAGCGACCCCGCGGGAACCGAGTGCTCCCGGGGGAGGCCCCTGTCTTCATCTCCGGCTTGCCTTCACCGGCTGGTCGGAGTGAAGCCTGACGAGGACAGGACCCCCACCTCTGGCTTGCCTTCACCGGCCGGCCAGAGTGGAGTCGCGAGAGCTTTTAGCTCGAAGGGTGGATGCGAATCATAAGTGGCGAGTGGGCACGTGATGCTGGACCCTCAGGGAGCGCGTGATCGTCGTTTAAAGTCCAGGGACGCCTCTCCACCCTTAGCTGCTCACAATATGTTGCCCCCTTGTCGCACTATTGCAGCGACTTATTTCGGGGGCCCATACAGTGAGAGGGCGAGTCACCACCTGCCAACATATTTTTACTTTCTTTTAGTAGAAAGGCAGGTGCCATAGTTTCCCATAGTCCCCAGTACCAGTCCATTTAGCATCCCAATCCATAGCCCAATTATTAAATTTCCATACCCTGCAATAGTCCTACATCGGCCGCGGACTGCCTAGGGCTGTATCTCTATAGTGCAGTCATGGGCAGGCTGCGGCTGGTGTCCCACAACACATTAAAATTCTCGAAAGGGCCTCTGCGTGTTGGATCCGTGTCCCCACGTAAGCCTTCCAAAGATCCGGGTACCGTCCTTCTGGTGGTACCCGAGTATTATGGAAATGAGAAACATAATAATAATAATAAAGGCGTAGGGATGTGACGACCCCATCGCCCCCGGTTGGCATATCTACAATAGATATCCCAGCCGTGCAGTCAGTCACCCCACAGGGCACCTTGTGGCGAGGTGTCGGGGAGTAGCGACCCCGCGGGAACCGAGCGCTCCCGGGGAGGTCCCTGTCCTCACCTTCGGACTGTCCCAGTGGCAGTTCAGAGTGAACAATGACGAGGTTCAGGATCCCCCACCTCTGGCTTGCCTTTGTTGGCCGTCCAGAGTGGAGCCGCTAGAGCTATATGCTCGGGGGTGGAAGTGTCTAATGGCGTAATAGCGGGGAAACCCGCTCCGGGCCTGCGGGCCCGCGATGGTGAAACCGGTGCCGCACCTCTCTACACCCCTAGCCGTTCAGCTGATGTTGCCCCCTTGTTGCCATTATCGGTAACCTTTTTGGGAGCCCATCGACCGAACTGGCGAGTCACCGTCTGCCATAATTTTCAATTTTTAATATTGAAAAGGCAGACGTCCATAGTCCCCATAGAACCAATATACCAGTCCATCTAACACCCCCTTCCATAACCCAGTATTATTAATTTCCATTTTTCTACAATAGTCCTACATTGGCCGCGGACTGCCCAGGGCTGTATCTCTATAGTGCAGTCATGGGCAGGCTGCGGCTGGTGTCCCACAACACATTAAATTCTCTAAAGGGCCTCTGCGTGTTGGACCTGTGTCCCCACGTAAGCCTTCCAAAGAACCGGGTATCTTCCTTCTGGTAGTGCCCGTGTATTATGGAGAGAGACATAATAATAATAATAAAATTATTAGCAAACATTAACATTTGGAAGTCTATGTTGTGAGATAACACTTAAATCTGTACCTTGACTACAATTTAATTCTTTCTTTAACATTTTCCTTGCACGTATAACACAAACTTTGTATATTAATATAGCGCACAATACAAAAAGGATGACCGCCATAACCGTCACCGTGACGCTCAACACTTCCAATTTAAAATCAGTATTAGATGCTGTGGCGTGATTCGCTCCGTTTTGAGCGATAACAATTTCTTCATCTTTCTTTTCAACCGAATATGTTTTTCCCATTTTGCTAAATATTGTTTGATGCTGATAACTTTAAAGTTTAACTTTGTGAAATGAGCCGACACTCAAATTTATATATTATTATATATAATTAACTGGTTGAGCCGAGATTTGAAATAAAATGAATACAAATATTCCTAACAACTACTTATAACATTAATATGTGCTGAGATGACATTACGCAACCTTCGCGTGCCTACTTGCTTACAAAAATGCCAATGCACCATTAACCTAGTTACAGTCCAAAAATCTTACAGGTCTTTTAATTATTCTGCCACTACGTGTTTTGTGTAAAGGCGTGCACACATTAGCCTCACTATGCTGATCTAATCTACTGTCATGTCTAACTTCATTTTCTTCTAAAATATACGCAGGCTTAAGTCTATCAATCGACACATTACACTCTCTATTATCAATTAATATTTTAAAAACTTTACTATTTCTTTCTAAAACTTTATATGGTCCGCTGTACGGAGGCGTTAGCGGTCTCCGTACCGCGTCCACTCTTAGAAAAACATGCGAACAGGAATTTAGATCAGCATGCACAAAAGTACTATTACTATTTTTACATGCCCTTTTTATGGGCTTAATTTTGTTCAAAGTGTCTCTTAATTTAGTTATAAATGAATGTGGATTATCAATTTTCGTACTTTTATCCGAACAAAATTCTCCCGGCAACCTTAAACAATGACCCAGAGCAAATTCCGCCGCGCTGATATTATCAGTGTCCGCTTGACAAGCTGCCCTCAATCCTAACATGACCGTAGGTAGTTCTACTAACCATGATAGATTATTGTTCAATCTAGCCACCAGAGCCGACTTCAAGGACCTATGCCACCTTTCTATCTTACCGTTACACTGCGGGTGGTACGGGGTAGTTCTCGTTTTTTGAATACCTAATAATTTCATTAAATCTGTAAACAATTCGCTTTCAAACTGTCTACCTTGATCGGTGGTAATAACTTTAGGACAACCGAAACGACAAATCCATCCTTCATAAACTGCTCTAGCTACCGACTCCGCAGTCATGTCCTTCACAGGGCAAATCTCAGGCCACCGCGTTATTCTGTCGATCATAGTGACGCAATAACGGAAACCGTGCTCGGTTTCCGGTAAAGGTCCTATCAGATCCACGTGCAAATGTTCAAAACGCTCGCTATTGTTAAAATCGCTAAGTTTTGAAACAGTGTGCCTAAAAACCTTACTTCTCTGACACCTAACGCACGTCCTGGTCCAGGTCCCCACGTCCTTATTCATGCCTGGCCAAAAAACTTTTTTACTAACTAACGCACGCGATGCTCTAACTCCGGGGTGAGAAACGTCATGAAATTTATTAAAAATACTTTTCCTAAACTGTGCTGGTATATACGGCCTAATATTCTGAGCTGATGTTTCACAATATATTTTAATATCGTCATTATTATCGAGCGCTAACTGTTTCCATTGCAATTTATCATTTGTTTTCATCAAATCCGCGAGCTCAGCGTCTGTCGCCTGTGCTCTCGCAACCTCCACGTATTCACTCGAACTAGGACATACGATACTCTCGATTCTCGATAAAGCGTCAGCCACTTGATTTTCAGTGCCTTGAATATGTTGTATGTCGCTTGTAAATTCGCTAATATACAACAATTGACGCGCTCGCCTAGGTAACTCTTTATTAGAACTTAATTTACTTAAAGCAAAAGTGAGAGGTTTATGGTCCGTGTAAACTGTTAAATTTCTACCTTCGATTAAATCCCTAAAGTAAACTATTCCTGAATAAATCGCTAAAAGCTCTTTGTCATATGTGGAGTACTTCTTTTGCGGTTCCGATAATCTTTTTGAAAAATATCCTAAAGGTTTCCAAGAATTTCCTTCCCACTGATTTAACACTGCCCCTATACTAAAATCTGACGCGTCGGTCATTAACCCTAATTTGGCGCTAGATATTGGATGCGAAATAGTAACGGCATTTTTTAAATTTTCTTTACACACTTCAAATGCACTATTCGCCTCGTCTGTCCAATCTATACGCGTCTTATCTCGTTTTTTAGCCCCGTGTAAATACCTATCTAAAACTCCCTGAACTCGAGCAGCGTTAGGAATATGATTTCTGTAGAAATTTAACATGCCCAAAAATCTACGTAATTGTTCTACTGTCTCCGGTTTCGGATATGACTCGATAGCTTTAACTTTTTCCGGCATCGGACTTATGCCTTTTTCTGAAACTAAATAGCCTAAAAATTCTATAGAGGACTGTCCAAAAACACATTTACTTAAATTAATAGACATTTTATATTTACTCAACCTCTCAAATATTAATCGTAAATGTTCTCTGTGTATATCGGGGTTATCCGATCCTATGATGACGTCATCTATGTAACCGAACACGACTGACTGACCTTTGCCCCCTGTATAGTCGCTGCCATAATTCAATTGTTCTATGCCTGATAAAACTGTATTATTGATAAATCTTTGAAATGTTTGTGCCGCGTTACGCAGGCCAAACGTCATTCTTGGGAATTCAAAAAGCCCAAATGGCGTAATAATGGCTGTTTTTTTAATGTCGTCTGGATTAATACCTATAAAATGATACGCTCTACAAATATCTAACTTTGAAAAAAAATTCTTATTATGTAACCCATACGTAAAATCTTGTACCCTAGGTATCGGATAACGATCTGGCTTTGTAATTGCGTTTAACATCCTGTAGTCCCCGCAGGGTCGGATACCACCATCCTTTTTAGGTACAATATGTAAAGGACTGGCCCACTCACTATTTGAAGGTCTACATATGCCTAGCTCTTGCATCAATTAGAATTCCTTTTTGACCCTATCGTACCTGTCGGCCGGTAACCTCCTGGCACGCGCGTGCACAGGTGGTCCAGTAGTCTCAATGTGATGATACACGGAATGCTCTGGGACATCCTTGAAGGCTGGCGGGCGCGTGATGTCCTGAAATTGTTCCAGTAAATCCGCGTAAGGATGGTTGCTATTTATACTTTTAATAGTGCCGAAAAAATGTGTACTTTTAATTCCACAGACATTTAAACTGGTAACTGAATCGATTAACTTATTATTATACAAATCTACATTTAATTTAAAATTCTTCAAAAAATCGGCACCTATAATCGGCTGTTTTACATCACATACGACAAAAGGCCATTTAAATGACCGTCTTAGGCCTAACGATAACTCTAAATTACATATTCCATAACATTTAATTTCGCTGTCATTTGCAGCATACAACTTTAGATCGACTTTTTCGATAGGCTTTCTAACACACCACTTTGGAATGACGGAAATGTTAGCGCCTGTATCGATCAAAAAACTATATTTCGTTAAATTATCTCTGATTAATAAACGATGGCTTTTGGTTACCTGACCTTGAGTACATCCGTCCACCGCGCCCGCATGTACTCCGTCTAGTTTCCCGACTGCTTGGCTCGCCACGCGCAGGGTTGCTCGCAGCGGCTAGCTCTCGCTCTGTACCGAAAGTGAAAACGGCACAGCCAGTCCGGGTCTCCAGGTGCTCTTCTCGGCCGCGATGTCGATCTTCTCCTGAAGTCGGTCCGTCTGTCGTTGCTCCTAGAGCGCCCGCGACCCCTCAGTTCGGCGCGGAGCGCTGCAACCTCCAGCTCCAATCTGCTCATCTTCTCGTCCGGCTGCTCATCTGTTTCCTTCTTGCATGACACGGCTGCCACATCCCCGACGTTGGTGTATTCGGTAATCTTGTCTGCCATGGCCGCCAGCTTGTCCAGAGACTGATCTTCACAAACCGCCATGACTGCTCGAACTGATGACGGCATTTTCGACAACCACAGGCTCTTGAGTGTGTTGTCTGCAATTTGTGCGCTTCGACCCAGATCCTTCATGCGCCTCAAAAACTGGGAGGGTCTTTGCGAACCCAACTCCAGCTCCGACACCAACTTATGCATTTGTCTTTCGGCACTCTCTTCATAAACCTGCAGCAGCCTCTCCTTAAGCGCCGTATACCTGTCCTGGGCGGGTGGTGACATCACGAGGTCACTGACCTGCTGAATGGCCTCTTTTCCGAGTTTCGATATGACCAGGTTGAATTTGGTCTCTTCCCCCTGCTTCTGTGGGGCCATCACAGACTCGAACTGTGCGAACCATAACCTTGGCAAGTCTGTCCAAAATTCCGGTAGCTTGGTGGACACGCTTATCGATGCCAACGCCGCGCCTGACGCCCCTTCCTTGATCTCCGTGTCTGATGCTTTATTCATTTTTCTTCTTTGATTGCCGATGAGCTGATGAGCCGCCTGCCGCTGTAGTCGCCACGTGTCACGCGCGCTCTTCGATTGCGTCACGCTAACTTCCTGTCGCCGTGCCGCGTGGAATTTGATCTCGAACAAAACTTACCCCACAGCCAATGTCACTATTTACGCCGATTTTTGATCACGTCGGGGTCACCAGTTTAGTGTACAGAGGCTGGGGTCTTCAAATTAAATACTGTATGTTCTGAACTACTTTATTATATTTATACATTTATACTTTATTAACGTTAGCTTAGTTAGGCGAGTGGCAGACGACTGGCTCTCGCAGGAGCGTCGTCATTCGCCGCGCTACAAACCGCTGAATTTACGATATTTGATTACTGTGAATAATAACACACACTACATATCTAATACAATGGAGATTGCACTATGAACGTTTACTTGTCACGGGAAGGTATGACCTTGAATGACGCCTGGTTGTTTTTTGTCCCTTTCACACCAACTTGCCAAGTTAGGTGTGAAAGGGACAAAAAACAACCAGGCGTCATTCAAGGTCATAACTTCCCGTGACAAGTAAACGTTCATAGTGCAATCTCCAGTGTATTCTTAGATCATTAAGTAATGGATGGAGCACGCTGGCAAATGTTCTAACTAAACTTTCTGCCGATTTTGGTGCGGGGAGGGTAACTCACACTTTGAAACACAATCACACATTCACAAAAATAATTTGTGTCTTTATAAACTCAAACTATTACAAAATTGACAGACTAGCATGTTTTTGCACACATACATCGATTACACAGAAAAATCTCTGTACATATACGTAATAATACAATCGCTCTAAAGGGATGTAACCATATCGATATTACAAAAATAATAATTTTGTTGAAATTAGAAATAACATTAATATTATATTCATAAAAAATACTACACAGGTCATTTGTAACGTTTTCATCATTATTATATGCATACGAAAAAACAATAAAACGCCATTTTATTTGTATTTGAATATGTATTTATTCAACACATCACATCATATTCAATAAAATAAATATCGGTCCAGAAATTTTTATTATTTCTGTACCGAGGTGTCCATTCTGATTTTCTCCCACAGCATTCAATCCACCTTAGCCTTAAAGCAGGATTTTTTTGTAAATCTGAAATACACGCAATATTAATACATACATATAAACAAAGTAGCTGCTCCGCGCGGTTTCACCCCCGTGGCTCCACTCCTGTTGGTCGTAGCGTGATGATATATAGCCTATAACCTTCCTCGATAAATGGGCTATCTAACACCGAAAGAATTTTTCAAATCGGACCAGTAGTTCCCGAGAATAGCGCGTTCAAACAAACAAACAAACAAACTCTTCAGCTTTATAATATTAGTATAGATTACATAATAGAAAGGTTACAAGATTAACATTACAAAAAAGTGCGAGTTGGACTCGCGCACGAAGGGTTCCGTACCATTAAAATGTTCTGCCAGTTAAAAGTAACCGAGCGTAGGTAAATTTTAATAAATATATACAAGACTTACAAAATAAACATTATACTCCTTTTTATGTAGTTGTGTAAAATTTTAATATAATAAAGATTAATTCTCATCTCATTTCAAATTATACTTAGAAAAATATTTTTTTATCGACGTTCAAGTTAAAAGCAGTCCGTCACTAAGAAAGTCGTAAAAATTTACGACCTTTTAAGCGACGAGTTTTTAAATTCAACTCTATCACTAAGTTCATAAAGATTAAATTTGAATTTCTCTTCAAGATAGTCTCGCTACATCACTTTATAGTCTCGTGGGGAGTGCGGTTCAATATCGCGTTCTAAATTCAACTTTATCGCTTAGTTCATAAAGATTAAATTTGTATATTTTCTCTTCAAGATAGTCTCGCTACATCGCTTTATAGTCTCGTGGGGAATGCGGTTCAATATCGCGTTTTAAATTCAACTTTATCTCTTAGTTCATAAAGATTAAATTTGTATATTTTCTTTCCATGATAGTCTCGTGAGGCCGCATCAATGATCGAGTAAACACATGACTCGATTATTTGTCTTGATCATATCGCTAAACGATACATCGACGATTATTAGAAATTGCATTTAAATTGATATTTACGTAAAAAAAATAAAAAAAATACTTACAAATGAAAGGTTATTCCATCTTTTTTAATATTTGATGTGTTTGACTTGCTTCTGCAAGACTTGACAGCACAAAACGGCATTTTTAGCGGAGCACTCGCAGACGTCCTTTCGATGTTTTACGAATACGCACAGTGTTTGTAATCGATTACGCAAGTAGTTTTTATGAATGCATAAGATTTTTCGATTTGAAAAATCTTATACCTCGGCAAAAGGGGAAGCGCCTGTGAGTGTTATCCATTACTTAATGATCTAAGAGTGTATTAGATATAAGCTTCTTGGTTTTAGTGACCAGTCTGGTCACTAACGCATGGTGATTTTAATTATTGTTTTTGAAGTGAAAAACGTGTTTTCTAGTTTCTTATGTTATTTTCTGAAAAGATAATTTACTAAAGATTACATGGCTTGTGTTGTTCACGGCTGTAAAAACCGTAGTACTGGGAAATCGGATGAAGATTGGAATTTGTCTTTTCACAGGTTAGTGTTTTGATCAATTTTTTTGTTAATTGTATTATAAATAAGTTAATTTACGTTATTTTAATAATCATCTATGTTTTATCTAACCGTAATCATTGAAATGAAATCATAATCAGCTTAGTTTTTAGAAAAAAATGGTTGCCTGTAAAGTCGGTTTTACGGGCGAAGATTTTACGTGACAACGTCTTTTTCTCGGTAGAATATTTATGTGCTGCGCGCGCGGCAGACCGCGGGCCTCTCTCTCGTTCGGTGACTCATCGTAACGTTACCGAGCGTTACACTTTTTCATAAGTGACTCCCAGTCGCAACCTAATTTAAGACGTTGTCACGTCAAAATGCAAAATATAACTTCCATAGTGTTGTGCAATTATCGATACTTGAGTAGGTACGAAGTACTTCATTGATAATGACTGCTTTAGGTTAGGAGAAAAAAAAAGGTATTTAAGTATGGATTTTATTGTTATTTGCAGGTTTCTGGCTTGAGAAAAATTAAAAGATGTTTGGGTTAAAGCTATAGCACAGGGAAAATTGGAAGCCTTCAAAACATTCTCGGCCTTGTTCAAATCATTTCGAATCAGACGGGAAGAAAAGTAAAGTGCTTTGCAGAGATGCTCTGCCACAAGTTTAAGGTGGCATCTATTTTAAATAATAAATATTGTAATTTGTTAATTAAGTATCGAAATAAAATGTTGTAAAAAAAAATTTTTGTTTTATTTGAAGCAATTTATTTTAAACTTTTACCAATTTTTTCCTGTGGGAATGAGTTATTTTCCCGCGGTAAATTGTAGCCTATATGTTATTCTGATGTTTAATCTATAATATGTATAATTGTAAAGTTCCATAAAAACTCATTCAGTAGTTTTTTCGTGAAAGAATATCAAATGTCCATTCTTATATATTTTTGCTTTTATAATATTAGTAGGATACGATTATTTATTTGTAAAAAGATCAACCAGGTGGAAGTCAGATTCGCGCACGAAGGGTTCCGTATAATTCTATGAATGAATCTATGAAAACAGGAAAAAATACGTACCTTTTTACGAAACTATAAAAAACAACCTAAACCGAAATACCTAATAATATTTTTTTATAAATACCACTACCATACAATGCAAGGCAGTCAATACGCATCGTAAATGAATAATTCCAAATTAAACGAATCTTAAAATTTGCAATTACCTATCCATAATTCAAAATTAAAAGAATCTTAAATTATCTTCAAGCAATTTTATAACTTAATTTTTTTATTTATCGATATTTTAGTATTCGGTAAAGTGGCAAGCACTACCTTTTTAGAACAAAAAGTGGCTATAATATGTGGATTTGAATGCCAAGCCGATAACAGTGTGTTGTCTCTTTCTATCGCATTAATTAGGGTATTGAATAAAAGAGAGCCACTATATAAGAAACGTTCAATTAATTGTTACTTCTCCAGGCTTGTTAATTGCTCCGAGCCCGAGACTGACACAATTATGATCAATAATTTGACATTTATTAATGGCCAGCTACCTAAATAAAAAGGTTATAGTTATTATTGATTAAGTAAAATATGTTTTTATTTTATAGAATGACCTTAATAAATTAAGATGTGTGTTAAAAAAAGTTAAGTTTTGCTTCTGATTTTTAAATAGCATTTGAATTTAATAAAACTAAAAATGAAAATTAATAAACATTCATTCGTATGTGGTATTAATCTATATAATATTTGACTATTTTACTTCTGACAACACTGACATCTCTGCTTGATAAGACCGGTAGTGAACGAATTATTTTTTTTTCAAAGATTTGTTTTCCCATAGAATCAGAAGTCAATATTTTACAAATAATTATTAAAATTAACATAATGAATTTTAAATATATTATGATTTCTATAACAGTTAGGCCCAGCTTTCGCCATTCTCCTTTCGATCTTCGAGAATTTTGTAGTAAAATAGTTCCGGCAATTGATCTTTTCCATAGTCCTTTTTGTATGAATCAATCAAAGACACAAATTGAACCAACTCATTACCAAGACTAGGCTCTAAATCATCCGTATACACTTTCACCACATACACTTTCAAATTTTCACGGAATCGAATACCCAACCTCCGAGGTTGCGGGCAAGTACCACCCCACTGAGCCATTGAGCCATTGGGGTACTCCCTCAAGATGGGTAGTAAATTGGAAGTGCTTATCAGGGCCATTTGAGATTTTGATATTTCACTGATTGCCTGATTAGAGTGAAGAAATATAGATCAATGATTTCTGTTAATATTTAAGATTAATATAATCAAATAATCATGTACTGTAGGCTGTAGGTAAAGGTAAAAGTGAAAAAAAATATCAAAGGAAAAGATGTTTACTAGTTTTACTAGTTGGAATTTGAAAGATTTTTTTTTCCGAAGTCTCTATTGTGGGGGCCCCCTGCTTGTGGAGGCCCCGGGCCTTCGCCCCGTTTGCTCTCCCCTAAATCCGGCCCTGCACATAACATAAGTTAAAGTTAACAGAAAATAAACATTTTTGTTTCTGGCAACTGGCCTTTGATTTGTTAGTACACTTTGCTTTTAACTTCTTACATTAATTTACATAATTTAGTACATAAGAGTGGTTTAACAATATTAATTATTGCTATGCTATGGATGTTTCTAGACGGTAGACCCCAAAGGCCAAAACAACAGAGCGGTGGGTTGGCAGTGGGCACCACAGAGCAAGTAAATAGTAATATGGTGGGCACTGGGCAAGAAGCTTATATCTAATACACTGGAGATTGCACTATGACCATTAACTTGTCACAAGAAAATATAACCTTGAATGACGTCAGTGTTGTTTTTTGTCTCTTTCTGTGGGTGACCACACTGGTTTGTATATTCAGGATTTTTCGAAATAAAAAAAACTAAAAATCATGGTCTATAAATAATAACGACATATATTTTTAACAGTATTTATATTATAATATTACTGGTCAACTTACATGAATAATTATCATCTTTATAGGTACATACCATTTTAATTGGTAGAGAATGATAGTTTTAAATAACGCTTGATAACTTTTGATCTCATACTACGATTTTTTAATTAAAATGAGTGCTACATACATTAAAACATCGTTTTGGTTACTCAAGCTTCAGTCTAAAACTTTTCAATATTCCAAAGGGAGAGTTGCATCGCTAGTGTTGATGTGTGGTAACGATATTACAGTTCTCAGAAATTCGTATGTCTTTCAGGAGCTGTACTTACGGTTACTAATGGTTTCATGGTGGTTAACTATAATATAATTCAAATTACTTTATCCACAGTTGAGACGCAGTAACAAGAATGTGGTAAATAAAAAGGTATAGCACTTTTCAAAAGGTATTTTTTTTCTGGACCGTAATCCTCAGGCTTAAAATGCAAACTGCATATTCTGGCATGTTGATAAATTTTACCCTTGATAGGCACTATGGACAGCCATTTATTTCTTTTTATTTCATTTTTGGAAAGCTGAAATAAGTAAAACAAAAAAAATTTGGTAAGTTAAAAGAACTATTAATTTCTATGTTAAAGAAGAACAAACATATAACCACATGTGCAATATCGATGTCGTGCGTTGTTTCATTACTAGTATAAAAATCTTTGAAATGGTGTTTTAAATGTTCATCATAATTTTGTTAACTATTACAATATTTTCTCTTCGCTATCCGTAAAAACTCGTCATCATGGTTACCTTACTTGTTAAATTGGTTTATTGAAAAATGATGAAATTATTAGGAAAAGAAGATAGATAGAAGATATTTAGCATGATTGATTACTAAAATGATGATAAAATTGATGATTTTTGCCATGAAAATGATTCTAAACAGGTAAATGCATGAGTATTGAGGAATATTGTAAATAGCGTAAATATACACTTGCCTGTGAAATTTTATGCCAGAATTTGGTGTCCAAAAACTTCTGCAATTTTTCACAATGCAATACATTATTTATTTTCGGAAAATATTTATTAAATACGCAACAATATTAACTTAAATATTCGAAGCGACGCAATTTTTTTGACACTTATGCCATATTGTCAAAGTGAGAGTTGCTACAATTTTATTATGGTAACTACCCATAATCAGGGAGTATCGCTTTTTAATAATTGGTTCAGATACTTATTTTATTTAGCATAAATAATAATTGTCTCATCCAACAATGCTTCTGAATGACGTTGTTGGCAATTTATCAACAAACTCATGTACAAAAACTAACCTTTTGCACAGAATATTACAGCATACATAGTAGCCTTGGGAAAACTTCGTATTAACAGTGGCAATACCAAGTTAGGTGTGAAAGTGATAAAACACAACAATTTTCTTGTTACACGTCAAATGTTCATACCGAAATCTCCCTGTGTATAATGGCTGGTTCACACTTTGATTAGTGCGAGTGCAGGTGATTAGTGTGACTACGTGTGGACAGCGACTGTTTAGTGCAAGTGTTTAGTAGGCTGTGTAGTAAAGTGAATAGAAGCGTGTTCTATTTTTTTGCGAGTGGACTGCGAGTAGCCACGTCCCGCGCGCCCTCCCTTCCCCCTCACTCGCAGTGTGCCTGCCTAAACACGTCTGGACAGGAGTGTTTAGTGTTTAGTGTTTAGCGTAGTGTGTAGCGTCGCGAATTTCACCATTGACCTGCACTCCCACTAATCACCTGCACTCGCAGTTGAATTGGACACTACTCGCACTACACACCTGCACTCGCACTAATCACCTGCACTCGCACTAATCAAAGTGTGAACCAGCCATAAGATATAAGCTTCTTGGCACTGGGCATATTATGACACAAAGATTAAAGAGGAAGAATAGCATCTACAGACGCTCCGATTTGGTTGGTGCCAACCATCCGACCACGACCAAATCGGAAAGTGTAGAGAGCGGTCGGTCCGACATAATTATTATTAATATTGGTTTGACGTGGTCGGATGCGCCAGCGATACCGACCAAACCAACTTCCTATCCGACCCAACCAAATTGGAACGTTTGGAAGCTTTGTTCCGACCAAATCGGCTCATTCCATAGAGTAATATAGGTAATTGACTCATTCGCATTCGCAACGCCGTGTCAACATGAACGCCGAGGGAGTTACAGTCACCGAACGTGATATTATAATAAAATTACTGGAAGTATATAAAGACTTTCCCTGTTTGTGGGATTTAACTAACAAAGATTACGCAAACAGAGATGCCCGAAATCAAGCATATATTATTATGTTAGAACTATTAAAAAAAATTGACAGTGGGGCTACATTAAAAACATTAAAAAATAAGTTAGATAATATGCGTACATCCTATAGGAGGGAGCGAAAAAAGGTAAGCAAATTCAAGTCAAATATCCTGTTATGTATATAAATAAATAATGTGTTTTATATGTTTTTAATTTATGAGCATTTTTGTCTGATCTCGATGACATATAAATGAAATGTAGAAACCACAGAACATTAAAAACAAATAGAAGTGCTATAATGTCATAATTACTATGAAAACCAGTGTCGCCAAACCCACACATTTAAACCGATAGTTATACAGTACACTACAAGTAATCTATGCCTTTGATTGGACAGCTTAATTTGATTAAAAACTGACTTAGGTTATAAATTCAGCATTTCAATATGTACCCTAACGCACCATGTTACGGTTTATTTTAGTATAACATCCCTAGGTATATTAGCTGTTTTGTTTCTCATTGCACAGAAATTCCAAATTCGAAAACATCCAGCTACTCCACAACAGAGGGCGTTAGTTTTCGATAGATATAACTTTGAACCTCAACACATAGAGATAAGGTTGAAATTTGTGTCACTCAACATTAATGACATTAACTTGATATTTATCTGATGCTATGCCCTGAGGGATGTCAGCCTTGTTATCGATAATTCACAAATAAATATTTTTTGTGTATTTTTTTTTTCTTTCTATTATATGAGTATAGTATAATGTGTCACATTTTGGAGTATGTTTATTACTACTAAGTACGTCTTTTTATATTATTATTATTAAATAAAAAACGGAATAGAATAGTATTAATCTATATTTACAAAATACAAACAGAAAATATGCATTATTTTAAATCTTGGAACTGCCGTAGGTTTGCTGTATCGGTGGCCTTTGTTAGACCGCTTAGTGCTGTTCGGCATCCAGTTAACTCGTCACGTTGCATTTATCCATTTCTCTTTTAAATTAGCCTCTTTGGGAAATCTATAAATAAATTGGACAAATGAAAGCTAAGGAAAAATAAAATAAAATTTAATATTTATAATGTTTGTCTTTTCTAAAGTATCGATACTATCGATATGCGCCACAAGCATCACTAAAGCGACATTCGTTTGTTTATTGCAATAATATTCCAGAAAGTCTTGTTTGCTGTTCAATCTATAATAGTACTAATTTCTTACGGATTAAGGTTCATTTTGACTAGATATTTGTATACAATTTTGACAAATTACAAGCGAAGTTATAACATAAAATATTATATGTAAAATAAATAAAAATAAGACTTACCGATGGTATGAAATGCCTCCATTGCTGATATTATTTCGTCTGCTATCATTTTTGCACTCTAATATCGAACAACACGTCCTAATTAATGAATAAATATGGAAAAAAGGTTTGACAGCTGACAACCGACTCGAATATTTTTCTGCGCACAACTGAGAGCAAGTTAGGTGATCTAAACTTATTATTGACACGTGGGCCACGCCCACATCACACTTCTATCTACTTTACTGTTCTGTGGTAGAAACTTTGATTCACTAAAAAGTATTTAATAAATATCAAACCTATTTAATAAATAGCACATCTAAATAATATGTAGTAGGTAATTAATAATATCAAATCTTTTTTATTTTTTACTTCTCCGTTTTTCAAGTCGGTTGTTTTTAACGTAGTTATTTTTATTGCGTTTTATTATGAACTAGCTGAGCCCCGCGGTTTCACCCGCGTGGCTCAGCTCCTGTTGGTCTTAGCGTGATGATATATAGCCTATAGCCTTCCTCGATAAATGAACTTTCTAACACCGAAAGAATTTTTCAAATCGGACCAGTAGTTCCCGAGATTAGCGCGTTCAAACAAACAAACAAACAAACTCTTCAGCTTTATAATATTAGTATAGATAACTAGGTTTCCGTCCGCGGCTTCGCCCACGCAGTCAAAGAAAAACCCGCATAGTTCCCGTTCCCATGGTATTTCCGGGATTGCATCATTTTCCCGGGATAAAAAGTAGCCTATGTCCTTTCTCGGGTATCAAAATATCTCCATACCAAATTTCATGAAAATTGGTTCAGTAGTTTAGGCGTGATTGAGTAATAGGCAGACAGACAGAGTTACTTTAGCATTTATAATATTAGTATGGATGACATGATTGCTAAAGGATTTCGCCCATTCCCTAGACTGGCTTCTACAGTCTAAATAACAAGAGAAATATGAAGTGATATACGGCTGCGCAATATCGAAACATGTCTTGATGTAGCAAGACTAGCAAGTATACATAGTGGTAAATCAAGACATGTTTTGACAATACTTAACAAGTAAAAAAATCATTATAATATATTCTAAGTACTTTATTGAAGAAATAAAACAACTATGGGTTTCAGTAAACAATAAATTTGGATATTTTACATATTTTAGGTGGAAGCTAGCAAGACTAGTGGCGCTGGAAACGATGAGGTGCATACGCCATCACTATGGTACTATGAACACCTCTTATTCTTGGATGAAAAAATCACGCCGACGACAGAGGTTATTGATAATATGGAGACGGATTCTTCCCAGTCACATAATGATGAGGTAAGCTTTAAATATTCAGAGTATTAATCATTCTTTCTTGAAAATGTACCCGGCCCTGATTGTTAAAATATTCAGTGAATATTTGTCTAACAGAATTACCATCTGCAGTACGTTGCCTTTCTGTTCTGTTAAGGCCTACTAAGTTGTCATTTAATCTCCAGTCTCCTGGCCGAAAAGTACATGTTTCAGTATCCTCGGTATCAACACAATTTCTTGTTATATAGTTTGATGACTTTTTTCTTAAATAATTGTGCAGTGTGCATGAAGCCATTACAACTTTGGGTACATTATGAACATTAATTTGAATTGGTCTTTTTAATACTCTAAAACGTTCAGCTAAAATACCAAATGCATTTTCTACAATTCTTCTTGCTCTGGAGAGTCTATAATTGAAAATTCTTTGATCATGTGTCAAATTTCTTCTTGGATATGGTTTTAAAAGATTTTCATTAATGGCAAATGCATTATCTGCCACAAAACAATATGGGGCGATAACATTTGATTGCGGTAAAATAGAAGGTGATGGTAAATTTAGTTGGTTCGATTTCATTTTTTCATGAAAAGTTGTATGTTTGAATACTCCACCATCAGAAATACTGCCATTAGAACCTATATTTACATAAATAAACTCGTAATTTGCATTCACAATACCAAGCAGGACTATGCTAAAAGTTCCCTTATAATTATAGTACAGTGTACCCGATTTTGGCGGCTTCTCGATAATAACATGTTTGCCGTCAATAGCACCCAAGCAATGATTAAATTGCCATTTTATTTCAAAGTCTTTAGCTATTTGTAACCAGTCATTTTCTGTTTCAGGAACCTGCAACAAAAAGAGAACGCGTTACGAGAAGAAAGCAAAATGACATTTTAAAGAAACAGTCGGAATTACTAGTCTGCTAAAATATTAATATCTGGTGACGGCACATCAGCTGATGCTTTCGGGAACTCCGTGAGTTCTCAGCTCAAGGAGCTCCCAAAAGTACAAAGATGCCTCGCCGAAAAATTAATAGGAGAAACATTGTTCTATGCAAAACTAGGAGTGCTTACTTTTGAAACCTCAATAAATATTAAAAGAAGATCAGTACAATATTTAGGTCAGGGGTACGCGTACCAGCAGCAGGTGCCACAAACATATGCACCATCACCAACACCATCACCTCAGCATCACCAGCCGTCACCATATGCACCATCACCATCACCATCACCACAGCATCACCAACCGTCACCATTTGCACCATCACCAACACCATCACCACAGTATCACCAGCCGTCACCATTTGCACCATCACCAACACCATCACCACAGCATCACCAGCCGTCACCATATGCACCATCACCATCACCATCCCCACAGCATCGTCAGCCATCACCATCACATAAGTACTCACATACATCACAATCACTTCAACTCAGTCAGCCATCAACGTCATCAACATTACCTCAGCTTCCACCATCATCATACCAGCAACAATTAGATTCCAATTCATTAATTAATTACATTAGCAGCAATCAACAACAGGTAGTCAGAGGAAAGGGGAAGGAGTTAAAAAAATATTTGATTTTTAAAAAGTAATTTTTCAGTGATATTCGTACTTTTCCATTTTAATTTTTACTAGCTTTCCGCCCGCCTTTGTCTAAAACCTAATAAATTATATACTAAAACCTTCCCCTGAATCGCTCTATCTATAAAAAGAGCAACTATGGAGTTTCTTGCCGGTTCTTCTCCATAGATGCTGCTTTCCGAATCGGTAGTAAATGTTAAAAATATGACGTTTCAAAAGTGCTTCTCGAAGAAGTCTAATTGAATAAATAAATGTTTGAGTTTGAGTTTTAGGAGCCATTATTTAAGAGAAGAAGAAGAAGAAGAATTTGAGTTTGAAAAAAAACCACGTCAAAATCCGTTGCGTAGTTTTAAATATATAAGCATACAAAGGGACATAGGGACAGAGAAAGACACTTTGTTTTATACTATGTATACTATTACTTTAGAAAAATAAATAAACTATTTTTTACATATTAAAGTTGTTTTATTGAATACATACCTTTAGGTAATCTTTGAGTACTCTAATGATAGCTTCGCAGGTCTCTGGTATTATCTCAGACAGTAGTTGTGGTGATATACATGTGCTTAATTTAAGATCATTATATTCTCTTCCTGACGCGAGATATTTTAAAGTTGCCACTAATCTTTCTTCGGCAGTTACAGCTTGCCTCATAACTGTATCGGTTTTCGCTATATATCTTTTCAAAAGATTTAATATTTCATCGAATGATTCTGGAGTCATTCGAAGATATGTTCGGAAATCTTCATCATCCAATTCCTTAAGGAGCCGCATATGACTGTAATTTTCTCTATTTCTATAGTAGAATTTAGCCCATTCTCTTCGTTTTTTCCTTTGTTCCTTTTGCAGCGGTGCTGTAGCAACAATGGTTGCTGCAACCAACGCTATTTTAGCATTTTTCGATAATACCGGTGGCATGAGGCAAGACGTCCGTTCACTACTTCATAACAAAGTCAACTGCATATATTATATTAACTCTATGGTCAACTGACAGCTGGAAGGCCAACCGTCGGACAATCTGTAGCAATGTCGGAATGGTTGCCATGTCGGTTCCAATATGGTTGGCACCAACCAAATCGGAGCGTCTGTAGATGCGAAAATGGAAGTTATGACATATTAAGCCGTAAGGGCGTATTCAGAAAGAAAGCTTGAAACTTATAAGCGCTTACAGGTAAATTAGCTTGGAGAAATTTTTGCATATGTAGTGGTGTGTATATTACTCAGATCTTAGAGCGCGTTTCCACTATATCGTTCTGGCCTATACAAAAATGTTTCGATATCCTAACATTACTATTTAATTTTATACTTATTCCTAGCAACACTTTTGTTTTCAATAAAAACAAGTTTTTATTTGAAAGAAAATGGTTTTGACTTTATAAAAAAAAATATATCATTCAATTTTACGTCCTTGAGCAAACGACAAGGCGACTACCGTGAAACAATAAAATATCGTGTCCATAATAATTTGTTTCATAATTAATATTTGACCATAATAATTAATAATTACGAAACAAAACAAATAAATAAATCGTCACTTGATAGTGGAAAGTGGAAACACGCACAAAACCAGAATAAACCAGTTTACGCTGTCCGCAGGTGCCACGTGCAGTCGTTTGGTACTGTTAGAACATAAAGCACATTTCATTCAAAAATTATAATTATTATGTACGTAGTTTAATTGATAAATTTTGTATTTGTTGATTGTTGTTATTATTTGTTATTATTGTTATAATATTTGTTGAAGTGAATTACATGTCCCGCAGCCGGAGGCCCCAAATGAAAACTCAGATGTACTTAAAAACTACATTTAATAGCTAAAATGAGACTTTTACACCCATGTCTGCACGATGCAGACCGGAGTTAAAGAATGAATTTATACAGTTTAATAATTATAAAGACGTAAGCTTGGATGCTAACTAAGGGAAATCGCATCCACATTCTATTCCCGTGCGAACGGCGTATTCAGCAGTTTTGTATGAAGGCAGGGCCATAACTAGTGTGTAAGTGTTGTAACTTTATATTGTTAATTCAATATGGCTCCAGTGTTAAAACATGGTCGAGGCAAGCCTTTGACTTCTCAAACTAAAGAATTAAACTTTAAATGTCGTTTCTTTTTCAGGTTAGTAAATTTTTCATTTTAGTAACATTGTTAATGTAAAAGTTATATGTATGTTAAATGTGCAAATATTAAAATAAAGTCTCATCTTTTTCAGAGGAGAAACACATATAGTTTAATTTAAAATCCCTTATATATACAGGGTTACTTGTAAAACACCGGCAACCTCGCAGGACAAGATAGCTAAAATCATAAGTAACAACATTTCGACTTTTGATAATTTGTTAGATTTTATTTTCATACAAAAATAAATATTCATTTAATTTTCCGTCTGAATATTATAAACTCTACGCCTCCCAAAAATTACGTAAACAAAAAGCGAACGAGAGGGGGAAGGGGGCGTCGCGTCGTCCATCCGATAATTAATAGAACATAGACTTACAAATGTAAGGAGAGTACAATAAAAGTTTAAAAAATCATTTAAAAATAATTTATTGCGTTATGCCAAAAGTCGTAGAACAAATGTTGTTACTTATGATGTTAGCTATCTTGTCCTGCGAGGTTGCTGGTGTTTTACAAGTAAGTAACCCTGTATAAAATAAAAACTAAAAATAAAATGTTGTTTTATTTTATTTGCTGACCATACACTACTACAAACGCAAAAATTTCTCCAAGCTAATTTACCTGTATAAGCGCTTATCGGCGCTTATCAGCGCTGGTAACCCGCGCAGGAAAATATATGAAAATATAGGAAAATATATGAAAGTTAACAAACTTGTCGGCGCCGATCAGCGCTTATCGGCGCATGTTCATATATTTTCCTGCGCGGGTTACCAGCGCTGATAAGCGCCGATAAGCGCTTATAAGCGCTTATCGGCGCTTGTCAACGCTGGTTCGTTCTACAAAACGGAAGCAGGTTGAAGCAGACCAAAACAAATTTTATATGGCTGCGCCCAGCGCTTGTTGAAGCTTGTCGGAACTTGTCGGCGCCGATCAGCGCTTATCGGCGCATGTTCATATATTTTCCTGCGCGGGTTACCAGCGCTGACAAGCGCCGATAAGCGCTTATAAGCGCTTATAAGTTTCAAGCTTTCTTTCTGAATACGCCCTAGGTCTTTAAATTATTATTTGATCTGTGGTCTTTCTGTTTGACTGATTTTCAGTTCGTATGTGCGATAAATCCATAGCCGATAATTTTTGAAACAAAAAAAAAAATCGCAGTAGGATGAAACCCATTAAAAAAGGAGGAAAATATGATAGTAATATGCATATCATAGAGTGAAAAATTCAAAAAAGTTTTTGGTTTTTTGAATTTTTCACCTAAATTTTAGGTTATGTGAAAAAATTGTTAATACAAAAGTTGTAGATCTTTTTATTACAGCTACAACTTTGCCATTGAACTTTTTTCCGTAGGACTTGTAGTTTTGTCAGAAATCGAGAGAGACCATTTTTTTCTCTTAAAAGCTCCCCCCCTCCCACTTCCCGAACCGTAATTTATTTTTCCTTACATTTTTATCATATTTTCCTCCTTTTCTAATGGGTTTCACCTTACTGCGATTTTTTTCACTTTTTATTATTTTTAGAGGCTTCTACACTGGTCTATTGGTCTTTCTTGTCCAAAAAAACTAAATATCGCAAATGAAGCCTAAATAAATGATCATATTATAATATGTGTTTAATATGATACATAATCATAATGCCACATACAAGTGATTTATAAATTATATTAATCTAAAACAATCATATTTTAGACCTGTTAACACTTAACTTTAAGTCGATTGGCTGCAAACGAAATACGATAGGTAATTGAGGAAATACCCGACCATAGATATAAAGATGTGACCATATGTAAGTTATGTTGTTTTCCACATTTATTGGGTATTTTGGCCGCAATAGGTACTTTTAGTTATGGTTTTATTTTTATTTATTTGACTTTTAATTGAATATAATTAAAACGAATAACTATTAAAGGTCACAATTCTTTTAGGATCAAATAAATATTCATTAGAAATTTACAAAGCTACTTCTACGTAGAAGTATAATATTATTAATTTACATTTAAATGTGAGTTACATTTTAATAATTAATTGAGATTTTTTTTATTTCTTGATCTTTTCACTTGAATGTTTTAAGTATAAATTTTCCTTCCTCATGAAGGCCAATGGCGATTTGGGACAATTGCTAAATATAAGCTTGCAACTCAACAGTCGAAGATTCTGTGTACTGCAAATGCTGTGACTTGTGAGCTGTTTTGAGTTTTCACTTTTCAGACTTCATTTGAGTTTTGGAAACGCAAAGCCGCGTATTACCGCATTTAGTTGATTTAATTGATAATTTCCATTTTCAGAATTATTCTCTTATATTTGCGATTCGATCGTGCGTGGTTTCTGTGGATAAAAATATTGTGATACCTTTTCGGACTTGGTGATCAAGAGTAAGTAGTTAGTCGTATATACATATATATACTGATTTTTATATTATCAAAGAAAATCCTCATGGCATTATTTATTTTAGTAAAAATTTACGGAAGAATAGCTGAGTCCCGCGGAGTTACCCGCCTAAATGTATATTTTCTTTTAAACCTCATGTTTCTGTGGGAGTATAATATTGCATACACTAGCATAATTAAGTTACCTACCTACCCCTTATTACATCAGCCATATTATTCTGTCCACAGAGCAAGTAATATAATAATTCTGTCAGTTAAAGTCTTGCCAAAATCGGCCCAGTCGTTCCAAAACCCGAACAAACAGACACTAAAAAATTAAAATTTGGTAGGTAGGTAGGTATATGGACCGTGAATCTGTACTAATATTATAAAGCTGTTATTAAAAATCGGATGCATTATGTTAAAACACTACTAGCATCTACTTTCTACTAGGATAGTCCCAAAGTAGGTATATATTAAAAGGACTGGACTACCCACAGGATGTTAAAGTATAATAATTAGCTATTCCTACCAAATTTCATGGTAATCGAACCCGCAGTTTTTTCCTTATACAAACCTATATATGTGTAGACACAGTTAACCAACCTATATATATGTACATATTGTATTTCGCACTAAGGCCCAGATTCACAGTCGTGACTTTACTTTACCGCAAAAGAGTCTTCACAAAGTAAACTTTGTATGACCGAAGTTTACTTTCAACATATTTAATTTCAGAGACAATTGCTTGACTTTCCTTAGAAAAGTACGGCCCCAAAGTAAAGTACAGGGTAAAGACGTTTAACTGTTACGATATACGCATAATTTATGTTTTTGAGAACATATTATTAAATTAAGTTATATTTAAATAAAAAAGATATATAATAATAACATTATTATTTTATATCAAAAATTAAATGTTTAGAAAAAAAAAACATTATGTAGGTGGAATGAAACGAAACATCGTTGACGACTGACGTTCTTGTTTTTTCTCGACTTTGACGTTCTGTTTGCTGCTTGCACAATTAAGTTTAAATAATACTTACCTACATCTTTATTTTACTTTCGACCTACGCATTACTTTTGGACTCCCGATACCTGCTCACCTGATAACTTGATTACTTTCGACCTACGCATTACTTTTGGACTCCCGATACCTGCTCACCTCTTGTTTACTTTCGACCTACGCATTAATTTTGGACTCCCGATATCGGCTCAACTTGTTGCTTTCTTGCTGCTCGATATGCATAACGTTGAAAGGATTGACCAACTTTTCGATCGAATTGAAAATATTGGAGCTGCGGTAGACGCTGCTGATAATCGTGCACGAAGACTCGCCAAACCCCGAGTGTATTTTAGAAATATGTACAATCAAGATCCCTTTGATTACTATGGAGCTGATGAGTTCAAGGGCAGATATAGGTTCACCAAGCACACCGTGGAAAATGTTATCTTACCTCAAATTGAAGGAGACATCCACACGTCTGTTGGCAACAGAGGACTTCCACTAACAGCTAGAATAAAATTATTGATAGCTTTTCGATTTTATGCTACTGGCAGCTTCCAGGTACCTAATTGTTCTATTTTTTATAAAATCTTTTTTATCTATCTTTCATGAAATCCTCTATGATCTTTCCTATTTTACTTGTACCTACTTAGTTCACTGAAAGGATTATCTATTATGTAGGCAATACAAGTTCTTTTCTACCTGGCTTTATGTCTAACATACAAATACCAAGAGATTTCTGTATAAACATTATATTACTGTAAAAATATAAATGTCTCTCTTTTTCTTGTTTTCAGACTGTGTGTGGAGATATTATAAGCATAAGCCAGCCTACGGTTTGTAGGGTTATAGCCCAAGTATCTTTGGCATTAGCTAAACAGTTACCAAGATACATACACTTCCCAAATACAGAACAACAACAAAATATAAAAAATCAATTCGAACAACTAGGCAGAAGTCCTACCCGTCGTGGATTGAATAATATTATCGCGGCAATTGACTGCACCCATATTAAAATTAATAGACCTAGAAATGTCAATCACTCGGAGGCCTATAGGAACAGGAAAGGTATATTTTCTATTAACACTCAAGTTATAACAGGCCCAAATATGGAGATTTTTGATATTGTAGTACGATGGCCAGGGAGCTCCCATGACAGTAGAATTTTTGGAAATTCCCGTGCCTTCAGACAATTTTCCAGAGGTGAGATTAATGGCATTATTGTTGGTGATAGTGGATACCCTTCCTTGACATTTATGCTAACACCACTTCTGCAAGCAACTACTAGAGCAGAAATTAATTACAATTATGCTCAAGTAAGGACCAGAAACATAATTGAAAGGTTTTTTGGTGTATGGAAAAGGAAGTTTCCATGTCTACAACTGGGGCTCCGCACCAAGCTGAGGACTACAACAAATATAATAATAGCCTGCGCTGTTCTTCATAACATTGGTATTGCCTATGGGGACAATTATGAGGAAAATGAAAATCTGATTCCACCACAGCAAATGGAAATAAGACCAGTGATCCCTTCTTCTGCTCAAGGTCTCGCCATGAGACAAGCTGTTATAGCTCAATTTAATTAGTTTAAAAAACAAAGAGATTGTGTATTGATTGATAGTTTAAAAAACTAAAAGAGATTGTCTAGAATTGTAATTTTATTGAATAAAATATATTTTCTTGAATAATGTGATGTGTTTTGATTATTCTGTGCAGAATTTCATCTATTTTTTTTTTAAATTTATGAATACTTTTGTTATATTATTATTTCATATTTTATTGTATTTCATGGGTTTGTAGAATTTTATAACAAAAAAAAAAGAATTCATGTAAGTACATGTAAAGTTTACTTGAATGATAGTATCAGAATTTATAAGGTTTAGGTGGTTTATGTAAAAAAAAAAACAAAATAACCATAATTATGAAGAATTAATAATAATTATTTATTTAATAAATTTAATTCCTTGAGTGCTATAAGCTTTTTTATTTCTAGGATTTCCATTTCCTTATAATGTTTTTCTAGTAATAATTTTTTCTCCAACTCAAATCTCTCTTCCATATGCTGGAGTTCTCTCTTGTAAATTTTTTTTCTTACTCCATCGAGAGTTTCCACTTCCTCATTATGTTCTTTCCTTTTGCTTGACCCTCTTATGTGTTGTGTTGTAATAGTTGAAGAAGCAGGCTCTTGACTTGAGGCTGATGGCTGTTCTCCGTTGTCTTGGCTTGACTGTGCTGGGATAACTTCCAGCTCTGTCACCCTGTTTTTAATGGGAAGCCAAGCAGAACTGTCATCATCTGCTTCAGTTTCGTGGTCTTCCACATCTATTAAGCAGAAGATTTGAAATGATTAGGTATTTTACTTTAAATAATAAATAAAGTGTTTCTCCAACCAAGTATGTGTCGAAATGGATTCGATAACTATGTAATTAGGTAGGTAATTGGGTAGTAATGAAAAAAATTTCTTTTAATATTATGTACAGCAAATATTTAATATGATCTGATTGAATGATATTGCTGTAGACTGATGCATTAGTAAGCCACAAACAGTGTGTATGACTGCTGTTCATGAGGTGTTGGGTTCAATTAGGTATTAGGTTTTCTCCAAAGAAATTATTTATCAATAACTCATTCTCTTCTTACAATAACTGTGAATCAATGCTATGAATTTCTAAATTTTTAACAATAACTAAATTTACTTACACATCATGTCGCTATCAATATCCACAGCGATTGTTGGCATGACATTTGGCATAACGGCCAAAACTTGACTTTCCAGTGCCCCTATTTGAGGCGGTTGTGGGCCTCCTCCAGTCTTTTTTGACTGGTTGGCAATTGTTTTTGCATCTCTTGCTTTTGCTTTAAGATTTTGCCACATCTTCTTAAGTTGTTTTGAAGTAACCTAAAATAATGCAATTAAACTTTTCAGTCATTTAAGTTATTAGACAGTTTTATGTACAATATTCGAGAAAAATATTTATATATTTATTTATGAATTCCTTACAAAGCATATAGATATTATTTTACATGGCTTATTATTAAATACATGGTCTAATATACCTTTAATAATAGGAATGTACAGTAGTACATTTAAATTGCATACAATATGTCAATTTGCTAAAATATAAAAAACATACAATACGATAAATCTACATAAATATATTAAACTACTTACCGGATGGTTTATATTTCGAGAGCTATTGAATTCCACTGTTAGTTTCTCCCAAGCCTCATGCTTCTTCTTCACAGTAACGCCGTCAGTCTTTCTACAGTCAAGTGTTGTTACAAGTGGTTGCACCAACTCTATTAAGAGTTGCTTTTCGTATTCGGTGTGCGGAGGCTTTTTTTTTTCCATTCTAGCGTAGTCGGGGTCCATAAACAGGCAAGGGTCGAAAACAAAGGCAGGATCGGTAAACAGGTAGAATTTGCAAAAGGTAATTGTCAGTCAGGTAGCAGTATCAAGTCCGTTATAACAAGCCAGGGTCGGGAAGATTATTGTAGAAATATCAAAACCGGTAGACACAGCAAAATTCGTCAGAAAAATATAATAATGTTCTAAGCCAAACGAAACGATGCAACGATCAACACATCAACAAAAAAATGTCACTCAAATCGACATGACGTTTCGATCTACCCAACCATATTAAATGTGTTTCTGTTCTAGGAAATTGGTTTAAAATGAAGTGATTTACAGGTAAATTAGCTTGGAGAAATTTTTGCGTTTGTAGTAGTGTATGGTCAGCAAATAAAATAAAACAACATTTTATTTTTAGTTTTTATTTTATATATATATAAGGGATTTTAAATTAAACTATATGTGTTTCTCCTCTGAAAAAGATGAGACTTTATTTTAATATTTGCACATTTAACATACGTATAACTTTTACATTAACAATGTTACTAAAATGAAAAATTTACTAACCTGAAAAAGAAACGACATTTAAAGTTTAATTCTTTAGTTTGAGAAGTCAAAGGCTTGCCTCGACCATGTTTTAACACTGGAGCCATTTTGAATTAACAATATAAAGTTACAACACTTACACACAAATTAAACACTTCAACAAATATTATAACAATACAAATAATAACAACAATCAACAAATACAAAATTTAACAATTAAACTACTAGACCGGGAGATATTGACACAAAATTTCGAGTCATTTGTAACAGGATGGCGGTTCTACAGGGGTCTTAGTACGCAATGACAAAAAGAAAAACGATGGTGTGAACGCTGGTACCGGCGGCTTAGTCGCGTGGGCGTTAGAACTCGTCGGAAAAATAGCGAAGTCAAACAATTTGTAACACAAAAATTTTAGAATTTACCGATAGCCCATAAAAAAGAAGTAGGCGGTAGTGTCATGCCATACTTTTCCGGTGTGACTTACAGCCCGCCATACCGACGCGAATGTGTTGATTTAAAAAAAAACAATTCAACCATTTGTACCAGGCTAACTTTTGCACAGGTAACCATCGTCGTGCAGCCATTTACGAAAATCGCCATGCCATACTTTTCGGACGATTCCAAATGGTCGCCATACCGCCGAAAATCTGCAAATTTTTTTTTTTCGCCGAACCATTTACCACCCTAAATTTTTTTTTCAACAACTCCTGAATGATTATAAATAGAAGTGTGATAATGTCATACCTGTGGGAGGTGGCGAATGTGTATAAGATTTTTTTTTATTGTAAGATTTTATTCGTATTTTGAACGATTAGTAACAGTATGGCACTAATTTTTCCTGTAAGTTTGAGGTTCAACGAATATAAATACAAAATTTCAAAGATCTAGGTGGTGGAAATCTTCACTTATATAAATTAATACTAAATTAATTTTTCAAGTATGGCAGCACTTTTTCCCCCTACTAGAAGTATGGTAAATGTAATAATGGTCACATTTTATCAAATACTCTCCAAAAATCCAAATGCAATACTGGTACAAAAAGTTTGGCGAAAAAAAAAATTTTGCAGTTTTTCGGCGGTATGGCGACCATTTGGAATCGTCCGAAAAGTATGGCATGGCGATTTTCGTAAATGGCTGCACGACGATGGTTACCTGTGCAAAAGTTAGCCTGGTACAAATGGTTGAATTGTTTTTTTTAAATCAACACATTCGCGTCGGTATGGCGGGCTGTAAGTCACACCGGAAAAGTATGGCATGACACTACCGCCTACTTCTTTTTTATGGGCTATCGGTAAATTCTAAAATTTTTGTGTTACAAATTGTTTGACTTCGCTATTTTTCCGACGAGTTCGACTAACGCCCACGCGACTAAGCCGCCGGTACCAGTGTTCACACCATCGTTTTTCTTTTTGTCATTGCGTACTAAGACCCCTGTAGAACCGCCATCCTGTTACAAATGACTCGAAATTTTGTGTCAATATCTCCCGGTCTATACGTAATAATTATAATTTTTGAATGAAATGTGTGCTTTATGTTCTAACGGTACCAAACGACTGCACGTGGCACCTGCGGACAGCGTAAACTGGTTTATTCTGTTTTTGTGCGTGTTTCCACTTTCCACTATCAAGTGACGATTTATTTATTTGTTTTGTTTCGTAATTATTATGGTCAAATATTAATTATGAAACAAATTATTATGGACACGATATTTTATTGTTTCACGGTAGTCGTCTTGTCGTTTGCTCTAGGACGTGAAATTGAATGATATATTTTTTTTTATAAAGTCAAAACCATATTCTTTCAAATAAAAACTTGTTTTTATTGAAAACAAAAGTGTTGCTAGGAATAAGTATGAAATTAAATAGTAATGTTAGGATATCGAAACATTTTTGTATAGGCCAGAACGATATAGTGGAAACGCGCTCTAAGATCTGAGTAATATACACACCACTACATATGCAAAAATTTCTCCAAGCTAATTTACCTGTATACGCATAGTCATGTAAAGTTTACTTTGAGACCAAAGTCATGATTATCGGCTCCTTAGCCTTTACTAAGTAAAGTATAGTTTTTGGAAAGTAAAGATGAGCTTGACACGACTAAGAAATATATTTTTGGGGGAAAGTAGATCTTTCCATCAAAGTAAAGTTAAAGTGCGATCTATGAATCTCGGCCTTAGTACTATCTCGTTAACTTCCGTTTGCTTGTGCCGCACACTCACATATTTTGCACGAATACGCAAACCCACAATAATATTAGTGTAGGACGCCATTAATTTCAAATATTTAGGTACCTATATAGGTATATGTATATAGTTTTTGCGTGCGTAAATATTTTTACAGTGTAGGTAGTTACAATTTTTTGCAAAAAAGGGAGTGACCCAGGTAACGTTTTTTTTCCAGGATTTGTCTTAGATATGAATTTAAAAATTTAATATTTTTATCTATCACATTGAGCACACCTTATAATTAGGTAGTTTTGATGTAAATTCAGTTTATAAGATATCGTATTAGAAGTTGTAAGGTTATAATAATGAGTTGGTACACAATTAAATATAATTAAAAAAAGGTAACCTAACCAACCCTATTTACCTAGCTAGTTCAATTTTCCGACAGTTCATAATCTCGCTAGTTACCTAGTAGGTACCTACCTATATTATTAGTAGGTTTATTGTGAACTAGCTGTGCCGCGGTTTTACCAGGTTTTACCAGTGTTCCGCTCTTGTTGGTCTTAGCGTGATAATATATAGTTAAGCCTATAGCCTTCCTCGATGAATGGGTTATCCAACACCGAAATAATTTTTCTAATCGGACCAGTAGTTCCTGAGATTAGCGCGTTCAAACAAACAAACTCTTCAGCTTTATTATAGTACCTAGGGTTCCGCCCGCGGCTTCGCCCGCGCAATCAAAGAAAAACCCGCATAGTTCCCGTTCCCGTGGGATTTCCGGGATTACATCATTTTCCCGGGATAAAAAGTAGCCTATGTCCTTTCTCGGGTATCAAAATATCTCCATACCAAATTTCATGAAAATTGGTTCAGTAGTTTAGGCGAGATTGAGTAACAGACAGACAGTTACTTTCGCATTTATAATATTAGCACAGAATACATAATAGTAGCTAAACGCTACAGAACGGACACTCTCCGCCTCCCGCCAAAATTAAACACTTACCTCACCCCGCACAATCAGGCTAAAAATGGTCCACATTTTTCTACAGGGACGATACGCAACGAAGATTGACAAAATTAATCAAATTGACTTAAAGTAATTTTATTATTTTGGATTTGTGATTATCGTTTTTTGTAGAAAATGGTTAGATATTGTGCTGTTTACGGATGTATTTCATCAGAAAAATGCGAATTTTTTTTACGCTAGTCAAAAATGTGCCAACCATAAAGCGTTAACACACACATTTGCAGTCTCTACAGTGTGACTGTCAAAACGATAATTTTGTATGGAGTGTCCGGGGTGTGATATTAGTATGGATTTCATGTATAACTTTGGTGTTTCTACACCGATTTACATGATTATTTTTTTATTGAATAGGTAATAATGTTAACTTTTTTAATAAGGGATGAGTGAGAGTGTTGTAAACGTGAGAGTAGACAAATATAATCAGAAAGCTCCGAATTGCTAAGCTATTGAAGTTTCGCGTGTTATTGTGAGTCAATTTTAAAAGATAGACATATAAGTATGCTGTCTAGGAATTTATTTTTATATAATAATAATAATAATTTAAAAACATTTGTGTCATACATGATTTCTATGTAGCTTTAACCATTAAGGCTGCACACGCGACGGAAGCTTAAAAAATGGAGTAACTTCTCCCGTTTTCCCAATATTTCCCTTCACTGCTCTGCTCATATTGATCGTAGCGTAATAAAAAGTATACTATAACCTGCCCAGGAGTATGAAGAATAATTGTGCCAAATTTCGTTAAAATCCGTCGTGTAGTTTTTGTTTCTATAACGAATATACAGACAGACAGACAGACAGACAAAAATTTTACTGATTGCATTTTTGGCATCAGTAGCGATCCCTTATCACCCCTTCATAGTTTTTTTTAAATATATTTCATGTACAGAATTGGCCTCTCTACAGATTTATTATAAGTATAGATAGTATAGATTATCGTTATTTATAATCACATTTATAATCTGGGTGACATACCTACCTATTAGCCGATTAGCGTATACGTATATTATGTATAGGTACGTAGTTTATGAAATATGAATATTATTTTTTTTCAGAATTTTTTGAACCATGTCGGGCTTTGGAGGTCCAGGTCCCGGTAAGTAGTTTATTAAAAAAAAATTTCAAGACTTCTATGAAATGTCTGCCAGATTTTATAAATATAAGTAAAGTGAAAAAATATATTACCTATGGTATGGGTTTATAAACAATATTTTACATATAGACTTATTCTACACTTTTAGGTACCTACCTAAAGAAAAAAAATTTTTTTTTGTTTGTAGGTATTGTACCTAATAGGCACCAAAAGTCCTGGACCGAGTTTAATGTTTTTTACTAATAGAAAGCTAAATTATTAGAAATTAAATGTGATGTTTCGCTGGTCGATTTTTTGGGGACAAATAGGTGTTCAGCCTACTGTGCCTGCCAGATCGATATTTTTTTCTTCGTCGTCGTCGTCTAATGGTGCATACCTATATCAAACGAGCGAATGCTCTTTCTTATCCCCATTGCATAGAATCTTTTCGAACGCACTAAGAACGAAACAATGCTCTATATCTGTATACACTAAATTAATTTTACATAGTGGGGTTAGAATGAGCTGTGGAATGAGCATTCGATCGTATATAATTATGCACCGTTAGAGCGGGAAATCGACTTAAAGCTTCGCCCCATGTTAAGATATTGCCATCGCATCGCCCATGAACATTTGCCGATTTTAAGCCTCTCTCTATGTATGTGAAGTCCGAATAAAATAATAAGAAAGGTTTAATAAAATCACGGGTGGCCGAGTTAGTAAAGGCGTCGCCCCGATTTGGCGGAAGACGTGGCTTCGATTTTTTTTCTGTGCGGTATAACATATTATATGTATTACAGGACCATCGAACAATTGGCGATCAGGACCTAGAAACCAGGGAGGATTCAATCGCCGAAGAGGTCGTGGGAGGGGCGGTTCACAGCATACATTGAATAATGAAAGTGGTAAGTAGGCTTTAAGTAAGTAACAAACATATTGGTATTTATAATGTATCGTTATGAGTCAAGTATAGGTATAGTAGACTTAACTTCTGTTTTAACATTTACCTTCTTTTTTAATTTTTAACATTTAACTTTTTAACATTTTTTTTTACTTTATCGATCAATATCTCGATAACGATGCATGATACGGAAAAAATGGTCAAGACTTAATTGTAGAGCATAAAAAAAAGTGTCAAAGGAAAGGAACAAAAAGTGTCTTATAAGTGATTTCCGAATTGCATCGGATAGCCGAGTTATTGCCGAAAAAACAATTTTACCCCTTTTTTCAAGATGGCGACGAAAGCTCATAGGAAATCTTGGTCGAAAAACTCAAGTTAAGCTTTTCTAGGTATCCCCTACAACATATCAAAAAATTAGATGCGCAAATTCACTTTCTTTTATTTGCCTTTTTTTCGGACGATATGACTGGACTACTATGGATACGTGCTGTTTCGAGTAGAGTGGTGTAGCTATGTGCGGTGCCTACTATCGATACATGACATAGCTCGAGCTGCCTAACTCGCACCTCTACAAAGCTTAGTAACTACGGTCACATAATTTTACAGCATAGCTATTACATTTTCGCAGCATAGCTGCATAGCACATCTCTGGTGGAAAAGCACCCTTATGATGGCATGAATATATAAAAAATATTTTACATTTTACATTTCAGAGGTGACACTCCACATTTCTAGGGTTTTTTTTATATTTTCATGATATTGCCAACTTACATATAATATCTCTTGCTGAATAGGCATGACGACAGTATCCATAAATGATCGTATTAGTGTTTTTAAGGGAAAATGTATAATAAATAAATTAAATATAGTGACTTAGAAATCTTAAAAACATTAAGATTAATGAGATTATCAATAAAATAAAACATTGAATTTCTGCAGTTGGCCATTTTGACTAAAACACGCGTGACGTCACGCTTAAGTAAACAACTCACGTCAGATGTGTTTTGTTGTTATGAATATGTTGAGAATACGCATTTTTATTTATTTTCTATTGTTTCACGTATGCTTTATCGACTCAGAACAGAAATATAATTGCGAATTCACGAATACATGGTTCGGGGTTCTCCGCGCCAACTTTATACAATCATTTCTTATTATTTTCTCGCTTGAAATAATTACTAACACATTTTTGAGCATTATTTTTATATGGATTCACACTGCAATACTGCACACCACTTATAAACTTTGAAATTCGTTTCTATAACACATATTAAATAAATATTTTTTTAATTTTCTTCGCAATGCGTACAAATAATTACGTATTTACTAAAGAGTGACGTCACGCCTACGCCATGACACCTGCGAGCTGTTTTGGCCCAGTTAATAAATATTTTTTGAAAAATGGCTTTTATCTTCGTTAAATTTAAGTATATTACCGAAATATAGGGTTTTTCTTGTATAGTAAACGTATACACACATTATGGAAGAGGATTTCAAAATCTTTCGTCATGCCTATTCTGAATGTAAGCGAACAAAGAGACCATATACCTAATTTTTTTTCTTTACAGAAGAGCACATGAATAGGAAGGATAATAATGTGATTTTTAATAAATCTAATAAAAAAAATAACCAGAATTTGGGTATGATAACACTAATTAAATTATCCAAATGTGAGGGTAATGAAATTTTAGCCGAAATAAATGCTAAAAAGGAGGCATTTAACAATATCATACAAAAGCCTCCCGATAGATTAGATGTTTACAGTTTAATATTATTAATATCGGCAAAAGTAAGCCAGTCTCGATTAGACCAGTTAAAGTTGGAGTTACTATTGGAAATATGTAATTCAGGTTTTATGCAAAACCTGGTATTATATTTATTAAATTTGCCGTATTCGGATAATAAAAAGCAGAATTCTTTGTATTGGGAGGATCAAACTGCTTTTTGGAAGAACTTGATATTAACGCTTGAATGTATCATTGTAATATCACCATCAACTGCTGTAAATAAGTGCAGGCCTTTAATTGAATCTGCAACGAAATGTTGCCTAGACGCATTGAAAGAAAAACATAACTATGAACTACCTGAAGAGTATGCTAAGAAATTTCAAATGTTACGGGAGTTTCTGACCAATCGTGAGAAAACTAAAGAAGAAGAGGTGAGGTTCTAAAATATTATTCTTTTATCAACGTACATGCATACTTCCTTTCCTTCGTAAAAATGACACCAGAAGCTAAAATATTTTTAATTAATTCACGAATCGTCTTTCTTCCTATCGGGGGAAGAATTATTATGCGTGTAATTTTACGTCTTCCTCTTGGTTCGATCATTTGTTAATTCGAGCAGGCGCTGAAGGAAGTTGTGAATTTGCAAAAAAGAAGTAACCAGCTACAATGCTCAAATTCAAAATACAGAAAAAAAAAAACAATGCTGTCACCTATAAAATATAACATAGACATAATTAGTATCTGTTGATGTAAAATCCAATAAATCTTAACCTTTATAACCTTTTATGTAACCATTTAAATTTATCATTGTAGAAAAAAACACATTCTGGGCCGCCAATCATTGCGTTCGACGAACCACCTAATTCTTTCCGAGAATTGAGTGTTTTACCCACTACGGAGGATCTCTTGGATTCGAAACCTTATATACGACCTAACATTGTGGATGGAGCATACGCTAGTATTGATCATTATTTAGATGTCCAGTTTCGATTGCTTCGAGAGGATTGCTACGGCCCTATCCGCGAGGGTATAAGTAAGTTTACCTATATAAATACTTAAAACAAATATATGTATTTCCAAATTTTTCTATTATTTAATAATTTATTTAACTACCCAAAAATGTGTTACATCAAAATTTATTTTTTAAACGAGTTCTTTTCAAATATCACCCCTTATGTTATTCTAGAACATAGAGTGCAAGTTTTTTCATTTCTAATAACAACAAAAAAATAATAACAGCAACAAAATCTACAATTTGAATGAACTTTTTTTATCCAAAATACAGGGTGTCTCAAAAGAAAGTTTATATTTTGTGGATGAATAAAAAAAAAAAGTAAGCGGTGTATGTATTGAAAAAATGTTTATTAATTATTAAAGTGCATAATATGGGAATTTATTTCTTAAAAATAATGTCGTCCAAATGCAGTCCATTGCGTTCACGGCACTCATTTAATGTGCATTTAATCGAACAGTAAAATTATTTATGACAGCTCGGCAGGTAGACACAGTGATGGCTGCCATTTCGTGCCGGATATTTTCTTTTAAATTTTTTTTTTATTCATCCACAAAATATAAACTTTCTTTTGAGACACCCTGTATATATCGTCGGCTTACTGCAAAAACGTGATAAATGCATTTTTTTGCGAAATCGAGTTAAAGATACAGACTAGTAAAACCGAATAAATGCAATACCCAATGGCTGCCGAGATAACGAGATTGAAAAAGTGATAAATACCTAGTTTTCTAAAAAGTATACCAGTATAATATATTAAATAACCTTATAACTTAAATCTGTTTCAATTTATACAGTCAAACAACAATAAATACGTTTATTGCTTTTTACATTTTATAATTTAAGAAGTGGAATACTAAAAATTATTCTGAGAAAATATCATAAACGCATTTATTTTAATGAACGATATAATTTAAACACCATAAATATAATAAAGCTATTTATTCCATTTAACTAGTTAAATACTTAAATTTTTCGCTTACTTCTTTACAGCAAAAACGAAATAAATGTCATTTATGCTTTTTTACGTGTAACGAATGAGAGTAACGCCGCAGTTGTCACATTGCGCGCGCGCCTGCTCAACGTGTTGTGTGTAGAAAATTGATATAACTAACTAACGTGTAACTGTTTGTTGTGATAAATATGGAATCTCGAGGAAGAAGATTAGTATCTATGATAAATAATCCTAAAATAGTGGAAGGTGAGTGAGTTAAAACTGTTTTTTTTTTTTAATTATAGGTTATGTTGATAGCTCTTGTTTTCTTCAACGATTATTCATGGTGTGTTTACTTGTTATTTTATTTTAGTACCTATATATATAGCTAAACTAAAATTCATGTAGTTACATACAAAGTTTTTATCATACACAACTCCATTTTTAAAACAACGACGCTGCTAGAATTTGGCTTGTTTCAAAAATTTACTTAAGGAATAGTTATTATAAAAACAATTAATGTTTTAAATGATGAGCTTGAGCGTATTTTTATAAATATGGCTTGGCTCTGTAACACTCGTGTTTTCTAACAGTTTCTTTAATACCTACCCATTTTCTCGCGATTATCAAATTCAAGCGCGCGATTTACTTTTCACTGTTTTTTTACCTATTTAATCATCGTAGAATAATAAGGCGATTTTAATCTTTTTAATGTTGTAGGTACAGATGATTTCGATGAAGTGCCTGGACCTTCGCATCAAAATTTGTGGAGCCCAGCTTCGAATTGCACTTCACCTTTGAATGATTCTAGGGCAAAAATAGTAGCTGAAATGGAGCGCATGTTTGACAGCGATGACTCTGATAAAGACCCCACTTACAACCCGGTTCCAGATTCTTTAATACAACCAGAGGATTTATTCGGTGAACAGTGGGCTAATAACAACGATGAGAATTTGGAAAATGTGGAATTATATGGAAATTATGAAGTAGTTCAACCTAAACCCGGCGATCTTATGATTGCACAGATGCTGCCAACATCTGATGCACATCAAGTTGTAACATCTATTTGGGGGCTCTTATTGGAATACGTATGCAATGCTACTCGAAAAAGGAAACGTTGGATGAAACCGGAACCCGGAAACTGGAAGGTAAATGTCGCAAAGAATAGAAGAGCTGATGGTTTAACTTATTCTACAAAGAAAAAAGAAAGATTTGCTAAAATACCAAAGGAGATTGACTGTGGTAAATGTTTTTATAAATGTAGTGTTGTATCTCAAGAAGAACGAAATAAATTATGTCGTCACTACTGGAATTTAAATTATACCGAGAAAAAGAATTTCATTCTTGGTAATGTGGAAATAGATACTCCGAAGAGAGTTCTTGCTATACGTGGACCAAAAAAACAGCGTCAATTCACAAAACGGTGCTTTTTTCTTCATAACGGAGAGAAAAAGCAAGTGTGTCAAAAGTTTTTTTGCTACACGCTAGCTTTTTCTCCGACTGTAGTGAATGATGCTATTAGAAAGCGGAATGATATTGGGGTATACAACGATTCAGACAAGAGAGGTAAACATGAACCTCCCAATAAGACGAAAGAAGTTGATGTGAACTTTGTGAAAAATCACATAGAGTCCTTCCCTGTCATGGAGCCACATTATATTAGGCAATCTTCGAAGCGTCTTTATCTTGATGCTTCATTATCTATAACGAAAATGCATCAACTTTACAAACAAAAGTGTAATGAAAATAACATGATTCCGGTTTCAGAAATAACATACAGAAGAATCTTTTGTAACGAATATAATTTCAGTTTTTT
Organism: Colias behrii; assembly: GCA_029959065.1. Taxonomy (NCBI): domain Eukaryota; kingdom Metazoa; phylum Arthropoda; class Insecta; order Lepidoptera; family Pieridae; genus Colias; species Colias behrii. The sequence goes on from JARWMC010000013.1 coordinate 8,520,565, forward strand.
TGTTCCAAAAAAGGACCAATGTTTAGCATGCTCCAATTTCAATAAGGCTAATGGTGAAGACAAAGTAATGTTGAGGGGGGAATATGATGATCACATACAAAGGAAAGAGTCTTGTAACCTGGAAAAGGCGAAGGATAAAGAAAGAGCAGAAAGAGATAAGGAGTTTCGCTGTATAACTTTCGATTTGCAAGCTGTGTTGCAAATACCGTCTGGGCTGGTGGGACAGCTTTATTATTGTAGAAAATTATGTGTCTACAATCTGTGTATATACGAAGCAGCATTGCCAAATGACGCATATTGCTTTTCTTGGTCCGAAATAAACGGAAAAAGAGGTAGTTCTGAAATAGGAACTGTTCTGTATCACTACCTTTCGACGTGCGTTCCTCCTCATGTAACAGAAGTTTGTTTGTATTCCGATACGTGTGGAGGACAAAATCGCAATCAATATATTGCTGGATTGCTCTCCTTTGCTGTTCAAAACATTTCCCACATACAAAAAATTGAACACAAATTTCTTGAATCAGGACATAGTTACATGGAGGTAGACAGTATGCATAGCAGTATTGAGTCGGCAAAGAAAAACTCTGAGGTTTACTGCATGCCTGATTATTTGTCAATTTTCAAACGTGCAAGATCGAAAAAAACAATAACTGTTGAAGGCAATCTTTTTATAAAAAAACCATACAAAACTAAAGAATTTAAGTACAACGAATTTTATGACCTCAAAAAATTAGCGGACGAAACAATTTTTAATCGCTCAAAGGATAGTAATGGTAATCCGGTCAAGTGGTTAAAAATTAAAAGAATGCGATATATGAAGGATGAACCTTCTAAAATATTTTTTAATTATGACATGTCCGATACGTTCATGAACATTGATATAACAAAAAATTCGGAACCATCTGTACGTATTAGTACGCGTGCTAAAAAACGCAGAGATTCTCTTTCTTCCCCTCTCATAAATTCTGTTGGATTAAAAAAACTTTACTTTAATCAATTGCCGATTAGTGAAGCGAAAAAAAAAGATCTAATTACTTTATGTTCCAAAAAAATCATTCCTGAGGAATACCATGGTTGGTACTCTGCTCTACCAACTGCATCCTTTCAAAAAGATAGGTTACCTGAACCTTCGATTGAAGAAGAGTCAGAGGAAGATTGAACATTTTTAAAAGCCTAACAGGATGAATTGTCTTGGATATACTTAGATTATTTTTAATTAATACTTTTATTTGGTATAATAATGTAAGAATTTAATTGATTGTGACCAATAAAATTTGATTATAAATTAAAAATCGTTTCATTTCATCAAACTTATTTCATTTAGCACTTACCTTATTTTATAAATCTCTTTTCTATCAAGTTTAGAGTATCAGGTAAGTGACATACCCTAAATTTCTACAGGTAAAATAAGTTAAATGTATTACAAATATCATTATTTTGGTCAATTTAATCTATAAACATATTTCCTGTAAAGTGATTGGTGTCAAATACAATACACTGTTATGGAAAACTAAAGTGAGCTTCTGATAACAATTAATTCAGAAAATACAACATGTTTCTTAAATACAGGTAAAACATGTTAAATGCTGCACCCTTTCTGTTTAAGTTAAATTTTAAAAGATTTATAATCAAAACAATTACTATGTAAGTGTAAATATTAAAAGAAGGGTAGTTAGTGCAACATTTTGCATTAAATTTTTTTGAAATAATGAGTGTTAAGTAGAACAAATTGAAACCTAAACTTTAAAAAGCCATTTACTCGAAATGTCAAAAACTGCACTTATTACTTTTTACCAGTAAGCAGACGATATGTATAACAATATATTTGGGAGAATGTAAAATTTGTTGCATATTATAATGTATTTGTAAAATTAACATTTACCATTTGGTTGAAACAAGTACATATAAATATAAATTTATAAAGAATAGAAAAAATTCGATCACGAGGCGGGACTCGAACCCGCATCCTTTCGCGCCATTCCGGGGCGGATGCCTGACCAATTCAGCCACTCGTGACCCGCCAGAGCAATTTTTTCTATTCTTTATAAATTTATATTTATAAAGCATTTGAATGCCATAAAATAATAAATATCAATTTCAACAAGTACATATATTTAATTATAATTATGTTAACAGTGCAATTTCGCCATGATCCAACGAGAAAGAGATACGAAAACATAAGGTAATGGATTTTTGATGCTATAAAAACATTATTTACCCATATGGATTTCTTTTGAATTTTAATGATGATTACTTTTTAGATCTTACTTAATAATACTTACTAATAATTAACAAATATTTTCATTGATTTTACAATTTTTGTTATATAAGTACATAAAAGTACCATCGCCCTCAGTGCGGTTTTACTATTGTTATTATTTTGCTATTATTTTACATTAATATAGGACGCTCCATGCTACGTGCTAGTAGGACTTTTTAAACTGACTGACTAACTTTCCGACTTTTTAAACCTAATTAGTAAATAGCATATCATAATAAAGGCAGTACAATTAATCACTATCAAATCTTGATTATTTTTTTACTTTTGATGTTGGTTTTTTAAATACCTACGGTATTGTTCGTCGTATTTAGATCGCGTTACAGTAGCGATGCCAATGCATGATAACATCGCTACTGCATCGCATCGCCGCAAAAAGCCGTGATCGAGGGGCCTAAAATATGGGGACCGATGAAAAAAATTTTAAATTTGTAAAAAAATCTAACTAACTATATATATATATATATAAATCATTTTTTGCAGGGTATTTCGAAAAGTAAAGTTTGTGGAACCGTATGTTTCCAGTATCGCTTTTGGACATACTATTCAATTAGATCCACAAACTACAAAGCGATTTAGAAATATTAAATGGAAATTCAATAAGCGCTTTCTATATGGCGCTCTTTTATTATTTACAAAAGATGATTGTAAATCCTTCACTGTAGCAACAGTTTTAGATCGTGAAAGTTCTTATCTCTGCAATGGAAAGGTAAACATTATTTTACAATAGATAATAATTTACTTTTATTATATAAAGACCACTTGTGTATAACTGAGGAAGCTCAATAATAAGAAATAGAACAGCGGAAACATCGCCTTAGCACTCATTATCAGATTGGTGTTTCAAAATTTTCTTGAATTATGACCGCACAACAAAATTCATTAAATTATTTAAATTGATAGGCCGGGAGATACTGACAGAAAATATTGGGTCATTTGTACCAGTATGATGGTAGTTCAGGGGCTTTAAGTACGTAATGACAAAAAGAAAGAAATGGTGAAAGCGGTACCGGCTGGTACCGGAGGCCCAGTCGCGGGGCAAACTACCGCCTACTTCTTTTTTATGGGCTATCAGAAAATCCTAAAATTTTTGTGGAACAAATTGTTTGACACTCGTAATTTATCCGACGAGATCGACTAAGGCCCAAGCGACTGGGCCGCCGGTACCAGCGCTCTGACCATCTTTTTTCTTTTTGGCATTGCGCACTTAAAACCCCTGAAGAACCCCAAACCCCTGTACAAATGAACAAATGACCCAATATTTTCTGTCAGTATCTCCCGGCCTACGAGTTATTTTGAAAGTCTTCTCAACCGTCCGCCAAAAACAATTGAGGTTCTCAGTTCGTAGTTTTTCTTTGTTTTGTTTCTTCATTCGATTACAATTTCTACACTGTACCTTATTATATTTTTAGTGAATCGTACTTATCTATTAAGTTTATTTGTGATTCCTTTATCTAAGTTATAGAGTGAAGGTATTAAGCTCTCTCTACATTTATTTCTCTCCATGCGCACGAGAGTTCAAAATCCTAATAAGTTGTTTATCTATAGTTTAATTCATGAAACTTGTTTAGATTCCAGTTTCTATAATGGACAATTGTGCGATACCCAACAATAAGGATGAATATATAATGATAGAAAGTGACATTTATTTTGAACCTTATTACCATGTATTAAAAGTGCTGAAAGACCCCACCTTTCCGGAGGATTTAGCCATGAAAAAATACATAGTAGACGTTGAGGTAAGTACTTCATATCGTATTTAGCCATCTATACTAATATTATAAAGCTGAAGAGTTTGTTTGTTTGCTTTTTCTAACGCGCTAATCTCAGGAACTACTAGTCCGATTTGAAAAATTATTTCGGTGTTACATAGCCATAGAAATCTAAATAACAAGACACTAGAAGTCGTAAGCGCGCGTGACCTTGTCGCCACTCAGGTGACTTTCACATCACCAGCTGTGCCACCAGTGTGTTCGTCACAGTTCAGTTGCTCTGGAGACGTATGTGTGTAAACATGGTGTGTTTCAGCATTTCCCATTGCGGAAATTCTTCCACAAGTTGTAATTATACTAATAAAGGAATAATATTTCATCGGTAAATATTTTTTTTTAGAAATAATGCCGTTTTTCCTTAAAATTATAGAATATTTACAAGTATTACGAGTGTCACCATAGTAATCGAAATAACAATGAATGACACATTCTTATTATCACGTTACACAAATTTCAACCTTATTGGAGCAAAAAGAAACAAAACGTCTCATATACTTAGGGATGTTATTCTAAAATAAACCGTAAATTCGTGCGTTAGGATACATATTAAAAAGCTTAATTTAATATTTAAGTTAGTTTTCACTAAAATCAAGCTGTCCAATAAAAGGCATAGTTTACTTGTGTGTACTGTTTAGCTATCGGTTTAAATGTGTTGATTTTGGCGACAGCGGTTTTCATACGAATTATGACATTATAGCACTTCTATGTGTCTTGTTATTTAGATTTCTATGTACATAGCCCATTTATCGGGGAAGGCTATAGGCTATATAGTGTGGAAATTTTCTATTTCATTATTAAGGTTTCCGTATAAATTGTTTTTTTACTCGTATGTGGTCACTTTAAGTTTAGACACTTTTTCCTTTGTGTTCTCGGGGGTTGCTACGTACCAAATTCCAAGATTCTGTGTTCTCTGCAAATAACCCTTTGGTTATGGTTCCCTTGCGAAAGTCGATATTTGCGAAATTTTTTAGAATAAACGGCTGCATTTTTTGATAACTTTGGTACATTGATACATCCACGCGTTCCTTTGAACAACTGGAATTTTGCTGTTTATGGTGAACCGTGATACCTACATATTGAAAAATTTAAGAGAAATTGTATTATTATTTATTTGTCGCTATAACAACAAATATGTACTAAAAATCCACATCCCTTCCTATCCCCTACCCATCCTCTCCTCCCCTATCCTTAATCCCTCCCATCCTCGCCCTTTCTCCCTAATTCCTTCCAAACCCCTTAATCCTTCCAATATTTCTTATTAGTCCACATGCAAGCGGCTTTATTAGGTTGTTTACCCCAGGAGGGTACCGGCACAAGCTGTGCAGGAGAATCCCTCCCACAGCGTTTACGCTGTGGCAGCCCGTCGTACTCTGGGGCGGCCGCATAAATCCGCGCTCTCTAACATCTAGGGGTAAGAACAAAAGACATAAAACATCTTCTTGCTCTATGCTATCCGTGGACTTCTGCAATCCCATTCCACGCATAGTTTCCGCTTTATTATTAATATATATTATTTAATTCCGTCTTCCCCTTATCCTATTCTGGTAGGCAACAACCATACCCTCTGTTATGGTCTATGGGCGACGTAACCTGCCTACCACCAGGCAGTTCGTCCGCTCGTTTGCCTCCCTATAATATGAAAAAAAATTAGATGAAAATAAATACATATATATGAGAGCTCCCATACAACACGCTTGACACTTATTTATGGTCAATAACTAACAAATATTGGCAACACGCTTGAAATTTTAGAATCTATAAAGTAATCTTTAGAATTTTTAATAGAAAAAAGATAAAAATTAATTGAATGAAAATAAAACGAACATTTAACATTTATAATGTAAGCCAAACATGCTAAGGTATACCGTACAGATATGCGTGTGCAGGTTAACACTTAACCCATCATACATAGGCTCAAAACCTGCAGACTGAACACTGCACAGGTCTATTTCCACGACACGTTACGTTCTACCTGCTGTAAGTTGTACGGCTTTTACCGTAGCGGCGCCATTGAATGTGATTTTATACAAGTTTGTGCCCGTTTATTGATAATAGCGACATATATTATTAAATGACGCTAAAAATATTTCCAAATTGAGCTCATTTAAGATTAGGTATAATGCGAATATAGTGTAATCTCGAGAATTTACTTTCCCCAAACGCCGTGTAGGTGCAAGTTCGCCATCTCCGTTTTTCCATCGATCGTCGAGGCACACAGACTAGGCACGAACACGTGCGTTTCGGCGGGGCCGATAGTTTCGGCTATATTTTGGTCGAAACCGAAACTAGATTTTTTTGCCGAAACTTGCCGAAACCGAAACCGAAAGTTCGGTCGGTCACTAATTATTATTTGTGATTTATAAAGTCACTTATATTATAGAATGGTTTTGTAGACAATTTATCAACACGACCGGCATATATAGGTACCTAGTTCTTTAAAATCGTTTGGTAATTTATTGTAGATTGTAATACTTAACTACTTTTAATAATTATACTATTTTTCGCAGTATTAATTCTACGCGTCAGAAAATATAATTTATTATGATATCTGATAATAATATGAGTATTTATTTCCCCTTATTTCGTGGCTGATCAGTTGTATACATATAATATAAGTTTATATTTTTCATTTAATGTTATAAATAATAAATATAAAAAAAAATCCTTGACCTTTATTTGCTTATATGAATTATAATCGTATCGTATTATTTACATATTGACTTAAATTTTTTTATTGTTTTTAATTTTTACACACAAACAAAGTATTTAGCTTTCTAATTTTTTATTATGAATAATATTGTTTAGGCATCATCCTCGCCACCCCTGTACTTGAGAGATATGAGGGAATTGAGGCCGGAAAAATATATAAATTTTTTGTCTTCTGCGGAGAAAATGTGTTTAAATGAGAGTCAGTACGAGGCCTTTAAATTAGCTTTGACACATGAATTTGCCGTAATTCAAGGTCCACCAGGAACGGGAAAGACATATTTGGGCGTTAAAGTAGCCGAAAGAATACTGAAATTAAAACAAATTGAAGAGAAGTGCTTTTTGTTAATAATATGCTACACAAATCATGCACTGGACCAGTTTTTAGACGCTATTTTGCGAATAACACCATCGATAGTGCGCATAGGCGGGCAATCGCGTATGGAATCTATGAAAAAATTAAATTTAAATGAAATACGTAAACAAGCCTCAAAGTGTCCGGAGTTGGAGCTTTATTATGATAAAAAGCGGATACTAAAAACTTCCGTTTCTAAATTGAATCATTTACAAAATATCATTTCGGCGATAGATAATGGAATTTTAGACATTAAAGTATTAAAAGAGCAAAAAAATATGAGAAATATTAAAAGTACAGTTGATAAGATTGAAACTCACTTTGGAACTATATGCACTTGGTTATTTGATAGCAACTTGATAAAGTATGATTATTCACAACCTATAACAGCAGATGATGCAATCTTAGAATCTTTAACCAAGAAAGTATCTGATGATGATGGTGACATTAATGTAAGAGAAGTTTGCGACATTTTTGAGGATTTGAACATCGATAACGAAAATTTGGATAATATATGTGAATTTTCATTGAACACGGCAAGGAAAGATCTAATAAAAATGATTAAAAAATATAAAAGTAACCCAACCGACAACGTAAGAATGGATATTATACATTATCAAGTATGGATAGAAACATTTGAGGTGTGTTGACATTTAGTCATTTTATCCTTTACGATTTACATGAGTAATTTAATGCAGTAGGTACATTTAAGAATTATTCTTCTTCGAAGTTAAAGAACGTGTTTATTTTCAGGACATGAAACAAACATTTTACCAAGATGAAGTTCAAAACGAAGATTTACAACATGTGAATCCTTTGCGCATGTCGTTACATAATCGTTGGATGCTTTATTTTCAGTGGGCTTCTAACTTAAAACGAAACTGGTTGCAGAATATAAAACCTATACAGGTAAGTTTATTATTGTTTTCACATATTGTAGTTTCTAGATTCACCAAAATAGAAATGACCGTTATAGAAGTAATGCCCTACTCTAAGTTTCACTTATTGTGTCATACTGAATTTGTAAAGAACAATGGCAGAATAATATTACATATACATATATTATATATTATAATAAATATAATATATATTATTATACATAATTCATAATTCTAAACGTTTTAATTTGTAAAAAAGATTTACGACAATTATGATTACTATAAAATGGGCAATATGATGAGACTTGAGACATATTATGGAATTTGCAAAAGACAAAAGCCTCGCGCTTCTTTAAGTAACTAACTCTGTTGCAAACCACAAAAGAAAAAACATGGAACCCTTATAAATTTCAGCTTGATACCTCCACTTCTTCCTGAGAAAAATGGTCTGGAAGACAGACTGACAGAATATGGAAAACAAAGTGATCCTAAAAGTATAAAGCTTTTATTTCTTTCTTTTATTACACGCTTTTTATTAGCTTCACCTGTATGTTTGTATGTTTGTAACCGACTTCTTTGGGCGCGATTTTGACCCACTTTAAACGGCCAGATTTCGTTCAAACTTTGTAGATTTATTGAGGACCGATGACAATACACTAATTTGATAAAATTATTCCATTTTTATGTTTGTATGTTTGTTTGTAACCGACTTCTTTGGGCGCGATTTTGACCCACTTTAAACGGCCAGATTTCGTTCAAACTTTGTAGATTTATTGAGGACCGATGACAATACACTAATTTGATAAAATTATTTCATTTTTCAATTTGCAAAATATGATTTTTGTTAATTTATATAATTTTCATCTATAGTCGATAAGGTAAGAAAATAATTAAAATTTTCTATAATTTTTCTCTACAGTCGATAAGGCAGGACTCGATGTTAATTTTTATTTCCAATAATTATCTTTAGCCGTTTTCTCTAATATTGACAAATTTTTGTATACTAAAGAGAATTTTAATTCTACAAAATAAATAATAGTTAAAAAAATTAAAAATCATTTGTTCACTCAACAAAATTATTTCGTTATTGTAACCGAATCTTTCAATTATTTAAAAAAATGGTTGCCTGTAAAGTCGGTTTTACGGGCGAAGATTTTACGTGACAACGATCATAGTTGAGTGGGAGAGAGACGCAAGGCATTCGGCGGGCCTCTCTCTCGTTCGGTGACTCATCGTAACGTTACCGAGCGTTACACTTTTTCATAAGTGGCGCGGCTGGCAACCTAATTTAAGACGTTGTCACGTCAAAAAAAATGGTTGCCTGTAAAGTCGGTTTTACGGGCGAAGATTTTACGTGACAACGATCATAGTTGAGTGGGAGAGAGACGCAAGGCATTCGGCGGGCCTCTCTCTCGTTCGGTGACTCATCGTAACGTTACCGAGCGTTACACTTTTTCATAAGTGGCGCGGCTGGCAACCTAATTTAAGACGTTGTCACGTCAAAAAAAAATGGTTGCCTGTAAAGTCGGTTTTACGGGCGAAGATTTTACGTGACAACGATCATAGTTGAGTGGGAGAGAGACGCAAGGCATTCGGCGGGCCTCTCTCTCGTTCGGTGACTCATCGTAACGTTACCGAGCGTTACACTTTTTCATAAGTGGCGCGGCTGGCAACCTAATTTAAGACGTTGTCACGTCAAAATAATAAATCGATTTGTTAAAGCAACGGAATAGCTTGTTCAAGTAACAAATTTTATTGATAAGAAAACTATTTTGTTATTGCAACAAAAAAATTTATTACAATAACAAAGCGATTTTGTTAAAACAACAAAATTAACTTCAGAGCAGTGAAAACTCATTTGTTATTGCAACTTAGTTCATCTTCTTGTTAAATAAACTAGTTGATTTGTTATTGTAAGTAAATTCATTTTTTATCACAGCATATTTTTTTGTTATCCCTGTTTTTTTTGTCCTAACAAATAATTTTTATGCGTGCATGTAACTTAGATTTCACGAGCCACGAAGAGTCCGCCACCGTCTCTGTGACTAAGTTTAATTATTTTGCCGTGTCTACGTTCGTCCGTTGCTCATATTTATGTAGGGGAGTAGACTATTGGTGCTAAGTAACCGAAAACGTGTATGAGATATATATAGAATATAAACAATTTGTTAAGTCGTAAGACACGTAAAATTTGATGAAAACGTAAAAATTAAAAAAATATGTAACCTTGTTATACCTATAACAAGCCTAATGATAGATAAAGATATTTTTGAAAGAAAGAAGAAGGTTCTCAGTAACCAGTCCATTGCTCGTGGAAACATCATGGAAAGAAAAAACAAACAAAAATATAATAAAACACAGAGATAAAGGACATTAGAGAAAAGAAGACAACAGTCAATAAAACGAACGTCAAAACTTTCAAGCGAGGAATTAGAAGAGAGAAAGAAGAAAAGAGCGCTTTATATGAGAAATTACAGAGCCAAACAGTCAGAGGAAACCAGAGCAGCTCGTTTGCAGCAAGTGCGTGATTCCATGGCTGAGATCCGAGCCTCAGATAGAATTAATCTCCGTTAAATTATCTCGACAATGATATGCAAAATATCTTGATTCCTTTAACTAACAAGGCTATAATACTAAAAATAGTTGCCAAAATAAGGCGAAAAAAATTTTTCGATCGTAAAGCACTCTCTGATGCTTCGCATCATGAGTCGTGCAATAGTTTAAAATTAAAAAAACAAGCTATTATAAATAATCCATATTTTATTTAATTTTTCATTATATTAAACTAAACAATACTGTTTTTGATTTATAAGCTTAAGATGTTTCATTTTTATATTTTTGGTAATAATGCCGCCATAAAATAAAAATAAGTATTATGCACTAATGCGTGAAATCAACCTTTGCTCAGCTTGTGATAATTTTGATAATTATTCACTACTTCACAACTCAAATAATTGATTTTTTCATAAGTTACAGTGTTTCCGGAGTTTTATACATGACGGACAGGAAAATTTTTTGACCTATTTTGATATTTTTTTCCGTTTCTATTGCACTAAATTAATTTTTAGCAAGTATAGAATTAATCTCCGTTAAATTATCTCGACAATAGTATGCAAAATATCTTGATTCCTTTAACTAACAAGGCTATAATACTAAAAATAGTTGCCAAAATAAGGCGAAAACTATTTTTCGATTGTAAAGCACTCTCTGATGCTTCGCATCATGAGTCGTGCAATAGTTTAAAATTAAAAAAACAAGCTATTATAAATAATCAAAACTAAAAAGTAGAAAATAAATAATAGTTTAAAAAAACTAAAAAACACGCTTTTTATAGAAAACCGAACTAAAAAATAGAAAATAAATTTAAATGAATTTAAATTAAGAAAATAGTGTTAAAAATTTCAATGAATATAAATTAATAATAGTGTGAGTAAAAAAAAATTATTTTATTTAAAAAAAAGCGTGGGGTGCTTCTTAAGATATTATCGAAATGATAATCACTCTACTCATATCTGTCAATAAAATATCTATAACCATTGACACCATGCACCCCACGCTTTTTTTTTTAAATAAAATAATTTTTTTTTACTCACACTATTATTAATTTATATTCATTGAAATTTTTAACACTATTTTCTTAATTTAAATTCATTTAAATTTATTTTCTATTTTTTAGTTCGGTTTTCTATAAAAAGCGTGTTTTTTAGTTTTTTTAAACTATTATTTATTTCTTTTGAGGTTCGAAACCCTAAAAATGGTAATATTTAAAAACGGAAAAGAGATATCCAAATGCTTATTTTTGACTCAAACACGCATTTTGGGTATCGCAGTAATTTTAAATGTCAATTTGGCCAAAATCTTTGGTACCTATTTATTTCTGTCCCTATGTCGACGTAATATTGTTGTAATTTATTTAATAGGACGAAGCAATTGCGGCCAGTGCAGCTTATGAAGAGTCAAGAATAATGCTAGATATTCGTTTATTAAAAAAATACAAAGTTATTGGTATGACTACGAGTGGAGCAGCAAGGATGAGGAAATTAATCCGAGAGGTGGCACCTCAGATAGGTAATAAAATAAAAATAACCATGTTTATGCAGCATGGTAAAGCTTGCATTTTAAAATGATAATAATCTACTATAAAAAAATAAGTCTGGTTTTCCTTCCTGACGCTATAACTCCAGAATGCACGAACCGATTTCCACGGTTTTGCATTCGTTGGAAAGGTCTCGGGCTCCGTGAGGTTTATACACAGGGTTTATAGCAAAGAAAAGGTGTCTCTGGTGGCGAAACGGAGTTCGCCCGGTTTGCTAGTTTCTTTATACATATAAATAACGGGATTTGCCAAATTAATATTAACAGGAACTTTATTTACTAACCAAACTCACTAACAGGTATCGTGTATACCTTTAAACTCAATATGAACATTTGGTCTGAGCTTTACAAAGTTTGCTAATTAACTGACACCGAAACCAAAAGACTAGACGGATTTTGATTTATAAGGTTAGTCCATTGAAAAGTTACATTTGGGGTTGCGTTTTTTAGAGGACGCAATTTTATTTTTTTGATGTGTAGGGGGGTCAGTGAGAAGCTAAAACCAAGTTTGTGGGGTCGCCACCCTTGTCCCACGGCCGCCATCTTGAAAAAATCGGTTGATATGGTTTTTACGATATATCTCTTAAACTATTTATCTGATAAAAAAAATTGTTAACATTATTTGTTGAAAATTAAATTCTCTACAACTTTGGTCCAGTAACTTATTGTCGTAGAACTACAAATAAAAAAGTTATAAGCGAAAATGTTCAGAAATTAGAGATATTTATATTTTTCAGTAAAACTTTTTTTTATCATTTTACGAAGAAATCATATCAGACCATTTTTGTAGATTGTTTTTCGAGGAACAACTTTTACATACAACATTTTTTCATTAAGTAAATAGCTAAGGTTTTACAGCGCTCCGAAGTGAGTACTATTTTTCAGTACTCTTAACTATACAGTATACATATATGTATTATGTGTACTAATAATAATTTGTCATCAGTAATTGTTCTTTTTTTTTTGTTATTATATTATTTTTAATAATTAATTTTGCAATATTATAATAATTAATTATTGACTCTTTTCCCGACCACCGAGGAGGAAGAGTCTGGAAGCGCGTTTTTTTTTTACGTCGAAAAGCAGGGCTGAAATGTTCTGCAGTGTGCTTCCCTTGTTCTGGAGTCTGGGAAAAAAGCCAATAGCATATAATGGCTATATATGCTATTGGCTTTTTTCCCATATAGTATAGTCTTTAGTATAGTTAGGAGTACTGAAAAATAGTACTCACTTCAGAGCGCTGTAAAACCTTAGCTATTGACGTAATGAAAAAATGTTGTATATAAAAGTTGTTCCTCGAAAAACAATCTCCAAAAATGGTCTGATATAATAATAAACAATAATAATAATAAACACATTTATTGTCAAGATCACAACACGAGATACATTTACAAACAAAGGAAAAACAAAAAGAAATAAAAAGAATCTTATTCCTAAGAACTGTAATGTGGCAGTGAGTGACCTGACAAATGGAGCTAACTCAGTATATGATGGCAAGGTGATTAATACCTTACCACCACTGATTTTCAGTGACCCCAAGTGATTATTGGAGTTTCAGTCTAGAATTGTATATAATGATAATTTAACATGAGTATATTATGTGAAAGATATATTTCTATTAATATGATAGATACCTACTAATAAATAAATACATCAGTTAAAAAATTTAAATATAGGAAGATATAATATCAGTATGTAATTATGTATATACTTAATGTAAATAAATAAAATAAAATTATGTATACAATGTTAATAATTATAATCTATATCTATACTTATAATAAATCTGTAGAGAGGCCAATTCTGTACATGAAATATATTTAAAAAAAAACTATGAAGGGGTGATAAGGGATCGCTACTGATGCCAAAAATGCAATCAGTAAAATTTTTGTCTGTCTGTCTGTCTGTCTGTCTGTCTGTCTGTCTGTCTGTCTGTATATTCGTTATAGAAACAAAAACTACACGACGGATTTTAACGAAATTTGGCACAATTATTCTTCATACTCCTGGGCAGGTTATAGTATACTTTTTAATACGCTACGATCAATATGAGCAGAGCAGTGAAGGGAAATATTATGGGGAAAACGGGAGAAGTTACTCCATTTTTTAAGCTTCCGTCACGTGTGCAGCCGTAATGGTTAAAGCTACATAGAAATCATGTACGACACAAATGTTCTTAAATTATTATTATTATATAAAAATAAATTCCTAGACAGCATATTATGTCTATCTTTTAAAATTGACTCACAATAACACGTGAAACTTCAATAGCTTAGCAATTCGGAGATTTCTGATTATATTTGTCTACTCTTACGTTTACAACACTCTCACTCATCCCTAATTAAAAAAAGTTAACATTATTACCTATGCAATAAAAAAAGAATCATGTAAATCGGTGTAGAAACACCAAAGTTATACATGAAATACGCTGTAAGTCATCGCGCGTGAATACAGAATCATGCCATAAGGATTATTTTTGTGTATCAGTTGCCGCGTTCGACGCGCTTCGCGGCGGGAGCTATAAAAAGGCTGCGGGTCCGCACCCGTTTCGCGTTGTCACGGCATCACGTGTGAACGGCTGAACCGATTTCGATAATTCTTTTTTTATTATATTCCTTGAAGTACGAGGATGGTTCTTATGTAGAGAAAACGTAAATACCACGGGCGAAGCCGGGGCGGACCGCTAGTGATAAATAAGCAGAAAATAAATGTGTATATAATGTTATGTTATATTATAACCGGTAAATAAAATAAATATTTAACAAAGTTTATGTGTGTGATATAAATATTTAACAAAGTGTATGTGATATCATTTCTTCGTAAAATGATAAAAAAAAGTTTTATTGAAAAATATAAATAGCTCTAATTTCTCAACATTTTCGCTTATAACTTTTTTATTTATAGTTCTACGACAAAAAGTTACTGAACAAAAGTTGTAGAAAATTTAATTTGCAACAAATAATGCTAACAATTTTTTTTTATCAGATAAATAGTTTAAGAGATATATCGTAAAAACCATTTCAACCGCTATTTTCAAGATGGCGGCCGTGGAACAAGGGTGGCGACCCCACAAACTTGGTTTTAGCTTCTCACTGGCCCCCCCTACACATCAAAAACATAAAATTGCGTCCTCTAAAAAACGCAAGGTTAGGCCTAAAAAATGTAACATTTCAATGGACTAAGTGTCGTTGCAATAATCAGAATTGTGGCAGTGACATATACGTGATTTAGTAGTCGAGTTTATTTTCATTATAATAATTACTAGCTTACCTCCCGCGGCTTCGCCCGCTTTGACTAAAACCTAATAAATTAGATACTAAAACCTTCCTCTTGAATCACTCAAAAAAAAAACCGCATCAGAATCCGTTGCGTAGTTTGAAAGATTTAAGCATACAAAGGGACATAGGGACAGAGAAAGTGACTTTGTTTTATACTATGTACCTAGTGATTGATGCCTTTGCGCTTAAGTTTTGTAAGAAATTAACGAAGATTGAGTGAAGAAGGCGTGAAGAAAAGAAAAAGGGGCCATTTTCTGTATAAATTGGCTTTTCCATGTTTACGTAAATCTATAGGTATTATAAAGCTGATGAGTTTTTTGTTTGGTTTGTTTTTTTGACGCGCTAATCTCGGGAACTACGGAATACGGGTATGATTGGAAAAATTCTTTCGGTGTTAGATAGCCCATTTATCGAGGGAGGCTATAGGTTATAAGTATATCATCTTGCTAAGACCAACAGGAGCTGAGTAATGCGGGTAAAACCGCGGAGCACAGCTAGGTCTGAATAAACCTTACATCTTGTTGCAAATTTTACACATTTAACATGCCTTCCTTTTGTAATTTGCGTTTTCCTTGTACAGTTATAGTTGAGGAAGCTGCTGAAGTACTGGAACAACATATAGTGACATCGCTTCAACAGAATTGTCAGCACGTAATTCTCATTGGTATGTTATCTAATATTTTAAAATAAAATGTCAGGTTCTCTATTAAGAGAACTGTTTATTAAAACAGCTGTAATTTTCTAAATACATGATTTTGTAATGCAGATTAGCGGTAAATAAGTATAAGATATATTTATTACAAAAAGTAATTTTTCATAATAATAAAATAGTTGATATAGTAATCTATTATTGAAAGGTGATCACAAGCAGCTACGACCATCGGCATCGCACATGAAGTTGGCTAGACATTACAATATAGAGGTGTCTCTATTTGAACGGATGATAAAAAACAAAATACATAGCAGATGTCTTTCGGTACAGCATCGGATGCGGCCGGAAATAGCCGCCCTTATATCCCCTCATATATATCCAGATTTAAAAAATCATTCGTCGGTTGAGTGCTTCCCCAATGTTCGAGGTCTTGCACATAACATGTTATTCTTCACTCACGAACACCCTGAACAGGTAAAATCTTTTGAAATGTCAACTAGTAGATTTAAGTGTGACATCGAGCATTATTCATGTTTTAGGCCGGTTGCAGAGCTTCACCGACCATCAGTGCGTACTGTTAGTTTGTTGCGTAATTGTGTTATATAAAAAAAACACACATAAGTATAATAAAATTAATTTATTTTCCACAACACAACTTTTAATTCACTATATAATTCACACAGTATAGAAATACCACTTATAGAATAGGGATTCATCCCCTGCACCCCGCGCGGTACTGGTGCTCCTCTCAGGCTAAGCCGGTAGATCAGATCCTCCGTAGCTTAGGTGGTTATGCGACCATTAAGAGAGAAGCCCGTAAACTAAAAAATCAAGGCATTATATACATACAATATGGCTGACACCGCGATATAGGCCGGTGGGGTTTAAAGCCCAAGTCAGCAATATTGGACAGTGTAACAGTACATCAGTCGCGCTTGTCATATGTATGGAAATTCATAAAACCGTTCATAGCTAGACCGACCATACGCACGCGTATTTTGCTACGCACTGTCGGTCGAGCGCGTCCGCATGCGTAGCGTCGGTCGACTGAGGCGCTATGGAAACAATTTGTTTCCATTTACATATTTCAAACAAATGAACGCGTTCAGTGCTGTACCAACCGCTGCACTGATTACGCGCATGCGTGTATCGTCGTTGTGAACATGAACATCGATACCAGGTCTGCCCCCCTAGTCAAGTGGATTTCTGTTAGCGTAGCGTTCAATAGAATAGACTACGAATGTATGAGATTGACGTAAGCTGTAGATACGTTTATCTACAGCCTACGTCAATCTCATACATTCGTAGTCTATTCTATTGAACGCTACGCTAACAGAAAGCCACTTGACTAGGGGGGCTGGTCAGTTTACTGGTACGCAGAGCACTGAATGATACAAACTGATACGCATTGACGGTCGGTCAATGCGTATCGTCAGGACCGATGGTACGCACTGACGGTTGGCTTCACGTTTTGTCACGTTAAAACTTAAATCACATCTGACATCTCTCCCCACCCGACATAAAAAAGAGCGTGTGTGCCGAGCGCACGTGTCAGAAGTGAAACTTCTTTGGCAAGATTCAAAGATACCAAAATCGTCGTCTTACTCCAAGACGTGACGGTATTGTCATGACGCGACCTTGCATTTTACTCTCAACGCGCCTAAAAAAATTACACTTCAAAAAATAAAAAATCGTATATTGCTTCTCATTACATTGGGTTACACAGTACATTAGTTGGTTATATCACATATATAACAGGCAGAATACGCTGATCACTGATCACAATCAGTGATCAGCGTATTCTGCCAGATGAGTAATTTTTTTTTGTCATTACCGTGACTTCAACCCAAGACTAGGACAAGGAGGACTCTTAAGACAAGGAAATGGTCAGATATGAATTAATAACACTGAATTAAATTAGTGCCTTCTTTTTCAGAATTCCGAGGATAGTACAAGCAAGTTCAATGAAAATGAGGCAAATATTATTCTCGGGTTGGCAAACTACATAATGCAACAGGGATATGAACCCGAAGATGTTACAATTCTCGCTGCATATACCGCTCAAATGTTTTACATGATTAAGGCAAGTTTTTTACTATGTTATTTTAGGTTATTTTTTTTTTAATTGTACAATCGGCCTTACAGACTATCTTCCCAAATCTTAAGGAAATTCATACTATATTAATTAATATATATGCCAGAAGCGAATGGTTTTTGCAATAGAAAACAACGAAACCTGGTTAAGTGAAACTCTAAAAGTGACCTGCAAATTTGTCGCATCCACTTACCCAGTGTCTCAGATATCCAGGAAATTAAAATATCTGTTACATCTATTAGTAGAGCTCAGAATACAGTTACCTATTTCAGTTATAGAGTGGTGATTACTTATCACATAAAGTAATTATAAATATAAATGAAAAAAATGTATTACGTAAACATTATACCTGAGTTATTAGTAGGATTATAAATGTTATATAAACAAAAATAATCACGCACATTTTTTTAAAAATAGTACCAAACTGTAACCTGAGACACAGCCTGAGTATAAAAAAGACAATTATGTTATATGGTTCATAGACTACATCGTTACTTACTACCTACCTGGTACAGGTAATTACATTCAAAGGACTGTCTTTCTAATAAAAAAACGGTTAAATGCGAGTTGGACTCGCACACCGAGGGTTCCGTGCAAACATGAAACCTGTATAATTTAATGATGTATTTAAATTAAATGATTTGTTTCAGAAACGCGATAATTATGCATTTTTGTCAAAAGTTAAAATAACGGTGGTCGACAATTATCAAGGCGAAGAATCTAAGATCATAATTTTATCTCTTGTGAGAAATAACGCAGATAACAAAATAGGTTTTTTGGGAACTGAAAACAGAATTTGTGTCGCCTTGTCTAGGGCTAGAGAAGGTAATTGTTAAATTGTTTACCTGGTTTTACCAATTTAGAAGTAGAAAATGCTCATGCATACTATTTATATTTTAAAGGTCTCTATATTTTCGGAAATATGTCAATGTTGAAGAATCAGTCCGAACTTTGGAAAAAAATAAATGGAACCCTCGGTAATGCATGTGCAATTGGCACCACATTGGAACTTCGATGTCAATCGCATCCTGATTATATAACACAGGTAATTTTGTACGAGTTGGCGAAGGAATTGAATTAGGAAATAGAGGAAACGACTAGGAAGGGTAAGAAATTTTAGATTTTCGGATCCGACAATCATCGCACGACGAACACATTAGCATTTTACGCCGAAGCATCTTGTGAGGGTGAGGGCCCTATTCATGCCGAAGTGTGTTCGACTTCCACATCTATATAATATTATACTTGCCTACCCGACAGACGTTGTCCTGTCAAGTGAAATAGGGATTCATCTTAATATATATAAATCTCGTGTCACAATGTTTGTCCTCAATGGACTCCTAAACCACTTAACCGACTATAATAAAATTCGCACACCATGTGTAGTTCGATCCAACTTGAGAGATAGGATAGTTTAAACATGTACGGGCGGACCGCTAGTTTTTATATATTATAGAGATTGGAGTACTAGTACTTTAACTTACTTTTTATCAACATAGATAGATAGAGATAATTAATTCTTTATTGCACAGACAGAAATTAACATATTTTCTTTGAAAACGCGTGCACCGCTTCGCACGTGTTTTCAAAGAAAAATCCGCATAGGTCCCGTACCCATGGTTCCCGGGATAAAACCTATCGTATGTGTTAATCCAATTTACCCTCTATATGTGTGCTAAATTTCATTGTAATCGGTTCAGTAGTATTTTCGTGAAAGAGTAACAAACATACATACATACACTTATACATCCATCCTAACAAACCCATTTATAAAATTAGTAGGATATTATAAATAGGATTATTATTTGTGCATTTACTAGTGTGCAAGCGTAACGGCTCTTATAGATTATTCTGTTTGTCTTTATAGATTGACTCACCTATGGATTTCGAAAAAGTACCAGAAGGGGGTTGTATGTTGAAGTGCGATTCGAAACTTTCTTGTTCACACGCTTGTCCGTTAATATGCCATGCGTATGACCGAAACCATGACGAAATACGGTGTATTGAAAAATGTGAAAGGTAATATTACGATGTTCGCTATTTCCTAATCATTCGCTTTAGCTGTGGCTTTAACATAATCAGGTAACGATGACATAGATTTAACTCTTTATAACCATATCATGTGTTGTATCATGTGTATACACTTCAAAATGGGGAAAAATAAAAGTGTCTATATTTCAGTTTCACAATGGTGTTTATGTTCAGTTTTTCAGGGCTTGTTTGATATCCATGAATGCTAAATATATGAAAGATGAAAAGTGTTACTTCCATATTTCAAGAAAAATCAAACTTGAATATTTTTCAAAAAAAAAAGGAAGTTTATATTTATTGTTTCAGAATATTGTGTGATTTACAACATGTATGCCCTCTCTGGTGTGCGCAAGAATGTACACCTTGTAAAGTTGAAGTGGAAAAAACACTTCCTTGCGGCCATATTAATAAAGTACCCTGCCACATTGACCCAAATACAGATAAAGTTCTTTGTCACAAGATAGTCACTGTGACTTTACCAAGTTGTGGCCATGAGGTAAAAGCATTCAAGAAACTATTTTCACTGTTCTTTCTTATTTGACTTAATTTAATTATGTTTACAATACTCTCAATACGAGTTTTACAATTACTACTCTTTGATTAGTCATGAGTTGCGTGTGTGAGGTTTGTGAGGACTAGTGAAAAAAATATCTGTGTTTATATTAAAAATATTTCATGTAGTTTTTGTAACTTTTTAATTACGTTCCTTATAAAGGAATCCTTATGGGTATCGAATGAAAGAGCTCGATTTGTAAAATATTATATATACAGTAATGCGAATTTCAAATCCAAGATCACAAAGAAGTGGTCGGTTTATTTTTTATTTTTAAATAAAATTCGTTATATCGTAATTTCTTCTTGTGTATTAATATACAGTGATTGTGGAATGTTTGAATTTTACAGAGAATATTCAGAGATGTTTCTGTTTTTTTCAGGCGAAAAAGATTTGTTATATGGACATAGGGTTCGTGGCGTGCCCTGTAGAGTGCAGCGCGCGGCTGGAGTGCGGCCACGCGTGCGCGCGGACGTGCCATGTCAACAGCGATCCCGAACATGAAATGGTATCATTTTTTATTTCACCTAGGATATTTTCTTTTTGTGAAAGCTATAATATGTATGAAAATATAAACAGGCTATCAGGAACATCATCAGCGGTTTAGGTTGACCGCTGAAGTCCACATTACCCATCGTATCGACCCTGGAACCCAGAGTTGGTACACCAAATTGCTAATTCATATATGATGTAGGTTAATTAAATTGCAGGAGAAATCTCTGTTAGTACAGGAATTTGATTTTCTTTATCTGAACCTTTCTAAAATGATTCAAGTTTTTCAATAGATCAACTTCTGATGAAACAACATAATTTGAAAGTAAAGAGAGGTTTTTCTATCCTGAGCTGCTCAATAAAACTATTTTTATATTCATTTAAGATTTTCACACTAACTATAATTTTGAATTATCGTTTAAATTAATGTGGATTGTAATTATTATTTTAATATGTTTTCTTCATATTACTTAGTTATCATGTAATTAATATTTTGTTTTTAGTATTCATGTGAGAAACCTTGCGTAAAACAAAAAATAGATTGCTCATTTACTTCGGAAGAGGATAAAGAAGACCATATGTGTAAAAGAAAATGTTATGAAAAGTGTGATGTTTGCAAGGTTGAGGTAAGTACATTGTAAAATATTATACATAGAAAATATGGGAGATATAATTAGGAATTCGTACCCAAAACATCGTGTAGGAATTTATGCTTATTTGTTATTCGGAAAAAGGTGCTCCTCAGTTCTGACAATGGCATCCATGTAAAAATGACGCTCATGACTTCGCTCGAATTATATGCGTTGCAACTTGTAGATCCAGAGCCCACGACGGCCAGACATTCCTTTCTTTAATAAAGTTGAAAGTTTCTCTGTATATGTCTCCGATAAAGATAAGAACGACTAGCGATTATCAAGTCTGGGTTGTGGTTACTTTGGCAGGAAACAGGTAGTAAGGGTGTATAAAATTGTACCTAACTTTCATTATAGTTTAAAAGCTAAATTTTATATATGTTACTTGGGGACCTATAAAAAGATGTTACCTTAAGAGCCAGACAGTTTTCATGGTTCTTACATCTAGCCAGACACATTTAAAAAATAACTAACATATCATCAAATTCACATAACTACCTAAAAGCGTAACAAATATGAAATAACCCACTAAAGCATTAGTTAACTATAATTATTAAAAAAATAATAGTATAATATATAAGTAATAATGTTATTACTTATCTTTTACGGGGACTTATGTTGATGGAATTTCACGTATCTCGATGACACAATAAAAAAGTTAAATGTTTTTAAGCGTAGCGAAATTCAAAATCTTTGGATGCAACAATCTTCCCGGAAACAACCATCGCGTTAATACGAATATTCACCGTGCCCATCTAATGTATCATCCGCGGCAGTGAAAACAAATATGAGCTTTATTTTCATGATGATGTATCTTATTAATCAGCTTAACAAGTTAATTTTAACCCTTGCTTAATGGAATTAATAACTGAAAACATATAATTTCTATGTTTTTTTGTATATTTGCCTGCTGTTTTTATTATTTTATTTTTCTATGTTAAATTGTTCCGTTTTTAAAAGTCTGTTGATATTCCAGGTGATGAAAAAAAGACAAAATTGCAAACATTCTCAAAAAGTTCCGTGCCACGTTGATGTTAACACCATTTTGTGTCGCAAAAACTGTGCTCGCTTACTGTCTTGCAATCATCACTGTAAGAAGAAGTGCCACGAGCCTTGTGGGGATTGTGAGCAGCTAGTAAGTGCTCAAAAAGACCTTTCTTTTCTTTTATGGTATTTTATGGGAAATAAATGCTCATCTATAAATTGACGGTGATGGAAGTATGTTTCTATTGAAATGTCAGTAGTCTAATTCGACCTTATTTTTTTTATAAAAAATTAGATTATTGTATAAAACCATGATGGATTCTCTGGATGTCAAATTTATCAATATTTACTTTAAACGAACTATTGGATTTTTTTCTTTAATCATAAAATTTAATAATGGTAACTACAGAAAAAGTCGACAATAATAGGTAATTAAACTCCGATGTTTTTTTTTTAATAATGGAATAGAAATTATGTTTATCTTCATCTAAAATTTTCATACCTTCTTCCAATTCGGTTCGGTTTAGAAATTTAGTGAGAAGCACTTTTGTGATTTGACATCTTACTTTGCGCAGGTTCTCAAGAAGATTCCGGAGTGTGGGCACGAAATTAAGGTACCATGCAAAGTGACGATCGATGCCAGCATGTGCAGAGCGCAATGCCAACGCGTGATGTCGTGCGGGCACCCGTGCCAACGTCTCTGCTGCGAACCCTGCGACGAAGAGAATTGCAACTTTTTGAGGGAAGACCAAACATATGATTCTCCTTGTGGTCATAAAATAGCACTGCCGTGTAATATTTCCCAGAGAATACGTTGTGGCGGTAAGTGCAATAGAAATGTGCGTTTTCTAATAAAGTAGCCAAAATAAAGGTCATTGGGCATACTGTTCGGACATTTGACCCAGGGGGGTGCACAAACAATATAAAGCATTGTATTCACAGAAAAAAAACTATTGCGAGGCGCCGGGTCTAACTATCCCTCGCTAAGGTTGATGTGGTGTTTTTCTATGTTTTGAATTGACCACGCATATAATAATATTATGTTAAGTAATAGATATTTTTGCTAAAATAAATATTTCATGAGATATTTATTATATGTCGTCAAAAATGTCATACTATATCATCTTCGAAAATCCACGTAGTACCTTAATACATCTTAATACTATTATAAAGGCGAAAGTTTGTATGGATGTATGGATGTTTGTTACTCTTTCACGTAAAAACTACTGAACCGATTACAATGAAATTTAGCACACATATAGAGGGTAACTTGGATTAACACATAGGATAGGTTTTATCCCGGAAATCCCACGGGAACGGGAACTATGCGGGTTTTCCTTTGAAAACGCGGGCGAAGCCGCGGGCGGAAATCTAGTACATAATATATAAACTGACATAGAAGCGGTGTATGCTAACAAACTAGCAGTTAAAGCTATTCCACGGGCGGAAAGCTAGTACTTAAAGAATAAAAATTAAGAGCAATTTCTATAATTCTTTAATATAAAAAAGAGCGTGTGCCGAGCACACGTGTCAGAAGTGAAACTCCTTTGGTTTATAGATTTAAAGATATAAAATCATCGCCTTACTCCATGACGCGACCTTGAAATTTTTCAACGCGCCTAAAGAAGATTCACTTCAAAACATTCGGTTTCTCTGCGCACACTTTCGAGTAACGGGTCAAATATGCCCAACGGCCTTTATGCCAGAGCTGGTCGTTCACAATTTCAGAGAATGTGGAGTCACGTGTCTTCATGGAGTACTGCAAGGTGGCGTGCGAGGCGCAGCTGGAGTGCGGGCACGCGTGCGCGGGCTCGTGCGCGGCGTGCTGGCAGGGCCGCCTGCACGCGCCCTGCCGCCAGCGCTGCGACAAGCCCAGCATCTGCGGACACGTGTACGTGCACCCTTTTTTTTTCTTTTTTTTAACGTGATAACGTTTTTAAAATCGTTTGTCGGGTGACATGTTCAGAAACTTGTGTCACCAAAACCTCACGAGCGCGATCGCAGGTATAACGAGAGATAGACGGACCGATCTCCCGTCTCATCTCGAGCGCTGCCACTGAAACCCCCCTGTCTTAACCCCCTTCCTCCTCCAGACACGAAAATCCTACTAATATCATAAATGCGAAAGTTTGTGTGTATATCTATACTAATATTATAAAGCTGAAGAGTTTGTTTGTTTGTTTGTTTGAACGCGCTAATCTCGGGAACTACTGGTCCGATTTGAAAAATTCTTTCGGTGTTAGATAGCTCATTTATCGAGGAAGGCTATAGGCTATATACCATCACGCTATGATGAAATTTGGCACTCATATATCCCACTGGAACGGGAAATGGTTATGGGTTTTTCTATGAAAACGCGGGTGAAGCTGCGGTTGAAATGCTAGTTATACAATAAAATCGCTCCATACGTTTGAAAGAAACACAAACACACTTTCCCATTTAAAATATTTTAATAAGCTATCCTAGTAGGGGTTTTATGCGGTCTTATTATTCGTATATTATTATCAATTATTATCATATTTTAATAAATAATAAAGTATAATACAAGCACAGCCTAATCAAAATTCCACGTAAAAAGTATAACGAATTTCCTATGTATAACAAGAATACTTTAATAATATAATATCATTATAATATTGCAATATTATTAATACCTATTGCATTTGAGCAATCTCTTTAAACCACATTAATTCAAGCGTTTAATTCTTATTAACTGTACGTAGTAATAACAAAGCACTGACATAATCAAGATAATACTAAATAGTTTTATTTAAGAGAATTTTGATTTGTTTTTCAACAACGTTCATTTGTAGATGAATATTTGTTTTCGTATTTGCATAATTTATTTATTTCAGACAACAGTGCAGTTACAGTTAAAATATCTTAAAATACATGAGGACTACGGCCCGATTAATAATGTCTTCATATTATTAATTAAAATTTACAGTTCTTAAGTATAATCGTTATAAAAAAAGTATTTTTTTTACAATAGATGCAAGGAACCGTGTAATGAAATATGCCCGCCATGCGAGAAGCCCTGCGAAGTGCAATGTAAACATTCTAAGTGTAAGAACAAGTGTGGAATGCCGTGTACGCCATGTAAGGTATGTCGTGGATTCATTTAATTGTTAATTGTATTCTACATGAATAATAATATAATATAAGATTATTTGTGAAATGTAAAGAAGGACCTTAGAACTTATTTTTTAACTGCATCTAGTGATCTAATGATGTTCATTTATGCTTGTTATCGGTGATTTAACAAGCGTCACTCAACGCCTAACTAGTTCCCGGATTGTAACATAGCCCTGTAATATATATACTCTAAGCATAGCCCTTTGGACAGAGTGGATATAACGCTCGGCTGTCGGCATATTGTTGAATGATTAGCGCCGAGCACGTTCTTTGAATGACGATTGACGACAGAATTTCCATTTTCCAAATGTCTACAAGAAGACGGTTGCAAACCGACGGATCCCTGATTTTTTCTGTGTATTTAAAAAACTAACGAACCTTATCAAAGACAGCTCCTTATCCAAACCAACGACTATGCTAAATAACGTTTTTAACAAGATTTTAGTATTGCTAAATTTCAAACCTACTGAATATTAAAAAAGAATTAGTTCAGAGAGAAATTAAAATTTACCATTTATTTAAGAAGCATATCTAAATGATAATATAAATTTATGTTATGACGATTCAAAAGTGCTTCTAGAAGAAGTCTAATTGAATAAATACGAGTAAATGTTTGAGTTTCACCTGGGTCACTCACTTGCGTGGTTGCGTGAAAACATTCGTAAAATGTAGGAATGATTCCCTCATGTGTGAATCTTGAAACGTTTCATACCGGCACTAAGATACTAGATTCCGTAGTCAGTAGAATTGGGCTAATAACTTCTGCGCTAACTGAAAAGTCAGTGCTCTGAAACTATCGAATCAAATATTTAAATTGTTTTTACATTACACTTTTACATTTTGCATTGCATTGCTTTTGTTGAATTGCTTGTGTGTGTGCTTGTGTTTTTTCGTGACCTCTCCTTGGGTCACGTAAACAATTTCGTTATCAAAATTATCATAAATTAATGGAAACGGATCTCGAAGTTTTAAAATTCAATTGAAAC
The DNA here is from genome assembly GCA_029959065.1 of Colias behrii. NCBI lineage: Eukaryota > Metazoa > Arthropoda > Insecta > Lepidoptera > Pieridae > Colias > Colias behrii. The sequence goes on from JARWMC010000013.1 coordinate 8,547,487, forward strand.
TTATTCGATGCACTTGACCCTTAACATTTTTCAATTTCTTTCAGGAAAAATGTGACCGTAAATGTGAACACGGTCAATGTACGAAATTATGCGGGGAAGTCTGCTCGATACCTCCGTGCTCTGAACCCTGTCCGAAATTGATGAAATGCGGCCATCCTTGCCGCGGCCTCTGTGGCAACCCTTGCCCCAATGTCTGTAAGATTTGCAAGCCAGACTCGTTCCCTAGAGATTTAACTGGATTCGAATATGAAGATGATGTAAGGTATGTTTTCCTTTTTCTTTTTTGATACGGCGCACCACAGCTGCTAATAAATAAGAACAAAATATCCTTAAAATCAATACGCGGCTTACATCCTCATCGATAGGAACCAAATTGGAATTTATTAACATATTTAGTGAAATGTATAAGTTCGTAGAGTTTGAATTGATTGTTTGCATTGTCAACAAGGAAATTAAAAATATTTATTTTCTTTCTTCCCAAATTCATTGTTAATGTTCAATTAATAATTCTCTGAATTATACCCAGACTATAATATATATAACAGAGCAAATACAAAAACTGACAATTGGAATTAGTAAAAAATGCTATATTTATAAGTGCCAAATTTTCCAGAGAATACTGATTGAAATTCTTAAATAAAATACTTTTATCTGCGTCGCCTGTATGTTTGAGTGTAACCGACTCCTTTAGACTCTATTTTGACCCATTTTAAACAGACAGATTTAATTAATTTGTACACTTATCAAGAATCGGTGAAAATACAATAATTTCAATAATTTATGTTCCTAAAGCGTGTTTTTTTTAGTTTTTTACATTTTTTTAACCTGATATAGGTAATCTGCGATACAATTTTGTAAAAAATACGTAAACTGTAAGAGAAATCTAAAGTAGGTAACCTACCATTCCCAACGCGCACCGCGAGCCGAGCCCCGAGCCCACGCTCGCGTCGAACTCGCAGATTTTTCCGCAGACCAGGGCCGGATTTAGGGGAGGGCAACCGGGGCGAAAGCCCCGGGGCCTCCACAAGCAGGGGGCCCCCACAATAGAGACTTCGGAAAAAAAAATCTTTCAAATTCCAACTAGTAAAACTAGTAAACATCTTTTCCTTTGATATTTTTTTTTCACTTTTACCTTTACCTACAGCCTACAGTACATGATTATTTGATTATATTAATCTTAAATATTAACAGAAATCATTGATCTATATTTGTTCACTCTAATCAGGCAATCAGTGAAATATCAAAATCCGATTATATTTATATGCGTTTGTTAAATACTAAGAGAATCTACTTGGTTTCACAATAAATTATTTATTGAAAAACTCGACTGAGAAAAATTGTTCATTTTATTTGGAAAATAATTTGGGGCGAGAGGGCCTCCACTCCTTTGTTGCCCCGAGGCCTCTGGACCTCTAAATCCGGCCCTGCCGCAGACTTTCCGAAATCACTACAAAATCGCTTTCTCTGTCCCTATATCCCTCAAATCTTTAAAAATACGCAACGGATTTTGATGCGGTAGAGTGATTGAAGAGGAAGGTTTTTGTGTATATTTTATTAGGTTTTAGACACAGCGGACGAAGCCGCGGGCGGAGCCCGCGTAATGCTAGTTAATAATTATTTAATCTGAGGCGAGAGCACGAAAACTATCACCAAAGTATTCGTATCATCATCGAGAGCACGACGTCATAACATATTAAATCATAGAAATTAGTTCCTGTTACTTTTTTAAAATTCCCATACAAATGATTACAAAATACCTAAATACTTTGATCACAGTTTTCCTGTTCGCGCATCAGAACTAAACCTCTTCTTTTCAAGGAACCATTCTATGTATTTTCTTATTTATGATGACATTAAATATGTTTTGTAAATTATTAAAAAAGTCATATGCAAAACATTAATATAATTTTGGTCATGGGTTTCGTTCGCCCATTGTTATTTAGATTTCTATGGGTACGCCCATTACGAAATCACATTTTAAAACAAAATTTTTTGTATTTGTTGCCAGGTTCATCGTTTTGGAAGATTGTTTACATATTATGGATGTAGATGAATTAGATGTTTGGATGAATAGTAAAATGGAAACAATTGGTATTAAGACGTGTCCATTTTGTCGAACACCCATTTTTAAGACTTTCCGGTATAAAGATCATATAAATAATACACTAAAAAACGAAATTGAGCCAATAAAACAAAAAACATACGGAAATCCAAACGAAATCATAGCTAAAAAGGTGGCACTTTTTGAAAAAATTTCCGTGTTTTGCCGGGACCACCCTGATATTATGAAAGGTAAAATTTTGTTTCTATGTATTTTCTTAATTTTTATTACTTATATTATCATTTCATTATAATATGACGTATCATCCTATCCCATTTAATTTTTAGGGTTTCGTACCGTATATTAATTATTACCTACCCTTCGCTGTCTGTCTGAGTCTATCATAAAATTAAGTTATTATAAAAATAAAATAGAGAGCAACTTTCACAAGAATAAAACGAGATTTGTTTTAAAATGTTATTAATACCATCATATTACAATTAAATGATGTCATTAAAAAAAGCTTATTTTACGGTACCCGTCGGTCGCGAGTCTCACTCGTACTTAACCGATTTATTTTTTTAATATTTTTGTCTTTGAAATAAATAAGTACAATTTTTGTAAATTTTCTCCACACGTGTTTTTAATCTATACTAATATTATAAACTGAAGAGTTTGTTGGTTTGAACTTCAGGAAGTGAAAGGACTGCTAATTTCAGGAACTACTGGTCTGATTTGAAAAATTTCGGTGTTAGATAGCCCATTTATCGAGGATGGCTATTGGCTATATATTATCATCACGCTATGCTAAGACCAACAGGAGCGGAGCCACGGGGGTGAAACCTCGGGGCGCTGCTAGTCCTTTATAAAACCTTCACGGAGTTGACTCAATTTTAACTTAAGTAGTTAGTATATTTTATAATATCTTAACATAATAATTTTTCAAACTTGTATTTATCGTTTCAGATTCACGGCAATGTAGAAATGCGTTTCGTATACTTGAAAATTTTATTAAAAAAAACAAAAAAGCCTCTCTTATGCAAATAGAAGTAAATTTATTATATCTTCATATATTAGAAATGCTTTCAGAAATGTATGTTGAATATAAAAAGGATGATCTTTCTATTCTGAAATCCTATTTGGACAGACAAATTGATATGATGTGTGATGTTCTTATAAAGAATGTTAAAAAATTCAGCTATCAGCAACAAAATGATATTAAAAATGAGATGAAACGCGTTCATGCAATTATTCAGTTTGATAAAATTATAGATAATCCAATGTATAAATCAGTAAAAAATAATAACGACGTGAAAATAAAATATGAAGAGGCTTTTAAACTAATATTAGGTTGCAAAATATACACCGAACAACAAACAATGGAGGCCTTAGATAGCTTACAGAAGGCCGTTAAAATAAATGTTGTTTGTCATAAAAAAGAAATAGAATTGATAGTCAAAGCTGTTGGATTGAAAGCTGGGCATTGGTTTAAATGTCCTAATGGGCATTTTTATTGTATTGGAGAATGTGGGGGAGCAATGCAGGTAAGTAAGTGCCCTGAATGTGGTGAAGCAATAGGCGGAAGCAGTCATCGATTACTTGCTACCAATTCCCATGCGAGAGAGTTGGATGGTTCCCAGTTTCCAGCGTGGTCTGAAGAATATAATAATATGGCCAACTTTATGTTATAATTTCATCAATACTTAAAACGAAATTAATAAACTTATGCTTACGACATTGATACAGATAATCGATAATTTTAATAAGAGGGTAAGAGTTAAGTGAATACTATCAATAATTATAAATAGGGTGAGTAGGGGGAAAACTAAGTAATACAATAAATCAATAAATTTTTAATTAAATTCAGTTTATCTGAATATCTCAATTGGTTTGTGTGGAATGCAATTAATGTGCGGCTGCATTTGTTTGCGCAACGGCGCGGCGTTAAAATAACCTTACCCCGAGCACTGTATCTTAATCTACGTGATAGGTGTTTTATTCATATTGCTATTCATTGTTTAGATTTGCCAGTATTTTAGATTTATTACGATAATATCCTTACCCATCAAGCCGTAAGAAGAACATATTATAAAAGTTCAAATCTAGTCCCTTAGTTACTATACTATACATAGATATACCTACTAATAAAAAACGTTCTCAAACAATTTTTATGTTGTTTTGTCCCCTTTAAACCTATCACCATATGATCACCATTTGACTATTCAGAATATGTTAGTTACCTAATTTGTAGCGTTCTCCAATATCGTATTACGGTATTAGTTCAGTTGTATATAATATAATAGTTATTGAATAGTTTTTGATGACAATTACAATTTATTACAATTTACAATTTATACTCTTATAAAAGTCCAAAAAGACCATTCAATCATTCCCTAACTCACCCTATAACGTTGCTTGTTTTTTTGTGTTTTACTATGCATATAAGAATATCGTTTTGCTTTAGTCGTGTATTTGTTTTATTTGTATAACTACCATGACAATTTCCTCATTTCTAATTCATAAGTGTAATTTTAATACCTATCTAAGAAATTTTATATATTCATTACCCGCGGTACCCACAATTATATATTTCGCTGTAGGTACTTGTATAATTATTATTATGTATTTCTTTATTTTCAATAAATTTTCCTAACATTCATTAGTCGTGTTTTATTTGGGTCTCACTTTTTGTTACTTCTATCTATCCCTACATACCTATAATAAAATTGTAGGAAAGTCTAAACTGTAGATTGAATATTAAAAAAATGGAAGTGTGATCTACATTCGATAGATAAAATTTTTATCTGTTTGTCTGTACTGCTAACTGAATGAATTTACTTCAAATTTGGTACAGAGACATAGCTTGAAACCTGAGAAAGAACTTATGATAGTTTTTATCCCGAAAACCCTCTGAAACCCCACGGAAACGGGAACTATGCTGGTTTTTCTTTGACTATGCGGGCGAAGCCGCTGCACAGTGTTTCATTAGATCAAAAAAAATTTCCTGGGGTCTATGCTGTTTATTATATTATTTATCGATCAAGGGATGCATGAGTAGAACACCCACGTGTCAGTTCAATTTCAAATACTTTTTATTTTATTAAATGATAAACTGTAAATTATTAGTGAAAAAAATGGAAATAAATTCTGAAAACGTATGTAACTGTCAAAGATAAATAAAAATATAGTCGGATAAAGCATATTTGAGCGCATATTTTCTAGTTTTTATTTTTAGAAAATCACCTCCTGATAACGAGAAATATATTTTCTAAATACTTAAAATACTAGTAAATATTGCTCACAATAAGGCCTATCACATCACCTACTTATACTAAAATCATTATTTAAATTTTTTCCGTTTTAGAATAATTATTAGACAAATGACCGGATTAGAATGGTATAACCACAGGGTATAACCTACCTACCTGCAAAAGTCGGTTTTTACCACAGTCACCAGTACCACAGTATTACAATATTATTTCCTACAGTAAGGAATCGCCTTTGATGTCGCGCGATGCCGCCGCCAGCGTAGGTACTTACGCTGCCACACGAAAATACGCTAGGGTTGCAACAAATGGGAAATAAAACAATTGTGATTATTAATATTATGATGAAATCATTTATTCATATGTACATTCAAAATAATTGCGATTATTAAATCTGATGTAATTATTTGTTCATATATAAATATATAATTACAGATATTGCACTGCTAAATATTATTTACGTGGACACTTTATTTTTGGATGTTCTTAATTGTATATTATAACATTTAACTAAGTAATGCATTCGCATTGGGATGTACAATCTGATTAGAAAATAATGAGGACAACATATACATAGCTTTGATTTTAATTCAACAGATACAATTAATACAATCTTTCTGAAATATTGTTTCCTTCTGGGATTTCAATGTAGATTTACATCCGTAAACGGAACAGTTTGTGCGCGCCATAATAGAATATGTAAGTACCTATGTATAATAAAATTATTACACAAAAAATACGACTGCGTCTAAACTGAAAACTAAAAATCATGGTCTATAAATAATAACGACATATATTTTTAACAGTATTTATATAATAACTAGCGGTCCGCCCCGGCTTCGCCCGTGGTACATATGAAAAATAGATGTTGGCCGATTCTCAGACTTACCCGATATGCACAGAAAATTTCATGAGAATCGGTCCACCCGTTTCGGAGGAGTATGCAGACTAACATTGTGACACGAGAATTTTATATATAAGATATTACTGGTCAACTTACATGAATAATTATCATCTTTATAGGTACATACCATTTTAATTGGTAGACAATGATAGTTTTAAATAACGCTTGATAACTTTTGATCTCATACTACGATTTTTTAATTAAAATGAGTGCTACATACATTAAAACATTGTTTTGGTTACTCAAGCTTCAGTCTAAAACTTTTCAATATTCCAAAGGGAGAGTTGCATCGCTAGTGTTGATGTGTGGTAACGATATTACAGTTCTCAGAAATTCGTATGTCTTTCAGGAGCTGTACTTACGTACGCACGTTCGCTAGTTCATCACTGTAATATAGGTGATCAGATGCGAAATAATACATTCAATATTTAATATCCACATTATTTATTATTCTAATGTACTGTAATATAATTTAACTCGCTTATCTTTAAATAAATCAACAAGAACAAAGTATACAATATTATAAATCTACAAATCTTTATACAGACTATTACATACATAATTATCATCATTGTAAATACAATTTATTTTGAATGGTGATTTTAATTTAAACTATGATTGAAAACTTTATCACTACATAGTATAAAACAAAGTCGCTTTCTCTGTTATGTCCCTTTGTATGCATAAACGCAAACTCAAACATTTATTTATATTCAATTAGACTTCTTCGAGAAGCACTTTTGAAACGTCAATACATATTTTTAACATTTACCACCGATTCGGAAAGCAGTATCTGTGGAGAAAAGCCATAAATAAATAAATGAATAAATTAATAACTTACAATATTATTTTTACATTCTTCCAGAGCTGTTTCTTTTTGAGTTGTATTCATATCAACTAGGCTATTATTTTCTTTATTTGTACTCGTAGAAAGGTCCATGCAATCACTACATGCCTAAAAACATTTTCAGATTATATCGGTACTTTGTAAATACTTTTGTTATTTTAGTATAAATATTCAGTGGAATATAATGGTTTCATGGTGGTTAATTATAATATAATTAAAATTACTTTATCCACAGTTGAGACGCAGTAACAAGAATGTGGTAAATAAAAAGGTATAGCACTTTTCAAAAGGTATTTTTTTTCTGGACCGTAATCCTCAGGCTTAAAATGCAAACTGCATATTCTGGCATGTTGATAAATTTTACCCTTGATAGGCACTATGGACAGCCATTTATTTCTTTTTATTTCATTTTTTGGAAAGCTGAAATAAGTAAAACAAAAAAAATTTGGTAAGTTAAAAGAACTATTAATTTCTATGTTAAAGAAGAACAAACATAAAACCACATGTGAGTGCAATATCGATGTCGTGCGTTGTTTCATTACTAGTATAAAAATCTTTGAAATGGTGTTCTAAATGTTCATCATAATTTTGTTAACTATTACAATATTTTCTCTTCGCTATCCGTAAAAACTCGTCATCATGGTTACCTTACTTGTTAAATTGGTTTATTGAAAAATGATGAAATTATTAGGAAAAGAAGATAGATAGAAGATATTTAGCATGATTGATTACTAAAATGATGATAAAATTGACGATTTTTGCCATGAAAATGATTCTAAACAGGTAAATGCATGAGTATTGAGGAATATTGTAAATAGCGTAAATATACACTTGCCTGTGAAATTTTATGCCAGAATTTGGTGTCCAAAAACTTCTGCAATTTTTCACAATGCAATACATTATTTATATTCGGAAAATATTTATTAAATACGCAACAATATTAACTTAAATATTCGAAGCGACGCAATTTTTTTGACTATTATGCCATATTGTCAAAGTGAGAGTTGCTACAATTTTATTATGGTAACTACCCATAATCAGGGAGTATCGCTTTTTAATAATAATTGGTTCAGATACTTATTTTATTTAGCATAAATAATTTATTTATTTATTTATTTATTTATTTATTTATTTACACATAGAACTAACTATCATTACAGGTTAACCTAATTCGACAGAGTTCTTTTATAAATTAAGAAAAACAAACATATCTCATAAAAATATAAAAATAAACACGTTGTAACACAATAATAGCCTATTAAGCCTCAATAATTCATAAACTTAACATTTTTGCTGATAGCATAATATATTTAGTAGTACCTTTGAAAATTCGCTCAAACTACAAGAAAACACATCTATTATATTGTGCAATTCGTTAATTGTACGAAATGCACAAATAAGAGGCGATTTGGCTAATAGATTAGTTCTCGCTACTGGTACATACAGTATATTGGGTAAGATTCTTTTTTCTAAATAGTGGTCTGGAACCTTTAAATACATTTCCTTTAATATTCCGGGATTGTATTCTTTGCCCCTTAAAACCCCCACCAAGTATGCCACCAGCTTAAATTCGCGCCTTACCCTTAACTCATTGTACCCCACCATGCCCAGTACAAACAGTGTGGGATACATTAGGGGATAGAAGGGATATACGCCATAAAGCTTCATGTACAGGTGGCGCATGAATTTATTTTGTACTCTTTCCAACATAACCGTGTACTTTGCTTCGTGCGGTGCCCATATGACCGCACTGTGTTCCAAATAGCTTCTGACAAGACTATTGTATAAGGTTTTGACTACCGTTATGTTGGTGAACCCCTGTGACTGCCTGAGTACAAAACCCAATTTTCTATACGCTTTTTTAGAAATTTGCGTAATATGTGCTCGAAACGAAAGGTCAGCCGTGAGATTCAACCCCAAATCCCGTACTTCTGTAACTCTTCGTATCGGCGCCGCATCCACTATGTACTCATAATTTAAAGGTACCCGTGCGCGAGTAAAACTAATGATGGAACATTTACTTACATTAAAATACAACTTGTTCCGATGACTCCACTCCACTATACTATCTATATCCTGCTGGAGCCTTTCGCTATCCATTTTATCCCTTACCTCGAGCAGCAATTTAAGATCATCTGCAAATAATAAACATACTCCATGCTTGATGACCTGCGGCAGATCGTTTATCATTATTATGAATTCGAGAGGGCCCAAATTACTACCCTGGCTTACTCCCGATAGGGTGTAATATGAGTCAGATAAACAACCCTTGTAATCAACATACTGCTGTCTATCCTTTAAGTAACTACTAAAAAATTTTAAAATAAAAATAATTTTATAATAAATAATAATTGTCTCATCCAATAATGCTTCTGAATGACGTTGTTGGCAATTTATCAACAAACTCATGTACAAAAACTAACCTTTTGCACAGAATATTACAGCATACATAGTAGCCTTGGGAAAACTTCGTATTAACAGTGGCAATACCAAGTTAGGTGTGAAAGTGATAAAACACAACAATTTTCTTGTTACACGTCAAATGTTCATACCGAAATCTCCAGTCCAATGACGTTGTTGGCAATTTATCAACAAACTCATGTACAAAAACTAACCTTTTGCACAGAATATTTCTACATAGTAGCCTTGGGAAAACTTCGTATTAACAGTGGCAATACCAAGTTAGGTGTGAAAGTGATAAAACACAACAACTGGGCAATATTTTCTTGCTACACGTCAAATGTTCATACCGAAATCTCCAGTGTATAAGATATAAGCTTCTTGGGGACACGACTCGATTGACAGCTTAGACTAGAGCATTAAATTGACAGACTTGAGTGAAATGGGGTAAGCCGAAGAAAAAAATAGCTTTGTTTTAAAGAATTTATAAAAAAAGAAAGAATCTTCTATTTTTTAGGCAACAATACAGGACACTTTTTTATAGCGTAGCGAAATTCTAATTTTTTACTGCCAACTGAAGGCCGACTGGCAAAATGTGACGTTTATCTGCTTAGTTTATCTGTGTTAACATCACAGACTACAGAGTTCATTCATTTTTTGACATTTGAGTTTTGACATTGAAATGGGCCAATATATTTTACATTTATTCAATTTACAGTACAATTACCTACATAAATAAAACATTTACAGTGCATCAAATATCATAATTAATGTAAATCAACATATTTTTAGTCTCAGTCTACTTATAAATACATTACCTAAAGAAGAATTTGACGAAGTATTTTAAAACGTGCACTACGTTGTTTATAACCTATATGTGAAAATGGAAACTGAATCTGAAGAGGTCAATGATACAGGCCCTGTAGAAAATGCATGGTCTTTGAAAATACCAAAGTTTACTCCAGATGATAATCCACATGGTCTTTTAGAAGAAAGTAAATTTGCAACTCTTTTTCCAAAATATCGTGAACAATATTTAAAGGAATGTTGGCCTTTAGTCCAAAAAGTGTTAAATGAGCATCAAATAATTGGAGAGTTAGATTTAATAGAAGGTAGTTTAACAGTGAAAACAACAAGAAAAACTTGGGATCCCTATATCATTATTAAAGCACGAGATTTTATGAAACTATTGTCCAGAAGTGTGCCATTTGAACAAGCTGTTCGAGTCTTGGATGACGAAATTGGATGCGATATAATTAAAATAAATTCATTTGTTAGTAAGAAAGAGACATTTTTAAAACGACGCCAGCGTTTAATAGGGCCAAATGGTGTGACATTAAAATCAATTGAACTTTTAACTGAATGTTATGTGTTGGTACAAGGTAATACGGTTTCAGCTGTTGGTCCTTATAAGGGCTTAGTACAGGTTAGAAGAATTGTTGAGGACACAATGAAAAACATACATCCTATGTACAATATCAAAAGTCTTATGATCAAACGAGAATTAATGAAAGATCCTAAGCTTAAAAATGAAAGTTGGGATAGATTTCTGCCTAAGTTTAAAAGTAAAAACGTACCAAGGAAGCAACCCAAAAATAAAGTCAAGAAGAAGCCTTACACTCCATTCCCTCCACCACAACCAGAAAGTAAAATTGATCAGCAGTTGGCAACTGGAGAATATTTCCTTAAAGATGACCAAAAGAAAGCCAAACATCGCCATGAAAAAGAAGAGAAACAACAACAAGCTAAAAAAGCCAAGGAAGAAGCAAGGAAAAAGGATTTCATTCCACCTGAAGAAAAGAAATATGATAACACAATACCTATTGAAACAGAAGTTAACATTGGTGCTTTTAAAGCAAAAATGAAAAAAGTTGCTAAATCAAACAAAGCCCTCAAAAAAACTATATAATGATAACACTTCTTAAATCTTAATAAAAAATTGAAAGTATTTCTGTATAATTATTTGTCAATGTTCTCAATTCAAAGTAGTGGGTCATTATAAGGATACATTTTCTGTTGGATGCCATTGTCAGAGGGGTGGGTGAGAAATATGATTTTCCCAATGGAAAAATTTCATGTTTCAGGGAAATGAATTAGGAAGAAGAATTGAACCTATTAAGATAATCTTCATTTTTTTAGAAAAGTTCTTAATTTTTTAAGATAATTATTAATTTATGTATATAGAGCCTTTGAATTGGCTCAAGTCAAATTATTATTGTAAATCTATACTAATATTATAAAGCTGAAGGGTTTGTTTGTTTGTTTTAACGCGCTAATCTCGGGAACTACTGGTCCGATTTGAAAAATTCTTTCGGTGTTAGATAGCTCATTTATCGAGGAAGGCTATATATCACCACGCTACGACCTACAGGAGTGGAGCCACGGGGGTGAAACAGCGCGGAGCTGCTAGTAGGGAAATATAACTGCATCAAACAACACACTCGACAATGTATCACGGTGCATTTACATCAAACGAATATGAGCTAGATAGAGCAAGAGCATTATTTCGTGATCGTTTGTGTAAACGAAAACTCGTATTCAGTGTTGCTCAGTATTAGAACATTGCATAGAATCTTTTAGAATGCACTTAGAACAACGAAAGAATGCGCTACGCCTGTTTACGCTAAAATAATTTAACATAGTGGGGTTAGAATGTGCATTCGCTTGTTTGATGTAAATGCACCGTCATAAAATGTTTTACACACAGGTTTTATTTCTGAATTTCAACACGTGCCAAAAGATCCTTGTAGCACTATATATTTGCCTTTTTTTAATAACTCAAAATACTACTATGATTGTTGTCTGTGGTAAGCTTGGTATACATGTAAATTTATAGGGATAGTTACAAGAGCAAATGAAAAAAAAAAAAAGACGGGTTGCACTCCGGGAGTGCCGGCAGAAGTGAAAACTTGATTATTAACGTTCAGCATGTTTGATATTTTGGAATGGTATCCGTCTTACGCATGGAATATAAGGCCTAAAAAAAAAAAAAAAAAGTCCGTCTTACGCTTTTTCGATCAGGCCACGTGTCCTGACGCGAGTTTAAGATTTTATACCCAACGCCGCTAAATAAGTTTTCACTTCAATAAGGAGAAATGAAAATGTAAATGGAAAGATTGGATACATTAAAAAACCATTTGTAAAAAAAATATTTATTAGATAGAGAGCTTTCCAGTAATTATTCAATGACTAGCTTTATTAGCTATTATTTGATCTTGGTAATGATTATATTTTTTTTAATATGTATGTAAATAGTTAGGTATATGATGAATTTATGATTTATCAATAAATTTTAATTACTTTTATTGATTTTCTTCATTAATACAATATTAATCTAGTTTGCTTTATAAAATAATAACAATTATTCAAAATAATCAAGTAGATAGAAGAACAATATAGTATCAACTTTAGTCTTGCATATTACATAATTTATAGGCTTCAACAATACTCAAAAAAAAATTCAAAAAACATAACTTATAGTCCTCATGAAATTATAAATAGAATTAACTTGTTACTATTTTTAATAAGTTATTTCAAACATGTGCAATGTGCATATTATACAGAAATGCGTCTGCATTTCTGTTTCTTAAGGCTTTAAGTGATTTTATAGATCAATTGAACAGATTAATATTCTCGCCATGTCACTTTATTGTATGTTATTCTACAGAGTACAGTTTAACAAATATGATGTAGGTATGCGACTAAAAAAATGACATTACTATTTTGTATTATTTTATATTTTATAATAACAAAATATACAGGTTATGCAACTGATCCATAATATATCTCCACACTAGTATGTCTTATCACCTACGGGAAATTCGTATAATCTCTATATATAAAAATGAATCCCTATTTCCCTTGGTCACGGAATTACGCGTGAACAGATGGATCGATAATTCTTTTTGTATAATATTCCTTGAAGTACGAGGATGGTTCTTATGAAAAAACGTAAACATGTAGGTACCACGGGCGAAGCCGGAGCGTCCCGCTAGTAAATTAAAAAGATCACAATTTTGACGCATTTTCATTTTTTTTCTACATGAGCAACATGGAGGGTAGATGCGGGGACAGCTGTCTCGTACGAGAGGATGAGAAAGTATCCAACTTTGGATTAAAAACAAAAATTCAAAATATTAAGGCGATTGCCGTTGGGTGACTTTATGACAGAGACGGTTCTCCCTCTACCCATAAATGAGTATGCAATGAGCAATCTCCACACTGCACAGACGAGTAATTTTTTTTCAAGAAGTCCGGTTTACACCCTGCGCGGCTAAGTCGTGTTTACACACTGCGCAGTGCGGTGGGGATGACACACTGTGCACGTTGCCGGGCGGGTCGGTGCGCGGGCTCAGCGGCGCGGCCACACGACGCCCTCGATCCAGTCGAGGTAGCTGGCCACGCGCGTGTACACGCCGGGCACGGTGGACGCGCAGCCGCGCCCGAACGACGTCACGCCGATCAGCCGGTACTGCCCGTCCGGGCTCGTCAGCGCTTGCAGCGGCCCGCCGGAGTCACCCTTGCGTCAGGGCAGATAAAAATAAAAACATCTTTTTGTATAAAAATCAAGCTCGGTTGCGCACACTAACATAAATTAATATTATATAAAAAAAAATAAAAATTATTATAGCTATAGTTCTCCTTCCCGTGCATAAAACCTTATCCATACATCCATCCTCACAAACTTTCGCATCACTACATTGTATAAAACAAAGTCGCTTTCTCTGTCCCTATGTATGCTTAAATCTTTAAAATTACGCAACGGATTTTGATGCGTTTTTTTAATACCTAGATAGAGATGTGATGCAAGAGGAATGTTTTCTATACTAATATTATAAAGACGAAAAGTTTGTAATTATGTAATTATTTTGATGAAATTTGGCACAGACAATCTTTAGACCCTGAGAAAGAACATAGGCTACCTTTTATTGCGAAATATGTACCACGGGCGAAACCGGGGCGGACCGCTAGTAGTATATAATTTATTAGGTTTTAGACAAAGCGGGGCGGGCGAAGCCGCGGGCGGTAATCTAGTTGATAATATAACATTAGTAGGATGAGGAGTACCTGGCACGTGTCGAAGCGGCCCTGCTCGTCGCCGGCGCAGATCTGCGTGCGCGCGATGCCGTCGGGCAGCCGGCGCCACGAGCCGTACAGCGCGCTGCACTTGCTCGTCTCCACCACCGTCACGTTCGCCTTCAGCAGCAGCGCGCTGTTCGTGTCGCCTGCAAATGTATTCAACAATTATAGAAAAAAATGTGTGCGTGTATTAGTGTACACACGTAAGAAGTGAAACTTCTTTATGACCTTATTTTACTATATGCAACTTTACAGAAATACGTCGAATCACGCGTGGTAGGGATAAGAAAAAGATGGCGCGTAACGGAAAAATGTCACGCGTAACGAAAAAATGTTAGACTAAATTTTTTTCCAACCCCGATAAAGAAGTTTCACTTCAAAAATTTTAAGCTATTGCATAGCTTCTATCGCGGGCCTTGAGCGCGGGGACCGAATATAGAAATTCCGTAACGAAAAAACCTCACGCTCCCCACTCCGACGGGCACGGAGGTGTGGCTTGAAGGCATAGCATGCAATAGCTTTACCGCGGCAGTCCCCGAGTGCCACACGTCTTTTTTTTTTTGAGAATTTTTAAAATACATAGCTAAGTATAAACTTAGTAAGTCACTTTGTATGGAAAAAAACATGGGTAACAACTAAAATAGGTTCGTATGAACTTCGTGATATCGTCGTTGTGTATGTTTTTATTCATAATAGATTTTGGCGTTTGGTGGTCTCAAAGTATGAAGGTAAAGGTAAATGGAATTGAATTAGTGAACAAAAAAAAATTAGAGTTATTATTGGAACGAAGTTCCTTATCGCGCGTTGTGAAAGGGAGACGGAAAAAATTCTTACGAAAAGTTGTCACGACACTTTTTGAGTTGTAAGCCGTGCGGCGTGCGCGTGGTTCTCTGTCTGTCTCTCTTTAACTTAACTCTTCGTTCCATCCGGATGTCCCTTGACATCGCTCAACTTTTTTTTTATAATATTACTGAATATATTAAACATAAATATAATATTTATACATGTGTACAATACAAATATAGATAATAGATAAGCATTATTACTGTGCCGGCAGATAGCAGTCAAGTGAAAGTATCAAAGAATACATATTATTATAAAAATATATTCTAAATTAGTCTAATAGTTAGTAACAAATTAAATCCATACACAAACAAATACCGTTAGCAAACTATTATCCAAGTATGTTAGTACATCAAAAAGGAGAGCGTAAAGTAAGTATCCACCGAACAAAGGGTAAATTCTTCTTCAATAATTTCAATTTTATGCCTTAAAAAAAAGTTACGTTTATGTTTCCGTAATCATTACTATTAACTATTGAAATAGATAATATACAATTATTTTGAAGTAAAATTTGTGTTTGATACCATTTTATTGACATGCATGAAAAAAAAACTTATTTTTCCAAAACTGTGTTTTCCTCTATTATAAAATATTCTTAAAAATGTATATAATTAATTCAAAATTGATATGTAACATACATTTTAGTAGACTTACCAAACGTTGGGCGGATAGTTAAATTTAGGTTAATCAGTCTGGTCCAAGAACCTACACCCCAATACAAATTTTACACCTTTAAATCTTAATATATATAAATCTCGTGTCACAATGTTTGTCCTCAATGGACTACTAAACCACTTAACCGATTATAATAAAATTCGCACACCATGTGCAGTTCGATCCAACTTGAGAGATAGGATAGTTTAAACATGTAGGTACCACGGGCGAAGCCGGGGCGGACCGCTAGTAATATCAGGAAAAAAGAAAAAAGAAATATTAAGCTTTTTAATAACACCTTTATAATAAAAAAGAAATATTAAGTAGAATAAGTAGGTATCTATAAGAAATACAAAAAAAAAACATACGCGAAGTGCTTGTTTTTCCCCAGCCGGTGATAGTCAAAGCTACTTTGGGGTCATCTTCCTGTGTATATAAACAGACTGGATTTAAATTGGACGACAGAGATACGCGTCTATCCAACCTGAAAGAAAATAATAATTAATAGGTATTATTGCCTTGATTTAACATTATTTATATTTACAGCGTGAAATTGAGCGGTCACACTATTTATAAGAATAAAAATAATTATTTGATACAAAATAAATCGTTAGAAGATGTGGTCCGACACCACACGCCACACCCAGTTGAAAATAACACAAGGCATGAGACATTTAATTGATGAAAAATCATCAACCCTGGCTCTGGCTTGATTTTAGTTAAAAAATCATAATTATATAAATATCATAGCATCATTTGAAAGAGCTGCTCAAAAGGATCAAATCTTAGAATCAAATAAAAGATTACAAGGCATGTTATCTTTCAAGAAAAAGAACTCAACTGTAATAAATGATTCTTCTCTTCAGTGCCAATTAAATATACTTAATAAATAATTAATTGGCACTGATTTAATTGTAACTGTATACAACATATACAGTTGTATACAACATATACAACTGTGTATGTTGTATTATATAAAGATATAATACAAACATTGATGACCTATATCATTTTCACTTACCGAAGAAGAGCAATGTCGTTATATTTATTTTTCCTTCCATACTGCGGGTGCACTATTATATTTGATACGTTCACGTCCGTTTCTGGATTGAACGAGTTCTCTCCAATGTCCACTACGCCCAAACGAGCAATGCTGGGCTTTACGCTGCGAATTTTAATTTGATGTTATTAATCGGAGAGGAGGATGAAACTCGACAAACATGCAATTATTTTTTATTTGTAACTAGCTGCGCTCCGCGGTTTCACCCTCGTGGCTCCGCTCTTGTTGATCTTAGCGTGTTGATATATTATAGCCTATATAGCCTTCCTCAATGAATGGGCTATCTAACACCGAACGAATTTTTCAAATCAGATCAGTAGTTCCCGAGATTAGCGCGTTCAAAAAAACAAACGAACATAAAAAACAAACTCTTCCGCTTTATAATATTAGTATAGATATGTGAAGAAAAATATCTTGAGGGATCGGTATATCATATACTCCAACAAGAAGTGACATCCGCCAACTTGATAATCACTATTAATTTGTTTTAAGTATTAATTGTATACGTAGTATATTATTATTAGTCTGTGGTATTAATACGCTATAGTACTGTTTTCTTCTATTTGATGTTAGGCCATTCATATAATAGCAATTTTTCCTTGTGTTATTTATGTATAAAAAAAACTTTTAAACGGATTTTAAACGCGACTTATTATATTATATAAACCGACGTTTCGAACATTTAACAGCGAGGGTGGTCACGAGGAAACTGACGAAACGTCGGGATAATAATATTATAACGAATAAATCGCGTTTAAAATCCGTTAAGTCTTTAATTATATATATTGGTAAATAACGCTACAGGGTCAAGGCACGTATTCATAACTCTGTAAACAACATTCATTGTATTTGTATATATGCAAATGGCAGTTTTGAATAAGGAAATATTATCACAATTCATTTATGACCAATCATATATGAACATAATTTGAAATATTATACATAATTATCACGTCATGCATAGGTATTATGCGAACAAAATAGGTGACGTAATCAAGGTGCATTCGTAAAGATAAAAGGACGAGTTTTATATGGACACAAATTCATACATTTTTTCGGTAGCGGTCGTTTATTTTTTACGTATTTAAAGATAACTCCAATATACACAGAAATAGTTTCCGAATTTTGGCTTTGACGTGTAATCTCCATAGAGACTAGCCAACTGTGAAAATTCAATCACAAATTATCATTTTGTAACTCTTTATAACGAAAACATTAAAAACCATAGAGATTGTTCAGTTTAAACTTTCTAAGTGGTGTAATTATACGAGTTTCTCTGATAAATACAGAAAGATATTATTATATTTACTCGTCCAAAGTTTCGACGCAGTGAGCAGCTGTGAGAATATACTGGTCGGAAATAAGGGATCCACCACACTGGAACTTCAAGCCCTCGGCCGTGTCATAGCCCAGAGCTGCCTGGAATCAGAAAATTTATAATTATTATTCGCAAAATGTATGAAGAGGATGTTAATGTTAAAATTATATTTAATAACATATCATATATACATATTTTAAACATACAAAATAAATGTTGCATTAAGATGTTGAAATGTATGTTAATTGCTAGATATAAACTTATATAATACTAGCGGTCCGCCCCGGCTTCGCCCGTGGTACCTACATGTTTAAACTATCCTATCTCTCAAGTTGGATCGAACTGCACATGGTGTGCGAATTTTATTATAATCGGTTAAGTGGTTTAGGAGTTCATTGAGGACAAACATTGTGACACGAGATTTATATATACATATTAAGATTATGACTCTAAGGCTCTTCTATCAATGAGGAAAATATAAAATACATATTCATGTATAATTATAATACATAAATCAATCATCTTAACCTATCCAGATCCTTCTATTGTAATAAACACCTAGTAAAAATATGTACATCATACAGACACTGTCACAGCCCTAAAGCATGAGCAAATAGCAAGTGTTTATTGTTATTGCTTATATATTTGCGACGTAAACGATAAAAATATATAAGCAAGGAATAACCCATTAAAAAGGGCAGAAGTTCAAAGACCCAATAGTTTTAACATAATTTCTATATATTGTTACTAGCTTTCCGCCCGCGGCTTCGCCCGCGTTTTATACCCCAGCCACACTATGCCACTCGTCCTGCTCCTCGTCCTGCTCATCGCGCTGCCGCTCGCCTCGATATTGCCGTCTGGCCACACATGACACACTGCTCTACTCGCGCGATTAATCGCGACGCTCTTCACTAGGGATGGGTCGTCGACGTATTTTTCATCAACGAGACTAGATCGTTAAATGTCGTTCATCAACTAGTCGTTCAACTAGTTAAAATCTTCGACTAGTCCATGTGTAAAATAAATAACTATTATTAAATAAATTCTTAAAACAATAAATTCTAATCTCAATAAAACAATTAATAAATGTTTATGCTTTCTTACAAAAAATATACTCCCTAAAAAAAGTATTACTAAAAAACTTATTATCGTTTGTTTTTATAGTTTAAATTCAAAACATTGGTCTTGTAAATCTATACTTATAATAAATCTGTAGAGAGGCCAATTCTGTACATGAAATATATTAAAAAAAAAACTATGAAGGGGTGATAAGGGATCGCTACTGATGCCAAAAATGCAATCAGTAAAATTTTTGTCTGTCTGTCTGTCTGTCTGTCTGTCTGTCTGTCTGTCTGTCTGTCTGTCTGTATATTCGTTATAGAAACAAAAACTACACGACGGATTTTAACCAAATTTGGCACAATTATTCTTCATACTCCTGGGCAGGTTATAGTAAAAGAATCATGTAAATCGGTGTAGAAACACCAAAGTTTTACATGAAATACGCTATAAGTCATCGCGCGTGAATACAGAATCATGCCATAAGGATTATTTTTGTGTATCAATTGCCGCGTTCGACGCGCTTCGCGGCGGGAGCTATAAAAAGGCGGCGGGTCTGCACCCGTTTCGCGTTGTCATGGCATCACGTGCGAACGGCTGAACCGATTTCGATAATTCTTTTCTATTATATTCCTTGAAGTACGAGGATGGTTTTTATGTAGAGAAAACGTAAATATGTACCACGGGCGAAGCCGGGGCGGACCGCTAGTTATTAAATAAATTCTTAAAACAATAAATAAATGTTTATGCTAAAACAATTAATAAATGTTTATGCTTTCTTACAAAAAATATACTCCCTAAAAAAAGTATTACTAAAAAACTTATTATCGTTTGTTTTTATAGTTTAAATTCAAAACATTGGTCTTGTAAACCAAAAATATTTTTTTTTTTTAAAACTTCAAAGAAAATAATTTATTCTTATCATTAAGACTGTTTAGCCGTTGAATTCAACTAGTGCATTGGTGAGCGATGGACTAGTCGAATCGTTGAGTGTATATATAGACGGTTAATTTAACTAGTCCGTTGATTCCATGACGCCCATCCCTAATTCGCACTCGTATTGCCGGTCCGATGACTCGCGCGCAAAAGCCGACAAAATAGGGAGCAGTGAGAAGGACGATGAGCACGACGAGTGGCATGACGAGTAACGTGGCCACACTACGTCCCTGCCTACTTTCCTCGTTACTTCCCATACCACTCGTCGAGTCGTGTCGCATGACGTATAAGGGATTTATGATTTTAGTAATTTATGAGGAAAATTTTATTACCATGTGAGGGAATTCCCCATTCGATGCTGTTTCACCACCAATTATATGTAATCCCAGTGGTGGTAAACTTGAATCAACAATCTTTTGACACTCTGGAAAAACCAAACAATGCAAGAGTTTATTGACATGTTAATAATTATTATATGTTGCATGCGTGATTTATATTATAATCATAACTTATTAATTTTTATATTAATCAATACATACCAATGTCTGAAATCCTGACATTGCCACCTGAAAAAATTAAATGACATTAATTTTTTTTTAATAGTTAGGTACCTAGTAGTTGTTAGTAGTGTTAGCAGTAGTTTTTTGAGAGGAAAATTCAGGCTGTTTTAATCAATATGTATATTTTCTAGATTTAATTTGTATCTAGGTGAAAAGAAAATGATTCACAACTTATTGATAATGCTGATTGCTGACCTATTTCTGCCATATGTAATTTATTTTTCATATTGGTAAATAAAAACATTAATAAGATAACAAATTGAACTATGACCATGGCCTATTTTTGACAAAGCAGATACTTTTTAGAGCGAACTTGACCAACTTGTATAATTTTTAAGATAGGACAATATATATAAAGAATTCATAATAAAATAAGAAGTACATATTGAAGATCAATGATTTAAACTTAAATTTCTAAGTACCCCAACTATTGAAAAAACATAAAAATAATTATACATTACCAAACTTTTTTTCTGTCAATACGGTTGAAGTCTGTACAGGTTTTGGTGTTGTTTTATGAATTAATGTGTATCTATCACTCGGACAACATACAATTTCGGTAAGACCGCTAAACCCACATCTTTGAAAATTATGGGATTCACGTTCCTGTATTGCCCTGTTAATTTATTATTCAAATTATCATTAAAATGTCAAATTCAATTGTATGAAATAATTAAAAATGTGTTTAATGCTGCAATCATTTGAATATGCAATATATTTATCACTATATTATATAATGCGTAATAAGCTTGTTGATAAATTTTCAGATGATAATAAAATCAATATCTCACTGACCTTATAGCCTCGAAACATTCAGTAACTAGTTTGCAAACACCTACAGTTACTTCGTTATTAGGTCTACACCGGTCACCAACTAAAAAGGAAAAGTGAAAAAGAATAGTCTTTAAATTATTAGAAAGTATAAAATTCAGTAATTTATTCTTTTATCAGATAACAAACTGTCTGCCCCGGCTGTGCCAGATTCGTAATTTTATTTTATCTTAATTTTAAAGATTAAAAGTATGTCACATTCATGTCCTGGTCCTCAAGAAATTCGAAGGGAGGTATCCCTTCGAATTTGGTTCAGCCTTTCTGAACACGCCTTATAAATTAACAGGACAATGACAATTTTAAAAACTAAAAAAATTGTGGACAATTTGTCAATTTCAAATAAGTAAATAAAAGCTTTAGACTTAAATTTAGTTACGCATTAGCAGTTTATCAAAATAAAACATTTAACTTACCATCCCCAGCAACCACAACTATTAGAAACACAAATAATAAACTCAATAAGTGATGCATCTTTTAACTTTTTACTTCGCTAAACATTTGAATATAAACTTCTTAACGAATCACATAAACTCTTCGGGGTTTTCCTAGAATGAAACAAAAATAGATTGGTTATCAAGTTATACTACCAAAACCGGTCTCAAATTATTTACATCTTTTGTAGGTAAGCTTTTCATATAATTTAATAGGTATTATTTCTTTGACATCTGGGCTAGTAATACTTTAGAGTAGAAAAATTACACTCACTATGATTTTATATGTTACACTGTTTTATTTTAACAAATTAAATATTACAAGAATGACGACAGTCGTGTTTTAAACTTTGGAGCCAAAATCCGAATGCGAACTTGCTGAGTGTTGACAAACGACCACAGGTCACTATCAAGAAGCTGTATCTTAATACACTGGAGATTGCACTATGACCACAGAGCAAGTAGACTATGACCATTAACTTGTCACAAGAAAATATAACCTTGAATGACGTCAGTGTTGTTTTTTGTCTTTTTCTGTGGGTGACCACACTGGTTTGTATATTCAGGATTTTTCGAAATAGAAAAAACTAAAAATCATGGTCTATAAATAATAACGACATATATTTTTAACAGTATTTATATTATAATATTACGGGTCATACTTTATAGGTATATATAGACATGTAGCCATTTCAATTTGTTTTGATCACCAGTCTGGTGATCATCGCTTGGTTATTTTAATTATTTTTTTTTTGAAGTGAAAAACGAGTGTTTTAGTTTAATTTGTTATTTTATGAAAAGACAATTGACTAAAGATAACATGGCTTGTGTTGCTTACGGCTGTAAAAGCCGTAGTAATGTGAAATCGGACGAAGATAGAAATTTGTCATTTCACAGGTTAGTGATTTTGATCAATTTTTGGCTAATTGTATTATAAATCAGTGAATTTACGTTATTTTCTAAATCATCTATGTTTTATCTACCCTTGATCATTGAAATGAAATCATAATTAGCTTATTTTTGAGAGAAAATGCAAAATATAACTTCCATAGTGTTGTGCAATTATCGATACTTGAGTAGGAACGAAGTACTTTATTGATAATGACTGCTTTAGGTTAGGAGAAAAAAAAAGGTATTTAAGTATGGATTTTATTGTTATTTGCAGGTTTCTGGCTTGAGAATAATTAAAAGATGTTTGGGTTAAAGCTATAGCACAGGGAAAATTGGAAGCCTTCAAAACATTCTCGGCCTTGTTCAAATCATTTCGAATCAGACGGGAAGAAAAGTAAAGTGCTTTGCAGAGATGCTGTGCCACAAGTTTAAGGTGGCATCTATTTTAAATAATAAATATTGTAATTTGGTAATTATGTATCGAAATAAAATGTTGTAAAAAAAATTAATGTTTATTTGTTTTATTTGAACCAATTTATTTTAAACTTTTACCATTTTTTTCCTGTGGAAATGAGTTATCTTCCCGCGGTAAATTGTAGCCTATATGTTATTCTGATGTTTAAACTATATAATTGTAAAGTTCCATAAAAACTCATTCAGTAGTTTTTACGTGAAAGAGTATCAAATGTCCATTCTTATATATTTTTGCTTTTTATCTTATATAGTATCTATTAGTAGGATACGATTATTGATTTGTAAAAAGATCAACCAGGTGGAAGTCAGATTCGCGCACGAAGGGTTCCGTATAATTCTACGAATGAATCTATGAAAACAGGAAATAAAAACCGGCCAAGTGCGAGTCGGACTCGCGCACCGAGGGTTTCGTACATTGCTGTTTCTTTTGATTGCGTTGACATAGAAGTTTCATTTTGTTACAGCTTAAAGGTATTATAGACCTGAGTATTTGGTATGAATTTCAATTTAATACCTCTACGCGTTTATGAGGAAATGGGTAGTAAGTTTAAAATTATTAAAAAAAAATATATTATGTGATGTAACTAAAAATTTATGGTTTTCGTAATTTTTCCTTTATCTATGCTATAAGACGTTGCTTCGTACCAAATTTCAAGATTCTGAGTTCACGGGAAGCACCCTGTAGGTTTTGATTCCCTTGCAAGTGTCGAAAATTTGCGGCATAAACGGCTGTATCTTTTGATTGCGTTGGCTTAGAAGTTTGATTTTTTCACAGCTTCAAGGGACAGTAGACCTGAGTAATTGATATAAATTTCAGCTTCATACCTCCACGCGTTCCTGAGAAAAAGGGTCTTGACAGACGGACGGACGGACGGACGGACAGACGGACAACAAAGTGATCCTATAAGGGTTCCGTTTTTTCCTTTTGAGGTACGGAACCCTAAAAATACGTACCTTTTTACGAAACCATAAAAACAACCTAAACCGAAATACCTAATAGTATTTTTTTATAAATACCACTACCATACAATGCAAGGCAGTCAATACGCATCGTAAATGAATAATTCCAAATTAAACGAATCTTAAAATTTGGAATTACCTATCCATAATTCAAAATTAAACGAATCTTAAATTATCTTCAAGCAATTTTATAACTTAATTTTTTTATTTATCGATATTTTAGTATTCGATAAAGTGGCAAGCACTACCTTTTTAGAACAAAAAGTGGCTACATGTGGATTTGAATGCCAAGCTGATAACAGAGTGTTGTCTCTTTCTATCGCATTAATTAGGGTATTGAATAAAAGAGAGCCACTATATAAGAAACGTTCAATTAATTGTTACTTCTCCAGGCTTGTTAATTGCTCCGAGGTCACAGGTAAACCAGAATCTGATGGCAATTTGGGAAATTAAAATTTTGAGTGTGCAACCCTAGGGAAAATGGACTGATAGATCTTGATACTGCTTATTTTTTTATTTTGTCCTCAATATCATTAGTCACATTACATAATGAGATATCCACTTAATATTATGTAGGTACATACTTACATGTATAATATACATATTAGTTTTATTTATGTAATACATATTATTATTTACACATACCTATATTTGTATATATCATTATCATTATGCCATGTCAAAATATGGATGTAATGATAATGCAGATCAAAACTAGATTGCTTATAATTTTTTATAAAATAAAATAAAACTATGTTTATTTTCGTAAATATTAACAGATACACACATTATAAAGTTGACTTGGACAGCTTGGACTTGACGAATAGCCGTATTGGCAACTCCTGTAATAAGTTTTCATAAAATTATTGTAATCAACAAACAATACTATAGGTACCTACTTATAATATTTTTAATTTAAAGTATCAAAACGGGTAAGTCAAATTTACCAATAAAATCTTCAAAATTGAAAATTGTGATGTTTTTGACCCTTCTTCATCGAATATTTTTCTATACACATTGTAAACAACACCTCTTGCTTGTGATCGCAGCGGCTTTTTCGACATGTTCGAAGATTTTTTGGACAAATTTCTAAAAATTATTCATCAATTGCGAAGAAGACAAATAATTTGACAACCAATATGATAGTTGTCAAATAAAGTTGCCACATGAAAAACTTATTTTTTATAATATATAAATATGCCATCAGATTCTGGTAGACCTATATCAGTTATTTAGTAGCATAGTAATGTATTAATTATTTTCTATAATTTCGATATTCTTGTATATATTATGATAAATAAGTAAACATCCAGATACTCAACACCATATATATCTATATATGAGATTTTATCATCATAATAGTTAGATATATCAATGCTAAACACAATCAAGTGGTATATTCTACAACCCTTTTCATTTTATTTACCCAAGCTTTAGGATATTTAAATTAAACAATACTGGTAACATTATCTTTGGAGTTATCAGCGCCGCATCTACGGGACTTCTTTCGGGGCGACCAAGAAGCTTATATCTAATCGTATATAATACACTGGAGATTGCACTATGACCATTAACTTGTAACAAGAAAATATGACCTTGAATGACGCCTGTATGTTATTTTATCCCTTTCACACCAACTTGACCAAGTTAGGTGTGAAAGGGATAAAAAAACATACAGGCGTCATTCAACGTCATATTTTCTTGTTACAAGTTAATGTTCATACTGAAATCTCCAGTGTATTAGATATAAGCTTCTTGGGGGCGACTATTCTAGTACCATCAATAATATCAATCAATTGTAGATTCTGAAATGTTTAAATCTGTTTAAATACGTGTTTTACGTGTTTTACACTGAATATTTATATTTTGGATTTAAAAAAAAATACAATAAAAAACGCAATTATTTTACTATGCCTGTTATAATTATTTCATTTTATCAAAACAATTATTTTATAAGGTTTTGATTTTAAATGCTACAAAAAATTTTAACATTTCTTTAAATATTATGAAAAATGCATAATTAATATTTTTTTAATGTGATTTTTTTATCTAGGTTAAATTCTATTGTCTATTACAATGATTCTAGCTTGGTACTTTTGTCATATCTATGGTCATCGCAATTTCTGATTGCGATTCAGCGATTGGTCGTGGTGTACGGTAGTGTCGGCCATAGACTATATACTTATTACAGAGAGTGTCGGCTGTCGCACGCAGTCGCACGCTCGGTTGTTGTGATAATATTTGGAAAAAACGTGCTATCTAGTGAAATATATGAAAATAAACATTACCCATGAATTTATGAAAAACAAGTGAACATTATTAGAATATTTCTTTTAATCTTAGACGAATTCAAGACAAAAATGTAATGTTTATTCTGTTATTTATTTCTGTGTCCTCAGTGTAAGTGTATGAATGACATCTAAACAAGGACGACTTGTTATTAATATTTAATATTGGTTGTGATCACGATGGCGGCTTCAGGAGCTGCGAATACGAGGCTGAATGTCTATCCAGCAGCATCGGCTCCAATGGGCCTTGCTAGTCCAGATTTTGGAATGTCTATGTCTGTACCAAAACATAGTCACACATTAAAATTTGAGGCACGAAGTTCCAGCTGTGGCGATTCTTCTTCCGAAGCTCATTCACCAGAATTACCTAGGGCTAAAGCGAGCGATAGAGAATGTCGGATTATAGCAGAGAAACATCGCCGAAGTCAATTCAATTCGGAAATTGGACAAATGATGACCCTTCTCTCTGATATAGTGCACTCTCAACGTAAAGTTGATAAGACAAGTGTTTTGAGACTTGCTGCTAATAAGTTACGAAATGAACATGTCTTTGGTAATTCAATCAAATGTTGTCACTTAGAAACATGGTCAAACGCAATTCTGAAATTTTTTGATATTATTGGCGGTTTTATGATTGCTGTCACTTGTCGCGGTCGCATCTTCAATGTTTCTCCCAATGTTCAGGAAAAATTAGGTTACTGTCACATTGATTTGCTTGGCCAAGACATTTATAATTATGTTCACATTGAGGATAAAGAAACACTAAGAAAGCATATCTATCCCGTTCAACTGCAGACAGGTTGTGACGCTAAAATGTTTGAACAGCATCATAACTTTAGTATCAGACTAATGCGTGCTGGTACACGAGCTGATCCTCCAAAATATGAGCGTTGCCGCATTGATGGCATGCTTCGTCGATCAGATAAAGCTACATCTAACGGAGTAGAAGATGAGAAAACAATTCGCAGGCAGAGGGTGCGACACCAGAGAACATTTTCTTCCAGTGGCAACGATTTTGTTTTCATTGGTATGGTCCACCTGATCACTAACCCGTTACCACCAAGAATGCTGCCACCAACAGCATACACAGAATACTGGACAAGGCATCTAATTGACGGCAGAATTGTTCAATGTGACCAGAGCATATCATTAGCAGCTGGCTATATGACTGAAGAAGTGACTGGGACATCTGCTTTTGTTTTTATGCACAAAGAAGATGTGCGTTGGGTAATTTGTGTGTTGCGTCAGATGTACGATCAGAGCAAGGAATTTGGTGAGTCTTATTATAGATTAATGTCCCGGTCTGGTCATTTCATTTATATGCGAACAAGAGGTTATTTAGAAATTGATAAAGATACAAAAAAGGTTCAAAGCTTTGTCTGTGTTAACAGTGTTATAGGCGAGGAATATGGCCATAAAATGATGAAAGAGATGAAACGTAAATATTCAGTTATGGTAGATGATGGCAGAAATCAAACTGACAAAGTAGTTGCTACAGATGATGCTCCTGTAGAACATCCAAAGCACTTGGAAAGAATTGTTATGCATTTGGTAGAACCAGCTGTGAGTGAAAGCTATGATGAATTAAAATTGGTAGCTCCATCAAAGGAAAATATAATTTCAGCAATTAAGAATAGTGAAAAGGTTGTGCAAGAGACTGGAGTTAGATTTGATACTAGAAAAAGGAAAAATTCTGATAGCGATGACAACAGTGAACAATTAAAAAGGCATAGTTGCCTTTCAGACTGTTAATTTTATTTTATGTGTGTTCCTTCAAAAATGGGCATCTCTGTGCAAATATAGTTTCATAAGTTAAATAATTACACATTAAATAGTACATCATCTATGTTTGAATGATGTGTGTTAAAATGAATGTATTTTGTTTTTAAAATACCATTCGGAGCCAAATTGTGTCCAACTTGTCCCTCCATAAAGTTAGTCTTTATGTTTATTAATATTTAAATTTTTTTTAATATGTTGAAGGGTAGGATGTCATAAAACCTTTTTGTAAAGCTTTTTTAAATTGGATACTATTAAACAAGTAATGTAGATTACTTTGTGCCAAACATGATACTAAGGATTTTTCATGAATTTAAAATTAAGTATGATAATATATTATTGTTGGGAAAAATTGAGGCACTAAATTTGTATAGATGTAATTGTATGACACATGTATAGAGGTAGTTGTTGTGACAAAATAATTCATTTAATAACATCCAAACAGCTGGTGTTAAATTAGTTTTAAATTGTTTCTTTAAACAATTCAATAATTGCCTGTTCAGTTTTATCATTTATGATACATTTGGTGATTGTAAAGGTGACGAACATTGGCGAATTTATAATGGCAGGGTTTGAAAAGCCATTTCTATTGACAATACTTGTTTCAAAGGGAAACAAGTTGTGACAAGCAGGGTAGATAGTTGGTAAAGGTAGCAATAGTTTGAGCATGGGATTTTTAAATACTTACACATTATGTAGAACAAAACAAATTGGGTTTTTACCAAAATAGTGACTGAGGCTACATTTCATTCAATATTTGCAACGAATAATAGCTTGTTTGATATAATTATCTTTATTTTTATATAAACTTGATTTAACTATTACTGGTGTAATTTGATGTAACATTGTGTTGCTACTAATAACTAAGTATATTATGATACTATAATCATTTCTATTAAATTGTTCATATAGATCTTAATGTGGCATTGTTTAAGTACCTAGACTTATCTATCCAATGGATTTCCTATAATGGAACGAGTTTCTTTACTACATAAGTTAAATATAATAATAATTGTTGATTGTCATAGTCTTAACATAGGCTAAAAGACAATATTTAAAATAACATGATAATTTTATTGGAGAACAACAACAACTATTTTTATCTATTTTCACATGAAATATATTCAATGATATCTTGGATAATATCAGGTAATGTTACATGAAATTAATTTTATATTATTACTTGTGTAGATTTTATTCAAATACCCTATTTTGTATATCTGTACTCTGTAGGAATGTATCCAATAAAATATCTAATATGCTGATGCTATAAGGCCAATTTGTAATCCATTGGATGGAGGGTCCATAATTAAATATGTAAATAATTGCTCTTGCCAGGGTGCTCAATAAATTTAAATCATTTGTATATTGTTACAATCATCTATTTGAATTTTAGAGAAAACGAATATATGTACTCTTATCATTTTAAGTTTACACATTTTGGTAATAATAAAAGTATCCATTTATGGATTGGTATTTAATGTTGTAAATATACAATTGTAGTATACAAATATTTGACTGAATGTTTATTCAATTATTAAATGATATCAAAAGTTTAGGATAAGACTTTTTGTGTAATGCTTGGATATGTTTACATGTTATCTATATGTGTCCCGTGGCACCTGGTGTTCAATGTCTGTATATAGCATGTAATCATGATTGTTTAGTGGATGTTTTAAGAGAATTTGTACTGTGACTGTTTTTATCATATTTTAGGGCTTAAGTTAGGAGGTTTTATGGTTGAAGTTCAGAAGAACTTGTACAGTATGATAATTAAATACATTTCCACCACTGTGCAATATGTTATTAAAAATTCAATTGGTAAGTATCTCTGTAATAAATATAGTAACATAAATTTATACACCAAATTGCTAGTGGATTTGAAAATTTCTTCTGTGTGATGTTGATTTTTTTTTTAATGATTAAAGCCCATGTTCCCAGTTGCCCTTTGCCTGCATTGTAATATTTAACATCGTAATATCTAGCACGTAAACTAGGTAGTTATTAGGGATTAGGCGGTAATATATTTCATCGTCCACTTGTGGCCATTCAATTTTCCATAATGTTTATCTTGATGCGTAGGTACATAATTGTAAGTTCCCATTATATAATATTTAACCAATATAATATGTTTAAATATTTTCTTGGGGCTGCCAGATTTATTACCTATTTAATGACGAGCACGAATATACACAACGCACGTGAATACACCCTTGCTTAGGGTCATCTCTACAAATAGTTGCATATGATTGAGTCATCAAGAAGAATGAGTTTAGGTTTTTATGCTGGCCTATATATTTTTGGTGATTTACTTAAATAATTATCTCTAGTCGTAGTTTAAAATTTATTTACCTTTTTTTTTTTTTTTTACGTTGGGAAATGCACTTACGCATCCCCCTCTACAGTTTTTCTGTATGAGGGGGTATGTGGGACTCGCAAAAGCCATACCCACTAAAACCACGGTGGCCACCGTTCGCCTTCGGCGGCAGAGGTTAACAGCTAGGCCTTGTACCCCCACCGCCTACACGGTGATTGCCGCAACTTGGCGACTCGTCCAGGCCCATACATGACAATAGGCGACGGTATCGTGTAATGATAAAATTTATTTACCTTTTGTTAATTGTTTTAATGTGCCATGGTATGAATCGAGTTGCAAATTTGGGTACAATTTAATACTGCTTTTGGCAGCCCTATTTTAGTTAGTGTAAGGGTGTGATAAATGTTTATTTGTTGACCATGATTTGTCAGAAAATATACTATTAATTAATGGCTAAATATAAAGCATCTTTTCGTATTTTTACATAATTTAAACTAGTTTGTGATATGTGTGGAATAAAATTGTCTTGGAAATTAGAATCTTTTGGCCAACTAGCAACACCAAAATAATGAGGCAAGGCAACATAGAAAGCATTTTTTATATTACTTAGGTCCTATACATCGTTTTCAATCTTATAGCTAAATCCTATCCATTGAAATGTTTTGTTTTACTTATCGAAGGAAATCCGCTAGCGATTTTCCATAAGTTTTATAAAATGGACTAAAGAACAAGGGTGTTTTAGTCTACGTGAGTAAATAGATGTAATTAGTTTTTTTGCATTCCGCCAATAATCATAAACACGAAAGTGCAATCGTGTGAGATCTGTATTCTCTATTCTGTACGTAGGTAACGGTTTTCTTGTAATGATATTTTTGTATGATAAACTCTAATTGGGCTATTAAACAGGTAATTAAATAATGTATCATATACAATATCTGTATTTGAATGCCTACAACCCACGAGAATTAATTAATGTTTACGTCATAAGTATAAATTAGTCATTAATTTGCGACCAAAATTATATTTTACATGGATATTATTCGATGTACCTATGTAATAAAATGTTCGAAAATATTCAATTCTTTAATTTGAGAGTCCCATTAACTTGTGTAGGTATTTAATTTATTTAACATCACACCTTGAAAGTCCAGCAAGTAGGTAAAATAATACTAGGCCTTTAATTGGAAGTGTTAATCACAACATCGTGTGATGATGTTTTGACCCGTCCAACAGGTTTTTTGTATCGTTATTATTGTCTAATATTTTTAATATTGATGTTTCGAAGCAACAACATTTTTTTTTTCACTTTATGAGTAATTGTTAACTCCCAGTTTTATAAAAGTGAGTAAATTGACTAGTATAAAAACTTAACCTTGATGTTGTAGAAGTAGGTAAACAAGTGACGTATGCAGGAAGTTAACTAGGCCTTTTTAGGGTTCCGTACCTCAAAAGGAAAAAACGGAACCCTTATAGGATCACTTTGTTGTCCGTCTGTCCGTCCGTCCGTCCTTCCGTCTGTCAAGACCCTTTTTCTCAGGAACGCGTGGAGGTATGAAGCTGAAATTTATATCAATTACTCAGGTCTACTGTCCCTTGAAGCTGTGAAAAGATCAAACTTCTAAGCCAACGCAATCAAAAGATACAGCCGTTTATGCCGCAAATTTTCGACACTTGCAAGGGAATCAAAACCTACAGGATGCTTCCCGTGAACTCAGAATCTTGAAATTTGGTACGAAGCAACGTCTTATAGCATAGATAAAGGAAAAATTACGAAAACCATAAATTTTTAGTTACATCACATAATATATTTTTTTTTAATAATTTTAAACTTACTACCCATTTCCTCATAAACGCGTAGAGGTATTAAATTGAAATTCATACCAAATACTCAGGTCTATAATACCTTTAAGGCGTTACCCGGCAATTTCGACTATGTTCAACCTCTATAAAGTCTGGTACAACATAAAGCACAATACCGAAAAAAATATATAAAATAGGATGGTCTTTGATCTTTAATTGCTCGCGAGGACTTTTTTCCAAAGTTAATAGATTTCTAGAAAAAAAATGTGCCGTGGTCATCGATTTTTCCGCAAATACTCTATAAACTTCGTAACCTGCTGACTTAGAGCTCTGAAAATTTTATGTTTAATAAATTATCAGTTACACAACAATCCCTGACGAGGATTTTTTGTTTCACTGATTGGTATCTTTTTAAATACAAAATGCGAGGAAAAAAGAAGGTGCAGCGGGAGAGGTTTGAGATCCGTCAAGTATGGTCAAGGTTATTAGCGCATGTATAAGCCTTAAGCTGTAACAAAATCAAACTTCTATGTCAACGCAATCAAAAGAAACAGCAATTTAAGCTGCATATTTTGAAACTCGCAAGTACTCGCAAGGGAATCAAAACCTAAAGGGTACTTCCAGTCGAACTAGAATCTTGAAATTTGGCATGAAGCAACGTTTTATAGCACACATAAAGGAAAAATTCCGAAAACCTTAAATTTTTAGTTACATTACAAAATATATATTGCAGGTTTGTACGGAACCCTCGGTGCGCGAGTCCGACTCGCACTTGGCCGGTTTTTTTTTTATACAAAACTAGCTTACCGCCCGCGGCTTCGCCCGCTTTGTCTAAAACCTAATAAATTATATACAAAAACCTTCCTCTTGAATCACTTTATCTATTAAAAAAAACCGCATCAAAATCCGTTGCGTAGTTTTAAAGATTTAAGCATACAAAGGGACAGAGAAAGCGACTTTGTTTTATACTATGTAGTGATTATTGGAGTGTTTGTTAAATATTTAGGTATTGAAAATGTGATTGAAAAATAAATAAAATAAAATACCGACTAAGAGCGAGTCTTACTTGCACACCTAGGGTTCCGAACAAACCTATTTTTTATTGTTATACCCACCTAGGTTTAAATTTATGCTTTTAGCAACTTTTCCTTTATCTATACTAATATTATAAAGTTGAAGAGTTTGTTTGTTTGTTTGAACGCGCTAATCTCAAGAACTGCTGGTCCGATTTCGATAATGGGCTATCCATCACCGAAAATTCTTTCGGTGATGGATAGGCCATTTCTCGAGGAAGTGGGGCACCGGGGGTGAAACCGCGGAGCGCAGCTAGTCTATGATAAAGACGATGCTTTGTACCAAATTGCAATATTCTGTGTTCACGGGACCTTGTAGAATCCTCTTGCGAATGTCGAAAATTTAAAATAACATAAAAACGGGACAATAGGCTTGAGTATTTGATATAAATTTTAGATTGCTAGCCTCAACCTAGCACCTCCACGCGTTCATGAGAAAAATTGTCCTCACAGAGACGGACGGACAACAAAGTGATCTTGTTATGGTTCCGTATTTTCCTTTTGTGTTTCGGAACCCTAAAGACATGGTTTGATCACGATCCGAGGTATGATATTATTATATTAGTATGATTCAAAAAGGAATGCTTACATAAAGACATAAAATAAAAAATTACTTAGGTACCT
The DNA here is from genome assembly GCA_029959065.1 of Colias behrii. Lineage (NCBI taxonomy): Eukaryota > Metazoa > Arthropoda > Insecta > Lepidoptera > Pieridae > Colias > Colias behrii. The sequence goes on from JARWMC010000013.1 coordinate 8,581,922, forward strand.
ACTGACGAATGGTGTTTTTTTTTATATTTCGTATCTAATTTGCTACTTTTTTCATCAAACCGCGTTCATAACCAGTTTCAATTTGACATTGAACTCGGTTAAATTTTTAATGAAACAGCTTGTCGCTAGATGTGCGTCCGTATGTATCTTAATAAATAATAATTAATAATACATACCTTGATACCTATATTATGTAGAAAAATAAAACAACCATTATTTCATGAAGTTAAGTTTGAATGAATTCATTGAGTTTATTTTAGCCTTTTAGGGCAACGGGTTTCTTTACAGTTTTCAGTATATTTATATAGGTAGGTATGTATAGTGAATACTTGAATAGTGCTTTAAAATTGATAAAGGAATTAAATAATATGAATAAACTTTAACTTTAAAAGGAAAATCCTTAAAGCCGGGTCCCCTGCAACGTGTTATCGTGTTAGCTAACACGATAACATGTTTTGCTAACCGAATAGGGGCGTGGCCTAACAGTTTTGTTAGCAAAATCACAATAACATGTTTGCCGAGACGAATGGATAACATCCCCCGCGTTCGCCTGCGGGGAGGGGAAGGAACGCATTTTATGTTCGCACTCACGAGAAGAAGACGTCCGTCCTAATTTATCTATGGTCCGTCTATGGTAAAAAATTTTTTATACCGAACCTATCATCAATTTTTAGTTCTTGATAAATATTGAAGGAACGAGGTTGCAGGTAGGGTCGGACCCGGAACCTATTTTTATTATTTCTTTGGAGAACTAAATCAACTATTGCTAAAACAACTTCCACGTCTTCTTCGTCAGAACTCATTTTTGAAATGAAATAAAAACAATAACAAAAATAGGCGCAGCGGACGAGCGGTTTTGCAAACATGTTTTGGTAACATGTTTCGATAACATGTTTTGTTAGAAAATTGTCGCTGCGGACCCGGCTTTAGACTTCTACACCCTACTAGAATCGCAACGTTTGTTTAGAAGTTGGATAAGTTTGAGATATGAAAGAAGAATAATTGCCGGTTTTAGACTACAAGCCGGTATAGGAAAAAAATATGGGTCATTTGAACCACCAGGTGACCTATCTAGAACGATAGAAGAGCATAAAATAATAAGATTCAGCACTATGCCGTCACTTGTAAGCTGTCCAACTGAGTGCAGATGAGAATTCGAAAGTACAGGTAGATTCTGTAAATTTTGGTCATATATTTTTGTACGGCATTCTTAACCACCGATAGATCCATTAAAAATAATAAGAAAACGCTCAGTGCCGTACAAAAATGGTGGTCCACAAAGTCGGAATTTTTATTTAATTTCCGAGAGTTACCGCGGTAAATTTGGTCATTTGACCATGTACGGCATCTGTGTCATACTATTTCAATACTGCTTTTAATCCATTATTCCGCAACGCCGTACAAAAATCATGGGGACAAGGGGAAAAAATCAAGAGTTGCAATCCCCTCTCTTTCCCCACTCCAGGGGGTCATTTGACAAAGTACGGCTTCGGTTCCAAAACATTATCTAGCACTCAAAAGTACTATTAAAAGCAATGCCGTCAAAAAATAATTGTTCTTTTAAATGTATACCAATAATCATCTTAATTTCATCGTATTCTTGATATACCTAAAGAGCTGTAAGGTCATTTGACCCTGTACGGGAACTTTTTTTTTAACATGATATTGTAAAATTCAATTGTTGTATAGCATTGCCGTTCAAAAGAAACCGTTCTAAAAAAAGTTATAGAGAAATGCAAAAACTAAAATTTTGTAAAAGTTTAAACATCGTAGATTAATGAAATATAATAGTTTTCTACACTGTATTCGTTGTTTTAAATACATAGTATTAATATAGATAAATTAGGAAAAAACGATGCCGTACATTTTTGTGCAGACCACATCTTTTAGGCTGTTATAAGCGACGAAAGCTACAATTTTAAGGGTGCTTTATGGCCATCTGATACAGTACGGCATTAACATATTTTTACCCGACTACGGCAAAGCAAAAGGAGGGTTATGATTTTGACAGGCCATGTATGTATGTTCATCTATTCCCTCGTAACTTCCAAACTACTTATCAGAATTCGACAAATGACATATCATTAGAAGCGTCTGAATTGTTCGCTGGATAACCAGTGACCAGCTAGCTAAAGGCTATATGGGGTTTCACAAAATCTAATGTGGCACCCTCTAGCGGACAAAACATACAGAGTAAAAAAATTAAGTTAAGATAAATATGCCGTGTTTGGTATCATTTGAAAGCGCTTTACTTGTTCATTTTGAATATGTATATATTACTAGCATTTGCTTGTAACTTTACCTGTATTCATGGGCTGATTGCATATAATTCACATCTTTTCGTTCATAGCTTCTTTATTACTTCATTAATTTAACGGAGTCCATTCCACCTGACTCCGACTTTCCAAGGTGATAATTAACCACCTCGAGCTTCTTAATATTAATGTATATTTATATTTTATTATCAAAATATAAAGCAAAATTCACCTTACATTTCGTTATATGGATTTTTTCTTTTTCAGTTTTTTCCCCTTTGAACCAACGAAAATGTACGGCATATGAAAAAATATTATCTATGCATAAAATACTTTAAAAATAAATTTATTTCGTGTTGTGTCAAATGACCCCCTGGAGTGGGGAAAGAGAGGGGATTGCAACTCTCGATTTTTTCCCCTTGTCCCCATGATTTTTGTACGGCGTTGCGGAATAATGGATTAAAAGCAGTATTGAAATATGTAGTATGATACACAGATGCCGTACATGGTCAAATGACCACCGGGGTATCTCTCGGAAATTAAATAAAAATTTCTACTTTGTGGACCACCATTTTTGTACGGCACTGAGCGTTTTCTTATTATTTTTAATGGATCTATCGGTGGTTAAGAATGCCGTACAAAAATATATGAACAAAATTTACCGAGTCTATCTGTACTTTCGAATTCTCATCTGCACTCAGTTGGACAGCTTACAAGTGACGGCATAGAGCTGAATCTTATTATTTTATGCTCTTCTATCGTTCTAGATAAGTCACCTGGTGGTTCAAATGACCCATATTTTTTTCCTATACCGGCTTGTAGTCTATTTAATTTTGTCCAGTTCTGAACATTTGAAGGCGCCAGGCGGTTTAGTTTTTGTAAAAAAATATTTATAGTGTAGAAAACACAATGATGGTGACCTACCTGTCAGCAACAATAATTTGATATAAATTATAAAGTTATTTTGATTCAAATTTTTATAAATTACTGAGAGAAGGAAATTGTATAATGTTGGACTGGTTGCATTGATGAGACGAACAGGTCTTAATTATTGATCAACGAAATATTCGTAAAATAACAATTTGAAAATAAAATTAAAATTTAAACAACACAATTCTATTTTATGTTGTCGGTTAAACCTATATTGAGGAGTACCAAATACCAATGAATCAAAATAAAAGTAGTAACTATAGGTACGTTAGGCTATTCAGCATAGCTATACCTCAGATAATATAATGCTAAGCTATAGCTCCCGCATGTGGTTATACCACATGCGGGACACTGCTGCACCTACTTATATGAGAGGAAGTAGCTTTGCTTTAAAATATTTCAAAACAAAAACTAAGTGACACCTACAGGTAAATTAGCTTGGAGAAATTTTTGCATATGTAGTGGTGTGTATATTACTCAGATCTTAGAGCGCGTTTCCACTATATCGTTCTGGCCTATACAAAAATGTTTCGATATCCTAACATTACTATTTAATTTTATACTTATTCCTAGCAACACTTTTGTTTTCAATAAAAACAAGTTTTTATTTGAAAGAAAATGGTTTTGACTTTATAAAAAAAAATATATCATTCAATTTTACGTCCTTGAGCAAACGACAAGGCGACTACCGTGAAACAATAAAATATCGTGTCCATAATAATTTGTTTCATAATTAATATTTGACCATAATAATTACTAAACAAAACAAATAAATAAATCGTCACTTGATAGTGGAAAGTGGAAACACGCACAAAACCAGAATAAACCAGTTTACGCTGTCCGCAGGTGCCACGTGCAGTCGTTTGGTACCGTTAGAACATAAAGCACATTTCATTCAAAAACTATAATTATTATGTACGTAGTTTAATTGATAAATTTTGTATTTGTTGATTGTTGTTATTATTTGTTATTATTGTTATAATATTTGTTGAAGTGAATTACATGTCCCGCAGCCGGAGGCCCCAAATGAAAACTCAGATGTACTTAAAAACTACATTTAATAGCTAAAATGAGACTTTTACACCCATGTCTGCACGATGCAGACCGGAGTTAAAGAATGAATTTATACAGTTTAATAATTATAAAGACGTAAGCTTGGATGCTAACTAAGGGAAATCGCATCCACATTCTATTCCCGTGCGAACGGCGTATTCAGCAGTTTTGTATGAAGGCAGGGCCATAACTAGTGTTTAATTTGTGTGTAAGTGTTGTAACTTTATATTGTTAATTCAATATGGCTCCAGTGTTAAAACATGGTCGAGGCAAGCCTTTGACTTCTCAAACTAAAGAATTAAACTTTAAATGTCGTTTCTTTTTCAGGTTAGTAAATTTTTCATTTTAGTAACATTGTTAATGTAAAAGTTATATGTATGTTAAATGTGCAAATATTAAAATAAAGTCTCATCTTTTTCAGAGGAGAAACACATATAGTTTAATTTAAAATCCCTTATATATTAAAATAAAAACTAAAAATAAAATGTTGTTTTATTTTATTTGCTGACCATACACTACTACAAACGCAAAAATTTCTCCAAGCTAATTTACCTGTAGTGTTCGCTAGTCCTAGCTGAATACCAACAAAATATACGTTAAGAGTACCTATAAATTGTCAATAAAAAATATAAATATCATGTAGATTAAACCAGTAAAACAGCAATATAATCTATTGCGCTGTCATTGCGCGCCTACCTCAATAGGAAGCTTGATGCTGACGGCCCACGGTAATAGGAAAGAAGAATCGTAATTCGTAACATCACGATTCATGACAATGAAGCGGTGTGTCGGTGAACGACGCGTTGTGTCAGGGCCGGTGTGTCCCTGACCTCGGTCAATGGCTACGTTTGAAGGTGCCCTCTGTATATTATGCGCGCCAAATCATTGTTTGGCGGTTACTTGGCATCCGATGAACCCGACTTGAAATTTTGGTAGTTCAAATTACAATATCAATGTTGTTTAAACCACCAGGAAAATACCGTCATATACCTATTGTACGTATCTTATTTATATATAAGGATTAAATGAAACACAATGTTGCATAATGCATTGCAAAGTTATTATTATACCTACTCGTACATTATAATTGCGCATAGGTACGTTATAATAGGAAAGGATTGAATTACTTTTTGTAATGTATGTACCTAGGTATATTGATCATATATATACAAACTTCTTGGTATGACCGTATGCATTGATACATAGTACACTGTACAATTACATAGATGATTTATTTTTATCGAGCCAATTTTAATATTTTGTGTTTTTAATCAAACAGAATCCTTATCATCTACCTAGATATATATTTTATTTTTTAGATTTGGCCTTGAATGTTACACGTAATATCATCTAATAGAAGATTGGTAATTTTGCTTTATACGCACCCTGAAGTGTGTTCTGTTTTTCTGAACATTTTCGCTTATAACTTTTTTATTTATAGTTCTACGACAAAAAGTTACTGAACTAAAGTTGTAGAGAATTTAATTTGCAACAACTAATGCTAACAATGTTTTTTTATCAGATAAACAGTTTAAGTGATATATCGTAAAAACCATTTCAACCACTATTTTCAAGATGGCGGCCGTGGGACAAGGGTGGCGACCCCACAAACTTGGTTTTAGCTTAACCCCCTACGCCTCCAAAAGTTAAAATTGCGTCCTCTAAAAAACGCAAGATTAGGCCTAAAAAATGTAACATTTCAATGGACTATAGGCATTCTATTTCCAAATGGAACTTCTGTCAATGACCTTACAGTGGTGTCCTTAATTCTTGGATCAAAGCATAAACATATATTCATTAGTTAAGTTGTACAGAAATATACATTTAATATAATGATAGCTTATTGGGAATTTTAGTTGTATTACCTAATAAAGAAAAAAATATTTTTTAATTTCTCAAGTAACTACCTAGGTATTCTTCTTGTTTAGATGTTTCTTCGATTTTCCTAGATAATTATTATATCTAGCAAAAGGCAAAAGCTATATTAAACTTTTCAATATTTTTGAGGGCACTTCTGCCTTTATCTTAGATCGGCGTCAGGCCAGAGTAATTCAATTCAAACAAGGTGTGAACTGGTGTTATTCTGGGATGTAACATTGGACACTTTTTGTCCCTGAATTCAGTATGGTTTCCTCAGCAGAGTGTATCTATAAAAGGTTATTTTTTCTAGTGAATGTACCTACCTACTTACTTTAAGATGAGCTGTACGTCAAGAGAGCCTCTTGAAGGATTTCGATAAGAAATAGGATTAAAACGATGGATTTTGAATTATATATTTGTTTGTCACTTTGATTGCAAATTTTCATTAAAACCTAAAGAAAATAGCGCGATAGAAATGATAATTGTAAATTAATTAAGTAAGTACCTACTAACTAGATATACGTATTAATGTCAACTTATACTTAGAATTAAACCTGCATACTTTTAACGAAAAGAAAAAAATACAAAATTGTAATCATGCCGTAGAGGAACAATGATTCCATTCTAAAAGATGGCGAGAGAACGCAAGCAGCATGCCCAATTAGCGTAAACCTGTTCTTAACATTGTTCTCAAATTGACTCAGGTAAAGGAATAGGTCACCTTAGAATTCGAAACCATTTCATAATGTTACACCGAAGGTCAACTGGACTGTAGGTACCTAATAACGTTATTGGACCTCCCTAAAAAGCATCGTGTGCATAATTGTTTTAGATATAATCTGGCAGACTTTGAAAATTAATGTGCCTACTCGTAGCTCAGTTGAGGATATTTTTTTAAGAAATTAGTAACAAATTGTATAACATAACAAAATGACAGGCTAATAATTTACATAACCATATAATTTTAAATAAATCTAAATCTATAGACTTTACTATTCTATTTAAATAAAAAAATCAAGCAGAAGTTTAAAAGCAATGGATTAGAGTTCGACTCAAAATATGGGTACTCAAAATATCTACAATAAAAAATGTAAACTTTTCTTTTAGTACGTAATATTATTTTCTCTATATTATTATAGTACATATAATATATAAAATTATCGTGTCACAATGTTACCATGCTCCTCCGAAACGGCAACTCCTCATGAAATTTTGTGTGCCGATATGCACATCGGTATGCACCACGGTTCGCCGTGATAGGATTTATAATGTTAATTGTTATGTATAAAAATAAAAATATCAATTTTTAGTTTCACACTACAACATCTGCCATCCAGCTGGCTTGGATGTAGATGTTTATATTATCCGCATGTAAACCTCTATTGTTCATATTGTACTGTTAAAGTTTGAGGTTTTATCAAGGCTATGATACCTATAAGTTCATGATCATTGCTTCCTATATTGCAAATGTTTGGCTCCCGACCATTCGATTTGGCTTCTAGCCAATATAAGTTCACCCAAGAACTACTATGTATAATTTGCATGCTATTATTAAAACGTCATATACTCGCATTCATTTGTTACACTATTAAAATACGAAGTACGTTCAGTTGATTCTAGATAACCTATACCTACTTCTATACTAAATACTAATATTATAAAGATGAAGAGTTTGTTTGTTTGAACGCGCTTATCTCACGAACTACTGGTCCGATTTGAAAAATTCTTTCGGTGTTATAAAACCATTTATCGAGGAAAGCTATAGGCTATAATATATTATTATCATCACGCTAAGACCAACAGGAGCGGAGCACTGCGGGTAAATACCGCAGGGCACAGCTAGTACATAAAAATTCAGAAATCTACAGTAAAACGGTACCTACTACGTGAAATGAAGTCATGAAGAAAATCTTCTAGATCTAGAAGAAATACGAAAGATCATGGCTTCCACTACTATAAATGTTGATTTTACTCAAACATGTACGATTAGCTATTGCATTTTTACATACAAGTTTTGTAACTACCTACGTATCTATGGATCGGAATGCCAACCATATCCTACTTCCTACTAATATTATAAATGCGAAAGTTTGTGAGGAAGGATGGATGGATGTCTCTCACGCAAATACTATACTGAACCGATTACAATGAAATTTGGTATGTAGATAGCTGAAGACCCAAAATAAGACATAGGCTTTTTATCCCGGAAATCCCACAGGAACGGGAACTATGCGGGTTTCGGGCGGAAATCTAGTAATATACTATATACTATATACCACTACTAAATTCTATGTAACTCTACCTACCTGCAGATCTACAAATTTTATATTCTATGTGATATGTACTGTGATTTTTCAGTACATAATTGACGACAAATAAATGCATATTTTTATCATAACTATTGTAACGTAGGTTACGTAGGTAGTTTTAAACATAATAATACTGATAATACTAAGTATGTTAGTAGGTATTAATTAATATTATATAGCTACTATTACATTTTTACTGGTGTTTATATTATGAACCTACTAATATGCTAATGCGCAGTAGACGTTTTGTTTTCTTCATATATAGTTCATTGAAATGTTACATTTTTTAGGCCTAACCTTGCATTTTTTAGAGGACGCAATTTTGTTTTTTTGATATGTAGGGGGGGTCAGTGTGAAGCTAAAACCAAGTTTGTGGGGTCGCCACCCTTGTCCCACGGCCGCCATCTTGAAAATAGCGGTTGGAATGGTTTTTACGATATATCTCTTAAACTATTTATTTGATAAAAAAATATCGTTAACATTATTTGTTGCAAATTAAATTTTCTACAACTTTGGTCCAATAACTTTTTGTCGTAGAACTATAAATAAAAAAGTTATAAGCGAAAATGTTCAGAAATTAGAGATGTTTATATTTTTCAATAAAACTTTTTTTTTATAATTTTACGAAGAAATTATATTAGACCATTTTTGTAGATTGTTTTTCGAGGAACAACTTTTATATACAACATTTTTTCATTACGTCAATAGCTAAGGTTTTACAGCGCTCAGAAGTGAGTACTATTTTTCAGTAGTAACTATACATAATATATTGGCTATTGGCTCTTTTCCCAGACTCCACAACAATGGAAGCACACTGCAGAACATTTCAGCCCTGCTTTTCGACGTAAAAAAAACGCGCTTCCAGACTATCTCCTGGGTGGTGGGGAAAAGATTCAATAATTAATTATTTATAATATTGCAAAATTAATAATAACAAAAAAAAACAATTACTGATTACAAATTATTATTTACACACATAATATAAGTACATATACTGTATAGATCAGAGTACTGAAAAATAGTACTCACTTCGGAGCGCTGTAAAACCTTAGCTATTTACTTAATGACAAAATGTTGTATATAAAAGTTGTTCCTCGAAAAACAATCTACAAAAATGGTCTGATATCATTTCTTCGTAAAATTATAAAAAAAAGTTTTATTGAAAAATATAAATATCTCTAATTTCTGAATATTTTCACTTATAACTTTTTTATTTATAGTTCTACGACAAAAAGTTACTGGACCAAAGTTGTAGAGAATTTAATTTGCAACAAATAATGTTACTCAATGTTTTTCATCAAATAAATAGTTTAAGAGATATATCGTAAAAACCATATCAACCGCTATTTTCAAGATGGCGGCCGTGGGACAAGGGTGGCGACCCCACAAACTTGGTGATAGCTTCATACTGACCCCCCCTACACATCAAAAAAATAAAATTGCGTCCTCTAAAAAATGCAACCCCAAATGTAACTTTTCAATGGAGTAATAGTAGGTATTATGAATTAAGAGCCTACCTAGCTGTTATAATCGATGTTCTTTTATAAGTATAAATACTAATAATTATTATATTCTAGGAAATTTTCTTCTCATACATAATGCTATTGCCATAACATATCTATCTAGGTAGATTCAGAGGGACAACATAAGATTATACCTATTGTGAAAGGTTAAGTATCAACTTCAATAATGATTAGGAAGTCTGTGTCTATAACATACCTACCTACTGCAATTAAAAGAGCAAGTCACGTATCATATCATTATTTATAAATATATATTTTTTGTGTCGTAAAAAAAAAGATGGCTCAGTTTATGTATCTTTAAATAGATAAATGGGACGGTATCAATAACAACATTATATTAATGTCATCAAATACGATTAAATTGTTAGTAGAGATTACAGGAACTGACATATGTTATTGATCGAGGTAATATTCCGTACAAGTATAACCGGTGCGCATGCATGGCGGACAAAGATGGCGGCCGGTTGTGGCGCTCGATGCGATAGATGCATTAACAGGGTTGCCAGACTAAAAACTCCTGAAATTTCCCAAAAAAAAAAAATGGTACGGAATATAAGTCCTAATCTTGACTTAAAAATGATAAAGTTACCTACTTGAAGTCAAGGAGAGAATCTTAGAGTATAGATAGTATCTATAGAGCGCGAACAACCAAGTGGGAACAGTAGGCACAGGTGGGAACAACACGACGTTCCCGCCGCGCGCGCTCGTAGTCGTGGTTGAGTGCTGACGAAGTGCGTTGCTCTTGATTTTTATTCATATCTAGGAATAAACATGGTGAAATGTGCAGTTATATCTTGCAAAAACGATACTAGAAAATACACAAAATTTAAATCCAGTATCACATTTCATCGGTAAGTCGATTGTTATACTTATTTTTATGAAAATAAATCTAGCATCGCGGGGGTGAAGGGGAGGTGGAAGGCGGACACGCGCAGGCTCGCTCGCGCGCCTCACTGCCGCCACAGCTGCCGCCACGTGATCGTAGTGATGTGACCTGACCAACGCTGTACTCGATATAAAGTTTACTAGAAGAACTATATTTTAACAAATTATTTATTTAACTTTAAAATTATAACTCTTTTAAAAATGTATTATAAATAAATTTGTGGTGTGTTTTGTATGATACACTTTCTAATATTATGAATGCGAATGTATTATAGTGTAAATGTAAAGTATGTAATGTTACGATATATTTTCTGAACCGCTAAATTGATTTTGAAGATTTTGATAGTAGTTAGAATGGATAAAATTAAATAAAAAAATTATTAATATTTATTATATTATCATTTTAAATTATTAATTATTTCTTATTGTTATTTAACATTTTTAAAACATTATTTTTATTGTTTGATTTATTATTAAAGAAATAGCACTAAACCCGATCTTTTATTTTATTAACTTTATTATTTAAAAAGTACTCACATTTTCCTGATATTCCAATTAAACATATTTTTTTAAAGTACTTATAATGAATACAAGAAATATTCAAATGGAATAAACAAACTTTATTCAGTTGGTAAACAAATTTGAAATAACATATTTATAATTTATTCATATATTTTTCCTTTAATAACTTATTGAACATAAAATTTACTTATGATACATATTTATTTACATAACTTATCGATAGTTCAACACGCAATTGATACCTACCCATCCCTATTTGTCACACACACATCTATATAGTATCTATAGCTCATCTGCCTACGATGTGCACAAAGCAATTTGTGCAATACACTCGCTCTATACTACTGTAATATATACTCTAAGGAGAGAATGAATGATATCTATATCATGCAAGTCACATGTTTTATTTCAAGTGACATAATATTATTTTGCTTCTCATAATGAATGTGCTTCAACATCTACAATGACATAATATTCGTATAACGATAAAACGCTAAAGAAATCTACCCGTACCCAAACATGAAAGATTTACCATAACTTTGGAGGTACCGTTCAGGATGGCATCCCAAATCCCAATGCATTAGAGGGGGACGGGGTGCGCAGAGACGGCCCATTAAATGACACCAAGGCCGTGGCAGAGGTCGACGACCGCACAATGTCACCTCTACATTGCAGCGACAACTGTTCCGCGCCCCGCCCACTTACCTCTCCCCCGCGCACACCTGCTTATCTTTCTGTTCCGTAAACTATCTAGACATTATAGTAATAAGCTGCATTTTGTTTATTTAGCATGCAATACAACATAATGATAATAAAATCTGAGCGAAGCAAAGTTCATTTCAAATGTCTTCCTATATAGTAATTAATATTTAATTAATAATTAATTCATATTTTAATAAAGGCGAACCAAAATGATTAATTATTTGTTTTTCTGAGGTTTTAGTCGAAATTACAAAATGTGAAGAGAGCTCTGATAAGACCTATGAAATATCAGACTTAAATTAGATATCAGTGTCATTGTAAGAATTTAAATACATTTTATTTTAAATACCTATACGAGTTGGGAAAACCAATTGGTTTTAATTTTCCGGTTTAGTGTAAAAAGCTCTTTGGCAAATATTATTTGGTATTTTTATCAACGATGATAACAACGGGATAGTGAAAACAGATTTATACAAGCTTCTTGTCCCAGCTTTGCCTGTGTTGACCCGATACAAAGAAAATGTGTAGCTGTACATCCTTGTTGAATTTATATTTTTGGTTTTATGGCATTCAAATGCTTTATAAATATAAATTTATAAAGAATAGAAAAAATTCGATCACGAGGCGGGACTCGAACCCGCATCCTTCGCGCCATTCCGGGGCGGATGCCTCACCAACTCAGCCACTCGTGACCCGCCCGAGTGATCGAATTTATTCTATTCTTTCAGTTTTATGTGTCTGAAGGGACACACCGCGCGCCATCTATTGAGATGATTAACAACCATTTCAACCAATATGAAGCACTTTTCAGTGAATCTAGCATGAGCTACAGATGCACCATGAGGTGCTGATTTAGTAAATGTTCAAAATGAAGAACTGTATCGGTTGTAGAGATTAGAACTACACAAATTATTTAAATCAGTTCTAAAAGCAGACTAAATAAAATCAACTGTTCGACGCTAATGCAGCGTACCTAACCATTTAAAGTTTCATTTTTTATATTTGTCGTTTTACATTTATGTGTCACTAGCTTCCGCCCGCGGCTTCACCCGCGTGGTGTTTTGATAAAAGGTAGCCTATGTTCTTTCTCAGGATCTAAAGATTGTCTGTGCCAAATTTCATCAAAATCGGTTGAGAGCATAGAAATCTAAATAACAAGACACTAGAAGTCGTAAGCGCGCGTGACCTTGTCGCCACTCAGGTGACTTTCACATCACCAGCTGTGCCACCAGTGTGTTCGTCACAGTTCAGTTGCTCTGGAGACGTATGTGTGTAAACATGGTGTGTTTCAGCATTTCCCATTGCGGAAATTCTTCCACAAGTTGTAATTATACTAATAAAGGAATAATATTTCATCGGTAAATATTTTTTTTTAGAAATAATGTCGTTTTTCCTTAAAATTATTGAATATTTACAAGTATTACGAGTGTCACCATAGTAATCGAAATAACAATGAATGACACAGTCGAGCATTCTTATTATCACGTTACACAAATTTCAACCTTATTGGAGCAAAAAGAAACAAAACGTCTCATATACTTAGGGATGTTATTCTAAAATAAACCGTAAATTCGTGCGTTAGGATACATATTAAAAAGCTTAATTTAATATTTAAGTTAGTTTTCACTAAAATCAAGCTGTCCAATAAAAGGCATATGGTTAGGGAGCCAGGTGCAAATTTGGTTAACTATTTCCTCTCAAGAGATAATTCGTCAGACGCATGAGAGTATAGTATTATAAAGCCTCGTGAACGTCAGCTGGCGCTCGGTTGGGGGGGTGAGCGGTTGTAGCCTCCCACGCACATAGGAAAAAAAATACATTCATTCATTCATTTCCTCTCAGCTAAAAATTTGTCAAATTGTAGCTAACCCAATATCTCAACGAAAAAAAATAGTCAGCTGGTTACAACATGGTGTATTATACGTCAGCTGGTGTCTCGAACATGAAAGTTAAATTTAAAGAAAAATTTATTTTCCGTTATTTCCTCTCAAACAAAAATTTACCTGATGATAGCTTATATGTAACTGTGGATAAATATATATGTCAGCTGGCTGTATCTTGGTGGAAAAACCGTCAGCTGATACGGGAGGCTACAACCGCTCTTCCCCCCAACCGAGCTCCAGCTGACGTTCACGAGGCTTCATAATACTATACTTTGATGCATTTTACTAATTACCGCTTGAGAGGAACTTGGTCATAAAATCTGCTGCTGGCTCCCGGACCAATAGTTTACTTGTGTGTACTGTTTAGCTATCGGTTTAAATGTGTTGATTTTGGCGACAGCGGTTTTCATACGAATTATGACATTATAGCACTTCTATGTGTCTTGTTATTTAGATTTCTATGGTTGAGAGGTTTAAGCGGGAAAGCGTAACAGACAGACAGACAGACAGACAGACAGAGTTACTTTTGCATTTATAATATTAGTAGGGATTTAATATTTTATATTAACATTAAACGATAATAAATGGAGTATTTTATTATTGACTAGCGACCCGCCCCGGCTTCGCACGGGTGCAATGCTGATACTAAATACACTACAGAAAAATTGTGAACGTTGTATATAAAAACATAGCGGCCCGCTCCGGCTTCGCACGAGTATAAATAGATAGCCGGGCGGCCGGCCGGTACCGCCGCAAACGCTACGTCCCGCAATTTTTAAATCTGTAATATCTTCGAAAATATTCACTTAAATCTAGGGCCATATAGATCTATATTAAATGAACAATGTATTCAAGGTATTTAATTGGTTAAGGATTAATGCTGTATTGGTTAAAATCGCATCGAATATTAGCCATTATTTGTCGTAAAAAGTAAATGACAAAAAAAAGTTATTGTGGGTTATCCATAAGAGATAGACATATACCATCGCGGACTTTTCTGTAGACCTTTTCAATGTGTATAATACTTAGTACATTATTTTGATAAAACTCGTAGGGTTCAGCCTGCGTTTGCAATGTAAGCGGAAAAAATGTAATTTTTTACGACATCACATTAGAAACCTCAAAAATAACAGTACTTCTCCACTATTTAATGGATGTTATTATACATATAAACCTTCCTCTTGAATCACTCTATCTATTAAAAAAAACTGCATCAAAATCTGTTGCGTAGTTTCAAAGATTTAAGCGTACAAAGGGACATAGGGACATAGGGACATAGGGACAGGGAAAGCGACTTTGTTTTATACTATGTAGTGATAGACAGCATTGTTCATTTTTTTCTTGATTGGCTTCTTCTTCTAACGTTACCGAGCGTTACACTTTTTCATAAGTGACTCCCAGTCGCAACCTAATTTAAGACGTTGTCACGTCAATAACGCAAGAGTTCGATTCTCTATTAGATTCACATTAATTATAAGGAGGGATAAAGGGAACTGGAGCTCATTAGATATTTTGATTCATCATTTTCACACACTTTTTGACGTGACAACGTCTTAAATTAGGTTGCGACTGGGAGTCACTTATGAAAAAGTGTAACGCTCGGTAACGTTACGATGAGTCACCGAACGAGAGAGAGGCCCGCGGTCTGCCGCGCGCGCAGCACATAAATATTCTACCGAGAAAAAGACGTTGTCACGTAAAATCTTCGCCCGTAAAACCGACTTTACAGGCAACCATTTTTTTTTATTAGTAAAATATACTTACACTAGCTGTGCCCCGCGGTTTTATCTGCATTCTGCAATGCTTGGCAGGGCATAGGCATCCTATTGGTCTTGGCGTGATATGTTTCATCTATAGCTACTAAAGTCTATGCTCAATAGAATTGCATACAGCCTTCAACTAAACAAACTCTTAAATTTATTACATTCAATGATATTATACATACAATTGATTACATTAGTGAATTATTAATGTATAGTTCCCTTACAATTGATTTTTTATACACTTCAAACTGCAGAAATCTTTTTAATTTATGATAAATATATTATAATACATCTATATATTATACCAAAGGGGTCTTGATTTAGGTAACCTGTAACTGTATTACATATATATAAATATTAAATAATATGTGGAGGTACAATTGTTACAACAAATGTTTATTTGATAAGTAATGACCTTAGGTAATGACCTGTGGTAATGACTAATAGGTTGAATGTTGATAGCACTGTGTGATAGCATAATGTTTTTTTAATAGTGTTAGGTACATTGTATTATTTGTTATAGGTATTGTAATATCAGGTGGTGATCTAGTGAGCCTTTATAGGTATTTAGACAAATACGGACGTGTAATGATTGTTGCTCAACAGTAAAGGAAATTTACGCTATGCGAAGGTATAATTTTCCAACGGGAGTTTTTATATAGTATAGTACCTAGTAGTACAGTAAAGAAAACTTTTATCACCTTGGTTTATATAATGAATAGTACCTACATCTATATGTAGGTAAGTACGATTTATAATTTAAATCTAATTAACAAATATAGATGTAACACAAATTAATATTTTTTGTTACAAAATACATCTCAAAATTGATTAGTGCATCCCGTATCCGTCTTAATCTTGGGTTAAAATTAAAAATAATCTATGCAACCAATATTAACTATAATTAGATTGTCACAATCGATCTTTTTATATACAACGGTTAGCTCCTGTTCTGTGCTGAATATAGACCATCTTGACCGGTTGTAGAGATTAGCCTTTTCTTTTTCACCACTATTTTATGTCTTTTATGTTAGGTATAATTTGAGAATTCTTTTCTAAGAAATACCTTCTACAAGCACAGTTAAGTCCCTCTAAAGTTAGTTCCATGAGCTTACTTAATACCACTTAACCTACTTATATAAAACCCCTGTAAAATAGATGCTATAAATTATTACCTAGGGGCTATACTTCTTCTCTGAAGGCAAAGGCACAGAAAAATAACTAGTAGCTAGCGCAATAGGTAGGAAGTTACTGCTAAATAAAACTATCAAATAATTAAGGTATCTTAGAAGTAATAAATAACATTCATTAGAACGTATATTCAAACATAATTTTTTATAATTTTGTCATGTTTGATGTGCCAATTTTAGTGACATTTTTGACTAATAATATTTCAGGAAGATTTCAGGTACGTAAGTAGGGACTATCAGAGTTTGACCAAATTATATTGAACTGGGCGGAACAATCATATTTTACTAAGAAAAATATTTCAAAACTTGAGTTTTTGTGGTAGGTAGCCTGTATATCAACTATACAGGACGTCGTGAAAAGGGGAAGGTTGAGAAATGCCGTCTACATCCATACTAATATTATATTATAAATGCGAAAGTAACTCTGTCTGTCTGTCTGTTACTCAATCACGCCTAAACTACTGAACCAATTTGCATGAAATTTGGTATGGAGATATTTTGATACCCGAGAACGGACATAGGCTACCTTTTATTGCGAAATATGTACCACGGGCGAAGCCGGGAAGGACCTCTAGTAATATTATAAATGCGAAAGTGTGTTTATTCGTTTTAATGTGACATGGCCATGGGTAACTTTTGATAGCGGGGGCAAAGAAAAATATATGAATATTGTTTTAAATAAAAATGATGATGATGATATTATTCATGAAATTAATAATAATTCCATAATTCCAGGGCCCTGGTGAAAGCGCCCAACGACCGGGCGAGTTTATACGTTCGCTAGGTATGCAGATACTGAGCCATTCTGCGCACGCGCGGCCTGTGGATAGAGAGCATAGCGTACGGGATGTGGGTGGGAATAGGTGGGTGGTTTACTTTAATCAGTCGTAAAAATTTCCAATTTTAGGAAGATTAGAAAAATGATTTTAACAATAGTTAGGGAAATTTCGATTGACAGAAAAATTACGATAAGTCAGGAAAAATTACTATAAGTCAGGAAAATTTGTATAAGTCGGGAAAATTTCTATAAGCTGGAAAAGGAGAATGGCAAACTCCCATAGGACTCTGGGCCTGATTGTTACACTGATGATTTATGGGGGATTAAATAGATAAAAATATACAGATTCTATGAATATAATAATTATAGATCTGTTCTATGGGATAGCAGAGATATTGGGGTGTAAAGTAACAAAAATAAAAGTTAGTTTGCTTGAATTAAATGAATAGCATTGCCTTTTTCTAGGTCCAGGTAAGTTTATTTTAAGTTTTGCTTCTGATTTTTATAGCATTTGAATTCAATAAAACTAAAATGAAAAATAAACATTCATTCGTATTAATCTATATATTTGACTATTTTACTCCTGACAACACTGACATCTCTGCTTGATAAGACCGGTAGTGAACAAATTATCTTTTTTTTTTCAAGATTTATTTTCCCATAGAATCAGAAGTCAATATTTTACAAATAATTATTAAAATTAACATTTTGAATTTTAAATATATTATGATTTCTGTAACAGTTAGGCCCAGTTTCGCCATTCTCCTTTCCATAAGAAATGAAAATTTCTATACGCCAGGAAAATTTCTATAAACAAGGAAAATTTCTATAAGTCAGGTAAATTTCTATACGTCAGGAAAACTTCTATACGTGAGGAAAATTTCTATACGCCAGGAAAAATCCATAAGTCGGGAAAATTACGATAAGTCAGAAAAAATTTCTATAAGTCAGGAAAATTTCCATACGTCGGGAAAATTTCTATAAGCTGTAAAATTTAATGCTTTATTGACTACACAAAAGCCTTCGATTGCGTCCAATGGGACAAACTTTGGAGTGTGCTACTTGAAATGGGAACTCCAGAACACCTCGTTGCCCTTATTCAGAATCTGTACACTGAAAACCGCTCTTTCATCCGGATTGGTACGGAATGTTCCAGTATGTTCCAAACAAAGAAAGGCGTGAGACAAGGTTGTATTTTGTCCCCAGCACTTTTTAACATATACGGAGAGTACGTTATAAGAAAAACAATCGAAAACTGGAAGAAAGGTTTTCCCATAGGTGGTAAGAGACTATCGAATCTCAGATATGCCGACGACACCATTCTTATCGCAACATCTGCAGAAGATATGAGAGAACTGTTCCATAGGCTAGAGATAGAAAGTCAAAATATAGGGCTTACAGTAAATCGAGCGAAAACCAAGGTGATGATAGTCGATCGAGCCGGAAAGCTATCAAATGTTACTCTCAACATTCCTGGCGTTGACACCGTCGATCGCTACATTTACCTGGGAGCCCAAATCTGCAATGACGGCAGCTGTGTCCCCGAAATAAAAAGGCGTATTGGGATGGCAAAAGATGCTATGACACGTCTGAACAACATTTGGAAGAAAAGAGGAATTGGTATCAGAACCAAGATAAGACTGGTACGAGCCCTTGTTTTCCCTATCTTCCTATATGGAGTTGAGACATGGACAATTCTGGCCCGAGAAAGACAAAGGATTGATGCATTCGAAATGTGGTGCTGGAGGCGAATGCTGAGAATACCTTGGACTGCGAGACGCACTAATGCATCAATCCTGACCCAGCTCCATATAAAAACCAGGTTATCCACCATTTGCCAAAAACGCATCTTGTCATACTTCGGCCACACGATACGCAGAGGCGATGAAAATCTGGAGAGACTGATAGTGGTTGGGAACACGGAGGGAAAAAGATCGCGTGGTCGTTCACCAACACGATGGACAGACCAAGTCAAAAACTCATCTGCCACTACTTTTTACACGGTCGTAAGAGACGCCATGGACAGAGACCGGTGGAGGCAAATCATCCGCTCCAGATGCAACCCTGATGCTGACCACGATCCTCAGACATGAGGGACCGACAAGAGAGAGTAAAATTTCTATAAGAAAGGAAAATTTCTATAAACAAGGAAATTTTGTATAAGCCAGGAAAATTTGTATAAGTCAGGAAAAAGTTTATAAGCCAGGAAAATTTCTATACGCCAGTAAAATTTACGCTATAAGTCGGGAAAATTTACGAAAAGTCAGGAAAATTTCCATACGTCGGGAAAATTTCTATAAGCTGGAAAATTTCTATAAGAAAGGAAAATTTCTATAAGCCAGGAAAATTTGTATAAGTCAGGAAAAATTATATACGTCAGGAAAATTTCTATACGTCAGGAAAATTGATATAGATAAGGAAAATTTGTATAAGTCAGGAAAATGTTTATAAGCCAGGAAAATTTCTATACACCAGGAAAATTTCCTTGTATTTGAGACAGGAAAATTTCTATACGCCAGGAAAAATCCATAAGCCGGGAAAAATTCTATAAGTCAGGAAAAATTGCCATAAGTCGGGAAAATTTCTATAAGAAAGGAAAATTTCTATAAGCCAGGAAAATTTGTATAAGTCAGGAAAAATTATATACGTCAGGAAAATTTCTATACGTCAGGAAAATTGATATATATAAGGAAAATTTGTATAAGTCAGGAAAATGTTTATAAGCCAGGAAAATTTCTATACGCTAGGAAAATTTCCTTGTATTTGAGACAGGAAAATTTCTATAAGACAGGAAAATTTCTATACGCCAGGAAAAATCCATAAGCCGGGAAAATTTCTATAAGTCAGGAAAAATTGCCATAAGTCGCAAAAATTTATATAAGCTGGAAAATTTCCATAAGGAAAATTTCTATACGTGAGGAAAATTTCTCTTTGCTGCAAAATTATATAGATAAGGAAAATTTGTATAAGTCAGGAAAATTTCTATACGTCAGGAAAAATCCATAAGTCGGGAAAATTACGATGTCAGGAAAAATTTCTATAAGTCAGGAAAATTTCCATACGTCGGGAAAATTTTTATAAGCTGGAAAATTTCTATAAGAAAGGAAAATTTCTATAAGCCAGGAAAATTTATATAGATAAGGAAAATTTGTATAAGTCAGGAAAATCTTTATAAGCCAGGAAAATTTCTATACGTGAGGAAAATTTCTCTTTGCCGCAAAAATTTCTATAAGTCAGGAAAAATCCATAAGTTCCGTACACTTAGATTGGTTGCAAATCAAATACGTAATATGAAATATTATATCGAAAACTTTCCCAAGTTTGCAGAACTTTTGGAATTTTTTCCACGATCATACAGCAAAAAAAAATAATTTAATTGCAATTTTAACATTGTTCCGGACTGTAGACCGTGTGGATTGTGATGAGATTTATTGTCGTCCCAGGGTACCATTCACTTGACCGAAGTTTGAAAACTTTTGGAATTATTGTGAATTGATTGTCTTGACTGACTGGAGTAATTGCTCTAAACCGTTGTTAGGCGATTGTGAAGGTAATGTTATTATTTATTTAATTAAGTATTTAATTTGATAGATAAATTAAAAAATTTAATCAGAGAGATAATGTAAAAAGCAGTTTTAATCCTACTAATATTATAAATGCGAAAGTTTGTGAGGATGTGTGTGTGTGTGTGTTTGTTACTCTTTCACGCAAATACTACTGAACCGATTACAATGAAATTTAGCACACATATAGAAGGTAACTTGGATTAACATATAGGGTAGGTTTTATCCCGGAAATCCCACGGGAACGGGAACTATGCGGGTTTTCCTTTGAAAACGCGGGCGAAGCCGCGGGCGGAAATCTAGTAGAATATAAGCAGTAAGAAACGTATTGTTGGTCTCTGTTAAAATCAGAAGTGAAATTAAAAGTTATGAGTGCTATGACTGAATCAATTTATATATAGGTAGGTACCTATGTATATGTTGGTACTTTAATAAATTCATCTATAGCGACTAAAGTCTATAGGTACTCAATAGTATTGTATTTTAATGTAATGTATTAATATATAACTATTTGCAGCCATTTCGTAGGTAATTGCCATAATATATTGGTTTTTAGAAGTCATTAGAGTCATTAGAATCCAAAATCTATATTTGACGAATGATATTAGTTAGAATTGATTTCATTAATATTTTGATAAATTATTATTCGAGAGATATTTCGCACGTGCAGGTTTTCGCAGAAATATTCGCAAAGGGCTCTCAGTGTCCAATAAAATTACGTAATGCGACGCTGCCCACACATTGCATGTCGGATGTGTTTATAAAAGCTCCGATCTAGTGTTTTAAACTTCTCATCTTATGAAAAATTTACTTAATTTCATACCGGTGCTGAAATTAGAGTTAGGTTTCCCTTTCTAATATTAAATTGACATAAAGTTTTTAAATGTACGAAATTCACTTCTATCAAATGCTATGTTGATTTTGAAACGAAACCTGTTTGTCTAATTTTTTATTCCATACCTAAAAATTACTTCTAGAATTAATTTGAATGAGAATATTTTTTTAATATAGGTAGAGTAGGTACCTTTACTTTAGAGTTTAGAGTAAAACTTGGATGAATTATTATATGTATACTTAATTAGACTGAGAGATATTTCTAGTAATTTTATGGTAACGTTTTGCTGTTTTCTGTTACTAATAAACAATATTATAGGCTAATCGATAAAAAAAGAACAAATTGTCTCCCAATTTAAATAAGCGTTCCATGACATTTCGGGAATGTACTATGAACTATCCCCAGAACTATCATAATATTTGATATTTCCTATTAAATCAATTGCTGGTTTTGCTAGCTAAGATTAACATCTATATAGGTATCCATAATATCTCCAAGTTGAGGTTGGCTACACATGCGTTGCTAATTTACCATAATTGCCACATAATATAATGAATAAATTCCACTTAATCTTTCAAAGTGATTTAAAAAAAACAATAATTTTTTTCGGAATGGTCGTTAATAAGATGATAAGTAAGCATATTTTTCTTATGAATAAAATTATACTATTGAATCAATGCTTCTATGTAATATTATGTTCTTGTGCCTTTTTATCCAAAACAATGGTATGTAAAAAAATAGTTTGTCTGTAAGTATAGCACAGCACTTACTTACTCACAGTAAGTACAGTGTTTGTGGTGTTTTACATAATAATTTATTTTTAGAAAAATAGTTATCGTTATAGTGAGTATTGAAATAGACCGACCTTCATAACATAATTGCAATTCATACTCAATAATAAACATGAATATTTTATGTTCTCCAAACGCTTTTCAAATATTGTGAATTTCTCATTTCTCATTATACATATATATGGGACTCTCTTTTCAAATCACAGTATTACAATATTATTTCCTACAGTAAGGAAACGCCTTTGATGTCGCGCGATGCCGCCACCAGCGTAGGTACTTACGCTGCCACACGAAAATATGCTAGGGTTGCAACAAATGGGAAATTTAAAACAATTGTGATTATTAATATTATGATGAAATCATTTATTCATATGTACATTCAAAATAATTGCGATTATTAAATCTGATGTAATTATTTGTTCAAAAATATATAATTACATATATTGCACTGCTAAATATTTACGTGGACACTATTTTTGGATGTTCTTAATTGTATATGGGAACTATATTTTCTATCACCAAAATTTATATTTGTCATCAAGTTGTATCACCTAATAAATAGATCTATCACCACGAAATATTTTCGTTCTCAGATAAACAAAAATTGTTCCCAGGTATGAATTATCAAATTAATGTTAATATATGTGTAAAATAAGAGATCGATAACCAATAAAATTATATTGCATTACATGAATATAAACTTCGTTCTTTTAATAACAGTTTTGTTACTTAAATAATAGCTCTGTGCTCAGAATGGTAGATCTGTCACCAAATAAATCGATTATCGATCCCTGACTGCGACTCCTTTTTATTTGATATTTTGTCACCAATACAGTAGTAACATTTTATTTCGTTCAGATATTAAATTAATAGTATTCGTTACCAATTTAATACATCAATTAATAATTTTAATGAAAAAATGATCAAAGGGGCGGAGACAAATTGGCGCGCTTTAAAAATTGATTACTTTAACTTTAATTAAGTGTTTTATCTACAATTATGCTAGCCATAAGCCAGCTATTAAATCAGAGCTGATTATTCAGTAGTTATTATTTTTAAGAATAAATATTGATTATTTTAACTTTAATTAAGTGTGATATCTACTATTCTGCTAGCCATAAGCCAGCTATTTTAAACCAGCGCTGATTGTTCAGTGGTAATTATTTTAAACAATAAATATTGATTATTTTGACTTTAATAATTGTTTTATTTACTACTCTGCTAAAATTTTTTTTTAAATATAATTTATACTACCAGTGGCAATTTAGAACCTTGGGAGTCTAGTTAAGTAGCAGAATCTTTTGGTTGAAACGATGATGACAACCCTTATTTTTTATATTTTGAACTTAATGCAATTTTCTAGTAACATAATATGATTTATTGGTGATCTCTTTAAATTAGTTTGCTTAAATACTTATTAGGACACACCTATTATAATACATACAAAAACATTTATTTGGTACTAGACCTTATATCTCAGGATTTTAGGTGATTTTTTGTGGAACTGATTTTGCATTGTTTGGTGACTACATTTTGGTGACAGATCTACTATTTTGAGGACAAACCCTATTATTTAAGAAACACAAAACTAATTAAATTGGTGATAGCTTAAATGATACCCATTGTATATTATAACATTTAACTAAGTAATGCATTCGCATTGGGATGTACAATCTGATAAGACAAGAATGAGAACAACATATACACAGCTTTGATTAAAATTCTATAGATACAAATACATACAATCTATCTAAAATATCTAAATAACTTCTGTGATTTCGATGTAGATTTACATCAATACACAGAACAGTTTGTGCGCGCCATTAGAGAATATGTAAGTAGGTATAATAAAATTATTACACAAAAAATACGAATGCGTCGTCCTTTCGCGCTAGTTAATGCAAACTAAGCGTGATTGCATTACGCGGCCCGCGTCGCCCGACCCCCCGCCAGTTCCCCTCCGTTTCTCTGTGCAAGTACATTCGTCGCCATACTGTAGGAAATATTGTAATACTGTGTTTCAAATAGTGTCTTATAGCCACTTGAGTTCTGAATCGGCAACGTCGGAACGACGCGACATACTAAAGTTGTCGTATCTAGATACCTACCTAGATAATCTAGGTGTCTACTTCGCCCGTCACGACAAGGGAGTGGTATGTTATAGGGAAAACTACTCTCACATGTCGAATACTCCAGTCGTCTTTTGTCAAACTGCATTCATTAAAATATTATAAATATAACTCCAATTCAATATAATTGAAATTAATATAACTCCAATATAATTCAAATTCAAAGATACCTACTTTAGACATTCATGGATGTTGTCATTAAAAATATACGCCTCACGAATCGGGAATCAGCATGAATTGGAATCTGCAATCTTGTACATCTTATATTTTATATTAATTAAAAATAATTGATTTAAAAGTGGGTTTCAAGAATGATCTAAGGTTTCAAGTGCTGAGTAGGTATTTACTATTTAGAACAGGTATAGATCTGGCGTTCTTTTTGTTAACTGGGGCGCTTTTAAAATTTAATAAGCGTAATTATAATAAAGTATAGTCAAAAGCTTTGAATTTAGTAACGGGCTATATTTTATTCATTGAATGTCATAAGCTTAAATTTTCTTCTTATACAATACTAGTGGTCCGCCCCGGCTTCGCCCGTGGTACATATTTCGCAATAAAAGGTAGCCTATGTCCTTTCTCGGGTATCAAAATATCTCCATACCAAATTTCATGCAAATTGATTCAGTAGTTTAGGCGTGATTGAGTAACAGACAGACAGACAGAGTTACTTTCGCATTTATAATATTAGTATGGATTATATATTCGACTTTCAGCTACAAGTTACAACGTCCGGATAGAATATATTGGAACCTCATTTAAAACTTTATATATTCTATTGATTTCTACGAAGCCCTTAAAGAAATTCCACCCAGTTCTCTAATCGCTCAAACCTGGTTTGAGTTTAAAGGAATATCTTTCTTCAAACTCATCGTAGATTGTCATAAGATTCATAAAAGAATTACTTACCCACTTATTTCAGGTATTTCGTGTAGGCAATATTTGAATATTATACTCTCATGAAACCACATTAACAGACACATTATCTGTTTTAGCAGTTAGCTCATTAGATTTCAAGTTCTTTTGGTAAAAAATATCGTTATAACTAGAATAGGTATCTAGAAAATAAAACAACTATCTCGTGCATTTAAAAATTGTTAGCAACGTTATAAAGGCGTTCCAATTAAAAAGTTCTCGTGCCAACGTTTTATATTCTACAATCCTTTAATATTTTAAAAGGTAAGAGGTTACAAACAACATTGTTGTAATGATTCAATACCAGGGGCTGTACAGTACAGCCCAGGCAATGGAGGGTGAGGCAGGTGGTTCCCCCTTCTCCCTAACCCCCTACAACCCTTTACGCCCTACAGTTATTGAATGCACTTTGTGCACTAGTTATAAGTAGGTATGTAAAAGGAAATCGACGCAGCTGTAAGTTGATTACATCTATTAGTGCTCGTTTTGCCGTTTTTAATTGATTTT
Source organism: Colias behrii (assembly GCA_029959065.1). NCBI lineage: Eukaryota > Metazoa > Arthropoda > Insecta > Lepidoptera > Pieridae > Colias > Colias behrii. Next base: position 8,608,312 of record JARWMC010000013.1, read on the forward strand.
ATGAATATGTAATGCTATTGTCTAAGTTTTTAAATGATATTGACATCATTTCTCGTAATAGGTAGCGATGGTTGGAATGGTTTTTTTCTATATATTTTAATAGTGACATGTTATGATGGAAAATTCCACAGTCTTACCTATTCTTAGATACAAAAAATACGAAGGAAGGATAATAAAATGGATCTACGATTTATATTAATTAAATTTTTTATGACCCATAAGATTTAAGCCTGTTCTTTTACAAAATACCTATATCATTATATACTTACCATAGTAGCTAGCTACTAGTTATTATTCTGTGCCATAGTATAAAGTCAGTAGGTACTTACCTACATATTGATTAATGTAGACCGTATTCAAATGGAAAAAAAATGTAGCAAAATATTGAAATATAATGGAATTTCTATATATAAAAATAAGCTAAATATCGTTGTCTTAGTGTTTCAAATAATAAGGAAAAATTCTAAAAATAATATAGCTATACGGTTTAAAAAATACAGTTTAATTTACTTAAATAAGCCTAAAAATATATAGTTTAGGGAAAGGATAAATGTATGAAATTCAATCAAATTAATACACATCACATCTTGAAAGGAAGAAAGACCCGGATTTTTACCTCATGTTTATTTTTAGTTTGCTAGGATATTTCGCCGCCTGACGAAGGCTGATAAACATAAACGATATTATTTAATTTAATATAATTAGAAGTTATGTTAATTGATCTAAAAGTTATCTTATAGATTAATATTTTATATAATAATAATCAACCATACTTACATAATATATGTAAGTATATTATAATTATTATTCAAATATGTAGAACATAATTTCCAGGATTACAAATATTTTGTACTTTTGGAAATATGTTAATCGCAGGTTTCTTGGGGGGTAATAAAAACGTGGTTATATGTTATATTTCAGAATTGAAGATATAATAATTCAATTTAGTAAACACTGTACTACGACACACAATTATATCTTTTTACGTTATAGTTAGTGCAAATTCTCTTAAATTATTATCTAGTATCAACATGTTTTAATAGTCTTGTTCATAATCTAGATAGACTGAAAGCATTGCAGCGGGGGAAATGTTCTGAGTTCAGACCCGCCCTATCGAGACCGGGAGGCTGTGTGCTTTTGCCGTTGCTAGGCAACCGGAGCGAGGCATCTCTTTCCATTACCACTACTATTCGAACCGAATATTTTTATTTGCGATTCTGAACATTATCGTTACTAAATTGGCTTTATAATAGGCATGACGACAGTATCTATAAATGATCGTATTAGTGTTTTTAAGGGAAAATGTATAATAAATAAATTAAATATAGTGACTTAGAAATCTTAAAAACATTAAGATTAATGAGATTATCAATAAACTAAAACATTGAAATTCTGCAGTTGGCCATTTTGACTAAAACACGCGTGACGTCACGCTTAAGTAAACAACTCACGTCAGATGTGTTTTGTTGTTATGAATAAGTTGAGAATACGCATTTTTATTTATTTTCTATTGTTTCACGTATGCTTTATCGACTCAGAACAGAAATATAATTGCGAATTCACGAATACGTGGTTCGGGGTTCTCTGCGCCAACTTTATACAATCATTTCTTATTATTTTCTCGCTTGAAATAATTACTAACACATTTTTGAGCATTATTTTTATGTGAATTCACACTGCAATACTGCACACCACTTATAAACTTTGAAATTCGTTTCTATAACACATATTAAATAAATATTTTTTTAATTTTCTTCGCAATGCGTACAAATAATTAGGTATTTACTAAAGAGTGACGTCACGCCTACGCCATGACACCTGCGAGCTGTTTTGGCACAGTTAATAAATATTTTTTGAAAAATGGCTTTTATCTTCGTTAAATTTAAGTATATTACCGAAATATAGGGTTTTTCTTGTATAGTAAACGTATACACACATTATGGAAGAGGATTTCAAAATCTTTCGTCATGCCTATTAAAAAATTATGTGTTCCTAATAATAAATACTTAATCTTAGCTTAGCTTTTCAGATAGGACGTCGTTAAAGTATCGAGGATTTAAATGTTTCGAGTGGACTTCATAAATACGATTAGCATATATCTTTGGCAAAATTTTATTTCGACCTCCAAATTACACACACACATAATAATAATAAATAGGAGTTATAATTTTACATATGAAAGAAGTTATACCTTCCCTTCGGGAAAATTCCCGTCGCACTCTAAGTTTATTGTACCCTACCATACCCAGTATGAATAAGGTAGGATACTATAATGGGTAAAAGGGGTATACCCCGTAAAGTTTAAAATAAAGGTGTCTTACGAATTTATTTGGAACCCTCTCTAAAATCACATTATATTTTTCTTCATGTGAAGACCAAATAATGGAGTTGTGCTCCATGTGGCTGGTATAGCACTTTTACAGTTGCCGCTACATTTGTAAAGTCCCTTACGTGCCGCAGTAGAAACCCAAGGTTTTGTTCAAATAAACTGTCTATTGTTTTTCCATTATTTGTTTCTAAAGACTACACTTTTTGCGGAAGCAATAAATAATAATATAGATTAAATATCAAGGTCGACATTGAGACTAAATTCATACACAACACTCCGCATAATAACAAAAAACAGTAAAACGTCAACCTTTTTGTTCCAATTAGGTTTATGTCCATGTTTATCATATTATGTAAACTTATTATAACATCGTCAAGGCTGTACTAAGTGTAGTTAAAATGAATTTGGTGTTTAAAATCTTCTCACAGTGTTAGTAAATCTGCGAAGCTTATATTTTCTAGATTAAGAATATAATCTTTTTATGCTTTTTACACTTGAAAAGAGTGAGTTTTTGTGGTAATAAACGTGTTCCAATGTCGGCCTTGGCACGCGTAGTGGGTTGTCATGGCAACTGAATTTTTTTCTATATTTGAGATTCTGTACACTTTATTATGGATAATATTTTAATGACCGTATTTATTTCTACGATATTCAACAACAAGAACATTCATTTTGTGTATAGATTTTTGCCTATAACTAAAACATACACGAACAAGCAAGCATTCATAAATCACATTAATTTAGAACAATCAAATTGGTGTTGTTTTTCTACTCATTTAATGCATTATTAGAAAATGATTTTTTTCAAATACAAGAAATAAAACTTTTAAAATAACTAATTCATAAATAAATAACATAAAAATTAAATTTTCTCTTATATTTCTTTTGTTTATTTAATAGATGATTTTTTAAATTATTTCCGAGTGTTTATATAGATCTACAAAGTATCTTTTTTGTTGATGATTACCTTCCTCTAAGAGGCGAGGGAAAAAAAAACATGATTTTTTGTCACTTGATCTTTACATACTAATTTGTGTGTAAAAACAAACTCCCTTTTGATTTTTAAAACAGTCTAAAAATTAAGATCTTGACAAGACATGAACGTTTGAAACATAAATTACCCAAAATGGACTTCAAACTTGGTATCATGCATTCATTCAAAGTTATATAAAAAATTTAACGCTCGTTTAATTTATCCATTTTCTTTGAGCAAATTTAAGATGAATACACTGTAATGAAGCTAAGAACATTCTTAAAATACCATTCTCTTTAATGATTTAACTACAAGCTTATGCATCTGCACCGTAGTTATTATTACCGGCTCATTGTAAACATCCCTCCCTCTGTGCACTCGCTGTAGGAATACCATGAATTTTTTAAGAAATACGTAATCCCATGCATAATGATTCTTACTTGTTATATAAAAGGTAATTGAAGATCAACAGTATCATGCATAAACGTAGAGTAGGTACTTAATCATTACATACTCTAAGCAGTCATTTTGGTTCTTGAAGCATTTTATTTAAATTATGTTTCAGCTGAATTATTCACAGTATTCAATACTGCTTATTTACTACGATTTGCAACTCAATGTTACAATGTAGGTAAGTTTGCACCCTCTACGGTCTCTACTTATCAGGTTATGTAAGTTGTAACGTATATAGTTTGTAACTTACCTTAGCTTCGGTTTTATTGAAATGAAATTAATCATTATACGAAAGGAGTAATAGTAGTAGATATGTAGTTGCAATTTGCAAATGATGATCCTCCTAACATGGAAGTGTGCATGACGTAGCCACTAACCATTAATTTCGTAAAATATTTAAATGTAAACTTACGTAAATAACATTTAGATTTTAGAAGTAAAACGTCAAATCTCTCCTTGGATTTTTTTAATAAACTGAAGTACCTACAATTAACTAAGTTTGTAATTATTTTGGTAGCTACTACACGATATTCCAAAATAATAATACTTTTATTCGTTCTTTGCTAGTTTTCTATTGGCTTGAATATATTTAAAACTAGATAAGGAAGACCTAATTTTTTACTACTTCTATTAAAATATTTCCTTACAAGTTTTACATTTTTAATTCCTACTCAGTAAACATAATATTGTGTTGAATATGTGCATGTATTTATAATCTTCGTATGCCCTGTTTAGGCCAATGAGTGGATGATATCTAAATGAAGTTCCTACAACACATCTGGCACTGAAAGCAATTATAATATATAGATAGTGCATTACTCAGTAATAAAAATAACGTATGGTAACCCGTCTCATATGCATATTGCATGATATTAAAAGCTAGTGGTACCAACATCTATATAGTAAATACGATTTGTTTATTTTAATAAGTCGATGCATGTGATTAGTTTACCAATCAAACTTAAAATGTATGCAGCTAAATTTAAAGTCGATTTTATAAGAAATTGGTTCGATGTAAGGAATAACAAAACATAAATGGCCTTTCAAGGTTTGATAAGGATCGAGTACGAATGAGGCCAGATTTAATTTAATTTTGTTTAATGAAAACAATTTTCCTCGCAAAGTGAGAATTTTCATTTGTTTCACTACATAGTATAAAACAAAGTCGCTTTCTCTGTTCCTATGTCCCTATGTCCCTATGTACCTATGCTTAAATCTTTAAAACTACGCAACGGATTTTGATGCGGTTTTTTTTAATAGATAGAGTGATTCAAGAGGAAGGTTTTAGTGTATAATTTATTATGTTTTAGACAAAGCGGGCGAAGCCGCGGGCGGAAAGCTAGTATTTTAATAAAATGATAATCGTGGAACTCAATGCAAGATCAGGGTCAATCGATGTCTCAATAATAATAATAAAACAACAAATGCTTCTTCTTTCTACTTTAATTAATTCTCCATTAAACTTAATTGCCTTTTTCTGTACATATTTACTGTACTTAATATTGTAAAGCTCATATATAATTATACAATTTACATTTATAGGTATATAATTTTCAAATATATCTTTAGCTGATGTCATTGAAAATCACTCGATGAAATTATTGCCCTCTAAATATAGAAAGTAAGAATATTAAATGTTAAAATTTTAAACTTTATATTATACTAGCTGTGCCGCGCGGTTTCACCCGCATTACTCCGCTCCTGTTGGTCTTAGCATGATGATATATAGCCTATATTACTCGTGGATAATGTAGCTTTCGAATGGTGAAAGAATTTTTAAAATCGGTCCAGTAGTTTATGAGCCTATTCATTTCAAACAAATTTCAAACAAAGTTTTCCTCTTTATAATATTAGTGTAGAAGTATTTCTTTATCTACATATTTATTAATAAACATGACAATTGTTACAATGTAATGACATTTAATTTTAAATTTATATTCAAAGCAACAAAGAACGATATAAAAATGTAAAGTAGATAATATAATATATGGAGTATTTGAGCATTTATAATTCTATAATGGTAGGTACCTAAAGGTTCTGCATGGAATAATAAAATGGAAAGGAAAACTAACAAATAATAATAAATAGACATAAAGTTGAACATCATTCAATATTATACGGAACACCATTCAATATTATACGGAAAATATGCATTAATTTTTTTAAATCATGAACTCTGTTAATTTTTGTTCAGAAAATAATCGATAGGTAATTGTTAATGCAATGGTATAGAACTGAAAATCTAACGAATATTTAATATTAATAACAATGACTTTTCATATACTTAGGAAATAGGTAGACACATATCATATCATTATTTATAGAAAATAATTTTCAAAGTCAGTTTATTAGATACAGAGATTACGCCTAACATCCTCAAAAATTCTCTCAGAGAGATCAGAGATGAGATAAAATTATATACATAGGTATGAGGTATGTATTTTATTGGAAGCCGGAAGCCGTTTTTTCATTCCAGGAACTGTAGACATATTTTTTATCTGCTCTCAATTTTCTCTTGGATATGTTATTGTTTCTGACTTCGAAATTGAGAGACAATGTTAATAATTATTATGAAAATAAACGACCACCAACGTTCTATGTTGTCCTTTGATATTATGATATAACGGTCACGTTGCAATCATGTCAACAGTCAATATAACCTATACGTACCTACTGAATATATAAGCATAATCACAGTATAATGTAGCGGCATATTTATCACATTGAATATTTATGACTGTATACAATATGATACATATATATCTATAATATCTGTTTTAATTAACATTTAGCGTGTTAATTATTAATTTATATTTATGTTTGTGTTTAGTTACACAATAAAAATATGTTTTTACTTCAGTTCACAATATCAATAGTTAAATTGTAAGTTACTCTGTAAGAAAGGTTACATTTTACAGATTTTTTATTTAGTCTATAATTTAATAAATAATAATTTACACGCTTTTATACATACCGTTAGGAATAGCGTTTTATATAAAGGAATGCTTTAAAATTACCATTGTCCTTGTCATTGTAAAATTGCATTTTTTTAACCCTTAGGCCATGAGGCCCATAATATAGGTAATTAAAATATAATTGTCTTTGGTCGCGCATACAGTGTAATAATATATCAACGCAATCGACTTTTAAGCTATTGCATAGCTTCTATCGCAGGCCTTGAGCGCGGGGACCGAATCCAGAAATTGCGTAACGAAAAACCTCACGCTCCCCACTCCGACGGGCGCGGAGGTGTGGCTTGAAGGCATAGCATGCAATAGCTTTACCGCGGCAGTCCCCGAGTGCCACACGTTTTTTTTTATTCTAGAATCTATCACATTGACTCAACAGCGTGGTAGAAGAGGGAGACTCAATCTATTTAACCCAGAAAAAAAATTTATATTTTTGCGTGTTTGAAACTTTATGAAAGCGGTTTCTACAGAGAAGAGCTGGTAAGAAACTCTGCAAATGTTCATGGAGGGTGGTGGGCGTTTACCATCAGGTGACCCATCACCACAGAATACATAATAGTAGCTCCATCACCTTGGCCGCAATAGTATAAAAGAAGCATTTGTAGTGATTTATTTCAATGCTAGCTTTTCGCCCGCCCGCGGCATCGCCCGCTGTGTCTTAAACCTAATAAATTATCCATATATATACCTTCCTCCGAAATCCGTTGCGTATTTTGAAAGATTTAAGCATAGAGTACATAGGGACAGAGAAAGAGACTTTGTTTTACTATACTATTTATGTAGTGATTATGCACATAGCAGGTCGCAGTATTATGATAGTCAAAAGTCTAAATCCATACTATTTTTCGTGGCTAACCATGAACTTTATTGCACGGTGAACTTTATCGATCGAGTATAAATATGGCCCATGGCCTAAAATGCTCCATACAGATTCAAAAAGTGCCTATAAAGTGCCTACTGTGTTCCATCTTAATTTAGTATCAAGGATCATAATTTTAAAGATATCAGATATATATTTTTAATCCGTCCCTATTTCATTAGGAATTAATAAGTAGATAGCCTTCACGTCATGTAATTAGCTATAAGCTTACAATATCATGGCGATCATTATTCGAAGAAATCACAAGCACTGCGGATTATCACTTTAAATAATAGATGCGGATATTGCAATATTGTAAAATGTAAATAGATGCAGATGGCGAGCTCGACGGGGCGTTGGGACCATATTACCATGCAGAATTGTAGGAAATTGGAAATATGAATACGGCTACATTGTTTACTATGTCCTTTTCAGGGTTCTTTTTTCAATACTACATTATCTATATATTGAACGAAACCTTTTTCGGCACTTTAATTTTTGAATTTGAAATATGGAAATGAGTTGGTAACTACTAGAGGTAATATATAGGTACCTGTGATTGACAAAATTCATATGTACTTACTATATACCTACATAAACACATAAGATTAAATACGTAGTTACCTAAAGTGGTAATCATCACAGCTTAACTTTATTGTCACTAAACTGAACTATTATTAAATCTTGATGATCGTGAAACGAAACTTGTTTACCTACCTATTACATTATAGATACCAGCCATACCCGGTAAATAATTAAGACAATTTATTGACAATGATATTGAAAAATAACAAATCTTAATATCACAATCTAAAGAAAAACGTAATGATTTATTTTTATTGTGAAGGCGGATGAATCTTCTTGCAATGTATAATGCCTATTATTTCCCGTTTTCTCGTAATATTTTCTAGAGAGCATTTTATAAGATGTAAGGATGAATTCTAAGAAAATTATAACGAAGTGTCTAGTCGTCCGCTAAACGGATGAATAAAATAAATTAGTCGTCCGATTACCGGATGAATAAAATAATTTAATCGTCCGATTACCGGATGAATAAAATAATTTAATCGTCCGATTATTCGGATTACTAGATAACCTTTTAACACTAAAGCTAGTTGGGTTGGACTAAAGCAAAGGGGGCGCAGGACAGAAAATTTTTGATGGAGTTGGTGTCATTATAACACCTATTTATTATTGTTTTATCGTAAAGATTACGCTAATATAAGCATGTTTTATAGGAACAACTTTTCTCTAAAATCAAAAATGGCCGAGATATTCGCCCTCAATTCGTTAGGTTAGGTTTGCCTTTAGGTTAGGTTAGGTTAGGTTTCTTAAAAAAAAAACTACACAGAAATAGGAGCCCCGCGAAGCGGGGCTCCGTCGACGCGCAAAAAAAAATCACGTTTAGGTTAGGTTAGCCGTTAGGTTAGGTTAGGTTAGGTTTCTTAAAAAAAAAACGACACAGAAATAGGAGCCCCGCGAAGCGGGGCTCCGTCGACGCGCAAAAAAAATCAAGTTTAGGTTAGGTTAGCCGTTAGGTTAGGTTAGGTTAGGTTTCTTAAAAAAAAACTACACAGAAATAGGAGCCCCGCGAAGCGGGGCTCCGTCGACGCGCAAAAAAAAATCAAGTTTAGGTTAGGTTAGCCGTTAGGTTAGGTTAGGTTAGGTTTCTTAAAAAAAAAAAATACACAGAAATAGGAGCCCCGCGAAGCGGGGCTCCGTCGACGCGCAAAAAAAAATCAAATACCTACGTGTGCCCTCCTCCCCCCTCTCCTCCCCCCACAAAAAACCTATAATACGTGCGGCAGTTCTCTAAAGAAACCCCGATAACCTAACTATATAGATAAATAGATGTTATCGGACGATTAAATTATTTTATTCATCCGGTAATCGGACGACTAATTTATTTTATTCATCCGTTTAGCGGACGACTAGCACTGTCCAAATTATAAATACCTAATCTTATCAGAAAAACAGATATTAAAAAATATTACTCTACTATCACAATCCCTCTCTTCTCGATCTTTTTCCAACTAAAGAATATTATTAATAACATTGTAGGTGCTGTGCTGACTGCTGATGCAGGATTTTCGGTCGCGTCGCACATTCACAATTCACATAGCGTCGCCCCCAGTTGTCCCGTAACTCGCGCCACCGACCCACGTCTAATAGTTAGTAAATTAAAGTATTATATTTTTGTGTAATTTAGAGGAATATATAATTTCCATTGACTGCATTCTTTATTTCATCTCCCTACACACAGCTACACTAAAACATGAAGGATTGCAAGATTGTAATGAATTTTGGAATATGAAATTATAAGAATGGGCAGCGAAGGTTTTGTTGAATATTTCTTAAGTAAAAGGAGAAAAATCTGATGTAATTTAGTAAATATTAAGTGTTGTGAATGTGTCTCTATTCTATATTATCTATGTACCTAATGTATATAACAATTAAAATGCTGGTTGGTAAATTTCCAGCAGAATGGTGATCAATCCGCCAAAGAACATTATAAAGTAGGACCTCTGGCCTCGGATTGCCGACGGCAATGCCGAGGAATGGATTGGTAAGACTTAAGAGGGAGCAAAAAGTTATGCTCATCGCACGGAACACTGTAACATTTACATGATAATATGCTTTTACTCAGATCTTCTGCGGCCTTCTCCGGTGCGAGTTGGACAAATTCGTGCGGTAGCGTGTTAACTCCCACAACGAATGTATCATATTTTTCAAACACACATAAAAAAAGCATGTCAAAATTTGTAAATGTTACTTTAAAAAAAACGTCTCCGGAACCCCATATTAAGTTACTAAAATTCTAACGGCCACCTTCTTGGCCTCATATGTAAATGCTGAACTGTAAAATGCTTACCTATTGACTCTGTGTTAGGTTATTCAGTGAGAAACTCAATGAAGAAAAAATAATGCACCAGTTTATCATACCTACTTCTTTGTTAGATTAATTGAACTTTTCCCGGCACGTGTTGCGATATTAAGAAGGTTGTCATGTTCATTTATTTTATGCTTGTTCAGGTTTCATTTTAGGAGAACGAAATGAGTAGTATGGACTTTTAGAAAAAAAAATATTTTTCAATACATCAGCAATACCTCTATATTTACAAAAGCCTTGTAATGTATTTATATGGACTTGTTAAGTTAATCTAAATCCCCACATCACTATACTTACCGCATTCAAGACTTGGTCGTAATTTATGTAGCTCTTGTTGATTGTCATGTTGATTTTCTCAAATAATATTGAATATAATTTATATCATTAATAATTCACAAATTCAAACCTTTTATCGTCAACGTCATCTTAGTTATTCCTTTCTCAAAACATGACCACATGACTTTGATTCGAATTCGACTTGCCAAGAGACCAAATGTTGCATGTAACATACCTACATTTAAAAAATAATACAATTATACGATAGTAAAATGTAACATTATGAAAAAAGCGTAATAAAAAGAAACTGTTGTGGATAGAATATTTGTCTTAACTCAAGAAATAAGAGAAAAGTCAGCGGGCCGTTAGTAATACATGTAATTTAAAAGTTTTGGTAACTTTCTGGCTTGGTAACATAAAATAATACGTACGTTTTACGAAATAACCAACTTTTAGGGAGAAAAGATAATTATGTATCTACAAATATTTTTTTAACTTGGAACCAGCGAGGCATCTGAAACAGAGTTATAACGTATTTTCATTAAACCCCTTTGAAAGCTACACGTGTCAGAGGAGATTCGACGTACATAATAATACAGTAATAACATCGATATGAAAATTGGGCCGTTTGTCCTATCAGCCATGTATACCAACGTATAATTTATTATTGGACACGTGTATTTATTAGTTACTAACTTAAGATACTAAAAAAAGATACAATTTTCGAAGGTCATTCACTCCTGGGGTTATTTTTTTGCTAGAATAAAAACTATCTGGAAAAAATCTATGTTACTTTGTGAGCATGATAGAGCTGTATTTATTAGTTACTAACTTAAGATACTAAAAAAAGATACAATTTTCGAAGGTCATTCACTCCTGGGGTTATTTTTTTGCTAGAATAAAAACTATCTGGAAAAAATCTATGTTACTTTGTGAGCATGATAGAGCTAACTAACTTACTAAGGTAAGTAGGTTTTTTGAAACGTAATTCTTTCTCCTCGATTGAGTATAGTAATTAGTACAACTCATTTTGATTATTTTCCTACAAAATGGACTACTTAGTATAGACTATTAAAATAGCAATAATCTATAGTAAAAAAAAATAAAATAAAAAATCCGTAAACAAATTTCATTAGATGAAAATATGTCTAATAATGGAGTACTTTTTTCATTAAAATTATATTCTATCACAAAAAAGGTAAAATAAAAGAAAACTGTTGGATACAATTCATTTAATCGATTTATTTTTAACGCTAAAATTGACGATTTAATGCTTACCATTTATATTTGCACACATAATATAAAATTCAGTCTCACAATAGGAAAAGTATTCAGTAGTTTTATATTAATTACTTCAAGGCTTCAATAAGAAACGAACGTGGATTATAATGACTAATAAGTAAAACGTTATCAATGCATACGATTAGTTCCTATTGTTTGTATGATAACGCGTGTGGTAAGCAGTTAAAAGTTGTAGTATTTATATAAAAACTAGTTGATGAAATTATTGTTTCAAGCAGTTTGTTTATTCAATTCTACTACTTACTTGTGTAATTCTTGCAAACTAACTTGTATGCAAAGAATCTCTTACACATTATTAGCCAATTAAATAAAGAAACACATGCTTCCTTGCTTGTTTTTCAAATCTAATTCCTCTCAAAACATATTACTGGATTTACCGCTGAAGAAAATCAACAAGTATGGAAACATATCATTACTATTTATGAACCGACATGTGCAGAGTGCAACAAAATTATACTCGTATGATTGGAAGACCTCATAGCGAGATGTGGAATATCTAAACTGAATTATCAATTATGGTTTCTTATGAAGTTATGAGTTAATAAATCTTACTATAATATTAAATCTTAATAAATATCGAAATCCTTGAACTGCACTCGGTGCACTGATTAAGCGCTTCAACTGAGATAGGTACTAGATTTGATACTAATGACGATATTTAAGTCCCGAGTTGGTTTATATTACAGATAAAGAATGAATGAAAAATACTTTATTGCACACTTAATACAGGATTATAAACTAAGAGCCATACAAGTAGCAACATGTACAGAGGGCGGTCTTATCGCTGTAAGCGATTTCTGCCAGACAACCCGAAAATTTAGAAGGATTACATTTATGGTGGTGGTGCATTACAAACTTAAAATTTTTGATTTGAACTAAAATAAAATGAATAATAAATAAATATAAAATATAATTATAACCTAAATAATAAATAAACATAAATAATAAATCTATAAATAAATACATCATAATTCATAATATATATTAACATATATATATTAATATTATATATAAATATATACATACAAATATATACATACATACATACATGTGAAACTATAAAAATTATGGGCAAGGAATAAATTGAATTAATTAAAATAGGTAGTTATAATATATTAAGATTACAATTGAGATAAATATTGCTTTAATGCATTTTTGAATACAGTTATTGACTGAGCACGTCTTATCGATTCTGGAATAGAGTTCCAAAGGTTGATTGCAGACACAGTGAAGGAAGAATGGAAGAAATTGGATCTGTGGGTAGGGATGCTTAAGGTAAGTAGATTAGAGGAACGCAGGGTAAGGCTATTTTCACCGAGGAATTTAAAATTTGTATAATAGATAATTAATATAAGATAATTTGTATAATAAAACCATAATTGAAATGGTTAATATAATTTTAACAACATCCTTAAACATCCGTCTAATCTGTTCAATTTAACTTAAGAGTTAATATTAAATCAAGGTTGCAGTTAAAATATTGGTACTGTCTCTATACATACAGTGCAATCTAAAGTTATCACAAATAGGTAGGTACATAATCTCGCGCGAGTAGCGTAGCAGCTGCAGCTATTTCTCGAATACAAAAGTCAACAAAAAATACATAATTTGCATTAAAACGAAGACATTAAAGTTACAATAATAAATATTCAAGCCACAATCTGCTTGATTAAAGCCGTTAATATCAATTGGCCTTGAGATGCAAGGCACAGAGCTGCAATCCAAATACGTACAGTGCAATCTGAAATATTTTTACGTTGTACAGAGTATATCTAATGCATATGCGTACATGGCACGGTGTGATAAAACTTTGAAATTATGAGCTAAGTAAACGTCATAAGTTATGATTACACGTGCGTCTTACGTAGGTGAATATCGAATAATTTCAGTTGGCGTATGAATACGTTGTTACAATCTATACGGTGTACTTTTTTTAGATATTAGGTACTACGATTTTTTGTTGACTACTTATAAAGCTTTCATTCATTTCTTATATGTTATAAATCAATTATTATTTGAATGTTTATTTCGTTTGTTATAACAAAGACATCTGGAGCAGTTCCGACACATAATTAATTAAGGTATGACGAATCCACCGAAAATTATTTTTTATATGCCATTAAATCAGATTTAATTTCAAATTTTCCTCAATTAATATTTAAAGTGAATGAAAAAGTAATTATAAATAATTTTTAAAGTGAATGAAAAAGTAATTAATTATGAGTAATGTTGAGTTAGAGAAACTGAAATCTTTACTTTATTGTGATTTATAATTCTCTAACAGCTGTTATCAAAGAAACTGTTAAAATTAAATATTATGTAGGGAGCACCCGTTGATATTTATGTTTTAAAAGTTTGTTGGGGTAGTTTTTTATGGACTATTTTTATGTTTGGGTGATGCTATAACAATTTAATTTGCTTTTTGTAATGTTGGTAACTTTTTTATTAAGTGATTTTATTGATTAACAAAATAAATGAAACTAATTTGAAACTTCTGGCATTTTGGTAACGTCGCGATTAATTAAAAATAATAACATAGCTACCATGAATTTTTACACAAAAAAAACGTAGAAATAGCTATTGTCTTATTGTATATTGGTTGCTCTACAATTCTACAAATTATACAAAATCTTGTTATAATTTGTAGAATTGTAGAGATAACAGAACAAAAATTATTATCAACTAGATTTCCGTCTGCGGCTTCGCCCGCGTTTTCAAAGAAAAACCCGCATAGTTCCCATTCCCGTGGGATTTCCGGTATAAAACCTATCCTATGTGTTAATCCAAGTTACCCTCTATATGTGTGCTAAATTTCATTGTAATTATGCTTGAAAACCATACATACATACATACAAACCTTTCCTCTTTATAATATTAGTATAAATTTAATACACCTCTATTAACATAGCTACGATGAATTTAGGTTGTAACTAAAGACGTAGAGACATATTCGTCGCTCTACACATTACAGAATATATTATAATTACCGTAAAAATTAAATGTTACCTATAAAACTTATAATAATGTAAATCACGTCAGGACTCAGGTTCTTCGTTTATTGCAGGTGAGTGGGTATTATCAGTATTTTACGAAATTAGATCTACATAAAAACCGTATATTTGCGTTTCTAACAATTATAATATCTTTATGATTATGTAGTAATAAGGAAGTTAGTAACTTGATATGCATTAGGTATCTACTGAATCCACTGCATAGAAATCTAAATAACAAGACACATAGAAGTGCTATAATGTCATAATTCGTATGAAAACCGCTGTCGCCAAAATCAACACATTCAAACCGAAAGCTAAACAGTACACACAAGTAAACTATGCCTTTTATTGGACAGCTTGATTTTAGTGAAAACTAACTTATCTATTAAATTAAGCTTTTGAATATGTATCCTAACGCACGAATTTACGGTTTATTTTAGAATAACATCCCTAAGTATATGAGACTTTTTGCTCCAATACGAACAAACGTGATAATAAGAATGGTCGACTGTGTCATTCATTGTTATTTCGATTACTATGGTGACACTCGTAATACTTGTAAATATTCTATAATTTTAAGGAAAAACGGCATTATTTCTAAAAAAAAATATTTTCCGATGAAATATTATTCCTTTATAAGTATAATTACAACTTGTGGAAGAATTTCCGCAATGGGAATTGCTGAAACACACCATGTATACACTCATACGTCTCCAGAGCAACTGAACAGTGACGAATGCACTGGTGATGTGCAAATCACCTGAGTGGCGACAAGGTCACGCACGCTTACGACTTCTAGTGTCTTGTTATTTAGATTTCTATGATCCACTGATATAATATGAACTAAGTAGGTACTTACCTAAATATATACGCAACCTTCAATCTTAAAAAAGAAAAATTAAAAAAATTGTTTTGCAACTAGGTAACGAGATGATACTAGGTATGACTGATATTTATTAACTGAAACTTCTGTTATAATGCAATGCAAATCATTAGGCCAATTTAACTTACATCATTGCATAATATATTTATATTTTTTTTTATTATGTGTGCTACCTACTGAGATTAAGCCTTAGTAATCTATAAAAATGAAACCCGTTTTCCTTGGTCACGGCATAACGCGTGAACGGATGGACCGATTTTGATAATTCTTTTTTTAATAGGTATATTCCTTGAAGTACGAGGATGGTTCTTATGGAAAGAAAACATAAACATGTACCTCGGGCGAAGCCGGGGCGGACCGCTAGTATAATATAATTTGGTATTTCTTGTTTGCTTGTTTGTATTAGATACCTATACTTAAAACTAAGTATTTTCAGAATTGTATCGATTAGGAACTTAATGACACATCTAGTATATTTCCCCCAATACAATGGAAGGTTGAGAATTTTTAAGCGAGCAAGTTTGTGTATGTTTAAAAATTTATGTTTTTTACTTTTTTTATGTCGGTACAAACCTGGCGGATGAAGAAATCTAAGAATTTAGCTAGGTAGGTACACATGTACACTCTACAACTATAATCACATGAATTTAGAATTAAATGGTGAGAAATTAACATTTTAAAAGTTATATCCTCAAATTCGAATGTTGTTCGCAGAAATAAAGATTGATATATGATAAATTATGCATTATTTAATGTTTCATTTTCTTATAATATTCTTTTGATGGAATCCTAAAATAAAATCTTGTTATAAGTTACGAGGAAGTTTGGTCCAGTTTGGTTTTTCATAATAACGACCAAATGTTATATTCTTTTGTACGAGAAATACCCTGAAGTTTATGTTTAATTATAAAACCTAACATTTTATTATAGAGCAAAACATAATTTTAGAATATGACATTGCAATTAAGCGTGTTAATTAAATGTTTTAATTACATTTTTCATTCATTGTACTCGAGTTCCCACAATATGTATTTATCAAATTAAATTCATAATGCTGAAAAAGCTGTTTCAAAACTACTCTAGTCTCTAGTCTACTTCAAGCTACAATGATGGAATGGTAGGTACAATGATAAATCTTTTACCTTCATATTTTTCTTTTTAATCTTTCTTTTTAACCGACTTCAAAAAAAGGAAGAGGTTATCATTTCGGCCGGTATAATTTTTTTTTTGTATGTATGTAGGTACACCGATTACTCCGAGGTTTTTTAACCGATTTACGTGATTCTTTTTTTGTTCGATGCGGGATGGTGTCGAATTGGTCCCATAAAAATTTTATTCGCATAGGCCCAGTAGTTTTTATTTTATGAGCATTTTTGTCTGTACTCGATGACTTAATTGAAATGTAGCAAGTAACTTTGATTCACTTCCCGGTAACCGATTGAGCTGAAATTTTGTATACGTATGTAAGTAAATTGGATAGCGATGAAACATTATCATGAAATAGAGCTGATTTGATGATGGAATCGGAAGGTGGCCATAGGGACTCAGTAATATATTGACTCAACTTTATTGAGATTGGGCTCGTTTGATTCGTGTTGAAAAATACACTAAAAAGTACCTATTAAATAAAAATAACTGCGTTAAAAACAACCGACTTCAAAAACGGAAAAGTAATAAATAAAAAAGATTTGATATTATTAATTACTACATAATATTTAGATGTGCTAATTTACTAAAAAGGTTTGAAGTCGGTGCCAAAAACTAAGCACTTAGTATTAAGCCGACATCAAACCTTTTTAGTAAATTAGCACATCAGCTAAATAATATGTATACCCGAATCGGCGAATGATGATCCCTATGACAGTTCGTCTTAGTGATATTGCTCGTATGATGGGTCGTGTCGATACTTTACTATTTTATAGGCAAAGGCGTGGTTTGTATTCAGCCACATCGGTAAAAATGTTTTTACAAATATTATAAACATAATTTATAACTAAAATTTTTAACGCCTATTATGTTGTTGTTGTATTAATTTAAGTTTTTTAGCATAGATTAAGTAGGTAAGTAAAATGAAAGTTTTCCAAAACATAAAAATAATAACATTTACATCCATTAAAATGCTGACATTATTGGAAAAAGCTTGCAGTGAAGTCACTCCGGATAATTGGAGGAAAGTCGTAGAAAAGATTAAAAAACTTTGCTACGATGATTGGGATCGAGATGTGCGATACGACACCATTGTAGATCAACCGCTATTAATAAACGTAGGCGACAGCAGTTGTAGTTCTGATTCTGAATTAGAGGCGCAAGCACTGATTTCATCAGATTCAGACTAAAATATATTTAAATAAAATAATAGTTAAACAGCTTTTGTTTTATTTCGTATGATTATTCATTTGAGTATGCAATTGTTGTATGCTGCGATCTTCTATTCCATTCAATAGTGAATGAACTAAAGCATAAGCATGGAAAAAATGTGAACTCGTTTCCATTATCGAAATTTGTTTATCGATACTTTCCGCACTAGTCGATAAATGCCAACGATGTACGTTTTGTAGGACGTAAACGTAAAGTCAGATTGATATAATTTCTCGTAAATGTTAAAAAATGTTATAATTCCAACGGAATATCATTGTCATGGCATAAAGCTACGTAAAAATTAATAAATGCCATTTTTAGACGCCTCCAATGCGTTTCTAATTTAATGGTGACGCCATTACAAGTTTGTCTCTTGAGAACAACTGTCAGTGTCATAGGAATCATCATTCGCCGAGCCGGGTATAGTAATTAATAATATCAAATCTTTTTTATTTATTACTTTTCCGTTTTTGAAGTCGGTTGTTTTTAACGCAGTTATTTTTATTCTATTTAATCTATACTTAATATTTTAAAGCTGAAGAGCACAGTATTACAATATCTGTGTGAAGAGTTTGTTTGTTTGTTTGAACGCGCTAATCTCAGGAACTAATGGTCCGATTTTAAAAAATTCTTTCAGTGTTAGATATCGAGGAAGGCTATAAGCTATATAGTATATATCATCACGATAAGACCAACAAGAGTGGAGCACTGCGGATAAAACCACAGGGCACAGCTAATAAAAAAATGTGTGCGTGTACTAGTGTACACACGTAAGAAGTGAAACTTCTTTATGACCTTATTTTTTAAAAAATAATTAACTTTACAGAAATACGTCGAATCAAAGATGGCGCGTAACGGAAAAATGTCACGCGTAACGAAAAAATGTTACACTAAATTTTTTTCCAACCCCGATGAAAAAGTTTCACTTCAATAATAATAATTAAAGATAAAATATATTATATTATCATATAGTCACGACATAACATACCTACCTATGTATTAATCATGCCTACAAAACACTGACCTTTCATTTGTGATCTGAAATTTATGTCACCTCTAGGTTGTGGGTAGTATTAAGTATTCCGTTAGCAGAGTGAGTTACTTCACTGTTGACAACCACAATAATTATCCTTTTGTGTTTCTATTCACAATGACTACATACAAATCCTATTCTACATTGTTAATAGTCACCACTCGTTTCCCTCGTAGGACTGATACATTTCTTAGTACCTACTCTAGTCTTTACCTAGGTTTAAACATAGTACTGTTGAGTTTTCTTAATTATAAAACCACGGCTTACATTTTTAAGCAAATTGTAAGTTTAACCAATTTTATAGTCTCTTTATCCATACTAATATTATAAATGCGAAAGTAACTCTGTCTGTCTGTCTGTTACTCAATCACGCCTAAACTACTGAACCAATTTGCATGAAATTTGGTATGGAGATATTTTGATACCCGAGAAAGGACATAGGCTACCTTTTATTGCGAAATATGTACCACGGGTGAAGCCGGGGCGGACCTCTAGTACCTTATAAGAGTCCAAAGTATAGTTCAAGATACATAATTTTTTGGGAGAGGTAGAGTTTAAAGTGGTTTAGATTTGGAATTATTTCTTGCTCTACATAATATATCTCTACAATGAAGATCGACTATTAGAAAGTGTTTGTAGATATTATGTCAGAACATAATATATTAAAAGATGCTGTTGATATGATGATATTATATGGTTGATGGCAGCGTATCCGATTCCAATTTGTCAATGATTAATATTTGACGCAAATATTAATATTTGAAAATAGATGAGACGTAGGTATAATCAAAAAATATCTACCAACAATCCTATTATTTATCGAACTAACATTGCATCGGTTATGCAACATTGTAATTTATTTGATAAACATTGTATTTAGTCCATTGAATAAAAAGTTCTAGAGTGCGTGAGTTAGTAACGTAAGATGTTTCTTCGGAAACATGTCATGAGTCCCTAGGTAATAAACATACTAAAACCCCGGGACACTAGGAGGAGCCCCGGAGTGGGGGGGGAGGGGAAATGGGTCCATTTTTTCATTTTTCGCTTAAATCTCAAAAACGGTACATGTTAGAGAAAAACTTTCAAGGAAAAGTTGAAAAGCCATTAAATTATCTACAAGTTGTACCTAAATCATTTTTTCCTATATCCTACCGTTTCTGAGTTATACGCAGTGAAAATATTATATTAGGGCAGTTTGAGTTACTGAACTTGATCTTTTTATTTTTTTCTTCCAAAAAACTCAAAAGTGCAACTTGTGACCGGTACTGATAGATTGCTCTTAATTAGGTCTATAATTGGTAAAATAAACACATTCCTCCATGGAAGCCTTTAGGAGGAATCGATTGTCAAAATATTATATTAGGGCAGTTTGAGTTACTGAACTTGATCTTTTTATTTTTTTCTTCCAAAAATCTCAAAAGTGCAACTTGTGACCGGTACAGATAGATTGCTCATAATTAGGTCTATCATTGATAAAAATACCAGATTCCACCACGGAGGCGTTTACGGGGAATTAAATTTTATTAGGGTAGTTACGATACTTGAACTTTTTATTTTTTTTCTTCCAAAAAACTCAAAAGTGCAACTTGTGACCGGTACTGATAGATTGCTCTTAATTAGGTCTATAATTGGTAAAATAAACACATTCCTCCATGGAAGCCTTTAGGAGGAATCGATTGTCAAAATATTATAATAGGGTAGTTTAAGTTACTGAACTTGATCTTTTTATTTTTTTCTTCCAAAAAACTCAAAAGTGCAACTTGTGACCGGTACTGATAGATTGCTCTTAATTAGTTCTATAATTGGTAAAATAAACACATTCCTCCATGGAAGCCTTTAGGAGGAATCGATTGTCAAAATATTATATTAGGGTAGTTTGAGTTACTGAACTTGATCTTTTTATTTTTTTCTTACAAAAAACTCAAAAGTGCAACTTGTGACCGGTACAGATAGATTGCTCATAATTAGGTCTATCATTGATAAAAATACTAGATTCCACCACGGAGGCGTTTACGGGGAATTGAATTTTATTAGGGTAGTTACGATACTTGAACTTTTTATTTTTTTTCTTCCAAAAAACTCAAAGGTGCAACTTGTGACCAGTACCGATAGATTGCTCATAATTAGGTCTATCATTGATAAAAAAACCAGATTCCACCATGGAGGCGTTTAGGAGGTATTGAATATTTATATTAGGGTAGTTACGATACTTGAACTTTTTAACTAACTACCCTAATAAAATTCAATTCCCCGTAAACGCCTCCATGGTGGAATCTGGTATTTTTATCTGGTATTTAAGCATACATTCCCCCTCATCGTTCCCCCCCTCATCGTTCCAAGCCTTGTCGTGGCGGGGGGGCTCAGTACCTGGGTTGCAAACCAGCATCTTGGGGAAGCTAATATGGAATAAACACGTGCCGCTCCCGATTCGTTTTAAATAAAACCATACGGGAAGTGGCCCCGGGGTAGGCATGGTAAACAGGAGCGTGGTGGTGTGTCGCCGTATCCGATCCTCCGTGTGAATATGCCTGTATGCGAGAAGAAAGAACACCGTGTACTGCTGAGGGGGTCTTTAGAAGACCAGAGGCTGCAATGCAGCGGTGGATGGCGGTCAGCGTACCGCGGCGCGACGGACTTAGCGGGAGGATGTCTCTTGCTGGGTAGCGGGGTTTTGGCCCCCCGTCGGGCAAACTGTTACCTCTAGCGTGTGACGTTGTCATGTCTAGCGGCACGTTAGAGACCAGGGGGCTCGCTTTAACCGGCCGGCCCGAGAGGAAGGTGACCTCAATAAAAAACCCCTCTATTTCGGCGTTGGGGCGCCCCACGGGGCCTAAGCGCGACGTCGGATTCCTGCCTTCCCGGTGAGTGGTAGGTGGCTTGGCGAGAGGACCAAGTCGGAGCGGCCAACCCCCGGATACCGCCCGCCCTCCGGGGTGTAACAGGGTTACCCGGGTGCAGGGGGCACCACTCGGGCGGACCATATATTTCCCCCATACTCGTGGGACTTAAGTACAGTCACAATGAAACCCCAACCAGTAGAAGGAGGAGGATTGCCGAGAGAATCGGCACTTGGAAGATGTAGTGTGGTATTGGAGCGTATATCGGGCGCTACCACTACACCCACTGAAGCTGGAGGAACTGTCAATCGTTCTTATATGATGACAGACGTAGCCGCGGAGTCAGACTCCGCTAACTCCATGGCGAGTATAAACTCAAGGGTAACCATGAGTCCCCTGGCCTGCCGAGAGGCTCTGTGCACCCCAGGCAAAGAGTCACGTTTCTGGCGTACCCGTAAACGCTCACGAGTGGAAGACGGAAGTTCGAGCGATACTACCATCCCATCTCCCTCAGGAAGACCTCGCACAGGTCTCCGCAAGGCACACAGAGTGGAGAAAGAAGCCCAATCTGAAACGGAAACCGGAGCATCCACCTCGGCAGACCCAAAACCAAAAACTGCGAGGTCACCATCCATAGTGTTGCACACAATTGGTGCCAATACTGCGACAGAAGAGGTTAGGAAGAGAATAGAGGCAAATCTAACAATCGTCGAAAAGATTGCCAAAACTTCCAACCACCTTAAGACGACCTATGTAGCCGACTTGAGAAGCGCCGCCAAGGCGATTAGGGAGGACGCTGATGCCCTCGCTGTGAGGACTCTTACCGAAGAAACAAGCGCTCTTCGCGCCGAGAATGAGCGTCTGCGCATAAGACTGGACGTAATCCAAAGTGAAATGCGGGAGCTGCGGCTGCTCATACATCGGGGCTCTGTTGGCTCTGCGCAACCGGTGGAGATACCTCAAGATTTCGAGGCTAGAATGGTGCACAAGCTAGGAGAGCTCATCGATACGCGGCTGAAGAACTTGCAACCACGAGCGAGTCCGCAGCGGCGACAACACCTCTCCAGTTCTACGGAGGGAGGAAGAAGCCGAGATATCGAACCCCGGCAGGACAGTCGTCCTGAGGTCTTAAAGAATACGGGACCAAGGCCTAAGAAAACCAAGGCGCTCTCTAAGCTGGCACAGAACGTGGCGCAGGAAAAGCAAGAGACCGAAATACAGGAGGGAGGTAATAAGAAGAAAAAGAAGAAAGGGAAAGGATCTGGGAATGAGAGTCGAGCGGTGGAATTGCGAGCCGGGGGATCTACTCCTGCTTTCTCTCCCGCGACGGTAGTTCCCTCATGTGACGACGCGGAGACCCTAACGGCGCCCACGGCCGATCCTTCTGACGAGGGCTGGTCAGTGGTGACGAGGAAGGGCAGATCAGACGCGAACAAGGCACTACGTGCTGGGTCCGGAAAAACTACGGTTGATACACGTAAGACCCAAACACCCAAACCATCTCAACGTATGCTGAAGGCTCCACGATCTGCCGCAGTCGTCTTGACAATATCAGCAGAGGCACAGGCTAACGGCGTCACATATGCCTCGGCTATCAAGGAAGCGAGAACTAAAGTTGACCTCAAGGAGGCCGGAATAGACTGCGTGAAGTTTCGCCAGGCGGTCACAGGAGCCACAGTTATCCAGATCCCTGGGCCCGATAGCGGAGAAAAAGCTGATCTATTAGCAAACAAATTGAAGGCCCTTTTTAAAGACAATGCCATCAAGGTCTCAAGACCAGTTAAAATGGCAGACCTTCGCATATCGGGCCTAGACGCGTCCGTGACAGCGGATGATTTGAAAGACGCCATTGTCTCAAAGGGAGAATGCTTGGTTGACCAAATACGGATTAGCCAAATACGGAAAGACAGAACTGGACTCTATGCAGCCTGGGTAAACTGCCCTGTAACGGTGGCCAAAAAACTCACCGAAACACGCTTTCTCGTTGGATGGGTAGCGGCAAGGGTAAGTGTACAGGCACCACGAGAGATGCGATGTTTTCGATGTTTGGAAGTCGGGCACGTGGCCAACCGCTGCACTTCGGAGTGTGATCGCAGCCATCTGTGCTACCGCTGCGGGCAGCCAGACCACAAAGCTGCCAACTGTACCGCCAAGCCGAACTGCACAGTATGCACAGCAGCAGGCAGAAAAGCGGACCATCGCTTAGGCGGTGATGGCTGCGCTGCCCCTAATAATAGAGCGCCAAAGACACGGCCTAAGAGACACACTGCAGGCTCCCAGGCAGACGGAGCGATCATGGAGATAGTAGAAACCATCGAAGTATAGGATGGCGCTACGGATTTTGCAATCCAACCTGAACCACTGTGCCAGGGCTCAGGATCTACTGATGCAGAGCCTGGCACAGTGGTCCATACACATCGGAATCCTGTCGGAACCCTATGCAGTTCTATCTGAGCGGGACAACTGGGTCGGGGATCTCGACGAAGTTGCTGCCCTAATCATAACACAAGGAGACGGATCACCTCAAATTTGTGCGCACATGAAAGGTCACGGATGTGTTGCCGTGAAACTAACTGACATGGTTGTCATTGGAGTTTACTTCTCACCGAACAAGACGCTTGCTGAGTTCGAAGCGTTCTTGGGAGAAGTAAACTCCATGATCCAATGGGGTCGTCCTCACCAAGTTGTCATTGCCGGGGACCTAAACGCGAAATCCGCGTTGTGGGGTTCCTCTGCCTCGGATGCTCGCGGAGACATTCTTGTCGAATGGCTCGCAGCCCAGAACCTGGTCCCGCTAAACCAGGGCAATGAGAACACATGTGTGCGCATGCAGGGGGGGTCAGTCGTGGATGTCACGTTTGCGAGCCCCAACCTTGCTCATCGGGCTCGTGGTTGGAAGGTCTTGTCAGAGGTTGAGACTTTGTCTGACCACAAATACATCCGGTTTGATATCTTGCCACCCAAATCAAATCCGCATAGGAACACAAGTCCTGCGCCTGCCGAGTCTGGCCCGAGATGGTCCCTCAAGACCCTGGATAGGCACCTGTTGGAACTAGCTTCCATAGTCAGTGCCTGGTGTCCGAAACCGGACTCCATAAACGTGGATACTGAGGCGGAATGGTTTGCGGCAACAATGACGCATATATCAGATGCCGCAATGTCGAGAATAAAACCATGTCCGCCACATAATAAAGTTTATTGGTGGTCACCAGAACTTTCACAGCTTCGATCGGCCTGTGTTACTGCCAGACGCCGATACACTAAACATAGACGAAAGAGGAGGCAGGCAGACTACTCCATTGTTGAAGAGTCTGAGCGGTATGCCGTATACCAAGAATCAAAAAAGACCCTTAGAGAGGCTATAGCGACCGCGAAGGAGAAGGCATGGGCCGAACTGCTTGACACACTGAATCTTGACCCCTGGGGGCGCCCCTACAGGCTGGTCATGAATAAGTTACGTCCTTGGGCTCCACCAATAACAGCTAGGTTGGAGCCGGCTTTGCTTAAAAAGGTGGTGTCTACCCTTTTCCCAAGTCGAAATACAACTGATTGCGTGCATCGATGCTTTGATCAGAGGGAGTCGACCTGCACGGGGCCTATTCCGGACGTGTCCCTAACCGAATTGGAGGCGGCGGTGGGTCGCCTGAAAAGGAAAACTACCGCCCCTGGCCCCGATGGCGTGCATGGAAGAGTATGGTCACTTGCCCTCTCACATGGACTGGCCCCACGATTCTGCGAACTACTCACGGAATGTTTTAAGAACGGGAGGTTCCCAGAACGATGGAAAGTGGGTCGCCTCGTTCTGCTTAAAAAGAGTGGCAAACCGGCCGACTCTCCATCAGCCTATAGGCCGATTGTCCTGTTAGACGAAGCTGGCAAGCTCTTCGAGCGTATAATTGCCAGCCGCATCCAAAACCATCTGGCACTAACGGGACCGGACCTCGAGGAAGCGCAATATGGCTTTAGGCGGAGACGGTCTACAGTAGACGCCATAGCCCACTTGCGCGACATCTGCGAAGGGTGCGTTTCCCAAGGTGGGGTTGCACTGGCAGTATCTTTGGATATTTCCAATGCGTTTAATACCTTGCCTTGGGACAAAATTCTAAACGGCCTCGCTCGACATCGCCTACCGCCGTATCTCAGAGGAATCATCTTGTCTTACCTTGGTGGACGTAAAGTTACCTTCCCGAAAAAACATGGCTGGGGTAGCCACAGGGTTGCATGCGGTGTTCCACAGGGCTCTGTTTTGGGGCCTCTGTTGTGGAACATCGGATACAACCACGTGCTGCAAGGAGTGCTGCCGCAAGGTGTAAACGCCATCTGTTACGCCGATGATACCCTAGTCGTGTCTACTGGGCGTGACTTTAGAGAAGCACGACTTCGTGCTACGGCTGGAGTGGCACAGGTTGTCGCCAAAATTAAAAGTCTAGGGCTAAAAGTAGCACTTGAAAAATCAGAAGCCATATGCTTTCATGGACATCGGAGGGCTCCACCGTCTGGGGAGGAGATAGTGGTGAGTGGGGTGCCCATCCGAATTGGGCCCAGACTGAAATATCTCGGTCTGGTGCTCGATCCGCGATGGACATTCCAAGCTCACTTCTCGGCACTGGCTACAAAGCTCAGCACCACGGCAGCGGCTCTCTGCCGTATCATGCCGAATATTGGGGGGCCAAGCGGGGCATGTCGCCGACTCTTTGCTGGCGTTGTGCGCTCTCAGGCGCTGTACGGGTGCCCGATATGGGCTGATAAGCTTTTAACACGGAACACTATCGTGCTGAGGCGGTCGCAGCGAGTGATAGCTATAAGGGTTGCAAGGGCGTATCGCACCGTTTCTTACGATGCGGTGTGCGTTATAGCTGGAACTGCACCCTGGCACCTCGAAGCGGCCGCCCTGGCGGAGGTCTACTGGCGCAGAGCGGAGGCAAGAAGTAGGGATTCAGAGCTGCCCCCAGAAACGCTCGAAGCCTGGAAGCGGGAAGCGCGCGATGAAGTATTCCAAAAATGGCGACAAGAACTTGATGTGTCCTGCGTGGGGGCCTGGACTCTCAACGCGATTAGCCCGGTGCTGAGAGAATGGGTAGAGAGACGGTGGGGGTCACTCACCTACCGTCTTGTGCAGGTGCTGTCGGGGCATGGATGCTTTGGCAGCTACCTGCATAGGATAGGGCGTGAAGCGGCCCCCGCCTGCCACCACTGCAGCAGCCAGTTGGACACGGCCCTACACACCTTGGTGGAATGTCCAGCATGGACAAGCGAAAGAAGGCCTCTCGAGAGTTTGTTGGGAACACAAAACGAGTTGACCCTGCAAGGCCTCGTTAAGTTAATGGTCGCTGGCGACACGAATTGGAATATGGTCGTGGCCTTCTGCGATACTATTATGAGGGCAAAGGAGGACGCAGAGAGGGCTAGGGAAAATGACCCAGCGGCTGACCCTCTGCGCCGACGTAAACCAGGCAGACGCAGACGTCTCTACGTCGAACGTCAGCCTTAAATTAAATGAGAACAAACACAGGGGGAGGTTTACGTAGAGACGAGCATACTACAGTTATGCTCGCTGCAAGTAAACCGGCCCCCCCTGTGACAGATGGCGGATAGCCCGGTAATATGGTGGCGTTATCATTTTTGATACCGTCACCTATTGCCAACTTATGGGCTTGGTTGGGTCGCCAAGTTGCGGCACTCACCACGTAGGCGGTGGGGGTATAAGGCCTAGCTGTTAACCCCTGTCGCCGAAGGTGAACGTTGGCCACCGTTGGGTTTTAGTGGGTATGGCTTCCTGCGAGTCCCACATACCCCCTCATACAGCAAAACTGTAGAGGGGGATGCGTAAAAGCATTTCCCAACGTTAAAAAAAAAAAAAAAAAAAAAAAAAAAAAAAAAAAAAAAAGCATACATTCGACTGTCTAAATACTTTACCTTCTACAATTACGTATATGAGAAGAATATAAATTATTAGAAAAAAAAATGATTACCTAATTATGTGTATAATAATAAAATATAGAGAGTGTATTATAAGAGAATATATTCAAATTTTTGATAGCAGTCTTCTGTGAAAGTAGGAAAACCTTTGCCAGGCCTAATTATGTAAACCACATTTTGAAATTCCTGAAAAATTTATATGTAGTGTATGGACCAAAAAATTTGGTCCATGCCAATAGGTAGGTCTTACTAGAAACATAAAGCTCATATAATTATGAAGACAGATTTAGTACTGCATGATGAAAAATGATAGGTATATTATTATGCGTTATCCTGTATAATATTCGCATTAATAATATTAATATAGTATGTATGTATTATATTTCCTAATACATATTTTATTAAATGATCTTGGCAAGCCGTTGCACTTTCACGCACGGATTACGCGAATATTTCAATGTCTAAAATTAATCCATCACTGAAGTGTGAACTAATTATTTAATAATAAATATTAAGTATGGATGAAACATTCATGTTTGCCAGATTAATTACGACAACAGGTTTTATTTTATTTTTGATAACTAAAGAATGAAGAGTTTTCAGCCGATTTACTATAAGTAAGTATAATATAAATGATATAAAAACGAAGGAAGTTTTACATTTGTTAAGTTACAATTAAAGGATTTGGCCGCATATGCATTGCATAATATTTGTCAACTCAAGCACTACGGATGCATGCCAAATTGGTGTTATTCGAGGATATTTTCATTACAAAATTCGTGCATTCAAGAATAGTGACAGCACTTTATGTTTATTACGTTTGGAGAACCATTTGGCATCTGAACAACTATGTTGGTACACACAGACAACATTATAAATCTGATTTTTATTTTATTCATGGTAATTAATTTACACTCCAATTAATTTATCCTTTCAAGACTCGATACAACAAATACATTTTAACAAATAAATTACACCATCAAAGCAGTTATCAGGTAACGAAAAATCTCTTAAATTACTTTATTAATGCCTTATGCTTTACTTAAATTAATTTTCAGACAAAAGGAGGCAAACTTGACGAAAATCCCTAATTAGGAATGTTGAAGGAAGCTTTCATCAAGCTTCAAAGCTTCATACCATTCTTATAACGACATTAAGTGATACGATGTATTTTTAAAATGCCGTGGTAAATTTGTAAAAAGAATCTCATTCAGTACCTCCCATTATGTATTTTCGTTTCTATAATACATATGTATAAGCATTAATGTAACGCTATTTAAAGGGTAGCTTATTAAAGATAATGCTAGTGTTTAATTTAACAATTTTATCCTGATCATCAAAGATCAACCATAAAATTAAAATATATAGTCATATTAAGAATATAATTAAGTTAAAAATGTGCATTTGGGTCGATTTATTTGATAACTGTAAAGGTCAAGATCATTGATTGAATAATGCTCGATGTGTTAAAAAAATATTTTTATTAACAGATAGTTCATTCCACATTGTTTATAATATTTTTATGGCGACTGTCACAAAATGAGTTGATATTTTCAAAATGCTAATTTGTAATTAAAATACATTATGTAAAGATATAAAATGTAGACACAAAAAGAGAGAAATGAATTAAGTACTATTATGAGACTAAATTTAGCTTCCGACGTGCATACAAAAAGTATCTCATGTCGCTTCAGCTTCTTTCCCCGTAAGCCGCACTGTATCTATCTTTGTATCCCTCTTATTATTCATTCCATACTACATTATTTTTTAATTACTCTTCTGTCCTGATCTTCTTGAGACTTTTAAAATGTATGTGTGTGTATGTATATGTTACAGCCAAAGTAATAAAACTGGATATTATATATATTATCTAGCCATTATTTATAATGTCTATCCAATTTAGATAAAGTGATAATTGACACATAATTAATCACTTTAACTAGCAATTTTATATAATATCTTCAAATACTTGGATAATGTAATAAAACAAGTAGGTAAAGATTATAAAATTATATTTCAATTTGCCTTAAGCATACCTAACTACATGTGTAGCAATATTATACTCTTATTTGAAATGTAACAATTATAAAGATTATTTTAAGAATTAAAATAACATTTTCATAGATAATAATTATACGTTAATTAACAATGTTATAGAGTTATTAAACTGTTCACTTATAAAGTAAATTTAAAGCTAAGTAAATATAAAGTGAAAAAAAAAACAGAGATCAATACAAGTATTTGGTATCACTCTTTAGACTACAAAAAAATAAAATTAAAAAATTAAAATGAACTGACTGAATTAAAAAAAATTGGGTCATAATTATTATTTATTCTTACAAGTAAGGCTCTTGTGACATTTTGAGTTACACATAAGGTTTGACTTTTTACATTTACACTTATTAGAAACGCACTCTCCAGTACAGTTGCAATGCTGAAATCCTTGGCCACCAAGATGTGACTCTTTTTTTGCACATTCCCTGATGGTAACTTCATGTTGGGGAATGATATCAGTTGTAATAAACGTTTCTTTGCAGACAGTGAACTGATTTCTTGTGTAAAGTTGATTTAGAATCCCATGCTTCGTGCCCAACTTGTACATTCCTTCTGTTTCCTGAGAAATTATAACAGCCATAATGTTTCTATCATCGGCTTTGGCGCGGTCTACATCTGGAATCTTTACCACTACATTATCACCTCTATTAGCAGCAGGATATTTTAGCGAAGATAGGGCTAACATTTTATCTGCTTGCTTTTGCAGAGATTGTCCAACTAATTTTCTGATATTTCCAATGTTTTGTTTCTTTTTATCGAGAGCAATTACTACTTCTTGGTCACTTACACACTGCGTTATATTTGACGGATCTGACGTATTTCCTTGGTTTTTGGTCTCGTTATCAGGATTTCCTGTCAGGCTGTCTAGAATTTTATTTTGCGAATCAGGGTTTAGACTCTCTATTTCATCATCTTCATTAAACACAGCGTCGGTAATATTGCGTTCGGCTTCCCTCTCCTCATCGAACTGGTTTTCGTCTTCTTTCAGTATAGATTCTAGCTCTTCTTCTGTTGACAGTTCAACTATCACGTCTTTAGGAAGATTATTTAATCCGACTTTAGGTTTACAGCCAAACATTGCTTCGTAAGGGCTACGATTTATCCCTGCGTGATACGCTCTGTTCTTCATAAATTGAATAAAACGTATTCCTTCAGACCATTTCGTCGTCTTGTTAGATTCTAGCCAAGTACAAAGCATCTTCTCTACGTCTTGGTTAGCCCTTTCAACAGACCCTTGTGATTGAGAGTGTCGGGGCTTGCCATGCACGATTTTTAATTCCGGCCACATCGCGCAGACTTCTTTGACCACCTTGTTAGCAAATTCCCTACCATTATCGCTTTGCAATATACTAGGCGCTCCGAATGTAGTAAAAATGTCTAATAAATGATACGCTACCTCTTCTGCTCGCTTACTTTTTAAACACCGCAGCTGCACGAATTTTGTTAGGTGATCTTGATAGACCATAATGAATTTAAATTCACCATCACTTTGAGATTGCATGTCTATAAGATCAACTTGACACCTTGAATTTAGCTCGTTGCTGATAATCGGTTTTACAACAAGACCTTTTTTTGGCAAACTTTTTTTTTTTCTGACAAGATTCACACAGATTCAAATACACAGTGACGAGTTCAGCAGTTACATTTTTATATCTTAATTTTAACTCTTTCATCATTCTGACTCTGCCGCCGTGTCCAATACTAATATGACAGTCGTGGATTATTTGAAAAGTTTCGTCTAAGTGAGCATAGTATATAATGGGATCACCTTCGTTTTTCACCGGAATTATTAGTTTTTCTGATGCTCCAATTTTGACGACATCATATCTTGCTAGGCGCTGGTAATCTTCAGGTGTTTTCTTAGTATTCTTGTTCTTTGATGCTTTTACTTTTAAAATTAAAGATAAATATTGATCACTTGCAAACAACTGATTATTTTTTCCCTTATTTGCAATAAGTGCAGTGATAGTTTCATAGAAACGTTTTTTCATTTCATCTGCCATCATCAGACACTGTTACGAATAAAAACTCGCGGAAATTGCGGCGCACACGGCGCGACCTCTCTTTACAAATCGACAACGAACACTATTGCGTCAACCACAAAATGGCGGCGATCACGCCACGCCGCAGCGGAAGAGCGAGAGGGGTAATAAGTCGGTTTTATACCGTATTTATTACTTTGGCTAACGTTGACCAGCTATTATGAATAATATCTGCATAAAGTGATTAATTTATCATATTATCTAGTCAATTTGGGTATTATGTATAATGACCAGTCATTATGTATAATAGCTACTTAATCACTATGACTGTAACATATATACCAACTTTCTTTCATCCTTGCATTTAAATCTTTGTAAATAATACCATATTAAATAATACTATATTATATCTATTTATACTGCCTATTATATTATTTTTTATTTTATTTCTGGTTTAAGTTTTTTCTTTTTTTCCATTTTTTTTTGGTTCCATCTGCCTTCTGGGTTCTGGCAGAATAAACAGCGTCATGAGTCAGCCGACTCATGACATATGCTGAGCCAGGACCCTTTCACAGCCATAACACTTATTAGCAACTATATTTACTTATTTATTTATTATGTATTAAATTGTCATGTGTTTGGTGTTTTTTATTTGTATTTTTTCTATGTTAAGTATTGTGATTGTCAGTTGTAATAATGTGTTATTTTTGTGAATAAATGTTTGTCTATTGTCTATTGTCTATTGTCTAAAACATAAATGATAAAGTTGAATATTTTTATCTTTTATCCATTGATATTGCATAGATATAGAGCTATATCCATACAATTTTTTATTAGAGAGTATTATTTCTTTATTATTGTTCTTAACTGTGTCTAAGGTATGATAGCTGTATATATTATATATGTTGCTTTTATTATTTATATTGTATTTGAAAATAATCGTTCGTTTGTACAATTTCCGTTGATTCAATTTTATAAATAACAATTTATTTCTATACCCATTATAATTGAGTAGCACATGAGTAGCACGGATCCCACATAAGTACTTTGAAGCTAAATAGCTATGATGTGGGTGACATCTATTTATAGAATACTCTAAATAAATGTAGGTAATAAGAAGTGAATTGATTTTATTGGCCAATTCATGTTGTTTATATAAATATCCGTGAAAGATTAGACTACCTATCCACTTAAATGTCAAATTTTGTCGTATTATCTGTGCAATTGATTTCCTTCTATTCTTCCGGTATAGGCGAGGCTATCAGCATTTTAAATTAAATCACCCGCTAAACTCGATATTTGATATTCAAGTCTGTTACAAAAACATATTTCGCGATCTTAATAAACATGTAAACACCGAATACCTGCAGTTGAGGTTATCCTCAACACAAACTTAAAATGTTAGTAGGACGTCATGTACAATAATATTATTTATTATTTTATTAAATTTGAGGTATTAGGCCTGTTTGGTTGTAATCTGTGAGCGATATATGTTATAATTACAGTCCGGTGACCTGTCTGCTTGTTTGTCCTCCTTTCCAATACAATATATGTAATCACTTTGTCTAGACTACCGCGACAGAACGTAAAATACATGAACGAGATTAAACTGAAATGTAGAAAATGTACGTTGTTGGGTGAAGCTTTGTTATTTTTAGAAAATAATGACTACTGTTTAAAGAAGATAAGTATTAATTAAATTATCATCCTGCTCATATGTCATATTATCTGTTACTAGTACCTACTCTAATATCTGTTGCTAGGCTTCACATTTTATTATTAAAAATTGGTTCCAATGTCGCGTCTCTAATTAATTTTGCCGATATAATATTATCATTTTTTGTCGTGACTTCGAGGATTTATTAGTAAATTAAGTACGCCTTGCTATTGTTTCGCATCGGAGCACAGTAACCTCTATTTCTAGTGGTTAAATGCTAGTATTAAATATGTAGATTGTAGATAATGAATATTAAATCACTTGCACAAGGAAAAAGTACGAAACAGCTATCATTTTTTTTTCTATTTAATAAAGGTATTCAAACACCTTTCTATATTTTTGATTTATTTATTATTTATTCTTTTTTATTCAACGTACCTATAAACATAACCCACTTACTTATTGAAACGTTCGATCACGCAATGCTCTAATAATAAAATGTGTACCTATTATTAGAAAAATATGTAAAAAATATGCATACCGATAAGTATCGGTACGGCTACGCTAAATTCTATAACGGCCTCTCGTATTTTATACTTGATTAAAATTGTACCTAATGTGGTTGCATATATAAGTGAGAAAGAATTTAAAAATATTTAACAATTCGGCAAAGATAATAACTATATTTGGGTGTGTTAAAAGTTCGTTTTGGCTAATAATATCTAGTTATATCTTCTTATTGTAACGAAAACAAAAGTTCGTTGTGTATCTGTTTATATGTGATGCATTGATATACAATTTGATTGTATTGTCGTATAGGCATGTCGTTTGAAATGTATCATCTCTTGTTTAATTGCGAACAACTTCAATAGGTTGAATCCATTCAAAATTCTGTGTAATATTTTTAGTATCTACCGACAACGATGGTCTATTATTAATTTAACAGGCTCATGTAAGTAGCACTCAACCGCACCACAATTCAGCAGGATATTCGACCTTTCATCTAAAAGCAAAAGTCATATTTCGACTTAATTTGAAAGGTCTCAATGAATATGATATAAATAGAATAAATGATGAATGGGGTCTAATAATGGAATAAAAAATAAAAAGCTATGTAAAAATGAAAATGTAGAGTGTATTGGGGCTGTCTTGTTACCTACCTATTCTATATTTTAGTAGCACAGGTCGATTAATATTGATTTTTTGTTGTTAAGTATTTAAAATCCAACTTCGCTACGACATGTAGGTCAAGTTCGATGTATACCCACTGGATATTATGTATACAAGCTTCCCATAAATACATATGTTGGAAGAGTGAAGCAATAAAAGTATCTACCTACATCTATACTTACTAATATTATAAAGCTGAAGAGTTTGTATGTTTGAACGCGC
Source organism: Colias behrii (assembly GCA_029959065.1). Classification (NCBI taxonomy): domain Eukaryota; kingdom Metazoa; phylum Arthropoda; class Insecta; order Lepidoptera; family Pieridae; genus Colias; species Colias behrii. The sequence goes on from JARWMC010000013.1 coordinate 8,643,472, forward strand.
TAATCTCAGGAACTACTGGTCCAATTTGAAAAATTCTTTCGGTGCCCATTTATCCAGGAAGGCTATAGGCTATTATTACGCTAAGACCAACAGGAGCGGAGCCACGCGGGTGAAACCGCGAAGCGCAGCTAGTTTTGTAATAAAAATGTTACAAGTTTTATTATTTCACTGGGTATGGAAGAAAAGCTTACCTATGTTAAAATTATTACCTATATTGTTAATTGATGTTCACAAAAAAAAGCAGCAATATTTCTTTGTTTTAAATATCTTAGAAAATACTTACAGAAGATGTTTTCTTATCTTATAAATAAAACATATCTTTATAATGTTTGGTTGACTTAGGTAAGTAGGTACTCGAAACTTAGCAGGGTTAGCTTGTTTTAAGAGAGAATAAATTAGAAATATTAATTTATTTTTACATAATGACAATAATTATTAAATAATATAAATGTTTCAACAGTCTTGTATGTCAGCCAAATAATAAAACTTAGTTATTAGTTATGTTTTATTTTATTAAAGTATATTTTAGACCAGCGGACCAGAATAAGAATACATACCTTTTATAAGTTAATATAAATAATATCAATATGAATTTATAGTTGAGCAGTAAAAATGAAATTTCATAAGGTTATATACACAGATCACAGAAACTAAAGGGTTATATAGGTAATTCATAACTAGGTTGGTATATTACGTTTAAAATATGGGAAAAATTCGTTTTATTTCAACATTAAGCCACAGTATTAAAAAAGTGTGTAAAGGCTGTTGATATTATTTAAAATTAATATATTTAAATGTTTAAATATTCATCAAAGCATAATTACAACCATAACTACTTTACCAGCTAGACGAGACGACCTTGGGATTTATTTTATACATAAAAAGTAAAAACCATCTTTGAGGGAAAAAGTTAATTTTATAACGTATGTGTAATGTGAATAAGTAGAAAAAGCTGAATGTTAATAATTTACAGTGGAAACGAATAATTTAATTAAAGTGACATCTAGTAAAACATGCTCACAATTGTGTAGTTGTTGACAAAAGGAGAGTCAATTTTATAATAGAAACTCTACATCAGTTATACGCAGTTCAAGCTGAATACGTTAGATGGCGCTGTTCACTAAAAGTTAGAAAACGCTTTAGGGGGTCATTATTATTTATACATATATATATATTTTTACATAATGACAATTATTAAATAATATAAATGTTTCAACAGTCTTGTACTTTTATTACCTTTAAAATGTATTTTTTTCTTTGGAAAAATACACTCTACCAATTTAAAAACTACGTATTAATTTTAGATTGTATTTTCACGCCAATTTGTTAAAACATACAAATCTAGAGATATATACAATGGTTTTCAAATGGCGCGCTTGTGACGAAAATTACAATGCGTGCGCGACTGTGCGTCACACTCAACTCATACTCGTCAATTCGATGTAATTCCGAGCGGTCGTGTCTCTACAGGGCTCATTGTAGTTCGCACGAAAGCCCTAAAGTGTTCCCATTCAAATGTAGCCCATTCGTGTTGCTTACACTAAAAGCCATCATCTACATTTCAAGAGGAAATTCATGAAAATGTAAGTTTGTTTTATTTATTTTTCTTTCATTGGCAATAGATTGCACAATTCCGTAGAATAGGGTTTTTCACTGCAAATGTTGATAATAATTTATATGCCACGTCAAATAGCATACAATTGTATAGTTGTTACAATTGTATTGTTGTTATTCACTATTAAAATCTTTTATGTATCACAACTTTCTCTTTGACAATAGTGTGCGAATCGGCGGAAGACAGCATTGTATGCAGTGATAGAGTTTTATGTAGAGTTTCAATGAAAAATAAATGTTTAATCTGTTTCCATGAAATAAATCTTGACATTTTTATAATTCCACGGTACCTGAATTGAGTCACATAGGGTATCGTCTAGACGTGAGGCACTTGACCCCATTCGGGTTTGTGATCCGAGTGTCCCCACATTAAATAAAAGACCACGTGGTCTGGTATATTTAGTGTCCCGCGTAGCAGCGGGAAAAAGATACATCATAATATCTTACTAGTTGTAAATTTTACGAATAGCAATATACGTTAATTCATAAGACCTCGACATTCTGCCTAACTAGCGTACAAAGAGTTGTTATCAACCTTGAGTTAACTTCTCGTTTTATGCAAACATTGTTCGTATTACTAGTTTATCATGGAATTTTATTTCGATGACTTATTAATCAAGGGTGTTGTCATAGAATATCTGTAGCGTGACTAGACTTAGGGAAGATAAGATACCTTCGTGATGATACACGAACGTGAACAGAATAATATTAGACATTATAATGGAATCGTTTGATATTCGTAGAATGTATATTCGATTTAATGTAAAAGTGAACTTTAAATTTAATTACTAAATAAAACACTAAGAATTAACAGTGAGATTAACTTTAAACACAGCTTTGAATGATTATTATCTAATGTTCTCACAATCACAATTTTCATATTTTTGGGAGAAATTGAGCTTCAAAGATGTTGTTTGATTTATTGTCAGCACTGTTTTACCTATATTATACCATATTATAGTATCAAGCTGAAATAAATATTGAAATCATTTGATATAGGTACATACTTATATCAAATATGATTTCAATATTTAATTTCAACAAATATTTTGGCAATCACGTAAAAGGCAATTTGTGAGATAGCCCGCCTATTTAATAGATTATTATTATTTGTTTCTTGAATGATTAAAAGAGGCAAACCATATAGATATTATTGTATTTATTTAATTATTTATATGTACTTAATAACATATAAGCTTATCTATCCAGTTCAAAAGGCTATGAATAAAATTAACACGTCAATAAGTTTCCTTGTCCTTGCCATGACATGACTTAGTCAATAAGGGGACACGTTTTAAAGAAATGATACAATGATAAGTTGGGTGTTACTGGTTCTACCAAGATTAAGTGTTTAAATTTTATACATACAAAGGTATTATTAGTTCTTATTTATTTTATTTAAAATATCGTCAAAGAATGTTCTGTATATGTATCTGTATGTATGTAAATGAAGTAAAACAACGGATAAATTGTTTATTATTTAAAAAAGGAACAATTTTGTAACTGCGTACATGGTAGGTACCTTGTTATAAATTAATTTATAATAAGAAAATAAGCTCGTAATCAAACTTATCATAGTATGATTCGTTAATTATTATGGTAGAGTCAATTGACTCTACCATAAAATATTAATACGATGTGATTAGCAGGGTGATTTATCATTTATGGTTAAACATTTCGATGTTTTGAACCAATAATATTTGATCTATCTAAAAATATTGATTATGGACGATATGAAAATCTAGATCAGTACAAATAACGAAATTGTATCATAAACTTCGAGATTGCATCATAAACATAGAGTTCTTATTAAATTGAAATAATTATTTTCCTTGTTGTATAATAAATAATAATTTATTTTGCCTCGACAGTACTTTGCGTGGTTATAATTGTTACATTTAGCATAATGTAGTATATTATTATTAGTCTGTGGCATAATGCTATTTCCTTCTGATCCTCATAAGGAGGTATTGAGACTGTTATTCTGCATATTATGATTGGATAAATTAATATCAAAATGTAGCCAAAGTGTTCATAAAATTTGACAACGTTTTTTTTTGCAATTAGTAATCATAATCAATTGTTGCATAGTATTTCTAGTCATTATTTATAATACATACATTCTTATTAACATTCATGCATATTATAAATTATAGACAACTCTGTAATGTAGCAGTCAGTGTACTTGATGTTAGGTGATAACCGTCGCACATGAGCAATTGAAACATTAGAGACATTGGGATTCTTTTAATGGCTTTTTAGAGGTATGAGAGTTAAAATAAATTAAAAAATATTATACTTTCATAATTGGTTTCAAAAAGAGGCAAAGAGAACACGAAAAGATCTCTGGAAATAATTAGATAAAACATAATGAAATATTTTTGTCCACTCAGTCCACATTTGAAAGAGAATTTCAATACCATTTGCTAACATAATTAAAATATAGAAAGAATCACATGAAGATATAAATTAATGACGAATAACGGTGTCACGGTTTCATAGTGACCTAGTTTAATTTAGATGAGTGGTCTGATTTTAACAAGCAGCAATTAGTTAGATGAATCACTATCATCTAATTAAGAGGAATGTATTATCAATTTAAAATATTGATCATAGCTAAATTTATCGACTAATATTGAATGTGTGCACTTCGTGTAACACGAAGTTCGAAGTTGCTTTTAATTATATTTATATTATTTATCTATTTTCCTATATTGAAGAATTAGAAACTACTGCTAAGTTAAATTAAATTCATATAAAATCGATTGAGTACGGAGTACCTAAAGTTTAAACTCATAACTTTACACAAAAAACTTCTATATAATAAAATCAGGACAATAAATATTTCATGATCCTTTCAAATTTTTAGGAATTATAAACATAATAACTAAGTAATAAGTTATCCATTATAAAAGTAACTTCGCAATTAGCAATGAGCTTGTGACCCAACAATACGCAGCACAGATAATATCATGATTCATGACGCAATGTTCACAACAAAATTCCCGCATTTAACCAATAACAATATTAATATATTTAGCAAGTCGAATGACCAAATGTAGCTCGTGATTTTATGAACAAACATTCCTATGAAGTATTTGTTAGTATTATTTTTTAGTACCTAATTAATAAAAATTGCCTCGAAACCTTCTAACATGAGCTTTTTACAATTTAGTCACAGTATTACAATATCTATAAATAATATTGTAATACTGTGGTTTAGTTTTAATAAATTTCCTTTTTTACGGGATTTCTGTGCGTTTATAAGGTGGATAGTAGGTAAGTACTACTAGTATAGTATTGTCTGTGATAGAACTTAAAATAAGAAATGTGTTAAAAAATGCACTTATACAGTGTTGTCGTCTCTAGTTAAGTAAAGTGAAGGATGAAACTGTATTATGACGATTTAAACAGAAATCAGAAGACTTAATTTGTATGACCACTTCGATTTCAGAGCAAAAAGAAGAGTTGAATAAAGAAAACCTGATCGGTTATTTATTAAGAATCACGTGCGACACGTTTTTTGTAAATTAGTAGACAGATACGTGCCATGCCGAATCTGAAATTGAATTAATATTGTTTATTTAGCAACTTCGTATTTAATGTATGCTAACTTTTTAATCACAGTCTATGTATTTGACACACACACAAACGCAAGTTTGCGTTTAGCGAATACAGTGTACTGTGTAGTGATTAATAGAGTAATATTATATTGTTCAAATGGTCATAGTGTTGCCTATTTTCTTGATCCGATTTTTTAACTGCATACTGCAGATTTTTCACAATATCGCTTAATCAAACACTAAACATTATAATTTATAGTGCATTAAATGATATTTTATAACAAAAGGTACCTACGTTACTTATGACAAGGTCGGTTAAAAATTATTTTTATATGGTAAGCATTAATGTAGATTTACTTTATATCAGTATACTTCTTTCATCGCTTTTAGCCATGGTAATTGATGGTGAATAAAAATGTAGTTGAATTTCATTTTCTGTCTCTACATTTTTTTCTTTTCGGACTGTAATTGAGTTCGTTCATTATTTTAAACTAAATAGGTTATTTCAAAAATCGAATGTGATTATTTAATAAGAATGTGCTGAAGATTCAATTTTTGACCTTTAAGAAATAATTTTTTTCTGTACGATAGCTTTACTTGTTTTTATAGGTGAATACCTAATCCTTGATTTTCGGGATCCCGTTTATTCACTTTAATTTTTTTTCAATTTTTTTTCTCTAATACCTATCACTTAATCCTAGTAAAAAAGTAACAATTAGTCTACACGTGTACAAGTTTTATTCAAGGAAGTCTAATCGTGCATACAATTTTCTTTGTTATATTGCGTTATGCTATTTAATACATTCTATGCCTAATTAAAATATTTGCTTTTGTCTGTAATTATTGAGTGCTCAAAAAAAATCAATTAGTTTAGAATAATTGGAGGTAATAAATCAAAAATATTCTGGAATATCTTTTCGACTTACAATATTCAAATAATGTGAATGAATTTTAATTGTTTATCTTCACTTTCTTGTGAGTGCAATAACATAAATTATTGATTTTATTACTACCCGTATTGTTTGAGAAACAAATGATCGCGAAGAATAAAGCTAAGTACGATGTGAGAGGTACGATGAACGAAAATACCCGGTGCATTGTGTGGTCTTAGTTTATTAAAACAAGCAACCGCTACGAGGCTTGATGCGCCTTGGGGTTGGGGAACATTCTGATACTTAATGTTGGAGTAGATTATTTATTATGTTTGTTTTAACAGTATTGAGTATACATTCTAACTAATTTACATTGATTATTCGAGCTTTGAATACGCTGACTAACTTAGATAATTACAAAAATAAATACTTACAAACTTATATTTCACCAAAATAGCATGTAAAAATTTACTTCACAAGCTTTTTCTCAAACATATTATATTGTAGTGTCTTGTTCGGTGATTCGGGAAATTACTAGAACACGCGTATTCTTATCATTTATTATCAGTTATTATCAGTTAACAGATAAACGGCGACCACCACGTCGCGTCGCGGTCATGCCGGCCACTCCATTCATCTCGTTTTGCGTCTTTATGATTTATTTACATTTACGATTTAATTGTTCGTATAAAGGTTATATGATATGCTATATCGAATTTAAATTTATAAAATATTCAAGAGTAATTGATAGAAATATTTTCAGCAGGGTAGCAACGACTCTACAATAATCTATCTAATATATATAATCTATATATACAATAATATATTGGTTATATGTATATTATTAGATTAATTATACATTCCTAAACGAGACGAAAGGTAACATAATTGTTGTAGAATATAGATGATGTGTATGGAACAATGAAATGGAATTATACCTGTTTATGTAGTTATAATAGAGTTCGGTGACAGTTTGAGTGAACATTTTGCTGAAAACACCTTTTCAATACAAAATAGATATTTGTATAAGAAGTGATTAGTTTTACAAAATTGTTAGAAAACCTTTTTTTTAATTCACCTCCTATAAAGACGGTGCCGTGGCTATAGATATTACAACGTAACAAGAATTAGATTCATTTAAAGTCTTCAGAAATGTGTTTTGATTTGATAGCATAACAAATATTCCAACTATAAATTAACAATACATTATTAAAAGTGCTAGTACATAAGTCTTCTTATCTATGGGTACGTTACCCGCATCAAATAGCAGGTCACCCGCGCCGCGCCGCTATTTGAAGCCGCGATGATCCATTATAATCACAATTATAATCGTTGTACTTAATTAAGCTGTTAACAACCATAATATACGTCACACTGTTGCCATGGTGATTGGCTTCATATATTGCGCGGTTATCAGTATGTGATTACTTATTTTTGATTGACCATTATCAACACAGTGTATTCAAAATGAATTTATAATTCGGATATTCAACAATGTCTAGTATTTATTATTAATAGTTTATGGCATATAAAATATTATAAATGTAATTTAGAGGAAGTTCTTCAAAGGTAGTCTATAGGGTGTGGCATATAAAATATCTGATTACTTATATGTAATTATTATTAAATAAGTGAATATGACTTGAAAGTTGTCTGGAATGTAAATACCTACCAATTTATATTTTCTTTTTGGTATTTCTTGTTTTGATCGTGTCTTATATTATTATTTTTGTATATCATATTTTATGTCCTTTGTTCTTGTTTGTCCTGTATAAAATATGTTATTATTTATTTGATAACGTTTGACTAGTCTGTTTCAACGATAAACCATACATATCTACCTATATTTAAAAATATTTTGTATTATTAAAATAAAACAAACATTGTATAATTTCGCACATGCTCTGGCCTGATTTAATTTTGTAATTAAATATGTAATAAAAATATACACGCGTACGTTAAAAATACTTATGATGCTACTTTACTTAATTAAATCTAGGTCGAATTATAACGTTGTTTATACGTAAATGATAACTACATATTACACTTGTTGTGTTAAAATGCAAAGATTTAAGGCGTTACCCGGCAATTTCGACTATGTTCAACCTCTATAAACTCTGGTACAACATAAAGCACAATACCGAAAAAAATATATAAAATAGGATGGTCTTTGATCTTTAATTGCTCGCGAGGACTTTTTTCCAAAGTTAATAGATTTCTAGAAAAAAAAATGTGCCGTGGTCATCGATTTTTCCGCAAATACTCTATAAACTTCGTAACCTGCTGACTTAGAGCTCTGAAAATTTTATGTTTAATAAATTATCAGTTACACAACAGTCCCTGACGAGGATTTTTTGTTTCACTGATTAGTATCTTTTTAAATACAAAATGCGAGGAAAAAAGAAGGTGCAGGGGGAGAGGTTTGAGATCCGTCAAGTATCCTCAAGGTTATTAGCGCATGTAAAAGCCTTAAAAACTAAACATTACGCGTCGGCGGACGCGGCGGTCGCGACACGTTTAAAATCATACACTAGACCTATGCATACTGCATAGTGCTTCGGTCATACATTATATTAAAGAAAGTGTTATGTTTATTTTGCCAATATATTTATTGTTTTGCTTGTTCCAGATCGGTCGCGGTCTGAATAAGTGATTCGGCCATCGCCACCAGAAAAACACCAGTCCTATCCCGATGGGTTGAGAACGCCGACTATTTGTGTTTGTGGTTACACCACCGACGCTGTAAGTATATTTTTTTAATGAGATTTATGAAATAGGTATCCTGTTTTGATAGATAATTAAACTTGCAAAACATTATGGTAACACGTAATCGTAATCGTACTGCAACGAGGTAATCTCAAGCAAGGCAATTTTTATATCACATTTCGAAAAAAATATGGTTTTTGGTTTAACTAAATGATTTTCCATACCTACCTATTGGACTTAGGCAATATATAATTCTAAAATACGTCAATTATAGTTACTAAATAGTATTTTTCTTTTGAGCTTTCAAATAAGATATTGTGCTTCATTTAAACAAGTAAGTACTTAAATCATTTTCATCTATCACTTCGATCGATGTGCCAATAACATCAAAGACCTTTACGCCATCAATTAAGGCCCTTTACTCGCAATGAACACGCTTCTAGATACGGAATTGTTTACAATATGTGCACACAGTGCACTAATTAAGTCTGAACTTGTCGAGGGTTCGTCGAACTTTGTTCCATTCACTGCATCGGCTCACACCATGCAAATATCACGTATTGTTGCAAAAATGTATCGAACTCTACTCTTTAATTATTCGCAAATGAGCTTTACATGCTCTCTCTAGAAAGTTCAATTAATTTTCCTTCGAATGCATTTAAGATATTCCTAGGACCACGGTTATGGTGTAACTAATATACTTGATACTCATTAGTCGTTGTTTGTGTTTGAAGACCACCCTTTCGATTAGAAATTGTGGATTTCAAGTAAAATAAGTTTGGAATGTATGAAAGGTTAAGAAATAAAAATTTCATTTACAAGCAGACAACTCACTAATTGAAGGAGTATGTTTATACGAAGGAAATTAAAGTGGCCTTGTTGTTTATGATTGCTTTTTAATCAATCGTTTACTGATTTGCGTAAGCTGCGTGCTTGTTTATTGCTTCTATTTATTGATTTATCTAACAACACTTATACCCTGAAGATTATATTTACAACTAGGGGAACGGACAGTAAGGGCAATGAACTATGAACATTCCCTATTCGTTCAATGCACCATGCGAACGCATGTTTTCCATTTTTATACCAGGATTAATTTCTTTACTGTGGTTGAAACCGGACAGAGTACCTAAGGGTAATATACTTCACCTTGATCATACTGAAGAAATTAAATATATTTTATTCCCGATTTTTCCTGCACACATCGTACCTAAATATCCTAGTACATATGTACATATGTACACTGTACAGTGACTCTTAGTAATGTAGAGTTATAAGGCAAAGAAAATCCGTCTATGATACATCAGGTATTGTTTTTAAATGCAGTAGGTATAATGTTCCATGCTATTCAAAAATTGTCCTTAGTATTGTCTCCCAATAGTATCAGAAAACAAGAATGCAAGGAATGTCGGTATGTGTCTACCTGCTCAGCCAACTGGCTACAACCCGCTGAAAGACGACATTCAAACGTCTTTTTGCTCAAATATTTGTGGTCACACCCATGAAATAAATTACGAATATATTTGACTACATAATATATGCAGCATATAAACTGAAGCTACATTATTTATTTAATTTTACTCCGCAAACTTTAGTTTTGTAGTGTTTACCAGGATATGATGATATCAAAAATGAACATAAATTGAATGAAAGAACATAATATTTCTACCGCGTACCTAAATATATTTTTTACAATTTTGAACGAATCGTAATATGTAAGTAATTTAATTACTATTGTTACGTACTTTATTAAAAATACTTTTTCAAAGTTGGTCATGAAAAAATTATGGAGCAATCAAATTGTAATATATGTATAACTAATATCTAAAGTCTAAATATTTCCTAGCTTATAGTAAGTATATATATTAAGCGACATAACAACTTTCTCTCAGATGCTATTAAGTGTTAAGCCTTTCACCAAGTCATACTTTACATAAATAAAAACTTAATTATGCTTATGTCTCCTTCCATTGATATGCATAAAAGAAGGACAGAAAACCATAATTATACGAAAAAATGTCCTGTTAGGAATCTCTGTTTATTTTAATTTCTTTGTTTTAAAGGCATGCTTCTAGACGCATACTTGAAAATTAACGTAAATGATAATGTTATGTATTTATCTATACTTACGTCCAATTTGTTACTATAAGATACCTATTTTAAAATAACTATCATATGCAATTATTTGTTAAAAATGATAATTTTGGGTACGACTTGGAATTAATAAAATAATGTGTAGTGATTTGAAGTGTAAGGTCTAATAATATACTGTACTTTTTATTATGATGAACGTCAGAGCTTAAGTGCCAATACCATCACTAAACTTATCTGCTAGAAATAGTCCTTACTCACGCAGACAACATTCATTGATTTCGGTTGATTTATAGATTCATATTGACGTAATAGGAAGGTTTAACACCCATGTTCAAACAGTCAGCATAATATACGAATTATTGTCAAATGAATTTTCAGTTATTTGCACATTTAAAGCCTTCGTGACGTCTTTATCTCAATACTTTGATACACTTTAATATGCTTCGAATGTATTTATGTAATTTACAAATATTGTAATATTTGTAACGGGGCTTTACTAATTATTGTTGCTATGAAATGTATTTGTTTCAGAGTTTTAAGTACTTGCTAATATAGCAATTTGTTTTATCTTTAGCTTTGTACTGTTTGTATTCAAATCTTCTATTTGTATATGTAGATAAATTAGGTGTAACACAAGTTCTTAGTATGTGTTGGATGTCTGCGGCATTTTTTGAGACGCAAATAGATGTTATTTTATTAATATTATGGTATTTACAGTTGCGTGCAAATTGATCAATAATATTTCCACATTAAATAAATACAGGCATGTGCTCGTCAAAAATATGTTTTACATGAGAACATCATCATAAAATTCCTAAAAGCAAATGCTCTGGCTCGATTCAGTATTGATTTACTTGATATATGTTTACGTATTCGGCGGACGTCCTTTTGAAATTTCGTATTCGATATTAATAAGACAAATCGACTAGTTGTTACAATTCGCGTTTTTAGAGAACTGACGCTCGCAATACTCCTCGTGTTTGTAATAAATCTCCACATATAAGACGCACTGCTTCGAAGAATCAGTTGAACTTATGATATTCTATCCCGCGTAACATCTTCAACACAATATGTAAAATTTTCCAAGGTGCATTGTTAGTGTTGTTCGAGATAATAATAATTGATGTCGAGTCACTGAAAACCCGAAATACATTACGTCATAACAGCCATATCTCAGGTAAGGAAGAAACTTATCATTTTATTTGTGTTTTACATTTTGTAGAGTATTCGCGATACTCTATATGTGACAGGTCGTAAGACACCTGTAAAAACATCCATATCCTAAAGAAAGATAACACTGATTGTTGTGATACTCTTGTTTTTTAAGGATAAATATCTAATTAAAACAGAAAGTACAACGGAAACGTATATGTTTTCTGGTGTCTGTAATAGTCAGTAGGACATTTCAATAAATCTATTGTCTTTAATTAAGAGCTAAACAAGCAATCATCAAATTAGCATCATTATTTTATCCTATAAGTATACAATTTTTTTCTTAATTTTAGTTTATTTGAAGTAGGTACAATGGCCACTTACGCCGGCGTCGCCCGGATGGACGTGTATAAAGAGGATTGTTTTTAATTCTGTGCAAATTTTATTCTCTAATATTTATATCTATTTAAATAACATCAGGTTAATCTCATAGGTGTATCAATAAATCTATTCTAGTTGATGATTAACAAAAAAATCGTAATGGTTAATTTTGTACAACAATTGATTTTAAATTTGAAAAAGTTTTTAAGGGAACATATAAATAAAAACAGTTTAGGTTTTAATTAGGAGGTGCGTTATATCTTCATCATCAAAAACTATATGAATATTCGTATTATCCAAACTAATTTTACGGCTCTATTTAATCTCAACGAATGTACTTTAAGTCGTGGTTTTGCATGCATTTTATTGATAATTAATTTGCTTACTATACAATTACATGTGCACTTGAGTTTCAATGACATAATGTAAGGCTAGGAAGTGTGTACGGAGTAATATGAGCTGTGTGGCCTGGTTACCATGGCGCCTCTGCTCGTGTCATCATGAGCCGCTCAGATTACTTGCTGATCATCATCTTTATCTATTAATTATGTGAATCATTTGTTAACACGCTTCTTATTTTTTTCATATTTTGAGTATGGAAAAGCTTTGTTTGAATGACATGTTTATAGAAGTTTAGTTAAGAAAATTATGCTTTTGGAGATGACAAAATAAAGCTGGTGACTCGTGCCGTTTGAAAATTATTATTTAATTAGATTTAGATTTTCTTGCCTTTAATTATTATTATAACACATTTTATGAAATAAATATCAAAAATATGATAAATAAATAATAATATACTTAATAATTAATATAATATTTTTTTTGGCTTGTATAAAACAAATAAATTCTCATAAGTGCACTTGCACCCGTCACTCGCTTACCAAGCTGTTTATTTAGCAATGGAAACTATATCATATTTTATTACTGAAGCTTTTAAATTTATTTCATTTGTAATCAATATATATCTAACTAGCTTTCCGCCCGAGGCATCGCCCGCGTTTTCAGAGAAAAACCCGTTCCCGTAGGATTTCCGGGATAAAACCTATCCTATGTCCTTTCTCGGGTATCAAAATATCTCTATACCAAATTTCATGCAAATTGGTTCAGTAGTTCAGGCGTGATTGAGTAACAGACAGACAGACAGAGTTACTTTCGCATTTATAATATTAGTATGGATTATCTAGGTACCTACCTACATCTAAAAACTCTCTTTATGAGTTTCTCAGAATGTATGGATTTTAGTACATTATAAGATGAAAATAGTGCCTAGCTAGGTCCAGTACGATAAAAATTTAAAAAGTAAATTTTTCAATTTTAAATGTTGGGTATGATTAGGGTTGCCAACACTTCATCATCAAAATATAGTATTTTCCAAAATAAGGTGTAAAAAATATAGTACATTTAAAAAAAATATAGTATTTTATGGGAAAAACAAAAAAATATACAAATATATATTTATTTTTATAAAAACTATATTTTTTTGCACTTCTTGCACTGTGTAACAGCTTTTTGTTTAAAATAAAAGTGTCAAGCTTTGTCACATTCAATTTTTAAATTAATATAAATCAAAAGCTCATTTTTTATTAATGATACACTACTTCTGTTTCTTTCTTCTCGCCACTGGTATATGCGCAATAGGTTATATGACTTAGCCATCTTAACAATTAAAAGGCGCGTTCTTATTTTTTGACGTGATAACGTTTTTAAAATCGTTTTAGTCGAGTGACATGTTCAGAAACTTGTGTCACACCAAAACCTCACGAGCGCGATCGCAGGTATAACGAGAGAGAGACGGACCGATCTCGAGCGTCTCATCTCGAGCGCTGCCACCAATAAGACGTTATCACGTAAACATCTCGATCGTAAACCTACTTTACAAACAACCAATTTTTTTTAATGAAGGATTTGTTTGTAACATTTGTCGGTGTTGAGAATATAGTATTTTTGCGTACTATATAATATGTTTTCAACAATATATAGTACGCAGACCCGAAATATAGTACAATACTATATATTATAGTACGGTTGGCAACCCTAGGTATGATGTTGTATATTATATTCACAACCTTTATACATAATATATGGGTACCTACGTGTTTTATGATACGCGATAAACCACGTTCAACAACATCATCTATGCTATAAATGTTAAGCTTATAAACATTTACTTTGTTTACTATAATATTGTAACCGACAGGTAACACAAAAGATATATATATTTACAGTTGTAGAGTAAAATGTCTGGACGTGATCTAAATGCAGTATGCACTCGTAAAATTTGTCATTGTTTTGACATGTTTTTTTTTTAACCACTGTGGCCTACATCCATCTTCGACAGCCGGTAACAGCCTCTCAAAGGTAACTTTGTGAGTGCTCATGGGCGGTGGTGTCACTTCATTAGGTGATCCACCTGCTCAGTTACCTGCTCTTATATATATAAAAAAAAAAAAAAAAAATTGTCCCTCATATCAGCATTGACCTATTTCAATATTTGCCATAAATTATTTAGTTTTCCTATGCAAATATCAAACTCAGATTTTTATTTTTACAATCTGAATATTGAATAAAGCTGGATCATATTTTATGATTTCAAATAAGGAATTTAAGCCATTGAAATAACAAAATCGCATATACCTACCTACCTAATCTCTTGCTCTCTTTGTTTACGAAAGCTTTGAAACCCCAAACTTATAAAAGGAAAGTAGTCCATTTATCTTAAGCCAGCGCTTCATGTATTTATAATAATTTATGACTGTTTTTGAATCATGGACTCGAAGTAGGTTCCACAAATCCTCTTAAATCGGTCAACAATATTACAAGTAATGTCAAACAAATATCTAAAAATAAGTAACTAGAATTATTATGTATAGCCACTTATTCATTCTATTCCTGGGAACTCGAATATAAAATTGATCCCTGTAATGTACTTTTTGGCATTTTACCAAAACCCACCAAATTCAGAATAAGGTGTTGCGTGCAAAAGCCGACACTAGGTAAATACCTGCATTTATATTTTATATCTGGATTGTTAAAGTACACAACATCTGCCGCATTATCAGAGTCATTGTAATAGATTTTCTCGTAGAATCACATTGACCTTCACGGTACTTTGTTATATTATTATTTATAGATACGGAAGATGCATTTATCTCATGGTATGAAGTTTAAGGCCTTTTTATTGCCATACTTATTTGCTCTACGTACTAACATTAACGTCGATCCATATTTACATTGACGAGACTAGACACTACCTACTACTATTGCGGATGTCCTGATAAATTAATGTAAATAAATTAACAAAAACATTAAATTTCCTAGTTCACAAAGATTATCTTTTCTTCATAGGTTTTTTAAAGAAAAAAAAGTTCACCTTCTTTCTTGATTAACTTTTCTTGTCTAGAAAATTAAATAAAAAACGAAGTATTTATTATACATATACATTATAGATACATATGATATATTATACAAATCTTTATACTCGTACTACTTCCCATCCCATGTTTATTGAACAAATAAATTTAAATGGATCATAAAATTAATATTTGGCGAGCTCCACAGCTACTTACAGCGAGTAAACCCTTGTCTTCGTGTATAAACTAAGGCTTGTTATAAAGTATCTGGTTGGTAGTATTATGTTTATCATTAGGCGATTGTTCGAGCCGATCCACGTGTAGCTGTAGAGTGTATGATTTCAGTTATTGCTAGCTATAGGCTTTTCTACTGCTTGGCAATAGCTCATAGCATACTAGGTCCGCTCTAGGCTAGCCGTGTCTATTAAACAATTATAGTGAAATCGATGTTTAGTGAAAATGTAGATTTAATTTTATGGTTCAGGAAGGTAAGACCTCACGCGCGACTTATCATATTGATTATTTGTTTTTAAATTATTTTTATTGGTCTAGATGTTTGATATTTTCGTTTATCATATTCGCAACGATTAAGTTTTAAGTAACTTATTTATTTAATTGAATAGTAGGTATAAATTCTAGGAAATGATACTCATTAGATTTCCATGATGACTGATATGAAAGCATTAGGATAGGTACTGCATTTATTTGCGTGTTTATATATTTAATACTAGTTGTAGAGATATAGGTAAAGATAAAACAAGAGCGCAAACTTTAAACATTAGAGTATCTTTTATTGATACTATGATAAGACTGTCAAGCGACTACTGTACCCAGCTTACAATAATTAGTTAGTGTTTGCTACACCATACGATCAAAACATTTGTAGGTGTATTGCATCTTACATTCTTATAAAGACAAGTACCCTGTGGTCATTAAAAAGTTCTTCTACGGATTCCTTTTGCATTTATATTTTTTAGTGTATCTGTGACGAAAGACGATACGAATGATATTTTGGCCACCTTCAGTGAAAATTAAAATATAATTTGAAGGTGATAAGGTTTTTATAAAAGTATATATGTAGTGACAAATAAATATAGGAATAAGTTCCTTTACACAAGGCTCAATCATTGACTGTAATTAAATGTTTATAACGAATTATATTTATATATTGAAATGAAAACACACTCGGTGTTGTGTTATTTTCCATAACTGACTGAAAGATCGCCGAGTCGTCATCACGTCAACTAATACAAATATTACCTCATTGCGTTGTGAAGGCAGGAAGCAACTTACTAATCAATCTTCCTTTTCACTCTGTAATAAGCGTAACTCTGCGTAACTTTTCATCTCACAAGGCTATTAGTTTGCAACCATGAGTGGTCAGTGGTACGGAAGTAAATAAACCGGAAATTATCCTGCGGACGATATTCATTTTGATGACAACTGGTTTTGTCGATACAAAATCGATACTTGAACTGTGTGATAGTTTCGACATCATACGATATGCAAATACAAACATATGTCCTTTAGATTTATTATGATTAATGTCACATCATCACATTTATATAATGAAATGTATTGAATTGTGTAGTTAGGATATAAATATTGCTTTCACATCTAGAACTTTCTTCTGTTATGTGTTCTTCTGTACCCAATGGATATCTTGCGAATTCCACTTTGCGCTTATCAGTGACATGACAATATAAATACATAGCTTAAAATATTATTTTATTGTTTCAGGGTATAAGAAAAAGTGTTTAAGAGAAACGTGTGAAACAGCACAAACCAAATCACAAGCATATCAAATGCAGGTTCCGCAACCATCCGCCAGAGAGAAGGAACCGTGAAAACGCGTCATTATAACATCTTTGATGGTCGCTCTCCCATTGGAGAAAATTGTCTACACACTACGTCACTTCATTGTTATTAAATTCCTAAACATCTTCTTCATTTTATAATTTATCGTATAATAAATCATAATGAGCAAAATTCTGAAAGTGGTTGGCGCCTCCTGGTTGCAAACCAAAATTAGTTCCTATATCTTGGGGTTTTTGGGAATCCTCGCTATATTGGCTCTATTTGTTGGACAAATCGAAAGGTAATTATTTTACATATTCATAAATACCAAGAAAAATTTGAATGCTCTCTATTTTTTCCTTTTTCTTATTTACTTTTTAAACTAACACGCACATCTATTATATACTTAGTATAATTTGATCATGATAATATATTATGACAATATTTGTTATAGAATTCAAGAAGACGGTAACTACGCTGCCACCGTATTTTATTCCGAGAAGACGGGATATAGCATCGAATATTGGGGCCAAAGTAACGATCTCAACGACATCCCACGAGGAGTCGCCAGAGGCCATTTCAGAGGCGATATAGACACTACAGGGTAAATAACGTTTACTTTTCAAAAATGTGCATTTCCAAGTTATGTAAATTATTACGATATGAAATTCTGTAATTATTTTACAAATCCTTATGATCTTATCTATCCCAAAATATTGGCCAAAGTAGATTGTATTTCTATGAGATTTCTACAGAAATATTGATCTGGGAGTTAATACTATAGCGTACCTTATCAATTTTGCAGATGGTCGTTACTAGAAGTAGAAACAAACAGTTCATATCCCGATGAGGTCCAAGCGTATGCGGCTGGTATTGTCGAAGGAGCCCTAACTTGGTACCTCATACACACACACTTGGAAAACACAATCCGAGCTCAATGTGAAGATAGGCCCATTGAAAAGCAATGTGATAAGTTGAGGGATGCGTTAGACAAATCAGCTAATATATGGAAAACGTATGCTGCGGATAGAAGCGCTACAGATCCGTTTTGGCATCACGTAAGAACATAATTATTATTATTATGTTACCTTCAGAAGAATATGCTTGGCTTTTTGGTACGATAAAAATTAAGTTTATGACATCTTCTTTACCTTTTGAAAAACTTCCACCAAGATACAAATTCTTAATACAGTCATTGATTTGTATCTTAAAATGAATACAATATTTTTTATCTTATTATTAACAGGTATCACTACATTACACGCAAATTGGAGGAATATTCACGGGATGGAAGCACGGCGTAGAGCGAAGTCAGAATGAATACGAACCTGACATTTCGGATCTTTACTGGTTGAACTCTATCTCAGAGGTTGCAGAGATTCAACAGAAACTCAATATATCCCTTGAAGACCCTACAGTAAACATGCTCCCTAGCTTATCCAGTGCTTTTATAAGAATAGTCAAAGATACAGAAGACGAAACAGTTAAAAAACTTTACATGGCACATAATACGGCTGCGAGGTGAGTCATTACTATCATATATTTTCTTATAATATTCTGGCTTCTTCCGATCTTGTTGCATCGAATCTGTAAAAAAAACAATTAATTTTATTTTACGATATTAAGAGGTTATTTCTGTAACCATAGAGCAACGATAGAGTCATGTTCATGTGTTTATCCTAAATTATTGTCATGCAATTTGTTGTTTGAAAATAATCAATTAAATTCATTTCAGTTACTCGTCAATGACTCGAATAATGAAGAGGTACAAATTGAACTACCATACCATGTCTAAAGATACAACATTGGCTCCCGGGAAAACTGTGGATTTTTCAGGATACCCCGGTGCTGTTACGAGCCAGGATGAATTCTACGTTATAAAAGGAATGAACCACAGGATTGCAGTCGCCGGCACAACAATAAAGAACTACAACAATAAACTATGGAAGGATGTTAACATTACAGAACAGGTGTGTTGTGTTGTGTTGAGATTTCCTTCCTGTGTAATGTATATTTCGTAGTACAGTTCATTTGAAACTCATTGTAGGTAATGAACGCGACTTTTCATAATGATATGTACTAACTTATAGCACAGAATACATAATAGTAGCTAAACGCTACAGAACGGACACTCTCCGCGTCCCGCCAAAATTAAACACTTACCTCACCCCGCACGATCATGCTATAAATGGGCCGCATTTTTCTGCAAGGACGATACGCAACGAAGATTGACAACATTAATCAAATTGACTTAAAGTAATTTTATTATTTTGGATTTGTGATTATCGTTTTTCGTAGAAAATGGTTAGATATTGTGCTGTTTACGGATGTATTTCATCAGAAAAACGCGAATTTTTTTTTTACGCAAGTCACAAAATACTTATGTGCCAACCATAAAGCGTTAACACACACATTTGCAGTCTCTACAGTGTGACTGTCAAAACGATAATTTTGTATGGAGTGTCCGGGGTGTGCTTATAGTACTGTTTGTCTTTGTTATAATATAAAAAATATTTAAATACGTAGTTACTGATTATACCCGCAATAATGTTTGAGAGAGTATATTATTATGTTATAAGACGATTTAATTCATCGATATATTAACTGTACTATAGACTTGTGGATCACTTTTTATGCTTTGTCACTTAGCATTAATTAATTATTTTCAAAACATTCCTGTCTTTTTAGACATGAGATCTTACTGTCCTCGGAATAATTATGATCCAAGATTAAACGATGGTAATTGACCTTAGATGATAAAAGGCACTAAATTTATTTTACCTTTATGATATATCTCATGCCCGATAAAAAATTGCCATTAATTAATGTAAAATGATGTAAAGTATTAACAATAAGGCCAGCATCCAATAATAGAAGCTTAAAAATAACACCAAAATTAGATTAATTTGTTCATTTTACACTTAATAAAATGAACTCCTGGCCGAAATATGGTCAAGGTGGTCATTAGGAGTACTTAAATACTAACAAGCAGTAAATCATTATCTCAATTGTATTTTATAGACTACCCTCACCAATAACTAAATAATCTCAGCATATTATAGATGCTCGTTATGGGCTATTACAAATAATTCACTCCAATTTTATTCTAGGTTCCAATTGGTCCTCGTATAACTGCGGCTAATCGTCTCGCCACAAACGTTAGTTCTTGGAGTCATGTCCTTGCGAAAAGCAATTCAGGAACAGCTTGCAAACAGTGGCTCGTCTTGGATTACAATAAGTTCGATCAATTACAAACTTTCCATGAAGATATCGCCCCGAAGCATGATAATAAAGAAGTCAGTATGGAGACTACCGTCAGCAAGTGTGTGATTTTTTTATTGAAACAACCGTAGTTAGTAAATATTGTTGCCTGAGATAAATATGTAAAAGAATAATAATTAATAATGAATATAATGTCTGGAATTCTTGTTTTTGCAAAAATTGCGTATGAAGTACGTGTTACTTGGTTCAAGGTCCGTTTTATATATTCATGACCTTCATATCAAAAGGATGGTAACGAACTGATAAATAAATATATTAATGCTATATTTCCAACAGTGATACAAGGCACACAATAGTGCACCGAGCGGGCGCGGGTCACTCCAAGGGGCTGTTCTGGCTGATCGAGCAAGTACCTGGACGGACGCACTCTGCGGACCTTTCTGACGTACTGCTGGAGAAGACGTATTGGGCTACGTACGGACTGCCGCATTTTATAGTGAGCATATATTTTTAATTGTATCTTTTCAAAACATTTTATATATTTTCAATGAAACTTTGAAAGACCTTGTAGGCAATCTTTTAAAAGCAAACACATTATGGTACCTAATAACTGAAATAGGTATGTTGTAAAAAAGGAGGTACTATCTCTCAGTTTCAGGATAGAAGGAGATGTATAAGTGCTTTTAAATTAAGATAAATTATAAATTTCTATAGAACTGTATATTCTTTATTTTCAGGATATATCAGAAATCACAAGAGTCAACAAAATGGAAGAAATGTACGGAAGATTATTTTCGGAAACTGATTCACCAAGGGCTGTTACTTTTAAACGAGGCTATAAGAATGCTACATCCTTAGAAAGCATCTTGAAACTTATGAGACTGAACAATATAACTGCTAATATATCAAGCAATGACACTTGTGAGAAAAAGAAGTGCCTTTTTGAAGAAATCAGTTATTCCGTGCCTGGTGTACGAGGTGATTTAGTTGGAAAGCTCAAAGAGGCCTATGGAGTGATTGATACAAAAGTCGTAAGAGGTAAATAATTTTTTCCAAATAAATTTCATTTTAAATAAATGTCACTAAAATACGTAATTTATTCTTATCTTTATTTTTCTACAGGAATCACAAACAACGCTACATTACAAATAGTCGCTATATCCAGTCCACCGTTCACGGAGTCTAACGCTACCAAAGTACCAATAAATAAGGGAAATATTGCTTCAATTTACACCGATAAGTTCGATGATGTACCCATGCTTAACGGCCTTGAAATTAGGGATCTTGTCAAACAAAGACGCCAAGAAGAGGAAGAAAAAACCCTTAAAATGTTAAACAAAGATATCATCAAACCATTCCAATGGTCCGAAAGTGATTTTGATAACGACGCACATGAAGGTTTACCGGACGTCTGGAATTTCGGACCGTTTGTGCCAAATTGGTCTTGGTGAATCTCTTAGCCAAATAAAACATTCATAATAACTATTTTAATACACTTTAGCTCAAAATACTTAAGTGCCTAGATCGCGAATAAACATCCGTCCAGACAGTCTTGTTGATTAATCGATTCATGCATAAGTTCATTATTGGATCATTCATCAAATACTCAAATAGCCACATCTTTTGTTCTTGAATTCATTTCGTCGTTATGTTATAATTTTAATAATTTAATTTTTAACATTGAAAGTAGGTATCAATAATTTATACCCTGTATTTGTCTTTATTCCTGTGTTTGTCCAATTATTAATGTTTTGTAAGTCCTAGAAAAATATTTTTTATGTAGGTATTTTACAATCGTTAAATCATGAATGACTTAATAAAAATGAAGTGACTGAAGTTAAAATAAATATTTCGACCTTTACTCCCGAAATAAATGTTTACAATATGTTTTTGTATTTTTATTTCAAACACTGAACTACTAACCACTATTATAACTTTACTACTTTAAAGTATCGTATTAACTGAACAAATCAGTTGAATCTCCTGTTATAAATATACGTAATCAATTACTAGGTACCCTCAATTCCCAAAATATGTGCAATGTACGTATAGCAGAAAAACTTCTTAAAATAAAACTATATTTTCATGACTCTTTCTGCGTCACGTTTCGTTTCTAAATTGTGAGACGCGTTTGGAGAGGATGTGCGTAGGTAATTTGTTACGTAGCTTGCGTATCGATGAAACTGCTGCCTGTAACAAAATAGACTCATTTTTAATCAATATTTCTATTAATTTCCTATAGATCCAAAACATCCGACAATTGCATATCAATAGAATCTAATGTAGACTCTATCGTCTACTAGCTGCGCTCCGCGGTTTCACCCGCGTGGCTCCGCTCCTATTGGTCTTAGCATGATGATTGATGATATAAAGCCTTCCTCGATGAATGGGCTATCTAACACCGAAATAATTTTTCAAATCGGACCAGTAGTTCCTGAGATGAGCGGGTTCAAACAAACAAACTCTTTAGATTTATAATATTATAGTATAGATTGAATAGATGGTAAAGTCTACAGGGATTTGTAAATTATAATTAAGGGTTAACAATGTCATTTTGCATCTGTTTAGACTTTAGATAATAACTTCGTGTTATAATTAGTTTTCTTCACTTGAAGTGGGAAGTGGAGACTTTGAACGTAGTTAAAAAATACGGCACGTTATTGATCGCAGCTACACTGAAAATACATTTGACGTTGACACTTGACAGTTGACGGCTGACGCGTTTGTTTGGTAAATTCTGAGTCATACCAAATAAAATTTTATGAACGTTTTGAATTCGTATTTTTGTCATAAAAGCTATAGAAATTAGATAATAACTTAATTCTCAAGCATCGTTGAAATCAGTTAAACCATTGTCATGGATTTTTTCAGAAAAGCTCCAACTGTGAAAGGTATTTATTTTTACATCAACATTGTTCATTATTGCATCTCAATTCTCATACTTACACAGTACAAAATACTATAATTTTCTTTAAATTTTAGAGCAACAAAGACAAAATGATCGTGAGCTGCGAAAAGCAAGCAGAGATTTGGAAAGAGACAAAGCTGCTTTGGAGAGGGAAGAGAAAAAATTGGTAAATAGCTTTCTCTACTACCAAAACGTTAAAAACTTATATAAATATCATATCTGGTGTTCATTTATTTATGTCCATAGTAAATTAACATTGACTTCAAAAGACTACGAGGAAAGAAAATAATTTAATGCATATAAAATTATTCAATACAAATTTTGTTTATAGGAAATGGAAATAAAAAAAATGGCTAAAGAAGGCAACAATGCGGGCTGCAAGATTCTAGCAAAGCAGTTGGTGCAATTGAGGAATCAGAAAACAAGAATATACTCCGCTAACAGTAAGGTAAATATTGTACTTACTGCTATTGTATCCTAATCCTTTTAGTTTTTACCTCATCGTGATGTCCATAATTTTATCATTAAATCATTAATTGCAAACAAATACAAATTAAAAATCAACTCAACTTGTGAAACTATATTCCTGAAAATAAAATCAATAATAAAATGATATTCCCACACAGATATCAAGTGTTCAAATCCACAACAAAGCGATGGGTGCAAACGTAGCTATAGCCGGTGCTATGGGAACAACAGCCAAGACAATGGGCAATATGAACAAGATAATGAACCCTCAACAAATCGCCAAAGACATGGAGGCGTTCAAACACGCAAACGCTAAGATGGATATGACTGATGAAATGAGTAAGTTAACATTTATTTATTGAACTATTTTACTTTTACTAGAACTTTCATATCATTATGATATAGAACTTATTTAGTTATTTATCACCAATATTATAATAAGAATGTGTCTGGATATAATTAGAACAGTTCTTACTACAATTTCGAGAATAAAACCCATTCTGATGAATGTTTGTTAGTGAGGCTGCATACTGTTAATTTAAAAGAGTCAGGTTCTCAATTTGCAGAATTTTTTCTCTAGTATTGTATATGTCTAATATAACATTATTCAATTTAAAATATTTTTTATTTGCTACAAAATCATGACAAGATGAACTTATATGAGATAAGCACACAACAAGCATAAAATTAGAAAACAGATAGTGATTTTAATTTTATTCATATGAAGTTGTTGCAATTATTTTTGTTTTGTTCCAGTTTCAGACACACTGGATGATATAATGAATGAATCGGGAGATGAAGAAGACACTGAAGGAATCATCAATCAAGTGCTTGACGAAATTGGTATTGAAGTCAGTGGAAAGGTAATAATGAATGAAATTAATATAATTATGATATTGAGGCATTTAAAAAGAGAGCCTATCTCCAACTTTAATAGTATGCAACATATTTCGGACAAATGATATGTAGATGCATATAGGCTGTGGAATTTCTTACCACCGCTCTTCTATAAAAAAAATTGGTTGTCTGTAAAGTCGATTTACTGACGATAGTTGAACGTGACAACGTCTTAAGGCCGATTGTGCTTCTTTGTCGCTCGTTCCG
Organism: Colias behrii; assembly: GCA_029959065.1. Classification (NCBI taxonomy): domain Eukaryota; kingdom Metazoa; phylum Arthropoda; class Insecta; order Lepidoptera; family Pieridae; genus Colias; species Colias behrii. The sequence goes on from JARWMC010000013.1 coordinate 8,668,703, forward strand.
CGCTCTCGCTTGCACTTCAAGCCTTAACATGGAACGCCTCATAGCGAGGTAACGCCGCATGAGTCATGTTTTTTCGTGCGTGCAGCCGGCTCTATCGAATTATAAGACGTTGTCACGTCAAAAAAAATTGATTTGGTTTTGCTCCATAAATCTAATGATAATGTAATGTTAATAACAATTTTAAATGTTATTTCCTTTGGCTTGGAGGTTTTAAAAGTACATACTTTAGTTTTATCTTATTTTTTTAGATGGCAAATGCTCCGTCCGTGGCAAGAAATAAAATCGGCGCTTCGACAGCTGATGCGGACAAAGAAATTATGGCGCAGCTTGCGAAACTTAAATCATCATAAAATCAATATTGTAAAAAAAATTGTTTATAGTTTTATCAACTTTCCAATAATATATTATGGAGGTTGAAATTGTTGTTTATTTTTATAGAAATAATGTGGAATAGAGCGAAAAAGAAGTGCAAAAAAAAATGGCTATAATTTGTTTAAGTGTATTGTGTGAAAATTGTATGTGCAAAGCAATCGCTAAATTTCGTCCTTAAAATGAATTTATTTAAGTAAATTGCGATAAGACTTAGATGTAAGACTCCATGTAAATATTATAACCATTGATTTACTGTGATATGTAAATATGGTAATAAATTATTTGGTTGTTGTATTCATGTATTTTCATTCTTACCTAAACCTTACGTAATAGTAATATTAAGGTACTTAAACTTATTAAAAACCTATTAATGTTGAAAACGCGTCGTGGTCGAATAGCGTGTCGGCCATGACACGACACGAATCTTTGACTGTGATCACGACGTACTTGAGCAATTTTTTCGCTAAATGAAATGAAACTTTCATTATATAAAAACTGAACCTAATTTTAATCTCACATACTATTATATTCTCGTATATACACAGATACAAGAAATAAAAATACCTTATTATAAATGGATAATATTTTTTTAACAAAAAATTTACGCCATCACATAGAACTGATTAGTATTTAAATTGAAATTCACCCAGTCGAAAATTCTCATATAACAAACCAATAATAATACAGTCGAATTGAGAACCTCCTCCTTTGCTTGAAGTCGGTTAAAAGAAATGAGAACAACACCTAGACTGCATTTTTGAACAAACTGTTTTATATGTACACATTAGGTACCGACGTACCCACAGGACGTACCTAATGTGTACATATAAAACAGTAATAAAAGTGAATTATTATAATAACACACGGAGGCGATGGCATTTCATACCTAAGTCCTTCAGTTACTATGATATTCTATTGAAATTCAAGTCATAACGATCATTTGCTTAAAATTTTAATGAACTTGAACACAAATTTACCCTCTGTGTTTACCTTTTCCATGATGTTAGCGAAAAATGGCTTTTAACGACAACCATTAATTCTGTACCTGTCGTTTTATTAACTTTAATAATAGGGTGAAAATTCTTGTTACATTCATAGAGAAAACTTAGTTCCATATAGTCGTTTGCATATAGTAAGTCAAACATAAAATGATTCCAGACCATCTTTTTGAAGAGGGGATTAATAATGCACTATTACTCAATGAAATGAAGCACATTCACAAGAATAAAGATGTGTACGAAAAATCTCCAAGAGATTACGTAAGATCTGCTTTATATTAAATCAATATGTAGATTTTAAGATAACTTTGCACTAGGTTTTTGCAAAAAGAAAACAAATATATCCTATAAAAGATCATAATATCTATTAAACGTTTTATGCCACAAAACATAAAAAAAATCAATTTTGTAACTATATTACGAAACTTTTTCATCCCTTCCTTTGATACTAAGTCGGGTGTGTTAGGTTTCACTTAAAAATGAAAATGAAATTTTCGGAAATTCAAAAACTTCGGATTAGTTTAAATCCGAAATTCAAAATAACACATAGGTTCTTCCAAGTGGGTGGTACCACAGTATTACAATATGTGGTGGTACAGACATACGCAGCTCTACCTATATTGATTAAAGGTTTATTCTTTCCTATGAATTACCTACGTGTAAAATTACTCAAGATGTATTTTTTTATATTGTTTGAATGAAATGCTTCTTTTAATTTAAGTTTTGTCTTATTCTTATTAAGAGTTATTACTCTAATATAAGTGTAATGTGAAGGTCAAAATAACTAAGTAAATTTAAAGCTAAATATATGCATTCTTATTCTAATCTTACGATCCTTCTACATGCAACCTAAATGTACTAGGTATCTACACTGCTATAAGCTTTTAATCTGAACCCTTTCAAAAGGAACGTGCTAAGCGGAACATGCTGTCGTCACAAGATGGTGATACCTGTGAAATACACGATCAATTTTATCGGGACCACAAATTGCTATTGGTTCTCTTCAGAGCTTTAGCCGTTATGCCCATAACGCGATCGCGCCCAGGTATTTATAACAAACGAATATAAAGGTATAAAAAATTAAATTTTATCCTTTTTGTATACAGTACCTTACCTTTATAATTACAAGGTATAAAAAATTCGTTGTATGGTTATATTATATACAGGATAACCTCAATCTGAAAATCCCGAATTGTTTTAATTTCAAGGTTCAAAATTAAACAAAAATTCATTTTTATATTTTTTAGGAACAATAACGTTTAGCTGGCGATCTAAAGCTACGATTTACGCGATTTGTTTTTACATAATTACAACGTTCATTGTCTTATTCGTGGGATATGAAAGAGTAATGATATTGCGATCAATCAAAAAGTTTGATGATTATATTTACGCTGTTCTCTTCGTGGCATTTCTTGTTCCCCACTTCTGGATACCTTTTGTTGGTTGGGGTGTAGCACATCAGGTGGCAATCTATAAAACGAGCTGGGGAAAATTTCAAGTAAGTTAAATAGTAGTAGGTAGTACATCATAGTACATACATTTTGACTTAAGTTGTATTTTACTAAATTTTTCTGCACTCCGCATATTATAATAGTTGTAGTGTATTTATGTAGGATAGATAGATAGAATTCAATTTAAAAATTATTGCTTTAAATATTATTCATATTTAAAGCAATAATTACAATTGAATTTTTAACTAAACTTTTTAAAAGGATACAAACTTGAACTTTATAGAGCTTGGAGTGTTGTAGAGCTAGAGTCGATTTATAAGGATATTTAAATTATGATCAGGATTTCGAGATTGCAGCAGTTATAATTATTAACGACGTACCTACCTACCTACTTGATGAAAAGTAAAAATAATACATTAAATAATTAAAAATAACGTTTTATATATTTTTATTGACATAATTTACACGAGTATCTAGGTATAGTAATAAAAATAAAACATTTTCCACAATATTTTAGATGAAGTTACCTTTGCAATAATACAATCGAAGCATTTATCAATCCACCAATCTTTAATCTGATTACAACAGCAGCCTTGTTGTTTATTAAATCAATACTAAATTGATTTCCAACCCCCACTCGAGATTTAGTGTTAAGCGCGTCACACACGGTGAAGATACTATAATATTTTATCTTAAGATACGGTTATATTTTATATTATAGTATCTTAAGGTATCCGGTATCAGCGTTCTGACCATCATTTTTCTTTTTGTCATTGCGTACTAAGACCCCTGTAGAACCGCCATCCTGTTACAAATGACCCACAAAATTTCGGGTCAGTTGTAACAGGATGGCGGTTCTACAGGGGTCTTAGTACGCAATGCCAATAAGAAAAACGATGGTCAGAACGCTGATACCGGATACCTTAAGATACTATAATATAAAATATTACCGTATCTTAAGATAAAATATTATAGTATCTTCACCGTGTGTGACGCGCTTTACTGCTCTATCTTATTTAATTCTCGGCACAGTATTGTATGTTCTGTTATTCCTTAACCAAATTTATTTTGTAGCATGTGATATTGATATATCTAATCAATAAATTAAACATAACAGTAGGTACTTAGTACCTACCTACTCAGACTTTTCTAATGCAAATATGTATGAAACTCTAGTTTACTGCAAATATGATATAAGAAAAAACGTCTCTTTTATTATAAAATCTACTGTAATTTAACTTCTAATGTTTATTCCAGGTGAGATATTATCGAGTCACTGGTGAAAATCTACAATTTCCCAACTTGAAGACATCTATTGTTATTATAAGTGTGGGGTGTTTGCTGTTAGCTGTATGTTTCCTTCTTAGTCTTTGTGCGTTACTGGATGGCTTTTTATTACGTCATACAGCAGCTTATTTTCATATTATAACGATGATTAATATGAACTGCGCTCTCTGGTACATTAATTGTAGAGGAATAAAGACAGCATCACAGAGTCTCTCCAATTGTTTTCGTCGAGTGAGTTTGAATTATTTAAACTGAAGTCTTGTATGGAATGCAACTTTATGTTGGCCATAAAACACGTTGTAGATAGTATATCAAGAAAAGATACCGACATTTCGTACAAAAATCTTAAATAAAAAGTATAAATCACAAAAATGTTGTGTGGTTTTATGAAACCACGGTAAAAGTGAAACTGTTCGAACGGTTCCGAACACTGCTTTGTGTAGCGCATGTCGCGTGTCGGTCGGCTGGCCGCGATACACGCGACATGCGCTACACAGACCAAAAAGTTTGAGACGATGTAATAAAAGTTTCACTTTAAAATAAGATCTTAAAAAATTAGCAATGAAATAGTATATGTCGAAAATATTAACTAACTAGTCAGAATAATAGCACTTTGCCTGTTATTTATTTTAATTTGAACGTTTGAATACAAATTGGACAAACACAACTCGTTTAAAACAGTTTTCCTTTGTTAGAATAAATAAAACACAACAGTGTGAATACGCTACATCTCGTCCTATTTCACACTGGGATACGATTAACATTTGCAATTGTTAAAAAATAATAAACGAGTTCTTTATTTATTCTTGCATTATAAAAAATCTCAATTACTTACATAAAGTTAATAGTTAATAGTAGATACTAGATAGCATTACTTTTTACTAGTATGTAGTTATAATATTATATTATCTGTGGTAGTAAAGCTAGTATAAAGCATTAATATTTTATACATTGTGTTACTTCCTAAATACTTCCCTAAGCTATATATTTTCCTTTACTTCAAGACTAGTTTATAGCTGGAAAATATGTAATAATGGAACACGTCGTACGGATAAAGAAAACACGATTCTGACACGATTACGCCTTACTCTGCACAGGATTTTGCATTTTATATTGTTCCATATCTCTATACAGTATTAAACCAGGCTTTACCTTAAATTCACTTACATAAAAATATACGCGTATTTCTCAGTTTTTATCATGCAGAAACGTGTCAGCGTTGCGAAGATATATTCCAAAAGCACTTAACCTTTATAATTAACTAGCGACCCGCCCCGGCTTCGCACGGGTGCAATGGCGGCCGCAAACGCTACGTCCCGCAATTTTTAAATCTGTAATATCTTCGAAAATATTCACTTAAATCATACGGTGTAAAGGGCCATATAAATCTATTGTATTCAAGGTATTTAATTGGTTAAGGATTAATGCTGTATTGCATTAAATGACAAAAAAAGTTATTGTGGGTTATCCATAAGAGATAGACATATACCATCACGGACTTTTCTGTAGACCTTTTCAATGTGTACAATACTTAGTACATTATTTCGATAAAACTCGTAGGGTTCAGCCTGCGTTTGCAATGTAAGCGGAAAAAATGTAATTATTTACGACATCACATTAGAAACCTCAAAAATAACAGTACTTCTCTTCTATTTAATGGGTGTTATTATACATATAAACCTTCCTCTTGAATCACTCTATCTATTAAAAAAAACCGCATCAAAATCCGTTGCGTAGTTTCAAAGATTTAAGCATACAAAGGGACATAAGGACATAGGGACAGAGAAAGTGACTTTGTTTTATACTATGTATGATTTTAAAATACGAGTCCTAAGTCCTAACCTTTCAACTCTAAGTACCTAATTGCTAATTTTTACGTTGAGCTGCCTTAATTATATTATCATAATTAATATAGAAGGAAACACTAAAAATTAAATTATTAAGTACCTACGTTTTGAAATATGTAGTTAACAAATACAATATAATACAAACAAAGGAAAATCTTGCTCTAACTGTGTTTTGTACGGAGAACATTAGATACGGTATTAAATAATAATATTATAACATTGACCATTGAATTATGCTTCTTAATTACCTATTGATCAATACGAAAAGTGTGCTTAATAATGTGTAAATCCATAAAATTTCAGGACGTTAATGTGGAATGTACAGCCCATTTGATATCGAGCTATCGTTTCCTTTGGCTCAATCTATCAGAGCTGCTGCAGTCCCTTGGTAATGCTTATGCTCGTACTTATTCCACTTACTGTTTGTTCATGTAAGTACACGTTTTATAGTTTAAACATTTCCTGTATAAATAAAGTATTCAAAATAAACTAATAAATACGAATACAGAAGGTATAGTGCAGCTTATTTAGGTACATACCTACAACTTAAACTTGAGTATCGTTATTAAAATCTATACTAATATTATAAAGCTAAAGAGTTTGTTTGTTTGTTTGAACGCGCTAATCTCAGGAACTACTGGTCCGATTAAAAGCCGGCTGTGGTAGATAGCATCGAGGAAGGCTATATAGGCTATATAATGGCTATATATCATCACCCTAAGACCAACAGGAGCGGAGCCGTACGTGGGTGAAACCGCGGAGCGCAGCTAGTATATATCATATTTACTACAGATTTCATGTGCTAAACCCTTCGTGAAAACTGATAATATTATAAAATGAATTTCTTCGTCTTTAGCTTTTGCATTTTAGATTCATGTTCATATGGGTGCTTACAGGTTTTTCAACATAACAATAGCGGTTTACGGCGCTCTATCAGAGATAGTGGACCACGGCTTTGGCTTCACCTTCAAGGAAATGGGCTTATTTGTAGATGCTGCATACTGTTCGACATTATTGTTTATATTCGCAGATTGCTCACACAAATCTACACTTAAAGTATGTTAAGCTTTTTAGAATTATTCGATTAAATTAATGTAAAATTGTATTTTAATAATATTTTATTTTAAGTATTATTAAAATACCATTTTCTTAGTTAATTAGGTATATTTTGATACCTACTGTAAGAAAACAGTGGCCTTACCACGCGTTACATCATAATGTAAAGAAATGAAGTCATGTGGAAATCATCAGGTTCTGTAAGTAATTTAATAACATCTAAACAAGTTATAATTAGTAAATTTATTTCAAAAGTCGTCTTCGCTATAATGCTATAGCGATTATAGCGGTAGTACAAAGTAGAGCCACGGTGCAGAACTTAAGTAATACGTACAAAGATAATGTTTCTTATTTCCTAGGTAGCAGCTGGTGTACAAGAGACGCTTTTATCCATCGATGTTTTATCAGTTGATAGACCAACGCAAAAAGAGGTATGTTTTGTAAAATTGATGCACAATGATGTGGGAAACTTCAAGGGTGTTCCGTTTTTACAGAGTATATTGCAATTTATTTCGTATTTACCATACATATAATTTTACCGTGGTGATAGTAGTTAATATTTCTGTCGTATTTAAAAAGAATCGAATTTCCTAGCTGGATGCTTCATGCTCTCCAATAACTTGATCACTGAAAATCATATCACCATGGAGAATCTAATATCTTGTATTAGGACTGAAAACACACTGCGTTGTACCTATGCATTTAATGAATACTAGCTTTACGCCCGAGGCTTCGCCCGCGTTTACTAAGAAGAAACCGCATAGTTCCCGTTCCCGTGGGATTTCCGAGATAAAACCTATCCTACGTGTTAAACCAAGTTACCTTCTATATGTGTGCTAAATTTCATTGTAATCGGTTCAGTAGTATTTGCGTGAAAGAGTATAACAAACACACACACACACACATCCTCACAAACTTTCGCATTTATTATATTAGTAGGATAGATTATAGATACATACATATATTTAATATTATGTACTTAGTAATAACAACCTACACAGAACTAGATGATCTATCTAACTTTGAGAACTAACAAAACCTAAAGGTTAATTAATAATTTGTATAAAGTTTCTACATATTTATATTTGTATAGGAAAATGGATTGTTTGCTAACAAAACTGACAACAGATAAATGCGATTAAGATACAAATTGAGTTTTATATAAAGGTATAAGCAATCAAATAAAACACATTGTGCATTTGAATATTGTATGAAATTCGAATTCATTCGAAACATATCTCGTAGTATTGGAACGGGCATAAATAGTTCTTTGTTCAGTCACGTGAAGATTTTATGTATCGGAGCTTTTTTCAAAAAGATATAACAAAAATTTAGTTTCAACCCGTTTAATAAAGTGTTGACTGCTGTGCATCTTTCAGATAAATGTTGTGAGTTCGTTTGAGAATAATTATCTAATAGACGATGCATATTTATTTGTTGTGTAAAAAATATTAATACTTACTTAGTTTTCATCCATATAATATGTCCCTGTATGCTTATGCATTTTAGTTTTCTAAATATTTACCGTTAAATAAACTAACAATTTAAATCAGTCAAAAACCCGACAAAAGCCGTAAAGCTCTTAAAAAACTAAATGAAAGTTTATAATGTGTCACTGTATAATACACTTACGAATATACAAACTGATACGAAACATACTCGACAAGCTCATAAAATTGATAACATTACTGATTATTAAGTTCTATTATATTTATTAAACTGAATCTTCATAAATAGCATGACATATTTAACGTTCATCTTAATCTCATAATACAGATCGATCACTTCATACAAGCCATTGAGATGAATCCAGCTGTAGTGAGCTTGAAGGGATATGCTCATGTCAACAGGGAGTTGCTTACTTCGGTAAGTATCGGGACTATGAGTAATGTTTTTTAATTCCTTACTATTTTTCTGTTTAATATATTATTTTACATTAAAGGCTAGATATTTGTAAAGACAAAAGTCAATTACATTTTACGTTTGTATTTTGCTATTTGGTAACTCGATATATTACAGCGATCAAACAAAAGGTAAATTTTGTTTAGCTTTAAGAGTACCACTATAAGAGGATTTTAAATTTACACCTCAAAGTAAAATGATTAAAGTTGAAATTCGGGAAATAAAGATTACTTTCAAAGGTTATGTAAGGAGTTGTTAACAACGCCCGGTGATCCGAAACACGATTCCAAAGTACCTTGAAATGAAATACGCCCTATTTCCCGAGTGTATTAAGCATTGTTCCGACAGTTTATTTTAACCATAGTTGAAAAAGATCTTTGGTAGATATTAATGCTTAGTAATGTTATCTACGCGTTGACACAAAATACAATATTTAATTATAACTTGCTTAGTTTTTGTTAACTGTAAATTATACTTTTTGTATGTATAAGGTAATAATAGTTTTCTAAGAGTATTTTCTTTTTGTTTCAGGCCATTAGTATGATCACAATCTACTTATTAGTACTTCTGCAGTTTAAAATATCTTTACCAAAAGAGCCTCAAATTGCTGTCAAATTAGAGTAATAATCAACAATTGAAAATATCACGAATAAAGAATAAACAGACTACACACACGTATATTCGTTTCCGCATTTCTGTAAACTGAAAATTTAAATCTCAACACGTAATTATCTATTTTCACAAATGTGTTTGTAAAATATAGGTATTTATATTTCAAGATACACTCAGTTACACACACACATTAGACGCATATTATTTGTATGGAAAGATTGTTGAACTTGGTTTGAAACGCCTCACTTAGTTTCCTCATCAGGAGGCTATTGCCCTGCATGATGTGACAAATTATTTTGAAATACAATTAACTACATAGAGGTGTCATAGTTGCTCTGGCTCTTTAAATCCTTCATACAGTATATTAACACGCGGTTAATAAAATCATGTTTAAAATTTGTATTTGATACTTTCACTATAATTATATGTGTACGATATGTATCGAAGAAATCTAATCGCACTATGAGAATAATACTATAAGAAATGTAACAACACAATGTATTTTTGTTTTCAATATATTTCAAACTCTGTGCACAATAAAGTATGTATTACTAATATTATTAGTAGAGGGGAAGAAAATCATGTGTTATTTATTTACCTTCCGTTTAATGAATAGTTTGTTGATAAAATTATATGGAGGTAAGGTAAAATTGAGGATTCAGTAATACTGAAAGAGTGATGGACGTCACAACAATAACCAAGGAAATATTTGATCAACTGTTACTTCATAAAATATTGCTATCAATTTTTACGGTACAATCATAGTTACCGTTATCATGAATAAGTAAAAACGGCTCAGACAAAAGAGATTTGTATAAGAAAAATAGTAAAAAATACTGTGTTCGAAATCGATTCGAATAAACAAAATAAAAAAAGACGTGTGGCACTCGGGGACGGCCGCGGTAAAGCTATTGCATAGCATGCCTTCAAGCCACACCTCCGTGTCCGTCGGAGTGGGGAGCGTGAGGTTTTTTCGTTACGGAATTTCTCGATTCGGTCCCCGCGGTCAAGGCCCGCGATAGAAGCTATGCAATAGCTTAATAATTATTGCTATTAGTGGCTCTAGTAAAATAATTATAGTTAGTAGGTAGTTCCGAGTTACTTGTAGAAATAACCTCTGAACCCGGTATCAAGTGCAGCTTTACGCCTTTTGTTTTCAAAAAAAAAATTAATTAAAATTATTCATACAGTCACACTAGAAAAGGACTTTCTACATTTGAAAATGTATGACGGATTCACAGGTATTGAATTTTTCAAACACTTCCCTACAAAAATATTTCTACAATACGTTCAATTACTCGACCGAACAATGTTCTTCCAAAACAAACCGCTTGAAACTTTCCGAACGAAAACTGACACTTCTCGTATCTATGTTCCACAATCAATCCCAATCTGGTGACAGATACAATGGAATTTCATTAATTAACTTTTCCAATTTTCAAGGCTATTCTCAGTGCTCAAAGTCGTAATTTATAGTCTATGAAAGTTTATTAAATACCGTATTAATTAACCGACTTCTTTTATGTGATATGATTATCATAATATCCATTATGACGCCGAAAGTTCCCCTCTATAACATTAATTATTTTACACATACCTTAAACTTACGTTAAATTGTAGCACATTGTAGACACCGAGCTACGGCGTAGACTCTTAAGTATTATCTATTTATCAGTTTTCTTTCACCTTTAATTTTTTTTTTATTTAAAATTATTTATATTCTTTGGTTTACATTTTTTTAATGCTTTTAGAAATGACGTATCTGAGTTAGACCTGTTGGTTCAAAAAATTATCAATTTTTGAACCTAAAATGAATTTTATGAAATATTCATATGCTGCATGTAAAATAATAGTAAAGTTATGGATGGGAAAGCAACAGCTGAATGAATACCTGAATGTGTAACTAGAATTGGATTCGTAAACTTGTTTTCCTTTTGGAACTTCGCTTTATGCACCTCGAGCACCAAAGCTACAAATTGAAATGCCATCAAAATATTATTGAATCAAATCGTGATGATAACTAGATTTCAACTGAACTTTATGTAATATTACTATTAAGAATTTTTTTGTTACTTTGATTTTCATTAATTCTTTTTTAGAACATTGTCTAAAATTCTCTTAAAGTCGTAGACTTAATTGAGGTTAGTTATTAAAATTTTGTTCTTCATTTCAATACATTGTCTTCTTACAAAATCTATTGTTGAGAGTTATTTAAATATTAAAGCAATTTGGTATCTTTTGACAAAAAACACTGTTTTATTTTTGATGATTATGTTTTCATTGTGTATTAACTCGTAAGAGGATAAGTCATCACAAATCCCATAAAATTGGCCGCTAAAAGTATGTCAAGGGAATGGAAAACGTGAGTTTCCTTTTAAATTTTGAGGCATATTTGTTTCATGTTTGATTTAATCTGGATTATCAATTGACGCAATATTGTGACATCATTCGGAAGCATATCGCAGTAGGAATGGAACCCTGATTTGTATCACTTGCCGTCGAGTACCGGTTATTAAATGTTGAGAGCACTCTAGATAATGAAATTGCCTCAAAAAGCTATGGCGATTAAAAGACACGGCGTAAGTTAATAAACAAAATGACATGTTTTGTACTTTTAACAGTTTTTAACTCTGTGCTTTTTTTCTGAATTGGATTGTTAAAACTTTTGGAAACTTTGATTGTTGCTCTTGAATTTCTACTTTGTAATAGAATTGGTACAAAATTTATTTTTGACGTGACAACGTCTTAAATTAGGTTGCGACTGGGAGTCACTTATGAAAAAGTGTAACGCTCGGTAACGTTACGATGAGTCACCGAACGAGAGAGAGACCCGCGGTCTGCCGCGCGCGCAGCACATAAATATTCTACCGAGAAAAAGACGTTGTCACGTAAAATCTTCGCCCGTAAAACCGACTTTACAGGCAACCATTTTTTTTTCTCTGTGATATCAAAACTGACATTAAAAAACAAAATTAAATAATACATGTTTCATTATTAACTGTAATATTACAAATGCAGTTAATAATGAAACGTTATACACCTGGTAATACGCAGTATGTGTATCAATTTTACATACAAGTTACAACTTATACAAATTTAATGTTTGAATAGGGGCCACAGACTTTTTTCACGGAAGTGGACAAAGTTATGTTCGTTTGAAACTAGCATGAATTTAAATAATAATTTTACAGCATTCGTGTATAAGATGTATGTAAGTAATTCATAAAGAAAAACAAAATAGCGATATTGACTCTTTTACTATATGTTCCTTGGAAAAAGTGGATGGAAAAAATGCAACGTTAATAAATAATTATTGCTCGCAATGTGACCCAATTATTATTTTCACTGAAGGCTATGATTTATTAAGCCCGAGAGCAAATTAGTAGGGTTATTTTTTACACTAATTGATCCTCGTTCCATGTGTTTCGTCATAATTTTGTTTTTAATTAACATGCTCGTGTTACCTACACTTATATTTTTTTTGGAAAAATATCCACGCTGTTTTGATTGGTTGAGTATAATTTTTAATATTAATCTTCTTCGTATCCTATTTTTGTACTATGAACTATAATAATCATTACGAATAAGGTATTTCTCTAATAGTGATGATAGTGAAAAAGCATCCACATGAACCTCCTTGAACATTGCGGTGACTTTATTTCAAAAAAATGACTCTACATTGTCGTTATTCCATTGTTTTATTGTATTTTGATGATAGAGTCATACTTTAATGCAATTATTTAGACCGAAGTAGGTCACTGACCAATATTGACCATTACGCTATCAGTTATCAATTTTGAAATTTTATTAACCATTCAAAATCTTTGGTAAAATCCAAAATCTCTTCTAAAATCTTGTAATGCTATAATATCTACTACGAAGTTAGCAGTTAGACGTAGACCTTAATGTCATCAAGCAACCGAGTAAAAATTAAGGCAAATAAAAGAACCGACTCGCTAATGTAGATCGTGTCTTGCATACGAATCGTGAAGATATTTACTGGTCGATTAATTTTTAATGATACAACATTAGGTAGGTAATTATTAAATATGAATTAATTTAAGTTCAATAATATTCCTATTCAATTTATATTTTACTAGATTTCCGCCCGCGGCTTCGCCCGCGTTTTCAAAGGAAAACCCGTATAGTTCCCGCTCCCGTGGGATTTCTGGGATTAAACCTATCCTATGTGTTAATCCAAGTTACCCTCTATATGTGTGCTAAATTTCATTGTAATCGGTTCTGTGGTATTTGCGTGAAACACACACACATCCTCACAAACTTTCGCATTTATAATATTAGTAGGATAGTATTCAACTGAATTATAAAATTGCTTGCATATTTATAATACAAAATATAAATATTAAATACGTTCAATATAAGCTACAGCTGAATGATTCATAAAAATGCAATATACGAGGTATGTTATGTAAAACTCGTGCGTGTCACTTTAAAAAATGTTATATGAACTTCGTCTTTGCAGTTCATATTTATAACATACTAGCGGTCCGCCCCGGCTTCGCCCGTGGTACATATTTATGTTTTCTCTACATAAGAACCATCCTCGTACTTCAAGGAATATTATAAAAAAAAAAATTCAAAATCGATCCACCCGTTCACACGTGATGCCGTGACAAAACGCCTCGGATACCTATTTCCTTTCAAACATTCAAATATTAACAACAATCTCTTCATCTTTAAAACTAAACAGTATCTTAGTATCGCCTTTTTCAAATTTCAAGACTAATAAAATTGTCTTGACTTGAAATTCATTGCTCACTTGTAAAAATCAAGTCTTCTTTGTCAATAAATTTTAAACTGAACTAAGTGATGTAGGATGATGTTTTTTTTTTAGATTTAACTAGCTGTCCGCCCGGCTTCGCCCGTGATAACTATTATACATCCTATAACATTCACTACTTATGGTGAAAGATTTCCTGGAATCGGTCCAGTATTTCCTGAGATTACCGCGTTCAAACTAACAAAAAAAAAACAAGAAAACTTTTCAGCTTTATATTTTCAACTTTCAAATCTCTTCACGGATAATTTTAGGCTATTTATGAGTTGAAACATAATTATTTACAACCATTTATAATGATAAAGGTGCATTCTTTACTTTCTGTACAGTATTATTTATATCCTACTAGCAAACCCGGCGAACTCCGTTTCGCCACCAGAGACACCTTTTCTTTGCTATAAACCTCACGGAGCCCGAGACCTTTCCAACGAATGCAAAACCGTGGAAATCGGTTCGTGCGTTCTGGAGTTATAGCGTCAGGAAGGAAAACCCGACTTATTTTTATATAGTAGATTTTTGACGAAGTAAGAAAAACACGAAGAGTATAAACCATATTTTTCATTATATTACAGCAACAATATTATGTTACAAATCAACAAAACTTAAATAAATGTTCAACACAAATGTGATATAAAACATTTACCCAAAACGACATTAAAATAACGAAATATATTACAAATAGAATGACAATTGATAATACAGTAAACGTGAGGCAGCTTGTTGCATTAACGAGGCGGAGGGCGGACCGCCCGCCCAATCCGCCCCACGATATAAAAGCCGTCGAGATCGCTTCCACGGCACATCGCACCACAACACCGTCAACACAACTTCCCAACCAGCATCATCATACCAGGTCAGTATACATTTATTTATATTCAGTTCCAAGTTCCAGTATTCAATATTCATCTCTAACTTAATTTTTGACTTTTGGAATTTTTAAATTTAATTTTCAGAACTTTTAAAAAGTAAGTTTTAATACAATTCAAATAATAAATTGTTATATTTTATTAATTTGCGTACACCAATTTTATAAACTTGCGTGTATTGTTGGTCAGAAACTGATGAATCGTTTTTGATGACATCGTGACCTGTAGGAATCTACAGATCACGATGTCATCAAAAACGGTTTTAAACTACGGTTTTAAAATTTATAACTTTAAACATTTTGTCGTGCATTATTTTTTGGTCAGTGGCTGTGTATTTAAATAATTAATTTTACCTTTTCATACTTCTAATGAGAGATAAAAATTCAAATTTAATGGCATAAACCAAATTGTAAACGAACATAATGTAACGATATAAATTTTATTGGCAATAAAAGGTAGCAACAAAACTGGCTACTCGCGAAAATTTTTAATATAAAATGCTAATGTCCACATACTCAAAAACATTGTTACCATTCATTTAGAATACAAAAGAATGTTTCAAAACCAACCACTAAAGACGACACAGTTAAAAAATACATATATTATACATAGAAACCGATGAACAATAATAACAATTACGCAAATTATTGAACAGTCTCTACTGGAATAGAAAACATATTCATATGATTTCTAAAAATAATCTTCAATTGAACAAAAATTATAAGCAATCTTACATAATTTATTGCGCGTGTAACTTCTTGAAGGTAAATAAGTATCAGCCATAGAGGGATAATAATCGAAAGGTCAACCAATAAATTGTGAGGAAATGGCATCTAATTTAAATACGATGAATGCAAACATAATTTTCTATCAATGCTGATAAATTGTTATTTTAAAAATATTTAGCCATGAAAATGGAATAAGTGCGGAAAATTATTCAAGGAAGACCTTCTACAATAGAACTGACTTCTACAAATCGTATGAATTACTTTATTAACTTTTGTTTAAAGAAAGATATACGGCCTATTATTTTAAAGATTTATAATTTATTGTATAGCTTTTACTGATTTTATATGTAAACTGATCCCATTTGTTACATTATTTCGGGTCTTTAAATAAGGGTAGATTTTGACGGACTGCAGTCTCATGTTATAGTCCTTTTCACCTATGATGATTCCTGTGACACTTCATTGTGTTCCGAATTACGTATTTTATGTTTAAAAAGCAAAAATAATTTTAATGCATAATATTTTTATTTTAAGGCGGCATTATTACCAAAAATATAAAAATGAAACATCTTAAGCCACTAAAACAAAAACAGTATTGTTTAGTTTAATATAACGACAAATAAAATAAAATAACACAAAAAAATAATACATACGCAATTCGTGTACATGAAATGGGACGTTGAAAAATTATAGAGTTGGAAAATCATATAATCGACACCCATCTTGTGATCGTTTGTCAATCGCGTCAATCGTCTCTACGAGTCCGTCAGCCTTGTATACAAGATGCATTTTTATATTGATACTTTACGTGGTATTCTGTTATTATTACTAATTGTTATTGTTCACTTTTTGTCGCTGTTGTTTGCTAAGATTCCTTAGTTAATTGTTGGCGAAATGCCGAAATAACTAATTTTGATCCATTATTCAAATCGATTTCATTTCCATATAAAATATTATCGATTATCGGAAACAATTGATACGATTTCAGTAAAGGCAATCTCTACACGTGTCAACAATCGATATGTCACAGGAATACAGGAATCATCTTAGGTGAAAAGGACTATAGTAACATCTGTCACAAATATATTTTATTATTCAGTCAATAATGACAAATTACTGTGCCAAGTTAGACGAATGAACAGCACACACGAGAAATAAAATTTTATGATCAAAATAAATGTTGTTTAGTACAGACGCGTCCATTTCACAGTCTTGTATTATATACCTACTCTAAGCACGCTTGAAATATGGTTTGCCGCCCTCTTAATTTAAAAGAGTTCGTAAAAATCACTCAGAATTAGAATGACATTAATCCAACTATAAAATCGCTTATTAGCTCTGTTGCAATGTAAAGACAAACAAAAATTTATAATATTAAGCGCGTCACACACGGTGAAGATACTATAATATTTCATCCTGTTACAAATGACCCGAAACACTGACACAAAATTTCGGGTCATTTGTAACAGGATGGCGGTTCTACAGGGGTCTTAGTACGCAACGACAAAAAGAAAAATGATGGTCAGAACGCTGATACCGGATACCTTAAGATACTGTAATATTTTATATTAGAGAATCTTAACATAAAATATTATAGTATCTTCACCGTGTGTGACGCGCTTTAATAAGTAGACGCCTTTACTCACTCATCTAAAATATATTTTAATTTAACTTATTATATTTCTTAATCCTGTATATAATGAATTTCCATTACTATTTTATTCAGAAATTTATTAATTTTCTAACTAGTAAAAAAATACTAACAAGTTCAGAAATAATGTACTCGTATAACGATTTCACGCGATAATTAATCTTTCATCAAATGCCGTGAAAGAAACGCGTTGATGTCTTTGTAATCATCTCTAAGTCATTACGTAAAAAGAACTTCGTCTGAGAAAAACAAAAACTAAATGTAGGTTCATATTGTTGTAGATATATAGGTACTCAAATTTTAAATGAACAAACCCGCATACATTATAACGTGCTTAATGGATGTATGAGACAAAAATCCTCTCAAATCCTTTTCAGCTTTGTATCTTTGTATTTCATTAAATATTTATAAAGGTATATTTCAAGAGTATTATTATCTCCAGCGTCGTGGCTACTCCCACCTAATAGATATTATGTCATAAATTGAATAAGTATACACCGACCCAGATTAAATTCATATTGAACTCAAATATTGGTGGCTTTATACGAATCTCTGATTCTTCAATATTATATACAAAATAATAAGAAAGTTTATTTAGTATTCTGAGGTATAGAAAATATGACGACTAAAATAATACTAAACGTTTTTATACATTACTAGCGGTCCGCCCCGGCTTCGCCCGTGATACATATTTACGTTTTCTCTACATAAAAACCATCCTCGTACTTCAAGGAATATAATAAAAAAAGAATTATCGAAATCGGTTCAGCCGTTCTCGAGTTATGCGCTTACCAACACATTTTGCGATTCATTTTTATATATAAGAAGATACATTATATTAACATTTATATAACTAAAATAACATGAATAAAATAATTTTATTCAAATTAACGAGAGTCAACCTAGTTCTATAAAGGAGTAATTTTGAGAAGTAGGTATGTACCTTCTAAAGTTTAATAATTTCACTATTACGCTTAGATACGATCATTGATATACATATAGTTATACATTCAGAAAAATAGTTACTATTTCAAATAAATATGAGTTCTCAGTGAATTCTTTTATCATTTCGTCGCTTATTGTTTTGCAAACATTCATCATACATTGTTTACGGTACCGACCTACTCAGTACTCATATGTACTATGCGCTTAGACAGTTCTTCATAAATAGCCTGGAGGCATCAGACAAGATTCACAAGAACTTTATTAGAAATTTATTAATGATAATACGAACATGCGATTAATTATTCAAATCCAACATAATTATGTTAAACTTTAACAAAAGTAGTTTACCTTTCTAAGAAAACATTGTATTTCAAAATCTATTCAATTATATTATCATACTTCAGATATATTATAGAGAGAAACAATATAGAGCTTCCATCAGATCGTACATTTGAGGGATATCTGATTAGAAAGGTAACGAGTGAGTTATACATTCTCAATACTATTTACCGGTTGAATTTCCGTTCCGTGTTCCGTGTAAGCTTTTAATAATATCCACCTCATCCATACAAATATTTATAATTCTTATAACCTACTTAAGGTTGAATACGTCGAATCTTATTCAAAATGAGGTCAATTATTATTCCACAGAACACAGCCGAAGGTTACAAAGCTGAACGCATAATGCTTCGTTTTCCTTCCTGTAACCAGGTTGTGCGCCCTTTCTCTATATCACTTCCTTTTCCAGCAACATTATCTAGGAAGCAATGCGGCAAATTTTAATAAATGTTTTGAGTATGCTTGAATTACGTATGTAGAGCCAAAGTACCACGTTACTTTTGGAATATATTCGCTATTCGGTTTTTTTAAATATTTAATGTCATAAGCTTGAATCTAAATAAAAAAAATAATTTCTAATATGCATATGATATGTATTTTATTAATTGATATGATAATTATAAAATAACAATAATATTTTAGATTTAGTAAAAACACGCTTAAATAAGAGAAACTCAATAAAATTATTTCTCAAGTTCTCTATAACGTTAAAATATAGATTTCCAATAATTGTACGTATTGTACATTTAAAAGCTAAGAGGAAACCTCTTCTTTGAAAAATACTTCAAACGGTAGATTTTATTACACATTAACGGACTTAATTGAAGTTCACTTATTGCCCCTAGATACCGACAGTCTTACTTAACCCATGCTAATGAAATAGCCCGTTCTTTTACTCACTGCGTTTTAATTCAAATTATATATTTTATAATGATTAAATGCGCTCTAGATATTAGTAGTTTATGACTTGTTTTATTTCTCTATTTTACAGCTATAATATACATCAGAAAAGCTCCACAAATGCATTGATATTACTTAAATTGTATGAAATTCACTTCTGGGATACGTAGTCCATACGATAGTGAATTATTGATAATATAAAAGCTATAGCGGTGCTTTGAGCTTTCACACCTGCTCTTTAGAACTTACTTTATATCACGTTTCTCGAGAAAATGTAAATAAGAATTCAAAATTTTCATGGAATTTGACTTCCAGTATTTTAATAGATATATGTAATATATATATATATATTAGTATGCAATTCTCAAAATAAGTATTTTCAGTAGACAAAATGATCCGCGCCAGTGGAGTAGTGGTCGTTGCCTTGGTCACACTAGTTATCTGCTGCAATGCTGACCCTCGACAGGTACAGTGAACATTACAATTACTGATACAAACATTAGATTTGAAAATATTTTGTCTTCTCGTTTTATTTTTTTCTCTTTTTATGTATCTCTATAAACAGCATATTATCTAATCTATTTGTTCTTAATGAAACTAAAAAGAAAATGTTAATTAAATAAATAATTTTCACTTCCCGAGCAATTTCTTGCCTTTGAATATTTTAATAAAGAACTTCGCCTTAACCAGATTCATATTTTTTTGCTAATACCGCAAATAAACCCAAATTTAAAAATACATAAAAACAAGCCGACCAATCATTTTCAACGTATTGTTTACGACATTCACATTTTAGACATTTTTCAACTTTAATCCCGCGTTGGTTCGAAAAAATCTGCTCCATTTTAAATGTTTATACATTTTTTGGCAGGAACAGGAGTTATCCGATCATAATTCTGCCGAGCGGTATGAAAGTGGTAAGACTTAGTATACAATATTTAATTACACAACTCGATTACGGCACTTATAATAACCCCTAGCACTGATGATCCTTTGGTTTTTCTCTCACGGAATTCTAATGTATATTCCCTTTCACTTGTCACGCCCCGTGCAATTTAATGGTTTTGGTAAGACATTTTAAATATTATGCAACCCTATGCACAACATCACAAATCAAATGTTTTTCAATTCACGAGTTTGCACTTCTAAATTCTTTCACATTTTTCACGTATTTGTGGTGATGGAAACGCACTCTACCTACAACGCACAGTCACGACACAAAAGCTTCACATGTGCACTCGTATTCTTTTGGTAAGTACACCTCGAATTATTTGGCTATTTGTCACGTGATTAATATATTGCAATATAAAAACGGTATATTTTGTTACAGATTTAAGACAAAGACAAGAACTAGAGAATTTCTTACGTTTCTTACTGCAATATGAAAATAAAAATGATGGAAGACACCATGACTATGTGATGTCTACTTTATTAGCTAAAGCTTTGACTGGAAATGGACGTACAACTGACGGTCTTGGTGGCAGTAGCCTTCTAGGGAGAAGCTTAACGTTTGGAAAGAATTTGGATAATTTAGGAGGTTCTACACTCCTAGGCCGCAGTATTAGTGGAAATAACCATTATGCGAGGTTTGTGGATGCTCTAGGTGGCGGCAATTTGGTTCGCAATTTAGATTCGATTGGTGGGGCAAATCTTGTGAGAAATTTAGATTCTATTGGAGGGGCAAATCTTGTGAGAAATTTAGATTCTATTGGTGGCGCTAATCTAGTCAAGAAAAATCTTGATCAAATCGGTGGACCCAATCTCGTCAAAAGAAATCTGGACTCATTAGGCGGAGGAAATTTTGTACGTAATCTAGATTCAATCGGAGGAGCTAATTTGGTTAGAGAAGTGGACCCTCTGGGAGGTGGTAACTTTGTGTAACTTGTAATAGTGAGTTTGCAATGCATTTCCAGCAACGTTTTCATCATATCATTAGAGGAAGTGATCAAATAAATTATTCCTGGAATAAAACATATTTTTCAATGTATATTCGATGTTTGTGATTATAATTTTAATAAAAATAAATGTGCAGATAAAAACTAAGCTTTTTTTTTCACTTGAACATCTCAATTCCCTTATACAATCCCAACTCCTTAGCCAATACATGTTTTAATTTACTATAAATCCTCGTGCGCGTTTATAAAACTTTAATGCTATATCACGGACCCAATTTTTACCCAACTATTTTATAATACGGAAACGTGACTTTCTGCATACATCGGAGACAAGCATGTAATCTACTCGAATAGAAAAATAGGTTTGGTATTATGCAAGTTCCAGAGCCAATATTTTTGTGTACAACACACAAACTCAGGTAAGAACAATTTATAATTGTGATTAGAAAGTCATCTTTTATGTTGTCATAATATGTTTAGGTAACAAACCCCGCAATTTGGAATCCATAGGAGGAAATAATTTGGTGAGACAAGTTCGTGAGGCCCATCGAATGGCACATTTGGGAAGACGTTATGATTATCTTAGGTACGTATAAATAATAATACTATTTATATTATTTAACTTTGTAGTATTTTATTTTACTTTGTAATATCATTATTGTATGTAAATATTTTAATGAAATATGTTTAATGTTATACAAATTTCGGTAATTCAAATTTTGTGGCTTAAGAACAACCTGACTTACAAATTGGTTTGACCTGACCGTTATTAATTCACGTAAATCCTTAGAGAAACTTATAGAGGATCTGCTAGTTCACTTTACAGTAATCCGGTCTGCTATGTGATAACAAATTTATAGACAATTACACTTAAGTTATTTACAAGCAAGCTTTACCTAACTTTACATTAATCTGTCACACTTTTGTATTTCAATACTGACTTCATATTAATAGATTTCAATAGAAAGATGATATAAAGTGCAGACTTTTCAAAGTAACATATAACATATCAATATCCATTAAAGTATGTACTGAATAGAATGTATCAATCATAAAATATTGCGCTACAATAAGGAAAATTGAGGAAAATATTTTTCATGTACCATTAGCGAAAGAAAATATATTTTGCTGCTTTAATAAAACTACCAGGTTCATAACATCTTTATAGCTGCGACATAAATCAAATTTTATATGAAATAAAATTTAAAACCACTGTCAGCTTTATTTAAATATACAGTCAAACTAATATAAGCATTTCATTATAGTCCATATGGCAACCGGGCACTGCTGAGTCCTTTTGAATACGGGTATTACGGAGAAGGATTCCCCAAACGCAACTTTGATGAAATCGACCGGTAAGACGTCATTTGAATTTTATAATATTGCACACTTGTATTATACCAATGTATTAAAAATGTGCTGAATTAGAAATCCCACAGGTATTGCGTTCTCTTCCTTGGAACTTTGAACAGCTGCAATGAAATATTAATATTTTTACCACAGTTTTCAAAAAATGTATTTTTAATTGTTATACAATCAATAACTACATCTCTAGTACAATTTTCATTTATCGCCAATCTTTCATCTTTCATCAACAGGTCTATGTTGAAACTAAATGGTATTACATAATTTCAGGGTAAATAGACGTGACTATGAATTTAGGATGTTGACTTCAAGCAATTTACAAGCTATATGATCAACAAACGAAATCTGTTAGCTCAGCCAGTCGCACTTGAAACTTGACTTTACAGTTTTACTTTGTTCAGTAGTAGGTAGGTAATTATCTTAAACTACGGTCTCGGAGGTAACATTTTAGACCTTGACATGGACACATTGTGACTTTGTTGGACTTTATCTGCTGTAACTTTCTTCAAAGTTATGTTACACACACGTTCTAATATTTGGACCACTAGTATTTATAGTGGTAGAGATCGCAATAAATATAGGTTATCATATTCAGGTGAGGGAGCTTTTTTACTTACAGGAAAACATGAAACATGATAACGGGATAAAGTACATTCATTTTTTTGTTTTCTTTTTTTTTGTGTACTTAAAAATATTTTACCTTTCTTCCCAATTTAGTCAAACAATTTTTTTATATCCAGTCATGTTAACAAAAATATTACACATACATACATATGTTCTCTATTCATTAATCTACATTTGCCAAGGGTCTAATTCAACTTCGTTTAGTTCAGAAAAGCTAATATTTTGTTGTTTACATTTATATAGTTAGTCGAGTTTTCACACTGACCCGTTAATGAATTTCTATTTGAATTGTTTATCTAAACGTTCACTGAAAATAAATTTACCATTTATTTTAAATGCGTTTCGATTCTTTCTTCTAAACGATGTGAACGAATTTAAATAAAAATGGTAAACTGAGTACACACGATTATTTTCAAACAACATAACAAAATGATGTAGTAGATATTATAACAAGTACGTAAACATATACTAAAGCTCTTGCATAATAATTCATATCGGCTCTACATTCAGGAAATTAAAACTACCAAGTACCTATTATCTAAACTAAACCAGTGAGTAAAATTAAACATGTAAGTAACCTTTAAATAATCCCGGAATTATGTACACAGGTCAAACCTCAACACGTTCGTGAAAAAACGCAACTTCGACGAAATTGACCAATCGTCCATGCCCTTCCCGTTTAAACGATTCTACCACATCATCGGACCCAACTATCTAGACAACCCTGTGTAAGTAAAAAAATTGTTAGTACCTAGGTATAATGATGTATTTGATCTTTAGGTGTCGTTACAACCCAGATTCTCATCATTCCAAAATACCTACTCAAGTAACTATAACACATAATTTGAACAAGTAATTGAAAGTGTTTAATTTATTTAGTAAAGTTTATTATAAAGTGACTTTTATGACAAGAAAATGGTTAACATTTAATTAGATATTGTAAACATAAAGTAAAGATTTACTCCCCTGAGTCGTGAAAGATCAAGAGTAGATACGCCAAAAGTAATTCAACTAGAATGTACGACTTGACACGAAAGTTTTGATCGTAACCCTGAAACTTTTACGAAGGATGTTTGTGTTTTAATTATGAAGTTTATAACACAGTTGTCATATTTATTAGGTATAAAACTTCACACCCACTTGTCAGGATTATCCATGCGTGCGTTACCAAATTAAAATGGAATGAATCATTCGTTTTGCACGAAATAGGAAAACATTGATTCTAGTTTCAATTAAACCTTAAACATATAAGGGAAAGAACCATATACATAAGAATCGGCAACGAGTTATCTGGATTACCCGTACTATGAGTTGAATCTCTACATATTAGTAGAGCTAGATTGAAATTTCATTCCTTGTATTTTTAGAACCTATTTGGAAAGCTTTTAATCTGTATTTTAATTGTTCCATAAATTACAGATCCAACTTGGATAAGAAGCGCTACAGGCCCGACTACCCCATGGACGAAATCGATCTCTCCCCATTCCCCATCGGCTCCAAGAGATCCAGCGACTCGCATTCTCTACGATAGATAAATATATTCCAGTTTCAACGTCCATCGGCTTAAATCCCCTTAAAAATACTTCTTGATGCTTTGGATTCTCGTTACAAATTTAACAAGATCAATTGTTGTCCCGTTACGAACTTAGTTGACGTGACTATACTTCCTTATTAT
The DNA here is from genome assembly GCA_029959065.1 of Colias behrii. NCBI lineage: Eukaryota > Metazoa > Arthropoda > Insecta > Lepidoptera > Pieridae > Colias > Colias behrii. Next base: position 8,694,014 of record JARWMC010000013.1, read on the forward strand.
ATCAAATTTCGATAGAATTTGCAGATTATCTTAACAAAATATATTTCCATAAAGCCATATGATATAATTATCATAGTATATTTTCGTAAAAAAATCCCGATATAGAACAAAAATATTAATAAGAGATGTATAATAGAATAGAATAGAATCCAATAGAACGTTTACTTTTTCTACAAGTTCAATTGTAATTCAAACCCTAATTTTATGTAAATCTATTTTAACATATAAATGTTTAACAATTACTTAGTTTTAATATGAAATGTTTTAGAATATTAGTATAAAGTAATGTATATTTATTTATTTTATAAGGAGAGAGTGTTTGTAAAATGACCTTAGATTTTTTAATATCGACTTCTAAGAGATGATATTAGTATGTCTTTAAATCGAAAGACGTGGAAATGATGATTATTTCAATGTATTATTTTTCATATTTAAATATATTCCTTAAAATTAAAAGGTTTTTCAATTATTTCTTTCCCAAGATTTATATATAGATAGAAACACGAGGAAAATATTCATTTGTAAACGTAACAAATCACATTACAAATAATAAATAATAGCCCTTGAAAATTTACTTTTGACTAAGAAATGAATAAGTTCTAATGAACATAATTTTCACAATATGATAAACATGAAAATATTAAAGCATTTATAAGATACCTCCAATCAGAATAAAAAAATGTTAATGGTAATTGGTACTGTTTTTTGACTTGTGTGTTTGAAATTTGACTCATTAGATTGTTTTCCTTTTATAAAATTCCTGCCATAGAAATAACAATTTTCTTTTAAATATTTACTACTAGAAACAACAATAATCGATCGAAGTAATATTGATTCAATCTCTCAACTAGCATAAACCAGAATTTTTCTTACTTTGGTCATAGCCATAGAGTTAAAGTACCTAATGTACTTAATCGCATCACAATACATATCGTACTCAACAAATCAACATCAATAGATTTAAATTTCACAACATACGTAACATAAAACGAAGCGAATCGAGCAGCTCGAATTATCGACGATCACAGGATAACCGATAAGCTTGACCCTCTATCATTGAGAAGGGACTTAGGGTCTCTCTGCATATTCTACCGAATTTATTATGGGGAGTGTTCTGAAGAACTTTTCGACCTTATTCCTGCAGCACAATTTCACCACCGCACATCTCGTCACAAAAACCTCTACCACCCACACCACCTGGATGGTTGGAGAAGCACAACCGTGCGCTTTATGCGCAACTTTCTTCCGCGTACTGCTTTACTATGGAATAAACTACCAAAGTCTGTATTTCCTAACAGCTTCAATATGGACACCTTCAAAAAAAGAGCTTACAGCTACCTGAAAGGCCAATAAACTTCGCTATTCCCTAATCCACCGATGGCATATCCTATTAATTTACCCTATATATTTCCCTCTTCTAGTAGGCAACACCCGTAACATCAGTTGCGGTAGTCTATGGGCGGCGCACTTAGCTTACCACCAGGCAAGGCGTCTGCTCGTTTGCCTTCTTATGTTATAAAAAAAAAAAACAAAAAAGCGAATGACTCTGAGGTTGTGCATTTCCCTTTTTTATGAAAATTTCTGTATTACGTCCAATTTTCTACAGCCCGTAGGTAATAACAGCAAACTAGGAACGGGTGGATCACAATGAGAATCGAGAACGGAACCAATTTGCCGTCGACAAATAGTCCTCCCATAGGCAATCTCTTTGAAAACAAACAACAAATATTAGTATTGTACTGATCATTTTTACCCTATAGAAAAATGATTACAACCAACTACAACACATTTTTTTAACAATAGGTACTCATTTCCCAACTGAAAATATATTTCAATGGTACACTAAATAAATATACCATTTCGATGTCTTAATAACTACTTACCTACTTGTAACTAAAAGTCGAACACAACTAATTACTGTTGAAATAAAAAGAACATAATTAGGCAATTTTTGGATTATGCATTATTTGATATCATCTTAGAATGTCACATTAAAATAGAAAATATTTATTTGACGATCCCTCTTCCGTACCGAATTTTTACCAAGTTTCAGTAGTAATCTGAAGGATCGAAGTTTAACACAGGATGTTCAGCGTATTGACATTTAAGTGTAGTACCATATAGGAGCTACGTCCCAGTAGCGACGTGATGAGGCGCGTTTTCAGCTAATTAAAGTTCGTGCCGATAGCGCAATTATCTCGGAAATACCGTATCCGCTTTATGCTAGTCACATTCGATTCCAAATTAACTTTAAATAAAGGCGCAATTTCATTAATATAGTTTATGGCAGAGAGCCAATGCTCTCTTATGTCCTTAGAGTTTGTCTCGCGAAATTTAGAAAGTACTGATATCTGTTACAGGGCGTTTAACGAACGAGCCAGCCGCTACTGAAAGTTTATTTCCCACATCGTTGTTTCTTGTAATTTTATAGCTTTTCCAGTCGTATAGTAGGTATTTATTATTTAACTACAATACGAAGTTAAGATCATATATTATTCTCTCTTTATTCTATTCAATTAATTATTATGAAATGTTGTACAAAAACATTGAAATGCAATTTACGCTGAACTTTACTTTCGGCCAAAGCATTTAATTATAAAATAATCCCCGGATATTTTGTCATCCATTTCCCAAAATTAATTAGAAGTTTGTAATTCCAATGGAAATATTTACCGATATTATAACTTCAATCTTACAATTTACAAAACTTAATTAGCTAAACGGTGAAGCTTAAACATTAATTTTCCATCGACACTATATTCAATTAGCATTCTGTACACATGTCGACATAGTTAATTTTATAATTTCTTATATTATTGCCAAATAAAAGTAACATCTTATATGAAAGCATACACTTATATCTATAATAGTGAATAAAATTAATCAAAATTGAAATAAATATTTCCTTATTAAAGTCAGTTAGAAGGTACCTAGTGGGAAAATTTCCAGCCGTGCGTATCTAGTATATTATGTCGTAGCAGGATAATCATATTCAGGAACCAGGACCAGGGTAACATTTAAAATACCATCCAAAATTGCAGTGTTAAAAGTATAAAGTAGATTCTTTTACCACTGCATTAGGTAGATATCAAATATCAAAATTTTTCATAATCCTACTTCCTACTAATATCACAGCTAATATTATAAATGCGAAAGTTTGTGAGGATGTGTACGTGTGTGTTTGTTACTCTTTCACGCAAATACTACTGAACCGATTACAATGAAATTTAGCACACGTGGCACACATATAGAGGGTAACTTAGATTAACACATAGGATAGGTTGGGATAGGTTTTAACCCATTGAGCCCCGAACGGCCCGATCGGTCCACGACACAATAGATTTTCTATTGTGTCTGTGATTCCGGGGCCTGAGTTATTAACGGAAACTATGCGGGTTTTTCAATGAAAACGCAAACGGCGAGTTATTAACATGAGAAATTTCAAGATTTGGTAAATATATTTTTTTTATTTGGTAATTCGTATAGGTAGGTACTATGCACAACATTTACAAGCATTTACAAGGGTACAACTAGTTTTATAATGAGAGGAACTGAAACATTTAATTGTTTTATCGCGAATAGTAAAGCTTACATTACAATTAGATACAATTTAATATAATTAATTGGTACCCTGGGTACAAATTAGGGATTTCCTGGGAAAGCCTCGATCGCGAAACGGTGAAACAGTAATAATTGAATTCGAGACTGTTTAAATTACTTTGCGAATTGCTTGAAGTTTTTTTTATGAAGAACTAATTTCCATCAGTCTATGATCTATGTCGGTATTGGTAGATACAGATCACTACCTAAATAGTTACTAGTTTATTTTCGCAATAATTTAAAACATTAGGTATGAATTGTGTTATGTGCCCTAAACTTGGAGAGTATTTTCTTTTTCAGCCGACTTAAAAAACGAGGTTCTCAAGAACTTTCTACTGGGTGAACCGATATTTAAAACTTATTCGTGTTAACTAGGCGCAGTGAAGTATAAAGCCGACTTTAATAACTAAAATATTTCACATCTGTCTTTTATCTCCAAGAGAATAGAAATAACCTATTACGAACTAAGTCAGTTTCAGATACAATTTTCAATGTATTTAGACACATTGACCCCTAGATTCAACAGGCAATGTCTTTGTACACGTTAGATATTGAATTTTGTGACGGGGTCACTGAATTACATCGTAAATCAGAAGAGCAATAATAATCATTAAATAGAAATATGTAAGATATAATACATTGCTCGGTATATAGAGAAATTAGGCATCATTAGAGTGAAAGCCACATATTACATCATACAGTAATGTAATGCGTTCAATTTCTACATCCCTCTCCAGCCCTTTCATAATACGGGAAGACGATACAAGAACTTAACGAGCTCTATGTCAAGTTCATATAGAAAATAATACTCATGATGATATTATAGAAATTGTTATTAATTGATCCCATCCTTAGGGAGTGCTTACAATAAATATATTAAACAAAGTGGTACTTTCCATATGTACAAGGTTATGCAAACAGAATCAAGTGTTACTATAATATTATTTTACTAGCTAACCGCCCGCGGCTTCGCCCGCTTTGTCTAATACCTAATAAATTATATACTAAAACCTTCCTCTTGAATCACTCTATCTATTAAAAAAAACCGCATCAAAATCCGTTGCGTAGTTTCAAAGATTTAAGCATACAAAGGGACATAGGGACAGAGAAAGCGACTTTGTTTTATACTATGTATGATTATCATTGTTTGTGGTAAGATAAAAAAAACTTTATGCTATTTATTACATGCAACAAGTACTGACGAATGAATATCAGTTAAAACATAGGTAATTATCTACAAAGAATTCGATAATCGTAACATCGGATCATTCAATGAAAAGAGCAAGAATTTAATTTTCAGCCTGTAAAGAGAGTTTAACGTAAAAATATTTGAATAATTTATTGCGTTTGTATTCTGTTCGTTAGACTTTTGTCTTTCGCAATGCTCAATTTTCTTTGACCATCTCTTTGACTGTGTAGAAATATAATATTGTCTGTAATTGAGAATGTAAGTACACGTACGAGTCATTGACGAAGGTATACCTATCTATCTATCGCGTATATAGGTATTATACAACTTAACTTAAATGCATAATCTCCCTCAGATGTCTTATGTCTAGTTATTCTAGTATAAACGCATTATATATAGGTTTTTATCTACCCTATTTGAATATTATTAACATGTTAAACTTCGACAGACAAAAAATATTCATGACACTACCACATCCAGCGACATTCATCAATACTTGATAGAATGATGAATTACTCTTTCGTTGCACATTTTTTATTTCGCTTTTGTATGTCATGACACAATGCATCTGAATGGTTTTAAAATAAATTAGGTAAAAGTAAAATACATATATTATACGGAAATGAACGACCAATTAAAAACCAGCACAACAATTAAATGTAAAGCAAATGAAATAAATTAGAACCTAACGTACACCACTTAGTTTACGAGCCTAAAAATTGTGTTAATATATTCAGTATCTCTACGCTATTGGTTATTATTTATTGCATTATATATCGGAGTGTTATTGGTAAAAGCTGGGATCACTTCGCTTTCACGGATCGTAACACAATATAGGTAGGTAGGTATTTATTGATTGAATTTGATCAATTCGCAAATTTCGCTTTGCCTTTTATGAAGACAGACATTACATTTATTTCACGTCCTTCCGATCCAGTTACACTTACACTATGTGTTAAAAAGCTGCTATTGTTAATCACTGGGGAAATGTAAACGTTACATAGCTTAGGTTAACAACAAACTTATTATAATTTTCTCGAGAAAAAATATTCGAGTATGATTCGAGTGTATTTTTTTTTTAAATTAACAATCGGTTAGGTAGGTATATTGTTTAAATTATAGGTGTAATGCGATCGATATAACGTTGAATAAAATATTTTACTTGAAGTTAATTTATATAAAATTCATAATTTCCGACCCCTGTCTAAAAGGAATTTTTAAAAATTATGTTATACTTAGGTACACAAAAATCTCCAGCCCACACAACTCTCGGAACTCACTCACGTAAGCAAAAGAATTCGTCGGAAAGATTTGCATCTAATAGAATTCAGATATTGGATGGCATCGCAGATAGGGAGAAAAGTGGTAAGTATGTGAATCCCTGAATCCCTACGATATAAGCTCACGGTCACTTCAATCGCATAACATAAAATACACTGTAAAAATTGTACAATAGGTACCTACATACTTCTTGGATTCTTGGATTTAATAGCTCACGTAGTAGTTAGTACCTACCTATGTAGAGAAAGAGAATAAGTAATTATTTCAAAACGATTATGGAATCGATGTTTTCTTATGAAATGTGCTTCAAAACAATGATTTCCATTGATTTAAACATAATTTCTTATTATGAAATGTGAAATAAATAATATATTTAAAATTACATTTAAACTTTTCCATACTTCGCTTTGAAATATTATGAACTCGTGAATGAGTGAAGCCACATAACGACCTTGTACAGAAAATCAACCGCCTATACAACAAGACGTTGCGAATATTTAAATAACACACCGCACTCCGCAGGAGAACGCAAATTCAGATTGCTTGTAAAATGAGGAAACGCTGTTTGCATTAATTTAGCAAAAGTGTATAAATTTATTTTTTTATTTTACTAATCAGTTAATCTAATTCATTTTTATATATATAAAAATGAAACCCGTTTCGCGTTGTCACGGCATCACGTGTGAACGGCTGAACCGATTTCGATAATTCTTTTTTTATTATATTCCTTGAAGAACGAGGATGGTTCTTATGTAGAGAAAACGTAAATATGTACCACGGGCGAAGCCGGGGCGGACCGCTAGTATATTATAATATTGTATAGATTAAGCCAAACATGGAAATTTTTTATATAGTACTTAGGTCCTACGTTGGTGGGTCTACATTTTAATATTTAAAAAATGTGGTAAATGTTCTTATTTGATACAACTTTCGGAATAAGAAATTCACATATAAAAATCATGATAGGTATCTACTAACTTTCTTTGACTTTTTATTGGATGGATTTTTACAATAGGTACCATTTTATTTGTTCATAAACTGCACTGTATATTGCGAATAAAATACTATTTATTACCAAATACTAAAGCTTCAAATTCAATTTGTATCTTTTATGATCTTCCTTCATGATCTCATTCTTACAATATCTAAGCTTACAATTATTCCGTCAATTTTGAGGCTATGAGAATTTTAGTTAATGTAGGTACTTACCTACTGAAATTCACTTACCTACTGAAATTCTCAAGATAAAAATTATGTACTAGGTAAATAAAAAAACGCAATATTAAGGGCCCTTAGTAGGTGAAAACGGCAAAATGGACTGATCTAATATCTATGAGCTATAATTGAAAATATTGAAGTTTTTTCGCACTGAAACTTCTAATATGTATTACAGAACGTATGTGTGATGGGATGACTATTTCCAAAACACGATTGGAAAAATTTTGCTGGATAAAAAAAAATCCTGAAGTTACCTCTAAAGTATTATATAAATGCTCATTACAACCGTATTTTAACAATAACAATAACTTTATTTCCAAAATATAAGATAGGTAGTTACGCATCCACCCCAACCCTCTGTATTAGGTTGAGCAATAGCCTTCCGCTGGCCTCAGCAAGACCACCGGAGAGTTCTTGCAATTTAGCATAAGCATTGCAGTTATTGAAAAACATTTGTTTCGCAATATTGTATCGATGGTACCATGTATGTAATTCTGGGCATTAACATTTGTGACTCCAAATCGTCCACTTGTTATAGTTAAGTAATTAAATAAGTTTAATTTTAATTTTATTTTATTTCTTTTTAAAAAAGTCAAATCGCTCCCGCAAAGTTTAACTGGCGCAGCCGGTAGGATAGCCATATAAGGTCTGCATGTCTAGAGGTCTTCAAAATTAGCCCTAGAACATTGCTATAAAGGCCGTGCTATCCTAAAAGAACCGAAATAAATTTGTTAAACGACCACGACGAGGACATGGGATCGACGATCGGTTGGTGAGTAAAACTTTTTGCCATCCTTTCTGATATATTCCCGTATCCTTTTCACGAGAGTGTAATTTTGACTTATAACTATTTTTAACTGTTATTTTGGGATTGAACGTCTCGCATTATAACGGATCTGGTTTTGATATGAAATTCTATCAAATCAGTAATTAGTTAGTTATACGTAAGAAATATCGTATTTAATTCTAAGTAATTGTCTTGCATAAAACTCTGCACAGACTAATTAACTATAGAGTGTAACTGAATTAAAAGTTTTAAATTAGAAAATTAAATGATTTTTTGCATAAAGAAATATCAATATTAATTGATTTTATTGATCTCAAAATCGATCGTAATTCAATTAATAATTTTTATATTTTATATGTGATTTTATACCTAACTTCAAGTTTTAATTTTTATAGTAATTGATAACATATAATTTTTTTTTTATTGTGCTATATTTTAAGAATTTTTATTATATTGTGTTTTAAATTGAAATTTGTGTGTGTGATTTTTATAATTCGAAATTATTGTAATTGGTTAAAGACTTCAGAACTTTAATTACTCTGTACTTATTTAACATGGAAAGCGTAAACGTGATAACAATTCCGAGTGATATGTTAAAGCTTATTCCTCTTTTTGGTGGAGACAAAAGAATTTTGAATCTATTCTTTCGGAAATGTGAATATATAATTAATAAATTTAGAGGACATGAAGAGCAGAATATTTACGTTTTACATGCTATAACTAGTAGATTAATAGGCGATGCCGCCGCGTTATTATCCGAGCGCGAAGATATTAATACTTGGCCCGCGCTAAAAGAATTGCTGGAACAACATTTTGGTGATCCGCGAACTGAGGATTGCATAAAAATTTCTCTCGAGTCCTGTAAAATAAAATCCGGGGAAAGTTATCTTGAATTTTGTAATAGGATACAGAATATTAGATCGTTACTAATATCGAAGGTTAATTTATCGGTAGATACGGAAATTAAACGCGCGAAAATTGCGATTTATAATCATACAGCCCTGAACGTTTTCTTGTATAATTTGCCCGAAAGCATGGTGCGAATTGTTAGACTGAAATCGCCTAATACATTAGAACAGGCTCTAGAAATTGTGTTGGAAGAAGTTAATTTTCACGAACAATATCAGTCGCGCAATCGTACCCATAATAATACAACGGTGCCCCAATTTTTACAAAATCCTCAACAAAGATTTAATTTTGGGATACCAAATGTACCTCAAAAATTTGGTATTAAATTCACACCCCAACAACCGTTTAATAAAAATCCACAATTTGGTTATAAGCCACCGTTTAATAAAAACCCACAGTTCGGGTATAGGCCTTCATTCAATCAAAATCCACAATTTGGTTATAGACCAACATTAAATCAAAATCCACAATTTGGTTATAGGCCAACATTTAATCAAAACCCACAATTTGGTTATAGGCCTCCTGAAACTTTTGGTATGACGCCACAGAATTTCGGTCAAAGACCTCCTCAAAATAACCGCTTTGAGTCTACTGACGTTTCCATGAGGACGGCACCCCCTCGACCACAAAATATAACTCAGCCAGGTTTTAGAGTGAATGAAACCGACTTACATAATGACAATTCACTATATGACAATTATTACTATGACTATAATCCTTACGACTATACGAATTATTATGGCTGTAATCCTTACGATACGAATTACGAATACGACGCGAATGAGATTTATACACCCACTGACGATACTCAAGACGATAATGTGCTTCCGTCTGATGAAGAAAATTTTCAAACGAAAGCCTCTATAAAGAAAAAATCATAGAATTAAATTGCGATCCAAATCTGAAATTGCCACACATTTATATTCCTGAAATTAATTCCAAATTTATGATTGATACAGGGAGTACGCGATCATTTATCAGCCCCCGAATTGCGTATCAATATTTTCCAAATTTTATAAAATATGAACCCTTTAAGGTTATAAGCACCCATGCATCCAGTCAACATGATGAAGTTATAGAAATTCCGCTTTTTCCAACGTTAAGTACCCCTGACCACCATAAATTTCATTTGTATGACGTAGACGAGCGCTATGACGGACTTATTGGTAACGACTTACTAAAAAAATTAGACGCAATAATTGACCTGAAACATTTGCTACTGAGAACCAAGAACACAGACATCCCCATCATTAATAATAACTTAGATTATATTATCCACTTGCCACCCCGATGTGAACAGAAGGTAAAAATTCCTACCGACCTTCACTCAGGTGTTGGAGTAATCGACTTTAAAGAATTTATACCCGGAGTAAGAATGCCTTCAGCACTAGTCAACTGTATTAATGGCTATGCCACAACAATAATCCAGAATAGCGTAGAATCACCCATTACTTTAAAAATTAGCAAACCATTCAAAACATCGGACCCAGATTGTAACTTTGTACACGACGACAAACTCAACGACAATGACAACGACGAATTACTCAAAAATAACTTATCAAAGCTGAGACTTGACCACACTAGCGAAATAGAGCGTAATAAGATATACGCATTATGTCACGAATATAGAGACATATTTTATTGCGAACATATCCCATTAAGTTTTACAAATGAAGTTAAACATAAAATCAATACCAAAAACGAAGACCCGATTTTTGTTAGACCGTATAGACAGGCTCCTGCGCAAGTAGATGAAATTAATAGACAAGTCGAAAAATTACTTCAAGACAATGTAATACGAGAATCACATTCCCCGTGGAATGCTCCTGTTCATTTAGTTCCCAAGAAACGCGATGCTTCCGGATTAGTGAAATGGCGTATGGTAGTTGATTATCGAAGACTTAATGACGTGACTATTGACGACCGTTATCCACTTCCTAATATTACTGACTTACTAGACAAACTTGGTAAGAGCCTCTACTTCACTACACTAGATTTAGCAAGCGGTTATCATCAGATTGAGGTAGACGAGCGAGACATTAAGAAAACAGCCTTCAGCACTCAGTATGGACACTATGAATTCCTTAGAATGCCATTTGGCCTAAAAACAGCTCCTGCTACATTCCAGAGAGCAATGGACAATATATTAAGAGGACTACAGGGAATACATTGCATGGTCTACTTGGATGACGTAATTGTATTCTCCTCTAGCCTAGATGAACACATATTAAAATTAAGAACCATTTTTGACCGACTCAGACAGACAAACTTAAAGGTACAACTAGACAAATCTGAATTTTTACGAAAAGAAGTAATTTACCTCGGACATACTATTACTAAAGACGGACTGAAACCTAACGACGATAAAATTACTGCAGTACTTAATTACCCGATTCCCAAAACAACTACTGAGATCAAATCTTTTCTTGGTCTTATCGGATACTATAGACGGTTTATTAAAGATTTTGCACATGTAACGAAGCCTTTAACATCTTGCCTGAAAAAACGAAATAAAATCATTTTAGATAAAAATTACATAGATGCATTCAATAGATGTAAGGAACTCCTAACGAATGCACCACTTTTGCAATACCCAGACTTTGAAAAACCTTTTATCTTAACAACTGATGCATCTAATGTTGCGTTGGGCGCGGTATTATCACAGGGCCCCATTGGAGGCGATAAACCCGTTGCATATGCAAGCCGCACCTTAAGTGACACCGAATCACGCTATAGCACCATAGAACGCGAGTGTCTAGCCATTGTTTGGGCTATTAAACATTTTAGGCCTTATCTTTATGGTAAGAAATTTATGATATATACTGATCACAAACCTTTAGCATGGCTTAACTCTCAAAAGGATACAAGTAGTAAACTGACTCGTTGGCGACTTCGACTACAAGACTATGACTATGAAATAGTTTATAAGAAAGGGAAGCAAAATTTAAACGCAGACGCTTTGTCTAGAATTAGGGTTAACGCTACGCATTCCGATAACGAAAACGAATCTATGGTTATTAATATAGGCGATAGAGACAATAGGCCAAGAACGCATAACGACTCTAGTATAATTTCTATATCAGAACGCGATTCTAGTGAAACGACATCTATTTCCGATCCTGAAACTCTATCGGCGCTGATTTCTCCTAGAAGGTCACCATTTGTGACGTCGAAATCGGATACAGTTCATTCATCTAATATTGTAGAATCGTCCGGTATACCTATACTCCATAAAGCTAAGGTTATAGGACAAGGTTCAAGGAACGTTATACCGATAGAGATTGGTAAAAGGAAGACTAAGGTCCCTATTATAAATGTAAAACGCCCTCCGCAGGTGGTGTTGGCTGATAGTGATGAGGTCCGCGCTGGCCCTTCAACTACAACTTCTTCAACATAACCCGGGAATTTATCCTGTGAAAGAAGGGCAAGCATATCTCCAAACAGACTATTGGACTATAATTAAGGTTTTAAATTTAGATAAGATAAATGATGACTTAAATTTTATTATTAGCAAATACAGTGAATTCGATAGTTTAATTAATAAGAATATTTCATACTTACACGATTTTCAAGTGGCAAAATATCACGCTGAATATATTCGCGACATAACGGTTCAGAAATACGAACAGTTAGTTCCACACAAACGCGTCAAGAGAGGTATCCTCAACCCTCTGGGTTCCTTAATCAAACTTATAACGGGAAATTTAGACTATAGTGACGCAATTAGATACGATAAACTTACAGCTAAACTTGAAAACGATCAGACTATCATTAGAAATAAAATTACCTTAATATCTAAAATGCTCGATAGTTTTATCAATTCTACTGAAGTCTTAAATCAAAATTCTAATATATTAGATAAGCGTTTAAAAATTGTAGAATCTATGATTAAGGAATTAGCATCTAAGGATAATCATTGGGTTTATACTACTTATGTTGTAAGCCTTTTAAATTTATTTGTTAGTAATTTTCGTTCTATTTTTATAAAATTAGGAGAAATAGAGACTGCTCTAGCATTTAGTAAAGTATCCATATTACATCAAAGTATTATTAATTCTACTGAGCTGTTGCAACATTTAATTCTTATATCTCAAACTGAAAATTTAGTGTTTAAAGCGAGTGAGGCAAATTTAGTAAAACTAGAAGAAACTATTAATGTTAAATCGTATATTAAACAAAACCAGATTACGTTCATAATGGAGGTTCCAATTACAGATAATTATACTTATAACTATTACAAATTATACTCTATACCTATATACCGTGTATCCGATAGTAAAACCGTTTCCATTTTTCCTAAATATCCTTACCTGTTGGCAAAGGGGATGAAATACTTACCGATCGTAAAACCGTGCCGATCGCTCGCTGCTGGAGAACAATTTCTATGCGATGAACAAAATCAAACGCCATATCCTGAAACTACTTGCATAGAACAACTGCTTAAATTTGAAGGAAACCCAATGCACTGCGAACAACAGCTAATCAATATAGAGAATGTGAGAATTCAAAGAATCACACCTATAAGTTGGATACTTTTCTCAAAATACAGAAATACTCTGACTCAAATTTGCAATGGTGATGTCAGCAAATATCCTGTCGTGGGCACATACATAATGACCATCGACGAACCATGTAGCATCGAGATCCAGAATATAACGATTCGCCCTCACCAAGTAATCACTGAGAATGATCCTGTAGAACCAACAAAAATTATAGTTTTGCCGCAATCACCTGTGAATAGAACTCCAATATTATCCAGTACACGTGTACTCAATATGCGAGGCATCAACTTGGACGAAGTTAAATATATGTCAACGATATTAAAGCAAACAGTGTTCAGTGATAGTGAAATGGTTAACAGTGAAAGAAATTTTAGATTCAGTGCTACTTTAGGCTATACGTCTCTATTTTTAATCTTTATACTTGTAATTCTATTTTTACTTTACTTACTTCGTTATAAGATATTAAATGTAACATGTCTGCGAAATCATCGGATAGTTATTAAAAATGAACAAACCGATAATTTCGCACTTAAGGAGGGAGGAGTTACGCATCCACCCCAACCCTCTGTATTAGGTTGAGCAATAGCCTTCCGCTGGCCTCAGCAAGACCACCGGAGAGTTCTTGCAATTTAGCATAAGCATTGCAGTTATTGAAAAACATTTGTTTCGCAATATTGTATCGATGGTACCATGTATGTAATTCTGGGCATTAACATTTGTGACTCCAAATCGTCCACTTGTTATAGTTAAGTAATTAAATAAGTTTAATTTTAATTTTATTTTATTTCTTTTTAAAAAAGTCAAATCGCTCCCGCAAAGTTTAACTAGGTATTAGGTACATAGAAATTGAAAACTTTTACGATAATAATTCGTATAAAATCACAAATGTGATTGTTTTAGATTTAGAAAATACTAAATATTTTCATTAACTTTTTGATAAAAATGTGAATGGCGCTTACGATTTTTAGTTTCGAGCACGTTGATTCCGGATACTAACGCGGACCGCCTCACCCCTTACCTAAGGCGCGAATAGCTGCATTTTCGCTAACCTCCTAACCCCTCTTAACACTGAGTTACTAGTAATAATACCTCAATGAATATTAAATAATTAAAAATTACATTATTTTTTTTTTTTTTTCATTTCTTAAGAGTTTCGTTTTATTTTTCAGACTATTATGATTCTTCCTCGGTAGATTTAAGAATATTACCTATTAAAACCATCAAGTCTATGTTGAAGACCTATGACATTATGCGCGATAACTCAATGCACCGTGAACCGAGAATAGGTACCTATTATCATAATATGAGACTATAAAAGTCATTTACATAGCTTTAGAAAATACACCATTAAGTACGAGTAGGTATTACAATTTTACGTAGCAACATGGTAGCAACATGATGTTACAGCTTACAGTAATTTTCGATTGTGATATTATTTTGGACGAAAAGAATATGTGCAAGATGGGGAGACTGAAGGTGTTTGTATTTTATATGAATAATCTTATTTTTTTTAATCCCTTTAACTACTTACCTAAATTATTATCTGTGTATTTGTTTATTGGGTGGCCCGTTGTAGGAAAGAACTAATACTTATATTTGAACATTGAATCCAAATAATATTATGAACTTCGTAAAATTTGTAGGTAGTTACAATTTCATCTTAATTTTCCTTTTAGTACAGGAATTTTTTCTTGTCCCTTGTTATAAACTTATAATCAGTATTATTACATGTAATGTTACCCATATACCTAAATTATTTAGATTTAAAAATATTGTTTTGGATCGAACATAATATTATGACTTCTCCTTTTAACTTGTTTTATATACTTACATAAGTATTTTACTCACGTATGTTCCAGTCAAGTAAAGGGATCAGCGTCGAGTTAAGTGAGAGGTAAGGCTAACAAATCTAATTAAGGTTCGTTCTCTTTGAGTCTCTTTGAAACAGGATCATTTTATGTAGATCAACTCTTATCGTTTTTATGTAAGCGCTATCCATCAGCAGAATTGTTTCCCTGCATTTAAACAACGGTTGAAGCGGTTAGTTGAACCGCTTGAATATAATATAATATAATAGTGATAGCCACGAAATTATTATGGATTACCTACACAATTATTTATTAAAATACTTTGGTGAACGGACCACCTATTAAACGGATAGTTTAGAACCATTAGTCAGGTGTATTAGATGCTCTGTGCCATTAGTTTTAGCATCAGTCGTTTTAGCATGTTTAACCCATTGAGCCCCGAACGGCCAGATCCGACCGCGACACAATAGATTTTCTATTGTGTCTGTGATTCCGGGGCCTGATAGATTAACATAAATTTGATATCTAAAGTTTAGTTACTAAGTATAATATAAAAACCTACATAAAAATCCACATGAAAATCGCTTATTCTGAAAGACTCATTATTATACATAAAATATTTTTAAATTTTTTATCTACTTAACTATTGTTATTAATTTATTTTATGTGTTTAATACTTGGTTTAATATTATTTGGTGTATATAAATACGGAAAATACCAGTGGAAAATACAAACAGACTATATATGGAATAATTTAATTCATAGAGTTTAGAAGATTTGACGTTTTATTTCAAATTGACATTTGGCATGGCGTTGACAATTTGACATAAAAATTTGACAGTTTAAGTTAGTGCCAGTGGCTTGATATTTGGTTTGCTGCTCAGGAAAGGTGGAAATTTTCTTTGAAAAAAGATATTTAGAATAGGTTTCGTATTTATATTAGTTTATACTCCACATAAGTTGTGTTTAGCAACTTAATTCAAGTTTTTTATGAGCATTAAACAAATCACACAAAACACAGCTGTGTGAAGAAAAAAAATCATACCTATCGAATTTGTTTGTTGTTATAATAGATAAAAAATTTCTTGAAAAGATGACGGATTCCAAAGCCTTAGTTATGGCTCCTTCAAATGGACTTCACGATAAATCTAAGGAGCTTCAAAAAGAAATTCTTATGGAAAAACTCAGATCCAAAACATCTCAATTTAAAAATCTTAGTGAAACTTCCAAAGCTGTTAGGATGGCTCTTTTGGTAAGCATTTTGTTGATAATGTATAATTTTCTAGAATTTTTAATAAATTAATAGAATTAATTAATTATAAAATCCTTATACCTACATTGTAAGTTGTTATTATTGTTCTAAATAAACTACCT
Organism: Colias behrii; assembly: GCA_029959065.1. Taxonomy (NCBI): domain Eukaryota; kingdom Metazoa; phylum Arthropoda; class Insecta; order Lepidoptera; family Pieridae; genus Colias; species Colias behrii. The sequence goes on from JARWMC010000013.1 coordinate 8,710,682, forward strand.
TATTGATGGTATACATAAAATAACATCAATTTTGCAGGACAAGCGCTGGGCAGTAGATTCAGCTGATCGCATGATCCTACAAAAATGTTTAGATAGTTTGCAGCATTGTATCAAAGTCACATCTCTACAGAGTTTAATTGAGAGACTGGAATGCTTGTCACGGCAGCAAGAGTAAGTGGTCCTATATACCTTCAATAAAAACTCATTTTAAGTAATTATACCATGTCTACCTTCTATGTTTCTAGTTCTGTTTTCTTGAGTTTATTATGTAACTGTATTGATAAAATATTGAATTAAGTCTAAGTTGTTCAGATCTTCTTTAAAACATTTCCATTCTTTATCTTAAAACCTACAGGAATGATTTTATTTTAGGTTAAAGTTTGTTGTTGGCACATCTGGGGTGAATCTTTTCATATCTTCTGATATGTTTTACTTGGAAATACTTGTAGAATCTTGTGGATCAGTGAAAGATGTTAAGATACATCATGAAGGCAAGGTAAATATTTAATTTAAGTGTTTCTAATTTCTTTAGCTATAAGTTTTAAATCTATAAGGTTGAATTGATAAATCCAGAAGTCAGAAGTGTGTGAATGAGTGCTGATGCAACATGCCTCGTTATTTTTTCACATAAAATTGGGGCTCAACATTATCCTGAGAAATAAGATTTGTGAAATATTATTAATAACATATTTTGTGTGGTCTATCCTTTATTGTTTGTGATATTTAAAATAAGAAAGCTTACAAATTTCAAATGGTATGCCTAGTACTTTAGAAGTGTTGTTAAAACAAATGATATTTTAATTAGTAGTAGTAGTTAAAATTCATCATATTGATTGACTTTTTAGATTGAACAACAAAGCTGTGAAGAGTTAGTACAGTGTATCGCCAGAGGTGACTTTGCAGACTTCACAGCACATCTAGAAGGACTAACGGCTGTATATCAATTAAACGCTGAAAAGAAGGTAACTTGACATGTCAAAACAATAAAAATTTAAAAATGTCAGCTTCCTTGCTTCAATTGAAGTTATATTTACTGCATTTCCTATAGAAATTAAAATAAAGTTAGGTTGCATTTATTTTAGATAAAATGTAAAGCATTCAGTGCACTCCAGAGTTTAGAAGAAGATTTATGTACAATGAGACAGTTGCAAAGTTTCATAAAAGACCCATGGACCCAGGTACATAAGAGTCCTATTGGATTTCTTCAAAGGAGAAGAGGAGGTAAGCATTTGTATTTTGTTTGTATACTAAATGCAAATAAAATATTAAGTTAAAATTTATCATTCTTTTCCGTTTTCATAATGAATAGAATTATTGCACAAATAAAGCAATGATAATAAATAATAATAGAGGAATCATTAATTATGTTCACATAAAGTGTCTACATAATATGGTATTTTTAAAGATTCACAAAAATCAGTAAGTATATTCATTATTTTACAGCTAAACCAAATTATTCACACTTTTCCCCCATTTCGTTGTTGCATATTACTTATAAAAAAGTAATCGCAATTTGAAATTATTGTTTCACTTCCAGGGCACGCAATGCGTCTCACGTATTTCGTATCTCCATATGAATTACTAGACAAAGACAAAGGTCTGCAACCGCTAACACCAGAGTTAATAACGGAAGGGCGACCACCCGCGTCCAATGGCTTTACGTCCCTCTCGGCAACTGCACGAACACCTATAGGACAATCAGCACTAGTACTGCTAGAGGGGTCTACGGCTAGTAAATTACAATTGGTGCCGATTATTTCAACAGCACAGAGGGCTGGGAAAGGGTGAGTGGTATTATAATAGATTTTGCACATATTTCTGAAAACTGATTATTAAAAAAAATATTATTGAAAGTACATACCAAATTTTTATTCTACTTCAACATTAATTGTAGAATCGTTACAAATTAATATTTACAAAATGTATATATATGTTTTTCAGAGAAATATGATACTATTTTTTCGGAAATCAGTTGCCAGTGAGGCCAATTTGGGATTGTATGAAATACAAAAATCAACAATTCATTTTTGATTTTACATATCAAGCATAATATTATATGACTTAATGAACATTTTATTATTGTTTGTTTTGCAGTGGTCCAGTATACGCGCAACTAGTGCCACAAAACAGCGCAATGTTACCAGCTTGCTTTACGCTCAAGTTATCCCAGCCTATGCCTCTGTGTGCGGGCTTGGCTAAACTCATACACGCGACTACTGAGGTAATGCAATGGAAATTAAGTATATAATTAAACTTGTTAAAGTTTATATGTGATCATTTATATCTATACCTATTGCGTTGCTGTTTAATATGAACTATATTTGTACTGTTTTGTTTGTTTGTTTTGTCCTGGTTGACCCCGCACAGGTTTTCCTAGTGGGTTAACCAGGGATTTACAATTTATGTGAAAGTTTATAAAAAATTGTGAAAAATAAAATTTGTAATAAAATAAATTTTGAAAAATTTTTTTTTTACTGTTGAAACAAATCTTAAATTTCACATTTCACTTTTGTCAGTAATCACATTTGTCAGTAATTTATATTCTTACATCTAATTTGTGTTTTCAAAAGGTCGAAATATCTGGAGATTGGGCGAATCCGAAGCCAATGCTTGGTCTGATCGCACAGCAGGCTTATAACAATCTAGTACCTGGAAAAATTATAGAGTTGAATCTTAGTAAAGGACTTTTTGTGGTAAGTTACTTTTTTTGAAATATAATATTTATATTAACTTACATTTATTTTATGCCACTTTATAAGAAGTTCAACACATCAACATCACATATAGCAAAAAAAAAATTTTTCTCCATTTTGTATTATTTTTCTTCTTTCGCGTGTTATTCATCCTTGAAATAAATATTTATCCATAATATATAATTTTCTATATCAAATCATTTCAAAACATTGTAAATTTAAAAAAAATTTACAAAAAATTAGTACAGTGTTTAAAATATTAAAATGTTCTATAATATGGACAATTATTTTGCAGAAACTCCCCGACCAATGGCAGTGCTACTTCCTGTGCGAGCGGCGCGGTCTGGGCGGGTGCGTGGTGTCGAGCGTGCCGTTCACGCACCCGTCGCACGTGCCGCAGCTGCTGGCGGCGCTCCGGCAGCAGGCGCTGTTCAACACGCTCGTCGCGTCCTGCGTGCGGGCGCAGACTAAACAAGGTTCGCTAAAACATTTATTTATTAAACTAGACTTCTTTAAGAGGTGCTTTTGAATCGTAAAATCGATCTTCGAAAAATAATTATTTACGTTCACGGTACGGAAAGCAGATTTTGCAGAGAAGAACCTCTTTTTTAAAGATCATTGTCATCACGTTTGCAATTATCGGCAGTGATTTGATCTCAGATTAATTTGTTCTCCCAGACCCGTCAAAATATATACCGGTATACGGTGGAGATGTCCCTAGTTGAAAAGAAAAAGACTTAATATGCATTTCAATTCATATTTTATTAGATTTTTCGAAAACTTTCTAGTACATGTCCGATGACTGTAACATATCTTGTCACAAATCCCATCATTTTTTAAATCTGAAAACTAAACATTTTTGCTAAATATTTTTTAAGAAATAGATTTTCTTTAAAGTCTATGTGAAAAGTGGGGAAGCAATTAAATAAAATTAGTTTATTTTATTTATTTTAAACCTCATTCCTATATATTCCATAGCGGTGGACCTAGAGAACGTGCTAATGTTCGAAGTGAGCGCGCTGTCATGGCAACACATCTCGATATCGCTGGAGCACCCGCTGGACGAGAGCATGGCGACGGTGGAGCTGGACCTGGGCGAGCCGGCAACGCCGCGCGCCGCCGTGTGCGCGCTCAACTCGCCGCCGCGCGAACACGTCGACGAGTACATCAGCAAGGTGCTGCAGAAGAGCCACTCAATACCCGTCACTCTAAGGTAAGCAATGACGATGGGAACTGAGATGATTCTATTAGATATATATTAGAAAATTTTACTTCAATTTTTTTTTATGTTACTGTTGTGGCAACACTGTACTTTGTGGTTTTTTTCTTCTTGTACGCGGTGTATAATGTGTAAGGCAATAGGCAATGGGCTTCTGGAAACAATATAAATAAGTTTAAGTAATCGCTGTTTTCATTTAACTTTAACTTAATAGATTCATTCAGCGACTACGAGATGCGATTGGACAAATAGCTCATTAATCTTACAAATGTCAATTTTGACAAATTGTATAATATTGTGCTACGTTTACACGATCTAAGAATGATGAAGTAAAATAAGTATGGTCAAGTTGATTAATATTTTAGTTTAATTTTTTAAAGTAAATGTTTGTAACAGGTTATTTTAGTAATAATAAGTAGTAAGTATTGTTTAATAATTGAAGGTTGATTGTCATACTTGGATCGACATGATGATTGATCGAGAATACTCCTTTTATTTTATAATTAAAGAACTTCCGCTTTTTAACACTTTATTAACGGTTAATGAATGTATCTGTCACTCGACCGTGACTTATCCGTACACAGATCATTGATAAAAATATGGGAGCGCGAAGCGGCGGCGAAGCACATGAACGGCGGCTACTCCGGGTTGGAGTCAAATTTTAGCTGCGGCCTGGGGGGCATCGACCCCGGCGGCGACGTGAAGCACGAGCCGGCGCCGCACGCGCGCGCGCTCTACCCCTCCTCCGTGTCGCACCCGCACCAGGGGGGTGAGCGATTATATTTTAATACATAAACAAAAAATTTATTATTCTACCTGTATAGTTTGACAGAAATTTGTATACGCCCTTTTAACAGACAGCTAAACTAACAAAACATTAAAATTTACCAAACAACCACTATTTATATTTCCGTACTGAAATGTACTATCAGTCTACGCAGAGATACAGTTTTATTGAATTGGATCAAACCGAGCATCATATTATACTTTTATTTTTACTTTAACAGGTACATACCTTTCCGAGCAACAACATCATTTATCTATGATGTGCCAAGATGCTGGCACTGGAGAATCGAAATCTCAATTATCTGATGACCGAAAACCGAAGAAACGTAAATCCGATACGGGATTGTGGTCAGCGTCGCAAAAGAAAGGGAAGCCCGGTATCGGTGATTTAGGTGACTCCGATAGTGAGAGTGACAATTCTGAAGGTTATGGAAATGAAGATGATAATACTATGAATAGTAATTCTACAAATGATGATATCGAAGGTCAGGAGTCATCGGTCTCTCAGAATGAATTCGCGTCAGATCTCGAGCTATCTGCGATGGACACGGCTGACGCGCTCGGTGGACCAGAGAACAGAACTTCATCTGATATGGATAACTCGAACGATGGAGATGTTGAAGATATAATCAGGTATTTAAATACTTTTATTCACGTAAATGAAAAAAGAAATCTCGAATATCATAATATAACAATAATCAATATTATTTTTACAGGAATTCTTTTCATAAGTCTGAGCACAAAAGGCAAAAGCTGAAAAACAAAGAAGCTGAGGCGCGTAGAAGTACATCTTCTTTGCTTTTAGATCTCACTGACGGTAAATCGTATATGCCATCGTCCGTGAGTATTACTCCGATTTCTTCCAACTCTTCAAATCAGCCCAGTTCTGGATCTTCAAATTTAACTTCAATGCTTTGTCTCGATAGGAGACCTGGTATCGAAATAATTCCAATAACAGCCGCTCCGCCAGCCGCTTTGCCGAGCTCTATTACAATAACTCCAATAACATCGTCTCAAATGAAGTCGATGGATGATCGCATACGATCGGAGAAGAAATCGAGCAAGTCTGAAGAACGAAGTAAAGAAAAGAAAAAGAAACGGCGCAGAGACGATTCCATGGGACCACCAGAAAAAGTTCCACCCAAACAAGATCCTTTAACAAAACCTGTTTCTGTTAGTATCAAACCGACTGACGGCTCACCCATGCGATCGACTTCCCCAAACTCGATTCTAAGAAAATTTAGTCCTAGTCCTACTCACGGCAGATCAGTTTCAATTACTAAATCGCCAAGTCCTAATACAGTAAAGGGTATGGGAAAACCCTCCGGAACATCGAGTCATCACAACAGCCCTAGACATTCTCCAGTACAAAGCAGTCCAAAACATTTACCTGGGTATTCTAGTCCAAAAAACCACAGTATTTCTTCCCCTAAACATAGTTCCTCTGGATCTGGAAAACCAAGTATGTCAACTTTAAAGTCTGCAACCAGTGGGTCACCCTCAGGTAAATCCGGTACAACGGGTTATGATCTTACAAAAAAGATATCTAAAGACTGCTATGGCTCCACGTCTTTGACTTCTAGAGACAAAGAGAAAAAACATTCTGGTTTATCTTTTTCTAGTTCCGGTAGAAGCAGTCCAAAACTAAAAAACCCAATGAAATTGAAACAACTTGAAATAACACCAGTTTCATGTGACAGCCCCGTAACTGAACCGTTAATTTCACCACCTAATATCGAAGTAAATAAATCAAATGCACCAAGCCAAGCTCGAAATAGAAAAGGATCTCTTAGTGCCGTTATAGACAAGTTGAAGTCCGCACAGCATTGCGGTACCGATTCTGATATCGGAAGCGCTAAAACGAGCTCAAGTAGTAGCAACAAATTTAATGATGTAAAAAATAACGCGACATCTAGTAATTTAAAAGTGAGTGAAAGTAAAAACCAAGAGTATATGGTAAAACCAAGTTTAGATGGTATGAAAATTACAATTAACAAAACAAGGTCGAAAGAATCATCTAGTAGTAATTCGAAAATAAATTATTCAGGATCCAGTAAGCAATCATCACCTCAGCTTACACCGCCGAGCCAAGGCTCCCCTAAAACTCACACAGGCTTAAAACCAGGTGTAATAAGTGGCCCGGCATCTAAAAAAACTCAAGTTATGCAATCATCTAAATCCGGTTCATTGACACCAGGTTCCACACCACCTAAAGCCAATATGAGTCCCTCCGAATCTTCTAGCTCCAGCAGTACTAGTGCTGCATCTAAAGTGCCTTATTCTAAATCTTCAAGTAGCAACACGTCTGGTATAAATTTATCGAAATCTGGTTCTAAGTCAAGTTCAGGTTCTCCAAAAAGCAGTAGTTCCGATCTTGCCAAAATCATTCGTGATAGAGAACGAGAAAAAGCTCGAACTAAACTAATGAATAATTCTGAGAAATCAATATTTTCCTCAAAATCTGAACGACATTCTAGTCCCAGTGGTTCACGAGACGATGTCGATGGTGATAGATTTAAAAGTTCAGCAAAAGACGCTAGTTTCTTAGTCGAAGGATTGATAAAACCATTAGACACCAGTAAGTTTCAAATACCGAAGCTGAAGAATCAAAACACTCCTGACAAAAACAGCCCAATATCGCAATACGACAGCCGCTCAATGGTTAATGACTTTAGTAGATCGGTGGACCAAAACAAATATCCCTTTCCACACTTCGATAGTCCAAATAGAGTCTCTGACCTAATGCAGAAATCGGGTTATCCACTAAATGTACCGAAGCCTCTATTAAACATGGGAGGTGTAAGCCCTAAAACATTAGGAAACAAAACCGACCCATCAGAGTTTGCCAAGGTTTTGTCTGATAGCTTAGGAAAAGGCGAAAGTCCCCAAAGAAGTAAAGAAGATCCAAAAGATGCTTATTCTGGATCATATCCTTTAATGCCTCTGGATTTTAAAACAGATATGGCAAAGGGGTTTCCTGCTCCAAAGGGAAGCTCTGAAGACAGAAAAGGTGCTGATTCGTGTATGAAACCACCGGTTAGCGGTTCCGTGCCGCGTAGTGGCGCAACTACTCCCCAAGAGGCGGCTGAAATGCTTTTAGATTTCTCATCATCGTCGGGTAGTAAAGTGTCAGGTATGGTGGCCGTCCGACCCGTGTACCCAGCCTCTCCTGCACTCTTACAGCTTGCAAAAAGTCCGGCCCCGTCCCCTTTAGTAGCGGCGTCGCCCCATTCTAACTCTCCTTGCATAACTGATGATGAGTTAATGGATGAAGCTCTCGTAGGACCAGGTAAATGAGAAAATGTCTCAAGCAAATAAGGATACAAAAAAAAATTATACGTATTTAAATTATAAATATAAGTGTAGTATAGGTAACTCTATTAGTAAGCAAAGACAAGAAAATGTTTATTTATTTTACTAAAAACCAAACTGCTGTAATCAAATATTATTTTATCATACTGTTTTTTTGTACTTTTGTGTAAAGTATTACTAACATACTATAATACTATAGTTATATGTGTATAAGTCAGTTAAATGCTCTTGTTCTAAATAATATTTCTAACCTTTATTTATACATGCTTAGTTTGAGGGATATCTTATTATTTCATTTTATATTAAGTACATGTAACGATATTCTATTACAACTTACATAATATGGCATTTTAAGCATGTTTTAGTACCTTTGACTTAATCTAATTTAATCCTAACTATTTTATACATTTTTAAATTAGCTAGGTTCTTAGAAATTTATTGAGTGTAGTGCTTTGGGAAGAATTTTGATTTATAATAAATTTATGAAGACGTAGATACGTCCAATTTGTCTTATTTTGTCGCATAATTTAAAACTATAACCAGCATTAAAAATATATTTCCTATGTATTTGTGGGCCCACCAGGAGTTTACCGAATTGTTTTAAATATGTATATAGATAATTATTTTAGAATAAGTATATTCTAATAATAATGTAAAAATGGTTAAGACATTTATGTTTATACCTTAGGATGGTTGAAATAAACGTGATCCATTCATTCTTATATTTTTTTATTTATATAAAAATAAACCTAGTAATTAATGTAGCTTAAAAATTAATAATAAAAATATCTGAGAGAGCTAGGGCGGTAAAACCTGTAGTAATAATACGGGTAAAAGGGTTGATATCTCCTATAAGGATTCCTCAAGAAATGTCTGCGTAATCCGTATCGCTTTTGTGGTTTTTGTCTCCTTTTAATGATAGGGATGGGCACAAATCCAGCCGCAGTGTCCATTATTTCACTCGGATCTCTATTAACGACGTCATTGTATAAAATTTCTTCATCAGCTAATGCCATCTCGTCTAAATCAACTTCGGGCGTTTCAGGAATCAAAGTGTTTAACGGTGTTTGAATATTTTCTTCAATAACGATGTCCATGGTTGTGTCAACATTTGACACCAAATTATATGATTCACTGCTTGAATTCAATTCGTCAGCCTTTTGTTCCAAATCACTATTGACCAAAATTTCCTCTGTTGGTTCTGGTTCATTGTTTTCAGTTTGTATTAAATTAAAAATATCTGCATTTTCAGTAGTTGAACTTGCGTATGCGGTAAGCCACAATGCCACGGAGAAAATTACTTGCGCCTTCATGTTTACTACAAATTGAAATAAAAATATTAGCCTTGAGGTAACTGACAAATTTACGAGACATCCAAGGTATATATATTGGGAAAACTAGGTTGAAGAAAGGTGTTAATTTTTCTCGTATTGAAATAAGCTATTAGAACTAAATAATGTAGATCATAACAATACTTATAGGAGACATATTGATTTCACACTGACTTCAGGGGTTGCTTTTGTAGGGCAGTAGGACATATGTATTCGATTTAAATATAAGGGTTTTTAATACTTTTAAAGTTTTCTTTTATCTGTAGAACTTCTACTTGATTTTAAATTAATATGTACATGTAATAATGTTTAATTTAAAATCTGTAAATGGTTAAGATTTCGAACACAGCGATAAACTTACAGAATTGTGAATAAATTAACGATTCCATGTTTATCTATATTAGATTTCCAAAATTTAAATTGGTTTATTTATGATTATTTTTCCGACCCAAATATCGACCAATAGAATTGCACCATTCGACGTCACGTGGTACAACCTACATGGTATTATACTGATAATTTTTTGAAAATTTTCTCTGGTCGTTGACGTCAAACTGACAGGTTGAATTCAATTGTGAAATTATTGGCCGACATTTGGGACGGAAAAATAATCTCCCGAATACCACACGAGCTTCAAAATTATCTGGCATTTCCCTCAAGGTTCCCTGCAAACAAATAAAGTCGTCAAGTTTTTCAGGAAAAATCACTCGCGCTTCGCGCTCGTGATTTTTTAACCTTGACTAAAAACTTGACTCCTTCATTTGTTTGCAACGAACCTATCGGAAAATACCCGATAATTTTGAAGCTCTTGTGGTCAATGATATTATATATAGAAAAAAGAGGTAGATACGTCATCAACGCACCAAAATTGCTTCCGTGAATTGGTCCTATTTGGGACCAATGCAATCAGTCAGATTGTCACCGGTCCCAGTGAGCGCATGTGCCGATAGGTACATTAAAGTTGTCGAAAATGCCTTCCTGTGTGTTCAGAAAGTGCACGTATTCGTGCAAAAAAATAAAGAAAGATAAAGGAATATCATATCACAGGAAAATATATTAAATTATTACAGTTTATGAGTAAAAATAACAATTTACAATTCTTTATGAATGACACATGCTTGACACTTGTATTGAAATAATGAAAGGGATAAAACATTGCTTCAATCACTAGTGTGACAAAGCTAGCGTACACTGTGTTCAAAGATTATCATGTAGATACGATTATTGAAAATAGAACGGTTATTTTATTAATTTCGATTTGGGTAAATACTTGATTATTTTTATATTTAAATCCACACAGTGCATGTAATTAACAAATATATCTATTTATTATATACAAAGAAATCGTGATGGCCAAAATGTTTTTTTTGCAAAAATGATGTTGAATATACGTATACATTAAAGAAAAGATTATCACTACTGACGAAAAATGCTATTTGCTTTTCTGTAAATAGCTATTGAACATAAATTTTATTTGTGTTTTAGATAAAAAAGGCTTATACTTCATCCTTTCTTTTATTTCATCCTTTTTTTTTCATCTAGGCACCACTATTATTATATCCTACAAGTTGGAGTGATGACCTTGTACGGGTTTTGGGAACTGCCTTGAAACGAATAGCGTAAGATCGGTCCTTATGGAATTCTATAAGGAGGACTATGCTCAGCAGTGGGTGTTTATCGGGTGAAATGATGATGACCGAAAACGAACACCACAGCTAGTAATAAATACTTAATACAGGTATATCTCCAAAAAAGTTTTTTCATTTTAATACAACATCATAATAATAATTAAATAGTAAATGAAATTGTCACATTTGTTTACTTGTGCAGGAAACGTAACATCTATAACATTGAACCTTCTGTGTCGTTAGTCTATGCCAATTACCATGGCAACTATTTGTTTATTTATATTTAATTGGTGAATTCTTATGACTTTTGCTTACACCTGCGCGGAAGTGACAAACTATCTTTGTCTTTTTTGTTTATATGGGCGTATTCAGAAAGAAAGCTTGAAACTTATAAGCGCGCGCTTATCGGCGCTTATAAGCGCTGGTTACCCGCGCAGGAAAATATATGAACATGCGCTTATAAGCGCTGATAGGCGCCGACAAGTTCCAACAAGTTTCAACAAACTTGTCGGCGCCGATCAGCGCTTATAAGCGCATGTTCATATATTTTCCTGCGCGGGTTACCAGCGCTTATAAGCGCCGATAAGCGCTTATAAGCGCTTATAAGTTTCAAGCTTTCTTTCTGAATACGCCCTATGATTTTATTAGGACCATCTCTCTTATACAGTCTGTGAATGTAATTAATTAAGTAAAATGATACTTGTATTTGTGTGTGCCTGACACTGCATAAGAAGCATTTTTTTTTTTGACATATTGTGAGTATATAACGTATCTATACATAAAATATCATTGCTTGTGGTATTATAAGTGAGAAACTAACACCGCAAATTCTTTATTCTCCTTAAAGTATATTAATCGCTTATACTAATTTTAAAGTGACTAACGATGATTTACCAAAAACTTACATATCTGTCTGGACATCTGGGTCTATACACTTGGTACATTCTTCCCTGGTTTTGATTGTTCCTTCTCTCAGCTCGGGCCTTCTCGCGTCTTTCCTTCAATCTTCTCATAGCAAATCGAGGTAAGAACTGAAATTCAGCTGTTTCCATCATTTCGTCGGATGCCTCAGCCACCTTTTTGTCATCGACGGGCTTTGCTTGTATTTGCGAACCAAACATAAAAATGGAAAACACTATCAAGAAAATTATTTTCATAAAAGAAGCCATGACGAACGGAGATGATTAGTTAAATTATTTCCAACGGAATTATAACGGTGATTTGGATATGAATGCTAATCTTTATATGACCTTCGTAGGATTTTGCATCCAGCTTTATATGATACTACTGTTCCGGTGACACACATGTATGCATTTGTTTACAATACGGATGTTTTAAGAAATGTAACGGGTCATAAAGCTGCTTCCAATTATCACTTCTACGCCGGGTGTATTTATAGTCAAGTCTTGTTTTAGGGTCATAGTTATTTATTTATTTACGGCATACTCCAAACCATACATATGTATAAAACTTAATTCTAAACTTATCACTATGTCCTTAGTTCTAGCATGGGTTCTAGGTACCTCTTACATTCTTCACCTATCATTCCCATCCCTGACACAAACAAATCATATCCTGGTGCAGAATTGAGGAATTAGTTCAGCAGTGAAAGCATAGTTATGTGTGTTAATAAAATAAGTTAAAAATCAGAATATAAATTTTAGAACTAATTAACAGATACTGCGTCCAATTCAACAGACAACCAATTGCTAATCTATTACATACATAGTTACTCCCTTAATATTAATTTTAAATTTAATTCATAAAAAATCGGAATCGAGACATCTTGTAGGCACTATGAGATTACATAATTAAATTTCAAAGAAAGCTTTTCCTTGCAAAATATATAACACCAACTACAACCTATATTCCCTATCCCAATATGCATGGACATAAAACATAACTTATATATAATATTTAGACCATACTATAAATTAATCCTTATATGGTTTACGTATTTCAGTAACCGTAACACAGTGACTCATTTCAACGATAAAGTTGGAATAAACATAACTCGCTATTATAGCATCAATTTCCGCGAAAAGTCATCTTAGAACGGTAATAATAGTCACTTCATCAGCTGTTCATGATGTAAACAAATATACTGTCAATTCTTTAAATATTTGTGTATTGTCGAAGAAAATAATTATAAAATGCCTTTTTAATGCCTTAAGCCAGTCTTGGGCTTTCAAAAAGCGACAATCGATCACTGCACTGTCTTCTGATTCAAATTTCATTGGTTCAGTGAACCATTTTTAATGAAATTGGTTTAGGCGTGAAACCTGAACCAAGTTTAGGCGTAAAAGCCTAACTGACAGGGACTTTTTTTGTATATATTATATCTGTAAGGATTACAATTCGTCCACACCTATTTGATAAATTAATTAGGTAGGGATAAGGGACATATTTTCAATTATTGTTTAATAAATTGAAATTGAGTTAAACAAATAAAATTAAAGTAACTATCTGTTTCAATAAGAATCTAATTAAAACAGATAACTACTGCATATCATTATGTAATTATTTTAGATAATCATGTAAATGCACGTGGCAGGTTGGTACCTACTGTATTTGTATGCGTGTTTGTCTGTTTGCTTATAGGCTACCTGAAGTCTCTAAAATGCTTTTAACTAGATATAAGGCCCGCTGTAAGTCAAATAACAATAAGACTTGTTCTTCACCACAAAAAGTCTTATAAAAACATCGCCAAAAAACGTCTGCCATTGTATTATTCGAAATAGTTCTGTGGTATTATTACATGGATTCCTTTACCTATTATCATAGCTCAGCGGGTATAATTATTCTAAACCTTGAACTAAATCGTCGTCCTTTTTTTCCAAATCCAAAAGATCCCTTCTTCGGCTTCACCTCTTGATCCGAGATTAGGGCTAAAAAAGAAATATAATCTGTCCCTCAGTCAAATATGAAGCCCTTCTGCTGATGTAAGAATTTTATAACAAAAAATGAGTGCCCACCTCATTATAGAAGGTAACAATATTATTTATGTATATACAGAAATAAAATGTTTCCAACGTATATGGTATATAGACAACATTATTAACCTCCAATGAAATCAGGTAATATCTCTAAAAATATAGTATTGTTCATCCGCAGTTAAGGAAGTCTTTGTTTAAAATACCGACATTGACAATATCAGATAAAAACCTTGCTCGACAAAAATTACCAAAAAACAGCTCGTGAAAGGTCAAAAGATTCGCTTGAGTATTTTATACTTATCCAAATGGAGAGGTATAATATTAGTAATATTTTCGTTCTCGAAATGACAAGTATCGACTATAAAACCAAGAGGATTATTTTTTTTTTTTTTTTTCAAAATATGTAAGTGCTGCACCTACTCTATGTTTTACGAGCAAAGTTTTAGTTACACGTTATATTATTAAAGTATTTTATTGCAAGGGGCATCATATTTATTTGATCCGTATAATATTTTAATGTAAAGTGTTTAGAATGGAACGTTCGAACTAACTAAAGTTTAAAGTTGAATGCCTTGTTGATTATAAATATTGTATTTGTATGTAAGAAATTCAAATGTCAGGTAGGTAGGTAATAGGATTGTGTCGCGGCCCCTCTTCCCTTTAATCTTCTTTTTTAGAAAGTCGGTCTAGTTTTACATTTCATTTACGAAAATTTTATTTTTCATGTCTCAAGAATAAAGATACATTTATTTTTAAAGAGTTATATTCTAATTCAATTCATTGAAATTCAACTACAATTGACTTTACCAGCCGTCCACTACTATTTTTCCTCAATCTTTTTTAAGTATGTAGATTGTAGATATATCTTATATATACAGTATAGAAATAGATATATCCTTATTTGGGTTGCGGGGAATTTCGTAGAAAATGGGTTTTAATTTTTTAAAGCCGTGTTTATTCCTTGTAACATAATGCTTAGTCTTTAGGTGCATATTTGTATTTGTAAAAATCTAAGAAACTCCGTTGTCCATTGTTGAACGAACGTCGCGGCTCTTACTTAGTGATGTATAAATTAAAATGAATATGGATCAACTTAAGTGCAATATTCTTATGTAGACTCACTCAATACGCAATAATTTGTTGCTTATTATAATGAGGTAAGTATTCACATGCAATTAAAATATGAATGTAAACACCATACAAATTCAACATATTCAAACGTGTTGTAAAACAAGAATCACTGTAAAAACAATAACAAGTGCATCGAGATATATGTACTACGTACTAGAGGGGTTATTCCAAACAAAAACATTGCGCGCGGCCGATGTGGTGGGGTACGTGTGGAACGAGCGGGGCGTGGCTTCAAGTTCAAAGATTAAGGCGTTACCCGGCAATTTCGACTATGTTCAACCTCTATAAAGTCTGGTACAACATAAAGCACAATACCGAAAAAAATATATAAAATAGGATGGTCTTTGATCTTTAATTGCTCGCGAGGACTTTTTTCCAAAGTTAATAGATTTCTAGAAAAAAAATGTGCCGTGGTCATCGATTTTTCCGCAAATACTCTATAAACTTCGTAACCTGCTGACTTAGAGCTCTGAAAATTTTATGTTTAATAAATTATCAGTTACACAACAGTCCCTGACGAGGATATTTTGTTTCACTGATTAGTATCTTTTTAAATACAAAATGCGAGGAAAAAAGAAGGTGCAGCGGGAGAGGTTTGAGATCCGTCAAGTATGGTCAAGGTTATTAGCGCATGTATAAGCCTTAAGCAATGCGTGCAGATGCGACACATTGTGCAATCTGTTTACTCGGTACTATCTGGTGGTACTGATACTAGGGAATTAATAAAAATAGGATTTTATATTAAACTATGTATTTTAATTTCCTTTAAATAATATCAATTTAGTAAACTTTTGTCGTTTTGTGTAGTAATCAATAGTTTTATCAGATTTTGCTTCATGATGTAATCGAATTTTGGAGTATTGGTTTATAATAGCCCTAATTAAATGGATACGATGATTCAATGTTGATGGCGTTTACGTATAAGAAACTCACATTTTGAAAAATCTCACGTGAGATTCGGGGATGGGGGAGGGGGTTGAATAAAATCTCACGACATCTCACCAGGGGGGGGGGGGTTTCAGAAAATTTAAAAAAACACCTCACGTAATTTATGGACGCCCCCTTACTCGATCACAATTTTTGTAACGAATGTGAAAGACGAAACAATAAATACGCAAAGCGGCTTTTACTATAAACGGAACTACATTTAAAAATATACTTTATTTATTGAGTTATAAGGTTGCTTCCATTCTGTTTATTTACATTCTCAAAAACATCAATCGCTGCAGAGGCGGCTTGCGACAAAGGCGGCTTGTGTCAAAGGCCTCGGCGATATCATTTAAGAACATAATATTATGTACTTTAGGCAAACTTGTAATAAGATCTATTTTACTTTCTTATTAGTCCATTTGACAAGGATATTGGGTAAGATACCTATTGGAATAATTTTATTATTATGTATGTACTTATTAAATCCGCGAATAAAAAAAATTTTTAGTCGCGAATATAGAAATTGGGTCGCATTTTTTTAATCCGCGAATAGTGAAAACGCGAATAAAGGAAGCGCGATTAAGGAACTTTTACTGTATTAGTTTCTGTGAATGTTGTGTTTATTTGTAATTGTTGTGCATAATAATTTATAAATCCTATTGGAACAACTGTTGATGAACCTTTTTTTAATAAATAAAAATAGGTAAATAAATAAATATTACTTAATATAACCTACCGTTTTACTTTGCGTAGTCGGGTAAAAGTATAAATATTTAGGTACTACACCACGGTAATCTTTCCTAGTATATATTGTATATTCATAGTTAAAAAATCCAGTTACATTTTTTTAACAGACTCATCGATAATGTCACGTCTGTGCTGTTAGTCTATGAAAAATGGCGCGAAACGCAGAACGCGTGGTGATTTTTCGCAAAATGATAACAATATTAGTAAAATGCATGACTTACTCATAATAAGGAAACTTACTGGTGAAAAGTCACTCCTCGGGCTTTGTTTGTATTATAGGAACTGTTAAAACAATATCTTAGCACACACGAAGGCATTTTGAACAGAGCAATAACACGTGTTGACGCGGCAAGCGGGGGGCACAGTCCGGCACAGACTAAAGAGACTTGTGATTCTTGCCTCTAGCTCGTGTTAGAGAGAGTGTAGTAGCGATCGCCTCTCTAGTACGTAGTACATACTATCTCGATGAACAAGTGTTGTTTACCTACTGTTTATTTCATGTGTACACCTCTCTGGAGAAAAATCTACGAGTCAGTATTTACAGTCACGCAGACAGATAAATTAACTAGTCACATAAATAATAGAACATTAATATAAGACAGGATGAAATACAGCATATAAAAATGTATTATAAGAATGAACTTTCTCATAGATGATTACAAAATTTACAAGAGGGTTTGTGGTTTTACGTCATGGGTATAGAACGCTTATCGATTCTGCTTGGAATGCACGCAGATGCTTCCCTGTAGTGTGCCTGTAGAGATTATTAACAATAAGTATATTTTTTCAGGTAGGTATATTTTATTTACCTTGGTACCCTTTTCCTGTAAATACCAATTCCACCAATATAGAAACACAAACTCATTTAACATATTGTTTTTAGATGGTAAGTGATAACTAATCTTCTAGACTTGACAAAATACGTTACTATCTATACTTCTGTTTTAAAAGGTAACAGGAATAGGTTTATAAAATTACCCAATGGTAAGTAATAGTGTTTCAGATGAGTCCATGGTAAGTACTTATAGTGTTTCAGATGATAGTTGTAGCACGTTGTAGTCCATATTCAATTGGGAACTGGTTTTGGAAGTTTATTTTGTCTATATACATTATACTACCTACTTAGTTACTTAATATTCAAAATTGAATAGTTAAGTATAAAAATAGAAGTTATAATAATATTATAATCAAATCTCACAAACATGACCTTCAGAATGATTTCCTCAATGATGTCGTCATATTTTTCAGATACGGTACTTGATGGATGATAGAGACAACTTGAGTTACTAGTACCTATCCTCGACATATGTAGGTAGGTCCACTTGTGTGGTCGATGAGCTAGGTATTGTTTATATTAACATATAGGTATATTGTGAGAAAATATTAAATTATGCCGTATTAGTGGTACCTATGAGTAAGTAACATGCAATTTCATGAAGCTTATAATGCCACTGTTGACCGACATCTTCTATAAAACATAAAACTGTAGGTATTGAAGCTTATCTTGATAAAAACTAAACCGGTTAACGGCCGCGGCGTGAACACGAGCTTGGCCATTTTAAAAAGTCAAGTATCTTAGAGTAGGTATGTATTTCTAATACATACTCTAAGTCAAGTATTCAATACGTTAGATCATAATATCTGCATAAATGATCAACAAATAACAGCAGCTTTTTTTGCATTATTATATTATGAAAATTATTATCTCCGTATACCTAATAGGTATGTGAAGAGCAACTGGTTGGTTTTTCAATATTATTAATCTTAACCCCTTATTGCATGAATTATTAAGGAGATGAAATAAAAATTATTTTTTTGCAAAAAAGTGTTTATTAGACCTTACATTATGAGATCAAATTGAGAAAAAAAATTATTTACTTATATTATAGAAAATATGAAACGGCGCCATATATGGACTCGTATGCAGTGTTTGTTGTATTTTTTCTGTCATATATGGCTTCGTATGCAATTAGAAAAAGTAACTAATTAATAAAATAAAAACATATTCCGGACTAATTTCACACACACGGTTTCTAAGCCCCAAACTAAACTTAGGCTTGTATCCTGAATGCTAAGTCAACTGATATACTACATATACTTTACATAAATCCTATCCTACTTATATTATAAATGCGAAAGTTTGTGAGGGTGGATGTATGTGTATGTGTTTGTTTGTTATTCTTTCACCCAAATACTACTGAACCGACTTCAATGAAATTTAGCACACATAATATAGAGGGTAACTTGGACTAACACATAGGATAGGTTTTATCCCGGAAATCCCACGGGAACGGGAACTATGCGGGGTTTTCTTGGAAAACGCGGGCGAGGCCGCGGGCGAAATGTTAGTACTTTATATGGATACCTAAATAACACCCAGAATCACAGCCAACTTATACTTCGTGAAATTGCTTAAAACAATTACGTTTGTCATTATAACATAAAAACACGTTATATTTTTCACATAACGTGAAGGAACGAAATTGGAACAATATAGGCATAGCTGACGGGCGTCCTTCTTCCAAATTGGGTAATGACTAATCCCATCAGATCGTACAGAATCAAAGTGAAAATCTAGATGTCTTGCAGGAGTTTTTCGTAGCTTTTTTGCGGCAATTGGCGATTCAGGAATACTGAGGTTCAGGAATACAGAGATGCCGATGTTTCTAAGTTTTTGAGAGACGACCACGTCTTTTGGTAATATGAGCTTTCCCTGACTTTCGCATTTGCTCTGAAACGGCTAATTAAAAATCATACAGTGGCATATAGCATGAGTCTGTATTTATTGATGATGATATGATATTTACATGCTTAGCAGTGAGATAAAAGTGTTCAGGATCGATACTGGAACAATCAGTGAAAGTATCCTTGAATGCATACCAAGCCACATATGACATAATATATTTTGGACGGAAACAGGTGGAATGCATACGAAGCCAAATATGACAGATTTGAAAAAGTACAAAAAAACATGGTTAAAGCAAAAAAACAACCAAACCAAATGTTTTACCTTATTTTAGAAAGACTAAAGAATGAAGTAATATTTTTTTTCATGGCTTTACTCACCTTTTTGATATTGAAATCTTAATTTGAAAATCACGGTTTTTAAATATATAATATATCTGATGGATAATATTTACACTGTATAAATAAATTACATTCCAATTCTTGATGAAATGCTGTTTAAGATGTAAGGTAGTTTTTTTAGATATTGTTTATAGTTAGCCTATAAAAAATTCATGAACTTCGTCGTCCATATATGGCTTTGTATGCGGTAAGGGGTTAACTGGTTTCAAAGTTACCTGGGCGATCGGCGCGGCGGCAGCGAATTCCTGATGAATGACAAACATTCATCTTGGTCTTGTCACCTCTCCTATTTGCCATATTTATTAACAATCTCACAACTCAATTAACTTCTCCCTACCATATGTTTGCCGACGATTTACAGATGTACACGCAGTCAACCCTTGATAACCTACCAAACGCAGTTCATTCCATCAACAACGAACTGAGTACTGACCAAAATAGTAACATGGTGCAATCAATTTGGCCTAAAAATCAATCCGTCGAAAAGTCAGGTCTTCGTTACCCTACCAAATATCGGAGGTTGATTGGGGTATACTGCCTTCTGTACAGATTCGGAGAGAAATCATACCTTATAGCGACCACGTCAAAAATTTAGGTGTCTACCTGTTGTGAAGCTCAAGTGGCTCCCAGTCCGCTTTCGCCGGAATGTGCATTACTTGCAGTTACTTTATCGTGTCCTTTTTGACCCTAAGACTCCTTCATACCTTAAAAATAAATTTGACTTCCTGCACTGTGAAAACTATTCTCTTCGTTCAGTGGATAGGCTTGTCCTGTGCACACCTTTCCATCGCACGCGCTTTTATAGTGATTATTTTATGAATGAATGAATGAATGAAAATACTTTATTTGCACCAAAGGAAACAACACAAAAAACACATACAAACAAACACGTACAAAAAGGCGGCCTTATCGCTAAAGCAGCGATCTCTTCCAGGCAACCTTTAGTCGAGGATTATGAGAATTACGTTTTATGATGAGGTTGATGGTGCAGAACACAAAAATCATTAAATAAATAAGTAAGACTACACATAGTATACATATACATACATACGGATATTATAAAGATAAAAAGTAAATATTTAGTTGCTTTTTAAACTCATTCAATTTTATTATTGAATTCCTTACCTATATCCATAAGGTAAGCTCAAACTCTATCTAACATTATCTTGTATATATAGTATATACATATTTTATTTTTTTTTATGTATACAGGGTTACCAGGAAAGTCGTACAGAATATTGAAGGACGTTATTATTCAGGTCATTTCTGATCGAATTGGTCCCATAATATGGTATCCGAAACCTAACCGTTATGGAGATATTGAATTTTAAAGATATTTCATAAAAATCTTTTTTCTTTTGGCTTTTCTATCATTTTTTTTCGATTGGAGCTACTAGGGCCCGGTTTTTTATGTTTTCAATTAGAAGACATGTCAATTAATAAAAATGACCAACAAAAACTGAACCTTTTACTAACAGCTTCATAAAACTGATCGACAAGGACAACGGTTGAAATTAAAAGATTTCCACTAATTGTTTTTAACTTTGAAGTCCTTTTATAAAAAAAATGTATTGCACTTATCCTGCAAGTAATTTTATAAACTTCTACGTTTTTTAGCAGGTTCAAAAAGGTATAACACTTGCTATTAAATAGGCCAAAAATTGACAAAATAACAGTTAAGTTAGCACAGGGTAAATTTTAGTTTGAGGTAAAAATTGCTAAAATAGGTAAATAAAACAAAAAAAATACGGCAATAATTTTATAATTCGTGTTCCACATGTCCGCCATTATTTCTAACACAAATTCTCAATCTTTTTCTTAAATTACTTTTGCAGTTTTATGAAGCTGTTAGTAATAGGTTCAGTTTTTATTGATCATT
Source organism: Colias behrii (assembly GCA_029959065.1). Lineage (NCBI taxonomy): Eukaryota > Metazoa > Arthropoda > Insecta > Lepidoptera > Pieridae > Colias > Colias behrii. The sequence continues at coordinate 8,732,361 of JARWMC010000013.1, forward strand.
TTTATTAATTGACATGTCTTCTAATTGGAAACATATAAAAACCGAGCCCTAGTAGCTCCAATCGAAAAGAATCGATAGAAAAGCCAAAAGAAAAAATATTTTTATTAAATATCTTTAAAATTCAATATCTCCATAACGGTTAAGTTTCGGATACCATATTATGGGACCAATTCGATCAGAAATGACCTGAATAATAACGTCCTTCAATATTCGGTACGACTTTCCCGGTAACCCTGTATATCTTATGATATGCTATATTATATCCTTTATTAGTGTGTATATTATGTTTTTTAGTATCATCTATAATTATGTTTAACTTTTTACCTACTTCCGCTGTATTAATATTGTTTTTCACACAATCTGTTGGTTGCCTGGAGAGATTACTTGTTAGGAATAAGGCCGCCTTCTTTGTTGTTTGTACTAGTTTAAGTTTTATTGTATCTACCTACTTTTGTTATGTGGGCAGCACAATAAAGTGTTTAAGATAAAATAAATAAATAATATTTATCGCGATACACTTCAGATGTCTCGGAGTTCAAGCATCGATAAAACAACCAAGAAGCATATCGATCCGGGACCCGGAATCTCACAACTCACTCAGTCAAAGGCCTATCCAAGAAAAAACCCGACAGCAAATTTTACTATTTAATATTAATAGTAAAATTTAATTACATTTTTGCGCAATTTTTTTTTACACTCAAAAAATATAACGCTCCCTTTGTCGCAATCGGGTAAAAAGATAAATACCATTCTCTTAAACAATATTGTATTATGTTTATGTTAATAAAATCTAATATGAAAATTATCTGAATAGAAAATAATTAACTAAGTGACGAAAGGTGACGAATGGAATAGATGTTGCAATTTGCTAAGTTTTTAGTTTTTTACAATCCATATAGTTACAGTACTGCAAAAATAAAAATATATACAGTACTCCCAAATTAATAATGCGCATGCAAATCTTCGCTAATTGTCGTATTTCCGAAAACACTCGAATCATTGAATCGTAAGAGCCCTAAACAATGCACTTGCATTTTACACCTTATTCAAAAGAAAATAGAAGTCAATTCACGGTCATACACAATCAAAAACAAATCGGGCGGTAGGTGACGGTAGCCTGTCAGTCAAAAAACTCAAAAATCCGTCAGTCGTCTTTAAATATTGGTGGTGACTGCACGTGTTCTCTATGTGTGGAATTATATAGAGCTGCTATTACATACCCTTCTTGGTTTTGTTTTTAAAGGTGAATTGAATTAATCGATGAAATGATTTACACAGGTGATGGCAGTAGGGAAAGTGAAAATGAAGAAGAGCATAATTAAAGTTCCGATGTATCTAAAATGTCAGAAATAAAGATAATCCCTGATTTTGATTGTTTTTATTTTTATTTTTTGTAATAATTGTCATAATATTGAAGAATGATCAGTTCTGTAAATACTTTTGAACTGAGATTTTAATGATTAGATTTATATGGTTTAAATGTAAACCTGTGTTTGAAAACCATATTTTATACAGTATAAATTTTGTGTTATTTTAACCTTCTTTTCTTCCATCATAACACCAGCTTCAGTGAGACACTTTAAAAGTACTATAAAATTTTCCAAGTAAATCAATCCAACAAAGATAGGTATATTCGCAATCGTGGGATTATCCTCGCTATTTACTTACAAGGAATTATCGAAACAAAATCGTTATCTACAAATAATAATAGCACAAAACACATAATTTGACTAAATTATGCACGAAGAAAATGCATTTAACCACTCTATATACATATCATCTTCGGGCGCTCCGGGAATATGACAGTTGCCGAACAGTGACGAAGATTTCTATGCGCATTATTACTTTTGGAGTACTGTAGTATTATTTATATTAACTAGGTGACTATAATATATATTTTTTAAATTAGGTATGCTTCGTGAGAACCGTATTTAAAATTAAATAATAGGTACTTAACCATTACAGAATCAATGGTGATAATATAATTTTCATATTCATAGCAATAATTCCATGCCAATTGTCACGTTTAACACAGATAAGAATTTTATAGACGAAACATTTTAATAACAAGAATCAAATAACCTTAAAATTAACCTCATGTTATCAAATAGTACGCACTAACTATTTCAGAGAAATTCAGATGATGTCATCGAGATAATATGTACACGTAGTACATACTATCTCTATGGATGATGTACTTTTTTTAGTTAAATTTCAACAAGCTAGGTTTATTAAGGTTACGGTACTTCAATGCTATTTATATCTAGTTGTTTTTCAGACTTTCTTACATTACGGTATTAAAATCTGCTTTGCCATGACCGCTGATCTGAATCAAATCAAAATATGATCCGTATAAACTATCGTCCGAGCGGGCTCCCCGCTAAGCTCAGCGAAGCTTCGAGATTTGACACCGTTAACATCTGTTGCTTATAATAATATGTGTGATCATGTGTGAAAAAGGCTAATCAATTTAGATTTAAATATGAACAAGAATATTTTATGTCCTAATTATATAAACGATGATATACTAATTACCATAATATCTGAACATGCACATATCACGTTGGCGTTATCTTCAATTAATGTGGCTAACATCGTCAAAGGCATATTTAAAATGAAGTCTAAAAAATGCATGAACCTATATCGAGTCAGTCAGTCAAGTTGACCTGGAAGCGAAAAATTTGGTAGGTATCACTGTGATTTTTTATTTGATCCAAGTGAACCAGTTATCTTGCACATACCGGTACATACCCGGTACTAAAAATACTACGCGAAGTTCAAGAATGATTTTCTCATACTAGTATGTAATATGTAAGTAGCTATGTCTTTTAGTTTAAACATGATTAAGTAGATATGCATATTGATACAAAAATTAACAACTCCCTATTTTATTGAATAATATTATGATATATTATAACGTCTACATATTATTCATATTTTTTGGGATATGTATGTGTAGTATATTATTATTTTGATATTTTCAAAGAAGACTTGCAAGATGAGAAAAATGTTGTTAATCCTCGTCTCTAGTCGTCGTAGCTCTATCTTTTTGTTGCTTTTAAGCTTTAAACTTTTAAGTTTTAACATACCAGTTACCAGCTTATGATACTTAATTAATTTATGCCATAAAGTTTATACGAACTGACATTTACCTACCTACTATATATAAATAAATATTGTATGTACGATAATTAAGCATGGTGATAAAATTAACAAATTAGTTAGGTACCTATCTAAAGAAAGCTCTGTAATAAATATAAAAATAAGGTTTTGAATACGGGTGATACAAAAGAAGTAGAAAATATTATTTCATAGAATTTTTCATTTCTTGGTTGTAGTGTTATGTGAAGTCTTTTCCAGTGTCAGACCGTCTATCTAGTGATAACTACACTTTCCGTTATCTAGGTGTATGATGCATTTCCACAAGACAACAACTTATTGAATAATCTTGATTTACATATCATGTGTATAGACTAGATCTCTTATTTTAGTTCTTTTTTTTTTTTAATTATTTTTAAAAAAATCTCGTTGGCGTTTGGCAGAACTAAAAAAATTTTTGATAGAACAATGAAGAACAGTTAACGAACAGTTGATAGAGCCAAAAAAAAGTGCAAAAAAATTAATTTCCCCCCGCCAACTTAGAGCCTAGAGAACCTATAGACTACTATCTATTTATGTGTCCGATTAGAATTTAGACTTTTGCTAAGATAAATCTGTGCAAAATTTACGAAGATTATGAAGAAAACTTATCTTAAATGACATATATAAGCAATTCAAAGAAAATCGTGATTTCTATTTATGTGTCCGATTCATGTCCGATTAGACTTTTGCTAATATAAATCTGTGCAAAATTTACGAAGATTATGAAGAAAACTTATCTTAAATGACATCTATAAGCAATTCAAAGAAAATCGTGATTTCTGTGTACATATCACGAAAAGAGATAAAGTTAGAATGAATGATTCGTAGGTATGTCACGTTGATGGATTACAAACTCATATGTAATTCAAGGTCCGTGTCCGCTGTTTTGTTCGTGATTATTATGACGTCAGCAGTCAGCTAGCGGACTACAAACGTTGCTAAAATCTAAGTGCTTTTTACCACGCCGGCCGGCCGGCCGCAGTCGCTCGGCGCAACGCTCGCTTGTAGACGCCGCGCCGTCCGCGTCGCGGCGGTAACGCTACCGAATAGCAATCGATCGCTTTCATTCACAATGTTTTGATCTGAAACTTTATAAATACTGTAGTATACTATGACCAGTCGGTAAACGGACTTCACATAGAAAGTGCAAGCACTGCACGAAGTTTGAAATCCACAGTGAGATCGCGTGAGAGTCAAAGAACCGGTTTTGTTGCTGTTAATTTATTTTCTCATCATGAAGGATAAAAATAAACGGTAAGTAAATTTTAATATTTTTTAGTTTTTTTTTTTCTACGAAAATGTGGGGCAAAGAAAATTCTCTACAAAAAATATAATATCAAGATTAATATTCAATTGAAATTAGAAGCAAAAACTTGAGAAAATTTCTAATATACATTTTTTTACTTGTTTTATAGTTTACTAGCGGTCCGCAAAAATATCTTTCTTTAATAATTTTAAAGTTTTCCGTCTGTCAACCATCGAGATATATGTACTACTATATCTCGATGCTGTCAACTCCCTTTTTCTCAGGAGAGCCTGGAGGTATTAGTACTAGATCCCACCGCAGGATTACTTCGTTCATAGTTTTTTTGATGAAACCAAAATTTTATGTTTATTTATATGAGAAATGAGAATATATATCGACTAGGTTGCCAGTCAAAATTTGGCCGCAAGTATGTTTAATTAATATTCATCATCTTTAACAGCCAGCAACCCTCATTTGCGGCTGGATTTAATTTTTCACCCAAATATAATGTATAATTTTTGCGCGATGAGTCACTTTCCATTGATAACCAGTCAGTGTCCAAATTACAAGGAAAATTATCAAACAATAATATTTATATACAAATTTTAACGATAATTTGACATTTATAGTAGATAGGTAATTTCCATGGAAGTACATATATTATACTTACTAGCTGCTCCGCGCGGTTTCAGTTTCACCCCCGTGGCTCCACTCCTGTTGGTCGTAGCGTGATGATATATAGCCCATAACCTTCCTCTTCTAATTTTTCAAATCGGACCAGTAGTTCCCGAGATTAGCGCGTTCAAACAAACAAACAAACAAACTCTTCAGCTTTATAATATTAGTATAGATTACTTCGTATGTCTATATTTCCGTGGTAATTTCACGAATAATTGAAGCTATCATGTACTGTATTGCATGCGAATAACTCCCCTATGCTAGTTGTTTCAGTAAAAATAAAATTACTTATGTAGGTACTTGTTAGCCGTGGTTATTGTTTTAAAAGTGGGCAGTAAATTTAATATTTTTAATAAATTTTCTTATAGGTAGTAATAACTAATAATCTATACAGATAGGTTTATTTAATTAAAATTTCTCATTGTAATATTCAATCACCAGCCCTCTATTAAATGCAAAATACATGTACGGTGCGGTTAAAATATTTTGTCTGCTAGGTTCACCATTATTTCTGGCCCAAATTGCGCGTGTGCGCTTGTTTGGAATCAAATATTTTTACATAAATGTTTCATATGTACTTTATTTATGAAATCTCAGTTATTTGATATTTGTTCAATATATGTATGTATAATGTTGGTAGGTACAAAGGAATTAACTTTCAATTAATTTAATTAATAGGATTGTTAAATTTATAAAGAAAATAAATGAAAATATTTAAGGAAAAATAAGGCTGAACAATGTTCCATATGTGGTAGGTACCCATAATAGGTATAAGCCCTATTTTCTTAACTTGTCTTTTCTTATTAATATTTACTTAGGGGCCCCGTTCATAAAATACGTCACACTAAAATTAATAAAAAAACGCTATTTTAATAAATGGATGTTTTTAGTTTTTACATCAATCGAACCAGTCACAACTAGGTGTATTGATACTTATGTACATTATTACGGAAGTTAAAAATTCGAATTAATTTGATTTCTGAATAAAAAGCTAAGAAACATTTTAATATTCATATGTATTAGGGTACCTATTATACTTACTGATTTTAGAAACCTTATTATAAAGTAGGTAAAATGAATATTTAATTATTGCACGTAAAATCCCACAAGTATTATCGCAGTATAGAGTAGTTTCACTGAAACGGCTACAATCGTACATTATAGACGAATAGATATTAATTATTATTTTTAATTTTTTAATTACATTACTTTTATACCTACTAGCTGTGCCCCACGGATACACCCGGATTTCTCCGCTCCTATTGGTCTTAGCGTGATGACTGATGAATGATGATAAATAATAAAAGATAATAATATATAGTCTGTAGTCTTTCTTGAAATCTAACATTGAAATAACTTTTTGAAATCGGACCTATAGGTACTTACCTAGTTCCTAAGAGTAGCACGTACAACCAAAAAAAATCAACCAATTTCTGCAGCTTAAAAAGCATAGATATCTATAGTAATATTATAAAGCTTAAGTTTGTTTGTTTATTTGAACTCGCTATTCTCGGGAAATACTGGTCCGATTTAAAAAAATATTTCTGTGTTAGCCCATTTATAGTTTATACACGTAGAGATTCATTTTACATAGGAAACGGCAGGAGGTTTGGTAGACATTATTTTAATTTATTGTTCAATAATATAATTCGGTACTTAGGTTATAAGGTTATAACCTACTACATACTATGATTTATTTTTCCTATATCCCAAGGTTGCCTGGAAGAAATCGCTTTTAAGCGATAAGGCCGCCAAATTGTACATTTATTTTAAGTTAACTATCGTTTCTGTAAATGTTGTTTTTGTGTGCATTGTACAATAAAGTGTTTTCTATTCTATTCTACTATTATAATTTCACGAGTCAAGAACTACGGAGTCCAGGCGCGGTCCCAGGGGGGGGTCACGGGGGACATGACCCCCCCAAAATCGAACTCGATAAAATAGAAAAAAAATTTATACTGTACAAAATATAAAAAAAATGCCAAGTGTGAATCGGAGTCGCTCGCACACCTAAAGTTCCGTTTAAACCTGTTTTTAATCCCTTGCGAATGTCGAAATTTGCAGCATAAACGGCTGTAAAACTTAAGATTGCGTTGGCTTTTAAGTTTGATTTTTTTAGAGCTTCAAGGGTATTCAATAAAATTAACAGTCTGATAAATCCACGCGTTCTTTAAAATTAACCGGCCAAGTGCGAGTCGGACTCGCGCACCGAGGGCTCCGAACAAACCTATATTTTATTATGTTGTAATTTTAAAATGTATGTGTTAAGTAATTTTTTCTTTATCTGTGCTATAAGACATTGCTTTTTACCAAATTTCAAGACTCTGTGTTCACTGGAAGTACCTTTTAGGTTTTGATTCCCTTGCAAGTTACAAGTAGTTGCGATTTATATTTCAGAATATGCGGCTTTAATTGCTAATTCTTTTAATTGCGTTGACATAGAAGTTTGATTTTTTTACAACTTAAAGGTATTAAAGAACTGAGTTTTTGATGTGAATATCACTTAAATACAAGTTAGCGTTCATGAGTAAAAGGGTTGTAAGTTTAAAATTTTTAAAAATATTTTTTTATACAATCTAATTAAAAATTCATGTTTTTCGCAATTATTCCTATATTTGTGTTATAAGACGTTACATTGTACCAAATTTTATGACTCTGTGTATACGGCAACTACCCTGTAGGTTTTGATTTCCTTGAGAATGGCGAAATTTGCAAAAAATTTCAGCATTTAGGTACGGCTGTATCTTTTGATTGCGTTGGCTTACACGTTTAATTTTTTCACAGCATCAAAGGACCATAGACAGGAGTATTCGATATAATACTGTGTACGGTGTCTGTCTGTCAACACAATTTTTTCAGGAACGCGTGGATGTATCAAGCTGAAATTTATAACGAATACTCAAGTCTACGGTTCATTGATGCTTTGAAAAAATCAACCTTATAAGCCAACACAATCAAAAGATACAGCCGTAAATGCTGGAAATTTTCGCCAAATTTCAACATTCGCAAGGGAATCACCGAATCAAAACCTACACGGTGTTTCCCATGAACACAAAGTCTTGAAATTTGATACAAAGTAACGTCTTTTAACACACATATAGGAATAATTACGAAAAATATGAATTTATAATTACATTATATAAAAAAAATTTTTTTAAATAATTTTAAACTTACGACCCCTTTACTCATCAATGCTTACATGTATTAAATTGATATTCAAATCAAAAATTCAAGTCTACAATATCTTTAAGCTGTAATAAAATCAAACTTCTTCTCATCTTGTCAATGCAATCAGGAGATACAGCCGTAAATGCTGAAAATTTTCGCAAATTTCGACATTCGCAAGGGTAGCAAAATTTAAAACCTACAGGGTACTTCCAGTGAACTCAGAATCTTGAAATTCGGTACGAAGCAAAATCTTATAGCACAGATAGAGGAATATATACAAAAAATATTTTTTTTTAATTACATAATATAAAAAAAAACTTAATAATTTTAAAGTTTGTCTGTCTGTCAAGACCCTTTTTCTTTTTCAAGCTGAAATTTATATCGAATACTTAAATCTACGCTCTTCAAGATGTCAAAAGATACAGCCGCGGCCGTTTATATTGCAAATTATCGCAAATTTCGACATTCGCAAGGGTATTAAAATATAAAACGTACAGGGTACGTCCCGTTGATACAGAGTCTTGAAATTTGGTTAAAAGCAATGTGTTATAGCACAGATAAAGGAAAAATTGCTAAAACATACATTTTAGAGATATTAAAAACTAGGTTTGATGTTGAGTCCGACTCGCACTTGGCTGGTTTTTTTTTATATAAAATATAAAAAAATGTATAGAAATTTTCTCAAGTACGATTTTTGACGAGTTAAATTGGGGGGGGGGGGGGGTGTTGCATACCTTTTCAGCCGCGAGACCCCCCCCAAAATGTCAGGCTGGGACCGCGCCTGCTACGGACATACTTATTGCATTCAACGTGAACATATTATGAAGAGGTATAGGTTGCAAGCACAATGGGTTGTAATCTAGGAACAGTAATTTGTCAATTATACTGTTTGCTAACTAAAAGTTGTTATCAGTTATGATTTATGAATAACGAACTAATTTTACATCCGTCTATAAAAAGTCTTTAGCAGGTTATGTAAGATTATTTATAATAGAATAACTAGTTACCTACTCGTGAGTAGAAAAGTATATTACACAAAATGTTGCTAACACCAGATTATAAAAATAATTATTATACTGTTTAGGAATATTTTAATATTATAAGCTAAATTTTATTCAATAATAGTGAAGTATAAAATTGTACAACACGCAGAACGTATCCAACTTATTATATAATTAGATAGGTACCTATTAATTATTACTATAGGTTCTCACCATTTTGTCAAAATGATTTTACTTTAGGCATTATTAGGAATTACTCTTTCCGAGTTCAAAAAATGATTCTCAATTTGATTGTATTTTTTGTAGGTTTGTTTTATCCGAGTCCGACTATGCGAACCAATCTTGATTCTTCTTTTTTTTAATCTTCTTCTCCTTTATATTATTATTACCGTGTTTAAACGAAAGGTAGTGTCTTCCGGTTGGTTCCATTAAAATTTTGTCTAGTTCTGACGATTTGATGGCAGTTTATTTATTGTATTATTAAATTAAATACCTCCTACAGAAGTATTATATTATCTGTGCCTTCAGGTATTGAATATATGTTATAGTTATAAATACATTTGTAGTCTAGTATGCTAACTCTCATAGAGATCTAGAGAGATGCCAATCGCTTGCGCTGAGTACGAAACCTAGTGTCTCATTACAAATTTACGCACACAACAGTAAACAAAATAAACACAATACTTCGCGTTGTGTGCGTGTCATCACACAAAGATTTGAGAGCGACTACTCGTTCGCACACTAGATTGTAAGTGACGTACGTATACAGCACCACTACAGCCGCAAATATGCGTTTACGATAGGGATTGCTTCTCGATAAAATGATAAAATGAGAAACGTTAAAATTAAAACAATTTATAGGCAATACAGTAACTAGGTAGAAATGGACACCTTGATGGTAGCATTCATGGTGATGAAGTCCATAAAGCATTGCCTATTGACTTATTGTAAAGTAAAATAAGTATGACATAAGTGACTTCTTTTTTTAATCCATGTATAAAATAATTACTATAAAATCTCGAGTACTTATCAAATAATAATAATACAATCAGATATTAAGCTAATAGTTATACATTATGATATAAAAATAAGGTAGTAAGGTAGTAAAATTCCGAATCTTATCGACATGGACACACTCGACCCGCATCCTTAACTTACGATCGCAAGCAGCGGCCGTACTACACGATCGAATGCTTTAGTATGTTCAGTATACACTGCGGTATTCGAACTCCGCGTTTGAATAGAGTCACGTACAGAAGAAGCATTGTAAACTATTTACATCATACATTTCACATTTAGATCAGAAACCAAGAAATCACTCTACGTAATATTGTTTTTGAAATTTTAGTAAGAAAATCGTATAATTTTCAGTACTTACCGATGGTATGTGATTCCATTTGACTTAAAGTTGCTGGTTCCACTTCGGTTTTTACAAACTTTAACGGAACAACACGGCATTGTCAAATAATACCCGGCCGACGGTCGAACGTAAACTGAATGCAACAAACAGCATGTATTCCTTTTTTGGACATATTGCTGCGACACCGGCCCCGCCCCCTAACCATATCTCCCTTTAGTTTCTGTGATCTGTTTCTGTGAACTCTATTATTAAAATATAAAAATTTACTTTTCCGTTTTTGAAGTCGGTTGTTTTTAACGCAGTTATTTTTATTTAATACTTTTTAGTGTATTTTTCAACACGAATCAAACGAGCCCAATTTCGATAAAGTTGAGTCAATATATTACTAAGTTCCTATGGCCACCTTCCGATTCCATCATTTGCGGCCGGATTTAATTAGGCAACCATATATGAACATAAATAGAAAAAAATTAGCTTTAATTTGATATATGATTCATAAATGTGCGTTATGAACGTAAAAATGAATCGAAATCATACCTGTTTGCACCAGGCTGCCAAGATGTTGCGGCCAGGTGAAAAGCGGCAACCGTGATTTTTTTGAATTTTTATATCATTTGACGTGATGTAGACTACATTTTATTCAAAAAACAAGTGAACGAATTTTTTTCCCAAAAACCGATTAGAAAAATTTTAATTAAACATGCTTGCGGCCAAATTTTGACTTGCAACCTAGTCGATATATATTCTCCTAATTATAAATATACATAAAAATTCGGTTTTCAGCAAAAAACGATGAACGCACTAATCCTATATTTATAATTTTTAAAAGCCAGCAACCCTTATTTGCGGCGGGATTTAATTAGGCAACCATATATGATAATAAATAGAAAAAAATTAGCTTTAATTTGATATTTGATTCATAAATGTGCGTTATGAACGTAAAAATGAATCGAAATCATACCTGTTTGCACCAGGCTGCCAAGATGTTGCGGCCAGGTGAAAAGCGGCAACCGTGATTTTTTAGAATTTTTATATCATTTGACGTGATGTAGACTACATTTTATTCAAAAAACAAGTGAACGAATTTTTTTCCCAAAAATCGATTAGAAAAATTTTAATTAAACATGCTTGCGGCCAAATTTTGACTGGCAACCTAGTCGATATATATTCTCCTAATTATAAATACCTATACATAAAAATTCGGTTTTCAGCAAAAAACCGATGAACGCACTGATCCTGCGGTGGGATCCTAAGACTACTATAAGTTGCTTTTACTATGAAATAAATATATTTATATTTTATTCATAGATATAGGTACAGAAATATGAGTCCATTACTATGGCAAAACGGTAAAATGTATTATTACCAAGAAGCTTATTATTACAATGATTATTACCATGTCAATGACACTGATAAAAAAGCTTTTATTCAGGTGTTTACAATTTCAAATAAAAAATGCCTCACAAGAGATTTCTTGCAACCTCGTCTTATCCAAACGTAATACTTGTGGTAATACGATCGCCTCACACAGGAGGGCTTTGTGTGATAGCATATTTTATAGTTAAGTAAACATTTTGTAAGAATAATAACATAATTACCTAAATAAAACCGGCTAAGTGCGAGTCGGACTCGCGCACCGAGGATTCCGTATAAACATGTTTTTTTATATAATATGTTGTAACTGTAAATTTATACTTTCCATAATGTTTCCCTTATCTGTGCTATAGGACGTTGCTTCGTACCAAATTTCAATATTCTGTGTTCACAGAAAGTAGGTTTTGATTGCGAACGAAAATTTCTAAATTAGCGAAAATGTTAAGCATATCTTAACTAATTTGATTGCGTTGGCTTAAAGTTTGTTTTTTTTACAGCTTCATGACGGTAGGCTTGAGTATTCTTACTTTCTTGGGAAAAATAGTCTTCACAGACAAACTCACAGACGGACAACCTGGGTTCCGCTTTTTTTTCCTTTTGAGGTTCGGAAGTGGTTCGGAACCCTAAAAGGATTCATATAATAATACTTATTAAACCAGACCATGAGATTTTATACCGATATAAATTTAATTTATAAAATAAATCCTTGACCCCACATCTTTTGCGTTTTAGTTTGAAAACGAACATCAAAGATTTATTTTATTGCAAAGAAATTGACTCATAAATTATACCTACATACATGGTGATTTTATGACGTTGTACAATATTTCACAATGTATGTAACCAAATTCGATTTTATGTTATAAATTATGCTATACCTATATAAAGATTTAGGCTTTTCTAAAAAAAAACATTTTACCAACTTCATTATTCGTGTGCCCATATTCGCAGTGGTATTCCGCCATATTGAATTTGATTGATCTCGTTTTGATATTGATAATATCTTTGTTTATCCAAAGATTATTAAATAGTTACTACGTAAGTACGGAGGGTACAGCCACCTGTGACAGCCACAGAGGTAAGGAGAATTATCTGTATACATGAAAAAAAGACGGGTTGCACTCCGGGAGTGCCGGCAGAAGTGAAAACGCGCGTAGTAGAGAGGGGATAGCTGTCTACTCTCCATCCGTCTTACGCTTTTTCGATCAGGTCACGTGTCCTGACGCGAGTTTAAGATTTACCATTGCCATTGACCATTGCCATTGATTACCATTGACCCATTACCTTGCCCATTACAGAAAAAGTGCTCAACGCCGCTAAAGAAGTTTTCACTTCAATAAAATTTTCATCCAGTCGCAATTTAACAAAATTGTGAAAAACACACTTAAAAATAAAATATTAAAATTTCCTGTCGTTCTGGTGATTGGAATTTTTTTTTGCGAATAATAAATGAAAACATAGATATTTCGTAGAAACGCTCCTAGAAAAAAATGTATTGGAAGTTTTTTATAGATAATTTTATGATCTACAATTTTGGTCCCAGATAAACTATATACTTAAGCGCATTATATGATTAGCTTACCGTCTCGGCGAAAATCGCAAAAAAAACAATTTTTTTATTAATTGACCTCGAAATTTTTTTCTTCCGAGTAACAGTATGACGGGAAATTTTAATATTTTATTTTGAATGAATTTTGTCTGGATGGGAATTTTGGTCGTTGTCGTCGTAGTCGTTGGTAGTGTGACCGAACCATTACTAAAATGTCATGAGCTTATGTCAATAATTAGATAAATAAATATAATAAAATAAATATATATAAATATAATATTGAAATAAAAGAAACGCGTACAAACAACCATTTATTTATTTATTCATTATAAATACCCATGAGTCCATACAAACATAACAGGAATCACTGTCTTTGAACTGCTTTCCACTCACAAATTTCAACTAAGTTTCAACTGATGTAGTTTTTCAATGGATAAATAAGCAAGATCCTCTTTTCCTGTCATTTTCACCCATTCTTTACACCTGAAAATGAAATGTCGACAATGATGAATTATTCTGTGTCCCATCCCATCACTGTTTCCCCGATTCAAAATAATAACAACTTCTCTGATAAAGTGAAATATAAGTTCTATGAATGAAAATACAAAGATAACACTGTTGCATAAAGAAATTTCTACTGACCGCAGTTCATCTAGAGGAAATCTAGCCATAAAATAGCGTTTTATCCCGTCTTTACGCTCCGATCTCAAACCACATATTTCACATTTTCTGTACGCCATTCTTAGAAACAAAAGGTCCAGAATATCACAAACTGCACAAAAAAGCTTTTAAACACTTAAATTATTTTCCAATAAGTGGTAAATAAACTTACTACCCGTTCGCTTCGAGCTGGCCGTCGATGACCGTTACAAAATGACGTCACAGGCACATCAACTGGTACCGTCGACAAAAAAAATAATAACACTCCGAAAAATAAAATAACAAAAACAGTTCGTATAATTACTTACTACAGCGATTTCCTCGCTAATAGCAGTAAAAAACTATATAAAACTTAGCAATAATAATCAAACTTAACAAAACGATCAAATAACATAACCAAAAACAACGGGAGCGATATTAGTGACGGTCGGGCGCACGTGATAGCGTTGCTGACGGTACTAACAGGGTCTGTCTAGGAGTGCGGTGCGGTGAAGCGGGAAGGGTGGGAGCGGCTTACTCGAAGCGAACGGGTAGTATTTCGCATTACAAAATATAGTACCGGTAACCACAAATTACATGGAGTAATGACACTTGCACTGTGACAATGATGAAGAGTGAAACACACTGAGGAAGTGAGCGAGGCAAATATAGTCACATGGTATATTATCTTAAGATAGATGGGTTATCGCTTGGTATTTTATGATATTGAAGGTAAAATATATATTATCTTCGTCGTGTGCTATGGCTCATAGGATTTGTATGGCGAGCGATAATCGGAAATATGCTCTAAGATAATATATATTTTACATTATCTTCACCGTGTGTGATGCGCTTAATTATATAAATAAATAAAATGTTAAATGAAGACTTTCTTTCTTTCCATTAATACCACCGTTAACCACCCACACTTTTAGCAGATAACGGTTTCGACTCTAAGTATACCTAAAGCCATAAGCAGCAAATTTTATACGTTTCAAGATGCTTTCAAGTCTCATATAAAATTTCCTAACGTTTTGTTCTTATGAAGTCACAGTATTACAATATTATTTCCTACAGTAAGGAAACGCCTTTGATGTCGCGCGATGCCGCCGCCAGCGTAGGTACTTACGCTGCCACACGAAAATACGCTAGGGTTGCAACAAATGGGAAATAAAACAATTGTGATTATTAATATTATGATGAAATCATTTATTCATACCTATGTACATTCAAAATAATTGCGATTATTAAATCTGATGTAATTATTTGTTCATCCATACTAATATTATAAATTATGCGAAAGTAACTCTGTCTGTCTGTCTGTTACTCAATCACGTCTTAACTACTGAACCAATTTGCATGAAATTTGGTATAGAGATATTTTGATACCCGAGAAAGGACATAGGATAGGTTTTATCCCGGAAATCCCACGGGAACGGGAACTATGCGGGTTTTCTTTGAAAACGCGGGTGAAGCCGCGGGCAGAAAGCTAGTAAATATATAATTACAGATATTGCACTGCTAAATATTATTTACGTGGACACTTTATTTTTGGATGTTCTTAATTGTATATTATAACATTTAACTAAGTAATGCATTCGCATTGGGATGTACAATCTGATTAGAAAATAATGAGGACAACATATACATAGCTTTGATTTTAATTCAACAGATACAATTAATACAATCTTTCTGAAATATTGTTTCCTTCTGGGATTTCAATGTAGATTTACATCCGTAAACGGAACAGTTTGTGCGCGCCATAATAGAATATGTAAGTACCTATCTTCTTAAATATAAAAATGAATCGCAAAATGTGTTGGTAAGCGCATAACTCGAGAACGGCTGAACCGATTTCGATAATTCTTTTTTTATTATATTCCTTGAAGTACGAGGATGGTTCTTATGTAGAGAAAACGTAAACATGTACCACGGGCGAAGCCGGGGCGGACCGCTAGTGTATAATAAAATTATTACACAAAAAATACGACTGCGTCGTCCTTTCGCGCTAGGTAAGGCAAACTAAGCGTGTTTGCCTTACGCGGCCCGCGTCGCCCGACCCCCCGCCAGTTCCCCTCCGTTTCTCTGCACAAGTACATTCGATTCCGTACTGTATAGATATTGTAATACTGTGATGAAGTTCTATACAAGTGAGATTAAAAATGGCCGATCCACCATCTCTCGAGATTAAAGTTGTTGATTATTTATCCCCCCTAGAGATTCTAAAAAAGTTGAAAATTTTGATCGCTCTTCCATGCACGACGTGTACGGTAGAGTGATCGTTTAGCAGCCTCAGGAGACTAAAAACCTGGCTAAGAAGCACTATGAGTGAAAATCGCCTCAATGTTTTGGCCATGATGAGTGTGCACCGAAAACTTATACATGGAAACTTACAAGATTTTAATAATAAAGTGGTCGAGAAGTTTACAATGAATCCCCGAAAATTACGTTTTAATTAACCTAATATAAACAAACAACGACCACTATAATATTAAAATCTGGTAATTTAAAAAAAATACGCTGTACATTTTTTCAAATTC
This sequence comes from Colias behrii, assembly GCA_029959065.1. NCBI lineage: Eukaryota > Metazoa > Arthropoda > Insecta > Lepidoptera > Pieridae > Colias > Colias behrii. The sequence goes on from JARWMC010000013.1 coordinate 8,749,057, forward strand.
AAACTGCTTTTTATTCTATTTTTCTAATAAATGTTATTATAACTTATTTACAAGTTTATTGCATAGTCAAGAGCTCGTGCTCATGTAGCTTTACACATTGGACCCTGTACTGTCACAAAATATATACAGGATAGAGCAAGTTTTTAAAAATCAAACGGAAAACTTTTTTTATGTGATTTTTTTTTACGGGCTCTTGAAGTTGTGAACATACTGGGTAATTTTATCTTTCTTGGCATTTAATTCTTTTTTTTTCCATTCAAAGATCTAACGATAGTAAATGTAACCATACTGAATTGGCCTATCTTTCAGCTTAGCACACAAAAAAAATCAAGCATCTACCGCAATAATTGACGTCACCATGAGTAAAAATCTCATCGTACTCGGCGATAGGTGAAAAATTGAAAAAAAAGTCATAACTCCGAAACTACGAAAAATCGCATAACATACATGGGGGTGATTCGGATAACCCTCTAGGTCCTCTACCTCCTGGCTTCAGTATATCCATACTTCTTGGGACACCCTGTATGTATATAGTACCTACTAAGGTCTAAGATACTGTTGTAAGGCTCGTAGTACAAGTGGAAAGCTTCATGGGCTGTCGACTTTACCTACAATTCATACCTACTTTTCTCATTCATAGAGAATGAGAAAAGTATGAATTGTAGTAGCTAAAGTCAACTTGCCCCCCCCTGCGCCATCGGCTGGCGACGCCCTTGGGTACCTACTTACTTAAGTTATTTATAAAATTTTATAATAATATAATTTTTTAATTAGTAATATGTATATTACCTAATATGTACTATAACATACTCGTGCATCTTTTAACATTTCCATTCATCATAATTCATTGGAAATATTTACCTAATCATATTGCTTTGACTTCAATCACTATATTCAAGATTAAGAAAATTGAAAAGTAATAGGAATAGAATAAGTCGACATAATACATAGTACATATTTCAATTGCGTTACATAAGGCAATATAAAAGATTGTTGCAGAAATGGATTTTTACAAAAACGATCTGCACAAAATTAGGTACGAATGTTTTATTCAAATTTAAAGGTAACAATTATGACTTTTTCTTCCATTCCAAAATACTAATACAACACTTTATATTACTATCAACTATATTTTTCTAATATTAAGTAGTACCTATACCTTCCTACGCGGTGCTAATTAATTATATTACCTAACTAGCGGTCCGCCCCGGCTTCGCCCGTGGTACCTACATGTTTAAAGTATCCTATCTCTCAAGTTGGATCGAACTGCACATGGTGTGCGAATTTTATTAAATGTGTGTGTGTAGTGGTTTAGGAGTCCATTGAGGACAAACATTGTGACACGAGATAGATCACGCGCGATGACATAGAGCGTATTTCATGTATAACTTTGGTGTTTCTACACCGATTTATATGATTCTTTTTTTATTGAATAGGTAATAATGTTAACTTTCTTTAATTAGGGATGAGTGAGAGTGTTGTAAACGTAAGAGTGGACAAATATAATCAGAAAGCTCCGAATTGCTAAGCTATTGAAGTTTCACGTGTTATTGTGAGTCAATTTTAAAAGATAGACATAATTATGCTGTCTAGGAATTTATTTTTATATAATAATAATAATTTAAGAACATTTGTGTCCTACATGATTTTTATGTAGCTTTAACCATTAAGGCTGCACACGCGACGGAAGCTTAAAAAATGGAGTAACTTCTCCCGTTTTCCCAATATTTCCCTTCACTGCTCTGCTCATATTGATCGTAGCGTAATAAAAAGTATACTATAACCTGCCCAGGAGTATGAAGAATAATTGTGCCAAATTTCGTTAAAATCCGTCGTGTAGTTTTTGTTTCTATAACGAATATACAGACAGACAGACAGACAGACAAAAATTTTACTGATTGCATTTTTGGCATCAGTAGCGATCCCTTATCACCCCTTCATAGTTTTTTTTAAATATATTTCATGTACAGAATTGGCCTCTCTACAGATTTATTATAAGTATAGATTATATTTCGGTCACACTCGGTACGAGTTTTCTCTAGTTTTCTCCTTTCCGAAGAGATGTTAATTTATTTTTATCATTTATACTTAAAAAGTTTAACTAAAAATCATACATAGAATATAAAAAAATGGTTTTGTTAATTCGTTGCGAATCGATAACTAAGCATTATTTAGTTTAGATAGTATTTAGTTAAGATATAAAATGTAATTCTGAAGACTATAGCGCATCACACACGGTGAAGATAACGTAAAATATATATTATCTTAGAGCATATTTCCGATTATCGCTCGCCATACAAATCATATGAGCCATAACACACGATGAAGATAATCCATACTAATATTATAAATGCGAAAGTAACTCTGTCTGTCTGTCTGTTACTCAATCACGCCTAAACTAATGAACCAATTTTCATGAAATTTGGTATGGAGATATTTTGATACCCGAGAAAGGACATAGGCTACTTTTTATCCCGGGAAAATGACACAATCCCGGAAATCCCACGGGAACGGGAACTATGCGGGTTTTTCTTTGACTGCGCGGGCGAAGCCGCGGGCAAAACCTAGTATTATATATTTTACCTTCAATATCTTAAGATACCAAGTGACAAGCCATCTGTCATAAGATGTTATATTAATATACCAAATACCAAATTGACCAAATACATACATTATTTATTACATTTCAGTAATGGTTCGGTCACACTACCAACGACTACGACGACAACGACCAAAATTCCCATCCAGACAAAATTCGTTCAAAATAAAATATTAAAATTTCCCGTCATACTGGTACTCGGAAGAAAAAAATTTCGAGGTCAATTAATAAAAAAATAGGTTTTTTGCGATTTTCGCCGAGACGGTAAGCTAATCACATAATTACCTGGGACCAAAATTGTAGATCATAAAATTATCTATAAAAAACTTCCAATACATTTTTTTCTAGGAGCCACCGTTTCTACGAAAAATCTATGTTTTCATTTATTATTCGCAAAAAAAAAATTCCAATCACCAGAACGACAGGAAATTTTAATATTTTATTTTTAAGTGTGTTTTTCACAATTTTGTTAAATTGCGACTGGATGAAAAATTTGTTTGTGGTTGTCTTCGTCGTTGGTAGGGTGAACAAATCCTTAGCGAAATATCGTACGCTTATGACAATTAGTATCGCTAGCGTATCTTAATCGTGTGTGATTAGAAAATATTATAGTATCTTCACCGTGTGTGATGCGCTTATAGCGATGTCGACATAATATCATTCACGGTCGTACAAGCTAAATCAACTAGGAAGGCAAAAGGCAACTTGGTATTGCCAAACAGACTATATCAATATCCCGTCCCAGAAAGTTAGAGGTCACTTTGCGAAATTTGCCGACTGGAGATCATATCATTCAACATTCACAATACCACATAAATATTATTAACATTTATTTTAGACATTTATATGATTACAATCAATATTGTATTGTATCCAACGTGTCAGAGGGTAAAAATAATTGGAGTACAATCTATTATTTATTTCAAACTTTTCTTTGCTCCACAATCACGTCATTACTATAGATAGAAATTTTCGAGTAAATGTGGAATATTTAATTTATAAAAAGAAATAAAATATAAATTTTGGTTAAGGCTGCAGTCTAGCAAAATTGCGTTTTCAACAAGTTATTTGACAATTTTTTCCCGGCTATTGAAATGATAAACTGATTTTTTTTTCTTGTTTATCAATTAGTGTTATATACGCAATGCGCGTGAATTTTTTCACATTTATAAAGTTACTTTATGTTACCTTAATCAGGCCTTCAAGATAAGTCTCTTTCCCCCAAAGACATTTCGAGCTAACTTTGTGCACTCACTACGTTGCAACCGATTACAATTTATACAATTTGATCAGCGCATTATTATCCTTATATAGTCGTTATTAAAATCTGCTGAATACAATTGCCGAAAAACTTATGATTTTCCTAATTAGAACGTTATAAATTCATTAAATTTCCCATTTTTTGCCTTACAAAAAGCTATTGATAAATACTGCTAAAAGTTATTTTTTCCATTAATTTATTCGAGTTGGTTGAAGACCAATGAGTATTAATCCTTTAATTTTTTTTTTTTTTAATTTTGATAATTCTTTAAATATTAAAAAAATATTTAAAATAATTAGGAAAAATCCTAGCGAATTTCTTTAGTCGCGCTCCTTGAGCCGGAGCGTTCTGACGTGTGCTCTACGCTCGATTTTCCTTCATACCGAAGTGAAAGTTGCTCTACTTCATTAAATTTAATATTTTTGTTAATTGATTATTTTTATCTTAGTTTTGTGCAAATATTCGTATTTTTAAACATTTGATTTCGATATGGAAAATAAACGAAAAAAATATGCGTGTAACTACTAGAAAAAAAATTATCTTCGAACATAAAGTTAATGAAACCAAATAGATTACAAAGGTGATTGGCAACAATTTCGTTAATTTACGGGGTGTCAGTAAAGGGATGTATATTTCTTTAAAACTAAAGTAAGCTCATAAATTTTCTTATAGTATAATTTTTTTTTTTGAAGTTCCAAAAATGTTTATTTTTTGTTTGAGAAATACGAAATATAATATAAACTTGTATTGAGAACTTGAACTTGGGACATACGGGGAAAATGATTTGTTTACTCCAAAATTCCAAATATGTCGAGGTGTTTTCATTTTTTCTTCTAGTCATTTTGAACGTAGCGGCACGTTGTTTGATTATTAATTTTGTAACTTAAATACAGGATGTTGGTTTTATATTCTGATCTTACAGACGCGCTGACAAATTTAGTCCACCATTTCTAGTTTAGTCCACCAACTCTAAGTACCAATATTAAAACGAATGGATTATCATCACATCATCAAAACTCAGATGTAATGGAAGATCACAATAACATAGAAAATTCAATGGGTGTTGAGAACTAAACAAACACAAGTAACAGAGACGCGAAGAATAAAAAAAGAGGACGAAAACGATAATTCGTTGATGCTTTCCCTTTTCGACGTATTGTTAGGGTACATCACCAATCTGCAAAAAACAAAACTGATGATTCCCAATTGTTAATCAGCAATTGGGAATCATCAGTTGAAAATGAAAAACAAATAATCGACAACAGTGGTGAAAATTTGCTGATCACAATGAAACATCCTTCAGTGGTAGCAGATTTACTCATTTAAAATGTATCGGTGAACAGCGTAAAGGAGAGGAGGACAGGAAAACATTATGAATGTGGATGGTGGATTGTATACAGGGTGTAATCGATAAGTATGTGCAGGCGATTATGACGTTATTATTGCAGGTATCAAAAAACTTAAAACTGATATCGAAATTACTTTACCTAATGAGCAAAATGACAATAATAACTTTTTAAAAGTATAACGAGAAATATCTAAAAAATTTACTTTATACACTCCCATATCAAGAAGGGAAAATGGGACTAGTAGAAGTTAAATGTCTAATTCCGGCAAAAGACATGAATGCGGAAGATGCGGTTAAAAATAAAAAATTTAATATTTGAAATACAATGCAAAAAAATAACACTTTTGTCATAGATAAGAATCATGACTATTTTTTCCAAATTCAGGGACAACTAAACGTTGCAGAAGCAGAAGTCTGCTTATTTGCTGTTTGGACTGGAGTGAATCATGATCGTCTAATATTAATTTAGTGAGAAACGTCTTCCCAGTTCAAAATGGAGAAATAAACCATCCACGCGAAGACCGACATCCGCGCGGACGGAGTCGCGGGCGGAAGCTAGTCAGAAATAAATATCTTTTGTTTTCATTTGCGCATTTTTCTATTTTATAATTTTTTATACAAACATTACATTTTTTTTATTATATACAAAATTTGTTTATCCGTTTTATTAGTGAAACTGAACAACTTTCACTAAGAAACTTAGGTCGAAAAAAATGTATAGAGTTATGCATTTTGTATGGAAAGCTTATTTTTTTTTTATATTTCGTCCAAATTTCTTTGTAAAAGTTGATCAGTTATATAAACATGAAGTTGAAGATATCAATAGAACGTATTCGCAAATTTTGTGTACTGATAAAAAGAATCACCCGGTGTAATTTTCACGAAAATTGTTTCAAATTGTCATTTTAGGTACTTATTACGAATATTAAATTATGCATACGAATGATTTAATTTTTAAAAATTAAGTGGAGCAACTTTCCCTTAGTACATTTGCACCTAAAATGACCTAAAACAGTACCTAAAATGACAATTTGAAACAATTTTCACGAAAATTGTTTCAAATTGTCATTTTAGGTACTTATTACGAATATTAAATTATGCATACGAATGATTTAATTTTTAAAAATTAAGTGGAGCAACTTTCCCTTAGTACATTTGTATTATTTACATATAGGATGACAGGATGCATTTGTTTGCACTACTAGACCAAGCCCTAAAGTCTCACTAATATTTATTTTAATTAGTGACAGAACACATTTTTTCATTAAAATCTAGTTCATATTAATTATGTATGTCAATATGTCATGCATACATCTAAATCGGAACCTAATAAGTAAAACTTTATATACATAGATAAACCTATAAATAATATTAATTCTGTTGTAAATTTAATAGAATTTAAAAACTCATATTAGGAAAACTTTTGATCGTTTCTATTAAAAAATATCTGGTAATCGAACAGTATTTTATCATAATTTTTTGTCCCGTGCACGATATTATCTGGGTCAGATGACAATAAAAATCGTCTGACCCACAACAAACGGCGACACCTACTTCAGACAAATTAATATACAACGTTTGTACCCAAAAACAAGTTTATAGGTATGTAATAAATATATGTTAACGGTTCAACCATTTACAGCCACACAGGAAAGGATATTTTATCGTAGTACGGTAGGAAGGTTAAGGGTTAGTATGATAACCATGATAACAATTAAACTGCATGTAAATACAATCTTGCAAACTGCTAGTGACCATATCGGACGTTTTATTAATTTCATTAAATATATAACCAATAGTGAGTTAAAACCTTAGGTTAAAACAAACAATGGTTGTGTTATTGTTCGGTTACGCGTTTCACATTCGCGGATTACGTATATTGAAGGTACAAAGGTAAGTCTGTTCGTAAATAAGCACGCGCAGATATTCATTATTCAGTAACGAGTAGGTGAGCTCGTATTATGAGATAGTTTAGATATCTTATCGTGCTCGTTCGCAGCATAATCGATCGAGCTTGCGTACGAAGCTCGAATTTCTAAGAATATGAACTAATTCAATACGTACAGCAAAGCTTAGCGTTAGCCGTTATATTAGTTGCTAAACTTGAAACATTTTTCAAATAATGTAGTTTGTTTTCTGTTATTTATATTATTTTATTATAGAGTATTGTTTAATTAAAAAAGTAACTTATTTACTTACATTTAGTCATTCAATTTTTGCATAGGTATTAGTAATGATAGGTACACATGGAATCGATGGGTAATTTTCACGTACCCTATTTTTTGGGCTCATTTGACTGGACAATGAAGAAAGTATTGTACCTACCAACCTACTTACTACTTAAAGCAGTGTTCATTTTTTTATTCCTCATATGATTATCCTTACTAGCATGTGAAAGTGCGTTATATCCATAATAAATATATTATCGAATATCGATTGACTCTTGGCGCCGATATCAATTATTTTCCCATCACGCACACGCCTTTCTTCTGCGTGATGGTATGTACCTACCTACCTACATGTTATGACGTTTAGTAGCATAAGTTTTAGTTAAAATATTCATAAAAAGTTTTGTTTTGTTTGTACTTTAACATATTCCTACAAAGCGAGTGTGCCGTATCTGGGGGCACGGCAGTGCCCCCGCCAAGTCGAGCAAAAAAAAAGCGGCACGGCCGTACCATCCTTTTCTCGAAGCAATTCGGGCCTTTTTCGACCCCCTATAATTCGGTTGTGGATAAAGCAAGAAACCTGAATCTTCAGTAACTAATCCGGCATTGTATAAACACGGAATATTTAAAATTTCAGTCAATTTGAACCAGTAGTTTAAGAATGACAACTTGTTAAAGTTTCTAAATTTTGTCACTCACTGACTCACCGATCATCAAAAGTCCAAGGCACTTCTAGCAGACTTAGAAGCTTCATATTTGGAATACATATAGAGTTTAGTGTCTTAATCATGGGAAAACTTAAATATTTTGTAATTTCGGTCCAGTTTTCCAAATACACCAACTGCATCAATAACTTTGTAATCCCATATAAATATATGGGATTACAAAGTTATTTATGCAGTTGGTGGTTGGTGGTGGTTATAAATTTAATAGGTGTAGATAGGTACCTACCATATGAGGCAAGGGAGGGGGTATAGGGTGGGTAAGGGTGTGTTTAGCCCATGAAACTGAACAACATTATTACTTGTAAAATGGTCGACGTAATGAAAAACACATGATTGGACATGTCTTGAAGTACGAAAATCTAATAAAACAATATATTATAATTTAAATCTGTTATATATAAATTGTTGGCGCGACTAGCCTCCTTACAGACAGACTGGCCTCTATTTTACTCTATGACTGACAAGCAAAATATACGCCAAAATGACAGAACAATGAAATGTGAATGCCTTCGAGCGAGCGGCAGCCGCACGCATACGTGCGAGCGCCCTCATGCTGTTCGGATGTGCCTCGAAACCTAACCTATAAGTTTGCGATTTTCATTTATAATTTCGATTGATAAATTACATTTACGACTAAAAGGCTTGCTCATTAGTTTACTGATATTATTTGCTTACGATTGGGATGTTGTTTGGTTAATTTTAAGGAACTTACATAAATACCTTAGTCTTCAAATATAATTACTTAATAGTGTCGGTCGAAATAACGAGACCAAAGTTACGTTTAAGTATTAATTGTATTCTTACATCTTGCATATCTACCAGTACTAGTAGTCGCAATGGATTCGGAAATACTGTATGTGAATGACCATCCATGCCCACACCGGATTGTCCGTATACCTGGTGATGGTTCGTGTCTATTTCATTCTTTGTTAATGTCGACTTTGGAAGTATTAAAGCGCAGGAATCATCAATTTGTGAATACAACAGATTAAGAAGTATTTACCGTCCAGACTTGTCAAAAATTGAGACATCAAAGCCTCCGAGAAAAGCCCATAGAGACAGGGAGTGGGCTTTGAGAAAAACTGTGGCTGAAGCTCAAGAAGTAGTACCGGAAAAGAAAAAGAGGAAGACTACATATAAAAATAAGAAAATATCCTAAGACCTTTAACAAAATTCGTTAGAAGTAGATGGTATCAAAAAGAAAGGCTCTACAAAAAGAAGTGAGATCCCATCAAAAACATCCTGTAAAAAACCCAAGTCTCGCAGCTCAGTCTTTCTACCGTCAAAAGTTGTGAGATCCATGTAATACCAAGTCGGTTAATCTATTTAGTGTCTACTTGAAGGACCTTCTGTCTTAAGTTATTACATAAGTTATTATCATGCCAATATTAAAAATATTTAACGTTTTAAACAAATAGATCGACTTGGACATCGCATGAAAACAAAATGAATATTATAATATTATATTAGATTCTTTAGTCTCTCGCGCCTCACGCGATTGAAACTCTCGTTCCTGTTGGTCGCTGGCCCGTCGTGCTGTGTAGTGTGATACATACTAATAATCAAATCAAGCGATGTCCAAGTCGATCTATTTGTTTAAAACGTTAAATATTTTTAATATTGGCATGATAATAACTTATGTAATAACTTAAGACAGAAGGTCCTTCAAGTAGACACTAAATAGATTAACCGACTTGGTATTACATGGATCTCACAACTTTTGACGGTAGAAAGACTGAGCTGCGAGACTTGGGTTTTTTACAGGATGTTTTTGATGGGATACAATAGTTGTATTAGCATACCAATGCGTTGACCAAAATTCATGAACTCATTTACCCAAAAAGATTAAAAGTGTTATATAGGACCTGTATAGAATTCTTTCACAGAAGTAAATAAGACACAATGTTGTGTACTTGTGTGTGACGTAGATAAAAAATTGACCTTGATTGATTGAAATAACCAAGAATCAAAATCATTACAAAATTGTAGTTTACAATTGGTAAAATCGAAACTATTCAAAAAAAAAATATTATTTATTAGGTATTTGCTTAGATCATTAATTTGTTGTAACTTTAAATTTATACTTTTCGCAATTTTTCCTTTATCTCTTCTAGTTCTGTATGACGTTGCAGCTCCGTATAAGTATCAATAGACTACAAGCCCGCATAGGAAAAAAATATGGGTCAAATGAACCACCAGAGGACATATCTAGAACGATAGAAGAGCAAAAAATAATAAGATTCATCACTATGCCGTCACTTGTAAGCTGTCCAACTGAGTGCAGATGAGAATTGAAAAGTACAGGTAGACTCGGTAAATTTTGGTCATATATTTTTGTACGGCATTCTTAACCATCGATAGATCCATTAAAAATAATAAGAAACCGCTCAGTGCCGTACAAAAATGGTGGTCCACCAAGTCGGAATTTTTATTTAATTTCCGAGAGTTACCGGGGGTAAATTTGGTCATTTGACCATGTACGGCATCTGTGTCATACTATTGCTATACTGCTTTTAATCCATTATTCCGCAACGCCGTACAAAAATCATGGGGACAAGGGGAAAAAATCGAGAGTTGTAATCCCCTCTCTTTCCCTACTCCAGGGGGTCATTTGACACAACACGAAATAAATTTATTTTTAAAGTATTTTATGCATAGATAATATTTTTTCATGTGCCGTACATTTTCGTTGGTTCAAAGGGGAAAAATCTGAAAAAGAAAAAAATCCATATAACGAAATGTTTGCTTTATATTTTGATAATAAAATATAAATATACATTAATATGAAGAAGCTCGAGGTGGTTAATTATCACCTTGGAAAGTCGGAGTCAGGTGGAATGGACTCCGTTAAATTGATGAACTAATAAAAAAGCTATGAACGAAAAGATGTGAATTATATGCAATCAGCCCATGAATACATGTAAAGTCACAAGCAAATGCTAGTAATATATACATATTCAAAATGTACAAGTAAAGCGCTTTCAAATGATACCAAACACGGCATATTTATCTTAACTTTATTTTTTTACTCTGTATGTTTTGTCCGCTAGAGGGCGCCACATTAGATTTTGTGAAACCCCATATAGCCTTTAGCTAGCTGGTCGCTGGTTATCCAGTGAACAATTCAGACGCTTCTAATGATATGTCATTTGTCGAATTCTGATAAGTAGTTTAGAAGTTACGAGGGAATAGATGAACATACATACATGACCTGTCAAAATCATAACCCTCCTTTTGCTTTGCCGTAGTCGGGTAAAAATATGTTAATGCCGTGCTGTATCAGATGGCCATAAAGCACCCTTAAAATTGTAGCTTTCGTCGCTTTCATCAGCCTAAAAGATGTGGTCTGCACAAAAATGTACGGCATCGTTTTTTCCTAATTTATCTATGTTAATACTATTTAAAACAACGAATAAAGTGTAGAAAACTATTATATTTCATTAATCTACGATGTTTAAACTTTAACAAAATTTCCGGTTTTGCATTTCTCTATAACTTTTTTTAGAACGGTTTCTTTTGAACGGCAATACTAGGTATACAACAATTGAATTTTACAATATCATGTTAAAAAAAAAGTTCCCGTACAGGGTCAAATGACCTTACAGCTCTTTATATCAAGAATTCGATGAAATTAAGATGATTATTGGTATACATTTAAAAGAACAATTATTTTTTGACGGCATTGCTTTTAATAGTACTTTTGAGTGCTAGATAATGTTTTGGAACCGAAGCCGTACTTAGTCAAATGACCCCCTGGAGTGGGGAAAGAGAGGGGATTGCAACTCTCGATTTTTTCCCCTTGTCCCCATGATTTTTGTACGGCGTTGCGGAATAATGGATTAAAAGCAGTATAGCAATAGTATGACACAGATGCCGTACATGGTCAAATGACCAAATTTACCCCCGGTAACTCTCGGAAATTAAATAAAAATTCCGACTTGGTGGACCACCATTTTTGTACGGCACTGAGCGGTTTCTTATTATTTTTAATGGATCTATCGATGGTTAAGAATGCCGTACAAAAATATATGACCAAAATTTACCGAGTCTACCTGTACTTTTCAATTCTCATCTGCACTCAGTTGGACAGCTTACAAGTGACGGCATAGTGATGAATCTTATTATTTTTTGCTCTTCTATCGTTCTAGATATGTCCTCTGGTGGTTCATTTGACCCATATTTTTTTCCTATGCGGGCTTGTAGTCTACAAATTTCAAGATTCTGTGTTCACGGGAAGTACAATTTTTGCAACATAAATAGTATCTTTTGATTGCATTGGCTTAGAAGTTTGATTTTTTCACACATATGTAAATTTCAGATTTATAACTCCAGGCCGCGTTCCTCAGAATAAGGGTCTTGATAGACGGACAAACAGACGGAGAAACAGATAGACGGGCAATGAAAATCCCGTTTTTACTTATAATGACCATTGTTTTCACCTTATTTTCACAAACAAAAGCATTAGGCAATAAGAAGATATCATTAATGACATCAGTACGGTCTATTGGCTCTATATTGGCTCGCATGTCGAAATATCTTTCCACAAAACAGCCGTACTGGGTTTTACGCTAAATAAAACCGAACCGTACGGTTCCACAAATAACGCTCTAATCCGAATAAAAAAAATTGGCAAACACCTAAATAGACTCATGTGACGAGCATACAGTACACGTACCTACCAAATATAACTTTTTGCTCATCTATTTACTTTTTTAGTCACTTTTATCCTACCTAATTCAACGAAGCAACACAATTCTGTAAGACCACATGGTCAAATGCAAATAGTTTATCGTATCAGCATTTCGATTGTGAGTTGGGAAATATTGTGCAACTAATGTTACAAATTTTATAGAGAAAAGTTTAATTTTAATAGATATCGTTGACAGTGTTTGAATAACCCATTGACTTTCATGAAAGCATGATCCATTCGTTGAAATAAATTAAAAATACGAATCTAAATTTCAAATTAAGTTAATCTAGTTAGCAGTTAATCAAGTTCTCCCTGATACAATAGATAGAATTTCATTTCGTCGCCAGTTATGGCATTCATATTATAGTAATTTGTAAGATAAATATAAACGCTACTTTTTCGTTTACAAATAATGTGCTCTTCTAAAGATAACCTACCCAGAGTGCAATACAATTTTGCAAAGTCATTCGTATACAAATGCGTAATGTAAAAATACATTAGTTTAAATTTTCCGTTGTAATACCTATATACAAATATATAATTTTCTTACAGCGATGGTGCTCACGAGGCAATGCTCTCTCAAAGTCCCAAGCCAGTGGTCAAGAGAAAAGAAGAGAAGAGTCAAGAAGAATATGAAGCTCTTCAAAACTTCCTTCGTAGTATTAGCTCCACAGCCACCCTACCCCCTTACGTAAAGGGTGAAACCTACTCATCAGTGCGCGGAGTATTTAATCAGGTAACATTAACATTTAACATTATACCTATACCTACTGAGAAAAATAAATTCAGGGTAAAAAAAATTGAAAAATTCCTTTTTCCTTTCAAATTAATCGACATTCGATTGATTGAGGTTCTTCAGAGCGTACTTAATGTTTCTATTTCATAGTGTGTGTATTATTAAACTTATATTAAAATATAAAGTACCTACACATATCGTCAAACTAATATGATTGAATTTATAAGAAATTTGCCATTATTAACATAATGAAGTGGAGAATGCCGTCATTGATAAATTACCTACACCCATTATAGATATATAGTTACATAACCCAGTGAGATACCTTTTAACTTGATTAGTATTTGAGAAACCAGTAATTATAGGGTACGAACATTCTATATAAATTCAGTGTTAGCGTTAATATATCAATAAATATATGTTTACTATGGCTTTCCCAATTGCTCCCAAACAAATTCAATGACATATGAAATAAATTATTGTTACGCATAAAGCGTCAATATTACGTAAGGAGTCAAGTTCATGTAACACTTAAACGCTATTGATAAGATTTCATATGATTTATCGAGACGACATTGATTTTAAATTCAAATATAGGGCTCTCATAAACGGCAATACATAATGAGATGGTATCTCTCATTGTACTGAATAATTTATTCAATGATAAGTAAATTAAAAACTCTAACGTGAATTTATGTGTTGCGATTTCTAATGTTCGTCTGATATCCGTAATTAAAGGGACCAATTAACATAACATACACATAAAAATTTTCTTTTAAAAATAAATTGTTTGTTTTTAGTAGTTACGTTCATCAGGTGTGGTCTTTGTCTTTGTCTTGTTCACTAAGCTTGTACATATAAATATTTATGTTTTATACCTGTGACCTATTTCGGTCACATCTGCTTTCAAGTTTCAACAATAGCAATATTAGGTACATTGAGAGTCATATTATTGATAGGTATGTGTACCACAGACTATACCTACTAGTATTTACCTACTCTGTACTCATATTCACTTTAGGAATTAGGACCCTTGTACCCCTGTGACCCTTGTGACCCTGTACTGTAGCAAACTGGGCTTATTTTTATTGCGTGGAAAATAACTTTTTAAATATTGTACAAAATAACGTGTTAAATCTTATCTTTTAAAAAACATCATTTTGTAGAAGGCAACAAACTTGATAATAATTTGTACATGGATGACTTTTTACTTATTAGTTACTTATGTCTTGCGAAATAAAAATCTCAGACATTTTCCGAATGACTGTATACAACAGTGGGATGTTTAACTCACACTGTTCCATAGAAAGTTCTTTCTAGATCTTTCGTTGTTTTCTCATAAAACATTGGCAGCGGCAATAGGCGCAGTGAATTATTAAGTATTCATACGGTTACACAACTGAGGTGGAAGCGACCCCAAGGAGGCAGCATCGATTAGCATACGACTTCCCTGGTAGATTTCTCTGTTATTCGGCGAATATATGAACCAAACAATTTAGTTCAAACAGAACATAGATTATACCTAGAGATTAAAAAAAAAACTGCTTTAGCCGCCACCTTAGCCGCCACCTTACATTGCTCAAACCACAGGCTCAAACCATGCCCAAACTGACTTTTGATACGAAAACATAACGTCAAGTTATGGCTGGCGTCCACTAGGCGGATCGGGCCGGGCCGCATCGCAACGCAAAAATACGCCGGCCTATGTTTTGTATGAAACATCGTCCATTAGCGACGGATCGGGCCGGGGCGGGCCGCAACGCATTGGCGGATATCGCTTCGCAGGCGGATTTCTGCCGGCGGTGCGCTGCGGCCCGGCCCGCCCCGACCCGTCTAGTGGACGCAGGCAGGCGGATGTGAGCGGCGAGCGTCTGTTAGATAAAATCCGCCTAGGCGGTCCGCCGCGCCCCGTACAGGTGGACGCAGGAGCAAACAGCGCGTCCATTAGAGACGGCCCGTTGCGATGCGGCCCGGCCCGATCCGCCTGTAATGGACGCCTAGCATAAAGGGGAGGCTCCCTAAATTTTATGTGAATTTGCATTAATATTATGTATTCTGAAACAGTCACACATACAATCAAAATGGAACTTTAGTATATGATTTATTGGGTCTTTTTCTTTCGATGTACAAGACAGTTACGTAATTGTAACATTTTCGCTCGATTCTTTTTTTATTCAAAAATTATGCCTTTTTTAAGGATTATTACATTTTTTTAAAGATTTACTTGGACTTTATGTCTAAAATAAATGTTAACAGTAAGAAAATAGAGTTTATCGAATCCCAAGATATTTTTTCTCTAGATCAATTATTACTTTAGTTACAAACGAAATAAGAATTAAGACTTTTCGAGCTCGAACGCGATCAAAGAGCGCACGCGATATTCAACTTTATTACGGCTGTATTAGCGTCTAGTACCGTAACCGGTCTCTCAGTGCCAGAAATTATGTTAGGGAGCCAAAATTATAACTATATTATGTGCCTATTATTGTTAATATGGTCGATTTTCGTCGCGTAAAACTAGATAATCGACCACTTCCTGGCTGAAATCTAATACAAATGGGAGCAATGTTTAAATTAAATTACAATAATTACAAAAAATATCATATATTTTATCAGTTATGTACTTTTGTTACAGTGCCTTATAACATGTGCAGTGCTCATATTAGCAGCGGGTGCGGGTCACCCCATAGGTTTTTCTGCTGTGGCTTTGCCACAACTTCGAACGGAAAACTCCACTATGAGGATAGATGACGATATGGGGTCTTGGATAGGTAAGTGCTTAGAAAAAAGTAACATGTTAAATACATAGAAATATGCATATATGTACAGTACTCCCAAATTAATAATGCGCATGCAAATCTTCGCTAATTGTCGTATTTCCGAAAACACTCGAATCATTGAATCGTAAGAGCCCTAAACAATGCACTTGCATTTTACACCTTTTTCAAAAGAAAATAGAAGTCAATTCACGGTCATACACAATCAAAAACAAATCGGGCGGTAGGTGACGGTAGCCTGTCAGTCAAAAAACTCAAAAATCCGTCAGTCGTCTTTAAATATTGGTGGTGACTGCACGTGTTCTCTATGTGTGGAATTATATAGAGCTGCTATTACATACCCTTCTTGGTTTTGTTTTTAAAGGTGAATTGAATTAATCGATGAAATGATTTACACAGGTGATGGCAGTAGGGAAAGTGAAAATGAAGAAGAGCATAATTAAAGTTCCGATGTATCTAAAATGTCAGAAATAAAGATAATCCCTGATTTTGATTGTTTTTATTTTTATTTTTTGTAATAATTGTCATAATATTGAAGAATGATCAGTTCTGTAAATACTTTTGAACTGAGATTTTAATGATTAGATTTATATGGTTTAAATGTAAACCTGTGTTTGAAAACCATATTTTATACAGTATAAATTTTGTGTTATTTTAACCTTCTTTTCTTCCATCATAACACCAGCTTCAGTGAGACACTTTAAAAGTACTATAAAATTTTCCAAATAAATCAATCCAACAAAGATAGGTATATTCGCAATCGTGGGATTATCCTCGCTATTTACTTACAAGGAATTATCGAAACAAAATCGTTACTTACAAATAATAATAGCACAAAACACATAATTTGACTAAATTATGCACGAAGAAAATGCATTTAACCACTCTATATACATATTATCATCTTCGGGCGCTCCGGGAATATGAAGTTGCCGAACAGTGACGAAGATTTCTATGCGCATTATTACTTTTGGAGTACTGTATTAGCATAATCTTTCATGAGTCGTGACTCTACGTAAAAATTGGAAAGAAATAAACTGTCAATAGCGTTATGATAATTACGATGGACAAACATCATAACGCAATCATCATTTATCATTATTGAACTTACTCGTATAGGAGCTAGCAACGTTGACAAGAGAGAATTTTAGTATAGTTGGTTCTTTGATATACTGTTTCTCTTCCTATTTCGGTTAGAGTCCGGGCTGTCTGGCTGGCCGCAGTGGTTGCGTTTATTAGTGCGCATCTTATCTGCACAGGAAAATATCCGTAATTTAAAGTCATTTATTAACGCGTAATTTTTAAACTTTTGCCTTTAGATAGATCCATCAGACATAATTTTTTTATTGCAAGACGTTTTTCTCGTTGTTAAATAGGTGCCATACGCAATTTTTTATTTCAAAATAATTAAAATGTTATCGAAATAAGTGAAATTCCATCAACATGAGTCCCCGTGAAGGATAAGTAATCACTATGTTACTTATACTATATACATATAATATTCATTTTACTATTTACAATTTTTTAGCAACAATCTACCATGGTGCCTCCTTTTCCCAACGAACCTCAAATAGGACGTTAATGTAAACTTGATAAAAACCAAATATCATCAAATTCATATTAATACCCAAAAGTGAAATAAATATGAAACCATCTATTAAAAATATTAGTTTACTAATTATTCAATATAAGTATTAAAAAAAACCGGCCAAGTGCGAGTCGGACTCGCGCACCGAGGGTTCCGTACATTGCTGTTTCTTTTGATTGCGTTGACATAGAAGTTTGATTTTGTTACAGCTTAAAGGTATTATAGACCTGAGTATTTGGTATGAATTTCAATTTAATACCTCTACGCGTTTATGAGGAAATGGGTAGTAAGTTTAAAATTATTAAAAAAAAATATATTGTGTGATGTAACTAAAAAATTTATGGTTTTCGTAATTTTTCCTTTATCTATGCTATAAGACGTTGCTTCGTACCAAATTTCAAGATTCTGAGTTCATGGGAAGCACCCTGTAGGTTTTGATTCCCTTGCAAGTGTCGAAAATTTGCGGCATAAACGGCTGTATCTTTTGATTGCGTTGGCTTAGAAGTTTGATTTTTTCACAGCTTCAAGGGACAGTAGACCTGAGTAATTGATATAAATTTCAGCTTCATACCTCCACGCGTTCCTGAGAAAAAGGGTCTTGACAGACGGACGGACGGACGGACGGACGGACGGACGGACAGACGGACAACAAAGTGATCCTATAAGGGTTCCGTTTTTTCCTTTTGAGGTACGGAACCCTAAAAAGGATAATATAATATAAGTAATAAAGTTATTACTTACCTTTTAAGCGGACTCATGTTGATGTAATTTCACTTATTTCGATGACATTTTAATTATTTTGAAATAAAAAATTGCGTATGGCACCTATTTAACAACGAAAAAAACGTCTTGCAATAAAAAAATTATGTCTGATGGATCTATCTAAAGGCAAAAAATTAAAAATTACGCGTTAAAAATGACTTTAAAGTTAAGTATATTTTCCTGTGCGCACTAATAAACGCAACCACTACCGCCAGCCAGACAGCCCGGACTCTAACCGAAATAGCAAGAGAAACAGTATATCAAAAACCCAACTATACTAAAATGACTTTTTTTAAAACGTTACTAGCTCCCGTACCATACTAAGGTATGACGTATGTAAAATTTCATGTGATTTGTTTTGTCTACAAAAGTAGGTACTTCTACCTAACGGCTAACTATCTATAAAAACTATTCAAATTGATGATTCATGTGATTATATTTTTATAAATTCATTGAATTAATTAATTAAATCGAAAACTTAAATCGGATTTGATGATAATTTATTCTTTTTATTATTAAAGACATAAAATTAGCTATCCAACAACATAAAATATGTACATAAATTATGAATTATTTGAAAATTATTTGAAAATTACCTCTTTGTTGTCATTGTTATTTAAACACGTTTTTGTGTCTTGAAATGTAAATTTATAATTGAATTAGTTTCATATTTTTCTCGGATTTTATATTTTATCATAATAAATGAAATATCTTCACAACAGAAAATGTCAGCTGACAAAGGAGTGAAAAATAAAATTGTTGACGGACAAAGTACCTACCAAGTTGGTACTTATTATATACCTACGTATAGTTAATTACCTTTTGTCATTTAGCTTCTTCAAATTAATTGTGATTAATGTTCGAGAGCAAAACGAATATCAGATGGCAACATTTTTAAACTTTTAAATTGTAATTATTCACTGTTCAGTAATTGGTAGCAATTACTATTCATTAACGTGATTGGTTTCGAATGTAATGTTTGTTTTCTTCTCAGAACTGATGAATCTTGAAAACTTAGTAGGTATAGATGTTGATATATTATGTATCGGTCTGGATTGTTCGATCTGTTGGGTAACTCTACTTCTAGTAGATAGTCAACTATCAACTAAATACATTTTAATGAATATAAAGTAGGTATGTCCCTAAATAGAGAAAAATAACTCATTATAATATCATGACACATATTATGTTACCGCTATACTATACCATACCAATATAAAAACACTAATGACATTCTCAGAATACCGAAACAATAAATTAAGCTAGGAATTCGACTGATAAAGGTTAATAACGCCACAGATAATATAATACTATAATAACGCTTAGGTATTTTTGGATCATAGGTATATAGTGACCTACACAATCTCCTCAGTCCTCTACCTATTGCAGTCTGTGGTAGTAGTTTATGCTTTTACTTATTTATCGTATCATAAAGAATAAATTTCCATTTGCCTTTCAATTACTTATATTTTTTTATATCGCAATCATCAATATCGCAAATTATAGTCCCTGTACCTTACATTGACACACTTAGCAACCGTAGATTGTAAGCTGCAATAAATAAAATAGTTAGGTACACTTCTTGCCAATGCACATTGCACGTGTCATCTCTATAAATTATAATATTCTAAGTAGTTGTCTCTTTTATATAATCAGTCGTCAGTAGGTACACTTATTACTTAGTACTTCTTAGAAAATTTACACGAATAATGGAAATTATCTATAAAGGAATGCACACAAACCATATTATCATAAACGGTTAATATACCTAGAAAAAACGATTTATGATTTTTAATACATACAATATGTTGCATCAAATTTTATATGCGGAGTACCTATCTAATTAATATTTTCACGATTTCAAATATACAAATGTATAGAATCAATATAAGCCTTACATACATGTTTCTTCAAAAAATACTCGATCGATATGTTTTGTAAAAAACGAACAATGACTTTATTGTATAATGCTATATATTATTTGATAGGAAGTTGGCAGGGTCAAGGGTAGATATGGATGTGAATCTATTATGAAGCTGTTTGTATGAGGAAATACAATTTATAACTATCTAAGGAAAACTAAAATTGGCCTTTTTTGTCAGTCTTTATCACTATAAATATCAGTATCAATCTCTGCTTATTACGATTTTTAAAGGACAAACCAATGAGCGTCACTCCCTTTACAGCTAGTATACATTCTGCGGCAACTCCCTTGGGTTCAATGCTCTCCGGACCAATAATGGAAGCAATAGGGCGAAAGCGGACCCTTCAAGCATCCACCTTGCCTCTAGTAGTGGGCTGGATACTTATTGGCACTTCCACACATCACGCCTTACTACTTCTAGGACGTGTCGTATGTGGTTTTGCCGTGGGTATATTAGCGGCACCATCACAGGTAAATAAATTCAACTTGATTATCAGGAAATTACACTTATAAATCTTCTTTACTCACAAAAATTAACAAATATAATGTATATTTCATATTCATCGGTATGAATTGTGAACGTCACTATAGCTGTGGTTAGACGGATGTAGAGATAACGAATTCATCATGTTTTTTTTTTATTACTTGTGGTAAAAAAATAAATGAACGTATGTATATATTTTCTTTTATTTTAAGAGGCAAGGAAATGCCTTAAGTTTACCTCGACTATTTATATGATAAATAGAACCAGTCTGTATAATCAATAGTGAATATCACTATCATTATGTGTGGTGCACTCTAATTACTTACATTACAGACTACAGTAGGACCCATTATGAATAGTTTCTATACATATTTTCTTTCCATTGGCAAGGATATTACTATTTTATCTACATTTTTTGATCCGCAAAAGCTTTTTAAGTACGTGGAAGCTAGGAGCTATATAAAACTTGTTTTACAGCTATAATTACACTATTATAAGAACAACCAGTTTAATCTCAAGGTATTGCATTAATACCTTCTATTTATTAACCGATATCGCTATAATATTTTTCGATCCACAGGTCTATTTGGGAGAGATATCGGAGCCAAGACTGAGAGGTCTTCTAATTGGAACACCGTTCGTGGCCTATTCACTGGGAGTTCTTTATGTGTATGCTCTTGGCGGGGCGCTACCGTGGAGATCGGTTGCACATCTATCTATAGTGCTGCCGACTTTAGCGTTTGTTGCCTTGTGCTTTTCTCCGGAGAGTCCCACGTGGTTGGCACGACGTGGTCGGTTCCATGAAGCCATGGCGGCCATGTCAAGGTTACGTGGAGATCCTGATACTGTAAGTTTTATTACCAAAATGTTTTGAAGAAATTTTATAAGCATCGAATTCAAAATTATAATTCGTCTTGATACTAAAGGAACACTGCAAATTGCTTGAGGAAAATATATCTATTGTTCATGTCCATGATGTTTACCTATATGACAATTTACCTTCTACCATATACCTAAGTAAATTTAACAATACAAACTTGCATAGAGTACTTACCTTAAACATGATTACCTAATCCTCAACACCCCATTACAAGCAACTGTTTGATATAATTCCGCTGAACAATGCCTTAAGTGGTTTGTTTTCAAGCTCGTAACATGGTTTCGAGCAATCGTGTCTAATGAGCTCAATAAGCACGCGCGCGCCAATTGAACTGATGTTTCTCGAACATTTAACCGCTTCGACGAGCTACATTTTTAAGAAGCAACATAACACCCATATTAGTCTTGCTGTGTACTCTTGTTTAACAACCCATTAATGTGTCATTATAATGTAACGCTACACGACTCGTTATTTCATTATGTCACAGACATTTAAACAACACACGCTCTTCAATTTCAGAATTGTTATCTAGCATTACTGTACGATTTTCATTCCCAATTTGAATTATTAACTACATAATGACACAAATTGAGTTTAGTACACGAAAATCTGTCTAACTCACATAATATATGTAGTTAAAATGCGACGTTATTATCATCCATAGTTAACATCTTATGTATTTCAGGCGCAAAGAGAACTCCATGAACTAATATCGGCCCGGGAAAAGGAAAAAGCACGAGGTGAAGAGACCATTCGTTTCTTCGCGACTGTCCTCCGGCCGCCGGTGATGAAACCACTGCTGCTTATCAACGCCTTCAACATGCTTCAGATCCTGTCGGGCAGCTACGTTGTAATCTTCTATGCGGTCGACATTGTCAGAGATGCGGGTGGTTCTCTGAGCCCTCATGTACGTATAATGCTAGTTTTTATTATATATATATATTTATTTTTCCCTTATTGTTGACATTTTTCGAGACAAAAAATAGATACCCCTCCCCTTTTTTCTATAGGATAATAATATAAATAGGATCAGAGAGTGAATATTTTCATATTATGTATCTATAGACGGACAGTCACAGAGAAAAATTACTAAAATGCGTTTAGTTGAATTCGATAAAAGATCATATTATAAATAAAACATATTATGAGACTAACTAGTTTATTATTTTATTTATTTTATTTTGTTATATTTCCTCGTAGCAACGATTTGTTATGTTACCTACTTAAGTTGGTGATGATTCATGCTGTTAGAAATAAAGGATACGGGTAATTTGTTAAGAGCTGCTAGTAAAAAATAACGCATTATTACTTGTAAGTAGTAAGTACCTACTTCAATAGATTTGGCAAAAATTGACATAAAAACTTACCATGAGGTAACTTACCACACATTACCTACCTACTTATAATGTACATTTTTACCAAACCTAATATTTTATTATTCATACATGCGTACGGTGATACTTTTTCGAAAGTAGAATATCACCAAGCCGTATCTGTGCGCCTGATTTAGTGGGTTATTTAAACTGAGGTATAAACAAATAAAATAAAAAATAACCAGACAAATAAAATCCTGAATCTTTCTTATAATTCTATCAAATTATGTTTTTATTATTTAATAATAATATAATCAATTATTTATTTTCCAGTTGGCTGCTAATGCGAGTGCCCTGGTCCGTCTAGTTGTGACGGTGTTAGCGTGTGTGATGCTGCTCAAGGTGACCCGTCGAGCTCTCGTACTGGTGTCAGGAGCTGGTACTGCGGTGTGTACCCTCGCACTCGCTTTCCTTCTCTCCCAAGGGCCCGGCACCGGCGTCCTTCCACCCACTCTCATCCTTGGCTACGTCGCATTCAACACTCTAGGCTTTTTCCTCCTCCCGGGCCTGATGATAGGCGAACTCCTACCGACCAAAGTGCGAGGCCTCTGCGGCGGCTACATATTCTGCCTCTTCAACGCCGTCCTCTTCGGTTTCACGAAACTGTACCCAGTCATGGAGAACGCTATCGGCATGACCGGCGTCTTTGGTCTCTTCGGCGCCTCAGCCACGCTAGCGACGGTGGTACTATTCCTCCTACTCCCGGAGACTAAAGGAAAGTCGTTGATTCAAATAGAACAGTATTACCAGAAACCAAACATATTATGGGTTACGAGAAACAGAACTGAAAATGGTCAAGGTGTGTAGGAATAGCGATAGAGTACTTAATGAAGGAGCTTATGTCCGTGTGGTTAACATGAGAATGCCAACTCTCAGCATTTAATGCAACTGCCGCATTCTTCACAAACACATCTTCCAAGGTTCTAGAAAAATTTAGAATGTTTATTGTTACTTCGTAGATCTAAGATGAATTTGTGGTATATTTAGTGTAACCGTTGTTGTTAGTACTATTTACTTCGTTTTACAAATTTCGACATAATATATGGCATTAGCTAAGCATTTGGTACTTCTAAGATATGATCTATATTATATGTGTACCAATGTTACAAGTCTATAATATTTTACTAAGGATTCTAATATGAGAAGAGTCGCTTCCTTAAATATTTTATCAAGGCCTTAATATATTAGGTATAAAACTAAATGTTTCCTGTTGAGCTTAACTGATGTTAAATGAATAATAATTATCATAATGAACTATTTTTTATCAAATACAAACCAAATGCGAACAGTTATATTTACCACTTCTTCGAACGAACAATTACTGGGATCCAATTGAGATCTGTGTATTTAAATATGAAATTAAAGGTGACGTACCTAATATCCGTTATTACTTTTTTTTCAATTATTATTTTAATGTTTAATTAATTCGAATAATGTCTAATTAATTGTAAAAATCGTATTTTTTTAATCGATGGCAAAATTAGTTTTTAGACATCTACATTCTACATTATACAAATTGCTACTTCAAGTATAGATAAGTTGAACATATATCTGCACGATCCAAAATACATAAATTGATTTGTGTCTACAATAATTGATTTTGCATTCAAATATACATAGTATAAAGTTACTAAAAAGTAAAAATATCATAAAAAAATATCCATTAATAGTCTTGTCCATATCCAGTCCAATCTTTTTAGGTAGTAGGCTATATAAAGAGTACTTACCTACATTTAATAAACCTTACCTTCAAACATTCTACTTACGTTTTTTTTACTATATCTTTACTATATAATATATATACTTACTACTTTTGATATATTTATACTTTTTAGCATGCCATTATGTGAGATTATCTGTGATTTTTAAATGACCACGTAATAGTCCAATGATTTTCATATTGTAAGATCTTTTATAAGTGATATATTTATATAGGACAATTATTTTTGTAGTTAAGAAATAGAAAATGTGATAAAAATAAACAACTTGAAAATATTTATCGTTTTATTTTTCCAAGGAAATATTAAGTTGCTGCGTTCTACAAAAGTATTTCTGGAATTGCGTAGGCATACCATAGTTAATTATCTTTAATAGCTTATAATTAAGAACCCAATGTAACATACTACTTCATGGGGTATCTACTAGTGAACCTTCCTCGATTTCAGCCATGTTTATTTAATTTACCTACTTTACTAACCTTTCACCCGCACGGAACCGATATAAAAAAATTGGAGCTATTATCAATATTGTTGTATATTTCGACTTAAGGTAACGACACCAGTGGTGGACAAGCATCCAGTAATGGACAAAATAAATATTAAATTTAAATAATAAGACCAAAATTAACGTTATGTAATTTGGCAATACTTAAAATAAAAGTTTGGTTCATAAGCTATCAAAATACGACACTTCATCTTATTCGGCCAAAATGTTTGAAGATGGCATAACTTTATGTTTAGTTGCTACGACTCGTTTCTAAGAAATCTGTTTTTACTAAGGAAATCCTTAAGGAAGTGAGGACACAATTTTGTTTATAAGAATTTTTGTATAAATCTTAGCAAAATTTGATATTACTTTTATTTATAGTAGTTAAGTGTACGAAATATTACACGATTTAGTATCATGATAGGTTATGTTGTTTAAATAAAATTCTTCAGTGTCCATAACTGGATTTAATTCTATGGATATGTCCATTTATAGACATATGTCGAAAATAAACTTTTTTTAAAGATATTAATTACATGCGCTTTTCTGTATTGTCTTTTCTTTCTGATTAATAATATACCTATCACGACCATTTCAAACATAGGGACTCCAATATTGTACAACAATTGTCCATGACTGGATTTGCTTTGGTTCCTATAATGGACATTGATATTTTTTGTTAAAATTACACTCCCCGGCAAATTAGTAATGCAATATTGCAATCAATTCCCTTAATAATGGGGATAAAGTAACAAAAGCCGCTGAAGGATTTGAAGTGCCAAGAATAATTTTGCACAATAAACTATCAGTTAAAAGTCCTCAGGTCTGCTCAATGGGTGCAACAACATAATATCTAGATTTTTACATGAAGAATACATTTTAGAACAATGGGTCATTATGTGCTGTGCGACTCGTTCTCGGCTTTATTCTCTATCTCTGCGTGGAGAAGTCGCATACCTATGTGTAACGCATGTGTTGTAACGCATCTATCATAGAGAGTTGAACTGTTTGGATCGTTGTCTGCTGCTAAATTCCACCACCATACAGCACACGCGCTTAAATTTCATCCACACCATCTTGACAACAGTTTAAAAGAAGCTTTTTGCCTCGTGTTACAATTTGGAATCCATTTATCCATATCGATGGACCGATCAGATTAAGGCTGCTGGCAGATTCAGATAGGCGATTCACTTCATGAGTGTAGCAGAATGCCAGGAAACAGAGAGATATGGCGAAACATCGTGAAGCGGGTAACATCTACCCCCCAAACCTCATGTTGACCACGTTCGCTCTGACTAGAGTAATACGACGAAGAAGAAGAGGTCCCAAAATGGATGGATGTGTGGCAGTACTTTTTTTTAGTTATATTTTTCATCCCTGACTTATTGAGATAAAAATAAAAAAACCCATATTGTTTTTTCTTAACGGTCACAACTCACAACTCGTATTTAACGATGCATTTGTCCAATTTTTGCCTAGAAAATGGAAATTAAGACTGTTTATTGTTTAAAATATTATAAGTATGCAAAATAATTAATAAATACTATTTTTTATAAATACATCCCAGATTTATTGTATTCCAATCATCATTTTCAAGATTCTATTGATAACTATAAGTCTTCTCCAAGTGTAATTACCTGGAGAAACAACATTAGGTACAGTCCATAAATGGGTGTTCATAACTGGATGTTGTCCAAAACTGGGTGTCCATCATTAGATTTTAACTGTCCAACACTGGTGAAAAAAAGTGGTTTTTTAATTTATTAATAACTTCATTATTTATGCATTGTAATGTTTTTTTCTAACATTGGTTACGTTAAACTAACATTGAACTAAAGGTATAACTAAACAATATCCAATAAAGTTAAAAAACCTATGAGAAATTTGCAAAAAACTTCAATTTTTTCCTTAATCTGTACAAGACTGGTGCCGTTACGTTAACTCATTACTAGACAAAAACGTGTATCATACATGTCTTCATACCATTAATATCTGCTACTAACCGATGATCTAGTTTATATAAATAACTATTATTCTTTAACCTTTGACCCGGATAGAAGCGATATAAAAATTAATAGATGTTCAATCCTTGTCATAGGTCAATCTTGTGCGTTTTTATTAAAACGCTTTTTTTACTAAACTAGTAAGATACATACAATTATTATTTGCTCTATTTAATGATGGTCTTATTAGTAAGTAGGATCTGGTTCTTTAAATTTAATTTACTGCAACAGACGGACTCAATAATATTAGGTCCTTACATATGAAATTGGCGTTTTGTCGTACAGGTCACTTTGATCTCAAATATCTCCTCTTTGGTTAAGAATTCCAAATTAAAATTTATATATTCATTTATTTGGTAGATTTGAGTTTCCAAAATAGTCATTCATTACTTTTTTTCTTGATTATTTTTTCTTTGGAGTCGTTCATATCGCACAATGGAAAAATTGAAATATGTACCTATCGCTTTATTTACGAATTTGAGTTCTACCGTGGCACGAGTGGTGCAGAAACAGCTCGAAGAATTAACAATGTGTATGGCACTGGTGTCGCAAAAGAAAACACGGTACGGTTTTGGTTCGAACGTTTTCGTTCTGGAAATTTCGACCTTCAGAACAAGTCCCGTGGACGACCCGAGAACAAAATGATGAAAATGAATAATGAAGAATAAAAGGCTATTATGGAAGCGGATCCATCGCAAACCACTTCAGAGATAGCAGCAGGCTTCGGTGTAAGTGATAAAACGAATTTAATCCACTTGAAACAAATTGGGAAGATAAAAAACTTGAAAGGTCGTCATGAATTGAGTGAAGCAAACCATGAAAACACGCGTCGACTGCTGCGTTACATTGCTCAACTGACACAATAATGAAGGGATTTTAAATCGGATCATTACTTGTGATGAAAAATGGATCCTTTACGACAATCGGAAGCGTTCGTCGCAATGGCTGTCCCCTGGAGTATCAGCTAAATCCTGCCGTAAACAAAAATTGACTCTGAAAAAGTTACTTGTGAGTGTTTATTGGACTAGTGCTGGTGTCGTTCACTACAGCTTTCTAAAATCTGGCCTAATGGTTACGGCAGATATCTATTGTCAGCAACTGCCATGATGGAAGAACTAGCTGCTAAACAACCAAGACTGGCCATTCGCTCTAGGCCACTGTTGCTTCGGGACAACGCTAGTCCACACACTGCACAACAGATGGCCGCAAAACTGGAGGAGCTGCAATTGGAATTTGGAATGTCTGCGACATCCACCGTACTCCCCGGACCTTGCTCCATCAGATTTGAGATTACCAATTTTTTCGGAATTTGGATAACTTCCTACAAGGAAAAAAAATTCAACTCTAATGTGGCAGTCCAAACCGCATTCAAAGAATTTATTGAATCTCGTCCCTCCGTTTTTTTTTTTTTAGTAAAGGGATCAACGAACTACCCTTAAGATGACAAAAATGCATCGATAACAATGGTACACATTTCATTTCATTTCATTTCAGGAACTGTGTGTACATACTTTGATTAATTAAATACATTAAACAAAAATAATCGACTTTATATTCCTCCCATACAAAACGCCAATTTCATATAGTAAGGACCTAATATTTTGTAATATTTATTTGATCCACGTGATATTTAATTAGTGATTTAAATAAAATATTCACAATCACTGGATCCCGTTCTTATATTTTCGACCGATTCGATTATGTATAGCATAAAGTATTATCGTATTACATTATACATAGATATAAACAAATAAAACAACGCTTTAGTAAATATATTTTTATTTATTTTATATCGTCCAAGGTTCTATATAAAACCAATTTACACTGTTAATTAAAAAATACATACAAATGAAACTGTCGAGATGGTTATGTACAATGTTATGTTGTAATAATCGCTACATATTTACACATTTGTAATTTCAAAAGTCGAAATTTACAATCATAGAACCGTACGTAATAACTAATAACTATTTAAAGTACAGAAAATCGAGTACCTATTCCTATTTGTCTTTTAGTGATGAAAATATCAATTTATTTATAACAGGTTTCTAGATTCCCATGTCGCAATCGTCTAGATCTTAGTACAATAAAGTTTATTCTAAGAACACAATGAAATTGTATCTAATTATCACTCAATTTCAACCTCCATTTTTAAATAATGCTGTTTATTAATTAAACTAGTGTGTAAAGAGCAGGGAAGAACATGCACAGATCATACATCTATACGTTTGTTTGAACGCGCTAATCTTAGGAACTACTGGTCCGATTTGAAAAATTATTTCGGTGTTAGATAGCCTATTTATCGAGGAAGGTTATAATATAGAATGATATTATCATCACGCTAAGACCAAACTATTGTATCTGTACTGGGATAATAATTCAATAAATATTCCTTTAGCGACATTTCCTTGTTTTTATTTAAAATAAATATTTATTAGGAAGTCATAGAGCAGAGTTATTTCAAAACAATCGTGAAACAGAGTAAAACTTGGATACAATGTTTTTTCAGCATGTTAAGCTGAACCACACCCCGGACACTCCATACAAAATTATCGTTTTGACAGTCACACTGTAGAGAGTGCAAATGTGTGTGTTAACGCTGTAGGGTTTGCACATTAATTGTGACTAGCGTAAAGAAATTCGCGTTTTTCTGATGAAATACATCCGTAAACAGCACAATATCTAACCATTTTCTACGAAAAACGATAGTCACAAATCCAAAATAATAAAATTACTTTGAGTCAATTTGATTAATGTTGTCAATCTTCGTTGCGTATCGTCCTTACGGAAAAATGCGGGCCATTTATAGCGTGATCGTGCGGGGTGAGGTAAGTGTTTAATTTTGGCGGGAGGCGGAGTGTCCGTTCTGTAGCGTTTAGCTACTATTATGTATTCTGTGGCTGAACCAAAAAAAATGAACTAAGAAAAATTACATTAATAGAGAAGATTTTATGTATAAATATGTCATCTTATACTATTACTACAACATTAAAAAGGCGGAGGACCTATGATTGTCGTTGTTTCCATATTAAAGAGTACCTAGTACATACGTTCGCACTTAATCTGCACCATACATAGGTGTAATATACACAACATACTATGAAGAACACTATATTAGAAATAATTAAACTATCCTCAACTTACACAAATTTGATAATTTGGTTAGCTACTAATGTTCGTTATCTTTTTTGCATATAATATCAAAATAATTCATTACTGATATTGAATCCATTAGAATATAATATAAACATTTATGTAACAAGTAAAATATAATTTCTTATAAAAACGAAATTTAAACAATAAAAACTGTAAAGAATATGGATTTCCGTATAGTATCCTATTAATATTATAAAGGCGAAAGTTTGTATGGATGTTTGTTACTCTTTCACGTAAAAACTACTGAACCGAATACAATGAAATTTAGCACACATATAGAAGGTAACTTGGATTAACACATAGGGTAGATTTTATCCCGGAAATCCCACGGAAACGGGAACTATGCGGGTTTTCCTTTGAAAACGCGGGCGAAGCCGCGGGCGGAAATCTAGTTCTTCATATAAAATGTAGCTTCGTAAAATGTAGCATATATTAACACCTACAATCTAGAACCTGGCCTAGATTCAAGGCATATTATTGAACTATAAATAGACAAGTAATTTTCCTTACATTAAAGAACGAGAGTGGGAACATAAACCAAAAGAATGCAAAATAAATAAATTTATTTTCTTCCTCATCGCGTTTATTTTACCGATATGAAATTCTTATTTATAATTAATATACAAAATGTAACTTACAATTAGGCAAATATATTTATAACTGTTTAATTCTTGAGAATTTAGAATTAATATAAGTTTAAAGACAACAAATTCACATATTTTCAAGTTGATAATACATCAGTGTGTATCTTGTGTATCAATATTACAGTTACTGTTTTTGTAGTATATTATTACAATAAATATTAAAAAGTAACGCAAGTCAAGATCATGTTTTATTTTCCATCACTCTCATTCTAAAAAATCTAATTATTCATAAAATTTGAATTATATGCATTCAAAGTGTCCAACTTGTAATAATTGAAAGTGGCAATGGAAACCATCTATGAAAAATTTATTCATAATTACATTTGGATCATTTCTTACAAAACATTTTCCCATGTACATCATACATTTTTGTGCATACAATACATAATAAACTACAATCACGATAATGAAAAAAATCAATCAATCAAACTTTAACAATAAGTGACCACTAATTTCATCATCACACAAGATAAATCGTTAATTTCATACTTTTTTGTTCATTAAAATATTAAGAACTGCGCCACTAAAAAATATAGTCTATACTATAATTCTCATAATCAACACATGTATGCATATAATTCAAGATATCCCCGTTAATTTGGGGATTAGGGGGTAGTTCCTAAGTCTTAGACTGTTCAGTAACTATACACTTAAGCTATCAGTCGTTCACTCTTGTGCTTTGCTCGCTTCCGTTATGGACTCGTACTGTTCCTTGTCGAGTTCAGTCATTGTGAAGCTCCCGTCTGGTAGTAGGAGAACTACCCGCCGCGTGCCACCTGGGATAAATCAAGAGTAAATTAAAAACATTTTATTTATTAACATTTAAGTAATATGAGATTTTTCTTTGAGTGGTTTAACATACATGGTGTTTGTCTGTGTCAAGTGTCTGATATCTGTGCAGTCTGGTAAATATGACATGTCAGTGTCTAGTATTGGTGAAGTTTAAGTTTCCTATCTATTATTTGCAGTCTGACGTCTGGCATCTATGTAGTGTATATCTGACAAATGTGGAATTTGGTGTGTACAATGTACATACTGTATAGTGTATGTGCTATAGAAACCAAACATCTAGTGTCTGGTGTTTAATATCTCTAATCTGACGTCTGCTATCTGTGTAGTCTGGTATTATATGACATGTGTGGAATCTAGTGTTTGGTGTTCGATATCTGTGGTCTGACGACTGGTATCGGTGGTCTGACGACTGGTATCGGTGGTCTGACGACTGGTATCTGGTGCGTCTGACAGCTATTGTGTGCACGTACCGGGCGAGGGCAGGTCGGCCTGCACGAGCTGCGCGATGACCTGCGTGGCGTCCTCCCCGGGCTCGCCCTCCACCTGCACGGCCACCTGCTGCAGCCCGCCCGCCGAGCCGCCCGGCATCAGCTGCGCGAGCTGCGACGGGTCGATTGTAAGCACGTCCTATAGTACAAACACGATATTAATTAGCTTTACATACTAGTGTTATTGAAGGATCAATCGTGAAACGATTGTATGGGAGTTAAATTTCGGCCAATGTTGGTTATATAACGCAACACACATCAAAAAGTACATTACTTTATTTATAAACTTTAAGAAGTGAATTGTCTAGTGAAGATATTTTTCAATTTATACCTTTTAATCATATATTTATAAAAAAATATCTATTCCAAAAGCTTAAGTTAAATTATAAGAAATTGCTGTAAATTATTCGACAAAAAGAAGTAAACGAACCTGCCCATCCTCTCTTGTAACGTACGTGACGCCCTCCCCATCTCCCTCAGCCCCACCCTCCACGCCCTCCACTGTGCCTTGCACGCCTTGCGTAGACACTAGTAGCGTCTGTGAACATTTCATTACATTATTGATTACAATGTCGCGAGTAACATTTCTGAGGGATTGTAATCTAAAAGTGTTTACATTTTTTTGGTGACATACATAAATTTTATTATGTACATCTAGTGTATCATGCCACATCTGCAGTCAGACGCTTGGTATTTCTGGAGTCTGATGTGTCTGGTAGGCATTCAATCGTAAACAAATTATTTATTCTCACCTTCACTTGACATTTTCACATTTATACTCAATACAACCGGATTAAAGAAAGTTTTCACACAGATGAAACACAATCGGACTACTGTAGGTATTATTACCGTGCACTATATGTTTTTAGGCCCGAAAAAGTTTCATTCTTGTTTTATTGGAAATATCTAAGGAGCTTCTCTTTTTAAATGCACGAGTAGAACACCCAGAGTTTTATTTCAAAAACACGATTTTTAAAAAAATATTTAAAATATTGGAATTTTCGCGGCCGACTGAGCTAAATAAATTCGTATAAAAAAAATAGATACACTAGATAATTTATTATGTTGCTTAACTTAAACCATAAACAAAAACTTGGTAATAGATAGATGATTTATATAATTGTTAAAAAACAGCTTTGACTTTTTCTTTACTAGGGACAACCCTGACATTGAATTCTTTGAAAATCGATATCTCGTAATAACTTCGTGGTTAGAATGTGGTATTTTTGTCACATGTAGACCTCAGTTCAAGGCTTCTTTTGGTACTAAACAGAGCTTCTACTAACGCCTGCATATAATATAAAAAAATAAAAACGAAAATCAGTAAAAATTACAATACTTTCGCCTCTATCGACAATATCGAAAATTTCAAAAAGGGATAATTTGCGCCTGTAATCACTACATATATTAGCAACATAATAAATTATCTAGTGTATCTATTTTTTTTATACGAATTTATTTAGCTCAGTCGGCCGCGAAAATTCCAATATTTTAAATATTTTTTTAAAAATCGTGTTTTTGAAATAAAACTCTGGGTGTTCTACTCGTGCATTTAAAAAGAGAAGCTCCTTAGATATTTCCAATAAAACAAGAATGAAACTTTTTCGGGCCTAAAAACATATAGTGCCGTGGTTTTACACATTCACATAGCATGTACTCGCCAACATTATTAGACAATAATGCTAACCTGTCCATCCTCCCTTGTCACGTACATGACGCCCTCCCCGTCGCCCTCCACAGCGCCCTCTACACCCTCCACTCCCGCTTCCACGCCCTCCGCCGCCACCAGCAGCGTCTGGCCCGCTTCGTTCTCGCCGGCCACCTACACACAATATACATTAGTTATTGTATTATATTTGAAAGCATTTTATTTTTAAATACAGTTGTTATTTTATTTTATTTTATTTTTTATTATATGTTGTAATAAAAGGCACGCAATAATAGTCTGTTTGCTTCAAGGTTTATAATGATTTATATTGGGTTGGATTGGTCCTTACATAGGTTACGATAATAACAGTTTAAAACATTAAAAACTTACAAAAAAGCTAACCCATGACTAACGAGACTTATTGATATTGAAAACTCGATTTTATGTGTGCTTTAACCAATTTTAAAAATTATTTCATTAGTTATTCAACTGAGTCAAAAAAGCAATGCAAAGTAATAATATCGCAGGCATTTCAGAGTTATGATTATTTTTTAATTTAACCTGGCAACAATGTTAAAAATCATTAACTACAAAATTTTTCTTCTCACCGCCTTTAACTTTATTATGTCCTCAATTACCTGATAAAGCACTCCATCCTCTCCACGAATCATGATGGGTGTGTGACCAGCATGTAATAGACTAACTTCTTCACTATCATCAACGCCGACGCCCTCTTCTAACAACTGCTTCACGGCACTCGCTTCCACTTTCACTTCCGTCTATTACAACAAATAAATACGTGTAAGCAAAATATAAATTGTTTGGTTGTACAATTATGAGTTAAATTATCCTTAAAGTACTTTTTGAACGAAGGTAGGAAGAAATATCATTCTTCCAGCTGAAAATTTTGCATTCCAGATAAATTAACACATATTTTCAAACATCTAAACATTGATTTTTTTTTTTACAAAATTTTGGCCTTCGATAGTAATATAAAATAAATATTGAAATATAACTCACTCCATCTTCATCAGTAAGCATAGGTAAGGAAGGCTGCGCTCCATCGCCCTGTACCAGCATTCCCGTTGTTCCACCCGGTGACATTTCCACCTGTGCATAGTACATTAGAATAAAAATTTTTATAAAATTTTGTAACTTGTTAAACTGCAATAAACTTGGTGATGCAGCTGCAGCCAAGTTCAAAGCTGTCTGATGTCTGCTACAGTTAGCTAACAAACTATAGTTTAATATTACCAGCTTATTAATCTTTCATAACTTTAATCTATTGGTGTACAAACATCCAAAATAACATGATTTTACTAATAATTTTGTTTGTTACTAATATAACTATTAAAACAGCTATTAGTAACAGCACCATCGGCGCGTGTCAACAGTTGTTTCCCAAATTGTTTACATACAATTATAGTTCCATACACATACCTTCATGAGCATAGTAGCGGACTGCGTAGTGGGCGGCGGGGTGGGCGGGGTGGGCGGCGTGGGCGGGGGCGAAGGCGTGGGCGGCGGCGTGGGCTCGTTCTCTGCGCGCGCGAGCCGCCGCCCCGTGAGCGGGCACAGCGTCAGCGGCCGCTCGGGGCTCGGCGGCGGCAGCGGGCCCAGCTCGCGCGGGAACGGGTCCTCCACGCCGTCCGACGAGTCCGAGGACGTGTCCCACTGGATAATGCCATAGTTCAGTTAGAATTGTGATTACAATATGTTTAAGTACTAAGTCTATCAAATAACACATTAGTCAGTACTTAATTAGTCAGATGCACAACCTTGATTCATTTCAGTCTACTTGAGTGAATAAATTCAATAGTGTCAATTCTAAATGACGTTATGTTATGCTTTCTATTATCATTTCAACCATCGAAAAGGGGTTGAAAAAGTAATAAGACAATTTTTATTCTATAAACAACTCAAGCAATATGTTTTTATAACTTTTAAATAGTTAGCATAAGCTGTAGATTTCTTAGTCAGAAAATATAAATCAATTTAAAAAGCGTGCAAAAAAAATTTCAGCGTTAATAATATTATAACCTAAATTAATATTTGACACGTCACATACATTTACCTTGTCGAAATCAAAGGAAACAGCCTTCTCCTTGATACGCATAAGCGTTGTTGGCGAAGACATGAACCCGCCCCGCCCGCGGCCTCTCACCGCGCCGCCGCGACGCAGTAGACTATCTCCTTGCGACTAAACATACAATACAAAATATTAATACTACTGTATATATTCGTAAATGAATGAAATTGATTCGCAGTAGAGACTACCAAAAAGTCTAAGTACGGTAAGAAGAAAACAGAAATAACACAGAAAGCTGATAAATAAAATTTATCATAGAAATAGATGTTCTGATTCATAGTACTTCTTGAACAACAAAAACAAATGTATAAAATTTGATTATAAAAATGGTACGGGAGCTAGTAACGTTTTAAAAAAAGTCATTTTAGTATAGTTGGGTTTTTGATATACTGTTTCTCTTGCTATTTCGGTTAGAGTCCGGGCTGTCTGGCTGGCGGTAGTGGTTGCGTTTATTAGTGCGCACAGGAAAATATACTTAACTTTAAAGTCATTTATTAACGCGTAATTTTTAATCTTTTGCCTTTAGATAGATCCATCAGACATAAATTTTTTATTGCAAGACGTTTTTTTCGTTGTTAAATAGGTGCCATACGCAATTTTTTATTTCAAAATAATTAAAATGTCATCGAAATAAGTGAAATTACATCAACATGAGTCCGCGTTAACCCATTGAGCCCCGAACGGCCCGATCGGTCCACGACACAATAGATTTTCTATTGTGTCTGTGATTCCGGGGCCTGAGTTATGAATAAATGACTTTAAATTACGTATATTTTCCTGTGCAGATAAGATGCGCACTAATAAACGCAACCACTGCGGCCAGCCAGACAGCCCGGACTCTAACCGAAATAGGAAGAGAAACAGTATATCAAAGAACCAACTATACTAAAATTCTCTCTTGTCAACGTTGCTAGCTCCTATACGAAAAGCATTAACAGTTATTGAAAAATAAACTGGATTTGGGCTATCCATGACTATCTTACTATTTGTATTTATATTTATTGCTGAGTTTAGGGAACATAATTCGAAATGTTTTAAGATAAAGATATATGTGTACTTACTTGTGCCAATTTCTTATTGAGTATAGTGACTGGCGACTTTCCGTCAGACTGACCGCCATACGGCCTCTGTATTGTTCGCTGAATGATCTTCTGTCCAGATGGAGTTATTATTGTCTTTTCGGTGACTTGCTGTCCAGCAGGGCCATATGTTTTCTTAACCTTTTAATTCGTAAATTTATTTTAAAATTGAACATATATTATACCAATATTTATAACATTGAAATAACAATTTGATAAATTGATTTAAGACAATAAGTAAAAAAATGTATAACATAATATATTTTTCATGGTTAATTAATTACCTGTTGTGTCATTGGTGTACTTGGTGATTGTCTCTTATTTTCTTCCATCTTCTTCTGTAAATAAAAATAATAATCATTGTTTTTTTTTACAACATACCTTAAAACAGTTTAAAACAATGTCAATAACATACCTGTTTTGCGGCCATTATTTGCTTCTTAATAACATCTTGGTCTATATTAAGGCCAGGACCAATTTTTCCAGGTGAATCTATCTTCATTATGCCAGAACTCTTTGACATTATGTACACACCTGAGAACAATTATTTGAATTGAACAAATACATTTTAAGTAAACTTAATATATTATGAGACATAACCTAAACCAAAATTACCTGTGCTCAAGTTAGGCATATGCTTGGGGTCAACTTTGATAACTCCCTTAATGTTAGGCATGCCCTTGCCACCAAGCCCCAGGGACTTCACTAACTCTGGATCCACATTAGACTTTGGAGACGATTGGCCATTGATAATGCTTTTTTCCACTAGAAACCATACAAATACTTTAACTAACACATTTTGACACACATTGTTAAAAATATACTACTTCTCTATATATCAACTACTGCCAAAACCGGTGAAAATAAGCATGCCTTAAAATTTTAGTCAAGTTTTATAATGCTAACCTATCACATACACTTTTTGACTAACCAAACATAGTTTTTCAAAGGACTTAAACACCACACATTCAAAGAATATGTATACTAAACAAAAATTAACAACATAATAATATGTTTATCTCATCTCCAAACAGACAGTTTAATATATAGAGCCATTAACTTCAGTCCATATTAGTTGCCATGAAAAGCATGCACTCATTTTTATGTTATAATAAACATGCATAATTATATAATAACAATAAACAAACATTTTTGGCCTATAACTTTGACTCCCTACATAGACTAGTTTCACATAACAAACTGACCTTTAGGCTCATCAGGGTCCGAGTAATCATTATCCACAGAGAGCTGTCTGGCGCGCTTGGCCGGCGGTTCGTCGTCCGCGCCGCCGCACCACGCCTTCACTTGGTCCAGCGCACGCGCTTTACTACTACGTTGTAAGCGGCTAAAATAATAACCGTTTATATTGTTTTTATATCGTCTTTTATTCAGCACAAATATAAGTACTTTTAAGAAAGGGAAATTTATTTAAATGAAAAAAAATTAAAACGCAAGTAATTTTCCCCTGTAAATTAAAATATGAATACAATAATAGCAACACACACAATTAAATTAATAATATCTATACAACAGTTAACACGAATCATAAAGGCTATTTTTAACTTACCCTGTAGGTGTTAATGCTGGTGTGTCATTTTTCTTAACTAATTGTTTCACAACTTGAGGCAATGGTGTACTCGTTTGTTTCACCTGTGTAATTACATTAGTACATTACATAAAGCAAATATGTACTTATGTACTTTTATAGATATTAAATGATTTATCAAATTCATGCTATTATTTTTGGGAATTATTATGATAATGATTTCACCTGCACTGGATGTTGTGATTGTTGTTGAGCTCTTAATGCCTTCAGTTCCTTTTGCCGTGCCAATTGCTTTTCAAATGCCTCTAGTAAGTGCTTGCATGTTTCCATATTTTCTACTGGCTCCCATGTGTTTTGTTCGCTGCAATTGCAGGTTTTATTTAAGTCTCAAGTTATTATTAAAAATATAAATAGAAAACAGATGAAAAATAATTATAATACATTTAAATGGGACCAAATTTAACCTTCCAGTACTATCAGAATTTTCTAATAATATATGTTTTTTTCCTTTGGTATCCTTTATAAATAATATCAATATAAAATTTATATTGATATAATACATAATTGAATCATATGGAACAATGTACATAATTGTATCTCAAAAGCCATACAGCGACTAACATAATAAACAACAGATTACATACTGCGGGTAGCCCTCCCATTTGAGCAGGTACTCATAGTGCTTGCGGCGTGGGTTGAACCGCTTGGCGAGTATCTTCTCTACGACAAACTCTTGGGGTGCTGCGCCCGGCGGAGCCTCCCGTTCCGTGCGACGCGCGATACGCTCCGCTGCCGGCACGCGCTCTTGTGCACCGCGTACACTTTCTGTATCCTCCTGCGAAATCAATAATTAATTAGATAAATAATCAATTAATTAATAAAGATCAATAAAATGACATATCAAACTACCTTTATTTCTATATATAAAAAAATATATATATGGTCAAATTGAGAAACCTCCTCTTTTTTTAGTCAGTTAAAAATGAATCCCTATTTCCCTTGGTCACGTCTTGGTGGCATCACGCATGAACGACTGGACCGATTTCGATGATTATTTTTTGTTGTGTTTGTTATTGTCAGGAGTAGGAACTTATGAAAGAAAAACTTGAGAAATTTGCGCCAGACATAAAAAATAAAGTAAACATGAATGCTATTTAAACTTTACACGTTTGAAAGTTCTTGTGAGGACAGGAAAGGGTCAGATAGTGTGAAATAATTTGCTAAGCTATAGCTACATTATTTGGGAGGTATAAGTATTAATGGAGAAATGGATGTGTTTGTGTTTTGACTGAGGTGTATTTTATAATTTACTAGCTTTCCACCCGGAATTTACATTGGCATTATTATACATTTATACTGAATCATTTCAATTGATATCTATAATAAATCATACACAAATATTTAGTTAAAAAAATAATTACTGAAAAGAAAAGTGACAATAAAAGTAAATACTTTTGCTTAAATTAAATTTAAGAAAAGGAAGATTACAATTTACAACCAAAGTATCAGAACTACAACACTAAATCTTTTCAATTACATATTCAAAATAGTAATCACACAAAATATATTTCTACTGAAATTATAAAAATGTTATACCTTTGCCTTCGCAAGAGCTGAAACTGATAATTTAGAAGGAGGTTTGATTGATGTTTTTACATCATCACTTTCTTCTCCAGATGGTTGCGGTTCAATATCTTCCTACAAAATAATATATCAAATTAGAAAATAGAAAAATCTATAAATTTAAATGTATTTTTTGAAAATTCAGATAAATAAAAGAAAGTACATGCAAATAATTTAAAACCATTTTACACTTTTCAAATTCTGTCTTGCCGAGTTAATGATGATGTGTGTGTTTGATTATTATTTGAGGCATGGTCAACTAAACTAAATTCATAGCTAGTAATAAAATACATACTTGTTTTATTTTTCTTGGTCTTCCCCTTCTTTTCACTTCACCTGGTGTGTTTTGAACAGGAACAAGCTGATCATCTGACTTTAATTCCATCTAATTAATAAATAATATTTAATGAAAATTATTAATCTAAAAAACACATTTACTCGATTATAATTAAATAGTACTATAACCTAATACTAGCTTACTAAACTAACTAAACACTAAACTAACTAACTTTTAATCAAGAACAATCTCAATTCTCAATATACTCACAACTTTAGCATGTGAAAACTTAGACAAGGACTGTACATTGGACCCAGCAGTGATCCACGCAGTGCGCTGTGCTTCAGGCATTCTACACCACTGCTGGTACAGTTTCCAGCTGTTATCGCCTGATGTTGCTGCAGCATCGCGGGACGAACATTTCCATAGGAGGAACGCCCACACTTGCGACTTGCTTTCATTCTGTAGGGCAAAATTTAATGACTAAAATTACCACATTCACCGGTGCAAACCTCTGTGCGCAGTATTGAGGTAATTGTGATGATGGATATTAATGAAAATTATTAGTCTACCTGGCCAGAGGCCACCATATCTAAAAGTAGGACAAACATTATAGCACTTGATGTAAAAAAAATTTAATTCTTATGTATGAAAAACAATTTCTTTTGTTGGGATTGCCAGCTGCAGTAACAATTTAATAAATATCCGTTTAAATTTTTTAGGAGGCTTGTTTACCTAAACAATCAAAAAAACCTACAAAATATTTAAAATTATCTCTATCAATTTGATTAATAGACGGTGGAAATTTTAAAAATGATCATTAGCATTTTTATCAATGATAACAAAACTGAGCTTACACTATCTCTAACAGGAGATTTTCCAGTACAGTTGTTTTCATCTTTGTGCTCCTTGAACTCATCAACAAAATGGAATGCTGAGTGGCACTGTCCGCACACCAGCACATCTAAGGTGGCCATTTGTTCATGGGCTTCTGCAAATAAACAGTACAAATTATTTTTGACAGTACAACCAACATTATAAACATAAATTCTGATACCCCACCCACTTCTTTTCTACAATAGCTTACAGCTATAACATAACTGTAATGAGACTCCTTTGAAAAATGTTTATTTTATTTTCTCTAGGTACAATTATAATTTAAGCTATAAATTATAAATAGGTAGTCGCTTTAACTTTTTTAGAATAATAAATA
The DNA here is from genome assembly GCA_029959065.1 of Colias behrii. Lineage (NCBI taxonomy): Eukaryota > Metazoa > Arthropoda > Insecta > Lepidoptera > Pieridae > Colias > Colias behrii. The sequence goes on from JARWMC010000013.1 coordinate 8,791,135, forward strand.
TAATTTTTACCTTTTAGAGCAGTAGGATTTTTTGTCAACTCCTGGGGGTTTCCAGCTGGTATTTCTTCCGCAAGCGGCGGTTCTCCTTCTTCCATAGACGCCATTATTTCCACAGCACTATCTTTCTACAATTTGGAGACTTTCTAAAGTTTTTACTAATTTTATAACCTAAGCTAAATCTATAGCATCAGATTCCCGCCAAACTTACATTATGAACATAATAAACCAAACATTACTACATTTTTTTATGTAATGCATAGCAAAAATGTGAATAAACAGCTATATTTTCGTTAGGTTTTTGTACTTATTAATTGCAAAAATAATATAAAATCATCATATTAATATAGCGAACAAGGTAATTATTTTAACAGAGACGCCTATACAATGCCGAGCCTATAACTTAGGCCGCTTCTCAACCATAATCTACTATTTATAACAAATTTTGCCTTAGCTGATATTTGATATAATCACATCAGTCATCACATCACATTATAAAATAATTTTGTTCACTTTTTATTTATATTCTCACTCACCATTTAATGTCAACAAATCAGATTTTTTTACAAATATTTAATTACAAGAATGCATGCAAAACGGAACAACAATGCGACGAGTTCCACTCTCAAATTCAATATAAAAATTTTACCGACACATTAAATATGCCACCTCGCGATGGCCGACACAATGTGTTTTCTAATCTAAGATTTTCGTTATTGCCCAATCGCAACTAAGCACGCTGATATTATTAACCAATCACGAAATAGTGATCATTTGGAATGGCATAACATACTTCTGGTAGTGGTTTTGCCGTCACAAATGGCCGACTCGAGATTATGTCGACATATTTAACCGACATTTGAAAGAAACACAATTTTGTTGATATAAACTAAAATTAACTGTAGATTAATCAATTAAAAGAAACTATAAGTTACCATAAATGCTTATCCTATCATATTCAGAGCTTTATATTGTTAGAATTCATAATTTTATATAAAACCAATGTATAAAACTCGTTTATTTTTATCTATTTTTATTATTTTGTTAACCGACATCGAAAAAAGAAGAGGTTCTATGTTCTACTGTTATTGTGATGTATATTATATAGGCATTAGGTATATAGGTATTTTATAGGTACATTATATTAATGGCCTAAGGTCGTGGCCATATCGTAGACTTGCTCATTTCATGAAATGGTTGAATGTCTATAGGCCACAGCCCACATCATGATGTGGTTTGAGCAGATCAATGATAAGAAATCGTTTCTCGATATGGCCAACTAAACGCGCGGTTTTTTCATGAAATGATCAATGGAAATGATCAAAATTATTTGATCATATCGTAAAATAGTTACATTAATTATTATTGGTAGAGGCGCTGCTAGCGCTGTGTTTATGTGAGATGGCGGCCGCTGGCGAAAATTTAATTATTCGCAGTTAAAAACTTCATAATTCGTTTAATTACAATATGAAGAAAGTCATAGCAAAGAATTTACGACGAAGAGGTTCGAGTATTATGGAGAATGCGGATATCTTTAATATTGAAGAAAAAATGCGTCTAAAATCCTATACATAACTATATTTATATATCCTACTATATTATTATAATTGTTTCTTTTTTAAAAAGCGATTCGCTTCTGGCACTCGCCGGCCGCTGCCGCGGCACGCTCGCTTTGCTCGCTCGGCTCGTGCGTTGTTTATTAAAGTCTAACCTAACTGTTTTCTATTGAAAAAACCATTCGCCGGCCGTTGCCGCGGCACTAACTTAAATGACAATAAACAAGTTCTTAAAATATTCAGAATTTTTTAAATATTTTATCGACTCCCTATACGATCTGGCCAAATGTGGATGATTAAATTGTGAATATTGCTTTAATTTTTGACTCATTCTTCATAGCCACGCTGTCACCCTCTGATTAATATATAATATTATGTATTTTATTTCAGCGATGTTCTAGACTGTAGGACATCGCTCATTAGATAGCTATTGATATTTTGCTGCTCTAGGACCTAGAGCATGCAAAATACCAATACCCCTTTATGTCAATCACTATCTAACGAGCTTATGTACCTGTGTTAAGTACCTACCTTTTACATGCTCTAGGACCTAGAGTAAGAGCATGCAAAATATCAATACCCCTTTAAGTCAATACCTATCTAACGAGCTTAAGTACCTCTGTTAAGTACCTACCTATCACCATGCCACTTTTTTTCTTACTTTTTTAATTTAAAAGATCAAAAACCCTTCCAGACCGTAAAAATAGAAACATTATAGAAGCTTTTTTTCTCGCTATCGTCTACTCCACCAACTACTAGGTTCGCGTGACGCTCGAGTAAATCCACATTTAGCATCGTGGGCTCTACTATCTACCATATGGTACCTACTACCTACCTTAGAGCATTAAACCAACGTACCTACCATGAAATTATAACGGAGTTAATAGGTTTACACCCCAGATTAATTAGTATTAGTTACTGTTTACACCCTGTATATGTATAATTCGTGGCCATATATCGTAGATTTGCTCATTTCATGAAATGATTGATCATTTCAAACGAAATAGTCGCATTTCATGATGTGGCCAACATAGTTTGACCAGATCGTTAAATCGTCAATGTTTCACGATTTTGTCATCCACATTTGGCCAGATCGTATAAAATACCTATAGGGAGTCCATAAAATATTTAAAAAATTCAGAATATTTTAAGAACTATTTTATTGTCATTTAAGTTAGTACCGCGACAGCAGCCGGCGAGTGGAAGAAGCAAATCGTTTTTTATAAAAGGAACAATTAGAGCTAGCGCGCAAGAACAACTTTTGTCTCCGCAACTATTTTGTCTCTCCCATCAACTCTATAGGGAGTTGCGTCGCTGCGTGCGCGCACTTTCTTACTAGCCCATAGAGTTGATGGGAGAGACAAAATAGTTGCGGAGACAAAAGTTGCTCTTGCGCGCTAGCTCTTAGAGCTATCGACAAAAGTTGCTCTTGCGCGCTAGCTCTTATAATAACATAGTAGGATATATAAATGTCATGGCCATATCGTAGATTTGCTCATTTCATGAAATGATTGATCATTTCGTGAAATGGTCGCATTTCATGATGTGGCCAACATAGCAGATCGTTAAATCGTCAATGTTTTACGATTTTGTCATCCACATTTGGCCAGATCGTATAAAATATAGGGAGTCGATAAAATATTTAAAAAATTCTGAATATTTAAAGAATTTGCTTATTGCCATTCAAGTTAGTGCCGAGGCAGGAGCCGGCGAGTGCCAGAAGCGAATCGTTTTTTGTAATAGGAAACAGTTAAGTTAGGTTAGACTTTGATAAATAACACACGAGCCGAGCGAGCAAAGCGCGCGTGCCGCGGCAGCGGCCGGCGAGTGCCAGAAGCGAATCGCTTTTAGAAAAGAAACAATTATAATAATAGTAGGATATAATATTATTATAAATGTAGTTATAGGATTTTAGGTGCATTTTTTCTTCAATATAGGATGTCCGCAGTTTCCATAGTACTCGAACCTCTTCGTCGTAAATTCTTTGCTATGACTTTCTTCATATTGTAATTAAACGAATTATGAAGTTTTAACTGCGAATAATAAAATTTTCGCCAACGGCCGCCATCTTCACACATAAACACAGCGCTTGCAGCGCCTCTACCAATAATTAATGTAACTATTTTACGATATGATCGATTAATTTTGATCATTTCATAAAAAAACCGCGCGTTTAGTTACCTATATCGAGAAACGATTTCCTATCATTGATCTGCTCAAACCACATCATGATGTGGCCAATAGACATTCAACCATTTCATGAAATGCGACCATTTCACGAAATGATCGATCATTTCATGTATCGATCGACGAGATTGTTGCGATTTAATTGGTTGTAATCCATTGTAATCTAAGGTTGTAATATGTATTACTTACGTTATAACACACATATAGATTTTTGGTACCTTACATTTCAAGAGTAGGATATCAAAATTTTTAATTTATTAATTTTAACTAGAAGTTTTTATTGCTCGTATATTTTTAACAGGAGTACTGAAATGGCACTGACCAATAAAAATTATGTATTTGGATATTATTATATTATTTAGAAAGCCCATTCGCGGAAAGTTTTTAATTATTAATTATTTTGTCTAAGAAGGAAACGAGGTAACCTTGCCTTCCCTGCATAAAAATTGGATGTAAATTATACATTTCAAAAAAAATTTTTTAAATGTAAGTATAATTTGCATCCAATTTTTATGCTGAAAATTTTTCCAAGAGCAGGTAGTTTCTACTGGGCACTGGCACCTTCATGAGTAGTTACTTACTAGTCGCATCAACTAATCTCAAAAAGCAGGTACTCCATGGATTTACTTCAAATATGGTACAGAGATAGATTGACCTGAGGAAGGACATAGGATAGGTTTTATCCCGAAAATCCCATGGGAACGGGAACTATGCGGGTTTTTCTTTGACTACGCGGGCGAAGCCGCTTGCGGAAAGCTAGTTCCTAATAAAAAAGTAGTTTTGTAACATGTTAATAAAACCAACCAGATAAGATTTTTACAATTTATTATTATTCGATAATACTAACATAAAGATACAAAAATAGTTTAAAATCATAGTTAAGATTCTTATCGCAACTCATCTCAGATGTTACCGATTCTACAGTGATTTTATCTGCAATACAGTTGTTTACAAGAAAGAATGCTTTTAGTAATTTAATAAAAGCTTCTAGTCATAACTTTTAATCTCACCAGTCTTACTTCTTCACATAACCTCCATTAACACATTATTTTACACCCTTATTTGTTGTTACAAAATAAATTAACACATTTATTTTTATTATACATGGAAAATATGAAAATGTTGGCTATGGACTTACTTTTTAATTACAAAAAATTGGAAATCAAGTACATATATACTTGAATGAAAATAACTGTTAAATTATTAATGCCTCCTACAAGAAATTAAAATTTTAACAATTCTTATGACTATATTCAAAGTTTACTACAAAATATAGAAAAATTGATGTTATTTGCAGCCATAATTGATATCACAAGTCAAGAAAGACATGTTATTACCATAATTTGACATGTGGACTATAAAGCATCTTCATAGTAATGCAATCTGAAGCCACAGGCTCTATACATACTATTCAATTTTCCTATATTATGCTGCAAACAAAATTATGGTTTTTTTTAAGTGAGTTTAATTTATTTGAGTTTTATTCAGTGGCAGCCATCGCGCGTGCTTGTGCCCTTACTCTCTTGTCATATTCTAGTCGGTTTTGACTGAAATAAAAAAAAACACATATAAGTTTAAATCAGAAACTACTAACTACTACTACTCCTAATGATATTATTATACAGTATAGTATTTTTGAGAACTTATTATTTTAAAAATTTATACCTATCCTTCATTCTAATTAGTTTAAAATTAAAAATTATTAACTATACTTTGATAGAATAAAAAATTAAAAAGCAAAAAATATGTATCAATGACAGGTATAAACTTACCAATAGATTGTATAAGCTTCAGCCTGTGCAGGATCTTTGACATTTGGCTCATTAAGAAGGTCTTGTATACCAAGTAGAATCTGTTTGATTGTTATCGCTGGGCGCCAGTCCTTTTCTTCATCAAGTAACGAAAGGCAAACAGTTCCAGAAGGGTAGACATTTGGGTGGAACAGAGGGGGTTCAAATTTGCATTTTGGTGGACTAGAGGGGTAATCATCTTTGAAGATCATACGCAGCTTATACAGTCCACCTTCCCAGGGTGTCTGGATAGTGAAAGGATAGTATGAAGTGTTAAAACATTTAATGGGTTGATGCATTGTCAATGATTAAATTATTTCAGAATTATATTGTACGAAGTGTTTCTTAATAAATACTAACCCCTTTCTTTCCTGGAATCGCACATTCCCATGTCATTAAGTTTAGTGAGCCGTCAGGGTTTTTCATAGGTCTTGCAACAAACCCCTGAAATATATACACATCATTATTAATTTGAATAAAAAGTGTAATATAATTGTCACTAACGTATCCATACATAGAAGTATGTGCTAGAAACATGACTTACAAAGGGATGGTCCTTACGCCAAGCTTTTCTTTCTTCCGCGAGACGAGCACTTGCAATACCCGACATTTTCTGAAAGTCCAAACAATTGATTAGTAAATATAAATACACGGTTCTTACACTCTTTGGAAATCTATACTTACAAATAAAACAAGGAACTACAGAAATAATAAATTACACAGCGCGAAAAGCGTCCCACGATGCGTCAATTAGGCATATGACATAGATAAAAAATGCGTTATTATATAGCTGTCAATTGACAGATTCTATTATATAAATTTAACATTCACGTCAAGACTATTTGGTGAAATTTTGCACCTTAATATTTATTAATTTTAAAGCTTTTTTTATACCACATTTAAAGTATAAAATATTAAATATTTTGCTGTAATTTTTCTAATAAAAACATTGAAACAATACAAAAAATCATGTAATCTGATGGCATATTTATATTTTAAAAATAAAAGATTTTCATGTGGCAACTTTATTTGACAACTATCAAATTGGTTGTCAAATTATTTGTGTTGATCACAGGTGTTGATGATTAATTTTTAGGATTTTGTCTTCAAAATCTTCGAAATGTTGATTAAACCGCTGCGATCACAAGCAAGAGGTGTTGTTTACAATGTGTATAGAAAAATATTCGACGAAGAAGGGTCAAACACATCACAATTTTCAATTTTAAAGCGCGTGGAAGATTTTATTGCTAAATTGGACTTACCCGTCTAGATACTTAAAATTAAAAATATTATAAATATGTACAATTTGTTGATTAAAAAAATGGTTGCCTGTAAAGTCGGTTTTACGGGCGAAGATTTTACGTGACAACGTCTTTTTCTCGGTAGAATATTTATGTGCTGCGCGCGCGGCAGACCGCGGGCCTCTCTCTCGTTCGGTGACTCATCGTAACGTTACCGAGCGTTACACTTTTTCATAAGTGACTCCCAGTCGCAACCTAATTTAAGACGTTGTCACGTCAATATAATTTTATGAAAACTTATTACAGGAGTTTCCAATACGGCTATTTGTCAAGTCCAAGGTGTACAAGTCAATTTTATAATGTGTTAATACTTACGAAAATAAACATGATTTTATTTTATTTTTGTTTTATTTTATAAAAAATTATAAACAATCGTTAAATGTAGTAAATAAATTTTGATCTGCATTATCATTACATCCATATTTTCACATGCCATAATGATATACAGTGGTGGACGTTTAATTAGAAACACGTAATACGATGAAGGAGTAATCAAATTCATTTAACATTTATGTATTAACGTATTAGAGATTAAGTATTATTTCATATGTAATAGAACACCTGTTTATCTAGTTTTATAAGAAATTGCTTAATTTTAATCAAACATTAGCTTAAATTAATAAAATTCAACAATTTTAAGTGAAGTCTGATTGCCGAGTATTTTCAGTCTGGACAACAAATTAGAAACAGCATGGTTCGAGGGTTCCAAAGTCAAAACCTGTTGAAATGCTGCCAATATTTTTTTGTGACTCTAGTTTTTGTCAAAATTATTTTTCTTGTTGATGGGTCACAATTCTTACTTTTACCCATTTTTACTGCAAAGCAAATTAATTTTCAGAAACTTTTAGATGGAATGTTTAAAAAACGGTGCAAATATTTGTAAAAGAAAAAAATATTGGCGGCATTTCAACAGATTTTGACATTGGAACACTCGAACCATGCTGTTTCTAATTTGTTGTCCAGACTGAAAATACTCGGAAATCAGACTTCACTAAAAGTTGTTTAATTTTATTAATTTAAGCTAACGTTTGATTAAAATTAAGCAATTTCTTATAAAACTAGATAAACGGGTGTTCTATTACATAATATGAAATAATGCTTAATATCTAATACGTTAATACACAAAAGTAAATAAATTTGATGACTACTTCATCCTGTTACGTGTTTCTAATTAAACGTCCACCACTGTATATTCAAATATAGGTATGTGTAAATACATAATATTATGTATTAAAAGTAATATGTATATTAAACATGTAATAAGTAGGTACCTACACAATATTACGTAGATATCTCATTATTAAGTACAGTATTATCCACTTGTGTAATGTGACTAATGATATTGAGGACAAAATAAAAAATACTAGCAGTATCAAGATCGTTCAGTCCATTTTCCCTAGGGTTGCACACTCAAAATTTTAATTTCCCTAATTGCCATCAAATTCTGGTTTACCTATACAAAACATTTAGCCAAAAACTTAACATACTAGACTGATTCTGAATAGGCTTCTGCCTATTCAAAAATAAATCAGGCAACCTTGCAAAAATATAACCTATTATGCCTCCTCTACACTACTCGCGAAGTTCCTCGGCGAAGTACTCGGCCGAAGTCCGCGGTGCTACACTACACACTCGTTCAACTTCGCGAGGAGCGCATACGTTCATATTCAGAACGCACTTCAGGTAACTTCGTGCCCTTTGACTCGGGCGCAAAAACCGACAACAAACAGAAGTCGGCCGAGGCGAGGTAAAGTTGGACGAAGTAAGCCGAACTGCCTCTCTACATTATTCTATTCGTCTAACCTCGTTCAACTTCGCGAGTAGTGTAGAGGAGACATTACTCTCCTCTATGGCAAAAATCTAAATGTCAATGTCACAACATGTCTGAAAATATTTGATAGAAAACTCAAAACACCGATACGTTATTATTTATTATTTACATAAAGTTAATACTTAGTTTTGTGGTGGTTTTGTGCTACACAATACTCTTCAATAACATATTAACCAAAAGACAAGATCATGGCTGACGATGAACAGGATCCTAAAGAATATCGATGGGAAACGGGTTATGAAAAGACATGGTAGGTTGAGTTGTTACTAATTAAGTAAGAAAGCTTGAAATATGTATTAAATCTTATTATTTCTGTAGGGAAGCAATAAAAGAAGATGAAGATGGCTTGGTGGAAGGTCTTGTGGCGGAGTTTGCTCAAAAAGCGGCTCGGAAAGCAGCAACCACTCGTCGTGGCCCAGTACGCCTTGGCATGATGAGGCATCTACTTGTAGCCATCGATTGCTCTGAAGCTATGAGTTCACAGGATCTTAAGCCTACAAGGTTTTTATGTACATTAAAGGTTTGATACTATTCATTCATTATTACACATTCAAAACATTTTATTTGTTGTGTCATGATTTTCCCTTATTCATATTAGATTTTTATTGATTGATTTATTGCATTTTTATTATATTGAAAGTTATACAACATAGGTGCTTAACATTTTATTGCAGTTATTGGAGAAATTTGTAGAAGAATTCTTTGATCAGAATCCTCTTAGCCAATTGGGGTTGATTGCAATGAAAAACAAGAGAGCTGAAAAGATAACTGAGCTCTCAGGAAATATTAGAAAACATGTTAAAACTGTTCAAGGGTAAGAATATCATATTTATAAGCTCACAGTTGAAATATTCTTAAGTAAAAAAAAAAAAATGATGTGTTCCATCAGAATATTTTTAAAGATTAATTTGGATGTTTATAAAAATATGAATGCTATTCATTTTTCTTTAAATTCATTGCTATTTTACAATAAATTAATATAATGTTTTCCATTCTAGGTTATCCAACTTGGCATTAACGGGAGAGCCATCACTCCAAAACACATTGGAACTCGCTGGCCGAGTTCTGAAGCCTCTCCCTGGTCATGCGTCCAGAGAATTACTTGTTCTATTTGCTTCTCTAACTACATGTGACCCTGGTGATATTACTACAACTATTCAGGTATTTTATTTTGAATATTGGCTTGGAATCTACCATTTTGGCTTAAATTATGTAAATGGTATACTTAATATACTTAAAAATTCTGTTTTTTTTTAATTATTTTTAGAATTTGAAAAATGATGGAATTAGATGTTCAGTTATTGGATTAGCTGCTGAAGTCAGGATATGTAAGAAATTATGTCAAGATACAGGTGGGGAATATGGGGTGAGTATGGCTTAGTCACAATTTATTTTATGACTTTAATATAATACGGGCATTTCTCCGCAACTCGACGTCTATGCGCCTATTTTGCGTGAGAGAGGGAGGTGGGGGAAACCAGCTAAAACTGAAACCACCCGAGCTCCTCCATGATTTTATGACTTTATTTCTACAAACTTCATCGCAAATTTCGCTAGAATAATCATAAATTTCCCAAGACGGGCTGAAAATTTAATGTAATGCCTCCTCTACACTACTCGCGAAGTTCCTCAGCGAAGTACTCTGCCGAAGTCCGCGGTGCTACACTACACACTCGTTCAACTTCGTGAGAGCTCATACATTCATATTCAGAACGAACTTCGGGTAACTTCGTGCCCTTTGACTCGGGCGCAAAAACCGACAACAGACGGAAGTCGGCCGAGGCGAGGTAAAGTTGGACGAAGTAAGCCGAACTGCCTCTCTACATTATTCTATTCGTCTAACCTCGTTCAACTTCGCGAGTAGTGTAGAGGAGGTGTTATGGTCTTCTAGAAGAATTTAATGAAATTGTACAGAAAAAAAATTAAACATTTATTTACCTACCCTACTTTAGGACAATATTTTGCTTAATAATGTGTTTAATGTTGGAAAATCGCAATAAAAATGTTAACCTTTAAGTTTAAGCCATTATATGATTAACTGGTTCCATGCCCGGTCCTCTATTTGGCACTTTCGTTTATTTTTTTTGTATTTATCTTATTATATTGGTATACATAGTAGTAGTATCATACTTTGCCATTTTTTCAATAGGTAGTATTGGATGATGTTCACTACCGCTCGCTACTCTTAGAACACACCTCGCCACCGCCGCGAGCGCGTGCGTTGGATGCTGGTTTAGTAAAGATGGGTTTTCCACATACCGCACCCCCAGCAACCACTTCTGATGGTGCGTCTAACGACCCGCCCATCACTGTTTGTATGTGGTAAGTTTTGTTGAATTATTAACTGAACACATTAATAGTATATAGATGTAAAACAGGTCGATATCATATAATTTATGTCTTTAATCTCGTTAGATAGACAGAGTCATCCTGTAATAACAAAAATGTTCACTACCAACACTTATTTACTTTAAACGATTTTGAACATACGATATTGCCAAGTGTTTTTTTTATAATTTTTTATTATAAATAGCCTTTTTTGGTCCAGTTTTGTGTACATATAAGATATAAGATTTTTTATAAATATAAAAGAATCTCACTTTTACGAAAACATAAAAAGTATCCATATATCAAAATCCATGCAGCATGCACCCTTTTAACATTTGTAATACATTGTGTTTTTAGTATAGATTGTTATAATCAAAAATGTATCAATAAAACATCACTAGAATCATATCCTGCTTCATTACCTAGGGCCTGAACCTCAAGCCAATGTGACAAATTAATGTATGAATTCAAATAAAGATTTTATTTATTACAGTCACTTAGAAGAGGGCGAGGGTGTGGGTGGCGAGGGGCACCTGTGCCCGCAGTGCCGCAGCAAGTACTGCTCGCTGCCCGCGCAGTGCCGCACCTGCGGGCTCACGCTCGCCTCCGCGCCGCATCTCGCTAGGTACACATGGCTAGATATATTTCTTTTATTATTTATTTTTTAGGTGAAGTAGGCTGTGCATATTATAGATTTATTCGTATCAGTGTTTTTTTTTGTTTTATATTATTTATTTTTCCTTTAAACCATGGTTCCCAAGGTTGCTTGGAAGAAATCGCTTATCACGATAAGGCTGCCAAATTTTACATTGGTTATAAAAAAAATTCTTTTTGTAAATTTTTATGTTTGTGAGGGTTAATTATTATAGCAAAGATTACTTGTTTCCAGATCATATCATCACTTATTCCCGGTAGACCCATTTGAAGAATTAAAAAATGAAGGGCAAAGTCAGTTTTGCTTTGCCTGTGTGAGATCATTTACCGATGTTGATAAGCAGGTATGTAATTTTTTAATTCACTAATTTGTTACGAATTAAAATCTTAATGAGATATGTATGTATGAGAGTAACTCATATTTTACATTGTTATTTTTTAATCCACCAAACTGGATGTTTCCTTTGGTGAAATTAATCCTAAACCTTTAAAAATTAAACCTTTATTTTTCATTTTCTGAAGAATAATAGTACTGTTTGTAAATAAATACCGTTAATAGATTCTTGTTTCTCTTTTTCCATCGATTTCAAAAAATTTTACACATTATTTTAGGTACTAATTGCTAATATTTTAAATTGTACAGATATATCGCTGCACCCGTTGCATGGAGTTTTATTGCTGGGAATGCGAGAGTATGATAGCATCCACCTTGCATGTGTGTCCAGGATGCGCTTCTCGACCGCACCTGTATCAGCGATTGCCGGAATCCTCGTGATATTAGTTATATATATTGTAAAAAGTATTGTAATATATGATTGTAAGAATAAATTGTGTTTTATTTAAATTGAGTGTGAGAGGTATTATAATTTCGATTTATATTTTATGAGATGGTTACTTTAGAAATTGTATTTATACAATACTAGCGGTCCGCCTCATCTTCGCCCGTCGAAAATACATAATAATGTAGCATTTAGCTACACATATCCATTAGATTAGATCATATTTTTAATTTTTTAACATTTTCCTTCTCAGAAACTCGTATTTTTATTTGTTTAAATTATCCTTGAGGATGTGAGGATAAATTTTTTTTATCAATATTGGTACAATAGACTAGTAAACAGGGTTTAAAATATGTACTTACCTACCTCTGTAATAATTAGGTATGTTTTAGTCACAGATCTAGTAGTTTTAAGTGGTTTTATTACACAGTTTTATGATATAGAGATTATGTACTGCTTTGAATTTATCAATTCGTGATTTCTGAACTGTTGTGTCAATGACTACTTTATGTCAATGTCAGAAAACGTTCATGTTGTGGTTCATGTCACATGAAATTGAAAAATTTATATTTGTTTGAATTTAAAAATTAGCACGACCAACTAAAATTTAATTTAATTAACCATAGAGCAAGTAATATAGTAGCACATAACAAGCAAATGTAATGACTTGAAGAACCCTAATTAAGTTTAAAAGGTTAGAAGATATTATTGGATTGAGTATAATATATTTTTGAGCAGTCTGGTAAAATATTTAAATTTCTACTGTATTGTGATACAAAAATAAACCTTGACCTAACATAAAACATGTGTGATGGAAAAGTAATCACTGACCTCTTTTACGAAGATGAAAAAATGAACAGGAAAAAGCTTTTTGAAAAGGCATTATTTCACGCGAAACAGGGCAAAGTATTGTATATACTTCAAGATGAATTGAACGAATTGCCTGAATTATCTCAAGATTTAAGTTTAATAGATAGGCATTATATAAAAATGATCAGTTTTCTGTATGTATCTAATACAATATCGCTCATAGAAAGTCTGGCATCATTAGCAGAATGGGAACATGTACCATCTACTATAATTATGGAAAGTATGAATAATTTTACAAATAAGAACAACATACAAAATGCTTGTGGTATTGTCGCCTTGCTTATTGATTCAGCAAGAAGTTGTTCAGTCGCCACTAGATCTTCATGTAATTTGTATATATCCATTACTAAAGATGTTGTATATAATGATTATTATAATTTGATGAAAGAATTGTATGTGACAACATTTTGATGATATAAGTATTAATCACTTTAAATTATTTTATACTCAATATATCTTTTTGAAAAATATAGAGAAATTTTATTGTCTTCTTTTACACGAAACCATCAAAAACTGTGTTTGATTTATTCTTGAATATTGACTAACAGATATTGCCGCCGTAGTTCTTATCAAAAACCTTATCCACAATATAATTGGTTCAATTTAAACTATGGAATAAAAGACCATTGATTGATTCACAACATCATATAATATTATAATTTAATAAACATATTTACAAATTTTAATGATAAAAGGGAATGAAAACATATGAAATAAACATGTATGCTTTGCAAAAATCACCTGAACTTCAGAACTATATAAAGCAAAAAGAAAACAAAAATAGAGAACAAGAATAAGTAAATGATGTAATAGTTATGATTCCCTTTACCAAGCTTCAATACTCTGCCCATAGTTTTTCCCAGAAAACCAGAACTTCTGTCGACATCGTCATCTAGGCCACGTAATATTTTATCCTGGTATCGAACTTCGTTGCCAATCTCAATTGACATATGTTTAAGGGATGTTATTTTTCCACTAAGTTCCTCGGCCATTCGTTCGTTTTCATGTTCAAGAACATCCTCAGTAGGAGCTCGAGGTATCGGTTGGTATGCATAAGTTTCTCGGGCTCTTCGCATATTGCTGCTACGACCCGCCGTCTTGAAATCTTTATTTTTACTATTCGAAAGAGCTGAAAGGCCTTCGTATTCACTTCACAACAAATAAACGATGTATTAGTTTATATATAGAGCATTTAACCGTATAACATAGGGTTTTAGATTAGTTACAACAACAATGAATAGAATTTATATTATTTCTTTCAGATTCATAGATTTTCCATTTCATCACTTTCACGTCGTCAACAAAAAGTGACGTGTGTCAACTGTCAAATTAAACTATTGTCATTTGTCATGTATTTTTTTAAACGATAAAAAAGTATTCACGCTTCAAAGCTCCTATACTCTGTCCATTATATTATTTGCTTTTTGACAGATGCACGCCTATGTAGGATTGTATTGTCTATGTTAAAATGTCATACAAATAATTATCGTACTTCATGGACAGGTCCCGCCCACTTAGTGATGCCTACACAGAATTATTCAATGATGGGTCGATAGATTAAAATAATCGATAGAAATACTCTGTAAAATATATCCGATACAGAAAAACTCTTCTATTATGTTATATAATTTAAACGTAAAGACAACCAAATTGTAAGATAGAAACCAATAAATAATAAAATATTAGTTTAGTTTAGTTTTAACATACAATGCATAGATATGTGGTCTTATTATTATATATCTTATTAGTACGTTTACGTTGTAATTATTATTTACGTACCTGATTCGATTTATGATAATATTTTGAATTTATAATTTAAATGGTATCACAATCGATAATCTTTTGAACATCACTTCTGGTATCACCCGTCGAGCTGTCAAAAAGCAATTCTTTAGCATCTACAGACGCTCCGATTTGGTTGGTGCCAACCATATCGGAACCGACAAGGCAACCATTCCAACATTGCTACAGATTGTCCGACGGTTGGCCTTCCAGCTGTCAGTTGACCATAGAGTAATATGTCAGTTGACCATAGTACGAAGAGAATGGGCTAAATTCTACTATAGAAATAGAGAAAATTACAGTCATATGCGGCTCTTACAACTTATTTTTTAAGGTTTTTAATGTAGCCGCACTGTCAATTTTTTTTAATACTTCTAACATAATAAAATACGCTTGATTTCTGGCATCTCTATTTGCGTAATCTTTGTTACTTAAGTCCCACAAACAGGGAAAGTCTTTATATAGTTCCAGCAATTTTATTAATATGTCACGTTCGGTGACCGTAACTCCCTCGGCGTTCATGTTGACGTCCTACACCGGCGGCGTTGCGAATGTGAATGAGCCAATTACCTATATTACTCTATGGAATGAGCCGATTTGGTCGGAACAAAGCTTCCAGACGTTCCAATTTGGTTGGATCGGATAGGAAGTTGGTTTGGTCGGTATCGCCGGCGCATCCGACCACGTCAAACCAATATTAATAATAATTATGTCGGACCGACCGCTCTCTACACTTTCCGATTTGGTCGTGGTCGGATGGTTGGCACCAACCAAATCGGAGCGTCTGTAGATGCATTTATAGTGGACAGACTATAGTACTTTTGACGTTTAAACTTTAAAGCTCTGACTAATATATAGTAATCTGTGCTTTAAAGTAAAAAGGATCATCAAGTAGTTTCGAGTGTAAACTATAATTTATGAATTCTTAACACTCAAACACGATTTAACATTCATAGCAATGAGCATTAAATCTCTACGTTTTAATATAGGAGGTAAAGGTATTTCTCCTTAGACGGAATATCAACGATCGCATTCAAGTCGGACCTACAATCGAGTCTGGGTTAGTACAAAGGCTACTTTTTACCTGGATACCACGCGAATCACACGCGAATGAGCCACGGGTCCAGTTAGGATACCGTGGCCGTGTCTTCGCCTGTGTACTGTTTAGTAAATTAGTTTTAATGCTTAACATTTTGCTCTTTACTGCGGATAGAAAGATAGACAGAAAAATGAGGGAACAATCCCACCCCAAGTGGAATATAGGAATATATTATTATGCTCACGTTGTCTATTGCAACACGAAAAAGTAAAAAATAATATTTATGTATTTTAGAACTGAAATCTCCTTCACACACGAGAAATAAAGTAAATCATAGGATAGGAGAGCTATATATGAGCTCATTGTCAAATGCTTATGCTTAGGCCATGCTTAGGCCTTTATACGATTTTCGTATGGGATAAACCTATACAAATAATACAATTTGAGTATCTGTTTGTAATATTAAAATAACCGTTTTTTACAAGATGCATATGGATGTATACACTGTACATACTGCATACACCAAAATAGTAATTTTTAATGTCTGTCTGTTCCGGTTAATCTCCGGAACGGCTGGGCTGATTTAGACAAAACTTTCACTGACAGATGGCTGATGAGTAACTTAGTCTATCTTTTATACTGATATTCTCACAAGAACACTAGGATTAAATGGAAAAATCGTTCACGCGCGCGGATGAAACCGCAAGGCGCAGCTAGTAAATAAAAGAAGCAGTTTTATTTAAATTTATATTATGAAAGAATTATTTTATTGCTATTAGTTTTAAGAGTTTTGGTTACAGCTAGAAATTAGGATAAATAATAATAAACAATATGTGTTTCTGTACAAGTGAGATGACAAATTACATTTTTGCTACGTCAAATTATACCTCTTTCCAGAAAATGAATAAATGGAATTCCTCAGAACAATGTATGATTTAGTTACTAAAATTTCATTTTTTGAATAATGATAAAAAAAGAAAATTTGAACTCAAAATACTGTGAAACTTAATATTATTAAAAATAAAACTAGTATCATATACATTCATGATTTACTAAAATATAATCAAAATAACGAAACATATTATGCTACAACAACCATACATTTAAGTTTGGGGAATGTATTGCACAATACAGCAGTGATCATTTGCTACATTTTTTCCATTTTAATAGGTATACAATATTATGTATAATATTGTAAAATAATAACTAAGAATTTATATATGTATTGTTTTGTAATGATACCTAAGTCCCATGTCACATGATGCAATATAATATTAGATGTATTTGCTTTAAATATTGTCTGAAAATTCATTAATAAATCACTTATGTATTGTTGATTTAATATTACTTTTAAAGTAATTACATTTTTTTTCACTTCATTCATCATTTTTATTTAATGTCGTCGGACTATGCAAATATAATGAATAATGATGATTTTAATATTTATAAAACTCATAATATTGTCCCAAAAGTATGTTCTACCATAGTCCATACCCCCATTATCACCTTATGTATGCTGTCACTTGTTAGCTATCAAATAATTCAATTTAGGATAACAGAAAATATCTTTTATGGAGTTCAAACTGAATATCAACAAAATTTAGGATTTTTACTTATTTCATTATATGCAAATGCATTGAGAAATAAGCAATGAATACAGAATACCCCAAACATATTACGAATAGTTTATAATACACAGTATACACAATTATATACCCTATGTACAGTCACACACGAATTAGTATACAACTAACCGAATAATCAGTCAATCATTAAAATATAACACAGACAGACTGAACACCAGGTCTTAAGTCTTAATAGGACAGAATATTCACAACTAGCATTATATATTCATTATTTACAAAATACTCTACTATCATTCCATAAAGTTCCTTTTGGATTGATGATAAACATTATCTATTAAGTTGTGAGATTTTACGTAATGATGTGAAGACATGAGACATCCATTTAAGTCATTTAACACATAGATAAATGTTCATGTTAAAAGCTTTGGTTTTAAAATAGCAAAGAATTGTAACATTTGAAAACATGAGCTTTGGTACGGCAATAAATACCAATCAATGAAAGACAAATACTTACAATGCTAACATTGTATATGGATAGTTAAAAATGTAAGTTATGAAACACAATTTATTTCCTATAATAATAAGTAATTAAGCTATCGAGGCCAGCTCTAAAATATTATTTGCATCACATTGTTTAAAGTTTCTTTAACACCAAAATGCGATTGACTATTTTCAGTATGCAAAATTATTAAATACTTAAAAATTAAATACTTTCGTCACGTTTAATAAATTCATTACATATAATACCTAAATTTAACGAATTGCACTGATCTCAACATTAAACAGCATTAGTTTGTCTTTTTCACGTGTTATACGTGCAAATTAAGATACGCGGAGATTCCGTACCCGTTTCTCTCGAATGAACCTTCTATACCTTTACTGCTACTCCGATAACTATAGCACCTCAAAAATTCTATTTCTTCCTCCTCGCCTTTCTTTTCCTATTATTGTTCCTAGTTCCGAGTTTTCGTCATATGTGTACCGGGACGTGCAGGAGTAGGGCATCTCTGCGGGGGAATTCCAACGAGCACATTTCGCACTTGAAGGGTCCCTCGTCGTGCGTGTGTTGTGGGGAGTGTGCGGGGGAGGGAGGTGGCGAGGGAGAGGGTGGGGAGGCGGGTGCGGGGGTGGGGGGAGAGGGCAGCGGGGAGGGGGAGGGGGAGAGGGAGCGCGGCGCTATGGCGCGTAGATCGTCAGCCGGGTGCCGGGGTGGACGCCGGGTCCGGACCTGTAATAAAAGCAAGCAGTTAGAGTGATGTAATGGTGAATGTGCACAGTCAACGATAGCAAAATATTCAAGATACAAATAAATATCAGTATGTATCCTACGGATGAAATAGAGATAGCTAGGCTATACAGATAGGATGTAAAATTAAGAACTATGCGCAGAACAGTTTTGTTTTACTTATGCATGATTTCTAAGGGCGAGGCCACAACACTGCGTTGCGACGTCGCGTCGTAAAAATCTATCGTAATCTATCGTAAATATATAATCTATGTAAATCCATGTCTCACTAGAAACTGAAACGTTGGTTAGCGTCTTTTCGTTCGATGTCGTATCCGATGAAATTTTTGCGTTGCGACATCGCATCGCATTGCTGTGCGATGTTATTTTTGCGACGCGACGCCGCAACGTAGTGTTGTGGCCTCGCCCTAACACATGACATGTCTACTCATCGTAAAAAAGCACAGCATCTGGTAATTCTGTGAATGATAACCTTTATATTTATGTACTTGTATACCGGATGTGTTAGTAGGTACCTAATCATTTACTGCACGCCTCTGTTCCCGTTGCCATGGCAACTCAACTGCAACAATAAACACATACCTGCTTAGTGCGCGCGCGGCTCTCCACCGACGCGTACATCATGCGAAGGCGGCGCGGCTGGTGACCGCGACGACGGTGGTGACCGTAACCGCACCGGTGATCGTGACACATACCTGCTTAGTGCGGGCACGACTCTCCTCCGACGTGTGTATCATGCGCGGTCGGCGCGGCGGCGGGGCAGCGGCGCGGCGACGTCGGCGCGCGGGCGGTGCGGCCGGTGACCGCGGCGACGTTGGTGACCGTGACCGTGACCGCGCCGGTGACCGTGACCCGCCCCACTCGCCCACGGGCGACAGCGCCGGCTCGTTCTTTATTTTCCGCCGCCGCTTGTACTTCCTTGGCCCGGACTGCAAAAGGGATACATTGAATTGAATATTATGCATTTCTGCAATGTTAGGCAGTTTCAACTGGCCAGTACTCACATATTGTCAAAAACAAAATATGAAACAATTTAAATAAATTTGTGTATGGTTTTACAACAAAGAAGCCACTATAAAAAATACAGAGATAAAATTTCCGATTTTGTTATTTAGTTAATGACAAATTAAAATTATTTATATTAATGTAGATTTATCTACATTAATATAAATTATCTGTAAAAGACCTAAAATAACATTTACCTGTGGCTGTCTTTTCAAGGCGGTATTTTCATCACAGTGCTGTATGAGATGCTGCACCAACTCTGCGCTTGTTAACATCGGCCTCCCGCACACAGTGCACGAATATTGATATCCGCCTGATATAAAATATTTTTGTTAATAAAAATTGATGTTTTTATCGATTGCAAAAAGCATCTTGAAAATTCAAAAAATGAATGATCATTAGCTATCATTATTTTTAATAGAAATATTATTTCATTCATTCAACATTCGAAATATATAATTTAGTTCAAAATTAAAATAATTGTACATATAACAATAACAAATAATAATTACCGTTAGCGCGTCGGTCAGGCGCCGAGTGGTGAGAGCGTACGTGCTCGCGCAGCACAACGCGCTGGTTGAACGCACGCGGGCACACTGCGCACGCGTACGGCTTCTCACCTGCACACAACATGATTATAATCAACATTATTATTATTGCTTAAACTTTATAGATACTCCATATCTTCATCCACAAGCTAAAGCATGTAAAATGTTCCATCAGTAAATATTTGACTTAGAGCTGATTTTTCAATCCTTGGTTAAGGTGAATGTTCCGCCCGTCCCTCCATACATTTTTGATTACGTCTAAACACTTAAAGGCCGCTGCATACGTGACGAGATTTTTTCCGGACGGGACGTGACGGGAAGTTTTGGAAACATCGTTGCATACAAAATGTATCCAAAAACGTATATGTCACGGGAACATCGACGGGCCGGGAACGTGGACGGGAAAAATATCGTCACCGACGATGTTTAGCACGTCCCCGTCCCGTCCCGCCCCGTGCGTGCCCCGTCCCGCCCGTGATTTCGCTACGTATGCACAGTCACTCCGTTCGTACCGGAGAGATAATAGTGACGCCTTCCAACTCCTATCGAAAATGGACGATGAAAAACTGATCGAATGTGTACGCTCATATCCAGCTTTGTATAATTTAGCGAACCCACAATATTTAGACACAAAATATAAAAATTATTTATGGCGTAAAGTTGCTGTGGAATTATCATTCAGTGAAAACGGTTAGTGTTATTTTAATGAATATATTGTGGTATTCCTAACTATAGTCCTTTTCACCTATGATGATTCCTGTGACACTTCATCGTGTTCTGAATTACGTATTTTATGTTTAAAATGCCAAAATAATTTTATTTGCAGAATGTAGATTACAAAGATGTTAGGCAGGTACATATTACATAGACTCTTAAACATTCTGGCTCGTAATTGAGCATGCAAATATATTGTAAATTACAATAAATAATTTTATATTACACAAAACTAGATCCCATTACAAAATTATAGCAGCTATTATAAATTTAAATATTATAAATAATCTTATATATATTATAAATTAAACTATTATAAATCCATCTTTCGTTGTTCACAACACTAGCACGTTAGATCCGAATCACGCCACGGTGCGTATGCGTTTGCACCACGTTCCCGTTGTGAACGAGGCAATCACGTGCCCGTCCCGCTCACGTCCCGTCCGAGGTATTTACCCGTCACGTATAAATCCGCCTTGACACAGACACTATTTCTTTAAAACTAATCATTTTATCACTTCTCTACAATGAAATGTGTCCGCGATCGACCTTTTTAATCAATAACTTACATTATTTACTTAGAAAAACAACAGTGAAATACCGGCAAAATTTGACACTTCTACAGTAGTGTGCGTGACTTTTGCCAAGCAAACGAAAGGCGATGTTTAAACATTGACGCGCTAGATGTCGTGCATATAATTCTAATAAATCAAAGTTCTATGTGTAATAATTGAGTAATTTCATTTCCAATCGTTCAAAAAAAAATAACAATAAAATAAAATAAAACTAATGACCTTAGAAATCTATGTTTTTTTTGTAAACAATTTATTACTCATTATTGTTGTTTGGTCGTCCGTCGTAGGTCTGTAGACTGTATTGTACACTGAAGGTCAATGGTACTGTAGGTACTTTTGTTCGGCGTCGTCGTCGGCTTGATATAAAATTACATTCTTGATTTCATTGACACGCGCTATGATTTGCGCGGGGAATTTCTTGTGTTGTGAATTTATTTTTGTATGCTATGCATTTTAATTGATTCAAATTGCAATATTTCTCTAGTATGCATTTGAGACTATATTGTAATAATTGATCGTGGGTATAGTAATTAATTATTCTAATAACGCAATTATACATATTATAATATATGTATTTTCGGTGGGATTCAAAACAAAAAATTGGCCCGTGAATTTTATGAAATTCACCACATTGCAAATCACATCAATCATACACATGTACCTATGACGAAAGTGATTAGTATTGTGGCTAACATTGACTCATCAGTTCATCACTGAAACCAGTGATAAATCAGTAACTATATCATATTGTGTTTGAATATTTTTAAACAATGATATATACAATTATTATAAATCGGTAAACTATCAAAGTAATCACAAACTTGCAAACATTGGTAAAATATGCTTTAGCGAATTTTCAGACAGACACACAATTTTATTACTTAGTTTGTTTTAGCAAAGTAGGTACCTATACTCTACTCCGTTGCGCGTCGCGTCGTCGAAAACGGTGCACCCAGAAACAAACATACCTAATTACCTAATTCAGTTACAACTTACAATCCTTTTTTTGTTCCGTAATTTATTGTAATTTATTCTAATACGATTTTTTTTATTCGTCGTTCAGTTCTACCAGGTATAAAAAAATATAATTACTGTAGCGACAGCTCGCTCTGAATCGCGCAAGCGAAATTTTTTCGCTACAAAACACATATACAACTTTTCGATATCTTTCATTAGGGCTTCAACGGCCGGCCAGTCGAGTAGACTTGTTTTCTCCTAATAGCTAATAGCAAAACCATATGTTACTATGTTTTCGTAAATATGTTTTTCACCTTCCTGGTTATTTTCACATAATAAATAATAAAATAATAAATAGTGTATTAGATTTGTTATTGTATCTTGTATACGAATTATTCTTACTTGTTGGTTATGAAATGTTCAAATACCTATTGAAATAATTTACTGTTATAAAATCATTAGTGTTATTAGTTTTGAGTGCATAGGCATGGATCAGAAATTCAGAATATTATATGCTACTAACTACTCAAATACATACATGTTTTGATAAAAAAAAAAAAAAACAATAGTGTAATAAAATAAAACTGCGTTTTATTGTAATCAATTTTGACATTATTTATTTTCTAAAATTAATGATGAATAAAATAGTTTACGCCAACAAATATGTATAACTTTTATTTTTATAACAATCGTTCATACCGTAGCAGGTAGCGTTTTGGCCCTCTGGGTGAAATCAACCAGTCAAATGATTTTTGTTCTAATTGTATTTTGGTAGTAGTTTGTTTAGAATTTACATTACCATTGTTTAATTTTTATTTTGTATTTGCAGTAAAATCAAAAGGTGAAAAACTTCATTAGGTATACTGTACGACACCTCGCTCTGAATCGCGCAAGCGAAATTTTTTCGCTACAGAGCACATATACAACTTTCCGACAATCTTCATTGAGGCCGGCCGGCCAATCGAGTATGTCGAGAAACTTCACTTATTCAATGGAGGTATTCCACCTTCCTTCCTCCACAGTTGTGTGACCCCGACGTGCATTGAACACGCAGCTTTCTGATACTAGTAGCTAAAATCAAAACCACAGACATATGTCTGTGATCAAAACCATAATAATATTTTTACCTACTATAGTTTACTAAAAGTCGAGTGCGTCGAAATCGTAAATATGTTTTTCACCTTCCTGGTTTTTTTCCATAGTAAATAGTATTTAGATTTGTTGTATGAATAATTATTCTTACTTGTTGGTTATGAAATGTATATTGAAATAATTTACTTTTACAAATCATTAGTGATATTAGTTTTGAGTGAAAATGCTTGGATCAGCATAATATTATATCATAATATATGCTACTTTAAATATGTACATGTTTTGATAAAAAAAACAATAGTGTAATGTAATAAAATAAAACTGCGTTTTATTGTAATCAATTTTGACATTATTTATTTCCCAAAATTACAATAAAATAGTTTACGCCAACAAATATAACTTTTATTTTTATAACAATCCTACTTCCTACTAATGCGAAAGTTTGTGAGGATGTGTATGTGTGTGTTTCACGCAAATACTACTGAACTGATTACAATGAAATTTAGCACACATATAGAACGTAACTTGGACACATTGAATAGGTTTTATCCCGGAAATCCCACGGGAACGGGAACTATGCGGGTTTTTTTTTGAAAATGAGGGTGGAAAGCTAATCGTTCATAATATAAACCGTAGCAGGTGGCGTTTTGAAGTTTTGTCTACCCATACAGAAAAATGGAAAACTTGTTTTACATTCACGCCATCTAGAGTTAAATCTTTATCATTTTTGTATACGTCTGTGTGTGTAAACGACCCTGTATGCAATGACAGATGTTATAACGCATTTTTTTACCGAATTGGGTGGATTTTAAGGCAATGATATGACATATTTCAATAAAATATAATATTCAGTAACCGCCATGACTATTCCTACGACTTTTAAAGGTTTTCCAATTACGCAAAAACTCAAATAAACTAGAAATGTAGAATTCAGCGCCATCTAGCGGGACATTGGCTGGGAACAGACCGTAGCATTCACCTTAAAAGTTATTCGTTGAATAACGTATTAAACTACCATTTCAAAAATGTATTCTAATTACCTGTATTTGACAGTTTACAGGTGACATTTTAATATTATCGTGTAATACTTTATTGGACGGATAAGTTTTAACCAAGGATTGAAAAATCAGCCCTTATAATAATTAAAACGTCACTTCACTTAGAGGAACAAATAAGAGACTATTTTTGTTACAATCATAATATATAATTAAAGATGTAACGTACCGGTGTGTATCCGCTCGTGCTTGCGCAGCGTGCCGCCGTCGGCGAACGCCTTCCAACAGAAGCGGCACGCGTACGGCCGCTCGCCCGTGTGGATGCGGATGTGGATCTGCTGCGAGCTGCGCGACCCGAACACTTTGCCTAAAATATAATACGCATTTACTTAGTTACATTATCGCAATTTTTTTTACTTTTTGTAAAAATGAGTATTTTAATTTTCATTATTTTGAGTAAATACTTACCACATTCTCTGCATGGGAATTGTCTTGAATTGAGTGATGCTGTAGTTGTGTTGCGGCCTTTGGACATTCTTTTTAATCTGTAACATAAAAAAAAAAAATTATATCCGAAATATATTATTTATCGAAAATTTATTAGTAACTTTCTATGGCAAATGTCAAGTGTCCCTAAAGTTTATTTACATAATATATGTGTGACCTATAAATTTATAAATTTATAAAGAATAGAAAAAATTCGATCAAGAGGCGGGACTCGAACCCGCATCCTTCGCGCCATTCCGGGGCGGATGCCTCACCAACTCAGCCACTCGTGACCCGCCCGAGTGATCGAATTTATTCTATTCTTTCAGTTTTATGTGTCTGAAGGGACACACCGCGCGCCATCTATTGAGATGATTAACAACCATTTCAACCAATATGAAGCACTTTTCAGTGAATACAATATTGTAACGATGGAACACGACCTTTTTTGTTGAATTTATATTTTTGGTTTTATGGCATTCAAATGCTTTATAAATATAAATTTATAAAGAATAGAAAAAATTCGATCACGAGGCGGGACTCGAACCCGCATCCTTCGCGCCATTCCGGGGCGGATGCCTCACCAACTCAGCCACTCGTGACCCGCCCGAGTGATCGAATTTATTCTATTCTTTCAGTTTTATGTGTCTGAAGGGACACACCGCGCGCCATCTATTGAGATGATTAACAACCATTTCAACCAATATGAAGCACTTTTCAGTGAATACAATATTGTAACGATGGAACACGACCTTTTTTGTTGAATTTATATTTTTGGTTTTATGGCATTCAAATGCTTTATAAATATAAATTTATAAAGAATAGAAAAAATTCGATCACGAGGCGGGACTCGAACCCGCATCCTTCGCGCCATTCCGGGGCGGATGCCTCACCAACTCAGCCACTCGTGACCCGCCCGAGTGATCGAATTTATTCTATTCTTTCAGTTTTATGTGTCTGAAGGGACACACCGCGCGCCATCTATTGAGATGATTAACAACCATTTCAACCAATATGAAGCACTTTTCAGTGAATACAATATTGTAACGATGGAACACGACCTTTTTTGTTGAATTTATATTTTTGGTTTTATGGCATTCAAATGCTTTATAAATATAAATTTATAAAGAATAGAAAAAATTCGATCACGAGGCGGGACTCGAACCCGCATCCTTCGCGCCATTCCGGGGCGGATGCCTCACCAACTCAGCCACTCGTGACCCGCCCGAGTGATCGAATTTATTCTATTCTTTCAGTTTTATGTGTCTGAAGGGACACACCGCGCGCCATCTATTGAGATGATTAACAACCATTTCAACCAATATGAAGCACTTTTCAGTGAATACAATATTGTAACGATGGAACACGACCTTTTTTGTTGAATTTATATTTTTGGTTTTATGGCATTCAAATGCTTTATAAATATAAATTTATAAAGAATAGAAAAAATTCGATCACGAGGCGGGACTCGAACCCGCATCCTTCGCGCCATTCCGGGGCGGATGCCTCACCAACTCAGCCACTCGTGACCCGCCCGAGTGATCGAATTTATTCTATTCTTTCAGTTTTATGTGTCTGAAGGGACACACCGCGCGCCATCTATTGAGATGATTAACAACCATTTCAACCAATATGAAGCACTTTTCAGTGAATACAATATTGTAACGATGGAACACGACCTTTTTTGTTGAATTTATATTTTTGGTTTTATGGCATTCAAATGCTTTATAAATATAAATTTATAAATCGTGATCGAATTTTTTCTATTCTTTATAAATTTATATTTATAAAGCATTTGAATGCCATAAAACCAAAAATATAAATTCAACAAAAAAGGTCGTGTTCCATCGTTACAATATTGTATTCACTGAAAAGTGCTTCATATTGGTTGAAATGGTTGTTAATCATCTCAATAGATGGCGCGCGGTGTGTCCCTTCAGACACATAAAACTGAAAGAATAGAATAAATTCGATCACTCGGGCGGGTCACGAGTGGCTGAGTTGGTGAGGCATCCGCCCCGGAATGGCGCGAAGGATGCGGGTTCGAGTCCCGCCTCGTGATCGAATTTTTTCTATTCTTTATAAATTTATATTTATAAAGCATTTGAATGCCATAAAACCAAAAATATAAATTATGTGTGACCTGTTTATTTTTTTTATATTACCTAGGTGCATTAGGCCGATGTCGTTCAGCGTGTCTCTCCGCGTGGGCCAATAGCGTCAACGCGTCGGGACAGCTCTCGCCGCACACGTCGCACGTGTGCTCCTGCTCCCAGGTACTGCTTGTGCTGTCGTGTCGCTTGTAACTGGTAAAGGGGTGACAGACGTACGAGTAAGTACGCGAACTTGTGGCTCGACGACCTTTTTCGCTCGTGTGTCACCCCAAGTACGCGTACTTAAAAACCGTCGAGTAAGTTCGTTGACGATCCAACATGTTTGAAATTTTACTCGTAGCCCGCCTTCGCTCGCACGTCTGTCACCGCCGCGAGCCGCGAGCCGCGAGCCTAGCCTGTCTAGCTATAAATAGGTGTTACTAAGTGCAAAAGTTCAATTAATTTCGTCTTCTTCTTTTAGTTTTATGAAAATAATTTAATATAATTAATATGAATGAATATAATATAATTGAATATTGGCGAAGGTATCTTTGAATCACGCCAAGGAAGTTTCACTCCTGACGCGTGGGCTCGGCGCACACGCTCTTTTTTTGTAAAGTACCCTCAAAATATAATAGTAAAAACGAAAATATATCCTTCAATTTTTGAACATTTATTTTGTTAGAATGCTATTTACTTAAAAATAAGTGCTGGTTATTAAATTAAAAATGTCTATATTTAATTCCTGAATAACATAAAATTCCCTCTGTTGATGACATAGAGACATTCGATATCGGTGACACGCGAGAAGCTACTGACCAAGCTCTTGCGTGTGTCACCGACGTCGAGCCGAGTAAGTACGCGAACTTTAAAACCGCGATTTTAAAGTTTGTACGTCTATCAGCCCTTGTAAAGTTTGGAGTGTTAGTTTGTTATGGAGTCAATTTATAGCGTATTAATATGTAAATAAATGGAAAATGTTTGATTGTTGGACAGTTTTGTTAAAACGAAAGACATGAAAATTTATTTCCATAAATTTTATAAATATTAATCATGTGCCTATTTTTTTAATAATAACAAAACTTATACAAAATCATCGTAATCACATCAGAGCTAAACTATTTCAAACAAATACGCACTCCCAATCAAATCACTGACATATCCATCAGAGATTCAACTAAAACTTTACAAATAAACGCACGAATTTCAACTCTACACACTAATGTCCATAATACGCTAGGTTGCCTGTGCGCGGCTGCCACGTGCCACCGCAGCAGGTCAGCACGCTGCCGCTTTGGGCTAATTTCAACTCTAAACCATACACAATAAGGTCCACAATACGTTCGCTTACGGCTTACCTGTGCGCGGCTGCCACGTGCCGCCGTAGCAGATCAGCGCGCTGGAAAGCCACGCCGCAGTCCTGACAGAACAGCTCGGGGCCGCGCACCGTGTCGTACACCGTACGCTCGCGTTCACTGCCGCTATGCGCTAGTGGGGATAGGCGGAAGTCCATGTCGTCACCTGTTGTTTGCCAAAAAAAACAACATATCATTAATTTTGGTGTTATTTTTTTCAGTAGTAGTGATCAATTGATGTCTGTGGGAGAGGTTAATATGTTACAACTTTTAATAAGAAGTAAAGTTATATAGTACTTAGTAAAAATATATTATTTTTTGGTTAAAGAATAGAACTCTGATTACACAGTATGAACCAGCTGGCATATTATGTAAATTTCCCTAGCGTGGCCTTGTAGACATTAAAAAAAAAATAAACAAAGAGGACTTGGACTATTGTTAACTTTTGCGTCTTACCAACCAAAAATTCAAATTAATAAAAAGCTAATCATAATGCACATACCCGAGTTATCATCATAGGGGTCGTGTTTAGCCGATCGCGGTAGATGCGGCAGGTGCGGGTGCCGCTGCGCCGCGTGCGACGCGAGCGCCTCGCGCGACCAGCACAGCTCGCCGCACTCGCTGCACTCCACGGGGGAGTCGCCGCCGTGCACCTACCGGGGGGAAAATATGTTTTATATTTTGCTGAAATCAGTTTTATGTACAAAATATAAGATATTTTTGTGTTAAGTAAAAATTATAAAAGAACCCTGAACATAGATGGCCGAAAGATATCAATTATCAAGTGTCAAAACAAGCCACAAAGACCAACACAAGCTCCACCCGACCCGACCAGGGTCGATAATTTTTGAAACAAAAAATATACATAGTAGTAGGATGAAACCCATTAGAAAAGGAGGGGAATGTGATAAAAATTAAAGGAAAAATAAATTACAGACAATCCGAGTTCAGGAAGTGGGAGGGGGGGGGGGGCTTCTAAGGCTAAAAAATGGTTTCTCTTGATTTTCGACAAAACTACAAGTCCTATGGAAAAAAGTTCAATGACAAAGTTGTAGGTAATAAAAAGTTCTACAACTTTTGTATTCGCAATTTTTTCACATAACCTAAAATTTAGGTGAAAAATTCAAAAAACCAAGTTTTTTGTTTTTTATTTATATCTTTTTCAAAAAAAAAATCTTTTCTACGATATTTGGTGGAAACTTTCCTTATTATGTCCCAAATACACTGTAATTTATTTGATTGAAAATATTTATTTTTTCGCCTTATTGTAACTTAATACCAAAAAAACAACCTAATTTTCAATCGAAAATTCTGACGTCAAAATATCAGCTTTTTTCAAAAAGTTTGGGGGCTTTTTGTTCGTTGAAATATCTAGTTTCTGATAGGGTAAAATATAATATACATTACCATAGTAAATTTACTCAGAAAATGCATACAAACAGTGTGATAATGAGCTTTTACTAAATCAGGCACACTTCTCGAACTCTATATTTTCTCTTGTATCGGCTTTTCGGTAACATTTCAAAAGAAAAAAAAAATGGTTGCCTGTAAAGTCGGTTTTACGGGCGAAGATTTTACGTGACAACGTCTTTTTCTCGGTAGAATATTTATGTGCTGCGCGCGCGGCAGACCGCGGGCCTCTCTCTCGTTCGGTGACTCATCGTAACGTTACCGAGCGTTACACTTTTTCATAAGTGACTCCCAGCCGCAACCTAATTTAAGACGTTGTCACGTCAAAAATTCATCTGATCAAAGTAACGATACCACAGCTAACATTTGACAGCATGTTCATAAACAAAATGATGTCGATAAAAACATTTCAGGTCGTTTGAGAAATTTGCCTGACTCATGCCCGTTTTCACCAACATCCCCTAAGTTTATGGGATCCCCTAAACATGCTTAGGGGACCGTTAAAAGATGGTTTCTGTTTCACCAGCCATTAGGGGTCAACTAAACGTTAAAAAGTCCCCTAACTTTAGGAGGCCGACATTTTGGCCCATAAACCGGCACATAAGTAAGTGATCCTTTAAGAAACAAAGATGGATAGTGATTTATATGAGTTTTTACAAAATTTAGACACGGTTTCGACTATATTCGACGTAAATAACCATCGTAGACCAAAAATATACCGAAAACGACCAAATTACTTCGAAAGTTTTGATGAAACTGATTTTTTTCGGAGATATAGGTTAAGTAAATCATCAGTGTTGTATTTATTGGAAAAGATTGAACACGCCTTAGAATTTCCTGATAATAGGTGAGTACAATCTACTAATTACAAGCTTTTATAAATAGGTTTGTATTTATGCACATGCTATAATAGTGCGCGTGGTATTTTTTTTTTGTTTCTAGTTACGCTACGATTATATTTTCTTTTAAAATTGTGTAGTTACAAATGCTGTCCTTAACTATTTCATTTGCTTTTATTTCAGAAATAATTCTATATCTCCAATAAATCAATTATTAATGACATTGAGGTTTTATGCTACGGGGAGTCACTTGTTAGCTGTGGCAGACATGGGTGGTATCAGTGTGGCTACTTGCAGTCGGATAATAAAGCGAGTATCTGCAGCGATTGTAACTCTACGACCAGAGTTTGTCAACTTCCCTAATACAAGTGAGGAGCAAGAAAACGTTAAGATGGAATTTTATAATATTTCAAGATTCCCTAATGTTCTTGGCTGCATCGATTGTACACATGTGAAAATTCAATCACCAGGTGAAACTTTAAGACTAAACTTTATTACGTTAACAAGTCAGTATTTTACACAAAATAATGTCGTTTTGTATGTTTTTTTAAGGTGGCGATGATGCAGAGTTATTCAGGAACAGGAAGGGATACATGTCCATAAATGTTCAGACAATAGCATCAGCTAATTTATTAATAAGGGATGTTGTGGCACGTTGGCCAGGTTCAACACATGACTCGGCTATTTATCAAAATAGTCATACATATAGAAAATTTGAAAGAGGAGACTTTACTGACAGCTATTTACTGGGTGACAGTGGATACCCGTTGAAGGTAAAATAGTTAAGCAAGTACAAGTATTTATAAAAGGAAAATATGTATAGAAATAAATACAATCCATGTGTCATAGATAATCAATTTATTTAAAAAAATACAATTTCTCTATTTAGTCATTCTTTGGCACACCAAATAAATTCTTCAGATTGAAGTTTCCACCTGTAAAGTAAATTATAATATTATGAACTTATAAAACAGCAGATATTTTTTTCTTTTCAGAACCATTTGTTGACTCCTTATTTAAATCCTACGACAAGAGGTCAGCAGAAATACAACGAGGCTCACATAAAAACCAGGAATGTGGTAGAAAGACAATATGGAGTCTTAAAACGACGTTTTCCTGTGTTAGCTGTTGGTATAAGACTGGAATTAAAAAATGCAATAAATGTTATTATTGCGTGTTGTGTTTTACACAATATATGTATTTTAAGAAAAGAACGTGAGCCGGTGAATGAAAATAATGTTCCTAATATAGAGGAACTCATTACAAATGGGCAAATAGGAAACATTACCAACATCACATCTCAGAACACATATGGATACAGAAGACTACAAATTACAAATTATTTTGAAAACCTGTTACGTGAAATAAATTAATAATAGCATACCCTTTATTTGGTTAAGAACTTCTATTTTTATTTCTAAATCTTTTCTTGCTGACTCTATTTGTAAACTGTATAAGGTTCTTTTAAATTCTATTTCTTCTTCCAGCAATTTCTTTTTTAAATCTTCAATTTCAATTTTTTTTTCATTTATCCCCCTGAATCCTGTACACAGGGTAGACACAACTTCCGTCTGGGGATGGTGGTTTTCTTTGAGAATTGGTCTACGCCTTTTCCAAAGAGGAGTTCCTAATATCTTAGAACATGGTGGTGTGTTCATTACATTGTGTTCGTCTCCCTTAACTTCATTTATACCCATGTTCTGGAAACAAATTAATGTACTTTAAAAATTGTTTAGTTTTAAATTTTATACTTTTCTTTTATACTATTTATTTTCTGTATTACTGTGTGCACTTTGGTGTGTACCAATAAACGTTTTTTCTTTTACTTACATGTAGCTTTTTTATATAATTAACATAAGTAGCCCGTCCTCTTTCTATATACAAAAGAGTCATCTTGTTTGTCAAGATCTGATCGGCTTGAGTATTAAGTGAAAAAGTAATTTAAGAAGAAAAGAAAAGATAGAAAAATCCTTTTACACTTTATTAACTTAATACAGTACTAATATTGCCTATAATTAAATTGTTGATTGAATAAAAATTATATATCTGGCAGTACTTACCGTAACCAGTTCAGCGTCTAAAATTATACCCTGCGATTCTTCACTGGTCACTTCTGGATCAATAACATTGATGGATGAAATTGGGATAACTGAATCTGAGTCTAGAACATCAGCAATACCACTGCAACCTCGACCCATTAATTCGCAGACTTGTTCTGATATTGGGTCTGTTTTTATAGTTGAGGGTCCTCCACCGGTTCCAGTTGCACAACTCCTGTTTCTCGAGTTGTACGTTTTTGCTTCGCTTTTCATTTTCTCCCAGACTCTCATGAGAGCATCTTTACTCCTACGATAAAATGTAGATATATATGTATAGCTGTTGACCATGTGGTAGTTATCATAATGATAAAATATGGCATGTTTGTGTTTATTTAACTAACCTGTACATATTTCCCGTTGAATTATATTGAGAACAGAGGTTTATCCAAGCCTCGTTCTTAGCTTGGTTGGTTGTACCATCTGTTCTTTTATTTAAAATGATGTTTTTAAAAATACACACCAATTTCACCAACTTATCTTTTTCGTCCACTGTAAAATTTTGACTACGCTTCCTTTTTTCAGCCATTTTATTATAATAATCGATTGTCGAACGCAACTAAATTATTTGTGAAATTTAAAAATAACACGGAAGCTAAGAGGCGATTAAAACAAACATAAATGTCAACCAACTGTCAAATACAAGTTACCACAGATTAAATGCATGTTTCGTTATGCATATACAGAGTAAAAATGCTAGAAAATATTAAATTAATTAAAAAAATGAATGAAATTATATTTATTATTGCTATGAAAACATTATTTATCATAAACTATATCTATTTGTGTAAAAACTTCAGAGAATTTTATAAAAAACGATATTATTTAAAAGTATCGATAAGTCTACAAGTGAAACAATCACTAACATCGAAAAAAAAAACGTCACATAGTTATGTAACCCCTAGTTAGGGGATAGAAATGATGGTGAAACGCAATTTTATATAGGGGCTAGTTTAGGGGACCTTTTAAGTAAAGGGTCCCATACTTATGTGGTAGTATAGGGGATGTTGGTGAAAACGGGCATTAGTGAAAGCTCATTATCACACTGTTTGTATGCATTTTGTGAGTAAATTTCCTATGGTAATGTATATTATAATTTACACCATCAGAAAGTAGATATTTCAACGAACAAAAGCCCCCAAAATTTTTGAAAAAAGCTGATATTTGAACGTCAGAATTTTCGATTGAAAATTAGGTTGTTTTTTTGGTATTAAGTTGAAATAAGGCGAAAAAATAAATATTTTCAATCAAATAAATTACAGTGTATTTGGGACATAATAAAGTAAGTTTTCACCAAATTTCGTAGAAAAAAAAAATAAATTTTGAAGTAGATAAAAATAAAAAACCAAAAACTTGGTTTTTTGAATTTTTCACCTAAATTTTGAGGTTATGTGAAAAAATTGTTAATACAAAAGTTGTAGATCTTTTTATTACCTACAACTTTGCCATTGAACTTTTTTCCATAGGACTTGTAGTTTTGTCGGAATTTAAGAGAAAGCATTTTTTAGCCTTAAAAGCTCCCCCCCTCCCACTTCCCGAACTCGGATTGTCTGTAATTTATTTTTCCTTTAATTTTTATCACATTCCCCTCCTTTTCTAATGGGTTTCATCCTACTACTATTTTTTTAGGTTTTTATCATTTTGGAAGGGATTGGCCCTGGTGTACATAGTAAAATATGAAATTTAAAACTTTTATAGAAGAAAACATTTCTGAAAACTTCACCCGTTTGTTGGAAATTTTGCATAAAACCAGGTCAAATTATTGTACTTGCTAAACTGTCAACACGAGTTAGCTAGTAAAATAATAATACAACATTCACACGCTTGTAATTACCCTTGCATGCGACTGCAGCGCTTTCTCCCTCGCGAATCCAATACCACAATGCCGGCAAACGAAGGGCCTTGACGGGTCGGTGGGCGGCGGGGGCGGGAGAGGTGAGGGTGGCGGGGAGGGGGACGCGGGGGAGGGCGGGGATGGGGGCGACGGGGGAGGCTTGGGGGGCGTGCGCCCGCGCCGCGACCACTGCTGCGTGCGCGCTGACGTCATGTGCACGTCCGGTACGCCGTTCTGTGCAAACAAGATATGAAATTACTAATCTAACTAAAGAAAGACTAACTTAAAACTTGTTTTCGTCAATTTTTAAACACAATATATTTTTTTTTCATTATTTATAATTTCTCTTTTTTAATTTGAATTGTTTAAATAATTCACATAAATTGTATGTGAGCTTATTAAAAAAGTCTTGTCCATTTTGTGTTAATTGATGTTTAATATTTCCACTTTTATCTAATGGGTTTGAAGAAATAAGTTTTACAGTTAAAGACCAAGATTAAAAAATCTCATTTGTGAATTGTATTCATGATTTAGTTATTGCATATTATCTTACTTCTACAGGATCTGGTTTCTTTTTCCGTCTGCCTCTTTTCTTTCTTGGCTTTAAAAGAGAGGCAGTGTGTATTTCTTCATCTGGAATAAAATAGCCGATATAGAATTTCATTCTTTTCTTCATTTGGCTTTACGATACTAAAGTAAATATCAAAACACTGATTCAGCAGAATGACATAGATTAAATAAGTTAATATACTATAATATTCAATATTTACCATGACTATGATATTCAATAGGCTCATTTTCTGGTATAAAAGCGTGTACTTTCAGATGGTTCATGAGGTCACATTTGCGCACGTATCTTACGCCGCACAAGTTGCATGCGTGCGGTCTATCATTTTGATGTGCAACCATGTGATTCATTAGAGCTGCTTTCTTTCGAAACCGCCGTGAACAAAAATCGCAGGGGAATGGTCGCATTGCTGTGTATTCATCCTGTAAAAAAGTAATTAATAAAACATTGGATCTATACTAATTTTACATAGGTTTGAGATGAAATAGATTTGAGTCAAGATAGGCTATTTATCAAAGAGTTACTACTGTATAGTTCATTTAGTGAGGAAGATACAGCGAAACATTTTGGTAGAACTAATGTAAAGCAGAACATCAAATGGAAATATTGCATAATATATAATTATTAAAATCATATAAATAAAATACAAAACAGAATATAGGTTCTGCTTGTGAAATAAAATTACCTGATCAGTTGGTAATGGCACATCAAGGTCATTTTCTACTTTCACATTCTGCACTGGATGTGCAAGATGTTCTAAAGGCACTTCCACTCTAAAACAATTTGAACAGTATATCATAACTTTCCTCTTTTATTCTTCATATAGTTAAGTTAGATAAGATATATTAATTCCTTTTCAAACAATAATTAACACAATAAAATTAACAGGATTAATCAGATAACAATTAAAGAAATTTCATAACAATTTACATTATTTCAAATAAACATCCAGATAATATTCATACCTTTCCTGTTCTCCACTAATCACCCAATCATCAGTGATCACTTCTTCCGTAACACACTCAACGCTGGGATCAGCTGCTAGTTCAGCCGACTCAGTATAATTCACATCTTGGGATAAGAATACAAGGTTCTCCGCTGCTATATTATCTGCATTGGCAATTAGCTCTTCTGCCGTCTAAAAATTATATTTATTATTACATACTAGACCATTGACATTATTAAAATTGATTAATAGATAATATAATTAAAGTATAAATTAAGCATGCAATTTATTGATCAATCATAATAAAATAACTAAATCATTATAAATTCTTTTTTCCATAAATTAATAACAACCAGGGTCATTAACAGAACATAAAACAAATGAATAACAAACCATATTTGAATAAGGCACAGTTTGGACATTTTCTAATCCGCATATTACTTCTTCAGTCACCTCTATATTAGGCTAAAAAAATAAAATTGTAACTAAAAATATGATAATAAAATAAAAAGTTGCAACAGATAATCAATTTAAACAAAAACTCACTTTTATATCAGCTTCCTCCCAGCGGAGATGGAATTCTTCTCCTTCCATTATTGTATTGTTCTATTTCAGTCTAAATCATTCTCTCTTTGCTTAAAAGGCCATTAGGATGATCTTCAATTATTTGAGTAGACCAACTTTATGTAAATCCAGTCTTAGTAAATAATTAGATGTCATATTTATTGAAAGTTAATGATTACAATCAGTAATAGGATTTCATTTTATAAAATGGTATGATATTTGATATAACTAAAACAATCAGAGAATAAAATGTTTGAGGTTATATTTATTTGTTTACATACAAAAATTATCGAATTTTACAATAAATATATATTTTGCCAATAAGTAATACAAACGTAAACGTAACGATTAAAGTTATATCCGCTGCACGTAAAAATAGACATGAGTAGAACATAAAGTCTATCTCTGTCACTGATTTCAATAATAGATTTAGATGCAAGATCAAAACATCAACATAACCTTAGCAAGAGATTAAGTATTTATGACAACTGTATAGGTTAAATGAATGAAATTACTTTTAAAATTATATTTGCTCAATAACCATCAACGTACAGCGATATCAATTGAAATGGCGCAACTAAAATGGTGCCTTGAATTGAAAGTGCATAGGTTATAATTGTCAAATAAAAGGTTAAGATAAGTATACACAAAGTAAAAAATTACAATATTAAATATTTTCGTTGAGAGAGTGTTAAAAAATTTGTGATTCTCTTTTACAATACCTGATTTTTGGTGGTGATAAATTCATATATCTATAGTTTTACATGACGCAATCACAAAACTTGATAACTGAGTACCTACGGAACGATAACAAAAAGATAACCAAAAATGAAGTCAGGTTATTTCCCTCGATTTATTCTTACGCAGAAAATAAAGAAGACAAAGATGAAACTGCACTTTTTTCTCAATTTTCAAAAAACATTTGGTTATTTCAGCAAATGGCTATCTTGAAACTCGTCTTTGTAATATTCTCGATTATTAGTTACCACAGATAAGAAATATATTTTTTTTTGTATCGAATCGGTATTGAAAAAAAACTTAATTACGAAAAGACGTGAACAGTTTTTTTTATAAAATTATTATTTATAAAATATTTAGTCAAGAAGTAAATATAAATTGAAATTTAATATGGCTAGATATATTTTATAATTACAATGGAAATTCAAATTCTTCAATGGTGTCCTCTTACAAGAAAGTAAGAAGTTCACTGAACATCCTACTTATAAATTTAATGCGAATGTTTGTGAGGATGGATGGAGGATGGGCGTTAGTTACTCTCTCAAGCAAATATTACTGAGCCGATTACAATAAACCCTGAATATGATATAACTTAAGATACTTTTTATCCCATAAATCAAGCATAAATCCCGCAGGAATGAGAATTATGCGGATTTTTCTTTGAAAACGCGGCCGTGCCCCAGGCGGAATTCTAGTGTATCATTAATTAAACAAAGATTAAACTAATCGCATTGATGAAAATTATTAATTCCTGAATAATTAAATAGACATATATATAATAAATTTGACGAAAGGTGGCCGAAATCATGTAATATAAAAAAAAAAATAACTACTACTATAATATCACAGTATTACAATATCTATACTGTACGGAAACGAATGTACTTGTGCAGAGAAACGGAGGGGAACTGGCGGGGGGTCGGGCGACGCGGGCCGCGTAAGGCAAACACGCTTAGTTTGCATTACCTAGCGCCTTAGATCATTAAGTAATTAGCCTAGCGCCTTAGATCATTAAGTCATTACTTAATGATCTAAGCCTAGCGCGAAAGAACGACGCAGTCGTATTTTTTGTGTAATAATTTTATTATACATAGGTACTTGCATATTCTATTATGGCGCGCACAAACTGTTCCGTTTACGGATGTAAATCTACATTGAAATCCCAGAAGGAAACAATATTTCAGAAAGATTGTATTAATTGTATCTGTTGAATTAAAATCTTAGATCATTAAGTAATGGATGGAGTACGCTGGCAAATGTTCTAACTAAACTTTCTGCTGATTTTGGTGCGGGGATACCCTCCCCGAGGGAGGGAGGGAGGGAGTTACCCACTCACACTGATGAAACACAATGAAACACAATCACACATTCACAAAAATAATTTGTGTCACGAAAGTCGTAAAAATTTACGACCTTTTAAGCGACGAGTCTTTAAATTCAACTCTATCACTAAGTTAATAAAGATTAAATTTGTATTTCATTCCAAGATAGTCTCGTGGGGAGTGCGGTTCAATATCGCGTTCTAAATTCTACTTTATAACTAAGATCCTAAAGATTAAATTTGTATTTCTTTACAAGATGTCTCGTAAGGAATGCGGTTCATTATCGCGTTTAAAATTCAACTTTATCTCTTAGTTGATAAAGATTAAATTTGTATTTTTTCTTTCTATGATAGTCTCGTGGGGCCGCATCAATGATCGAGTAAACATGACTCGATTATTTGTCTTGATCATATCGCTAAACGATACATCGACGATTATTAGAAATTGCATTTAAATAGATATTTACGTAAAAAAAAATAAAAAAATACTTACAAATGAAAGGTTATTCCATCTTTTTAAATATTTGATGTGTTTGACTTGTTTCTGCAAGACTTGACAGCACAAAACGGCATTTTTAGCGGAGCACTCGCAGACGTCCTTTCGATGTTTTACGAATACGCAGAGTGTTTGTTATCGATTACGCAAGTAGTTTTTATGAAAGCATAAGATTTTATGATTCGAATAATCTTATACCTCGGCAAAAGGGGAAGCGCCTGTGAGTGTTATCCATTACTTAATGATCTAAGATTAAAATCAAAGCTATGTATATGTTGTCCTCATTATTTTCTAATCAGATTGTAC
Organism: Colias behrii; assembly: GCA_029959065.1. Taxonomy (NCBI): domain Eukaryota; kingdom Metazoa; phylum Arthropoda; class Insecta; order Lepidoptera; family Pieridae; genus Colias; species Colias behrii. The sequence goes on from JARWMC010000013.1 coordinate 8,831,019, forward strand.
ATCCCAATGCGAATGCATTACCTACTTAGTTAAATGTTATAATATACAATTAAGAACATCCAAAAATAAAGTGTCCACGTAAATAATATTTAGCAGTGCAATATCTGTAATTATATATTTATGAACAAATAATTACATCAGATTTAATAATCACAATTATTTTGAATGTACATATGAATAAATGATTTCATCATAATATTAATAATCACAATTGCTTTATTTCCCATTTGTTGCAACCCTAGCGTATTTTCGTGTGGCAGCGTAAGTACCTACGCTGGCGGCGGCATCGCGCGACATCAAAGGCGTTTCCTTACTGTAGGAAATAATATTGTAATACTGTGATAATATACTCCTCTGGCTCTAAGCCTCTGGCACTGAAACGTCGAAGTGTGTTTGGCCTCCGAAATGAGAACTCTCCACAAAAAATTTAAGCTTTGTTGTAACTATAAAGGCGAATCTTGCGCGGGATGTCGGATGCGCGTGGGATGCGAATCGGCCGCGGCGCAATCACGAATCACTCACTCGCTAGCCTCCTTAATTAGAACGCAAAAGCACAGGAACGCAGCTTTACATATTTTGTGAATTGTGCTGTCATTGTCATTATTCAATAATTGTCAGATTGTAGGTAAAGTCCATTTCAAGAAAGAAGTCCCGCAGACGCAGCGCTGTATGCGCGCGTAATAATGTTAGCAGGGTTAAATGTGGGGAAATCTGTGAGGGAAATTATGTATCGTTCATTTAATTTCATTTTATAAACTACTGCGACTCGAATATTTAGATAAAAAAATTGATATATGTAATGTATTGGCCGATCTCCCCATCTGTTAAATTAGTTCCATAATTGTCCGCGGGACTTCTTTCTTGAAATGGACTTTAGTCGGATCTTGAGTCGGATCACGGATGCATTTATTACTTTACAGTGCGACACAAAAGAGATGAAAATAAATGAGGGCGCCACCGTCGCTCATATAGCAACACTGATACTGCGACGCAAGCGATCTTGATACTATAGAATAAAAATCCAAAAATCTATATAATATAATCTAAAATAAATACCGCGATTTAAACCGTTATAATTGTTTCATTGTAGCAATAGTGTAAATTTAAGACAAAAATACATTAGTATTTTAATTGACCTACCTAGGTCAAATTTTACTTAAATGTATTTGGAATTAGTTATTTTATAAAAATCGGTCAAGTGTTTAGACTGCACAGGCGCACATAGAATCAAACATACAAACAAACAAGCATACATGCAGCTCAAACACATTACCCTCTTTCTGGGTCCGTCGGGTAGAAAAAAACAAGGCGATTTGAAAACCACATATTTTTATTTTTTTTTGTAGATAAATTTTGTACATTAATATAATTCATCAAAATCTAAATATTCTACTCCTTCAAAGGACTGATCATCACTCTGTTTCGAAGTACTGGCAAGAGGGTACGGGGCATCTTCAGTATCATCATTTGGTTCTTCAGCACTATAACAGCTATCTGAATCTGAGTCATCTTCACTGCTCTCATCACCAACGTGAATAATAAATTTCTCAATGTCTTCGTACAGGGTTTTGCCCCTATTGTAATATTCCATTTCTATTTTTTTTACATGGTCACAACAATTCTTCCAATCTTCCCTTGTAATGGAGTTGAAGGCATCTAAAGCTAATTCTTTAATATTTTTTGCTCCAACATTCTGCGAAGCGATCTTTCTTTTTGCTTGTGCCCAAATCAACTCTATTGGATTAAGGTCACAGTGATAAGGCGGTAACCTTACCACTGTGTGACCGTGTTGCCCCAATAATTCATCAATTTCATAAATTGGATCTGGTTTATGCTTCTTTACCAGCTGAACAAGAGAAGGTTTCCTTAGTTGTAGATCAAAGGGAATATTATTTTCTAACAACCACATTTTTATTTCATCAACCTTGTTGGCTGATGTTGGACATTTATTTTTTACCACCGAGTGGTAGGGAGCATTGTCCATAACAATGATTGAGGGTTCTCTAATATTTGGTATTAGTTTTTCAGTAACCCATTTTCGGAAGTTTGCCCGGTTCATCTCCGAGTGATAATCTTCTTGTTTATTTAAACCACTAAAGATTAAAAGAGCATTAGGCACAAAGCCTTTTTCACTTCCAGCATGTACTAAAATCCATCTCTTTCCTTTAGAAATTTCTGTAGTCACACCTTCTGTGTTTATTGACTGCCAACATTTTTTAACTTTATAGCTTGAATGTATATAACTTTCATCTAAGTAAATTATATCCTTCTGAATTTCTTCTGGCAAATTTCTATTGTCCATTATAGCTTGCAGATACATTTCTCTTTTGTGTGCTATAATGGGTTTTTCAAGCAGAACCTGCCTATTGGATTTATTTTTTGTATAGCGAAATCCTATTTTTTTTAAAAGTTTTCGCAAATGCTCACGACTACCATCATACCCAATGTCATCACGTAGCTGAGCCAATAATTTGCCAATTGTTGGCACTTCCTTTTTAACGGTGTAAAAAAAATGAATTTTTTGGCGTATTGCGCAGACGTCAAAGTCATCTAAAGTTTTTGATGGTCTACCTCTCCTATGTTTGGCTGGCGTTGAAAATTTGCCTTCATTTCTACTCCCTTCCTCTACTATCCTGCGTACTGTGCTTTCAGAAACCCCTATAACAAACGAATAAAGATGAATAAAATCAAATAGTACATTAATTGACATATTTTTATAGTAGCTTAAAACTAAAACTTCCTTTATTTTATTAATTTTTTTTTAATGTAGGAGGCCAGCGTCCCTGCGCTACTTTAGTAAGTAATTAGTAAGCTAAATCTAAAATATGTTTTTTTTTTTCTTATGGTTTGATTGATTAATAGATAGGTGTATGAAAACAGTTATCACTATACTATGTAGTAAAATCTAAACTAGGTACTTTATTTGAGGCTGGTTGGATTGGATATAACTTCTTGACTCAAATTGTGCTGGTCGCACTATAAAAACTAGTTTTTGTTTACATACAAATAACCTCAAATTAAATTTCGAAAACGTAATAATCGCCATACATACATACATTAAACACTCGTCACTAATGGAATATTCTATTTTACGTAGTACTGAGCAAAAATAAATGGAATCTCACCGGTATATTCTGCTGTACGTTTGTAAACGTTTTCCAAATCAGTCAATAACTTTCCAGCTTGAAATTCGGACAAACACCGAATAAAAACTTTATACACGACTTCACGGACACCACTACGTTTAACCTTTTTCATGATGTCTCCTTTTTTATTTAAATTTCTTGTTCTAAATAACAATTTTATCTCAATAATTCTCCACTTCACGAAAAAAACAACAAATCTTTATTCAACTTGACAGCTACATTGCCAATTCAGGGTTGCCAGGTAATGAAAAACGAATTAGTTCCAAAATAATTAATTTCATCTCTTTTATGTCGTACTATACTCTTTGGTCGGATGTCAATAAAACACGTATACAAGCAATTTTGCGTAAATACAGAAAATTTAATACAGTTTACACAAGTTTATTTCGTTTATTAGTATAATGGCACAAGAATTAAGAGAATTGTGTCAATTATTATTTCCGGATTCTTCCACAGGTAAACCTTCACAGTAATATGTATATACTAACTAGGTTGAACTATTCGTTGAGGCTATTTAACACGAATCACCAATTTTAATTTGCTTTTAGAAAATGCTGAATATTTCTCGGATATATCAGATTATATAAAAAAGATTGGTTCCCAAAATTGGGAACAAATTGCCAAAGAACCTGAGCGTTTAACTGATGAAATGAAACATTTAACTGAGCAAACACAAGATTTGGCTTTCACAAACTACAAAACCTTCGTTGAAACGGCTGAGATATCGCGAACAATAATGAAAGATCTTGGCAAATCAAAAGATTCTTTAGTAGTATTTTTGGAAACAACACCAACATTTGTGACAGAATGTGAAAAGTTCTCACAAGCTGCTTCAGACATAGTTGAAGACAAAAAGTAAGCTATTCATGACTTTCTTTTAATATAATGGCATAAGTTATTAATTACTTAACATTATAATTACACTTCAAACTTTTTCAGACAATATAGTAACATCAGGAATCAAAGTGATAAATTGCTTGAACTCTTAGAATTGCCATCTTTAATGAGAGAAGCCTTAAATTCAGAGGACTATGAGAGTGCACTTGACATATTCACATTTGTACGGAATTTATCAAAGAGATATTCAAATATACCAATAGTTCAGGTAATCATTAATGTTGCTATAATAAGTTACTAGTTTTAAATGTTTTCCAACCCCCAGAGGTAAATAAACACCAATGAGAAATGTGTTCAATAAATATTACATTTCAAAGTTTTAAAGACCTGATTGATATAGAAATCACAGAAAAAGATGTAATAAGATCATTTAAACATCTCAAAAGAGGAAAATCATCAGGTCATGATAGTCTGAACATTGAGCACCTGTTATATGCTGGACCGACTTTTGTGAAGCTGTTAAGTTATCTGTTTAGCCATTTTATTAAGCATAGCGTATTGCCGGAATCTTTAATGATGACCACGGTTGTCCCAATTGTAAAAAGTAAGTTGTGTGACCTTTCCGACATGGGTAATTATAGACCGGTATCAGTGGCCACTGTGTTGTCAAAGGTTTTTGAATTTATTTTATAGGGCTACCTAGAGAAGAGTGTAAAAATTAATGATCGTCAATTTGGCTTCAGACAAAATTTATCTACGGATCTTGCGATATTTGCATTAAAGAGTTGTGTTAACTATTATAAATCTAGAAAAACTTCTGTGTATGCGTGTTTTCTAGATTTAAGCAAGGCATATGATAGAGTGGTGTACAATAAGTTATGGGACAAAATGTTTAACGCATAGTGTATGTATATATATGTATATAGTATGGTGTACCTCATAGTATTATTCGTATCTTGAAATATTGGTATCAGCACCAAAAGAATGTTGTAAAGTGGCAGCGTTCATATTCAGATACATACATATTGAACTGTGGTGTAAGACAGGGTGGACTGACTTCTCCGATCCTATTCAATCTGTATGTCAACGCACTGATCGAGGAGCTGAGTTCAGCCCATGTCGGCTGTCATATCGGCGGGTTTAATGTCAATAACATAAGTTACGCGGACGACATGGTGCTCCTTAGCCCCTCGATCAAGGGTCTTAGAGTACTGGTAGATATATGTCAAAATTTTGCTAGCGAACACGGATTAATGTACAATGAGAAGAAAAGTAATGTCTTGGTATTTCGCTCGGGAAAGGGTCCCGATAACATCCCACCTATTTATTTGAACGGAACGAAACTAGCAATTGTAGAAAATTTTAAATATTTAGGTCACTTTGTCACCAGTACTCTAAGCGACGAAGTTGACATAGAGAGAGAAAGGCGAGGTTTAGCTGTACGATCTAATATGATTATAAGAAGATTTAAGCAGTGCAGTAGAAATGTTAAAAAGCTTCTTTTTACCTCGTATTGTCAGTCTTTTTATACGAGCAACCTCTGGGTTAATTATACGCGTAGGACCATGAACATTCTAAGAGTTCAATATAACAATGCTTTTAGGATGTTTATGGGCCTGCTGCGTTACTGTAGTGCTTCCTTGATGTTTGCATTATATAGAGTAAATGACTTATGCAATTATGAGAAAAAAGATTTTTTCTATTAGAGACCGTATACGTAAAAATTCAAGTATTGTGTTAAAGGTGTTAAATTATTAGTAAGCATTGGATTTGTAAATTAAGCTGTAGTAATAAATGTATGTAGGTAATAGGTAATTGTAATACTAACACTAGGATAAGATTTTACTAACACTTTATGGGCTATGTGGCCTGAATTAAATGAATTTTATTTATTTATTATTTATTTATTTAAAGCATTAAGCTTATATTTGAAAATTCAGTATTTTAATTGTCTTTATTTATAACTAGATATGAGTGGTCAGTTTTGTAATGAAACATAATATAAATGTAACTCTTTTAATTTGAATGTTTACTAACAGTATAATTAAAAATATCTTTTACTTTTTAGAATACTACTAGGGAAATAATGACTTTATGGTATGAAACTTTGTATCATCTCTTCAATCAACTGCATTATGATTTACCATTGCCACAGTGTTTGCAAGTAAGTAGATTCACCGTTGCATGATTTTTAATGAAAAATTTGCTCTTTGTAGAAAAAATATTTGAATGTTCTTACTCATTTTTTGTTATTTAATACAGATTTTGGGTTATTTGCGACGAGCCAATATTGTATTTAAATCCACTGAGGAGGAACAAAATTATACCAATGGGAACAAAAACACCACTTCAGATGGCTTGCATTTACATTTTCTTAAAGCCAGGAATGCTTGGTTTGAAAAAGCTCTAGAAGATGCTAAGAGTACAGAATGTAAGTTGTAATACAATATTATTTTTTTAAATGAATATTTTACCATTTGAATTTTACTTATTACTTATTATGTTACTAATAACCAAATACATGCTAAATATAATATTTTTTTTAGCCCCTGATAAATTGCTAAGAAGAATTGTTGAACTGCACAGGATTCATTTATTCAATGTTCTTACTCAACACAAATCTATATTTTTATCTGACTCCCAAGAGTCTAAAGTCAGAGATGATGAATTAAGTGGAACTAGTGCACTGTCTTGCTGGTTAAAGCAAAAGGTAGGAGAAAATCTTATATTGAACATAAATCCATACTAATATTATAAATGCGAAAGTAACTCTGTCTGTCTGTCTGTTACTCAATCACGCCTAAACTACTGAACCAACTTTCATGAAATTTGGTATGGAGATATTTTGATACCCGAGAAAGGATATAGGCTACTTTTTATGATTAGGATTTAGGGATGACGAAATCCCACGGGAACGGGAACTATGCGGGTTTTTCTTTGACTGCGCGGGCGAAGCCGCGGGCGGAAACCTAGTATATATATATATATATATATATTTATATATATTTTTTTGTTATTATTATATAACTATTAATAATTGTTTTCCTCACAGGTTGAAGAATTAGCAAATACTCTAAATCAAAACTTACATAAAGAAGATGAGACAAGCTTTGAGTCATTATTAAACCAGTGTATGTATTTGTGCTTGTCATTTGGAAGGGTGGGAGCCGATTTGAGATGTGTGCTTACTCCTTTATTCAGGAGCAATGTTTTGATGCAATTTAATACTGGCATAGAGAAGGCTGATAACAATTTGGAACTATACATGAAAACATACAAAGTTGCTAGTATAAAAAATGTACCAAGACCAATAAATGAAAACCTAGCATCTGGTCCTCCGGAAATTTTACTAGATTATTATCCATTAGCTGAGTATTGTAATGGCTTATTAAATGTTCTGAATTCAATGAGAGTAACAGCGCCATTAAATCTCGTAAAGGATGTTTATAATGGTTTTCGGAAATCATTTGAAAAAGCTGTACAGATTCTTATTTCATTTTATCACAGAGAGCAACAAGCTTTTACTGATATTGAGAGGCAAAATTATAGTTCGTTTTGTGTTTGTTTTACTGAAGATTTAGTGCCATATATATCCAAATGTTTGTCGATTTCTTTTCCTCCATCACAAATAGCCGAAACGCTAGGTGTTACTCTTACTGTTCTTCAAGAAAGTAAAATCCTGTACATAGATCAAGCAAAATTATGTCAACCTTTAAATAATATCACAGGTTTTTCTATGTGATTGACTTTGTATGAATAATAATTAATATAATAAATAATTGTACAATATATTTATATTAGGGATATAAGTTATCAGGTTATGAAATAAAACTGTTTATTATTAACTAAAAAATTGTTTTATTATTCTTATAAAATAAAAATTTTGTGTTATAAATGAAATTTAAGGCATTTTATAGATATTTTCTCCGATAATCATCTTATGGTAAGATGTTGGAATGAAATGAACATTATGATTTTTTATGTAAATCTGATTTTCTTAATTCTAGACTTTCCTTCTTCATTTCTGGAAACTTCGTAATAATGTGTGACTTTATCTATGTTTCCCAGAGATTCGATGAATTCCCTGTCGTGGGTGATGATGATAAACATGAAGTTCTTCTGGGTCATTCTCTCTTGAACTATTTCTCCGAGAGCTGAACACAAACTGTGAATGTTCTCTTGATCTAAATTCGTTGTCGGCTCATCTAGCGCGAGGATACCGAATCTGTAATGTTATTTAATAAATAAGTATTTTTTGTGTCAAATCTAAAAACTCAGAGCATCAGTATGTAAAACAATTTTTTTTTAATTCCAATTAACTATCCAAAGGTATATTATTATTATTATATCAATAAAAACAGCCACAAAATCTTTGTGAGGATATACAAACGAATCTCTTATTTATACAATTCAGTTAAAATAAAGGGCTGAAACTTACTTGGAACTAAATGTTTCAGCTAAAGCCAGACGTATGATGAGGCAGGCTAGCACCTTCTGTCCTGCACTGCAGCGACCACGCATATCTATTTCAACACCATTTTTACATTGGACTACCCTGTGATAAAAAAACGTTTTATATCAAGATATACTATTGAAAAAATCTTATTAATAATAAAATAAAATTTGATGACTAAATTTCTTAAAAAAAAAAAAATCCTTTGGTCATATACACTTGCACAATACATACCTGTAATCATATTTACGACGATCCGAGTCAGCATTCATAGTACCCTCGGTTTTAATTTCTATATAGTCGATATCATTTCCTCTGTATATTTTTCTCCACATTTCACTGTAACAGGTAAAAAAAAATTGCTTTTATTAATAATCTTATTGCTTTAACACGCCGTGTTATACAAACAGCGTAACAGATTTCTGTCTTTGTAACAACAATCATATGACTCATAAGTATAAAGATATGAGATGCATATTCCTTACAATCAGGTCGAACAGTGTCTAGCTCAATACATAACCAGGTTCCACCATATCATGGTGATTATAACGTAATAAACGTGTTTAGTGCATACACTGCACACCACCAATGTCTACGCGGTGCACGTGCAGCAAGCGGATGTACCGTTACATCCCGGACACTCCATACAAAATTATCGTTTTGACAGTCACACTGTAGAGACTGCAAATGTGTGTGTTAACACTTTATGGTTGGCACATTTGTGACTAGCGTAAAAAAAAATTCGCGTTTTTCTGATGAAATACATCCGTAAACAGCACAATATCTAACCATTTTCTACGAAAAACGATAATCACAAATCCAAAATAATAAAATTACTTTAAGTCAATTTGATTAATGTTGTCAATCTTCGTTGCGTATCGTCCTTGCAGAAAAATGCGGACCATTATTAGCCTGATCGTGCGGGGTGAGGTAAGTGTTTAATTTTAGCGGGAGGCGGAGAGTGTCCGTTCTGTAGCGTTTAGCTACTATTATGTATTCTGTGGTACCGTACCGTATGATGAGGTTGATGTTCTCCATCTTGTCGCGGTGGAACTGCAGCAGGCAGCGGTCGAGCGCGGCGAGCAGGTCGCGCGCGTCGCGGTCCACGGCGCGCGTCACGTGCAGCGAGCACAGCCGCTCGCGGTGGCGCGCCTCCACGCCCGCGTTGCCGCTCGCCTTCAGCTCCGCGCGGAACTGCTTCAGGCTCGCCTGTGATACGTAGTGAGATGTGAGGTGTGTGTGTCGCCGTAAAAATGTTAATACAGTTAGATTGAAAAATGTCGAAGAATTGTATACATAATTTGATTAAAATTTAACACTTTCCTTACGTTAATGGAGCTAACCAAGGGAAAACTATTAAGTTAAAAATTTTTCATGTCATGCAAGTAATTCAAGAAATATTTATCACCAAACTATAATTACAAAATTGGACCATATAAAAAAAAAAACATATTTAAAATTCACATTACCTTCATCTCTCCCAACATGCCCTCAGTCTGCGCTTTCTCTCTAAATATCTTAGTCTGTTTGGAAATCAGTTCTTCTTTCTGAGACAACATCTCCGTATTAACTCCACTCAGTTTCTCGTTGATGTCTGCCAACTCCTTCTCACAATTCTCGATTTCAGTTTGCGCTTTACGTAATTTTAAGTTGTCGTCTAAATTACGTTTGTATATCTTTAAAAAAAGAGAAATTGGGTTAAGTACTCTTGACCATTTTTATTTCAAAAGAACTTTATCACATAAACTATACAGTGATAAACTTGTATAGTTTTATAAGCACATGGCTTAAGAGTCTATGTGATATCTTGTGAATTGTGTACCAAAAAGATAGAGATAGACGATCCAGAGAATAATATTACATACTATAGACTAATATATAAACAAACTAATAAAATTCAAACTACATGATACTGATTCAATTATTAAATAAATATTTAAGACGTATTTCAACATACCTCCTGTTTAGCAAGCTCATCCCTCAAGCTATCTATCTTCTTAGTGAGAACATCGCGGTCGGCCATAATCTGTTTCTGCTTTTCCATCAACTTCTCATTTGCTTCTTTAATTTCGTCCATTTTCTTCTGGATGTTTCTCTCTTTATGTTGACGGATCTCTAAGTCTATGATCTTCACTTTGTCGAACGCGTTTACGACTTTCATTATGTAATTATTTTTTATATCTATTTCGTTTCTGAAAGGTTTATTAGCATTAAAACAATATAATATACAAAAACACATAATTCAATGTTTTTTAACAAATTTGGCTTTAATTTTTTTTAATACTAAAATGTATTCAAATACAGTACTCCAAAAGTAATAATGCGCATAGAAATCTTCGCCTCTGTTCGGCAACTGTCATATTCCCGGAGCGCCCGAAGACGATATGTATATAGAGTGGTTAAATGCATTTTCTTCATGCATAATTTAGTAAAATTATGTTTTTTATGCTAAAAGAGATTAACATTGATTTGAAAGTAACAATTTTGTTTAGATAATTCCTTGTAAGTAAATAGCGAGGATAACCCCACGATTGCGAATATATCTTTGTTGGATTGATTTACTTGGAAAATGTTATATAGTACTTTTAAAGTGTCTTACTGAAACTGGTGTGATGGAAGATGATGGAAGAAAAGAAGATTAAAATAACATAAGATTTATATTGTAAAAAATATGGTTTTCAAACACAGGTTGACATTTAAATCATAGAAATCTAATCATTAAAGTCTCAGCTCAAAAGTATTTACAGTACTGATCTTTCCACAATATTATTACAATTACAAATTAAAAAAAAATGTGTGCGTGTACTAGTGTACACACGTAAGAAGTGAAACTTCTTTATGACCTAATTTTTCAAAAAAATAATTTAGGTAGATACTATATGCAATTTTACAGAAATACGCCAATCACGCGTGGTAGGGATAAAAACAAGATGGCGCGTAACGAAAAAATGTTACACTAAATTTTTTTGCAACCCCGATAAAGAAGTTTCACTTCAAAAACACAATCAAAATCAGGATTATCTTTATTTCTGACATTGTAGATACATCTGAACTTTCATTATGCTCTTCTCTCTCATTTTCACTTTCCCTACTGCTATCACCTGTGTAAATAATCATTTCATCGAGTAATTCAATTCACCTTTAAAAACAAAACGAAGAAGGGTATGTAATAGCAGCTCTATATAATTCCACACAGAGAGAACACGTGCAGTCACCGCCAATATTTAAAGACGACTGACGGATTTGTGAGTTTTTTGACTGACAGGCTACCGTCACCTACCGCCCGAATTGTTTTTGATTGTGTATGACCGTGAATTGACTTCTATTTCTTTTGAACAAGGTGTAAAATGCAAGTGCATTGTTTAGGGCTCTTACGATTCAATGATTCGGGTGTTTTTGGAAATACGACAATTAGCGAAGATCTGCATTATTAATTTTGGAGTACTGTACAAATGTTAAACAAAGAAAAAACGTGCAAAGATGTTATAACTTACAATAAAAATGGAGAATATCAATAAATCACTCACCTATTCTTTTTAACGACCTCATTCTTAGCATTTTGTTTCTCTTTGAGATCGGCTTCGAGCGGCGCGATACCTTCTTGCAGTTCTTTTAATTCAACCAAATATTTCTCTTTGTTTTCTTCCATTGTCTTCAGGTTTTCTTGCAGGTTGACTAGATCTTGAACCTTAATATAGGAAATGGACATTTTATCAATATCTTGAAAGTAAAATGAGTAAAATACATATGTTGATCGATACGATGTCGCGAGGTCGCATGATTGATGAGAAAAAAAAAAATCATTTATTGAACAATTTGTGGGTTAGGTACAAACATGTCACATTTGGACCCCAAACTAGGACAGCCTGTATTTTGGGGTCCAAAATAACATAATATAAGAATTTTAATAAAAACAATTTACGAGATTTTCTACAGGAATCAACAAACTGCCGTATTTATTAAATATTAAACAAAAAATACCTTCTTCTGAATATTAACGACTTCCTCCTTCAACTTGATCTTCTTCTCAGTGGCGTTATGCAGTTTCTTGTTGTGTGCGTTGAGCGCAGTTTGTGCGCTCTTCACTTGCGCCCGCAACGCGGAGAGACGTTGCCGCACCGACGTTTGCTGCGTTGTCGCTTCGTCGAGCGTTATGTCCGTTATTATGTCCGTGCATTGCGCTTTTATTGCTTCTAGCTGTTGGTCAAAACAATCTTTTTAGGGGCAGAAAAATATACATATTTTGCTAATGAATTGTTTGTTACTAGCGGTCCGCCCCGGCTTCGCCCGTGGTACATATTTCGCAATAAAAAGTAGCCTATGTCCTTTCTCGGGTATCAAAATATGTCCATACCAAATTTCATGCAAATTGGTTCAGTAGTTTAGGCGTGATTGAGTAACAGACAGACAGACAGAGTTACTTTCGCATTTATAATATGTATATTAGTATGGATGAAAATGTGGTACCCGGTAGTGCTGTTAAAAATTTTACTTTTCCTTTTCTTTGGTACTTAAAAAGTAGGTTAAAAACATAAATAACTATATAAATATTGTCAGTCAGTCTACAATGATTATTACGTGAATGAATTTAAACAATTTAAATTTAGAGAACATATTATACGAGAGTTATTTTAAAAACATAAGAATAAGAATACAAATCCTTATAATTCCAAACAACCTAAAACCATTTATTTAAAAGAATTTATAAAAATAATATGATCTCACATCTTTATTAGCGGTTTTCAGCTCGTTAGTGAAGCGATCCAGCAGCGGCATGTCGCCGGCGAGTGCTCGCGCGGTTTGCAAGCGCTTTTCCGGCTCTATCATGGTCATAGATAACTCGTCCGTTTCCTCTGTAGCGCTGGATATTTTCTGAAATTTATTTAATTTACTTTTTTTGTATTTTTATTGTACAGTGTACACCATTTAACTAATACGTACCTAAGATTAGGTACAGGTCATTGCTTATGAACAATCTCATGCAGGATACTTTGTAATTTTATGAGAAATAGAATGTATGTAACTCGTAATTTTAAAAGTCTATAGATAATAAAGATGTAAATACAAAATTAAAGAACATTATCTTCCTGTAATGTATATCTGTGTCAATTATTTAGTCATAATAATGTTTAGAATAATTATAACATGCATTATTGACTTAGTTATGTTGAACATAACAATGTAGTATTGCATCTATTCCTGCTTATGCAAATAGGCAATACCATTAGATTAACTAAAACCTAAGACTTAACTTCAATTAAGCCATCTATAAGAAATAACTTACAGTGTCAATATCGCTAAGACGTTTCTCCAACTGTGGTATCTCCTTCTCTTTGAGGTTGATAATTCTCTCATTGAGCGACTTCATACTGAGCAAATCATCTTTCTTCGCAGAGGACTTCTGTAATTCCTCTGTTACTTTTTCGAGCTTGGCCGGCACATTCATCACTTGTGTTGTTAATTGTGTTATGAGATCTGATACCTAAAAAGATAAGATATTAACATAAAATCGATATAACAACTGGTATAAAATATACATATTTTTTACTAAATTATATATTTTATAGAAAATTATATAGTTTTTAAATGTATGTATAACAAACCTCCGTGTCTGTTTCAAAACCTCGGTTGCACAGTGGACAGCAGTTATTGTCCTTCAGTTGATTTTTATACTTAGCTATTATAAACATTGATGATTGTAGAACATTTTGTTCATCCTGTAAAAACGAATGTATTAGGATGATATTAAGTTTATTTACGCAAATGTATTTTCTGTAGAATTCTGTACCATTATTTTGTAAATATATTGCTTTGGAAATCAAAACAAAATTTAACTTATAAATATATAATAACATACATATAATAATTTTTACAAAAATTAACACAATTCAACTAATTGGGCCCTCATTGTCACTTCCTTTGAAACAAGTAAATGTAATAAAACATAAAACAATATAAATACCTGAAGTTTTTCCACAGTGGCGGTTACTTTAGCCAGCGTAGCATCGTACGTCTGTGTGCCACAAGCTTTATACATTTGATCCTCTGCTTTTGTGAGTTCCGCTTTACGCTCGTTCAGTTGGTCGCGGGCGTGCTTACGATCGGCTTCTAGACGTGTTATCTGAAATCGAGATGATATTTAAAAACAAATAAAAAAATGTCCTCTTGTTATTTTATTACAAGTCTTTTTTTACAATTCAAATATGAAAATACATACTATGAAATAAGAATATTCAAGTAATATTTGAGATGTGCTCTTTACAAAATTGTAAATTATATTAATAATAACAGTAATTAATATGATATATGGTATTTAATAAATAAATATTCTACTTTGTTTTGAATTAACTAAAGAAACAAACAGTTATTAAATATACAATATACATACTTCCATTTGCTTCTCTTTGATCTTCTGTTTCGCTGAATCTACTTCAGATCTAAGTTCACATTCCAATTTGTTCACAGATACAGCGTAATTACTTTGAATGTCTCCTAATAGTTCAGTTAAATTCTCCCTGGAATAAAATATTAGTATAAGTAAAAGTTCATCTAGGTTCCCTTCAAATTTACATATTTTTTCTGAGATTCATGAATTATTACGCTTATTCATATGCATTTCTGTTGGTAAATTGGTTGAATATCAGAAATTGAAAATGGGATCAGTAGTTTCAGATAGGAAGGAATTCCTACAATAACTCTCACGATATTTCTTGGTTTATGATTTAAGAATAGAAGTTTACATTGTTTGATGTTGAACAAATACTTAAAAGTATGGGTTTTTAAATTGAAAATATTAAATAACCAAACTATAACTATTTACATACTTGTGTTTGTTCTTTAAAACTGTCAATTGCTTTTCTTTTTGTTTTAATGATTCCTCAATCATATCCCTCTCCTTAATTTTTGCTGTTTGTTTTTGTAGTTTTGTTACCTGGAAATAATTTTGATTGTTACATTATACTTACTTGAATTATATTATATTAGTAATAAGAAATTGATATTGTATATAAAACATACGAAAAGAAAACTTATACAATGTAAGTAAGTTAATATTATAATATTGGATATATTATTAACTAGCTGTGCCGCGCGGTTTCACCCGCGTGGCTCCGCTCCTGTTGGTCTAACCGTGATGATATATAGCCTATAGCCTTCCTCGATAAACGGGCTATCTAACACTGAAAGAATTTTGCAAATCGGACCAGTAGTTCCCGAGATTAGCGCGTTCAAACAAACAAACAAACAAACTCTTCAGCTTTATAATATTGGTATAGATAAAAATAATTGTACCTTTTCATTTAATACTTCCAGCTCTTGTTCGTTAGTTTCAATGAGTTTTTCATTTTCATTTATTTCCTTTTGCCTCTCTTCAGTGTTGAGTTCATTTTGGATCCGTTCAAAGTCCCTATAAAGTATATAAATTATGGTAAGAATGACAAATATTATAGAAGTAATTGGGAACGTAAATGTAACTCTTATGAGATAAAAAAATATCTGAAAATTAAAATTGATTTTGATCTCTTAAAAAATTATTGGCAATAAGTAAATCAGCATCAATTTTCACCTGGGATTTAAAATAAATGACAAGTGTATGCTGTTACCTTCAAAAAATACACAATATTAAAAAAAAACAGCGTGTGTGCCGAGCACACATTTCAGAAATGAAACTTCTTTGGCTAGATTCAAGATACCAAAATTGTCGCCTTACTCCAAGACGTGACAGCATTGCCATGACGCAACCTTGAAATTTTACTCTCAACGCGCCTAAAGAAGTTTAACTTCAAAAAGTAAAATGTACTTACTCTTCAGCAGCCTTCAATTTTGCCTCAACAGTTTCTAATCTCTGCTTTGATTTATTCACATCTGTAATTTGTTTTTCAATTTTCGCCATATCCTTCTTATTAGTTTGAATATCCTCTTCTTTGTTTGATATCTTTTCTTTTTGTCTAGACTGTATAAACATATTAATATTAAAGTTGTATATAAAATTATCTTACTTGGATATTATGATCAATTATAATTGTGTATAATTTTGTTATTTTAAGAATGAAATGATGATGAAAATTATTTTTTATGTGTGTTTATGTATAAAGAATAACAACCAATAACATACTTTAAAAAAAAAATTCCATCACCTCCAATAGAATTAGTAACTCAATGATGATATTTTAGATAAACAGACAGGTTCTGACTTCTGTCACAAGTTCACAACCATACAAGCAAATACAGTTGCACTTATTATATTTATTACTTACCAAAGCATCCCTGCTCTGGTCCACATGATGCTGGAACTTCTTCTCTTCATCATCAGCCAGCCCCTTCTGCTCCTTGAGGTCGTCCTGTAGTTCCTTAATCTTTTGGGTGATGGTGTTCATACCTTTCTGTGCGTCTTCGTCTGTTTCCACCTTCTCAATTTCTAGATCTGTTTGTAGACAATTTTATTGTTATTCTATTGTTTACATGTTTGTTTTAAAGTTTTAGTTGCTGAAGTGTTATTCTTTAAAGGTTAAGGTAATTTTACTATTATTAATTACTATTAAACACCATAACTATAGGTAAGACAATGTTCCTCTTTTTCTAATGTATTGCAAATAAGAATCTAAAGAAAATACTTCTTCAAATTGAAATGTGTAAGATTGTTTCAGGGGAAATACAATTGTAAATGACTTAAAATTATTTGCACTTACCAGCAAGATTACCAGTCTCCACAATTGAAGAATTTCTTTTATCAATTTTCTCCTGGTTTTGGCTCTCCAACATAATTAATTTGTTGAATTTCACTTCATTAGATGTTTTTTCATTAGCTATTTTCTCTTCCTCTTTATTAAATGAAGTATTCTTCTTGTATGATTCCTCCAGTTCTTTCTGCTTAGTTTTAGCTGTCGCTGCATAGTTGTCTAAGGATAACATGTTTTCATTAAAATTGGAATAATTAGAATTGTTATTTTTTTCTAAAGTGCAAGGTGATATTTTAGGTAAATTTGTGCAAATAAAAAAAAATCATAAATGACATACTGATATTTTCTTGTAATTCAGGTGTTGTTCCCTCAAAAACATTTTGTATGCTTTTCTTGAGTTCTTGTTCTTGGGTCTGGCAGTGTTCTAATCTGAAATTATTCATTCATTTTTATTAGGGATGCATCGATACGCCTTTTCGCCGATACGATACCGATACCGATACTCTTATAAAAATATCGGCGATACCGATACCGATACCGAGACGCTTTCTATGAATTCAAAAATGAAGGTATAATAAATAAATCACAAGTCAGATTTTTCTTTTATTAATAAAAAAAGTAGAGACATAAGTTAATAATTAGGCAATTAAAAATTTTAGTCATTAAATTAAAATTGATAAGATTTTTGTTTAAAAAACAAAGTAATCTTAAGTTTTGCGGAGAAAGGCGATTTCGCAAGTCTGTTTGAATAAGACCTATTGGAAAATAGTCTCTCAGATGCAACAGAACTCATTTGGAAACTAAAGTACTTCTGTGCAATTTTTTTAAGCAAAAATTTGGGTGTAAAACGTCATTGTGCCAGAAAACGAATGGATCTGCATCTCTCGACATATTGGGACAACACACTCACAAGCGCGGGGTTTCCCCGAGCATAGTTCATGCCTCGTTTGCACAGAATAGACGAGACAACACGCTCGTTTACACTACATTTTTAAATTAAAAAGTATCGTTGAATCGGTCATAAAAATATCGTTGATACCGATATATCGGTATCGGTATCGGATGCACCCCTAATTTTTATGTGTTAGTATTTTACATTAACACTATTGATATAACATGTTTACTTTGTTTCTACAAGAGATAGAACAGATAGGAAACCTACATAATATATTTTGTCGGAAAATGATTATCAAACAAGATAAAAAAAGACGTGTGGCACTCGGGGACTGCCGCGGTAAAGCTATTGCATAGCATGCCTTCAAGCCACACCTCCGTATCCGTCGGAGTGGGGAGCGTGAGGTTTTTCGTTACGCAATTTCTGGATTTGGTCCCCGCGCTCAAGGCCCGCGATAGAAGCTATGCAATAGCTTAAAAAAAAAACAAAGAAAACATACCTAGTCTTAATCTTTTCCTTTTTAGACTCAAAAGAAACTAAATTCTTTTGTAATGCAACAATGGCAGTTATCTTTTCAGTGATAGGAGTAAGCTCTTGGGTTAATTCACTCAATTTCAACTCAGCTTCCGAGATTCTAGACTCAGTGTTGACAACATCTAACTTCTTTTTATCTAATTCTTGCTTCTTGTCTGTTAAGAAGGTAACTTCTTGTTCTGAAAGTTATTAAAATATATAGTAAAATCTTACACAAATGTATGCTCTAAATCTTTATTATTTTAAATAAAATATGTTAAGTAAATTAGTTATATTGTATTCTACATAATTAAAATGCTTACCAAGTAACTTGAGTGTTGTAGCATATTCCTTTCTGATTTTTCTAAGCTTATCAATACAATCACTGTACTTATCAGCATCAAAAATCTCATCAAACCTCTCTTTCACCTTTTTGCCCTCGTCTAAAGGCCAACTTGAATCTTCTTGATGGCAAAATATGACAGAGTTCAAAATGGCTTTTGATACACCTATAAATTATCATTAGTTATTCATGTATACATAATTTTGATTATATACCTACAGTGCATATTTTATTACTGTTCTAAACATCTAGGAATATTATACATGAATGATTTATGGATGAATAAGTTTCTGTATAAACCATATTTTGAAAAACAAATTTTCTATTTATAAACCTAAATAATAAATATTATCATTGTTTACTTGCCCAGTTCTTCATGCATAACAACATCTAAGTCTGCGCATCTTGAAGATATATCTTTAGTCTTTCCATTTTCATCTATAACTGAGAGGAAGGAATCTAAAGTCTGGAACTTGGTTTTCTTCTTTTGTAGTGCCGTAACTCTCATTGATCGTGACACCTCCAGTTGCTTATCTTTAGCGTTCACTATCTAAGAAGAAAAAAAAGTCATATTTATTTTGAAGTAGGATAACGAGTCCCGTTGGGTCTTAAATTGTATAGAATTTGGATTACCATACACAATATAGTGTTAAAGGTAAACATACTAATTATTTTATCCATTGAATACATTATCCTTTTTTACCCTCCACGCAATATTAAAATAGAGGTTTTTAAAATGATTTACCCTCTATCTGGGTATTAAAACTTCCATACCTTTAATTTTACTTGTCCCATTACTTCAGTGGATCTGTTTACTTTAGCATCGTGTACAAAGCATTCATTTCGGCTGCCCGGAGGCATTTGACCTGTTACAGCATATCGTAAACATTCAATTATTGTTGTTTTACCGCACCCATTTTGACCAAGTATTAAAGTTAGGGGTTTTTCAAAAGAAATCCTTTGCTCATCACATTCTTCAGGACCAAAACTGCGGATACCTCGAACCGCCAAAGATTTTATTCCCGCCATTGTAATGTTTAATATGCTGTCGAGCTCAATTCATTCCTGGGAAAAATGATGTTATTGATTATGAATATGTTACCCTTTACATTGATGTGTATATTGTTATATGGATCTAAATTCAGATGTCTGTTGAATATTACCGATGTTATAACAAATTCAAATATCAAAATCGGATGAACTGGAACACAACAAAAGGTTATTTTCCCGGCGTCCGCGTCGTTGTCTTTGATGCTGAATTGTTGACCAGTGTTACCAACTCTCAAAAATATTTATCCCTAAGTTTGTGTCAAAAACCCCTAAAAACGCCTAAATTATTCAGTTGTCCCCCTAAAAAAATATACAAATATAAATTCATAATGATTTAGAAATAATATGCTGTAATATGTTTCAAAAGTCTTTTTATTACAAGTTATTTATTACATAAAATATTTTGTCTTCATCTGAAGATAATTCGACATCACTAGATATCGGTATGAGTCGCTAGGTCAAGAAATAAACATTAAAACTAGCTAAGTAATTATCAATTTAAAAATATTAAAGAGTCAAAAAAAATGTGAGCCGTCATGGGACGCCTGGCAGATGTGATCGTTCGGTTTACAAGTGAGCCTATAGATGTGTATAGCGTGGCGACCCGTCGCCATGGCAAGCGTCGCCACGTCAACAATTCGGTTTACAAGCGAGCCTATAGATGTTTCACATCAAAAAAATCCTAAAAATACCCCTAAAAATTTCAGACCCCTAAAAAAATCCTATCTCACTTATTTACCCCCTAAATCTGGGGGGAAAACCCCTAAGTTGGGAACCGTGTTGTTGACAGTTGTTTATTGATAAACCGTAGTGAACCGTGTTAGACGATGTGACCAAGTGGCCATCTACGTATTTAGTAATCAGGGTTTATACTTACCTAGACGATGAACAGACGATGCACATAAAAACTTTGTTGATAAAAATATTAGATCTCTAAAATATAATATTATATTGATATTTCCATAAAAGCGGAAGTGTACCAAAAGTGGTCCGAGCGAGAAGTCTCCTCTAAGGAGTTTGTCCTTGTTCAACATTTTAATTCATTAATGTTTGCAGAAATCAAGGACTATAATAAATTGAGTTTATAGTCATGGATTTTGTTTGTCTTTGCTGATAACACGATCTTACGAACCCATTTTTTTGAAAAATTATTATTTTCTATCTGCAACCATGCCCCGTTTTCCTAGAGCGCATTATGCGGCATAATGCTTAACGTTGAATGTTTCAACTACAGCAACGCTTCGCACAATCGAGCACTCTTAAAAGTAATGCGCGTGAATTGATGCGTGCAATCGATTTATCGTTAGTAATATTATTAATTGTTGGAAAATTTTTTAAAGCTTTCGTTTCATTGTAGTTTTTTCGAAATAATCAAAGTTAATTCAAATTGTGTTAAAAAAATAAATATAAGTATGGATGAAGGTACAAACATTGAAAAAAATGTTAATGAAATAATCAAAATCCAAATTACTTAAAATAACCGTAAATAGTTTTCAACCAATTAAAGTATACCACTTTATTTACACATTAATGAGGTTATTGCTAACTCTATGAATATTTTTTTTTTCAACACTGAACTTAGCGCAAGAAGCTTATATCTAATACACTGGAGATTGCATTAGGACCATTAACTTGTGACAAGAAAATATGACGTTGAATGACGCCTGTATGTTTTTTATCCCTTTCACACCTAACTTGGCAAGTTGGTGTGAAAGGGATAAAAAAACATACAGGCGTCATTCAACGTCATATTTTCTTGTTACAAGTTAATGGTCATAATGCAATCTCCAGTGTATTAGATATAAGCTTCTTGGATATAAGCTTCTTGACTTAGCGCAACCAGCTGGTGCATTTGAAAACTAATTCACGTTCCAATTAAGCATCAGCATAATTCGGCATTGTGCGCCACTGAGTCGCATTATGCTCTGTAATTGGAAAACTACCATGATAACTGTTAATATCTAATAACCAAGAAGCTTATATCTAATACACTGGAGATTGCCCACTATGACCATTAACTTGTAACAAGAAAATATGACGTTGAATGACGCCTGTATGTTTTTTTATCCCTTTCACACCAACTTGCCAAGTTAGGTGTGAAAGGGATAAAAAAACATACAGGCGTCATTCAACGTCATATTTTCTTGTTACAAGTTAATGGTCATAACTCATAGTGCAATCTCCAGTGTATTAGATATACGCTTCTTGCTAATAACTAGTGTGTCATCTGTGGTGTCATCCGAGACCATTTTTTGGTACTCTGTTTAACGTTATATATTTTTAGACTGTGGTCGCACGGAGAAAAAAATCAGTTCAAAAAAATAAATACTGTCATGGTGTTTCTCGATTATTTATTTTATATTTTTCCTTTGTGTAGGCTACAAAATACATTTTAAATATATTATAGTTTTATTATTTCATGTGAACCTGATTGATAGCTGTGTTAAAAAAGCTTCATGAGTAAGTATTGATCACTTGAAATTTTGTTTATTTTGATGAGACAGCTTCTGAACATTAAGATTTAAGCACACATTTAGAATGCGCTAAATAAATTACAAGTAGGTTTAAAGACTTTAAGGTGTTGAATTCGCTCGTATATTTTTATTATACGTTATTCATTGTACTGTTGATTTGAGTATCAAATGTATATAAAGCTTGGCCTTGTTTTGTTATGAATCACCAAGTTTTATACGTTTTATGTATTTATTATACATACATTGAGGCTGTGCTATAATAATTGTACTTATTATACATATACATATATATTAATATTTATTACATTATGTTCTCTATTAGGAAATTTCAAGCTAACACTATTTTTTTTTTCATTTATTTGCAATCAAAAAGGAATGTTTTTGTTGTTATTAATATGATTAATCGTATGTTACTCAAAATTTATTGCAATGACAATATCTATATTTTATGTCTAATGTATACATAGTATCAAATTCTGGGGCATAGTTTTATCTTAATTTTCAAGCATTTCTAAATTGCAATTTTACACTACTCAAGTTCTTGACACAAATTCCTTGATTTATGACACTGCTAAAAAAAATAGCGGCTCAGCTTTAGAATAAGTAACACCTCATTTTAAATTGATATTTTTTTGGTAGATAGGTATGGTTAAGAGGTGTCATTTACCAAAATATCAAGGTGCGGAGTGCATTTGTTTTTGAGATATATTTTTTTGAAAAAAATATTTAATGTAATATTTTTGTACTAAAAACGCAACTTTAAGTAAAATCTTAAGCCATTATAGTATCAAAATGTCTAATTATCACACTCACACGCATTATTTTTAAATATATTTACGTACCTATTACTTTATTTACATATTACAATTTATTTTGTTAAAATATTATTTTAACAATTTAGTATAGCCAAAAATCGTTCCCTAATATTTTGTATTCACAACAAGGCACAAGCCACAGATAAGTTAATATGACGCAGATCGCAGATTAGCAATACAAATATACTAGCTTATCATAGAGTATAAATGATACATTTTAATGTTTTTTTTATAGCTCACTTGCTACAGTTTTTAAAAACGATTAACTTTTACTTTTAGTATTCAAATAGGTAGCGAGGAGCGAAGCGACGAGCGTGTTAGGTTTGTCTTGAACTGCCGCACGAGCCGAGCGAGCGAAGCGAGCGTGCCGCGGCAGCGGCCGGCGAGTGCCAGAAGCGACTTTAGGGTGATTCCCACTCAAACAAAAAAAATGTGTGCGTGTACTAGTGAACTTCTTTATGACCTTATTTTTCAAAAAATTATTTACTATATGCAACTTTACAGAAATACGTCGAATCACGCGTGGTAGGGATAAGAAAAAGATGGCGCGTAACGGAAAAATGTCACGCGTAACGAAAAAATGTTACACTAAATTTTTTTCCAACCCCGATAAAGAAGTTTCACTTCAAAAAACTACGTAGGTTAAAAACTTCTAAACTTTTATTTTTAATATCAGAATAGGTAGCGAGGAGCGAAGCGACGAGCGTGTTAGGTTAACTCTTGAACTGCCGCACGAGCCGAGCGAGCGAAGCGAGCGTGCCGCGGCAGCGGCCGGCGAGTGCCAGAAGCGACTTTAGGGCGATTCCCACTCAAACAAAAAAAAACTACGTAGGTTTAAACTTTTGAGGTGTAACCTACACTAAATTGGTACTATAAAGTGTGAAATTAACCTCAAACTAAAAAAATTAATATAAAATAAAGGGGGGGGCTCCGCGCCCCCCCCTTCACAGGGGGGTTTTACCCCTCCCCCCTCCCCCTATCCCTCCCCCCTCCCCGTTTTGAGGTGTTACCTATTCTAAAGTGCTTCCAAAATTGCGTCGCTTCGAATATTTAAGTTAATATTGTTGCGTATTTAATAAATATTTTCCGAATATAAATAATGTATTGCATTGTGAAAAATTGCAGAAGTTTTTGGACACCAAATTCTGGCATAAAATTTCACAGGCAAGTGTATATTTACGCTATTTACAATATTCCTCAATACTCATGCATTTACCTGTTTAGAATCATTTTCATGGCAAAAATCGTCAATTTTATCATCATTTTAGTAATCAATCATGCTAAATATCTTCTATCTATCTTCTTTTCCTAATAATTTCATCATTTTTCAATAAACCAATTTAACAATTAGTAAGGTAACCATGATGACGAGTTTTTACGGATAGCGAAGAGAAAATATTGTAATAGTTAACAAAATTATGATGAACATTTAGAACACCATTTCAAAGATTTTTATACTAGTAATGAAACAACGCACGACATCGATATTGCACTCACATGTGGTTTTATGTTTGTTCTTCTTTAACATAGAAATTAATAGTTCTTTTAACTTACCAAATTTTTTTTGTTTTACTTATTTCAGCTTTCCAAAAAATGAAATAAAAAGAAATAAATGGCTGTCCATAGTGCCTATCAAGGGTAAAATTTATCAACATGCCAGAATATGCAGTTTGCATTTTAAGCCTGAGGATTACGGTCCAGAAAAAAAATACCTTTTGAAAAGTGCTATACCTTTTTATTTACCACATTCTTGTTACTGCGTCTCAACTGTGGATAAAGTAATTTTAATTATATTATAATTAACCACCATGAAACCATTAGTAACCGTAAGTACAGCTCCTGAAAGACATACGAATTTCTGAGAACTGTAATATCGTTACCACACATCAACACTAGCGATGCAACTCTCCCTTTGGAATATTGAAAAGTTTTAGACTGAAGCTTGAGTAACCAAAACGATGTTTTAATGTATGTAGCACTCATTTTAATTAAAAAATCGTAGTATGAGATCAAAAGTTATCAAGCGTTATTTAAAACTATCATTCTCTACCAATTAAAATGGTATGTACCTATAAAGATGATAATTATTCATGTAAGTTGACCAGTAATATTATAATATAAATACTGTTAAAAATATATGTCGTTATTATTTATAGACCATGATTTTTAGTTTTTTTTATTTCGAAAAATCCTGAATATACAAACCAGTGTGGTCACCCACAGAAAGAGACAAAAAACAACACTGACGTCATTCAAGGTTATATTTTCTTGTGACAAGTTAATGGTCATAGTGCAATCTCCAGTGTATTAGATATAAGCTTCTTGATTATACCTAATATACTTATTTAATTTTTAAGATTTAATTTTCATAAAATGTGTGAAACGTTATTGACAAAAATTTAGTTAGAATTGAATTTCATATAATCTTATAAGTTATACAATTATCATCTATAAATGCTACTTTAATGATAAATGCAATCTCTAGTGAGTGTGTTATTATTATCATTTGGACTAAATAAATGCTTTATCTTCTCACTTGTTATATGGGTGTATTCAGATGAAGTGTAACATTTGTTTGATATGATAAGTTTTCTGTCATGAAATAAAAACTTCACTTATAGTTGTTGCTATATTTTAATATGAGTGAAACCAAGGATGCAAATCACATAAAATAGAATTCCTTCTATATACAAATCCATTCTTTATTGATATTGGGTTGACTCAATAATGTATGTTACTTGGTCATGGAAAAATATTTTTAGAGTAGTTTTTGAGTGTACCTGTACCATACAAAAAGCTTAAATTACAAATCTTTCCTCTTAATAATATTTGTGTCGATAGTATCTATTATCAACAAGTTGAAGTTAATGCAAATAGTTTTTTTCTTATTTATATGTACCTACATTTATTATTCTAGTTGGTTAAAAAACTAGATCTGTGGTTAAAAATATAAACCATAGAAGATAATTATTGTTCTGTGTTTTCTTATCGATGTTCTCTTTTTAAAGGTGACAACAGGATGGCCTCAACAACAATGATAGAAACAGTTACTATCACAAGACCACTGAAGGTAAGTCTTTTATGTACCTATTGTTCTTTAGAGTTATCCAAATAAGATAAACATTATCATAAGAAAGCTTTAATAAAGAAAAGAAAGATACAGCATACAACTCTGTTGTAAATCATATGTTTCTTAATTAAATTAAAAAAATTCTTTCACATGGTCAGTTTGTTTAATCTCATGTCTTCAACTAGGAAAAGAGACATAAACAATGAATATATCAAATCATAGAAAAAAGAAAGGACAGTCTCTACATTCCTATGAATATTTTAATGGATACAATAAAAATGTGAAATTAATTGTAGAATCTTGTTGAATTAATCATGGCTTGTATAGTTTTGGTGAGTTGTGTAGATTGTTGACAAAATAAAACTCCAAGATACCATGGCATTTCTTTTATGAATAAAACATATTTTCATAATAAGACTAATTATTCTTTACGATAATAAAATAAATTTTAATACCTACCTTGCTGTGTATCTTTCATCCAATTATAAAAGGGTACAGCGCACACGTGAGCGTATATTATCTAGGAATACTTAAAAGTGCTCGAAGCCTAGTATTGGATTAGCGAACGACTTACGTTTTGTTAGTGAACTAGTGTGGCGGAATGCATACGCACGGAGGTTTGACACCTAGTAATCTGTGGCAACCGGGAGAATTTACACGACGTATGATGGGAGAGCGGCCCTCTCCGGTCCCGCCGACGAGGGACCTCTGGCCGCCGGTGCAGCAGCCTCTAAGCATAAGCACATTACACATAGCTTACCTTAAAGATGACGATCTATCACCGAGAAGGGCGTCTACGCTACCGCCGCAACCCTACACTCCAACTACAATTCCCATAGAACATGAGTACAGGCCTGGAGTATGCACCGTTGGAACTAACACCGAACCACCGCCGTCTCTCATGTTCAAACTTAAAAATCTTCTGAAACGAGACACCCGTGAAACGAATGTGTTTCCGCCACCGGTACTGTTCACCCCGGTAAACAGAGACAGTTCATCTGAATACGAAGACTCGCCGTTAGAACGTGCGTTTAATGGCATTAAAAAAGCAATATCGGGTGCTAAATATCGTATTGCACCACGTTCCGATACGGCGGATAGCCCCAAAATAGTATATGATATGTCGAAACCTGGTGATAGAATGGTTACAACTTTCGGAGCTAGTGAATCCAGAAAATGGTTCAAATTTCCTTCGCGGGCAACTTACACTCGACGTCTCCGAGCTGTAGCCGACTGTTGCCATAGGACCCCACAGCGCCCGCCCAGACGTAACGTGCAGCCTAAAAGCTTGCAGATCACACAGGTGTGACCGTTGTGAAGATTTTTATTGAGAAATCTTAAAGTAGTATTTAATAAAACTGTTTTTGTTTAGTCATAGTAAATCTCTGTGATCGCGTGCTAGAGTGCTGTTTGTTTATTGTAGAACGATCGAAGTTGAAGTAACATTTTGGCTAATAAACGTGTTTCTGTAATCTGTGTTTTGTTGGCGCGCGGGAGGGTGGCGTTGCGAGGTGGTGCAGGGCGGGCGGCCAGTCTCGCGTCAGGCGCTGCGCCGCCCGGTTCCGCCGCCCTACTATCGAGATCCGCCCTCCGAGTGTCTTTACAATTTCACACATCCCTGTTTATTCCCTACACCTACCCTTTTCGAAACCTTGCTAGTATTTTTGTTAAACATTTTATTTTCGTACAGTGCTTTTATTTTCGAAGACTGCAAAGGTGCTTTTTGTATAAATCTCAAAGTCGGCGCGGGTCAATGCGCAAAACTCTTAAGCCAGATATTTTGTGAAATATGTATATATGTTTAAAATTGCTATTGTTATGTTTTATATGCCTGAAAATTATTCTGTTCAATTCGAAAAATTCGTATAAAAGCTCTTGTGTTATTTGTTATTTAATAAGGTTTTTACTTTGCTAGTTGGATTGGGTTTAAAGCATATCATAGAGGCTACTATGGCCTATATTTCTTGAATTCTTTAATTAAATATACATGTCTTCCATTGTATCGAATCGTCACAAAAGAACGAAATATTTTACTATAAATGGCATCTTCCATTTGTTTACACGTGAACGGCACCACACAACGGTGATTAATAATAAAGCAATACTTTCACTTTCGTTTGTATCAGATATATCTGAATCGTCCCAATAT
The DNA here is from genome assembly GCA_029959065.1 of Colias behrii. Taxonomy (NCBI): domain Eukaryota; kingdom Metazoa; phylum Arthropoda; class Insecta; order Lepidoptera; family Pieridae; genus Colias; species Colias behrii. The sequence continues at coordinate 8,859,442 of JARWMC010000013.1, forward strand.
AGAAATGGTAAATACAGACAGAGTGCGTCATGTTTCTTCACACTATTTATTGGAAAGTTGTCTCAAACACTGTATTGAAACAATGCGTCCTGGAAACAATGATTGAAAAGATGTTGTTAGTGTGTTACTATTTATTTATTGCTGTTACATCCGCTATGGAGAATAGATGTTTTCAGAAATCTATTCTTATTTTTCAATCAAAATGTTGTAATCAATATGTTGTAAAGTTAGAAAAATATTTTAATTAATAAAAAATACTTTAATAATCTAAAATTATTAATTTGATCAATCTATACCTGCATTATAATTTCACTTGAATATGACTTAGCGATAACATAATATAGCCTTTTGAGTATTTAGCTCTTTACGTGAATTGATTAAATAAAGTATGAACTTATGTACGAGCAAAATATCGTAAAATTCTATGTACATATATATTTAATACTAAAATATACGTTTTGCTCTATGGAGTGCGGTACCCTCTTGATGTATAATTTTCTCAATATAATATGAAGGATACTTCTGATTCCTGAAAAACTGAGCAATGGCAAAATACAGTTAGAATAATATCTTATTTCAAACATTCTTGTTGTCTTTTTCTGCACATTTAAGGTACAGTTTTCTACAACCACTATCTGTAGTTTCAATTCATTCAAATGTTCCACAGAGGGGTGAGTAATTAAGTCATTTTTACATGATAATCAAAATTAATTGTGGTTACGGCCCCAGATTATTTACTTAAAAAATAAACCTCATTTTTCACAAGCAATTTTGAACTAGCAGTATAAGGGTAACTTATCATATTTGACTTTTATTTGAAGAGCCTAGAATTAATAATATGCAGGGTTATTATGGAAATTGAAATATAGAGCGCAAGATTTAATAAAAATATATTCATGTGTACTTAAAGGAAAAAAAAAGAAAAGGTTCCTTTGAAGGTTTTCCGTTTTACACTCGAGTTCACGCTTTAATAAACATTTTCAAACGTATCTACCCTGAAAAAAACAAATATGGAATGTATTTTAAAACGCTTCTTCGAAAAATCAAATGTTGAACATGATATTAAATGTATTATTCATATTATGATCTAATATGAATAGTAGGAATAAAATCTGTTAATTGTAATTTTTTATTATCGGAAGAGATATTAACAATGACATTCCTTTCTTTCATTACATACCTATTGAGAAATTCTATCTATTGGATGAAATTCGATCTAACTGAGAAACTTTCTCAGTGAAAATGTCAACTTTGAAGTGCAAACGCCAACTTTAACATCAAAAAACTTGTGCTACACAATGCGTTTCGAAACTTTTCAAGTTGAATTGCTTTCAGTATGAAACCTTAGCTTACAAGGACATTATATTAACTACTATAGTCGAGCCAATTTAATAGGCAACATTTGACGTCTATCAATTTAATCTTCGAAGAGAGGTAACCTGCTTAAAAACATCGATTAAAGTGAATTAATCGATACGGACTTGAAACATTTGTCAATCGAACTTGAAACACATGTCAATTTTAAAATTCATCAGGCGAATCCCTGTCCCATTATTGTACTTTCTTTCGTAAATTTAAGGAGCAAAATAAGACAAGTATAATACATAATTAAAAAAACACAACGCATTTATTAATTTATGATGATTTTTATTCACAAGTAATCAATGCATTCGATTCAAGATGTCAGATTTCGATTTTTAGAGTAACGTCTCTGGTATTTAAAAAGAAAAAAGGTTTATTGACACAAAATTGTAGCGACGTCAGTTGTTTAAATCAGAAATTGTTTTATTATGTTTAGAAGGGTTTATCAATAAAATCAAATCTTAAAATTACTTGTATTGGTCATTATTATTATAAATATGTAATCGTAATTGAAAAAAAGTTAAGCAAATGTGCAGTTCTAACGAAAGGAAATATCATGTTATTCTATATCGTAGTTACTAGGTTACGTTGTTGAATTTTGTTGAACTGTCAAATGTTGCCTATTAAAATGGCTCTACTATAGTGCCTGCTTAGATTACAAAATAAAAGGCAGATGGAGCATGTCAATCGTCCATCGCCCTTTGTCAAAGAAAATACGAAATCAAAAACGAATACGAACCTCCGCCAGTACTATTAGCATATACAGACGCTCCGATTTGGTTGGTGCCAACCATCCGACCACGACCAAATCGGAAAGTGTAGAGAGCGGTCGGTCCGACATAATTATTATTAATATTGGTTTGACGTGGTCGGATGCGCCGGCGATACCGACCAAACCAACTTCCTATCCGATCCAACCAAATTGGAACGTTTGGAAGCTTTGTTCCGACCAAATCGGCTCATTCCATAGAGTAATATAGGTAATTGGCTCATTCACATTCGCAACGCCGCCGGTGTAGGACGTCAACATGAACGCCGAGGGAGTTACGGTCACCGAACGTGACATATTAATAAAATTACTGGAACTATATAAAGACTTTCCCTGTTTGTGGGACTTAAGTAACAAAGATTACGCAAATAGAGATGCCAGAAATCAAGCGTATTTTATTATGTTAGAAGTATTAAAAAAAATTGACAGTGCGGCTACATTAAAAACCTTAAAAAATAAGTTGTAAGAGCCGCATATGACTGTAATTTTCTCTATTTCTATAGTAGAATTTAGCCCATTCTCTTCGTACTATGGTCAACTGACATATTACTCTATGGTCAACTGACAGCTGGAAGGCCAACCGTCGGACAATCTGTAGCAATGTTGGAATGGTTGCCATGTCGGTTCCAATATGGTTGGCACCAACCAAATCGGAGCGTCTGTATATGCTTTATAGCGATTCTAGTGTCATGCAATACGTCAAAAGGGGTTTGATATTTTAGTAAAAAAATGCTGTCTTGTGATATTAAAACGCTGTAAAAACGCCGAAAACAAACAAAAAGATATAACATCGTTTTACAGGTTTTCTGTAGATTATTTGGCTTATTTAATTTTGTATACAAATAATAATTTTACATATACGAAGGAATTCAAAACTTCAACGTATGCTGCCAGTATTTTGAAAATGAATTTGCCATTTTTATGGGTAAAATGGTTAAAAGATCTTCGGGGTAGTGCTGTTGGATTTTTCGATCTTATTATATTTTATTTGTATAGTGCAATAAAATATTTGATTATAGATATTATTTGTATAGTGCAATAAAGGTTCACGATCATTATTAGATTATTTTAATAACCATTATACATTTTTTTGTTACTTTTATAAAAAGCGTCATAGTCGTTTTCGCTCGCGATTTAATTCATGTGAACTCCATGATGGATATGATGAAAATAAAATGTCCCGCATTCTCGACTAAAAACTACCGCTATTCGCATTCATATGTTTTGAAAAATAAAAACTTTTTTTAATGTAATTTATTTAATTAAAAATTGAATAAAATTATTTTGTCCATATATAACTTTAGTAGATAGGTGTTTTATGTAACAAAATAATTTTTACAATATTATAAAAAAATATCATAAACCCGAATTCATATTAAAATTAAAATTAAAACTTGACTGCTAATTTATGTAGCCTACGTCACTACCACCACTACCTTCATAATTCAGATGATTGCAATGACACCTCACAAATCAAAATCGATCCAACAGTCTATACTGCAGGGCGTGTCAAAGAAATATTATACATACATACACTCAAAAAACATAACCCTCTTACTTCCGTAGTCGGGCAAAAATTTGGGAAATTTTTCAATATCTGGTAACATAACACGCACACAGAAGCACCGTGTTCGTACAGTGCAACGGCGAAATGACAGCACACATAGATTTATGGAAATGACGATAAATCATTCGGTTTAGTTCGGCAACGCTCCATCTGTCTTTTATTTTGTAATCTAAGGGCCGATTTTTCAATGCCCAGATAAACAGCTAGATAGACTTTATTCTTCAGTTAACAAAATATTCAATTTTTCAATAGACGAATAGGACTTATCTATCGAATAACTACGTTATTTGAGGAATAAATCTATTTGCCGCTCCAACGGCCAGATAGCGCGCTATTCGACGGTTAGGCGTTTGAGTTGACAACTGACGCGTCAAATTTGGGATATTTTCGTATGTCATAACATAGAGCGTAGAATTATTAACAATTAAACCTCTTTCTATATAATTATTATCAATTAAAATCATATTGAAATTGATGTTTTTGATAGTACTGATGTCCATGCCATTGAAAATTTGCCGAACGCTGCCTTTAAGTATGTCGTTTCCATCGTAAAATATATAAATTGAAACACAAATTTAACCAAACTCTTTACTCGAATCAAAACAACAATCAACAATCATAGAAGACAAGAGCAATACAAGACAAACTTAAAATGCACTCCTGACGTGAGTCATAATGACGGTTGTTGACAAATTGCAAGAGTTGACTCTATCCCGCTCTAACCTGACTAATTTAATATGTTTGTTTCGCCACTCCGAGAGCAGAGCTGCCAATATGGAAATATTTGGTCAGATAGTTATTCATCAAATAAATCACGATTGAAAAATAGGCGAGCCGTTATGAGTTAGATAAATAATTGAATAATTCTATTCGAGGGGTAGTTATTAGACTGTTTATCTCGGGATTGAAAAATCGGCCCTAAGAGTGCCTGTAACTGAAGTAAGATACTCAGAAGGCACGAGTTCGAAACTGATATAATTGTAGAGACGTCTTGCTCGGACGTTTTTTTGTCTATAATTGTTTTTCGATTCGAATATTTCTCGGTCCCTTGTTAATATTATATGAACCCAAAGTTCTCTGTAATTCCTCTATACATAATATATTTTTGAAGATGTAAATTTGAACTATCGTTTCGTTCGGTTCTCAATAATTTTAATCTATACTAGTCTATACTAATAATATTAAAAAGAGGAAAGGTTTGTATGTATGTATGTATGTATGTATGGTTTTCACGCATAAACTACTGGACCGATTTTGATGAAATTTGGCAAAGATAATCTTTAGACCCTGAAAAAGAACATAGGCTACTTTTTGTTGCGAAATATGTACCACGGGCGAAGCCGGGGCGGACCGCTAGTTAAATATAAATTAAGATTACAATATTCCACATCGGCTTTTATAAAAATATAAAAATAAATCATGTAACTAATACTTATGTAAACATGGATAATAATCATGAGCACATACATGATAGTCCTGATAATGCATTTTATCCAAGTTACATATTTAGGTGTGCAGTTCTACATTCTTGATAAAATATTATGTCTATCTTCATGCGTAGGATTAAATTGATATTGATTTTAAATTTGTAAAATTTTATTTGAATGACATCAACATTTTTCTCAAAGTTAAGATTATTATCGTAGCGTAGGTGTATTTTGCATAGGAAATATGTATCTAAAGTACCTATAACCAAAAACATGTATTACCTTATATACTTTTTCGATCACACATTAGCAATTTACGACTAACATAAAACCGGGATGGTTACCTCATTACAGTTTGGTATTCTCATACGGCTCCTATAACCTCATTTGGTTACTTCCCCTATATTTAAAGTAGGTAGATATACGCATTTGTTCTGTCGCTTGCTGACCTAATTTGAGAAGTCATGCGAATAAAACGGTGCTTGTTGATATCACTACCCTAGTTTATTGACAGTATTTGCACGGTAGGAATTTTGATTTTATTCCGAGTTTCAGTACGTTCAGTCGCGCATAAAAGCAAAATAAACTTAGAAATTGGGTCACCTCTTTTATAATGAATGCTCAAGCTTTTATTGGTGTCCTATTTTGATATTTTTAAAGATGATTATGAATGAAAACCGCTATTGCTTTTCATTATCTCCTATGATAACTTTATTTTATTCTTGTTGTATATCCAATCAAGGCGATGGTGTAATCTAAAATTCAAATACAAGTCAGAACTAAACATTTTGAGGTACCTACTTTTATATTCTATCCAATTGAATCCTAATTCAGAAAGTCTCCGCAATAGTTCTAGGGTTGTTTTCTTGTCTTTAACCTAGTTGGTTTCATTTGAATTTCACTAGGAAACTAAAGCCAAAGTGTAAATTTGTATTTGTGTTTTGTGCATTACACATGTAAATTACCTTTGTTGTATTGTCATTAACGTCGAGGTCTGTGGGTGTAATTCGATCAGCGTGACTTTTAGTCCATTGAAAAGTTACATTTGGGGTCGCGTTTTTTAGAGGACGCAATTTTATTTTTTTGATGTGTAGGGGGGGTCAGTGTGAAGCTATCACCAAGTTTGTGGGGTCGCCACCCTTGTCCCACGGCCGCCATCTTGAAAAGAGCGGTTGATAGGGTTTTTACGATATATCTCTTAAACTATTTATCTGATAAAAAAACATTGTTAGCATTATTTATTGCAAATTAAATTCTCTACAACTTTAGTCCAGTAACTTTTTGTCGTAGAACTATAAATAAAAAAATTATAAGCGAAAATGTTCAGAAATTAGAGATATTTATATTTTGCAATAAAACTTTTTTTATCATTTTACGAAGAAATGATATCTGAGCATTTTTGTAGATTGTTTTTTGAGGAACAACTTTTATCAATAACATTTTTTCATTACGTGAATAGCTAAGGTTTTACAGCGCTCCGAAGTGAGTACTATTTTTCAGTGCTATTAGCTATACATTATACATATATTATGTGTGTACTAATAATAATTTGTCATCAGTAATTGTTTTTTCTGTTATTATAATATTTTTAATAATTAATTTTGCAATATTATTAATAATTAATTATTGACTCTTTTCCACCACCCAGGAGGTAGAGTCTGGAAGCACGTTTTTTTTTACGTCGAAAAGCAGGGCTGAAATGTTTTGCAGTATGCTTCCATGGTTCTGGAGTCTGGGAAAAGAGCCAATAGCCAATTTATGTTTGTTAAGAGTACTGAAATATAGTACTCACTTCAGAGCGCAGTAAAACCTTAGCTATTGACGTAATTAAAAAATGTCGTATATAAAAGTTGTTCCTCGAAAAACAATCTACAAAAATGGTCTGATATCATTTCTTAGTAAAATGATAAAAAACAATTTTATCGAAACATTTAAATAGCTCAAATTTCTAAACATTTTCGCTTATAATTTTTTTATTTATAGTTCTACGACAAAAAGTTACTGGACTAAAGTTGTAGAAAATTTAATTTGCAACAAATAATGCTAACAATTTTTTTTTATCAGATAAATAGTTTAAGAGATACATATATCGTAGAAACCATTTCAACCACTATTTTCAAGATGGCGGCCGTGGGACAAGGGTAGTGACCCCACAAACTTGGTTTTAGCTTCACATTGACCCCCCCTACACATCCAAAAAATAAAATTGCGTCCTCTAAAAAACCCAAGGTTAGGCCTAAAAAATGTAACATTTCAATGGACTATTTAGCGCAGCATTTAACTAGACAAACGATCTTCATGTTTATTGTAAGGTTTCCATTGTTTACATTGTTTTAATTAAAATCTTTTTATGTAGAAGTTACTCGTCCAGTTGGGAATCCTCGACCATATATCCTACCAGTGAACACGCACAGTAAAAGTAGTGTAATATTTAAAGAAGAGAAGTGAATATATAATAGGCGTCTAAGGAAAGGAATGTATTAACGTGTGTAAGCGCGGTGCGTGTGTGCGTGTTTAGAGCGTGCGCGCATGCAGGGGCGCGCGGGAGCTGGCCCCGGTGGGCTCCGCTCGCAGCCGCGCGCCCTGCCGCCCGTGTTGCCGCCGCCGCCGCAGTTCGCATCGGAATCAGACGAAATGCCTGCCAATCAGATTGCACAGGTGATTTGATGTACTTTAGAAAAATAACTCCCCTAACACATAGGTTATTAACAATACCTTTAGTCCAGTAGATGAATAGTATATATGTGGTCTATCTTTTTATACTTACCAATGTAAATATAGTAAAACGTGGAACGAGAAGGAACTTCTGCATTATTGAATTATGTAGGTACTTTTATAAACAACAAAAAAAAGTGTTCTATCTTGTAGACATAATTTTTAAGTCGGATTATGAGCTCTGCTATTTTTGTCATGATCCGGATTCAACGAAAGCTCTCGTCATTTCTCTGTAGAAAAATGGGCGAAAAGCTGTACATAATTCGCTTTTCTAATTATTCTCTGAACTATAAAATATATTGCTTTATTAAAAAATTTCATCTGCCATAAACGATATACATTGAATTTTGTATTTAATTGAATGTATAATTTTTACAACACATTCAATTGGCCAATTTTGGGGTCAATATAAATACAAATAAAAAGTATCTACTATATACTGTATACATAGGCTGTATTAAAAAACGCCAAAGTAGAAGTGAATACCACTTTGCTCCTTCGATTGCCAAATGCACTGGAACTGGAAGGCTTATAATTTCCTCTCTGTTTCCATGCTATTTCCGTAATATTGTAAATTCATGTGTGGCTCTTGTATTGACTCCGATCTACCCGCAACGGCTTTGCACGGTTAAATACAGAGTAGATATGTGAGGATTTATTTGAAAGCAAAATTAAATTCGTCGTCTTTTCAAACGGACTTAAAAATGCAAGTTGCAATCTTCCTTTGTAGTCTGATTTAGTTTTTTAAAATCATCAACATAAAATAATCTCGCAATTTTATAAGATAAATTAGAATAAACATATAAATTATAAACCAATTTTGAATAAAATATTATCTAAATAATAAAATTTAATTACTTTTCTGTGTTAATTACGGACACACAGACGCACGTGGACTCTACTAATAATTTGAGTCAATTTATGAATGCGTGCCTGAGGGTTAACGAGAGTTTTAAATATTTTATATTTTTTCGTTATGAATGAAGTGGTGTCTATATTTTCATAATTAGTTCACATGAAAATGTACTTCCTTTTTATGCATCTATCAGTAGTATTGACGAGAAAATTGCACTACCCGTAGGCCGCAATGCTATAAACGAACAATTTTCTTTTTCTATATGACATGGTTTCTACTTTTTATTTCTTTTAAATATCGTCCGTTATTTTTTAATTTTTTGCAATATAATAAAGGAAAGGGCGAGTCATAAAAATATTCATATTATGTGTACTATACCTTGTTGAATCCCATGTTACATATTATAGAGTAAAACGAAACTAGAATTAATCCGACTGGGAATAGGGGACTACATGGGGACTACAGAATCTATTGTATGGATATTGGAGAATTATGTAATACATCATTGTACATACATATTATGCAGTGCACTGTATACATATTATTTTTGTAATCGTTGTATGTAAATGAAGTTTAAAAGTGAAAATGAAAGAACAAGAGGCGTATAGTTATACTTTAATTAACACGAGTCTTTGGACAATGGTCGTTCATTATTAATATCGCTCATACTGTATTCATACAATATACATACTACCAAGCGCCTGACCTACATTCTAAAAAAACGTATTCAAATGATTCTCCTTACACGTGCCTGAGACGTAACCCCTAACATGATGGCTTTACAATTTGACAGACCTCTTTACAAATGCTTCCGGAGTTTATATATTGTTTGAAGACCACTTAATCAGCTCGTTTTATTAACTGTATTTCTTGTATAGGGGTGTTTTTTAATTAAATACGTAATTTCGAAAGATGCACTATTAAAAAAATTATGGATTGATTGATTGATTTAAAATCAGAATCATAATGTAATATTACTACTGAAGAAATAAATCCCGTCAAAACGTGATAAAAATAGTTTTCAAATTCTTTTGTCTGCACAGAACTATTGAATTAAAAGTGTCTGGGATTTTCGCGGGCGAGGGAGCGTCGTCGCGACGGTCGCGACGCGCGTAGCTAAGCAGGGGTGCGTTTTCTAATGCAAGTTCGTGTGTCGGTCCTTACTCCTTGCAGCTGATGGTCCGGCCCGTGGGGACCAGGACCCTATCGATCCCGCCCGTCCCGCCTCACCTCTAGACACCCACCTCTCACTTTCGTTCTTCTTACCCTCGCGTTTACGTTCCTTGCTCCATGTTTCATTTCACGCTATAATCCCCAGTCCCACTTTTAACGACTACAGTTTGATGGATCGCTACTCGCGAGCCGCGCAACACGCCGCTGCGAGCATGCTTTGTTTTTCACGTTCTTTGTTTATAGAAAGAACTTTTAGCTACCGAGTACTTTGCTCGACGTATGTTGTTTTGTACATGCTTAATGAGGATGGGAACAATAGCGTAAAGAAGATCTATCTATGCAAGTGGATTCGAGCGACATGGCAGTTGGCACACATGTTTTAAAACGTTTTCATTCAACATTTTTTTGCATTTTCGCTTTAATAGAACCCTTTACATTTTACAGTGTACATACATTACTCATTAAAAAGTAAATGTGTATTTACCAAATTCACCATATTTATTAATTTTAAAAGAGGAATAATTTTCTATACACTAAGTTTTATAAAATATATAGGAAGCATACTTCTCTTATGAAAGCTCGCAAGCTTAGACAAAACAACTCACAATGTTTGGACGTGATAAATATGACCCATATTTTAGAATTTTTGCTTCAAGAGCGAAAATAAGTTTGCAGGCGGTTCCTTATTAATGTTATGTTTTAATTAGCGCTCGCATGCGAAGAAAAATTGAGTTAATTAGTATCTGTATTTGGGGAAAGCTTTTATAAGCCATATTTATTTTAGAAATTCATTATTTTCGTGACAATAATATTAATTAAGGAAGGTTTATATATTTTTTTCTATAAATTAGTTGGATAATGTTTCTGTTGCAACTTTCATAATCATCATTATTATGTTGCACTAAAGCAAAATACTTAGTTATTTTATTTTGAATGAAATTGGTATCCAAAAAGCACAAAAATGGACGCATTTAATGTAGGTGTTAAGGACCTTTGTATAATCATACGTTTAGATCAGGGGTTCCCAACCTTTTTTTGTCTACTGCCCACTTTAAGAATAAATTATTTTTTAACGCCCCCCTTTTTAAACATACTTAAAAAACGCTAAGTACTTATAACTGATTATTGAAACGCAACTTTATAGTAGAGTATCTTTTATTGAAAATAAAACAAACATAATCAATTCTTATATAAAAACTAATGTGAAGGTTGAATTTATATTTTTGGTTTTATGGCATTCAAATGCTTTATAAATATAAATTTATAAAGAATAGAAAAAATTCGATCACGAGGCGGGACTCGAACCCGCATCCTTCGCGCCATTCCGGGGCGGATGCCTCACCAACTCAGCCACTCGTGACCCGCCCGAGTGATCGAATTTATTCTATTCTTTCAGTTTTATGTGTCTGAAGGGACACACCGCGCGCCATCTATTGAGATGATTAACAACCATTTCAACCAATATGAAGCACTTTTCAGTGAATACAATATTGTAACGATGGAACACGACCTTTTTTGTTGAATTTATATTTTTGGTTTTATGGCATTCAAATGCTTTATAAATATAAATTTATAAAGAATAGAAAAAATTCGATCACGAGGCGGGACTCGAACCCGCATCCTTCGCGCCATTCCGGGGCGGATGCCTCACCAACTCAGCCACTCGTGACCCGCCCGAGTGATCGAATTTATTCTATTCTTTCAGTTTTATGTGTCTGAAGGGACACACCGCGCGCCATCTATTGAGATGATTAACAACCATTTCAACCAATATGAAGCACTTTTCAGTGAATACAATATTGTAACGATGGAACACGACCTTTTTTGTTGAATTTATATTTTTGGTTTTATGGCATTCAAATGCTTTATAAATATAAATTTATAAAGAATAGAAAAAAATCGATCACGAGGCGGGACTCGAACCCGCATCCTTCGCGCCATTCCGGGGCGGATGCCTCACCAACTCAGCCACTCGTGACCCGCCCGAGTGATCGAATTTATTCTATTCTTTCAGTTTTATGTGTCTGAAGGGACACACCGCGCGCCATCTATTGAGATGATTAACAACCATTTCAACCAATATGAAGCACTTTTCAGTGAATACAATATTGTAACTAGGCATGGGCGTTGAATCAACGGACTAGTTAAATTAACCGTCTATGTACACTCAACGATTCGACTAGTCCATCGTTCATCAACGGACTAGTTGAATTCAACGACTAAACAAAAGAGTCGAAACGCTCGTCAACGCGTCCGCGACGGTTAACGCTTCGACGTGGCCGTATAATAGTCCACCGTAGACGGCTAAACGACTCGTCGTAGACGGCTCGTCAGTCGACACGTTTGTATCAACTACCAACTTGCGACGCGACGCGTCGCGAGTTGATAGTTCAATATTTTTACCGTTAATTCCGTTTGACTTTTAATGAGATTACTATGATCAATGCTCGAAATATTGAAAAAAAAAAGGAGATTAATTTGTATTAATTTGATATTATTGAATTGTCTTAAAAATCTAAGATATTTTTTTTTTATTCAGTTAATTTATTACATATCATAAGGATTACCTACCTATAATAATATATTGAATAATGTTAAAATATCGACTATAACTAACGACTTAAAACGACAAGTTAAAACATAAACAAAAACTTGGTAATAGATAGGTGATATAAATATATAATTGTTAAAAAACAGCTCTGACTTTTTCTTTACTAGAGACAACCCTGACATTGAATTCTTTGAAAATCTATAATTCGTAATAACTTCGTGGTAAGAATGTGGAATTTTACATGTAGAGTGTAGACCTCAGTTCAAGGTAATAGTCCGTTTTCTTATGGGCATGCTTGTATGGAAAGGTATACATTTTTGAGTAAAGCAATGCCATTTGGTAGGAATGTTGTACTTGTCCACCTAAGCCCAAATCGCCCGGTAGCCAGTCATTACTCCCCGGCAGGAGGGAGGGAGGGGGGGTTAAAGAACAGAGCGCCCGGCGCTCCGAAAAAAAATTCTGGCGGATTAATTTGGACCTTTGAGTCGAGTTTGGTGTCGTTATCAGGTAACTAGATAATGCCCGATTCATTCCCCATACCAGGTTTTTAGGATTCCATAGCAAAATATGTCACAATCCTTAAAATAATAAACTTTTAGTAGTGAAAAAATCCAAACAAACCAGTATAGTTTTATATTTTTATACGAAACTTGGTTTATAAAAAATACTGTCTGAAAGGCCATTTAATGCAGATTATAAAAACAATAACATGTAACATATATTTTATCATTTTAAATGTAAAAAAAAATATACAAAGTACAGAAACGTTCGACAGCGCAGCGTAGGGGACGGCTAATAGACCCGAAAAAAAAGCAATACTAACAAAAACAAACAGCCAAGTGCGAGTCTGACTCACTCATCGAGTGATTCGTACTTATTTGTCCAATACCATGTTAACTGGTCTGGTAGGACCTGGATATCTGATACTCACAAACTTTCGTCTATATGATATTAGTGTGATTTTTAATCATCTTTAAATTATAAATGAAGTCAGGTAACATTGTTAAAAATAAAGATATATAATAATAGAACGTTATAGTATTAATAATAATGACAACCACCTCCATAATTACATAATTAGGTACATTAGAGCTGGCGTTTAAAACACTTCAATTTGGAACTGCAAAATTTCACGCACCGATATCTTATTAATTCAAAGCTTCTGTTTTCTTTTTATTTCAGATGGGGAAGGAATATTCAGATTTTTTTATAGGCCCCTAAATATACACAGCCTGTAAAACTGCCCTTAAGGTTGTTCTGTGGGAGGCAAATTTTTTATTTGCTTTTATGTTTAAAATTGTTTGCGACCCTCATTTACTGTCACAGCGGGGTATGATCTGAAAAACAAACATGTTCTTACAATACTTATAAAAATATAAGTTCTGGATAAGAGTATCTTTAAAATATCGTGACTGTCCTTACCTATCATGCATTGTAATCACAAACTTTTCAATTTCACTGTCTGCATATTTCGTATGACATTCGTATATGCCTTCTATGCCTCAAATGCATATGTACCCATAGTTCTTATAGACATTCTAGCTTTGGAACACATGATATTCTGTACTAGCTATATGTGTCGACTGTTCCTAACATTATTTTGGCTACTACATATTACTATATCGTGTGTTCCAAAGCTAGAAGGTCTAAAAGAACTATGGGTACACATCGGCACAGGACGAAATCATCAATACCTGGTATGTAACAATGCTAGCTTCATGTTTAAATAATGGTCTTATTAGTAGTTACATATTATTATGTAAAATTAAATTGTACCTTAATATTGACACGATTTTAAAAGAGCAAATAAGGAGTTTCTTTTTTCCGGTTCTTCTCCATATATCTGCTTTCCGAATCGGTGATAAATGTTAAAAAAATGTTATGACGATTCAAAATTGCTTTTATAAGAAGACTAATTAAATAAATAAATGTTAGAGTTTCAGTTTACTACCCAAATTAATTTCTTGACAAATAATACTTAAGAAATGGTTTTCTTGTATCAGGCCCACAAAGAACACACGTTTTGCCTGCATTCCATTCTTTTACCAAGTATGTAAGACGCAAATAAACTGCATTTGAGGCATGGAAAGCATATCCTAAAGCCGCACGAGGGTATGAAGCACTTTACAGTGGCAAATATGCAGACAGTAAAATTGAAAAGTTTGTGATTACAATGCATGATAGGTAAGGACGGTCACGATATTTTAAAGATACTCTTATCCAGAACTTATATTTTTATAAGTATTATAAGTACATGTTTGTTTTTCAGATCATACCCCGCTGTGACAGTAAATGAGGGTCGCAAACAATTTTTAACATAAAAGCAAATAGAAAATTTGCCTCCCACAGAAGCTGCCCTTAAACAACCTTAAGGGCAGTTTTACAGGCTGTGTATATTTGGGGACCTACAAAAAAATCTGAATATTCCTTCCCCATCTGAAATAAAAAGAAAAGAGAAGCTTTGAATTAATAAGATATTGGTGCGTGAAATCTTGCAGTTCCAGATTGAAGTGTTCTAAACGCCAGCTCAAATATAGGTACCTAATTATGTAATTATGGAAGTGGTTGTCATTATTATTAATACTATAACGTTCTATTATTATATATCTTTATTTTTAACAATGTTACCTGACTTCATTTATAATTTAAAGATGATTGAAAATCACACTAATATTATATAGACGAAATCTTGTGAGTATCAGATATCCAGGTCCTACCAGACCAGTTAACATGGTATTGGATATATAAGTACGAATCACTCGATGAGTGAGTCAGGCTCGCATTTGGCTGTTTGTTTTTTGTTAGTATTGCTTGTTTTTCGGGTCTATTAGCCGTCCCCTACGCTGCGCTGTCGAACGTTTCTGTACTTTGTATATTTTTTTTTACATTTAAAATGATAAAATATATGTTACATGTTAATGTTTTTATAATCTGCATTAAATGGCCTTTCAGACAGTATTTTTTATAAACCAAGTTTCATATAAAAATATAAAACTATACTGGTTTGTTTGGATTTTTTCACTACTAAAAGTTTATTATTTTAAGGATTGTGACATATTTTACTATGGAACCCTAAAAACCTGGTATGGGGAATGAATCGAGCATTATCTAGTTACCTGATAACGACACCAAACTTGACTCAAAGGTCCAAATTAATCCGCCAGAATTTTTTTTCGGAGCGCCGGGCGCTCTGTTCTTTAACCCCCCCTCCCTCCCTCCTGCCGGGGAGTAATGACTGGCTACCGGGCGATTTGGGCTTAGGTAGACGAGTATAACATTCGTACCAAATGGCATTGCTTTACTCAAAAATGTATACCTTTTCCCATAAGAAAACGGACTATAACGAACGTTCGATTACCAATACCGTCGCGCGTCGGTCGACCGTGTCAATTCGTTTCAGTTTACACATCGACTAGTCGAAGATTTTAACTAGTTGATCGACTAGTTGATGAACGACATTTAACGGTCTAGTCTCGTTGATGAAAAATGCGTCGACGACCCATTCATAATTGTAACGATGGAACACGACCTTTTTTGTTGAATTTATATTTTTGGTTTTATGGCATTCAAATGCTTTATAAATATAAATTTATAAAGAATAGAAAAAATTCGATCACGAGGCGGGACTCGAACCCGCATCCTTCGCGCCATTCCGGGGCGGATGCCTCACCAACTCAGCCACTCGTGACCCGCCCGAGTGATCGAATTTATTCTATTCTTTCAGTTTTATGTGTCTGAAGGGACACACCGCGCGCCATCTATTGAGATGATTAACAACCATTTCAACCAATATGAAGCACTTTTCAGTGAATACAATATTGTAACGATGGAACACGACCTTTTTTGTTGAATTTATATTTTTGGTTTTATGGCATTCAAATGCTTTATAAATATAAATTTATAAAGAATAGAAAAAATTCGATCACGAGGCGGGACTCGAACCCGCATCCTTCGCGCCATTCCGGGGCGGATGCCTCACCAACTCAGCCACTCGTGACCCGCCCGAGTGATCGAATTTATTCTATTCTTTCAGTTTTATGTGTCTGAAGGGACACACCGCGCGCCATCTATTGAGATGATTAACAACCATTTCAACCAATATGAAGCACTTTTCAGTGAATACAATATTGTAACGATGGAACACGACCTTTTTTGTTGAATTTATATTTTTGGTTTTATGGCATTCAAATGCTTTATAAATATAAATTTATAAAGAATAGAAAAAATTCGATCACGAGGCGGGACTCGAACCCGCATCCTTCGCGCCATTCCGGGGCGGATGCCTCACCAACTCAGCCACTCGTGACCCGCCCGAGTGATCGAATTTATTCTATTCTTTCAGTTTTATGTGTCTGAAGGGACACACCGCGCGCCATCTATTGAGATGATTAACAACCATTTCAACCAATATGAAGCACTTGGATGCGGGTTCGAGTCCCGCCTCGTGATCGAATTTTTTCTATTCTTTATAAATTTATATTTATAAAGCATTTGAATGCCATAAAACCAAAAATATAAATTCAACAAAAAAGGTCGTGTTCCATCGTTACAATATTGTATTCACTGAAAAGTGCTTCATATTGGTTGAAATGGTTGTTAATCATCTCAATAGATGGCGCGCGGTGTGTCCCTTCAGACACATAAAACTGAAAGAATAGAATAAATTCGATCACTCGGGCGGGTCACGAGTGGCTGAGTTGGTGAGGCATCCGCCCCGGAATGGCGCGAAGGATGCGGGTTCGAGTCCCGCCTCGTGATCGAATTTTTTCTATTCTTTATAAATTTATATTTATAAAGCATTTGAATGCCATAAAACCAAAAATATAAATTCAACAAAAAAGGTCGTGTTCCATCGTTACAATATTGTATTCACTGAAAAGTGCTTCATATTGGTTGAAATGGTTGTTAATCATCTCAATAGATGGCGCGCGGTGTGTCCCTTCAGACACATAAAACTGAAAGAATAGAATAAATTCGATCACTCGGGCGGGTCACGAGTGGCTGAGTTGGTGAGGCATCCGCCCCGGAATGGCGCGAAGGATGCGGGTTCGAGTCCCGCCTCGTGATCGAATTTTTTCTATTCTTTATAAATTTATATTTATAAAGCATTTGAATGCCATAAAACCAAAAATATAAATTCAACAAAAAAGGTCGTGTTCCATCGTTACAATATTGTATTCACTGAAAAGTGCTTCATATTGGTTGAAATGGTTGTTAATCATCTCAATAGATGGCGCGCGGTGTGTCCCTTCAGACACATAAAACTGAAAGAATAGAATAAATTCGATCACTCGGGCGGGTCACGAGTGGCTGAGTTGGTGAGGCATCCGCCCCGGAATGGCGCGAAGGATGCGGGTTCGAGTCCCGCCTCGTGATCGAATTTTTTCTATTCTTTATAAATTTATATTTATAAAGCATTTGAATGCCATAAAACCAAAAATATAAATTCAACAAAAAAGGTCGTGTTCCATCGTTACAATATTGTATTCACTGAAAAGTGCTTCATATTGGTTGAAATGGTTGTTAATCATCTCAATAGATGGCGCGCGGTGTGTCCCTTCAGACACATAAAACTGAAAGAATAGAATAAATTCGATCACTCGGGCGGGTCACGAGTGGCTGAGTTGGTGAGGCATCCGCCCCGGAATGGCGCGAAGGATGCGGGTTCGAGTCCCGCCTCGTGATCGAATTTTTTCTATTCTTTATAAATTTATATTTATAAAGCATTTGAATGCCATAAAACCAAAAATATAAATTTAACAAAAAAGGTCGTGTTCCATCGTTACAATATTGTATTCACTGAAAAGTGCTTCATATTGGTTGAAATGGTTGTTAATCATCTCAATAGATGGCGCGCGGTGTGTCCCTTCAGACACATAAAACTGAAAGAATAGAATAAATTCGATCACTCGGGCGGGTCACGAGTGGCTGAGTTGGTGAGGCATCCGCCCCGGAATGGCGCGAAGGATGCGGGTTCGAGTCCCGCCTCGTGATCGAATTTTTTCTATTCTTTATAAATTTATAATGTGAAGGTTGAATCTGATGCTGTTCAATAAGTTTGTTGATATCAGGTTCCAATTTACTCAAAAACAGCCGCAAGTCGCCACGTTCGGTAACACGCAAACGATTTCTCTTTTTAGTAAGCAGCGTTGCCACAGCACTAAATCCACGTTCACACAAATATGACGATGGGAATGCTATCAAGAATCGTTGAACAATTGACCACAATCCAGGGTACAATTGTGGGATCGGTTTTTGTAGCCAAAATTCTTGATATCCATTTTTAAACTTGATTTTTGTTTCTTCGTTTGTTGTCAATTCTATAAGTTCTTCTTCCAGCTGAGGTGACATTGCTGTGTTGACATTTGAAAACGGATCCAACACCCAGTCTGGTATTTCCAAGTTTAAAATGTCCTGGTATCGTTCGGTGAAGTCAATGTGGAGGTTTTCCAAATGTTGGCAGTAGGCAAACAAGTCGTCGTTACTGCAAAATACTGATAAATTCGGAAAATTGTGAAACTCACGTCTGCCCATATTCTTTTTGTGCAGAAGCAGTTTGGCTGCGAAAGCAGCAACGACATTTTTTGTTTTAATTAAATTTAGTTCATCGCCTTGCAGTTGGAGGTTCATGTCGTTGAACAGTTTATACAGGTCTGTCATGTAAGCTATATCATTCTTTGATGTTATGAGATTGTTGCGCAGTTCTGTATCTTTAGTTTCCAAGAACTCTATCACAGAGTCAAACAGGTTGTAAAATCGAATCAGACAATTGCCTCTCACACAGACAGCCAACGAACTTCAGTATGAAGCAACAAACGGTTGAAATCTTCGTCATTAGTAGCACAAAGCTGATGAAATAATCTATCATTCAAAGAGCTGCTACGGATTTTATTGACTGCTTTGATGACATATTGCAGTGATTGAAATAGTCGTTCACTTAAGTTTCTAGCAACCAAATGTTGTCTATGAATAACGCAATGTATAGCAAGGACATCTGGAATTTTATTCTTTAAGTACGCTATGAAGCCTTTATGGCGCCCTGTCATAGCCGGAGCGCCATCCGTAGCAACTGATATAATATTTTTCAAAGGAATCTCTTTCTCTTCACAAAACTTTTCCAATGTATTGAATATGGTTTCGCCTTTTGTATCTGTCTCCAAATTTCTGGCAAACAATAGTTCTTCACGTATTTTCTCATCTTTAATAAACCTCCCGTAAGATAGCAACAACGCTTCATTAGTTGGTAAAGTGGACTCATCGAGCTGAATTGAGAATTGACTAGTCCTCAGATGATTGCACAATGATTCTTCAATGTTTTCAGCCATTTCATCAATTCGTCTTTGCACAGAATTATTACTCAAAGGAATTTTTCGGATAATATCTGCGGCCGGTTTATGAAGCACAGTAGTTATTACTTCCTTTATTGCTGGCAAAATTAACTCTTCTCCGATGTTGTGTGGTTTGCCTTTTTGAGCAATTAACAAAGAGATATTGTACGAAGCTCGAAGTCCGTCGTCATCTTGCTTAGCAGCCGCCGAAAATAGTTTTGATACACTTGGCTGAGTATTATGCTTCTTCTCTAGGTCTTGAAAATATGCTACATTCTTGTCTTTCTTATCTGGATGCATTTTATTCAAATGATCTTGCAGTCTTGAAGGCTTCATTGCTTCGTTCGAAAATATTTTTAGACATAGAAGACACAAAGGCGACGACGGGTTTGTGGGATTTTCAATAAATCCGAATTTAATATATTCCGCAGAGTATTGCCGTCTCTTCTTTTTTACTTCCGACATTGTTTTGTTTTGAGAAATACGTAAGTGTTGAAATCAAGTACTGCTTATCTATTATGCGCGAAACCGCAAATGAAAATAAAATAAATTTACGTCGTTTATATAGGATTGCATAAGCAGCACGCACCAACAGGAATAAGACATCAAACGTGCATAAACTCGTTTATCTCATTCGACGCCCAATCGTACTCGACAAGCAAGAACAAGTATTATAGAACCAGCCGATTGATACAGGAATGTACAAATCGGATTATTTAACAAAAACTTGTTAAAACATGATTGCCCGCGGTCTATTATATCGAACCGATTTTGAGCTATATCTTAATTAATATTAGTTGATGTTCACAAGATGTCGACTCTCGAAGTCGAGAGCTCAGTCGGTTTCTAAGAGTCTTCCTAGCTAGGTAGATGAAATTATAAATCGACCCCAAAGCCCTACACAACGCCCCCTTTTTTTTCTGGGTCTCTTACCGCCCCCCTTTAGGCCTGCAGCGCCCACAAGGGGGCGTTATCGCCCACGTTGGGAAAGACTGGTTTAGATAAACGTATGATTATATGAGTATGATCGTATGATTATATATGTGGACTAGGAAAGGTGGCTACGAATTATGAGGGAAAAGTTTTATATTCATATAGATAGCGTGGAACCGCCGCGCCGCCCAATCGTTAGGCGCTTGTACTAAAGTAAACACTCGTATCTTCCAGGTGATCGCACTAATATGCGGCCTGCTAGTGATCATCCTGATGGTGTTGGGGCTGGCGTCAGCTGACTGGCTGATGGCGGCGGGCTGGCGGCAGGGGCTCTTCATGCACTGCATCGACCCTGAGGCGCCCACGCCGCTCCCCTTCGATATCACGGCGCAACCGGGATGCTACGCTGCGAGGCCCGCGCCATACATAAAGTTAGTATAGCGATTAATTAATTATGGTTTCAGTTATCTTCTATGAAGATTTCGTTTTGCTGTTCCTCGCTATTCACAGGAATATAAATACAGTATAAATGTAGATACATTCCTGTGAATAGTGTGGAGAATGGCGATCCGAATTATGAACACCATTGTGCAAATGCGTTATCATATGCGTGCTCCTTATTCGCCTCACGGTGCATTTACATCAAACGAACATAGAGCTAGAGCTAGAGCATTCTTTCGTGATCTTTTAGTGTAAACGAAAACTCGTATTCAGTGTTGTTCAGTATTAGAACTGTTTACACTGAAATAATTTGACATAGTGGGGTTAGAATGAGGATTTGCTCGTTTGATATACAGGGTGTCCCAAGAAGTATGGATGAACTGAAGCCAGAAGGTAGAGGACCTAGAGGGGACCTTATGTCCGGGGACCGTGTAGGCCAGGCTAAAGGGCAAAGATACCCTGAAAGATGGATTGGTCGTTGCAGCCTGCGCATGCGCCGGTGACGCCTGCCTTAAAGCCTCGGCTACTTGAGAGAATGCCACAATTTGGACGAAATAACCCGGAAATTCATAGTAGCAGAAGAAACCATTAAAAATGATAAAAGGGCATTCAGACATTTAAAAGATAACTTTTTACGGTGATGTCGCACTTGCATTGACCAACAACGGGGTTATTTTAAAAATTTCTGGTAATTAAACACCTTGTTATTGGTTTTAATTTGTTTTTATTAATCATCATGTTAATCAAATTTTTTCACTTACCACATTTAGATATCAATTTTTCGATTGAAGCCTTCTGAATAATAAAATTAAATTTTTAGGGTAGCTACCTGATAGATAGTGCAAGTTTTTAAAAGCCAAACGGAACTCTTTTTTATGTGATTTTATTTTTTTACGGGCCCTTGAAGTTGTGAACTTACTGGGTGATTTTATATTTCTTGGCATTTAATTCTTTTTTTTTTATTCTATTCAAAGATCTTACGATAGTAAATGTTACCATACTGAATTGGCCTATCTTTCAGCTTAGCACACAAAAAAAATCAAGCCTCTACCGCAATAATTGACGTCACCATGAGTAAAAATCTCATCGTACTCGGCGATAAGTGAAAATTTGAAAAAAAAGTTATAACTCCGAAACTACGAAAAATCGCATAACATACATGGGGGTGATTCGGATAGCTCTCTAGGTCCTCTACCTCCTGGCTTCAGTTCATCCATACTTCTTGGGACACCCTGTGGTAACGCCAATATAAAAAAATGTTTATTATTTTGTGGTGTGTTCCTTCATCTTTACCTACATACGAGCACAACCAATCACCGCGGTCCGCGCGCTATTTAGCGCTAACCACGTCCAATAAGACGTGAACGCGACGTGCGTGTCGCTAATGTCAGTCGAGTTCGCTCCGTTCCTTCGCGAGGACCGGGACTCGGCCACCGCCGGAGAGCTTCCACGAGGCTCTCTAGATCATCAGGCATTGTGCTTTTGTAACACCACCGGGGCATCCCGTGCCCCGGCCCTTGGTCGCGCTCACCGCCGCGTGTGTGTTTTGCGTGGAGTGTTTGGACTGGACCCGTTCGTGCCCGCCGCGAGCTGGAGGACCCTGACCGCGTGGTGCGGCGTGTGTTCTGGACGCTACTCCCTCCGACGAGGTATGTGCCGTGTGTTCCCGTCTTTCCCTCTTTGCTTACACCACGTAGATCGAGTCTTACAGTCCGCTTGATATCGAAGAAATATATTTACGTATATTATTTATATTGGCGCGACCATTGAGTGGTCCTTCGAGCCGGATAGTAACCATTGTTGGTCCTTACGAACCGTACATTACCTGATGATTCCACCGCCCTTATTAGGATACTCATTGTGTAGGCCCTAATAAGCGATTTGGTAGTATCTTCAATGCGAAATACTATTTAATATACCGCATATAATAGAACGACAATGCGTCTTCTACTATTATTCATATAAAATATATTTTAAACCCGCCCTTATTAGGATACTCATTGTAGGCCCTAATAAGCGATTTAATAGTACATTCATTGTGAAATAACTATAACCGCATAGATCGACATTGCGTCATCTATTATTTTTCGCTTAAAATATATTTTATTCCGCCCGTGACATTAAGTTACGCGTATATTATTATTAAAATAGTTAATTAAAACTATGTTCATATCGTTTATCCGCAGTTATAACGCTAAAATCATTATAAATCGAACATATTACATCATATTTTATTTACCCGCTACCCGCGCTCGAAATTTATAACGTTATCGAGTACATTCCGCGATCCGCTGTTATAATCCGACCATATTGGAAATACATACTCGGTTCTTATTACGCTTGCGTCACTGACCTACTTTATTTGGTCGTATTGCTTGTTATTGTAACTTGCATTGTAACATTCTCAGTTTGAATATATATTTTTGTTAATAAAAATGCCGCCTAAGAAAATGACTAAGTTACCTGATAGTGACGCTTCGGATGTTAATGATTCGGAAGATATAAATGATTCGCAGTTATCCATGTTATTAGCTAAACGCGAAGTTATATTCGAAATGGTGCAACAAATGTATGATTTGTCTTTAAACGTTCATAACAACGCCTCGCTTATGGAAAGTTTCCTTGACGAGTCCGCGCAGATAGAATCACTACGTGAAAGATTTGAAAAGTGTTTAGACGAATACAATACTCGCTTATTATTATTAACACCTACCGCGAAACCTGATTATAAAAGCCTCGTTGCATTCGAGTCTTTATATAGCAGAGTTATAAGAATTAAATCGCAATATTCGCAACGAAGTCCGTCACACGGAGATATTAATAATTTGCATAAAAATAGGCCTAAATTACCGCCTATCGAATTAGTACCATTTTCGGGTGATATTCGCTCATTTCCGCTGTTTCTTTCGAATTTTGAATCAATTGTTCATAACAATCCCGGCCTTACAGATGCCGAGCGTTTATATTATTTACTAGGTAAATTAACGGGGAAGGCCACAACTGTTATAGCTGGTATAACCCCCTCCGCTGATAATTATAATTTAATTTTACAAACTTTAAAAGATAAATATGATGATAAACGTATGTTAGTTTCCGCGTATTTAAATCAAATGTTTGATTTTAAACCTTTGCATTGTGCGTCCGCAAAAACTTTGATTTATTTACAGATAACTTTATTAGCGCAGTGCGCGCCTTACAAAATATAAAGTTAGATAATATTACAGATTTAATGATTGTTCATATCGCGTTGAAGAAGTTAGACTCAGATACTGTTCGCGCTTTCGAGACTGAGTTTGGTAGTGAAATGCCTACTTTTGATAACTTAGTTCAATTTATTCAAACTCGTGCGAAGGTATTAGAACGCATTCATCCTTCCACAAATTCGGGAATAAATAAACCGCCTCGAAAGAATAATTATAACCGCAATAATACTTCTTCCGCACCGCCTAAGGGTTCATACGCACTATGCGGGTAGCCGCATTGCGGGTAGCCGTCCGGCTGACCGCAAGCACAATTATGTACGTAATATTCATTTCTATGCGCACTGCGATGCGGCTACCCGCAGACCGCTCCGGTTGCTCGGAGAGCTACGTCACGAGTGACGGCCAGCCGGACGGTTGCTATACGCACTGTGCGGTTCAGTCTGCGGCTGCCCGCAATTGAGTGAGTGTGTGCACGTGGTTGCAAAATGCTTGCTCTCATCTCGTGTTTGCAAATAAGGATGCACCCAGTACTTCTTTCTTTGCTTTTCTTCTTTACGTAACGTGTGTAAATGTAGTAAATAGCTGCAACTTCTTCCATATTCATCTTTGAAATGGATTGACATGACCGCAAATCGCAACGGTTCTTCAACCGCACTATGCGGGTAGCCGCATTGCGGGTAGCCGTCCGGCTGGCCGCATTCGC
This sequence comes from Colias behrii, assembly GCA_029959065.1. Lineage (NCBI taxonomy): Eukaryota > Metazoa > Arthropoda > Insecta > Lepidoptera > Pieridae > Colias > Colias behrii. Next base: position 8,884,470 of record JARWMC010000013.1, read on the forward strand.
AACCGCATCCTGCGGTCAGCCGGACGGCTACCCGCAATGCGGCTACCCGCATAGTGCGTATGAACCCTAAGACGTATCAGTCTTACGTAACAACCGCTGATTCCGCTTATAGTTGTCTTTGTAAAAATATTACGCATCAACATTTATATAAATGTTCGAGTTTTCATAAAATGAGTCCGCAGGAAAGTTTGAAATACGTAAAGGATAGAAACGCGTGTATAAATTGTCTCAGTATAAAACATCGCGTTTCTAGTTGTTCGTCGTATTCTAACTGTCGCGTTTGTAAATTAAAACATCATACAATGTTACATTTGAAACGCGAATCTTCCATACCCGCGCCTGCGTCTCACCCCCCGCCGCGCAGCACACCGCCGTTGCCTGCGCCGTCACCGCCGTCGGGCGAGTGCGTCCGCTCCGACATTGCGCTATACACCGCTAGCTATACAGCTGATACTGATAACGCATTTCAATGCAACGCGCCCGCGAATAAACAACATACTATTTTATTATCAACCGCTGAAGTCGTCGCTTATAATTGTAAAGGCGAACGGCTTATTATTCGCGCGCTTTTGGATTCCGCCTCACAAAGTCACTTCATTACAAATGAATGTTGTGAACGTTTAGGTATTAAACCGCAGAAAACCGAACGTACTATTATTAAGGGGTTCGGTGGTTCAGAAAAAATTGTAAATAGTAATTCTATAAATATACAATTTTATTAGCGTCTTGACAACAACATATCTTTTAATATTTCACCGCTAGTTGTTGATCATGTTACGGATTTATTACCTACCGCTGTTATAGACACTTCTGTCTTATCGCATATTTCGCATTTACCGCTCGCAGATGAGAGTTTTGGTACGCCAAATAAAATCGATTTATTAATCGGTGCTTCTCTGTTCCCTCATCTGCTTCTCCCCGACGTAGTTCATGCATCTCGTGACTCGTCGGCGCCCGCTGCATTGCGCACGGTGTTAGGCTATGTAATAATGGGTTCAGTACCCACCATACCTAACACACATAAACCGCCCTTGACGTGTTGTCACGTTCAAGAGACCGCCGCTATTGACTCATTAGTCAGGCGTTTCTGGGAACTCGAGGAGCTTCCTACCGCACCGCCCGTTCAACATCCCGATGATGTTGAATGTGAAGTATATTATAAATTAACTACAACCCGCGACCCCGTGAGTGGTAGATATATTGTTTCGCTTCCATTTAAGGATGATTTCTACACTCTCGGTGATTCATTTAATATTGCCCGCAAACGTTTCATGTGCCTTGAAAGAAAGCTACAGGCTTCACCTAAATTAAGGTTGGCATATGATGACGTCATAAAAGATTATCTAACGAAAAATTATATTTCACCCGCGCCTCCGTATGATCCGCGTGACCCTACACCTATTTATATTATACCGCATCACGCTGTTCTGCGCGAGGATAAATCGTCAACTAAGCTGCGCATGGTTTTAGATGCTAGCATGCCAACTTCTGGAAGCCAGCGTTCATTGAATGACCTTCTGCATGTTGGGCCGAATTTACAAGGCAATTTGTTTACAATAATTTTAGGTTTTCGTCTCCACGCGATTGCCATGACCGCCGATTGCCGCCAACAATTTCTGCAGATATTCGTGCGTGAGTTTGATCGTCGTTTTCAATGTTTTTTATATCGTTTCAGCCCGCAGGATCCGCTGCTTCTTTATCAATTTAATCGAGTTTGCTTCGGCATCAAGTCTAGTCCTTATCATGCACTGCGCACGGTAAGACAGCTCGTAGAAGATGACGGCGCGAAATATCCGCTCGCGAGTAGCATTGCGTCTTCGTCGTTGTATATGGATGATATCGCCTTCTCTATTCCCACGGAATGTGAAGCAGTTTCCGCGTCGCAGCAGCTCATCGATTTGTTTAAGGGAGCTCAGTGGGATCTAGTTAAATGGAGTAGTAAGAATGTGTTAGATAATCTTCCCGCTTCGCACAAACTTTTACCCTCCGCGGTGGAGTTTGATAAGACCGTGCAACATAAATTACTTTGTCTGCATTGGTCTACTGTTCATGATTGTTTTTATTTTAAAATTACCGCACCCGCCGATGTGATGTGCACTAAGCACTCCATCTTGTCAATTGCCGCCCGTCTGTGGGACATGATGGGCTTCGTTGCTCCCACAGTCGTGTATAACATCCCATCAGATAATTTCTACCATGTTTCTGGTATTGAAAATCCCGCTGATGTTCTTTCGCGTGGCATTATGCCACAAAATCTCGTCTCGCACCCTCTGTGGTTCCAAGGACCCCAGTGGGCTCGTTCGGACCCATCTGATTGGCCTCTTAGGAGTCTCGATGGTGAGTCTATTGCAGACATTCCCGAACGAAAATTATTATCGCACACTGTGTGCCCGCCTATAAAGCATTGCGCTTTATACGATACCGCCCTTCGCGTCTCGTCGCGTCGTGTATTTTATATTTATAGGTTCCTTATATTGTTACCCCGCCGCGGTGTTATGATGACCGCAGAGGAACTTAATTTCGCTGAGAATAAAATCATTCCCGCCCTGCAAAATAAATATTTTGCAGAGGAGTATTATAATATACTCTTTTATAAATTTTATTCGCAGGCTTTCAATCACTTGAAGCCTTTTATTCGCAACAGACTTATCCTCATCGGACGTCTAAGCGATTCCGCCCTGGAATATGCACATAAGCATCCAGTGATATTACCGCGCAATGATCACATAATTATCATGATCATTGATTATTATCATATTAAATATATGAATATTATAACACATTTGTTTCGTGTTATTTTTATTACCGCGCTTTTATTAGCTTTATCCGCGCCGCAAGTCAAGTCCGATCACGTCAGTTTGCTTGATAGGCATTCGCTACTGGACAAGTTAGTTCAGTCGTTTTGGAAACGTTGGAGAATGGAATACTTACACGGTTTGCAGGTTAGGCAGAAATGGAATACGCCTTCCACACCTATTACTCCTGGAACGGTCGTGGTTGTAATAAATGATAATGCACCGCCCCTAACCTGGCCTTTAGCCGTCGTAGAGAAAGTACATCCTTCAAAGGACGACGTCGCGCGCGTTTGTACAGTTAGAACCGCCAAGGGAACTTACCTTCGCCCGGTCGTTCGTTTATGTCCGCTTCCAAGACAATAGTTATATCGCATTAATATATTACCGCAGTTAGTTAAGTTTAATTTTAAGTTTTGCATCGCTTTCGATATAATTTCTTAGTTATAATACCGCCGTGACTTTAGGAATTTTTTTATACCCCGCTCGCGTTACGCGATCCTAGAGTCATAGAATTTGTTAGTTATATTTCCGCCGTGACTTTTAGGATTATTTATTATCCCGCTCGCATTTTGCGCTCCTAGAGCCATAGAATTTGTTATTTATATTACCGCCGTGGCTCTTAGGACTTTTATTAACCCGCGCGCATTATGCGATCCTAGAGTCATAGTTTTTCGCTGTATTGATTGGTTTTAAATGGTGACCCATTTAGGGCGGGTGGATATGGTAACGCCAATATAATTAAAATAGTAAATGTAGAAATTAAATGTTTATTATTTTGTGGTGTGTTCCTTCATCCTTACCTACATACGAGCACAACCAATCACCGCGGTCCGCGCGCTATTTAGCGCTAACCACGTCCAATAAGACGTGAACGCGACGTGCGTGTCGCTAATGTCAGTCGAGTTCGCTCCGTTCCTTCGCGAGGACCGGGACTCGGCCACCGCCGGAGAGCTTCCACGAGGCTCTCTAGATCATCAGGCATTGTGCTTTTGTAACACCACCGGGGCATCCCGTGCCCCGGCCCTTGGTCGCGCTCACCGCCGCGTGTGTGTTTTGCGTGGAGTGTTTGGACTGGACCCGTTCGTGCCCGCCGCGAGCTGGAGGACCCTGACCGCGTGGTGCGGCGTGTGTTCTGGACGCTACTCCCTCCGACGAGGTATGTGCCGTGTGTTCCCGTCTTTCCCTCTTTGCTTACACCACGTAGATCGAGTCTTACAGTCCGCTTGATATCGAAGAAATATATTTACGTATATTATTTATATTGGCGCGACCACCCTGTATATGCACGATTCGCACAAATGCTTAAATGCGCTTTAAAAAATGGCACTTTTGCCTCCATGGAGTAGTGATTTTGTATGTAGAATATAAGCCAAAACAAATATACGAAAGGATTTACATCGTGATGAACCCACATTCCAATCCAGTGTTTTTAATAAAACAGTTATGCCTCTATCATTGCTGTAAAATAATATTGCATTGTTCAACATTAAAATAAATGCAATGCAGTTTAGCGGATCATATTGTATTGCTGCATTAAAACTTATCATGCAAAACGGCCCAGATAAAAATACCTAGTAAGATAAAATCGATATACATGTCAAGGACGCTGTCGCTACATATAAATAATTATGTTCATTATTCATAGAAATAGATTCATAATTTTCATTCTGAATAACGTTTTTATTATTGTAAAGTGCCTAACAACAGAGTCACAAATATTTTTTTCATTCACGTAATGGACAAACTGTATAAATCTTTGAAATCGAAACTACTAAAAATAGCAGCGCTCTCAAGTTTGAGTGGAGCACTTGTCAAATTAAATTAAAAACGATTCAGAATTCGTGTTTGTCAGTTTGTTGAAGCCACTTTGTTTGCGTTTCGTGGAATGAATACGGTTAGATACTGCCCTCTCGCTGTTCCCATTCCGGGAAGGAAATTAATACTTTATTTTCAAGTATTGCAATAACAATTGCAAATTGCAACTGCAAAATAGAGCAGAGCTAGTTGTTTTCTTATACATAAGGTATGTGTACCTACATGGTACTTTATTATATTATGTTTTATAGATATTTTTTATCGTATTATTACATCATTTACGTTTCTTGTTGTCTGAAATGCTTCCTTGTCGCAACCGAATCAAGAACGGCGAAACCCAACCTAATGGATTTTATTCATGCCTATACATTCGATTAAATGGTTTTTATTGTCATGATAAAAACAATGCGATTAATTATGTAAATCACCTAATTTCTTCATAACATATACATAAGTTTATAAAAACCATTTATGTATAATACATATTTCCATCGAAGTTTTGATTGGTATATAACAAGTATCGCGTGTGTGTGCAGGGCGGCAGCCGGTCTGTGCGTGGCGACGCTGGCGGCGGACGTGTGCGGCGCGCTGCTGACGGCGCTGGGGCTGCGCGCGGCGGACCACCGCACCAAGTTCCGCTACTACCGGTTCGCCGTGCTCGCCATGTCGCTCGCACGTACGTATACACAACTATTACAACAACTCAGAATATTGTGAGTTGTGACGTCATAGCTGTTCATTCAAACAAACTCATCATCAAGTTCGGCTATTTTGACCATTAGTCCATTGAAATGTTACATTTTTTAGGCCTAACCTTGGGTTTTTTAGAGGACGCAATTTTATTTTTTGGATGTGTAGGGGGGGTCAATGTGAAGCTAAAACCAAGTTTGTGGGGTCGCTACCCTTGTCCCACGGCCGCCATCTTGAAAATAGTGGTTGAAATGGTTTTTACGATATATCTCTTAAACTATTTATCTGATAAAAAAAAATTGTTAGCATTATTTGTTGCAAATTAAATTTTCTACAACTTTGGTCCAGTAACTTTTTGTCGTAGAACTATAAATAAAAAAATTATAAGCGAAAATGTTTAGAAATTTGAGCTATTTAAATGTTTCGATAAAATTGTTTTTTATCATTTTACTAAGAAATGATATCAGACCATTTTTGTAGATTGTTTTTCGAGGAACAACTTTTACATACAACATTTTTTCATTACGTCAATAGCTAAGGTTTTACAGCGCTCTGAAGTGAGTACTGTTTTTCAGTACTCTTAACTATACATATATTGGCTATTGGCTCTTTTCCCAGACTTGCACTGCAAGAACAGAACATTTCAGCCCTGCTTTTCGACGTAAAAAAAACGTGCTTCCAGACTCTACCTCCTGGGTGGTGGGGAAAAGAGTCAATAATTAATTATTAATAATATTGCATAATTAATAATTAAAAATATTATATTAACAAAAAAAATAATTACTGATGACAAATAATTATAAGTACACACATAATATATGTATAACGTATAGCTAAAAGTACTGAAAAATAGTACTAATTTCGGAGCGCTTTAAAACCTTAGCTATTGACGTTATGAAAAATTGTTGTATGTAAAAGTTGTTCATCGGAAAACAATCTACAAAAATGGTCTGATATCATTTCTTCGTAAAATGATAAAAAAAAGTTTAATTGAAAAATATAAATATCTCTATTATCAGAACATTTTCGCTTATAACTTTTTTATTTATAGTTCTACGACAAAAAGTTAGTGGACTAAAGTTGTAGAGAATTTAATTTGCAACAAATAATGCTAACAATTTTTTTTATCAGACAAATATTTTAAGAGATATATCGTAAAAACCATATCTACCGCTATTTTCATGATGGCGGCCGTGGGACAAGGGTGGCGACCCCACAAACTTGGTGATAGCTTCACACTGACCCCCCCCTACACATTAAAAAAATAAAATTGCGTCCTCTAAAAAATGCAACCCCAAATGTAACTTTTCAATGGACTACATCCTTTCCGTATCCTTCATCATTAATAGTATGCCTACTACTAATGATTAAGGATATGGAAAGGATGGTCAACGAACCGACAAACGGACGTACGTTGACGGTTGTGGGGAGGAGCCCTCAAGGTACATAAAAATTAGTAAAAAAAGGAAAGTAAATTCCGTGCTTCATAGCCTAACGAAATCTGACCGTGTATCTGGAACATTACTGTCAAAACAAATGAGTGATGGGCCGTTTTATTATTACAGTAAAAATTGCGCGATTTAACTAATAAAAATGTTTTGCATTTTACAGTGATGTGCATCTTAATAGCGCTGGTGATATATCCAGTTTGCTTTGCGGCAGAATTGAATTTAGGTAAGCCAAATAAATTGCTTTGTCAATATTATATTCGTACATTATTTTGTTATTTGTGACATGTATGACCGTGACTTGTATCTCGATATATTTTTTTCCCTAGATACGTCGCTATAATTGCCAATTAGTCGTATTACATATTTAGGATCCCTTTATTCCGATATTAAAGATACCTGTTACTACGTGATGTCATAAATCTTTATACTATAAGTATCTCTAATGAGATGTATTAAAAAAAAAATATCATACAATTTATTTGTATTTTTAAGTATTAGGTTATTATTTTAGGCATCTATTTCGAAACAAAATATGAAGAAACAAAAGGGAGACATAACCTTTCTAGTATTTACGTGTCGCTCATATATGGAAGTCCTTATACATTCGTACAATGTTGAACCGTCTAAAACTGTAAATGAGAAAGGATACTCGTGCTAGCTTTTCTCAGTCCTATTTTCCCATTGTACTGTATCTTGAAAGTGCTCTTTATACCTAGTAGTATATATGTATAGTAGTTTGTAACGTGCTTCCCGTGCGATGATAACAGCCTGCACACTTCGACCCTCTTGAGGACCGCCAACAAAACCGCTTACTCTCGAGTTTAGCTCTGAAGTAACGTACGCAACACTTTGTACCCTTGTTTTCTATAAATAGCGAATTTTTATAGTGGAAGTAACGTAGTACAAAGTAACGTTAAAAATGATTCTTGACAAAAAATGTTTCAATTTAATACATTGATACCTGTGCAGCTGTGTATTCAGATTTCATCCAATTTCAGATATTGTTTTTGAAAATTTTTAATTATTTACGCAGTAGCATAATGTAATAGGCATCTACAATAAACCATGAATCTTTCTCTATCAAGCTTCGAATAAAATGTAACCTAGGTTTTCATTTTGAAAAAAAAACTGGGTCATAAAAATATGTTATAATTAAACGCTCCTTATTAATTATTATTGTATTTGCGTTTTTACCTGGGATCTCTTTTCAAGTAGAATAATAAATTTGAAATAATGAATTTTTATTTTTTGTTCTGTTTGTTGTATAGTTTATAACGTAATATTATGATAAGTAGAACCTATGACTGCGAATCGAAAACCATTTCAAAACAACTCATATAATCTACTGTTTTTTTTATTAACTACTCAAATGAATATAGACAATGGGCGGATCTACACGCAACGAGCAGCCCCGCGAAGCGATATCATAATTTTAATTTTTCAAAGAGCGCCGAGCGGCGACACTCGCGCTTCCCGCCGCCTAGCCACTTTGCGTAGCATTTGCTTCGCGTGTCTTTTTCCTTTGTGTGGACCCGCCTAATCAAAATTTCGATTATGTGCGATTTCAATTAAACATTGGTTGCATATGTGTGCAGGTAACAGATCAGTATGGGAGTTCGGGTGGGCGTACGGCGTGGGGTGGGGCGCCGCCATTTTCCTTTTCGGCGCAGTCGTGCTGCTGCTCTGCGATAAGGAAAGCGAAGAACTCTACTACAAGGAGCGGAAAGTGAGTCAGCCTTTGAATTATAAATAAAAAACATGTTTTTATTTCTGCTGCATGCCACACTTTCCGTTTGTAAAATAATAAGACTGTATTTTATTCTATAGTGCCTTTGTATATATTGTTGTAAGAAATAAATGAGTTTTTTTACATGGCTTTTTATTTTTTGTTCTGTTTTGTTTTATAGTGTATAACATATTACAGCTTTGAATGCATGTGATTTTTTATATATTTTAATTTGAATTTTATTCCTTATCCCGAAAAAATAATCCTTTATAATACTTACCTGATTTATTTTTTAGTTTTGTTTTATGCCACAATATAATTAATAAAATATCCATAGATTATTTTATTAACATTCAAAAGTTCTTTATATTTACTCACATGCAATAGATAATTTTTAATTAATTTAAAAAATAAAAAAAATCTCTACTCTTTCATCAATACTTTTGTGTTTTGGCAACATTAATGTGCCATATTTATTGTCCAAGTACAAATACACATTCAAAATATTACCATATTCTTTATCTCTAGTATGCCGATGTATCAATGAATTTAATGATACTATTAGAAATCAATTGCCATTTTTATCGGAATTTTTAATAGGGATACTAATAAGTAAATAGCACATGGTAAGCAAAACGCCGCCTATAATCTTAAATGTTTTATACATATGATTGAAATGTCAACATAACATGAAAATGACTATGCAGTGGTATTGATGTATAATTATTATGATATTTTGTGAGCAACAATGAAAAAGGTATTTTTACACATAACTAAAACATAATAATTAATTAATATCTGCTTATTCAATGGCGACACTTATATACTTATACAGTAAATTATGTTTCTGTATACTATGATACATAAACCTTAGTTAAAATTTTCTACTGTGCATCCTCGTAGAGTATAAGGTATTTACAAGTTACATTTGTTTCACTGATCCATTACACCTTATGGACAAGTAGATGAACAGACTACTTAGCTTTATCAAACCGAGACTTCTTTAATGGAAACAACGGGAATCAAATCCAGGACCTTTTAGTTCTTAGGTATTGTTTTAACACTATCCAAGAAGAGCATCAAATGCCCTATTTTATTATGTAAATGGAATAAAACCACAGTATACAATATTCGTACGATACGACCATTGCCTGAGATAGCCATTTGCACATATTTTAGTAGCTGAAACTATCCTATGTGTAAATCCAAGTTACCCTCTATACGTGTGCCAAGTTTCATGAAAATCGGTTCTGCAGTTTTAGCGTGAGTAATAAAGAATGAGGAGTAACAAACGAAAATACTAACTCGCATTTATAATAGGTATGTATTAATAGGATTACCATTATTAAATCCATATTCCAATAAAGTTTTATATATTCTGGTAATAATGATGATATGATGCTGATGATGGTATGTGCACGTCAGGTGGTGAGCGGCGAAGCGGGCGCCCGCCCCTAGGGCCGCGGGCGCCTGCCCGACCTCGTGCCGTGAGAGCGCTAGCGCACACGCGCACACACACACACACGCACCCCACGCACACACACGCACACCAACCACTTGGACCACACCGCATACGTCTAATGTTTATTATGTGTAGACTCTTGTGTTGATTCCTTTTGACGTGATAACGTTTTTAAAATCGTTTTAGTCGGGTGACATGTTCAGAAACTTGTGTCACACCAAAACCTCACGAGCGCGATCGCAGGTATAACGAGAGAGAGACGGAACGATCTCCCGTCTCATCTCGAGCGCTGCCACCAATAAGACGTTATCACGTAAACATCTCGATCGTAAACCTACTTTACAAACAACCAATTTTTTTTTTAATTTTGTGTATGGAACACTGGCAGTAGACATTTGAATATGGATATTCTGTGGATTTGGCTGAAATGTCTATTGGCGGTTGTGTTCTGTATGACGAAATGAAGAGGTCCAATTTCATTTGCTTCTAGATAATTGAGATTGTGTTCCAGTAAGAGAAATGTAATTATAACAGACTTGCGTAAATTGGACTTCTTCAATACGCTATTTTTAGTGCTTTCTTAATTCTTATCACCGTTACAGTTATAATGTAATACGAATATGAGAAATGTGTTATCTGTGTTATATTGTAATTTTAAACTTGATAAAAAGCATGTTTGTAATTCTGTTAAGTATCTAGTTTAAAAATTGTCCATAATTTTTTAATTAATACTAAGCGATGTGGTCCAATTGTTGTTTAAAGACGAATGTTGTACGATTTTAAGAATTGTTATTTTGGTAAATCCTGTAAGAATTCTTTAAAACGTATCAAGAGTAAATTGTAACGAGATGTTCTGTTACGAGTGTGGAGTGCGGCGATGTTAACTTTAACTATTGTTCTGCAAAATCGAATTGATATCCAGAGAACTGCTTTTACCCAAGGATAATTAATCTTTAAGCAATTTATAAGATTATTTGTCGATTCAAATTTGCAGATAAATGGTTGCAAGTCTGCTGCGATTACGAATAATGTACGACTCGCGTTTGTTTTTATTAATTTACACCTTTTTCTTGCTTTATTCGAGCAGTGTTTTGTGATTTATTTTGTACAAATGACGTTCATATCAGACTGTAGTCTGAAATGAATGTCGTCTACATCATAAAAATATGTATTTTTTACAATTAGTTTAAGTTATTTTATAATTATTTAAGCTTTAATTATATTATGTCGATGATTTTATGTGATTGAAATGAAATGATTTTCACCGAAGGCGTAATTTTTTTGTTCGCCCGTTCGAAATTTTCCCTTTAGGCATTAGTCGTTTGGAAATAACTTCAAAATTTTTTGCCGTGTACGTGCGCTCGTCAAAATTATAAACGTATCACTTAAGATCGTATCGCCTCTCGGCCATATTGTGTTAATGTTTAATTTTAAGGTTAATTTAAGGGCGTCGTTAATTTAGTTTGAGGGCGTCTCGGCGAGACCGGCGACCGCTCCACAGCGCCTCGAATGTAATCCGTTCCAAAGAGCGTCGCTATTATTTATTGTTAACTTATTCGTTGGTCCTTAGCGGGTTGTAAATATTTTTAGTGTGGTAGTATCGTTCGTCGGCACGGAGTTTAGTGCGGCAGTGTGTGGCGTGACGTATGGCTTGTGACGTGTGGTGTGGCGTGGCGTGGCGTGTGGCGTGTGGCGTGTGCGACGCGCGGCGGCGGGCAGGCGGCGGGCGGCAGGCGTCGCTCGCGCAATACTACTGACTTATTACTCACCTGCGTTTTGTAATATGAACTTGTACTCTTAGAGCTACTGCACAATTAGTGTAACGAGTGTGCTTGGATTACTGTATCGATGCGACCGACGACTCCGTAGAACGGAACGACGACGTTCGTATACGTCGAGCTCTACGGTCGCGATGATGTTTCTGAGATTAAACGGGCTATGACTACTTGAGATAATAATATGTAAAGGAATTAATGATTTCGGTCGAAGTTACCTTCCCTAGGGTATGTTTGAATGTATTTTTGTCGTATTATTTATACTTGTTCACGTGAACCGATCGATTCGGTCCCGTTCGGCCTCGGTGATACTCGTCAGGAATCTCGTTTGTTTTAAGTAAAACTATAAAGATCCTTTTCGGAATTGAAAATTAATTCACGAGATATTTTCTTAATATTTATATAATTGTCTATGAAATAAAATGTATCGCTAGGACAGCTGTAGGCTAATGAATAATGTTAATGGTTAATTTATATAACTTCTAAGGCATATTAATAATTAAGGATTTTAACTTGAAATCTGCATTTTACATTTACCTAGTTACTTAGATTTCAAACAGGACTAAATTTGCCATAGTTACAAGATTATACCTTCTTACGTTTTTTTTCCTTTACAAAACTCGAAAGATTGTATATAATTTAAATGATATAAAAAAAAAAATACTTCTAATATTAAATATTAAGCGATAATTATTACTGATTACTCAAAACTAACTGAAAAATGCAGATTTTTGTAATCTCTAATAGTGTTAATAGTTTATTAGTGAAAGATACTGTATTTTTTGTAATCAAGCATTATCTTCAAACTATTCTATTAACTATTGAATCATATTTATTGGTTAATGCTTTAATTTTGTACGATTTTTTGTATTTTTACATCATTTGGTTTGTGATAATTTTAATTACTTAAGGATTTTAGTAATTGTATCAATTTTAGAATCTCTATTGTTAACTTATCTCTACTATTTTATCACTATAATCGCCTTTACATGCAATTTTTTCGATGTTCAAGACAAAGTGAAGAATATGTAAAACACTGCCATTGACTGATTTAACTTCGTCGAATGGAGTCAATGTTATAAGTTAAGTGTACATTTTATATAGATATACTTAATACATAGCTACTTGTTTTTTGTTCTTTGTTTATATGCTTGGGCAAATTGCATCGTTAATGCTAGTCAAATACTGATACAATACAAATTTCACGGATTTTTTTTCATTTTCAAATAATGTAACTTATAGAAAACAAGTATATTTTGGGCACAAGGGATCTATGTAAAAGTTGAGAAAAAAGTTTAAAGAAATTTGTTGTCTTACCAACCCTTTCTAAATTAATAAAATACAATTGTAAGATTAAAGTCAATTAACTAAGACTATATCAATCTAATTTTAAAAGTCAAACACACATTATTGTTTTATTTTTAACACGCATTTGCCCAAGATTATAGGAACTATTGGATTATTTTAGCCAAATGATGAGTCATATCAATGAGATTGAATAAAGTAATAATCTAGTGAAGTTTTTGTTTTATTTCACAATGTTCCACTTTTACATATTAATAAATGATAGCTAATGTTTGACACAGCTCCGGCAGGGTAGATATTTATTTGTTTTTAAAATTTCATCAGTTATTATCCTATTAATACAAACGGAGAATATTCAACGAAAAACAGGTGGAAATCGGTTCAGCCGTACTTGAGTGAGAGGTGTAGTCTACATCAACATCTACACCGTGTAGACGTTGATGTTCGAATGTTTGTTATTTATTAGCTCATAAATAACAAACATTATTTAATATCAAACATTAACACAATTATTAGCTCACAAGGTATTTATTAGCTTGCAATTATTCATCTTAAGATTTTTGATGTAGAAGTTTTACCTTCCCCGAACAACATCGAAGACAAGAACAAAAAAAGAAATGGCCAATACGGTCCAGCTGTTAATGCGTGTTACTGTGACTATCGGAAATAAGGATTCATTTTTACATGTGTAAACCTAAAGGCAAATAAAACAAACAAAATCGATGTATAAAAATATATTTCATCAAAAATGTTGTGTGGTTTTATGAAACCACGGTAAAAGTGAAACTGTTCGAACGGTTCCGAACACTGCTTTGTGTAGCGCATGTCGCGTGTCGGTCGGCTGCCGAGTAGGTATACCTACTCGGCAGCCGCGATACACGCGACATGCGCTACACAGACCAAAAAGTTTGAGACGATGTAATAAAAGTTTCACTTTAAAAATATAGGTATTTTACATAGTAATAGGTAATAATCAACATTACTAAATATATTTTTTAACACAGTTTATGAATGTGACACATTTAGTCAATTTCTTGTCTTATTTATATACTTCGTAATAATAAGCGTCCTTCAACATTAATTCATATATCTATTAAGTATATGACATGTAAACATAAGTGGACAATATAATAATATATTGAAAAATATATTAAATGCCGACATTGCACAGCGCCGTAATACTGCGCACGAGTCTCGCGTTCGCGTCCTTGTAGTCCACGGGCTGAGCGTTCACCACTATTGTCTTCAGACGAGCTTCATCCTGTCAACATTATTACATTATAAAAAAACATCTGAAATCATATGTTTATTTTGATTAGAGTTTTAAATAAATGAAAAGCTTAACTTGAAAGTGCCTTCAACGTAGAAAATCAACTCATATCAGATCATTAATCTAATACTTCGGTAAGCTATGAAATACTAAATTACGTGAAAAAAAAAAAAAAAAAAAAACTATCATAATTAAATATATCTGATGGTCTTCTCTTTAGAAAACTGTTATATCAAATACTTACTAACATGAAAATATTCCTTGCGTGTTTGGAATTTGAAAACGAATGTCTTATATTGGATATCTTCGAACATATTTGCGTATTTGTTTCTATTACAATTTAGCATATTTACGATATCGGCTGTTCTTCTCCCGATCAACTTTTCAGCAATGTCGTTAAATGCAGTTATTTCTTGTTCACCCGTTGGATCCGACACATTAGCCTGAAAAAAAAATGTTTAATATACTTAGCTGTATTCGTTTATATTATTGTTTGTGGGATGTTTTAAATTTTAAACTTACACAAAATCTGAACCGGTGAACGAAATTTGAATAATTTCTTTTGCACTTTTCGCAGTAATACCCATTATCAAGTTCCACTAATTTCTTATAGCACTGTTCTTCAGGGCACGCCTTGTACAAGGCGTTAGATGAAAATATTACATTTATAACGCAGAGGCAGAAATAATCATCGCAATTGCCGCTATACACTCTATTTACAACTTCTGCTAGTGTTATCCATTCCCGTTTTCCATCTGAGTTTACATTGAAACTGTGTACTCTGAAAGTACAACATGATCTTCGATTAGTCGAGAGATATTTTAAGCTTTTCTGTATCTTTATACTTATTTCACTTTCTACGTATTATTTGTATACGTAGTATATTATTATTAGTCTGTGGTATTCTTATACAAAATATGTACTCCGCAGCGTTTGTCTGTTAACGATAAACTCAAAAACAACTGCACCGATTTTATTTATGTTTTTAGTTTTTACCAATGGTTAGCATGATTCGAGGAAGGTTTATAATTTGTTAGGGTTTTGTGCTTATTTTTTAATTTATTAACGACAATATATAGTTGTAGCTCAGTTTATTTATATGTATAGAGTATTCAATAAATAACCAATTAACCCCACGGTATTGATATTCCAACTAACTAATATATTTTATAAGGGCCTTACCCAGATAAATTTTTGATGCCTGTATTAGCACCACCATTATCGTACCAGCTTCTGAGTTTGTGTGCTTCGGGCAACTCAGGGTTGTATTGTAATTTTGTGGCTTTGGTACATATTAGGAACTTCTTGCCTTTGAATTCTGTGAGACGAGCTCCCTGTAATAGTTATAAATACTTACGTATTAATTACTAGAGAAATGAATTAAAAAAATTTAATAAATGTAAATAATAATAATAATCACTACATAATAATAAATAATACTAAATTGGGACCTATACAATCAATTTTTAAAATATCTAGGTTAGATGCATAACTGATTTCAACTCACTTTGATGGCCACTACAGGGTTTGCACTGCCATCGAATGTTATTGCATCTTCATTCCAAAGTGTTAAAATAATCTGCAATAAATACCATTTAAATTTAAACAATGAAAATGGATGGAAGGGGTAAGGAGAACTACTTATTTGAACTACTTGTTCGAACCTTCGAACCATGAGTATAAATGTACTGTGCTTCAAACGTATTTATCGTAAGGCAAGCAATGAAAAATGTGGTGGCGCTGCTGTAGCAAAACAATAAAGCACTAGAGAAAGCGCGAAACTTACATCGACTAGTCATAAAAGCTTTTTAACATATCATAACTTATATGAAGTTATATAAACTTACATTTTTTTGAAGTGAAACTTCTTTATCGAGGTTGGAAAAAAATTTAGTGTAACATTTTTTCGTTACGCGTGACATTTTTCCGTTACGCGCCATCTTTTTCTTATCCCTACCACGCGTGATTCGACGTATTTCTGTAAAGTTGCATATAGTAAATTATTTTTTGAAAAATAAGGTCATAAAGAAGTTTCACTTCATACGTGTGTACACTAGTACACGCACACGTTTTTTTTAACAATTATTTATATGACAACTTACGGCAGCAGAATTATCAACAAGGATGATGCTCCTCTTTTTTAAAGGTTGGCCGGTTCGATCGTTCACTTCTTCTATATCATCTGCTAACTTGCAAACGCCGATTACATCTAAATCAAATATTAAGCAGAACCAAGTAACAATTTATTAAATTAAATAATATATGATAAGGAATTTCAATTACTTATCTAAATACACATATTATCATCATAATAGGTAAATAATTACCTATTTCAGATCCTATACTCGTATTGGCGATTACAATGATTGGTGTGTATTTTAATTTATGCTCACATCTTTCTACCACAGTATTTTGCATTAATGTTATATAATACTCATGCAATTTATCGTACCCGGGTTTGCTTCTTTCCAGTCTAAAATTGCTGATATAATATAACTCATGAACCTGAAATATAGTAATATGCTATGTTTAATAAATTTATGGATATACCTAGGTAATATGTTAGATACATCATAATAAATTGTGTCCATGTATCGAAAATAAAATGAGGATATACGTTTTTTTAGCGATAATAGGTATTACCTCAAACTTAGAGAAGAATCTTTCAGCATTGTTGTCAAAAGCTGTGGCACTAATTTTCCCACTTTCATCGGCCAAAATCAAACTGAAATACTTTACACTACTTTTGGACTTAGTGCAGGAGATATCTTTTTTATTTAAAACACGCACTTTTATCTTCATCCTGTTAAGAGTAACACATATATTTTATGTAGCTACCAAATGTTGTTGTTGAGGAAGTGATTATGAGGAAGAGGAGGAGGAAGAGGAATTTTCACACACAAATTTAGGGGATGCGGATGAGGAAGAGGATATTTTTTTGAGGAAGAGGATGCGGATGAGGAAGCGGAAGAGGAAGCGGATGAGGATGATAGTAAATTATAATCAAAATTAAAAAACAAAAAACTTTTAAAATTAAAAATTAAAACAAAAGCCATTCTCCTGTCTGTAGGTACATATTGATGTTTTAAGGTTAGGGGGAGGTTAGCTCGCCCGATCGCGAATTTACAAAGCCTCTAAGTACTAAACTATTTGAGTCACGAGCCGGACTCAGATGAGCTTTTGTTTATGCATATTACTCGAAAAAAACCTAATCAGATCACTGAGATATCAGTGCCAGAAGCGACATTAGGCGATTTCCACAAAAAAAAAACTAACTGGTAGATATGTATTATGAAAGCTTAACAACTTGTTTGTTTTTTAATTTAAAATGACTTTTGACACACATTCTTTGGTAAAATATGTTTTTTCTGAGTATGTGAGAAAATTTTATATTATTATGTTTTTTGAGATAAGTGTTAGGCGCAAATATAAATATGGCGGTAAGACTCTACTCATGTTCGTTAGTAGAGTTCGACTCGTAACTCAAATACATAGTTAGTTTAAATAGGCTTTGTAAATTCGCCGCCTCATCAGCATCCTCATAAATTTCCTCTAAATTTTGAGGAAGCGATAGCGGAAGACTCGGAGCAATTATCAAGCCTGGAGAAGTAACAATTAATTGAACAATAAAGCACTAGTTTGGCCTTTTTGGCTTATGGCAAAATGTCATGCGAAAAAAGAGGACAGATATATGTCAGTTCGACAGTTTGAAATGACATGTAGCCATTTCAATTTGTTTTAGTGACCAGTCAAGTCACTAACGCATGGTGATTTTAATTATTGTTTTTGAAGTGAAAAACGTGTTTTCTAGTTTCTTATGTTATTTTCTGAAAAGATAATTTACTAAAGATTACATGGCTTGTGTTGTTCACGGCTGTAAAAGCCGTAGTACTGGGAAATCGGATGAAGATTGGAATTTGTCTTTTCACAGGTTAGTGTTTTGATCAATTTTTTTGTTAATTGTATTATAAATAAGTTAATTTACGTTATTTTCATAATCATCTATGTTTTATCTAACCGTAATCATTGAAATGAAATCATAATCAGCTTAGCTTTTAGAAAAAATGCAAAATATAACTTCCATAGTGTTGTGCAATTATCGATACTTGAGTAGGTACGAAGTACTTCATTGATAATGACTGCTTTAGGTTAGGAGAAAAAAAAAGGTATTTAAGTATGGATTTTATTGTTATTTGCAGGTTTCTGGCTTGAGAAAAATTAAAAGATGTTTGGGTTAAAGCTATAGCACAGGGAAAATTGGAAGCCTTCAAAACATTCTCGGCCTTGTTCAAATCATTTCGAATCAGAATTCAGACGGGAAGAAAAGTAAAGTGCTTTGCAGAGATGCTGTGCCACAAGTTTAAGGTGGCATCTATTTTAAATAATAAATATTGTAATTTGTTAATTAAGTATCGAAATAAAATGTTGTAAAAAAAAATTTAAAATTTTATTTGTTTTATTTGAAGCAATTTATTTTAAACTTTTACCAATTTTTTCCTGTGGGAATGAGTTATTTTCCCGCGGTAAATTGTAGCCTATATGTTATTCTGATGTTTAATCTATAATATGTATAATTGTAAAGTTCCATAAAAACTCATTCAGTAGTTTTTTCGTGAAAGAATATCAAATGTCCATTCTTATATATTTTTGCTTTTATAATATTAGTAGGATACGATTATTGATTTGTAAAAAGATCAACTGGAAGTCAGATTCGCGCACGAAGGGTTCCGTATAATTCTATGAATGAATCTATGAAAACAGGAAAAAATACGTACCTTTTTACGAAACCATAAAAAACAACCTAAACCGAAATACCTAATAATATTTTTTTATAAATACCACTACCATACAATGCAAGGCAGTCAATACGCATCGTAAATGAATAATTCCAAATTAAACGAATCTTAAAATTTGGAATTACCTATCCATAATTCAAAATTAAAAGAATCTTAAATTATCTTCAAGCAATTTTATAACTTAATTTTTTTATTTATCGATATTTTAGTATTCGATAAAGTGGCAAGCACTACCTTTTTAGAACAAAAAGTGGCTACATGTGGATTTGAATGCCAAGCCGATAACAGTGTGTTGTCTCTTTCTATCGCATTAATTAGGGTATTGAATAAAAGAGAGCCACTATATAAGAAACGTTCAATTAATTGTTACTTCTCCAGGCTTGTTAATTGCTCCGAGGCGGAAGAGGATTTTTTTATTTTCATTTTTGAGGATGCGGTAACGGTAGAGGAACCCAAAATATTGCGGAACTTCCGCATTATGAGGAAGCGGAAGAGGAATCCTCAACAACCCTAGACTACCAAATCATCAAAATATGCCCCTTTTGATACCTACTGTCTATCATTCAATGTAATTTTTTGTCAATTTTTACCCATATCACAGAATACTTAATAGTAGCTAACGCTATACAACTTTTAGCAACTGACTTATTATTATGTACTTACATAGACGGAGAAAAGCGGAGGCGGTTGATTGGAATAATATTTTCAAGGTTCATTATATTATTTTCAGATGTCTTTATCTATGTCGCTGGTCCTGTATTCATAGGTGTTGGTATTAATAAACTACTTGCTATATTTTCCTTTATCTCAAACAGTAATATCAATGAAATAAAATTTAATTAATAACTTGTATATAAGTAGATAGGTACCAATATCTTATAATCTAAAATTAGGTACTTATGACCTAGGTATTGTGATTGTACTTACTTATCTTTTTTTATTAAATTACCTAACAAATATAATTCTATTTTAATGTATATTATGTGAATTTACCCACAGTATTACAATAGTGATTTACCTATATAAACATTATTCAGAGGAAAAATTATTTTGTTTGTACCAAAAAGCCAGAAGCTACTGAACCGATTTTGATATTTTCATGGTGAGCCCAAGTTAGTATTTAATAATTTGATCATTATATTACTTAATTGTAATTATAATAAAAAAGACACAATGTTTTTTAAAAGTTCATATAGGTAATTATAATTAACTAGCGACCCGCCCCGGCTTCGCACGGGTGCAATGGAGGCCGGCCGGTACCGCCGCAAACGCTACGTCCCGCAATTTTTAAATCTGTAATATCTTCGAAAATATTCACTTAAATCATACGGTGTAAAGGGCCATATATATCTATATTAAATGTACAATGTATTCAAGGTATTTAATTCGTTAAGGATTAATGCTGTATTAGTTAAAATCGCTTCGAAAATTGACCATTATTTGTCGTAAAAAGTAAATGACAAAAAAAAGTTATTGTGGGTTATCCATAAGAGATATACATATACCATCGCGGACTTTTCTGTAGACCTTTTCAATGTATACAATACTTAGTACATTATTTTGATAAAACTCGTAGGGTTCAGCCTGCGTTTGCAATGTAAGCGGAAAAAATGTAATTATTTACGACATCACATTAGAAACCTCAAAAATAACAGTACTTCTCCACTATTTAATGGATGTTATTATACATATAAACCTTCCTCTTGAATCACTCTATCTATTAAAAAAAACCGCATCAAAATCCGTTGCGTAGTTTCAAAGATTTAAGCGTACAAAGGGACATAGGGACAGAGAAAGCGACTTTGTTTTATACTATGTAGTGATAAGCTGTCCTGAAATATTGCATTCCAGTATCTGAATTAATATAAAATAAAATATTTTTACCCAGCTTTTAACGTATTTGTAACACTTTTCAAACAATATAAATACTTGAGTGCAGACAAATGGGTGTGGACTGTGGGTAAACTAAAAGATAACCTTAGTATTCAGATAGTAACGTACAGGTAAATTAGCTTGGAGAAATTTTTGCGTTTGTAGTAGTGTATGGTCAGCAAATAAAATAAAACAACATTTTATTTTTAGTTTTTATTTTATACAGGGTTACTTGTAAAACACCAGCAACCTCGCAGGACAAGATAGCTAACATCATAAGTAACAACATTTGTTCTACGACTTTTGGCATAACGCAATAAATTATTTTTAAATGATTTTTTAAACTTTTATTGTACTCTCCTTACATTTGTAAGTCTATGTTCTATTAATTATCGGATGGACGACGCGACGCCCCCTTCCCCCTCTCGTTCGCTTTTTGTTTACGTAATTTTTGGGAGGCGTAGAGTTTATAATATTCAGACGGAAAATTAAATGAATATTTATTTTTGTATGAAAAAAAAATCCAACAAATTATCAAAAGTCGAAATGTTGTTACTTATGATGTTAGCTATCTTGTCCTGCGAGGTTGCCGGTGTTTTACAAGTAACCCTGTATATATAAGGGATTTTAAATTAAACTATATGTGTTTCTCCTCTGAAAAAGATGAGACTTTATTTTAATACTAGCTTCCGCCCGCGACTCCGTCCGCGCGGATGTCGGTCTTCGCCTGGATGGTTTATTTCTCCATTTTGAGTAACTCTGACAGTAACATCTTATAAATATCTATTGGACTCAAATACGGCTAGGCCTATAATAATACCCAACTTGTGTTCGCTGTTCTACAGAACAACGTCTATGGATAAAACTGAAAAATTTAGATTATTTTTTTTCTTCGTATTTTTTCAGGATAAAAAGTATCCTATTTTACGCCCAGGATAATAAGGTATAATTATACCAAGTTTCATCGAAATCGAACCGTTAGTTTTCACGTGATGTCTTCACATACAGACAGACAGACAGACAGACAGACAGACAGACAGACAAAAATTTTTTTAATCACATATTTGGGTTTGGTATCGATCCAGTAACACTCCCTGCTATTTATTTTTTCAATATTTTCAATGTACAGAATTGACCCTTCTACAGATTTATTATATGTATAGATTTGCACATTTAACATACATATAACTTTTACATTAACAATGTTACTAAAATGAAAAATTTACTAACCTGAAAAAGAAACGACATTTAAAGTTTAATTCTTTAGTTTGAGAAGTCAAAGGCTTGCCTCGACCATGTTTTAACACTGGAGCCATATTGAATTAACAATATAAAGTTACAACACTTACACACAAATTAAACACTAGTTATGGCCCTGCCTTCATACAAAACTGCTGAATACGCCGTTCGCACGGGAATAGAATGTGGATGCGATTTCCCTTAGTTAGCATCCAAGCTTACGTCTTTATAATTATTAAACTGTATAAATTCATTCTTTAACTCCGGTCTGCATCGTGCAGACATGGGTGTAAAAGTCTCATTTTAGCTATTAAATGTAGTTTTTAAGTACATCTGAGTTTTCATTTGGGGCCTCCGGCTGCGGGACATGTAATTCACTTCAACAAATATTATAACAATAATAACAAATAATAACAACAATCAACAAATACAAAATTTATCAATTAAACTACGTACATAATAATTATAATTTTTGAATGAAATGTGCTTTATGTTCTAACGGTACCAAACGACTGCACGTGGCACCTGCGGACAGCGTAAACTGGTTTATTCTGGTTTTGTGCGTGTTTCCACTTTCCACTATCAAGTGACGATTTATTTATTTGGTTTGTTTCGTAATTATTATGGTCAAATATTAATTATGAAACAAATTATTATGGACACGATATTTTATTGTTTCACGGTAGTCGCCTTGTCGTTTGCTCAAGGACGTAAAATTGAATGATATATTTTTTTTTATAAAGTCAAAACCATTTTCTTTCAAATAAAAACTTGTTTTTATTGAAAACAAAAGTGTTGCTAGGAATAAGTATAAAATTAAATAGTAATGTTAGGATATCGAAACATTTTTGTATAGGCCAGAACGATATAGTGGAAACGCGCTCTAAGATCTGAGTAATATACACACCACTACATATGCAAAAATTTCTCCAAGCTAATTTACCTGTACGTATGTATGACGCATCAAAACCAACTAATTTTAGTAGACACCGAGCATAATATATACATATTTTATAGTATTGGCTATGCGAGTTCCAATAATATATACTGTGAAACAATATTTACATTGGAACGTTCGAGATGGCGCTCTTACTATTTTTTTCAATTTTACACAAATAAATAAATAAATATTTAAATATTCTTTTTTATTTTTGTAATGCGTTTATAAGAGGATTTTCCAATTTCAAAATTAATGCTATTAAATAATACAGACACTTTTGTCTGTATAAGAAAAGAAACCTGATTTTGGAGAAGAGATTCATAAGAGCTTCGTCTTCGCCAGATCAAGAATACAATATCAAGTTATAAGGTTTCTAGTTTTCCAAATATTTGTTTTGTCAAGCTTAATGTAAACCAAAGTATACTAGCAGTCTGCATAATGTACGTAGGGGTAAAGTCACTAGTAGTTGACCATGTACCTGTAGTTGACCGCTAATGCACATAAACCGTTATAATAAGAATTCGCGGCAATTTTAAAAACTCATTCGTTAATAAGTAGTTAGTGCTGCTATCTGGTCAAATAGGCGCGAAAATTGCGCATCCATATCTGTCAAATATAGTAAATGGTTGTCAGTTGTTTGTTGAGTGACGGACCATAAAATCAATAAATTCGTTTTTTGTAATAATATTCGTAGAGATTGAAAAAGTTTGAAGCTGAATACTAGGAACTTTGTCACCTTGTTGACGGTAAGTGTTTTTCGTTTTTTATTCGTTTATGGTTTATTTAAATGACAGGGTAATTAAAATTTAAAGATTTGTTGACAAAATTGAGATGTGGGGGTGGTCCAATACTGATTCCGTTTGACTGTGATTTTCTAGTAATTGACCATGGTGGTCCATTACCGAATTACCGTTTGACTATGATTTTCTAGTAATTGACCATGGTGGTCAACTTTTGATTATGTTCTGTATCTTTTAAATATACTGCATATAATAATTAATTAAAATAAACTATTTTATTTACTTTAACAATAGATTGATTTTCTTTAGTAGTTGACTAACTTTATGGTACGAATTTATGGCTATGGTCTATTACTAAAACCAATTTTTATCTTGTAGATGCCTGGGAAAAGGGGCGCATTCCTAAATTATACTGAAGCTGCAATGCTTGCAGCAGTGAACGATGTTCGTCTTCATAAAACACCAATACGAACGGCTGCAAAAAAGTTCGGTGTACCAAGAATAACGCTTACAAATAAAGTAAAAGGGAAGTCACCGATCGCGATGGAACGAAAAATGGGTCCAACATCCATCCTTACACCAGAAGAGGAGCATAAAATATGCGACTGGGTGCAAAAAATGGCAAAAATGGCATAAAGATGTGCTCGACTATCCCTGGGATGCAGTAGTTGCTCATATAGAGGCTCCCAAGAAGACCAGTTCTACGAGAAATGTATATGATGCTCCATAGATACATTCCTTGATATGATAAATTTGGCAAAAAGTTTGACGTTTACGCTTTGTGTTTGACAGTGTGATTTTGTTTTATAACCATCTGTCGGATCTTTTAGAATCTTGTTTTTATTTAAATTATAGGCTTAAAAAGGCCTAATTATTATTATATTTCAAATAAAACGTTATCTTTTCATCTTATTGCTTCTTATTTAACAAATAACCCAATTAAAATTGTAGCATCTGAGTGGTCACCTACTGATGCAAAATATGGTCATCTTCTAGTTTTTAGATGGTCAACTACTAAATTTCTAATATAAGAACATTTTTAATTTTTTTTAAGTTTATTCGACCATTGTACGTGGTGAAATGCTTGTTCATATGTTAAAACACATTTCACAGGGTTTCCAAAAAAAGAAACTTACTGAATTCATATGATAATTAAAGTCAAACATTTAAAAAGAATATTCTGTCTCCTTAAGTTACTCTTTGTGTACATAATAGCACTATTTTTACCAAATTCCAATTATGGTCTTTTATGCTCCCCTTCATCACAGATAATATAATATTGTACTAGCTTATATTATAAATGCGAAATGAGTTGTTAGTTAAGTTTAACGTTATCAACTACTGTTTTGACATAAAGATATATTATATACCTACTTATAAAAGAAATCAAAACTTGATGAGGTGATAATTATAGGGAATGGATGAACCTACCTTTGCCACACCATCATTTTGATAATTATGTAAAAAATACAACGTAAATACAAATAATTATTTATTAAAAATCATACATAATTAACACAAGAAATTTACCATGGTTTTTATGACTCGATACAAAAACAATGCTACATAATTTTACATTATAAACAAATTATTTGGATAGCTCCCAGAGCTCTCTTAATTGTACTCACTTATAAGCAATTATCACAAGTAGGTCTAGAATTTTTAATAGGCCTGAACATATTATTGAATTGTCAGAGGAACTGAATTGATTTCTCCTCCTTTCAAAAGAGAATCACATTTCTCTGCTTTTTTATTGATAATAATCAGGTAGGTATTACATTGGCTTCATTGGATTCGATAAGAAGACATTTAAAGCCCCGTATTCATGATAAAATTTGCTTAGCAATAAAAATGAATCAATCAATCAATCAAATAAATATTTCAGACTTGAATGCAGCATTGGAGCGGACAGCATCAAAACAAACTTTCCAGCAACATTAATAATTAACTTGTAGTTTAGTTGCTAAGCAGATTTGTGCCTTGAATACGAGGCCTAAAGCGCGTCACACACGGTGAAGATACTATAATATTTTATCTTAAGATACTGTAATATTTTATATTACAGTATCTTAAGGTATCCGGTATCAGCGTTCTGACCATCATTTTTCTTTTTGTCATTGCGTACTAAGACCCCTGTAGAACCGCCATCCTGTTACAAATGACCCACAAAATTTCGGGTCATTTGTAAGATACTGTAATATAAAATATTACAGTATCTTAAGATAAAATATTATAGTATCTTCACCGTGTGTGACGCACTTAATCCTTAAGTATTAAGGTTTATAATTAAATGCCGACATTGCACAGCGCCGTAATACTGCGCACGAGTCTCGCGTTCGCGTCCTTGTAGTCTACGGGCTGAGCGTTCACCACTATTGTCTTCAGACGAGCTTCATCCTGTCAACATTATTAAGATTTGAGAAATTGATTAATTTTAATTATATAAAATAAATTAAGAGAATGTTGATGAGTTGACCAAGCCTTTGATTTATGTCAAAATCTTTCTATAAATATATATTCAAAAGCATTCCTATGTCTTTTCAACACTTTCTGAAGTATTGATGAATGTTAAATTGAATACTACTATTACTAGGAAGGATACAATACTTGAGAAGAGATTTAATACATTCAGTTTCTTTGTACACAACTACTTCTACATTGCATTTAGCGAATCACATAAAATGATAACGTAAAAGACAAACAGTGATTTCCTTTATCAACATTCCCCTTGCTTGGTTTCTAGTCAATCAAATACTTACACTGTAAACTTCCATTTTTGTTCGGAATTTGAACACGAAAGTTTTAAACTTGACATCTTCGAAGAGCCGCGCATACCTACTCTTATTATATTCAAACATTTGTCCGATCTCCGCGGAAGTTTTTCCGAGCATTGCTTCGGCGGTTTCGTTAAACGCTGTTATACGCTGATCGCCCGTTGGATCTGACACGTTTGCCTGAAAATTTAAAAACATATTATGGTCCTGCTAAGATAATTATATTAAAGACTAGCTTCCGCCCGCGACTCCGTCCGCGCGGATGTCGGTCTTCGCGTGGATGGTCTCCATTTTGATTAACTCTGACAATGACATCTTATAAATATCTATTGGACCCAAATACGGCTAGGCCTATAATAATACGCAACGTGTGTTCGCGGTTCTACAGAACAACGTCTTCTATGGATAAAACTGAAAAATTAAGATTAATTTTTTTTCTACGTATTTTTCCAGGATAAAAAGTATCCTATTTTACGCCCAGGATAATAAGGTATAATTATACCAAGTTTCATCGAAATCGAACCGTTAGTTTTCACGTGATGTCTTCACATACAGACAGACAGATAGACAGACAGACAGACAGACAGACAAAAAATTTTTTAATCACATATTTGGGTTTGGTATCGATCCAGTAACACCCCCTGCTATTTATTTTTTCAATATTTTCAATGTACAGAATTGACCCTTCTACAGATTTATTATATACTAGCGGTCCGCCCCGGCTTCGCCCGTGGTACATATTTACGTTTTCTCTACATAAAAACCATCCTCGTACTTCAAGGAATATAATAAAAAAAGAATTATCGAAATCGGTTCAGCCGTTCTCGAGTTATGCGCTTACCAACACATTTTGCGATTCATTTTTATATATAAGAATAGGTATAGATAGATTCAGATAGATGACTCTCCATGACCATTTTGAATGTGGGGATAAAATCGCGTTTTATTTTCAAATATGTACTGTATAATATACACGCATACAAACAAATAACTTTCGCATGTCGCTACCAGGGTGAACCTTCTGTTCACCCCCGCGTCCGCGTTAAGATGTAACAGCCCTTCTGACTAACATCGAGAAACACCCAACACACAAAAAAAAACAACCAAATAAGATGAATTATAAACATTAATTATATTGATTAACATTTGTAAAATCGTCACAAATACATCATATTCAAATGTATTCCTACATTATATCAGAGGCAATATAGGGAAACATTAGATTTCACATTTATCATAAAAGTTTTATATAAAGTTTTATCAAAAAAATTTATCATAAAAGCTACTTACCCCCAAAAGCAGCCGATACTTGTAATTAGGGTATTCTCTATTGCACTTCTCACATCTATACTGTCCATTCTCTTGATCCACTAGTTTCTTATTACACTGTTCTTGTGGACAAGCCTTGTACACAGCGTTGTCTGCAAACGTGAACGTTAGAACTCCGAGTAGACTGAAATAGTCGCCTTTACTACCAGAGCCTAGTTGTTTGGCTTCTGCTTCAGAGAATGTTATCCATTCACTGCTGCCTCCGGAGTAACCACCCGCTCTGCAAATTTATAATTATAGTTTGTCCACTATAAGAATTGCCTTTTGACAGCTCGACGAGTGATACCAGAAGTGATGTCTTAAAGATTATCGATTGTGATACCATTTCAATTATAAATTCAAAATATTATCATTAATCGAATCAGGTATGTAAATAATAATTACAATGTAAACATACTAATAAGATATGTAATAATAAGACCACATATCTATGCATTTTATGTTAAAACTAAACTAATATTTTATTATTTATTGGTTTCTATTTTACAATTTGGTTGTCTTAATGGTTAAATTACATAACATAATAGAAGAGTTTTTCTGTATCGGATATATTTTACAGAGTATTTCTATCGATTATTATAATCTATCAACCCATCATTGAATAATTCTGTGTAGACATCACTAAGTGGGTGGGGCCTGTCCATGAAGTACAATAATTATTTGTATGACATTTTAACATAGACAATACAATCCTTCATAGGCGTGTAGCTGTCAAAAAGCAAATAATATAATGGACAGAGTATAGTATAAGAAGTTTGAGACCGCCTCCTCGGTACAGTGGTTGACGCGTGAGCGTAACACCGAGGGGTCCTACCGGGTTCGATTCCCGGTGGAGACGAAGAAAAAAAAAATGTCTTGGTCTGGTAGGACACAGAAGGCTGATCACCTACTTGTCCCTTAAATAAAATCGATCAGTGAAACAGATGTATAATGCATCTGCCCCTTACCCCACTAGGGGACATGGGACTTCACTTATAAGAAGTTTGAAGAAACATTGTAAAGAATAAGTTCAATCTTGAGGCAGGATTACAAGCTGTGACTTTCCACGTTTCGACGTTCCACGACGACGCCTGACCTATATTGATATAGGCTACTTTTCAATTCACTTTGATCACGCAGACAAAGCCTTGGGTATCAGATTGTAAATTGAATTTTCTTAATGTGTGATTTACATTAAAATAGTATAGATGACAATAAACAAACCTTTACTTTGCAAGGAATTTCTGTTTCGGGGATTTGTTTTTAAATTATTATTTATTAATTATATACCTTACTAATTACTAATTCATCATAATAATGTTTTACCTGGCTGATATATTAACAATATCCATATTAGCGCCACCATTATCGTACCAGCCTCTCAGTTTGTGAGCTTCAGGCAGATCTGGGTTGTATCGTATCATTGTACTCGCGAGGCACGACAGGGATTTACTTCCGTTGAATTCTGTGAGACGAGCCCCCTGTAGCCATTGTAAATAAATAAATTACCAAGTTTATGTGTTTATTTATTTTGATTACTTATGAACTGAAGCATCTAAACTGAAGCACTGTCATCAAAATTAGTGCCATTTACTGCAAGTAAATCATTTATTTCCAAGTCTTGTTCATTTATTTACCCAAAATGTTCCAGTTTTCTTTATGATTCACAAAGATATTTGATACTAGCGGTCCGCCCCGGCTTCGCCCGTGGTACATATTTCACAATAAAAGGTAGCCTATGTTCTTTCTCAGGGTCTAAAGATTATCTGTGCCAAATTTCATCAAAATCGGTCCAGTAGTTTATGCGTGAAAACCATACATACATACATACAAACCTTTCCTCTTTATAATATTAGTATAGATTTTCATATAAAAGATTGTGGTAGAATGATTTAGGAGTGTAGGAGACTTACTTTTGCAGCAACTACAGGATTTGAACTGCCATCAAAAGTTTCTGCTTCATTGCCCCAGAGTGTTAAAACAACCTGTAAAGCCATATTTTTATAAAATATCTAGTTCAGTGCTCCTAAGTTCTCTTAATATAGGTAAGTTTAAAACAAAGTTTAGTCAAAAAACAAGAAGTATAGGATGACTGCCAAGTATTATCTCTTTAAGTTTTAAAGTACATCATGTTCATATTGCCTCGTCCACACGGGGAAAAATGCCTTATCTTTAAGTGAACACTTACCGCACCACCAGAAGAATCAACTAGTGTCACTTCTCTCTTTTTCAATTGCTTGCCAGTGTTGCGGGCAGTTAACTCTTGCATGTCGGCTGCTGATTTGCACACTCCAATTAAATCTGAAAAATATACCATATATTACTATTTTTTATTAATGATCCTTTACAATATCAACCTCACACATATTACTTGAAAAAAAAAAAGGTATGTATAGCAAACTAAAATCATTTTAGAAAATGTGTTAATCACTTAAAAAGACACAATAAAAGTAAAGTGTGAAAAAATTACCTAGTAAAGTATCAGGGCTCTTATTAGCAATCTCATTGATGGGTGTGAAATCATATTTAACTGATGGAACGGATGACGAGCCCTCAGTACATTCTGCAACTACTGTGTCTGAATTGAACGTCATTTCGTAATCATTCTTGAGAGAAGTGTACTGTTTGTTTGCTGTCTTCAATTGGCACTTGCTTATATAATATACCTTATCAACCTAAAATGGAATAAGGACTTAAATAATAAAGTTTAGTGTATGTATTATGTTACTATAAACTATATCATAAAACATAATGCAATTGAAACTGAGAAATTTGCTGTCATTTGATAAATTATTATTTATCATAATTTAAAATCAAAGTAAAAAAAAAATTGGATTTATCTTATTTTATTTATTAGATGCATATAATAATTATAATTAGTACTAAATATAAGATAAATCAGTTCTTAGAAATAATTAGATCAGTCAGGTCGCAGTGTGTGTAGACACAAGCATGTATGTTCAGCTTGGCTTGTGCCTTGTATTCATGAATAATATTACAAATACAATAATAAATAGGATATTTGAAACAGTATTTAAAACAAATTAATTACCTGAATCATATCATAGAATTTATCAACTTCGTTCCGGAAGGCTGTAGCTCTAATCTCCCCAGTCTCATCACAAAGGTCCATACTGAATAATTTCCCTTCACCCTTTGCGTTGCTCCAAGTGCGAATGGCAGATTTACTCATAACACGCGCTTTTATGACCCACCTATCAAAAATAAGTACATTAATAAAATATATCTAGTAATATATAAACATTTCTAAGTATATTGTGGCATAATTTTAGCACAATATGAATCTGTTATTGCAAGTTAATTTTCCAAATTCTTATAAAACTCATTTCAATACTTAGATTATACAACTTATTTCAATAAAATATTTTCATACTTATTCTGATAAGGACTCAGACTATTGATAGGATGAGTCATTTGTGTATTCAATAAGCTGTTATTTAGTCCTGCTGCACTTGATTGATTTATATTAGTTGACATGGTCGGTGCTGGAGCTGGTTTCTGCATAGGTCTCATAGGGCTTTGTACAGCAGCTGGTTTAGGTGACTCCTCTGACCAGGTTGTTGGGTTCCCAAGCTTCTGGCCCACTTCTGAGCCAGGGGCAATTATTGTTATGTCCAGGATAATCATTACTCGTCTAGAAATGGATATTGATATCATTTGACTTTTTATATCAGTGTGATGTTCATAGTTTACTTTTATTTTCTTTTTATGTTACTTATTTAGTCTATAGAAAATGTTTTTAATTTGTTTTTTATGTATGTGTAATTTTTTAGTCCATAGAACATGTTGAGTGTAATTTTAACAAAAGAGTGAATCTATGAAAAATCTTTATAACTCCTTTGAATATGTAATACGTAATTTATAATATCATACACATAGATACATACTTTTCCCCCTTTCCAGTGTTTTTTAATAGTGATGTGACAAACCGGTCAATCTGAACAACTGAGTAGTCTGACAATTCCCCTGTTATGAGTTTATCATTGAGCTGTGTAGCGAGCATGGCAAAGCTATGTGAGTGTTTGCCATCAGACACAAGTAGTCTGAACCTTTCGTTAGCTCCACTGCCTTGAATTTTCTTACTTCCCAAAACTTGCATGACGGGTTTGTCATAGTTACCACCATTCATGATTATCTATAAATTTAACCAAAATTATTTGAAATAGTGTAATTTTATAATTCATACGTCTAAAGTCTCTAAAGATATACCATAAGAAATACCATAAACTCTGTTACAAGTTCAAGTTTAAATTCAAATTCATTTATTATCAGAACATCGCCCACTTGTTACTAATTTCTTAGATACTTAGTTAGTACAGTACATGTTTAGATCCACTATAAAATAACAACAAACAACAATACATGCTCCTAGCAAGTGTACAAAGCGGTAGCCGGTTTGCAATTTAAATATAAAAAAATAAAAATAAACGAAATAGCAGGTGAGTTTGATTGCGTTATAATTTCTTGTTACCTCAAGAGATCCTTCGGATAAATTGTAACCCATTTTGTATGCTTAGCTTTATCTAAGGTTAGATGTATTACAGTTTTATTTATCTCCGTTTTCTATATTTTATGTAAATAGTGTGCTAATACTGGTTATTTAAAATTCCTTTGCTTTCAGTCTTTTGCTTTAGTTTTCAACTGTCAAAATTACCGCGAACTACGAATGTGCATAGAGATTAGAGAATAATTCTCCCTCTACGGAGAATATCATGGTATATCTCACAGATAACAAAAAAATACTCGTTTATCTATATTGTCTCAAATACGAGTCTGTTGAGTCGTCGAGAATGTAGCGAGTCGTGTGAGTCATGCAAAGACGATATGCTATTAGCTAGACTGATAAAAATATATTATGATCACTTGTTGCTTTTTCCAAGCGGAAGCTAACTTAAAACGGTCCGAGCGAGAGGTCTCCCAAAAGGAAATGGTCCTTGTCTAACGTTTTGACAACTCAACCATGAACCACAGAACAGTTAGGCGTCCACTAGGCGGATCGGGCCGGGCCGCATCGCAACGCAAAAATACGCCAGCCTATGTTTTGTATGAAACATCGTCCATTAGCGACGGATCGGGTCGGGGCGGGCCGCAACGCATTGGCGGATATCGCTTCGCAGGCGGATTTCTGCCGGCGGTGCGCTGCGGCCCGCCCCGACCCATCACCCGTCTAGTGGACGCAGGCAGGCGGATGTGAGCGGCGAGCGTCTGTTAGATAAAATCCGCCTAGGCGGTCCGCCGCGCCCCGTACAGGTGGACGCAGGAGCAAACAGCGCGTCCATTAGAGACGGCCCGTTACGATGCGACCCGCCCCGATCCGTCTCTAATGGACGCCTAGCATAAAATCAAATAGAAGTGTGATGTGGGCGTGGCCCACGTGTCAATAATAAGTTTATGCTAGGCGTCCATTAGAGGCGGATCGGGCCGGGCCGCATCGCAACGGGCCGTCTCTAATGGACGCGCTGTTTGCTCCTGCGTCCACCTGTACGGGGCGCGGCGGACCGCCTAGGCGGATTTTATCTAACAGACGCTCGCCACTCACATCCGCCTGCCTGCGTCCACTAGACGGGTCGGGGCGGGCCGGGCCGCAGCGCACCGCCGTCCGCCGGCAGAAATCCGCCTGCGAAGCGATATCCGCCAATGCGTTGCGGCCCGCCCCGGCCCGATCCGTCGCTAATGGCCGATGTTTCATACAAAACATAGGCCGGCGTATTTTTGCGTTGCGATGCGGCCCGGCCCGATCCGCCTAGTGGACGCCAGCCATTAGATCACCTAACTTGCTCTCACGGTTCCCAACTTAGGGGTTTTCCCCCCAGATTTAGGGGGTAAATAAGTGAGATAGGATTTTTTTAGGGGTCTGAAATTTTTAGGGGTATTTTTAGGGATTTTTTTTTACTCTTTAATATTTTAAAATTGATAATTACCTAACTGGTTTTAATATTTATTTCTTGACCTAGCGACTCATAGCGACATCTAGTGATGTCGAATCATCTTCAGATGGAGACGAAATATTTTATGTATTAAATAGCTGGTAATAAAAAGACTTTTGATACATATTACAGCATATTATTTCTAAATCATTATGAATTTATATTTGTACTAGCGGTCCGCCCCGACTTCGCCCGTGGTACCTACATGTTTAAACTATCCTATCTCTCAAGTTGGATCGAACTGCACATGGTGTGCGAATTTTATTATAATCGGTTAAGTGGTTTAGGAGTCCATTGAGGACAAACATTGTGACACGAGATTTATATATATTATAAGATATTTTTTAGGGGGACAACTGAATAATTTAGGCGATTTTAGGGGTTTTTGACACAAACTTTAGGGATAAATATTTTTGAGAGGTAAACGTCTTATTCACGGTCCATCTTGACGTACGTCCCGCCAAGGTCATACACGATGCACGACGCAAAACGACGGTGAATAGTATTGACGTACGTCAATAATTATTATTATTATGTTGCTGGATGTGCACGACCAATTTTTCATCCAGCGAGCACCCCCACCACCGCGAACGTCGTGCAGATGGACAGTGAATAGGCTTGCTGTACAGCAGATCAGTGTTGCCAACAGAAATTAATGTAAATACTTGGAAACGTGACCTATTGATATGATTTTTTTGTGATAACTTAGTGAGTACATGAGCAAGCAAGAAATAGTTATTTTATATTTTTATGTACACAGGAAATACCCAATTATCATTACTTTTGGATCAACCTAGTACACATGGAAATTTTATATTCAGAAGTTATTATTTTAAAAGAACTCCAAGGCGAATTGTTGAATAACACAGATTTTATGCAAAAGTCCACTGCAGAAAAATGGCAATTTATTTTAAAAAATGTCCTAACGAATTTGTTTGTTAAAAAAAAATGATTAGCTATATACTCTCTGTTCCCGCCACTTCAGCATTTACTGAAAGAGTCTTTTCTGACATGAATGTGAAGTGGCGGGAAGAGAGAAACCGAGCTTCATTAAAAAATTCTAAAAATGGTTGCCTGTAAAGTCGGTTTTACGGGCGAAGATTTTACGTGACAACGTCTTTTTCTCGGTAGAATATTTATGTGCTGCGCGCGCGGCAGACCGCGGGCCTCTCTCTCGTTCGGTGACTCATCGTAACGTTACCGAGCGTTACACTTTTTCATAAGTGACTCCCAGCCGCAACCTAATTTAAGACGTTGTCACGTCAAAATTAATTAAAGCTCAAGCTCTTGAAATATATAAATTTAGATTTGGAATGTTTGGATTCATATAATTCATTTAAAAATAGTGAAAAATTGTTAGGTACTGCAAAAAGTACAAAAAAATACATTTTTAAAAATATTTATTTACTCTTTATTTACCTCCTTTAAAATCAGATATACTCTATTTCTTCAAATAAAAGTTGGCAACCCTAGCCATGCTTGATGCGCGCACGATCGTCAGTAGGATACATAGAGGAATAATGTATAGCTGAGTAGGATACATCCAGCACCGCGGCCTTGAGCTGACGTACGTCGGGGATGGACCGTGAATAAGACGCTTTAGTAACACTGCTTGCTCTCAGTTGTGCGCAAAAAAATTTTCGAGTCGGTTGTCAGCTGTCAAACCTTTTTTCCATATTTATTCAATAATTAGGACGTGTTGTTCGGTATTAGAGTGCAAAAATGATAGCAGACGAAATAATATCAGCAATGGAAGCATTTCATACCATCGGTAAGTCTTATTTTTATTTATTTTACATATATTTTATGTTATAACTTCGCTTGTCGTAATTTGTCAAAATTGTATACAAATATCTAGTCAAAATGAACCTTAATCCGTAAGAAATTAGTACTATTATAGATTGAACAGCAAACAAGACTTTCTGGAATATTATTGCAATAAACAAACGAATGTCGGTTTAGTGATGCTTGTGGCGCATATCGACAGTATCGATACTTTAGAAAAGACAAACATTATAAATAATAAATTTTATTTTATTTTTCCGTAGCTTTCATTCGTCCAATTTATTTATAGATTTCCCAAAGAGGCTAATTTAAAAGAGAAATGGATAAATGCAACGTGACGAGTTAACTGGATGCCGAACAGCACTAAGCGGTCTAACAAAGGCCACCGATACAGCAAACCTACGGCAGTTCCAAGATTTAAAATAATGCATATTTTTATTTTCTGTTTGTATTTTGTAAATATATATAGATAAATACTGTTCTATTCCGTTTTTTATTTAATAATAATAATACAAAAAGACGTACTTAGTAGTAATAAACATACTCCAAAATGTGACACATTATACTATACTCATATAATAGAACGAAAAAAAAATACACAAAAAATATTTATTTGTGAATTATCGATAACGAGGCTGACATCCCTCAGGGCATAGCATCAGATAAAAATCAAGTTAATGTCATTAATGTTGAGTGACACAAATTTCAACCTTATCTCTATGTGTTGAGGTTCAAAGTTATATCTATCGAAAACTAACGCCCTCTGTTGTGGAGTAGCTGAATGTTTTCGAATTTGGAATTTCTGTGCAATGAGAAACAAAACAGCTAATGATGAAAAGATGATATACTAAAATAAACCGTAACATGGTGCGTTAGGGTACATATTGAAATGCTGAATTTATAACCTAAGTCACTTTTTACTCAAATTGAGCTGTCCAATCAAAGGCATAGTTTACTTGTAGTGTACTGTATAACTATCGGTTTAAATGTGTGGGTTTGGCAACACTGGTTTTCATACTAATTATGACATTATAGCACTTCTATAATATGTTTTTATTGTTCTGTGACCATGAACCAATCATTGATGTTTGTCATGTTTGTAGAAATGGTATAGGTCTACCAGAATCTGATGGCAAATTTATATTTAAGAAATAAAAGATTTTCATGTGGCAACTTTATTTGACAACCATCAAATTGGTTGTCATTGACAACCAACTTGTCAAATTATTTGTCTTCTTCGTGGTTGATGAATAATTTTTAGAATTTTGTCTAAATAATCTTCGAAAATGTCGAAAAAGCCGCTGCGATCACAAGCAAGAGGTGTTGTTTACAATGTGTATAGAAAAATATTCGATGAAGAAGGGTCAAACACATCACAATTTTCAATTTTGTAGATTTTATTGCTAAATTGGACTTACCCGTTTTGATACTTTAAATTAAAAATATTATGAGTAGGTAACTATAATATTGTTTGTTGATTACAATATAATTTTATGAAAACTTATTACAGGAGTTTCCAATACGGCTATTCGTCAAGTCCAAGCTGTCCAGATCAATTTTATAATGTGTGTATCTGTTAATACTTACGAAAATAAACATAGTTTTATTTTATTCTTATTTTATTTTATAAAAAAATATAAGCAATCTAGTTTTGATCTGCATTATCATTACATCCATATTTTCACATGGCATAATGATAATGATATATTCAAATATAGGTATGTGTAAATAATAATATGTATTACCTTTATAAAAGTAATATGTAATATGTATATTATACATGTAAGTATGTACCTACATAATATTAAGTGGATATCTCATTATTAAGTACAGTATTGTCCACTTATGTAATGTGACTAATGATATTGAGGACAAAATAAAAAATAAGCAGTATCAAGATCGTTCAGTCCATTTTCCCTAGGGTTGCACACTCAAAATTTTGATTTCGTTACGGCGACGTTAGCGGCTACATTACGATAAAAACTGTATTTTTCAGCTATGTATGAAAATTATAAATTACGGTGTTTATACTTTTACGGTAACATAAACATACATTATGTTTTAGTTTATTTTTAACCGACTTCAAAAAAAAGGAGGTTATCAATTCGGCCGGTATATTTTTTTTATGTATGTACACCGATTACGCCGAGGTTTCTGAACCGATTTACGTGATTCTCTTTTTGTTTGATGCGGAATGGTTTCGAATTGGTCCCATAAAAATTTGATTCGAGTAAGCCCAGTAGTTTTTATTTTATGAGTATTTTTGTCTGATCTCGATGACTAATTGAAAATCTAGCAAGTAACTTTGATTCACTTCCCGGTTACCGATTGAGCTGAAATTTTGTATACGTATGTAAAATGGATATGGATTAATTGACTCAACTTTATCGAGTTTGGGATCGTTTGATTCGTGTTGAAAAATACACTAAAAAGTATTAAAAAAAAAAAAAATAACTACGTTAAAAAAACCGACTTCAAA
This sequence comes from Colias behrii, assembly GCA_029959065.1. Classification (NCBI taxonomy): domain Eukaryota; kingdom Metazoa; phylum Arthropoda; class Insecta; order Lepidoptera; family Pieridae; genus Colias; species Colias behrii. The sequence continues at coordinate 8,922,640 of JARWMC010000013.1, forward strand.
AACGGAAAAGTAAAAAATTAAAAAGATTTGAGAGACCTACTAGATATTTTTAGTTGTGCTATTTACAAAATAGGTTTGATCAAAACTACATAAGTTTTACAAAGCTCGTGTTATGAATAAATCTGCCATATTCGCACTTGGAGCAATGCAAAGGGTTAAGGGAAATTATTCCGGATCGAATGAGCTAAACCACAAAATTTTATCAAAAGTTTGTTGAATTAACATCTCTATAAAGCATGTTCTGACATGAGGGAGTTGAATCAAACTTTTATTTTACGCAGAGAAAAAAAATCGTAGTTTGATAGGATTTAATAAAAACAACAATAATTTTATGAAATAACTTTAATTTTAAATTATAATTAACATCACAGCACCTAACTTTTATCCACACACAATATTATATTTACAGTTGTATAATATCTGTTTCAATAAAAACAAAATTTATTCCACTTAGAGTTCATTCGAATCGTCAGGACTTCCTTTAGATTGTGTTACAATAACTTTTCCTACAAAATTCTGGTAGAAAAAAATTCAAAGCATGTTGATAGAGGTATATCTTCGATCGACACTATGTACTTGTATTTACACCACATTAATTAAATGTATGAGATCGGCACTCGTCTTATAAAAATAATTTTTAATTTAGAGTCAATTTTGCAGCATGTTATCATTAATAACACAACATTGACACGGACTGCTTAACCAAATGTTTCTTCAGCTATAAAAAAACTGCGACGGCCTTTGAATAGTATGAATAATGCATACTACACATTTGTATGTAGTTAATACTACATTAGGACAACTGTTGGAATGTGTACTGCCGGTTTTTTTAAAAACCGTCTATGCTACCGATTCGTCTATGGTCTGTTTTTGGAACGAAGTAGCCATCGCTATCACGCATTGCCGCGATCATTGCAGCAAAACCTGCCGTTGGGCCGAGACTCGAAGCTTCATGTCCTCTGGCACGCAGGGAAGCTATTACTTCCTAAAACAATAAGAATACATTGATTTTAGGAAATTTTCTGCTAAGTTTATATCAAACAAAATTGATGTCATAAATGAGTCTTTACGAGTTTAATCTGGAGGCAGTGGCGCAATATTATGTTTCTATTTAATAAATAAATGATATAAACTGTCACCTAAATACTAACCCAATGCATTAAAAATTATTATATAAATTATTCCCTCGTTTATCTATTCATATAGATAAACGACGATAAAGGGAGGGCCTAACTAGTTTAGTTTTCGTATTTATGTTCATGATACTTACTGGATTAAATGCTTCTTCATATTCTACTTTCATAGGAATCAGTTGATGGTGTAAACGTGGCCGCTGCATGACGCTTGGCAAATCTTTGCCCTCGAGTAATGTGTGAATTGTCATCTGTAAATCAAAATTAGTCATTAGGTATCTTGATCACCATCAGCATTTGCACATCCGCACTTTATGGACATAGGTCTTAAAAGGATTCGGGCCATAATCATGGAACTTTCGATTTTATAAAACAATTTTAAAAGCGGTTCTTTATTTTTTGAAGTGAAACTTCTTTATCGGGGTTGGAAAAAAATTTAGTGTAACATTTTTTCGTTGCGCATGACATTTTTCCGTTACGCGCCATCTTTTTCTTATTCCTACCACGCGTGATTCGACGTATTTTGTGTAAAGTTGCATATAGTAAATTATTTTTTGAAAAATAAGGTCATAAAGAATTCACTTCTTACGTGTGTACACTAGTACACGCACACATTTTTTTTCTATGATGTTACTTTAGAATTTAGATAACTGAAATTACGAATTATTAAAATCCAAAGCAAAAATACCATACCAGCGCAACTTGCGTAGTGATCTTGGTACCGCCGGCCGCGCCGAGTATCAGGTCCACGGTCTCGTTGTTCCGCAGCACGATACTGGGCACCATGGAGCTGAGCGGCTGCAGGCCCGGCGCGAGCATGTTCGCGGGCGACGGCGGCGTGCCGTACACTGACTGCTGCTGCGGTATGGCGAAGTCGTCCATCTCGTTGTTCAGCATTATGCCCAAGCTCTGCGAGCGGCGCTGTGAGCCCCAGCTGTATGTTTTTAAACATCGATTAGTATGTTGTTAGATAACGAAATATGAATGTTTTTTTTGACACTAATACCTACTTGTTTTAGGTATTGTAATTTAGCTTGGTATATCACGGAAAGTCTAATTATTTTATCAGAACGTTACTTGTACACAATGACCACAGATCAGCTTTTTACGCACTGTATTATTATGGTATTTAACGCACTCGTTTAATTTCAGGCAAACTGTTATGCAAAAATTACTGTAAATTTACAAAATAATCACACTTACATTTGATATTTTGACTCATTTCTGTTTACATTCCAAATACTACAATTCTAACTTTAACTACATAGCTACTCACATGAAGTTAATAGTGCTGGTAGCGGACACCGCGCTACCATCAGGCGCGACGACAATAATATGCGCTGTGCCATGATCATCGGCTCCTTCGAACATGGCGCCGTAGTGCCGCCAGTCAGAGAACGTTCTGGTGTCGTCCACTTTCTCTCTGTGCGACCTTGCCCATTCGGGAGATGATAGATTACGTTCCAGCTAGAATAAATACTGTTATTTGTTTATTGTGTTTGGTAATTGATTTTATTAAATAGCATTAGATTCATAATTATGATCGCAGTTGCCACAGGCCGCCAACATCGATCCGTACGTAAATACTCTATATATGTATAAAGGCATTTCCAACAAATGAAAGAGTTGTTGTTGGCTTGTAACATCTGCCAAACAACTACTTGACCCTAGATTATTAGGATATAGGATACCATCTCTTATAGGATGCCTGTACCTCGTAGAGGGAAAAAAATATATTGGCTAATAATGAAAATGATGGCAGCTGAAACTGATATTTTGCCCAATAAGAATAAGCTATTTTTATAACAAACTACCATGTATAACTTATTGCATAGGTAGGTACATGTTCAACACGCGCATTGAATAATATGTAATTACTATCAAATTAAGTTCGTAAATTCTGGTCCAGTCAATATGGGAAATATTTTGTAATCAGACCTATCACTTTTATGTAAGTATGTCATCAAGACTCGAGTTACACTAAGATTGTAAATTGCATTTATTGCTAAACGAAAACTAGGTAGGTACTATGTCATTAACATAATGAATAATATCATTACTGAGACATGTTGAGGAATTTATTCGATACTTTTCGTAACAAATATTAAAGAATTTATTGCAATATCGTTATTTGCTGAATACCTATCTTTGTACATCCCCTTTAACTTTATTACCTGAGGCCTAGGAAATAGCTTAGCATAGCTATTACAACCTCATAGCTATAATCAAAGAATAGTTACATAGATCTATACCACAGATAATTTAATATATTAATTAGTATCTCTAGACTGCAATAAGTTGCTAACGGACGTAGCTTGACTCTTCTACGTACTCGCGTTTATTATATTATACACGCTGCAGAATACCGAATATATGTAACCAATAAGTGCATGGGTGCAATTCATAAAGTAAAAAAAAAAAATTGGTTGTCTGTAAAGTCGGTTTACTGACGATAGTTGAACGTGACAACGTCCGATTGTGCTTCTTTGTCGCTCGTTCCGCGCTCTTGCTTCCACTTCAAGCCTTACATGGAACGCCTCAGAGCGAGGTAACGCCGCATGAGTCATGTTTTTTCGTGCATGCAGCCGACTCTATCGAATTATAAGACGTTGTCACGTCAAAAAAAAAACCACATCATCAATTCGCACAATCAATAAAAACCTCACCTCCAAAATATCGAACGGTAGAGCGTTAGAGCGTGAAGGGTCGCCGAGGCCGGTGCGTCGCGCGTACGCGTACTTGAACGTCTCGACGACGCGGTGCCAGTAGAGGTTGGTGTCGGCGGGCACGTCGGACCCGGCGCCGACCCAGCCGCGCAGCATGTTCAGTATGAACGCCAGCACCGACCCGGAGCCCGGCAGCGGCACCGAGAAGAGCGTGTGCTCGCCGGACACTTGCACCGCGATTGGGTCTTGCCATTCTACCCTGAAATCACGTAAACAATACGTATTATGATTCTCTATCTCAAATAGAACATGTATATCAAAATTAATCTCTTGGAGATCACGCGAATGGCTGGAATTTCGATAATTATTTTTTGTTATGTTTGTAATTATCAGAGCTTATGAAAGAAAAAAAATTTTGCGCCTAACATACAATTAATATTTTATATAATCATAACGGCTATTTAAACCTCATGCGTTTGAAAATTCCTGCGGATACACGACAGGTCGAATAGAATGTACTATATTACTTGCTCTGTCATCTGTGTAGACTTAATGATCTAAGGTGTAGACATCTATGAGCAGTGAGAAGGGTCGAAAATATAGTCTTAGGTATTTATGAAGCTTGAGGATTCAATTTTTTCGTCATTCACCAAATTTTATCATATCATTATCAGTCTCATATCTACTTCTGGCATCACCGACATTTAAAAATGAATTTGTGATAACAATGTGATAAGATCATACCAATTATGCGATACGCAAGAAAATTGTTGTCATGAAGGCGAAGCAATAAAGATATTATTAATGTTTGTGTATTCTTATCACACCAAACAAAATAAATAATAATATGTACCTACCGGTAGTTCCTGAGGTCTTCTTCTGTGACGATGCCACCGAAACCCTCTATGTCTCGCACGAGCGCCGCCGTGAGGGTGCCGTTGTGCATCGCCTCCGGGCCCTCCTCCGCGATGATGTCGAGTGTTCGCGCCAGGGTTGGTTCGCGGATTTTGTCCCCAATGTTCCACACTTCTCCCGTCGCTGGATTCACGTAAACTTCCCTGGTTGAATAATAAGTCTCATATATTAAGTCATATTATTTAAATTTGTTAGAAATATATAAATTGAAATTCTTATGTGTAACTAATACTTAGGTACTTTAAGCTTCAAGTGTATTATTTTTACCTCAAAGACGGCTCTGCGTGTATCCGCGCGCTGTGCGTTTTCAGAACGCGCGCCATGTATTCGCTGACTTGATGGCCGTTGCGAGCGAGGTCCGCCGCCGGCTTCACGAGCTCCCGCCACGGCAGGCGGCCGTACTCCCGATACAATGCGCCGTAGCCTCGCAACTCGCCGGGCACGGCTATAGCGAGCCCGCCGACCGTGGAAGACGCGTTGGCGAACATGTCCTCGTGCGTCGCTGCTGGCGCTCGTTCCCTGGCGTTCATTACTCGAACTCGTTTCGTTGCCGCGTCGTACACCGTTGCTAAGAAGCCGCCGCCAAGACCCATGCATTGCGCGCACCCTAGACCCTCGCAGAACAGTGTCGCGATCGCAGCGTCCACCGCGGACCCATCTCTTTCCAATATACTCCTGTAACAATACGTTGTATTAACATTTGGACTCAACGATGCTGATGATAATATGAAATTACATTTGGATCTATATGAACCTATGCCAATATTATAAATACATCTTATTGTACGGAAGACAACTAAATAGTTAGTAAAAACTATCTATACCTATTAAAACTAGTATAATGTATTATTGAAAAGAATTTTCTAAATATAATGATTGCCTATTTATATGCCTCATTAAATGCTTACAACACCCGGCTTTTAATAATATATCAACTGGTTTGAATTGAATTTTAATTCGATTAAGAATAAGTAGTTCATGCATATATGTATCTGCAATTTACCGTGTTTATAAATAATAACAATTTGCTTGCACAACAAGTTATGTGAATCTAAAACTCATGAAAAAATAATGCTTTTTTATTTTTATTTAGTAGAAAATAAGCATAGGTACAATATGGTCTCACCTTTCATGGTTTAATTTGGACAACTGAATAATAAGGAAATTTTAAAACACGTAATACCTATGCACTATGTGATCTTACAAATCTTACAATAGACAGAATTTCCACGCATTTTCTAAAGATTTTACCTAACTTTATGTGCGTTGGTATCTTTTATATATATTTAAATTTTACAAGATACATTAGTAAAAATTGATTCTTTCTATTTCCATAATTCAGTGGCAGATTAAAACATTTTCTGTTTTCATCATACCTACAGGCTACAGGCTACAACGTATCTATAATCTTCAAACTTCTTGGGGTACATTTACACAAGATTTACACATTCGTGTTCGCTATTCGCCTCTCGACTCAACAATATAATAATCGACGAATCATTCACAAACGCAATACACATACGAATGTCGATGCGAATCACTGTTCACACGCACCGGTAACACGAATTCGCGAATCTCAAAGCGAATAGCGAGTGCACTGCTTACACGTGAGTATTTAGGTACTACTAGCACAGTTAATACAATACTATACTAGTGCTACATACTATTGTATTATCTATGCTACCCACTCACCGTCCAACAGAAGCGCACTCAACGCCATTGGCAGCGACGACGGCCCGGGGGAAGCGCGCGTGGTGGCTGGTCCACGGCTGCAGCACCAGCACTGCCACCAGCGCGCCAACCACCAGCGCTGCCAACACGCTGCCTATTAACAACCAACGCGACCTGCCGAACAAATATATCGCAAATATTATAAACTAGCTGTGCCAAGTATGGTGAAATAGTAATTTCACCTGGGTTTATAACCACACATAGCTAATTGGTTATTCTGGTGTTTAAGTATAACCTATATATTACTGTAGAATTTCATCGAAATCCGTCCAGTTTTTTCGTGAAAGAGTAAGAAACTTGCATCCATCCTCACACATTTTCGCATTTATAATATGTACTAGTAGGATTTATAATCACACGTCATACGGTCTAAATTACCTACTGATTCGTGTACTATATATGCTCTAAGACATAGAGCGTTGTATGTTATAAAATGCAAATTAATTTCCTTGTTATTATCGAAATATTGACTTTCGTATTTGCTGATTAGTTCGGAATGGCGAGTTCATAAAGCTGATGGACAGGATACATAGTATTATCACAGTATAACAATTAATATTGTAATACTGTGGTATTATTATGTCCGGCTCTAGCCATACTAGCTACTATAAGTTATTATTCTGTGGCCATACTATTATATGTTATGAGCTCTAGCGTTTAATTTATCAAATAATATTTTAAATCTCATGTAGCTCTCTTCTTATAAATCGGTTAATTTAATCAGAAATACTATATTTAAGAGTTGCTACAGATATATAGAACATGGAAAAGCCTAAATAGTTATGAATTAGAGTAACATCGATAGCCAAGACCAAGCCAAGACCAAGCCAAGACCAAGGTAATTGATAAAATTAGTCATAAACTGTGGTCATAAATATTGATACACACTTTTATATACGTCACGATTTTTTACTATTCAGACACGTATCCACATAACTATAAATGCTGTTTTGTTTTCATGATTCAAGAAGTGAGAAAATTGTTTTAAATTTAACAAAAAGTAAAAATACAATATTTTTCTAAAATTTTGCGTGTATAGAGCCAAATAATGCTTTTGTAAATGTCAATAATTAAACTTCATTATTCAGTTGTGACAACGCATTATTTTTTCATTGTCCCTAAGTTTATATAGGTACCCATTTAGAAAGTATCTGTATCTATCTGTATAATATAAATTCCAACCTATTTTTTATAACGATATCATCGTTTTTCGCTGAATTATCCTCAACTTTTAGTTTTACAAGAAAACTGAAACAATTTAGTATAATGATAGGTAATTAGTATTTGCGTAGCGAGACCGTATATCAGGTTTAAACACATTTAGTACTTACACAGTTGTATATTTAATGACTAGCTTTGTTCTCGACTCTCGTGTACTATTGTAATTTACTGTGTGACTGATTCGATTGTTCTGTCGTTATCTCTCTTTTGTAAAACATGCAAATCTGGTCTGAGCGTAGATAGTACGAAACATTTTTTTTTCTGGAAATTGTGACCTAAATTTCTGCGGAGGCATGGGTCTTAATTCTAAAGGAAAAGATATTCTAATCTAATTTTTTGCTTTATCTATGGAGCGAATTTAGGAAACTAAAAACTCATTACAAAGTAAGTTACTTACCTGATAAAATAAAAAAATATATTATGTATTATTATTACGGTGAGTCCCAGGGAAACATTAGTCATTACCTGTAGATAGCTGTACCCGACATAAGTGCAATTCTGAAATTTTGATTCTTCATAGTTCGTAGCACCTATCTATACCTATTACCTATTATAATTTATAAAAAACAAGCTTTCTACGCACGGCTTCATCCGCTTTATAGAAAACTTGAGAAATTATATACTAAAAGTCTAAAACCTCAAGTATATGCAAAGGTACCAGCTATCACTCTATTTATTATAAAAACCTCATAAAAATCCGTGCGTAGCTTTATAGATCTACGATGGACAACATGGACAGCCTCAGCGACTTTGTTTTATACTTTTATGTTATGTAGAGTGATGACGATAGTCACTGATGTTATAGCTTACACGTTGCTATAAAATCAAATAAATTTAATTAAATTGCCTCTCATGTCATCATGTGAATGAGATATACATTTTACGAGCAAGATGCTACCAATAATAACTAAATTACAGAATATATCTACCGCAAATTTATCTAAGTACATTTTCATTTAAATATAATGAAAGTTAAGTAATTTATGTGTTAAAACCTATTTATCTCACGTATTGTTGAGAGTATAATAGAGGTTACCATCATAACATTGTATCAAAAACAAGGTAATATATCTGTGGCAATATACTACGTTTGTTTATGTCAGAAGTTTATATTTATTTATCACTAAAATACTTTTAGCGTAAATGTTTAATACCAGCATTATATGATGTACGTATCATATAATATATCTTTATGATTCTGTACACAATTCTGTATTTGTATATTTGTGTTATCATCATGACAAATAAAATAACAAATTTTCACTTATCCTAGAGCTTTGTGAAAATGAATTAGAGTAGCAATTCCCTAATTTAATAACTGATAAAAGACTGATAAGAATAATAGGTATACATACTTTCATGATTTCCAAATAATTTCTGGGTGCAATTAACTATAAACCACAGATTAATATTCAGTTTATAAATCTGATAAACTAAGCTATGAACGATGATATAATCTAAATTCTAGGAGGAGGAGGAGGTATCGTCAGTGGATACTATGAAAATAAAATGTTTTTCTCTAGCACAAAAAGCTGAATTTAATGTATCAAATATCTTTGAGAAGAATACGTTATATTTTTACTAAGTAATTATGAATTTTATAATCAAAATAAAGTTTTCATTTCACGAACGTAATCTTATCTTTTTAATTAATTAGGTATGTATTATTACCCGTAGCAATGCGGCAGCAATGGTACTAACTACAACATAGGTATTTCTGAACGTTTAATAATTGATACCTATTACCTACGGGTAATCACCGGAAGGAACGATTAAAACACGTTCCATTGATTAATTTACGTTAACTTTTTTTTAACTTAAAAATTAAAAGATTTAACTACTCCAAATTCCAGGTAGCCTGTAAGTAATTCGTCGGGACTGCTAATTTGAATTAGGTGGCCTACCGCCTAAGGCCTTGACACATTTTGGTAAATTCGGCAATAGAACAATAGTTAAAAGGTCAATTACTTGTGAATATGAATTACAAAATAATGCGACCCTCTTTGTTTTGTTTCATCTATAATTAAAATAAAACGTAAATACTTAAGGTGTTTAGTCATCGTAATTTAATTCGTTTATTACAGACACGTTATATAATTACGGTAATTTTAATATGTACAGTCTATAATAATAATAATTAAAGAATAATAGGTACTTATACAGGGTGTCCCAGAACTCAACGTCAATCCAAAAGGGGGCGACAGGATTGATTGTAACCATCATCAAAAAAATCTGAAAAAAATCTATATAATTATGGGCATTTAAGAAAAACCCGATTTTTGCTAACCCATTTTATTCAGTTAAAATGTTTTTTATTCGCACAAACTCTTGGTAGGTTTTTAGTTTTACGGCAAAATGATGAGAGAGATGGATAGTGGACATGTTTGCCATGAGTGAGCGAGACAGATAGTGACGCCGCAAAAATCGGGTTACTTGAGGTTTTTATTTTTTCATTCATTTTTTTTAGTATGAAACTAACAAGTATTGTATTATTTTACAATCCTGATTAAATGCGCCAACTTTTAATGGCACTTGCCAAGGCACTCTAGTAACTACTAATACATTTTTTTTTAAAGGAGGGGCCGTCAAAGTCGATAAATTTTGAAAATTTTAAATTCATAGTTTAGCAAATTATAGTCTTCAATTCAAGGAAACTTGGGGCAATTGTGTCATAATTTTTGACTGTGATTCTAGAAATGTTATTTAGGGTTACGGTTCCAAAGTTTAAATGAACAAAAGTAATAAAAATTAACCACAATAACCGAAAAATAGTTATAGGTTGACCAAATTTTTAGGTTTTTCTTAAATGCCCATAATTTTCAAAATGCATGAGATAGATTTTTTTTCAGATTTTTCTCATGATGGTTACAATCAATGCTGTCGCCCTGTTTTGGCTTGACGTTGATTTCTGGGACACCCTGTATATTTAATTTATTTAGGGTATCATTTAAGCTATCACCAATTTAATTAGTTTTGTGTTTCTTAAATAATAGGGTTTGTCCTCAAAATAGTAGATCTGTCACCAAAATGTAGTCACCAAACAATGCAAAATCAGTTCCACAATAAATCACCTAAAATCCTGAGATATAAGGTCTAGTACCAAATAAATGTTTTTGTATGTATTATAATAGGTGTGTCCTAATAAGTATTTAAGCAAACTAATTTAAAGAGATCACCAATAAATCATATTATGTTACTAGAAAATTGCATTAAGTTCAAATAAAAAATAAGGGTTGTCATCATCGTTTCAACCAAAAGATTCTGCTACTTAACTAGACTCCCAAGGTTCTAAATTGCCACTGGTAGTATAAATTATTATATTTAAAAAAAAATTTTAGCAGAGTAGTAAATAAAACAATTATTAAAGTCAAAATAATCAATATTTATTGTTTAAAATAATTACCACTGAACAATCAGCGCTGGTTTAAAATAGCTGGCTTATGGCTAGCAGAATAGTAGATAAAACACTTAATTAAAGTTAAAATAATCAATATTTATTCTTAAAAATAATAACCACTGAATAATCAGCTCTGGTTTAATAGCTGGCTTATGGCTAGCATAAATGTAGATAAAACACTTAATTAAAGTTAAAATAATCAATTTTTAAAGCGCGCCAATTTGTCTCCGCCCCTTTGATCATTTTTTCATTAAAATTATTAATTGATGTATTAAATTGGTAACGAATACTATTAATTTAATATCTGAACGAAATAAAATGTTACTACTGTATTGGTGACAAAATATCAAATAAAAAGGAGTCGCAGTCAGGGATCGATAATCGATTTATTTGGTGACAGATCTACCATTCTGAGCACAGAGCTATTATTTAAGTAACAAAACTGTTATTAAAAGAACGAAGTTTATATTCATGTAATGCAATATAATTTTATTGGTTATCGATCTCTTATTTTACACATATATTAACATTAATTTGATAATTCATACCTGGGAACAATTTTTGTTTATCTGAGAACGAAAATATTTCGTGGTGATAGATCTATTTATTAGGTGATACAACTTGATGACAAATATAAATGTTGGTGATAGAAAATATAGTTCCCATTTATTTATATTTTTATTTTACTTGCCTCCTCGAGGGAAGAAGCGAGTTATTTAACTGCTTACCTATAATCCGAATATTTTTTAATAAAAAATTAGGAAAAACCAAATTAAACACGAAGAAGAATGATTACCTACAAAAATGTAAGAAAAAAAAAAGTTTCAAAAAAGTGCATAAGTATTTAGTACCTAACTAACTTACATTATTAAAGTAGGTAATGATCTAAGCTAACTAACTACAATCTAGTTATGTCGCAAGACGCAAAAAAATTGCTGAGATACGCAAACAGAAATTTCGTACACGTGCTAACATCGTAATTGGTTTATTAAATACTAATAATATATATTACCTATCTAGATATGATATAAATATAATTGATCGTGCATATACATTGCTAAAATTATTATTGTTGTAAGAAAAATAAAAGCCTAGCCTATTACCTATTATGGATAGAAATAAGAAATGTACCTATAATATTCTTGGTATCGCGTTTATGAAAGTTTGTGCTTTGTTAACAAACTTTAATGATGGTATTATAATATGTACAAGGAAAGGCGTTTCAATATTTAAATATCGATTTATGCATAATGAAGAATGTTGCCAAACTTGTTATTATTAAATAGGTACTTATTCCGGTTGCGAAACAACGGAATTTTTTACCATTGGTTATGAATGATGATTTAATGTGTTTTTTTGTTAAAAAAAGACCTATACAGTACACAATCAAAGAACACAAAAAAGTTAGTACCTAGGTAGTGAAGGTACCTAACTCCTTTCAAAAATCTTAATCTGCAGATAAATGATCTTAACTTCCACCACATCTTAGTTATCATATTCTAATATTATGATATTTTTTTATATAATAGAAGATAATAGATACTATATAAAATAGAGATAAAAGAAAGTTATTTCCTATGTACATATTAGAATTTTACTGCATTCAAAACTTACGTGATCGCAAATTCCTACTGGGGAAAACTTGTGCCTACACTCTTGCTCTTCCTTTCAGGGCCACAATCCACGTCTTTGGCCAAATACAAAGCTTATTGATGAAATATTATTTACCATCACCCTTTTTGATTTTCGGATAAGAATTTAACTGTTTTCCTTTTGAAAGACTTTGAACAGTGATGTGAAAAATAGACGATATTACCTAGTTAATACACGCTCTTTTCATCAAACGCTCGACTTTCTTTTACATAAATAAGTCACATTTCGACCAATATAACGTAAATTATTATAATTAATCTACTAATTGTTTTTTTCAGTCAGTTGAATTAATCAGTTTTGAAACATTATTTTGTTAGTAGATAGAATTAAGTACATTATTGCCGCGTAAAATACCTATGGGATTTTATTTGGATTTCTTCCCTTTTTAACCCGGGTTGCAATTGGATTAGTGACATTTTTGTTATCCATTTTGATAATGATTCGACATTGCTGCCTGCTAAAGGGATTTAAAAAAAGTATTTTACCCTTAGGTCATTTAAAAGTATTTTACCCAACGTGTGATGACTTTGTAAAATATAATGATTGACGTATTTTGACGATTTTGTTTACTATTGTTTAGAGAATATGAATACTGTTGTTTTAGTTGTAAACGAAGGTGAGCAAAATTAATTCATTCCGCATTTACACAAGTAGGTATTTGTAGAAATAATAAATAGATGACAATTTAAATAGAAAACACAAATCGATTCATAAAAAATTAATTAAAATATGATGATAAAGTATTGAAACTCGTTTTATTGTTTTTGATACGAGTTTTGTTTTAAATACAGGTACTTAATATTATCGTATTACTAGAGGAAATAAAAGTAGTAAGTATAAATGTTTAGTAAGATAGGTATCAAATTATCCTCCGAGTAAATGTGAAAGTTATGTATAAATTTTATATAATAACAAAACAAGGGCTGAACCGATTTGGATGGAATTTGGTATCCAGGTAGATGGCGTACAAGAAGGCCTGACTGGACATAGTTGCAGCCGGGGCATGCGGTAAATAATCAATCTAAAGGAGTTAAGAATCAATTTAAGATAAATATATTATTTATCTCAAATTGTATCTTTTGCTATCAATGAAGAATCTGGAGAGCGTACGCACCTGACCTACCTTCCACGTTATATTTAAAACTGTTGGTCGTAGCGTGATGATATATAGCCTATAGCCTTCCTCGATAAATGGGCTATCTAACACCGAAAGAATTTTTCAAATCGGACCAGTAGTTCCCGAGATTAGCGCGTTCAAACAAACAAACAAACAAACTCTTCAGCTTTATAATATTAGTATAGATTACCTTTTTTTTTTTTTTTTTTTTTTCAAGTGGGGAAATCTTGCCTAAGATACCCACGGCTCCCGGGGAAGGAGCCGTGGGTTATGTCGGATTCCTACCGACTAAAACCCCACCGTGTACCAACGCGCTGCTTTAGACGGGATGCGGGTACACATTCGCAGTCTTCCGCATCTCCCGCCCAGCAGTTGCCCGTTTCCAGGCCCTCCACCACTTGCCCGTTTCCAGGCCCTCCACCAATTAGTAACCAACCAAGTATAGATTACCTACCTGCATTATCACATTTTCATACATCACAGTATTCTCAAAAATACATGTTTAGCGAATATTCACGTATCTCACCTTAACATTTTGCTGGTGGCACGACAACTACTATCAAATGGTGCGCACTGACTGCGCAAGCGTTTAGTTTAGAAGGCCGTTTCGTTGCGATATAGGTACAAGAACCATTAGCTGGAGTTCTGCCTACAAATGAATGTCAGCCACCTTATTATTTAATTCATTGCTGTGACAATACCTCGTGTTTGTTTGAGGATAAAATGTTCGTCTTTGACTCGGATATACCGACTGCTTATATTTTATTGAGGAGGCTCTATCAAACATATTATAGCACCAAAAACATATTATAATACGGCAGGTTTGTTGTCATTAAGTTGTTGTTGATATCAAAATTTGGCGCGAAGTTTTTGTTTTTGCTTTGAGGTCGTTTTATCACAGTGGTGATATCTCATTTTTATATAATTCACAGTTTTAGTTACATATAGACTACTGACTAACTAATCATTCAAATTTTCTGTTAAAATTACTGTATTCAACTTCTGTAATTCAGCAGTAGCCAGTAGGTACCTACTTATATTGCTAATTTGTTAATAGGATATACTTAGAAGTATTCATGTATGTAGTCAATGTAGCAGTGGCCCTGACCTCAACTGGGTCAAATTAGGATACCCTACAAGTTACGCTACACGTCCAAGTTTTGCTACAAGCAAAACTTGGACGTCTTTCTTAATTATTAGATAATATTAATTATAATTTTTTTGTCTATAGATAGAACTAAGGTGACTAATGGCTATAGATGGCTATATGGGCAACTTTTTACCGCTAGTAAATATTTCATTCCCATGGGAAATACCACAGAACATATAAAAGAGGTTATATGTTCTGTGGGAAATACTGTAGCTAGTTTTTGATTTTGATAGGTACAAATTTTCTGGAAATTTTTACTACAAGATTCCAGTGACTGATAGTACGTCACAATTTATTAGGCAGAGCTGATTGAAGATTCAAAGTACCTACTGATATGTAATCATCTATTAATTTTTACAAGTACTATAAACAATTGATAATTATTGATACAGATAAAAAACGTATTTGAAGATACAAGAATTATGATTTTAAATTTAATAAAAAAATATATAGATATTATTATTGAGATAATGTCTAGCTGGTACTTATATAATTATATTGTTATATCACAATGATTTTAATCTTCTCTATAGTAATATTTGGTTAGTAACATATGTTAATAACTTTCCCTTATTAAAATTTTGCTGATTGATTGGTGTTCAAATTGAATTAGAAATGTGGAAATTATTCTAATCCATCACTTAATTTACATACTTACGAGTTTTTAGAAATTGAATTATAGTCACTAAATAGAAAGCAAAAAAAAAAAAGAAAGAAAGCGTTTATTCTGTACTACACTGTTGAATAAGATAGATGAATCTATTATAATATGGTGTAATAAACCGCCTTTAATCATACATAACGGGATTAAAGTATTTGACAATGAAGATAAGATAAATGCTAGTTAAAATACCTAAATGGATTGTTTGGTACAATACAACAAATAATAATATTATAAACTTTGTAACGTCAAGTAAAAGACGGTAGTATTATTAAATATGTTATAATATTTTTAACATGTTTTCTATAAGTATATGATTAAAGATATTTGTGGTTATATTATGTTAACGAAAATATTGTAAACTATATCAATTTACCAGGCTTTTGTTTTCATTAAATTTTGAGAAATTAATATTTTTTCAAGCAGTCACTGCAGCCACAACTTGATTCACTTTACTATATACCATATAATAAATGTAAATAAAAAAAATAAAAAAAATAAATAAATATGTATGTACAATAATGTTGGTGTACATAATACAGTACTGTATTATGTACACCAACATTATTGTAAATACATATTTATTTATTTATTTTTTGACTGGCTGTACAGCCAGTCTTATATTTTTGATGCCTGATTGGTTCCCACAGACAATTTCAAACACTAAAAAACTATAAAAAATCTCGACCATATATTTATATTAAGTAGAACAAGAAGTGAAATGAACCAAGGGTTAGAATAAACATAAACGACATAAAATAGTACAAAAATATATTTAGGTAGGTATTTACAATATTAAATAACATTAAAGGTATTAGCTATAAGTGATCACAGTTGCTGGAGTAAACGAGAGTCATAGCTTGTGATAATAACAGCGTCCATATTTTATAAAATTGTATGGTTTTAATGTGACAATACTGTTAGCGGCGATTTCTTAGCATTGTCCCGAACCTGCGCAGTCGAGAATAATGAGGTACATTACATTAATATTCTAAGGCCCTTATCTTGGGCAAAGGGCGTCGATAGTACTGCGCCATGTAGCCCGATTTTTGGCATCATAATAATGAGGTACTATCTGAGTAATAATTGTGTGACAGTCACGACGGTACCCACGCCCTTCCACATTTGACTCAACCCTAAAGTTACGTGCCGCTTATGATATGTATACATAATCGAAACCTAGCTAGGTAAGTATATAATTTCTCTTTATAAGCTATTGTTGATGTAAGGCATCCATAAGCTATGTTGCTCGTTTGCTCTCGTTAAGTCATTAATGCGTGAATATTATATGTCTATTATTGAATTACATATTATTGCTATATAATATACATATTATGTACCTATACCTATAAAACACGCTGTGTAAATAAATTATTGCTACAAGAATTAATTATATTACATAGATTATTATAATTACGTAGGCGTTGTATTAGTCAAAAGCTTAAAAGAAAAATAAATCATACAGCTTATGAACATTCTGTTTGAGGCGAGTATTATTAATTTGTAAAAACATATAAAGTAACTAAATTGTCCAAATGCATACATAATAATTTACTCATTGCATTAAAACTGCAGATTTAAAAACTTCAAGCTCATTAAAGAAGCATATTGTAACTAAAAATAAATATAATTATACGATAAATATGTTCGACTGACGTCTTGGTGAATATTAATATTGCCTTAATATCTGCTATAGTTCCGAATTATAAATAACATTTTATTTCTACTAATAAGAAAACGAATTTGGTAACTAAGTATGCTAAGGCCTAAAGTGACGTTTTTAAAGGTACTTATCGATATTATTTCTAAGTGCATAATAATATGTAAATAGTTTAAAATATAAATATCTATTTAAAATTACATGTTCTTAATATTTCTAAGGCACTTATTGATCATAATCTCGCACCGCTCTCTTTTGTGAAATGTTAAAATCAGAAGCGCGAGCACGAATACTATCATCAAAGTATATTATTATTATATTAGCTTTGGTTAAAATATTCGTATTCTCATGAAGAACATGACTCATGACGTCATAATACATGTAAAAAATTAGTTCCTTTTACGCACGGCATGGGCGCTTTTCAAATTCCCACACAAATGCTTTCGACGATAATAATTTGACGATAGTTTTCGTGTTCGAGTACTTTAGTAACATATGGTGTTCAAATGTCCAACCATTACTTAGAAATCTCTTCATCTTGGTCCTTACTATATTTTTTATGTTGTTGTAAGCGCGAGAAACGTCTTTTGTTACGATTTTGCTCGAAACTATTGAGGATATTTTCGTTTTATTGCTGTATTCAACAGCTTTGGGGTTGCGTTCCTGATGTTGGGCAGATGGCGTTTGTTTTGTGTATATTTCTAGTAATTTTATTGTGTTTATAATAAACATAGACATAACTAAACAAAGTATTTTTTAAGTACAGTTACATTCTATTGTATTCATGACAAAGCACTAAAAAGAACTAGAAAGCAAAATATCATAATATACAATTGTCTGACTTTCATGAAATAATTATATTTATGAAAATGTAATGGAATAGAATTATTGCGTTTTAACTCTTATTATTGTGTTCCTACTGTTATTTATATATTATGCTGTATATGTAAGTAAGTATATGAAAAATGTTTAAATTTACATATTTAATAATTTTAACAAAGCCCTTTTATTTTTATAAAAATAAAGAAGACTTGATTAAATTTATGTGCAACTACAGAAAAAATATTCATTTTATAATTAAAAAATTAAATATTGCTTAATTAAAGGTGACGTTTCTTGACCAACAATCATGTACCTTCACCTACAGTTTAAAAATTTCCTTTCTTCTATAAAAATTTCTTTATATATTAGTAAGTAAATAAATAGCAAAATCCAGTTCATGTCTATGTGCAATTAAAGTATATATTTAAAGACCTATTTAAATCTGTGAACACTTACTATACTATTGCAGTCTCTTTTAAATTACAATAACTTCATTGATCAATATATTAGACTAAAAAGTTAAAACATTAATATATTATAATTGCCACCGTAAAATTGTAAATACAATTACAATCTAGCACAAATTGTGATCCATTACAATTTATTGCATTATTTTACAATCGTGTTTTTCAATCTTACGGCGACATATTATATTATATCCATATACATTTGGCTAATTACAATTTACCTAGTGATATTTCTACTCTAGCAAGGCACAAATGCTCGTCAAGAAAATGGATTCCTTAAAACAAGATGCAATTAAAAATCATATAAATAACCTTAATTAAAGTGGTCCCTTGCACTTGTAAAGTCACTGGTCACAGATAATACAGTTTTAATATCAGGCATGTTTCCGCAACTTGTGCAGAAGTAAATGCTAGGATGGTGTTTTTGTTTCTGCCGTATCACTGTAGCAGTGCTTATGTCCTGGGTTTCTGTAGGAATTCTCGTGGAGTACACTGTGTGAACTTGTCCTGCATTTCGTGAGACACAGTTCATAATCGTCTCCCAGTGAGTGGACCAATACATGCTCCTCGACCGTGAGCTTTGAGAGGACCACTTGTAACATACTTCTCTGAAAATGTACAAGTATTTCAGGTTATCCAATGATATTCAGGATTTTTTTTAGCTATAAATTAAGTAAGCTTGAGTACCACCCTATCAACTTATTTGTCTTTTAGAAAGATGAAATTAAATTATCCAGAAAACCACTGCTTGAATTGGTAGAAGGAAAATATTGTGTTGAAAGTTTTTATTGAAATGGCAAAAACCTTTTTAGAAACTGTCCTAGTGCAAGTCTCTGTTCTACGAAAACAGAAACATATTTATATAGTTGAGATCAACTGGGTTTCTCTAGTGCTTTGCTTGTACTGATGCCTTTGCACAAGAAGGACATTAGATACCAGAATTTGTTTTTTATATTAAATATTGTTCATTTCAAAATCTAAACTATAATATAACATAAATGCTGTTCCATCAAAAGTTAACAATACAAAGTAAGTATATTATGACTAGATTTCCGTCCGCGGCTTCACCCGTTTTTTCAAAGAAAACCCTGCATAGTTCCCGTTTAAAAAGTAGCCTATATTATTCGGGTCTTCAGCTACCTACATACCAAATTTAATTGTAATGGGTTCAGTAGTATGTGCATGAAAGAGTAACAAACATCCATCCATTCTCACAAACTTTCGCATTTATTTTACAAGTAGGATAACACTTGTTGATATTAGAGAGAAAATACTAAATTTCTACCCTTTACATCATGAATTTGATTAAATTATTACCTTATTAGGATCCAGACAGCAGGAGACACAGTACTCATATACAAGACAGCAGTGGTTTTCATTACATGAAGTACAACTGTATCTTGTTGTTTCTTCCGCATCCACAATGCAACATCCGTTCTTTCCTATGTCATTCCTTTGACAAACATAACCTGAATATTAAAAGAATATTTGTCTATAAATCAATCTTAGATTAGAATATAGTTATAATGATTTATTAGTATAAATTTAACAATAGCTGCACATTGAGCGTGAATAAAATCAACCCAATATTTTATTCAGTTTTGTGTTATTTATTATATAAGTAATAAATTTAAAATATCATATTATACATGTTTTCTTATTAGTTTAAAGAACAGAGCTTAACTAAAAATTGGTACTGAACTGTGTGTAATTAATAATATAAAAATTCATTTAAATATTGGTAAATACACATAATATTTAACGATGAAGTTTTTAATATGTACTTTAAAAATCTATAAGAACAACACACACAAAAACTGCCTGCCTATAGGCCTCCTATGAGGGTGCAAACCATAATCGACAACACTGGACAAGTGCTGGGTGGCAGATGTCACATATAGTTAAACTTTTGATTCTTCAACATGTTAGTTTCCTCACACTGATTTCCTTCACTGTTTGAGCAGTGGTGATATTAAAACAAATTATCTAGACTAATATCATAAAGCTGAAGAGTTTGTTTGTTTGAACATGCTAATCTCAAGAACTACTGGTCCAATTTGAAAAATTCTTTCGGTGTTAGATAGCCCATTTATCGAGGAAGGCTATATATCATTACACTAAGACTAACAGGAGCGGAGCAATGCGGGTGAAAACGCGGAGCACAGCTAGTTCATAATAATATTTACCTCTGTCATCCACAATAAGCGCTCTACCTTGAACAGAGTTTCTGCACTCAATATCTACAGTCTCATTATGCTCTTGTAATGTTCTCCACACAAAGGGTTTCTGTTCTAAGGACACATCTTGATATATCATGTTTTTATCTGTACCCTGTGAGTGAAAAATATTCCTCAATAATTAGAAATGCAGTATTTTGATCATTAATTGTTATAAGCCAGTATGTTTAATATGATTTAAGTAGATGTAGTTGAGATGGACTATTATTTAAAAAAATACACCATAATAAATTCCACATGAGTTCCTTGAATGCTATCACAGGATTATACCTGTCCTATTAGTTTTTTTAGGTAGTCAACTTAGTAAGGACCTAATTTGTAAGAACTCAGGCAATTTTAACAAACGGCTACTGCCACTACAGCTACGTAGCTGTCTAGACTTTGGTTAGCCGCAATTCGGATGTCAGCCGTAATATAATACAAAAGTGGATTATATTTGACATGAATTATACGTGATGGTATTATAATAACTAACCTCTCTCAGAAAACTGACGATACAGTAAGTCAACGAAGATGCAAATATAATGCCGAGAACCAATGGTCTTCGGATAAAGCGTAAAATGGCAGCATACCACATCTTAATAAAATTTAGTCTTTCTGTATAATTACTATAATCTTTCGAGCACAAAATGTGTAATAAGAATAACATTTTTATTTATTACGTTTCCGCATAATCTTCAATAAATTTTTTTTCATATTGCACTGTTTTTAACATGATGCCCATATTAGTAATATTTTTAAAAATAATATGCAATGAGATATCGCATTTATACCATTGTTTGTTTAATAAATAAACTATAAATTAGTTTAGATATACATATGTATTATGTATCTAATAATCAAAATTAGTATTCTGTAACGTTTCTGTAATCTGTTTACTGGGCTTGAACGTAGAGGGAGAATCATTCTCCCTCTACGGGCTTGATCTTGAATAATATTTAAATGACAATGACAGATTGTCAATTGTCATCTTGATTTTTTTTAATACAGACTATACAATGCATACGAATATTGTAAATACAGAGCACAGATATATAAATGTCTGTGATACAGAGCTACAATACTGTGAATATAATAGGCATGACGAAAGATTTTGAAATCCTCTTCCATAATGTGTGTATACGTTTACTATACAAGAAAAACCCTATATTTCGGTAATATACTTAAATTTAACGAAGATAAAAGCCATTTTCCAAAAAATATTTATTAACTGTGCCAAAACAGCTCGCAGGTGTCATGGCGTAGGCGTGACGTCACACTTTGGTAAATACGTAATTATTTGTACGCATTGCGAAGAAAATTAAAAAAATATTTATTTAATATGTGTTATAGAAACGAATTTCAAAGTTTATAAGTGGTGTGCAGTATTGCAGTGTGAATCCACATAAAAATAATGCTCAAAAATGTGTTAGTAATTATTTTAAGCGAGAAAATAATAAGAAATGATTGTATAAAGTTGGCGCGGAGAACCCCGAACCATGTTTTCGTGAATTCGCAATTATATTTCTGTTCTGAGTCGATAAAGCATACGTGAAACAATAGAAAATAAATAAAAATGCGTATTCTCAACATATTCATAACAACAAAAAACATCTGACGTGAGTTGTTTACTTAAGCGTGACGTCACGCGTGTTTTAATCAAAATGGCCAACTGCAGTATTTCAATGTTTTATTTTATTGATAATCTCATTAATCTTAATGTTTTTAAGATTTCTAAGTCACTATATGTAATTTATCTATTATACATTTTCCCTTAAAAACACTAATACGATCATTTATGGGCGTATTCAGAAAGAAAGCTTGAAACTTATAAGCGCTTATAAGCGCTTATCGGCGCTTATAAGCGCTGGTTACCCGCGCAGGAAAATATATGAACATGCGCTTATAAGCGCTGATAGGCGCCGACAAGTTCCAACAAGTTTCAACAAACTTGTCGGCGCCGATCAGCGCTTATAAGCGCATGTTCATATATTTTCCTGCGCGGGTTACCAGCGCTTATAAGCGCCGATAAGCGCTTATAAGCGCTTATAAGTTTCAAGCTTTCTTTCTGAATACGCCCTATGGATACTGTCGTCATGCCTATTAGCGCTGAGCCCAAGAAGCTTATATCTTATACACTGGAGATTTCGGTATGAACATTTGACGTGTAACAAGAAAATATTGCCCAGTTGTTGTGTTTTATCACTTTCACACCTAACTTGGTATTGCCACTGTTAATACGAAGTTTTCCCAAGGCTACTATGTATGCTGTAATATTCTGTGCAAAAGGTTAGTTTTTGTACATGAGTTTGTTGATAAATTGCCAACAACGTCATTCAGAAGCATTGTTGGATGAGACAATTATTATTTATGCTAAATAAAATAAGTATCTGAACCAATTATTAAAAAGCGATACTCCCTGATTATGGGTAGTTACCATAATAAAATTGTAGCAATTCTCACTTTGACAATATGGCCATAGAGTAACTTATATATATCGAATATGGCATAAGTGTCAAAAAAATTGCGTCGCTTCGAATATTTAAGTTAATATTGTTGCGTATTTAATAAATATTTTCCGAATATAAATAATGTATTGCATTGTGAAAAATTGCAGAAGTTTTTGGACACCAAATTCTGGCATAAAATTTCACAGGCAAGTGTATATTTACGCTATTTACAATATTCCTCAATACTCATGCATTTACCTGTTTAGAATCATTTTCATGGCAAAAATCGTCAATTTTATCATCATTTTAGTAATCAATCATGCTAAATATCTTCTATCTATCTTCTTTTCCTAATAATTTCATCATTTTTCAATAAACCAATTTAACAAGTAAGGTAACCATGATGACGAGTTTTTACGGATAGCGAAGAGAAAATATTGTAATAGTTAACAAAATTATGATGATCATTTAGAACACCATTTCAAAGATTTTTATACTAGTAATGAAACAACGCACGACATCGATATTGCACTCACATGTGGTTTTATGTTTGTTCTTCTTTAACATAGAAATTAATAGTTCTTTTAACTTACCAAATTTTTTTTGTTTTACTTATTTCAGCTTTCCAAAAAATGAAATAAAAAGAAATAAATGGCTGTCCATAGTGCCTATCAAGGGTAAAATTTATCAACATGCCAGAATATGCAGTTTGCATTTTAAGCCTGAGGATTACGGTCCAGAAAAAAAATACCTTTTGAAAAGTGCTATACCTTTTTATTTACCACATTCTTGTTACTGCGTCTCAACTGTGGATAAAGTAATTTTAATTATATTATAATTAACCACCATGAAACAGTTAAGTTATTCAGTTAAATACATATAATGTATTTCACTGAATATTTATACTAAAATAACAAAAGTATTTACAAAGTACCTATATAATCTGAAAATGTTTTTAGGCATGTAGTGATTGCATGGACCTTTCTACGAGTACAAATAAAGACAATAATAGCCTTTCGTTGTCCGTTGATATGAATACAACTCAAAAAGAAACAGCTCTGGAAGAATGTCAAAATAATATTGTAAGTTATTAATTTATTCATTTATTTATTTATGGCTTTTCTCCACAGATACTGCTTTCCGAATCGGTGGTAAATGTTAAAAATATGTATTGACGTTTCAAAAGTGCTTCTCGAAGAAGTCTAATTGAATATAAATAAATGTTTGAGTTTGCGTTTATGCATACAAAGGGACATAACAGAGAAAGCGACTTTGTTTTATACTATGTAGTGATAAAGTTTTCAATCATAGTTTAAATTAAAATCACCATTCAAAATAAATTGTATGTACAATGATGATAATTATGTATGTAATAGTCTGTATAAAGATGCCTCTACCCGTAATTCTTTGTAAATACTGTAAAAAAGAAAGATTGTAGATTTATAATATTGTATACTTTGTTCTTGTTGATTTATTTAAAGATAAGCGAGTTAAATTATATTACAGTACACTATTATAATAAATAATGTGGATATTAAATATTGAATGTATTATTAATTCGCATCTGATCACCTATATTACAGTGATGAACTAGCGAACGTGCGTACGTAAGTACAGCTCCTGAAAGACATACGAATTTCTGAGAACTGTAATATCGTTACCACACATCAACACTAGCGATGCAACTCTCCCTTTGGAATATTGAAAAGTTTTAGACTGAAGCTTGAGTAACCAAAACGATGTTTTAATGTATGTAGCACTCATTTTAATTAAAAAATCGTAGTATGAGATCAAAAGTTATCAAGCGTTATTTAAAACTATCATTCTCTACCAATTAAAATGGTATGTACCTATAAAGATGATAATTATTCATGTAAGTTGACCAGTAATATTATAATATAAATACTGTTAAAAATATATGTCGTTATTATTTATAGACCATGATTTTTAGTTTTTTCTATTTCGAAAAATCCTGAATATACAAACCAGTGTGGTCACCCACAGAAAGAGACAAAAACAACACTGACGTCATTCAAGGTTATATTTTCTTGTGACAAGTTAATGGTCATAGTGCAATCTCCAGTGTATTAGATATAAGCTTCTTGGCTGAGCCACACCCCGGACACTCCATACAAAATTATCATTTTGACAGTCACACTGTAGAGACTGCAAATGTGTGTGTTAACGCTTTATGGTTGGCACCAAGAAGCTTATACCTAATACACTGGAGATTGCACTATGAACGTTTACTTGTCACGGGAAGGTATGACCTTGAATGACGCCTGGTTGTTTTTTGTCCCTTTCACACCTAACTTGGCAAGTTAAGCAGTTAAGCACTCGTGACCCGCCCGCAGTGCGCGCGGGCGGGTCACGAGTGGCTGAGTTGGTGAGGCATCCGCCCCGGAATGGCGCGAAGGATGCGGGTTCGAGTCCCGCCTCGTGATCGAATTTTTTCTATTCTTTATAAATTTATATTTATAAAGCATTTGAATGCCATAAAACCAAAAATATAAATTCAACAAAAAAGGTCGTGTTCCATCGTTACAATATTGTATTCACTGAAAAGTGCTTCATATTGGTTGAAATGGTTGTTAATCATCTCAATAGATGGCGCGCGGTGTGTCCCTTCAGACACATAAAACTGAAAGAATAGAATAAATTCGATCACTCGGGCGGGTCACGAGTGGCTGAGTTGGTGAGGCATCCGCCCCGGAATGGCGCGAAGGATGCGGGTTCGAGTCCCGCCTCGTGATCGAATTTTTTCTATTCTTTATAAATTTATATTTATAAAGCATTTGAATGCCATAAAACCAAAAATATAAATTCAACAAAAAAGGTCGTGTTCCATCGTTACAATATTGTATTCACTGAAAAGTGCTTCATATTGGTTGAAATGGTTGTTAATCATCTCAATAGATGGCGCGCGGTGTGTCCCTTCAGACACATAAAACTGAAAGAATAGAATAAATTCGATCACTCGGGCGGGTCACGAGTGGCTGAGTTGGTGAGGCATCCGCCCCGGAATGGCGCGAAGGATGCGGGTTCGAGTCCCGCCTCGTGATCGAATTTTTTCTATTCTTTATAAATTTATATTTATAAAGCATTTGAATGCCATAAAACCAAAAATATAAATTCAACAAATAAAGTCGTCAAGTTTTTCAGGAAAAATCACTCGCGCTTCGCGCTCGTGATTTTTTAACCTTGACTAAAAACTTGACTCCTTCATTTGTTTGCAACGAACCTATCGGAAAATACCCGATAATTTTGAAGCTCTTGTGGTATTATAAGTGAAAATTTTATTTTTTTACATTTTTAGTTCTTTCGATTCCCGGTCGAAGAAAATGAATTTTTGAAAATCTTTGAATGCAGTTCTATTTCTTTTTAAAAATTAAGGAATGTTTCCTTTCAGCAAAATTTGCTATCTCCAGTATTTCTAGTACTTTCACCCAGGGCCCATCGAAAATTTCCACACTGTTTCCCTAATTCGCATAAAACTGAAAATGCTTTCAAAATCGATGCTACTTCTGATTTTTTTTTTATCGAGTTAAATGTTTAATATTGTGTTTCTATCCAAAAAATCCACTAGATCAAACGTTTATCTGTACTATATATTTTTTTAGGATTTTAAATATGATGATTTCTCTGAAAATAACATGATTTAGAAACATGAATTTCGGACTATGGCCCCTTAAGCTCTTTAGTAAACTCAGGATGGACGACCAACAAGGCAAAAAAGTCGTAAATTCTGTGTATAAATTAGTGAGGTTTTAGAAGAGGTTAAAGAAGGAAAATATGAATATAAATGAAATAAAGAGGGAAATAACCACTCCCAAAAGATAGCGGTCTAAAAATTTTATAAATAGAAGAGATCAGTAACGTGTACATTCCACAAGCATTCTCTCTTCAAGTATTTACGTAGCCAAAATTGTGCGCATTATCGGCGTATGTGATTAATAATATATGTGCGTTATCTTTAGAGTTTTGTATATTATTAGCTATAAATAAAATTTAGGTCGTTGAAATTGATATTTATTGTTTAATGGCATTCAAATGCTTTATAAATATAAATTTATAAAGAATAGAAAAAATTCGATCACTTGATTTAGGTCGTTGCTATTGCAACTAATTAATAACCTTTTTACCTATAATAAAAAATACATATACATAATTACGTATAAGTACTTTTAAAATAAAAGGGTTGATTTTTTAATTTATTTTAATAATATTTTCATATTTCCCGAGAATATAGAATATTGAAATTTGTTACGAAGCAACGTCTAATCTAAAATAACACAACATCTCATCAGCTACAAAATCCGGCCAAGTGCGAGTCTGACTCGCGCACCAATGCCTCCGAAAAAAACCTACTTATTAAAAAATTTGCCATCGATCGACCACACAAAAAATAAGGCACTTCGAAACTTTCAAATCAATTCTGGGAATAAGTTGCTCAGGATGTTATTTTAAAGTTTACAATGGTCCACTTACGACAAGTAATAAATTTATGTTATGGTAATTTATGATAAGCAATAATATTCGTTTATTATTATTTTAACAATAATATTCGTTTCGAGCATTGAACCAAGTGCCTATTCGAAAATAAACATAAAATGGTCTAAAATTTCGTATGGTAGGATACGTGTTTTAACTACAATTTAAAATCCTACATTTAGATTATTATTTATTACAATCCCCTATCGTATACAATAATTCTCTTTTTAACGATTGACGATCACAGAATATCTGCTATATAGTGAGCGGTGAAAATCATTCGACGACACCTGGGAAGCCACTCATACCACCTTATCTTTTGTTCACTTCGTTGTTCCTCATGTGCAGCAGTTGAGATGTACAGAGATTGTTTCTAGAACTGACCTCGATAGAAGATGTGAGAATGAAATGTAAGATATATTTCATAGTATAGGTAGATAGAAAAAAAAAGACAATGTAAATGGTATCCATTCTTGACAATGTTATCGCGTTTTGTGGAAGAAAAATAACCATGTTATCATATCTATTCAAATTGACTAAAAGCAATGCTTTTGCTTTTGCATTTTGCCTGTTTGATTAGGACGTTATCTACTGAATGGGACAATTATAAGAACTGAGTACTTAATTTTTTATTGTTTCTTTTTGTTTGTCTTTTAATATATTTTATTTGCCTAAACCTATTTTTTGTGTATGAGGGTATTTTCGAAAATTGTGAACCGATTTTTATTTAGGAAATCCGGAAGTTCTGGAGATACAGAAGGCTCCGGAGATAGTCTCAATATTATCAAGACCGGATCTAATTATGGAACCTCAAAGAAATCTAGGAAAATAGAATTAATTAACATGGTCATGAGCCAGAGCAGTCAGCCCAGGCGCAGTTCAAGGGACTGCAACTATTGCTAGTTAACTACCTGAACAAGCTGGGTGAAGCCGGTCGCTTATCAGTACATTGTTCTCTGAACAAAGGCCGGACCGCTTTACGGAATTTGCCTTTCGGCGAATTACAGGCAAAAAAAGGGACGGTAGAGCGCTGTCTCAAAGTACGAGTGGTCCGATGTAGTTCTAAGATTTTTTTTTTGTTTTTGCTCATACCCGGGCCCCTCATACCTATGAGCGATATTTTCTCCAAAAACTTCGTGTGTAACTTTTCTCCTTCATGCATGTGATCGAAACGCCGTGATCGCTGCTAGACGAGCGTATAATATACCTAATCTCTACATATAACTGATAGCAAAGGTGTTTGTTTATTAAAGCTTGATCCCGGTTTATATCTAAAAGATTGTTTACATAAGAAATATTTGTCGCATAGGGACTATAGTTGATTAATTTATATAATCACTTAACACAAAGAGACTTATTGTTTAGAGTGCTTTATGTTTATGGTATGCGGTCAGCGATCCTTCACGTGACTAAGCATTATTTTTTTGGATTGTCAAGTAACAACAATTATTCATATTTCAGAAGTTTAGATTGCCAAAAAAAATATACTTTATTTTAATTATTAATTACTAGCTTTCTGCCTGCGGCTTCACCCGCATAATCAAATGAAACATCGCATGGTTCCTGTCACCTTGGGATTTTCAGGATGGAACATATCCGTTCCGTATCTCTGTTCCAAATTTCATCCAAATTGATTCAATGGTTTAGTCGTGAAGAAAGAAAAGACAGACCGACAGACCGATCGAGTGAGTTACGTATATATTTTATAATAATTAAATTATGTTATTAATACATAAATTATGAGTAAGGATTTCATAAAATAAAATAGGAGGTATTTATTGAAATAATATACATCAATACAAAATAACACTATATATGTATTTACATATTTACATACTCGTAGGAGTAATTGTTTCATGTTTACTGCTTTGCTCTTCTTATTTTTCCATTTTCATTTCAATACATCATTGTCAACCCTTTTGGGATTGACAGCAGAAAAACTTGTGAAGTTGCCACTCCGCTTTCTAAAATAGTTAATTAAATAGTTAATTTAGTGTGTTAAATATAACAAAATAAAAGAAAACATATTATCACAAGGTATGTTATTAGATGTACTTTAAGCTGCGATATAAAAATGTTCGTCAATTTTCAAATTGATTATGATGGCTTTGTCATCTGTGGCACCATTTTCTATTAATTCTAGTCCTATAAAAACGCGCGTGCAATTAAAATGACGTTAATTAAAAAACATATCTTTGTAATTCTTATGAAATAAACTTTCGTAAATTAAGTCATATGTTTTCGAAAGTTCGTTTAAGTAATCCGAAATAAGAAACATTGTTATATCGCTTTTGTTTTTGACGTGACAACGTCTTATAATTCGATAGAGCTGGCTGCACGCACGAAAAAACATGACTCATGCGGCGTTACCTCGCTCTGAGGCGTTCCATGTAAGGCTTGAAGTGGAAGCGAGAGCGCGGAACGAGCGACAAAGAAGCACAATCGGACGTTGTCACGTTCAACTATCGTCAGTAAACCGACTTTACAGACAACCAATTTTTTTTAATAATGCAAGAAAATTAACAATTGAATATAATACTTTTCAAAATTACCATGCATTCAATACTGCAGTAGAAAATTTTGTAGCAGCCTTTACACATTGTGTGGGTAATCTTCCTGCACACATTACAAGGGCTCAACTTAAAATTTGTGTTAAGAGATGTCACATTTTCAATAATTGGTATTACTTCATCATGGTTTATTTCGGTATGCGGCTCTTTATTGCTCTACAATAAAGAAAATTTAATTAACACCAAACGATCCACAAGTTGTTTTAGACAATATGATAAATTTCTAAAAAATGGATAAAACATATTTACCAATTCTAATTCATCCGAGAAATTAAACGTTAATGGACTTGTAAAACCACTGTCTCTAGATATTGTAGATCTAGCTGGTTCAGCTTGTTGACTAATATCTGATTCTGTATTTTCGGGTCGATAGGTGTCATAATTGTTATTTTGAAGCGAGTCGCTTTCAAATATATCTCGATTGCCAGAGAAATTTATAAGATTATGTACTATTGGATATCCTATTGGCTCACATTTTGTATCCTGGTTTAATGTTGCTCGAAGCACTGATCCATGTTGTGGTAATTTTGAAGTAAATATTTGCAATAAATGTGAGTTTTCCTCGAGTCTAGGATTTACGCCTTCGTTAGAATTGTTGTATAAATTATTAAGGTCCCGATTTTCATGGAAGTTTACTTCTTGTGCAATTAAAGTTGATTCACCTTGGTATGTATTTGGTTCGTTCATGTTTCTGTTGTTATATATTATGTGATTTTCATTAGATATAGAAGAACGGTTTTCTGGCATCAATGTTGGGAATGTGTTATAAGGAGGTGGTGATATCACATTTTTTTCCTTACACCATTTCATCATTTGAAATAAAATATGTCTACTTTGGTTAAAAGTAATAGGTAAAGAGCAATTTTTAGCGACTGTCGTGATTCTCATTATAAAGTTGTATAAAACTTTCTCATTATGTTCAATTGGTATTAAATACTTTAGGACATATTCATAGGAATGGTTAAACATTATTCTTTTAAAATTCTCATAATATTGCCGGTGCTGATCAGATAGAGGTTTCTTAAAGTAAAACTTGATAATTTGCAAAATATCGTATAATATTATATCCAACGGATGAAACGCTGCTTTCGGAACATAATTTCTCAAAGAGTTATTTACAGACAATGAATTATGTTCCAGATTATGATTATTTATGAATTGATGCATTGATGTCATTTCGTTGTTATTGTTTTTTGTGTGTGGATTAACTGAAACGTTGGGCGTAAAGTTCGGCGTTTGCTTGGAAGGTGATATTTGATGCATTGTACTTATGCTTCTGGCACGTTTTCTTGACCTGGCTTTTGTATTTTTACTTTTGTTCAGGTTCTTATCGTGGTAATTACAGTTAGTCTCAACGTTATTGATCAATTCGTTTGAATTTCTGTCCTGAAGTTCGAAAGGAGTTGGATGGAAAACATCGTCTATAATAACGGTTACATTTACGGGCTTATTCAGGTCAAAAGATTCCAGTTTTGAAGCACCTGTAAAAATAAAATTAATTAAATTTTCTCACCTCCAACACTAACATACGCGTGATCGAGTAATGTATACCTAAAATAAAATAAGAATTTTATCAATATCACAAAAAAAAGGCCGACGAAGCACCTGTAACACTTCTAGTGTTACAAGTGTTTATAACACTAGAAGTGTTATGGGCGGTGGTGACCACTTAACATCAGGTGGCCCACCTGCCCCTTGGCTTGCTCTGACATAAAAAAAAAATATATCTACTCACAGCATTCATTTTGATAAGGTGACTCTAACGTGTAACTAGCAGAGGAATTCATGGCCTGGAACAAAAATTAGTAATTATAATTGATGATTATTGTTATTACTATGATCTTGCTCAAACGTGAAGCAGTCAAACATAAGCATTATGTTTATGTTAAATACCACGACAAGATAAATATACAACGATAAACAACACGTCTGTAAATTAACTAATACTATTTTTGGTTAATTGGTCGCTTGTAAATGTTAATTGTTCTTTTAAATTTAGTGTCGTTTTATTTTTATCAGCGTATTTATTATAATAAAGAAATAAAATAGAAGAGAAGAAAACAAATTGAGAGGTGTCAAGGGACACCCGTCGTTACAACTCTAGCTCCCGTTCGCAACGCGCGAGGAACTTCGGTCCAAAAACATGACAATGCGTTACTCTTCACAAACCAAGAACTATTGCATAATGTACATTCAATGGAACTTATGGTTTTGCTTACGCTGATTAGATAAAAATACTTAAATAAAAAATCAACTTAAAAAAAATTGATTTGATTTTTTCATAAACTTATATCTTCGCGCAGCCAGCATAATACCGATGGCAACGGCATGTGCGATGTCTGTCAGTGTCAGGTGTGTACAAATACAGTTAAATTGTAATTCGTAAAGTATGAACATACCGATTTTTATTTCCTTTTCACAATAATTGTTTTGGTATTTGTTATTGGGTTATTTAATTTTAAAATGTTACTTTTATCAATTAGATAATTATTTAATTATAAATAATTTAATTGATAGTATGTATACGTAACGATGTTTGTTTACTTTCAAAATTATCTGAAACTCGTGCGATACTGGTAAGCGCACGCGAGCAAAGACGCTGTAGGTTATGTTGAAAAATAATAGGTCCATTGTTCCGTTAATGTTCTATTATGCGTAGGGTCATTTATGGTGGTCCAAGGTATGCGAGACATTGGTCCTCCTTCGGAGAATAGGTTACTTCATATTTTATATCACAAAATAAAATTAAGTCCTTCATTACTCTAGATTGATTAGTGAGATGCATACTAGCATGTGTAATTAAAAATAAATATTTTATTAATGATTAAAACTTAAACATATAGATTCTACATCTTTGTTAAAGTTTTATTGATTAGACCTGTGGATTAGACATCTATGTTTAAGTTTTAAAAATATTCGTATTTTGCACCTTTTCTTCATGAATATGTAACCGTAAGATTGTATAAACCGTTAGATTATAATCTAACTCGCGAGATAAGTAGTAATTTGTTAATATAAATTTATAAAGAATAGAAAAAATTCGATCACGAGGCGGGACTCGAACCCGCATCCTTTCGCGCCATTCCGGGGCGGATGCCTGACCAACTCAGCCATATGGCTTATATTTATAAAGCATTTGAATGCCATAAAACCAAAATATCAATTAGTAATTTGTTGATTGGGATCCGTAACATTTGCTTGCAATTAACACATAATACATATTATTATTTGTTATACTATAATGCGAATACATCTAACAATCACAGTTATAAATATTTTTTTTCTATCTACAGTATAATATTTACACAACATAATTTTCCCTCTCTAGCTCTAGTTCTTTGTTCGTTTTATGTATATCCATATATATGTACCTCTAAATGCACCGTTACAGAAATCAAATGATTTTTTGAAATAAAAGTCTCTACTGTCTACATTTATTTTTCTATCGCACACGTAGAATAATATTGACACATAATTGTAAAGAGAAAACACTAGTCGCATTCATGGCATTTTTAAAACACATTTTGCTTTTTATATAAATAGAAATAATGTTAAAAATATATTTCATGCGTGTCTGTTAGTAGGTATGCACTATGCATGTATGGAAACCGGATCACAATAACGCGCGAAAAACTTAACTAATCGAATTATTTTTTTTAAACGCTTCGGTATTATCTAAATTTATTTCCTTTCGAAGGTCATGGTCTAACTCAACGAAGTTTAATTTTAATAATTAAGAAAAACTATAATCCACTTATCAATAATTGTACATCTGTTTATGTAAAAAAGGTTATCAATAGTTTCGTAGTACCTTATTCCTTTTTTGGGTGGAAAATGGCGCGAAAGAATGAAAAGTCTGTGTTTTTTTAATATATTTCTAATTTTTTTTTGTAAAAATTGAATAACCGAAATGATCAAATCACAATTCAGGTTTTCATTAAATGTATATATTAGTATTTACATATATTGACTTTTTTTAAGAAAAGATATATATAGAACGTCCTTACAGGGCATTCACCACCAGGATTGACAAAAAAGTACCTACACAAACCTGTTTTTTGTTTTTATCTCTACAAAACCCAAACATGTAGAGTCTAGACTGTCAATGGTCGTACCATGAATAATTCTAAACACGTAAGATATATTAATGTTTGGTACATAATAATAAACCACATTCAAATGCAGCAAGGTTCATATTTGATTATTATTCCCATTGATATTGGATGAATCATCAGCACAATTATTCTGGGGTATCGTATGTAAAATATAGGTACGTACTAATAATAACTTTTAAAATCGCTTTCAACATTATACTCGTCTGAAACTTATAAAAAGCAAATAAAATGAACAATATTTCATTGCTTATTCTCATACTTAGGTATATTTCATAATCCATACTATAATATTATAAATGCGAAAGTAACTCTGTCTGTCTGTCTGTTACTCAATCACGCCTTAACTACAGAACCAATTTGCATGAAATTTGGTATAGAGATATTTTGATACCCTAGAAAGGACATAGGCTACTTTTTACCCCGGGACATAGGATAGGTTTTATCCAAGAAATCCCACGGGAACGGGAACTATGCGGGTTTTTCTTTGACTGCGCGGACGAAGCCGCGGGTGGAAAGCTAGTTAAATATAAACATTAAACATACCTACACTCTCTGGATTAATCACGTCTATAAAAAAATGCACGATTAGAATAATAATAATTAATTGGTATATTGAATTTAATCAATATTTTTCCATAGATATAAACAAAAACAAAAAACTACACTCCCATCCAGTGAAACTTTCAGACAGTTAACATAAGAGCTAGCGCGCACGAGCAACTTTGTCTCCGCAACTATTTTGTCTCTCCACCCATGGGCTAGTATGAAAGTGCGCGCACGTAGCGACGCAACTCCCCATACAATTGATGGGAGAGACAAAATAGTTGCGGAGACAAAGATGCTCGTGCGCGCTAGCTCTTAAGATAACCTACCTAGGTATGTACTCTTTCCTCGGAAGCAGGCTGGACGTAGTTTATTTATTTATTTATTTATTTATATAAAACCGTTCCTACCATTACAGTTTACCCAATGCGATAGGGAGGTCAAATTTACAATACAATTTGTTCATTAATACAAAAAAAAAAAATGCATTAATTAAGATTATAATATACAACCGCTACAATTATGTTTGATACTCTAGTCAAATATTATAATGATTAATACATTAATTTATATAAAGCTGAATACTACATATTTTTTAATAAAGTCAAAATAAATATGTAATTTTTATTATATACTTATTTTATATACCAAAATCGTCGCTTTCTCTATGACGTGATGGTATTGCATGACGCGACCTTGAAATTTTACTCTCAACGCGCCTAAAGAAGTTTCACTCCAAAATAATAATATAACTTTAAGAACTTAGTTAAGAAATACTAAAAATACACTTAAATTCATGAAATTATTATATTGTCATCAATCCTTGATAAGTGTTTTGAATTAAATCTGTTCGTTTAAAGTGGTTCAAAATAGAGTCTAAAGCATTCGGTACATAACTACAACCTGTATGTTAAACAATTAAAGCGCATTAAAAACAATAACAATTAAGTACACTAACATAAACATGGATAATTAATAACCAAAGATAACAGTTGTTTTCATGCGACAAGCAGTACTTATGTTAATATGTTTGAGCATTTTCCGGCTACCTCAAATTTTAACTTAATTTATGAATTATCATAAGACGTTCTATTGTATAATCTATGATGACGGCTGTCGGTCAACTAATGTGACGTCATCACTGATCACAAACGTCATTTTTATGTCATCCATATGCAGATGGGTTGGTTTATTAGTGGTGCCATATAACAAATAATATGATCAATACTTAGTATTATGTTTAATACAACCTGAGGACAATAAGTAGGTACTAAATCTACTGAATAAAAAAAAACAGTTTTGCAAAGTATGCAAAGTTCGTAATTCACATGAAAAATATAAGGACAATATAAAGTCGTATGGAAGTATAAAATACAATAATATTATTAAATAAATAAATTCGATGCCGCTATCGGGAAATCATTAATAATACATAATAATTATATAACCATATTTTTTTTTAATTTCTTATTATTATTTCATATTTTAATTATTTGAAAGCTTATTATTTGAAATATTATGTTAAGCACTAAGGTGGACGAACCCGCGGGTAGAAGCAAGTAATTCCTACTTCGCGTTTATTTAGTAGGTAGTAGGTATATCAGGAGATACAGACAATGATATTATAGGTAAATGCAGATAAGTTACCAATACAACATTTGATCTTCAAAAGTCGCATACACAATTAGACGTCAAAGTAAGATGGTATATATCTTGAGCGAGAAAGAGACAACTCAAGTAAATTGTAGCTAATTGGCAACATATCAACATGCCGCACACGGAGCGCTAATAACCTATCTATACCATAACACTTATAATATAATTGTATACCGATCGCGATGCAAATATTTTTTTTTAAATCGATAATTTCGTGAGAATACCTACTTGTAATATATAACAATCCAAATCCAGAAGATCCTTAAAAAACACACTGCACAAATAATAGTAGTAATAATAACACTGCCTCAAAGACTTCTTAATTATTTTAAGTTTATTGTTATTAAATGCATCAAGGTGACACTAAAACCATAAACAACATTTTACGTATGAGACGCGCGACGACGTCGCCGGTCAGTGAACAAATGAGATATCTAATATTATTATATTAAATGTGGCGCGCCGGCGCCGCGCGGTGAGCGGAGGGGGGACGTTTACTGGAAGGGGTAAAGAGTTTATGTGCAAATTTACATATATATTATGTACATATTTATGAATAATATATACCAATTTATATATTATATATTTAAAGATACAATGTCTTTAATTAAACGTGAGTAATTATAGGATTAAGGAATTAAAAAATATATTGTTTTTACCGAATTATTTGGAATGACACTGCTGACGTGTCTGCTACGCATTCACTTTATGACTGAAACTGGTCCGATTTTGAAGATGTTATTGCACGCCTCATAAGCGAAGCGTTGAGGTGGGTACTACTGTCACTTCGCGCAAAACATCTGATTTTTCAAACTTAAAATGTCTTTATGTATCATACATTGCACTTGTAAGATAATACATACACACACATATTAAGAAAAAACACTATTTTTAACATTCATGATATTTTTGATGTCATTTTTGTTATTTAAACTAGTTAAAAAACAGTTTAAAAAAGTTCTGTCTTGGACGTCCGTGTGTCTGTATGTGCGGAGGATTTTCTTGTTAACACGATAGCGACCGAAATACTTTACTAATCGAGTCTTTTTTTTCTCTTACGCTTGAGTATGCTCAGGAATAGAACCCTTTCATTTTTCAGGGTCTGATTCGATGTGGTTTAATTGTTATTAAATAAACAAAAATAATAATTAATAAATAATTATTAAAAAAAAATTATGAGGCGTGCACTTTTGGATTTTCCAAACTATTTTTAAATATTGCACAGTCATGTCCTCTATGGTTTGCTAAGGGCAGACACCGTCTGCTTCGAACGATTTGAAAGTGTGTGTGCCATCAATGAGGCCTTTGGACGCTTTTATTGCAAAGCTCATACACAGGCTCATAGTTGTTAATGACATTGTTGATTGCTTTTGTTTGTAATTAAATTGACCTTGAGATCTATTTGTAGATCTATTTGTTGTTTAGAACACTAATTAATAAACATTATTGTACCAATACTTAAATACTAATAATACAGAGAGGTGAAGTTTGTAATGTTGAATGTTTCCTGGTGTTATCTTCGGAAATACTATTCGTTGTACAGGAGAGATACTACAAATATAAAGTCTAAATGCGTTTTCAGATTATCCGATTCTATATCGTCAATGCTCGCCGATGCGATACGATATCTGCACAAGTACAAGCAAAATATTGGCGACAAAAAAAAAGGTTTTGGTGTCGTCTGAGCTCGAATCTGCTTCCTTCCTTCCTTTAGTGTAGGATGCACGGTTTCGGAGATGTGCAGATCGATTTACTCATATCTAATTGATACCCGGTGGGTCTGTACCGTCATTAGCGTCCCATTGTTCACCTTTTCCTATAATTATACAGGGTTACAGGTTAAGTCGACCTATTCCTGTTAAGAGCGTGTAGTAGGGTTCAAAACAAACTGATTTGATCTTATAATACCATATCCAAAAGTTAGCCGTTGAAGAGTTATTGCAATTTCAATTTTTTTCTTGAAAATGCCACTTTATCTTCGCATTTAGCGTTTAATTTTTTATTTTACTTATTTGGTCTGGGTTTTTTTGAGTTTTTATGTAAAGGTTGAGTTAAACAATAATTCTCAGCAATAAAAATCCATATCGCTGCAAACAATTCAAAGAAATGGCTTTTAAACTAAAAATAATAACATTAAAGTAATTAAGTTAACTCGTTTTAAACAAAGATATTGAAAAAAATCTCTATGAAAATGTGTCTGCAGATTTTTTTAAAAACATGTGCATGTTCTTAGCTATGTAAAAAGGTATGATAACCTCAGGTAGCATTCGTAGATTCCAAGAAATCGGGGATAAACTTGGTATGGGGAAATAATGCTTAGAATATTTCTTGGAATCTACGAATGCTACCTGAAGTTATCATACCTTTTTACATAGCTAAGAACATGCACATGTTTTTAAAAAAATCTGCAGACACATTTTCATAGAGATTTTTTTCAATATCTTTCTTTAAAACGAGTTAACTTAATTACTTACTTTAATGTTATTATTTTTAGTTTAAAAGCCATTTCTTTGAATTGTTTGCAGCAATATGGATTTTTATTGCTGAGAATTGTTGTTTAACTCAATCTTTACATAAAAACAAAAAAAAACCCGGACCAAATAAAGTAAAATAAAAAATTAAACGCTAAATGCGAAGATAAAGTGACATTTTCAAAAAAAAATTAAAATTGCAATAACTCTTCAACGGCTAACTTTTGGATATGGTATTATAAGATCAAATCAGTTTGTTTTTACCCCTACTACACGCTCTTAACAGGAATAGGTCGACTTAACCTGTAACCCTGTATATCTATTGTTCCTCCAACACCGTCCCAACTCGGCGTTCATATCTATTACTCATTGTGCACTTCGCTTATCACTGCTTTTGTATTAAACTTCTTTGTTACAACCTACCTCGCTAATCGCTATTCTGAATCATCAATAAATTCCTTCATTTTACTGCCATTTTTATTTCCAAAATGTTGTTGCTTATTATCTACTGGTTTGTGTGCTTGTGGAAAATGGTCACCAAATAACGCTTCCTAAAATAATCTACTTAACCAAACGTTTACGTTTACGTTAACCAAACCGAACTTCGGGATGTCCCTGATTTCTTGCTAAAGCGAGTTTTAGATTTGGCGATCATTTGTCCATTTTGCTATATAAAAATAATTATTGATTAACATTTGAATTGTAGCCTTGTCTACTTATAAAATAGGAGCGAAACAGCTCATCCACTAAAATATCGTTGTACAGTGTTTTCCCTTTAAATATGCTCGTAAAACTATGCATTGAATATCCCTGAAACTTATATAGCAAATACATTAAGCAATATTCACCATTAACGTCCAATCATTCTGAATCCTATCAACATTCCAGTCCCATCTCATACAATTCCTTTTCAAAAACTGGAGATGATATCGCTCAGGTGTTCGTCCATATGAATCAAAATATTGACCGATGCCATTCGTATCGATATGTACAGCTAACCAGAGTGGACCTGGTTTAAAAGAGGTCGACTGGCGATCTTCTAGCGCACGCTACGCATCTATGGGGGGAGGATCCTTGGATAATCACGGTGAGGCGCTTGCCGTCTCCCTAGACATCTCCAAGGCTTTCGACAAAGTTTGGCACGTGAGCCTTTTGAGCAAGCTTCCATCTTATGGAATTCCAAATGACCTGTGCGTTTGGATAGCTGATTTCCTGAGAGAACGTACGATTCGTGTCATTATTGACGGTTGTTCGTCAGATGAAATGACCATTAATGCCGGTGTTCCTCAGGGATCTGTTCTCTCAGCGACTTAATTCCTTCTGCACATAAACGACCTCCTCAAACCTACAAAGTCTTGACCGCCGCCGGCAAGTAGCATGCCTATCGGTTTTTTACAGAATTCATTTCGGTGAATGTGCGAATGAACTCCACCACCTGGTTCCATCTTCTCCATTTCTTCACCGCACATCTAGACGAGGAATGGGATTCCATCCTTTCACAGTCGACATTCCTCATGTACGTACGCAGCGTTATGCAAATTCTTTTTTCATCCGAACTGCAAAGGAATGGAACTCTCTTCCACCGTCGGTGTTCCCCGTGGACTACAATATCCAGCTCTTCAAGTCCAGAGTGAATAGGCTTCTTCTGTGTAGACGTGCTCCTAAATAGATCGCATCACTGCTTTACATCAGGCAGGATAGCAGTCAAACGTCTACCTATTTATTAAAAAAAAAAAAGTTTATCATCCGCATCCAAATTGCATATTACATATATACGTTGGTACATGGGTATACATACATAGGCAGTCTATTAGCAGAATAAACATTATTTTCTAGGCTGGGATGAATCTTTTTCATATGTTTTTGTAATTCTAGTGTATCCATGATATTACTGTTATTAGCAGATTATTACAGTACCAATCTATTCAATGGTTGTCATAGAAATGTTCAATTATAGTGATTTGTAAATATTAAATAGCATTCTTTGTGGGAGTCACAAAACGGGTTGATGCCTGTTGCGAAGCAAATTGAGATAAGTTTGTTAATTCATAGAGTTACTATCAGTTTCGTTTTGTGAATATTTAATCGCATTCTTTTGTGGGAGTCACAAAACAGGTTGATGCCTGTTGCGAAGCAATTTGAGATAAGTTTGTTGATTCATAGACTTACTATCAGTTTCATTTTGTGAATATTTAATCGCATTCTTTTGTGGGAGTCACAAAGCAGGTTGATGCCTGTTGCGAAGGAACGTGAGATAAGTTTGTTGACTCATAGAGTTACAATCAGTTTCGTTGTACTTAGGAATTTGCTTTAGATAAGAATGGTGCTATATAAGACAGTTGCAGTCATGCAGTCAGCATACATCTCTACAAATTCAGACGACGGAGACCAAGCGACGCATCTCATAAAAATTGAAATGTATGATATGAAGATCCACAAAATTAAAAGAAGAAATATCCAAGATTCCAACTAGTGATCACTGGAAGCACGCTACCACGAGGATTAAATATTACGTAAATAATAATAAGGATAGCATCTACGACAACACAATCGCCCTCGTGTACAATATTACAAAGACAATAGCAGAAAGTGAAAAAGTTAAAAAATACTTTTTTAACAATGATCATTAGTGAATGTGATTCTGTTTACTTAAATTACTTCTATGTACTCATTAGATTTTACCTGACTTTCCTAATCCTTTGCCAGACTATAAATATTGGACATTATTTGAAATTGGGTATCAGTTGCTCTACCAACACTTAACTATTACTTACTGTGCTACATACTCTTTAAACATTTATCTCAGTATTTATTAATTCTTTACACTATTTTAGAACATAATTCCTACACTATATTTTGTTATTCGATTAGAAGACAAAAGATTTGCCTTCATAAACCGATTTCTTATCTCGTTAAATGGGCCAAATAAAAAGTGTTCAATACAATATTATTGTTTTCCTATTCTTTTTGATGTTTTAATGAATTCTTGAAAGTTTTTTTTGTATTATGTTCTTTTATAGGTAGTTTTAAATATCTACTAAGTACCATCCTTTGCTATATTTTGGGGCATAGAATTCCAATATAATGTGGTTTATACGACATTCTCCGTGCGTTTTCCATAAAAATTGTGTAAGTATGTACTTTATTAAGAATAATTAATTAATTTGATAGCCTAAGTGCGTATTTATCCTTCTAAAGAAGTATAAAATGACCTGATATAGCGCGCAATAACTTAACTGCGCAATTTAAAGTTAATAAACACGGCTCCTCATTAGGCCGTCTAGCCCATCTGGCGCCTGGTTCAAACAAAGGATCAGACATGCCGCTATTGCATCGCTGTACCAGTCAGTCGCCTGGTACGGGTCTATGCTAAAGGTGCGCAAACAAACTTATCGAACGCGGCTTACAGCTGCGACTATCGTTATTGTGTTGCGTTTTATTTGTGTGGTGTCTAAGGGCTTCTACAGAAGGGCTTCTACATCTCAACGCGGACGCGTGGGTGAGCTGAAGGTTCACCCTGGTAGCGACATGCGCAAGGGCGTCCCCCCCTTGACGGGAATCTCGAACTTCGGCTTGAGCTGAGTGGAGGAAACCGGAAGGGCCCTAGTCGGACGGGACGCGTTACGTCGCAGTGCCAGATAATCGTCTGGTTGTCCGCGCTTTCTTTCTTCGTTTCCGCCGCTGCGTCGTGAGTCGTCAGTCATTGCCAGTCGTATAGCAAACAGGGAGTAGGGAGCACGGATAATAAGTTGCGAACTTATTAATATTATTTTAGTCTGTCTCAATTATAATTCATATTAGAGCAATAATTATATAAGCCTTACAAAAATAAAAATAAATAATGGAATAAATAGTGAACGATTATATCACTACTTAGAAGCCGGTATTGGCCACAAGAAAAAACATCGCGACAACATGTGTCAATTATCCTCAATGGAACATCATAATGATGATTTGAAGTGATATAAATATAGTCCATGAAAATATGTGTTATCAAATGTTTTGTGTTGTTCTCAATGTAGAATGCGTCATTGCTCTTCTCTCTTGCGCCTGCAATGCTTTATCGGTATCCGTTTCCGGTATTAAAGACACAATATAAACGATTATTAAATTTATATTTCTAAAAGTATTTCAATG
Organism: Colias behrii; assembly: GCA_029959065.1. Lineage (NCBI taxonomy): Eukaryota > Metazoa > Arthropoda > Insecta > Lepidoptera > Pieridae > Colias > Colias behrii. The sequence continues at coordinate 8,965,882 of JARWMC010000013.1, forward strand.
CCATAAAAACTAAAATAAATATTTATTTTGAATGCCATAAAACAAAAAAATCGCATATAATAAAAATATAATGACACAAAAACGAAACTTCAAGGAAAAATCAAAATTTTTCGACATCTTGAGATCAATCATGTTTTTTATATTTTAATTCATGAAATTGAAAAGGAAAATATTTGGTTAATCATCTATTTACTATTATACTGTGTGTACCAAAATATGTCTTAATCAATCTTTTTGCATTCAGGCTATAACAGCAACCGCCACCCAATGTTCAGTACAAATTGGCTTCATGCAATCGTTGTATCTTGAGTTCTGTTGTAAAAAATCCATGAATATTTTACTTACCAAAAACAGTCGCGCGGGGTACTGACGTAGTCCAGCAATTTCACAGCCGTCCTGCGCAGGCAACTTTGGGCCGCGATGATCGACGTTCGTTTACTGAACTAAGTAACACTTTGGTCTACACTTGTAGGCCGCACACCCCCTCTAGAGTAAAAATTACGATACGCGATAAGGGTCACATACGAGTAAATCTAAACAGAAGTGCACACTCAATTTTTAAATAAACAAGAAGATAAGGAAAATACCTGAGTTGAAACCTTAGGTTCAAGGTCAGGAAGATCGCAGGTTCGAAGAATCGATTCGAGTTCCAATGAATATGCTACGATAACATCTTGGACCTCCAAGATGGAACGCATTGATATTAACAATAAGGCCATTCAGTGGACAATAGGTAATTCAGGGGAACAAAGGAACTATTAATGTAATGATTCTTGTGCCTACCTGATCGTCGGAGTGGGGGATATTTAAATATAAACTGATCAGAAGAGTATCGATTAAGGTCGGAGATAAAATAAAATACATGTCGTATGTAAACCAACACAAAAACCCGAAATTAATTTTAAAATAAACAATAAGACGTACCCAAGTTAAAACCTAAGATACAAAGACAGGAAGATCAGTAATCCAGTTCCAATGAACTCTTTATGATAACGCCTTGTACATCTAAGAAGGAATATCAATACTAAGGCCATTCAGTGGACAGTAGACAATAAAGCGATACAAAGGAACTATTAATTTAATGGAAGCATTGTACCGGACCACCAGAGGGGGGATTTTTCAGAAATAAGCCGTACAGAAGAGGCGCTCGTCATTGTCAAACCAGCTACCTATAGTTAAGGTCGTAGATTAAGTTAAATTGTAATTTATTTCTTTAAACAAATTATTTTTAAATGAACATTGCGACTGAAATATTTTTAATTACGGAAGTCATATACGAGTGCCGCATATGAGTGCCACATACATAAAATTCACATAAAATGAGTGTTACATAGGAGGGCACAGAAAAAAACACGTCATTTAAACAAAAAAACATCTGCTTATATTATTCTAATGAAATGCTACTTTTACCCTGTAACTGTTATAGACGAGTAAATTATGAAATAAAATAAAGCACATAGATGATATCAATATAGGTAGTACCTAGATTTTGTCAGTACTAAAACAAATTAGCTTGTCGTATGCCGGAGAAAACTCTTCAGCTGATTCTTATTTTACTCCAGTCTAACTATATTACACACTTTATAAAGATAAACGTTTTATTTGTTCCATGAAACATAAACATTCTATTTGCATGTACCACTAAACCATTTAAGTTTTATCCTTCTTATACCTGAGAGAATTTGCACAAAAGCTCACCATACATAATTTATCAGTATTATTCTACGAAATCTATCGTTCTCAGAGTCTAGCCAATTTTCTTTTATTTTGAGAGAGAAATGACAAATAACTAAACGCTTGTCGTCCATTAGTTTTTTACATGTTTGTTTTTTATATAAACTTTTACATCTACAATAATATATGTGTGTATAATGTATAAAGTCCGTCAATGCAGATATTCAAATTAACAAAACTTCAGATCCAGCTGAAAATTGGTAACATCTGCATCGGTCGAAACACAATTAAGAAAAAAATATAAAAAATTTTCGCCTTTCACTAAGGTCAAAGGTCAAAAAATTGGTTTTTCAAAGGTTTTCACCGAAATGATATGCTATCGAAATAGGCTCGACGGAACGCAGTGGGGTTTTAGTGGGTAGGAATCCGACATAACCCACGGTTCCTTCCCCTGGGGCCATGGTAGGGAATATTGAGTTCAGCTGCAAAAGTTTCTCTATTTAAAGGTATTGTATGTCTCATATTTCAAGTTTATTGTATTGTAGTAACTGTTGCAACATTTGGTTAACACATGTTCAACCCTGTAAAGATTTATTGTATAGTGTCAAGAAGTAAGGATAAGAAATACTCTAATAGAGTCATAAATAGACTCTAAAATATTTTTTGTATTACAAATTCAAATTTAAATTTGTTTTCGCCAATTCAGTGAACTTAAACATTCCAGTCTCCACCTTAATAAGAAATTATTAAGCTCATTACTGTTAGAATTAAATCCGTAGATTTAATCGTAACGGTATTGAGTCATTGAATTTCCAAAAAGCCTGTTTATGCAAATGTAAGATAGGATATATAGATAAGCTTAATATAACTTGTATAGAGGTATTCATGGAATTAGACTAATCGGTATTGGCTGTGTTTCGCTCTAATATTAAGATTGGGGCCATAATTTGTTTATTAAACAGAGACAAAAGTTTAATATTGAAAAACGTAAAAATAAGTGATATATATAGTGTTTTTTTATAAATATTGAAAATAAAATATTTTAATAATTAAAAACATTGCAAAAAACAGGTTAAAATATGTAGCAACTACATACCTGCACGTATGGACTTATATTTTCACATAGATAGATTAAGGACGCTATTACGTATTTTTACAAAAACACGCTGTTTTTCGGTACCATTTTAACTTAAAGCAATTACACGTGAGAACATAGTAATATCTTAATTTAAAGATAATATATTCAGCTCTACGTTCATCTTATAAAAATGGTACGACGTCATACAAAATTGTCGCTGAAATACGATTTTCCCAGCACAATAATCGCATAAAATGCAAAAAAATGGGGTCTATAACGGTACCATTTTAAGAAAATTAAAAGCCTAATCTATCTTCTTACCTATAAATTATTGAGGGATATATAGTCCTTTATATATGGTGTAATTTTTATGAATCTAAATCAAAATTTTATTTCAATTATAAGCTAAATTAAAAATACTTGTCGATTTCTTCATACATTTTGCTCTCGCGGGTCGTCAGCGGTCAGACCGCGCTCAGAAGCGCTCTTGGAAGGACGGGTGTATCGCTCCTCGTCCCAAAAATAAAAACGAATAAGAAAAAGATTATTGTGCGTGCACTGTCGTTTTCGTGATTTGAAATATTTGATACTTTATAAGAGTAAACTGTATAAGTTTCATATTCCAATTATTTGTAATTTAAAATTATGTTTTAAATAATTACGTTGACTGAGATCCTCTTTTTTATGGGTTGTTGAAGGGATTGGTGGGAGGGGGTAAAGCTATTTGACAAAACTTAAATCCAAAATGGCGCCGACGAAAATTTTACATCTTTTCGTCATGGGTGTCATTTTCGTGGTTTTTGGGGTAGCTATTAACGAAAATGAAGTCAAAACTGAAATCCAAGATGGCGCCGACGAAAATTTTACATGTTTTCGTCATGGGTGTCATTTTCATGGTTTTTGGGGTAGCTATTAACGAAAATGAGGTCAAAACTGAAATCCAAGATGGCGCCGATGAAAATTTTACATTTTTTCGTCATGGGTGTCATTTTCATGGTTTTTGGGGTAGCTATTAACGAAAATGAGGTCAAAACTGAAATCCAAGATGGCGCCGACGAAAATTTTACATCTTTTCGTCATGGGTGTAATTTTCATGGTTTTTGGGGTAGCTATTAACGAAAATGAGGTCAAAACTGAAATCCAAGATGGCGCCGACGAAAATTTTACATCTTTTCGTCATGGGTGTCATTTTCATGGTTTTTGGGGTAGCTATTAACGAATATGAGGTCAAAACTATAATCCAAGATGGCGCCGACGAAAATTTTACTTCTTTTCGTCATGGGTGTCATTTTCATGGTTTTTGGGGTAGCTATTAACCAATATGAGGTCAAAACTAAAATCCAAGATGGCGCCGACGAAAAATTTGACATATTTTCGTCATGGGTGTCATTTTCATGGTTTTTGGGGTAGCTATTAACGAATATGAGGTCAAAACTATAATCCAAGATGGCGCCGACAAAAATTTTACATCTTTTCGTCATGGGTGTCATTTTCATGGTTTTTGGGGTAGCTATTAACCAATATGAGGTCAAAACTAAAATCCAAGATGGCGCCGACGAAAATTTTACATATTTTCGTCATGGGTGTCATTGTCATGGTTATTGGGGTATCTATTAACGAATATGAGGTCAAAATTATAATCCAAGATTGCGCCGACGAAAATTTTACATCTTTTCGTCATGGGTGTCATTTTCATGATTTTTGGGGTAGCTATTAGCCAATATCAGGTCAAAACTAAAATCCAAGATGGCGCCGACAATAATTTTACATATTTTCGTCACGGGTGTCATTTTCATGGTTTTTGGTGTAGCTAGTAGCTATTAACCAATATGAGGTCAAAACTAAAATCCAAGATGGTGCCAATGAAAATTTTATATCTTTTCGGCATGGGTGTCATTTTCAAGGTTTTTGAGAAAGCTATTAACAAATCCCCAATGTTACCGTCGTCGAATTTCAAGATCGCGTCATGGTAATACTGTCGCGTTATGGAGCAAGGCGGCGATTTTGGTATCTATGAATCTCGCCAAAGAAGTTTCACTCCTGACACGTTATCTCGGCACACACACTCTTTTTTATTTTATTCTCTTCGTTTTAATGTTTAAGATAAACTTTTTTAAATAAAGTTTAGCGAATATTATATTTAAAATAAATAATATAATATGTCAGAATATTAACATGATTGCCACAGAGTTGCGTTTTATATTACATTTCTAAATATGCTTTTCAATGTTCCTTAAAATTGTTTTTTTTAAGACTTTCTACACAACTGAAGTTGTTAACGTTTTTGTTGTTTTATTTAAGTTTACTTTAAAGGAGTAAGAAAAATATACCTAATTATCGACGGTTACATTGGGGATTTGTTAATAGCTGTCTCAAAAACCTTGAAAATGACACCCATGCCGAAAAGATGTAAAATTATCGTCGACACCATCTTGGATTATAGCTTTGACCTCATATTGTTGGTAAATAGCTACCCCAAAAACCATGAAAATGACACCTGTGACGAAAAGATGTAAAATTTTCGTCGGCGCCATCTTGGATTTTAGCTTTGACCTCATATTGGTTAATAGATACCCCAATAACCATGAAAATGACACCCATGACGAAAATATGTAGAATTTTCGTCGGCACCACCTTGGATTTTAGTTTTGACCTCATATTGGTTAATAGCTACCACAAAAACCATGAAAATGACACCCGTGACGAAATGATGTAAAATTTTCGTCGGCGCCATCTTGGATTTTAGTTTTGACCTCATATTGGTTAATAGCTACCCCAAAAACCATGAAAATGACACCCGTGTCGAAAAGATGTAAAATTTTCGTCGGCGCCATCTTGGATTTTAGTTTTGACCTCATATTGGTTAATAGATACCCCAATAACCATGAAAATGACACCCATGACGAAAATATGTAGAATTTTCGTCGGCGCCACCTTGGATTTTAGTTTTGACCTCATATTGGTTAATAGCTACCACAAAAACCATGAAAATGACACCCGTGACGAAAAGATGTAAAATTTTCGTCGGCGCCATCTTGGATTTTAGTTTTGACCTCATATTGGATAGCTACCCCAAAAACCACCCACATTTGCAAATGTGTTTGCTACTTAGGAAAAATTCAGATTTAAAGATATAGGTAATGTGACGAATTTAATTTATTTCATTCCGACTGTTTCTCGGAATAACATACATTTATATAAATTTATAAAGAATAGAAAAAATGTTATATAAATAATATATAAATTTATATTTATAAAGCATTTGAATGCCATAAAACCAAAAATATAAATTTAACATACATTTACTAAGAATTGCATACAATGCCGGGTTTAATATATTGCCGGTAACATAATATTATGTATGATAATAATTCTTAAAAAAGTATTTTATACATTTTTTAAAAAGCTTCGATATTGTAATACAATTCATTAACTGATTATTATTCAAATTGTTGTAAAATAGTCACACTTTTTTAAGTTGGTTGAATACCCTAAAATACTTAAAAGGATCGTACCTACTAATAAAAGAAACAAAATGAATTTTTAAAGTTCCCAGTAATCTTCTGGAATCAATTAAATCTCAATAAAAATATAAAAAAAAAAATAATATCAAGTATGAAGATGATCTATAAAATGGATTGCGCTATGTTTACGTGAGCGTGATGTTCCCGCGAACCACGTTGCGACGTTAAATACCTAAATTTGAGTAACGCAGATTTGTGACAGCGTCCTTAAGCACAATGTTCAGCAATAATTAAAGATTGCACGTAGTATCCTAGAATATAAGCCATGTTGTACCCAAAATAAGACGTTATTTCGTTATTTTTATTGCCATAACAAATTAGACAAAAAAAAAACATACATAATTATTATTAACTAGGTTTCCGCCCGCGGCTTCGCCCGCGCAGTCAAAGAAAAACCCGCATAGTTCCCGTTCCTGTGGGATTACCGGGATTACATCATTTTCCCGGGATAAAAAGTAGCCTATGTCCTTTCTCGGGTATCAAAATATCTCCATACCAAATTTCATGAAAATTAAATAATAAATAATAAATAAATAAATAAATAAATAAATATGATAGGACATTATTATAGGGTTGTTGAGGATTCCTCTTCCGCTTCCTCATAATGCGGAAGTTCCGCAATATTTTGGGTTCCTCAACCGTTACCGCATCCTCAAAAATGAAAAGAAAAAAATCCTCTTCCGCTATCGCTTCCTCAATATTTAGAGGAAATTTATGAGGATGCCATATCATCGGCAACGCACTCGCTGCATCGCAATGCGCCGGGCCGATTCGATCGGGCGGCGAATTTACAAAGCCGTATTTGTTATACGTTATTTGTTATACAATATATAATATTGAGTCACGAGTCGGACTAATAGATGAGCTTTGGTTTATGCATATTTCTCGACAAAACCTAATCTATCTCAGTAAACAAGGGACTCAAACTAAGGGACTAGGTTTTGTTCGTATGTAATGTTTGAAAATATCTCGACAAAAGCTTTGAGTCACTTTTTTACTGAGATAGATTAGGTTTTGTCGAGTAATATGCATAAACCAAATCTCGTCTGAGTCCAACTCACTCAGACTCAAATAGTATAGTTATACTTATAAATTAGGCTTTGTAATTTCGCGATCGGGCGAGCGAGACCTCCCCTCCCGCCACTGCACCCCCGCTGTTCCTTGCTTGTTTCTACTTGTCTTTTTCTTGTTGTTGTGTGTGTTTTTTTTTTTTTTAATATTGATTATAATTTCCTATCATCCGCTTCCTCTTCCGCTTCCTCATCCGCATCCTCTTCCTCAAAAAAATATCCTCATCCTCATCCGCATCCCCTAAATTTGCGTGTGAAAATTCCTCTTCCTCCTCCTCTTCCTCATAATCACTTCCTCAACAACCCTACATTATTACACAAAATTGGTTCAGTAGTTTAGGCGTGATTGAGTAACAGACAGACAGACAGACAGAAAGTAACTCTTACTTTCGCATTTATAATATTAGTATGGATTTCATGTATAACTTTGGTGTTTCTACACCGATTTACATGATTCTTTTTTTATTGAATAGGTAATAATGTTAACTTTTTTTAATTAGGGATGAGTGAGAGTGTTGTAAACGTAAGAGTAGACAAATATAATCAGAAAGCTCCGAATTGCTAAGCTATTGAAGTTTCACGTGTTATTGTGAGTCAATTTTAAAAGATAGACATATGCTGTCTAGGAATTTATTTTAATATAATAATAATAATTTAAGAACATTTGTGTCGTACATGATTTCGATGTTGCTTTAACCATTAAGGCTGCACACGCGACGGAAGCTTAAAAAATGGAGTAACTTCTTCCGTTTTCCCAAAATTTCCCTTCACTGCTCTGCTCATATTGATCGTAGCGTAATAAAAAGTATACTATAACCTGCCCAGGAGTATGAAGAATAATTGTGCCAAATTTCGTTAAAATCCGTCGTGTAGTTTTTGTTTCTATAACGAATATACAGACAGACAGACAGACAAAAATTTTACTGATTGCATTTTAGTTTAGTAGCGAATAGCGATCCCTTATCACCCCTTCATAGTTTTTTTTTAAATATATTTCATGTACAGAATTGGCCTCTCTACAGATTTATTATAAGTATCACTACAGTCGCTTTCTCTGTCCCTATGTCCCTTTGTACTAAATCTTTGAAACTACGCAACGGATTTTGATGCGGTTTTTTTTAATAGATAGAGTGATTCAAGAGGAAGGTTTATATGTATAATAACATCCATTAAATAGTGGAGAAGTACTGTTATTTTTGAGGTTTCTAATGTGATGTCGTAAATAATTACATTTTTTCCGCTTACATTGCAAACGCAGGCTGAACCCTACGAGTTTTATCAAAATAATGTACTAAGTATTGTACACATTGCAAAGGTCTACAGAAAAGTCCGCGGTGGTATATGTCTATCTCTTATGGATAACCCACAATAACTTTTTTTTGTCATTTACTTTTTACGACAAATAATGGCTAATTTTCGAAGCGATTTTAACCAATACAGCATTAATCCTTAACCAATTAAATACCTTGAATACATTGTTCATTTAATATAGATCTATATATGGCCCTTTACACCGTATGATTTAAGTGAATATTTTCGAAGATATTACAGATTTAAAAATTGCGGGACGTAGCGTTTGCGGCGGTACCGGCCGGCCGGGCCGCGTATTGCCAAACTGTATACTGACCCAGACCGGGGTTGCTCTGAGTTCGATCGCAGTTTGCCTTTATAGTTGAAGAGCAAACTGTATACCTATTCAGAGCGTGTCTGAATCGAAATACATTTTGCTTTAAAATACTTGAGCAAAATACATACAGGTCCAGACGTCCATACTTTTCGGCGTCTGGTGTAGTATGTAATATGGCATCGATAATTTAGAGCAAAATGCATGCGAGTGCAGACATATCTTATCTCTTTTATTCCCGCGCGGCGCGCTATCATGCCTGCCTTGTCTTCTAAAACTTGCGCCACTTGCGACCTTGACGCCTTTTTGTCAGTGTTCGTGACCTAATTAGCAATTACGCACGTGTCAAGGTTATTGATGTGAAACATCTATAGGCTCACTTGTAAACCGAATTGTTGACGTGGCGACGCTTGCCATGGCGACGGGTCGCCACGCTATACTCATCTATAGGCTCACTTGTAAACCGAACGATGTTTCACATCTGCCAGGCGTCCCATGACGGCTCACATTTTTTTCTTTCACAAATAAAACAATTACTTGCCAATCGATTGTTCAAACATGTGTGAAGTGAAATTAAAAACATTATTAGCGAAGCAGTGTATAGAATTTACGATTTTACAAAGCAATTATGTGAATAATGAGACATTTAACGCAAAAATTCAGTGCAAACTGCCATCACTGCAGAACGATTCGCCGCGCGAACAGTGCAAGCGGTTAGGTTACCTAGAGGAGAACCAGCTGATCAGTGACCATCAGTATGGCTTTCGCCATGGACGATCAGCTGGTGATCTCTTGGCCTTTCTAACTCACCGATGGGCTGCGGCTATTGAGAGTAAAGGGGAGGCACTAGCCGTTAGTCTTGATGTCGCAAAAGCCTTTGATCGGGTGTGGCACCGGGCTCTTCTTTCGAAGCTTACATCATATGGACTCCCCGAGAAGTTACGCACATGGATAGCCAGCTTTCTTGCGGCACGAAATATTCGGGTCTTGGTCGACGGATCGAGCTCGGATCTTATGCCTGTTAACGCTGGCGTACCCCAAGGCTGTGTTCTTTCACCCACACTATTCCTTCTGCATATCAATGACATGTTACAAATTAGTAATATTCATTGCTATGCAGATGATAGTACTGGAGACGCTTTTTACACTGGCCACGCTAACTTCTCGCAAGAAAGTGTCGATGAGTGCAGAAACACTCTGGCGTTGAAAATTGAAACTCTTTTGGGAGAAGTTTCAGAGTGGGGTCGTCAAAACCTGGTCGAGTTTAACCCCGCTAAGACGCAACTATGTGCATTTACGGCCAAAAAAAAAGCCATTTGAATCAGCTCCCCTCTTTATGAACACTCCCCTCAGCGTCAAGCCTAGCATCGCAATTCTTGGCGTCAATGTTTCTAACGATGTTCAGTTTCGCGATCATTTGGAAGGTAAAGCTTCTCTAGCTTCTAAAAAACTGGGCGTCCTTAATAGAGCGAAGCAGTACTTCAGGCCTGACCACCTTCTTTTACTTTATAAAGCTCAGATACGGCCACACATGGAGTACTGCTCACATCTCTGGGCTGGAGCCCCGTTTTACCAACTCCTTCCACTTGATCGCGTACAACGTAGAGCAGTTAGAATGATTGGCGACCCAAAACTTAGCGATCGGCTTGACCCTCTTGCTTTGCGAAGGGACATTGCCTCACTGTGTGAGCTATTTGAGCTCATACCTGCTGCGGAATTTCATCATCGCACCGCCCGCCACAAAGCCAAGTTCCATGCACATCATTTGGACCGCTGGCGAACGAGTACCGTACGCTTCTCGCGAAACTTTTTTCCACGTACCACCACCCTGTGGAACAGTCTACCCCGTTCAGTATTCCCGCACATGTATGACATGAATTTATTTAAAAGGAGAGCCTATACCTACCTTCGACAGTCGGCAACAGCCTCACAAAGGTAACTTTGTGAGTGCTCATGGGCGGTGGTGATTACCTCACTAGGTGACCCACCTGCTCCGTTGCCCGCTCTAATATAAAAAAAAAAAAATCTCCCAGCAACTTAATGTTACTTAGAAAATTAAACAAAGTTTTAAGTGATATTGAAACCTCGGAACAAGCCAAAAACTTCTTTGCACAAAGAGTTAAATATTGTAGATCAAAAAAAATTGGTGTTCAGCCAACTTCTATTGCAAGGAGAAAAGACAGAGGAATAACTAAAGGAAAAGGACGTATACAGAGTGGCAGAGACGTAACTAAAAAACGAAAACATAATTTATCAGAAAATATTTATAAAAATCAGCCGAATGCAAAGAAACATTGAAAAAGATTGATGGTTAATGTGGTAGTTGTAGTTGATTAATGATTAAATTTACTTTAATTATGATTATACATGATTACACAAATTTATGTATTAAAGACACTTTATTTTTCAATATCGACCCCTTTCTGTGACCCCTTTAGTAAGAAATGTAGTAAAAGCCAAAATTCGATGTTACAATACAGGCAAAAAACAAAAATAGTAATTATGACATTTTTCTGTTCTTGATTCATTAATTTATTTGTTTGTTGTTGATTGAAGGAACCCTATAATATTTTCAGTGAACATCGATTACAAATAGGTACAATTTATTGTGTCAGTCAGTACATCTTTCTTATGAAAAATTAATAAATACTGTCATTGGAAACACTTACATTTTTTTTAACAGCCTGTACCTATAATTGTTACAGTTCAAATTTTTACAGTTCAAATTTATACAGTTCAAATTTTTACAGTTCAAATTTTTCAAAATACTTACTCGTACAACGGGTTTTCTTTCGTTATAACCCAAAATAATTCACAATAGGTATGTTTTAGGGAAAGTTGTTCAGTTTCACGGATAGGTATAACAACCACACGGTTACCTATCTTAATCTCGAATTTTAATATTCCGAATATCATAATCCAGAAAACGTTTGGACATTTTTTCATAACCCCGAATTTTAAAATTTCGAAGTTTTGTTTGTCATATAATCGCAACTCCGAATTTCATTTGCCCATTTCTTTATTTGTACGACGTTTTACAATCCAGTCGAATGAGTTCCAGACATACGAAATCTAAATGCACAAAATCCAGATGACCGTAATCCATATGCACGAAAGCCAGATTTTTAAAACACAAATTTTTGAAATACAGTTAATTGATATCCAGACAAACAATGTCCAGATTTTTGAAATTCAAATAAACGATATCCAGCAAAACGAAATCCTTCCAGGGGGTCGCAGCACGAACCTAACCTAACCTACTGAATAGATTTTAACACTTTAACCTTTCTGTAATGGGCAAGTAAAACAATAGCGAGTCGGTTCTGGCACTCGCCGGCCGCTGCCGCGGCACGCTCGCTTCGCTCGCTCGGCTCGTGCATGGGGGGTCACACTTCGAACCTAACCTAACCTACTGAGTCGAATTTGACACTTAAACCTTTCTGTAATGGGCAAGTAAAACAATAGCGAGTCGGTTCTGGCACTCGCCGGCCGCTGCCGCGGCACGCTCGCTTCGCTCGCTCGGCTCGTGCATGGGGGGTCACACTTCAAACCTAACCTAACCTACTGAGTCGAATTTGACACTTAAACCTTTCTGTAATGGGCAAGTAAAACAATAGCGAGTCGGTTCTGGCACTCGCCGGCCGCTGCAGCGGCACGCTCGCTTCGCTCGCTCGGCTCGTGCATGGGGGGTCACACTTCGAACCTAACCTAACCTACTGAGTCGAATTTGACACTTAAACCTTTCTGTAATGGGCAAGTAAAACAATAGCGAGTCAGTTCTAGCGTGGGGGTCGTAGTTCAAACCTAACCTACTGAGTCGACTTTGACACTAAAACCGGTCTGTAATGGACAAGTAAAACAATAAATTTACTTACTGACAATGTTTATTTTCAGTCGATAGTAAAGGTATAATCACGATTGTATGGAAATCAAATAAAAAGATTATGAAAATCTGGCAATAGTTTATCTGTTATACGATTATATGGGAACCAAATAAAAAGATTATGAAAATTTGGCAATAGTTTATTTGGAAAATGGTACGATGGGAAACAAAAAAAAGTATTCTGAGAATCTGGTATAATGAGATCTGTATTATGAGAATACGGGAAACAAAAAAATACTTTTTAAAAATCTGGTTTTGGTGCATCTGGAAATTGATTCATCTGGGAAATTAAAAAAGAAATTTTAAAAATTTGTCATTCATTACATCTGTCTTTTAAAAGTTCTAACAACCGTTTTCGGGGTTTTAAGATTCGGGTAATAGAAATTCGAGTTTTTAATAGGTTACCCAACCACACACAACAACATAACAAAAATATACGGGAAATTATTATTACACATTGTATAGGTAGTTACAGATATTCGCATGTCACAGTTTGCTTTACATACAAGCGAGCAAAGTGCATACCTACTCATATTGGTCTGAGCTCGTATATACTTTGCTCCAATTTTCAATGAGCGCGACGTAGTTCAGTACAGACTATGGGCGTCTGGGTCAGTATACAGTTTGGCAATACGCGGCCGGGCCGCTATGTTTTTATATACCTACAACGTTCACAGTTTTTCCACAGTATTACAATATTATTTCCTACAGTAAGGAATCGCCTTTGATGTCGCGCGATGCCGCCGCCAGCGTAGGTACTTACGCTGCCACACGAAAATACGCTAGGGTTGCAACAAATGGGAAATAAAACAATTGTGAATATTAATATTATGATGAAATCAATAATTGGGATTATTAAATCTGATGTAATTATTTGTTCATAAATATATAATTACTAGCGGTCCGCCCCGGCTTCGCCCGTGGTACATATTTCGCAATTAAAGATTATCTGTGCCAAATTTCATCAAAATCGGTCCAGTAGTTTATGCGTGAAAACCATACATACATACATACAAACCTTTCCTCTTTATACTATTAGTATAGATTACAGATATTGCACTGCTAAATATTATTTACGTGGACACTTTATTTTTGGATGTTCTTAATTGTATATTATACCATTTAACTAAGTAATGCATTTGCATTGGGATGTACAATCTGATTAGAAAATAATGAGGACAACATATACATAGCTTTGATTTTAATTCAACAGATACAATTAATACCATCTTTCTGAAATATTGTTTCCTTCTGGGATTTCAATGTAGATTTACATCCGTAAACGGAACAGTTTTTGCGCGCCATAATAGAATATGTAAGTACCTATGTATAATAAAATTATTTCACAAAAAATACGACTGCGTCGTCCTTTCGCGATAGTTAATGCAAACTCAGCGTGATTGCATTAAGCGGCCCGCGTCGCCCGACCCCCCGCCAGTTCCCCTCCGTTTCTCTGCACAAGTACATTCGTCGCCATACTGTAGGAAATATGGTAATACTGTGGTTTTTCTGTAGTGTATTTAGGTATTTAGTATCAGCATTGCACCATGATTGCACCCGTGCGAAGCCGGGGCGGGTCGCTAGTAGATTATAAATAATTATAATTAGTGAGTACGACATCCCAACTTTATTTTTATGTATCACAGATAATATAATATACATACTAGTACTTATACTAGTTTTTATTAAATGTTTTTTCGTTTTGATAATAATATGGTTCGAATTTTATGCACTTAAGCCGATTCAAGTTACATTTTAGAAAAACTGAAAATACTCGAATTATAATAAAAGCTTGAATTTATCAGTTCGCTGTTATGGAAGTGTAGGTAGCATGGATCGTCCACAAGATCTGGTCGTTTGCTAATGTGTTGCCTTCCTTTAAGATGTAAAAGTCCGTTCTCTTCATGATGATGATCATGATGATGTATTCGGAAATTCTGCATTCGTTCTACAGAGGAAAGTGAAAGATGTTTTCTCAATTTCATTTATATAAGTAAACCTTCTTCTGAAAATAACGAAACAATCACTAACGAACGACAGATTAATCGAAGAATCTATTTTATCAAATCGCGATCTCTAATGAACAAGAGAATATTACAGAGAGCAAACCTTCATGCCTTAATTTTTCCGGCAACCTGATGCGTTACGCGCCGTAACTGCTGAATGAATTTTATTTTATATGATGAAATAAAACTGAAAGGGTCTGACAACGGTGCCAAATTTTAGCTTAATGAGAAATTTGAGTAAAGGCGTGCAAGAATGGATAATTAATTAATATTTTTGACAGGGTTTTTTATCGTTTTAAGATTTTGGAATTCTTTCAAGGAAAATATACGCAAATAACTAACATTATATTGTTTAAGCTGACTGTTTAATTTTCTTATTATTTATAGCATTTTATATTTATATTCCGATATTATAGTAAACTATGAGTATTTAAACAACAAATGTCCAAAAATTTTCTATAATTAAAATATAAAATAATATAAAATAATATAAATATAATATGGAATAATATTAATAAAAATTAATCCCTATTTCCCTTGGTCACGGCATCACGAGTGGACTGATTTCGATAATTATTTTTTTATGATATTCCTTGAAGTACGAGGTTAGTTCTTATAGAGAGAAAACGTAAACATTAACCACCGGGGAAGCCGGGGCGGACCGCTAGCAAATAAATAAAAGTAATCTACATTTAAACAGCCATTTACTTAATGAAACTGAATACTTACTTAATAAAACTTAATACTTATTTTATTTAATCATCCTTAATGAAGATTGATCGTAGATTGCATTTCATATTAATTTCTGAATCAATCAGCTTGCTTTAATATGTTTCCGAAAATAAAATTTTTCATTAAAGAATTTTCCATACCGTCTTATGATTTAAATCGAACACTAAAATATATACATTTATGTTCGTCAATTACTAGCTTAATAGCTACCTATACCAATTTACACATATCTACAACCAAGTGATGTTTTCCTTCATACAATAATTAAGGTGTTTGCGTTAAAATTTCGGCAGTTCTGATTTCAATATCAGGCTTTCAGTCGTACATTGAACGTTGCGTGGATCGCATTTTCTCACGGATTTCCCCAAAAATAAGTTTGCCGCGTTAATTTTTTTGCGAGCGTTAATTTTTTATAGATATTTTATTAATGACCCTCAACGGAAGGGTTATTGCTGAGCATCGTGTTTAACAGTGAATATTAAGATAATATTAATATAAATTTTGAGGATTATTTTTTTAAGGAAATGGAATTATTCGGTAAGAATTATGAACGTTAGAGTGTCAATGAATTGTTTTTAACATAAATTGAAATATGAGAGCTTTCAAGATGTTCGTCGTAAAAATTTCTGTAGACCAACAGGAAACACGTAAAACGTAGTCTGAGATAGATTTATAGCGGTATAAAAGGTTATTTATTGGTTATTTACGACATCTAGGTTAACCAAAAAAAAAAAAAAAAAAAAAATTGAATCGAATCTATATGGATTTCACTTTGATGTTATGTTTAAGTACAAATTTAATGTTTCTTCAGTTCTTAATCGGTCCGCAACATACCTCATTATCATCCGGTTCTCAGTAGGCTGAACCTTATACCGCCAACATTATTAATATCCTACCATCCTTATTGAAATAATTCAAAAACCTTATAAGCCGTTTAAGATAATAAAGGCAGTGAAATACCGGACCCACTGTTCGCAATTTTTTAATAGTCTAAATTTCTGAAGTGAAAGCAACAAAACAATTGGAGAACAGTGATGTTCTATATTGCAAGCACTGTATCTTCCTGTAAAGAACATTTTTACCATATAAGTACCATAATGAGCTAAGAAGATTTAATTTTGGCTTTCCATCAGTATTTTAAAGCAGAAGGTAAACGAAATTAAACAAAGTTTAGGTTAGAACTGAAAACTTGTGTAAAAATACATACAATGTTTCACGAAGCTTCTATAATAACGGAAATATTGTAATGTAAATACGGAAAGTTCTCGAATTTTCATAATACCTCCTAATTTGTCTGGGCACGTAATACACGCAACTGTCGACGTCTTGTTTGACTTCACACTTCCATATTTGAATCTTTATTATTTTACTAGAAGTCCGCCCCGGCTTCGCCCGTGGTACATATTTCGCAATAAAAGGTAGCCTATGTCCTTTCTCGGGTATCAAAATATCTCCATACCAAATTTCATGCAAATTGGTTCAGTAGTTTAGGCGTGATTGAGTAACAGACAGACAGACAGAGTTACTTTCGCATTTATAATATTAGTATGGATTTCTTTTTAATTATGGATAACAAATGGAAATTTGTCTGTGAATATTTTATGGTTTTATATCATCGAAAGTCAACCTTGATATTTTGATGACCGGTAGATAAATAATTGTTATTGAAGGCAGATTAAACCTACAGAAATGTAGTGTAGACTGTAGGGTAGGTAAGGCGTTTTTTATAAGACATCATTCAATTCAACCAATACAAATAAAAAATAAAATATATATAGTAAAAATATTTCGTCCGAGCACTTATTGGTATCCTAAAATAGGCATGTTAACGAGATAAAGTTAACACTGTCTTGAAGGTCGTGCCGATGATTTCAGTCAAATTACTCTGTCACGAGCGATGACTTACAATACCATGCAACACGTGGCTCCGTCATGCTTATGTGTTACATGAATTTAATATAATATTATTGAGCATTTTCCCAATTAAGTTAATATAAATGAAGCCTGTAAACGTCGGTAAGATCAACAACTAAATATCAACAAGACAAGCATAAAATCTTTTAATAGAGGATAGCTATGCATCCATTACTTTTCGTTTCAGGTATTTAATAAATAGTTAAAAATGGATCAATTAAAATTATGATAATTGGATGACTACAGTTGCTTGATTCAAGTATAGGTATGCATGCATTTTAAAAAGATTATGGGCTTTTACTTGTGTCAAGTGACTTGTGCAATCTACGTAAAAATATCGTGTAACTGCAACATAACTAACATGTGCTAAATATAAGTTCCTTTAGTGGATAAACAATACGAGCGCGACGTGAAAATTAGATATAAATATAGGACACTAGTTTCCGTCAAATATTAAAAAAAAAAACAATTGAAAATATATTTGACTAGCGGTCCGCCCCGGCTTCGCCCGTGGTACATATTTCGCAATAAAAGGTAGCCTATGTTCTTTCTCAGGGTCTAAAGATTATCTGTGCCAAATTTAATCAAAATCGGTCCAGTAGTTTATGCGTGAAAATCATACATACATACATACATACATACAAACCTTTCCTCTTTATAATATTAGTATAGATAATATATGTACCTACCTATTACTGTTGTTGGCACTACTGAAAATAATAAAGTATCGAAAAAACAAAACACATTTTTTCAGAATATAGACGTGACGTTGATCAAACGACCGTTGAAAACACTGAAAACGAAAAACAATAGGCATTGATAGTTTTTCTCGTAACGATTAAAACACAAAGCTTTTTATTTTAGCGTTTATTTTTGTATGGAAGTAATATAAAATTTTTCTATTCATGTCAAAAACGTTTATGTACGTAACTATTTCTAATATTTGGAGCAAATGATTTTACATAAATTATATCTATACGCCAAGCATTAACTGAAATGTTCAATAGCTTGAAAATAAAATGTTTTTTTTTTTTGTTGAAGTGAAACTTCTTTATCGGGGATGGAAAAAAATTTAGTGTAACATTTTTTCGTTATGCGCCATCTTTTTCTTATCGCTCTACCACGCGTGATTCGACGTATTTCTGTAAAGATGCATATAATAAATTATTTTTTGAAAAATAAGTTTCACTTCTTACGTGTGTACACTAGTACACGCACACATTTTTTCAATATCTTTAGGAACTGGCCATCATTCAAAACCAACATGGCAATAACACAATATACATATACATACAGTAAGGAAACTTCATACAAAACATTCGAAATGGCACACGCACACAAGGGTGCACACAAGCAAGCGTGTTTACGAGAATCATAAGGGTATTCAGGGGGATCGATAGTAGCGGGTGACACATCCACAGATTTTGAATGACAAAGATACATAGTATAGAAAAGTGATGTCAATGACTTCACGTTAAATAAATATCGATTGTTTCAGTTTGTAGCCTAACTATATTTTTGGCTTCGGTATCTATTGTCCCAAGTATTCTTTTAAAAAAATATTCAATCTACAGTTTTGACTTTCCTACGATTTTATTATATGTATAGATATTAAAATAACCATTACAAAAATACGCCTTTATTCGAAAAAAAAATACAAATTATTTACTGAAAAATACTTTCGTCTACTACGACTAATTCGGAATTTATTGTTAAATTTTATAGTGTAAAATATTCTCAATCTTATGAACAGTTTTTTTAATTAACTGATTATGTTTAATTCGTTGTAAATTAATTCAGCCACTTTACAGTTTATGTCTTTAAGAGAGACTTAAAGCAGCAACGAAAATGTTATCCATTTTCTCGACATATTGAACAAAATCATCTGGTGGTATAATTGGTATAGTTGAATTCAAGTAGCCGAATACTGCGCAATTAGTACGTGGCATTTTTAAAATGATCGCCTAGAAATCAACTTATCTACAAGCACGTGTTCAAATTTAACTGAAATAATATATTTCACCAAAATGTTAAAACATAAATTCATAAAAGATAGATATTATAATTATTGTATTTTTATCGATACGTGACGTCACCATTTTGTCAAGCATTATGCCTGTCAAACTATTTTCTTTTTCATCCTAAAACAAAAAGGTGAAGGTTCTATGCTCGTATAATAATTTTAATTTATTTCTGCATATTTTGTGTTTTTCAATTTAATTTAATTTATCGTTTTAAAAATAATTTAGTAGGTATACCTACATAGAAGTATTGTATTTAAAATAATTATTGAATATATGTATAATACAAATATCAAGCATTATAAATAATTTAGGTACATTAAATAACCTTCGGCGTCCATAACAAAACAAGATTTCGAAATATAGCACTGATAAAAACGTATTTACTTTTACAAGGTGTATTAATTCGGATTGTTTCTTCTTGTAAATTCATATTTAGGCTACACCATTTTTGTATTTTAACGAGTTTTAATCTCAAAATTACCACAAAATCGACTGTGAAAAAAAGCAAACAGAAATATACAGGCCGAATTGATAACCTCCTCCTTTATTTTTGAAGTCGGTTAAATATCAAAAAGGTAACAGCCCTATAGCTATAACAGTGCTAACGTCATAATTTCATCGCAGGGGCTTAGTTTCCTAACTGTATGTACGTATATATCTGTCAACTGTGGCAATAATAACAAATTAAAAAGTAATGTCATTAAAAAGTATGTATTCCAATTTTAAAATTCGCGCGGCAAGCGCTATTATAGTAAAATTTTATTATTGATTTTTCTACAACAAAATTGTGAATAAAATAATTGAAAATTGAGTGTGTAATTGTTAGTTTATTGTTAAATCTTCGTTGACCAGTTAAAAATTTAAAGGTTTGTTGTGTATTCAATGTTATTTGAATATATATTTGAAATCGATTATAATTTCATGAAATATATAACATGAAATGATTACATACCGATATTTTATTTCCCTGTTATGTCTTATCCGTATGAAGGTCCGGAAATTAAAATCAGACATATGTATTGCAGTCTACTGTAATATATACTCTAAGATTGCAGGAAATAATAAAATAAAGGATGGAAGCATTTAATTCAGTTGATGTACATAACATAATATTATGATAATATTCTAAAGAAATTAAGTATACCCTCTAACAATACAGCTATTTACATAGACTACCTATTTGAATAGTTTTAAGTTTTTATATTTATAATTATAGTTTTAATGATTTTTTAATGAAATAAATTATATTTTTGAATGAAAATTATATATAATTTCAATTTGTTCCTACGTAATATTTATAATATACCTAGGTAAGTACATGATTTTGTATAAATGAATTCCGAATGAAATAAATTCGTTTTCGTTCCCTCGTGTTGATTTGGTGGAAAATGTTCTTGGCATGGACGTAGAAAAACATTTTTTTTTCTGTGAAAGATTCTTAACGTAGACGGTAAACTTATCTTTGTTTTGTATGTATTTGCTATTTATTAATAAAATAGAACTACCTAGAACCCACGATATTTGTAACAATATATTTTATTAATACCCACGTACGGTACTCCCAAACTGATAATGCTGTGCCTCCAGTGAATAAGGGAATAACTCAAAAACAGCACTTTTCAGGAGAGACAAAAAAACTATATATCAATACTAAATCTTTATAAATTCAAAATTTTAAGCTTGTATGGGTAAGATATGATGTTAGACTATAGTTTTACATATGAACACATATTGTAACAACCCCATAAATATACCTTTTTCGTGTTTTTTTGTAGTTGTGGCCTTATGAACGAGTACTTCATGGAATAACTGAATGTATTCACATAATTTTTTTTTTACTCTTTGCAATATAACGACTTATGCCCATATTCACTATGTTCATAATCGCACAACATGACTTATATTATTGCCAGTTTTGGTTTTATAGAAATGATGT
The DNA here is from genome assembly GCA_029959065.1 of Colias behrii. Lineage (NCBI taxonomy): Eukaryota > Metazoa > Arthropoda > Insecta > Lepidoptera > Pieridae > Colias > Colias behrii. The sequence continues at coordinate 8,987,347 of JARWMC010000013.1, forward strand.
GACTTATTATGCTTGAAATTTGTGTACTTTATGACTCAATTGAGGCCTTTTAGTGGAAAAACTATGCACATAGCTTGAAAAACGAATGAAATCAACGGGTTTTTTTTATCGTTATTAGATAATAAAAACAAAACAACATTTAGGTATTTATGCATTTAACCCTAGAATTCCCATCTACGTAAATTTGACGTATGTACTCTTCTATATTTACCATCGAATCGCTGCAAAATCCAGAACCAACTTATTAGCCGTCGAGACCTAGCAATACATAGTTGGCGCATCCCGGTAAATTCCGCCATTTTGTTGTAAAGAGGATGTTGAGCGTGTCATTTTGACGTATAATTGGGCTTTTCGTAACTTTTAAGATTGTTTCAAATTTTTATTTTGTGATTTATTTGAATAATTTTTTTTCCAAGTCACGTTTCACATGATATAGTATTATACTATAGATTGAGTATAAAATGGGATCCAGACAACTTTTATACTAGGACGAAAAACCTTCAATTTTAGTAAATGACGATTATTGTCCTCCGCTGGATTTGGACTCCAAGCAAGGGGATTGGGTGGCTGAAGATGATGTCCGGAGTAAAACCGAATATGTCATGGTGGTATACATTGAGGATACAAGCACTATAAAGAGATAAGAGAAGCCCGAAAACCATATTCCTGTATGTTCAGTTACAGGAAAAGTTATAGGTGGTCAGTGGCGATATTTTACGGCATGATATGGAATTTTAACAATTTCTATATCATATAATATCAAAATAAGGAAGATAAATAAAGAAAATACAATGAGCCGCAAAGATTTTATGAAAAAATTAAGCACAGATTTGAAGGTGCCTTGGATGCAAATACGACTTGTGGCACGCACTTTGAAGAGACTCTACGTGACAATAGCCCAATTTTTTCAAAATAATATGTGGTACCAGAGTATCCATAATATGTTAACGAAAATGCAGGACCAAAGAAGTATCGATATTGCGGATTTTTGTTCCTATAAAAAAGGCAAATTACCAAAGCACAGTGGCTAAAACTGTGCTAAAACGCTATATGCGGAGAACACAATATTCATAATTGTCAAGACTGGTTATAAATACTTTTTTTTATGCGACTATTATAGACTATAGTATTATTGTAGTTAGATTAATTTTTTTAAAAAAGATTAAAAACTAGTTATTTTTTAAAAACTTACCCAATTATAAGAAGAAAATATAAGTTTAACATTTTTGTTGGCTTTTTTTAGATGATTCAATTATCGTTCTGTATTTATATAAACAAAGAGTATAATATCATTAAATGCACTTAATGTGTTAACTGTATTTTTAATATCTATTGCAAAAAATAGTTAATTTCCATAGAAATATATTAGTATCCCAAGTTAACTGATTTAAAAAATATAAAGATTTGTTGTTGCAGATTTATTGAAAAATAATAAGGAATAGTGTGTGTTGTTTCCGTGCAGTATTCAAATAGACCAATAGCAACACGGCATTAACGCGAAACTGACTCATGTCGTCACTTGAACCAATGACACTAAAAGAGTTGTTCCTTTATGCTCATGTTAGAAAAATGACACAAATGCGTTTATACTAAAATAGTGTTAGGACTGATGGAACAAAATGAATTAAGTCTATATTCAAAAAGTATAACTACACATACGTCTTTGTGTTCGTGGGTACTTTTGACTCGAGACGAATTGGTCCGGGAGCCAGCAGCAGATTTTATGACCAAGTTCCTCTCAAGCGGTAATTAGTAAAATGCATCAAAGTATAGTATTATGAAGCCTCGTGAACGTCAGCTGGAGCTCGGTTGGGGGGAAGAGCGGTTGTAGCCTCCCGTATCAGCTGACGGTTTTTCCACCAAGATACAGCCAGCTGACATATATATTTATCCACAGTTACATATAAGCTATCATCAGGTAAATTTTTGTTTGAGAGGAAATAACGGAAAATAAATTTTTCTTTAAATTTAACTTTCATATTCGAGACACCAGCTGACGTATAATACACCATGTTGTAACCAGCTGACTATTTTTTTTCGTTGAGATATTGGGTTAGCTACAATTTGACAAATTTTTAGCTGAGAGGAAATGAATGAATGAATGTATTTTTTTTCCTATGTGCGTGGGAGGCTACAACCGCTCACCCCCCCAACCGAGCGCCAGCTGACGTTCACGAGGCTTTATAATACTATACTCTCATGCGTCTGACGAATTATCTCTTGAGAGGAAATAGTTAACCAAATTTGCACCTGGCTCCCTAACCAAATAGTTCCTTTGCGATTGCCTAAAATGATGGATAAGGTAACTTATACCGTTAATCACACCCTACTTATACCGTTTGGGTCATTCGAAAAAATGGGTTAGGACGCAGCTAGAGATATGACCTTTTGATATGTTGTGTATTTTGACGAGCTGAATCCAATGGTGCAATAAAAACCAAAGGGAATAACTCGTCTTACTCCTTTATTCACTGGAGGCACAGAATGCGCATAGAAAAATTCGTCACTGTTCGGCAACTGTCATATTCCCCGAGCCTCCGAAGACGATATGTATATAGAGTGGTTAAATGTATTTTCTTCATTCATAGTTTATTAGAATTATGAGTTTTATTGTGATTTTATGGTAAAAGGGATAAGTAACGAAATTTGTTTCGATAATTCAATGTAAGCTAATAGCGAGAATAAGCCACACGATTGCGAATATATATTTGTTGTATTGATTTACTTGGAAAATTCTATACCTACTTAGAACTATTAAAGTGTCTTACTGAAGCTGGCGTAATGATGGATGTATGGAAGGTTAAAATAAGACAAAGCTTATATTTAAAAAAATTATTTTCGAACACTGGTTTACATTAAAATTGTGAAATCTAATCATTAAAATCTCAGTCCAAAGGATTTACAGAATCAGGGATTATCTCTATTTCTGATATCGTAGAATGATCAGAACTTTCATTATGCTCTTATAAATTTTCACTTTCCCCACTGCTATCTGCTACCTGTGTAAATAATCATTTTACCGGAAAATTCAACTTTGAAACAAAACTAAGAAGGGTATGTAACAGCAGCATTCCATACAGAGATAATACGTGCGGTCACCACCAATATATAAAGACGACTGACGGATTTTTGAATTTTTTGACTGACAGGCTACCGTCACCTATCACCCGAATTGTTTTCGATTGTGTATGACTCTGAATTGACTCCTATTTCTTTCGATCAAGGTGCAAGATGCAAGTGCATTGTTTAGGGCACTTACGATTCAATGATTCGGGGTGATTCGGGTGTTTCTGGAAATACGATAATTAGCGAAGATCTGCATGCGCATTATTAATTTTGGAGTACTGTATCTATCCTATGATGTAAAATGTCAAACCATGGTCAAACCCTAAAATAGACATAATTTTAATTCAATAATTGTTTCAGTTGTACAAAATTTGTTTCAGTTTTGAAGACATGCTTTTTCTTGACCCTTATTAAAATCGTGACACCTGGACATCATTTTGTAAGAAAAAACATCACAGATCAATTAAACAACAGAGGTTGTTCGTTAAAGGAAAATATGCATAAAGCCCATTGCTCTAGGACTGGTACAAATCTAATCTGTGTGAGAGGTTTTACTAGTGACTATTTGACGGATGTGCGGTAAGCGTTTTCAAAAATTTATTGAATGCTTTTGTTGCTTTTTGTTGTTTGTTAATTGTTATTAAATTCGTATATCATACCTTTTATTTCTTTTTTTGTTTAGATAAAAACACGTGCTATACAAACAATAATATCTTTGAATCATAGCTTTGAAGATAAGCGTTCCAGGCTTTATTTAACTAATATTAAATGTCTAATTGTATAGATAGAGTAAGTAAGTTTTTTTATTTTTTTTCCATACGCACACCACATATTTTATAGTCTATTATACATAGGCATATCCATATATGTATACATATAGAAATTATATTATTACGAGAACTTAATTTAATCTATACTAATATTATAAAGCTGAAGAGTTTGTTTGTTTGTGGTCTGATTTGAAAAATTCTTTCGGTGTTAGATAGCCCATTTATCGAGGAAGGCTATAGGCTATATATCATCACGATAAGACCAACAGGAGCGCAGCAATGCGGGTGAAACCGCGCGGAACAGCTAGTTAATGATAATGATGAAGAACAAGTACTTCAACTATTGTGTATTTAAAAAGTTCATACGGAAAATTCTAGAAAAAATATCCGTTCCGGATTTGATACTCGGGCTTGATTTCTTTGTTAATATAATATTATGTTGCTGTTGAATAAAAACACAATATTTTTGTTAAATTTCCCGCACACAAAGCTTTTTCTGCTAAAAAAGATATATTTTCTGATCGTATACCTTTTATGAAACATTCTATATTTTAATCCACTTTATGAATGTTGGTTTTTGTAGACATATTTTGGTCGATTCATATTTGGGTTTCGCAATAAAAATCTGAAATGGGCTTTGGCTTGGTTTCGATTTAATAAACTCGACTCAACTTTTAATTGTTACACGGGTACGGTATTTGTGACTAATCCTTGTATGTAAATTTATTCTATGTTATGTTTGAAAAACGTGTATCTCAATCACAGTAGAAATTAGTGTGCATATTACATACATACTAAATAAATGTTTGTAAGAGCTTTTTATTAAATAGACATAAACTGAGGAAAAAAAATTTATTAAAGAATACCAAAACTATTACATACAAATGTAGTTAGTCTGCCTAACCATTGCTTTTAATTTCGAAAACAATTGAAGATATTAATAACTAAAATATTTAGTAATAAACTAATATTTTATCAGTAAATTGATATCGTTACTAAAAACGCGAGCACGTATAAACAAATATAAAGTTTAAGTAAATATTAATAGCAACAGTCTGATTAAATTTCGGTGTCAGATTTCCATTTATAATTAAAAGGACCACTAAGGATTTGTAAGTACTTAAACGTTTGTAAAGACAATATTATAGAGATATTATTTCTTTTCATCTTTATCTATTGTTATTTATTAAAGCGTGGAAATAAAACTGGATTGTGTTTAAATAATGCAAAGACATTTTCATCACAAAGCAGCTATGTAGGTACTTTATAGATTTCGTCTGCTTTATTCTCGGCTATAATGTCTACAGTGAATTTGCAATAAAATCCGTTTACGAGACTCTGTTTACAAATTACGGAGACGATTTTTGAAAATTATGTAGGTACCTAATACTCTTTGCATTATTTTTGATCTATTAAAAAAGTAAATTCGGCATAAAAAGTTTAAAAAAAATTTAAGAGAAAAGCGCCTGAAAGAAATGCAATTTTATTAACATTGTAATTTTTTCAGGCGCTATTAAAAACTTTATTTTACTTTTTTATACTGAATTTACTATTTTAATAGTTTAAAAAGGTAAAATTGTACTTTATAGGGCGTGGAGTTGAGAGTCGTAAATTTTTTTGTGGTTAGCTATTGTCCTATGGAACCTAAATCTGAAATTTCACTTTGAGGATAGTTTTTGAGTTACGAATTTTTGAAAATCGGAAAATTACTATAGAAAGTTATCTTATTTTTGTTACGCATATTTATTGTTTTTGACCGCCTCCTTGGTACAGTGGTTGACGCGTGAGCGTAGAACCGAGGGGTCCTGGGTTCGATTCCCGGTGGAGACGAAGAAAAAAAAATGTCTCGGTCTGGTAGGACACAGAAGGCTGATCACCTACTTGTCCCTAAAGAAAATCGATCAGTGAAACAGATGTATGCATAATGCATCTGCCCCTTACCCCACTACGGGGACACGGGACTTATAGCACTAAAAAGCATAAAATAAAAAAGTTGTTAAAAAACCCGACTGAGAAAAAAACAAGTTCAAAACAAGATTTCTAATAGAAAACTTAGTAGCAGGCGGGCACACATTCGCAAACATAGTTAAAAGAAAACTTATGTGAACCCACGCGCACGCACAAAATTGTCCAAAAAAAAAAAATTGCACAAAATTGCCATCCACAATCAGGCAAAATACAATTTTAGAGAATGAGCAGCACAACCTCCTCGTCTGACAGTTCGAGCTACAGTGCCGCCCGTCGCCTGCGCACGGACCCGCTCATTTCATTTCATTTAGAAAACAGTGAATAATTATTTGTAGCTCAATAAGAACTTGCCTTGTCTCGCCAAACGTACAATTTATGACAAACACCTTTTAAAATATTATTGTGAAAGAAAAATAGTAAAACTCCATACCGTTTAGACGTAGTTACGAAAATTCAAACAAGAAATGCTCCACTTTGGAATATTTTTTCGGACATTATTTTTATAGATAGAATTATTTAAAACGTTCAAATTAAAGTTTAAGGTCTAATGAGTAACATATATTTTTTTTGGACATTTATATTCACTAACCGAAGAGTAGTTAGACGAAGAAAACAGGTAATTGGCAGTAAGTGGCCCCTTAAATGATTTTTTGATTCAGTTACGATAGATTAACATTAACTTTCACTGTATCGATAAATCAGGCGAAAGTACGTATGTAGAGATTGTGTTGGTTACTATTTGCCTTTACTCGGTACCTACTTAGGAGATCGTTGTTGATGAGCAGGTACTTAGGAGGTGGTGTTTATTTAAATAAGTTTGTTTATATAAGAAATATTTGTCGCATAGGGACTATTGTTCATTTGTTTATGTTAACTTAGTACAAAGAGACTAATTGTTTATGGTGCTTAATGCTTCCGGTATGCGGTCTGCGACCTGTATGCATATTATGTTCTTTCATATTATGGAAATCTGCAGAGGCGTAGGCTTCTATTATCGTTAACATGAAGAGGTCTTAGAAGAAAAAGCGGCTAGTTATTACAGACAATATATTGAATGAAAAGCTACTTATAACGATTAATAATAATAATATAATCTACTATACATCGTGTGATAATAATTATTTCAAAATACGGACTTTCATTAATCTTTCCTAATATTATAAAGAGGTGGAGGAATGTTTGACTTTGAAAGGTTGTAGAGGGTTATCTGTGAATCTCTATGGTAAAATAGATTTCTTATTTCAAGAACTAATTTTGAAGATACATCTTTACCTAATAACATAGGCAAATTAATCTGGGTCAACTTGGGGAAAACGGGTCAAGCTCTTTACGTTTCGTTTCTTTCAAATTTAAAAAGTAATTGTTTTTCTTGAACTTATTTACATATTATGGATTTATATTGGATTTATAATGGATTTTCCTACAGGTCTGAAATACGTCATTTAAGGATAGTAGACTGGCCGGTCACGTGTTTCAATGTGGACGAACTTCAGTACCACTTCCCAAATATACGTGCACTTGACTTTATCAACTGTACGTATTTAACTACTTTCAAGGGACGGTTTCGACCTAGTAGTAAAATTGAGGTGAGCTTATTGTTGTTATGTATAAGGTTTTAATTGAATATTTGATTGGTGTATTTAGTTGTAGGGCTATTCTCAGTTAAGATCAAATAATAGGCTACCGCCCGAAGTTGAAATTATTAAATAAAACACTTCATTGTGTACAAAAAACAATATATTCTCGATGTTGAATATACTGTTTTCTATAAGCACTTCGGACGCTACATAAACAAACAAGAAAAGGACAGAATCTGCATGATCCAAAAATTACTTTTAAGGATCAAATACAACGCTAGGCGGTGAAATTTGGGAAAGCATATAAGGAAAATGTCGGATCCTTCTCAATATTGTTTTATTTTCCCCAAATTCTCCTTATTAATCGTAATTGAAACTGTTTGAGGTTACAAATGTATATGAAGGTGTTATGTAGATATTTGCTATACCTAATCACAATGTAAACTCATAAATCAGGCCACTTGAGTCAAGTTGACAAAAACAATTTGTGTAATGGGATTCCCACTTAGGATATTAGGCTACTCATATGTCGTCGCCCTATTTATCAGAATTTTACTTTTTTTATTTTAGACATTGAAGTTCAACTCTTCAAGTTACAATGGTTGAAAAGCAAAAAAAAATATGGTATTTGGGTTTAATGTTACTGCTGACGGACACAAAGCCAAGTACTTATAGAAATTTATGATACTGCATACGAAAATATTAAAACCCATTTCTTTAAATGTTTCGTTATTTGTTTATAAAAAAATAGTTTGCTTGTAATTTTAATTTAAGTTACAACTTAAATTACAATTTATCACTACATAGTATAAAACAAAGTCGCTTCTCTGTCCCTATGTCCCTTTGTATGCTAAAATCTTTAAAACTACGCAACGGATTTTGATGCGGTTTTTTTTAATAGATAGAGTGATTCAAGAGGAAGGTTTTAGTATATAATTTATTAGGTTTCAGACAAAGCGGGCAAAGCCGCGGGCGTTAAACTAGTAGTCAATAAATAACACTTTTACCCTTATTTTGCGTCAGTTATGCATCTGGTTACACTTTGCACATCATTTTTGAATAGAAGACATTTCTTGAATATTGGTAGGAAATCCTGAATGTATCGAGGCAAATTTTGTCAATCGTGTTTCGGTTCCCAAACATCACTAAACAAACTCTTTAATTAAATAAATCGATAAATAAAAAAAATCAAATTGGTAGTTTTTGAAGAAAAAATTAATTCTCCGTGCGCTCGAAACGACTGTTTTGGGTCTCATTTCACCTTAACGAGAACTGGGGCCCTAGTCTGTACAAATTAGTCGGTAATTACCGATAACTAATTTATAGTCCCGTCTTCAGCAATGAAAATGATGTCGCTTAATACCTCTCCCCAATTTGATGGAAGTATACAATAGATACATATTTGTTTATAATTTTTATTCTTCACAAAACTTTCCGTTATGCGTCAAAATATTTATATAATAATAGCCTTGTAGCAATGCATTTTTATCTAAATTAATAACATCATTATTTCAATTCCGTAGATATATGAAAAATAAATAAAATATAGATTTCATGGATTTGGAAAATCATTTCTTTGCAACACATTCGAATATTGTCAAAACAAATTATTCTTTGACATTGTCAATCGTTATGATACCGACGTTTGATCTCGACAAGATCTCGAAGGCCCTTCTCCCATTACGCTACCGGTATCCTACACGTCCGCGACTAGTTTAATTGGTCGCTTTTGCGTCGCGTTTCGCGCGTATCTCTTCGGTAGAAAGATAAAAAATTCTTATCATCATGTTGTAGTTCTCGTGCGGCTATAAAAACTACAATTTATGTTTCTTTCAATATATGGATGAATCCTGCAGTACCTACTTCCTACTTTTACGTCGTCACTGGAATCGCTCGACATAGCGTCCGTCTACAAAAACGAGGCACGATAATGATGAATTTAGTCATCTTTCAGTCGCATAATATGTGAGCATCGGGTAGCGAGCAAATATCTAACTAGTATTCTACTCGAGTATCGTATTCTAGAAGTATCGTAATGGGAGAAGGGCCTTACGGTTTGTGTGGATTTGTAGATACGGTTGATAATGTCGGAAAAATTATAGATTATTATAATTTTATAATAAAAAAGATATTTCAAACTTCCGATGCTACATGATTTAACGCAATATTGTTTTCTCTTATTTAAAGTTATTGCAATTAAAATAAAATAAACAAATAATGTTTTATTTTTAAGATGGTTTCAAAATTTTATTGAAAATGTTAAGAAGCCTCTTATATTATATTAAATAAATATTAAAATATGTAGTGTACTGCTGTCTGCATTTATTCAGCCTAAATTATTGCATTCATATTCGATTAATTTCTTTCTGAACTTCTAGGATAATAAAATTATACAGATGAATACAAATAAAAAACGATCGAATTAAGAAAAAAATTTATTAGAAAAATTTAATTTAACAGTTTATAATAGCGTAGTTGAAAATTTGGCTCAAAACCATCATCTCTCATCAACATAATTCTAGTAACTTGTTCATCTGTAAATTATAAAATTTATAGATAAATATTTATATTTAACACATAAATAATTACCCGTGAACCGCTAAATCAATTGCATATATTCATCCTTTGCTTATTAACTGTAATAAAATATACAATGATGCACATAATATAATATATGTAATAATACAAGCTAAAAATACAAGTGATACAAATTATCCGTTCCGTCCTTAGTTTTAGTTCCGTCCGTTTCTATAATGTCTTAAAGATTTCTCGAAAGGCTTCGAATTGAGCAGAATTATCTTGTAGAGCTTTTAGAGTCTTTTGATTAGAATTTTATTGCACTTCACAAATAACAAAATATTAGTAATCTAAAACTAATAGCTTTAACTATATAAAAACATAACGCAGATTGATGTTTTCTTAGGATATTTGTTATCCCATAGATTTATAGGATTTTTAAGAACATAATTAAAAATTATCCTCTTGAAAACACAAAATTTATATTTATTTTGATAGAAATATTATTTTGATTGATTGATGTCAAATGTCAAAAAAGTAAATAAGGAGATTGCCATACATGGAATTTTGGATTCCATGAATATGTAATAAATAGAACATTAATTAAACGATTGATATAAAAAAATATCGAATTTGATTAAAATTAAATTAACTGCCATGTTTTTTATGCATAACATGTGCTTTTTTCATATGCAATTGTATTTGTAATAATGCGAAAAATTTATGTAACTAATTTTAATTTACTATATATTCCATAATATCAGGGTAAATTTCTTGGAAAAACAACACTAAATTTTTTAGGTCCATACTATAGTTACTGAACATCGTTAGTTACCGACCGTTTTCGGTCGAGATCGATGTCGATTAATGTGTCGAGACTACAGGGGCTGGTCAGCGTTTGAGGAATGCTGTTTTTTTAAATTTCTATGTATTTTTTCAATAATGGTAAACTTGTGTGTGATGTCTCGTAGATGCATACGATTAGATTTCTTTGTCATCTCTCCTGCCTGATTGAAAGATCAAAGTAATCACATGCAGGCCTTGTTTCTCCAGCTTACATATTAGCCAAAACTTACTGATAGGTTCAATATTTCTACAATATGTTTTCACGTTCTTAAGTAAACATACAAACTTCAAACTTGTTAAATCATTGTGGATACTTTATAATCAACTTCTACACGTACTTATTATAGATAGGGTGAAATATTTTCATGATATGTTTTCTGAACATTCTTAAGTAAATATACAAACTTCAACCGTTTACTTTATAATCAACTTCTGCCTTACTTCATAAAATTGGTAGCGTATATTTCCTGTACGAAAGTTATGTTTGTATGAAATGTTGTAACAATAACTTTTAATGGTTATAATTAGAATATCGAATAAACAGTAACTAGGCATTTACACTTTTTGTGAAAGTTTGTAAAAATTTGTGAAAAATAAATAAATTTTGAATTTCATAGTCATTTTAATTTATCTTAACATAAATCTTTTTTTTCACTCATTTTGATGCATTTTGGCATAAATATAATTTATACTTTTCTAAACGGGAATTATTTTGATAGCGTACTTGTCTGGTTAATTACACTAGAATATTTCTTTTTGATATGGGATATTTGTTTGCAGAAATTATCGATGCATGGGCTCCCTTTACTATGGGAGGTACCAGCGGACATGGTGACAGACATGCCTCAGCTGAGAGTGATTGACCTTCGATATAACATGTTGAGGCATTTGAGAGAACCCCTCTTGAGCAAACCACGAAGGCTGGAGCGAGTTTATTTAAGTGGTAAGATATTTAACATATTATGTTCGTAAGGCATCTTCCGTTATATTCCGTGTATATAACAATGTATTGGTTTTCTATACCCTTGCCGAAATTTTTGAATATAAATTATAGCTTACTTGCTGATAATGTAACTTTCAAGTAGTAAAAAATATTAAAAATCAATCTAGTAGTTAGCTTCAATACAAATTAAGCAAAGCCATAGAGCAAAGCTGTCCTCTTTATAATGTTACTAGGAACAGATACAGCTTTCATATACTGAGTAAAGTGCTATTATTGTCAGATGTGATATTATAGGAGTTCAATGTAAGGTACTCTTTTCAGCTGTTTATTTATTTATTTATACTTTATTGCTTTTAGATAACTTAAATATAAACTTAATTTCATTATAAATTAAAATAAATGGCGGTTCTCAGAACTTCAATTAACATTTTTTCCCATGAATACTTATCGGTCACATAATTCTGCACAGAGTAAGAAATAAGATAAATCATCATCGCTTATCAGTTAACGCACTACGAATAGAAACGAAATCAAAATTATACGGACATATTAGGAGATAGTGTAGTGAATGAATGCTTTATCAATTAGTTATGAATAAAAATTATATTAGAAATAAATCCATAAGTACTAATATTATAAATGCGAAAGTAACTCAGTCTGTCTGTCTGTTACTCAATCACACCTTAACTACTGAACCAATTTGTATAGAGATATTTTGATACCCGAGAAAGGACATAGGCTACTTTTTACCCCGGGACATAGGATAGGTTTTATCCCGGAAATCCCACGGGAACGGAAACTATGCGGGTTTTTCTTTAAAAACGCGGGTGAAGCCGCGGGCGGAAAGCTAGTAGGTTATATAATCATAATGTTTTTGTTGTGTACTGCTCTACGGGCGTTTTGATCACGTGCAAGACTTTCAACGCGGAAAGACCTAAAACTAAATACGCCCTTCACAGATCTCACGTACATAAGATATACGTGTTATATTATGTAATATATTTACGTTCATATAGATTGTACTTTGAATAAAGTATGTCAAGGAAAATTTGTGTACCCTGAATTGGACCCTTAATATAACATATGTATGGCTACTATATCAGGATTCTTCGTAATAATGTAATAGCGGTGTGATTTTTTTGCGCTTGTATTGTAATACTCATTAGTCATAAATTCTTCTATTACGTATATAGACTGATAACATGAACCTGACAGATAAATTAGAGGTCATGACAGAAACGTTTCAAGATCGACAAGGTGGAATCAAAATTACAAAATTCTTACCGGAAAATTCAAAATTGCAGTTGATTCTACTCTCTCTGTAAATCCTTTATAAAAATATTCTTGTAATTCTAATCAAATCTCCTAATTCTAATGAATATCGATAATTTCGTTGGCAACTATAAAATGTACGTTATATATAAGTAATGTATATTAATATAGAGTCATTTAATTTCCCAAGGGTGGTGTTTATTATGTTCATACTTATTAGTTACCGGATTATCTTAATATCGATGATGGGTAACGTCTTGCCAATTGTCTTGCCTTGTATTATTACTTATTAGTTTTGTTTGTTATTATTTAATTTTATAAATTAGCTAGGAACCTGAATGCATGCATGATAACTGAAAACAATTATATAAAAAAGGAATTTTACAGTAAAATTAACGTTGGTATCAGTCCTTTATAGTTTATAGTAATTGAATCAAAACATTTAAATTTAGACGAAATTGTTAAATACTCTCGCAAAACTACTATTTTATTTTAAAGGTGAACTATAAAAGTATGTAACGTGAACCTAGTAATTGAAAGGTAATTTGGTGTTAATTTATGATTTATGATATATATGATTTGAGCTTTAGCAGAAAATTAGGTAATAGACTAATTATACAATATTTGTTTTCCAATGTCACCTTCAAATCGAGATTGTTACTCACTAACCACACCAGACTTCATTAGGTAATTTAAGTAATTGTCATTAGCACGGCTGCGTCGTAAACATTTTTGTTTTACCTAAATTGGGTTCTTTTTTTAGTTAAGTAAATACGTTACAATTAGTCGATTGAGTATAATATAAATTAGTTATTTTTAAATTGTCAAATATCTCTATAGATATAGGTATATATTATAAAACTTAAAGGTGACTGATATAGTGATCTATCAACGCACAGCCCAAACCACTGGACGTATCGGGCTGAAATTTGGCATGCAGGTAGATGTTAGGACGTAGGCATCCGCTAAGAAAGGATTTCCCGAAATTCTTGCGGGAACGGGGAAAAACGGGATTGCACGTACAAAGTCGTGGGCGGAAGCTAGTATTATATAACATAGATAGTAGATACGTTATAATTTTACATTACTTGAAGACTTGAGTAGTAGGTATATATTTTGTTTATTTTTATAGATAATAAATGGGATTGCAGCGATGGTGGTCTTGATTGGTTGGCGATGGAAAGTGAAAACAGTACAATTAGACAAATCATTGTGGATTACTATCAACTTCTCTGCCAGCAACAACTCTATCGAGGCAAGCCGCTGCACAAAGTTATGGATATTATAAAAGTAAGTGAAGAGTGAGATATGAATTCATTACCTTTACTTTTTAATTGTATAACGCTTTAATTCTAAGGTAATTCTTAATATATTGTATATTAATTCCGCCTCGCCAGCGAATTCAGAATCTGACCGTGTCACTTTACTGCAAAGCCCACACAGGAAATGCGATAGTCAAGAGACTACTATCGCATTTCCTGTATGGTCCTTCATCCATACCTATTAGTTACTGATAAAGCGATTAGAAAGCAAAAAGTGATAAATATGCCATAACATGATTCAAAATTCATAGTTTGATACGAAAAATCATAAATATAAGTATCTAGTGCCCATTAAAATTTTTTGATTATTGTAATCTTTTTCACTTAAATGAGTTGCGTTATCTGTTTGTTTAAATAATGGCTGAGATGCTTTTGTTAATTTTTTAAACAGCCAGAGCTACGAAAAAACGGTCATACGCCACATACGTAAGACCCCCATTTTGACACCAAGTTAAGAAAGACCACCAATAGAAATTTCTGTGCCAGAATTTATTACTACGATATCTGTATAAACCGAACAAGAATAATTTTGTGAAGAAGAATAATGTCATGCTGTACCTACGAATTTTCATAAAATTTTAAATGATTTAGAAATAACTAGCTTCCGCCCACGACTTTGTACGTGCAATCCCCGTTTTTCCCCGTTCCCGCAAGAATTTCGGGAAATCCTTTCTTAGCGGATGCCTACGTCCTAACATCTACCTGGATGCCAAATTTCAGCCCGATACGTCCAGTGGTTTGGGCTGTGCGTTGATAGATCACTATATCAGTCACCTTTGAGTTTTATATATACAGGGTTACAGGTTAAGTCGACCTATTCCTGTTAAGAGCGTGTAGTAGGGGTCAAAACAAACTGATTTGATCTTATAATACCATATCCAAAAGTTAGCCGTTGAAGAGTTATTGCAATTTTAATTTTTTTCTTGAAAATGCCACTTTATCTTCGCATTTAGCGTTTAATTTTTTATTTTACTTATTTGGTCTGGGTTTTTTTGAGTTTTTATGTAAAAGTTGAGTTAAACAATAATTCTCAGCAATAAAAATCCATATCGCAAACAATTCAAAGAAATGGCTTTTAAACTAAAAATAATAACATTAAAGTAATTAAGTTAACTCGTTTTAAACAAAGATATTGAAAAAAATCTCCATGAAAATGTGTCTTCAGATGTTTTTAAAAACATGTGCATGTTCTTAGCTATGTAAAAAGGTATGATAATAGATCAGGTAGCATTCGTAGATTCCAAGAAATCGGGGATAAACTTGGTATGGGGAAATAATTCTTAGAATAGCTCATTAACATCGGTCTAGTTATTATCTGCCTATGCGAACAATAAAGGGTTGTGCCGCGTGATTATGATGTCTCACTCACACGCTGCAACTATCTCGCTTCCACCTACTGGAGAGAGCGAGCAAGGTGATGGACGAAGCTGTATGGGGCGAAGGATGCCGCTTTGTATTTTTTAGTCTGCTTATGTGATTTATTGAAAGGTTTCGAATATGTGTTCGCAATAGAGGAAGACATGTTGAGCAGGAACTGTAAAGTTTTTAAGAAAAATAAATTATGACAAAATTTATTCTGATGTTGTACTTTACTAACACTGTCCCATGTTTATCCCCGATTTCTTGGAATCTACGAATGCTACCTGAGGTTATCATACCTTTTTACATAGCTAAGAACGGTAACCTATTAAAAACTCGAATTTCTATTACCCGAATCTTAAAATCCCGAAAACGGTTGTTAGAACTTTTAAAAGACAGATGTTATGAATGACAACTTTTTAAAATTCCTTTTTTAATTTCCCAGATGAATCAATTTCCAGATACACCAAAACCAGATTTTTAAAAAGTATTTTTTTGTTTCCCGTATTCTCATAATCCAGATTTAGTTATACCAGATTCTCAGAATACTTTTTTTTGTTTCCCATAGTACCATTTTCCAAATAAACTATTACCAACTTTTCATAATATTTTTATTTGGTTCCCATATGATCGTATAGCAGATAAACTATTGCCAGATTTTCATAATCTCTTTATTTGGTTCCCATACAATCGTGATTATACCTTTACTATTGCCTGAAAATAAACATTACCAGTAAGTAAATTGTTTTACTTGCCCATTACAGAAAGGTTTAATTGTCAAATTCGACTCAGTAGGTTAGGTTAGGTTTGAACCGCGACCCTCACGCACGAGCCGAGCGAGCGAAGCGAGCGTGCCGCGGCAGCGGCCGGCGAGTGCCAGAACCGACTCGCTATTGTTTTACTTGCCCATTACAGAAAGGTTTAAGTGTCAAATTCGACTCAGTAGGTTAGGTTAGGTTTGAACCGCGACCCTCACGCACGAGCCGAGCGAGCGAAGCGAGCGTGCCGCGGCAGCGGCCGGCGAGTGCCAGAACCGACTCGCTATTGTTTTACTTGCCCATTACAGAAAGGTTTAAGTGTCAAATTCGACTCAGTAGGTTAGGTTAGGTTTGAACCGCGACCCTCACGCACGAGCCGAGCGAGCGAAGCGAGCGTGCCGCGGTAGCGGCCGGCGAGTGCCAGAACCGACTCGCTATTGTTTTACTTGCCCAACAGAAATAATTAAGTGTTAAAATCTATTCAGTAGGTTAGGTTAGGTTCGTGCTGCGACCCCCTGGAAGGATTTCGTTTTTCTGGATATCGTTTATTTGAATTTCAAAAATCTGGACATTGTTTGTCTGGATATCAATCAACTGTATTTCAAAAATTTGTGTTTTAAAAATCTGGCTTTCGTGCATATGGATTACGGTCATCTGGATTTTGTGCATTTAGATTTCGTATGTCTGGAACTCATTCGTCTGGATTGTAAAACGTCGTACAAATGAAGAAATGGGCAAATGAAATTTGGAGTTGCGATTATATGGCAAACAAAACTTCGAAATTTTAAAATTCGGGGTTATGAAAAAATGTCCAAACGTTTTCTTGATTATGATATTCGGAATATTAAAATTCGAGATTAAGATAGGTAACTCTAAGAACATGCACATGTTTTTAAAAACATCTGCAGACACATTTTCATAAAGATTTTTTTCAATATCTTTCTTTAAAACGAGTTAACTTAATTACTTTAATGTTATTATTTTTAGTTTAAAAGCCATTTCTTTGAATTGTTTGCAGCAATATGGATTTTTATTGCTGAGAATTGTTGTTTAACTCAATCTTTACATAAAAACTAAAAAAAACCCGGACCAAATAAGTAAAATAAAAAATTAAACGCTAAATGCGAAGATAAAGTGGCATTTTCAAAAAAAAAATAAAATTGCAATAACTCTTCAACGGCTAACTTTTGGATATGGTATTATAGGATCAAATCAGTTTGTTTTGACCCCTACTACACGCTCTTAACAGGAATAGGTCGACTTAACCTGTAACCCTGTATATAGATAGATTATGGCAAGAGAGTCATAGCGATAAACGACAGGATATAAATGGACTAGCTATCTAGTTTATGTGCGTTAAATTGACGGCATGTCCATGGTAAAGTGCTTTATTAATTTCAGATAGTAAAACCATTATCTCTTGCGCTCGGTTAACCCCAGATTAATCGTGAAACATTCTATTTTTAGTTTATTGACGTCTATCACCAAACCTAACAATATTATCTGTTTATCATACCATTTAATAGGATTACTGTAATTACAAAATGCTTTGATGTACCAAATATAGCTATTTCACTGAATAAACACTGTTATCTGAGTAAATGACTTTGTATACAAAGAAACAATTTAATTGATCAGAATGACGATTGACTAGCTCATTACGATACGTTATGTACCTACTCTTGTTTTAATTTTGAAACGCTAAAGAATAGAAAAACATATGAGCAAGGATTCCATCTCGTAACTGGAATTCATGAGGAATTTATGCTGTTATAGCATTTTTTCTCTTTTTTATTCACGCCAAAACAAATATAACCGACGTGAAGACGTTTTCAGATGGTCCGAAACAACTGTCCCGATCCGTGCGCGTGTGCTATGACCCACGTGGTCAACGACAGGAATGGTGGGTTGCTCCCCCTCATCACTGTGGACTGCTCTAAGAAGGACCTCGTGATACCACCTGTTGCAGTACCGCCGAATACTACTACGTTACGGCTTGAAGGAAACAAGGTAAGGTGTGAAAACTGGAAAAAAATCATTTGGAACACTTTTGAGCAGGGGAAATTTTTTTTTGGGATAGCGTCATGTTAAAGGTTTTATTTTCTATTTTTTATAAATAAGTTCTAAGTTTCAAACTCTAGTTTTGCTTATTTCTATCGACACTTGCTTTTTTTTCTTAACGTTTTCCTAATAAAAAGATACAATGGGGCGACCATGCCAAGTTAAAAAATCATCGCCACCTAAATGTCCACCTTAAAATATACATACATATGAAATTTGAGTTACTCCTCATAATCATAGTTTAACATTCGATATAACATGTAGGTATCCAGGGAAGATTTCTTGACTTGGAATCTTGCCACCGAAAAGAGTGGCAAAGGTGTAATTATTTTGAATTTTCAAAAATGTCTAATATCTTGCAAAACCGAAGAAGTTTTACTGAACATAAAATATATTTTTCTGAACATTCATAACGTACCCGCGTACCATATTACCATATTCATTACGTCACACCTCTATATTAGATATCTTTGTTTTTCTGTCTGGAAATAAAAAAAGGATACTTATACAAGGACATAAACATTAATTGGTTCAAACAACACTGTCTCTGTGTTTTTCATTTAAGATTTATCTTTGATAAAACTTTCTTATGAATGTATATTAGTTGAATACAAAATTGGCGGAGAAAGTAAAATTATATTTGAATAATTTTGGATATATTTGTTCCAAGAAAAGTTAGAGGGCTAGACAGAAAATACTGTACTACTTTTTTGAAAAAAAAAAAAAACATGTTTTTGAGTCTGCTAATTACAAAATAGAACTTATCGTTTTAAATTAACATAAAATGTAAAACGTACAAATAAAAATAATTTAAAATCGTTTATTGCTTCTTATATAAAGTTTTCTTTACATAAGAATTATTACAATATCATAGAGATGTATAAGAGTATTATCTACAATAGATATAGGTAGTAGAAAGATTTTTTTATTACGTATTAGGTATACGAGGAAATAGCTATTTCGCAATAACATTCAATGCCAAAGGTTAATCACACTTGTGCTGACCTGATTTACAAAACAATATCATTTCAATATGTAATATGATATGCTGTCGAATCAAGTTGACAAGCACCTACTTGTTTATATATTCAGCTATTTATTTACTTTCGCTTAGTGTTCAAATTGTTTCTTTGTAAATTATATTGCTACATTATTCGAGTAGGTATGCTTAATGCTTATACAGCGTTTGTGGCTATTAGGGTTCCTACAGAGCGAGCAGCGAAGCAATTGCTGCGCGAAGCAGCTCGGTCATTGTATACGTGGTTCGGCTGAGGAAAATGACAGTACAGCTTCCCTCTGCAGTAATATTTAATATTTACCTACATTTTTAAGGCATTTTATTTAGTTTTCGCATTTGGACACAAAAAAAAGTTTAACGACTAAAATATGAGAATAAACAAAAATTTTATACGCCCTCATATATTTACTGAAAACTGATAACTTATTTATGGATAACCTACATATTATAAATTCAGAGAAAATAACTCTCTCAAATCTCAACAAGAGAAAAGAAATATTTCCTTTCGTATAAGGAAACAAACGAATAAATAATATGGATCATATTATTGTAAGCTCTTCTTACACTGAATTCTTCATATTATTATCGGTTTTACGATATTCGTAGAAACGTGTCTTCCATACCCGTATCGTATTCTTTGCAAGCATGTAAAATAACTCCTTACATAACAGTAAGAAATATGTAGACATGCCTGTATTACGATTAATTAATAAACATCGAGTTTTTTACCAATACAATATCTATTCATCTATTTTCATAATATTTTACCCGTGCAACCAAAATATATTTGTATGTATACAATGAAGCATAATAATGTACAGCTAGTTTATTTATTTAAATTCATCCGATAGAAGTAATCACAAGAAAGCAAATATAATATTGCCGAAAGCGACAAATCGTAATAGAGATACGCTTTAACTTCGAATCCCATGAATCATGCATTGTATTAAGTTTCTCTTTCATTTTCCTTATTTCAAAGTTATACCACAGATATTATAATACTATGTACCTAATACGTAATCCAAACTCCGAAATATTTTTAGGAGGAACGCAAAATTCAGACGTAGAATATACGATATAAGAACAAACGTATGAATGTGTATATGATGTATTTTCTCACTTTTTTGCGTAGTACCTACCAATAAAGATATAATACAACTTTTCATTAAATACATAATAAATGCACGGAGTATTTAGTAAAACTTACAAATAATAAATATGTATTAGAAACGATTAATATCTTTTCTCTAAAATACCACGGAAATTATTCACTGATTCCATCATTCCAAATAGGGAATCCAATCCCGCAAACGCGGGATCCCGCTAATGCGGGATCCCGCACCTTTTTTGCGGGATCAAAAATGCGGGATTACTCATGCGGGATCCATGCATGTTCGCGGGATTGAAAAAAAGTAAGAAAAATAGGCTCAGACGATGATCGGAACTATTATCGGACGGAACGGAACGTAATCAATGTCAGTTCCAGTACTCTATGACTGGGGATTCCCCTACGGCGCACGGGGATTTAACTTTGCGCGTACTGAATGGGTGGCAGAGTCTAGAGCTGCTGTGCGTGTACCCACTCGAGATAATTCAACTGATTTGATATTGACACTTTTTGAATGTGGAGGGAATAGGGGGAAGTATTTGGAAGCTGTTTATACATATGTAAAGTCAATTCCGCCTACAAGTGTGGAAGCCGAGCTTGCTTTTTCCGCCGCTGGCTATTTATGCAACAAGATAAGATCAAATCTAAAAGATGAAACGTTAGATACTTTATCATTTCTTCGAAAGTATTTTCAAAAAAAAAAAAAATAAGCTGATTTTAAATGCCTCTAAAACCAATGAATATGTTCTATTTCAAATAAAAATCTAAATATGAAACGTGAAATATTGTGAATATTGTATTGTCTTAAACATCATTATATTTAATTTATAATATAAGTGATAACTTTGCTTAGATGTTGAAAAGAATAATTAAAAATATTTGTGTGTATTTTCTTTCTTTAAATTACATGAAACAAAAATAATAATAATTAAAATCAATCCCGCAAATCCCGCGGGATCCGCGGGATTGCTGATCTTAATCCCGCAGGCTTGCGGGATCGCGATTTTGATGCGGGATTGGATTCTCTAATTCCAAACAATAAATAAGTCAACCAAACATTCGGTGTCGACAACATTTCTTAGAAAAATGTTATCAGCTATTCTAATATTAGAGCTTGTTTATAATACCACTCAGTTATTAATAAAAGAGTCATTTTATAAGGATTGTTTATATTAAACGGGCTTCTGTGTGTGTTGTGAAATATAATGACGTGAGCGATAAGTTCCCAATATCGTATTCCTTCGAGAAACGTTCGTGGAAGTCAATTATATGAGATTTAGTCTAATTACCTGTCGCAGGAAATGAACAACTAATACAATAATGAACGTTTGAAAGCTTTAAGGCTCAATATAGGATATTATTGATATTTTCTTAACAGAGCAAGATATATAATATTATGGATGGATGTAGTCACGGTAGAAAAAGTTAGATTTTGTCCTAAAATAATTATGTTTAAACAAAAATTGTGAGAACTAAACCAAATTTAAATGGCAACACATTTCAAATAAATAAAGAATTATCAAAATCCGTTCACCCAGTCGATGGTACTGAACAAACAAATACAACTACAGTTGATTTGAGAACCTCCTTTTCTGAATTCGTATATGAAAATCAAAATAAGTTAGTCACTTATAAATGTTTCTCTCCTGGAGTTCTGGTCAAGTATAAGATTTAAAGATGCAAGGATGATACAATCAGTAATCAGTTCTATATTGTAATTAGTAATTAGAAATAACATTTATTTTGATAGCCAAAAATATCCACAGCGTGTCACCTCCGTAATCAAGTATTTCGCCATTTTCTTACCATTGCCGATGATCATTAGAAACAAGACGACATAATCGTCGATTGTGTATACTTAGATAAGAGCAAATGAGCTAGGAAATTTGATCCACTTTCATTGGATACCGTAGCAATCATTATTTACTAATACAAACTGCCACACGAAGAGTTTCGAAGATGACGTAATTAATGTGAAATATTGTAGATTCCCTATCGATATAAATTCCAACTTTAAATGTTATGTAATCATTTGTGTTAACGACGGATCTTGATTAAATAGACAGTTAATATAAGATAACCTACATAATATTTTGTTCTTGTCAGCAATAACATGTTCACTTTGCATTTAAAATTCAATAAATAGGTTCTCTATTATAGATAATTGCACAATCGTAAATGTAATGTAAAATTGTTTGTATTTTTTTTTATAATACGTTTTGCATACTCGATAGAAAAATATGAAAGAAGGTAATCGAGGTTTTGTTCCGATTTGGTGATATTTTTGCTGAATAATATTTTATTACACGTGCCTTGAATAGCTGTCATTGACATGTTATTTGTAAATGCTTACTTTTATTTTAAACTAGCTTACCGCCCGCGGCTTCGCCCGCTTTGTCTAAAACCTGATAAATTAGATACTAAAACCTTCCTCTTGAATCACACTATCTATTAAAAAAACCGCATCAAAATCCGTTGCGTAGTTTTAAAGATTTAAGCATACAAAGGGACATAGGGACAGAGAAAGCGACTTTGTTTTATACTATTAGTGAATACGTTGGGTATTTACCTTTTAGTTAGGTACTATAAAACTAAACAAGAAATCATGTATGTCGAAGGTATGCTATTTTGAACATGTCATTATATTTTGAAACTTTTTACCAAAATATTCACTAGCACAGACTACCACCGGTAATATAATAGATAATTACTATGTAGGTATATTTCATTACTTCGACTGTAAATTATTTTTAACAGTTTAAATTTGCATGGGAATTTAATTACGTATATTTACATAATTTCCATTAAATATTTGTATAGATTATGAAAATTATTTGATGATTTATTAGTTTGATTCGAGATTTGCATGTTCAGAGAGATTAATCAAATACTTATTATCCAGACGAGTATGCGAGTTATTCCTTACCTTGCTGAATGTTGTATTTTATGATATTATATTATTATAGCTCGATAGATTTATAATCGACGTTACCAAAAAACAACGGAAGGCAGAGGCGGCGGCAGACGTGGGCGGTTCGTAAGGGCCTCGCGACTCACAGCCGAAAATTTATTTGAAAATGTAGTAAAATCTAAAACACACAACGCAATCTTTTACTAGTAAAACAGTAGATGGACTATAGCAATCTTAATTCGTATGCGTATGATATGCTTCTAAAATCCCCCTTTTAACACAATAAAAAGTGAAAATATATACCCTCTCCCACATTAAGTTTAGTTCTTGCACCGCCACTGATGGAAGGTTTGAAATTTTGTTTTTGAAGTGAAAACTTCTTTAGCGGCGTTGAGCACTTTTTCTGTAATGGGTATAAAATCTTAAACTCGCGTCAGAACACGTGACCTGATCGAAAAAGCGTAAGACGTAATATCAAACATGCTCAACGTTAATAATCAAGTTTTCACTTCTGCCGGCACTCCCGGAGTGCAACCCGTCTTTTTTTTTCAGATCACTTCCATAAGAAGCCTAGTCCACGATCCTCAATATAAGAAGTTGATGGACCTTTACCTTGATAACAACACTATTCAGTTTGTTAAGGAGCTAGAAGGGTCCGAGTGGTTCACGACATTCCGCGTTTTGAGTTTACGAGGCAATCGATTGAAACAGGTAACATTATACGACGATTTAGTATAAGTTTTACATTATACATATACATACGACTTATTTAAATGTTTTGTTATATTGATTCAATTGGAGGATTGACTTGACTAGGGATGTTGTTTGACCCTTGTCTTTGTAGGATTAGTCTTAATTGTGTTGTCACGTTGGTATTTTAATAATAATTTTGCGTAGTTATTTTACCTTATATTGAAGTTAGAGTTTTTTATATTTTTAAATGTAAGATACTTAAAGTAACCTGGCGTCTCTTTGGCGTGTCTCCTGTTATCATTAGTGAGTTGAATATGAGAC
This sequence comes from Colias behrii, assembly GCA_029959065.1. Taxonomy (NCBI): domain Eukaryota; kingdom Metazoa; phylum Arthropoda; class Insecta; order Lepidoptera; family Pieridae; genus Colias; species Colias behrii. Next base: position 9,011,857 of record JARWMC010000013.1, read on the forward strand.
AAAATTTATTATGAGCTTTTTAATATTACCATAGAATAGAGCGCATCGGGAATTGAAGTCGATAATCGAATTTAATGATTTACCTATCTGATCTCACTAATTAGTTGTTTTCCTTTTCCATTAATGCTAATGTAAATATTCAAGAAATTGATAAAGTTACATTCTAAAAAGTATACATTATATATTGTAATATTTATTACACGATTCAACTTTCATCGCGTAATTAAATTAGTGTCTAGTCTACCAAGACGACGACAGTTTTGTCAGGTGTCCTCATTTAAATAATAGATATTTAATTTGGTTTTATTTAATGTATTTTTCATTATTTATGCTTTATAAAGCAACTAGGTACCGAAGTTACATACCTACTTGTCATTGTAAAAGGGATAACTCAGATAACTAACTGCCTTCCAAGCTGATATTAGGTAATAATATGTAGTTGTGTGCTATGACTAGATTTGATTTCTATAGAAAGTCTTATTGATTGAAAGATTTGCCCACTAAGCCAGATATTCTTATGTATTTCTCAAATGTAACACTAAGTTGGATTAAATTTTTAATTTAAGTAGGTATGAGAAGAACGATCTAAATAAACATGGATTATTTCACAACACAAATCATAATATTGACATTGTTTGATTCTAGGCACGATTATAAAGACGACCCTTCTAAAATCTGGAAGAAATTTGAGTAAATATTTACTTAATTGAATTTTAATGTTAAAGGGGCTTCTGTGTCAAGAGATAAACGTGCCTGCCATTTATAAAAATACTTGCTATTTAGGACTTATACAATAATGGTTACAAAATATTTTAAATCTGAAATATTGATTTGAAAGTGTGGTGGATTTTTTCATATCTTACAAAATAAATAAATGCATTAGAGCACTATAAGTATCGCAGATAGAAACAACATTTAAATGATAATACAGTTTTATAATTGTTATTAATTATATATAATTGTTATATTCTTTTCAATTTGGGGACTAATGACTGGCTATATTTTAGCCGGGCTTATTTAAGAATTCTCTTATTAACGTTCCAAAATTATATTTGGAAATTACAGAATTTAATTAAAATTAATATAGGTATTATTAGCGTTTCTTATTCCTCTCATTTATTTATAGCTGAACCTATATATATAGGTATTCATTACCGAATCTTAAATCATAGTTAATAACTGTTCCGTTATTGTTTTAGTAACAAATGGATCTGCGATATCCGAATTCTATGCTAAATAAATAAATAAATAAATATAGTATTCACCAAAAAAAATCATAATATTTTTGAAATATAATTTGATGTTTCATTTAGTAGATATATAAGTTAAGAACTGTTTCAATTAATTTTGGTTCGTTGGATTTGTCTCCAGGTGGATTAGAATAAAAAATATTAAAACACAGCTAGAGTATAATTATGAAACATCCCTATCCAAATAATTCTAAAAAAAATTGTATTAATCCATTTCAGATACCGGTTTACGCTTTCGACAAAGCCTTTCAAGTGAATAACAACATAATGGGTGTATTTTTGGGTCATAATCCGTGGCGGTGCGACTGTCACTTCACACCACGCTTCCAAGGATTACTGCTCAAGTATAAGAGAGTTATCCGAGACTTATCCGATATAAAGTGCTCCAAATCAGACGACAAAACCATTTCGCAAGTACAGGTAACGTATAAAAATCGACGTTTTCGTGTAGGCGTTGTGAATAATTATTATTTCGTTGTTCTCGGCTTAGGTGTTCGTTTTTAGATTGGGTTGGGATATTGAAAGTTAAAATTACATCGCTTGGTATTTGATACTCCAGGGGTGATGTATAGTAATGCTTAAATCTTCCTCTTCCAATTTTATATTCTAATTGAAGTTCATCAATTATCAAGTTTTCATAGTTACTTTACTTAATGAATCTAATAAAATTGACGAAACCTTGCATTTATAACAGCTTTTACATTAAAATAGTTCGTTAGCTAAATGTAGCACGTTTTTCATTGTGTAATGGCTTTAATTAAAGACCCTTTCGTTAAGTGATTACAATATCCTTTACTTTTGTCGATAAAATAGATTGGAGCCAGGAGTTGACCGTTGAGTATGTGACCAACAAAAATAACAAATTATTTTAGTTTATACAAACAACCGATTTCAAAAAAAAAGACGTGTGGCACTCGGGGACTGCCGCGGTAAAGCTATTGCATGCTATGCCTTCAAGCCACACCTCCGTGCCCGTCGGAGTGGGGAGCGTGAGGTTTTTCGTTACGCAATTTCTGGATTCGGTCCCCGCGCTCAAGGCCCGCGATAGAAGCTATGCAATAGCTTAAATGTTGTTCATACAAAGTTAGAGTTGTACAATCGCAAATTTATTGATTTCCTACATTTTTTTGTAATTCGACAAGGCATCTAGGGAAATAGTAACTTTGGAAAAGTTCGTTGAAAAATTATAAATTCGTGAATAATGAAAGTTTATTTCTTTGGGGATTTTTTTCATTTGAGGGCAAAAAAAATCTGTCCTTTGACGAGAATATGATACCTACCTTATAGGATTTTTTTATTTATAAATTTATATGAAGGGTCTTTTTGTATGTTTGCCCTTTTACATTTTAATAAAAAGTTACCTCGCAGTTTTCATTGCTTTATTAATCAAGGAGAGTGTTTTTATAAAACGAGTCTCTTCAATAGATTTTAGAACAAAAATGAATTTTGTTATTATACGACGGGTCGAGCTATTTTTGTTGTCGAAACATTTTATCAGATGTCTTGATAAAATTTATTTCAACGAGAAATACTTTCATGATTTGATAACCTTCAAAAGGACTGAATTTGACTCGCTTCAATTATTTTACTTGATTCATTTATTTCATGTAAACATGAAATTGTTTACTACTGGATAATGTTTCCGAATCAAAAGTGATTTTTTAATTATAAATTTCCTTATAAAAGCTTTTAAGCCGAAATTAAACTAATACTTATTCATACTTCGTAAATTATCCGAAGACACAAACAATATCATTGCCTCTATAGTAGTAGATGTCTTTAAAATATAGAAAAGATAAAATGTAATTTACGTATCCATAACCCAATACTATAATTATTATTAATATCACGATTTAATTTAAGCATTTTCTTTTTCGACGTTCTTTTTTTACTATCTATCAGAAAAAGTTTATTTGATAAAAGCTTTGTTCGTAGCTGTAATTGGTGAAAATAGAAATTATTGTCTTCGAGATATTCAACTTTTGTCCATATTTAAAGTAATATTAATTAGACGAAGTTCGTATTTAAAGTAATATTTCCTATTTGTACCACAATAAGTATTATACCTAAGTCCTATGGTAATTTTTACTTTTAGTTGCATGTTCTAAACCGTAAATGTTTATGGCTGGCAGTAAATGGATACGATTCAATAGACAATAGACAATAGACAAACATTTATTCACAAAAATAACACATTATTACAACTGACAATCACAAAACTTAACATAGAAGATTCAAAATATTTGTGATTTTCTTAATTTGTATTTTAACATAATATTTTTCTCTTTCAGATAAGCACACTGTCCCTAGGAATTGTATGCAGCAGGTCAGAATTAAAAATGCCCATTAGTTCAATAAATATAGCCAATTTGGTTCTTACTTTCCTTATTCTATTGGTAGTTGGAAGGTTTTTATATGACTGGCATCACTTTAGAACAACTGGCAAACTGCCTTGGATATCTTCTATTCTGCCTTAAATTATAAATTATTAAAATTAAATATGAGATTAATGTCAATTTTTAAAGAATATACAATTGATTGAGGTTGAAATGAGATTAATGTACAAAATATTATAAGCAATAATGGCATACGCACAAAAGTTATAACGCGTTCATTAAATAAACAAATCTTAAATGGCGGCCAAAGCTGACATTGACATATGGTAGGGTCAGCAAAAAAGAAAATAAAAATAACGTATGTAAATGGATAATTATATTTTTAATCGGTAGCTTTGGATAAAAAACTGTGACCAGGCACAAAAAAAAATATGACTGATTTGTTTTACTGTTGGATGGTCAATCATGAATGCTTTAAGCATCCCGTTAGTTTGAATTGGATCATGGAGAGATAAAAATATGGTGTTGAGCGTTTAATACTCTGGAATGACTCCTGCGGAGCTCTGCTTACTCTGGCCCACAACGATACGTACTCCCGAGGAGAAATTAACAGATTTAAAAAGTATTATGCATCTCATTCCGAGCATGGCTCAAAATTTTTACAAAAATATAAAATAAAAATAAAGACCAAAGATATTGTAGAAGATGATATCAATGGCTTTTCCAGGACTCCCGATTTTGAAGTAATAGATGTTTACTTTTAAGTAGATGCATTTTTTTATTTAGTGATTTTTATAATAAAAACATGATTAAAGTTAAATAAATAGAACATATAAATGAAATTCAACATAGAACCAAGCCATTTGCTAACTTAAAGACCGAGAAATTTCATTATGCAAACAAGAACCAAAGTCGGTTGGTTCTGATTACTTTTAAAACTAATGAAGCTTTTTATGATAAAATAGAACCAACCAACTTTGGTTCCAGCTTGCATAATGAAAATAGGCGAAATTGGGTTGGTTAACATGTAAAAAACTGTACTTACAGTAGTCAAAAATCTACCAAATTTTTTGAGAAGGTAGAAAACGTTTTTTTAACACTATCTGTGTACTTAACTCAATTTCACAAAAAATGTGGGTTGGTCCCTGTTTGCATAAATAGGTCCAATTACTAGGTACGAAAGATTTTACTTAGTGTTAATATTTCTATGTTTATTATAATATTATGGTGTACCCTTGGTCTATCCATTGTATTTTATAATGGAGAGTTGACATTTTCCAACTTACTTTTAAAGCGAAATCTGAACTGTGAATGTATAGATTAATTATGTCTTTATTAATTATAATTATTCTTAAATAATAATTATTATACGAATGAGAGCTTTAAATCCCCAGTCTTAGTTATTTTTTTTACATATTGTGTACAATTTACATGGCAGCACTACATATTATAATTTAAATAGCTTTCCGCCCACGGTTTTGCCCGCTTTGTCTAAAACCTAATAAATTATTTATTAAAACCTTCCTTGATAATCACTGTTTAAAAAAAGCCGCATCCAAATCCGTTGCGTAGTTTTAAAGATTAAATCATACATAGGGATTTAGGGACAGAGAATGCGACATTGTTTTATATTACTATGTAGTGATACTATACTAGTAATAGTAGTAGTAAAAAAAATAAAAAAAATGTATGCGTGTACTAGAGTACACACGTAAGAAGTGAAACTTCTTTATGACCTTAAAAATGTCACGAGTATGGCGTAACGCAAAAATGTCACGCGTACGGCGTAACGCAAAAATGTCACGCGTACGGCGTAACGCAAAAATGTTACACTAAATTTTTGTCCAACCCCGATAAAGAAGTTTCACTTCAAAAAATGTAGTTGTCAATTTTTTGAATAAATATAACTTTCCGCATGATAGCTTAATTTTTCGCCAATTAACCGTAAATTCCGTGATTTAAAAAAAGTGAGTGATATGGTATTGTGGACTGATTTTCGCTTAATGAACGTCGTTGTTCTTTGATCCTAGCATAATATTTTACAAAAAAGGCGAATAAATATATTATGAAAATTGTTTTTTGTTTTATTTATTCCTTATTAAATAGCTAGTTGTTACCTATGAATTTATATCCGGTAATTACGATTTTACATAATATCCTAAAATTTTAATTACAAAAATTTAAACCATATTCAAAATAAATATATCTTATTCTTGAAAGAAGAATGATAAAAGTTGTTGGAGTAACAACATCAGAACTATGCAATCACAACAACTTTTTTGTAACAACAGAGTTGTTGTAAATTGTAATAACAACAACTTTCTACATATTTAATAAATTATATCGCAAGTTATATATATAAAACGTAAAGTTTTGGCCCACTTAAAAGGCAAAAAACGTTGCTTTAGGAGGGTTTTCGAATGTTTTTGCCTAAATTACCATGTTTTATTTTTATAAAGTGGGCAATATAATAATTAAAAATGCTATGTCCAAGTGTCAAATTACACACATTATTCAATTGATGATTGACACCATGATATTATAGCATCACTTTGCCCATGTTAGCAACGCCACCTATTTATTTTGTTTCCTAACAGCTTAAGAACGTGTTAGAAGTCCTAGTTCCTCGAAGGAGCTGATGCCATCTTTTTGAAGGTTTGTCTAATTAAATGTACCTACCTATATTGTATTGTCTTGCCTTGATGATACTTATAAAAATTGTTTGTTTTACTTAAAACTCATTGAAATAACCTAAAATGTTAACTGGAGTCGACTTTATTATTTTTTATTTTAAAAAAGATAGTAATAGGTCTTATGAATAAATTTCAATTAGACTGATAATACAAGCTAATAATAAATTAATACTAAAATACACATTCAATGACCGTCATTTGATATTTACAGTTATTATATTATCATTGCGTAGCGTCATCTATGAATTTACTCATAAATTATGACGTTTTCAAAAACAACCCTTATGTTTTTGTACAAATTGTTAGCCAGAGGGTCTTTGAAAGTGGATACATAGTTCTATTTTATTTTCACAGATGGCGCTGAAGTAAAAGAGATAAAATGTTTTTTGTTTTTCTTCTCATTATTTTCCCGGTTATATACCTTTGTCTGTGCCTTTGTACCCATAAATTAATATAAATGTTACTTATTTATTCAAAACTAGCCTTGCTCTATAGCTCGTCGAGTTAGATTTTTTAGAGAGACAATATTTAATTACTCGTACCCATGTAGTTAGTGAATACGCGGTACATTACCACCGCTTTGATTTGAATGGGTGAACAAGAAAATCTTGCGGAAACTCCTAAAGTTTTAGCTAATACCTAAGGGCTTAGCACATTTTACATCTGCCTAGAATCGTCCTTAACCAGTGAGACCCGAAACCAGGGACATTGCAGGCAATGGGAACAAATTAAATAGCCTAATTTATACCTAATATTTTAATTTATTATTATTTGAACGTGTATTGCGATTGCAATAGTTGTAAAGTTACCATAAGATTATAAATGAACAAAAATATTGTCTTGAACCACTATCTGCTACTTTGATCTATCTATCACATACATTTCAAATAATATTATCTTTTCTAGATAGCAAATAATATCAGCATTTGAAAGCACAAGTCATACTTTACAAAGTCAATTAAACAATAATTATATTTCCATGAGTATGAAACTTTTGTAGCAACTCCTGTACAATATAACGCGAGTGTACATTTTACCTTTACTGTTAAAACATTGGAATGAAATGCACGAGTTTCGGTCAGCGTAATACCTCCGAAATCTAAAAAGCATCCGGAACGTTTACAAACAAGTTCCACTTGTTTCCGTTTTTTGGGTCTAAAGTCTAGACTCCAGTCATTTCCTGTGTCCGCTCGTTACTAGAATGTTAGAATCTATTTTCATTGAATTTAAGGATCGAAAGAATTCAATTCCTGCTAGTTTAAGTGCTTTGATTTTCGTTTTGCGTCCTTCTATTGCCTACGGTTTTAAAGTTCATTATTGGTAGCTTGTCTTTCAGCGACTTGAAAATTTTCCTTGGCCTTTTATAATTAACAATAAAAGACGATAATTAAAAAACTATGCAACCTTTAAAAAAGTTAGTGGTAACTGTGTTCTCGCGTTATTATTTTATTTTGTGTATTGCCCACTTCACTTATAAACTGTTCATGTTAGCAGCCGCTCGACAAACAAATTTCTCTTTTCCTTTCCTTTCCACGTGTTGTTGTCATTTAAAAAAGTGCCTTGTCCTTTTCAAATATCTAATCTATCTCTAACGTTCAAAAACAATTTCGGTTTTAAAACGGTTCGCTAATTTCTTGAATTACCGAAATTTATTCTTGAGGCAGACAACAATATTACAAGATATAGTAGAACTGATGTCGAAAAATTCGATAAACGCTTGGGATTTACCGTAATTTTCGTGTAGACATAGATAGCATCGTGAAATAAAGCTCCTCGAATCAACCAATGGCACGTCAATAAATCTTACTAGGAATGTTAGTTACAGCAAATCTGATGTCTGTCGGAGTGCTGACTCAGCACGATCCTGACTGTATGTTAATATTTGCTGGCAAAGCGTTTTGTGTAATGTGATTAATAATTGTAATTACGGATGCTTATGCAGCGTTATGTACTGGGTATGAAGTTACGTGTAGTTAGCTGTTTATTATATAACACCATTAATTAAATGCATTATATGCTTTATATTCAATAAAATGCTTATTATAGAAAATTAATGAAAATAGTGATTGTCTTGAGCAAAAAGACCTAAGTCTGTAGTGCACTGTTTAAATGTTTCAGTAGAAGTTGAATAAATTTCAATGAAACAATATATATCAAAATGCTTTAGCACACTCGTAAAACTTTCATACTTCACACACAAATGTAATTTCAAATAGAACGTAGCTCAATTGATAACCAATGGTAGTGGTTAATAGAATTGGACCTCTATTAAATTCAGCCTTGTAATTGAATCTGTTCTTGTGCCAATAAATTGTAGTATAAGTGATTTATCTTGTCTGACAGCCACTCTGAAACGCATTGCTCGCAGAGACTATGGGAAAAGTTTATACATATTTTAGATTCATATGTAGTTCCCAGTTAATGAGCTTTCTTTTCGAGTTATACGAGAATATAGGAAAGAAAAAGAACTGTTTGGCATACTGTTGATATTACTCTAGCAGGTTTTGGCTGAGGGTTTTTCCTTAAGCTGCTTTTATTATTATTACTCCAAAACACAAACAATAAAGTTGAGTGCTCAAAACTTCTTCGGCATTAAAAAGGAAAATACATAATTTGGCACTTAGCACTTAATTAGTGGTAACTCAAGTTTAAGAGCATTGTACTATCTATAATCATAATTATACAGAGGTCTTTGTGACATAAGAAGTAAATTCCGAAAAGATTTTAGATGAAATTGTGAACTATTAAATATATTTAGTCGCTTTATTTACCTTATCGTTAATAATATTTGTTATAAGTTCAATTTAGGAATTAAATATTTTTGAATATTCAGCTGTATATAATATGCATAAAAACAATTCTTCTCTGAATGAAATTGCATTAATGTAACGATCACTTACCTATAGAGAATTGCAATGCGTATTTTTCCAATTAGTAGCCGAGCTATACAGGGTGTAATCGTTAAGTGTGCACAGGCGATTATTCCGTAACTATTGCAGATATCAAAAAACTTTAAACTCATATCGAACGCCCTTTACCTAATGAGTAGAATGAAATAATAACTTTTTAAAAATAAAACAGGAAATATCCAAAAACTGTACACCAAACACTCCCATACATTTAGTATGAGATATGACTATCCTAAACATGTAATATGAAAAATTTTGGTTCTTTTTTTGAATTTGTGCTTAAATTACTTCGCAAATTTTAATAAAAATCCATTTAGAAACTGTAAATAGAGCTCGATGTGGAATACAATCGACGAGACGTCACTTCGAACATTTGCTTTGAACACAAAATGTATGGAAAATTCAATGTATGGGAGTGTTTAATGTAACTTTTTTGGATATTTCCCGTTTTATTTTTTAAAAGTTATTATTGTCATTTTACTCATTAGGTAAAGGGTTTTCGAAATCAGTTTAAAGTTTTTTGATATCTGCAATAGTTACGAAATAATCGCCTGTGCACACTTAACGATTACACCGTGTATATTAGCAGCTTATAATCAGACAATGATTTGTGAGGGTGTTATGATAGGCTTAGGCTGATCATAACAAACGATCTCAAAACGCCAATAAATCGGGATCCGAGAGAGATACATCAGCGTTCTAGCGCGAAGTCTGCATTGTGACGTCACCGCACGACGGCACAATACCTTCATTACGCCTAGCTTGCTTACCATTGTTCACTGCGTCTGCTTGTTAAATCGAAATAGGTCTTCAAGATGCTTGTACAAACATTTTTCAGATTACATGGTTACTGATTCAAAATTTGCGCTTGTACACGTCTTTGAACTATATTTGTGTGCCAAATTTCATCAAAATCGGTCCAGTAGTTTATGCGTGAAAACCATACATACATACATACATACATACAAACCTTTCCTCTTTATAATATTTATACAGTATAATGTAAATGGGAGGAATTTAATATACCTAAATAATGATACGTCAAAGTAACGAATTTTTCGGTTTCTCCGCCGACATTTAAAACAGGCGTTTATCACGGACGTGCAATATAATGTTATTAAATACGGGGTCTAAATGATGAACGCCGATTTATTTACCCCCTGAAAAGGGACATTAACTAACAAATTAATATTTACGAGATTTATTTTTCATTTTCTCATTTTGAGCATTTTGTTATTGTCGTTTTTCCCATTCGCTTTATGAAGTAAAATGAGTGTAATTTCAAATGAAATATTTACTCCCATATATCTTGTTTTCTATTTCTTTCTGTAATTGACGTTGCCTTAATGAAATGTCATTCACTTATCCACACTCATTCCTTATTGCTAAGGCATCATATTGAGCTGTCACGCAATATTGTGATATTATTTTACAGGTTGATTTGAATATGTATTCGCAAACTGATTTACTTATTGCGATTTAATACAACGTTTTCTTAATAAGTTATAATGATTTGGCATGTTGGCACCAAACACATAAACATTTTGATGTGATTGAAAATTGAAATGAAATTTTATGCAGAAAATAGAGGATCTACTCAAATAAAATAAGTAAAGGATATGTTTCAAGCTTCTACTAATCGTACAACGTATTTTTTTAATTGTAGAAATGGTTTCATTAGTATAAAAATGAAGTCCTGTGTCCCCTAGTGGGGTAAGGGGTATATCCATTATGCATACATCTGTTTCACTGATCGATTTTCTTAAGAGACACGTAGGTGATCAGCCTTCTCTGTCCTGCCAGACCGAGACATTTTTTTTCTTCGTCTCCACCGGGAATCGAACCCAGGACCCCTCGGTTCTACGCTCACGCGTCAACCACTGAACCAGGGAGGTGGTCCTTAGTATATAAAGCCTATATTTTCATATATTAAATTTACACTGAAATATATACTATGTAGACCAGAGTTATACGCCTTATATCTAAAGCTTACAGAAGTTAGAATATGTTATCTAGTCCACACACGCTTGTGGTATTGAATCTGTAGGTGGTTGCGTAAGATGTAAGCCATCGGGATCTTTGTTAGGGTAAAAAATTATATAAAGATAATATAAATATAGAGAGATAGAGTAAGTAGAATGTTATTATACTGATGTATTGGTAGATGTGAATTTAATTTTAAACCTGCAAAGAATAAGACATGTTATATAGAATGAACGGGCAATGATACGTATGAAGACCCAAATAATTTAAGTTCATTTTATTTATAGACATTATTACAATATAAAAATAATAATATAAAAATGTGTTGGTTTTGCTCTACATACCTACTCACAATACAATTCGAGACATTACATTTCAATAATCATTACGTATGTTTGAAATTTATTTAGATAATATAAAAATTGAGAAAAGCATGAAAAATAATTAAACAATATTAAATTTAAATTCACACGAAATCATGCAACCAAGTCTACCACGCATCTAGCTGGCGAAAGACTAACGCGAACGTTTTCTTGTTAATCTTAAAAACTAAAGCATTAAGCATAAAATTAGCGGTTAAGGTGCACAGAAATATAAGTGGTTTAAGCGTCGTATTATAGCTAAGTAGCCACTATAACACTAACCGCATTGTAAGTGGGAGAAGGCTTGTAATGCACACGATATGGGACGACGACCGCTTGAGGTGAGCGGAGCTTACGGCGCGGTTCATGTTATACACTTTGGACGGAATTGCACTAAATAGCCAGAAGAAATCTAACTATTTATTGGTAAGTTTGTGAGGATGCTTATTTCCTGTTCACACGAAATATGTTTTGATCTGGATGGAATTTACAGAGAAAAAGGCTTGGTACGTATAATATAAGTCTAGAGATCAAGTATAATGTACAATGTACATATCCAATGATGGAATAATTTTTAAATATCAGACATTTACTGAGATTAGAGCGTTCAAACAAACAAACTCTTCAGCTTCCATCGATAGCAGAATTTTAAATAAAGGCTACATTTTATTTGAGTGACAGTCTAGGCTGGATTTAGTAACTAATAAGTAATTTATCTGGACAAACACCTATGAAATGCATATTTTGGAGCAAGAACAATTTAGAGTGTTAGGTAAGTATCATAGTTTATTCTAGATAGTTCGTATATGGTAACAAAATTAAACATTTCTTACTATTTTGTTTATAAGCAAAATACTGAAGATCTCAAAACTAGGTAGAACTTAACAAGAATTTGTGTAGAATGGAAAATTTAGAACAAGTTTCAAATATAAGTTCTGCTTCCATGGAAACAGCTTCGTAACATATTTGTATACAAAATGTATAATACACATTTACAAAGAAAAAGCAGCAAAATTAGAGTTTATTATTGTAATGCTACAATCAAGTTAGCTACATATAATAAAGTTTATGAGCTCTTTATTATTTGTATATGCTTAACTGAATCACTTATACTAGTGCAGACTGTATTTTATATTCTTTAACCATACTTCATAATATTAGTATCGTTATATTATGCTCTTTGAACTATAATTGTAACACGCGATTTATTCGTCATTATAAAGTAGTTAGCTTTTGAATGCCCGTATAAAGAAATTTTAAAACGAACTAGCGGTAACCTCGTTCACTTTTTGTTTCAATTTCATGCCCTTTATTTATATTTGGTCAAAAAACTGTTATGTCAGATTCAAATCTAAAATTAATTAAGGAAATTATTTATTATTGTATAAATTATTTATTATTTATTATTGTAGTCATGGCAGAATCCCTGGAAGACCTCAATACAATGCTCGGTGGCCTCTACAGAGTTTCACAACAAGTGGGCCTTAGCATGAACATGGACAAGACGAAAATCATGTCAAATGTCCATGTTGTGCCCACTCCGGTATCAGTTGGAAACTCTATTCTCGAAATTGTTGACGAATACGTTTACCTGGGACAAAGCGTCCAATTAGGTAAGTCCAATTTCGGGAAAGAGGTCAATCGTCGAATCCGACTCGGCTGGGCAGCGTTCGGGAAACTACGCAACATCTTTTCGTCCAAAATCCCTCAGTGCCTGAAGACGAAAGTCTTCGAGCAGTGTGTGTTACCGGTGTTGACTTATGGATCTGAGACGTGGTCGCTAACCGCGGGCATGGTGCAAAAGCTTCGCGTCGCTCAACGAGCTATGGAACGGGCTATGCTCGGGGTTTCTTTGCGTGATCGAATCAGAAATGAGGAGATCCGCAAAAGAACTAAAGTCACCGACATAGCCCACCGTATTAGTAAGTTGAAGTGGCGCTGGGCTGGGCATATAGCCCGCAGAACCGATGGCCGTTGGGGCAAAAAGGTTCTTGAGTGGCGACCACGTACAGGACGTCGCAGTGTGGGACGGCCTACAACGAGATGGACAGACGACCTAATCAAAGTGGCGGGGAGCTGCTGGATTCAGGCCGCTGGTGATCGGTCGTTTTGGAAATCTTTGGGGGAGGCCTATGTCCTGCAGTGGACGTCTTGAAAGGCTGGAATGATGATGATGATGATGATGATGATTATTTAGTTGTATGCAGTAGTTTTTATATTTTCGGGAAGTTAAATAAAATATTTATTTTTTAACCTAATCCCCTGCCAAAAAAGAACGTAGTTTATGTCATAGAATTAATTCATGAATTAATATATTTGTATATTTTTGCACTTGGAAGAAACGACTGTTTTTAAAGTATGAATAAAATCTCTATTTATATGCTACCAGCTTTAGCTGTCTTTTTTCAATAGAGTAGAGGTGCTTATTCTTTGAAATTTCAAACGTTTGGTGCTATTTAAAAACGTTGATAGTTATTTTATTTAGCTGGTTTTTCAGTAAATATTTTTTAATTCATAGATTGGCTATAGGCAAGCTTAAGTAGTTAGGAATTGGAATAATAAGTTTATTGAGTGTTTTTTAGATAATGATCCTTTGTTTAAATACGATACCATTATTCAGAGCTTAAATTTCACCCACATTTGTACAATATAACATTGATACTTTAATTTATAATATAAAACGTGATTGCGTTACCATTCAAATTGTTAATTGATTTTTAAGTATCGAATTACATTTCAATTATATTTAACCTCTGACACAAAATACGCATTGTAATATTTCGTTACAATGAAGCTAGAATTTCAAATTATGTTATACATAATATAAATTTATAGGTGTTCTTCATAATAATAGTGAACGTCACATATCATGAAGACACCTTGTAGTGGCAGGCTTCTTTAATTAATGTCGTTAAAGCGACAAGAGGCGTTGATATAATCAAGTATATTATCATAGGGAATATATTAACTTTGCCTAACGTATGATACGCGTTAATGTTTATTTGGTAGACGAGAGAAAACGAGAATATTACACGTCTTCTCATATTACTAAATAAAAATTAGAACAGCTGCTATGTTTCTTTCGTTAATTGCAGTTTATGTAGGTACAGCAGCTCTTGCAGAAGCTGTTTTATATATTCTATTGGAAACCTATGTTAAAATTGGAACACAATGTCCTTTGTATAATAAGCCGACTACTACTTTAATGTATTCCTATTGAAGCTACTGTAGTTAATTTACTAATTCATTTCTCTCGTATATTTTTTAGTGTAAGAGGGTTGTAAAGATGTGCTTAATTTATATTTATGAAAAACGAATTAATTCATGATATGTTATTGTATCTTTAAAAAATATCCTCCTGTAAGATATGCACCTTCTTGATCAAATCACGACTCAATATTCTGTATCCTGCAAAATATTGATACTTTTTTTCTAGTCATACATTCGCGTCCATGCCTTAATCGGTGTTTTAAGGAGAGTTAGAATAATAAAAGCAGAATATAGTTTCCTATCTTTTTTCTTAGAATATAGTTTATATATATAGGTTTTTGTTTATGATGAGCAAAAGTTCCTAAGTTCTAGTTCATTAATATAGAATAAAAACCAACTTGTACAATAAAGCTCGCCTTATACGAAGCTCTCAAGAAAGCATGGAAACTTAACGTAATAATCTTTACGAGAGAACATTAAGAAAATAAGTAATAAAACAAAGGTAGACAGCCCGTTCATACCAGTGAAGTTAGAGAGTGCATTTCACCTGGGTTCCAGTTAGTTTATTCATTTATATATTATTTAAAGACCTGAAAGCTCGAGCGACGGATAAATATTTTGAAAACGCAATTAAATCAGCCGAGTGATTATGTTCTTACTGAGGAATTGTAAGGCGAAATTTTAATGCACTTTCTTGAATTTAATTTTGATGTTAAGTTTGGACTTTGGAGATACGGAGGCATTAAACAGTTTTAGATTTGTTAGTTGAAGCGGATGAATGAAAATTATGTTTAGAAATAAATGGAATAACACAGAAAGATTTGATGTATTTTCGGTTTGTTCGTAAAAATATGAACTTTGGCTCCATTTATTAATCCTTTAATATTTTTATTGCTGTTGATTATTTCAAAAAAATTGGCTTGAAGTAAATGTTTTTCTCACGCTATTCTCTATCTTTCTTTCGCTTAGTTTTTGAAGAAAGACTGGATTTATAATATCTCATATTAGTTAAACATTCATGTACAATAAGTATATGAATGTTTAATAAGTATATGATTGTTTATATATTGTACATGAAAATCAAAGCATTATGTAATTTGCAAAGAGAGCTGAGGCTCATTTAATTAAAAATATAAAAAATATTGCAAAAATTCTATAAATACTCATCTTTTATTGCGTTTAGTAATAATTGAGTCAAGAAGCTCTTTATTATAGAGTCTATAACATAGTTAACACTATAATTATAAATTTTCAGTCGTTTACTTATGATATAATTTTCGGAGGTAGAAAACATTTTGTATAAAATCGAAGCGGTGATTTGTTAATTAGACGGAAATTGACAGGAACTGAAATTTTCCTCAACATTTACTGTGATTTATGTATAGTAAGAAATTAATTAGTACCTATTAACATCAAAGAAAGTCATCATTTCATTATTTCATCTCATTTTGTTCGCTACATCTTATTATTTCAATTTTGCGTCCCCTAAAGAATAAAACGTGAAATTAACATTAATACTGTATTTCCATATTTATTGATGTTAAGAGTTTACGAGGTCAAATAATGCTCAATTATATTATTTTTTAGAAGAAAACATGTACAGCAAATCTCTTAGTTGTTAATATTTTATCATAATATTTAAGAAACACATTGTTTTCAACAACAAGACGCTGAACTACTGATAATTATTATTAATTTTGAATAATTTATTTCTACCAAATTAACTTTCGTATGAGAAGAATCGTAAGTTTAGATCTGGTAATTTTTGAATTATTCCAGGAGTTCTTGAAATTTGTAACGT
This sequence comes from Colias behrii, assembly GCA_029959065.1. Taxonomy (NCBI): domain Eukaryota; kingdom Metazoa; phylum Arthropoda; class Insecta; order Lepidoptera; family Pieridae; genus Colias; species Colias behrii. Next base: position 9,028,401 of record JARWMC010000013.1, read on the forward strand.
AGTATATGTATGCATATATTATACTTCAGGTATAATATTATAGCTTGGTTCTGTAGAAGGGAAGAATAAAGGTAATCTAGAGTAAAGTTTAGTTTATAATCCACGAATTTTTAATATGCCGTTATTTTTTGTTGCAGACACAAATTGATCATAACATTTGAAATTATCTAATATATCTAATATGTCTTATGTTCTATCTTTTAAACTAATAATTAATTATTTAAAAGAAGTCTACATAATATATTAATCCATTAACTGTATAAATATTAAGGCAAAACAAGTAAAACTCTTAAATGTACCGTGATAAGCTCAGTGAGAGGTAAAAATTGTATAAGACGGCTAAATGTTTTTGGTCGTTAATTACTTTGTTACAAGTTTAATTACTTAAAGGGAAAACGTTAGAACTCGCTTTGTTAAATACACAATTACAAAAAAATGACCACGGTAAAAACAAGTTATGAATAATAATAATTTAATTTATATGAAACCTCTTTTTTAAACCTTTTGGTAGTTCTTTATTTTCATTTGACACGACTATCATAATGACTTTCTGGGAGTTTCATGTATTTAATCACTTAGTTTGTTTAAGTAAATAAAAAGTGGATATGGATTATCGCAGTGTTTTGGGAAATATTCCAATGGAAGACACAGAATTGGCATAATTATAGTCTCCTTAACTGTATCATAAATGGCAATGGTATGTTTAAAACTGTTCTTTAACTGTTTTTTAACTGTTTATAAACTTACATTTTTAATGAAGGATTGTTTATTTATTTAATTATTATTTTATTACATATAAACTTCATTAATATTCGCTATTAAAACACAATTATAATCATACAAACGAATTCAGAGCTTTTCCTTTTAGGTTTAGCAGTCTGATAAAAAATATTCCAAATTTCCATATTGTAGCAACAATGACACACTAGTTAATTCCCCTATCTATAGGTACATATAATAAATCTGTAGAAGGGTCAATTCTGTACATTGAAAATATTGAAAAAATAAATAGCAGGGGGTGTTACTGGATCGATACCAAACCCAAATACCTATGTGATTAAATAAATTTTTGTCTGTCTGTCTGTCTGTCTGTATGTGAAGACATCACGTGAAAACTAACGGTTCGATTTCGATGAAACTTGGTATAATTATACATTATTATCCTGGGCGTAAAATAGGATACGTTTTATCCTGGAAAAATACGTAGAAAAAAAAATAATCTTAATTTTTCAGTTTTATCCATAGACGTTGTTCTGTAGAACCGTTGTAGAACACACGTTGCGTATTATTATAGGCCTAGCCGTATTTGGGTCCAATAGATATTTATAAGATGTCATTGTCAGAGTTACTCAAAATGGAGAAATAAACCATCCACGCGAAGACCGACATCCGCGCGGACGGAGTCGCGGGCGGAAGCTAGTCCATCATAATTTTGAGATCTTTATCATATTATAATATACCCAATGATCATTTCTACGTAATATCAATACCTATAAGTACTAAAGTAAGTACATACTTGGCTTATAATCTCAACATGTCCTATAACACGCTCTTTGAACGTTCAAAACGTACGTGCATTGAAACTTCGATTGGAAATTCGATGAAATATTGCGTTTTGAAAACGCTGTTACAAAATATATTAAATTCGACACGCCAGATGCGTTATCGAAATAAAGCGTGGTACACAATGGTTGCAGGGGGCGTCGGCGCGAGCAAAGACGAGCATCCTACGGAAGCCGGCGCGCCGCCGGACGTGTGCCTGCCCTGCACAGACAGCGGCAAGTATACACTAGACACGACCCTAGATTAAATTTAAAACCATTCGCCACTCGATTCTTAATAAACCTGGCGAGTGGCCAGCATTTTCCGCTCCCACGTCCGCGTGAAAGTAAATTTTATGTCGCATAATTTTTGGTCTATTGATTCTGGTCGGTACAAGTGTCAACGCCGATTTTATTCGTTCATTTGCAATGTTTATGTACCGATGCTTCGCGATATTCGATTACTGCTCAATCTATTTATAAAATTTTGATGAAAATGGCCAGCGCGTGATGAATTGGTTTTGTTTTAGTTGACGAATAGTTTGAAATTGGGGATCAGATAGACTTTTAAGTTTGAAGCGAAAAATATTATTTTAATAACAAAAATTAGGATTGCTTGGTTATTATATTTTTTTACATTTAATACAAATGTAAAATAATAAACGTACACAACAAATGTACAGACTTAACAGCCTTAGGTTTGGTAGACAAGGAAATCTAATTAATGTGTATTAGTAGGTTCATGCACTTTTCTTGATTATAATTATGTATTGGAACTTTGAAGTCTCTCTTTTTTTCAAGTTAAGCTAGCTAAAATATATATATAGATACTCAATACTGCTATTATCGTCATAATAGTATTGAGAAAATCTATATTATTGCTTTTGGATAAAATAAAAATTGTTAAATATTATCCTGAATTCCTGCCAGGAGTATGCTGCCAAGCATGGCTTATCATATAATGTCGCAAAAAGCGTTTATATGATCTTTGGAGTCCCCCGAAAGCACATTGGTTACGAACCCGTAATTAACTTAAACCAAATAGCATTAAAGAGGGTAAAACAGTTTAAATATCTCGGACACTGTGTTTCGGAGGACTTGAATGATTAAGTTGACATTGAGCGTGAGAGGAGATCCCTGGCGGCTAAATGTAATATGCTGGCCCACAGGTTCGCCCGATGTAGCAAAGAGGCAAAAATAACTTTATTCAAAGCCTATTGCCAAAACTTCTACACGGGAAGCCTGTGGTTCAAGTACTCCAAAAAGAGTATGAATGCATTACGGGTGCAATATAATAATGGGTTTAGGATGCTGATGGGCTTGCCGAGGCATTGTTCAGCGTCTGAAATGTTTGCGCAGGCTCATACTAATGATTTTCATGCCATTTTGCGAAAAAAGACAGCTTCATTACTCCAACGGTTACGTGAAAGTCCCAACGAAATCCTAAATGCATTATCGCAAAAAATAGACTCACCAATACTCGAACATTTTATTAATGTGTTGGTGAGACGTGAAGTTTTTTAAATTGTATACCTAATAATTTGTACCTATTTTTAGATTAATTATTTATTGCGTATTTTAATTTTAATTTTTATTTTATGTTTAATTTTTCTGTGATTTTATTTATGTTTCATTGATTATTATTATTTGTGACATGTCAATTTTATAATTTGTATTTTTAGATTAATTATTTATTGCGTAGTTTAATTTTAATTTTAATTTTTTATTTAATTTTTCTGTGATTTTATGTATTGATTATTATTATTTGTGACATGTCAATTTTATATTTTATGATTGTGAGCTTAATTTTATATGTATATTAGTGATTTTTGTGTATTGTGTGTAAAATGGGTCTCTGTTACTTTTAAATAAAGAATTTATTATTATTTTTGTATGCGTATTTACATCTCAGCATAAATGCTGATAGCAGCCACATTTACGGGCAGAAACCAAGTAAATGCAGCATTTGTAATTTATTTACGTGTCTGTCTGTCAAGTATTGTCATTTTCTTCTATTTGGAGGAATCTTCTTACTATTCTGCATGTGTTAAGTATTACTGCTTTTTGTAGTTGGATAAATACGGTTTCTTCTAGATCAATTTGTTTTAGACTTTGTTTTAAATGTTTGGGTATAACAACGGTAGTAGAAAGAACTATTGGTACAATGTATACTTTATCTTGTCTCCATATTCGTACAACTTCTTCTTTCAGATCATTATATTTATTCATTTTTTCAGATATTGTTTTTTGTATATTATGCGTATTTGGAACTGCTATATCGATGAGGTAAGTTGTTTTATTTCTTTTGATCTTTGGAAGGCTTACGTGGGGACACGGATCCAACACGCAGAGGCCCTTTCGAGAATTTTAATGTGTTGTGGGCCACCAGCCGCAGCCTGCCCATGACTGCACTATAGAGATACAGTCCTAGGCAGTCCGCGGCCGATGTAGGACTATTGCAGGGTATGGAAATTTAATAACTGGGCTATGGATTGGGATGCTAAATGGACTGGTATTGGGGACTATGGGAAACTATGACACCTGCCTTTCTACTAAAACAAAGTAAAAATATGTTGGCAGGTGGTGACTCGCCCTCTCACTGTATGGGCCCCCGAAATAAGTCGCTGCAATAGTGCGACAAGGGGGCAACATATTGTGAGCAGCTAAGGGTGGAGAGGCGTCCCTGGACTTTAAACGACGATCACGCGCTCCCTGAGGGTCCAGCATCACGTGCCCACTCGCCACTTATGATTCGCATCCACCCTTCGAGCTAAAAGCTCTCGCGACTCCACTCTGGCCGGCCGGTTAAGGCAAGCCAGAGGTGGGGGGTCCTGTCCTCGTCAGGCTTCACTCCGACCGGCCGGTGAAGGCGAGCCGGAGATGAAGACAGGGTCCTCCCCCGGGAGCACTCGGTTCCCACGGGGTCGCTACTCCCCGACACCCCGCCACAAGGTGTCCTGCGGGTTGACTGATTGCACGGGTGGAATATCTGTTGTCACGTAAACAATAGATATTCCAACCGTGGGCGATGGGGTCGTCACATCCCTACGCCCTTATTATTATTATTATTATCATTGAGTGTGCACACGTCTTACATAACTTTGCGCAGTTCAACTAATTCCCTGTAAGTTATCGATTTATTAACGACTTACTTCAACGATACGTTGTCGGATGCGATAGTTTATAGTTTATACTGTTTTTAAACTGTTTATCGATGGAGTTTAAACTAAAATAAACGGTATTTTCTTTTTAGATAAATAATTTACCCCAAATAATGCACCCCAGTATCAGTTACTTCCTTTTGACCGCCTTCAGCGTCGTGCCAGCCGCATTGTCGATCTACCTGAGCTCACCGATCGGCTGGACCCTCTGGCTTTGAGGCGCGATGTTGCGTCTCTGTGCGTATTTTATCGCATATACAACGGGGAGTGTTCTGAGGAATTATTTGCCTTAATACCACCTGCACAATTCCACCATCGCACTGCCCGACACAAGCAAAAATATCATCCACACCACCTGGATGCATGGCGCTCGACAACCGTGCGTTTCGCACGTCATTTCCTACCCCGTGCTACAATCTTGTGGAACAATTTACCACCTTCCGTGTTCCCCAACCAATACGACATGGGAACCTTCAAGCAAAGAGTCTACACCTTCCTGAAAAACCAACTTCCACCTTAAAGCCGGCAATACGATCGCAGTGTTCCCAACGCTGTGATCGTCATGGGCGGCGTCTATCACCTACCACCAAGTGAGTCGCCTGCCCTATTGCTAGGGTTACTATAAAAAAAAAAAAAAAAATTTAGGAGTAAAAGTACTCAATCATTCAAACAGAGAGTAACATTTGCTCTAAAACACTAGGTCTATGGATAATACATATTTAATTTTGAAAGAGCGAAATAATAAAAAATAAAACAAAAATGATTGTGAGGCAGGATATAAATCCGTATCGTCAGAGTAAGGGCAATTTTCTATTATTCTTAGATGATATAATGTTATCTTCTCGTTTATGTCGCACGAAGAGGAAAAAAGCAGTGGAGTTTTATGTAAATTCACATATTAATGTGAATTTACATAAAACTCCACTGCTTTTTTTCTCTCTAACCGTCTCTGCCTATAACAAAGGTCTAAACTTGTATCAGGTATAAAAGGAATCGCGAGTTGCGACTCACATGTATAATATTTACGCGACGAACCGAGTGGAAACTGAACATCTTTTATATATAAAAATGAATCGCAAAATGTGTTGGTAAGCGCATAACTAGAGAACGGCTGAACCGATTTCGATAATTCTTTTTTTATTATATTCCTTGAAGTACGAGGATGGTTCTTATGTAGAGAAAACGTAAACATGTACCACGGGCGAAGCCGGGGCGGACCGCTAGTTATAAATAAAGTTTTATACAACTGCTATGAAGAAAGTATAGATTTAATTATGCATTTAACATAATAAAACAGTTTATAATGTTACTCTTTATGCTATGTATCTATAGTATTTTAGCTCACAATTCAACCGAACGTAGGCCAAGAAACAAAAAAAAAAGATCACATTTTTGCAAAAGATAATTTTCCCTTTAAAAGCGTTGGTAGATGAATAAAACTATACATATTGTAGTGATAGATTATGATCTATTGTGTAGGTATATAACAATACACAACATAAAAATTGTAGACATTATTTATTCCACTTGAGATTCCACTATGGAAATATTCCATAACTTCAGTTCACAATAACAGCCCACGTTAATAGTACACTCCTTTTAAATGAAATACTAACTACGTTGAATGTTTTTATTCAGGAAAAGAATAGCAAACGAGCACAAGTATCCATATTTGTTTTTAATCTACCAAACTAGCAAGTTATTATAATATACCTAGACACGATCGTTAACCGACACTTTTTCAAGGAAAATATTTTTTGAGGTACATTTCTCAGCGTCTTTTGTGCGCAAGGCAAGTTTTTGTGATCGTTGTAAAGAGAAAATACGCTGCCTCACGTTCCATTATGGAAAATAAACAATGCGTAAAGCTAGAATTATTTCAACTCTTAAACGAAGGTAGACCCAACGTGAATTGGCGTTTTTCGCGTGTTTAAACAATAGTTCTGAATGTATGTTGTCGATAAATTCGGTTTAATCATGACTTTGAATTTGTTTACATTTTAAAGATATTGTTTATTATACGTCTAAAATTACTCGCAATTTTATTTTATATCATATAAATTTACAATCATAATATTATGTATCGAAATCTTCCAAAGACTCCTTCGGAATCGACATGTTTTCATCATCGTGGGCGATGTGCTTTTCACAACGGAAACTGCCATGTTTGCAGTTTTAATAGTATTTCTAGGAATTATTACGGAAATAAATTCTCATCATGTTATTTATTATTAAGATAATTTATTTTATAACAAAAATACACATACATTTAATCCCGATTAAAAAACATCTGAAAGCTATTTATTACACGTTTGGAAACTGAACAAATATGATCGCCTCTATCCTAAAATACTCATTCCAATTTTTAAGTATTAACGTTTGGATGATACGTTATTGAGATTGCAACGTTCCAATTACAGTTTTTTCTGATTTGATACGAGATTCGATGGGATTGAGAGCTGTATCGTTCATGTTTTTATTTTCGGCTATCTACGTACAGTAGAAATTTAGATCATCTGTTATGAAATATCGCATAACACTTAAAATATAGGTATTAATGAAAATCTGTAAGCTGTATCTTTTTAAATGTTACACACACTGTACGGCCATAGGCATATCGTTATGTTTTTTCATACGAGAAACCGTTCAATAGAGTTTACAAAGCAAAAAGCGGTCGACAATTTATTTCAGGGCGGGTTGGGCATCACTAATCGGCGTCATCAATCAGCGCACGATCGGATCAACTGACGGACATGGCTCACCCAGGGCCGGACTTGGCGCCCTGGGCTTTTAAGGGCTTAATATTATGAGCATAAGTTTGGTACCTGTTTTGTGTACTACATAGTACTACATCTATAGATACATATCTATATAGTTACTACTATGGTGGTGGTAAGTACTATGGTGTGCTCTGTTCGATGCCCGAAGGGACATGTTACTTCATGATATTTTGGAGGATAATGTGGATATCACGACGTAAGCGACGTAGCTAATTTGTATAGAGATATTGCATTTTTTGTGTATTCTAATGATAATTCAAATGGTCCGTAAAGAGATTGCTCATAGTATGAAAATTAAAATGACCATTTTATTAGGACATTATGAGTAGGATAGTAACAAACAGTTGGTAGCATTATAACCAAAATCTTATATTATAATTTTTTATTGCTGTCCTCTAAAATGTAAAGTCCTAGGCGAGTATTTACACGGTCTCTGTTTTCCTATACATCGGTGAAAGCTTCGGTGAAATAGAACTTTTAAAATGTGAAAATGTAGCGTTTACGATTGGTGTGATGTTGAATCAACTAAGTAATTACTTGGTTGATTACACTTGTATGTTCGTAGACATAGATCTGATTTTGATATCCCTGTACTTTGAGTAAGAAAATCTAGCACCTTGTTACGTGGTTTCTCCATAAGTCTTGTTTTTCATTAGTAATTTGATGTACTCTATTATTAAAGCCTTTGTGTAGACGTTTAAAACTCTATTCCCCTCTTAAAATACGATTACGACGACACTAAGAACAACATAGACGAGGGGCTCTCAAACAAAAAGTGCCTGAAATATTGTCTGCTAGACCGGACTCTCAGTGGAGTTTCGTTTGCAAAAATAGCGGACCTAAATCTGACTTCTGATATATATTATATAGATCCCAGACATCCTATAGACAGATGTTGCCAACCAGTTTTGTGGTCCCCCTCTCCCCACCCCGGTAATTAAATATGGCATACAAAGAAAAAAATAAAAATTTCCAAAACATGCCGTGTGGGGTATCAAATGAATGAGCTTATTGAGTAGATCATGAATATATAGCATACTATAACATTTCTTACACTTTCTCTAAGATTTTTTAGAAAATTTACGAAAATGCTCCATTTTTGAGTTAACTTTAAACCACTATAGATTGAAAACTCATGAATATATTTTTTAAATTATTATTTTAAATAATTAACAATAGTCCATTGTTTACGATTCAATAGTTCGTACAGTGAAATAGTTGCATGGGGGAGTGGGGGGAGCATTCAAAGATGGCGAGTATATTTTCAAGTTTATGCCAGAAATAAAGGCCTAATACAAAAATATCGGTGTCAGGGCTTAGAATAATTATCTCTGCACTGTCGTTGTTTGACAGAATGAAAAATATGGCAGAACATTCTTCAATCAGCCTCTGTGTGATTAGATTTCAAATCGGTAACTTCAGTGAAAGTTGCGCCTTGCAATTTAAAACATTTTGTGGAGTCATCAAATCCACCACATACATATAGCTCACTTATATTATATTACGAACTATTGAATCGTAAACAATGGACTATTGTTAATTATTTAAAATAATAATTTAAAAAATATATTCATGAGTTTTCAATCTATAGTGGTTTAAAGTTAACTCAAAAATGGAGCATTTTCGTAAATTTTCTAAAAAATCTTAGAGAAAGTGTAAGAAATGTTATAGTATGCTATATATTCGTGATCTACTCAATAAGTTCTTTCATTTGATACCCCACACGGCATGTTTTGGAAATTTTTATTTTTTTCTTTGTATGCCATATTTAATTACCGGGTTGGGGGGAGGGGGACCACAAAACTGGTTGGCAACATCTGTCTATAGGATGTCTGGGATCTATACAATATATATCAGAAGTCAGATTTAGGTCCGCTATTTTTGCAAACGAACATCTCCTTGGAGCCTGCTCTATGCGTAATATTTGACAAGGCATATTTACCGAGCCCGGCCGTTATGTTTCTCTGACAACAGCGGTTCCCGACGGGCAGACTCGTGAACGCATTGATATATTGTGCCGAAATTTATGTCACTTAGATAGGGTTCGAATCAATTTTACGTGAAACAATCCCATGGTCCAGCGTTCTGCGCTGACGTGGGTACTGTTTGCTCTCGCACTGAATTGATTCACCCTAATCCGTAAATGTCACTTTTTTTTCAATCTCGGTTTGTTTACTTCGTATATTATTAAGTGGTATGCATAATGGTTCAGGTGAGGTGTAAATATTAGCCTTTATAGTATGTTTAGACTTTAGACCTTTACGCCAGGTAGGTTATTGTCGGTAGGTAGAATGAATATACGATAGGTGTACCTATTACATGTCACTTGTTTCACACGCTCCTATGTTCATATTTATTGTATGTAACCTACATCTTTGTCCTTACAATTCCTACTTTAATCTTTTACTTCTTTATACGTATTGTGTAAGTACTAAAAACATGAGAACTTTAAAAGCAATGCGTAAATGAAACATAAATTAAATTCGCAATGTTGTGTGTAAATTCCAGAAAATTTCAGTTCTAAAAAATTTTATTTTTAAAAGATTCCATGAAAGCAGAGCAATTAAAAAATGCTCTATTAGACAGTATAAGGACGCTTAAAAGTTTATGCGCATTGTTGTTTAAATGATACCAGTATTTTTTGTTTCAGAGAAAGCTATATTGAGGTCATACATAACTTTAATGCAGCAATATATTCAGCTAGTGGAAAAAAGTTCTGTCAATAAAAAATATTTATTGTGTAATTTTGTTTTTCTGTAGGGCATAAAAGCTCTTTGTTTTTTTACGGCGTTTAGGATTATATACTTTCGCTAAGGGCAAAAAAAAAACAAATCGGTTGAATATTACTAATAGACTACAAGCCCGCATAGGAAAAAAATATGGGTCAAATGAACCACCAGGGGACATATCTAGAACGATAGAAGAGCATAAAATAATAAGATTCATCACTATGCCGTCACTTGTAAGCTGTCCAACTGAGTGCAGATGAGAATTGAAAAGTACAGGTAGACTCGGTAAATTTTGGTCATATATTTTTGTACGGCATTCTTAACCATCGATAGATCCATTAAAAATAATAAGAAACCGCTCAGTGCCGTACAAAAATAGTGGTCCACAAAGTCGGAATTTTTATTTAATTTCCGAGAGTTACCGGGGGTAAATTTGGTCATTTGACCATGTACGGCATCTGTGTCATACTATGCCTATACTGCTTTTAATCCATTATTCCGCAACGCCGTACAAAAATCATGGGGACAAGGGGAAAAAATCGAGAGTTGTAATCCCCTCTCTTTCCCCACTCCAGGGGGTCATTTGACACAACACGAAATAAATTTATTTTTAAAGTATTTTATGCATAGATAATATTTTTTCATGTGCCGTACATTTTCGTTAGTTCAAAGGGGAAAAACCTAAAAAAGAAAAAAAACCATATAACGAAATGTTTGCTTTATATTTTGATAATAAAATATAAATATACATTAATATTAAGAAGCTCGAGGTGGTTAATTATCACCTTGGAAAGTCGGAGTCAGGTGGAATGGACTCCGTTAAATTGATGAACTAATAAAGAAGCTATGAACGAAAAGATGTGAATTATATGCAATCAGCCCATGAATACAGGTAAAGTCACAAGCAAATGCTAGTAATATATACATATTCAAAATGTACAAGTAAAGCGCTTTCAAATGATACCAAACACGGCATATTTATCTTAACTTTATTTTTTTACTCTGTATGTTTTGTCCGCTAGAGGGCGCCACATTAGATTTTGTGAAACCCCATATAGCCTTTAGCTAGCTGGTCGCTGGTTATCCAGTGAACAATTCAGACGCTTCTAATGATATGTCATTTGTCGAATTCTGATAAGTAGTTTAGAAGTTACGAGGGAATAGATGAACATACATACATGACCTGTCAAAATCATAACCCTCCTTTTGCTTTGCCGTAGTTGGGTAAAAATATGTTAATGCCGTACTGTATCAAATGGCCATAAAGCACCCTTAAAATTGTATCTTTCGTCGCTTTCATCAGCCTAAAAGATGTGGTCTGCACAAAAATGTACGGCATCGTTTTTTCCTAATTTATCTATGCTAATACTATTTAAAACAACGAATAAAGTGTAGAAAACTATTATATTTCATAAATCTACGCAAGGGCGGATCCAGCTTTAATGTCAGGGGGGGGTCACAGAGTCGAAGTCGAGTTACAAAAGCTATATTTTGATAAATTTAATTGATACGTAGATAGTAGTTAGATTAAAAAAAACCAGCCAAGTGCGAGTCGGATTTTCGAACCATGAGTTCCGTACAAACATTTTTTTTAAAGTGAAACTTTTATAACATCGTCTCAAACTTTTTGGTCTGTGTAGCGCATGTCGCGTGACGGTCGGCTGCCGAGTAGGTATAAAGCAGTGTTCGGAGTCATTATCGTACAAATACGATAATTTTGTGCCTAAGTTTCACTTTTACCGTGGTTTCATAAAACCACACAACATTTTTATGTTTTAACTTTAAATTTATGCTTTTTGCAAATTTTTTGTAACTTTCTAAATTATTTTTAAAATTTCAAGATTCTGTGTTCACGGGAAGTACCCTGTAGGTTTTGATTCCTGGCGACACTTGCAAATGTCGAAATTTGCGACAATTTGTAGCATAAACGGCTGTATCTTTTGATTGCTTTGGGTAATAAGTTTGAAGGGACCCTAGATTTAAGTATCTTTTGGATATAAATTTCAGCGTGGAGGTATCCACGCGTTCGAGTTCCTGAGAAAAAGTCTTGAAAGACAGACAAACTTTAAAGTTATTAAATATATTTTGTTATACATATTATGTTATTATTTTTTTTTTGCAATTATTCCTCTATCTGTGCTATAAGATGTTGCTTCGTACCGAATTTCAAGACTGTGAATTCACAGGAAGTACCCTGTAGGTTTTGAATTTTGATTACCTTGCGAATGTCGAAATTTACGAAAATTGTCAGCATTTAGGGCGCTTGTGTACTACAAGGAATTTTACTGTCCGGCATTCCGATTTTTTACGGTCCGGTTTGGCACGCCATTAATCTAAATGCTAGCTTGTGCACTATACGTAATTTTACTGTCCGACATTTCACTTTTCCCTATTCCGGATGGTTTTTTGTGTCTACGAGTCGCTGTAGATATAATTGTTTTCGAATGCCCACTTGCTTGGATTTTACTCTTTTTACAGCATATGCCAATTGAAAGCAAGCTCTTGTTTTACTTCCTTTTAGCTGGCAATGTGATTTGAAAAGTCGGTATTGTTATTTTTATATACATTGACCTATAATTATTATCTAAGTAAGTGTTGGTAAGTTAAAGTTCAAGTGGGAATAGCTTTAGCTCCTCGTCACCGATTAAAATAAATAAGTGAAACACGCATTTTAAATCTCTTACGGAACTTTACTTTTTATTATAACGAAGTAATATAATATTTCATCTTCTTTATTTTTTACTCGTTTCTTGTAAAATGCAAAAACAATCATTTATGATAGCATTATACCGCCAAACTTCCTTGAACTGTACCGCACTGATCCGAGTAAAGACGGACAGGTGCACAAGCCAATTCATCGGTTTTTTCATGCCAAACCGGACCGTAAAAAATCGGAATGCCGGACAGTAAAATTCCTTGTAGTGCACAAGCGCCCTTACGGCTGTATCTTCTGATTGCGTTGACATATAAATTTGATTTTAATACAGCTTAAAGATATTAAAGGCTTCAGTATTTCATGTGAATATCAATTACAGTACTCCAAAAGTAATAATGCGCATAGAAATCTTCGTCACTGTTCGGCAACTGTCATATTCCCGGAGCGCCCGAAGATGATATGTATATAGAGTGGTTAATTAATGCATTTTCTTCGTGCATAATTTAGTCAAATTATGTGTTTTGTGCTATTATTATTTGTAAGTAACGATTTTGTTTCGATAATTCCTTGTAAGTAAATAGCGAGGATAATCCCACGATTGCGAATATACCTATCTTTGTTGGATTGATTTACTTGGAAAATTTTATAGTACTTTTAAAGTGTCTCACTGAAGCTGGTGTTATGATGGAAGAAAAGAAGGTTAAAATAACACAAAATTTATACTGTATAAAATATGGTTTTCAAACACAGGTTTACATTTAAACCATATAAATCTAATCATTAAAATCTCAGTTCAAAAGTATTTACAGAACTGATCATTCTTCAATATTATGACAATTATTACAAAAAATAAAAATAAAAACAATCAAAATCAGGGATTATCTTTATTTCTGACATTTTAGATACATCGGAACTTTAATTATGCTCTTCTTCATTTTCACTTTCCCTACTGCCATCACCTGTGTAAATCATTTCATCGATTAATTCAATTCACCTTTAAAAACAAAACCAAGAAGGGTATGTAATAGCAGCTCTATATAATTCCACACATAGAGAACACGTGCAGTCACCACCAATATTTAAAGACGACTGACGGATTTTTGAGTTTTTTGACTGACAGGCTACCGTCACCTACCGCCCGATTTGTTTTTGATTGTGTATGACCGTGAATTGACTTCTATTTTCTTTTGAATAAGGTGTAAAATGCAAGTGCATTGTTTAGGGCTCTTACGATTCAATGATTCGAGTGTTTTCGGAAATACGACAATTAGCGAAGATTTGCATGCGCATTATTAATTTGGGAGTACTGTAAATACATGTAAGCGTTTATGAGTAAAGAGGTTGTAAGTTTAAAATTATTAAAAATATTTTTCACACATGTTATTAAAAATTCATGTTTTTCGTAATTACTCCTATATCTGTGTTATAAGATGTTAGTTTGTAACAAATTTCAAGGCTCTGTGTTCATGGGAAGCACCCTGAAGGTTGTGATTTCCTTGCGAATGTCGAAATTTGCGAAAATTTGCAGCATTTATGGCTGTATCTTTTGATTGCGTAGGCTTATAAGTTTTATTTTTTTCACAACATCAAGGGACTGAAGATTTAAGTATACGATATCAGCTTGATACGCGTTCCTGAGAAAAAGGAAAAATTCCTATAATAACTATAAGCTGTAATTTAATTATACTTCTATGTCAACGCAATCAGATGAAATTGCAATTAAAACCGCATATTCTGAAACTCGCAACTACTTGCAAGGGAAAAAAATTTTGCTATTTTATTTATATCTTATCTACGAACTGGGATAGGTATATGTTGATATTTGAGGTTTAGTGAGAAAAGTGTGCCTCAGCAAGTTGTAAAAAATATTTTAATTACCTACAAATTTACCATTTAACTTTATTCTGCAGTTATAGTTTTTTTTTTACAAAATCGAGAAACCCTTTTTTGTCCTTAAATCCCTACGGCCAGATCGACCGTAAATAACTTTTCCTCTAATTTTTGTTATATTCTCTTCCGTTTGTAATTGATTTCATTGTTATTACTTTTATGATTCAAAAGTAAATTAAACATCATGTTGAACAATTTTACTTTGTTAAATTAAAAAGTTAATATTTAATTAGTGGTCCACTTAGGTCGTGGACCTAGCCCAGGGGGGGGTCATGACCCCATGACCCCCCCCCTGGATCCGCGCTTGAATCTACGATGTTTAAACTTTTACAAAATTTCAGTTTTTGCATTTCTCTATAACTTTTTTTAGAACGGTTTCTTTTGAACGGCAATACTATACAACAATTGAATTTTACAATATCATGTTAAAAAAAGTTCCCGTACAGGGTCAAATGACCTTACAGCTCTTTATATCAAGAATTCGATGAAATTAAGATGATTATTGGTATACATTTAAAAGAACAATTATTTTTTGACGGCATTGCTTTTAATAGTACTTTTGAGTGCTAGATAATGTTTTGGAACCGAAGCCGTACTTAGTCAAATGACCCCCTGGAGTGGGGAAAGAGAGGGGATTGCAACTCTCGATTTTTTCCCCTTGTCCCCATGATTTTTGTACGGCGTTGCGGAATAATGGATTAAAAGCAGTATAGGCATAGTATGACACAGATGCCGTACATGGTCAAATGACCAAATTTACCCCCGGTAACTCTCGGAAATTAAATAAAAATTCCGACTTTGTGGACCACCATTTTTGTACGGCACTGAGCGGTTTCTTATTATTTTTAATGGATCTATCGATGGTTAAGAATGCCGTACAAAAATATATGACCAAAATTTACCGAGTCTACCTGTACTTTTCAATTCTCATCTGCACTCAGTTGGACAGCTTACAAGTGACGGCATAGTGATGAATCTTATTATTTTATGCTCTTCTATCGTTCTAGATATGTCCCCTGGTGGTTCATTTGACCCATATTTTTTTCCTATGCGGGCTTGTAGTCTATAAGAAGTTTATCCTTCGGAGCGGAATCATTTGATGGCCGCAGGGCGAATGGGCAGTGCGGAAATGACAGGGCCGACATGTCGGAAGCGATGTTTAGGGCGCCTACGCACGAACCAACTATTAGCGACTGCAATTCATGTTTTACTATGAAGCAGGACAATAACACAGCTATTATTGTGTAGCCTTCCTAGAATAAAGAGTACGACGCTTTGAACAGCTATTAATACGAGTAGTCTTTTAGAAATTGATGTAGCTATGCATATATTCTTGCGTTGCAAACTTTTTGTATGTTAACAACCTGCTACGGCTTATAAAACCTGACGTTTGGTATATAATTAATTAATTATTCGTACTTACTTCAAAGGATGGTTCTTACGGAGGGTAGGCGCTCAAAAAGTCGTAACGTTTTTCGAAAGAGCTCTGATATTTTAAATAGTATTTTTTTTATTATTTTCAATGTTTTAAGTATGTTTTTGTGTTAAATCAGTGCCTTTACCTACCAGTACATTATTTCCAACTTTACAACACTTTAAATCACCGTTTGTATTTTCTATACTTTTTCACTATTACCACTTTGCACTACTGCACTATGGAATCTGTCCAGCAAACCATGATGGAGATGACAGCTTCCTTTAACAAACGGATGGCAGAGTTTCAGCATGATCTACAGAGTCTACATAATGCTAACTCGCTACCTGCATCAACTAGTCCTACTTCTAAATTGGCTGCTGAATTTAATTCCTTCCAGTCATTTGTGCTATCTTCTCTTAAAGCCTTAAATGATCAAATCATACTACTGTCAAATCAGGTAAATGATCTGGAGACACGGAGTCGAAGAAAAATATTATTAATACATGGCATTCCGGAGGCTCCTAAGGAAATTCCTTTGAACTTGGTGGCCAGTTTTGTGTCTCAACACTTAAAGATTCCTGGATTCAACGCGGATGCCATTTCACGCTGCCATCGCTTGGGAGTTTTGAAGAAGGATAAGCCCCGGCCCATTGTTGTCAAATTTAATAACATGGTAATGAGAAACAGTATTTGGTTTTCCAAAACAGAGCTGAAGGGAAGTGGTTACACAATTTCTGAATTTCTTATCAAAGAAAGGCACAACATTTTTGTGGCTGCCAGATCACGCTTTGGAGTAACAAATTGTTGGACCAAAGACGGATGCATTTTTGTAAAAACTGAAGATGGTTCCAAACATAAGGTTACGTTGATGTCCGACCTTGATAACATCTCGGCCTCTCTTTCAAATTCCTCTCCTGGCGCTGCTGCTGCTGCATCTAGTCTTCCCAGGGACGGCAAACAGTTACAGAATGTGAGGCCAAAACGAATTGGCAGAGTTAAGTGATAACATTGTACATATATTCTTTCTCGAAATTATTTAAATTTTACAAATAGTGCTTTATTTAGCCTTTCATAAAGTTTACTTTTAAAATGAATATTATGTTCTATATCCTTAGTTTAGCTGTCGCTGTAGTTGTTATGTTGTAATGTTTCTTGTCTATTTTACATTGATAATTTGTGCTTTAATGCTTCCTTGTGTAGTTTCTTATTTTTTTTTTTTTTTTTTTTTTTACTTCTAAGCAGATCTTTTGTGATTTAGCAAATAATATTACTGTTTACCCGTAAACTTAATAATATTTTGAACGAAATGTCAAATGTCACTTTTTACTGTCAATCTCTCCACTGTTTGACGTATGATGTAGTTTATTAATTGTCATGGATTCTAGCCTTTTTGCCATATTATGTAGTTGTATGTAATTGTAAAGTAGCTGTTCTTTGTAAATTATTATAAAATATTTTTTTAAGTGTTTATTTATTCCTATGGTAATGTTTGGAGGTAAAGGATATGTTAGACTTGTAGCTTTTTTTTTTAAGTTACTATAAATTACCTATTTATTTTGTTTGTTTATTATTATTTATTTTAATTATTTGTTTATTTTTACTAGTAGTATTTATTTTAGTATATTCATTTTATATTATATATTATAATGTCTCTGGATGATGCAGATAGTGACTCTTTTATCTCTGTGTGTTCTGATACGTGCTCAAGTGATGACAGTTTCCATAGTACCTCTTCTCCTTCTTCCTTAGATATTTCTTCCCTTTTCTGTAACGAGCTAAAAAAATTTAATGTGGTTCACATAAATGCTCAGAGTATTCCGGCACACTATCCTGATTTACTCGCTTCGTTTGATGTAAATTCACTGCACGCCATATTAATCTCCGAATCCTGGTTAAAGCCTTGTTTACCTTCTGTAGCTTACAATATCCCAGGGTTTGAGTTGATTCGTAACGACCGCGTCGGAAGGCCGGGCGGAGGGGTAGCAATTTATTTACGTAATTATATTCCTTTTTCAATTGTTAGTTGTTCTCCTCAACCCCCACCATCTGATGCGGCCGAACATCTTCTTGTTGAAGTCACCTTATCAAACACCAAAATTCTTTTAGGTGTTTTTTACTCGCCTAACCTCAATATTGACTACTTTTCATCTTTTGACTGTATTCTCGGCTCATTTTCTCCTCTTTACAAGCATGTGATTTTGATGGGTGACTTTAACACTTGCCTCCTGAAGAATGACCATCGAAGTAGAAAGTTGATATCCGTTGTTGATTCATTTAACCTTAACATCCTTCCTCTTCAAGCTACCCACTCCTTTCCTAACTGCTCTCCTTCCCTCCTTGATCTAATCATTATCTCCTCTCCTGAGCATGTTGCTAAACATGGTCAATGTCCCGGTTCCCTGTTCTCCTACCATGATCTTATTTTCCTCTCTTATACAGTAAAACCACCCAAGTCGAAACCCAAAATTATCTTGCAGCGCAATTTTGGTAAAATCGATCATGACCGATTGCGTGATGATGCACTCAAGATGGATTGGTCGGTTGTTTACTCCGCAAATTCCATTAACGAAAAGGTGGCTCTATTTAACTCTTTACTACTGAACTTATTTGATATTCATGCTCCAATACGTCCAGTCAAGTTGAAGCAGCTACCTGCTCCTTGGATGACGGCTGAACTTAAATCTATGTTGAAAAAAAAGGCTCGTGCTAAAGCTAAATTAAACTCCTCTGATTCTGATATTAACCGTGAAAAATTTCAGAAAATTCGGAATCGATGCAATACATTATGTAGGGATGCACAACGACGACACATATCCCAATCTGTCGAAAACGGCGACCCCTCTAAAGTTTGGAAATTCCTAAAAACTCTTGGTATTGGCAAAAAAACGCATAATTCTTTTCCGTCATCAGTTAATATTGATGCTCTTAATTCTCATTTTTCTAGTCCATTTTTGGACTTTGACGCTAACTCCAAATTGCGAACATTAAATATCCTCAACTCCTTACCTTCTCCTGATTTTCCTCCGTTTGTCTTGCGTCAATTTACCGATTGTGGTGTTGAGAAGTGCATATTGTCAGTCACCTCTAAGGCGGTTGGAAGTGACTGTATTGGTCGGAACATGATCATCCCCATCCTTCCTATCATTAAACCTATCATTACTCACATTTTAAATTTTTCCATTTCCTCTGGTCAATTTCCTGAAAACTGGAAAAATGCTCACATTTTTCCTCTTCCCAAGAATCCCAAACCATCTAGTCCTTCAGACTTCCGTCCAATTGCTATTTTACCTTTCCTGGCCAAAGTCTTAGAACGCTTAGTACAAGAGCAACTAAGTCGCTTCCTCAATACTCACAATCTCCTTAATCCTTTTCAATCTGGTTTCCGACCAGGTCACAGCACAACTACTGCTCTAGTTAAGATCACAGATGACATTCGCCGGGGGTTTGACAACAAGCAGCTAACGTTACTTTCTCTACTTGACTTCAGTAACGCTTTTAACACCGTCGATCATGATGTTTTGTTAGCAATGCTACGCTCTCTCAACATATCTCCAACGGTTATTGACTGGTTTCGAAGTTACTTGTCTGGACGACGGCAGCGTGTCATGGTTGAAGACTTGTCTTCTTCCTGGTGCAACGTATCTGCTGGCGTCCCGCAAGGTGGTGTGTTGTCTCCTCTCTTATTTTCAATTTTTATTAACTCTATATCCAGTAATATTAATTCTCCTTATCATATGTATGCAGATGATTTCCAATTATATTCGCACGCCTCATTATCAGAACTACCGAATGAGATTTTTCGTATAAATACTGAGCTAGCCACCATCGTTAAATGGAGTAAAGACCATGGTTTAAGAATTAATCCTGACAAAACCAAGGTTATTATTTTAGGCAGTAAACAGCTTATAAGTCGTATAAACTGGGAAACCCTACCTAGTATTGCGGTAGACGGTACAGTGATTCCATTCTGTAAGAAGGTGAAAAGTCTTGGCTTGCACTTGGATGAAAGATTATCTTGGTGTGATCAAATCAAGGAAGTGCAGAAAAAAGTGTTTGCTTCTGCTTCTTCTCTCCGTCGTTTACGCAACTTCCTGCCGATTTCTACCAAAATTGCGTTGACTCAATCCCTTTTGCTTCCTCTCCTAGATTATGCCGACTCCTGTTATCCCGATCTTCACGAATATCAACTGGATGCTCTCGAGAGGCTGCAAAACTTTTGCATCAGATTCATTTTCGGCTTGCGCAAGTTCGATCATGTTTCTGATTTTCGCAAAAGATTACACTGGCTACCTATTCGCCTTCGCCGGAATACTCACATCCTTCAACTCCTGTACTCTGTCCTGTTTAACCCCAAAACTCCTGTCTATCTCAAAAATCAGTTTCATTATTTAAACTCCAATAGTTCCCTTTCCCTTCGTTCCTCTGATCTCCTTCTCCTATCCACCCCTATTCACCATACCAATTTTTTTAACTCCTCCTTTACCGTCCTAGCGATTCGGCTGTGGAATGCTCTTCCTGAGACTATCAGACGCGCCAAAACACCACATCATTTCAAGTCACTTGTAAAAGAGCACTTTTTCTCCAGTATTTAGTTTCCTTTTTTATCTTATAAATATGTATTTATATACATGTATAATATATATAATATGTATTTATATGTATAATATGTATTTATATGTATAATATGTATTTATATGCATATATATAAATATATTTATTAATTTGTATTTAACTTATTATTTTTATTTAATTTGTATGTATAATATAAATATAACTTGAGTAATATACACTGAATTATCTATGTCTATTCTTTAATTAGTAATGAATTATTTGTATTATCTATTCTTTTTCTTTTTAATCTTTTTGATGCGCCCTCGCTTTTTACCAATGTCTTACATGTCCTTTATTTTTATGGTTGCCTGGAAGAGATTGCTTTTAAGCAATAAGGCCGCCTATTGTACACTTTCCAATTTTATGTATTCATTTATTTTAAATTCCTGTTATATGTACAATAAAGTGTCATAAATAAAAAAAAAAGAAAATGATGTTTCTAGTTGCGTTGCGTACGATTTTTATGGTGCTTTTCAATTGTACCACGTATGAGATACTTTACTAATTTCATAGTGTGAGAAGATATGTTTTTATTAAAGCATATTATAATGAGATGTATGTTCTTTGTAAATAAAAGAAATATAATGCAGGTTTATTAAAAGATAGTCAGAACCTACAGCAAATCAAATCGCCATAAACATATTATTCGTTGAATATATTATTATAGTAAAAGATTTTGTGTAAATTGAAATGATAAACAGTTCTAAAATAAGTCATGCTATAATCCGTATACACGTTTTAAAGCTCATTTCATGTTTTGAAACTTTTTAATCTTTTTCCGTCTCAAAGAGATGCTTTTTGTGAGCATCTCTTTGTGACAGAAAAAGATGCTCTATCATTAGTATAGTGAAGACTATTTCTAACTCGTTTTATATTCTTATGTTGAAGTACTAGTGCGATTTTCACACTCCATGTATATTTCGTCGACAATGGTATCGGTAGTATAATACAATAGTAGATGTAAGTATATAATGGCCTACTGAAGTTTAATAAAAAGTTATATTTTCGATTGCTTTGTTAAATATATTTATTTGGAATATTATATGGAAAGATAAAATATTTGTTATTTAGTATGGTTGGTACTATCACAGTATTACCATATTTCCTACAGTAGTGCGACGAATGTACTTGTGCAGAGAAACGGAGGGGAACTGGCGGGGGTCGGGCGACGCGGGCCGCGTAAAGCAATCACGCTGAGATTGCTTTACCTATCGCGAAGGGCAGACGCTTCAGAGTTTTTTTGTTTAATAATTTATACTTACGTATTCTATAATGGTGGGCATAAACTGTTGTGTTTATGGATGCAAATCTACATTTAAATCCAAGGACATAAGTTTCATAGATTTCCTCGCGACGAGAGGTAGGTTTTTCAAATTCTGTTTAGTACCAATTCAAAGATGTTGAAGATGTTTTTGACTATAGGTACATATTTTAAGTAGCTATAAGATATATATATAAAATATATTATTGATGATTTTCAAGAAAACCAATTTGTTTCTCTGTTAATTCAAAGTTTTTATTTTAAAGTTTTCACAATAGTTAACATACAAATAGTTTGTTACTACAACAACTTAAAATATGTAATCTCACCTGTAAATGCAAAGAAACGACATTTAAAGTCCACTTATAATAAATCCTCAATTACAGTAAAAGTTCCTTATTCGCGGGGTATATGTTCCATAAATATGCCGCGAATACAGAAACCGTGAATACGGAATGGTAATTTATATGGGATTATAGGGGATACGTTCCTAGGTGACGATTGAGATTTTTTTCGTGTCGAAACTCGTTTCTCATTTTTTTAGTTGACATTTTAAACTAGGAAGAGTGCAGTGGATCACAATTTTTGTAACGAATGTGAAAGACGAAACAATAAAACACGCAAAGCGGCTTTTACTATAAACGGAACTACATTTAAAAATATACTTTATTTATTGATTATAAGGTTGCTTCCATTCTGTTTATTTACATTCTCAAAAACATCAATCGCAGTAAAGGCGGCTTGCGACAAAGGCGGCTTGTGTCAAAGGCCTCGGCGATATCATTTAACAACATAATATTATGTACTTTAGGCTAACTTGTAATAAGATCTATTTTACTTTCTTATTAGTCCATTTGACAAGGATATTGGGTTAGATACCTATTGGAATAATTTTATTATCATGTATGTACTTATTAAATCCGCGAATAAAAAAAATTTTAATCGTTTCTCGCCATTTTTTCTTTCTGCTGCGTCAATCCGAGCCACAGATAACATGAACACGCGAAGCGCGCCAAATTTGAATAATGATGAAATGTTATTTCATTACATATAATATATGTTACCGGAAATGTATGAAATCAAGGAATTGTATATGTTACCGGAAATGTATGAAATCAAGGAATTGTATACAAATCCTAGGAAATGTGTACAATTCCGATACCATTTAGGAAATTTATAAAATATTGTTTAATAAACTATTTAATGCATAGATATCCTAGGAAATGTATAATCTTCCTAGGAATTGTATATAATTCCAATATCGTATTAGGAAATGTATAAAGTAAATTTGAGAATAAGTAAATTTGGTTGTTAATAATTAATCAATAGGCAATGACAATGTCACTGCGGCGACATATTATACTATGTTTCTGTATAAATAATTACATTAGATTCAACAATCACAATTATTTTTAATGTACATGTGAATAAATAATTACATATTAATAGCTATGATAAAAATTGTTTTATTTCCCATTTGGTGACAACCCTAGCATATTTACACGTGACAGCGTGAGTACCTACACTGGCGGCGGCATCGCGCGACATCAAAGGCGATTCCTTACTGTAGGAAAATAATATTGTAATACTGTGGTACTATCTATCAATATAGGTACTTATCCGCCCTTCAAGTAGTTGCATGTTGTAATGTTTAGTTAGTAGAAGTGCTGTTAATGCTGTTGCAGTTCGTAAATTTATTAATTTTCAAGTGTTTTACTCTAGTAAGGATTCAAAGTACGTATTTGCGAACCGCTACAGCGGAATATTACTCAGAAGAACTAATTTTGAGGTCGCGTTGAGGCTTGTTCACTACATTTTGATGTCTTAATTAACCTGGAGCTGAGATATGACCTAATTAAATGTTAGGCGATATTATGTACGTGTTATGTTGATATAAACTAAATATTGGAATTAAGTTTTGCATTTTCGAACTATTCTCGTGTATTGGCGGCTACATGAATCCAGTAGGATTAATAAGGAGTGAATTGATTGATGAAGTATTTTGTTTTTGTCGTTGGATGTTTATAAACTTTAAAAGGATATATTTATTGTATAGGTAGTAATTATTTGAGATTTGAAAAAGGCAGCAGTAGCATATTTATATTTATGATATGATAAAACTACTAAAAAATACCTACTGCATCCAAGAAATAAACGCGCTAATAAATGAATGGCTTTTCATTTACTTTTTTATAATAATATCATTTACATAACACGATTTTATAATTGAAATATCGATATATTCGTATAGTAAAAAAAAACCTAATTCCATGTAAAATCATACCAATTTAATTATTACAAATACATCATATAGATACAAACAGACGTAAGCTTCATTAATAAGTTTGTAAATTTAATTGAAGCAATAATTACTACTTCTCGTAAATTACAGAATACGATTTGAATGAAATTCGTGATACTGATAGAACCATAATGTTTTTATAGCAAGTATATATAATTGCCTTCATCTCCGAGGTAAGACGGTTATTTGTTGGATTTCAAAAGGTTCCTTTAAGAGCGGTCCTTTATTCGGCTTTTCCTTGATTTTGTGTTGGAACAATAGATGGGGCTGTAAATTAGGCCTGACAGATTCAAATCTTTTGTCCCTAAAACAAATGACGTATTCCTAATAGGCTTGCATAGATTTCAGGTAATTGGGAATATAATATAATGGTTATTCAAAGGGTGAGGCGGCCTTTGCTTAAGTTAAAAGTAAGAAGAGGTAAATAGTTTCTTTCCCGAGAAAAGTAAAGCATGAAAGAAGTAAATTATTTAAGCTGGAACTTAGCTGCAGTCGTACAAGATCGGTCATAATATGTCGTTGAATAATATTATAGGTAGAGCATTATTTAATCCAGCTGATAGAATCTGGAGTTATCTATTGGATTTGATTTTTTTGGAAATGTTACAAGCTATGAGTATAGATACTTACTTTTATTGTTTAAATTGGATTGTTATAAAATGTAGCAAAAGACATAATACAAACGAAATTAAATTGATTCAATTTAGCATGATTTTGTATGTAAAAGCTCCCTGTAAGCTTTTAAATTTCGTAATAGTTGCATAAATGAGATGTCATAAACAAGCGAAAAAAGTAAAAGGCTTTCAATTGAGCGTATTATAACGACAAATAATTTTCAATGTACCTTCACTGCGTAAATGTAATAAAGCTACCCTCATAAAATATATTTTATTAATACCGAACGCGGGTACACGATCAAATCGTATTAACTTGGATTAAACGATCAAAACATTTATATACCGGTTGTATTTCAAGGGAACTCGTATTTTGAAAAACTTATTGCCATTACGTTTATAGTATGCCGTATTTTATCAGCTTAGCTTTTAGACGTATTTTAATTTTGTACTTTGCGTGCTTCCACTGGTCTTAGCCGAGATTATTATTTAGGCATTAACGTTAATGTTGTATTTAAATTATTAAGGTTTCGCCCTTGAACAAAATGTGTATTATGTATGTTACTTATATTTTAAAGGCTTATTGTATTAAATATGTCAAAAAATAGCTATGTTACTAATATGGCTACGTGTTCTAAGGCTGTTAAAAAAGATTGATTAAATTTCTCTTTTTCCTTGAGCCCTAATAGGTGAAAGCTTTCGATGATCCTTTTTACTCTATGTTATTCTTGTGTATAATAATTGTATGTTTAATTGGTTATTTCAACATAATGTCTAATTTTTAAAACTATCAAGAAAACTTGCTATTCTCCGCCTCTATGCTTAAAAATATCCCTTTTATGAGCTTCTGCTGTTTTAAACGTAGGTCTGTTATCAAATATTAGCAAGCATCTGTTTTACCCCTCTAGATGGCGTTCAATCCGGAATATAACTTACATTTAATGGCGCAGAAGATATTATAAGCGAGTTCTATAATAGAAGTAATGATGAATCGTGCGAAAGTTGTGAATTTTCCTAAGTTCCGAGAATCCAGTAGCGAAGTGCGGAAAGCGCACCCAAGTGTTTCTTTATGATGGAACTTGAGAATTTTTGAGATATCGATCGAAGTTTATGCGGTCATGGAGTTGAAGCTTGGCGCTCGGGTATTACTTTATGAGCCTTTTACATTGTTAGCTCGAGTGTTCGGCGAATGTGTGCATCAAGGGAATCAGTTTTAGATATTACGTAATGGGAATGAACGAATTATGGAGCTGTTGGAAGGTAAACAAAGGAAAGGTGCTTTCAAAGCTAAATAGGTACTTAGGTACATCGTTTAAAAATCCGTGTCATATGAAACGTTTGAGTATTATTATTAACTAGCTTTCCACCCGCGGCTTCTCCTGCTTAATCTAAGAAAAACCCAAGCTATCTCTGTACCAAATCGGTTCAGTGGTTAAGGCGTGAAGAAGAGACAGACAGACAGAGTTACTTTCGCATTTATAACATTAAAGTTAGGGTTACCATCTTTCAAGTGTTAGAATGTGAAATTTTCTATTCAATTGCATAAGTTAAGTACTGTTGTAATTCATTTTTTTATGATACCTTGGATGGTGAACACGGTATCTGTATTAATATTATTTATTTAAAACGATCCAAAACGAAACAGATATGTTTTTTGGTTGCATGATAAACATCGGTACAATTTTTGGTATACAAGCTGCAGGTTAGCTGTTAGCGGCAGTTTTTTGTTTCTAAACATGTATGGGAATCGGCTTCCGTTGAGTGCCGCGGTGAATAAGCTCGCGTTACTCCCGAACAACCTGTACTTTGTGGTTGTAAATCGCTAGGAAAATATGCTAAATAAACCGCATCAAACCATGGGTAGGAAGGCTTGATGGTCTATTTATATGTACATGTCCCATTTGCTTTAAACGTGGCTTTTCTTATAACATCGTTACATCGTTAGCTTTACATTCTAAAAGCATAAAATTATGTAGCAATTGCGGGTACTAAACAAATACCAATTTATACGAATCGAAGCAAGCCACATCACATTAGAAACCCTCAGTTACACCTTTTATATCTATATTTAAAGGACTCGCCTCGCAACGGGTAAATTTTCTCGTACGGGATGGACCGGGATTTCAAAGGATTTGTCACGGACAGATATGGACAAATATTTGTCACCCTCTTTGTTTCGACTTAGGTCCACATAGCCCTTTGTGTTTCTACGATTTATGCGATATTGTCTTATTGAAAACGAGTAGAAATTGTACAAATATTGTTATTAAACTTGTGTGTTTCTTATTTACCTGATCATTTTTTAAATGTGTTTGTTTAAGTATCAATGATAAAAATTGATTATTTTAAATATCATTTTAAAATGTCTTTATTAATAAAACCACGAATGCTTTAAAGTTTATCTTAAAAATCTTATATAAAAATTAAAAGGATCAAAAATCTACACTGAAATAAGTTATCAATCGTTGCTCTACATATTGAATTATAAACGTTGAAATTCATCAATATGCACAAAATATAACCTCATATACGTTACCTCAAATCATTCAAACTGGACTAAGTCAATCCAGCAGTGTAAACACTTGGCCGGCCCTCGGGGAAAGGCAATTAATCAATAACGGTTATGTGTTTTAGATAATGCCAATCTAAGGCGGGGAAAGTTTAGTGAATTATTTATAAGCTCAATTCGAAACAAAAACAATAGTTATCCTTTATTTCGGGAAAGTGTAGGCAGGTGGTAATGGCATTTATAAGATAATGTAAACGTAACGTCTATTAACTTTATGAATCTTTACGCTGTTTTAATTAAGATAAGCTATTTTTATTGTGCTTTCTATCCAAGTACTGTTGATTAAATTGGTAGTTTGTTTTTTAAAAGAAAATTTTGTTTTACAGACTAAACAACATTACAATTAGTAAAAATAATTGGATATATAAAAAAATATCAAACATCACAAACAAGGTCAAGGTCATGTTTTACTTTATACGTACCTACCCGATTATATCGAATTAATCATGTGAAAAATGCTTAGATCATTAAGTAAAAATGTTTGTAAAAATGAAGCCTTTCATACATAATGTTCTGTTTGATATTTTCCGCAAAGGTTTTGTAATTATCAAAATATATATTGCGCAAGGGAAGTGGAGTGTGTTATTGATAGAAGTGGACCCATATGCGGAGGCTTTGGCTCGATTTTAAGGGCAGATTTTCCTGTTTTTGCGTGTTATCGGCATCCGTCTAACGACCATGTCGACGTCACCCGCCGAAATGTCCCAATGATTTATCGCTTGGGGCGAATAATCATCCGATATTTAGATACAGGTTTTTTTGATGGGGGAATAAATTTACCTCACTTGCAGAACGTCTGGGAAGGGTGAGAGAATTGGGCTGATATCATATTAGTTGACTCGCAAGGAATGTTGTAGGGATATTATGCTTTTCTATACCATGATGTCTGATAGCAGTAATAATTGCATTATACATCTGTTTCACTGATTGATTGATTTTCTTTAAGGACCAGTAGGTGATCAGCCTTAAGTGTCCTTCCAGACCGAGACATTATTTTTTTCTTCGTCTCCACCGGGAATCGAACCCAGGACCCCTCGGAACTAGGCTCATGCGTCAACCACTGTACCAAGGAGGCGGTCAAGGCTGCAAGGAGCAAGTGATGGCAATTATAGACGACCTATATAGAATGTCAATTTTCCACACTGGAAGTAATACTGTTTAAAGACATCATGGTACAAGTGGGTTCAGCTGTTGTTAATGTTATTTAGTAGGTATTTGAATTATGTTTGATAGTATTTATTTATACATAGTTAAGGTAAATTCTAATAAGGGACAAGCGCTATCCCTAAATCCAAATGCCACAGGAATTTAAACCTAGTAACAAACGTGGAATACGAAACGTGGAAAACGCCAACTGGAATATACATGGTATGCGATCTATGGTTTACAGGGTTCTGGACTAAAAGCTGTGGTTGTATTAGTTTCTTCTCAAAGATTATGATTTTACATTTCATTTTCATATTATTTATCTAAAAGCCATCGTACACATCAAATCACGTAATTGTGTATTAAGATATCCAACAGGTTTATACTTGAATCTTGTATTTTTGATAAAGGAATATATATAACAACAAACATAAGAGCTTACAATTTCAACTAAAACATTCTTTATTTTCCATTCCATTCCAGTTGAAAACATAAACTGCGTTACACATTTCGAGTCATTTAATCCCAAACAAACGATAATACAACCTCAACACAGCGTTTACAACTTATGTTTCTACACAAAAATAGGACAAGTTAATGAGAAGTAAGACGATAACTGTATTGTTGGTGAAACTAATGATCCCATTTTGTTCCATTGGCTGAATTTGTATCGTATAAACAGGCGTTCCTGCGCCGCGGTAATTTCGTTAACCGCAACTACTTATTTCGCGTGAATTTGTGTGGTGACGTGTGCGGAATTGTTCGCTAGAAATTGAACTGTGCTTTTTATGTTAAAGAGCTTTACTATTGATAGTATTGACGTCTAATTTATTCGAGTTCGATTCGATTGAGCCCAGAATTGGTAATATAGAAATGTAAGAGTGGGTATAAAGCAAAATTACCAATCTTCTAAAATTAGAGGTGAATTTTTTTATCAAGTCAATTTTAATATTTTATGTTTTTGATCAAACAGAATCCTCGGCAATATCATCTAGTTTGATTTATATATTAATTTTTAGATTTGGTCTTGAATATTAGACGTAACATCTAATAGAAGATTGGTAATTTTGCTTTATATACGATAGTGGTATGTTTCACAATGAATGTTGATCGAAAATTTGGATGAAACTCGAATTGAATGAAAAATCAGAATTCAAGATTGAAGTGGAATAAATATCAAGATCGATTTCATTTCAGTGGCAAGGCTACTGCCTAGTGTCTGTGCTTGTGGTACCAACTTACCATATTTGTAGCATCCAACAATTTGATTGCGGGAATTTTGAAGAGCTCTATTTGCATGTTTTCGGTTATTGTTTTGTAATTGGTTCCAAAAGATTTCTATAGATATTGGAGCCAAATCTTATAATTATATAAAATTATAATTATTGTATATCAGTATCAGGACACAATCATACGGATTGTACATAGCATTGATTCAGCAACCGTAGTGCAAATTATTTGACATATGCAATTTCCAAGATTCTACGCTCACTCGAATTAGACTAATTTGAGATATCACCCGTCAATTAACTTCAATTGGTCCAGAATCCGCTTGATTAATTATTTGGGATAAATCAATAGGTACTGAAATCCTTACACAATGAAGCAATATTGAAATCTCATACATCCTGAATGGGCTTCATCTAATTTAGAGGTTAATATTAATTTAAAGGTACCTCACTTCCCACATTTTCCTGAAATAAAAATCCAAATCTTTTCCATTTTCTGCGAACAATAAATTTACAAGGTAAATAATAAACAAAATGTAGAGATAAGGCCCTTAATCTTATAACTGCCATTCAGCATTCAAAACCGTTTTGACAAGGTCACCTTATAAAGCATTGTGAACATAATAATTATGCCTTTAAGCTTATCTTTAATGAATAAATGAAAATTTTAGGCCATGCCATTAGTATAAGTAGACACTGACAGAAAATATAATATCCAAGTTGCTCATAGCCGTAATTATCTTCTTATATATAAAAATGAATCGCAAAATGTGTTGGTAAGCGCATAACTCGAGAACGGCTGAACCGATTTCGATAATTCTTTTTTTATTATATTCCTTGAAGTACGAGGATGGTTCTTATGTAGAGAAAACGTAAACATGTACCACGGGCGAAGCCGGGGCGGACCGCTAGTAAGTAATAAAGGTAAATGTTATAATGACTGTAAGTAGGATTCGAAGCATGCATGCATATTATATGTTCAGTATTTTGTGCCAGTTAGTCGCATGAGCATCATGCGTTATGTCATCAATTGTCCATTCTGTATATTTTTTTCACTGTTACTCTTCCCTCCTTTAGAGATTTGCTTATGGGTTGTTGCAAGGAGATAAAGAATACCGAAGTGAAAAAGACGCGTGAAAAGTGTAATTTTCACCGAAGACACTTTATTTATTTCATTCATCAATGAGTGACAATGTTAGTGACGATCTGGAAACATCAAAAGTAGGATATAATATCTAAACAAAAATGTGAATACATACCTTTTTTTACTAGCAAAATTTAAAACAAATGCTAAGCACAATCGCAAGCATGTTGCATGGGGTATCCAATATCAAATATTAATGAGAAATTTCGTGGAACTAGAAGCATTAATTAGATTGTATGACAGTAATATGTTTGTGGTAACATGATAGTTAGATGCTGATGGCAATTCTGGTGTACCATTTCATAATTATCACTGTTCTTAGTAATGTAATTGATACTATTCGATTGAAGCAAACAGAGCTTTTACACGAATTATCTAAATAAGGTATAATTAGTTTTAGATTGAAACCATTTTCATTAAATAACAAAACCAATTTCACTAGAAAGTATAAAATATATAATATAATGGATCGGATCAACTTTCATTAACTTCATTAATTGAAATCGCTTTGTAAGTCCATTCAAATAAAATATATCATAGTGTAATACTTGCATAAAACCGAACTCCAGCACTAATTTTCTTTCAACTTTCACTAATAGCAAGAAAATTAGGAAAGTAATATCGCGTCGTTTAATAAACAGGTTGTAATGAACTGCAGTAGAGCGAGTGTAGTTCGCAAAATTTCCTACGAGTAGGTGTCGCTAATTTCTTGGTTATATTTTTAATTCTGTTGAAAATTTTGCCTGTTATACCGATTGGCATACCTTAAATGAATGCTTTTACAATAAGTTTTGTTTGTAATTACTTATTTATTTATTTATATAAGGCACAGTTACAGGATATAATCCAAAAACATTTACATCAACTTACAAAATTAATTAATATTAAAATTACATCCCAATTTAAACTGCACACAACATTTAAATCAATATATCTACAATAACATAAAAAGTGAATACAGTACACATTATATAAGTCAAATGTTTTATCAACATATCACACAAAAAAGTACTCATTGAAAAAAAAAATTAATTAATTATAAATAAACTTGAATTTTATTCATCATTTAAATTAATATCTATTTTATTTCAAAATTGATACAGGACTTATATAGGGACTCTTTATTCTTAAGTAAAGTGTTATCAATTAATAATTTATTAAAGTAAAATTACCAGAATCGATTTGCTTCTATGCTATTGTTAGTTTTTATGGTGATCGTTATATTCATGATTTAATTAAAACTGCGAAAATTAAACTATATTAATCAGGTTAAATAGAGACTTACGAATCTATCAATACGAGCCAGATAGAATTTATGCAGTAGTCGGTGCATGTGAAACCACAGTTTAAGTCCCACGGCTATTTGTTTGGCGAATTTGTAGTGTTTTCTAACTATCCACCGTTTTGCTGTAATTTCCAAGTTAAATAATTAAACTGCATGTGTTGTTTAATACGTTTTTCCTGTGTACGTTGTCTCGTAGGATTCTATTATGGTGGAATTACGATTATTTTCCAAATAGGTACAATAAGAAGTCATATTTGTAATGTGTTTATTGAACAAATAAACCACTACGATAGTTTTTTTGTGGTAAATGTTTGAACGTTATAAAGATCTGCATCTGCCTCATACCGCAGAAGCGTACAAGGAAAATATTTAAAATATGTTATGCTAATAATAGCATTTATATAAATAAATGAAGGTGACTATACATTTTAAACACTATAGACACAAATAGCTTAAAATATTTAAATTATAATTAAACACCATTGTCTCGAACGCTGTTTCAGTTTTTTTTTGTAAAATAAGTTTTTATTAAGCAGCGACTGAAGGATGACCTGAGCGTTTTTATTAATAATAGCTTTTGTCTTTTCTAATGTAGTCCACTGAAAATAATCCGCATTGTCCATGGCACCTGTTTATTTTACTCCGTTCTAATTGCACGCTTTTGTTGAAAATTTAAACTATGGACGTGCATTTATATTCTGTGACGCGGATAAAAATGCCATCCACTGCATTATAGTTTCCATTGGGAACTGGCAAGGCTGTCGAATTTATGGTCCTTATAAATACCGTGGCATTGAATATGGATGTACCTATATTGTTGTATGGGTGATTTTAAATAAAGGTAAGGAAAAAATAGATGGATATCAACTTGGTGCGTTTCACTGTATTGTAGAGATGTTATATGTAAAAAAGCTCGGCTTAAAAACTGTATAGTTTTTAACTGATGTTGTTAAATTAAGAATATTTTTATTAGCGTTAATTTTAATCATTTCAGAATAACATTAAGAGTGCAACAACATACACACAAACACTATTATAATACACTCACTATAAAATACACATACCCATAAGTTCGGAAACAATAAGTTTTACAACATGAATAATAAACGAGACTTTACATCAATAAAGTTCAATATTATCGTAGGTTCAAAATCTTGATTGAAATAGTAGTTCATAAGATCACGTTAGTGCATTAGACAAAGTTTACCAGTAGTTGGAGCAACTCAATACGTGTACACATAGCTTTAGATTGCTGGAAGGATCGAGTTTCATGATTCTTGTTCTTGGATACAAATATAAATCTTATTTTGAAGAATTTAGGGCTTAAATTGGTACGTTTCCATTAGTTTTTACAAGTATTTTATACTTATCGCGGGCATCAGTCTCTCACAAATGTTAGTGTTCAGATATATAGATTAACACTGTATATTGTGCATTTGTGATGAGAAAATAAATAAATTTCATTTCATTTCATTTCAGTTTTAAAATTTTCTTATGCGTTTAAATTATATGAAGGCAGATATGTTGTTATAACCAAAGACTACGATATTAATAATTATAAAAACTCTGTGGTCATAGTTTGTCCTCTTTGTAGGCTCCACGATACGTCGAAAGAGTTGTTCCTCATTTGTATTATTTGAACCATTAAAATACTTAAACTTACTTTAAATTCATTGCCCTATAATAGATAATTTACGTATTTGGCTAAATCAAGTAAAATAACTTTTAACTTTATATGTGATTCATGTTTTACTCCCAAGGCTCACGATGGATTTGATAAGGTAATTTTTCCATAATTATACCTATATCAATGTAGTTAAAATAAATAAAAAATAATGTAATTAGTTTTAGCTCATGCTGCTTACTTATTGCACACTCACGTGCGGGATTGGTGTTATGTGGCCAAAAAAACATTTTCCTTAAAATACGTCATAAGATATTAGATTAAAAAATTGTCACATCCAGAACATTAACACTGATCTAGGTATCTGAGCACCTCTAGTCACGCGCTCCGCGTTATCGCAGACACGTTTCGAGCGCGCAATAAAAACTCCTCTAAAATGAAATATTTAATGCCACTTCCTCGTGTTACTGTGAACAGTGGCGCTTAGAAAATTAAGTTATAAAATTGTTATAATGTAGGTATTATATATAGGTAATAGGACTAGTTGTCCATCCGCGGCGTTGCGTGGAATTTGCGTTGTTACATAATAATTAACTAGTTATTTAATATGTTTCTCCAAGTCATAAGTAAAAGTGGGAAAAAGAATAACTGTTGAGATTAAGAAGAAGTATAACTACATACTGTAAATGAACTTGCGGAATAATGAGGAAAAGCTACTGTAAAAGCTTACATTATTTTAATGCTCTAATAATTATTAATATGCATTATGCATGTACATATAAGATATCACGTAATGTTACAATAATATCACCGCACTGTATTCCATATTAAATTTGCCCAACAGGGGTCAGAATACCAATTTGGGAAATTGGAGTATGTATTTAGAAATTACCGCCTATAAAGTCACCACAGGAGTAATATGAAGGCACAACTGTAATTCCCGCAATATGTACCCATTACTCATTGTTATACGCTATTTTATCTCTTATACTTACCGTAATTCAGTTTACAATTGCGTACATAGATTTGCTTTATGGATATAATGAACTGTATTGCGAAGTATACGGCACAAACACGCCGGTCAAATATTAATTCAGGTCACATTTGCCGCTCCGAATGTCCGTGTTTGCTGAGATACAACTTTCCGACCATCGAATTTAGAATGGTTCACTTTGGGCCTTGTGTATTTGACTATTTATGCAAATTAAATCTGACTTGCAAACACCGCTCATACGGGATAGTAGTTCTAGTAAAACGCGGCAGACGGCCGCCAGCCGAATGTCAATGCTAATTTGAGGAGTTAAAGTTTATTGGTTGATTTTAATGTGCCTATATAACGTGAGGTTAGCGTTTGGTAGCTGATACGTAGGTATCATCATATTCTTACTTATAAACATAATGATACTGATTGCAAGTGATACCTAATAATGAAAACAACAGTAATCATCAGGAATACCGAACAATTTAATATCTAAGTTTGCAGTAGTTTCAGAGGCTACAAAAAATCATGAGAAAAAGTCGCAGTTTCTTCAAGAGGAGCAAAATTGTTCCTATACATAACCAATAATTTTCCATCCTCTAAGCAAGTTACGATTTGAAACTGTTGAAACACCACAACCTATACACGTTAGATAAGAGCTGCATTATCAAAAGGCAATAAGCCGGCAATCCTCATTTTGATCGGTGTCTGTGCGAAGCTTGACAGATGATAGCGGCTAACGGCTACACGTAATGTAACTCGACCACTTGAATACCAGTGCTTTCCATATTAAATATTCTATAGCAGAAATTTGCTCTAGGTTCATCGAAGATGTTTTGATGACTGTTAATTTTGTTTTGATTTGCTTCAATGTGATATACAACTTTCATAAAATAATATAATTCAGTATTCAAATAATAGATAGTAATAAAATGTGTTCGCAGAACTTAAACAAGCATATTAACAGCAAGATGCAGCACAGTTGAAGAAACAACTGTAATATCGTAATATTTTTCATTTTGTGGATTATCTAATTATATTTGGACATAATTCTCTGAATTCACACAATTTGGTTTTCTATACCTACTTATGTCATGACATAATAAGGATTTTAATATGACTTTGTAGATTAAACTACTTCAACTATTATTTATAGTTTCAAACAATTATTATTTCACTTAAATCAATTATAGCAAGCGATCGTTATGGAGTGAACACCTTATACAACGATGGATATCCCGAATGCTAGGTAAGATATGTATCTTACCTGCTATCCGTGTGGATAGTCTGATCCGTCTTGACGGCTATTGCTATCTCATGCTTAACAAGAGCCCTTTATAATAAATAGCACATACATCTTACTAATTATATATTGTAGAAGATGCATCTTGGCTTAATTTAGCATGTGTGCATTTTGATAACAGAATTAAAGGCATGTGAAAGAAAAGAAAAGCTGGGGTGGTAACATGCGATTTGTGTAGTTATTAATTCATATTTTAATAGTGTTGTTTTGTGTAGATGTGGTAGTTTTCACTTGGGCAATTAGGACAATTAATCGATTGTCCTAAGGATACTTGATTATTATGAAACTGAAGGATACTGTAGTGTATAAAATGATACAATATAATCCTCTTTACTAGTGGAGCTTTAATATCAATAAAACCATTAACATATTCTGATAGACCTTAATAATTACTGCATAAATCAATATAACCATTGTAAACACGGCTGTTATTTAATATTCCATCAAACACACTAAGCGCAATAAACGTTTAATGAAATTTCAAATAATAATTTAATTATCAAGTTTACGAGGCTGCGTGGCGTCGCAATTGTAGTTTATTGCTAAAGTATTGTATTTAAGTAGTGCATTCAACTCCTCGGGCTGGTATTAAATTGAAACTAACGGTTAACTAGGCGAGGCTGCCATCTTGAAGTTTAGTGTGCATAAAATTTGTCGTTAAATAAATCTCATAAGCGAATATGGAGGCGTAAATTTTGTTTCGCCTTGTTTTTTATTAACCACCTGGCCCGCTGATTTACGATGTCTGTGTAATGTAATTATGATAAATATGTTAGTGTATTTTGCGAATGTAATTTGTTTAATAAATAAAATCGCATTATGTTTTTTTTTTTTGTAGAAAGTACATGGAGAACAGCAAACCTGCAGCATGGAATAAAGTTTTTAATTTTATCCAGTAATAAAAAGACGTATTCCGTAATTCTAATAAGTGACAACAGAGCGTTTTGAACATACATAGATATATCTACCGATATCATCAAATCCACACTCAGTGGAGCTTACTAAATCATTAATTACACCAATCCTAGATGCGTCACCACTAACAGGCGGTGAAATAATTTTTCAAACGGGCATTATCTGGCGATTACAAGGGTGGGTCCGTCTGCAGACAGATTGGGGTTGTTTTTGTGCCTCTCTACGCAGTTCTAGCAGCCGGGGGCTATAACGAGCACACGATTTATCGTGCATCTGTAAAGGCACGCTTTTTAAGCCCCGATTTTATTTTACCCATTTTTCGATCATCGGCCTGCGAGATTAAGTCTGATATATACCGACACACCGGCATCGAAATCCGCTATAAATTGCCACCGACGATTCGGAAACGATAAATTCGAAGGAGTTTCCACTGAAGAGACAGGAGCAGGGGTCAATTATTGGTTCACGGGATCCAGAGGTAATAATGGTATTATGGGATCTGTGTGAACGAAATGAAATTAACAGAAAAAAGATTTTTGTATTGGCGTGTATGGAGAGTTCACTTGATATAATAATTATGATATTCATTGTTTTGTATTAATGTAAGTTGTAATAGTAAAATGTTAATAATAGATTTAGGTTAAATAAAAATTGTCCGTAATACCTTGAATCCCTTCAGATAAACACATGATTGATTACTATACTAAGCGTATTCATTTAATACGAGATACTATATTCTTTAATCAATACAATGGTCAAGAACATTTTGAATAATTCAATAGGAAAACTCGAAAGCAATTTACTTATCATATTTTCGTCAGTATCTTTTTACTAAGGTATTCAATAGTAACTCTTAGTTAATCTCATGAATAATACAAGCCTGTCGTGAATAATATCTCTGTTTTTACTTTGAACAACGGATTATTTCTTCTTATAATTTTATTTTGGGATCGTATTTAAATAGTCTGTTTTGCGTCTGGAATGCGTTTTTAAAATAGAAAATACGCAAATTACAATGTGTCTACGTGTATAAAATAAAATTTTAAATATAAAGTTTAGTTAAAATTTTAGTTTATGCTCACCTTGATCGGCTCTTGTTGTATGACGTTCACCACTGAATAAAACCACAGCGGCTGCACACGCAGCCATGCGCTCTGTATCACTTAACATCTTGGAATGACCCACAGATTAGGTATTAGTAGGAATAATAATAACCGTCCACAAGCCTCGCCAGACGCACACATGCCGTGGGAACGCTCAGTTCAGATCGCGACGGATGGCGACAGGCGCTTGTCGCCTGCCGAGGTCTGTGAAGAAATCAGGCCGTGGGAACCCACCTTTACAAGTACCTTACTCATAACACTAACCATTCTGCCAGGCCTTCTAGATGAAAATTTTAAATAAATCAACGTGTAATAAATTGTTTTATTTAGATAAACTGTAATCAACGTTTAAATTACATTCAAAATTGTTTAATTGTATTTAATTCATGCAAATAAAATAAGGTTTTAATGACCAAAGCTATTAACTATTTCAAATTAATTTTGTTTGATGAGTGCAAATACATTGATATACTTTAAAATTGTAGCCAACACTAGTACATAGTTAGTTTGTGGCTATATATTGTATTTCGCAGTTTAACAAACATCGTACTCTAAAGACGACTTTACAGTAACCCAATATATACCTAGTACCTACATACAGCTTGTTATTTTAAATTGGGTATGCAATAGGAGAAAATTGTATTATGTTCGCAGTAGATTCGTAATTTGCTTTGTGGAAGGTTGTAAATGCATCGTAGATATTTGACGCTTTGAAGTCGTTTATTATGATGAATGTCTGACCCCTAGAGAGAATTTTACAGTCAAAGGAATTCTGGGAATCTGGAAAATAATGACAAAACTGCATTTTACATTCTGGTTTTATTTTTAATACAAAAATTAGGAATCTACCTACTGATGTCATTTGAATGGAGTTTAAAAATTGAAATGATGATAATATTTTAAACGTTAAATAATGCAATATATACTTGTGTATTAGGTAATTAATATAAAACCTAATATATTTTGAGAATTGAATACAGTATCAAAAGCTTAAAGCAACACTTAGAGCTTAAAATTAGATATTTATTATAATATTAAGTAGCATAATGTTAAATTTTCTTTACAACAATAAATCTCAACGTAAGAAATTCTTAACAGGCGAATGAGAATGTTTATTATTTTTACAGCATTTATATAGCTGGCGAGATTTTATTTCTAAGACAGTTGAAGATTATTAACAGCATACAGAGTAATGTAGTACAGGCTAAGGTAGTAAAAGTTGTGGTTTAATATAGTTTATACTGAGTGTAATTTTGTATACTTTTGTGAGTTTTTGAGTTACGATCCGACGGAACGTACTCGTTAAAATTATAGCTTGTAAAGGGACTGTATAAGTTTAGTATAGTATATAATATTGACTTCTGTTATAGCTACAGCTGTGTATTGATATTTTTATAACAGGATTAAATATCAGTGGATATATTTTTTTAACATTGGTCCCTATGTGTTTAGGTTGTTTTTCATAAGATACAATATTTCTTAAAACAGCTATTTTCCGTGTTATTCCGCTTTACTTAAACAGTGAATAGTACATCCTTTTCGATACACTGAAATCGTTTAATTTAAACAAATAATACTATCATAATTGTAACATTACACACACTAAGAATTTTCTTTATGAAATTCAACATTTTCACAAGTAAAATATACTCGGCTAACTTCCCTACGAGAAGTATGAGCTAACTTGGGTTCAAAGTTTGAATCCCAATTTCTTTTGTGTACGCAAAGTATAGAAATATAATTTTTTGGAAGTGCGAATAACAAGTTTACAAGTTTATATAAGGACGATGTCAATAGACCGGTTAGGCTGCTGTTACAATATAAGCTATTGCAATATTTTTTCAAACAATGGTCTATTATTTCTCTTAAAAAGTGAGATATTTCCACGTTTATGAAATGATTAAATTATACACAAATAAAAACAAAAAGCTATAGAAATTCATCAAATCGTAGCAAAGCTACGCGTAGCGTTAGCGTAGCTCGTAGCAGGTTCTAATCATATCCCGCATTTTATCAATAAATATTTTACTCTATTAGCTTTAGAGCTTTTAATTGATTAAATAATGTATATAAATCTAAAAATATTGTTTACCTGTTTATATTTATGTTATCCTGCTTCTATTATTATTGAATTTGAATGATAATTACGAAGTCTTGGCACCGGTAAGTACAAAATATAATTATCCACACTATGTTCTGTAACCACCCTTTATATCCCATCCTTTTATAATCAGCAGCACCTCTACCGAAAGTTTATGTTAGTTGAAAATTTGTAATATTTTAGGTAAGCTAGCGAAACGAGTTCGGTACGAAGGTGCAGCTGCATTGAATATTTCCTATACTCGTGATGTGCATACTGATACACGTGGCGTGCCTCCATTGACGGCATGTAAGTAGCCTTTATCTCATGTATTTGACTTATTTTGGAGAGTCGAAGTAGATGCTTGGCAATTTATGGTAACTCGGTTTAGATGTTAGAAGTAAA
Source organism: Colias behrii (assembly GCA_029959065.1). NCBI lineage: Eukaryota > Metazoa > Arthropoda > Insecta > Lepidoptera > Pieridae > Colias > Colias behrii. Next base: position 9,069,145 of record JARWMC010000013.1, read on the forward strand.
ACCATGCGGTTTTATCAATAAGTTTTGCACATTTTAGGGGATAATTTGTTTGTTATCATACTTTATGTTTAGTGTCACAGATTTTATACCATTACTAAGATATAACTAGGATAACTAGGCTATTCATTGAATTTAGGGGTATAATTTATTTACTTAAATGAATTATGTTGAACTATATGCAACACACTTTTAGTTTATTATATACTGGTTTATCACAAAAACATAAAATTTATTTAGTTATATGCCTTAAATCAAAACTATGATATTATGATGAACTATTAAAGAAGTGGCAGCCCTATTAAATGCTACAAATTCAGACTATTTACAAGACAGTAACGAACAAATCGACATCGCGGTAGTTCAGCTAAGTTTAATTTACTATTTTGTTAAATAGTTGGGTCTTGGGGTGAGCCCGGTCAAACTATGGCATATTATATAATACTTCAATTTGTTAAATTAGTATAACTAGTAAATATTGCGGAGTTTCATACAAGAAATGATGTATGGTATTAAAAGAAAGCAGTAACATCTGAGCTTCCAGTTATTGAAAACATTTTGTATTACAAATAATATAATACGTACAGTATTAAGCTTTTATATTATAACAATTCATTGGTTCAGAAAGCATAATTTACAAAAAAAAAAATGATCATAGCTCTATAATTCTATATACTTCTCAGTTCTAAGACAATATCAAACATGTTAAATTGTATAAATCTAATGTATTTAAGAACCAATATTTTATTGAAGTATTAGATATTATAGTAACAGAAGCAGTTAAATATTAATAATCTCGATAATGTGTTAATTCACTTTTGCACTTTTAAGCGTAACGTTTATTTTCCTTAATAACAAACAGTTAAAATTAAGAATAAACAAAATAATTTTTATAGTTGAATATTACATCCGTTGATGTTTTAGAAACGATTTAAACTCTTAATTAATATGAAATATTGTATGATTACAAGTTCTTTGAAGAAGGTTTGAGTTATTTTTCAGATGTAATGAGATTTTTCTTTCTAAATGAGCAATAAATAGAGTATTTAAGAGCTGCGATTGAATCAAAGTGACTTGGAATATTTCTTTACTAAGAAATACGTTGGGTTAATGGGAAACGTTTTGAATGGTTTAATTAATTTTAATATAAGCTTAAAGGCACGCATTTAGAGTGATTGGTATTCGATATAACGAGTGGGTTCGGCTTTGCCCTTTCAGACGGAATCAAGGTACGTCAAGTATGAAAATAATTAGATTATTTTTTGATGAATTTCTGTCAAGTTTTTTAGTATAGATTTCTGGGTGTATTTTGTAATCTTTCACTAATTCGGGTAAGGTATTCATCCGGAGAAGAATATCTTTAATTAATCACGAAACTAAAAAATTGGAGGTTTTAAGCAAAAGCAAAATTTGCGGCCTAAGAGATTGATTGCAAACACGAGAATTTAATAGATGTATTACCATTATGTATTTAAATATGTAACAAATACTTTTGATTTTTCATTAATATCTTATTTAATATAAATATTATTAATATTCGCACAATACATTGCGCCGTTTAATTAATTTATCCCAAAACGTCTCTATTTTATAACAGGGGCTTTGCGGGTTTGGCGGTGACGGAAAAACAAGCATTAATCATCTTTTGTTTCTCGTTAATGGTAAAAAAAATTACCATGACACGTATCATCGTGTATCATTTATATCATTGAAATATGAAATATGTTATATTGTTTTTAAAGTAATTGAAAAAAATACGGACGTTTTTGTTTAGAATATTCTTTCATTTTCCTGAACGGCTGTTATTAATTTTGCAATAGTGCAGTGTTTATCGTGTATGTGGGTTTGATCCATTAAATGTATTAATGATTATCATATGACGAAACCGAGTCTTCGCTATAATTCTATTATGAGGCTTTAACTAAGCTTGTCAATGATTTAGGTGACAAAATCCTATTAAAATTAAGAAGATCAGTAGGATACGGTACGGATTTTTAATGTCTTCAATAACTGCCACTTATTTAGTGAGATAGGTAAATGTGTTTATTTAGCCATTGAGTCACTTAATACAAATATATTTAAATTCAATTACATTTTCCTTCAGTTATAGATCAAAATCTAACCTCAAAACGAACCTTGTTTAACAATAACATTTTTTTATTCCAGAACCTTCTGACAACGTGACGTCACAGTACAAGTGCACTATAATGTAAATTCGCAAAGTAAGAGACAGCTCCACTGTAGTGTGAATGATGGTAGTTGTTCGCCCACTGCAGGTAACAATGCGTTGTGGTGAAAGCCTGCCTAATCTATGAGACATGCTCTCACTCGCTTTCAGAATGCATGCAGTGATAACGCGAAATACGTAATCTAATCTAGTTAAGACGTAGTAAGGCGAGGTGATTTGCATAGTTAACATTTTTGGTAAGTATGTTAATCGATAGTAGTAGCTTTGTGATAAAGGAAAGATTATCGTAGAGGCGTTGGTAAGCTTGAGTTGAGAAAAAGGGTTGAAAGGCTCAATAGATGATATTATGTAATCAATAAAATTCCTTCGTGAGGTTTTTACATAATTAACACTGTTATGAGAAAGGTGCTTATTTCTGTTATTATTTAACGATACAATAATTCAAATTGTATTCCATATAACTACTTTATCTTATTCCTTAATATCCGATACCCTTGTAAAAATGTCATATACCCTCTGGGTAGGTATATCTAACCCTCAGTAGAAACTAATAAGATAGTCTCTGTCTTGAATTCGTCTGTTAAGAAAATCGATCACAGAAACAGGTGTGAAATGCATTTGTCTCATGCCCACGGCCTCGGGGCGACACGAGAGTATAATACCGTACGACAAGCAGGTGTGAATGATTGTTAAATCTCCGATAAGCACACAATTTCTACAAGAAAAACATAGAATACAGAATAAAATCAATAAACATTAAATTATTAAATTTTTACACTAAATTAATATATTTTGTATAAGACATGCTTAATTAGGCGGCGAGATGTAAATAAAAAAAAAGAACCGGCACGTAAATAAAAGCTTTTTAATTAATATACTCCATCTCTATCAAATATTGCAAAATTTTAATGTAACGTAGTAAAAATGTGAGAAAGTAACAAAATATGGTAATGAGTGAGATTTCGAGGCTTCCCCAAAGTCTTTTAAATCCGTAATCTCGGGCGAAATGGTCGGATATTATGCATGTGAAAAATGCGGAAAATATAAAACGCTCTTTAACTGCGAAAATATATTTTTGGACTCATTATTCCCTCATTATTTTTGACAAATAATGACTAATTGTGTGAATAAACAGTGTTATTGAATTTTTGCTTGCTTCTTGCATAATTACGAGTAAATAATCACAAATAAAGAATACACATACATTTTTCTCATGGTATTTCATGATTTACGTGAGCTGCAACGTAAAAATAGATTACTGTTAGCGAAGCAGGACTGGCAATTTATTAATTTAATTTACACACAGCATTTTTAATTCAATTTGCTATAGATGCGCTCGGGAAATGCATTGTTATTTTTTATCTCATTTGATCACAATGGTCGTCGCATTTTCAGTGCTGCGGTTTTGTTAAGTATTTATATTTTCTTTAATGAAATATTTTGCATAGGAGTTAGTTATACAAATAATTAAATTAACGTATTAAGTTAAAAGTGTAGATTTTGTTTGTTAGGTATTGTTTATGTTTAGTTTATTTTTTATTAATTTCTATGATAGATATATTTTCTGCTTAAATTTGCTCGTTCATTAATTATTGTATGTATTTCGTAAATTTAATATCAATTAGATAAAAATTGTAAGTATGTTGTTACCATTACTGAATACACGTTCTACGTATAATTTGAAGATTCTTTTTAATATATTATTTGTTCTTTCTAGATTGTTCCACGGTTTCTATTAAATACTAGGCCCTTTAATGATTACTGGGCCAAGTGGGGCACGACATCGGAGGGTATTACGACATCGTAAAAACGCGTAAGTGACTCGCAAGTAACCGAATAGCGACTTTTATTTGCAGTGTTCTACACAAGTGCCTGAGTGAGTACAGTGCGACGACGCGACGACGCAACGATACAATATCGTGTTGTGATAAGATCGTTGGTGTTTTTTATGACTTTACACTTACCTTTAAAATTGAGGTACTAAATCTAGCTAATGTATTTAGTTTTAGTCAGGTAAGCCGAGAGGGTGACATAGGTGCTGGGCAAGCCTATGCTTCCTTAATCATGTCCCAGGCAAAGTAGTCTTTGATTGATGATTGATTTAGTTTTAACGCTGAATCAAATAAACTCTATAACAGTTAAGACTTAAGCTCGTATGTTGCTCTTCTGTAATTCACGATTAACGAGATCAGATTATACGGAAAAAATGTTGCCATCTCAAATTAAACAAGGAGAAAACATAAGATTTCGAAATAAGATAGCCGTCACCAAATCCAAGGATGAAGAGCAAAATAGAGTAGGTATCACAAGAAAAGTTTAGATATAACTTAACTGTCCATAATAGAGCTCCAAATTTGGAAAAATTCAAGTCTTATAATTAAAGAAGTTCATATTACTAGACTAGCAAAAATAAAAATTTGAAAATAAGTTACGTATTACGGGTGCATGCAAAAAAAAACGTAATGCTCTTACTCTAGCTCTATGTTCGTTTGATGTAAATGCACCGTTACGAAAGCCAAACGTTCGAACAATATAAAGGTTCGCAGTTCACGGGCAGGCCAGTCAAAGGCACGTCTCCCGTTTAGCCGGCATTATTTGCATTCCGCGCTCAAGTTTCGCTAATCCCCTTCCGATTCGTTTCTGCACCCGTGAACAGAAACTTTGACGAGGCCATTATGTCTAAACTCAATAAGTGCGAAGGCAGCACGTGATAGAGGTACCTTAAATATGCGGCGTAACGTCAATAATTTAAGCGCTAAGATTAAGCTTTAGGCAATTGAAAGGTTGTACAATATACAAACATATGATCACATTGATTACGTACCTTAGTAGATAGGCTTTAGGCCATAGTTCGCCTACATAGTTTGGCAATAAAAAACATTATATAGAATACTAGTTTTCCGCCCGCGGCTTCGCCCGCGCAGTCAAAGAAAAACCCGCATAGTTCCCGTTCCCGTGGGATTTCCGGGATTGCGTCATTTGGCCGGGATAAAAAGTAGCCTAAGTCCTTTCTCGGGTATCAAAATATCTCCATACCAAATTTCATGAAAATTGGTTCAGTAGTTTAGGCGTGATTGAGTAACAGACAGACAGACAGAGTTACTTTCGCATTTATAATATTAGTATGGATTCCAGCTCAAAAGGACATATCTCAATCCAGTACAGTCGTTTCTATAGTTTCTCTATTAAGTAATTCATTTTAAAATTGTAATCGATTTAAAGCAGATTTTTCTAAATCAAAAACAGTTTTTTCCAAAGTACATAATTAATTGAATTCTTAAAAGAATATCATAAATCTTTATTAATATTTCTCTCCGATTCACCGCAAGTTTCCTCTTAAGATGCGTTGAATCGAGCATAAATTTAATACTGCTACCAGTTTTCAGGTCAATGGTGTTATATTTTAAATATGTATGAATAAATTTTAAGCACACATGTTTGATATTCGTTGGGAATAATTGCTTGCAAACGGAAATTATGAAATTTTCATTCATTCATTCATTCATTTTCATTCATTCAATACCACGTGTGTGCTATTGATACGTTCATATTTTAATTTCTGAAACGTATAGGAAAAAAGTTGAGAAAAATCCATCGAGTGATATTTTTTTAAAGATAACAAGATCTGACGCATTCGAATGTTGAGTATAAAATGATAATGAACTAAAAGCTCGTGTTTATACCTTATTTTAATGTTATGTATCAGTGCTTAAAATACGTTTTTTCTCGAAATAAAAATAGGTGCTTCGCTATAAGACCCAAAAACACAAATGATTCAACAGCAATTAAGAGATCTGACGTCATTTTACCATTCCTTCCAATATCTCAAAAATAAAATGGCTGGCTTTCGTCCAACTAGAGGCAAGTGTTATTCCTTGCATATCACGTTTAAATTAAAGGATTCGAAATCACTGCTGGATTTTATTTCGCTCCCTTAAAACTTGCAGCGCAGCCATTCTTTCACGTCTGATATTCAAAGCTAAGCGTTCCGACCGTTAAATTAATAGCCAAATCGCTTGAACGTTTATACAAAAATCTTTTAAATAAAGTTGGTACGTGATCCCCTGCACCGAGGGGATTGCCAAATGGTGCTACAACAGATTTTTGTAATACTCTGTATTGGTAAGCGGGGTCTGGACTCTCGCCAATTCGGCCATCGATTCACAAGTTCATTTTATGTATCCTGATACTTTGCTATACAACTTGATTTTGTTGGCGGATGTGGACAAGACACGCCTGACTCGTGAAAATAAGATATATTGCTGCTGAATCTGGGCGAACGTAGTTTCCTTTGATTTTGTTGTGTTTGATAACATTTGTACGGCTTTCAAGGCAAGGGAAATCAGCAGTCATAAATCATAATAGGAAAAAAAAGATTTACGTCTTCTTTAAAATTAACTTGTGCACACGATTATCGTTATATATCTCAAAAGCAAATAATTACGATCTACAAGTAAGATAAAGTCATTAATTCGATAATTATTAACTTAAATAAAGTATCGTAATTTATAAAACAATTATACTCCGAAACTAACAATTCAAGGTCAGAGTTACTAAATCAAAATTGACATAAACGAGCAGCAAAGCTTTGATTTTCTCTCTATAGACCGGACTCTCAGTGGAGTTTCGTTTGCAAAAATAGCGGACCTAAATCTGACTTCTGATATATATTGTATAGATCCCAGACATCCTATAGACAGATGTTACCAACCAGTTTTGTGGTCCCCCTCTCCCCACCCCGGTAATTAAATATGGCATACAAAGAAAAAAATAAAAATTTCCAAAACATGCCGTGTGGGGTATCAAATGAAAGAGCTTATTGAGTAGATCACGAATATATAGCATACTATAACATTTCTTACACTTTCTCTAAGATTTTTTAGAAAATTTACGAATATGCTCCATTTTTGAGTTAACTTTAAACCACTATAGATTGAAAACTCATGAATATATTTTTTAAATTATTATTTTAAATAATTAACAATAGTCCATTGTTTACGATTCAATAGTTCGTACAGTGAAATAGTTGCATGGGGGAGTGGGGGGAGCATTCAAAGATGGCGAGTATATTTTCAAGTTTATGCCAGAAATAAAGGCCTAATACAAAAATATCGGTGTCAGGGCTTAGAATAATTATCTCTGCACTGTCGTTGTGTTTGACAGAATGAAAAATATGGCAGAACATTCTTGAATCAGCCTCTGTGTGATTAGATTTCAAATCGGTAACTTCACTGAAAGTTGCGCCTTGCAATTTAAAACATTTTGTGGGGTCATCAAATCCACCACATACATATAGCTCACTTATATTATATTACGAACTATTGAATCGTAAACAATGGACTATTGTTAATTATCTTAATACTATTATAAAGGCGAAAGTTTGTAAGGATGTATGGATGTATGGATGTTTGTTACTCTTTCACGTAAAAACTACTGAACCGATTACAATGAAATTTAGCACACATATAGAGGGTAACTTGGATTAACACATAGGATAGGTTTTATCCCGGAAATCCCACGGGAACGGGAACTATGCGGGTTTTCCTTTGAAAACGCGGGCGAAGCCGCGGGCGGAAATCTAGTTTAAAATAATAATTTAAAAAATATATTCATGAGTTTTCAATCTATAGTGGTTTAAAGTTAACTCAAAAATGGAGCATTTTCGTAAATTTTCTAAAAAATCTTAGAGAAAGTGTAAGAAATGTTATAGTATGCTATATATTCGTGATCTACTCAATAAGCTCTTTCATTTGATACCCCACACGGCATGTTTTGGAAATTTTTATTTTTTTCTTTGTATGCCATATTTAATTACCGGGGTGGGGGGAGGGGGACCACAAAACTGGTTGGCAACATCTGTCTATAGGATGTCTGGGATCTATACAATATATATCAGAAGTCAGATTTAGGTCCTCTATTTTTGCAAACGAACATCTCCTTGGAGCCTGCTCTACTATTTTATCTCGAATGCCATGATGGACGTAAAGAAAATTATTTATAAATCAGTTACCTTTAATCAGGGCTGATAAAGTGTACCGTTAGCGCAAAGTGAAAGGATTAATCATGAAACGATAGTCGACAGTAAAATATCAGCACCATTAATTGAATCGAAATGTTGCTTTAACAAAACAAAGGCCGTTGCGAATGACAAATTTATTCTGTCCTTGAGGCATAAAATGCTGGGAGTTGGGAGTTTTGTTAAAAATACCTTGGATATAATCTTTTGAGTTTCCTCAATTTTAATAAATGAAACTCTATAATGAATTATCCTTACAAGTTAGATGTAGCTTCATGAACGTGTTCGGTAATTGTGACAAGACTCTTATTTATCTGAAATGTTAAATCTTTTTAAATTAATTTGCAAGTATTTTAATATGATATAGGATTTGAACATGTGTGCAAAAGTTAATGATTTCTCAAATATTGCTCATAAAGTGATCATAACATACTAGTCAGATATGATTCGTTAAAACCCTTTTTAAAACGAGCATAATTAACAACGTCATACCAAGTTAAGTTTTCATGCAAGCGCAGTTTCAACTGAGACATGTGAAAACAGGATGCAGTTCATTACTGCGCGCATTGTAACGCTTTTATTTGCCTAATCAGCAAAACGGATTTAGCTGAACTTAGAACGATTTATGAGTAGTTCCACATTTCCCACGGAACGTTGGTAGCTTGTGACAAGTACTGTTTTGTGCGCCAAATCGTGGGTTCGTGAAGTCACGAGCATTTCACTGATGCGTGGCGCGGCCTGACATTAATTGCTAGGGGTATTTAACTCGATGTAAAGCCATGGAGGCTTATGATTTTAGTTAGGTATGTTTGGTAATGTGATTATGGTTGCCTCGTTATTAGTTGGGTGCAAAAATTTGTTGGTTCTGTGGATTTGTTGGTGTGTGTGTGAATAGAGTAAATATTCGATTACCTAATGATATTCGACAAAAGCATTTTTTTTAGTTCTTAGGAGTAAGAATTACCACAGAACTATGGAAAACTCTACATGTAGATTATCGGTACGTAATTAAATGTTTAATGGAACTTTGAATTATATAATATTCTTTTTTAGGGTGAGTCGGGAAGTAAGACACATTAGTAGGTATTTCCATTTTCCTTACCTTAAATTATAAGATGAAACTGATAAAGAATTTAAGTCACTCGATGCAAAGTGACCACCTCTTACGAACATTTGCATGATTTCAATGTTTCAGATGCTTTGTCGGACCTTTAAGACGATAAAAGCATACTTTATAGCACTTATAAGTAGATAAGAGCACTTTTCGCTATTTTCGTATTTGTTTACTACTATTATACCACTATTATTATATTATACTACTTTTTTAATCAGACACAAATATTGTCCTGGCGTTAATAATGAGATTTTGTTTGCATAGAAATCTGTGTTTCATAGGGATAGATGTTAATGTCAAGTCCTCCTTATACAGGTTGTCCCACTATTGGTATACTAAGCGCGAAGGAACTTGTAGTTTTGCATACACTGATCACGTAAAAAATACTTAAACAACAAAATTGAGTCAAATAATTATTGCTAAATTTTTCCTGAAAATCCATGTTTTCTTCTCTAGCTCCGCACAGCCGGCATATACCGCTTCTCTAATATGAGCATTTTGTCTATGAAAACAATCTTAAACGATAACTCACGTGCTGGTGGCAAAGTTGTGCGGGTTGCTTGTTATGGGTGTACACATAGAATCCATCTATTTGAAAAAAAAAATGCGTCTGGAATTTTATAAGTATTTTTTACGTACTCAGCGTATGCAAAACTATAACCTCCTTTGAGCTTAGTATACCAACAGTGGGACACCCTGTATAAGAAAAAATAGGCGTTATAGAGTCAGATCACTACTTAAATATAGATAAAGTAATAGTTATATACTCAGATTTTCAAAGCCTAATTACAAAACTAACTAAATGCACTGGAAAGTTTTAAAATTCACAAATATGTAATATGCATACGATTACATAACATGAAAATCCATCGTTGTGAAACTAAGATCCCACTGCAGGGAGGTATTTATGTAAATGAATTTCACGCCACTTGATGGAATGCATTATATCCGAGCACAAAGGCTTTACACTTGGCAAATAAATTTATTATCTTTGTGACGACAACATATGCTACGAGGAATAATCATGAAGTTTTAATTACGTTTTCATTTGTACGAGGAAATAATTTGGTGTTTTGTTTTGGTTTAGCTGTTTGCTTTAACAATGGTATCCAATTATTTTAAGTGTATGTGTTGATGTGTCAATTTGTTACATTTGAGTTTTACATTGTCTGATAAGGATGTATTATTTTTTTGATGTATATTCGCTCTAGTTTAAAGCAATAATTGCTAGTTTTGTTCACAGATGTAATAAAAAATACATACTTCGAGTGGTGTAATTACGTATATTATTATTGGATTGGATAGATTTTTAATGCGTCTTAAATATGTTTTAATTTTATAGTTTTCCTTAAATATGTAAAAATAAATCCATATTTTTTACGTTTTATTGCAACTTACGATTCTTCTATCGGGTTTGAATGCAAACCCGATAGAAGTACCTACCGATACCGATTTTTACGGGTAGTGTGGATTTCCCAACCAATTTTACTGCCGCATAATTTATTAGCTCGTTTGCTATTGTGGCTATAGCGTGGCGTTTACGCTATAAATCCGACGAGCGTTCCAAATGTTAATAGGCTACACCTTTCACAGCGGTAGAGTTGTCGGATAATATTTCTGCTGTCGCAACTGCTACGGCTTTGTAAACTGTGTGTTCCGGGTTTTACTCACTAGTGTGTTCTCGAACTATCTAGAATGTTCTAGGTTCATTCTCTTTTAATGAAAGGTAAGCAGTTGTGTGCGTGTGACGGATATTGCATCCTGTAGGCTTAGAAGCATTAAACGAACAATGCTCTAAGCCTGTAAGTAAGGGTGCTTTTGATATAAAGAACTTCAGGAGGGAAACGTAAAATAACACTAAATATAATTAATACGATTTATAAAGTGAAAAGTTAGAGTGAAGAGACTAGAAGAGTTGAGATGATACTCAAGTAAGTTTTATATTATATTGTAATGTATAGTGTATCTTATTTCTGTATTTTGTTCCTCAAGTAAATGTAAAGATTTCGTAAGACTTTGTTCGCTCGAAAATGAAGCCGATTTATTATGTGAACCAGCGATAGTTTAGTTTCTTTGCTTATAAAGTTTATTATCATGTTATACCGAGAATTCATTAAAAAGCACTAAAATATGAGAGCACTATCGTAGAATTATAATGTGGTAAGTAAATACAAAAACAAATGCTTGTGTTTCTCTGAAACACCGAATATAACGACACTTCTCTATACGGTAACACATGTACGGAGCATAAATTTGGTCCTGGGCGTTAAAATTAGAAATGTACGCTCGCCTCCGAGAAATATGTGCCTTTGGAATTTATAACGCACCATTATATTTTTTCGCGTCCATAGAGAAACGATTCACAAACAAATTCGACTAAGCGCGTATCGGGAAGTTTGAATGGTTCTGTAGGATTATGTTTATGGTTTCAATAAGAAAGGAGCATAGTTCGGCGTATTGATGAACTATGTCATCAATAATTCTTCATAACGGGTCTCAACGCTTCTCGCTCTTTGTGCACCCGCCTTTTTTTCAGCCTACCTTTTTAGCCGCGGTGACACGCATTAAGTGCATTCCTATGCTTTGATTAAGAGGTAAATTTTGGATTTCCCATATCCTCCTATTTGAAATTCCTCGAAATGCACAAGTCTTTTTGTAGTGGATAAGATAACTGGTATTTGTGACGTAATCGCTGCAACCGCTTACCCTATGACGGCATTGGGTCGTGCTATCACCATAACGGTTGAAAGCTAATTCAAAACAGGCATGGCCACAGAACCCGAATACATAAAGCTTATTTTTTCGCGAAATAAACTCGTCGCTTGTCACACCTGCCCGACGTTTGGATAAAGCGGATTTCGCATTGTTGCAACAAATTTTCGGGTGACTGTTTTGTCACTCGCTTGGTTTCCGCGGTTCTTTTATTGTTTGCTGCTCATGAAATTGAGTGAGAGAAAATAATGAGTGGAATGGTGAGGTTGCAATGATTATTGTTTTTCAATTTTATTTACTCGTAATTGGTGGATTTTAATAGAATATCGCGGTACGTTTATTTTTTGGAGAAATTTGACGCTATGCATCTTTCATTGACTGTTGTAAATAGTGAACTGATATGCGATAAAACGAAACTGTACGTATTTTCAATTTTACACTCAAATAAGTATATAAGCACAAAATTGTGTAGGTATTCCAGTACATTGCGAATTGGTTTGAAAACCCTCAACAATCTTGAAGTTTACAAGTAATTACGAGTAAAGAAATTGTATTTGTTTTGTATTTCTTGTAAAATTTTCTGATGAGATTGCAAAAGTGAAGGCGGATCTTTCACGCTCTCCAATTTGAGGGCTGTAGTCAATCTTTATCAATTTCCTTTCCATAGAATAATAATAGGCTGGAATTTTATAATGCCCGTATTTCTTTTCAAAACCAGCCCACCGTGTAATGTATACCGTATTCTTTTGACACATCCATTCAGAGTTCTCTTCACTCCTTATTTGTTAGCTTAGACAGTTGAGTGACGTTGCGACGTCTGGTCTTTTTGATGTGGGTTCCCTTTTTTAGTAAGTGCATGTATAACGTCTGCTTCCTTGTTTACTCAGAGGCACATACGTTTATGAAATAAATAAATAAAATAAAAATAAAATAACATTTATTTGCCAAAAACATGGTACAGAGAGGTGTGAAGAGATAATTGTTCAGCATGTTTCGCTTTGTATAAAGCATGCAATTATGCATATGCAAATGTATGCATATGCGTAAAACAGATAGGTATACTAGATCTAATACACTACACATGCATATTATACAATCGATTTAGCAATTATCATTTAAGGTCAAAAAATTCTTTTAGGCTATAAAAACAATTAATAATCAGCCATTTCTTTAACTTATTTTTAAACACATTCAATGTTTGGTTTCTTATGCATTTAGGAACATGGTTAAATATTTTTATAAGCATAATAGGTCCACTTTTAGAGAAAAGCGCAGTTTTACAACGAGGCATAATTAGTTTGTCAGGATCTCGAGAGGGAACAATACTCACGTCAGCCGCTTTTGTGAAATATTGGGGGTGTTTTTTAACAAAGACACAACACTCCAGTATGTACATAGAGGTCAGTGTCAGAATATTTAATTTTCGGAATAGTGGGCGACAGCTTTCTAGCGGCCCAACCCCGCAAATAGCTCTTATACATTTTTTTTGTGCCAAGAATGCTCTATTCATACTTGTTGAATTGCCCCATAATATAAGTCCGTATCTTAGTATAGATGACACATAGCCATGGTATGCGGTAAGAGCAATTTTTTCTGAACTTATGGTCCTTAAACGGCGTAAGGCGAACACAAATTTGTTTATACGCGAACAGAGATGATTAATATGTGATTTCCAATTACAATTGCTGTCCAATATAATGCCTAAAAATTTTATTTCATCAACTTCTTCCAATATAATGTCTTTATAAATTAAATTAATGTCACATTTTCTTTGTTTGTAATTATGGAACTGCATTACTTTCGTCTTTGCTAAGTTAGCCGTCAAGTTGTTTATTTCTAACCAGTCAATTATTCTATTCAATGTCAATTTTAAATTATGATTACATGTCAAATCCGAAGTTACATTAGGTATAGTCACAGAAATGTCATCAGCATAAAGGGTAAATTTGTAGTTAGTTACGTTTGGTAAGTCGTTAATATAGAGTAAGAAGAGAAGCGGTCCAAGCACGCTTCCCTGAGGTACACCTGAACTGTTGAGTCTGGAGGTTGATCGTATAGTTTTTACTTCTGGACCAGCACCACTACATGCAATCTCGACACATTGCATACGATTGATGAGATAGGATTTTATCCAATTTAATGGGGGACCTCTTATTCCATACATATCACACTTATTTAGAAGGATACTATGGTTAACACAATCAAATGCTCTACTCATATCAAAAAATATGACCGTTGCGCTAGTACCACTATCAATATTTTCTAGAATGCTCTGCATAAGCTGGTATGCTGTTAGTGTTGTGGACTTTCCTTTTTGAAAACCGTTTTGTTCATGTTTTAGTATCGAGAATTTACTTAAATAATCTATTAGTCTTTTATGCATTATTTTTTCGAATATTTTAGAAATTATTGGAATAAGTGTTATAGGTCTATAATTATTAATGTCATTTTTATCGCCTTTTTTGTGAATCGGTTTTACAATTGAGTATTTCAGTCTATCCGGAAAAATACCTTCATCAAATGATAGATTAATCAAATATGTCAATACATTAGCAATAAGATTAATACATAATTTAATAATAAAAACACATATCTCGTCATATCCCACTGAATTTGTATTTTTTAACGAGTTAACTACTTGAATAGTTTCAGTCTCGGTACAGGGGAAAAGAAACATAGTCGCTTCTCTGGGCTCGATGCCTAGTTTGCAGCTTGCTTCTGGGGATACATGCTTAGTGTAGTATTCGTTAAATGAATTTGCAATATGTTCCGGTTTCGTAAGCGTTATAGAGCCAGAGTTAATACATTCTAGGTAATTATGAATTTTTATTTCTTCTACTTTGTCACTTATAATATTCCAAGTAGCTTTGCATATATTGTTCGCTTTACTAAGGTAAGAACAGTTTTGATTCATTTGGGAGTTCTTAATACATTTTTTGAGCAACTTATCATATTTTTTAAAAGCTTCTTTGTTTTTTGTAGAATGTGTTTTGTAGTACGTGTATCTCAGTTTTCTTTTTCTTAACGAGGATACTCTTAACCCTTTCGTTATCCATTTAGGTCCAATGTTTCGATTTTTTATTTTAATGGTATTGATAGGAAAGCATAAGTTATAGAAAAGTATGAAGTAATCATGAAACTTATTAAATGCTTCGTTACAGTTGTTTTGTATGTAGACTTCACTCCATGATAGACTTGATAAACATTTTTGAAATTTTGTTATATTTTCTTTACAAAAATCACGCCTTTTTATATGTGACACTAAAGGTAAACTTTTTTTTTGAATAGGGCAATGTAAAGTTTGACCTGTCTCATGATCCGAAAGACCAAGTAGATGAACTGCTCCTTTTGCATTTTTTATGTTGCTTATAATTAAATCTAAGCATGAATTTTGTCTCGTTGGTTCATTAATATGTAGGAGAATGTCTTGCAAGCTTTGAGATATATAATTTTCTTTAAGAATATCAATGTTCATATCTCCCGTTAATATAATTCTTTTTTTGTTATTTTTTGTCAGTTTATCCAGCAGTATTACAAATCTGTTTAGAAACTCATTTGGATTGGAATTAGGTATCCTGTAAATGCATATAATGATGATATTCATAGAGCGTATTTCGATACCGCAACATTCAAAGACCTTTTCCGTAGAAATATCAGTACAAAAGGGGACTGGGGTGCAATCTATCAACTTATTTACAAGTATACAAACTCCTCCGCGTTTTTCCTTACTCCTTGAAAAAATACTACCCAACTTAAAATTTTTAAATCGAATATTTGACTCATCTCCCAATCTAACAAATGTTTCGGAGAAACAAATTACATCAATGTACGTATTTTCAGATAATAACTCATTCAGTGTAAGTTCAACTGCTTCCAGTTTGTTCAATAGGCCAGCTATATTTTGATGAAGTAATGTAAAATGAGACGCATTTAGAGAGCGCTTTAATTTAGCCGAAAAAAAGAAGACGACGATTCAGTGGGTGCAAGCTGTTCTGTCGGGGTTTTATTTTTTTCGCGATTTTTATTATTCATCAAAGAAAATAAGTAAGGTATAGTTCCTTTTTTTAGAATAGGATTTAATTGTTTAGGTTTATTCTGTTGTGAAACTGCGCTTGTTTTTAATTTAAGGCAGGGGTTCCCAACCTTTTTTTGTCTACTGCCCACTTTAAGAATAAATTATTTTTTAACGCCCCCTTTTTAAACATACTTAAAAACCGCTAAGTACTTATAACTGATTATTGAAACGCAATTTTATAGTATTCGGACAGAGTATCTTTTATTGAAAATAAAACAAACATAATCAATTCTTATATAAAAACTAATGTGAAGGTTGAATCTGATGCTGTTCAATAAGTTTGTTGATATCAGGTTCCAATTTACTCAAAAACAGCCGCATGTCGCCACGTTCGGTAACACGCAAACGATTTCTCTTTTTAATAAGCAGCGTTGCCACAGCACTAAATCCACGTTCACACAAATATGACGATGGGAATGCTATCAAGAATCGTTGAACAATTGACCACAATCCAGGGTACAATTGCGGGATCGGTTTTTGTAGCCAAAATTCTTGATATCCATTTTTGAACTTGATTTTTGTTTCTTCGTTTGTTGTCAATTCTATAAGTTCTTCTTCCAGCTGAGGTGACATTGCTGTGTTGACATTTGAAAACGGATCCAACACCCAGTCTGGTATTTCCAAGTTTAAAATGTCCTGGTATCGTTCGGTGAAGTCAATGTGGAGGTTTTCCAAATGTTGGCAGTAGGCAAACAAGTCGTCGTTACTGCAGAATACCGATAAATTCGGAAAATTGTGAAACTCACGTCTGCCCATATTCTTTTTGTGCAGAAGCAGTTTGGCTGCGAAAGCAGCAACGACATTTTTTGTTTTAATTAAATTTAGTTCATCGCCTTGCAGTTGGAGGTTCATGTCGTTGAACAATTTATACAGGTCTGTCATGTAAGCTATATCATTCTTTGATGTTATGAGCTTGTTGCGCAGTTCTGTATCTTTAGTTTCCAAGAACTCTATCACAGAGTCAAACAGGTTGTAAAATCGCATCAGACAATTGCCTCTTGACAGCCAACGAACTTCAGTATGAAGCAACAAACGGTTGAAATCTTCGTCATTAGTAGCACAAAGTTGATGAAATAATCTATCATTCAAAGAGCTGCTACGGATTTTATTGACTGCTTTGATGACATATTGCAGTGATTGAAATAGTCGTTCACTTAAGTTTCTAGCAACCAAATGTTGTCTATGAATAACGCAATGTATAGCAAGGACATCTGGAATTTTATTCTTTAAGTATGCTATGAAGCCTTTATGGCGCCCTGTCATAGCCGGAGCGCCATCCGTAGCAACTGATATAATATTTTTCAAAGGAATCTTTTTCTCTTCACAAAACTTTTCCAATGTATTGAATTTGGTTTCGCCTTTTGTATCTGTCTCCAAATTTCTGGCAAACAATAGTTCTTCACATATTTTCTCATCTTTAATAAACCTCCCGTAAGATAGCAACAACGCTTCATTAGTTGGTAAAGTGGACTCATCGAGCTGAATTGAGAATTGACTAGTCCTCAGATGATTGCACAATGATTCTTCAATGTTTTCAGCCATTTCATCAATTCGTCTTTGCACAGAATTATTACTCAAAGGAATTTTTCGGATAATATCTGCGGCCGGTTTATGAAGCACAGCAGTTATTACTTCCTTTATAGCTGGCAATATTAACTCTTCTCCGATGTTGTGTGGTTTGCCTTTTTTGAGCAATTAACAAAGAGATATTGTACGAAGCTCGAAGTCCGTCGTCATCTTGCTGAGCAGCCGCCGAAAATAGTTTTGATACACTTGGCTGAGTATTATGCTTCTTCTCTAGGTCTTGAAAATATGCTACATTCTTGTCTTTCTTATCTTGATGCATTTTATTCAAATTATCTTGCAGTCTTGAAGGCTTCATTGCTTCGTTCGAAAATGTTTTTAGACATAGAAGACACAAAGGCGACGACGGGTTTGTGGGATTTTCAATAAATCCGAATTTAATATATTCCGCAGAGTATTGCCGTCTCTTCTTTTTTACTTCCGACATTGTTTTGTTTTGAGAAATACGTAAGTGTTGAAATCAAGTACTGCTTATCTATTATGCGCGAAACCGCAAATGAAAATAAAATAAATTTACGTCGTTTATATAGGATTGCATAAGCAGCACGCACCAACAGGAATAAGACAAACGTGCTTAAACTCGTTTATCTCATTCGACGCCCAATCGTACTCGACAAGCAAGAACAAGTATTATAGAACCAGCCGATTGATACAGGAATGTACAAATCGGATTATTTAACAAAAACTCGAAGTCGAGAGCTCAGTCGGCGTCTAAAAGTCTTCCTAGCTAGGTAGATGAAATTATAAATCGACCCCAAAGCCCTACACAACGCCCCCTTTTTTTTCTGGGTCTCTTACCGCCCCCCTTTAGGCCTGCAGCGCCCACAAGGGGGCGTTATCGCCCACGTTGGGAAAGACTGATTTAAGGTTTTTTAAACATAAAAAGTGGTCAGTATAGAATTGCATATCGATTAAGAAATTGATTCGTTTACAAATATAATTCATAGAAGGATACATACTAAAATTACATACGTTTAAAAATGTACAATTTTTATAATTATTACATACATGCAATAACATTTGATTTAACTTAAATTCATTTAAGAACCTATTTTGAAACACATTAACAACTATTATTTTGGCATTTTTGAATGATCCTAAAGTCTTTGTTAAACTCGCCATCAACTGAAACGGATTACTGTCATTTTCACCAATGGATATAATTAGGTAATTATCATCATAATCTCGCAACATGTTGCTACAAGAAAGGATGTCTGCTGCGGGCGCATAAGGCTTCGTGAAAGAGTGAATTTTATACTTTTGGTATTTGGTGTTTCGTCGACTGCGGATGAGTATGGGCGCCAAGCCAATAAATTGTTGTCCACCGATTATGAGTATTTCAGGATCATTTTTTGGGACATCTTGAATACATTTTTGTGTTTCATCAATTGGTTGGAGAATAGATTCCTTTGGAATATCCTTACATATTTTATTGATATTGTCATCTTGCATATTTTGGTAGGTATTTGCGATCTGATTATTGACAATTGGACTAAAGCTCTTTGATAACAATTTATTACTGTTTTTTGTAGTAGCGCCATCTAGGGATATAGGTTTACAAACAGAGGGTGATTTGGTATTCGTAGTGGCCTTGGGAGAACTTTTTGCTTTTAAACGATTATTTTCTAAAAGAAGATTTTTTATTTTTGAGTTAGCTGTTTCTAATTGATTTCTTAAACATTCTATTTCCTCTTTTAGTACATTAATATCGCATTGCTCAGTTGACAAGTCCGGTAAACTGTGGGTTGATGATGTAGATAGAAACGATGTATTAGGCGACTCAATTATGGAGGCGGTTTTATTTCTTCTTTGCGTAACAAATTCTTCATCCATTGTTAAGCTTTAATTTTTTCTAGCGTCGTGAGTAATGTTTGAGATTTTAAAGAATAATTTCAGTACAAATATAGATTTTAAATTTTAAATAGAAAATAAAAAATTCGACGACTGCCTTGAGATTCGAACGTGGTATCTATCGATTCGTTCCTCGCGTCGCAACCATTAGGCTACATGAACTTAATCTCTGATGTCGAAAATAGCGTATTGGTTATAGTAGTAAAATTTCTGTTTCTTAGAGAGAATAAGCATGATGTTTTGTCTATATCACACTTGCACAGAATCACATTTACTTCAACGGTTTTGTTCAAAGTTATTTTCTTTGTTTGATTTTTTCAAATTATAAACACTTTTCGGATGTTTTGCGGTTGAATAATCGTAGAAAATGTCACTAGATGCACTTTTTACACGGTATTATTTTTGTTTTTATGCACTTGGTCACAGTAATTTATTTAAAATGTTTCGGGTATATTATCGAAAATTTATTGACTTTAGGGCTATTACACGTTTAGATAACACTTGCAGATATTTATTAGAGATAACTTAAGATTTATAAACACTTTTAAGCGCTAGATTTGCATTAATATATTTATAATTATACAAAAACTACAGAGACGATGTTTACACAGGCACAGCGCCATCTGTTTTTATGTAAAACAATATTCACTGGGAGGGCCCTTTGTACAATCGTAAGATAATGTTCCGGTGTTCGATGAAGTGGAAAGAGGAAAATGTTGAGATTCCCGATATTGAGGTTTGAATATTTTGTCTGTATTAGTTGAAGATAAACTTTGTATCAGTTACGAACTGAAGCACAATTGGAGTTCGCTCCGATGTTGTGTTTATTTTTAATCCGCTGTATTTTACGTTTACTTTTTATTTTCCTATATAAATTTAAATAATAATGTTGTTGTTCATTTATTATTGATATGCCTTTATTTCTACAAGTAAAAGAAAACACAATTTTAATTTGTATTTGATCGAGGATTTAAATCTTAAGATTAGCTCTAAATAGCGTACCTATCTGTCCGTTAAAACATACATAATCTATGAAAATTCATGTCAAAAAATATTAAATTAAATAGGCTATCAGTGACAATCAACAAATCGTGAAACAAAAACTTTCATTTATTTCAAAAATTTAGAATTTTTACACTACAGGTAGAACAAAAATCTCAGTCCTTGGATGAAAAGATTATAAGTACAGATACCGTGCGTACATACGAAAATTAGCTTCACAAAAAGTTTATCTCTGTTCTGGCCACATTTTAGATTACCAACTACCCTGCACTCCTTAATCTAACTTTTAATATCGTGTAACTACTTTGTTCTGAGCGGAGGACGTTTTTAGCCAGTACTATATTAAGTTCAGGAGTTTTCTTCAAGAATCCTATTTCGTAACACAGTTTAATCAACTTCTTACCGCTATCTGCCTTTTGTATCTAAGCTAGCTGTTACAGCTTCGTTACTTTGTTTACAATTAACGCTACAGTAGTCGCGTGGTCTACACGTGTAATCCAGTGATACAAAATTGCACATTTCTTAAAATCTTATAGCTCCAGTTATTTTATCCTTCGTGTACTATAAGTTGATTGAAAATGATATGCAAATGCTATGCAAATGCTATGGAAATACTATGCAAATGCTATGCAAATGCCATACAAATGCTATACAAAAGCCATGCAAATGCTATGCAAAAGTCATTCCAAAGTCATGCAAATGTCATGCAAATGCTATGCAAATGCATGCAAATGCCATGCAAAAGCTATGCAAAAGCCATGCAAATGCTATACAAATGCCATGCAAATACCATGCAAAAGCCATCCAAATGCCATGCAAATGCCATGCAAAAGCCATGCAAATGCCATGCAAATGCCATGCAAAAGCCATGCAAATGCCATGCAAATGCCATGCAAATGCCATGCAAATGCCATGCAATGCCATGCAAATGTCATGCAAATGCCATGCAAATGCCATGCGAATGCCATGTAAATTCATGCAAATGTCATGCAAAAGCCATGCATATGCCATGCAAATGCCATGCAAAAGCCATGCAAATGCTATGCAAAAATGCTATGCAAATGCATGCAAAAGCCATGAAAAAGCCATGCATATACCATGTAAATGCTATGGAAATGCCATGCAAATGCCATGCAAATGCTATGCAAATGCCATGCAAATGCCATGCAAATGCCATGCAAATACCATGCAAGTGCCATGCAAATGCCGCCGGCTGTGCCGCCAGCATTTTCCTCTTTTACCTGCGGCACGCGCGGCTAACTGGGATGATACCTTACACGTCACTTGCTGTACCTTTTTTATGTCAATCAAGTTTTTATTTATTATTATTATTTACTTTTAGATAGGTACGCGACTACTGTAGGGTTAACAAGATGAAGTGGGTTTGAAAAATAATTTAATTACGTTTTGCATTGTTGTTTCAATGTGGTAGAATTCTAGTTTATTTTGTCTTATCAGTTATATGAAATGCTTATCAATGTTGTAAAAAAAATATGTGTATGAAGATGTGTTGATTTTATTCTTTTTACTAAGTCTCATTTTTTGTTCAGTCGTGGATCCATTGAAAAAATTGTATTAAATCAATTATTTCTCTTTACCAGATTTACAATACTAAAAGTTTTGTTTGTGTAGTCGTATTTAATTTCCTACTAGAATATACAAAATTCTCTTGTCAGTACGAGATGGAGCGGACCCTCGATCGTTTAAGCGCAGCCTCTGAGGAACTTTTCAATCAAGATTCTGTTTAAAGAACGTGAACAGTAAAAGCTCAGACTAATAATAATATACTACGTATACAAGTTATATTGTAAGACATATGAAAAGAGCAGTTTGATACAATATTCAGTTTCCAAGTTACTAATAATGTAGGAGTTTTAAAACCTACGTTGTTGCAAGATAAAAGAGTATTTTTTAAAAGGATTTCACAAAAACACAAATCCATTTTAAAAATGAGAACTGCAAATATAAATATCTTATTACGGAAAACAATAAAATGAACAGGAATTTACGTAACGAAGCGTGGGAGAGCATAATTTGAGGTAAAATAATCATAACTTTTTAATACTCTGTTTATTCATATTTTTCAGAAATGATTTTTATATCTCTAAATATAAAGTATTCTATTTCACGCTAATGACAATAGTTACTTTGTATTTTCTCAATACTAATAGAAGTACCAGGGCACTATAAAAGCGAAGAGCGTAGGTACTGGAAGTGATTTGCTCAAATAATTTACTAACTTGTGTTTGAGCGACGCGCTCATTGTTTTACTTCATCACAATTCTGTAGACGGAGTCTGCGGTCCGCGTATCTATACGTTGCATGTATTGTGTTCATATTTATTGTGCTGGGATTCTTGACATGCTTGTATTGTAGTTTTGTTTCTTTAAAATGTTGAATAGTCAAGAAATCTGCGAGGCGCACTTCGCATTTGGTAATAATTACATCTGGTTGAAAATGGTTTGGGTAGGTATGTTGAGTTGTGTATCTTATTATAATAAATTGTTGTGTACCAGTTATACTATTCAGAAAATTTACGTTTTACGAATTTCGTAGTATTGTTAGTATTCAGGTAATTCAGTTAATTAATTCCCTAATCTTCAACAAATTTTACCTCTTAATAGTTACTGACATGTAAGCACGTACCTAAGGTTCTTTTTAGGCGAAACCTAGAAGGCTATAATCAAAATTAAAAACAAACAGCATTGCGCGAAAAAAGGTAGTACCATATTCCTTACAAAGTGAAAAAGATTTTTGGAATTCTGTGTACCATTAGATCGTAGTAATCGTAAAGATAAGGTCTTCTAAAGAACCTTATTTCGCTATACAAAGAGCCCGTGCGTTGGAATAATGAGGTTGCCACAAGAGCCACTTTAATGATGCTTCTTTCAAACTTGACATTAGGACTACCTTAGCGCTCCGAGTGAAATTTCAGGTGTACTTTGTAGCTTTAATCGAAATAGCTAGACGGTATTCAATAA
This sequence comes from Colias behrii, assembly GCA_029959065.1. Lineage (NCBI taxonomy): Eukaryota > Metazoa > Arthropoda > Insecta > Lepidoptera > Pieridae > Colias > Colias behrii. Next base: position 9,092,665 of record JARWMC010000013.1, read on the forward strand.
ACGTTTAATTGCTCGATACGTAAGAATGTTTTTATCAAGTTTGATGTCTCCAGTAGAGACGATGATAGTGAAAAAGTTGATAGAGGTTATTCTATTGACACTAGAAAGCTCAAAGATCGGAAGCGCTTATAAATATTGTTGTCTTTTAGTTAATACATTACTCGTATTTATTCTCTAAGTATTTATTATATTATATTAGACATGTGACATATTTGATTTATAACAACAATCATACGCGTTATAATAAAGAGAAATATCTTAACATGTTATTTTTCATAGTAGGTATATAATATTATCCTTGCTAACCTAAATTTCAAAGTATACATAAAATTATATTAATATGTTCTGTTGTTAAATTAGGTTACTGTAACGCAGACTTTAGTAAAAGCATATTAAGTCTATCTAGTCCTATTATTATAAGCGAACGAGCTTGTTCTCTCTAAATTGAATTTATAAACTGTATCTTTTATGACAAATTTAAAACTAATAATAATTACTATTATTATATTAATGACTTTAAATCAGATAAAGAAAACTGATCAGAGATGCGTTAAAATAAACCGACAGGATTCAGCTAAGATCCAAACAGTTAGTTTTACACCAAACTCTAATATTTATTAACCGGCTCAAAAAAGCATCTCATATCGGCAACCACTAAGATCTGTGATACGGGAGCGTTGTGAGCCAATCGTGACCTGCACAATGGGTAGATTAAGATTAACGAGAGCTAGCGACCTGGACGCTATGCTCCCTTTGTGCCATCTGATTGAATGACTTTCCGTAAACAATGATAGCGCGTTTCCTTTCGTACTCGCCGACCCATAAAGATAATAGGATATGATTTAGTTCGAAATATTGTTTGAGTATTGGTGTTTTTTTTTACGTGAGTAGCATTGTCTGGCTCTGTGTTATGGGTGAGGCGATGTAAGCAAGAAAAGTATTTAAAGTAATAACTGTGGTGGAAGCTTAGAGTGGTAGGTAATAGTGTAGTGTTTTGTTTTTGTAGGTGGGTACTATTTATAATGTATACAGTTGCATTGGTGGCTAGTTGTTTGAGCATTTGCAAAGTAGAGGTAATTTTTATTGCGTTTGAAAATATAAATCATTAATCATATCCCCCTGTATAGAATAAAGTTTTAATTAAAATACGGTTACTAAGGAAAATTTAAATTTTTCTTCACATTTCCTTATTACGATAACACGCAAGTTACGAAATGCAATTTTGTTTATCACTTATAAGTAAGAATTTTCAGTCTCTTAAAAGAAAACATTTTCATATCAACGTTGTGTATAATACGATGGCGTTTATACAATTTACCGAAAATCGATGAGCAATCTAATCTAATAATATAAAAGCAATTTTTTTGTATCGTATTTCAGAGGATTCTCTTAGGACTATTCGTATCCTTATCGAAATTGATATCCTAGTCACGAATAAAGCGAATAGGATTTTTTACGTGTGTTTACTTACAATCGTTTCAATATATCTTATATAAAAGGGGATGTTATCTAATGAAACTGACATTTGAAATATCATCGTTCGGAAACCAGATCGATGTCCGATTGTGTTATTGGAAGCGAGGCATGAATGCGCTGGAGCTGCTGGCGTTATAAAATTGATAATATTACTCGAGCGTTTGCGTGGTGTGTGGCTCCGATATTCTTTTATTTATTTTGTTAATGTGTGTATATTGTTATGAGGAATTAATTGATACGTACTTATAATACGTAATTATAACAGTACGTTTGAAACAAATAAAGGAAGTCCTTTTTTCAATAGAAATTTTGAAGTCTTAAGTTAAATTTCAAGTTGAATTATTTATAAGAATCACCAAATTTAGAGTGTTGTATATGTTACGAAGAGTTATGAGTAAAATGTTAACTTCCACAGCATAAGGGACAAAAGATAGTATGTAACATTTTACAGACGCGCTTCGTTCGGTTTAAATATATGAAACTTTGACGTGTAATCCATTTGCAGGATAGGCATGGAGACAAAGCGGGCTTCGGTAGGCTTTGAATGTCAGGCTGCATACGGATTTTATCAGGCATATTTGGAGATGACACTGAAAACTGCGCAGGTTATTATGACGGTGCGTTATTCAAAATTTGCCGGATTATATTAATCGTATGGGTTGCAAGAAATGGTGCACGTGAAACTATGAATAGAAGCATCGAGAATGATTAGCTTGTGGGCTCAAAGCTTGGAGTAAATCATAGATACGTGGGAAAATGAGATGCTAGTATTGTTACAAGCCTTTAATCAATATGTGTTCTGGTCCTATAGTCAAAAGAGATACAATTTGCTTACAGGTGAACACGTCATGTATTCAATATTGTGTCGGGACATTCCTCTATAAAGTTGTTAAACACTTACGAGAAGAAATAACAGTTACGAGCAAAACAATCACCGATTTTTTAGAAGCCTCAGTATTTTATTTCATCAAAGTATTTCTCTGCACAATGTGGCGAAGTACGAAGAATACAAAGGAACACAAATTACGATGTATCCTCAATATTATTGGTTGCAATAGAAATAAGAACCATTACGAGAGCGAAGGGTTAAGTCGAGCTCGAAGCAAACAAACCTCAATATGTCTATCTAAAATCTATCTAATAGAACGCTATTGTGCCGTTTCAATAAATGATTCAATTTCCTCTACGCAAGTATCCGATCCACTTAAGCATTATGAAAGTAATCGGAAAGAGGGAATAGTTTTCTTTGCTGACGCTCCTTTTACGATAATGACAGAAATGTGGTCCAATATCTATAAACTATTACAACTTATGTTTAGATGCTGACCGTCCGATCGAAACCTGATTGGAACTAGAAGATTGGAAGTTTCTAGGTTAATATGTTTACCTTTTTAAGTGTAGTTTAGAGAAATAAACCATCACCATCACAGTATATTTTTTTTATCATCAATCCATGTTTTACAACCCTGAACATAAGGTATTATGATTCTTTTTTATTCTGTTGAATAGAATTGTGTTTTTTTAAGCACAAAATACTTATTTCCGATTCACCCAATAATTTGTACATAACAATAAATGTATTCTAGTACTCCGGTCTAGTTTTCTATTTTGCAAGAAATTGGGAGGGTAGAATCGAAAAAATAAGCATGCAGCATTAAATCGTATCTCAATATTGCCTTGAGAACTTCATAAACTTATATCAACTTTCGGATAAACATGATAAAGTATTACTAAGAAAATATTCTCCGTACTTGCTTGCTTCTCAGGATTGCGTGGTTCACATAATATTGTACTGGTATCATGGCTATTAAAAGTAAATAAACCTTTTATATCAATAACATATTGTATACTTAATATCAATACATATTCTAATTGTAATAACTTTATAACTATCCATATTTATAATTCCTGACTCTCCCATACACTGGACATTGGCGAAGTCCCTTTGTGGGGCCATAACAAAGAAGAAGAAGGAAGCTTTATAAAGATAGATAAAAAATGTATCACGTTTTAGATCTATCTTTGCAATGGATAACCACAATAATCATTTCAATATTAAAAACACATTATGCGCCATGTTTACACGGCCATTGTCCCAACATTATGAGAAACGTTCAACAAAGAGAAATCCCGTCTATTTTTCAATACATACTTATCACAGGAGCACTTTGCGAGGATTTAAGCAGACGCGCTAATGCTGGGATTAAGAAGAAAAAGTACTCCGTCCCTCGAACTGACAAAACTAGATTAGAGCCGATCCGATCATTAGTAAGATACACCTGATTAGAGGCAAACAAGCGACTAATACTGATATATTTAACAACGTATACGGCGGATTCGGACGAATATTCTAGACGGTGGGGATTAAACTTTAACATTACTAATCACGGTGGGCTTTGAATTAATGATTAGTGATTGGATGATTTACTGTTACGGCATTCTAAGAAAATAATAATGAAGATCGTTTACAATAAAATATACGGCAGAATATTTTATTAGCGGTTACTGAATAAAGTCAGTTCTTTATAAAATTGTAGAAAATATTGGTTTTGCAAGAACGTAAAAATACATCCAATAATGAATTTCATAAATAATGCAAAGTTGGTATGATTGGTTCATCCAATTTTAATACATACGATTTTATTTATTCTCTACAGTCAGCACTCGAACACAAAGGTATTTTCAGTCTCATTATAGTTTCTATGATCAATTTGAATGACAATAAAATCAAATTATAGAGGTGCTTCACCTCCACGAACACTTTGGCATTGCTTCATAAAATTTTCAATTTGTATTATTCTGCAACTTTGCAGAGTCGGAAAATTCATTCAAAGTTATATGTAATTTATATAAGCGGCAGGTTTTAATTCAAACCGCTTCCAACCCGCTATTGATTTACAAAGAACGTCTGTTCATTTAATGATTTGCTTATTTACGACCCCTGTTGTAGAAAAATACTTAAGACGAGCACCTACTTAAGAGGATTAAATAGCTTTCGTATTTATTTGAACTATTAAACAAGCGCAGCTTTGAAGTTTTGAGCTCGAATTTGCTGAATGGTGAATAAAAGAAACTAGCATTAATGGAACGAGATTAATTTATTTCCATTCGGTTTAATCACAGCTAGTAATCGTCGGGTAAAAACGCGAAATTCGGTAAAGCTGAATAAAATTAGGAGAATGAAGAGCTTATCTCTATTTCCTTTAATACATACGACAGTGTCTATAACATGTTTGGCTTTAATAGGAAAACGAGGCTTCCCTAATCCCTTCATTTGGTTTAAAATCGCAGCAGTTTGAAACCAAATCAATGGGAAAGCTTGCAAACGGCACAGCTTACGTATCTTCTTTCAAAGTAACTGGACATTTTTGTCTGGGTTTATACTCTGCAACGTCGATACTAAGCTTAAGGTATACTTCCCGTTTTCCGCAAATAATCCTTATTGATTTTGGATGTGGATACAAATATATTGTTTGTTTAGACGTAAATGAATGTTCTCCATGCATTCGAAATGTTCGCTTTAACAATATCATATTGATAGCATTGTTAATTATTTGATTTATGTTCCTTTATATTTTACAATTAAGTTTACAAAATAAACATGTTTAGTGGAGCTAAGTATTAATATACACAAACAAAAATGTAGTAAAGTATTACGGATTCTATTTAGTTTCAATATTAATGAGACTAATTTAAAATTCATAACTATGTTTAACACTATATGTTTTGAAAATTAGTTAAATAGAGTTTGCCAAAGAAAGATATTCTTTTGAAAATGATGTTCAAACATCATTTAAAAACAAACATTTCTTACAAGTAATTAAAATACCCAAGTATTTAATTAAAACAGTACTAAATGCGCAAAGTTCACAAAACAGCCCAATATAGCGGGAACCGTCACAATAACTGCAGTTTCGTTAATCCCCAGCATCTGCGTAAAACTGAATATAAAATTGGGAGCGGGACTTCATTTTCGCAGTCATTAAAATACAAAAAGAAAGTTAACACGCAGCTGCGCATTTTCAACTTATTTCACGTGACTCCAAAAAGAAAAAGGGCGAAATTGGAAACGCTATGCAAATAGCAGGACCGCATGCACTGTTATTTTGGGCTCATTAGGTTGCAGCTGATTTTACATACAGATGGCTTGGCAAGTTAAACGAGTTAATTTTGACTGTGGCACGTTGGTGGCTCGGAAACTTTTGATTGTAGTGCATTAGTTCTTTAGAATTGATTTGTTTTATTCAATTTGACATAAGGGAAAATAAGTTAAGCGAATATGAAGTCATTTTAGTTAATTTTAGTTAATTAATTATAAACTAATAACAATTAGGTTAACTTAAAGTATTAGTTTGTATTTTGTAATATTGTTGGGGACATAATTATTATAATGATGCCCATAAATTATGACCGTAACTTATTATTATGTCCCCAAGCGCGGATCCAAGGGGGGGGTCATGGGGTCATGACCCCCCCCTGGGCTAGGTCCACGACCTAAGTGGACCACTAATTAAATATTAACTTTTTAATTTAACAAAGTAAAATTGTTCAACATGATGTTTAATTTACTTTTGAATCATAAAAGTAATAACAATGAAATCAATTACAAACGGAAGAGAATATAACAAAAATTAGAGGAAAAGTTATTTACGGTCGATCTGGCCGTTGGGATTTAAGGACAAAAAAGGGTTTCTCGATTTTGTAAAAAAAAAAACTATAACTGCGGAATAAAGTTAAATGGTAAATTTGTATGTAATTAAAATATTTTTAACAACTTGCTGAGGCACACTTTTCTCACTAAACCTCAAATATCAACATATACCTATCCCAGTTCGTAGATAAGATATAAATAAAATAGCAAAATTTTTTTCCCTTGCAAGTAGTTGCGAGTTTCAGAATATGCGGTTTTAATTGCAATTTCATCTGATTGCGTTGACATAGAAGTAGAATTAAATTACAGCTTATAGTTATTATAGGAATTTTTCCTTTTTCTCAGGAACGCGTATCAAGCTGATATCGTATACTTAAATCTTCAGTCCCTTGATGTTGTGAAAAAAATATAACTTATAAGCCTACGCAATCAAAAGATACAGCCATAAATGCTGCAAATTTTCGCAAATTTCGACATTCGCAAGGAAATCACAACCTTCAGGGTGCTTCCCATGAACACAGAGCCTTGAAATTTGTTACAAACTAACATCTTATAACACAGATATAGGAGTAATTACGAAAAACATGAATTTTTAATAACATTGTGTAAAAAATATTTTTAATAATTTTAAACTTACAACCTCTTTACTCATAAACGCTTACATGTATTTACAGTACTCCCAAATTAATAATGCGCATGCAAATCTTCGCTAATTGTCGTATTTCCGAAAACACTCGAATCATTGAATCGTAAGAGCCCTAAACAATGCACTTGCATTTTACACCTTATTCAAAAGAAAATAGAAGTCAATTCACGGTCATACACAATCAAAAACAAATCGGGCGGTAGGTGACGGTAGCCTGTCAGTCAAAAAACTCAAAAATCCGTCAGTCGTCTTTAAATATTGGTGGTGACTGCACGTGTTCTCTATGTGTGGAATTATATAGAGCTGCTATTACATACCCTTCTTGGTTTTGTTTTTAAAGGTGAATTGAATTAATCGATGAAATGATTTACACAGGTGATGGCAGTAGGGAAAGTGAAAATGAAGAAGAGCATAATTAAAGTTCCGATGTATCTAAAATGTCAGAAATAAAGATAATCCCTGATTTTGATTGTTTTTATTTTTATTTTTTGTAATAATTGTCATAATATTGAAGAATGATCAGTTCTGTAAATACTTTTGAACTGAGATTTTAATGATTAGATTTATATGGTTTAAATGTAAACCTGTGTTTGAAAACCATATTTTATACAGTATAAATTTTGTGTTATTTTAACCTTCTTTTCTTCCATCATAACACCAGCTTCAGTGAGACACTTTAAAAGTACTATAAAATTTTCCAAGTAAATCAATCCAACAAAGATAGGTATATTCGCAATCGTGGGATTATCCTCGCTATTTACTTACAAGGAATTATCGAAACAAAATCGTTACTTACAAATAATAATAGCACAAAACACATAATTTGACTAAATTATGCACGAAGAAAATGCATTAATTAACCACTATAATTAACCGGACCGTAAAAAATCGGAATGCCGGACAGTAAAATTCCTTGTAGTACACAAGCGCCCTAAATGCTGACAATTTTCGTAAATTTCGACATTCGCAAGGTAATCAAAATTCAAAACCTACAGGGTACTTCCTGTGAATTCACAGTCTTGAAATTCGGTACGAAGCAACATCTTATAGCACAGATAGAGGAATAATTGCAAAAAATAATAATAACATAATATGTATAACAAAATATATTTAATAACTTTAAAGTTTGTCTGTCTTTCAAGACTTTTTCTCAGGAACTCGAACGCGTGGATACCTCCACGCTGAAATTTATATCCAAAAGATACTTAAATCTAGGGTCCCTTCAAACTTATTACCCAAAGCAATCAAAAGATACAGCCGTTTATGCTACAAATTGTCGCAAATTTCGACATTTGCAAGTGTCGCCAGGAATCAAAACCTACAGGGTACTTCCCGTGAACACAGAATCTTGAAATTTTAAAAATAATTTAGAAAGTTACGAAAAATTTGCAAAAAGCATAAATTTAAAGTTAAAACATAAAAATGTTGTGTGGTTTTATGAAACCACGGTAAAAGTGAAACTTAGGCACAAAATTATCGTATTTGTACGATAATGACTCCGAACACTGCTTTATACCTACTCGGCAGCCGACCGTCACGCGACATGCGCTACACAGACCAAAAAGTTTGAGACGATGTTATAAAAGTTTCACTTTAAAAAAAATGTTTGTACGGAACTCATGGTTCGAAAATCCGACTCGCACTTGGCTGGTTTTTTTTTAATCTAACTACTATCTACGTATCAATTAAATTTATCAAAATATAGCTTTTGTAACTCGACTTCGACTCTGTGACCCCCCCTGACATTAAAGCTGGATCCGCCCTTGTATGTCCCTTTAATATTATCTACACACAAGGTCACAGGAACCCAAAATAGTTTAGAGTAAACCTTTCAACTGGAGCGTACCATAAAACTTTTTCATTAAATCTACCTTGCTCATGCCGTAAATCGGGAAAAATTCAGTTAAGCAGAAGAGTTTTACGACTCCAACGCAATAAAACGGTAAGAAATAATTTTCACGTACGTTTAAAACGGAAGGATCGTATAATATCGAGCCGAAACGAGCGAAAGCAACATTAACCAAATTGCACACAACAACCATATCTAATAATTGCCCTGTGGAGTACTGCGGTTTGTTGAATTATGCGACCATCATAACTTTTTCAATCTGAACTTCGACAATTAAATTTACTTTCGCGTTGGGATATACTTGAATGGGAAGCGTGGATTGGTTGGTTTTGCTGTTTGTCTTTCAATCCATCTTTAATTTACATTAAATCAATATAATATTACGTGAAAAGATTTCGTAAGAGTGTTATTTAGCGAGCTACATTCAATTTGGCTGATCAATTTGAGTTTTTGATTAGTCACTTATCTATAAGACTATACAGGGTGTCCCAGCAACGGTATACTAAGGCCCAAGGAGGTTATAGTTTTGCATACGCTGAGTACGTAAAAAATACTTATAAAATTCCAGACGAATTTTTTTGACCAATAGATGAATTCTTAAAACTCTATGTGTACACCCCAAACAAGCAACCCGCTCAACTTTGCCACCCGAACGTGAGCTATCGTTTAAGATTATGTTTTCATAGACAAAATGTTCACATTAGCGAAGCGGTATATGCCGGCTGCGCGAAGCTAGAGACGAAAACATGGATTTTAAGGAAAAATTAAGCAAAAAATTTTTGGCGTAATTTTGTTGTTTAAGTATTTTTTACGTGATCAGTGTATGCAAAACTACAAGTCCCTTCGCGCTTAGTATACCAATAGTGGGACACCCTGTAGATATCAATATGAGTATTGGTTTGAAATAAATAAATATTCATTGCTGCAGTCATTGTTTCAATAATCGTTTCCATCACACAAACAAACTACGTATCTAAAATCGAATACTTCCATACAGCAGATACGGTAATGTAGTTATCTATTATAAGATACCATTTATTCCAGTCTTGTAAACACAATCTTGCAGGCAGACAGTTATTATACGAAGCTTATAGCATTTGAAAAATATAATAGATATGGTAATACAATTTGAAAATAACTTCTCAAGATTTTCAGAAGGCGCAGCCATCATTAATCTTCGCATTACACATTCATTCACTAAAAACTCACCCACTTGGATTAAGCAGAATTATAAATGAAGTGTCACAAGAAGGCTCACAAAAACTGTGAATAGAACGACCTCAGAATAAAGGGAGTGTATTAATTTTTAAGTGGTATAAAATAGGCGCGAGAATTATAGAAATTTCAGGCTTTCGAGTGATAAATAATAAGAGGAATTTGGTTTAATGCTGTCTTCGTGGAAACGTTGTTATCGTGGAATTTAATGAATAATATTAATTATTAACTAATAATGTCAGTGTTTAAATATGTATAGAAGATATAATAAACAAAATATAGAGATTATTTGGTGAATGATCCTTCGTAATTTCGGCTTAAGTATTTTTTTTTTATTTAGGTGATATCATATTATTATTCCCTTCCAAATATTCATAAAACTTTAACAGCCGTACAAATAAACGAGTTATAACATTTTATGAAAAGAATAAACTAAGAATAAGGAAAAATCATACAAATAAACACGTAATAAATGAAACCTAGTATAACTTCGTAATAAGTATTCATACTAATGCTATTTCGTCCTTATTCCGGCTACCACCTTAGTATAAGTCTGACATAACTGAGTAATAAGCTATCTTTTAATACATTGTGCTGTGTTTTACAAGTTTTAGAACCAATTTTCAATCTAAATTTGAGATAATAGCAATGAGAGTAATACGAGAAGTAGAAAAAGTTGAGCAAATTAATAATTTCATTACGAAATTGAAATGGAAAATTTTGTATGAAATGTCAAAATATACGAAATTATGAAAAACCCTTTTGATATTTATAATAATTTATTTATTTACGACATGCGCCAAACCATACATACATAAAACACTTTTCTAATTTCTAAACTTATCACAATAATATAAACTTTCGTTGAAAATATAAATCTTCTAAGCCTGGAGTTGTATGTTTTGAGTACCAGTTATTTGGCAACTCTCTATCTCAAGGTGGGTTTATCTTCTGTTATCCGGATATTGGATAGCGTTCTCTTTCATTTGCTTGCATATATAGTGATATATTTAAATTATTTCAAATAAATATTTAAAAAATAAATAAACAGAACATCGTATGATGAAACTTCACAACAAATTCGACGAAGTCAAACGAGCGTCAAAATGACAGCACCAAGGCTTAACCGTAGACAATTTCAATGTTTTTCATAATTTTGTGAATGAATTGCTACGTTGCCGCTTCGCGCCTATTGCATAGCGTGAGCATAGTTACATCGACCTTATTCCAAATTTATTTGTAAGAAATTATGACATCCTTATTCTTTATTTATTCTTATCATATCTATTCATTGCATAAGGTTTGAATAAGCAAGTTTTTATTTGTACGGCTGTAAAGCAATATAAAAATGTATTTGTTAACCAATGCGCAATAGTGCGCCGCGAAACGTAAATATTTTTCCTCAATATGCTATACAAAAATTTATTTAAACATTTCACAGCTTCACGAGTAAATTCAAAATCGTATTATCAAAGAGATCGTCCGCAAAAAGGGGAGCGGAGTCTTTGTAGTAAGGACATGCTCACAGCCGCATCTGACAGAAGTCCGATTTGTATGTAGATAAGTGAAATTAGATCGATTGCCCCCGCTCCAAGGGTCTTTGTATTAATTGTAATTATAGTACTTCGTTATACCCACCTACGCATGTGACCCACATTGTTGTAGTTTTCCTTTTCTGCGTCCTTTCGATGCCATTTGATTGTGTTCTAATTTCTATCTCTCGACCCTTTTGTTCGATTGATATTATAATATTTTTATTGTATTTTTATATAATCTTAAGGTTCTTGGAAAATAAAACGCGAATATCTTTATTAAAAACTAGCAAACCGGGCGAACTCCGTTTCGCCACCAGCCTTTTCTTTGCTATAAACCTCACGGAGCCCGAGACCTTTCCAATGAATGCAAAACCGTGGAAATCGGTTGGTGCGTTCTGGAGTTATAGCGTCAGGAAGGAAAACCCGATTTATGTTTATATAGTAGAATTAAAATCCAACATTGTGATTATTGCGCTTTTTATTTGAATTTACATTTTTTTGGATTTTATATATAAATATGTATAAACAACTTCCTGAGAGAGATAACAAGAAATAAATTATAAAGAATACATTACTTATAATGTACTTTCAACACGCGCCAAACAAAATCCATCCACCGCCGTTCTGTAATTCAATTGAAAAGAATCAAAAGCGAAATCAGTCAATCAATGCATTTAACAATCCTTATCCATATTTTCTTCACGAAACCCGAACCCCAAATGAATTATTTAAATTAAGAAATTCAAAGGGAAATAAATACATGAGGTACGAATGCAACACGAATACATAATGGTTTTGAAACGTATAAAATTGGATATAACGGGATAATTTCAATCCCCATCTAACGAGAGCTGCCAGGATAAAAAAGAATGCAAAAACTTGTCTGAACTACGCAACGGGCCTTTGATTCATTACAGTTTTTCGATTAGCTGTGAGCACTGCAGGCTATAAAAAATATATCTGTTTTTACGTAGCAACCATGGCACAGACAGGAATCGTGCTCAAATTTAAAACACGCTATAGTTTTGTTACAAAGATATAGGATATCTTTTTATGGTTTTCATCTGAAACTTACACGAGCTTTAGAGTTGTTTTAATAACAAATTGTATGATAGTTTTTGGTTCGTTTTGGATGAGTCACGCTTGCTACATTGTGTTGTTGTTACGTGTGTTGTAAATTAATGGTTTTGAGAGTAATTCTCTACAAATTCTTGTTAATATATTTTCTTTGTTGATTAAAGATGAAGTAAGTACACTTTAACAAATTCTATAATAATTGTAATATAACATAATTATTCGAAAACTATTTACTTTTATATTTGAATCAGAATATGGAGAGTATTTACATGTTTCCCAAAAACAATACCTTAACATTTATTAAATTCATTACTTTTTTGAGAAAGCGAAACAAATTATTCTTATTCTTATATTTCTTACTAACAAATATCTGAATACTACACTCAGTCAATGCAAACCTTATCTATTGTATCATAACATAGCAATATACATTTAGTTATTGCATATGAATTGTTATTGAAAACACACACACTCATAATTGTCTATATTACATACTTATATATGTGTATAATCGCCTCGATATGGGCATAGTACCGGATATTAAAATCAGCCTCCAATTTCCTCTAACATTATCAAACAATCCATACAGGGTGTCCCAAGAAGTATGTATATGCTGAAGCCAGGAGGTAGAGGACCTAGAGGCTATCCGAATCACCCCCATGTATGATAAGCGATTTTTCGTATTTTCGGAGTTATGACGTTTTTTATAAATTTTCACCTATTGCCGAGTACGATGAGATTTTTATTCATGGTGACGTGACTTATTGCGGTAGATGCTTGATTTTTTTGTGTGCTAAGCTGAAAGAAAGGCCAATTCAGTATGGTAACATTTACTATAGTTAGATCTTTGAATGGAATAAAAAAAAGAATTGAATGCCAAGAAAGATAAAATTACCCAGTATGTTCACAATTTCAAGAGCCCTTAAAAAAATAAAATCACATAAAAAAAAGATTTTCGTTTGGCTTTTAAAAACTTGCTCTATCTATCAGGTAGCTACCCTGAAAATTTCATTTTATTATTCATAAGGCTTCAATCGAAAAAATTATATCTAAATCTGGTAAGTGCAAAATTTTAAATTACATGATGATTAATAAAAACAAAATAATACCAATTACAAGGTGTTAAATTACAAGAAATATTTAAAATGGCCCCCCTGTTGCTTAATGCAAGTGTTAAATCACCGGAAAAAGTTGATTTTTAAACGTCTGAATGCCCTTTTATGGTTTTTAATGGTTTCTTCTGCTACTCTCAATTTCCGGGTTAATTCGTCAAATTGTGTCATTAAATGTGACAAAAATTAAATTGTGGAAAAATCGCATAAAATACAGGGGGGTGATTCGGATAGCCCTCTAGTTCCTCTACCTCCTGGCTTCAGTATATCCATACTTCTTGGGACACCCTGTATATGACAAAAAGTGCAAATCCGAGTAAAGAAATGAACGTTTAAAAGGGCTGATAGACGTACGAGTAAGTACGCGAACTTGTGGCTCGACGACCTTTTTCGCTCGTGTATCACCCCAAGTACGCGTACTTAAAAACCGTCGAGTAAGTTCGTTGACGATCCAACATGTTTGAAATTTTACTCGTAGCCCGCCTTCGCTCGCACGTCTGTCACCGCCGCGAGCCGCGAGCCTAGCCTGTCTAGCTATAATAGGTGTTACTAAGTGCAAAAGTTCATCATATAATGGCTCAGGCATCCTTAAATTATTACGCAAGTCTTCCTTCTAAATCGTAACTCCTTCATCAAATTTACGTGGGATAAACGCTCTCTTTTTGTAAGCCAGTTTTTCACCCACTTTTGCTGATTTCGTTTTCTTCTTTTAGTTTTATGAAAATAATTTAATATAATTAATATGAATGAATATAATATAATTGAATATTGGCGAAGGTATCTTTGAATCACGCCAAGGAAGTTTCACTCCTGACGCGTGGGCTCGGAGCACACGCTCTTTTTTTGTAAAGTACCCTCAAAATATAATAGTAAAAACGAAAATGTCCTTCAATTTTTGAACATTTGTTTTGTTAGAATGCTATTTACTTAAAAATTAGTGCTGGTTATTAAATTAAAAATGTCTATATTGAATTCCTGAATAACATAAAATTCCCTCCGTTGATGACATAGCGACATTCGATATCGATGACACGCGAGAGGCTACTGACCAAGCTCTTGCGTGTGTCACCGACGTCGAGCCGAGTAAGTACGCGAACTTTAAAACCGCGATTTTAAAGTTCGTACGTCTATCAGCCCTTTTACAGACAAAAGCCACATTTAATCTCATTATGAAATTACATACTCTTTTGTGCATTTGCTGCAAAGAAAAATGTAGCTTATTTGAAAAACTTTAACCACTATAATACCGTGGGCGATTCCAGTACTTAATACTTTAAAGTTTAAAGGTTAATTTAGGAATACCAATAGCAATTTTCTTTGGTCTTCGTATCGTCTTCCTTTCGATAAGGGTGGATCGTTGTTTAAGATATAGAGCACTAAAAGAGCATATTATTTGTTTGAATGATAGACGTGTGATTCCGCGCATATATTGAAGAGATAGAAATGATATTTTTTGTCTTGTTATGTCTTAATTAAAATAGATATTACCAATAATTTTCTAGAATAAAACTTTCTAGAAAAATAACGAACAGACAGATGGCTGCAGAGGACTCTGTTTCATAGCTTGAAGTGATGTTTAGACAATAATAAACATACACAATAATTGTTACATTAATTACGCTTTCACAAGCTATATGATGTCAGGAATTAATAATCCAACAATGTTATAAAAAAAAAAAATTGCAATGCTGAGCCAGCTCATTATGGAACCGTCTTGGGTCGTCAAGCAAAGTGGAGTAGACTGCATAAGTCGCATTTGAAAAGCCAGCCAGCCCTTTCCAATTTGCGTTCGAATAAATGGAAAGTCGAATCACATAAATGAAAACGGTGGAACAAATTGATTTCTCACTCAAATAGAACCGTGTGGGCGGCCGCTTTGTACTTTTTGTATGATCTTCTTACAAAAGAGTGTATTTTGTATACAAGTTTACTCTTGATATGAATAAATTGTTGTTATTAACGTGGCAGCTGTTGGCGATTTACTGGGAAGTTTGTTTTGTGGAAATTTCCTTTAAATTTTTGTATGATAACAATTTCAAATACATAAACTGGTGGGTATTTTATAACAGAATCTTATAATGCGTGTTCAGAAACAGTCTGATATTTATTTTTTCGTTTTATTGGACTGTAATAATATGGTTATACTTAAAGAAATATATTACACGAGCCATTGTAGAGCTATCGAAGACTTTTATATTATGTTTTTTATTCAAAAACCTGTATCAAGAAGTACTTACGTAGTCCATTGAAATGTTACATTTTTTAGGCCTAACCTTGCGTTTTTTAGAGGACCCAATTTTGTTTTTTTGATGTGTAGGGGGGGACCAATGTGAAGCTAAAACCAAGTTTGTGGGGTCGCCATCCTTGTCCCACGGCCGCCATCTTGAAAATAGCGGTTGAAATGGTTTTTACGATATATCTCTTAAACTATTTATCTGATAAAAAAATATCGCTAACATTATTTGTTGCAAATTAAATTCTCTACAACTTTGGTGCAGTAACTTGTTGTCGTAGAACTATAAATAAAAAAGTTATAAGCGAAAATGTTCAGAAATAAGAGCTATTTATATTTTTCAATAAAACGTTTTTTTTATCATTTTACGAAGAAATGATATCAGACCATTTTTGTAGATTTTTTTTGAGGAACAACTTTTATGTACAACATTTTTTCATTACGTCAATAACTAAGGTTTTACAGCGCTCTGAAGTGAGTTCTATTTTTCAGTACTCTTAACTATACATATATCTACTGGCTATTGGCTCTTTTCCCATACTCCAGAACAATAGAAGCACACTGCAGAACATTTCAGCCCTGCTTTCGACGTAAAAAAAACGCGCTTCCAGACTCAATAAATATATACCTCCTGGGTGGTGGGGAAAAAGATTCAATAATTAATTATTAATTATATTGCAAAATTAATTATTAACAATAATAACAAAAAAAAAACAATTACTGATGACAAATTATTATTAGTACACACGTAATATAAGTATACTGTATAGTTTAGAGTATTGAAAATTAGTACTCACTTCGGAGCGCTGTAAAACCTTAGCTATTTACTTAATGAAAAAATGTTGTATATAAAAGTTGTTCCTCGAAAAACAATCTACAAAAATGGTCTGATATCATTTCTTCGTAAATTTATAAAAAAAAAGTTTTATTGAAACATTTATAATATCTCTAATTTCTAAACATTTTCGCTTATAACTTTTTATTTATAGTTCTATGACAAAAAGTTACTGGACCAAAGTTGTAGAGAATTTAATTTGCAACAAATAATGTTTACAATTTTTTTTATCAAATAAATAGTTTAAGAGATATATCGTAAAAACCATATCAACCGTTATTTTCAAGATGGCGGCCGTGGGACAAGGGTGGCGACCCCACAAACTTGGTGATAGCTTCACACTGACCCCCCCTACACATCAAAAAAATAAAATCTCGTCCTCTAAAAAATGCAACCCCAAATGTAACTTTTCAATGGACTAACGTTTCAATAGAAAAATAATCTATTATAATAATATTAATATTAACATTGAGTTGTGTCACACCAATAAAAGAGATTCCATCATAATTATTTATCGATCACAGCCACATCAAACAAGTGAATGACCCCTGTCATGTTTGTGGATTTTTCCCTAACAGAGTTGCTATCTGTCATATTATCAACTTATCAATTTTCTTTTACCGTATATAACACAAAATAAGGGTCGTACGTGATCGTCTGCTGGGAACTACGCACGAGTGTTCCTTGTTTAGTGAAGCGATGACAAACACCTAATTGAATTGCCATCTGTGTTGCCACTGTAGAAAAGATTTATAAACTGAAGCTTATATAAATTTTCTATCTCAAGTGATTTTCCATTTTCGACACGAATGAAGCGTGCTCTATTGGTATATAATGTGAGCGAATGTTTGGTGAAATTGGAATATAAAGGACATTTTCGGTTTGTATATGGGTAATTTTAGTACATAATTAGGTTATATTTTTTCCCCCCCGTGGTCCAAGCCTTGTCGCGGCGGAGGGGCTCAGTAGCTTGGGGTGCAAGCCAGCACCTTGAGTGAAGCGAATATGGACCGAGCTGGTTGCTCTCTGTACCTCTCTTATTAGAAGAGTATACAAGAGATGCATGGCGCTTTGGCGCGTGTCTGTGGCTCAAAGGGGCCAGCGGAGCTTTTGCTCGCAGGATGGCAGACAGGGCCGGGAGTTCTTCGGGACTGCGGGGAAGACAACCCCTATAAAAAATTACCCCAATCCTAAGTCAGTGACACTCGGCGAGAGGATGAATGGTCGGTGGGAATCCGGCAGATAGAGATGTCTCAGGGGAGCGCCCCCTGGTTAACAAAAAAGCAAAAATGGAGGTCAATAAAACTAAAACTACTCCAGGAGGGTACCACCTCGCTTCGAGTGTGGAGAATCCCTCACGGGACTGTCCCGACGGGACAGTACCGTCAGCCCCATCGTATTCTGGAGGGGGCACTGGCCATCATACGGGTGATGCATCAGGCCCTAATGCTACTGAGCAACTGACCACTGGCAAACGACTAACGGATACCGATAAGCTTAGCGAAACGGAACGCGGGGTGGAGGCGCGCACCCAAACGGGGCGCGTTGAAACCAGAAGAAGGAAGACTGGACCCAGTGGGCTGTCCACGGCAACGTCCGTAGATAGTCTCATGACGGTCCAGTCATATGAGGAGGATAGACTGTGGGCCAAGCGAAAGCGGTCCTCTGGAGCGAGCTGCTCAGGCTCCTCCACGGAGGAAGGCCGAACGCGGCAGGCCAAGAAAGCCTCGAAAAGGGGCAAAGGGCGAGGGGCTGCAGCAGCTGGGTTCTGTGCAGGTACAGCCTCTGCAAGAAAGACCTTAGCGGACATGACAGCCGCTAGGAAGGCCTTGTCGCGCGTACGGAGGGAATCGGAGCTCGAGGCTAGCGAGGAAACGCAGGTCTCCCGAGCCTCTCGAGCCGGTACCTCTCGCGCTGGAGAAACTGGGGACGGACGTCTTGCCGACGATTCTACCGCGGCCCTCCAACGCCGTATAGAGGAGAGCCTGGATGCCATTGAGCAGGTGCGGGCAAAATCGACCAACCTAAGGGTGGCGTTCAAACGCTCCCTCAAGGATGCCTCGGACACCATTCAAGAAGCGGCGGTGCTTCTTGCACAGCGTACTGCAACAGAGGAGACGCGGCAGCTGCAAGCTGCGAACACTCAGTTACAGGCGGAAATCGCGGGCCTCCGAAAAGAGATGGGAGAGCTGAGGGCCATCATAGGGACCGCACAGCCCATGCAAACGCGAGTGGACTCCGAACTGACCGCGGAGATTTTGCGGCAAGTTGGGGGAATGGTGGACGCCCGGTTTGAAGCGTTGGAGGAGCGAATCCCTCCAACGAGGCGTGTAAGGCCTCCATTGGCGGGGGATGGCAGGGTTGAGGGAATGGCGGTTGGGCAAGCCCCAATCGAGGACTTTCCTCCTCTTCCGCCGCCAAAGCCCCCTAATAGGGCGCCAGCGAAAGGTGCTGCTCCAGCAAAGGCGAGAAAACCGGAACAGCCTGCTGCGAAGCCTGCAAAACAGGATTCAGCTGCAAAAGCCAAGGGGAAGGGCAAGGGGAAGGCTGCACGGCAGCCGGAAAAGACCAAGCCAGCTGACAAGACTGTGCCCACCACTTCTTCTGCTCCCCAGTTGCAGCAACGTCTGGAGCAGGAATGGACGGTCGTTGGAAAGAAGGGCAAGGCGAAAAAGAAAAAGGGGCCGGCGCGAGTGCGCACGAGGGCGCAGAGGTTGCGCAATCCTTCGTCCTCGGCTGTCGTAATTGCTCTGCAGCCTGGCGCAGAGGAGCGAGGCGTCACTTATGCCTCTATAATGGCTGGATCACGTCAAAAGATTAATCTGGCGGAAATCGGCGTAGGTGCGCTGCGGTTCAAGCGTGCCGCGACTGGAGCAAGGATTTTAGAAATCCCTGGTGCCGCAAGCTCGAAGGAGGCAGATGCTCTCGCTGCAAAGATGCGGGAGATTTGGGACGAAGGCACCGTCAAGGTTTCCAGGCCGGTGAAATGCACTGAAGTGCACATCATCGGCTTGGACGACTCGGCGGCGGTAGATGATGTCGTGGCTGCGATTTCTCAGGCAGGAGAATGCCCTACAGAACACGTTAAGTGTAGTGGACTGCGCATGGGCTCTCGCGGCTTGACTTCAGCCTGGGTGAGCTGCCCGATAGCCGCGGCAAAGAAGGTGGCACAGGTGGGCCGTATCCAAGTAGGGTGGATCTCTGCAAGTGTCACGCTTGGCAGGGTGAAGCCGCAGCGTTGCTTCCGCTGCCTAGAGGTGGGGCACGTAAGAGCCACGTGCAAGTCGCCCGTAGACAGGAGCAACGTCTGTTTCCGATGTGGAGAAACAGGCCACAAGGCCGGGGAATGTTCTGCCTCCGCCGCTCGCTGCGTTCTATGTTCCGAGGCCAAGCTACCGGCAGGCCATCGGCTCGGGGGCCCGGCTTGCAAGGCTCCCAAGCGGAAAAGAGGAAATCGGGGACGCGATGGTCCAGGTACCACGCCGTGTCCTTGTCCCGCGCCCGTCGAGGCGAATGTGACGGTTAGCGAAATGGAAACGCAGTAATGGCTCCCCTCCATTTCCTCCAAGGCAATATCAACCACTGCGCCGGAGCTCAAGATCTTTTGCTCCAGAGTCTGGCGGAGTGGCGGATAGATGTGGCGGTGGTGGCTGAGCCCTATTTCGTGCCGTCCCGGGACAACTGGGCGGCCGACTTGGATGGACTGGTGACGCTAGTAACGCAGGGCGGCACAGTAATGGAAAGGGTAGTCCGGCGGCAGGGTTGTGTCTCGGCCTCGATCAATGGTAACACAGTGATCGGGGTCTACTTCTCTCCCAACCGTAGCCTGGATGAATTCGAGCGGTTCCTGGCAGATCTTGGGGAACTGATTGACCTCGCTCCTTCGCAGCCCGTGCTTCTGGCCGGAGATTTCAATGCCAAATCAATGGCATGGGGATCATCGGTGAGAAATGCGCGGGGTGCGGTGCTGCAGGACTGGGCGGTCGCAGCTGATCTCTCGGTCGTAAATCGCGGGAGTGAGCTAACATGCGTGCGGCAAAGAGGGGGCTCCATCGTCGACATCACCTTCGCTAGCCCCCCCCTTGCAAGGCGAATTAGCGACTGGAGGGTTGTTACTGACGTGGAAACGCTATCGGACCACAGATACATCCGCTTCAGCGTCTCTGCGCCATCCACGTTTCGCGGTGAGCCTTCCCTAAATGGTGGACGTCCGCGTTGGTCGATTCGTAGTCTCGATAGGGAACTCCTAATTGAGGCTGCCATAGTTCAGGCATGGATCCCTGCTCCGCGGATCGCAACAGTAGAGGACGATGCAGCATGGATGGCTGATGCCATGGCGCAGGTGTGTGATGCGGCCATGAGTAGAGTCCGCTCTAATCCGCACAGAAGACCGATGTATTGGTGGTCCGCCGAAATTGCCCAGCTGCGCGCATCCTGCGTGGCTGCGAGGCGGGCGTACACCAGGCACCGGCGCCGGAGTGCACGGGACGAAGTGGAGGAAGCGCAACTGTATGCCTCCTACAGGGAGTGCGCTACCTCTCTGCAGGAGGCAATCAGCAGCGCCAAGGACAGAGCATGGGAAGAGATGCTCGAGGGTCTGAACCGAGTGCCGTGGGGTCGGCCCTATAAACGGGTGAGGCAGAAGCTCCGCCCGTGGGCTCCGCCCCTGTCTCAGTCTCTCGAGCCCCGTCTGTTAGAACAGGTTGTGGTGTCTCTGTTCCCGGACCGGGGAAGATATTCTCCTCCGCCGATGGCGGCGACACCTGCGTCACAGGAGGAGCCTGCAGAAGAAATCCCTGCCGTTACCCATGAGGAGTTGGAGTCGGCAGTTACGCGGCTTAAAGGGAAAAGCACTGCTCCTGGACCTGACGGTGTACCGGGCCGAGCGTGGGTGCTAGCGTTGGAAGCCCTCGGGCCCCGGGTGGAGCGGTTGTTTTCGGCTTGCCTTGAGCGGGGCCAATTTCCCCGTAGGTGGAAGACAGGGAATTTGGTCCTGTTAAGAAAGGAGGGGCGCCCGCGCGATTCTCCCTCAGCGTACAGGCCTATTGTATTGCTTGACGAGGTGAGCAAGCTTTTTGAGCGCGTTTTCGCAGCTCGCCTCGTCAACCATTTGGAGGGAGTGGGACCAGACCTCAGCGGGAACCAGTTCGGCTTTCGCCGTGGTCGGTCCACACTTGACGCGATATCTCGCGTGAGAGCCACCGCAGAAGATGCGGCCGCTAGTGGAGAAGTCCTCCTGGCGGTGTCTTTGGACATCGCCAACGCGTTTAATACCTTACCGTGGGACAGTATCCTGCAAGCTCTCCACTATCATCGCGTGCCGGGCTACATGGTGCGACTGCTGCGGTCATACCTATCAGATAGGACTGTTGCCTATCCAACCCGCGATGGATGGAGTGAGAAGGAAGTGTCGTGCGGTGTCTCACAGGGGTCAGTCCTCGGGCCTCTTCTGTGGAACATCGGGTACGACTGGGTCCTGCGCGCCACTAACCTCCCAGGTGTTGGCGTAACTTGTTACGCCGACGATACTCTGGTGACTGCGCGTGGGGCCACATACGAGGAGGCAGCTTTATTAGCTACCACGGGAGTTGAGCAGGTGGTGTGCCGCATCCGGCGGTTGGGACTACGGGTGGCGCTGGAGAAATCCGAAGCCATCTTCTTTCCCGGTCGCCGGAGGCTACATAGCGCAGGCTCAGAGATCCGGGTGGATGGGGTAGCGATCAGGGTCACCACCACCATGAGATATCTAGGCATCGTGTTGGATAGCCGATGGAGGTTCACGGAGCACTTCCGTCGCCTCGCCCCCCGTCTTGTAGGGGCGGCCGGAGCACTGGGAAGTTTGCTGCCAAACCTTAGAGGTGCTGGGGGTGGGTGTCGCCGGCTATACACTGGCGTAATCCGCTCCATGGCCCTCTACGGGGCCCCCATCTGGGCAGACACCCTGAGCGCCCGTACCAGACCCCTCTTGCGGAGGCCGCAGCGGGTCATGGCGCTCAGGGTAGTTAGGGCATACCGCACGGTGTCTTTTGAGGCTGCCTGCGTAATGGCCGGAACGCCGCCATGGGATCTGGACGCCGAGATGCTAGCGGACGTGTATCGCCGCGTCTCGGCGTCTAGGTCACATGGGGTGAATCCTTCCTACGAGGAAGTAGAGGAGTGGAGGGTCGAGGCTGCCGAGCGGCGGTTCCGGGAGTGGGAACGCCGGCTCGAGGAGCCCAGCGCGGGTGAGAGGACGGTTGCGGCCATACGTCCAGTCCTCCAAGAGTGGTGCGACAGGCGGCACGGGGCCATAACCTTCCGCCTTACGCAGATACTGTCCGGGCACGGCTGCTTCGGGCGGTACCTGTGTAAAGTCGCGAGGAGGGAGCCCAGCATGGTCTGCCACTGGTGTGCCTGCCCGGAGGACACGGCAGATCACACTCTTGCCGTGTGTCCCGCGTGGGCCGAGCCCCGTGCTCGCTTAGTCGCGATAATCGGGCCGGATCTCTCTCTACCCTCCGTTGTTCGTGCAATGGTGGATGGCGACAGATCCTGGCGTGCGGTGATCGCATTCTCGGAGAGCGTGATCTCGCAGAAAGAGGAGGCAGAGCGGGTGCGCGAGAGGGATCCTCACGCGGACCCGATCCGGCGCAGACGTCTTATTGGGCGTCGTCGCCGTGTTGCGGCCGCTTTACACGGTCGCAACGTGCCTCCTTGACGAAGGGCGCCGGGCGGTGGAACGGGGAATGTAATCCATCGTCCGGTGCGGTGAGGCGGCTTGAGACGTGTTCCGCTCATGCCGCCAACGGGAGGGAAGAGCAGGCAAACTACCTTTCCTGTTCTTGGCTTGCGCCTGGCCTGGAGATGGGCTGCCGCCGAGGGGGTCGCGGAAGAATTCCAACAAGTACCCGCGGCCCCATCATTAAAGCGGCTCGACGGAACACAGTGGGGTTTTAGTCGGTAAGAATCCGACATAACCCACGGCTCCTTCCCCGGGGGCCGTGGGTATCTTTGGAAGATTTCCCCACTATAAAAAAAAAAAAAAAAAAAAAAAAAAAAAAAAAAAAAGGTTATATTTTTTCCGTTTCGTTGAGTAAGAATGTGGGTTACTTATTTTTGAATTATGTCACGAATAAAACATTCTATTACTTATTTTAATGAATGGATAAAGGTGTTCTGATTATATGGCTTTTTTGTTCCCTTCCCGATATTGTAATTCTTAGAATTTTAGATTTATGACTGTATTGTACACCTTATATAACACAAGCTCAACATAACCAGAAAAATGTGGGTGTACTATGAAATTATGTTTATCCGTTCGGAGAATATGGTGGTTTTGCTATGTTTTCCTAGTACATATAAATTTTAATTTTGTACAGATTATAAAGAAATTATAGTTAAATTATTATACATTTATTTTAATAAGATAAGCGGGGAAAAAACGGAATACCTACATATGAAAAGGTACAAAGATACTAGAGTGTGTAGGAAAAATCTGGTAACCGGAGATACTACATACCTAGGAACAGACTCCTTTAAATATCTAGGTTGCACCGTTACGGATACTAACCGCCGAGAAGCCGAAATAGACATCCGCATCCAAAACGCACTAAGATGCTCAGCAGCGCTCCATAAAATCCTTGTGTCCAAGATTATAAGCAGGAAAACAAAGGTCAAAATTTATAAAACCATTATTAGACCAATCCTAATGTATGGGTGCGAATCGTGGACACTAAGCCAGAAAGAAGAACAGAAGCTCTTAGTTGCGGAAAGGAAAATACATCGGAAAATCTTAGGACCTACAAAAACTGATGAGGGAACTTGGAGAATGAGGAAAAATCTAGACATCGAAGATCTCATCCGTGAACCCAACATTATTGGTGAGACAAAAGCTGCCCGCCTTCGATGGATCGGTCACCTAGAAAGGATGCCAAACGATCGCGCTGCGAAGAGGGTGTACATGAGCAAGCCGATCGGTATGCGCCCCGTCGGCCGACCTCGTCACCGTTGGAGAGACGAAGTCCAAAAAGATCTGGACATCCTTCAAGTAGAAGACCTCAACACCAGGGCGCTAAGGCGCGAAACCTGGAAACTTTTGGTGTCGGAGGCCAAGATCCTCTTTGGGTCGTTGCGCCGTTGAAGTAAGTAAGTAAGTAAGTATTTTAATACAACACAGTATGATATCATATGAATAAAATGATTAAACAAAAACCATGCGCAGACAACTAAACATACATAAACTTCACTTTACGATCTCAACAACCCTAACTCTGGAGAATCAAAAATTTAATGAAACAAAAGAAGCACACAACGTGAATGACCCTCGCAGATCTTATTTTGTAAATCATAATAATGTCCGAGTTTGAAAAGGCTCGTCTCAAAACCATTCGAGGGCTCTTCGCTTAATTGAAAGAGATGCCCGTCAAGGGTTTCATGTCGAGTGAGTTCAGACTAACGTTATACCACTTAGTTGGGAATCGAGTGTACTGTACAAACTACGGATTAGTGGAACGTTTGAGGGAAAAAGTAATGGACTTAGTTCCATTAAAAATAAATTGTATTGTACAATCGAACGCTATTGTTGCGAGGGAACAGTTAATTAGTTTAGTTGATTGATAAATAGAAAGCGCTGTTGAATCGCTGAAAGGACTGATTCAGCGTGCAATGATACTGTTGATCTATTGTGTTAATAGTTTAGTGTTGTCACAATTGAATGCTATTTCTACTACTTCTATACAATAGTAGAGTTTAATTAGTCAGGTCAGGTTTAACAAGTCGGAACAGTGAAATATTAATACTAGTTTTACTTCCACAAATTGCAAATTGCTTCTACGTTATATTATTTTAATTTATTCCTTCAACTCGTGCAAATACTTTAATTCAACCTTGTTTTAAATATTCGTACGTCAGTGCCATTACTCACATAGTTAACTACAAAGGTGTTAATATACAGCCAGCCCCGCAATAGGTTTATAAAATAGACCAGATGTTGATAAGCTGACTTACAAGACAGGAAATTTTAGTACCTAGGCTGAAATATTACTAGGCTGAATATACAAGGTGAAATTAGTGTACTATGCCGTAGCGAGCGCTGAAAACATGAATTGTAAAATAAATTAGTTTTCCCTCGTTTAATGAAAACTCCGAGTTAAGTGAATTAAACACGTTTCACACGCTCGCAAGTTTGGTGTGTGTGTGTTTTGCTATTTTTTATTGCGCTGAGGAACTAATAGACAGGTTTTGTGAAAAATTGATATGATCGAAATCGTTTCGAATAGCTGAAGGTATAGAGTATAATTGTTAGGTTTTATATTGAGACTGTGTAGCGTGGTTAAAATTTTAATTTTAATTTTATTACCTCTGATTATTAAGTTATTATATTTTTATAAGCCAATAGATAGCCTATTAACGATAAATATAATTTCATTTATTTGTTAATTTAATTATTGAAATCATTTTTTATCAAAATGAATATTTTTTGAAAGTCTGAAAATATGTTTTACATAACACATTTGAAATAAGATACGCATTGGCACAGTCCTTACATAACTTTAAGCTCACAATTTTCACGAAATTAAAACAGCACAAGATTCTTACGTCGTTGGAAACAATTTAAAAACTATCGGATCACGAGGATTTAGCTCAAATGGCGGACGTTAGGATACAAATTGGTTTTTCTCAGGAACATTAAGCAAATAACCAGTATTCCCCTCACGCAATCTGCTCCTAATGGCCCGTTAAGATGTGACTTAAACAGCTCGATGACTTGTTACTTTCTAGCCGATCGAATTAAAATGAACGCACTATTACATCTAGGTAAGGCGTTTTAAATTTAATTAAAATATAGACGCACTAATACATAATTATTTCATTCAGTTATTTTACATTTAATAATAGCCGTAGAACCACGTAGAACGTAACTGTCACAAGTAAACTTACTAAAATAACGCTCGTTATAACAACGAATTACCAACGAAATCCGGATTTTACATCTTGACGTTATATTTTTTAAAATTTTAATAAGCAGAATTTTGAATAAAAAAGCTGTACGTATTTCAAATAGTATTCGTTTAAAAAGTACTGGAGAGTAAAGACCCTCAAAAACAATTTTAGGGTGGAAACTCGAATGAGAGTTAAGGGTTTTGAAACGATGTGTTCATTAACATTTTATTTGAATTTTCGTATATTTTACTGCAATAGTAATTGATACATTGAAATCTATATTTAATTCTTTTAATTTAAATTAAGAAATAAGATTTCAAAAACGTTATACCTATTTAACTACTACAAACACTACGGCTAATTAATATCTTCGACTCCACACAGATTACATAAAGATTTAAATTATATTTTTACAAAACTTTCATCAAAAAGCTCTTCAAAATTGATACAGATAATATGATATATTTTACCAAGTTCGTTTGTATCAATTTCCAATTTCAATTTCGATACAAGAAACTGAAAACTATAGTAGCAGACCTAAAGTCCTAGTTAAATAAAACAAATCCTTCAACATTTCGTAACCTAACCCTGTTATACTTTGAAAGATATAGGGTGCGATAATCTTATTAATCGTAAGCAATGATCGGGATAATGGGGAATTAATGCACTTCATGAGCTTGCTAAATGGTGTATTAAGGCTAATTTATACTTAGGTAATGAATCGTGTGCCATCGCGGTATAGTTAATTGTTATTATTACCCAAATAATTAATTTACCTAATTTGTAGTGAGTGCCTGAGGCTGTAGGAACCTTTAGGATTAAGAATGTTGGTTTGATTTAGTTGTTGAAGGTTGTAGCAACTTTTAAGATTAAGAATATTGGATTGTAATACTGTTTCACAAATTGATGTGATATTGTGAGCGAGTTTTAACTCTTTCTTCATGTAAATTACATGGAAGTAGATAAGTTACACGTGTAAGTAATTTTTCATATGATGATAAAGGTCGTTTAAAAGAAAACACAGATTACGGTGGTAAAAATACGAGACATTTTTCTGGTTGATAACGTTACGACATATAATTTCGTAAACATTAATTATATGTATTCTTATTTGACTGATTTGCGTGGTTACAAAGTGTTTAATGTGCTAAGTTTTCCGAAGTTACTATTTACTAATTCATATCCCTTACCTAATATTGTTAAGCTTCTATTTTGAAATTAAGCTAATTATGGCACATTCTTTTATTAAATTGTACCACAAATTAACTAATTACTTTTGAGGATTCAACTTTATCAAAGAAGCATTAAGAACATCTTCACAAAGGTTTTTTCTAGTAATAAGTTCCTTTGAACAGATCTTGCGCAATTTCACAATCAAAGTATTGAAACTAGTCAAACATCTTCCTTTAATGAGATGAGATTTCAGTACGGAATTGTGACTAAAAAGGTAATAGATGTGATTGAGGATGCTCAGCTTTCTAAACCCATTCCTGACGTTTAAGGGATTATCCTTTGAGCAAGGGTATTAATTTTCAAAGTTACCTTCTTGTTACCTACACGAGAAATCTTGAAGACGTATATCAGATCTTGAGATCTTTACAAGATGCTTTCGGTCCTTACTTTATTGGCGTCTGTTTTTGTATCTATTTAGAAATTAGAGATTTATGCAATTACATGGTAGGTACAAGCTTGAGCTCTGGCAAAAAGCAAATGTAGCGCACATTTGCTTTTTCTTTTTATGTGCTTTTTGGATTGTTCGTAATAATATAAATGTGATGAATATTTATTTATTTATATTAAAAACAATAATAACTTATATGAAGCCAGAGATACAGACCGTAAAATAAACTATTACCACTTGAACGTTTTGGAAACAATAATTATATGCAGTCACTTATTGTATAATCGTATAATTCTTATTTTATCTAAGTTATTTTTTTTAAGTTGAAGAATCTCTTACAGAATTTCATACATATTTAGATACCTCGAATATATTTAGATACTATTAGAAAAAATAAAAATAAAACTCAACTCTCCAAAATAAATCACGTACAAATTTTATTAGCAATATTATGACCCAAAAGCTGTATTAAAATTACTGTCAGATATTGTCATATATGAAATTATATTCATGACGGACCGAGTTTTATTGTAAAGGGTAATAGGAAGAAAGGGAACGTATCTCGGGTGAACCCTTGGGAATATTTGAAGATTGTAAAATGTATCCGAACGTATCAAAAGGACTCGTCATCAATTTTCTGGATGGATAAAACCATACGCATAACAATTGTGTTCGAAAACAATGGAATATTGTTAGGTTTACTCATGTGGAAAAACAAATGATTTGTAGTTGTAGCGTCGTCTCTTCTGTCACTTAGGTCTGGGTCGGATTGTAGACTAGGTACAGTTTCATGTACTAAATTAATGTTATGAATATTGAGTCTATATTTATGTAATAAGTATCTATAATGATATACTGATATGCAATAATCCTAAATTCTATCTAAGATGTGAGATATCTCTGTAAATCTGGCCTATTGAAGTAGTTCACATTCATAAGGATTTATTTACCTATTTGATACTCGAATATGCATAAATACAACATATCATACACCATACAGAATACCATAAGTATATCAAAAAGGGAAATTTATTCCGCATTTAAGAAACGCTTTGGAATTAAGATCATTTCTATCGTAACGTTTACTCGTACAGAGAGCAAAAAGACGAAAGGTTAATATTAACGATGTGTTTCGCAATTAGAAAGTTGAGACAAACCTGGCTCGTTGGACAAAGGTAATTGAGCAGGCGTGAGGTCCCACGGGAGTTTTTAATCCGAACCCCAAGTTTCAGAGACACATTAATGAGGAAATAACATCGAATTACCCGAGCCTATTTCGTTCGCAAAGTTAGATTGAATAAAAGGTTGTATTCGAACATTAGTGTCAGAACTTTATGATTTA
This sequence comes from Colias behrii, assembly GCA_029959065.1. Taxonomy (NCBI): domain Eukaryota; kingdom Metazoa; phylum Arthropoda; class Insecta; order Lepidoptera; family Pieridae; genus Colias; species Colias behrii. The sequence goes on from JARWMC010000013.1 coordinate 9,122,178, forward strand.
ATTTTATGACTCACCTTGTTTTAATTACGATTCAGACGGGAACATACTTTCCTAAGGTGAGTTTTCTGTTAGATTTATGGGCTTTCGAAAATTTTTAGAGTACCGTTTGATATTAAGACCCTTTTATGTATAAAGTGAAGGAGGTCGTTTTTCGGCTGATTTATGTGAAATGTAAGAAAAATCTAATATTAAGTATATTTCATATATTATCATTGTATAAGATTCAGGTTACTACTTACCTAACACGTTTAGGATTTTAACGTTAAACTTATAAAACTTAGTTTAGAGTAGTCTATTTGCAACATCGGAGGAGCTTAGAATACCTAAGCTTAGGGGTTCAAAAACAGTTTATATAATTTTTATGATTATATCTCGAAGAAAAAGTCTGGATTTCCATTTTGACACATTAAAAAAGATCCTTGTAATAATATCATAATGATATCTTGGAGAAAATAGAACAAAGTTAGTTTCGGTTTTGCTTCTGTGAACAATGATCTAATATATTTTCTTTGTGCGACAGTATTATCTATACTAATATTATAAAGCAGAAGAGTTTGTTTGTTTGAACGCGCTAATCTCGGGAACTACTGGTCCGATTTGAAAAATTCTTTCGGTGATAGATAGCCCATTTATCGAAAAAGGCTATATATTATCATCACGCTACCACCAACAGGAGTAGCCACGGGGGTGAAACCACTCGGAGCAGCTAGTATCAAATATACTGAAATAAACAGACTACTAAGTAACTATTTAGTAATCTGTGCTACTAGTTCTACAATAACCAACACAGAATTTTCACTGCAAACGCTCTAGTTACCATATTGTTCAAGCCCTAATAACTACAATTACACATAAACACCCCCGCTAAATTGGAGCTCCCTTTATCCCGATACGATTCGCAATTGCTACAAAACCCATATCTACATTTGCTAATGGTATTAAGATGATATACGACGATATAGTAAACAGCTATACGGATTGAACAAAGCCAATTTGTGTAGTTCTCTCGCTGCTGTAATTTACAGTTGATATTAAAACCGCGGGAGCTTCACGTGTCCTGTCGTAAACACATCGTATACGTTGTATTGCTAAATTAGAATAAACTTTGTTGCGAAACACGAATTCATCATTCTTTACGCCAACTGTCTGATTATATTTATGATTGTTGTTTATGTTTCGGTTAAGTTGGCGTATAGTTGGGATTGGTGGTTTTTGTCAACTGACTTTATTAATAATCGTAACGTTAATATTATTTTGTATGAAGTAAATACTGTTTAAACAGCAGTATACCTTTACAAGTATGGTTACCTGATATGTATATTTTTTTATTAGACGTTCAAGGACTGAAATCCTGAAACTTTCCTGAAAAGTTCTTCTAACGCTGACGGAGGTTAATATGAACACAAATGTATTTTATTCTTGTAGTTTAATGAACATAAATTCTATAAAGTACGTGCATCTACCTATACCAGGAAATAATACAAAGGTTAATTTTTTTTCACCCAGAGTTGAAATGTGGTTGAAATGTCATAGTTCAATATACAAAATAATTTATGGTATTTCATGTGATAACCATCCATAACTCTACTAACTTTAGCTATATATGCGAACTGTTTTTACGTCAAACAACAAAACGATTTTATGATTTTTGGTGTCTGGAAATAATTCAGAAGCTAGACAGCAATATAAACTAGTTTTTACTGTAGTGATGAGATGTTAATTCCTATGGGTGTTTTATTTGACGACACGGGTCAAGCCGGGGTTGTAAATCTAGTTAATTATATTTCACGTTTGCGTTGAAAATATATGGTGGAAGTTTATTGTACAATGTACATATTTATATCGAGGTCAAATTTTTTTCCCGGCACGCGTGTATATTTTTTCCTTTATCATAGTTTTCCTCAATCAATATTAGTTCAAACAAATATTTGTTTTTCAGAATTTTATTTATCGCAGCATATTTCACCCAATCTATTTTAATTTACTGAAGAATTTTATTTGACGCGCGCAGATTTATAAACGTATTTTATGAACAATCTATTAATACTTTATCTAAAAACTGAATTCAGTGCATAATTTGAACGCATTAGAGTGATACAAACAATTACAATAAATTGAATGTCTCAAAACTAGTGTCGTTTAGAAACAAAAACGGAGTCCACGAATTGAACGCTGTTGGCATTATTCATGCAAACTCTACACATTTAGCATCCAAAATTTACTTTTGTTATATTGCGGTAAAACTGGGTTCCAGCACGTACCATTATTACATCCCTATTGTGCACTTGATACCCAAAAAGCTGGAGCAATGTTATGCATAAACTGAACCGAGCGATGTTACCCAGGTGACCTGAGCGCATTTAATTTAATCTAAATAAGCCCGTAGCTTGAAAGACTTAAGGATTGTTTTCCTATGCATAAATGTGAGGTGTCAACTCTTATTAGCTTTGCTGGTAAGCTCCTTATCAGGAAGTGTATGGTGAAGATAAAACGGACCACGCACCATTGGTCCCTGTATAGTGGCAATGCATTCGGACAGTCACGTAGAGAATTAATTTTGGAACGGTTTATTTTCAGTGAGAGGAAAAACCTTTTTGGGAGTTAAATATGATTATGTCACGATGGTACAAGATGATATTAACTTTTTTGATATTTTATTTCTGTATGAGTTCTAGCGTGAAATTTGACAGTTTCTGCACTCGCAGATTCTCATTAATTATCTGTCTTTATCGGTCTGACTTGACCAATTTGATAGACATAATTGCGGTGTGCTTTTAAATGAATAAAAATTTCTATCGTCATTCACTTTATTCTATTAGGGGCTTTAATTAAGAGCAATTGTTCCGTTTTAATTATTTTTACTTTTAGTAACAGTGAAGTTGAATGAAGGAATAATGAAGTTAACTTCTTACAAATAAAATGTAATATGATTAAGCAAGATTAATTAATTATACAGCTATGCCTATAAATGAAAGTAACAGAACAACTGTTTTTGACTTTGCAATGTAACCAAAATGTAAATTAAATTTTATTGACTTTAGGTTTGTTACATCTGTCTCCATTTGGATCGATAATAACTATTAAATTTTTTTAATACAGGGTGTCCAGTGGCAGATTTCAATGTTTGAGGGCTTGTAAAAAAAGAAGTATTATTTGTAAACAAAATATTTTTATTAAAGTCAAAAGAAGACGAGTGCGGATTTTATCTTCTGAAAATTACATTTTCCAAATGCCGCCCTTCTACTCTCACACACTCCTCAATCTATTCCGCATGTTGAGAAAAACTTGTTTGCAAAGGGAACTGGGAATTCTGTTTATTTCAGCCCGGATATTTTCCTTCAGTTGTCTTATGGTTGTTGGATTTGATTGGTAAACCACAGTTTTTAGATAGCCCTACAAGAAAAAGTCACATGGACTTAGGTCTGGTGACCTGGGTGGCCACGGGATGGTGCCGTTTCGGGATATGTGCTTTTCAGGAAATAACTGCCGCACTGAATTCATTGACACATTAGCAGTATGAGCCGTAGCAAATCTTGAATAATCTGAATTTAGTATGGATGGAGCTTAACCTTTTTTCACATAATGACCTGAAAAACGATTTAGGAATTCCCAATATCGACGAACGTGTGCGAAGAGATAAACGAGGATTTTCAATTACAGAATTCATAACAAGTTTAATGTTTTCTATCGTGGATACTGATGGTGCTGGTCCCGGCCTAGGGTTATTAATGACTGAACCTGTAGCCCTAAACCTTGCTAGCCACGACTGTATCAAATTTATCGAAGGTCCATCTCTTAAACGATGAATTTGATAATGGTTATTAAACCGACGGCGTGTTTTTGCCAGCGAAATCACCCGAAAAGTATGCCTCAATAGCATAAGCGCGATGCTCTCCGCTCCACTGCTCCATGGCGACTAAAAAATCCGCAGAACTCACGCGCTGAATGACACCCGCGTCCCCCTCGCACGTCGCGTTTTCAAACTAGAAGCGTTCAAACATTGAAATCTGCTGCTGGACACCCTGTACTTCCAATACAATTTGAAACTTGCAAGATGTGGATAAAATTATATAAGTACGAAGCATTTCGTTATTGAAATGATATCGATCGTCTCGAAACGCCAAGTAAATATTTAATACACAAAATGTTTTCAGAATTTATCAAAAGCTCTTCATCGTTTTCAAAAGTATTCCATCTATAGCGTGCAATTACTTAGCGTTTAAGGTAAGATATCTGAAATATTACAGATTTATGAATATTCAGATCAGGTAATTCCGCCGGGTAAATAAGATTAATTTGTGTCTTCCTCCGTAACGTGGCTACTTACTGGATTAAGATATTCGATTAGATAGAGTACTATTTGAATTTTGCTCTTTATATTTTACTGGTGTTGTCTGCACGTGCTTTTTGCAGTTATAGCTTCAATCATTCTTCTTTCTACGTTTCAGAGGCATTTATTTAAGCATAAACTATCAGTAACTTGTTTTTAAATTATCCATTTTTTTATCAACTGCATGTAAGTGATAAGTCGTTAGTTGTACGCATTGTTTCAATTTCATAGATAGTTATTTTACTTATTCAATAAGCAAGCTAGCTCCATAATAATAGTTAACAACTCAAGTGAAAGCGATTTGCAATATAAAAATAAACGAGCGTTATCTCAATATTTTCCAGAGTTATTTTAAGTCGCATAAATACGATGAAAAGTCAAGTGAAACACGTGTCTCTTTCATTTTATAAAAAGAAGCTAAAGATAAAATTGTAGCTCCTGAGTCTAATTGAGGAATTTCTATTAGATTAAAATGGACTCTATAATATCTCGAAACACGACTTTAAAACGCGTGGAATCATTCTATTTTAGCCAGTAATTAATCGTGCAAACGTTCCTCGTAAATGTATTTCAGCTATAGTGATTTTAAAAATAATAAAAGCTGGTTACTTAAGCACATCACTTGGCAAGGGGAAGACGTTGGCTCTCGTAACGCTTGGATGCTCTGGATGGAAGCCAGTTTCGTTAGTTAATCAATTTTATGTACTTCAGGTGGGAACAAACTTAATTCAGTGCCTTGTTAAGAACTTTTACAGTTGTCACAAGTTATAATTGAGCTGTTATGAAGAGGTTTATTTTTAAGTTTCAAGGTGTTTCGATTTTTGGTTGAATGGAGAATATTGTGGGTTAATTGTTGCTTTATATATTTTGCTCTTATTTATTTCAGATTGTTTGTGATTAAGTGCATCTTTTGTTTGAAAGCTGGGTTACTTTTAAGGTATGATGGCGATGCAATATCCATTGCCTTAGCAAGAAAGCGTACCATCTAAGCCTATTTATGTTTAGTACAGATTGAAAAAACTGTGAAGAAAATATCAACTAACAATTTATATACAAAAATATAAATATTAATAACGTCCTAATTATATTATTCTTTACATTCCAAAAACGTTTTGATAGTTTAAGGTAAACCTATATTTGTCCATCTATTGTACCAGAAATTGAAAGAAAACTTCGTCTCATTACGGTCTATTCAATATAATATTTCACTCACTAATCCGGAATAATTAAAATTCTCGTACAATAAATGGAAAACGAAATTGCGGTATTAAGACGAACTGTACACAAAAGCACATTAAAAATTAAGAGATTTCGATGGAATTAAACTTTATTTCAGTACGAGTTCGGCTAAATAATAAAGTTTTTTCAGAGTTGCAAAAGGAAACATTCGGAATCAGTACAAAAGGGGACTTCATAAAAATGCCGCAACTCCATTCTGTGTACTGTAATCATCTTCCGTACCCAATTCGGAAACTTTTTTCATCTCTGTTCACATCTGTTTGTCCGCTTTGCGTCTTTCGATTTGAATTACTCTTAACTCTGGAAAATAGATACTGCAGATTTGAAGTTGATCATTAAAAAAGTTTTACGGGGGTTTTGGATGAATGAGATGATTTAATTAATGGCTTTGTGTGGTGGAAATTGAAGACTTTCAAGGCGAGTAATTTTTACGGGTTTCGCGTTTCGTAGATTCATTAGTTGAGTAGGAATTCAAGCAAGGAGAGATTTAATATTTGTGTAAGGTTCTATTCTGTGTTTGGGTTGTACGTTCAGTGAAAAATACTTCTAGCATGTTTTAAACGTAGTACCTACTATTACGTAGGAACTACGTTTAAAACGTATTTATACCTTTTTGTGAATACTATTTGAAATGTATCAATTTAATTTTACTTTATATTTTACAAGTAAAGTGGATAACAATTGTGTATATTATACAACTGTACAGAGTTTTATAAAATATAATAATTACTTGTAAAACTTGCAAGAAAAAGAGGTTCAAAATGTAAGAATTAGGGTGAACATAATCCTTACATACAAAATACATTCCAAAAAGCTTTAAAACATTTCTCAACTATCCCAAGGATTGTTTTGTAAATAAAATAATGCTCAAACAAAGTTTCGAGTATTTCTTGTTCATACAAAAAAGTTTGAAGGGCGTTTGATACATTTTTATTTGACTGGGCTATTTTATTACGGTCTGGTAAAGAGTTTTCTATTGTTTTATATTCTTGAGAAGGGTATGTAAAATGTGATACTTGACGCGTCTACGAATCTATACTGACATATTTATATGTTATGTTTTAAAATGTGTTTTTTGTATGAAAAATTTTGTTCGTATATGAATTTGTTACTGTATCCTAAAAAGATTATTTATGTATGTAGCAAATGAAATATGAATAGGATTATTGTAAAATCAATTCTAAAAGGATAAATGTTATATTTATGTAATTAGGTACACAATAACCACATTTTTATTTTTATATACCCAGGTACACTAGTTTATCTCTACAAACATTTTTGTATGATCTATCATATAGTTTAGTTTTACATTATACCTATTGCTTCAGGAGAGTATGCTATCGTTTTAAAAAGTGCACCTCCCGAAAGAGACGCCTCCAGGCATATAAGAAGAGCGACAGGTTGACAATCCTATTGTCAGGTCAAGAACTCTCTAAAAATTTGAATGAATTTTATGCGAATTAATTATTTTTATGTATGATGAATGAATAATTATGAGTAAGTATTTTATTAATACGTTTTTTGTCTTTTAGTGTGAACAGCCGATAATATATATTACCGTTAAATAATTGATTGATCGTAGTAATAATAGTTCTTCAGACTTTATTTAAAAAACATTGCATAAGAAACGCCGTTCGAAAAGCTTTTTTCTAATATAAGATAAAATTCCAACAACAAGAGCTTGATAGTTAGATGTACTATGTAGCTGTATGATAATTTCAAAAAGCATGGAATGATCATAAAAAGATGAATAGCTTCGGTACATATTATACGTAATATACGATACCTATCCATATGATTAGGTATAATGTGGTATAAATAAGTTACAATTTCGTACGCTCAGCGCGACAAATCCTGTCAAACATAAATAATTTACCATTTTTTTGAATACGTACATGAATCTTATTCACGAATCGACTCGGTATCTAAATGTTTAATTCGAGCAAGTAGGTCGCTTAACGTATTCCCGTTTCTAACATTGCGCGATTGGTCGAACGGTGTTGCCTGTGTCTTGCTACGTGCGGAGCAAGTTAATGCGATAAGGTAAGAAACTTGATGAAGTAGTGCACTATGGTGGCTTTTACGCTGGTTTTACGGTCTTAGTGAGCTAAATATTTATGTTACAAATTAAGCGGTGTACGTAGTACATGTGATATACGGTATGAGACTGTTCCTTGATTGTGTGCTTGAGTGTGATGAATTTGTCTCTATTTATTTGCTCTTTATTTGTTTATTTAAGAGACATTGTTTTATTTTTTCCCTATGTGCATTATATTACACACAGAAAAAATTACCTTGATGTAGGTACATTGCTGTTCATGTAGTATGTATACAGATGTTTGATAACAAGTCGTAAGCCAAATCGTAAGTTTTTATTGAAATGTAAAGCTTTAATTAAATATTTTAAAAGCTCTTCACATTAAATATCTGTTATAAGAAGAAAAAGTTCTGTGTATATTTATACTTATTAGTTACTTTTAATAAACAACTAAGAACCCATCTGGCGAATACTTCTAAAAGCAACCCGTGGAAGTATAATATTTATTCTCAGGCATCTTCAACTTTGTATTTCAGTTTTAAGGATTGATTCGCGACTGAGCCCATCTTCATTAATGTAAGGACCAACGAGTGTCGGCCCCACTCAACCAATGACTTTGTTTAATGTTATGAAAAAGTTTTAACAATTCTTTAAGGATTTCCATGGAATTGTTTTCCGAATTGTTGTTTCTTGGCCGACTTAGAATCTAATGTACTGTAATAAATTAAATGGAAGGGGATGCTTTTGTTTCGCTTGTGTATATTTTGTAACGAATTATACATTTTCATGTTGATTATATTATACTTGGAATGTGATTATTATTATTAAAACGCTATTTTATTATAGATTTATACGTTAACTACAAATGAATGGAAAAGTTGATAATCTAATTGCGAAGAAAAATATTCATTTCGAGATCAAAATATCGAACGATCGAAGACTATTTTTTTTAAGCTTTCTTCATCTTTGGTTACGACTACAAAACATATGACGTACACGATTTTTTATTATTTAGATTTCATACAACATTGTTGAAATAGTGCATGATGTTATAACAGAACAGTAACTTCAACGTAAGTTCTAAAAAGACAAAAAATAATCAACGTCATAACATAAAACATAAAAACAGACATAACGCATGATTTAGCTGCTCCCCAACAATATACATCTGCCTCACTCCAGGCCGAAACTTTGTCCATAAATTGAGTGAATAAATAACATTGAAGTCGGAGCGTTTTCACTGACACAGGACAGATTAAAAGCTCTTAAATAACGACTGCCGGTCTCGAGTTATCGGTTAGCCAACTGCAGCAAAACTTGTTCCTTGCTGTTTCTTGAAACATAATAAATCTTACCAACTGTCATTGATATTTAGCTCGCGCTTTGCGAGCGCCCCGTTTTGGTTCAAAAACGGCTAATAAAATTTTAACTACGCAAATTTTCTTTGAATTAAACTCGTTAGATAACGTAGTTTTCGCTCTGTGGTTATCGGTGTATTGTAGACATGTTTTTAAAATTCATAATTAGTCTCATTTTATAAGTTAACTTAAGTAAAATGTTACATTATTTTCTTTTCGTGTAAAAGAGATATAATATTTACTTACATGGCAACATTGTTTATTCTAAGACAAATAGATTAAAGAATGTGGATCGTAAAACAAATAAACATAACTCCATTTCAAAAGAAAAAACTGTAAAGCGACTCTGACAATCTGCATTTAACGTCTCCTAGTCTTCATTAAAACTATTAAAGTTTTCATAAAAGTGTCCACATCGCTCATTAGTATTAAAATATTCCATCGCAACACAAGCCTCACCTGGCTCTAATAATCTGCAGACTCATTTCCCGAGTCTAGAAGCGACGTCCCTTAGTTTATTTTAATATCAGCTTTATTTCTTAATATACGTAATTAATTTCGTTAGACGGAACGCCAAGGTATTTTCATGATTTAGCACTTATCTGTACACAGGCTTCTGGTCGATTAACTTCATAGCGTTCGCGAAATGGCTGGTAACTTTTATGTAGTTGATCTATCTATATTTGATTATCATAAGGAAAGTTTGACAAAAAGTTAGTTGTTGTTTTTCGTTCTGAACTATCCATATTCAATAGTAAGTCAAAAGGTCAAGTATAATAAATCTATGCTTTCTAGAGGTATTGAATCTCTTTAGCGTAAATTATATATTTTTTTTGCAAAACACATATTTAAGTTACACTAAACGTAGACAATAAAAAAATCTTATTTATAAACGTGGGAAAAATAAATTGTTGTTATTTCAATAGGAATCACTTTTGAAAGCGTATTTCTTGAAAATATCAATCAAGTTTTCCTACTGTGTATCTATTACATTAATAAAAGGTCTATTACATTCATGAAATTTGACAGATACGTTTTATTGTACTTTTATTTTTATTATTTTATAGCAGTAAAGCCTTAGAAAAGCGGTACTTTCATAATCTCTGGTATTAAAAATATAAATAATGGTAATATCAAAGATGGCATAAGCTAGATATCCCTAAATTTTGTGACCATCCGTAATCTCTTCGAAGTTTAGCTATAAAAGGGATTTTATTACATCCTTCATACAACATTCGCGATAAAGTGGTAACATTTCAAGGTTGACCGAAATTTTGTTGTTCAGTATAGATATTAAATAAGTAAATGATTGTGACTTTCATAATATTATTTTGATATGATAAATTAGTTTTTAAGCTATTGCATAGACTTTTATCTCAGACTTTGAGCGCGGTAATAAATCCGTTACGAAAACACCTAACACCCCCCCTTTACCGCGGCAGTCCTCGAGTGCCACACGTTTTTTATTTTTATGTATTTAATGTCTTTTTGTACATAATATTAATATTTTAGACAGTAGCTTTCGTAACGTAACGTAAGAATCTTTGAAGCTCTATATATTTCTAGCAAAAAAATAAGAAGTTACGAAATTGGGTCATCACTGGCTAATATATGCACATAGATTAGCCCTACGTTCGACCCAATATAAGAAGAAAATTTCTCATTATTAGCTATAGTAATGAATGCTATCGTTAAGATAAACCCGTATTTTTCCAATGTCGTTACGTACCTAATCTTAGACAAAGTTAAGTCCGAGCAACCCTCAAATTAATTGAAACGAAGACGATGAGGACTGTATTAATTAAAACACTTGATTTTGGCATTCAATTGCTTCGCTGGGTACCTTTTTAATTAAAATTACTCAATCTGAATAAATACTATAGGCAATTTCTTATTCCAATGGATAAAGGGTGTTTTGTTCAGATTGTTATATTTCAATAAATTTGAGTTTTGATTTGCAATTTTATTGTAAGTATTACTGGTTTTAACATTATTAGCTACATATTCAATTGGTGCTTGATTCTGTTTCTTTTTTTTGAAAAATTATGAGCGAATAGTCAACAAACAATAATATCAAAAACATTTTGATATAGATAGACGAATGTATATAAACATTTCGCAAAATGTAATAAATTGAACGTTTTCAAACTTAATTTCAAATAAGCTTTTAAAGCATATTTGAACTTTTGTCGAAAAAATTTAATACAATACCATTTTAAATCATGTTAACGCAACGAAAAAGTCAGAGCGTCCACCGTCGTTTGCGGAACGATGTTTTTTAATACTATAAAAGGCTGGATTCAAAATAGCTCACTGATTGGACGTGGAAACCATGTAAATTGACAATTAACAGGCCCGTGAGTTAGTGCAATCCGCACTGCGTTGGAAAAACGTCTGGCGATTGTATTTCTGTTCTGAAACTTAAATTAGCTCAAAATACACTCTAGCGGTTTGTTTAATGTGTTTGTCGCTATTTTAGAAATGTTTTTCTTTGTCGTTTTATGTAAGTTTGTGAGGTTTCTAGTTTGTTCATTTAAGGTTTGAGTGTATCAAGAAGAACAAGGTTTGTGTAGATGACGTGATGTTATTCGTTTTTAAATAAACTTAATACGTTCTCGATATCTAATTAAGAAAAAAAACTTAAACATTGATTTGATTTTTTTAATGAATTGATAAATTCTGCACGATGCCTTTTGCAATGCAATCATTTCAAACACACCAGAACCCTAAAATATATAAACATCTACTACAGTAATTAAGTGGAACTACTCTTACAAATATCAATACAGTTCCGATACGAACCCCAAAATAGAACTAAAGTTACGTGTTAGTGAAGTGTTCGACCATCAGTATTAGACAATTCAATTTCCCCTTAATCCATTCTGGTGTAGTTGACCTATGAATGGCTATAGCCATAGGTATCATAATAGCTTGGACATTTTCACTGACTTTCCTTTTACGATAATTGCTAGACCTTCTGGTGCTTTGTAAACGTATCAAAGATTATGATTGTTGTTTGCCAAACTCTCAGTCAGTCCTGTTTTGGCTTTGTTTGTTCCACTCCGTAATATTTTAAACGTCCTATTGGAAGCTCTATTCAAATTTTCCTTTAAACTAAATTGTTAGGTGATTTTAACGAAGATCTTAAAATTTAAATTATGAATTGCTGTAGAGTCTAAGTTCAGTTTTCAATATTATGTTTATGGGTACCAATTCAAATACACAACTATGCAATTTAAATAGCGTTTAATTTAATTTTAAATACATTGTAGAAAATCTTATTGTTTAAAAACGATAACCAGCGTTTTATCATAACATTTAAACTCATTTATTTAAAAAACAAAACCATCGATTATTATATCAATTAATTCATTGTACGAAAAATCACACCATAAATATCGTTGTCATTTGAATTATTGTTGAATTTCTCAGAATTTCGCATAAATCTCGATGTGAAAGCGTATTTTGGTTTCTTTGATTTTGTATATGTCAGGATTAATCAAACAATGTTTTGAGAGGAAAATCCGTTAAAAAGCGGAGAGAATGGCGTGGATGGTAGGAAAAAATGGGAATAAATTAAATTTCCGCCAGCAGGATGTCTCAAAGGGCCCCTCAATGGCCGCAATATCTTAACGGGTTTGGAGTCCGGTCCGTCTTTTCTTTTCATTCTATTTAAAGCTGATCACATTTTTCTGTATTTTTAAACGGTCCAGTGTGAGTATTTTTAAACTTTCCTTGTATCTTTCTGTCTTTTTATATATTACAATAGTCTATAAAACGTAAGGCTCTATTATTCTACCAATTCATATTTTTCCAACTACATCTTTACATTCGGACGTATAATTCGATGATTAATAATTTTCATGAATATGCAAGTGTTATCGGTAAATAGGAAGCATATTATATTGTATTCCGAAAGTACCTACTTCTACTAATTAATTATCATCGCTTTTCTCTCGTTAATAATATACAGAAATACATATATCATATTTCGCAGAACGGTCACAAATACACAAATAGAGCTCGTATTTGACTTCAATTGAAGATAGGTATATGGAAAATTATATTTTACTGACGTCCGCATACGTGGGAAGGCCATTTTCATCCAAAGCCTATTTATAGCTAACTGCAACGTGGCTCGAAAATTAATTTGATTGCAAAACGAACTGCTCCAGAAATAGAACAACTACAGACTACGCCTATAAGTTCTATTAAAATTTCGCAGCATAATATATACCACTTAAGGCGAGCTCAATCCGTGATGCCTCACGCTTTTCAGGAGGAAAAAAGACATTTCCTAACATCGCAAGTCCCATTTCAACTCGTTTCCTTCTTGTAGTCGTCCGAAAGGTCCGGTAAGTGGCACGTCAAAAGAATAGTCGTTAATGCCCGAACCGAAATGGTGAATAGGCGCTTTATTACGTCTTTCAGAGAGCTTAAATTTTAGGACTTTTCGCTTTATTAGCTGGATAGCTACTAGTTGGTGAATCCGCATAATCCCTTGAATGTATAAATGGAGTAAAGTGATTTTCAATTGAGCCGAAAACGAAATCCTTACGTAACTATGCTAACCATAATTGTAAGGCAAATCTATAATTTTGGTGGGTTTTGGGGTGGGTTTAAAAATTATATACGAATATTGCAAGGTTACCAACCTACTCGATCTCCTTTTATTTACAGCATATCTATTAATAAGAGGGTACTACACGTAAAAGGCCTTAATCATTCACGTACTCAAAGCTATTGAAATAATTTTATCAGTGTAAAGCGCTGTACGTACTAATTTCAAACGTGTAATTTCATAGGCTGTTCTGCATTCACAAAACAGCCTATGAATATGAGTAATTTGAAAGAAATTGTTAAAAAAAAAACGTGTGGCACTCGGGGACTGCCGCGGTAAAGCTATTGCATAGCATGCCTTCAAGCCACACCTCCGTGTCCGGCGGAGTGGGGAGCGTGAGGTTTTTTCGTTACGGAATTTCTGGATTCGGTCCCCGCGCTCAAGGCCCACGATAGAAGCTATGCAATAGCTTAATATAAAAATATTTTTTAGTTTAAAGATGAGAATATGAATGTGAACATGTACCTAATACAAATGTAATACAAAAATTATTATCTTTAATTTTATATGTATTCAGAAAAATAGTGCGACAAAGAATTCTTAAAGTAGGTAGGTATAAGCTCTTTGAAGAGATGATATTTTTTTAACAATAATCCTATAATAAAAATGCTTTCTACAAAAAACTACATTATCACAAAATAAGCTATTTATATTGATCAATATAAATTTTAATACAGCTCGCGAGCCAGTCTGCGAAATAATGGAAGATTAAGATGGATTAGTAAGTTATAAGTTTTAATATAAAGAAGTAAGTATTTTAATATAAAAATAACATCTGTTGATACAGAAATACGAGTAAAAAGGTGTAAGATTTTAATAAAATGACGAATAATAAAACATAATAATGAAATTTTTGTTTCCTACATATTATTGAAAATAAAGATAAATTCTGCTTTTTCATGTAGCTAATTAAATAAATTTTATACATTTATTCATTTAAAACTTCTTCTTATTGCTTATTTTGAGTTTTTCCTAACTTTAAGCATGTTTTTAAATACGACATATATCACAGCAAAAACTGTTAACATCTCGACCCCTCTCATATCTTTTTTCAAAATTTCGTTATGAACAATTTAATGAAAAATACACGTTTCAATTTCATTACATAATTTATTTTTATGGTATAAAAGTCAAGTAACATATTAAAGTAAAAGAGAAGAACGTGTATTAATTAATGAGAATATATAAACTCGATATTTACTCGTATTGATCGGTCTCTTACGCCAAGTACGAGCAATTAATCAACATTAATTGTATTAGCTAATGGTGACTTATGTTAATTATTCTTTAACTGCTTGACCGATTTATCTTAATATTTTCCTTTGGCAAAGGCATTGAAGATCGTTTATGTATTAATTACTTTTTACGTTCTATTAACATGGATATTTTTATCATTCTTATAGAATTAAACAGTATTATTTTTGGAAATAGGTACTACTTTTTACAATCGCTCTTAACTCCATACGAAGCTCCGATCTGTTTAGGCGAGCTAGTTACAGTTTTTGTTCAACCGATTTGTTTTTATTTTGTAATAAAACAAATGAACCAACATGCCAGCCTACAGGCTTTTTAAAGACTTCAGAAAGACTTGCACCCAGAAGGACACTAACGATTCGTAGGTCAAACCGAATAGGTAATTTTACTATCAAACTTATTATGAAAATAGTTTCAATCCAATCACACACAAAGTATTAATTACTACTCCCTACAATTAGGGTCTATTCCAATAATACGTATACTGTTACCAGTGTTTCAATACAATTGTGGTGCAGATCAAACAGGGATTGGTAACCGTATACGAAAGCCTTTGTTATATATATGAGGGGTACTTCCTCAATTTAATTGTAGTAATATACCTTGGAGGCATTCAGTGAATTGAATAGAGGTCTATACAAACTGACCTGAGCAGGAAGATGATTGATATCTCGTATAATGGTCCCTTCGTTTCTGAGAGATATTATTAATGGATATATCTTATGTATCATAAACAGGCAAACCCTACAGGCCAATTATTTAAGTATGTAACTATTATATGCATAATCAAGTTAAAAATTCTTAGTGATCAGGTTTTGACATAAACTTGCATTAATACATTTTAACGAAATAATCTTACCTACTCCTGTTCATGATATGTAAATAAGAATCTTTATTGAATTAATTACGTAATTACAGATTTTTTCGTTTGTACAATACTCCATAAAACATAAAATAAAATATATTGTATTGTTTCCTTAAGATGCTAGGTTCTTTGATTTTTAGCTTATGGAAGTAGAAACATCTTATCTCTTATTGGCTTTTAAAGCAATTTTAGGTAACCTGAAATTAAAGCAATGGTAAGTCAAAACGTTAATATTGAATTAAGATAAAATGAAGATCATGTCTTACGTCATTCACTTGGAGTAGGCGTCAAAAACCAGTGATATTGATTTATTACTGTAATAATTAATTAAGTATTATTAATTATTTTGTTCCAAATTCTATATATTTCTGTTGTACATAATTATTATGTTGTATTTTTTTTGTACACTTCGTTATAATTTTTGACAGTATAAATTTTTTAGTTGGTAACTTGTAGTGTTTCATTTCAAAAGAGCTCTCGAAGTTGAATTGTAAAGGTCAAGATGAATGAAAACGTTCTATGTGACACTAAAAACTAATGGGCACATAAGGTTATTCAATTTGTAAAATTCATAAAAAATACGATTAATGGGAGTTGTAAAATTATAAGGATTAAATTAAATTTTCAATTAATTTACCTTTTGGATGAGTAAAATCATAGATTCACGAATTATCGTTTATTCAATTATTGAATCGAACTGAAAGGAATATCATATTATGTACTTAACCTTGAGGATGAAACTATTTTGTGCGAATATATTTTTCAATTTAAACTACGTTATATAATAGAGGTTATTTCTTAAAGCTTTTAATTTAGCCCATTAATGAATACTATAAATATTCTTCACAAATTGGATATTAAACTTACTGCCGATACTTTTCAAAGTAAGGAAGCCGAATTCCCATTAATGGCTTTCGCAAATCTTCTAAATTATTGATAATGTCCAAAACAAATAAAAGCTGGTACATAATTGAGAAAATCACAAATTCAAAACATAATGATAATTAGTAAAATTTGTTGGCGAAATCAGATCTAACGTATTGGTACCCTTCATGAATTGTTCTGCCCTTAATGAAAAAACTTTTGTATATTTCAATTAGGGACCTCCGTAGCTGTAATTTTCGAACGTTAACGAGCTAAATTTTATCGAAAATTAATTGCGACATCTTCATTGAAAAGTTCCCAATCCACTTTGATATCCAAAATTTCTTGCGAACTTTGACAATGCAAGAGGTTTATGACAAATTATTTATCATTTGATTATTGTGTAAATAGCAACAAGTTGCTTGAATTTTAATAATGTAGCGCTAACACATTGATATAATATATTAATTATTTTTCACGATGCAAGTTGATTCGTCCTTAAACAATATTAAAGGTGAAAAGACAAAGCACTTAGATTAAATTATTCTTGCAATAATGAATATATGCGTGGTTGTTTACAGTTCATACATTACATTGAATTTTTTAAAATGTGAAAAATGTCTGCGGGATTCGACGATGCTGTATACCACTTTTCTATTCCTCCATATTTAGTTGATAATGGAAATTGGAAGATTTTTAAAATAAGCATCGAGTTTTTAAACCATTCCTACTCTTTGGTTTAAGCATGATCAGTCTCTTATGCGATACTTTAGACTTAAGTCATTCAAAAGTTATAAAATCACGCCAATCAACTATTAAACGTAGTGATGAGTGAAATCGAGACGTTTTATGGACTGCTATGTTAAAAAGTATGCATTTTTATAAGAAGATTTTATTATTTATTTTTCATGTCGATTTATTTTTATGTTAATTTTATTATTTATTCGTCATTAATCTCTCTTTTATTTATATAATTTAACGATACTTTGTCAGCGTCAATTTTGATAATTATTGCAAAATTAATGCATCAATTACTTTATAACGCTTTGATATTGGGATTAATTATTTATTTATACTTGAAAAATGTAAAGGTCGATAATTCTATCAATAAATATTATAGCTAATCGTTTTTTAATAATCATTCTATCGCACTTCTATCTAGTATATCTCTATTAGAATAAATATAGCTTCCAAAAGTGAACCAGAAAAAGTTCAAGCATATCCTGGTGTTAAAATAGTTTCTTCGTGAAGTCATTGCCCCGGCAGAACATATGCAGTCTCCGTACTTTACCCGTCAAATAACTTATTTAACTTATCTAGTCACACCTGCTCTCACGGCGCCAACTTGTCCGATATGAATTAATATTTAAGTCAAATTCTGTATTCATGTGAACTTTTCAACTTAGCACAGTAGATCACTTATTGATGAATTTAAGTTAAGATAAACTTCGTAATTAAGTTTATGTGTAATGGTTTTTGTTTTCAAGTAAGGTAAGCTTTTTTTTTAATTTGATATGACATTCACTTTTTTGAGCAAGTCTGTGTAATAGTAAGATACTGTATGTACTTATACTTTTTTTATTTTTTAATTATTTAATTCTTACATAAGATATTCGCGATTTAAACAATAATAAGTTTCATACGAAAATAATGTACGACAAAAGAAAAAATATTCAAAGCAAATTTCAGACATATTTTTATGTACGAATATCAAAGAACAAAAAATAAATACATCAAATATTTTCATGTAGTACAAGCTTATATAATAATATTATGGTATATTAATTTTTTCCTTGTTTCATTCATTTTGTCAAATGTATTAATATTGTTAAAAACAAAAACACACAAAGCTTTAAGTATAATATCTGCTGTAATTTGACAAGAATAATTTCTATAATTACAACATAATGCGGCTGTTGTATTTGTTTTCTTTTAGAGATGAACCAAATCTCTTAAATTCAAATCATCGTTAGGGATTACAAGTTTAAATCGCTTCGCTGTAGAGCGATATGTATTACAAGCGAGATTGCCACTGTGTGAGTGATTAAGCATCGATGTGTTCGTCATTTACAAACCGAAAAATGTTACTTTCCTGCTTCCTCTTACGGGCGTTTAGTGAGCGTGTGTAAGTGTGCGTGGGTATAGACGTCGTTTAAGCTAGGGTACGCTTGTGGTTGTGCGCGATCCGGGTTTCGTAGCCCCCGCCAGTAGCCAGCCGCTAGTAGAGCCACTACGACGCGTCTACGTCGTAGCTCGCATCTACATCTTCGGACAATAGAGCCGGCGAACGTATCGTTTTGTTATTTTTGTCATGTGAAAAGGTTTTGTGACTATCGGAGACATAATGCTGAAAGATCATCTCGTGAATAACGACGTGCTACGAGCTGCTGCCGGGAACTTTAACAATAGTTTACGATAAGTTGTTAATTCATATTAGACGATTAGTGTGCGACAAATAGAGGCGTCTAATAATATTTAGGCGGATTATCTTAATGCTTCTATGTGACGTTACAGTGTGAGTGAAACTTAATTAATTTGGATTGTTGAAGCGAGTGCTTATGGAATAAAGTAAAAAGTGGCTGTAAGGTAAATAACTGTCCTGTCAATAATATTTATTACAAATTGTAATATCATTCCTATTTTAAAATTAATTTTCTTGTGTACTTTACCTTCTAGTTAAAGTATTTTATTTAAATAATTATATTCTTAAGTTTTATATTAATTATAATAAATTTAAGTTTTAATTTAAAGGTTTTTTTCTGTATTTAACTTCTGTTCAACAACAATAATTTGTACAAAAACGTTACCTGCACGGGATTGATTGAGAGAGAAATTTCATTATTTTGAAATTTGGTTGATTTGTGAACGTTTGAATGTGAAAATTTGACACATAAAGCATAAATAATTAACTTATATTTCATTATTACATAAAAATATATCGGAATTTGATTTAAAATTTGATGCTGGCACATGGAACATACATACATCTACTAGGTAGGATGGATTATTTTACAGGAGATAAGCATTATTACACTATACATGTAATATTATCCATAATATTATTCTGTAATATTATAATAATTAGAATCAGGAGTACCACTATACCAGGAAGGCTAGAATAATATATTTCAGAGAATAATATACGACCTAGACTTATATATTATAATGGGATGTTTTATTGGGGCAAACGTCCCAGAGGGAATTCACTGTATGATTTATATTAGGCGTGAACTAAAATGGAAGCTTAAAAGGTATTTATTATTATCAGATTTTTTTTATAATACGTATTCACTAACCAATTAAAAAATGGTTACAGATAAAAAATCGATTTATTAAAAAAATCGCTAAATGTGTTGGTAAGCGCAAAACTCGAGAACGGCTGAATCGATTTCGTTAAATCTTTTTTTATAATATTCCTTGATGTACGACGATGATTCTTTTAGAGAGAAAACGTAAACATGTACGGGCGAAGCCGGGGCGGACTGCTAATTAGTAATAAAAATGCTAAAATAATAACTAGAGATATAGTATTGATGCATTTTGAAATTATGAGACTTAAATAAAAGATATTCGAGATTAAAATAGACGGAAAATCTTGATAGTGAGACACAAAGAATGATCTATTTGCCTATTGGATTATCTCGGTGATTGAAGGGTCCGTTTTATAAAGGACTGCCACAGCTTAAGTATTTTAAAATTCCTGTAATATTAAAAGTGTAGTTGTTCAGATAAATATCTTTATAACTGGACAACTAATAACTTGTAATATTTAGAATTTAGGGTCGTTTCTGGGTCCAGTGGACATTAATAAGCTAAGTATAAGTTAATAAGATAAGTTGGAAGCGTATGCTTATAGATTATTCCTTCGTTGTAATCATGTGCGATTAAAAAAAATATACTTACACAAAGTATACATAGAGCCTGTTTTATTTCCATAGTAGTTTTCCGCACGTGGCTTCATCTGCCCGCGTTGAAAGGAAATTCCCATGGGAACGAGATGTTTCTCCGCGATAAAAAGTATCCTATGCTACTCTAAAGCTTCGCAGCTATCTCAAAATTTATATCATAAATTCATTCCGCTGCGACCTGAAATAAAGACAAACAAACACACTGTCTCATTTATAGTACTTTAAGTAAGATTAATATTAGAAAGGATAAAAGTATGTATACGTGGTAAGGATTCATACTTGACTTGCTGCTGCACTGGTTTCACCTGGGGTTGAACTTAATACCAAATATATCAAAGCGGGGAGAGGGTGATATTATTTTCCTCACATAATATTTTTGAGCTTAATGATCAGTGCTAATATTCATTGCCAATGGTTTGCATTGCAAGTATAAATTTATGGTATTGGTGACCTCTTCGCAACGTGTCATTATACGATTAATAATTTTTCAAATTATGAATTATTCAATGTGAAACTATTTAATAATTCAAATCTATTAATACGTTCAAACAGAAGAACTTTGGAAACGCAAATAAATTACCAACGAAGTAACAACTACGTCCAAGTTAAATTTACATTGCATAACATTTGAAATCAAGTACACAGCCATAATCATAATACTTCTCATTATTCTGCGCAACGTTACATCCTTATTCATAAGCATAAAAAATTATATGGCTCTCTGTGCCAAAGTGCACTATATTTTTCTGGTCAGACCTACCGACACATACTAAACGAATCTTTCAGTGTCGTTGTTCCGAACTAGGTTCGTAGGCAGTTTGCCAGAAAACCTGAAATCTTTGAAATAACAAACAAATTCCGAGACCGCATCCAATGGAGTTAGCAAACAAGTTAGCGTTGGCAAACATATTTTATAAAATGTTTTTCTTAAAAATTGAATGAGCGTTGATTTTCTTTGGACATAAACTGTTCCGTGCAGTGTACTGGATACATAATTTTTATCTATTTGTTGTTAATGCTCTAGTTCTGGATTTATTCTTTAGATGTTAATGTTGAACCGACTAGTCTGCATAAAGAATGTAATGTATGGGGTAGGTAAATTATATGTTATTTTTCTGTTATATATGATCAATTTTTATCAGTTATTAATGGTGTTTAGGAAGCACATTTTTAAAAACAATACAAAATATAAAATTAAAATCATTTCTCTATTTCAAAAGTTAGATAAATAGAAACGAACTTATGTATTTTTAAACGTAAATGTTTAATTAACTCATAAGAAAAGAAAATTTAATCAATAAAGTGTGATCTCTAAAGTCACATAAAACTTTAGCACCAAAGAACACATAATTTTTCTGAAAACCTTTTTAGAAATAATAGTTACTTAAAAAGACACCTTATTCTATAACGATATAAATTAAAGTCCTACGCTTTATTTAGGTCATACAAATGTTACAAAATTACAGAAATTCAATTTAGCAATACAATATTTTGTTCGCACCTTATTTGTATGTCTACAGTCAGGCGCGGTCCCAGGGGGGGGGGTCACGGGGGACATGACCCCCCCCAAAATCGTACTCGATACAATAGAAAAAAATTCTAATATGTACTGTACAAAATATACAAAACTGGCCAAGTGCGAAACGGAGTCACTCACACCTAAAGTTCCGTTTAAACCTGATTTTAATCCCTGCGAATGTCGAAATTTGCGAAAATTTGCAGCATAAACAGCTGTAAAACTTTAGATTGCGTTGGCTTATAAGTTTGATTTTTTCCCAGCTTCAAGGGTAGATTTAAGTTTTCAATAAAAACAACAGTCTGATAAATCCACGCGTTCTCTAAAATAAAACTGGCCAAGTGCGAGTCGGTAGCGAGCACCGAGTGCTCCGAACAATCCAACTTTTTTGTATGTTATAACTCTAAAATGTATGTTTTAGCAATTTTTCCTATATCTATGCTAAAAGACATTGCTTTTAACCAAATTTCAAGAATCTCTGTTCACGGAAGTATAATGTAGGTTCTAATTCTCTTGCGAATGTCGAAATTTGCGACAAAATTTGCAGCATAAATTTAAAAAAAAAACACCCTTTTTATCAGGAACGCGTGGACGTATCAAGCTGAAATTTATATCGAATACTCTTGTCTAAGGTCCCTTAATGTTGTGAAAAACCAACGCAATCAAAAGATACACCCGTAAATGCTCAATTTTTTCGTAAATTTCGATATTCGCAAGGAAATCAAAACCTACAGTTAGTTCCCGAGTAAACAAGGTCATGAAATTTGGTGCATGAAATTAGGTGCTATATCTGTCTTAAAACACAGATATAGGAATAATTGGGAAAAACATGAATTTTTAATTAGATTATAAAAAAAAATATTTTGAAATTTTAAATTTTTAGACTTCAGAATCTTGAAATTTGGTAAGAAGCAACATCTTATAGCACAGATAAAGGAATAATTGCCAAAATAAAAATGTATAATTACATCATATAAATGTAATGTGTCAAGACACTTTCTTAGGAAAAAGTGGAGGTATCAAGCTGAAATTTATATCGAATACTTAAATCTGTGAAAGTCTTAATCTGTGTCTCTTTAAGCTGTGAAAAAATCAAATTTATATCGAATACTCTTGTCTAAAGTCCCTTAATGTTGTGAAAAGCCAACGCAATTAAAAAATACAGCCGTATATGCTGCAAATTATCGCAAATTTTGACATTCGCATGGGAATCAAAACCTACTCGTACATTGTACTTGTTGATACAGTTTCTTTTGTAAAAATTCAAATTCAATCCAATTTTTTTGGAAAATATAAAAAAATACAAAAATTTTCTCAAGTTTTTGCTTATACCTTATATTGAATACGAGTACGAGGGGGGGGGGGGGGAGTTTGCATACCTTTCCAGTCGCGTGACCCCCCCCAAAATTTCAGCCTGGGACCGCGCCTGTCTACAGTTAATATTGAATTCGATATCTTCTATTCATTACGCAGAACACCATTCAGATTTCAATAACGACGTTGAAACTTGGCAAGATTGATAGCGAACTTTATACAACGACATTTGAAATTTGTATTTTACTTATAAATTTGTTCCTAGGGTTTGTTGCGATGAATCGCTATCTATATCAATTGTTTTTTTAATTATAGTGATATAATATTTAATTATGAACACGGCTTTGTATATGGACCAATTTTTCAGTATGGTAAAATTCGACCGATCCGTTAACCCTTATTTCGAACTTGTCCGTACCACCGGACAAGTACTTTAAAAAAATCCACCGCCCCGTCTATTTCTATTTTTGCAACAAAAAAACTACTAAGCTATTGGGAGGTCGATCAAATTTTAGTAGAAAAATAAATTTTGCGTGTGATAACCCAGAGTTTGACAGTTGGCGAAAAAATGTCGGCGAAACTGCGCACTAAGAAAGTCTTTCAGGTAATTTATTAAAAAATATTATTTTTTGCCTATGTTGCGTAGATTTTTTATTTGTGTTTTGTGAATTTAGTCTACTAACGTTCAAATAATACGATTTCATAGCTTTTGCTTACGTTATTCTTAATAATTATCGAGTTTTTTACTTGTCCGCCACACCGGACTTCGTCGAATCACCTGTATTTATTGTGTCTTACAGCTTGTCCGTCACGGCGGACCTTGTCGAAATATGGTATGAAAGGTAAAAGATTTGAGTTGTCGGTATTACCAAAACATTACATCTATTCTCAGTACCTATCAACTTGTTAGATACTTCTTATCTACCTAACCTTTACATACGACTTCCCGACGCCTTTGACTCCAATTATAGAGCAAGTTTTCCCGAACCAGGCGTAGGAACCCAATTTTGCAAACTTACCTTCTATATCGTCTTTACCCTCGTTGCCAACACCTGTGCATAGAAAAAGAAGACTCAGAGAACCATCAGTTGTGACAAAAAAGAGACCCAAGCAAATTCAAAAGCTTTCCCTCTCTTACAAATGGAAACAGAGTACCTTTTTGTATAGAGCCCAGATAGAAGATACTGCAGTAGTTGAAGATCCTCCCGTAGTACTTTCACCTTTAGATTACTTTTTTTTCACAGTTTCTTTGTACTTTTATAAAAATAAAGGCTCTTTTACTATTATATTCTTTTACTTTATACTATGCAACTTCTTTCACGTATTCGATTAAGTCCGCTAGGACGGACAAGTCATTTTAACACTTTTTTTACTAAGATTCGATAATGTCCGGTGTGGCGGACATCGCTTTTCTCCATAAGGGTGGGGGGTAGATTTTTTTTTTCTTTTTTTGGAGGCTTAGAAAAACCATGGAAACTAGGTTATACAATAAAATTTTAATAAGTTTACTATCACCTTCTCTGTCGAAATAAGGGTTAGTAAAGTATTACACAATAATTTAAAAATGTTAACTAAAATAAAATACACGCATTTAAATCACTATTTTGAAATGGTCTATAACTAATGCGGTATACAAGAAAAAAAAAATCGAAAATTAAGGCGCATTAAGCGTGTACACATTCACTTTTGTCAAAAGCTTTTTACATAATAAATATAAAAGACCGTTGTTTTTGTTTCCTCATAATATCATGTTTTAATCTAATTTCCTATTCTATATTTTATATTCAGTACCACTTTGTCCAATATAACAACGTATTTATAAATTGATGTGGACATTTTTCATGGAAGTTAAAATAATATTTTTTATAATAAAATGTTGTCTAAATAAAGAAATATTTATGCTTATAAATATAATATTGATTATGATTAAATAATCACGATACTGGATGCTTATGGTTTTCCATTATAAAATAATTAAGGAAGAATTATTTTAGATATAGATCATAATGATGACGATACGATACCTATAGATAATCAATTTATTTTAGTGAACCGGTTGCTCTTACATTATAGAAAAACTTGTAGCATTGGCAGCATAAAAAAGGGATCGTTCTCATATTAAAAGTGCTGCGTTACATTTCCATTAATGCTAAGTTCTGATGAAATGTAATATCCATTGGAGTCTTTTACACATTATGCCTTTCGTAATCGTATCGTTGCTATTGAAAATGGACGTCATTGCGTTGTTTGCAGAATAAGCAATACCGATTGACTGCATTGTTTGGCTGTACTTTCATTGGAAGCCTGGATGTCATAGCCACGGGTTGTATTCATAAAATTGTGCAGTCAAATTGCGTTTTATAGGAAAAGGCTGGTTAATAGTAAAGAAATAAATCGTAGGCATGACGAGAAATAGTCAAGTCGTAAAATGCAAGTGTTCTTTCGAGATTGTTTCTTATAACGTAAATTTACCTTTTTGTGAACGTTGCAACAAGGTCAATGAGTCTTCATGTTTTGTTTGAATGTTACAAGAATGCTTGTCTTGAGAACAAGTTTTTAACAAATATTAGTTATGACTCTTGTACATTATTTTATTTTATTTTTTCCTGTTAAATATGTTATGTGATAAAGCTTCTTTTTCGTTGTTATAAATTGTTACTATTTTATAAACATATTTTAGTCATGTAGATACTAATTTGCATTTAGGTATATCAAAAGCCTTGCCTAATAATTTAGTTAAGCTTATGTTTATAATTAAAAAGTTATTTCATTAATCGTTCATATTCCTTAATATTTTAATAGAATTTTTTTGAAAGCATGATATCAGTATAAGCGTAGTTAAACAATTGTAAAAGTAAAACCAATATTTTATTAAAAAACCAACTAAATAAACATATCGTCAATATAGAAAATAATTCAAACGCAAAAAAGAAAATATCCACAAAGAAAAAAGACCTGAAACACAAAATGAACACATAAATTTCCGTTATGAAAAAGTAGCGTGCAAATATAAAATCCTAAAATCAACAAATATCTAAAATGTGTATCGGTGAAAAACGAGCAATTTATGTGTTCACGACAAAGCTTCCGATCAAAAGTGGAGCAAAATGGGCACTTCGCAAACAGGACGTTTCAGTTTCAGTAAATTTGCAGCTCGATACCAGCGATTTTCGAAAGCATTTTATTAACTTTATTTATTTAGCAGCGCATCATTTGGTAAGTTTAGCATTGAAACATGCGTAACAGGAGATATGGATAAGATACTGAAAATAGGGTTTAATTTAGTTAATAGTTAATCACTACATAGTATAAAACAAAGTCGCTTTCTCTGTCCCTGTGTACCTTTGTATGCTTTAATCTTTCCAATTACGCAACGGATTTTGATGCGTTTTTTTAATGGATAGAGTGATTCAAGAAAAAGGTACCTATATAATTTATTAGGTTTTGGACAAAGCGGCCGAAGCCGCGGGTGGTAAGCTAGTTAATAATAATTTGCAGTGACGCTCAAAGAAAATGTAAAAAGGTATTTAAATTAATTACCTTTAATTTAATTTGATTTATTTTTATCTTACTCAGGACTTTTTATCTTAATAAGTAGATACTTCTTCTCTTTGTTAATGGCTCGACCTGATAAGAATATACTAATGTACAGCGTTTGAATTCGTTGCTATGATATAATAATCTTTTTATTAAAAAAAAAACCTTTATTAAATTTATTAACTCGATAGTAAGAACATTGGGTACACGCGAGTTTCTATGTGGTATATTTATTAAATAAATAATGAAAAGAACTAAATAGTATTTACAATTTTACCTTGAAATTACTCCTACAACATTCAATTTATTGTTGTAGGAGTAAATTAATTGAAATCCGAGGAAAAGTTGAAGTAAATGAGAATTGAACAACTCTTATTAGATGTAAGTGAAATTCTAAATAAATAAGAATTAACAAATGCAAACTTGCACTGAAATAACCGAGAAATAACTAGCTTTAGTTTTTGTTCTGTTTCCACTTTAAATAGACTTTTACTTTTTTGAGAAACTAATATCTATTTTTATTGTGATGTCATAAGATAAATAATAGCTGAAAATTTATTAGTATAGATGGAGATTTAAAACAGTGGATACCTACTACCTTTTTTGAAGAATCACTGACTTTAGAATACTCGAATTTCTTCTAATATCATAATATTATATCATATCTCATATGTTTGAGTGTAATTTGTCGTACAGATCATGGCCACATTATGACTAAGAGTATCTAAATGATTTTCGGTCATTATTACAATTGTCTTAGTCTATTCAGCATAATTGTGATTTGGAATCTTACCTTCTTAAAAAAATAAGTAGAATTTTCTCGAATGTTTCTTCTTGTATGGTAATTAAACTCGTGTCTATTAGCAGCAGACAGGATCGCAACCCACTGCACAAATCGGTCAAAGGGCAGCTTCGTATTAATTAAGTATTTATAGAATCGGAATTTTAATTATACATCAACTTTCAATAGCTGTGCAGTGACGTAATTCTTATTAAACTTTTTTATGTACTTTCTTATTATTATTGTAAATATTGATATGCAACTTTTACAGTATTGTATCTAATACTATTTGACTCATAGAAATCTAAATAACAAGACACTAGAAGTCGTAAGCGTGCGTGACCTTGTCGCCACTCAGGTGATTTGCACATCACCAGTGCATTCGTCACTGTTCAGTTGCTCTGGAGACGTATGAGTGTATACATGGTGTGTTTCAGCAATTCCCATTGCGGAAATTCTTCCACAAGTTGTAATTATACTTATAAAGGAATAATATTTCATCTGAAAATATTTTTTTTTAGAAATAATGCCGTTTTTCCTTAAAATTATAGAATATTTACAAGTATTACGAGTGTCACCATAGTAATCGAAATAACAATGAATGACACAGTCGACCATTCTTATTATCACGTTTGTTCGTATTGGAGCAAAAAGTCTCATATACTTAGGGATGTTATTCTAAAATAAACCGTAAATTCGTGCGTTAGGATACATATTCAAAAGCTTAATTTAATAGATAAGTTAGTTTTCACTAAAATCAAGCTGTCCAATAAAAGGCATAGTTTACTTGTGTGTACTGTTTAGCTTTCGGTTTGAATGTGTTGATTTTGGCGACAGCGGTTTTCATACGAATTATGACATTATAGCACTTCTATGTGTCTTGTTATTTAGATTTCTATGATTTGACTAATAGACGTACCTATAACTGCCTTTGTACAAATTATCTAACGTATGTACTTCTTCATAGTTTTTTCTTTTGTCCCATAAAATCGGGCAAGGCATTTTTGGCGGTGGTGATAGCTTCCTTCAAGCAACCCAGCAGCTAATTTGCCCGTTTTAACTAAATAAAGACCGTGTATGCCGAGCACACGCGTCAGAGGTGAAACTTCTTTGGCAAAATTCAAAGATACCAAAATCATCGCCTTCGCTAAAAATCATCATCATCATCATCAATACATATAATAAAATTCTAGAAAAGTGGTGTCTGTACAATGAAAATATGTAAAAAAAAATTAGCAGGGGTTATTATTAAATCGATCCCAAACCCAAAACTGTAGTTAAAAAATTTTTTGTCTGTTTGTCTGTTTGTCTGTTTGTCTGTATGTTTGAACACGCTAATCTCAGAAACGGCTTATCCGATTTCGATGCGGTTTTCACTAATATATTGTGGTAATCTTCATTTAACATTTAGTGTTTATTTCATGTCAATCGGTTCATAAATAAAAAAGTTATGACCATTTAAGTACTCACGGCGAACATTTGCTAAGGCATTCTATGGTACACATACAGTGTACGATAAAACGTAAGTTATCTGTTATACGCTACAGTTATGTCCAAGTGATCATATCGAAAGTCCCCAAGGGTGGGGGGGTAAGCTGTGGTAGTAGGGGGGAGGGGTCAAATTAAAATTATACTTATTTCTAGGTAAATTTTATACATAAAATGTCCTTTAAATTATGTCGTATTTATAATATTATATTTTTAACCCCCGATGCAAAAATATGGGTGATAAGTGTTTGACCGCTGTGTGTGTGTGTGTTTGTGCCACCGTAGCTCGCTAGCAGGTAATCCGAATTAGATGATGTTTTTTTGTTAGGCAGCATATTTTCCGACGCTGGTTCTTAAATAAACTGTATCAAAATCGGTTCATCCATTTATTGTGTAAAAGTGGGAATGAAAATAACTAAAGTTGTCGAATATACTTTAGTGATATATTAAATGAAAGTGAACGACCTATCAGTAAAAATAAGTCAAATTTTATCAAAATCGGTTCATCCATTTATTTGATATAGGTATAAAAGTGGTAGATAATAAAAAAAGTGAATTTTGACTCAAGTGACATATGAAATGAAAGGGCATGACGTGTAAAGTACAATTAGACATATTTAATCAAAATCGGTTCATCCATTTACTATTATACAGGGTGTAATCGTTAAGTGTGCACAGGCGATTTTTCCGTAAGTATTACAGATAACAAAAAACTTTAAACTGATATCGAAAGTACTTAACCTAATGAGTAAAATGGCGGTAATAAATTTTTAAAAATAAATCGAGAAATATCAAAAAAAATATCTTTAAACCCTCCCATACATTAAGTATGAAATATGAATATCCCATATACATTTAACTAGCGACCCGCCCCGGCTTCGCACGGGTGCAATGCTGATACTAAATACACTACAGAAAAACTGTGAACGTTGTATATAAAAACATAGCGGCCCGCTCCTCCTTCGCACGGGTATAAAATATATAGCCGGGCGGCCGGCCGGTACCGCCGCAAACGCTACGTCCCGCAATTTTTAAATCTGTAATATCTTCGAAAATATTCACTTAAATCATACGGTGTAAAGGGCCATATAGATCTATATTAAATGAACAATGTATTCAAGGTATTTAATTGGTTAAGGATTAATGCTGTATTGGTTAAAATCGCTTCGAAAATTAGCCATTATTTGTCGTAAAAAGTAAATGACAAAAAAAAGTTATTGTGGGTTATCCATAAGAGATAGACATATACCATCGCGGACTTTTCTGTAGACCTTTTCAATGTGTATAATACTTAGTACATTATTTTGATAAAACTCGTAGGGTTCAGCCTGCGTTTGCAATGTAAGCGGAAAAAAATATAATTTTTTACGACATCACATTAGAAACCTCGAAAATAACAGTACTTCTCCACTATTTAATGGATGTTATTATACATATAAACCTTCCTCTTGAATCACTTTATCTATTAAAAAAAACCGCATCAAAATCCGTTGCGCAGTTTCAAAGATTTAAGCGTGCAAAGGGACATAGGGACATAGGGACATAGGGACAGGGAAAGCGACTTTGTTTTATACTATGTAGTGATATGAAAGATTTTAGCTTTCTTTTTCTTTTTTGGTTTTCTGCTTTAATTACTTCGCAAATTTGAAGTGGCATTTTCCACGCTTTTTCCGGACATTTTCACGCATTTTCCGGATATTTTCCGGGGATTTTCCGAGCATTTTCCGGGCATTTTCCAGGCATTTTCCACGCTTTTTCCGGACATATCCACGCATTTTCCGGATATTTTCCAGACATTTCCCTGGCATTTTCCGGTTATTTTCCAGGATATTCCAGACATTTTCCGGGAATTTCCCTGGCATTTTCCGAGCATTTCCCGGGGATTTTCCGGATGTTTCCCAGACTTTTTCCGGACATTTCCCTGGCATTTTCCGGGGATTTTCCACGCATTTCCCAGACATTTTCCGGATATTTTTCAGGCATTTTCCGGGGATTTTCCAGGCATTTTCCGGATATTTTCCGGACATTTTCACGCATTTTCCGGATATTTTCCAGGCATTTTCCAGGGATTTTCCACGGTTTTTCCGGAAATTTCCACGCATTTACCGAGCATTTCCCAGGCATTTTCCGGTTATTTTCCGGGAATTTCCCAGGCTTTTTCCGGGGATTTTCCGAGCATTTCCCGGGGATTTTCCGGTTGTTTTCCAGACATTTTCCGGACATTTCCCTGGCATTTTCCGGGGATTTTCCACGCATTTCCCAGACATTTTCCGGACATTTCTCAGGCATTTTTCCGGCGATTTTCCAGGCATTTTCACGCATTTACCGGATATTTTCCGGACATTTTCACGCATTTTCCGGATATTTTCCAGGCATTTTCCAGGGATTTTCCACGCATTTTCCGGATATTTTCCAGACATTTCCCTGGCATTTTCAGGCATTTTCCACGCTTTTTCCGGAAATTTCCACGCATTTTCCGGATATTTTCCAGACATTTCCCTGGCATTTTCAGGCATTTTCCACGCTTTTTCCGGAAATTTCCACGCATTTTCCGGATATTTTCCAGAAATTTTCCGGGAATTTCCCAGGCATTTTCCGAGCATTTCCCGGGGATTTTCCGGATGTTTCCCAGACATTTTCCGGACATTTCCCTGGCATTTTCCGGGGATTTTCCACGCATTTACCGGATATTTTCCGGACATTTTCACGCATTTTCCGGATATCTTCCAGGCCTTTTCCAGGGATTTTCCACGGTTTTTCCGGAAATTTCCACGCATTTTCCGAGCATTTCCCAGGCATTTTCCGGTTATTTTCCGGGAATTTCCCAGGCTTTTTCCGGGGATTTTCCGAGCATATCCCGGGGATTTTCCCGATGTTTTCCAGACATTTTCCGGACATTTCCCTGGCATTTTCCGGGGATTTTCCAGACATTTTCCGGGGATTTTCCGAGCATTTCCCGGGGATTTTCCAGACATTTACAGGCTATGTCAGGGAAATGTCCGGAAAATGCCTGGAAAATTCCCGGAAAATATCCGGAAAATGCGTGAAAATGTCCGGAAAAATGTGGAAAATGTCACTTCAAATTTGCGAAGTAATTAAAGCAGAAAACCAAAAAAAGAAAAAAAAAAGCTAAAATCTTTCATATTAAATGTAGGTATATGGGATATTCATATTTCATACATCTTTAATGAATGGGAGGGTTTAAAGATAATTTTTTTGATATTTCTCGATTTATTTTTAAAAATTTATTACCGCCATTTTACTCATTAGGTTAAGTACTTTCGATATCAGTTTAAAGTTTTTTGTTATCTGTAATACTTACGGAAAAATCGCCTGTGCACACTTAACGATTACACCCTGTATAGGTATAAGTGGGAATGAAAGAAACGAATGTTGTCAAATATTGTGATAGTACCTACCTAAGTGATATATCAAATGAATGTGCATAACGGGTGAATTACAATTAGTAATGTTTTATCGAAATCGGTTCATCCGTTTTTTACATATAGGGCACTTTAGGGGTGACAGTGGTTAGATAAATAAACCAAATGGAGCATCAAACGATAGGATATGACGTGTACATATAGGTACAATTAGATAATATTATTTACATCAAAATCGGTTCTGCCATTTACTAGGGATGGAAAGGGAAGGGTTGAAAGTCTGTGAAAGAAGAGGGGGACATGGGAGCGAGAGGATAGCCACACCCTGGAAATTTTGAACTCTTCTCAAAGCCACATAGGCCTGGCCCTTGGCAATTTTTTTTCTTAAATATACCACTTCTTTTGCCACTGTGGTCCATTACAATTTATGCACGGTTACGGCCCAACTTAAAAGATGTCAGATGTAGGAATGTATTATGGAGGTAGAGGTAGGTCTCGCTCACTTGAAAATATTAAATGAAAATAAGAAACCGAAGTTTAAAAATTAAAAAAAAAAACCCAACGCAACGAAGGAAAAGGAATATATATAATTTTACAAACTTCCCGACGATCTTTAAAATTAAGTAACATTATAAAAAAATATATATATAAGATATATTATTATGATAATGATGGTATGGTATGGTATCCTTAACCTTTACCAAAATTGTAGATTATAAAATTATCTTTAAAAAACTTCACATACATTTTTTTCTAGGAGCCACTGTTTCTACGAAAAATCTATTTTTTCATTCATCGTTGATCTCAAAAATAAAAATTCCAATCACCAGAACGACAGGAAATTTTAATAATTGATTTTTAATTGTGTTTTGCACAATTTTATTAAATGGTAACCTATTAAAAACTCGAATTTCTATTACCCGAATCTTAAAACCCCGAAAACGGTTGTTAGAACTTTTAAAAGACAGATGTAATGAATGACAAATTTTTAAAATTCCTTTTTTAATTTCCCAGATGAATCAATTTCCAGATGCACCAAAACCAGATTTTTAAAAAGTATTTTTTTGTTTCCCGTATTCTCATAATACAGATCTCATTATACCAGATTCTCAGAATACTTTTTTTTGTTTCCCATCGTACCATTTTCCAAATAAACTATTGCCAAATTTTCATAATCTTTTTATTTGGTTCCCATATAATCGTATAACAGATAAACTATTGCCAGATTTTCATAATCTTTTTATTTGATTTCCATACAATCGTGATTATACCTTTACTATCGACTGAAAATAAACATTGTCAGTAAGTAAATTTATTGTTTTACTTGTCCATTACAGACCGGTTTTAGTGTCAAAGTCGACTCAGTAGGTTAGGTTTGAACTACGACCCCCACGCTAGAACTGACACGCTATTGTTTTACTTGCCCATTACAGAAAGGTTTAAGTGTCAAATTCGACTCAGTAGGTTAGGTTAGGTTCGAAGTGTGACCCCCCATGCACGAGCCGAGCGAGCGAAGCGAGCGTGCCGCGGCAGCGGCCGGCGAGTGCCAGAACCGACTCGCTATTGTTTTACTTGCCCATTACAGAAAGGTTTAAGTGTCAAATTCGACTCAGTAGGTTAGGTTAGGTTTGAAGTGTGACCCCCCATGCACGAGCCGAGCGAGCGAAGCGAGCGTGCCGCGGCAGCGGCCGGCGAGTGCCAGAACCGACTCGCTATTGTTTTACTTGCCCATTACAGAAAGGTTAAAGTGTTAAAATCTATTCAGTAGGTTAGGTTAGGTTCGTGCTGCGAAAAGGATTTCGTTTTGCTGGATATCGTTTATTTGAATTTCAAAAATCTGGACATTGTTTGTCTGGATATCAATTAACTGTATTTCAAAAATTTGTGTTATAAAAATCTGGCTTTCGTGCATATGGATTACGGTCATCTGGATTTTGTGCATTTAGATTTCGTATGTCTGGAACTCATTCGTCTGGATTGTAAAACGTCGTACAAATAAAGAAATGGGCAAATGAAATTCGGAGTTGCGATTATATGGCAAACAAAACTTCGAAATTTTAAAATTCGGGGTTATGAAAAAATGTCCAAACGTTTTCTGGATTATGATATTCGGAATATTAAAATTCGAGATTAAGATAGGTAACCTTATTAAATTGCGACTGGATGAAAATTTTGTTCGTGGTCGTCGTCGTCGTTGGTAGGGTGAACAAATCCTTAGCAAAACATCATACGCTTATGTCAATTAGTATCGATAGCGGATTCTATTCCTTTACGTTTTGACGTTTGCCTCGGCACTCAGTTGCTGCACAATATATTGTCAAAAACATCCATACAAGGAAGGAAGGTAAATAAATTTGCTCCTCTCCCTCCTGGTGCTTAAAAAATAATATGCCATAATTTAAAATAAATTTTACGTAGAAAATTAATTAGGCACTTATTTTTTTATTTTTTAGCTCAGTTTAGTAATAAATTTTACTAACTGTTCTTTTAATTATTTATGGTAGTACGTGTTTATTCAATAAAAGTTAAGTAGTAACTACTATGCAGTCACTATTCCACGCGGACGAAGTCGCGGGCACAGCTAGTAAAAGAATATATTGCATCCATCAGTGGTTAATAATATCCGTAGCTATAGGTACTTTTTACTTAGTCTATAAACTACATAGCGTTGCATATTCTAGAATACGATGTCAGTTGTCACATATCTCATTCATAATAGGATATTCCAAGGAGAAGTAATCATAGTACTGGAGCAAAGAGCCACTTTAAAATAAAAGCACATTCAATACGAAATTGAATTTTTATGTGCTTACTAATGTAGCAGCGTGAAATACACTGCTTGCGATCATTGGCGCTAGTGTGTACACTGCTTTCGAATGCTAGAAAATTGAATTTGTAAGATCTCATACGATATTTTTTTTTTGATATTTAGTGGTTAATAATTATTATAGAAAACTAGATCGCTTTCTTATATGTAATTTCAGCAAAGCTCAGAAAGTATTTGCATGCTAAATTTCAGCTGTATCGGTTGTGTAAGTGTTTGTGTTTATACGTAAAGCACGCAAAGGACTTATAAAAATGTCATAAAAACCACTATTCGAAATATTACATTGCATTTAATATGACATTGTATTTTTATCTTAACGTTGTCTCTATTGTTAAAGTAAAAAAAATACTTACCATAAAATTGCTACGTGCATAGCAGCTTTTTCTTCAGATTATTCGTGAGGTCCGTTACATAAGGGGTAATTTATGACTTGGATATTGCGACCTTAAACTTGACCTTTGGCATTCGATAATCGGCTTATATTAACGAAAACCGGTGGAATGTAGAAAATGTATAAAAAGGGTATAACTGTTACTTTATATTGTAAGTTGTATAGTTTATGTATTTTTGACAATGAACCTCCTAAGTAATCTATTAATTTACCTAATATCGATCTAACCAGTTATTAAACATCTTAACACCTTTCGAAATCTTAAGACTAGGTATTTATTAATATACGATAATTACTATTAGAGTAAGATTGTCAGTAATAGAAGTTCTCTAAATTGACGCATTCAGTCCGAAGATTCATTCAGGTATGCGGTCTTGCTGAGTTGCGCAAGGCATAATATCAGTTAGGTATATTCACAATCTTCTTGTATTCATACAACCTGAATATATAATCTAATATAATCAATAAAAATTTTGTAAATTAGTAGTATACATAAATGGTTAAGGGCCGATTTTTCAATCCCGAGATAAACAGTCTAATAACTACCCTCGAATAGATTTATTCAATTATTTATCTAACTCATAACGGCTCGCCTATTTTTCAATCGTGATTTATTTGATGAATAACTATCTGACCAAATATTTCCATATTGGCAGCTCTGCTCTCGGAGTGGCGAAACAAACATATTAAATTAGTCAGGTTAGAGCGGGATAGAGTCAACTCTTGCAATTTGTCAACAACCGTCATTATGACTCACGTCAGGAGTGCATTTTAAGTTTGTCTTGTATTGCTCTTGTCTTCTATGATTGTTGATTGTTGTTTTGATTCGAGTAAAGAGTTTGGTTAAATTTGTGTTTCAATTTATATATTTTACGATAGAAACGACATACTTAAAGGCAGCGTTCGGCAAATTTTCAATGGCATGGTCATCATTACTATCAAAAACATCAATTTCAATATGATTTTAATTGATAATAATTATATAGAAAGAGGATTAATTGTTAAAATTCTACGCTCTATGTTATGACATACGAAAATATCCCAAATTTGACGCGTCAGTTGTCAACTCAAACGCCTAACCGTCGAATAGCGCGCTATCTGGCCGTTGGAGCGGCAAATAGATTTATTCCTCAAATAACGTAGTTATTCGATAGATAAGTCCTATTCGTCTATTGAAAAATTGAATATTTTGTTAACTGAAGAATAAAGTCTATCTAGCTGTTTTTCTGGGCATTGAAAAATCGGCCCTAAATCAGTTCACATTACACACACACTGTACTATAACAAACACTATTTTCTACTAAAAGTATAAAGTTTTTCTTCTAACAAACAATAGTTAGGTAGACAATAAACAGTGCTCAGTTCAAGCTGATAGCTTCATAATAAAGCGTTTATCAGCATGTTTCCCTTGTTAACTATAAAGTACTAAGAAATCTTAAAGTAAAATTGTGCTGATGGTTGAAGAACAAAAGTCCCGCTCAAGAAGGTCGAATGTCCTTCGACCTCCTCGTCATCGAAATTTCCAAGGCGAAATTATAGGGCCTTATAAATTATGCTAAAGCTAAATCAGAAATCAAAAAGGAATTCAGCATGTTCTTAAAGTCGTTGTTAAGATCGACCTTTGATAATGACGGTTATAAATTTTGTTACAGCAATTTCTTTGCGTTTTCGTCTCGCGTGATTATCACGAATTTATAACTTTGAAGGTTCCGTTTGTTTTATGGTTTTTGTATGTTTTTCTTAACGTAAATGGTACTTCCTAGAATAGCTGTTAATCATACTGATATTTTAATTTAATATTTATTTTCATCGACGATTATTTTGTGTTATTATGCTTGAGTGAGTTATTGCTTTTTATGCAACGTAACTAGGCTTCCTAAAATCTTCGATCTAATAGTTTTTTTAATTATTGTTATTTTACACAACAAATTTGTGGTGATAAATATTGAGATGAAACTAAATAAACGGGACAGCAGAAGCCGCAGCTCACGGGTGGCAAAGAAAAAGCAGCGACATTTTTAGGGTTTATACCTGGGCAGATAAGAGCACCCTTATGAATTTTTATACGGGATAGAGAATGTTTATGAGACACCGTCAAATATGCCCCCAGGCCGAATATTCCTCGGGACGTAAAACAATTTCAACTTGTCTATTTTTACCGACGTCACCTGTCTGCGTAATTTTTTACTCGAGCGGAAAAATTTAATAGCTTCGTGCTTTTTATCGCGCTCTGCGGTTCGTTTATAAGATCGGCATTGTTAATAGAGTTGATTAAAGGTGGTACGATTAGAATTTATTTTGCTTTCTCTTTCATAAATTATGGATGTCAAGATATAATTAACACTAAATAATAATTGTGTATTATGTATATTCAGTTCAATAAAACCTTGATGTAGTACAATAATGAAAAAATCGAAATGAAACGAAACTTATTTATAATTTCCTTTATTATTTTGTTAATGCCTTTAAAACTGATTGTTACATTTTAAAAATGAACACCAATTCGTTATATTTACACAACCAGACTTTACATTCGCAAATTCGAGTTACATTCGCAATATACTCAAGGAAGGTAGGTCTAGTTCGTTGATTAATCGAGAAAACGTGTCGCAACTCCCTTCTCTTATAATGAAGCATTTTTTTGCCTTATTTTTTACACTCCAAATAATATGACATCCAACAGACAGGTAGGAAACTCATAACAATGGAAGACGCCAAAATAGCTTGATAAATACGATCTTTTATTCTCCGTTTTACACTATTTAGTTTTGTATTCATTTGACTAAAGAAAAGTTGTGTATTCTATGTTTGCGTGCTCTTTCATTTGATGACAGTTTTCTTATGTTTGTTAAGTTTTTTTGATCTTTCTTGTGTTAGTTTTAGAAGAATCTTAGAATGTTGTAAATTATTTCATATGGAATATGAAATCGAGCGATATTGTTAAAGTCTTCTTCTTCTCTTTCTTGAATGACAATTCCCGATCCCAGTGAGGACAGATTCTGCCAATGTACTGTTAAAATCGGAACGTTTTAAACATATTGATAGTGACTTAACCCATGTGAAAATATAGACAAAAAAAACAGTTTAAAAAGATTACCTATGTAGCAGTACTTAATCACACTTAAATTAAAATAAAATTTGCGAAGTGTCGCTAGGCCAGAAGTAAAAAGATTTCGTATTTTTTTATTCAAAACTCACTCTGTAGATGTACGCATGTTAAAGTTAATAATTCAGACGCGTAATTCAATTTAGCATGTTTTATTAGGTTTTATACATCTGTATCCAACTCAGATCCTGTTTACATCGTAATTTCGTACGAAATTTGCATAGGAAGGGTTAAATTGTTTTTATAAATTAACATAAAATCTTTCGACTTACTTGTGATACATTTACATGTTTAATCGTGTACTATATGTAGGCATTTTCTTTTGGTTTCGATCCAGAAGTAATTTTATTCTTCGTCTTGGTATAAAATTGTAAACATGTAGAATTTCAATTACATACTTCAAGAAAACAACCAAAAACTGCTTAATATGAAAAAAGTAAGGAATGGTATTAAAATTGATTTTTATATTTACAAATTACTACAAGGCATAACAAACGAATTATAAAAGGTTATTTCTTACAGTGGCTTAAAGTAAGAGGAAAAATCCTTTTTGCATGAAAATCAAAACACAAACGCTATAAAACCGACCAAAATCTTCCATAAAAGCCACGTCCCATACAGATTTCTCAGCTCATTAATTTATATAACAAATAAGTTAAAGAGTATGTGGGGTGTAAAGGGTGATCATTATCGCCAACTGACCGTGGGGCAGAACTGAATACAATGTAGTCCACCCTCTGTAATCAAAACACTCATCAAACGCTATGAATTAGGGACGCATGTATAGAAAACTCTATTAGAACTTTGAAAGCATGGTGTATTTGAATTGTAATTTGTGGAGTATTGATTTTTAAATTTGAAACATGGATTAGGGTGAAGCAGGTTGATGCTTCGTTATGGGGTTATTTTTATATGGACATCTGTTCTAATTGGATTAGTTTGAGTTGATGTTTTTCTTTAAATATTATAGAGACTATTTAAATTGGTATAAGTAATATAAAATATACTAGATTTCCGCCCGCGGCTTCGCCCGCGTTTTCAAAGGAAAACCCGCATAGTTCCCGTTCCCGTGGGATTTCCGGGATAAAACCTATCCTATGTGTTAATCCAAGTTACCCTCTATATGTGTGCTAAATTTCATTGTAATCGGTTCAGTAGTTTTTACGTGAAAGAGTAACAAACATCCATAAATCCATACAAACTTTCGCCTTTATAATAGTATTAAGATAAAGTATATTACCAAAATAAATGATCTGTTTTTAATAAATAATCTCTTTCTGAAGTGAAGTGAAGCGCACACATTTACGTGCACGCGTTTTTCTCGTAAGATGGAAATTTTAGATATTGTAATTTAGTCGTTGAGCTTATTTTTGATTCCATTTATTTATTTATTTATTTATTTATTTATACATCTTTGACTTACAGTACAAAACATACCAAAACGCACAAAGATAACAATTATTTCAAAGTCTGACTTAAAAATAAGGTACAATTAGAGACAAACGATACAATATTAACATTAAATAGGTCCACTTCAGATTTAGCACGTAGAAATTTATTTAACAAATTGAGTGCATGATGGGTGGGTGCACTCCAAGCGGCTCGCGTCGCTCGGTTCAATAAAAATTGATATACAGTCTTTAATAATGAACGGCGGTATATTATCCGGACCTGCTGCCGAATGCGGTTTAAGGCGCCGAATTGCAAGCTTTATATCAGATTTTGAAATGTAATCTATAGAAATACGTGATGAAGCGACGCCGGATACAAGCGAAGCCTCCTTATAATCAAGTTTTGGTTTTTCATTTAAAAATACTGATTGAAAATATTTAGCGAATGCATTTGCGGCGTCAATACCACTTACTTTAACACCATCATAGTCATATTCGATACGCAACTTACTAGATGACCGCTGCTCCTTTACAAATGCCCAGAATTTCTTGGGATCGTCTTTAATGTTGGTTTCAATTTTTTTTATATGGTTCTGATAAGCCTGATTGATAAGTATTTTTACTTTACTTCTATAGTATTTAAACATTTCAAGGTTATACTGTAGACCAAACTGCTTATATTTTTTTAAATTAAAATATTTAATTTTTATATTAGTAACAACTTCCGTTGTGAACCACGTCGGATAAGTATATCGTGAACTATTCATAGAATGTCTCTTTTTTGGGACGCATTTATTGAAACAATTAAATAATTGTGTGTACAATCTATCTACGGCACTATTTACACTAGTACAGGAATAAACGTCATCCCAACGCAATGATTGTATGCACGCATATAATTCATTATAATCTGCTTTACGGAAATTCCATTCATTTAATTTACTACCAGACCGTACACATGAATCGTTTATATTGTAAGTCCTTAAGGCCCAGTTTCATCATGCTCTGTTAGTTAGTTTAACACGCTGTTAACTCTTTTAATGGGTCTTTAATGTAAGGGAGTGTCCCACCATGACCTGATGGAGGATTAGTTTCCTTAACACGGCGTTATACTTAATTACTGGTATAGAGGCTCTTTAAATTTTTAACAAACGATTAGAAGAAATGATTTGATGTTTTCTTGCTGTCAAGATGGACTCTGCATACTATTTTATTTTTGAAAATGAAGATGTGTTGGATGATTTGTATAATTTGGATTATATAGTGCGACCGCGACGGCCCAGAATTTATAAAGAACGTCGTCATTATTTCGAAGAATATGATGATGTTGATTTTAGTACAAGATTTCGTTTATCAAAACAATCGGTTTTGGAATTATTGCAATTAATTGAAGATAAACTCGAATAACCTTCGGATCTGTAAGTAAAACTATCTCGTGAGGTAATATTTATATTTATGTGCATAAAAGGTTCCTTCCTACATACTGTATTATTTTCAACTAGCTTTCCGCCCGCGGCTTCGCCCGCGTTTTCAGAGAAATACCCGTTCCCGTAGGATTTCCGGGATAAAACCTATCCTATGTCCTTTCTCGGGTATCAAAATATATCTATACCAAATTTCATGCAAATTGGTTCAGTAGTTCAGGCGTGATTGAGTAACAGACAGACAGACAGAGTTACTTTCGCATTTATAATATTAAGTATGGATTAAACCATAATAATCCTGTGAGTCATGTCAAATCTAGTATTGAATACCAATTATAGGTACTTAAAATGTAAACTTCACCACTACTCAGGTAAGGCTCAGGCCTCCGGGCTCCTCCAGGCTCAGGCTCATGAGTCATGATTATGAAATGTACTTATCTTAATTTTAAATTCTGTTTTAGGAATCAATCAGTTTCACCTACAGACCAACTGCTTATTGTAGTGCAGTGCA
This sequence comes from Colias behrii, assembly GCA_029959065.1. Taxonomy (NCBI): domain Eukaryota; kingdom Metazoa; phylum Arthropoda; class Insecta; order Lepidoptera; family Pieridae; genus Colias; species Colias behrii. The sequence goes on from JARWMC010000013.1 coordinate 9,164,324, forward strand.
GTGATGGCTCAGTGGTGAAAAACATCGTGAGGAAACCGACATATCATAAGATAGACAACATGTGACATCTCCCAACCCACACTTGGCCAGAGTGGTGGATAATGACCTGATAACTTACCGTGTTTAAGTTTAAGTTAGCACTACCAATCCCACGTCCCAGCAGTGAGAACGTATATGGGCTGACGATGATGATGATCCTAATTTAATTTAAATGTGACATTGTTACAGAAATATGTAATTTTTCATGTTACCTAAATAAATAAAACTTGTGTTTTTATAAAACATTTTTATTGTACCTATCAACATCATTCTATAAATAGGTTATAACAACTAGATACTAGGTTATTACAAACAAGAATTTACTATTAATTTACTTTAAATGTATCTTGCTGCTTTCTTTTATCTTTGTCTTTATTTTTCTTGTTTTAATTGCTCTTCTAGTGTGAGATCTCTCCACTTTCCTTCGGACTCCGAATTTTTTTTCGTCTAATTTCAACCAGATCCAGTTTACCTTCTACCAAGTGAAATTGAACCGCGATTTTTCTTCAACATTATTGTATTTATTCAACTCAAAATAAAATTAAAATAACACAAGAAAAATCACAACAAAACAATCTCCAAATAACTTCAAACATTTGTAACCATGGTAACGACCAAATCGTTTGACATATAAACCAGTAAACGTAAAAGTTACTACATGATTATTAAATTTTATAGTGTATTAGAACGTTTCAATTTAGTCGAATTACCAAACATGACAGTTATAATACAACTAGAACAAATAGCCCCAACGTGCGAAACTATGGCATTGTCAACTATGACATTTTGTTTCGGGCGGTTTAAAATACGAATGAATGATTCGTGAGTCGGTCAGTTAATGGTCGATTTGTTAAAGGTCTTTTAAATTTCCTTCTTGGAACCTGTAGAGTTGACAACGATGTTAAAATACATGTTAATTTTAACACTCCATCAATTAATGTCTGATTTAGAAAATATTGGTGAAATTGGGTCTAAATATGCTAATTTCACCAACAAAGACGGATTATAACTGTCAATGGGGACAAGTGATTTCACTGTAAACAATAATTTATTTTACATTATTTTAAATTGAACTATGAATAAATGCAAATTTAATGTTCTTTATAAATAAGCGAATTAATTTTCACAAACGTTCGTTTACAATGTTCTAATTAATGTCCCTAGAGGTTAAAGTTACGCCAAATAGTTTTCAATGTAGTGTTAGCTGGGTTTGAATTGTGGTATTAAATCGTTGTGTGTGTTATTTATACCGAAATAGATAAGTACTTTATGGATTGGACGGACGTTAATAATTTGTATTAGACCGGGAGATATTGACACAAAATTTCGAGTCATTTGTAACAGGATGGTGGTTCTACAGGGTTCTTAGTACGCAATGACAAAAAGAAAAATGATGGTGTGAACGCTGGTACCGGCGGCTTAGTCGCGTGGGCGTTAGTCGAACTCGTCGGAAAATAGCGAAAGTCAAACGATTTGTAACAGTATGGCACTTATTTTTCCTGTAAGTTTGAGGATCAACGAATATAAATACAAAATTTCAAAGATCTAGGTGTTGGAAATCTTCACTTATATAAATTAATAATAAATTAATTTTTCAAGTATGACAGCACTTTTTCCCCCTACTAGAAGTATGGCAAATATAATAATGGTCACATTTTATCAAATACTCTCCAAAAATCTAAATGCAATACTGGTACAAAAAGTTTGGCGAAATAAAAATTTTTTGCAGATTTTCGGCGGTATGGCGACCATTTGGAATCGTCCGAAAAGTATGGCATGGCGATTTTCGTAAATGGCTGCACGACGATGGTTACCTGCGCAAAAGTTAGCCTGGTACAAATGGTTGAATAATTGTTTTTTTAAATCAACACATTCGCGTCGGTATGGCGGGCTGTAAGTCACACCGGAAAAGTATGGCATGACACTACCGCCTACTTCTTTTTTATGGGCTATCGGTAAATTCTAAAATTTTTGTGTTACAAATCGTTTGACTTTCGCTATTTTTCCGACGAGTTCGACTAACGCCCACGCGACTAAGCCGCCGGTACCAGCGTTCACACCATCATTTTTCTTTTTGTCATTGCGTACTAAGACCCCTGTAGAACCGCCATCCTGTTACAAATGACTCGAAATTTTGTGTCAATATCTCCCGGTCTATATTTATTGACATGTGATTCGGCGGCTCGACGTTTAAGAGATATTTTACTGCGAATCCATTCGCAGAAGATATTATGATTTAGATATTATGATCAGGCTTCGTTTATTCGTTAAGATGCTAGAAACAAAAGTATTCAAGATACATTATAACGGTGTATATACATCAAACGAACATAGAGCTAGAGCTACAGGTAAATTATCTTGGAGAAATTTTTGCGTTTGTAGTAGTGTATGGTCAGCAAATAAAAAAAAACAACATTTTATTTTTAGTTTTTATTATATATATATATATATATATATATTTGGGATTTTAAATTAAACTATATGTGTTTCTCCTCTGAAAAAGATGAGACTTTATTTTAATATTTGCACATTTAACATACGTATAACTTTTACATTAACAATGTTACTAAAATGAAAAATTTACTAACCTGAAAAAGAAACGACATTTAAAGTTTAATTTACTAACTTTAGTACACAATTTAAACAGTTCCAAGATTCTCTTTTTAATTTTAATTCAAAACTCAAAAATCAAACATTTATTTATTCAATTAGACTTCTTCTAGAAGCACTTTTGAAACGTCATTAGGTACATAGTTTTAACATTTACCACCGATTCGGAAAGCAGTATCTACGGAGAAGAACCGGCAAGAAACTCCATAGTTGCTCTTTTTAATCATGTCAGTTTTAATTTTACAAAACATATATGTAACATCATATTATATTATAGTAATATGCCAAAGAACTGTCCTGTGGTTTTTACGCGACAACCCTCCATGGGTTTTTATCGTCCATATATTCCTTAATACTGTAATAGGCTCTCTGAACTAATTTTTTATATAAGTTTTAAATTTAGACCAAATCGACCAAAAACAAAACCAATCAGAATTCTAATTTTGAAATTGAAATTTAGAATGCGCTCTGATTAAGAAAAAGAATGCGCCGGCTTGTACACAATATGATAATATATATATACTCTATGCATGTCTCCCATAAACAATATAAAGTTACAACACTTACACACAAATTAAACCCTTCAACAAATATTATAACAATAATAACAAATAATAACAACAATCAACAAATACAAAATTTAACAATTAAACTACGTAATAATTATAATTTTTGAATTAAATGTGTGCTTTATGTTCTAACGGTACCAAACGACTGCACGTGGCACCTGCGGACAGCGTAAACTGGTTTATTCTGGTTTTGTGCGTGTTTCCACTTTCCACTATCAAGTGACGATTTATTTATTTGTTTTGTTTCGTAATTATTATGGTCAAATATTAATTATGAAACAAATTATTATGGACACGATATTTTATTGTTTCACGGTAGTCGCCTTGTCGTTTGCTCAAGGACGTGAAATTGAATGATATATTTTTTTTTATAAAGTCAAAACCATTTTCTTTCAAATAAAAACTTGTTTTTATTGAAAACAAAAGTGTTGCTAGGAATAAGTATAAAATTAAATAGTAATGTTAGGATATCGAAACATTTTTGTATAGGCCAGAACGATATAGTGGAAACGCGCTCTAAGATCTGAGTAATATACACACCACTACATATGCAAAAATTTCTCCAAGCTAATTTACCTGTATTTTCACTGTAAACAGTAAAGACTTATGAAGTCTCATGTTATATATTTCAAAATACGAAGAAGATTAGGAAGTCCAATGTCATTTGAAATAATACCCAAAAAACTAGTACAATTTTTTTCGATTTAGCATATACATTTAGTCTATTAGTGCAAGAGCATTTTTCGTGATCTTTTAGTGTAAACGAAAACTCATATTTAGTGTTGTTCAGTATTAGAACATTGTATAGAATCTTTTCGAACGCACTGCAAACAATGAAAGAATGCTCTACGCCTGTTTACACTAACAGAATTTGCCATAGTGGGGTTATAATAAGCATTCGCTCGTTTGATGTAAATGCACCGTAATAGCATCACATATTGAGTTAAGTGTGACAACTCCACGAGGATTCCTCTTTCCACGAGCACGAGGATTCCTTTTTCAGAACTTCTATGATCCTAGACTAAATAATCAAAGTTCTTGGTTAAATATTTCTTGTAAAATAATAGGAATAACATTTTCAACCATTGATTAAAACCCAATTATTTTCACTGTAAACAGTAAATATAATCCTCTATCCTGAAACCATAATTATCTGTATTCGAAACTTCCATTAACTAATTGATTTATATAAAGTCCCATTACAGTATATTGCATCATCCATTACCGGTAACATTTATACTGCTAAAAACGTAAAACTTTGATCCACAACTTTGTGATTCTGTGGGTGTTGTCGAATTTATCTACGTGAAGTAGCGCCTGTATTACGTTCATTTACCTTGCCTATACACTAATATATTGGTACCTATCAGTGATACTACCAAAAACCTAAAACTTTGATCCACAACTTTGTCATACAAATTTTGTGTACTATTTTTTATTGCCTAAAGTTCTGTTGCTACTGTCGAATTCGCTATAAGCCACGCGCAATTATTTACGTGAAATAACGCCTGTATTAGCTTCATTTACCTTGACTATACACTAATATATTGGTATCATCTATACTAGTAAAAACGCAAAACTTTGTTCTCTACTCAACTTTGTGATACGAATTTTGTGTACTATTTTTTATTGCCTTAAGTTCTGTTGCTATTGTCGAATTCGCTGTAAGCCACGCGCCATTTTAGCCGCGCAATTATCTACGTGAAATAGCGCCTGTATTAGGTTCATTTACCTTGTACCGGTTTTAACTGGATTACACTAACTGTACAAATGATGCTGAAGACTTTGTTTCAGCAAGTATTAAGTTTATTGTCGTGCTATTTGGCAATCTGATGTTTGCTTTTATTTATCAAGTACGATGGGAACATTTTAAAATTATAGTATTATGTATTTGTAGAGCTTGGCTCTATCCAGCTTTGTGTCGAATAGAAACAAAAATATAAACAGAGAATATAGCGGGATAAATACAATACAAATGATTTAAAAAAACGCGCTATTTGAGCTTAGCCATTCCATACAGCTTATAAACTAACAAACTTACTATCAAATCTTTCGTCACTCTTTCAATGAAGACTTATGAAGTCTCATGTTATATATTTCAAAATACGAAGAAGATTAGGAAGTCCAATGTCATTTGAAATAATACCCAATAAACTAGTACATTTTTTTTTTCGATTTAGCATATACATTTAGTCTATTAGTGAATAATTGGTTGGTCACAAAATTATAAATATTGTTTCATCGCGTAGTTTGCTATAAGTATATATTATATCAATACATAGCAGGTATGAATTTTAATGTATTTTCCTCCCAATCCTCTTGAGGATATTACAAAATTCTACAGTATATTTCTCAACGTAACAGGATATCCTTAGGCTCACTATATATAAGCCGAAATGTTTTCCTAAAACAGTCCTGCAGTATTGATAGAGATAATGTTCCTAGACACGGAGTAAGAAGGTTTTCTAAAACAAAGGTGGAAAGATTAGAGGCGATATATACGGCTTATCAGACAGCCAGACGGGATTTTAGCGAAAGACGCTGCAGTGCCACTTACGATATTTTTTATTCGGTAGGATATTTATTTTATGGGATGTTTAATTATGCCTTTATGTGTCAGATTAGCGATATTATAATGTATTCATTCAAGTACCTATATGATGCATAATTAATGTTTTACGTGATCGTATTTCTGACTCAACTTACGGTAAAACTCATTTAATATTTAACGTAACATGACGATGTTTTCGCATGCCACTGGGATTAGGAAATGCTCGTCAAACTATTTATTTTCGAGGTGCCTTACGCAAAAGGAGCTTATGTTAATGAAGAGTGTACTAGATTAAAGGGTAGCGTATGTTTTTACACACGTCGTAACACAAAACATGTAAAGTGTACGCGGAACTATTGTTTCCAGCTTTTCAGAGACTGTGCTCACAATATGAGTGGTCTAGTTTTTGTTCTGCGACAGGCGTTGGATAGTACGAAAAATTACTTTTGTTTTAAAGGATTTTTAAATTAGTATGTTTTAAATCGTACTTGCTTAAGTTTTATGGTCTTTTTTAATTCAATTATGTCGGGTTGGTGCTGGCTTTTAAATGTTATTGGAAGCAAACATTTTTTTCTTTTAATGAATTATAAAAAATAAATTACTTTAATTTTAAAAATGTATGACCGAGGCCACCGAATCTCGTTGAAAATATTGAAAATATTTTTTTTATTTTTATGTTGTCCGAGTGATTGTCGCGTATCTGACTGAAATGTTACCAATATAAATACCGCATATTTTTTATTCGGCAAAAATCTATTCATTTTTATGTCCAGGATGAAAGGCCCTACAGCGCTCTGAGTGATTACTTTTATTCAGCAATATATTCGAAAAATAATAAAACATATTACCTACGTATCGTAAAGTGAATTGGAATTGCTGTTAAAACTTTTATTGCACGTATATATCACGAAAGTATGAGACGATACAAAAATTGGTACAATCGAGTAAAAAGCGGCGTCACGCCACAACTTCGTCCAATAAATATTCCTAACTGCGTCTGTAAGGAAACAAATGCTTGAAAGCACAATGATGGCCGCCAAAACACAATATTGTGGGAAATAAGTGACGCGTGGCCAACATATGCGGAATCGCGATGTTTATTTCGATATCGAGTCGTTTCAAGGATATTTATGGAACGAATTCAAACTACTTGATTTGGGATATTGTACTTAGCATTGTTATGGAATTATTTATAGGGAAGGGAACTGAATTTAATAGATGTTTGAGCCATTAGTGTACAATTAGTATACCAATAGTGGGACACCCTGTATAAAGCGTTTCTATAGGGTTTGGTGTAAGTGATTTATAGGAAGAGGAATTGTACAACGTGACATATTTCAATAATAATAAGAACATGATACATTTAGTACTTATTTCAGATTGATGTTAAAATGTACGTTTCTATAACTTAACAGTTTGTCATATTAATGCTTTTTACACCCAGTTTATATCAAATAAGAAGTATTCACAATCTTACAACAACTAAACACGTTCATTAAAAACAAGCCATGCATTGAAAGATCAAATAATTCTTGTTTTCCTTTTTCGCTTTGAGACATCACAGAAAATGTATAAATATCGATTTATAAATATAAATTTATAAAGAATAGAAAAAATTCGATCACGAGGCGGGACTCGAACCCGCATCCTTTCGCGCCATTCCGGGGCGGATGCCTGACCAACTCAGCCACTCGTGACCCGCCAGAGCAATCGAATTTATTCTATTCTTTCAGTTTTATGTGTCTGAAGGGACACACCGCGCGCCATCTATTGAGATGATTAACAACCATTTCAACCAATATGAAGCACTTTTCAGTGAATACAATATTGTAACGATGGAACACGACCTTTTTTGTTGAATTTATATTTTTGGTTTTATGGCATCCAAATGCTTTATTAATATAAATTTATAAAGAATAGAAAAAATTCGATCACGAGGCGGGACTCGAACCCGCATCCTTTCGCGCCATTCCGGGGCGGATGCCTGACCAACTCAGCCACTCGTGACCCGCCAGAGCAATCGAATTTATTCTATTCTTTCAGTTTTATGTGTCTGAAGGGACACACCGCGCGCCATCTATTGAGATGATTAACAACCATTTCAACCAATATGAAGCACTTTTCAGTGAATACAATATTGTAACGATGGAACACGACCTTTTTTGTTGAATTTATATTTTTGGTTTTATGGCATTCAAATGCTTTATAAATATAAATTTATAAAGAATAGAAAAATTTTTTTTCTATTCTTTATAAATTTATATTTATAAAGCATTTGAATAGAAAAAATTTTTTTCTATTCTTTATAAATTTATATTTATAAAGCATTTGAATGCCATAAAACCAAAAATATAAATTCAACAAAAAAGGTCGTGTTCCATCGTTACAATATTGTATTCACTGAAAAGTGCTTCATATTGGTTGAAATGGTTGTTAATCATCTCAATAGATGGCGCGCGGTGTGTCCCTTCAGACACATAAAACTGAAAGAATAGAATAAATTCGATTGCTCTGGCGGGTCACGAGTGGCTGAGTTGGTCAGGCATCCGCCCCGGAATGGCGCGAAAGGATGCGGGTTCGAGTCCCGCCTCGTGATCGAATTTTTTCTATTCTTTATAAATTTATATTTATAAAGCATTTGAATGCCATAAAACCAAAAATATAAATTCAACAAAAAAGGTCGTGTTCCATCGTTACAATATTGTATTCACTGAAAAGTGCTTCATATTGGTTGAAATGGTTGTTAATCATCTCAATAGATGGCGCGCGGTGTGTCCCTTCAGACACATAAAACTGAAAGAATAGAATAAATTCGATTGCTCTGGCGGGTCACGAGTGGCTGAGTTGGTCAGGCATCCGCCCCGGAATGGCGCGAAAGGATGCGGGTTCGAGTCCCGCCTCGTGATCGAATTTTTTCTATTCTTTATAAATTTATATTTATAAAGCATTTGAATGCCATAAAACCAAAAATATAAATTCAACAAAAAAGGTCGTGTTCCATCGTTACAATATTGTATTCACTGAAAAGTGCTTCATATTGGTTGAAATGGTTGTTAATCATCTCAATAGATGGCGCGCGGTGTGTCCCTTCAGACACATAAAACTGAAAGAATAGAATAAATTCGATTGCTCTGGCGGGTCACGAGTGGCTGAGTTGGTCAGGCATCCGCCCCGGAATGGCGCGAAAGGATGCGGGTTCGAGTCCCGCCTCGTGATCGAATTTTTTCTATTCTTTATAAATTTATATTTATAAAGCATTTGAATGCCATAAAACCAAAAATATAAATTCAAATATCGATTTGTCAAAAAAGTAACATAATAATATTTATGAAAGAATTCCTCGAGGAGTGATAAGTTTTCCTCTAACGCTCGAATAATTTTGATTCCAGTGAGCACATGATTGGGCGACAAAGAGCCCATAATAAAGTTATAGCAGTTTGAAACATTGTACATTTTATATCCTCGTCAGTGATTCCGAACTTTATTGTGTAGAATGTCAACTTTATATAAGGCAATAGAGATTTAAATTATAGGTGAAGTCGCAGTTTTGTTTTGTGCATTGAAATACTATTATGAGCCCTCTTCACAATGGGCAGTATTGGGCAACTGGTGGCCATCACGATAGTGTAGACTGAGGGTCTAAATGTCTGTGATCGGCCGTCATTGTATATTGTCAAGCTGTAACTCGCTTCATTTAGCGTTTGAATCGATACTATTGGTTCTTTACAAACACATCCCTCGTTATGCATCCTCGCAAATCTCTGGTGGAATAGCACCCTAATGGCGGCAAAGTCCTATGAGCATTTGTTGGTCCAACACTGCCCATTGTGAAGAGGGTCCAATAGGTGGCAGTTGCAATTTTGTTCTATATTTTTGTGCATTGAAATATGTACACAAATATGAACATAGCTTTTGTTGAATAGTGACAGCTAAGCATTGTTGGCATTGTGTATCAGACTTGTACAGTTAGCAAAAATAGCTGAAGCACATTTTTTAAATATGCAAATTTTTATGTTGGAGTTTGGTAAATGATGTCATGAATTTTCTATTTGTTTGAATTATTTATATCTTTTATGTGCTAGTTTTATTTACTTTTTATAGAATAATTATGTTCAATAGTTATTTCATCATGATTACAATATTTAGTATTTATATTATATATTTAAATTTATATGGAATCGTTCGTATAGAATTGTAGAGATTAATAATTATACAAGACAAGCTTAGTAAAACGATATTTTTTAAATTTGTAAGAGTACCACAAAAATACTGCAGGATAAGAAGAGGAAACTTTTCAAGGGAATATAGGGTGAATTCAGGAAAATACAACATCAATAAGAAACAGGAATGTCACGAACTCTATATTTCATAGAAAGACAATAATATTCTCTGTATTTTACTCTAGGTATATAATATAATTTATGTGTTTATCACAAATGTTGTTAATATTTTTCTCATAACTATAATAATTGCTCGTTATGTTACGATTTAGTTTTATATGAGAAAATAGTGCTTGTTTCCGTGTAATTCTAAAAGAAAAGGTAAACGTGATTTTATAAATACATAATTAGATATGTAATCTGTTCAAAGAAATCAACGACAAACAGAAATATTACACCTATATAAGTCTGTTATGTCAATGAACTCTAGTAGGTTAACGATTTTATTTATGTGGAATATCAATTACAGAGGTATTGTAAGATTATTATTAGAAAAGCTTTCCACAAAAAATAGCTTTGGCCATCCACACCATCACATCCATATTATGTTTTTATCTTTTTTATATTTTTTAATAGTTTATTTTTATCTTTTGCACCTACAAGGGCTACAAGAGAATACTACTTCTGAATGTATTAAAGCCGTCTATTTTTCTGTTTGAGGTAATCTTATCACTTTGATGACTCAATAAATGAACTAAGTAACCTTCCCATTTTAAGGAATTCGCTGCCTCTTTACGAAAAGCTCTATTCAATTCTTGATATTTCTATAGCACATTCTTCACAAGACTTTGCATTGTATAGAATCTTCATTGAAACGCTATTTTTGCACAGATTAACTTAGGATAGAGGAAATCCCTCACAAGAGTCGTCAAGTCATTTGCCTAGATTGCAGTGCAGACGGGATTTAACTCATGACGGTTGATAGCCCTCAGTTTACTCACAGTTGGCGGCCGGACTCTGGGGCATTTAGGAAATTTGCATGCCAATACCACTGGGACTGGAATAACGAAGAAAGTTTAAGCTGCCTTCCTTCTGTAAGGGAGTGAATTGCCACTTACCTCGCACAATGTAATTTTAGATTTCTCCAATCGATATTGCGGTTTAGGGCCGTTGAAGGATGCAGAGCCTTTTATTGAGCACGTACCTTTTCGCTTTTGTGTTAAGCATCGATTTTTGAACATTTGGCGTAGTCATGATGATGTAGCGGAATTGGTTATTGTATTTTGACGTCGCGTCTGTTTATAAATTGTTAGGTACACGTAGGTGTTGCTACTTGAAAATAAAACGCCATGAACGATGTAGATAAAATTTGGTAGATTCCATAACATAGTGAAATGACTTGCCTAGATGTGCTTACATTTATCCACAAGAATTACTGGTACAAAATACCACATAGAATTTATTCATTTTTTACAAGTACTGTTACGAAAACGACGAAACGAAAAAATATAAGTACAATAAAGTGGCGTGCATTTCTTCCAAAAAGGTATTTTACAAATCTTAAAAATGTTTAGAGAAAGCTCAATAACACAACGCTCTTAATTCATTTCAAAGCACATAGAACAGCGAGTCAAGCTGTTTAACCAGTTGCTAGGCAAGACGAATAATGCCCAAGAATGTTTTATGCGAAAGTTTCATCCGTGGTCCCTTTGAATAATACTCAACATTAATATACGGACGGCTCTTCGTCGCTGTATAAGAGGATATAATTAATTGTCTAGGAATACTTAGAAATGGCCACTACTAGACGTAATTGCTTGACTCGATTTATGTACGGCATTTGTTATGTGTGGCTATGGCTTTCGTATTTGTTTGTTTGTTAATAAATAGTTGTGACTTGATTGTTTTTTTCAACGTGGTAGGTATTAAAGATGAAATCTTATCAATAATGTACGTAGTGTAACGTATGTGTCTTGCAATAGCAAGCATTACGTGTTTTGGAACAAAGTACAGTAGGAATACTAAGTACACATTGTAGTTAATAAGTAGGTATTTAAATTTTAACAGTTATGTTTAAAGTTATTTTTAAGTAGGTTTATTTTTCCTACTAATGAAATTATTATTAAATTGATTAAAATTAATACATTCAATGTAACGATTTCATTCTAATACCTTTTGGTGTGATATAATGCGGTATAATGAAGGCGAAGATTCACGAACTAATTCCACCTCATTAAATATTATGTAGCACATTCTCATTTCAATTCCATTTTCCATTCGAGCACATGAAAAACATCGTAATTGTCTTGCTCTAACAAAAGAAAACATCATTCGAAACGATTTCTTACATCACATAGAAATCGACGCGAAATCAATAAAATAATTTACAAACACGAGCAAAACATATTTGTGTATTCCAATTGTTATTTCAGTCTTCTACTTTCGTTTGTAAAGTATACGCAAATAAGCATTGTACATAGAGTAGATTCAATTCAGTGTATAACAATAAACACGTTCAATATTTTCATTGAATGCAGCTCTCAGGACAATATTACTTGAGGGGATATTTATGTCGTTTCATTATATGAAACTACGCTGCAGTTCCGTTGCTTTCTATGGAATGCTACAAAGGATATTATCCAACGTTACGCCTAGCAGTATTGTTTTTCACAATTTTAAAACAATGCTATGTAAGTCCGCTTCCTTTGTTCTCTGACAGCGGAAAAATCAAGCAACGCCTGGTTCGCGACGGGCATAATTTTTCATTTTGCGCAAACAAAAATGTGTAAAGAAACCTAGGATGCTCGTTACTAAAATATGTTTTTCAGCGGTAATGAAATTCTTAATAAACTTTCATTTGGGTTGATATTTGTTGGAATGAGGTTACGCTGGCAAAAGATATTGCATTGTATTTATAGTGTTAATTGAAATAAGATTTTAGTCGGTAATCCAAGTAGGTACTTATTTTATTTCATTTTCAGGAAAATTTTCACACACGGCACGATCTGATCCCATACTAAGCTTTCGCTTGTGTTATGGAAACCAGATGGCTGATATACATACGTATATAATTTTAAATAAATACTTATATAGATAATTAACACCCAGACACAGAGCAAACATCTATGTTCATCACACAAATATTTGCCCCGGGTGGGAATCGAACCCACGACGTCTGAATTGGAATGCAGGGCCACTACCAACCAAGCCAACCGGTCAGTCGAATTCGTATTCTCTTCATGTTACGTGTAGGTACATTGTGCAATAAACTGCAATAAAGTTTACTTTATATTGATTGAAGTCAATTCAGTAAGTAAGATGTTTCTAGCAAATATATTTGTTTACTCGTTCAATATTTTGATTTTATAAAAATTACGATACTACCTATAATGTAGATTTAATTTCTGGTAGGATATTATTAAAAAAAAACAATAATTAAAAAAATCTTTATAAACAAAAACGCTTTAATGACTATTAATTCTCTTAATTTTTATTCTCTACACTTATTATTTATTTTAAATACTATCCCATCTGTTAAATATCAGAAATTTAAGTTAAACCATTTTCAAATATGAATTCTATTTATAAACAAGGAAGCAATTAAAATCCGTTAGATTCAGAGGAGTTGGGAACACTAACTTTATTATTCGCAATATTTTAATTTATTTAGTTCAAAACTTTATCACTCGCATTATAAATAAGTTCAGAGTATTTATATGGACTTGCAAAAAGTTTCAAGATGTCGTTTATTTTTATAGCTGAGCTGGCAGACGATTCTGTATGCTTTATTAATTGAATAAAAAATAGTGTGGAATTAAGAGATGCATACGAAATTTGAGCTATTCACTTCTTTACTCATTTTGTTTCATAGGTAATTTGAAAAAAAAAAAAATTAGGAGGCAGAACACAGGTAACAATATTTACCACAGCATTGTGTGTATTTATCACAGCATATTTAATTGAGTGAGAAAAATGTATTAAAACTTATTCCTTCCTTGTTATGCGACTCATATTGGGTAGGTAGTATGTACGTACTACAAATTAGACTAATAACTCAAATATTTTATTAATTTAATTTAGGTTATTAAGAATCATTGTCAGTAGGTATACATTGGAATTCGGGACACATAAATTATTATTGAATATTGTTTGTATAGTCATAGTAGTAGCAAGGAAAACAAATTAACTTTGTTTAACCATTAAGGCAAATATATGAAAAGTAAATTCGTTCGAACGAAATTAGGAATGATAAATCTGAAGGAAATACAGTTTTTTCGAAACAAAGTTCATTTGTTACAGCGTGTCCCTGTCAACCATTTCGACGTTTTTTCGATCATTATCACCGTTTATTTAGTCATTAATATATCACTGTCTAGCAAATTACTTACTTTTTTGTTGATTCTAAATTTGTAATACAGGCTTAGGGAGCTTTACATGGCTTTTTAATAGAAAAATAACAATATTTACCGCTACAAACGAACATGCTTTTTATGCTAGGTATAGGTACATTATGATTTTTATGATGTTATTCCTGTTATGCTGACTCCAGCGTACAAAATATAACGCACAAGATTATATTTTATCTGAAACAATGTGATAATTAAAAAAAAAACGCTGCAGTATCCTAAACGATATAGATATTGGTTGGTTGTGGACGTAACGTTACCCGTTTTACAGTATTTAACACTAAGTAACTAGGAGATATTTAAAACTAATAGAAAAACGTATTAAACACAATCGCGAACAAACTATTACCATAGAATTGCCCGTTATTAGCATCGTTCATTAAACCCAGGCAACGTTCCAAAAACGGCAGCTTAAAATTAAAATTGTGCCGCGGTAATTAATCCAGAACATAACTAACAGCTCTTAACGATCCCCTGTTCATAAATGTAGCCAAAAAGTATGAAAACTTGCATCAGCAAAAAGTATCTGTAGGTATTAGGGCTGCTTTGAACTAAATATTACAAAAAGAAACGTCAACTTTTAAAACATGCTACATAAAGGCGGTCATACAAAAAATAGAGAATGTAAACAAAAATTTGAACTTATGATTTGCTTGATTTAATCTTTTAATTGAATTATCATGTAATGCTAACGATTGAGTCAAATTTAAGGAAGTCATAATAATTTATATTATGATATAAATTTTTTACACATAAAATAATATTAAATATAAATTTTATACATTTTTTTCTTAATTCGTCCTTCCTCACCGATCACCTAATTTTACGAGAATTGTTTATAAGATTTAATATGTGCCTAATATTATCATTTTCATTTTCACGTCACTATATCATTTTTGTGTACAGTTCTTTTGTAGACTGATAAAATGCCATTGCTCAACACCAAATTACCAGATATTAATAAAATGATGCTTAAATTACGTTCCCTTTTCGGCGAACGTATCAGAACCAAAAAATAAATAAATTACCACGTAAAAATCTGCCAAAACTCGGCATGCGACGTATTATCTGCAGCGCTTTATGATAGAATTGCAAATTTAAACCCTTTGTAAGCATTTCAGATTCGGAAACACAAATTCGCTTTTACGGTCATTTGCATGTTGCTGTGTCGTAGTTGCGGCGATTTCCGAATTGTTAAGTCGTCTGATAGGCTGTTTATAAATATTTAATTCTATCGAATGGTTTCAATTAACGGGAACAAGTAATTTATTCCCACTATACGAGGGGAATTATTAAAGTTTCATTATGGGCAACTTCCTTGCAGGAGGTTTATGTTTCGAAGCTTACGAAGAAATTAGTGCTAGAATTAAAGTTTGAATAATTATTTATATTTTGGGTATTTTATTCTTATTCTCAAATTTTAAAACAATCGTTAAATGTAATAGGGCCTGGAAAAAAAATAGTGTAGTATTACATCTTAATTTTTATATGCGTTCTTTTGTAACGTATAGTTACAAAAGAACGTGTTCCTTATTAGCTGAACATATTTAATCATCTCTGGGTGTTTTGCTTACAGCTGGTTCTACAGCACCACATTCAATACCTTTATCCCAATATATCCCAGACCAAGCCAAGCCGAGGTCCCTGTTATACGTCCCTGTTACATATAATATTAACTCGTTTGCGTAACGTAAGCTAAGTAAATCTTTGCCCGTCACGTAATTAGCCAACGCTAGCGAGTGCTCACACGACGCTATAAAATACCGGCATGAACTAACAAATCCAGCCCAGTAATGCTTACTAGGCAAACATAAACAATATGGTGCGATCGACCCTTCGTGAGTGGGACAATTCATTCTGCCCTTACCAACATGTGTTCACGTCATATAAAGCACACCTGAAACCAGATTGCGTATAGATAAAGAAATTTAATATAACTACGCATTTGGTTGCTTGATTTATATTGTACAGGTTTGATGTATTGCTGAGTTAACTCCTAGATTAGCACTGTGATTGAGTACTGTAATGGATAGCGTATTACTTTTGAAATATATAATACTAGCTGCGCTCCGCGGTTTCACCCGCGTGGCTCCGCTTCTGTTGGTCTTAGCGTGATGATATATAGCCTATAGCCTTCCTCGATATCTATCCAACCGAAAGAATTTTTCAAATCGGACCAGTAGTTCTTGAGATTAGCGCGATTAAACAAACAAACAAACTCTTCAGCTTTATAATATTATTAGTATAGATTAGGTAAATTATTTATTGACTAATGAAAACATACCTCAACTTTGTTTGTTTTTACTTATATGCTTTTTCTAAGTTGCTGATAACGTAAACACATTAAAATTGAGTGAAGTTTTAAATTTTTATTGAGAGAAAAAAACCTTTTTGCAAATAAAACGAGGGAATTTTATTTGCAGAATCTTCATGTTTTTCGTGGAATTCATTTTTATTCACTAATGATGTATCCGATATATAAAATTGAGCCATATATGGATATTATTTAAATACTATCATTTATGAACGTAAAATTGTTTAACGAAATTTGTGGTGTAAATTATACTCTGTAAAGTTCCTTCACATTAACAAAAGAGCAAATTGTATAAAGAATCGTGTTCATTATACAACATATTGTTTGTGCTCATTGACTTCTAGTCTAATTCTGTTCCATTCAAGACTCTGTTAAGGCCAAACAAAATAATGACTATAATTTTGTACAAGCCAATGAGCTGATACGTTTTAGAGAAATATTTTAGATATTACCTATATCGTGTGGAAATTTCAAAATAAATAAAGGTAAAGCCATACACTTGATTGGTTAATTTAAAAATAAAATAAGTAGTCTAATCCTACTCACGAACGATCTACAAAACCTACACTTGTTAATTTATATAATAAAATATTTTGAAAAAGGTACTACTATCCTTTCTTATTTAATAACGTTAAAGATGTGCTTAACGTATAAATCGACATTTACAGTCGTAAGCTATCTTAGTAGTTGTCTCAGCTATGCCTGAAAATACTGTATTACATACTAATTGATAATAATGGTAGGCTCTTTTTTAAGAGAATTTTAATATGACTGGCTACTGGTAAGGCGTTTTGATTGGAAGCTAATATCATGACTAAAGTAAGGTGCATGCTTTGGTATCTTAGGTATCATATTAATGTTGTAATTAATATCCTTTACGAGGTACAACATGCTCTCTAGCAGATTTAGGGCTTATTGTTTGGCAATTACGCCGCCTAGACTCGGCCATTTTCATTTATTTTGTCACATTATATCGTTGATAAATTAAAATTCACATTAAAATATAATTCATAGCTAAAATAATCGTACCGAGTACTGTCAAAGAGATTATAATAAATACAATTTTGTTAATTCTCCATAAGCCTACATAAGTCGGACCGCGATACAGTATTGGAAATGAAACACAGCTAATGGAAAAGTTAATTTTAAACGAGCCAATTTCACAACGTATCGAGCTGACTGATTAATTTGGATTAATTGCTCGTGTGCTTTCTATTTCGAATTTTAGTTTGCTATTGTCAGAGTGCTTTGGAAATTCGATGATGCGTAGTATTTTAGTGTTTGGAGGCGGGGCCATATTTATTTTGTGGTATTTTATAAATTGTCAAGCTTCATTTATTCTATTCACTAACGAGTCGTCATTTAAATGTTAAAATATTCGCGATTTAATTGGGAGTATAACATAATATGACCGCCTCCTTGGTACAGTGGTTGGCACTTGAGCGTAGAACCGAGGGGTCCTGGGTTCGATTCCCGGTGGAGACGAAGAAAAAAAAATGTCTCGGTCTGGCAGGACACAGAAGGCTGATCACCTACTTGTCCCTAAAGAAAATCGATCAGTGATACAGATGTATGAATAATGCATCTGCCCCTTACCCCACTACGGGGACACGGGACTTCACTTTTACTATAACATAATATAAATACATCGAATATGCTCTAAATTTCGACCGAAATAAAACATATAATTACATTGCAAATACGAAACAATTAATAAAACATAGCAGTAATACAAATAATGCTCGTGAGTTTTCCTGTAAATAAATTTCGCGCGCTTAATTTTCACACCAGCTATATTTCAAAAGCCTTTTTTTCCTGTTTGATGAAGAGCAAGTTTCATTACAGGTTTATGAAAAATTCCATTCTGTCTACAGATGAGATCCTGCAACGTTTTTTGACGTCAGTTTTCACACGTTCCTAAAGGCACAACGAGTGAATAACACATCTTAAATACGCTTTTAAATTGTTTTTAATCCGTTTTGTAACGCTACTGTTTTTATAGAACGGTATTTTTTTCTAAAGTTTGTTTCGGATTTAATATAAGACTTAAACATTGGCGTTGTTTAGCTTAATTTAAATTAATAGCATACAACTAAACGTTTATGAAATTAAATATGATTTTTCTTTCATTCCAGGTACTCTTCAAACGGACAGCAATCGCGATGTTGTGACAAAGAATAAATCGCATCCAACAATGCATTTCCTAAAGTACTTCTACGATGTCCTAAATAATAGAACTATATTATTCATAATAGTGTTGCTATCGCTCAAACTGTGCAGTCCGCAAGATTTAAGTGACGATTTCGAGGACAGTGCGGAGACAATATCAAAAATGAACGCGGGCAGAAAGTTCACTAGAAATATAGGAGTTGCGAATCCGTGTAGACTCAGTGAATTACTTTGTGATACGGGCCAGTGTATATCTTTAGATAAATACTGCAACGGGGAAGACGATTGTGGGGATAAGAGCGACGAGCCAAAGGCTTGCACTCGTAAGTAATTACTTTGCAACTCTTATAATAATTGTATGAAATTTATTGCGTAGTTAGTTGATGACATGGAATGTGTTTTAGTTTTATTGCACGTTATTTTCAGCTTCATTTGGATTTTAGAATGTTTAATAATTTCCTTAAAATGTTTTCCGTTTTCCATTTCATTAATGTTATTTTAAATCGTATTGTTTGTTTTAAACTCTACTTCTGTATTTTTCTGCTTAGTTAATTAGTCGCGCTAATTTCAGTTTAGAATTAGAAATAATATTATGTTCTATGAAAGTTCTAAACGGGGTATTTTGAGTTAAGCGGGGTTTTAATGTTTTAAAAAAGATGAATGTTTAATTAAAGTTTTTATGCTTAAATTTAGCTCTATGTAGATATTATTAGCAAAGCTCACTTTGTGAGTGCATTCAGTTCTGTGATCCCAGTTTTATAATTTTTATAAAGGAGATGATTTGTTTCATAATTTGATAACATTACACTCACAAATATATTATTTATTAGAAAATATAATATTTCCACAGAAAAACATTTTCAACAATCTTGTATTCCGTATGTTAGAATTGGATTACGTGTACTGTGTAATATTTATTTTAATATTTATTCGTGTTGTATGGGCTTCATGTTCATTGTATGATGTATTTCGGAAATCTTAAAGGTAAATCTTTAACACCAATAGAATCTCTCTCTACAAAGGAACACGATTTGCCTATTGAAAATTCGTCATAATACATTCGTTCTGAAATAGAATATTTCAAACAAATACAGGCAAAGCTTCAAATAAAAGTCATTTTTCTCTAAAGGATATAACGGTACTAGACCAAATTTTCAGGCGCGTGACAAGAATCTTTGAGATTCTCTTTGCCTGTTCTGCTTTACATTTTCTAACAGTACCTGACTCTGTCTAGAAAATTTGTCTTTTTGTAAATTCTGTAGTTGAATTAATATTATTTTATTTAAGAGCGAGATTAAGGCGACTTAAAGCTCAAACGTTATAATTTAATTTCCTAGTAATGAAAATGTCGTCGTTATATAATTTCTATTGAGCTAATATTTCATTCATTATTGCAATTTACTATGTTACTAATAGCCTGTTAATCCGCAATTATGCAAATTATACACGTTTTGTTCTGTTAGTAATTACATTACATTATTATTTTTTAGTATTTTCGCGCTATAATCATTTGCGTTAAATATTCATGAAATGTCAACCACCCATTTGTTCTAAATTTGTAAGGCTGGGTAAGTTACCTTAAGTAACTTTTAGTCAACTTTACGTTTTTTTTTCTAATAACCTGCGATCTTTTTAAAAATATACAATAACCTTATAATCGCGTGCCTGTAGTGAATACGTGGATGATGATGCCAGATATGTAATAATATACATAAGACTGGAAAATCTTCATGGGATTTTATACTTAATCTTGCGTTAGTTTCATAAAATCAAAATAATCACGATCACAAAAGGGACTATAGACATGCCAGAACGTCAACGGAGCTGCGTCAGGCGGATAGAATTGGCTTGCCTTTGTTACACCCATCCCAACAAGTTATGCAGAAAGACGGCCAAAACATATTACATTTAATGTTTGAGCATTTGCGTAACCAATGTGGACTTACGTAGCGTACTGTTATTAAAATTCGAACAAAATCCACGTCAGGAGAAATGTCTCATTCCGTTTATTTGATCTTGATAAAATGGTTTTTTCTTTAACGTAATTATACGACGAATGATTTGATTTTCGTGTATGTTATTAGAATATGTTTCTTTAAATGATACGTCGTGTATTTTTGAGGTTTATATTGAATATGATTTCTTTGTGAATCTTCTTTCATATTCGGTATGTTTTACGTGAATTGTCTTTTTTTTTCATACAATTAGCAAATTATTGTTTGCTTTGATATATTTTGTACATTGTTTCCATATACTAGCAATTCAATGTTGATTTAATTAATTGCTATGCATGGTACTTAATAACAATTAATTAATGTGTTTCGGCACGTTTCTACGTGTTGTGTTATGATTATGAATTAAAATTAGTAGGTAGTTAATAACGTAGGTATTAATAGTTCATCTTCAATCACAAATATAAGGATGTATTGTTATCTAAAAGTTAGAATGCATTTTATCCATTATAAACTACCCCAAAAAGAAACTTAAACTTTTAAAGAGCAATTTGTGGGCGGTTTTCTTGCTTATGAACGTATTCAGTATACTTAGCGCTATTTTACATCGATGTTACAAACAATCTTTAAAAGTTTCAAATCTGGATAAAAAGTGCTCATCAAAATCGTTTTGATTACGTCCAACCTGAATTGATTTTCCCATTTCTATAATTTATTCCATATCTCGTCATTAATACGCGCCTAATTAAAACCACGCCGCGTCGCTTCCCCTTGAAATACGTTTTTACGCTAGAATTGCTCAGATATAATTGTCTTATACAAAAGACTGCGATGTCTTCACAAAGATGGAGCTAGATTACTCTCGGTTTCCACAAATCAGCATTTCCTTTGACTTTTTTGCTTTCATCTTCGAGGTGTTTGTTGATGTTCGTGTTAAAGAAGGAATGTGATATTGTTAATGAACTGGTTTGGAATGGTCTCGTTAGTAGAGATTACGAGGCTTATGATTGGGTTATTTTTACTGCTTGTTTACTTATTAAATGTATCTACTTGATATAATAGTCAATTCATCTAATGCTTAAATTCCACGCGTAAATTTATTTTAAAACAAATCAATCAGCCACTTTTTACTGCTTCTGTAGTGACCAAACACGTCATTTTCAAGTTTGTGTGTGTGTTTAGCTCTAGTGTTTTCTAGTGCATTAATATTTGTTTAACATAGCTATCAATAATTATATTTACTGCTAGGGAGAAGAAGAATTGACAAGAACCTCTTCTCGTTTGAATAACCTAGAATGTTCGCGTAAAGTCACATAACAATACAAAGCAGATCTAGCAGTCCATAACAACTATGGCACCAGGCACAACTAACACGAACATTTAAACGCCGTTAAAAAACTCAAACAGTAAATAAACTTAGTTTAATTGCGGAGGTAGCTGAAAACGAGCTTTTGCTTTTATCGTCCACGTACGTGGCTATTAATCCAAAATATAGCTGTAATTAACAAAAAAACCACGTAACATTTAATAAGGTGTTAAGTTTACCGTGCTACTGTTTACGGAATTGCTTGTAATTTGTCACGACAGCCCCGGACGGCGACCGGCGTACGAGTGAGGGTAGACTCTGTTAATTTTTAATGTGACAGAGAAAGATTCTACGCTTTTACAATGCAATATAGCGTGGGTTTTTATTTGCAGTTCGCTGCTTTCGAGATATATTTATACGTGTGCGGAGCAGGTGACTGTGAAATGATTATTTATTTAACGGATGGGAAAGTTAGATAGTTTTATGGTTGAGTGCGCGCGTACGCTCGATTTGCAACTGGGTGACAACTGGGAGATCCTGTGAAATGACACACGTCATGATTCTATGTATTTGTTGGGTTTGATTTTTTTTGTAAGCAGTTTCAATCTTGTTAAAATTTTAATTTTTTCGTAATGCCTTGGTTTATGTTTAAAATTATTATGTGATAATAAATTCTAAACATAAACAATTTTTATGTAACTTATCATAGTTCTGCTATCAATAACATACCATACCCATAAGCATGTTTAGGTACTCGTATTTAGCTAGATTTTAAACTTGATTTTGCTTGATAGTTGATACTGATTATAGGGTTATAATATTACCGCGCTATAACGTAAACCACCGAACAAAAATAGTAATTATTACAATACTAGCGGTCCGCCCCGGCTTCGCCCGTGGTACCTACATATTTTATAGCCTTCTAGAGGTCCGCCCCGGCTTCGCCCGTGGTACATATTTCGCAATAAAAGGTAGCCTATGTCCTTTCTCGGGTATCAAAATATCTCCATACCAAATTTCATGCAAATTGGTACAGTAGTTTAGGCGTGATTGAGTAACAGACAGACAGACAGAGTTACTTTCGCATTTATAATATTAGTATGGATGTTGATCATGGAAGATGCAGCTTTCTAATGGTGAAAGAATTTTTGAAATCGGTCCAGTAGTTTATGCGTAAAACCATACATACATACATACATACATAATTACAAACCTTTCCTCTTTATAATATTAGTATAGATGAACGCTATTCACATAATTACAATTCAAAGCATAAAACTGTATATCTGCAATATTTAATAGCAGCTTAACCCCAGTTATCCATACTTTGTTAATGCAGGCATTACCATAGCAAAGCTCGCACGTAATTAGCAAAACGTGGCCACTATTTGAACATTTTCAACAAAGCTGCGTTTTAATTATCATTAACAGTGCGCTTTTAGTAGCTTCAAGATCATATTTAGTTGATGATTAGTTGCATTAGTTGCATTCTTTATTGCTCCAAGAAAGTTACAATAAAACTTAACCTAGGAATACATTTAAACAATTGGCGGTCTTATTGCTATGCAGCGATTTCTTCCAGACATGTTGTATAAGGTCAACATTTTCAGTCCTACTGATATTATAAATGCGAAAGTTTGTGAGTATGTGTATGTGTGTGTTTGTTACTCTTTCACGCAAATACTACTGATACAATAAAATTTAGCACACATATTATAGAGGGTAACTTGGATTAGCACATAGGATAGGTTTATCCCATGTGTTAACACATAGGATAGGTACATCCCGGAATCCCACGGGAACGGGAACTATGCGGATTTTTCTTTGAAAACGCGGGTGAAGCCGCGGGCGGAATGCTACTATGAAGTATAATCCTCTAAATAAGAAATCGAACTGAGTTAAAGTATACGAAATATGAATGTAGTAGTTTAAAGCTCTTGTAAGAGCATTTTCCGTCGTCTCATAACGAAATGATTCACGATCGTTGTTTCGCGCATAGACCTTCTGAATGTCCAATGGAGAACAAAACAGACTAAATAAATATACTTTTTATTTTAGTTTATATAATAACCAGCTGACCTGGCAAATCGCATCATGAATTCTTCAGAACTCGTTATTTCTTTTTCGTGAAATTTTTAATCGCCGTTCTATTATTCGAGGCAAAGAAAAATATGTCCAGCAACTTAAGAAAAGTTATATAATGTGTGACATTGGACGTGAACTGGACAACAAAAGAAGTATGTACCTACTTATACTTTGAAAGTTTTATAAGTCTGACCTTATCCCATTCTTCTTCTATTTTTTAAAGAACTAAGGGCAAATATAGTTTGAGTGATCTGAAAACTGATCCGAAAAACATTTCAAACTCTAAGAATTCTTCACATGATAATAAATTCTATTGTGTTCTTTATTTAGGCAGGATTTGGATAATATTGAGTCAATATTTATATTGTTTAGTATTTTTTTCTAGCTATTTTTGTGGTTCATATTAAATCAAAAAGAATGATAATCTGAGAACTATAACGTTTAAGATTATAATTCCTATCAGTAATTTCAGCTACATTTACTATTAGCTTACAGCAAAACACTAAATTCGAAACTTGAAAATGACAGTAGCGTAAAAGCAATTTAGATCACAGGAAAAAGGAATTAAATGAACATTTATTGTTCGCGGCGAAGTGAACACTTCTTATGCTATGTGCTTAATGCGCTGTCAGTAGGACAAAAGGCCTTTTAAAAGGTTGTAAAAATATAGCTGCTTCCTATTGTGCTTGAGGCTTTATTTAAATTATTTTCTTTTTATTTTCCTATTTTTAAGAAAGGATTAACAATGGGCCAGGTGCCTGAAAGTTTTCGTTAATTGTAAACGGAGATTTATGATTAAAATTTACAAGGAATATTTGCTGTTTCATGTTGAATTGGGGTCGGCTATTTTGTTTGGAATGAGAAAAATGTCTTAGAATTCAGCATAGCTTGTTGAAAATTTTGTGTATTTTAGGGCACTGTATCAAAATGGTGCCATCAAGATCTCACTTTGTATCTGTCCGTCCGTATGTGGTTCGATAAGTATGTATTTTACGACTTCAGATGTACGATTACATATTATGTACTGGAAATATTTTATAAAGGATAAATAAAAGGTATTATAGAAAAAGTAAAATTTAATTATATTCATATTAAACTCGTATTCAGTTTCCATACAACACAAAATAAACTTCTATTCGTGCTAGAAACTTAGCTTCTACAATTACAGTTACAATAAAAGTATTATTTTACAAATTAATATGTAACGTTCCATGTTGATATTAAACTTTGATAACAAGACTCATTATCACTAAGTTTCCTTTTGACCTGACTTTAACTTTTATAATTATAACTGTATAGTTTGAAATTGAAATAGTTCTGCAAACAACCTTCAACAAAACCAATATTTTCTCTTTTTGTTTGATTCAAATATGCTTACGTCGCCTCGTGTAAATATTAGATAGACGATGTTGTAGTGACCAAGCTAAATTTAGTGCCACGCAACTATATCGTATAGCAATACTACCCGGCTTCGTTCGTGTGGAATTTTATACGTGTATGCCTGGTATGACTCTACCCATTCTTGAATAACAGACAAACAGGCGAAAGCTTTTTGGGAAGATGAAGTGATTATAAGAAACAATATTAAGAATAAGCTGTTAAGTCTGTGTACAAATTAAACCTTAAAAAAAATATAATGCTGCCTATAATGAAAACAGAATTGCAGGTCGATATTTGTATAACGTAACATTTTATTTTAAAACGGCTGAAGTTTTTTTGTTAAATAAGTCTTTTCAAGGACCCATTCCTACAAGTTAAGACCTTTTACTTGCTTTTAAGTACCAATTATTTACTTAGTTTATCTTTTCGGATAAGTGCAATGATATTTTTTTTTCTAGCTTGCAATCGTACTTACATGGGGGACGTGGGTCGAACATACGAGTTAGAAGTCAGGCGGCCGAGAGAAGACCGTTTGCCGTTTATATGCTACCTCAACTTTACCGCTAATGGTGGTAACTATGGTGATATTATACAGGTAATTATTATTAAATGATGTATTTCCTAACGTTTGATTTTACGCGAGTATTATACATTTAGTAATTTAAGTCTTTAACGCCAGTGTCCCCGTGACTACGCTCGCTGCAAAGTGTGTGAAACGTCGGATTTATATTATGATGAAAAAAACGCATTTAAAATCCGTTAAAGCCATTAATATTTAAATCATTAAATGTCGTCCAGACAAAGTAAATCTCTAAGAATCTCTAAGGAACCCTAAAAACGTAAATTTTGAAAGCTTGGAGCTTTTACGCATTGAATATAAATTTTATTCATATTTTATATTGAACAAGGAAATATCTGAAATAATAATGTCTAGAATTATGTTGAATTCTTTCGCTATTTTCTAGCCACCCCACGACATACGATATATAATCTTAAATTCAGTTTTTCTGTTCGTTGTAGGATGTTTGAATTGCTTTTTACAATGAATGATATATTATTTTAAACAAAACATGTACGACCTGGAACATTTTGCAAAGATCAATGAAATAATTCATGACAAAGCAGTAATTATAAATTAACAGCAACGTCTAAGCTACGTCAGACCCTCATATATTTTTATATTTTTCTCCGCTTAAATGATCTATGACGTTAGCGCTTTAGTTATGGAATTTGGTTTATTATGGCCTATTTATTACACAAAGTGGTTCTAGTGCCCATTTTTAAGGATACTCACTTCAAATTATATAATAACCTGTAAACTCTAATACAAAACCTAATCAGTTCGGTGGCTTAACACCACTTACTCGCCACGTTAAAATATTGACCACTATCCCATTGTTGCAGTTAACTTTCGACACGTTTACAGTTGGTAAATTTGTGTCGTTCACATCTGACGGGTGTCCCGATGGGCACATGACGATCGTAGAGAGCAGCCCCTCGCCCCCCACGGGGCAGTGGTGTGGATCAGCGTGGGGGTACACGGTGTACTTCAGCGAGTCTAGTTCTATTAATATGACGTTGAGACTTGATAGATTGAGTCAACAGGTATGTAATAAGTAATAGTGTATGTAATAAGTAGTACTGCTGGTAAATCAAATGTAAGTCTTATTTTTTTGTTTATTTTACTGAAGATGTAAAACAGTGATTATCATACCGTTCCTTATCATACATAATATTGATTGTCATAGATAAAGATACAGGCAGAAGTATTTTTGTAATATAAATAAACCAAAAAAAACTTCTAATTAATTCACAATTTTGACAATATCATATCTGTTTCGTGACTTTTTATGGTGCAAGCATCGAGATATATGTACTACTAGAGAGGTTATTCCAAACAAAAACATTGCGCGCGGCCGATGTGGTGGGGTACGTGTGGAACGAGCGAGGCGTGGCTTCAAGTTCAAAGATTAAGCAATGCGTGCAGATGCGACACATTGTGCAATCTGTTTACTCGGTACTATCTGGTGGTACTGATACTAGGGAATTAATAAAAAGAGGATTTTATATTAAACTATGTATTTTAATTTCCTTTAAATAATATCAATTTAGTAAGCTTTTGTCGTTTTGTGTAGTAATCAATAGTTTTATCAGTTTTTGCTTCATGATGTAATCGAATTTTGGAGTATTGGTTTATAATAGCCCTAATTAAATGGATACGATGATTCAATGTTGATGGCTGATTCAGTGAATGTTGGGTTAAATTTGAAAATACTTCTTTCCCGATGAAATATTTCAGGGTGTTTGCCGTTATATAATTGTAATCATATTTAGAGGCCAGACCTTTCCTTTCATAGGCGGCTTGTGACAAAGGCGGCTTGTGTCAAAGGCCTCGGCGATATCATTTAACAACATAATGTGTACTTTAGGCAAACTTGTAATAAGATCTATTTTACTTTCTTATTAGTCCATTTGACAAGGATATTGGTTAAGATACCTATTGGAATAATTTTATTATTATGTATGTACTTATTAAATCCGCGAATAAAAAAAAATTTTAGTCGCGAATATAGAAATTGGGTCGCATTTTTTTAATCCGCGAATAGTGAAAACGCGAATAAAGGAAGCGCGATTAAGGAACTTTTACTGTATTAGTTTCTGTGCATGTTGTGTTTATTTGTAATTGTTGTGCATAATAATTTATAAATCCTATTGGAACAACTGTTGATGAACCTTTTTTTAATAAATAAAAATAGGTACTTAAATAAATACATATTACTTAATATAACCTACCGTTTTACTTTGCGTAGTCGGGTAAAAGTATAAATATTTAGGTACTACACCACGGTAATCTTTCCTAGTATATATTGTATATTCATTATTCATAGTTAAAAAATCCAGTTGCATTTTTTTAACAGACTCATCGATAGTGTCACGTCTGTGCTGTTAGTCTATGAAAAATGGCGCGAAACGCAGAACGCGTGGTGATTTTTCGCAAAATGATAACAATATTAGTAAAATGCATGACTTACTCATAATAAGGAAACTTACTGGTGAAAAGTCACTCCTCGGGCTTTGTTTGTATTATAGGAACTGTTAAAACAATATCTTAGCACACACGAAGGCATTTTGAACAGAGCAATAACACGTGTTGACGCGGCAAGCGGGGAGCACAGTCCGGCACAGACTAATGAGACTCGTGACTTTTGACTCTAGCTCGTTGTAAAGAGAGTGTAGTAGCGATCGCCTCTCTAGTAGTACATATATCTCGATGGGTGCAAGTGTGATTTTATAGTATTTTAAAATGTATATAATTTAAACTTACATTATATTCTTTGCCTGCGCAGTTGATTATTCGATTCACGTTCGTGGTTCTGTCAAAGTTATTTCCCCGTAGCTTTAAAAAGGAAAGACTAGTGATAAAATTGACATAATAATATTATTTTATACGTGCTTCCATTTTGTCAATTTATTTGTCCAAATGCTACAATTCTTGTATCGCGTTAGAATATTGTCAGACTTTAAAATGTTTGAACAACTTTTGGTGTAGAGTTTGTGGTAAAATCCGTGACGACGTTTTTTAATGAAACAAAAAAGAGCACACAAAAAGCAGAGAGCATGACAGGAATGCCCTTAATTTGTAAACTCGCTTCAAAGGTGGGGACATTAATCCTAAATTTGTCTTAGTCATGTTAAACCCTAAGTCTAAAAGCTCTGTCTAAAACAATAGAACAGGCACCAATTTGTACGACGGTGTACGGTACGTGGGTTCAATTAATTTATTCCGAACCTTCTACATACGTAAGCTTGCCTATGTTTGCCTGCCTAACTACATACGTATAGCATCGACACAAAACGTTAATTAACAGTTTCAGCACATTGCAAAGTTAATCCATATAAATGAACAACGGTATTTATCTTCATTAAGGCCCTAAGCAACCCCTTATGTTCCAGTGACGTGACACAACTAACGACAGGATCATGCTCGAACACGACTAATATTTCATCGGCCTAATTTTACCGGCTCAATGGCCCCTTTATCTTATTTTAGCTATGCAAGGGTTGAACTTTCAATCAATTAATTAGCGGATGATTACTAACACTCCCGGGATCGCCCGCTAAGCTTTCCCAATTACGATAATGAATATTATTACGTTCTAATACTATAATTTAATAAAGGCAATTAAATTTGAGCCAAGGAATCCGTTTAGAATCCCCGGAGGTTTCGAATACTTCAACCGATTCGATTTTATGTAATTTCAAATATGGAGTAAATTGTAATCTGAAACACAGAACGTGCAATAATTAATGTTGAAATCGTACTGTATTGTGTGTAGCGTATGCTCGAAATGAACTAGAATGTGAGACACGACATTTATGACAATTGAAATTACGCAAATGTGATGATGCGTCAGTAATTACAAATGGAGCCCGTTTGTAGGGTGTTGGATACAATTTCGACTTCAAGTTGGCATACAAGTTCCTAAGACGGAGTGAGGCGCGGTTGCGGTACGGCAACGCAACGGTGGGGGCCTGGAGGGGGGAGCGGGTCCCTGGCACGTATTGCGACCGCATCCTGAGCGAGTGCGATATTCGCGCCTGCCGTATCCAGTCACCGAACTTTCCTGGCGTGTACCCGAGGAATGCGACGTGCACCTATCGCATAGAACACACAAAGGTAAGCGGATTATGAAATGGTATGATGTTTTAGGATTCCCGTTGAAAGTTATCAGGGATTGGTTGTGAATTGGTGCATTGGACAAATGCTTATTCATCTTATTTTTTTTTTCATCTTTACAAAAACTTTTGTTCGAATGTAATAAACATCAGATATATATCATAATGAGTTAGTAATGTACAGTATTACTAATCTTACGTATATTGAGAGAGCTATTGAAACCAAATTCGTACAGTTCGTACAAAGGAGAATTAATAACCTTGTTTAGTAAGTTAGGTAGAGTCAAACCTTGATTCAATCTGCACCAAAATTGGCATTAGCCTATCAAATATCATATAACTTACATAGTCTGTCGATATTTGATATGAAATTGTATGAACAGTTTCTCGAAATACATTGAAGATCAAGAAGAGCTACATGAATTTTACCATCGCATTATTAATTTAAACGATTAAAGGAACAACTTCATTATAGTCTTAATGTCTTAGTTTTTAAAAAATGCTAGTAAGTTGCATTTTGTATGAATGTTTTCGAAGAACCTTGGTAGGTGGATATTTAATTGATGGTATCGATCCAACTACACTCATTTAGGTATAATTGTGTTGAACTTACTCCTTTTACTATAAAGAATAAAATTTTTAAATGCTAGTAGAAGATACATATCTTCTTCTTACCTTTTTACTTTGCGAATACACGTATTTTACGCACCGATTGTTATTATGAAAGGTGTAAATGTGAATTTTATACCTGAGAAACCACCAGAGATATTATAATCCTATACTTTTGGACTGTAACTATAACGCGTTACTATATTATAGGTAGATATTATCGATCTCCTCCGATAATGTATATATAGACATACCTACAAACTTTCAATATTATATTATTTAATAGAATCTACACTATGATACAAGCTCATACGTAATTTACAACACTACTATGATTTTCGTGCCACACTCTCTAGTTAGGCAAACTTCCCGCTAATATTGATCGTATAATAATATACGAGGTATATTTATCAAGTAAATATGTTTAGTGCGGTTGACGAAGTTGTGTGTTTATCCTTAATACGTTATAATTAAACTAGTTTGTTTATTTTGTAATAATATGTGTTACGCGAGATGTCGAATGCTATTATTATTTCTAGGAGAATTCCAGCTGGCATAGCGTATTCATTCAATATCGATAATGCGTTCTTTATAAATTTATAAAGAATAGAAAAAATTCGATCACGAGGCGGAACTCGAACCCGCATCCTTTCGCGCCATTCCGGGGCGGATGCCTGACCAACTCAGCCACTCGTGACCCGCCAGAGCAATCGAATTTATTCTATTCTTTCAGTTTTTTATGTGTCTGAAGGGACACACTGCGCGCCATCTATTGATATGATTAACAACCATTTCAACCAATATGAAGCACTTTTCAGTGAATACAATATTGTAACGATGGAACACGACCTTTTTTGTTGAATTTATATTTTTGGTTTTATGGCATTCAAATGCTTTATAAATATAAATTTATAAAGAATAGAAAAAATTCGATCACGAGGCGGAACTCGAACCCGCATCCTTTCGCGCCATTCCGGGGCGGATGCCTGACCAACTCAGCCACTCGTGACCCGCCAGAGCAATCGAATTTATTCTATTCTTTCAGTTTTTTATGTGTCTGAAGGGACACACTGCGCGCCATCTATTGATATGATTAACAACCATTTCAACCAATATGAAGCACTTTTCAGTGAATACAATATTGTAACGATGGAACACGACCTTTTTTGTTGAATTTATATTTTTGGTTTTATGGCATTCAAATGCTTTATAAATATAAATTTATAAAGAATAGAAAAAATTCGATCACGAGGCGGAACTCGAACCCGCATCCTTTCGCGCCATTCCGGGGCGGATGCCTGACCAACTCAGCCACTCGTGACCCGCCAGAGCAATCGAATTTATTCTATTCAGGCATCCGCCCCGGAATGGCGCGAAAGGATGCGGGTTCGAGTTCCGCCTCGTGATCGAATTTTTTCTATTCTTTATAAATTTATATTTATAAAGCATTTGAATGCCATAAAACCAAAAATATAAATTCAACAAAAAAGGTCGTGTTCCATCGTTACAATATTGTATTCACTGAAAAGTGCTTCATATTGGTTGAAATGGTTGTTAATCATATCAATAGATGGCGCGCAGTGTGTCCCTTCAGACACATAAAAAACTGAAAGAATAGAATAAATTCGATTGCTCGGGCGGGTCACGAGTGGCTGAGTTGGTCAGGCATCCGCCCCGGAATGGCGCGAAAGGATGCGGGTTCGAGTTCCGCCTCGTGATCGAATTTTTTCTATTCTTTATAAATTTATATTTATAAAGCATTTGAATGCCATAAAACCAAAAATATAAATTCAACAAAAAAGGTCGTGTTCCATCGTTACAATATTGTATTCACTGAAAAGTGCTTCATATTGGTTGAAATGGTTGTTAATCATATCAATAGATGGCGCGCAGTGTGTCCCTTCAGACACATAAAAAACTGAAAGAATAGAATAAATTCGATTGCTCTGGCGGGTCACGAGTGGCTGAGTTGGTCAGGCATCCGCCCCGGAATGGCGCGAAAGGATGCGGGTTCGAGTTCCGCCTCGTGATCGAATTTTTTCTATTCTTTATAAATTTATATTTATAAAGCATTTGAATGCCATAAAACCAAAAATATAAATTCAACAAAAAAGGTCGTGTTCCATCGTTACAATATTGTATTCACTGAAAAGTGCTTCATATTGGTTGAAATGGTTGTTAATCATATCAATAGATGGCGCGCAGTGTGTCCCTTCAGACACATAAAAAACTGAAAGAATAGAATAAATTCGATTGCTCTGGCGGGTCACGAGTGGCTGAGTTGGTCAGGCATCCGCCCCGGAATGGCGCGAAAGGATGCGGGTTCGAGTTCCGCCTCGTGATCGAATTTTTTCTATTCTTTAT
The DNA here is from genome assembly GCA_029959065.1 of Colias behrii. Taxonomy (NCBI): domain Eukaryota; kingdom Metazoa; phylum Arthropoda; class Insecta; order Lepidoptera; family Pieridae; genus Colias; species Colias behrii. The sequence continues at coordinate 9,197,515 of JARWMC010000013.1, forward strand.
AAATTTATATTTATAAAGCATTTGAATGCCATAAAACCAAAAATATAAATTCAACAAAAAAGGTCGTGTTCCATCGTTACAATATTGTATTCACTGAAAAGTGCTTCATATTGGTTGAAATGGTTGTTAATCATATCAATAGATGGCGCGCAGTGTGTCCCTTCAGACACATAAAAAACTGAAAGAATAGAATAAATTCGATTGCTCTGGCGGGTCACGAGTGGCTGAGTTGGTCAGGTATCCGCCCCGGAATGGCGCGAAAGGATGCGGGTTCGAGTTCCGCCTCGTGATCGAATTTTTTCTATTCTTTATAAATTTATATTTATAAAGCATTTGAATGCCATAAAACCAAAAATATAAATTCAATGCGTTCTTTGTTTGTTTGTCCTTCCTTAGAACTTAGAAAAAGTGCATCTTTTTTTTTAAACAGGTGGGAAAAGCACTTAATAGGCTTCTTGAGAGGGCAAGCGAAACTTGTTCTTGATTGATAATAGGTACCGAAAATAAAATTTTACGATTAAAATCGGTTAACCTTCAAAATCGGTATATAATAGTATTCTAAGTAAGAATAAGTAAGTAATTAAGCGATATAGGTATATTTCATATTCGTAGACAAAGCACTTGAATAACCGTCTTCGTGAACAATCAGCAAACGATATAAATTATAGCTTTTGTTACCTTAACTATCATTAATATCATCAAGTCATTATAATATACCATAATAACCCTCTCGATTATGATCTGTAATGTAAACTCAACTTCCATATTGCAAGTCGCATCAGCAGAATAATTTGTTCGCAAGCCTGGACATCAAAGCTATAAATAACCAGTGACGTATAATTGACCGAGTAATAAAAAACAAAAGCAATATAATTCGTATGCGCCATAGATCTGGGTTAAAATCGTTACGAATTTACATGAAAACGAGCGACCCGCGCACAATAGGCTGTGTGGTTGATGCGGCTGTTTGTATTAATATTTAATTTAAAATTCACACCAGAGTACGCTACATACACAACACATAATATATTAACACGCTCGCGAATTTTAACAGTGCACGGCGCAGATGAAAATGTGCCTTGATATTTTTCACTCATAATCTTGCATTGATCAAGCCTTTGTACAATACGGTAGTTAATGAATATGAATAAAATGTACGTGTGTTTCAATAATTTAAGCGTTGATTATTTTCTCTATTATAATATATTAAAATAAAACAAATAACATGTTTCATCTTGAAGCGTAGAGTGAACAGGTACCTTCTACGGAAGTGCGTTCCATCTTAGACCACATCTCAGCCTAACATCAGGCGAGATTGTGGTCAAGCGCTTCCTTATTGCCAATAAAAAAAAATGTTAATTTATTTACTGGTTCAATAATTAATAAGTACCTTCTCTCTTTTTGCGGATTTAACATGAAAATTTATCAATACATATTATTTGCAACTGGCGTCCGAACGTTTTTATATTGGCCATCATTCTACATAACAGATATCCTTTCCATTAAATCTCTTTCAATAAATATACATACAGTTGTATATCAAAACTTTTCATAACATAACATAGTTACTTTTTAAATACGTGAATATAAACATTGTAGTTCTTGTTTTATAGAGTCTAATGTAATTAATTATTTCAGGCACCTCCAAATAAACATGTTCTATTGGCAGTCAGACAAACGAATAGTCACAAGATACATATCAAAGACCAAATAGTCAAATATGATAGAAGTCAGCGAGTACTGAAGTAAGTTACAGTTTCCCTTAAAAAAAAATCTCTTTAATATGTACTTTAATGTTCTCATAGTATGAAATATGTGTAATTAAATATTGTATGCATGAGTTAATAATGTAATTAATTCAATTTTGCTTTTATTTTTGATCATCGAAAACAAACTAATAATTATTTCACATAAACCTGCATAGCTTATAAATCTATAGCAATACTAGAGGAAAATTAACATACACGTATTTAATAGAATCCAACCAACTTTTTATTTCCTAAACAAATATTAACGCAAAGTAACTTCCAGGATCTGGGACCAATGCAACGTAGTACAAGATTACCTAACTGTATGGGATGGGGCGACCCGCGACTCGCCTGTATTAGTCAGGCTCTGTGGTGGTGACGCAGTTCCCGACATCATCACCCGAGGTCCGAACATGTTGCTGGAGTTTCATACGTCGCCATATGATAATCCTTTCCATCCTGTACCGTTGAGTTACTTGCCTGGATTCGAGCTTGAAGTTCAGGTAAGCTATTTTAATTGCATTTGATAAATGCAACAACGAGTTATATAATACTACGTGTCTGTTTGTGTGTGTTTTATCTTCACTGTGAGAAATATACACAAACGTTTTACCAAAAATATAGTATTGTTCAGTCTGTTGTATCGTAACTTAGGGGCCGTTCAAGTATTACGTAAGCACCAAGGGGGGGTGGGGGGTTCTCTGTTTTGCTTATTTTGGATGACATGGGGGGTGGGGGGGTCTAGATGATGATTACGTCATCGTTAGTTATTTAAGTTTTTTCGGGGATTCCCGCAAATAATACATGATATGCGTAGGCACTCGCTTTGAGAACTGATTAGGGGAATTACCGCGCATTAGGGAAATTACCGTGCGCTATTCACTTGTCTAATAATTCACTCTCGTGCCGGCCGGCTGCAAGTGCGCATCTATCAGTATTGTTTTGTTTGGATTCTAAACGTATTGTAAGCATTGAAAGTTATCATTTGTGTTTATGTTGATGCAATTAGCCAAAGTTTAACGTTTTAATTATTTAAATTTAAATATCTTATTAGAATTTCATATCATATAGACAAATCCAAGTTATACCAAAAACTGTTCGAAAGTTTTAAAAAATCTCATACTGGGACGAAAGTGCAAAATGTACAAAAGTTAGTTAACGAAGTTTGGCGAAATTATAAATTACAAGCAAAGTCAGATAAGGAACTAGATATTATTGTATCTAAGAGAATTGAAGAAGAATTGCAAGCGGCGACTAAAAATAAATCCAATCTGCTTCATTTTTTTCCAAGGTGAGTAAAAAAAAAGTAAACACGCCCACAAAGGGAAAAGTTAGACCTGTAAGAGTCGCTGCTCGTCGTGCTAATGAACTGATGTGCATTATTCAAAATTTAGAGCACCAAGATGTTGAATGGCTCGATGAGAGTGACGTAGACATTCCAAAATCGGATGAAAGTGAGCAGACTCACAACACTGAGCAGCAATCCAATGTCATCGATAACTTAGAATCATGGATTCAGGTTTCATGGACTGAAGACTGTTAATGTGTTATTATTCTTTATGTTAGTTATGTTCTTTATTTCTGATTATATTTTTTTGTCATTTACTCTATGTGTATCAGTTAAACCTAATATTTTCATGAATTTTCCTATTTTAAAAATAACAATATAAAAAAAACATTTATTACTAAAAATGTTTACGTAAGCATAGAGGGAGGGGGTAAGTGCTTTGCTTACTTTTGATGACAAGGGGGGCGGGGGGGTAAAAAATGGTAAGAAATCTGCTTACGTAATACTTGAACGGCCCCTTACTTGTTTTTTTATCCAAATATTGTTTGGTTGTAATTCTTATCTACAATTAAGTATACATAGAAAGAGTCGTTTAGGAGATATACATTGAAATAGAGGCACCTACTGATTACTTGTTACGAGCCATTTTTTTATTTTAGGTGTGCAATTATACGGTACGGTATATTAAAATCGAATAAACCATATTGAGTATGTACCTACTCAATATGGTTTATTCTATTTTTAATATAAATCAATATCTCTCTCACTCTACAATTCTACATCAACATATTTACAAACATTTTACATCAATAAATCAAAGAAAAAGTCATGCTATCATTATAGCCCATTGTAATTACTACCTTGATAGAGTACAAGATTGTATATATATTTATCAAAGGAATAATTATACACTAGGAACATTAATTACAAACTTTAACCAGTATATTATTATTAGTCTGTGCTTTAACCTATTTCCTTTACAATTGCTTTTTATCTATATTTTCTAAATAAAGCAAATAATACAATTGAATCCTAGTTGCTTTTGATCTATGTTTTCTAACTACAGCATTAAATAGAAAATTACTTTTCTAGATAAAATATTTATAAAACCAGTTTGTTTAAAATAAAATAAAATTTAGTTTATATACAGACTAATTACAAAATATCTCGCTACATTCTAGAATATTTCAAATTCCATAAATTTGAGCGGTGGAATTCTTTATAATGTACTATGAATACGCTAAACGCTTTGTCGAATTAGCCAGTGTATAATTTTGGAATCTAAAGTTTTTCTAACTCACATTATTTTCATTTATATGAATGTAAGGATAGTATTTTTTACAATCACAAGCCTATGATATTTTCTGAAATGAAATTGACGCAAAGGCTTCGTTAATACGATTATAACTTGTTAATATTATTACAATAGATACACGTCAAGTAGGTATCAACGAAGAATTCCAACCAATACCCTCGGCCCCATCATTAAAGCGGGTCGACGAAACACAGTGGGGTTATAGTCGGTAAGAATCCGACATAACCCACGGCTCCTTCCCCGGGGGCCGTGGGTATCTTTGGAAGATTTCCCCACTTAAAAAAAAAGTATCAACTATATATCCTTTGTGTGCAAATGCATTCCATCCTATACATGAATGGTGTTTACAACAAAAAATAATAATTCAACTTTTAAATTGCAAAGTAGCTACATTATTAACAAGACAGCAATAAAATAACAATTAAAAGCAAGACAAATCACAAGCAATAAAACCATACACACGTTACAACACAGTCTACAAGCACCATTCAATACAAATCAATACAGAATGAAAATATAACATTTACTTGGCAGGTGCTGTACGTGGACAAAGATTCGCACTCCTACGTGAGCTCGGACGGGCGGTGTCGGTTCGTCCTCCGCTCAGCTGACAATACGAGTGGCGTCTTGAGGAATCCTCGCCACTCCTTGCCTCCTAACACGTCCTGTGTTTATTATTTTCAGGTTTGTATGGATTTGCTTTGATGTATTGTAGGAATGTGTGGTTTGCGATTGATTTGTTTGTATAAAAACTTGGTAATGGTGAGTAATAAATGGTTAAACCTATAAATCATATTTCTATAAAGTTTCAGTAGAAGTTAGGGCCCCAATTTTGAATTAATTTAAAGAGAGTGCTTTCGATTAATAGCATTGATAAATTACTCAGCATAAAAAAAATTGTAGAGCCATTGTTATTTTTTTTATAATTATTAAGCATGCCAGCTGTGACTGGCGAATTGTGTAGAACATGTTCTCTCATAACACCAATGTATTACCACTTTTCTTGCGAATAAATTCATTTCATTTCATTTCATTTCATTTTAGAAGAAGACGTATAAAAAATTGGCATCCCCATTATTCAGGAACATAAGAATCATTAACAATTTTATGAAAAACTTCGTGTGATCTCACTTATGAACATTACTTTTGATTACCGATGTTTGAATTGCGCTATTTATTATATACGAGTAATAGTTATAACATTTCACTCACATGTTGTGTAGTATGTTATAACAAATTTTAGGTTCATTATACTTCGCTTCAAACCAATGACGCAAATAAAATCGATTCACATCATCAACTAAATTGTTTATTCATGTAGAAATATATTCGAATTCTGCTCTAGTGAGATTTAATAATGGATATGAAAATAAATGTTTTTGTAGACACTCAAATAGAATGAGAGCAGTAATAGTTTCCCAGTGTTAAGCTCTTTATATTATTGGTTTGAAAGTAAAATAGAAACACATTTCCGTATTTACTTTATACCTTTTAAACTTCTTCTGTGTTTAATGTGATAATTATCATTTAACGATACTAAAATAATTAGTAAAGGTTTTGAAAGTCCCTATTTTAAATTAATTAATGAACACAAACGTAGTCATTATATTTTTGTTTTTCTGTTAACCCGGGATTCATTTGCTTATTAATTATAATAATGATTGCTAAAAACAAAATCATAATAAAACTGTAACAATACCACTTTAATGTGTTCAGAATAAATCAAGATAAACAGTTTAAGAAGCGCTTTATTATGAATCCCCATAACATTTTCTATGTAAATTTTCCTCGTTTTTAATAATATGGTATAATCCAAGTCTTAAGATGAATAGTATCCATTCGGAGTTACGCGACTCGGAATTACCTCTGTGTAACAGACGCTGTATTTTTTGTTCCTTGACTTATTTTAATACGAAATATTCTACATTACATCTCGCTATAAGCATTGTCTATTTGTAGAATGATATAATGGAATTGAATAAGAGTTTTCTTCGTATTTTCTGAGATTGTTGTTATTGTAGTCAGGCGATTATCATTTATAATGAATTAGATAAGATTTATAATTCGTAACTTATTCCGTCTACTAATCTTCTAAGAGATAATATATAACATTGTTAATGTAATTTCTTTAACCAATAATATATTCATGCCTCTTGCATTCCACCACGGCTCGTTTTAAGTAGGCAGATTTTAAACATATTTTTGCGTGTTGCTTGTTCATTTCTATTACCATGTATATTAAAGTATGTTTTGTTCACAGGGTCGCACAAATGAAGTCGTTTGGGTATCCTTCGTGAAGTATCACGCCGCAGGAACAGAACCTGCCGGTTTTGATCAACAAAAAGATTGTTCTTCGCAACTCACGATATGGGATGGAGCCGCTCCAGATGCCGATCTTGATAGAAAGGTATTTAACATAATATTATATTTACTGTAAGCTCAATTACAATTCCATTCATTAGGAATTATATTTACATAATTGAACAAACTTTACTAAATATTTATCCTGTAAATTGTATGCAGTCAGTAAATCGAATCAATGCGAATCACGTTTCAATAAATATTCGGAAACATCAAAATTTAAGCAGTGTTTACCTTTCAATGTTAACAGAGTAATGAAATATAGACGCACTCGCCAATGACCGTGTGGGGCTTAGAACAGAGCGACGCGACGATACAAAATTGGGTGGCGCACTTGCCGCCTTTATTCGAGCCATTTCACTTTGCCAACCGCTACCTAGCTACTTGACGGCGGAGCCAAACATTAATTTTCTTTAATGTGTTTGAACACTCTTTGCTACTCTGCACTGCGGTGTTTCATTCATTCCACTTGCATTAAGAATGGATAAACATTTTTTGCTGGCACTTTAATCAGAAGTTTTCTGCTTCGAGGTAGTAAATAGTGCACCTGGCCAGAGCAAATCACTTCCCGGTTTACATACTTCAGAAGTAGGTTGCGTATTCAGCATAAAACGTAGCCGATATGTTACGTGGATTAAGTTGAACAATGAGAACGTTAGAGATATGAACCAGTGCCGGCCAGATTAAATCTAAATCGATACTTGTGCAGCAGAAGCTCTATTATATTTCCTAACATATTTTTAGATCGGTATTCATATTGCAACATGAATGGCCATTGTTATTGTATTGAATTTAGAATGTTTTGAAATAGTTTAAGAGTATCTTTTAAAATCACCATGATTTGATAAAATAAATAAATGTGTTATACGCTGCCTGACGGAATTTTCTCTGGTGGAAATTTTTCCTCTCTATGTAAAGAGAAGAAGGAAAGAAGAGAAATAGATTTTAAAAAGATCAAACAATGCTTAATAATTTAGGTAGTTTGCACATAGTGCTAGAAAAGTCCATTAGCTAAAGTCGTGTCGTGAACCAATCTATACTGCAATATTTTATTTCCTTATTTACTGTTAATATCGTTCCTATTGCCTGAGGTTCACATAACATAGCTATAGTTACGAGGACATTATAGATACTGTAATATCAAATTTACTGTACACACGTTACTACCAAAATCAATAGTTTATAACTCTAATTAAGTTTAATCGTCCGTAATAACACAGGTATTCCAATATAACCGTCACTTTTGTGGATAAAGACAGCTGCCTTAATTATACGTAATGTTCGAATGATACTACGGCATTTTATAATCGATATTTGTATGATAAGTTTGTTTGATTGTACTGAAATGAAATGAGGGTTAAAAATGTCCAAATCACATATAATATCTTGTTTTACTATTATTTTGGCCAGGATATCAATCAATGGCCCTTAGTAACGCTTGATTATCAACAAGCTTTTTTAGTAGCTTCTCCATTATGTTTGTATGCAATCGATTCATTTAGACTCAACTTTAAGTCACTTTAAACGGACAGATTTAATACAAACAAATTGTATACTAAGCGTGTCTTATCAAATTGGTGACAATACCATAATATTTTTATGTGTTCATATTATTAAATCTTTTTTTAATATATTTATTGATGGATATGTTTTGTTTAGTTGGAGATGACAGACAAGAAATCGCTTTTGGGTTCGTTCTGTCGCGAAGAATCGCCTCGTCTTTGCGACCACGCACTCTTATCGAACGCCACGAGAGCGACGCGGCCGTGCGCTCCCTCCGAAAGCTACATTACGACTGGACCAGCTTTGACTATTTTGCAGGTACTTAGTTATAGAAATTAATTTTGTTTTTAATAGTTGTTCGTTTGGTTTAATCTCAAATTGAATCGTAGTGGAGAATGTTTATTTTTGTTCTTTTTAGACTTTTATATTGAAACTTTTCAATATTTGTTTTAATTCTAAATATTGACCATATCAATTTAATAATTGTTTTGTTAAAATATGAACAATGAATATGATATCTTTATTTGAATCGCCTACGCATTCGGAGAATTTCATTTTGTGTTTAACGTGAAATTCAATATTTTGCTTATTTTGCGAACAATGAATTTTATTTTATTATTAATTTATAACGGAGCTAGTAAACATAAAAACAGTTAAAGGATTGTGGGCACAAGGAGCTTATCAGTTGTTTTATTTTAATCTCTTATCTAGCTTTTCTGTTTCTCTTAGTTTAATTGCTCGCTCCGTTTATACCAGAGCCATTTATGTAATTTTCCAAAAAATTCGTTCAACCATTCTGATTTACAGTGGTGTATATGTGTGTGTGTGTGTATATCTCTATCTATCTCCGCTTTCATTTACGTATTATATAGGTTAAGATCAAACCAAACACCGACACAATCATCAGATTTACTCCTATTAGTTGAAATTTGGCCAGATTGCTTGAACAGAACTGCACTACCGTGTTAGATCCAAACATGCAAGATGCATTTGCGGCGAACGTCGGCTGAATCAATCATGCCGCGTCAACCGACTCTGTGCTACAATTAATGTTACGAAACATATGCCAACTTCAATTTAATTAATTCGTGAGGATGCGTGATTAATTATTTGGTTTCCTATCTATAATTAATTTAAAGTTTTGAGGCTTTGTTGGTGGGAGTTTGAGATACAGAGTGACACTTATTAGGGATGTAGTGTTACGTTTAAAACGATTTAAAATAGAAATCACTCAAATTATATAAAAAAGAGCGTGCCGAGCACACGTGTCAGAAGTGAAACTTCTTTGGCAAGATTTAAAGATACCAAAATCGTCGCCTTACTCCATGACGTGACGGTATTGCCGTGACGCAACCTTGAAATTTTACTCTCAACGCGCTTACAGATGTTTCACTTCAAAAAGAATTAAATTTATTCTTATGTTCCGTTTTGGTATACATTATTGTCACCCTCAAAAATAAAATTGCTTTACCGAATTAAGAACTCTTAATAATTAAATTGGCCATTTAATGAATAGGTAAGAATTGGTAATGGATGTATAATTTACGGCAGTGTTATAATAAACTCCCAATTAATTTAAGAAATAAGCTAAAAAATATATATTGTACAAAAGAACACGGGATGTGTTCATTGAAAAGCTTTTCTTTCGGGGGCCAGACTGATAAAATATTTTCTTTTAAAATAGGACTACTTAAGTAAAACAATATGTATTGCATAATATAGCCAATAATAACGGTAGATACATAATGTGATGATGTAATTACTATCTCGAAACTCACATGAGAGCGTGCTTTCCAACAAAGACGAGAAAATGCATAAATTTGCATTCAATGTAATTAAAAGCTTATCGTGTACATTGATAAGGTGAATTTTCCACTGTATAATTTAGAATGGTAGTACATAATTAACGCAATAATAGTTTTAATGAGCAAATATCTTATTGTAAGGGTGCTCCAAATAATGTTGATAGCAATAGGGTAAAAGTGGGATAGATGCCCCACTTTTTGAAATAGCCTCATATTTTTAAAAACATGAATCTTATACGAACACTTTGTATGAATATAGCTAGGTTAATTATCTGTTTTGAATTACTATATATATTTTTTATCCTATCATTTATAGATAATGTGTAATAAACATTTTTGTAGAACACCTTTTTTGAGGATAGATGCCTACCTAGTTGGATAGTTGCCCCACCATGAAAATACTAAGGAGGATAGATGCCTGCAGAGTGGGATAGATGCCTTACATACTCTATAAACGCGAAATCTAATAAAATTTATATGATAAACCAGCAAATGTCATTTTTACATAGTTGTTCTGTTGTCCAAGAATATACTTGCGCTCGCACTCCTTCTTTTCTTTTGTATTTTCGTGGCGTGGTTCTCCTTCAATCAGTATAAGGGCAGATCATTAATAAGTAAGTATACATAACAAAAAAAGCAAATTAAACGAGTAAAATCGGTTAACATAGAGAAAACCTCTGACGCAATCAGGTAAAAATATAAACAGTACCTGTGATTATCGATAATAACATGTACATATGTATTGAGGGATAGATGCCCTTAGAGGCCCCTAAGGGCATCTATCCCTCGAAAAAAAAGGGGCAACTATACTTTTTGATAAGGATAGCTGCCCCAGTATTTTTTTTTATTAAATAAAAACAAAAGAGCCACTATTTTCACTTAGATTTGTAATTAATGAACCAGTGTATAGACATTATAAGAAATATAGTGAAATTTATTAATACTTAAAAAGTTATGCAAAGGCAAATATCAACCTTTTTTAATTTTAACGTGTTCGTGAAGTTCGCCGCGGATATTATAACTCGCACTAGCGAAACACGTCTTCACCAAACAACAGCTCATGCGTACCCGAGGTGCGGGGTGATAGGAGCTCCTATTTAAATCATTAATTCGTAGTCACGACTCTGGGAAGTGAGGTTTTTTGAAAATGAGGCATCTATCCCGATGCGGCATCTATCCCACTTTTACCCTATTATTTGATCATAAATTATGCTATCTCATTAGTCACTATTATCTAGGTATGGCAACCACTCGTCACGTGGTAATCATAAGAAATTACAAAATGTTAGTGATGACTGTTCAAAAATTATAATTTTTATTATGTTAAATTTGTTTTAACTTACTTTTAACTTGACTGGACTTGGACATTTACTGCATAAAACTTGATTATATTTTATGATCATAAGATAAAATATAAAAAAGTAGACTTTAAAATAAAAACGGCTATTTATTATATTCATAGGACAAAGTTTCCAGCAATATTAATAAACTTTATCAAAAAAAAAAGGTCCACGGATCGAGCGGTACATTTTAAAATTTCAATATCACGAAAGTGCAGCTGCGACACGAATCTTATAAAGGTCTGAAGGAACCTTTTGTTGCGCTTCATTCATTACATATTGCAGTCAACATTGTACCTCCATTTCTGTCCGCTCAAGTATGCATGGCTTGGTTGTATGAAACTCGCAATTTTGCTGAAAAATATGACGCACCATCGCGACGTGGAATCATTAGTTACCGCCATCTGTTTAGATGCAAACATTGGTGAATAGAAGAGTGTTTGTGTATTTTAATATGTGGTACACTGTTTTATAATGAGGGATTGTAAAAAGTGCTTATAAAATTGTGAACATTCGAATTAGAACCCGACTTACAAAAGTTTGGTCTACCCCAGTTTAATTTTTTTCAACTATTAAAACGTATAAAAAGTTGATATACACTACAGATATAAACGGACTGTAATGGTTAATAGGTTTTAAACAAATTAGGTTCCTCATTTCGTATGTTTGTTGATGTTTTAATACACCTTAAAATATTGCATAATGCCGTAAACTATCGCATATTACAAAATAATATTCGGTTCCTATAAAACTATTGCAATATTCTTAAAAGATAAAATTCCTTTGGGATTGTGATATTTTAGAGAATTTGTATAAGTATTAGATTCGTGCTGAATGCCTTGACACACACGTTCACTCATGAATCTTTTGTAAGAGAAGGATAAATTGTCGAGTTATTCGTAACAATTCGAAAAATTCTCTTCTTTCTTTGTATTTCCAATTGTTCATTTTTCTTCAAACTTTTCCTATATCCTAAGGTTGCCTGGAAGATATCGCTTCTTAGCGATAAGGTCGCCTATTTGTACCGCTCCACAATATAATAATTTAAAGCAATCTTATTCTACTTTCCATTTTATACTTAGAACTTACTTGTGTTTGGGTTATATGCATATTTTTAATAGAACCTATATATTATAATATCATAACCGAAACAGCAGTCAACCAAAATTATTGAAGAATTTCTTCTCTCGTTATCAAATTTCTTATCGAACTGTCAGAAACAAGCAAACAGAAACATACATCAAAATCAAACATTACCTTTTATTTCCGTACCATTCCAGTCCACACCAACGCTCTAAACTGAAAACTTACGCAGTTTTTATCCCCTTAAGACCTTAGCATTTGTACGTTCAGTTGAGCTCAGATAAGTCACGTTGCTCCATAGTGAATAATGCAAGGAGCACGTTGGCTCTTCATGCCAACATTCACTTGTTTCTGAGACTAAAGCAATGGCCACGAAGACTGATTGCGTCGACACTTAGAAGCGAATGAAGTAGAATGGAAGTTAGTTGACTCATAGATGGAAGCTAAGAGAGAATGTGTTTTGAACATTGGCAATGTGTTTTGGTGTTGAATAGGTCGTTGTAGATGAGGTGGTCAAATAACGTGTAATTAAATAAATAAATGTTTGAGTTTAACTTTTTTGTAATTATGAATAGCGAATACCTGACCTTATATGACAATGTTAATTTACTTTGAGATCAATTAAATAAAACTCAGAAATGTATTGTGAATTAGAATAGGATATGTTTAATTGAAAACTAAATTATGCCAGTATTATGTCTCGTAGATCCTGCTTAGTACTTCTGTAGATACTGCTACGCCATATCTACGGATATCTGTAGCACTTCATTTCACCATTTCGTGGAAGCCTAGATCAAATTTTTAGTGCTATATTAAGTTCTGTATTACCTCATACCTTTGTACATTCGGAGCCAAGACCTTAGCGACAAAACTTCCAAACCGTAACAATTAAATGCAGTAAATCTCATAATCGCGACCGCGTTTCTTAAGACCTCGCTCCTTGTAAAGCTTGCACCCGAGCCAAGTGTTTGAGAACGAGGTTTCAAAGGATTGTGACAAGTACTGCTAACATTTTCAATAAGTAGCTTGTTACAAGTCTGTTGGACGCTGTTTTACGCCTAGACTCATTTTTGTTATTTTTTGTTTGTATATATTTTTGTATCGTGCGATATCAGTATTGTTATAAAATTTAAACTGTCAAAATGAAAATTTTATAAACACAAACAAAATTACTTTATCGCATCTGTACACGTATTACAACAACATTATGTGGTAGAGATTCTTGTTGTCTATTATAATAACAATTTAACGTGGTAGTTATTCTATGTTTAATTATTCATATCGAATTTAGAAAGCTAAATAAAACGAACAGTTTTGGTTAAAACATTAACTATTTATTATTTAATAAGATAAATATATTAATAATTATCTAATAGAGAATAATGTCATATTAAAATTGGATCAAACGTTAACAAAGGTTGGTCAGAAACCGAATGATTGCGGCACAACTAATTATGGTACATATACAATTTAATAATTTAACGTGCAAATTATTGCCACATAGCGAATGCTACGGAACTAAACAAATAGTTGCGAGCCTTAAATTGTGGTTGCTGTGTTAACTTTTGTAACGTGAATTTATTTGTAATGAAATTATTTGGTTAAATATGTAGGAAGTAATTAATTGTATTGTTTTGTCATTGTTGTATTGTGATGTATGATAGAGATAAATGCCATTCATGCTTTTGAAGTCACTGTTGTTATTACTTAAATATTAACATTTAGTTTGGTTAAAATCTTTTGTTCAAAGATACATATAAAATTTCATTGCCCCTTATCCAACGGCGACTTGGTACAGTGGTTGACGCGTGAGCGTAACACCGAGGGGTCCTGGGTCCGATTCCCGGTGGAGACGAAGAAAAAAAAATGTCTCGGTCTGGCAGGACACAGAAGGCTGATCACCTACTTGCCCCTAAAGAAAATCGATCAGTGAAACAGATGTATAATGCATCTGCCCCTTACCCCACTAGGGGACATGGGACTTCACTTTTTTTATCCAACGGCGAGATACAGGGCTCAATTTATATTAAATACCCTAACATTTCAGTTAATGAATTGAAAGAAGGCACAAAAAACTCCTGTTTTATGGAAACATACTAATAGTTTTAATTTAGCAGTTTGTATTAATATTGGAAAACCGGTTTTAAACAAGTTGTTAAAGTCACAACTCGGCAACTGCTTTATTATTCAATATTAAACACAGAAGAGGACCTTAGCAAGTTTCCTAACTAAATATTTGAAGTTTTGCTCCAGCACACAATGTTACTCGGTGTTGCTAACCTTGAATGTAAATAGTTTTGCGGCGAATTTTAAATACTTGAGTGCTTGGATTTTACGTCTTTTGTAAAAAGTTTAAGGGGGAAACTTGTGTGATTATTCTGTTGAGAAATTTTGCATATAAGATACAAAAAAAGCAAATGCTAGGATGCATAACATATTTTACATTGTGAAAGCAAAGTTTTATATTATAATATGTATCTAATCGTAATTCATAAAAAATATATTTTTTTATTGATCCAGATCGGAAGTAAATAAAAGTTCTCCAGAATATTAATTATATTAAAATAAACACTTTAATTCATAAGTTTTAAAAATAATCTTGTCCATGAGTCTGTCTAAAGTAAAAAGAAAATGTGTACTAAATATTTTTTCCATTTCCTAGGAGCTACGTCAAGGATCAGCACTATATCCCGTTTCATTCGTCCTTCGCTATGAGTTCGTGGATGTCAGCGAGCAGGGACAACCATTACTCGACTCTAAATCCGCATGCGATAGAGTTTTTAAATCTGCACAAACCTATTCTGGAAGATTCCAAGCTCCGAGAGCGATATTTTACTATGGACGGGGTGGAGCGCAAAATCTTACTTGCATACTGAGGTAAGTTTATGGTGCATTTCAAAATCTTATTTAACTCAATGACAATATCGCCCCAATCTGTATAGTAACTACAAACCAGTAAAACGTATCTGAATGTTTTATTTATTTCTAGGTTCGAAGCCAAACAAGGAGAGCGAGTCCAATTAACATTTACAAACACTAATTTCGGAAACAAACATTGCAGCACACACAAAGATTCCAGAACTAGTCGTTGGATATGTAATAGACCTCCAAAGAGAACTATAGGAGGCGAAGGTCTCGCTCAGATAATTATTACTGAATACCCGTGGGAGGGAGTTCCCATAAAAAGGGATTGCCTTTGTACTAACCGTTCTGAGCCTTTGCACATTCACACGCTAACGGCCCCCGTGGTGGAGATTAATTTCACGGTTACTATGATGAATATTACTGAAGATTACGATGATTTTAGTTTTGAAGGTGAATATAAATTCATACCAACTGGACCTGGAGACGAAACGATTTGCTCCACGGGTTGGGGAGATAGACGCCTTAGGGGAAATAGTGGGGAAATAAGGTTATACGATAAAAGAGAAACTGCTATTACACCAGAAATAGTTGGCGATAGACATGTTATATCAGAAAGTGTTAGAGCTGAAGTAGCATGTGTGCATAGACCGTGGCTTATTGAACCTGGAGGAGATGACGTCACACCTGTCCAGGGAAGATATTTGTACGTTAAAATCCCCGGGTACGAAATTACCACATCATCTCCGTTCTGTACAACACCGAATCGCTTATTCATATATGAAGCTTACGATACAACAAAATCTAGAGAAATTTGTCCTGATACGTCTAATAATCTTGAATTGTATTCTCCTGGTTGGGACTCGGCTAGTACATCTTTAGAATCTTCTCTCAAACCACATGCAAAAAGTTATGTCATAGATTTTTTGCAACATGAACAAGCAGATTATATAATAAAATGGATTGAAATCATGAAAAAGCCATCTATAGAACATGATTCTGAAACTAACGTCTTACCATCTTCGGTTCTCCTTGACTGCCGATTTCAGTAAGTATTTTTAACCTTATTTTTTAATATTGTTGAAAATAGTAATAGATACTAAATGTAAATTTTAATTACAGCTGCCCAGAGCTAAATGCGTGCATTCCTTTGACACTTTGGTGTGATGGCAGCGCTCACTGTCCATCAGGCTTTGATGAAGATGACTCTAATTGCTCATTTCGTATATCACTGCCACCGCCGTATGTCGCAGCAGCGGCTGGCGTTGGCTTATTAATATGCGCTGTAGCAATCGCTCTATGCGCATGTAGACGACGCAGAAAAAAAGATAAAGAATTCAAAGCGAGATTGGACGGTGCCTTACAAGTAGAAGAAAGGCCATACGATCGAGCGAAAGTGAATGGCGTTCCAGAATCTACAAGGCAGTACGCCACTGTTCAAAAATACGCAACAATAGACAAATACAGCCTTAGTCAAAAATATAGCGCAGGGCTCAACGACGCGAGGTATTATGATGAAGTGGCTCAAAGGGATAAATTGGCTGACACAAGGTACGCTAGCTTAGGTCGAGGCAGGAGTAGTCGTATGGATAATAGGGGTTCTAGGAAAGCTTTGCCCGATTTAGGTTATCCTGATTTAAAAGACGGCTTTTGTTGACAATCTCCGGACCTTTTAGAGACAACCGTGTGAACATTAATAAATTTGTGTTTCAAGAAAAGACTGAAATGGCGAAAGTGCCTCCATAACAATTTAATCGATTCCTTATTAGATTCGTGGACTCTGTGTGTTGTTGAAAAGTTTAATATAAATAGATAATTCATCATGTGTAATCAAGCTTCATTGTAGGAAATTTTTGTTGAACAAATTGTATTTTATTAATTTTTATACAACGTGAATGAACAGTTTTGTGAAAGCTATTGTAATTTGTAGGATCAATTTTATTGATAACCTCAATAATATGGTTCACTTGTAATATTGTATTCCCTATTAGGGCTTTATTTTTGTTTACGTATTTGTAATAAGACACTTCTAATCAAATAACATATCTAATTGTACAGAAAATGCTTGACAATACGATATTAAGATATAAATAAAGCACTTATAGAATATTATTACAGGATTTATATTGATTTCACTTAGGGGCTATTTACACGAGCGTATAAAACGTCGCAGTTCATACATGGTAATATAATATTCTGAATAAAGTGAACATGGTTTATAAAGACTGTTTTTTATTTTCGCTTCAAGCTAAATTTACTGGAAATCACTTTTAATAAATGTAAATAAACCACCGAAACAAATAATACTAAATTGAAACAGTTTGAAATACTTTTTTTCAATAATAATTTTTCATGAGCCTCGTGTCTAAATGCCCTTATTGTTTTCAAATACAATATAATAATTTTGTACACAGTGTAATTTAGTATCTAAGACACGATGAATGTGTTGTTTAAAGTAAACCATAATATTATAGATATAAAATGAAATGTGATATAGGTTGTAAAAATACTACATAAGTGTGTGAAGAACTGTGTAATTGATCAAATAATTTCTATATACAGATGGTTAAAAGACACCTAAAGATGAATATGCATATTTAGTACAAAATCTATGGCCATCAATAAACCAAAACTGCATATTCTGTTTCGGCATATTCTAATTATAATAGAGTTATATGTATTCTTTTTTCGATACTGAAATTCATTTTGCATACGGATTTTACCTTTGACTAACAAAAATTATTTCAAAATTAAACCATACATAAAGAAACTGAATAGTTAGTATATAAGATCGGGACTTTAGTTGTCTCAGGTAATTATTTAATAAGTTATTATAAATAAGGTTGTGTTTTTAAACCACCTGTATAAAAACTAGTAACTAAAATGTATGTATTGTAATTTAATAGTATCAATAATCAAAAATGTAAATAAATTATAGAATAAGATTTTTAATATCTGTAAGTGATTTCCAGGTAACAGGAAAATTAAAGTCATATATAAAATACGTATTGAATTTTATTTCATAATTCCCAAGAAATATCCGTTCTTTTCACCGAAGTTTAACAAACATGAACTCGTTAGAGACACTTATTTTTATTAAATAAAATGAATAGTCACTCATATTATACACAACTAGCTTTCCGCCCGCGGCTTCGCCCGCGTTTTGAAAGAAAAACCCGCATAGTTCTCCTTCCCGTAGGAGTTCCGGGATGAAACCTATCCTATGTGTTAATCCAAGTTACCCTCTATATGTGTGCTAAATTTCATTGTAATCGGTTCAGTAGTATTTGCGTGAAAGAGTAACAAACACACACACACACAATATCCTCACAAACGTTCGCATTTATAATATTAGTAGGATTCAAAGAATCGTAAAGATATTTGTACTGCAATCAGTATTCAGTATCATTCATAACTTGAATCTTCCGTATCATTTAAAATTTATATCACTCATAAACTACAATTAAACCGTAAAATATTAACCATAAATTTAGTTATTATGGCTTTAATTACTGTGGAATTAAGGCCTCGACAATAATAACTCACTAATTACAATTTAAGTGTTTTAATTGAGTTGGCTGAATGTAGGCTTCGTGAGTGTCCTACTTTTTAAACTGTATTCATCCATCATTAGCGCTATTTAAAAAGTTTCTATTTTATCCCGGTATATGGAAATAAATATACACTTTGGAATCTAGTGATTTAATGAGGGTAAGTCTTAACAAAGGTTATATAAATCGACAGAAAATAACGTCATATTGAAATAATTTTAAACGATTTACTCATCTATTTATTAGGATAGTTATATTTGTTCATTATAACATTATTACTCTTATACAAGTTCATGAGTTTGACATTCATTCATACAAAAAGAGTAAATCTTGTACTTTTGAACGTAGATCATATTTTCTGTATTAGCACATAAGGTTCTTGTTCACGTCACTCGAATGCAGCTGCAACCTGAAAACAAATTATAAATTTTAAAACTATATTGAAACTAACACACTTTTCAAATCAAACATATCTAAACATTTTCGAACGGATCTGGATAGAATTTAGCACTAATATACATAGATTAAACTTATACTTTTTTTCTAATAGCTATACTAAAAGACATAATATATAAGTACTGGGTATTTGAGAAAACCTACAATAATCCAGTATATATATTTAATTAGAACTTATATAGTACCGTGTAATCAGTAGATACTACCCGATTAACCATGAAAGGTTCGTTAGTAATAAAGAAAAAGCAATAACTGCCTTATTCAGGAAAAAATCCACGAGGTATCTCTAAGTAATGAACGTGTAGCAATCTATTAATAGACGCGTTTTATCAATAAACTACAGAATATCAGTTATTAGAAGCCAATATTAATGAAGAACTTTAATAATAATTAAATATGGTTGAATTGAATTTATGAGGATGATTACTTATTCATATCTCCGAAATTATTAAACAATTTTGATGTAGACTCGATTAAGGTATCTTATTGACTTTAACTAAATATCAGAGCCAGTATAAAATAATAAATTAAAACAAAGTATAATCCTATCACAAAAAAAACTCTTTACTTAATAAATCAAAATTTTATTTGTGAATATGCAGTATACGAGTGATACTACGTTTAAGAATTATTTATCTATAGGTGGAAAATTACCTATAGATAAATAATACAAAACACCACTCTATAATTATATAATTTTCCTTACAAACATCCTCTTTACCTTTCGAATAAACACTTCACGAAAGACTTACGCACACATCGACAGCTTAAAAATAACTAAGTCCAACGAAAAAACAACAACTTTCCCAGCTCCGTAATCAATATTAATTAAATTGGCGTCTCCGTTGAGCGACGCTTTACGACAAAAATTCATCAACATTTAAGCTCATCAAGCAGGTAGGTACGTCATTAATTTGTATTTGTCTCAGCGGATAATTAAATTATAGGCTCAGGCTGCATTAGCCTGTCCACTTCGTTGACATAACGAGCGCTTGGCAAACTAAATTATCTTACAGCTCCGCTTCTTACTTTTATGGGACCTTTGGCGCAGGATGAGGTAATTCGTTCTCTGTACTAAATGCCTTGTTAAATACTGCTGTCAAATATGAGGAAAGGTACGGTGTTTGCATGGATTTTGGGACTTGTCGTGTGTGATTGAAATGTCGTGCGTATATAGGCGTTATACGACATAATGTTTTACTTTATTATATTCATAGACTGGAAAATATTATAAGGTTAAAGCATGGTTAAAGTAAGTTTACTCATTACTCGTAATTTGTTATTTGTCAATCTGTGAGTTTTATGACCAGCAGTGGACTTAATACTTTATATTTATAAATTATTTTTGAATATTAAGTATTTAATAGTTTTAAAAGCTTTCAGAAATACAAATAACACAGTCTCTTATTTCTATATTGTCTTTATTGTCTTACATATTATTATATTATGTGCTAATAATAATTCGCTAAGTTATACTCAATTATGTCCTTGAGCCTACCAGACCCTTACAGATGTTAGTTAACTCAAGCAAAATCATCTGCACGATTTCCATTCCTTACAACAAAAAGGCTTTGATTCTGTTTCGAACAAACAATGTATTCACGAACATTCAATGTTCAAATCTAATCCTTTCATCCCACTATGCAAGAGTATTGCCATGGGATATTGCTTTATATTCACAAAGGCAGTGCCACAACGACATGTACGCACATTTTCATTTCATGTTTTTCTGTAAAACAATACAAGTCGTGAAAGGCGACAAATCTAAGCCGGGTATACATGAACGAAAATAGCTAGTGGAATATTTTTTTCCATACATAGCTTGCGGTGTCGTACACACGCTTTGAATTTCCATATCTAAATGGAAAACGGCCCTACAATCAATTATTCTGTTCCCGCATTTCATTCGAAAACTGCACCTGGACCTACTGAAGATATGGCCTTTTTTGCCTTTGTCGGAATTGGAATTGAAAGTTACTATCTATGGTCACGTCGGTTTATGTATTGGTTTAATACAATAAAACACTGTTTATCCGTCGGTGTGTCCTTTCGGCTTCAGTGCGTTCGGATTTACGGTTAAATTTTGTAGATTTGGTCCGTGTTTTATGGAATAAATATTAATTATAGACACAAATTCAATTCCGCTAGAGATACCTGTTATAAAGTTAGAAATAATACGTGTCTATGTAAAAGTTAAATTAAATAATGCCATAATATTTTTTGTTTAATATTCTCAGATATTCATTGTTTTTTTTTTGTTTTTCGATATTAACGTTTTATTTATGAGGTTGATTGATTTAAGAATAAATATGCTGATAGATGGCATTTTATTATAAGTTTATTGCAAGTTGGTTGCTCCTTGATTAATTTTAGGAAGTCTAAGATAGTGCATTAAGCGTAATTGACGACAAGACAGAGAGTCACGAATAGATGACTTTACAGACATGATTAAAAAGAGTTGTGTCTATTAATAAAATAATAATATTGTTTTAATAAACAGATTAATTTGAGTTTAGTCCTAACCTCTAAACCAGGGATTAAGTTTGTGGAATTAATATTTAATGAATTCTAGATAAACCAGCTTCTAAGCTTTGCCACATCGTAATTCCTATTTAATCCACTTTTCATGAATAAGTTATAAGCCCTTATGTTTATTTTAATTAGGTCTCATTTTCTTGTTTACTATATCCCAATGCTTTAACTTGAGTTATTTCAGTAACTAATAATTAATGTTGGTGCAAAATACAACTTCAATTAGATTATATAACAATAATGAGTTAATGGACTGAGACTTCGACGTAAACAAAAATAATATTAAACATTTAAAACAGATAGAGTAATGTTCTCTTGGTAATTAATTAATATTACTATAACTATTATTATATTAGATATAACGAAATATTTACAATGTTTCCCGAAGATAATCATATTATACCAATACCAATTGCGTAAACGCGTTGCTTTCTAAATGCTACATAATCACTACATAGTATAAAACAAAGTCGCTTTCTCTGTCCCTATGTCCCTTTGTATGCTTAAATCTTTAAAACTACGCAACGGATTTTGATGCGGTTTTTTTTTAATAGATATAGTGAGTGATTCAAGAGGAAGGTTTTAGTATAAAATTTATTAGGTTTTAGACAAAGCGGGCGACTCGCGGGCGGTAAGCTAGTATAGAATAATAATGACGTGTAAAAAAGTTTCTAATGTTTTGAGGATTGTGGTAAAAAAACCTGAAATGCAGTATCAATCATTTTCAAGTAGGTATATCCAACGCAAATGGTGTTTGTTATTTATGCTAATAGCTCGAACAAACACTTCGAAGCTACTCCAAGGTACAATTAAAAATTTACTAGAGAACATTTTTTCCATACAGAGTCGATTAATTCGCTTGTTTGTTTTAAAATTTAAGCCACACCTGAATGTGCTTAATATTGATTGACACATACGCCGAGCGGAAGCCATTTCACAGCACGGATATTATGTTTGTATTAACAATCTCCGTAATAAATTGTCATAATAAAACTATCACCCGCTGCAATGAGCAATATTTTACTGTGATGTTGCATATTCCAATGTGCTTCATATTATTTTGTTAATTACAAGCATTTTGGACTACGCGCACTGATAAATTCTGCTGAGTGCGCAATATTGCCGTGTTATAATTAGTTTCGTACGTATAGTTTAATGGTTTTTAATTCGATTGCTATTAATTTATAATAATGTACAATTGAGTTTTCAAGTGTAACCGCTACGCGACGAGTGGACATTTTTGAGTGTTTATAACTATAGTGCTCTAAAGATGCAGGTATAGTTACACGCAATATAGCTGCAGGTATAGTTACACGCTCTACAGATATAGCTACACGCAACATAGCTGCAGGTATAGTTACACGCTCTACAGATATTACACGCAATATAGCTGCAAGTAGGTATAGTTATGATTCATAGTCCATCATAATTATGTGCTAATTTATGAAGTTTTAGTGATAGATGTAAGTAATGTAGAGTTTCTTAACTTATGTGGGTCGTTTTACATACAAAGTCAGCAATTTATTATAATTATTAATTAAGATGTATTTATTATATGTATTTTAGGTTTTAAGGTATATATTCTATGGGTCTGTACAATTTATAGTCTGTCACCTGAATTAAATGTAATAAATAAATAATTAGGATAATATCCCATAACGACATATTATATAGAATCAACAATTTATTATAATTATTAATCGAGATGTATAATTATCTTATCCCATATCCATAACCTTCAATTCTTATTTATTTTATAGAATTGAGATATATTTGACGTTAATAAAAATTCGAGTTCGAATTTCATCATGTTTGTAGGACCATATAATATTTGTTGTTCGGTGTAAAAGCACCAAAATTCGAAATAAACTCTACGTAAAATTGTTGTAAGTATTTGCCTGTTTGTTCTTCTATTATGTACGCTAGTTGGTACTGTAGCTTTCATGTAACAATGGATGAATGTTACCCAGCATTTTGAGTAAAACCAACTGAACCGTGGTTCATATTCTATTCATGCCATCGTGAATGTATAAGTATTTTGTTATTTAAAATTTGGAAAATGATTGGAATTTGGAAAATGTGATATATAATTCTCTTATCGTTGTTTACTACGGAATTAAACCGTTTATTTCACGTGATTTAACTTAATCTTATGGTTGCGTATTGTGGGTTAAGCAGTCCGTGGAACGATTAACAATTGATGGATGACCACTATGGGAGTTGGTCCCAGTTTTTATTATTTTGGACACGCTCTAAGTTTGGTTATCTGCGCAGAATTTTATTTGTTAGAAAAACTGTACAGACTTAAGTACAAATAGTATGATGTTGTTTCGAGAGTACTAAAATATAGACAGTATAGAATAACTCACATATACATCATTAAAAAGACGTCGTCTTACATTATGATCGTACCAAAAAACATTTAAGAAACGTTCATCCGAAATCCATCCCCTATTAAACGTAAAAGAAAAATAAACGCCCCCAATCACCAATACGGGTTAGGAACTCCAAAAAGTGCGTGCGGACAAAATAGTTACCCCTTCCTAACTGGAAATTATTCGGGCGTAGCATGAACTTTCAAGTAAATGTACCATGTGTTTAACCACGGCAATAATTCGTACGTAACGACCTACTACGTGAGCGAGATAAGTACAAGTTTTCGACAGGAACGTAGGTACTTAAGGGTTTATCGTACGCACGTTGTAGAAATTTTAAAGACACTTCACTATGGTAATTAAGTCTTTATTGCCTGTAACTTTTTAATGTGTTGGGCTAATCGCTAATCGTTAACTGTTCGTTCACTTTGTAAATAAAACGTTTTTGTGATTTTAGCCAATTTAAGAGTCTATGAAGTTCGTGTTGGAAAGGACGAAATTGCAATCATCATTTACTGTAGACTGTTTACTCCTTTTTTAGTATTTCTTGAGAAGTAGAACTCATGTTACAAACAAAATTTACTATAATTATCATCACTTCCAATTTAACATTTCTCAATAAAAACAACAAGAAAAACCAGATACATACCTATAATATCTATAACTTGTATTTCAAATATTATTTAGCGGCTTGTGCACTTATCCTAATTTCAATTGTCTAAATATATTACATAAATATTTACAAAACGAACCGTAAAAACCTTACATAATATTATCTACTCCTCCACACAAAACAATAAATAATTTAAAACCAATGAGACGTTTATTCCAACTCCAAACCGTATTCGCCTCAATCGAAACTCCTAAAACAAAGTTAATGCAAACGATCATGAATAAATAATTAGAACTTAACGGAAACGAAAGCTCCCCCTTAATAAGGCGATGGGACGCGTAAAGCGCATCAAGTGCCTTAAATAATGCATAAGCGTGAGTGACACTGAGCAGCTGTGAGATATCTCTCCCTTAGTAAGACCTTATAATATACTTATTTACTTGGGCTCTAATTGGGCGATATATATAAATCATTGATTGCACTAAACTTTGTACCATATTGCGCTGTCGTTGCATTCTACCTAGCTTTCTTACATGAAAAATTAGTTTAATATAAACTATCTAGACTTAAGTGCAGTGCTATATAAACAGTAAACATAATACTTTGTCGATCATTATTATTCATAAATTACTAAATATAAGTAGAATGTATTTATTAGAATATTAATATGCAACGTGCTATTCGTCGTTATTGAAAATATAGGGGAAAATTAAACAATAATAATGCAATCATCAATATAATTATGTGACATTGTCACACGATTGGACATCGGTTCAAAATGTTAAATATTCATGCTCTACTTGTCCATCTTTGCTATTAACAATACCTTTAGATTCAATTATAATTACTAAATAAAGCAGCGTTTCAACATTTTTCCGTTACTTACCAAGTTCCCTTCAACATTTATCGTATTGACTCCTTTATTTGAAATTAATCGAGCGAAATCGAGGAGAAAATGATATGTCATATCAAGAAAGTCTCAATGAGATTTCAGATGCAGCCACGCGCCCGGATACGCAATTATAAGCCCCTTCGTACACATGGCTACTCAAATCTCCAATAGTCTCTAAACGACTACCGCCATACAAATCCATCCGTCCGGCTTCTGCGACGCGACCGGTGCAGGTGTACGAATCTCAATGGATTTTGTGTACTCGCTTGGAGACTAAGATCGTCGAGTATTTGGAGATTTGAGTAGCCTCGTGTACGAAGGGCCTAAGGGCTCGTTTTCATTTGGAAAGGAATGCATTCGGCGTGCAAGAGTAGTAAAACAGACCTTTATATTTTGGGAACCTCTTTAGTAATGTAAGGGACGAATAAACTGCCTTTGCTACGCCAATTATTTGTATTGAAACTCAAACATTTATTTATTGAACTCTTTCAATTAAATATTGAAGAAGGGCTTTTGGATCGTCCCGGGAATTATTTACCACCGATTTGGAAAAGTAGTTTCTACAGGAAATAACTGGTAAGGTAGAATTAAAATTTCAACGATATTCAGATACCAATTTCATTGACCTTTTAATACCTAGTGTTTTGTATATAGAGTTTCTGACTCAATTCACGAATTATTTTTGTTAGATTTTATCAATCAATATTACTTTTGCGTATTGACTGAGATCGAGTGTGAATTCGCCCCAATAGAACCCCTTAGGATTAGCGCGTCCCAAGGGAGCGTTGTATATAGATTTGTTCTTTTCACTTGACATTCCGAGGGGACGTCAAATGAGTTTTACGGTTAAGGAGGACATTTGTGCGGGCGCATTAGCAGTTTAATTGATAATATTGGGGTGAAGATGGGTGTAAGCCATACTAAGCCATTGCATTAGAGATGGTTGAAATACGGTGTACTTACCCATCAAATTATTTCGATTCAGATGTTAAATTCATAATAAAGCCTTTAATGTGTCCGTTCACGTATGTTTCAAGTTAAAATAATTATTTTAACAGAATCCTGATTATGACAATCACAGTCCACAGTGTAACGCGAATACATTTTATAATTTAATTTTGACGATAACACTCCATTAATAGGTATACAAAGTTTGCAGAGATCGGTCAATCTAATTAATTTGCAATTTATCAATTAAATATCGAACTCTCGGACCACAATTTAATCTATTAATTGGTTATTGGAAACCGATCTTGCACAAATAAGCGTTTCAAAGTAACTTCAAGTTATAAAGAGATCGCTCGAGAACTTTCTTGAAAAGCTTACATAGGATTTCAATATATTTTAGAAAATTTAAGTTCGACTTGTTAAGAGATACTGACGTAGGCAATAATTTAAGATATTGATGAGCTTTCAACTAATTATAAGAAACAGACGCTTATTAAAGATGTAGAGCAGGGGTTCCCAACCTTTTTTTGTCTACTGCCCACTTTAAGAATAAATTATTTTTTAACGCCCCCCTTTTTAAACATACTTAAAAAACGCTAAGTACTTATAACTGATTATCGAAACGCAACTTTATAGTAGAGTATCTTTTATTGAAAATAAAACAAACATAATCAATTCTTATATAAAAACTAATGTGAAGGTTGAATCTGATGCTGTTCAATAAGTTTGTTGATATCAGGTTCCAATTTACTCAAAAACAGCCGCAAGTCGCCACGTTCGGTAACACGCAAACGATTTCTCTTTTTAGTAAGCAGCGTTGCCACAGCACTAAATCCACGTTCACACAAATATGACGATGGGAATGCTATCAAGAATCGTTGAACAATTGACCACAATCCAGGGTACAATTGTGGGATCGGTTTTTGTAGCCAAAATTCTTGATATCCATTTTTAAACTTGATTTTTGTTTCTTCGTTTGTTGTCAATTCTATAAGTTCTTCTTCCAGCTGAGGTGACATTGCTGTGTTGACATTTGAAAACGGATCCAACACCCAGTCTGGTATTTCCAAGTTTAAAATGTCCTGGTATCGTTCGGTGAAGTCGGTGAAGAAGGTGAAGAATGTGGAGGTTTTCCAAATGTTGGCAGTAGGCAAACAAGTCGTCGTTACTGCAAAATACTGATAAATTCGGAAAATTGTGAAACTCACGTCTGCCCATATTCTTTTTGTGCAGAAGCAGTTTGGCTGCGAAAGCAGCAACGACATTTTTTGTTTTAATTAAATTTAGTTCATCGCCTTGCAGTTGGAGGTTCATGTCGTTGAACAGTTTATACAGGTCTGTCATGTAAGCTATATCATTCTTTGATGTTATGAGATTGTTGCGCAGTTCTGTATCTTTAGTTTCCAAGAACTCTATCACAGAGTCAAACAGGTTGTAAAATCGAATCAGACAATTGCCTCTTGACAGCCAACGAACTTCAGTATGAAGCAACAAACGGTTGAAATCTTCGTCATTAGTAGCACAAAGCTGATGAAATAATCTATCATTCAAAGAGCTGCTACGGATTTTATTGACTGCTTTGATGACATATTGCAGTGATTGAAATAGTCGTTCACTTAAGTTTCTAGCAACCAAATGTTGTCTATGAATAACGCAATGTATAGCAAGGACATCTGGAATTTTATTCTTTAAGTACGCTATGAAGCCTTTATGGCGCCCTGTCATAGCCGGAGCGCCATCCGTAGCAACTGATATAATATTTTTCAAAGGAATCTCTTTCTCTTCACAAAACTTTTCCAA
The DNA here is from genome assembly GCA_029959065.1 of Colias behrii. Taxonomy (NCBI): domain Eukaryota; kingdom Metazoa; phylum Arthropoda; class Insecta; order Lepidoptera; family Pieridae; genus Colias; species Colias behrii. Next base: position 9,225,987 of record JARWMC010000013.1, read on the forward strand.
TGTATTGAATATGGTTTCGCCTTTTGTATCTGTCTCCAAATTTCTGGCAAACAATAGTTCTTCACGTATTTTCTCATCTTTAATAAACCTCCCGTAAGATAGCAACAACGCTTCATTAGTTGGTAAAGTGGACTCATCGAGCTGAATTGAGAATTGACTAGTCCTCAGATGATTGCACAATGATTCTTCAATGTTTTCAGCCATTTCATCAATTCGTCTTTGCACAGAATTATTACTCAAAGGAATTTTTCGGATAATATCTGCGGCCGGTTTATGAAGCACAGTAGTTATTACTTCCTTTATTGCTGGCAAAATTAACTCTTCTCCGATGTTGTGTGGTTTGCCTTTTTGAGCAATTAACAAAGAGATATTGTACGAAGCTCGAAGTCCGTACTCATCTTGCTTAGCAGCCGCCGAAAATAGTTTTGATACACTTGGCTGAGTATTATGCTTCTTCTCTAGGTCTTGAAAAAATGCTACATTCTTGTCTTTCTTATCTGGATGCATTTTATTCAAATGATCTTGCAGTCTTGAAGGCTTCATTGCTTCGTTCGAAAATGTTTTTAGACATAGAAGACACAAAGGCGACGACGGGTTTGTGGGATTTTCAATAAATCCGAATTTAATATATTCCGCAGAGTATTGCCGTCTCTTCTTTTTTACTTCCGACATTGTTTTGTTTTGAGAAATACGTAAGTGTTGAAATCAAGTACTGCTTATCTATTATGCGCGAAACCGCAAATGAAAATAAAATAAATTTACGTCGTTTATATAGGATTGCATAAGCAGCACGCACCAACAGGAATAAGACATCAAACGTGCATAAACTCGTTTATCTCATTCGACGCCCAATCGTACTCGACAAGCAAGAACAAGTATTATAGAACCAGCCGATTGATACAGGAATGTACAAATCGGATTATTTAACAAAAACTTGTTAAAACATGATTGCCCGCGGTCTATTATATCGAACCGATTTTGAGCTATATCTTAATTAATATTAGTTGATGTTCACAAGATGTCGACTCTCGAAGTCGAGAGCTCAGTCGGTTTCTAAGAGTCTTCCTAGCTAGGTAGATGAAATTATAAATCGACCCCAAAGCCCTACACAACGCCCCCTTTTTTTTCTGGGTCTCTTACCGCCCCCCTTTAGGCCTGCAGCGCCCACAAGGGGGCGTTATCGCCCACGTTGGGAAAGACTGATGTAGAGCATTTGAAATGAAATTAGGAATACTAGTTATAGGCTTTTTGATTGTACAAAATTATGAATTACTGAAAATTATACACCTGTATTATTAAATAAGATGTAACCATGTATTAATTAAGAGAAATAGTATGCAACTGCAGATATAATGATGATAATTTAAATATAAGTAATTAGAACAAAATTTACACCTTCACTTTCTGACTCCTAATGTGTGAGTATGTCATGTTATAAAGGTATTTTGTGGGACACTTTTCTAAATCGATGTGTAATTTATACATTTTTCGTATTATTTTGTAAACAGCACGCGAGAATAACCTAAAACGTAAGCCGAGAAACATATCTAAAATATACTTTACATAGGCATTACTCAGACCATAGCCACTAAAAGGCCTAGTTTCAGATGACATGTTTAAAATATATTTCAGACGATATATGAGGGTACTTGTCTTATGTAATTTATCTGTCTAAAATTCACTTTTTGTAGATCTGGAATTCTAGTTGAGCTCGAATGTATAGGATATTAATTATTAATAGTAACTACGAGAAATTCATAGTACTATGCATTTTATTAGAATCAATAGGGAACTTATGTCCCATATGCCTATTGAATGCGTTGACTCACTTAAATAAACTATAAAACAACGAATAATAATATCCTATTACAGTAGTCCAAAAGTAATAATGCGCATAGAAATCTTCGTCACTGTTCGGCATCTGTCATATTCCCGGAGCGTCCGAAGACGATATGTATATAGAGTGGTTAAATGCATTTTCTTCATGCTTATTTTAGTAAAATTATGTGTTTTGTGCTAAAAGAGATTAATATTGATTTGTATAAGTAACGACTTTGTTTCGATAATTCCTTGTATGTTAATTGCGAGGATAACCCCACGATTGCGAATATATCTTTGTTGGATTGATTTACTTGGAAAATTTTATAGTACTTTTAAAGTGTCTTACTGAAGCTGGTGTAGTCATGGAAGAAAAGAAGGTTAAAATAACACAAAATTTATATTGTATAAAATATGGTTTTCAAACACAGGTTTACATTTAAACCATATAAATCTAATCATTAAAGTCTCAGTTCAAAAGTATAATTACAGTACTGATCATTCTTCAATATTATGAAATTTACAAAAAAATAAAAACAATCAAAATCAGGGATTATCTTTATTTCTGATGACATTTTAGATACATCGGAACTTTCATTATGCTCTTCTTCATTTTCACTTTCCCTACTGCCATCACCTGTGTAAATCATTTCATCGATTAATACAATTCACCTTTAAAACAAACCCAAGAAGGGTATGTAATAGCAGCTCTATATAATTCCACACAGAGAGAACACGTGCAGTCACCACCAATATTTAAAGACGACTGACGGATTTTTCAGTTTTTTGACTGACAGGCTACCGTCACCTACCGCCCGATTTGTTTTTGATTGTGTATGACCGTGAATTGACTTCTATTTCTTTTAAACAAGGTGTAAAATGCAAGTGCATTGTTTAAGGCTCTTACAATTCAATGATTCGAGTGTTTTCGGATATACGACAATAAGCGAAGATTTGCATGCGCATTATTAATTTTGGAGTACTGTATGTTGATTAGATTGGCTCTTATATCATTGAAAATAGACAATAGCTCGTAATCACGCACATAATAACAATCAAGCGGATTTTTCGTGATTTAGATTAAAGTTTGAAATATGCGATAATATGATGAAATTTTGGTAAGTAATTATTATGAAATTCAATCTAAAGTATATTGGTATTAGTGGAATGAGTACAGGTCGGTACACATAATTTACAGTCATACATTAAACGGAAAAGTATATAATAATTTATATTATATAAACAATTATCAAAAAGAATTACTGGTAGTTCATGCGTGAATTATATTTGTCGGTGTCAATTGTATTTGCTCCAGCTAATATCCTTGAGTTTTTACATATTATATTATTTACATTTGCTTTATCAGTCTTTGGCTTAATACTAATTTTAATGATGTTTTCAGAGGCATCATACCCATGTAATATTAAATTATTTTTAAACTAATACACATAAATAGTTATAAATGTTCTAAAAACTATTCTTTAACAGCCATTAAAAGTAAAATTTTGGGACTCCTCTAAGCCGAAGGGCACATTGATTTATTTTCCGCAGATCCGGTCCTCGTTGTCACAGCGACCAGAAAACTTTCCTAATTAACCTAAGATTATCATTTATTTTCTCATAAATTACATAAAATAGTATCAAATTCTGTAGGCTGGAGAAAATATGGTTTTTGAAATGACAAAATGCGTGGTTTAATTTCTGGTTTTCAGAAATAACATTTTTTATTTCTACGCCCAATATTAAAAATTTCATCAAAAATTTGATCATGATTATATCTAAATTATTTCGATCGATACACAAATACTAGTTTTTAGATTGGAATCGAAGAATTCTTGTTAGGAATTACACATAATATCATCAATTGTCGCTATTTGATGAAAGGAAAATTTTTGACAACAATTTATTCTTTGACGTTGTTACAAGGAATTTAAGAAGACGAAGAAATTCACTAACGTTCTAATATTGTATCCTAGTTCATGTTGAAACGTAGAAAAATATAATAACAAAACAAAAATATAAGTACTTACTCATTGAGTGTGAAATATCAGATGCTTTAATAAATATAATATTTTGAAATGCAACCCGCAACCACGTTGTGACAATTTTATGAATTCACGCGTGATATTGAACGAAATGCCACAATAAAACCCCGGATGATTTCACTTATGAAAAGAAAAAAGCATTATAATTATTTAATTTGTACAATTGTAGTTATTTTTATATAATATATTGATGATTATGTTAAAAATAAACACCACCAATATCTATACTAATATTATAAAGCTGAAGAGTTTGTTTATTTGTTTGAACGCGCTAATCTCAGGAACTACTGGTCCGATTAGAATAGTTCTTTCGTTGCTAGATAGCCCACATTTATCGAGGAAATCTATAGGTTACGTAATCCACGCTAAGACCAACAGGAGCGGTGCCACGCGGGTGAAACCGCCGGGCGTAGCTAGTAATATTTAAAAATATTATGTATGTACCTACCTACATAACACCAGTTAAACAGTTGCATGTAAAATATGACCTTAAACTTACAGTAGTTAAGTTCTTTAATCAAATTTTATAATTAAAACACGAACTTTAATGTAATTCTTCAACTACCAAGTAATAAAACTTTAAAATATCATTAAATCACTAGATCTAAATTCTACGAGCTTAGATAAAAATGTTTTACCAAGCTATAATACCTCTATTATATAATTAGGGTGAATAACTATCACGCTATAAGCTCATTTTCTCGCCGTATAATATCGGTATAAAGTAGTTAATTTCTCATTATATTCCGTTCACAGTATACCCGTTAAAGAATCATTAAATACGAGGTTTATTGTCCATTGATCGGGTATTAGATTAGGATAGTAAAACAAATGATTTAGTGTTCGCGGGTTATAAAATTTATCACTTTCTTATGATATAATTTGATATGGATATGATGGCTGCTAAGAAACTATCTTAGAGATTTCGTTCATAATTAGATGTTTTAATAACAGTACGCCTAGTACGCACACATAATAAAAATATATGAATATACACCTTTGATCGAAAAGCAAATACATCTATGTGACATTAATTATTTCAATTATTCATAGCTAGGGGTCCGCCCCGGCTTCGCCCGAGGTACCTACATGTTTAGTTTTCTCTCCATAAGAACCGTCCTCGTACTTCAAGGAATATAAAAAAATAATTAAGGAAATAGTTTCAGCCATTCTCGAGAAATGCGCTTATAAACACATTTGGAGATTCATTTTATTTTATAAAGAATATTATCAAAAAAAAAATTAACGAAATCGGTTCAGCTATTCTCGACTTTTACGCTTAGCAACACATTTGGGGATTCGTTTTTATTATATTATAGATAACTAAATTGCATTTAAATTCGGCAAAGTAAAACTGAAATAGGCCACAACGTTATAAACCGAAATACACATGAAAATTCCAAGCGTCAAGTATTACGTTACTGAGTAAAATATTTAGTAGGTCAGAATTCGTTCACTTATAAAACCCAGAGAGCTGCGGTGTCTCTACAAAGTTCGAATTTGCGGTCAAGCAACGTGTTCAACTTTGTAGGCTGTGGCTCTGCCGCATGAGGGACGCGAATGCCACTAATTATCACTCAATTGTACATTTAGAGGAAAAGAGCAAGCCTTTTGATATATTATGTGCGTTTTTCCAAAAGATGTAGTTGTTCATAAAATAACATATTGGTTAATCTCGTAATAACTTAAAATTTTAAGCAATAGTTACTATTCACGATTTCACAAATTTTATTACATTGAGTTAAATAATATCAAGTTAGTTGTTTTGACTTTGCAGTAAATAGACTTATTTGAAAATATTCGTATCAAAGAGAACTCGAAATTACTGAAAATTATGATTAAAGCAGTACAGAATTAATAAACCACAATTCTACTTTATTATGCTGTACAATGTTCTCTGTGTTTAAGTTCTAACAAGCAACTCCAAATTTTGAAAGCCTTATTTTAGTAAAAGTAAATTATAGGTAAATGTAAAATGGGACTTAATTAATTAAAAAATCTAATTCATCTTTTTGCAAAATTAAATCGTAAAGTTAGAAAGTTCTTCTTCATTTATTTATTTATTTATTTATTTATTTATGCTTTATTGCTCAAGATAAATTACAAATTGAGACTTACCTAGGATACAATATAACAAACGGCGGTCTTATCGCTGCGATAGCGATTTCTTCCAGACAACCGGTTGTACAGAGAGAAATTAAGTAAAGGATAGGAATAGGGCAGAGCACAAATAAATATATACATACAAAAATAAAATAAATAGGTAATAATAAAAAATAAAATAATAACAGCATAAAATACAAGCCACAAGAATGAGATAAATAATATACATATGTTCACAAATAGATACATACATAGGAGAAGAAAAAAAAAAAAAATATATATATATATATATATATATATATACCTATATAAATATATATAATAAACATAACTACTAGGGACATTGAGAAAGATAAAAATCACGAACCATATTTTTAAAAGTATTTATAGATTGAGCCTTCTTGATTGGATCCGGCAATGCATTCCATAATTTGATTGCACGAACAGTGAAAGAGTTATCCAGAAAGCTTGTATGGTGCGCTAGCATTATTAATCGGAGCTTTTCCGATGAGCGGACAGAATCTCCGTTCTCTCCTCTGAATACGAAATTATCCTTGAGATATTTCGGTGTTTTAGGGTTAAACAAAACTTGATATAATAATTGCAGCACGTGAGCATCCCGGCGAAATCGAATGGGTAGCCACTTGAGCTGAGAACGAAACTCAGAGACGTGGTCATATTTCCGTAGACCAAATATGAAGCGGATACAAAGGTTTTGGAGACGTTCGAGCTTATTTAATTGGTCTACGGTAATATTGACATAGCTTACATCGGCGTAGTCAAGTATGGGTAAAAGGAGGGATTGTGCTAGTAGAATTTTTGTTGGGATGGGAAGAAAATTTTGTAGACGACGGAGTGAACCAGCAGTTACATACCTCCTTAATATGAAAGCTCCACGAGAGAGTGTAGTCAAAGTAAACTCCAAGGTTCTTTACAGCCTCACTATAAGGAATAGGTGTGCCGTGGACTAAAATAGGAGGAAGATTCACCCAGTTAACCCTTGCAATCAAAGAAGGACTGCCAACAATAATAACTTGTGTTTTTAAGGGATTCACTTGAAGACCATAATCCGAACTCCAAGTTACAATGTTGCATAAGTCCTTGTTGACTGAAACGATTGCTTGGGGTAAATCATCAAGGGCAGATTGGGTATAGATTTGGAGATCGTCGGCATACATGTGGTAGTCGCACGTTAACTTGTTTGAAATAGTGTTAATAAATATGGAAAATAACAATGGGGAGAGGACTCCTCCTTGCGGGACACCAGCACTAACATCACACCATGACGACTCAACCTCGTCTATACGTATACGCTGACGACGCCCATGTAAGTAACTGTAAAACCAGTCATTTACTGAAGCCGATATATTTAAAGAACTTAATATGCTCAGCAGTATATCAAAGTCGACAGTGTTAAATGCATTACTGAAGTCCAATAATGTTAGATAGATTTATAATATTTGTAGTGAAGCTTTTATAATAATGGAAATGCTATGAATATACTTCTTTGCATCTTATTCTATATTTCTTAGTACTAACGCTAAAGTAAGATGTACATGCATTACTCGTTTCGTTTCACTATAATGTACCTATGTTCAGAGAAGACAACTATACCTCCGCAATACTAAAGTAATTAAACCTAAAGCAGGAAACATCTGTTCCTTGAAATTTAACTTTACCACTTTTATAGCTAAAATTAAATTGAAAAATTCTTCAAGTAACTCTCAAGAAATAATCACGTTGAAGCAAGATTTTTTTATTTCTAAGAGAACTTTGAACCTTTTTTGTGACAACTCCGTAAGAAGCCCTACGAACTTAAGCTTGCGAAGTAAATGTTAGAATTTTTATTGCGATTTAGCTCGATTCACGTGGAAATAGGATCATTTATAAGGAAATGTTGGTTAAATTGTATTTGAAAACGAATATTTAATAAACAACCCTACTTTCGTGTGTTTCTTGTTATTTCACGTCACAACGGATTTATTTATGGTATAATTTTTGTGTCTATGATTGCTAGACGGAGAAGAAAAAGTAGCCAATATGACTTTCTAGAGTCATATTGGCTATTTTTTACCGCGGTCAAACATCTCATTCCTATGGGAATTTCCTTTGACCACGCGGGCGAAGCTGAGAGCAAACAGGTAGAAATAAGTGCATTAAATAAACTTCACCATTAGTAAATAACATAATGTGTTTTGAAATTTTCTGCTTTGAGTGCAGAAGTATGAAAAATATGCTCTGTAATTAAATTTTTTGTATCGTATTGTACTTTAAATAAAAGATAAGTACATTATACTTACAAGGAAAAACGTGACAAATTCCTGATCATCTCGTAACATATTTCAAGGAAGTCCTCAAGAACAAACAAATTGGTTTCCAGAGATGAGGAGATGCGGTAAACAAAATTACCGTTACAATTCACTGTTCCACGAAAAGCCTTGACGATTTCACCTCAATGTGAGCGTGTGTTTTTTCATGTATACCAAATAAGGAATTCATAGATTCGCTGAACACTTCAAGTGGGAAGATATCCATATCGCTACAGTTGCCGTTATTATTGATCTCAGAAATATTATTGTTCTTAATTGTTTGTTTTAGCAACGACTTAAACAGAATGAAAAGCTTTAGAGTTTTTGCATTATCCTCAAAATGTTAAATTATTGTTACTTATAGCTATGTAGTAAAAGTGGTCATACATTTTTTGTCATAATTTGCAAACCTTTAACTTTAAATATTATAATTTAATTATGAGTTTTTTTTTTAATTCTAGTAATGAAATTATTGCAATAATTGCTGGATATACTAACAAGATAATAAAAGATCACCTATACTCCTCGTAGTATCTTTCCTATTTAATTTATTTAATAACGATTTAACTCTACATAATAATTTATAATTAAACCTTTCAACTTTGACAATATTCTATACCTACATTTATGGCATATATTTGTACTACGCAAGCGGTGAACTTGGCGTACGCACATCGAATTCAGATCAGCCCTCACAAATCCCTCCCGCCCCTCTTGATGGAATTTTGATGTCGTCCTCTGGCCACTGGTTATTGCACATTTATTGATTTTTTTATTCCAACCATTCAAGGAAACATTTAATACATTTTTGATAAGATTACATCTGTTTAGATTATATTATGAGACGTAATGTATTACATTGTTACAAATTGATTGCGTAATACTGCATCAAAACATTCAATTATAATAAGTGGATGTGGTTCATTAGTGGTTTCTCTATTAAAGTTCATTTTGACGACTTTGTAATAGACAAAATATGCTGTGAATCCAGTGTGATATGATGAATACAGAATACATGAATGACAGATACATACAAACAATCATACACCTAACAAGATATTAAGCATGTATTGCCAAATAGTGGTCCGTTGGTTCCTTTTCATTTATTTAATTTTAAATATCATGATAAGAATGAATAACTAAGGACTATAAATATAAGGACCGAAGAAAAGATCCAGTATTTTAACTACATTCCAATGAACTAGTCTCTTAAATTACAATAAAAGTAACTCAACATTGATCTTAATAACCTCTGGTTCATTCAGAGTGTAGCCGTTAAGTTCGCACCTAATTACCAAGTACCTAAATGGATGGAACGGCCTCATTAGAGCTGAGTGGGGTGTCGCTTAGACATTCTGCTATTGACGGTAGATAGCTTTGAATCGCTTGACGATTGTATGATAAAATTGTATAGAAAGATATGTATTGTCATTATGTTTGTGTTTACCAATTGAGGCATTTGTACAAGTTAATAATATAATATTGTTTATAAAACATTTAAGTTTTATAGATACATTTAAGATCACGTTATTGTTTTACTTTTACTTTTATCACTATCAATAATTTATGGACTTGCTAAAATGCTATTATAGCGTAATAGCAACAAATTCTACAAACCCCTTTCGTTTTTGAAACGTAAGTAAACGTAATATTAAAATGCTGTACAAGTAATATAATTATAATTTTCTTTTAAACGAAAATTCCTTAAAATCTTGACTTCACATGACCTAATTCGATTTAGAAAATAAACCCGCAGTGAATGAAGCTTAAATTCTTCAAACCGAATAATATAATTCAGCTGGCCGTAATTTCGTTGATATATTAGTCAATTTAAACGTCACGTACCTATTGCCGTTTTAAATAATGCTCGTGGTCTTTCTAAACGATTTCATTTATATACTACGCTTCACATGGGTTTAGTGAAAAGTGGAAGGCATTTAAAAATTGTTATTTACGTATTGTTCTGGGAACAACATACTCGGGGCAATCTAATTTAAGTTTCTGTAACCTTGGATGAGATTTTACTGATTTAAACTATTAATTTGTCGAAATATTAAAAAAAATTGCTGGCAGTATGATCCTCCGATATACGTTGTATTTACAGCCTGCGAAATCTTGGCTCTACATAATAAAAAAAATATTATTGAAACTATTCCAATAGGGCTATCAAATTAATCATTAAATGGGTAAATTTAAACACCAAGTTGCCAATTTTGCTTTTGAATATAGATTTTACATACTCCTAAATAAATACTGTATTCTCAAATTAATAAAATCATAAACACGTGTTATATCACACGGGACGTTTAATTCCAAAACTCGCATAATATTAAGAGAGTATTTGGATGCTTGCAGCGTCCAAGCAGCATTCAAATTTCATATAATATTGCAGTTGACTCAGGTAATAGGTATTGTCCAGAAACATCTCTGCGCACGTAACGTTTTCATTGCAGTGGAAAATTTCAAGTTTACAAACAAAGCGTACGGCGAATAGAAATGGATAAGATTATTGATATTATGCACGACCACGCAAATATGGTTATGATTATGGTGTAAATAGAATGAAGTTCAAAAGTTATATTTATAACACTTTTACTTGATTACACTTCTTTTTATTTATTACGACGACAATATCGTTTGAATCGAATTACTTGATTTGTTATTTCTCTTCTTGTTCTTATAATTCACTGAATCTTAAATTTGAATCAGAATAAAGACTCATCGTAAAAGAATAAAGAAAATATACAAACGAAACCTGTTCAAACGAAATAGGTAATTCTACATTGAATGAAGAGATAGATTTAAATAAATTAGATACTAGTCTGTATGATTACAATTATTTCAAAATCGCAAAATGTGTTGGTAAGCGAGACTCGAGAATGGCTGAACCGATTTCGTTTATTCTTTTTTTATAATATTCCTTGAAGTACGAGAATAGTTCTTATGGAGAGAATACGTAAACATACATGTTTACGGGTGAAGCCGGGGCGGACCACCAGTTTTAAATAAAGATGCATATGATAATAAATTGTTAAAATAAAATAATTTAAGTGTCGATGCATGACTACAAAGCTGGAATAATAAGAAGCAACGCTTCTTGACAGATCGTGCAAGCGACTAGAATCGTTGTGAAATTCAAATCTATCTGACTTTGAATATTCTGAAGCGATTTACTCAAATCGTTTTCACGCTGTGTGATTGTCGCGTATCCGTATGCTTGGTGCAGACATTGGAGTTATTTTTCGGTTCCTGCGTAAGTAATTGTCACGCATGTTTATTTTTAACCGGATCTATTGGTAGAGATATAGATAGAGAGCTAATTATTATGAATTTCTAAGTCGGTAAGGTCGAGAAGTGTAAGTATAAGGCTGATCTTCGCAGCCATTTTCTCCATACCCTAACAGTACCATTTACAAAGTATTTTTTCTCTATCACCACTCATCGCCAAGTTTGTATTATATTTTCAAATGAAACAATACCACCAATCTCGGAACATTATGTATCCTCAAAATGAATAATATCACCTTAATGTCACAATGCATTTAAATATTCTGAACAATAGCAAGTATCAAATATTACAACAACGTCACAAGACCGTGACAATTCCGTGCACGCCTTGCGCGTTTATCGAATTTACACATTTCAAAAATCCAATCGGTGTTCCTGAACGAAAAATGTCACTGCAAAATAGGACTTCATAATAGTGGAACGTGGTCTGGGCAATATGCTGACGGTAGAGAACCAACTCGATTTGCAGTACTGATATAAGTACCAGCGGTACAGGGTTTTGTAACGTACTCTATTGTTTAGAGTTGCGTTTGATAGAGATGAGTAATTAGGTTTATAAGTGATAAGGTAATGTTAATTATGTAATGAATTTGTGCTTACAAATATACTTGCTAGAACCTTAGTGTATAAGAGAAAGTAGAACCATTTGGTGTAAGTTAATCCTACTATCCCTACTTCCCTACTATAATATTATAAATGCGAAAGTAACTCTGTCTGTATGTCTGTCTGTTACGCTTTCCCGCTTAAAACTCTCAACCGATTTTGATGAAATCTGGCACAGACAATCTTTAGACCCTGAGAAAGAACATAGGCTACCTTTTATCAAAACACCACGCGGGCGAAGCCGCGGGCGGAAGCTAGTAATATTATAAATGCGAAAGTTTGTGAGGATGTGTGTGTGTGTGTGTGTGTGTTTGTTACTCTTTCACGCAAATACTACGGGACCGATTACAATGAAATTTAGCTCACATATAGAGGGTTACTTCGATTAATACATAGGATAGGTTTTATCCCGGAAATCCCACGGGAACGGGAACTATGCGGGTTTTTCTTTGAAAACGCGGGCGAAGCTGCGGGCGGAATGCTAGTTAATATTTCGATATAGTAATTACAACGTGTACCATTAACCCTACAGTACTCGCGTATCTAAAAGTGATGTGTGAGGTCACGTGGTCTACAAGAGTATACCATTTTTTTTAATGGTATGTAATACAAGAAAACGTACACAAATAAATTAAAAAGTCTGTTTATATATTTATAAATCTTTATTAATTACTATATATTTTCTATTTAAAATAATCAACAAAACATACAACCAAAATATCTTTTATGATTAGAAAAAACAACTACAACAAAAAATACCTCTTTTTCAGTCGTAATATCACATAACACATCATAATATGAGATCAAAAAAATATATACATAAAAAACCTAGTCTAATTAGTTTTTGCCGCCGGCATTTGCATGGCATGGCATTTGCATGGCATGGAATTTGCATGGCATGGCATTTGCATGGCATGGTATTTGCATGGTATGGCATTTGCATTTGCATGGCTTTTGCATGACATTTGCATGGCTTTTGCATGGAATTTGCATGGCATATGCATGGCCTTTGCATGGCATTTGTTCAGCATTTTCATGGCATTTGCATTACATTTGCATGGCATTTGCATGGCTTTTGCATGGCATTTGAATGGCATGTGTGGATGCGCCATTAGGTGTGCCAGGGGTTTTATCCAAGCCATCGCCGACCATGAGGAAAACACGACGTTCAATAGATTCAAAGTTTTTATTTGCTGAATGTATACATAGGCCATAGTGCATTGAAGGCGCGGCATACGAACGTAGAATTTTGCGGAGTTCTTGTTGCACAGCCACGCGCACCCGACTCTCCGCACTGCACTGTGTGCATGCGGCAATTATTCAACTTAGAGTACACGGTACAGGATGAAATAACTGGAGCTATTCGATTTTTAGAAATTTGCAATTTTGTCCAGTGAGGATTACACAACATGTAGACCACGCGACTACAGTTAAAAAAATACAGCGTTCATTACAACTTCTATGAAACTCATCGTACTAATTGAATAGAACCTTGCTTGTTATTAAGATTTTTAAAGAAAATTTGTCAAAGCTAAAACCCAAAAGAAAGAACATTATTTACTCTAAATTATTCAAGAATTAAATAGCATCGTGATTAGCGTCACTTATTCTGTAATATCCCCTAAATAACAGCTGAGACAATAGCTCATCTCGTTTCATTCATTTCGACGGAACAAATTCTCTTATTTACGTAGAAATGGCTTCCAATATACGAACTGGTCCATTGTGCATCGCCATAAATTTTCCCCATGGAAACATGACAAACAATTGTAGGTAGGGTCGTAAAAAAGAGCAATGCTAAAAGTCCTATCAATAACTTACATAAAAATTGGAGTATGAACAAAAGCACTATTATTTTTCCGTTGCAAAGAATTGTTTGTTTTCTGAGGCAGATTTCAAGTGGATTCTATAATAAAGGCATGATAGTGTTTCGAGGAAATAAAATTATGTCGAATTCGTTTCATTGTTGGAGCTATAGTTCAGTTTAGAGGGTTAGTTTCATTTGATGGATTATAATTTGTAATTTTACTTTTTCTTAAGGGTATTTTAAACGTTAATATTACAGCTTTTTTACGATATTTTTAGCAGTTAAATATCTTGAGAGTGTGTGATGCTTAATGTGTGAAAGCTTGGTTTCTTTCGTTTATTTTGATCGTCCATGAAATGTATAAGTACAATTAATTATTGTAGTACTGAGTGTTAAAAAATAAGTCAACCCTAAACTCTACAGCATCCACAACTTGTATAGGTACCTATCAGAAATTTTTCTACTTCTAATATAAAAATAGTTCAGAAGTTCAGAACACTTTAACAAAAAAAAATTCCATAAATATTATTTAAGAATGTATTTCAAAGCAATACTCTTCAACATTTATTATTTCCAACAGCAACACATCCATAACAAAACCCCATATCCTTCACCGAAGCAAAAATATGCGAGGAAATAAACGCTGAATGGGTAATTACATACAAATGTTACGAACATCGAAACTTATTAGACATACGAACACCCTTATAAATAAATGTACGTTACGAGGCCATTAGCGGCGTCTATTTTATTTACACACCTTAAGCATTCTTAAATAGGCGTATAAAGTGTGGGAATTACCATTCTGTATGTTTTGAACAACGATAAATAAGTCTTCACGCGGGATGTCTACAGCTGCGTTATCCTCGAGGGATCTTTGGATAAATCAAATAAGAGGTAATTGGTTTTTTTAAATAGAATTTAATTTTCATTCTTTTATATTTTGGCAAAACGTGAGCGATTAAATGTAGTCGTTCAATAGTAACGTTTTTATAAAATGTTATTTGCTAACTAATGTTATTTGTTTGATTTTATTTACTATTTAGCTTGAACTATTGTATTTTTATTTCTCTACAATAATAAGTCCAATATAAGTTGACATATATAATTTACGTCGACTTATAAGCATAGGTACAATATCTAAATCCCTAGATTTCACCTATAAATGCATTCCATTGACTGCCATAATAGCTATTCAGTGATATGTAGTACCGAGGCACCGAGATATAATGTGACACAAAGCCAATTGTAGTAAATTCCGGCGCATTATAGTCAGTACATGGTAATTACCTTACCGCATAAGTCTAGAACCATAATCTACAATTCCTAACCTAACTCGAATTTATAGCGAACGGAAAACGGAATTTATTAAACTCCCCGTTTAATCTGTCCAAATAATTCAAAGTCGAAATAAACAGTTAATGTTCGGAGGTAAATAAAAAATCCATTCGCCCCACTGAATTAAGAGAAGTTAAATTTAAAATCAACTCCCAACCCTCTTTGGAAATCAAATTATTCACCACCTTGAAAAATGGAAAAACATTTCTGCCTTTTGATCCGAGAAAACAAGTTACCCCCGATATCTTAGACAAACATCAACTCGGCGTAATGACTTGTTAAAAATCGTTTTGAAGACTGATAATACTTGATGAGGAATGAAAATAACAACGTTACGTACCTAACATTATAATGAGCTTATACATCAAAATTGACTTTTGAAACTTTTTGATTCATCAAATGTAACCGAAAATGAAAAATGAAAACCGAATAAAGAACTAGATACCTATTAGTTATTTAAGTTCGGGGTAGAAAAAAAAATATGGGCTATATTTTACTTTTTTTAATACTGCTCGATAATGACTGCTAGGCCACTAGCAGCCACTAGTAGATCTTTCAAAACAGTAATATTTCCTAAGATGATACCAATGTTAGGTATAACTTGTTTAAAGTAAAGTCAAGGCCTGATAAGCGAAATATTCAATAACAAAAAACACACACAGCATCCAATCTGGATTACCGCGGTGGATAAAGCTTAACAGAAACGATATAACAACAAAGGAACAAAATACTTTTCTTTCAAAAACTTCCCCACGCCAGAATACGTTTTACCTTACAAGGAATAAGATAGATTTGCCTTGAATTAGTTTCGAAGTGTAGTTCTCGAACGTCGCCAGCACACACATAGCTCTGCGGACGATAAATTCTAACATATTGCTTCAATTTCTAGTCGAAACAGATACATAAATATTAACTCCACGTCATTAGGTTTTGGTGTAAGCTTTGATTTATATCCTAGTATTTTACGCTATTGCAGTAGTTCAGTGAGTAAACTCACTTTGTAGCAAATACATTAAGTACCAAAGTTTATCCCGAACACCGAAGATCATTAGTATTTTGGACTTGAGAAGGATTAACCGAGAAACACAGTTAAATTCAATAAGTTTGCCATAATTATACTCGTACTTGCTATTTTATATTCTGGTATACGTTAGTTGCGAACTTAACTTAAGTGGTTGCATTTTGAAGTATATTATCAAAATACTTCAATGATTTTATAATATTGAAATGAAATTAATAAATGAACAAACGAGGACTGTACTTTTATTTAAATTTTGAATTGTTGTAATGCTTACGAATCTCAGTGATAAAATCATTATTATGTATAAGTATAGCAATGAGTACCTACCCTTTAATTTTTATTACTATTTGTTTTCCACAAAATTCAACACAACTACGTGTAAAATAATGTACCAAAGCTATAATTTAGTAAAAATGTTTGCACACGACATTTTCATGCGAGTGCTGGTTCCAGTAAACTAATACCAATAATTACGTAAAGTCGGAAAACGTTAAATAGCGTGATACGTTTAGATCGTGTCCCAGATTTGTGTTCTTGAGGTGGTGGCCAACCATTCGATATTTCAGGTCACTGGAACCACGCGACTTCGATATTTGCATATTATACATAATGGCGCCATAAAAATTATTTCCCGCGTTTCTTGTATTGTTATAGATGACAATAAATATGCATTGCCTTAGCGGGTTTAAAATTTCAGGGAAATCATGAATTAATAGTTTTGTGGCGTAATTTGAATAGGTCATGAAATCATTAAACACAATTGCTTCTAACTCGGGTAATAAATGTAATTTTGATAGGAATTTTCTAGATGGTTAAACCATTAGCATTCAGGTTATATTGAAAGGCTTGAACTTATTTTCAAATTTATGTTCTTGTAAACCAAGGTTTATTCTTTTTTACTTAATTTGAAAAAAATAAGAGATACGTACCGACAACATGGTATGTACATTAAATACTATTTTACTAAACTTTTAGCCTTTTACTATTTCAAATTAAATCCATCAATATTGATCTCTACACGAAACATATACATAAAATCCTTTACATCACTCAGTTCATTCCATCACTATACAACACAACTTTAAAATATAATACCATTACATTCTCAAGTTAAATTCATATTAAAACATCGGCATAATTAAACGTTCACAAACGTCGACAGTTAAGTTCTGTGCATACAGCGACTGCGCTACGGCAAGAAACAAAGGAACAGTAAATATATGTCAAGAAGTAGGTAATGAATATAATGGGGAACTTGTATAATACAGCTGAG
The DNA here is from genome assembly GCA_029959065.1 of Colias behrii. Classification (NCBI taxonomy): domain Eukaryota; kingdom Metazoa; phylum Arthropoda; class Insecta; order Lepidoptera; family Pieridae; genus Colias; species Colias behrii. The sequence goes on from JARWMC010000013.1 coordinate 9,243,592, forward strand.
CTCGTGCATCGGTAGACAGATAGTTTGTAAGAAAATTTGAAGTGATTTGTAAGCGTATTGTATGGTGCATAACCAAGTTATGTTCTATGTCCCCTTGAGACCCTGGGTCCTATGTCCTATGGCCCATTGATGGGGTAAATATTAGACCTATTTATTTATTTACTTATTGAGTGAATCTTATCATTAAACATTAAAATGCGTATAATACATAGTATAATATTGGGTATGTAGATGTAATGCACAAAAGGCGACTTTAGCCGCTGTTTCACATAATTTTTTTTACAGATGATTCAGTAATCGGTTCTATACACTACGGATCGAACCAAGGCGCCTAGTTTTTATGCTAACGCTTTAACCAAAGGACCAAAAAGGTGGTTAATATTTATAAAATTAATGTTATTGTTGGTATTATTATACTGAACTTTTGGATGAGAGTGAAGAATAAATAGGTAGTAATAATGTAATAATCTTCATCGATTGTTTGAATTTTTATATGGCATATTTTTTTGCGAGCTTTTATTTTTTACATAATGACCAAATATGCCATGTCAATTATTGAGAAATAATTGTTATACATCGTCTATTAAAGTTTTGAATTACTGTGCTTGTAGTCTCGACACATTAGTCGACATCGATCTCGACCGAAATCGGTCGGTAACTAACGATTTTCAGTAACTATAGTATGGACCTAAAAAATTTAGTGTTGTTTTTCCAAGAAATTTACCTTGATATTATGGAATATATAGTAAATTAAAATTAGTTACATAAATTTTTCGCATTATTACAAATACAATTGCATATGAAAAAAGCACATGTTATGCACAAAAAACATGGCAGTTAATTTAATTTTAATCAAATTGGATATTTTTTTATATCAATCGTTTAATTAATGTTCTATTTATTACATATTCATGGAATCCAAAATTCCATGTATGGCAATCTCCTTATTTACTTTTTTGACATTTGACATCAATCAATCAAAATAATATTTCTATCAAAATAGGTACCTAAATATAAATTTTGTGTTTTCAAGAGGATAATTTTTAATTATGTTCTTAAAAATCCTATAAATCTATTGGATACCAAATATCCTAAGAAAATATTAATCTGCGTTATGTTTTTATATAGTTAAAGCTATTAGTTTTAGTTTAGTAATATTTTGTTATTTGTGAAGTGCAATAAAATTCTAATCAAAAGACTCTAAAAGCTCTACAAGATAATTCTGCTCAATTCGAAGCCTTTCGAGAAATCTTTAAGACATCATAGAAATTAGAAACGGACGGAACTAAAACTAAGGACGGAACGGATAATTTGTATCACTTGTATTTTTAGCTTGTATTATAATATTATATTATGTGCATCATTGTATATTTTATTACAGTTAATAAGCAAAGTATGAATATATGCAATTGATTTAGCGGTTCACGGGTAATTATTTATGTAATAAATATAAATATTTATCTATAAATTTTATAATTTACAGATGAACAACTTACTAGAATTATGTTGATGAGAGATGATGGTTTTGAGCCAAATTTTCAACTACGCTATTATAAACTGTTAAATTAAATTTTTCTAATAATTTTTTTTCTTAATTCGATCGTTTTTTATTTGTATTCATCTGTATAATTTTATTATCCTAGAAGTTCAGAAAGAAATTAATCGAATATGAATGCAATAATTTAGGCTGAATAAATGCAGACAGCAGTACACTATTTTAATATTTATTTAATATAATACCTATAAGAGGCTTCTTAACATTTTCAATAAAATTTTGAAACCATCTTAAAAATAAAACATTATTTGTTTATTTTATTTTAATTGCAATAACAATAAATAAGAGAAAACAATATTGCGTTAAATCATGTAGCATCGGAAGTGTGAAATATCTTTTTTATTATAAAATTATAATAATCTATAATTTTTCCGACATTATCAACCGTATCTACAAATCCACACAAACCGTAAGGCCCTTCTCCCATTACGATACTTCTAGAATACGATACTCGAGTAGAATACTAGTTAGATATTTGCTCGCTGCCCGATGCTCGCATATTAAGCGACTGAAAAATGACTAAATAATTCATCATTATTGTGCCTCGTTTTTGTAGACGGACGCTATGTCGAGCGATTCCAGTGACGACGTAAAGGTAGGAAGTAGGTACTGGATTCATCCATATATTGAAAGAAACATAAATTGTAGAGTTTTTATAGCCGCACGAGAACATGATGATAAGAATTTTTTATCTTTCTACCGAAGAGATACGCGCGAAACGCGACGCAAAAGCGACCAACTATACCTACTAGTCGCGGACGTGTAGGATACCGGTAGCGTAATGGAAGAAGGGCTTTCAAGATCTTGTCGAGATCAAACGTCGGTATCATAACGATTGACAATGTCAAAGAATAATTTGTTTTGACAATATTCAAATGTGTTGCAAAGAAATGATTTTCCAAATCCATGAAATCTATATTTTATTTATTTTTCATATATCTACGAAATTGAAATAATGATGTTATTAATTTAGATAAAAATGCATTACCACAAGGCTATTATTATATAAATATTTTGACGCATTACGGAAAGTTTTGTGAAGAATAAAAATTATAAACAAATATGTATCCATTGTATACTTCCATCAAATTGGGGAGAGGTATTACGCGACATCATTTTCATTGCTGAAGACGGGACTATAAATTAGGTGTCGATAATTACCGACTAATTTGTACAGACTCCGGCCCCAGGAATTATTGTTTTTGTCAAAAATACAGCACTGACTGAAATAAATTTGAAATTTATCAAAATACGTGCTATTTATATGTGAAAGTTTATAAAATAGGATAGAGTTGTTACATCCGTAAAAACCATTTCTCGTTTTATTTATACAAAAATCCACAAGAAATAGTCCTATTAGTATAATATAACATTTGTTGAAGAAATCTTATCATTGTCACATACATTAATTAACTCCCCACATTCACGCAAAATCTCACAAAGTTTCGTCCAATTAGCAACAAAGTTTAAACTCGATAATAAATTTCATAAGCAGCAAGATTCTCATTAATAAGTTTATTCCAGTTGTAACCGTTCGATAAAAGATGGTAATTAAAACGGCAGACATGCGTGTCAATTTGTCTCGTCGATGACAGAGTGCCGCCACGTGACATGTACAGTTAGCAAGAGTACGTGATTCCATATACATTTCAATTTCCAATTTGAAATATAAAATTTAAACCTATAAATGTGAATGTGCGCGACTGTACTCGAGTACAGTCAAGTCAAGCTTCGAAGCTTATACGTTTTTATGCAGTTCCACTGCCCATACTTTAAATATGTAAATACTTTTCAATTGCATTAATAATGTACGTGCCTGAAAGCTTTTAAGGGAAATGTTTAAATGACAAGCTAGAAAGCCGTAGGAATGGAGTATTGATTATGTCGTATTACATTAGTGCTACTATTTACTTATGCCTACATTATTGTAATATGTTTTACCTTCTCTTGTTTCTATTACACTTAAATGCGAAAGTAAATCCTTCTATCTGTTTCCACTAATAAACTACTAAATTTCTATCAACATAGAAATAAACCTTATAGAAAGGTTACCTTAATAGTTACTTATACTTAATTACTGCTTGTTGAAAAAATAAAGAAGGTTTTGAAAAAGTCTAGGAACTTTGAACAGATATTACTCGAACAAAGTTTAGCATCAAATATTAAAAGCGTTCATTGAGGCACCTGTGATTTGTTATTTACTTCATACGTATTTTACGTTAAATATTGATTTAATAAATATTACGTGATTCTGACTATTTATTGGCTGTATTATGAATGGCATGGAATTTTTTTTTATCTCCTATCAATGCAACACTTATTCCGAGCAAACATAATGAACCCCATACAATAACTTTAAATGGATTTTAATCCTCCCTCTCTAAATTTGATAAAAATAAGAAAACAGGGGCCGTCAAACGCCGATCGCACTGGCAAATGGCCGCGTTGGATTTGGATGCCAATTTTCTATCTGACTAGATAAGTAGGTAAACACGTAATTTCATGGCACATTACTTTTCGCCCAGATCCTCTTACAACTTCCGTACGCTTTTTTATGCCGCACCAATAAATCTGTTTCTTTATGCATCGGGAATTAGAAGGGAATTTGATGGTAATTAATGACTGTGTTTACTTGACTTCGCTTATGTGAATCTTAATGTAATAAAGATCATTTATTTAGTATGTTTTATTTACCTTATTAGATTGTACTAAGAATTCGTGGAAAAAGTTATGTTGGTTGGTAAAAATATTATATATCGTTTTTCACCACCATTTATACATTGGCAGGACCGACATTTAATACTTAGAAAATATATAACTCGAATATACAACAAACTCTTATCGATGTACGTGTATAAACTAAGTCTTCCTTATAATATAGCCACTCTACTAACCAAAATAACCAATTATTTACGAAGCAAATAAAGCACCCTTCGGAATACAACTAAAAAATTAGTAGTCACGGAACGCCCAGCGCGGGGACCATAAATTCTTACACTCAGTGTCTCCCCAATACAGTCCAATGCTATAAATTACACTCATCAATAATATAAGCACTGCTGTGTCAACAACACTCTAGCCATAGATTTGTAGATGTTTGTTTTGTTCCGACTTCTTGACCCTATATAAATAATAGTTATGCGGGCGAATCTGTAGAGTTAGGGTCAGGGCTTATCGCTATCATATTATAAACTAAAATATATAGTAGTTAGGTGACCAACAAAACATTCGATTTTAAAAAACTGCACACTAACGATTTTTAAAGATGGCATGATTCAAAGATATCGTGAGTGAAAAAGAGGCAACTGAAGAATCGACGTGCGACTCCTGGAGCGTTAATAACCTTAACCTTTTTACTTATAATATAATTAGTAAATACTTTTTAAAATCAAGTTATGGCTTGTATTATAGGTAGAAGAAAAAGATATAGAGTCAGTATTGAATATCTATTACATACTGCCAACATACTGCATAAAGTTTGTATGAAGATTTGATTAAAATGTGGTCATTATACATATTATAACCGTATAATATTATAGCTTAAAATTGTGAATAAAAGAAGTAGTCGTAATAGTAAAGTCATCGTCCTTTAGTTGTATATTTTTGTTCAAAAACCCTGTGATCGTAGGCGTCGTCAAATATATTTTAACAACATGAAGTTCCTAGAAAGACCTATAAAAGCCATTTTCATGAACTTTTATCCGTCTTGAAAGCTATGAGTCGTGTCAATGATTTCATGCCGACCAGTCAGGCGACCATAATAATTATAAGTAATAATATGAAAACTGGTAGCATTATGCAAATACGTTATAAGGTGGATATAATTTAGCTTATTAATATACAAGTAGTATTTCTGACGGAGTCTGAAATTGTCACAATGGAAATTTATTAACAAATCGTCTACTATGAATGATACAGTTTTTCATATTTTATTTATACGCTATATACATCAAATTCTTCTTTACTACGCTATGATAAAATGATGAGGATAAAACTCATATTTTTAATGAACAAACTGTTTACGGTAGATATTAAAACCTCGCTCTCATTGGCGCATGTAACTTTAGCACTTAAAGTTGGCAACATCCTTTTACTTTTTAATAAGAACCTTTCCATGTACCTACCTTTATGTTTAACGGGGCTTTGCAATGAACGGACCCTTTGGTTCAATCGACATAACCGCATACATTGATCTCATTTCGTATTCGGAGCACAAAACCTCCATCACCTACCTCGAGGCAGGTAAAGGCTGGGTGAATATGAAAAATCATTTGGAAATTTGTCTTGATTTTATTCGTATTGCTTTTAGATTGATGAGAGAAATCTTCGCAGTGATTGGAAGCAAGGTAATAATGGAATTAAGCAGAAATAAACTGACAATATTAAGTTAATGTTGAGAATTAACAAACTAATAATGCGATTAAAAGAAAAATTCTCGTTGTAAGCTCAATGTTGTTCTCTTATTTAAACTTTGTGTAAAATACAGAATATTATTAATTATTATGCATAATGTGTACCTGCAAGGTACTAGATAATAATATATACGCATGTATTCTACAACAGTCAGACTATATGAATATTGATTTCGGCTCCGGCTTGTAACGTATCGAGATGTATCGGTCAAACAAGTCTGTATTCCACAGTGCTATTGTATTAATCATGGGAACCACAACTGAGATTCTATAATTCTATACTGATTATGTAAAGCTCAAGAGTTTGTTTGTTTGAACGCGATAGTTTAAGGAACTACCAGACCGATTGCAAAAATTATTTTCTCGTCCGAAATGTATGTGATTTTTGTGATATCACTACATAGTATAAAACAACAACAATATTATATAACACGAGTAAAACTAAAAGTTATGCTTTTTTTTTTTCAAAATAGGCAAATTTAACCATTTCGCCTCATATCATAAACTTTGCAACAAGGACCATACCATTATAGCTAATAACAGGTGGATTTTCTTATCATGTAAATTTGCAAAGCTATAAAGTAATGAATATTGTATGTCATCTGAATGAATATTGATAGATTAGCATGGCTGACTGATTGGTAGTAATTGCAGCGGTTAGTTTCCCTTTGTATTTATATATTTGGTTGAAGATCAATGGAAAAATAGTATAGACTTACTTGTTAATCAGCTTTGTTTAATTATGTAAATATTTTTGAAACATAAGTTGAGAACATGGATTTGAATTTGAATAGAAATTGCTCATGAATGGTTTGTACACTTTATTTATTAATTTAGGCACCTTTAATGTAAAGATTGCATATTAATAGACCTAAAAACATGTCCTGCCTCATTCATCAACGTCACGAAACCGCCTGAACTAATTTTATAAAAATTTGACAATGCGTTCATTTTACAACGTCAGCGTCCTTTTAGTAGGGATCGTATTTAAAATCGTCTGGCTAAATAATGTGGATATTTCTTATAATACATTTTGTAAATATTTTTATTGCGCACTTATCGGTTAGAAGAGCTGTAAAAATAGATGATTATCGAAATTCGAAACAACTTATTACCTAGAACTTAAGGTAAGAAAACTAAAATTCAAGTTCAATAGAGCAATTTCTCTATATTATGTAGAAATATGCAATTATCATCACTATTCATTCTCATTCTATGAACATTAACCTGTTTCAATTACCTCAGTAATATAAAAATCCAGCGCAAAGAACATGTTTCACATAGTTGAAATAAATTTAAATGTATAAAAGTTTGGCAAATAACTTCTGAATTCATGAAACTGGTATAGTCTGTGAGATATGTGTAAAGAGGCTCGAGTACTCTGTACGGCACTTAAATATTTAGCAGAGTGCATTGCATGAACATACTGCGTTCAATTACTATCTGAAATGTACCGCTGAGGGCACTTTGGTATAAATAAAATATGTTTTTTGCAGTCGCATTTGGTCATTAAAGCACTTAGCGTGATCAATGTTTTAATGTTTGTGCCACTGAATGTAAGGATCGTGTTTGTATGGGTTTAAATTCGTATATTTGTTGAAAATGTATTGGAATTTATCGTGGTATGAATAGTCACAAATCGGAATCATGTATTTAAGTGTTACCATCAATTAACGAGATCTACTTCATGATTTCTATTTAATTCCGCAAAACCTGTCTTGTTTTAGTTTTTTTGAAAAATTTATAAGTATTATTAACAACAACATTTTAATATTATAAGTTATTTGAGAATACCTTGATAAAAACTCCATGATTTTGACATTGAATAATCTTTGTAAGAAAAGCACTTTTTCAATACTTTCACCGTAAACTGCCTACCTATTTCGAATTTTCGTCTTCCATCAAATGGAAATACTCGAAAAGTTTTGATGCATACGTAAAAGAAGCTATGAAAAACCTTCTATAACCGTATCATTTGAAGAGTTTTGACTTTAAAGCCCAAAAGACGTTGCTCAAGGTTTTACTTTTAAATACATTGAACTATTAATAGTTCATTGAGATCTCAGAATAAAAAAGATGTCATAAAAGTAAATAAGGGCATGGTCTCTATTTGAAAGCTATTTATGAAATACTCGCTAATTTATTAACTGGAAAACCTTTCAATAAAAATATAATAAACATGTTTAAACATTTATAGTAAAATATGATATGATGGATTATAGATTTATGTTCAAAATTGTGATGATAAAATAGTACAATAAAGTTACAGCATATTGACGTGACAACGTCTTAAATTAGGTTGCGGCTGGGAGTCACTTATGAAAAAGTGTAACGCTCGGTAACGTTACGATGAGTCACCGAACGAGAGAGAGGCCCGCGGTCTGCCGCGCGCGCAGCACATAAATATTCTACCGAGAAAAAGACGTTGTCACGTAAAATCTTCGCCCGTAAAACCGACTTTACAGGCAACCATTTTTGACGTGACAACGTCTTAAATTAGGTTGCGACTGGGAGTCACTTATGAAAAAGTGTAACGCTCGGTAACGTTACGATGAGTCACCGAACGAGAGAGAGGCCCGCGGTCTGCCGCGCGCGCAGCACATAAATATTCTACCGAGAAAAAGACGTTGTCACGTAAAATCTTCGCCCGTAAAACCGACTTTACAGGCAACCATTTTTTTTTTTTGGTAGTTTTTTACGTTGGTAGTTGTAGGTATAGATATGTGGGGTGTATAAACGAAAGCAGTTTTCCGATTCCCATATCACGTAAAATCGATTTAAGTTCTCCTGCTGGGGGTCAGAAGATATTTATGAAGATAATTTAGATTTATTAGCATCATATTTTACTTGAGATTTCTCTTATCTTGAGCAAGAATTTACTAACGTTTATGTTCAATACTTTTGTGAAATATCTCCGTGGGTGGCGCGTCGTGGTGACAAGAGTGTTTTTATTTATTTTTTCATACATTGTTACATTATTTACGAAGTGAAAGCGTCACGATGGAGAATAGAAATTCTTTTTTAGTTTATGATATATTATTCCATTTTTATTACGATGTTCCGTATAAAAATTGGTCAATGACTGACTCTGCAATGTGAAATGAATGTTAACTGCTCATTATTATCACTCATAGTATTTTTATCTTAATATTGAAATAATGTATAATCTTTTTTCTTTTGAAGAGGACAAGCCACGATTGCTGTAACGAATTTTTTGTACACTGTATATTTTATACATCAAATACTATCTAGAGAAACAAAGTACAACATATATGCACAACTACACCCACACATACACACATACACACATGCACTCACACCCAGACACTCTCTCACACACACACACACACACACACACACACACACTCACTCACATTTATCTATATACACAAATGCGCTTACGTAATAATTTAACTTACCTCTTCATTAATTTTGTTATTTTAGAGCTTTTAGTTTAGTTTAGTTTATAGACATAATATTATGATCAATATTGGGAGAAGCCTCTGGCTCCTGAGACACAGTTTTAAACTAGTTCGGGAGCCGAAGGATTCATTATTTTGACCTGTGTAATTATGTCAATAAAGAATTTTATTATTATTTATTAAAGTGGGTACGTTTTATTCGAATAGAAATATTGAGCACATTATTTAAATTTGGCTTATTTTATTCCCAAATCCAAAAGCATCTGCTATCCAAACATCACATCAACTGTCACACAGAACTTAAACATCGTAGACAAGTGAATGCCATTACTAACATATTACATAGAAAAAAATATTTCACGAACAAAACGCTGTTAGCAATGTGTTGCGGTAATGTACGCCGGCCCCTTGAATTTTTCATTCCCTTGTGGCCCGACAACTAAGCATTACCAAAATTGCTTCATATTTCTTTTCTGAACACATTCTACTAAGTAAGGGGATGCCGTTTTAGCAAGCGATTGTTATCGCTTGCCGATGGGGCGATAATTATTTATTGGTCTTGTCTTTGCTCATTTGTACATTGCACCTTATCCCTCTGTGTGATGTGTACAAGTGTAATAGGTCCCTATTTGTATGATATTAGGATCGTGTGTGATTGTTAAATAGCAGATCAGGCTTTGATGAAAGCCACGGCTCGTGGGTATCTATGCAAGATTTTCCCACTGTAAACAAGGTCAGGCTTTGATGAACTTTGGTAACAATGGAGATGGGTACTGTGCTGAATTAAAAATCATGAATATAGTAATATCTAATCTCATATCTTTATCGTATATTCATCAATCTAGATCATTAATAAATGGTAATTTTAATTTAAAATGTGTATAAATCATGGAGAGCAGCTACAAAAAACGTAAAACCATTTTTTTTATAACACAGGTAGGAGAGTATTTATTTTATTTAAAAATTGGTCCACCCTCAACGAGCATTACCATTTTAAAGTGGTTTTCGTTGCTTATATCGACATTGATTATTGGGTTTATATTTCAAAGTGCTGGTCGATTGGGGTTCGAACATAGTGGTTTCAGTTACATTGATGCATGTATTTCCAAACACCACATAACAATGCGCCATACATAAAGATGCCAAAAAGATAGGTAATAAGTCGATAGTTTATTTGTAATAGCAGAGTATTCTGAATCGACTATTGTGATTCGAGATTTCTTCTTGTACACATACTCAAATATTGTTTCTTGTAAATCTTCTAAAGAAAGATAAATAACTGTGAGTAATTTGTTTAACATAAAATTATAACAGTTTATGAGTGCTATTTGGATATGTAGGTATAATTATTATGTCACTTTATGGAAATTAGGTATGGTTAGTACTAGTTTCCCATAGGCGAATCATATTCAGAGGCCGTTGTTCCGTACACTGTTTTATAAAATAACCGCTCAAATCGTAATAAACTATTAACAGTCTTTATTTTTAAATTAAAATAGCAAATTTTTATTTTTCCATGAATAAAAAACAAAATACAAGTGGCTTAACTAATGCAACAGCATTTCTGTAACTTTCAACTTTTAAAAATTAGCTAGATTATCGAAGCTAAATAAAATTTCATCCAGGAATATTATTTTATCTGTGAACTTTTTATAGAATCCGCACAATACAAAACTAAAATGAAGGTAATCAAAATTGCAGCCGCCCGTAATGAACGCAATCAGTCTGCTTTGCTGTGACGTCGTTTTTGGAAATATTTAGTTGCTGTGCAATTTATTTGAAAATTTTTTAGTTTCTATAGTTGCTTTTTTATGCATATTACTCATCTGGATATAAAATTGTTGGAGGAAATACTGATATAACATTTTTATTTTTATATTTTTTTATTGATAGATGTAAAAAAGTGCAGTGTTCTTTTCTACATCCACTTACTCGTCTTCCTATTAGTAACGCATTTATTTATTTATTCAACAATTTAATAATAACCACACCAAGTAAAATATTAACAATTATACAAAACGGATAAATACGGTAGGTATTAATTAGTTACTAGAACTCCCCTTGGTTATGAATTCACAGTGGTGACTAACAAAATAAAATATATGGTCTCACCACCGAAAACCGATTAAGGGGAGTCCCGTCAGCGAAGCGGAGTGAAATTGGTTTGCAAGATCAAATTTTTCATGTATTTGCAATTATATGACGCTTTTAGAAAAAATAATCAATAAACTTCAAGATATTGCCTAAAAAGTGTGCTAATTTGTTACACAACCACGTGTATTTTGCTCGATCATATAAAATCATAAAAATAGGCTAAAATAAAAATCGAAAATTTATTATTATTTAATAATGAAATTTCTGATTTTGCAAATAATTTTTATATAAAGATATATATTTTGATATACTGCAGAAAACGTGCTAAATTTTGGTTTTCAACTGAAGCCCTGTAATTATTAAATACATATTATATCTCGAATTTAACGTTGTCCAGCGTTTTCTTGAAATACCTCGCCTTAAGTACCTACTTACTTCTCTGCAACGAGATTTTTTTTTCACATCATTGAAATTCTAAACCTATTCAAAATTACTAACTAAGTCCTATTAAAACATATTTTGTAAAACACATCTTGAAATGAAAACGCACAACGATTTTTTGTATTAGAAATGTTAAATAATATCATCGTGAACATACTTTACATTCTGACATGCAGTATGAAGTGAATATTTCCAGCATAGTTTGCAAACTACATTTAATCATAGTTTTCCAATAGTCGTCGACTAACGTGCTATTGTTTTGAAAAGCTCACACATATTCAACAACAGAAATTATAAACAACTCCTTATTATGGTGGACTGGTTTCACACGATTTATCGTTAATGTGTTCTTCTGTTTTTATTGGATTAAAAATAAACGATTTATTAGATACCTACTGTATATACAGACAAAAAGAAAAGAATGTCAGATGAATATATTTTTTCCTTTTCACTAGTGTTTGATTTCAACTATTATTTTTATATGAAACTATAATATTATATTAGTGTTATATAAAGGTTTAACTATATAATGAACTATAACTACGCATGATTTAATTACTCCATGTCAAAATTAAGCGGGAACACAATTACGTTGTAATTACTTCATAATGTACCGTTGAAAGAAATATGTACGAGTCTTATTATTGTCGCAAAAATAATTGTAATAACTGTCCTATTCTCTTGCTGGGTAGGTACCTACTAGATGTACTTAGTATTTTCACAAAATTACAAATAATATATCTCCTGACGTGACATGATTTCACGGCGTGGTTGATTTTGTTAAGTCATGACGTGATGGGCTTTTACTACTATTAATAATTATTTATTAAATAGGTAGGTACATATAATAATTTAGTAAATTTTATTTTTGAATTTTTTTTACACTGCATGCAGTTACGATAAATTCTAGATTAATTGGGTTAATATGATCGAGTAAATAGCAATTAATATATTAAAATAACGACCCTTACAATAATGATTGCGTTATTTTTATGTGAATATTCAAAATATTGGTTTCCATGTTTTAATTAAGTTGCGATCTGTTTTATAATTATTTCGGAATCATGATTTTTTTTTTTTTTTTAATTAAGGTACAAGCTATCTTCGTTTTTTAGATACTTAGTAAAGCAATCAAATTAATACCACGATATCAAACTAAATAAAAACCAAAACCTTTTTGGTTTCGTTAACTGGTAAAGTTTAGGCAGATGTCGCCAAGAATAAAATCTAAGAATTGGACAGCGCCACATTACACGACGTATCTTGAAGATCAGTCAAATCGCAAATCGTCCATAATGTAACGGTTAAAAGGAAAAATGTAAATTACCGCTGCCGGTATCTCCGTACATTGATGTATTGACAACAGCACCGTTCCGTACTGAAGCTCTCACTTATTGATGACCTGATTTATTAGTTTCCAACTCAATATGAGGAATGTAAAACCTTGTATCTGTACTAATATTATAAAGCCAGAGTTTGTTTGCTTGATCGCACTAATCTGAGGAACCACGGGTCCGATTTGAATAATTATTTTACTGTTAGATAGATATCGAGAAAGGCTATATTATATAGGCTATATATCATCACGCAAAGGCCAATAGAAGCGGACCAATGCCGGGTATAACCGCGGAGCACAGATAGTAAATAATATGAGGTGAAGTTCGAACATCTTGCGTTTTTACGTTTTTATATCAAACGCTTGGAAGTTTATGATTCTGACAGGTAGACGCGAATCGTGTGCAAACGTTTACGTCAATTTTACTGTCAGTTAGATCAAATGTATGTATTTTCATGGTATTTTCCGATGAGAATGTAACAGGCGTAACAAGCACCAAGCGAGCGTTTTATTTAGATTAGGTATAAACCATACTCAAACTCAAATAATTTTACGAATAGGTACTTTTTTATGCGGGCTTAATACTGCTTTGTTGTCGTAATACACTCGTGTTATTTTTGTACGGAAAATGATTAAGAGAATCTTTTTTATATTCCAAGATTTGCGTTATGCAATGCAAATATTTTTTGAATCGTTATTACTTATTACACATCAACAATAATAATTAATATACATAAATATGATACGATATTAATCATTTAGTTTTAATCAAGCATAAGTATATCGTTTTAATTATCGAAGAATGATAGGTTTGTAATTACGAATGTTCATTGAAAACGTTGTATTTACATTGATATCAACAAAATTAAAATATTCAAGGATGTCTTTTACTCATGTTAATATATTATAATGCAATTATTTCGTAGCGAGGCAATAAACAAAATCTCATCAAAGATGCCATAATGTTTGAACACTAAAGCAGATTAGAAAAAGGGAGCTGTAAAATTTGGCAAACGAATTGGCTCGGAAATTGGGGTAATCACACGGGACATTTAACTTCATCCTAGAGTAATGTTTACACTAAATTTGCACGAGATCCTTTTAGATTTCACTTTAATAAAATTAATTTCAGGAAATTTTATTCTGTTTGTACATTTCTTGTTGGATAACATTTGTTTCTTACAATCGGTTCTTTTTTAGAATCAACGCTTCGCTATAAAGTTTCTTTCTAAACTGGTCGTGCGGCTTCTACCAGGAGGAATTGTAATTACAAGAACTATTTAGAGTAAACTAAGTGTGTGTTTAATGAATTTTCAAATTAATCAATAATATTATGTTTAGCTGCTTGTGTTATTCAATTAAATATCGAAACCTCCAAAAATAAAGACATTTACTTTTAGTAAATCTGATAAATATTTTTTCTTGGTTTAAGAAATAAAAAAAGCAACTTTATTTCAATAATTCGAGGAGAGAATTGGATTCTAAATTCAACAATCCGATGAACCTTTTACCTCACATAATCCACATATCAAATAAAAATAATGGACACTCCAATTGAATCAGCTGATGCTGTCCAGAGACCATCGTCTCACCCGTTTTGTGTCCCAGACGCTGTTCACTGAAAGGCAATATAAAATATGTTTTATTATAAATGCAATAGAAGCCTTTTAAAATGAACTTTAGTTGAAAATATACTTGAACTTAGGTTTCCCAAAGACGTCTGTAGGTGAAGTCGAGCGGCTCATTATCTCCAATATCGAGAGACTTCTCTATTCATATCACACAAAATAAAAATTACCTTTGGGCCTTTATATTAAAAATCTGTTCTCCGAAGTATTAAGAGCGATCGACCGAAGAGATTAGTTTCTACTTGGAAAAAGGTAAACACAAATTGTGAATTTTTTTTTAAACTTAATATAATGAATGGAATTTTTTTGTAAATCTAAGTCTTCGGTTAATTAAACATAAGCCCATAACAAGAGCATTAACATTTATATAATTATCTTTAAACGCATAGTTTGTGGCTAGTACCTACCATAATTGGGTACGTACCTATACGATATACCAATGATATATATGGGGTTGTTTGGCTCAATAAGACAATATTAAAGTATTTTCTCTATAATATTTATAAACTAGT
The DNA here is from genome assembly GCA_029959065.1 of Colias behrii. NCBI lineage: Eukaryota > Metazoa > Arthropoda > Insecta > Lepidoptera > Pieridae > Colias > Colias behrii. The sequence goes on from JARWMC010000013.1 coordinate 9,258,992, forward strand.
ACTGTTTCGCTTTATAATCTTTCGTCTACTTTCTATTAGGAGCCAATTCCCATCACGTTTTCCATGTCCCGTTATAACAGGATTATCAGGTGTACTTACTCATGCTTATTACATTACTTTACCTAATACCTACTGCAAAAAGGCACATTATAAAATTGCCCATAATATATTATAACTATATGCTCCAACCGTGATTATCAACTCCATGGCGTGTAACTAACTATGCACTTGTAAACTGAATGAGCGATACCTCCCAGTTCGACATCCAGTCACGAAGTTAGGAGTTGGGCTGACTATAATGGTAGTTGCAAGAAGAGATTGCGGCGTGTTCTAGCGGGCTGTGTAATTAAGTTTCAATGCTCAAGTTGCAGGACTTTGAAAGAATGTTCGAGAACGTTTTGATTAAAATACGAACCAATGGTTGTTCTAAGAGCTGATGTAGGAAATTAAGATTGTATGCGGGATTAATTGATTATTTAATCTTTTATTATAATATTCATTATTACGTAACTGCTATCTAGAATGTCTATGTAATCTGTAGACTCCTTTGGAGTAAGTATTTTCTAAAAACTTGCATACTGTATAGGGAAATAATCATTTGAAAGGCTTATATTTAAAGCATGCTACTGAGAAGTTTGAATTGAATGCAAATGCTTGTAGTTATTATTTATTATCTACATACTCCATCTTTTACAGTGATGTTCTGTGAAACGTGATTTTATCAAATTACCAAGAAATTTGTCTACTTAAGGCAAGATCGACCACCTTTAAAATTACTTTGATGTTTGATGCATACATTCTATCAAAACGATTATTTTATTTTAAACTAGCTTCCGCCCGCGACTCCGTCCGCGCGGATGTCGGTCTTCGCGTGGATGGTTTATTTCTCCATTTTGAGTAACTCTGACAATGACATCTTATAAATATCTATTGGACCCAAATACCTATAATAATTAACGCAACGTGTGTTCTCAATTCTACAGAACAACGTCTATGGATAAAACTGAAAAATTAAGATTTATTTTTTTCTACGTATTTTTCCAGGATAAAAAGTATCCTATTTTATGCCCAGGATAATAAGGTATAATTATACCAAGTTTCATCGAAATCGAACAGTTAGTTTTCACGTGATGCCTGAACATACAGACAGACAGACAGACAGACAGACAGACAGACAGACAGACAAAAATTTTTTTTATCACATATTTGGGTTTGCTATCGATCCAGTAACACCCCCTGCTATTTATTTTTTCAATATTTTCAATGTACAGAATTGACCCTTCTACAGATTTATTATATGTATAGATAGTGGGTTTCAGGCAGTTAATTCAGCCCTTTACTAAAGAGCCTAGGCTATTTATGAAACGGGTGATCTAACCAGTTATGTGCGAAATATTTGCTTATAACAACTCCTCACAAATACCAATATTCATACCAACAAACACACAAGAAGAAATATTGACAGAACCTATAGACTGATATATTGCTATGTCTCAATAGTACAGTCACGTTAAGAATACGCATTGTTAGCGTGTAACAAATATTGTTGGCAAGCGTCCGAGCTTCGCTGAGATGTCGTTTGTCGCACGACTGTACTGCACACATCTCGAGATGTAATCCCCGCTTCTACAACCAATATGAAATAGGAAATTCTATTTATTTGTGTAAGACTGTTTGGGCGCTTTATTAGTGAGAAAAGTTGAAAGTGTAGGTTAAGATTAAGATTAAAATAAATGAATACAGAAGAAGAATTAACGTTGCTGCTACAAAAATGTTTGTTTTTTCTGAAAAAAAAAAACTCAATTGCATGTAAAAATATTACTCGAATTCCTAAAACTAACGCCCTTATCACAATGGACAATAATATGACCAAACAAACATTGATTGAGCAGAAATTTTTGGGAACGCTACTTGAATGACATCGCCTACTTCTGTACGTAGGCTACATAGGTTAAAACAACCATCTAGACTCTTTGCCAGCTCACTATTAATTTATATTGCGTCAAAAATGAACTTTTTCTATGATATTATACAGATACACTTTGTTTGTTTTACCCCCCTTTTATAGCACAGTCTATTCTCAAATAACTTTTTAATCGTCAAAGTACACCAATAGAGTCCCTTAGCGGTTCCATATCCAATTCGTTATCGGATCGACGTGGATTTGTCGATGTCTCTCGAGCACGATGTAATTCAGCTACAGCACTGCTGTTACTTTTCGAAAATTCTGGAAATTTTTAAAATCCTTCTAGAAGGTTCGATGTAAGATTGTGATTGATTGAATGTGTGGTGCACTTGAAGAGGGAAACGCGGAGTTCTTGGTCAAAATAAATAAACAATTCATGTTGTATTTTGTTTTAAAATTCTGAAAAAGTCATACAGCCAACATATATCATACCTTTTATCCCAGACTTTCTTCAATTTCATGTCATAATAAAAAACATAATTATTATTGAAGGTTGAAAAAGGAATTGGGTTTTCGAATAACCTAGAATTCGTTTAATATTCGTCATAGACATTTACAAATATGTAATTAATGGCATAGACATATTTAGACTCGTATTTTGATATAGGTAATAATCACAGACATGTATCAAGATAGACTAAGCGAGTGTATGTACTTCCCGTGTCCAAACTAAGTTTATGAAACTTACTTGACGCTGGCCTACACTCAGTCCGCGCTTGCAGTTCGCCAAGGAAAGACGTGAAGCTGAATAAAGTAAAATGCCGAATTGCGCCGTTATAAACTGTAGAAACTCCACAGCTGTGAGTGGCCGAGTTATCGGAGATGTTTCCTTCCACCGGTAAGTAATTTTCTAATCAGAATATGCACTATTTATTTTAAAATCAAATAAAGAATATCTGTGGAAAACGATCGTGACAAACATGGATACCAAACCATACGGAATGATTCGGAATACATTGCGGCTTTTACTTGGCACGGTAAAGATCGCGTCGTATGATAATAAGCAATGAATAGCGTCTTCTCATTTTTCTGTTCTCATTTTTCTGTCCAATTTTGTGGTTAGTGATGTTCATTTGATGCAACAGTTCTCGATTCTAATCGATTTTATAATCGAACAGAAAAATGATAATTTGAAGGAGCAATTTTTCAGAAAAAAAGGCATAGATTTTTTTTGTCATTTAATACGACTTGACCTAGAACTTTTAAGTATTTTAATACAAAGGTACTAAAAATAAATATTATGACATGGACGCCATTAGTTAAAGTGTCATCTTGGGAGTTTTTTAAGAAAACTCCTTATTGCTTAGACTATGTTTGTTTTTTCAGTTTTCCAAGTAACCCGAACATAAAAGAAAAATGGATCGATGCAACGGGACATAAAGATTGATTGATTGACAGTTTCATTACTTTCTTTCGATGGCCTCTCTAGTACGTAGTACATGGTAACTCAATGGGCATATGTAAGAAAAAGCTAAAACACATTAGTTTACTTGTTAGAATTTAAAAGGTTTATAACTTTATTTTATCATTCCTCTGTCTATGGTAATTATCATTTTTCTGTCTTGAATCGATTTAGTAATCGATTACGATTCATTTATTTGACTACCTCTTAGACATAGATCTAGTTTGATCTGATTTCTTTCGATTTACTTCGATGGGATAGGACGATACTAGAATCGCCGCGCGAGTGGCGTCCTAATCGATTTAGCGTAAAATGAAATTACCATCACTAAAAAGCGCTCGTGACGTCATAACGCGTCAAGGTCAGTACAAAAAATATGACACGCTTGGTTTTCATACAGATCGCGGTACTTGCGTTGTCTACTTAATACATGTCTGTGGTAATAATGGTTACGTTATTACATTTAGAAATTAATTACTTTAAATCAAACAAGAAAATATTACAAAATGTCATGAAAAGCTCCCTATAGAAGAACAAAAACTAACGACTTCAATAAAATGCAACTGTAAACGTGCATTAATCCCGGAAAACGATTTTAAATAACAATAACTATGCGTTGTGTATTCGCTAATTGCCATCGCCTGTGTTTAATTAAACGGATTGCTGTTTGTTTTAATAATATACTCATACGTAATATCCGGTATAATGGTATAATAATAATATGTCGGAAAGTTTGCATTTTGTATATAATTGTTTACATGTAAAATATTCCAGAGATTTCAGTGAATTTTACAAGGTTAATGTCGATTTGTTTACTTGAGTAAGGATTCTAAGAACGTACTGGTATTCATTGAAAACCAAGTCGGAACTGAGCTTCAGCGTACTTAACGGTGAATATTTTTTCCTTTTATATAATTACACGTTATTAATTTTTTCTTAGAAACCGATTGCTTATTTACTGAGGACCTAATAGCGATGCGTAGGCACTTTAATTATATCAATATTTTTTTTTCTTTCTCCTCTTTGCCATTGCTGGGACTTAGGTATTATTTACTTTTCTTTATTAGTTCTTAATGTATCTATTAGACATTGTATATAACCATAATATCGTCCTCAAAATAAAAGAAAGTCCTAGTAAGAAATTACGTTTCTCCAACAACTAAATTCCGCAAAATGAAAGGAAGCTACGAACAGAATGCGCTTTTAAATTCCCAAACAAATTTTTACATTAAATCAATCTAGAAAACAAGTTGCTCTGCAGATAACTGCTCGGAGAAAATATTCTGTAACAAACAGGCAACGAACTACCGTCGAAACTCAAACATACTGCATAAAATTGAACTAAGAACGGTGGAAGTTCGTGGAACATTGTTTTGATTTTCTTTAAATGAGTATGTAGCAACTTACAGGGAGTAGTTTAGGACATTAGCTAAATGAGTAGTGTACATTAATGGGTAATGTAATTTAGTTTAGATGGTAGGTTTGGTTATGAAGCTTATGATTTTTGCCGATTGTATCACTATTCCAAAAGCATTAGGCGTCAAAGGCGTAAACTTTCCGCGCGCGACTTCACCCGCGTTGTCTAAAACCATTATTTAATTTGGAACGGTTTGTAAAATTTAGGATCAAGATCCGATTGGAGAACGTTATAGTTAATTCACATGCCTCTATCTCTATCCATTTTAATAGTTAGTAAGTGGAGATTATTTTATGCTTGTATATAGAATATGCTGATTATCTGTGTTTGCATGAAAAAAATTGAGATTAATATGCACCATATTTCTATATTAGATCCAAAGAAAACTCTATATTTCATAATAAATAATAAAAATAATTTATTTTATAATATTAAGTACCTACGTGTAAAAATGTAATATGTACTAAATAAACTTACAATTTTCTGTATTGTAGCCTTGATTTTTCATTACGAATGTCAATGTGCGTGGCAGTTTATTCACAGTATTCGTAAATACTTGAATTTATTTTCAATGTGTACAAAAACTCAATACTTGTCGTTGAAGATGATTAACACAAGTTCGAAACATAATTACATAGGAATAAACAAGAAATTTCTATTAATAGTTATCGCGTTATTTTGTCGCTTTTCTGTGATAAATATTTCTCGAAGTTTTTACTTTGTTCATTTGTAATTTGGCCTTAATAAGTTCTGTTCAAGACGTCGAATCTAAATTTGTAACCATTTTTACTTGACACAGTACTTGACTTGACTAACTTCGTATAATTAAAGAAATTATAACTATCTGTACATGTAAATACGTTTTTCTTATATTTGGTACTTAAACTCAATTTATCGACTCTGTTTGTACTGAAATCATGAATCAAGTTCATTCTTACCTATTGATCCAAAATAATTAATCACTGAAGATTAGGAGCGTGCAAAATAATTTAAAACATGAGCAACAAATATGCCATACAAGGAAATAAAATCACGCATATAATAATTTATGTTCAAATAATAAATGATCAATACTTAGTATGAGTCAGTTGTCAGATTTTCGAAATCATGTAATTGGATTTGTTATACAAAATTCTGAGCCAAAATGGATTATTTCCGATACGTTGCAATGTGGTCAGCAATTTTATCTATATTTGGCAGCAATAAGGTCTAATCGATCTGGGAATAAGCTATCTCAAGGAATACAGGTTAAGTGGGCGACATTCGTCCCTTGAGATTAATACAATTAATATAATCTTTCCACAATCCCTTTATTACAGTATCGTTGAGGTAATTGCTAACGTCCTTATAGCGAATTTAATAAGCCCTCGTTTATAGTAAATAGTAATGTTGTATTTTATGAGGCAGGTCATATCTATAATATTATGTTAAATGTTACGTAGCCAGTTGGTATAGACATTCTGCTTGTAAGATGGTGTAAACAAATATGAATCCAAGGTTTCTTTATATCAGTAGTTATGGAGCGCTTTTTAAGTGAAACTTCTTTAGGCGCGTTGAGAGTTTCAAGGTCACGTCATGGCAATACCGTCACGTCATAGAGTAAGGCGACGACTTTGTTATCTTTGAATCTTGTTTAAAATAATATTAAATACTGCAAAGGCTAAAAAATTTGGAACTATATTTTTACAATAAAAAATAATAAAAAAAATTGTATTTATAGTAGTTTTAATTGAGTTCAGTAAATAGTTTCAAGAGATATAGGGTCTTACGTAAACTTTATTATTGCCTAAAGCAACAGAATATCTAATTAGCAAAGATTAAACTGGAAAGTTTTTCAAGTCAAAACTGAGAAATTTTTGACTTGTAACTCACTAAGTAATCACTCACTAAGTAATTAACATACTATTAGTCGAAGTTTTCTACGTAGATTTTTTATATTTCTAAAATAGTTCAGATTTTTTGTTGAAATTTTTTAAGGCCCTTTTACAAAGCGAACGCACAGATACCTTTCGAACTTTATACATGTATATGAATTTTCAGGATAAATCTATGTCAAAAACTCAAAAGCATTGCACAAATAGCCTCACCGAATCACAATAAATTGTTATCACGGACACGCCCACAAATCGCAGTGCGTTCCTCACGATAGGTCTCCGCCAAAACTATGCAATAAATTCATGTTATGTGCTACTACTAGAGATATCGAATATAGTTTTTCATGATAAAATGGAGTTTCAGTGTCGTCTTAATGGCCATGTATGAAATACTGAGGCAGACGATGCATGACCGGCGTTCATCGCGGCCAGAATTGAAATATGTAGACTTGTGCACCAGAAATTGAAACGAATAGCTCTGTTATTTTGCAACTATTTCAGTTAAACCGATGGCCAGTGCATGTTATTGAAGAATTTCCAACGAGATACCTTTTGTTGCATATTTGTGTTATTTTGTTAGGATACGTGTGTTTTTTATAACAAAGTAATCCTGAAACAATGCAATACTCGTCAAAATACATTCTCAATATTGATTTTGAGTGGACAAGAGGTAGGATACAATAAAAATTAATTAAAATTCTCCTGCATGTGGACATTGCACTGTGTTATCGATATTAATCTGGTGTTTACTACATAAACTCTTGTATACTTTGTATAGTTTATTGGTGTAGGGAAGATAAAATATACGTGATAAAAATTAAATAATGCGACGCCAATGGATATAGCGTCATGTTATTGAATTTTCATCGAGATAAGTTTTGTTATATTTTGTTTACTCCGTGTAATATTAATGAAGATAAATTACTATTCGAATTGGCTTGGTTGGTAGGTATATCGATTTTATTTTTTCTTGTATTTTGTGTTTAAATAATTATTCTTTTCATGTACCTACATAAACATAAATTGAAATAAAAGAGATTAGTAGAGAAAACTCTACATGAACCAAAAATTGTTCCCATACAACAAAAAGAAGTAACAACTGATGAGAACAATAGTTTTGATTCAAAACCGATCAAATCGATTCATCCGCTTAGCATTCTGAAGCAAGATAGATTCTATCTCGCTTTAAGTGAATATTTTATCCATACACAGTTTACCACCAACGACTTCAACAATAAGCAAGCTAATTATATTTGTTTCAACCTGTTTTCTATTCAACGAATAAACTACGCGATACAAATCGAGGGTGAAGTATAAATATTTATTGTACAGGTGGTATAAACCGCTGGAGGATATTGAAGGATAAATTGATTGTGGCGGGTCGGTTTTCCATTTAGATATGGAAATTTCCGGGATTGTGTACAAAAAAAATCTTTGATTTTACCTTTTTTTTCGACAAATCATGCTAAGAGCTTTTCGACGCGAAAATCTTTTGTACGAGTGTGTGTTTTCTTTACGAAATTCACGATCAACATCGAATCACTCTAATTACTCCAAATACATGCCTACACGCCGTGGAAAGTCTCCTAACAATGTGCTGTTAACAATGAAAATTCGAATATATTTCCAAAGTTTGTTCAAACGTATGTTGAAAGGCTGAAGGAGATAGTACAATTTACTCGACGTGGTTCTGTTAAGGACGGAGGTATCAATTACTTCCGTACTTGTTTGAGACTCGAATTTACTGGGAATTTTGAAACGTAGATCGTTCATTCATAATAATATTCTTCGAAACAATTTATTCTGTTGAATGATACAATCTTACAAAGAAATTTTTTAAATTTCAATCAAATATAATACTACATAAAAGAGCATACAATATATTCACGAAAATTATCTCGAACAAAATATAACCTCATTTTTAAATATCAATTTCATCCCAATGTATGTATCCCAAGAGCCCGTATATATAATAAAACATCACTTTTACATCCAAAAGCCTTACTACGGCCTTTGGAAAGAAACGTGACCTCTTTTCTCGATTTTTATTAGATTTGAAATGAATGTAACGGATAAACTTCGACAAACGATCGAGTTATATGACAATAGATTTGCTCGTGCGAAATTAATGCAATAGAGAAGGTCAAAATATTGTTTTATTGAGAATGGGATAACATGTTTGTTAGAACGAATTACGTGATACCAACTGAGATGTATGTACAATAATATTTCGTTATTTTTAAAAACGTTCAATTGAAATAAATATACCTACAGTTCATTAAATTTAATATTATGCACTGTGGAACACTATGGACATTTAGGAAGTGACATCCTTTAAGCAGCCTTAAAATCAAAATTTAAAAAATATCTACAAACTTTAAGTTTTAGATCAAACAGAAGGCATAGAGCATTAAAACATATCGATAAGTACTACATAATCATAATAAATATATACTAATAAAATAACCACATTAAAAGATGGTACAGTAAAAAGTGAATTAATGAGTCTTAGAACGACATCAATGTACACAATTCATGTTAAAAAAGAAATGTTTCATAATATATAGAGAGTAATAATAAAACAAAGTGCTTCAGAAAGCAATAATTCTAAAAGCCTACCATTATAATTATGTGCACGATAACATCGAAATGATAAATTATATGTGAGTTATTATTGACTGCACGTTATTTACGGCTTCAATTTCAATATAGAGATATTTGTTTATAAACTTTAAGGTTCTTATGCAACGTAGTACATCCAATACGTAATAATACATCCATAGATAGAGAGAAGAAGCAAATCAGTAATTTTAAAAGATATTAAAAAAGATTGAGAAAAGATAGAGCTTAATTGTGACTATGTTTTTCGCAACTAAGCTCGCTATAAGCATTTATAAATATAATTATGAACATGGTGAACTTTTAAGAACATAGTGATAATTCAAAATAGTCAATATCCAGTCAAAGATAATTATAGTTCAATCCACTGTGACACTGCGACACGAAATTTGTAAAAGGAAATAATATTACAAACAATGAAAATATCTTTATTAAAAATACATTAACATTAAACTTTATAAAAGCTGAACGTATGTATGTATACACATAATCTCAGGTTTTACATTCTTACAAAGCATCCAGCTGATTTTGAATCAAACAAAAGCAATGACATATCTAACAAAGGGTTAACGTTAGGTTAACCAAATTTCCAAACAGTTAATTCTCGAATGAAATTGAAATGAATGGACCGAAGTTATTTCTTAATTAGACGCCGCCAGAAGTTTGTGTATGCCTCCTTAGAGTGTCGAAATGAGATTTAAACTAAAGTTGTTTACCTTTCTACAGAGCTGTTTATATGAAACTTCGCAAATACGTCCCCGCAGAAGGAAAATTAAGCTGAAGTGCCATAGACAAACTTAGACGCTTTGTTTCTGGCAAAATATGAATTTCGTATGCCAATCCATCGGGGATTCATTTGGCTGTGCTAACTTTTTCAAATATCGCATTTTTACCAACTTTTGTTGGAAACTAGTGGAGCATTCCTTTTCTATTTCTAATTATACCGTCTGGTTGTTTTGATTTCGTAGATGTTATTACGAAATTTAGATATCTATAGAGTTTTGAGTATCATTCTTTCACCATTGTTTTAAAGTTTTCAGTTAATCTGTATCAAAGAGCTGTAACGTAATTTAACAGAGTATTTGTAAGTTTTTAATTATCTATATGAGTCTTCTTTGTCACGGTTATTCCGCTCGAATGAACCCTTAATTTTGATACAAACTGCAGTGGAATGCTTGTTTCCAGTTAACTGTAAAGTATGTTCTAATTCAAAATACTCTATTTTCTGCATTTCAGGTATGCGGAATATTGAATGAACTTCTTCCTTTATTTACTTCGTCTCTCGTCTGTCACTGTTTTTAATTAAATTTATACTGCGCTTTGAATATTATTAAATGGAATGTTTTGTAAGTTGTAAAAGTTAGCTAAAAGGGGCTATGTCAATGACAGAAAACTATGAAGAATTTCACATTTATTTTTTATACAAAAACGAGTGAGATATGGATTTGATTTGGTAATCAAACCCATATTTTATGTGTGTATTTATTTATAAAAAGGTATCTCGTTTGTTCATAATCTAGGAATATTTGTTGAATATAAAATATCTATAAAATATATTTTTTCATAAAAAGTTCTCAAACTTAAAACATTACCAGTTAAGTATATACCCGAAAAAGAATTAACAATGAAACCGTTTATAAAATCCGCGTCAAGACAAAATAAACAAAGCCTAATGCCTACCCCATAAAGGCGTTGTAACATATCTTTCCAAATCTTTTGGGTAATGAAATCTGAGCTCAGTAATGTGGGGAGACGGATTATCGAGCAAAATTGTTACTCCCTCGATTCGATACGAATGATTTATTTTAAGGATAATACGACAAATATTTTGTAAAGCCGTTGCTATACAGGATTTTGTCATTGATGAAAATGTGTTTTATTGTGTGATGTTGATGGGCATATGAGTTTTATTTGTGTAACTGCTTCAAAAATGAAGTTAAATGTTTATTATCGAGAGGTACATATTATTATTTGAATGTTTTTTTTTATGTTTTCAGGTCAGAACTGCTGAATGTGTACAGATGAAATTTATAACTGAATAGATTGGTATCATGTAAGCTCAGAAGCAGTATAAAGTATTTACTTGAATAAAATCTTAAAATCTATAAACACAATATCATAAAAAACAAACAAACATACCGGAGGCCTTCTATGTTATAGAATGTCATTTAGATGAATTTAAGTTGTATTTTATTTTATACACTGTTCCTAAAAAATTACACATGAATCTCGGTCGAACTTATAAAATTTCATAATACATTTTAAAAGCTTCGTAAAATTCACAATGTACTATAAATTATACGGTGTGAAGAGTCCTTAACGTACATTTACATACCGCACATACGCATGTGGTATCAGTATTAGTTTGAATATAAAAGACGAGGGGAAAATACTTGTGTAAAGTATTATTATGACACTCATCCCTAAAGTAAGAACCCTTCCACCTTGCTTGAAGGGATGCATTGACATGATTTACGCGCAACATGAATTAAGGATTATTTAAAAATATGTAGGTGTGAAACAGCTTTAATGTTAACAATTTTGAAAGCTTTTGTATGCGACTGTTTCTATATTTGTGATTGGTGTTTTATAATACGATGATGATGACAATATTGTCAGCATCGTGAATTATGTTTTAATTTGAATTTTAGTTGGCATTTGAGTCAATTAGTTTTCTTGTTTGCCTCGTATTAATTAATTTCTGTTGGTCTCAAAATCGGGCAATCTTCTCCAGGCATACCTACACTAATTAATCATTCAATTATTATTAGAAAAACATTAAAAAATAGATAAAATATAGTAAATCCCGAAGGATAGAGGATGGAAATATGTATATAGATATTTTCGCGCGACTGTACATTATCTTCAGAGATACAAATAAGAAAAAATAAGATTTAACTTTCATCAATTCTACTAAAAGTACGTTACAAACTGTATAAAGAAACAAATTGTTCAAGCAAAACAAAGAAATTGACTGAAAAGAAATATGATGAGAAAGTTTCATTCGCAATACATCAAAGTGAAAGACAATAATACAGTGTAAAATATTCACTAAGCTCAAACTAACTCCACTATATTGAAGTGTTCTCGACATATTCGGTTTTACGTAGCAATTTTGTGAAAGAAATAGTAGTATTATATTGTTTAACGTATGTATTTTATTTAGTTATTATAATGATTATTTTATATTTCACAAAATATCGGATTCATTTATATTAAAATATACATAGCCAAATATTGGTAAGTGAAAAATTCATCTTGTACTATATTATGTAGAGTCACTAATTATTCTAGTAAATAATGACATCTAAAAATCGCATGAATTGTTAAAATATAACTAACATAGTTAAACCTAATTTCGATAAATAATTCAAGACGAGAAATGAAATTTGAATTTGATTTATAGTCATTCAACGCCTTAGATAATATTATAGACCATATTATTATAAACCACATTTCTTACCCAAATACAGTAGGTACCCATCAAATCCCAACAATTAAGCATGAGTTGATATAGTTCTAACCACGTTCATCACAGCAAATCTAATAAAAGCCCTTAATATAGATTGAAAAGTTCCCCAATACAGCAAGAACATAAAATGGGAGCCCGTCAACAAAATATTAGTATTCAGGTGACGGTAAAAGGGAGTCAACGCATTAACCTTTAAAAAGGGGTCAATGCGTGAAACTTGTATCCCCTGATATCTTATTCTGGACAACTATTTGTTTGAGGGTTCCGTAGCGACAGGTACTGCCACGGAATATTGATAGGCCGAGATTATTCGCTTTCAGGAATTAGTTTGCGCTTAATGAGTTGGGTAAGTGTGGGTGTATAGACTGACAAACTTCAACGGTCATATTAGAAAGTGATTCTGTTTAGGGTTGACCGCCTTCTTGACTTAATGAATACTGCATGAGCGTTATTACTAGGAGGTCTTGTTACCGTTTTGAAATTGGATACTGAATAACTTCAAACATCTGAATACGAAAGTAAAAGACCTTAAATAATAACGTCATCCAGAAAATATAAAATTCGATGTAACAAAAACTGGTGCGTCTTTTTTATTACGTAGCTGGTGTTATTAACGTTTACGGGAGCAAAACGATTGAAAACCTCAATAATTGTAAAAAATCTTAAAATGAAAATCTACTAGTTTCCACAGACCATTTTACGAGAACTTCCAACGACTGCCTCTGTCAGGTGAATAATAAATGTGTAAGAAGTCAGAGTCCTTTTATTTCTGTTTCTCGCCAACTCGGCCGTTCTAAACATACTTCGCAAATGCTTAATGCTAATAATATTTTAACCATGCTTCAATGTATTGTAAAAGCTTATTAATTGCAATGCATATTTCGTACGACAGGAAAGTATCTCTGTCAGGAAAATAATACTGATCGACTATGCAACTTTAAAATATCAAGTTCTCAGAAATAAATGAGGTGTTAGTGGAATATAATTTTACCTAGTATTTTTGTCAGAAAAATGTTACTGGGTTTATTATTAAAAAAATAAGCTGAAAATAAAATAGAATAATTAGTCATATTGTATTGTGGATTATAATTTTGAAATGCAATCCGTTGCGTTGGTATCAAATAGCTAGAGATTAATGTTGATATGATATTGATTTAGAACTACGTCTTATCAAAGATTTTTTTTTTAATTATTACTTTAAAATAGGTAACGGAACGAAGCAATAAGAAGAAAATAAATCTATAAATATTATATTTTATTAAGAATAGGTTAAGAAATCATTTATCGCTTTGTAAAAAAAAATGAACAAATACACAAGTAAACTGTACTATACTTGACAATCAAATGGAAATCTATGAAATTGTTACTGCATAAACCGTTAGTCAAAGTTTAAATGATTAGATTTATTTCCAATACATTCATGTTTCAGTCTAACGGCTATCACATTACATCTCTGACAATAAAACTAACATTAATTTGCTAACGATTCACATAACAATGTCACCCACGAGCAGAAATACAAAAGCTGACGCTTGTTTTACGAGTATATTCTGACAATTGCGATTGAAGAGCCCTGTAAAGTTACATCGGTTACATTTACTGCCATTGTTCAGATTTATGCGTCGATCGCAATGAAATTTATGATATACGACATTTGTACAATATCGCGTGTAACCTGTATCATTAAGGCGCGGGACATATACAAGCGGCGCGGCGCGCCGCGGGCGCGCCGGGAGCGCGCCGCGGGCGCGCTGCCGGCGTGCATCGGGTGCGCTATTGGCATTTTGTATGAAATAATTTTGGAAAGGCGCAACCTTGGCGCAACCTTGGCACAACCGTGGCGTGCCGTCTCGACGCCTGTCCAAAATTCTTTCATACAAAATGTATAAGAAGGACGTGGTGCAAAACAGATTCAAGAGGTGCGCTTATGGCACGCCCGCGCCCGCGCCGCTTGTGTTTGACCCGCGCCTAAAGCATGAAGTCGTAAATGACAGACGGATGCCTCTTATCTCCCTTTTTCAACATGATGAATATATGAGCCATCGTTCGTTATTTTCTTATGCTTTATGGAATCTGTGGCATTATTTCCAATGGTAATAGTTATTGTTATAAGGAACAAAACCAGTATTTTTAATTGGTTGTTGCTCTAGATACCCATCATAATACAATCCTGCTAGAGGTTGAAATTGAGAAGTAAGCTGATGCTTTCCTGATGTTTGCCATGGATCAATCTTTGAATATTGAAAGTCTGAGTTATAGGAATTCTCCACATTGTTGTTTGTAGAAGAATATTGTTTATAACTGTTATAATAAGATGGTCGAGTAGGATATATAACTGCGTTATACCATGATTCATCACTTCTGCTTTCAACATTATCTTCAATATTATTATTTTGATCAGTGCTATTTTCCGAGCTGAAATTTTGCCAGTTGTTTTCCAAGGATGGTAGCATTAGATTATTATCAATTGGCGCTTCGGTAAATGTAATAGTATTAACTTCATTTTTATAAATTGCAGTAGGATAAGGCCCTTCAACTGTTGTGGTTCCATTTACATCTAAACTATCTGTTTCTGATGTACTGTCTGTACTTTCGGTTGAAGTAGTTAAAGTTTCATTAATTATTTCAATAGTCGTATTATTATCAGCAGTATTTTGCTTAAATGTGTCTTCCTCTGAGCTATCTTGATCACAATCGTTACCAAGTTCTTGGGCCGTTTCATCATTTAGGTTATTTTGTGTTTTGTTGGTATCGTCCAAAACAAGCTTAGCTGGAGATATTATTTGAACTGTTTCCCCATTTCCATCATAATTATCAACAGAGTTCCCTCCATGGAGATTTTGCTGGCTTAATGATGGAACCACAAGTATTGGTGACAATACATAAGGTGGCAACTGCAGAGCTAAATTTTGACCCATTTTGTATCCTTCCAAGAATCCGAGTAGTGGCAAAATATCACGTTTCTCTCTCTCTTTTGGTTGAAGATATTCAGCCGACACTGAAATAGAAATCACTTCCTTTATTATTCAAGTTTTCGAATTATTTACAAACAATATTAAAACTCAAAGTAAATTTTTCTTTGAATAAGCCCAATCTAAACGATGTTCTTGTTACGCTTTGTAATCACTTCCTAGAAGGAGCTTTTGAACTGATAATAAATTTCGAACTATTCCAAATATACCTACCTACTTTAAAAAAAGAAAGTCTTTACAAATTGTATATTCCAAAAATTGTATCTAGGTAAAAATACAATAATATTTCATATTGATTACTTACAAAAGGTAGAACTGGAAGCCACAATAGTAATTAGGGACAAACAACCGCCCACATGCATTTTGTAGTTTCAAATGATACGCGCAACTGTAATGCCTTGTTATCATTTATCAATGAATGGATTTATGCGGTGGATAGAAATTAGAAATACATGTTGCATTTCACGGTACGTCCTATGACTTTTTAATGAGCAGTTATATGCTATTTAGGTATGACTAATGAATCCAATATTACATATTAGTTTACTGATATACTATTTCACATGTTATATTAAATTCAGCAACATAAAAATCACTACAAACTTAAGAAATATGGTAGTAATTTTATTTTTAAAAATGTTAACTAAAATGGGCAATATATTCCTTTTTCTATATATGTACAATACCTAAACAAAAAAAAACTTTATATCTGCACAGTACAATATTGAAAATGATTACAATAATAACCATAAAATGAAATAATATATTGTGTTCAACTTAATAAATATTGAAATGAAAAACTCTTTTACAAAAGGACATACACACTGAAGTTAAATATATTAAAATAAAAACGTAATTCTTATCACAATGCGGGTTTACTGTTCACGTAATACAGAAAGATTTCACTTTCATTTAAATGTACTGTAACTAATATGAATATTACTTCCTCATCTATAATTTCCTTACTTTTTTCTATACGAAACAAATGAGATGAATGAATAATTTATAAATAACGAAACTTATATCTACCTCAAACTTTTTCATTATACAAAAATAATTTAATAAAATGTTTAAATACAAATTTGTTGCGCAATTCATAAAAGTATCTATTTAATTATAAAATAGGTATATATTTAATTTACATACTGATACAAATTCTCAAAGCAGAGACTGTATAGTTATACAAGAGTAACTAATAACTATGTGCATCACATTGTATATTGAAATCTTATCACTTTTTCAAAATTTTTCTTTGCAAGAAGTTCTAGGATTGTAATTTATAACTTTCGTACGGAAATCAGGAAGATTATTGAAACAAGTTTTCATTTATATTTTCCTAATAACTGACAACATATTTTAAACAAGTTCAAATAAATATATTTTATTCTCATAATATTATAGAGCTATTTGTTCTCATTTCAATTATTTACTTTATCAAAATATGCAGGTAAAAGTTAAAAAATTCCTTACTTAATATAATAAAAAAACCTAATAACTTTGAAACTACGCAACGGATTTTGATGCGATTTTTTTTAATAGATAGAGTGATTCGAGAGGAAGGTTTTAGTATATAATTTATTAGGTTTTAGACAAAGCGGGCGGAAAGCTAGTTAATTATAAACTACAGCAGATAAAATAGTACTAAAATTAAAATAAAAAACGTATCTACCTATTTCATGTCCTAGTAAAAGTATTTTCCAATTTCATTTCTGAATTTGCTCTGATTTTTTGTACATTTTATTAACATGGAATCCATCAAACTAAATAGTATGATGGATGCCATGCGAAAATTAAAATGACTTTCGTATATATAATTTTACAACAATATCTAAAAGAAAATAAAGGTTTTCATAAAAAATAATAATTATTTGCTTTAAATAATTTATAACGCAAATTGCATATACTCATTGATTTTTCTTGAATATCAATTAGAACGTATAATAGATCATTTATATATTTTTATAATAATATAAAACGTATATTATACATTGCATAGTAGGTTAAAAGCTGTAGAGAAAATTTTCATTCTACAAAATATTTTGATAAACATTTTTATTTGCAATATGAATCAGGATTTTCTCGCCATTTCTTATAGCAAATAGTATGGTCAATTTGCAATTATAACAGTACCCAAGGATTCAAATTTCATAGAAAAAAATTATGACCGCATTCCATACAAACCATACCATAAAATCCCAAGATCGTTCACTCGTCATTATACCTATAGTACTCACAATATACTCAAGATATCAAACACAATAGGAAATAAACAAGCAGGATATTAGAATGGAAGCGAAACAGATGACAGGTGAAAGAATCCATTATTACGAATCCTCAGATGAAAGATTCTCTTTATTTCGTCGTTTCGAGTACACCGCTCCAAAAAATAATGCAACTCCTAAGGGGGAATACAAGTGACAATTTAGAACAAAGCATTTTTCCTTATTGTGTACTGAATTTCTTATTTTTCTTTGTTATTCCTTGTAAAGAGTGCATGCTTATTGCTTATGTTTAATATTGTATTAAAATATCTGTAATGTTATGGAGCGTTTCAGAATTCACGTGAATTTAACTATTTTTATGGTAAAAACTAGGTATTTTATTCTTCTCGATTATTTGTAGGGTCATGTTCTAGTTGCATATCAAATTTTTTCAGATTTAATAAATAAAAAATAGTTTGAAGCTCTATTTTATTTATCATCGCTACTGGATACGACATATACACGAATGTAACAAAAAAAATTCAACGTTAAACTTTAACCCTAATAAAATTTCCTGAAATTTATATTTAATGTAGATACGACGTGCAATGAACACTTGAGAAAATCTAATTATGGGCACAATTGAGGATATGCTCCAATGCAATTATCTGAAGCTATTAAATTCAATTTAATATTGAGAGATGCTACATAACACCTGGACCATTAGGCTCAATTATAATAAATTCATATCATGTTTTCCACTTCATATCATAATTAATGTGATTACAAAACTGATTTAAAAGGTCAAATAGAACAAAAACATAAGCTAAATAAAATATATTTCTGACTCTTTAGTCAGAAATACAGCCAAGGAAAGGCTTGTAATAAAATGCAGATATCAAAACAGTAAAAACTGATCAACAACGAGAACACAGTAAAGTAAGTACAATTGCAGTACGAATACTTATTAAACCTATACAAGAACGACGCAATGCAGTCCGCAAATTACGTACAATACGATTTTAATATCAACACCTTTATACAAGTGAAGGCATGAGCACTTCCTTTGTAGCAGTTGTCCAATTTGACTCGACTTGATCTGTCGCTGCAGCTTTATTACTATCTCAGCTCTTACAAAGTAAAATACTCTCAATGTCTGGGGTTGTTCCGATCTGCAATGCTTTATTGGGGTCTATTTTTTATATTAAAAATAGTGAGCAATATGTTTAACTCGTAACGTTAGAGGATAGAAACAACATAACGCTCATTTCATAGTAAATGAGAAACATAAAGGTTTCACTATTAAATTTTAAGTTATAATTTCGATGTATTTAAAAGTTCAAAAATGCATAATAAGTTTTGCGATTACAGATATTAAAACTACCTATAATAATTGTTAGGTAGGTACTTTTTTGTCTCGATATTTCAATCTTAAAACGTATGTTACTCTACCTTAAACTTGTACATAAATGTTTTGCCACGACATAACTACGCAAAGTTGTAATATTTTGTATAATATATTGTTATAATAATTCACATACCTACACAAATATCTGAATGTATGAAATTCAGCGAAAATTCTAAGGCAATATTCTCTTATTAAATAGTGGTAAGGTCAAAGAGGTGTGTGGGTAAGACATACCTAATGTGTCCTTAGGGGAGACCTTTCAGGCATAATGTTGGATACAACACTCATAATAGTTTAACGGTATTAGCCCTGGTTATATGAATAAGGTACTGTATGAATTGTATTTTTGGCTATATTATGTTGGATGAATAAGTTTAGTATTAATTTGATTATATCGTCGTGAATGTGTGGTCCTGTGACTTGCTTTAATATTCGTCAAATTTAAATCAAAATAGTTACAATGTCTGTTACAAAAAATTGTAATATCGTGTTCAATTGTAATATTTCTGCATGTTCATCAATTTGTAATCTAAGCCTATGTTTTGAGTTTATTTATTTGAGAGAACTAGAGATCAATCTCACCGTTAAATTTACTTACGATCTAACTAATCTACTTGTAAGGACGGAACGGTAGTTTTATAATTAATATAATTTTCCCATGAAATGAAAAATGTAATTTAGAGAGATTTTACTTCCTACTCATACAAATACCAACTTATATTTTAGCAAATAAATTTATTCATTCAACTATATAAGTAGGGTTTGTAAAATATTAGTACTTTCCTCCTTTCTTCCGTCAGTAACTTTTTGAATAACTTAGACTCCAGTAAAACTTGTTTCCTAAGAGATTTAGAATTTTTATCGTAGCTTTTATTTTATAATGAAATGGTAAAACTTATGTTATATTTTTAACTCACTAAAATGTTTGAGATAATCTCAATCTAATTACTTATACTTCATTAAATGTTTAGAAGTATTACCAAACGTTAAAATGAATATACCTATAGATGTAGTGAATTTATGTGATTGATCTTTGATGTTCAATATAAATATGTTTTCATATTTTACTCGACGTAATGGCGCATCCACACATGCCGCCGGGTTTCAGACCGCCGCGCCGCGCCGCGGCCGCCTTGCCGCTGAATACAGGCCGCCGGCTTTACCGGCGGCTGCCACTCCGTACTCCTACCACTCCGTATCGAAGCCGCAAACTGCCGCCGGCAACCAAATGCCGCGCGTGCCGCAGGTAAAAGATACAAATGCCGCCGATCGTGCCCCCGGGCATGTGTGGATGCGCCATAAGAGACTTGTAGAGAATTTTATTGATATAAATAATTATTATATTATACCTTATACTACATATTACTTGAAAGCTTGTGCTTAATATAAGATTGTGAGTTAATAAAAATGTTCAAATAAAATATACAAATTCGTGTATACCAAAAATGCAAGAAAACATTAGGTATAAATTAAAAACAGATTGAATTGAAATGAATTAATAAGAGACAAAGACGCCCATATTGCCCCGGTTTTCCCAATTTTCGTTAACATTCCCATTTATGGTTTGCGACACGTTGCTTCACAAGCCATAACGCTATTCAATTCTGCTGTTAATATTGCAAGTAGCCATAACAAAAATAGTTTTTTCGGAATATTATGTTTTACGCTAGAGCTGGCACATATTTAAAACCATTGGTCAATATAATATTTTCGTACAACAGGACGTTAAACCGAATTCTTTCCTGTGATAACATAAAGAAACCATTTTCATAATTTCGTAGTTTGATACTTCGATTACTAAGATTGAATTAAAGAATTTAAGATAAATACAATCATTAAATACTACCTACAGTTAATATTGTATTAGTATTAATTAATATTTTATATGTTGGATTTTTGAGCAATAATTCTAAACGCCTCCAAAGCATCTACGTCTAGTACTTTTCATGGTTTCATGTTTGTAATCAGGCGTGTACGAAACGATTTTTTCAGAATACCTACGTATACGTCCTACACACTGAATTTCATATACGCCTACCTCAATATAGTTTCTAATTTGACGGCGTTCGATTTGACCCAAACCCGGTTGAACCGTAAAAGCGGTGGCGGGTCGCAATCTCACTTTCCCATTACTCCTTTTGTAGACTACGAATTTACATAAAGAGCCGTGCTCATTCCTAGGGGTCTCCTTTCTCGGTTTTACATTTTGGGCCCGAACGCCAGACGGTGACGTCGAAGCGACTAATGACATCATTTTGTGGGAATAGCAATAATTTTCCATATAACCTTGCTGGTTTGGTTCTTAATCTCGTTTATGTACGATTTAATGTATAAGCTAGACGTGGTCTGATATTAACTAAAAGATATTAACATTAAAATATATAAGGGCCTGTATTTGTAAATTCATAAATGTTGTTTTTGGTTATAGGCATTTGATTGTATAAAAAATTTATCAAATCAAATTGTAAACCTAGGTAATACATATTTATTTATTTATTTATTTTATATAAGTACTCTTTATTGCACACACAAAGTTTGACAAAATCAGGATATGTTGTATAGGAAAATAATTAACCTATAGATATAATTATACTATCTTTGATTATATACTCCCTAGATAGAGTATCGGCGCGTCAAAAGCGTCGATAAAAATATCAGCTAACTGTTAGCCTCTAAAGCGCTCACCACTCCTCAGTGTCAATTGTAACGTCAAGAGATACGCACGCACGGCTCATTTTTTGCGTTAGATTATTTCGGTGAAAATGACAAGCTGCGCGATTAAAATCTGCAGAAATTACAAAGGACGTTTACGAACAACTAACAAAATCTCCTACCATCGGTAAGTAACTCAAAACGAATAGTAATTTACGGAAACAAAAATAACAAATTCATAATTATTTTCACAAAATCAACGCGTCGTTTTTTAGTGTTGCCAGTCTTGGATTGCGAATTTCCCCAGAGAGTTAGTTGTCTTAAAAGCTGATGTATGTTCATTTTTACCCGACTGCACCAGAAGGAGGAAATACATCAGGGAAGGTGTGTGTATGTATGTATGAATGTATGTGGGTGTGTTTTAAAAACTGTTTGGCTGAGCCTACAGCCTTAATGGATGGACCGATTGTTTTTGTTTTGCAAGCTTCCGCGCAGTCGGATGTTTTTTGTTTGTCTTAAATATTTTAATATTTATTTTTGAAGTAAAACTTCTTTAGGCGCGGTTGAGAGTAAATGAGATTATTTTTCGGATGGAAATAACGCTCTATAGTCTGTTTCAAAATGGCGCCGAATTTTTTAAATTTCGGTACCATTTTCCTGTTTTGTGATCCCAGGGAGCCTCAGATATCGATTTTGAACGAAATCGGTACAATAACAAAGAATTTCAAAATGGCGCTGACTTTTTAAAATTTTGGTACCAGTTTCCTGTTTTGCGATCCCAGGGAGCCTCAGATATCGATTTTGAACGAAATCGGTACAATAACAAAGAATTTCAAAATGGCGCTGACTTTTTAAAATTTTGGTACCAGTTTCCTGTTTTGCGATCCCAGGGAGCCTGAGATATCGATTTTGAACGAAATCGGTACAATAACAGAAAATTTCAAAATGGCGTTGACTTTTTCAAATTTTTGTAACAGTTTCCTGTTTTGCGATCCTAGAGATCCTCAGATATCGATTTGGAACGAAATCGGTACAATAACAAAAAATATCAAAATGGCGTTGACTTTTTTTCAATTTTGGTAACAGTTTCCTGTTTTGTGATCCTAAGGATCCTCAGATATCGATTTTGAACGAAATCGGTCAATTAACAAAGAATTTCAAAATGGCGCCGAATTTGGGTTAAATTTAAAAATGATGCAGGCGAAGCTGCCGGCAAACCTGTAGTATTTTTATAAGTCGACACTATATTATTACATTAATTAATGAAACATATTTTGTAAATGCTAATTGATTTTTATTTGATTGTATTTTCTATTCTAATATAAAAATCATATTCTAACTCAAGAGACAACTAAACACAATTGAAAGTACAATATTAAACTATTATTTATGATTTTATTAACATGACATAATTTTACAGGTTTTGCCCCCATTTTATCGGGATAGATTCATTAGCTGGTAACTCCCTGATACAAATGACGCTGGTGTAAGACATAGCAATCGCTAAGCGTGTGTGCGTGCCTCACTCACACACGCTTGTAAATACTGGCCAGTTTTTGTTGCATCGGTCATTGCGTGAGGCGTTATCTAGGGAGTATATAATCAAAGACTCAGATATAAAGGTAACATTATCTATCAATACGTCATAGGTAGATACTATGGCAAATGTTATTTCAAGAATAAGTATACGCGACGAAACGGATTTGTAAAAAAAATAATATTATTTAGCACCCTTTGTTCCAAAAGAACTCGTCTTTCCAAGAACTTCATTCATAGTAGATTACACAGAGGCCTGTTTTCACCTTTTGTTAGCCGGCCTCTCTGTAAACTAAGAAAATCGGTCGCTACGGGCCTTCAAAATGCTAAGGTGGATTAGAGCACATATTTGTTGCTTTTCTTGCTACTTTATATTGTTTTAAGGCGCTTACAACTTCACTAGTTTTGTTAACACGAAAAGAAAAGAAAAATTATTGCTTATTATTATTTCATAGTCTAGAGACTATGCGCTGTAATACTTGATGTCCCTTAAATCATCGCAATGGTGTCAACCATTGTAGAATATCAATTTATGTTTTCTAACAGAATACGTATGTTTTGATAGTATATAATATCTTTAATTCCTGTTTACTTCTTAATATACTTACCACGTCACAGTTAACACGTTCGCTGCATTACGAGATCTATCAGATCCCTTGCAGGACTTTTGTTTTGTGCGTTGAATATAATCGTGTTTTTTCACTCCTTGCGGGAGGATCTAACTTGTAAAGTTCTTTAAGTATGAGTAGGACAAATATACATATTTGCTTCCTACTTAAAGCTGAGTTCAATAACATTAAAAAATAAATTAGAGATGGATTAGGTCCCTAACGCACAGTGCTGTAATTATATTCATTCCTTGCGTTAGGAGATATGTCGGTACTCGTGGAATCGTAGGCCTCGTAGACGCAAGAGAAGGAGGGTAGGCGGCGCGGGCGCTGCGTGATTCGGTTTAGTGTTGTCCTAGCATCGATGTGGGAGCTCACTCGTTTTGGAAATAATACTTGCGTATCTAGGTGTTGATTATTTTTTATAAACAAATGAGTTCTTTTAAAAGAAAAAGTGTAAAAAATATATTTATTTTGGTGAGATTTCTAACAAACTCAAACTCAAACATATATTTATTCAATTAGACTTCTTCTACAAGCACTTTTGAAACGTCATTACATTTTTTTACATTTACCACCGATTCGGAAAGCAGTATCTACGGAGAAGAACAAAAAATCAAAGCCGGATTATACGTCCAGTATAATAAAAATTTTGGAAAATGTTCGGAAAACGAATTGTTACCATATGCGCGCAATGCAAGCAATCAATGTGCTTACCATGTTTTAATGAAAAACACTTTGCATAATTAATAAAACTATTTCAATCGACAACTGGTATATTATTTTATTCCCATCACTACTTACTACACATATTGAAGTATCTTCAGTTGCGGTACGAGATACAATCGATATCTAATTTTTTTTTTGTATATGTAGTTTATTCAAATGTCATAACTGTGTGCGAACCTAGCAAATTATAAAACAATAGACTATCTTTCATCCACAAAAACTTCAAAGTATATGTCATTGTTTTCTGGAAGATATAAATTATTTTCAAAACTGTATCTTTAGGAGACTGATTAGGTCTCAAACGCACCAAAGAGTTGGTAAGTTTCGAGATCTTTTAGGTCTCCAAAGCACCAGCTGAAAGTTCTTTGATAATGGTGGCGCAGTGAACGTGTTAAAAAACGGAAAAAAATATTCATAAAAACAGACAATCAGAAATATCATTAAGGGGCAAATTGTAATATTTTACCCGTGTATTTTACTCACATAACGACAGAACTAATCGCGTTTGACGCAAGAACTAACTTCCGGAACACAATACAAACTGAAATATGACCAACAAGAGACGCATACGACAGGACTTCAAAACTGCCTTAGTTTTCAGTATAAATAATAGCCCATAAATAATATGAATAAAGTCCCCAGCGAATGCTTATTTATCGAGTTCAGCGCAGGTGCGTCTAAGCATGGTTAACAGTTCTCTGGGGAACTTAGTGATCCCAATCATATGGTGGTACTTTCAACCCATATACTTTACCTAGCCTACTTTACGTAAATATATAAGTATACTACAGACAAAATGTTACTATACATTTATCACCTTAAAGTTACTATACCTATACTTGTATACGTAGTATATTATTATTAGTCTGTGCCTATACTATGCTATGTAGAACGTGTCTTATATCGTTAATTAAAAGTTTCAATGGGCATTAAATTTACGCTAACATTTATACTAAAACAAAAACAGAAATTATAAATCAACCTGTAAAATTTATAAAGTTTAGAATAGTTTTATACTTACATATTATGTTATATTCATTGAGATGCTCATCTATTAATCATACTAAATAATAGACATAAGTATCTTCTACGTAAGATAAGATACTTTGATATCAGAATACCTACTCATCTTTTGAGGGTGAACCTTCTTGGTCCACGCATGATTCAATTATTTCAAAACATACGCCATACTAATGGATATTTCCCACCGCCTCAAATACAACTACAGAAGCTCCACAATCAACCAAGGTGCAAATATAAAGCAAAACAAAAATCGTATTATCTTGTTCATTGGAAAAGGCTTTGGCTTTTGTTGATTTTCGCTTTTAGTTGCGGCAGGTAGTGAGGTGTTGACATAAAAACATTGCCATTGTTTTGTACAATGAATATTGGGAAATGAAAACCGGATTTTTAATTCGTTCCGGAATTCGTTTCGAGCTCTCCGATTGGCTCGCTGCAGAGGCATAGACAATAGATTTAGTAATAAAGTAAAACGGTTGAACGACTACTCGGTAAGCAGAAGGTTTGATTTTTTTATGTGAGCATTGTTTGGTTATACGATCCCTATAATTTATTTATTAGTATAAAAAGTATATATGCCAATTCAGTAAAATATTTTTATAGTGCACCTTAAGCTTTTATCCTCTTTTCCGAGTTTTCTGGGAGAGATGGCTTTTAGGGATAATTTCACCCTTTGTGCATTTTAAAGAGGCGCATTGTTTCTTTTAACGTGTTTAATTTAATTTACGAAAAACAACTAAGTACTTTTCGTTCATTCAGCTACTGAAATAAATCCATTTTAAATCATGAAATTTTACAATTATCATTTCCAATTACGTCTTCAATTTATTTATTCGGGATTTAATTGAAAACTTATTAATTTTCAACGGGCAAGAGAATACTGTTCTATGGCTGAATAAGAACGGATCATTGATTTCCCGGGTGTATTGTAAAACCAAACGCGCCTTATTTAAATACTGAAGTCGACATGTAACTGCGGCATTAAATAAAAAAGGTTATAGTTTCTTTATTTGTTATGGGAATTGAACGGGTAGTATTAGTTAATATGTGATGTAACTATTATTTATGTTTATTTCCCATACAGAAATTAATACATATTAAGTGCATTCACTGTAATAAAATACCACGAAAATACTCTTTTAAACCTATATATTCACTTACAAGCAAGTACATTAACATAGTTATATCTTTTATAGAAGTTTCAGAACATAAGAATTTATTTATCCTTATATTATTTCAAGAGCAAACAGATTTTACACATTGAACAAAATTTTGAAAAGATACTTACATATAAATTTATAAATTTATAAAGAATAGAAAAAATTCGATCACGAGGCGGGACTCGAACCCGCATCCTTCGCGCCATTCCGGGGCGGATGCCTCACCAACTCAGCCACTCGTGACCCGCCCGAGTGATCGAATTTATTCTATTCTTTCAGTTTTATGTGTCTGAAGGGACACACCGCGCGCCATCTATTGAGATGATTAACAACCATTTCAACCAATATGAAGCACTTTTCAGTGAATACAATATTGTAACGATGGAACACGACCTTTTTTGTTGAATTTATATTTTTGGTTTTATGGCATTCAAATGCTTTATAAATATAAATTTATAAAGAATAGAAAAAATTCGATCACGAGGCGGGACTCGAACCCGCATCCTTCGCGCCATTCCGGGGCGGATGCCTCACCAACTCAGCCACTCGTGACCCGCCCGAGTGATCGAATTTATTCTATTCTTTCAGTTTTATGTGTCTGAAGGGACACACCGCGCGCCATCTATTGAGATGATTAACAACCATTTCAACCAATATGAAGCACTTTTCAGTGAATACAATATTGTAACGATGGAACACGACCTTTTTTGTTGAATTTATATTTTTGGTTTTATGGCATTCAAATGCTTTATAAATATAAATTTATAAAGAATAGAAAAAATTCGATCACGAGGCGGGACTCGAACCCGCATCCTTCGCGCCATTCCGGGGCGGATGCCTCACCAACTCAGCCACTCGTGACCCGCCCGAGTGATCGAATTTATTCTATTCTTTCAGTTTTATGTGTCTGAAGGGACACACCGCGCGCCATCTATTGAGATGATTAACAACCATTTCAACCAATATGAAGCACTTTTCAGTGAATACAATATTGTAACGATGGAACACGACCTTTTTTGTTGAATTTATATTTTTGGTTTTATGGCATTCAAATGCTTTATAAATATAAATTTATAAAGAATAGAAAAAATTCGATCACGAGGCGGGACTCGAACCCGCATCCTTCGCGCCATTCCGGGGCGGATGCCTCACCAACTCAGCCACTCGTGACCCGCCCGAGTGATCGAATTTATTCTATTCTTTCAGTTTTATGTGTCTGAAGGGACACACCGCGCGCCATCTATTGAGATGATTAACAACCATTTCAACCAATATGAAGCACTTTTCAGTGAATACAATATTGTAACGATGGAACACGACCTTTTTTGTTGAATTTATATTTTTGGTTTTATGGCATTCAAATGCTTTATAAATATAAATTTATAAAGAATAGAAAAAATTCGATCACGAGGCGGGACTCGAACCCGCATCCTTCGCGCCATTCCGGGGCGGATGCCTCACCAACTCAGCCACTCGTGACCCGCCCGAGTGATCGAATTTATTCTATTCTTTCAGTTTTATGTGTCTGAAGGGACACACCGCGCGCCATCTATTGAGATGATTAACAACCATTTCAACCAATATGAAGCACTTTTCAGTGAATACAATATTGTAACGATGGAACACGACCTTTTTTGTTGAATTTATATTTTTGGTTTTATGGCATTCAAATGCTTTATAAATATAAATTTATAAAGAATAGAAAAAATTCGATCACGAGGCGGGACTCGAACCCGCATCCTTCGCGCCATTCCGGGGCGGATGCCTCACCAACTCAGCCACTCGTGGTCGTGGTCAGTCACTCATTTGAATGCCATAAAACCAAAAATATAAATTCAACAAAAAAGGTCGTGTTCCATCGTTACAATATTGTATTCACTGAAAAGTGCTTCATATTGGTTGAAATGGTTGTTAATCATCTCAATAGATGGCGCGCGGTGTGTCCCTTCAGACACATAAAACTGAAAGAATAGAATAAATTCGATCACTCGGGCGGGTCACGAGTGGCTGAGTTGGTGAGGCATCCGCCCCGGAATGGCGCGAAGGATGCGGGTTCGAGTCCCGCCTCGTGATCGAATTTTTTCTATTCTTTATAAATTTATATTTATAAAGCATTTGAATGCCATAAAACCAAAAATATAAATTCAACAAAAAAGGTCGTGTTCCATCGTTACAATATTGTATTCACTGAAAAGTGCTTCATATTGGTTGAAATGGTTGTTAATCATCTCAATAGATGGCGCGCGGTGTGTCCCTTCAGACACATAAAACTGAAAGAATAGAATAAATTCGATCACTCGGGCGGGTCACGAGTGGCTGAGTTGGTGAGGCATCCGCCCCGGAATGGCGCGAAGGATGCGGGTTCGAGTCCCGCCTCGTGATCGAATTTTTTCTATTCTTTATAAATTTATATTTATAAAGCATTTGAATGCCATAAAACCAAAAATATAAATTCAACAAAAAAGGTCGTGTTCCATCGTTACAATATTGTATTCACTGAAAAGTGCTTCATATTGGTTGAAATGGTTGTTAATCATCTCAATAGATGGCGCGCGGTGTGTCCCTTCAGACACATAAAACTGAAAGAATAGAATAAATTCGATCACTCGGGCGGGTCACGAGTGGCTGAGTTGGTGAGGCATCCGCCCCGGAATGGCGCGAAGGATGCGGGTTCGAGTCCCGCCTCGTGATCGAATTTTTTCTATTCTTTATAAATTTATATTTATAAAGCATTTGAATGCCATAAAACCAAAAATATAAATTCAACAAAAAAGGTCGTGTTCCATCGTTACAATATTGTATTCACTGAAAAGTGCTTCATATTGGTTGAAATGGTTGTTAATCATCTCAATAGATGGCGCGCGGTGTGTCCCTTCAGACACATAAAACTGAAAGAATAGAATAAATTCGATCACTCGGGCGGGTCACGAGTGGCTGAGTTGGTGAGGCATCCGCCCCGGAATGGCGCGAAGGATGCGGGTTCGAGTCCCGCCTCGTGATCGAATTTTTTCTATTCTTTATAAATTTATATTTATAAAGCATTTGAATGCCATAAAACCAAAAATATAAATTCAACAAAAAAGGTCGTGTTCCATCGTTACAATATTGTATTCACTGAAAAGTGCTTCATATTGGTTGAAATGGTTGTTAATCATCTCAATAGATGGCGCGCGGTGTGTCCCTTCAGACACATAAAACTGAAAGAATAGAATAAATTCGATCACTCGGGCGGGTCACGAGTGGCTGAGTTGGTGAGGCATCCGCCCCGGAATGGCGCGAAGGATGCGGGTTCGAGTCCCGCCTCGTGATCGAATTTTTTCTATTCTTTATAAATTTATATTTATAAAGCATTTGAATGCCATAAAACCAAAAATATAAATTCAACAAAAAAGGTCGTGTTCCATCGTTACAATATTGTATTCACTGAAAAGTGCTTCATATTGGTTGAAATGGTTGTTAATCATCTCAATAGATGGCGCGCGGTGTGTCCCTTCAGACACATAAAACTGAAAGAATAGAATAAATTCGATCACTCGGGCGGGTCACGAGTGGCTGAGTTGGTGAGGCATCCGCCCCGGAATGGCGCGAAGGATGCGGGTTCGAGTCCCGCCTCGTGATCGAATTTTTTCTATTCTTTATAAATTTATATTTATAAAGCATTTGAATGCCATAAAACCAAAAATATAAATTCAACAGATACTTACATACTTTTGTAGTTTTCAAAGGACGTGAAGTAATAAATAAAGCTTCACCTAACGTATTTTAATATTAATTGTATACTTTACAAATGATGGATCTATATTCTATAATATGATAATATATGAAATGCACAATTTGCTACAGCAAAAAATATATTTTATAGATTTATTTAAAACAATCATTAAATAGCTGAATAACAAACCCAGAGTCAATAATGACATTCCAAACAAAAAACTCGGTAGAAAATCAATTGTTGACCTCAATTAAACTAAAAGTAAACTAGAGAATAACTAGCAGTTCCCACTTCTTGTTTGAATTCGCATAACAACCGATAAATTATACTGCCGTTTGTTTTTTGGTTTGGCCTAGATTAATTTATTAGCCAACAATGCTAGAACACTATTTTGAATGCGGATTTTCGTTATCCAATTATTGTTATATAAGGGAGTAAAGTTTGGCGTTAAAGTGATAAAATAACACTTTTGTATAGAAATCCACACTGTAATAAAGTTCCTATATATACGGCTAAAATAACTTCGTCTGTTTGTTGCTCTTTTAAAAAGTTTCCTAACTGGCCGCGAAATGTCATCACGAGGGTACTAGCCTATACAAAAGTACCTAAACCCCTTTATACATATTTATATTTTATGTATCAATTGTTAAATAAATATGTAGTAGAGGTAGATAGGAGTTTCATACAAGGACATAAGGATACTTTTATAGCGAAAAATAATTAAAATTGAATACTTACTTAGTTTAAAATTTGTACGGAGAAAGTTTGCAGCAAAATGCAGTGTGATGCGATGATTATTTTAATATTATATTTAGTAAGCAAAGAAAAATATATGTGTATTTATTTAACGTACCTACGCATTCGAATCGTATGCTCTTTTTCTTTATAAGGATAATCACGCAAGTTGTCGTCATATAATTATGTCATCAAGGATTATATTCAAATTTTATAAGCAGCAACATTACTATTACAGTTTCATACATTACTGAATATCCAAATATTAATATTATAAAAACCATAAATTCCTCTATCACAATACCCTATACGTCATTCTTCTTCACATTATAATCAATGTCACTGTTTAAAATAATTATGATGCAAAACTCAACTGATATTCATTAATCAGAGGTTAGAGGTCCTTATCAAAATATGGTCCTAACCAAACATGTGACCCTAAACTTTATGCATTATTCAGCATGTTACGATTACTAATAATTTAGAGAAACAGGTTTATACAAAATCAAACGTCAAACCTAACATAGGGATTGCTTATTTAATAAAGTGACAATGTGCTTCTTAATTATGTAAGATATAGCCCTATTTTAATCTTATTGGGTTTTATCCTAATATTTTGTGTGGGAGGATAGATTAAATTGTTAGTTTTATTTAATTTTATACCTAATTAAGTAATATCACATAGATTAGAGTTATCATTGCCGTCTAAATTAGACGCAGGGATAAAGATATGGGTACAAAATAAAATTATTTAATACTAATTGTTGTGGTATCTCAAAATGCATTAAATGTAGATTGCACCTAAGAATGTGGAATCAAATTATTTACATGAGATTATGAATGTTTTTAATAGAAAAATGTATTTTGACAAACTTAAAGTAATGCTAATAAATTGCAAGTAACAAGTACCCTTTTGAATAAATATAATTACAAAATTAATATGAAACGTAAATATTCGAAATAAATTTTCATTCTTGCTAATTTTTTAAAGTTAAACATTTAAATATTGTATACAACAATTAGCAAATGATACCCAAATACACCATTTCATTACATTCCCGTAATAAAACGCAAACTGAAATTCAAACAAAGCAAGCGCTAATAAATCTGTCATTTCCAATGAGAAATGTAAAAACATATTCGGGAAATGTTAAATTATTTTAGTCAATTTGAAAACACTGATGATACAGTGTGCCGCAAAATTTGGTCGACATTTATACGAATTTCACGCGCCGTCAGGTATCGACATAATTGAAATTAAATGTTAATGGTACGATGTCAAAGCTGTATTTAAATAGGTGCAGTATTGATTGTGTTAATTCAACGAGCAACAAAGAGACTGAGTTAGAGACTCATAGAACTGTGAAGGTTGATGAATTATTATTAGTTCTTCACGCTTGATGATAAGACGTTAGCAGATAAGTCGTCAGTATGAATGGTGACTACCTTGATGTGGTTAGTAGTGATTTGAACTTAAATCAGATGTGGCTTTGAATCCCATTGCTGGAAACCTGTTCTGTTATATTGGCGATAATATTGAAAAAAATAAATCTCTAATTAACTTTTTCTCAGGTTTCCATTAGATCGAGGATAAGTTTCCAACTAAGCAAGTGAGGAACTTAAAATTTTCTCAGACTGATATGAGAATTTTACAACTATGAAAATATGTTCTATCGGGTCAGCGGGGCATTTACATAATATTCCTGTGCCATCCTTTTTAAAACAGCAGTAGATACTAAATTGAAACTTACACACAAAATCACAAAATTTGACATATCAGCTAAAACCTATCAGGATTACACGATCCAAATTGAAATGTTATAAACCATAAAAATAACGAACAACTGCGGACGCTAACAAAGTTGTAAGCCCACACATATTTTCCCGAAGTTATTCTTCCGAGCAACAAGGCTTAAGTACTCGAAGATAACAAAGACAAAAGATAAAAGGTATTTAGAGATGCTGAGTTCGATAAAACTTTTTCCACCGGAGTGTAGGTATCTCCTCCGTTATTTATGTTTCCTTACTCTAATCCTTTTCTTTTTCATTGATAAGGGAGGCTTTAGCTCGAAGTTTGTTCTAGGCACGCTTACAAATGAATGAAAGATAAAATTTGACGATCAATTTGAAGTTTTAATACCACCATGTTTGTTAGCATTCATGAAGGTATAACCTATAACTAACGACGTATTTGGTTATATTGATAAGTATATATGACATAGGACACAGATACTTAGTTAAACCCAGCTACAGTTTCATGAACCTACTTATAGTTTCCGGCAAGAAGACAACCAAACTTTTTACTTATCATTGCTTTGGTACTTGCTTTAAAAAGAACTTGAAACTCAGTTCAAAATAGAGTTTCACAACAACACGTCCTACAAGTAAGACAATAGTTATTCTATGTGCATGTTATTTACAAGGCTCATTCTTGTAAAAGTACGTGTTATATTCTGTAGGAGCGAAGACAAAAGTGTCTTGAGTGCCCAACGCATGTATTCAAGTGAAGTGGCTCTTTACTTTTTTCACACTATGTCTTCCTTGTAGACTGCACTTCCTATTGCTGTAATAACCTTTATTTTAAATATTCTAAATGTTAAGGATTCGACGCAAAATGTACGTGCTATGTTTGTTATTTAGGTAATTATTTGGTATTTTAATTTCGTGAAACTAAAAGGTGCTTGAATAATTGCTATTGAGACTACACAATATTTTAACATAACATTAAAAGTTCATGAATTATTTACACATTAACGCTACGCAGTAATTGAAGATAGACGTTTTCACATGTTCAAAAATCTTGTAAAAAATATTATAAATAAGTCTAAGAGGCTTATGTTTCAATATATAATAAAAATATAATGTAAAAGAATGTGCTCCAGATTGAAAAAGGCTGAAAGAAATATAAGCCAAAACATGGCACATTTTCTTGAGCCAAATATTATTATTTACAACTGTTGAGTCTTTTATAAATCCCCAGGAAGATTAATTTTACAAATCAAACTTTCAAATTTATGTATTTGAAAGAAAATTAAATCTACATATTACGGAATTGTTATAGCTGTTATCGTTCCATAAGTTTATTAACAACAATTAAAATTTGCATATACCGATCCATACCTATAAATTACTATTCTGTTAATGTACATGCAATCCAATTCAAATTGGACAATATTGAATAGACTAAATATTGCTAAATCTGGTAATGAGCACGTATGAAAATAATTTGTAGCCTGCAAATGAATTTACACTTGGTTTAATATAACCGCATGCCTAATTGCGTTTTCAGAAATTCTTCTTTCGAAAGAATTGTATTAGCTTATAAATCAAACTTATTTTTGTTATTTCATTAAATAACAGTGTACTGTTACATTGCAAAAATTTATCGAAACTGATCGAACTGATGAGGGTTTTTGATCCGACAGAACGAAAAAAAATCTTTGTAAATGATCGCTTAAATTATGTTATTTATACTATAGCAGCACAGTATTACAATATATTATAGCAGATTGGTTAAATTCTAACCTACCTATCGTTGGTTAAGTCAATAGAGATCTATGTTATACTAGCTTTTCGCCCGCGGTTTCGCCCGCTGTGTCTAAAACCTTCCTCTTCAATCTATCTCTATCTATTAAACAAAACCGCATCAACATCCGTGTAGTTTTAAAGATAAGTATACATAGGGACATAGGGACAGAGGAGGTGACTTTATTTTATACCTACTATGTAGTGATTATTATAATCCAAATAATTTACAGCCACATAAAAAAATAAAGTTACAAATATATGGAATCAGTCCTCATATTAACTACCTACATAAGACATTACGATACCCAAAGGACACATAATATAAAAGCATAAAAAATTATCAAGAAGGGTTCTAACTTTGAGTTTTGGGCGCGAAATATTTCACTGCATCTTATCTGGTAATATTTCATGTTTTATTTACATACAGGAGGAACAAAGAAATGACATAAACTAGTCTGCATTTCCCTTTATATTTATGAATGCAAAATGTAAAATCTCAAATCAAGTTTCCGCAAAGTGGCATGAGCGCGGAGCTTATCAAAAACAGTAGCCAAATAGAGAATTTCGTGTATCTTAAGTTGCATACACACTATATTCTATACAATTGTGCAATACTATTTATATTTTAATTGTCTTATATTTTTCTCATCCAATACTAAAAATAACTGCAAAAATGCACGTATTCAATTACGTTTATCTTCACTCACATAATGCCATTGGTACGAAATGATAGTATAATAAATCAATGATGGTCTTTAAAGCCATGAGGTGTTTTCCATGCAATATTTACATGCGCTTAAATATGTGCTGCATACAATTTACAAAATACTTAATTCACTGCAAACTAAAATGCAGATGTAACTTAATAATACAAGTAGGTATAGGGTTAAAAAAAAATTTTTTAGCAAATTCCTTCAGCTTTTTATACACTCCAATACTTTCATGAATATTATTATGATCATACGTTACACGGTAGTTTATCTTACAGGTTAAAGTTCTATAAGATGTTAATTATAAATTAACAAAAAATCCAGTTGAATAATATTCCGTATCGCTGTTAATAAAAAGCTTTTCAATCATACCACAATCCTCAATTACAAATGCACATTATTGTATGTACCACCTAATGCATTGTTCTCAGAAATAACAGCATGGACTGAAATGATAGTGTCAGGAGATGTGACATCGCGCACCGCTGTCATGTTGCGAGATACTTCTTTATTTCCATACGTTTCTTTGTTTATCGAAATGTATGTTTTGTTAAAATAAATTATATTTTTTAAGTGTACATTGATAAAGTTTTTGTTTTTTTTTAACTACTAGGTATCAAAAAGTATCGTATGTACATTGTACATGACCGAGTAAATTATAGGTAGCAAGTGATTCAACGTAACATTAAATTACCAGGTAATGTTTTTTATAATATTCAATAGGTATATTATTAAAAGTTATCAGCATCTTGAAACTTACCAATGACTTTTAGAATTGCAAAGTATCATATTATCATAATTTTATCTATTTTTACTGTTCACGACACGTACCTAATCATAAAATCATTCCTTAATTATAGGTTCATCCTCCTTCCATCCTTAATAAAATACTTACGATTCTGTTAATAATAAGAATGAAATATGTTTAGCTAGATGTAGATAATAATCTCTGATATCAGTTACGAGATTATGTCGCTATTCCCTATTACTTTTTAGCTCAACAATGCCGTTGAAGGTCAAAAAAGAGGTGAGTTGGATCGCCTTTAAACTTTTTCAGGCTCAGTTGAATAGAGCAGAACAGTTCTCAAACTTTACCGTTTGACCCACTAAATTCTTAGCCTTGTACGAATTAACGGAACGTTAATTAAGAAATAATTGCTTTTTGTTTAAAAAATGTCGGCCTCTGTTTTAAAATGCAGCGCTTATTTGCGCTGCTTATAAATTCCCTGGCTCTGAAAATTTCTCCTAATACGAAATTTTCAATAACTTGCAAGTTATAATGATTTAAACTTTTATTTTTTATAAATTTATATGAATAAAACATAATTATGATTAACATATGCGGCGGTTTTATAACTTAGGAGTTTTTAAACGAAAATGTATTACTTATGTTGAAACAAAAAGGAATCTTGCACCATTTCCTCATGTCTCCCTCAAACATCTTTCATGTCGTTCATTCATTCACAGATTCGTTCGTTCACCATTCATTACAGGTGAAGCAGGAAGCAAATCCTCATATATTATGTACAGGCATAGAATTGCCAAATGGTTAGTTCAATACCATGAACGTTCACTAATTAAAAGCTTTGGTTTGCATCTCATAAGGCGGGTACACACAGGTCGAGCAGCCTCGCGAAGCCACGTCCAAATAGATCGAGTTGCATCGTGCAGCAATTCCATCGCGAGCACAGTAAATAGAATATGAACAGTAAGGTAACTTAAGTATTTTCGACAAAATAATTACCATTGAAGCAATAAAGTTTTTACTTTGTAAATATGCGATATCCGACTGTTGAAAGAAAACGTTTCGTGCGCTCTTTGAAAGTGGTCACTACTGTCAACATGGCGGCGATAGCTTGAGTACCATCTATGCGCATGTTTGTGTAAGTGCGTCATCTCGAACTTTCGCGAATATTTACTATTTTACGAGGCTGTTCGCTCTGTGCGGATGCGGCTTTTCAATACGTGGCGTTATGAGCTGATCTTTTGTTCAACGCCCGGATTGCTGACACGCCACTATAGTTTGTCTTCCGTTCGAAATTCAAACTTAAACGTTCCAATGTCATTGCGTGTTCGTTAAATTGCAGATTCAAATTTTTATTCAATGTTCCGTCATTATTAATTCCGGAATGATGAAAATTTATGTAGACTGCGAGCGAGCGTGAGTGGACTTATTAGTATATTTTTGTGTTTTAAAGGATATTTTTTGAAGTGAAACTTCTTTAGACGCGTTGGGAGTAAAATTTCAAGGTCGCGTCATGGCAATACCGACACGTGAAAGAAGTCAAATCTTGCCAAAGAAGTTTCACTTCTGACACATGAGCTCACACACGCAGTTTTTTATATTTATTTAAAAAATCCCGCTTATTTAACTATCATTTATGATTCTGATCTAAATAAAATAATCTAGTGTTAGTTATCTTTCAAATCACCTAAGTAGTAGGTACCTATATTGTAGGTCGTATCTCTGACATGGAGAATTTAGGTCGTGAAGTACTCAGTATAAATTATACGTATTGTTTTTCTTCGCTTTTCTACGACACCAAGTTTGTAGGCCGCGGCATAAATGTTAAAATACTAAAATTATCACTTCCTTAACAATTTGTGAAATATGAACCTCTGTTACTCAATATTTCATGAAATATTTTTTTTGAGATTTTATGAAAATGTTTTGGTATATTTTTTTCCATTTTTTTACTCAATGTAAAATAATTATACTGGTTATATAGATACAGTCTATTTCTATAGAACAGTCATTATGAAAAAAAATTGAGCTTCAGCTATTTAATTACCCTCTTTTAAATGTTTGATATATCCCAGAAGGATCCAGACCTTTCTGGGAATTAAGGACTCATTCTTTTAATGATCACTGTTAATTGAATGTTATATTTACCATAATATTATACTATATTCCGAGGTTCCAAAAAAAGACAGATTAATATATTTTTTATTATAATATCTTCATCTAACTAAGCAACTTTACTACGTAACTTAGCCTGTCGCAATTACTTCTAGATACTTATTTTTCATCAAAAGCTCTCTAAATAACTGCGGTATACAATCTCTTACGAAAAGTTCCCCAGAGGCTTCTCCATTTCCTACCAAAACACAGTAATAATCGAAAACCCACAATTCTTACCAATTAAAGCGGCTAAGAAATATTTTCTTCCCCCACCTTGTTCCGAGATCTTGTTCAAACACACAAAAATGCAAGATAAGTAAAAAAGCGCTGACAATGTTTGTTCTTAATTAGCTACAATTGCTTGAAGCGCGTTATGGTGCTCGTTTCATCACGCTGACTAAAACGAACTGATATGGTGTACTCACTGTGTTTAGAACGTATTTGCTACGAACAGCTATAATTTTGTATAGTTAATTATTTATTAAAATTTTCCTCTATTACACATGCATCTTTACAACACTATAGAAATTTGTTTTCTCGTCTAAGTATGAAATTCAATTATTATAGAGCTTCTATAGTCCTCTCTTACTTAGTATCGTATTAAAAAAAAATCACATATATTTTTACTGATTTAAGTGAATCGTATCACTATAGTTGCATACAAAAAAATGTATGTTACTTTATCAATAGGATTTACTATCAAATTAATAACTAACACTCATCTTCACATTAATAACTGCACATATTTTGACCTATCAGTTTTTCAAATACCTGTTAAGTTTTTCTAATCTCATTATTTTTTAAGACTGATCTGTATCTATTGCACTGTTATAACAGCGAATGTTTCACTTCTACGAGCTCGTGGCAGCGAAATTGTAACCCTCTTTAGCGCGATACATCACGATCTTGCCACTCGGCTGACAGATTTCAATTAACTATAAAACCTGCTTACATTATAAACACATACATTATCCAAGGAAACAATATTAAGATGTGAATTGTTAAAGACAAATGCTCTTTTTTGGCAAAAGAATTCACACACAATAATTGTAGAACAATTGTAGACCTATCATAATTTTTTTAGTTCTATAAACTAGAACTGTTTTTATACGTTCATTACATATTTAATATTAGCTAGATATTGAGTGAAATAAAATGATTAAATATTTTATTCTTTAAATTTCAATTTTCTTCTAAATGTAAACAAAAATCTAAGATTTATGTATTAATTCAAATCAAATTATACAATTAAATTTATAAATTTTAATAAGGGACAGATACAAAGATAAGATGACAAACTCTAATTAAAATCTCAAATTCATTAATATTATTGAACTGAAAAGGTTACTCAAATGTTGTCTGAAAAACGTTTTAGTAACCTTTGCATCTTTTTCTGTTTGTTTGTCGTATTTCATAAGTATAATCAAGTAATCTATAACAATTTCTTGCCAGTTCTTCTCCATAGATACTTACTGCTTACCGAATCGGTGGTAAATGTTCAAAATATGTTATGACGATTCAAAAGTGCTTTTAGAAGAAGCCTAATTGAATAAATAAATGTTTGAGATTGAGTTTGTTTGAGATCTTCCTTTAAGATGAGATATTAAAAACTTTATCTGAATTAAACTTCATGATAACAATACTAAATCTAATTTATTGTTCAATGAAGCATTTTCTAAACTCTAGTTTCGTATATTAAAAACTTTCTAACAATTTATCAAAATTCACTCCCGTTACTCTGACGCTTTCATATAACTTTTCTAATATATTATAATTTAACAAAACACTTCAATTTAAACAACTTTTTGTATTTAAGGAATAAGTTGACTTTATATGAATAGCATTCTATTATCTTTTATATTTATACCATCATACGAGTATAAGTGGATATTAAAATTAGATATGTAGTTTTATAGCATTCAAACACCTAACGAAAGATATTGTCAATAAAAAGAGATGTTTTTTAAAGAATAGAAATCGACTTTTTCTCAGATATTAAAATTTATAAGAATTAAGTTTTTTACTAAACAAAATTATAACATTATTATTATTGCTGGTTCATATTGATAAATTACTCAGCATTAAAACATTAATTTTATATGGTTAAATGTTATTTTTACTATACGCTAGATAATTGGGCTGGTAATGCGGCATTACTAACATAATATTTGCATCAGCTAACGCTATTATTATGATATAGTACTTTGATAAGCAAGTAGAGGCTTATTCATTTTAATACTAGAGTAGTAACCTCTATTTTGTGGACTAGAAATCCATATTTTTAAAACTTAATGTTCAGATCCTTTATGGGGACAAAATATATGGTTAAAATAATATTATTATATTTTTATCTATCGCCCCTCAAAATACTTCTTTGTTAACTGCATATAATTTAATAAGAATAAATAGGCTATCTAGTATCTATATTTTCGAGCCTAAACTATAAAATCTGAAAAATGTGGCTGTTTCTCTCTTTATTGACACTCCTCCAACTTACCATCTAAATAGACTACACATCATCATCAGCCTATATACGATCCCACTGCTAGAACGGGCCTCCTATGAAAGTACATGCCATACAAGCAACTAATTTTTTCAGTTATTCTGATTTATAGATAGATATAAAATATATATATCTATCTAGATAAGTATGAAACTAGACTCCAATTTCAATTCATTGTTACTTTAAAATTTAAACACTGTCCTTTTTTT
The DNA here is from genome assembly GCA_029959065.1 of Colias behrii. Lineage (NCBI taxonomy): Eukaryota > Metazoa > Arthropoda > Insecta > Lepidoptera > Pieridae > Colias > Colias behrii. The sequence continues at coordinate 9,300,327 of JARWMC010000013.1, forward strand.
GACTGTAATATGTTTATAGTACATACTACACATACACCATCTCATAACAAGTGTCGTAACCACACTGAACCGTAAATATTTCACAATCTCAGCAATGGATAGTTCCAAACTTGGCCAAAAGAAACTTGACGACTGAACTAAAGTGTACATCGAAGAGACAATAGACACTTTGCTACTTCACAATTGTGGCTTATCTACTTTTCCTTGTAACTTTTCTTTGTAAGAGGTGATCTTCTTTATTATAATGGCACTGTCATGTTATTTATAAATAGTTTGAGCTGCCTATAGCATTATTATAGAGGTCATATTATAACGATGAATTTTCTTGCACATTAATAAAATAGATTAGTGAGAACAGGAAAGAATCGGGCTTAAAGTTAGACTTGCATCCATATTCGGTGAAAGCTTTACATAATACATAGTTGCATTTAAGTAAGGTTCAGAAAAAACTTAATGTATTTAAATAAAAATTCATATTGAAACCATAGTGCAATGGCACTACCCATTTTTAAGACAAATAATGGGAAAAGAGTGCTTTTCCCATTATTTCAATAATAGTAAAGAACATACAAACGTTTTGAGCTCTAAGCCCGCTCTTACACACACTAGACATAGAATATCGTTGCAAACTATAAACTATTACTTTTTCTAGTCGATCTATAATAATAATGTGTGGTTTGTACGAGAAATGAAAATCGTCGAGCCCATCCTTTTCCGAACACTAAATTGGAAAAAGCAACACCTGCGCTCGTCGGGTTTTTGGAACGAACCATTGATATATAGCACTGAATATATTGCTAAAACTATTTGAAGCTTATACCCTTTTTAATTAGCTATCAATCAAGTTAGAATACTTATTATATTTTATCAAAATTATAATTATCTTCAAAAATCTGTATTACAAAGAATCGTGTATTGCACCCAGAGAAGAAATATGAGTCCAATGACCATTTTTAAAAGAATAAGTCACATTTTTCCCATTATGTTGAAATTAATAGCATGATGATGATGATTTCGATACACTGTTAGCAAGTATATATATACATCCAAAACATAGCCTCTTAAACAGGTAACCATTTTAAAACCAGAATGTATTAGTACTACTTTAAGAGAAAATATAAGAAAAACCTCTATGTATTTGTATTGTAAAAGCATTCAAGTCCATTTTAACAATTCCTACCATTCAATCGAGGATAATAGAAAGCGTTCTCTTTATATATTATCTAGTTCTTTAAGTCCATGCTGGTCTAGGGAACAAAACATCCCACTACCAGCGCATTTTATCGACTTATAAACTGTTTTCATATTTGCATCACACTTTGCAATCGTTTTTACTGTGGTATTTTAGAATTGCATTTCCCGAAAAAAAAATATTAGTTGCAAATTCCATTTCTACAGTACGAAATAAGCCAAGGTTGTTGTTGCAAAATGTCACATAGATGACATTAACCCCTGTTTCTGCTGCTCATGACATACATTCCACGATATTTTCTGAAATAAAAAAAATACTTGCATTAAAGTGATAGTCTATTATTAAAACGTACAATGATCATACCTTCTTTGATAATCCTTATTTACACTGAGCAATTAACGTAGTTCATAGTAAAACTATGTAAAACGCTAAATTAACAAGTTACAATACCTACTTATTCTTTCTTTATTACTCTCAACTCCTATAAAGTCTCGAATAAATACCTAAATTAAAATGCTTGCATTGGAAAAAGTCTCTCAAAGGTCTCCTAAAACTCAGTCTTATAAGAATTACTAATAATTTAACATTTTAAACGTTGCTCTATGTTTATGACCAATTGAGTTATAAAGTTCCTCACGGCAAGTATTTTTAACGACTTCCGACAGATTGTTGTACAAAGAGGTTTGTATATGGCCCATCATATCAAAAACCCCTAAATGTTTAAGCGTTATTGGTTCAAATTTATAGCTTACAACTTTATAAAAAATACCATATCCTCCATAAGAGTTCTAACAGTCGAACGGCAAGTTGTGAACGGCAGAGGCTACTTCGCCACATGTCGACGGCAGTCGGCGGCACGTCGACGGCAACAGTCAATATGTCGACTGCTGCGATGCGACGGCTGAAGTAGCCTCTGTCGTTCACAACTTGCCGTTCGTTTGAAAGAACTCTAAACAGGGTACATTATAAATTAATCTTAAAAAAAATGTGTCATGTTGTCTATGTTGTCAACTTTAATACCCGTAAAATAATTATAATGAGAACCAACCACTAAAACTGTCCACAGAAAGTAAACAATTAATTTTCAGAGGTGGGATTAACGCTAATCCAATATCAGATGCGAACCTATAATTGATATCTGTTTACACCGCGTACATACTTGACATATGTAGTGACATTCAATCATTATAATCTAGGCCCTAATAACAGTAATTGCTTACGTAAATCCCATTTGCTCAAACTATGTATTCGAAATATTATTATCAAATGTATGAATTATTGAGACCCTCGCTACAGTTTCAAATTAATTAATCCCGTAAGCCTCCTTATGACAATGTAAGATAAAATGAGCCAGACCTTATGTGCAGAATGATATCGACAAATTATAATCCCCCGCATAGTCTCGCGTTGAATATTATTTCACTTTGTTACAAAATTATTAATTATTGTGAATGTGGTATTAAGGATTCAGTGTATCATTGTTCTCGTAGTTCATAAGTTGGACAATTTGAAGAGGACTTCGGAATTCGGATGAAGTTGGGCTGAAAAAATGATATAAGGATTTTTTCAAAAATCAATAGCATCGTGCAGTCAGGAATAAGGTGGTGTTTAGACTTTAGATAACTTTATTTTGTTGCTTTGTATTATAATGATAGAGTTATATTACAATGCTTATGTAATATAACACTGCTGTTAATGAAACGAACATAATATTATCTATAATGCGTAGCGATTTGCAGATGAATCATGAGTATCAATTATAAATGATTACTTGATCTACATGTCTTTATACAGCACTAAGGTGTCAAGAAGAAAAAATAATATCCTTTGTCTTTTGTATTCATTTATCGATCTCAATCATATGTAAGAAGGATCAGAGTAAACAGAACGTAGCAAATACATTGCGAATCAAGCGAATTTATTATTGTTATCCTAAAACCAAACAAAAAACAAAACAGCAGTTAAGTCATCACCGTCCACGATAGCGCCCTATGTATATGAATCGGGGTAGATTAAGGTCTAATAAATCTCTTTTAGTGGCGGTGTGTCCGTACCGAGCCATAAACACGAGTGGCGGTCAGAGAACAATGCGGTTCGTGCAAGAAGAGCTATTTATTCTTGGGCAAAAACGGTAACACCTACCGTGTCGCGTGCTTACAGTATCGAGGTTGGTTTGCTTTTTGTATGCGACACTCCGCACTCGAGACTTAATTGTGTATTGATTTTTGGTATCGGTCAATTAAGGAAAGCTGGCATGTTCACAGTACTCACACTTATGCAATTTCACTTACAGTATGTTCAAAAATAAATGCGACTCTAGTTTCATTTTAGATTTGAATTGTAAAATGGTTGCGTTGTAGATAAATATATCCAAATATAATTATGAAAGCTCTCATAATTTACCTGTAAAATTATAATTTAAAAGTAAATCAATTGATGAAGTTAATTATTTATTCTAATAATAATCAATTGGATAAAAGTATTAATAATCATTCAATTATCAAATAATAATTAAATTTCAGGTCATAAAAACAATACAAATAACACGTGCGCTCACTCCCAACACACGGATGGTTGTTTTGATAATGATTTAAATAACGGACGTCTTCTGCAGTTGCGGAGCAGTCTTGTCCTGACTTTGGTCGAGTAAAGATATCTAAGAAATATTATATTTGTAGTAAGTACGTAATACCTACCAATACGCGCTAACCAATATGTGTTACATGTTTATTGTATAATTTTCACATTATTGGTTTTAAACTCAAACTCAAACATTTATACAATTAGACTTCTTCTAGAAGCACTTTTGAATCGTCATAACAGTTTAACAGTTTTAACATTTACCACCAATTCAGAAAGCAGTATCTATAGAGAAGAAGAAGAATCTATTTAATCATAATCGTAATCTTCTACTTCACTGAAACTTTCATCGCTCGAAGAACTCGCCGTCGGAATTTCTTAATGTTATTATAAATGAGTCAGTGTAATTATCTACTTTTGGTTCTAATTGAATATATTTTTCCTCATGTTCTCGCGTCTTTCTCCAAATGTCACTAAACATATCCAGACTAATAGCATTTGCTTCCTTTCTAAATAATTCTTCCACAGTTTTCAAGTTAAAGTTCACATTTTGTGATGCTACTTTCCCTTTAATTATGCCCCATAGTAACTCTATTGGGTTGAGTTCTGGATGGTATGGTGGATGGCGCAATACACTATGTCCATGATCTTTGAGGATTGCATCAAGTAAAAATTGTGTATAGTTTGGCTTATTTTTTTTAATAATGTGATAACTCTGATTATTAATTAGTAATTTGATTTTTGAAAAAAACAATGCCGATTTTAGTCAAAATTTATATTTTTATAACAAGATCCTTATCATCCAAATTTCCACCTTGGCGAGAAAAATTGACATTTCTAATGAAAATGAACAAAAAATTAAATGATTTTATTAAATACTGTAAAAAAGTCTATAATTCTTCCATTTACTGTATCACAAAATTCTTCATAGATTTTTAGATATTCGTACTACACCAATTACATCACCCTGTATTTATAAACAATTGCAAAATATGACACATACATAGGCCGGGAGATACTGACACAAAATTTCGGGTCATTTGTAACAGAATGGCGGTTCTACAGAGGTCTTATTACTCAATGACTAAAAGAAAAATGATGGTCAGAACGCTGGTACCGGCGGACTAGTCGCGTGGGCGTTAGTCGAACTCGTCGGATAAATAGCGAAAGTCAAACGATTTGTAACACAAAAATTTTAGAATTTACCGATAGCCCATTAAAAAGATGTAGGCGGTAGTGCGGTTTGGAATCGGAATCGGAATTGGAATTTGGAAGCGGTTTGGAATCGTCCGAAAAGTATGGCATGGCGATTTTAGTAAATGGCTGCACGACGATGGTTACCTGTGCAAAAGTTAGCCCGGTACAAATGGTTGAATTGTTTTTTTTTAAATCAACGCATTCACGTCGGTATGGCGGACTGTAAGTCACATCGTAAAAGTATGGCATGACACTACCGCCTACATCTTTTTTAAGGGCTATCGGTAAATTCTAAAATTTTTGTGTTACAAATCGTTGGACTTTCGCTATTTATCCGACGAGTGTGACTAACGCCCACGCGACTAGTCCGCCGGTACCAGCGTTCTGACCATCATTTTTCTTTTTGTCATTGCGTACTAAGACCCCTCTAGACCGCCATCCTGTTACAAATGACCCGAAATTTTGTGTCAGTATCTCCCGGCCTAACATGTGCAATGTGTAAATGTGTTGACGTTCCAGCTCTTCTTAATGGGTCTATAGGCGATTGAAGATTGTAATGGATTTAGTTAATGTAAATTGTAGTATTGTAATTTGTGAATGTAGTGTTTTAAAACACGACTATTATATTTATTTCTAACACAAGCGAATACAGAAATAGTTTAAATAGGAGCCGAAGGTTAAAGTACTTACTTAGCATGACATAGATACACGTACTTTCGTATAACCGAAAGAACCTCATTTAATTATCTGTATGTAGTTTGGTATTAACATTTGGTATAAAAGTTTAATATTCACATATTTTACGACTTTTCAAAAGTGAAATTAAATTCAGAAATAAGTAGGACTACATGTGCTTGTACGGAAATGTTTAATAAATAATAACGTTGATGTTATGTTAAGGAAACACTTTCGCAGATATATTTTGGAAAGGAAAAACATAATCTTACTAAAATATCGCATGAAAGAAAAATAGATCGACACAGCGCATTAATCACGCCCAACGATAGCGCTCAATTGCAAAATCTCAAAGAAATATGAAGAAAAAACTGGAGGTGAAAGTTAGCAAAAGTGTGCGGATAATTGAAAAACCTGATCTCTCATTAAAATCTCTCGCCTTTGCCCGTTTTAAGGGTCCCGTAGCAATAAAGGTAAAACGGTAGTGTCTTTGTCATAGCCTTTTGTACTCCTACAAAGAACTATTCTTATACCCCTCCTTATAACTTCCTTGTATTTATTCAGTCAATGACGAGACTAATACAATGCGAATCTTAATTACGTCGTAAAAATGTTTAGAAAGATGCTCATTATAGCGGAACATTTTAATTAGGTTTAGAAGTTTTTGATATTTAATTGAGTGGAAGTAATTATTTTTAGTATTTTCTTATGAACTATGATAACTTTCATGCTTTTAATTCTCAACTTTCATTTTTTCGAAATAACTACTGTTGTTTTGCAGAACAACACACAAATTACATGGTACCTACTATTTTACGACCCAAAGTTATGAACAATAAACTAATATATCCGGAACCATAACCATAAGTACAGACCCAGCTTACTAACAAACACGGACGTATCACAGTCACGTCGGGGACACTTTTACTGCTGGGCCTGGACGCGTAATCGTAGATAATACGAAATTTGTATTTTAAAATATACAATTCGTGTATATTAAACGCCATTTCTGCACAATAGGACGGAACGCAGCCGTAATAAAGCTCTGTTCCACTCTTGTTTTTACATTTTTCGCCGTATTTTGATATTTTGGCGCGAATGAGTATTTGCTTTTGTATGTATTGTGCTTTATGCTAAAATTATTTTTACGTGATATATGTATAATGGAAGCAGTGACTATGTTTTGCAGTTGATGAAGCAGCCGCTTTGTTTTTACATTCTACTGTGTATTATTTTTAGCTAGCGTGTAATGAACTCGTATCTTTTTCCTATGACATTTCTGAATGAAAACACAAGCACATATAAATTAAAAACAACCTTATAAAGACTATAACGTGTTATATCATTGCGACTATCACAATCTTGTTTTCATAATAACAATGGATAAAAGCTGGAAGCCAGATGCAGGCTATAGTTTCCATAATTTAATATCTACTTCATCTTCCTGACGTAACATGGTTGAAATACTCGAAAACTTTTGATGAGCGAAAAATACCGCTTACATTAAATAAACAAAAAATATTGCCTTTTTATTAAAAAAAAAAATAAGGCAGCTTTAAATGGAACTGGACAATATAATTAATTTCTTTTCTCAAAATTACTTGTAATTATTTTCTTATAGTATAAAATACAATGAATTTTATACTCCATCGTTTCTCCTTAAATATCGCATTAAAAATGACGTTTATTTCGTTCACACGCAAACCACGAACTCCGTAATGTGGAACAAAGTTTAATGATTCCTTGGCGTGCCTTTAAAAACTTTAAAAGATTCTTCGCCGATAAATAACCAGAAGAAAAACAATTCTATGAATTCTTTATAAAACTTTAGTTGAAAATATTCCAAACGAGCCAATTTGAAGATTTCACTCAATTTATTTCAATGCAACGATATTACATACAACTCTTTCATAATAGAATATTTTCAATCAGTATGATTGATAGAATACATTCATCTCATCCAAGTTTTGAGGGACGAAAAGACTTAGTATTAGATATAATATTGTACATGGAAAATTAAATGAAATGAAATGAAAATACGTTTATTATGGATACATACAAAAATACAAATAACAAAAGAAACAAGAAACTTAAATCTAACTTAAATATAATGTACCTATGCCACAATAGGCCTGCCACTCAGTGCACTGATTTTCAGTGGTTGCCTTAGAATGCCTGTTGAAAAGTTCAATATCTAAATTTTCGTATTAATCTGAATGGATTTTGATAAAGTTATTTACTGAAAGAGTAAGTTCAAAATTATCTCAATATTCGTATCAATCTGCATGGATTTTGACAAAGCTATTTTCCAGGAGTAAAGAAAATGAATTAAAATATGTCCCTACAGTTATTTTGTTGCTAAACTGTCAAAAAAATAGGGTTAAATAACACATACACACTTATATAAAGAAATTATAAGTTTAAAAAACGCATTTACTCTGAATTACTCATGCTATTTAATTGGAATTTGTATCAATCATCTTATTTGAATTGAAAAATATTTAACTACTTAACAATGATGCAAAACTGACTGCAAATATTACAAATTTATTGACAGAAACATGTTAGACATAATTGAATTTGAATTATATTTTGTATCAAATACATATACCTAAAGTACCTACCTACTGCAGACTGCTTTAACTAATAATAAAGAAAATGGTACCTATAAAAGTGGAATATTTAAAGTGAATACACACAGCTTTAAGCATACAGTTTCAATGTTAGTCTAGGAGAAATATGATCATATATAAGTCAGGCGGACTAGACAGCCGGGACATAATATGAAATGCAGCGTTTAAATAAAAACCCCTTTGAACTCGACATGTTTAATGTTATCAAGAAACTTGTAACCATTTAATTAAATTTTAATGTAGGTAGGTACCTTTCGTTAAAAGATACAAGTTGGTTTAAGTGTACCTATGCGAAATATTTAAGAGGTTATTTTGAGCTGGTTTATAATGAATCTGTTGATGAATTAAATGCTTAAAATGTTTGAAATTATAAAGTCACTTGACTGTTTTATTGCACCGTGGTTGTTTTAATGTTATTTATCTAGACGGGAAGTTTTTAATCGGTATTTCTCGGTGGGTGCAATGTCCTAGCTGGATTTTCGTTACGTACGTATCTTACCTGTAAATTAGCTACATAAATTTTGTTCGGATTTATATACATTCATCTCATCTTTTTACCTGTTGACTTCTGATTTTTTTAACTTAAAATCAAACATTATTTAAATTTGTAATATTATTAACTGAGATATCGATATCTGTATTATATTATGTATGCCTGTTCGAATCGAACATTTGAACCGCAACAATTGTTTTAAATTAATTTGTGAACAATTGCAAATACCACTTAAAACAAAATGTTTATGAAGTTTATGAAGTGAAATGAAAATACCACTTAAAACAAAATGTTTATGAAGTCCGATTACCCACACACATAGCCTATTTCTTCAATTTATATCATGATTTACTAATGGCGTTATATATTTATCGGAAATAGTTTACGTAAAAATAAGAACCCTCACTCTGGCCGCGATTACAACAAAGGCATGAAAAATGGCTCCAAGTTAGGCATGAAAAGGATAAGGTACTTTTATCTTGAAAAGATTTCTGCGTGAAGCATTCGCATTGAAATTGTTTTTTGGGGGAAACAGAACATCACATACGATGCAAAGTATTTTTATATTTAAATTCTATAGCTTTGTCGTTTAAGCTTCATAAATATGAATGCACCTGCATTTATAGGGAGAAAGGTCTGGATTTATTTGCAACGTATGTACCTATACGATGTAATATTATTTAAATTTTCTCGGTATAAGGTGCGACGGTATGGGAATGTCTTTTGTTTTAAGACTATTAAAATTTTTAGAAAACGTAAAAATATATATGTGAATCATTGAATAAAAAAGCTAACAGAAAACTGCTTATCAATGCGATTCTCTATTACAGTTATCTTTCGAATATGTAATATAAAGATATGTGCTTCAATATTACGCTGCAAGATTTCACCCCGAATATAATATATTCCAAGTTAAATAAAAAAATTAAAAAAAAAATAAAAGCTTGTAATAAAATGTGGGTAATTTTTGTATGGCCGAATACTGTAATGATTATAAGGAATTTCGTTTTTTCATTTTGTAAAATAAATCTTATATTACAATATAATATTATATAAGAACGTACCTACCTAATGTTTCTTTCAACCTAAGATTCCTGAACGTAGTTAAATCGCGTGCTGCCATAGCGTGTCACTGTATTAAAAGTCATTACAAAATATCCCAATAATAAGGCAGCCTTAGCTTCCGCTACACGAAAAGAGAATTAATAATGGGCCAAGTTTGCGGTTAATTCACTTCGCCGGCTGCGCATAATGTTCAAATTTTTGATGCCCCTAGATTTAAATACTGGTTGCGGAAAATTGTTCAATGATTTTCGAACGTTAATGTGAAACATGATGCAATAATAGGTTGCAAACCTTTTTGTTATTGTACATGTCACTGGCTGTATACAAAAAAAAATCAAACATGACGTTCCAAATTTAAAAATACATTTTTAAATTAAGAATGTCTTTACGATTATAAAAGTTACCAATAAGACACATAAAAGTGTGTATTCAAATAAACAAATTCGTGAAAAATAAACAAACTTGCAATAAGGCGATCACCCTCACACTATTGTGCTCTTTAACAAGGAACCCTCCCATTAATTGATTAAATCAGAGTTCTTCTATTTCTTTACAAAAGCGTGGGTTGATTCATCAATGTGTCTATTAACTTCGGCAAATTCCATGTTAGGAGTTCTCAGGGGACTCATTCTTTAATTTGCGTTCTGAAATAAGCTAAAAAGCGTCTCGCTAATGTAAATGTATTACTTGTAGGAATTGAGGAAAATTGTCGGCTTTTAATTAAGATTAATGTTAAATTTTGTCACAAATTTCAGGATTCAATTTTATCAAAAGTTGCTAGGATTGTAGTAGATTAAAATTGTTTAACTTTGACACAATTTGGAGTTATGATTCTGTTTCGATATGAATAAAGAATGGGGATTTAAAATGATCGCATTTCGTACAAAATATATTATGTACATATAAACCACAGCTAACCAGACCATAATAAGGATCTAAATTACTGTGAAATGTAAAACGGTTTGAGCTGAATTTAATTAATTTGCGTATTGTGTCATATCGATTAAATTTGCAGAGTGAATTTAATTTTCGTACATGCATTGCATGCATTCGTTTCATTTGATTTCCGGTTGAGAGTTTTTAATGACGCACGTATTGTAATGAATTTCGTGCCAATTATTTTATATCGATTTGTGAACTTATAAAATACCTTTCCTGCTATCAATCCTACTAATATTATAAATGCGAAAGTTTGTGAGGGTGGATGTATGTGTATGTGTATGTAAGTTTGTTACTCTTTCACGCAAATACTATCTACTGAATCGATTACAATCAAATTTAGCACACATATTAACTTAATAATAATTAAAGAGGGAAACTTGGATTAATACATAGGATAGGTTATATCCCGGAAATCCAACGGGAACGAGAACTATACGGGTTTTTCTTTGAAAACGCGGGTGAAGCCGCGGGCGCTAGCTAGTATTAAATATTTCTACATTTTTTATGCAAGAACATGAATAAAATTTTAGTTTATCACACCATTAAAGTCTAGACACCTCAGTACCTATGACATATTAAAAAATATATGCATACTTCCTACCATTTCAAAGTGAACCCTCTAGGGGCCCACACGCTCTTCATAACATTTTGAAAACATTTTTATAGACTTTACCTACAGTTGATAAATAATATAGTGATTAATACCTGTATGACATTCCACCTTCCATGACATTCTTAATTATACCATTCTTAATTATATCTTATTAAATATATTATGTCGTTGCTATTAAAACTTTTTCAATTTCAAAACAAATAAAATAAATAGATACGTCCTTGTTTATTCGGAAAGCTTTCGCTATATATCGTTAAACTTTGAATTGAGTATGGCATAAAATGTATTTATAGATATTATTTAGAAGTATGAATTGTTGCTTCAATCAGTTGTAAGTCGCGAGTTGGCTCAGCCAAGTCGTGCATTACAAAAATTGCGTTGGTGCAATTTTCTTTATGTGAAATTTGGACGGGATTTATCTCGACGTCGCACGGTGTATTTGGGTGTCTTGGAAAAGTTTTATGGGTATTAAAATCTAGTGAGAAGATTAAAGCTGTATTTTCCGTTCAGTGGAGAGTTAGAACGTTGTTTTATGTTAAGAATAGATAAAAGGTAATTCGTGGATAAGGAGTTTGGTTTGTTTAAGATAAATAAACATAATTGTATAAAAATCATGTTTGGTAATTTGCGATAAACAAGGTATTTGTAAACACATGTGAAAAGGTATCTAATAAAAAAACGATACCTTTGCAAAATATTGATACCTCATACCACAAAATAAACTATCAACTATAATTAATATCTATTTCTTACAATAAAAATTAACCAGATGAAAAACTTCAATATTGAAAATAAATCAATGCGATTATTCAAGTACAGGGTACAAAAAAAGAAAATTTTTTAGGTTAGTAATATTTTCAATCGCAAAATAAAAACTTTTAATGTAAGTATATTAAATAATAAACTGAAAACATTATTTAAATTCAAAATAAAATAAAAAAGTTTCGCCTGCATTATATACCCATAAAATGTAGGTATGGGCTATAAACTCAACTTCAAAACAGTCTATTCAAACTTTAACATTACAGTCAGCAGAAAAGTCGACACTTCACTTTTTATTACATCCAAATACAAATAATATTCGTTTTGTAAACAATATAAAAGTAGCAGAATAGTGATGTATAAACTTTAAAACCTAAAACAAATCTATATAATATTATAGTATAAAATCTAAAACATTACATAAAAAATAACACTGTTAAACGACTAACCATAGATAAAATCTACGTTTTATTCGTAGAACATTTTCTTTCAATTATGCACACATCTATAGGATATCGAAGAGATTCAAACGAATGCTGATTTTTATAAATCACTAATTCAGGGTTGCTGCCATCGTAAATTACGTGGGAGGAAATGAGCTCGGCGCGCCGGAAAGAGGGAAAAAATGCTAATAAAATTGTACCTCTCCGTTAATCTTAACCCTCGCCTTGACGCCGGTTCAGTTCAGATTTCAGACGCCTAGGTAACCAGGAAATTAACATTTCCTCTCATTTTCATTTTCATACTTGAAAAATTGTTACCTTTCAATGCTAGCAAGACTAACGATTCAGTTTGAGATGATGAATTTGCAATTTAAAATGCGCTATCAAGACTTGTGTCGTACACTGCTTTAGTAATAAATAATGGAGATGAGAAACTCATTTCAACAGAATATTATGAATGGGTATTTACGAGGTTCTTGCAGTTGAGTATCTCTACAGTAAATGTATCAAATTACATGCTAATGACGTCATTTTTTTCAGTGAAATACGCAATTTATATATTATGCTATTCAATTGATAACAAGTTTTTCCATCATGTTAAAATTACGAAAATATAGTTCAATAATAGATTATAATTTGCTACATTTTTAGAGAAGATAAATAATTAATTTAGAATAAAAATAGGAAAGTTTTCATCTTGACTTAAATGTTATGTTATGAACAAAATAAAATAAATATCTTTCCTATGACCAAGTTCCGTTGTAAAAAAATTGTTACAAACTGGCTATTTAATCTAAACTACTTAGAAACTGAAAACCTCGTTACCATAATTTCTTGATTAAAATATAAACTTAAACATATATTGAATATTAAAATAAACATAACCACACACACACATATACACGTACGCATATACAAACACACTCTCAATACTTAAAATGGCAATTATTTGTTTAAAATATATATATTTCTTTTTTTGTTGTTTTGTTATGTAATACGATGAAAGAGATTGAGCCTCACAACACAGGGGATCCTAGTGTGGGGTTCAATGCAACATATGTAACAATATTATGTAAAAAAATTTTGAAACAAATAAAGAAATTTTTATTTATTTATTTAAATATACATGCAGAGAATTCCATTGCTATTTCTTTAACTAAAATCAACATAACCATAAAACAATATTTCCCACTCATTTTCAAATCACATAAATTAAAATGCCTTTTAACAGCTGCTCATCAAACATTCTAGCTAGTTAACTGAACGACTATAAGGCCAACACCGTAAGACTTAATCTCATTTTAAAGCAACTTTTTTCAAGAGCACTAAGCCACCGTTCGCTTCCGACGATGACTCTGAATTTCCAGTTTAATTAAATGGAAACAAGAGAATGGTGGGTCGCTCGTCACTCTGTTCCGATGGTTAGTTTTTATGCTATCCCGCTGTCGCGTATTCTGATATTTTTAAAAGCCTGTTCATTCCGAGGTGGATTTATAGCTGACTTCTCTTCCGCTTTTTCAAAATCTATTACCGTTTGTACGAGTTATTTTTGAGTGTCAATAGAATATGTTTCATACATTTGAAGGATGGACTGTGCTGTAATTTTAAAACGTGACAGAGCATGCACTCAGTGTAGTCGACACAAAGCTCATACGAGTTCAAAGCTGACTTACTTTGATGAAATTGACAGAATCACTGCGCAAACCTAGTTGTAAATGTATCAAAATAAGGTATTTTAATGTAGTTTACTTTTACACACATACTATAATGCAATTCCAAAACTTTTCAATGATGCAATAGGTATTAGGTAGTATTAAAATAAACAATGAATCAGGGGAATTAAACCTTTAATTGAAAGGATAAGAAAACATATTGCTACATGTTAGGTACTCACTTGTTTATTTGAAATGCTCTTGTAGGTATATCTTCTCTAAACAGCCCAGATATACTACTAAAACTACATCCAAAAAGAACGCAAAAGCTACACCTACAGCCACAAAAGGCAGATTACCACTAAACGATTCCTCCAACGGTCGGCGTGTCAAAGAAAATTCAGCGTGAAATCGGACCACAGCACAGGTTAGTCCCGTCGCTGTGTCAATTAGCCAGCAGCGGCCACGACAGCAGGTGTCAAGTGGTAATTAACTGCAGGATTCCCCTGATCTGCGACTGCGAGAAATGTTCATTGGAACTTGCTAATGGTTTTTATACAATGTTGTTTTAGTGGATGGTCTGGTTAGTAGTTCAGAATGAGTGCTTGGAGTTTTGCGAGTCAAATAGGTTGTTTGACTATGTGTGATATTACAAGAAAATGTAATATTTTACACGATTAATGAAAATAATATTGTAGAGTCATATGATTTTATTAAAAGAATTAACGTTCACAACTCATTGAAAACTTCAACAAGGAGGAAATAATTATTTCAATTTCAATAGTGTTATAGTACCAAAAGTAATTTAAAATATAATATTAATGAATTCATCGATGTAGATTTTCATTTTTCAGTTTAGCAACTTTAGTCCACTCAACACTTGAACGTAGCTATTTTCAAGTTTCTTTCAGAGATCAATTTTCAAAACATTAAAGCCTTATTAATTCAGCTTAACAATAAGATCCAATTTAGCGTATTGTTTATGGATAAAATATAGGAACAGTCCAGTTTTTGCCAAAATAGTAGGTACTCGAAGTACTAGAAATAGCAGCGTCTCGTCGTTGATATTGATTTACTTATGAATAGCTTCTCAGTCTTGTTCGACCAGAATAGTGTTATTGTTACAGTAATAATACAACTTCTAGAATATTCTGGATGTGGCTACAAAAAAAAAATAGTTTCTTAACAATATTTATATTATGATCGCTCATTATTACGAATTTTTCCCCGGACATCCAAACTCCGGGTGGGTGATTTTATTCATCGGATGAAATTTTATTTTTTAGCATAATCAAATTTCGTTCCATTACTTGGATACTTGGTTGTTGTAAAATTGCTCCAAATATAAAAATTCAAACCGGCAATTAAAAACCTGAAAATATTAAAGAAACAAATTATCTAAGAAAGACATCGTCCCCTCTGATACCCCTTTTAGATAACGACAATAAAAGAAGAATAAACAGACGATTCGGTATATCAAAAATTTAAAAGGAACTTTTAACTTTCCCCATTAACTCGCGCATTGAATATGAAACAAATTAGCTTTTAAAAGACTTTCTATAATTTTAATAATGGTTATTTGGGACATAATTGCTTGCTTATAGAGTTATTAAAAAAAATATAAGATTATACATTCGTTATTTAAACGCATAATTTGCGCATATAGGTAAAGCTTTTATATGTTTTCTACTACTACTACCAACGTGTTTCTGTACTATGTATTTGAATAAATAATAAGTCAAATACCATATTCATACTCATATAATAATACACTCGGATGTAGTATAATGCATAAAACTACATAAAATAAATCGAATAGTTCTGCGTAGAACTTCTGAAGTTCTATATTAATTGCAATAATATCTATAACATAAACATGATTTAAATACGATCATATTTCATCAGCTTAAAGCTTGGAAGTCAATTCGGAATATGGATTTAAATTTGAGCTATTCTCGCGAATTGGACTTCGCAGTTGTCCGCAAAATGTAATGAGTTTTAATACCAGTTTAAGCCATTTGCAATACAAGTCTTAATCTGCGGACCTACTGAAGTTAAATGTATGTTTGTTAAGCTTTATTGGCTATTGACTTTACTGGAAGCTGGTTTTTTGCATGGTACCGGAACGTTTCAACCGCTTAGGATTAATAAAAACATCGAATTTTCCTGATTGCCAATCAATAAATTTAGCTAACGAACTCCTTTATTGATATGAGCGGTTTTACGCTGCTCTTGGAACAAACGGTTAATATGGCTGTGAATATTGTTTTTATTATTAAATTAGTTATCAGCTTCAAATGGGTATTATACTTTTACTCCAGTACGTATTGTTACGGGTACTATGGGTTTCATATTATTATATCGTCATTCATAACGTTTGATATTTTAGCTAGGTACTTTTGAATACATCCTATATGGGGAAAAAGCAGCATGTTCAACCTAGTTACTAATACCACATATAAAAAAACCTACAGCATTCAATATTAAATAGTTATATACAAAGCCATTTCACACATAAATAGGACACCACACAAAAGAGGACTAACTCGGCCATGTCACTAATGCATCTCATCCATTCGTAAATACATTTAGCCGCACAAAGCCAAATGCACTAACTAATTGTAACTCGCAATGTCCCTAATGTGTTAGCTGATTGAACTTAGTAAAGGGGCCACAGAAATCAGTCCCAACTTGACTCAAGAGCGGTCGCAAAGCAATCAACTTTGCTAGTTCACTTCCTACTGCTGGCTAGTTCTAGAATTGACTTACGAAGTTTATTTTGTACATAATATGTGTCATATTTTACCTTAATTAAATCTTTAATTCTTCACACAAGTGCCTGTCACTAACCAGAATGCCTATCTGAATTGAGAGTCCTAATACCGAATTGATTTTCGGCAGAATCATAGTAATTATAAGATAAATTTTAAAATACACTGCAAAACGGAAAGCGGGTGGGACGCTTTCAGTTTTGCAGTACAACTCATGAGACGATTCGTAATCTTAATTCCAGTATGTGTGTTCATTCTATGGAAATGTATGGAAAAAATTTCAAAACCGGAATTAAGAACACCTTGTCAGATCGATATGAAGATTTCTAATAGTGAAAAAATATGAATGTGTGTGAGCAGTGAAATAATATGAATTTATGTCTTACCATACATTACATTCATGTCTTACCTACCTGCTGAATAGTGTGATGGAAAAATGTTTACATTGTAAATAAATATGTGAAAATATTATTATGGTAAAGGGAAAGGAATTGTCGTGGGCTTCACTTATCCTACGCCTTCAGGGAATTGGTATTTCATATAAGATGTTATTATTTTTGTGTAGGTTGACGTGCACATAACTGCACCCACAAGTACCAGATTCTTTTAACTCATATTACTTTTATGAAGGAAAAGTTATACACATCTACCCACATTATCTGGGTTGTTTTTCTCTTGTGTAGGGAATGCAACTGTTATTATAATTTAGCAATTCTGTATGTACTCATAGTTATTCTTAACAATGTTGTTCTAAACGCATAAAAAACAAACTGAAATTTCAAAGACGCCACACTCGTATTTGCGAAAAAAAAGTTCCTTGTTCCTTGAGATTGTCGAAACATTTTCAAATATACGATATTCAAATATTACTCTTAATAATTACGTACCAAATACAAACGACGAGTTCCTATACTTTGAGGTTATTTAATATTCCCACAAGTGTTGCAAATGAGAGCAGACTTTTTTCCCAACGGTCGGTGACTCAGGAGCTTTTACCAAAGCACTTTTGAGTTAGGTACTAGATACGAAACGCTGTCTTGTAAAATTTATTTCAATACTTTGCATAAATTCATTAAATATATTATTATTTTAATATAGAATTAATATTCTAATGAAATCAATTTAAATATTATTAATTTTCCTGTTCATTTTACTTAAGAACGAGTCAGATACAACTCTACCCTTATTTGATATCGGTTAAATACAGATAGAGTAATAAATTCACATTTATTTTTATGATTAAAGTAAACTTTGTACGGAGTGATTACAATAAAGATCTAAACATACAATTAACCTAACTCATTAAAATAAGCTCTGCTAACAATTCTACTAACAAAATCTGTTAATACACTTTATAGCTCAATAACACTTATCCCAAAAAACTGGCGCAGAAAGAAGGTACTGATTTATACCACTAAATATCAACTCATAACGGGCGCAGGTGGAAATCATAGCCGTCAAGAAAGTGCTAGAGAAAATTGCGAACAGTGTCATATCGCGGTTCATACAATAAGGAAGAATGTTACATAAACAATACCCCCTAGGCAAACAACTTGAGCCTCTCTTAATAGAATTCTGACGGTGCCACCTTCCAAGATTGTAAAGTATCTTACCCTCCTGTAGGTACCTACTGGCTATAAAAGGTGTAACGACAGCGCTGCCAACTTTCAATATCTACATGAGTACATACACAGTACACACGTTTCTGGTTAGGTCATGTTGAACTGAAAATAAGTCAAATTTAAATTTACAAACATATATGGTAGACATGTAACGAGGGCGTATTTTCACTATTTATAGATACCTATCTATCAATTCAGCTGTTATGAATCGTGAGAACGTTAGCGTCGTATTTCATTATAATTTAATTTTCAACTAAAACTCTACCCAACCTTGTAACGTATTCAGAATGGAACCTATTACAGAGTTTTAAAAGACTTACAGCCACTTGTTGCGTGTTTTGCTCCACATATAGCTGTCGCCTCCGTTTCCTCGATGCAACAATTTAGCAGAATTCCAATATGAACCGCTTGTATCAGCTCCCCTTAAGCGTAATTCTGAAAAAACTTCCACAATTTTCCCCGCCAATTTCGTTCAGATTCAAAACTTTCTTCAAAGGCCAATTACGAGAATTACCCATTATCTGAACTCATGTTTTATTAACAATTGTTTGTATGAATAATGTATTATTACATGAATATAACGAAAGCAAATCGCGGTAAGTGCGAAAACCCATTTCGCGAGTACATAATATTAATTTACGTTTCGGTTCAGACTGTATTAACGAAAACAGTATATTAGCTTAACATCTACAGACTAATTGAATACATTTCAATGTGAAATTGTGTCGTCTTTACTCTATTTTCAAGTGTAATAATTTGATTAATGTAAATTATGTGTGTCCTAATGATACAGAAAACATAATTATTGTCAGTGTCGTATAATTTAGTACGCACATAAATGTAATCCGTATTTAAGAATTCAATACACCAACTAATTATATTTGAGAGCAATATTAATTTAATTGATGATCAAGCTGCGTACTTGAAATATATTTTCAGCCCAGATACGGAATCTAATTTTTTTTTTTTTTTTAATTTTTTAAAATTTCAAATTTATTTATTTGTTTCACAATTTTTTACACCTCATATAAATTGTAGTAAATCCCTGGTTAACCCACTAGGAAAAACCTGTGCGGGGTCAACCAGTGACCTCCGTCGGCTTAGCATATTTTTAACAATATGATTTTAACAGTACATATTTAGAGACAGAAATTTTTATGTAGGTACAATCTTCAAACTTAGTTAGCCTTAACTTTAAAAAATAAATAAATATATAAATAAATAAGATTAATATACATATAATATATATAAAGATATTCATTATAAAATGGTTTCTTACAAGTTATCTAATTATGTGAGTATGTGTGTCTGTGTGTGTGAGTGAGTTCGTATGCGCTTGCGTGTACGTGTGTGTGCGTATGTATGTGTGTGTTTGTGTGATTTTTAGAGGATATCATACAAAATTTTTTCAGTGTCATCATAGCTTAATCCTTGAAACCAGTCGTGTGATACTGTTCGAAGTTTGTAATTAGATAGATTAGATATTTTAAACTCCTTATTAGCAAAATTATATAAGGCGGGGCCCAAGAAATTTATATGATTTCTGCTTTTTTTAAGATTAGTTCTAGGAATAATAAAAACTTTATTCTTTTTACGCTTTGAAGCCAGGGTTAAGTCACTATTATCTATAGGGAAACTATGCTGTTTTAAAATAAGGCTATGAAAGAATAGTTGTCGCACTGTGAGAACTTTAAATTCTTGATATAGGTCAAAGGTAGGGAACAGAAAAGGTTTGAAAGTAATAATTTTTAAGAGCATACGCTGAGCTCTTTCGAGACATATTAGACGCGTTTTTGCAGCTCCACCCCATGCGAGTATACAGTATCGAATGACAGATTCCCCCAAAGCCTTATATATTCTCATTTGAAAGGGATAGTCGCCAAGGTGTCTTATTGTTTTAAAGACCTTACCAAGTTTTCTGATCCTACCTGCGAGAGACTTAATGTGATGGTCCCACCTGAGGTGGTTGTCTATCGTTACACCTAGATATTTTATTTGTGCTACTCGCTCCAATGCTGAACATGAGCATTGATCCAGAGAAGCGCATCTATGAGCCTTAATTGTGAAATCGACATCCGGCTGTGTTTTAGTGGTCGTGGAAAAGGTGACATATTTCGTCTTGCTGTAATTCAACGTCAGCAGATTTTTGTCCAGCCATGAAATTACGGCATTTAGCGCGTATTCTGCGCTCCTCTGGACCAAGTCCCATGAACGGCCCTTTATGAGCAGGACTGTATCGTCAGCATAAGTGATTATTTGGCAGTTAGGGATGTTGAGGGAACAGAGATCGTTGATATATATTAAAAACAGGGTGGGGCCCAAAATACTGCCCTGCGGCACTCCGTATTCTATTTCTTGTACGTTACTGAGGGTAGAATTAATTTTGACCGTTTGTTTGCGCCCTGTCAGATAGGATCTGAATAAATTATAGGTGTCTCCCCGAACACCAAGGCGTTCAAGTTTAGAGAGGAGGATTGGTACTGAAACCGTATCAAACGCCTTGGCTAGATCGAGGAAAATACCCACACATTTATTTCCACAATCATTATTCAGGTTAACGAAATTAGTTAATGCTTCAACTGCATGGCTGGTGGACAAATTTCTACGAAAACCATACTGATTTGCAGATAAAAAATTTTGCGAATTTAAGTAGCTGATCAATCTATTGTTTATAATGCGTTCTAATATTTTCGATAGGATTGGTAGAATTGCTATAGGTCGATAGTTATTGACTAAAGACTTATCTCCGCTTTTAAAGATTGGACGAACGATAGCATGTTTAAAATCGCAAGGAAATACACCTTCTTCAAGACACCGGTTGAAAACTCGCGTTAATGGTTGAATTAATAAGTCTATGTTATCTTTAATCACACGTGAAGAAATGTTGTCGAACCCTGTAGCGCAGTCATTGTTCAGATTCTTGATGATATTGGTAATTTCATTATTATCGGTGGGCATTAGATGGAAAGAATTTATACTATTCTCTAAAAGTGTGCAAGATCTGGCCAATTCGCTTTCTGTGCTATTTAATTTAAGTAAGATTTCACAAGCTAAACTTTTACCCACACAAGAGAAATAATCATTAACCATGTTAATTGATCGATACGTTTGAGAGTCGGTTGATATCAACTCGGTGGCTTCTACTCTGCTTTGTTCTAAATAACAAAAACGTTTAATGCATTTCCATAATAGCTTGGGATTATGTGAGTGTTTTTCGATTTCTGAACGTTCGTAAGCACGTTTTAGTTTTTTTAAGGTATTGTTGCAAATATTTCTATATTTTTTATAATCTGCCGAAAGAATAGTATTATCTGGGTACTTTTTACATTTTTTGTGCATACGATCACGTTTACGAATACATTTTAATAAACCTGGTGTAATCCAAGGTTTAAAGATACGTTTTGAATGTGGAAGGTATCGTAACAATGTATTATTTAGTACAGAGCCACTTATTACCTCCATCAAGTACGACACAGCCTGGTTAGGATCGCATATATGTTCAATTTTACCCCAATCAAATTCCTTTAGATTATTTGAAACGCTTTGATAACAAGTACTTTTTACAGTTCTCACTTGAAAATTTAAATTAACTTTGAGGAAAAGTAGCACTGGGCAGTGGTCAGTCACTTCGGAGAGCAGCACAGCTGTGTTTGATACATAATTAGTTTTCATCATAACATGGTCGAGACAATTATTCCCCCTAGTGGGCAAGGTATGTGCTGGATATAGATCAAAAAATGCGCACAAGTTAAGATATTCCATAGCTTTTGGGTCGCAGCTATGTTCAGTAATATTAATATTAATATCACCCATTAAAATTATATTTGTGAAAGAACTGACCGATATCAAAATATTTTTAAGACTAATTAAGAACGGGTCAATATTCGAGAAACAAGGGGGCCGGTATATTGCTAGAATTACGCAATTTGATGAAATAGTAAGTTGTATGCACGTACCATTGGATAGATTTCTTTCTGTAGTTAAAACATTTTTTATACTTGACTTATAGTAAACAATGACCCCATCATTTTTATTATAGTTACATTTCGAAGCTGTAAAACAGTAACCATCCATAGAAGGATAATTGTCAAATTGTGATAGCCATCCCTCGGTTAATATAATTATATCCATTTGCATTTTAATACGCTGTAGCAAAACTAATAACCCATCAAAGTTACAATGAACGTTACGTATGTTTTGAGATAAAATAGCCATACCTTTATGTCCCATCTGCACTTGTAAATTCTTCTGCACACTTTCTGGAGAGCACGAAAAGGAACCACTTGTGTTTATAGAATCTAAATCAGTGTTTATTACATTTGAATCGAATGTAAAGAAATATTAAAAATCTCAAGGATTAAGACGTTAACGGTTGGTGTAAGAATTAAATTGTATTTTTGTGTATGTTCGCAACTCTGTAAGCTGTTAGGATATCTATATTTAATTATTATTGTTACAAACGTAAATTGATGCACTTTTATTTCTTCCACTGACGAATATATAAACTCACATTTATTACGTAAAAATATAGCAATATAAAAAGATGGAGTTATGAAAAAGTAATAAAAATTAAAACGTATGAGGGTTGATGCAAAACATTTTACAGAGTAGTGAATGCGGCAGAGAAAACCTGGCCAAGCGTGAAATGTTTGTGTAATGCAATTGGTGTGATTGTTTATGTTTGTAGATAAGTGAATGATTATTATTATTAATAAATAAATAATTATAAATATAAGTATACAATAATAATAGAATTTCTGGACATGTTTTATAGCAAAATTAGTTATACAATACCTAATTGATAATTCACAATATGTAAGCACTATTCTATATTGGTTTATAGTTTTTAATTTGTATATCACTATGGAGGTGTACGTGCGGGCTTCCGTCAGTTTTTCTAATATAGACACGATTATTAGCAACCCAACAATATTTATAATTGATGGTTTTACATAATTGACGCGCAAGAAAAAACAACTTTTTTGTTTTATCGGGGTAACATTCTGAGACGTACACTATCACTTTTGGGCTAGCGATACCGAGATCACAAGAGTTCAAGCGCGCCTGTTTGTTTTTCTCGTTATATGATTTCACTGCTTTGATGAGACGATATTTGAGCTCGGAGTTTTTTAATTCAACTGATACGGGTTTGACACTGCTGGCGGGTCCTGGGTTTCGAGATATGTTGATAAGTTGCGAATCTTCTATTGGCATCCTTATAGTTTCGCATAGTCTTCCAAAAATGTATTTTAGGTCTTCATTTTCCTTTTTAGGTAAATTCCGGATTTCTAATATGTTCGCTCGTTGTTTCTGTTGCAGGTTGTACATTTGATTTTCGAGAACTTCTAGGCACTGCTGGATTGCTTGATTTTCTTTTTCAAGAATTTCTAACTTTTTATTTCTATCATTAATGGTGTTTGATAAAAATTCAATAGATTTTTCCAGATCCAAGTTTATTTTTTGCATCTCTTTAACGTCGTCGTCGTCGTTTAAGGGTTTTCACGTCTTGAACTAATTTCTCAATAATTTCATTTTTCCAACTTTTTAACATAGAACTTATTTCGTCTTTAAAACACTTAAACAGTTCCTTCATTTCATCCGTTGAAGATGTCTTCTTCCTTTGAGTAATAAAAGTATTTGGAGATGCGTTCGTCGAATCTTTACTTGCTTTCAATTTATCCATATTATTTGATTATAATAGTCTCTGCGGCAAAGTTAGTCTGTGCAATTGAAGTTGGAAACGTAAGGTCACTATGCAGACGTCCGAACGACTCGAGCGCCGCCGACGGAATCAAATTTCAAACATATTTCTTAAATGTAAATGTAAGAGGGTACTCCTCATTATTACTTATAATTTATTATGAAGAAGATTCGATTATTGAGCTATTTTTGTACATCATCTTTTCTAGTACAAGCCTATTTTCTGTTAATATTCGTGTGAATCTACTTTCACCAAAGTGTTTATAAGATTCGATTACGAACATATTTTAGTACCAGCCTATTTACGAGTTAATATTCGTTCTGTTTTCAACAATGTATTTATATTTGATTTAAGGCCTAGATAGTACATATTTTTTTTTTTTTTTTTATTTATTTGGTCAACCAACATTTGTTTACAGTGATTCTTACAATATAAATATTACATGCATAAAGATATTATGTTCTTGCCGAAAGTAACAAATAATTAAAGGTTAACACAGCATGCACCAATTAAACAGAGCTATTTCTTAAAAGTACAATACAGACATGTTAATATTATTATTAAATAGATGGAATAATTTAATTAATAGGCTGATAACAATAATTTACGTATCATATCCTACGTAACCTGTACTATAATCACCATACCTTATAATTACCTACAAACTAATCAACGCGTGTTTATTTTCTATCGATAGATCACACCTGCCAATTAATATCTCACAAACATCAATCCAACGGCCGCTGCACATTCAATGTGACCAATCAACCATTCGAGTGATTATAGTTCACGGAACACATAATTTTGCGGTTGATATCGACTCGAAATAGTTCAACAGAGCCTCGAATTAATCACTAGATTACCGGTATAAATGAAATTTGATCGCCAATCACAAAGGCTTACATTGTTTAGAAGCTGAAACCAATGCTGTATTGACATCGTTGTGCAGTCTGATTAATCATGGAAATTGTACGTGGCATGTGTAATTGCTCTTAGTTGAAATCAAATTTATTGAAGTATATAACGATAAGCGGCTTTTGTTTTCGCAATAAACTGAATAGATATTATATCATTCTACGTGATTCTACCACTGTACATATAAACAAACAGGTAACTATTACTCACGAGCATAACAATAGAAGTAGTAGACTTTTCAACAAAAATCTCCAACGAATTTTTTGACAAGAACAAAAATGAATCTCAAAATATTCAAAATAGATTGATTAGAAATTTGGAATGGACTTTTATCAACCTTAATTAGGTATCGTCAGAAAATACGAAAATCTAAATTTAAAAAAAAAAGTTTTAGAATACATAGAGAAAATTAAGCCTACCTTTAACAAGTGCCTATATTGCTATATATTTTTCTACAGTATGTTAATAAGCAATTACGTTAATTGATATGCTGATTTTTGTTATAATATAAATTAATAACATCCTCTATATTCGTCTTCTGTAACATTAAAGCAAAACATAATTTAGTTAAAATAAGTTTGTGATAATGAAATAATTATGTTCCTTTCCTTCTAATTAGACCTTCTAAATTAAATTACATTTTTTTAACAATTACGCGCGACGTTAACTAACTTCGCATAATGAAATTCAAAGATATTCAAGGCTTTCCTTTTTTGCTTTTAACTTTTTTTTCTACCTACGTTTTTTACCTGAAATATTTCAGTAAGTATATTCTTTTTTTATGTGTTAGCTAAACAAGATTTGATTTGTTGGTATTTCGGGACAGGTTCTACATAAAACTCAACATCTGAAACATAGATATTAAAACTCAGTAATTTGCTAAATTACGTTTCTTAGTAGTAACGATGGAACTCTCACCTATTAGTCAACATCCAAAACAGCTCATTAGGAAAATAACATGAACTATATTATAACAACTTAATTTACTAGATACTAGCTGTGCCCCGCGGTTTCACCCGCATTGCTCCGCTCCTGTTGATCTTAGGGTGATGATATAATATAGGCTATAACCTTCCTCGATAAACTTTTTCTTCTCTCGGGCTTCCTGGGGCTATCTAACACCGAAAGAATTTTTCGAATCGGACCAGTAGTTCCTGAGATTAGCGCTTTCAAGCAATCAAATTCTTCAGATTTATAATATTAAGTATAGATATGATAAAGTCTTAACTAAATCAAAAGCGTCTTTTACCATTAGCGGCAGTTTTCCCGTTCCACGAAACACGTCCATCGGTGCATAATAGCGAGGTCTTGATTAACAATTCAATATAGAATTTAACGAATCCATTTATGTTCGCCCCAAATTTATTAGCTGTTTTAACTAAAAAGAGGAAGGGCAAAGGAAAATTATTTATACTCGTTTCAAAAGCAATCTCAAGCTTATAAGATAACAAGAGCGGCCAAATCGAAGTCAAAGTAATAATATAATTTCACAAGAAAGGATAATATCTCTCTGTCGCGATCGCGATCTGTTCGGACAAGAACAAATATTGGGGTATTCGTCTTCTAATCCCCTCTTGATTTCATAAATCTTTTCGCTGTTTGATTTGATTTCACTCAATTGTAGTTAACGACAATTCCATATAAATATGAAAATCAATTCCATGCGATAGTTAAGTACTTTATAATTATTTTTATTATGAAAAAGAGAAATCCGATTGTTAGTAAAATTTAAGTAGACTATGTCACTACCACAATTCTGATAATTTCACATCGACACCTCATCAGTCAAAATCCGTCCAGTGGGATACTTACATGCATACTCGAAAATCATAACCTTCCTTCTTTCGCCGGCACGTAATAAAATATTACTTAATGATAACTTCAATATTATTTCTTGTTATTACGTTGATGTTACGAGTCAATTATGAGCTACAAAAATTATTTATTTACCTTCACCTAGCGATACTCAAAATCTAACTACATGTAAATTATTATGAACGTTCTGAAATATAATCTGACGTATTTCAAAATGTTTCAGAAACATATTTCGAAAGCTAATTAGTTTCACTTAGAAATTATAATTGAACTGCTAATGATAAAAGTAATTTATTGAGGGAAATAATAAATACACTAGTTTAGCAAAAAAAAGAAACTTTTAATGAAATGTAGATTATCCTCGACACAATAATATCACGACTATCTTGAAGAAATAGGTTCTATTCTTTAAAGTAAAAAGAAAAAATAAACGTTTAATGTTCCTTGTTCTCAACCCAAATAACCTTGACCATTAACAAGGCTATAAATCTTATATATCCGTATATACTAGCTGTACCCCGCGGTTTTACCTGCGTTACGCTCCTGTTGGTCTAGCGTAATGACATATATTATGTATGACCTATAGCATTCCTCGATGAATGGGCTATCTTAAACCGAAAGAATTTTTCAAATCGGACCAGATTAGCGCGTTCAAACAAACCAACAAACAAACTCTTCATCTTCATAATAATATTATAAATAATAAATTACACTTTACAGCATATTAAATAGTTTTTCATTTAATTTCTCACGATACAAAGATAGAACTCGCACTCATTACGCTTATCTTAATTCGGTCAAATTCTAGCCCGTTCTCTCCCAAAAAGCTATTATGTACCTACATAATGATATATTAAATTCCACGGTCACATGCAGGGCAATAGAGGCCCATCACTTTGATGTCTAGACCAGCTATACATTGCCACGTTTGCGATTTTCGCTCAATGGAGCAGATATAAAGTCACATTATGTGATTTATGAAGCATACATTATGTAACCTTTTCTTTGAAGTTAGGACCGTTACGTAGTAGGCAGTGTTATCAACGGTTTCGGGCAGGGTCTAGACTAGACTTGATCACCAAGTTCAAATAGTTTAGGTTTACAATATTGTTATATATACAATCACTGTTTTTACTTCATACTGTTACGCAACCATCTACTAAATTTATTTATCATAAGTGTAGCTATAATTATCTAGTATACGAATAGAACAAATAGGAACTTATAAAAGGCATAAAACAATAATATACGGCAAACCTTACGGCAAACATTCAAAAAACGTTGAGAACAATTTTATCGCGTTTCATATAATATTTAATCACCACGATAACTTTCAAAATTACAATTTTTTTATCTAAATTAAACTCCTAACAAAAAAGTTTAAAATCCTGCCTCTATTTCATATAAAATCATAAGAAAGACCCCTTACAAATTCGTTGACCTTGCTAAAATAATGCACATCCACAGAAGCATTTCCTTACTTTCTCTAGCCCAAGAAAATGAACCTTCAAACAATGGGTGTAGTTTATGGCTTTGTAGGCAAGTGTTTCAGCTTTATGAACCGTAAATTGTGCTGGTGATGGAACTGCGAGTAATTCGATTCAAGGAGTGCTATGAGATGTAATACTTAATTATCAGCCTTTTCCTTCTTGGAAATAAATGTTAGAACTAGGGTGTACGCTGAGGTATAATGTTGTTGGTTTATACGTTTTATTATTAGCTAGATTTTTTGTACAATTTTCGCATTATCTACTTGGAAATTATTCTCCCATTAGGAACATATTGCATTTTTAGTTAACAAAATAAAACAGTTATTTAAAATTCTAATTATATAAAAAATCATCACATTGCATCCATACCTCTATCCCAAATAATTAAATTCAATTCTTCTATGTAATACCATAATATTATATTTGCTGTTCAAAATAACAAAACATGACTAGCCGCGCCGCGCGGTTTCACCCGCGTGGCTCCCCTCCTGTTGGTCTTAGCGTGTTGATGCCTATAGCCTTCCTCGATAAATGGGCTATCTAACACCGAAAGAATTTTTCAAATCGGACCAGTAGTTCCTGAGATTAGCGCATTCAAACAAACAAACTCTTCAGCTTTATAATATTAGTATAGATAAAATATTCGAAGTATAACATATTAATCCGCTTTTACTTAATTGTTTCAATGGTTATAAAAACACAGTACTGGATTCGTTTTAATTTACATTTACATAAAGTTTTACCGTCCATTATTTTCAAACGGCTGACCGTTGTTTTTTACAATACTATAATTGAATGCAGTTTCATTGTATTCATTTATACAGTAAAAGGTCATTGATTTTAACAGGTAGAAAAAAGGATTGATTAATTTAATTTTGTTATATTTTTTTATAAATATTTGGTTTATTATAAGTTTTAATATGAGTGTATTTTTATTTTATTTACCAAATCATTCTCGAAAATATTCGTTTTTGTAAGTTTATAATTTAGTCTATCAGACACTCGAAAGATTAGACTAACTGCAAATGACGTCTATAACAAATTACTAATTAAAAAACTTATGTGGCTGTAGTTTTTGTAACAGAATAGTAATTATGATACTTAATAATTAATTGTTTACATGTGTTTTTGTTTAACATTTGCCCTACTTAACTTACAGATGAAGATATTGTGAAAATATGTCAATATTAACTTACAATAGATTGAAAACCATCAACAATTCAAAAAAAATGTTTTCAGAATCGTATCTAGGTCTGCTGTAACTAAGCATAGGTAATAATAATAGATACGGACACAAAACAATCATTCAAAATTGATTGCTCGTTCCTACCAATATCCTTAAAAAAGACGTGTGGCACTCGGGGACTGCCGCGGTAAAGCTATTGCATGCTATGCCTTCAAGTCACACCTCCGCGCCCGTCGGAGTGGGGAGCGTGAGGTTTTTCGTTACCTACTAAATTTCTCACAGACATGTATATTACTGTGAAATTTCTGGATTCGTTCCCCGCGCTCAAGGCCCGCGATAGAAGCTATGCAATAGCTTAAAAATAAAGACACCCGAAAGACAGTGTAAAAATGCCAACATATTCACAGTTCAACACATACTATACTGACTTAGCGTATTGTACTGGCGTAATATCACCAGCACATAATTTTCCTCTTTGATAAACAATAAGGCGAGAAAATATCTCTAAACGTCGAACTGGAACGGATGCGTCAGGGAACTAGGAAATCGAGTGCTGTAGGGTAGGTACATCGCTTTTATTTATTTTAACATCTTGTAAAATCCGGGATACAATCGTTCTCTACGATTTACTGATAGCCGGCAAATATATAGCCGAGTTGTTCTGGGATTGTATTCTTGGTCATTTCTCGTGTTTGTTTTCATGTAACGAACGATTTATGAACTATAAAACCATTATTTCGTTTTATGTATATTCAAATGGTGCTGTGGTGGAATAAGACGGTCCTATTGAATAGGCATTTTGTAACAATATAAGAGAATCTCTATTATTATATTTTATTGGGTAGTGTTTCAAAAATGGCGTAAAATTTATTAAAAACATTGTAAATAAGGCTATGAATGTTAATTTTTAAATGTGTAAGGAAAACTTAAATATTGTTCACGATTCTCTTATTCGTTTAAACCTTTCTTTTTTATTCGTTCTCCATTATTTATTGTGCGATAAAAAATCTATTATTATCCTAATCATACGTTATATCTCCACGAAGGTATCACACAACAAAATACCAGGAAAAACCCGTCCAAATTGTAACTACCGTGACCCGTTTTACGGCTATTTTCCCTTGTGGAGTAAAAATACGTCAGACAAAGTCGGCGGATGGCGTATCGAAATTGATTTGTATGGGTTTCGCATTCAAAGTATATACAACTAGATTCCCGCCCGCGGCTTCGCCCGCGTTTTCAAAGAAAAACTCGCATAGTTCCTGTTCCCGTGGGATTTACGGGATAGAACCTATCCTATGTGTTAATCCAAGTTACCCTCTATATGGTTGCTAAATTTCATTGTTATCGGTTCAGTAGAATTTGCGTGAAAGAGTAACAAACACACATAAACACACACATCCTCACAAACTTTCGTATTTGTAATATTAGTAGGATATATTCAATTTACCTTTTTTGTAATTGTAATAGTTCTAGATAATCCTAGACCGATTGTGTAATTTTGGATATAAACATGATGACACAGTGTTGATACTGTTTTATTCTAGCAGATGTGTTTAGACTCCGATTGTATAATAAATATCTATGTAAATACACAGTTACTAATTTTATTTAATTATATTCAATGATTTCAACGTAGTTGTACAACAAAAATGTAGTTACCAAAAAAAAAAAAACATGTAACAACAACGAGAACATAATTAGGCATTTTATTCAAAAATGATTGTAAAGTACATACATCAACTACTGATATTTTTTTGCATCAGTTTGAGTTATTTTTAAACGAGTAACTATTATGTTTTTCTTGATTCTTCTCGGTTATATTATAAACCACTTTCACATCTAATATATTTTATAAATAATTGCAAAACCAATAAAACCAACTATTGTGTTCCCTAATGCTGTGAATTATTGTTATGGGCGGCGACTATCAGGCTAATCCCGGCGTCTATAAAAGTTTGTATAAATAAACAAAAGTAATAAATTAGTATTGATTATATAGTTTTTAAAGACGGAACCGTACAACAAACGCCACTTCCAGAACAGCCAATACAGCTTTATCTAATTTCAACCGAAACCTTGCTAAGTGACATCCTTCGCGATGTCAATTAGGCCCTTACCTTAAGCAGCAAGCTGGAACTTAGTTTTGATTACGTATTACATAATTGAGTTAGTGTTCTCAAGCAATTTGCGAGCATTACATAGATATGTAATTAGGTACACGAATAACTAATTAAAGTTGGTCAGATAGACAGGCTAAGCTAGTGCAAATGATTAATGTAGGCTTTGATAAAGACTATACTATAATGTATATCTACGTTATGCTACAGTACTCCAAAAGTAATAATGCGCATAGAAATCTTCGTCATTGTTCGGCAACTGTCATATTCCCGGAGCGTCCGAAGATGATATGTATATAGAGTGGTTAAATGCTTTTTGTTCATGCATAATTTAGTCAAATTATGTGTTTTGTTCTAAAAGAGATTAATATTTATTTGTAAGTAACGATTTTGTTTCGATAATTCCTTTTAAGTAAATAGCGAGGATAACCCCACGATTGCGAATATATCTTTGTTAGATTGATTTACTTGGAAAATTTTGTAGTACTTTTAAAGTGTCTTACTGAAGCTGGTGTAATGATGGAAGAAAAGAAGGTTAAAATAACACAAAATTTATATTGTATAAAATATGGTTTTCAAACACAAGTTTACATTTAAACCATATAAATCTAATCATTAAAATCTCAGTTCAAAAGTATTTACAGTACTGATCATTCTTCAATATTATGACAATTACAAAAAAATAAAAATAAAAACAATCAAAAACAGGGATTATATTTATTTCTGACATTTTAGATACATCGGAACTTTCATTATGCTCTTCTTCATTTTCACTTTCCCTATTGCCATCACCTGTGTAAATCATTTCATCGATTAATTCAATTCACCTTTAAAAACAAAACCAAGAAGGGTATGTAATAGCAGCTCTATATAATTCCACACAGAGAGAACACGTGCAGTCACCACCAATATTTAAAGACGACTGACGGATTTTTGAGTTTTTTGACTGACTGCAGGCTACCGTCACCTACCGCCCGATTTGTTTTTGATTGTGTATGACCGTGAATTGACTTCTATTTCTTTTGAACAAGGTGTAAAATGCAAGTGCATTGTTGCACGCCTCATAAGCGAAGCGTTGAGGTGGGTACTACTGTCACTTCGCGCAAAACATCTGATTTTTCAAACTTAAAATGTCTTTATGTATCATACATTGCACTTGTAAGATAATACATACACACACATATTAAGAAAAAACACTATTTTTAACATTCATGATATTTTTGATGTCATTTTTGTTATTTAAACTAGTTAAAAAACAGTTTAAAAAAGTTCTGTCTTGGACGTCCGTGTGTCTGTATGTGCGGAGGATTTTCTTGTTAACACGATAGCGACCGAAATACTTTACTAATCGAGTCTTTTTTTTTCTCTTACGCTTGAGTATGCTCAGGAATAGAACCCTTTCATTTTTCAGGGTCTGATTCGATGTGGTTTAATTGTTATTAAATAAACAAAAATAATAATTAATAAATAATTATTAAAAAAAAATTATGAGGCGTGCACTTTTGGATTTTCCAAATTATTTAGGGCTCTTACGATTCAATGATTCGAGTGTTTTCGGAAATACGACAATTAGCGAAGATTTGCATGCGCATTATTAATTTTGGAGTACTGTAAATGCGTGGAGTTTATTAATTTAGGAGTTTATTAGTAGTTTATGAATATTAAGATTTTTTTATACTTATTTGTTTAAATAAAATTGGAATGATAAAAATATATTGTATGAAATACATGAAACTTAATTCCTACATTTTTACAAATTACAATTACAAGACTAAAGATATAAATGAACTTGTAGAATTTAAGTTTACCTTGTACCATAAGCAATATAAACACACATAAAATATTCGTAATTAATGTGCATAACACTCCAATAAGTTCTTATAATGGTATTTAACAGACGTTTATAATTGCTACACACAAGCACCATAATACGAACTCTAAAGCGCAATCATATTCAATTTGTGTCTGCAATACAGACGTGATTATTATACGCAATATTCCCATTATAATTATTGGAAACAGATACCGATTACAGAGTTGTTTGAGCTTCGCTGTTAGCACAGCTTACATTAAAAACTTGACGCTTGTTCAGTGAGAAACTTCTTAAATTATACCTCTAGCCCACTGTAATTTCCTTTTGTAATGCGAAAGTTGAAAACACTTCAAAAACTTTGCCCAAACTCGCGAGAATTCTTTTTATTTTCGGGAATCTAAAAGAAATTAGGATTTATGACTCTCTCCTCGCTTCTGATTCGAGGCTTAGTACAAGGAAATTGATAGTATGGTTTCCGGGCAGATTTCAAATATAAATTATTATGATGCGATGTGAGTGAAGAAAAACAAGTTTAGGGAATAGGGATGTTGTTAAATGTTTAAAACAGTATTCTTGACTGTATAGATGAAGATAGAAGACAATACATATAAAAATATTAAAATTTAAGCCAAAAGGAGATTTTGAGTTTTTCACAAAAATCATAGGTCCGCTTAAACACAATATGTATACAGTTAAATTGTATCGACGTTCATTACCATTATCTCCCAGGACCTGTTATAGAAGCAGAAGAGGCTATGAGAGGGGATTCAAATAATTTATCACATTAAATTTTAGTCCCGTCGAGGTAAATCGAAGTTAATGGAAGGTTAATAGGGATTAACCTTGAGGCTGCCCTTTTATAACGTTAACGGTGTAAGGGTACTTTGAAAATATAACGTTATAATCATTTTTAGCCTAAATAAAAATATAGAAGTTGATGAAAAGAACTTGCATAAGCGCTGAGGCGCTCGACAACAAGAAGTTTTTTGTGGCAATCTTTATTCTCAGCGCTCTATACCAAAAACTTATTTGAAGCAATCTTTTCAATAATTATATCGTTTTATTTCCCAAGAACTTAAAAGAATGTAAACTTAACTCGCGTCCCTGAAATAATAAGCTGCAGGAAATATTAAAACAAAATATTTCTTGGGCAAAGTGGATAAGCAAGGCATTCTCAGAGAAAAATTACGGCTAGCAGATAACAGGAAAAATTGCAACGGGAATTCATCTCACATTCCTAGTTTATGGTTTTAGATTAATTTTATAACCGTTTTACTAAACGGCACATGATGTACCAAGATAATAATAATAATAATAAGGGCGTAGGGATGTGACGACCCCATTGCCCACGGTTGGGATATCTATTGTTTACGTGATAATAGATATTCCACCCGTGCAATCAGTCAACCCGCAGGACACCTTGTGGCGGGTTGTCGGGGAGTAGCGACACCGCGGGAACCGAGTGCTCCCGGGGGAGGCCCCTGTCTTCATCTCCGGCTTGCCTTCACCGGCCGGTCGGAGTGAAGCCTGACGAGGACAGGACCCCCACCTCTGGCTTGCCTTAACCGGCCGGCCAGAGTGGAGCCGCGAGAGCTTTTAGCTCGAAGGGTGGATGCGAATCGTAAGTGGCGAGTGGGCACGTGATGCTGGACCCTCAGGGAGCGCGTGATCGTCGTTTAAAGTCCAGGTACGCCTCTCCACCCTTAGCTGCTCACGACATGTTGCCCTCTTGTTGCTAAGTTACAGCGACTTTTTAGAGGGCCCATCTGTGAGAGGGCGAGTCACCGTCTGCCAATATATTTTTACAAACTTTGTTGTAGAAAGGCAGACGCCATAGTTCCTATAGACCCAGTAACCTGTCCACATCCACCCTTTCCATAGTCCAGTTATTTATTTCCATTTTCTGTAATAGTCCTACATCGGCCGCGGACTGCCCAGGGCTGTATCTCTATATAGTGCAGTCATGGGCAGGCTGCGGCTGATGTCCAATAACACATTAAAACTCTCAAAAGGGCCTCTGCGTGTTGGATCCGTGTCCCCACGTAAGCCTTCCAAAAGACCGGGTACCGTCCTTCTGGTGGTACCCGAGTATTATGGAGATGAGAAACATAATAATAATAATAAGCTTTATTTATTCCACCTTACAATTAATAAATACATATACATATATTAAAGCGTGATTGTATTACGTAGTTAAATACTGATATAATATTTCTTAGACATCTTTACTCGACCAAAGTCAAGACAAGAATGCAAATCAGGTAAATGATCTGGAGACACGGAGTCGAAGAAAAATATTATTAATACATGGCATTCCGGAGGCTCCTAAGGAAATTCCTTTGAAATTGGTGGCCAGTTTCGTGTCTCAACACTTAAAGATTCCTGGATTCAACGAGGACGCCATTTCACGCTGCCATCGCTTGGGAGTTTTGAAGAAGGATAAGCCCCGGCCCATTGTTGTCAAATTTAATAACATGGTAATGAGAAACAGTATTTGGTTTTCCAAAACAGAGCTGAAGGGAAGTGGTTACACAATTTCTGAATTTCTTATTAAAGAAAGGCACAACATTTTTGTGGCTGCCAGATCACGCTTTGGAGTAACAAATTGTTGGACCAAAGACGGATGCATTTTTGTAAAAACTGAAGATGGTTCCAAACATAAGGTTACGTTGATGTCCGACCTTGATAACATTTCGGCCTCTCTTTCAAATTCCTCTCCTGGCGCTGCTGCTGCTGCATCTAGTCTTCCCAGGGACGGCAAACAGTTACAGAATGTGAGGCCAAAACGAATTGGCAGAGTTAAGTGATAACATTGTTCATATATTCTTTCTCGAAATTATTTAAATTTTACAATTAGTGCTTTATTTAGCCTTTCATAAAGTTTACTTTTAAAATGAATATTATGTTCTATATCCATAATTTTGTTGTCGCTATAGTTGTTATGTTGTTATGTTTATTGTCTATTTTACATTGATGATTTGTGCTTAAATGCTTCCTTGTGTAGTTTCTTATTTTTACTTCTAAGCAGATCTTTTGTGATTTAGCAAATTAATTTTACTGTTTACCCGTAAACTTTAATAATATTTTGAACGAAATGTCAAATGTCACTTTTTACTGTCAATCTCTCCACTGTTTGACGTATGATGTAGTTTATTAATTGTCATGGATTCTAGCATTTTTGCCATATTATGTAGTTGTATGTAATTGTGAAGTCTGTAGTTCTTTGTAAATTATTATAGAATATTTTTTAAGTGTTTATTTATTCCTATTGTAATGTTTGGAGGTTTACCTCCTTTAGGATATGTTAGACTTGTAGCTTTTTTTTTTTAAGTTACTATATATTACTTATTTATTTTGTTTGTTTATTATTATTTATTTTATTTATTTGTTTATTTTTTTTAATAGTAGTATTTATTTTAGTATATTCATTTTATATTATATATTTTAATGTCTCTGGATGTTGCAGATAGTGACTCTTTTATCTCTGTGTGTTCTGATACTTGCTCAAGTGATGACAGTTTCCATAGTACCTCTTCTCCTTCTTCCTTAGATATTTCTTCCCTTTTCTGTAATGAGCTAAAAAAATTTAATGTGGTTCACATAAATGCTCAGAGTATTCCGGCACACTATCCTGATTTACTCGCTTCGTTTGATGTAAATTCACTGCACGCCATATTAATCTCCGAATCCTGGTTGAAGCCTTGTTTACCTTCTGTAGCTTACAATATCCCAGGTTTTGAGTTGATTCGTAACGACCGCGTCGGAAGGCCGGGCGGTGGGGTAGCAATCTATTTACGTAATTATATTCCTTTTTCAATTGTTAGTTGTTCTCCTCAACCCCCACCATCTGATGCGGCCGAACATCTTCTTGTTGAAGTCACCTTATCAAACACCAAAATTCTTTTAGGTGTTTTTTACTCGCCTAACCTCAATATTGACTACTTTTCATCTTTTGACTGTATTCTCGGCTCATTTTCTCCTCTTTACAAGCATGTGATTTTGATGGGTGACTTTAACACTTGCCTCCTGAAGAATGACCATCGTAGTAGAAAGTTGATATCCGTTGTTGATTCATTTAACCTTAACATCCTTCCTCTTCAAGCTACCCACTCCTTTCCTAACTGCTCTCCTTCCCTCCTTGATCTAATCATTATCTCCTCTCCTGAGCATGTTGCTAAACATGGTCAATGTCCCGGTTCCCTGTTCTCCTACCATGATCTTATTTTCCTCTCTTATACAGTAAAACCACCCAAGTCGAAACCCAAAACTATCTTGCAGCGCAATTTTGGTAAAATCGATCATGACCGATTGCGTGATGATGCACTCAAGATGGATTGGTCGGTTATTTACTCCGCAAATTCCATTAACGAAAAGGTGGCTCTATTTAACTCTTTACTACTGAACCTATTTGATATTCATGCTCCAATACGTCCAGTCAAGTTGAAGCAGCTACCTGCTCCTTGGATGACGGCTGAACTTAAATCTATGTTGAAAAAAAAGGCTCGTGCTAAAGCTAAATTAAACTCCTCTGATTCTGATATTAACCGTGAAAAATTTCAGAAAATTCGGAATCGATGCAATACATTATGTAGGGATGCACAACGACGACACATATCCCAATCTGTCGAAAACGGCGACCCCTCTAAAGTTTGGAAATTCCTAAAAACTCTTGGTATTGGCAAAAAAACGCATAATTCTTTTCCGTCATCAGTTAATATTGATGCTCTTAATTCTCATTTTTCTAGTCCATTTTTGGACTTTGACGCTAACTCCAAATTGCGAACATTAAATATCCTCAACTCCTTACCTTCTCCTGATTTTCCTCCGTTTGTTTTGCGTCAATTTACCGATTGTGGTGTTGAGAAGTGCATTTTGTCAATCACCTCTAAGGCGGTTGGAAGTGACTGTATTGGTCGGAACATGATCATCCCCATCCTTCCTATCATTAAACCTATCATCACTCACATTTTAAATTTTTCCATTTCCTCTGGTCAATTTCCTGAAGACTGGAAAAATGCTCACATTTTTCCTCTTCCCAAGAATCCCAAACCATCTAGTCCTTCAGACTTCCGTCCAATTGCTATTTTACCTTTCCTGGCCAAAGTCTTAGAACGCTTAGTACAAGAGCAACTAAGTCGCTTCCTCAATACTCACAATCTCCTTAATCCTTTTCAATCTGGTTTCCGACCAGGTCACAGCACAACTACTGCTCTAGTTAAGATCACAGATGACATTCGCCGGGGGTTTGACAACAAGCAGCTAACGTTACTTTCTCTACTTGACTTCAGTAACGCTTTTAACACCGTCGATCATGATGTTTTGTTAGCAATGCTACGCTCTCTCAACATATCTCCAACGGTTATTGACTGGTTTCGAAGTTACTTGTCTGGACGACGGCAGCGTGTCATGGTTGAAGACTTGTCTTCTTCCTGGTGCAACGTATCTGCTGGCGTCCCGCAAGGTGGTGTGTTGTCTCCTCTCTTATTTTCAATTTTTATTAACTCTATATCCAGTAATATTAATTCTCCTTATCATATGTATGCAGACGATTTCCAATTATATTCGCACGCCTCATTATCAGAACTACCGAATGAGATTTTTCGTATAAATACTGAGCTAGCCACCATCGTTAAATGGAGTAAAGACCATGGTTTAAGAATTAATCCTGACAAAACCAAGGTTATTATTTTAGGCAGTAAACAGCTTATAGGTCGTATAAACTGGGAAACCCTACCTAGTATTGCGGTAGACGGTACAGTGATTCCTTTCTGTAAGAAGGTGAAAAGTCTTGGCTTGCACTTGGACGAAAGTTTATCTTGGTGTGATCAAATCAAGGAAGTGCAGAAAAAAGTGTTTGCTTCTGCTTCTTCTCTCCGTCGTTTACGCAACTTCCTGCCGATTTCTACCAAAATTGCGTTGACTCAATCCCTTTTGCTTCCTCTCCTAGATTATGCCGACTCCTCTTATCCCGATCTTCACGAATATCAACTTGATGCTCTCGAGAGGCTGCAAAACTTTTGCATCAGATTCATTTTCGGCTTGCGCAAGTTCGATCATGTTTCTGATTTTCGCAAAAGATTACACTGGCTACCTATTCGCCTTCGCCGGAATACTCACATCCTTCAACTCCTGTACTCTGTCCTGTTTAACCCCAAAACTCCTGTCTATCTCAAAAATCAGTTTCATTATTTAAACTCCAATAGTTCCCTTTCCCTTCGTTCCTCTGATCTCCTTCTCCTATCCACCCCTATTCACCATACCAATTTTTTTAACTCCTCCTTTACCGTCCTAGCGATTCGACTGTGGAATGCTCTTCCTGAGACTATCAGACGCGCCAAAACACCACATCATTTCAAGTCACTTGTAAAAGAGCACTTTTTCTCCAGTATTTAGTTTCCTTTTTATCTTATAAATATGTATTTATATTTTATATATACTATGTATAATATGTATTTATATACATGTATAATATGTATTTATATGCATATATATATAAATATATATATTTAAATATATTTATTAATTTGTATTTAACTTATTATTTTTATTTAATTTGTATGTATAATATAAATATAACTTGATTAATACATATATACTGAATTATCTATGTCTATTCTTTAATTAGTAATGAATTATTTGTGTTATCTAATAATCTATTCTTTTTTTAAATCTTTTTGATGCGCCCTCGCTTTTTACCAATGTCTTACATGTCCTTTATTTTTATGGTTGCCTGGAAGAGATTGCTTTTAAGCAATAAGGCCGCCTATTGTACACTTTCCAATTTTATGTATTCTCTTATTTTAAATTCCTGTTATATGTACAATAAAGTGTCATAAATAAATAAATAAATAAATGCCTCGCAACTGCAGACGACCGTTATTTATAGGACGATCAAAACAACTATTCGAGTGGGGTGACTGTGTGAGTCAGCGCAGGTGTTATTTGTGTTGTTTTGGTCGTTATTTTCAATATGACATGTAATATTATTATTATTATTTGGTAATTAAATGATTATTAATACTTTTATCCATTTAATTATTATTAAAATAATTAATTAAGCTCATCAATTGATTTACTTTTAAAATATAATTTTATCGTTAAATTAAACGCGCTAACACGGCCATTCTGAAAAAAGCTCGTGCTCTGAGCGGTAATTTAAAACTCAAAATATCAATGATATAATTCACTTCAGCTGGTGACATTCCGACTTGTTTTAAGTAGTACATTATATTCAAATTATTTGTTTCTCTGTCCAGTTGTCAGACTAAACCACTGTCTGGATCCATACTGACAAGTGACAATCAGGTTATTATTATTTTCCGCCCAGTTGTAAGACTAAGTCACAGAAAACCCGTACAGACAAGTGGCATTCAATTCTATTATTATCTGCCCAGTTGCCAGCCTAAGTCACAGAAGACCCGAACAGACAAGTGGCATCCGATTATACTATTTGCCCAGTTGTAAGACTAAGTCACAGAAGACCCGTACAGACAAGTGGCATTCGATTGTATTATTATCTGCCCAGTTGTCAGACTAAGTCACAGAAAACCCGTACAGACAAGTGGCATTCGATTATCATAATTCGTTTCCATTACCGCTAACACGGTCATCTAAATTTGGCTTTGGTACTATTCTTACACGTACATAGGACACAATAGTAGTTTAACAATTGCTTGTACTTTCCGCTTCATAGCAATCATTGTCGAGTATTATTGTGATTTACATAGGATTCGATAGCTCAACGAGTTTTTCCAGCTGCGAACAGCGGCTTCTGTATCTCATCTGTATCTCAACTCTCAAGTGATAACCATAAGTCCTGCAACATAATTACAAGTTAAAACAAGTTATATCCGGCTTGGTCATAGTAAAACAATAACGTCCTCGTACGTTCATTTGAAATGAGTACGGTAATTTATCTCGTGATGTCAAAACACAATGTATTATAACACAAACATAACCGCTCGGCCACACTGACCTTATAGAACACATCACATCCACATGATGAACTCAAACTCAAATATTGATTTATTCAACTGGACTTCGCTTAGAAGCGTTTTTCAATCGTCTAAATACAGAAAAATAATAATTTACCACCACAATAGCTTACACTGGGCGCCATCGAAGGCACCACATTGGATTCAAATTCCCTAGGATCAAAACCTTATTATTTGTGACATAAGCACGTCGTTCGCTTACCATAATTAAAGGCTCAAATATCCTGGACAACCGCCCGGATTGCACATCACATTATAATATTGATGTTACATTACCGTTACAATATTCCACACCACAAACATTTACTTCACACAACGCACAAGAAAACACACACTGTGCGAGTTCCAGCATCCTTGTTTACTTGAAGTCAATTCAATTCAATTTTTTCGAAGGTTGAAGTCCACAGTGGTATACTGTCATGATGGTGACAGTGACAGTTGCACACTGTCACGAGTATGATGGAAGAATTTGTGCCAGCCTGCCAGGATTCCGAGTTAGGGCTGGTTCATCCTCTGCTTCTGATATTAAAGCGTGATTGTATTACGTAGTTAAATACTGATATAATATTTCTTAGACATCTTTACTCGACCAAAGTTAAGACAAGAATGCCTCGCAACTGCAGACGACCGTTATTTATAGGACGATCAAAACAACTTTTCGAGTGGGGTGACTGTGTGAGTCAGCGCAGGTGTTATTTGTGTTGTTTTGATCGTTATTTTCAATATGACATGTAATATTATTAATATTTGGTAATTAAATGATTATTAATACTTTTATCCATTTAATTATTATTAAAATAATTAATTAAGCTCATCAATTGATTTACTTTTAAAATATAATTTTATCGTTAAATTAAACGCGCTAACACATATGACATTTTAGTTTTTTATCTATTCCTTGCTAGGTGGCCCCTTATGGGTAAAAGCCTCCTCCATCTTGTACCAAAGATCCCTATCTTGGGCCATACGCATCCAGTTTTTGCCTGCTATGTTCTCTATGTCGTCCACCCACCTCTTCTTCTGCCTTCCCACTTTCCTTTTGCCGATTGGGCCCTGCCATTTAGTGGTATGGTATGTCCACCTGTCGTCTTTATATCTAGACAGGTGTCCTGCCCATTTCCACTTTTGTTTTAAACTAAAATTAAGTGCGTCTGCTAGTTTGGTTTTCTTGCGAATGTCCACGTTCCTTTGTTTTTCTATTCTTCTTAGTTTCAGTATACTTCGTTCCATAGCATGTTGGCATGATGAAATTTTGTTCTTGACTTGTTCTGTAAAGACCCACGTCTGGCTTGCATAAGTAAGGCTTGGGAGAATACAGGAATCCATTATTGTCTTTTTTATTTGGTGGCTATAATTGCCTTTTAGAATTTCTTTTTGGGCCCAGTATTTTTTCCAGGCAGTACTTATTCTTCTGTCTACTTCGTTTTCGTTGCTTTTTGCATCAAAAGAAACCAACTTTCCAAGGTGAGTCTGCAACAGGGCTAGAATCAATGCTACAAAATTAAATTCTGAAAGCATAAAAGTCGGCCTACACATGAATGCATCTAAAACTAAAATTATGTCAAATAGTCAAAAGAGAAAACAATTAGAATAGAGGAAAACCCAATAGACTATGTAAATGAATATGTGTACCTTGGATGTACCAAGATATGAGAATAAAATTTAAATATAATATGAATATAGTGATATGAATAAAGTGAGTACTTACCAATGAAGTAGGTACTGTGACGAAGTTCCGAAACCGGTCGTAGTTTTTTTAATTAAAATAAATTGTAAAGTGAATAAAAGTGGAGCTAGTGAAGTGCTTTTGATTTTGAAAATCTAAAACTTTAAAATGCAGTTCCATCAAGAGGTAATAATACAAAGTACAAATTATGTTTTTATTCGACTACGGAAAAAATTGCTTTACTGTAACTGTGTTCATCATGCTTCTAATAAAATATACACCAAATTTACTTTACCTAAAAAGTACCGTTGTATATATAATTCTAAAACTCCTCAAATTATGCAACCAATGACACAAACTTTCTATCCCCATTTACGATTTGAATATCGTATTTCATAGCCAGATAGCCCTCAACGGCATTTAGGTTATTTGGATTAAAATAAATAGCTTCCGCATTAATAAATGGAGAAACCGCTCGCATTGACGCTTAGCTGATTTCCGGGCTTTTAGCCAATTGAGAACATTTTCAAACCTGCCTCCATGAAAACTCGAACGTTATCAAATACCGAGAGATTCTCATAAATTCGAAGAGGCCTTTTTGCTGTAATGCCTTTCATATTTCTCCCGAAGCACACTGCGGGTGCCGCTCAAATAAATTATGACCATCAATAAAAATCTCAACGGAGATCCCACGACTTATTTAATTT
Source organism: Colias behrii (assembly GCA_029959065.1). NCBI lineage: Eukaryota > Metazoa > Arthropoda > Insecta > Lepidoptera > Pieridae > Colias > Colias behrii. The sequence continues at coordinate 9,344,374 of JARWMC010000013.1, forward strand.
ATATTCCATCGCAGACGTATTTATCAAATATCGCCTTTGAATGATGTTCATTTTGACTGTTTGCCCAGTTATCGTTCAAATCTTCAGATAAATAATAGCTATTGAGTAGCATTTTTATCATAATAGCATTAAAATCGAAGGGATATTAGATATTTATTAATCGGATAATTAAAAACATTTTCAGCTTCAGACTATCCGTTACACAGTTTTAAAGACAAAGTCAATATTACAAAAATTACATTATTTACCTAATTCAACAACATAAAAAAATGCAAAACAGAAATTATATGTTTTAATGGATTAAAAAAACGTGTTCATGTTTTAGTAATACTTGGAAATAATTTAACGCTCCTTTCGAATATCCTCAATTTAACAATATCATTTCAATTTAAGAAATTACACCTTCGCTTTTTACACCGAATATAAAGTTTCCCATAACTAAATAATAAAATTTATTTTTGCATCAAATTATACAATAAATAAAATAAACATAGAAACTACATCACAATAACAAAACTCAGTATTTACCATTCAATTTTTCCTACCTTCGTTCGCCAAGGATTTAGGACTAAGGAAATTTCAAAGTCCTGCCAAATAATATGAAGAGGGTTAAGCCGGCTTAGTATTGAAGGAATCGAGATAAAATATGGCCGGCCACTGCAGTGTGTAAGGACGTGATACAAGCAGAGCTATCTACTAATTGCCTAGACCACCTTTAGCCAAACCACTATGTGGTTCGCATAAAGGCCTATTGACATTTGAAATGGAGGAGTTTCAATATGTGAAACGGGCTGGAAGACGATGCTCGGAGTACCTTTGTAATGATAGCCTGATATTATATTACACAATGGCACTAAGCTATGAATTTCCAATGCTTCATATAAACGCGATTGTTCAGTGCCAGATATTAGTAAATTGCTTGAAACGGGACAAACATTTCGTAGTTCAATGGTTAGTATTATATTGTGTAGATATATATTACGTACAAAACCGCCTGCTGATTGAAATTTGACTGATCTGAAGCATTTTTCACCTACGGTCTACTGCAAATATGCGATATCAATAAAAGAAGTAACGCGAAAAACAGCTGGTATACCGAAATAAAGACGTTTGGGTAAACCGTAATTTGTTCATTTCTCTTGACCATCTTAAAACAGAAAACTTTACTTAATACTTAGTCTAGGAATTTAAATAGTATAATCACGAACAGATTACAACAATGAAATGGTTGTTAATCATCTCAATAGATGGCGCGCGGTGTGTCCCTTCAGACACATAAAACTGAAAGAATAGAATAAATTCGATCACTCGGGCGGGTCACGAGTGGCTGAGTTGGTGAGGCATCCGCCCCGGAATGGCGCGAAGGATGCGGGTTCGAGTCCCGCCTCGTGATCGAATTTTTTCTATTCTTTATAAATTTATATTTATAAAGCATTTGAATGCCATAAAACCAAAAATATAAATTTAACAAAAAAGGTCGTGTTCCATCGTTACAATATTGTATTCACTGAAAAGTGCTTCATATTGGTTGAAATGGTTGTTAATCATCTCAATAGATGGCGCGCGGTGTGTCCCTTCAGACACATAAAACTGAAAGAATAGAATAAATTCGATCACTCGGGCGGGTCACGAGTGGCTGAGTTGGTGAGGCATCCGCCCCGGAATGGCGCGAAGGATGCGGGTTCGAGTCCCGCCTCGTGATCGAATTTTTTCTATTCTTTATAAATTTATATTTATAAAGCATTTGAATGCCATAAAACCAAAAATATAAATTCAACAAAAAAGGTCGTGTTCCATCGTTACAATATTGTATTCACTGAAAAGTGCTTCATATTGGTTGAAATGGTTGTTAATCATCTCAATAGATGGCGCGCGGTGTGTCCCTTCAGACACATAAAACTGAAAGAATAGAATAAATTCGATCACTCGGGCGGGTCACGAGTGGCTGAGTTGGTGAGGCATCCGCCCCGGAATGGCGCGAAGGATGCGGGTTCGAGTCCCGCCTCGTGATCGAATTTTTTCTATTCTTTATAAATTTATATTTATAAAGCATTTGAATGCCATAAAACCAAAAATATAAATTCAACAAAAAAGGTCGTGTTCCATCGTTACAATATTGTATTCACTGAAAAGTGCTTCATATTGGTTGAAATGGTTGTTAATCATCTCAATAGATGGCGCGCGGTGTGTCCCTTCAGACACATAAAACTGAAAGAATAGAATAAATTCGATCACTCGGGCGGGTCACGAGTGGCTGAGTTGGTGAGGCATCCGCCCCGGAATGGCGCGAAGGATGCGGGTTCGAGTCCCGCCTCGTGATCGAATTTTTTCTATTCTTTATAAATTTATATTTATAAAGCATTTGAATGCCATAAAACCAAAAATATAAATTCAACAAAAAAGGTCGTGTTCCATCGTTACAATATTGTATTCACTGAAAAGTGCTTCATATTGGTTGAAATGGTTGTTAATCATCTCAATAGATGGCGCGCGGTGTGTCCCTTCAGACACATAAAACTGAAAGAATAGAATAAATTCGATCACTCGGGCGGGTCACGAGTGGCTGAGTTGGTGAGGCATCCGCCCCGGAATGGCGCGAAGGATGCGGGTTCGAGTCCCGCCTCGTGATCGAATTTTTTCTATTCTTTATAAATTTATATTTATAAATTTATAGATTACAACAAAATATACCAATTGGAAGTTTGATGAAGCAAAGAACGGTCACGAAGGGGTGTGGCAAAAACCCAATTAAAAGTTGGCTAATGCTTACATACGTGAACGAAACTTCCAACACGGCTTTGTCTCGCTTTAGTTAGTTTTATTTGTTTTCTTAAATACAGGATTATCAAAGACAACTATACCGCTAAGTTATCTTTCTTTAAAAATGTTAATAGCATCACTGAAGTTTAAGTATGATGTAGAATGTAAATGGACTAATAATTGTAATCTAGGTACTTTTATTCTCGACTTACAACTGCGCGCAACTTTATCTGCGTTAATCGAATGGCTCTCTGGTATTGCTTTTTTTTAATCTTCATTTAAATTACGGAAGTAGCAGAGAATAAATTTTTTACAAACTCATTTAGTCACCACTGCTTTTGATAAATGTAGTTGATAAAAGTTATAGTTGTAACATAAACTCAGCATCAGCCGATAATAAGGGACTTACCAACATAATTTATACACCCGACGTACGATGATGTATTTACTGAAAAAAACTTTTATTTTCACCACATAATTAGATAATATTTAAATAGTAGCTTCATTTGTATATGACCAACTAAAGGATTTAAAATTATATTCGTCTTAGCAACCGATAGATGAAATCCGACGCTATGATATTTCTGTAAATACTCACGTTTCTCGATGATAGACAACTCTTCAATCATCATAACATGATTGAAGAGTTGTTACAGTTTCTATCTGGAGCTTTGTTCTTGTATGGAAGGTTCAATATTTCTGTAACAATTTGAATTCGAACCATGCTGAATGTATTTGAAGTATAATAAAAAGTAAAAAAACTAAAACCCAACTACGACAAAAAACGACGCTGAAAAAGTATAAAACAAGATTTTCAGAATACTGAACTGAACAAAGTTGCTAATGTAGTTGCAAGTAAATGGACACAGTAGACTCTACCAAGATGCCTTCGTTGTAAATTGACAATAATGTCATACAATACTATTCTGAAGTATGCAATATTCCACTATGTAGAGATAAATTTTCATGTTTGGAAAACCGCAGTCACACGTTGTCAATGTGCTATGGTAGATAGGTACCTATATGTAACGTGTGACTACGCCTTTCCAAACATGAAAATTTATCTCTACATAGTGGAATATTGCATACTTCAGAATAGTATTGTATGAAATTATTGTCAATTTACAACGAAGGCATCTTGGTAGAGTCTACTGTGTCCATTTACTTGCAACTACATTAGCAACTTTGTTCAGTTCAGTATTCTGAAAATCTTGTTTTATACTTTTTCAGCGTCGTTTTTTGTCGTAGTTGGGTTTTAGTTTTTTTACTTTTTATTATTTGTACTATTTTGGTGTTAAAGTGTATTTGTGGCGCATAATATTAACAAAAGTTAAATTGATGAACTAATAAAGAAGCTATAAATAAATAAATAATAAATAAATAAATAAATATTATAGGACATTATTACACAAATCGACCTAGTCCCACAGTAAGCTCAATTAAGGCTTGTGTTGTGGGTACTAGGCGATGATAAATATAATATTAAATAAATACATATATAGATAATAACACCCAGACCCAAGAACAAATAATTGAGTTCATCACACAAATATTTGCCCTGACCGGGGATCGAACCCGGGACCGTCGGCTCAGTAGGCAGTTACTTTACCACTGCGCCAACCGCGTCGTCAAACGTCGTCGTCGCTATGAACGAAAAGATGTGAATTATATGCAATGAGCCCATGAATACAGGTAAAGTCACAAGCAAATGGTAGTAATATATATATATATATATTCAAAATGTGCAAGTAAAGCGCTTTCAAATGATACCAAACACGGCATATTTATCTTAACTTTATTTTTTTACTCTGTATGTTTTGTCCGCTTGAGGGCGCCACATTAGATTTTGTGAAACCCCATATAGCCTATAACCAGCAGACAATTAAGACGCTTCTAATGATATGTCATTTGTCGAATTCTGATAAGTAGTTTAGAAGTTACGAGGGAACAGATGAACATACATACATACATACATACATATATACATACATACATACATACATAGCCTGTCAAAATCATAACCCTCCTTTTGCTTTGCCGTAGTCGGGTAAAAAGTAAAGAAAATGCAATATGCAATTAATTTTTAAACACATAATTAAGCGGATTGGTAGTTAGCAGGCTGTAATATAGTTGTGTAAAAGTAATAAAATGTATTTAAAACAAAAAAAATTGAAAAGCGACGCATCAGGCATCCTATAATGAATCGGCAACCAATCTGCTTTATTTCTCAGTGCTTATTTGCAGTTGTTTCAAGTAATGCTATGATTTCAGGTTCTTCGTTCAGACAATACCTTTACCCAACACATTAAACAACTACCTAACCTAACTTTTCTCATTGCAGATTCAAAGTAATTAATGGGCTTAGGTTAGTCCTATCTTGCATACAACTGAATGTCTCTTAAGGTTGACAAATGCCCGGGGCGTGTTTGTAGACGCCACTACAACTTCACTTGCGTCAGTACACGTGTACTTTGTTCTTACACTATGTCGGGTTGAGGCTTTGTGTTGCACTGACTTTTGCAACACAAAACCTCAACTTGCAAACTATGTTACGTATTTTTATGATAGAAATGCTTTTATTTTATTACGTCTGAAGACTGAATATATTGCATCGTAGTTTTTATAAGTCTGGATCTGTTAAAGTTGTAGTTGATACGCCTTATTGCAATCGGTCACAACGCATTTCCTACGAAAAAGTTCGTCAGCGAAACTAGAAAAATCTATAAAAAGCGCAATTTCTCCACAGACACGTATTTCACATCACTTCCACAACCAAACATCGAGAAGCTGGGGAGAATAATAGCACTTTTTATATGGAGAAAAAATTTCAAACAAGTTCCAACTTTGACATTAGCCTGTGAATTATCGCGGTCTCCCCGGTGTCATTTGTGAACTTTGCGCCTGAACTTGGGTCTAAACGAATTCTTTGGAGTTTGTCCTGGGCGGTCGCCAAAGCATGCCAGAATATAACTTGTTCAAAATGTTTATTTTAGACAGACGCATAGCGTGCATGCCGATGTTCCTGTGAACTCATTTTATGATATACCCGTATGAATTTTCTGTTGTCTAATTTGGCGCGATATTCTGATAGAACTGTACGAAAGTAGGTTGCAAACTTCGCTCTAAGTTAAGATATTTTATTTACTTCGAGACATATTTTATGCTCGCTGACACTGCTCGTATGATATTTGTATCAGTGTTAAATCTATATGTGCTTCTAATATATTTTAAAAATATGTTTACCCTCTCACATTTTCTTCCTGGGAGATGTGGTACTTTTCTCCAATACTAGTGGTTTATTTATCAACATGTTAAGTAAATTAAATGTAAAAGTATTGTTAATAGAAAGTACAGATAATTACAAAGATCAAATCGTAAAACTAACTAGCCATAATTTAAAGCATTCCGATTCAACAATCCACGTAATAAAAAGTTACCGTTTCTATGAAATAATACAATCATGATGTTTGAAAAGTGAACCCTTCGAAAATCTGAATAATATTTATGTTTATACTTCTTAATTAATTTAATTGTCGCGTTTAAAAAGGAAAAAGAAATTAAGAACAACTTTGCTTTAATAAAAGATTTGTTACAATATTTTTCCTGGACCTTTACGAATTCGTTATGCAAATGAAAAAGCCTTATTACGCTTCCTTTAATTATTTCGTAAGCTTTAACAGCAAAGCGGCGTTATATTTTATTATACAATTTAAAATGGTACACCGTGTTTTAATTAAACCAAATATGTTAAAATAGTTCATTTTGATTTTGTATAAAAAGGACTAAAAACATGCACCAACACGCTACTTACTTTTCTTCTTAACGTATTTTATTAATTCAACTTTTGAATTTTTATGCAACAGTGTGTGAAGTCCCGTGTCCCCTAGTGGGGTATGGGGCAGATACATTATGCATACATCTGTCTCACTAATCGATTTTCTTTAGCGGGAAGTAGGTGATCAGCTTTCTATGTCCTGCCAGATCGAGGCCTTCTTTACTTCCAAGGATTCGGTCGAATGTTGTACAATGTGTAGGGTATTAGAAAAATTCCTAAATAATAATATCGTTTAGTTTATGATGCTCATCCACAAGCCCACCACTATTTATCTTTCAGTATTCAACCAGTATGCGAAAATATAGCTATTCAAAAATAAAAAAATAGGTCCCCTTTTGTGATACAGTTATGTAGGTGCCCTAAAACAGCTTTACATCGAGATATCTATGAATATAGTGAATACCTATACAAAATATTTAGGTTACAACAAAAAAGGTTTTATGGATGGAGTATTATTGTCATGCCTAAGTCCCATGTTATGCCTACTTAACTTTTCATTTATTGATTCGGTAAAGGTGTTTTTTTCGTCATCAGGCATAAATATACTTTAAAATTATGGAATTACTGATATTATGTTATATTATAAAAGTAATTTCTATTCATCAGTTTAAAATAAATAGATTTAATTACTGAAGAAATGTCGCTTTTAAATTATAACAGTTAATATATTAGCATCAGTATTTATGTCTGATGATATTCGTATAAATATAAATCACCCCTTCATAAATACGGCCGCAGTGGTCGTATATACTCCAAACTTCCTCTGTAACTTTCTCTACATAAAGTACCTACACGTAAAAACTAAAACTTCAATACATTTATAAAATATTTACGCAATAAACGTGACCCTCCGTCTGAAGCCCTCGGCGAGGCTTGTTACTCGGTACACATCTACACTTGTAAGTACATTAAGGTAGTGCGTGTCGGATATTTCTTTGGTAACTTCGCAAACATCAATCCTTTGGCATTGGTATGCAGGCCGCGCGGACCCGAATGCAAAACATTTGCCCCCGCTAGGTTCAAAGCTTGGAACTTTTTCTACATTATTCCGCTCTCGTAGCTCTGCTTTGCGTGTTTGAGGTTTGGCATTTTTCGGCCGAGCCTTTCTTCATTATGAAGTTTTTGTAATATACAAAGTGATTGAGTTTTCAATTAAACTCCAATAAACGGTTCGCTTTGAAACTCGATTCGCTCCGCGAAGCCTTTGACATGCTCTAAATAATAATTACCCATTCGAGGCGCGTGTAAATTTTACGAGAATACCTACACATACATTTGTACATGAAACATATGGGTTGAAATTAACTTTCACGTTCATTCAAGAAAATAGTAACTAGAAACCTTCCATCTCTTTTATGTGTCTATCGACGAAAAACCAATTAAGGAAAAATACATGAAAGCGTTTTGTACATAAATGTATCAATAGTAAATTGTTAGGATTTCTATACAACAAAAGATAAAGAGTCTCAAATAACAGCACCATTTACAAAAAAAAGCTATTCGCATTACAGGCATGAATTATGAAACAAACGTAAATTCACAAAACTATTTTATTCCATACGCAGCTAATTTAAACTAAAGCTCGAACAAAATTAAGCCCGATTGCCAGACATTGTTATCAAACACCAATATTATAAATCGCGATAACTGGCGGGAACAGGTCGAATTTTTAATTTAGACTTTGAAAGAGTAATTAAGTTAGTTCGGAGCGGAAAACACGGCTAATTTTGCCAATGTCTCAGGTAACAGCCAAAGGAAATAAAGGGAGACTTCTCTAAGACTTTCGACTTTCACTTCTTCTTTGTAAGATGGAATTTTATTGAATCGTTTAATCGGTCTTGTTTTGTTTTTATTTTGTTGTAGTGACAAAGAGAGAAGGGTTTTGTGAGTATTAAAAGAGTGCTTAAAATAATTATTTGTTTTATAGAGTATATATTTAATGTTTCATTTAATCTGTGTATACTTCGTGTTGTTAGTTACAGTACCTATAGATTGAGATTTTAGAAATAAGAGCAATTTAAATACCAACCAAAGAACCAATTCAACTTAACACTTCAAATCTACTAATCAATATCCACTGCTTCAAATCGAGAACTTCTATCAAAGTCAATAAAGACTTCTCAATTCGTCAGCATAATAATAGCATAGTCATCGTTATCCCTACTCCCTTTATCCCTGTTGACCAGCCCGACTCTCCGTAGACCAAAGTAAGCTGAAGATTTATCGTAGTTTTTACAATTTTACGGTCACCGCGCACGGTGGGCGCCAAGGGAGACATTATAAGAGATATCACAGATTTACTTCGAACTTGACGGCCTCCCAGTAGGTCGTCCCGTCATTGTCGCATCCGTCAAACTGCAGAGAATTTCATTCAAATTTTTATTTTTTTACAGAAGCGCTTTACAGGACTGGGCGCAATTTTACTTTCAAATTTTTACGTGGTAACCGTAAAAGTCTTTGGGGTATCGTGATTTATCATTTTGGAAAGTTTATGTATATCGCTGTAAAATGTTATTCGTAGCTTTTATTAATACATTCATATTTATTTTTCTTATCATTCAAGCATAATTTATCCTAATAAAATATGTTACATACAAACTAATTTATGAATTCTATACGAAGCAAGTACCTATACTTGCTTCGTATAGAATTCATTAATTTGTTATGATTCCCGGTCGATGCAAGTGAATTTTAGAAAATCTTTGAATGCAGTTTTACTTCTCTCTTTGAAAATAAAGCAATGTTTCCTTTCAATAAAGCTATTATTTAAAGTACTTTCCCTCCAGGGCCCATCGAAAATATCCACTCTGTATAATAAATTATTATAAAACAAAGTAGCTTCAAAGATTTCAGTAAGGCAACGCTAAAAAAATTTAATACGTATATTTTTCAAGCCACATGTAAATAGAATTGCTAAGAAACTGGGTTTGATACTATTTTATATCTTCCAACGTATTTTACTTTTCCCTCCATTCAAAATGCAAGGAAAAGGAAATAGTTACCACGTAATGCACCTAACACGTGAAATGAAACTCGCAGAAAATGTCTCCACTTTATACGACCCTGTTGTAAATTGTAACCCGACCAAATTAAAAAGCAGCACATATTATAACCACTTTTATAGATACATAATCATATATTCCCTTTATAAGTTGTATTTATATGTTATAATTCAATTTCACACAAAATAATTTAATCGCTCATTAATTTTAAATAAATAAACTGGCCTATTAATTAACAAATATTTAAACTCAATGTTTTTCCGATAAAGCACATTTCGCATTAACAAAGGCACTTTAAAATGAAATAGATATTCAATTTAGTACAAACATTAAAACCATCAACACAAGTTGCCAATATAATAATATCCAATGAAACATTACATAAGGATTACCAGAGAATATCATCCACATACGTAGGTACATACGAGGGTTTCATTTAGCCAGGTAACATATACATCGGGTGAATCCTTTTTGTCTGTACAAACTGAAATAGATTATCAATCCTGGCCCTCGAAAAACGATTTTATCGAGAGCGAACCCCAGAAATACTTCAAAACAAAAGAAGGGAGGATAAAGTGATTACATCGCTGTGTCATTGAAGAATGAAAAGAAAATGTTATATATTTCTAACCATTACCTATATATTTCTAACCATTTTCCAACCTATATATTTCTAACCATTTTCCATATTTTGGTAAGTATGTATTTTTTCGGTGTTGAAAAATATTGTTTTTAAATATTGTGATTTTCTGGTAGATAGGATGAAACACGGGCTTAGGAATATACATTTACACGTTTTTTGATGAAATTTTTTTTTCCAAAATCTCTTTGACAAATCCCTTGCATCGTTCCTCTCAATTTACTAGTCATTCATATAATATAATCATATTACGTGTGTCTACACAATATAAAGCTATACACATGAATTGAAATAGGGTGATAAATGAAAATAATTTCATACCCTCCGCTCGATTTGATTACTTTGCGAGACCATCGAACGGTGTTTTCAATTTTACAACTTAATACGCTGCAGGTATTTGCGAATGCTTTCATGTCGACCCCTTAACTTTATGAAAGCAAAATATCCGATGGGTCTTTATTTTTTCATATCTTTATTATGTCATGTATTTTGTATGGAATATTATTTTATATGATATTTTGTTCTGATTAATTTATCATGATAAAACTATGTATTTAATAAACGCTTTGTTTTGAGAAAGGTAGTTAAACCTTTATTCATAAAACACATGCACAACACACATTTGCAAAATATGCAAACATTATGTATCAAGTTGTTAACCATTAAAACAATAGCAAACGTATAATACGTACAAATAAAGATGTACCCCAAACGCACCCACATATCCAGAAAGCGTTTAAACATCGCATTTTATCGTTTCTTACAAGCGCGGAAAATTCTGTTATCATAACGTAATAAACTTGCACTTTTTATACCTTCGGGACACTCAAAATGGCCTCAAGCTAAAACCACCTGTGTCGGCACTTTTACCATGACGTTTTGTAAATAAAACGATTTTAGAGAGCGCCCCTCTTATAAATGGTTATAAAAATGTGATCAAGGGTGCATTTAAGCGAAGACGTAGCTGTAATGGAATATAAAACGATTTAATAAGTACTTTATGTACTCTACGTTCATCATCACTTTCGATACGATGTATTCTTATTTTTATCTTAAATTATTTATGATTGAATACGTTCTTTAATTAATCCTTGCTGGCGCTGTCTCCTTAAGTACAGTAGGATATTGAAGTGAAAATAATAACTATTTTTAAGCGAATTCACAGTACAGTTGACCCAATAAGATCCTGAATGTGATCACTCTTTTAATATCCCTCAACTGTCAAATAATGATAATTAATTTGACATATCGAAGATCCAGTAGGCGGCTCGCTCGATGATATACCTAATAATATTAATACGTTATGTAATTATGTTTGAATTTTTTTTCTAAGATAAAAATCACTAGAAAATATAAGAAGCTTTACCTGATAATAAAATTCATGTGACACTATTTTATCCGTTCACTACATAAGAATAAATAATAAACTTTCATAATTTAACAACAGTAAGCCATCTAGAGTAAGGCCCAATGAAAATTGTTAATTAACTCATCGACGTATCACAGCTACGTGAAAACTGGAAGTTGGATGACCCTTATTTGAGATTCAACTTCAGACAGAGTCCCATTCATTCGAATATTGACAGTGTTCCGTCCATATTCCGTTATTTGTCCGTTAAATTAACAAGTAGCATGCTGAGTTCTGATAAGGTTATAAGTTTTGAGATAAAATAGACAAGAAACCGATAAATATGTACTGTTTTAAAATGTTAAAATATTGGATTTTATAATCGACAAATGAATCCATGAATGAAAGGAAATTAAGCAATGAAATGACTATTTATGGAATAAAATATATTACACTCATTGTATGATCTTCATAATACCCTGGAAATGACCGTATTAGATGGATAGGACTAATGTATACCAACTAAGATTATGCAATTTAAATGTAACTTTTGGCCCATTTTTACAGGAACACATTCATTCTTGCAATGTCTAACTATCGTATCAATCTGCACTCAAAAGAAACACTAAACTACATTCATCCAGTTAAGTCCCACACGGTGGGCCACGTAATTTCGTTAATGTCGTGAATACATCACAGCCACCTCGTTGAGATTTACGGCAAACGCTTGGGGTACCTAGCCTATTCCGTATATTTACGGAGTCCCAGAATTAAGATTTATGGAACTCTTGCACGATATTCATGGAACTAATTCGATTTTTGCTTTGCTTTGCTTTTGATTAATTTATTTTTAATAAGTTGCTTGTTTATTGCGTAGCTTACTAGTTCAATTATTTAAATAAGACAGTTTTCTTATTTCTTATGTTAATAGAAGGCTGTGAAAAAGGTTCACGGTTGTATTGACAAATTTACATCCTAAAAACCTTTCCCGAATGAAATAAATATTTTAGTTCATTTGTCACTGAAATAATAAAACATTATACATACCTACTCTTTAAGGGTAGGTACGAAACCAGAGTTAATACAAAACTGGTTACATTGAAAGAATGATTAATAAGATTTATTGAAACATTTATTAATTCTTTTGCTACTAAATTATGCTACTAAATAAATTACAATAGTATATTGTTTCCATGAATGTTTAGACCATTTTCCACTACACTGGCTAGTAATCGTGATTTTATATTATTACCTATATTATATTATTTCTTCTTTTCCTTATGCTTCTAAGAATTGTGTTTCATGTATCCTTTGATTTGGACAATCTTAGAAATTATGTCTTAACATTGAGCAACCCAGTTACTCAATTACCTGCCGCAGGGGCAATATTGGAATTGGAACCTTAATTTTGATGTGTATAGGCAAGCAGGGGCAATTTAGAGAACAACTGAAATTGCTCCGACCTACCGAGATTTTTTCAATATTGCCCCTGCACCTACCTACCTACGTGAGTAGCCGGTTTAACCTATTTGACACTTTATGCTTAACAATAATTGATAAAACGAATGTGTTTTGCAAGATTGTTACTCATAGACAAAATCAATACCATGATATGTAGTAATTAATTCAGACGCGTGTTCCACCTGCAAATACAAAATAAACAGTATTAAGTTCGTGTACCAGCGTATTTGGCGGAACGGCTCAAAGAGAGGCAGGCAGATTGGATGTAGGGATTTACAAAAATTACATGCAAGTTACAAGCGTGCGATCTACGAAAGATATTATGATTGCGTTAGAAAACTTCGATTGGTATTACCGAAAATTAATTATTATATATTAATTGCTCTTTAGCTCGGTTCGATAATATTTTTCAATCCTGCAAGAATATTTCTGCCGTCAAACTATAGCTGTTAAATTAATAAAATGTATGGAATCAAGAAATAATACTTACCTAATATAATTTGAATTTCTCTCATTTTAAATAACCTTGTTATACCTACATATACACCTACTAAAAGGTCATATTTAAAAAACTTTATAAGTTTATAAACTAAGTAATGTATTTTGTTTTGAAATTGGTTCTGAACGCCAACGCTCACTTTATAGATTTAATATGAAAATGTTAATAATCAAGACTAGCGAAGCTCGACCTATAAAAACATCTCCAATATTTTATGAACACTTCAAACCAAATTAGATTTTTGTGAATATTTCCAAGTATAGATCTTGAACCCAGTAATTTTTAATTTAATATATTAGAGCTATTTTGAATTATGGTAATTATATAATATCTGAAGTAATTATACATCAGCCGAAATCTCATAATATTATGAGATTGTTATATTATATTATTTTTCAGTCATTTGCAACGTTTGCATTATTATAATAGGGCTCGCTTCAATAGGATTGAGAATTTTCCTTAGATATTCGAGAACTATAGTGTTCAACTAGTATAGGAAGAAATTTTACAATGTGGTTATATTCACGATGGTTATGTAGTACATAATTCAATATAAAGCCTCTTCCCTATCGAAATTTACCCCTTAATACCCACCAAAGAAATCCCTTACAGCCAATAGTACATCAAATGTCTCTGGTGAAATATAAACGGACAAAGATAAACAGTACCTAATATTTAGATAAGGATACTGCAACCTCATATTACTGACAATGTTAGGCTCCGAGATAAGAATCGTAAAATAAACGCGGCCAGTCTTTGTGGACATTTTTTGTTTACACGCCTCCTACGTTACATAATGTACCTTTGTTTGTTCAGGATCGAATCAAATAGATATAAATAGGGCTTAAGTGTATGGACGTTTTCAAATGAAACGTTATAACATTATGCATTTAGGGATTATTAGGGATTACCGAAAAAAGTATTATGATATACTGTAACGTCGCTTTAAATGATTTTCAACAAAAAAAGCATATTTTTGTTATATGTATTATTTAAATAAAAAACAATTTTAACCACTTTCTTCAGTGTATTATTAAGTTCATCCTTTAAGAATATAGCTCCGAATTTAAATTACTTACGTATATTCTTATTGCGAAAAAACACAATTTTCTAAATATTAACCAAACAAAACTGTTGATTTGATGCAGCACCTAATGTATAGATCATCTATTACTGACATTAATGTAGATAGAGTCGTACTGTCTGCAAATAATTATGTATCCTAGATTAAGCGTAAAAAAAACTCTTGACTTGATTTAATGTATCTATAATACATCACTTAGTACTATCATTAGTAGTTTATCACTCGTACTGTCTACGCAAATATATAGAGAAAGCATAGAGATTGTAAAGTGTGTCTAGTCACTAGTGAAATGTAAAAAAGATTCCCCTCTTGTTAGACACGTGTTTGGACTTAACGATGCAGCCCTCGGGCGAGTTCCACTCTTAGTGCCAAGTGCTTCAATTACACTTCATTTGTCTTTTTCTTTCGATTATTATTTTTTTTTTTTTTGTTATATTATAAAAAACATTTTTTCAAATATATTTTTTGGCTATTTGGATTAAATCTTTACTGATCAAAATTCATGTGTCTAACATATTTTTGGTTATATTATGATTAAATCTTATATGAGGCTTCCTAATTTTTTGTTCTGTTTCAGGTGGCAAATTTTTTTGTCTTTAGGTGCATTATGTATCAGCAACTATTTTTATTTCCATATATTTTGTTTGAGACGTGCAAGAGATCTTCATAAATCTCTCTGTTTTACTGTTTGGTATTACTTTTGCGGGAAAAAAGGTCACCCTTCCGTGTTACATCGAAAATCACACTCTCCTAGGAACCAAATATCATACGGTACGGTAAATATTATACGGTTTCTTGAAAAACCATATACCTTATAAAATAACATTGAATTTTAAAATGTTGAAAAATCAATTAAATATATATTTTATCTTGAATTATGATCATTTTAAGGATGTAATCTTATTAAAAATAAACACATTTTTCATAACTCGTACGGCAATTTCATGAAACGAAAGACAAAGAGTTCATATAACAGTGTTCTGGGAAAACTCGATACAATTTCCACAGTTATTAATAAATGGTATTGAAATTCATGACACTCATTTAATCGAAATAATATTAAACAATTATCACAGAAAAGAATTAAATGAACTTTTGAAAAATAATCATGTATTCGATCTTTCACAGATTACAAATAATTTACTTTTTATACTTAGGTACTTCCCTTACTTAAAACATGATATGTTTAGTAAAAGGTCTAGTTAACAGAAAATTTTATAATTTATTTTTCATTAACAAAACTAATTTTGCATGAATACATAAAATGAAATCATTATAAATTATAATGTTCGTTCGTATTTGATTGAAATCCTATCACGTATTCGCCATTCCCTGTTTTTGCCATAAAATTTCTCTGAGATATTTTTTACTAGAATTAAATTCCAATTATTTAAATACTGACCTTTGGACATTTATATTCACTTCAATGCAAAGAAATAGTTTTAATTGGAACCGTTTCGAAGCTCGTAAGTCTTTTAATTAAAAATTTCATCTTTTTTAATTTTAAAATGAGATGTAGGGTTGGGATTCCATCTAGGCATCTAGTATAGACATTTTCCACAATGAAGATTCCATATACACTATTTTAGTTTAATTCAAGTTTTTGTTATGAATAAGGTGATGCCTGCCCAGGAGAAGATTCAGGACCACACTGCCAGATTATGTTGCAAATAAATATTAAAAATAATGAATTCATCGTATTGTAAAGAACGAGTTAGTTACTTATCTTATTCCCATTTCATTCAAAATCCTGATGGTCAAATCTGCAATAAAAATAATTGTTAAATGATAAATTGTTACTTAATATTGATGTGATATAATTAAGACAAAGCCACGTGCCACAAGCCATTTGGCATTTTCAGAGCATCGTAATTTAGTCGCGCCAGCAAACATATTACACAACTTATTATTAACATCACCCTAAATAAAATTAGTATAATTTTCCCCGAGCGAACTTCCGCTCTTGAAACTTTGCCTAATTATATTAATGGTAAAAAATTCCTCAAGAAGTTTAAGATAAACCGCAATATCCCAAGAACTTGGGAATAAGTTTATGATTTACTGGATACAAACTTTAATGTGTGCTTCATCATTTTACTTGTGCGTGCGTTGTTTCGGAATTTACTGTCAGAATTCCATCTAGATAATAATTAGGTTATCAATTTCCTCGTAATTATAGAAGTTTTGGCTCTGTTGTTTATACCCGACCTTTTGAAATACCAACCCTTTATTATTATTAATGAGATGAAATTTTGCAGGTTGTATTTGAGCATGTATTTACATGATGATATGATAACTCAGGCAAAATAAATACCAGATGTTTGTGAAAAGTTTTAGGATGAAAACTCTTTAAGTTTAGATAGTTTTAAGTTAAGATACAGGTTAAATGGTGACAAATAAGAGGTTTCTTGTTCTTCAATCAATTCTTTAAGGTACAATGGAATTTACACCTTCTTAAACAATCATTTCGTTGGATAGGGAATGATTAACAATTGAACAGTGTATAGAATTCTAGGTCTATCCTAATTCTTATCTGGTTTATGATTGGTACTTCCACTCCTACGAGTTAGGATCATATTTTAACGCAGATTATTAAAAAAAACTTTCTGTCACATGATGTCTCACAAATGTTTAGGCGCATGCAGGAATGAACATAAATCCACAAAAAGCTACTCCGAACATCAAAATTATAAACGAGAATAATTACAGTAATAAACTTAACGACCAAGAGATGGTTGTCATAACATTAAAAGCAAAATATGGTACGCAATAAATACAAGTCAGGTGAGTACAATGCGAATGAATTATTAATTTCTTCAGATGAACATAATAATGAGAGTGGCTCGGTTTAATTAAGCAGGACATGTAAATATTTTGGATGAGGTAGAACTTGTATTATGTAGTGACAAAGAATCCTTGCCGTGAAATGGAACTCAACGTTTTTAGGAGGGGACTGTAAATGTTTAGGCAAAGTTACCAGTGGCAGGTATAATTTTATTTCATTTGAGGGAGTGGTTGATTATAAATTTAATTTATGTGATGACGTCAAGAGGCCTGCTTATTATTCGTGGCGCGTGCGATTTATTGACTATCCGCTGACGAGGCTGGTGACATGTTTATTGGTTCAACGTTTTTGGCTGTGCTTGAATGGAGTACGCAATAAGCGTGCAAGTTTCGATATAGCACTATAACACATAGTGGGTTATGAAATTACTTTAACGCTTCGAGATACGAACTTGTTTGAAAGTTAAACATCTGAAGTGAAGGCGTGAAATATTAATCCTTATATTATCACATACTGTTTATGTTTGTTACTTCTACTTCTTGTGTACAGATCTCTGTACCAAAAAAAGAATCTAATAATAATATTAGAGTCTTGTAGAATTATTGTTATAAAAAAGTAAATTGAATTCTAGGAACTTTCATCGAATATATTTTTATTTAAATATTAATAAAGCAATGTGTGGGCGTTGATTAAATATATAATATATGAGATGTAATTGAAGATACAACTTCGTCAAATATATTATGAAACTTCTTAAATAATGCTAATAATAATATCCAAAATCACGATCAATAAAAAGTATTTTATTACTTTCAGTCACAGTGTCTGCAATCGTAATATGTATTTCAAATCCTTTGGCGCGAGTTTCAGCGCCTTCAGATATCTCAAGGGGTGTTCCGGCTACAGAGTGTGAAGTATCGTCGATTTTGTACACGAATCGTCTGTGCAAAGGACTGAAAGTACCCATATTTTATTTGAACATATTACTTTTGATTTTTCTATTACGAAAAAATGACAGCATACAAGTATGGAAATTATTCCACCGTTTATAGAAATTTGAATGTCATCATCAATCAATCATCATGTATTAAAAAAAAATACTCATAACCTTTTTACGATATTTTTCCTGTTTCGTATACCTAAGGTATGTCAATCGGTATAATCTAAAACAGAAGGATAGGATCACTCAGCTATATTTGATATGCCTAGAAGTATTCCACGAAACAGGCATATCAAGAATTAAAAAGTCCTTATCGAACTGAGAAAAGATTTGATCAACCGATACCGATTCGTATCTAATAGATTGGAATGGTAACAATTATCCTGTGAGGATGAAAAACACGTCAGCTTAGTTATCCTACGGAAAGAAAGTATCACTTTTATTATACTATAAACATACCTACATACCTACAGAAAAGCGCCAAACATTCCCCGTAATTATCATCCGAAACGCAGTGCTGTTGCGGTTGTCGCTTTCCGCAAAGCTCCGAGAAATAATAGACGAAACCCCTTTACTTGCGAAACCTAATAATGCTATGCTTTACGCCGATATTCCTGGAAATAGAGGCTTAATCAAATCCGAAATACATATCCTGCTTTATTACTAAGACATATACATTTTGGCTTTAATTATACAATTTTTAAAATACCCTATTGCAAACATTACAAAGAATCTTGAACCCAACAACAGGCGAGACTAATCTAGATAAAAGAAGATAGCCAATCGAAGGCTTTAACCTACTTTGGGGTCGTTGCCCTGTGGAATAAATATTTAAAAATGTAATTTTATTATTGTACAAGGTAATTGATTCTGTTGGCGTCTCGAAAAATAATATCGTTGAACTCTTTGAAGTTATTTACGTTACAAATGATTTGATGAATGAATTAGGTTGCAAATTAACCTGCTTTATTATTTATAAGAACAATAATAATAAAATCACAATGATCCACATTTCAAATCAAGCCTACAATTAAGCGTCAAAGGGAAACGAAATTAGTAAAAAAAGAACCTGGAATATTAATGAAGTACTCGAAAGATAAAATGACAGCATTCTTAGCGCCGGCTTGCAACCTTCAAGTAAGTGTTCTCCAAAGTTTTACAAGGGCACACTAAATTCAGACTCAAAAGATGGCCTCCATACATAAATTTGAATTTGCACTTTATAATGAGACTAATTTACAACATTTGGAAAATAATTCTTTAAGGCAAAGAGGAAGAGCCTCTACAATGTTATTCAGTCAATGCTTAAGTATATTTTCTTTTGTGTTTTGTTTTTTATATAATTATAGCTGCTTGTCTTCGGCTCGAAGAAGTATACTTAATGACTTGTCCACTTTTGACCTCGATTCTTTTCTATTTTATGTACGTTTTACATTTGATCTGTACTGCAATATTATAAAGCTGAAGAGTTTGTTTGTTTGAACGCGCTAATCTCAGGAACTACTGATCCATGATGAAAATTCTTTCGGTGTTAGATAGCCCATTTATCGAGGAAGGCTATAAATATCATCACACTAAGACCAATAGGAGCAGAGCAATGCAGGTAAAACCGCGAGGCACAGCTAGTAATAAATATCTGACAAAATATATTGCTTTGAAAGAAAGCAAAGACACATTAAGCTTCATATTTATAGACGTTGGAAAATTTCATAGCTTTTTATTAATATACGACCATTAAGGTGAATGCTACGGTCTGTTCCCAGCCAATGTCCCGCTAGATGGCGCTGAATTCTACATTTCTAGTTTATTTGAGTTTTTGCGTAATTGGAAAACCTAGGAATAGTCATGGCGGTTACTGAATATTATATTTAATTGAAATATGTCATATCATTGCCTTAAAATTCGGTAAAATACCCCTTTTTTCACATCTGTCATTGCATACAGGGTCGTTTACACACACAGACGTATACAAAAATGATAAAGATTTAACTCTAGATGGCGTGAATGTAAAACAAGTTTTTCATTTTTCTGTATAGGTACACAAAACTTCAAAACGCCACCTGCTACGGTTTATAATTATTATGAACGATTAGCTTTCCGCCCGCATTTTCAAAAAAAAACCCGCATAGTTCCCGTTCCCGTGGTATTTCCGGGATAAAACCTATTCAATGTGTCCAAGTTACGTTCTATATGTGTGCTAAATTTCATTGTAATCGGTTCAGTAGTATTTGCGTGAAACACAATATACACATCCTCACAAACTTTCGCATTAGTAGGAAGTAGGATTGTTATAAAAAAGTTATATTAATTGTTGGCGTAAACTATTTTATTGTAATTTTGGGAAATAAATAATGTCAAAATTGATTACCTACAATAAAACGCAGTTTTATTTTATTACATTACACTATTGTTTTTTTTATCAAAACATGTATTTGAAGTAGCATATATGATATAATATTATGCTGATCCAAGCATTTTCACTCAAAACTAATTAATCACTAATGATTTGTAAAATTAAATTATTTCAATATACATTTCATAACCAACAAGTAAGAATAATTATTCATACAACAACAAATCTAAAACACTATTTACTAAGGAAAAAAACCAGGAAGGTGAAAAACATATTTACGATTTCGATGCACTCGACTTTTAGTAAAATATAGTAGGTAAAAATATTATTATGGTTTTGATCACAGACATGTCTATGGTTTTGATTTTATCAGAAGGCTGCGTGTTCAATGCACGTCGGGGTCACACAACTGTGTAGGAAGGAAGGTAGAATACCTCCATCGAATAAGTGAAGTTTCTCGACATACCTACTCGATTGGCCGGCCGGCCTCATTGAAAATTGTCGGAAAGTTGTATATGTGCTCTGTAGCGAAAAAATTTCGCTTGCGCGATTCAGAGCGAGGTGTCGTACAGTATACCTAATGAAGTTTTTCACCTTTTTATTTTACTGCAAATACAAAATAAAAATTAAACAATGGTAATGTAAATTCTAAACAAACTACTACCAAAATACAATTTGAACAAAAATCATTTGACTGGTTGATTTCACCCAGAGGCCAGAGGCGGCTCGTGACAAAATTGTATGGGTGTTCACTTGAAATAAAACAACGAAAATACAATAGCGTTAGCGGGATAATTTATTACAAAAAAAAATGAGCACTAAAAATTACAAAGTACAGGCTATTTCAAAACGAATTCAATGATTATCAATAATTAGTAAATCACCGAATTTGCATTCGCGAGCGTAGGTAGGTATCCATAGTGTTTGTTTATAATATAGGAGTGGCAACGTCGCGCGCAATTGCTGCTGTCATGCGATGTGGCAACGTTGCGTGAGACTCAAAACGCTACCTGCTACGGTTTACGATTGTTATAAAAATAAAAGTTATACATATTTGTTGGCGTAAACTATTTTATTCATCATTAATTTTGGAAAATAAATAATGTCAAAATTGATTACAATAAAACGCAGTTTTATTTTATTACATTACACTATTGTTTTTTTTTATCAAATCATATTGTATGTATTTGAGTAGTTAGTAGCATATAATATTCTGAATTTCTGATCCATGCCTATTCACTCAAAACTAATAACACTAATGATTTGTAACAGTAAATTATTTCAATAGGTATTTGAACATTTCATAACCAACAAGTAAGAATAATTCGTATACAAGATACAATAACAAATCTAATACACTATTTATTATTTTATTATTTATTATGTGAAAATAACCAGGAAGGTGAAAAACATATTTACGAAAACAAAGTATCATATGGTTTTGCTATTAGCTATCAGGAGAAATTGCTTGTTCAAATAACGTCGGAGTTACAATTGTGGAAGAAGGAAGGTGGAATTCCTCCATCGATGAACAAGTCTACTCGACTGGCCGGCCGTTGAAGCCCTAATGAAAGATATCGAAAAGTTGTATATGTGTTATGTAGCGAAAAAATTTCGCTTGCGCGATTCAGAGCGAGTTGTCGCTACAGTAATTATATTTCATTTTTATCTTTTTATACCTGGTAGAACTGGCCGACGAATAAAAAAAATCGTATTAGAATAAATTTAAACAATAAATTACGGAACAAAAAAAGGATTGCAACTGAATTAGGTAATTAGGTATGTTTGTTTCTGGGCGCACCGTTTTCGACGACGCGACGCGCGGCGTAAACGGAGTAGAGTATAGGTACCTACTTTGCTAAAACAAACTAATAAAATTGTGTGTCTGTCTGAAAATTCGGAAAAGCATATTTTGCCAATGTTTGCAAGTTTGTGATTACTTTGATAGTTTACCGATTTATAATAATTGTAATTGTATATGTATATCATTTGCAATGTGGTGAAATTTCATAAAAATCACGGGCCAATTTTTTGTTTTGAATCCCACCGAAAATATAATTGCGTTATTAGAATAATTAATTACTATACCCACGATCAATTATTACAATATAGTCTCAAATGCATACTAGAGAAATATTGCAATTTGATTCAATTAAAATGCATAGCATACAAAAATAAATTCACAACACAAGAAATTCCGCGCGCAAATCATAGCGCGTGTCAATGATTTATCAAGAAATGTAATTGTATATCAAGCCGACGACGACGCCGAACAAAAGTACCTACAATACCATTGGACCTTCAGTGTGTACAATACAGTCTACAGACCTACGACGGACGACCAAACAACAATAATTAGTAATAAATTGTTTACAAAAAAAAACATAGATTTCTAAGGTCATTAGTTTTATTTTATTTTATTGTTATTTTCTTTGAACGATTGGAAATGAAATTACTCAATTATTACACATAGAACTTTGATTTATTAGAATTATGTATAAGATAACGAACGCGAATGCACGACATCTAGCGCGTCAATGTCTAAACATCGCCTTTCGTTTGCTTGGCAAAAGTCACGCACACTACTGTAGAAGTGTCAAATTTTGCCGGTATTTCACTGTTGTTTTTCTAAGTAAAAAATGTAAGTTATTGATTAAAAAGGTCGAACGCGGACACATTTCATTGTAGAGAAGTGATAAAATGATTAGTTTTAAAGAAATAGTGTCTGTGTTAAGTGTTTAGACGTCATCAAAAATGTATGGAGGGACGGGCGGAACATTCACCTTAACACGAATATTCTGAGACGTTTTGATTACTGAGAACTTGATCGAATTCATACCAAATTAACGTTCATCCATTATATTATTACGTTTGACTAAAATATGAAAATATTCTAAAAATTAATATGTTTCTTCTACATTATCTTATTAAGATACGAGGGTTATTTTTATACTCAAATATATTATCCAGTTTTTTAATATAAACTTAAGTACGTAAATTTTATTTTTGACTCATACGGTCAATACAATACTATTTTGTTAAGATATAACCTGTATGTGCATTATTAAGTTCTCGTGGGTCCACAATACTTTCAGTGAAGCAAATCTTGACGAATGAAGTATAGTCACTTCATTTGCAGCCCAATACGGCATTTGTCCTTCTCAGAAATTATGAAGGAATGTAGTGAATATTCCCAAATGTGCCTAGCCTACATACATGATTAATAGTTCACCATAATAAATTACAACGGCTCCAAATGAAATTTGCGTAACGCATTTCTGAGACCGTTATGATCTCCTAAACTCTCCCTTGATTACAAACTGATTGATTAAACGTGGCTTACAGCTGTTGCCCTGCAGCTTCCAGGATAGACTACGAAACTTTTCAAGGATATTACCCTACATTATTATACTGTCGTCATCTCGTATGTAACATTAGTCTGAATTTAAGTGTTAGCATGTGTAATAAATCTTATTTTACACGTAGGTAATTTTAAAATCGTATACGGTCTAATTGGCAAAAGATGTTATTAACTGATAAGGTATTTGATTTTGTAATACGTATTATCAGCGTGTTTTGGCAAAGTTTTCTCCAATATTTCGACAATCATAATATTAAATATTTAAATTTTAAATCTAATATAACTTTTAAAGGAAATGATTTTAACTTTGTTATCGCAGTCGTCAGTTCTATATCAAAGTTATGATCTAAAAATCAAAAATGAAATGAACTTGAAATAACTACGTAATCATTTTCAAAATCAAAAACTATAAAGACATCCACCAAGTAATTCATTACAAGCACTATTAAAACTACATAAAATGCGAGCGTGAGCCCATACATCCATACGTCCCAAGTCCATTACGTTTAGGTGTATTTTCAAATAATTAAACCAAAATAACTTATTAACCACACGGAGCGACGATAATCCCGTATTACGTACACCACTAGAACACCTAAGATCGTATCGCTTATACGCCCAAAAATCCTTCGTTACTCGTGGGCAATCCAGTGAGTGCTAGCGGCTTATCATAAATAACATTTACTGCACAGTGGAGATGTGTTCAAATTGCTTTCACGTGATATATCCGAGACCAAGTACGTTTAACCGTATTGAATTTTTAACAGACGGTGCACGTCCCCGTAGCCTGTAGGTAGGTACCTCAGCGGCCGTAAAAGATAATTTGAATTGTAATTGGTCAGTCGTATGAAAACCGGGAAATGAGAATTATGAATAGAATATTTAATAATCAGTGTAGGATGTGGAAATGAAATTTTGATTAGATTATTACCCACAAAATTTCGGGTCATTTGTAACAGGATGGCGGTTCTACAGGGGTCTTAGTACGCAATGACAAAAAGAAAAATGATGGTCAGAACGCTGATACCGGATACCTTAAGATACTGTAATATAAAATATTACAGTATCTTAAGATAAAATATTATAGTATCTTCACCGTGTGTGACGCGCTTAATTGTCACATGTTTTCTTTAAGCTTTTAGTCCGTAATAAAAAACGGGTCATAAGTATTTATATCACCTTTTTTACCGAAAAATAAGTTGTTCGAGTCGGAGCAGATATTATATATTTATTTATTATAATTTAACTTCATTATTTCAGGATAAAATTCTCAGATTAAAATAATCATAATTTACATTTAAGTACTAAAAGTCTCTCTTATTAACAAATAGAATTAAAATCAACACGGTTTTATTATAATAATGAACTTCGTTTGGTTTGACCTAGTTTTTTGTGAATATTGTAAAAGAGAAATCTGGGGGCACGGTAGTGCCCCCGCCAAGACGAGCCAAGCGAGGCGCACGGGCACTACCTACCTTTTCTCGAAGCGCTTCGACGTTTTTTTGAACCCTCATATCTTGGGTTTGGATTATGCTAGATCAACAAAATTTTCGGGATATATTGTCAATAGCGGACTTATTGAACATATTAAGTTTTAATTACATTAGCTTTTATACTTCAGATTTTATTTATATCTAAAAAACGCTAATTTCGTGACTGACTCACTGATGATCATCAAAATTCTTAAGGTATTTCCTAATGTCCTAGAAAGCTGAAATTTTGTATGTAAGCTAGTATTAGCACACAAACAACAAAAAAATTATAAAACTTGTAACTTTCATCCCCCAGCCCCTTAAACTAGGGGATGGGAGTTTGTATGAGAACTGTAATTTTAAATTAAATTTTGATGACGCTAGAGGTCTAATCTAATAATCTAAAACTTGGTTCCCCTAGATATATATATGTATAGGTACTCCTTGTTAAAAAAAAAATTGTTACAAACAACTTACAAAAAGAAATGAAATCCCACCAAAAACATTTTCATGTAAAATGTTGCCAAGACGAGCCCATATGACTCGCACTGTCAAAAAGTTATCAGATCTCATGTAGAGCCAAGCTTCTAACACTACACGCCCTAACTCTACAAGGCCTAACTTCATAAACTCTACACCTTAGTCAAAATATGTGGCTTGGCCGTTCGTTACTACAAGAACTATGTATAACACAAAAGTAATGAACAGTGAATTAATTTTTCACCTTACGCCGATGTGAATGTAGCGAAATGGCCAAGCCACATATTTTGACTAAGGTGTAGAGTTTGTGAAGTTAGGCCTTGTAGAGTTAGGGCGTGTAGTGTTAGAAGCTTGGCTCTACATGAGATCTGATAACTTTTTGACAGTGCGAGTCATATGGGCTCGTCTTGGCAACATTTTACATGAAAATGTTTTTGGTGGGATTACTTATTCTTTTCGTGATATCAATTAATTGTTACAAAATGTTTTAATAGAAGTTTATTCTATCCTATAGATACAATAAGTACATACTTTTCAAGACCTCACCTCCATAATAAGTACGTGAAAACAATCACAAAATAATGAAGAAACTCATTTTGCTCAAAGGCAATGAATAAATAAAAGTGGCGGCTCTACAAAGGGGGTGTAACAAGGGGGACAAAAGAATAGCTCTTCGCATAACAACACATACGCTTGAACTTGACAACGAGTCTCACCTTGTATCACTTATGGGAATTAATTTTACCAAAACGAAAGTCATTAATACTTGACTCCGACTTTTAACGAATACAATGGGGATGAAATATTATACGCGAATACGACACCCTCGTTAAGTGTATGTAAATATTTCGTAGGCTAAATTTTCCAAGAAAGTTTAAAATTGTGTTTAGAATTAATGAAAGTCCTTAAAACTGATTTATGAACATGTAATATTGTTGTAGATCCAAATTATATGATTTGTCGTAAAAATTTCTACCTATTAAACTACCAAATAACATGTCCCCTGATCGTCACTGATCAAGAATGGCGCGATGCTTTACATATATTCCGTCAGCTTTCGACATACAGATACTTCTGTCGTCATTCTGACGTAAACAACAAAATATATAGCAGCGATAACGCTCCGATATATCGCGAACCAGCTTGATTCAAACCAAGCGCTTGGATAAAAACTGCATATGATACAACCGTTGATAACCGACCCATCGTCAACGGTACGTCCATCCGTGTCGCCGGCCTCTGGCAACTTTCCAATGAAATGTTTTCACAAAAACTTCTCCCAACTTGTATTAGTTACCTGCAAAAACTTTCCGATACTATCTGCTTAGTCGAATTTTTCAATATACGATGCAAAAAGTTCGCTCCCAGCATTTATTAGTCCGCTAGTTTGTAAGTGGCTATCAAATTCGAGTTAAACTACAGTTAGTCTTCGCTGAGGTTTTACTGAGCTGCTGTCGCGGTCGGTGCAAAGCTTTAATGCTACGTAAATATTATTAGTAAAAGTAAAAGTTCGGCTTATTTAGACAAATAATAAAAAATCGGTTTTGTTGTTGCGAAAAACGTCGAGTTTAATCAGGTGCAAAGCTTTTCGAATTATTTTTAAAGCATTTACTACAGAATCGTGAAATCAGAATTCACTACTTATTAACTATAAATTACTGATTGAATTTAAATTGTAATATCTGGTGCTTTATACAAAAATTGCGTAGGCATTGGGGATTAAAGGAGAATGGCAAACTCCCATAGGACTCTGGGCCTGATCGTTACACTGATGATTTATGGGGGATTAAATAGATAAAAATATACAGATTCTATGAATATAATAATTATAGATCTGTTCTATGGGATAGCAGAGATATTGGGGTGTAAAGTAACAAAAATAAAAGTTAGTTTGCTTGAAATAAATGAATAGCATTGGCTTTTTCTAGGTCCAGGTAAGTTTATTTTCTATCTACATTGTCTAGCTAATAATAGTGTAACAGTAGAACAGTCAGGTAATAGAAATATTGGATCCAACATATATTATTCAGCACACATTTTAACTTACCAAAACATCAACAATCACTAGGTAGGTACATTTCTTATATCTTTATAAATGGATGAATCAGGATTCGCTTTCATAATAAGACTAATCAATTCAAATAATATCTTAAGAGTAAAAATAGACGATTTAGGCAATTTTGAATATAACGTTATTAAAACTTCACTCAAAAGTCAAACAACAAACATGACAAATCACTCATCACTGACACAATTATGATTAATAATTTGACATTTATTAATGGCCAGCTACCTAAATAAAATTGTTATAATTATTATTGATTAAGTAAAATATGTTTTTATTTTATAGAATGACCTGAGTTGTTGTTTGTAGTTGAGTTTTTGCTTCTGATTTTTATAGCATTTGAATTCAATAAAACTAAAAATGAAAAATAAACATTCATTCGTATTAATAATCTATATATTTGACTATTTTACTCCTGACAACACTGACATCTCTGCTTGATAAGACCGGTAGTGAACGAATTTTCTTTTTTTTTCAAAGATTTGTTTTCCCATAGAATCAGAAGTCAATATTTTACAAATAATTATTAAAATTAACATAATGAATTTTAAATATATATTGATTTCTGTAACAGTTAGGCCCAGTTTCGCCATTCTCCTTTACCTTCATATTCATTAAAATTTTTCATTACTGCCACCATTACGGATTGTAATTAAAATTTCATATCAATGGCATTGATAAATATAAAATATGGTATTTAAAAGTAAACAAATGTTCTCGTTACAAGAGCTGCTGGATGGTAAAGCGGGGAAATGGCCCATTATATCCTAAATATGCGAAGTGAAACACCGATAACAATCTGGATTTATAGTAATTTGCAATGTTAATGTTAATGGAATCGGTTTATAGCCTTCATCCAAATTATGGATGACACCTTTAAGTGACTAAAGAACTGGTTCACTCATTATATTATCAACTAGCTGTTCCCCGCGGTTTCACCCGCATTGCTCCGCTCCTGTTGGTCTTAGCGTAATGATTATAGCCTTCCTCGATATGGGGTATATAATGGGGTATCTAACACCGAAAGAATTTTCACCGAAATTAAAAACGGACCAGTAGTTCCAGACATTCACGCATTCAAACAAACAAACTCTTCAGCTTTATAATTTTAACATAGATGAATTGGATAATTTACAAATTGTGTGGAAAAATACCTTCTATCTAGAAACTTCTTCGCAATGACCAGATAATGAATTTAGTATAACTACATGTATATAGTTAGATAGCATGTGAAACTATCAGCTCCGCTATCGTTTCGATTGTGTCGGATTTCCATCCCATCGGACTATGAGATCGAAGGAATAGAAATTGTCTCTGAGTTTACACACTCGCGCTAGTGTATTATACAGCTAGTGTTACCAATACTGTTTCTAGTCTCCGCTGGGATTCTGATACTGTGTAACAATGTCCATTATACATCACTTCTCTCAAGGCATCACTGATAAAGACAGATCTAGACAGCCGATAATTGTAGAAAGTTAGATAGGATAAACAACACTATGATTGATAAAAACCTATCAATAGATATAACAAAGATCGCCTTGTATGTACCCCAATATATTATAGAGAAGTTATAATACAATATCTTGAATAAAATATCATATTGACTCTGTTAATACGGTATACCAAATATTTTCACCATACTCCATGTTAAGTCCTTTTTCCACGAACCATCGAACGACTCGGTAAAAATAATAACATTTTGTACATGTCATTCATGAAATTGCTTTTCAAAACAAAAGACCAGCAACAAAGGACCGCTTGTCGTTGGCCTTTTGAAGAACGTTAACAATCACGTGTTTGTACGACGTAGCTTACGGCGTAGGTACGTAAAATATTTATATATTTACGATATAAACATGAAAAATAATCAGTTTCATTACATTCACGTAGTGGTTTTCATCCAAATAAAATTGTAACTCAATGTTTGAATAATTTAATCAAATCAACTTACGGACTGCAGAAGCACGTATTATGAATAATTTTTCTTTTTATATTCATTAATCTTATATTCATACTTTTTTCCTTTTTAAATGAATAAAATTGATTTACTTTCAATACGAACAAAACCTGTGCAATCATCAACCGAGTTGATTAGAACTTATATTGAAATAAGCGGCACTAATAGTTAAAGTATTGCTTAGTCTCAACTTGGAACGCTTTTACTAATTCTTTCCATACTTTTCTGAAACAGAGCATAGCTGATACTATTCAAGCTTAGCCATTGTCTCTGAACTATACATACATCTTAACTAGCTTTTCCCGTGATTTCAAAGTAGTCAAAGAAAAGTAAAAGACAATATTTCAAGAGCCCTATAACTATCAAACAATGTGAAGACACAAAAATCATGTCATATAATCGCTCCGTTGCGACGTGAAAGAAAGACAAAAAAACACACCATCCCATTATAATATTTGTAAGGATATCCACGTAGCAACAGTAAAGAAAGGAACTTAGTCTCCACGGCCCGTCTTATAACATTCAAAGTTCCAATCGCGATCGAGTGGAAATCTCAAAAGAGCACCCAGTTTTAAACTGAAATCGGCCACTTGAAGTATTAATTGCTTTTCGTACTCCATTGTAATTCAGATTTGGTGAGAGAGATGCAAATTACTCTAAACTATCCGGTTGCTCCAGTTTTCTAACTGGAATGCGAAAAGTTGTGAAAAACAACCCGCGGAATAGAAAAGTCTACCCGCGTTTTACAATCGTACGCGGAGCTTTGTTCTGTTTATATATTATTATTTTGCACGTTATATATATTTAAATAGCACTTCACATCATTTTTTTAAAAGTACCTAAGTATAAAAAAAGCTAAGGCAAAAAACAAAACATTTTTTATATCTTAACATTTAGGTATAAAATTTAAAATTTAGGAATATTTTTCCACAAATTGCAATGGTAAAATGTTAGAAGCTATGCAATAGCTTAATAATAAATTATTATATTCTACACTTCAAGTATCCACATAGAATGCTCTCAGCTCCTTTAAAATGACATGTGCTTTAATATAATAAAGAAAGCTATTTTTCTATGAAATTTTATATCCTCAGAGCTCAGACAGTGTGACTGATAGCTTTTCGGTAGCTGCGTATCGTTTACCCCTTTGAGAATTACCGTAAGGAATTTCAACACAGTAGTGTATGTATTTTCGTTATCATTAAATGTGTTTCTTCGACCATTAGAATGCATGTAATACATATTTTTATTATCCATCACTTATTAAGGAAACTTTGTTTTTTCAACTGTGTCCTGAACTTCACGTTAATTCCATCTTTTTGTTCCAAGTTTGTATGTTTTACAAAGAAAAATGAATTTAAGAGGTCTACGATAGTTCGTATACAATTACAATTGATTACAACTATGTTTGTATGTGTATGTATATTTTGACTTTCATCCCCTCTCCCAGGGGAAACGTTTTGAATTTCGTGATGGATTTTTACCTAGGTATATTAAATTCTATTTCTATTATTATGGTATCAGTGTGAAGTATAGTAGTGAAGTTACGTATTGAAGTACAGTAATTTGAGAGATACTTTTGAAAATCTGCAATAAAATTTAAGTTTTTGACCACAAATAAGTATTGGACAAAAGTAATATCCCCAGTAATAGTAAAATTAGTTCATGGCTTCAAGCAATAATTTTAATATAAATTATATAAGAGTATTTATCTTTTTTTAGAAAATAAATAAATTGCCTCGGGCCTACTAAATATAGTCATATTATATGTTTATTATATGAAGGTCAAACGATAAAAAAATAGTAATGAATACTAGCGACCACAATACATTAATTAAACGAGCTCGGACTAGAATCTAAACTAGAAGTGATTTGAGTAAAAAGCTCATTTCCCACTGGTTCAGCCTTCCACCTTCCATTTTATAACTGACACAGTGGTTATATTGCTGTGTCGTTGCTATATTGAAGAAACTGACGTTTTACGATACTGCTACTTTGTTGTTTGTTACTTCAAATAACTTTAAATTGCATACTGTGTTTTGAAGCTAATAAAGATTGAGTGAGTTCAAAGTTCCTTGCTCTTGATTAGAATTTAGTGCATAATTTAGATAGATTCAATATCTTAATATTGAAGAATTACAGTAAAATATATAACAAAAATAAATCATATCGAATTATATTGGTAGAATCATTTTTAATATTATACGATTTGACCGAAATTGAATATCCCATCTACGGAATATAATTTAATCACGGTCTAACGTATTTATTGGGGCACCTATTCATTTCAACCTCAAACCCAAATATAATGTAATCACGATTATCTGTAAATAGAGTTCCACATACCTTTTTAACGTGATAACGTTTTTAAAATCGTTTTAGTCGGGTGACATGTTCAGAAACTTGTGTCACACCAAAACCTCACGAGCGCGATCGCAGGTATAACGAGAGAGAGACGGACCGATCTCCCGTCTCATCTGGAGCGCTGCCACTGCATTATGTTATCACGTAAACATCTCGATCGTAAACCTACTTTACAAACAACCAATTTTTTTTCTACGCGTAATGGAATTGCGGTGACCTATATATAGTGTTTATTCATTCATTTACTTTACTCTTTCATCGGTCCCTTTTTCATGAATTCAAAAATACGTGGACAGCGGCAATCATTGTGATTGATAAACTGAATTTTTTAAAACTGGGAAAGCCTCTGCATTTTGTATATATTCAACTTTGAACTGAATCTACCGTCAATACGTGTAGTTTCAACTCATATGGACATTGCTTTAGGACTAAACAAAGCACGAACTTTGTAGAATTTATACGTTTAGTAATCATATAGAATAGGTATATTAAATTCATGTAATGGTTGTTGTAAAATTCTTTGATTAACGTAACTGAATTACTGAAACGCTTATACATCATGATAAAATTGAATTAAGAGGTTAACTTATTCATTATATGCTGTTTATTTATGTGTAAATCGACTCTATTAATAGAAAAGCTAACAAATATGGCCCTAACTTGATGTTAGATAGCCACCACCGTCCGTAAACGATAACAACATTGGTAGTGTTGAATATGCCATGCCAGCCTACTTGATGTCAAATAAAAAGTACTTATACTAGAGAAAATAAAAGTATTTCAATAGAACACATTTGATCGTGGTATAACTATCTAAACTCTAGAAAAGCTCCATAACCGAGGATACGATATGACATGGCCATAATATAAAAAGGCGAATTCCACGAGATTCCTGCGACGGCGGAATCAGGCCAGTGCTATCTATGAAAGTAGGTACTCCGTTTCATATTAAAAATTTTCCTCATGGGAGTTATTTCAGTGTCTGAAGGCTCTTTTGATGTATGAACTTTAATATCCGCCAAGTTATGAATCAACTATATAATAAACTATTAGAATTTGTACACCGAATATATTACTTTTGTTATCCTTCTAAAACATATATAGCAAAAACGCAGATGTATCAAGGAACTTGATTAATGATTATAAAGTATGATATTTTATAATAGTACCTAGTGCACTTGGAATCTTTCTTTCAAATATTCATTTTGCTTATTTAAAGAACTTTTGCCAATTCTTTAATTGCGTACCTACTTGATCTGTAATGATAAAATATTTTCACTTCAATTTTTATTTATTAATTTAGTTCATTCTATGTTAAATGTATTTCTCATTTTTATTCATTGTTGTTAATAAAAATCCCATAAATAATAATCCAAGTCAAAATTCAGTCCAACAGTTTCCTATTACAGCAACTAAACAAATTCTAGCCTAACCTAATTTTATAGAGTAAAATATGATCTATATTTTTACCCTATAAAATTTAAATTACCTAGGTACCTCACTGATTAATACTAATATAGGCTCCTCCAACGATCCATCGTTGGAGGAGCTATAGATGGATCTATAACCATAAAATATACCTTCAATATAAATATTGACCATTCAAAGGTGTTAAACGGGAAATAATTATGATTGAACCAGAGCTGCATGTAATACGTAAGTTCCAACGAACGTAATTAGCAAAATGCATCGCTCTGAATTGGTTTTCTGTACATCAGCCGTTTTCAATACGAATTGGCTAATGAGGACGATAATATTTCACCGTTCCCGCAATATTTTATCGATAACTCGTTATCGAAAAACAAATATCAAATACTAAAGGATAATGGTTACCATTCATTGGCGCCCATCCGCCAGATTTGTGACTGACGACAAGTCCGCTCGAAACGGTGAAGGAAAACATCGTGAGGAAATCAACATGTTGAAGAATCAAAAGTTCGACGACATGTGACATCTGCTAACCCACACTAGGCTAGCGTGGTGGATTTTGGCCCGTATCCTCATAGGAGGTCCGTGTCCCAGCGTGGGAACATATTATATGGGCCGATGATGATCAGTACTTCTCGAAGTTCGGCTCGCGCTGCGTGTACGGTGTAGTGAATGCCAGGCATAGGACTATTTAGTCGTGATTTTGTTTTGTCGGCAGCATCAGGTTACAATAAAACGTTATTATGATGAGTACAGCAATAATGAACGTTTATGTTTATGGGCGGGGCAGATATTGCTATACAAAATCATTAGGAGTAATTTTTGTATGAAATATATGATTTTGATGCCCTGATTTTAAATGTTGTAAAAATATCACGACATGCATTTATATTTATTTCTTAAATCAAAACAAATAGGTATATTTTTATTAGATACAATAAATAATGTAATGTAATTTGAACATGGCCGATCAAACCACCCCGTTTTATTAAAAATATGATCAAATAATGTTCTTAATAAAATATACTCATTGCGTTTAAAATAATGATTTTCCTTATCCCCTCGGTGATCATTATTAAAAGTACTTATTTATTTTATTTTATATTTACTACAATAATACATTATAAATTAAATTAAACTGGCACAAACATAATCTCTTTAGAGATTTACCGCGCGCCAGCGCCGTCGACATATAAAACAAAGATTCGATAATATTGACAAACAATAATACATATTAGTTATTACATACATTCATTCACAAAACTAACAAAAATATCCCGCAACATCTAAGTACATCTTTTATTTAATTATCATAAGAAATAACAATCGTGGGTAGAAATAAAAAATAATCTACATCTTATCGCAACTGCGGTCTGCACTCTGCACCCACAGGGTGTTGATTTTCGCTTACAAAATCAATTAATTGATAAATTGAATGACATTTTTTACACAATTATATGTCAGTAGATAATGTATGTGTGTATTTTATGTATATATACACATATTCAAATACAAATTATGGCGTTAGTCTAAGATAAGTATACATAATTTTTAGTCATGTTCGTACTTATGAATATTTATCAATAATTAATTGTTCATAGTAGTTTTTTAGTTTTATTTTAATACTAGCTTCCGCCCGCGACTCCGTCCGCGCGGATGTCGGTCTTCGCGTGGATGGTTTATTTCTCCATTTTGAGTAACTCTGACAATGACATCTTATAAATATCTATTGGACCCAAATACGGCTAGGCCTATAATAATACGCAACGTGTGTTCGCGGTTCTACAGAACAACGTCTATGGATAAAACTGAAAAATTAAGATTAATTTTTTTTTACGTATTTTTCCAGGATAATAAAACCGGCCAAGTGCGAGTCGGGCTCGCGCACAAAGGGTTCCGTAGCAGCAAATATAATAAATTACAGTTAAATCAACCTATCTCAAAAACTATAAGAGATACTTTGATCAAACCAAAAATCGTTGAAAGAGTTAATTAGCATGCATCACCTCTATTTTTTTTAGAATTTTATACCCCGTAGTTATAAAAATAGAGGGGGGGGGACATACTTTTTACGACTTTGAGAGCTGATATCTCAAAAACCGTTCACTTTAAGAAAAATGTTTTTTAGAAAACTTTATATCATTTTAAAAGACCTTTCCATTGATACCCCACACGGGTATGTACATCGAAAAAAAAAATTTCATCCCTCAGTTACATGTATGGGGGGCCCCACCCCCAATTCTTTTTTTTACTATTTAGTGTCATATTTTTGTAGCGGTTCATACAACACATATTCCCATCAAATTTCATCACTGTAGTACTTATAGTTTCCGAGTAAATCGGCTGTGACAGACGGACAGACGGACAGACGGACAGACGGACATGACGAAACTATAAGGGTTCCGTTTTTGCCATTTTGGCTACGGAACCCTAAAAAGTATCCTATTTTACGCCCAGGATAATAAGGTATAATTATACCAAGTTTCATCGAAATCGAACCGTTAGTTTTTACGTGATGCCTGAACATACAGACAGACAGACAGACAGACAGACAGACAGACAGACAGACAGACAGACAAAAATTTTTTTAATCACATATTTGGGTTTGGTATCGATCCAGTAACACCCCCTGCTATTTATTTTTTCAATATTTTCAATGTACAGAATTGACCCTTCTACAGATTTATTATATGTATAGATTTTTAGGGTTCCGTAGCCAAAATGGCAAAAACGGAACCCTTATAGTTTCGTCA
The DNA here is from genome assembly GCA_029959065.1 of Colias behrii. NCBI lineage: Eukaryota > Metazoa > Arthropoda > Insecta > Lepidoptera > Pieridae > Colias > Colias behrii. The sequence continues at coordinate 9,380,964 of JARWMC010000013.1, forward strand.
TGTCCGTCTGTCCGTCTGTCCGTCTGTCCGTCTGTCACAGCCGATTTACTCGGAAACTATAAGTACTACAGTGATGAAATTTGATGGGAATATGTGTTGTATGAACCGCTACAAAAATATGACACTAAATAGTAAAAAAAAGAATTGGGGGTGGGGCCCCCCATACATGTAACTGAGGGATGAAATTTTTTTTTTCGATGTACATACCCGTGTGGGGTATCAATGGAAAGGTCTTTTAAAATGATATAAAGTTTTCTAAAAAACATTTTTCTTAAAGTGAACGGTTTTTGAGATATCAGCTCTCAAAGTCGTAAAAAGTATGTCCCCCCCCCTCTATTTTTATAACTACGGGGTATAAAATTCTAAAAAAAATAGAGGTGATGCATGCTAATTAACTCTTTCAACGATTTTTGGTTTGATCAAAGTATCTCTTATAGTTTTTGAGATAGGTTGATTTAACTGTAATTTATTATATTTGCTGCTACGGAACCCTTTGTGCGCGAGCCCGACTCGCACTTGGCCGGTTTTATTATCTGTTAGTGTATCTTTAAGTGTTTTAGGTAGTTTATTTATTAAGTTAGGGATTACGTAGTTGAATGTTCTTTTTCCATAAAGGTTATTATAGCTTGGTAACTGAAGAACTGAGAGGTCCGCCGTACGAGCTGAATAATAAGAGTGTTTTATTTTGATGAAATTATCTGTAAAAAAGTATTGTTTTAATAACACTAGTTCAACTTGTTCGTGAATAGGTAATATTTTTAGAAAAGAGAGTAATTTTCTATAGTCGTCATTGTAAGTTGTTTTGAGATTACTTGGCACAATTACTTTTAGGATACGTAGCTGTAGTGAAAAAATGCTGTCGAGATGTGTTTTGTATGTTCTCCCATAGCTTGATAGTCCGTATAGTATTATAGACTCCGCCAGAGCTTTATAAAGTAACAGTAGCGTTTTGTATGGCACTTTGTATTTGATTAGAGAGAATTTAGCTAATATGGCTCTTAGCTTATCACAAACGTGGTTTATGTGAGCTTTCCAATTTAATCGATCGTCAATGATTAAGCCAAGATATGTGTGATTGCTAACGAGACCTATGGCGTCACATAAGCAAGCATGAATAGCGTCACATTTTTTGGAATGTAGGCAACTATGATTATGAGCTATTAATTTTGGTGAAATTGCGCTGCGGTTATGACTTGAACTAACGTACATTAATTTTGTTTTGCAAGCATTGAGTACTAATCCTGCGTCGTGGGACCACCTAATGAGAGTATCAAAATCACTTTGAAGTTTTGTTAGAGCCTCATCTACACTATTACCAGTTGAAACTAGGCACGTATCATCAGCAAACTGATAGATCTCGCACTGTTTTAATGCATTGGAGAGGCTGTTTACATATGTTAGATAGTGCAGCGGTCCGAGGACCGAGCCCTGTGCCGTGCCTTCCGTAACGTGTACTGGGTAGCTGTCAGCATTGAGGACTCGAACTTGATATGATCTATCTTGGAGATAATTCTCACACCATGTCAAGAGACTTCCTCTAATACCGCTATCATTTCGATTTACGTACGATCAACATCTTGAGGAAAAATGTGGAAATCTCTTTCCCTTTGCTATATTTAACCGCTATATTAAAACAAATAATTTAAATAACGAGCAGCTTACGTTTTAATCATTTGGGGGTTCTCTTATCAACGAAACGAGATTATTTTCCTTGAAAACATTTAACTTATAATTAATATTATATTATTTTATTCTATTACATATTAGATTTTCGTTCGATTAATATCCGAAACCTAGGTAGGTATCTTAATAAAATGAATCTTTGTAGATAATATTCTACTTGTAAGAAGTAAATATTATATGTATTAGTACATAGGTACCTCCTTGTTTAGTTATAGTAGGAATAATATCCAGAAAAAAACCTGTAATTGAGAATAAAAATAATGAAAAGAAATTTTGTCTTCATTATTAAATTTTTACTGTATTAAATATTTACTTCAGATAAAATACTTCTGTGTCTATTATATTATATCTATAATTCTATTCTCCATTATAATAATTGTTCAAATAGGATCTTATCTATTATTTACTTTATCACACTTATCATCTGTTTATAAAGCTCGCGTAAGAATTACATAACCCAAATTAACAACAGTATTTATTATCAAGGAAGAATAATAACTACAAAATGGATATACAAATAAAAACAATAAGGAATAAGATGGTATAAGTAGGTAATGGAGGAACTACCTAATTCAATCTACATAATAATCTAAAAAAATCAATCGCCAAATGCGTTGGTAAGCGCAAAACTCGAGAACGGCTGAACCGATTTCGTTAATTATTTTTTTATAATACCTATTCCTTGAAGTACAAGGCCCGCTAGTCTTAAATAGAAATACATAGATAGATGTACCTACAACGAAGAGTAAACATTGCTTTAAAAAAATTATCATTTGTTTATCTACAATGCAACTGTATTATGAACATTGTAAAAGATATCTGATTTGATTTTAAGTATCAAATGATTGTATACTATAAAAATCATAAACTGATTCAGGTTTACAACAGCATTCATTTACACAAACAACGTGCACACTGCACATATTTTGTATCTTTAGAAAATGTATTTCACGTTACATCCAAATTCAAAAAAACTCTTAAAAAGTTAGTATACTATTACTTGTGCAAAGTAAACAATCCTTATGTACAAACATCATTATCATTTTGTATTTAAAATATCCATTCGTTCCAATAAAAAAAAACACAAGCGAATTAAGGTTAGCGTTCACAACCCTTAAAAATCGGGAATATATTCTGCGAAACATCCGACATCTAGAAACATGTTCTAAAAGAAATTCAGGCCACAATACTTAACTGGAATAGGCCAGCCACTTAGCTTCATGTAATGCTCTAGTAAGAGCTGAAAATGTGCCGCTACAAAGATGAGAACCTTGTTGATTTTGTTCAAAACAACCCACTTTAATAAATTTATATTTATAAAGCATTTGAATGCCTTAACCAAAAATATCAATTTCAACAAAAGGTCGTGTTCCATCGTTACAATATTGTATTCACTGTAAAGTGTTTCGTGTTGGTTGAGATGGTTGTTTATCACCTCAATAGATGGCGCGCGGTGTGTCCCTTTGACACATAAAACTGAAAGAATAGAATAAATTCGATTGCTCTGGCGGGTCACGAGTGGCTGAATTGGTCAGGCATCCGCCCCGGAATGGCGCGAAAGGATGCGGGTTCGAGTCCCGCCTCGTGATCGAATTTTTTCTATTCTTTATAAATTTATATTTATAAAGCATTTGAATGCCTTAACCAAAAATATCAATTTCAACAAAAGGTCGTGTTCCATCGTTACAATATTGTATTCACTGTAAAGTGTTTCGTGTTGGTTGAGATGGTTGTTTATCACCTCAATAGATGGCGCGCGGTGTGTCCCTTTGACACATAAAACTGAAAGAATAGAATAAATTCGATTGCTCTGGCGGGTCACGAGTGGCTGAATTGGTCAGGCATCCGCCCCGGAATGGCGCGAAAGGATGCGGGTTCGAGTCCCGCCTCGTGATCGAATTTTTTCTATTCTTTATAAATTTATATTTATAAAGCATTTGAATGCCTTAACCAAAAATATCAATTTCAACAAAAGGTCGTGTTCCATCGTTACAATATTGTATTCACTGTAAAGTGTTTCGTGTTGGTTGAGATGGTTGTTTATCACCTCAATAGATGGCGCGCGGTGTGTCCCTTTGACACATAAAACTGAAAGAATAGAATAAATTCGATTGCTCTGGCGGGTCACGAGTGGCTGAATTGGTCAGGCATCCGCCCCGGAATGGCGCGAAAGGATGCGGGTTCGAGTCCCGCCTCGTGATCGAATTTTTTCTATTCTTTATAAATTTATATTTATAAAGCATTTGAATGCCTTAACCAAAAATATCAATTTCAACAACCCACTTTACTTTCGTCTAGATTAAATATAAACACAATTATTTTACTGTTTTATTCATGGGTTACATTTTTGGATAAAGATGATACGTAGGCTTATTAGGTACTTGGTAGAGGTTTGTATAAGTTAGTTCCTAAAAAAATACATAGAAAATTATCTCTTATTCCCGTTTTTCCTTATTTTTATTACTAACTTATATTATTTTTTGACGACATGTCTCCATTGGTTTTTAATAGATATTATTTATATATTTTTATTTAGTAGGAAACTAATATTAAATCTAAATAAAATCTAAATGTTCATAAAACGACTTTTACTGATTCTTACTATTAAAAATATTATATGTAAAGTTATCAATAAATTCGTTAAGTCAGATATCAGGGGGCGTAGCTCAGATGGTAGAGCGCTCGCTTAGCATGCGAGAGGTACCGGGATCGATACCCGGCGCCTCCAAATCTGATTTTTAATTTTTTGCATTAAATTACTATTTTTATCTACATAATATTTGAAATTCTGTACATACATAGCTATTAATAAGCTGTACCAGTTTCATTTTTATCATTATCATTTTTGTTTTGTATGTAAGTATGATTATATTCTTTATAATATTATAATTGATGATTAATGTATGCATAGAAAATAAAACAAAAAATGTAATTAAAAAATAAAGTCCATTACAGAAATTATATAACACTAAATAACATGAGTATAAGTGCAAATGGCTCTCATAATTCTCTTACAAACTAACTTTATTTTTAGAACGCTGCCAGTCCAGTAATAGCTCTTCCCAAAATCAATGCGTGAATATCGTGTGTTCCTTCATAAGTATTTACCGCCTCGAGATTCATGACGTGACGGATGACGTGATACTCGTCGGACACACCGTTCCCTCCGAGCATGTCTCTCGCCATACGCGCAATCTCTAACGCCTTACCACAATTATTTCTTTTCAAAATCGATACCATTTCGTGAGCTGCCATATTCTTGTCCTTTAAACGGCCCACGTGTAAGCACGCTTGATAACCGAGACTTATTTCACTCAACATATCAGCCAATTTCTTCTGAATCAGCTGATTTGAGGCGAGCGGTCTCCCAAATTGCTTCCTATCTAATGTGTACTGTCGAGCGATCCGCATACACGTTTCTGCGGACCCGAGCGCGCCCCAAGCGATCCCATACCGCGCGTTATTGAGACATCCAAAAGGTCCTTTCATTCCTACAACGTTTGGCAATAAATTCTCCTCTGGTATAGTCACTTCGTCTAGTAATATCATGCCCGTTGTCGAGGCTCTCAAAGCAAACTTTCCATTGATTTTGGGCGTATCCAAACCTTTTTTTACTTGAGCTCTCTCAACTATATAACCTTTTACCTTGCCTTCATCGTTTTTCGCCCAAATTACGAGTATATCAGCGATTGGCGAGTTTGTAATCCAAGTTTTTGAGCCTGATAAGACGTATGTTTTATTTTTAGAGTCATATTTAGCCCTGGTAACCATACCTCCAGCATCACTTCCAAAATCTGGTTCAGTCAAGCCAAAACAGCCAACTAACTCGCCCTTGGCCATCCTTGGGAGATATTTTTGTTTTTGTTCTTCAGAACCATACATGTAAATAGCTCCCATCGCTAAGCTACTTTGAACGCTCATCGCTGATCTATACCCTGAGTCGACACCGTCCAATTCTCTTGTTATTAATCCATATGTAATGCTGGAGACACCCGCACAGTCATATCCTTTAATCGTACAACCGAGTATTCCAAGGTCACCCATTTCCCTATAAATTTGACGGTCGAAAACTTCATTCCTGTTTGCTTCCATTATCCTTGGCAACAATTTTTCATTACAATACGATTTAACTGAATCACGGACCGCCTTTTCATCGTCGAGCAATTGTGACTCCAAATTTAAAGGATCTTCCCAGTTGAAACTTACTTTAGCTTTGTTAAAACATGTTGTCGATAGCGCCCTTAAATTTGAGTTGCAAGCAACAGACCATACTTTCGTAAATTTATTAATAGCAACAGCCATTATAACTAGATAGCACAAGTTTATGTTTCACTTGATCAAAAGCTGTATAATACCTTGTTGTTATCAGTTGTTTACAAGTTTCCGTCAAACTCTATTTGCTGGGTATGTAGTTCATTCACTCGTTATTATTCTATAGCACTGATGGAGAACATTTGAATAATATTATTATAATAAATACAAATTTCAGCCTTGTTGTTTCTATATAATTTATGCCTAAATACGCGGATTCTTCGCGGTGTAAATAACCTTACTATTGACCCCCGTCACAACACACGTACACTACACTGTTCCAGTTACGACTTGCAGCTATCTTCACGATATCGAGCGTGTGACGTAACACCACAGTCACGATACACATAATAAGCAAACAAGTATTGTGCCGAATGGCGCATTGAAAATTTCCGAAATTCTTGTTTAAATCCTATATCACTAGGTAAAAATTGAAAAGTGTAATTTGTTGATAACAGTTGTTATGTTAAATGATAAGTAGGTAGGTATTCTTGATAAAATGGATTCTCTTACAAATAAAAGATAAGCAAATACATAATATTATATTCAACATTCGTGTGATAATGAAAATGATAAATATTATTAATTAATACGTAATAAGTAAATAATTTTATTGTATTTTTTAGACGGTAAATATTTGAGTCATTAAGAATTTAATTTATTAGTTAAATACCTAGGTATATAAGAAATTTATTTATTCCTCCAAACGGCCCATCATAACAATATCAAGTCCACAGTGCCTCATTGCATTAAACTTTATACTAGGCAATAGGCACTATAAAATTAACATCTAAAAATATTAAACTTTAATTCGCTGCAAAAATTAAGTAACTCTCTGAGTACGAATATAGTTTAACAACTTTGGTCCTACTAGACTGCAGTTATTACATACTTCCCAACGTTGCCAGAGAAACTTCACAAGAATAAGTAAATATTACTTGCAGTTGAATATAAAATTTGAACGAGGATAAAAATATTACTTCCTATTTTCTGGTTTAAGCTAAAAATATTTTAAGAATATTGTAACATTTAATTTTCTACATCCTTGTTCATTAAAATAACGAGTCCGTTTTAATTTATTTTATAAGAATTTGCACATTTTAATTTAAAAAAAAGAATGAATACAAAGCAATTTAAAAAAAGCAACTTAAATCCTTTATACCAAAGCACAGAATACATAATAGTAGCTAAACAAAGCAAAACAGAGGACAGATGTTTATTTACAGTGCGCATTACAAATAAAACAAGCAAATTACACGTCACTAAAAAATTCGCGTAAAAATCTTGCAGGAGTAAAAAAACGTGAAGTTGCAACGAGGAGAGGAGCCGGTAAGCGGACAGTATGTCCTCTTATTTACGACTTAGGGCAAAAACCACGGCGTTATGAATGCGAAAAAGGTTCCTCTCTACAATGTTTCACTCGTTTCTTTGTTGAGTTAAACAAAAATTTTATTAAACTAGAACCGGCGTTCTGCAGGCTGTGGCACGTTGAAACTTAAAACTGCACGGTAGCGAATACGAAAATAGATAGAAGTTGTTTATTAATCGAGAAAATATTTCAAAATTCTCTGTAACAACACTTATTGAGTTAATCTTTGTTCAATAGAGAATTTATGATTTTATTAAGCGTATTTAAAATGCGCCTCTACAAAAATCCATCTTCTCGTTCATAGTCTGAAAGAAAGAAGCATTGACTAAAATTGCGTACCACATTGGTTAATTATAATAATATTCGCAAAATTAATAAGCAGCGTAGGTAACATATTAAATACCCAACATCTCGACGGTCATAAATTTATTTAGAACGACATCCAACTATCGGACTTTATCACATAATGGATCCAAGTATTGTATAAATTATTCAATCTCTATTTGCATCACAAACACATTGTCAGGAAGGTCTTAGACCTCTAATGACACCTTCCTCCGTTGTTTTGCTAAGCTTTCCCACTCTACCCTTTCTCACATCTACGACAGGTAGGGTTGCCAGATCCAGGCTGATCAATTCCGGGACATTTCTGGGGCCCCGAACGGAATCAGAGTTTTGGTCTTTGGTCCGAGGCTAAACTTAGTAGGAATTACCTAGAACTACAGGTTGATGAAAAAAAAAACTTTTTTAGAAAAAAAAATAATCAGTTTCTAAAATTTTTAATTATTAACTTTTACGGCCGAAATATTAAACTTTGAACATCAACATGACAAATGAACTTAAAACAGAAACTGAGATAGGTACTCTTTCAGTTATCTGTTACTAGCTGCGCTCCGCGGTTTCACCCGCGTGGCTCTGCTCCTGTTGGTCTGAGCGTGATGATATACCTATAGCCTATAGCCTTCCTCGATGAATGGGCTATCTAACACCGAAATAATTTTTTAAATTGGACCAGTAGTTCTTGAGATTAGCGCGTTCAAACAAACAAACAAACTCTTCAGCTTTATAATATTAGTATAGTTAAATCCCGAAACATAATTTCTGCGCGGAAGGACTGCTTTATCTTAGGTTTGGCAAAAGCCATCGGGCAATCCTCGAAATACAATTGAATTTCGCCCTTTGTCTGAAGTATTTTTACTCAAACCTAGGAGTAACCTACCTAACTTTTCAATCAAACGTCGAACGTAAATTGTTCTGTTTTAATTTTTGCCCTGGTCAATTCTAGAAGCGACTGGAAAACTTGGTCAATCGTCGATCTAATTTTTTATTTAAACAATAAACATTAAAATCAATACCTCACCCTGTCAGAAAAATTATAATTTTTCATTTTAAATTACATATAAATACAAACAATAAGATTTAAAAATATTATTCTTTCATACCTAATCTTACAAACTAACCTCCATAATATATTCCAAAGCATCTCAAATACAAAGTGAAAATCACGTAAACTGACCAATAAGGGTAGAGTTAATCGGTTCTTAAGACTTGAAAGCTGCTAAAATGATAAAATTCTTTCAAATATACGGAAATAAGAAATTACTAAATACCTAACTCAAGTTTGAATGGTCAATCCCCGATTTAATAAAATGGTGTTTTGACGTTTGCCTGACCAAATTAGTTTCTCTCAGGTTTGACGAAAATTGTTTAGTCCAAGGCCGAAATATTACATTTATTTGGGCTTTGACCAAGTCATTATGTCAGACCTCAGGTTTGACCAGTCCAACCTACGAGTGCCCGTGCTTCGAGGTTTGACTATAACATATCAATTAAGTAGTTAGTAACTTTATAAAAAACTAGTATTTTTTTCATTCCGGGACAGCAAAGTAAAATTACTGGACACGGGACAGCACGCAAAATTCCGGGACAATCCCGGAAATCCCGGCCATCTGGCAACCCTAACGACAGGACACTCTTTAATGGGCCACTGATTTTTCCCAGTCATATGCAAATTCGGGATTAGCATACATTTTATTTTGAGCTTCGATTACTGCTGACAAAAACGTTGACAAAGCCGGCACTGTTTTTCTTGCTTCAAAATATGTAGATTTAAATTAGATTGCATAATATTGTATAATTAAGTACATGGTACTATTGTTGTGGTTGTATTAAATCTGTTTATGTTTAAAAATGTATACACAAATTAAAATAATTCTCATAATAATTGTAGGTACACCTCTTGTAGAATTCAATAAAATTTCGACACAATTTTCTTTTACATTTTGTGTCTTTACTTACACTACTTACTATACTTTATACCATAACCTAAATAGGACAGGATAGGCATAGGCTGCTTTTTATTATCCCCTTAAATGACGTCTGCGCACTAAACATAAACCTCCAAATGTATATGAAAATTCGCGTACCTAACTTTACCAGCTCAGCCTCATCCTGCATTAGAATAAACCAAGAAGCGTCGAGAATTATAAAAGCAGGCGCTCGGAAGTAACAGAATTAGAACATCACGGCGAATTCCTCAACAAACATAAATGGAATAGTCGTGTAGTTTGAGCAGAAATAGAAGAAATAAGTACCACCGAAGTACCGTGTTTCGACGGGATTGTCGATGTAACAATGGTTAGCATGAACTACGCCTGGCTGAGGATGTGACGCAATGCGACATTGATGCATTATTGCTATTAAAATTTGCATAAAAATATTTTACACGCAAATCGATAAAATAATTAATAATTTCTTTCTTGCTCACTTATTTTAACGGTAATTGATTTTAAATCGCAGTATAAATGAATAACATTTTCTCACGTCTGCACATTTATACATCTCACTGGAATGCAAGACAGCGGTTTATATTATTTCCTAAGCAGCACAGATTAAACATTCTTCTAAAATAATTTCAATTCCTTAATCCTAAATCTATTCTATTGAACTTCTCTTATCTGCTTCTCATTTATAGTGAAAGCACGTAAACGCTATTACGTAATAAAATGTTAAGCAGATCCCAAATAAATTTAGGTCAATAAAATGTTCTAGGTAAAACAAAGACTCACAATTTGTTAACAATGTTTAAGGGCGTTTCTTACTTATTCAACACTTCATCTTTCATCTACCGAAGAAGTTTCAACTCAAAACAAAATTAATGTTTTAACAAATTTCAATTGAACCCATTAAGCCGAACTTTGTAATTTAATGTCAAAATTTGCTTTGCAAGTCAAAGAAACGGCAAACAATACAGCGTGTTATAATTTTTGTATCCATTCATTTGATTAATAGCAAAAAGGGCATGCATTTACATGTATTATTGTTGTATTTCATACAATTTAAAATCAATAAAAATGAATTGTCAGAATTTGCTATCTAAAGTAAAAATATGGAGTCCATATTTGTAACTTATAAGCGAAAAACAAATAAATATGTACCAATTTAAAAGAAGGATAACACGGGTGCAGAAAGCACATAGTTTCAAAATGGCTCACACTCGCAATGGAATTGTTAACACACTATCCATAGATCATCATAACAGTAAAATATTTACAACACTTTCGACACGATATGCCGGAAACCCATTCAATCCCAATCCCATTTTGGATGGAAACACATCTGCGGCCACCTAATTTGCTTACCCTATCTCTCACCTACAATTGACTTCTCAATCTCCTTCGTAAATGCGTAAATAAATCACTACCCCGTTATTAACTTACAGATATTTCATGATTACACAGTTTAATTGCTTTTTAAAATAAGCAAAGCGTCGAAAAATTGCGTTAACGTTATTTCAACACTGATTCTCATTCCCTCATCGTTCCGTATTGACGTTATTCCTTGCTGAATACGCGAGTAATTTCGAAGTTTTAATTGCAAACTCTTAATGAGATAGGCTTACAATACGCATACAGATGCCAACAATCATGTTAATTCTTGTGTATGGTTACATTCTTGACTATGAATTTAATTATTTTATTTGCAGAATGAGTAGTGGCAGCCTTTGTTGATATGTTTATTTCAACACAGTATAAGAAAAAGCATTCATACGAGTAGATGCACCATAGTAATGTATTTTTTTTTTTAATATTTTCTTTTTAAAATTGAAAGCTAATTTAGTAATGTAATCTGTGTATTGAGCATTTGCCAAACCTCGTAACAACTGCTATGACATTTAGAGTAAATTCTTTATTAGCAAAAATTTAATTAAATCTACTGAATGAAAGACCTTAGTATTAAAAAAAATGTTTTATTCTATTCTAGTGAGATATTTCAACAATTCAGTTCTACGTTAAACATGTATTTAGTAGTAGTAGTGTCGTAGTAGTCCGTTTAACATATTATTGAAAATAATACATAGCCAAAACGGACTCATTAATGTTGACATTTTCTTAGAATGCTAAGTTTTAATTACAGCCTTATGCCATCTGGGAATAAGCCTCATTTTTGTTAACTAGGATCTTTTTTTCTTATCTTTTGGTTTACGAGGGCATAATACTGCATTGATAATCTTGATGACTTTGATAGTGAAAATGATTGAACTAATAATCACAATTACTATAAAAAGGTACACATCCAGCATTGTAAAACTGAGCCAACTTAATTCATTTGCTTGACTTCTCATATATGGAGCACCGTTATTTCGTATGATATATTCAATCCAATACATAGCCGTGTCTAAAGCATTCATTGGTCTATCCCAAAATCTTCTGCAAACTTCTTTTGCTGTTTTCCTATAAGATTCATTGTTCAGCACCTCATCGATTAAACCATACATTCTTTCTTCTGTTATATCGTGGTATTGCAATAACTTTCCATAGCCCATTTGTTCTACTTCCAATACATTGTTGTATTGATCTCCGAATATAGGAACACCGACTATCGGTACTCCATTGTACATAGCTTCTTGTGTGCCTATAAGTCCACCGTGTGATACAAATATTCTAATATTTGGGTGAGCTGAAATTATAAAAATAAAAGATATATTTAGATTTATAATATTTGAGTAAACTATGCCCATATCAAGTTGAATGTGATTTTTTTTATATTTTATAAAAATACAAACAAAAGGAAGTATAATATTATTTACTAACCAAGTATTTCTTTTTGTGGCAACCATTTACGAACAATAACGTTGTCCGGTTTGTCTTCTAACTTATCATCTTCCCATTTCCATACCACAGTTCGTTTTAGCCGTTTGAACACTCGAAGGAAAGCTTGCTTTTTCTCTTCAGGCAGTTCAATACTTCTTACATTTGAACCAAAATTAACGTACACAAAACCATCTGTAGCATCGTCTAAATATTTTTGTAAATCCTGAAAAGAAATAAGAAACGAGAAACGTATATTTTATTATATTTATCAAAGTTATTAATCACTACGACTTGTCATACCTTCGGAAGGCTATTATTACTTTTGGTGATATGTACTCCACCGATTTCTACAATATTGGGTAAATATGGCATCGATAAATCGACACTAAAATGACTATTGACTAACATTAGGGACGCATTCTTTTGAATCTCAAACAAACTTGGAATCGGTTCTCGTAATCCAGGAATATATTTTTTCATCAACTGCTCTTGCTTTCCTAGATACCAAAATTTCCACCAGAACAATTCATAAGCAGTGAAATATAAGTTTTTCAGTCTCCCAATGAAGCTGGTGGGATCATCCACATCCAATAATTCAGAAGGCACTGTGGCCAATTGCAACGGATTTCTAGTTACAAAATTATGTTTCATACAATTGCCGTATGTTGTCACTAGTGCTAACGGAGCGTTATATTTGTAAGCCAAGGCATAAAATGCTTCTTGAAAGAATTGTTCACTTATAACTAGATCGAATTTAACATCACTTGCTAGCAATGCCTGTACGGCCGGTGTTTGCAAAGCATCTTCAGTAAGAGCTAACCCACCCGGCCATAAAATATCGTCGTGAAATTTCACAGCACTCATATCGACTGTTGAAAATACATTGGGTCGCTCGCCTCCTGAAATAAAATTTTAATGTATACACAAATTGCTTAACCATATAATTTAAATTTAATGCACCTAACAGTATCTTAGATACTAACCTAGAGCTTCCCATATTTTTATATCTTTCACCATAATTTGATGATAAGTAGGTGGATGCTTGTCTTCCCTGTGTGCTGCTATAACTGTGACATTATGACCTCGTCGAGCTAACTCTAATCCTATAGTTCTGACAGTGATATAATGAGATTTTGAGGTAAAAGGAATCGCATAAAGTATATTAGCAGCTTCGGAATATATCGTCAGGTAGAGCAGGAGTGTTAATATTTTTAAAATCATCTGAAATGAAAAAAAATATTTTTAACCTTAATACGTAAGCTTTTTCGATAAAAAAAAATAGTAACCACTTACATTGCTTGAAAAAAAGATCCAACTTTTGTTTAATGCTAAAACATACACAAATTACACTAATATTGCACTAATAAATTATTGCTTAAGCAAGGAAGGAATTTACATTTTTCCACTATCATATAATTGAGATGAGTGATACGTATTCAACGTTCAAAGATGAACACACAACTAAATTGTCTCTTTATAAATCACTGATTGGTGATTTATGTCGCAATTGCGCCTACCATTACACGAGACGCCTGTAATAAGCTATATGATAAAAATAGAATCCATGAATGGTGCCATTTCAGAGCAATTCGTGCTTTAAATCGTAACACATAAATGATGCTCATATGTTACTATGAAGCCGATTGCTCGTTAGTCAGCTAAACTAGCACGTGACGAATTTTTGTTCAAATGAAACTTACGGAATAATACTTTCTTGGCTGTCATGCTAGATCAAGGATAACTTGAAATTATTTATCACGAGTCATTATATTCATCGATTGTCATTTTAATTAGCGGGAGCGCAACCTCGCTTGCTTCAAGGAAGCGAAAACCACCGTGAAGTTTAATACAATGAAACCTTGTTTTTCACCATGTGACCAGCCTATTTATAAAACTCGCAACTTAATTGTGCCCGTTAAATGGCAAGCTATCGGCTTTATTTGTATATTTTTTTTTAATAATATTGACCAAAAAAGGGAAAGGATCTCAATATTTTATCGAAATCTCTTATAATGTCAATAAAGTTCTTGCATAACTATCAAAGATTCGTAAAAATTTAATGAAAACTTTACTTATAACAATATTTTTTAACAAAAACTAAAAACCGCCTTCAAATTGTCAGGACATAACCAAACTTAAATGGGACCAAAAAAAATAATTATCGAAACCGGTACAACCAGTCGAAAGTTCTAAGGTAACAAACAAACAAAAATTTTGCTACTTCTACGCATAGACATAGTATGAGTTTGTTTATTCTTAACTTTAAACGAGTATTATCAACGAATCCCATATAAAACGGAATGTATAACAACACATAATATATTCTTAACACCAAAAGTTATAAAAAAATTCCATATCTTTTATCACAAAACCAAAGGTCAAGAGGTTGCGATTATCTTTGTTACTTTCTCAGATCACATAAAGATGCTTTAGTTCAATGATTATGTTGATGTACTAAATTTACTAAATTAAATCTACACATAAGAAAGAGTAGAGCCTTAAACCACAGACTAATAATAATATACTACGTATACAACTTAAACTATACTTAATATGATCAAAATAATGTAACAATTATCATTTTCTTAAATGACAATCGCGAAATTAAATATCAACTTAGTCCTAACTAACTCTTTACAAAACACAATTGTATAAACATTTGAATAATATAATAAATATTAAGGCATGTTCATCATAGTATAAATATTTTTTTTTCTCATCTTAATACCTAATAGGGGTCAAATGTTATCAAAAGAACAACTTATCTATCACATAAAAATATAGACGTTATTTTAAAGTAAGAATATGTTAAGAAATCAATATCAAAAGATGCATATTAACTTCAGGAGTTATTTTACTCTACTACTTTATTAAAACAGTGGTATCTCAGTGACCAAGGCCACCGACATAAAAGGAAAATTCGAGTTTATTTTGAAATTTTATAATTGCACGTGCCATTTTCATATGAAAACAGTTATATTATGTTAATAGATAAAAAGGTCTTAAAATCTTAATCACTAATTAGTATACCTACCTAAAACAAAGTCGCTTTCTCTGTCCCTATGTCCCTATGTATGCTTAAAACTACGCAACGAATTTTGATGCGGTTTTTTTAATAGATAGAGTGATTCAAGAGGAAGGTTTTAGTATATAATTTATTATGTTATAGACAAACCGGGCGAAGCCGCGGGCGGAAAGCTAGTTATAAATAAACCAAATTTAAATAGGCTTCAAAATGCTTGAAAATGAATACCTCATACACTTTATCGCTTTTAAAAACACCTAGAATTATTGTCTCTCTTCTTCTTTATAGGGATTACTGCATTAGGATCACAATATTATTTGCAATCACAATTCAAAGTAGTGAATAATGGCAGAAGACCTACTTGCACAAAAATAAAAAAAATAAAGAAATCAACATAAGTTCCATAAATAATTTATTAAGAATTACGTGAGAACAAAGCCTACAATAGGGAAAATATGACTTATCATCTAAATATCATGTACACAGAAATTATAGTCAATAAAAATGGAGGCCTATCTTTATCTTATGACGTATATTATTATCTTCCCTACAGATGCTATGCGAATTACTTACAATATACTGTAACCATAAACAAAGAGGCATTATCATAATTTAGATAAGAAACAAGAACATACTATATTTAACTTAATTGGTTAAACAATAATCACTGGACCTTTTTATGTTTTCTTATTGAGATAGAAAATTCTGGCAAATTTGCCAACTTACGAATTAACATATTTGTAATAAGTACACTTACTAATACAACAATCGCTACTGAAATGTAAACATCGAATAAAGTGTATTCATACCAACTCATATTTCTTGCGGGATTCTTAATAAAATCGGCACCTTTATTTCGGATTACATACTCTAACCAATACACAGCAGTATCGAGAGGATTCATTGGTCTATCGTTAAATCGTTTGGACATATCTTTGGCTTTGTTTGCATAACTTTTATTATTTAGTACATCGTGCAGAACAGTTTCCAATGCGTTTTCATTTATATCTTGATACCGTAGTACTCTTCCAAATCCAATTTGCTGAACAAGAAGAAGATTGTTGAACTGGTCCGCATATATAGGTATGCCTATGATGGGAACCCCGTTGTATATAGCTTCTTGTGTTCCGATAAGTCCACCGTGCGAGATAAACACCTTTATGTTCGGATGAGCTGCAAAATTTTAAGGATCTTTAAAAATTCCAGCAATTGAGACGTCCCTGCAACCAGGAAAGTCACTAAGGAAGAAAAATTTATAGGAAACTGAACGCCGAAAAAGAGAAGTGCAGTGTGCAATGCATGCAAATTGGATTAAAATAATAAAAAAATGTCATCAATGCCTTAATGGAAAGAATATACCTACATAAACAATTATTAAGCGACAATTAGAAGCTATTTGTATACACGGTGTAATCGTTAAGTGTGCACAGGCGATTATTCCGGAACTATTGCAGATATCAAAAAACTTTAAACTGATATTGAAAGTACTATACCTGATGAGTAAAATGACAATGATAACTTTTTAAAAATAAAACGAGAAATATCCAAAAATGTTACATGAAACGCTCCCATACATTTAGTATGAAATATGACTATTCCAAACATTTAATGTGAAAGGTTTTGCTTTATTATTTGATTTTGTGCTTTAATTACTTCGCAAATTTTAAAGAAAGTTCATTTAGAAACTGTAAATAGAGCTCTATGTGGAATACAATGGTATTCCAAAACGTCAGATGTCATTTCGAACACATGCTTTGAATACAAAATGTATGGGAAATAAAATGTATGAGAGCGTTTCATGTAACATTTTTGGATATTTCTCGTTTTATTTTTAAAAAGTTATTATTGTCATTTTATTCATTAGGTACTATATTTTTAAAAAGTTATTATATAGTACTTTCAATATCAGTTTAAAGTTTTTTGATATCTGCAATAGTTACGGAATAAACGCCTGCGCACACTTAACGATTACACCTGGTATTTTAAGAAAAACCTAAGGATTTCATTTTTAGGCTTATCAAGTTACTACTACCCTAAAATTTTTAAAGCACTAAATGCAATGTGATAAGTAGAAGTCACATTTTATCCTAACTGATATTTCCTTCTCTAGCCTACACTCCTATTCGTATTAATGAAGAACTATGTACATATATAGAATTGCAAAGGTATAGAAGTACCTACATCTACATCTGTTTCATTCCTTTTCATCTCTGCCTATGAAATCGTATTCAAGATCTCTTGGTTATATCGCTATCGCCTTATCCAATGCTAAGGAGGCTATCAATTTCAGTCCGTTTTGCAATTCTAAATTCTGAATAGAATTCGTTCCCTGAATTACCAGTTACATAACCGCTAAATTGTAGGTATTCTACAGTTCTAGAGTTTTAAGTATACTTACTGTATCAATTGTACGTAAAAGCTATTAAGGGTAATTTAAGAGCCTTTATTCCACAGACCACTGTCAGTTATAATTTAAATAATACACTACTATTATAGCCGACATAATCATATTCTATATTTAACTAAGTGGCTTCCATAAAACAATTTATGTATTGGTCTACTTTCTATTACTAAACCATTTGAAAATGATAGTTTTTATTGATAAAATTTCGGAACAAATGTGAAATATAATAAAATCTTTATTTATGTAGGTAATCAATGCATTCGTATGTCGGAATTATAACTATAATATCAGTCGATTGCCATTCAACTAAAAGAAATATTTCCTAAAAAACTCTACATTATTCTCTTATTATTAAGTAAATGTGTACTTATACTGTATTATCAAATTAAATTCCCACACACCTAAAATTTCCTTTTGAGGAAGCCACGGTTTCGTTACTAGGTTACTCAGTTGTCCCTGTAATGTTTTATCTTCCCACTTCCATAAAATTGTTTGATTTAGTTTTCCGAAAACTTTGAGAAAGGCATCTCTCTTCTCAATCGGTAGTTCTGCACTTCGAACATTTGAACCAAAGTTAATATATATTACGCCTTGTTTTGAGTCATCTAATAGGCGCTGAAGGTCCTGAAAATTATTTCAATTCAAGTTTTTGAGTACAATATTAAAATAGAAAACACTGGTGTCTATACCGTGTACCTATCAGCCACGATTACCTATAAAGTATAAAACAAGATTTTCAAAATACTGAACTGAACAAAGTTGCTAATGTAGTTGCAAGTAAATGGACACAGTAGACTCTACTAAGATGCCTTCGTTGTAAATTGACAATAATGTCATACAATACTATTCTGAAGTATGCAATATTCCACTATGTAGAGATAAATTTTCATGTTTGGAAAACCGCAGTCACACGTTGTCAAAGTGCTACGGTAGATAGGTATATGTAACCTGTGACTACGCCTTTCCAAACATGAACGTTGAACGTTGTTGAACGCAAACAATATTTTTACCAAAAAATTTCATTGATTATGTAAGAAAAATATAATTATTATAAATAATATTATAATAATATTAACTTGTATGTAAGTCCAGAACGAAAACATCAAAAGCAATAAACCCTTTTAAGTTATTTTTATCCACAGAATTGGTAACCTTTTTTGTTTCAAATCCGAATATAACGATTCTATAAATAACATTTTATTGAATTATTTCCTCGTTATTTTTTTTTCGTGACGTATTAGTAGGTATAGCAGTAGTTAATATGGTTAATTATTATTAGTGTATGACATTATCTCAGGAACTCTTTATTTCATAGAATTACCATTCAAACTATAAACAGTAATATTATATGACTTTTTAAACAAAACTTATAGTAATCTTACCTTGGGAAGGCTGTTTTCTGTTTTCGTTAAATGTATACCACCAATCTCCACAATATTGGGCAAATAAGCTACCGGAGTATCATAACTAAAGTGACTGTTAATCAGCATTAATGAAGTATTTCTCTGTATATAAAACAAACTGGGTGTAGGTTCTGGCAACCCTGGGATATACTTCTTAACCAACGCCTCTTGTTTTCCCAAATACCAATATTTCCACCACACATACTCGTATAAAGTAAAGTACGAGTTTCTGAATCTTCCCCAGAAACTTGTTGGGTCCTCTAAGTCTAGGAACTCAGAAATAGCTGTGGCTACTTGTAAAGGATTCCCTGTGACGAAATTGTGTCTCATACAATTACCGTACGTTGTGACCAAGGCGAGAGGTGCTCTATATTTGTATGCTAGTGCATACAGAGCCTCTTGAAAGAATTGCTCGCAGATAACCAAATCGAATGTGTTTTCCTCATTTAAAAATGCTTTCACAGCGGTCGAATTGAGAGTAAGTTCTGTAAATGCGGTACCGGCGTACCAGAATATCTTTTCATGGAATTCTTCAGCGGATAGATTGACCATTGTGAAGATGTTAGGCCTTTCACCACCTATAATTTTATATATTCATAAAAAGCATGTATATTTATGTCATATTATGGAAAATTTAGCTACATCATTCCATTTACTACAAAGCTATTAATTAAATTCATTCAACACAATCTCTAAACAATCAGATTTAAAATAATTAGTTTATACCAATCAAAAATCCACCAGCAACTATAAACAAACAACTTTTTTCCCATCAGTTTTACGTGTAGGTGTACATACAAATAAATATATTTACATACAAATAAATATATTTACATACAATTATGTATATTTACATACAATTATGTATTCGTTAAATTGATTAAACACTTACCCATAACGTCCCAAATTTCTTTATCGTCAACCATAATTTCGCGATAATTGGGTGGCGGATTGGTCTCCCTATTGGCCGTAATAACTGTAACATTGTGGCCTCTACGTGCTAATTCTAAGCCAATAGGTCTTAACATTATGTAGTGGGACTTGGATGTAAACGGGATCGCATACAGGATATTCGTTGAATCGCAATATGTTGTTAGAAATAATAGCAGCACAACGCGTTGAAAAGTCTAAAATGAAAATATAAAGTTGTAAAAATATAATGTAAAGTTCTTGTATCTACAGTAGCAGATAGAGATTATGGTTAAACATTTTATGTTTGTTTCAAGCAAAATACATAAATAATTAAGATTATGAATGCTAATAATGATATTTCGGTTGTACAAAAGATTATGAATAATGAGATAAACTAAGATACGCTTGACCCTTATTCATATTCCATGTATTAATTTATAAAATTATTATATTCTACTAATCTCTATCGAATTCATTATTATCTACTCACCATCTTTCAATCAATTTTACATAAAACACTATTATTTTCAGTATAAAATTTCATATAATTAAACAACAAACATTGCAGAAAGCACAACACAATGTGATCTTAAATCACCATCATCACATCTTAGACTGATTCAAATTTAATACAAAAATCGACTAACACTAGAATTATTTGCGAAGTTTCTTATAGTCATCCTTATCGGCCTTCGTTGTAAAAAATAAGCGGTACCGGCTTCTATTAGACATACTCGTATATTTATCCACTTATATACTTAATGCAAGTTACATTTTTTGCGCAGTCCAATGACTAGGAAAAGACACTTGCAAATCATCAAACTAATGAAGTTGTATTGTAAATGGTCAAAAACATATTTAAACAACAATCTTCAGAAAATACAGGGCGATATTTATTACAACAATATTATATTATATCACTACATAGTATAAAACAAAGTCGCTTTCTCTGTCCCTATGTATGCTTTAATCTGTAAAACTATACAACGGATTATAATGCGGTTTTTTTAATAGACAGATTGGTGGATTATACCCTCAAGCCTCGTTATATCTTGCAGTGGAAAACGAAGTAAGTTGATGATAAATTCGGATGATCTATTACCTATAATCTGTGCCACTAGTAACTTCATTAGAAAAGCTTAACAATATTTTTAAATACGCACTTATATTCTCTACTTATTCTCTCTCTACTATTTCATTAGTAAATCTCCTATTATGATCGTTTTAATAACATTTTTAAAGTCAGTCCAGTCACGCTCTGTATTAGATAAGCCAGCTCGCCCAAGGGAAGTGCATCCCTCACAATATTATAAACTTGAAGCGACTGGACTTAATTTAAATTCATAAATCTATAAAAATAATACGCAAACTGATACCGTTTGTACACTAGGAATTATAGACACGATATCGAAATAATTAAATCTCTTTGCTGCACCGCACCACACATGAGATAGATGACGAAAAATAATATCCATTTCTTATCGCCTTTTTTATCGACCTCTCGTTATGTTTTACGTTTACTTTATGTATTTAGAAGATATTTAGGCGATTTTTATTTTTTCTCATTGTGATTTTTCTGATATTGAATGATTAAAGGCATGATTGGCAGACATATAAAAAACATTTGTTTTTGCATGTTACGTGTATTTTCCTTTTCCACTTCACAAAAACTAGTGTAGTGAGTATGTTTTGAGAATTATTATCACAACATCAAGGGATCCGAAGGGTCCACTGCTATAAAGAAAGAATTTCATTGTTAGTTCGTGAGATTCCAACATTGTTTCAATGTATTTATTAATTGCCTTGTTATTCACAACATGTGAATAACAAGTTTGGATTTTCATTTATTAAAATGAAAAACACAAATAAAATGTATGTAAAATTTGTGAAATTTACAGTGCCTACATTTTTCTTTTAGCAATAATTTTGTAAAGCAGTTTTGCTTTAACTTTTTTTTTATTCTTATATAATTATTGCGGCCAAATTTTGACTGGAAATCTAGACGCTATAATATATTCTCCTAATTATAAATATACATAAAATTTTGGTTTCATCAAAAAAAACTATGAACGCACTAATCCTGCGCTGGGAACTTAGACCATTCGACCTAAATGATATACGCACAAAATTTAATGAGACAATTCTCATGAAAATTTGTCTTGACCAATGTCAAGTCGTTTCGGAAGAGTTTTACCACGTTTTACTACAATTACCGTGACAAGTGAATTTTATATATTGGATTTTGTTGTAAAGACTATCTGTTTAAGTATTGAACTTTGTGTCCGTAATTACTATCATTAAGTACCTATATTAACATACAATGCATTCTAATTTTAGTTTTTTAAATATATTCATTTCCAGAAAGACTCGCATAAATAATGTCACGTAATTAATACTTCTTTACTTTAACTATTTAGTTAGGTATTATTATAACTAGGTATGTCTTTAAAACATATTTTATTTATGAATTCCCGTCTCATAAAGGAATAACGATTATGTACATTTTCTTTGCTTTAATTACTATGTCGTTCTCAACGTAAGTATCAAATAATAACTAGGTATAAGTATTTCATTACAAATTTTTCTTATCCTCTCCTATTCGTAGTGCACAAGCCATTTTGAATACCGCATTCACTATTTTCAAATTTATATATACGAAGACAATAGAAATAAAGACTAAAAACGCATAAACATCTAACATATTGTACACAATCCAATGCATATTAGCTGTTGGGCTTTTCATATAATCAGCACCATTATTTCGCATAACGTATTCAATCCAGAAAGTTGCCGTATCCAATCCATTCATTGGTCTATCTTTAAACCGTCTTGCAACCTCCTTCGCTTTTCTAAGATACGCGTCGTTACTCAAAATTGTATTCATAGTTTTATATAATATAGATTCGTCGATGTTTTCATATTTCAGGATAAGTCCGAAGCCGGCTTGTTTGACGAGAAGCAAGTTGTTGTATTGGTCAGCGTATATCGGCATACCTACTACTGGAACTCCGTGATAGATCGCCTCTTGCGTGCTCATAAGACCACCGTGACCGATGAATAATTTTACGTTGGGATGTGCTGAAAATAAAGAATAAAGTTGTAAATTATATTGCATGCGTTCCAGAAATTTATTTCTAGTTTATCTAAGTAAGTAAGTAAGTATGCCTGCTAAAATACACAAAAAGTTAAGTATAGTTTTTAGCACATAAGAAATCGATTTATTACATTTTTCATAAAATTTTCAAGGACAAAAATATTTAGGAATCATTCGAATCATTTAAATAAGCCATACCTACCCAAGATTTTTCTTTGCGGGAACCATTTTCTAATGATGACATTTGGTGGCTTATCTGCCAAGGTATCTTCCTCCCATTTCCAGAGAACTGTATGTTTCAGTCTTTTAAAAACATTGAAGAACGCCCTCTTCTTGTCCTCTGGCAATTCTGAACTCCTCACGTTTGAACCGAAATTTACGTAAATTACTCCATTTTTGGATTCATTCAAAACTTTCTCTAGATCCTGAAATATAAGTAAATATTGCAACATTTTAAAAATCACCCGACAACTTCTTAAAGCAAGTAATTAGTAAAAGGTCGAACTATTTAAAAAACGGTTTTAATGTAGATTTAGTAGATACGTACTTATAACAATATAATACAGAGATTTACAGATAATTCCGTACCTATAAATTAATGATAACTATTAAGGCGTAATTATTGAAAAACAAAAATAGTTTGATATTAAAGACTGAATAGTAATAACTTTTGTTTAAATTGAATAATATTAACTTTGTATTACAAACATTGCAGGACAAGTCCTAGACCAATGATTGCATCGTCACTGTGCAACTAATAAACGCAGCCTCGTCAATATATTATTTCTGACTTTTCGTGCCTTGTTTAGTTCTAAGCTTGTTCTAAGTAATAAACAACCGGTTAGTCATTCAGGTTTTAACTTTATGTTCGGTGAGGTGTACAAAATATATACCGTCTAACTAACTGACTACGTCTTGAACTAGATACATGCGTTTTCTTTGTACTGTATGGTCATAGCTCAAATCTCTATAACCTCCAAGTTATTTTCAATTATTTCATACTCTACTATAGCTCTACCCGTATGTGTTACATATAACTTTACCTTTTTTAAGACAGATAGATAGATTTATTTAATTATTATAACTAGTGCTTTTTTTACTTCAATGTACAAAATTTATACTAAACTATTATTACAAAAACGAATTTGAATAGTAGGTAGTCTAATAGTAACGAACAAAGGAAATTTTCTTATGCATCGCATTTGCTAACCTTGGTAAGCCATTTAACTTTACTCTTTGATAATCCGATAATAATAGATTCTCATCCCATTGTTATAACTACGATGGAATAATACTAGTTACTTTCGTACTTTATTTCAAACTTCCAAAGATTCATTTATATCTTCAAAACATTTTAAATATTCAACTTTATACAATCTTGAGAATGTTTTCTATACTAATATTAGAAAGCTGAAGAGTTTTTTGTTTGATCGCGCTAATCCAGGAACTACTGGTCCCATTTGAAAAATTCTTTCGGTGTTAGATAGCCCATTTATCGAGCTATAAGGCTATAATATAATAATTATATATCATCACGCTAAGACCAACAGGAGCGGAGCAATGCGGGTAAAACCGCGGAGCACAGCTAGTAGATATACCTATTATAAACACGAGTACGAATAAAAATAAAAACTCTCTAAATACCTGAACAAGTTTTTCATAATAATAAAGGAATTACCTTAGGTAGAGTTTCATTGTACCAATTGGCATGAATCCCTCCTATTTCAATGATATTCGGCAAATACGCCATAGGAGTGTCAACGCTAAAATGACTATTAATAAGCAATAGAGATGCGTTTTTCTGCAGATCGAACAAACTCGGAACTGGTTCAGGCAAATTTGGTACATACTTTTTCACCAACATTTCTTGCTTCGGCAAATATAAGTATCGCCAGCTTACGTAATCATACACAGAGATGTATAAATTCTTCAGTCTGCCCAAGAAACTAGTTGGGTCCTCTATTGGGACGAATTCGTAAAGAATTGTCGCCAATTGTAGAGGATTTCCCACTATGGCATTATGCCTCATGCAATTCCCAAACGCTGTGACCAGAACAAGAGGTGCATTGTACTTATGAGCTAACATGTACAAAGCTTCCACTAGAAAGGTCTCGCTGACGATTAGATCAAATTTATTATCTTTGGCCAAGAAATCCTGAATCTCAGGAGTACTCAGAAGATAGTCTGTGAATGCTACGCCTCCGTCATACAGAATTTTGTCCATGAAATCTGTGGCTCTCATTTCAATCGTGGTGAATACATTGGGCCTTTCAGTTCCTGAAAAATCAATAATAAAATGAACTTAGGTTGGAATCATTACATACGGATAACGTCATCGCCTTTTACACTTATCACACAGCATCATCTTTTATTCATTTGTTCTCTATTAATTATAAAATTAATTTAATTATTCACTGTTTTACATTATTCTAAGATTATAATATAATAAAACGATAGAGCCATGGGATACTACAAAATTGCATTTAACATTCGAATCGAAGAAATTTAATTACTTCTAAAAAAACTTTTTTACTGCGTCTTTTCATACATGTACGTACTTTGATAACCAGTTAACCCTCATGAGATAAATGTAAAATTAGCAAACTCGTGAACACAATATACATAATAATAATTACAGTAATAAAAATATTTATATTTATAATCTTGTAGGTATAGTTACCTCAAGTAACTAATTATTATTCATATTCAAGATTTTATGTTTACATGGAAAATAAAATAAGAAATAATTCTAGAATAAATAAGAAACTATCTAGAGAATTACGAACTTAACAGACAAATGAATTCATTCTTTGATTATACCAAAATAGAATTGACATATTTTAAATAATTTTCATGTTGTTAAATAACGACTACTAAACATTCTGTAATACTGTATTTTAACACCGTTATATACCATGTTTACTTGCAAATAAACGATTTATTTAAATACTCACAAGAAATAATTGTTTTCTTACCTAACAAATCCCATAGCTCCTTCTTCTCAATGACAATTTGGTGGTAATTCGCTGGTGGATCAGGAATCTCAAATGCAGTAAGGACTGTCACATTGTGACCTCTTCGGGCCAACTCTACGCCGATCGGACGGAAGAATATATCATGGGATTTGGACGTAAAAGGCACAGCATATAGTATGTTTGCAGCGTCACACAATGCCGTGAATATTAATAAAATTATTAAATAGAGCGTCATCTGAAAATCAAATTGATGTTTACTTATAATTTAATATGGTATATTTTTATCACATGTAATTTTGTGACAAAATTGTGGCAGGAGTTTTTGCAAGGACAGCTTTTCAAGGTGGTTAGATCCTTGATTCAGTAGGTATAAACTTAAATAATATCAGTTTGAGATACCTATCTCTTTAATTTAATAATACCATATTGTTAGTTTATATAGCGCAAATCTTTGCAATTAATTAATTATGTAGCTGGAAACGTATAAGGAATACCTATTATATTATAATGAGAATAGATACAAAAAAAGGAATTACTAAATTAGTTACAAGAAACAATGAATTGCTGACAATATAAAGTTAAATTTTCACCTTTGATAATACATTTAATTCAATAATTAATATTTTATTTACTCACCATATCTTAATCTAATCAAAACACAACACAAAACCAAGTCTGACACTACACTACATAGTAGACCTGCATCCGTCCAATATCTTCTTACCTAGATATTTAAACGTCGTAATTGTCAATCTAATATCCACTTAATTCCCAGTAAATAAGGCATAATTTTTAACACATTGAATGACACCACTGCCTTCGTATATATACGCTATTTATAACTTTTAATTAATATCCATAAACTTTGTATTTACGGTAATAACTTTTTTATTATTATATAATTTTATATTCTTTAATAAAAATATGACAGGAAAGACACTAGATTGGAACAAAGGTCAATATGGTCTCAATCTTTAAGGAGACTTAAAACGAACCTGCCTACTAATGGTAGAAGGCTGACTAGTTATTTGCAATTCGATATATTATCTTTTTATGTTTATATGACTTAGTAGCAAATATAGCGCTGCTTTAGGAGGGTTCAGTTTTCTTCCTAAATTGTCTAACTCTATATTTTTTATGCATAAAATAGATTGAACACCCAGATATGTATAAAAATTATATGTCAAAAGCCAAACATAAGTGTTAGCACATAATACTTATGTGTGAAGAAGAATATTACTGATATGAAATGAAATCATGTATAACAACCAATGTTTTGTAAATAGTTTAATTTTTTTAGTTTACAAAGTATTTTTTTAGTTATCTTCTTATTAATCCTCATTCCGGCACTAACAAAAATATTTAATTTTTCTAAATTAAAACAAAATCTTATGTGTTTGTTGAAGATTATTTTATGTGTTTATTTAGGTAATTCTTGTGAATGATGAATATCCATTTGTAATTTATTATCTAAGTTATTATCATAGACTATAATTAGGTATATTTTTACGTGTCTGCGCGGGTAACGTCACTGTTACGAACAATTGTTCATTAAGTCTGTTGAAGTCAAGTTAAAGTTAAAAACATGTATTTTTGAAGTAAATTTTTTTAAATTTATTGAAGTACATTGGACTCTTCCGCGGCAAAAAGTGAGATAAAAGGGACCTTCTGACCCAAAGGCAGTATAAAAATACATATTATTACTATTCGAAAGCTCTTGTAAAAGTTTTCATAAATAAAGAGTTAACTTTGTGTTTGCCTAAGCTAACTGACTGTATATAAAAGTTCATATTTTCAGTATAAAACTTTATGTAGAGCATCCGTTCCAATAGCTTTTATGCGCTAATTTTTTTCATTTTTTTTTTTTTTTTTTTTTTTTTATTGTGTGATAGGGAAGCGCTTGACCACGATCTCGCCTGATGGTAAGCTGAGATGTGGCCTATGATGGAGCGCGCTTCCCTAGAAGGTACCCGTTCACTCTTCGCTTGAAGACCCCCATATTGTACTCGTCGGGGAACACATACTCAGGAAGCATGTTCCAGTCCCTCGCGGTTCGGATGAAGAATGTCGATCCGAACCGCTTTGTCCGGGTACATGGAACGTCCACCATATGGCGATGCCTAGAGTCTGTGCGCCTCTAATAATTATAATATTTTGCCATTTGCGATGCTATTATCGCATACTATGAGTATATAAAGTATATTAATATACTTTATATACTGAAAGAATGATATAAAAAATGCCTTTATAGCCTTAACCGCCCTGATAGGTTTTATATAAGTGCCATCTATTAAACAATTCTCGAACTATCTACATGATAAAATGCGCAAGTTGTGCAGTTGAGTAAAAATAAAGTGAATAAGTAATTTAAGAAATTTTTAATAGATGTCACTATCATACCATCAATTTTGTGTTGATCAGTGTTTCGGGTCATTTGTAACAGGATGGCGGTTCTACAGGGGTACTTAGTACGCAATGACAAAAAGAAAAATGATGGTCAGAACGCTGATACTGGATACCTTAAGATACTGTAATATTTTATATTAGAGAATCTTAACATAAAATATTATAGTATCTTCACCGTGTGTGATGCGCTTCAGCTGTATCCATCTATATATCTTAACGGAATCTCATCAAGTACTTCTCCTATTTAGGCTTTTTTATTAAAGTCACACATGCCATAAATAACAAAATGTTGTAAATGTTTTTCAATTCATCCATTCCTCTTAATTCTCATTAGAATAACTCCTTATTAGTAGTAGATACCTAATACTAGCCTTTAGCTACTATTATTGCTAATACTATAGTTATACTATACCAGTACGCATAGGTAGGCACTATTCGTAGTGCTTACCAAAAATTCGTTTTTGAATTACTTCCTGGCTGCATTTTCTCTACGTGATAAACGAATAAACAAAACTTCGGAGTAAAAGTGAACTAACTACTGATAAGGTGCATTTCTATGATACTATATTATTGTATCTAAACATTCTAAATCATGTGCTATTAGTGTCAGCGTTTACAATAGTCTTAGCACAGACTAATAATAATAATAAACCCGGCCGGTCGGAGTGAAGCCTGACGAGGACAGGACCCCCACCTCTGGCTTGCCTTAACCGGCCGGCCAGAGTGGAGTCGCGAGAGCTTTTAGCTCGAAGGGTGGATGCGAATCGTAAGTGGCGAGTGGGCACGTGATGCTGGACCCTCAGGGAGCGCGTGATCGTAGTTTAAAGTCCAGGGACGCCTCTCCACCCTTAGCTGCTCACAATATGTTGCCCCCTTGTCGCACTATTGCAGCGACTTATTTCGGGGGCCCATACAGTGAGAGGGCGAGTCACCACCTGCCAACATATTTTTACTTTCTTTTAGTAGAAAGGCAGGTGCCATAGTTTCCCATAGTCCCCAATACCAGTCCATTTAGCATCCCAATCCATAGCCCAATTATTAAATTTCCATACCCTGCAATAGTCCTACATCGGCCGCGGACTGCCTAGGGCTGTATCTCTATAGTGCAGTCATGGGCAGGCTGCGGCTGGTGTCCCATAACACATTAAAATTCTCGATAGGGCCTCTGCGTGTTGGATCCGTGTCCCCACGTAAGCCTTCCAAAGATCCGGGTACCGTCCTTCTGGTGGTACCCGAGTATTATGGAGAAGAGAAACATAATAAATAATCTAATAATCTAATAAATAATTTTATTTTTTTCTTTCCAGTACATGTACAGTATTTAAGTGACATTAAACAGGCAGCATGTGTGGAAAGCTGGTGCCTATGGTAGGTGTAAGCCTGTAATATAGGTCACCAAAATAAACTACGTAGGTATATACTAGTTACTACGTATGTCTTAGTTAAACCTTCGATCTCGATTGAGGGATTTTCTATATTATGTAAAGGAATTAATTCAATTAATCGGTTACAGATAGTCATTTGCATACATGAATTTCGAACATTACCATATTATCATGACCATATCCTAACACTTCTACGGCAATAACATTAGTAGTACCACAGACTAATAATAATATACTAGGTAGTACGAATATAAATAAAACATGAATCATTACATAAATATAAGTCATACACTAAAAAGTTTGATTACGAATTAATTAAATTTTACTGCTTGTTAAACTTCAGACGGTACACACTTGAACAAATAAATCAATAACGA
Organism: Colias behrii; assembly: GCA_029959065.1. NCBI lineage: Eukaryota > Metazoa > Arthropoda > Insecta > Lepidoptera > Pieridae > Colias > Colias behrii. Next base: position 9,411,401 of record JARWMC010000013.1, read on the forward strand.
TATGTGTGCGGACTTACTTTTTCGTTTATTTTATAGAGAACTCTACAAAAAATTTTACTAACTTTTAAGTTTGAAATGTAAAGTCTCCCCATTCACAACCTAGAGGTTTTTACAAATGAAAATATGAGCTGAGACTTTATTCTTGCTCGTCCTTCAAAAATAAGATTTTTACTTTGACATAATAGCAATATTATTAAATAGTTTTTAACTAGCTAGCTGTGTCCCGCGGTTTTACCCGCATTGCTCCGCTCCTGTTGGTCTTAGCGTGATATAATAATATAGCCTTAACCCTCCTCGATAAATGGGCTATCTAATACCGAAGAATTTTTTAAATCGGACCAGTAAGTTCCTGAGATTAGCGCGTTGAAACAAACAAACAAACTCTTCAGCTTTATAATATTTGTAAGTATAGATAAATACTCTGACCAATGACCATATCAGTGGGTGAAGTATAAATGAAACAAATATTAGTGTAAATTAACACATTATTTATTTTTTTAAGATTACATTCTTAGTTCATAATAATCGTATCAAATGTTATCAATTAGTTTATAAAATCTAGTTATTCACAATTGATGAGTAAAATCTTTATTTAAATTGTTACAAAGTTCAAATGGACGGAATCTGTTTCCTTATTATTAATCATTAACTTATTAGTAAAACTATATGACTTTTTACCAACTTATGTTACATTAAACAATGTAATAATAAAGGCACATTTTATGTGTCTGACAGTCCTTTAACATTCAATAAAATATTACGTTATTATTATGGCAAAATTATTTACGTCACGTAAGTCCTAATAATCTCTTACTTTCTCCGACACTTTATAATTACTTCTTCTCCGCTCAGTGTATAGAGGAGCAGCACCATTTCGAGATTCATATTTAAGAGGTCGGTCATTTTCATAATACTTAATTGTTGTTATCGGTTCCGCTTTGTATCCTCTGCTTTTAGTAACGGAGTTGACTTCTCGGGACTCAATTATTTCTTTCGACCGGCCATCTCTGGATGGGACGATTTTTTTGCTTATCGTCTCAACTGTGTCTGTTACACTTGGTCTCTCCGGATCACCAGACCTTGTTTGGTATCTATACGTTTCTGAGTAATTATCACTGCTATTACTCTCTCTTCTATTTGCCGGTGTTTTTATCCGCGTATCCAAACGTGAAACAAATGGACTGCTGTCCCTGTTAGAAGAGTCTGTTCTGTACACTGGTACTTTGCGTTCCTCAGATATCCGGTCTTTGTAATGCGGCGATGGAGTTCCATAGCGTGAGGATAATCTACTTCCATCTGATTCGTCATCGTGAAGCGTTTGGTATACTTCTGGGGCACGATCTCTCAGACCTTTCAAAAATATCTTCTTCTTATCCGTTTCGTCGTACGACTTGCTGAATCCATTTGTATGGCCGTTGCTTAGTGGCGTTGTTTTTCCGTAACGCGCGCCAAACAACCCATCGCGTCTTCGTTCCGTTTCTCTTGATACAGCATCAGCGAGATCGCGTTGGCTTCTGTTTATTATCGAGACGATTCCTGGACTCTTCAGTTGTTCAGGTGTTTCATCGAGCCGGCTAAGGTGAGGGTTGGACTTGTACATCGTGGAGTAGTTTCTGTTCATTCCTGTGACGTATCTAGGATGTGTCTCCTGTTCGGGCACTCCCATAGCAAAACTCTTGCTTCTGTTTAAGCCTTTGTAGGTCCGCGCCGGTTTTGCGGGGCCTGGCGGGTAACCATTGACCTTTCCTTCTGGTGCTCCGTTATTTGATATGTTAATGGCACTTGTGGATCGTTTGTTTGAGGTCAGCCGTTGCCAATATTTATTCGAGCTCGGCTTTTCGGTGGTTTTCTCCTTACGGTCGTGGAGTTTCCTCGGTAGGGTCTGTGCTGAGCGGGAATAATCTTCCTCAGTTTCGCTGTTCGGATTCAGTCGACTCGCGGAATGACTGAATCGACCAAGCGTGCTCGAGAATTGTCCTCTGGAATGAGAAAAAACAAGAATTAACAAAAAATGATTTCATAATAATATGACCGCATCCCACGTGCGTTTATTGTTATCTGGTCGTATCATAAAAACATGTAATCTTGTGTTTTAAACGTAATTGGATTCAATGGGGAATCTCCGCCTACACAACTAACGAGCACGCTTTGTTCACTTATCTTAAGCCGTTGACTATTTTATAATGGCATCAATTTAAATTATATACTTTGATCGTGGCATTATTTAATAATGCAACGAAAACTATTGTTAGAGGTTATTCTTTAAGTCTACAATAAGGAAGCGTTACACATTTGCGCTACAATGACAGTCGAGCTAATTTACATGATCAGAGCCTACACCTGTTGGACATATTCTTGAAGTGAGTCATAACTCACAGCACTACCATTGCCACACGGTCCTTATAGTTATGTATCGCGAGACGCCGCTGACTCAACGATTATACACTAAATAAGGGCTGTTTTACCGAGAACCGCTTATTTACCCTTACTAGGCAAGTCATGGAGAACCGCAGATCGAAAAGGCAAGATATGCCGGAACGCAATGACGCGACTTGATTGAAATGTGACGAGTTTTTTTGATTGATATAAAGGGCTATTGTTTCGTTGTCGATTTTATCAGCTTAATTGGCTGTCGAATATCTTGAAACAATGGTGCTAATTACTATTTATGATGTTATATTATGAACCTCATCTCATTAGTCATTTTTCAATGCCTTAATAAATAAATTTTAATTTCATAAATTAATTTATTTGGTTAATCCAATCATTTAAAATCTTGTTCAAATAAAAAGCAAAAGTTTTACATATATTCCGATCTTAAAACTACGTATAACGATAGTAACTGCCTAATAAGTATCGCACCATAGTTTACGGAAAAAACTTTCTACTTGAAAACTAAGAATTATCCATCTTTGGAACAATGTGTGGCTCACAAAAACAATTTAGCAAACATGGGTCATATTATGTTGCGAAATACTCCTATTTTGAAAGTTTAGCGCTTTACATAAGTAAATAATGATATTCCTCGATTCGTTACTCTTCGCTGCTTTTCTTTTGGGTAGGTATATTATTATTTCAATTTCCCTTAATACTGTGACTTATTGTTGTGTATTTAGGTATTTTGTTTGTATGAACAAAACGCGTTATAATATAATTTCTGTCTGTAATATTAGGGTTTATACTGGTTGTTTTGATTTAGGTCTAAATCCGTTTAATAATCAACTAACTATCCAGTCTTTAGAAAAACAAATTGAAGTTACTCTCAATTTAAATATTTTATTATATTATCGTATCTCGTTTATTATTCAAAGAGAAAAAATCTCTATATTTCAAACTCCGACAGTACAATAACGAAATTTGTCATTAGCTCCCGTGTAATTTTTGTACATAATTAACATATTTTAGTATTAAAAATTATAATGTATATGTTTCCTGTGAATGTATTTGCGAGAATAATAACTAAAATGCATTGTAACAAAATATTGTAAGGCACACTGCATTGTCGCCACTGGAATGCGACCACAAGGAAAATCTAATGCTTGTAATTATTCCAATGGCTGAGCTTTAGTACTATGAGCTATTAATGTATCGTTTACGACGAATAAATTATGAATAAACTTATTTTTTATTAAGTTTTGAAAAGACTTGACACTGTGTATACAGATTAAGTATTCCAAGTATAAATCTTATTAAGGTAGTGTTTGTTATAAATAACTCGTATTATAAACGCCATTTAAGTGATCATTTGAATAAGAAAAGGGAATTTATATTGATTTATTTATGGTTAATTTCTATCGAATATAGTAGGTTATATACTGTAGTAATCTTTCTTCTTAATTGGTCGCGGAAGAATTCCAACCAATACCCGCGGCCCCATCATTATAGCGGCTCGCAGAACACAGTGGGGTTTTAGTCGGTAAGAACATAACCCACGGCTCCTTCCCCGGGAGCCGTGGGTATCTATGCAAGATTTCCCCACTTAAAAAAGGTTCTTCTTAATTGATACCTAATCTAGTATAAATCAATAGTATAAGTTTCAGTGTAAAATTCGAATCGAATTCATATCGATATGTGTGATCAAAAAGCTCTGAATAAGGGAAATTGAAAACAAACACTTGCTTCAATAGTTTCCTATACAAACATTTAGAATTATTAGGTATCACATAAACCAATTGACTGAATAATAAAGACCAACCATATCAACTGAACGTGCGCAAAAAGAAGGCGTAGGTTTAAAATCTATTTAAAATATTTTAATTATTATGTTACAACTTTAATTAGAAGTCAAGGGCAATTAATTAATCATAAAGCTTTTAATGTGTTTACGATATATTTAAGATGAAATTCTTGTATTTTGAGTTCTACTGATACTACTATAGATACTTTAAACACACGTTAAGAAATATTTTTTAATTATAATTCTTTAAGTTTATAAATATGGCACTGCCGTCGCAATTAATTGAAAGAAAGAAAGATATGATCATTGTCAACAATTAATTGGTCATTGCCATATCATGATGATGATGATGATGATGATATGGCAATGACCAATGTGAAGTAGTCTCGAGTATAATAGCGTAAATTGTTTGAAGTTAAATACTAAATTGTTATCGAAACTCATAGATTAAGTTCGATCCATGTGTATTCGATGATTTTCCTATATAACCCGATATGATCAAAGTAGAAATCATTAATTTATATTCGCTTATATTATCGTGTAGGAGGCCTAGAGCTGTGACAAGATTCTATTTAAGGCTAGCATAAAATACAGGTGGGCATTGTTAATACAATTTAACGCTTATTTAAAAACTATAATAGGCCATATCAAAAAATATGATTAACCAAAAATTTATTGTTATATGGCTACGCATATTATTCGCAAATTTAAACGTTAGGTCACCATCATTTTCATTTCTAATGTATATGTCTGAGAGAAATATGTTAAACTTAAATTAATTTGTTTTTGTTAACAGGTATGCGCGTTGTTTACAAATAAGACGTACGCTTACTATACAGAATCACAAATTGTTATAATGTTTGCTTTGTTTGTTATTACAAGTTAATGTTTCAATTGTAACCATTTGTAAAGAAAACAATATTTTCAACCAGATTTCATCTACAGCAACTCATATTTACCAAGGGGATAGCCACATTGTTCTGTGATATTAAGAGGCTGTTTTAGTTTTTCAAGAGAAAATATGAGGGCAACTTACAATACAGCCTCGATAACTGAATCAGATTGATCAAGAAAAAGTTGTCTACAAATGATAGATATAGTTCTTACCTTTCGCGGTCACGGGCATCGGCAGCAGCTGCGCGTCTAGGACTGCCGTCGTACTTGTGCTCGCGGCCGTAGATGCTGGGCGCGAAAGGGTCCTCGCCGAGGTAGTAGCGGTGCGGGGGCGCGGGGTGGGGCGCCGCGTGGGGCGCCGAGTGGGGCGCGTGGGGCGCCGCCGGGGGCGCCAGCTCGCCGCCGTACTGCCGGTACGTGCGCGACGCGTGCTCCGGGGACGGCGTGCGCCACCGCGTCTTGCGCTCCGACGACGCCGAGCGGATCTTGCCCACTAACTTCCTTATAGAGTTCCCGATCGCGGACCCTACGGATTTGCGCACTGGTGATGGCCGCCTGCCGTTGTCCGCGAACCGCGTCTTCTGATTCTGCTTCCTCTCGTCTCTGTCCCGGCGGCGCGGCGGCGTTCTGTCCCGGTCTGAACTGCCGCGACGCTCTCTTGGCGGGGAATAATCCGGAGGAGGCTCCACTGCGCTGTCCTCGCGGCTGTCGCGTGACCGGGCCGAATTCCCGTTGCGAGATGAACTCCTGTAGCCACTGTCGTAGCGGTGATCCTCTGGACGTTGTTTTGAATGACGCTTCCTTTCAGGAACTATGGGTGGTCTGTAATCGTCCTCTATGGACGGTTCCCGGAATGATCTATCTGTTTCGAGCGGGCGGAACGGAGAGCCACGCGGCGGGCTGTGCATGGTCGATGAGGACACGTAGGCGGAGTCGTCGCGAGACGGCGGGTGACGCCGACCGATCGGTGAAGATCTACCTTGCGGTGAATCACGTTTCCCGTATACATGCCTAGGTGATGAACCGTTTAATCTATCATCACTGGCATAAGGAGATCTAGCCGCCGGCGGTGATGGGGATGAGCTCCTCGGTTCCGGCATTCTTGGCTTTGTGGCTCGACGTTGAGACCAATCAGCGACTCCTTTAAAATAACCACCCGTTCGATTCACTGGTCTTTCGTCGGAAGGTGTTGATGATTTTGTCTTTCTGAGCACTCGATCGGGATACACGGGCGGTTGAGGCACAGATGATGTCTTTCCGTAATAGCCTTCGTCTTCAGGTTTCTTCACATAATATCCAGTTTCGGGGCGACGTCCAATCTCCTCTGCGATCGAATCGTGGGAAGAGCGCGAATCACTGCCAAAATGACTCTCTAGCCATTTGGACGTTTCCTTTTTGCGTGTCTCCTCCTCGATGTCGAAATTAATTGGCCGTTTCGCGTAGTCTTTATCCTGATCTGTAAAACAGATAGGGAATTAGGTAACGAGATATACGTGCGCGCGCGCGGTCTGCTGCCGCGGAATGGTAACCGCACCTACCACCTACCGCCGCACACATGTTATGGCGTAATCGTACAACCAATAAGTTTGGCAAACTGTCGAAGGTCAATGCAAGATGCAAACAACCGAGGCATTTTTCAAGAGGTATGAGACATCGCAGCAATTATTGACTGAATATTAATTTCTAGGTCGACAAGGTTTTATGGTACGAGCAATTATGTAAGTGCTAACTGCTATCGCAAATAGAACTTGAGTTACGACTTTATAATGAAATTGATTTGATCTGATATCTTAAACGATCGACTGTTTTTTAAATACGGTACACATACTGGACATACCGTATGGAAATCACACATACAATATTACCGCACCAATACAAATAAATTATGACCATTTATCAGTTCTGTAATAATTTAATAGGTTTTATAAGTGTTATGCATGAGGCAAGGTTTTAATATTAATGTTATAGTTAATTAATTCCTAAATCTTCCCCGTGAGTTTTATGACATCCTGTCTTTAGCAATGCTATCCAAAATACGAGTTTAGTATGCCAAACAAATTGTGAAATTTCAAACATTATCAAAACTAACATCGATATTACGGTAAATTATCATTTCATTATATACGAGTTTATATTGCATATTTAATTTATCTCAAAAAATAAAATTCAACGTAGAGTAGAAAATCATCAAGAAAATTAAAACTGAATCGTATGCTTTGAATTCACGAATTATGCACTCTACAACTAACTCTATTATTGTTACTTTCTAATTACTATGAGCTGAAACTGCAAACTAAGCTCACATCAACATGCTCATGAAACTTTCTTACAAATGTTAAACCATTCTATAATTAATTATACGAGTAAATTAGCAGGAATACTAACTGCTGACAAATAATTTTTCATTTCAATTAATTTCATTGACAATCAAAATAACTTATTCGTATAACGGAAAATACGTACCTCCACAGTTAAATGCAACTACTTCATAAGTTAACTGCACGTCATGGTTTCACTTCGCATGTTAAAGCGTGATCTGACCTCAACTACCGCGTAGGCCCAATGTCCGACCATAAAAGGCAAACAGATGGACAAACGACATTAATTTGCCTACTATATAAATGTATTAATTGTACGCAAAACGTTTCAGGTTTTGTGGGCGGATTGCGATATTTAGGAACACTAGATACATATTTCATTATGGTCCAAGTTTAAAACGTTGTTTGTATGTGTTCGAAGGGCCTGACGAAAATTTATCGTTGTGTAGAAATATGATAATTTTATGAGTTTTAATCGGTTCTGTCCATTTGGAATGTCGCTTTTTAATTAATTAGATGCTAATTATACTACTAATTTATGCATATTATACTATGTTGCTTGCAATTCGAAGGTCATAAAACCATGCACAAAAACTCATAAATTCATTAAACATTGTATCAACATCGTTTCATTTTATTGTAGAGCTATATTATAATAATGTTATATCTTTGATGCAACTATCATAAATGTATTTAAATCTTGGGAAGTAAAAAGTGTTTTACTCAAAAGTTAATTCGTCACTTGCTACCATTACAAATCGTAACAAATAGCTCTACAGGGTGGAAGGTTAAGATGGGGCATGAAGGGCAGGTACCTTAACCGTTGTAGCTACATGAAAACGTTCTTAGGAGACTATCCTTAAATTCTTGAGAAATTTTAATCTGCATTCACAGATTTTTGAAATAATGTACGGTCAGCAAGGAAATCGGCATTTTTCAAAAAAAAAATTTTTGATGCCAATCGATCCAGTTTCTCATGGGGATCAAAACACTCTAAAAGACCAACTGAGGTATGAGTACTAGAAAAGTCAGAAATCGCGAAAAACTATTTCCACACATTCACTAAGAAAATAAGTGATTCAACAAAAGATGCGCTAATAGAAAACTCCAAAGAGATTTTCAGGCTTCAATATTTTTTGTTTCTGATTATTAAAACACATACTGATAATAAGAAGAAACATTAATTTAATTAAACGATTGTCAAAGAAAATAAAAAATAACAAAATAATAACAAAAAACAACATTTAAAGTGGTGATAATTCTAAATTACTAAATTTGCCCCGTAACCATCTGCAAAATGCAACTCTGCGTGCATAGTCCCCAGATTGCAATGCTTGGACTAATCGCCCATGGCGGTAGCATTTGTAGCCGTATTTCTTCCATGTTTTTAAAACTATCCAGTGCGAACAACCAACTTCGACGGCAACTTGTCTTGAAGAAATTTCGGGATATGCTTCCACAAGTGCTAAAATTGCTATCACCGTATTCTCATTCAATACGCGTGAACGACGCGGACGTGTCAAGCTTTTCTTAAATGAGCCACTTTCTGCTAGATTTTTTACAAGACTCGCAAATCGCAATTACCTTTCGCGTCGGTACATGTCGCATTGGGTATTTATTCCTGTACCATTCCAATGCAACTGTTGGGTTTTATTATTTAAAAAGTAAGCCTCTAACAGATCTAAATGTTCCAAATTATTTAAGGACATTTTTAGTGAAGACAGAGTGACTTTTGGTAACTTTTGTTTTCTATGTGTTATTGTTTAGTTACATAAGCCATAAAAATGTGACGTGTTCGTTCGATATTCAAATTTAAATAATTTTTCATCTCGTGCACGAGCTGCCAGCCACCGCCCGCTCACGCCCCGCGTCGCTTGCATGTTATGCTGCAGCTGTGCCTTTGTCTTTTTACTTGTTCATGAATGAAAATAATTTTTCGCGATTTCTGACTTTTCTAGTACTCATACCTCATTTGGTCTTTTAGAGTGTTTTGATCCCCATGAGAAAATGGATCGATTGGCATAAAAAAAATTTTTTTTGAAAACTGCCGATTTCCTTTCTGACCGTACATTTTTTCAAAAATCTGTTAATGCAGATTAAAATTTCTCAAGAATTTAAGGATAGTCTCCTAAGAACGTTTTCATGTAGCTACAACGGTTAAGGTACCTGCCCTTCATGCCCCATCTTAACCTTCCACCCTGTATATGGTTTAAATACCTAATCATACATTATATTAAACTTCAGATTAGATTATGATTCCTTAATACAAATGATGTTGAAAACAATAGAGTTAAATTAAGGCTCTGATAATAAATCTTGTTTACTTGTTTCTATAAAACGAAGCCATTCTCCTTGATCTAATACTAACAGTACGTGCTAAGCTATATAACTAAGACATTGATTTTAATGGTTTTGTTATATAGATGTTAGATACATAACTAATACTGGAACTTATACTCAGACTTTAGATACATAACGTTACATACAGACGTTAAATACATAACTAATACTGGAACTTATAGACTCAGTTTTTTCTTACTCATTGTATTAGCAACTATTTTTTTTCTTTGCATATTATTGTGTTTTCTTAGATCATTATTTATGATGTTAAAAATGGCAAAATCGTAAGCTGTATCATATTACTGCTTATAAAAAAATATAGTCTAGTCGCCAAAACGACGTGTACTTTTATGGTAACCGGACGTATTATTATATTCGATTATTAAATTAATAGTTACGATGTATATAATTGCATCTTTTGATTTATGATGTGATGAATTTTTTGCGTTTTAGATATTGTCTGTATGCTGAAATTGAGCTCAAAACTTAGGCACGGTCTTTTGTGCTTTGATATGCATAATAAGTATCTAGATATAGACCAAGCTTAGGGGAGATGTATTATATTCGGTTTATTTATCATATTTTTATTAGGTTTAATCGTGAATAAAATAAATAGTTTACTATAATAGTACTTATAAAACGTGAGTCAAAATGCACTCAAATGGAACGATATACTCATATAATACACACAATAATGAATGAGGTATTAATCATTCATTGTTTAAATAACCATGTTACTTGGAATATTGCACCATTTATAATGACAAACGGAAAAACATACACACCTAACTGTTAAAAACATAATTTAAAAAATTTGCTTCTTATCTTTCTCTTTCTTAATCTGGAAAATGGCCATAGAAAACGAAGAATAAGACAGATTAATAATTGTAGATATATCTGAACATATCTAATATATCTATACTAATATTATAAAGCTGAAGAGTTTGTTTGTTTGTTTGTTTGTTTGAACGCGCTAATCTCGGGAACTACTGGTCCGATTTGAAAAATTCTTTCGGTGTTAGATAGCTCATTTATCGAGGAAGGCTATAGGGTATATATCATCACGCTACGACCTACAGGAGTGGAGCCACGGGGGTGAAACCGCGCGGAGCAGCTAGTCTGAATATATTCATAAAAAACGTTTTGTCAAGCCTACCTTTGCACGTATTATTTTATATTATTATACTTATTAAATGCTCCGTTATAATTATATATTTGTTCTAGTTTAAGACGTAATAATGGTTGATAAATACACAATGGGTTGACCTTGTCTCACACCTTCAGCTGTATGTGTGAACACAATAAGTTATAGTTTTTTCAGTAATATACAGGGTGGAAGGTTAAGATGGGGCATGAAGGGCAGGTACCTTAACCGTTGTAGCTACATGAAAACGTTCTTAGGAGACTATCCTTAAATTCTTGAGAAATTTTAATCTGCATTAACAGATTTTTGAAAAAATGTACGGTCAGAAAGGAAATCGGCAGTTTTCAAAAAAAATTTTTTTTATGCCAATCGATCCATTTTCTCATGGGGATCAAAACACTCTAAAAGACCAAATGAGGTATGAGTACTAGAAAAGTCAGAAATCGCGAAAAATTATTTTCATTCATGAACAAGTAAAAAGACAAAGGCACAGCTGCAGCATAACATGCAAGCGACGCGGGGCGTGAGCGGGCGGTGGCTGGCAGCTCGTGCACGAGATGAAAAATTATTTAAATTTGAATATCGAACGAACACGTCACATTTTTATGGCTTATGTAACTAAACAATAACACATAGAAAACAAAAGTTACCAAAAGTCACTCTGTCTTCACTAAAAATGTCCTTAAATAATTTGGAACATTTAGATCTGTTAGAGGCTTACTTTTTAAATAATAAAACCCAACAGTTGCATTGGAATGGTACAGGAATAAATACCCAATGCGACATGTACCGACGCGAAAGGTAATTGCGATTTGCGAGTCTTGTAAAAAATCTAGCAGAAAGTGGCTCATTTAAGAAAAGCTTGACACGTCCGCGTCGTTCCCGCGTATTGAATGAGAATACGGTGATAGCAATTTTAGCACTTGTGGAAGCATATCCCGAAATTTCTTCAAGACAAGTTGCCGTCGAAGTTGGTTGTTCGCACTGGATAGTTTTAAAAACATGGAAGAAATACGGCTACAAATGCTACCGCCATGGGCGATTAGTCCAAGCATTGCAATCTGGGGACTATGCACGCAGAGTTGCATTTTGCAGATGGTTACGGGGCAAATTTAGTAATTTAGAATTATCACCACTTTAAATGTTGTTTTTTGTTATTATTTTGTTATTTTTTATTTTCTTTGACAATCGTTTAATTAAATTAATGTTTCTTCTTATTATCAGTATGTGTTTTAATAATCAGAAACAAAAAATATTGAAGCCTGAAAATCTCTTTGGAGTTTTCTATTAGCGCATCTTTTGTTGAATCACTTATTTTCTTAGTGAATGTGTGGAAATAGTTTTTCGCGATTTCTGACTTTTCTAGTACTCATACCTCAGTTGGTCTTTTAGAGTGTTTTGATCCCCATGAGAAACTGGATCGATTGGCATCAAAAATTTTTTTTTTGAAAAATGCCGATTTCCTTGCTGACCGTACATTATTTCAAAAATCTGTGAATGCAGATTAAAATTTCTCAAGAATTTAAGGATAGTCTCCTAAGAACGTTTTCATGTAGCTACAACGGTTAAGGTACCTGCCCTTCATGCCCCATCTTAACCTTCCACCCTGTATACAAAATATATAACTAGCGGCTTGACTCGGTTTCGCCGGCAACAATCCGGGAAAATCAAAAAACGGAGGAGGTTCTATGACTTCTATGTTCGTCTGTATGTATTTTTTGCATATGTTCATCGTGAAGTTCATCTATATTTTCGGCAATTTAGAACCGATTTGGAACATTTTAGTTCTATGATATTATTTTGTGTAAAAGTCACTCTGTCTGTCTATGTTTGCTTTCAAAGGCAGGTATGTATAATCGCAAATTGTTAATAGCAACAACGTAGATAATTAGTATAAATTATTTATTTATTTTATTCAGAAGAACTTAATTTCTTGTATATTTAATGCAAGCGAGCAAAAAACAGACGCAAAGTTATTATCTACCAATCATTCTTAGACATTGTATATGAAGTATATTATGTAAGTACTAAATTGTTTATGAAACATAAATTAATGTACAAGTATTTGACAACAACAATATATAGAACGAGCCAGTGATTTATAATCGGTTTAGACTTTAGTTTAGAAACAAGTGAACTTTTAACCTAGATCCTATAAAGTGCAATAAGGAACGATCTTGAAGGCCGTGCTTTTGATTAATGAGTGGGATGTCTTTAAATTAATAGCGTGTGAATAATCTAAATATCAGGGCAATAATAAATATGTTCATAATATTTTGGAAGCATGTAAAACATTAATTTATTATGTTTTGAGCTGTCAATTAATATGTATGGGTCTCCCCTTAGTATAAAGGTTAATAACAAAAGCAAACATATTGTGGTGAGGCATTATTCCGGTATGGCGAAGATGCAGGGTTGTTTTAAAATTATAAACAACAAATTTACCTAAGATAATAGCGGTAAAAAGTTAATATATTTAGATTAAAATATTTTTATACAATATTCAAATATGCTATTGTCCCTGTTCAGTCGTATATTTGAAAAAAAAATCTGTTAAACTATATTCAGTCAGTATTTGTGCTAGTTCGCTATACTATCATTAATATTAAAAAAAATAGTTTATACATTTCAGCTTCAACTGCCATCTAGTGTGGAATAGTAGAACTACGTGACATTTCATATTTTAAATCCACGCCATCTATCGGTAATAACAAGAAACTTTTCAAAATTTGCAAACAAAAATGTGTAATAGTACAATATCTCACCGTTCAGTCGGAGGCGGCGCTGTCGTCGCATCCGCACGGATAAACTGTCCCAATCGTCGTCCATGTTCGGTTGGCCCTCTCTTTCCGCTGAAACAATACATAAATATTAATAAAGATTGTTTTACACAATTTAATCATGAATTTTTCTTTCATAAAAAAGAAGATATATTTTCTACTAGACTTGATTTTCTTTACCATTTTGAATGTCCTTAAAAAAAGCTCATTCAATAACTTTTGTAACTAGTATTCAATGAATACAGACATTTTAATTGGAAATTATCAATGATACTAACTACACGTGATTTTTTTAAACTAAGGATCTTTGCTTTTGTGCCTCTTCTATATCTTCATCGTTGCCTTCTCTATTTTGCCCTTGCATTATTTTCCTGTTTTTAAATCTATACGAATACTTATATGTAATAATATTATAAAGAGGAAAGGTTTGTAATTATGTATGTATGTATATATTATGTATGTATGTATGTATGGTTTTCACGCATAAACTACTGGACCGATTTCAATGAAATTTAGCACATAGAGGGTAACTTGGATTAACACATAGGCTAGGTTTTATCCCGGAAATCCCACGGGAACGGGAGATACGCAGGTTTTTCTTTGAAAACGCGGGCGAAGCCGTGGGTGGAAAGCTAGTATATAATAATTACTAACCTTCCTCAGTCCGTGTCCTGGAATGCACTTGAGTCCCGACCCGCAGCCCGCCCGCCATCAGCTCAGTGGACCGCTCCACTTCTATGCGCTTGCGTCTTTCTTTACCACCACTCTCTTCTACTAAACTCTCGTCACTTTTTAATGAACCGACCTGTTCCAAAAAATAATAATTGGTATTTAATTATTATCATTACAAATACAGCTGAAATTGTTGCGGCTCTTCCCCGTAGAAAATGATTTCTGGACCGGTGGTAAAATATGTAAATCTATGTGACGACGATATGACGATTCAACATTTATTCTAGAAGAAGTCTTTGAATACATAAATGATTGAGTTTAAGGTTGAAAACGTTATCACCGTAAAAGTTACAAGGATTACCCAAATTCGGTAAAGACCTGTAAAGACATCTGCTCAAACGCAGTGCTGATTAATTAATAAACCTTAAAGGTAAGCATAATTTTGTTTATGTTTTGATCTCTATTGTGATACAGTTTATAAACAATCATCCTAAATATAGTTCTTAGAGTTTGGATGTTTACTATAATAGAATCTACTGTAATACCTAGAATATTGTTTACGTTTATCAAATCCAAAACATTCTGACGAATTTGCCGTAAACTATAATATTATAATGAACTGAATCAAAAAATATTCTGGAAACCAGAAACCATTTTCCATTTTATGGGCAATTAAAACTCAAAATAAATCCCATGTCCATAACATGTAGGTAGGTAGTAGGAGTATTCCTTTTAATAATTCTTGCAATACATCTTTTGATAGTGTTTAGAATTTTTTATTATTTATTTTTTATCAAGAGTAAACCATACCTCTTCCCTCCCCAGCTCCTCGTCACACACGCGTTCTTGTTCTTTGGTATGTCGCGTCTCCGTAACTATCGTGCCATCTGGTCGTAGAGCTCGCAACTCCTCCTGTATCACATAACATTTTGTATTTATTTGCAGAAAGACCATACGAAATTAAAAGTCATCTTTCGTTTCACCTTTATCCTCATAAGCTTTCCAAAACATTGATTCCTTTAAAGAATAGATGGTATGGCATTTTAAACCTCATTGCGATGACTAATTATAATTATTCAAAGAACCAAGCAAGTTAAAATGCATGAAAATCAATTTTTACGATCAT
This sequence comes from Colias behrii, assembly GCA_029959065.1. Taxonomy (NCBI): domain Eukaryota; kingdom Metazoa; phylum Arthropoda; class Insecta; order Lepidoptera; family Pieridae; genus Colias; species Colias behrii. The sequence goes on from JARWMC010000013.1 coordinate 9,426,852, forward strand.
TCTTTCACCATAGCGAATTTGCTGATTAACTTTGCAAAGAAATTAAATTATAAGGCTATCATGATTATTTATTAAAAGTAATAATGTTTAACGTATAATTCAGCTTTCTTGAATTTCTGAAAGTTCCATCTATCAATCGTCACTTCGAGTTTCTGCGGAAACCCAACCAGTTCTTGGAATACGTTATAAATGAAATTCAACACAATCATGATGTCAACCAATAACCCGTTAGACCAATAGAAGTCTGTGCTAGATCACCTGAGGTCATACATATCTATTGTACTTGAAACATTATTCCACATAAAAACCGAAGAGTAGTGTCATCAAAGCAAACGAATGGTATTGTGAGAAACAGAAACTAAATATGCATATAGAATAAAATATCTTGCATTGAAAATTGATTCTTTGGGACAAAAAAGTAACTCAATGAATGTAAAATGTGAATGCTTAACAAATAGTAACTACCAATCGTTTATAGAAATGTCGCTACTTTGAAGTCGATTAAAAGTGGACTTGATTGGCTCACAATAAATGATGTAAGATATTTTTTTTTGCTTTAGCGGTACCTTTGTTAAACAAATAATATCAGCGTATTTCAATTCTATTCTATTATTTATACTTCCTTATTTACGTCTGATTAATTAAGATATCTACTATTGATTTAGACAAATACATATTTGTACAATAATTCGTAAGAAGATCAACTGGTTGATGATATTGATGCAAAAACATCTCTATTCTAGTATTATTTACTGGAGCATCATTTTCTTAAGAAAAAAAATAAGGGATAATATATGTACCTAATCCTATACTATTTATGATGAAAGTAAGCTATGTACGAAAAATATGGCATCTCTAGTACAATTGAGGATGGCTCAATATCAGGTTTAAAAATAAGTTGTTTGTTATCATCGTATTGATTCATTCATATTTCCCTAACTGGTATACACTTCTGCAATGTAACTTACCGTATCATCAGTGGTGATAGTGGTATTGTATGCAACGGTATCCTTGACGAGCGTGGGACCTCGTGGTACGAGGGCCAGCTGCTGTTCCGTCTGATTCCTCAGAGCATCGCGAATGTCCTCCTCTTTCGTTTCGTTTACCGCAGCTATTAGCGCCTGAAACAATGAGAATACATCATTTTATTATATTATACATAATGTAGATATAATTTGAACTACATATTTACACTACAATAATACTTCTTGATTTCTTGTTTTATCTAAGTTCATATCACTTTATTATTTTTGTTTTGACAACCTTTCATTTCTTTACACTGTCAAAAATTACAAGCCTATAATTCGTTTTATAATGGACAATATCTTCTACAAAGACGCCGCTCGATATTGGGCTAATGTGCCGTCCACAATAGACGGAGTTCTCGGAGGTTTTGGGCATATTGCGGACATTGACATCGCGGGATCCAAACAATTTCTAGATCAACTATTATCGATTGATAAACCACCAGCAACCAAGCGAGCATTAGACTGTGGAGCCGGTATTGGCAGAGTTAGTAAAAACCTTTTAATACCTTATTTCGATAAGGTTGATTTAGTTGAGCAGGATGAGAAATTCATTAACACTGCTAAACAATCAATAGGAGATGATAGCAAATTAGGAATATTGTATCAAGTTGGTCTGCAAAATTTTAAGCCACAGGAAAAATATGACGTAATATGGTGCCAATGGGTACTGGGTAACTTAAATGATTATGATTTGATTGGTTTCTTAGAAAGATGCCGGCAGGCTCTTGCAGAAAACGGCTTGGTTGTAATTAAAGAGAACATAACAACATCAGACGAATTGGAGTATGATGATGAAGATTCGTCAGTCACGCGCCCGGTAAAATTGATGCTCAAAATATTCGAGGAAGCTAATTTAGAAATGATAAGAACCGAGATACAAACTGGTTTTCCAGATGATATCTATCCAGTTCACATGTTTGCTTTAAAGCCATCGTAAAAATCGTTGTTAATGAGATGTTAACACATTTTACATAAAATTAAATTAAAGAAAGTGGTTCGTTTCATTTTGCAAATACTTTGTCTATCTGCATTTTACGTCGTATGTCACGTTTGAGATCATTAAGATTTCTGCGTATCAAAAGGTAACGGGTAACTGCGAAAATACATCATATTCATAATGAAAAAGGCTTATCTATGATGAAGTGTCGAATCGTGGGTTGGGTTCGTGATTATGAGGTTTATAAACTAGGATCTCGGACGTGCCGTTGCAAGTCGAGTGCAATCACCGTTTTACTAGTTACGAAATTCTTGACTCAACTACGGAGCTTTGCGGAATTCAATTGTAGTCGTATTGCGACAATTTGTTCATAAATTTTCGTTATGCGTTATGTTTCCTTTTTTAATGGTCTCGTGAAACAAGAATTAAAATTGAATCATTAAATAAAAACCTCTATTGCTTGAGCTGTTTTGTGATTCGACTCAGCATATCAAAACTCAAAACAATCAATATATGAATTAACGAGTTATGCAATAAACTAAGGTTATTATATAAATAGGATCTTAGTAAACCTTTATTTGAGGCAAGATTGAACAATTCATTGGACTTCACATCAAATCTACAATCAAATAGATTTGATTGTGCTGGTATTGAAATATTAATTAGCCTCTCAACAGATTTCGATCAAAGAACAGTAAGTGAAAGATAGCGCTCTATTAGGTTTTATTAGGGCCGCATTGTGTAGCGGTTTCTGAACTGTTATATTGAATTTAACACATAGTCTTCTAACTAGAATAGTAAATACATGTGACATACATTTTTTTACACTTGGCCGTGGTTCTAATGTTATAATATACTAGCCACTTCGCCTGGTCTGACCCGCAATAAAAGCGAATTATGATTTATAGATGTAGTTTTCTAATGACAAAAGTATTTAAAAATCGTTATAGTTTTTGGGTAAAATCGTAACAAACAAAGTACTTATCAAACTATTTCTTTTTTTATAATATAAATTGTATGATACATACTAGCTTTCAAATATTATATTCAGAGGCGGCTCGCCCTAAGGAGCGCTGGTGCAGTGAACTCCCATAAATAATTATAATAAAATCATACTCCTTAATTTAATTATTAACATTAATTATTACTATTTAAAATCAATCGTAATCTTTAAAACTACTGTTAATACCAATGAATATATCCATCATTCCATCATCCCATACACCTGTATAATACCTACTGTATTATGTAACGCGCGAAGCGGAGCGCTCACGATTGCGCTCCAATGAAAAAAGATTTAGTACATTTGACAGCGATTGCGCGCGACGTTGCCAGTTGCCACTTCTATAATATAAACAAACACTCGAGTCAACTTCAATGCACGCGCGCGATTCATGCAATTTTCTAATTAAAATTATAAAATTCGTGTTGAAATAGCCTGTAGTTATCAGTATTACTTGTGAGTGTTAAAATGAACAATAATTATAATGTGGCGTTCATTAAAAAGTGTGATAAAACGTTACAAATTCGGCTTGAATGTAAAGCTAAGGGACCGCCACGGCCTGAACTTGATCTTACGCAAAAATGTACGACAAAAACGAAAACATATACGCGTGTGTTTAAATCTGAACAATATGTGAAAACACCGTGGTTGTGTGGTTGTGATGAAAGCAACAAACTATTTTGTTTTCCGTGTCTTTTATTTAAAGCGGGCGCGGCCGGCGGAGGTGAGAGTGCTTGGACTGAAACGGGCGTTGACGACTTAGCTCATCTTTCAATCAAGATGAAAAAACATTCACAATCTCGGTACCATTTGTTGAATGAACTGCAATTGGCGTCTATCGGTCTTGTCGCTTTAAGTTATAGATATTTTTGCACACCAAAAAGAAAGACGTATCACGTATGCATTTTCTTTATAAGTAATTTTTTTGATAAATTGTACTGCTTTACACCATGTATTTTCAGTGTTTTATTTCAAGTGAACACCCATAAAATTTTGTCACGAGCCGCCTCTGATTATATTCCATAATATTTCCAAACATTGAATGCTGATGGAATAAAATTATATATGAATTTACGTGCTTGAAACAATCTGCAATCTCGATAAATATCCTAATAAGTTACAAATATTATATTTGAAGAGTGTAGCAATAGTATTTACATAGTACAATATTTAGTTTTGCAATGTGTTTGTAATACGAACGGTCACGAGTACAGTGAGATTTGTCAGATATGCATAGATCCTGGCCTTGCCCACTTCATATAGCAGAACATAGTGACATGCGGTGTATTAAACAACCTATAAATAACATCTAAATTAAAATATTAAAGAATAAGAAGATAACGGGCAGGAGCTCAATTGGAATTCTGGCCTATTACGAAAACATTAGAATAATTTTGGCTCAATACCTACATTTATAAATATTGTATTTGCGGTTAAAGGTAATTAAATACACAACCCGTAATTCAAATACGCTTGGGTTTAAACATTTTGACGACTAGAAGTTAAACGGCCTTTGTTTAATCACGGCTTTACACAAAACCACAAGCACTAAGAAATATCATGACTAGCAAAACACGATCATAAATCCTAATTATATTTTCGCCACCATTGTAATATTTAGAAAGCCTCGGTTCGTAAGGTCTCGTGAACCTTTTTTTTTTTTTTTTTTTTTTTTAAGTGGGGAAATCTTGCATAGATACCCACGGCCTCCGGGGAAAGGGCCGTGGGTTATGTCGGATTCCTACCGACCAAAACCCCACTGTGTTCCGTCAAGCCGCATCAACGACGGGGCCACGGGTATAGGTAGAATTCTTCCGTGACAAGGTCTCGTGAACCTGCATTATTAACAATTTAAATGGTTTTCAAATCTAATTCTTAGTATATTTAATAGCATTTTAACTAACTTCCAACTAAATAACGATCTCATTTCATAACTCTTAGTGTTTTATTATAATTTCCTCGTCCACATTTTCTACAGATTTTAAGTTGTCCACTTCAATACTTAAATAAATGTTACGGTTAGATTATAATTCTTGTTTCTTTCATAGGTAGACCAAACCTATTTTATTGACATTCACGAAAATCTTAAAATTGCCCTCAATCCAACATCGAGTAAAAGTTAGTATTTTAAAGGTTACAACTGCACTCCTTAATTCAAACGAACATTTGACATTTCGCATTCATTCGAAACAAGTAAAAGTAATATGCGGTCCGTGGATCGTGAACCGGTTGCCTTGCGCCGGCGCATGTTTTGTCCAATTCCTCGGAATGTGGCTGCGTTGACGAAATGCATGGAAAGCATTTCATACAAAACCTATATGTCTAAGAGCTTTTTTCGAAGTGTGACTCATTTGTATTTTAAATCGCATTTTTGGGAAGTGATCTAAATTTTCTATTGTGCACTTTCTTGTTAAAATGCTTAAATTTCTGACAAACTCAACATGAAATTGAAGAACTCTAAGGCTTTGTGTTTATAAATGTAAGACTAAATTAAAGACGGAATAAACATGCACTATGACATTTTTACAATGAAAATATGCTATCTCGATATCCTTTTAAATGAAAGTTTATTCTTTGACACGAAGTTAAGGGTAGTTCTACAAAGTATGGAAGAAACTGAGTCTCATTTCGGCCCACATTTTTTTAAACGTTCTGTTTATGGAATTCAGTCTAATGACAAGAGTACAACGTCTCTAAAAGTATGTACAGCGGAACAGTCAGAATATCTAATAGTTTTCGATTTATGGCCATTTTAAGGAAATCAAGCCACAGGAAACTGAGCAGGTCGCCAGGAAACTGAGAAAAACAACAAAAATCGGTAGAGATCAACGAGATCAACGTTTATTTATCATGTTTTACATGAATTTGTATTATTAAATAAATTTTTAATGGTACTAGTAGTTTTAATAATAACGAAAAATAGCTCTATGCTTGGCTTACATACTAATTCTATACTTAAACAGTCTTGAACAGGAACTCTATTCATCAAATGATCATTGAGCATTAAGAATTATTATTCTAAGTTTAATTAAGTAAAATCTTATTAAAGATAGTTAACAACATGAAAATAATGAAGTCAGTGACTTAATGACACTTCAATCTAGTATTGTACTTAAATCTAGTAAAAGAAAATAATAAAAAAGGTAGGTATTAATAACTTTGGCGGTTTCAATACTATATTATTTTTATGCTAAATTTTAAAATCACGGTAAGCTGAGCAGTCAGGGCATATGAACAATATAGAATCTCCTTTAATGCATCCATCATGTGCCCAATTATTGCATACTAGACACTGGAACCAGTCATTTCCTGTAGTATCTTCGCTGAGAGACCACCACAGATAAGGCACTCACAGTCACTGTATTTATTTTCCTTTCCATTTTTTGTTTCATTTTCTTTGCCTCTACATTTCTTGGAATTCAATTTTCACTTCTGTTTTTTTATCGTAGTCTGTCTTTTTTCTTTTTCAGCTGCCAATCTCAGGGGATCTATTTTAATTTTTTCATACCTCAATTTCTCAGCTATCCTTTCTTTTTCTAATATTTCTTCCTTTGTCAGTTTTTTCTTTGGTTTCGCAATTTTTTCTGTACAACAAAATATAATATTTAGTGTTCAAAATACAGTGCAATGCAACCAACTTTATTTTATACTTACATGTGTTATTAGACTATTAAAGATTTATTTTTCTACTAAGTCATGACATAAGTTAAGTTGTAGTGTAAATACCTATAGTCAAAATAGTACTAGGAACTGCCAAGATCGGTAAAAGTAATGATTTATGCTTTTTTCCGAAGTTTCTAAAAGATTACGTGAATACTTAAAGTTGACCATTACCAATACTAATTATATGTAGATATTTAATTACGACAGCTACTCAAATGATTTATTTCATTAATTTATACGTAGTTTAATGTTTATAGGTAGAAAGTTTTAAATAATCTTACGCAGAAACAATGTTTTAGTGTGAACTTATCAGGATCCTGGATGGTCCTCAGTATCCTGGCTTTCAATTTGACAGGAACCTGAGACCAGGATCCTGAGAATATCTGTCTAATATTTAAAAAAACATATCAATTTGTAACATTTTGTTTGTTACGTATCAAAACGCTATATTTCCTAATATTATTTATTAATTACGTAAAAAATATCTTACCAGGATTCTGGGAACTCCACTGATTACGACACCATTTCCCTTGCTCACCGCGCCGGGCTGACTGAACTACGCGCTAGGTGTGAATAGCTAGATGATATTCTTTGTCTCTTTCGTACGTCTGATTGACTCAGCTGAACGGCAACATCGCACGGCAAAAAACCTAGCTGTTATTTGCTTATTTTACATCGACCAGGATCCTGATATGAAAGCGTGGGGACAAAATGTTGACAAGATTTTTTTAATGTTTTTTTGGGAAAATAAGATAATAATTATTCTACCTTGCAAGAAAACACAGTAAACTCACCGATTTGGCTTTCAAATTACCTTGATACAGAAAAGTAAATAAATCACGACGAACTTTAAACCAGAATTTGTCCGAGGGACAGTTCAGGATCCTGAGAATTTGACACTTTGAACAAAGATTTCGTGGCATAAATAAATGTTTTAATTAATTATTTTCAGTGACCAACAAGAAACAGCTTTAAATAACAGTATTCCGTATAAATTAATTACTTTGAAACGTTTTTTTTAGTATAATTTGGCTGAGCCGCTAAAAATTCCTTACTTTGTAGAACTACCCTTAAACGAAAAAAGGACCAAGGGGCCTCACTATGGTTTCCAACTTTCCAGGTATAACTGATAATAATCTTCTTACAAATCCTATATAGAATGACTACGTGAAATCGTATCAATATTTGTTCTTATAGTATTAGAACCAAAATGTGGTTAGCCACAAACTTCCAGAGACGTTGAACCTATGAAAACAAACACTTTTGTCTCGGACTGTTTCAACGAAAAAGTGTCCATTTGTAATTTATAGGAAGATGACCCCTTGATCTATAAAATGTTATACTTTAAAATTATATGAACCTGTATCATAAAATTCGGATACTAAAATATACTCCAAGCTATGTATGTATATACGCTTAAACGTGAATATATTCAATTCAATTATCAACTTCCTAAAGTTGATCTTAATAGATTTATAAGAAAGCATAAACCTTCGCGTCGATATCCAATCTAACGGCCATTTTGTTTTTATTGTCTGTCTACGACCACCCTCAAACAATCATTGGGCAGTGGCACAAAAAGGGAACATAAAACTTAACTAGACTTAATACAGACTGTTCCTTCGGGCCTCGGGGTAGATCCCTGACGGTTCTTCTGATGGATTGTATATTGTATACAAAAATAGAAGTATATATATGGCTAGATTATATGGAAGAGATATGACGAGTCAGAAGATGCATGTATTTTTTAAATGGCAGGTTAAAGTTATTTCTATACATTGTACTATGAGCCTGTAATCTGAATATAACGAAGTAATCATAGAAGAAACTTCCTATAATACCCTAAGGTGCCTAGAATATATTGATATTCTCAACGCGCCGCTAGACACCTTGATACATTAGACTCCAACAAAATCCGACACAAAGCAATGATCTAACCTCGCGAATAATTGAATATACGGCATCTCATTACTAAATAAGAACAGCATTAAATTAAAGGGAGGTAATAAACCTCTCCACGGGGTTACAAGACAATCCACTTAGTTAGGTACCTCCTGTGACATTTCGATTTGAATTAAAGACCTGAAATAACTTTATCAAGACTTTGGCCAGTTACTGTTGAATCTGTATTGACAGGTGGTTAATTAACACGCATAAATAAGGCAATTAAGATGCGATCAGCTCACATGCTTCACACAATGCGTCTCGAATGCTGATCTTCCACAAACGAATGGAATGTAGTCTTTTTTCTTTAGGTTTTCATAATTCTTAGTAAAGATTTCCCTAGTTAGTTAGAATCTTGTTCATCGTTGTGAAGAAAAATGTGTTATGAAGTTGCCATACTTAATCAATTTTGCGAAAAAAACGTTCTGTATAACCTTATTTTTATATATTTTGCGCTAATAAAGTTCGTATCTCAAACCACCTAAGTCTAATAAAGCTTATAATTTCGAAAGTAGTCTAAAATATGTCAGGGTGTACATTACGAGGTGCAATTCGACCTGCTCTGTACGTGACTTTACTCTGATTCAATTAATGATTGCAACTTCATAGAACATTGTGAAATTAGATTATAAATGTTACCTATTTCCTACTATTGTCGAATGAATAGAAGATATAGACGCACTATCTATCTAACTACGAAGCCCACGCAAGCATATGGCCAAAGTAATCTAAATTTCATTCATATTGACTAATAAATACCACCATTATCTCTAAAATCTAGTTTAGAATAAGGTCTACCGTTTCTCACATAAATTTGGCGTGTAATTCTTATCAGTAATTATCTGATTACAACTAAAATATATCATGCTGGCAGGTAAAGGGCATGTCAATTATTTATTTGGTACTGATAATACATTAACTATGTCCATTTCGAAATTTCGAATTTTAATTTTTTTTAAAACAACCTCAAATTTTGTAGACAAATAATGACTATAAATCTTCACACAGTTTCCAACAACATTTATTTAATTACACTTCGATTTAGTCTTCAATCCAAGATGCAAATCCTATAATTTACCATCTTACATTAGAAACAAATTAGAAAGAGCCCAATTAATAAACACTACACGTAAACAAACTACAGTTTGCGATAAGCACTTAATTTACGATACAAGATTATCCGCGAGGATTCCCATTAAATAACGTTAGAGACAAATGCACACATTCTTATTGCTGGTCGTCTAATAAATAGCTGGGACTAATTTTCAATTAATGAATGTCTGGCAGCGCTTCGCTTATCGTATGAATCAGTGTCACAGGCTTTCTAGTGACATCTGCAAGCTTGCGATTGTACGATAATGCAACTGGGAATTTCTCGTTGAACTGTGTGTGAATGCAGAATGTGTGACCGTCCTCTTCTATTTACCGAAAAAGGAATTGGTTCATACTATGTGTATTTGGCTGCTGATTTTATTACTTTTATCGGGTTTGGAAATATGTTATTTATTGTTACGTTTTTTGTTTTTTTAATTATCAATTCATGAAGTGCAGGTTTTTGCTTATCTTTGATAGTTGGATTAAACCCAAAAAGATTTGCAATAATATAATTGAGAATTTGAGTACACTATTTCGTAACATCGTTATAAAATATCAATTTGATCTTTGATCGCGACTTAAGTACAATAAATCTTATTGCATTCATAATTGCGTTCTCGTAAATGTCAATAAAAATTTCGGAATCGAGTTTAAAATAATTTACAGTCGGCAAACAAATATTGGCTATTGTTATGATCATAATTCTTGTTAATATATAACAGGCTTATTGGTTCCGCTGTCCAATGGAACAGAATCGAACAATCTCCAAGCAACGACCGACCTTGTGTGCTCGTTGCACCACGACTCGCGACAGGTGATTTTGATCCTGCTAAGCCCATGCACAGAATTGGTAATACGTACTTTAACCCAATTTACAGTTAGCAGGTTTTCGCTCACGCTTTGGAATGCGCGCGTAAAGTATGTTTTTTTTTTGTATCATCACTACATAGTATAAAACAAAGTCGCTTTCTCTGTCCCTATGTCCCTATGTCCCTATGTCCCTTTGTACGCTTAAATCTTTAAAACTACGCAACGGATTTTGATGCGTTTTTTTTTAATAGATAGAGCGATTCAAGAAGAGGGTTTATATGTATAATAACATCCATTAAATAGTGGAGAAGTACTGTTATTTTTGAGGTTTCTAATGTGATGTCGTAAAAAATTACATTTTTTCCGCTTAAATTGCAAACGCAGGCTGAACCCTACGAGTTTTATCAAAATAATGTACTAAGTATTATACACATTGAAAAAGTCTACAGAAAAGTCCGGGATGGTATATGTCTATCTCTTATGGATAACCCACAATAACTTTTTTTTGTCATTTACTTTTTACGACAAATAATGGCTAATTTTCGAAGCGATTTTAACCAATACAGCATTAATCCTTAACCAATTAAATACCTTGAATACATTGTTCATTTAATATAGATCTATATGGCCCTTTACACCGTATGATTTAAGTGAATATTTTCGAAGATATTACAGATTTAAAAATTGCGGGACGTAGCGTTTGCGGCGGTACCGGCCGGCCGCCCGGCTATATACAATTTTATACTCGTGCGAAGCCGAAGCGGGCCGCTATGTTTTTATATACAACTACAACGTTCACAGTTTTTCTGTAGTGTATTTAGTATCAGCATTGCACCCGTGCGAAGCCGGGGCGGGTCGCTAGTGATCTTATAAACCTTAAAATAGCGCATAAAATGTCATAGATGATCAAATATTTCAACAATGGGAATTGAGTTAAATAAAGACTTTCACCTAAAAGATGAATTTGAAGCAGATCAGTGAACTTTTCGAATTAAAGATGAAGATGCTTATGAGTATTATTTATATTATAAATTTGTATCTTTTATATTTTTTGCTCACACACTGTATCTTATTGTTATTGGTGTACCTTGTAATTGGCGTATAAAATTGTAAATGTTATATTTAGTGTATGATTAGCTGTAAGGTACCTTGTACAAATAAATAAATAATATGTGCTTATGCTATATTTTGCCCTATACAATTATTTTTAAGTACCCATACACATATCTTAAAATAAAATCATACAATGCATTTACATGCAATTTTTCCTATATGTACGCTATACAGCCTCAAGGAACTTAAAGGTGGTATGTTATTAATTCTTGGTTTCATTATGTTATTAATGGATACCGACGTAGATAAATCTTACACAGCTGCGCATCCGCATCACACTTCATGCTAAATTATGAGAATTATTCTTAACACGTTTATTTTCAATCGATTTTACAATTATGTACAGTTATTTATTGTATTTATAGTAAGAGAATGGATAAAATCATAAATGTTGCTTGAAAGAATTCCACTATTTTGTTGTTTTATGGATAATAATAGGGACTATGGGACTATGTAGTTACATCGTACTTTATATTTCTATGTAAAATTATAAATTTAATTCGCTCATAATTTTTCATGAGCATAACTACTAACTAGTTGTATGTTAAGTAGGTGCTTAAGATATTAACAATTTCAGCACTGAAATGTATTCAACTTTACACTTTAATTTAAACTTTTAGATTTAATATTATTCAAGTGTGCTACCAGTCACTTACAGTAATACGGAATACCGTGGATATTATATCATTTCGATGCCAACAACGAAATATATCAAGGCAAATCCATTGATCCAAGAAATACTCATGATTGTTCGCAATACCTATAAATTATTCTTCTACCGATAAACCTCTATTTATTAGCCATAGAAGTGTCTTAAATGTTAGAAATAACATAGACAATGTTTCATCGTTCGAAGTATTGTGGTTCCCGCTGCGTCCCGTCCGAATGTCGCCTCTCAAGATCTGCTATCAAATCTCAACTTTGTACTCTTGGTGACAGCGCCGCCATTTTATCGTTGTTATGTTATTTATTGGGAATACTGACAGACCATTACTTATTTGAACATCGCTGAACAAGTGAGATGAAGTATTATAATAAATGCTGCGAGTTATTGTGTAGAGCTTAAGGCGTTACCCGGCAATTTCGACTATGTTCAACCTCTATAAAGTCTGGTACAACATAAAGCACAATACCGAAAAAAATATATAAAATAGGATGGTCTTTGATCTTTAATTGCTCGCGAGGACTTTTTTCCAAAGTTAATAGATTTCTAGAAAAAAAATGTGCCGTGGTCATCGATTTTTCCGCAAATACTCTATAAACTTCGTAACCTGCTGACTTAGAGCTCTGAAAATTTTATGTTTAATAAATTATCAGTTACACAACAGTCCCTGACGAGGATTTTTTGTTTCACTGATTGGTATCTTTTTAAATACAAAATGCGAGGAAAAAAGAAGGTGCAGCGGGAGAGGTTTGAGATCCGTCAAGTATGGTCAAGGTTATTAGCGCATGTATAAGCCTTAATTTATTGAGATTTCCTGTCCTATCTGTTTGCCGCTTTGCATATGAATGGAATAATAATTTTCTTCTGTCTTTGTACAACCCTGATGCTTAGGCCCTAAGCTTAGGCCATATAATAAAGCGAGAGATTTTCTTCGGGTGGAAATTGAAAGAAAGAATAACTAATACTAATAAAAGATTCTCTTCGGGTGGACATTGGTTTTAACCTAATAATATAAATAATAGATTCCTTTTTAAAAACACAGATTAAAATGAAATCTAACTTAATACCGCTGCTGTAGCTATAAAAGATCACTTCACGTATAAAACCATGATAGACTGATCATAAAATACTAAATTCATGAACAGTTGATGTAAATTATCGTGTATAATTTACGTGCCGACGGACGGCTTTCAAATCGCCTTCGCAATTACAGGTTCGACTCAACAATTTTATTAGCCGGTAACACCGAGTCAACTGTCCCGTTTCGGAGTGCAATTTCAACAAATAGGAGAGAAATCAATCGCAATCTTATTGACCCACTTTATTTGCGCGGAAAAGAAATTACGTCGGGATACTACAGCCGAATAAGATGTGAGAGAAACTCGATACAAGGTAAACGAGTCGAGAAAGTTACCTCGAGTAATCTAACAATATATTAACTGTTGATCGCTGGTGATTGAACGATTTCTATTATACACAATGGATGTGTTAATGAGTAAAAAGATGTGACTGGTGTAACCTTTGAGGGCTATGACATAACTATTGGATAAGTATTATGTTACAGCCCTCGGGTATTGCGAATCGGTTACGTTTATTTCGCAAGGTTTGAAATGAATGAATGTACCTTTGATAAGAAATCGTAACTATGTAAATCGTAATAACTCTCAATGCTGTGAATAAATGTAAGAAACTGATTCAACTGTTTTAAGACTCTACATTTTAATGTATGTAGATAATAAAATGGAAAATTATACAAACGAGCAACATAAAGCCTCTTTATGAGCTCTTTTTCGAAAATGTATTCTAAATAATTGTTATTAGGGACCATTGCAACAATCAATGCTGCTGTAATGCATTACAAATAAACTTAACAACCACACTGACGAAACAAATAAGTTCGACATTGGTTCAACATTACACTCATTTCATTTAAAAGTTATGCATGTCTTGCATACTTCCGGAGTAAACGGTGACATTCAAGCGGAAACAGTTACGTTAACAGCCTTGAAAACGTGACAATAAATTCGAAAATTATTTAGTTCATTCAATATACATTATACATTAAAAACAGAATTTCACGCAAAATGTTACGTTCATTAAAACTCGAAAAGGTTTAACGCTGACGATTCCCCTTTCAAAACGAAATTACTCTTATCCCAGATTAATTTCATATAATGTATTTTTACAAGTCATGACATTGAAAAATTGTATGAGTTTACATTTCTGAATATACATTTCTATTGAATTCATTCAATGCGTTTACCTCTGCACGAAATACAAAGTTTAAATTGACCTATAATAGTTACTGCTATGCCATTACCAGCCAAATGCGAACCGCTACTGATTTTATGTAATAAGGCACACCTTTATTATAATTTACAGTTACAGTCGTGACCGGAGCCACGGTTACAATATGTTTCGAATATAAACATTAACCTACATATCAATACTTATGGCTGGTCCATTTTTTAGTATTACGTGTATTGAGATAACGACAATTGCTTGCGGAAATCGTATAAACTTTTTGCCATTTATTGTAAATGCATTTTATTTGATACAGATTGCAATGTTACCAATTCACAGACGGTATAAGATACGTCAACGTGCAGGCTTTGATAGATCGTAGAGCTAAATTTATTAATTAATTTGACGCTATATATTATCATTTAATAAAACCAATTAATTTAATCCAGTAAAATTGATAAGTTACTTGCATCAGTTCGTGAAGAATGTTGTAATTAACAAACATTGACATTCCAATTAATCTCCAAAATCTTGCAACACAAGTGTAGCACACAACATACCAAAGCGATAAGGGTCTAAATATCAAGCGTACATATTTTGACTTACCTAGGAACATGTGAAGTCATTTATAACACGCCCGACAGGATGTGTGAACGGTTGTTCGACACATACAGGCGTGAATAGCCTCCTGACTATTAATGTGATTTTGATGGTGAAGCGACGATTTATACGGACCTCACGTAATACGACATATCTTCTGTTTCTTAGAACTTATGCTCAATATGATATGCTAAAGCCATTCACGACCAGCTTGAAGTTGTCGCGTCTAGCAAATTGTTGGCCTGTGTATGGTGGCTTTATCCGGTAGTAGTGTAATTTATTTTAGTGTTTATTTATTTATATGAAAGTATTTTCCTTCAAGCTATACTAACGCTTTGTATGCTTCATGTAACGTCACGAAATTTATGTGTGTCTTTCTTTTTTCTTTCTTTCACAATATTTTAAAATCCAATAATGCCTTTTAGCACTCTATGAAATCAGGATCCTTACTGAAACATTAGCTAACAATTTTCGTAAGACCGGCCGCGGCGTAGGTTTAGCTAGTGTGCAATACTATTAACACCAGTCTCTTTACCGTCGATTAATTGAATTAGTGCTATTAAGGAACCCACGCTGTGAATACTAGCTTTAAATTAAAATGCTTTTGTAATAAGGCAATATTAAATAGACTATGGAATTCACAATTACTACGAGTCAAATAAGGTATACAGCGTGCAACAAAAGAATGTAATACCTACTTAATATATTTATAACATTCAATAGTAGGGACAACGTTCTTTAGGTAGCAATATTATTGCTCGATATCGTCAACATCCTTAATTCTGTACGTGGCTATATCCATAAAATTCTATAAGAATACAAATAGGCCAGTCATATAGAGGTACATTCCGTAATAGAAAAAACTGAGAAAGCACAACAATTTTTCTCAACGATATCGTATAATTATTACAATTTAGCATTAACAGCATTGTACGTAAACGAACAATGAATTAGTGAGAAAATGCATTAATAATGCCCGCAGACAAGCTAACTGTATTGAAGGAAGTACGTACAATTACGCTATAATTCCCGTTAAGGTAGAGAAGCAGTTCAAGACATTTATTACGAGCTGTTTTACAGTGCTTTGGAAATTACCGACTCGCCGGCAGCGACGCTGCTATGATTAATGTAATACGACTATCCGTAGTGTTTTATATCCTAGCTAAGAAAGGTCCGAGGAAGAAAGGGGCATTTATACAAAGTGCCCAGTAAATCCTGAGCTAAATTGTTATTACTAGATTGCCTATACCACGTCAAGGAAGCGGCGGTGGATAAAAACGGTAGACGCTGCTTTTTGCGCATTGAAATATAGTTTAGAATAAACCATTTAAGATTGTATTTGTACACATAAGGGACTAGTTTCTAGTCTATGAACTTCATCAAGCAACCGTTTTTAAACGTGTATTTTGTAATATATATCGTCATTTTCTGGGATATTTATTTATTATTACTTTCAATGCACTACATTATAGAGAAAACAAGCTTTTGCTAATGATCGTTTCGTACACGAATAATTTTACGATTGCTATCGATTAAATAATAATAATTGCACGTTATTTTACCACGACGCTTTCTGAATCTTCAAATTACTTATTACATCACTATTGTTTGCATTCCAAGAGATTTTATAGGCTCGATCCCACATAACTTTGAATTCAGGGCCAATACTTCTCTATCCATACTAATATTATAAATGCGAAAGTAACTCTGTCTGTCTGTCTGTTACTCAATCACGCCTAAACTACTGAACCAATTTGCATGAAATTTGGTATGGAGATATTTTGATACCCGAGAAAGGACATAGGCTACCTTTTATTGCGAAATATGTACCACGGGCGAAGCCGGGGCGGACCTCTAGTATGTTATATGTCTGTATTTAAACATGCACATCGCGTACAAAATGACCATTGTCTAAGTGTTCACAATACCATTCATACAAATACAAGCATATACGCCTAAACAGTAGCTTGACTTGCATTATATCCTGCTTGTCTGCCCTGAATGTATTGAAGTTTTAGTGTGTGTTTATGTGGCTCTTATTGTAAAACTTACAACTTATATATTTCAAGAATTAAATTTCCTAAAGATGAATCTGTCTTAGAAAACAAAAGAAAACATTATTGTTTTCTTCGATTTTTTCGACTACCTTAACAGGCCTCGGCAAAATGAACGTTTAACAAATACACAAGATAACTGCCCAAAGCTAAAGAAAGTTAAACGTTACAGATTCCGAATAAAACATCTACGTTGAATAATCAATTTTGGTTTATGGAGCAAAACTTTCAAGTTCCAGTTACGTACGAACGTTGCGAAATGGAGCTAGTATAATATTATAACAATTAACCGTAAAGTTATGATCTATTGTATGGAACTATTCGGAGTTTCACTTGGGATGTTTTTCAACAAAATGGAGGTAATGTGAGTGGGAAGTTCACAGGGAAGGCGTCACGACGATAGCTTCCGATCTGTGCCATCTAACCCCGTTTTTCATAGAGGAATTATTAATGAAATGGAAAATTGTATGGAACGGTTCATGGCTTTGATTTCACACTCGATAATTAGTTTCCGAGATTCGTTATTGATAGTGTAAACAAATCTAAGAACGAATTGCTGTGTTGTCACAAATATATTAATGAGATATTAAATTATTTTAAATTAACAGCACAATTCGAAAAATATTATTTTTCGTGTAAATATTTTGCCAAGACGGCTAAATAGTGAAGGTTACTAGTATAATATTGTTGGCTTTGAATGTCAGCTGTAGTTTTTTTCTATTTTTTGCAAGATTTTTGCATTATAATTATAGCCCGCTATATGTACCAGACTTTATTGACAGGCGACAGCATGTTGACAGATAAATGAAACAGATATATACGTTCTTGAATAATAATCCTTGAACTATTATGTATGATATACTTTACAATACGTTTATTCTAGTCCAGACAAAAATAAATTAAAAGCATTTACATGTTGCAAAGCGATTTATTACGTGTTAGGTACGATTTATAAGATAATTTTGATTAGATCCGATTTGGTTTCACTAACGGTAGTCATTGTTATTGTAATCTATTTACTACGATACTCACAAACAAGAAGCTTATATCTAATACACTGGAGATTTCAGTATGAACATTAACTTGTAACAAGAAAATATGGCCTTGAATGACGCCTGTATGTTTTTTTATCCCTTTCACACCCACTTGCCAAGTTAGGTGTGAAAGGGATAAAAAAACATACAGGCGTCATTCAAGGTCATATTTTCTTGTTACAAGTTAATGTTCATACTGAAATCTCCAGTGTATTAGATATAAGCTTCTTGCTCACAAACCACGAAAAATTGTACTTGAATGAATGAATCATTCTATACTATAGAAACTTATATTTTATTTATTTACGGAAATGTTGAACTACAGTAGATATTTACTCTACCTATCTCATAACTGTTATCCTCACAAGACTTTGTTACAAAATAATAATTTCCAACCTATTTATTTATTTATTTATTTAATTATAGAACATGTGGCTTACATGTGAATTACAGACATTTATTGAATAAATTCGAAAATATTATATCCATCATAACCCCCGCACTACAACTCTACTATATTCCAAACACATGTAGCATCTCCATAAAATTTATTATTCGTCAAAGCTAAGGCCGTGGACACAACGCATAAACACTTCACGGAAACATCATCGGTATGCCCGATGTGCACACCGCCTTACATTCCCATGTAACAATGCACCCGGAGGTTGATCACCTCCTCGTGACGTATAATTGGTGCATGGAGTGACGTGGCGGTTCTCTTGATGATATTATGATGCATCTAGCTTGACCCTTTTTTTGGTCTTTCATAATGTTATGGGTTAGCTAAGAGTAATGTGGCTGTAGTTTGAGTTAAATTGTGTTATATTAATGTTGTTTATTTGAAAACTTTAATTTTCTAGCGCTTTGTGTAATTACTAATTAATTAATAGTATTCTGTAAGTGTACCTTTGATGACAAACAAGAAAAAGAGGGTGTGTGCCAAGCACACGTGTCAGAAGTGAAACTTCTTTGACAAGATTCAAAGATACCAAAATCGTCGCCTTACTCCATGGAGTAATAACGTGACGGTATTACGGTAGAGGTTATGACGCGACCTTGAAAATACTCTCAACACGCCTAAAAAAGTTTCACTTCAAAAATTCACTAAATAAATAAATAAATCGTTTATTTTCCAACATAATTTGCTACATAAATTTAATGACCCAGGCTCCTAATATAGCTGTTATAAACTGTTTTTCAGGAGCCTGTGTTCACACTAAGTTATATTTGCTTAGTATTTACGTCCCCAAATCCTAATTATTTAATAATTTCCCACCCCACTCAGTGAACGAGTTAATTTGTGTAAAGCCATATCAGCGTGTCATCTGACCAAGGGGCTATTTTCCGGCTGGTGAGCGCACGCGTTCCCTTTCAACACATTGAATCAACAAGTGGAACAACGTTTAATTGTTTTGAATGGACTGCTGGGATTATTGAAAAATATTTTATATAATTTAAGTCTACTAATATTATAAATGCGAAAGTTTGTGAGGATGGATGTGTATGTGTGTGTTTGTTAACTCTTTCACGCAAATACTACTGAACCGATTACAATGAAATTAAGCACACATATAGAGGGTAACTTGGATTAACACATAGGATAGGTTCTATCCCGGAAATCCCACGGGAACGATAACTATGCGGGTTTTTCTTTGAAAACGCGGGCGAAGCCGCGGGCGGAAAGCTAGATAGTTTATAATTATAGGTAATATGTGGTTTCATTAGTTTTAATCGCAAAATAGAAATAAAAATTAGGCAAGATATAAAGCCTATTCCTTTAAGAAGTTTTTACGGAGATATAGTTAGAAAGGTCTCATGAAATCATTCAATGCCAATATAAATTAACCGTTCTAACATCGTAGAGCCCATCGTTAAGCCACCATAATACACTCATAAAAATATTCTTATTTTTACAGAGCTTACAACTAGTTTCACACGGCATATTTGTTTTTTTTTTTTTAATATCTCTTCAATTAGCACAGACTACTCAATCAGACAGTTAAGCAATAAATTCAATTTTCATGGAACTCGTGAATCATTCTCCAAACTAAGACCAGCGCAATCAATAGTTTCAGTCAAGCCTTTTGAATTTCAAATGCAATTTTACCAAAATATTTACCGAACATACCCGTATACCTAATTGTCGAAAAGAAATTACCATAACGGCATGTCTCCATCTTAACCGTGTGAACATACAGCATTGAATCTTTATTCTTTATAGCAATTATTTTTTCGTGAATAGAAAAGAATACAGGGACCAATTGAGTTTTCACGTCTCCGCGGCCAGTGTGATACGAGGCAATTAAATTGGCCGATAGCTCAATATCGAACGTGTACGGGACACAAAGATTGTACAAATTAAACGTTTTATACAGTTATATTTACTGTTGATTGGAGGTCGACGACTCTTGCTCCTTTTACGAATTACGCAGTTAGATGTGTTTGTTGTTGATGCATGAATAGTTCTTTTGTATAGTTCCCATTATAACGTCTTTCTCTTGAACAAACATTCAAGCTCTCCGATTCGAATGGCGACATAATGTCTAGCTAAAGGCTAAGTCGTAAAGTCAAATAGCAGTGTCGATACAGCAGAAATTCTAAGGTGACGTCATGAGACGTTGGCTCTCGAAAATTAGATGCATACATTTATTACTCGTAATTATCATAAACTACTAAATCTCAATTGCTTATCATATCGATAATGAACATACAAATTAACTCATTATAAATTTATATTTAAATTTTAAAGATATAGTACTAATTGATGAACACTTAGACCAACACATTTTCCTTAAAAGCTTTTAATACAAGGAAAAGCATTAAAAATATTGAATATCAAATTATCTTTGAACTGAACTGAAACGGAATTAAAATTGGCAATTATTTAATCGATAAGCAATATCAACATTGATTACAACATACCGGAAGTGTATGAAATAGTAATTATACATTCTATAACAGCCATAGCATTTAGTTTCATATATTTATTCGTTTTAGTTAATTTTGATGAACTGCGAAAGTTAAGGAAAAAATTCTTGACAATTCCTTTTAAACGTACTACAACTATTTTGCTAAAGAAGTCTTAATCCTATATCATCACCAATATTGTAACATATCAAAATCTTATAAGGAAATAAAAATCTGGCCTTTCAATTCGAATTTAAATTCACATTACACCGTATATGAAAATTGTAAGTACACATTAAGGATTCAACGAACCGTGTTGTTCAATCGAATCCTCGTTGACCCGATTTCATTCGCTAATTACACATACAACATTACATAACAACCTAGTTTTAGAGAATACAAGTAATTTTTGTTTACCTCCGCTAAATGGACAGCTAAAGAATTGTGCCGACCGGTGAAAGTATATTACCGCACAGCTTTAACATTGCATCTAATCACATGTGCGATAATGAATTTATAACTAGTTGTTTATCGTTCACATTATAATATAATATATGACGATAAATTGATTATTATGGTTTTTACAGCTTCTAGTTTTCTCTAAGAAAGCTAAGCAGCGAGGTCGTTAAATTTGTTTTAGTGCGGGGCATCGACACGCCATACAATATGTGTATATGCATAGTACTTATATAATTATATAGGACTCTAGGAATTATTATTTTATGGAGATTTCTTGCAGTATTCATCTTGGAGCTAGCCTTTATAACGGGGATTTCAATTAAGGAACTTTACACGGACACTTCATTTCTGTGATTCGATCGCTCATGATTATAAGTATATCATGTTTTGAATGAAAAGGGATATATTTCCATATGTTCTTGCCATTAATTTCAATTAAAATTTCATCAATTAAAATCATATCTTTATGTAGATAAAACAAACTTTAACATTTCTTATAGAACTTAACAAAAATTCTTTTTTGTAATATAAAAAACCAAAAAAATATAAAACAAAGATAGAATAGCATATTATTAAATTTCATACTAGGCTTCCTGCTTTTAATGGCCATTGCTGGTTCAGACCTTTAAGTATGAGTCAAGCTTTGTATAACCTGTTTCAAAAGCTTTTCAGTTTCATAGCAGTCTTATCCCTAATATAGAAAAATAAAATACCTCGTGTGACAGGGTACTTAGCAACTATCACCGGCAAAGCATAGAGAAAAGTTGTTGTAGTGGAGTATTACAAAAACAATGAAATCTAATTTCAAATAAGTGGATACAAGTAATAAAGCCGCTTTCTAATTCATAAAATTCAAGTCATTGATCACGGCCACATCACAAGTAATATTCATTCGCAAGGTTTATGAACCCCGGCTTTCTATCGATGGAGTAAATTCATTATTGATACATGATTATTATAGATATGGATTTTATGGATTTGATATGCTTTATGTATTAATGATTCAAATTGAATTCATACATCTTATTCATTTAGGTATAGAATCACGTTTAGAAAATTACGATTATTGATTTTGTCAGAATATCTTCAAATTGTTACTCTCTATAAGTGTGTATATTTTTTCGCAAAAACGTTGAGATATTCTCGTATAAAAAAAAACTCTTAAATAGGTACATAGGTTATTAAAGACGTAAGTAATAAGTATACATTAATTTGGAGTCATAAACCCCATTGCGGTAGTAATAAATAATTAATTAATATTAGCAAATAATTTTGGAAGTAATCAAACTTTCTAATAATTTAAGTCTGTAATTATGACTTCAGCTTTAGCTTTTGAACTTTCCTCCAATAAAAACAATACATCAAATCCATATACAGTTTATTAGTCGAGGTTAAGTTTCCACTAATCGACAACTAAGAATTAAAACATATCTCTTACGTAACAAGACAACTGAAGCTCGTACGACCAAAGTTTAACCACGGACATTCACCACCTACAGAGATATCAATCTATTTAAATACTTTCACTATCGAGTTATTGCAATGATCTTTTAGTCGTTATGTTTTTATGATGACTTTGGTTGCGTTCTATGGGTTATTTACGCATTTTTGTGGACTCTATTCTTTATTTTTTCAACTATTATTATGGTTTAGATTTGTGTATATAATGTTGTATTTGAGCATTTCCTACAAAAAACTGAGAACGATTTCTCATTCATTGTAAATGTTAGTAAAAGTAGTATCTAAACAAAAATAAAACATGATGATCAAGGAATCATTAATCGTCTCTATGAATTCCGCACGATTATATTCAATTATTCAACATACAAGCTTCAATTCAAATCCAAAACAATAGGCTTATTTAAATACAAAAGTGTCTTAGTATTCAACATCGCAATACAAATCATATTATATTTTTACTGTAGACTAATGGAACGATTATCATTTGCCCTTATGATATATGTACGTAATCGCCGGCTAAAGCCTTGCCATCAAGAAAGTGCCTAGGGCCTAATCGATGCATCAGGTAGATATCATCTTACGGTGTCTCTTGCTAAATCATTGCTATCAATTATTAACACGAGGTTTGATGTAATTGC
Source organism: Colias behrii (assembly GCA_029959065.1). NCBI lineage: Eukaryota > Metazoa > Arthropoda > Insecta > Lepidoptera > Pieridae > Colias > Colias behrii. Next base: position 9,450,506 of record JARWMC010000013.1, read on the forward strand.
GTTAGTACAAGATATGGGAATCTGATAATTTTTTGAATTAACCTGAAGTGTACATTGAGCAAACGATGGATGCCACGCAAACCAGAGCGTTCAATAATTTTATAAATGTAGTTTTGATTTGAAAAAAAACTATCAATCATACTTTTTATACACTCCTAAATGAAATTTTTATATATTTTTCAGATCACAAAAGCATATATTGATATTTAAAATAATTTTATCAGTTCTCTAAAGCCAAATTGTTTAATTATTTGTGAATAGTAATTACCTATAACTTGTAATATGGAGGAAATTGACAGGTGTGAAATGGTTGATTACTAATTACTACTTACTGCTTCGGTCATTGAACGCTATATTCAAGGCTACTTAATCTCATACTAATTTACATAAAACATCAATTTACCACGATATTACGCAGTTAATTACTACCTATTTGTAGAAAACGATAATTTGAAGTAAATACCAAGTATAGGACCGGGGTACCGTTTTTGTAAATGGCAATAACAAATTATGTCTTTGAGTGAAGTATCAAAAATATTTGGTTAAGATAAAAATAAAAAATATTGTACAAGATCACATACCATTATAATATTAAACGCAAGTTCGTACTATGCCTACACATTACTTGCAGCACCCTTTAATTAAACCATTTTTTAAACATTCTTTAAAATATAGAACAGTTCTAAATGAGTCTCATGGATTCCAAAAAAATTACAAAACACATACAAAAAGTGTCAGTCACATAAATCAATTATCTATGAACATGAGCGTGAAAGATTTGAAGTTTCTGAAATCGTCATGCCTTCTCCGTTTTGTGCGGTGTCTACACGTTCCGTCTTGCTTGCGTAAATTGGTTTGTGGCGTGGGAATCAATACCAAGACGGTAGCATACTGTAGAGGTATACTGATGAAACCCTTAATTAACAGCGATAGCTATACAGGAGCATGTTATAAATACAAGATCATTATTTACGCTTTTTCACAGTTATGCATTTCTTGTTCTTTATTAAATGACACCTTATGCCAAACTGATAACTTTATTTAACCATCCATACATGCAGTATTATCTTATTGCTTTCTAGTTGTAGGCAAAGGGAAAATGGGATATTAATAATAGCGTGCAAGAAGCACTACATTTTGGAAGTCGTTCCTCATATTTCTACCAATCAAATGAAGAAGGACTTATTGTTTCACGAACATAAGTCATGGGCATGTCAATATTCTTTGGTGCGTCCCGTTTACGACCATATTGAAGTCGGTCGCGCTATTTGACGCTAAATTAAATTTTACAAGTAAAGCGGAGCGTGTAGACCGAGCATCAAAAGTAACCTGTCACCGGGCATAATAAGGTGATGTAACAGAGGCGTATCGGCCGTGTTTCCGTAGAATTGTTTACCCGTAGTGAAGTCAAGTGTGAAGCTTTGTGACTGCCAGATCACGATCTTTAATCCTTTTTATTATTAATATGAACCTATACTAATATTGTAAAGCTGAGGAATTTGCTTCTTTGAACTTTGTTTGCTTAACGAGCTTTCGTTAAGCAAACAAAGTTCAAAGAAGCAAATTCCTCAGCTTTGCTGCATAAAATAACATATAACATATACATAACATAACAGTAGTTCCTCAGATAAGCATCTGAGGAACTACTGTTTCGAATGGAAGATATACCTATACTACGATTATGAAGCTGAAAAATAATTTTCAGCAGTTTTTGAAAGCGCTATAATTTTTAGGAACTTCTGCTTCTAATTGAAAATAGATATTTAGTCAATTTATCCTAAAAAGCTTTAATATATCATATCAACTAATAGCAACGAAACAGCAATGAAAAAAATGTAACAAAAACCTTTTGAAAGCACATATAGTTATTCTTAAAGGTCAGATAGTGCTTTAGACACATTATTTGTATTATATTACGACATAGTTATAATAGCTCATGTTGAGAGAACATTAGAGCAGGCTCCAAGGAGATGTTCGTTTGCAAAAATAGCGGACCTAAATCTGACTTCTGATATATATTGTATAGATCCCAGACATCCTATAGACAGATGTTGCCAACCAGTTTTGTGGTCCCCCTCCCCCCACCCCGGTAATTAAATATGGCATACAAAGAAAAAAATAAAAATTTCCAAAACATGCCGTGTGGGGTATCAAATGAAAGACCTTATTGAGTAGATCACGAATATATAGCATACTATAACATTTCTTACACTTTCTCTAAGATTTTTTAGAAAATTTACGAAAATGCTCCATTTTTGAGTTAACTTTAAACCACTATAGATTGAAAACTCATGAATATATTTTTTAAATTATTATTTTAAATAATTAACAATAGTCCGTTGTTTACGATTCAATAGTTTGTAATAAGTGAGCTATATGTATGTGGTGGATTTGATGACCCCACAAAATGTTTTAAATTGCAAGGCGCAACTTTCACTGAAGTTACCGATTTGAAATCTAATCACACAGAGGCTGATTCAAGAATGTTCTGCCATATTGCAGAGATAATTATTCTAAGCCCTGACACCGACATTTTTGTATTAGGCCTTTATTTCTGGCATAAACTTGAAAATATACTCGCCATCTTTGAATGCTCCCCCCACTCCCCCATGCAACTATTTCACTGTACGAACTATTGAATCGTAAGCAATGGACTATTGTTAATTATTTAAAATAATAATTTAAAAAATATATTCATGAGTTTTCAATCTATAGTGGTTTAAAGTTAACTCAAAAATGGAGCATTTTCGTAAATTTTCTAAAAAATCTTAGAGAAAGTGTAAGAAATGTTATAGTATGCTATATATTCGTGATCTACTTAATAAGCTCTTTCATTTGATACCCCACACGGCATGTTTTGGAAATTTTTATTTTTTCTTTGTATGCCATATTTAATTACCGGGGTGGGGAGAGGGGGACCACAAAACTGGTTGGCAACATCTGTCTATAGGATGTCTGGGATCTATACAATATATATCAGAAGTCAGATTTAGGTCCGCTATTTTTGCAAACGAAACTCCACTGAGAGTCTGGTCTACATTGACAGTGAGTAATCAACATCATTATACATTTAACATGGAGCCTAGACAGTTAGTTAGGCATGTTACGCAGTAATGTATATTGTTTAAATGTTAAATGGAATCCTGACTCTTCCTGTTGCATTTATACTAATTTAACCTAGAAATCTAAAGTTATACAAAATATGTTTCTAACCAAGAGGAGGAATTAAAGGCCTTAAAATTTTGGGAATTACATTTCAATAGATACGCAATTAACAATGATACCATTAGGGATTAACATCAAAATAAAGAACATATTATGCATCATAATAAAAAAATTCTCAAAATCCGTTCATAAACGACGAAGTTATCCGGGAACACACAAAAATATATTTATATACGGTCTAATTAAGAACCTCCTCCTTTTTTTGTAGTCGGTTAAAAAGCATCGATTTTAGATTTAATATGCGTTTAAACGTTTCATCTCATTCCATTAGCTAAACGCTTCTACATTACGTAAGATAATTTTCGTTGAAGCCCGGTCATTATCACATCTCACTCGATTTTCTATTTGAGTGTTATATAGTTGACAAGGTGAAAGTTCATATTTACATGTTGGAAGCACTTGTGACAGATTTACAGCAAAATCAATCGTTTATTCTAGACTAGCTTATCGCCCGCGGCTTCGCCCGCGGCTTCGCCCGCTTTGTCTAAAACTTAATAAATTATATACTAAAACCTTCCTCTTGAATTGCTCTATCTATTAAAAAAAAATACATCAAAATCCGTTGCGTAGTTTTAAAGATTTAAGCATACAAAGGGACATAGGGACAGAGAAAGCGCCTTTGTTTTATACTATGTAGTGATTAGTAAGGAAAGCATGACTTCCTACAAACAATTTGATTAACTTCTTTTGATGTTTTTGTCTTTTGTACTCTTTTTTTTATTAAATTTTAAGTGTCACCAATATTATAGCTACCTATTCTCTTAATAAGGAATTTATTAAGCCATGATTGTCTTTATTTCAAGTCACGCACGAGTTAAAATTTAAAAGGAATAGATAAACTATTGGTACGGAACGGTAATGCCAATCGTAGATTTAAGGAAGTTGGGTTTTCGTCACACTACTTTAAATTTAACATTCCTATGAAAATTACTTTTAATTCTATTATTACCTTTTGCTGTATACCCCTGGAGTTAGTAAATTTAAGTTATTTTTTTAGATTATTCACAGACTGAGAAGAATATATTATAATTGGTGTCATTTTAGATAGGTCAATTATGAGTATACCTTCTAACATGTATTTTAAATATTTAATACAGTTTTTTTTCTCTTCAATGCCTCCTTTTTATTGCCTCTAAAGAGCTGCCGTAGTTGGACTTTGGTTTAAAGCACATTATTATTAGGTAACGATTATAATCTGGGGTCAGTTGAATCACCGGATCACTGGAAACACACATACATATTATTACGCCATCGTAAGTTGAAACCGTGAAAATATAGCTATTAAATTATTACATATACACTAAACGTTATGTTAATCAAAAGATTTGCGTGTGAAATAACGCAATTATGTTATTTATCGTTTTAGAAACAATTACGTTGGAGATTTCTCTTCACATTTATACGGTTTATCCTTAATAGCAATTTTGTTGTAATTTTAATACAATATAACGAACATATGTATCTATTAAGGAATCATAATTTGTAAGTATTAAATATACAGGCAATTAGTAAGGTTTAAAACAATGTTTACATGATGATATACAGGTACCTTTGGTTTTGGATTTTAAAAAATTATGCAGTACCTTTATCATATATGATTGCTACAAAAATAATATATGAAATGGCAATTACAACTAATACGAAATAATTTCAGTGATTCCACTATCATTATTTACATTACATGATGTACCAATAATTGATTTACAATCCAAAGTTTCAAGGATATTCAAGCAAACGTATAATTTCCACACACACAGAAAAAGAATTGCAAAATTTTGCGAATCTGCCAGAATTTGCCTCTTATGTAATTTACATAATAAACCTGCATTCAAAGCAACCTTCCGTTGACCGACCACACCCTGAGACTGCCTAATTAGAAATAACAAAACCACATTAAGATTCTGACTCATATTGTTGCCATATCAACGAATTTCTAACGTATTTCGCTAACCATGTGTATCCTTATTTGTTAAAGTGATAGAGAGATTACGAAAATATAAACTTTTTACCACCCATTATGTAATGAGGTAGTTACTTTGCTTGCATCGCCACTCCGGGTTGTAAAAATGAAATATAAAAGAAAGATTTTCACTAACTATTCAATAAGTAGGTAAGTGTATGATTACTATGGTGAATCTTACTAATATGTTATAGTCTCTATAGGTTATTAAAAAGTAATTTTAATAATTATTTGCATGTTGCCAATAGTATTTAAAAGGACGCATGAAATATTCGAACGTAATTTTATAACTTATTTCTACGTTAATAAACGTAAAAGTTTGAAAATGGATAATTACTTTTTATCATTTATTCTACGAAAATCATTGCAAATCAAATAAATAATAATACTCTTTTTAATCCCGTCAAATTTACACCAATCGCAGCGCAATCTCCTAGTAGCCTTAACCCTTCATAAACCGTACTAATTATTACATTCGTTTTCGCCGGGATGTTCATGTGCTGCAACTACTCATAATATCAAGTTTTGTTTAACCCCAAAACACCAAAATATCTCAAGGAAAATTTTGTGTTCAGAGGAGAAAACGGAGACTCTGTCCGCTCATCGGAAATGCTCCGGTTAAGAATGCCAGCTCATCATACAGGCTTTCTGGGTAACTCCTTCACTGTTCGTGCGATTAAATTATGGAACGCATTGCCGGAACCAATCAAGAAGGCGCAATCTTTGAATATTTTTAAAAATATGGTTCGTGATCATTATTTTTCTCAGTTACCCTAGTATATATATATTATGTGTAATATATTATATATTTATATATTTTATTAGTATATTATATTATTTTTATCTCTTCTCATATGCATGTAATCTATTTGTGTGTATGTATTTTATTTAATCTCTTAATTTTGTGGCTTGTATATTATGCTGTTTTTATTTTATTTCATTTTTTTATAACTCTTCTTCTTTTTATTTTTGTACATATATTTATTTATGCTCTGCCCTACTCCTATCCTTTACTTAATTTCTCTCTGTACAACCGGTTGTCTGGAAGAAATCGCTATTTAGCGATAAGGCCGCCGTTTGTTACAATGTATCCTAGATTAAGTCTCAATTTGTAATTTTTAAGAGCAATAAAGTAATAAATAAATAAATAAATAAATAAATAATACATTCATATAATACAATATTTATTAACGCCGCGGCTGCACGGTGAAGTTATAACGCTCCCGAAGCCTCAGTCCGGTCAAACAAGCTTTTCCAGAATGCAGGGCCACAGGTTTCCTCTAGAACCTCGCAAGGATTTGTATCGGATGCTAATTAAATACGTGTACATACATTGTAATTCGTTAATTGCGTTATTTATAGCTTCATCGAAATTGTATGAGCTTTTGGAGGCGTGTACGTACATTGTTTCAAAATTGCAATTAAGTGCTTGTTTTACAAGATTTTTCGATGTAATTATAAATTTAGTAGTTGTGTAAAATTACTCTAATATTCATGCTTTAAAAAAATCTTAAGTTACAATTTTATGACCTATAAATGTATAATATAATTAATTTAATTTTAAAACATCCGCAGCAAATAAATATTTGCAATCCGACTTTCCAATATATTTTAAATGTATTTTTATTCGAAAGCTTGAATTCGCATTTATTGCATTTGCATAGTTTTTATCACCTTGCTGAAAATTTATGCACTTTTAATATAATTTTAATACGTAAACCGGTCTATAAACGGCATAATTACACTCACCGGTATTTCAGTATTTGATAGTTTATTCACTAAAACAACACTAACACTGCACTTAATGTTAATAATCCTGTTTTCAACAACTTTTATAAGTTAATATTAAACTAGACGAGCGCATGCGATGCCGGCTCGTTGAATACTAAGCTAGTTTGAAAAGAGGCCGCACTATCTCCGCAGAGCTTTGATAACGCTCTCTTGAGAAGCTTGCGGTTGTATCAAAGTTTCATTATACATTGAGCGAGTATAACCTTGTGTTAGTACGCATTGGCTAATCTTTGCAGCAATGAACTTTGAATGTAGGAATTTGTTACAATCGTAATAGTTCTGAAGCGTAGAGCTTTTCATAGATTGAATAGATTCATGTTTAAGTCTGATCTCATGTGTATTTTTAGAACTTTTAAAAAATATTGTAATTTCTTTTTCTTATTCGTCGTTAAGAAAGAAAGAAAGAAAGAAAGAAAGAAAGAAAGAAAAAAAGCTTTATTGCCAACAAAAACTAAGACTATCTTAACTTAAAAAGTATACACATATTAGGCAATCGGAACAGACTCAGCCATGCTGTGGGCTAACACCCGAACAGCGCTGATTTTCAGTCTGCCCGCGTATTTCCGAAGTCCTACATTTATATAAATACTAATAAAAAATTACATCTATAACTGTTCCTATCAATAAGAATAAAAATTTATAAATACAACTACATTCTACATATTGTGTACATATTATATGCATATAAATATTATAAAATAAACAATATTAATATTAAGACGATGTAATTTAGTATATTTTATCGTAAAAGTTCATCCAGGTGGACCGAATTTCTTATATAATTTTAATTGAAACACTAATGGCATCTTTCTTATAAACACCATCTATTACAGTAAGTATAGATGTATTTATCCAGGTATTTGTCCCTTAACATCGTTAGTTAAAAATTCAAAACATGTACTACTTATAACTTCTTATTTTCATAGGCTCGAACGACATTCCTGCTTATAAAATGTGAGGAATTAAGATCGCAATGATAAAATTATAATAAATTATTACGAGATGTGTCGATATCGTCATTCTTTAATATTTCTCGACGCACACTCGAAGGGTTTTATTAGCTATGCACTGGATTGATACAATCATAGTTAAAATCGAATGAATCTTTAAGAGCGAACCGCAGTCTTTTTATCATCGTTAAGCGGTTAAATAAAATGGTTTCGCTAAATATAACCGCGTATCTCGACTGACCATTGGCAGGTGCGGCCGTCTTTTTGCATCAATATTATTTTGCTTTTATTCTTTACAACGACAATTTTATAATTAAAGACCGTGAATTTATTGCGTTAAGAGCAGACGCTTTGCGCTGATAAATGCTATCTTATCTGCGTGCTCTGCTATAGCTCTAGAATAACTTACGGCTCGGTTTTTGTTCACGCATGTACCTATCAATTGCTGACTATTTAGCACGTTCCCACAAAATTCAGCCGCGATTTAATACTTTTACAAAAGGAATTAACTGTGCCGATATCTGTTACAAGATACGAGCCCCGCCGTGCCTTTAGGACCTCGTAAGTACTTCAGAGATAAACGCGTTATTTAGCCCTTTTCTGTTTATTTGTAACTTGATGTTCTTATTATGTTTAGTATACGAAGAAAATATAAGAAAAAAGATACAATTTCAGGGTCATCGAAACGAATACAAATAGTAAATTTCTAAGTTCACTAGAAAAGTTTTTATTATTTGTTTACAAAACACCTTTGTTTGGCTGCTCGGTCACAATTCGAATCTGTCTCGCCAAAATAGTAAAATCCCACAGAATAAATTAACATTAAAATTAATGAAAAAGTAAAAATAAAAGCTACTTTCCGATTTTAGAATGTGTTTTAAATAAATAAAAACACACTCTAAATCAGATAACCAAAATAAGTTCACCGTTTAGTCTAGGTTTACAAAGACAAGTAATATTAAAGAAATAGAAATATATCTCACGGCACCACAGCCAAGAAAAATAACGGAGCGGAACTAAATAGCAAGTTTATTGTTCGTTGGTTTGTCTATGTAGGTACATGCTTCGTACCAAAAAAGTGTAATCGTAAGTGTAAGTGTACGTCGCTAGATAACACATAACTTTTAAAATTATTTAAATATAAGAAATAACTTTAATTTAACGAGATAACCTAACCAAAAATGAGACATTAGGAAAAAGTACCTAAAATAAAACAATCAAAAGTAGATATCTATTAATAATATCGCATAATATAGGACTTTTTCATATAATTCATTGCAGTGTCATTTTTTGTAAAAAGTTGTAACTGAGATCACAATACGAAGGAATAATGTGAGATTTATAAAACGCAGTCATTAATCAACCAACATGTAGTAAAACCTGTGGTAAAACAATGGATTTTTGTTTAGTATAATGTGAGTAAAAATTATCAAATACGTTTTTCAATTATATTATTGTGATGATATCTAATAGCATCCAAAAATATAACCCTTTATAATTATGAGCAGAGAAATTATGGAATAAACCTACTTAAGTCTGCATTTCCAAAAAAAACTAAAGATAAAGTAGATGTTTTAAATAAATTTATTCACGTAAAACTTTGAAGGATACGTAATTTAATACGTTAGATCATATCATAATCTGTTATGACATCTTGTTATAACAGGTATCCATATAGAATATAAAATTTAAGCTCAGCCTTATCTAATCATCAGAGTCGATGACCTTTAGAATATTTTAGGAAGCTTCATAAGCGTTAAATATACTATAAAACACTTTAACGCGTTTATACAAACAAGTTAACGACAAAGAATACGTCGAAACTAGAAAATTATATTTTTTATTAGATACACTTACTAAAAAGAAGCGCATTGTTTCCCTCATAAATAAATTTAAACAAGACTTCAAGAAAGAAACTCGATTCAGTTAACTTTACTACCTACCTATAAACTACCTTTGTGAAGAATCATATTCTTAAACTACCTTCGTCTTAGGAAGAGAAAAATGAAACCTATTTACTTTATCTTTTAAAGAAAGTAAGCACACTTAATATGTATGATAACTAATATAAATGCAATGCACAATACAAATTATGTAAAGAAAGGTATCTCGTAAAATCCCCTAATTGTATTAATAAAAATACCCATATAAAAATACGTCTTCCGCTTTCTAGGAACTACGTAATGAGCAGTTTGAAATCCTATGCAAATCTACAATTTGCCGACAATCAAGCCAACTCAAGAATCGCTTCCTATAATTGAACGCATTCATATGTCATCGCAGTGCACTTGTTCCTCAAAGAATATGTGATATCAATAGAAAGCAGAGTCGTGACGGTTTCCACGACACATCGGGGTCGGCCATTGTCTCCGTATTGTCTACATTAATTGTTTTCGCGCTAATTTAGAGAACGCGTAATTCGCTAACAAACTGAATTATTTTGTGCTTTCTCTTTCGTTGATTAGATTTGCTAGTGCATTCAGTTTTATGATTTGGCAAATTGAAAATGAATTTTATGAATACGAGATGTAATTAATGTTATTTTATGCAGTTTATCGATATAAAATTTATGTAATAACAAAGATTTATAATTTAATATGTGGCAATTAAAAATAACATACCTAGAGCTATATACGAATTAGAAATATTAACGTATTAATTGCATGTCTTGTTCAAATTTGAACAAATTCAGTGTTTATTTATTCACTATAATCAATTTCCTCCCAGACTAATAATAATTAGGTCTAAACCATTTGCAATAAATAGCCATACTAATAATGAGGACCTATAGCACAGAAAGAAATAACATGAGATTTATTGGCAGATATGATCATAAATCGTTTAGCCGTCACATGTGGGTGTGAGAGCTTACTGGTTGTTTTCATTTGTTTTTTTATGCAAATTCTATATATCATTATGGACATTTCTTACTTGAATAAATGAACCAATTATAAGGTAGGTGATTAGTATTATTGATTATAAGAAAGTTGGTCTAATTCCGACGAAGCTATACAGTTATGTATTTTGTATTGTTTGTAGAAAATCAAAGCATCGTTTTGAATCGTCAAAGTGATTTCAACAAATTAAATGATATTGTTTATAATGCCACGAAATAGTTGGTAGTAGGTACACTTTTCAACAAATAAAATCAACGTATTACAGTTTAAAGTTAACATGAACATACATTTCGTAAAAAATGTCTTTATACTTCTTTAAACATAACGTATCACGTGCTTGGAGGAAAAAATGTTAGAGATGTATCAATTCAAATTAAGCATAATTCCGTTGTGATTACAAAAACCTTGAACGGGAGAAAAAACAGCAATTCGCGGGCAGATGTTTCGTTTTATAAGACAATCTATATAAATCATCAAAGTCATTATTAGTTCAGACCAAATGTAATCAAGAGAACTGGCAAAAACTTCGTTTGGTTCGCAAATTATCGTATCGTATCATTAGGTATAATATAACGCGCTACACATTGTAGAGATAAGAGAGCCGAAAGCTACATAGACTTATAAAATCTTTTGCTTAAAGCTTACCTGTGAGTTCTGAAAATAATAATCGTAGTAAAAGTTGTGAGTAATTTGGTAAAAGTAAAATGTTTAGAGCATCCCCTCGACATTTTTTAAGCTATTGCATAGCTTCTATCGCGGGCCTTGAGCGCGGGGACCGAATCCAGAAATTGCGTAACGAAAAACCTCACGCTCCCCACTCCGACGGACACGGAGGTGTGGCTTGAAGGCATGCTATGCAATAGCCTTATACATAGTTACTATACTCTTTGGCAATAGCTTTACCGCGGCAGTCCCCGAGTGCCACACGTCTTTTTTTTTGAGTTGTTGTGTCATGTTTTAAAAAAATTACATGCGTTCGTAGTGTTTAGACATAGTATCTAAACACTACGAACGCATCAGGTATTATAACTTCTATGGAAGTAAGATATTGACTTCAAGTCATTAAAGAATGTTGGTATATTTGCAAACAAATTATTGTTGATTTTGTGCTTTAAGTATAACTGTTAACTTTACATTTATATTATTTTCCATAAACGGGTTTTCGTTTAGTTAATTTTTTGTCGTATATTATGGATTTACCCTTAGATTTACCTATATTTGAATATAAATTAGAGCGCAGTAAGGAATAGAAAAATTCCTTTGCTTCTTTCATTTGATTTCTAAAAATGTAAAATATAATTTGTACAATTGCATTATAATTATTTTACTATTTATATTGTAGGAGCTAACACAATAATTCCCTAATAACTAATTCAACGTAATAAACTGCCTTCCCCGCAAAATGCGTTAAGTGGCAAACTCCATTTTCCATATAATACGTCGTAATTACACAAAGTTCTTCAGAGAATAGAACATTCATTCAGTTATTCCTGTACAGTCTTATAAACTGGTTGGAGTTAGAGATGAGCTCAAAGAGTAAGTAGGTACTATTTGTTACTTTACTATGTATAATGCATTTTTTTAAATAAAATCCACACGAACATTGATTCTTACATCTTTTGTGCACAGAATGAAGACAATTATGCTTTAACAAATTCAGGATTTCATTTTTTACAAATTCACGTTCAAATTAAAGAATTTTACTTGTACATGTAGAGTTAATTCAGCAAAATCATAAAATTAGTTGTTAGTATGCAAAAACAGTGTTAACTAAGTCTTCAAAATAACTCTCATCAGTATTTATTCTTTATAAGCCTGAGCTCATATTATATTTTATTCAATTAATATGAAGTGGATCATATAACTGAGTTCATTTCAAACTTGCGGTTAGGCCATAACGCCTGGCCATGGCCGGCCTCTTGTTATGTTACTTTGTTCAATATTATTTAATAATAATGTATCTGCACATATTTTCATTGAATTTTGCATCAAAATGTAATATAAGTACAGTATGAAAAACTTTATCGTAAAACGATTATGATTACTTTCATATTTATGAAGCCAGAGAAGTCGGGAGTAATGCTCAACTATAAGGAAAAACATAATGATGATTGAATTAATTTGCGTATAAACGAAAACAAAAATAATACTACAAACTGCTGTTTACGAACAAAAAACCTTATAAAAATAAGTATAGTAAATTATGTATTACATTATAAAAGCTAATTAATACGAAAAACGATTAATTACAGTTCTTTCTGTAGCAATAAGACCATTTACAATGTCCGGATACGTTTTTTGGAATCAGTCAATAAAAAACTAAAACAAAAATAGATCTACCGTAATCATTTGGAAATAGAAGTATAAATAAAATAATAGTTTGATTAATTATTTTCGATTCATTCAACGATTATATTCTGAGAAATACAATGTTGTTTTATTTATGCATCTAATTAAAAGCACCATTTAAGCTGTTCCAAAAAACTAATACATATATCCATGAAAACACGGTTCGTAAAAAGGCATAGGAAGTGCATGTTTCCCATATGCAAAGATTATTTTACAGATTACACATATATTTAACGGAAGGAGTATTCAGACAATCTCATAAAATTTTATAAATTATTAAGAAAACGTATAGATGCACTTCTACACCTCCATTAACTCAAATCGTTTTCACACATCGTAAGTTTTCCATTGGCGATACATCAGCGATCCAATGCTATTTGAATACCAACTAAATTGCTCACGCGAACCGGAGATTTATCTTTTTTTAACTTCCACACAAACTGACATCGTATGAAAGGGAAGTTTGATTACAAAAAATGTTTTAACAGGATTGAAATGTCTGAATTTTTAACCGACTTCAAAAAAAAGGAGGAGGTTATCAATTCGGCTGGTATGTTTTTTTTTTTTTATGTATGTACACCGATTACTCCGAGGTTTCTGAACCGATTTACGTGATTCTTTTTTTGTTTGATGCAGAATGGTGTCGAATTGGTCCCATAAAAATTTTATTTGGATAGGCCCAGTAGTTTTTATTTTATGAGCATTTTTGTCTGATCTCGATGACTTAATTGAAATGTAGCAACCGGTACCGGGAAGTACCGGGAAGTGAATCAAAGTTACTTTGATTCACTTCCCGGTAACCGATTGTGCTGAAATTTTGTATACGTATGTAAATTGGATAGCGATGAAACATTATCAGGACATAGAGCTGATTTGATGATTGAATCGGAAGGTGGCCAAAGGAACTCAGTAATATATTGACTCAACTTTGTCGAGTTTGGGCTCGATTGATTCGTGTTGAAAAATACACTAAAAAGTATTAAATAAAAATAACTACGTTAAAAATAACCGACTTCAAAAACGGAAAAGTAAAAAATAAAAAGATTTGATATTATTAATTACTACATATAATTTAGATGTGCTATTTATTAAATAGGTTTGAAGTCGGTGCCAAGCACTAAGCACTTAGTATTAAGCCCGTGCACCGACATCAAACCTATTTAGTAAATAGCACATCTAAATTATATATAGTAATTAATAATATCAAATCTTTTATTTTTTACTTTTCCGTTTTTGAAGTCGGTTGTTTTTAACGTAGTTATTTTTATTACTTTTTACAGCTCTATTGTGCTAGCTCGAATGTTTATAGTTATTTTACAAAACTAAATATAGAGCTATTGAATATGATTTGTTTACTTTTATTGTGTATCAAACTTTTTTTTAATACATTTATAAGATGAATTTAAGAATGTATAAAACTTCATTGAATATATATTTGTAAGAATTCTGTCAGTCAAGTTTGTACTCGCAACAATATTGTTTGGTCCAATAAGTGATAGTCATTGTAAGCGTCGTATGCAGCACTTAATACTGCTATCTAAACGTCTCTCATATATAAGTTAGTATAAGTTGTATACATGATGCTATAATCTTATTAATTAAACAACAATAGTGCATGTAATACGAGCTCTAAAGGTATTCTGCCAAGGCGAACAACCTTCAGCCTACCAATTGTTTACTGGAGTACTCGATAAGGCACGATTTCGGAAAGGTGAAGGCAGATTAAGAATTAACCTTTGTTTTGATTTTATCTGCACTGCACTTAATATGTTAACGTTAAACAAATAATTGCTTACAATATACTGAGGAACTTAACTTATATAAACTTTATCGTAGAAACATAAAACGGAGTGTGTATTTTTTTGAATTTATTGTATTATTTTTGAATCTCTACGTATACACTTACAAAACTATATCTCATAATATGTGTTCTTAATTCACTTTTAATATAAAACTATACTAACTTTCCACATTATCTCTTACAGACAAAATAACTGCTCTGTTTATAATTAAGGATAATGTGATAAAAACGTAACACGAGTACATTTATCACTTTTAAACACTATAAGAAACTTTCACTTACGATATCTAGAAAGGTCATTAAACAAAAACATGGTTCCAACATTAGTGAGAGATATGAAATTATAGATACTTATCAGGATCTAAATTCTAATTCAGCAAAGGCAATGTAAAATACTTCACATGTATCAAAAGATCAAGGTTAATGACGCAATCGTAAATAAAATGCTTAAGAGAGTAGATTAAATTGATATACTAATAAATTTGTGGTGAACATAATTTTATTCCATACATTACGTAGTATATAGGAATGATAAGAAGAGATAGAGACTTCAAACAGCAATGTATTCAACATTGAGTGATATAATCTTTTAACAATGGAGAGTAATTAATGGTGTAATGAAAATAGCAAGCTCCGATTATCTTAATGATAGGTTGTATTGTGTCGGTAATTTGATTAATTTGAATTGTAAAACATCAACCTGTTCAATTAAATAATTTCTTATGTACTATTTGGAATTAAAATATAAAATTATCCACCCATATAATGTCTCTAGGTAGAATTATAAAATAATTTATACTAAACGAATCGATTTTTTTTTTTATTTGTACTCAAAGCATTAACATATAAATGCAGATGTCAAATAAAATATACATAAAGCCCCAACTTTTAAGCTATAACTCTAAAACATTTACCAAACAAGTGAAAAAACTGAATCTTGACCTTTTGTGAACGTAAAATGATATTTGCATTTACAACAAATTCGGTAGGTGTGGCGCATTAGCACCCAGTTACATTTTATTGCTAAACCGCGTTTTAGCTGCATCACTGCTAAATATATTCAAGGACATGAAATAGGCATTTCTTAACTTGATATTTATTAAAGAAATAGAATTACATATTCAAGTAAGCAAACTAAGCGACCCCGACTCGGTCTGGTTTAAATTGTAAAATCCATTTGTAGTCTAGAAAAATTGAACATTAAACATCTTAAAGAATTTAACCTCGAATATTTTTAAATTTGTCCATAACGAAAAAACTCATGGGTGTAGAATAAATTCAATTCAATTGATTCAACATTGTGAACAATTAAATCGCATATCAAAATACAATACCTACCTAGAATTTTAAAAAATTTGAAAAGGTCACACGAAGAAAAAAAACGGTAACTAATTAATCAATGCTTGAGAATAATCGATATCAAAATATACATACAAACAACTATGTCCAATCATAATACAGAAATAAGATTTTATCTGTTTTACACTTATACAAAATCCGTATAGTAAGGATGCGTTCAAATAACTGTGTAGAAGCAATTAAAAGAGCAATATAATAAAACTAAGTGCACACCGTTATACTATCTCTATCTCTAATATCGAGAGCATACGTTATCCCGAATTGCTTGCTGGAATTTATGCAAATTTTATTAACGATAAAATCCATCAAGACCGCTATAAAACTATATCAAAACGGTCATACAATATTTCTTGTTAATCCGCGTACAAACATGAATATTAACGCTAGTAAAATCATAATCTTTGACACTAAAGGGAATGATTTTTCGTAACCTCAGAGAGGCTGTATCGAATATTGAATCGACCGGTGATCACATGAATTCCCGGGTGCCTTGTAGATGTTATCTTAACATTTTAAATTATTGTCTCAGGCTACCTTGCCTTGAGTCAAGAGCTAGGTTAAGGTTCGTTTGGAGAAGACATTAAATTGAAATAGTTTTTCAACTTATCAAATTTTCTTGTACTAATTAGATATTTATAACAGGTTATAAATATCTGGTATTTTGGAGACTGTGAAAAAGATGTAGTTTAAATGCTGAGAATTACGAAAAATTAAAACTTTACTGTTCAAGGCTACGCCGAACGGATATAAAAAAAATCTATATAAATACCAAATAAATACGATTTTTTACAAACTTTGGTATTCATATCATTACATTCACGTCACAGGAGCCATTAAAAATAAGTTATAACTATGCTCTTAAAAACAAGTTCTATAAAATCATTAAAATTTATTATTTAACGTATCCAAATAATCTTATTCTTTTGCACTACATTTTTATTGATACACGCTTTGCAAGTCAGAGATAATTTATGCTCGATAATTTAACAGAAAAATATATTAGTAGTCGAAAAAGAGCAAAAGTGACTAAGGTTATACTTAACTATGTCATTGATATAAAATGTAATCTGTTGATCATAATATTTACCTACTATATATTTTGATTTAGTAAACTAGGTTATCCTTTGTAATTTTAATCAATATCAGATCGATCATTATATAATTTAATGAAGTGTGAAGTCATATACGAATCGAAACTGTATTAACAAAGCATCCACTTTCAAGAAACTACCAACCAACAGAGAATAAATTATTGCTCCCTATGCTCCCTATTTATAGAAACAAAAGTAAATTCGCAATTTTAACATCACTAAAGTACGCCCACAGCATTGAAAGGATAAAGTGATAAACAAATCAATCCTTAAGAACATTATTTAAATTTCATTACAGACAAAGATGAAAGGACACACATGTTAATGGCGGAGGTCGAATTACTAGTCGATTCAACTTGAGAGCTAAGGCACAAACTACACAAACGATTTAAGATGAATAACAAGATTTTATACAATATGGAGCTATAGAAAAGAAGCTAGTAACAATTGATGAAATTATAGCTTGTTAGTTGCTACGTTTGGTATCAAAAGACAAAAACTATTAGTGATTAAATCATCTATCTATTAATAATTATAATTAAGGAGGCAATAATTATAATTGAGGGTTTTTTAAATTCTTGTAAGTATAATATATTTATTTTTGATTTTATTGGAACACTTTATGATGCTGCCAACATAAAATATAAAATTTTTATGGGACCAATTCGACACCATTCCACATCAAACAAAAAAGAATCACGTAAATCGGTTCAGAAACCTCGGAGTAATCGGTGTACATACATAAAAAAAATATACCGGCCGAATTGATAACCTCCTCCTTTTTTTGAAGTCGGTTAACAAAACAAACAAAACTTATTCTTAAAGAAGTTACAGCACTGAAGGCGGCCTTATCATTAATGAGTGATTTCTAACAAGCAACCAATTGAAATAATGATACAATATACTAGTGAAACGGAGGTGTTTAATACAATAAGGGTGATAAAATTTTCGCGCTTTTTGCAAATGTGACTTGCGTCTTCTAGTCTGAGATATTCCCTGTATGGCGTGCACCTTAGATAGACTCAAATTGCTTTGAATAAAAACATTTCTACCTGGTGCCTTTGAAAATTGCTTCAATCCATTCCGTTTTAATACTTAATGGAGATGTGCCGTGAGGCTATAATTAACTTTTATGGTGTTTTTAACGATTTTTAATAAGGATTTGCAAGTATGTGATTACTATAAATATTCCGCGTGATTGCGTTTTAATACCACTGGTTTTTATTAAGTTATTATGAGTTAATGATTAATCCTATTTTCGTTATCCTCAGGATAGCATTAATGTTTCCAGTATTTTATTTAGCGTGAAATATTTTTAAACAAAATAAATTGAAACATAAGGATTTCCTTTCTTCTTCGTTATAAAATGCATGTCAAATAAAACAGCAGGAAATATCTTTAATCAGGACCGTTATAACATTGAATGTTTAGACGAAGTACATTCAAGAACTTTATGCGGCAACCTTTAAGCCTAAGCCAGTTACAGTAACAAAGTGATGTTTGAACGAAAACTGTGTAGTTTTTTATGTAGTATTTCCACTTAATAATTTAAAATTATCTGGAAAGTAATACATACATTTAACATATTCTTTTCAAGTGCTATTCCTACCTAATATTCATTACGACAGGCTCGTTCTCTCTCGTGGTTTATTTCACTATTATCGTGACGTCACACTTTAATAAAATACATTTAAAATTTAACTTAACCTTATCCTCTAACTAGCGTCTGAAAGCTTATGTCAAGTTAACTCTCAAAACTGTTTGCTATTTATTTATATCCTTGACTATTTATAGGTGCAGTTTAATAATATTATGTTCTTAAAAGGTGTTTTACAATTGTTTGTTACTTTATTTATTTGTATCTTAATTTAGGCAAACAAACCCTTTATAAAATTGAACATACCTTGTCATACATGTTCGTAAAATGATCACTTCATAAAACCTCTTCCAACATTTTAAAACCGTCCCTACATCAAAGCAAGTGCAGCCAAGTGATGTTATCTGTATGCCAATTATTCGGTTCGACCTACTGATCTGCTTATCGATTGCCACATATCGAAGATTCCGATTGTGTATTGTCGCTTAACAACATTGCTGTAATGTAAGTATGTAAGTGTTGCAATGACATGCATGCTTTGGCAAAGACTAATGGGAGAACATGGGCGGTGAAGAAATTGTTTGTAAGAGATTTGTCTGATCTTTTTCGTGTTTATAGTGATTTATATGTGGATGAAGCTTTGCAGCTTCATTGATTTTTTTAATAAAAAGGTAAGTAAGTATATATTATCGTATCGTCATTGACTCATTTATATAGCTTCTCTCTTTTCCACCTTTTACACTATTTACTAAGCCATTTTCATTACAAAAAAATTCAGTGTTAAAAATATACACCCTAAGAAAGAAGTGTGAACTAAACACCTCATAAATTACCCACAACAATGATGGAATAAATCAATCTTTTAAATATTTGAAACTGTCTATTAAATAACGTGAGCTTTTGCCAGCAAAGCGCTGTCCCTAGCGTAGGCGCGACGCCCGCGGCGGCCTATCTCCTCGAACAAATTATAATTTTAAAGCACCCATCGATTTATGTGAACGCTCATCTATATAAAGCATTGCTCCATTTTACGCTTTACTTGTTCCCTTTTTTCGATAATCTTTTTAACTTATAGTTACATACGTGTAGTGCGAACATGATTTTGAAGAGTCATTCTTAACTCCATCAATATACATTGGTTCATAAAAGCTTATAAGGCGTTCATTATTCAATTGTGCAAAAATCTATTCCAGTAAATAAATAAAATAATCCTACAGACAATCTTTAGGGATGTAAATATTCTATTCATTCCCTAACTTAGCTACTCTGTGACTTATAAAACTGACACAATACTGCTGATTAAGAACATGTACTAAATAAGCGACTTGACTTTTAAATTGACCAATATTTAATCTCACAACAATTAATAAAAATATCGATACAATAACTCAATAATTTACCCTACAATCATATCAGTCAATCCTTCACGTTCAAGTACATATACAATAAAAATAAACTAGTCTGAAATGTGGTCGATTTAAGCCTCCATTAGCGTATCATACCTGTCGATTGTCAGCGGTGTCTCTGACACTTGACGCGTCTTGTGAGGCGATAGGCAATGGACTAAAAGCTTATAGGGACAAATCAAGTGGAAAGTTTGCGTGCTATAAGTGGTATAATGTTGAGTGAATTACGTGTAGGCTTTATTCTGAAAGGAGTAAGGAGGCTAAGGAGATAATTACTGAATTTTGAGAACCAAAGTAAATAATGTGAACACAAACTTCATGAGGACCAAAATGCTAACCCAGGGTAAAAATGCTGCTTAGATAAACGAAATTTCAGTTTCTCATTACACTTTCTCAGGTATAAAAATGGAGTTTTAATGTTATTTTTGAATTAAACTTACTATTCTATTCACACTTAATATTTTATTATTCTTTTTTCACAGGGAAACAGAGGAGCAAAGTACGAAGACTATCTGTTAAAGTGCGAACAAACTAAATTTATAATACGCTTATTAATAACCGAATTAGCAAATATTTCTACTTATAATTTCTACTATAAGTACGATTGAATCTTTATTCAAAATAAACAAAATTCCAATCTCAGGCTGACGAATACATTGCGGTACGATAGTATCTTTATAGCCGAGCACTAAAAGCTAGCTAAATCGAAATATTATGTACTATTACAAGTACATTGCTTAATGTCTGCCATAATACCTATGCTTTTATGGGAATGCCTGTGAGCTTTTTGTAATTTTACGAGGTGTTAAAATTCCTTTGGAATATGGATATGATAACTTATTTTGATTTATAATATGCGGTAAAAAGGTAAGTAAGTGATTTTTGTTGTTTATTTTTTTCAATCATTAATTGATGCTCATCCAATTAATTTGTCGATGCCATAATAATAATCATAAGAAGCTTATCGATATACTTTTCCCTTTAACGAACTTGAAAAAAAGATGAGGTTCCATATTCTGCCATAAAATGTTAATGTGCAATTTCCTAATTTAGCTCTCTCATAAATTTTTCAATTTGAATTCCTCAGTTTGCCCGCTACCGAAGCGCGAACTTTACAATAATATAACATTTTCATTTCTTTGTACTAAATTACTTAATATTATATCAATCAGCTCAGTAACATTCTTACTTCTACTACGAATACTACTACATCTATTCTACTTCTAAATATACCACTCACCTCATGCGTAGTATCTCCCGTGTGTATTCTCTCCTCCGTCTCTCTAACTCTCTCCGTAACATTCCGAGTGAGAACCTTTCTCTCATGACTCTCTCTCACTTTCCCATCAGGGTTGGCGACCACTTTAGAAGATACTAGAACTTTTGCATCTACAGGCGCTATTATTCCGTCTGGTGCGTCGAGTGCTGAAAGAGAATTTTGTATAAATTTATAAAGAATAGAAAAAATTCGATCACGAGGCGGGACTCGAACCCGCATCCTTCGCGCCATTCCGGGCCATTCCGCCATTCTATTCTTTATAAATTTATATTTATAAAGCATTTGAATGCCATAAAAACCAAAAATATAAATTCAGAGAATTTTGTTTTAAAGAAAACTTATGCAAGAATTAACATTTTATAAAAACAATATTTCGGCAGATTATAAACTATAGACAAATAATACTTTGAATTATAGGTAAATTATTTGCTATAATCACAGCACAGAATCACAGTATGTTCATATTTTTTACTTTAAAATTTTTATTAGAAAGTAATGGTATTTACAGTCTTACGATATAAATACATTAAAATTATATGCTAACTTACCATCAGGTGATTTTTCCCCAGCTATAGATGCATTTTCTTTCTGCTCCTCAGGTACTCTGTGCTGTAAACGAATAACATTAACATTTACAATTTGATTATTAATTAATAATACATGTTCCATTCACACAAAATAATATTTATTATTTATTTAATTTTCAGTTCTTACATACATATTTAAATTTAATTCATAATGATCCCATTTAGCGATAACACCGTCGATTTTTACAATGGATTCTAAAGTCTTGAGTTATCTAATGCAATAAAGTTAAATAAAATAAACCCACCTCAGTTTGCTGAAAATTAGTGGTAT
Source organism: Colias behrii (assembly GCA_029959065.1). Lineage (NCBI taxonomy): Eukaryota > Metazoa > Arthropoda > Insecta > Lepidoptera > Pieridae > Colias > Colias behrii. Next base: position 9,473,069 of record JARWMC010000013.1, read on the forward strand.
GCGTGTCCTCATTAACCGAGGTAGATATCTTTGGTCCGGAATCCTTCAGAATACGTCCATCTTCCAATACCAGCTCCCGTTTGACGCGCGTCGCGATCTGCCGCGTCGTCGTCACTTCGCTGGTCTTGCGGGTCACCCATTCTTCTAATATTGGATTAAAATTAATATTTAAAAAAAAAATTTCATTATTACATAATATTTTATAGTGTATTTGGTTTGCTATTTATTACACTGTAGGGTTTAATCATTTTTATGTTTTAAATATTAATGAAAATAAATAGCAGCAAACGCTACACGCTAAAGCTCTTCTAAAATCTAAAGAGCACTTGCTAAAGAGAGCTTTGCTCTTGATATTTTATAAGAACGAATAATAGAAACATGCAATTTAATTTGAAATCTATCTTAAAACCTATCCACAATTGCTTCTTTAATATGGAAAAAATAAAAGTAAGTAACAGTAAAGTTATCTATAACAAAAATAAATGAAAGTTTATTTTTGGTAAAATGCACCTATTTAGAAACATACTATTAAATCAATACTTGCCTTCTTTGGTTGTTGCTATAGTTTCCCCTGGCTCGGCCTGCAACAATATAAGAAATACAGCTTAGTTTATTTCAAAACAATGTTATAACTTAAAATAATCCCAAAGGTTTTTGCATAAAATAAACTTTATTTTAAAACAGCGCCATCTCTTACCGAGTAGCCTAAACTAAATCCATCGTAACTCGACCGCTCCGGCGACTTTGTCGTATATTGTAATAGGACACGCGGCCGCCGCTTGATGGCGCCATGCTCACTCAACGTGAAAACTGTCACCATTAAAATACATGCAACTGCACTATGTTTATTTATTCACAACACATTTAGAGATAATTAATCACGTTTTCCGTCTATTCTACATCTAAATATACTGCACATTATTGCTGAAACTATTTACAATTATGATTTAAGGTTCTGTTTATAAATCACTTAGCGCTATTACCTACTACACTTTGCTACCGACTTTATGCAAATTACTATAAATTTAAGATAGGAATTTATCAAATTTGCAACCGTACTTATTTGCAATAATCGCGTGTTCAGTGCGTTTGCTAATAATTGACTGAAGACAAAAGAAGGTTTAGCTGCAACGCAATTAATGAATTGTTTGGATTAACATTTTCTTTTGGCACCTGCAATTGTTTCAAGGGCTGCCAATTTCAAGCTATTTTCCTTTTCCAAAAAACTCAAAATATCTATGTCACATTAGAGAAGGTAAACTATACACTAATTTAAAATAATTCACTCTTCAAATTAGTTAATTTAAAAACTAAAATAATACCTAGCTGTCAAATAATAAAAAAAACATTTCCCCGCCAAAAAGTAAAAATAAAAATATCTTGAAAGCTTCTTGAAAGTATAAGTTGACAGTAAAGTAAGGATATAATTAATATCTTTATTTTTTTAAATAAATTAAAGAGTTTTTAAATTCCGCACGCCACTACAATAATAAATTATTACCTTTAGAAATAGAGAATTTTTTTTTTTATTTTGTCATTTGTTAATTTTAATTAGTTACCTATGTATTTTTTTTAAATATCTATCAGGTCTTGTATAATAATATTCGTGTAAGAGAAAATATCGTACTAACATTTTCTAATAGTAGTAACCCTAAATTCAAGCGTCGCATGAGTATTCCACTAGTCACGCGGCCGTTTCCGTTGTATCGCACGTCTGTGCGCCGATCACGCGCGATTCATATCAAACGTTTATATATTTTATAGCTTCACATTCCTAATATTATGAACCGCGCAATTAATTTGACAGAACTATTTACTACCGTGTTCTTTTTTTAAAAATCCGTTTTGGGAGGCACAGGACTACCGTTCATATACAGCCCACAGATTCAGCATAACAATTTTTTTTTTATTTTGACATTAGAAATATTTATTATTTATGAATATATGTATTTAAAATGTTTTATTTTAATAAAATTAATTAACTTCAGTATTTCCTACTTGAAACTAGATATAATTATTTTATTCTTCGAAATAAATTTCTTCAGGATACACTTACCTGCACATGGTATCAATCTGAAAATTGTTGTATCTATGGAAAAACTATCAACATATTTATAGTCTGTAGTACTGTATAACACGCTCAGACACGCTCCTTACATTCTCATATTATAATAATTCCCTTGGCCATAAATCCCAGAAGCATAGACATTCATGAATACAGGAAAGTGTTTCAATTAATATCAATGCTATCCCAAGAGGTAGAAAACTTTATTACGCGAACCCTAATGACTTTCTTTTGTCATAACTTTAAAACAAAATTGTTGCACACTTTCTACCCCCGATAAACTTTCTTAGTATTCAATAATTTACTGAAGCAAAACGAAACAAGATAAAACGCATTCCTGAGAAATAGTCTAACATTATCCACTAACAATGCCTGCTTTCAGTTTTGTTTTGCGAATAGTTTTATGTTGATTAATACTTGAACCTGGTGAAAACACTTGAATGTTTTTTCTATTCCCAACAATTTGCTATACTCTGATAACATATAATTAAACAAATAATTTATAAATTACTTACCTAAGTGGGTACCAACCCATACTTAAATAAGTCGAAGATGATGTCTACAATGTAACCGTGCTTTGTTGAGCTTTCATCGTAAAGCTAGAAAATAATGTACCTACCCAACTAATACATTTTAACTTAGGTATGCTTAGATCCTATAACTAATAATATAGTATTGTATTATTTGTGCCTACTACCTACTTCTAGTGCATAGATGTTTCTTTTAGCTTAAACAACTCATCGAATATGTATAAAATTCGATAGTTTGTAAGTATTTAAAAAAATGCTTTGTTCTATCCGGGTACCACGCTGAAAAAACGGTTTCTAACCAATCTTCTAGTTATTATGTACCTATCCCAAGACTAATTAAAGTTATAAACATTTTAACCCGAACGCTCTCATGAAGCCGATAGCTGAAGACATCATCAGGAGATTAAGTTCTATGTTTGTATTTTGCATGGCTTTGTTACAGAGTTCTATGAATTCTTAAGGTCTGTTTAAATTTTTTCAATTAACTCCTGAACAATTTCACATAATGGGTTCGGTGACGATGGCCGCGCCCTTGTGGTCACTGCAGCGCGACAAGGCCGCAAGCATTGTGATGCACAAATCGCTGATGCGGGTCATGGCTTTGGGTTATATGGGTTTAATGGAGATGTCACATGCAACAGATCACATGCTATTATAACTATTAAATTAAAGTATTTGATATTGTATGTGATGACACTATAATGTCTGTTTAGAGTATTAATAGGTAGGTAGGTACCTACCTAGTAAAACTTTAACGGTTTCAGTAAAGAACTTATTTTTAATCCAATATTTGGTGTTAAAATTTTAGTTTATCCACGCATATGAAACGTTTATTGTTTTTTTTTTTTTCTTCAACTACGGTTACAAAAATTAATCAGAACCGGTATTATATTTACAATTTAAGAACAAATTTATACAAAAATACTTTAAAAAATTATACCTTCTTTAAATAATAAACAAATAAGATCTTAATTATTTAACAATTTTGATTTATAATTTTATGCATAATAATAGCGTGAAACAACAAGTAGGTACCTACATAGTTAAATAAGAATCTAAACGAACCTCACGCTACTACCATAGAGTTATATTAATTTAAATATTATCTGTGCTCGCATTCAAAACTTTGTAAACATCAATAATTTCATTGTAACTCATTATATCCACACATGATACATCCTTCCATAAAGGCTCGAGAGCCACAAAGAGCTTTAGACCTTGCATTCAACCCCGTTTTGCTTGTGGCTATCTAATTATCTGCATTGCCCATCAATATCGAACGGCTTACTTTTAAACAATAGCACAATACTACCGCTAACCTTAGCTGAAACAAACATGATATGCATACAAAAACAAACCCTAACAGTAAGGCTATAGTGGAGGAAATAGCGTAGCAGGATTTTCGCAAGTGTGTAGGTAGATATTTAGTCGCTAAAATGTTGTATCACCTTGTAGGTCGAATACAATGGGTTATATCAAGTTTACATCTTGTTCTAGTTGATTTAATGACCCCCGGAGGAAGATGATAAGTTGTTTACATAATATTGTGAACGAAATTTAACGGTTAATAATATAGGAAAACAAAGGAGGAAAGTTTAACAAGGAAGGTTAACATTTTCATTTAAAATCCTGGAAGGGAAAAATGGAAAGTGCGTAAACTCAGGAGACTATGAAATCTTTTGAGATTGTTACATCGAATTTAAAAAACCTTTATTAATTAGGAGTAGATAGAAGTAAAGAAGTATTAAAAAACCTATTATTAGTCCATTGAATAAAAAGTTCTAGAGTGCGTGAGTTAGTAACGTAAGATGTTTCTTCGGAAACATGTCAAGAGTCCCTAGGTAATAAACATACTAAAACCCCGGGACACTAGGAGGAGCCCCGGAGTGGGGGAGGGGGGGGGAAAGGGTCCATTTTTTTCATTTTTCGCTTAAATCTCAAAAATTCTCTAATTGGTAAAATAAACACATTCCTCCATGGAAGCCTTTAGGAGGAATCGATTGTCAAAATATTATATTAGGGTAGTTTGAGTTACTGAACTTGATCTTTTTATTTTTTTCTTCCAAAAAACTCAAAAGTGCAACTTGGTATTTTTATCAATGATAGACCTAATTAAGAGCAATCTATCAGTACCGGTCACCAGTTGCACATTTGAGTTTTTTGGAAGAAAGAAATATTTTTTGATCGATTGATGTGATAAACATGGGTATGTAGTATGGGGAAATTGTTTGAGCCAAAATCATTTTTTACTGCGTGTAACTCAGAAACGGTAGGATATAGGAAAAAATTATTTAGGTACAACTTGTAGATAATTTTATGGCCTTTCAACTTTTCCTTGAAAGTTTTTCTCTAACATGTACCGTTTTTGAGATTTAAGCGAAAAATGAAAAAAATGGACCCTTTCCCCCCCCCTCCCCCCACTCCGGGGCTCCTCCTAGTGTCCCGGGGTTTTAGTATGTTTATTACCTAGGGAATCTTGACATGTTTCCGAAGAAACATCTTACGTTACTAACTCACGCACTCTAGACCCCCCTTGGAGGGACTCATTCAATGGACTATATGTAGATATAACATCAAATATATTACCACATTACATATATTCGTAAACAGTAAAAAATATTTCGAAAGATTGAATTAAAAATATAATAACAATTTTAACGATGAAATTATTACAAAATACCTCTATTTATTCGTAATAATATGCTAACAAACCAATTTCAAAACAAAGGAATAACAAAGAATTATGTCCTAATTTATTTCCCCGCCCATTATCGAGATTGCAACAGGCTTATTTACGAAGTATTTGTACTAAAAGGTCAAGCCAAATATAGTGAGTAGATTACAAAAATGATAGGCAGTAGAAGCTACAGAGTATATTTATGCCTTATATAATTTGACAGAGGTCAGTAAGCGCCAGGAGTCATAGAGAACTAATTTTTGCATTAGGTTGCAGAATACCCGTTAATAATACCGATAAATTAAATCTATAAAAAAATCTTACGTTTTTAGGCTTTTATTCGATTATTCTTTTTAAGAAGTGTATTAAATCTATACATATAATAAAATCGTAGGAAAGTCAAAACTGTACATTGAATATTTTTTTTAAAGAATACATAATCCATGATCTATAATCGATATAGAAGCCAAAAATATAGTTTTTAGAATTTTTGTCTGTTTGTCTGTTTGTCTGTTTGTCTGTATGTTTGACCGGGCTAATCTCGAAAAGTACTGCATAGATTTACTTCAAATTTTGCATGAATATTCCTAAGAGGTCGGGTGAGGATAGTTTAAACATATTATCATGATATCACCTTCGGGGGAGGAGCTGTGAGCCTTTATTTTTCTTACATATTCCGTGTACTACGACAGCGTACAATCTAAAGACTCATGTTTAAATGTTGGTTTCGAGTAAGCCATGCTATTATCTAGCTTTACAAAATAAAAACTATGTCATTTACGTAATTTGGGCAGAGAAACAGTTAAATGAATCTTAGCAGTATAAAGACAAATTTGAAACAGCGCCATCTATGAAGTGTTAGAAAAATCAAACACACCTTAACTATTGGAAATTAATAATCAAATGACGCATATATAAATGTTGTTTGACAATATCTAGATTGACACTATAAAAATTATGCCATTTAAGTAACTTGGGAAGAGAAACATAGTTTAAAGAATGTAAGTTGTATAATGTTAATTTTGTAACAGCGCCATCTATGAGATTTCGTAAAAATCAAATCAATTTAGATGTTAACACTACTGAATACACAGTTGGAAATTAATAATTTAAATATAATGATGTTATTTATTTAACTCTTTAGCCCATATCTTCCCTTCCCTATAAGGTATATTTCGTGTAAATAATAAATATACTACATTTTTTTAAAGTGAGGGTAGATGTTTATTATTTTAAGTAAAACTAGACACCATTATCTACAGTTAATCTAATATTGATTGCGTTCATTAGTTACAATTTTAAAAATCTTCGTATTTTATAAATTTACTAGCTTACCGCCCGCGGGTTCGTCCGCTTTGTCTAAAACCTAATAAATTATATACTAAAACCTTCCTCTTGAATCAGTCTATCTATTAAAAAAACCGCATCAAAATCCGTTGCGAAGTTTTAAAGATTTAAGCATACAAAGGGACATAGGGACAGAGAAAGCGACTTTTTTTATACTATGTAGTGATATTTATAAAGCAATTGAATGCCATAAAACCAAAAATATCAAATGCAATCTTCGTGTTTTGTGAATTTTCACCATCATGCGTTCCCACAAAAAGTAAGTTGTTACTTATAGGTATTTATTTTTAATAATGATAGCAATTCATGTTTTTTGTTGGTAGGTATTATATTACACTTTTAGAATCAATACATATAATAAAATTCTAGAAAAGTGGTGTCTGTACAATGAAAATATGTAAAAAAAAAATAGCAGGGGTTATTATTAAATCGATCCCAAACCCAAAACTGTAGTTAAAAAATTTTTTGTCTGTTTGTCTGTATGTTTGAACACGCTAATCTCAGAAACGGCTTATCCGATTTCGATGCGGTTTTCACTTATATATTGTGGTAATCTTCATTTAACATATAGTGTTTATTTCATGTCAATCGGTTCATAAATAAAAAAGTTATGACCATTTAAGTACTCACGGCGAACATTTGCTAAGGCATTCTATGGTACACATACAGTGTACGATAAAACGTAAGTTATCTGTTATACGCTACAGTTATGTCCAAGTGATCATATCGAAAGTCCCCAAGGGTGGGGGGGTAAGCTGAGGTAGTAGGGGGGGGGGATTTCTAGGTAAATTTTATACATAAAATGTCCTTTAAATTATGTCGTATTATATTATATTTTTAACCCCCGATGCAAAAATATGGGTGATAAGTGTTTGACCGCTGTGTGTGTGTGTGTGTTTGTGCCACCGTAGCTCGCTAGCAGGTAATCCGAATTAGATGATGTTTTTTTGTTAGGCAGCATATTTTCCGACGCTGGTTCTTAAATAAACTGTTTCAAAATCGGTTCATCCATTTATTGTAACTAGGTATATAGGGGTAAAAGTGGGAATGAAAATAACTAAAGTTGTCGAATATACTTTAGTGATATATTAAATGAAAGTGAACGACCTATCAGTAAAAATAAGTCAAATTTTATCAAAATCGGTTCATCCATTTATTTGATATAGAAGGTATAAAAGTGGTAGATAATAAAAAAAGTGAATTTTGACTCAAGTGACATATGAAATGAAAGGGCATGACGTGTAAAGTATAATTAGACATATTTAATCAAAATCGGTTCATCCATTTACTATACCTATATACAGGGTGTAATCGTTAAGTGTGCACAGGCGATTTTTCCGTAAGTATTACAGATAACAAAAAACTTTAAACTGATATCGAAAGTACTTAACCTAATGAGTAAAATGGCCGTAATAAATTTTTAAAAATAAATCGAGAAATATCAAAAAAATTATCTTTAAACCCTCCCATACATTAAGTATGAAATATGAATATCCCGTATACATTTAATATGAAAGATTTTTAGATTTCTTTTTCTTTTTTGGTTTTCTGCTTTAATTACTTCGCAAATTTGAAGTGGCATTTTCCAAGCTTTTTCCGGAAATTTTCACGCATTTTCCGGATATTTTCCGGGGATTTTCCGTGCATTTTCCGGGCATTTTCCAGGCATTTTCCACGCTTTTTCCGGACATTTCCACGCATTTTCCGGATATTTTCCAGACATTTCCCTGGCATTTCCGGTTATTTTCCGGGATTTTCCAGACATTTTCCGGGAATTTCCCAGGCATTTTCCGGGGATTTTCCGAGCATTTCCCGGGGATTTTCCGGATGTTTCCCAGACATTTTCCGGACATTTCCCTGGCATTTTCCGGGGATTTTCCACGCATTTCCCAGGCATTTTCCGGACATTTCTCAGGCACTTTCCGGGGATTTTCCAGGCATTTTCCGGATATTTTCCGGACATTTTCACGCATTTACCGGATATTTTCCGGACATTTTCACGCATTTTCCGGATATTTTCCTGGCATTTTCCAGGGATTTTCCACGGTTTTTCCGGAAATTTGCACGCATTTTCCGAGCATTTCCCAGGCATTTTCCGGTTATTTTCCGGGAATTTCCCAGGCTTTTTCCGGGGATTTTCCGAGCATTTCCCGGGGATTTTCTGGATGTTTTCCAGACATTTTTTGGTCATTTCCCTGGCATTTTCCGGGGATTTCCAGACATTTTCCGGGGATTTTCCGAGCATTTCCCGGGGATTTTCCAGACATTTACAGGCTATGTCAGGGAAATGTCCGGAAAATGTCTGGAAAATTCCCGGAAAATATCCGGAAAATATCCGGAAAATGCCTGGAAAATGCCTGGAAAATCCCCGGAAAATGCCTGAGAAATGTCCGGAAAATGCCTGGGAAATGCGTGGAAAATTCCCGGAAAATGCCAGGGAAATGTCCGGAAAATGTCTGGGCAACATCCGGAAAATCCCCGGGAAATGCTCGGAAAATCCCCGGAAAATGCCTGGGAAATTCCCGGAAAATGTCTGGAAAATCCCGGAAAATAACCGGAAATGCCAGGGAAATGTCTGGAAAATATCCGGAAAATGCGTGGAAATGTCCGGAAAAAGCGTGGAAAATGCCTGGAAAATGCCCGGAAAATGCACGGAAAATCCCCGGAAAATATCCGGAAAATGCGTGAAAATTTCCGGAAAAAGCTTGGAAAATGCCACTTCAAATTTGCGAAGTAATTAAAGCAGAAAACCAAAAAAGAAAAAGAAATCTAAAAATCTTTCATATTAAATGTATACGGGATATTCATATTTCATACTTAATGTATGGGAGGGTTTAAAGATAATTTTTTTGATATTTCTCGATTTATTTTTAAAAATTTATTACGGCCATTTTACTCATTAGGTTAAGTACTTTCGATATCAGTTTAAAGTTTTTTGTTATCTGTAATACTTACGGAAAAATCGCCTGTGCACACTTAACGATTACACCCTGTATATAGGTATAGTAAATGGATGAACCGATTTTGATTAAATATGTCTAATTATACTTTACACGTCATGCCCTTTCATTTCATATGTCACTTGAGTCAAAATTCACTTTTTTTATTATCTACCACTTTTATACCTTCTATATCAAATAAATGGATGAACCGATTTTGATAAAATTTGACTACTTTTTTTACTTTACTGTATAGGTATAAGTGGGAATGAAAGAAACGAATGTTGTCAAATATTGTGATAGTACCTACCTAAGTGATATATCAAATGAATGTGCATAACGGGTGAATTACAATTAGTAATGTTTTATCGAAATCGGTTCATCCGTTTATTACATATAGGGCACTTTAGGGGTGACAGTGGTTAGATAAATAAACCAAATGGAGCATCAAACGATAGGATATGACGTGTACATATAGGTACAATGAGATAATATTATTTACATCAAAATCGGTTCTGCCATTTACTAGGGATGGAAAGGGAAGGGTTGAAAGGCTGTGAAAGAAGAGGGGGACATGGGAGCGAGAGGATAGCCACACCCTGGAAATTTTGAACTCTTCTGTAACAAAGTTTTATAGCTCAGTTTAGTTTTAATTTTACTAACAGTTATTTTGTGTCATTATTTTTTTATTTCTTAACTGTTAAATAATCTGTAAGTACTTATAATTTAGTTGTTTATGGTAGTACGTGTTTCAAGACGTGTTTACTCAATAATTGTGTGTTAAGTAGTAACTACTATGCAGTCACTATTCCACGCGGACGAAGTCGCGGGCACAGCTAGTAAGTGATAAGTATATTCAATTTTTATTACAGTCTCATGAAATACTAATAACAACCACATTAATTATCCTATAGCAAATAGTAATAAGTTTTACTAGAAAATTATAGGTTCGTATTTTTATACCAAATATTATTAACTAACATATAATTTAGTCCGTATTTTGTAAAAAAGAACTAAGTATAATTAACTTTTAACTTCATCGAATACTAATCCTTTTTTATCTACGTCCGTCCTAAGCTCATATTTACGCGGGAAACGTAAATTATCGAACATCAATAAGGATTGAATTTGTTCACAATTAGCTTGCAAACAGTAAAATATGTATTGTCGGTTCCTCTATTAATAATCACAAGAAATCCGGGCTTTCCTTTAATAAATTTAAATATTTCATCACTAACTTAAACAGTTACAAAACAAGTTAATTGCATGAATTAATATTTTAACAATAGATATTTATATTTATCAAGTTTTTTTTTTTTTAATAGATTGAATATGCTTTTTCGAAACCAAAGAAAAATTAAATAAATTTTTGTCCTTTTTCAAATATCACAAATACGATATGTAAGATTTAAGAATATGTAAACCCAAATAAGAACCTGTAGGTAATTATTTAATTACATGACAATGATAAATTACAGCCAACTATTTCACGGTATGAACATCTAATGAATGAATATGCAATTATAAAACGATAAAAACTGGACTCCTAAATGGAAAAACTCTACAATTATCATATAATATAATTACTATATATTTTTTGTAAGTGTTTTAATAATTGCCCTGCGCATGATCACTGTTGTGATCACTATTAAATTATTTACGAACAATACCTAAGAGATTGAATTGAACCTTACTCAAAACCAACGGAAATGATAGTTGAAAATACTCAGGAATTCTTAAAACTAGAAACTATGTCATCACTATCACATAGGTATATCTATCTATAGTTACTACGAATCATCACTATTTAAAAAATTGTGAGGAAAATGAGTTGAAACAAAATCATGTAGAAAGGAAAACATATTAAAACAAAAGTTACATAATACACAATAATTACTCAAAAATTACACACAATAAATCAAAGAGCAATAAAATACACTTAACCTGCGAAAACCTTAATAATACAGAAACCTTACATCACTCATAATTAACCATTGATGGATATTTCATATGAATTACCGTCAAGTAAACATATTTATGATACAAATATTGCGTATGCGATGCGATGTTACGAACACTCGACACGAAAGGTAAATGGCAGGTCATTACATATTATATATTGCTACAGGTAAATTAGCTTGGAGAAATTTTTGCGTTTGTAGTAGTGTATGGTCAGCAAATAAAATAAAACAACATTTTATTTTTAGTTTTTATTTTATATATATAAGGGATTTTAAATTAAACTATATGTGTTTCTCCTCTGAAAAAGATGAGACTTTATTTTAATATTTGCACATTTAACATACGTATAACTTTTACATTAACAATGTTACTAAAATGAAAAATTTGCTAACCTGAAAAAGAAACGACATTTAAAGTTTAATTCTTTAGTTTGAGAAGTCAAAGGCTTGCCTCGACCATGTTTTAACACTGGAGCCATTTTGAATTAACAATATAAAGTTACAACACTTACACACATATTAAACACTTCAACAAATATTATAACAATACAAATAATAACAACAATCAACAAATACAAAATTTAACAATTAAACTACTAGACCGGGAGATATTGACACAAAATTTCGAGTCATTTGTAATAGGATGGCGGTTCTACAGGGGTCGGCGGTATGGCGACCATTTGGAATCGTCCGAAAAGTATGGCATGGCGATTTTCGTAAATGGCTGCACGACGATGGTTACCTGTGCAAAAGTTAGCCTGGTACAAATGGTTGAATTGTTTTTTTTAAATCAACACATTCGCGTCGGTATGGCGGGCTGTAAGTCACACCGGAAAAGTATGGCATGACACTACCGCCTACTTCTTTTTTATGGGCTATCGGTAAATTCTAAAATTTTTGTGTTACAAATTGTTTGACTTCGCTATTTTTCCGACGAGTTCGACTAACGCCCACGCGACTAAGCCGCCGGTACCAGTGTTCACACCATCGTTTTTCTTTTTGTCATTGCGTACTAAGACCCCTGTAGAACCGCCATCCTGTTACAAATGACTCGAAATTTTGTGTCAATATCTCCCGGTCTATACGTAATAATTATAATTTTTGAATGAAATGTGTGCTTTATGTTCTAACGGTACCAAACGACTGCACGTGGCACCTGCGGACAGCGTAAACTGGTTTATTCTGTTTTTGTGCGTGTTTCCACTTTCCACTATCAAGTGACGATTTATTTATTTGTTTTGTTTCGTAATTATTATGGTCAAATATTAATTATGAAACAAATTATTATGGACACGATATTTTATTGTTTCACGGTAGTCGTCTTGTCGTTTGCTCTAGGACGTGAAATTGAATGATATATTTTTTTTTATAAAGTCAAAACCATATTCTTTCAAATAAAAACTTGTTTTTATTGAAAACAAAAGTGTTGCTAGGAATAAGTATAAAATTAAATAGTAATGTTAGGATATCGAAACATTTTTGTATAGGCCAGAACGATATAGTGGAAACGCGCTCTAAGATCTGAGTAATATACACACCACTACATATGCAAAAATTTCTCCAAGCTAATTTACCTGTAACATGTCATTTGAAAATCATTAGTTGAAATTATCAAGATTGTTTTCTTTACCTACCTAAATCTTCAATTAAATGTGTATGGTATTTTGTGACATAAACTTTGTGACTGTCGGACAAATACTTTTCTTGAGAGGAAAATTTATTGATGAATAATATAACCAAATTCAATATCATATTTTTAGTAAAACGATAATAATATATTATGAGGGCTTCCTATTGTGCTTTTATTTTCCGCGGAAGAGAAGATTCAATATCTCAGCTCAATGAAAACAAATTTTACAACCATAACAAATGCCGTAACACTAATAGCAAACAAAACAAATAAAATCTGTATACTCCAAAAAGCTATCATTAGAACTTAGTAGACTATATTTTTGGCCATAAATGTTTAGCCATATAAAACCGAGAGTGTTAGTCCAAAAGTGGCCCATTGACCGAGCGCCTTCACAAGGCCACGGAGACGGTGACAACCGGTCATTATTTAATAGTTATCGAGGAATGAACTACATTTGTACCAACCTGTAATATAGGCGCAATAACCGAACTTTAAAGTGATTTAATCAACAGTATAATAAGTTAATATAAGAACTAGCTGGCAGACGCGGCTTCTTCTGTTGTTAATAAATCTTTCTGAAGCGAAAATTACATGACATCGATTGTGCAACAATAACGTAGTAGGTAGTAGGTAAGTGGTATATCTATCAATCCTCAAAAACTTTCACGTGTAGTGTAGTTGTTGTTTTATAGTCAGATATTGTATTTCCCTTTTTACAATTAGGTTGAAAGTATTTTACTAATAACAGTTACTAACCACTCCTTAAAACATATAAAGCTAAATAACCTAGTAAAGATGAATGAGTACAAATAACAGTTCATACTATCTCAAACAGTTTTACGGTAAAAAAATTGTTTAATTTTACGAACAATACAAGCAAAATCAATTTCAAAATTAAAGATCCATCAATATAACAGCACTATAATTAAACAAAAACCAAACCGTGCGTGATAAAGTCAACATAAACCGGACTAAAAATCGAGTTAATTACTCATGGGCATATGTTTAATTATCGGATTATGTAGGAATGCAGATATTGCGGTCATTTTGAGTCGAGTATAAAAGAGATATCGATAATTAGCTAGACAATTATGTTTTTTCATTGATCGATTGTTATCGTACACGTATAACTTATTACGTATGAAGAATAACAGTCACGCAAATATTCATTGTTTCAGTTGACAAGTTTGGTAGGTAATGTGTGCCAAAAGTGGACAGGGAAGCAGTTCTTTGTTTTGTTAGAGCATAGGTTCACTACTAATTAAATTTAATATTGAATTGACGACTTAAGTTAACATATTATATATGCAAATATAAGAAGAGGATCTTCAAGATTACAAAACTCGTTTCATTCATGTAGTACTTAGGCAATTTCTTAGCAACGTTCTTACCATAGAGTAACTTATATATATCGGGTTCTTACTGATTTCTTATCTATTGTACCTGCTCCTACTTTGCTTCTTTATTTCTTTAACTTATAAAAAGTTTACTATATATTATGCTGATTTTTTAAATACACAATTACTATGTTACCTGTACTAAGTAGGTACTTATAATAAAATATGAAGGAAATCAAAATATCATCTGAGATAATATCACTTCTTATAACAAAATTAGTAGTTCACATTTATGCTGTCCATTAAATAGAAAATAATAGGTTTTATATTCATATCCCACAACGATTTATTCAGGTTTTCTTTTACGACACGAACCCTAATAAATATACCACAATAATCTTAAACAACTATTAACTTAAAATCTTCTTAAAATATATTTTTCTAGAAGTAATGCTAAGAAAACGATAAGGTGACATAACCCTTTGCTCTACCTTCGTAAACAATGCATTATTATGTAGATTTATTCATATTTGTCTTCACGTTCATGTGTTGATGACAACCAAACTTATAAAATAGCCTCAACACGTCATTATTTACAAATTCTCAATCGTTTTACATGATTGAAATTTTACAGTGAATATTAACTACCTTTACCTCATTATTACCTCCTAAATATACACAAAACAGTCGTATTCTTTCTTCTAAATATACGTACACAGACTATATTTTTCTCGACTGTAGACACGACAATCTCACCTACACTACTTAGCTACGTCCAAATGATTTCAAAGCCTATGTTTTTTTCTAAAAAACACGACATAAAATCAACGAGTTACGTATAATTTGTATGTCAAAGTTAACTCAGTATGTACATACATCAACGTATAGTTTTAGTAACCAGAGGCTCGCGCTTGACTGATCCGTATCGGATATCCAAGAGTCACGGACAGGCGCTCTCCATCTCAAGGTGCCTTCTTTGCCTAATTACACGATACGCGAGTACGTGGCATCGATATGTAAATTGTAAAGATTAAAGTATATTGTAGACTTTAATTAATGTGAAAATCATTTGGAAATAGAGGTGAACCATCAATCAGAAAATTGGGCTGATGTGGTAAATGTATGGGGACAATCAAATATCACTTAGTTTTAGTCAATTTGTTGAGGCTAGACTCGAATATAAAGATTTTTATACGATGAGGATATACCAAAAATCATAAGTACCTACCGGTAAATAACAAATAGAATTGGAAAAGAGTTAAAAATTACAGCTGTAAGAGAAAGTTTTTCAAAATATATACGGAGCGCAGACGTAGAAGCCAGAACTTAATGACGCAGGCAAGGATGATTTATAATTTATATGGCCGCTGATATACCGTCATAATATTCAGTGACGTCACTATCCATTGATTATAGTGTCGAGCCGAAAAGGAACAGGTAATTGAAGATATTGACGTCATTTCGTTTATCTTCAATGAGACTCCCTTTAACTTTTGTTATGTTTATCTTTAATAAAATCGTCTTTCTACGTTTCAAATAACGTGTCTTTTAAAAAAATACTTAGTACACTAATTAATTTAATAAGTTCGTATACCTACTTGTATTTTATAACTATGACAGCTATAATTTGATCATGATACTGGAATAATTAAGTTGAATACTGTAACGCACGCACATTATATTATTGCATTGGATAGTCAAGACAAAGATTACATAATATTAGGTAATGGATTAAAATTAGTTTAAATGAGTTATAGTTGGATTTTGTTTCATATAGCTTGCAATTTTTTTGTTTTCCAAACAAAGCATCATATTAAAACACTTGATATTATTCTATAAAGCCTAGATTAAGATTACAAAATTTGGGAAATCCACAAAGCACTATAATTTACAAAAACATTCTAAGCGCTTCTAAGAAGGATCACAAAATCTTTTATACCACATTATATCAATATTCAACAGTCTCAAATCAAACATTGATACCTAAAATAAATGAGTTTTATTTTTTGTTTAAAAATAAATTGACAACAAATCCCCCACGGCCGATAATATCAAATTAACCATAATTTGATATTTCGGCGGACTTTTTATTATCTCACCGTTTGATTGATAGGAAATGTAACTACCGGGGACGGTATCGCTTACGATCCGAGATTGGATTGAGTTACATTTTTAAAACAATTTCGCAACTTTCTTTCGTCATCATTATAATACTTTTCAACCGACTTCAAAAATGTAGGAGTTTATCAATTCGACTGAATTTTGTTTTTGAGTTTTTGAACCAAATAATTTTTGAATAAATGAACCTGCCATGTTGTCTCATTTAAATTTGATTTCATTCTGACAATTTAAAGGTGGTTTAGTATTTTGTTAAATAATAATTATTGTAGCTCAATGTAATAAAATAATTAAAATTATTTTACGTGAAAACTTCCACTTATTTTGTTGAAGAAATAACTTTTATATTTACATATAACACATAAATATTGTGGTTTATCAGAAACTCGAATTCATATTGATCAAAACTGATAAACGCTGCGGTTTTGCGGTCCCACTCAATTCGAGTTTAAAAAACGGTTCATTCGTTAGCTCATCCATCAAACTTACTCCACAATCCTTCCACTTCAAGGGACTAATCTCTCCTTGCATCTATCACAATAAAAAAGTGAAATCCCATGTCCCCTAGTGGGGTAAGGGGCAGATGCATTATACATCTGTTTCATTGATCGATTTTCTTTAGGGACAAGAAGGTGACCAACCTTCTGTGTCCTACCAAACCGAGACTTTTTTTTCTTCGTCTCCACCGGGAATCGAACCCAGGACCCATCGCGCTACGCTCACACGTCAACCAGTGTACCAAGGAAGCGGTCAACTATCACAATAAACAGTTGATAAAAAGATTGCAAACGCGGTAGTATCTTTATACTATGGCAGTAGGTACAGCGCTCCCACGCGGCAAGGTGAGCCGGCTATTCTTAAATTGTCATTCTATGGCATTGCGTAACCCTGATCAATGAACAAATTGCATATTACTTAATCCGTGTCGCTTTGCGTACTTGGTAAAGTGTGAGAAAATGTTCTAGACACGACTCTGAGTGGATTTATAGGATAGCATAAATTAGTTGAGAATTACTACGAAATAGCGCTTTTCACACGAGTTTTTTACGTCTATGCGAATCCATGGTGTTACTCAATGATGTATGTGTATGGGGCAATTAATGAAGAAGGAGGAGTGACTTTTCCTCTTTGATGTAACAAGTAATAACTAAGATTTGAGCGTAGCTGCGATTAAATGTATATACATTGTATAAATGTAGAGCCATGAATGTAGATATGCATATATCAATTTATGTTTTGATATCAATTTTTGTTTCTAACCATAACTTGGGGGTTTCAGAGTTGTATCAAGTTTTTTTCATTCAAATCCGATTCTATCATGCATTGTTTATAGTTTTAGGTCCACGAAACAAGTGCGTCATTTTTAGATAAAATATAGATACCTACTACTAGAAAAAGCTGTCGAAATTTTCTAGATACAATTTTTTTTTGTCATTTATATAATTGTATAGATAAAGCATCCACAGACATAAACAAAAAATATAATGCAGAGACTCAAATCTGAAAAAGTAATTGTGGTATAGTAGGTATCGCTCTACCTGATTGCGATAACCCAGATATACTTATAAAAAAATCATAAAATAATGTGTGTTTATTTTCCCAAATATTTTCAAACTAATTACCACATGAAATCGCTTCACACAATGAAGACTCTCACTGAATGGAAAGGTATTTTTTGTCCATTGTCCATTGACGGCTTCGTTTTGGTTCAATTATTTCTTTTGATAGTGTATCGCAAATCGTTATTCAACACTTTATTATATTATTGGATTCGCTTTACGCACTAAGTATTTTAATTTTATCCCTAGAGACACAATAGTAGCACGATTCTGCTGTAATAGAAACGTGAATTCATTTCCGATTACATAGGCATTAAATAATTTCTAAATATTCAATCAAAATATTATTGAAATAGATAAGATTGAATTTCTTAACAAAATTACAGATCTGTTGGTTGAAAATTGAAGAAAAACTTTGTTATCTTCGCCAATGCAAAACTTATTAGGTTAGATAAAATGGATCACTAAAAATAAAGAAATTTTAATAAATCCAAGTAGTGCTCAAACCACACGTGTGAATGAAAATTATAAGAGATAATAAAATTTTAAAGATAGATAGAATGTTTCGCCCTACGTAAGTTGAGATTTACGCTGATTGTAATTATAACGAATGTATTCTGTTAAATAATATTATACACCTACACCTAAACTAAAACTCAAAATAAAAATAAACCACATGATGCAAACGTAACCTATAGAAATAATATAATTTTATTTGTATAAAATCGGTAGCCGTAATAGCGTAGTCGTGAGTACACTATTAAGATAAACACTCGCTAAGTACACAATAACATCGATCTCCATAAAATAACCAAGGTTTATAATTTAATGAACGTAACACACGCGAGCCGTTAATTTCTATTTGAACAACCTTATCATAAACTGGAACAAATACATTTATAAAACGATTAAATACTTAGATATTATTAAATCTATGAATCCACGTGACGTTGTTACACAGCACTTAAACACAAGCACTATAACTGTCACAATGCTAACTGAAACGTAATTTTTCTGTGAAATGTGTATACGCGAAATCACCGCGCGCCTGAGGCTGTTAACTGCACTATACTAAAATATTTAACCATTGTATGCAAGTGAATTGTACCAGCCAGTACATGTCCGCTTGCCTTATAATGAACATTTTCCATTCGCACAATGGAGCAATCTGAGGTAACTTGTGATAACGTAGAAGCGCAGTAGCTACTTCTATGTTAATTTATTTATCTCAGTTCCTATGATTTAGAATTCGCTTTCGTGATATTATTTACGTGACAATCTTCGAAGCAAAAGTGACACAAAGGTAAAAAAAACTAATCGCTCTTTTCTAGGAATATATTCAAGTCGCATGTGAATTGCAACTCGAGGTAATAGATGATTAGCGACAAACGTATGTAAATTAAGGTTACATGCTTTATTGCACAATGCAATATTCGTTTGCTTATAAAATTTGCTAAATTCGATAAATATGGACATTTTGTAACATTCTGGTGCAATGAGCTTGAGCGTCTATAATATTTACGATATTAAATCAAATAAAGGAAACAATATTTTATTAAGATTGAAATAAATTTGAATAAATGTATATTATTTTTTATATTATAAGTTATATTTTAAAGTAAATCCAAAGGTATATAAAATTTTATAGTGATTTTTACCTCACGTAGAAACGATATAACAAGGTAATATAGTTATGCAACTTGACAACTATGATTTTAATTGAATATTTACCATACAAAGCATACAGAAAGATCACGTCTTAAAATATAATTATAATACAGTTAATAGTAAAAATGAATGAAATAATTTAGCTACATTTTATAGTAGGCGCTACAGGCGGCCGCTCAGTAATTAAGTACCGCTGTCTTCGCACTGTGTTATTAAAAGATTACAGATAATGTTATAATTACATACATTTAATACTCCTAACCTCATGCTATCTCTGCTAAATTCTAACATTAATCTAATAAGTAACTTTTCTTTTACTAAAACTTATTTTTGTTAAAACAATTGTAAAAAAAAATAATTTGAATTTAAACTATCCTTTACTATTTACGATAATGATTATCGATGTATTGAAATATACTCGTACTTATATATCTAATAAAAATTGCTCTTTCTTAATTTATTCAATTACATTTTAAATTCTTGAAACACTTTCTGTTTTTCTTTACACGCAAATAAACAAAGACTACTTTCTCTGCTCCTTCGCTGCATTCATATTTAGTTTTCACCTATTTCTTCTAATATTTTATTATTTCTGCAACCTCTTTAAGTTATAGCTTTAATAAGAAACTGATTCATCATCCATTGGTCCCCATTTTTTAATTTGGCCAGAAGAGAAAAATTAAGCACAACGATTTTTACGTTGTGTAGAAAGTATTATGTGATCGAACTTCAAGTTTTTGGTCATACCAGTTTCTTTATGACATTTTTGTAACCGATTTCTATGAAGTAATGCAATAATGTGCTGATAAATTTAAAAGTTACTGTAAGTATGTCAAATCTTCTTCCTTTTAATATAAGTTGGTAGTTCTTACCGCTGCTTTGACACACACATTCACATGCTCTACAACACATAGCATTTCTTTTATTCCTATAACAATTATAATTGTTATTTATTATGCTTACATTTGCCAGGGCCTCTTCATACGAAGGGTTGACGGGGGACACAGATGCTGTTTCACGTTGCAACGCCGTGATGGGCATGTCAGCGCATCACTGGATACCTGGAAAAAGATTTTATTTATTACAATACATACGTAGTTAAATTTTATGAAAATTTTTGTAATGGTATAATGATATGCAGTTGATATAAGCATTCAAGATTTAGTTTTTATAATAAATTAATTTTTCTATTTAAAACTTTATATTTTTGTTATTAAATTTTTCACATTATAACTTGATGATGTTAAATAATTTTAGTGAAGTTATGATAATAGAGGAAACTTAATTTTAAATTATGTAAGAGCTACGAAGGAATATTTCCACAATTTATTTATTTATTTATATTTCATAGTTACCACATAATCGATTCATCAAGTTCTATAATTATGTATACTACACCCATAAAAGCAGATGTGGTGATTTAAAAACATAAGGTTTCTCTAAGGCCTCTGTGTTAATGTTTGTTTCTTTTTGTATAAAATAATTCACATGTTCTGCAATATATAAGTACTAATATTATAAAGCTGAAAAATTTGTTTGTTTGCTTGACGCATTATTCTCAGGAACCGCGGGTCCGATTTGAAAAATTGTTTCAGTGTTAGACAGTCCATTTATCGAGGATCAATTTATTGATACGAGGATTTATCGATAGTATATGTGTATATATATAGTATATAGTATCTTCACGCTAAGACCAATAGGAGCAGAGTAATGCTGGTAAACCGCGGGGCACTGCTAGTGTTATTATAAAAACACGCACAATTATCACCATTGCAATTAAACCACAAAAACATGTGTTATTGAGTGCTTCAATGGAAAGCGTTTAGAAATAGTGTTTGTACAGACATTCGTTTTCAATAATCCGACCTTCGCGATGTGTTCTGTGACGTAATACAAATACATATAACATTGTCACACGATGTATGTACATAATATCGTCGACGTTGATATTGAATTTAGTTCATTGAAAAGTTACATTTGGGGTTGCGTTTTTTAGAGGACGCAATTTTATTTTTTTGATGTGTAGGGGGGGTCAGTGTGAAGCTATCACCAAGTTTGTGGGGTCGCCACCCTTGTCCCACGGCCGCCATCTTGAAAATAGCGGTTGAAATTGTTTTTAAGATATATCTCTTAAACTATTTATCTGATAATAAAACAATGTTAACATTATTCGTTGCAAATTAAATTCTCTACAACTTAGGTTCAGTAACTTTTTGTCATAGAACTATAAACAAAAAAGTTATAAGCGAAAATGTTCAGAAATTAGAGATGTTTATATTTTTCAATAAAACTTTTTTTTATAAGTTTACGAAGAAATTATATCAGACCATTTTTGTAGATTGTTTTTCGAAGAACAACTTTTATTTACAACATTTTTTCATTAAGTAAATAGCTAAGGTTTTACAGCCCTCCGAAGTGAGTACTATTTTAAGTACTCTTTACTATATAAATTTATAAAGAATAGAAAAAATTCGATCACGAGGCGGGACTCGAACCCGCATCCTTTCGCGCCATTCCGGGGCGGATGCCTGACCAACTCAGCCACTCGTGACCCGCCAGAGCAATCGAATTTATTCTATTCTTTCAGTTTTATGTGTCTGGAGGGACACACCGCGCCATACTCGACATACTCTTTACTATACAGAATACGATATATTATGTGTGTACTAATAATAATTTGTCACCAGTAATTATTTTATTTTTGTTATTATAATATTTTTAATAATTAATTTTACAATATTATTAATAATTAATTATTGAACCTTTTCCCCACCACCCAGGAGGTAGAGTCTGGAAGTGCGTTTTTTTTTACGTCGAAAAGCAGGGCTGAAATGTTCTGCAGTGTGCTTCCATTGTTGTGGAGTCTGGGAAAAGAGCCAATAGCCAATATATTATGTATAGTTACTACTGAAAAATAGTACTCACTTCTGAGCGCTGTAAAACCTTAGCTATTGACGTAATGAAAAAATGTTGTATATAAAAGTTGTTCCTCGAAAAACAATCTACAAAAATAGTCTTATATCATTTCTTCGTAAAATGATAAAAAAAAGTTTTATTGAAAAATATAAATAGCTCTAATTTCTGAACATTTTCGCTTATAACTTTTTTATTTATAGTTCTACGACGAAAAGTTACTGAATCAAAGTTGTAGAGAATTTAATTTGCAACAAATAATGTTAACATTGTTTTATTATCAGATAAATAGTTTAAGAGATATATCGTTAAAACCATTTCAACCGCTATTTTCAAGATGGCGGCCATGGGACAAGGGTGGCGACCCCACAAACTTGGTTTTAGCTTCACACTGACCCCCCCTACACATCAAAAAAATAAAATTGCGTCCTCTAAAAAACGCAAGGTCAGGCCTAAAAAATGTAACATTTCAATGGACTAATTATAGGACAAATTTTTCGAACTAAAATTCAATTAAAAATTCATTGGAAATAGTAGACGCCATAGGGTTCGATTTTGAAAAGAAGCAATAAGTCTTCGGCGATTTAAATATACCACATCTATAATTACGCTGACTCAAACAACACAGAAATAAGTAATTGACTTGCAATAATTAATGAAGCGGCGATCATTGTCCTCATTGTACTTGGAAGGAAATCTGACCTTTGACACATCCATGACGTCTTCGTAACTTCCTGTTTCATATAATTGCATTCATGTGTAATGTCAATTATTTAAAAGTACACATCCTACTTGTATTTAAAAAGATCAATTATCAATTAACTACGCTCGAACCGGTACTAAGTTGCTGTAATAAATATTAAAAAAAAATTTACTAACTCGTTGCCTATAAGTGGTAACTGGTAAAATTTTAAAGGGTTTTTTTTATTATTTGTACCAAATGAGCTCGAAAACAATAAAACCTGCATTATTCCTGTTGTAGTTGTAAAGGATTTTTGTTTTCAATTATGTATGAAGTAATTGCAATGTTTTACAACCTTTCGTCTGCACCAATGTTCACGTTTGGGGTTATACTGATTAGTGATTACTCTTCAATACTTGTTCATTTCTTGTATAAATGTATCAAATAATTAACATGAAAATAATGTCTTTTATAAGATTCTGCACATTGCTACATAAATGTCGGTAATTCAGCAGGCGGTATTATAAATCAAGGAATAGAATTCCTTTGTTTTTCATAAATACTGCAATTAGATATCATACTGCTCCTGATTGCATCACGGATGTAGGGTCAGAACGCGAATTAATTATTTTGTATTCCGCCAAAGACGTAGAAGGTTATATTTATTCAACTAACATTTAGCGTAAACCGATCTACTTACGATCTGAATACAAAATACAGAACAATAGGAAATACTTCTGTTATTACACTATAGAGTCACGACATTACCCGGAATTATAAAATAATTACGATTATTAAGTACACCTTAATTGTATTGATTTGTCTCCTACACCTGACTCATCTGTATTATCAATAATTATGTATGTTGTTAAAAGCATGATGTTAAATTAAATACTTTTCATCGATAATACTGCATCAATTATAATAAAAATTAGATCACCATCTCATTATCATCTGCCCATATTTGTTCCTAGATACACCTGACGAAATATGATCTACACCTATGCTACACACCATACATAAGTAAGTATCCTAAACAGTAGTAAAATTGTGCTTGTGTTCTGGAATATATGCGTATTGCCTACGCATACACGTTGACCAAATGCCTAGTCATAATTTTAGGATATGCTGGTTTGATCAAATGTATTAATGCACCTATAGAAGGTTGAGCAAAAATTAATGTAATTTGATGTTTCTTTACTAATTACAATTAATCAGGTATATTAATTATAGGTAATCTTCACAAAATTGCGTGAGATTTGTAATTTAAAGTATTAACTATATGTAGATGTTGAAAACCTTTAATCTATCATTTTTTTATCTATTTGACTTACAAAAGACTTGCTTCAATCAATTTCGTATTAATTGAATAAATTATGTACAAAGTGTATTTAAAATCAATACTTTCGCTGCTTATTTGGTTGCTAAAATTGTTAACTAGGTTGCTAAAATTGTTATGCACTACTGAAATATGTACTTAAATGCTTAAAATATACCACACATTAGGAAATAAGAATATGTATGTATAACTAGCTTTTCGCCCGCATCTTCGCCCGCGTAGTCAAAGAAAAACCCGCATAGTTCCCGGTCCCGTAGGATTTTCGGAATAAAACCAACCATGTTATCATCTATGTGTTTGCCAAATTTAATGAAAATTGGTAGAGCAGTTTTTGCGTGAAGAAGTAACAAACTAACAAACATACAAACTTCGCATTTATAATATTAGAAGGATTCGACAAAGCGTATTTATGGAATATCAAAGCAAAATTACTTCGCAACATCTTTGCACCTGCCAATGCTAGTAAAGCACGATCATTTACGAATGGTGATTGAAGATTTCGATATAAACGTGCCACCCATACGAAACAACGATAAGTCAATACCCGCCTGACCTCCTAGAAAGGAAACTTGTAAAACATACTTTCTTAAAACCACATGCAGGGAGTCCGCCAAAAAAACCTTCGCATAACCCACTTTTAAATTTCGTTTTTATTTCCGAGTGATGTTCCCAAAATTGACAGATGTCCTCAATAATTTGTATTGTTTCTTTTTTATTTAACAAAAATAAGGAGGAGCTGCAGATTTGATAGGGCAAGGACCGCAAAAGTAATTGTTTCTTAAAGTAACGACGCCTACACTTTCAAGCAAACTTCACAATAGCATACAAGCTTTCTTAGATTCTAAGGCGTTCAAGTTTATGCTTCATATGATTTAGACGATTTAGATTAGATTTTGAATGTGATTGTTTTAGGTATTATGTATTTAATGGTTCTTCTGTTTATAATAAGATAGAACGCAATCGCACGCAATCTACTTGATTTATAGGATATTTTTGCATCTTTATGGAAATAAATTATTCCTCATGTACCGTTCATCATTTAATTTAGCTAGTACGTTAAAAAAATATGTAGAGTCCACCTCTACTTTTACGAAAACATTAATACTGTCGTTTATTGGTAGTGTTATGTAGAAAACCAAATATAAACAAATCTATATTCACTATTTACCAACCTAGAATTACTATGTGTGTCAAACCATTCGGTAACTGAATATCACCATTACTGCAATACACTCCAATCGCGCAAACCACTCAAATAAACATACAAATTTCACAATCCCAAAACCAATGAGAAATGTACAAAGAATTCCTGTCCACTACTGCTCGTGCGTAGGAGTCACTTTTGACGTAATTCGTCTTGAGGGACTGTTAATTGTATCGGCGAACTAATTAACCACGAAGGTCGAACATTTGGTAATTTTCTCGTATTCTTAGAGGCTTTTGGCTTTTAGCCTTTAGGTCTGACATTTAAAAGAACAAAACAGTTAAAATACTTTTTCAGCTTAATTGATTTCAAAGATAAGCCATGTAAGTGTTATATACCATTGATAGTATGGTGATTTCTAGAAATTAATGTAATATCAACCTAAGAAGCTATAACATACATCTACGAATTGAGATTTTGTTCTTTATCCCAGTATTGTTAATACGCTATGTTAATTTATAAGACTTTACATACCTAGAGCAAAAATTACGCGCACAAAATGTCCCCACTTAGATATTTTAAAGGATATTTTGTACACGATTAAAAAGCAACAATTATTTTAAACAAAACAGCATCTATTAACGTATTCCATACGCATATTACGTATTCCAATCCAAACACAAGATAGTGGTTTGTGAATTGTAATCGCAAATAAAGCAGAATCCTGGAAATCCATAGATACTAATTCATTGTACGAGCAATACCAAATTGAACATTAAATTGCGTACACCAAATTCGAATTGTTAGTCCCGTGTGGTTTCAAATCTCGTAAACTCGATATCAGATTCTGGCTCATGCCATGAATTATTCATAAGGCATCGCACAATAGACTTTTGGAATCAATGATTATTATAGGTCCTAATAAGGAAAATATTATAAAAATGTATTGCCAGTTTCAAAACATCATTCTCGTGTAAATTTATTTTTTACGATGCAATTTTTATGGTGCTACATAAATTAATAGGACGTATATGGTCAAAAATCAGGTTTTAAAAGGTTTTTTGCGAGTTATTAATGGTAATAATCAAGTTTGAAGTAAGCTTATAGTTTTTAAGTTATGTTGATTTCAATTTATCGATATACGATCGTGTATAAGATTAATTAATGTTAATAATATTCAGCTACAGCAGTTGTCTAGTTCAATAATATGTCAGAGTGGAACAGTACAAAATTTTGTTGACGTATATAACATAAAATCTAATGGATACTGTATCATTTTAATCCATCCCTCTACAAAAGCGAAAAAGCAACAACTTAAGTGATATAAATGGAACAAAATGTGCTTATAGCACTATACGATAGAATAATATACTATGACTTATTTTAAAGAACATTTTAAATTATAACAAAACTGTATAATTATATGGGTATTTTTACAAAATGTTATCTAGGTGTACTAAATTATGCCAAACACATTATTCACATTAACACAAACTCGTAAAATGGACTAGAAATAAACAATCTGATAATACACAAAGACGACGTCTTAAGTCTATGAAGTAAATAAAAACGTTACGCTACGTGACTCTTTTATCGTTTAAATCTTAAAACGTGAAATTACAAAGTTATTCATAATTTTGTTTGTTCATGTGAAACAAATTTTATCGAGGTGGTCGAAAAATATTTACTTGCTCGATTGGTTAGCGATCTAGTGACTGAAGGTCGTTGATACGAACAGTCTTTCTGTGTTTATAAAACTACTTATGTAGGTACTAGTAACTGACTTCTTGTTGAAATATTGAAAAAAAAATATTCCTATTCCCGTTATTCCATCTTTGTTTACATTTTATAACTGTAACTTGAATGCCTTTTTAGGAATTAGATGGCTAGACTGGAAACTGGACTTTATGAATTGGCTTGAAAAATTGGTGTTTAAGATTCAAAAAATATTAAACCAAAAAAAAAATATTTTACAGACATGGGATTTAAGGGTAGCTAAAAGTACTCTTAAAATACTGAAATTATTGGTAAAATAAAAATCATTTACCGAAAAGGTCACTAAACAATCCTTATTACGTTATATGCATGGAACCTAATTGTTTCTTCGCCGATCGATAATAATTATGTAATCAATGTGTCATCTTTATAACTATAGTCCTTTCCACCTAAGATGATTTCTGTGACACATTGATTTTTGACACGTGTAGAGATGTCTTTACTGAAATCATATCAATTGTTTTCCATAATCGATAATATTTTATATGGAAATGAAATCGATTTGAATAAAGTACCAAAATTAGTTTTTTCAGCATTTCACCAACAATTAACTAAGGAAACTTAGCAAACAACAGCAAAAAAAAGTCAACAATAACAATTAGTAACAATAACAGAATACCACGTAAAGTATCAATATAAAAATGCAACTTGTATACAAGGCTGACGCACTCGTACAGACGATTGACTCGATTGACAAACGATCACAAGATGGGCGCCGATTATATGATTTTCCAACTCTATGATTTTTCAACGATCCATTTCATGTACACGAATTGCGTAGGTATTATATTTTTGTGTTATTTTATTTTATTTTTCATTATATTAAACTAAACAATACTGTTTTTGATTTATAAGCTTAAGATGTTTCATTTTTATATTTTTGGTAATAATGCCGCAATAAAATAAAAATAATATGCACTAAAATTATTTTGGCGTTTTAAACATAAAATACGTAATTCGGAACACGATGAAGTGTCACAGGAATCATCATAGGTGAAAAGGACTATAATAACGATTCTTGAAAACATATTGTAAAATCGAAATTTTTGATTTTTTGTATTCAAGTTCACGATATAACTTTTAATATTATTATGATAAATATATTAATTTAATAATTTTTCTACGTTGTATACTTTTTGGTATGCATATCTATACATATAATAAAATCGTAGGAAAGTCAAAACTGTACATTGAATATTTTTTTTAAAGAATACATAATCCATGATCTATAATCGATATAGAAGCCAAAAATATAGTTTTTAGAATTTTTGTCTGTTTGTCTGTTTGTCTGTTTGTCTGTATGTTTGACCGGGCTAATCTCGAAAAGTACTGCATAGATTTACTTCAAATTTTGCATGAATATTCCTAAGAGGTCGGGTGAGGATAGTTTAAACATATTATCATGATATCACCTTCGGGGGAGGAGCTGTGAGCCTTTATTTTTCTTACATATTCCGTGTACTACGACAGCGTACAATCTAAAGACTCATGTTTAAATGTTGGTTTCGAGTAAGCCATGCTATTATCTAGCTTTACAAAATAAAAACTATGTCATTTACGTAATTTGGGCAGAGAAACAGTTAAATGAATCTTAGCAGTATAAAGACAAATTTGAAACAGCGCCATCTATGAAGTGTTAGAAAAATCAAACACACCTTAACTATTGGAAATTAATAATCAAATGACGCATATATAAATGTTGTTTGACAATATCTAGATTGACACTATAAAAATTATGCCATTTAAGTAACTTGGGAAGAGAAACATAGTTTAAAGAATGTAAGTTGTATAATGTTAATTTTGTAACAGCGCCATCTATGAGATTTCGTAAAAATCAAATCAATTTAGATGTTAACACTACTGAATACACAGTTGGAAATTAATAATTTAAATATAATGATGTTATTTATTTAACTCTTTAGCCCATATCTTCCCTTCCCTATAAGGTATATTTCGTGTAAATAATAAATATACTACATTTTTTTAAAGTGAGGGTAGATGTTTATTATTTTAAGTAAAACTAGACACCATTATCTACAGTTAATCTAATATTGATTGCGTTCATTAGTTACAATTTTAAAAATCTTCGTATTTTATAAATTTACTAGCTTACCGCCCGCGGGTTCGTCCGCTTTGTCTAAAACCTAATAAATTATATACTAAAACCTTCCTCTTGAATCAGTCTATCTATTAAAAAAACCGCATCAAAATCCGTTGCGAAGTTTTAAAGATTTAAGCATACAAAGGGACATAGGGACAGAGAAAGCGACTTTTTTTATACTATGTAGTGATATTTATAAAGCAATTGAATGCCATAAAACCAAAAATATCAAATGCAATCTTCGTGTTTTGTGAATTTTCACCATCATGCGTTCCCACAAAAAGTAAGTTGTTACTTATAGGTATTTATTTTTAATAATGATAGCAATTCATGTTTTTTGTTGGTAGGTATTATATTACACTTTTAGAATCAATACATATAATAAAATTCTAGAAAAGTGGTGTCTGTACAATGAAAATATGTAAAAAAAAAATAGCAGGGGTTATTATTAAATCGATCCCAAACCCAAAACTGTAGTTAAAAAATTTTTTGTCTGTTTGTCTGTATGTTTGAACACGCTAATCTCAGAAACGGCTTATCCGATTTCGATGCGGTTTTCACTTATATATTGTGGTAATCTTCATTTAACATATAGTGTTTATTTCATGTCAATCGGTTCATAAATAAAAAAGTTATGACCATTTAAGTACTCACGGCGAACATTTGCTAAGGCATTCTATGGTACACATACAGTGTACGATAAAACGTAAGTTATCTGTTATACGCTACAGTTATGTCCAAGTGATCATATCGAAAGTCCCCAAGGGTGGGGGGGTAAGCTGAGGTAGTAGGGGGGGGGGGGGATTTCTAGGTAAATTTTATACATAAAATGTCCTTTAAATTATGTCGTATTATATTATATTTTTAACCCCCGATGCAAAAATATGGGTGATAAGTGTTTGACCGCTGTGTGTGTGTGTGTGTTTGTGCCACCGTAGCTCGCTAGCAGGTAATCCGAATTAGATGATGTTTTTTTGTTAGGCAGCATATTTTCCGACGCTGGTTCTTAAATAAACTGTTTCAAAATCGGTTCATCCATTTATTGTAACTAGGTATATAGGGGTAAAAGTGGGAATGAAAATAACTAAAGTTGTCGAATATACTTTAGTGATATATTAAATGAAAGTGAACGACCTATCAGTAAAAATAAGTCAAATTTTATCAAAATCGGTTCATCCATTTATTTGATATAGAAGGTATAAAAGTGGTAGATAATAAAAAAAGTGAATTTTGACTCAAGTGACATATGAAATGAAAGGGCATGACGTGTAAAGTATAATTAGACATATTTAATCAAAATCGGTTCATCCATTTACTATACCTATATACAGGGTGTAATCGTTAAGTGTGCACAGGCGATTTTTCCGTAAGTATTACAGATAACAAAAAACTTTAAACTGATATCGAAAGTACTTAACCTAATGAGTAAAATGGCCGTAATAAATTTTTAAAAATAAATCGAGAAATATCAAAAAAATTATCTTTAAACCCTCCCATACATTAAGTATGAAATATGAATATCCCGTATACATTTAATATGAAAGATTTTTAGATTTCTTTTTCTTTTTTGGTTTTCTGCTTTAATTACTTCGCAAATTTGAAGTGGCATTTTCCAAGCTTTTTCCGGAAATTTTCACGCATTTTCCGGATATTTTCCGGGGATTTTCCGTGCATTTTCCGGGCATTTTCCAGGCATTTTCCACGCTTTTTCCGGACATTTCCACGCATTTTCCGGATATTTTCCAGACATTTCCCTGGCATTTCCGGTTATTTTCCGGGATTTTCCAGACATTTTCCGGGAATTTCCCAGGCATTTTCCGGGGATTTTCCGAGCATTTCCCGGGGATTTTCCGGATGTTTCCCAGACATTTTCCGGACATTTCCCTGGCATTTTCCGGGGATTTTCCACGCATTTCCCAGGCATTTTCCGGACATTTCTCAGGCACTTCCCGGGAATTTTCCAGGCATTTTCCGGATATTTTCCGGACATTTTCACGCATTTACCGGATATTTTCCGGACATTTTCACGCATTTTCCGGATATTTTCCTGGCATTTTCCAGGGATTTTCCACGGTTTTTCCGGAAATTTGCACGCATTTTCCGAGCATTTCCCAGGCATTTTCCGGTTATTTTCCGGGAATTTCCCAGGCTTTTTCCGGGGATTTTCCGAGCATTTCCCGGGGATTTTCTGGATGTTTTCCAGACATTTTTTGGTCATTTCCCTGGCATTTTCCGGGGATTTCCAGACATTTTCCGGGGATTTTCCGAGCATTTCCCGGGGATTTTCCAGACATTTACAGGCTATGTCAGGGAAATGTCCGGAAAATGTCTGGAAAATTCCCGGAAAATATCCGGAAAATATCCGGAAAATGCCTGGAAAATGCCTGGAAAATCCCCGGAAAATGCCTGAGAAATGTCCGGAAAATGCCTGGGAAATGCGTGGAAAATTCCCGGAAAATGCCAGGGAAATGTCCGGAAAATGTCTGGGCAACATCCGGAAAATCCCCGGGAAATGCTCGGAAAATCCCCGGAAAATGCCTGGGAAATTCCCGGAAAATGTCTGGAAAATCCCGGAAAATAACCGGAAATGCCAGGGAAATGTCTGGAAAATATCCGGAAAATGCGTGGAAATGTCCGGAAAAAGCGTGGAAAATGCCTGGAAAATGCCCGGAAAATGCACGGAAAATCCCCGGAAAATATCCGGAAAATGCGTGAAAATTTCCGGAAAAAGCTTGGAAAATGCCACTTCAAATTTGCGAAGTAATTAAAGCAGAAAACCAAAAAAGAAAAAGAAATCTAAAAATCTTTCATATTAAATGTATACTGGATATTCATATTTCATACTTAATGTATGGGAGGGTTTAAAGATAATTTTTTTGATATTTCTCGATTTATTTTTAAAAATTTATTACGGCCATTTTACTCATTAGGTTAAGTACTTTCGATATCAGTTTAAAGTTTTTTGTTATCTGTAATACTTACGGAAAAATCGCCTGTGCACACTTAACGATTACACCCTGTATATAGGTATAGTAAATGGATGAACCGATTTTGATTAAATATGTCTAATTATACTTTACACGTCATGCCCTTTCATTTCATATGTCACTTGAGTCAAAATTCACTTTTTTTATTATCTACCACTTTTATACCTTCTATATCAAATAAATGGATGAACCGATTTTGATAAAATTTGACTACTTTTTTTACTTTACTGTATAGGTATAAGTGGGAATGAAAGAAACGAATGTTGTCAAATATTGTGATAGTACCTACCTAAGTGATATATCAAATGAATGTGCATAACGGGTGAATTACAATTAGTAATGTTTTATCGAAATCGGTTCATCCGTTTATTACATATAGGGCACTTTAGGGGTGACAGTGGTTAGATAAATAAACCAAATGGAGCATCAAACGATAGGATATGACGTGTACATATAGGTACAATGAGATAATATTATTTACATCAAAATCGGTTCTGCCATTTACTAGGGATGGAAAGGGAAGGGTTGAAAGGCTGTGAAAGAAGAGGGGGACATGGGAGCGAGAGGATAGCCACACCCTGGAAATTTTGAACTCTTCTGTAACAAAGTTTTATAGCTCAGTTTAGTTTTAATTTTACTAACAGTTATTTTGTGTCATTATTTTTTTATTTCTTAACTGTTAAATAATCTGTAAGTACTTATAATTTAGTTGTTTATGGTAGTACGTGTTTCAAGACGTGTTTACTCAATAATTGTGTGTTAAGTAGTAACTACTATGCAGTCACTATTCCACGCGGACGAAGTCGCGGGCACAGCTAGTATAACATATATATACATTACTTATGATCATGGTATCACAAGAACTTTACCAGTTACAAGAAAAAATATCTTAAATGCATCTTACTTCAAGACTTCTTAATTAAAAGTTTTTAAACCGTTCGTAAATTACATCATTATTTGTCGGCCCCTTCAGTAAGCTACCCAGATTGTATTTCAAGAGATTATTATATAAAATATTTTGACAACTGGTTTTCTCAAATGAAACGCATCACCACATTCATTGAACCGAGATTTAATATAAAAAGTTTTAAAGCACGGGTCCTTTTATACTGGTACAATTTATAATGCAGCGTGGGAAGAAGTATGAACAATAAGAACGCGGAAGAAAAAAGTCTCTATATTAGTATATCTTTTTTTTTTTACGTTGGGAAATGCACTTACGCATCCCCCTCTACAGTTTTTCTGTATGAGGGGGTATGTGGGACTCGCAAAAGCCATACCCACTAAAACCCAACGGTGGCCACCGTTCGCCTTCGGCGGCAGGGGTTAACAGCTAGGCCTTGTACCCCCACCGCCTACATGGTGATTGCCGCAACTTGGCGACTCGTCCAAGCCCATACATGACAGTAGGCGACGGTATCGTGTAATGATAACGTCGCCCTATTATTGGGCTATCCGCCTTCCATCGCAGGGGGGGGCCGGTTTACTTGCAGCGAGCATAACTATAGTATGCTCGTCTCTACGTAAACCTCCCCCCTGTGCTTGTTTTGGCTCTTGTTTTAGGGCTGGAGCTGGACGTATAGACGCCTGCGTTTGCCAGGTCTGCGCCGACGCAGAGGGTCCGCCGCTGGGTCATTTTCCCGGGCCCTTTCTGCATCTTCCTTCGCCTTCATTATTGTTTCGCAGAAGGCATGAATATTAGTATATCTACATGTGATTTATTTAAATATTATGCGTCTTTTGTAAATTTTTTATTCTATATTACTAAAGAAATATACAAAAGATTTTGTTATATACAGTAATATACAACACAATAATCAATAATTTATTTTAATAGTTCTATGATAAAAATAATTTTTCGTAGTTTTACGTAAGAAACTACAATAGGACGTTGGGGAACTATGCAAATTCCGCAAAGCTAATCCCTAAGCTAATCCCGTTTTCTTTACAACACTAAAACTGTTAAAAATAGTATTCACTTTTTTTAGGACTTTACCTCATCTCTTTTATATTTAGTATTTCTATTATATCAAATATTAAACATTCTTTTCAATGTATAGCAGTATATTTCTAGTATTGTAAGATAAAACATTATTAGCTTTTCAAAAAAAAAATTACTAAAAACAATATTTTTTACTACGATAATACTATAATAATGTCCCTGTTGGCAAATAATACCCAAATTATCTTGTTTATTATTCCCCCGATGTCACTCTACAACGGCCTCCAATGTCGGTCAAGTTCTTACAACGGTAAGGCGTTTATATAATTAATTGTAACCTTTGGATTTTTTGCAATGATTATTTAAGCAGAAAATTCTTAATTTCCTCTTTGTAAAGGTTATTTTATTGAGGTACGTATGATATTGCATAATATACACTTATGTATAATTTGGGTTTGATTTTTCACGCAAAAAAAGCATTCTTCTAATGTAAAAAGAATGTGATGAATGGAAATTCATATATTTTATATGCCTAATCACATCAATATTGCAATTTCAGTCATATTTATTGCATATTTATTTTCAGTCTTGTTCACTATAATAACATTCCACGTTCAATTAGCATCATTGAGCACTGCCGGAATTTCGTTAACCTTAAATTAAGTCAACTGCCCGACTTCGCAGCCAATTGCGATAATCCATCATGCCCATAAAAGCACCGGACCATATTTATCAGATCATTACAAATAAAGAAGCATGTGAGGCCATAAAGCAGCTGGACTGGGCTTCAATGACAACAAGATTGTGTTCCGAATTCCGCGCGCACGGCAAAGGCCTTGTCGTCTAGGGTCAGCTGCCAACCTCTGTTATTATCATTCGTGCCACTGAATTCATACTGAAATACGCGGTGTGAATATAAAGGGCGAAATCTCTCAAGCTCACTATCAACCTCATCACACGTCACGATTTACAAAGAATATTCACGGTTATGAAACAAACATGAACTTAGATCTGTCCTTGGTGTTTATAAATTGTCAGTTCGTGGAGATATAAATAATTCATAATGTGTGGAGGGAAACGACTTAACAGAATTGTCGCGGTGATATTGAAATTATTTTAGTTTGTCATTATAAAACTGTTATCTAATAGATTTTGTATTGACATTTTTAATTTGCGATTTAGGACCGCACGTAGCACGGTTATCTATGAACTTTTAAATAATTTTAAACATTATTCTGAGAAAAAAGAAATGATATCGCGATTACGAATACGAAAAATGTAACAATTTTATAATAATAATTCCTTTGTTACGTAGCCTGTTTAAATGATAGTTTCAAATATTTTTATTGATTAAAAGAAAAGATTCTAACAGATTCAATAGCAAATAATCTATAAGATATACAAACGATCTAAGTATGAGTCCGTATTTGGCCAGAATAATTATTGCATTAATTATTCTGACACTTGCTAATACATACTCTAAGAATCTGACCCAATAAGGATTTATTTTTAAGAAAATAATCTAATAAGTTTTTTAATTCAATAAAGCATTTTGACCTAATAAAAACTTGAATATTTAATTGCATTTGTTAATTACTTACCAAACATGGTTCAAACCTTAGAAACAGTGAAAAAAGCTAAGACTATTTGCAAGTTTTTATCGAGTGTTTATGGCTGTGGGTAAAATTACGTTGGAATTTAATACATTTTACCTGGTATTTAGACAGGATGTCTAACCACACCTTGAGTATTTAATCGGTCTAGTTTAATACTTACATTTACTAAAGTCTACGGTAATTGCACCATAATTATGTACGCTAAATAGATCTTCTGATAAAGGTCGTTAATTAATCAAATATTTTCTTACATAATGAAGTCAACAGTGCAGCAAAATCAGTCTTCGCAAAAAACTTATTATACCAAATATAAAAAAAAAACGTTAATTCCTTTAACCTACTATGTGTCATATGGTAAAGATAAAGATGAAAATAACGAAAAAAAAAACATTAAAAATCTGAATTACTATGGAATAATTCATTCAGATCCTATGTACTGCACAATATTTATTACATTACAATTTACAACCATAGAGCGAATACAACCGAAAAGTAAGATTTATTAAAAAAAGCTCAAGTGTGCTACGATCGTTGCGTGAAAGAGGTGTACCTAAATGTATTAACCCTATAAAGGAACCGACAACTACATTCATGTAGAAAATATCATCACCATGCAATTTTTGCGGTAAATACTTGATGACAAATTTCCTTATAAATATTTTATCGCGTTAGACAGTTCTATGTACTTCCTATTATTGCATAGTACAGTGACACAACATTGAACTGAAGGTACTATGTGACACTATCAGGATAGTGAATCATAATGGGATATTTTCTATGAAATATGGGTTGTTATGACTAACATCTTTTTTACGCTAATTGTAGAATTTACGCGACACTTAAAATAGAGTTTTTTTAAAGTAAAATAAGAAATGCCTTTTGTTAATCACAACGTGACTTTTACTTGTTTTTCGATATTGGCGTCTACGTGTTTTGCCATATTCCCCATTGTTTCGAATTTTTCCTACCTTATCCTATATTAATCCTTTCGACGATAGAGGTCCTTTAATAAAAACTAAATCAATCTGTAATATGTACCTACTATCGATCGATATTTAATTAGATATAATAGAACATAAAATTACTTCAAATTAATTCCCACGCATATACTTTTCATAGCTACTCATTATTAAACAAGTATTATAAAATTACTCATTCGGAGCATTGCTCTTAAATAACAGTATCAAAGCTAGTCCGAAACAAAACAAAGCATGCGTAGGCGCAACTGAAAAACTATACCTGTCATTATACTTCAATCTTAATATAATAACGCCTATAAATGTCCAAGACAATTCGTTTTTTTGCAGCAATTTTTTACCTCTATCAAAGTCAATGGCTACAATTATGTAGAGACATGAAAATGTATTCAATTTAAATGTTTTATTGATGTGATTGCGATGGCGGTTATAATTATATGTGGTGTATATATCTATACTCTGTTCTAATACATATTACAATAACTTTTCGGTAATTACGAGTATGTCTACATAATCTTACAGAGCGACACATACTTTGAGCTCTACCTTTGTTTTAATATTAAAAAAAATACGTGTGGCGTTCGGGGACTGCCACGGTAAAGCTACTGCATAGCATGCCTTCAAGCCACACCTCCGAGCCCGTCGGAGTGGGGAGCGTGAGGTTTTTTCGTTACGGAATTTCTCGATTCGGTCCCCGCGCTCGCTTCTCGCGAGCTTAAAAATTAAAATAAAGAAAAAAAATTATAATATTATCAGTCTGTTCAGTCATTATTTTCGAAACCGTATTATTAACAAAACGGAAAAATATTGTTAAATTTATTTCTCCTTATAAATATAATTAATAACTTCGGGAAAAACTTTCATACTTTTTCACCCCGTTATTTTTTCTACCTTAACATTGCTTTGGGTTAAAACCTGTTAATTACCTACTTGTTATGAAATAAATAAATAAACACAGGCAAAATTATTAGGTATCCTACAAAAAATATTCCTTTGCACAGAACAAATAGAAGATGTTAAGATGAAAAGATAAGCTTTTATTTAACACCTAATCGTTAAAATTAATTATTTTGCAACGCAGAATGTTCTGCAAGGAATGTTAACGTTTTAATATCACCGTTTTTATTTTCTGATAACCATTAATGTTTACACCAGCAATTTCCGCCGTGTCTTCCTTAAACCTTAGTCCTCATGACCGGAAATGTGTCTATAATGTACATATAATAGCAACTACTTTTTATGTCCTTTTTATTCCACTGCAAAAGTTGGTTGATATTTTTCGCGCGTACACATTACTCGTACGTAGTTACCTTATTGAAAAAACATTGTAAGGAATGCTATAAAATGGCTATGCTTGCTTTTTTATTATTTAACATTGAACTCATAAAACTATTGAACTCATAAAACTATAAAACTGTAAAGTTTGGCGCCAACTCCATTAACGATTTGTATTGATTATAACCAAACGTTCGTAAGTGTTTCATAATTATATCACTGGCCATATTTTATCTCAGTAGGCACTACAAATATTGTATTTATTACCACATACTTAAGTGGCATGATGATCATTTGAATCCATTGCACAAATGGTTAATATTTGCCAATACATTAGTATTTGATAATAGATATCGATAGTGATAAATGATGCCTAAATATAATCTACCAAATAATTTGTTAACGCTGTGCGTCATTGAATAAATATTAAATCAAGAAGTATTAAATATAATAATATGCGCACACCCATACACCACTGACGTATTATGTCATACCTAATCGTAACTTATGAAACGTTAACAAAATGGTTTGAATAAAATTTTTATTTTACATCAGATAAAATGGAATCTCTTGCATTTCTTTGTATTCTCGTATAAATAAATTCAACATTATTTTTATAAACTTTTCATTCCAAGAAGACATTCCAAATTTAAAGAAATGTAAAATTATTCTGTTTTAATCATCAGCTGAAATGACACGTTTATAAATTACAATATTTATATATTATTTAGCCACAATCAATCTCATGATACGCATCACTAAATATATATATATGAATGGTAGAGTCGTTGAAATGCAGATAAACAGATGGAATGTAATAAATTACCTGCCGCTGAAATATATTCTTCTCGCGTTACGCAACACTATTATTTACAAAACAAACACTGAAAAACACGTGACCACAGCGACGGGAAAACTTTATAACTTCAAGAGGTTTCGCACTGCACTCGTACTACGTTAGTTACTTGCACTTTTCACTGACTTTTCATTGAGAAAAGTTGGTAAATGTATCGGCTATCGAATCGATGGAAGACGAGCGGTCGACGGTGAGTTCAATACAACATGACTAAAGCGTAGAGGTACGCATGACAAACAGAATACAAGCGTCATACACCCTGTTTGCGCGAGAGTGGGGGCAGACCATACCGGCCGCGGGACAAGCCTTACCTTTAAATGTTTATTTTATTCGTAATCAACTCGGAGCGAAAAGTCGAATCTTTTTATGGACATGATTTAATATTTAATTTGCTCAATAACTGGATTCTTGCAAGTGATAAGACTGGTTCCAGAGAACCTGTATGAAGAAAATTAGGAGGTACTTGTGTTTTTAGTAAGCGGAGCTTAATATTTGTGCTATCAATATAGTCAATGTTTGACTGGGTCAGGTAAAGACAATATTGGTTTTAACAATACAAGCCAAAAATGAGGATCTGAATAACGCCTTTGTTTGTTCTTGTAGTTTAATCGGTCAATAGTTTGACGGGCAACGGCTATTTATACAAGACTCTAGAAGTAGTACATGTTTAAAAAATATTGGCGAACGATGTCATTCAAATAGGAATCGTATATCTACTCTCATCGTTTGCATTATATGCACAATTAAACAGGAAATATTCTTAGTTAATTCATGTTTCCAATATGGTAGAGCCAGGTAGAGATTTGTTATAATAAGATAATAGTAAAGCCAAACTTATTAACATACATAAATTAATAAAATTTTATTATCCTTCTTTGTATTAATGTACATTACGAGCGTTAATATACTTACTTGTATAAAATTTTCTATTTAGAAATAGCTTACTTACTTAATATAGCTATGCCTGTAGTTTCACAGCTTCTGAATATACCTATTCTGTTTATATTATCTGTCAGTTAAATAACAAATTATTTATGAGAATATATTATGTCAAGTAATGTTAAATAAGGTAAACACTAAAATATAAAACTAGTCTTACATAACCACCACTATAATAATGAATATAAATAATATTGTTATGAATAGATAAATAATACCATTCAGTCCTTACACGTTTCAAATTATCAGGCAAAGATTACGTAAACCATTCAAGGACCAAATAGGAATATTAAATTAGGTTGTATTTGAGAAATAGCAGGTAGGCGGGTCGAGTTTGATCTACCTCGGGGACCAGTTGCATAGCAATGAAGCGTAGGCGCCAGTCACAATGATGTTACAATTGGAGCCTTTTGTAGCATGCAATAATGTAACGCACATGCTCATGCGTATTGGTTATTACTTATTGTTATAGTTCATAAGGTACGGTCAGTATGTACGTCAATTGAGGTAAGTTAAAAGTCAAACTCGTAAGGAATTTTCTAGTTACCTATTATGTCTATAGTCGTGTACTGTAGTCATGTGTGTACATAGGTATTATGAAAGAAAACATGGGTAAACATAATATTTCATAGCTTGATGATTTTAAAGGACTTTTGTACAAGCAACATAAAAATTTTAAAATTCTAACTGTAATTAATATTTGCTCTCTACATTTTTTCCCCACATAAATTCTTAAATAGTTTACACAAAAACTTACTGCGTTTTCAACAGGTAAACAATACATTTAATGGGTATACGCTTTTACAACAGAATTCCTCATAATATTAAAGAGTTTAGTAGTTCTAAATTTAAAACTTATATAAAAAATGTACTAGTTCAGAGAGCCTATTACAGTATTAAGGAATATATGGACGATAAAAACCCATGGAGGGTTGTCGCGTAAAAACCACAGGACAGTTCTTTGGCATATCACTAT
The DNA here is from genome assembly GCA_029959065.1 of Colias behrii. NCBI lineage: Eukaryota > Metazoa > Arthropoda > Insecta > Lepidoptera > Pieridae > Colias > Colias behrii. Next base: position 9,514,426 of record JARWMC010000013.1, read on the forward strand.
AAATTATGATGTTACATATGTAATTTGTAAAATTAAATTGTAAAACTGACATGATTAAAAAGAGCAACTATGGAGTTTCTTGCCGATTCTTCTCCGTAGATACTGCTTTCCGAATCGGTGGTAATGTTAAAAATATGTACCTATGACGTTTCAAAAGTGCTTCTAGAAGAAGTCTAATTGAATAAATAAATGTTTGAGTTTGAGTTTGTTTGGGACAACAGTAATTTAGAATCATCTAGCGCCAAACGAAGCAATAATTTTAACCATTATCACATCATAACCTATCACTTTATACAATTTTCGATATTTTGTAAGGTCCACATCTGATAACAATTCATATTAAATTGTCAGACGGCATTAATACATCATATAACAATTATGAGTTACGACGTCTTGTAACATTCAGATGTCAGGTGCAAGACAATGTTTATCTCAATAACAAATGCTGAGTCGTTTATGTGAACATACCTACTCGTAAAACTTGTTTTATTACGTATGTATGATCGATTGAATTGAGGCAACTTGTACAGTTTATGTAATTAACCGTGTGCATCGATATTACAAATTGTTTTGAAATTATTAACGTTTAACATAAATAAAATTAAACAAAGAAGGTAAGTTAGTGCAGGGCACGTTGATGTAAGCTCTATGTATATTAAAATGAAAAACCTATAATAAATACGTCACACTTTTTTTTTATAACCCCTTTGCAATGCTTAAATATCTTTTCAAATACCTACATTTAATCTTGTAATAGTACCTAAATATAATGAATGAAAAAATGTTACCAATAAACTTCAGTGTAACTTCGAAATAATTATACAAGAGACTATTCAGTATATTAACTTCTTAAAAATATTTGACTTCTGGACGAGTCGGTTCACTAATTCATTTAATAAAGGTACCTTATTAATTACCAAACATGTATATTAGTCGTTACGTTTTCCTAAATGTCTTATATAATAAGGTAGTTACATGAATAAGCAGTCCTATAATCAATTAAGACCGGCAAAAACAAGTCATGGAACTAAAAAACTTCATTTGCGTGCATAGCATTTTAATAGATCCGCCTTCTTAGTTCTTACTCTAGTTATTACGCACTAAATTATTTATACAAAAATGATAATATTGTCTACATACTATATAAAAATAGTCAAACAACTTCTAATGAAATAAAGAAAAGTCCATTTTTTTGTAAAAGCACCCAGGCTTAGCTCTAGCTGAGTATACAAAACCTAATAAATTGGAATGCACTTAAACATTACAAAGTAAGGAAATTTTGCTTATATTATGCACACTTAATTAATACATGGATATAGTTTTAAGTATATATTTTAAGAAATTGATTATATTACACATAATTATACGACTCAAATTGGAATAGAAATATAGATTTAATAATCCACTCAACAATAACTAAATTATTCCTTATTAACCTACATTTATAATGTAATAAAGAAACTAAAAAAAAACACTTAAATATCTTAATTACAACTCCAATTCAACTACGATATCGAATTGTACATAAAATTTTGCAGTCTATTAAATTGCGTAAACTGCCACACTCAAAATTAGTCTTTATTAGCCGAAAAGCATTAAAGCTTCCGAGCCGGAACCATCCAGCTATTAATAATTCATATAAAGGACGTAGTAGCAGTTGAAGGTGATAAACGTAGATCCCCATATAAGGCTCGCGTAGGCTAAACGCAGGATTATATTATTAAACCAGTGTGTGGGCTCGCTAACGTGCAAATTTGGCACAACTAGCACCTAACTGTGCCATAAAAAGTTATTGAGATATAAATAGCGTGAGTCAGAAGGTGAAGCTTGAACGTATTAAGCCTTCATATTAATTGTACTTTATTAGTTTGGATTTGGATATGACGAACATATTGCCCTCTTTCAGATTTCAAATCAGCAACTGATGCAAATTTTGTATTCGTAATTTTAAACATAATCCAAAAGTAAGTAGGTAACTATGTATGCGAATATTGATGTATATTCATGTTTTGTGGAAATCTACATAGAAGTTTCCACGAAAAATGTATCTAAGGATATATTTAGATTTTTAATATAGTGTATAATATTATAAAGGTAATTTTTAAGTACTTCACGAAAGCGAAGAGAATAGAACAAATAAATAAATCGTTCATTTCTTTCCAAAATACACATGTATCGGTATGCATCGGTATTAAATTACCGTATACAGGCTTTTGGTGTAGAAAACTGAAGCCTATGGTAGGTGTAATCCCATAATACAGGTCACTAGGTCTCAGATTTCAGGTATATCTCTATATCTTCTATAATCAATTTTATTTTTAAGTATAAGTAAACTAGTTAAATTTATTTCATATTATACAAGAAATACATACATAGGTAAAATATTCAGGGTTTCTGTCGTGACAATGACACTTTCCTTCGTAATTAAATAAAACATAAAATAAAGGAAGTATTCAAATGACTGTATTATAATGTGTTTGTCATCTTTATTCCAAGGATTTCCACCCACCAGCTTCAATCGGAATGCAAGATGTAAATTGATGACATATTAAGACTTTAGAATTCTATTCAAGGAATAATTAACATAGATAATATGCACACCAACACCATACTTTGCTTCGAATTTAGTAACATAGTACTTATGATTTTAATCGGTATAGGTAATATGAAAATTCTTATATATTTTCTGTACAAGTGCCAGTAAGCTCAATAAGATGAAATTTGAAGAACATACCTAATAGGTGCTTCAAATAAAATATGTAGTGGAAATATTTTTTATTCGATTATAATATAATTTACCTACAATACTACACTACACAAAATAGCATTCCTTTCTAAATAGACTATGTAATAGAAAACAAATTTTTCGATCTGAAACCGTAGTTACCGAGATAAGCGCGTTCAACCAAGCAGTTGACAAAACCTATCTCTTCATGTTACATATTTCTTAAAATATTGACGCAGAAATGCATGTTCAAATTTTAATAAGAAATGATTAAGATTAACATTTTCATGGTCCCCAAAATGGGATATCTCATCTGACTCATTTATACACTACAAACAACGCTAAAAATGGAAAATTCGGACAATATGTACTCACTGTGTTTGTTTTCTTAGTGTATATGCTTTTTAACAAAGACATCCGTTAGTAGATACAATATTTCCCTTTAAAATTGGTACTTATCATGTCAGATTACGCGTAACATTTAAACTCGAGAATTAAAGCTGCCTTTTGTTTTATTATTGTGTAAAGTATTGATTCTTTAGCAAGTAAGCACCTATTTCCAAAAATCAGTACAATTCCGTACATTATAAAGCACTGCTTTATAATACTAATGTTGTTTATAATAATGTTGTTTAATTTCTATTGCTGCTTTAAAAGCAGCAATAGAAATTAAACAATTTAATTTAAAATTGTTTTATCATCAAAAAATATTCCATGATTTTCATCCAAATCACTAATTTTGAAGAGATAGACCACATATTTTACAACGTTAATTAATCCGATATTGATCAAACCCTCAACGCTATAAAAAATTTTAAACTTCATAAACTAAAACCAACTCTACAAGACTTACTCATACTTACTTAATATTGTTATATGAAGTGCATCACATCCTATAAAAATTTAATAACTAAAACAGTTATTCGAAGCCATATTAAGCAATCCTTAAATACTAGGTACGAGGAGCTTTTAAATGCAGATTCATGAACACGTCACAAAATTTGTCATACAATGATTACAATCAAAGGCACATGACTAGCTTATCTGATTGCACTGGCTCGGAACTTGTTTACTTCTAAGTAAATAGTGTTTTGTTGGACAGGAAAATCTTATTTTAAAAACCTATTTCGTAAAATAACTAAAAATCATAAAAAAATAGAATTTGGAATATATAGGAACGTATTTAATATTCTATTGTATTGAAAGAAAAATAAAATCGATATCATATCGCTTATATCTCCTTACTAGTTATTATTGTTTTCGATACTTATTAAGCTTTTATATAAAGCATTATTTTCCAGAAAACAGGACGTACTGAGGGAAATTAAACTTAAGGAAAGGAAAAAGGCATTATTAATAAAAAAAAACTCCAGAACAGTAACATTATTTTTAAAGTGAAACTTTTATTACATCGTCTCAAACTTTTTGGTCTGTGTAGCGCATGTCGCGTGACGGTCGGCTGCCGAGTAGGTATAAAGCAGTGTTCGGAAAGTTTCACTTTTACCGTGGTTTCATAAAACCACACAACATTTTTTTTAATATAAGCTTACAAGAGTAAAATATAAACAATACAAAATGTAAAAAAATAAATGCTCTGTAGAATATTAGTTTAAAAAAAACGTAAATCTCGTTTTTAATATCATTTGTTTAAATCTGAAATGCTTAAACTCATTGCACAACAAAAATATAAACTTTAAACCAACCATTATAAAAAAATAAATGCAATAAAAAAATATCACCCTCCCAAAAAATTTAAAAATTCGCACGAGAACCACCAAACACCATAATTAAGGAGTATCATGCCATCTATGAAACAGTTTTATAAAATTTTAGTACAAGTCTGCAAAAATAGATAGCGCTAAAATAAAAATACACAAATCTCATTTTATGTCCCTAGATGGCAGCACTAACTCATACATTTTTACTCTTCAAAGCACTATGCTTTTTAAAGGATGCATATGTGATCGCAGCATTCACAAAATATGTAGAAACGCAAACAATACAAAAGTCTCCGAGAACAAAAATCAATAGATACGCCAAATAAACACAACTTATAACTGATGAGACGCCGAGAACGACTTGGAGTCGCACTGCAAGTAGGTTATCGTATGTACCTGAAAAAAATAACATTTATTTATTAAAATAATCGTGACACTATTAAATCCTGCAACAAAACATTAATTATTACACAAAAAAAAATAAAAATAAATAGCGTAAGCCTACCTAGAGTCTTACCTAGAGTTACGTTATTATTATTTTTTTTTTAACTAGCGTCCAGACGAATTACTGATATAAAGGCTAGCATAAAATTCCTACTAATATAGTTTCTTGGAGTCCCATTGATTCCCATAAGGGTACCATGGCGAACCACCTGCCGTTCTAGGTTGCGCCAGACCAGTCGAGGGGTTCGCGAATAAATTTTAACAATGCCTGCGACCCTGCCACTAAAAACGGTTAAACAAAACACAGTGGAGTTAAGCCGGTACCTAGTTCTTTCTGGGCAATGGCAATCCCACATAACCTTCCCCGAAAGCCCTTATATGCGAAATTATCCACTTAAAAAATGTTGGCTGACGATTTCAATAACTATTTTCTATGTAGGTAAAGCCTTAATGCATCAATCAATTAATGATTGAAACAAAATAAAATTACCGTATACAGTGCAAAATTCTAAAATGTACAAAACAGGCTCAACCGTAATAAATACTTCTGAACCTAAACTAGAAATATCTTCATAAACATTATGAAAATGTTCAATATTGAATGTCTACGAATTCCTGTATCCACGTCCAAAAATCCAAAAATCCTTAGATTATGTTGAGGGTTATAAGATTCCGATAACTGTTATTCACAACTCGTCAATAACCATACGAAGGGAATAAGCGGCTTACATCTGCGCTTGTCGAATGCAATATTTTCTATTCCAAACTCTACAATGCAACGTTGGATCGTTCAGCTTTCATATATGTATTTATATCGTAAGTAGTATAATAATATTTATTTTCTAACTCGATTTGGTTACATAGAGCCACCATAGAGCTGCCTTTTCTATTTTTTATTATCTGTCTCTATAATATTTTTTACTCATTGCTAATTTATGAATAACGGGAAAATTTATCCAATATAATTCGTAGACAATATTTTTTTTGTATCGAAATTTTATGCATTCGTTATAATATAATAAATTCAATTACCTACACCAGTAAACAATTTTAACATCTAACATGTACATGTAAAATCAAACAAAAAACACACACATAACTCTAAGAATAAAGTACCTACAGCGAAATGACTTGTCGATTAGTGTCATTACGAATGTAATCACACACTATGGAAAATATACGGTGGTCATAATTTACAAATGATTCCCGTCCTCAGCAACGTTTTTGCCTTTTACGATGACATCTCAATTTGAGCAGGATAATTTTATGCACATGCCCACAGACTAATAATAATATACTACGTATACAACACATGCCTTCATGGATTGTTTTTGCGCCTGATTGTGCCATTAAAGTTTTTAAATTACTTTACGCGTCGCCCGTGTGCGTTTTTTAACGTTTAATGCGTCGTAATGAGCAAGAAATATTGCTATTCAATTTTGAATAAGGGCTGTGTTTTGATCGGCATTTAATACGATACACTTTTTATGTGACTGTTTAATTTACACCTGTACCAATTTTTATCATACTTTTAAAGTGTTAACTTAAAAAAATTACAAATCATTTCGATAACAAACTATGTCACAAAAAAAACATATATATGAACTAAACATCTAAAATCAAATATCTATTTAGAGCACACAAATAATAACAAACAAAAACACGACATTAAAAAATCATTAAACCAGACCACTTACTCAAAAAAATCATAATGCAATAGAAGAGAATCCCATAGACACAGTTCGGCACCTCAAAAGCGGAGTTTTTGGCCACAATACCGAAACCTTTTGAGTATCTGCAAAAAATAACAAAGGACTGTTTATTACTGCAATAGTGCAAGCTGTGAGCCCGTAGAGTTATTGGAATTCAGGGTACATTATTTTTGAACGGTAGTGTCGTTTTTACCCCACGATCCGAGTGAAAACGGGGGCATTTTTTAACGATTTATTTGAAATTGAATGAAATATATTCAATAGAGGATTTACACATTTCCCGCTGGATTTCAAACTCTCTTCGTACCTAAATCCGCTACTGTTACCTACCAAAGATTTAGAATTTCGCTACGCTCTATAACCCAAATCTATACCTAAGCTGAAGAGTTTGTTTGTTTGTTTGAACTCGCTAATCTCAGGAACTACTGGGCCGATATGAAAAATTATTAAAGTTTATGTAGGGTGCTGGGTGAACCGTGAAAATAAGTCAATAATACAGAAACTAATGATACATTTTGAATTTTGAAGGGGTTCACCCTCATATTATAAGCTGCCCATTATAGCCCGAAAAAGGTTAGACTCGAAGATTGAAAATGGACACGGAAGGTAAAAAATCACAGTAAAAAATAGACTGTGAATTTATTGTAATAATATTATATTATGATATTGCTTTTTTGTTTTAATTAGATAAAATTTAGTTTTCACTTTTCTTAGTTTTATAAATTGATGAAATGTTGAGAAATGCCAAAAAAGTAATGATTAAGTTAAATAGAACAAAATTTATTTTTCATACACAATTTTATTCCTAAAGCAGGTGGGAACCTACATAAGCACATATGAAATCTTCAACTTTTATTTTGGAGCGAATTTAAAATTAAAACCTCCGAAAATTAAACGGCACTGCACGTTATTGAGACTAATTACCATCCTAATTACCCTCTAAGGACCACACTGCTTATCAAATTTATTTTTATACCTACATAACTTTATATTATGTGAAAATATATTTTTCTTTTAAAGTTTTTTTTATTAATTAGGTATTTTTTACTGTTTGTTCTATAAATGGAAACGATCACCTAACGTTACAATCAACCATAATATTCATACAACCATGACGTCACAACATTTATCTACAAATATAGTATCATGTATTAACTAAAACTAAATCTTAACTATTATGTTATCTGTGCTACATACAAAAATCAAAAAGACACGTACTCAGAAGTAAGGACCCTTGAACAGCTGGCGCGTTCCGAGATGTCACACAGCGCCTTATACCCCGGTCTTGCCTCCGCTGCCATTTCCACATAGAGAGCATACGTCGACAGGAATATTCCTAATATCCCGGCTGAGACTAACCCGCGGTTGATGCTCTTTATCGTCATTGTTATCTAGAAATTCAATCACATTATTTTTTAATGAACATGATACAAGGAAAACAAATAAAAATCGATTCAGACCGACCAAAAAGTTTTTTTATTTGCATATAATGTAAAAATATTAAAAAACACTATATTAAATGTATCGAGGCACTTCCTGAAACACGAAACTCAAATTAACACTACATAACTACCTATCCTAAAACTAAGGTGAATCTAAATTAGATTACATTAATAAACATTACATTCATAGTCATACGTTATCATTATAGCACAATATTTACCAACTCGACCGCTTCTTTATCAGCGCATTAACTCAGTGCCGGATTAAGCCAGCGCGGGGCCTGTAGCAAATTCTGTCAAGAGGCCCTTCGTTTGCTATAGTTTCTCAAGTTAAAGGGTATTAAATAAAACAAAACTATTACAAATAAACTTTTCTGCATTTAATATGGGCAAATTTAGAGATAACACTTTCACTATCGACTTCTTTAAGCAAATTATACTCTATATTCATCAAAGTAAGGTGATTAAGACGTTCTTGGCCCATCGTGTTTCTTAACTCGTTTTTAATACGTTTTAACGTTGAAAAAGAACGTTCGCCACTGCAGTTAGTGATCATGAGAGACAAGTAAATGCGCAAGGCAATTTCTACGTTTGGGAAACACGATTCTAAGGAATTATTTAATAAAAGTTTATAAAATTGCAGTTCCAGAGACTCTTGTTTCTTGCTATCAATATCAATAGCAGTAGCTATGTGTGCTGTCATTTCGCCGCTGCACTGTACGTACACGGTGCTTCTGTGTGGATGTTATGTTAGCAGATATTGAAAATTTTCCCAAATTTTTCCCCGACTACTTAAGAAAGAGGGTTATGTTTTTCGAGTGCATCTATGTATAATATTTCTTTGGCACGCCCTGCAGTATAAACCGCTGAACCGATTTTGATTTATGAGGTGACATTGCAATCATCTGAATTATTATGGTAGTGGTGTTAGTGACGTTCTACATAAATTAGCTGTCAGGGTTTAATTTTAATTTTAATATAAATATTTGTATATGATAATTTTTTATAATATTGTAAAAATTCTTTTGTTACATAAACGATAAATTTTTAATTAAATAAATTACATAAAAAAATGTTTCAAAATTACAATGATTACCTATATAAATCTAACAGCACTACCTCAAAGATCTTTTAACCATTTTACCGTTTTACCCATAAAAATGGCAAATTCATTTTCAAAATACTGGCAGCATACGTCATACGTTGAAGTTTTTTATTCCTTCGTATATGTAAAATTATTATTTGTATACAAAATTAAATAAGCCAAATAATCTACAGAGAACCTGTAAAACGATGTTTTATCTTTTTGTTTGTTTTCGGGAACAAATTTTACAGCGTTTTAATATCACAAGACAGCATTTTTTTACTAAAATAGCAAACCCCTTTTGACGTATTGCATGACACTATAATCGCTATAGCACTGGCGGAGGTTCGTATTCGTTTTTGATTTCGTATTTTCTTTGACAAGGGCGATGGATGATTGTCATGCTCCATCTGCCTTTTATTTTGTAATCTAAGGTTTGATAGTCGATAGAATCCTATTTTATTTGATCGGGTTGTTACGACTAGATCGTTCGATGACAATATCAGGGGATTCCCCTGTTAGTTTTGCCGTGCTACCAACTTGCGTGTAGCGCAGTGCAAGCAGTACAACACAACTTTTGGTGTAGCCAGCGCTCAATTGTAGAAACGTGGTAAAATTTTAAATTATTGTTGTAGATTTTGATACCAACGTTTCTCGTAGGTAGGTACGTGTATTTTTTTTACGGTACGTGTATTATAAATTGATATTTTTTTACGGTCAGACAGGTATTAGACCGCGGGGCCCCCCCGAGTCGCGGGGCCCGTAGCATTTGCTACTCTTGCTACGTGGCTAATCCGGCACTGCATTAACTAAACACAATGTCAAATAGATAATATATTATTAGCTACCGCAATTTCGTATATTCCAAAAACTAATAGATTTTTTTTTAAATCCTGTATAAAATTGGCACCATAATTATTATAAAGCAAACGGCCCCCGTGGCGTCCTAAAGCCAATGCATATTTCAATTTAAACTTTTAAATCAAATCATGCGGACCCTTAGAAGTCAGTATTACCATTATCATAAGGGGAGCTTTTGCAAAAAAATATAAAAAGCAACGGTTTTTATAACGTATTGCGTCTGCTTTCCAGACATCAAATTTCAAAGTTAAAACAAGAATTTTATATTAAAAAATAAAAATATAAATGTTTCTAGTTTCTACTGCTCGCATCAGTTTTTTTTTCTCGAAAAATCATAAAAATTACTTATCTTTATTTTATTTTTTGTTTTTTTTTTATTTTCTATTGGCAAACAAGGTAAAATACAATTAATACGGGTTTTATAGAATTAATGTAAAATGATATTGTCGAAAATCGAAATCAAAAACAAAAAGATTTTATAGAATTATTCTAATCTTTTTCATACCTCATAAAATTCCGAATGTATTTTTTATTTAAAGCTTTTTAAATTTTGATTTAAATATTACACAAATACACAATAATAATAAAATTTATATCCATATACCCAATTTTGGTAACTAAATCACAAATTCTCACCGGCTAACCATTTACAAATGAGCAAAATCGAGTTAAGATCAGATTAAAATTCGCTTGTATATTGCTCACACCCTGTTGAGCATTAAATTTAATATTCATACACGTTAATGAATATTCACAACAGTGTGGCATTCATTGGCAGAACTAAGATTATACTAGGTCTTTACTCGGTTCTTTGCAAGACGAACATATTAATTATTATAAACAAAAGCTCTGTTTTCATTTAGTTGAATTATTGATAAAAAATAAAGTATGTACTTTTCTTTTAATTTGTAGCGACACCTCGCTCTGAATCGCGCAAGCGAAATGTTTTCGCTATATATACAACTTTCCGACATCATCCATTGGGGCCTTCACGGCCGGCCAGTCGAGTAGACTGGTCGAGGATCCTCCCTTTTTCGATGGAGGAATTCCACCTTCCTTCCTCCACAAATTATATACGTAGGGTCGAGTTAGTCAGTCAATACTTAAAACTATAATAGAACATAGATACATTAACTGCGAAAGTCTGTCCATATGTCAAGCTTTCACGGCTAAACATATTTGGATGAAATTTCGGAACAAAAATAGGCTTTTGTTCTGAGTTTTATATACGAGTAAAACTGAGGGGCACCAGCTTGTTTAATAATATATTATTATAATATGGAGGTATTCTGTGTAATTAATATTAATAAGAATGGGTAATTAATATACTTAATTATTAATTATTAATTACTTAATAAAAACTTTCATGATATTATCCTCAAAAATTAGGTGAAAAAAACAAAAAAAGCAACTTTTATTTTAAAAAGATCCCAATCAAAAAGAGCAAATTGAACTTTATTGAAAGCGATTGAAAGTGTAAATAAAATGTACTGTATTTCTAGCTATAGGATTTATATTCTATACTAGATTTCCGCCCGCGGCTTCGCCCGCGTTTTCAAAGGAAAACCCGCATAGTTCCCGTTCCCGTGGGATTTCCGGGATAAAACCTATCCTATGTGTTAATCCAAGTTACCCTCTATATGTGTGCTAAATTTCATTGTAATCGGTTCAGTAGTTTTTACGTGAAAGAGTAACAAACATCCATACATCCATACATCCATACATCCATACTTACAAACTTTCGCCTTTATAATAGTATTAAGATTGAACGCATCTGTACTGCAAAGTGCAAACGTCAAAACTTAACATACTCGCTAACTTCACTACGATTACATAACTCTAAGTAGCTGTGTTTTTATTAAATGTAAACACAGAGTCTAAGTTTTCATATATTTGACCGACACGATATGGCAGTTGAAACACCAAGACACCAACAAGTTCACATAATACCAACATAGAAAAATAAATCACTTATTGTATAATTTTAATTCTTATTTTTTTTTAAATAGTTTGAATTGTTATAACTTTTAGAGAAATCGAATGATTTTATTTTTCTTTAATTATTTAAAATAAAGCTACGTAACTTACATGTAACTATAATAAGTAGGTCAGTTCTTGTGTCTAATAAAATCTGAGAATAAAATATTTACGATAAAGAAAGAGAGCACAACATTAGTTAGAAGAGTAACCACTACCGCCACATTGCCAATGACGCCCGATTTTGCGGAATGTGTAGTCGTTGTGTTGGCAGCACTGTTTTAGTTCACCATCGCGACCGCAACGCAGCGTTGGCGTCGTGCAACACCTTTCATTGTATTGACTATTGACTGATTCTGAATACAGAGAATAATGTACAAAACTAATTTATTGTTTTATTGTACTAGTTCTTGTTAAAATATATTGTAATATATCTTAGTATAAGTGTAATTATGTCACCGTTTACGTAAAAGTGAAAGAAGACAGCCCGTCAAGTGCTACGCGGCCATTTTACTTGCAATGCGGCAACGGTGTACGATCCGCCATTGGAAACGGCCAGTGTCTTTTTCTGTGTGCAAGATTTGTATTGTGTTAAAGTTTTCAATTTAGAAACATAGGATAACCATGTGTGATAAAAGTGTAGTGCGGACTTTAGTGTAGTGAAGCACGGTGGTCGGGTGTTTCGAATAATGTGCGAACGATGGAAAACGAAGTGAAGCAGCGCAATCAGCGAAACAGGCGAAGGGAACGGGCACAGCGCATGCATGCACAGCGAGAGAGTAAGGCTAAAGATGGGGACAGTGGCGAGGACGAGTCTCCCGCGAGAGAGAAACCACCTCGTCCTCCGGCCAGGAGGAAGAAGTCGAAGGAACCCCTCGGAGAGGAGGATATCATTGATGGTTTCGCCATAATGGCATTTCGCACCTATGAAGATCTCGAGGTAAGCCTATCTATTTATTTCCAAATACTTCAATGTATTTTGTATCAAATAGTACATAAATACAAAAGTTATTTATTGTGTACTTACTTTACAACAGTTTCGCTACTTATTTTTGTGAGTCTACATAAGTACTCATTATTTAACACATTATTTTATAATTTTAACTCTCCTTATTGATAAATGATTGATGATAATACAAATCGCGATAAGAGTTGAGCTATTGTCAATATTATTGCATTATTTGCAAATACCTTATAAGGTTTAATATTCGTTTGCAACCAACTCTGTTATGCATTAATTAGTTTTGCATTGCTAAATACTGTTTCTTTTTATGTTTACCCATTACAAAAAGTTCGTTCTGTAATCGCCTCGGACGTCGTCTCGGAAGTGCATTGACCTATTGAATAAGGACTTAAGTACATAGTATTTTGAAATTACAGTGGAAGCTTGATATCTCTTATTTGCATATCGGACTGTAACTGCTCGGTACGTATAGAATGTATATAATATATAGAGTCGGGTTTATGTGGAGCAGCTGACGGCGAAATCGTCGGAGTATGCGGTGCTCTGAAAGCGAAGTGCACCCGCGGTCTCCCGCTAAGTGTAAATTTGGTCTAAGTGGCTTTCGATCGTTTGCGCTCATTTATCTCGCCGTCCTCGAACGACAATGTGTTGTATGTTGAAGTCTCGTATGAGCACAATAAAACTACATTCTACGCTATCTTTCTAAATTATGGTGACAGGCGTGCCGTTTGTGGCTTGTTTGAGCCTTGCGCACGAACGTTATAGGCTCTAAAACAGGTTCCCTTGCTCCTATTTAATTCACCACATGCGGTGTGCAACATTTATGCAATTTCTGCTTACAATGGCTGTAACTTAATTTTCTACCAGAAACAGGTTTTTGTGGAAATTGCACTAACATATGTTCAATCATCAATGGTACGTGGTTACTTTTATTAAAAGTCTCGACGTAGGATGTTTTATAATAACACGCTATTATTTTCTGAATAGGTACATCCTGCCGCAATTTTCGTCAGCAACATTACACACTCAACCAATTCAGAGAAGTCTTTCATTAAAAATCCTCTCATTGTATCCTACTTACCATGTATTTATATTGTGAAAAAGTAATAGTGGATTAATAACACTATTGTATCTCAAACAGATAAAAAATGACGTCTATTAATACATTGTTTACCGTAGAGACTAGAGACATTTTAAAGTTTATCGCCTTAGGGCAACGGTGTCGTGATTTTAATTGCTCTCAACTGAGGTGAAGTAAAGTTAATAGTTATACGAGCATGACCGTGTCATCTGACGCCCGAGGAGCGGCGAACTATAAAGTATAAACACAATGAGTAATTGGCTAATGATTTTCCCACGGCTACCAAGAGTCCCGTTTCGCGCCGACGACACTAAATGTAATTTTATTTCCTAATAAATTACTCTATTTTTTATAATACGTCATAAAACTTGAATAAATTTTTCACTAAATAAATAGAAAATTAAATTCTAAATATTCAATATGCTTACCAAAACATTTACGACGTAATGCACGGTTTAATTATTCTCAATATTAGAGAGGAAACAAGTCTATTTTAACCACGCTTTGATGATACAGAGGAAATTAGAACTAGTCATGCGTTATAAAAGCGATGATAGTATGTTTACATTAAGTTTCCATTGAAATAATTTTTAAAGTATACCTACACGAGTCGCTAAATGTATCCGTACCTATATAACATCTCAACGTTAACTCATTTATTTACAAAATGTATTTACGTTATTCCCTATCTAATACGTATAAGTTTATGTTTAACAGTTTATTAAAGAAAAAAACGTAAGCACAAAGGTAGCGTGTTTACTGTGTTGTCGGTGAACATCGGCTAATCTTATAAAAATGTAAAGTGAAGCGTGGTAAAAACTAATTTGAAAAGTTTGACAAGTTTCGTCTACCTGATAAGCGGTCGAGAGATTGAATCTGGTACGACGAACTTGGCGAGCGTGAAAATACACTACCGGCAAATTTGCGGGATACGCTTTTTGCTTATAAATGACTTTGCAATATTTTCAATTGAATATTTAAATACGGGACGCATAATGATGCAGCATATTGAAATTCAATATTAATTGGACGTAAATATTTGTGATACGAATTTTATAATGAGTTGCCTCGTTCCACGTAAAAGCTTATTTTAAATATAAAATCAGCTTATATTACACACGATAACAAAGGCTACTTTGTGGAATTACATTTGAATATGATGTGGTTAAATGCACTGGAATACTTTATTTCTAAGAAGGTAAGAACCACAGAACAGTAAAAACATATAGAAGTGCGATAATGTCATAATTAGTATGAAAACCAGTGTCGCCAAACCCACACATTTAAACCGATAGTTATACAGTACACTACAAGTAAACTATGCCTTTGATTGGACAGCTTAATTTGAGTAAAAACTGACTTAGGTTATAAATTCAGCATTTCAATATGTACCCTAACGCACCATGTTACGGTTTATTTTAGTATAACATCCCTAGGTATATTAGCTGTTTTGTTTCTCATTGCACAGAAATTCCAAATTCGAAAACATTCAGCTACTCCACAACAGAGGGCGTTAGTTTTCGATAAATATAACTTTGAACCTCAACACATAGAGTTAAGGTTGAAATTTGTGTCACTCAACATTAATGACATTAACTTGATATTTATCTGATGCTATGCCCTGAGGGATGTCAGCCTTGTTATCGATAATTCACAAATAAATATTTTTTGTGTATTTTTTTTTTCTTTCTTTTATATGAGTATAGTATAATGTGTCACATTTTGGAGTATGTTTATTACTACTAAGTACGTCTTTTTATATTATTATTATTAAATAAAAAACGGAATAGAATAGTATTAATCTATATTTACAAAATACAAACAGAAAATATGCATTATTTTAAATCTTGGAACTGCCGTAGGTTTGCTGTATCGGTGGCCTTTGTTAGACCGCTTAGTGCTGTTCGGCATCCAGTTAACTCGTCACGTTGCATTTATCCATTTCTCTTTTAAATTAGCCTCTTTGGGAAATCTATAAATAAATTGGACAAATGAAAGCTAAGGAAAAATAAAATAAAATTTAATATTTATAATGTTTGTCTT
Source organism: Colias behrii (assembly GCA_029959065.1). NCBI lineage: Eukaryota > Metazoa > Arthropoda > Insecta > Lepidoptera > Pieridae > Colias > Colias behrii. The sequence goes on from JARWMC010000013.1 coordinate 9,530,477, forward strand.
TTCTAAAGTATCGATACTGTCGATATGCGCCACAAGCATCACTAAAGCGACATTCGTTTGTTTATTGCAATAATATTCCAGAAAGTCTTGTTTGCTGTTCAATCTATAATAGTACTAATTTCTTACGGATTAAGGTTCATTTTGACTAGATATTTGTATACAATTTTGACAAATTACGACAAGCGAAGTTATAACATAAAATATAATTAAAATAAATAAAAATAAGACTTACCGATGGTATGAAATGCCTCCATTGCTGATATTATTTCGTCTGCTATCATTTTTGCACTCTAATACCGAACAACACGTCCTAATTAATGAATAAATATGGAAAAAAGGTTTGACAGCTGACAACCGACTCGAATATTTTTCTGCGCACAACTGAGAGCAAGTTAGGTGATCTTACCTTACCAGTGACACGTGGGCCACGCCCACATCACACTTCTATCTACTTTACTGTTCTGTGGTAAGAACGATACTCATTAAAAGGTGTATTGTAAAGCTTAGCTTACCTGACTACTTATTTACATGGGCGACATTGTTGTTTTAATACCCTGACATAACAATGTAACGAGATAAAACAGCGTTAAAACACGGTTTTTATATCGCCTTAATCCTCTGGGAGAAGCCCTATATAATTCATCCATGTAATCTATACAAACGTACGCTTAATTACCGATGTAGTCGCTCCAATTATGAATGCGGTCATATAGTAAATAAATATTTGTTTTTATAAGTTTCAATCGGTCAAGATTGTACCCACTCGTCATTAATCCCTATACAATTCCACCGACTTTATTATTTTTTAATTTATTATATCCACACAGCTATCTACTTGATGCTTAAATCGTTTCTTTACTTTATTGCTGTTCATGTTACTGCTTCTTGAATTTCAACTCTGTACTAGATTGTCAACAGTGCTATTAACTTCGAAACTTTACAGTTTCCGAGTCTGATAACATAACGTTTACACTTTTATTTAACTGTTTGTTCCATGTACTTTACTAATGCTACAATAAGTTGACTGCGACAAAATAAGTAAATGTAGTATTTCTGAGAAAGAATAACTTGCCAACAAAATATACAGATGCATAAAATTTTTGGAACATTTGTTTGAAGAAACTTATACGTAAAGCATAGCCATTTACTCCGAGAATTGCAGAAAAATTGCTTTGTCCCAAGCACATGGGGAAAGTTTTGTTTGCCCGTACTCACTTAAATAGTCGAGTGTTCTCTCGAGCAATAACTATGCAAATACTCACATCTTGAGCGCGTGTACAGATTTATTTTCATACCGAACAAGTTTAATATAACATTTTCGACGCATTTATTTATGTTGTATTTAATGACTAGTCGTAAAATGTTCGATTAATTTTATACTTTATGGGCGCTATGAAAAGCTCAAATATAAATCGTCGTAAACATCGCAAACACAACAAAAAACATAGTTCATATTTTTATATTATAGTCTGTGAATCTGTGATAAGTTTTATTTAATTCTGATAAAGTAGAAACGATTATTTTATATCTATCTATTTTTAGAATATACGAAGAATCGAAAAAAGTCTTATTCGATACGGATACTATTTTCGGAATTTGATTATAATGCAGACTACTGTTCTGTGATGCAGACAATTATTTTCTATTCCTACTTATATGTATTCTTTAAAGTCTTATCATAAAAACAACATACACAATAAAAACCTGACCTAAGTAGGAGGTAGGTACAAACTATACATGTTTTATTAGATTAGAAAATTTATTTCTATTTTATAACACCTAACTACTGGTTTAATGTCTAATTAAGTGAAAAAATATACTTTCAAACATTTAAATTTTATTTGCGTATTACAGGTAGGTACTTATTAAATTTTTATTCAAATTACATATAACTACTATTAAAGTACAAAAACCCTTTACTTTGTCGTATCAAATAAAGTAATATGTAAAAATTGTATAATTAAGGCGACTTGTCTCTAAAATATTTAAACGGATTAAAAATACAATTTAGGTATTTTCACTCTTAATGCAAATGAAAAATATAATGTTAGACTTAGACATTCTCATTAAAATGTAAATATTTTTAACGCTTTGTTACTTTAAAGTGCTGATAAAAAATACATTTAGAATTCTAAATTAATTTCATCGCGTACTTACCTACTGTTGAAAATAAATTAACACTTTGATCTAAGAGTCGATCTATTTCAAGACTAAAGAGACCTATTACTTAAAATTTCATTACTTCGGCGCGAATCATTCCGCACACCTCCACACTTTGTGTCCTCGTCGCCCTCACCCTTCGTGTTTTCATTGAAACATCGAGATTTACACATCTGGCTTCTTTCGCTTTATTAAATTGTAAAACGATTATTTCAAATTGAACAAAATTATACCAACCGATACATAAACAAATGACGTTTATAATTATCATTATAATGACTATTAATCGAACATTCAACGGGCAATTGAGCACAGTAAACGATACAATACGCAACGACTATTAAAGAAAAAGAAAAACTGAAATGTTTTATGTGGTTTTAGCTTACTGTGGAAAGCATAATGCTTAATTATATAGCGATACGTATTAAACGTGACTAATAAAATGCTAATTAGACGGTATTGTAATGAAGAACTGAAAATGAAAATGAAAGAATAACCATTTTGGTTTTCAATCGGCAATGTGTTATTTAAATTCAGCTCGAACTAGCTAACGCTATAATTGTCTCCGTAAAAATATACGGTATTCAATGGTTAGTGAAAGGCATGAAAAGCGGCATCCTTAATGTCGCCTTAGCTATTGGAAGTTAGTACTCTTTATCATGCAAATCGTCGCAAGTCTCGGCAAGAGCGATCGAATGCCAGCCACTCGACTCGATTCAAGATGATGGAATAGATTAAGGAAGTATGCTTGTAAACGAATACTCAGTTTGTCTTTATTGGTTTCACTCCTTACCTTACCTTATATTGTACTAGAGGTCCGCCCCGGCTTCGCCCGTGATACATATTTCGCAATAAAAGGTAGCCTATGTCCTTTCTCGGGTATCAAAATATCTCCATACCAAATTTCATGCAAATTGGTTCAGTAGTTTAGGCGTGATTGAGTAACAGACAGACAGACAGAGTTACTTTCGCATTTATAATATTAGTATGGATTATCCTCGCATTATTCGCATATATTTATTCTGCCATTGGCAATACTTTATTGCCAATTCAACTGTCTATTATGGTTAAGTTCATACCACATATAATTGACAACATTTCATTTTTTATAAGGCCATGAAAGAAAAAAACCGTTTCTTTATTTTGCTCTTGCGATTACAGAAAAAAAATTATTTCATTTTTTAATCGCATATTTTAAGAGAAATTAAATAAAAACGATAAATGTGATGATGACGTCATACATACGGAGGAATAAAAATGAGCCTTAGCCTAATTTAAAAAAAGTTAAAAAAAAACTATCACTGACGTTTACAGGGTATGGCATGTGTCAAATTTCATATAAATGTCATTTTTGGGAATTATTCATGTCAACAAACTTTTAAATCGTGTTATTGTGTTTTGGTTTTCTAATTTAATCTCATTAGCGCGATGTTTGTTTGATTGGAGTTGGACCAATTCATTTATATTATACAAATAGTGCCTATAGTGTTCATAATTTTCTTGAAATAAAAGACTTTGTTTACTTACTAAAAGTTGTATTTATTTAACACTTTCCAACGTTTTGGGATAGTATATTTGTTTCCCAGAAATTTTCAGCACCCCTTAACAAATCCTGCATAAAGTCATCATCATCAGTACTTGTGAATAAGTTTCTTTTGTTTAAAATTTGGATCAGCAAATAACAAATAACAATATTTACAAAGCTTGACGAATCAAAGTGACAAATGTGCCAAAATGTCAACTGTCAAGTTTTTTTTTTTAATTTAAACTAGGTATGTGGCAAAGGAAAAAATGTATTCCTCCGTATGTATGACGTCATTTGGCGCTTACGACATTTTAGAATGAGATGATTTTAAAACTCAAAAATATGAATGAAAACTTCGATATTTAGAAAAATCAAAAAATATGTGTATCATAATTTTTGATCTAGTTTTCATTAAAATAAAAAAATAAGTAGCTTAAAATTTTGAAATGTTGTCAATTACCGCTCACATTAAAGAACCATAAAAACTCACGTCAAATAAAGTTACGTCGCAAGTTTTCAATAATTCACCCTTTTTATGTATGTAAATGTGAACTAAAAGTCGATACAATGCATGCCTTATCTACATCATCGTGTTATGTTCTACGATACAATGTAGCGAGAGTATCGTAAAATCATTTCTTTATTTAGAAATGGTAAGTTGAAGTATGAAAACATTATTGCGAACATAAACGTAAATGCGGTGGCACAAGCTACTAAATTAAATTAGCTCAGTAAAATATGAGTTAAAGTTGTCGTAACTCCGGCCGGCGAATATAAACAATAGAATTTATGAACGGTTTAGTCTCATTTAAATGTTGGTTTGAAATTTAATTGTAATGAATTTTGTTTACCACAAATGAGCGCTTGAGTTTTTCTCTGGCATTGTTGTTATAAATTTTATGAGAATGGTTAGAACGAATCAATTGTTCACGAAACGTTTCACTATTATAGGCAAATCATATTAAAATGGCACGAATTGCTCTTTGTATAGGTGTTAATAGGAGAAGACCTGTTTATGTTACCTAATACCGAATTTGTCTGTAATGTAAATACGAACGTGCTAACAGAAACAAGTAAAACGTGACTACACTTAAATCAATAAATCACTTACACATATTCAAATCGATTTCGCTTGTGTACTTGAGTTACTCTCATTGATTATACACACGCCGTGAAGTGGATATTAGAACATATTATCGCTTATTGCGCGACATTATACAAACATTTGTAATACATCGCTCTATTATCGCACAAAATGTCAAAGCTAAATCAATGTTTACAATCAAGTTAGTTGCGAATTGTAATGGTGACGTGCCCGTGCCCGAGCGACCGTATCGCACCCTTTTGAATCGTTGACAAGTCCAACATGTTGCGGTTGATTGATGACCCGGAAATATATATTTAAGAGAGCACTCTCGCCAATATCGCATACTCCTTGTTCGTGTACTCGAGGTGACTGTGTTATCATAGATAAAACATTTGATCACGATAGATATGCATCACTAATAATTATAATTTAAATCAATCTGAGCTAATTTCGTAGCTGCTTGGGTATTTAAATGTCCATTTAAAAGATGTAAAACACATTTTTTATAAAACTTTTACAAAACAGTCGAAAGAGGGTGGCTTTGGGCGGTCCTGGTTTTCGAAATAAACACCCAGTGTCACGCGACAGTTACTTCGACACGCGTTTACAAATATTTCGATTAGGTACCTCCCTCCCACTTAATTGTTTCCTCATGCCGATAACGAACCTACACCGTCGTAAACTAAACGTTGTTTACACGACTATATTTAAACCCTACTAAGTAAGCCCATTACACTCGTTGCATGTTTCACAACTTTACACAGTATAGGTATTCGCTATAATAACAAATAAAGATTCTTATCTAAACATAAACTTTGCTCACAAAACTGAGCGGTTACGGTTTTTTCTCTTTGTTGAGCTCCTTGACAATTGCCACTTTTTATACACGCTTTTTGCAGCTGATTCAAATTTCTTTACTGGTTATAATCGATCTTGAATAGCGTATTGTGCTTTTTTATAAACTCGTCAAATTTTGAAATGTATAAATCGCTATACAAATAATTATATTTCGAGCTCGTTATAAAGCGTTTATTGCTACCTTGTTTAGCGTAATAAGTTAATTATATTCTGTACTCGATAGAGCTACATAATCGTTCATTACCGTAGTACCTAATCCGCTCGGCGTTTACTCACACCCGCTTGTCTGATGACTTAATTAATGATCTGCCGTGTCGCTGTTAATTAAAGAGCGCTGGCAAATTAAGTTTACGCTAAGCTCTGGGATACCGCAAGATAAAAAACAGAATGCAATTTTATGTGCAGCAATAGTCTCCGTCGAGTTTGAGTAATTAGATGCAAGGTCGCTTATTCGAATCGACTTTCGCTTATTCAACCGTGTATGTTGCAGATTATATATTAGCTAATAATATTATGACTAATTGAACGTTTTAGTTTTTGTATGCTAATATTAATTATATAATTAATTAATACAATGACGTTATTAGCTATTTTTATACTTCATTTGAATAATTTATCATATTATGTTCGTTTTTCTCAAGTCAATTTACGTAAGTTTAACTGCTTATAAATTACAAGTTATTAAACTAAATTTATGTTAATTGTTGAAACGAAATAAATTGTTGAACAAATTCATTAGGAGCGTTTATTGTCTCGATATGAATATCAGTGCTGTCGCGTTAATAATTAATTTGTTGTCAGTTTAGTAATTACAGTAAATGACCGTTGTCGACGAGGTGTGACCACGCCAGCAGAGTGCAGACCGACAGGTGATTACTGGCCGGCTTATTGAGCGATGCTAATTACTTCGCTATGAACGTACTTGAATCTTCAATAGCACATATTATGTACCATTTTACCTACTCTCTTTGCCCGATAATTGTATGTTAGATGTTAAAATTAACATATCGTTCCGGATATCATGTCATGTGAAGCAATTTATTCGCTTGTAATGGCATTTTTGAACGAATGAGAAATGTGTGATGCGTAACATTACTCGTAATTATTCTCTAGATACAATGCTCTTGTTATAACTGTGTCGTGGTTAAATAAAGTGTTTGAATTTAGTTATTTCTTGCACTCAAGTTTTATTTTTAGTAAATTAATTCATAAAACAGACAAATTCTAGATATAAAATACTTTAATGCAAATTAAATTACATTGTTGATAAATTTATAAAGGTGAAAAAATGAATATGACGTAAGTAGTAAGTACCTACATATTCAGTGATTACAACTGAAGATACCCACAGCGACAATAAATCAAACGCTGATTGCTTATTAATAATACAATTAATATAAAGGATTATAATTATTTTGATAAGCCGATTATTAATAACAAACAGGTAATCGCGGTGACTTGTTTAATGTTAGGATACCTATATTGTACCTATATTTTATTTTTAATAAGACATAATATGTACGCTATAATTTTTAAACCAGTACACACATAATAAAGAATACATATTTGCTTCATAATCACAGTTATTATTGCGAGGTAAATTCAAAAGAACCGTGACGGAAACAAAATTCTCTCGAGACCTTAATGTCGCATAAAAGATTTTATACAATTCATTTCAGTCTAATAAAAAAGTTATCACAGATTCGTAGAAATCGGGCGAGTTATTTTTCCGCCGGTGGCTTCTAACTCCGTGGGAACGACATCTTAAATCGAGATGCCTTTATCGTAGCATTATTTCATTTATCTCATAAATTGTTGTTGCTAACAAATGGTTTGCGCTGATTTATTCACCTATACACGACTTTTGTCATACAAATACTTTGATATGCAATAAAACATGTCGTTGAAGCAATATTTTAACAACATGTATGACCGACTTATTCATTATGTCCAAGACGTTTTAATGTAAAAATTTAAAATATACTTAAATTCTTAATAATAAAGGTTATTCGCATAAATACCTACGCTGGTTTTAATATGCTGTATCTTTATGGACGAACATCGTTGTTCAATATATGTAAATACATTTACATTGAACATCAGCATTGACCCAAAAAAAGTGTTGCCATTTTTACACAAACTCAAAGTCATGTATATTTTTATTAAGGCAGTCAACAATACAAATTCTCTGTGCGTGATAACGATTGTCATTATACATCAGTCAGAATCGACATTCGAAATCGAAAATTTAACAATAATTCCAAAAGTTTTCAAACTTCGGTCAAGTGAATGGTTCATTGGGACGACAATAAATCTCATTTCGCAACCTTGTCCGCAGTCCGGAACATTGTTAAAATTGCAATTAAATTATTTTTTTGCTGTATGGTCGTGAAAAAAATTCCAAAAGTTCTGCAAACTTGGGGAAGTTTTCGATATAATATTTCATATCACGTATTAAATTTGCAATCAATCTAAGTGTACGGAACATTGTTAAAATTGCAATTAAATTATTTTTTGCTGTATGGTCGTGAAAAAAATTCCAAAAGTTCTGCAAACTTGACACAGATATCGGAAATATATACCGAACGGTTGTATAAATTTGCAACCTTTTTCGTTGACCGGAACATGTTTATTCATAATTATTTTTAATTCGTGGTCATTTTTTCGAGTAAGGTGGTCTCGGAATAATTACAAAAGTTTTGGAACTTGGTTGCGAACTTCGAAAACATCTATTCTGATGCATTTACAAATTTGCAACCTCATTCAGTTTAATAAAAAAAAAAAAAACATTAATATTCAATATTAAAAGATGTTCCGTACACTGAGATTGGTTGCAAATTTAATACGTGATATGGAATATTATATCGAAAACTTCCCCAAGTTTGCAGAACTTTTGGAATTTTTTTCACGACCATACAGCAAAAAATAATTTAATTGCAGTTCCGGACTGCGGACAAGGTTGCAAAATGAGATTTATTGTCGTCCCAATGTACCATTCACTTGACCCAAGTTTGAAAACTTTTGGAATTATTGTGAATTGAATGTTTTGACTGACTGGAGTATTATACCCTTGTAGGAGTTCGTTCGCTAATAATGATAATAGCAATAAAAATACTGTATATTAATTAGTTCACGTTAATGTCTCGTCTAGTCTTATCCACTGCATTTTTTCTTGATCGCAATAAATATTAACTCGAGAGCGGTTGGCATTTTAAGTTATTTTAAGTCCTGCTTTTAATGGCGTTCCTTCAAGATTGCTTAAACTGCTTGAATTGCCTCTAGATACTTTTGTAATTAATTGTTGGATTATAAATTGAAAAATGTTTAAAGCATTCCCGAATTATGATATCAAAACTTAAGTATCGAATAAATCTTGTCGGTTTAATGTGATGTATCAATTAACTCGTTTTCGACGTATAAATTTATTTTTATAAGTATTAAAACAGTTATCAATAATAATTAATATGTAATAGTCATTTAGCTGCTATAACAAAGATAGTCGCCGCATTAATGACTGCTTTTAATTTGTTTTGTGGAAATTTTATTAAATGAGCACGTAGATAGGATTGTTTTGTTTTAATATTCAAATATAATTGGTAATATAAAGATTAGAGCTCCATTAAAATTATAGTTATTTACGGCTGTTGACAAATGACAATTTATTTTTAAGATATGTAGTTGTAACAAGGTTGTAACCTTTCTAGATTGTTCTAAATACTTGACTCTCGTGACTTCTAGACCAAAACTAGTTTCTAACATACAGATGTTGTTCTCCACCAGGCTGCCGTTAAATGTGCTTCCTCACCCCGTACCATCGCGCTGTCGACGAAGCCGCGCCTGCCACTCGCGGCGCTCGCTGCTGACGCTGCCAGAAACCACCCGACTAACAATGTTAACTCCAACGTGAGTATACTTTTTGTATGTATTATTGGTGTATATATAGGTTTTAGGTAAGTATATGTGTAGTACACACATAGAGCGAATATACTTTGGTCTTTTAGGTAAAGGTTAGCTTTTCGCCTTTGAGATATTTTGGATGTTATATTATAAACGGTAAGTAACATGGAATCAGGAATGGTTTTTGGTTATATTCAGAATTTCGCTCTATGTTTGGACTGCACTTAGTCGATAATCAATTTGCTTTATTTGGTTGAATGTTGTTAAATGTAAAAATATAAAAAATATAGTGTTCTTTGTTTGTTTATTTGATATGTATTTGCAACATAACGTCTGCTAGAATACACGATAACATTTTACTTGCAAATGTTGTAGCTCAGTTGTCAGCACAAGTAAAGAAATGTTTTTGTTTGATTAATAAGTGGCTTTAATGATCTGTATGAACACAATTTTTTTCTACTGTCAATTATTTGAGGATAAAATATTTACTATTTCAACATAAATATTTTTGTTATGTTTGATTTTCTTGGAATTGTTATTCGTCTCAATAACAATACAGATAAAGACCCTAGTAAATAAGAAACAAAGCTTTAAATAATGTTTTGTGCCAATGTTTTCGTATTATTAGTTATTACAGTTTGCATCTATTTGCTCGACGATTGATTTATGCTGAACGCTTTATTGCATGAACGATTTATCATAACTACATACATATTAAAAATTATCATATTGCATTATTATTGCATCTTTTACTCATATCAATAACCTAACTGAATGTTTAAACTGCATATAAGCGGTTATGGTAATTAGACACAATTGCCAGCGGCCACGGCCGGAGACCGCAAATTTTCTCCTGCCTACTAGTTTATTAGTGGAACTAATACGTCAGGCTATTTCAATTTGTAGCTAAGTACTTACCTTTTTACATTGTAGCACGTTATAATTATACATATAAATACATTATTATGTGTGATGATTTTTTATAATTGATATTCTTGGAACTTTCTTAGATAACATTATAAGAAATATAAAGATATTTATTATTTATCTGTGATTAGGTAGATATTTATTACGTCATTCACGAATATTGTTATGTCTCTACCACCGTACCGTTGTAAATGGCATAATGTTTCCGTACTTGCCTATTAACTATAACAAAGAACCTTGAACACAATCGCTACACAAATACCTTGTAGCCGAAGAAACGGCACTTAATGTGTGTAGGTGTTATTCAATTGTCAGTGCCTAATGTGATTCGTAAACGCACTTACAAACATTTACTTTTCAACTCGTCTCATTATTTTCTTATACGAACCGATTTGAACACGCTCTTTTTTGCGTTGGCTTATTAGATTTATATAAAGAAAACAATTTTTTGTACAACATAATCACTACATAGTATAAAACAAAGTCGCTTTCTCTGTCCCTATTAATAGATAGAGTGATTCAAGAGGAAGGTTTTAGTATATAATTTATTATGTTTTAGACAAAGCGGGCGAAGCCGCGGGCGGAAAGCTAGTTATTTATAAAGCAATTACGAAGCAAAGCAAACGAAGCGAGTGATTCACCTAATATTACTTTTATCTAAGTGTATTTTGGCACATGTTGAAGTACACGCGTTTGCTGTAGAATCGGAGAATATCGTTTCGAGTTTTATTAGTTCGAAATGTAAACTTAAACTCGAATTTAAAATTAACTTAAAAAATTTGCAACAAGTATTGTTTCATGCCTCACTCGCACGCGATATAGCTGTTATTTTGTATTGAATGTTGCCAATCGTTCCAGCACGTTTTCATTAATATAAATTCTTTGTGTGATCTCATGTACGAATGCAGCCGGTCTAAATCTGTATGCCTTGAACGCGCTTCCGGGCATTGCTTTCTCGCCAAACACATAAAACGTAAAGTCTCGATGTCGTCGTACTCCTCTACAGACTACAGTGTACACTCCGTTCTCAACGCGCATGTTATATTCGCTTTTTATCTTTTACAGTTTACCGAACCATTAGCCGCAATTGAACACTGGCCAAACATTCAGCCCTTACAAAGTCTGAGAATGTCTTATTTATGAAGTACTATTACTTTACGCTGCGGTCTGCTATCGGTGTAATTTATTTTATTATTGTTACTTATCCTATTCGAATGTTAAGTGCCCGCCTCGACTTAAACAAACAACATCGTGAATACGCCGTAAATCGTAATAATATAAAGAGATATAAATTAAAAACAATGAATGCCATATCGCAATTTTCTCGTTTAACAAACAATAATAAAGCCTAAAAACTATTGATAAAATAAGCGCTGGAGATAAACTTGAAAAGCTTTTGTGTGAATAGTTGATTGTAGAGAGAGTAGTAAGACGGAAGGCCGTGAATCACAATGCGTTTGAATATTGCAATGGATAAAGAGTGGATGGTACGGGGTAAAATGTGGACGGACCGGAGTCAGTCAGTATTCAAATAAAACGCCAGAATGCCGACCTCGTTGTTACGAACCCTCCGCTGCACTATTGTATTCCATCTCTATATAAATTGACCAATTGTTACCCCACTCATTATACACAACGTTAAAATACAATTGTTTCATGTCGGAATGGTTAATATACACTCGTGGTAATTACGTAAGTTCATAATAATGTTTGCTGTGATGACGCTAGTTTGTGGATAGTTTAGCGACATAATGTGAATTGCGATTTAATGCTGACAAACATTCCTCACGAGCATTACTATTATTGTATTTTACACAATTTTTGTACAATTGGAATTGCGTTGCGTCTATTCGCTTATTTAGTCTTTGAAAATAATTTTTATTTAACACATTTTTATTATAACAGATAAAATGATCCTCTCTACTTCATAATACAAAATGCGTTCTTAAATTAATAATCTTATAATAAAAACTAAAAACAATTCGTGTATACTTCCCACAGTTTTGTAAAACATCTTAAAAGTTAAGATGCTAGCAACGAGGAATAACAGCCTTTTAAGAATCAAATAAGATTTTCGCTAATACCACTTGCACGATTTCCGTCGTGTAAGTATACTTGTATACATAAGCTCTAAATAGGTTCACGTTTCTCCCGATGCCAAAGGAGTGCTCGATGGTATGCGAGCAGTTTACCCCCGCATTTCGCCGGCTCGCCGCCAGCCAAGATATGTCGCAATCCCATCCAATTTGCCTCCCGCCGCTTTTGCCGTCGCTCGGATAAAGCGGAAAATCTTGCTCTTTCGAGGAAAGAATATATTATGTCGACTCTTTAACGTGGCTGTTGAATTTCGACGCGGAGATTTATCGTGTAAACATCAAATAAAGTTTGCGCGAACAATGTTTAACTTGCTCGATTCTATTTAGGTATGATTCGAATTGCCTCCTATATTATGATGCGGAAGATAAGCTCGTAGGCGCGTTACGGTGTCAACTAATAGCGTTTCGCAAATTCAATTTAGTACCGAATAGAATATACCCTCCCCGTGCACTACATGATCATTAAGTTACGCTCCCGTCTTCGAGACGAGGCAGTAAAATTTCAAACACGTCCCAGACTGACTTTAATTGCATTTACACGTACATTACAGCACCGTTTGTTTGTAATAATTGTTAGCGTTAAAATAGTAGTCGTATTTTATATCGGCGATTAAATGAGCTTAAAGACCGACGTGGATAGTCGGATAATGATACGAGAAGGTAATCTCGCAACTCGAGCAGATTCGAGCGAGAGCTTCACTTAAATAACAATATGAAGTACAAATTGAATTGAACTTCCGTACGAAATTGGTTGCGGTGAAGTGAACACAAGTTGATTGCTTTCGACGGCGGCCCGTCCTTATTGTGTTGTCACGGAGAACTGGCGACTAGCCACAGACGCCGCGACCGAAATGTTTTTATTGTGCACTCCTCGTAATATTGCTGTTTGCTTATGCCTTGTTCGATATTCTTTTCCGAAGCTAAGGAAACGCCAGGAAATTTTGCGTTCGACTTTAAGTTCAAAAGCGCTTAATTATGTTTAAAATAACGTGTTTAATTCCTTTTACTATAAGCTATCTATGGCTGTAACTCCTGGCGCAGATGTTTACAGGGCGTGCTGATGTAAATACCACCAGGTGTCCCATTACCGGCCGAGCCACCTGATCGTAATTAATCCTCTCTTATCGTAACCGATCATGTATCCCTTAAGGAACTTAAATTACTTTACAACCTTTGCAATGTTTAATACAGTCATTTGCATTTACATCAATCCAACGATTTGCATGAGTAGAAAAAATCCCCCCTCAATAGTACTCATAATCATAATCATCTTTGTATAACACCTTAAATCTTAATTAAAATGAATTGTATTTACCGCTTGCATCCGCAAACGTCGGAATTAGGTTAATTAACTTTGCGAGAGCGAACATAAAAATTAAAACCTCAATTTATTTTCAAAGTAAACTTAACCTCAAGTGGTAGGATTAAACTTCTAGCTTATGCTAATCCGCAGACCGTTATGTAATTACTGGATGTACGAGTCAACGAGACTTATTACAACATTAAAATGTTTACGGGATATTACGTAATTTGCGCTGACAAGTTGCGTAAATGGCGATAAAGAATTCACTGTAATGTTTGGATCATTGTACCAACACTTAACACGTTTGAAGTTTTAATTGGGTTCACGTCGATTAAATAAATAACATACGTACAGAACGAAGCTTTCAGCAAAAACACAAATGTAAATTGATGCAATAAAGAAATACCGCGTATAAACCATATTAGTATTCACAAGATAAAAATTGATGTCATGTTTTTATATTTGATCAATTATGCAGTCTTGTTCATGAATAGTTAATATAAATCGTCAACATTTAAACGTAGCTATAAAATAGCGAATTAGCGAGCGTAATCGCCACAATGCAGTGGAAATGCTAATTCAATCACAGTTCCATTAGCACGGGTTGGCTCGGTATAATATTAATCTGAGTTCGGTCTGTCGCAAAATTCCATTTAGCAGCGCCGCCAGCGTCGTGTCACGTCAGCGCTCAAACCAATTGATCCTGTGTGATGTGATGCGCTCAGATTAAACTCGCCTCCGAATATCAACACTCACCGTTCCTACATTAAATATTACCATAGTGTTTCGTGTGCGCATTCTATTTTTGGACGTTCAATAACTTTAGAATGTCGAATCTTTTGTGAGCTTTTTCTGCTTAGTGATATATTTTACGCTTGAGTGTACGGTTTCGCGACATTAACCACTAAATATCGTCGCGGCGAAGATGAAAGACCGAAAATCGTATCATAAATAAATTTCAACACAATTTCGTGTTAATTAAATGTGATATACGATAGCTTCCGTCTGTGCTTCGGTGCACAGTAATTAGAACGGGACTCGGGAGTCGCTGTCAACTTCCAACAAGGGAGTAACGTGCCGAGACATAAATAAATTATGCAGCGCGCCACTTACCGACCGCGCCTCGCCACCTCACTGCCACCGTTCTGTGTACAACGAGCGATATTTGACTTAACAATGCACAGCACATGCACCGTAAAGTACGGCGTCTTTAACCAGAAAACTCGTTATTATACATTGCGAATAGGAAATTTCTATTCGTGCTCCATCCTTGCTAATATGCTCTAATACGTAGAAGTTACGTTCGAACGTGTCACTAGTTGTACTTTATGATACTTTAACCGATAATTTATACGTGCACTTTATATTTTTATAACTTTATTTAATCCAGCAATTTTGTTTTTGGTAGATATGGGGCAAAATTCAATATTTAAAGTAGAGGTATTTCTTATGACAAAATTATGAGAACATTGTACTTACTTTGAATTTTGCATTAAAAGTTATGTTTGATTAACAAAGCCAGACGATCATATTATTTTATTCATAACGTGTCGATAGACAAGTTATAACCTAATCGTGATTTAAATAATGAACGCGGTCTAAAATCCGTATACATATTTAGACAGCCGCATGAAAAGTGTAATTGAATGATTTATCGCGCTGATCACGTTCTGCCGCCATATGGATTTCTCATGAATAAGTAATGTCCGGCCGCAGTCGTTGTTTCAATTAGCGGTCGTGTCGTCGGTCGGACGCGGCCACCGCCCGCCACTGCGCCCGCTAAACCAACACTGCCAATCGGGGAGCTCTCCAGTCTCCACACACACGTACATTTTATACATTCCGCTTCACGTAATGAGCATCATTTTAACATTCCTACTTTCCAATCCATGCATTAAATCAGTTAAACAATCGTATTGAGCTTTAATGAGCGAAAGCAATTATGCGCTTAACATCCGGCGTTAAAACCGTGCCGCAGGATTGTCCCGGATTAAAGGGGTCTTGCTCGCGTACGCTACAAGGATTAAATTGATATGTGCGACTTCCACTCGTTTATCCGTGTAAAGGGTCGCCGTATGATCCCTTTTATTAGAATTGGGGACGTAATCGACCGCGTATGTCTTATTGTTGTCTACGTGGGGACATGATCATGTGTTTCAGTTTTATTATGTCCCAACGTCGACTGCACAGTGGAGAGCCGTTAAGAGAGTAGCGATTTATTTCCTCGTAATAACCACGATAATATTTTCAAAGTTGAGCAGATTTGTGCAAAAAATTTCGTGCCAAAAAATTGCAAACGAATTATGGGACGTTACCACTCCCCACACCGACATCATTTATTATGTAGTTAACTGGTGGCGGTAAATGACGTGGCTTCACGCTTTTTTAAATTTATTATACATGACAACATTTCTAGCCTTTATTTTCACATAATATGTTAATTGGCATGCTTAACGAATCACTTTAATCCTCTCTAAGCGTAGGTATATTAAATAAACTAAAGACAAAGTAATTCTCCGTCAGTTATTTCATTAAAAATAACATGATGAAAAAGCACAGTAATAAAAAGAAAACAAAATCAAATTGTGGACTAACTTCTAAGTAATAATAACATGGAAGTTCAGTGAGCGAGGGCGGTCGGAGAGTTATCCATTTACAGCGAGTTAGTCGTTTTATTTTCTTTTATCCGTTTCACCGAACACTCGACGCTGAGCACAGACGAATTCCCGTCTGAACCCCGCCGTAAAATTGACGCGAAATGTGATAAATGGGAAACTCTTTTTACTGCCGAGCTCGGCCATGTTACGGTTAGGCCTGTCTTCGCTAGTCTCTTAGACCGTCTTATCAACTTTCCGTGCAGTACCGCTCAATTTTCCGTGCCCACATAAAAGCTTGCCTTCTCCCCTCAAGTAATAGATTTGTGAAAAATAAAGTACCCTTTTATCCATGCTCTTTGCTCCTTATTCCATAATGAAGTAAGCGTTACAGGGACACGAATTAGTCTATAAAATATATCGCATCATTACAACGTTCAATGTACTTTAAATATTATTAAAGCGGCGACATTATGACCTAAAACACTTAATAGGTTGTTCGCTGAGGTTATTTGAATAAATTATTCATAAGTTTTATAGTTTTGGTCCTTTGATTTGCTTACATGGTAAACAATTTAGACGATCATCTATCCTTCTTACAAAGAAGTTGTGTCGCAAAATACATAAGATGATCCTTCTGCAGGGTTTAACGCTGCTTCAAGACGCTGGCACGTCAGATGACAGCGGGCGAGCCTCGGAACGACTGACTGGCAGTTCCGTGGCGCCTCGCGATCCTGACTCCTCCCGTGATCGTCTTAGTGACGTACGTATATTCATCGCGCCACCAGCACACATGTGGCACATATCACCCAGCCCGTCTGTGTACAAACATCCATTCCATCCAAACTTTATCATTAGCGTTTTCGTGTTGTGCCCACAAATATTATTATTTATCTGTTTCTTGTGTCCGTCGTAAATCTTACCACAGTTGCGTCCGATACGACAGTGCATGTTAATTAACACTCACTCAATGTTGTGGATGTTTTATTTGTTAGACTCTTAGATGATTTCATACGTAAATCTACTCTTTAGTTGCTATTTCCCGTCTCTCCCGTTAAATATTAATGCCGTTATAAATCATTTGAAAAATGCGCACAAGGATTTATAGCAGTCTGTTATGATGATCCGGTATAAAAATTCAATGTCGCGAGATTAACGGAACAAAAATAAAATAAAGTGGGGTCGAATGTTGAACGTTTGCGCGCTGTCTCGGATGTATCGGCGACAAATAACAACACAATGTCAATTTGAGGGAGAGACGGGACAGACGTTACCTCCCCTTGTCACTCCAATCCACTCACATATTCGCTTTCTCTTTCCTGCCTACAGGCCAGTAGCCGCTGTAGTTCCGGAAAAGGCTATATCGTGAGTATAATCATTGTTGTCCTTAAGTTTACAAATCTCTGTCATGCCTTCGGACAGTTGACTGCGCTTTTTATCTAAGTAATTACGTGTGTTAGCCACCAAGCATGCCAGTTATTTATCTTTTATTTTCTTATGTCTTCATAAAAGTTAACAAAAACCATCTGACGTGTCAATCATTGTTGCGGAACAGCCGTCGCTTACACATTGAACACATTCGTAAACATTCAAGTAAATTCGGTTATGAAACTCCATTAGGAGAGAGATTTAAGGTGAAAGCTATAATTTTCGATTACCGTGTGCAAATTTACCCCGATCACGCTGCATAAATCGCTGCTAAATCACAAGATTTGTCGAGGCGGTGCCGTACCGTACTACATAACATTACCTCACCGTCCTGAATACTTCATGTTCTGTATTTATTTGAAATTGTAATATCTCAGCCTGATCCCTTGCTTCCCGGCGCGATCTGACTTCGTAAATATTGTATGGATTATTTGTCGATATCCGACTCGGCGATAGTCTTTTTCTTCTATTGAACTCTTTCAATATTTATACTGAGATTGATATTATGTTTACGAAAGAATGAATGTTATATTTGTTTGTAACAAAGATACACGTGTATTAACTTGAGGGATATTGGACTTATATTATGTGGTTTATTTGACAATAAAGCTATTTGCATGAAAATATTACATTGGCGTGTATTTCGATTCCTATTAACTCTTTATAACAAAGTATTACCGACTCGGTCGGTACAGTTAATCTCATATAAATGCATTTAAATAAACTAGCATGCATGCCAGCTTGTCATCTGCGATATTATGCATGTTTTTCTCTTCTTTATTGTTAAGCGAAGTCATCAACTTACTTATCATACCTTTTCTCTTTACAGTGTGATAGTGAAGGCGAAGATGACAAGGCAAGTATCTTTAAAATTTCTCTTGTTTAAACTTTAGCTATCGCCGCGGTGTTTACGATACACGTAAATTAATTAAACGAGTCTCCCAACTCCGTGAAAGTTTAAGAAGTTGAAACCGGGCAGAAAATAAATGTCCGTGCAATGTGAGCTGCGAAGTTGCTCCTTGTCGGCTTATTACACTGGACTCGGCTTTCAGTGATTAATCTCCGGGGAGACGAGCGGAGCACCTGTTTACAAATTGTTTACTCCATTCTACTAATTGGATTTTTGTCACGTACAATTTATTTAAAACTGTCGTTCCACGAGCGTATCGCCAGCAAATTAGTCGGCGGGTCAGAGCCGTCGAGCGAATGTGCAGTCGAGGGGTGGTAGCGAGTTTCGCTTTGTGCGTCCGTACATGCTGTAGGGGCTTAACTAACTCGTCAACAGGTTGTGAAATGCGATTCAAAAGCGGCTAGAGTTGAACACGGAAAGCTTTGCCGCGTGTCGACTGTCGACGTAGCAAAGGGCCCTGATTACGTGTCGCTACTCTGTTTCGTAATTACAAGATTGGAGCCGACGCGAAGTGCCCGTAATTAAGTACATTATATTACACCTTTAGCGTCGCGCTGAACGAGGCTCGTATTAATAAAATCACCGGCCCTATTACAATTGATTTGTTGGATAATTGAACCGTTTCGCATTGTGAAACTTGTAATTAACTTAGCGGTAATATAACAGCTGTATAAATTAAACGGCGGAGATTATCGCTGATAGGGTTTACGCGCGTGTAATCTAATTCTAGCTACCAAGGTTAATGAAGTTCTAAACGCATTCTTAACAATTTATATAATTGCGGAGTTAGCGAGATCTTAGAGCAATCTCGATCGACTCGGTATGTGCCGTTGCGTGAAATTGAGTATCAGTTACTAACAAAACTTGCACGATATATGTGCAGCAATCGATCTGCTATGTTTGCTATGAGCAAGAAATAAATGAATTTAATAAGAAGGTTTGAGGTATTATGTAAATTAAAAAAATTGTCAGCTCAACATTAAGTACCCACTAGAGAGGACGGGATAAAAACAATATCACTACATCCGTCGTTGTATAAACAGATGCGGCTTAAGTACAAATGGGAATAACCACAAACACAGTCGACGCCCATTGAAATCCAAGAGCTTTGGAGTGATAGCATTGTTCGCAGGCGCTTGCAATCCGGTTCCGACCACGTACCTCTTAATCTAATTACGTCTGGCCGCTTCGCTGCCCCCAAACACCACCCACTTTGTACTGAATCGACTTTCCTCTGCTGAAATTTGAAGTAAATACTCGTTTGACCACTGCTGCTAAATGCTGGACAGTGACATTAGGTATACTTATAAATGTGATCATTGAGTATTTATTTATTTATTTATTTATTTATGACACTTTATTGTACATATAACAGGAATTTAAAATAAGAGAATACATAAAATTGGAAAGTGTACAATAGGCGGCCTTATTGCTTAAAAGCAATCTCTTCCAGGCAACCATAAAAATAAAGGACATGTAAGACATTGGTAAAAAGCGAGGGCGCATCAAAAAGATTTAAAAAAAGAATAGATTATTAGATAACACAAATAATTCATTACTAATTAAAGAATAGACATAGATAATTCAGTATATATGTATTAATCAAGTTATATTTATATTATACATACAAATTAAATAAAAATAATAAGTTAAATACAAATTAATAAATATATTTAAATATATATATTTATATATATATGCATATAAATACATATTATACATGTATATAAATACATATTATACATAGTATATATAAAATATAAATACATATTTATAAGATAAAAAGGAAACTAAATACTGGAGAAAAAGTGCTCTTTTACAAGTGACTTGAAATGATGTATGTTGAAATGATGAGTATTAGGTATTCTTCATTATTATTCGTATAATTTGCTGATATTGTTTTCTAGTTTTATTTTATAGGAATATTATATAACATAGGAAATATTTTTAAAGATAAGACTATTTTTATTAGTTGATGACAAAAAATATGTTTGAGTAAACAGCTTTTAAAAAAAACATCTCTATAATTATAGATAACTAAAGTTATTCTAAGGCCACCATTTATTTGTTTTTAAATTTGATAAATTAACTAGTGGCTAGTTTTTTGTTGGACTAATATTTGCGCATGTATAATAATAATTGGATTATATATGATAATATATTCACGTATAATCAATTAAATGAAATCTAAAAAAGCAAAAAATATGTCGGAGTCGGTTTTGCGTAAATATAAATAAATGAATTAATTAAACATTTCCATAACCATACCATAGATTATGATCGTTTGTCGTAAGCATTGTACAATGTACATTGTACATACATGATTGTCCCTTAAATATGCAATGTCTACATTGGGCGTACGGCGCTTCCGATATTAATATTAAACTTAATCACGCTGGAAGTTGAGTGGCACAGTAATGCCGGTAAATGGATCTGAGGAGAAATTCGAAATCAGTGCCGGCTCCGCTGTTCTGCCGTGTCGATTAATTAAATTATCCTGAGAGAATTTGACGCCGTTGCGGGTGAATCTCTTGAGCTTTGATCAACCCGCCCACTGTGTAGTGTGTGCTCGCATTCGCCATTGTTAACGTTAACAGACGGGATATACGTTTAATTGCGATTATTAACATCTGCTCCTGATGTAATAATGTTGTACCTTAAATTGCCTTGAAGAAAAATCAATTAGTGTGACACTAACAAATTATAGAAAATTTTGCGCCGACCCAATAAGTTTGCGGCTCTTAAAAAAGGCTATACATTTTTTACAACCCATTAAAGTTGACATTTAAAGAGGCGTCGCAATAATGACGACACATTATTAGCACATAATAAAAACTATACAGACGTTAATGCATCTACAGACGCTCCGATTTGGTTGGTGCCAACCATCCGACCACGACCAAATCGGAAAGTGTAGAGAGCGGTCGGTCCGACATAATTATTATTAATATTGGTTTGACGTGGTCGGATGCGCCGGCGATACCGACCAAACCAACTTCCTATCCGATCCAACCAAATTGGAACGTCTGGAAGCTTTGTTCCGACCAAATCGGCTCATTCCATAGAGTAATATAGGTAATTGGCTCATTCACATTCGCAACGCCGCCGGTGTAGGACGTCAACATGAACGCCGAGGGAGTTACGGTCACCGAACGTGACATATTAATAAAATTGCTGGAACTATATAAAGACTTTCCCTGTTTGTGGGACTTAAGTAACAAAGATTACGCAAATAGAGATGCCAGAAATCAAGCGTATTTTATTATGTTAGAAGTATTAAAAAAAATTGACAGTGCGGCTACATTAAAAACCTTAAAAAATAAGTTGTAAGAGCCGCATATGACTGTAATTTTCTCTATTTCTATAGTAGAATTTAGCCCATTCTCTTCGTACTATGGTCAACTGACATATTACTCTATGGTCAACTGACAGCTGGAAGGCCAACCGTCGGACAATCTGTAGCAATGTTGGAATGGTTGCCTTGTCGGTTCCGATATGGTTGGCACCAACCAAATCGGAGCGTCTGTAGATGCTATTAAACATGAGTACACAGACGAACATGACATAAATTGATGGTAATGCGATTGATATTGTAGCGAACGAGACGCGAAGTAATACTTCGATAATAACAAAACGTACAGCTCGCTTTCACTTTCACTTGTTACATCCTTGTTAAAATGTTATGTGACCTTTGTTCTGTGTGTTTCTTGTTGGACCTGCCTACGCTAAGAATACTACATAGGTACTTTGTTAAGTTTCATTTCAATTGTATCGTATCTACCACAATAAGTTTACAAATTCACAGGATACAACGTACTATTTCTGATTAAATCCAAAAGTAAATTGTTTTATTAATAAAGCAATTTATAAACTGGATCGCGAATTTCACACCTTCAATATAACGAGCCCCGAACCGTAACGCTCTTTGAAAATAATAGACTACAATAATTCATAACATTGCAAGCATTCCTGTCAGGAATAGTTTAAAACTGGATCACGTTGGGTGGTCCACATAGCATCGAATACAAACAATACACGAAATTGTGCGTTATTTTTTACATTTTTGCGGTTACCGTTGGACGAAATTTTCATAGTTGTTGATGTGCATTGATCTTTCAGTTTAGTATTTGTGTAAAACGGCATTCGAAATATTTTGCTATTGTACGTTGAATTTTTATTTGTATTTTTTTTATAGTGTGATTTGTATTTCATTTGATTGTACATTGTTTTTTTCGTTATTTACGGCAGACACAAAATATTCGATCCTGAATACATACAATTCAGTATGTATTAGCTACCTAGGTATAAAGGTGGATAAAAGAGAATTTTTCCGATCGAAGCTCGTTAATATGCGGCCACACTTAGCGGTGGAACACTAACTAGATCCGATTCAACTCCGGCTATTTACACTCGGAGTTCAATTATTCCTCTACTTTGATATGCAAATCCGCCCGCGTTTGGGTAATTACGTAGACGCTTCCTGGGTATCGCTGCAAACGTCAGTTTGCGCTCTGCATTAATTTATTTGACTTCCTCATTCTCGTGAATATGTTCGGTACGTTGAATAGTTCTATTGTTCGCCGGTACGATTTTTGTTGATTCTGCTTTCGCATTAAGTAGTTCTACTCGCGATTGTTCGAGTTAAGTGAATAAGCTGCTGATAACTCTTTGTGATATAATCCATGTGACGTATAAAATCACACAATGGAACACTTGAGCGCTATTGATATAAATTTTGCTTTTTATATTATTAAAATCTGTTTCTGAAATATGAAGCTCCTTTGTCTTATTATGTTTTCAAATAGCGTAGGTAATCGGAATTCGCAGAAAAATATTTCCTTTTTGTTTCGAATATCCTGAAATACAAACTGAGATTAATCCGAGCGGATCTATTTATCTTCTCAGAAATATGAAAAGTATTTTGATACAATTTGTTTATCTCTGTCATCGCAGTTGTGTACGAGAGTATTAAATTAAGGTAACCATTATAATTTTGGACATGAAATTTAAGCCTTTAATCCCGTACGGAAGTCATTGTTGAAATAACATACGTACAATGTAGCACACACTAACGATACTTAGTCCCGCTAATACGTAGCTCTGCTCCACGTTCAATTACCAAAGCTCAGCTCGAACCTTTGATTACGTGTACGGTCAAGATGCGAGTCTGTACCGCATTTAGTTGACTACGCTATTAGCCGAGGTAACGGGGACTGGCAACAGGCAATGAGGGTCCGACCACCCTGTCCGACCGCAGCCCGTAGGCGCAAGTTGTTTGTGAATAATTGCTTACGAACCGCCTGCCCACAGACGTGCGGAGGTATTACATTTGCGATTGTTCTTTTTGTGAATCTATTGTTTTTGAGACGTTTATATTTTATAATAATGTGTGGTTTTGGTTGTATATTATATTATACAATTTAAAATAAATGTATAGTGGACGTTATTAGTATTCTCTCTGAAAGTTGGTCGCTGCTTACACTTATTTTATGATCGGGTGAAGTCTTTGTTTAATCCTATATAAATAGTTCCAGAGCTATTACTTCATTTAAAATGTTTATTGTTTAGACAAGTTATTATGTCTGTACATTACAAATTCATAAGTTCACAGAACTTACAACAAGGATCGACAATCAATGTTATTTCGTTGTTCTTCGTATTTGTATAGCAGAGCCTCGCAGGTCATGTCTCTAGGGACGAATACGTCTAGCTGTATTCAAGCAAAATTATCCATCTGTCTCTCGTAAAATTTCTTTTTACCTTCGCAATTTATCGTCTCGGTATTTTATGATCAAAAGTACTACATACAGTGTTACTTATTTTTAAATTTTAATATACAGAAACTAGGCTATTATTAGATATAGATATATTAAAGCAATTGAGCAGCGAACAAAGGTTTCGAACAGTGAATTCCATCATCATACATCAAGCTGGTATCACTTCTGGTCGATTAGATCGTACGTACAAAGGTGAGCGCAATCTGCCGAAGGGAAGACACATTAATAGAACATGAATATTCGCCTGACAGCCTCTGTCTGCTCTCTTTATGGGCATGCGAGTTGTTTAAATCGATTTTAATCAACGGTCTCTGAAGAACCAAGTGGAATTATAACGTTCGATCGCTGGATGCAGCGCCATCTATCGAGTCCTAAAGTTGCTTACGGATGTATAATAGATATGTTTTAGGGAGAGGACTAATGTTAAATGCAAAGCTTTCATTTTACTATAATATTCAATTCTTGTAAAAGACGCTCATTATTGCCTGGAAAATTTATAACAACCTCTCTAATCTACATTCTACATGTAAATTAATGAGGTTATTAAAACACAATTCTATCTATAAATATTTAAACATTTTCAGTACTAGTATAAACACATAAACATTTAATTCTGCAATCTAAAGTTAAAATACTACTAATAATATATAGTCTGAGCATATAAATAAAAGCGAATTCAAAACGGTTCCCGCTCTCACGTACACTAATTACTTTGAAATTCCACATCTAATAGAACTTAACGTTTAAAAGTTAAATCGTTTCGAAAGAAATATTTCCCGACGCTGCACTGACGGCCGCCTCTTGCCAGGATTTACCTTACGCAAACCTGCCTCAGTTAATTGAAAGAGCTTCTTTCATTTACTGTAATATTTTACGGCGTGGAGTCTGGGTGTGTTGGGAGTTGGCGGTTTCACTCTAACTCGTAACAATTTTTCCTTAGCGCTCTCTCGACCGCCAGCCACTTAAGACTCTTTATAATACTCAAAGCAACGAGAAAATAATTTAATCTCCACCGCTGATTCTGTATTTAAACTGCTTTTCAACGGTTTTTTAAACGCCGCTACCGATGCACTTCTTTCAGCTCTCCTCCGTCTTGATCATTATTATCGTTGACGCCTTCGTTCTTAAGACATACTTATGTCGAGTAAGAAGACGTAAATGCAAATAGAACGAGTTTACATTTGTATAAAGACGTGCATTTAGTATTAAACTTAGGGAGTTAATACGGTAGCGGCGTGCCGACGTCAACCGTAATAAATTGCCCACGCCCGCGAACACTGCCGCAGCCGAGATAAGGGTCATCGCGACACCATCAACCACCGCTATATTGTACAATCCTAATGATCAACAACATAAACGCCCCACACGATCCACGAACATTTTACGACACCACACACCCATTGGCCATTACACGCAATCTTGCGCCTTTCCCCCGCACCTTATTTCCCTTTCATAACGTATGAAATGTTCTTCAAATAACTTTTATAAATTACAATAAACTATGTACGTAACTACGTGATTAACATAATGTTTCTGGAATGTTCCACTTTTGTCTTGTAAACGAGCATAAAGTGAAAGAACAAATTGCGAGTTTCCCCAGTATTTTCCTCGCTCGGAAAAATATATGTTTTATTAAAGCTCGGCATTTCCGAGAGCGAAGCAACCCTCCAGGCGAGGGTGGCGGGAGTGGAGCGGTCGTGAGAGTGGATCGGCGGCGCGCCAGTGTATAACAGACAGTAGAAGGATATAAAACATATTTACGCGCCTATAAAGTACTCTCGTACGTTCGCTATCCACCATTTTCTTTGTTCCTTGCTCGCAGCCAATGATAATGCTTTCTCCCATTCGGTTAAACTTATTTCGTTTCCGTCTCATCTGGATTTTCTTCAGCACTTTTATTTATAACCCGAGTGGTGAAACATAACGGCCTAATATAAATGGTTTTTGATAGCGGCTTATATTTTATGACCCTACACGTACGTTACGGCTGATTTTCTTTATCCTACAGTTTTACGCGTCGAACATCATAAAGGTTCATCATGCTCCGCGAATAGATTTATTTGAAGTATGATAAATATTTTATAACATCGCCCGCATAAAAGATGCACGGAGTTGAAATTTTAAATATTGTAGACATTTCATAGTGCAGTTTGCGCAGTCGAGAAAGTACACGACCGATCGTGTTATATTAAAGTTAGCGAACAGAAAGAGGAGAGCTCTTGACGCTATTCAAAACGAGTAGAACGGAAGCCAGAGCGTTAACAGTAAAGCGAGGAGCGTCTTAATCTTGTGCGACAGTACGGCTCAGAGCTGAAACCCCTTACGTAGGTGAGAGGGTGTAATAACAAGCCTCCCTACGCCCGCTACACCGCCCCTTCATCTCCCGCAAGCTTGCTCGCTTGAAAACTTCTGAGATTCGTATTATACTTTCGCGCTAACCGGGTCGACTTGAATAAGACCTTGCTTAAATGAAGCAAATTGTAATTTTAATAACTTAATGGTGCTTCATGAATTCATGTAGCCTCATTCTTCATAATGTTGAACCGAGCCGCTTATTACTCAGTATTCTTTATTGGCATTTAATTATATTCTTCTACGTGATTAAGCTTATTTATCAGATCGCTGCGTTCATTCAAATTAATTATATTGAATGTTATAATTTGCTCTTAATCCATGGATCTACTTTGCAATTATAATGAAATTAGGATTGAAAAAACTTTGCGATCTGGACTATTAACATTTAATAGACCTAAATGATGTTTCATAGATTTTAATCAAACGTTTTCTCATGGATAAATATAAAACAACCTGTTATATTCACATGTCGACTCGAAAGTCCTTGACGTCCAATATCCTGTACGTCGATGTGAAAAATCGCATCGATTTCTGTGAGAAAAATATTTTGGTTGAATGGCGGGCTGGCCAAAGTTTCGTCGTCAAAGGGCCGTAATTATCCGTAGCACTCGACGCTGAGGTCGAGATATCTCTCGACAGATCAGCGGCTCACTCGGGATGCACTCTGCGATTCCTTTTGTCACGGCGCCCGACTGCGGTGCGCTCTCTGATAAACGGATGTCAACGTGCTTTGAGTACGAAACGCCTTCAGCCTTATTCAGCGCTGCAATCTCTGCGCTTCACATTTGTGACGTTCTAACGTGCCCGGCACGCGTGTACGTAGCTCGTGTTGCAGTTTATTCACAGGTGGTTTTTGTTGAGATTTATCAGTAGGAAACTTAAAGTACGACTTAAACCGGATTTATTTTACTATTGCAGCAAAAAAGTTAAGGAATTGTTATAAACGCGAAAATAAACTTGGCATTCCGTAAATCTTTTTCTTGCGTGAAAAAATCTGCAAAATCACCATTTTCTGACGTATTTGGTTAGCTAATTAGTCATAGTAAATTAGTGACACAATTAACTGAAGAAGTGAATAAGAAATGCGGCCACTCGCAGGGCCGCCTGCAGTGTAATTAGCCAATCGCAAAGTTCACATGCCCAAGAAAGATGCCGACGATCCACATAAGGCCCGTAATTTATTCGACGGTAGCCTTTGTTCTTTCATTAATTTCAAATTATCTAGTATAATTATTTTCATGCCTCCGAGCGTTGCTTTTGTAGCGATAAATCTAAAAGTTTATAATCACAGGAACAACTTCACGGCGATTAATAAAATACAATAATGTAAATGGACAAACTCGAGTTACAATAAGGTTTCGCTTTCCAAGTTACGACGCCCATTATTTATTACGAAAATCATTCAGGGTCGTTAGTGGCGATCACGAAAAGACGACGAAAATTAAGCGTGCGACGACAGCGTAATAAAGTGGTCGACTATATCACTCCACAACTTTGAAATGTTGTAATCCATTAATAATGCGCCAACTTTATGACAAAAGCCAATTTATACATACCGCCTAGAGTGAAATTTCGAGGAATTATTATAAAGTAATCTAAGTTAGGCGATCCGTAGAGAGATGAGGGGGATGACAGGTGTTTAAGTATACGTACAACCACTTCCCCACCCATAGAGATTAATCGTATCATAGCCGAGACAGAGTCGTTTGAGCGTGCGGTTTCTGGATTAATTGCTCGTTCCTTGCTCTAATGTTACTTACATTACGCCTTCAGACAGTTAAGTGCACTGATAACACACATCCATCAAGAAGTCGCTTTAACAGTTTCCCAGTTGTCTCGCAACACGGCAAATATTTAGATTACTCACGGAATATTTGTGGACAAACATAATATTTTACATTAATATTCATGCATACATTACTAATGCCGATGCCGTATAACGAGATTGTGTCAATAGACTTAACTAATTGGCTACAGTCTTCAAACTCTGACAGCTATTCGTGTAACATTTAACGAATAATAGTTTTGAAATCATACAATCTAGTTGCTAGACTAACTCCAGATCTATATATAAACAATTTGCAGCTGTTTATCTATCTGTACAGTTAACTAGTTCCGTATTAATTTAATTGACAACTGGGTGGTTAACTGAAAAAATGTGTTTTGGCTTATATGGCCAATACTAATTAACTAAAGCAGCACTAACGAGTGTTGTGTGTTGCCGGTTGTTCTAATTCAATTAGCATTGAATACGAACTGGCATTAAAATGAGCCTTAATATTGGAGCATGCACAACCGGTCCGTAGCGGGCGGCACTTCGGACTCCCGTAATATCTCCTGTGTACATTCTCGCAAGCTCATTAAGGTGCTTTTTGTCCCCGTCTCGTGTTTATCTTATTACCTCGCCGTACTCTGACACTACTAAATCGGTTTCCACTTACACTAAACGTCTGTTATGGCGATACGGTTTTTACAGCGCATTATCTGATCGTTGTGGAGGTGAAAGTCTTTAAGAAATGTTTGAACATTTGTTATTTCTTTAATGGTTTTAAGTAATATAATTCATAATTCATCAAACGGACAAGCGGTAAAGTTATTATTGATGCTATCGCTGCGGGTATAAACTTATCACCTTCACCATCGTGGCAGGTCACGCCCCGCGAACACAAAAATCATTTAAAGCAATATACTGCTACCGATTGAATTTTACGTATTCTATACCTCTACTTTTTCTCCCACAGGAAGAGTTTATACATTATTCTTGTACGCTTTTATAGTTTTGGCACAGTATCTCGTAACAAAGTCGAAATTGTGAAACGAACAAATCCTTATTGTTTCCACGTATTAACCGAGCTGCTTGTTAATAAAGTATTGTGTAAACTTAAAATAGATTTACTCTTTGTCGGATCGTAAATTGTACGCGAGTAATGCACGAGAAGACAGATCATTATTTTATATGGACGCTAAAACACTCGTTGCCGGCGCTACGGCGTACGTTGCGGGATTATTCCCTCTTTATGCCGTCGAGCTAGATGCGTCGACCACTTTGTTGTTTTATACTTTGTCTCGGAGCGACTTTATGCATCGCCTCATTGCTCTTCGTCGTTTCGCTTAGTTTTCCCTCTTTATATTCAGTTCGCGTTGCCGAAGTAAATGTATTTTGAAACCAGAGACGACTAGCCGGATCTTGTGTTGATGTTGGGAGTTTGGCCGTTTGATCTTATCCATTTTGCAATATTGAATAAGCGTACAGTAATTTATTCTAATGGGTTTGTGTTTATTTTGTACTCAAATTTAATTCGAGATTTATTATAGTGTCTGGAAATTTTCGTACCTATGTGCTCGGATGAATTGTAACTTATTTAATAAGTAAATTTTATATCTTAACTTATCATAAGAGTTAAGACTATTAAAAAAAAACTGAAAAGAGTACACAGAGAGTTGGCAAGTGCAATTCCACCATTATACAACAATATTAAAAGAATAAACTTCTAGCTCTATCACTTTTGTTTTACAACTTTAGTGTCGTGTTGAAAGTTTTAAGTTACTTAATTTTAGCTTTATGATATCTCGTTCAATAAATATAATTGTTTTGTATAGGTTGCTGAGATAATTGTTATTAATTTGTTCTCCAAGCAACCAATTAAATTTAAATTCTAATAGCATCGCTCGTGTTGCCGTAATCTTAAAAACCTGTATCATTAATCATTTATAATTTTATAACGACTTAAGTTTACTAGAGAATTAATTTAACTGTTTATAATAATTATAGACAAGAACTTCAAACATACCACATAATTGGAGGCTTTTAAAGTTAATAATATAATTGAAATTCAACCTTACTTGCTCAAGACAGCGACTAGCGAGACATTGATACCATGAGATAGCGTCTGTTTTTTTATTTGATATTATACAGTTTAGTAATCGTCGACAAAATTGGGGTCACTAAGAGATTATGGCAGGCTCTTCGCCTTAACACCTTGTCAAATAAATTTGTATCGTCGAGATTTGCGGCGTCAAAAAAGGGTTGATATTTGACAATGGTCCCTAAACGACTCTTTAGTGTCAAGTGCTTTACGTTCAGTCCACTTAAGATAACAGAGTCCCAAGACCGGTCGCAAGTCAGCGACTAAATTGGATACCACAGAACCCTACAATGGTCGCCGAAGCTATTACGTCTTGAGTTTTATGTGAGCAAGAATTACTTTATACGAAAGGGTAGGTCCCACAGTACCTCGTTTTAATTACACTTAGCGCCCCTCATTCGCATTTGTTCCTCTCTTGTTTTATGAACGACTTAACTACTGTAGAATTAATGACAAAAATGCTACCGTGTTATTATCGTAACCACACTCAGTTCTCTTAACGACTTAATAGTTCTGTAATTTTTATATAAATGAAGTAGTTAAATACGTTATATGAAACAGCGATGTTAAATGTTTACACATTGAAAATCTGAGTCGTACAAAGTGTTAAAGAGTGGGCCGATTACTCTCATCGTGAAATTGTGTTTAGCGAGTTTATTCATTACTCGGCACTGCGAAAGCGAACGGGAGGGGGCGGCGGCAGGGGGAAGCTATTCTACCCTAGCTCTGCTCAGTTTATGGATATAACCTCGACAAAATACCCCTAAAATTGAACTGTTTTTATTACGTTCTCTCTTTATCTCTTTTGGTTTGTTGTGCCCTTTATACGATGTTATAATTTTATTAGAAAAATCAAAGCGTATAATGCTTTATTAGATTCCTTTTGCTTTCGTTTGCTCGTTCACAAATAAAGAAATGTAAATTAATATTCCTGAGTGCTTTTAGCTTTTAGAATAATAATTTGAATCAAAATAAACTGGTATGAAAGTAAAATAAACAAATTGTGTATTGTCTGTGTTAATAAAAATAATATAAATGCTTAAACAAATATTTGTATTGTATCTAAACAAATAGCGAGGTATATTAGCCCGACATAAATTGAAATATCAATTGCAATTCCGTATTATTAAATGAAAACATTGTTTAGATGCCAAGCAGTTAGGAAGAACGATAAAACAAAGCGCCTGGCAAGGCACCAAGTCGATGCGACACGAATGGATGGCTCCGTGATTTCGAGCGCATATGCCGGTTGCTAAACGTCACTTCGCAGTACTATCCTACAACTCAGCCATACTTAGCCGAGATTTGTACGAATTCATTTTAAATGGAGCCGCCAGATCGTAATTACACTGCCTTTGAGCATACAGAATGCGCTCTACATTCAATTCAATTTGGTGCACAAAGCGTGCGTTGAAATTCTCTTTCTCTTTGACCAAATCCTCTTATGAAACTGCGCTTTGTTAACGAAATAGCTGTGAGCCAGCTCGCCGCGTGTTTGTTGATGTGATATCTTTACTTTTACAAGTGTCTTTGTTATAAATTTAACACGTTTATATTGTTTGCAAATTTCAGTTTACATCCTTAATTATTATTGATCTTAAAACATCAAAAGATTGTGAATAGCTGTTCATTTTTTATAGTTGGATTGCAAAAATCGGGATGCTATTTTGCAGAGTCAAAATAAAAATAAAAGCAAATAAATAGCTCGATATCAAATCGAGTGAACATTGAAATAATTGAAGTAGCCATTTAATCGAGTGTAAAAACAATAAATAAACGAAATGACCCAGTGATTTAGAGGATATGCGAGATCGCGTATCGCGCTGGCGTAGGTTGATCGATGCTGTCAAATGTTCAAACAAGCCAGTTGGCAGCCGAAAACATTCCGAAGATCGAAATCATCCATCTGGACCAGTCGCGTGCTTCTCCTTCTCGATGTTGTTTTTTCGTACATTGCACCGCCTTTAGCATCGTTTGTGTTACATTCATATCCACAGTTATTTTTTCAAGAATTAATTCAGATGTTTCGCCTATTTAATTTAGGTACACGTTATTGTTTAACACGGTTTTACAAATCGGTAGAAATTCATTAACTTTTCCATTCTATACTCAAACAATAAAAAAATATGTTGCACAAAATTTAAATAACGTTTGCTACAAAATATTTTAAAACCGTTGACAGCTTCAATAAAAATATTTCACAAAAGCCGCTGCTATTAATTTAACGTGTACACTAAAAACAATTCCCATGAAAAATATTGTTAAAGAATTCATATATGAAACAGGCATCAAAAATGTAGAACATTTTTAGACGACTTTGTTCCTGCATGGAAATTACGTAGCGATTGTTACCATTTTTTCATTCGTTTTGTTTCGAGCGTTTGCAATTGTGAGTTGAGAATGAAACACGAAAATGCATTTAAAGCTAAAAGATTGCGAATAATGTTAATATTATACAATCGTGTTAATTAATTGGCGGACAAAGGTCGATTAGCGTTGTAAATTGCTTAAGTCTGGCGTAATCCTACCGTATAATATAGCCGACAACAAAGGCTCGATAGACTGCGGGAGCCGAGCATAACTTATTATTTATTCACGTCTATAACGAAATTCGCCGACCCTCGTCAGTTTCGCATTTGCCCTGCCGCCGCTGCACTTTATTTCTCCTGCTTTTACATAATGAATACTGTTTGAATATAGCTTTAATGTTTTTCCGTAGCCGTCGTGTAAATATGGTTTGCAATCTGTATAAATGTCTGAAATAAACAGCTGAGGAGACTATATTATTCCCAAGAGGGTTTCATTCAAAAGATATGAAAGTGTTGGAAGTCGGAACACTTGCATACCTACTGTCTCTCTGTTAGATAATGTCGGTGGATAGTGAACGCAGTCGTTGAAATTTTTATGTCACCTCACACTGCATCGTCGACTGCATTTCCCCTCCCAACTTCCGCACCCTGTTGACACTGAACACTATAACCACTCGTACGAGGCTAGTGCCGTGTTTTGATCAGTTTTCATTATATCAGAGCATAAGTAAGTATGTCACCCACATGTCACCGCTTTGTGATCGTGAACTAGACGAGACGGGATGACATTATTGTAACTTCGCAAAAAACCCGAGCGGAGAATCCCTTTGTGCAGTCGACGCTCTTGCATATTTCCGTCCCCGGTTTCTTTGTCACAAATCCTGATTGCAACTTCTTAGTGCACTACTAACGCTTAGCACGAGCCCCGAGCTCGTCACAAAGGTTTTTTGAATTTAAAAACCACTGCTATTTTTGTTTTCATTCCCATTGTTGTTTAGTTTCGGCGGGTCTGATTTTACAATGCGTTTTGAGTGAAAATCGCTGTTTTAATTTCGGATGTTGTGGTTTTGCGGTAAAAAATATAGCTCTAGATTTTAATTTTTTCCTAAAAGCGGTTCGCTTAGAGGCGACTGTGTTTCTTCATTACGATTCTGAGAGCGCGCACACAAGTCACTCGAGCATTAATATGTTTAGTACATGTATAACTTTGCAATGCCATGCACTGCATGTACACCTACATTTTATGTGACACTTTCAAATTCACACTTCACACTTTCTCTTTAAATCGAATACGACGAAACGGTGAACTGTGAATTTATATAGAGCTGAAAAAAATAGCTTATTTCACTATCAAATATCAATTGAACTGTAAATTTGTTAAAACCAAGCGCTCTTAAAATACATTCGACACAAAAACAATTGAACAATACGTTCACCGCAAATTGAATGAGGTTCGAAATAAATCCCGCTGACGTTATTTGATTTTCAATTCCCTCCAATTCGGAGCTCACCCCTGTTTGTCGTTGTTCGGCATTTACCGTACAAAAATATCTCATATGAATGTTATGAAATACCATAATGCGATTACGAGGCGCTTTCGAAATACCGACTCGTTTTAAGCCACAATTTTATAAAAAGTAAACAAACGGTGAGGTGTAATAGCGAGCGTTGAAATGGTGATTTAACGTAATTAATAAAGGCAACTCCGGAAATTTATCGCTCGCTGAAAAAGCTTCGATCCTTATCGCGATCCGGCTCTCCCTCATTAGAAACCCCGAGGGCTGAGCGCAATAAACCGGCACTCTATCGTAAGTGTTAATCACCTTTGTCAATCCGTAGGCTTGCGGTTGGCCAATCTTGTCGTTGCGTCATGTTACAGGCGAGGATAGCGATCGACAAAGATTGACGCAAAATTGTTTGTTCAATAAAATTATAGCTGCGGGCGATCGCAATTCACAAGCAATAACCGCTAAATCGATAAGCACCGTTTTTATTACGTCATTAACGAGCTGCAAGTGAAGCCAACCGTTCTTAATCTACGTAATCAATTCCGGAAACAATTATCATGTCCAGTCAAACCTAATTGCCATTAAAATTCACGTTGAATGTTAAGTGTTGTGATTATCTGATGATATTTTGAGATTATCAATTTACATAAATTAAAATTTATTGCATTTTCGTTTATACAATATGTTAATATATAACATAACTTTGGTTGCGTTATTCTATATCTGGTAATTAATTATTATTATATAGCTAATTTTATAATTTATGATGTTTTAATTGAGCTGTTGAATTGCAAATCGATTTGATTATAAATTATTATTATAATAAATAACAAATGCTACGCTAACAAACAACATCATGAATAAAAAGTGTTTCTATTATAAACAACTTAATTAACTATTATAAAGAAAAAGGATATTTTAATACTTAAGGCATAACGCTCATCATTTAATAACATAAAAAAATACTTTTACAACTTTATTATTTTAAAAATGTTTTGTAGTCTATGGTTAGGGAGCCAGGTGCAAATTTGGTTAATTATTTCCTCTCAAGAGATAATTCGTCAGACGCATCAGAGTATAGTATTATAAAGCCTCGTGAACGTCAGCTGGCGCTCGGTTGGGGGGGTGAGCGGTTGTAGCCTCCCACGCACGTAGGAAAAAAAAATACATTCATTCATTTCCTCTCAGCTAAAAATTTGTCAAATTGTAGCTAACCCAATATCTCAACGAAAAAAAATAATCAGCTGGTTACAACATGGTGTATTATACGTCAGCTGGTGTCTCGAACATGAAAAAAATAAAATTATTTTCCGTGATTTCCTCTCAAACAAAAATTTACCTGATGATAGCTTATATGTAACTGTGGATATATATATAGGTCAGCTGGCTGTATCTTGGTGGAAAAACCGTCAGCTGATACTTTGAAAGTTATTACATAGGAGTTAGACAGAAGCATCTATTGCCAATTTATATGCATCAACTGACTAGGTTTTCCTCGAATTATTGCTAGCTGATTTTTTTTATTTATCGCATCAGTATATTAACAATCAGCTCACAAATTTTCATCTGAGATGAAATGACGTATCTTTAATAATTATCGTTATTTTTAAAAATTCAAGCAACACACGCTAGCATAATATATAGACAGTAATAAGGTTCTTGGAGGTGGTTAGTTGTGCGCATGATCGGGGTACTACGTACATTCAGCCACATCGGTAAACATGTTTTTACAAATATTATAAACTGCATTTAAAAATAACTATCATATCATCAAATTCACATAACTACCTAAAAGTGTAACAAATATGAAATAACCCACTAAAAACATTAGTTAACTATAATTATTAAAAAAATAATAGTATAATATATAATTAATAAAGTTATTACTTATCTTTTACGGGGACTTATGTTGATGGAATTCCACGTATCTCGATGATTTTGTTAATGTCTCATTATATTCGAGACACCAGCTGACGTATAATACACCATGCTGTAACCAGCTGATTATTATTTTTCGTTGAGATATTGGGTTAGCTACAATTTGACAAATTTTTAGCTGAGAGGAAATGAATGAATATACTTTTTTTTCCTACGTGCGTGGGAGGCTACAACCGCTCACCCCCCCAACCGAGCTCCAGCTGACGTTCACGAGGCTTCATAATACTATACTTTGATGCATTTTACTAATTACCGCTTGAGAGGAACTTGGTCATAAAATCTGCTTCTGGCTCCCGGAAATGCTAATAAATAATAAGAATAAAGTGGCTCTGAGTTTGTTATAAAAACAGTTTAATTAATTAATTATTCAAATTGTGATTTGTAATTATGTACAAAGTGATGTTGAATACATTTCACTGTTAATACACGCACGTTTTGATGCGGTTACAATGTAGGCATAATAACATTAAACAATCAATTTGATATCTGTTTATTAAAATGTTAAATTGAAATGAATGTGTTTCCATTTTGGAATCAGTTTAAATAATCTGTTTAGTAATTTATATTGCACTGAAATTTTTGATCTTCCTTGTAAAATATTGCAAGAGCAAATGTACGTGAAGCCTTCAATTTGAAGTACTTTTTTTAATAAGTAAAAATAAAGTAATTTAAAGTGTTGAGTGTTTAAGTGAATCCCGCCAAAACGTCAGTTTATACAGTAACTTTTATTTATATATGCATATATTTGATTCACTTGTTTTTTTTCATGAAATCAATTCATCTAAAACACAAAAAAAAAATTCATGGTTATCCAGACAATCACAAAGTCCTCCCCTTATCTGAACTTTTTAAGTATTTTATCATCTTAGATATAAAACGATTCCTCCATTCGTTTTTATCTGAAATAAATTACCAAATTAATATTTTCCGAGAGCGCTCTTTATAAAAT
Source organism: Colias behrii (assembly GCA_029959065.1). Taxonomy (NCBI): domain Eukaryota; kingdom Metazoa; phylum Arthropoda; class Insecta; order Lepidoptera; family Pieridae; genus Colias; species Colias behrii. Next base: position 9,567,964 of record JARWMC010000013.1, read on the forward strand.
GTACGATTGTGCCATTGAATGAATATTTTATCCTCGATTTTATTGCAATCCCTACCCATTCAAGATTTTCTTCGTTGAAATGGAACACGTAGAGTCGGTATTGTAAATCAAATATCTGTGTATAGACAAGTTTGAACCTTTGTGCTCGGGTTTAAAAGATAAAATGAGCTCGCAATATGATGTCGACTCTACATACTTGCACGATTATTGGATTTTCGATTTGGTTTTGTTCGAATGCTATGTTTATTTTATATAAAGTACAGTCTAATGATATTATTGGACGATCATGCTGTTGTTTTAAATGTGGATATAAAATCAAATTCTGCTTTGAGTTAGAGTCTCTTAATTCTATCATTCTATCATATATATTCGGTTACTATTTTATGAAATGACTGACGAGACGTTATAACAGACTTTGTAATACCTTGTTAAGTTGTTACATTACTTTTAAAAACTGGAAGAAATCGTAAGGCTTCTAAATCAGTCCGTATTATAATCAGTCCGTATTATACCTTATTATCAAACGTCAACTGACTCGAAACATGCCCACGAAGGTAAAGCATGTGTTAGCTCGTGAGCGCCGTTTACATATTGTGTATTGTATCGCGAGAAATGCTCAACGGAGCGTTTTGTTGGGCGGGCGGCGCGTGCGCGGGGCGCGGGGTCGCGGTGGGCGACGTCGACGACCGGCCGCCGCGTTCGGAGTTCGGACCGGCACAGCATTCTCGTCTCGGCCGCCGGGCCGACATCACGCGTGAGCGCGTCTCTCTTTTGTCTGCAATTCGCGACTTCGCGATCTATTGTTATTTTTATTCGGTGACGGACCGCCCCAGCCCACGCAACGGATGCATTTCCCTGGATTACAGTGCTAAGGATTGCAGTGCTCTTGACAGGATTGAAGTGATTGACTGATTTTAATGCATTTAGATTTTGTATCAATATTCTATAATATTATAATACGTTTGATTTAACATTAAAGTGCTTTTAAGTTGCGGTGCCTTATATTAAATGTAACCCTGAGTCTCGTCAAAGGTGTACAAAGTGATCCAAAAAGTGATCCACAATATCAGTGAAAAGTAAACAACAGTTGCCATAGTGAGGATCAAAGATTCGCCCAAAAGCAATGCTGAGGGCGGTAGTAAAAAAGAAAGCAAGAAAAAAGGCGGGAAGCAAAAAGGCGAGGACAGTACGGTGACACACAATAAAAGTGACAAAAGTGAGAAGTGTGTTGCAGCTGCTGTGAAAACGGATAAAGACGGCCAAAAGCGATCCCTGGTCAAAAATGAGACAGAGAATGAGGTATACTTACCTGTATATAAACAGAAGTTAACAATGGCTTTCAATTGGATTAAGAGCACGTTAACCGTTGTCAGTTACATAATGACAATTATTTATCTTAAAATATTTTATACTTACAAGAATGTAATAAATTTCACTACTACCATTCTTTTTTCTTTTTGAAAGTGACGCTATTTACATTTTGTTTATCGTAAAAAAAAAGGTTTACATTAAATAAACGATCGGTCAGATCAGTTAATGATCATTTAATTTATTGAAACGAATGACATCCAAAAGGTATTTGCATAATAAAAAGCTATGCAATAGCTTAAAACCTATAAATAATTTTGTTCTCTATACTTTTCATGACCTTCGTTCAGTTTTTTGCACTATCAAAAATATATTTGCAAGAAGCAAATATATTTTTGATAGTGCAAAAAACTAGTTCTTTATTCGTCTTAATTATTATTTATTATCAATTGACGTCAGCCAAAGTATTGAAACTATTTTGGATAATTTAAATGATATTCTATACCTAAAATACACGATAATGTGTAAAAAATTACCCTTTATGTTAAAAACAATATATTCCCTTATCAATCGCTGTAAAAACGTTATTAGATCGGACGTATTTCATAACTTCAACTGTGGGTCAAATCAACAAAGCTAACTTGGCATGCAGATCTGTAGCCATTACACTCGAATGCGGTCAAACATTACGGCAGTGTTTGTAACGACATAATTATGCTTTCCATTGCCCGACTATTAATTCTAAATTTATGCCCGTAGATACGCAACATCAACTATAAATTATTTATAACATCAAAACGCTATAGTACCTATTAATTTGTTCCACGGGCAAATATAATTTACTGCAGCTGAGTTTTCCGTTTTAAGCGTGTTTAATTGAAACGCTAATATCAATTGTCAATTTGAACAAATTATTTTACTTTGCCAACTATGTAAATGTGTTAAAAGCTCGCGCATAAATTACATAATTCGTTTAATTGTGTATTGTCCTTACTATTTACTGCGCAAATGGTTAATTGTTCGATTAAAATGATAATTTATCTTTTTTTACTGACGATAATAATGATTACAGCTATTAGTTATTTAATTTACGCCAATTTGCCGTACTTAGTAGCAATAAACGATTGAAGCGCTCTACAAAAAACTCGAGCGAAGAATACATTGTATTTTCCATCCAGTTACTTATCAAATCCACAAATAGATGGTAAATATTTGATGTGAACATGATTGATTGTTAATACGGCCGATAAACAAATTAAATCGGAGCAAGTTCAATATGTTTACCGCTGAGCTGACGGCCGCTCCCGGCGATATTCATTAACTCGGTAAATGCACATAAAACGAGCTGGAGTGTAATGTTTATGAATATTTATTGAGTAATCTGATAACGGTATCAATGATTCAGAAATATTCTCTACAATTTAATTAATGCCGGAAACGTCGGTTTGCGATTATTACGTCGAGCCCGTGATATTAAGCAAGGAATTCATGAATATTAAAACGGCCTGTGTAGTTTTTATGTTGCATGGAAATGAGTTAGGGAAAAGTCACGCGGTCGCCACGCAGACGAATCGTCAATGTTCTGGTCATGTCCTTTAATTTGTCACCTTTACATATTGTCCTCGTCCGATCTGTTTACAATGCACGGAGTGTCACATAGTAGGAAATTTTGTATGCAGCATAAATTCGGGTCACGAACAAACAATTCTCGTGCTAAATATTCATGACGGGCACTTAGTATTTTTTTCACACGACTCGCGCAGGTTTATTTGCTCGGCTTTTGAAAAACCCGTCTACTTATACACTATTTATATTCAAAATTGTTTCACTGTATTAATTAATCATTTCCAAAAAGTAATAGCACTTTGTGGCATTTTCAATTACGTTTTTAGGCGAAATATCGTTAGATGTTTTAACCGCAACACAATAATCACGGGCTATTGTTGAAATTAAACCACAAATCGTGTTGTGATTGAGTTTATTGGATGCAATTGGTTCAAATATTTCGCATTATAAACATTTTAGCTTAAATAAAACTGACACTAATAATTTAATGAACTGTGATACGAATATGGGTATGTTATTTCACTAACCACATAAAGAATGGTCTTATGAAAAGTTTTTTTTTTAATAAATTGCCCCCAAAGAAATGTTCTGTATTCGTTATTTTGTCGTAAATCCCTAATAAGAAAGCTCCGGCCATTATAAATTCGCCATAGGCTATGATCAGTACTTCTGTTTGAACTTCGCTGCCAGACTGTATTCCCGTTGAATTTAAGTTCTACCCTATTAAAAGTTTGTGCAAGTATTAGAATTTCGAATGAGGGGCGAAAAGCTATCACGCCACTTTTTCCGGCCCTCCCTTCACAACAATAGCGGGGGAAGCACCCGCGGCTGAAGTCGCAAGATTATACTTTAATATCTGCTCTGAATTCGTAATTAAAATACCTGTTGTTTGAAGATTTTCATTACTCAGTACTCTGATACACAATCGTGTAACAAACGAGCGTAGCCATCGAGGTGTGTATTGTTTTTATTCAAACGTAGGTAGGTACCGCGCTATCGTCTGTTAAAATCTAATCGATAAAGTCGACTTAATATTCAAAGTTTTATTTTGACACCGCTGACTAATGGGGTCGTTTATTTTTATTGCTACTTTATTTACACTCGTGCGTGTTTCTGGCCGGTGTGGGCTCGACGGTACTATTATTAGTCGCCGACACGACATCACTCATCGCTAATATCTCTATGATTATCTATTTTAATGTTGACTCGTTTTGACAAGCGGCCAACGATCCGACTGGCTACAAACAATTCGCCGTTGAATAATAACGGGGAATTGAATGCCTAACGACGTTTATTTATTGACTTCTACAATGTATAAATTAGCGCTAATAGCGACGCGCCGAGGTTCAAAAATATTTTCAACAATTCACGGTTCACTTTTAAATTTACGTTATTATGTTCGCCTATTCGTTTGTGGAAAAATATTTCAAACCAAGAAAAAACTTGCGTTGAAAATTATATCAATCAAACGCTTTTTCTTGGCGCTTAGCCGTGGCCTACATTAAAGCTCACAACACGTTTAATATTTCTTTGATACTATTAATTTAATGCTTGCCATATAATAATTCTTTTATAATTTGAATAAAAATATAATATACTCTGTTGGTTTCTCTGATTTGATTTTTATCGTAAATCTAAATGCTAATCTAGTCGATGAAATACTACGAAGAAAAAAATAATTTATGTTCCTTAATATTAATTTAAAGTGTTGTTAATAAATTCAAATTAGTTTTATTTAAATTTGTATTAATATTAATTTCAAGGTCTTAAATTAAGTAAAATTTGAGAGAATATTCCCATGGTTGTAAAAACTTCATACTGTCTCAGCATGTTGTACTGCATAACTGTCGAATGTCATGATTCTCAAGCAACAATGCTTATCACATTCAGCCGGGCGAACATTAAGATAAATTCAGTGGGCACACAAAGGGCGCGGTACACAATCAAGGCGGCACCTTTGAATGACTCTGAAACCCGCCACCGGACGCACAGCCGCCACTCGCACGGTACCGGCACGCGCGCTCCATACCTGATTTATCACTTCATTGTTACCGCCTCAATAACACTAGCCGTGGGTACTCGAAATGGGCATGAAAAAATACAGCTCGCAGATGACATCACTCAATTAAGTAGCGAGAAACGTGATGGTAATCTATGAACAACTAAATAGATTATCGACGGGTGCAAATTTTAATAAAAACGATAGAAGAACAATAAACTACCACAGTGTTTAAATCGTCGCCGAAACGATTTGTTCTTTTGATGATCGATTGAACCTAGATAAGGGAAATTGAGAATAACGGTAGCAATCCCCTATAACAGCAAAAAATACAATTATTCCATAAAGCTCTTGCTATATTGTAAATGGTATAAAGACTCGGAACTCTGTACAGCTTTTATACTTGATTTATCTCTCCATTGTGGAGATCGCAACATCTTTGGATAAGATTAAAATATATTTTCTTGCGGTACGCTCGTGTGATTCATTCAGGTTCTCGTTTAACGTATATTATAATATGTATGAATTGGAATTTACAATTTGTTATTTTATAAATCACGCAAATTTCGCATAAATTAAGTAAAATAATCGGTATTGTGATAACTTAAAATATAACTGAAGTGTTTATTTAATCAGAAGCAATAAATCATGTTCGTGTAACTAAAAGAAAAACTACGTGATCATAATCTTGAAACGTATAAGTTACAGAGTACTCTATAAATGAAATAAAAAAATAATGAATACTTCGCTTAACTTGTTGCGATTATTATTATCACGACTCGTTCGCACAGCTCGGTTACCCAAATAGTTTTATTGAGCCATTTCCCTCGGAGATCGTAAACGTCCGCAAGTAATTACTTTCATTCCCAGTTAAAGACTTCGTTCGACTCGTTCATAAATATCTTTAAGAACGTCTTTTAAAATGGCGATCGACATTAAAGCTTTCATTTTTCTTGATCGTCGCATTTATTACCCGAGAAGAGAAATATTTATTCGTGCCAGTCGGTCTAACAATTTATTATGACACTTTTTATATCAAGAATTTAGTGAAGTGACGACGTTAATATCTATAAATAAACAAGATATTGTTTTTAATGAATTTGTGAAAAACAACGTCGGATATATAATGCGGTTAAATAATTACGTCATTAATTAACTTTTTCATAGTTAATCAAACAATATAACCGGATGTAAGTTATAAAAATAAACAATAAGATCATAAAACATGATATGAGAACTGTTGTGAATATTAATGATTGATACAACTCGTAGGTGGCGTTTTTATGATACGATTCTATTATATGCAGTTGATTAAAAGTGCCCTCTTAACATAATTAAATTTAAATTTTCCATTGTTATAGGCGAGTCCAGAGAATAGTCGAAATGCTTCACCTAGATATCACGATGCATCAATGGACGATGTAAGTATATTTTTGTTCTTAATTTTGATTTATTGCTATGTTGTTTGAGGATAAAGCATTAAAGTCAAATGTAATGTTTCAGGCATCGGACGCAGGCTCTCTGTTCCGGGTGACAGGCGCAGCAGGCGGCGGAAAGAACGATTTAGTGGCGCGGGGCGGGAGCGGCGGCGCGCTCGCCCTGTCGCGCGCCCCGGTCGGCGGCAGCGCCAGCCCCGCGCCCGCGCCGCTGCCGCAACCCGCGCCCTCGCCCGCGCCCGCCGCGCTGCCGCCGCCGGCCCTGCCCCCGCCTCCCTTCCGTGCCGACACCCCCCACAGACCCAATGGTGCCCACATCCCCGCCATCGACGGCCAGGCTGCAACACAAATACCCGCGCGACCCGTCGGTGCCGCTGGCCCTGATACACCTGAACGACCAGCCAGTAACAACAAGCTACAGCCCGGCGCTCGCGCCGCCGCTGACAGCCCGACCCCCGCACCTCCCGCTCCCCCGGCCCCGTCACCGCTCTTCCCCTCGCACACTGCGTACCAATCCCACGCCGCCGCCGCCCTCCCTGACTATCGTCACACAAATCATGAAACGCGAACCGAGCAGCCGGCGGCGGAACAAGCGCATGCGCCGCTCGACCTCCATGCGCACCACTCCTCTCCGCGGCCACACTTACCGCCGACCGCAACCCAGCCCGCGCATCCTAGTCTCCCTAATCGCGTGCCGCACACTCCACCGCACACCGTCATCGCTGGCCATGACGTTAGAAACGTTACACCTGTCTCCCAACCCCATCCCGTTCCTACCTCTTATCCTAACCGCGTCGCGCCGAATGTTCCTCAAAATATCGTGCCACAGATGCCCATGCCGACGACCACGGGCTCCAGCTGTCTTCCCAGCCAAAGCCTAGCCACTAGACCCGCGTCACCCGCCGCGCCCTCCTCTCGTCCCTACCCCGCTCCCACGATCGGCTCTAGTCATGTAAACTCGAGTATAAGTTCCAGTATTCACAATCACACGATGCCAAGCTATCAAAGTCAAGCGAGTTTACAGAAACATTCCGTTCCACCCGGGTATCCCAACAGGCCGTCGCATTTAGCACCGTTCAGTGTTGCGAATCATATAGCTTCCAGTCATATACCTGCATCGACGACGAATCAGCCGACAGCTACGCATTTAAGTCACCCAATAAATAGCCATTCCATTCTAAGCCATACGAGCCATATCCCAATGAACACTCATCCCTTAGCTTCCAATCCGAACCACGTTAGCCAACCGCTGCTGCCAACTTCTACGGCGACGAGTACAATATCAAATCTAACTCCCAGTATAAAGCCGACCGGTTTATCCTTACCCCCTCACCCCGTTCCTATAGTGCCATCGGTGACGCATCAGCCACAGCACATGGACACTTCCCCGGTTACCTCGGCGCCGGCTATAGTTGTGTCGAGCCACAGTTTAAGTCACTCGTTACCGCCCCCGGTGGTGGATACAAGACAAGCGGTGACATCTACAGAACTGCCAGCTAGATCGGATAGTGTAGCGGTGGTCAGCTCGTCGCTAGCACCAAATGGCTACCCTCCTGCTGCTGTATATTCTAATGCGTATCCGACTTTATATGCACCATATGCGCCAACCTTACAACACAGTCCATACCTTCCACCATCTGCAGCGTCACCTAGGAACACCACTGACACGGTGAGTTTTATTAAACATTGTATTTTTTTTTTCATATGAATCATAGTTATAATTATATCAGTGCAGCATATTTTTTCTTGTCATAGCCAAGAGACTCTTCAATAATGTTAATAATAAGAACTACACACGATGAAACAGAAACCAAACTATTTCTGAGTATCATGACATGACATAAAATTTACTAATTCTTTTAAACTACATGCCAGATATACAATTTTTTATGTTTCACGAAAAGATGATTATGCATATTGTCATATTTAAGAATAAGAATAACATTACATTATACTGAATAACTATTCATATAACATTATATCTTTTTCAACATAGTTTTAGTTTATATTTCATAGTTGTCTTTTAATAAAATGCTATCTTTAAAATTTTTAATTAGCAATAACTATGGCTATTTCAGAGGACGAGCCTAGCTGCATCGCCTCTGGTGGCTCCGAAGACTCCTAAAGGTGTGCGTCCACACACCCCTGGCTCACTGGGCGCAGCTGGTGTGCACGCACCATTATCCTATTCGCCTAGGACGCAAAGTCCGAGCAGGGAACGAGAGAGTTTCAGGTATGTTATGTAAAAGTCAGTCAACCACATTAGAATAAATAGAATTGTTCATCTTGTCTTTACTTTAACACTCGAGGCAAGATCTCCTTTCACTAAGAATTGGTACCATGTTTATTTTTCTGCCTAAAAGTTACTTGCTGTATTATTATATTGAATAATTCTTTATGTATCATGTTTCTGGTAGCATCTGCAATGACACTATATAATGATTGTTATGTACTTAACGAATATCAAAAATGTTCGTTAAATAACGTAATTGTACTTGCTACTTTAACTTATTATTTCATATGACAATTTGCAGCAACATAAGCAGCCTGTCGCGCAGCACGCCCGCGTCGGCGGCGAGCGTGTCGGCGCCGTCGCTGGTGCCCACGCTGCCGGCGCCGCTGCCGGCACCGCTCGCCGCGCCGATACCCGTTAGTGTTTTAAACATAAAGCTGGGTATCGACTTCGCGCTCCTGGCGCGCGCGCCATGAATGACCGCGCCGAGAGTGCGTTCCGCGGAGCGCGTTCCAAATAATTGAAGTATATCAACTAAGCGCGCCTGGCGCGCGTGGCAACTGTTCCAGTGTTTGACCGTTCATCATGGAAGCTAGTCGTGTACGAGCACCAGCAGCATTTTTTCTTTAACTCCGGCACAGGGACTCCCATTTCACTACTGATTTCTCTCCAAGCATCTTCTCTAAGCGATTTATTATGATACGAAGAAATTTTACTGTTCCACAAAACTTCTTTCGTACCATATAGCTGAATTAATTTACGGCAACTTTGGTTATCCATAATTATTACTCGGAGCGCAACAAACACAAAAAATACGACAAACCCGTCTCCATTGGCGCGCGCGCCACGTTTGATGCGCGGTAAAAAACCGACACCTGACGGAACGGACCGCTCCGCGTTCGACCGCTCCAACGAACATTTTGGCGCGCGTTCCAAACTGGTATCCATTTCACGCGGCTGGAGCGCGCGCCAATGTTCGATCTCTTGGAGCGCGAAGTCGATACTCACCTTTACACTACTTTGTTTTGCTATGATATTGTGTGCAGTGGCCAAAAATTAAGTTCATACAAAACTGGTCAAATGATGCATACTTACAGTAACAGCTTAGTTTTATTAGCTATATCTATTAGCATAATGTCCAGGTGTATAAACCATACGTTCACAGAGAAATTAGTAATAAACTTATATTTTTTATTAATCTGATCGTGAAATATGTCCGTACATTAAGCATTTATTTAACCAAAAACTAAACTGCGTTAGAAGTCATTAACAATTAAGTAATTTGAATTTTATATGATCCATCACAATCCTATCCACCATGTATGCTAACCGACAACCAACCACTTGCAGGGTCCGGTATCGACGCTAAGCGGTCCCGTGGGCCTGGCGCCGCCCGTGGGGCTGGGCATGGGCCCGCTGGCCACGCTGGCCACGCCCACGCCCACGGCGCCCGCGCCCGCACCGCACCTGGCGCACTCGCTCGCGCCCGTGCCCACCGTGCCCAGCATCAGCTCGAGCGCCAAGCCGCCCGCGCACTGGGGGGTAACGTGAGTATACAGACGCGCATCTATTTGATAAATATATTGTATTTTATATTCATGACAAAGGAATGGTAGGTAATAGGTTTTTTTTTATTTTTCTTTTTTTTTATGTTAATGTAATTTTAGTTTTTAAGTATATATATATAATTTAAATTGTTTAGTTTTAAGAATTGTAATAATTTCCTGAATAAATTATAAATAAATAAATAAATAAATAAATAATAAAAATAAGCTGAACAAAGAATAATAAATGTTGGCTTGGATAAAACTTATCCGTCCAATAATATAAAAATGTCACGTAAACTGTCAAATACGGGCAATTAGAATGCGTTTTTAAAATGGTAGTTATTCGACGAATAAGTTTTATCCAAGCATTGAAAAATTGGCCCTTAAAATTGTAATGCAATCTATAGTCGGGCCAATTTAATAGGCAACATTTGACGTCTACCAATTTTATCTTGGAAGAGAGGTAACCTGCTTAAAAACATCGAGTAAATTTAAGGAGCAAATAAGACAAGTTTAATACATAATTAAAAAAACGCAACGCATTTATTAATTTATGACGATTTTAACGTCTCTGGTATTTAAAAATAAAAAAGGTTTATTAACACAAAATTGTAGCGACGACAGTTCTTTAAATCAGAAATTGTTTATTATGTTTAGAATGGTTTATCAGTAAAATCAAATCTTAAAATTACTTGTATAGGTCATTATTATTATAAATATGTAAATTGTAATCGTAATTGAAAATAGTTAAGAAAATGTGCAGTTCTAACAAAACGAAATATCATGTTATTCTATGTCGTCGTTACTAGGTTACATTGTTGAATTTTGCTGAACTGTCAAATGTTGCCTAATAAAATGGCTCTACTATAGTGATTATATTAATGCATTTATAGATAAATCTGTATAAATTAAATTGCATATCTACACGTAATTTTATCTAGTGCAATGACATCTTTCTTTAAAAAAAAATCAACACACAAAGACATAAGTAGATTATAACGAATTGTGCCCTACTTCCAGCAGGCCGGCGGGTACGGAGCGCAGCGCGGCGTTCGCACCGGCGCCGCCGCTGTTTGGCGCGCCGCTTGCGCCTAATCCGAGTCCTTTCTCTGCGGAATCACTATTCCAAACCAGTGAGTACCACGTATCTATACTAATATTATATAAAGCTGAAGAGTTTGTTTGTCCAATTTGAAAAATTATTTCGGTGTTAGATAGCCCATTTATCGAGGAAGACTATATTATATCATTACGCTAAGACCAACAGGCGCGGAGCAATGCGGGTGAAACCGCGGAACACAGCTAATCTTAAATAAAATCCATTTTAAATTACACAATTATATAAAAATTACGTGTGGATTTGAACTAACACAACAATAACTATTCATATGTAAAATTAATAAAGAACGTTTATACTTTGTCGTTTAATCATTTTCCACCTACAATATATATATAATAACATAACATAAATAAAATAAAAAATAAAAATAAAAAAATAACATTTATATAATAACATCGTCATATTAAGTATATTGTGTGTGTTCACGTTGCAGGCCCGGGCGCGGACCTGCTGCGGCGCGAGCTCGACAGCCGGTTCCTGGCGGCGGCGGGCGCGGTGGGCGTGCGCACGGAGCTGCACCACCACCAGCACCAGCACACGCACGTGCACCAGCACCCGCACGCGCACCACCCGCACCAGCTGCTCGTGAGTACCGCACAATATGGACTTGGTATTGGACACATGGACACATTCGTTGGACGCAAAGGGTGTTCTGCACCCGCCGGCCTGCTGGAAACGGCGCGAAACAATTACGATTGAATCATGTTATCTATTTATAACAACATTGAACGCGCGAGCTCGACGACTGGTTCCTGTATAATACGATCAAACTGGGATAACAACAATATTATGAATGTCAATGACCGTATATTGTGTCCAATATTTTTTGAAAAAAATAGGCAGTCGATAATATTTTTTTAACCTACTCACTGACTTATATGAAATTTTATACACAACAACAGCATATTGTATGCTGTTGAATTGATCGTATGCTCATTTAGATTGCCTAGTGTCTATACTTTTATTAAAAAAATGGAGAATGCGTGTACAAGGGATAGAGAACACAAATTCATCAACAAGAATTTCAGGATATTACATTTACATGGATATCAATGTTTATAAAATCTAATTGATAATAATAATTTACCGATCTAACACCATACAGTGACACTACAAATTTCCAGTTTTAACATTTTCCTAATTCTTATTTTTAAGTTCAAAGACGTGAACAAGATGTCATCATTGTACCGCACGGGATTGAACCTGTACCCGTACTCGTCAGGTCTTCTACACCCCTCCGCGCCATACGTGCCTCCCGCGCCGCTCACTACCTATGCACCTAAGGTGAAATATTATTTCTAATATAGAAGTATGGAAATGTACCCGGTTTCTATGCTTTTGTAAAATGTCTTCTACTTTACAAATATTAATATACATATTACAATTTACAAATAGCTATGAGGTAGATTTAATTGTAAATATACTTAAGCAGTTTGTAAATAAATATTAAATTAAAATAAAGATTTAATAAAATAATTAAGTATGGAGACCGGACATGATAGAAGGGAACTAGGAACTTTTAGGGATTTAAAAAACATTCAATAACAACTATAATTTTGATGATTTCATTCATCTTAGAATATTAACTAATTAATTATTATACTTGTGATAAGGAAAGGCATAGTATAATTACTGTCTTTGCTCTGTGTATGATAAGGCCATGCTAATAATAACTTAGTCTATTTATATAAGTGAAGCCGATTGTATATAATTAAAAGACCATTGTCAATTGACAGCATTTCAAAATTTTAAGCTACTTATTTTTTTATTTTAATGAAAACTAGATCAAAAATTATGATACAAGTATTTTTTGCTTTTTCTAAATATCGAAGTTTTCATTCATCTTTTTGAGTTTTAAAATCATCTCATTCTAAAATGTCGTAAGCGCCAAATGACGTCATACATACGGAGAAATACATTTTTTCCTTTGCCACATACCTAGTTTAAATTTAAAAAAAATCTTGACAGTTGACATTTTGGCACATTTGTCACTTTGATTCGTCAAGCTTTGTAAATATTGTTATTTGTTATTTGCTGATCCAAATTTTAAACAAAAGAAACTTATTCACAAGTACTGATGATGATGACTTTATGCAGGATTTGTTAAGGGGTGTTGAAAATTTCTGGGAAACAAATATACTATCCCAAATACGTTGGAAAGTGTTAAATAAATACAACTTTTAGTAAGTAAACAAAGTCTTTTATTTCAAGAAAATTATGAACACTATAGGCACTATTTGTATAATATAAATGAATTGGTCCAACTCCAATCAAACAAACATCACGCTAATGAGATTAAATTAGAAAACCAAAACACAATAACACGATTTAAAAGTTTGTTGACATGAATAATTCACAAAAATGACAATAATATGAAATTTGACACATGCCATACCCTGTAAATGTCAGTGATAGTTTTTTTTTTTTTAACTTTTTTTAAATTAGGCTAAGGCGCATTTTTATTCCTCCGTATGTATGACGTCATCATCACATATATCGTTTTTATTTAATTTCTCTAAAAATATGCGATTAAAAAATGAAATAATTTTTTTTCTGTAATCGCAAGAGCAAAATAAAGAAACGGTTTTTTTCTTTCATGGCCTTATAAAAAATGAAATGTTGTCAATTACAAACAAATGTAAATACATGTAGAAAGTAGATTTTCTTATTAGACTTTTGAATTACTTGCTTTTGGTCATTGTTTCATATAGATGCAAGTAGAAACTACCCTGTACATTTATTTTGGGAAGGTTTTCTAGTACCTACTAACTTATAATTTCACATTAATAGTATTTTTTCAATTATTGCCTGCTAATTCAAACTTTCTAATGATAGAATTAGATTAATTCTTTATTTCCTTTAGTAATTTTTGAGTCATTGTAGTATAGCTGTTTCAGAACTGAATTTTACAAAGTTAACGTTAGTTAAGTTATTGAAAGTGTGATAATTTTGTATAATCATTCAGATTAGTTCTGAAATGGCTGTAAGAGTAATAAAATTAATGTTAGTAAGTCACTATTATTCGAAACATATTTACCAATAAATAGTATATATTTGTTTATTTAACTTAACAAAAGCTAGTGACTTGCTGACAGTCATTTAAACAATTTCCATCTATGGTCAGCTTCAGTGCTTTCCTTTATATTTTGCACTACTGTCACATTAACATTGCCTCGCATCATGTTAACAGCCCATAGTGTCATCTACAAGCGAGTCCGCCCCTAAACCACCACCACGCCCTGCTGTCGCGGTAGGTCTACTTTAGCACTTTATGCATGCGCCTTTCTTTTGCTACTTACGTTTCAAACGTGATTTATATTAATGGGTTAGAATTTGTTTAGTGGATAATTTTTTAATGAGGGTTATCGGGATATCTTGGATGTTTTTAATTGATTATGACAAGAATTAACGATTATATCAATCTCCAACACTGGCCTTATAATGTAATGATCCTTTTCTCAAATTAGTCGTGCACAATAATTAAATAGATTTTGATTTATAGAAACTTGTTTTGTGTGAATAAGGATATATTCCACAAATAACATTTATATAAATTTTAATTTTTTCCAATAGAAAACCGGTAAATGGAACGCGATGCACGTGCGCATCGCCTGGGAGATCTACAACCACCAGCAGAAGGAGAAGAGCGGCGCGGGCGGCGCGCCGGCGCTCGACAAAGAGAAGTTGCGCGCCTTCCCCGCGCCCGCGCCCCCGCCGCCCGCCTTCCGCTCGCCCTACGACCTGCCCGCGCCCTACCTGCACCACGCGCCGCTGCCGCTCGTGCGCCACCCCGCGCACGCGGCGCACCCCGCGCACCCCTCGCACCCGTCGCACCCCGCCCACCCCGCGCACCCCGCGCGCGCCTACGCGCCGCTCGGCGAGCGCGACCTCGGCGTGTCGCCCTTCGCGCGCTACGGCGCCGGCGCCTTCCCCGCGCCCGGCCCCTACGGGCCGCTGCCCTACGGCCGCGAGCTGCTCTCGTCGCCGCTGCACGCCGTGCACCACGCGCCGCTCGTGCACGACGCGTGGCGCACGCGGCCGCCCGTGTCCGCCGCGGCCGAGGTGCGCCGCGAGCACGAGGAGCGCGAGCGCGCGCGCCGCGAGCGGGAGGAGCGGGAGCGGCGCGAGCGGGACGAGCGGGAGCGGCGCAAGGCGCGCGAGCGGGAGCGGGAGCGCGAACTGGAGCGCGCGCGCACGCGCTCGCCGCTGCGCAACGGCGCGCCCGACAAGGAGGACCGCAAGCCGCCCGCGCTGCCCGCGTACCCGCCGCCGCACTGGGACCCGTACCGGCCGTTCGACCTGCAGCACATGCGGTTCGCGCCGCTGGTGGAGGCGGCCATCCGCGCGGAGGAGGACCGCGCCAAGATGCTGAGCGCGTACGCGCACCACCAGCAGCTGAAGGCGGGCCCGCTGCTGGCGCACCGCGCGGCGCACGCGCTGGCGCCGCCGCTGGCCCCGCTGGCGCCGCTGGCCGCGCCGCTGGCCCCGCCGCTGGCCCCGCTGGCGCCGCTCGACCTGCTCAAGAAGGAGGAGCCGCGATGATAGCGGCCCCTCGCCGCCGACGTGTACATAGCGTAGCGCGAACGAGAGTATGATTCGACGTATCGTTTGGTATTATCGGTTTAGAGAATTATTTATTGTAACGTCGCTTTAACGTCGCGCCGGCGTCCCTAGTGTATATACGAGGGGCGGAGGTCCGGCCCGCGAGTGCAATATAGGACGAGATCTCGGACGCCGGCCGCACACTACTGCTTGTTTATTTACATGAGAATATCTAACGAGTTGTTATTGTGTCACCATCATTAGTTAATTATACATCGCTGGTTATGTGAAGATAGATAGGATTAACGGAATCGCTATCGATATAATTATACATATTTATATATACTTATAAATAAAATGTAAATATTAGATTGTAAATTAGTAATTAAAATATAGAATCGGTTTATTTAACGTCATACAAAGGAAAAAAATCCCATAAATTATTATTGTATCGGGAGTTTAATTTATACTTCCGTTAAAAATCTCAAAATGGATTTTCAATTGTACCAGTGGAGGTTTATTTATTTATTTATGATGTACTCGTTTCTTCCGAGATTGTTAACGATCTACACTGCGACATCTGTTGTACGAACAGTTGATTCTTTAAATGCATTTAAAATATGTGATATTATTGTATTGTGGAATGCGTTTTGTCTGACTTCAGAGTAGTGTCTGTTTGCAGTTAGATAATTATATTACATTTATATTCAAATTCGTGTTACCTTCTTCCTTAAATTATTTTCTAGTAGATTTCTGTGGACAATATCAAGCTAACGATGCTTCCGTTAAAAGTTTTTATTGAACTCGACATGTGCCATTTTTGTGAATGTTGTCAGACAAAATTATAAAAAAAACCTGTTTTAGGGCACATTTTGATAATTATGTTCTCATTATTTCATTAAGAAAAAATCTGAAATGTATTATAGTTTATACAAAATCATTCTGTATACTAAAAAGTAAATGAAAGCTTGGTGCGATTCAGAAAATACCATTAAAACTTTTGATTTTTATACCAATCTGAGTTTTTGTACTTTCCTATTCTAGTCAAAAATATCCTAGACATTGTATGTTATATTGTACATATTTTTTGTAAACTGTATATATTTTAAGTATTACAATAAACATATCGTCTCAGATACATTTGACTTAAAAAACAACCTTGACACTATTTTTCAACACATAATCCTATAAGAATAATCATCTGTTTATAAACCAAGTAACACGCCTTACATATGCGTGGATGGATGCGCTCCTGAATTTGTCTTTTTTTTTATTTAGTTGCAAATAATAATAAAAAAATAGTCACGCTTGTAATACAAAGTTACAAACACAATGTTCATATGTGTTTATTTATCCTATACACGAAGATTAGAATATATATCTGGGTCAAATTTCATTCAAATCCAATTAGTCACGAGTAATTATTTGGTATTTATATTACAGAAGGTACTCCATTGCAATAAATAATATTATAATGACGTCTCCATAATAAAATGTTTATAGTTCAGTTGGAAAAAAAACTAAGTATATTTAAGAGAGTTCAAATACCTACTTTAAGCTGTTATAATAATAAGCGCAATTATGAACTTGACTTTACCTCGAATAATAAATACAGATAGTAAAATCTAAGCGCCATCTTAAAAACTCAAAAAACTCCGTATTTTTAAGCTACATGTGAAAGTCTGCTATGTAATAAAATTATAAATTGAGAATTAACGAAAACTCCTGCTCCTCGATCGAGAATTTGTCATCACAGAGCCAGTAATATATTTGACATCATTACAACATCACGTTTAGGAGTGAGAGAAAATGCTACAAAAATCTAAACTTATATACATAACTAACTAATTCATATTAACGTATAAATCTATAACCTCGTATTATAAAGCTGAAGCTCAGGAACTACTGGTCCGATTTGAGAAATTCTTTCGGTGTTAGATAGCCCATTTATCGATGAAGGTTATAGGTTATAGGCGGGTGAAACCACGGGGCACATCTAGTAAATTAAATATGGAGTACAGATATTACAACTCGAATTCCGCCAGCAGCTTCGCCTGCGTTTTCAAAGAACTACCGCATAGTTCCCGTTCCTTTGGGATTTCCGGGATAAAAATTAG
Source organism: Colias behrii (assembly GCA_029959065.1). NCBI lineage: Eukaryota > Metazoa > Arthropoda > Insecta > Lepidoptera > Pieridae > Colias > Colias behrii. Next base: position 9,585,832 of record JARWMC010000013.1, read on the forward strand.
TCGGTTCAGTAGTATTTGCGTGAAAGAGTAGCAAACATCCATCCATCCATTCTCACAAACTTAGTAGGATCTAGGTTAAATTAGTAGTATCACAGACTAATAATAATATACTACGTATACAAGTAGTATCGTGTTTATAATATTAGAAGGATAGTTGCGCAGCGAATACTTACGAGGTTTCGTTTATACTACTTTTAGTATCACGAAAGAATCTCCTGCTCTAGCCATATGTTCGTTGATCTGAATGCATCGTTATATGACCATGTGATAAATAATTATATTATGTTAACATGAATAGATCTTATCATTACACCTAGGTGATTATAGTACTATAGTAGTAAAAGGCAGAAGCCCCGGCTTCATATAGATTGTAGTAAAAAGTAGCTTGCAATTTACAACACAACAACTGCTGTAACCCATTTTAGTCGGGGGAATATCGCAATTATTAAAAATAAGTAACCAAACAGATTAGGTAGGTTTTTTTAATAAGATATTATGGCACACACAGAACACCATAAGCCCAGCATTAAGCACTCTAACGGCTAACCAAGGCCACCGATACATCAAACCTACGGCAGTTCCAAGATTTAAAATAATACATATTTTCTGTTTGTATTTTGTTAATATAGATTTATACTATTCTATTCCGTTTTTTTATTTAATAATAATAATATGGAAATACGTACTTAATAGTAATAAACATTCTCCAAAATGAGAGACATTATAATATTATTATAGAAATAAAAATTCAAGAAGTAGTTAGGTACTTTATACCTATACACCACAATAAATTATAGTTGACAAAAAAAGTTATATCCATCGACAGTTAGCGCCCTCTGTTGTTGAATAGCCGAATTTTTTCGAATTCAAAAATTTTCGAATTTTCTGAGGTCTATGGTAAAGAGAAACAAAACCATAACAAAACAGGATCATATACTGTACTGTTGTATCCACAGTAGGGATGTTATACTAAAATAAACCGTAAAATCGTGTGATAGGGTACATATTGAAATGCTGATTTTATTACCTAAGTCAGTTTTTACTCAAATTAAACTGTCCAATAAAAGGCATAGTTGACTTGTAGTTTACTGTTTAGTTATCGGTTTATATGTATGGGTTTAGTGACAGTGGTTTTCATACTAATTATGACATTATAGCACTTCTGTTTTTTTTTTCTGTTCTGTGATGGCACATGACAGCGCTACATGGGAATTGGGAGCTTACATTTTACGCAATCATTATGCTATTTAATTTTGTTTGAAAAATGATTTTCCATTATACTTCTCATAAACTGTTTTACGATAGTTTCTGATTACTAGTAGACACTCGTAGACCGTAACTACATACAGTAGTTTCCATTAATGCTTCTCGTTTTTATCCATGAGTTAAAGTGTTTAAAAAAAACAAGACAGATTAATTGGAATTCAGGATATTTGGATAAGTTAATAAAAGAACTAAGAAGTATGTTTTAAACATCACTTTAATATTCTATGTCATTTTATATTCAAATACTTCTAATTGATCTTTGATCTATGTGAAATAAAAGACCAAAATACTCTCTTGCTATAATATTTTATTACACTAATTTAATGATTTTACTAATTCATCAAAATGATTTAAAGGTGATATAAAATAAAAGATGTTTCTACTATGATTATATTTACTGTAACAATAAATTACACTGATGTCAGAGTAGAGCTTTTCAAGTTTACTTTCTGTACCAAATTTGGATAGTTTTCATTCTTTTAACTTTCTTTTGTAATTGGAGAACACCATAGAGCAGAGCTTCGGCGGTCGGCGGGCAACCTGGCACATAGATATCTACTGGCACAATGCGGTCACAACCCCTGCAAAATAACAAGGAATTAATAAAAAAACTAAACTAAGCTTGCAAGATATAGCCTTTACTTTGCAAATAGGGCAGCACATCACTTGTCTTCTATTAATTAATAATATATAAGTAAAAGCTAGATATAATAACAAATTTAAAGCAAAAGAGAAGATTTTGAAACATGCCCCAAGGAAAATTGTTTTTCCATTGTTAAAATTATTTCAAATTGAAAAAGATCATCTTACGCCTTTTGGACTGTATATTGTACATACATGTATAGTACAGTCATGAACAGCAAACATTAAAAAAATAATGTCCAATGTCCATGTTTTAGCATTTTAAGATTGATCACCAATTTATTAGTTAATACACCAAATCGAAATATTCAAAATGTATTGAAAAGCCTCTTTGGTTTATTTGTTCATTTAAATCTATTACTTACCTCACAACCGAGTAAGAGTAATGATAGTATCCACCACCGTTAGCACAGCTCCCCATAGAAATCACCCATCTTGGGTCCGGCATTTGATCGTAAACCTTTCTTAGAGCTGGAGCCATTTTGTTTGTTAAAGTACCAGCTACAATCATCACGTCAGACTGCCGAGGTGATGCTCTGAATACTACACCATATCTAGAATGAATTATTGTTTGGATTATTATTGATTGTTAAAATTTTAATACAAGTGAAACCTACATTATAACAAAGACTGTAGTAAAATATGTATAGGTAAAGCTCAATATAAATTTATATGGTTTATTTATTTATGAGCAATATTAACAAATACGAAAAAGGTTACATGAATTATTTTATTCTGGGATGAAAAATTTGGTGAAAAAATGTGATGAAATTGAAAAAAATGATCAATTTCATCAGTCACAGCTTTAAAGCGCCCTACATATTTCAAAATGTAAATGTATGTATTGGTGAGAATTTAACTCATACATTTAAATTGTGTGGATAAGATCAACTTTAGTTACAACAATCAATTTTGGTTGTTTGTTTTCCATACTAAATTCACAAATAAAATTAAGTGCGACATAATATGCTAACATTTAGTTACCTGTCCATGTCATAGCGAGGAGCGGCGATGTGCATCATCTCTACGGCGCAACAAGCCAGACCAAAAGTCATGGGCCACATTGATCCCTTCCTACCCCAATTCAGTAAGTCGTCCAACCTAGCGACGGCATACTCTGCCATGTTCGATGTTTTTTGAAAAGGCGAATACGGTCTCATCTCTGATGGGTCTGGAGCCGGCAAATGGGTTTGGCGTACTTGATCTACAATTGGTGTAAAGGCGCCTTTCTTTAAAACGGATAAAACCGTAGAGGGAGCCGAAGCCCCTATTGCTTTGAGCGCCTGCATTGCACCTGCAAAAACACGTAATTTAGAGCTAGAAATAATTAAGTTTATTATAAAATTTCACTAGGTGATGTATCTTACTTATATTTATTTAATTTTTATAAAACCTACACCAGCAAAGTGGTGTTCCAATTAAGCTTAAAAATAAAATACAAATATTTTACGTAACTACGCGCATTTGCAAATCAATTCATTCGATGTGTTGACTTTGAAGTTTGACAATTGACATAACATGACATTCATATTGTTTTTTTAATAAACAAAAGCAGCTGCGACAACTTGGAGATAGAGCTGGAATCACGATCGAGTTGATTCGTAAAACAAATTCTATCATAACCATAGCAAGCAGCAATATTCAGAATAATTTTTTACATAAAATAGATATCATGCATATTTTGAAGCTAATAATGTTAGACACCCTTTAAAATAAATCAAGCGCCACTGCCAGATGATAGAGATACTAGAGACTAGATTTTAGAAGTTCATTATTAATAAGATATCGAATATAGATTTCAATTATATGATAACTTATAATGAAATAAAGTGTGTCGATCTAGTGGAAATAAAAATTAATGGATCATTTATTTTCGTGACGTACGTTTCGCAAATAGTTACGTTTTCATGACATAGGTATAGTATAGGTACGAGCTGTGGGTACAAGAGAAAACGAAGAAAAAGATAATTATTGACATTTGACGTTGACGTTGACTTATTTGATTATTCAAATCATGTTCAAAATTGACAATTTGAATGTCCCGGCTCCCCGTGTCCGAGTAGATAATTTAAATTTGTACCTGTATCGAACGAACTTTGTAGGTTCATTCGAAAAGAAACAAATTACAAAACAAAATAGTAATTAGTAGATTTATATAAAACATACATTACCTAATTGAACCTAGGGAACTTACACCAGTTTGCACATCTGTAAAATAATAATGAATGGAACACAAAAGGTAAACACAAAGATCTAATATTGAGAAAATTAATTTTAATAATATCATATAATATGCATATTTGGAAAATGTTCTCGTTGATATACTTTTCAGAGTAAGAAGTGGTTCAAACCATTATTCGAATTTGACGAAACTGAACCACCGAAAAAGATTAAAAAGAATACAAGTAAAATAGTTGAACCTATAAACAACAATGAAGATGTGAGTAACATATTTTTATGTGTAGTGTTATAACTACTTGTATTTAAAACATTATTTACGTTTAATGTAAATTTCAGATATGTGCGCGAAAGAACAACAATCATATAATTCATAATGTAACTAGTAAAAATTGGATGAAGAATTTCGATCCAGTTAAAGTCGAGGATTTAGCAGTGCATAATAAAAAAGTTCAAGAGGTAGAAGAATGGTTGAAATGTTCTTGTTTGAACAGCAGCAGTAATATGTTACTACTCTCTGGGCCAGTGGGATGTGGAAAAACAGCAACGATACACACCTTAGCAGCTGAACATAATGTAAAAGTTACAGAGTGGATTACACCAGTTGATATAGAATTCCCTTCAGAATATGGTATTGATCTATGTGTATTACGTTAGCATCTATAGAAAATAAAATATGTTGCCTTCTTATTTTCCAAACCCTTGTTTAAGAGTAAAACAATAAATTTAATTATCTGAAAATTAAAATTATCTTAATTTTGTACTATTAATTGCAGGAGACTATCAATTTAAAGAATCTCAATCAAAAAGATTCCTTGATTTTATTATAAATGCTGCCAATTTCACATCTCTTCTGGATAACAATAACAGTAAAGTAGTGCTTGTGGAAGATTTTCCCAATACATTTTTAAGGACACCAGCAGAGTTTACAGATATTTTACAGTAAGTTTTATACATTTAAATAGATTCTTCAGTGTAATTTACAGTAGGCACTACAGTCATTTATAAGTGGTACTGTATTTCAAATAATATTTATGTGACATAGTATTCATGATTATATGTTATACTAATTGTAACTGCAAAGCTTATAATTAATATACAATGATCTTTAAAATTGGCGCATTATTTTTATATGAGATCATAATATTATAATTTAAATTATGTACATCATTTATTAATTTTTAATATTATATGCTTTGTTCTGTTTCAGCCAATATAAACAAAGAGCCAAATCCCCCATTGTTTTCATCTGCTCAGAGTCACATACAGATAACAAAAATATAGCAATGAATCTCTTTACTCCTACATTGAAAGAGCAGTTCAATATAACACATATATCGTAAGTATAAACTCCATAATAAGTATTCTAACTGCCTTTAGAATAACTAAGGTTTTTAACATGCTAAAAAATGGAGCCATTTTTTAATTTCCAGGTTTAATGCTGTATCAGTAACAGGTTTAAAGGCAGCATTAAAACGTGCTGTTGACATTATTAGTAAGAAATACTTATCAATGTACAACATACCAAGTGCCAGTGTTGTGGATTCAGTTGTCAATTCTTCGGGAGGCGATGTTCGATCTGCTATTTTAAATTTACACTTTGCGTCACTAAAAGGTATGTTTTATACATTTAAGTAATTTATATTGTCATTTTCTTGTAAAATATTAAATTTATTATCATAACAATCTTCTGTATAGAAGTAGCAGAAATAAAAAATGACATTTTTGTAGTAAAGTATTTGACAAAAAAAAATTCAGTACAGTAATTGCCAGTAATATAATTCTTATTTCAGGATCAACAATGAACTTAGAAACTAGTATTATTCTTGAAAAAGAAGTTAAAAGTAAAACAACCAAAAAGAAAAAGAATGCTTCTAGTAAATTTATGTCTTTGGGAAAGGATCAAACTGTGAGCATATTGCATGGAGTTGGCAGAGTACTTAATCCTAAAGGTAATTTTGAAATCAATATTTTAATTTCTACATATATTTGAACTTAATTTCTTCATTTGAATTAGTAATGTAATACCCGTTTTGTGACTAGTGAACATAATATAAGTTTTATTTCATGTATATATTTTTGAATGTCCTCCGAACCTTGGAACATAGTCCTTAATTTTTATATATTATTGGAAATTAAAACATCAAATCAAAATACCTTTTTTTACTTTTACAGTAATAGTATCAGAAGACGGCAAAAAGAATTTGACTCACTCCCCCAAAGATATAATTGAACAATTTCTCAGTCATCCCAGTTCGTTCATATCATTTTTGGAAGAAAACTATTTACCTCACTTCTCTTGTCCAAATGATGTTGACAAAGCAGCCTCCGCTCTTAGTGATAGTGACTACATGCTGTCTGAGTGGAATGTGAGTAATTTTTATTGAGAAAAAAGTTTACGTAAATGCTGTTTTACTAATATTATTGTATGACAATATGTATCTATTATCACAATATGTAATTCTTTCCATAAAACGAAATCTACTGCATTTTTTTCTTTTTTTATTATTATTTTCCCATTTTAACATAAATAATTGGAAAGAAATTAATTCATCTTGTTATATCTTTCAGGAGAAACTGTGCCAGGAGTATGGTTTATATACAGCTGTAGCTGGTCTAATGTTAGCTAATAAATCACCAGTCTCTGCCTGGAATCCTGTCAGAGGCCCTAAAAATATGAAAGTTCAATATCCGTAAGTATATCTGTTGTATTTGTTTTAATATCATCAATTGTGAAAGGCAGACTAAATGTGTTAAGACACAATAATGATTATATATTTATATAATATTTCTCTCTTCAGAGAATCTTCAAATACAAAAAAATATTGATCACAAATAAAGACTACATGTATATTTTCAGGACATTAAAAGAATTACCACAACTGGACAGTGATTATTTGTACAAAGGCAAAGTGTTGGTTTCCGATTACCTTACCTATTGCAAGATAATTGGGAACAATAATTAGTTTTAAGAAAAATGTACTGTGATTTTAAACATTTATTAATAAAATTTAAACTTCAACTTATTGTTTTATTTTACTTCTTAACATAAACCTTTATTTGGATTTGGGAACAGGATCATGGGATCTGGGGAGAAAAGTAAAAAAGTGATTAAAGTTGACCGTTTATTAACAAAGTCTTAGTCCATTCATTACAATTACCATTTATGACATTACAAAAGCACTTTGCACTATTGTCAATTTATTATTTATATCTAGTTCATTTTCACCAAACACTCACGCAGTCAGTTTCCGTATTGCAAGCTTTTTTTTAGGAAAAGACAATCTTTAAATACAGTTTTTTCTCTAGTTATATTAACAATTCATACTTACCTGGCCACTGTTGTAAAAGCATGAACTTTTACATATACTCACCGCTGAGGAGACTGGAATGTGTGCTCTGTATTATATTGTGAGGTGTAAAATAACAACTTTTAAATATCTGTATTGTATGCATAAAATAAAACTAAGCAGGTAGGTATAAGGATTAGGTGCTATTTCCCCCTAAATACTGGTAAATTCTTTAGTTGGGAAATTGACTGTCAATTTCGTGAATAATTAAGAATTGATCTTGTATCAGCACATCAGTTAAGCCAGTAAGTATATTGTTTCATGATTGTGAGAGAATCTTTTAAAGCTCTTGTATCCCTCTTTTGAAGTTTATTTCCCCTACACCCTGCATAACGTCCATACCTCCCATATATAATTGCGTGAGTCTCGTCTCCCCTACACACAATATTCACTTGGTTCTGAGTAAGTTTCTGTGGTGTTATTATTTATGTGTGAGTGAGTGGTATGTAAACTTTTCTGGTGTGTGTCTGTGTGTGTGTGGATGTGTACGTGTCCGTGTGTGGTGTGTGTATGTGTACGTCTCTATGTATGTACGTGTGTGAGTCGATGTGTGTGTGTGTAGGTGTCTATGTGCGTGTGCGGGTGGTGCGTGTCTACCGTGAGGAGGAGGAGGAGGACCTGGAGCGGCGGCGGCGCGGCGCGGCGCGGGGCGAGCGCGAGCGCGTGCGGCGCCGGCGCGGCGGCGAGCGGCGGCGGGGCGGCGAGCGGCGCCGGTACCTGGGACAAACATTATTGAAGTGAAACTTCTTTATCGGGGTTGGAAAAAAATTTTGTGTAACGTTTTTCCGTTACGCGCCATCTTGTTTTTATCCCTACCACGCGTGATTGACGTATTTCTGTAAAGTTGCATATAGTAAGTAAATTATTTTTTGAAAAATAAGGTCATAAAGAAGTTTCACTTCTTACATGTGTACACGTAACGGAGCACACGCACGCAAATACACGCACACATTTTTTTATTTATTTATACTTAACTACTTAGAATTTAGATAATTTAAAAATGAACTTAATCTAATTAAAAATTAAAACAAATGGCGGTTTTATCGATAAATAGCGATTTCTTCCAGACAACCGATCACCTAAACCTGCAGATAGCTCTCTCATGATAGTCGCAGATGTTTTGCCAGACAGGCTCTTATATAAACAGTTACTAGTCACTATAAAACAAAGTTTTAAAACATGGTATAAGCCAAAGTCGCTTTCCACTGTCTGTCCCAATGTTTGCTTAGATCTTTACACCTACATAACGGATTCTTATATGGTTATTTTTAATTGGTATTGAATCTAGATCTAGAAGATGGTAATTCTTTAAGTTTTAAACATATCGGGCAAAGCCACGGGCAGAAAGCTAGTTTTAAACAAAGTAGCATATTATAGTTTCCTACTCCTACATTTGCTGCAACATTAAATAACACAGTATATAAATATAAATAAATAAATATGTTTTCAGGACAATTTTCACACACGACACGATCTGATCCCATACTAAGCTTTTCGCTTGTGCTATGGAAACCAGATGGCTGATAAACATACATATATAATTTTAAATAAATACTTAAGTATATAGATAATTAACACCCAGACACAGAGCAAACATCTATGTTCATCACACAAATATTTGCCCCGGGTGGGTTGAACCCACGACCTCTGGCTTGGAAGGCAGGGCCACTACCAACCAAGCCAACCGGTCAGTCAAATATATGCCTCACCTAGGCGGCGAGTGGCGTCGCATGGGCGCGTGTCTTGGCGGCGGCGGGCGCGGCGAGGGCCGGCGCGGCCGCGACGGGACCAGCACCGGCGCCGCCGTGATCTCCTGCCCGTCGATCTGCCCTGCCCACCACAATTATAGCCATTAATATACTAGCTGTCCTTCGCAGTTTCACCCGCGAACGAACCCTCGTGCAAAATCACTAGATTTTTATAGGTCATGTGTTATTTTGATGTATAACCTTATGATTCTTACAAAATACTTACTCGCATTTAAAGTAATGAATTGATTGCGAGCCACTACTTGAATTAATTATTTAATCTATTGTAATATAGTAAAATATCTTTATAGTACATAATAAACTTTTACTCGTCTTTTGACTTAAAAAGCAAGGAAGCACTCTTATTCACATTTTGGGCTTGATAATAAATGTTGTAATACTTAAAATATATGATTTATTCTAATAGTGTTCTTGTTTACCTCCATCCATATGCTTCATGGCATTTTCTGCTTCATCCGGATTACTGAATTCCACATATGCGTATCCTCTTCCATTTTGAGGATGCAGTCTATCCATTGGGAATTCTACAGTTTTCACTGTGCCATATGTAGAGAAGATCTCTTGTATATGTTCCCGGTTGACGTTTAGTGTCAAGCGGCCAATGTGGATGCGTGTGGGACGTGGGAGCGGCGAGCGTTCGCGTTTCTTGCGTGCTGGTGATCTGAAAATGTTGATTTTCATGAATACTCAAGTTTTGTTGTGTATTTGTGAATTTCATAATGGACATCTTAATAACTACAATTTATCACACCTGACTATATTCTAGAAGCTATAGACTAATTAAAATTAACCTAAAATTTTTTGATTTTATTAACATTTTAATTTATTAACATTTTGCCAATCCTTTTACACGTGCAGCCTATGGGTTAGTTACACCCAGAGGGCGATCAATACCCTCCGGGTTCAGTATAACAATATGTTTAGGATGTTGCTGGGGTTGCCGAGATACTGCAGTGCGTCAGGAATGTTTGCGGAGGCGCGCACTGACGGATTCCACGCAAGCATGCGAAAAAGAGCGGCATCCATGATGCGCCGTGTCCGGCAATCGTCCAGCAGCATCCTAGTTGTCTTCGTGGACAGATGGGATACCAATGTCTTGAGACATTGTTTCAAAATCCATGTCTCAAGCAGGTTGTGATATAAGATTGTTTTTAATATTAGATAGAATTATAATACTAACATAGTTTTTTAAGGCCATTTTACTAACAATTATATGGATACTTTATCTGAAATAAATGAAATAAATAAATAAATAAAAAATAAATAAAAACATTATTTCAAAGTAAAAGCCTCAGTTATGACATGAAGAATAGATTATACAGTGCAACCTTAATATAACGTACCTCAATATAACGATTTCCTCGATTTAACAAATTTTTCGTAATCCCCTTGAATTGTCCATAAGATTCAATATAAAATATCCCTTTACATTACGAACATTTTTTGCGAACAACCTCTTTATAACGAATTTCGTCAACCCAAAACCTTTATATAAAGTTCCAACCAATGTAATGATTCTTAATCTCATAGTATGTGATTCATGTCGCGATAGGTTTCGACATGCTTTTGTTTGTAAAACGATCATTTTTGTTTAATTTAAATTGGAAAGTAATGTAAACACTGCTGCTCGTCACAGATTCAAGTTGAAATGGATCAGAAACGTAAAAGACCTCTTTATAACGAATTTTAGACCAACCTAACCTCAACATAACGAACCTCAGTTCAACGAATTACTTGATATAACAAATATTTATTTGTTCCCTTCCGATTTGTTATATCGAGGTTGCACTGTAATTGGAATGTGCACTGTGGTTAATAGTTATTTATATGAGAATTCAAAATAATGTCTAAAATAATTAAAAGAAAGTTGTGAAGCGTTAAACAATGTTTTGAAGTAAAGTAATAGCTAAGTTTTACAATTTTAGTTCATAAAATCAGAGCAATTATAAAATAAATACCTTTCATGTTTATCTCTGGCTTTAGATTTGTCTGCTGATGATGGTGTTGTGACTTTCTTTTTGTCTGCGGGCGATTTGTCTCTTGCTTTATCTCTGTTGGGTTCACGTTTGTCCTTTGCTGGACTTTTGCGAGGAGATACTCTAAAATTAGAATTAGTTCATGATACATCTAACATAATTCTATGAAACCATTTTAAAGAATAATCCCAGTTACAGGGTTTCAATTCATTTTAAGTTTACATTCAATCAAGAATGATATTTTAAAACAAAAGCTTGCTTCATAAGAACTTAAGAATGATTCACACTACACTGTGCTGGGGCTGTGCTGCTCTAGCACAGCTCAGCCTCAGCAGTGTACGGCAGAAAACAATATCCATCAACATTTCAATGATCTGCCCAATTGTGACACAATGTAGCGTGAATCATCCTTTATTAGTTATGAGCCAAAAATGAAGATGTCCTGTTGTTACTATTACAGGAGTTTGTGACATGAGAAACAAATTAGTTATGGAATAAAGATAATCTTACTTCTTTTTTGGCCTGGATCTATCATTAGTACTGCTACTGCTGCTGGACGAACTGGAGCTGGACGACGAGCGAGACGAGCTCTCCGAACTGCTGGACGAAGACCGCGACGACGACCTGGACGAACTACTGTCCGAAGAACTGTGAATTTAAAGGAATTAGCAAAATCTAAGTCAATACTCTGAGTTTTTCATGTTGAAACATCTGTCAAATTAAATCTTTCATGACAATATTATAAATATATTGTATATTTTGTAAACAATGTATATTCATACGAAGCGCTGCACTAATACAAGCCTATCCTACATTAAACCTATTAGTTTAGGTTCTTGTGGATGGAAACGTAGTTCACTTCTACATTGTAGGCGTTTATAGTTACCAACATAACCTAGAGCCCATGACAATAATTGATTTAAAAACAAATTATAATTTATGTACCTGCCACTACTATCACTACTACTGGAACCAGATTCCTTCTTCTTCTTTTCCTTAGGTTTCTTTTTATCCTTATCCTTATCTGAAATAACTGAGGGAGACTTATTTCGCGCCCTGCAAGGGAATATAAAATCATTTAGTAATCCTTAAAGAAAAAAGTATGTTCTGTACGTATTATACACCAAGTTCCATTTCTTACATTTTTTTTACTAAAACTGACAATATGTGCAAGTAAAATTAATAAACACGCATCCGGCTTCGCATTTACATCAAAAATTATCCGCATTCCGCCATGTCGATTTTTTATTGCCGAAGAAATTACACAGATAACGTATAAATACAGATAATATAGCAATCGAATCGTCTGTCTACGAATCGAATACATGGAATGCCACAGACTACATAGAACTATCACAGAAATAATAAATTAGTAATTTTATTTTAAATTCAATTTATCCCAATATTTAGCACAAAATTATTAACAATAAGTGAATTTTTAGAGGGATCGCGAAGATTCCTCAATAAATTGTCACACTTTCAATATTCTATAACATATTATTATGCTTATGGAATGCTATATATCAAAGTTTCTCGGTAAAGTGTAGTATAAAAAGCACAAATTTGGGATAGTACGGTAGTACCCCCTCAGTCACCCCTATTATTAAGTTTACATAATTAAATAAATAATAAATAATATTATTATTTCTTGAAACCTTCAAGAAGTTCTATTAAGATTAAACACTGCGCAAAGCTTATAACTTAATTAACAATACATAATTTAAGAGACACAAACCTTCGCTTAGTCACCCGCGTTCAAGACACAGCCTTCCACAATCGGGGTAATCACTCTTTTAATAGTGACCCTTGAGTGCTATAGCTATTACCGACACGCTGTGTAACACGACCATTACATTATCGCCGCCGGGAGCTTTCCTACCTCCGTGGTCCGCACTCGTCTATGACCTTTTTGTAAACAAGGACCTTTTATTTTCCTGTAAAATTATTGGCCATAAAATTTAAAATATAATCTACTTACTACTTACTACTATAAAACTATTAGGTATGCCACGAGGGATTTTCCCTAATCACACAGACACCTGAAACAGATCTCATACCTATTGAATTTCAACTGAAACGTTATAGGTATAGTGAACTATAACAAAGAAAATGTGATTGCGAAAAACAATACGTTTCTGCATCATTAACTGAAACTATTGAGTGTAACTCTTAATTATTCTTAGTACTATCTGATAATCTGATAATTATGCAACAAATAATAAAGAACTGTGTAAATTGATTAGGTATAAGAAATTATCAGTAGAGTGAAATACACTGACTTCTACAATTCAATTGAAATAGGGTAGGCTTAAAGTAAATATTATTGGATATTTAAAGTCAATTTCTGGTAACTGTATCCGGTAAATAGCATGTAAATTAAATGTGATTTACAGGAAACAGTTTGTGTAACTCAAGTCAAACAAGGAAGAGTCGCTAGTTAAACATCGAACCAACATCGAACGTAGATTCTTACATCCACTCTAGTTAATCTTCCATAGATAATCTTGTTTTGTTATTCTTGCTTATGTAAATTAAATGTAAAACGTCGGTTACTGGGGCCGCTTTCGAAACTAGTGACGGCTTATTATAAAGAAGAGTGTGAACTAAATTTCGTATTTCAGAACATTTTGATATGCTAATAAAAGACAGAAATATGTTCGAGCCTATGTAGGTATGCTAGCTTATGCAGAAAACTAGTGAATAAGGTGTAGGTAGGTACTAATATTATTGTACTAGTAGCTGTATACTAATAGGTATCGATAAAAGGAAGGAGATCAATATTTTTATTCATACCTACTGGGCTACAATGATAATAAAGGCTTAAATTTTGTTACATTCACGTTATCTACATATTTTTTGACTGAAAATTGTTGGACGTTTTAGTTTAAAAATATTTCAGATTTTTCCAATAAGAAATAATTTCCAAATTAATATTATTTGCTTTTGTTTGGTCACACAATTCGGAAGGCCGTAAATCAAATAGTTTTTACGATGAAAAGGGAAGCTTTTCGAAGGACTAACTTGGATATTGCTCACTGAAGGCTGCCTTTTATTCTTACGCGACCTTCCGAATTGCATCCGCTTGAATAGATTATTGCTGTAATAATATAAGCAATGGAAATGAACAAGTATAATAGCAAGTTAATGGTTATACGATTGGAAACATTACGATGAATTTTGTAATACTACTTACAATCCAAAATCGTTCAAAATTCTTCTAAAAATACCAGAAAATATGTAACTTATGCTACTACTATGATTCAGAATGTAGATTTTAATGTAAGTCGATTGAAAATCCACGAAGTTATAATTAGAAGAATAATAGAAAGAAAAACAAATGTTAGGTACGCTACGAATGAACAACCTTTACTTAATCGTTTTAACATTGACGAAAAAAAGGCTACTGTAATATTTTAAGTAATAATATATAATCTGTAATAATTCAGATAAATGCAAAACTATAAAAAACGATAATTCATAGTTAATCACAAAGAGGAACTAAATACGTTCCCTAAATACGATGAAAGATTATTTATTCTAGGCAATGTTTTTAAATATAATATATTTTATTATACAAAAAAAAAATTATAAGTGCGGATGCGGCATCATGAAGTGTTTATTGTACACTGAGTGTATTAAAACAATATTCCCTGATAAAGCTTATATAGCATTAAGCTTTATATTGGGGCAATTCGATGGTTTGTTATTAAATGCGTCAGTTGCCTTTAATGATAATAATGAGCTTGATAGGAATTATTTTTTTGACGTACAAATGTAATAAAAACTTTTTTTTTTGCTAATCATTGTTAATTTTTATATCTTTCGGGGAAATTAGATTTCTCAGAAAAAAACGGCATTAGTGTGAAATGATAACAACATCGCACTTATTAGAAATATAAGAAATTAATTTAAAAGCCTAAAATCATTTATCACACATATGAAGGCATTGCAATTATTTGATTTGACTGTATAGTCGAAAAGAAGAAAGACAATTTATATAAATTTCGTAATTAATTATTCGTTAATTTAATTAATATTAATAAATTCAGTACGTTATATACGAATATAGAGGCTTGAATCATCAATATATTTAATTAGATATTAAGTTCTGGCGATTATTTTGAAATTTAACCATCTATGGATTAATTGATGAAAGTTTCTTTCAATTTTTTATATTCGAAAAACTATTTTGTATCAATACAAAAATTTCCAAAGAAGGATGAAATGTCCAGAATAATATTCTAATACAACAAAATTATTCAATGAATTTTTATTTCTAAAGCTGCTAGGCACATGCACGAAAACTAATTGCCTCGAGAATATGCACTAATTTTTCATGCAACGGTAGGTACACGGTACAAAGCCTAAAGAATAACAAATTTTTGGATTTGATTTCATTCATTTTTATTCGAAACAAATCTTATAATTTCATCACAAAAGCTTATTCTGAACTTTTAAAACCCCAAACTACAAATTATAAGTAGTCCCCCTCATCTACGACCATTTCTAATAAGTAAAGCGTATGAAAAATATCCAATCCTAAAAATAATTATTAACGACCACTGCATCGTTTTTATTGTTTATATATTTATAACCTGTCGCGTCCCTTATAAAGCTTGGTTCGCGCGTTTCGCACCATACAACCTTAGAGACGCTCTTAGCAGCAACTTGCGGCTTGTGAAACTTTCGTAAAAACAGTGTTTTGTTTATTTATTTAGTAAAAATTGGTGTTTTAATTCTTGCTGTGAGTATGTTTAATTTTTAATTCTATAATTTTTTAATTAAGGATAAAAATATCTGTGTTTTGAATTGTATAACTTGGAAACGATAAGACTTTTTTGTATATTTTTCATATTAATTTTTACTTTATTAGAATAAACGATTATTTAATAAATGATTGTACATTATAACTAAACCAATGAAAAGTTAGGAAAGTTTTATTGCTACTTGTTGCTTTTCAATTTATTTGATCTTACAAATTTTATGATAATAAGTTACGTCGCATGAATGAATGCCTGAAAAGTACAAAATAAATATAATTATTAACTTTCCTTGTTCAGTAATAATATATTTTACTAATACTTACACATTTTATACATTGAAGATGTATTTTAAAATATTATAATTAGTCTAGTTAATTAAAAAATAATTGTAAATGTTAGAATTGCTATATTTATTTTATTGTATTTATGATGAAATAACTCTAAATACGCATTTAAAAAATGGGTATTGTCTCAAGCATTGATTTGCGAGCATGGTCCATTGCTGATTTCTTTTATCGTATTTAAAACAAGATTGTTAACATATACGTTGTATAATTTAGAGATTTCCTTGATAGACAAATGCTCGTAGCACATAATATGTAGCTGAAAGAACTCAAACTCAGACAATTATTATTACTAAACTTCCTTTGGAAGCCTTTTGATTCGTCAAAATATGGTCAAAATACATAATTTTTTACCACCGCTCCGGAAAGCAGTTTCTACAAAGAAGAGCCTAGAAGAAACTCTGTAGTTGCTCTTTTAAAAACATGTCGTCAAGAATCTTGAAAAATAAAAAGTAAAACGCTTTCTCAAACGCCTTAGCTCATAGCATGTATTATATTAAATATTAACTTTATTTTGAATAATTATGACATTGTTATTAAAGAATGCAATATTTTCACAAACGTTAAAATAAAGCTACGTGGGTGATCAACAAACGCCTACGTTGCTACGTTCTTATGCTACACCTCTACGGTTTCTACGGCGTAGCTTTTAATCCTAATCAACGAACGCTTATAAAGGGGGAATAATAAAACGAGCGACTGAAAATAAAGTGAGCGACTGATTATGAGATACTGATTTAATAACTTGAGCGGTATGAATTTGAGTAATCGAAAAATAAACTAAACAAGCAACGAATAGGTATTAGTTGATAATAAAATACAGATTGAGCGTACTAAAGGAGGATTGTGATTAATCCATTTGATATATTAGAATTCTAACTGTGTGATTACATTACTATATGAGCGACTAAATTACTAGTTGAGCGAATAGATTACTAAGTGAGCGACTAAATTACGCTCATCTAGAGCGACTAAAAACACTAGAATAAATTGTTCAAATAGTTATTTGATAAAACTTTCAAAAACAAATTGAACTGATAGTACCTACTCTGTCCATTATAGTATTTTTCAAAGTGATTTTTCTATTCGAAATACCTCGATTAAGATAAAATGCCACTCAATATAAATAAATCATATGCCAAATAATGAATATAATACAAGACGTAATTTTGTCACTCAAACAATTAATATTAGGTCGCTCAAATATTATGAAGCTGCTCATTTTGTATTTTATGTAACGCAAATTAATGTTTGTTAGTTGCTGATCTATTAATTTTTCATTGCTCGCAGTCAGTCGCTCACTTAGTAATTCTGTTACCCCAATTAATTATTTTTGATAGCTAAAACTTTAATTTACAGTCACTCGTTTAAATACTACCCCTTATAAAGTAGCCTTAATATAAACAAGGTTTATGATTTAATCAAGAATTAAACGCCGCATTCGGATTATTTCTAGTTCTTGCAATTATGATTGCATAAGTTTCAATTAAAACCCCAACGCTTTGCTTGTAGCTGTTATAAAAGAAAAAAAAGCAGGTGTTAAGCAAATTTCTAAAGTCAATTTAACTTAATAAAATTTTTAACGTTATGTTACTTAGAAATAGCCGTTTTAGTCCGTATTATTATAAGTATTATTTATCGTTGTGCCAAGTTGCATCAAACCTGTAGCATTTTTGCGTAAAACAGTTTTATCAACAAACTTTCGCGTTTATAACATAGAAGGGTTTGATGTCATTCTCAATGATTAGAAAATTTGCTCTGTTAATCCTTAACAGTTAATAAAAATACTTATAGCTTAGAAATATACAAAAATAAAGGAGACCTTTGATCTTAAATAATCATTCATTTATTTGGAATACAATTTGGATTGTCATTTTAGATATAAAAAGTAATATTCTAAAAAAAATCTTTCTATTTCTTTAAATTATCTTTATGCTAACAGCATAAGCACTTTCAATGTCATTTGTCTTATATTCAAGGAGAATCAGAAAATGCAGTTCAATATTGACACGTTCAATATCCAAGCATTGTGTTTAATAGAAAATATCATGTAGATTTTTCAGTTGAAATAATGTTTGAGAATGTCTGTATTAAATTTTACATGTACGATTTAAAATAGCGAAGACTTCTTGGTATTTTAATAGCACCTAATTTCCGGAAAACATCTTCTTATGACGATGATAAAATGACGACCCATGAATTCACAAATTACGAATGACAAAAATAAAATTATAAGACTAATGTTTGTGTCTTCAAAATTGTTTAAAAACCTTTGTTTCCGTAATTTCAACACCTCAAAAGACATTGTAAGGATAAAGTTACGATTCCCTTTTAAACTTAATTGAACCACAATTGTAACGTAAAATTGTCAACAGTGCAAGCCATATACCAAAGGTTATAGTCAGCTTCATGACGCCATAAACCTAACGGCACAATTATTTAAAATTCCGTGAACCATGGGAAATAAAACAGATCAAGACAATAAACGGACCACTGCTATAAACGAGTTTATCCACACTCGTAAATAAGTGTGCCACTTGTCCTTTATCTTTCGAAAAGGATAATGTAAGATAATATTGAAGTTTAAGTAAAGCCGCTGTCAATGTGGGCTCTGCGGGCGTTCACTGGGATAAAGGTTATTACTTGTGGCTCATATTTATTACATACACTTTGTGTACCTAAGTAGAGCACTATGTTCGCATCAAAATTGTACATAGACACAATTATAAAATTCCTATAACGTGTCATCTCATTTAATAATTTCTCGGCTTAAAAAAATTAAGCTTTCGTTAAAAAGCGTACTTTTTTTAAGAATATGTATATACCTAGTTTTATCAATTTAAGCGGAACCAGGGCCAACGGTTAGTAGTCTTTATTTAAAAATGTAATAAGGATATCTTATAGCACTTCATAGCTGCAGATAATAATGAGAGTCTTTTGTATCCTTTATCCAGTTGTAATACAGTACACGATCGTTAACTCTCACTTGGTAACTTTCATTGCTGCATTGAAATATAACCGCAAATGTTCTATATATACTTAGACATTTTATTAAGATAAATTCTTAGTTTAATAATTCATAGAAAAGACATGGAAAAAGATAGCTCAACAGGATTACAAAGAAGGAAGAAAGAAAGATGTGAGGATGTGTTTATGGTGTGGAACAAAATCTAGGACATGATTAGAGTATTTAACTATTTTGGCTGTCTAAATCTAGACTGTTTAATGTCTCTATAACATTCATTTTTTAATCTGTATAAAAATATCTCTTAATATTTCGGCGAACGCTGTTTACAATGTGCGTCATTACGCTACACGCTTGAATTTAATTTCTTTTTTAATATAAAAGTAAGGGAAAATCTGTGTCATAGACAGTAAAGAATTTGAGAATTGATGAATATGAACAGCCTTCATTATAACATGATACAATGAGGATGCGACCTCAATTCTCCTCTTTAGCTATAAATCTTTTAAATCACTCATTCTCATATTTCGATTACATGGTTACAAGAAAGAGTGTGTTCATTAGATGCATGATTTTTAAGGCTTTCTTTAGGTTCCTAATTGTTTTTAAAGTGAAACTTTTATTACATCGTCTCAAACTTTTTGGTCTGTGTAGCGCATGTCGCGTGACGGTCGGCTGCCGAGTAGGTATAAAGCAGTGTTCGGAAAGTTTCACTTTTACCGTGGTTTCATAAAACCACACAACATTTTTTATTTTTATTATCTTTGGCTTCATTTCTTAAAATGTAAGTATGTTAAGTGTATTCACGTAAATCGTAAACGACAACACTTATTTAAAAAACCTACGAAGAATTTTAATTTGAAGTTGAGGCATATCATATGATCAAGACATTGTATTTTTTGATACATAATATAAAGATTTGTAACTCGGCGTTGGATCTATTGTTGTTACAATTCTAAAGGCTGGCATCATTTTTTCTCAAGGTTTTGCATATTATACGTTGTGTAAGGTGCAAAAACCAGAGTGATAAAATACCTATACAGTTTAAGGACGTAGGACCTTTTGCCTCCAACAATTGAAGCATCGCTTATTTGAAGTAACGTACTTAATTGTACCTTCAAAATATTAAAAAAATAAATATAGTATGGTCAATCATCTTTTCTCATCTTGCTTCAAATACAAATTTGAATGGTTTAACCGATAGCTAGCATCTACGTGATAGGCGCACAAAACAATTATTTTAGGTAAGCCACAGGGATGAGGATTCAACTTCTATAGAATTGAGAACAAGGCTATGTTACTGGATCAGATTGAATTCTTGGATCTGTTAAAATTTATATCTCCTTTTCATCTAGTATTCTACCGAAGCATCAATAAATATTGTTTCAAGTCATGTCTAAAATTATGTAAAAAAATAACACAAGCTGCGAATTAGGAAGCTTCCATTTCTTTCACGAGGTCAAAAATAAAGTTTGGCAAGATGTGGATAAGATTAGATATGCTATAATGTTTAGAAGCTCACGATGTTTAATTATCATTTTATGTAGGTACATTGTTATATTGTTTAGGATCGATACTGTACACTATGTATGTCTAACGTACAAAAATAAATAATACATTAATTCATACAATTTTAATGATTTGTCTATTTTTTCAGCACTCGGGTAACGTTTTGAAGATGGTGTCATTAAACCTGTTCTGCATGTCCGTGTGTGTTGCCATGGTGACGGCTCTTCCCGCGCCAGCTATCCTTGACGAAGAATATCCTCTAGTGGAACCTACAAATATGCGAGAAGTAAGTTGATTTCATATAAATATATAAAGTATAACCGACCTTTGCTTTCTATTGCGAGACTGAATGAAAAATACTTAGGGATAACAATAGATAAAAACTTAAACTGGAAGCCGCAAATAGATGATTTAAAAAGTAGAATACGTAAACTTATCCCAATTTTTAAAAAAATAAGACGCCTTAAGGATGAAACCACGAACAAAATCGTTTATCAGTCTTTGTGCCAATCGCTCATTAATTATGGTATCTCGGCTTGGAGTGGCGCAAACAAAACAACACTTCTTAAGCTCGAACGCACACAGAGATGATCTTAAAAGTACTGCAATTTAAGCCGTTTAGATATCCAACAAATCTCTTGTACAACGAATGCCGCGTTCTGACTGTGAGGCAATTATTTATCAAAGTAATAGTCCTGGAGCAGCACACAGTTCTTCCATCTTCTTCCGTTGTTACAAAAAGAAAAACCCGCATTGAAGAGATTTACTGTGTGCCGGGTTGTAAAACTCGTTTTGCGAAAAATTTTGCATATTATATTGCTCCCTATTTGTATAATTATATTAACAATAAAATTAAAATAAAAGAAATGAGTAGATACCTTTGCAGTAAATCTTTGGATAAATTTCTGCTTCGCCTCGACTACAACGAGACAGAAAAACTGTTTGTGGCTAGTGCCATTTAGTACCTATTACTTAAAGTTACCTAATTATTGTTTATCCTCATAAGTTTTATATCTTTAAGCCGTAGCCGTTGTAAACTTTGCAAAAAATAAATAAATAAAAATAAAATAAAAATAAACTTCCCTGCTGTAACACAGTGGCGTCAGCGACTAGCACGGAGGGAAGTACTTTATGTTTACATATTTGTAATAATTGCTATGTACCTATATCTTACTGAAATAGATTAATTGATGTTTGATGTAAATTGTTTGGAGGTAAATAAATAAATATAAATATACTAATAAATAAATATAAATATACTGAATGGTCGGTTGGCTAAAATTTTCTTTATAAAAAAAAAAACGTTTTTTTTCGTAAACACTTTGAACGAAATGGTATGCAAATATTAGGAGGTCATATTATTCATAAAGAAAATTTTCATAAAAAGTTTTCATGAAACCGTCATCTTTCGTCAAAAGTCCGCGTCATCTTTGTTTAATTGAAGTAGGTATGCAAATGGCTCATTTGTAACGAAACGTATGTAGGTGTGAACTTTTTTTTTTTTTTTTTTATTGTACAATAGGGGAGCGCTTGGCCACAATCTCGCCTGATGGTAAGCTGAGATGTGGCCTAAGATGGAGCGCGCTTCCCTAAAATGTACCTGTTCACTCTCCTCTTGAAGACCTCCAAATTGTACTCGTCGGGGAACACAGATTCAGGAAGCATGTTCCAGTCCCTAGCGGTTCGAATAAAGAATGACGATCCGAACCGCTTTGTCCGGGTACATGGAACGTCAACCATGTGGCGATGCCTAGAATCTGTGCGCCTCGACGAACGATGGAAAAATGGGGATGGCGGAATTAGGTCGTGCAATTCCGCAGCGCACTCTCCAAAGTGTATCCGGTAAAAAACCGATAAACTTGCCACTCTGCGACGGTGGGCGAGGCTCTGGAGTTTTTTGCCTACTAGCTCATCGTCGTTTATTAGCCTCTTGGCACGCCTCTCTATCGCCTCAAGTGTCTCCAGCTGGTATTTGGCAGATCCATCCCAGAGGTGAGAGCAGTATTCCATGCACGAACGGACCTGTGCTTGATAGAGGTTGAGCAACTGTCCCGGGCTGAAATACTGCCTCACCTTTGACAGTATACCAAGCTTTTTTGAGGCTACTTGGGAAACATGAAGGCTTATTTCTCCACACTCGCCAACGTACATTTATATTATGATATTAGATTATGAGAGATTAATTGCCACTTTAGCACTTTGGACAGCTAGTTTTTTTTTAAATTTTCCAATTATGATTTGCGATTGCAATTTCGAAGTTTTGAAAAGTTTAACAAATTAAACTTTAATGAAAATGTGGTTTGCTACTCTATATTTCTGAACAATAAGTTTTATTCGTAGTTTTCCTCTTTTCGAGTAAAGTGAATACAAGACGCCTACACAGGAAGTTAAACAGTTATAAGTTTAACTACCGATCATTAAGGCATTTATGAGAAAAATAACTCTCCATTGCGACGTTTACTACACCTGTCCGCTCAGAAAATATTAACAACTTAAGAATAGATACTTATAACATTTAAAACTGTTTCAGCAAGTGATAGTTCCACACAAAAGGGCAGCTTTGGTGTTGGATAGATTGCTCGTTGCTCTGCAGAAGGCACTCCGGGAGGACGGGCCGAATCAGCGGTTTGATCCCGACAGAGATGGGCCGAGGACAGCGCCGTTACGAATCGCAAACTACGATGTAAATGATTTGGTAACAACGTCCTTTTTATGGACTTTTTTATTTATTTTCGAACAATGGCTGAAGTCACAGAAGTTAATAAATAGAACAATATCAAACGATATTTAAAAAATTATACATTGTATATTAAATTAATCTTAAATACATGCTTCGATAATAAATAATTATATTCAATGATAACACTAAATTTTACAATTAGGTACATACGTTATTTCTAAAATAATACTACCTATGCTGTTTTGTAGTCATTTTCGTCGTATAATAAATAAAGTAAAAGTCTAAGGTTTAAGTATATAAAACAATTTAATGTCGCTTGAATAGTCGTTAGTCAATTATTTATATTATCCTATATTTCCTTTATATTTTTTTTTATATTATCCTATATTTTCTGTTAAAATATGCAAGTTTTTTAAGATGGATCTGGATGAAATTCGGTACAAAGATAGGTTTAGTTTAAAGTAGTACATATAAGTAGGCTATTTTTATCCAGTAGCATGCCAGAGAAGCATATTTTGTACATAATTTGATTTGTTACTTCCCTATTGTTATAATTTATTAATGTTTATGAATAGCAATTTGGTAAAAAAAAACAATTATTTATATTCACGTCCATTTAAACATCAGAAAACTTTGTTTCATTTACGGTTAGTTTTAATGATACAATCGACATATTGAAAATGTTTGAATATTACATTTTGTAATGTATGTTATTTACTTGGGATTATTCACTTGGGTCAGACCAGTCATGTTGTTAAATAAAACTACATAAGACAATAAAGTGGCTCGACTGATTCTGATTAAAATACGAACCCAATAAAATGTAGAGAGAATGCATTGAGTTGAGAAATAGTGGACCACTAGTACCAGCAGAATAGGTCACATGAGCAATATTTTGCTAGTTATTCTTATTGTTCAAAGTCCTTATAAATGAAGTTATATGAACTTGAGGTCTATAGTCTTCTAAATAAAGAGTTTTTAATATTTTCAGACGGGTTTACAGCGCAGAGGACAAGCGAGCGGTCGAGGCCGGGTGCTTCGATGCTACTTCAACGCTATTACGTGCTTCTAACACCAATCATTTAGTATTATTGAATTTTATTTGAATTTCGCCTTTATACCTATGATCTATACCAGCTATACGATATAGCAATTATTATTGTGACATAAAATATCAAATATGCCAATTTTTTAAAGTTATATGGTCTATACAAGCTGTTATTTAATAACACAGAATATCAGATATAGCCAATTTTTTAAATATTAAATATGAATATTATACAGTACAATTGAAGTGTTAAATTGTGCCAATATAACTACTTTGTATTCTAAACTCACATCAAGACTACTTTAAGAGTTTGCTTTTTTCAAAAACATTTGAAATAATATCATTAGGTACATACTTACCTCTGTTATCTTTTATCATTAATGTACCCTGCATATCTTAAAAGTACTTAATTTATAAATAAAAACATCAAATAGCGTTATTATTAAAGCATATAAGATGTGTGTTAAATTAAATTTATTTAAAGTAAGAATATATCTAAAATTCTTCATAAAAAGTTGGAAAATACTGATATGTATTTTCCAACTTTTTATGAAGAATTTTAGTTAGTCAGTCAGGATACCAAAATCTGGATAATCTTGTTTGATATCTGTTGTAATTATTGTATATTAAATTACATTTCTATTAAAATACGTTTCTTATTTTATCATTTTATCCTGAATTCATAATGAAAATATATAAATGGGCATCATTTTCTTAATTATTTAGAAAAGCTTAAAGCAATTCTTATTAATATTACAATTTTAATAATAAGTCTTTTTATAATATCAATAGTTGATGGTAAATCACATTGCTATATTTATGACTATCAAAATTTCAAGAAGGCTTATATGTGATTTACCAGCATGGTCCATATAGAAATAGGAAAATATTTGAAGATAAATATTTTTCAAATCGATCTAATACCGACGCTTTTTAAAAAGATATACAAAATTATAAATATAATTATTTATGCGAATACATAATATCGCCTGTCGGATCGATCGGATTATTAAAATAAATTTTCATGCCTATAATTAGTAAGTCTAAATAAATAAGTAACCTGAAGAAGTTTGATATAAATTATATCAATTTTAATAAAAGTATTGATGAAAGGAATTGATTTACCGTATTAAACTTAATGTGTTCCTGTACTTTACCTATCCAAACTCAATTTAAGTATTAAAACAGCTTTAAAACTATCAAATTCTAGCGTACCTACTAAACAAACACGCATCCAAACTTAAATTAATTACTGTATTGAATATGAAAACAATCAGAACTTATTGTTATGAATTTGTTTTTTAAATATAATTTAAATTTTGATCAACTTTTTGATAACAGCGCCATCTATTGAGCGCCAGTTAGATCGTTTGAGATAAAGATAGAGCCACAAAGCGTTAGAGAGTCTACACTTTTCAGCGCTTTTTACGCACGATTGAGATAGATGGTATTGCAGGTAACATTTACAATAAGATAGTTTTTCTTATTGTTCTTATTGAATGGCATTTTTCGATCCCACTGAGGAGGTTCCTTCGATTGTCAAGTTTTGTACAGATGAGTTAGAAAGTTAAAAATTGTAAAACATATATTATTTATTCCTCTGAATGATTATTATTCTACAAATTCATTCCGATATTACTTATATAACAAAATAAAAAAATCTGAAACATATACAAACACGTATATTTTATCTAAATAATTCTAGAACTAGAAAAATAAAATTCGTTCAATGTTTTGCATAGTTTTCTTTTGTTTGATTTTTTTAATAACAAGGGAGAATACTTAGTTACATAAAACTAGATAAGATCTTTCTTTCCTTATTGGCGTTCTCTACGAAATTGCTACGTACAAGTAACTTAAATAAAAATCACCCCGACGATTTTTAATTGTCATATTTTAATGATTATACTACAGACAGGCATGAAACTCTTAGTAGATAAATTATATACCAAAATACCTGACATAATTTTGGAAAAAAACTGATACGTATTCTTACAGCTTACGGCTAAGAACCACCGCAAGGATTTCAAATTAAAAAATCTCATCGAAATTGGTCCATCCGTTTAAGAGCTATGACGTCACAGACAGACATCAACGTCAATCTTAACGCTACACCCCCTTCTTTGGGGGATTTAAAATTCTAGTCGGGAACATCAGTATGCACACTAGATAATAGGTACAATAGGTAGGTAATCGCCTAAAATTAAGATATGTTTTCCAAATTTTTATTTATTTCATCACAAAACTCGTTTCAAAACTCGATCAAATAAATAACATACTTTACAGATTCCAATTAAAAGGAAACATATGAATTCATCGAAGCTATAAACATCCATTCATTGATGTCAAAGCGATTTTATACAATAAAGCCGATAGAAAACTAGTTGGCTTACAAAAAGCTCTTTTTAATCAAAGATGGGTTTCATTTAAACGGACACGTGCCTTTATCCGGCACGCTGCGCTTATCCGTTCGTTATCTGATCATTTCTACCGTTTTAAATAAATGGCCAATTTCTATTTATAGAACACCATGCTAATACTTGTTGAAGACAAGTTACGTTTCAACTTGCACAAATTTAGGACCAAATTCTGCTAAATTATTCAGATTTGTTTTCGTTTTTAGAGACTTAATTAATTAATAATAATGGAATAAGAATATAAATATGATTTCCGCAACTTCTTGGGTATTTCCTTTAAAAACCAACATAGGAGTTGTGTTTTTTTTTAACTCCCCTTATTTTAATGTTAATTAGGTAATTGTACTTATATAACATGTTTATTTTATTATCAAGGCTACTTATCATGAACAAATGCGGTCACAACAGAGTTGCGATAGAAAATCAATGTTTGAGATGTTATAGGATAACATCTTGAACGCACTTATTTTAAACTAATATCGAAGATTCTTAACTATATCATTAAAAACATTTTATAGCAAATTCAAATTGAAATATCTTGTTCAGTGAACACATTTATTTAACAAATTGAAAATGTTTTTAAACTTGTATTATACCGGAAATATTGACTCTATATTCTCAAATCTCAACTGTTGAAGCCAAGAATCTATCATGATAGTAAATAATTATAGCATTTAAATATATGGAAATACACATTAAAACGTTATAAATTGTAATTATTTATTTTCTTATATGATTCCTAATACTTCATTACCATTAGTGAAGAAAGTCAAGTATTGAGATTCAAGATTCAATATTTATTTAGCATTATTTTTTGTTGTCGTATTGAATAAAAAAGACAACGTAGGCATAAAACCTTGCAACTATATTAAAGTAACATTTAAAAATAGCATGTATATAATTAGATCTGTGTTCATTAATAACAAAGACCCTTGAAAAGAATTCATTCAGAAAACTGGTAAGTACCTACTGAAAGTTTAAAGATAGATAGTGGACTTTATAGAAAAACATTTTCGACATTCAAGAGCTTCCATTAAAATAATTTTGAACAAATGCATTTCAGGCTTTCTAACCTATCAGTTTCAATCAATATGCAATAATTTGCAAGCTATGTTGTAATTCAATAACTATTACAATATGAGGATACGTAATGTATACTATACTTCAAAACATAAGACATAATATTCACAAAAATATACTGGTTTTAATATATTTAATATATACTTTTTTTTTAATATATTACTTATTTTCCTAATTACCTCGTCCTTATTATATGCTAGTTAGATTAATAAAACTTTTCCTTGTTCAATCGATTTTCCAATTTAATAAATTGGCTGTACCTAGCGTTTCTTAATTACCGTAATAATGTGTTTTAGAGTCATATTTTGTTATTATTCAAATAGAATGAGTTTAAAGGTACTCAAGCAGCATTTTCATGCTTTTTAACAGGCAAATTATATTCCTAGATACTATTTTAGCCACCACTAAGTACCATTAATCAGGTTTGTTACTACGCCATTAACAAGACGCAATAGCCTTTTGAGATTATTACTTTAGTGCAGCGACAATATTACGGAATGTGTTTTGTAATTTTAATGAATTCATTGCTTGAGATCTGTTTTCAATTTAAGATAGGATTATGGATTCGTTCGAATAAAAAAGTGTCTTTAAAAAGGTGTTCTAGTATGTAAACTATACCAAAAGGTAAAAACACTTGAAGTAGAGCTACTGTCTCTTAATATTTGCCTACCTATGTCAAAACTACAATGCCATTAAATAAATTCATGGAGTTTCAGATGAACAGACAAAATATCCAATTTCGTGAAGGTCTAAACCTTAAGAGGAAAATGAGTTTATAAGTTTTATTACATCCCTTCTTACGTTTTATACAATACTAGCTGTGCCCGCGACTTCGTCCGCGTGGAATAGTGACTGCATAGTAGTTACTACTTAACTTAATTATTGAGTAAACACGTACTACCATAAATAATTAAAAGAACTGATAGTAAAATTTATTACCGAACTGAGCTAAAAAATAAAAAAAATAAATGCCTAATTAATTTTCTACGTATTTCTTTTAAATTGTGTCATATTATTTTTAGGCACCAAGGCGGCGAAAGGAGGCGAGCAAATTTCTTCCTTCCTTGTATGGATGTTATTAACAATGTATCGTGCAGCAACTGATCAGCCAGTTTTTATCAAATCCAGCACCAAATCCAAATCAGATCTTTCCTGAATCCTGTCTCCCGCCTGTAGTAACTAAACCGTTTAGACCGTGCAATAAAAATTAAATAAAAAAAAAAAACCCAACGCAACGAAGAAAAGTGCATAGAAAAAGGAATAAATAATTTCACAAACTTCTCGATGATCTTTAAAAATAAATACCATTTTAAATAGGGTAAACGCAGCTATCAACGACCCATCGAAAATCTGAAGGTATTACCGACCTATAAAAGTAATTCGAAATTTAAACGTTCCCAGAACTATTATAGCTATAGGTAGGCAAAGTTATACACGAATGTATTACTTGAGCATCGTATACTTTTACGTTAGTGTGAATAACTGTGCAAAAAAGAGTTAAAATACGTAAGTTGCTGCGGGGTAGCGTGGACGCAGGACGTTTCGTACTGTTCCGTTGTTCCTTCGGGTAAGTACTGTGATTTATCTTTTTAAGACATTTACAAACAAATGACATCTATACTTTAATTTATATTACTAAATGTCAATGCATTTAAGTGTCAACTTTTCATTTCTTACAACATTTTATTAATAAAAAGTAATTTGAAACGATAAAACTTAAAATAAAAATGGGACGGTGTTAGCTTCACCAGTTTAAGTCGTGGCAGGTATCAACGACCCATAAGTCGGCAATGGCAGCAACGTAACTTTTTGTTTTAAATTTCTTTTATGTTATTGTATCACACTAACACAAGTGGTTTTATGGACCAGTTTAAATCTAAGCTATGAGTCTTCATAAAAATCTATTAGCGACTAAACTTTTTTGTCTAGTGTTTATTTTTTAGCGTTGTCAATTTATACAAAGTTATGATATTTTTCGAGGATCGGTATCGAATAGTTACAGTAGTAAATCATTGTTTTTTTGTTTAAACAATATGCATTTGTTCATATTTTGTATGACATTAATCAATTATAATCTATTTTATAGTCTGATGGTCAAATGAATTAAAATAACCATTTTTTTATGGGTCGGTAATACAATTTAGGTTTATACTTACATACTTTATTACCGACCCATGTGGGTCGGCAATAGCAACTATAGGAAGCTATTACCGATCGAATATAGATTGTTTAGTTTCTCATCTACTTTTATGACATAATAGGTGCCTATTAAAAATGCTTCTTCATGGTTAAATTAACACAAAACATATAATCATATTTTTTTCCAGAAATATGGAGCCACAAAAGCGGCGAAAAGTATACAGTAAAACACAACTCGCCGAAGCAATCAATCAAATAGCACAAGGAAATACCCTAGAGTTTGAAATCCTTTAATTTAATATATGTACATATATTAATAGTGTTATGTTGATTAATTTAAAAGTTTATAATTATTTAGTTCATTACTAAGAAGTACTCATTTGTTTTATTAAAAATAACTACATATAATAAAAAAATACGAATATATTTGCATTTTTATTTCATTTTATTAAGATCGGTAATCATCATCATCACTAGCTTCTATTACATTCCATTGCTGGAAAAAGGCCTCCTCTCACGTACGATCGGGAATAGCTGCATAAAAATCGTTAATAGCTTCACAGCCGTTTTTATGGGTCGGTAATTCCAACAATCGACTAAGTCACATTGTAAATTATTTTTTACAAGATAATCCTTTATTTGAATGTATTTGATTCAATAAAAACATTTTTTATACATAACACTAGCATATAAAATGAAACTATAAATCTTTAGAAGAACCAGTATACTTAAAAAATATGGTTGATTTTAAAATTGCCTTAGAGGGGTCGTTAATACCTGCGTTTACCTTATTTATAAAAAAAAGCAAAGTCGTCGGGGCTGCCATGCCAACATTATCATAATATATCATATATGTACCTCTATAAATATTTTTTTATAATGGTACTTAATTTTTAAGATCGTCGGGAAGTTTGTAAAATGATTTATTCCTTTATCTTCGTTGCTTTGGGATTTTTTTTTAATTTTTAAATTTTTAAACTTCGGTTTCTTATTTTCATGTAATATTTTCAAGTGAGCGAGACCGAGCTATCAAATGAACCTCCATATTACATTCCTACATCATATTGATATCTATAAGTTTGTTGCTCCTTGACATCTTTTACGTTGGGCCGTAACCGTGCACAAATTTTAATGGACCACAGTGGCAAAAGAAGTGGTATATTTAGGAAAAAAAAAATTCCAAGGGCCAGGCCGATTTTGATGTAAACCATATTATCTAATTGTACCTATATGTACATTGTACACGTCATATCCTGTCGTTTGATGCTCCATTTGGTTTATTTATACCCACTGTCGCCCCTAAAGTGCCCTAAATGTAATAAACGGATGAACCGATTTCGATTAAATATGACTAATTGTAATTCACACGTTGCCCTTTCATATTTTGATATGCCGCTTGAGTATATTATTTGACCACATTCGATTATTGTTCATTCCCACTTTTACCGCTGTAATCTAATAAATGGATTAACCGAATTGGATAAAAATATAACTAACTGTACTTCACCCGTTATGCACTTTCATTTGATATGTCACTTGGATATATTTGACAACATTCGTTTTTTTCATTCCCACTTTTACCCATAATATATAGGTATAATAAATGGATGAACCGATTTTTATTAAATATGTCTAATTATACTTTACACGTCATGCCCTTTCATTTGATATGTCACTTGAGTATATTTGACAAAATTCATTTTTTATTACCACTTTTATATCTATATCAAATAAATGGATGAACCGATTTTGATAAAATTTGACTTATTGTTACTGATAGGTCGTTCACTTTCATTTCACTTTTACCCCTATATACCTAGATGTAATAAATGGATGAACCGATTTTGATACACTTTATCTAAGAACCAGCGTCGGAAAATATGCTGCCTAACAAAAAAACCGCATCTAATTCGGATTACCTGTTAGCGAGCTACGGTGGCACAAACAGACACACACACACACACAGACAAACATAGCGATCAAAAACTTATCACCCATCTTTTTGCGTCGGGAGTTAAAAATATAATACGACATAATTTAAAGGACATTTTATGTATAAAATTTACCTAGAAAAAAGCATAATTCTAATTTGACCCCTTCCCCCCTACTTACTTCAGCTTACCCCACTCCCCCCCCCACCCTTGGGGACTTTCGATATGATCACCTGGACATTTATAGGAATAACTGTAACAGATAACTTACGTTTTATCGTACACTGTACAGTGTACAATAAATAGAATGCCTTAGCAAATGTTCGCCGTGAATACTTAAATGGTCATAACTTTTTTGTTTACGAACCGATTGACATGAAATAAACACTAAATGTTAAATGAAGATTACTCCAATATATTAGTGAAAACCGCATCTAAATCGGATAAGCCGTTTCTGAGATTAGCGTGCACGAACATACAGACAAACAGACAAACAGACAAACAGACAAAAAATTTTTTAACTACAGTTTTGGGTTTGGGATCGATTTAATAATAACACCTGCTAATTTTTTTTTTCATATTTTCATTGTACAGACACCGCTTTTCTAGAATTTTATTATATGTATTGATGATATTGATTGATTGATTGATGATGATGATGATTGATGATGATGATGATGATGATGATGATGAAGACTCTGTAACTTGAGACGACCGCTGATTGAACGATACGATCCTGTATGGCATTTGAGGAAACCAATATAATAGTTCTTATAGTAAGACCATATAAATTACGTAAAAACATTTTAAAGCATACACAGTGGAAACGTCAGCAAAATATTTTTTTTAGCACACACTCACTATGCAAATAAAGAACGATTAGACCAGTTAACTCTTGAAATCTAAAAAATGAAAATTTACTTACCTTTTTAAGCTCGCAGTTTATTCTGGCTCAAACTATTTACGGCAAACGATATGGAATTAAAAAACTACACTCCGTAGAGTCGTAGTTACCGAAGCAAAAAGAAGCTTGCTCGTTATCCTCTTACCTGTTGCATACAAGACGTAATAAATGCAAATTGCTTAAGAAAAATCTATTTTCGTTTTAATAATAATGTCCCTTGAAAGATCTTTTCTCATTTCAGCTCAAGATCACTGGCGATGTAGGTATGCAGTTCACTTACAGTTTATACATTATTGCATATAAGACTAAATTGCATTTTATACCGATTTGCAAACCGCATTATATTGGTTTTACTATACTACAATTTTATTGAACTGATAGTACCTACTAGTTTCAATCGTAGTATTGTCGATTTACTATGAATATTACGTTTAGATTCGATCACAATATCTTATTTAAAATGGAAACAACAAACAAATGTTATGTTGAATAGTTCGTACGTGACTGATTTTTATTTAATCTTTTTATTATTTTGTTTTAAAAACAAAATTTCAAAAGTAAACTTCATAACATCTGAAATAAGAAATTTCTCTGTATTGTTCTCCAGATTTTTTTGAGAGTGGTGTAGGTGTATGTACCTTCATAACAGCTAGTAAGTTGTATGTCATCGTTTGCCCTAAGTAACACTCTGTCCATTATTGTTACGAAACCATCTAATAATTCAATAGGTGTCAAACGTAATTATAAAAACTTTCCAATTACACATGAAGTAATTTTGGAAAACTACCAAAGGTATGTAGGCAGGTTTAAAACATGTTATTATACCCTTTAATAACAGTTATTTGTTTATACCGACTAATTGACATCAACAGGTCTTACCTCAGGGATCAATTTAACTGAACTTATATTGCTTTCGCAGTCTATAATTTGAAATTCGGTTACAATGTTCTAATGTCGACCTTCGCGTCTAAATTACCTGAAATCCCAAGTGCGATGCCTTTGCTTTATTTATTGGGAGTCCAGTAAAACATACTTACATATTTATCCAGTAAACTTATTTCACAAAAGACGTGCATAATTACATTTTCATAAATATTAATGATTCAAAAAAAGGGAACATAAATTATATTTCATAGGAATGCGTATTAAATTATTTAGGCAACGGACGTTGTATCCCTTCAACCTTTGTTGAATGTCGCAATATTCATTGTTACTCCATGCTTAATGAAGACTCACTCAAGTCGATGACAAGCCGATATTCTGCCTTAATTTTTATACTTCGATATCTGTTCTAAGAAAATTTTATCAGTGATTATAAGATAATCTTATTTTACGGTACTTAAATCTTCTTTATCTTCATATTTGTATCATATTATCTCATAAAATGCTTCAACAAAGAGCTTTTAGTTTTTCATTATTGTCAATTAAAATAAAAAAATATTCAAAGTATTCAAAGCATGCGAAGCATGCGAAGAAAATACCCAAAAGCTTGACTTAAGATAAAGTAAGTAGACAGCGATAACTATGAAATGAATCACGCGCCATTTTTACTCCGTGTTTAGAATGGTGTTTAGGGCTACAAGGTTATAAGACTTTTAGGCAATATGGCTATTTATGGATATTGCACGACTCATAATTTTTCATATAATATGTAGACATTAATTGAATATTTTCCACGGGATTTTTAAAACGGAATTAAACTAACAGAGCGTATGGTGTTCATAAAGTTTATGCACAGTTTATCCTTATAAATACAGTATATAATGTTATTCATTTGTCTTATTAACAATATTTGTACTCCAGCATTATACAACATGCATAAATTATCTCTCTAGCAAATAAACAGCCTTATCAAACTATACGTAGAAAGTTTACCACATAATATTATTTCAATAAATTGAGATTATGATAGTATACACGCTGGAACAACAATTGTGGTAATTATAATTATTTCCAATAATCCAATAAGCTCTAGTTGTCCTTAGCAATTTAACTTTGTTTTCATACTTGTCCTACAAATCACCATATGAAACAAGAAAATGAGCCTTGTTCTTTTGGCATACAGTTTGAAGAGATAAGCATACAGTTAGAACAGATTGTGAAAGTCATTAGAGAGCGCAAGAATAACTCACCCAAACGATTACAAATATAGATTTTATGATCACTTAATGTATGCTATAATTAAGCGTAATCAATGTTTCTTGTTCTATAAAAATGCATAGTACTAAATCAGAATATGTAAGTATAATATTATAATGTAGCAGGTGACTGTAATCGATAAACAAATGTAGTCACGATGATAAATTTATCTGGAAATGTGACAAGATAGCCCCTAATAATAATTTGGGATTTAGAGCGCTGGACATCGATTATGCTTATACAAACAGATTGCGATAAAAATGTGAATATAAGCGATATTATTGTTTCACTAATCTTTAAATCCCCGAGTATTGTAATGAGATGTGTAATTTGAGGCAAATTTTGTTTTAAAAGTAATGAACTATAGAATGCTTTAATTTTATGTAATTCTGTAGACAAGAGGAGAAGATATTAGAATAATATACTTAACTAATTATACGTAGGTATGGGCTCATGTTAGTAATGATACTTACTAACATGAGCGCATATTTGAATGCACCTCTTTTCAATCAAATGATCGCAAAGTCTGATGCCGTGGCCTAATAGCAGTTTTAATAAAACCTCGCTCTATACAAGGATTAACTCTTGGCTTTTGTCTTTCCTTGACTTGATTCATTTAATAACACGCGCAAAGAATTTCGTCAACTTATGACAAAGTAATACTTGTAAAAGTGTAAAGTCACAGTTTTTAATGACAATATCTTACGCCCTACTTCCCACGTAAATATATAAGCGATTAAAACTTTACAAGTTGTGAATAATTTAAAATTACTTAACTTTTTACAATTTGATGCTTTTTGAGGCTTCGATATTCCTAAATAAAAAGCAGTACCTATATCATATTAATATGTGATGGCGTCGAGTTACTGAATGGTTGTTCAGAAATCATTAGCCTCATTTCTTCTTTTTGTTAATTAGTATATATACTGAAATAAGCATATGTATAACCTTTATCCACAAAGTATTTACCATCAATTCTATATGAAGATATATAATTGGATCCTTTGGCGCCAAACTGACAATAAATATTTACACTGACTTAATGCTGTACATCAAAACCGTCTAATGAATTAGTTATTTTTTATTATCCAGTTAACTTATTGCGAAAGAGGCCAATATATTTTATGCTTGAAGACTAAATAAATAGGTCCAAAAGATAGCGATATTTAGTACGATAGATGAATACCTATATTAGGTATTTATTTATAACTCTCCCTACTTCCATAGACCGCCTCCTTGGTACAGTAGTTATCGCGTGAGCGTAGAACCGAGTGTCCTGGATTCGATTCTCGGTGGAGACAAAAAAAAATGCCTCGGTCTGGCAGGACTCAGAAGGCTGATCACCTACTTGTCCCTAAGGAAAATCAATCAGTGAAACAGATGTATGCATATTGCATAATGCATCATGGAGCACGATGAGAAAAATATTCTGTTAACTTAATTGTTGTGAATAATAAAATTAAGAACTTGTTAAGAACATAACATACATTTTAATATTATGAACAGAAAATTGAGTAACAAAGGAGACGTTTGTAAGTGACGATAATTAAAAAACTGTTAAGTTTAACAGTTTTCGTTATACAATCGAAAATCTATTAAAATACGAAAGCCTTGTCAATTTCGAAGTAAAATTTAATACCAACAGTTACACCCAGCCACCGCAATAATTTATAATGGATACTTGAGTGCTTTTAAAGGGTAGCGATAAAACAACAAATAGGTACCTATACTCAAGAATATGTGTAGTGAGATGATGTGATTCATGTAGTGTTTATATATACTTACCTAAAAAATCGTAATTTTTCAAACTTATAGATACGTAAGACGAAACTAAAAGAACAATAAAATAATAGACATATGACTATTTTTAAAATGAATATTTCTATAAAAAATGTCTTTTTTATCTTATTGTTTTTTGCAGGAAGCAAAATGTAGTTATTCCACTTTTATTTGGTATTCTGACTGCTTTGCGACGGTTTTATTTTAAACGTTTTCGCCGCGTAGCAGCTTTTAATCGTTTGTATAAAACGAAATATATGCAAATGTTTGTAGCGGTCTTTTACTCGTGACCATGCGGGAAGATCATAATTTTTGTGTGTTTTACTTTATTTTAGTAAAAGCACAGCACACGCTAACACTGACTGAAATTTTTTATATAATATGGTTCTAACAAAACCGCTATTCGCCATTATCAAGATCCAACCCATACTTTATTTAAGACAATATGTTGGTGATATTTAATAATTAGTTATTATTTGTTTGTTTTTTCATATTAAAACGAAAGTCGGCTCATCTACGTATATATTTATTTAAACGCACTGTATTTTATACATTATGCACTTTTTTACCAATGCGAAGAATAGTTTGATTAAACGATTCGGCTTTCAGCGCTTAAAAATCATAAACCTGCAGCGTAAAACAATTCTCCGTTTAAAAATAAACATTTTTAGCTATTCAAGCAAAGATTATAGACTGAAATGTCTTCCAAATACCCATTCCGAATTAATCTGCCATTTCCTACCTCTCACGGATGTTATAATAAAGGAAAATCAAGGCTCTTTAGAATTTTGGTCATAAAAGCACCATGTTGCTATTAATTTTACAATTACATTATAAGATGTAATCATTATTGCGAAGTAGGTACATATATTAGCAATCTACTGGGTGTTGTTAGGTGTGATTGAGTCCATAATAATCCACTTTCATATTTACGACTTGTAAAAACGATTTCCACATAAGTAAAGCTTTCAGCGGGCGGTCAGAAGTGTGATACGCGTTTGTTTTTATATGATATCTTTAGTGAACTTAAATAATAGTAAATGTATTGTGTTAAATATTAAGTAAAACCAGGATCTTCAATGAACATCTAAAAATTTATGTTTTTAAATATGTTTTTTACACGTGTGCTAAATAATCTATCAAAAGCTTTTTATATTTAATAAAGCATAGAAATGATACGTCATAGTATTAGGTACGATGTTCCAAAATCGATTGTATTAACAGAATACCGGGAAAATATCTGGTAAACGTTTGTCTGAGTGTGAAACCGCGGTCAGTGGAAGTTATTACGTACCTTCAATCAAATTCAATCTGAAATTGACGCCGCAAGAATTCGAATATGAAATATTTTCGACCTTAGCCTATTTGTTTGTAATGTAGAACTCAATAGTAACCAGGTAGAACTATATAATATTACTATATAATTTTCGGAGATATATTTCCTTCTTTTATTATTTAAATATATTTTTATATTAAATAAAATCACTTGTGTGTACTTCATTGTACTATTGTTGTATTATAGAAAAAGAGACTAGACTACATATTGCCTATAAATCTGTAATACTCAATTATAACAAGTTTTCGCTACAACTCCCAGGTATACAGGTGCGTTGTATTAGAGTGTCACTTGTTTAGAAATAATAAGATTTCTTTAGCAAGTTTATCTACATTTAACATTCCCATTCTTTTTCCTGTAAGCAGTATGTAGTAGGTATTTTTATCGTTATTCGGGTGACTAAATATAACTGGTTCTGGTTTCTGTCCTGCAATCTCAAAATCTTTCCTTAGTTAATTTGTCTGGGGTAGTCAATTGATGGCGATAGTTTGGACATAAAATAGATTAATAGTTCAATTTCTTAAAAATATAATGATCTGTTTTTCTTGAAACGTTTTTATTTTCATTTTCCATGTCAAGTCAGAGTTGAATTGGTAATAAATTGTTTTACCCACTCGATTATAATTAAACAAAGGAATTGATTTTTATTGAGTAGGAAATAAGTAGAATCATAGAATGTATCCAATATAAATAAAAAATTGCAGTAGGTACTAAGCGAAGTATTAAGCTCAAGAAACTTAAGTAAATTTTGAGCTTGTTTACCATTAAGTCGTTGAACACAAAATGAAACTTCTAAGTTTCTACAAATTTATGGTTTATGCCTGTTTATTCGTTTTGTTTGTTTTGTGAGGTTTGACGAGGTTCCACTTTTTCAAACAAATTTATTGTTTTCAAATCATCTACATATCGCCATTTCCATACATATTCAAATGTGATTTTTAACACAGCATTACCTTTCGCGCAATTATATAAAAACCTTTGTAATGTTAAAATAACACGAATAAATTGATATTATTCTCAAAACATTTACTGAAATTCTATTGTTATTTTATACATCGGCACGTGCACAATCTTTGTGAGTAATAATATTACACCTAAATAATACTTTGGTTAAACTGTGGGTACTATAGCGTCAAAAAATATAGCAGTTAAAGAGTCTCGGAATAACAGAAATATTTTGGAAAATCCTAAACTGAAACTCAAATAGCAACAAACTCAGGCTGGAAGGAAGCAAAAGGATCATATTATTTTACGTTATGAGTAATTCGACAATATTTATAAATGGTGATTACTTATGGTGATAAGTTTCAATATTCGTTCTATGATCGCTACACCTATCAAATATAAGTATGAATGTAATTTTCTTATAGAAAATGCATAATGAAAAAAGTGGTAACTTTTTTCATAACTGAAGATGAACTCTCCTACACGTGTAGGTAATATCTGATATAATTCATGTACGTGTACGTATGTTACAGCTAAAACCCATTTTCCGTAATAACGCGTTTTCCCTAAGCACTAGTTGTAACAAAGGCATTTAGTTCCAACTAATTCTAACTAGATTTAACAGTTACATATTCAACTAAATCTCAACTACCTGAAGATGAAGGTTTAAGGTTCAAAGAAATTGAATATGAAAATATGTATTTATGTTTGAAATTTTAAGTTTACTAATAATTCTCGACAGCCTGCTCTTCTCTTCATGATAATGAATTCAAAAATTTTGCAACTAGATTTCGATACATGAACTATCTCATGCATGTACCTATAGAAACATTTTGGGTTCGGTTACTTTTATATGCCTTTATTTATATTATTAACTAGCTGCCCTAGGAGTAGTCTGAGGGAAAAATGCTGAATTGGTCGAGTTCTTGAGTTTTATGCTTAACATTTAATTTGGCGATTCATTTTTATTATATAAGATGAACATCATTTGACATTTTCATTTACATAAAGATTAAAGGCTCTATCACCTGTGCTAGATCCAGCTTATTAAAAACATACATGACCCTATTTTTTTTACCCTCTATTTTTTTAACCGAACTTCATATAATGTCGAAATTAGTATTACAATGGAACGTATGATTCATTAATATGCCAAAAGGGCTGTAACTCATCAGTATTCCTGGTTCAAACATGTTGAAACTAATGTTTTGCATAATGCTTTATATACAGATCTTACGTTAAATATTTAGCTGTTATGTTATTTCAGTGTTAATAAATCCTATTTATTAACTTGAGGTAATTCAATTTCAAGTGATAAAAGTTATATGAAGTTTTGATTAAAAAAATTATTATCCTTAACTCACACTTGTTGTCGTATTCTGATTAATAACGAGTAGTATTTATTTCGGAAGATATATTAATAACGTTTTTGTTTATTGAAGAAATCTTTTTGTAAATACAAAAATAAATGTTTAAGGAACTGAATTAGTATCCGACTGCAATTTGCTACTAATATTATAAATCAATATACAAAAAGCTATTAAAAGATTTAATTATGACGCCAATAAAATTTTCCATACTAATTTCAACTCGTTAAAATGCCCAAAAGAACATATTACATGTACATGTACATTCCAATTGAAATTCTACTCAATTAGAAGTGCACTTAGGTGTACCGAAGGTCGCTTAGCTCAGGGGATACCGTGACATTATTTTAATTGCTACAACCTCCCATACATAATTTATAAACCTTAAGCTTTGTACTGGGTATGATGAATATAATCTGTTGGATATAGTTACAGTTACAACACATCATATGTAAAAGATCTTGTCTTTTATGCATTACTACGTTTTTAGAATAAGCGCAATGAGTTTACTATTACGACGGGAAAATTTAACCAAACCCTAATATAAAGCCCTTGCGTATTCTAAGGCGACATTAAATTAAAGCACTTTAATAAAAGTTAAACTGTATAGCATCATATGCATGATAAAATCCCATTCAAACACTTTCACTTTAAAATTGTGTTTTAAACTTAAAATGAAAATTCATTACAAACAGTGCATAAAATCAGAGCTTCCTACGGTTTAATTAGCTTGTAACTGTGCGTGCGTGCGGCGTAGCGCTGTGCTACGAGTATCACCTACGCCCGCGTAGCCTATATAACCGCGCCGATCACACTTCACCTCTCATTTGCTTTCATAAACCATCTACGAACCGGCAGGCGGAAGGCTTCGTAGCGCGCTCAAACTTTCTTGCGTTCGACTCGAGGTACGTGATATATAATATTTAAGTTAAAAATGCTTTTTTAATATTTCAGATGTTTGTCCGTTTCGTATTTATTTATTTTGTTTGGTTGCTCTTTCTATCATAAGTTGTTTAAATCTGTAAATTTGTACAATTAATAGTATGAAAAATAACCGGGTTTTGAAAAGTAAGCGTTATTTTTTTAAGATATACTTAATCACTTTTTACCTGAAAATAAGCGATTTTTTTATATTTGTAGAATTTCCTTTTGAATATTAAAACCATGCAGAAAATTATTATATTGAATAATATGTGCAATTAAACTATGTATTTTTACACGTTATAAAATCATTTTTATTTACAAATTGATATTAACGTTGCCTTGTACCCTTAAAATGAAATTTCGAAATGTTTATTACCAATATTCATAAAGCAATAAAGCAAGCGATAAACCATTAAATTACCATCTTGCATTTTTTTACATAAAACTGCATTTTACTGTTTAAAGTCTTTAAGATATCTCATAGACTATCTATACTAATATTATAAAGAGGAAAGGTTTGTATGTATGTATGTATGTATGGTTTTCACGCATAAACTACTGGACCGATTTTGATGAAATTTGGCACAGATAATCTTTAGACCCTGAGAAAGAACATAGGCCACCTTTTATTGCGAAATATGTACCACGGGCGAAGCCGCTAGTAATTTATAAATTGTCAAATTGGTTTTTTATTATGCACATTTTCTTTCTTTCTAAAATTATATTAAAGACACATTTAACCTAAAATCTTAAAAAAAAGAGTACGAGGATTTTTTAAACTGTATAACTGTTTAAAAATATTGTTTAGAAAACTGCTTGATATTTTATTATTGCTCGGTAATTGCATTTGCATTTTAAAAAGTTGCCGTTGCAGTAATAAATCGCGTTATTCAAATGCTCCTTTGCTTCAAATGTCTGATTTTTTTCGTCGCGATATCAGTTTGTGTTATTCTATTGGAAAACCAAACCATTGGCTGATAAACACACATATATAATTTTAAATGAAAAAGCTTAAAAAGCTTAGTATGGGATCAGATCGTGCCGTATCTGAAATATTTTCTTACTATTTTTTATAATAATTGCTTAAATTAAATTTGATTTCGAACAAATATTTCACAGACTTCTACATAATTCCTTTTAGAGAGCTATGTACATTTTTTTTCTGATTCCTTACTCTTCTCCTCCTTACTCCTTACATTTGAATATCATTAATATTAACATTCTGATCTGAATATTATATTAAAATAATCAATCTTTTTTTTATAAGTATAATAATAAATATTTTCCTCAAGAGATCCTTTAAAGGATA
The DNA here is from genome assembly GCA_029959065.1 of Colias behrii. NCBI lineage: Eukaryota > Metazoa > Arthropoda > Insecta > Lepidoptera > Pieridae > Colias > Colias behrii. The sequence continues at coordinate 9,628,592 of JARWMC010000013.1, forward strand.
AGAATTTTTTGTGGCTTGAACAATAAACTTTGGTTTAATATTACTGAAGGGCTTAATTAATTATATGGTATCTTTATTGTTCACTTCCTTTGTATATCCGCTTTCTATTATCTTATTTATTTAATAGAAGACGCTGCACATGCATAAAACTGTGCATAAAACTTCATTTATTCCGCTTTCAAAAAACGAATCTATATTAAAAACGAAGTCTGATAAATTCCAATTTCAATAAATCACTCCAACAAAAACATACCAGTTACACAATACTCTCATAGTCATAGTACGTATATCTTTCCAAATTTTCAAAATGGTCGATTAAAAAATCTTGTCTTTTATAAAACGGTGTTATATTATTAGATCATTCAAAAATTTTAATTTAATAAACAGATTTAATTTAATTTAATTTATACAATTAATTAAAATTTAAAAAAACTTTGTTCTATGATATGTTTTATATGTTATTTTATATTTATTAGGATCAAAAATTTCAAAATTAAATCAATTTTTGTCTAAAGAACGTTTTGTTAATCTATTATAAAAATAACTACGTTAAAAACAACCGACTTCAAAAACGGAAAAGTAAAAAATAAAAAAGATTTGATATTATTAATTACTACATATTATTTAGATGTGCTATTTACTAAATAGGTTTGATGTCGGTGCACGGGCTTAATACTAAGTACTTAGTCAAACCTATTTAATAAATAGCACATCTAAATAATATGTAGTAATTAATAATATCAAATCTTTTTTATTTTTTACTTTTCCGTTTTTGAAGTCGGTTGTTTTTAAAGTAGTTATTTTTATTTAATACTTTTTAGTGTATTTTTCAACACGAATCAAACGAGCCCAAACTCGATAAAGTTGAGTCAATATATTACTGAGTTCCTATGGCCACCTTCCGATTCCATCATGAAATCAGCTCTATGTCATGATAATGTTTCATCGCTATCCAATTTATAAACGTATACAAAATTTCAGGTCAATCGGTTACCGGGAAGTGAATCAAAGTTACTTGCTACATTTCAATTAAGTCATCGAGATCAGACAAAAATGCTCATAAAATAAAAACTACTGGACCTATCCGAAAAAAAATTTTATGGGACCAATCCGACACCATTCCGCGTCAAACAAAAAAAGAATCATGTAAATCGGTTCAGAAACCTCGGAGTAATCGGTGTACATACATACAAAAAAAAAAAAATTATACCGGCCGAATTGATAACCTCCTCCTTTTTTTGAAGTCGGTTAAAAATTAGTAGAACATGAACCTTAACCTTTACATAGGTTTCATGTTTTCAAAAATTGATACAAGGTTGCTCCTTCATTTTTTAAACTGCCTTTTAATCACATTTCTGAAATGTGTTTACAGCTTGCCATGGTTTCCGATGAAAATTAGTGTCTACCCACATCAATTTTCATTAAAATGAACTAACGCTGTGGCTAAAAATTCGTTAAAACGTAGGAGTTTACTTAACAACGTTCTAATAGTATTCCGTGGCAAATCCCAGGAAAAACATTTCGTATATACCAGAATAAGCTTTGCAATTTATATTTTCGAATTGAAATCGAAATAGGTATTCGTTTCGGTTTTCGGCTGGAATACATATTGCAATGCAATAAAATTTATACAAAATTTTATTTGACTCACTCTGACAGTATCGTTTGTTGTTAGATTTTATTCCTCAATGATTTCTATCGATAGAAAATAGCTTTGTTGAGATTATATGCGTCCCTGGTGAATATGTACCTACGTTTTGAATACATTATCCTACACACAAAGTAGGTATTAGGGCTTTATCGAATTCTACGTTTTTTGGAATTAAATGACGATATTAATCAGAATTTAAAACTTACTAATTTGAACATTTCGAACCGAAGCTTTTGAAATTGTATTTAAATAATTACAGACATCTATCGAAAGCCGGACAATTTACATAACAGTGTCACTCAAATATTTTATTTTCGATAATTTATAGTGACTCTCCATGCATTTTTGCTTGTATCCATTCTGAAAAGACTTATCTAATTTATCGAATTTAGGTTTTCATGGAAACAATAACTGTACTCGTAGATACCCATTAACTACCCAAGAATACAATCGATTTACATTTGCATGTACACATGCCTCTGCCACGTCCACAATTTTATCAATCTGTTAATTTAATCATTAAAGCCTTGTACTCCGCAAAGTCTACAGTTTTCTGAAGCAATACAACCTAATATATTGGTTATCTTGACACATCAAGAACACTATAATCATATAACACATCAATTTACATTTGCCTCTGCCACGTCCACAATTATCATAGAGTTAATTTAATCAATAGAGCTTTGTTCTCCGTAAAGTCTACATTTTTCTGAGCAATACAACCTAATCTATTGGTTATCTAAAAGCTGATGAAAGTAACTGTTTATCGGTAGAGTCGTTAATATCGCGGATGCAATTAGCGATGTGTGCGCAATCAACATGATTGCAAATCCTTTTGCTCATTTCCACAACTTGTCATAAATAAAATTATGTCTTAATTCTAGTAAGCATCCGTTTTAAAGGCATGGTTTATTGGGGTATGAAGATCAGTTATTACTACTCATTATTTTTCTTGAGGAGCTTATTTAATTTTCATTATTTTTCTAGTTAGAAGTCAGTCACGTCACCATCAATAAAAATATTATCGTACTCGGCAAAAATCAAAATATTAAAGTACTTATAAGTAAAAAAAAAAATTATAACTCCGAATATACGAAAAATCGCGGAACAAACATAGGGGTGATTTAAATAGCCCTTTGAGTCCTCTACCTTCCAGCTTCAGTATATCACTACTTCTTGGGACACCTGTATTACCACTTTATCTGCATTTATTATTGTCGTCTTCAAAGATATTTTATACAAACAAGGTCTAGGTACTTTATTTCACGGTAAAACCATTAACACGCAAGCTGAAATCCATTGTTAATACGAAAAACCTCGTTAAAGATACTAAAGCCTAAATACATTAGCTACGAATTAATACAACAGTAAAACAAACAAAGTAATTTGTCTGGAAATGCTCCACAAGGAGGACATAGGCCTATGTTTCAATCTCGTGTGACCGGTAGCCAGTATTTGCTCAAATAACAAGGCAAAGATTTGGGTTTCATGATAAACTAACTTGTTAGTCATTTTGCACTCGCAATTGAGTCAGGCGCAAATAGCATACCATATTTCCATTGAATCATGAAAATTACTTTTACGTTGTAAAGTGTAATGGAAAATAGAAAATTCGTCTGAATTGTGTTATAAAGTAGACGAAATTCAGTCATATACCTTTTAAAAATCAATCATCTAGTAATCGCAAATAGAAATAAATAAAAAAAATCCGTCGAAGTAAATAAAAAAATACTAAATAAAACTTTAAGGAAATAACAATAAATAAATTGCCGACATCAGCAGATGTAATAAAACTGAAGAAAAATATGTCAACCAGTAATAGTCAGTTAGTCACAGTACTTCACACATATTTTTTATAATATTAAACGAGGTACAGTTTTATGAATAAATATTATTTAAGCTGGAAAAGGCCCACAAGCGAAAGTTTGCTAGTGGTTCTAACATAAAAAAGCTAATATTTTACAGCACTTCAAGCCGATAGAAACTTTGCTAATATTAAGTTCTAGTGGCTTAGATACTTCATGCATGCAAAAATTCATCAAGCATGGCGTATGAAAAACAATTTTGTAATACAGTTACGGAACTTATAAGGCATATTTGTTTTTTACTATACACTCACGGTTGTGGCTTCTATTCAGTAAAAATATAAGAAGAATTCGAACGATATTTAGATTTTTTAAATCGTAATAACAATAAAGATTTTTATAACGATTAATTATTTTAATTAAACATGAATAAAAGTTCAACATAGAACGTATCTAATTAATATAGTTACGCTCTGTAATTTTCTACAAAAATATTATTCTTTAAAGGTGATACTCGAAATGAAATTATTATTGATAAATCTAAAATTAGGAGCAAAAGAACTTTTTCGCTTCGTTTCAATAAAGAAGTACATTACTTCGTGTATCGCATTAACATATCAACTCATTATAGTAATCAGCTCTCGAACAATCCAATACCGTGATCAAAGTATACCTAAAATTATACCAAAGTAAAAAGGGAAGTTATCCTATTTGAATATATATTTTCAAAAATCGTTTTATTTGAAAAGACGTGGTACGTAATATATTCGATTAAACGTTCAATCCTGAACCGGGAAAAATGCGGGGCGTCTTAAAATCTCGTTAGAATATGGCAGTTTAAAGACACCTTGTAAGTATAATATGCGCACTCAATTAGGGCTGCCATCAATAAGATTTTTCAAAACCCATTCAACCGTGATCATTTTATTTACTTAACTTTTTTCAGAAGCGAAACGAGATCCTGTTAATAATTTGAATTTAAAGTAAAGAATCACAAACGTAATTGTACAATAGCTACGGAGAATTAATTAAAATTTAAATTCGCGACAGCCCTATTGATACAACTTGATAGACATTTAACTAGCAAGGCTGAAGATATTACTCCAGAAGCTTCATTTGTTCGGCATGAACGCGCTTGCATATTAAGTGACGTTGGCTTTAATTGACTACAACTTTATAGATGCAGTTACCTCCAGCAACAGGAATGGAACTAAATACGCTCTTAATTAAATCTGCGTGCGCTTAAAATAGATTTAACATAAAATAAATATGCCATAACTTTATCAGGAAAATCTGCAGCTTAACGATGCGCTTATAATCTGATAATGGATAATTAATTTTAAAGTAGTAAACAACTTTTCGATATGTTGTCGCATTAATTTAATTACTGTTTCTTAATTTTCATATCATTTTATTAGTTTATCAGATATTGCTACGAGCTACGCATGCTGCTACGAGCGTAGACGATTCAGAATAATTATACGCTGTTATCAATTTCTGTTATTAAAATAATCAATCAATAACTGTTTTCGATAGAATTTAAAATATAGTCTTTATAATGTTTTTAATATTTCTATAAGCTGGTAATGTTATATATGGCCTTCTGTATGAAAACGGATTATCTACCAGTAATATTTTGTATATTCAATTATTTGTCAAGGAGGTTGGGAGACCTTTGGGTTCTCGGGTCATTTTGTTGTTGTGACGGTCTCCTCTGGGATTATTGAAGGACATTATCATTTTCTCGTCTTCCTTTCGGGAAAGCTTATTTGATATTATATGTTAAATTTTCACAAAAAAAAAAAAAGTAATATTTTCTTGCCGTTTCGCACATTTGTGTTATTTTTAAGTGAGAAAGGAAGTCATAAATAAATGAAGAAAGGGATATCATTTCTTTAATATATTCATAATTTTACATGTTTGACTTATGGTTCCTTTTAATTTATGTTAATATATTGCATATGTTTTCCAGTATTTTAGCATAAGTTAAACGAATGAAGCAGGCCAATTGATATAAAAGATAGCCAGCCCCTGTAGTCTCGACACATTAATCGACATCGATCTCGACCGAAAACGGTCGGTAACTAACGATGTTCAGTAACTATAGTATGGACCTAAAAAATTTAGTGTTGTTTTTCCAAGAAATTTACCCTGATATTATGGAATATATAGTAAATTAAAATTAGTTACATAAATTTTTCGCATTATTACAAATACAATTGCATATGAAAAAAGCACATGTTATGCATAAAAAACATGGCAGTTAATTTAATTTTAATCAAATTCGATATTTTTTTATATCAATCGTTTAATTAATGTTCTATTTATTACATATTCATGGAATCCAAAATTCCATGTATGGCAATCTCCTTATTTACTTTTTTGACATTTGACATCAATCAATCAAAATAATATTTCTATCAAAATAAATATAAATTTTGTGTTTTCAAGAGGATAATTTTTAATTATGTTCTTAAAAATCCTATAAATCTATGGGATAACAAATATCCTAAGAAAACATCAATCTGCGTTATGTTTTTATATAGTTAAAGCTATTAGTTTAAGATTACTAATATTTTGTTATTTGTGAAGTGCAATAAAATTCTAATCAAAAGACTCTAAAAGCTCTACAAGATAATTCTGCTCAATTCGAAGCCTTTCGAGAAATCTTTAAGACATTATAGAAACGGACGGAACTAAAACTAAGGACGGAACGGATAATTTGTATCACTTGTATTTTTAGCTTGTATTATTACATATATTATATTATGTGCATCATTGTATATTTTATTACAGTTAATAAGCAAAGGATGAATATATGCAATTGATTTAGCGGTTCACGGGTAATTATTTATGTGTTAAATATAAATATTTATCTATAAATTTTATAATTTACAGATGAACAAGTTACTAGAATTATGTTGATGAGAGATGATGGTTTTGAGCCAAATTTTCAACTACGCTATTATAAACTGTTAAATTAAATTTTTCTAATAATTTTTTTTCTTAATTCGATCGTTTTTTATTTGTATTCATCTGTATAATTTTATTATCCTAGAAGTTCAGAAAGAAATTAATCGAATATGAATGCAATAATTTAGGCTGAATAAATGCAGACAGCAGTACACTACATATTTTAATATTTATTTAATATAATATAAGAGGCTTCTTAACATTTTCAATAAAATTTTGAAACCATCTTAAAAATAAAACATTATTTGTTTATTTTATTTTAATTGCAATAACTTTAAATAAGAGAAAACAATATTGCGTTAAATCATGTAGCATCGGAAGTTTGAAATATCTTTTTTATTATAAAATTATAATAATCTATAATTTTTCCGACATTATCAACCGTATCTACAAATCCACACAAACCGTAAGGCCCTTCTCCCATTACGATACTTCTAGAATACGATACTCGAGTAGAATACTAGTTAAATTTATATTTTTGGTTTTATGGCATTCAAATGCTTTATAAATATAAATTTATAAAGAATAGAAAAAAAATTTTTTCTATTCTTTATAAATTTATAGAATACTAGTTAGATATTTGCTCGCTACCCGATGCTCACATATTATGCGACTGAAAGATGACTAAATTCATCATTATCGTGCCTCGTTTTTGTAGACGGACGCTATGTCGAGCGATTCCAGTGACGACGTAAAAGTAGGAAGTAGGTACTGCAGGATTCATCCATATATTGAAAGAAACATAAATTGTAGTTTTTATAGCCGCACGAGAACTACAACATGATGATAAGAATTTTTTATCTTTCTACCGAAGAGATACGCGCGAAACGCGACGCAAAAGCGACCAATTAAACTAGTCGCGGACGTGTAGGATACCGGTAGCGTAATGGGAGAAGGGCCTTCGAGATCTTGTCGAGATCAAACGTCGGTATCATAACGATTGACAATGTCAAAGAATAATTTGTTTTGACAATATTCGAATGTGTTGCAAAGAAATGATTTTCCAAATCCATGAAATCTATATTTTATTTATTTTTCATATATCTACGGAATTGAAATAATGATGTTATTAATTTAGATAAAAATGCATTGCTACAAGGCTATTATTATATAAATATTTTGACGCATAACGGAAAGTTTTGTGAAGAATAAAAATTATAAACAAATATGTATCTATTGTATACTTCCATCAAATTGGGGAGAGGTATTAAGCAACATCATTTTCATTGCTGAAGACGGGACTATAAATTAGTTATCGGTAATTACCGACTAATTTGTACAGACTAGGGCCCCTGTTTTATATGCAAGCTGCGCTTCTGGCTTGCGGCCGGCTTGTTCATTCGTTGCGACGTAATAAAATTGCGAATGTAAAGCAAAATATTCCTAGAAATATGAGAATACAAGAATGCGACTTAATTTATCCGTTTTTCTTAATAGAGTAGGAATTTTCATATCAATACCGAAATTTTGTGAACGACTGTGGAAAGTATTTAAATATAAATGGACGGTTGATTTAACACACTAGGTAGTCATCACGAATCGTTAAATTTATAAGTATTAATACATATTTAAAAAATAATGTATTTTCTTATGATATAATTCATAAGTGTATTGAAATAATATTAAATGGATTTCAACTTAGTAATAGGTTCCTCGTTATCGAGGATCAATGTTTTTTTTCATCATCCTTTATTTCATATTCTATTTCAAAACTTTTTCTCGCCCTACCTCCGCCTGGTAATCCTATATTTTATTATTCATTCAATAATTATTATCTTATTGCAAGCGTAGACAAACACATCGAACCAAAAATCATTAATCCGTTAAGCTGTTCTTGAGACTACGTGATGTAACACGTATTCAATTCTATTGAATTTACATAAAGGTCTGATCTTAATCTCTATTTTAATTTTACCCAGAGAAAATATTCATGACGAAATTTTCGGAAATCGTAGATTTACTTGTTTGTTATAGATCGTATCATTTTCATGTAGTATCAATCCTCAGTTAATTTACGTAAATCACTACATAGTATAAAACAAAGTCGCTTTCCCTGTCCCTATGTCCCTATGTCCCTATGTCCCTTTGTACGCTTAAATCTTTGAAACTACGCAACGGATTTTGATGCGGTTTTTTTTAATAGATAGATTGATTCAAGAGGAAGGTTTATATGTATAATAACATCCATTAAATAGTGGAGAAGTACTGTTATTTTTGAGGTTTCTAAAGTGATGTCGTAAAAAAAAAAATTTCCGCTTACATTGCAAACGCAGGCTAAACCCTACGAGTTTTATCAAAATAATGTACTAAGTATTATACACATTGAAAAGGTCTACAGAAAAGTCCGCGATGGTATATGTCTATCTCTTATGGATAACCCACAATAACTTTGTTTTGTCATTTACTTTTTACGACAAATAATGGCTAATTTTCGATGCGATTTTAACCAATACAGCATTAATCCTTAACCAATTAAATACCTTGAATACATTGTTCATTTAATATAGATCTATATGGCCCTTTACACCGTATGATTTAAGTGAATATTTTCGAAGATATTACAGATTTAAAAATTGCGGGACGTAGCGTTTGCGGCGGTACCGGCCGGCCGCCCGGCTATCTATTTTATACCCGTGCAAAGCCGGAGCGGGCCGCTATGTTTTTATGCTGCTGATACTAAATACACTACAGAAAAACTGTGAACGTTGTATACGTTCACAGTTTTTCTGTAGTGTATTTAGTATCAGCATTGCACCCGTGCGAAGCCGGGGCGGGTCGCTAGTCTATAATATAAAAATGAATCCCAAAATGTGTTGGTAAGCGCATAACTTGAGAACGGCTGAACCGATTTCGTTAATTCTTTTTTTATTATATTCCTTGAAGTACAAGGATGGTTCTTACGTAGAGAAAACGTAAATATGTACCACGGGCGAAGCCGGGGCGGACTGCTAGTATAAATATAATCAGAACAATTGTCAACAATTTAACAATACCCATTTTATACTTACATTTTTAAGCTCAAATAATTCACATAAAAAGTTCGTCATTAAGGGAATGGAGGAATGCATGCTCTAACAATTCATAAAGGTTCCATCTTGACATATTTAAATTGAGGCTAATATTAACTGAGACAAATTTCGACCACTTTGAATACACCCATAGACAAAAAATTCTATAAGTACTTTTCCAAGACTATTTAAAACTTTAAACAATAAATTATTTTACAATCTTTAAAACTTTCCCATTTTTAATATAAAGCCGTTATAAAATGTGTTAAATACCTGTGTTATATAATAATTACATGAATTTATAACGAAACTTTACAAAACCCTATTAATATTTTATATTACCTGCACATGACACTATAAAAGAGCTTAATTAATATGAAACGCTCGCCAGATTGTGCAGATACCTACCAATTAACAATCAATTTGCATTGTATACCAATATAACATAATACTAAGCCATTTTTAACCTCTGTTACTGAATATATTTTATGATCAATATACATAGTTTCGTTCAAGAAATTCAAACTATTAATTTGGATTTTTTTCTATTAATAATTATGTGTCTTGATTAAATATCGAATTTAAACAATCGTCAAAACATAATACATATTTTATTTGGAATTGAATTTTGATGGTTTAGTAATTTCCAGGTACTTCAAAATGAACTTTTTCACATCGTACAGCAATATTGCGTTAGTGATGGGCTCGCTGACCTTCTTCCTTATGACATCACTAGTGTTTGCAGCACCAATGGTAAGAAACAAATTATTGCTTGATTTATGTATATATACAGTGTGTCCGGACATGACATACCGATATTTGAAGGGGCTATTCTCCAGGTATTTTTATCGACAATTCAACCCCTCTACAGTCCCCTACCTCACCCCCCTCAAAATGGTTTTCGAATTTTTTAAAGTATGTTTCATCACTCTTATCAATTAAATTTGTTTAGTGGTCCCTAGAATAACTTGTTATTGTTCGAATAAAACCAAATTTAGTATTTTGTGACACTCACTTTCGAAGTTATTACAATTTTCCGAATTGATAGGTAAAGATTAGAATGGCGGCCATTTTGAGGGGGGTGAGGTAGGGGACTGTAGAGGGGTTGAATTGTCGATAAAAATACCTGGAGAATAGCCCCTTCAAATATCGGTACGTCATGTCCGGACACACTGTATATTCGTACCATTATGATAAAGTGTTTTCATTTTAGTTATTCTATAGATATTGAAACAAAAATTGATTTAAAACTCTACAAATGCTCTACATTAATCTGTCCGTCTTTATTAAATATTGGACTAAACTTAGGACCGACTGAATCGACTTGACTTGTTGTATTGGACATGTAGGTTCCTTTTTTGCTAGGAATTCTCATAGAAGCAGGATCTATACAACAAAAACGTCATCATTTCGACTCCCACGCGAAAGGTTTCGAAAACAACTATATAGTTCATTAATATGTAGAAATCTCTGTACCTACTCAAACTGTGTAAGACGTATTGAAATGTATGATTTTATTACTAAAAATAGGATACTGAAGATGAGCAGGTGGAAAACGCTCTGATAAGTAGACCAGATGTGATGGACAACGATATAACATGGAATGCTCTCAACTCCGCGGCGCTTCGCAAGATGCTGCTGCAAATGGATGCTGAAGACAGGTAACATTATATCACACAGATTTACCACATATTTCTCTACAAACTGAACTGACTTTCATGAAATTATTATATTTTAAGAACAGAATTTGCTAAGGTAAAAATACTTACAAAATTATAATAAAATGCAAAATAACCAACCAAATAACCATTTAGGTTAATATTCCCATTATAAAAACAGACTATTGACAAAGTTTATAACAAAACAGCTTAGAATTATCCTTAACTTAGAATTTGACCTTAACTAACGATTTAAAAATCTCGCTAGAAAGGTTTAATGTTTCAAAGTTACAATATTGTAATATCAGTTTCTTCCTTCATAGAATGGTAAATAATTTTTAAACGGTATAGAATATCACTTTATGTAAATAGCGAAGAATCGACTTAGAAGTTTGTTTAAAATCTTATCAACTTAAATAAATATACTGAGCTTGAAAGCTTTTAAAGAAACAAATACACGGATACAGGTGAACTTTACAAGTGGTATTATGTACACAAATGTTACGTATTAATGTAACTTAAATATTGTTTATGCTGAAAATACTTTAATAGTATGTAAAGTACAACGTGTTTTTTTTTTTTATAAATATGACGTAATTTATAAAATTTGAAACTTCGTTCTTTTGTTTTGCAATAGATTTGGAATCAACCGTGAGAGTCGATCATGGCCAAAACAGTCCCGTGGTTGGGGTGCCCGGAGTCTCGAGGGGCAAATTGCCCGCCCATGGCGCGCCGACAAACGCCAGGCCCGCTTCAGGCAATGCTACTTCAATCCCATCTCCTGCTTCCGGAAATAAACACACAGCTACACGGCCTGTTTTCTTGATGACCATTGCCAACACGTCAAATAATCTAGTTAATTTAATTTACGACTATACAATGTAAATAAACATTTTGCTGGAGTTAACAAAATAATAGTGGTATTTTTGTAAGGTTAGGTAATTCAAAACATGTAAGCTATATTTTCGTTCAGTGACTAAAATGTAATTGGATCTCATGGCACTTAGATGTATTTTCTCGGTTAGTCGTATTTTATTGTAACACACGCAGTAAAATCAGTCACGTGTCTACTTAATACGGGCGTATCCTTTTTTCCCTGTGAGATCGAGTCCTCAACACATTGTAAAAACGTAAAAGCCCCAAATTGACACGACTTTATTTCAGCAATACCATTATAAGATCTTCTTAGTTATATAGTTTTCTTGGCATTGAGACCAATAATTGTATTAACACTTAGAATAAGACGTGCATTTAAGTACCAAGTTATGAGAAAAAATAGTTATTTTGAAAAATATTATCTTTCTTCGTGTACCTAACTACCTAAGTTTACTTTAGGCTGAAATAGTATTGTATTAAGTAGCACGCAGTTATAATTACCAAATAAAAGTTGTTGTCTGTATTGTTTGTTTCCATTCGTTACCCAATATTTATTACAGAACAATTAGAGTTATAATAAATGTATTTTGAGATAACTTCTCTCTATATTTCTTAAAAAAAGACTAGTTTTGTAATGTATGTTGGACTTGAAATAAATTTAACTTAAAAAATGCTGTTTCATTCATTAGTTATTCTGTTGTTTTTACTTAATAGGTGATTGTTCTAATTGGAAGAAAATGAGATGTGATATTTAATGATGAGTAGATATGATTATTCTATTACTTTCGTCAATATCGGTGTTCTCCAAATTAACTCAATAACATAACATGGTGATAAATAAAATGAAAAATATTTTATGAATATTGCACACTCTTAAATTATTAATTGGTGTCATACTATTTTGAGATACCTGTAACTACAACTCTATGTTTAATGTCTATCTACAGCATATAATATTAGCACAGAAAACATCTCAATAAGAATTAAGAAGTACCTACTAACGAACGTCTAATGCTGTTTAGAAGAAATTATGGATTGCGGAATAAGCAACCAAACTTATAAACTCCGAAACTTAATGTTGCAATTAGCTGTTTACTGATGAAAATGTAGTTTTTGATATGAATTACTTACTAAGAAGTAGTACTATCATACAGGTAAATTAGCTTGGAGAAATTTTTGCATATGTAGTGGTGTGTATATTACTCAGATCTTAGAGCGCGTTTCCACTATATCGTTCTGGCCTATACAAAAATGTTTCGATATCCTAACATTACTATTTAATTTTATACTTATTCCTAGCAACACTTTTGTTTTCAATAAAAACAAGTTTTTATTTGAAAGAATATGGTTTTGACTTTATAAAAAAAAATATATCATTCAATTTCACGTCCTAGAGCAAACGACAAGACGACTACCGTGAAACAATAAAATATCGTGTCCATAATAATTTGTTTCATAATTAATATTTGACCATAATAATTACGAAACAAAACAAATAAATAAATCGTCACTTGATAGTGGAAAGTGGAAACACGCACAAAAACAGAATAAACCAGTTTACGCTGTCCGCAGGTGCCACGTGCAGTCGTTTGGTACCGTTAGAACATAAAGCACACATTTCATTCAAAAATTATAATTATTACGTATAGACCGGGAGATATTGACACAAAATTTCGAGTCATTTGTAACAGGATGGCGGTTCTACAGGGGTCTTAGTACGCAATGACAAAAAGAAAAACGATGGTGTGAACACTGGTACCGGCGGCTTAGTCGCGTGGGCGTTAGTCGAACTCGTCGGAAAAATAGCGAAGTCAAACAATTTGTAACACAAAAATTTTAGAATTTACCGATAGCCCATAAAAAAGAAGTAGGCGGTAGTGTCATGCCATACTTTTCCGGTGTGACTTACAGCCCGCCATACCGACGCGAATGTGTTGATTTAAAAAAAACAATTCAACCATTTGTACCAGGCTAACTTTTGCACAGGTAACCATCGTCGTGCAGCCATTTACGAAAATCGCCATGCCATACTTTTCGGACGATTCCAAATGGTCGCCATATCGCCGAAAAACTGCAAAATTTTTTTTTTCGCCAAACTTTTTGTACCAGTATTGCATTTGGATTTTTGGAGAGTATTTGATAAAATGTGACCATTATTATATTTACCATACTTCTAGTAGGGGGAAAAAGTGCTGCCATACTTAAAAAATTAATTTAGTATTAATTTATATAAGTGAAGATTTCCACCACCTAGATCTTTGAAATTTTGTATTTATATTCGTTAAACCTCAAACTTACAGGAAAAATTAGTGCCATACTGTTACTAATCGTTCAAAATACGAATAAAATCTTACAATAAAAAAAAATCTTATACACATTCGCCACCTCCCACAGGTATGACATTATCACACTTCTATTAATTATAATCATTCAGGAGTTGTTGAAAAAAAAATTTAGGGTGGTAAATGGTTCGGCGAAAAAAAAAAATTTGCAGATTTTCGGCGGTATGGCGACCATTTGGAATCGTCCGAAAAGTATGGCATGGCGATTTTCGTAAATGGCTGCACGACGATGGTTACCTGTGCAAAAGTTAGCCTGGTACAAATGGTTGAATTGTTTTTTTTTAAATCAACACATTCGCGTCGGTATGGCGGGCTGTAAGTCACACCGGAAAAGTATGGCATGACACTACCGCCTACTTTTTTTTTATGGGCTATCGGTAAATTCTAAAATTTTTGTGTTACAAATTGTTTGACTTCGCTATTTTTCCGACGAGTTCGACTAACGCCCACGCGACTAAGCCGCCGGTACCAGCGTTCACACCATCGTTTTTCTTTTTGTCATTGCGTACTAAGACCCCTGTAGAACCGCCATCCTGTTACAAATGACTCGAAATTTTGTGTCAATATCTCCCGGTCTAGTAGTTTAATTGTTAAATTTTGTATTTGTTGATTGTTGTTATTATTTGTATTGTTATAATATTTGTTGAAGTGTTTAATTTGTGTGTAAGTGTTGTAACTTTATATTGTTAATTCAAAATGGCTCCAGTGTTAAAACATGGTCGAGGCAAGCCTTTGACTTCTCAAACTAAAGAATTAAACTTTAAATGTCGTTTCTTTTTCAGGTTAGTAAATTTTTCATTTTAGTAACATTGTTAATGTAAAAGTTATACGTATGTTAAATGTGCAAATATTAAAATAAAGTCTCATCTTTTTCAGAGGAGAAACACATATAGTTTAATTTAAAATCCCTTATATATATAAAATAAAAACTAAAAATAAAATGTTGTTTTATTTTATTTGCTGACCATACACTACTACAAACGCAAAAATTTCTGCAAGCTAATTTACCTGTAGAAATCTAAATAACAAGACACATAGAAGTGCTATAATGTCATAATTCGTATGAAAACCGCTGTCGCCAAAATCAACACATTTAAACCGATAGCTAAACAGTACACACAAGTAAACTATGCCTTTTATTGGACAGCTTGATTTTAGTGAAAACTAACTTAAATATTAAATTAAGCTTTTTAATATGTATCCTAACGCACGAATTTACGGTTTATTTTAGAATAACATCCCTAAGTATATGAGACGTTTTGTTTATTTTTGCTCCAATACGCAAAAATTCGGCTTTTCTACAACAGAGGTTGTCAATTTTCAATAGATATAACTTTGAACATAAACTCATAGAAATAAGGTTGAAATTTGTGTTAAACGACTGTGTCATTCATTGTTATTTCGATTACTATGGTGACACTCGTAATACTTGTAAATATTCTATAATTTTAAGGAAATACGGCAATATTTATAAACAAAAATACTTACCGGTGAAATTTTATTCCTTTATTAGTATAATTACAATTTATGGAAGAATTTCCGCACTGGGAAATGCTGTAACACACCATGTTTACTCACGCACGTGTCAGGAACAACTGAACAAGCGACCACCAAGCGACGAACAGACTTATGGCATGGTAACCACCTGAGCGGCGACAATGTCACGCGCGCTTACGACTTCTATTGCCTTGTTATTTAGATTTCTTGAGTACTATACTTTCGTTTCTTACTAATGTAAGAAAATAAAAATAAAATCCGATGTGGTGGCTGCTATTATAGTTAATCTTTTTTAGAATAAGAGGGGTATTTAAGTATGACATCTATGTCTGTCTGTCTGTCTGTCTCGACGCATCGTAGCTCTCAAACGTTGTGTTTCAAACGGACCGATTTCTATGCGTTTTTTTTTCACAAATGGCTTACACTACACACATATACGCGTGTCAAATTGTAAATCCAAGATTGCTGACTGGGGCTTTTTATTTAATTTTTGTTTTTAAAGTTAATCAATGAAAACGGGCGACAAAAACAAAAACCTAAGAAATAAGAAGCTTTAAAACCTTATATTATGACTTCGTGACGTAGATAATATGTTGTCATGTCTTATAGCTCGATATTACTCAATACCAGCTCTACCAGCTCTTTGAAGTGGGACACAAATTGATTTAACTCATCAGAAATAGCGGTGAATTGGCCCGAGATAAACGTTTTGCTTCCTATACCAGTTAAACAGATTTCACAGAGGAATGAACTATCTACGTTTAATTGATATTAGCGCTTACGATAAATAATAAAAGTGTCTTAAACTTTGTTTCGAACTTTTATTATAATTTTTTTTATATACATTCTTTAGTTACATACTAAGTGTAGGTATATATTTAGAGGATGTTTTTAATAGCAAAAAATGTTGATCACAAAGAAATTAAGTATAGGTGTCACAGAAAAAATCATTGAGTTACTATGTACTACGTACTAGAGAGGACATCGCTACTACACTATTTGTAACACGAGTTAGAGCCAATCGTCTCAAACCAATTTTTTATGTTACATTGATTGGTTTTAATTGATAAGTTTATTCAATTTTTTTTTAATAAGGTAAACAATATTTTTTTAGAAATTAAAGACTTTTTAACGGATGCGTACCGTGGACGGAGCGTGGTCACGGGGAGACCCGCTCGCTGTATAAGTGTTCGAAACGTCGGAAAAATAATATAATAAATAAATCACGTTTTAAATCCGTTAAAAAGTCTTTAATTTCTAAATGTATAATACTCGCGTAAAATCAAACACTAGAAAATACAATATTTTTTTGTTACATTGATTGGTTTTAATTTATAAGTAATATGAGGCAGAATATCTACAAAGTGTATGACTCACTAGCCACCCCGCGACGCCGCGCTTGTCGCACAGATTTTGTTCGTGGTGTCCTCTCTATACGTAGTAATAATACCTCAATGGAAAAAATGTAAATTTTCACGAGTATATTCACGACCTACATATTTTCACCAACTCGCGTCGTCGAAAGAAGTATGTGGGCAGGTAAGAACAATTGTTATAATATTAAGTATTTATATACCTACATAAAAAACCTCTCATACATAAAGCGAGGCATAGGTATAGATAAAATCTCGATTAAGTTAGCTTATTTTATTATTATATTATAGAATGTAATTGCAAGACTATTTGAAATAAATCTATCGAGTTTCAATAGTCATTAATCAAGATGTAGCTATTCAAAAACATAAATAAACGTAATTTTGCTATACTGAGGTACAATAATAGTCTTTAGAGTAAACAAAGTTGTTATGGATATTACATATACAATTGACTGTAGTTTACAATTTATTCATAAAAGAGAAACAGATCAAGTTGAAAATTTTCTTAGCACAGCGTGGAGTCGGCGACGTCGCGACTGGATTGAAAATAACTATAAGTACTTACAAAATGAGCTTTCGCCTTGTAAAATATCCTTCATGTGTATGCTTCTCAGTACCTATTATACGGTTCAACGTTTATTTTGTCGTTACAGATTCTATAAATTGTATGATATACCTACTTGAATGCACCGAGGTTAATTTGAGTAATTTTGGACGATAAATCTTAACCTAGATAACTAGGTAGGTACATACATCTTATGATTTTTCAAATTAATTAATGCTCTACTATATTCTATATATTCTTATGTATACCTAAACCATCATTTTGATAATTATTTATGGTGAAAGTTGAACGATTTGCATAGGTAATGCGAATATCATAAAAAATATAGCGACCATTTTATAACATGTGAACAAGTTACAAGGTTTTTTTTATTCGTTACACGTGACAAAGAATTTACGTGTAACATACACGTGATCGTTTTTACTCTGTGTTAATTAAAACTTTAAAGTGAAAATCCGTTTTCAGGTCGAATTCAATTTCACTGTGTCAAATATCGGACAGATTAACTCTATTCTATGTAAATGAACTGAATTGATTGGAGGATTATTACATTATATTAAGGGCTGATTTTTCAATCCATGGTTAAAACTTATCCGCTCAATAAAGTATTACACGATAATATTAAAATGTCACCCGTAAACTGTCAAAGACGGGCAAAGAATACATTTTTGAAGTGGTAGTTTAATAAGTTATTCAACGAATAAGTATTAACCAAGGATTGAAAAATCAGCCCTAAGAGTTAACACAAGCGGGTATAATTTATTTGTCACAAATAAAAAAAAATTGGAAAGTCCAAAAGAGCACAAGCATGCCTCGAAAGCTTACCTAATCTATACCAATAATAAAATTGGAGTCTATTTATTAGTGTAATATTGAAATAACCGATTTTTACTATAAATGTACACTGCTAAAATACCAAAATAGTTAGTAACTTAGTAATTTTTTTAATTTTTGTGTCTGTCTGTTTGTTCTGGCTAATCTCTGGAACAGCTGGACAAAATAATATCGAGGTTAAAATGGTTTAATAAAGCATACACCAGTAGGATAGGAGTAGCCAATTAAGGTATAACGGATACTACGTTCGTGTCCGTCCGAAAAATAATCTAAGCGCGAATGTTTCAGTGCATTTTCTATGTTACTCTTAACTGGTATATTAACAAATATACCAGTTAAGAGACGTCAAAAATGGCTATAAAAGTTGTTCCAAAAAAGCATAGTTCTAGGCAAAAAATGCCACTAGAAACAAATAACAGGGTTAGCGCCAAGTATGTATGGAGTTTTGTTACCCATGTAAAATGAAAGATCCTTGTAGATTAAACTTTTAATCAATCTTTCACTATTACAATATGTTAGTTATATACTATACAATGTTTCACCTCATTGTGGTATTCAGTACATATACAACTTAACAGGAACTGCGTATCTATCAACTACGTATTAACTGCGTAAGTAATAAGTGGTAATAATAAAATATAACCTCAATGGTAATAACTAGAGAAAATGTGGAGAAAATTAACGGTCGAATCTATTTGAAATCCGGTCAAGTGCGTTTCGTTCGTTCCGTTTTGGAACGCCACAGACAATTAATTATAGATAATAAAAATGGCAACGCCCTTGGCAACGCCACATATGCAAGTGTTCTAAACCGTGTTTTCCAATTACAGCACTAGAGCGCATTATGCGGCATAATGCTTAACGTTGAATGTTCCATCTACAGCAACGCTTCGCACAATCGAGCACTCTTAGAGCGTTTTCACATTATCCGATCCGATATTGGATATCGGACGCCGATAGCCGATATCCGATATCGGATACAATTTGCCCTTTCACATTGTCCGATAAAATCGTTCCGATATCATCATGAGTGTTGCCAGAAATTTTTAGAGAAAACTAAACTAAATTGCCAGTTGATAAAAAAAGGTATAATTATAAAAAAATTCAAATGATAGATCGTACAATCGTAGATTGTACATACATTAAAAATAACTACGTTAAAAAAAACAACTTCAAAAAAAGAAAAGTAAAATGTAAAAAAGATTTGATATCATTAATTACTGCATATTATTTAGATGTGCTATTTACTAAATAGTTTTGATATCGGTCATTTGTATAGTATATGTTAACACATTATAAATTAAATAAATTTATATCAATACCTACTACAACCTAGTATTAGTTAATAGTTTTAGTAATACATATTAGTAAATACCTTTCAAAATCTATTAAATGTATTTTTAGCAAGACGTACCTAGTCATTTATTCATTTTTTCACTATATACATTTATAAAAGTTCATGTAGTACCTATGATAAATTTATTAAGTGATACAATCTTTGTTCACATTTTCTTTTCTTTTTCTTATTACACTGTAATATCCTAAAATAATATTGTCAACCCGTTCAAATATATTTGTAATATGATTGTTGTAATTTCCTGTAAGTAAAGATACATAAATTATTTTATTGTCATAAGCAATTATTTTAGAATTAAGAGTTTTCAAACTTTGTATTCTTTGTTGTAAATTCAAAATAAAAATAAAATCGGTGTGAAATCTCCTCCTTTTTTGAAGTAGGTTAAAAACAAAGCACTCAATGACAAAAATACAATAAACAGCACAACCAACATTCGAGTAGGAGGAGGAGCGAGGCAGAATGAGTTAAAATATAGATGATAGACACTAATGTTTTCGAAGATAGATATTTGAATTTAAGAACGCAATATATTTTTCTTTACTTCAGTTCAGCCAATTGCCGTATATTTTAATACGGTAATTAAAATAGCTGCCGTATAAATCGTATTTTTAATGCCTATAAATACTTAAATGTGTGTTTTCTTAATAAAAAAAGGTTTCTTCTAATAGAAAGGGTTTTAGGTTAAATCAAAGATTTTTTTAAAGATTTAGCGCCATAAAAGACTGAAAATACACAAACTAGTGCTTTTTTGCTGTTGGTATACTGCCTTTTCGAAAATTGAGTTGGCAACACTGAACTTTATCGTCCGATAGCCGCTGCCATATCGGTGTCGGCTCCGATATCCGATATCGGACCGGACAATGTGAAAGACAGGTACATATTTCATACATTTTACTTCCCTCCGATATCGGATATCGGCTATCGGCGTCCGATATCCGATATCGGATCGGATAATGTGAAAACGCTCTTATCGGATATCGGACGCCGATAGCCGATATCCGATATCGGATACAATTTGCCCTTTCACATTGTCCGATAAAATCGTTCAGGCATGACGAAAGATTTTCAAAACCTCTTCCATAATGTGTGTATACGTTTATTAAACAAGAAAAACCCTATATTTCGCTAATATACTTAAATTTAACGAAGATAAAAGCCATTTTTCAAAAAATATTTATTAACTGTGCTAAAACAGCTCACAGGTGTCATGGCGTAGGCGTGACGTCACTCTTACGTAAATACGTAATTATCTGTATGCATAGCGAAGTAAAATTAAACAAATATTTAATTATAAAGTGTTATAGAATCTAATTTCAAAGTTTATAAGTGGTGTGCAGTATTGCAATGTGAATCTACATAAAAATTATACCCAAAAAAAGTGTTAGTAATTGTTTAAAGTGAGAAAATAATATGAAATGATTGTATAAATTTGACGCAGAGAAACCCGAACCACATATTCGTGAATTCGCAATTATATTTCTGTTCTGAGTCGATAAAGCATACGTGAAAAAAAAGAAAATAAATAAAAATGCGTATTCTCAGCATATTCATAACAACAAAATACACCTGCCGCGAAGTTGTTGTGACTTGTTTACGTAGACGTGACGTCACGCGTGTTTTAGTCAAAATGGCCGACTGCAGAATTTCAATGTTTTATTTTATTGATAATCTCATTAATCTTAATGTTTTTAATATTTCTAAGTCACTATTTTTAATTTATATATTATACATATTCCCTTAAAAACACTAATTCGAACATTTATGAATACTGTCGTCATGCCTTGTTGCCAGAAATTTTTAGAGAAAACTAAACTAAATTGCCAGTTGATAAAAAAAGGTATAATTAAAAAAAATTCAAATGATAGATCATAGTTGTACATACATTAAAAATAACTACGTTAAAAAAAACAACTTCAAAAAAAGAAAAGTAAAATGTAAAAAAGATTTGATATCATTAATTACTGCATATTATTTAGATGTGCTATTTACAATATAAGATGTGCTATTTACTAAATAGTTTTGATATCGGTCATTTGTATAGTATATGTTAACACATTATAAATTAAATAAATTTATATCAATACCTACTACAACCTAGTATTAGTTAATAGTTTTAGTAATACATATTAGTAAATACCTTAAAAAATCTATTAAATGTATTTTTAGCAAGACGTACCTAGTCATTAAGTCATTTTTTCACTTTGTGTTCTTTGTTGTAAATTCAAAATAAAAATAAAATCGGTGTGAAATCTCCTCCTTTTTTGAAGTAGGTTAAAAACAAAGCACTCAATGACAAAAATACAATAAACAGCACAACCAACATTCGAGTAGGAGGAGGAGCGAGGCAGAATGAGTTAAAATATAGATGTCTAGATGAATGAGTTAGAATGAGTTAAAATATAGATGTATAGATTAATGTTTTCGAAGATAGATATTTGAATTTAAGAACGCAATATATTTTTGTTTACTTCAGTTCAGCCAATTGACGTATATTTTAATATGGTCATTAATATAGTTGCCGTATAAATCGTATTTTTAATGCCTATAAATACTTAAATGTGTATTTTCTTAATAAAAAAAGGTTTCTTCTAATAGAAAGGGTTTTAGGTTAAATCAAAGATTTTTTTAAAGATTTAGCGCCATAAAAGACTGAAAATACACAAACTAGTGCTTTTTTGCTGTTGGTATACTGCCTTTTCGAAAATTGAGTTGGCAACACTGAACTTTATCGTCCGATAGCCGCTGCCATATCGGTGTCGGCTCCGATATCCGATATCGGACCGGACAATGTGAAAGACAGGTACATATTTCATACATTTTACTTCCCTCCGATATCGGATATCGGCTATCGGCGTCCGATATCCGATATCGGATCGATAACGATTATTATAAATTGCATTTAATTAGAAATGTACGTTAAAAAAATAAAAAAACATACACAAATGAAAGGTTATTCCATCTTTTTTAATATTCGACATGTTTGAATTGCTTCTGCAAGACTTGACAGTACAAAACGGCATTTTTAGCGGAGCACTCGCAGACGTCCTTTCCATGTTTTACGAATACGCAGAGTGTTTGTAATCAATTACGCAAGTAGTTTTTATGAGAGCATAAGATTTTTCGATTCGAATAATCTTATACCTCGGCAAAAGGGGAAGCGCCTGTGAGTGTTATCCATTATTTAATGATCTAAGTACAAAACACACCACAAAATTATTTATTATGAATTTTTAAAAGAGTTTTAATTTTAAAGTAAAATAAATAATATGTTAAAATATAGTTCTTCTAGTAAATTATCGAATACAGCGTTGGTCAAGTCACATCACTACGATGACATGGCGGAAGTGACAGTGAGGCGCGCGAAGGGTGCGCGCGTGAGCCTGCGTGTGTCCGCCTCCCACTTCCCCTTCACCACCGCGATACTATATTTATTTTCATAAAAATAAGTACAACAATCGACTTACCGATGAAATGTGATACTGGATAGTACTCAACCACGACTAAACGCGCTCGCGGCGGGAACGTCGTGTTGTTCCCACCTGTGCCTACTTTCCCGCTTCGTTGTTCGCACTCTATAGGTAGTATATATACTCTAAGGTTTGAACGGCGCATTAATTTATTAAATTTATGGTGCACTTAAATGCGCTAATGCGGGAACTTTTTGGCCGTTGGATGACGCTGTCAGATGAGGCGTTGTTTTAAGCCTGAAGCCACAGTTTTAGGCTTAGATCAGTTGTTTTATTTTAATGAAACTTTACCTCTATTATTTTTCAGATATTGTGGTGTATGAGCGGTGAAGTAATGCGGTTGCGTATAAATCAAAATGTATAAAGAAAGTTTGAGTTTTTGAAAAGTACGATATTATAGATACGTAAAATTATCGTAAATAGGGAAAAACTCACTAGTATATCGTTTAATCTGTGGAGAAAAATTATAACCACACCAAATTAGAGACCAAATTACATATCAAATGACGTTTTTCAAGATACCTACGACCTACGGGGTTATTTCTGAATAACGCGCTCCGCTAAAAGTAGTTGCATTCCATGTATATTTTTTATGAGACTTTGTGGTAAGGAGCAGCCAGCCAGCCAGCAGCTGGTGAGCAACAATAATATATTGTAATACTGTGTCCCAGTTGAATAGTATTACAATATATTATATTATTGTAATAGTGTGACTGGGATACGTCGTCTGGTATCGTACATGGCAATCACAGAGCAAGTAATATATTAATGGCAATCAAATAATGATTGTGTCATTTGTCAATCATTGCATTTTGTCATGTAAAACCGCTAGATATTTAAACTTTAGAAAAGTTTTTTTTTATATATATTTTTCTTTCAAGTATTTCAGACGTCTGCTTTATTCATATATAATAATGCAAAATGGGTGACGAAATAATGTATGATACAGCAAATACACAAACTCAAACTCAAAATTCTCAAGTTGAATTGAGTCAAACAAACACTCCATCCGCGATTCCTATTATTTGGGGCAGGCTGTATTCAGGAAATTACTGGAAGAAATATGGGTTGGAGAAACCTGACTATTATGGTAATTTTATTTTATATTAATAACTAGCGACCCGCCCCGGCTTCGCACGGGTGCAATGGCGGCCGGCCGGTACCGCCGCAAACGCTACGTCCCGCAATTTTTAAATCTGTAATATCTTCGAAAATATTCTCTTAAATCATACGGTGTCAAGGGCCATATAGATCTATATTAAATGAACAATCTATTCAAGGTATTTAATTGGTTAAGGATTAATGCTGTATTGGTTAAAATCGCTTCGAAAATTAACCACTATTTGTCGTAAAAAGTGAATGACAAAAAAAAGTTATTGTGGGTTATCCATAAGAGATAGACATATACCATCGCGGACTTTTCTGTAGACCTTTTCGGTCCGCCTAAAGCAAAGGGGGCGCAAAGTAAGGACTTAGAAATTTTTTGATCCAAAGTGAAAATTGTATAGGAATCAAAAAATACTTAGGAAAACTTTATTCAAAACGCTAAAATAAGCATGTTTTATAGAAAAAACTTTTTCTCTTAAATAAAAAATGGCCGAGATATTCGCCCTCAAAGATTGATGATAAAACCTAACCTAACCTAACCTAGTGACTTTCCCTATCTCCAAATGTCTTTTTTATATTGTGTCAGACACTGCCTTAGCTCCGGCGCTACGGGAAGTGCAGCCCTTCCGCCCTTGCGTGACAAAGTATGGTCGCCCGTACTCCGCTTCGCAGCTTCGGCTTGTTGGTCGCCTTCGGCGACCAGCCTCAGCCGCTCCCCTCCGCACGGCTCCCGAGCTTTGTCACGGCGGGCGAGGGCTGCTCTCCCTCCGCGCCTCCGGCTTTTTACATACACTCTAGGGGTAGGGCAGACAAGACCACGTGGAATTCGGGGTTGACAGCTTCGGTTCTGTGGCAAGTCTTATGATAATGCAATGCTTATTTTAGCGTAACGTTTTTTAGCTAGATTCGGACTTTCGCAGCAGATAAAACAATACGCAGATAAAACAATAATAAATAGGTGTTATAATAACACCAACATCCATCGAAATTTTTCTATGTCCCAGCTCCCTTGAAAACCATCAATCTTTTAGGGCGAATATCTCGGCCATTTTTGATTTTAGAGAAAAGTTGTTCCTATAAAACATGCTTATATTAGCGTAATCTTTACGATAAAACAATAATAAATAGGTGTTATAATGACACCAACTCCATCAAAAATTTTCT
The DNA here is from genome assembly GCA_029959065.1 of Colias behrii. Lineage (NCBI taxonomy): Eukaryota > Metazoa > Arthropoda > Insecta > Lepidoptera > Pieridae > Colias > Colias behrii. Next base: position 9,654,272 of record JARWMC010000013.1, read on the forward strand.
AAGTCCTGCGCCCCCTTTGCTTTAGTCCAACCACCTTTTCAATGTGTACAATACTTAGTACATTATTTTGATAAAACTCGTAGGGTTCAGCCTGCGTTTGCAATGTAAGCGGAAAAAAATGTAATTATTTACGACATCACATTAGAAACCTCAAAAATAACAGTACTTCTCCACTATTTAATGGATGTTATTATACATATAAACCTTCCTCTTGAATCACTCTATCTATTAAAAAAAACCGCATCAAAATCCGTTGCGTAGTTTCAAAGATTTAAGCGTACAAAGGGACATAGGGACATAAGGACATAGGGACATAAGGACATAGGGACATAGGGACAGAGAATGCGACTTTGTTTTATACTATGTAGTGATTCTACAATGTGCGTTTCATAGAAATTCACTTTTAATTCTACCTTCAGTGAAATTTTTCTGAAAATTTTACTAATCTTTAATATTTTTTAGACCTTATACAACCAGATTTTACACTAGGAAGAGCATTATCATGCAATATTGTAGTAAAGAAAGAAACTGTGGAAGAAATGATTCTCAAAAGTGTGAGCAAACAACATTTTGTTATTAGAAGAGATATGACGTAAGTACGCATGAAAACAACTTAAAAGTTTCTATAAATCTTTACTATCTAACACATTCTTTTAAATAAAATTCTAGTGAACCATTAAATCCAGCTATCCTGACTGACTTATCATACAATGGTACTTATGTAAATGGTGTACAAATTGGGAAGAACATGAGTAGAGTATTAGATGACAATGATGTTATAGCTATTACACATAAAAGTGTTGCAGGTATACACAATATAAATACATTTTATTTAGCTTCTTTATAATAAGACATCATGTCATTATGAATACTTATTTTTAAATTGAGTAAGTATCAGATACTTTGTTTTATTTTGAAATTTGTTCATTTTTTTTTTCAGTATTTTTATTTAAAGACCTACTTAAGAACAAACAAGATAATATTCCTAGAAAAATCACACAGAAGTATTATATTTCAAGAGTATTGGGACAGGGAGCGTGTGGAGTTGTTAAATTAGTGTATAATAAAGTATGATTTTCTTTTCTTTCTTTTTTTGTCAAAAGCTTGAGTACCATTCCAAGTTTACATCTCCTATCTTATGGAATTCAAAAAAATTGACTAAATTACAGGCTGGAATTAATTACACATATTATATAATAATAAAAAACATTAAAGAATGGAAATTCTCTATTACGTTTCTATTATTTTTCAGGTGACATGTACAAAATATGCAATGAAAATAATAAAGAAATGCAGACTTACTAACGGACAAATGAATCATCTGAATGACCCAATGAAAATTATGAATGAAGTGAAAATATTAAAAGCTTTGAAACATGTAAGTTATTGTTATATGATTTTAACATAGTTGATGGTGCAGATGTCTCATACAATTTGTTTATAAATGTGATAATAATTCTCTTTGTCAGTACTTGATCCGCATTTTGAATGTTTATATTATATTCTAAGAAGTAATTAATAACAGTCTGCTTCTGTATTCTATGTGTAAAATATTTCTATGTAAGAATATAAAATACTTGCTGAATCCTGCAGTTTTTCCTGTAATATTCTGGTGCATAAGCTACAACATTCAGTCATATTTGAAATAAAAAATAATGTAACTATGTATTTAACTGTAATTTCTTATTTTAGCCATTTATAATTGCAACAGAGGAAGTGATAGATTCAAAAGATGCTGTGTACATTATCTTGGAACTGATGCAAGGTGGAGAGCTATTTGACAGAATAACGAAACAGGGACATTTGTCTGAGAGACTGACTAGGTTCTTCTTCAAACAAATTGTGCTAGCAGTTAAATATCTACACTCTCAGGGCATCACTCACAGAGACCTGAAGGTATTATCTAGTTTATTTTTCAGGTCCATTTGTACTTTAACAGTGTCAAATGTTGTTTTTTTATTGCATTGTTGTTTCAAATATTTTCTCAATATAGGAAATAAAAAGGATGATTAAGTAATAGGTTTTGTATTATTTGATATTGGATTGTTAATTGTAAAATATAAAATTGCTCATTTTACAGCCTGAGAATGTGCTACTCGAGAGTAAGAAAGACGAAACACTAGTCAAAATAACAGATTTTGGTTTGAGCAAGTTTGTAGGAGAGGATAGCTTCATGAAGACAATGTGCGGCACTCCCATATACCTCGCTCCAGAAGTATTAAGGGCCAATGGACAGAACTGTTACGGCCCTGAGGTTGATGTTTGGAGTTTGGGTGTTATATTTTTTGTATGGTAAGTAGTTATATAAATTTATATATGGTAAGTAGTTTATAAGCTACACTGCAAATCTAGATTTGTCCAACCTAATTTTTATACTTTGATGTTTTAATTTACTTTCTAACTCACTATTTGTACATAACATCTTATTTTATCCAGTCAACAAATAAAACTTAGTTGAAAAAAGTTCCCTGTCAAGTCTATGGACCTGCTATTCTCATTTCATTTTAAAATAATAGAATTCCTTTATCAATTGGCTAGCTGCATTACCATCAGTCTGCTGTCCTTTATTTTCATAAAAATGAATTAACTTGTCATTATCAGTCACCAAACCTAGTCAACTGTAAATTAGTAAATAATTGTAAATGAGTAAAATTAATACATTTAGTAAATTTTCATTTTAATGTTTTAATTTGTCTGTTTCATAAAATTACAAACTCCCCATAGCCTAGTGGGGTACCTGCCGTTCTCAGCGGAGTACCGCGAGATGTCGCTGGGCGAGCAGATAGCGACGGGCCGCTACCGGCACTCGGGCGCGCACTGGCGCGGCGTGTCGGCGCCCGCGCGCCTGCTCATGCGCCGCATGCTCACCGTGCCCGTGCAGCGGCGCATCACGCTCGACGAGATACTGCAGCACCCGTGGATGCAGGTCAGTGGTACATTAGTAAGTGAGTGGAAGTATACCAACCGTCGTATATCGCTCGGAGAGGAGTTCGCGATATTCGCTAGGCTACGGTACTGATGTGGTGCATACGCACCGTGTTCGCGAGATGCTGGCGCACCCGTGGATGCAGGTCAGTGGTACAGTGGTATATAATATACGAGTGGTTTTTTTTTATGTCAGAGCAAGCAAAGGAGCAGGTGGGCCACTTGATGTGTGGTCACCACCGCCCATAAACACTTCACTAGAAGTGTTACTGGTGCTTTGCCGGCCTTTTATGGACAAATAAGCTCCTTTCTTGAAGGCTCCAATGTCGTAGTAGTTCGGGAACACCGCAGGTGGCAAATCGTTCCAAAGTTTCACCGTACGCGGAAGGAAGTTGCGGGTGAAGCGGACAGAGGTGGAGCGCCAACCATCCAGATGGTGTGGTCGGGTGGTGGAACTGTGCGGCTGGTAAAAGGTGGAACAATTCCTCAGAGCACTCCCCATAGTAGATTCTATACAGTATACAGAGAGACGCAACATCTCTTCGCACTGACAGTGGATCGGAAAGCTTACGGTCATCGACAATTCGAGCTGCTCGACGTTGGATGCGGTCAAGGTCTTTCCTTCTTTATAATAGAAACTACGCTCAGCCTAGTTGGTCGCTTGCCGTTCACAGCATAACACGAGTTGTCACTACGCGAGTAGATATTATTCGTTAAATTTCGCGATATTCGTTAGTGATGCGGTGCATGTCCACCGTCCCAGCAGGTATCACGCTCGATAAAATACAAGTGCACCGGTTTCTTTTTTGTGCCAGTGGGCGAAATTTCATGCAAAAAAGAAGAATAGCAATTCATGATTAATATTAAATAAAAGTATTGGTGTTTCAGGATGACGAAGTGAACCTCAGAATTGACATACTCCTCTCACAAACGCAGATGAAGCATGGATATCTCTCCGTATCATCTAAATCAGATGAAGAGAACAATAACTCGTCACAAAACAAAGAGAACGTTGTAAGACTCGTCGCAGCCAATAAGAGAGCTCTAAGTGACAGTTATAATTCGTGCGAACCAATCCCGAAGAAGCTACGGTGCGATGAAGATACCCGTTCGACGAATAGCTTTTGTTCTGAAGAATAATTCGTTTCAAAGGTTTATAGCGATTGATATAGCGATTGAGTTGTGCGTTTGCGTAAAGATACTTTGTGACAGAATGCAAGAAAATTGCAATTTGAAGGTTTAACAAGAAGGGAAAAACCAGATGATATTTTACATAAGGTAAAATATATTGAGTTCTGATTCTAAATTCTGCCTTGGAATTGCATTGATTTTATGTTAGCACTATTCAGTTCTTGTTGTATGATGATTTTTAAATTAATATTAATATAATTATCAGTCAAGCAAAATAGTAAGGACTTAATTCTCTTGATTTGTTTTAAACTTTTATTAATATCGCCTCAGACTCAATCGCTTTTGTGATATGAAAGCCTTAATTATTATTGACTTTTTAACATTTTAATGATTCTCATGTTAATTTTAATTTTTAATGTTTCCTATTTTTGTTAATTTGTGATTATTATTTGATTTTGATAATTTTAGAATTCTATGAGTATTATTTCGTTCCAATGTTGGTTTAATTTTTTAAATTGATAAGGTTGATAGCTACCTCTTAAATATAAGCTAATGATAATCCCACCGGGTAAAATTATATAATGTGTGTGTTATGGATATCGAAACAGGTTTTCGAATACATTAATGAATAAGTGTTGAAGGCCAGCTTTTAGACTGATTATATGATATTTTGATATTTGTCTTATCAAGAGACACGTCAAAATTTATGATAAGATTTTACCGATGAAACAGGCTTATTTTAATTGTATCCAGTGCCATACCTGTTACATCATGTTGAGAGATAATCGATAAATTTGTGATTCTGGTGTACAAACGCCAAATGTGTATTTTCGTTAATAAAACAAAAACATTTCAAAAATAAATAAATTATTTATTTTCAATTCCGTTCAATACTTTACACGATATTTACAAAAACAAGTTACTAATTATTTATTATTATTAGGAATTTTAAACAATTCAGTCTTGATTGATATTCATTACAGTTTAACTTTGCAAACATTCACAATACCTTACTAAGTTACACAAAATAAGTAACACACCGAATACACACCTGTGCCACGAATATGAATACGTTTTTAAGTCAATTTTTTTCATAGTGAAATTATTATTAAATAATTTCACTATGAAAAAAATGAAGTTAGAAAGTATGGTTGAAAGAAAGAATGGGTTCTTAACCCGTTGACCACCGAGCGGCCCGATCGGGCCGCGCTATGACGTAATACGCCATTCTGTTCAACACCGAGAGGCCCGATCGGGCCGCGCTTCCTCATCGACTTTAACCCGAAATTTAATATATTTAGAGTCTACTTTTGTTTGAACAAGTTTAGTCATAGACAAACATTGATAAATATGCCATAGAGTCAAACGATAGAATTCAGTGAACTATGGACGCTTCTATATTTTTTATCTACGTATAAGAGGCCCTATTGTTTACGTGTCAGTGAACAACGCGTGCGTGATTATTGGATTTTTGTAAGGTAAGAACTATAAAATATCGGATAACTGTTACTAAACTGTGTTATTGTGCATATATTGAAGCTCTGTAGATAATTGGTTGTAAAAAATACATTGTAATATCAGTGATTTTCAAGTTCAAAAGTGACTACCTATTGTCGCATATTTCCGGAGAATTCATTGCGATTTAGCTTCGTGAATACTATAAAATTACTAAAACACTCAATTGAAACTAGTTTCCATTCAGATTTGACCTTTTTTCTAATCATTTTTATTAGAAATCTTGTAATAAAAATACGAGAATTTCTGTATTCGATGTATCAAAATAACGGTTTTCTTGATAAATTCCAAGCACGCCATTTTGATCCCTATTTGTATGAATGTACGGTGGTGAATGGCTTGCAAGGCGTATTTGAATAGTTACGGAGGATTGTCGATAGCTTTATCGATAGGTCGACAGATGATTATGGTTGGATGTATAATATAATGATATGTATTTGTAAATATGAAAGTTTGTGTATTCGCCAGAATAATATGCGTGCGAATAATGCGTGAAAACCATACATACATACAAACTTTTCGTCTTTATAATATTTGTATAGATAAAAATGTTTTTTTTTTTTCACAGGATGGAGATAATAGCCTTCGGTATAATAACAAGAATTTTATGGGAATGCCGCCGATTAGGAAATACACATATCCAGCAATATATTTATTTCAAATTGAGTTGAACGCAATGATGATGATGATGATGATGATGAACATTATAACCACTGTTTATATTTTTCGTGCAAATAAAGCAATTGTAACATGTTGTATTTTTTTATTACCCTATACTTGTATTCCTTACACAAAACGTGACTATCGATAAACTAGAAAAAGAATAGGTACATCCCTAGTGATGTTATTGTTTCGTCGGGTCGTGTTTCAAGTGCCGTTTTTTATAAACATCTCAGTGTTATTCGTCAAATTGTTTACATAAGTGGATAGCATAGGTCCTTGTTATTTGTATTATAACTGAGAATGCATTTATTTTTTGCAATCTAGTCCATAGAACACGTTTGCAAACTTTGGACATGTAAAACAGCTATACTTTCTTGGTACCTAATAATCATATCAATTTTTATAAGATAGGAAATATATCAATGAGTAAATTGTCGTTTTCAGAATGATAAAATATGGCTTGAATGCGGAATAATTAATTTTTTTGTGAAAGGCAATTTCAGGTCGCCATTTTAGAAATTACGCATGCGCTGTCATTCAGATTTTGATAGTTTGACCTCGGGTTTGAGGGGTTAAGATTAGAACTTAATAGTTGTAAGAAAGAATTGAAATTTTATGAAACTTAAATAGTCTTAATTCGAGATACACCAAATATAGATGGGGAAATAAATAATAAAGTTTTAAAAATGTTTCAAAGAGACAAACAAGGATAAATCTAGTATAGTATAAGATGAATAAATACTGAATACCCAAATTCGTGACACAGATCATAATCTTAAAAATCAATACATTTTTCACAAATCACACTTAAATGCATGAAATAAATAAAAAATAGAAAATAACTATAATATATGAAAAATAACTACACTCAGTTTTTGTTGAAAAAAATACGTTACATTAAAATCACGTATAAGGGTGAATTCACATTGACGTACAATATCTACTAGCCTACTAATGAATGACTCCCTTATTTAATAACAAAATAATTATTGTACTAACAAATTACACTTCATGTAACCCAATTAGGATGCAATCTAGCCAAAAAAAATAATACTAATAAATTAATGAATCGCATTAGTTTAATATTTCCTAAATCAATGTGACCACCCTTATAAGTAACACTTTAAACAGAACATTTTGAGTATATTAAGCCCTGTAAGGCCATCTGCAAACTGTTAAACTGCATGAACACAACAACATTACAATACCAAATTTTGCATTGATCCGTTACTCTACATTGCATATAATAATCAGGATAAAACAAAAAATAAATAAACCTTTATATTCTTGTGTAACAAGTGCTTGAGGTAATAATACATTGGCAAATAAATATATGTACTTAACTGAGGTGTGAGGCGTCCTCAGGACTTCGGAAAAACTAAGCGTAGGCACAATATATGTTCCGTAGTGTGATGACCAATTTGGATAACTTACACGCAATTTGTTCACTAAACTATATCACTCTTTACATAACCCAAACTATCCGCTGTGCATACTTAATCAGTCTTCTCTCGTTCCAATGTTACACAAACTGTATGACACGTATGATGCATACATGTTAACAGTTCTATATTATATTGAAACGCAGCTTAGTGAAAGTTTAGGCTCTCACAGATCTATTTGCTCTAAATTAACTGTAAATATCCTATTCTCCGCCTAAAGCTTCGTCTTGCGCGTTGCTGTGGGATGGTTCGGCGTGCTGGGCTTCGGCTTCTGTGGAATAAACAAAATACGACTTTAATATATATGGCATAAGGGATAAAATAACATCAAGCGATTGTGTGTAAGCAAGTAGGCCATACAACTCACCTACACTATTTTTGAAGTAACTGAAAATAAATTAAGATGCATTTGAAAGCGCACAAAAATTTACTACTTAGGTGTAAAACTAGTGTTAGTGAAACAAAGCATAGAAATTGAAAGCAATATTGAAAAACTCAAAACTCGACGATTTTAAATAGAAACAACTCTACTACTTTTTAAATGGCTGTGCTAATGACAAAACTATAAATAGCAAAAAATAGTAACAGTCTACATAAGAAAACACAACAAACAAACTACAATAAATAAAAGAGAAACAATATCAACGGTCACTAATCATAATTTAACCAATCTTAAGTACCTAAACGCAACACAAAAAAAAAATTAGTATAGTATTGAAAATGGTCGAGTCAGCTAACACTGCTGGTCAGCTTTTGCTGAGCTTGCTGTCCTTTTACGTATTTATTTAAATTCTGCCAACCAAAAAGTCCTACAATATAACAACCACTAACCAGCGATAGCCCTGTCCACTTTGAGCTTATCCCGCACGATGTACATAGCGGTGAACAGGAAGAACACGCCGCCGATCACTTCCACGAAGCAAGTCACGAATAATGCGTATTGTAGTGAACGGAACTGTACGCTAGCGCTGGGTGCTTCGCCCGCTACTGAGAGCGCACGTTTCAGGGATTCCGATATCTGGGGAAAATAATAATTATTGACGTGACAACGTCTTATAATTCGAAAAAGCCAGCTGCACGCACGAAAAAACATGACTCATGCGGCGTTACCTCGCTCTGACTCATCTGAGGCGTTCCATGTAAGGCTTGAAGTGCGAGCGAGAGCGCGGAACGAGCGACAAAGAAGCACAATCGGACGTTGTCACGTTCAACTATCGTCAGTAAACCGACTTTACAGACAACCAATTTTTTTTAAGTGGTTTTGCATATGGCAATGTGTTGAAATGTTTGTGCATTGTCAAGTTTATTTAGAATATCATCATTATATGCTGAACTAACAGCTTGCCCAAGCTTCGCTCGCTCTGGTTAATCTGTTAAAAAATCTGCATAGGTTACACCTGCGTACGTCTTGAATAGTGTAGCTTTCTATTATTCAAAAGAATTTTTGGTCGGATCAATAATCCAATCGGCTATTCCGAGAATAGCCCTCCATGTACATATTATAATTTTGGATTAGTTATATTTATTTATTTATATAGTGTATTTTTAATTTGCTACAAAGCCAGCAAATCCATGAGCCGTACTTATTACATTATAAAAAAAAAACAACAAATCCATTACAAGCTAAACATTATTATATTTATATTTTACTTCCAAACAAGAATCCTTAAAAGTAAATAAATGAAGACACTCACCACACCAACCAAGTAAGGACTGCCAGCATCACCAAACATGTGTGAAATAAGAATCTGGAACGCTTCCGCAGTAGAACGACGGGGCGGAATCACAACATACTATAGCAAAAGAGAACTTATTATAATTATTAAAAGTTAGGTTTATCAACTATTTTTATATGAACATCTGTTGTGCAAAGTATCCAATTACTGACACTGTTATTTTTATATCTAAATACTAAGAAGCTTTGCAGTACGTGTTATAATAACAAATGTCTAAGTTGCAAATTCAGCAAAATATGATTCGTCATTATATAATACAGTTAATGGATACTTTATACAACTACTACTAAGAATAGAATATATTTATACTAAATGCTTTGCTCCGACTTCGTAAATAGGTACTTCTCCTATTTTTATTAATAGTTTTACTGTACAGGATATGGGGCATACATATATTAACATAGGTAGTCATTGAATAAGTTTATTGACTTGCACAGACAACGGGAATCGAACCCGATTGCGTAGTTTAATTCAAGGTCAAATTCTGTCGGCTAAACAATATATTCAACTAAAATAATTGCATTTTAAATCAGTTCAGAAGTTTTTAGCGTTTATTTTTCACACAAATATAAGATTTTATAGCCATTCTCTTTTATAAAATGTGTAATAATATGTATTGTCTAAATATAGAAAACCAGTTCACCGCGAACTAGCGCCATCTATATAATATACCTCTAATTAGCATAACATCCTGACTCACAAAATCGTGCGCGTTTCTCAACTATATCAATAGATGTCGCTATTTCGCAAAAACAACTTGAAACCAGCCTGAAGGGTGTTTATAAGTAAAAAAATAAATAAAATAAAACTGAGATACGACATTTGTTTTTCAAACAACGATCACAATGTACTCATGTATGACTGGTTTCAAGTGAGCATGCTTTGTGAGACGATAATGTATGCAAATTGTTTACATGCTAAGGAAAACTGATTTTGTAACCTCATTTGCATTACAATGAAGGCATTACTTTAAATGTGTTTCAAGGAATATGGTTTAAAGCTACGTAATAATACAGAATATGATACCCCATGCAACAAATGAACTATAATAATAGCTATACGGTATTTAATACTAAAATTACTTAAATTAAACTAATAGTAATCTACGCGTTTGTAGACGCTTTTGACGATTATATTTTATACTTTAAAAGAGAACGAAATACAGCACATGATGTCACCACAACCCATTAGATAGAATCACATCAAGATATAATCCTTAGTAAAGTAAGAAAAACGTGTGAAAATAGTAGAACAAAGGCATTACAAAAATTAATGAAGTCAGGTGTTCATTGAATATAAATTAATATTCGAAGCCTAATCCGGCAGAGCACTTTTAAATTTGTCTGTAATTTTTCGTAAATCGATTTGTACAATCAAAATATTTGATTTGATTTCAACCATAAAAAATTATTTCACATAAATTTGAAGATTATGTGCAAATCATACTTCATTTTACAAGTCATATGACTGGTATTCAATTTGCCTTTTCAGAGTTATTTATGGAGGTCAATTTTAATGTGAAAATTCTATTATATTTACTAGTTAAGACTAAAGACTATTACAGAGCTATTGCAAAATTAATGATTCATTTAAAGTATAGAGTATAGACAAAAGCGTCTACTCTTCTAACACATATTATGTTACCAAACAAACTCAAACTACACACCACCCACTCAATATCACCATCATCGTACTGTACACAAACAATCTACACCCACACCCGAAGCTTCTAGACTAGAGTATTCTAGAAAGTTCCAGAATGTTCTAGAATGTTCTAGAAGCTTCCCACCGCGGCGCGCTTACCAGCGACATGTCCGCCACGATCGCCCAGTTGAGGTTGAGCGCGGTCTCGGCGACGAACATGAGCGCGAACGGCGCGTAGTAGTACCGGTCGCAGAGCAGGATGGCCAGCGCCATGGCCGGCGCGGAGAGCAGCAGCCCCGCGCCGCAGATGGCGGGGTGCGCGCGCGGGAAGCGCTGCGACAGCGCCGCGCCGAGCCACGCGCCCAGCGGCACGCCCGCCGCGCCCGCCGCCATCGTCACCGCGCCGAACGTGAGCGACACCCTTCGCACGCCCCACCGTCAGACTCGAGCCGCACGTGACACGTACCGTACCCATCCACACACACACTAGCTTTCTATATTCTGCGTTGTGTGGTGTGTGGATAAGTATTGACGCTACACGCACCGCGTACCCATCCACACACGCACATGTGCACAAATGTTCGCGCGTACACGTTGCGTATTACTACCATTGAGATATACATATGGAGACGACACCGCCTACATCACTTATGTTCCACTTATGTAACTGCACGCTCATTTTTTTTTTTGTTTTAAAGTGAAACGCATCAAATATGCCTTCGTGTGTGTTACGATATTGCACAAATAATACAAATAATACGGAAAAGTGCAAAGGAATAACTTTCATCGGTAAGTACCTAACTAGATAATAATTTTTAAAACTTAGTTAGAGCAAAAAAATGGCGCACAGATTTTGTTCGTGGTGTCTCCTCCATACGTAGTAATATTATCTCAATGATTACTACTAGCTTTTTAAATTTAGCAGTGAGTGGTGTGTGGATAAGTATTGGTACAACACGCACCACGTACCCATCCACACGCACTCGTTGCATATTACATTGTTATAGTAGGTATTAAAATATGTAGTTGGTTTTTAATACTTAGCAATAGGTGTGTGGATGAGTATTGACTGTTGTTGCTGACGCAACCGGCTTGTGAAAACAGTGGGGTATTTGTAATATCCCATCGTTTTCTGTATCTTATCGCTATGAGCTAGCACACAATCGAGATGGCATAGGTTAATTTCCATTGTATAATGTCTATTTATAGGAACTAACTGTATAGAAACCACTGTGCCAAATCGAATCTGCGTAGAATATCTAAAACTAGCCTATTCGTTAATCTGTCACCTGTTTGCGATCATCGTGCGTTTCCTTCAAACAACACATTCTTATCACAAATAGGCACCAGACGCTACATTAGCATAACGGCCATAATCTATCGCAATCAAGCAATGATATCCTCATGCTATTAATGGGATGAGTGAAGCCTATACATGAGTACATCGCGACCGGTCGCACAGCCGCTCACCAGGACGATATCCGCGACGATGGACCAGGTCAAATTCAGGGTGAGCATCCCGAGGAATATGGATATATAGGTGAAGGGGGGCAGAGAGTGGACGGCGACGAGGGCGAAGTACACGAGCGGGGCGGAGGCGAGCAGCGCGAAGGCGCAGATGAGCGGGTCGGCGTCGGGCGCGCGGGCCCGCAGGCGCTGCGCCAGCGCCGAGCCCAGCGGCACGCCCAGCGCGCCCGCCGACATGCCCACCAGCCCGAACTTGTACGACACGCTGCGCGCCGCACAGATATGTCATTGTGTACTCGCTTATGTGTATCTCATACTCTTACGATATATTCTTAAGTTTGTTTGAAATCATTGCAATGTAGTTATTGCTTGTGCAATTTTTATAGTTGATTTTGATAATTTTGATTGCATCTAGTATTGCTTGTGCTTAGCCCTAATATATTGTTGCATAAATTTTACTGTGTACAAGAGTACAGTATACTTCACAAAAATTTATTAAACTATAAAGAAGAAAAATTCACGCTCATGGATAACTTATGTTAATATTAAGAACTATGTTCATTAGTGGAATAAACATTTATATTATTGAAATCAAAATAAAAATAAGTAAAAATGTTTTGTACAAGAAATGGAGAGGTTCACATTTTTGCTAATACATAAATGAATTCAATCAATTATAAATCAACTTATTTAAAATAACCTATTCTTAATTATTATTACTATGTACTCATGATTTCATCAAAGCTCGATTTTTTTTTCACACTATTGTCTTTATGTGTGAATATTCTTGTTAGTCAAATTTTGAAGCACATATTTTATAATATTGTTTGGACTTGACACAACACATAGCTTGATACAAATTTGGATCTTATTATTAGTAATTCTAATATAATCGTTATCAACTTTAAAAAAAATATAAGACCCAACAAGGAACTGTGCCTTATTATTAACCCGCGTAACGTACATTTTCAGAAGATCCAAGTTTATACCTATTTTAATAACTTTAATTCATAAGTGTAGTATGCAACATAAGCGCTTTCATTTTTATCGACATTAAAAAACATTCAGAATGTGAATTTGAAAGAATCATACGTATATTAAATTAAATTTACTTCAAATAAAAATTACAATTTATTTTTATCTTTTAAATCTATTGTATTGATTTATTCTAAAATCTCAAAAATAACTCGTACCAACAAGGACTCCTTAGTCCTTGAATGAAAATTCACAGAAAAATAAAATCAAATTAAGAAACAAACGCTTCATCAAATTCAAATTAAGAACATTTGAACGTCACTTCACTGGCAAATAGTCATATCTTCTTGCCATTAAAAAAAAAAGACGGGTTGCACTGGGGGAGTGCCGGCAGAAGTGAAAACTTGATTATTAACGTTGAGCATGTTTGATATCCATCCGTCTTACGCTTTTTCGATCAGGTCACGTGTCCTGACGCGAGTTTAAGATTTTATACCCATTACAGAAAAAGTGCTCAACGACGCTAAAGAAGTTTTCACTTCAAAAAAAAACGTCACTTCTTTTTAATTATTATTTCTATTTTTTTTTCGTCTCGCGCCTAACCAGCCAGTACGTACCTCTCTAGTGTGATGTCGACGCCGGGCTGCTGCGTGAGGCCCAGGTATATGAACTGCGGGCCCCACCACGCGAGCGCGCCGGTCACAAAGGCCACGCACGTGAACGCTAGCGTTGACAGCATGAACGATGGACTGGAAAATTGGTTGTTTTCATTAGTGAAAATTCGATATTATTATCGTTTTTGTATTATCTAGTGTATCAATTTTCTTTACTCAACTTTTATGATATTATGCGTTAAATATGAACGACCCATGTGCTTATACATATTTCTGATTGTGTTGTTTTTAGAATCTTGAAATCATCCACATTTAGTTTTTTATAGTATAATAAAAAAAATTTGTGACATTAATTAGCCTAATGAGCTTGAATTAGATCTACTTAGGTCAAAGACATTGCAAATGCAAAAACACCGTTCATAATTTATTATTTATTATTATTTATATAAAAAATTAGGTATAAATGAAATAAATCATTGTGGATTAATTTTTACGTTATTCATACAATAAGATATAAATAAAAATTTCCCGCAACGCGGAAACGTTCATTTGGTAAAGACAAAAAGGGTAAAAACCCAGAAGGACAAAATTTTATTATTACACCTCTATAAATTGCAAAGGTCATTATAAAATTATTGTTTCATTATTTAATTAATAATAGTAATAATTCATTAAATGACGTTATACCCAATAAAAAATTGCTAAATAAAAGCTTATTAGTAACTACTAAACTATTCAGGAACCGAGGACAACAATGTAATATTCATTAATAAAATTTAATAGATACATATTTGCACGCTTCATTATCTGATAATTCAGAAATATTATTTTAGAATACACAGTGCATTAAATTCATTTATTGCGTATCAATTATTGTCCACATCCTTATATTATCCTTTATGTTATAACTCAATAATATGCAAATTTTCTTGTATGAAAATATATTTTTATCCTTTACCTACACTAAAAGACTATAATTCTCAATAAAGATGATACTCACTTCTTAACCAACGACTTGACATCATCGCTATACGTAGTGGGCTTCATCCTACTATCCTCCGCCTGTCCCCTCTCCGGGTTCTGCATCACAAAGGCAATGAGGAACACGGCTATTGCCCCTAGGAAGGGGGTCACGCGGAGGCCCCAACGCCAGTCACCCGCCGCCGCCCCTGCCACGGACCCCACGATGTAACCGAAACCACTGGAACAATTTTCATTTCATAAGTATCAATTCACGAGTTATTTCGAATTTAATCTCAAACAGAAACGAAATTTCTTATTGAAAAACTTTTGAATCGTCATTATTTCATAGGTTTGTAAATATAGGTGAAGGTCTAGAATCTAGATGGTATGACTTTTTTTTCAGAATACTCGTGACATGTGTCGTGGATTTCGTGTTGCAATGCGTGTTTGTTTCTACAAATATACGTAACTAAATAATATGCCCAAACTGAAATCTTTATACATGAAATTTTATAATTTTTATTTAAACTATTGCATGTATTTACATGTAAACAATGCATTTAAAAGGATTCAGTAAATAAAGTCTAAATAATTAGAACCTAAGTTTCAAAACGTGGTAAAGATTATGCAAAGATAAGGTCACGGATGTTAAAGCATACTACCTACATAATATTATAACGAAGGCTTTTACCTTCTTAGAAAAATAGATAAAAACTACAGTTTTACGATAAGTACACTTATTCAGAATAATCTGATTCCGCGAAAATGTTCTCTACTTAGAATAGGCTCGAAAGTCTCCACACTTTTATATATTTATGTGTGTGAATTATGAATAAAAACTGGTTTATAAAAGTCACACAAGTTTTCGTTTTATATTCTGTCTATAAAAAATACTCTAGTAACCTGTTATGGTTAAAATTAATTTTAAAAAGAAATTCAGTGCTACTTATTTGGATACATTTCAACATGTAATGTTCCCAATAAAACAGTAACAATACGAAATTAAACAAAGAATAATATTCAAAACAAACAGATCATTCATTCATTACACATTAAAATTATCTCTCATATTATACATTCTTAGCCTATCGATAGTTTATCTTATAGGAAATATTAATTAAACTTGCCAGACATCTTTAAAAACAAACATTAAAAATTATGCAATACTGATAATAAATTTAAGCAAACATTTAAGCGAAATGACCTTTGGTAGCAAATGAATCAAGTTTATTGACCAGTCTGAGCTAGATTTAAAATTTTCTTTCAATATAATTTTTTATTAAATTGTTTTTTAATGTATATGGGACATGCATATTTAAATAATTAAAATACAATTCTAATATCGAGCTGCTATTATTTCCATTCAGACACTTCTCTTTATAACATCGAGATAGTATGTACTACGTACTAGAGAGGCGATCGCTACTACACTCTCTTTAACACGAGCTAGAGGCAAGAATCACAAGTCTCTTCAGTCTGTGCCGGACTGTGCCCCCCGCTTGCCGCGTCAACACGTGTTATTGCTCTGTTCAAAATGCCTTCGTGTGTGCTAAGATATTGTTTTAACAGTTCCTATAATACAAACAAAGCCCGAGGAGTGACTTTTCACCAGTAAGTTTCCTTACTATGAGTAAGTCATGCATTTTACTAATATTGTTATCATTTTGCGAAAAATCACCACGCGTTCTGCGTTTCGCGCCATTTTTCATAGACTAACAGCACAGACGTGACATTATCGATGAGTCTGTTAAAAAAATGTAACTGGATTTTTTAACTATGAATATACAATATATACTAGGAAAGATTACCGTGGTGTAGTACCTAAATATTTATACTTTTACCCGACTACGCAAAGTAAAACGGTAGGTTATATTAAGTAATATTTATTTATTTACCTATTTTTATTTATTAAAAAAAGGTTCATCAACAGTTGTTCCAATAGGATTTATAAATTATTATGCACAACAATTACAAATAAACACAACATTCACAGAAACTAATACAGTAAAAGTTCCTTAATCGCGCTTCCTTTATTCGCGTTTTCACTATTCGCGGATTAAAAAAATGCGACCCAATTTCTATATTCGCGACTAAAAATTTTTTTTATTCGCGGATTTAATAAGTACATACATAATAATAAAATTATTCCAATAGGTATCTTACCCAATATCCTTGTCAAATGGACTAATAAGAAAGTAAAATAGATCTTATTACAAGTTTGCCTAAAGTACATAATATTATGTTCTTAAATGATATCGCCGAGGCCTTTGACACAAGCCGCCTTTGTCGCAAGCCGCCTCTGCAGCGATTGATGTTTTTGAGAATGTAAATAAACAGAATGGAAGCAACCTTATAACTCAATAAATAAAGTATATTTTTAAATGTAGTTCCGTTTATAGTAAAAGCCGCTTTGCGTATTTATTGTTTCGTCTTTCACATTCGTTACAAAAATTGTGATCGAGTAAGGGGGCGTCCATAAATTACGTGAGGTGTTTTTTTAAATTTTCTGCAACTCCCTCCCCCCCTGGTGAGATGTCGTGAGATTTTATTCAACCCCCTCCCCCATCCCCGAATCTCACGTGAGATTTTTCAAAATGTGAGTTTCTTATACGTAAACGCCATCAACATTGAATCATCGTATCCATTTAATTAGGGCTATTATAAACCAATACTCCAAAATTCGATTACATCATGAAGCAAAATCTGATAAAACTATTGATTACTACACAAAACGACAAAAGTTTACTAAATTGATATTATTTAAAGGAAATTAAAATACATAGTTTAATATAAAATCCTCTTTTTATTAATTCCCTAGTATCAGTACCACCAGATAGTACCGATCAAACAGATTGCAAAATGTGTCGCATCTGCACGCATTGCTTAATCTTTGAACTTGAAGCCACGCCCCGCTCGTTCCACACGTACCCCACCACATCGGCCGCGCGCAATGTTTTTGTTTGGAATAACCCCTCTAGTAGTACATATATCTCGATGCTTTATAAGGGAGACTTAATGAATTATATTCTTGAATCTTATACTACAAGTTAGTCTAATTTGCGATCGCGTAACAAACGCGTTTATAAAATCGATACATTCAATAAACGTGTGCAATCCCTTAAAATAACTTTTAAAGCACCACCAAAACATTTCTCAAATACAAATCACATGCTATTATTAACCGACACGCTACAAAGAAACGACGTCAAAATTAGTAAAACATTCTTCTCCGAACAGTAAGGACCCAACCCTCCTCAAACTTAATGTCATTGACACGCAGGAAATCCTCAGCTCTAATCATGATAATGAGACGAAAACCGGTATACGTAATTGTGACATTAATCAGACCTCTTTTGGTGACATAATATCAATTCTACGCTACGCTGTTTTAGTCATGCCTGAGTCATGACTTTGGTAAATTTGATGGTCAACTCCATCTAGTGCAAGGAGACTACATATTGGTGAATGCGACAGACTGACATAATTAGGAGAGCTTTGAGTAGGAAGCACCGCTTTTAAGTTTTAGTTTCCTTGTTTACGTGGAAAATAACTATACTAACAAATGTATACGACATACCGCAAATTCATAAAATAAATCAGAGCCAATACATAGGTACAACATGCAAACAGATTTATATATTTTTCGACTAATCTTAATTTGCTTACAATGTTATTAACAACCTTTCTTTGACCCTAAACAATTATCAGTTCCGCTTGCAAAATAATGACGATAACGTTTTATAAGTCGCTATTTATATTTTGATGCCTATTTTTACCGTTTGACATGTAAATAATTACATCTAAAAATATCTAATAAACACATCTAAATATACGATAAATCAACAACACAATAAGCACGCAATCGCATCCAATTAGCAACAATTACTATCGATCTATCACACGTTTCGCACACGTCCGCGCTTGCTGTATTCACACCAGCCGTGATTAACTTTAATCAACCAAGTGTCAGATAGCAATTTCTTCATTTTTTTCAATATCATGTTTGAGAAAGTTTTCTTAAAAAAAGATAATTACGTTATTGGGTGCGAGAATCTTTTTTTTTTTTATTTTCATTGATTTTTATCTCTTCTGTATTTCACAATTTAACAACATTACTCTCATCTAATTAATTAATTATTATCCTTTCTCTCAACATCGTGATCACACAATCCTATATAAAGATAAAAATGAATATTTCTATCACTACGGTCGTGCCTATCACCATATTATGTATTTACAAACACGACTTAAGCGGGTAATGTTCCACTGAGATCGCGGATCAATTTTTCCATCACTATCGGCTAACCTCTCGGGCCTCGGCGACCCTGTCAACAGTTCAATTACCTATTGACGTTTATATGATTGCAAATCGTATGAGGTCATTTCGACTACCGTAATAAATAAACCCAGACCAATGAAAGCAAAAATATAACTCTTTTAGCTTTTAAGTGTCAATTTTACTACATCCAGCAATAAGCTTTCAGAAAGTGTGAGTTCAAACAAAATTGGCCATATCTGAATGATCTGATAGATGTCTATCTAGTTTAACCCCATAAGAATCTTACGTAACCAAAGTACATAATTAAATTACCTCCCAACGGGTATGGCGAAGTAGAAAAATGCGAGCATCTTGGAGCGCACATTTCCGACGAAGAGGTCGCTTATGATGGTCGGCGCTATCGTTGAGTATGAGGCTTCACCTATACCCACTAAGCCTCTGAAGAATGCGAACGCCGCGAAATTCTGAAAAATACATGCATTTTAGAACGTAATGTTTTTAATAGGATTAGAATATCTATGAGCATTAAACTATATCTGTTGCCCAATTTAACACAAAAAAAAAACTTATTTTTGAACTTATGCAAATAAATATTTCGCCTGAAATAACAAAATATTTTAACCAGATAGCACAACTGAATATGAAATTACTCAATTTCACATAGGTAAATTAAAGTCGAAAACAGTGGCCTGCTTCGGTAGGTATGGTTCAGACTTCAGAAGTCTAAATAGATAATATAACCGTCAACATATAAATTATAAGATGAAGGAAAAAAATACTTAAATAATTTATTGTTGAATTCCCATTCACAGGAAATCGTACCACTGTTGGGGATATGAGCATAATAACAAATTTATTTACGGGTTTTCCTAAAGCCACAGTGTATAAATAGAAAATCACGCGACGTTTATTTAAACAGTAAAAGCGCGTTATTTGTTTAGATTTTGGTGAGGTTCATATTTTTCCTGTTTTATTAAAAATAAAAATAAAATTGGCTTATTAGATACAAAAAGAAAAAAGTTTATGACTTATTATGGACGGATTTTCTCAAATATGTTATAGTAACATGGTTATTTTAGCTAAGAATTTAATATTTCAGGTGCCAGTTTATAGCAAAGCCGATGGTTTAATTTATAAATTTTACCATGCTTAAAATTCTCTACATTTATTCCAGTTCTTACCCTTTGCTAGCTTCAAGCAAAACCGAACGCTCCAAAAATCAATTTTCCCTATAATAGAAATACTACTAACCGGTATAAAAGATCCGACGAACGTCGTGATGCTCCACAACGCGACGCCAAAGACCATGATCGCTCGCCTCGAATACCGGTCACCCAGGTAACCGAATATTGGCGCGAACACCATATACGCCACCACGAAGACCGTTTGCAGCAGGCCGGCATCGTCGTCTTTGATATTGAACTCTTTCTTGACGTCGTTGAGCACACCTAGAGGGAGAAATGTCAAGGTGAATGCGGTTACGTTTCATATCAGCTATATGATGTAGTTTTAACTGTTTTTAAGGCATCGAATAATTGGCAGCGAATGATGATGCATTTATGCTACGATTAAATACCAGAAACGTTTGCAAGGACTTCCCTTCAAAATTTTTAGGTGAATCAATCAATCGATATTAATGGTGGTAAATTTGCATTGTCACAATTTTGCCAATGTCCTGTTGTAAAATTATGTCCTAATAAACAGAAATAATGTCAATAATGGCAATGCAGTTTAACGTTCGCTACGTTATCGCCATAAATCGTGAAAAGACATAAACTAAGGCTAAATCAAAATCGAGCAGTGGAAAATATACTACATCCATCTTGCAAGATACATATAGGCAATTATAGTATGCAACCTTAAAGTGACCTTGGCGAGGTAAGTGGTCAGCGCTCGCTAAAATATGAAAACACTTTAACCGGAACTCCTAACCTGTTTTAATTAACACTTTTTGGGTTTCTGGAAACAGGCTATCCGCCAGTAATAATTTAGACGACACATTCCCTTGAATGTTGGTGGATGGTTCTTTTAGAATTATACAGGTGTCTTCTATACATAAAACAATTATGAAATCCTCCTCTTTTCCTTTTCAATTATAACATCTATTTGTTACATCATTAACAACAGTATGAAAAGTAATGGTAATATTCATATTATTCGGTTCGTAAATTATGTATTTTGTTAGTATCAAGATAATATAGACGACATTCACCCTACACCAATAATAATTATGTATGTAGTCCATATATTTGGTGAACAAGCAAGCAGTAACCATGACACAGCTTTTATTTTACTAGGATGACGTCGCGTTTTATTTAAATTGGATCTGACCCGCATATCTTTATATTTATAAAATTATTAAGATTGTTTGTATACGCTTCAATAGTCAAAAAGTTTTGCATCGATTGATCATCTATTTTTCCTCATTTCTCATCCATGCAATTATAATGTGACACAGTGGAGCGTGGCAATGGTCAATTAATTAATAATGTAAATTATGCACATCAATTTATCTATTTTTATTTATAAAAAGATACTAAAATTATCACCGAAGAGTACACTGTTATCACTCCTGCAATCATGATAGATAAGTTAAGCCCAATAACAACACAAGGATATAAGTGATTATAAAAATTATATCATTTACTCTATAAAGCTACTTGCAACTGTAGAACGTTCATAATAATAATAATAATAATAAAACACTTTATTGTACAATGCACAGATATTAAATACAATTTCATACAGAAGGAATCTTCACCGTACAAATTGGCGGCCTTATCGCTTTGAAGCGATTTCTTCCAGGCAACCTTGGGATATAGGAAAATGAAAAGATTGAAAAGGTAGATAGTGCATTACAAGAAGTGAATACACATAAATATAATAGATATAGGTAAAGGTATAAAATTATAATATATATAATAAAATTATATAACATAAGAAAGAAAGAAAAACGTGCAGAAGAGGATATATAAAATTTCAAGTAGAGAAAAAGGTAAAACAGAACAGATACAGAATGACTAAGAGGACAGATAATATTTTTTAATTACAGCTTTAAAACTATTCAGAGTTTGCGCTTGCTTTATTGCGGTTGGTAGGGAGTTCCACAATCTTACGGCTTGCACGGTAAAAGATGAATCATAAAATTTGGAGATGTGAGCAGGCATACAAAGCGTAAGATTGTTAGAGGAGCGCAAATTACATTCATGAGATGAGCCCATAAATACAAATCTCTTTTTTAAGTAGGAAGGAGTTCTGGGATCGAAAAGGATTGAGTATAGGAGGGACAGGAGATGCGTATTCCGGCGAAGGCGGATAGGAAGCCATCTGAGTTGTGAGCGGAAGTCTGAGATATGGTCGAACTTGCGAAGACCAAAAATAAATCTTATCGCAAAATTTTGAAGGCGTTCTAATTTGTTTAATTGCTCCTCAGTAAGGTCTAAGTAGCTTGCATCAGCATAGTCGAGGATAGGAAGAAGCAAAGATTGTGCAAGCAAAATTTTCGTGGATATGGGCAAAAAATTGCGCAAACGCCTTAGCATTGCAGCAACACCAAAAATCTTACGACTAACAAGTTTAATATGCTCTGTCCAGGACAGGGTTTGGTCGAGAGTAATACCAAGATTCTTGACAGTAGGACTGTAAGGTACTTGAACCCCCTCAATCAAAATCTTAGGTAAATCTGCAACAGACACCCTGGCGATGAAATACGGGCTGCCGATTATTATTGCTTGGGTTCATATTAAAACGGCCTATAAAAAAATCAACTAAGAAGAAGTAAGGTCAATAAAAATTTAAACTAGTTAGTTAACAATTATAAAAGATGAATTTATCAACCGTTAAAATCGCCAAAATTTATTTATCATCAAATATTTATAAATTACTAGCGTTCCGCCCCGGCTTCGCCCGTGGTACATATGAAAAATAGATGTTGGCCGATTCTCAGACTTACCCGATATGCACAGAAAATTTCATGAGAATCGGTCCACCCGTTTCGGAGGAGTATGCAGACTAACATTGTGACACGAGAATTTTATATATAAGAAGAAGATAAGATAACCCTTAAGACCACTGAAATTAATTTAACCAAATTCTCAAAGATTGTCTAGGTTAAAATCGTACGCAATCATCCAAGTTGCGGTTAAATAACAAAAATTCCATACTATCTTCGTTATGCAACAATTAAGAACACCAATTATCTACATCCGCATACTTTTGGACGCGGAATCAAATTACATACACTTTTAATACGTATTTGCACATGCACAGTCACACCCAGCGTTTCGCATACGATTTGCACAGTCAACAGAACTGCCCGATAACGTGGGGGCAACCAAATATTAGCGAGAGATACCCTCATTTGCTGAGTCGGGATGTTTGTACCAACCAAGGATGATCCGATTTAGTGCGATTCCTTGCCAGGAGAGAATCATCTCGTTTTTAAACGTTTAACACATACAGTTGGCGGATAAATCGGTGAACTTAAAAATATACCTAGAGTGGAACGTAAAACTTTTTTTAAGTCTGTTAAAAACATCATCTAGAGCACGGAAAGAGCTTTACATGAGATAGCAAATAAGACAGTGTGGTGGAAATAAAATAAGACGGATAAACATCTAGTAAGTCAAGTATTCTCAATACTTTCAAAATAATTAACAAATTTTATTAATTACTACGTGCATTGAGCCCGTATCAAATGAAAAATGGATAACAATTAACATAAAAAATTAACGCTTCTAGCGTCTCTAAATAAATATATCTATTCACTCATAATTGCATTTTAACGAAGAACTTCCGCCTAAGTTGTAAATTTACTTAGTATTTAAAATTTACATTATGAGAGGCAGTTAATTGATCAATGAACAAATTGTCTCAGAGGATTCATTTAATAATAAAAGTATAATTTCTAGTTATCACTAAAACTTAATATAGACATTCAGTAATCGAAACAAATTACTTTTTAGAAAGTTTTATCAAGTCATTTAAATACGAACTCGAGAAATACACGAACCTAATCCAATTTTTAAGGCTTAAAGTAAAAATACATTACATATTTGAATAAGTTGATAACAACGGAATATTCCATAGGAATTAAAAAGTATAATTCGTGCGGGCACAATGTTATCCTCTATATTTGTACATTATACAACAGTTTTAAATCTTAATAGACGATACGTTACAAAGGTCCTTTTAAATCGTTGTGACATATTTAATAAATCATTCCTTTGATTGCGTCCCCTCTTGGCACCATTGTTAATTCCGAGCTTTTATCGTACTCAATACGTATACCTTTTTCATCGTCCCCTGATTAAGCAACAAAAGGTTTTAATCGATATTATGAATAAATACTTCTGAAGCAAACGTGACTGGGTGTTGGTTGTGCTGTATTTGTTTATTCCAAGAATAAGATCTTAATCTTTGCTTGATGAGAACGGGCTGTAATACAATTGGAATACCATAAGACTCTTAAAAGTTCAACAACAAGAGTTCAACGCAATTTCGACGCGTAAAGGATGGTATGGAGAAAGTAAAAATGATAAAGGTATAAGTGGTTCATATACAGAAAACGCGAGTGCCAATAGAAAGTCAAGTTTGCGATGAAATTGTTTTCTGTAGTTGAATGAAAGGTATTGTGAGAAATCACAATCATTCATCGTCCTACGATCTTTTATAAGACTCTTTTCTCTGAGTGAATGGGTTCTAAGAGCTAGCGCGCACGAGCAACTTTGTCTCCGCAACTATTTTGTCGCTCCCATCAATTTGTATGGGGAGTTGCGTCGCTACGTGCGCGCACTTTCATACCTACTAGCCCATAGGTGGGAGAGACAAAATAGTTGCGGAGACAAAGTTGCTCGTGCGCGCTACCTCTAAAACAACGTATTCCATATCGTTAGCTTTGTAATATGAGAATCTGTGATATCAACTACATTTGAAGTGTCTTGGCTATTGTGTAAGTCGGAAGCACGGTCGTTTGTGAATTGGAGTTTTTGTTCCCGAAATAGTTAGTCATCATTTTTCGAAAAGCAATACAAATATGATCGAAAATATGACGCAATAAAATCTTGCTTTACAAGTATAATTTTCACAATGCAAAATAATGATAACATTCACAATCGGAAGTGTCATAACAACTCAATAATAACCCACAATAGATTTGATCTTGACCTTGCTATCATTACTATAGGTCAGAAAAAACAAGCCTACTGTGTAATTTTAATTTATTGTTTATTAGGTAAACTGCAGACGTCTCTTTATAACTTATCAAAGCGACCAACGACCTTCATTTCTTATTGGTGCTGACGTCAAATCGCGTGTTTAGAGACTACGTGACGTCTACGTCACTGAACGCAGTCATACGTACAGCCAACGTAGCGTGGGGGCGCCACCGTTGCGAAGCCGGGGCGACCACCGAGCCGCGTGCGCCCGACTAACGCACTCGTATCACGCCACGTTCTTCAGCCAATCACAAACGCGGATTAGCGGCGCGAAAGATTACAGTGCTTGACATGTAGTTAGGTACAGAGCGCAAATATCTTCTCGGTCAAAATGACGAAATATTGTATTGTTATTTTTAAATGTTGTATAATTAAAACTAGGTAACGCTAATGGTAACATTCTGGGTTAAAATGTAATAAGTTTGAATATGTGCCAAGGTATGTCTAGAACTCACATTATCACGATTCTACGAGTTCAATAATTGCAAATGGAAAATTATATATTCTTCATAATTGGAATAGAATATAGATTAATAACATCATTTTTAACTTCAAGCTTACCTACTTCAGAAATACTCTACTTAATTTGCCCATTTGCCATTGTAGGTAGCAGACACGTTAGAAAGATGCGTACCAGTGCAATCAGCATTTCATTTCCGGAACGATGTTCCGTTCGATGAATGACATTCCATCAGGCCATCTACGGTAACTGAGTAATGTAATTGAAGACTCAAATCAGCGATGATATATAATTTCTTCGAAAGATGATGGCTTAAATAAGGGACAATATTGCACGCCTCATAAGCGAAGCGTTGAGGTGGGTACTACTGTCACTTCGCGCAAAACATCTGATTTTTCAAACTTAAAATGTCTTTATGTATCATACATTGCACTTGTAAGATAATACATACACACACATATTAAGAAAAAACACTATTTTTAACATTCATGATATTTTTGATGTCATTTTTGTTATTTAAACTAGTTAAAAAATAGTTTAAAAAAGTTCTGTCTTGGACGTCCGTGTGTCTGTATGTGCGGAGGATTTTCTTGTTAACACGATAGCGACCGAAATACTTTACTAATCGAGTCTTTTTTTTTTCTCTTACGAGTATGCTCAGGAATAGAACCCTTTCATTTTTCAGGGTCTGATTCGATGTGGTTTAATTGTTATTAAATAAACAAAAATAATAATTAATAAATAATTATTAAAAAAAAATTATGAGGCGTGCACTTTTGGATTTTCCAAACTTTTTTTTATTTAATACTTAAATAGGTATTATAAAGAAAGATTACTCAAAGTTTTGCAACCAAATCGATCACAATTCACCTTAATTTATGAAAATAGAAGTAACTGCCTATAGACTTTAAACCTTTTTTAAAAATTAGAATTTGTATTTTCTTTATAGAAAAAAGATTGTTGAAATGCCTTAAATAGGGCACGGGTACATTAAGAAATAATGTAAAGATGACATCGGCCACTAAAAGGTGAAGGGCGATTGCGAGTGCCTCTATTGTTTAATCATTCAGTATTAATTAGAGTATTGTAAGTACACTTGCCCTGGTATACAGTAAATACATGAGTTGCTCGACTTTATTTCGAACGCTAGCTTTTAATATTAGACGCCGAAATATCAAGTCGTCTGCGACAATGTGCGATACATCTATTCAGATCGTTTGCTAATATTTATCGTGATAGCTGTCAGAAAAACATGATATTACGAGTGATAAAGTATAATGATGATACTCTGAAAGATATTCTATTATTCAACAAACTTTAGCATCATAATCATATAAATAATGTCTTACACATTAGGCGTACCAAACTGGAGACGCATCACATAGTTTATTTTTAAATAGTTGCCCATGTTTTCATTTTTATAGCTTTCGCTCCAAACTGCTTCCGACGATGGATGTTAAAATATTTTATTACGTTTTCCGTGCACTTTGACAACCGCTTCTTTATCTAACGCTTTGGTTTAAAATCTGAAGGACCTTTTAACGTTTTAGCGGCTTATCAATAAGCAAACTGGGGCGCCGATATACAAAAAATTCACATCGGCACATAATTCTTAACTGTACAGTTAGATATGCTACCTATAGGTAGCGGTAAAATATCGCTAAAATTCTAACCACTTAACATTTTTTTCATATTTTTACAGCAACTATGATGAAAACATGTTCCCTTTAATCTTGAGTAAAATAAGATTTTTTTTTTATATTAAAAAATATATAATATTACAGGCAAACCACGTGATAAGATGTAAATGATACCTGATACCAACACACAAGTATCTAATTACCGGTTACTTAAGGATACCGCTTCACAATACAAGTGGTTAGTATGTACTTATTTCATAAATACCTGGTATCGAAAGGTATCTATAACATGCTTATGAAAATTCCAACTAAATGTGAGTTGTGACGCGATACGTTTATATGTAATTACGGTTAATTAATACAAAACTGCAAGGATAAGCGAGTTATTTTATAAACAATACCGAGGCCAAGAAAATATGATCACTATTTTGAATTAAAATAGGAAACAAAATAAAGCAGCTAGCTAAAGAACACATTACACAACACACTACACTTAAAATACTTAACTACTGTGAAATAAAACTGCTAGAAAACTCTGAGAAAAGCAAATGTGACCTCAAAATGCTAATAAAATCCAGCTTTTTACGACACTAAATTCACACTTTCATTAAGAAAACTACTATAAACTAAGCATACGAATAACCGAGCACACGGAGGCACAACTATCAAACGAAAATTTTATAACCACTCAAATTTTAACGTGTGTTCAGTAGCTAGAGTTTGCTGTACCAATATGTTACGCGTACTTTTCTTTGGGTCCATAAACATTAACGGTTTCAATGCCTAGTATTGATGATAAAGTCACGCTTTAGTTCAATACAATATAAACATTGGTAGGCGCTATATTCTGTGTCAATTCCACAGCAGCATTATGTTGTAAACAATGGTTTATCCAAGTCCCTACCTACCACATGTTTGATATCAGGTAGATACGGACCCGACAGTAAACTTGTGGTAAAACATTGCAACACCTTGCAGGTTTTATCTTTCAGTGACACACCGCGGTCAATTACTTAATCTAGTACAATATAAGATAATCTTGTAGGGATCAAGTATTTTGTAACATTTAACGTGTTTATCGCACATATTTATGTTGAGAATTATGAGCATAATAAATATTGATATCGGTTATAACGAGTGCATGTTAAGTAAACAAGAAAAATAACAGATGACACAATTTTTAATGCATTTATATAATTATTGTAATAATTCACGTTCTTTGTGTTCAAGGTAAATCCTTATATAATTTCAGTCAGTTATAAGTTCAAATACATGATTTAATTTCCACTTTAAAATACTAATTCCTTATGCCCAATTAACATACCGGTGTTTAATTGCGAACATTTTGATGGGCCTAATTGCCTCCAAGTGCGTGCCTGATAACCGATGGGTTTGTTTAAAGGCAATGTAGTGCACCTTCTACATGAAGGGCTGCTACAGCAAAATAATAACGATTTTTATAATCAATACCTTCGTTACCTACATAATTTATACTTCTCTACTTAATAATATGAAGCTTATACTATGTTTGTACGCGCTAAAATCAGGAACTATTGAACCGATTTCGGATGTCTGTCACCGTGCTTGACCCCACTCTAGCCTATAATTTATACAACGAGCGAAGCCGCAGCAGACCACTAGTATCGTATAATATATCATTGAACCGCAATAATACTTAATGTAACCATGATGTTAAATGAGCTGAAACGTGACAGGACCTCACGTTACTAATAAAGATCTAGTTTCCATTCAGAAGCAATTGCATTTACATAAACTTGTTTGATAGTTTTTCGGGCGGGTTTGTGGTTAACACATGTTCATTCAGCTTTACAACTTTAATATTAATTATTATCCATTTAAAGAAGCCATTACATATTTTAATTTTCATTTCTCCGTCCGGGTGGGATAATCTCTAATGCAACAGTGACCAAATTCCTGCTGAAGCATCCAGGACATTTGTTATGCTTTTTATTTAATTTCAAATGACACTTTTTGTTATTTTTTACAAATACAAACTTAAAAAGAGGTCGAAAACAATTTGAATTTTTTTTTTTTTAGTTTTCCAACATCTGCCAACCCTAATAGTGTATGAAGTGACTCTACCATGCAGCTGCAACGCATTACCTTCTCAATTGACGAGCCCAATATTATTTGCGTCTTCAATTTAAACTTGAGATGCTGAGCCTGAGGTAATTTATTCTTGATTGAATTATTTCTGCTGACTGATATTTCATAAGACTCATCAAGGAGATAGAAGCAACTGAAGCTTACATTATTTCTAATATAATCATTATGACTATTGGTTTTAATAAATTTCATATGATTTTTCTGATAAAGGCAAAAATTGAGAAGGTACAATAAAAATTAATTGGACATATTTGCATCTATTTTTCTTTTATAGAATAATGATTTCTAAACACGAATACAACAAAATGTTTGGTTACGTACCTATATCATAACAAACACACTGAAAAAAGAAAATTATGTACTTTACGATAACACTATCATGCAATATTATTAACGATTGAGCAATACACAATTACCTATTACAAATCGCGTCCTTCGTTGAAATGCTTCAAACTTTCTCGATATATTTTAAATACCAAGTGACCTCGGCGAATAATCGTTATGAACTAGCAGATTAGACCAAATTAATTATAAGAAATCCCTTTTCTATCTTATTTTTTATGAAATGGCAACCTTATAAGTTCCGATATAATCCCATGGTAGCCGATGCTCACCTACATGGTAGCCGGTAGGCCACAGCGGATATCTCACACAGGATGTGGTATTTAGGTGGGATTACAGAACAGGAAGAGAAAAGGTAACGGATATGCGTCTAAAGTCTAAACTCTAAAGGTTATCTGGGGGTTGAAACCATTCCGACTATCACGTTCATAAGTAAGATATTAGCCGCTATGATTAAAGTAATATTACAGTAATTCTGATAGTTGTAATAAGAAATGCCCGAAAGCTAATGACCGAACTAATTACTAGAGCGCATAATTATTAAAAAATTGGTTGTCTGTAAAGTCGGTTTACTGACGATACACGTGACAACGTATTAAGGCCGATTGTGCTTCTTTGTCGCTCGTTCCGCGCTCTCGCTTGCACATCAAGCCTTAGGCGCGGGACATATACAAGCGGCGCGCGCGGCGCGCATCGGGCGCACTGCGGGCGCGCATCGGGCGCGCATCGGGCGCACTGCCGGCGTGCATCGGGTGCGCTATTGGAATTTTGTATGAAATAACTTTGGAAAGGCGGCGCAACCGTGGCACAACCGTGGCGTGCCGTCTCAACGCCTTTCCAAAATTCTTTCATACAAAATGTATAAGAAGGACGTGGTGCAAAACAGATTCAAGAGGTGCGCTTATGGCACGCCCGCGCCCGCGCCGCTTGTGTTTGACCCGCGCCTTACATGGAACGCCTCAGAGCGAGGTAACGCCGCATGAGTCATGTTTTTTCGTGCGCGCAGCCGGCTCTATCGAATTATAAGACGTTGTCACGTCAAAAAACATCGTTCGATACCACTCACAACCTACATCGTGTTTCTCATGAAATTTCATACGTACGAGCGGGTAGCGCAAAAAAGTTATGTAAATGCATCACGTTAATATGTATGCTATTGTTCTTTTATGCAATATTTATGACTAAATATATAACTTTTAATTCACTGTTTAATAAATCGTAGAAGCTCTTTATGTATTCTTGGAAAAAGGGAACATTGCGTGCATGCATTGTTGAGAATCTTCGCAATCATGCTTGAGAATCATATATTACATCTGTAACACATTATCTCTTAGATAACTGAAATACATTATGAAATATTTACAGTTTTGTACTATTATTTCATAGGAAAAAAACTCAAGGAAGTTAAAATATATTGATAAGATAAGGTTAGGTACATACAATTATAAATCATGAAGCATCATATTATACAACTACAAATCTCTACCTCTTTAATTAACAATTATGAACGGGATGGTTATTCAACTATCGCTAATGCTCATTGAATATCAATGATAAGGTAACACTCAAGTGTCCTGGGAACTCGTTGATAAATGAGGACGAACATAAAACAAAGTGGTATCGCACTTTGATAGAATAATGTTCAATTTATAGTTAATACCGCTATAAAACTGTATAGCTACACTGTAGGTATAGACATAAAATCATTCTGATGAATGATATGATAACATCACAGACTCTGCTTCAAAACATCGTCAAATAATTTCAAATCCTTACAAACTTTCAAGCAAGAACACTTTTCCTTTTTAATTTCCATAAATCTATATTTATTTACAATATTTATCTCTTCCCAATTTACGAGCCATCAATGCAGACAGGCGCATAATAACTTTAATCTTAAAAACTGTAAATCAAAGAATCAAAACATTTCCATTACACAAGATCAGTCAGACATCGAGCCATAAAAATAATATACAAAAATTCAAGTTCATCCAAGGCTTACATCATTCGAACTCACGATCCTTTATCTAAATTATTCATCTCTAAACTCAATGTTAAGCAAGTTTTATTACATATTAATGTGTAAAAGGTTGTTTTATTAGGTTGCGCTGTATTTATGTCTTGACAAGTACATTTTATGGGACACGTATTATATTATAGATATACAGAATGAGCCCACAAGCTTTGATCGTAATTTTTTTCCCGTCCTATTTCGTGTCATCCGCACTTGACTCAACTTCGAGATAAGTCGCAATAAAAACTTTACACTTTACGATTTCTACAAGTAAAAGGGACCGATATTTTAAGTTACGGCTTCACCTCAATAGGTTTTACGATTTCAGTTAAACGGCTATTAGTTTGAAGTGGTATTCAATTTTAAACGTTTGCGAGGAATTCTAATATATTTGCACACATTGTCTCGGTTCTCTCTCTTTCAGGTTATTTACAAGTTCAGATTTTATATTCAGCAGTTAAATACAATATTAAACAGAATTATCGTTCTAGAATTAGTACTGCGGATTATACATTTTGTCTGAATTGTGGGATCATACTTATCCAACATAACAATTACATGAGAAAGCAAACCATTAATTATTCTACGTCAATAGCAGACGGAAATAATGGAAAAAAATTACATGTAAGTAATTGCTTTTACGGTCAGCTATTTTCTACGAAACGTATTAAAGTAACGTCAAGACCAGAAGCACGCGAGTGACCACAGGCTTCCTTTCAAGGAACCCCAATCATATTAATATAAATTCCTATCAAATACCATATTTTAACCCCTCACTGCGTTGTACACGTTTACAGACGTAACCTTTCACATAATTCAAATATTAATCGACGTGTACACACCCGCACCCCAAAAATAATTCAAAGGGGACAGCAGGATCCCTTTTATTACACGTCAAACGCAAACTCACTGCTTTGTATGCTTCTAACAAAACTAATAAAAATGATGAAACCAGGGAAAAAATAGATTTTCTTTTCATTAAATTTTTACGACAGCATTTCGTAATAATTGATGCTGAAATTGAAAACATAAATCACATGAGTGCATTCCGCTTGTATGTAATGTCGGTAAGATATCTCTCAAGTGTACAACTTGGCATGTCGTCGAAAGACAAAATACGTGCAAACACGCACAATGCTACAAAAACTTCGCTTTTAACTGATACCTTGTGTCATGTTGCTTTGGTGTAAAAGTGAAAAATGCATGTAGATAGATATAGATACAATTACGAACATAATTTCAAACACATCCAATTAGTTGCAGAGTGACAAGAATTGAGTGTATTTTTTTCCTATCATTTTATTAATTAGAAAATAAGGAACTTCGTTTTAAAATAAAGTAGGTACAAAATTAATCGTATTGATTGCATCCTACAAACCTCCCCCGGAATATTACAAATTACAATCAATATACTGCGGAATATTTTAAAACTTTAACGTTAGATCAAAATTAGTGATTCCACAATCGTCATCTATATTTTCATCTTGAACTACGTTCACCTCCGACTCAATGATTAGTCCATGAAACTCATCATGACGTCACACGGGTGGCGTGATTTAACTCCATTAGTCATAGAACCGTATAGTGTATGAGTATTTAAATGATTAATGATTATTAGATATATAGTGCTTAATTTGTAACTATTCCGGAACTATGTAGCGTACTACATAGTAAGGATTTGAAAGTACCTATTCCAGGGATAGTCTGCCTTGTGGACATGCTTTAATAACACTTTTGGAGACAGACGTTATGTTGTATGGTATGGAACCTATTGATAGGGTGGAAAATAGGCATCAATATATTAAATCATAATAGGACGTTGTGACTTACGAGACCAGATTTTGTCTATGGATCAGATTTATTATGTCTACTTGCTGTTGTGCGGTCATTAGTTAGTTTTGAATTATATTAAATATCTGAGAATATTTAGTTACATTTGGTCGCATCTGAAAGTTCTGAGCGAATCGTAAATCACTGTGTTTAATGAATGCCAGATCAGTTGAACAGCGGGATTGAGATTTCTTCTAGAATACTTGACATCTGCTTACTACTTGATTATATAAGTATTTACAATATATAATTAAGAAAATACGCGTAGTTAAATCTTAATAATGTCAGTCTAGGAGATCTTGACAAAAAGAAACATAAAGCTTGATTATCTCTGTTAAGCAATGTGGGTAGTGGTAAATAATGATTCAAAGAAAATTTTCAACAGACAACCACTATCAGTACCACCTTGATATAAAGGAGACTATTAAATATTTAAACAAATGTGTAACCGTGTATGAGCAGCAAACAAACGCAATGTATGCGTAGTACATGCCATACGCAATAGATGTTCATCATACAAAAGTAAATAAAAGTATACGATGACGAATGTACTATTGTCCCTGACCTACCACAGATATCTCGATACAACAGATAAGACAATGAACAAATGAACTTGTGCTACTAGGTATGCGTTGTACAATGCATTAGAACTTTTTACCACGTCTCAATAGAAATAAGTCATCAACTAATCAGTGCAAATTGATTGTTCAACTGAAATCGTTAGACTGACAACATTATCTACCTCGCATACTTATGCGAACAAAATACAAACGTAGTAACGTGAAAAGAATTTCACTTATCGCACATTACTCAAGGTGAGTATTAGTTGCAGTAAGTTAATAATTTGCTACTGTGTCTGCATTCTTAAATTGAGTTACCAATTACCTTGATAAGATGCACCTTTTGGTTTTTGCATATGTTTATTATTCAGCCAGGAATCGCCCCTATACAGCTGCCCCTATAATTATAGCTTTAGATTTATCATCAGATGGCAGTTATTTAACAGCAAACACTGACAAAAAACTCGGGCACAAGTGCGAAACGGTCCATGGGGAAATCAACCGCCCCCCCACGAAATAATGTTTGCTCAAATATCGTAACCGCGCGTTTATCTAGCACTTAAGTGAACCGTTTTAATAAAAGTCCACATTATTCAAGACAGGTTTATATATCGTTCATAATACAATACCGTTTTAGTTATGAATATTTTAAGGATGGTATTGTCTGTTGAATGGAGTAAGCCCACGCGCGTGATTAGACGCGGGAGATTATTTCCCAGGACGTGACGTCGACCCTTCTTGAGTGTTCCGTGTTCCACATTCGACATATTTTATAGAACCAAAAAAGAACATCACTCGACGGAATCGGTAGAGAATTAGTAAAAAAGCTTTACCATTAAAGGAATTACCTTAAAAGCTTTATCGATTATAGTCGATGTGGCCTTATTCATTGACGTCGCCTGATCATGCGATAACGGTCGCTCGTTCCATTAGTTCATTAGGCATTATTTCTTTTCGAACAACCTGAGAATGTTTGGATATGAATATTTACGAGATGTGATGAGAGCTGACTGCATACTGTTTAAACAAGTAAACATTTCGGCTCCCAATTGGCTTTCAATTTATTAATGACTCTTAGCATACTTGAAAGAATTCTTAGATATTTAATGGAGTTTTTTACGCACTGTTGAGTAACACAAACAGTTTTATTGTAGGATGCACTCCGTCATGCAGAACGGATACGAAATAGGTCATAAAACTTGAATCTAAAAAATAAACACCACTTCAAAGACTTTTTATTCATAGTCATATTAGTAAGGAAGCAGAATATAAGGTATTCACGATAATAAAATAAAAATCATTATGTTATATTCTTAAATGAGGTACTCGACATATATGTAGGGGACTCAAGTCTCAATTGCGAAGGAAAGTAAAGGGCACTGGCCGGAATATAATATGTACATACGTGGAAACCATTGAATCAAGACTGCGCGTATTTGTTTACGAAAATAGGGAAATCTTCGTAAACAAGATCTATATTCGCGAATTGCGAAACATATTGCGTCTAAAAGTGGGGTTATTTTGTTGTTTCCTATCTAGTGTGTCGAAAATCAGTGACGCCATTCAGTAAACACATGTTTTGTAACTGTTTCATACGCGTCGTCATTTCATGAAGATAAAGAGTTTAAGAGCTAGCGCGCACGAGCAACTTAGTTGCCCGGCAACTATTTTGTCTCTGTCGCTGTCTCCTCGCAAAGTTTTGAACGATGCGCACACGAAAGCGACAGCAACGCAACTTTTTCTTTAAAATTTCTGCATTTATCAACATGGTTTTCGAAGAGACGGTTGTGGTCTGTGCTCTTGTCCCGCATAGTTCCCATTCCCGTGGGATTTCCGGGATAAAACCTATCCTATGTGTTAATCCAAGTTACCCTCTATATGTGTGCTAAATTTCATTGTAATCGGTTCAGTAGTTTATGCGTGAAAACTGAAAACCATACATACCTACAAACCTTTCCTCTTTATAATATTAGTATAGATATGTAATCGTAATTGTAAAAAGTAAAGTAGTTTTTATTTAATACTTTTTAGTGTATTTTTCAACACGAATCAAACGAGCCCAAACTCGATAAAGTTGAGTCAATATATTACTAAGTTCCTATGGCCACCTTCCGATTCCATCATCGAATCAGCTCTATGTCATAATAATGTTTCATCGCTATCCAATTTACATGCGTATACAAAATTTCAGCTCAATCGGTTACCTGGAAATGAATCAAAGTTACTAGCTACATTTCAATTAAGTCATCGAGACCAGACAAAAATGCTCATAAAATAAAAACTACTGGGCTTATCCGAATAAAATTTATGGGACCAATTCCACACCATTCCACATCAAAAAAAAAAAAGAATCACGTAAACCGGTTCAGAAACCTCGGAGTAATCGGTGTACATACATAAAAAAATATACCGGCCGAATTGATAACCTCCTCCTTTTTTTTTGAAGTCGGTTAAAACTACTGTGTACGAGAATAAATACGTTGACATAAATACGTACTATCGCTACGCCGGTTACGCGGCAACTGGCCGGCGGCCGCCGACCGGCAACGTTTTTGTCGCCGTGCGCGCACTTGCATTGAAACCAATAGATAGGGCGACAGTTGCGTCGCGGGCTTGTCTCCGAACCCGCGGACAAAAAAGTCTCCCGGGAGTTGCGTCGCTACGTGCGCGCACTTTCATACTAGCCCATAGGTGGGAGAGACAAAATAGTTGCGGAGACAAAATAGTTGCGGAGACAAAGTTGCTCGTGCGCGCTAGCTCTTATACATTATAAACTCATTAGCATTTGGGGAAGTTCTAAAACTATGACAGTTATGACACGTAATAGAGATTAAAATGAGGATTATCTCGTGATAAAAATGGCGTGATGCAAGAACGTTTATCCGGCCTTTACATGGCTACGAGATATGCATATTGCGGAGATATTTTTCAAGTGGGTTTACCGTAGGAAGACTGTGCCGATTATAAAAAATATTATTTGTGCATTACCTTTTTTTGAAGATGCACATTATGGGGAGATTTTATTGTAACATCCCCGAATAGCAAACCACAAGAAAAACCTTATATGACCTTTCGGCTGATCAAGTCTCTAAGTGTAAAATGTTTTAAAAAGAAATCATATTATGTTTATATTAATCAATTAATAACTCAGGCCCCGGAATCACAGACACAATAGAAAATCTATTGTGTCGTGGACCGATCGGGCCGTTCGGGGCTCAATGGGTTAAAGAAATATAATGAGTTGCTGATATACTATTGATACCAACCAGATGAGAAGTTATTTTAATGAACTACCTATTATATTTAGCTTATCTGATGGATGTTGTGCGAATCATGAAACATATGAAGTTTGAAAAGCCCTCGCTTTTATTAATTTCTTAAGATGAAAGAAAAAATTGGGGTTAATATTTATGGTTATCAAATATCATTTGTTTCAATCATCGTATAGATATACTTGTTTTAAATTTATTGATGTTTAATGTAAAACTCTCCGTTTTAGCCTAGCTCTATCCAATTCAAATGTAATGGAATGGTTTTACCATCTTTTGTAGTAAAGTAGTGTATTTTACTAAAATGAAATTACACTTTTATCAAAAGTTCTTGTGTTAGTACTTTTAGTTATTCATGGGAATGTGAGGGTAGTTTGACATATTGTGGTTTTTCATCAGTATGCTATAACCTATTATTTAATTATTAATAATGTATAATAATATGCTATTACTATAACTCAATGGCTATGACGTATACTGTTAAAAGCAGCATAACTTTTGTTGCACATATTGGAAAGACTACAATAAATCAGTCTAATTTGATATAATCTTATCAGAAGAATCTTACCTGCTATAGTAAATCTGTCCATATAGTTGATGAGGTTGACGAAGCACAGGATTCCTACAGTCATGTATTCTATGAAAGTAACATCACTCAAGGTTTCCCTCCTTCTCGTCTGCTTCTCCTGCAGGAGCGCGGTAGCGGAATCATTGTCACCGTTTATCACCAACTGCTGATTTGATGTATTAGGTGTTATACTATTCTGGTCCATGTTCACTACCAATAAAATCTAAAAATTGTATGATATAACACCCTCAGCCACTTGACCGTAACGAATTCAAGAAGACTTTTGAAAGTTCCGATTTCAAAATAACAAAAAACTATAGAAAACTTTTACAAAAAATATATATCTAAGAAATAAATAAAAGTGGTATAGAATTATTAATAAGATTCATTGAATTAGTTTAACATTTAGTATTTACGCGGCTACATCGACGACACGCGTGATTCGCGGCGTTTCAATTGACAACTAAATGAAAAAGATTAAAGAATGAAAATTTTATAACGTCAAGTGCTGACGTTTACACATGAGAATTGAACCATAGACAAATGATTCAATCACCCAAGAAGCTTATATCTAAAGCGTCCTATTCACGGTCCATCCCCGACGTACGTCAGCTCAAGGCCGCCGCGGTGCTGGATGTATCCTACTGACGATCGTGCGCGCATCAAGCATGGCTAGGGTTGCCAACTTTTTTTTGAAGATATAGAGTATATCTGATTTTAAAGGAGGTTAATAAAGAGTAAATAAATATTTTTAAAAATGTATTTTTTTGTACTTTTTGCAGTACCTAACAATTTTTCATTATTTTTAAATGAATTATATGAATCCAAACATTCCAAATTTGGATTCATATAATAAAAATGAATTTATATATTTCAAGAGCTTAATTTTTAATGAAGCTCGGTTTCTCTCTTCCCGCCACTTCACATTCATAACCGAAAAGACTCTTTCAGTAAATGCTGAAGTGGCGGGAACAGAGAGTATATAGCTCATCATTTTTTTAAACAAACAAATTCGTTAGGACATTTTTTTTTAAATAAATTGCCATTTTTCTGCAGTGGACTTTTGCATAAAATCTGTGTTATTCATCAATTCGCCTTGGAGTTCTTTAAAAATAATAACTTCTGAATATAAACTGTCCATGTGTACTAGGTTGATCCAAAAGTAATGATAATTGGGTAAGTATTTCCTGTGTACATAAAAATATAAAATAACTGTTTCTTGCTTGCTCATGTAGGTACTCACTAGGTTATCACAAAAAAATCATATCAATAGGCCACGTTTCCAAGTACATATTTACATTAATTTCTGTTGGCAACACTGATCTGCTGTACGTCCGCGCTATTCACTGTCCATCTGCACGACGTTCGCGGTGGTGGGGGTGCTCGCTGGATGAAAAATTGGTCGTGCACATCCAGCAAGCTAATAATAATAATTATTGACGTACGTCAACACAATTCACTGTCGTTTTGCGTCGTGCATCGTGTATGACCTTGGCGGGACGTACGTCAAGATGGACCGTGAATACGACGCTTAATACACTGGAGATTGCACTATGAACGTTTACTTGTCACGGGAAGGTATGACCTTGAATGACGCCTGGTTGTTCCTTCATCCCTTTCACACCAACTTGCCAAGTTAGGTGTGAAAGGGACAAAAAACAACCAGGCGTCATTCAAGGTCATACCTTCCCGTGACAAGTAAACGTTCATAGTGCAATCTCCAGTGTATTAGATATAAGCTTCTTGCAATCACCGCGTTCATAAAAGAATATAAGTGAAAATATATTCTGTCCTTAGAGTATATAATATGTATTACAATAGTATAGAGCGCGTGTACTGCACAAATTGCTCAGTGCACATCGTAGGCAGATGAGCTATAGATACTATATAGATGTGTGTGTGACAAATAGGAATGGGTAGGTATCAATTGCGTGTTGAACTATCGATAAGTTATGTAAATAAATATGTATCATAAGTAAATTTTATGTTCAATAAGTTATTAAAGGAAAAATATATGAATAAAGTATAAATATGTAATTTTAAATTTGTTTACCAACTGAATAAAGTTTGTTTATTCCATTTGAATATTTAGGTTTAGGTTTAAAGACTTTATTACTCATAAAAACAATAGTTCACTTAAAATGAGTTACATGCTATCTTATATATAAATTAAACTTATCTCTAGTTTAAGGTCACTCATACAAGGTTTACTCATACATTACAAATTTTACATATTTTTATACTTTATACAAAACAAGTTTAAGTTGTATTCTACTTTTCTATTCTAAATTACAGTGTATATGATTTTTAAGTAATTTTTTGAATACATCAAGACTCTTACAATTTTTTAATTTTTTTGGTAGTCTATTGAACATCTGTGCTCCTTCAAAGAGTATAGTTTTTTTCCCATAGTTAGTTCGAGTCGAGATAGGTTGCAAATCATTTTGATTTCTCAAGTTATATTTTGTTGATTTTTTATCTATTTGTAAATTTGATTTTGTTGTATTTGTTGTTATTTTCTTGATAAGGATACATGTGGAATATGCGTAAATTTGTGAGAGTGTAAATAATTTTGTTTTTGAGTATAGTGTTTTTGTAGAAGTAAGGTAATGATAGTTAAAAAGAGTTTTTATAATTTTGTTCTGAGTTCTTTGTAGTGAAATTAAATTTGTTTTGGCGGCTGATCCCCATATCTCAATTAAATAATCTAGGTGAGGCTTTACTAAAGAATTATAGATCATTAAACGTTCTTTTTTTGGAATACACTGTGTTACTCTATGGAGTGATCTTAGTAGTGATGTTAGTTTACTTTTGATATGGTTAATATGTACCGTCCAAGTGAGTTTATCATCTAACCACAGCCCTAGGTATTTTTCACAGTTTGAGTATTGGATGATTTCCTTATCTATAGTAAGAATTGGGGTAGTGTTTGGCAGGGGTTTATTCTTTGCAGCAAATATCATGAATGAAGTTTTTTTAGTGTTGATTGTGAGAAGATTGTATTTAATCCCTCAGCCCCCGGAATCACAGACACAATAGAAAATCTATTGTGTCGTGGCCCGATCGGGCCGCTCGGTGGTCAAGGGGTTAAGCCATGTAGAAAGTAAGTCTAAATCTTGTTGAGCTAACGATGTAATGTTATTTAGGGATTTATCGAAGTAGAAGAGACACGTGTCGTCTGCATATAGTGTCAAGTATCCTTTAAGGCCAATTTTATCGATGTCATTTATGTAAATCAAAAAAAGTAAGGGGCTCAAAATCGAGCCTTGAGGACAGCCATATGTTAAGTTTTGAACTGAGCTTGTGTACTTATCAATTTTGACGACTTGTCTTCTGTTATCTAAAAATGATGTAAATATTTTGTGGGCATTTCCAGTCACCCCTAGGTTTTCTAACTTTTTAAGGAGCTTTTCGTGGCTGACGGTGTCGAAAGCTTTTTTTAAGTCAATGAAAATGCCTAATCCGAAATTCTTTTGGTCTATTTGAGTTTTAATTTTTGTTATTAAATCTACGGTGGCAGTAAGAGTACTAGATTTTGGACGAAAGCCGTACTGTTGATCGATTAATATATTTTTTTCGGTTAAGTATTGATAGAGTCGATTATGCAGTATTTTTTCAAATATTTTTGAAATAACGGGTAGAACTGACACCGGCCTGTAGTTACTTGGGTCAGTTCCACTTCCAGATTTGAAAATTGGACTGACTCTAGCCACTTTTAGAGAATCTGGAAATACACCAAAGGTCAAACATTTATTAATACAATGAGTTAAGCGATCAGCAATAGAGCTTTTTAAGCATTTGATGGCTTTTGTGCTTATACCGTCCAGTCCAGTGCTAGTGTTATTATTTAAGCTATCGATTATTTTTATTATCTCAAGTGTTGTGCATGGTTTTAGTACTTCTAGTTTGTCTTCACGTGAAAGTTGTGTACAATAAAGTGTAGTGTCAGTATTCGTATGGTATCTGCTTGGTATTTTGTTTGCTAATTCTGTGCCTATTGCGGAAAAATAAGAATTAAATAACTCACATATAGAATCGCCATCCGTTATTAAATTGGAACCCGATAACAGCTTTGGAGGAGCACTCGATTCTTTAATTTTATTTAAAGCTAAGTTGTTTATTAATTCCCACATTTTCTTCGGTTGATTGGAGGTCTTTTGAAATAAATTTAGATAATAGGTCTCTTTTTTCGTCTTTATAAGGTCCTTAGTTTTTTCACGTTGCTTTAAAAAATTTTCATTTAAGTTATAATCAGTTGGTTGAGATTTAGTTTGTTGCCATAATTGATTCCGTAAATTAATTGATTCTATTATTTCGCGGCTAATCCAATCTTTTTGTGGTAAATTCAAAATTTTTGTTTTGTCTATTTTGTTATTTTTTATTTGTTCTTTTATAAAATTCTCGAGGTAGCAATAGTCATTGTCTTCATTACAATAGGTCGCTAATGACGCACTCTTGCATAAATTTTCATAGTCGAGAGCCTTATATTGTATCTTCTTGGGTTTGGGTGGCGTTAGGGATCCTATTTCGATGTAGATTTGTTTATGATCTGATAAACTCGATTCTATTATGGATATATTAAATGAGTGATTGTTTATGTTTGTACATATATGGTCCAGAATGGTTTTAGAAGTGCTGGTTTCTCTCGTGCAATATAATTTGTTAATTTTATTTAAAATCTCGTATCCATTTTCTTTGATTTCGTGTAAATATTTTGTGGAACTTGTGTCTGTGGTAAGCAAATCTATATTAAAATCCCCGAGTACTATTGCTCTTTTTCTGCTCTCGAGTTGTGAAGAATATATCTCCAAAAAATTATTTATATTTGTATCTCCAGGTTTGTATATAGCTCCAATGTTTAGTGATAGTTTTTGTAAATATATCCATAGATAGTGATTCCCGTCTTTGTATAAATCTTCCGTTATTTCAAATTTTATGTTGTTGTGAATATATATTGAAACACCCCCTCCTCTACAATTGGGTCTATAGTTATAAATATGCGTATAGTTTGGTAGTTCATACAGTTTAGCATCGGTTTCCGACGTAATCCAGGTCTCGGTGAAAATAAGTAAATGTGTGGTCATTGCTATTGATTTTATTATGCATTTTATTTCATCAAATTTTCCAGCTTTTCGAATACTACGTAAATTTGCATAAAATAATCTTAGTGAGGAGGAGTGTAGCGGAATATCTTCGTATTTATTTATTAATTGGTGATTTATTTTATCGGTATGGTTTTCGCTTTGCAATGAATTTATGTTTAGTTTTTTTGGTTGATTTTGTTAACGACAATTGTAGGTTTACCTTTAATATATTTTATGGTGAGATCGGCTTCACCGTTTTCTGTGCGTCGATTCAACTCAACTTTTAGCGATTGTAAGAAACGTTTTTGCGCAGGAGTTTGATCTGAGTAGATACGAATACCAGCGGGTACAGGTAAATTAGCTTGGAGAAATTTTTGCGTTTGTAGTAGTGTATGGTCAGCAAATAAAATAAAACAACATTTTATTTTTAGTTTTTATTTTATACAGGGTTACTTGTAAAACACCAGCAACCTCGCAGGACAAGATAGCTAACATCATAAGTAACAACATTTGTTCTACGACTTTTGGCATAACGCAATAAAT
This sequence comes from Colias behrii, assembly GCA_029959065.1. Lineage (NCBI taxonomy): Eukaryota > Metazoa > Arthropoda > Insecta > Lepidoptera > Pieridae > Colias > Colias behrii. The sequence continues at coordinate 9,698,278 of JARWMC010000013.1, forward strand.
TATTTTTAAATGATTTTTTAAACTTTTATTGTACTCTCCTTACATTTGTAAGTCTATGTTCTATTAATTATCGGATGGACGACGCGACGCCCCCTTCCCCCTCTCGTTCGCTTTTTGTTTACGTAATTTTTGGGAGGCGTAGAGTTTATAATATTCAGACGGAAAATTAAATGAATATTTATTTTTGTATGAAAATAAAATCTAACAAATTATCAAAAGTCGTAGAACAAATGTTGTTACTTATGATGTTAGCTATCTTGTCCTGCGAGGTTGCCGGTGTTTTACAAGTAACCCTGTATATATAAGGGATTTTAAATTAAACTATATGTGTTTCTCCTCTGAAAAAGATGAGACTTTATTTTAATATTTGCACATTTAACATACATATAACTTTTACATTAACAATGTTACTAAAATGAAAAATTTACTAACCTGAAAAAGAAACGACATTTAAAGTTTAATTCTTTAGTTTGAGAAGTCAAAGGCTTGCCTCGACCATGTTTTAACACTGGAGCCATATTGAATTAACAATATAAAGTTACAACACTTACACACAAATTAAACACTAGTTATGGCCCTGCCTTCATACAAAACTGCTGAATACGCCGTTCGCACGGGAATAGAATGTGGATGCGATTTCCCTTAGTTAGCATCCAAGCTTACGTCTTTATAATTATTAAACTGTATAAATTCATTCTTTAACTCCGGTCTGCATCGTGCAGACATGGGTGTAAAAGTCTCATTTTAGCTATTAAATGTAGTTTTTAAGTACATCTGAGTTTTCATTTGGGGCCTCCGGCTGCGGGACATGTAATTCACTTCAACAAATATTATAACAATAATAACAAATAATAACAACAATCAACAAATACAAAATTTATCAATTAAACTACGTACATAATAATTATAATTTTTGAATGAAATGTGCTTTATGTTCTAACGGTACCAAACGACTGCACGTGGCACCTGCGGACAGCGTAAACTGGTTTATTCTGGTTTTGTGCGTGTTTCCACTTTCCACTATCAAGTGACGATTTATTTATTTGTTTTGTTTCGTAATTATTATGGTCAAATATTAATTATGAAACAAATTATTATGGACACGATATTTTATTGTTTCACGGTAGTCGCCTTGTCGTTTGCTCAAGGACGTAAAATTGAATGATATATTTTTTTTTATAAAGTCAAAACCATTTTCTTTCAAATAAAAACTTGTTTTTATTGAAAACAAAAGTGTTGCTAGGAATAAGTATAAAATTAAATAGTAATGTTAGGATATCGAAACATTTTTGTATAGGCCAGAACGATATAGTGGAAACGCGCTCTAAGATCTGAGTAATATACACACCACTACATATGCAAAAATTTCTCCAAGCTAATTTACCTGTACGTGATCTTTATTCCGAAGCAGGTTTTTTGGCGTACTTGTATCACTAAAACATAATTTGATTGGCCTATTCCTATTTGGGATATATTTCCCCACTCTAAAACAATTAATCGGCTTGGGGCAGTCTTTATATAACGATATTATAAGCTTTAAAGTTTCTTCATTATCATAGGTACGTCTTGAGTCAGGATTTCTGTCAATCTTTTCCGCTATTCCAGTGACAATAAGGTTTTTTTCACGATTATATCGGTCTTTAAGTTCAAGAATAACGGATTCCTCTTGTATTACGGGCTGTATAGAATTTTCGATGGTTATTATATTTTTTAATTGAATTATTTCCCTTTCAAGAGTATTAATTTTCTCTTGGTTCGATGCGTAGTTAGATTCGATAGTTTTAATTTTCGATGTAATTAATTCGAACTGTTGTGTTAGATTCTCAGCAGTGGATTTGACAGTTTTAATTTCGTTTTTAATTTCCGATATTTCATCACGTACAAATTTAAAATTTTCGTTTTGTGTTTTACTAAAATCCTCTAAGAACTTCATCATATCCGAGCGCAGGCTCGCGAAATCCTTTTTGTAATCGATTTCATCTGACCGCTCCTTTCGTTTTCTAAAGCAAACATTTGTATGATAGTCACTTTTTTCGATGAAGGTAGATAGATTAGGTTCCGATCCACTAGTCGTTTCGCTCCCACATATTGAGATGTTACGAGGCGGCGTTCTCTGCAGACTCATGATGTAGCTAGCGTACGTCACAGCGCAAACTCTCCGCACGGGTGTAACAAGGTAAAAAATAGCAACTGCTCTTGTTCCGAAGGTGCGCGGGGGCGCGTACGGCGGTCCGCAGCACTGGCACAGTAGAAGCACAGGGTCTCAAGTAATTTAAGTGTTTATGAAATTTGTATTGAAGGATGTTCCAATAAGGATCACTTTAAGTTGTCACTGTTTTTAAAAATTATGAATATTTTTATGCAAATTTGCTAACACGTCTGCTTTCAACCGGCACTAGAGAATATTTTCACTAGAGAGTATATATCTTAGAGTATAGATAGTATCTATAGAGTGCGAACAACCAAGTGGGAACAGTAGGCACAGGTGGGAACAACACGACGTTCCCGCCGCGCGCGCTCGTAGTCGTGGTTGAGTGCTGACGAAGTGCATTGCTCTGGAATTTTATTCATATTTACGAATAAACATGCTGAAATGTGCAGTGCTATCTTGCAAAAACGATACTAGAAAAATCACAAAATTGAAATCCAGTATCACATTTCATCGGTAAGTCGATTGTTATAATTATTTTTATGAAAATAAATCTAGCATCGCGGGGGTGAAGGGAAAGTGGGAGGGGACCCGCGCAGGCTCGCTCGCGTAACTCACGTGATCGTAGTGATGTGACTTGACCAACGCTGTACTCGATAGTTTACTAGAAGAACTATATTTTAACTTATTATTTATTTTACTTTAAAATTGAAACTCTTCTAGAAATGTATTATAAATAATTTTGCGGTGTGTTTGGTATGATACAATTTCTAATATAATGCGAATGTATTATAGTGTAAATGAAAAGTATGTAATGTTACGATATATGGACCGCTAAATTGATTTTGAAGATTTTGGTAGGTATAGAATGGATAAAATTAAATAAAAAATTATTAATATTATTTATTAGTTATTTCATTTTAAATTATTAATTATTTCTCATTTTAAAACATTATTATTATTGTTCTATTTATTATTGAAAAAATAGCACTAAACCCGATCTTTTATTTTATTAATTTTAATATTTAACAAGTGCATAAATGAATAAACACACTTTATTCACTTGGTAAACAAATTTAAAATTACATATTTATACTTTATTCATACATTTCTCCTTTAATAACATATTGAACATAAAATTTACATATGATACATATTTATTTACATAACTTATCGATAGCTCATCACGCAATTGATATCTATCCATCCCTATTTGTCACACACACATCTATATAGTATCTATAGCTCATCTGCCTACGATGTGCACAAAGCAATTTGTGCAATACACGCGCTCTATACTATACTATATCTATACTCTAAGGTATATATACTCTAAGATTCTGTCATAATTAAAAAGTAAATCTATTGTAGTGATTGTATTCTCCTTGTATTAAATTTTCCTAAAAGTTAACATCATTTTCACTAATGGTATATAGTAAAAACAAACCTAGTTCATAGAAAGAAAAAAATAATAATATGTACTAATTTCTAATAGAAAACAGATACTCACGAATGAAGTATACTTTTTGTGTTATGCCGGCTGTACACATGGGGCCAAGGTGTTGGGCCAACGTGTTGGGCAAAAAATATGATGGATAACCAAGATTCCTGTTCACACGTTGGCTTACTGATCATTCTGCATTTATACAATGCGTTTAATTATTACGTACATGTGCACCAATAACAATGAGTGTACTCAGCCGTCTGCGATGGTACCATTTTCCAATCTCTATTTTCATTTTTTTTATTTCTGTATAAAACATTATTAAAAAATATGTTTAGATTTTTTCAAATGTTTAAAATGTGTACATTTTACATTAAATTTAATTTTAACTACCTTTAAAACGAAACTTTAAAGAGTACCTACGGATGGATGTATTGATTGGTGATATTTGATAATATTATTTATGTAATAAAGCACAATTTGATCTAAATCATGCTCATTGTATATTGTTATTTAGTTTTTAAGCACAAGTAACTTTTTCATACTATTTTGCTTATACATATTATAAATATATTCGTTTTTTATCGCAATTCATACAGTTGCGAGTGAGTTATGAATAACATCTAGAATAATATAATAAATAGAAAATAAACATCTAATTTATAGAGTCATATGGTTTTTATTTTTATGTAGTTCATGTCGTGGATTCCAAATTATTCCTTCATGTCGATACAATTCTATGAATTGTAAAACCTCATTGCTTGTCCGCACCGCCGCCGCCATCGCTATCGGAACATGGAAACGTAAATTTCGCTCACGCGCAACGATACTGTCGAACTGAACAAGACACCAACGTGTGAACGCTGTTTGCGGAGCGCGCCAAGATCCTTTGATATGTGCACAAAAATCGACAACAATCGGTTGGCCTGCCAATGTTATTAGCCAATTAAGCCAATATACCGCCAACTAGCTCTCTACACGTTGGCCCAACACCTTGGCCCCATGTGTACAGCCTACGTTATATTCAACACGTGTTCATATGTTCAATTTATTATATTATGAGTGTCTCAAAAACTGTTTTATCCGTTCCTAATCAATGGCCCAGTCCTTAGTGTATTATAATACCTAGATACAGTCTGTGGCAATGAAAGGCAAATGCCAAATTTTGACACGTATAACTTGCGTATTACCTCGGAGCTCGCCTCGGAGCAATTAACAACGTATTACTGATACCTTCTCTGGTTTGTTGCTACTTGCCACAGCCCACAGCGTAGACAGAGAAACCAATAGACAAACTGATATCTTATATCGCATTCACACAAGAAAAAGAGCAACTTATGCCGGTGTTGTGTAAAGAAATGAGAGAGAACGATAAAATTTTTTGTTTCACGCAGCGTGCCACTTTTTTCAAAAATAGCAACCTAGTTTGATAAACAAAGTTTGACAGCTAGCTATCGTCTTCCATAAAAATATAGTTTTTACATGCTCTAAGTTACGTAATTCATGGTATGTTTGGTTTTGAATGATTCAGACTTACTGTTAATACCTTATAAAATAATACCATGGTGCGGTGTAGCGTTAAAGGGTGTAAAAGTGATAGTGGAACGAAAATGCCTGGATTGTCTTTTCACTCGTAAGTATACAACTCTTTATCAGTTTATAGGCCTTCGTGATATTTTAGCGTGTTAATATATTGTGTATCACGTGCTGTTGACTTGAATACATTGTTTAAAAACCACAAAAATAACAATTATAAATTTTAACCTAAAAAAATTTGTGTTGCCAACTTTTCTACAAATTGTTACCCACTATTATGGGAAATAATAATATATATTCTGCAGTGTATATTTAATTAAATATCTGAAATATTCAATGGCTTGTTCCAGTTTTCCTGAACCGGATAATTTACGACAAATTTGGATTGTAGCTACAGGACGAACAGATTGGAAACCAAAACCGAAGGTTAGAAAGTATTACGGCAATCACCACCACCGCGACGCTGCCCCGCCGAAGACAATGGACACTCTTGGTTCCAACATTGAACCGGAGGGACGTAGTTAATTAAGTTAGAGATAATTTAAATGTAATTTTTTTATTACAATAAATTATTATTAAGTAAATTTCGGTTTTTTTTGCGCCTTCGCGGGTCGGTCAATATAATTAACGTGTGTATCTGTTAATACTTACGAAAATAAACATTATTTTATTTATTTTTTTATTTTATTTAATAAAAAATAATAAACAATCGAGTTTTCATCTACATTATCATTACATATACACATTTTCATATGGGATTATGATAATTATATATCCATATTATATAATATATATGTATTACCCATCTAAAAGTAATATGTTTATTATATACTAGCTGCGCTCCGCGGTTTCACCCGCGTGGCTCCACTCCTGTTGGTCTAAACTCTAAGTGTTATGGTACAATATAGCCTACAACATAGCCTATACAATATAGCCTTCCTCGATCAATGGGCTATCTAACACTGAAAGAATTTTTCAAATCGGAATCAAAGTAGTTCCTGCGAATATCCCTTCCCTCCTCACCTTCACCCCGTCCCGCACTACGCCTCCTCATTGTATTAAACAGTATACCTACTATTTTCTGTAAATTGACACTTTTAAAAATTCGTTATATATCTTTTGAATGGAATATCGCGGACTTTCTTGTAGATATTGATCCATTCTATAATACCGTAGAACATTTTTTTCTATTTTCAATAGATTCCGCAGCACACGCGATGACAGAATTTTTATTAAGGATACATTATTGCATTTTTGGTAAGGATCTCTATTTTTTTTGAAAATGCAATTTTATAGCCTATGTTGCTCAGTGAAGATGCAGCTTTCTAATGGTGAAATAATTTTTGAAATTGGTCCAGTAGTTTATGCGTGAAAACCATACATACATGCATAATTACAAACCTTTCCTCTTTATAATATTAGTATAGACATGTAAGTATGTACCTACATAATGTGGATATCTCATTATTATCCACTTATATTATATTGTGAATAATGATATTGAGAGATTTGTATCTTACAAATTGTGGGGTAAATTTTCCCTCACGTGACGTATTCTTTTTTGTCTCTTTCTGCGACACGCATTGCCGTTGTCTATTGGTTTCTCTGTCTACGGCCCACAGCTTAAACCCCTTCCAGACGACACAATTTTTCGTCCAATCTGACTAGATTGGCAATCAAATTGGGTCGTCTAGACGGATATATGAAATTCAAGGTCATTGGGTGGTCGGGATCGGCCGATTTGCGATTGCCTTGGGATTGCCCGATCAAATTGGGTGGTGTGGACGCTAATTGGCCAATTTTTACTTGTAATCTATTCCTGATGCTAGATATTTAAGCGTTACTATTAATGTCTCCTCAGGACTAACGGCTTCTCTCATAACAGTGTCTTGTTCAGTAATGTATGGGCTTACTAGAGATAATAATTCATTAAAAGTTTCATTCCGCATAAAATTTGTGAAATCGACACTGTCCAGTTCTCTAACAATATTTATATGACTTAGGCGATTTCTTTTAAGCAACCATTCTTTGCTTCATATCCTTTTTCTTTTTCTTTCTTCTAAATTTGTAGTTACAGCCAAAATCAGCCCCAATTTTTGTTTTTTACTAAGAGGCATGTTGCAAAATAAAAGTCCAGTCAGTAACGGCAACGGAGTAGAACTAAAATTGGCGATTTAATTGTGTACGTGTGGATAGACGATCAAATTGGGCCCGATTCAATCGGCAATCAAATCGGCTGATTAAATTGTGTCGTCTGGAAGGGGTTTTACTTGCACTTGCTGCTTGTTTGACATCTGTGTTTGACATATTATGAAGTTGAAAACGCTGAGTGTAGTCATCTATAAAGATATAAATTATAATAATTTATAGATTATTTTTAAAAATATAACCAATTATCTTTTGATATTAATTTTATACATTAATCAACAAATTTTCTATAAGATTAAGAGCTACCAAACAAATCGTACTTTTTTAGATCGACTATCAGATACAGTTACATACAATTTACATATTAACATCTTAGATCAACGGTAAATTATGGGTAAATTGATTTATTTTGTGACTTTGTATTGCTTCTGCAGTTTAATAATAGTAACTGCAAAAAAATATGAAGATAAAGAAAAACCATCTTGGGCCAAAAAAGATATTCGAGATTTCACCGATGCCGACATGGAAAGGTATTTTATTTACATTAATTATAATAATATATTATAGTACTAAATCATCTTCTTTCTCTCCTTTTAATAATATTGTAAAAATTCCATTTATATGCATTTGATAAGAATTAAAAACAAAATACTGATAACCTATGTGCATTGATAGGCACTTAGTTGTACCTACATATTACAATAATTTATTATCGAAAACTAAAAACACTTATTTAACTAACATTTTAGGTATAATTTTTGCTTAACCAAATCTAGTACCAACTGGAATCTCATTGACTTAAATAATTACTTGTACTCCAGGCTTTTTGATCAGTGGGAGGAGGATGAAGAACCATTACCTGAGGACGAATTACCGGAACATCTGAGAAAGCCCCCAGTTATTGATATGACAAAGTTGGATATGTCAAACCCAGAAGAAGTACTATCACAAACCAAGAAGGGACAGACACTTATGATGTTTGTTACAGTTGCCAATAAACCTTCACGAGCCAGAACTGAAGAATTAACAAAGATATGGCAAACTGGTCTATGGAGCAATCATATACAGGCTGAACGGTATGAATCATCCTACTAATATTATAAATGCAAAAGTTTGTGAGGATGTGTGTGTGTTCGTTACTCTTTCACGCAAATACTACTGAGCCGATTACAATGAAATTTAGCACACATATAGAGGGTAATTTGCATTAACACATAGGATAGGTTTTATCCCGGAAATCCCACGGGAACAGGAACCATGCGGGTTTTCCTTTGAAAACACGGGCGAAGCCGCGGGCGAAAATCTAGTTAATCATATTGCAAAGTAGACTGATGAAATATAATGGAAAATATTAGGGCAAATTTATATATAAAACTGTATCTTTATCAGGATGGAGAGTAGAAAATAGAGTTAATGCTCTGTTAGAAGTTAAATTTTTGTTATTTTAAATTTTAATGTCATAATTTTAAAATTACTTAGCCACAAGATGCATATTGCAAAGATATTTTTAAGTGGGTTACCATTGGATGTTTCTCTGGCGAATATGATAAATATTATATTATTAGCATTACATTATGAATGAAATTATACTATTATAAGAAATTACATGCGGAGCTAGTTAAATATTAGTTTGAAATGTAGTAAGAATGTACTACTACTGCGATTCTAACAGAACGAACAGCTAAGCATGTTCAGACATGAAATAATGACAACTACATTGACAACTATTCATCCACAAAAATATCAAATCAAAAGTTACGTCTAACACTATTATATAAACAGAAGATATTATCATTACACATTTGCTCCTTATCAATGCGATTTATTTGGACACATACAATACTTTTAGTATAACTAAAAATAATTTAGTTCAATTCCTTTTTTTCAGGTATCTTATTGATGATGATAGAGCTATATTTATGTTCAAAGATGGTTCTCAAGCGTGGACAGCAAAGGAATACTTTTTGGAACAAAATGAATTAAAGAATATCCAGTTAGAATCACAGACATATGAAGGAAAGAATCCCGATGTTAAAAATACAGCTTTAAGAGACGAGTTGTAGATCTGAATAAGTTTAATTTGTACAGTTTTACATAAGGTAAATAAATTAAAGACTTGAGGAAAAAAATAACTGTTTTATTTTACTAGAATTAAAAGGCATCTGTAGCACGGAAATGTTCTTCATCAATTGTTGAATAAATATGACCTTCGTTGCACATCAGTTCCAGAATATTCCTAGAAACAAAAGAATTACATTGATTAATTATTTGATGAATTTGTGAAAACTTTTCAGCCCAAAGAACACAATTTATTCAATTTATGTTCATCATAATGCAAGATTATTCTTAGAAGTAAGATTGAGAAAATACACATTTTTTTCCAAATATATTATAGATTAATTACTTCATCTTATAAAGGTTTTGTTTGATTATCCTAACACAGTCTTTCCCAACGTGGGCGATAACGCCCCCTTGTGGGCGCTGCAGGCCTAAAGGGGGGCGGTAAGAGACCCAGAAAAAAAAGGGGGCGTTGTGTAGGGCTTTGGGGTCGATTTATAATTTCATCTACCTAGCTAGGAAGACTCTTAGAAACCGACTGAGCTCTCGACTTCGAGAGTCGACATCTTGTGAACATCAACTAATATTAATTAAGATATAGCTCAAAATCGGTTCGATATAATAGACCGCGGGCAATCATGTTTTAACAAGTTTTTGTTAAATAATCCGATTTGTACATTCCTGTATCAATCGGCTGGTTCTATAATACTTGTTCTTGCTTGTCGAGTACGATTGGGCGTCGAATGAGATAAACGAGTTTATGCACGTTTGATGTCTTATGCCTGTTGGTGCGTGCTGCTTATGCAATCCTATATAAACGACGTAAATTTATTTTATTTTCATTTGCGGTTTCGCGCATAATAGATAAGCAGTACTTGATTTCAACACTTACGTATTTCTCAAAACAAAACAATGTCGGAAGTAAAAAAGAAGAGACGGCAATACTCTGCGGAATATATTAAATTCGGATTTATTGAAAATCCCACAAACCCGTCGTCGCCTTTGTGTCTTCTATGTCTAAAAACATTTTCGAACGAAGCAATGAAGCCTTCAAGACTGCAAGATCATTTGAATAAAATGCATCCAGATAAGAAAGACAAGAATGTAGCATATTTTCAAGACCTAGAGAAGAAGCATAATACTCAGCCAAGTGTATCAAAACTATTTTCGGCGGCTGCTAAGCAAGATGACGACGGACTTCGAGCTTCGTACAATATCTCTTTGTTAATTGCTCAAAAAGGCAAACCACACAACATCGGAGAAGAGTTAATTTTGCCAGCAATAAAGGAAGTAATAACTACTGTGCTTCATAAACCGGCCGCAGATATTATCCGAAAAATTCCTTTGAGTAATAATTCTGTGCAAAGACGAATTGATGAAATGGCTGAAAACATTGAAGAATCATTGTGCAATCATCTGAGGACTAGTCAATTCTCAATTCAGCTCGATGAGTCCACTTTACCAACTAATGAAGCGTTGTTGCTATCTTACGGGAGGTTTATTAAAGATGAGAAAATACGTGAAGAACTATTGTTTGCCAGAAATTTGGAGACAGATACAAAAGGCGAAACCATATTCAATACATTGGAAAAGTTTTGTGAAGAGAAAGAGATTCCTTTGAAAAATATTATATCAGTTGCTACGGATGGCGCTCCGGCTATGACAGGGCGCCATAAAGGCTTCCTAGCGTACTTAAAGAATAAAATTCCAGATGTCCTTGCTATACATTGCGTTATTCATAGACAACATTTGGTTGCTAGAAACTTAAGTGAACAACTATTTCAATCACTGCAATATGTCATCAAAGCAGTCAATAAAATCCGTAGCAGCTCTTTGAATGATAGATTATTTCATCAGCTTTGTGCTACTAATGACGAAGATTTCAACCGTTTGTTGCTTCATACTGAAGTTCGTTGGCTGTCAAGAGGCAATTGTCTGATTCGATTTTACAACCTGTTTGACTCTGTGATAGAGTTCTTGGAAACTAAAGATACAGAACTGCGCAACAATCTCATAACATCAAAGAATGATATAGCTTACATGACAGACCTGTATAAACTGTTCAACGACATGAACCTCCAACTGCAAGGCGATGAACTAAATTTAATTAAAACAAAAAATGTCGTTGCTGCTTTCGCAGCCAAACTGCTTCTGCACAAAAAGAATATGGGCAGACGTGAGTTTCACAATTTTCCGAATTTATCAGTATTTTGCAGTAACGACGACTTGTTTGCCTACTGCCAACATTTGGAAAACCTCCACATTGACTTCACCGAACGATACCAGGACATTTTAAACTTGGAAATACCAGACTGGGTGTTGGATCCGTTTTCAAATGTCAACACAGCAATGTCACCTCAGCTGGAAGAAGAACTTATAGAATTGACAACAAACGAAGAAACAAAAATCAAGTTTAAAAATGGATATCAAGAATTTTGGCTACAAAAACCGATCCCACAATTGTACCCTGGATTGTGGTCAATTGTTCAATGATTCTTGATAGCATTCCCATCGTCATATTTGTGTGAACGTGGATTTAGTGCTGTGGCAACGCTGCTTACTAAAAAGAGAAATCGTTTGCGTGTTACCGAACGTGGCGACTTGCGGCTGTTTTTGAGTAAATTGGAACCTGATATCAACAAACTTATTGAACAGCATCAGATTCAACCTTCACATTAGTTTTTATATAAGAATTGATTATGTTTGTTTTATTTTCAATAAAAGATACTCTACTATAAAGTTGCGTTTCAATAATCAGTTATAAGTACTTAGCGTTTTTTAAGTATGTTTAAAAAGGGGGGCGTTAAAAAATAATTTATTCTTAAAGTGGGCAGTAGACAAAAAAAGGTTGGGAACCCCTGTCCTAACACATCTTGGAAATTATATTTATTCAGTAATACCAGAAAATAAATGAATTGGTTATTGCATTATATGCGGCATCACTTTATGTACATTATTTAGTTTTAAATTACATTTAAATACTCACTCAAACTCAACACTGGGCATTTTATCCTTCAGAGTTGCATATATATCCTCTTTGCTTATACCCTGTTCAAGAGTTGAAGCCCTAATAAGGTTATACACCATCATTTGCCGTTGATTCAAACCATTTACTGATCCAGTGTCCATACCAGCCAGAGAGTTTGCTGGCACATTTGTGAAATTGCTTGTAGTATCCATATCTTTTACCTGAAAATTTTTAAATTACTTATGATCATATACATTTTTTTATTAGAAAACAAGAATAGATTGAAACAGAAATCATTCCAAGATTAATTTCATGTGAGTGGGTAAGGGGTATCTAGATGTTCCATATGAATATATCAAATAGTCTGTCAGGAAATAATACAGACTGAAGGCACATAAATTGTATAGGTAGTTCAAAATTCTATTATGTTTGCTCGGAGACTAAAGTTCTTTGATTTATCGATTAGCAAATTAATTTCACTGTGTTTGGTGTAAATTGTTAAAATTAAAGCTACTATAGTCAAGGAAAGTGTTACTACCCAAGCACCAAAATCAACAAAATAAAGTTTAAAAAACAAACCTTCTTGCTATCAGCTTCCATTTTGTATCTGTTATTTATACATTGCAGATAATGAAAAAGAATAGCGTTTACATCTGTAATGGGCATAATTTTGAAAGCCATTAATACATTCTTTCCCTTGTTGGCTCTAACATTTCCATATATTTGAATGTAATCATTAACTTGTACTTGCGGTGAACATTTATCCTGAAATAAAATATAACCAATAGTATTATATGGAACAATAATTTGTGAGTATACAATTCTCTTGTTAGAGAATTCTCATTTGTTATAATCAATTCTAACATTTTCAAGGAAGTCATCCTATTTTGTTCCAACTAGGTATAACTTATTATTATAATTACGAATATTTTTAATACATATTTAATATACTCACATCTTCCTCCATAGCTTCCTGATCAATCCAAAGTACTGCTTTCATCCTGCCAGTCATATCTTGTATAGTGTATGTTATCTTTGTGCTCTGAACTTTAATATTCCTAACCCTCGCTACTATGGAAACTATCTGTATAGGTGTGCCCCAGATGTTGATGCCATCATCACCACAATGTATTGCTTGTTTTATCACTATTGGTGCTGTTCTTGAAGCTCTGCGACCCTGTGGTGTTGATTAAGGATATTAAAATTGTTATTGTAATCAATATGAATATAATTCATAAAATGGTAAACATATCTGTGACAATCATAATGATGAAAATCTATGTAGAAAGTAGGTATTTTTAACAGATATATTTGAACTTTTAAGTAAGCCAATTATGATTTTATATGATTATCAATGCTATTTATCAATTTCATGAGGCAAACATGTATACAGAAACATTATAAATGTTGAAGCATGATATTATCTTATGCATGTTCTACTAACAGATTTTTGTCCCTTGTTTGGCGTCGCAGCATTTCCAAATTGACTTGTAGAGTTTAAGAAACCGCCACCGGCGACTGATTGATCTAAAATATAAATGCATTACATATATTTTTATGAGAAGTTTCCTATGAATGTACTGTGTAATTCGATAACGAATTTTTAAACTAACCGTTCCACATTTCGAAAGACCCTTTAAGTATTTAATCGAAAACTATACACAGGGTGTATATATAAATAGAATGAGTAGAAAACTATAAATTTCAGATTCCAGATCTGTTCACTTTTTTCTTTCTTGAAATTCAAATTGGACTCAAAATTATTTGCTATTTGTAAAGTTTGCGCCTTGCGGATACCATACATAAATGTCAAAGTTTGTATTCGAATTTGAAGTTCATTGTCATTTCAAATGTTACTACTTGAAAGAAATATTTAGTTTGAAAAAACAATGTAGCTCTTCGCTATCTTTACAATTATGGTCAATTCAACGAGGTAAAATTAAATTAATCGAATTGTAACCGACAAATACGAAACGAATTGAATCAGATTTACAAATCTGATCATTATTTAAAAAAATCTTATTCGTTATGGTAACTTAAGAATAGAAATGTCATTTAAAATTGGCGCGAAATATTATTTTTTCACGTTTTTGTAATTTGATAAGATACTAGGCTTTTGGTTTAACAATGAAATAAGGTTGTAAATGTAAATTTTAACATTTGGAAATTATAAAATTTATCCGCATCGTACTTAGAGTATATATGTATTACAATAGTATAGAGCGCGTGTATTGCACAAATTGCTCAGTGCACATCGTAGGCAGATGAGCTATAGATACTATATAGATGTGTGTGTGACAAATAGGGATGGGTAGGTATCAATTGCGTGTTGAACTATCGATAAGTTATGTAAATAAATATGTATCATAAGTAAATTTTATGTTCAATAAGTTATTAAAGGAAAAATATATAAATAAAGTATAAAATATGTAATTTTAAATTTGTTTACCAACTGAATAAAGTTTGTTTATTCCATTTGAATATTTCTTGTATTAATTATAAGTACTTTAAAAAAATATGTTTAATTGGAATATCAGAAAAACGTTAGTACTTTATAATCAAGTTAATAAAAATAAAAGATCGGGTTTAGTGCTATTTCTTTAATAATAAATCAAAAACTAATAATAATGTTTTAAAAATGTTAAATAAAAATAAGAAATAATTAATAATTTAAAATGATAATATAATAAATAATATTAATATTTTTTTTTTATTTAATTTTATCCATTCTACTATCAAAATCTTCAAAATCAATTTAGCGGTTCAGAAAATATATCGTAAAATTTAAATTACATACTTTACATTTACACTATAAGTAATACATTCGCATTCAGAATATTAGAAAGTGTATCATACAAAACACACCACAAATTTATTTATAATAAATTTTTAAAAGAGTTTTAATTTTAAAGTTAAATAAATAATTTGTTAAAATATAGTTCTTCTCGTAAACTTTATATCGAGACTTAGATCATTAAGTAATGGATAACACTCACAGGCGCTTCCCCTTTTGCCGAGGTATAAGATTATTTGAATCGAAAAGTCTTATGCTTTCATAAAAACTATTTGCGTAATCGATTACAAACACTCTGCGTATTCGTAAAACATCGAAAGGACGTCTGCGAGTGCTCCGCTAAAATGCCGTTTTGTGCTGTCAAGTCTTGCAGAAACAAGTCAAACACATCAAGTATTAAAAAAGATGGAATAACCTTTCATTTGTAAGTATTTTTTTATTTTTTTTACGTAAATATCAATTTAAATGCAATTTCTAATAATAGTCGATGTATCGTTTAGCGATATGATCAAGACAAATAATCGAGTCATGTGTTTACTCGATCATTGATGCGGCTTCACGAGATTATCATGGAAAGAAAGTATACAAATTTAATCTTTATGAACTAAGAGATAAAGTTGAATTTAAAACGCGATATTGAACCGCATTCCCCACGAGACTATAAAGCGATGTAGCGAGACTATCTTGAAGAGAAAATATACAAATTTAATCTTTATGAACTAAGCGATAAAGTTGAATTTAGAACGCGATATTGAACCGCACTCCCCACGAGACTATAAAGTGATGTAGCGAGACTATCTTGAAGAGAAATTCAAATTTAATCTTTATGAACTTAGTGATAGAGTTGAATTTAAAAACTCGTCGCTTAAAAGGTCGTAAATTTTTACGACTTTCTTAGTGACGGACTGCTTTTAACTTGAACGTCGATAAAAAAATATTTTTCTAAGTATAATTTGAAATGAGATGAGAATTAATCTTTATTATGTTAAAATTTTACACAACTACATAAAAAGGAGTATAATGTTTATTTTGTAAGTCTTGTATATATTTATTAAAATTTACCTACGCTCGGTTACTTTTAACTGGCAGAACATTTTAATGGTACGGAACCCTTCGTGCGCGAGTCCGACTCGCACTTTTTTGTAATGTTAATCTTGTAACCTTTCTATTATGTAATCTATACTAATATTATAAAGCTGAAGAGTTTGTTTGTTTGTTTGTTTGTTTGAACGCGCTATTCTCGGGAACTACTGGTCCGATTTGAAAAATTCTTTCGGTGTTAGATAGCCCATTTATCGAGGAAGGTTATAAGCTATATATCATCACGCTACGACCAACAGGAGTGGAGCCACGGGGGTGAAACCGCGCGGAGCAGCTAGTTTGTTTATATGTATGCATTAATATTGCGTATATTTCAGATTTACAAAAAATCCTGCTTTAAGGCTAAGGTGGATTGAATGCTGTGGGAGAAAATCAGAATGGACACCTCGGTACAGAAATAATAAAAATTTCTGTACCGATATTTATTTTATTGAATATAATATGTGATGTGTTGAATAAATACATATTCAAATACAAATAAAATGGCGTTTTATTGTTTTTTCGTATGCATATAATAATGATGAAAACGTTACAAATGACCTGTGTAGTATTTTTTATGAATATAATATTAATGTTATTTCTAATTTCAACAAAATTATTATTTTTGTAATATCGATATGGTTACATCCCTTTAGAGCGATTGTATTATTACGTATATGTACAGAGATTTTTCTGTGTAATCGATGTATGTGTGCAAAAACATGCTAGTCTGTCAATTTTGTAATAGTTTGAGTTTGTAAAGACACAAATTATTTTTGTGAATGTGTGATTTTGTTTCAAAGTGTGAGTTACCCTCCCCGCACCAAAATCGGCAGAAAGTTTAGTTAGAACATTTGCCAGCGTGCTCCATCCATTACTTAATGATCTAAGTATCGAGTACAGCGTTGGTCAGGTCACATCACTACGATCACGTGGTGGCAGTGAGGCGCGCGAGCGAGCCTGCGCGTGTCCGCCTCCCACCTCCCCTTCACCCCCGCGATGCTAAAATTATTTTCATAAAAATAAGTATAACAATCGACTTACTGATGAAATGTGATACTGGATTTCAATTTTGTGTATTTTCTAGTATCGTTTTTGCAAGATAGAACTGCACATTTCACCATGTTTATTCGTAAATATGAAAAAAATTCCAGAGCAACGCACTTCGACAGCACTCAACCACGACTACGAGCGCTCGCGGCGGGAACGTCGTGTTGTTCCCACCTGTGCCTACTGTTCCCACTTGGTTATTCTCACTCTATAGATAGTATATATTATACTCTAAGGCATCGTAATAAAAGTTGTTGTTTGAGAAAAATAAATATATAAGAGGCAAAATAAGCACAATAGCTGTTAAATAGTTACCAACGCCCATATAACCACTAATGCAGTGTTATATTGGTGGTGGTATGGTTTGGTCAATATACCAATTACCAATATGTATTTAGAATTAATTAATAAATTATTAGCTACAAGTTCGAATATCAGTCAATGAGTAATAAAACAAACATAGATATATAGGTAATAAATATTCTTTATTAACATGTTATACGATGATAGGGATTTTATAATCTTAAATATTTTCCATAACAACAAATAATATTAAGGAAAATATGCAGATACGGGTGTGGCACGAAATGTCGTAGGTTTTGAAGATTTCTTTTCTCTGTAGTCAACTTTAGGTAATTCTACATTCTTATTTTCCTTTCCTTTACTCTGCGCTGTATTGGGCCTGATGATGTCTGAAATATAAAAACACATCATGAAGTTAAGATGAAAAAATTATATATTTATTTCAGTTTAAAATAAGGTGAGTGTGAAATAATATTATGAATCTGGTTAGTTTACAAATTGGTACTTAATACAGGTACTGAGTTTAGTGTCAATTCTTATACAAATATTTTTTTAATTTCTGAGTGTTTTAATTCATTGTTCCAATTATTAGTAACTAGAGGTCCGCCCCGGAATCGCCCGTGGTACATATTTCGCAATAAAAGGTAGCCTATGTCCTTTCTCGGGTATCAAAATATCTCCATACCAAATTGCATGCAAATTGGTTCAGTAGTTTAGGCGTGATTGAGTAACAGACAGACATACAGAGTTACTTTCGCATTTATAATATTAGTATGGATGGAGAATTAAAGCCACGCTTTCCATTCAAGCCAACAGTTACAATGTAAAAAAAAAGGAAATTATTAAAAGAATAAATAGCTATACCTAGTTTACCATTTTTCTTTCCTTTGTTTTCTTCACTGACAGGCTTTAGATATTTGGGATCTAATCCCTTTTTAGTCCGTTCTGTCGTTTGTGTATAGTTTGGACTGTCTTCTATATTGGATCTATGAAACAATATTTTTAAATATAATTTCTATAACTCGAACATAATTTACTATTGAATAATAATTATTAATCCTAAGTACAATGTTTCTTGCAATTTTTGCATGACATTTTTTTTAAATCTTAATAATACTCAGAGATAAGTACAATACTGATAGAATTTAAAATAAAACTTACTTAGAGGTGCCATAGAAATTAATAGATTCGTCCGATTCTTGAACGACACTACTATTTCTATTTATAAAATATGGCGTCGAACTGGCAACATTAGCACTTGGACGTTTTTCCGATGTATGCGGGTAATTTTCTTCCATTTTCTTGTGTAACCATTGTATCACTAAAAAAGATAATAAAACCATATAATATACGACATACACATTCATAGCCTATATAGAGTGCCAGGATTGAAAGTTTTAGCGTTCTAACAGACGAACGGCAAGTTACGAACGGCAGAGGCTACTTCAGCCGTCGCCACCTGTCGACGGCAGTCGATGGCGCGTCGGCGGTAGTAGTCAATATGTCGACGGTTGCCGTTCACAACTTGCCGTTCGTCTGTAAGAACACTTAGACAAAATAATACGAAATACTTTTTTAATTTATTAATTACTAGCGCCCGCTTCTGTTGGTCTTAGCGTGATAATATAAGCCTATGCCCTATAGCCTTCCTTGATAAATGGGCTATATAGCACCGAAAGAATTTTTCAAATCAGACCAGTAGTTCTTGAGATTAGCGCGTTCAAACAAACAAAGTCTTCAGTTTTATAATATTTGCATAGATTTGTAACACACACACCCATATTATTATTTTTAATAGTTTCGTCTTTATCTTTCAATGCAATGTCATTAAGTTCACATTTTTCCTTTAAAGTATCGAGCTCTGTCTTCAACTTGTCCATACTGTCCTTTGCAATTTGTATTTCTGATTTGAGATCTTGTATTTCTTTCGCATTTCGTTCGATTACCTTCTCTTGTTCAAGCGCGATTGCAGTTCTACATAATAACTGAAAATATCGGTATTTAATTTTCAGTAATTTTTAGCGAAATGTACCCTATAATATGATGCAATATTTTTTTTAGTTTTAAGTATTTTTTTTATTTCATATACGACAGTAAAAACAAACTTACCTTATCTTTCATTTCTATAATATCATTATTTTGTTTAGATATAATTTGGTTAGCTTTTAGCAATTGTTCCGATGTAGATTGTGCTGCTTCATTATTCCTATTTGCAAGTGATTCACTCAGTGATAACCGCCTTTCTAGACTGTTCTATAATGCAAAAAAAAAATATTATTAACATTTTTCAGCTTGAGTTTGAGAATCCATTGAAATCTATTCAAGAGTTCAAATAACGGAATTTAGCAGACAGCTTGCTTTACTTGCTACTTTCTACTTTTATTATTATTAATTTTTATTAACATAAATTGGCAAAAATATACATGTTTTTAAGCATTTGCTTTACAATTCATACATACCTTTTCCAAACTTAGTGTTTGAACATTTTCACTTAATTCCTTGATCACATCTGAATTATCTTTGACATTCTGAAAATAAATACAAACTATTATATAAATTATAAGAGAATTATAAATTACTAGCTTTCCGCCCGCGGCTTCGCCCGCGTTTTCAGAGAAAACCCCGTATGGTTCCCTTTCCCGTGGGATTTCCGGGATAAAACCTATCCTATCTCTCAAGTTGGATCGAACTGCACATGGTGTGCGAATTTTATTATAATCGGTTAAGTGGTTTAGGAGTCCATTGAGGACAAACATAATGACACCAGATTTATATATATTAAGACTTATCATATAGAAACAAAATTATTGGCTAGATACATGGATTATAGGAACTATTTATATTTTTGGTTTTATGGCATTCAATAATTATAATAAATAAAAATAATTTTAATTTATAAATTTATATTTATAGGAACTATATAAAATTATATGTTTTCAATTCAATCAATTCTCCCTAAGAAAAAAACAAATAAAAAATAACATTCAAATAAGTTTTTATAATTGATCTTGTATAAATACCTTTTCTAAAGAGCCACACTTCATGTTCAACTGGTGAATTTGTTTCTCGCGTTCGCTAATTTCTCGTTCCAATGAAGTATTCTTTGCTGTCAGAGTGGTCACTTCTAGATGAAATTTTTGAACTTCCTTCTCTAAGTACATTGTTCTTTGCGTTTTGTCACTATAAAAAATATTCTTGGCTTATAATGTAACTAAGTAACATTCTGTACTACTTACAGACTATAGTCTTTCTACCAAAATAATAATATAAATTCACTGATAGTGAAATATTAACTTATTATAAAAAAAACAAATCCCAATATTTATTGTGACCATGATCATTTTTTTTACTGGACTTATAGACTAAAATCTAAAATCTAAATATATATTTTATTATAAAACTCATTAATTATATCACTGCCTCCGTTTATGTAACTCAAGAAATGTAAACAAAATCTGATATCTCACCTAACTTGACGTTCCAATTGTGATATAGTATCCCTCAACTGTCTGCAAGTTTGGCTCAACTCATCTATTTGTTTCTCTTTAACTGCTAAACTTTGTTGTGAACTTGCCAGAAAGTTCTTTGCATTTAGATCTGCTGCTTTTTGGAGTTGCAGTTTTTCCTATTTTATAAATGTTGTATGAAAAAAAGAGCTTTTTACATAAGAAATAATAAATAAATCATGTATATATTACATGTTATAATAGACAAAAGATACTTGTTAATATATATTTTTTTTATCATTTAAAATAAATACTATAAATTTATAACGCTGAAGAGTTTGTTTGTTTGTTTAAATGCGCTTATCTCAAGAACTACTGGTCTGATTTGAAAAATTCTTTTGGTGTTGGATAGCTCATTTATTGAGGAAGGCTATACATTATCACGCTAAGACCAACAGAAGCGGAGCCACAAGGGTGAAACCGCGCGGACGCGCTAGTTTAAAATATATGGAAAGTACAGCAACTCACATTTGAGTTACTAAAGTATTTGCTAGTTATAATTTCTTAATATTTTCTTTTTTTAATAATAGGTAATATTATTATAATTTACCTGTGCAAGCCTATCTTTCTCCTGTCTCAATGCTTCTTGATATTCACTCTCCCGTCTAAGTTTATCTTCTTCCATTTTTGCCAACGCTAATGTCATTTCATGAATTTTAACTTCCATTTTTGCACATCTGTCATTCCATAATGCTTCACTGCTAGCGCTTGAACTTTTTAATGCCGATAGTGATTTCTAGAATATATACAAAAAATTACTGGCTACAAATCAATGAAATGTGGAAGTTTCAGCTAATAATGATGTTTTTGAGTTATTTATGAACTTTTTAATATAATATCTTAGGTACTACATGCAAAAATAAAAGCAAAAAAGTACCCTTAATACTAAGTAAAGAGTTATTAAGCCTTAAGGGAACATCAAGATATGTTTACAATTTTTTTATAAGTAATTTTTTTTAGGTCTATTTGATTTTATTCAAAATGATAAATGAAATGGTATTTGAGAATTAGATTATTATTTTCATACATATAAACAGATAATGGTACAAATACAAATAATAAATGCAGTATACCTTTAAATCTGCAATAGTTTCAGCCATATGCTGTTTAACATCATCATCACATGCTGGTCCTGTCTTCAAACACAAATGGACAAGTCGCTTGAATTCATTATGTTCTACCACTTCAAAATTATATGTAACTGGGTTGATTTGATTCAATATAAGGAACCTGTAAATATTATTTAATTCCCGAATAAATTGCATATATAAAAATTTATTGAATAGATTTATATCAAAATAATAAAGAAACTCGGAAGGACAGCTGCACAATAATATAACTCATAGTTAAAAAAGCTGTGTGACTATTTACATAATATCATGAAAAAATCAAAGCTTTTCCATACAAATATAACATTCAAATCATATCTTACATGTTATTTGCAGTACATTGTTGCAGCAACCTCACTACTTGTGAGGGAAAGTTGTCAAAATCAATAAGTAGCCCTTGTTGCTTTTTTAATTCTTCATAGTCACAACGTGTAATTTGAATTCTACATAAAAACATTGGGTCCTCATCATCAGACAATGTTAATTTCTGTAATATAAGTATTTGTTATATGAATTACAGTTTAATATACTTCTAATACCTTCATTATGCGAGTAGCAAGTAGCTCACATTATAATGTTGTTACACGTACCAAGCAGTCTTTGTCAAATAGTTTATCAACAGAAATTGTTATGTCCTTCTTGTGCTCTTCAAAGCCTCTTTTGAACGATACATAGTATTTACCTTTGTGAAAACTTTTGCACAACATATTCATCTAATTATATTGTGTCAAAATAATAAAAGAAGAACGAATTAACTTTATTTTCGTAATAAAAATATAAAATGAAGAATATGACGTGCGATTTATTTACTGTTTACGATCAAATTTAAATAAAATAAAAAATTTTGACAATTATTGACGTAGCATAACATTTGCAAACTCTATCGTCTATGTGCTGCTAGCACAGATTAAGAAATCTAGACGAAGACAAAAAAGCCACCAAAAATCGGACTTGGAATGAATAAACGCTTGTTCATGTTCAGTAGTTTAAGAAAAAAAAATAATAACACTATTAAGCATTAATTAATAATTAATTTTCAATAACGTAGTGTGTAACAATTTAAATTATAAATTCAACCTACTAATTATATGCGTACATAGTAAATATAAGAATCGTTAATGATTTGTACTTAGCATTATTATAACTATAAATAATTAATTAGCGCTTGAATAATTATTATTCAAGCGCTAATTAATCCATAAAAGTTTCTTTGTTTATATATTACATACATCATACATAATAAATTACACAATATGATGAATCACAGTCATGATGATTTTTTCGTGATTCATAACTTGAACTTGACATTAGTCTTTGTCTGTAGTCTGTGGAACCACTTTATCGTTTATCGTACATAGGTCGCAAAAGAAAATATTTTTTTTTGTTTTTCCGAGTTATTATACAGAATTATGAGTTAAAACTTATTTAAAATATACGTGACAATTTTAGCGTTAAGCAGAAAGTAAAATATTTAGTATGTGTTTAATTTATCAAAAGGTGTAGTGATTGTAAATAGTGATTTCTCTAAAATGCCATTCGATTTTTTATGTTGTGTGAGACCTGGAGTCGAAGATATTGTTGAATTGGATTATTCTCATCAATCGTTAACCGATGTTCCCACTGATGTGTTTGTGTACGAAAGAACGTTAGAAACATTACTGTGCCAGTGCAATCGTATCACGGAGTTACCACGACAACTATTTATGTGCCATGGTCTTAAGTATTTGGATTTAAGCGATAATGAGCTTCAAGCTATACCCTCAGCCATATCTTCATTAGTAAATTTACAATATCTTAATATAAGCAGAAATACTTTAGCATCTATACCAGAAAA
Organism: Colias behrii; assembly: GCA_029959065.1. Taxonomy (NCBI): domain Eukaryota; kingdom Metazoa; phylum Arthropoda; class Insecta; order Lepidoptera; family Pieridae; genus Colias; species Colias behrii. The sequence goes on from JARWMC010000013.1 coordinate 9,722,257, forward strand.
CATGAAAGCACTCAAACACCTTTCGTTTTTAGATCTCAGTGTTAATCCGTTGGAAAAATTGCCGGATACTATAACTAACCTTATAGCTTTACGTGAATTATATTTAAATGACACATACCTTGAATATCTCCCAGGAAATTTTGGGAGACTAGCCCATTTGCATATATTAGAATTAAGAGACAACTATCTTATGATTCTACCAAAGTCTCTTTCAAGATCAACTGAACTTTTGAGATTAGATATTGGACAAAATGAATTTCAACAATTTCCTGAGGTAATTGGTAGATTTCTAAAGCTTAAGGAACTGTGGATAGATGGCAACAGTTTTACAAATATAACATCTGTAATAAAACCTTTAGAAAACTTAATACACTTGGAAGCTAGTAATAATATGATAGAAGAATTAGCTCCTGAGATTGGATGTTGTTCACAGCTACAGGATTTGTGTTTATCAATAAACAATTTGACACAGTTACCAGATAGTATCGGTAAGCTTAATAATTTAACATCCTTAAAATTGGATAATAATAGACTTTATTCCATACCAGAGAGTATAGGACAATTGAAAAATTTAGAGGAACTCATGTTAATGTGCAACTATTTGGATAATTTGCCATCATCAATTGGACTTCTAAGGAAATTGCAATATCTTAATGTTGATGAAAATATGATTAAAGCAATACCACCTGAAATTGGCAGCTGTAGTAAGCTATCAGTATTGTCACTGAGAGCCAATAAATTGACTAGAATTCCACCAGAAGTTGGTCATTTAACTGCATTGAGAGTTTTGAATTTGGTACGGAATTCCTTGAGTTACTTACCACAGTCATTGTTGAATTGTGAAAATTTAGTAGCCCTATGGCTATCTGAAAATCAAAGCAAACCCTTGGTCCCAATGCACTCTGAGGTAGACCCGCACAGCTATGAACAAGTCCTTACCTGCTTTCTATTTCCCCAAGTGCCTTTGGAACCTATTGAGATAAAATCTGATAAAGACAAACCTGAAACTGGTGAAGTTCAAAATCCATCAAGACATATTAGCTTTGTTGATATGAAACCAACGGTAAAAATTCCAGAAAAAGGAAGTCAGCTAAGACGTGCCCCCACACCATACCCCAAAGAATTAAGAGCCATGGCAAAACATGCAAGGAATATTCACAAAGATGGAGCACAAGATATTACACCACCAATGCAAAATGCAGTACACATAAAGGCTGCCAAAATAACTCCAACTCTACAACAAAGATTTGCATCTGATAATAAAAAAGTTGAAATGGAGAGTAACCATAAAGAAAATACAACAGTTGTGTCACAACAGGATCCTATGAATGTATCTGTTTATGATAATTTGCCTGTGGAAAATTCTTATGACAAGCCATTGGATCTTGCCCATGAGCAGGATACATATAAAAGTGTTGACCATGCTTTATATTCTGAAAACAATGTCAATGAAGCAAATGACTATAAGGATGATGATGTTAGTTCATACTCCTTAGCGACTACTCATTACAGTTTAAGTCAAAATGATAAATATGTGAGACAGGACATAAGTAGAACAAGTTGCCCGATACAACAGAAAACTTATATAGAACATCAGAACCTTCAATCAAATTGTGAAAGAAGTTACAGAAATTGTTCTGAAGAACCTTGTGAACAAATACAACGGTTGAGTCTTAGCTCTCAGGACAGACACCACTCTTGTGCTGAAGAGCCCTTATTAGCACCACATTACCAAGAAGTACCATATAACTCAAGATGCATGGTTGATAGCAAACTCCATTGTGACTCTACATATGCAACAAAAGAGACATGTTACACTAGAAATGAGGAAAGTTACCATGATCCAGCATACAGAAGTGACACTTATACATGTCCAAAAGAGAAAATATATGGACGACAAAACTATGATGTTTTTAATTATCATCCAAATGTGACTCGTCAACTGCCAAGCCCTCGTTTACATACTGTAAGTCAAATTGTCAGTTCAACAACAATGCCAAATATAAGTCATTATAATAACATGTACTCTAGTCCAAGAGATGATTTACAATTTACAGCAGCGATGCATTCTACATCCTCGCCGAATGCAAATCTATATGACGTATCTACAAGTCCCACATATGTAGCGACACAATCCCCTGAACTGTATTCACCTACGGGTCACACAAATGCAACTAATCCTTATCGTATGACGAATACTCCTTTAGTATCAGATGATGGAAGTTTTGGACATATTCAGCCAATGCTAGCTCAAAATGTGTATGATATATATGATGCGATTCCAGCATCTTCAAATGATCCAGGCATAATAAGTAATCGACATAGCCCGAGCAATATGCCTGAAGCGACATATGTTAGAGGTCAACCACCTCCATACCACATTGCAGCTCCCTACACCAAACATGCACAATATTTCAATGGGACTGGTGGATAGCTATATACTTCCTACTGGGATAGAAGGTACTAATGACTCAGTGAAAACTTGGTTTGTGTTTTATAAATATTATATGAAGTTACATCCTCCACTTTGGATGTATGGTTTTATTGTGATATGATACATATATTATTATGTTAGTATTAATGTTTATATTAAAAGGATTATAAGGTGCTATGGGATGGAACATACTGGAACGTTATTCAAAAGGATATTTTTGTGGGAATTATTTAAATGTGAAAATTAATGTATAAATTTGTAGGTACTTTCAAAGTACAATGTGTAACAACTATGTTGTTTCGTCATATTGTTTGTTAAAAATGTCTAAAAATTAAAATTTTATGGATGATATCATTGCTACTTGAATAGAAATGATGTATTAAATTTTAAAAGCAGCTTGAAAAAAAATTATGATTGTATGTTTCATACAAATTACCAGTCATTAAAATTCATTTTTACGATTTAGATATAAGTTGAAAAACAATATTTTTACTAATTTCATAATAACTACTTAAATAAAAAAAGATGGGAGACATATTGATTAACAGTAAACAAAAAATAATCTGATGTTACTATATAAAAAAATGTTAATGTTTTGGTATTAAATAATATTATTTAAGGTAATTACAAAATTTTATGTTTTTAAAGCTTGCTTAATAGCTATTTATATTAAATTAATTAACTGAACTGCATCTTGATGTGTTAATGTATAAAACAAGGGCTAGAATTTTTAAAGTTTATAACTTACTAGTTACAATAAAGATAATATTTGCACAATATATATGTTTAATAATTATTATAAATTAGCATGTGTATTATTTGTTTAGCATAATTAAAATTATAATTAGTATGTAGGAAGATTTTAATGAACGTTATAAAAGTCACATTATACAATTTATGTACATATTGTTTTTATATCATGTATAATTCAAATTTGCTGGTTTCTTATTTTTTAAACAGGTGCTCATATCTATCAGTAATTTACCTTGTTCCGATTTGAAAAAAAAAATACATATAAACAAATTTGCGATCTACACTACGTTCCTATATATTTACAAATATTTCCATAATCTATATACGCGTTTTCTATTTTTCTACTATTGGTCTATTGAATTATTTTATTGCAATTATAATTATTGTGTCGTATCATTATTAGTTTTTATAATACATATAAGAAGCCTTCTTAACTTCGTCAGATTATTATCGTATTTGAAAAATACCAAATTGAAAGTCGCAAAGAATTATTATTTATTATTATTAGTTACCTGACTACTAAGAGCGTATTATTATTTTGTAAAAAAAAAATGTAAAATATTCAAGTGTGCTTTAATTAAAATTTGTCTACAACTGCTGCAACTTGCGCATGCAAACTAAAGCCGTTAGTAATATTTAATGGTGCATTTACACAATTGCATGCGAATAACGAAAACGCACGTGTAAACCATTGAGATACTATTACTAGTAATATAATATGTATAAATAATAATATACGTAGTAATAATAGCTCAATGGTGTAAACAGTGCATTCGTTATTCGCCTTGAGATTGGCGTATTGCTGTTAAAGTTCGTAGTTCGGTTTTTCGGACTTGATCTAAGGAAAAAGTGGTTCGCGTTGACACTCGTGTATTAATTTGTCGTCTAATGGTGCATATGTATTGTACACAAACTCGTATTCAGTGGTGTTCAGTACATTGCATATAATCTTTTCGGACGCATTAAGAACAACGAAAGAATGCTCTACGCCTGTTTACACAAAAATAATTTGACGTAGTGGGTTAGAATGAGCATTCGCTCGTTTGATTTAAATGCACTGTGGTTTCGACAAATAAGTATATCGTCGATTGACGATGCAAATAGGTAACACGAATGTGTAAATGCACAATTTATATTATGTAAACAATGTAAACGCTCGCTGGCACATTTTAAAGTAAACAAAACATAATATAAGACCCATTCCAGAAAACAGTTTTAGGCGTGATTTTTGAGTTCCGTTTTTGTTTGAGTTTAAAGTTTAAACCAATCGGTTTAACGAAAGACCCGACAAATTAAACATTCTTGGGCACGCTTTAAATTCTTCTAATTTTATTTGCTTCGTACTTATATTCGTGCATAATAAAAATAATAATTCATTAGGTAAATGTTTTTCTATTATGGAACGTGATTTATCTTACAAATCACAAAGATGATAGAATCTTAAAGACTTCACTGGATGAAGTTTGTATTCGAATTTATAAATTAGTTTGAAAAAAATTTTATGGAAAAAGCGGTCATGATGCAGTAAATTCACCTTGGCCCCAGATCAAAAGTTTAATACTATTTTCCGTTATTAATACCTAACATAAATTTCTTTAAATTATCTTACCTAGGTCTATGTGTAAATTTACAGGGTTTTTACTTTCCCGAAAATCAAGTCCAAGCTGATTTAATTTTCTTTCTTTTATTTGTTTGTCCGTTCAGACTCTTAAGATATATGTATATCTTCTTTACTTGAAAATGTAAGCAAAACCTGTTCAAGTGTTGTTTGATATAGGTACTCGTGTGAAATAACTTTTTCGGGTATTTTTGTGACTACTCTAATTAGCTCTGATCGAAAAATAAAATATCTGGTACGAAACACAGACTGTAATATTCTGTATTCTTATATATCTGGTGGAGTATAAATAATACGATTTTTTGTAAATATATCTACATTTTCTATAGTTTGCAAACACATTGGCTCACAAAAAGTGCCAATAAACATTAAAATTATACCACCATTTTATTCATTACTTAACGGTAAATAAGCATTAACAAAAAATCATTTTATTTCAAAGTTCATCGGTAGAAACTACACTTCAAAATAAAAAGTTCTTATTCAACTTTATTTAATCAGCATTAAAAGATTTTTGCTCTTGATATGGAATCGAGAGCAAATCTCTTCTTACTTCCTTAAATGGAAACAGAATCCAACAAATTATAAGTTTTTATGTAGACAGCTAATTAATCCTTATATTGCTCATAAACAAGGTTATAATACGTTTTCAACGTGCTATAGGCGAAATCTTTTATCTTATTTACAGATGTATAAAATTACTAAGTCTTGTTTGCTTTGACCATAAGAAATAAGCATTTCTCAATTCTTACAAAAGTACGCCAAAAAATCAAAATGTCACATCTCCTAAAGACTGAAAACATAAACATATCATTTAGCTGAGTATTTTATTTACCGTTTAATTATATTAATTGCTTAATTCCATAATCTACTGTACCTACTATTTAATAATAATATAGTAATATACCTAAATTAAGTCTACGCTTTTTACCCGACTGCCAAAGAAGGAGGGTAATGTTTTTCGAGTGTATGTAAGTATGTATGTATGTCTTTTCCTTTGTGACCACCTGTAGCCTAAACGGCTTGATGGGTTTTGATGTATGAGGTATCGTTAGATTTGTCTTGATTACGGGAGTGTCATAGGATACATTTTATCCTAAAAGTCCCACGGGATAAAGACATAATAATATTTTGTTTTACTCTTTTTTTAGTGTGCAGTCGGGTATTTTGTTTTTTTAATAATAATACTTGTTTGCTATTTCTTTAAATTTATTTTTATACAAGCTGTTTTATCTCCTAAATAATGAAACTTTAAAATTTTCGTCCAATGTTTCCGCCCACTTCATATCACAATTATTTTTATTTTTTGCCAATGATTTTGTTAAATATCGACTCTCACTTTGTGACTGAATGTAATATTTTTATGCTTTTTGAATAATAATTATTCCTGTTGTTTTGTATAATAATTATTATTATCGTAATATAACGTGATTACAAATGTGTAATGTATGTATATAGATTTTATAGTTATGTATTTAAAATGGCAATAAGTGTTTAGCGAATTTAATATTATTATGAAATGTTGCCCCTTTATTTTTATATTTATTGCCAAATACCTATCTTATGTTAATAGGTGGAACTATGTTATATGGAGAGAAGGTTAAAATATAATGCACATATTGATTAGGACTAATAATATTTGATATGATAAATTAATATTAAATTAATTTATTCGTACTGTAACAATTATTGCTGAATGATCATACCATACAGAAATATGTAAAGATTTTAATTGTGAATTTATGATAAAATTATCTATGATTGTAACATACGTAAAATACAGGGACATCACAAACGTACAAAATCTAAAATTAACATTTATTGTCTTGACTTTTATGCGGAAGGAGAATTTGTATTAGTTATCGAATTATTTATTACATTATAAGAGCACAATTATTAACATTGTTAGACTGTATTTTATAGAGAAAAGGTGAAAAGACCCGTCTCGGTAATAGAACATCTCTTCGCGCTATGGGTTAATGTTATTTGGTATATTGTACAAGTAATTATGTGAACAAAAAGTAGCCCTGCCATAAATCACGGCTTGAGCATTTCTGCGTGTCCTACTTTTGCCATTAGCCATAGAACGCGTGCTACGTTCACACTGCCAGAAGGCAAAAACATATCTTCATCAGCCAAGCCCATTCAATATCATGTACCTGTGTACGGTGTCTGACTTTCTAGTCTATGAAATGTGCGCGGGCTTATTTCAAGTCTATTGTGGGTGCAGAATGTGACTCGAGTAATAAATACGTTACGACTTACGTGGCTCTGATATTTCTGTTGTGTAAATAAGTAGATATATTGTTTACTTGCAAATAAATGATTTATTTATTTATTTATTTCTGTCTGTGTCAATAAGTGCAGTAGTCTGCAGAGTTGGTGCAGCCACTTGGCAGAGTATAGGCCGGTTGGCGCCAATCCCTAGTTCTCTTATTATAGCAAATAGTTCGCAGACACATGGTTATAGATCCATGAAAAGAGAAAACCAATAGATTCGTTAGCGCTTAAGAATGTTTATTTTATGTACTTAAATGAGAACAAAATATGTTTTGTCGAAATTTAAATAGTTCAATTGAATTTGTAGGGTCGCAATAAAGTGTTTGACATAGATTAATTGTTTTATTATTTTCCTCGTTATTCTTGTTTGTGTCTTTTTAACTAGATGTAATCATATTAAAATTGATGTAATCACTAATCATATTAAAACTAGATGTAATCTTATTAAAATTGTGCATAATTTAAATTTTATGATTACTTACGTTAATAATTTCACTTCAAACAATATTCATACGTAAAATCTTAGATTATAAATATACAGTAGTGAGTAGTAAGTTTAAACTATAAGCGTAAAATGATTTATTGCGCCTTGTTCGTTCTCTCGTAAAACAGGTCCGGCCGTTTTAAATATTACAGGGTCTTAAGTAGATTTCGATAAATGGCTTTAAATTAAACTACATAATATAACTATGTACTTATAGATAAAAGAAAGTTCCTACTTTTTGCAATACCGCAGGGTGTACTTCGTAGCCCCCTCACAGCCCCCTTATATTATGACGGTTGTTGTCATGATTGTTGTTGTTTTTTTAGGATTTTATTTCTTATATACAAATTGATTCTTGTAGAATACTCTACTGTTAATACACAAATTCGAATACTAAAATAATGCTCTTCATCCTATCCCTTTTATTCTAAAATGTCAACCTTTGCCTTTTTCATTATTTATGCGGGTTGACCCATCTGCAAATGATTAAAGTGATTTCCATAAATGCTGGCACGTAGGTTTAATTCTCTTGTTTTTCACTTCTCGTAAAGCTATGTTATCTAATTACCATATCCATTATACCGAATACTTAACTACATAATATTATGACATGTGCTTAACTATGTATAGTTAACAAGGTATAGCACAGTATAGCAATATTTACACGTGCCTCGTTGACACACCCATTTCGCTTGCTCATAAAATTAGTTCAGCGGTTGTAGGTCAACAAATAACGATCTGTCATTAAGTAGCAACAGGTACATTGAAGTACCTAGCTGCTTGAACGTATTCTAACTTCATTTCAGCGGAAATTAAATTTAACACGTGGTATATACAGTTCTATCGACCTAAATCTCTGTAGGTATTATATTTTTGACTACGTCTATGGGCTTAAAATTTTGTAGAAGTTATAGTAGGTAGGTAAAATAATGATGTGGATCCTATTCATTATTTTCAAAATCTTTTTCTCGTTTTCTATTGCTCTTGAAATTATTATGACCTGAATAAATAGATTTTGTAGCTACAGTAGAACAAAGTCGTTGGATGTAGTAAGTAAGTACGCCATGGTTTTAGATCGTCCTTCGTCTATATACAATTTAGCTTTCATTATTTTAAAATTGTACCTTCACAACTGTGACAAATTGATTGCCTATGTTCATTGGTCGCGCGTGGATGTTCGTAGGTACTATTTGGCTACATTTTATGAGCTCCAAGCACTTATAAACCCACTTATCAATCATTATATTATGTACACTGTACGCCTACGAAGGCTCTATGCTTAGTAAGATAATGGTATTTCTCTACGTCACCTGATACGTAAATAGGTACCTAGGTACATATAAATTATCAAGACTCAAATAGGTACAGAGGTGCGTGGGATAAGCATTTTTCGTTGTTACCTAAAAACGTTGATTAGTTTTCTAAGCCATAATATAATTAGGTATTTAAGCCCATCACTAAGATATTAATCCTCTCTGATAACAACATAAACGACTCTGATGGTCATAATAATATTATGTCCATGATTCCAATAACAGAATAGCAGTAGGTGCTCTTAGCAAAAAACCTCGTCTATCTTGACGAATAATGTTTAACAGAAACAGTATAAGGTACTAGTCAACGTCTTTTTCATAACTACTACTACTATTTATAGAAGATACTTTGGCAGTAAAATAACGGTAAGTATACAAGGTGGGTAGGTACTAATTAGTCTTGTAAAATGTCTCATTCAAGGAAAACCAACTAATGGTTTGCTGATACCTATAACCAAGTTTATTTGTGATATTTTCCTTTCAGGTGAATATTATCGCTTTGCCATAAATATAATTTATTATTAAATTCAAGCTGATGGAATCGAATCTAAGACATGTAGCATATCAATTATCACATGTTAGGTACTACCGGCGAGCAACCATATTTATATAGGTACGACCTACTCTTCTTACCAATTAATAAATTTAACATAGGTAACTTCTGTTGCTCGTATTGGAGAGCAAATTTAATCAAGCATTGAAAGTCCCAAAAGTATTTCAAGAATGCAATGCCCACGTACTTTTCTAATAAAGTTGCGTTCATATCGATCCATTGCGCGCGCCGGCTTCTCCCTTATCTCATTCCTTGGAAGCATTACAAATAACGTCAGCTGGTCATAGGAAATCTAGGTAATGGAAATATCTATTTCCCCAATACAAGCATAGTCATAACTGTGGAGTTTCTAAATAAGTGTGAAGTTCTGAATAATTTGTTAAGCTATAAGAGTGTTAAAAGGATATTTCGATTCTTGCAACCAAAATGCCTGGTGCAAGGCATAAAATCCTAGGGCATGTCCTCTCAGGATTTTGCCACAAGATGAATAGACGCAAACCTATTTATGGGGATTCCCTGGATACACCATTGAATCGATGTCTCACGACATTTGATATTACCCTGTTAGGTAAGTCATTTTTTTTAATTTTCTTAACTACCTGTGTAAGTTTGAAGAATTAAATAGTAGGTAAACATTTATTTTATTTTATTAGCTGCCCCTGTCAGTTTTACACATAGCAATACAGTTGGAGATTCATTTTATTGATATGGATAATTTATACAATTTTATACAGCACAATTTTGTCAGAATCTATAGATAACTACTACGGAGCTCTACATTGTTTTTCTTCATAAAAATGTTATTTCAAAGTTGTTTTAGTAGTTGACTTTCTTATCATTATAATAAAATGAAACAAAAATATGTATATAAAGCAATTTATTAACCAGTACAAAAAACCTACTCCTAAAAAATTGTTACAGGTATAGGACATATGGTCGGTGCTGGTATATACGTTTTAACGGGCACAGTCGCTCGTCATATGGCTGGTCCAGCCACAGCATTGAGTTTTCTATTAGCAGGAATAACATCGACTCTTGCTGCTTTATGTTACGCTGAATTTGGCACAAGAATACCCAGAGCTGGTAGCGCGTATGCCTATACGTATGTGAGCATTGGTGAATTCTGGGCTTTTATAATTGGTTGGAACATTGTACTTGAATACATGATTGGTAAGTTGTTTACATGTGTATTTAGGTACAATTATTTGCTATTATAATAAATCACATTATAGAATATCACTAAGCAATGCATCTATCTTTTCAGGTGCTGCATCAGTAGCTAGAGCGTGGTCAGGTTATCTCGATGCTATGTTAGATGGAGCGATTAGCAATGCTACTATATCAGTTACTGGCGAACTTCATGAAACTCTCTTGAGTAGATATCCTGATGTTTTAGCCTTTCTCATTTGTATAATAGCGTCACTTATTCTCGCAGTTGGAGTTAAAACTTCAGCCTACATCAACAACGGTCTAACAATTCTTAATCTTCTGGTCATATCTCTCGTAATATTCCTTGGATTTTACTATGCTGATATTAGCAATTGGTCCTCAAAGCACGGTGGCTTCATGCCTTACGGTTTGAGTGGAGTTTTAACAGGAGCTGCTACTTGTTTCTATGCGTTTGTTGGATTTGATAGTATATCGGCTTCCAGCGAAGAGGCAAAGGACCCTTCTCGATCTATTCCAACTGCAACAATTTTATCGATGGCTGTTGTTGGAATAGGATACATCCTCGTTGCTATTTCTTTAACATTGATGGTCCCGTATAATACAATTAATCCCGAAGCCGCATTGCCAGCAGCTTTGGGTGCAGTTCACGCAGATTGGGCTAAGTATGCAGTCGCTGTTGGAGCAGTGTGCGGAATGACTACAACTCTGTTAGGTTCTCTATTCTCCCTCCCCCGCTGTTTATATGCGATGTCGGCTGATGGCTTGTTATTCGGATTTCTCAGTGATATTAGTAACAAATCGCAAATACCGATTTCCAATCTCATTATATCGGGATTTTCCTCAGCACTTATTGCTTTATTGTTCGATCTAGAAAAGCTGGTTGAGTTTATGTCTATTGGTACATTGTTGGCATATACTATTGTGAGTGCAGCCGTTATTATTCTACGCTATCGGCCAGCTCCTCCTGCTGAGGATAAGGACTTTGGAATACCACAATTAGAGTCACCTGGAGACCGGGAAGATAGTTCAGCAACAGGAACGCCAGGAACGGATGCAGGATCATCTTCATCGGAGGTATACCTAAAACAAAGTTGTAGTAGTTGAAAATTTGCTACATTAAATGATCATAGTTAATAAATATGTAGACTTTTAGGTAGAATATTTCATGTATTTCTGTTGAAAAGTCAAACATAAATGTGCCATTATATTGCAGATGTTCGAAGCTTTGACTGTTGGTCGTTTACGGCCACAATACGCATGGTTAGAGCCCCTCGTTGGAGGTAGAGCGCCTGGCAGTGCGGTCACCAGTTGCGTCTATGTGTTTGCGTTAGCTGCTGCAGCTCTGAGCGCCCACAACCTATTGACTAAACCTACTATCGTTTGGATGATTGTACCAGATATCGTGCTTAGCTTAGTTATCGTTGGATGTAAGTATATTTGTCTTGACAATCAATGTACGTACGTAGTGTGAAATACAAATAAGGCGAAATTAATGGTCATATTATCATACTAGCTTCCGCCCGCGACTCCGTCCGCGCGGATGTCGGTCTTCGCGTGGATGGTTTATTTCTCCATTTTGAGTAACTCTGACACTAACATCTTATAAATATCTATTGGACCCAAATACGGCTAGGCCTATAATAATACCCAACGTGTGTTCGCGGTTCTACAGAACGTCTATGGATAAAACTGAAAAATTAAGATTATTTTTTTTCTACGTATTTTTCCAGGATAAAAAGTATCCTATTTTACGCCCAGGATAATAAGGTATAATTATACCAAGTTTCATCGAAATCGAACCGTTAGTTTTCACGTGATGCCTGAACATACAGACAGACAGACAGACAGACAGACAGACAGACAGACAAAAATTTTTTTAATCACATATTTGGGTTTGGTATCGATCCAGTAACACCCCCTGCTATTTATTTTTTCAATATTTTCAATGTACAGAATTGACCCTTCTACAGATTTATTATATGTATAGTATTATCATATAGGTATCTAGGATTACTCACGTGCTTTTGTCCTTTCAAACAATACATCTGTATGTTTTGTGTGGTCGCGTTAAACAAATACCGTCAATTTGTCACGTATACAATATTGATTATACAAATTTGAGAAGGAAATGGTAATATAATGTTTGAGACTCCTTTAAATCTGGGAAATTATATTGTCTTCAAAGTAGGTACTTCATAAATTTTCACTTAGAAGGTATCTAAACTAACTGAGTGAGTGAGTGAGTGTTTATTTCTGTGAACATTACATACAAGATTTGACTAGATAATTCAGTGTACCTAAGTAGTTAAATAAAATATTTGAGTTGATGACGACGTTTTTAAGCTAAGTTTTTAAGTGATCGTTTACCACTTATAAATGTATCAATAACTTTTTTTTATTCCAGGTCTATTTATTATCTGGGCACACCAGCAGAGTCCGATGTGTCTTCCGTTCCGAGTTCCCTATGTACCGCTGTTGCCGGCCGCAAGCGTTATGTTGAATATCGAGCTGATGATCAACCTTAATGCTCTCACTTGGGCTAGATTTGCTATTTGGATGACTTTTGGTAAGATTTTCATTGGTATCCTCATAGAATTTGCATACTACATATTTTATAGTTACTTGTTTATTTATAACTTATGGAAATGCAAGCAGTTTAATCAGTTAATAATTCTTAGTAATATTATAAAATGCGAAAGTAGCTCTCTGTCTGTCTTTAACGTTTAGCGTTCCATATCAAAGCTTTCACTGCAAAACAAAAAGGTAATAAACTAAAGATATGATAGAAAATTATAAATCGCGTAAAAACTATAAGTATGATTGCAATCGATACCGCCTTCGAAAAGCTATCACTCTTCTGGCAAATTTACAAACAGTTCTTCACCTTCCAGGCCTCTTACTCTACTTCCTGTACGGCATCCACCACAGCAAGCTCGGAGAAGGTGTAGCAGGTCTCCTCTCCCGGTCCAATAGTAACACGCACGCGGGTTGGGGCGCGGTTGACAAGACTAGCACCCTCGCGCGTCGAGTTGGACGTCTCGGTCGCGGCAGTAGAAGCGACGACCGTAAACCTATTATATGCGACGACGAACTCGCTAGGAGAGATCCGTGATTTTAAACTATTTCAAACAGAAGGTCTATGAAGCAGCTTCTCTGTTGTTTTTCGATGCGGTGTGTAGGATAACTGTTCATAAATTACTAGAACAATTAAAATGGAATGGCCATGTTTCTTACAGATTAATTGATATTGATTTATTGATGGATTTTTGTGTATAGAGGCGAACAGCTTTGTGCTAAATGATATTTTATAAGCTGGGTCACGGATAGGTACCTTTTTTTTTTTTCAAGTGGGGAAATCTTGCCTAAGATACCCACGGCTCCCGGGGAAGAAGCCGTGGGTTATGTCGGATTCCTACCTAAAACCCCACCGTGTAACAACGCGCTGCTTTAGACGGGATGCAGGAACACTTCGCAATCTTCCGCAGGACGGATAGGTACCTACGTCAAGCAAGAGAGATTACTGATTTTTTTTATAACAACATCAAAAACACGTGTTCACGTTTGATGTTACATACACAATGTAAACATTGAAGTCGTTCCGCTTTTGCTATTTGTAGTAGAATATGAGTTGTTCATCAGATTATTAGAATACAAAAATATACTCAAGAAAAGTTCGCACAAAGAGAAATCTCATCGCACATTTTTATATATACAGTTTTCACAAAAAAGTTGTTTAACATTTTGTGAATAGCTTTTCCTATTATATTAATGTAATGTGTATAGGACGGGTTTTAGGGGCATTTTAGGAAACCGCCTTTATAACACCTTTACCGATGTGATTGTATTGGTACATAGCGTGATTGAGGAATAGATTATAGATTTTTTTAGCTTTTTCTAGTGTGCCATCTCCCTCACGTATGGACTTAGGACTATGGTATGGTTTGGCAAAAAGATTAGAAACATAAATAAAAATTTGTCCACAAATGTTGCCATGCCACAGATACCTAATATAATACAATACTAAAACCTAACCTACTATTCTTCAGTCAGTTAACTTAACCCTCCTGGGGTTAAGTTTTTTTTTGTCAAACTGTATCATATTTTTTCATAAGTTAGTTATATGTGTTAATGTAACAGTGCATACTTGTATATATGTACGCGCTTTACATTGTTCCTATATTATTATTTTGAGTACATTTAAACGCTTTTGCGGCGAAAACAACTATTTAATGATATTTATTAAATTGTTTTTGTTATAATTTGGGTAAATGTTTTATAGTGAAATTATTATAAAGTCATATTTTAAAGAATTTATTATATCACTATAATTTACATATTGTTGCTTATTTATAATAAACATAGGTATACTTAACTGTACTCACAAGTTATCAAATCATTATTCTATTATAGACTATAACTTACAAAAATCTAAAGGTATCAATTTAATATTAAAAACAACATAAATAATATACTTATACAAGACAATACAATTATTTGTTGACAAATAGAAATGCTATAATATTTATATACTTCCATTATTAAAAAAAAGCTGTGTAGTCACAAAAAATCTTATTTGAGCATATTTTATTTATAGGAATGTTCACTGAAACTATTCAATTCTACATTAATGTTGTTGTATAGTCTTTTAATTATGTATATGGTGATGTTGATGTGTAAATAAACAAATTATAATCGTGGCTATGTGTCTTTTATTTCGTGTGCCTTTGGTCTTATACTTTTTGTCCATTTACAATCATTGTCAGTATAAAAACAAACAATTTCATATACAATAACTACAAAGTAGTATGCTTTTATTATGTAGAAAAAAATTGGTTGTCTGTAAGTCGGTTTACTGACGATAGTTCAACGTGACAACGTCCGATTGTGCTTCTTTGTCGCTCGTTCCGCGCTCTCGTTTGCACTTCAAGCCTTGGAACGCCGCATGAGTTATGTTTTTTCGTGCGTGCAGCCGGCTCTATCGAATTATAAGACGTTGTCACGTCAAAAAAAAAAAAAAAAAACAACTGATATCACATTTCACAATCTGCATTTATTTACTTAAATAAAAATATTATACTAAACAAATATCATAACCCGTGATCCGGGCTTGAACCTATAAAATTAATAATTTATAAATTTTCCTAATAAATATATCTAATGTGCATTGCACCCTTATCGACCTTAAATATTGAAGTTGGTTTATTTTGTCTGTTACAGTTTACAGAAATGCTTCGGCTCAGACAAAAATGTTCTAGAACATTCGAGATATTTACAGCTTAATATCTGAGACACGTTCAAATTTAAGGTGCCGTAGAAACATATTATTAAATCAGATGTAAAAACATAGAATAGTGATGAACCTTACTGTTTATTATGTAAGAATAATTATTATTTACATTCAAGGTTTGTTTTGAAATGGAATGGATATTTCAAATGCGGATATATATCAAGTTATATCATAATATATAATAGAACACAACAGATTATTTATAAGACAATTTTTATTACTACTGTTCCAAATCTACAAGTTCTACATAGAAAATTCGTGTATTAAATTGTTTTTGTATGTATATAACTATACTAGGTGTTATAAGGTCAGTCAGAAAACCATACTATACAAAGTATAATTGACTCTATAAATTTTCTTTCAATTTTAAACTATTTTATAGTTTATATTATTGTCAAAATAAATTAAACTGCAAGTATACAAACAGGCATAATCCAAAGAGGTCACATTATTACGAACTCCATACTAGATACTTTTTGAAGTGAAAACTTCTTTAGCGGCGTTGAGCACTTTTTCTGTAATGGGTATAAAATCTTAAACTCGCGTCAGGACACGTACCTGATCGAAAAAGCGTAAGACGGATACCATTCCAAAATATCAAACATGCGTTAATAATCAAGTTTTCACTTCTGCCGGCACTCCCGGAGTGCAACCCGTCTTTTTTTTTCTTTAAAAAGAGGCGGGAAATGGGGAAATGATCTTGTCAATTTGAAAATGCAAGAGTTGCACGACGATTCAATATTATGAATTAGTAATTCTACCCTTATTTTTAGTGAACAAATTTTTGTGCGTCAAATTATCCGATATTTGTTATAAATATTTAGATTAAGAGAAGTGTCAATTTCTGTAAGATATTACTTAATTATAAACACAACAATGGTAAAATTTCGTATTTATAGCGGTGTATTATATGTTCTAATTATACCCACACATAAAAGAAATATTCAGATATTATTTATGTAGATTTCGTATCTATACGGTAAACAGCCTATAGAGCCCTTAAATTTAAAATTCAATAAAACAACCTACAAATTAACTAAAATTTAGCGCGAGTTCGACTCGCATACCTTATACATATTATAAACTAATCATAAACATAAAATATCTCACAAATTTGCAAGAGAAATTGGAATTTTAACATTTAGCCTACTAGACTTTAGGCTTATAGTATACTTAAATGTCCGAATCATCGAATAAAAATTCGAGCCAACAGTTGGCTAAAATTAGTCTCCTTTTGGAGGATCACAAAGAAAGCATGGTGGTACATTTAGCCTCAAAGATAAAGCACCTCAGAATGGTTATAACTTTAAGCCATTGTGTCATACATATTACCATATATATTGAAATTTATTACAATAAAAAAGCAACAGAGAATCGATTTTGTTTCTAACGAGCTGTTAATAAATATGGATGGAAAATAATTATTAGAGATCATACAGCCATGTTAAACTTAATATTAGTTCCGATCCCATATAGTGAAGAGATCGCACAATCGATTCTCCATATTAATTATTTGGCGCCATTTTTATGACCTGTCATTATAACTTGTACGTTTATTGTATACTTTATAGTCTATGGTTTGAAAAAAATATTTATTTATAGCGTAGGTAATTATTTATTATATCAGTCTTATCTACGTATTCGGCCGATCTGCCAAGCGCTTGACGGCAGCCGCTGCAATCGCTTGATGGTCTTTCTTCCCCATTGCAACCAAAGAAATCCGGCTATGAGGCAAATTACTGTTTCTATATAGAATCCGTCTATACGTACATTGCACGATCCACCGTTGGTTTTGCATACCTGGAAAAATAAAATAGATGCAATTATCATCACTATCTTTTAATTTAACGCTAATTGTAATAGCAATTCAGTTGTACATTTTCTTTTTGGTTTAACATCAAACTAATAACCCAACAAGACTAATTACCCAAACAAGAAAAAAAAATGCCAGAATATGCCCTTTTTCGAATATCATTTATAATTAAATAATTATAACATTACTAACATACAAATTCATTACATGGATGTTAGCGCGTTTAATTTAAAGATAAAATTATATTTTAAAAGTAAATCAATTGATGAACTTAATTAATTATTTTAATAATAATCAAATGGATAAAAGTATTAATAATCATTTAATTATCAAATAATAATAATATTACATGTCATATTCAAAATAACGATCAAAACAACACAAATAACACCTGCGCTGACTCACACAGTCACGCCACTCGAATAATCGACCTATAAATAACGGTCGTCTGCAGTTGCGAGTCATTCTTGTACCGACTTTGGTCGAGAGTATTTAATTACGTAATACAGCCACGCTCTAACATGGATATTTAAAAAATTAAGACACACACAAGAGAAAAAAATCCACAAGAATATTTTTTATTAAAAAAAAAATCATAAAACGGCAACACCATACCTCAGTCTCCAACTCCGTAGCGCACGTATTATCAACCAACGTTTCAGCACTACACGATCTATACGTCAATCTGTCCACGGCCCATAGAGCGAGTGTGTTCGGCCAGTTCGTGCCCAAATTGGACACAGTGTTCAGTAGTGTCATGTATGTACCGCCTACAAGCGGGTCCGACACTTTGGCGAAGAACGCCATTACGGCAACGAACATGCAGTATAGGCATGTCTGGAATATGTTTAAATGGTTAGGTTACACTTATCAAGTCAATTTATTTATTTATTTAATTTATGGAAGACAACAATAAAAAGACATATTTTATATAGGAAGACATTATCTAATTAATTGTATTTAATGTATTTATCAATTATATGTGTACACAACATTCGCATTAATAACACTTATACAATTAATATGTTTTTTGTATAAGTTTTATTAATGCGAATGTCTATTCAAAATCCATGTCAATTTCTAAACGAATCATTTAGCTTTGGCAATTAGCAATTGGTTTTTTTGTCATCTGATTCAAGAAAATATTCAAACAATTCAAGATAACATTTTACTTTTAGTTTTACAGCATTAAATGCTTTATAAATGAGACATTTTAAAAGAATATAAAAAAATAAAATCTCAAAACAGGTAATAAACAAAAATTAATGACGAAATGCATAATGTTTAATCAAAGTTGAAGGAAAATTGGAAAATCTTATATATAAAATTCTCGTGTCACAATGTTAGTCTGCATACTCCTCCGAAACGGGTGGACCGATTCTCATGAAATTTTCTGTGCATATCGGGTAAGTCTGAGAATCGGCCAACATCTATTTTTCATATGTACCACGGGCGAAGCCGGGGCGGGCCGCTAGTTGTTATATAAATGTTATTTAATCATATTCTGTCAACACAAAATTGCCTATTTAAACAGGAAAAATCAATATGTACCCACCTGATGGAACACATACAAGCACATAAGTATAAAGAGGTAGAAGTACGATGGTCCCCCGTTTCCGAGCAAGCTTGGTGTGAGTGCGACTAAAGCTGCGGCTAACGGTCCGACTAAAAGTCGCAGCGGGAACGCACGCAACCATAGCGAGAGCGGCTCTGGTCCAGTTGTGTGTTTGGCAAGGATCTGTGAATAGATGGATAATAATAATAATTTTTTATACTGATATTAAAAAAAATGCACAATACTGGTTTTTCTTGATGCATTAGTACAAAATGTACATATTAACTTTCTGATTTAGGGCAACCGTACACGGACCGCTTCAAGCAGTTGAGACCGACAGCTTGAAGCGGCGACCGCGCGGTGAACTATGGACATTCATTCACCGCCGTGCGTCAACTGCGCGGTTTGTAGCGACAGCTCGAGCAGTCAGAGACCGACCGCTCGAGCAGTCCGTGTACGTCGCTCAGCCGTTCACTGCTCGAGCCGCCCGTGTACGGCCGCTCTTAGAATATTGGCAAGAATTGATTATGAATATTGAAAAAACATAAATCAATAAAAATGTTCACATATGAGGAGATAGATAGAATTATTATTTTTAGCAAATACATGTTACGTTTTGTGTGTGTATTTTTAAAGTGAAACTTTTATTACATCGTCTCAAACTTTTTGGTCTGTGTAGCGCATGTCGCGTGTATCGCGGCTGCCGAGTAGGTATACCTACTCGGCAGCCGACCGACACGCGACATGCGCTACACAAAGCAGTGTTCGGAACCGTTCGAACAGTTTCACTTTTACCGTGGTTTCATAAAACCACACAACATTTTTTTTATAATTTTATGTTGAACACAATTTGATTAATTAAAGGTTTTTTTTTTAATTCAGCATAATAAGTTAGAATAATTTTGGTCAGAACATAATTCCACACATACCACTGGCATGATAATTTGTACAGGAACTAAAGGAACGGCCAATAAGGCGAGATCTTCGCGTGGAACACCAGCTTCCACCAGTTTCAACCCAGACACCGCGTCACTTGCGCAGAATCCAAGCTGAAATTTATAATTGCATTTTATGATTATAATATGTATTGTTTATAGTCATTTTTTTTCCAAAAAAAAATTATATAATATGTGTATAGAACTATAGAGCAAGAACGAGTTTTTATTAATTCATTCCTTTTTTATAGGAACATAATGGAGTAGTTTTAACGTTTTTTTAATATGTATTCCAAAATTTTAACATGATGAAAGTATAGTGTGTACATTTAAATTTTTTATTTATGATATAATTTTTGATTTAATTTATTAAAATTTATCCTTCATAATATAGACTTTGGAATTAGCTTTATTTGTTACTAGCGGTCCGCCCCGGCTTCGCCCGTGGAACATATTTCACAATAAAAGGTAGCCTATGTTCTTTCTCAGGGTCTAAAGATTGTCTGTGCCAAATTTCATCAAAATCGGTTAAGAGGTTTAAGCGGGAAAGCGTAACAGACAGACAGACAGACAGAGTTACTTTCGCATTTATAATATTATAGTAGGGATTAAACATGAATAGGTAAAACAAAGTGATTAAATGTTAAGGTAATAAAAAATTAATGAGTCATGATTCATTGACATAAAATTGTGGTAGTGTATTATTTTTACAGTACCAATTTTTATTTTTTCGTTTTATTACTTTTTACTTGCATGAATTTTCTGTACAATTTTACAAAAACTTATACTTGATCATTTTATTTCAAATAACATATTAATTCGTAAAAAAAATATAACTGGCTAATTATAGCTTTCATTTCTTAATATAATTTTAATTGTTAGCTAGTTTAAATGATTTTTCTTATAACAGCCATAATTAATGGACAACTTTAAAAACTGTAATGCAGACCATTATTCTACAAAAAAAAAAAAAAAAATTATTATTATACTTACTTTAGCTGTAAACAAAACTAGTGCCAACGTCCTCACCGCAGGCAATTTGACGATAGTATATAACTGTTGGTACGCATTGACTATATCCTTAACACCTTTCCCCTCATCGTCGTTAGAGCTTTCAGTATCATTTTTCTCATGTTTCAATAGTGCTATAAGCGTTGTAGTTGCGATAAACACCCAGCCCCAAAACAGTAAGAAGCCAGCTAAAGTTACGATACCAGTGTCTTCTGGTTCATATCTTAAATACTTGTTGCAAAAGTATGGTGACTCTAGAGCGAGAAACAACACATAACCAAGGAAGAAACCTGCTGTTTGTCCAACTGTATTGCAAGTTGATGCGTGTCCAACGTTACACCTGAAAATTTAATATAAAGCATTTTTAATTCATGATTATGGGAAATAAATATGCTCATTAAAAGTTCTATTTTAATTATTGTGTTATTAAGCTTTTTTAACTAGAAATGTTTTCATTCTTAGAAAAGGAAAATAATGGAAAAAAAAAATTGAAAATCAAAACTTAAAAATTAAAAATTGATAATAAACTATATTAGCCTATCTTCTTCTACCTTTTCAGCATAGTCAAAGCCCATCCATCAACAGCAATATCTTGTGTTGCAGCAAGAAAGTTCAAAAATAAAAATGATATAGTCAACAAAGTCATTGTTGGAGATTTTTCTTCCGAGCCAAGCCAATCTGTGATATTACTTGACATTATTATCATCACAATTCCAATCAAATATTGTATAGGTACCAGCCAAGTTTTTCTCCTCCCAAACTTGGGCAAGAAAAGAGCATCCACTATAGGCGCCCATAATAATTTTACGCTAAATGGCCAATTTACAAAACTGAACTCGGCCTGAAAGAAAAAAAAAAACAATTGATAAGACTTGTGTGTGCATAGTAATTAGAAGTGTTAGTAGACATTTTCCAAGGGCAACGTTTAGTAATATTGATTTTTAAATATAGTTGAATTTTCAGTATGGTATGAATTTTTAAGTCTTCTGAAAAAAACTATAGTGAATGTATATTGTATATGCAGAATAAGATAAGAATTTAATAATTATATCCAGTTTAATTCAACATTAATGATAATAATATAAAAACTACCAAAAAGAAAACAATCATAACAGAAACTTACTTGTTGAGTGTAAGTTATACCTCGATTTTGTAATAACATAGGTATTGCTCCAGCTAGACCTAACGGAATACCCTGTAGTGCATATAAGAATAATAATACTGCTATGTTCCATTCATCTCCTTTAATATTACTTCTTTCGTTATTTATATTGGAATCTCCATTTTCAAGTAATTGCTCTTTTTCGACTGTTTTCTTTCTGTTTGTCACCGACATTATTGAGCCGATTATCGACTGAAAAATAAAAATTTATCGGTTCGTATATTATAAGAAAATTGGCGAAATGTTTCCTTATGTTGTGATCTTTTCCAATACATAACTTAGTAACCAACCTTAATTTTTAAAACTGTACTTATTCTCAACAGATAATGATTGGAAACACGATTTTCTTCATTAAGTGGTGACACTCGTACGGAAATTATTTGTCATTCACAAAAGAACACGTACCTACACATAGAAAAACGTTTAGTGCTGATGTTCAATTATTGTCACGACACAGGTGGACAGAATAGAAATATCGAACCATCAAACAAAGTGTATTCAATAAAAGTAATTAATAAAAACTAGAAATCCCACATCCCAGACACTAGTGAGCTGTCTTTCTGTTTCTGTCATTGTCATCACTCATCAGTCATCACTCACCAATCATGTCATTGTCAACACCACGTCAACACCATAGAAATCTAAATAACAAGACACATAGAAGTGCTATAATGTCATAATTCATATGAAAACCGCTGTCGCCAAAATCAACACATTTACAGGTAAATTAGCTTGGAGAAATTTTTGCGTTTGTAGTAGTGTATGGTCAGCAAATAAAATAAAACAACATTTTATTTTTAGTTTTTATTTTATATATATAAGGGATTTTAAATTAAACTAAATGTGTTTCTCCTCTGAAAAAGATGAGACTTTATTTTAATATTTGCACATTTAACATACGTATAACTTTTACATTAACAATGTTACTAAAATGAAAAATTTACTAACCTGAAAAAGAAACGACATTTAAAGTTTAATTCTTTAGTTTGAGAAGTCAAAGGCTTGCCTCGACCATGTTTTAACACTGGAGCCATTTTGAATTAACAATATAAAGTTACAACACTTACACACAAATTAAACACTTCAACAAATATTATAACAATAGAAATAATAACAACAATCAACAAATACAAAATTTAACAATTAAACTACTAGACCGGGAGATATTGACACAAAATTTCGAGTCATTTGTAACAGGATGGCGGTTCTACAGGGGTCTTAGTACGCAATGACAAAAAGAAAAACGATGGTGTGAACGCTGGTACCGGCGGCTTAGTCGCGTGGGCGTTACTCGAACTCGTCGGAAAAATAGCGAAGTCAAACAATTTGTAACACAAAAATTTTAGAATTTACCGATAGCCCATAAAAAAGAAGTAGGCGGTAGTGTCATGCCATACTTTTCCGGTGTGACTTACAGCCCGCCATACCGACGCGAATGTGTTGATTAAAAAAAAAAAACAATTCAACCATTTGTACCAGGCTAACTTTTGCACAGGTAACCATCGTCGTGCAGCCATTTACGAAAATCGCCATGCCATACTTTTCGGACGATTCCAAATGGTCGCCATACCGCCGAAAATCTGCAATTTTTTTTTTTCGCCGAACCATTTACCACCCTAAATTTTTTTTTCAACAACTCCTGAATGATTATAAATAGAAGTGTGATAATGTCATACTTGTGGGAGGTGGCGAATGTGTATAAGATTTTTTTTTATTGTAAGATTTTATTCGTATTTTGAACGATTAGTAACAGTATGGCACTAATTTTTCCTGTAAGTTTGAGGTTCAACGAATATAAATACATAATTTCAAAGATCTAGGTGGTGGAAATCTTCACTTATATAAATTAATACTAAATTAATTTTTCAAGTATGGCAGCACTTTTTCCCCCTACTAGAAGTATGGTAAATATAATAATGGTCACATTTTATCAAATACTCTCCAAAAATCCAAATGCAATACTGGTACAAAAAGTTTGGCGAAAAAAAAAATTTTGCAGTTTTTCGGCGGTATGGCGACCATTTGGAATCGTCCGAAAAGTATGGCATGGCGATTTTCGTAAATGGCTGCACGACGATGGTTACCTGTGCAAAAGTTAGCCTGGTACAAATGGTTGAATTGTTTTTTTTAAATCAACACATTCGCGTCGGTATGGCGGGCTGTAAGTCACACCGGAAAAGTATGGCATGACACTACCGCCTACTTCTTTTTTATGGGCTATCGGTAAATTCTAAAATTTTTGTGTTACAAATTGTTTGACTTCGCTATTTTTCCGTCGAGTTCGACTAACGCCCACGCGACTAAGCCGCCGGTACCAGTGTTCACACCATCGTTTTTCTTTTTGTCATTGCGTACTAAGACCCCTGTAGAACCGCCATCCTGTTACAAATGACTCGAAATTTGGTGTCAATATCTCCCGGTCTATACGTAATAATTATAATTTTTGAATGAAATGTGTGCTTTATGTTCTAACGGTACCAAACGACTGCACGTGGCACCTGCGGACAGCGTAAACTGGTTTATTCTGTTTTTGTGCGTGTTTCCACTTTCCACTATCAAGTGACGATTTATTTATTTGTTTTGTTTCGTAATTATTATGGTCAAATATTAATTATAAAACAAATTAGTATGGACACGATATTTTATTGTTTCACGGTAGTCGTCTTGTCGTTTGCTCTAGGACATGAAATTGAATGATATATTTTTTTTTATAAAGTCAAAACCATATTCTTTCAAATAAAAACTTGTTTTTATTGAAAACAAAAGTGTTGCTAGGAATAAGTATGAAATTAAATAGTAATGTTAGGATATCGAAACATTTTTGTATAGGCCAGAACGATATAGTGGAAACGCGCTCTAAGATCTGAGTAATATACACACCACTACATATGCAAAAATTTCTCCAAGCTAATTTACCTGTAAACCGATAGCTAAACAGTACACACAAGTAAACTACAGGTAAATTAGCTTGGAGAAATTTTTGCATATGTAGTGGTGTGTATATTACTCAGATCTTAGAGCGCGTTTCCACTATATCGTTCTGGCCTATACAAAAATGTTTCGATATCCTAACATTACTATTTAATTTTATACTTATTCCTAGCAACACTTTTGTTTTCAATAAAAACAAGTTTTTATTTGAAAGAATATGGTTTTGACTTTATAAAAAAAAATATATCATTCAATTTCACGTCCTAGAGCAAACGACAAGACGACTACCGTGAAACAATAAAATATCGTGTCCATAATAATTTGTTTCATAATTAATATTTGACCATAATAATTACGAAACAAAACAAATAAATAAATCGTCACTTGATAGTGGAAAGTGGAAACACGCACAAAAACAGAATAAACCAGTTTACGCTGTCCGCAGGTGCCACGTGCAGTCGTTTGGTACCGTTAGAACATAAAGCACACATTTCATTCAAAAATTATAATTATTACGTATAGACCGGGAGATATTGACACAAAATTTCGAGTCATTTGTAACAGGATGGCGGTTCTACAGGGGTCTTAGTACGCAATGACAAAAAGAAAAACGATGGTGTGAACACTGGTACCGGCGGCTTAGTCGCGTGGGCGTTAGTCGAACTCGTCGGAAAAATAGCGAAGTCAAACAATTTGTAACACAAAAATTTTAGAATTTACCGATAGCCCATAAAAAAGAAGTAGGCGGTAGTGTCATGCCATACTTTTCCGGTGTGACTTACAGCCCGCCATACCGACGCGAATGTGTTGATTTAAAAAAAACAATTCAACCATTTGTACCAGGCTAACTTTTGCACAGGTAACCATCGTCGTGCAGCCATTTACGAAAATCGCCATGCCATACTTTTCGGACGATTCCAAATGGTCGCCATATCGCCGAAAAACTGCAAAATTTTTTTTTTCGCCAAACTTTTTGTACCAGTATTGCATTTGGATTTTTGGAGAGTATTTGATAAAATGTGACCATTATTATATTTACCATACTTCTAGTAGGGGGAAAAAGTGCTGCCATACTTAAAAAATTAATTTAGTATTAATTTATATAAGTGAAGATTTCCACCACCTAGATCTTTGAAATTTTGTATTTATATTCGTTAAACCTCAAACTTACAGGAAAAATTAGTGCCATACTGTTACTAATCGTTCAAAATACGAATAAAATCTTACAATAAAAAAAAATCTTATACACATTCGCCACCTCCCACAGGTATGACATTATCACACTTCTATTAATTATAATCAT
Source organism: Colias behrii (assembly GCA_029959065.1). Classification (NCBI taxonomy): domain Eukaryota; kingdom Metazoa; phylum Arthropoda; class Insecta; order Lepidoptera; family Pieridae; genus Colias; species Colias behrii. The sequence goes on from JARWMC010000013.1 coordinate 9,748,859, forward strand.
TCAGGAGTTGTTGAAAAAAAAATTTAGGGTGGTAAATGGTTCGGCGAAAAAAAAAAATTTGCAGATTTTCGGCGGTATGGCGACCATTTGGAATCGTCCGAAAAGTATGGCATGGCGATTTTCGTAAATGGCTGCACGACGATGGTTACCTGTGCAAAAGTTAGCCTGGTACAAATGGTTGAATTGTTTTTTTTTAAATCAACACATTCGCGTCGGTATGGCGGGCTGTAAGTCACACCGGAAAAGTATGGCATGACACTACCGCCTACTTTTTTTTTATGGGCTATCGGTAAATTCTAAAATTTTTGTGTTACAAATTGTTTGACTTCGCTATTTTTCCGACGAGTTCGACTAACGCCCACGCGACTAAGCCGCCGGTACCAGCGTTCACACCATCGTTTTTCTTTTTGTCATTGCGTACTAAGACCCCTGTAGAACCGCCATCCTGTTACAAATGACTCGAAATTTTGTGTCAATATCTCCCGGTCTAGTAGTTTAATTGTTAAATTTTGTATTTGTTGATTGTTGTTATTATTTGTATTGTTATAATATTTGTTGAAGTGTTTAATTTGTGTGTAAGTGTTGTAACTTTATATTGTTAATTCAAAATGGCTCCAGTGTTAAAACATGGTCGAGGCAAGCCTTTGACTTCTCAAACTAAAGAATTAAACTTTAAATGTCGTTTCTTTTTCAGGTTAGTAAATTTTTCATTTTAGTAACATTGTTAATGTAAAAGTTATACGTATGTTAAATGTGCAAATATTAAAATAAAGTCTCATCTTTTTCAGAGGAGAAACACATATAGTTTAATTTAAAATCCCTTATATATATAAAATAAAAACTAAAAATAAAATGTTGTTTTATTTTATTTGCTGACCATACACTACTACAAACGCAAAAATTTCTGCAAGCTAATTTACCTGTATGCCTTTTATTGGACAGATTGATTTTAGTGAAAACTAACTTAAATATTAAATTAAGCTTTTTAATATGTATCCTAACGCACGAATTTACGGTTTATTTTAGAATAACATCCCTAAGTATATGAGACGTTTTGTTTCTTTTTGTTCCAATACGAAAAAATTCGGCTTTTCTACAACAGAAGTTGTCAATTTTCAATAGATATAACTTTGAACATAAACTCATAGAAATAAGGTTGAAATTTGTGTTAAACGTGATAATAAGAATGGTAGACTGTGTCATTCATTGTTATTTCGATTACTATGGTGACACTCGTAATACTTGTAAATATTCTATAATTTTAAGGAAAATCGGCATTATTTCTAAAAAAGAAATATTTACCGATGAAATATTATTCCTTTATTAGTATAATTACAACTTGTGGAAGAATTTCCGCAATGGGATATGCTGAAACACACCATGTTTATACACATACGTCTCCAGAGCAACTGAACAGTGACAAACACGCTGGTGTTGTGAAAGTCACCTGAGTGGCGACAAGGTCACGCGCGCTTACGACTTCTAGTGTCTTGTTATTTAGATTTCTATGGTCAACACGTATGATATATGTCACCGTCATCTGGTTGAATCTGCTATTTGAGTGAATGACTAGCGTGTTCATTGCATGAAGACCATATTTACTTTTCCGAAACGTCCACAAGAAGACTGCTGCGAGTCGACGGTGCTCCGCGTAAAAAAGCTACAAAATATCATAAATATTCAGAAAAAAAATCCATCGCGTTTTAGTGACTGGCGCAGCGGCAAAATTAATAAAAATACAATTTTAAGAGGAAGAATCGATTTGGAATTGTATTTGGAATACACGAGTTATAATGGCGGTTTGCCAGTTGCCTATAATAACCAGCGATTAATGACGACTTAATGCACGGCACCGGAGAACTTGCACTGCAATTCACGTCGTGTAAGCCCCGCTTTATTTACATTCTCTGTATCTGTACATGTCTGACATTTCACATGTTAAAATATTCTGTGGATGTCAGTTGTCACTTGTGACATTTATTAAACTTCTAAATATTTGTTGTAAACACAGGAAATTTGTTAGTTTGTTAGGACTTTTCAACTCACTATTTGAATTCAGGAATTACAATCCAATTAAACTCTTACTTCGCATCCAAGCATATTATATTTTAAATACATATCCGGCTTTTTATACTTGAATTCCTACACAACTTTGGTATCGTTGGTTTTTATTATGACTACTACCTTGTACGAATAGCGATATCAAAACTATATGAATATGGATCGTAAGTGCTTTTTGCGCTGTGTCTTGGATTCGCATGCGCCTATATCTTTACCACATAAGGTTGAGACAGTACTGGGACGTAGCAAAATAACTAAGATAAAAGATCTGGCTTGCTCTCGACAACAACGTAAGTAATAAAAAGAAACATATTCGGCTAAACACTTCATTACAAAACAAATTAGGTATTAAATTAATTATTGAATTACATAATATAAAACATTTCGTCTATTTTGTTTATGCTATATTTCCTATTGGAATTGAACACAGAATTGCTTTTCAGTTAGTCTAAAGGCTGATTGTGATGAATGTTTGGTTGAAGTGAAGCAAATAGGAATAAATCCGTCAGGTTTAGACGGTTTCGCATTAAAGAAGGATGGCGTGTATAAAATTAAACATGGTAGTAAAATAGAAATATTAGTAAACCAGTATTTTCATGTAATTGAGTTTGACCCACCTCCTAATGACTATGAAAAACCAAAATTAGGTGTAAAACGTAAATCGAGTGAGACGCCGGAACAAAAACGAAAACTTGTAAAAACAGACTCAGATAACATGGAGGTAAAAGAATGTATGGAAAGTTTTTGGGAAGATGTAGACAAGGGTGAGGTTTACATCTATACATCAAAAGGTGTGAAATCAAGTGCCAAAATAGCTGCATTTGATATGGATGGAACTTTGATAAAGACCAAGTCAGGGAAAGTACATCCAGTGGACACAAATGATTGGCAGATAAATTTTCCTTGTGTGCCGCAGAAATTGGCAGAAAAACATAAAGATGGTTACAAAATTGTGCTGATGAGTAACCAGTCTCCTATTGGTAGTGGTAGAGTGAAAATAGAGGATTTCAAAAAGAAGATTGAGGGTGTGGTTGCTAAATTGGATGTTCCCGCTCAAGTTTTCATTGCTACAGGGAAGGGATTCTTTAGAAAACCAGCTACTGGCATGTGGGATGTTCTTGTAGAGCAGGTAATGTATAGATTTGATTAAATCTGTTTACTTGCTTATATTGTGTAGTTTACAATTGATAAATTAATGTAGGTGGTTTTTTATTCAAATGAATCATATTATTTTTGAAGTTATGCAAGGATGAGAAATTGTATGCAAATTAACAAAAAACACATTTATTCTTTCTATAAATTCTTACTCTATTTAACATTTCTTATTTCAGAAAAATGATAATATACCAATTGATATGCAAGCAAGTTTCTATTGTGGTGATGCAGCTGGCCGGAATGCAAACTGGGCACCAGGCAAGAAGAAGGATCACTCCATGGCTGACATTCTTCTAGCAGAGAACCTCGGCCTCAAGTTCTTTACACCTGAGCAATTCTTCTTAGGCCACTCTATTGCTAATGTGCCTATGAGTCGACCGGAATTCATCCCGAAAGATGTGAAATCTGAACCTTTTAATGAAAAATTGATTAGTGCGGAACAAGAGGTAAATATTGTTTTCAAAATGTGTCTTATTAATAGAGTGTATTGTAGTTATGTTTATTTTATAAATATAACGATACATATTGATTGGTGTATACTGAATACTAAACCCAGATTTTTATTATATTAAAATAACTACATTCTACAATCTATACATATTTATACAATACTAGCAAACCGGGCGAACTCCGTTTCGCCACCAGAGACACCTTTTCTTTGCTATAAACCTCACGGAGCCCGAGACCTTTCCAACGAATGCAAAACCGTGGAATTTGGTTCGTGCATGAATGGAAAACCTGACTGATTTTTATATATTAGATTATAGTAATACAATTTTTTCGGAATAAAAATTAAGCCATATCGAGGAAATATAAGCTACATAATGTGTTTATTATTCAATTTCAGCTACTTGTGATGGTGGGATACCCAGGGAGTGGAAAGTCGTTTATAGCCAAACAAATTGAGAAGAAATCAAACAACAAATATGTCACTGTATGCAGAGATGTCCTTGGTTCTTGGCAGAAATGTTCTGCTGAAGCGTCAAAGTATTTGCAGGTAAATATAATGTGAACTAAATAGTAAAATGAGTGCAATTATTATATTTAAACCAAAAAGGTAGAGACATAACATATTATCTAGGAGATTTATGTATCTAGGATTCTAGGAGATTGAGATGTGTGAAGATAAAAAATATCTACTTTTTCAATATCTTATTTAACTTTATCTATACTAATATAATAAAGCTGAAGAGTTTGTTTGTTTGAACGCGCTAATCTCAGGAACTATAACTGGTCCGATTTGAAAAATTATTTCGGTGTTAGATAGCCCATTTATCGAGGAAGGCGAAGGCAATTCATCATCAGGCTAAGACCAACAGGAGAGGAGCCACGCGGGAGCGGCTAGTAAAAAATAAATTTCATCAAAATCGCGAAAGTAGTTTTAGATCCAAAACAAAACAAACGCCCATACATAATTAATTAGAATTTATTCAACTTATTTGTGTTCTTATTATAAATCAAATTAATTTATACTTTTCAGCAAGGCAAAAGCGTGATAGTAGACAGTACAAATCCCGACTTGGAATCGCGAAGTCGCTGGACGGCGCTTGCCAAAGAGAAACGGGTGCAATGTAGGTGTGCCAAGATGACAACGAGCAAGGCACACGCACAACATAATAATAAGTTTAGAGAAATATTGAAGACCAAACATTTGCCCGTGAATGATATCGTTTTTAATACTTTTAAGTGAGTTTGTTTTATTATTATTTAATAGTAGATATTGGATTTTCTAATCTCTCGTTAACTTTAAGTACTGGTGGTGTCTATAATTGTTGTTGGCGAAATGGCTAGGTTCGGACCCAACGAAGTTGGTCCTTTACTTATGGTTTACGTCGGTACATTATGGTGTATGGAATCATCAATCAAATTCATTGAAGTCAATCACAAACATAGAATAAAATAAAACATTACTTTATTACAAAGATTATAATATTTCTGCAGTTCTCAATTTAATCTCTATTTAATCTTAATTTTATCTATATATATAAAAGAAAGTCGTGTATGTTCCAACACTTATAACTCGAGTTCTGCTGAACCAATTTTCATGGTTTAAGATTCGTTGGATTTGTCTCCGTCCAGAATAGCAGAATAAATCATAAAAACAACAGAAACTAGACGAATAAATATTTTCCCAAAATTTTGATTTTCGTACATGTCAATCATTAGTTGTCAATCCTGTCAAATACGGAAAATAATGTTTGACATTCATGCGTTCAAAAATGTATTATGTGTAAAATAATTAAAAAGTAAAAAGGGTGAATAAATATTGTTTGTATTTATTTTAAAATCAATTATTAAAAAGTGCAATAAAAGCAGATACATAAAAATTCCTCAAATGTTTGTGTTTACGCGTATGTTTTCAGAAATTAATAAGGTATTTTTGGTAGGGAAACTAACCAAGAAGGTTAGTTCGATTAATTATTAAAAAAATTCTATAAAAATGTAAAAATTCTGACAATTATTGGTTGCGATTTCGTCGACTGCGTCAACAATATAAACAAACTTCAAAACGCAATTAAGTTTGCTATAAACAAGCTTAATTGCGTTTTGAAGATTACATCCATTTATGCGATGCAATTAGCACAGAAGAAGATGCATAAAATGTTGGTCTATTGATTATTTTACCGGCGACATACACAGGTAGCCCAAGTGAATATGCGCAAGATGCAATGACATAATATTATGTTCGTCATTATGGTCGGCCAGATTTATTCATTACATTTATATGTAATCCGAAATGGATGGAAATTATTCAACTGCTGCTTCCCGGACAAATATCAAGTGATCGGCACGACATCACCACACGTGTTTTCAAGCAAAAAATCCGATCACTGATGAGTTACATTAATGGAACACATCTTTGGGATTATTCAATGATGGATGTATTCAATCGAATGACAACAATCTGGCTTGCAGCATGCACACATTTTAATTTGGTTAGTCGAAAGGATTCGGGCAGATAAAATATATGAGTGTGCGGGGATTGCTAATCCTGAAACCGATCTAGACCGACATAACGTTGTTATCACGAATATGATTCATGGATCGTGTGACACCATCAACCACCAAACACCATGCATGGTTGACAGTGAGTGTACCAAAAGGTATCCACGAAAATTGATGGCAGAGACCATCACAGGCAACGATGGTTACCCACTGTATCAGCGTCGATCGCCCAATGATAATGGTAAAATTTTTATCACAACTAAAGTGAAACGAAACGATGGCGTGGTCGATAACAGTTAAAGAATGAAAAGAGTTAATCCATGCTGCACAACTTATTAAAATTCAATCATTTTTCTCTGAGACGTGTTTGAAGTAATAAAATAAAATACTATTACATATCAATCCATATAAATAATTATTTTGTATCATTGTATTACGTTCATCGAGCCTAAATTAGTTCAGCTAAAAGGTAACACAACATTCATTGACAGGGCGGTACAAAGTTCACCGGGACAGCTAGTAGAAGAATAAAGTATGTACTTTCATTTATTATTTTTTGTTGCAGAAGCAAATTTGTTGAACCAACAGTAAAAGAGGGCTTCAAGGAAGTACTAGAAGTGAAATTCAATCCCATTTTCGAAGATGAACCGGCTGAAAAACTGTATAGAATGTTTTTGTTAGAAAAATAAAATAATTTATCATGAATTGTGAAATAAAAGACATTGTTATTTATACAAACTGTTTTATTGCAAATTGGCAAATGACACGCACAAACAAATAATTGTTCTGTGTATGAAACTGATTTCATATTATATTATGGTATTATTAATAATGGATTTTTAAGTTATTTAGAAAGATATTAAGTAAGATTCAATAAATCCAATCAAATTTGATTCATAGATAGATAATAATAATATATATTCTATGTCGCTCTGACAACGGACGTTTCTGAGCGATAGAAAGAGACGTAACGTATCACGCGATTTAAGCCTTTAAAAGATTCCGATGGGTTCTTATTAAAAAAAATTGGTTGTTTGTAAAGTAGGTTTACGATCGAGATGTTTACGTGATAACGTCTTATTGGTGGCAGCGCTCGAGATGAGACGGGAGATCGGTCCGTCTCTCTCTCGTTATACCTGCGATCGCGCTCGTGAGGTTTTGGTGTGACACAAGTTTCTGAACATGTCACCCGACTAAAACGATTTTAAAAACGTTATCACGTTAAAATAATAATATGGCGAATGGAAAATGAAATCAGTTCCAAATAGGCCGAATAAGTTTTGTATTATAATTTTATGGACATTGTATGAATTTTTTTTTAATATAAGTAATTTAAAGTTGCGCTACAATAATTTATTATGACGTCGTTAATTTAACAATATTTCGTGTTGATCACTTCACAGTGGCCAATATTAGTAATTGCAACTGGATTGTTTTTATACAGTTAATGTGAAATAATAGGATAACTACTATATGCATATTTGTAGGTAAGTAATATTCTTTTTAAAGGAATCATCTGTACCTATATCATAAATAAATATTTTATTTACACATATGGTGCATATTCGTGTGCATTAATAACAATATATAATCGGTTCTAAATATAGATTCAAATTTCACATAATTTTAATTTATATATAATATATTCCAAAGTCGTCTTATATTTAGAAAATTCACGATTTAATTTAACTCAGATATTTTACGAAATTTTTACGACATCAAATCTAAGGCATCAAAATTTGCGAACGTTCACGTAGCTTTCGCCAATCTAATTTATTTCAATCTTAGAAAATCATTGAGCTATTATTACTACGTATAGAGGAGACATCACGAACAAAATCTGTGCTGCAAGCGCGGCGGCGCGGGGCGGCTTGTGAGTCATAGATTAAGCGATGTCATCGACTCACCGCTATAGAGGCGAAACTTTGTAAATATTTTGCCTATTACTTATCAATTAAGAACAATCAATGGAACAAAAAAAAAATATAATTAATCTAATAAATTAATTATTAATAAACTTATCAATTATAAAATTTTCAATTAAAACCAATCAATGTGACAAAAAAAATTGATACATACTTAGGTAATTTATTTTCATCTTTCATGATTTAACCTTTTTTCAAATAATATCCACAGTACAATATTTTTTAAATGTGTAAAATTATTTTTTTCCACTATAAAAATTTACGTCATCTAATATTACTATCTAAACAATTCTTTCATACCCAATGCCGTTTCTTAAATTTTTAGTCTATGACAAATGACGCTAAATGGAGCCCGCCAAAAATTTTGCTCGAACCAAGTTTTAACAATGATTATCTAATTAATTACCGATGAAAAGTTATTTCTTTGCACTTTGCCGCATTACTTGAATTATAAGTGCAATATCGCAACACACTCGAGGGCATATTTGATGAGTTTCTTGGTTTTTTGCTTTAAAACAAACAAGACATGAACGCGACCATCGCACTAAAGCGACTGAGTGCAGATAAGCCATATGGCTTATGTTGAGCGGAACATATGTGATGTAGGCGGTGTCGTCTCCATACGTATATCTCAATGTATAAAATTTAGAATTTATGACTAAGGCAAAACCACTGGTAAAAATGCAAAAATATATTTTTATTTACTTTATGAAGCAAATTTGCTTAAAGCAAGCGCTTTCAATTGTTAAGTTACCTACCAGCTAGTGGCTACGTAATTTAATATTAATTTTAAAAATGTAACTATATTTTTAAATTCATATATTTAAATCGATAACACATAGGTACATACATGATTAGCAAAAATGTAAGTATAATTCATAATTTAGCAAGGACGGATGATTAATTTAACAAATGTATAAAAATGAAATCCTAATTTAAACCTACTGGGAACATAGAAACGACAAGAAAGCAGACCAACGTAGGTGTATACCTACGTGTGTACCTTCTGTTCTGAACTGAATGCAGGTATATGTTTCTACGAATAAGACATTTTTGTAATTTTCAGATGGACATATATTCGTCTCACATAAAAGTTTTCTAAATTAAGATACCCGACAAAATACACTTCTTATTCCAAGCAATATATTATTTTTATATTTTGAACCTGATCACATACTACGTGCTTTCTATATTCACCTAATCCTATTATTTATTGTTTAATTTAACAATCATTTAAAAATGCATCCGACGGAAAAGCGGAAAATTTTTTATTTATAAAATGTTACTTACAAGTCTGAGTAGCGCCTAAACATTTAGCACTATTATTAAACTTTCTACAAAAACAAAAATGTGACATCAATTAATCGACATTGTAATGATTATTGCTATATCACACTAACGGGGTTATGAATTATTGCCTCCTAACTCTTAAGAGGCTATTATAAGAACGGCGTTTGGTTCATGTCATTCGCCATTTGCTTCCAAATCCTCTTCCTCAGCGTCCAATAAATTGTCCAGACTCGTATCCGAGTCATCATCTTGTCATCTGTGAAAAAAAAGTTTTTACTTTTTTGCCGCGCAAAAAAATGTCATTTAATTTTTAAATTATAGGTATCTACATAGGTACCACGTAGCTAAAATATTATTACGTTAGTGAGATCTTTGAAATGCTTTGAAATGTGTTTTTTTTTGTGTAAGTAGCTACTAGTTATTATTCTGTGGTGTAAGTAATATTCTTAGAACTATAAATATTTTTTATTCATCCGACTCCGAGAAAATATCCTTAGGTACGTTGTGTGTTACGTATTGTTCTCTACCAGTAAAATTTACCTGAGTAACTATATTTATGCGGTAAGTAGATTTTCTAAATTGAACCTTTTACGAAATGCCGTTGTTTCAGTTTATAGTAATTAATTATTTTCTATTGTCCGGCACTATTCACATTTACAAAATCAGAAGACCAAATCCGCCATTTCGCACCGGGCGCAAATTGCGACACCTCGTACACAGTTACCTAGTGATGTACACGGTGTCTATGTGAGTGAGCCTCGCCCCAGCGAGCGGCGCCGCGTGCCGCAGCTTGCGCCGCTCGAGCGTGGTGCGCGCCTGCTGCACGGCCAGGTCGCCGCACCAGCGCTCGCAACGGGCGTAGATAACAACACCTATTTAGAAATTCAATAATTTAAATAAAACAAGAAAATATTAATAACGAGGCATATGGTACCTATCATAGTTGTTGAAAATACGCATAAGTAAATAAAATAGGAACATATTAATAACTAGGTACCTATATGGTACCTATCATAGTTGTTGATGTTGTTTGATGATTGGATAATTGTATGCCATAAATTATTACATGAGTGTAAACTGTAAAGACTTACCAGCCCCAGCAAAGAGAATTATCGCAGGCCACGAATCCAGTAGTAAGGGTGTCAAGAGCAGTAGAGATATCAGCATGGTGATTGGACCTTGAATCTTGTTCAGTGTTTTCACTCCCGCGTTATGAGCGGGTTGCCAGGCGCAAATCAATGTGCCACAAAACCAAACTGTAATACAAAAATATTATTTATTAAACTTAGGTACCTACCAATTATTCACGCAAAAAAGGAGAGGATCGAAAAAGCATGTCAAAATGTGTTTTAGCATATCACAAATGGACAAGTCAATATTCGTAACCATACTTGTGGTACGGGAGCCAGGAACAGATTTTATGACCAAGTTCCTCTCAAGCGGTAATTAGTAAAATGCATCAAAGTATAGTATTATGAAGCCTCGTGAACGTCAGCTGGAGCTCGGTTGGGGGGAAGAGCGGTTGTAGCCTCCCACGCACGTAGGAAAAAAAATACATTCATTCATTTCCTCTCAGCTAAAAATTTGTCAAATTGTAGCTAACCCAATATCTCAACGAAAAAAAATAATCAGCTGGTTACAACATGGTGTATTATACGTCAGCTGGTGTCTCGAATAGAATGACACATTAACAAAATCATCGAGATACGTGGAATTCCATCAACATAAGTCCCCGTAAAAGATAAGTAATAACTTTATTAATTATATATTATACTATTATTTTTTTAATAATTATAGTTAACTAATGTTTTTAGTGGGTTATTTCATATTTGTTACACTTTTAGGTAGTTATGTGAATTTGATGATATGATAGTTATTTTTAAATGCAGTTTATAATATTTGTAAAAACATGTTTACCGATGTGGCTGATTGTACGTAGTACCCCGATCATGCGCACAACTAACCACCTCCAAGCGTACCTTATTACTGTCTACATTATGCTAGCATGTGTTGCTTGAATTTTTAAAAATAACGATAATAATTAAAGATATCGTCATTTCCTCCCAGATGAAAATTTGTGAGCTGATTGTTAATATATTTATGCGATAAATAAAAAAATCAGCTAGCAATAAGTAGTCAGCTGATGCATATAAATTGGCAATAGATGCTTCTGTCTAACTCCTATGTAATAAGTTTCAAAGTATCAGCTGACGGTTTTTCCACCAAGATACAGCCAGCTGACCTATATATTTAACCACAGTTACATATAAGCTATCATCAGGTAAATTTTTGTTTGAGAGGAAATCACGGAAAATATTTTTTTTTTCATGTTCGAGACACCAGCTGACGTATAATACACCATGTTGTAACCAGCTGATTATTTTTTTTCGTTGAGATATTGGGTTAGCTACAATTTGACAAATTTTTAGCTGAGAGGAAATGAATGAATGTATTTTTTTTCCTACGTGCGTGGGAGGCTACAACCGCTCACCCCCCCAACCGAGCGCCAGCTGACGTTCACGAGGCTTTATAATACTATACTCTGATGCGTCTGACGAATTATCTCTTGAGAGGAAATAATGAACCAAATTTGGACCTGGCTCCCGTACCATGAAGTGTTTAAAGTTAAGTTGAATCAAAGAAACCAGACAAGGATTTTTATTTAGATGTGATTACAAAAGCTTATAAAAATTACAGTGAGTTAAATTAAAAGAAGCACAAAATATTACGTGGTATTCCCGCTGAGAACATAGGCGTTCGGAATTTTTCACTGCAGAAGGCGACCGCTATGAATCCATCAGCTATTAATTGTACAAGAGCTCCAATTATAGCCCACCGCACCCCGTGGACACTGGGTGGGGCTGGTATACTTGACTCCGGGATAGACGTTACAACCTAGAAAATGAAGGATGCTGTTTTAATTTCATATTGATAAAATATCTACGATAGTTTTGTAAGAATTTTACTTTAAAAGTTTCTAAAATACGTCGGAGATGTATAAAAAAAGAACTTCAACAAGATTTATTTTGTAATTTGCAAAGTTGCATGTGATAGTCAAGAAATGAAGTGAAAAGTTTCCGATGCCTATGAGGTCATGTTAAACATCTCATTATTTATTTTTAGGTCTATTACTGACTGAATGTAATCGAAGAAGTAGCTCCCTCGATTACTAACTTTACGTTTTATTCCTGTACTATGTATATTTCCGTTCGCTACCTGTATCCTATCCCTATATTCCTTCACCACAGCATCGATATCAGTAGAATCATCTCCAGAGGACAGTTCACCAGCACTGGCTTCGATATCTGATGGAATATCCACGACTTCTGCTTCAGCCAACTCAGCCATGCCACTCCCAGAGCTGGCATGTTCGATCTCTTCACTTGGACAACCGTTGTATTCGTCCAGTAAGAGGCACTCTCTTTCTTCTGTTTCTATAAATGATTTCAGAAAATCTATTTGAAAAATTGGATCATAATTTTAACTTTATTAATTACCAAAATTGATATGTTTCTATGCTAGAAAACTGAAATTTTGTGATTTCTATGATGTTCGATTTCTCCTGTCACCTACCTTTATTAACTTTAGATTTGATGCTTTCTAATGTTTTTGTATGTCGTATTGCTGATGGAATGAACCACAGGCTACGTTTGCTTTTCATTCCTGAAGCCTTTCTAGTTCTGCCACCAATACCAAGTCGTTTATATTCAACATCTATAAGAAAAAATATTATTTTAGTAAAGAATATACCTACCTACAATTTTAATTTTAAAAGGCATTAGCAGAAGAAAGTTGAAGCTTTAAGCTCACAGTAAAAATATGTATTATATTGTTATCGTGAATTTTTAATAAAAAAATAATACTATTTCCATAAACAGAGCGATATTTCTTTATAAAATATTCTTACCACCAGCCTCAATTTGTTCCGCAGTAGGAACGCACCTCATTATTATAAAGTGTAGAGCTTGGATTGTTATACCTAGCAAGTGGCTTGCGTTCATCAGCGTTATCATATGCGATAGAGGGCAAGCAAATGCTAATATCGCTGCTAGACTTCCTAGAACAAAATAAACATAATATGTAAGTAGGTAAGTATATGTGTGGTATATGCGAAAAATATGACATTTAAAAACTCAGCGCCGTTGTATATGTTACAGTCAAAAATCTTATTGACTATGGTCTAAGATCCGAACATAAGTCGACCTGCAACGGCGTGATAATAGAATGAGACCAATTTTATAATAAATTTAGTGTATTAAAAAATGTATTAAAAATGGGTTGACTGGGAAAATCCTGGACAGGACATTTTTAATGAATAAAAAAAAAACATCTTTTTTTAATTAATTGCAGTATCAAGATAATAAAAAAAAAATTATAATAGACTTAAAGTATGAAACCTACAGAATGTGCAGTCATAGTCGTTTTCTAATATTTACCGGGACAAACGGCTAGGTTGGCAGGTATAAACAGGTATGTCGGTACCAGTTACTTTCACTTGATAGGATGATGAAAAAAAAATTATGTCAGCGCTGTTTTATTACAAAATTGTTCTATTATCTCGAAACTGCAATTAATAAAAAATGAAAATAAAGGATTTTTTAATAATTAATTAAAAAATATCCTGTCCAGGATTTTCCCAGTCAACCCATTTTTAATACATTTTTTAATACATATATAAATTTATTATAAAATTGGTCTCATTCTATTATCACGCCGTTGCAGGTCGACTTATGTTCGGATCTTAGACCACTAGTTAAGGGTTTTAACTGTAACATATACAAGTGAACTTTAAAGAAACCGCAATACGAGAGAAATAATCTAGCTCATTTTGCAGCTTTTTTACGAAAAAGATCCAATTTATAGTACCTACACTGTAAATTTTAGGAATGTTCAGCAAACATTGCTATGAATGAAACTAAATTGGTCACACGCTCCGCCGGGAAACCCCGTAAAAGGCCATAAGGCTCTAGGGAAAACTCGAGTGAGATAATGAAAAATTGTCGGATCTACACTGTCGCCCTCTAACTTAAGTAGGGGTCATATTATAAACTTAACATAGTTTAAGTACATAATATTATTAACAAAAAACAAATATATTGTTTTTTATACATTTAAATTGTTTATTTTTTATTCATAAAGCGTGGAAAATAAGATTCTAAGCGTTATTCGCTTAACACAATAATATATAAGTAGTCTGCCTTGCGTCGTCCTTTTCTTTCGATATATAAATGTATGTTTTTGTACAAAAAAGTACCAACACTTATTTATACTGAATAAAAAAAAATCTTACACATCACATACCTGCAGTAAAAACTGCCAAAACTGGACTGCCAGTAGTAGTGCTCTCATACGTCATAGATCGAGTAAGAACTTTCCATTCAGGTGATGCCAGGAGTACTAACACAGAGAAGAGTAATGGACAAAGTTCTGTCAGAGCCAGACATATTCCGGCTACAGTAATTGCTGCTAATATTGGACAAATCCAGCTAGCAATCCTCGCTTCTAATAATGTAGTGACTGGTAGGGCAGCATCGATAGTGATCCTGAAAAATAATATCATCTCTAATACACTAAATTTATTGTGTTTGTAGAAATAATCTCTCACGGAAAAATTTCGGCGAAGAACGAGTTAGGTATGTATGTAAATTTTCAAAAAAGCGTTAACGTTCAAAATATGAGAGGGTATTTAGGTATCGTGTTTTTTTTTTTGGTAAAAATAATATCGCTTGCGATATTATACGAGCTATTATAATGAGATTGTTAAAAAATATTAAACACGTATTTTTTGTATCAGTGATATATTAATTAATTTACACTCACCCTTTCAGCATATTAGTGTACAGAAAACACAAACAACAAAGGACAATAGCTGGTAGACCAATTATAAGAAATAAATTCTTTTTAAAATTCTCATTTTGATGTTTCTTTTGTACGATACAAAACGTATAAGATATCGGAGCTCCCGCTGCGAATAGCTGAAAATAATTAAGTGTAATAAATAAACACATGTTGAGTTTGCATAATTAATTTTATTTTTTCAACCAACCTCATAAACTGTGATAGGTATTGGTATCTTTATGCTTGCTATATCCAAATTCATTAAGCCAAATATCGTGAAAGATTGACTGAATATGTAGAGTAGGATTAATAGCAGAAATGTGAACATCATGCTCTCCTGTAAGAAACGAATAGAAATATGTTAATGAAATTAACTGCTTTCGAATATAAGGATAATTAAAGATTTCAAAAAATATTTATCTTCGTAAATAATTTCAATGTTGAGGCATCAATCCTCATGATTTGCACCCAACTGATTTAAACTTGTAACTTTTCTAATTCCTACCAAACATCATTCCAAATCTTTATCGACTATCAAGCGGGAAGTCAGTACTGCGGTATCATACTTAGTTCAAACATTTCAAACGCTTCTTACCTCTAACCCACACATAAACATAGCACAGACAACGAGAACAACAGTGACACCCAGTACATCAGGCCAGGGTTCTCCCAGCGACCTCGTCTCGTACCCGAACAGCCATCGCCTAGTTCTGCCACCGGTCACGTGGTCAGCTGTAGCACTCAAGATCCTTGCGCATACAGCGACAGCCACCAAGTGCGATAGAAACCACATCCACATAGCCATGAAGTCGGCGAAAGATCTGAAGTTCCTCTCCCGCCTGCCTCGGGACGTTTTTGGGGGTGGGAGTATGTCGGACATCTTTTTCAAATCTCTGTTTGTTAGTGCTGAAAATGACTTTCGAAATATTATACCTATATAAAAATAGAGTCCAGGCAACATAATATTACTCGTATGTAGATCAAGTCAAAAAATTATAGAAGAGACAGCGAGACAGCTTACGCAAATTCCAAATAAAAAGCGTATTACGTATTTCTTTGAACTGTGAAATATCATTTTTTCTTACTGTATCTCATCCACATCTCATCCAAGGCAGTGAAGTTTTAAGTTTAAAAAGACTACGGATAATAAACATAACGTAAAATCTATAGGAAATTCCAAAAAATAAAAATATGTAGAGCTTTTTTAAACCGCTAAGTTATGTATTTTTATTTTCCGAAATTTCTAAAAGTTGTTATCTAGTGTGCTTGGAAGAATACGGCTTTTATATCGACATGAAACACTTCATCTATTTGCGTATATAAAGCCTGTCATTATGAAAATTCTCTATAATTTAAAAAACCTAAACATTTCCTTACTAGCGAAGGTAATGAAGGCGGCCACCAATATCACAGCAGGTATAGCACAATAACTCGAGTTGGCAGCTGTCAGTGGTGCCAACAGCAAGGCCCCGAGGGTCCATCTCGCCCCACACGCCTCCCCACCACAGAACACCTTGAATCTGCTCATCATTGAGCTGACTTCGCGCTGTTCACTTGCCATTTCTGGAATACTGAATATGATTTAAAACTTTACTATACGTTATATTTTAGTTTAATTGTGGTTTGAAGGTTTTTAATAAATAACAGGTACCTATATTATTGCTTTCAACATTGTAGATATAATTTTTTAATGTTTTGTTTCCTGATTTAAGAAAGTAAACAATAATATTATAGAATTTTTATATTATATATTAATATAACATCGACATACCATTTAATATATTTTGTAACTAAGAAAAGCTCTATATTTCATATCTACGTTTGAAATGTAGAGCTGTCCTAAGACCTACATTTTAATCTCAATTTATAAGACATTAATTTATAAAATATTATAAAATCAATAATGTTAATATTACTGATAAAACATTTCTAATCTTTTCTTATAAATAACTACAAAGTAAACATCAATTTAGATAATATATTTTTTGTTTATTGAATATTTATCACAAGAGCCATTTGAGGGTCAATTATACAATGAATGTTTTCATTCCATGCTTAATTAACGTTACTTAAAAAGTGCAAACATCTTGTAACATGAAAGGCCACAAAATTATGACGTAAGGGGTTGTTAGATGTATGAAAAGGGAAACTTACCATGATTACAGCTTTTCAGGAAAATGAATGATTCTCTTGATGTTTTCTAAACACTTAGATAAAACCTACATTTTTATGGAAACAGAGTACACAAAAACTGTATTGATAAATTGTATTATGTGTGTAATTGGCGAAATTGTAGAGAAAACTAGTAAATAAGGTTGACTTTTCCGTTTTCATGCGACAAAGGCGAAGAGGGCGGAAGCATAGTTCTGTCTCTGTTGTTCGCTTTTTAATCGATACTTTTGCTAGGGTAACCATTTAATGTTTATTAATTATATAAGGTATACACTTGCTATATGAATAATAGAATCTTATAAGAATCTTCTTAGCTCTACATTTCATATAGCACGTCATTTTTATTTAATTGTAGGTCCCTTTAACAAAAAATACTTAACAGCGGAATGGATCAAAACTTCTCAATACCTGTACACTGACCTCCTTGACAAAATTTTTATCTTTACATGCCTGGCTAAAAAAATATGTAAAAAGGAAAAAAAAATATAACAGTTTATATATAAACGAAATACAAAAGAAAATGCTTTTGCCTGACAAAGACAGGAACGCTTTCAGTTATCAGTTTTAATTCAAGATGCAGGACCACTCTTAACTCTACCTATGAGTTATATTTTAATCTAACTTTTCTATGTATAAAAAGTCATCATTATCAAAAATTTGGTCGGTCTAGGAAAATCGAATCATCACTATAGTATAAAACTGTTGGTTGGCAGAAGGTTGGCAGACATACATTAGTAGGGCTTCTGGAAAAACCTTTAATAAAACTGTTTTAATTTATCACCTTGAAAGTTGGATCTAATGCATATTGACTCTTATAAAGTAGGTTAAACGAATTAAGTGGTAAACAGAAGTGGAACGGCTATACTATAGTAGGTACCTATATCTACATCGATTGTAAGTTTGTAACACAGAAATACATTTTACATATACATATTATTTGGTTATCATCAACAACAATACATGACAATATCTACTGTCTGTAAATATTTTCTTTATGTATGTATTAGGTAGGTATATAATATGTACTTTATAAAAAGCTAAATTCAAAATGTATTTAACAATGATGAGATGATCGTGTGATACCTACTCGAACTACTAAAAATTGAAGTTTCATTGTCGTATTATAATATTTAGTCATTGAGATACACATAATGGAGACGACACCGCCTACATCACTTATGTTCCGCTCAACATACGCCATCTGGCGTAACTGCACTCAGTCGCTTGCTCGCTCATTGGCGCGAACGTCACGCTCATTTTTTATTTGTTTTAAAGTGAAACGCATCAAATATGCCTACGTGTGTGTTACGATATTGCACAAATAATACAAATAATACGGAAAAGTGCAAAGGAATAACTTTTCATCAGTAAGTAACTAGATAATAATTTTTAAAACTTAGTTAGAGCAAAATTTTTGGCGGGCGACATTTTGCGTCATTTGTCATAGATTAAAAATTTAAGATATGACATTGGGCATGAAATAAGTGTTGTTAGTAATATTTGCTGGCGTATATTTTTATAGTATAAAATAATAATTTTACATATTTAGAAAAGCATAGACTGGTTGTTAATTGAAAAAAGGTGAAATCATGAAATATAAAAATCAATAACTTAATCATCAATTTTTTTTTGTTAATTGATTTTAATCAAGTTTTTAATTGATATTGTATAAGCGACTGACTTGAACGTATAATTGAATTATTATTTATTTATCTGCACTAATATTATAAAGAGGTA
The DNA here is from genome assembly GCA_029959065.1 of Colias behrii. Classification (NCBI taxonomy): domain Eukaryota; kingdom Metazoa; phylum Arthropoda; class Insecta; order Lepidoptera; family Pieridae; genus Colias; species Colias behrii. The sequence goes on from JARWMC010000013.1 coordinate 9,767,983, forward strand.
AACTTTGTTTGTTTGTTTGATTGTAATGAATAGGCTCATAAACTACTGGACCGATTTTGATGAAATTTGGCACAGACAATCTTTAGACCCTGAGAAAGAACATAGGCTACTTTTTATTGCGAAATATGTACCACGGGCGAAGCCGGGGCGGACCGCTAGTTCAGAGATAAGTAATTAATATTTTTTCTATTCAAGGTTTCCATGTCTGGGCCGTGAAGAAAGGGAAAATGGGTAAAATTTGTCCAAAACAACCGCAGTGAAGAAACCTGGTTACCATCCGATAGAACTTGCGTCTGTTCATTGCATTTTCGCGATGAGGATAAATATACCACAAAAGCGGGAAGGCGTTTTCTAAAGAAGTCTGCTGTTCCTTGTATTGATGTTAGTAATAATAAAAAAAATTTTACGGATTTGTATAACAAATAAAATATTATTTTAGCCATCACTAACATTATGTTATATTTATTTTAGCCGAAGGTGTGCTACAATTAGTACTGGAACAATGCAAGCAATTTCTGAGCCGAGAACATGTTCTGAGGATGATGAACTAAATAAACATTTTGTACAAAATTACACGGCTTTTATTTTTTTTTCTAAAAAAGGCTCAATTTGTAAGGAATGAAACTTCCCATAGCCCTGACTGAACCTAAAAGCCGAAAAAAATTAAATTGTTCCATATGACGTCACTATTTACATCATCCTATATTATATGCCAGATATTGTTAGCCCCGCGTAGTAAAGTCAGTTTATACCTAAAATAAATATTAAGTAAGTACAAAGAAATTTCAAGTCAACGTGCATGTAAGGAGTGGCACCCAATAAAATAGACAGAATGAAACAAAGTGTCGCCTCTATAGCGGTGAGTCAGTGACATCGCATAATCTATGACTGTCTAGCCGTCATTCGGCGCCCCGCGCCGCTGCGCTTGGCGCACAGATTTTGTTCGTGGTGTCTGCTCCATACGAAGTAATATTATCTCAATGTATTTAGTAGGCATTTTCATTGTCTATAGCAGGCAGAGATAAATTAAATTCATCAATTAATTTCATTAAAATAAAAGAGCCAGGTCATCGTTAAGGATTTGATTCGTCACAACTTTTAGGAATTCTGACATGCTCTTAAGTAGTGACGTAAGATCATACACGTAATAGGAATTTTCAGGATAAACAATTTAGAGCTAATCCAATTAGCATCTGACTCAATGCTCTTATGACGATTCGGGGAATACTTTTATAGGTACAGATATATTTGTCACTAGGGTAACGGCACCAGTGGTCAGCCTCATAACAGCTTTTTGAAGTTTTGACAATTGCCATTTCTACAACAATCGTCGAATAAAAAAACGTACAATATGTATGGATTTATTGTTTATTGTAGTTTCGAATCAACGTTTATCAAAAACAATAATTCTCTTAGTAAAATATATAATTAATTTTAAACAAAAAATGGCCCAGTGTCCCAGTGAACAGCCTCTAAAAACCAATAAACAGCCTTGTTGAACCCAATGTTCAGCCTTTAGTAAGTATAACTAATAATGAGATCAAAATAAACAATGTTATATCAAAATCAACTAAGTACTATGTAGGAAAATTTCTATATTTTACCCACTACTTTTTGGTTGTGTTTCATTTCAAGACAAAAATTGACGATGTATGATTTGGTAAGATGTTATTATAGTAGACAATAAAACGATATTTGTGAATTTAAATTTAAAAAAGTAAAATAGAATATAATAAATAAAATGGGAGTGTCTGTATGTGTTTATTTCCCTCGAAGATCAGAAGAAGAGGTTAAAGGGCAACATAGACTACTATTTGCTATCTCGTAATTCCTATGGGATTGGGATTTACGAGGGAAAAAACTATGTTTTATCGACTCCCACACGATTGAAGTATCATATATCTTAGCACAAGTATACCTAATAAAACTTATTGCGTTTGATATGTTTGTTCCGTTGAGGGTGCAATTTAGATTTAAAAACCTTATGTTACGATAATGCTATATAATTATGTTTGTAATTGTACCTGTGTGTTCTCCAAATAAATAAAAAATTGGTTGTTTGTAAAGTAGGTTTACGATCGAGATGTTTACGTGATAACTTAATGCAGTGGCAGCGCTCGAGATGAGACGGGAGATCGGTCCGTCTCTCTCTCGTTATACCTGCGATCGCGCTCGTGAGGTTTTGGTGTGACACAAGTTTCTGAACATGTCACCCGACTAAAACGATTTTAAAAACGTTATCACGTTAAAAAAAAAATGTGTGCGTGTACTAGAGTACACACGTAAGAACTGAAACTTCTTTATGACCTTATTTTTCAAAAAATAATTTACTATATACAATATTACAGAAATACGTTAGTCTACACGCTCGTCGCTTCGCTCCTCGCTACCTATTTAAATATTTACACCGGCCGCTGCAGCAACTCGCTCGCTTCGCTCGCTCGGCTCGTGCGGTAGTTCAAAAGTTAACCTAAGATGCTCGTCGCTTCGCTCCTCACTACCTATTTGAATATTTACGCCGGCCACTGCCGCGACTTGCTCGCTTTGCTCGCTCCGCTCGTAGTAGTAGCGGTAGTTCAAATGTTAACCTAAAACGCTCGTCGCTATAGGGATAAGAAAAAGATGGCGCGTAACGGAAAAATGTCTCGCGTAACGAAAAAATGTTAAACTAATTTTTTTTCCAACCCCGATAAAAAAGTTTCACTTCAATAATTTATCAATTTACAAAAAAATAATATATGTATACTAGCTGTTGCCCGCAGCTTCGCTTGCGTGGTAAAGATAAATTTTCATGGTATAAGTTTTCATGTATACATATACAGTAGAACCTCTATAAGTCGAATACCAAGGGAGACGCCAAAAAATTCGAGTTATAGAGTTTTCAACTTATGGAGGATTTTGAACACCAATCAAGCAAACACGTGTTTACGTGAGTCATAGATTTATTATCGTATACTCCTAAAATGTTTTCTAAGAAACAATAGTGTACTTACATTGTCGGCACGTTCTTAAAGTCGGTAGCTTATTTTTGTTCGAACAATAGAGGTAATAAATTCCTAATGATCAAGTTGTAAAGGTTGTAAAATAAAAAAAAAGATGGCGCGTAACGCAAAAACGTTACACTAAATTTTTGTCTAACCCCGATAAAGAAGTTTCACTTCAAAAAATTGGACAACTTCAATAATAAATGATGAAATTCAGTGACAAACAAGCATAGATTATAGTCTGTCCACTATAAGAATTGCTTTTTGACAGCTCGACGGGTGATACCAGAAGTGATGTACAAAAGATTATCGATTGTGATACCATTTCAATTATAAATTCAAAATATTATCATAAATCGAATCAGGTACGTAAATAATAATTACAACGTAAACATACTAATAAGATATGTAATAATAAGACCACATATCTATGCATTTTATGTTAAAACTAAACTAAACTAATATTTTATTATTTATTGGTTTCTATCTTACAATTTGGTTGTCTTTATGTTTAAATTATATAACTTAGAAGAGTTTTTCTGTATCGGATACATTTTACAGAGTATTTCTATCGATTATTATAATCTATCGACCCATCATTGAATAATTCTGTGTAGACATCACTAAGTGGGCGGGGCCTGTCCATGAAGTACAATAATTATCTGTATGACATTTTAACATAGACAATACAATCCTTCATAGGCGTGAAGCTGTCAAAAAGCAAATAATATAATGGACAGAGTATAGGTGTGTTTACTCGTTTTTATTAATTAGCCAATGACGTTAACACGTCCGTAATAGATACGAACGAGTATTGTATTTATTTTCATCTTGTTATCATGAAGGCTAGCGCTCAGTGGTGATATAAAATACTCGCTTATCGAAACAAACAATAAGCTTTTGTTAGAACTTGATGTATTTAGAATAGCTGCTTGTCTTTTCCATTTGCTTTGCTTCGGAATGGCTGGAGTCTATTATTTGATATGGAGAAGAATGTTGTCAGGGTATAATCGGATATATAGTAAAAGTGCATCATCTCTTTGAATTCAATCATGACAAAAGTAATCATGAAACTAGCAAAAAGTGGTACTCACTTTAGACGTGTTCCCGAAGTTTTCTACCTTTATTGGCAATGATATATCTATTTACGAATTGCTTTAGCAAAGCCCAAACCTATAATAATTTTTTTAATAAAGTGTATCATTTAAAAGCAAAGATTGTGTAGGTAAAGAGCGATGATAAAAAATGAAACAAACCAACGGAAAATTCCTATTTACATACTCAATTGATTTTTTTAATTTAAATCATTTTCGTATCCTTTTTATTCGAAAAACTTAAATCGTTACAATTCTTAATTAAAAACTACTTCATTTCATAGTGCATACTAATCAGTAATCACTTTACAAAATAAAACGACGAAGATACAATTATTTACTAATTAATAGATAAACAATTCATCTCAATCAATTCAACAGTATTGCAAAACATCCAGTTAAATTCCATACAGATAGTTCTAGAATGTTTCAATAGGGGTGTCAAAAGTTTTGCTTCCACCGGGATGAAATCGTGTAGGCGATCTCCCGTATATACCGCGGGAATCGCGCGCTCCAGACATTTTAAATACCAACTTTGCATAAACACCACGACTGTTCCACAGATAATAATTAATAATAATAACTGTACTGTGATTAAAAATTAAATATGAGGGCTCAGACTGTGTTTCTATTGTTTTTTGTTTTGAGTATAGTTATTTGTGTTAGTGGTTTGGCGCTGAGGAGAGGGAACATTGATTATGTGAGTTTTTTCATTAATTGCTATTATATTATTATATTGTTAAAAACTTTATTTTCTTAATTTCATTGTTTGATACAAATAAATAAAATTTTGTTTTGTGTTTTAATTTTGTTTATATTGATTTGATAAAGTGTTAAAATCATTGAGTCAATAGGTATAAATTGTGTGGGTGCCAACAACTATAAAAAATTTTGGTTTCATTTTTATAAACCCATTTTTTTAAATATTGTTACCCATATGTAGACGATATTATGGTGTGGTAGTATTAATTATTATTTCTCATATTTAGATAACACAAATAAAACAAACCGTAATTACTCTTATAATAAGCATACATTGTTGTCTTTGCCAAACACGTGTAAAACTAGATAGGAAATGGTTGTCGAAATACTTTTGTAAAAGAAACTTGTAGGTTACAGAAAGGTTCAGATTGAACTTACCTATCTTCTAAAATCTGAGTTATTGTTACCGCTTGTAAGTTAACATTAAAAAGAAAACATAGAAAAACAAAATACAATATTTATGTACCTGAGTACATATTTACGTATTTACATACATTTATATATACATATAAAGGTTGTCCAATTTTAAATGCAATCTTATAGTCATTAACAACACTTAAACGAAACCTTGATGAAAATAAGATCATAATTTATAACTAGCTGCTCGCCCGCGTGGTCAAAGGTAATTCCCACGGGAATGAGATGTTTGAGCATGGTAAAAAGTAACTTATATCACACTGTAACCTAACCTATTCTCCAGACAAAAAAATTATACAACAACGTCTCTCCGTTACGACCTGAAAGAAAGATGGACAAACACAGTTTCTAATTTCTTACATTAATTAGCAAGGATAGAAAGGATTAGTAAGAATATCTATACTTAATATTATAAAGCTGAAGAGTTTGTTTGTTTGTTTGAACGCGCTAATCTCAGGAACTACTGGTCCGATTTGAAAAATTATTTCGGTGTTAGATGGCCCATTTATCGAGGAAGGCTATATATATATAGGCTATATATATCATTACGCTGACCAACAGGAGCTAAGTCACGCGGGTGATACCGCAAAGCGGAGCTAGTAATTAATAAACCCATTGAAAATTTCAGTTGGAAGCCCTCCGACGCATGCAGCAGATACCTCAATGGCACTGCATGAGATACCGCCGCTTCCACCCCCACGGCCACTGCAGCAGGTGGTGGCTTACCAGGCGCACATGATTTGTTCTTACCGGTTCTTAGCCTAATACTTAATGCTTGTGTTAATAATGCTATAGGAAGTTTTATGTTTTTCATATTCATTTGAAAGATGGACTTTGATTAATTGAGATTTTTTAGATTTAAAGAAAAAGAAATGGTTGCAATATATTGGCTCTTGTTGAATTTCATGTGTTAAGACTTTATTAAGATTTAAAATGTAGTTTATGGAGTAGAAGATTGTATGTAGTTAAATATTTTGTTATCTTAAGGAGAAATGTTGTTAATTTTATCTTGCCCTTTATAACTTAATTAATTGTACTTTAAGAGATACTTAATATAAAACCGATAAATATTATTCGCTGTATTTATAGACAAAACATGTAATTTTTCCATTACATAAGACACGAATTATGTAATAGTGTGAATAGTTTTACATTTAGATTTGTTTGACAATTTTAAAAGATAACTAGGTAACTAGGTAAATCTATTTACAATGTATAAGTATTCGAATTTTCGTTGTTCTAAAACTTAAATATGAATTTTATAATAAAACAATTTTAGTATACTTATATATATTGTGTACTTTATTTCCAAGCATCAAACCAAAATATACGACCATTGTCAAAATTATTAAAACAGTGCATCCAATGAGAGTTAAATTGTGAAATACTTAACATTCTTAATTATTTAATTAATAAACCTTACGAAATAACGTGAGAGAAAGTTATCTTATGACTCAATATTATATTTATATCTCATTTAAAGAGATGCGGGTTAATTGCTATAATTTGGCCATAATAGCCACTTAAAAATTCCATAGTGAAGGAGTTAATTATATAATAGGTACCTATGATATTCAAAACAGTAACAAACACTGGATTACCTATTCAGTATGCAGTATTAAATGAAGAGATTGAGCGACGAGAATTGATCATGCTCACAGAAAAAAAAATCACATGTAAGTCGGGAAATATGTATCGTGTTTCTGAACACTAAATCTCTTAAGAAGCGGAAGATCCATACAGAATTACGAACATAAGTTCCATTAAACAATAATAAGGCAATGTTATACTGTGTTGCATCAACTCTAACTGTACGTATCCTGTCGGGAACTAGGTCTCTTAGAGTTTACTGGTCATAGTACAGTGCATTAAACCTGCTGATAATGACTCGTGACTTTATAATCATCGCTAAATGTACTGAGATCGGATGTGTGACGCATGGAGTGTGATAGGTCAAGTTGTGTAGAACTCTACAATGCAAACTGCACGCAAAAGCCGTTCGCAATATATGTCTTTGTTTTGACTTATTCATGTTTTCACACACACATACATGCATCACATGTTTATCACATGATTGCTACTTCTCCAAGAGTCAAGAGTTCCATGCCAGGATAGATTTGTGTTATTCAGTTTTATCCTTGGAATTTTATTATTCCAAAGGTATAATGACAGACAGATTTTTATTCCTTGCAAAAAGCGTTTTTAATTTATGTTTCTTTTTCGCGTTTGTGCCATCGTTAAGAAGAACAATATTGTTACGATTGCGTTTCTTTAAATAAATGTTGTCAAATAATCTAACGGTGAAGAAGAAAATCAATTCCACGAAGCTTAGTAGACTTGCACCCACGAATAATCCAGCTGTGCCTCCGACGGACACTGAAATAGGTAGTTATTTTAATAATTTGATCATAAATGTTATTGGTGCAAATTTAACAAAATAAATGAAGATTAGTAATGAAGATATTTTTTTCTTTAATCGAGAAAAGAGAAAACTTTATTATTTTTTTTTTTGTTAGATAATATTTTAACATCAAAAAAAATATGTATGTTCAACAAGTACTGAGTACTCTTTATGTTATAGCTATCATCATGATTTAAAAAACTTCAACAAGGTCCGCGGAACAATTTATTTATTTGTAAAAATATTAGATTTCAAATTTTAGTTTTATTTATGTCGAATCTACTGAGTTATGTCGAATCTACTGATTTGATTATGTATGATTCGTCGTCTTTTTATCTGAATATTTCGTAATTGCACTTGTGCAAGCTTGGATTCCAACATGATGTTTAATTGGCACTATAACATTAGATATAAAATAGTGTCAAGGTCTTTATTTTATTTTTAATTATCAAAAGTATGTAATCAACCCAATTACCGACTAAATCAAGACGGCTTCTAACGACATTCCTCTTGAATCTTTCTGTCGGTAAATACGCGAGTATCAGCTCTACGTAAGCCTTCTTCTTTTTAGACCGCATACTAAGAACAAAAGTATTAATTATCAATTCACATCATATGAAAAGACTTATTGTGCACAAGTAATACAAAACTACAAATAAAATAAGCAGATTAGAAGATTGTTGTATCATTAGAGCAGCATTTTTATAGACAATCTGGTGCCGTGGTGATTTCTTATCATGCTTACAATCTCAATTATTTATTTGCGTACCCTTTAGCTCTTACAACATCTTTTATAACAGTGATCTCTGTTTCATCACAAGAAGGCAGACAGTCGCACGCCAAGCCGGGTCGTTTGTTCCATGGTGGCTTGAGAGTGGTCAAGTCGCTCGCGTGATTGTGCAGGCATGATATACCAGAGATATTGCAGCGTTTTGAATCCTCTGAAATCAGTGTACTATAAAGAATCAGTAGCATTGAATAGAAATGTGAATTGTGTTTACAAATTAAATACATAATAGAGTTTAAATATACGGTAAAGAGCCTACGTAACGATTAATCGTTTTAGTAGCTATTTCTAATTACGTACATGTCACATCAAAGATATATAATATATTATTATGCCACCTACAGGTCGCTCTGCAAAAGCCTTTACAATTATTGAGACTACCTTTATACCTTTACCTTTCAAAGATTACCCAGTCAGATAGTCTCAAATTTCTATATCTTATAAATAGTAATTAGTGACTCTATGAGTAATATAATACCTAATACCAATTATCAAAATACGTATAGCAGCCTACCAGCTCCAATCATAAAATGATCATTGCATCCACATATCTCCACTTGCCGTTTCATTCTGCACAGCACGGTGCATGTGCTATACGAGTAGTGTGGGTAGAGACCACCCTGGTTATCGTCGTTGAAGCGGCAGGCTCTCTGTTCACGTGTAGTCTGTACTACTAGAGGGTCGTTTTCTATGTTCCTTACTGTTAGGTGACGTCTGGAACAGAATCATTAAAAGAGCTAGAGGTGGTTGTTGATAGAGTAATGATGGAAAGGATCCTACTAGCTATAAAATACATTTCTTTTGTGATAAGTCGGTGTAGGAAAAATATCCTAGGTGCTTGTAAAAGGGTGTAGGTGTGGATAAAAAAGGTTAATTATGAAAATTAATAAGCAATTTTTGAATTTCACAAATTATATAAATGTAATAAAACATACTTAGTTATGCGAAAACCTAATTAAATTTCAACGCCGAACAAACTTTACTGAGTAAAATTCATTAACATTCTAGAAAATGTAGGATATTAAAAATAAAATAAGACTTACTGATAATTTTTCCCTGACGCTAATTTTAATGTTGATGAAGTGAGTGTGGTTACCGTTGGTACTTCATCTTCCCCAAGTGTGTATAACTTTAATAATTGAAATCAATTTTATTATTCCAATAACATATTCTATTTAAAGTATATAAAATACTTACCATGGCATGTTTCAGTAATAATTCAAAGCTTAAAACTCCTTGTTTGTGCTGTTTATTACTAACCATGGGATATATTTTAGGATTTCTGAAAAGTAGTCGTAACATAATATCATATTGACAAACACTTTTGAGCTAGAATATTTTGTGCATTTATTGATTAATTTATTATTGAGGTCCTCTTATCAATTTTAAACTAGAGCGAAACGCAATAAGACGTATAATTCGCAGCTATTTAATGACTAGGTACGGATTTTTTTTATTACATATAGAAAGATGGTCGTTACGCGTCAACTTTTCAGTTTTCATTCGAATTATTTTTTTAAAGTGCAGCTTTTACTGAAGTTTTATTTATTTAAAGTTATATATCATGGAAACTTACTCCACTTGAATAGAGTTGATCGTATAACACATTCCGATATCCGTTAGCAAGGGTAGAAAGTACTCGCAGCAATCAAATGCGTTTCCATTATATGAACAATTCTGAAGTAATTGGGAACATGGACTTCTAACGAGATCTGCGTAATACGAATAGTTAGATGTTGGACATTGGGAATCTGGGTTCTTGGTAGCGTAACATACATCAACCAGCCTGTAGGCAAAACCACGGAAGTATGCTATGTCACGTAGTGCGTCTTCCAGGTCTATCAAATGGTCTGGTGTCCAGATTCTGGAAGATGAAGTGATGTAAGTACATGTACTAAACAAAATACAACATCTATTCATGTTCATTTAATGGGGAGTTATTAGAAAGGTTCCTTAACTAAACTATTAACGACGCACTTCATGACTTATAGCTGCTAGCCTGCTTTCAATGGGGAAATTGAAAATTCGATATAACCAGGATTTTAGAAACGCTAGAACTGTCACTTTAATCTTTTATCAAATAAAAGCGGACATTTTTCCGAAGAGAGACGCTTTTGCCTCTACATTTTATAATATAGAACTTACTACGAACTCCTACTACGTTAAGGTTCTATAATGTGATTCGTAAGTATTTACTTACGTATCAGAAACGTTAAAGATCTTATCATCATTGTCTAGTTCACAGACCGCAACTGCTGGTAACTTAGTGTCCCAGTCTGTATACGTAGTTTCTACTCCGAAGCTTATGGGATTGTTGACGAAGGCATCCCACGCGGACCCAATGAGGAGAGCAGAACCGTACCATGACAGAATGACTAGTAAAACCCAGAACAACCTAAAATATTCATAATGTAGTAATTTTTATTGTTATTTTATGCATGTGTGATTTTTTTGCGTCACTTGGAAAATTATAATTAATTTTTAAACGTTTTAAATCTTATTTTGCATACAGATAGGTATTTTTATTAATTATCCTTTTCTACAGAAATATACAAAGTGGCATTATTTGGCGCAGTGGAAAATGTTTATAGGCAAAATGAATTAAGTTAAAAGTTTCATTGACTAATTCTATGATGTATTCTTGGATATATATACCTACCTTTCCACCCAATGCTTAGTTTCATCAGCAATTATATGAAATCCAGCGAAGGTACAAACCCTACAATATTCTTTAACATGATGCTTACATGATACAGACATTGTTAACATTAAACTGACAAATATAAATGCAACTACACTATGATCTAATTTGTGAAGTTCACGCTATACTTATTGTGCAATTGCTTTTAATAATTAATAAGATAATTGCATTAGATACAATCATTTGAACACGACCAAGGTCAAACATGCGATTAAAGTGGTTATTACGATTTACGGTACTTTGATGTTGCAATTACAATTATTTGATCACGACCTTCATGTTTAATGTACATGACTAATAAATGTAATCTCATAATTAAAAAGCCAAATTGTAGAATACGAATTTATTTATGTATTTACAAATCTAAATGTAATTAAATCTAAATCACAACTCATTTAACAAACATAGGTAATAAAAATACACACATTAGTTGAAACTATATGTACAAAAATCAATATACAATACATCAATCTACCGGACATACAAACAACATGGCTCAAAGCAGAAATACTTTTATAATATGACACAAAAATACATTGGCATTGCACTTTTTATTCGACGGATTATGTTCATTTATAGGAGACTTGGGTGGGTACAGGTAAAATAAAAAATAAAGAGGGCATTGCACCCATAGCTGCTGTTTCATATTTCAAACGGAAAACTTTGGAATTGAGGGGAGAGAGGAAGGTCTTCATTTTACGAATATATTTACAAAATGTAATTAGAGGAACTTAATTCCCTTCACTTTAAATATTGTAATAAATCTGGGTTTAGTACAAAAGGAGAATCATTACTGGGAGGGTAATAATGAGCGTGATTGTGTTTATTTGAGGGATACTGGTTGATGTAATTCCTCCTTCCGATGAAGCCCGCGTGCGTCAAGATTTTGTAGATTTCCGTTCTCGATATAGTGTCTGCTTCTCTTTCGAAAACCTGAAACAATATAAGGCTGTTAAAAAAATAAGGTTATTGTAACAAATATTACATAACACACGTCGTATGCCTTACATTTTGATCTTTATATCTGTGTTACTGAAGTAATAAAAATCCTCAATACTAATTATATAATTATGAACATATATGTAAAATTTATTGCTCCAATTTTTTTAAGACGACACTTTTATGTGGGTCAATACGTTTTGATTACAGTTGTGTGATTTTGAGTAACTTTATGGACCTATTGAAACTATCTTAAAATCAATACTTGAATCTACAACTGGTTTGTATTACGGGAAGGGAAAGGATTACCGCTTTCTCTCCATTATGCAACAGACTGGTCAAAGGCAGAACTTCTTGGAGATTTCGGTTCCATAACGCTCGGCTTCTGAGGTGGAAGGGTAGCTGCTCTTCAGCGTGACGCACTGCGACCACCGCGGGGTGCGGGGGAGGTATGCCATTGGCCAGATACGTACTGGTCAGCAGGAGCACGATGGATTTGATCATTGTTGTCTGGGGAGAAAGGATGTCTTTATATTAATTTTTAAACATACAACGTATCGGAAGTTCTGTGATTTTCAGATATCATATACTTTAAGTACCTATCTATTTTCTCATAATATATTAACTGTTGATTTAACAAATAATAACGACATTACCGTAAAGGGATTTTTTCGTATGACTAATATACAACCAGCTTTTGCTCAAATTGATTTTCACGAGGCTTTCAAATATCATACTATGAATTATTTTATAACTCTATATGTACCCATTTTACTAATATACGAGTAAGAGCTTTTTAATCTTAGTTACCATGTGTAAGTATAGAAATATTATAAAGCTCGAGAGTTTGTTTGTTTTGGTTGAACGCGCTAATCTCAGAAAATACGGGGCCGATTTGAAAAATTGAGGCCATAATTATAAGGCGCATAATTACCTATAGGCTATATATTATCATCAGGCTAAGACAAAAAGAAGCGGAGCAATGCGGCTAAAACCGCAGGACAAAAAAGGGCAAAGCTCAGCAAGTACCATTTTACAATATTGGAAATGCAAAAATTCGAGTAATTATGTTATTTCATTGTGTATTGGTTGTGAAAAAATAAATCAGACAAAAACTGTACTAATGCTATGTATTATTTTTTACTATGATTAATTAGCTGATCTGGCTCTAGATTTACATATGAATTAGGTAGTTGATTAATTATTTTTACATTTTACATAATAAGTTGACGTCGAGGAAATAATAATTTCGTCGAATAATATATTTGATTGATTTATTGAAGTTGAAATATGCTTGCGCGTATTTTTTTGATTAACGAATACTAATCGCTTAACCGTCATGTTTCTATAGTCTATACTCTATACTAATGATAAGTATTACAAAGAAACTTAAATGAATTAAATTAATAAATAAACTAATGATATATCATCTAGTAGATATCTAGTATCTACTATCATTCTTCATTCAATCTCAATTCATAATTCATTGAGGATCTGTGAGTGTTAAGATTCGGTGTTTGAGTTAAAATGTTGACATTGTTACAAATGTGAGCTTTATGGGTTGTTGTTACAGCCATTTGATCAGCCATTGTTATTATTTTTATCTATACTAATATTATAAAGAGGAAAGGTTTGTAATTATGTATGTATGTATGTATGGTTTTCACGCATAAACTACTGGACCGATTTCAAAAATTCTTTCACCATTAAAAAGCTGCATCGTCACTGAGCAACATAGGCTATATTGCATTTTCAAAAAAATTAGAGATCCTTACCAAAAATGCAATAATGTAACCCAAGGTGTAAAAAATTCCTTAATAAAAATTCTGTCATCGCGTGCGCTGCGGAATCTATTCCTTGAAGTACGAGGATAGTTCTTATGAAAAAAAAACGTAAACATGTAGGTACCACGGGCGAAGCCGGGGCGGACCGCTAGTATTTCATATAGAACAAATTCGGACCATTAAATGTTCAAAGAATTTGCAACGACTAACTGGACTACATTGCAAAAAAAATATAATAGTTGTATGATTATGTATGATATTAAGTATGATTCATTGAGATACATGTACTACGTAGTACATATTAACTCAATGGTATGATTAGCAGTTAGCATTAAAAGTTGATTGTTAAATGAGCATAGTTCACTACTTGTTATTAAACTTTTATCAATATCGGTTTAGTGTTTGCCTGAAGGAAAAACTAACAAGAAACATTCATATTCATACGATGTATAATTTTGAAGTAATAAGGCTAGATATCTACACCTACATGTTTTAAGTAATTGTACCTACAAACACAACGTCCTTATTGCACAATCGATTGCTGTTCCATCACATGTTCCATGTTAAAAGCATGGTTTGTGAACATAACAATACGCCAAGGTTATACTTATAAACGTTATACTTTCAAATCTTCCAAACATTGGTTAATGTTCTAGAATCTTCCACGTGAGAAAATAACATCACTTTGCGAAAGACCATCATATGACCGCATAAAATCTTCACATAAAAACAACGAGGCCAATGTACTATGAATTACGTTTGATTTATATTTTTGTTACTTAAATATTTTCCTATTAATATATCAATGCTTTTTTAATTTTAAAATATGGAGTGAATTAAAAAATTGAGGTATTCATCGTTTAATTAACAAAGATATTTCAAAAATGTTATAGCGACATAAGAGCGACATAACTTTCACAGATAAACGTAAAAATAATGTGTATAACTAATAAGTACAATAATATGTCTCCTTTAAAAACCGATTAAAAAGTTTTTGGGTTATATCAAACAGAACAAAACTTGTGCATTTTAAAGCCAATTAAATAATCAAAACTGCATAAGACTCAAACGTCTAGGTATGTACAACAAAAAACACATTATGAATTTTTTCGTAACGGTTCATTTGACATGTTATTGAATTGACCATAGACAGCTTAATTGAGTTTTTACGAATGTTCGAATAACGGTAATGATTGTGTATACCAATATTGAAGTAGCTCTATCTATTATGTATAAAGTGGGCGAGTTAAGCTTCAAAATATCGTAACCTTAGAGTATATATTACAATAGTATAGAGCACGTGTATTGCACAAATTGCTCAGTGCACATCGTAGGCAGATGA
Organism: Colias behrii; assembly: GCA_029959065.1. NCBI lineage: Eukaryota > Metazoa > Arthropoda > Insecta > Lepidoptera > Pieridae > Colias > Colias behrii. The sequence goes on from JARWMC010000013.1 coordinate 9,783,194, forward strand.
GCTATAGATACTATATAGATGTGTGTGTGACAAATAGGGATGGGTAGGTATCAATTGCGTGTTGAACTATCGATAAGTTGTGTAAATAAATATGTATCATAAGTAAATTTTATGTTCAATAAGTTATTAAAGGAAAAATATATGATTTATTCATATAAATATGTAATTTTAATTTTTTTTACCAACTGAATAAAGTTTGTTTATTCCATTTGAATATTTCTTGTAATTATTATAAGTAGGTACTTTAAAAAAAATTGTTTAATTGGAATATCAGAAAAACGTGAGTACTTTTTAAATAATAAAGTTAATAAAAATAAAAGATCGGGTTTAGTGCTATTTCTTTAATAATAAATCAAAAAATAATAATTATGTTTTAAAAATGTTAAATAAAAATAAGAAATAATTAATAATTTAAAATGATAATATGATAAATAATATTAATAATTTTTAAAGTGAAACTTTTATTACATCGTCTCAAACTTTTTGGTCTGTGTAGCGCATGTCGCGTGACGGTCGGCTGCCGAGTAGGTATAAAGCAGTGTTCGGAACCGTTCGAACAGTTTCACTTTTACCGTGGTTTCATAAAACCACACAACATTTTTTTTTTATTTAATTTTATCCATTCTACTATCAAAATTTTCAAAATCAATTTAGCGGTTCAGAAAATATATCGTAACATTACATACTTTACATTTACACTATAATACATTCGCATTCATAATATTAGAAAGTGTATCATACAAAACACACCACAAATTTATTTGTATTAAATTTTTAAGAGTTTTAATTTTAAAGTTAAATAAATAATTTGTTAATATATAGTTCTTCTGGTAAACTTTATATCGAGTACAGCGTTGGTCACATCACCACGATCACGTGGCGGCAGTGAGACGCGCGAGCGAGCCTGCGCGTGTCCGCCTCCCACCTCCCCTTCACCCCCGCGATGCTAGATTTATTTTCATAAAAATAAGTATAACAATCGACTTACTGATGAAATGTGATACTGGATTTCAATTTTGTGTATTTTCTAGTATCGTTTTTGCAAGATAGAACTGCACATTTCACCATGTTTATTCGTAAATATGAAAAAAATTCCAGAGCAACGCACTTCGACAGCACTCAACCACGACTACGAGCGCTCGCGGCGGGAACGTCGTGTTGTTCCCACCTGTGCCTACTGTTCCCACTTGGTTGTTCGCACTCTATAGATAGTATATATACTCTAAGATCGTAACATGTTACCTAACTTGAATGTTAATAAAAAAACAAATAATAGTTTAAAAAAAACTAAAAAACACGCTTTTTATAAAAAACCGAACTAAAAAATAGAAAATAAATTTAAATGAATTTAAATTAAGAAAATAGTGTTAAAAATTTCAATGAATATAAATTAATAATAGTGTGAGTAAAAAAAAATTATTTTATTTAAAAAAAAGCGTGGGGTGCATGGTGTCAATGGTTATAGATATTTTATTGACAGATATGAGTAGAGTGATTATCATTTCGATAATATCTTAAAGGTGGGTTCCCACGGCCTGATTTATTCACAGACCTCGGCAAGCGACAAGCGCCTGTCGCCGTCCGTCGCGATCTGAACTGAGCGTTCCCACGGCATGTGTGCGTCCGGCGAGGCGTGTGGACGGTCATACCTACTGATTAATAATTTAATTCAACGATAGGTATATTTCCATGAGTTAAGTTGGTTTTTATTCGTAACCACGCATCATTAACATAATTTCTATTTTTATGTTGAGGTTTTGAACAATTCCATAGCGCTGGTTCATTTTGATATACGCGGCCGCAGGTGAAATAAAAAGGCCCCGACGCACCACGACGGACGTCGACGGACGCCGTCGCACCGCGCCACGCCGCACCTTTGATCTTACCGACTTCCAATGGATAGCACGGGCCTCGGCAGACGTCCACAGGCGCACCGATTCCCACGGCATGTGGTCTGGTGTGGCGCGGTCGGGTTTGTGAATAAATCATGCCGTGGGAACCCACCTTAAGAAGCACCCCACGCTTTTTTTAAAATAAAATATTTTTTTTTACTCACACTATTATTAATTTATATTCATTGACATTTTTAACACTATTTTCTTAATTTAAATTCATTTAAATTTATTTTCTATTTTTTAGTTCGGTTTTTTATAAAAAGCGTGTTTTTTAGTTTTTTTAAACTATTATTTATTTTCTACTTTTTAGTTTGGATTATTTATAATAGCTTGTTTTTTTAATTTTAAACTATTGCACGACTCATGATGCGAAGCATCAGAGAGTGCTTTCTTCTTTCTTTCCATGATGTTTCCACGAGCAATGGACTGGTTACTGAGAACCTTCTTCTTTCTTTCAAAAATATCTTTATCTATCATTAGCCTTGTTATATAACAAGGTTACATATTTTTTTAATAAAATTTTACGTGTCTTACGACTTAGCAAATTATTTATATTCTTTATATATCTCATACACGTTTTCGGTTACTGAGCACCAATAGTCTACTCCCCTACATAAATATGAGCAACGGACGAACGTAGACACGGCAAAATAATTAAACTTAGTCACAGAGACGGTGGCGGACTTCGTGGCTCGTGAAATCTAAGTTACATGCACGCATAAAAATTATTTGTTAGGACAACAAAAACAGGGATAACAAAAAAAATATGCTGTGATAAAAAATGAATTTACTTACAATAACAAATCAACTAGTTTATTTAACAAGATGAACTAAGTTGCAATAACAAATGAGTTTTCACTGCTCTGAAGTTAATTTTGTTGTTTTAACAAAATCGCTTTGTTATTGTAATAAATTTTTTTGTTGCAATAACAAAATAGTTTTCTTATCAATAAAATTTGTTACTTGAACAAGCTATTCCGTTGCTTTAACAAATCGATTTATTACTTCAACAAAACTATTTTTTTTAAATAATTGAAAGATTCAGTTACAATAACGAAATAATTTTGTTGAGTGAACAATTATTATATTATTATAAGTTGAAAAATGGAATAATTTTATCAAATTAGTGTATTGTCATCGGTCCTCAATAAATCTACAAAGTTTGAACGAAATCTGGCCGTTTAAAGTGGGTCAAAATCGCGCCCAAAGAAGTCGGTTACAAACAAACATAGAAAACGGCTAAAGATAATTATTGGAAATAAAAATTAACATCGAGTCCTGCCTTATCGACTGTAGAGAAAAATTATAGAAAATTTTAATTATTTTCTTACCTTATCGACTATAGATGAAAATTATATAAATTAACAAAAATCATATTTTGCAAATTGAAAAATGGAATAATTTTATCAAATTAGTGTATTGTCATCGGTCCTCAATAAATCTACAAAGTTTGAACGAAATCTGGCCGTTTTAAAGTGGGTCAAAATCGCGCCCAAAGAAGTCGGTTACAAACAAACATACAAACATACAGGTGAAGCTAATAAAAAGCGTGTAACAACGCGTGCGCGTGCCAACAAAATTGTTTTTTTAGGACAGGACAGATGTTTTTTATTTGATGGAAAAATAAAATTACCTAAGAGATAATTTGCGAGTGATAAGCTATAATATTACCGAGTTTTTCTATAACTGTATATTTTTTTACTAAAACTGCTTGCCTTTGCTATCTATTTAAAAATAAATATAGTTTGAAAAACTAAAAAAACACGCTTTCAAGATAGATACTTACAACTAAAAACTAGAAAAGTGGGCGAATTAAGCTTCAAAATATCGTAACATGTTACCTAACTTGAATGTTAATAAAAAAACAACGCGTGCGCGTGCCAACAAAATTGTTTTTTTAGGACAGGACAGATGTTTTTTATTTGATGGAAAAATAAAATTACCTAAGAGATAATTTGCGAGTGATAAGCTATACTATTACCGAGTTTATCTATAACTGTTGTGTAATATAAATATAGTTTGAAAAACGAAAAAACACGCTTTCAAGATAGATACTTACAACTAAAAAGTAGAAAATAATTCTTAATCTAGGAATCAAGCAATAACCAATACATAGTATATTTGTGAAAAAAGCGTGGGGCGCTTTTTAATATACTATGTATTGGTTATTGCTTGATTCCTAGATTTTAGTTGTAAGTATCTATCTTGAAAGCGTGTTTTTTAGTTTTTCAAACTATATTTATTTTTCATTTTTAGTTAGATTAATTTCTCCATTATATCTCAATATAAAGTTAAGTGTTCAGTCTGTAGTATACGCCTTTGAACTCGTAGTAAAAGTCGAAAACGTAGCGGTTGTCACAACTCAATCATATTATTATAGTCCTTTTCACCTATGATGATTCCTGTGACACTTCATCGTGTTCCGAATTACGTATTTTATGTTTATAAAGCCAAAATAATTTTAGTGCATAATATTTTTATTTTATGGCGGCATTATTACCAAAAATTTAAAAATGAAACATCTTAAGCTTATAAATCAAAAACAGTATTGTTTAGTTTAATATAATGAAAAATAAAATAAAATAACACGAAAATATAATACCTACGCAATTCGTGTACATGAAATGGATCGTTGAAAAATCATAGAGTTGGAAAATCATATAATCGGCGCCCATCTTGTGATCGTTTGTCAATCGAGTCAATCGTCTGTACGAGTGCGTCAGCCTTGTATACAAGTTGCATTTTTATATTGATACTTTACGTGGTATTCTGTAATTGTTACTGTTGACTTTTTGACTTTTGTTGCTGTTGTTTGCTAAGTTTCCTTAGTTAATTGTTGCCGAAAAATTTAATTTTGGTACTTTATTCAAATCGATTTCATTTCCATATAAAATATTATCGATTATCGGAAACAATTGATACTATTTCAGTAACCGACATCTCTACACGTGTCAAAAATCGATGTGTCACAGAAATCATCCTAGGTGGAAAGGACTATAGTCAATAATATGAAAACAAGTAATGATGAAAACGCAGATTCTTCTTAAAAGTGTTTAAATTACTGAAAGCGCAAGTGGTATCAACCGTTTTTTTTACAACGTTTACATAATATTATAACTTTCAAGCATATTTCACATCATCACTATCATTACATACCTACTATGAAACAAAGGCGCTTCCCGCTGCCTTTTTGTCCCTATATATGCTTAGATCTTTAAAACTACGCAACGGATTTTAATTCGGTTTGTTTTAATAGATAGAAAGGTACAAGAGGAAGGTTTAAGTATATAATTTATAAGGCTTTCGTACACATTACCTAAAATAAAACGATTTATGTTGGAGCGATCGGAAACAAAATTAGCCGTCTGGGAGTTGTCAACATAACAATGTATGGCGGAATTGTGTAGATATCATAGTCTACAGAAAAGTCCGCGACAGGACATGTTTATCTCTAAAAGATAACATACTAGGCTTAGATACTAGGTATATCAATTTTAGTTCTTTAAAAATTGGAAATCTGAAGCAGTAATTGGGAAGCTTCTTAGACTAATACGGTCTTATATCATTAATGATCTAAGAATACGGTAGTAATCCTTATCATTTTAAATACGTCAGTCAGCTTGAGTATTTCATGATTTTTTTTTTGCCTTTTAAATAATGCAAATTAAAGGAGTACCTCCTAGCAGTTATAGCAAGATCATAATGATGCGACACGAAGTAATATTATGTCGTTGTGATGCGAACGGCGCGGCGCCCTACGTCAGGCGTGCGACAAGCTGTGTATAATGTATTATTACTAGTTTAGTAGATTATACGAAAAGCTCATGAAATTATTGTATAGTCACCAGTCCTTGATAACTGTACAAAATTTGAATTAAATCCGTCAGGTCAAAGTGGGTTGAAATCGTGCGTAAAGAAGTCGGTTACTTTACGTAAGGAATTATTTAATCCTGGCCATCCTTATAAGGATAATAAGATAAATTCATGAAATTATTGTATTGTTACCGGGTTTTTATATAAGTATACAAAATTTGAATTAAATCCGTCGGTTTAAAGTGGGTCAAAATCGAATCGAAAGGAGAATTGGTTACATACACATGTTTTAAGCTGATCCTGGCGATCCTTATCAGGATAAAATGATAAATTTATGATATTATTGTATTGTCACCGGACCTTGATAAGTGTACAAAATTTGAACAAAGTCCGTCGGTTTTAAGTGGGTCAAAATCGAGTCGAAAGGAGTCGGTTACATACAAACATACAGGTGAAGCTAATAAAAGCGTGTTAATAATAATTAAAAAGCGTGTTAAAAAGAAAGTAAAAAGAACTAAAAACCACGCTTTTACAAGATAAACTCACAATCGAGTCTAAAGGAGTTACATATAAATATACAGGTGAAGCTAATAAAAGCGTGTTTAAGACACTTAAATTTTTAAAACCATTTTTTCACTCAAGAATTATTGCTATAATTTAATTTACTTAACTAACATTTACTTAAAGTTAAGCTTGATTAAAAAAAAAGCAAAGGTAAATAAAACAACACCACAACCCATTTATACCCACGCTGTACAACACTAATCACTTCATAAAAAACACACCACAACACTAACCTTTTATTCACTTCACTAAACGTACTCTTCACACCACAATAAATTAATTATAACAAAAGCTAACGTTGGCATGCCTTTATCAGGTGCGCTGAGTAAATGCGACCCGAACCAAGTGAGAGGCTGTACCCACCACCTATCATCCTTCAAATTCCACCAGAACCATTATTGTGTGTTCATTATTACAGCATCTTTAATAAGCTATATACATAGCTATATTGTATATCTAGGTGTTTTGTGATTGACTAGTAAAAACAATCGAATTCGTATTTTTAACGACAAAATAATACTTCGATTAGACATTTTAAACCTCCGTTTTTTCTTTTTATACATTGTCAGTTTTGAAAAATTGGTTTTAATAATATACACAAACATTGAAATGTTTTTATGTAATTAATTTAAAAATATAGGCATGTTATTGATGAGCCATCATAAAACAAGTGCAAACTAACCTTAGATTTTGATGTCTATATTAAAATAGAAATTAAGTTTTCGCTAGATTATCTAGTTGTTATCACATCGTATCACATTTCGTTACATAATTAATAACCAGTCTAACATTCTATATTAAAGAATTTTCCGTTTAAACTTTTGTTTAAATTATGACCCTACTTCCAATTAATACCTACTAGTAAAAACAACTTTTTAAATATAATTAGTGTCATAGTTTTAACCATTATCTATTCGCATTTTAATAAACAATAATAATTAAATTTCCATATTGGGACACGACGGAAAAATATTAATATTCATACAATCCATAAAACTAGATTAGTTTTAGTAAATCTCGCTCGTAATATTTCTACGTAATGAGCAAGATTTAACTTATAATAATTATTTATGATGTTTTGCATACAGTATATTATATATGTATTGTAGTATATTTATAGCTATAATAGTATAATAAATATGTTAATCCGATACCTTTGTTTTTCGTTTCTTTTCACGCCATGGCGCCAACCGGTATTACAAAACTTGATCTGCATTTTTATAGTGTCTATAGGCTGTATGCAAAGTAATTTAATTACGTAATATTTAATGGAATAATAATTAATTATGGCATTTCAATTCTATCAGGTTTACACGGTTTCTTATGTTTTAGAATTAGCATACTGCATAATTTCGATAAAGGCGGGATTTGTCTTACGCATTGCCATACCTACCTTCCAATACCTACTTGGTACGTCTGATGTCACTCGTAGTAAGAAAGTATGATGACGAAGAATGTACTTAATAATTGTTCCAAAGAAAGTATTCACTAAGTGTTTCTTTTTAAATTATTTGACTAGTTTCGTTTGTAATTTACATAATTGTTAAGTGTAAGTTCACACGAGAAAACCAAAAACCGTACCTATAACGTATCAATGTAATGTTGTCATATCCGAAGGGCAGGAAAAGGAAATAATAAAATGAATAAATGTAATTGAATTTCTAGATTTTTTCAACGTTAACACTCGATAATTATGCAAACATATCTAATGCTACCTGTTGCCAGCGGCTTCGTCCGCGTTGCCAATGGAAATACCCATGGGAATGAAATGTTCTCCGCGGCCTATATCGTAGGTATCTTAAAGTTTAACTCCTAACCATCTCCAGACACAAAAAACATAATAATTATAAATAACCCCGTTGCGAAGTGAGTGAGAAGTAGTAAGGTTAATGGCTATGATTTGACCAGACTTTCTTAAAATGGTAGATTTCAAGCATGTAGAATATATAGGCTTATATCGGTTGTGATCTTATTTGCGATCCAGGTTGCTGCAGTCTCGTATGAAGAATGCACACGTACAAAATCTGATGGCTCGTCACGATGACCGTGCATAATAGTGCTTTGTCACGGAGTGTTGCTTACAAATATAACATGAAATAGAAGTTTTGGTGTAATTGGGTTTTCAGAAACAATGTTGGAAATACAACCCTCAATTTAAATATCAATAAGTTTATATTTTTTGTTATCCGTTCTTCCTAATAAATGTTGGTTTGGATCTCTCTATACAGTGTGGAAATTTTTGATGAGCCCTGGAGGGGAAGTACCTACTTGAAATACTGGAGATAGCAAATTTTGCCGAAAGGAAACATTCCTTTATGTTTAAAAAGAAACTGCATTTAAAGATTATCGAAAATTCACTTGCCGGGAATCGAACTTCTATTTCTTTTTCCATCTAAATTTTCCATCCTGTATAATTTACGTCATATGCGTAATCACATGTTTTAGAAACAAGCTATAAAAAAAACTTAACAGTTAACATACACATTATTTATGTATTCACTCAGGCAAAACCATATAAATTTTAACGTAACATCGAAAGGCAAAAAGAGAAATATTGTAATCGGATCCAAAATAGCGATTATGTCAACAACTGGGTTGTTAAATATTGTAAGTTTCGTAAAGATGAAACTACCGGTATGACGTCTTTTCGCAGACTTATTATTATATTATGAAGTTTGATTTTGTTAAGAGTGAAAACTAGGGCTTCGATCTTAAAATATTATAGGCTATCGTATAGGCCTAAAATCGTGCATAAATTTTAACTAATTACGAAGATTAGCGAAGTTATATCATAATATAGGTACCTCGCTTAGTCAAAATAACTGAATAGAACTGACCTAGGTACTATGTACAAGAACAATTTTTTGAAAAATCTTGAGTTCTGGCGTGAGAATTTTCGACGGAAAATTAGGGTGCTTTTTTGAAAAAAGGTACAAGAAAAGATTTTAAATATATAAAAATTCAGTTTTTTATTCGGACTTATAAAGGTAAGTTTTCAGTGACTTTTGTTAAAAAATAAGAAAATTAGTTAGCTACTTGTGGTAAAAGCTAAAAATAAATAACGAGAAACTTGGTTATCTACGAATTTACCACAATATATAAATTGACCTACCAAAACTGCATATACATAGATTAAAGTAGTCCATTACTGATATTCTTAATAAAATATTCTTATCTATACTAATATTAGAAAGCTGAAGAGTTTGTTTGTTTGTTTGAACGCGCTAATCTCAGGAACTACTGGTCCGATTTGAATAATTCTTTCGGTGTTAGATAGCCCATTCATCGAGGAAGGCTAAAGGCTATATATCATCACGCTAAGACCAACAGGAGCAGAGCCACGCGGGTGAAACCGCGGAGCGCAGCTAGTTAATTAATATTATACCTTTTTTAATTACTCTAGGTAACGATAAATTGAATTAAACGAGTTTAAAAGTTACATAATAATGCCACAAAATACGTTGGCTTATCAAGTCTAGATTGGCAAAAATTAGGGTAAAGCAGTTTTATTATATCACGTTATGCAAATTATTATAGTTGGTGAAAGTATAAGAATCACATGACTGACCATTCCAAGCAAATCACATTGCAAAACCATGTTTCCAAACAAACTACAATTAATACACCTACAATCTACATTCCGCATATTTATGTGTATTGAGAATTGAGATAAATTTTGCATTGCTTAATCCTTGTTTACCTAATGGTGAACAACATGTCTGCTTTAATTAGAATGCTACAAATTAAATAATAGATATTTAGTCATTATAATATAGTACCTACCTTTTATTTTAGTGAAAGACCAGTGTTCGGACAAAAAATATATAAAAGAATAAAACCCATTGGAAGAAAGAGGATATATAATAATTATAGTCCATTGAAAAGGTACATTGAAGGTGATGCACGCTGGCCTAAAAAATCTACCTACCAATTAAATCAAAAAATGAAAACAGACGTTTTGAGACGTTGCCCGATAGCTGTGCCGATAGTCATGCGTTTCGATTCATAGAGATAGTATGTACTAGATGTTTCGATTATACCTGTTCGAGTATACGTGTCTCGGCAGCCGCTCTAAATCAGTAGAGCGGCCGCTCCTATAAATTTATGCATATTTTGATTATGCATCAATATGAAGCCTCATTCTGTTTGCTTTGTTCAAAGCTCAAAAATTGCCCGCTCAAAAATTGCCCGTTAAATTAAAGGTTAAGAGCAGTTTATAGCTGACATTATACTATTACCTGTGCTACTACTATGTAGATGAATATAAAAAAGTGTGCGACGACAATAATTACAAATAGGTATGAAAAGAACTATTAATTTAGTTGAATACATACCTACTAAACAATGCTCTTAGGGCGGCCGTACACGGACCGCTCGAGCGGTCGGTCGTTGACGGCTCGAGCCGTCGGTTGATGACTGCTCGAGCCGTCGCTACCAACCGCTCGAGCCGTTGATTTTTTGACTAGTCGCGTCATTGATTTTCAGGGGGTGAGGGAGCCGTCGACGGCTCTAGCGCAGTCAACGGCTCGAGCAGTTGGTGTATGCCTCACGACCGCTCGCGAGCCGTCAACGGCACGGTGGAATTTCGTCATGCAGTTGACGGCTTGAAGCTCGGCTCGAGCCGTCACGTGTACGGCGGTGAATGAATGTCTATAGTTCACCGCGCCGTCGCCGCTTCAAGCGGTTGAGACTGACCGTGTACGGCCGCCCTTAGTATCTACAACAATTAAAATGCTTCATTGAAAACATTTTAGAGCATTTCTATATATCGAATCGTAAATTTCAAGTCACGATTCTGGCGAATAGCTAATTTATGATGAGCCATGTCACTTTTTTTCATAAATGAAGACACAATATAGATTATATTGGATCACTCTATATTACAAAACATTTTTCCCAAATGTGCTAAAAAGCATTCATTCAGAAATTCTAACGTGACTTGTTTCGGAGTGTGTAAGGTTTGGAGGAAGATTCGTATGAATTTATAAAAATTTATAGGAGTACCCTATATTTTCTAATGACAGAACTATTGTTTCGTATCGTACTTAGTCTATTGTATCGTAATTATATGTTTAAAGTAAACAAAAGACTACTCATCCATAGGTTAACATATATTAATGAACAAACAAATCACAGTAATCAATAGCTTTAAAGAATCGATCAATCATAGCGTTTAACCTCATACTTCGTCCGATATTATCTAGTAATAGAATATTTAAACTATGGCAGTTGAGTCCACATGATTTAGAATGATCCTTGACACTGCAAGAGTTTACTTGTGTTAAATGAATAAAAAAACAGAGAATTTTTGTGGAAAAAGCAATACTGTATTTAAAATTACACTTGAAGTAGTTGTCGCGTAAATGCAAAGGAAAGGCAGCAATAAAGATATAATGGAACCCAATTATCCCATGTATCGTGACCGTTTAAAACGAAGAGAGAAAACAAAGAGTGATATGTTAATGGCCACCGTTAAAACAATTAGCAAAGAGTATTGTAAGGAGTCTTCAATTTGTGGCCTAAAGCACCTGGTTGAAGACACGTCTTACATAGAAAGGTATGTGAAAGTACATATAACTGGAGTGAACCTTAGACACGTTAAACTAGACAGAAGTGCAGTTATGCAACTAAAGACTGCTTCGTTATGTCATGGATGCAGTTTGCTTCCTTCTATATTTTCGAGACGAGAATGCGATAAGTTTTATGTGGGTAATGGGAATAATGTGTTTATATAGGTTTTCGTAAAGGAGGTTGTCATTTGGACATGCATGATTTTTTAAACGACGCTCTTACAATAGAAGGTTTTCTTTGTCTGTTGAAATGAACTTTATTTTTGAATCATCTATCGAGCTTTCAAGTTAAAGATTTTTATTTTCGTATTTATAATAACGAAATTCTGCGAATCTAAAATATGTCTTTTAAAGTATTTATGTAACATTATGTCACTTATAAATATTTAAAAAATACCAAGTTTCAACAACAAATAGAGAGTTAAGTTGTAAAATTTTCAAAACCTTGAGAAAAATGTTAAGATGCGTGTTTTAAAAGATATATCTAAATGGATGGAAACTTTTTGTACCTTTCTCAGTTTAACTAACCTTGAACAGATTTTATAGTTACATCTTGTATGATTGATGTTTGAGAACCTTCACTTTATGCAATGTATTCAAAATATAAACAAGCACTTATTTTTTTAATGTACCTAAGAATAAATCATACAAAAAAATATATACCTACTCCATTTACCGAACATAAAGAAAGAAGAGTAGGTTTTATTATGCTATTAAATTTCAACTGCGACATTATTTAGTTGAATAAAAAGCCACCCTTTGTGGTTTACTTCTGTTGTGTATGGGTATAGCACAATAAATAGTGACATAAATAAAAGATCATACCTACTTACGCATCCTTTTATTACTAAACCCTGAGATGCTGAATCATTCATTCTAATGAGAATCATTATTACTGACAGAACAATATGGATTATCACCATGCTAAGTGCACTAATATGCTCCATATCCCTGGTGTGGATGACCTTCGAGAGATACTACCAAGCTCCCTTGGTGACCACGCAGATGCCTGAAGGAGTGTCTGTCAGCAAAATCATCTTCCCAGCGGTTGGGATATGCACCAATAATAGAATTAGTAAACGTTCAGTCACCGAACTGGCAAAGAAATTGTAAGTCTGGTTGTTATAATAGTCCGTTTTCTTATGGGCATGCTTGTATGGAAAGGTATACATTTTTGAGTAAAGCAATGCCATTTGGTACGAAAGTTGTACTCGTCCACCTAAGCCCAAATCGCCCGGTAGCCAGTCATTACTCCCCGGTAGGAGGGAGGGAGGGGGGGTTAAAGAACAGAGCGCCCGGCGCTCCGAAAAAAAATTCTGGCGGCTAAATTTGGAGGTTTGAGTCGAGTTTGGTGTCGTTAACAGGTAACTAGATGATGCCCGATTCATTCCCCATACCAGTTTTTTAGGGTTCCATAGCAAAATATGTCACAATCCTTAAAATAATAAACTTTTAGTAGTGATAAAATCCAAACAAACCAGTATAGTTTTATATTTTTGTATCAAACTTGGTTTATAAAAAATACTGTCTGAAAGGCCATTTAATGCAGATTATAAAAACATTAACATATAACATATAATTTATCACTTTAAATGTAAAAAAAACATACAAAGTACAGAAACGTTCGACAGCGCAGCGTAGGGGACGGCTAGTAGACCCGAAAAACAAGCAATACTAACAAAAAAAAAAAAACAGCCAAGTGCGAGTCTGACTTACTCATCGAGTGTTTCGTACTTATTTGTCCCATACCATGTTAACTGGTCTGGTAGGACCTGGATATCTGATACTCACAAACTTTCGTCTTTATAACATTAGTGTGATTTTTAATCATCTTTAAATTATAAATGAAGTCAGGTAACAGTGTTAAAAATAAAGATATATAATAATAAAACGTTTTTGTAGTAATAATAATGACAACCACCTCCACAATTACATAATTCGGTACATTTGAGCTGGCGTTTAAAACACTTCAACCTGGAACTGAAAGATTTGACGCACCGACATCTTAATTCAAAGATTCTCTTTTCTTTTTATTTCAGATGGGCAAGGAATATTCAGATTTTTTTGTAGGCCCCCAAATATACACATCCTGTAAAACTGCCCTTAAGGTGTGTTGTTTAAGGGCTGCAGCTTCTGTAGGAGGCAAATTTTCAATTTCCCTTCTTTTTATGTTAAAGGTTGTTTGCGACCCTCATTTACTGTCACAGCAGGGTATGATTTGAAATACAAACATGTACTTATAATACTTATAAAGTTAAGTTCTGGATAAGAGTATCTTTAAAATATCGTGACCGTCCTTACCTATCATGCATTGTTATCACAAACTTTCCAATTTCACTGTCTGCATATTTCGTATGACATTCGTAAATGCCTTCCATGCCTCAATTGCATGTGTACCCATAGTTCTTTTAGACCTTCTAGCTTTGGAACACATTTAGTATGGGACAAATAAGTACGAAACACTCGATGAGTAAGTCAGACTCGCACTTGGCTGTTTTTTTTTTTGTTAGTATTGCTTGTTTTTCGGGTCTATTAGCCGTCCCCTACGCTGCGCTGTCGAACGTTTCTGTACTTTGTATATTTTTTTTTACATTTAAAGTGATAAATTATATGTTACATGTTAATGTTTTTATAATCTGCATTAAATGGCCTTTCAGACAGTATTTTTTATAAACCAAGTTTGATACAAAAATATAAAACTATGCTGGTTTGTTTGGATTTTATCACTACTAAAAGTTTATTATTTTAAGGATTGTGACATATTTTGCTATGGAACCCTAAAAAACTGGTATGGGGAATGAATCGGGCATCATCTAGTTACCTGATAACGACACCAAACTCGACTCAAACCTCCAAATTTAGCCGCCAGAATTTTTTTTCGGAGCGCCGGGCGCTCTGTTCTTTAACCCCCCCTCCCTCCCTCCTACCGGGGAGTAATGACTGGCTACCGGGCGATTTGGGCTTAGGTGGACGAGTACAACATTCGTACCAAATGGCTTTGCTTTACTCAAAAATGTATACCTTTTCCCATAAGAAAACGGACTATAATATTAAATTACTTGCACAAATGAAATAAAATGAACAATTATAAGACATTGTTTGTGTAAACCATAAAAGAGAGGAGAATTGTTCCGTAATTTACTAAATATGCGATGCATTAAACGATTTTATATCGATTTAGTAGGTATTAATTTTTCCAACCAAAACAACAATGTCATACTTTCAGGATAAAAGAACCACGGAACAAGAACTATAACGAAGAGCAAATGCTAGAACTGCTCTTTGGTTTGGGACTGTTCTACAACATGCAGCGGATGAACGATAAGATTGTCAATGTGAAGAAATTACAACGTGCCTTGGGAGAGTATGACGTCAACGAGCTCATGAGAAATGTAGTTAATTATGATTATTAAGAAAAAGTTTATTAAAGTGAAACTTTTATTACATCGTCTCAAACTTTTTGGTCTGTGTAGCGCATGTCGCGTGTATCGCGGCTGCCGAGTAGGTATACCTACTCGGCAGCCGACCGACACGCGACATGCGCTACACAAAGCAGTGTTCGGAACCGTTCGAACAGTTTCACTTTTACCGTGGTTTCATAAAACCACACATCATTTTTTTATTAAAACTCTTTAACTCTGAAAGGGGTTTCACATCTCTTTTGTTACTCTATTTTTACTGTGAAAGTATCCCAGCTAAACCTTACCTTGATGCTTTATTAGACTACAAGCCGGCATAGGAAAAAAATATGGGTCAATTGAACCACCAGGGGACATATCTAGAACGATAGAAGAGCATAAAATAATAAGATTCATCACTATGCCGTCACTTGTAAGCTGTCCAACTGAGTGCAGATGAGAATTCAAAAGTACAGGTAGACTCGGTAAATTTTGGTCATATATTTTTGTACGGCATTCTTAACCATCGATAGATCCATTAAAAATAATAAGAAACCGCTCAGTGCCGTACAAAAATGGTGGTCCACAAAGTCGGAATTTTTATTTAATTTCCGAGAGTTACCGGGGGTAAATTTGGTCATTTGACCATGTACGGCATCTGTGTCATACTATTTCTATACTGCTTTTAATCCATTATTCCGCAACGCCGTACAAAAATCATGGGGACAAGGGGAAAAAATCGAGAGTTGCAATCCCCTCTCTTTCCCCACTCCAGGGGGTCATTTGACTAAGTACGGCTTCGGTTCCAAAACATTATCTAGCACTCAAAAGTACTATTAAAAGCAATGCCGTCAAAAAATAATTGTTCTTTTAAATGTATACCAATAATCATCTTAATTTCATCGAATTCTTGATATAAAGAGCTGTAAGGACATTTGACCCTGTACGGGAACTTTTTTTTTAACATGATATTGTAAAATTCAATTGTTGTATAGTATTGCCGTTCAAAAGAAACCGTTCTAAAAAAAGTTATAGAGAAATGCAAAAACTGAAATTTTGTAAAAGTTTAAACATCGTAGATTAATGAAATATAATAGTTTTCTACACTTTATTCGTTGTTTTAAATAGTATAAACATAGATAAATTAGGAAAAAACGATGCCGTACATTTTTGTGCAGACCACATCTTTTAGGCTGATGAAAGCGACGAAAGCTACAATTTTAAGGGTGCTTTATGGCCATCTGATACAGTACGGCATTAACATATTTTTACCCGACTACGGCAAAGCAAAAGGAGGGTTATGATTTTGACAGGTCATGTATGTATGTTCATCTATTCCCTCGTAACTTCTAAACTACTTATCCGAATTCGACAAATGACATATCATTAGAAGCGTCTGAATTGTTCACTGGATAACCAGCGACCAGCTAGCTAAAGGCTATATGGGGTTTCACAAAATCTAATGTGGCGCCCTCTAGCGGACAAAACATACAGAGTAAAAAAATTAAGTTAAGATAAATATGCCGTGTTTGGTATCATTTGAAAGCGCTTTACTTGTACATTTTGAATATGTATATATTACTAGCATTTGCTTGTGACTTTACCTGTATTCATGGGCTGATTGCATATAATTCACATCTTTTCGTTCATAGCTTCTTTATTAGTTCATCAATTTAACGGAGTCCATTCCATCTGACTCCGACTTTCCAAGGTGATAATTAACCACCTCGAGCTTCTTAATATTAATGTATATTTATATTTTATTATCAAAATATAAGGCAAACATTTCGTTATATGGATTTTTTTCTTTTTCAGATTTTTCCCCTTTGAACCAACGAAAATGTACGGCACATGAAAAAATATTATCTATGCATAAAATACTTTAAAAATAAATTTATTTCGTGTTGTGTCAAATGACCCCCTGGAGTGGTGAAAGAGAGGGGATTGCAACTCTCGATTTTTTCCCCTAGTCCCCATGATTTTTGTACGGCGTTGCGGAATAATGGATTAAAAGCAGTATAGAAATAGTATGACACAGATGCCGTACATGGTCAAATGACCAAATTTACCCCCGGTAACTCTCGGAAATTAAATAAAAATTCCGACTTTGTGGACCACCATTTTTGTACGGCACTGAGCGGTTTATTATTTTTAATGGATCTATCGATGGTTAAGAATGCCGTACAAAAATATATGACCAAAATTTACCGAGTCTACCTGTACTTTTGAATTCTCATCTGCACTCAGTTGGACAGCTTACAAGTGACGGCATAGTGATGAATCTTATTATTTTATGCTCTTCTATCGTTCTAGATATGTCCCCTGGTGGTTCAATTGACCCATATTTTTTTCCTATGCCGGCTTGTAGTCTTTTAGCGAAATTTCGCAGATATTTTCAATCTTGTTGAATTAGGAATAGGTTTATATTTATTGTATTTAGATCTATTGGTCTAATTATAAAAAGGAAAAGGGTTTCGGAATAAATACTAACCCAACAGAGCGAAATCGTATCTCTATCAAAGTCAACATACACTTTGAAACAATTACAAGAAAACAACGTTAATTACTTAACCGAGCAGCTAGCTACACTGCTTTGGTGTCATCAGTCATTGGACACTGATGTAAAAACAAGTTACGTAAATAAATACTCGACGAGGGCAAACGGTAATCTTAATCTTATCGAGGTTATAGGCTGCTTATTATCAATTTCGACGACGTAATTTCCCCATAAAAAGCCTTTGAAATATTTACTAATCTCTCCGTTTTAGCAAGAATGCCTTCTATATTAAGGATATGACATCACGTGTTTTTAAAAAGTTCTCTTTTACAGAATTACTTTTTGTTGAAATTAGGCACTTTATTTTTTGAAAAACTTTTCGAAAAACGATAAACATGTTCTGTATTTAGGATCGTGTGATAGCGTGTGGTTTATAAAATCTACAAATTATTTTTATACCGAAAAATCCGTATTCTATTTTAACATTAAAAAATTGACTGGAGCTTAATCTATCATGCTATAAATTTTTTAACATCTTTGTTTTATAGCTAACTCCAAAGTGCGAAGATATTCTGGTGCGTTGTTCCTGGAACGAAAGTCCCATGAACTGCTCGGATTTGTTTGATTTTCGGTTGACTATGACTGGCTATTGCTGTACTTTCAACTATTTAAGGAGTTCTGATGTTATGTTTGAAGAGTATGTATAATTTTACAATTATTTAACTTTAATTTTACTAATATCATTTTTTGGAAATACATTTTGAATTGTTGAACGAATAACGTGGAACAAGTCTCCGGAATCTGGATGCTTCTAAACTTGTTAGCGTAATTTTTACTTAAAAATCCAATCATAATAAAACTTGAGAATATATTTTAGGTAAGGATTTAGAAATAAATGTCCAATTGTGAATTTGTAATGTTAATAAGAGTTTTAATATTTCGTTTACAATAATATTGTAAACGAAATACAAACAAACTCAAAAAGACAGATATATCTGTCTTTTTGAGTTTGTTTGTGCTACATAGTTTGAGCTACATAGCTTGGGTCTTTGTTTTTTCCAACAGAAGCCATGAGGCACGAAGGACTGATATGTATATGTATGGCAACAAATCGAGCTTCGATTTCGACCAAGGACTAAGGATCCTGCTACGATTAAATGAGAGTGACGATTTCTACTACAATGTACCTTTGAAAGGTGCTCAGGTATATAAAATGTTCATTTTCAGACAAGAACATTTAATAAAAAATTTAAGATGCTTCAGAGCTTTGAGAGCTTTAGAGCAAAAATTTATTATATTTAATTCTATTTCAGCTGCAGTTCTCTGATGCATATGATTTTCCCGATGCTCCCAGTGGCAGTTTTTCAATGCAAATAGTCAGTCCTAATGTTCAGGTATTAACTATATGTATTATAATTTTACTTGAACCCAATTTTCATTGAATGCTGACTTTTCATTTCTATAGCGATGAGCTAATATATTCAATCATATTTATTTAACACTAGCTGTGCCCGCGACTTCGTCCGCGTGGAATAGTGACTGCATAGTAGTTACTACTTAATTATTGAGTAAACACGTACTACCATAAATAATTAAAAGAACTGATAGTAAAATTTATTACCGAACTGAGCTAAAAAATAAAAAAAATAAATGCCTAATTAATTTTCTACGTATTTCTTTTAAATTGTGTCATATTATTTTTAGGCACCAGGGGGGAGGCGAGCAAATTTCTTCCTTCCTTGTATGGATGTTATTAACAATGTATCGTGCAGCAACTGATCAGCCAGTTTTTATCAAATCCAGCACCAAATCCAAATCAGATCTTTCCTGAATCCTGTCTCCCGCCTGTAGTAACTAAACCGTTTAGACCGTGCAATAAAAATTAAATAAAAAAAAAAACCCAACGCAACGAAGAAAAGTGCATAGAAAAAGGAATAAATAATTTCACAAACTTCCCGATGATCTTTAAAAATAAATACCATTTTAAATATTTATAAAAAAAAGCAAAGTCGTCGGGGCTGCCATGCCAACATTATCATAATATATCATATATGTACCTCTATAAATATTTTTTTTATAATGGTACTTAATTTTTAAGATCGTCGGGAAGTTTGTAAAATGATTTATTCCTTTATCTTCGTTGCTTTGGGATTTTTTTTTAATTTTTAAATTTTTAAACTTCGGTTTCTTATTTTCATGTAATATTTTCAAGTGAGCGAGACCGAGCTATCAAATGAACCTCCATATTACATTCCTACATCATATTGATATCTATAAGTTTGTTGCTCCTTGACATCTTTTACGTTGGGCCGTAACCGTGCACAAATTTTAATGGACCACAGTGGCAAAAGAAGTGGTATATTTAGGAAAAAAAAATTCCAAGGGCCAGGCCTATGTGGCTTTGAGTAGAGTTCAAAATTTCCAGGGTGTGGCTATCCTCTCGCTCCCATATCTCCTCTTCTTTCACAGACTTTCAACCCTTCCCTTTCCACCCCTAGTAAATGGCAGAACCGATTTTGATGTAAACCATATTATCTAATTGTACCTATATGTACATTGTACACGTCATATCCTGTCGTTTGATGCTCCATTTGGTTTATTTATACCCACTGTCGCCCCTAAAGTGCCCTAAATGTAATAAACGGATGAACCGATTTCGATTAAATATGACTAATTGTAATTCACACGTTGCCCTTTCATATTTTGATATGCCGCTTGAGTATATTATTTGACCACATTCGATTATTGTTCATTCCCACTTTTACCGCTGTAATCTAATAAATGGATTAACCGAATTGGATAAAAATATAACTAACTGTACTTCACCCGTTATGCACTTCCATTTGATATGTCACTTGGATATATTTGACAACATTCGTTTTTTTCATTCCCACTTTTACCCATAATATATAGGTATAATAAATGGATGAACCGATTTTTATTAAATATGTCTAATTATACTTTACACGTCATGCCCTTTCATTTGATATGTCACTTGAGTATATTTGACAAAATTCATTTTTTATTACCACTTTTATATCTATATCAAATAAATGGATGAACCGATTTTGATAAAATTTGACTTATTGTTACTGATAGGTCGTTCACTTTCATTTCACTTTTACCCCTATATACCTAGATGTAATAAATGGATGAACCGATTTTGATACACTTTATCTAAGAACCAGCGTCGGAAAATATGCTGCCTAACAAAAAAACCGCATCTAATTCGGATTACCTGTTAGCGAGCTACGGTGGCACAAACAGACACACACACACACACAGACAAACATAGCGATCAAAAACTTATCACCCATCTTTTTGCGTCGGGAGTTAAAAATATAATACGACATAATTTAAAGGACATTTTATGTATAAAATTTACCTAGAAAAAAGCATAATTCTAATTTGACCCCTTCCCCCCTACTTACTTCAGCTTACCCCACTCCCCCCCCACCCTTGGGGACTTTCGATATGATCACCTGGACATTTATAGGAATAACTGTAACAGATAACTTACGTTTTATCGTACACTGTACAGTGTACAATAAATAGAATGCCTTAGCAAATGTTCGCCGTGAATACTTAAATGGTCATAACTTTTTTGTTTACGAACCGATTGACATGAAATAAACACTAAATGTTAAATGAAGATTACTCCAATATATTAGTGAAAACCGCATCTAAATCGGATAAGCCGTTTCTGAGATTAGCGTGCACGAACATACAGACAAACAGACAAACAGACAAACAGACAAACAGACAAACAGACAAAAAATTTTTTAACTACAGTTTTGGGTTTGGGATCGATTTAATAATAACACCTGCTAATTTTTTTTTTCATATTTTCATTGTACAGACACCGCTTTTCTAGAATTTTATTATATGTATTGATGATATTGATTTTATAATATTATCTAGTTTTAAGGGTCACTACTAAACATTCCAGATGACTGTAATAGTTACAGCAAGTTTCACAGAAGCCTCACGAGATATCCAACATGTGCCCGTAAAACTGAGAAACTGCTTATTCTACGATGAATCCCCATATCTCCCATTCTATACTCACAGTGATTGCTTGTTGAAATGTCGAATGTACTTTCTAATGAGCAAATGTAATTGTACTCCGTTCAATATGCTCAAATTGGCTCACACTAGAACATGCGACGTCAGGGATATACCATGTTTAAGGATATTTAATGGTAACTTTTTTTACTATTTAAAAGCGAAGAATTTCAACACTCTCATACTGTGGCGAGACTTTACAATAAAACTTAAGATGCACAAGAAAAAAAAAAACACCCATAGGTACCTACTGTTGTAGTAGTTACTTTTAATTCTTTCTATCATATGCATGATGCAAGTAGAAAAACACTCTAAAAAATTTTTTGTTCTAATTAAAACTGTTTTATCTTTTAGCTCAATCAACAGCCGTGCGACCAGATATTGAAAATGTTCCATCGGAATTGGAACTAAACCTCGTGTCAGGAGGCATTCACTGCCCCATGTGCTACCCAACCTGTTCAAAGACAGCCTACAACTACGACTTTACTAATATAAACATTTACCCCGACCGTACCGACGTTGATTCCATTAAGGACAAGATGGATTGGCTGTAAGTGAAAGTAGGATTATTTTAATTACAAAATTGTACGCAAATAAATGATTTAGCTGTTACATAAATAATTTATTATTTAAATCAGACTGCACCACTTAAGAATTAAATTTATCCTCGTATTTCGAAGGACCTGAAAGCGGTGTTGTTGATGGGGCCTTCATTCCGAAAAGCAGTTTTGTCGATTTTAGACTTGGGGCTCCCGATTTTCTGCAACCAGATTTTCATATCTTCAACCGCGTTATGGGGCCCTTGTAGCTGACCAATAACTGTACCTTGCGGTGTGTTCATCACCCATCCTTTCAGTCCCAGCTCTTGAGCTTTTTTCTGCGTATACTTGCGAAAGAATACCCTCTGAACCTTTCCAAACACTTCAAAATCAGTTGTTACCAAGCTTGCTTTTTTTATCCCAGACATTATTGAATTATTGGAAAGAAAATTGTTCCATTTTGTGTCATAATATTGTGATATTTTCTTGTTTACTATCGTTGTTCGGGGTGACGTAAAGTCCATCTAGTTGTTTGTTTCCATGAGTTCACTTACAAACAAGGTTGCTATAGAGTCATATCCATAGAAATCTAAATAACAAGACACTAGAAGTCGTAAGCGCGCGTGACCTTGTCGCCACTCAGGTGACTTTCACATCACCAGCTGTGCCACCAGTGTGTTCGTCACAGTTCAGTTGCTCTGGAGACGTATGTGTGTAAACATGGTGTGTTTCAGCATTTCCCATTGCGGAAATTCTTCCACAAGTTGTAATTATACTAATAAAGGAATAATATTTCATCGGTAAATATTTTTTTTAGAAATAATGTCGTTTTTCCTTAAAATTATAGAATATTTACAAGTATTACGAGTGTCACCATAGTAATCGAAATAACAATGAATGACACAGTCGAGCACTCTTATTATCACGTTACACAAATTTCAACCTTATTGGAGCAAAAAGAAACAAAACGTCTCATATACTTAGGGATGTTATTCTAAAATAAACCGTAAATTCGTGCGTTAGGATACATATTAAAAAGCTTAATTTAATATTTAAGTTAGTTTTCACTAAAATCAAGCTGTCCAATAAAAGGCATAGTTTAATTGTGTGTACTGTTTAGCTATCGGTTTAAATGTGTTGATTTTGGCGACAGCGGTTTTCATACGAATTATGACATTATAGCACTTCTATGTGTCTTGTTATTTAGATTTCTATGGTCATATCACATCGTAAACAAAATAAAATTAACGCGTTATTTGTTCGGTTTTTGTAACTGTATTACGTAGGTTTTTCCCCGAGTTTGAATCATACATTTGTGGGTCAACTAGACACGTATATTTCAACATAGGTATGATAAATGTCTGCAAACTAAACAGCATTGTTGAGCTTTTAAACTATTGTTTCAGATACGGTGCGAATTTCACTGGAACATCCATTGTTCACGTTAAGTATGGCAGAGAAGTTGCAGACTGTTACGGGCAGAATGTCATAATGAAATGGTTCGACTTGATTAGTGAGTAGGCGTTGATATAGTTGAAGATATTTTGCGTTATTTATGCAGATACGCTGCTATTGAATGTTTTGAGTTTGCTTTAATATTTTGTATTTCATTCTTCGTAAGGATGCTTTGCTTGTAGAATGATATGCGTATAATCTTTGACATATACACGATAATGGTCAATTAATTTGAAAAGTGGAACGGTCAATTAAATTCGTAACATCTAATGATAGGCAACTTATAAGATTTTGCTAAGTACCTTATTATTATGCTTGAACGGCCTATATTTTGCATGCTTATTATTACAATATCTATCATTTTATACTTTTTTGACGATGATTATTAGAAATCAATAGTTATTAAATTATTTTAAAAGTAATTTTATAAATTTCACAATGCAACCTCACATTGGCTAACTTCGTGACTTTCTTCAGGTAACATAGGTTCAACATGTGGTTTCGTCACAGGGTTTAGCTTTGTGTCTGTTATTGAGTTCATCTACTTCTACACTGTGAAGTTAGTGCGAGATTATGTTCTTCGGTTGCGACGGGAGAGACGAATCGCGAGCGAAGTTTCGACGCATGCGCAGTTTGAGCACATTAGCCGATATCGACCTATTTATTGGAACGAAATAGCGGGATCGACGGCTTGGAGATTGAATACACCTGATTAATGAAACTATCAATGTTAATGTTTATGTTTATTAATTAGGATTAATTGAGTTGCAAGTAATAAATAATATCAATATATCAATGTGTCAAATTCCTGCTTTTTTTTATCAACGTCTCGTCAACGAAGCTACGTCTACGGACTTTTTATTCTATAGACCCAAGTGATAACTCAACACGTTTAAGACTTAGGTACGAGAAAAGATAAAGTTTAAAGAACTAAATAGTATTCCTCATTCCATAATGTACCTCGCCCTCCTCTAATTTATTTATTTATTTAATTCAAGAACATAGTGGCTTACAGTCATGCCAAAGCACCACTATGCTATACAGTACAAAATCATTATTTTACACAATTCTAAGTCAAAATACACATGTGAAAATGGAAAGAAAAATACTTGTAACATAATGACTAATGACTTAAGCGCGTCACACACGGTGAAGATACTATAATATTTTATCTTAAGATACTGTTATATTTTATATTACAGTATCTTAACGCATCCGGTATCAGCGTTCGGACCATCATTTTTCTTTTTGTCATTGCGTACTAAGACCCCTGTAGAACCGCCATCCTGTTACAAATGACGCGAAATTTTGTGGGTCATTTGTAACAGGATGGCGGTTCTACAGGAGTCTTAGTACGCAATGACAAAAAGAAAAATCACCGTGTGTGACGCGCTTAATCCTATAGATTATAGAACAGTCAGCTTTTGATATCGATATGTTTATTTTCCTAACTCGTATAATTTTCCTTTGTACTTGGGTCTAGAAAAAAAAACATGTAAATGGTAATGTCTTGTATTATTAACCGAATAACAATTTATTTTAGATTTTTTATTTGTATAACAAACTGGGCTATCACCACGAAAATCAGACGTTTAAAACCATTATTGTTTTGTTTTTTGTGTATTCATAATACAACGAAACATAAGAACAGCTTTAGTTTCACACAGTAATATAGATGTTATCAATCCATAATTGCTGGCCAATTCGAAGTTATATCATTGTATCGTTTTATAGAATAATGATTCTGTTACCAGTAAAATAAGCATTTCAAATATTGTATAACATCGTTCAATAGAGATACCTATTGAAGAGGACAAAGTTGCTAGATATTATGAATCCTCCAAATAATTATGTAAATATTTGGTGGAATAGCATAAAAAGTCTACCAGATACAACATCTATTCATGGATTTAGATTTATCACTGACTCTGAGAGGCACTGGATTGAAAGGTTTTTATTTCATACATATTCTGAATTCATTAATTCGTAGGTATAGTTCTGTCCTGCAACTTTATTACACTACCAAAAAAATCGATAAAATCTGCTTAAAATATGCACAAATAGTACTACTTGTGCTTACACATAAATATTTTTAATAATAATAAATTTTCAATAGCATTCCAATATCTTAAGAACACTCTTTCTAGAATATTCTGGTTAGTCTTCGTATCGTTGTCTTGGTACTGCTCCTCTCTGCTCATTGCGGCTCAGTACAGAGCGTTTTTAAACAATCCGATATCGTTTGTCGTGGAGACCACTTACACGGATTGGAACACGGATTTTCCTACAATAGCTATTTGTGAGAGCGATAATACAGCTCGTATAGAGGAAATATCGGATGGGTAAGTGCTTTATTATTATATATCATTTTGGAGGTTGCAGTTGTGTATTAGTTGCAGTTATTATTTTTAATTAAAAAAAAAAAAAATTCTCGAGTCACAATATTAGTAACCATTTTACCATACTCCGAAGCGGCTGGACCAATTCTTATGAAATTTTGTATTGCCTATATTGCCTATTCGGTAGATTCGAGAAACGGCTAACATCTATTTTTCATGAGGCAGAACAACGACAGCTAGCTTTTTATAATAGGGTAATTTAAGCTCACGACTCCTCATATTTCCTTCCTTCTGCAAAAACAATAAACATGCTAAAATTTTCCATCAAAAAAAGTAAAAAAAGACGGGTTGCACTCCGGGAGTGCCGGCAGAAGTGAAAACTTGATTATTAACGTTGAGCACAATATTAGTAACCATTTTACCATACTCCGAAGCGGCTGGACCAATTCTTATGAAATTTTGTATTGCCTATATTGCCTATTCGGTAGATTCCAGAAACGGCTAACATCTATTTTTCATGAGGCAGAACAACGACAGCTAGCTTTTTATAATAGGGTAATTTAAGCTCACGACTCCTCATATTTCCTTCCTTCTGCAAAAACAATAAACATGCTAAAATTTTCCATCAAAAAAAGTAAAAAAAGACGGGTTGCACTCCGGGAGTGCCGGCAGAAGTGAAAACTTGATTATTAACGTTGAGCATGTTTGATATTTTGGAATGGTATCCGTCTTACGCTTTTTCTATCAGGTCACGTGTCCTGACGCGAGTTTAAGATTTTATACCCATTACAGAAAAAGTGCTCAACGCCGCTAAATAAGTTTTCACTTCAAAATGTCTTTTTTTTTTTAATTTTTAATATTTATAGAATGAGAGAGAGACTTATAATGAGTATGTGATTTTATTAGTTTATATCTGAATTAATTACATGAAATCTGTTAATTTAGTTTATGGGGCAAGGACCACGATTTTAACATAGAGGAAGTTTTGAAAGAGTTGGCATTTTACAAAGGCGTCGCGTATTATACGAGTGAATTTTGCAACACTGAAAACGCTTTGCCTGAATGTTTTGCAGATAACATTACGTATTATGTGAATTTGGTAAGTACATTAATTAACAAAAATAATAAACATTTCAGGAAGGTTTAGATGAAACCTATTTTTTACATATCACTACATAGTATAAAACAAAGTCGCTTTCTCTGTCCCTATGTCCCTATGTCCCTTTGTATGCTTAAATCTTTGTCGTAAAAAATTACATTTTTTCCGCTTACATTGCAAACGCAGGCTGAACCCTACGAGTTTTATCAAAATAATGTACTAAGTATTGTACACATTGAAAAGGTCTACAGGAAAGTCCGCGATGGTATATGTCTATCTCTTATGGATAACCCACAATAACTTTTTTTGTCATTTACTTTTTACGACAAATAACGGCTAATTTTCGAAGCGATTTTAACCAATACAACATTAATCCTTAACCAATTAAATACCTTGAATACATTGTTCATTTAATATAGATCTACATGGCCCTTTACACCGTATGATTTAAGTGAAGATATTACAGATTTAAAAATTGCGGGACGTAGCGTTTGCGGCGGTACCGGCCGGCCGCCCGGCTATATATTTTATACCCGTGCGAAGCCGGGGCGGGTCGCTAGTTTTAATATAAAACGAGATACGATGAATTTTAATAGGTACCTAGTCTAGTGTGAATAAGTATATATATTTATGTGAATAGGTATACATAGCAGCTATGGAGTTTATTGCCGGTTCTTCCCGATAGATACTGCTTACCGAATCGGTGGTAAATGTTAAAACTGTTATGACGATTCAAAAGTGCTTCTAGTAAAACCATAAAATAGTGACAATTTATTTTTACAAGAGATCCTGTAGTAACTAGATCTCAAATATCTCGTAATACAATATTTTCAATGAACTTTAATTTTAATATAAAACTAGATACGATGAATTTTAATAGGTACCTAGTCTAGTGTGAATAAGTATATATATTTATGTGTGTAGGTATACATAGCAGCTATGGAGTTTATTGCCGGTTCTTCCCGATAGATACTGCTTACCGAATCGGTGGTAAATGTTAAAACTGTTATGACGATTCAAAAGTGCTTCTAGTAAAACCATAAAATAGTGACAATTTATTTTTATAAGAGATCCTGTAGTAACTAGATCTCAAATATCTCGTAATACAATATTTTCAATGAACTTTAACAGATCAGAAGCAGCTGTAAGGAAATAATTTCCGATTGTTCGTGGAATGGTATCAATTTTGACTGTTGCAAGTATTTCCGACCTATGGACACGGAGTTTGGAGTCTGTTTTGCAGTAAACACGATTCAAGGAAGGTAGAAACGTTTTTCATTTTTCCAAGACACGGCCATGGATTACGGCATCTTCCTTCCAATCAGTTTTTTAAATGAAACCTCTTTAGGCGCGTTGATAGTAAAATTTCAACGTCGCGTCATGACAATACCATCACGTCATGAAGTAAGGCGACAATTTTGGTATCTTTGAATCTTGCCAAAGAAGTTTCACTATTGACACGTGTGCTCGGCGCACATGCTCTTTTTTATTTGTTTAAACGAGCATTTTACGCTATTTTAAACTTTATTACAGAGAGAGACATCCACCACGGTTAGAACTGGTCAGCAACCGGACCACAGGCCCCGGCGTCATGATGTTCAACGTTCTCGTACCGGGGAGAGTTTTCGTTTTGAACGAAGAGGAAGTGCCCTCTATAACTACACCTGGATCTGATATCATGAGTGTTGGCCCGGAAATTTACAGAAAGTAAGATTTTTCTGGCTATAAATTGATTTATAATTAATTTATATGGAATTTGTTTCTATGATTTGGCTAAATTACATTTAATTCTGAATATAATAATTCAGTTACAAATTAAGGCTCACTAATTGCAATCAATTTATTTACAGGCGTCTCATATCCATAAAAGACATTGCAAACGACGCTGGTGCAAGATTAATATCTCCAGAAAAACGTAAATGCCGGTATACGGATGAAAATATATTAGACGTTTATCCACACTATTCCTATACCGCGTGTACTGTACAATGCAGGAAAAATGCTCAATTGCGCACCTGTAATTGCACTAATTTCTACATGCCCAATATAGAAGAACATTTGAAGTGTAATGTTAGCGGTGTGATTTGTATAAATAATAACCTAAATGCCCTGTCGGTATGTTCACGTTCCCTATTTACCTATGTTAATTAGCTAAAGTCTACGTCCTTAATTTAATAAAATTATAATGATAGAAAAAACATAAAGATAACAATAAAATCAAAATAGAGTAAGAACCGGTTCCGGTAGGTAATGGGGCATGTCAGGTGGCTTTCCTGATAGCTTTATTTTGAAAGAAATATGGCAACCAATTGATACCTAATGTTTAACAAAATAAAGAATAATTTTCGTTATATCAATACCTGTCCTGAAAAAAATATTATAGGTACTCAAAGCAAGATGGTCATCTCGAATTGGTCTCTTCTGTGATTGCTTGCCATCTTGCACAGAAGCAGAAATATCTATTGTAAAGGATTTTAAGAAGCCCATAGATGATGATTTTGCCAGAATAGAAATAGAGCTTGCATTTCTACCCAGTGAAAGATATAGGAGGAATGTTGTTCGTGGAGCCCTTGATTTGGTTGGTAAGTGTTCAAAAATAATTTTAAACGTTTACACGACATGATTATCACAACGTGTCATAGTAGTCTATAAATTAAATAAATACTGTACCTACTGTCTATGATAACAAAACTTCCTATATTATAAGTTATAAAATGTTTAGTAACTACTATTTATTTATATTTACAAGTATCTTTAGATAAATAATTTTGGATTCTTAATTAAATTGTATTGATGTTTTCCAACAAAATGAACCTACATATATATATGTAGGTTTATTATATATATATATAATATATATATATATATATACTTAAAAAAATATGTTTTAGTATCGACAGGTGGGACAGGCGGCCTTTTCCTCGGAGCTAGCATTCTCAGCTTTGTCGAATTAATTTATATTATTTTAATACGACCCTTCTGTAATATCTACGCGAGGCGTAACGAGGATCCATGGCATAAGAAGTTTGGAAGAAAGCTCGAAGAAAATAAATTTGGGAGACACTCGGTGAAGATTTTTAAAACAAATTCACGTGTGAAATAAAAATTTATTAGTTGATAAATAGAATTATGGCACAGTTTGATTGATTAATGTTCACAATAGAATAGAATAAAATTATTACACATTTCAAGTGAATTTTTATTTACAGTACCTTATTATCTATACAATATTCTGTTACAATCTCCTCAAAGATTCCCAAAACCTTCACTTTATAGCTAACATCTTCATCAATCATTTTCTTGATAAATTTTGCCTTATCCTTGGAAAGAATTTCTTCAAATTGCGCAGAATCAGTAAATATTTTTGTCGTCAGCTCATCATCCAGCCAAAATTGCGGTACCAGACAGGCCGTTAGCACTAGACCCCAGAGTCTATACTCTTCAGCAGATTCAAAAAGTTCGTCCAAAGTTAAGACATTCCTTATTAATATATCGTGGTTACTTAATTCCATTTCAAGAGCATCGTAGTAGAAGTTGAGCAATAATTTCAAGTTTTCTTCACGAAAATCTCTTTCCAGATTGCAATATAAGAGGAGCATTATGTCTCCAGCTGGAGGATGATATCTAACAGCTTGGAAGTCCACTAATAAACAATCGTCTGGAACTTCCAGCCCATTGACTGCTGAGTAATGGAATAACATATTGTTATTCCATAAATCTCTGTGGCATATCACATTTCTATACTTAGGAGTGTAGTTACCCAATTCTAAAGCCGCTTTCCAAACATCTGTCCATTTCTCTGTACATCTCCTAATAACAAGATCATCTTTCGCATATTTTGAATGACTTTTAACAACTTCTAAAGCACCACTCATGCACTGGATGTACCATGGATCGGATATATGATATCCACCTTCATCTAAGTATGCTTCAAATTCGTCATTTACTCTGTATGGAAGGTTAGGGTCCCGTGATTTTCTTTCTTCATAAATAATTGTTGAAGCGTGTAGGCGAGCCAATGTTCGTAATGCCTGTAATATGTGGGCTTTGTCAAATGTCTTTAATTTATTTCGCACTCTGTATCCAAGGGTATTTAGATTTTCAAATACCATGGCATCCTTTAAACCTAGTATTAGCTCTGGACTCCATTTTAACCCTTAAAATATAAAAATTTGCATTATAAAAAATACGGTTCAAGAAATTGTACATAAAAATTATAAATAAATTTAGAACCAACCTGGTATTTGAATTCTTTCTTTTATTAAAGTGTAAAACTTTAATTCCTTGTCAAACAATTTAAGGTCCTGTACCATAGCTGCCTTTGCTTTATTGCTCATGGATATAGATTTTATAAAGCAGGTTAAATTTTTCATCTCCTCATTATCTAGTCGCGCATTTATGCTCAATTTAAGGTAATCACACAAAAATCCTAACATATGTTTACTAGCAAACTCAATAGAATACGTGTGGGCGACCACGTTTTCTGTTCCAAAATATTTTTCAGTTACTATTTTAATATCTTCTTCACTTATATATTGTCTAAATTTATCACTATTCAACTTCTCGTTTTTATCCATTTTTATACTATAATGCTTTAATTAAAATTAGAACTATGATTCGTTCGAAATACACACGAGCAGTTTTATCATTAGGTACCTACACTATTACTATTACATTGTGTAATTTTAATTATTATCAGCTCTTAAATGAGTTTGGTTAGGAGTTAATACAATATACTGTGCATATCAAAATGTAAATATTGTAACAGACATTAGACGATTTATTTTGATTTCAAGATAGGTAAAATATACCTCTCTGCGATTTCATCAAATAATTCCACAACTCTTTCGTAATAACGTTCGTTGTTCTTGGCTGTGTCTATGAAATAACCGCTTCGGGAAATTGAATCAAATTCATGATTTTTGTCACCACCATTACGAACATCATTTATTATCTCCGAAGGTATCAAAATTATTGGTACTATAAGCGATGCTTGAATGATACCAAACAATATACTATCTTCATACGCTTCCGACAATTGCTCTCTAGTAATAAATTCCGACACATTTAAATTTTCAGCTTCCAATGTATTTTTAAGACAATTATAATATACATCTAATATGTCTTGTGTGTGGGTTAAACGAAATTCCTTTCTTGTATTCATGAATATAGCTGCGGTTAAGTCTAACATCGGACACGCATACAACGCAGTCTGGAAATCAACCATTAATGCGTGCAATTCACCATTATAACATTTGAAAAATACGTTGTTAGCCCAAATATCACGATGGATAACTACGTTTCGATAATGTGACGAGGGTTTGGTTGAATCTTTGGCGCGATCAAATAAGGCAGGAATAATCTTATCGACCAGTAACGTGAAGTTTGTCTCATCTTTGTAGGCGGAATATGCCTTTAAGAAGTCCATAACACCGTTTCGCCCGGTGTCCCTCCACAGTTACCCTCTTGCTGGTTCGCTCAAACTTTCGCTAAAGTCTTCCCATATGCTATAGGGTCTTTTCAGTTCTTTAGATTTCTTATCTTCGAATATGAATGATTGTGCATGGAATTTCGCCATAGCTTCCACGATGGCAACTGTTTCTTCGTAAGTGAAGGTATTTTTACAGTCCGGCATTGTGTAACCGATTTCGGAGACATCCTCGAAGACCAAAGCATTATCTTTTGCGTAAAGCAAGTCTGGGTGCCATTTTCTTGTCCCTGAAAAATAAATTTAATTGGAATACAGTAAATATTTCCATTTTTACTTTGATAGAAGGTTAAACCTGTTTCCTATTCTAGGACGACCAACTAGGTACATTCGAATAAAATAATTGTACTTCTAAAATTTTACTTTCAACAAATCAAATTTATTAAAAATCCGTTCTTGAGTTCAAATCGTTTTACTACTACAACTAAGTTTAAAAAAGGGCTAGTAGTGCGAGAAACTTGTATTTATAATAACAAAAATTGTCCTTTCACTGGTCTGTAGTAACATTCATTGATTTTATTACAAAATATTATTTATTATATGTAGTTGTATTTGTTTAAATAATCGAATGTGGATTAGATTTTTGTCGCAAGGAAAAAACATTGTAAATATCTACCACAGAAATGGTGCTTAGATACAGAAAATAATCTAAGTAGGTACGATCTGTAGATGTACCCTACAGCTACGACGCAAATAAAACCATACAATAATGCAATTTATCCTTCTATATACATACTTACATAATAATTATAATGAAGTATTAAACAAATTATAAAAGTATATAGCAATTGATATTTATATCTTACCTTCATATTGCGTAAATTGGTTGAAAAGTGAACTTAATAAAACAAACTCCTTTTTGAAGAAAGTCGTTTCATGTAAATATTGAGCTTTATACTGATCAAATCTCGGTATACATTTCACGAATAAAATCACACGACATTCTATCTTTGATTTAACATCAATAATCAACTTTAAGTGTTCTCCCAAATAACCGAGGAGCTCTTCCGAATAATTTTGCAATTCGTATTGAAAAGACTCAATATTATTGTAACCGCATTTCTCTAGGATTATTTTAACTTCGTGTTTCTTTAACAATTCCATTATCACGTTCGTTCGCGGTACTGATAACGAATAAATAAAGGATATTTATCTTTTATTTGTATTGTCGTATTTTTACATAACTTGTATGATAAATATAACTCCCCGCGCCTCGTCTCGCGTTGGCCTTTTGCGCTCAGTACCGTTAGCATCTTTCCGTATACCTATACTAGTTTTTCCTTAAAAATATTACTACCCAAAGTAAGTAAAATTGGTAATTACTTAGTTTGAATTACACTCCATTATTTTATTTATTTTGGAAAGGTACTTAACAATATTTATCAATTAAACAAACATACAAAGAATTCAAATTAGAAAAATAAAATATCGCACTCGACAACCGAAACGTGATTTTGCGCACCGTACCACAACCGTACATTGAACATGACGTCATCGGCTCAGGTCTCAAGTTAATTCGCACGGGTTATTAACCGACTTCAAAAAAAAGGAGGAGGTTATCAATTCGGCCGGTATGTTTTTTTTTATGTATGTACACCGATTACTCCGAGGTTTCTGAACCGATTTACGTGATTCTTTTTTTGTTTGATGCGGTATTGTGTCGAATTGGTCCCATAAAAATTTTATTCGGATAGGCCCAGTAGTTTTTATTTTATGAGCATTTTTTATGATCTCGATGACTTAATTGAAATGTAGCAAGTAACTTTGTTTCACTTCCCGGTAACCGATTGAGCTGAAATTTTGTATACGTATATAAATTGGATAGCGATAAAACATTATCATGACATAGAGCTGATTTGATGATGATGGTGGCCATACGAACTCAGTAATAATATATTGACTCAACTTTATCGAGTTTGGGCTAGTTTGATTCGTGTTGAAAAATACACTAAAAAGGTGCCAAGCACTAAGCACTTAGTATTAAGACCGTGCACCGACATCAAACCTTTTTAGTAAATAGCACATCTAAATAATATGTAGTAATTAATAATATCAAATCTTTTTTATTTTTTACTTTTCCGTTTTTGAAGTTGTTTTTAAAGTAGTTATTTTTATATATTTAACGACACTACATACTATCATAATGTACATTAATTATATAACAATTAACTAAATAGTGTTATGAGATTTAGATAATTAGTTAAATAGGTAGGTACTTAAAATATTATGTTTGACTTTATGTTATTTACGTTGTTTTAAAAATATCGATTGCAAAAAAAGGGAACATGAACTAGAAGCAGAGTTGCATTCATCAAAATTAGATTAGTTTTTGTAAGTAATTATTTTTAAATAAGGGTTAAGGGGATATTCTTATTAAGTACTAGCTTCCGCCCGCGACTCCGTCCGCGCGGATGTCGGTCTTCGCGTGGATGGTTTATTTCTCCATTTTGAGTAACTCTGACAATGACATCTTATAAATATCTATTGGACCCAAATACGGCTAGGCCTATATATGTAATACGCAACGTGTGTTCGCGGTTCTACAGAACAACGTCTATGGATAAAACTGAAAAATTAAGATTAATTTTTTTTTACGTATTTTTCCAGGATAAAAAGTATCCTATTTTACGCCCAGGATAATAAGGTATAATTATACCAAGTTTCATCGAAATCGAACCGTTAGTTTTTACGTGATGCCTGTACATACAGACAGACAGACAGACAGACAGACAGACAGACAGACAGACAGACAAAAATTTTTTTAATCACATATTTGGGTTTGGTATCGATCCAGTAACACCCCCTGCTATTTATTTTTTCAATATTTTCAATGTACAGAATTGACCCTTCTACAGATTTATTATATGTATAGATATCAATCTTTTACTTTTTATTTTCAATGGCAACTTTTTTTAATCCTACTTGAGTTAATTCATATACTGAAAAATAAAACACCAAAATTAAAAAATAACATTTATTCACAAGCCGAAAACATCGGCAGTCACATTCAAATCGAGAACTTCATTTTCCAGAAGCTTCTTTAACTTTTTCTCTTTAATTTTTTCATAATTGGCCTTGCACAATTGTTCAGGTTTGGGTGCTGATATTGTGGGCATTCCTTCATCATCACTAGAGTCTTGGTCTACTTCCATAGCTGGTGTTTGTTCATCGATTTCTTCTACTTCTTGACATCCAGATATCAGTTCTAAGAACGACGTACTTAGTGACGTCACCGGCGGCACCATGTATGACGATGATGATAGAAACTGTAAAGGAGTGATATCAGTATAATGTAGCAGGATATCAGTAGAATGTTTTCAGTCTTAAATAAAATAACTTTGAAGACATAAAAAATGAAACTGTCTCATGGCAAATAAAATAGTATAAACAACTATTTTACCTTCAATCTATGTTTTTATGATTGTAATCTCAAACAGGTATAACAACAATTTAAACTTGTTAAATATGTTTAAGTTGCTTGAGCATTTTATGAAGATTATTTATGTCCTTTTTAACATCTAAATGAAATGGATTAGGAGACATAGAAAAATCTAAATTATGCGCTAAAAATTGTTTTCTGCTTTGTTTCGAAAGTGCGCGTCCGACAAGGGGTGGATTTTAGTTTGTGATTATGTATAAAATGTTAATGCAAAATGTTTTGATGCGAAAATACATAATATAATTAAATTATTCAAAATTTCCAAACAGCAAAAATAATTTGATCAATAACAAAAACCACTCAGAAAAAATTAAAAAACAGAGCGTGTGTGCTGAGCACACGTGTCAGAAGTGAAAATTCTTTGGCAAGATTCAAAGATACCAATATCGTTGCGTTACTCCATGACGTGACGGTATTGCCATGACGCGACCTTGAAATTTTACTCTCAACGCGCCTTAAGAAATTTCACTTAAAAAACATCATTTCTATAACTCACCAGCGACGTAGCCTTATGCCCCAGCGACTCTTGGTTCATTTGCTGAATCTCAGCAACCGCTGATGACGTCACTTCCGTCACTTGCTGTTCAGCCAATAGCGTGCTGAACTTTGACGTTGGTAGATTCCTATGTGTTATCGCTTCTAGTTGCTTCTTTGAGGAGCGTTCTGGCTCTAGGCTGTATAACTCCTGCAAGAAGACTGATTTTTATGACTACCCTCAACATACAAAAAAAAACAACCTATATTTATATTGCAAAGTATATCTTCTACAGTAAACAATTTAGAAAAAAATACGAGCCCATATTTTGCAATATGTATAAGATTAGACTAGATTAAATAAATAAATAAATAAATGGAGGAAAGGTTTGTAATTATGTATGTATGTATGTATGGTTTTCACGCATAAACTACTGGACCGATTTCAAAAATTCTTTCACCATTAGAAAGCTGCATCTTCACTGAGCAACATAGGCTATATTGCATTTTCAAAAAAATAGAGATCCTTACCAAAAATGCAATAATGTAACCCAAGGTGTAAAAAAATTCCTCAATAAAACTTCTGTCATCGCGTGCGCTGCGGAATCTATTGAAGATAGAACAAAAAAATGTTCTACGGTATTATAGAATGGATCAATATCTACAAGAAAGTCCGCGATACCATATGTCCATCTTCAGTAGTTATGTTACTACAACAACTTTTTTACGTTTTCAAAGTAAATAGAAGTGCCGACAGTAATCAAACCATGTTATCCATACACATATATTAATCCTTATCCCATTAAATGATGTTTTATTATAGACTGTTTCAATACCAGCAAAACACTTTTTAAATGAAAAAAATTGGATATTCCATTCAAAAGATATAACGAATTTTTAAAAGTGTCAATCTACAGAAAATAGTAGGTATACTGTTCAATACAATGAGCAGGCCGTAGTGCGGGACGGGGTAAAGGTGATTTTCATGTGATTAAAAATTAAACCTATAGTCCGACCTATAGTAGACTTTTCACTGTCACGATATCGCTATCTATGCGGGTAAAACCGCAGGGCATTGCTAGTAGAAATTAAAAAAAAAGTATTGTGAATAGATCTGAGAATAAAAAGTATTTCGTATGCTGTATCAAGAAATTATCACGCTTTACGGAGTTTTGTGAAATCTATCTTGTTCAATCTGCTATTTGACTGAATGGCTAGCGCCTTCATTGAATGACATTTGATTGAATTACTAAAGGACAACTCGTCAAGTTGTTGAATGTAACGTTCTACGTCTTGACTGAACGTCATTTAGCATAGTAGTTTGTTTCGATAAGGTAATCAAATAGCAGATTCAACCAGATGACGGCGACACAATATATACATTATCTTGTTCCGTATATTGAATCAAATACATCAAAAGCGTCCAAAAATACACATTAAAAAAATAACATAGACTCACCGAATTATTCCTCATCAAATAAACAGTGACATCTGTGCGTGTCGTGTTTCCGAACGCACATTGTCTGATAGCACCTTCCTCTGGGTTCAGTATACGCTTGCGAGATAGTATTGGCGTTGAATCGTGCGGTGTGAACACGAACACTGTGAGGAAAATAATTATAGGAATATTATTTTATAATTTAAAGTTAAAAATATATTATCAGTCAGACATGTTTGAATTACTAGATTTCCACCCGCGGCTTCGCCCGCGTTTTCAAAGAAAAACCCGCATAGTTCCCGATCTTGTGGGATTTCCGGGATAAAAATCCTATGTCTTATTCTGGGTCTTCAACTACCTACATACCAAATTTCATTGTAATCGGTTCAGTAGTATTTGTGTGAAAGAGTAACAAACATCCATCCATCCATTCTCACAAACTTTCACATTTATATCAGAAGGATTTGACGTTAAAAAAGGAAATTATCAATTCAAACATGTATAAACCATATTGAGATTGTAAATTTCACATTAGTTGTAATCTTATTATTAATAATAAGAAAGACATAATATGTATATTTTATTATAAGTAATGTGAAATGTTGAATTTATATTTTTGGTTTTATGGCATTCAATTGCTTTATAAATTTATAGTAATGTGAAATGTAGAAAAATAATCATAGGACATCATTTTTTTTTCAATTCAAATATCTAACCGTTTATAAGATTTTCTTTATGTTTTTACTAAGGTACTTAAGGCAAAATCCGTTACAATGCGTTATATTTATATTATAGACCTAAACCATATGCCACTATATTTAATATACACATAAGATAATTAAATCTATTAGCAACAAATTTATGTGCAATTCTAAAGTATAATGGTATTTTCATTCAATTACAAGATCACAGTTCAACATCGACATTATTATAAACGCAAATCTATAATATAATAAAAATGAATCGCCAAAAGCTGAATCGATTTCGTTAATTCTTTTTTTATAATATTCCTTGAAGTACGAAGATAGTTCTTACGGAAAGAAAACGTAAACATGTACCACGGGAGGATCGCTAGTTTAGAATAAAAAAACCCTTACGATCATTATCCTGATTGACAACCATCATCCTGTTAGAGAAAGGATCGGCCACAAGGCACGTGGGACTGTTCTGTACCATCCACTTCATTGTTAGAGACAATAGACTCCATACAGCCAAACAGTAGTCCGTTGTGCATACTAACTGTAATATTAAAATTTATATGAAAAAAAATATTTTCAAGGAAAATAATAACACAAAAGCAGAGCTATTCTATCAATTCTATCAAACGTCCAGATTCTGGATGTCATTTAATATATTAGTTTACGCCACATAACTTTAATAAGCATAATATTGTAATTCTGAAAAATTTAAATTAGCATAATGAAATCTGATCATTTTAAAACGAAATAAAATAAATACATAATTTGGCAATGTAGAAAATCTTTACATAATGCGCCGCGTCCATATTTCCGAACTGAACTTCCCTCCCTTTCGGTCGTAACGCGGGGTGGGATAACGTCGTCCTCAGGTTACACAAATGAGAATCCCATAATGTCAATTTACTCCCAAACCAGGCCGCTATCAACGACCCATCCTGTGATACAGCCACACCCCCC
The DNA here is from genome assembly GCA_029959065.1 of Colias behrii. Taxonomy (NCBI): domain Eukaryota; kingdom Metazoa; phylum Arthropoda; class Insecta; order Lepidoptera; family Pieridae; genus Colias; species Colias behrii. The sequence goes on from JARWMC010000013.1 coordinate 9,822,922, forward strand.
ATAGCATTCTCCCCCTTATAACAACCCTTTTCCACCATCCTATCATTTACTTTCGTTTTATGTATATTCCACACTTTTTGCACAATATCATTCTCAATTCGGTCTTGGCTTAAATATGGCCGTTCAGTTACTGTACCGATACCCAGAATATCTCCATGTTTGAACTCATTTAGAGCAGGATTAGCTAAATAATGCGCGATACCGGACGAATAATAGCACGCGGTGAGGCAGAGCCACCTATTCTTCCCTTTTTCCTTGGCAAATTTCCATATCCTGAACTTCTGATCGTTGCCAGCTGTTACGCAAAAATCGCCCCTTTTGTTGAGTGCAATAGAGACTACGTCGCAGCCGCCGTGGGAGAGATTAACACAAGTATTGAGTTTGAAGGCAGAAGCTGCATTGTAGTGTGTGGACCAGAACTTGAGTTTTTCCTCAGGGTAATTGGTACCGTCATATCTGTATTCGGAGGTGACGAGCCAGAAACCATTCGCACTTATGGCGGCGCATGTCACTTCTGTTTCTACTGGCAAAATGTTATAACGCTCACTCGGTATGTGGTTCACTTCTGTAATGTCAATCTGTAACCAATGAAAAGGTATAAAAAATATCTGAGAATAAACATCCATCAATACTTCTGTAGGCGTATTGAGATCTTTGTTGACTTATTTTACTAGAGTTATTTTAGTTAGTTAGTCTCATGAAAGGTGTTATGACACAGGCTTTAGTTTCCCCAAATATATAAACTGTATTATTTTAAAACTTTTTTCAATAAAGATTTTTCATTTTCATTTTCATTCATGAACATGAATATGCCATAGTAAGTCTACAAAAATAAAATAAAAAACTACTCACATTATATAAAACCTTATCTGTAGTAGTGGAATACAACTGCAAATACCCGGTTCTGCCCGGCACTATGAGCGAGGACAGCTTCTTGTGGTACACAAGGGAGGAACCAAGTGAGCGAGTGACTGATGACAAACCACCACACTCTAGGATGGTTGTTGTTACATGTAGCTGCATGTTCGCTATCACCACAGCTGTGGAGAATCGATTATTTAGTAATGCGATAAATATAAATGTAAAATACATTATTTCTGACTAGCGACCCGCCCCGGCTTCGCACGGGTGCAATGCTGATACTAAATACTCTACAGAAAAACTGTGAACGTTGTATATAAAAACATAGAGGCCCGCTCCGGCTTCGCACGGGTATAAAATATATAGCCGGGCGGCCGGCCGGTACCGCCGCAAAGGCTACGTCCCGCAATTTTTAAATCTGTAATATCTTCGAAAATATTCACTTAAATCATACGGTGTAAAGGGCCATATAGATCTATATTAAATGAACAATGTATTCAAGGTATTTAATTGGTTAAGGATTAATGCTGTATTGGTTCAAATCGCTTCGAAAATTAGCCATTATTTGTCGTAAAATGTAAATGACAAAAAAAAGTTATTGTGGGTTATCCATAAGAGATAGACATATACCATCGCGGACTTTTCTGTAGACCTTTTCAATGTGTATAATACTTAGTACATTATTTTGATAAAACTCGAAGGGTTCAGCCTGCGTTTGCAATGTAAGCGGAAAAAATGTAATTTTTTACGACATCACATTAGAAACCTCAAAAATAAAAGTACTACTCCACTATTTAATTGATGTTATTATACATATAAACCTTCCTCTTGAATCACTCTATCTATTAAAAAAAACCGCATCAAAATCCGTTTCGTATTTTCAAAGATTTAAGCGTACAAAGGGACATAGGGACATAAGGACATAGGGACATAGGGACAGAGAAAGCGACTTTGTTTTATACTATGTAGTGATGAACAATCTTCTAGTTATTCTAGAGAAAATAAAAAGTAAACAAATTTGCAACATACTTTCTAGAAGAAAAATGTTTGAATATTATTTAATATTTACGATACAATTTGCTTTAACTATTAAACTGTAACTATTTCATCAAATAACAAAGTACCACTCTACCTGACAAGACAAGACATGTACAGTACTCCAAAATTAATAATGCGCATGCAAATCTTCGCTAATTGTCGTATTTCCGAAAACACTCGAATCATTGAATCGTAAGAGCCCTAAACAATGCACTTGCATTTTACACCTTGTTCAAAAGAAATAGAAGTCAATTCACGGTCATACACAATCAAAAACAAATCGGGCGGTAGGTGACGGTAGCCTGTCAGTCAAAAAACTCAAAAATCAGTCAGTCGTCTTTAAATATTGGTGGTGACTGCACGGGTTCTCTCTGTGTGGAATTATATAGAGCTGCTCATACCCTTCTTGGTTTTGTTTTTAAAGGTGAATTGAATTAATCGATGAAATGATTTACACAGGTGATGGCAGTAGGGAAAGTGAAAATGAAGAAGAGCATAATGAAAGTTCCAATGTATGTAAAATGTCAGAAATAAAGATAATCCCTGATTTTGATTGTTTTTATTTTTATTTTTTTGTAATTGTCATAATATTGAAGAATGATCAGTACTGTAAATACTTTTCAATTGAGATTTTAATGATTAGATTTATATGTTTTAAATGTAAACCTGTGTTTGAAAACCATATTTTATACAATATAAATTTTATGTTATTTTAACCTTCTTTTCTTCCATCATTACACCAGCTTCAGTAAGACACTTTAAAAGTACTATAAAATTTTCCAAGTAAATCAATCCAACAAAGATATATTCGCAATCGTGGTGATAATCCCAGGATAACCTCGCTATTTACTTACAAGGAATTATCGAAACAAAATCGTTACTTACAAATAAATATTAATCTCTTTTAGCACAAAACACATAATTTGACTAAATTATGCATGAAGAAAATGCATTTAACCACTCTATATTCATATCATCTTCGGACGCTCCGTGAATATGACAGTTGCCGAACAGTGACGAAGATTTCTATGCGCATTATTACTTTTGGAGTACTGTAGGTAGTTAAAGAAAAGTATGTAGAACAAAATTAATTAAAATGAAATGGGAATCCAAATGATAGCTACTTTAAAAAACTCACAATTATTTGACAAAGTGATGGCAACATGATCATTGCTTGTTGTTATGTATCTGATGAACCCTGGGAGACGGGGGATAAATTTCTTTTCATTCGCTCTCTGCGCCAGGCTTCCGATGGTCCACTTGACTAATACTTTTTCCATTCCACCAGTGAGAATATAACTACCTGCCAAAAAATCGCGAAACGGTTTGTTTTAATAGATTTGAAAAATAAAATTTTAATTTTTAAATAAAGTGTTGTGACGTTATACCTTGCTAAAAGCTTGAGCTACTATTAAAATACCGAAATATAAAGGTAAATAATATTAAACTAATTTGATATGTTGTACATTGTTTTCAATTTAACATTTCCAATCAATACTAACACAATAATATAAAAACATAGTCAACCAAAAACGCCATACAAATAAAAACATGATACGCACCTACTTTAGAGAAATGTACGGCATACAACGGCAAAGCGTGCCAATGCAGCACCTCACTACCCACATTGATATATTCACAAACATTGCCTCGATACACTATCGTCCTGCCGAGCGTGTCGGTGGCAGCGATCGCACCACCTTTAGTCATGGATACAGCTAGCAACCTGTACTTTGCTCGCACTCTGAAAGTATTGTCAAATATGTAATTTATATCAGTAGTAAGAATTTTTATTTAATAAAGCTTGTTTTATCAACATTGCTGTAGTAAGATATATGAAAGTGTAGAATTTTATTTTATAAACTACTTCTAAGGTTGATAGATGGACTTCACTTCATAGTATAAAACAAAGTCGCTTTCTCTGTCCCTATTTCCCTTTGTATGCGTAAATCTTTAAAACTACGCAACGGATTTTGATGCGGTTTTTTTAATAGAGGAAGGTTTTAGTATATAATTTATTAGGTTTTAGACAAAGCGGGCGAAGCCGCGGGCGGTAAGCTAGTATGAAATATGTTCATAATTGCAATAGTCAAATAAGATGTGTCAATATTAATCAAGTATTTAAACTCAGTAAAAATAGAATATACAACTTTAAATATTAATTCAGTTAATGGAATTGATGTACTGCATGAAGATTTAGTAATAATAGTACAAGTTAACAATAATTAATAGTAAATCATGTTGAAGATTGCAATTTTTTTAACTGAATACTTAATCAATATATTTAATATCATTATACTTCTAACAACAATAAACACTCACAATGTATTCTTATCCGGTCGAACAAGGTTCTGCACATGCATCTTACAGTACCCACTAACAATGGCTGCAATAGGTTCACCGTAATACATCCCGATGGAAACAGACAGTATATCACTCTTCGGCACTTTTGTATCCACATACTCTATGTTTAGAGCTCCTGTTTTGTAATTATATAATCCCATGTGCAGTAAACCTTTCATTGGGTGTGCAGTTAGTAATAAACAATCTGTTTCGTTTATTATATTGAACGAACGAACTTGATTGTTGTATGGTATTTTTAGTTTCTGAAATATAAAACACAGACCTTTACTAAAAAAACAGTTAAAAAGCTATGTAACCATATAAACCATAAATTGAGATTTTTGTAGTTATTTAAGAATGTTACATATAGTTTACAAGAAGTGTAGTGCCTACAATAGATTTTAACAGTCATAGACGAATAGACAGTGAAATATAGTTATTTTAATCTACTCAATTCTTGACTTTCTTGCAAATTGTGTTTAAGATGCACCATGATAATTTTATACAAATAACTAGACCACTTACAATTTCCCTAAGAACTGCTCCATTTTCCCAAGTCCAAGTTGTAAGGAGGCCATTATTAGAACAACCATACAGGTTGTAATTCTGATGTTCAGGAAACTCCGCACTAATGATAGAACTCACAGGAGTCTCAGTTTCAAGTGTGCGGACCCAATCGCCAGTATGAATGTTATATACGCGTAATGTGTTTTCCACGATGATAACAAGTGATCTGTAGATGAATATTCAAAATATTATTTATTTTATTTTGCCAAAAAGATAATTGTTTGGAGTATCTCAATTTATCAAATTGACAGTATTTTTTTTTAATTAAATAACTTGGTATGCTTTAAAATAAACGTATAATAGGAAACAAATATGAAATACATACTCTCCATCGGGGGAAAACACAGGTCGGCGCTCTATTATACTTCTCCCAGATTTTCGACTGAGTACATAGTTCTTGGGCTCATTTAGACTTTCTGGTACTTTAACAACCATGTTGATATTGCAATTACAGGCGACTTGGCATAAATTCGATTGATAGCAAATATTTTTAAATACAATTATGTTGTCCACATGATCTAACCCAAAGAGTATCTAACCTCTAAATTTGTGCACTTGTAAAGTTGTAAACATTACAACTGTCAAAATATCAATATGTATTGTCATTTGTCAATTGGACAGCACTTAATAAATCTTGTACTACATAATGCTAGGTACATATAGTCTATAATTTCATTTTTGATATTTTGAAACATCCAAGAAGCTTATATCTAATACACTGGAGATTTCAGTATGAACATTAACTTGTAACAAGAAAATATGACCTTGAATGACGCCTGTGTCTCCAGTGTATTAGATATAAGCTTCTTGGAAACATCTATCTATATATTATCTAGGCGTACGTAAAACCACAGGTAGAACGGATTTCTGACGGCGTAGTGACGCGTGCCGTGGCGTCGCAGCACGGCATGGGTCAAAATCAAAATTAATTTCAGATCGAAACTTCTATAAGTTTCACACACGCCGTGTTTTCCAATTACAGCACTAGAGCGCATTATGCGGCATAATGCTTAACGTTGAATGTTCCAACTACAGCAACGCTTCGCACAATCGAGCACTCTTAAAAGTAATGCGCGTGAATTGATGCGTGCAATCGATTTATCGTTAGTAATTATTAATTGTTTGAAAAAATTTTAAAGCTTTCGTTTCATTGTAGTTTTTTCGAAATAATCAAAGTTAATTCAAATTGTGTTAAAAAAATAAATATAAGTATGGATGAAGGTACAAACATTGAAAAAAATGTTAATGAAATAATCAAAATCCAAATTACTTAAAATAACCGTAAATATTTTTCAACCAATTATTATGTATACCACTTTATTTACACATTAATGAGGTTATTGCTAACTCTATGAATATTTTTTTTTTCAACACTGAACTTAGCGCAACCTGCTGGTGCTCGGAGCAATTATCAAGCCTGGAGAAGTAACAATTAATTGAACAATAAAGCACTAGTAGCCTTTTTGGCTTATGGCAAAATGTCATGCGAAAAAAGAGGACAGATATATGTCAGTTCGACAGTTTGAAATGACATGTAGCCATTTCAATTTGTTTTAGTGACCAGTCTGGTCACTAACGCATGGTGATTTTAATTATTGTTTTTGAAGTGAAAAACTTGTTTTTTAGTTTCTTATGTTATTTTCTGAAAAGATAATTTACTAAAGATTACATGGCTTATGTTGTTCACGGCTGTAAAAGCCGTAGTACTGGGAAATCGGATGAAGATTGGAATTTGTCTTTTCACAGGTTAGTGTTTTGATCAATTTTTTTGTTAATTGTATTATAAATAAGTTAATTTACGTTATTTTCATAATCATCTATGTTTTATCTAACCGTAATCATTGAAATGAAATCATAATCAGCTTAGTTTTTAGAAAAAATGCAAAATATAACTTCCATAGTGTTGTGCAATTATCGATACTTGAGTAGGTACGAAGTACTTCATTGATAATGACTGCTTTAGGTTAGGAGAAAAAAAAAGGTATTTAAGTATGGATTTTATTGTTATTTGCAGGTTTCTGGCTTGAGAAAAATTAAAAGATGTTTGGGTTAAAGCTATAGCACAGGGAAAATTGGAAGCCTTCAAAACATTCTCGGCCTTGTTCAAATCATTTCGAATCAGACGGGAAGAAAAGTAAAGTGCTTTGCAGAGATGCTGTGCCACAAGTTAAGGTGGCATCTATTTTAAATAATAAATATTGTAATTTGTTAATTAAGTATCGAAATAAAATGTTGTAAAAAAAAATTTTAAATTTTATTTGTTTTATTTGAAGCAATTTATTTTAAACTTTTACCAATTTTTTCCTGTGGGAATGAGTTATTTTCCCGCGGTAAATTGTAGCCTATATTTTATTCTGATGTTTAATCTATAATATGTTTATTTGTAAAGTTCCATAAAAACTCATTCAGTAGTTTTTACGTGAAAGAATATCAAATGTCCATTCTTATATATTTTTGCTTTTATAATATTAGTAGGATACGATTATTGATTTGTAAAAAGATCAACCAGGTGGAAGTCAGATTCGCGCACGAAGGGTTCCGTATAATTCTATGAATGAATCTATGAAAACAGGAAAAAATACGTACCTTTTTACGAAACCATAAAAAACAACCTAAACCGAAATACATAATAATATTTTTTTATAAATACCACTACCATACAATGCAAGGCAGTCAATACGCATCGTAAATGAATAATTCCAAATTAAACGAATCTTAAAATTTGGAATTACCTATCCATAATTCAAAATTAAAAGAATCTTAAATTATCTTCAAGCAATTTTATAACTTAATTTTTTTATTTATCGATATTTTAGTATTCGATAAAGTGGCAAGCACTACCTTTTTAGAACAAAAAGTGGCTACATGTGGATTTGAATGCCAAGCCGATAACAGTGTGTTGTCTCTTTCTATCGCATTAATTAGGGTATTGAATAAAAGAGAGCCACTATATAAGAAACGTTCAATTAATTGTTACTTCTCCAGGCTTGTTAATTGCTCCGAGTGCTGGTGCGTTTCACGTTCCAACTAAGCATCAGCATAATTCGGCATTGTGCGCCACGAGTCGCATTATGCTCTGTAATTGGAAAACAGCCCTTGTACGAATGTTTGTGCGCAAGTGTCGCAAGTTTTAAAAACACTGTGGAAGTCACTTGACACTTTAGACTTGTCATAGCATTGTCATAGTTTTTAATTGATTTTGGCTGTCAATCGCATGTGTTTTTGTTAAAAACAACGTGTTATTATTTCGGTGTATAAAATTATTAAAACATTTCATTAATATCTCTTTCCATTAGAAGCAGTTATCTAAATAGACATCATTAAATATTTTGAGATAGTTGTGTTGTGGTTAGTTTTATCTCTACAAAGATTATGGCGGGTGAAACAGAAGAGGCCGCCCAAATCCAAGTTCGATTTATTACTAAACAAGAACAGTAAGTACACACTTTTCCTCTTATAATATTCACGTAAGATGAAGTTTTAATTGATTTCTAATATATCATATTCTACCAGGTATGCGATCCCTGATATTCCAATAGCTATCCAGACCAATGTTCAAACATCAGACTTGAGTACTTTAGTGAATGGTTTACTGAAAGAATCTAACTCAGCAGTTCAGAAAGCGATAGATTTTGATTTTCTAATATCTGGAGAACTACTACGCACGTCAGTTTCGGAACATCTTCAAGAGAGAAGTGTTTCAACGGAGGAAACTTTAGAAATTGAATATATAGAACGGTTTCCCGCGCCAAGTCCTCAGGATTGCTTGATGCACGATGATTGGGTGTCAGCTGTTGATACACATGGAAATTGGTAAGCAGAAGTTGTTTTAGACAAATAAGAGTAGTGTGATAGTTATTTCTGTTTTTTTTTTTCTTTTTTTTTATGTATAGGTCGGCAAACGAGCTTGCGCGTCATCGTACAGAAAGCTGAGATGATTGGCGCCGCCCATGAACAACCACAGACTCTGGAGTACTGTGGTTGCGTTGCCGGCCTTTGAGGGAGGAGTACGCTCTCTTCTTAAAGTAATCCAAATTGTAGTCCTTGGGAAAAGCCGAATTTGGAAGGTCGTTCCACAGAGGAGTAGTGCGCGGTAGGAAGTTCCTCCTAAAACGCACGGTGGAAGAACGCCATGTATCGAGATGATGTGGGTGAAATTTGAGCTTGTGGCGTGTGGTTCGGTGATGAAATTCGGCGGCTGGTATTGTACCGAACAGCTCTTCAGAGCATTCACCGTGGAAAATGCGGTAGAAAACGCAGAGAGATGCGACATCTCTACGGAGAGCCAAAGAGTCCAGCCGATCAGTAATACAAGGATCGTCCACAAACCGTGTTGCACGTCGCTGGATTCGGTCAAAAGGAAGGAGCTGATACTTGGGTGCACCGGCCCAGAGATGGGAACAGTATTCCATGTGCGGCCTGACCTGTGCCTTATAGAGTTGAAGGCGTTGGCCGGGTGTGAAATACTGTCCCGCTCTACAGAGCACACCAAGTTTTTGAGAGGCTAACTTAGCCTTACCTTCCAGATGACAACGAAACTGGACATCACACGAAATGTCGACACCAAGTATACTAATACTAGCTGAGACTCTGGTAGGAATGCCCTGAAAGCATGGAGATATGACGAAGGGTGTTTTCTTTGTGGTAAACGCACAAACTTGTGTCTTTTTAGGGTTAAACTCAACGAGGTTGGCTTTTCCCCAATTCTAGATCTTCTCGAGAGAGTTCTCAATTTGAGACACAAGTTCGTTCCGGTGCTCAATAGCGGTATCCCGAGACATATTGCATCGGCCGGTATAAAGCGCGTCAACAGTACTGTCGTCTGCATAGCAATGAATGCCACTGGTTAGTAGCATGTCATTGATATGCAGAAGAAACAGAGTTGGAGAAAGAACGCAGCCTTGTGGGACCCCAGCATTCACAGGCTTAGACTCGGAGCACGAACCGTCGACAACGACTTTAATGCTCCGCTCTGTGAGAAAACTGGTGACCCACTGACACAATTTCTCGGGAACCCCGTACGATGGAAGCTTTGAAAGGAGTGCCTTGTGCCAAACCCGATCAAAGGCTTTCGCTATGTCCAAACTTACCGCTAAAGCTTCACCCTTGCTTTCAATAGCGGTCGCCCATTTGTGTGTCAAGAGCGCTAGAAGATCACCAGCTGAGCGACCTTTACGGAAACCGTACTGGCAATCGCTAATCAGCTGGTGCTCTTCCAGGAACTCAAGAAGTTGGCGATTGATAATGGATTCCATTATTTTTGAAAGCAAGGAAGTGATAGCAATAGGTCTATAATTGGACGGATCAGAGCGATCGCCTTTTTTGGGAATGGGATGCACTAAAGCAGTTTTCCAGGAGCACGGGACAATGCCTGTAGAGTACGAGAATCGGAAGAGTCGCGTTAACACCGGAGTCAGCTCTGGAGCGCACATCCTTAACACAATCGGTGGAATACCGTCCGGACCGCATGACTTGTTCACGTTTAAAGAAAGAAGGGCTTTACGTACCGCTCTCTGCGTGAAACGGATTTCCGGCATAGAGCAATTAGAGTGCGGTATGTGAGGTGGTGGATTACCCTTGTCCTCCAAAGTGGAATTATCAGCAAAAAGAGAGCCCAGAAGATCGGCTTTCTCTTTTGCCGTGTGTGCTAGCTGGTCATTTTCCATGTGTAAGGATGGGAGAGATGGGCGACAGAAGTTGCCTTGTACGGCCTTGGCGAGAGCCCAAAAAGCTTTTGTTCCAGAAGGAAGGCGGGCTAGTATTTCACCAAGTTTGGTAATATACTCCGACTTCGCTTTCGCAATCGCTCTTTTGAAGGCTCTTGAGGCAGAGTTAAACTTCTTTTTAAGTGTTCGAGAATTTGGATCACTAGACGCTAAACCAGCAACCCAGGCCTGGTAGCATTCTTGTTTATCGCGAGCTGCCGCTTTACAAGAGCCACCAAACCAGGGCTTAGACTTGCCGCCGATGGGAACCTTCGAGCTAGGGACATAGAGTTCCATGCCCTGCAACAATACATCAGCAACACTTTCGGCACATGCGCTAGGATCCTTTTCTGAGAAGCAAACTCTGTCCCAGGGATACGATGAGAAAAATGTGCGCATCCCGTCCCAATCTGCCGACTTGAAGTGCCATAAGTGACGAGAACTCGCACAAGGTGGGCGGCGACAGTACGTTATTGGCACTACACATCGTACTAGGCAATGGTCTGACGAGCCGATGGGAGCATCGACTCTAACCTGATAGCCTTCAGAGTGAGAAGTTAGCAGGAGGTCTAACAGGGAGGGTAAATGATTTTCCACATCGGGCACTCGTGTAGGCGAGGGCACTAGTTGCGTCAGGCCATAAGCAATGGCGAACTCATAGAAAGATCTCCCTGCGTGGTCGGTCGTACGAGAGTTTAGCCATTCTGTGTGGTGGGCATTGAAATCGCCCAGTATCACGACTTCAGCAGAAGGGATCTCACGGAGTATGTGATCTGTCACGGATTCCATGTGCTCAATAAGTTTATTGGTCTCCGGATTACCACTATGGGACCTATAGAGGCACGCATAGATGCGGGGGTGGTCGTCACAATCTAAACGCAGCCATAATATTGATAGGTCCTTTACTTCAAAATTCCCGAGGCGACGAAAACACAAATCCTCTCGGATGTACGCGCATACACCGGCACGTGGCAGGAACTTATGCTCAAGGCTGTAGCCAGGGTAATGGAGGTAGGAGGTATCGGGTGGAGAGGAGATTTGAGTTTCCGTTAGGAAGAGTAATGCCGGTTTCGTGGTCTCCAGGTGAAAGTGAACGGCATTCAAGTTTGAGTGCAAACCCCTCACGTTGCAGAAATCCACATGAAGTGTGGGGGAGGGTATGGGAAGATGTTTGTTCCTATAAGTCCGGGTAGAAGGTGATTTGTGCGAAATTTTGCCCACCCCAGAGTACGCTGGGCAGCCTGAACCAGAGAGCTCAGGGAGGGATTCTCCTGCACGATGTGTGCTGGTACCCTCCTGGGGTATATATCTATTTAATTCTGTGTTTCTTTATACTTAATTATTTATTAATATTATGTTCTTGTAATGTGTGGTCAGTTATATTTAAGAATTTTACAATTTTCAGCAGTTAGATATATCAATTTATTTCATGAAAAAAATTTTATAGCTTTTTTTGCATATATCTATACATATAAATGTATTTTTAATGTATAGGATCCTCTCTGGGAGCTATGACAACAGCCTCCACATATGGACGTCTAAAGGGCAACATAAGCTTGCTATCCCGGGCCACACATCACCTGTGAAAGCAGTTGTCTGGGTATCCTTCAATGGAGATCAGGCAGTTTTTGCGAGGTAAGGAAATATTGTCTTTTGGGAAGTTATAATTTTTATTAAATTAATTATTAGTTCTTAAGTTATTTACTGTTGTTAAGTTTCATAAAGACCAATCTAGCTTTGCATGGATTAATATTTTGAATTGAATTTGAATTAATATTTTGTTTTAGTTGTTGAAATTTTTTGCTTAGTAAATAATTTATGGATAATGTGCTAACCTAAAAAATTATTGAACAATTTTTTGGTATTAGTACATACAGATTATAATGCAATAATTCAGTTGCATTGTTGCTAGTTCAATATCTCTTGTTCTTGTTAATATAACTTGTTTATTCCAGTGGATCCCACGATCAATCTACCATGCTCTGGGTGTGGAATGTGTCCACAAACTCCGTAGACTGCGTGGTCACTTGCCGCGGCCATGATAAGGGCGTGGAGTGTCTCGCTGTGTCCGCAGATGCTAAAAGGTTGGCGACGGGCAGCTGGGATACTAATGTGTGTCTTTGGAGTGCGAGTGAGTGGCAGATTGTTATTTTTTATGTAGTTTGTAAGCGTTGTAGGGTTTGGAAAAATCTGATATTAAAATATCAAATTAGTATATACTATAGTATATCTTGGAACCTTGAAATAAATACAATGGAGATGTAAGTAATGATGTAGTCTCTAAAACAAGTAATTTTTATCAGGTAAGAAAATAAACTCACTTATTAAAAACTTACAAAAAAAAATTGTTATACATGTTTTATTTAGTGAAAATAAAAACTTACATTTAAATACTTTCAGTGATAATATCTATTTATTAATATTTCAGGTCTATCTGATGAAGATAATGTACCATCAAAAAAGAAAAGCAAACCAGAGCAGGGCAGTTCCAGAGTGAGTTTGAATTTTCATATAAATTTTTTTCTATACTTTTTCTGGTCTTCTCTATATTTTTTTGTATTCTGAAGTTACATACTTACAACGTGGTTCGATTTAATTGCAAAAAACATTACTATGATATTGTTAGATAGTTTTGAATGTGTACACCTCTTATAAATGTAAAATACATTTTTTGTTAAATTTATTGTTTTTCAGTTTTCACTCCTAGTAACTAATCCTAATTGTTTACGTAGTTTGTAAGCTTTGTAGGTGTAAGTAAATCAGGGTTTGGAAGAAATTTAATTGAAAACACTTTTTTACAGGAACAACTTACGACACTTAAAGGTCATCGAGAGGCTGTATCTGGTATCAAATGGATAGATTTCAACACAGTGGTGTCTAGTGGGTGGGATCACTTGATCAAAATATGGGATTGTGAACTTGGCGGGATTAAACAGGATATTGCGGGTAGGTTTGCATTTTTATTTTTTAATTTAATTCACTCACGTAATTAAGTTATAAGTTTATTGGCAATTCATTAATATGTTACATCAAAGAATACATTCCTGATTGGACTGATGGTTAATTTTTTATGACAAGAGAGTAATGTATTAATGACATTTTTTTAGTAGTCTTTCTTTCGTAATCTAAAATGAGGAGGATAATTATTGCTTTTATTTTTGATCTCCATGTAAAAATTTATAATGTGATGTTGCAGGAAACAAAGCATTCTTTGATCTAGATTGGTCGCCACTCAACAACAGCATCATTACAGCTTCAGCCGATAGACATGTTCGCCTATACGATCCTAGATCTTCAGGTAAGTTCATTGTGTTTAATAATGCCACTTAAAAATTAGTGACAGATTTTTGCATCATCATTGTTATGTGTATAAAAAATTATAAAATGTATATACTTTGGAAACCAACTATAGTTTCTTTCCAACTCCTTTCAGTTTTAAACTAAGGTATGTAAATCGTACCATATATTATGTATGTTTCATGAAATATGACAATTTATAAGGGCTTATTAAAGAATTCTAGTTCCATGTTCTTTTTTTTTTTTGAATCTATAAATATCTTTTCTGTACTCGCGGTGCATTAATTTTAATCAAAAAGTAAAATAATAAAGAGAGATATTAAATTCTCTAGCCTTGCAATATTTTCAATTCAAGCCAGGATACTCTTCAGATTATTTATTTAGATTTGTAATTATATATTTATTTTGTTTGTTCACAGAGAATCTCGTAAAATCAACATACACATCGCACACGGGGTGGGTGCAAGCGGTGCGCTGGTCCACTACAAGCGAAACTATGTTTTTGTCCGCCGGATATGACGGACAAGTGAAACTGTGGGAGACTAGGAGGTATGTACTTTTAAATTATATTTTATATGAATATTGTTTGAAATAAGTAGCTTTTCGTATGTGGCTTTGTGTGTATACAAATATTATATAGAATTTTTACCACCTCTTTCAAAGTTACGAAATATGTAAAAATTTCTAACGAAAATAACAACTTATTAGCAGCAATGCAAGCAATGCAGCAGTTCAATCGCGCATTTTCGCTACTCTATCTATGACTTACTTTCCTACATTATTTTACTGTACTTCTTTGGAAGCTATCCCAAAGCTATCCCAGACTATCCTAGATACCCCAGGATATCCCAGACTTTTCTCAATTTATTGGAGGCAGAGTTTTGCTTGGGACAATTATTTAGTGTTAAGTGTCTTGTACATGAGTCTACTTGTTTATTGTACGTTAATGTTTATATCCTTTTTCGCAGAAGGTACTTTTCTCGATTCATATATTTATATAAATTTATAAATATAAATTTATAAAGAATATATATCATATATTTGTTTTCCTATTTCAGTCCAAAAACCCCGCTATACGATTTGACGGGGCACGAGGATAAAGTGCTATGCTGCAACTGGTCGAACCCGGCTCTACTCGTTAGCGGCTCGTGTGACAACACCCTTAGGATATTTAAGGCGAAGCACGCACTGGCTAGTTAAATGTATGGGAATAAAGGTTATGTGGTAATATGGTTTTTTTATTTAGTACTAGCTGTCCCGGCAAACGTTCTGTATTACTCTTATCATTATGAAAATCGTTCCATGAGAATCGGTTCAGCCGTTTCGGAGGAGTATGGTAAATAAAATTGGGACACGAGATTTTTTTATATTTGATTATCTGATAGATGCATGTTAAGAACATTTTTTTTCTTTGTAAAATTACTTCTTACGTACTGGTGGCATTACAAAATTAAAGATATTGAATTACTCTGTACATTATGCTGTTGTGCATGTTTTATTATTATTGGATCTTGTGGATAATATGATAGGAATGGGTTGCCTATGTGTATTTCCAAACTATACATAGCCAGAACGCAACCATAGGAAACTGCTCGTGTATACTTTGTAATGCTGTTTTTAAGTTTGTTATTACAATATATACACGAATTTTGCGTACTGATCGTGTATACTTTGTAACGCGGATGCTTGCTTCTTCGTTCCAAACTATACACGATCAGTACGCAAAATATAACTAAATATACCTACTACACCACTTACGCTTGAGCGAAATAATAAATATATAGACAATCAAAGACTTGTACAGCTATATCTATCTACTTTTATTCTTCTTGATTGATTCAGTAAAATATGGAATAAAAAAGACGTGTGGCACTCGGGGACTGCCGCGGTAAAGCTATTGCATGCTATGCCTTCAAGCCACACCTCCGCGCCCGTCGGAGTGGGGAGCGTGAGGTTTTTCGTTACTAAATTTCTGGATTCGGTCCCCACGCTCAAGGCCCGCGATAGAAGCTATGCAATAGCTTAAAATATTATTAGATAAGCTTAGAAAAATAAATAGGTAACAGATATAAGGGTTACCTATGGGTTAGGTTAGGTTCGTGTTTTTTTTAACTACACAAAAATAGTCCGTCGCCTCGCAACCGTCTTCTTCTGGACTTATTAGATTCTTACAATTTAGCACTATTGTCAATTGTAAGTCGTGCAGCATAGTCGGGAACGAAGATACAAGCATCCTCGATACAAAAAATATACGATCAGTACGCAACATTACATACACAATACACATGCATTTTAATAATAGATTTCAAAACAGCAATACAATAATATAAACGTGAGCAATGGAAAGACGCCGCGCTTACTCCGAAACATACACGATTAGTCCGCATGCGTACTGGCGCTGTATATTTTGGAGCGCTATTCTTACTTACTTCACTACAAAGTATACGCGAGTATTT
Organism: Colias behrii; assembly: GCA_029959065.1. Classification (NCBI taxonomy): domain Eukaryota; kingdom Metazoa; phylum Arthropoda; class Insecta; order Lepidoptera; family Pieridae; genus Colias; species Colias behrii. The sequence continues at coordinate 9,839,189 of JARWMC010000013.1, forward strand.
GCGTACTGCTGTTGTATAGATTGGAAGAACTTTGTAAAAAAGTTATTTCCAAACTATACGTGATTAGTTTCACACCGTTGCGTACTGGCCTTGTATAGTTTGGAAAGACGCGTTGCCTATAGATGCACTTATATTAGTCTTTCAGAGGAAACAATTTTGAAAAAGATGCCACTATACTGTTATTTGAAGAATATATTATATTTAAATAATAACTTCTTAATATTATTATGCAAACTGAAAGAAGTGTGTTTGTGTGAAGTGAATTTTAAAAAGTAGGCTTTTCTTATGCGTCCATGCTGTCTCCTATATGTCAACATTAATAATTTATTTTAAGGAACATTCTAGGTTGTGAAATGAAATATCTAAAACTTAACTATGATGGTGAGAGGGTGAAATGAATAACAAAATGCTGGTTTTGCTTGTTTTATTTCAATCATTTGCTCTTACAAAATATCAAGTTCAATGCAAAGGAACATGACTCGTCACAATAAAACATGCTTCTTAGTACCATTTTTCTTTTATTTTATATATTATTTTAGTTTCCATTCAGCATAACTATAAATAACGTGGGTCACATAAAATGCTCATAGCATATATTATAGAAACTTGCAAACACTTCGTAACAAAATAGATACATAACTTTCATCTATGTCTTTTCTCTGCGAGAAATTCATTATTCATACACTATTACTATAGTTATGCCAAACCTCACATCATAACACAACGAAGCAACATGTCCCTTAAAAATACTCTTTCTTACCAACAATTTCATCTTTTTTTTTACATTTTATGAAATTTTTATTTTTTGCATTTCGTATCACTAAGCTACCTAACTAATCTTTATCTATACTACTGTCTAGACTAGTCTGCCGGGTAGAACACCACACTATAATAATACACATTGGACAAATACGATCGTATCGACACTTCACGGTATTTTTTTTTTCATCATTTAATTTTCTTTTACACTTAGTCAACTACATAACAAAAGAGGTGAAAGCAAACTCGTTCAACTGAAACTTATTCAAAGTGTTCGCTAATTTTTAGATCTTCCTTAATGCTAAGCGAAGCACGGCGCGAGTGCGATCCGTGCCGACTTCAGTCCATTGAAATTAAATTATTTAATAAACTAACAAGGAAACTACCCTAGAGTCCGCAAGGACTGCTCGCGCACCGTGCCACAGTAACCTACGTCGCTATACTAGCTTAGCGTCGAAACATTTTTTGCTATTCTAACCTATCTATTTAAGCCTAGAGCTACATCTAGCCATCGATTCGACATCCCTCCCGTTTCACTTTTCAAAATTACAAAACGCGCGCTCTCTTAACACTAAATGACTTATTTAAAACATTTACTTCAATTCATCGACATGTATAATTTATTTGAATCGTTTTGGTATTCAGGAATTGGTTCCTTGTTTTTGTGCTTGTCCTCACGTACCTACCTAACTAATATTTAACGTCACCCATAATCTCATTGTAACGTTTATCACACATGTCAAGAATATCGAAGCGAGCGTAACTAGGAACATCTAAGAATTATCTCCCGAATTCAATCCTAACACCATGTGTGAAAATGCAACGATTTGACAGCCACATTATTTCGTTTTATTCGTCAATACAAAATATTAAAACATAGCTTTAATTACCCTATATTTATGAATACGGTAAGTTCTCTATTACCTGTAAAAATATCTCGTAAAGCATACGCAACTGGTATATTGTAGTCACATCTGTTTCGACGAAGCTGAAGGCACTACCGTAAAAATTAATTTATTGCTCTCAATGGAAGAAACCTTTAACGTAAACGTGCTGAAATCAAAACGCTTTTGACGGCATTCTATACGGATCGTGCATGCTACTGTACGCCCTACTCGTAAATATCTCTGACTACTCTCAGTGCTTTTAGGATTAACTCGAACTCAAATACGACACTACAAAGACAAAAATGGACACGGGCTTTATCTTACAGACCACTATGACGCGAAATAAGTATTGGGATACAGTGTACAAATACGACATCGATTTTAAATGCAATGTTTAGCGGAATATCTATCGGAAGACTGCTTTTACAGGAAGCCACTGTATACATTGAACACTAGTGATCGAATCACTTATCTAAACGCCGCGAACCGGCGGCACGATGCACACTGTGGATTACTTTCACAAGAATCAAAGGCGGTTTTAAATCAGTTCAAAAAATTTGGCTCGATCGACGATTATACGAGTATAAACGCGATCTTTGGAGTATTATGAATGTAACACTAATAAAAATCTCACTTCATTAGCCTTCGTGAGTTTAAATTTATCAAACTGGTAGCGTTGGTAAATCATTAAAGGCAGTCAGCTAAATGATAGAGCGAAAATTTTTCAACTTTATGATAGTACTGTTTTATGTATCCTATTGAATAAAGACCTACCTTTACTATGACTTTTAGAATAAAGTGAGCTTGTAATATAAAGAAGAAAGTACCTTCCATTTGCACAATACCAATGGAAGGTAGAGCTAAAGTTGCAGATTAAAACATTATAGTTAAAGAACAGCTGTTAATAATAAGGAAGTTATGAAATACTCAACAATCGCGAACCATCTCACTTGCATCATATTTAAGTAGTCTTCGTTTGAATGGGTATTCATTAATGGGAGAAACAGAGAAACTGATATGGTGCGAGCGAAATGGCAATAGCGGTTGATTGCTGATTAGGCACTTGGTCATAGAAATTACTTTTATGTTTAAGAGAAGATGTTTTTGAAGATTTTTATGCTCACAATATGTCATTAGATGTTTTACAAAGGATTCGTCTTTATTCGATAGAATACATACAGATGCCTTCGCGAGATCGCTTTTGTGGGCAACAATCACAACGTCTAAGACACAGTACATGGATTACGGAAAGAAAGAACAATTTTATGGAAATCTACTACATTCATTCAAAACCTGCCGTTCATCTAATGTCAGTACCTGTATCTCAAGTCGTTACACAGGTTTTGAACAAAGAGATCGTCTCTTAATCACCATCAGTTATAATACAGTTATATATCAAACATTTATCTAGTCTTCAGTCCCTGAGTTGTATAAATATTTCCCTACTTCTTATTCGATTTTAATGATTTGTATACTTTGGTTCTGATGAAACTCTGACGTGCCAAAATAGAATTAAACAGTGGCTATATAGTAAGTAGGCTTTTACTCGTACCCATCAACAATGTATATACATGTATACATATCCATGTATAATTTATATATATATTCAATATAAAAATATCAAATTTCATATAAAGTCATAAAGTGTACCCAAAACCTACGCGATGGTACAAAACGTGTTCGCTCGCACCAAAAGGCGCTCGTGCGTCGGATTTCGAATCCTTTACATCTCATAATGTGGAAATCAATCGTGGAATTTATTATGTTCACTAGTGGAATGTGCCGACCGCCTAAAATAACAACTACAGTTGATTCAGTACTTGATTCTCAAAAAAAGGATCACTTCGTTCCAAACATGATTTTAACATACAAAAATTTGTATAGACTCGTAAAATGTATAAATAGACTTTAAATACAACTGCTTATTGCTAAATGTTACTATAGCATTCCACCGGGACGCCCGCCCCGAGCTAGCACCCCATTCGCCGAATCGTACAAAATCTATCGCGGAGTACGGTGTACGGTGTACGGTGTACCTACTCATTGTATGAATAACATTTATGAATCAAAACACGGATCAAGAAATAAATATTTGGAAGTTTTACGGTATACATAAATTCAGTCTGTATTCGGGTTTGGCAACAATGTTTACATTACTCTTGTTATACGTGTGGTTATCGACGACTTGTATTATAAAAGTGAGATAAAGCTTAATTCGCTTCGTGTTACCCAATATGTACCTTACCATCGCTATAATCTACTAGGAAAGTGGTAATGACGCTAAGAGGCCCATGCTTGAGACATAACAACATTTTTTACAAACGAAATACGAATTTAGGTACAATACTTGCGTCAAATTTATTTTGGAAGACTGCACCAGTATGAGTGATCTAATGTAAATAATACTGTATATTTCATAGATTTAGTACCATTTTCAAACAAAATTACTAAAGCACCATGCCGAACATATTATTAGCATATCATTACATCGATTACGATAATCCCACGTGGTGGTCATAACATCTATCTCATTACTCTCCATTCTAAGGTTGGAATCCCGACTTTAGATTAAGCGTTGATTGTATTTTAAAAATACATTCTCTTCACGGAAGATTCAAAATCTTCGAAATATTAAAAATTTATTTCCACGAGTTCTAAAAACTTTTCTATAACATACAAACGACACTTCCCTCGCCTACTTGATTTCATATGATATGACCTTTTCCAATCACCGCCTCCATTCAACGCCGGATATTGCTTTATTTTAATAAATAAAATTAAAAATAAATTTAATCGTTTATACAAAGAAAACTCTTTTAAAACTATGTGTATAAAATTTCATCTCTGATTGCACGTTATTGTTCGATATAAATGTTCAGTTTATGAATTTCGTTCATCTTAAAATACAATTATATGACACAGAAATAAATTAAAATTTAATTTGCAAAATAAATTTAAATTTAAAAAATTCAATCAATTAATCGTACTAAGCTAAAATAAATACCTATCTATCTTAAATAATCGCGTCAACATGTTCAAAATCTGTGTCTAAAATCTTAAATTTAAAAATTTTCATAAAACAATAATAAAACTATAATGTAAAAACACATTTTAAATTGGAGCTAACTCTATACATCGAATCCTCTCCCGAGCCGTCAAAAGACCTCATCAAAACATCACAGCGAATCGAACGTTCAGCGTAAAGCCGGAGACGAAGCCCATCGAGAGAACGAGCGGTCGAGGCGAGTCACGTAAAATTAGGCTTAAAACTAAAGTCGCCGGCGTCGCGGGCCGGCCGGAGCTTTCGATGAAGTCTATAACGGCCGCAAATTAAACTAAAACAAATTAACATCGTAAAAAGTCACAGTTGCTTTGATTTTTGGCTCGTGTACATGGGTCGTTGCGTGGCTTATGGTCTACTTGGGAGGCGGGTAGGGCTGGTAGGCCTCGTCGGGCGACGCGGCCGTGGACGCGTGCTCGCTGTCCATCGGCATCTGCAGCACGGGCGGCGTGGGGCCCGCGAAGTACTGGTACGGGTGCGACGCGAAGTACTGCAACAGAAACCGCCTTCAGTGCCTGCGCCAGCGACGCGTAAGCCTAGCATTGTCTCGTTAAGCGGATCGCAAATCAATCAATCAACGATATTAAACACTCACGAATACTTCGTTTTCCGGCCTTAAGCTGTCCCAGTTTACCTGGAAAACAGAAAAAACTTTAGTCGCTGCGACTTGTGTTTTTGTAATTGTGGCCGTACTTTGGAGAATTCTGAGTGATATTTTTAATACTTTTCGTTTCTTTAATATAAATAATAAATGTGTAATTTACACTTCTTTAAACAATTGCCTATTAGGTATTACATAAATTTAATTTGAATCAGATTTCTGAAGACTTATTTCTGAAATTTGTCATTGTTACCGTGTGAATTCTACCACCAAATAAATAGTTTCACAACTAACTATATTAGAATGATGTACATTCGCGTATAGCTATGTACTCGTGTACTAGCATGTACTCACATATTGGCTAGGCACAGCGTCGATCGGTATGTGCGCGGCGTGCGCGGCGTGCGCGGGGTGCGGCGCGTGGTGCGCGGGGTGCGCGGGCGGGATGAGCGCGGCGTAGGGCGCGAGCCAGGCGGCCGGGTGCGCCGCGTGGTGGTGGTGCAGCTGCGGGTGGAACGCCGCCACGCCGTACACGCTCGCGCTGCCGCGGTACACGCCCGCGCAGTCGCCGCCCGCGCCCGCCACGCCGCCCGCGTACACGCCGCTCACGCTCATCGCCTGTAGCATGATTTTTGATTGATAACTCATTGCATCAGCAACATATTGAAATGGGCGGTAATTTTTATTTAATTATACAAATTTAAATGAACATATATCAATACTGTTTAATATATTGTTAGGTAAATAAGTTAGGATATATTTAATACTAAAATAAAAGATTTAATGTAGTTGAGATAACGAACACACTGCAACATACAACAATGTAAACTGTAACTATATTTTAGCACGACAAAATTTTAAAATCAAAATTCAAAACAGAACAATATAAACAAATAATCATAATAGATGCCTAAGGGCGCAAAATACCAATGTCTGTCTGTGCTGAGGCATATCTTTATTTGCGTTTCTTTGCATTGTTCCTGCAATCACGGCGCATTCGAAACTGCAGTCTATACGATCACAACCACCAATTAGCTTTTTCTCATTGGCCACGCTTGCACTAATTAGAAAACTAACCTGTATAGAATCATTATTATCCCGCCACCCTCTGCCATTGTCTTGCTTGTTATACGACGCTTTTTTCTTATTGCCGCCGTCTGCGAATTTCACTAGCAGGGGCTCCTTGGCACCCGGTATTGGGTTGCCGTTGAACATCTATAAATTGCAAACGACGATGAGAAAAATAATTCTTCCCGGGAATAACGTATGTTTGTCTTTTATGGAGAGAGATTGTAACAAAGACCATAAATTGCTGCCTAAAGATTTAGGGACAAAGCAGTCTTTGGAAGACGGCCAAGTGTGAGTTAAAGTAATACCGATTTTGTACTACGTATGTAGTTGGGTTGAATTATTAAACAATGAATTAAATCTCTATGTAACATTCTCCGAGACTGTTAAGTGGGATAATTAATTTTATTGTATTTATAGGCCTACTTAAAATTTATTAACGAGAACATAATATTTCAATGCGCAATTTAATTTATATGTGAAAATTTGTATGTTTAAGACTGATATCTTGAATTATTTTTTAACAGAGTATCGTATTTAAAGAATTTAAACATTTTGCTTGTTATAACACCAACCTGGATGATTTGCTCGCATTTCTCCCTAGACTCCATCCTTGCGAAGCCAACCCCCTTGCTGTGCCCATGCGTGTCTCGGAGAATCCTAGTGGAGACCACTTGGCCAAACTTGGCCAACAGTTGGTCCACGTCGTTCTCTTTGAAATGCGGCGGCAAGTTTGCCATGTACAAATTAGTTGGGTCTTGTTCTTGCTGCTGTAAAAGCCAATGGGAAAACAGTTCAAATACACATTCTTTAGCGCCCAAATTATCTGCATCAAAATAACATTTTCGATAAGTTTCAAGATTCCATTACTATAGGTATTTCATTTATAAAAGTTTCTCGTAAAAATACAGAGTTCAAAATACTCATGAATGAAATGACAAATTTTGTTTGGGTCTAATGGTTTATTTTTTTTTCGTAAAATCTTAATTAACATTTTATAATTTAGTATTAGCTTGAAGCCCGCATTATCTAGACGCTGAAGCGAACACTGACGTCAATCAGCAGATTGTATCTAATGTGCTATTTACCCGTGTTAGTACCTTACATGTTAGTATATGGGCATATACATCAGCATAGTTTATGAAGCTAGTTAAAAGTCGCATACACACTAATTTAATATTGAAAGCATAGAAATACCCAGAGCCCAGTAGCGAAATACACTGTTGTTACGCTCAAGCAAACCACAATAGTACAGAGTTAAGATGAAACATGTTTGAAGTTAGGAAAGTAAGCGTTATATTTGCGCTGAATTTGCGAACCATTGAAAGACTTGTAAATACTTACAAAATATTAATGTCACACTTTTCTTTGGTATACCAATTTATCGCTTGTGTTGAAATCCCTAAATACACTGTCAAATGAATGAATACATACTTCGATTTAGTATTGGGCTCCATTGATGCCAATAATCTGAACTCTGGACCTAACTAGATAGAGTTCAATCTAGATCAGTTTAACACTAGACAGATTCCGAAATGGAATAGGCGTTTGTCACTACAATAGGCAGGTAACAGTTTTATCTAGCAAACAATATTTATGGTTTACGTTGAAATGCTTCAAAATTATATAGCACTGGTCAGAGAATATAGTAAATACTAAAGCTAAAGTAGAGGTAGAAGGAAGGCTTGAATAGGAAGGTGGGGTTTCATTGGATTTGGGAAAACACCATGTTTTCGTAATTTTATTTCTTGTCATGTTATATTTTAACCACAGTGCTTATTGCGTCTATTATTAACTGTATATAATATGGATTCAATTATACTCTATAGTGGCTTAGACACGAGTTCCATTTATTCAACATTGAACTAATGACAAAGATAAACATTTTTAAGTGCAATTCTCTAAATTACTAATATGGACAGACATCACCTATTCAGCTACACTCTCTCTGTAATCTGAATCATTAAACATCTTGATACTGATTGAATTGATTTTATATCGGTATAAAGAACTACAAACAACACGACTAGCTCCCATCGTAAGGCGGAGCTAATGGTCATTATGGAAGTAGAGTATGTAGGTAAGTGTGACTGATTTATTAGGAATGAGGTAGGAGCAGGCGGTTAGTCATAATAGTATTACTTGCATGCATAACGTACACGGTTCAGTCTACGCAGGAACCAGATACCCACTTTAGCCATCTGGGCCTGGACACCTTTGGCCTGTAATCCCTTTACAGCTGCTTCCGCTGAGGCGATCGTTTCAAAATCTACAAAACCGTAACCTGCGAAAACAGAAATGGAATAATATGACGCGTTGACTACAGATGACCGAACCATTCGCGTGATACAATGTACGATTCATGCTCGATCGACAGGTATTTTAGAAAATATGGATGTTCTAAATGAGCATATTGCCTATTGTAATGTAGCGTTATGAAAATCTATCATGAACGAAATGTGCGACGAAACTCGAAAGTGTGTGCCTCGGTGCATAGATAACCCGTGACATTAAAGAATATCATTACAAATGACCATCTAAATTCTAAAGCGTGCTGTCTCGCTTGCCATTTTGTATTTTTATTCTTCAATGAGTCAGGCGAGAATAAATAAATAAAATAAATACATATTATGACGTTATACATATAATAAATCGACTCTAGTCTCGTGCATATATTGGAAAATTTTCTCACCACATAGATGATATAGTATAATGAGGGTATATGGTTGTCTAGAAAAATTAACAGATTTCAGTTTTTGAATAATTCTTTACCGAATAATCTAGAAGTGTTTTTAATATAATACATACATACGTGAAATTATATAGGTAATTCAACTAGAAGAAGTATAGAATCTATGACAGTATACCTAATAATTACGTTAATAAATTATGTTTACCTTTACATTTATTTGTATTTTTATCCAATATTGCTTTAGTTGATATAATGTTGCCATACCTGAAACATTAAAAAGCCTATTATACTGTGCTGTAAAAACAAAAAAAAAAAGAATTGATGTCTAATGAATTTAATTTAAAGAAAGAAATAAAGGAGACTGATTTACTTACATTTGGCACATTTGTACAAGATCCTTGTCAGTGGTGTTTTGGTTAAGGCCTCGAATGTACAGGTTCGTACGGCTCAGTTGTTCACCAGAGGCACCCGTGGTAGACGTGGAAGACGCCGGCGGTGGCGGTGCGGTGCTCAGGCTGGTTGACCGCGTGCCACCGGCCGAATTTGAGGAAGAACTAGACGCGGTGTTGGCGGGAGACGCGGCGGTTGGCACGCGCGTGCCGCCCGCGCAACCGCTCGTCATCGTCGCACCCGTGTACTGCAAATATAAACCCTAAATTACGCTTTACGCCGTATGTTCATGAATAATTACTTTGATAATATTCAATAAAATTTGTAAGTAGTTCGTAATTAACGTTGAGGAAATAATATCAATAAACGTTATGTAAGTATAACAATATGTTTGAGTTGTTTTTATTCAAGATATAGTTACTGTGTTCAAGAAAACATTTAATTATTTTAAATTGATATATCATACATCATATCATATCATTTGATAGAAACTTATAATTAAGTAGATGTAGAGTTACTGAAAGATGGATTGAAAGCCGACTCTATATAAAGATGTCATATTCATATAAGATTCTAGTATAAAAGGAAGAAAAAGCAAGACCTCTTATTTACATCATGACATACAGTTAAACCGGAATTGCTCTACGATTACAGAGTATCATCAAACTACAGCCACTAATTTCTGCTTACATCAAAATGACGCTGCTCATACGCACGTGAGTCGAGCAAATGAGCAATTTCGTCGTATTCACACGCGTTTAAGTTCATGAAACGAGAATAACAAGGGTTGGGCGACTTCATTGAAAATAACTGCTCTCCTAGAGGCGCGTTAAGACGCACGCCATTAGTTATTCAGCCGGGTATAATGAATAGGGAGGGTTGTAGGGATGTCACCTGATGAAATATCGTCTAAGTTATGAGTACCCGTTCGTTGTACGGGGAATATGTTGGGATAGGTTATGGTTACGAACAGATTGTGATCTTTAGTAATACGAAAATAACCTTCTGTTTTTATTTATTTTTGTTGGATAATAACAATAACAATCACTGCTATTCTTTCGTGCAACATATTTGTATTATATACCGATTTAGTTGGCATTCTTGATATTAATTTATCTTATTCACACTGACACCCGTAACGTTGAATATAATACATTTTAAAAAGGAGAATATCGAACAAATAAAACACGAAAAGGTGTGAAACTACGTCCGTTGTTATCGAGTGAAACGATATCCCCTTACAAGATTGATGAACGATAAGTCGTAAGAACGTAATTCAATGTCAGTAGGTATTCACATACATTTAAATATGTAATGCAATTTTGTACAAAACGTTCAGATATACGATTGTAAGTAAATTTATCTGAAAGGTCACCTTTTTCATTTTATCAACATTGATCTTCTAGTAGTGCGTCTTTCAGTTTAACTTTATTTGTTTACTTTTGTCATTGTTCCATGTTAAAGAAAAAAAATGTATTGTGTGTAGGTACCTATTCGTTTAATTGTGAGGAATACACTTTATATATTGGTATTATGTTCTTATAAATTTTATTTATATTTTATGTTATATTTTATGTAAAAGTACGAACAAAAAAAAAATCATTTTATCCCATTTTTCGTTGCATTTTTAACGTTGCCAACCCTAACAGGTAATGAACGCATGCCGATTCTAGGCACGCCCTTAATCGACAGGTCGTATGGACCAGGAGCCAACGGTATGGGCCTCGTTTGGACAGTTACCTTGCACGGACTACCTACAGGAAGCTACGCGTTGGGAGGTCACGTTGTTAAGCTGTGACTTACTGATTGTTCGTTTTAATGTGTGATTTAGAATGTTCTGACTTCTGACAAATTAGGTAGGTAGTAGGTAGAGAATGGTAAGTTTAAGCTGGTTTTATCGATACTGGTTTTGAAGAGAATGTAGAGTAAACAGAAATTAACTTATATGATAAATCTATTGAAAATGGATATTAAAACTATTAGATTGTGTGTAGGTACTTTTAATATCTACGTAGGTTCTCTAATTTGAGGAAAGAGGAATTTTCAAAAATATTTTAAATATATCTAAGATCTTCTAAATAGCTTCCTTCCATAAAAATAGCAAATGAAATGATTATTTTTTATTTTATGTAACACCGAACGTAATATTACTTGAATAATAATATATAATTGCTTACAAATAAATCGTCTTACAATAGCTTTTCATTCTTGTTTATTTTATTCCTGTCCAATGAATTTTACGATGAAATTCCACCCACGGAATAAATACTAATTACAGAGTAAATAATACTCAGTAAGTAATAAACGTAGCATAAAAAAGTAAATACAAATCAACAGTTCAAAGTCCATTATGAGACGTCTGTATTTCAATTACCCTATTTATTAATGCTATTTGCATAAAGTTTACATATTAAACGCATAAAGTACGCGTGTCGGTACATGTAAGAGATAACTTGCTGGCAAATTGTTACTTAAGAGTTATGAGTAACTTATACGAGAATTAAACTGAGTCTAATTACTTTCAGTGTATATTTGGCTTTAGTTCCAAATTGATGATAATTGCGCGTGCTACGGAACAATGTATGGAGCTTGACGTTTGGCATTTTATTGTATAGAATAGATTATTATATGCTCTTATATGTTTTATATTTTTCTATATAAGTATATAAAGTTTTCGTGTCACAACTTCAGTATACTCCTCCGAAACGGCTGGACCGATTCTCATGAAATTTTGTTAATTGGGTAGATCTGAGAATCGGCCAACATCTATTTTTCATACCCCTAAGTGTCAAGAGTACGGTAGAACAACGTTTGCCAGGACAGCTGTCCCTGACAAGACTAGCTAGTCTTATTATGTGATGTTCTGAACTCTTTTGATACTAAATGTATGAGCAATCTTTTTATAAATAGGCAATAAATACTATGTCCAATAAGAATGGTAGTTGAACAATTATGACACGATGAATTGATCAATTACAATGAGTAAACAAAAAGTTCAAAAGGAAATTCGTCGTTATCGATAATGGTATGTAAACGAATGGAATATAATATTATATTCCGAAAAAAAAATGTAATAGAATTCCATCAATTGGTTTCTATAAATCTATAAAATCTCTCATAATCTTTTTAGTATATGTATAAATAAAAACGTTTTAAATCAACACAGTCCCACATTAATAACGCTCCTTATTTTTCAAAATTAAATTGAAACTTCATCAAATACTTTATTAGAAATATTAAAGGTAGCTTTCAATAGCGAGTCTGTTGGGAAATCTTTGAGAGCAATTCTTTTACCAAAGCATTCACATTCTTTTAAATGAAAATGTTTCAAATACAGAGGAAATGATTGAGTCACGGGTCTCTAAACGATAATACGTATATAAATTCAGGGTATATTTTTGCTTTGTCATGTGGTTATTAATAAAACATCCTTTATATCCCAAGTTTACGGAAAATGTTACAGAAAAAAATATTTTGGTTGTGAATTCGACTCTATTTTATATTGAATGAAATGAAGTATCCAATTTTTTTACTATCAAATTATTTTATACATTTAAAATTACGTTGGGAAAAAAAGAACGTTTGGAATATTAAAACAATTTATTAGATTACCTAGGACATCGATTATTATTTGTTGAATGAAAAATAAACTTGACTGACACAATTTGAAGAATTTTGCTTATCTCCTAACAGCCGTACAAATAAAAACTTGCTTATTCAAACCTTATGCAATGAATAGATATGATAAGAATAAATAAAGAATAAGGATGTCATAATTTCTTACAAATAAATTTGGAATAACGTCGATGTAACTATGCTCACGCTATGCAATAGGCGCGGAGCGGCAACGTAGCAATTCATTCACAAAATTATGAAAAACATTGAAATTGTCTACGGTTAAACCTTGGTGCTGTCATTTTGACGCTCGTTTGACTTCGTCGAATTTGTTGTGAAGTTTCATCATACGATGTTCTGTTTATTATTTTTTAAATATTTATTTGAAATAATTTAAATATATCATTAAATATGCAAGCAAATGAAAGAGAACGCTATCCAATATCCGGGGAGAACAGAAGATAAACCCACCTTGAGATAGAGAGTTGCCAAATAACTGGTACTCAAAACATACAACTCCAGGCTTAGAAGATTTATATTTTCAACGAAAGTTTATATTATTGTGATAAGTTTAAAAATAAGTGTTTTATGTATGTATGGTTTGCCGTTTGGCGCATGTCGTAAATAAATAAATCATTATAAATATCAAAAGGGTTTTTCATAATTTCGTATATTTTGACATTTCATACAAAATTTTCCATTTCAATAGGTAGGTACGTAATGAAATTATTAATTTGCTCAACTTTTTCTACTTCTCGTATTACTCTCATTGTTATTATCTCAAATTTATATTGAAAATTGGTTCTAAAACTTGTAAAACACAGCACAATGTACTAAAAAATACGTTATAACTCAGTTATGTCAGACTTATACTAGGGTGGTAGCCGGAATAAGGATGAAATAGCATTAGTATGGATACTTATTACGAAGTTATACTAGGTTTCATTTATTACGTGTTTATTTGTATGATTTTTCCTTATTCTTAGTTTATTCTTTTCATAAAATGTTATAACTCGTTTATTTGTACGGCTGTAATTCTTTAGCCTGTTTAAGCATAAATAAAAACTCAATTATATTCAGGGTGAAGTCTCAAAAGAAACTCGAGTACCTAGCCTTCTAAATTAAAAATGCACTCAACAAAATCTCTTATCGGAAAAGAGCTAGCGCTCCGTAGCAATCATCTAGAGTTTAAAATAATTAAACAGAAAGAGGCAAGCCGTCTCAAGAGCACTAATATTTCAAATTGGCCAGACCACATCAGTCACATTCGTAATTTAATTTCTTCAATATTACTCAAGAAGTTGGAGTTGCCATTGGACAGGTTCATTCCACCCGAGACACGCTTTCTCGAAATCGAATTTAAAAAGTTTAGCGACATCTCAAACTATAATGTTCCTGTTTCTAACTGTCAAGTGTGTTCTGACTTCTCTTTGTATTTTTCATGGTATGTTTATGCTAACGATGGAAGTATAAGTTCGTATTTGCATTACTTTACTTTCAGAAAGAAAATAAGAAGATTAAGCACAGAGAAAAAGTGGAAGAAACCTTTCATTAATTATAATATGTTGTGGTGGATAAAGGACATGTCCAAAAATGTATGAACCAAAAACCCAGAATCGACAGGAATGAAACATGTACCAATGGATTGGCATTGAAGTATAATATAATATTACCAAGGGGGCAACTCTGAAATCGTTATAGTATAGGAGCTAGAAGCAAAATAAAATAACTAAGAAATTCCTTAAAAACATAATATACATAAGTTTCCGTTATGTTGTGGCTTAATATGACGATGTTATAATGTTTTATCACTTGTGTTACACATAATAAATATCATATTTTACAAGAAACGAAACAAAAACATTAAAGCCCAACATAACAAAAACTCTCGATTTTGTAGTTTTGTTCTTTTAGTTTATAGATACTACGATTGTTATAGTACTATATTATGTACTAGCTGCTCCGCGCGGTTTCACCCCCGTGGCTCCACCCCTGTTGGTCGTAGCGTGATGATATATAGCCTATAACCTTCCTCGATAAATGGGCTATCTAACACCGAAAGAATTGTTCAAATCGGACCAGTAGTTCCCGAGATTAGCGCGTTCAAACAAACAAACAAACAAACAAACAAACAAACAAACAAACAAACTCTTCAGCTTTATAATATTAGTATAGATTATTGGTAATTCTATGGCTAAAGATTGAAAAAAAAATCTGTATACTGTATAGTATAGGAGCTAAGAGCCAAAAAACAAAGTGAAAAATCGTTTGAAAATAATAAAAACTCGTTATGTTGTATATTAGAATATCGTTGTTATTCATTAATTTTTATAATTAGGTCTAATTTTATTAAGTTTTAATGATATTATAATCTACCTATCTATAATAACAACTACATTCGAATCTACAACAAATTGTGTTACACATGAATGTACAAGCAAAACCAATTAATCAATTAAAAATTAAAATTATAATAACAACGATAATCTCATCTACATCATAATAATTTTTAAACGATTTTTTATTCAGTTCTATTGTCTTTTAACTCCTATACTATACCTATTATTTTATAATTAATAATAATTAGGCACCAATAATACACACAGTACTATAGCAATTGTAGTATCTTGAACCAAAATAAAAATTATTAATAACGGAATCTTTAGTCAGTTATGTTGTGATTGAACATGATGTTATTATGTTGCTGTTGCTTTTAAAATGTGTTGATGATAATTATCATGTATAACACAAGTGATACAACATTATTATAACGTCATATTAAGCTACAACATGACGTAAACTTATTTTTTGATTTTTTAAACGAATTTCTTACTTATTTTATTTTGCTCCTAGCTCCTATACTATAACGATTTCAGGATTACTGCTTTTGCTACATTATATTATATTTAATTATCAATCCATTGGTACACATTTCATTCCTGTCGATTCTGGGTCATTTTTTGGACATCTCCTTTGTGAATATAAAGCAGTCGATACCTCAATATCAGACATGTCAAGATCTCCATGTTCATCTAAATGCCAACGCTCAGTGATATTTAATTAAGCATTAATTGAATCACACCACTGAACATTAAAGTTGCAAGTAAAACCTATCCCGCCTACACTTACACACCTACACTTATTATATTGTTGCTCAAGTACTTTCAGTGCGTGTATTTTCAAAACAAAAGCTGTATGACATTCAGAACGGATGAGAGCTCAATCAGACGCTCAGGTGACAGGCGACAGCACGCTTAGAGCCAGAACCAATTCTGACAAGTAATCAGTACTTCGCAAACACATCAAAATCTTTTGACGATTCTATTTGAGGAGATATCAACGCGGAGTTCGCGGAAAATACTTTTTTCCTTCTCTACTTCAAATTACCATGGATCGGGAATAAATTGTGAATATTAACGACAGGATATTCCCGAGTTTTATAAGAAAGTTTTCGGTATAATGCGGAAAATTAAAATACAAAAAATATTTAAGAACTCCTGTTCCTTTAATTTGATGAAATAAGATGAATGAGGAATTACTGAGATCAGGAAAGATGATATCTTTTTATTATACTATATTTTCAAATAACAGAAAAATTCGCTTCTCAAATGCACTAAGCGCGCTTATAACTTATTACGAAGTCAGGTTAATATTCAGGATATGGCTGCTTTTAATATACTAACATTTGCCAAAGAACAATATGAAACCGCAAATATCCTTCGGCAAAGCATATGCTATGCATACCTTTACAATTTAAAATTACATCAAAAATTGAACCTGACACTGCTGCAGCGTTGCGCCGAATAATTCAAAGCGTTTAACCCTTCCTGCAAGTAAAAAGGTTCTTTATTTTTGACTCAAACAAAATGAAGTATAGTGTTTTCGTAGGCTATTAACTAAGGGCCCTACAATACCCGAGTGCGGGGTGACAGGGCAGTCGTTTGTGCCCAAGGGTACATGAAGTACTCTCACAGCGTTTGAAGGATTTTATCACCGCTCACGGAGGGCGCAAGTCGCAAATGAAGACTAATTCATGTGTTAAAACGTCCCCGTGACTTAAGAGTTCATTTTGAGTGAACGTGGAGCGTGTAGAGTTATTTGGATTATAATAATTTAAGTCGATCCAACTGTCTTGTAATTGGGAAGACCTTGGCAGAATTGTTACAAGGAGTATCGCTAGTCTATTGCACTTGTAGTTCTTCATGATTTTTTATTTAAATTACCATAGACCAGTATGTGGCTTATGTATTATGATATGTTAGATACACGACTATTAACTTTATACTAAAAAAATACTTATCAAATTACTTACATCAATCATCATATTTTTTATTGTATCTTGAAATAAATGTATGTGTACCTAATATGCTACTATAGGGTATGGAAAGAAATGAAAATTCTCGACGGTAGACTATTAAATAAAATTGTAATAAAATAAAATAACTAAGACAAATATTATAACTTTTCGCTGACAATTTCGATTATAATATTTTCAACAAAAAATTACTTTTCCATGCGCCATAATAGACAAATAATAACACTAAACACTGATCGTCACTGTAGATATTTTGTAAACAGTTATATTTTAAATTTAGCCTATAAAACAGAAGCTTTTTCTATCAAGTCATCACGCAATAAAGCCAGTTTTTATACATCTGAAAACTCAATCTGTACGAGGTTATTCAATTGCAAAATTTACTTTCCCATAGACATCTTGCGGTTTGGTTGCAGCCGCAGATGTCTGTTATTTATCTAAAACCACACCGTCTTAGTCATGCCTTAATCACCTAACCATATTTTATATTTAAATCCTCGTGCCACTGTATACTTTAAATAAAGTATTTTCTTATATTCGGCATTATATTAGCATGACCCATATTTAAATATTACATTTTATAATGTACAGTTTTTTACACTTTTAAGATATAATTTTCTTGTTGAATGTGTTGTAGTCACAGATGTAGTCTGTAGAGACTAAGGTTGCAATGATTATTAAGTCATTTTCTTAAGGAATATAACAAGTCTTTTATTAGGTACTAAATAACAAGACACATAGAAGTGCTATAATGTCATAATTCGTATGAAAACCGCCGTCACCAAAATCAACACATTTAAACCGATAGCCAAACAGTACACACAAGTAAACTATGCCTTTTATTGGACAGCTTGATTTTAGTGAAAACTAAGGTGAAAACTAACTAAAATATTAAATTAAGCTTGTTAATATGTATCCTAACGCACGAATTTACGGTTTATTTTAGAATAACATCCCTAAGTATATGAGACGTTTTGTTTATTTTTGCTCCAATACGAAAAAATTCGGCTTTTCTACAACAGAGGTTGTCAATTTTCAATAGATATAACTTTGAACATAAACTCATAGAAATAAGGTTGAAATTTGTGTTAAACGTGATAATAAGAATGGTCGACTGTGTCATTCATTGTTATTTCGATTACTATGGTGACACTCGTAATACTTGTAAATATTCTATAATTTTAAGGAAAAACGGCAATATTTATAAACAAAAATACTTACCGGTGAAATTTTATTCCTTTATTAGTATAATTACAATTTATGGAAGAATTTCCGCACTGGGAAATGCTGTAACACACCATGTTTACTCACGCACGTTTCAGGAACAACTGAGGTGCGACGAACGCACTGGTGGTATGGTGGTGGTATGGTAACCACCTGAGCGGCGACAATGTCACGCGCGCTTACGACTTCTATTGCCTTGTTATTTAGATTTCTATGGGTACTACGTATAGGTATTTAAGGCATATTAGGCAACAGTCGATAAATTTAGATATTATAACATGAATGTAATCGTAAGTGCTCATTTTGGTATTAATTCTAATATTACAGATTCCCGAAACTGCATCCTACACAGTTCTCACAACACGCACTCATAGAAATAATAAAAAGCTTTCTATTCCAATTATGCATTTTACTACAACACTAAGTATCTCATATTGAGAGCAATGACGTCACACATAAGGAGCGAAGGGAGACGGGAGGCTATAAAAGGGGGGTGATAAAAGGGGGTGGAATCACTTCGCACTCAACAGTTGGTCCCGACTAACGTGCGTCTACCATAATATATAATTAGATTTAATAACGAAACGATATACTTTTATAGAGTTGCCATTAATTATTAATACGGACGCCTCGCACCCACATCCCTGCAGATTATAGTATCATTATACCTACGTGTTATAACATAAACTTTCGTATTAAATATATATCTTTAGAATTATATTATTTAAACCTTTATTGTAGGAGCAGTACTCAATCTAGGGTTTTAATGAGGTGATACTAAATTTAAGGACATTGAACGTCTATGCGTATGAAAGTGAAATATCTGAAGTGAGTAGATATATATATAAGGGGATATTATAACGATACATGCTTTCTAAATAAAAACAAGTAAGAATACAAAACGACAATTAAATCTGTAATGATAACTATCGCATGTATTTAACAGACGAGCAGAAAAAGCCTCTCCATAATTAAAATGAAAAATAATGAACATCTGTTTACATTCCATCTTCCAATCAACCACAAAATCTTCTCGCCCACAAGTCAAACAAAAAGGAAATAAACGCGTCCAATAACTCAAAAGCTAGACAGAGCGTTATTTGTTGAATATTCTGTTGAAAAAACTGTTTCTATTGATGGTAGGCTTAACTAAATGAAACACAAATCCCATTCAATCTATTTAAATTGCTCACTCCATTTGTTTGTGGCTGACTAGATCGGCGTATCGGTAAATGTATTACGGGTATACAAAAGTAAAATTCTTAACGGAGGATGTTTTGTAAGAAATCCAGAATACAACCGATTTGATAGTAGCTAGAAACATTTGTATGTAAATAAAATTGGCTTCGTCAGATGAGTAAATTAGTGCAACAAATTAGAACCCCTTTATTAGGAAATTAAACATTGAAGCATCGAGTATCATGTATATTCTAAGTTGTCTTGATTCTTTTCGTTAATGAATAGAGATGGTGGATAATGTACGTACAACGTGAAGGAGCCATAATATGTATTCCACCCTCACTTTGAAGGCAAACTTTTATTGTATAATCCATATGTAAACTATGTATGGTGCAAACTTACTGAAGACGGATAAAACATAAATTTCTTTCACATTAGGCTCTGAGTCTTCAAAAGTGTTCTCAAAAGCAAAAGTTTCATAAACAAAAACCAAGCAATGCAATCATCCTAAAACGATATGTATCGTAACGAAATTACAATGGACACAAGATAAACGATATCGGGGAAAAAGTTGCTCCCATATCCCAGTAAATTTAAATATCGGCAGTTGGCCCAGCCTGCGTCACTCAAACATTACCATAATTCAACAAAAAACACCGAAAACATCCGCTTCGTACTACAAAAAGAATTCCTTTTTGGCGTGATCGGACCCTCGATTTACAATATAACATGCTCGAACTTCGAACTAAACCCAACCCGCATAAATATTTGATTCGGAGGGAACTACATTTTTTAAACTTGCTAAATTAAGTGTTACATTAAATCTTTGCTTTTGGTGGTTCGAGGCTCGAGGGGCGCGGGTCCTTCACCTTCCGCCATGGCAGAAATAAATCTAATACTTCGGATGACAGTTAACAGCAAGTCTTGTTTATTTATACCTTCGCCCCGACGAGGGTCACACATGTGAAACGTGCCCTTCCACATTGTACTAAAATAAACTATTATGCCGCGTCAATAAACGTACGAGGAGTGTAGTTGGTAGTTACCAATCCATTTCCTTATCCAGAAATAGATTTATGTATAACGATCGATTGCATAAGCGTTATAACAATCGAGAACTATTTAGATCGCGTAGAACGCTGTTTTTTAAAGGAGTTAAGTTTAAGATGAAATAAATAAAAGATAATTAATCGTTGTATGGACAATTCTAGGGGTGTGTTAACTCGCTAATGTACAACTTTAAACATAAACAGTGTTATTACAAAAAAGTTAAGCGCATGTTGAACACGTGTTTAAAAAATTGTCTATTACAAAACCGTGTTTAACCCCTGATTAGTGTTAGACACTGTTTAAACACTGTTTAAATTTAGACACGACTCAACGCTTGTCTAAAGTCCTATTTAACCTCAAAGTTACAGCTAAATAATTAAATCTGTGAGAGTGTGAGCTAGTAAATTATTAAAAACACCAATAGCAATGGATCTAGGCTTCTTTGATTTTATTGATGATATTGATATACAAGATTTAGATTACATGGATAATTTTCGAGACAGCCAAGTGAATAGATATAATACACGAATAGATATAATACAAGAATAGAACACTGAAAGTGTGTTTATTCTCAATCATGGTTCAGTTCCTATGTGAGCGGCACCAAACGAAAACAGCAAATATAACAATAAAAAGGTATTGCTATAATTATTTATTAAATCAATATGTAGTGTACGCAGAAAATAACAATTTCATTCCTGAGTTACCAAAGCTTTATCGTGAAACTATTACAATGAATAGCTACAAAAAATCCTTCATTATTTATCTCAACCTTTGAACTACAAAAAGAAAAAAAAAAAACGCGTCATCAATCCAATAGATTTGAAAATATTATCTGTCAAGAGAAGGTATATTAAAAGGGGCACATAATACGGATTATGTGTTCGGAACATAACTCGCGAGTGAATTAAGCACTTATGGTTCTCCTTGTGATAAAAAAACAGTGATCCTATCACCAAAAAAGTGCTGAGCGCACTTTAGGAAGCAGGGCTGTCCGCGAAATGAAATAGAAGTCTAATGTAAAAATAAAAAGAAACAGCTTGAATGAAGTTACTTTTCCGCGTTATTTTTCCCCGAAATTTCTGGGGCTTGGTATTCTTTTAATGTGATGTTATTGTTGATATTGTACGTAAATAAAACAATGAAATTATCAAAAACCTACTATGTATTTACCACCCCATAATTATTGTTTGTATTGTAGGTTACTACCTACAATACTACAAACTACTGTTTTATCGATTATGCCTTGGGTAAATTAGGCATATTGCAAAATTTTAATCGTTAATTCGCCTAAATATTGGGATTAAAAAAACTGGCATCCCTGTCTGTAAGTGCGTGACGCATCTAACAAACTGAGGCGTTGTGACACCCGTGACAGTTGACATATACCGGCCATTAATCAGCGGTGCACAGATACTTAAACGTTGATGTAAAGTTATTCCCAATCAAACTAACCATTTATCGTCAGGAGCAGTGTTGCCAGCTATAAAATATTGCTTTCGTAAAAAGAATTGTATTCGAGAATGGATGTGTGAGAAAATTGTTTATTTGGTCTTAAGAAATGCTGAATGTATTTTTTTATAGTAATGTGTTGTGTGTGTGCTTGATATAAAAGTGGCAGTTGTAATGATTTCGTGTTACATTTCAGCCAGGGGATAAAAACGTGTCATAATGCGATAAAATTATTTTTTTAAGTTGTTCTAGCGCCATGGCAATTTTTTGCCATCGCTGTAGTAGATTTGCGTGAAAAAGCAAATATTGCTCGTCTTCCTATCCAATCTGTACATCCTTACCAAGACGCGTGTGTTTTAAAGTTTTAAAATTAAGTATTGTTTATGAAATACACTCCAGCGGCTGTAAAGCGGCCGTAGAACAGACAAAACAAAAACTAAGTAAAATAAACAAATCAAATTAATACTTAGCTATCCTTCCGACATTTACAACTGTTGAGGATCATTCAAGAATAAAAGTGACTATTTTTGTAATTTGTGACTTATGAGATTATTAAGATATTTCCAAGTAGAGTATGATTCTACCAAAGACATTGAAATGTCAACATAATAAAACAGATAACAAAAGAAACATTTTCATCCTTATATTATGGTGACACAAATCTTTTGTAGAACACATAATTGAATGAAAACATATGCACGATAGGGGTTAAATACACGACAAAAATAAGCCTATTCACTGTACAAAATAACAGGTACAAAAAGAGTTTAACATCGCGAGATAAATCGTGAAGCGACGGCTCTAATAAAACACGTACGTACGTTAAGGCGCTACATTTTATTTCAAAGTGATAAGAACGGGAAATTTCTTTTACGAGATTCTTGTGGAGGGTGAATGGGGGTGCAGCGCGATCTGTGAATACTGTTTTTGTGCGACATCTGCTTTATGTCGCTTTCGTAAACTCGGTTAGCGCGCACTGAGGCGCCTTTAGACGCTCCAAATCGTAACTAAATTTTATTACGCATTTAATGAAGTATAGCGAGCTGTTTATAGTACCAAAATAACAATCCTTTTGTATTTTCGTAAATGATTTATGAAAGGAATGAGACACCGTAATTTTGAGATATTTTAAATGTTTCTGACAAATGTAAGTATGTATTATAAACTAGCTGTTGCCCGCGACTTCGTCCGCGATTAGGTCGTTTTTCGTCATTCGTCGTTTAAAAAAAATACGTGACACTTTATTTTTGAATGTTCTTAATTATTGTCTCTTATAAAATTTAACTACTTACATTAAAATTGAACACTCTGATAAGAAAATCTTAAAATCTGAAGAAAACATGAATGAATGTGATTTAAATTCTACATTACTTAGTATCAAAATATAATAATCTAAATTAAATGTAGATTAACAGTTTGAGCACACCATTATAGAATATGTACTTAAGTATTAAATTACGTTAGTTAACATAGTAACTTTACTAAAAACACGATGACTTTCTTTCGCGCTCGGTACCACAAACTAAGCATATTTGTGGTAAGTGGCCCGCGTGACGCGTCACTTGACCCCCCGCGAGTTCCCCTCCGTTGCTATGCGAAAATACATTCGTTGCTCTATTTTAGGAAAAATTTGTAATACTGTGGCCTGGGCGTTATAACACGTCCAGGGAGTTCCTGAGTGCCGATATCACCATCTTGAGGAAAAGCTTCTAATGTCGATTTAAAACTGCATACATACGAATTAACCTGTTCTAAAATTGTGAAATGAGTTCAGTTTTAAATTTGAGAAATATTGATTTCTTGTATTCCACTATTCGTTGTAGTCGAATACAAAATATAGGGTAAAAGTGGGATAGATGCCGCACCGGGATAGATGCCTCATTTTCAAAAAACCTCACTTCCCAGAGTCGTGACTACGAATTAATGATTTAAATAGGAGCTCCTATCACCCCGCACCTCGGGTACGCATGAGCTGTTGTTTGGTGAAGACGTGTTTCGCTAGTGCGTGTTGTAATATCCGCGGCGAACTTCACGAACACGTTAAAATTTAAAAAGGTTGATATTTGCCTTTGCATAACTTTATAAGCATTAATAAATTTCACTATATTTCTTATTATGTCTATACACTGGTTCATTAATTACAAATCTAAGTGAAAATAGTGGCTCTTTTGTTTTTATTTAATAAAAAAAATACTGGGGCAGCTATCCTTATCAAAAAGTATAGTTGCCCCTTTTTTTTCGAGGGATAGATGCCCTTAGGGGCCTCTAAGGGCATCTATCCCTCAATACATATTATGTATATGTTATTATCGATAATCACAGGTACCGTTTATATTTTTACCTGATTGCGCCAGAGGTTTTCTCTATGTTAACCGATTTTACTCGTTTAATTTGCTTTTTTTTGTTATGTATACTTACTTATTAATGATCTGCCCTTATACTGATTGTAGGAGAACCACGCCACGAAAATACAAAAGAAAAGAAGGAGTGCGAGCGCAAGTATATTCTTGGACAACAGAACAACTATGTTAACATGACATTTGCTGGTTTATCATATAAATTTTATTAGATTTCGCGTTTATAGAGTATGTAAGGCATCTATCCCACTCTGCAGGCATCTATCCTCAAAAAAGGTGTTCTACAAAAATGTTTATTACACATTATCTATAAATGATAGGATAAAAAATATATAAAGTAATTCAAAACAGATAATTAACCTAGCTATATTCATACAAAGTGTTCGTATAAGATTCATGTTTTTAAAATTATGAGGCTATTTCAAAAAGTGGGGCATCTATCCCACTTTTACCCTATTTAAACAAACTTAGGTTGGCCTACAGGCAAAAGGGATCCTATCAAATGGTAAACTTGACCTTGTATCTTAAAAGTAAGCATGAACGGACCTTCTGATAATTATTGAGCACCAAAGGATCATTTGAAACGCGCTACTATAAGAGCGAATATTGTCTAATAACAGTTTACATTGCACAGTATGTTCCTCTAAAAGTAGTGATTTCAAAGGTTCCGGTGTATCTTCAAATGAAAGCCGACTCCTTACTACACTTTAAAGCATTACAAAAAGAACATACTACGCCTTTACAGAAGAGGATCTGTAATCAATTGTGAGGTTATAAGCAAACCCACTTTTATGTTTGTCAGACCACACCACCGAATTCGTAGATTGTTTACCTCAAGTCATTAAGACTATGACGAAATCTGTCTGCAGTAAGACGGGCCTCTCGCTATTCGTCCGTTTCCAGAGACCGAATAGTTTCAATTCTTAATCTTTCATTAAACAAACTTATTAATCGTTCTTGTCTCATATAATTGTAATATTCGCGTCCCTACTCTAGTCATTGCTTATACTCATGTTCATCTTCAAGAGATCGAATAATATTATGATGCACCCTATCATTTGTCAAACGGTCTTCATATTGAGTAAAGTTTCAGATTCTCGAGATAAAATATGACTGTCGTGATCAGTAGTGAGACGTAATTCCCTCTCAGTGAGGGTTTCGGTCTCACGGGATAATACAATATGCCGTTTGCGATCAGCTGTGAGACGTCATACCCTCTCAGTGAAGGTTTCGGTCTTACGGGATAGTAGGGGAGACCGGGTTTGGTTGTCTCACGGGTTGGTTGTCACAGCGGTCTTAACACAAAACTGAACTATCGAATAAGTCTGTTGAACAGCGTGGCAAGAGCGATACAGTGACAACGCTGTCCCCACTTCGCATCAGACCGCCCCGATCTGCCGTGAGGGCCTCACACGTGTTTATTGCTCCTCATAACATCACTTTTTGTGAACGAAACGACAGCGCGGTTTAATTTAATGCCAACACCATTAGAAAAAAGGATTATTATTAATTGTGAAAAAATATCATGATTTACACTATTAACACTCTTTTAACATAAAATATAAGTCTGTGAGTGTGTAAAAATAAATCCAGCTAATTACACATCAAACTTATGTTTATAATTAGGTATACGACATGAAAATATATTAATTACCAAGCAATAATAATAGATAGATAAGCAGTGGTGGCTCAGTGGTGAGACCTCGGACTTCGAATCGATAAGTCCGGGGTTCGAGACCAGGCGAGCGCGCAGGAAATAAATTGATTTTTCAATTTATCTGCGCATGTTGTAACATCACCACTGCTCGAACGGTGAAGGAAAACATCGTGAGGAAACCGACATGTCGAAGAATTAAAAAGTTCGATGACATGTGTCATCCGCCAACACGCACTTGGCCAGCGTGGTGGATTATGGCCTGTACCCTCATAGGAGGCCCGTGTCCCAGCAGTGGGAACGTATATGGGCTGATGATGATGAATAATACAGATAAATACTGAACATAAGTAGGTATAATAGATATTAAGTAGCATTAGTTAAAATATACTTTGACTGTTAGTCAAAGTTTATTTTTACTAACAACATGTAAATGAAGAAGAAATAATAATTACCAACGAACTAACCTTTTCTATAATACTTAACACGGCACATTTTTCAAATTATCTTGCTCAACCCT
This sequence comes from Colias behrii, assembly GCA_029959065.1. NCBI lineage: Eukaryota > Metazoa > Arthropoda > Insecta > Lepidoptera > Pieridae > Colias > Colias behrii. The sequence goes on from JARWMC010000013.1 coordinate 9,866,013, forward strand.
GCTCAAAAATTTGAGGGTTTTGTTGGAACTTTAATATGTCAAAACTATGATATATCTAAACTACGATACAACTTGCTTGCGGAAATGCTCATTACAATTGTGAATCTAAAAAATAACTAACAACATACTATTCAATTTTATTGAGCTGATGAATATCTTTTGCCTGGAAGAAATCACCGTCGCCTAATAAATATACTGTGTTTTCTTATAAAACCGTTACATAATTTATTTTATCTACTTAAATAATGAAAATGATATTATATTTATAAAATATAAAACATATTATGTAAAATGATTAAAAATAAATAAATGAAGCAACTACGATTCAAAGAAAACATCTTTTTCAGTGTTTAAATGCTCTTAGCAATCCTGGATGATGAACTGTATCATGTACTCTGATTCCAGTACGGTCGGTACCTCGATAGCCATAACGATAAATATTATAATCAGATAACCGCAAAGTCAAAATAAAAACATTACTTGTACAGTTGTGAGTGCAAAATTTACGTTTCATTTGGAATAACATTTTTTTCGGTACTAAAACGTAGTCGTTTGATATGTGGTTGGCTGCCCCTCCTCTCCTTCCTGAAAAATATCCTCCAAAATTTCCCGAGATACTTCCAATGATTGAACCATTGGACGTTGGACATTAACTTCAGTCAAAAATTGACGAAGCGGATGATTACTAATTTCCACTTAATCCTCGCTGCTACTATCTTTACCATCAAATCATCAATTTTCAAGTGGTGTTGTAAAAATATCAGCAGAAATCGTCTTCCAAAGGCGATATAATTTTATGAGCATTGAATCTGTAAATAACAAAATCAAAAGTTAACTGTAAATCTATAAAAAAAGCTACTTACAAATAAAATTTTATCAAAAACTACTGTTCCCAATGCACCTCAAAATAATAAAAGAATTCATCATTTTATTATTTCATTCTAAAAGTGTAATATAATACCTACCAACAAAAAACATGAATTGCTATCATTATAAAAAATAAATACCTATAAGTAACAACTTACTTTTTGTGGGAACGCATGATGGTGAAAATTCACAAAACACGAAGATTGCATTTGATATTTTTGGTTTTATGGCATTCAATTGCTTTATAAATATCACTACATAGTATAAAAAAAGTCGCTTTCTCTGTCCCTATGTCCCTTTGTATGCTTAAATCTTTAAAACTTCGCAACGGATTTTGATGCGGTTTTTTTAATAGATAGACTGATTTAAGAGGAAGGTTTTAGTATATAATTTATTAGGTTTTAGACAAAGCGGACGAACCCGCGGGCGGTAAGCTGGTAAATTTATAAAATACGAAGATTTTTAAAATTGTAACTAATGAACGCAATCAATATTAGATTAACTGTAGATAATGGTGTCTAGTTTTACTTAAAATAATAAACATCTACCCTCACTTTAAAAAAATGTAGTATATTTATTATTTACACGAAATATACCTTGGGTATCATTTAAGCTATCACCAATTTAATTAGTTTTGTGTTTCTTAAATAATAGGGTTTGTCCTCAAAATAGTAGATCTGTCACCAAAATGTAGTCACCAAACAATGCAAAATCAGTTCCACAATAAATCACCTAAAATCCTGAGATATAAGGTCTAGTACCAAATAAATGTTTTTGTATGTATTATAATAGGTGTGTCCTAATAAGTATTTAAGCAAACTAATTTAAAGAGATCACCAATAAATCATATTATGTTACTAGAAAATTGCATTAAGTTCAAATAAAAAATAAGGGTTGTCATCATCGTTTCAACCAAAAGATTCTGCTACTTAACTAGACTCCCAAGGTTCTAAATTGCCACTGGTAGTATAAATTATTATATTTAAAAAAAAATTTTAGCAGAGTAGTAAATAAAACAATTATTAAAGTCAAAATAATCAATATTTATTGTTTAAAATAATTACCACTGAACAATCAGCGCTGGTTTAAAATAGCTGGCTTATGGCTAGCAGAATAGTAGATAAAACACTTAATTAAAGTTAAAATAATCAATATTTATTCTTAAAAATAATAACCACTGAATAATCAGCTCTGGTTTAATAGCTGGCTTATGGCTAGCATAAATGTAGATAAAACACTTAATTAAAGTTAAAATAATCAATTTTTAAAGCGCGCCAATTTGTCTCCGCCCCTTTGATCATTTTTTCATTAAAATTATTAATTGATGTATTAAATTGGTAACGAATACTATTAATTTAATATCTGAACGAAATAAAATGTTACTACTGTATTGGTGACAAAATATCAAATAAAAAGGAGTCGCAGTCAGGGATCGATAATCGATTTATTTGGTGACAGATCTACCATTCTGAGCACAGAGCTATTATTTAAGTAACAAAACTGTTATTAAAAGAACGAAGTTTATATTCATGTAATGCAATATAATTTTATTGGTTATCGATCTCTTATTTTACACATATATTAACATTAATTTGATAATTCATACCTGGGAACAATTTTTGTTTATCTGAGAACGAAAATATTTCGTGGTGATATTATTATTATGTTTCTCTTCTCCATAATACTCGGGTACCACCAGAAGGACGGTACCCGGATCTTTGGAAGGCTTACGTGGGGACACGGATCCAACACGCAGAGGCCCTTTCGAGAATTTTAATGTGTTATGGGACACCAGCCGCAGCCTGCCCATGACTGCACTATAGAGATACAGCCCTAGGCAGTCCGCGGCCGATGTAGGACTATTGCAGGATATGGAAATTTAATAATTGGGCTATGGATTGGGATGCTAAATGGACTGGTATTGGGGACTATGGGAAACTATGGCACCTGCCTTTCTACTAAAAGAAAGTAAAAATATGTTGGCAGGTGGTGACTCGCCCTCTCACTGTATGGGCCCCCGAAATAAGTCGCTGCAATAGTGCGACAAGGGGGCAACATATTGTGAGCAGCTAAGGGTGGAGAGGCGTCCCTGGACTTTAAACTACGATCACGCGCTCCCTGAGGGTCCAGCATCACGTGCCCACTCGCCACTTATGATTCGCATCCACCCTTCGAGCTAAAAGCTCTCGCGACTCCACTCTGGCCGGCCGGTTAAGGCAAGCCAGAGGCGGGGGTCCTGTCCTCGTCAGGCTTCACTCCGACCGGCTGGTGAAGGCAAGCCGGAGATGAAGACAGGGGCCTCCCCCGGGAGCACTCGGTTCCCGCGGGGTCGCTACTCCCCGACACCCCGCCACAAGGTGTCCTGCGGGTTGACTGATTGCACGGGTGGAATATCTGTTGTCACGTAGACAATAGATATTCCAACCGTGGGCGATGGGGTCGTCACATCCCTACGCCTGTTTATTATTATTATTATTATCTATTTATTACGTGATACAACTTGATGACAAATATAAATGTTGGTGATAGAAAATATAGTTCCCATATACCTTATAGGGAAGGGAAGATATGGGCTAAAGAGTTAAATAAATAACATAATTATATTTAAATTATTAATTTCCAACTGTGTATTCAGTAGTGTTAACATCTAAATTGATTTGATTTTTACGAAATCTCATAGATGGCGCTGTTACAAAATTAACATTATACAACTTACATTCTTTAAACTATGTTTCTCTTCCCAAGTTACTTAAATGGCATAATTTTTATAGTGTCAATCTAGATATTGTCAAACAACATTTATATATGCGTCATTTGATTATTAATTTCCAATAGTTAACGTGTGTTTCTAACACTTCATAGATGGCGCTGTTTCATATTTGTCTTTATACTGCTAAGATTCATTTAACTGTTTCTCTGCCCAAATTACGTAAATGACGTCATAGTTTTTATTTTGTAAAGCTAGATAATAGCATGGCTTACTCGAAACCAACATTTAAACATGAGTCTTTAGATTGTACGCTGTCGTAGTACACGGAATATGTAAGAAAAATAAAGGCTCACAGCTCCTCCCCCGAAGGTGATATCATGATAATATGTTTAAACTATCCTCACCCGACCTCTTAGGAATATTCATGCAAAATTTGAAGTAAATCTATGCAGTACTTTTCGAGATTAGCCCGGTCAAACATACAGACAAACAGACAAACAGACAAACAGACAAAAATTCTAAAAACTATATTTTTGGCTTCTATATCGATTATAGATCATGGATTATGTATTCTTTTAAAAAAATATTCAATGTACAGTTTTGACTTTCCTACGATTTTATTATATGTATAGATAGATCTAATTGGGGTAATACCGGATTAGGGGCACGGATGGTTTTGTAAGTCAGGCGGCGATATTATATTAAAACGAAGTAAGTATTGTGTAAAATCCGTTTATTCCTACTAATATTTAAAAAAAAAATTACGTTTATATCTCCATCTCAAAACTTAATATGACTCATTAACTGCAGTAGGTAAATTTAGTCAAGTTGATCACAGATTGTCAATAAAAAAAATCAAATTTCGAAAGTTATTTTATTTCATTATTTTTCTTTTTATATTACACACCCTATAGTCTCTCATTCATACTTATGACGTATTGTATTATTATTGCGTTACTGCATAGCCGGAGTAGATTTCCCCATTCAAGAAAGCTTAGTAATATCATTAAGCTGAATCTATTGCTGCATTATCACTTCTTACATTTAACCTCTTATCCTTGCTGTTACATTGTTGAAAAGCTTTCTTATCCTCAAGGAAATGTTGCTTTAACGCGTTTGCGTACAATCTTGGCGTTACACGGTTACGCCATAAAATAGTTTACATTTTTATGAAAACCGTTATAAAGAAGTACTTACTTTAGCTTCTTTACTATCGGTTCTAGATAGTGACATGGTAACATTATATTATGACAGTCTGCTTTATCTGTTTGCGTTGAATGGTTATTATGATCATATTAAATTCGTTAGTACTAAGTTACTCTGAACTTTAGAGTACATTACCTTTTCAAAATTTATTAATCATTTATTATTTAAAAATAACTTGAATAACTAGACACAAGAATTAATTATTTGGATATCAATAGCATAATACAAATTATTTATAAAAAAACAAATAGATTGAATTATACAAAACTAGGTTTCCGCCCGCGGCTTCGCCCGCGCAGTCAAAGAAAAACCCGCATAGTTCCCGTTCCCGTGGAATTTCCGGGATTGCGTCATTTTCCCGGGATAAAAAGTAGCCTATGTCCTTTCTCGGGTATCAAAATATCTCCATACCAAATTTCATGAAAATTGGTTCAGTAGTTTAGGCGTGATTGAGTAACAGACAGACAGACAGAGTTACTTTCGCATTTATAATATAAGTATGGATTATTTGGATATTTCACGCAAACAAACCATATTGCAGACAACAGAGAGCTTATCGCATTAATCTCATCAGACGATTTTTCACGTGATCTAACAATTAACAGATTGATTATTATTTTAACCAGGATTAAATCAACGTTAATTAAGATAATTTAGTGTACGAACCATTAAGCGGTTTATTAATACGGATCGCAATCTGAATTTCGCATTAACTAGTTTTGGCGAATCATGCTTCTAACTTTAAGTGTTTCAATATATCATTAATCATGGACGGAATATCGTTTGTTTGGAGATGGCTGGCCATGATGGAGTCGTGTCAACGAACTAACTTCACTTAATAATCTTATATTGATCACGAGTTTATGTATGAGGGAGTTTGGGCGAGAGCCTTATAGGGTTTTGTTGAAACCAATTGTTTATTGTGAGTAGACGAGGGTTACAGGAAATGTCACAAAAAGTTGCGATCTACTTTTACTTCAAGTGACATGAAACGTTACTTTAAATTGACATCTAAAACCACAATAATTCTGCGCTAGAAATAGCGACTCTATCATATTTTAAGAAAAATTTTCTTTAGCAAAATGAGATCTTAGATATAGAGAATCTTTAGAATCGTTTATAATTTAATGTTTAATACTATAATATCAAGCAAGGAAATGAGGATATCAGTAATTTCACGAAATCACAGAAGATGTCGAAAACTCTTGTCACTAAAAATGTTTATTCATAAATTCTTTTTATTTGTATTTATTTACCTGGTGCGGCGTATACGGCCCCGTAGCGTACTGCTGCTGCGGCGGCGGGTAGCGGCAGGGCTGCGCGTACGCCGCCCACTGCTGCCCCCCGCGGAATTGCGCGCCCGCGCTCGCCATGCGCCCCGCGCACGCGCCCGCGCCCGCGCCCGCGCTCGCGACCGTCACCGCGCCCACCGCTCCGCTTGACGATCGACAACCGCCGCTCTGCAAATAAAGAAAACGATGTTATGGTGGGTGCAGAGGCTTGCGTTCAAAGTGACATTCAACGAGCACAAGCATGTAAACATGTTGTTTGTGCATGCGCCCGTGTTAGCTTGTTTGGACCGTAAGTGCACGTGCTACTTGCCGGGCTACTTGCCGGGCTGCATGCCAGGCTGCTTGCCACGTGTCTGAACGTAGCATTATGAATCTATTGTCTATTAAGTTAACTACATTATAGTAAGGTAGAAATACAAATAGGTACACCACTATATTGGGATAATTTTAGAGAGGGAAATTAGCTGCTGGTTGTCCTGAATATGGAAAGCGATCACCAATGCCCATGATAGCATTTACGTAAAGTCTTTGTAAATGTGTTGCCAGTTTCTAAAGAGAATAAGTTTAGTTTTAAATGTTGAAATGAGTGACTAATTTGTTATTACAGCTCATTTCTAATCACGGTATCATAAGCTAAAATATAATTTAAATAACATGTTATTTTGTACACCTGTCCGCAACCAAACAGCAAGGTATTAAACAATTAGTATTCATAGCCAGTAATTATAAAAACAAACACTCATACAAAACACGCATATAAAAACTAATCCTCACACATAAATAAAGCACATAATCTCCATGTAATAACCTACACGAGCCATTACGCCACGAGTTTGCAATTCAAACGAGTCCCTCATTGATTTGTATTTCTAGTTTTGCAGAATCACATCCTAATAGCATGCCTATCTCAGACTCAGGTTTAATAGTGGTTGCATCACCGTTCTGACGTTGACATATGACTATGTGAGATTGGCATCCAGCGCTCACAGACGTTCACTGACTTTCACAAATAACTGTACGGTGCATATAGACTTGAACATTCTGTTGTACCACTACCACCACGTTCTAGTATAGTATTATATTGTCTGTGCTTTGACGTAGCGGATTTTAGTCGCTTCTAGTGTATGACGGTTTATAAATAAAAAAAATGTAGAGTTATGATAGAGTTTTGATGTTAGAAATAATTCATATGATAATTAGAAGCGAACAAAATTGTCATGTACGTATGCGCAGAGAAGAGTTGTTTTAAAAGCTCTTAGATTTAAAATTAATCAGTGAACAAATGAAAACATTAATTTTGATAAATTATTTGCAATTGCTTTTGATTGAAAAATGGCGCTTGTTATCATTATTCTCAGTGTTCATAAGCTACTTGCTTATAAGATATGAGGAATCTAAAATAAAGTCTACGTATAGAACGATCGGAATAAATTAAAAATCATTCTTTTTAATAATGAAAAAACAACAGAGAGCCATCATTATTAAAAAATAATGAAATAGTAAAAACAAACATAATTATTTTATTCTTACATAGAAATGGCTCGATTTCTCTGTACCGTTATGAATCATAGAACAAACAAGTACGACATATCTTACATTGTAAACAACGTACGTATTTTCTATTTGTTTGCAATGTCCTATAAATAGTAATATATTTGTTTAGGTTAGTATTAAACTGTTCTCCACTCAAATAGATCATTTCTATTTTATTATTTGGGGGACAATTTTCACACACGGCACGATCTGATCCCATGCTAAGCTTTCGCTTGTGTTATGGAAACCAGATGGCTGATAAACATACATATATAATTTTAAATAAATACTTAGATAGATAATAATTAACACCCAGACACAGAGCAAACATCTATGTTCATCACACAAATATTTGCCCCGGGTGGGAATCGAACCCACGACCAGTGGCTTGGATTGGAAGGCAGGGCCACTACCAACCAAGCCAACCGGTCAGTCAGTCTATGAACTTTTATTATTTGTCGTTTTACATTCTACTTATGTTTTATCATCGACAAAATTTGAATTAACGCAATTTTATTAATTTTAATTTACAGTAAACTTTCCAAATTTTTATCAATTATTTTTATATAGAACATTTTAAGGTATTTCTAATCATTCCTAAAATAAGGGTCGTGCGTGTAACCTTTGTTATGTTACGAAAACATATTAAAAACAAAATTCATCATGACCGCAATTTATACACAAGCTCGTATAAAAATGAAATCAACAAATTCCACAAAATGTTAATCGAAGCAATATCGTAATAATTTCCCAACCCCCATCTCAAACATAATTATTTGAGTCACGGAATTCGAAAACCCCGTCCAACGAAGCTAAAAGGATGAAGGCTTTGTTGACGTTTTTTTTCCAAGTAAATCGCCTCCATTCTTCATAACTACTTTTTGCTACTGTAAAAAAATGGATAGGCGGTAAGACGATAAGCCGACAATCCGCTTAGAGTGCGTGGGCGACCGTAGATATATCTATAAATATACAAAGTATAAGATACGCAGTGCGTTCGCGTCTATGAAATTAGTGCCAGCAGTCAGCACTCTGGTTTAATGCTAAAAGCATTAACAATCTTTGATATACGCAGTTCTATGATCTATGCCACGCGGTGTTATGACAGGAAGTCTACACGCATTTTTATTTATTAAGAGAACATTTTAATAAGCGAGGCTTTTAAAATGTGCGTTTTAAAACATGTGTTAACAATAACTTTAGAATAGAATCAGAATTTTATTTAATTAGTATGATAAGTGTGTATGAATATAAAAATTAATTAAGTTTACTTTTTTTGTTCTGTTGCAGTGATTTTAGCATTTTATCTTTTGAAATAACTTAAATAACTGCTTCATTCAAGCGGTGTCGATAAATGTCATCAAAGGATCTAAATTCTAAAGACGGAGGATTTAATATGAATTATAAGTAGCTTTAATATTTGTTTCCGCTTATTTAGTTACACCACGATGCCACTAAGTTTTTATGACAATAATGGATCAGATCAGATTTCGTATGTACTTACCTATAAGAAAAGATTTATAATAAAAAATATAGCTCTACTTAAGTAGATAATAAAATGGAGGCTTTGTTTAAAATTAAACAATATTTTTATGATCCAACAAAACTGTAGGAATTCAATCCAAAATTTGAAACAACACGGATACGTATGACCACGCTAAAACATAGCATATCTACTAAGACCCTTATTACAAACACAATTAAAAAATTCACTCCACTAAAAATATTTAACATTGTCTAGCTGTGTACAGACGGGCTAGCGATGATTAAGCCAATTATAAGTAATTGTTCTAATAACCTTAATGAGTAATACTTTCCCAGATGTGAGCCGTGCCGTGGCTTGCATGCACCGCTGCGTTTTTGTATTGTGAGATTTGATTGCGATTTAAGGACTTTGTTAAATTTAATTCGTAAATATGATTGTTAACAAAATGGGTGTTACTTAATACACAATAAAATTTTTAGGAATAAATTTTAACAAATATTTATTAGGAGACTAAATTAGGAAATTGTTTTTGATTGACAGTTAAACGGAAGATTAAATATACACAACTATTAACACACTTATATTGACACTAAGTTAATATTCTCTTGTGTCAGGATTATTTCCTTTTACCTTATACTCTCCTAAAAAGTCGTAATTCTATTACTTAAATATGAACCTTCAAAGAGTAAATATAAATTTAAAGTAGGTAAGTAAATTTACGATGTGTTGCTCGAAAGTGGGGCCTTCACACTTTTATAACCTTTTATTGGCCAGCCTCTAAGTGTCAACATAAAACGCTCCACAGTGGGCTAACTTGGACAGAAATAAACCCATTTAAAGACGCTCTACTTCAATTCAATCAGTTCGACGCTAAGTTATAGGTGATAAAACTTTCGATCTAACACCTAACATGACCAACGTTGTCGGTTAGAGAACAATAGTTTTTATTTTTAAATTTATGACTGGCCAGGATTCTGATTTTGAAATCTTTTTTTTTTAAGTGGCAAGTTCTGTATAATCTAGGAAGGATTATGCCAAGAGCTACTGATTTTTGGTTTTTACACTCAAATGCTAAACAAGAGATATTTTATTCCTAGTCAAGTCTAGAAAAAATATCCTAAAAATAACCTCTGACATGAGTTTTAAACGAGTAACATACATTTTTTATTAGCTACTGTTGAAATAATTAAATAATAACAATAAAGTAACATACCTACGTGTATTTATAACTGTGAATTATCTAATTCATAAGTATTATATAAAATAGATACTAATTAGTTTATTTATGAAAGTCTGTTCGATAAAATCTTCGCCTACGTACTCTACACTCTACTTTATAAATTTGGTACGTTCCTTTAAAACATATATGTTTTATGATAACTTTAATGACTTTTTTATTAATTTGATGATAATATTTTATTCCTTATATCAGATACTTACGTAACTTTATCTTTACGAACGCAAGCATCATAATTACAGTTTATATTCCAATTAACGTAGCCAGCTATAAGTTGTCTATGGCATGGAAATTATGTTTTCTTTATTACAGAAGATATATTACTCAGTACACTTAACTTATCACAGAAGATAAACCTCTTGGAAGCTGTTAGTCATGTCGTATCATGTGTTATTGCGAAGCTATCCGCTTGACCGCTAGCCAATAATTCATTCTGTAATACTAGTGATACGTAATAGTTATGAGTAAGTACCTTCGTATCGATAACTATAAGCTATTGAGTATGAGGTTGAACTGTAATAATAAATGATTAGGAATATTTTTATAATTAATAACTCTATTTTGTAGGTATAGAAATTAGAATACGACCGCAAGGATCAAAAGCCCTTAAAAAAAGCTTGATAAACGTAGTGGCGTGAGGAACTAACATGACGAAGAATTTAAATTTCGGTTCTTTATACATATATACTAATATTATAAAGCTGAAGAGTTTGTTTGTTTGTTTGTTTGAACGCGCTAATCTCAGGAACTACTGGTCCGATTTGAAAAATTCTTTCGGTGTTATAGCCAATTTATCGAGGAAGGATAAAGGTTATATAACATCACGCTAAAACCAACAGGATCGGAGCCACGTGGGTGAAACCGCTGGGCGCAGCTTGTATTACATAAAATGAAATAAAATAGCAGTTTTTTTACGTTCAAGTAACCTCTAGGAAGTAAATGTAAAATTAAGCCGCATCTTTCTCGGTTTAAAAAATATTTCTTTATTCATTACGATCCTTTGCGGCCAGAATAATAAACAGTTCCATCGGAAGTTTTTGATAAATTTTCATGACTCGGTTCGCTTACCTCTGCACAGTTTAAGTTTATATTAATATGCATTCCACGATTTGAGCCGCACGGGATCCGCATGGCCTCTAATTTAGTCTAAATTTAAAATATACGGAATTATTTTTAATTAGACGCGAGGAAATTTTGTGTGATACGAAAAATTTAGTTAAATTTAAAGGAGAATGGCAAACTCCCATAGGACTCTGGGCCTGAGCGTTACACTGATGATTTATGGGGGATTAAATAGATAAAAATATACAGATTCTATGAATATAATAATTATAGATCTGTTCTATGGGATAGCAGAGAAAAAGCAGGGTGTAAAGTAACAAAAATAAAAGTTAGTTTGCTCGAATTAAATGAATAGCGTTGCCTTTTTCTAGGTCCAGGTAAGTTTATTTTCTATCTACATTGTCATGTACAATGATAGTGTAACAGTAGAACAGTCAGGTAGGTAATAGAAATATTGGATCCAACACATATTATTCAACACACATTTTAACTTACCAAAACATCAACAATCACTAGGTAGGTACATTTCTTATATCTTTATAAATGGATGAATCAGAATTCGCTTTCATAAGACTAATCAATTAAAATAATATCTTTAGAGTAAAAATATACGATTAAGGCAATTTTGAATATAACAAATCACTCATCACTCAAAAGTCAACAAACATAACAAATCACTCATCACTGACACAATTATGATTAATAATTTGACATTTATTAATGGCCAGCTACCTAAATAAAAATGTTATAATTATTTCAATAATATAACATTTTTATTAAGTAAAATATGTTTTTTATTTTATAGAATGACCTTAATAAATTAAGATGTGTGTTAAAAAAAGTTGAGTTTTGCTTCTGATTTTTATAGCATTTGAATTCAATAAAACTAAAAATGAAAAATAAACATTCATTCGTATTAATCTATATATTTGACTATTTAACTCCTGACAACACTGACATCTCTGCTTGATAAGACCGGTAGTGAACGAATAATCTTTTTTTTCAAAGATTTGTTTTCCCATAGAATCAGAAGTCAATATTTTACAAACAATTATTAAAATTAACATAATGAATTTTAAATATGTATATTATGATTTCTGTAACAGTTAGGCCCAGTTTCGCCATTCTCCTTTTTAGTTAAATTTAAGCATAACATATAATTTATGTGTCTAAACGTCAAAATACTTATACTTATTCAGAATAATTTAAATTGGAGGTAATTGAAATACATCTTAATTATTTAAGGTTTAAGTTCACTTTTATCGAATTGCAAGGTGAGTGTAAAGGAAAAATGTTACAAAATAGATGACCGACCCAGTGACCCTTTAATATGAAGCTCAAATATCGATTGTGATAATTCTATCACAGCTATGTTAATGAAGTCAGACGCCAACGTAACCAGAAATATTTTTCGCAAGCCCTATTTACGACTTAGTGTTCCATGAATATTATTCTAGGGTGCAATTTGGAATTCTAGAATGTTTTGAGACGATTCATAGACGGAGATTGTCGCGCCGCCATGACGCCGATTACAGAACTATACGTCTATGCTCTATACTTCTATAGTCTATAGCTCTATATATTATATATACTCTATACTTTAGTCTGTAGTCTATGCTGATGGCACTCGATGGCGACGATTTCAAATTGTCTATATTTACCGTCTTCAAGGACGCTTTCGTTCCCGAAAACTTTGTTTGCAGTTATTCTTTTAGGGCTAGAGATTTAATGGAAATTGTGGGGTTTGTAAGTAATATCATAAATGCGATAGTGTGTTTCGTTTTTTTCTTTATTTAGGTGTCAAAGATTATTTGATAAGTGTATTTTTTATTACTAAGATTGTGATTATTCCTAATTTATTAATAAGCAGGTATTTCCCCGTATATGTTGCCAATTACGATATCTGCAAGCATATTCCTCAACTACAAGAATTTTGCATTAAATCCAATGCACCTTGATTTTTATCGTTTTTTCGTTAATGTCATTATTATCAAAATGCAAATGTTGTCAGTTAACTGATATTATATGTTATCTAACCACCGTGTTTTATGCGTCATAATAATATCTAAGTAATACACTAGCTAAACATTGTAAAATGTTAAAAGCCGGACGGCACTACTCCCTAAGAAAATAAATCTTAAAATCATTCAGCGTTAGAATTATCTAAGACAAAATTACTTAAGCCTTAGATCTAATTAGGTTGGAAGAAGAAATCGTAATGGAGAAGGCGATCGTCTAGATGAGGTCAATCCGTAGCGTTGGCTCCGCAAATTAGACGTCTCAGACATTTCAACCAGCCTCAGCCCTTTAGGGTTGCCACTTGCTCACTTTATATTGGAAGAAAAGTTTATTGTGTTATTCATTGATAAATGTCTACCTATTATATTTGTTAAGCGTATTTGAATGAGATTTATTGGATTTACAAGCGGGTTTCAAATACGATGAATACGTTAATAAATATCTGACTGTACTTTAATCTTTGAAATATACATATGATTGCTATAAAATATAGAAAATAAGCTTAGATGCGTAGTTTTTACACAAATATGTAGATATTGTACCTAATATAAGTAATGGACAAACAAACCATTAATCTTATAAAATCGCATTTATATAATACAGAGGTATATGTAACGAACGGACGCTCTGTTTAATATAGTTCATTGTATCAGATAAAATAATAGTAAATTAAGAATATTACGAAATTCCAGTACATAATACTGATGTTATCTCCTGTTTTAAATGAGTAATATCTTAAAATAAAACAGCAACGGGTTTAACACGCGATATAATCATTATGACTTTGTAAGTTACGTCGATTTCAATGAACACGCTGAATTCGTTTTAATTCCACTGATGTATCTTGTTACGGATATCCTTAATTTTATTCAATCTACCTCATTATCATCCGTGTAACTATACAATTCATCACCCAAACTTGGCATTTTGTTTTTGGTATTGCAATTTTTAATTGTATTTATAATTCGGTGTGTATACTTAAATAAATGATTTTATTTCGTTTCTTCAATAACAGTTTACATTAAATTCAGCTAATAACCCTCGTTGATAATTAAATATTTTGTCACATGTCCCACCAGATGCGCTACGCCCAGCTGCCGCCATAACGTCGAAAAAAACCAAGTGACAGCCCTACAGTCACCCCCACACTGATTGCAAGCTCATAGTCAGCCGCAAACAAAGCCACGCGTCGCGTCGTTCAGATGTCTTCTCGGAATTCCAAATATTGCCCCCAAATTGTTACTCACTCAGCGATGTAAATAATTTGCAGCGTTTAATCGTCAACAAGCTATTCGGGACATTTCTTATGTAATACACGGGTTAGGTGAAAATGCTTTGTTAAAGTTAAATTTTGGGTAGTATATTTTGCTGATAGAGTTGATATTTGGCGTTATTCGATTACACGAACGATTACGTTTACGGTGAACTGTTTCCTAGTTATCGTAACTAAAAAATATTATTTAATGCAACTTATATTCATCTCGATCACATAGTTTCTACATTTTTTGCAAAAACAGCATTGTCATTCAAAAATATATTTACCGCTACCAAGACCGCTACCAATTTGGCGTCTTTTGACATACCTACGTCCTTGTCCCATTCCGCTTCAATGTTCCGGTTTTGTAAGGATAAATAAACAAGACAAAATATTTAGACGCCGAATTACGGTTCAAGTATAATGCTTGATTGTTTGCCTTTAAAATAGGTGTATGTATTGAAATATAATACGGCACATACTTAAGAACCAGTTAAGCTCAAACGTTTGAATATACATGAAGTGCCTCAAGGAAATTAATGATAATAATTTCCATGAATTTAAACTAAGAAATACAGATAATTCGAAACGGAATTTTGTAGAAGTCAATGACCTGCCACAATACTGGAAAATAAAGCATGGAAATCGCCTAGTGCTTATTGAGATAAGCATTTGCAACACTGTGATTAACGTTTATATATTTTTAAACGTGTTTTACAATCTGTATCGCATCTCCACGATCAAGATTGTCGAGTGTTGAATTCAAAATTATGTTATGTGGTAAGAGTTGTTGGTAAGATTTAGTGATATGCTACTTTGTTGTTTTTAAAACGTTTAATGTTGATGATGTGGTTTTTTTGAAGTGAAAACTTCTTTAGCGGCGTTGGGTATAAAATCTTAAACTCGCGTCAGGACACGTGGCCTGATCGAAAAAGCGTAAGACGAACTTTTTTTTTTTTTTTTTAGCCCAAATTCCATGCGTAAGACGGATACCATTCCAAAATATCAAACATGCTGAACGTTAATAATCAAGTTTTCACTTCTGCCGGCACTCCCGGAGTGCAACCCGTCTTTTTTTTTTTTTTGTGTGGTGTTTCGCAATGTTAGCCAGAAGGGCTACTACATTTTAACGCGGACGCGGGGGTGAACTGAAGGTTCACCCTGGTAGCGACATGCACAAGGGCGTCCCCCCTTGACGGGGATCTCGAACCTCGGCTTGGGCTGTCGCTTGAGTGGAGGAGGCCGGAAGGGCCCTAGTCGGACGGGGATGATGTGGTGTAGTAATTAAAGCTTATATGGGAGCAATGAAGCTTACGGATTATTAAAATAACTGGTGGTTAAATGATAAAAAATATATATTGCTGTTATTGTAATTGCTGTATGCATTTATATATTTTTTCGTAGATGTAGTTACATTTTATTAATTTCTAGGTATCCATACTGTAGATATTAAGCGCCCGGCTCTTATGCTATAGCAAACAAAAAATTGCAACAATCGGTTTATTGCAATATTTAAGTGTGTACCTTTATTTTTGATTGTTATGTACCAAGAATTCTATTAATATCTGTAAGCACGTGAATTGCTTGGATAAAGACGACATTCCTTAACAAATATATTCCTGAAATAAGCAGATTTCATAATTATAAATCGTTTTCAAAATTGATATAAGTAGGTACTTAGTAAGCAACATAATATTCGAAACCTTTGTACCTTTATTGTTGATACAGCATTTTATTGCATATAATATCGCAAGAGACACCAGCATCAAAAAAATCAATTAACGAAATAATACATCACAAAAAAGCGTGAACAATTACGATTGGTATGAATCGACTTTCATACATACGGACGTGGAGTAATTTCTCGTATTGCGTATCGCGTGCTTTAAGAGAATTATGTATTTGTTTTTACGCCGAAACAAAAAGAAAACCGGTCGACGGTCGTATGTGTGAAAATGGCCGATAACAAAACAAATATAACTTGTATTTGACGATGCCTACGCTGAAATTATAAATTGGTGTTGTAAAATGCGTTTTAGGTAGATTGTAGGCATAAGGTGTACGAAGTATAATGAACGATCATTATGATTTTTTTCTTAAAAATGTAATATCTCTACAAATGGTTGGTAGGAGTGTGGTTTTACTTTATATATAAGTTAAATTCACTACTTTTATACATATTTGTTTTCTCTTTCAGACTCTACCTTGCATGTAGAGCATAGCAATAAGCATAGTTTTCAATGAATTTGTGTACTAAGTTGCACATCTTCCTATATTTCTATTTATACTTCCTTAAACAAATATAGTCATTGTTTGATAATCTATTATGTGATTTACATAACTGGACAAAACTTATAAGAATGTATTGTAGGTATGCTCGCAGTTGCATCATATTGAATGCAAGAAAGAGAATAATAAAATATTAAGATTTTATACATATTTTCTTAAAACGTACTTGACCCTGTCATAAACAATCGGATACTCGTTTGACATATGCAAATGTACATCAAAATGTGTACAATAAAATGCCACTTTTAATATAATATTTAATAAATTTGGTGTTTTGGGCTTGATTTTGGCCGATCATATCGTTTCCTGTTATCGTTAAATAAATATAAGATCTAAAATATTATAAGCCATGCTTACATATTGCATTGCATTTATTTGGAAATCAAATTTGTTGATAGCCATTACGCAGTTTAAAACCTTAAAACTCATACAAAATCCAATAACACGAATAAAATACATTCAAAAATAAATCGCTACGCATTGAATGTTTAAAATATGATCAGAAATCGACATGAATGCGTTCAAACCAACCAATTTTAATAAAATTCGGATATTGTACCAATAGCGCGGATTTAAAACCGTTCCAAGTGAGCAGAGGTGCGGGCAATGAATATAACTGTTGCGTAAGCCGTAAAGCAATATGAATTTCATAGTGAAGAAAATATATTGTGATCGTGGAGGCGTGACTGCATCATTACGTGGCAAAGCTCATGTGAGACGGGGGATATTCAGCACTTTTTGTTAGACGCCACATTAGAGGGAAACCGTTGTTTTCGGCCGCCATTCGAGTCGAGCGGTGCCAACGAAAATCACCGTTCCAAATAACTGTTACTTTTAACGTTTTGCGCTGTGACAAGTTTATTAAATGAACAAGCTTATTACATATTGCATATTATTGTTAATTACGAGTATCTACTATCTAGTATATGGCTTAATGTAGATATAATGCGGTACTATGATTCTGTAAAGTTCACCACTTCTATTAATTAAGTTATTTTTTACTTATAAAGTAACTAAGATAACTTTCACATCTTATTTAATTTAAGATAATGAATATATTTTTATAAGATACTGAATACATTTCAATTCAAGTAAACTTAACAGCTTTGATCAATAACAAGTTTTAGTACTCATTACACACGCATAGGTTCTAATTTGTAGATAATCTTCTACATATTATACTACACATTAATTTCGATGACTAACAATTAATTGCATTATGTTACTACATATCAAGTGACCTTTTTGTTTAATCGTGCATAAAATCCTTATAAATAGTGATCTCATGAATAAGTACCAGTGATTTGAAACAGTGATTTTTAACTGTAAATGTTCAGCTCTATATTTGTATGTGATTCACAGCTGGCCACGGATTAGCGCCTTCTGTCTACGTATTAAAATAATAATTAATTTTCCTCGCAGTGAGCTACAGTATCTTTTTATAGCTATGTCTTGAAAACATAGCGTGTTTTTCAATTATCTAAAATTGTTAATGAAGTAACTGTACTTTTTGTAAAGCACAATGTGTTTTATAGCCCTATTAAAAGCCAATTTAGTTTGTTAGCTCGACACGTTATATCTGCGTTTAGTGGTCGACTTTTCTGTTTCGACACTTCATCTATCATCACCCATACGAACAATTTTTATATAAGTATGTCTTTTTCATAGGAAGAAAACTTTTAAATAAGTGCAACTGAAAATCCTGCTACAGATGAAAAATTCCAGTGCAGATCTTCAGTTAGATTTAAGGCGCGGAATCCAACGGTAACATTCTAACGACATACAATGTTTTATGCTCTGTGAATGCGTTCGCACACACGCGCAGAACGTGTCGGTATGTGTGTCATGTCTGTAGTGGTGCGGAATGCGGCCACGTCCTTCGCCACGGTTCATTTGCACACAAGCGAATGCGATCCAGCCAGACGCATATACTTTATAGCTTCCCAATTTATCATTAGATATTATAAGCGTGCCGATGCGTGCTGCGGCTTCATTTGTACAACAGGAACCGGATATAAGTACACTTTTATGTGGCAATTTAATTCCTTTAGCAGAAATAATACATTTGAAAGTTAATAATAAGCAGAAAGAAATGCAAGGGATGTATCTGTGTGGAAATGTGATAGGTACTAAAATTCGCAAAATAAATAGCCAAGTCAATGCACTTTTGGAAAAAAATAAAGCACTCAGCTCCGTAAACACAAAAAGGCTTACCATTACATTCAGTAGAATGGATTCTTTGACTTACATCCAACCAACCTTACGATTTATTTCGCAGTAAACTGTCGAGTGCGTTCATTTTAATAGCGTATTAAATCCTTTTAAAGCTTTCGTGATTTTACGACGTAGTATACATTGAAAAATTCACATTTTATTAAAGTTGAATTCATACTTAATGTCGTGTAAGTGAAAGCCGAAAAAAAGACAATGAGTAATTTGTATCTTTAATCGCATTATAAGGGTTTAACATTTTAATAATGAAGTCTGTTTATTTATGCTCTGTGCAATTAAGTGGCAACACTAAAAAATATGTGCAAGTGATGAATGTCTTCATATAAAAGCTATCTCATGCGGTTACATAGTTTAAAACAGGATTGTAGGAACGAGTCGATACTATTTGTTTTTTTTTTCTTATGGAATACAATTATGCGTAGGTAGAATGTTATAGTAATTCTTTGTTATTGAAGATTGATTTATTCTAACAAAGAAATCTTGAAAATATACACCGGCTTTCTATACCTAGTTAAAATATTGGAAACATAAGTATACTATGGAAAGAATTATTAACCCATATCAATATAAATTTATATTAGTACAAATGAATTGGATATTTCTTGGAAATGATAAAGTCCAATCACAACACAATCACAGAATACATAATAGTAGCTAAACGCTACAGAACGGACACTCTCCGCCTCCCGCCAAAATTAAACACTTACCTCACCCCGCGCGATCGTGATTAAAATGGGCCACATTTTTCTGCAAGGACGATACGCAACGAAGATTGACAACATTAATCAAATTGACTTAAAGTAATTTTATTATTTTGGATTTGTGATTATCGTTTTTCGTAGAAAATGGTTAGATATTGTGCTGTTTACGGATGTATTTCATCAGAAAAACGCGAATTTTTTTTTTACGCTAGTCACAAATGTGCCACCCATAAAAGAACAATTATTTTTTGACGGCATTGCTTTTAATAGTACTTTTGAGTGCTAGATAATGTTTTGGAACCGAAGCCGTACTTAGTCAAATGACCCCCTGGAGTGGGGAAAGAGAGGGGATTACAACTCTCGATTTTTTCCCCTTGTCCCCATGATTTTTGTACGGCGTTGCGGAATAATGGATTAAAAGCAGTATAGGCATAGTATGACACAGATGCCGTACATGGTCAAATGACCAAATTTACCCCCGGTAACTCTCGGAAATTAAATAAAAATTCCGACTTTGTGGACCACCATTTTTGTACGGCACTGAGCGGTTTCTTATTATTTTTAATGGATCTATCGATGGTTAAGAATGCCGTACAAAAATATATGACCAAAATTTACCGAGTCTACCTGTACTTTTCAATTCTCATCTGCACTCAGTTGGACAGCTTACAAGTGACGGCATAGTGATGAATCTTATTATTTTATGCTCTTCTATCGTTCTAGATAATTATGTCCCCTGGTGGTTCATTTGACCCATATTTTTTTCCTATGCGGGCTTGTAGTCTATTAGCTTCACAAATCACAATAAAACACTCTTCGCTGAAGAGTATTTCATAAAAATCAATTTTTACTTAATGAATAAGCTGCAAAAATTTTAAAACAATTCTTCATATATCTTAACATTATACAGGGTATTCACCTCAAACAACTTAAATTTTAACGACATATTGAGAGAAGAGGAAAGGTTAATTATAACGAACAAATGGAAAATATAAACTGATATAAAATGTACATAAATATGGAAATATATCGAATGCAATAAAATGAAAATGTTTCGACATTATTTTATTATAGGTTATAAATATATTTTACGACAAATCATACGCAAACAAGAGGGAAAGTATTTAGTGGCCGATAAAATATTATAAGCTCGCGTCGTAACAATACGTCAAACTAGTTATAGTGTAATGAAAGCACAGAGATCGAAGTAGAATAACAAAAATACTATAAAACTAACCTAAAAATATGTTATCTTTAAAATAAAAGACAAAATATATGTGATTATATTTTAATGTCTATTACTCGTTTTACTACTAATATTATAAAAAAGACGTAAATGTTACTCTTCAGCAGGATATGTTAGATACAGATCTATTGCAAACATTGAGTTACTATGTATAGTAACTCAATGATTGCACATCGTTTTTTACATTTTTAATTAAATAAAAATTAATCACATGAATAAAACAATGACACATAACAATTTGCCATACAACATTTTTCACAATCCCGACTATAACACAACAACACATGTAAAAACAACTTTCTACCAGACATTAGAACATTCCTACAGCAATGCCGCGTCGATTCTAATAATTGCATATTCCACGTTAAGTAATATTAAATCATTACTATGCGAATGATGTCAAGACAGTATAGAGGATGGGAAGTACATGTTACACGCTTATACAGAGAATTAAATCATTGCGTGGTCTACAAACTAATGGTCTATTTTTTTCTATTATATTCTGAACATCACTACATAGTATAAAACAAAGTCGCTTTCTCTGTTCCTATGTCCCTATGTCCCTTTGTACGCTTAAATCTTTGAAACTACGCAACGGATTTTGATACGGTTTTTTTTAATAGATAGAGTGATTCAAGAGGAAGGTTTATATGTATAATAACATCCATTAAATAGTGGAGAAGTACTGTTATTTTTGAGGTTTCTAATGTGATGTCGTAAATAATTACATTTTTTCCGCTTACATTGCAAACGCAGGCTGAACCCTACGAGTTTTATCAAAATAATGTACTAAGTATTGTACACATTGAAAAGGTCTACAGAAAAGTCCGCGATGGTATATGTCTATCTCTTATGGATAACCCACAATAACTTTTTTTTGTCATTTACTTTTTACGACAAATAATGGTTAATTTTCGAAGCGATTTTAACCAATACAGCATTAATCCTTAACGAATTAAATACCTTGAATACATTGTTCATTTAATATAGATCTATATGGCCCTTTACACCGTATGATTTAAGTGAATATTTTCGAAAATATTACAGATTTAAAAATTGCCTAACGTAGCGTTTGCGGCGGTACCGGCCGGCCGCCATTGCACCCGTGCGAAGCCGGGGCGGGTCGCTAGTTATCTATAAGTAAATATATCTCGATTAGAAGACTTTTTTACTGGAATAAAAGTTCTATAGTTTATAAACCATTTGTATTTTCTTAATATTATAAACTTCTGTCTGTCTGTTACGCTGTGTATTATACAACTCAATATCGATTTGTATACAATTTATGAATGGATGAAAACCGCGGTGTACATTTATGCCATAGAGTACAACACACTACTATAACACTCTTATGCTTAGAAAATTCGGCCCAGAAAATATTAATGAATCGTGAAAAATGGCAGTAGAATGGATTTGTAGAATATGTATTTTTCGCAGTTATTGTCTAGATGTCATCATAATGTTGTTACACTGTATACATTTGCAAAGATATTCACACGTGCACGAGGCTATCAAAGATATCTGATTAATCTATAATATCCTTTATACATGCTTTATATAAGTTTATAGTTAGGAATGGAAATCGTCTTACTCGTAGAACTTACATTCAATACATGATATTATTTTGCTTTGTCAATGTTATCCGCTGGCAGTTAAAATAATTATAATGTTTATCTTGATTCTTGTTTGTTTTCAATCATAAAATGGTGTAAATGAGTAGAAGTCTCTTAGAGCTAGCGCCGATACAAAACATTAAGAAACCAACAAAAAGGGAAACATCTATTAAATTTCTTATTTGTTTCAAGTTATCTTATTACGAATCATCTAGAAACCAGATAATTAGTCAGTGCATACACGTATGATGATTCATTAAATAATTTATGATCAGAACAGGCGACAGGTGAATACACTCGGACAAAGGACCAAACACTAAGTCGTATTTTAAATATCAGCGGTTTGTTAGTTGTCGGATTTTCGTCTAGACACCAGTCTGAAGAGTTTTTAAACATCTTTGTCGTGAATTAAGGTTACTTCGGTACGTTTTATGGCAAAAAATAGCGAATTGCGGATATATGCGGAGGCATAAATTAGACGTAATGTGTATTTGAGATTTTTGCGTACTTTTACGGAAATTAAAGGTGTGAATATGTAAGGAATGTGAATGATGTAGGAATGCGTAAGCTTAATAAATATTGTTTAATATTTTCCGTCGTTTTAGATTATAAGGTAATGTGTTTGCTAGTTTTTAGACATGGTAAGCTAGCTTATACCCGATAGAGCATACACCGCTTTGTAATTTAATACTTACAACGTCAAACTAACAGTTCAACAAAAACGAAGCGACGCATTAAAGGAATCGCCGTAATCCTCACAGACTGGGATTAACCACAATACTAAAAATGCTACAATAGATAAGGGTGGACTCACAAAGGATGGAATAACAATAGCATGGTGTTTGACGCATGAGCTTATCGATTCCTAATCAAACGCCCACGCACCGATCGTGATATTTTGTTCAAAGTTCAAACCTTTCACATGTGGCATAATAAATGATAACATAATCGCTTAGTAGGGGAGCCCAAGAGGGGATTTTGGGATTTACTCGAGCGCGTCAGATTACTATAAGGGACGGTACCTTAGCTATTCATTAGTACCTCTAGTCAATATGAGCAGTTATGGTTGGTGGGTGCGCTCAGGGGCCCCGCTGGAAAATTTGAATAATCCATAATTCCCTAAGGTTGAGCTCGAATCGTCAGATTAGCGAAATGGGGACTTCTTTTATTGTAATTAACCCCCCCCATATATTAATCTGACGCGCTCGAATAATATTACTTTAATTTTTTACCCTTTCTTCATAGCGATTAAATCGCCACTTAAATCGTCAGATTAACGTATACTTTTTTTCAGTGACGTCCTGGAGCATGCAAAATATCAATATCTAACGCGCTTGAGTATTTCCAAGCCAATTTTTTTCTTTTTTAAATTAAAAAAAATCAAAAAACCCTTCCCCACCGCTAAAAGTGAAAACATTATAGGACCTTTTTTTCTCGCTATGGTCTAATCTACCAATTCTAATAGGTTCCCGTGACGCTCGAGTAAATCCACATTTAGCATCCTGGGCTCCCCTACTAGCTGGTTAAAAATATATTTGACACCGGTTTTTCGCTTGGGCGTTTACGCAAGAGTTAACGCTTTAAGTTATTCATAACTATTTATTTGTGTGATCGGAACTGTTTATTCAATAATACTTAAGATATTTTCCTGATGGTTCGAGCTATTTCAAATAACAAATTGCCCTTTTATTCTCTTGCTTTAAATTGCTAGAGTAATTTATTTCTTCATTTGCCAATAAAAATATATATGGATGGCACGCTATATTACATATTATTAGTATCCCATTTAAAAGCTACGAACTTGAGTATAACATCATTAAACTTGAAAGCCAAATCCCCAAATACTTTGGACAGTTCTGCAGTATCAATAAAAATAATATATGTAATAGGTCTTAGTGCCTAGGCAGACGATTGCTTGGCGAAAACATTTTTGGCCGCGGTTGTAGACGACGTCTTTATTGAGCATGGGGAATGAATAGCTCTTTAAAATTACTCCATTCGCATATATAACTCTTTGTTATTAACGTTATGTAAGATTTACATTTTGGCAGAGTTATTGCAAGTTTATCGTTCAGCTTCTATGCAGTTTTATTTGCGACGCGAAGTTGTTTTTAGAAATAAAACCTTATTGAATTGTTAATACATTGTTTTATTGCTTAACTGTGTATTTAGGTAATATTCAATGTTCTTATAATAATAGATTGATTTGTTTTCACACCATAAATAATGATTGCTATCAAGATTTTGGCAATATTAGAGACTTACGTTATTTTTTACAAATTATAAATTACTGCAATTCGCACTTTTATATGTTTATTTTGTAGTTGTAAAGCATAGCATATATTAATCTTATACATTAATGTTTCATGTAGCGTATTTTTTAACATTTTATAACAATGAAGTATTAGCTACAAATAGTATATAAAATCCGTCAGTAGCTACACGAAAGCTACAATTTAATGTGGTAAAATCAAATAACTTAGAGCGTTAACAACATACAATATAATATAAACTTTTATATAAGTTCGACTCTCTAGGCGTTTCCAGTCAACACGAGTATTGTAACAACGTAAAAGTATTTTCCTTCAAACACAATTTTACGCGAATATTTTTTCTGTTAACAAATGTTATAAAAGGATTCTGGGTAATAATCATGTAATAATACATATAACAAGCGAAGAAAGGATATAATCGTGTTTTGTGAAGCTTTTTTTATCGGCTGTGTATGCGATTGTGTACATAATGTTATGGTGTTTTTATACTTAGTACACATCGATAAGTAATTATAATGTATTTTTATAAGTACATATACTGTTTTATAGAACTGTTTTTAAAACCAATCACGTGCAATTCAGTTTGAAAAATTACAAAATTGCGACATCAAATGATTCACTATCAAACAATAAATTATTATTTATTATCATAAAACTGAAAACGAACGCCCACAAAATAGTGTCTGGTAATTTAGCTTTAATTCATTCCGAAACAACAGAATATCTATTGAATTAGGAGCTCAGCAAAATTAGTCATAACGCAAAAACAATAACCCAAAACAAATTATAGTCCATACATCCTTTATAGCCCTAGCATATAATTAAGTCCATTATTGTTCCACGAAACCGACTCGTTACAGATTTTTGGTTATCTAAAATAAAGATCAGCTGAGTGAAAATATCGATGTGAGTAAATATTCCGTGGAATAATGTATTGCAGGGAATTGGACGTGGCGTAGGGGTCGCCAGTACTGTCACGCGACAACCCTACGTAATGTGGACGTGCCCTTATAACTCAGCGGCTGATGTATTTTGAATTTTATCTTGTAAACTTTTCGACTGAAATTTGCATGCATTATTCGCGTATAAAGTTCTGAAGGCACCACGCATGGGGGAGAATGTTCTAGCTGATCTAGAATTAAATCGTAAACGTGTAAATCTAGGTTATTAACCTTTGTTTGGATTATGGGTTGTTGTCCGTTGTTTATTGACAATGTTACACTCGTAAAAAGTAAGATAATAAAACACAACACGCATCTGAAACTACATTGTATCGGACTGCACATTTTAAATCTTGCAACTTTTCGCATAATAATTTATAGGTACGCCTTAGGTATATTTTACAGTAATCAAATAAAAAGTTGTGTAATTATCCTATCACAAATGTTGCTACACTTAATAATCGCAATATCAACTATTTTTATCTTGAACAATGAATAATAAAATTAATTACTTGTGATTTCAGTGTTTATTGGTTCAATAATATTGTTTAGAAATTATCTTGAGTTTCACTTCAACCAATTGCTATATTGAAAAACTTGAGAAGTTCCAGTAACTTCCATTATAATATTATTTTAAATGTATATATATATATATAAATGAAACCCGTTTTCCTTGGTCACGGCATCACGCGTGAACGAGTGGACCGATTTCGATAATTCTTTTTTTATAATATTTCTTGAAGTACGAGGATTGTTCTTATGTATAGAAAACGTAAATATGTACCACGGGCGAAGCCCGTGGTACATATTATACCGCTAGTTTGACCGCTAGTTCAAACCGCTACCGCTACCGCAACCGCTAGGACCGCTAGTTTGATATAAAAACCACCAATGAAACCGACCCTAATTATTTGTTTACCATTGTTGAAATCAGTTGAAATCATTCAACCGCGAAATATTAATAAGCAATCGCCATAAATTGTTATTAATTAATTGTAGATACAAATTGCAATTATATTGAAATTAAACGGCTAGGTTATTTCATTGTAATAATTAAATTTTATCATAAAAAAAACACATAATATAGTCATATAAAAGAGCTGTTAGTTGGTCAGCTGTTAGTTGTATACATACAAAACTTATAATTTGTTTATGTAATTTTTCTTAAGAACTCTATACTTTTTTAAAACTTTTTATAACAATTACTTGTTAATGTTAGTTTAATTTTTTAATTTAATTTATTTTTATTACTCTACATTATCTGTAAATTCAATTACAAGGATCGGATAGTACTCTAGTCTACATTTCGCTATTAAAAATATGATTGAGAAGATTCCTTTGACTGAGTAGGTAGGTATTATAAAAAATACTTCTTATATTATACTTATGTATAAAACAGAGTGCGTGTGATAGAGTCGATTAGGGTAAACTTTAATAATTCAGTTTCTAGTGGACCGTATTCCAACAGCATAAGCGTCATTTTCCTTTACAAAATGGTATTGCAAAATCAAGAAAGACTGCTTCAAAACGGAATATAGTTTTTAATAGTATAGGATGATGATTCAAATATACGGACTAAGAATACTAAATATGAATACTAACATCATAACTAGTAGTGCGTACTTAAATTATATTAAATAGAGACCTTCATGAGATCTTGATGACTAAGTTGAAATGACAACCCTGAGGAATCAATGTTGAAACAAACATGTATTTAGTGAAAATTGTAATTTATAAAGCAGACGAAGTACTTATAAACCTTTTATATTCATGAGTTAGAAAATTAATAACTAGATTTCCAAGTACAATATTTTGTTTGTGACGTAATTTTTTAGCAACTATTTTGTTAGGTACTTAAGAAAGTACCTAAAATGATTCATGAACATTTGTATTTAACTGCAAGCATTGTGTATTTCTAGGAATAAACACACATTTGTAGCTAGCTTGTAGCGTTCCAATCGGTTCGTACTGGTTTATAAACAAAATCGGTACTGTTTGTGAACGAGGGTGGTAAATAGGGTCATCACCTTGCTGTTTTTTGAACAAAAAACTTAGTGAAATATGAAAGACATTACCTTTAATAAGGGACAAACCCATCTGAGTACAGGAATTGGAAAAGTCCTTTTTATATGTCGTTGATTTAATTGAAAATGTCGGTATATTTTAAACCAAATTGCAACACAAATCACACCACCTATTTACCCCCTATAGTTTTTGCTTAGACGCATAATAACTGTTATCTATCATTAGCCCCCGTACCTTAATAGAAGTAGTATATTTTACAGCGGGGTTGGCACCCCTACGGACAAACGGGGAGTAGGCTTTGATTGATGACGTGGGGGCCGCATTGTGTGGACGTTCATTGTCCATCATTGTCCAAGCAACCTAGACGAAACAACTGGGAAAGAGTTCTATTATTGCGACGATTATATCGGGATCTGTGCTTCAACTATCCGCAAATTAGGTCTTTATATTGCTTCAATAGACGTAGGGGTAAGCCTGATTTTATAGGCTTTTGATATGTACCTTCCATTGTTTCTGAATACGTGCATTTAGATTCACGATCGAAATGATTTCCTGTGAAATCGGATTGCTATAGAATTAGTAGAGTTGTGAGTAGTTCTAAACTTTGGCAAGGGCCATAAACCTCCATTATATAGATATACCATTATATAGAAGTGCAGAAACATTCAATAATAATTTCGCTAGCAAACAAACTTATTTGTTCTGTATCAAATAAAAACATAGTAGAGGGTCAAAGAACTGTTTACAAACAGCAACATTGTAGGTACACCTCATAAACCAACCGTTGTATTGGCAATCGCTGGCGACAAACTAAAACAATTCATACCGAAACACTTGCAATTATTTACAAAGGAAAAACAAGCGAAACAAATAAATGAAGTGGAAAGAATTTCTCGTGGGTACAAACAATGGTATGTCACCGCTAGATGTCGCTTGGAATGGGTTGGGAAACGGCTCGGTCCCCGGGGCCACGGCGCGATTCAATCAAGTCTGATTCAGGATTTTGGAGTTCGTTTACCGAACTGAACATAAGCGGCAGAAAGCAAATAAAGTAAGAGCGAAATGGAAAATGGAATGGTCTCCTAATCGTTTTATGCGCCACGTTTAACATCCAGACGAGACCTTGATCACAATTAAATCCCTTATCGTATGCAGTCTCCAATTTCTTCCCGCTCCCACTTCTGTTCGCAGAATTAATTTTCATTTTTGCGGGTACGGGGTAGCGGCGGCTCCGAATTATTCGCGTTCACAGATAGGGAAAATGACTTTTGCAGGAAGTTATTGATAATTGAATGCACGACTGAATGAAAAGTGCTTACGTTTGACTTGGTTATATTGTTTTCAATATTTCAGAACACAGCTCTATCATGGAAAGACGTAGCAGTTATATTATTCTATAGCTTGAATTTGATAATCTCAATTTATGATTCCGGGATATGTTATTCTTTCAATATTTAGTCTACTTCTTATCTCATATTGTTCAACATTTTTATGTCAAATTGTTCATTCATCACAATTCGTGCAATGCCTATTTAGTTCTTCCGACTTCATGCCTATAACATTTACTTTCCCCTAAACATTTCGAAATACCCCGTAAAAGCCCCAACAGGTAAGCGACTTAACGTTAATTTTTGCATGAATATAATCACCACAGTACATCAGGTGCAAAACAGCAAGCTTAGCGTGCCGACTAAGTACTTACGTTATAAATCCTCGTTATCTAATATCACGTAACAGTTAAACACTGTATTTGAATTGCAAATATTCTAATGCGTTGAGTCGCAGCCAGACGTGTTTTATGCTTATTTTTGTCTTCAATGGAAGGTCGTAAAGTGTTGCTAAAATGAGAATGATTGTACCGATTTGAATAATTTGGATTACAAATAGTTCAAGAACAAATGGACAAATGGTTAAGATGGATTTCATTGCAATATTGTACCTACGAAATATATAGGCAACGATAAGGCGGATGAATTAGCGAGATTAGGTGCTTCTGACGGCATGGTTTTGAATATTATACCTTTCTTTACAGAATATCTACCATACCTACAAGGAACGATTCAGAATTTGTGGAAAGATTACTTTGATCGTAGATCTAGAGAGAAGGGTATCTGGTATAGAACCATGCAGTCGGAACCTTTAAGATGTCCTTGGATCTGTTAATGTGATTTTAAAAGACCCGAAATTGTGATTGCTTTACGTCTTCGCTCCGGGCACATTCCATTGAATCATTTTAAATATCTTATGCGTAAATCGAATACAATGAATTGTACACAGTGTGGAGTGGTTGAGGATGTTTACCATGTCTTGATGGAGTGTGTCCGAAACCAAACTGAACGAAAAAGAGCCCTACCAGATGACTATGTAACTAAGGTTGGATTTTGTAATAGCTGTCTAGCATTTCCGATGTCGGACAATGCAAGACAGCTGTATAAGCTAGGTAATGTGTATTTAAATCAGAACTAATTTCATGTTTTTGAGGACATAATCGACTTCCGACTAAGCTCCTTAAATATAGAATAAAAAAAAAATATGGAAGAAAAATATAAAAATTTTATGTTATACTAGGTATTCGCCCGCGGCTTCGCCCGCGCAGTCAAAGAAAAACCCGCATAGTTCCCGTTCCCGTGGGATTTCCGGGATTGCGTCATTTTCCTGGGATAAAAAGTAGCCTATGTCCTTTCTCGGGTATTAAAATATCTCCATACCAAATTTCATGAAAATTGGTTCAGTAGTTTAGGCGTGATTGAGTAACAGACAGACAGACAGAGTTTACTTTCGCATTTATAATATTAGTATGGATGATTTAGAAATGCTCCGTCTGAAATAATAATGACACGTTTGCAAAAGTACGTATTAAGCAAGTTAAGTATTTTCTTAATGACTTAGTAATAACTTTTCCTCAATGAAATTTTATTTTCCTTACGGAATGTTCTTTATTTATCAGTTCTACGTATTGCACAACGGAAAAAGACACCTATTTCATTGCCGAAAATTTAATTTATTTTCCAATTTCCAATACATTTCGGCAGTTAAATGTTCTATATAACATCCCATTGTTTTATAAAATTAGGGAGCCGTACAAGAATGGAATGAATAATTTCGTGCGTTTAAATTCTTATTGATAAGAATCGTTCAAGCGTGAACCATTATACTTTATTGTACCAATAAGATCCAAACAGACAATCTAAGATCTATTTTAATATACGATTAAAATAGATCTTGTATTATGATTTAAAAACTGAATACAGGAAATTTATTTTCATTGTTTTAATATTTTCTGATTTATAATGATAATGACATTAAACTTCTCGAAGAAAACTTTAATTATATGAGTCACTCATTGATGGAAAAGAACTTTACGCCTGTCTATGAAACCCTCGATGAAATATTCAAAACCTATGTTCTAATAGAAAAAAAAAGCAAAAATGTTTTGTCACTGAACGAGACCAATAGAACCATGCAATGATATACCTATTTCAAAATATTAATTCTTCAAACAAATTCCTAATCATAATTTTTCTTCAAATCAAATTCTACATTTTTGCGCCGAGCAAAAGACGACTACAATTCCTCACAACACACTCGTTGATCAGCGATTCTATTGTAACAAGCACAAGGAAATTAGTAAGTCATCTTGATACGGATTAGTGTAAAGCCACTGTAAAGCTAATTAAATTTCCACCGGAATAGCCATGATTTTACACACATGTTGTGAATACTGTATGGAATGTAATCCATTTACTCGCGTTTGAGGTGTGCTGTAATCTCCAACTGAATCGCTACAGATGTTATCTTCTCTATACGGAGGCTGTGAATTTGTTGAAGCCTAGTTTTAATATAAATTGGTTTCTTGCTTATTTAGGTTAATGGAGAATGCACTATTTATGATAGGATATAACACTGAAAATGGAGTAAAAAACAAGAGACACATGAATTAACATAATTTTTAAATATTTTATTTTAGTTATAGAAAGAAAACGTTTTCAAGTTACTAATATTGTTTTTTCTTGTCTTACTAAAAATAAATGTCACAGTCAATGGTTAGGGAGCCAGGTGCAAATTTGGTTAATTATTTCCTCTCAAGAGATAATTCGTCAGACGCATCAGAGTATAGTATTATAAAGCCTCGTGAACGTCAGCTGGCGCTCGGTTGGGGGGGTGAGCGGTTGTAGCCTCCCACGCACGTAGGAAAAAAAAATACATTCATTCATTTCCTCTCAGCTAAAAATTTGTCAAATTGTAGCTAACCCAATATCTCAACGAAAAAAAATAATCAGCTGGTTACAACATGGTGTATTATACGTCAGCTGGTGTCTCGAACATGAAAAAAATAAAATTATTTTCCGTGATTTCCTCTCAAACAAAAATTTACCTGATGATAGCTTATATGTAACTGTGGATATATATATAGGTCAGCTGGATGTATCTTGGTGGAAAAACCGTCAGCTGATACTTTGAAAGTTATTACATAGGAGTTAGACAGAAGCATCTATTGCCAATTTATATGCATCAACTGACTAGGTTTTCCTCGAATTATTGCTAGCTGATTTTTTTTATTTATCGCATCAGTATATTAACAATCAGCTCACAAATTTTCATCTGAGATGAAATGACGTATCTTTAATTATTATTATCGTTATTTTTAAAAATTCAAGCAACACACGCTAGCATAATGTAGACAGTAATAAGGTACTTGGAGGTGGTTAGTTGTGCGCATGATCGGGGTACTACGTACATTCAGCCACATCGGTAAACATGTTTTTACAAATATTATAAACTGCATTTAAAAATAACTATCATATCATCAAATTCACATAACTACCTAAAAGTGTAACAAATATGAAATAACCCACTAAAAACATTAGTTAACTATAATTATTAAAAAAATAATAGTATAATATATAATTAATAAAGTTATTACCTATCTTTTACGGGGACTTATGTTGATGGAATTCCACGTATCTCGATGATTTTGTTAATGTCTCATTATATTCGAGACACCAGCTGACGTATAATACACCATGCTGTAACCAGCTGATTATTATTTTTCGTTGAGATATTGGGTCAGCTACAATTTGACAAATTTTTAGCTGAGAGGAAATGAATGAATATACTTTTTTTTCTTACGTGCGTGGGTGGCTACAACCGCTCACCCCCCCAACCGAGCTCCAGCTGACGTTCACGATGCTTCATAATACTATACTTTGATGCATTTTACTAATTACCGCTTGAGAGGAACTTGGTCATAAAATCTGCTTCTGGCTCCCGGACCAAAAGCTTTTAGTCGACTTTCATTCGATTTACCTTTACGCATTATACCTATATTATCTGAAAGGTACGGATAAGGATGAATTTCTTAGAATCCATATAAGTCTATACTAATACCTATTATAAAAGCGAAAGTAACTTTTAGCCCGCCTGTCTGATATATTGGGACGCTTTAATATATTTTAATATATTATAGATAATGTATTAAAAAGAAAATTATATATAGTTGCAAAAACAAACCTAGGGTTGATATAGGGTAAGGAAATGTTTAAATACACTTTGTAAGTATGTTTTGGAGCAACGAAGAATCCAAATGCCGGTACAATAGTCTTTTATATAACATTACCAATTAGAGCATTAGGTTTTATCTTAAATCTTAAACAAATATACGTAATATACGTATATATACGTAAAACTACACAAATACAAACATCAACTCACACACACGTTAAATAAAGTCTAGAGTGTATTTTTCTACAATTTTCCTGTTGTAATAAAGCTTTCGTACTCTGTGACTAATACACAATACAGAAAAAGCAGTCTATCGTAAAATTCGGAATGTCGTTGTTAAAAGAAAATGGAAATATGGCATCTGATAGCTTACGTTAGTAATGTGAGTGAAATTAAATTTATATTTGCAACGGGAAATACGCGAGGCCTGTAAATGTAGCATTTATATTGCGTTTAACGATTGTTAAATTCCTTAATGGAGCGTTATAAATTATTTTGTTATACAATTTTATTGAACATAAATATACGGAATTAAGCTGATAAAAAGTTTAAAAGTTTAACGTATTTCTAATAAAACTTGTGTATTTTTATCACTGAGAAGTTTTTGTACCAATTTTGGCAAGCAAGCAATGTTGATTGATTTCTTTTACCCTTAAATAATTCTTTACTTTTCACATCTCCACGTTAGCACAGATAACATAGTTACTACAAACGTAAAACAAAAAATAATTTCCAAACGATCGTATAAAGGAATAGAAACTGCAGAACCGATTGAAAACAATATGCAGGCATTAGACCACACCCGCCCTGTTAACTGACGGTCACATGTGTCCGTTTCATGCATACTGATGCTGTGGATTATCTATGAGCGTTATAGTGCTTGTGGATCATTCGCATGTAATAAATATACGATATGGTAAGGGTTAGATGACAACTTGAAAGTGGTTGTTGAAGTTTACTTTTGATATACATTTGATGACGATGATGAATAGAAAAGATGTCTTGTATGGTAGAGTTAGTTCGCATTTGTCTCAATATGCCTTTCGCTTAGCCGCAGATAATATAATATACTGTAATACTAGACTAAGCTGTAATATTATTTTGAAGTATATTTTGCAAAATAGCAGTCGTGTTTGCCTTGCAAGCTTTATCAAATGTTATTACCTTATTTATATTTTGTAAAGATACAATGAAAAATACTAATTAATTTCACACTAACTGGAAATCCCACACAACAAAGCGCTGAACATTTCTTCCAATTACGCAACATTACTCAATAGAAGTCGATTTTGCCCGCGATACTAATCGAGCATGCCCCGTTTGTACCGACCATATAAACTAAATCAACTTAGAAAAAGTCAGCGGGCGAAAGGAAAACAATTAATCTAACTGTTTCCCGTAATCAACGTGGTACGGACACGAATTACTGAAGCATCTGTTAATCAGTACAGTAGGTAGGCAGGAAACGGACTTTCTCTGACCATCAGGATTACTGTTTGAAGTGTGACAGATTATTCGTTGGTGGAATTGACGGGACATCTCTTTATAATTGTATGAGATAATTGAAAAAAATTACAGAATAATAAAAGTATTGATAGAATAATTTAATTTTTATAGAATAATCTCTTTCATCACTTACGGGTATGAAAAATAGATGTTGGCCGATTCACAGATGTACCCAATACTTAATAGGTAGATACTTTATTCGTTTTCTATAAATAAAAAAATATATATTATTACATTTCATTTAATGCTATAAAAATAAACAACTCCAAAATAGCATCAGATATTAGATAAAGGACAAATTCAAATAAGACAGATTGGTTAAAATAGATTATTTTTCCGACCCAAATATCGACCAATAGAATTGCACCATTCGACGTCACGTGGTACAACCTACATGGTATTATACTGATAATTTTTTGAAAATTTTCTCTGGTCGTTGACGTCAAACTGACAGGTTGAATTCAATTGTGAAATTATTGGCCGACATTTGGGACGGAAAAATAATCTCCCGAATACCACACGAGCTTTAAAATTATCTGGCATTTCCCTCAAGGTTCCCTGCAAACAAATAAAGTCGTCAAGTTTTTCAGGAAAAATCACTCGCGCTTCGCGCTCGTGATTTTTTAACCTTGACTAAAAACTTGACTCCTTCATTTGTTTGCAACGAACCTATCGGAAAATACCCGATAATTTTGAAGCTCTTGTGGTATTATAAGTGAATATACAAAATTCCGTGTAACGGAGTTATTACAACATTTTCCTGAAATAAGAGTCGATAATAAAGATCTAAAGATTTAATTTTATTCGATTGAAATAATAGGAACAGTAAATTAACAAATGAATGGAACTTCCTACCGTAGTTAAAAGTTTACATAAATATAGTTGCATATAGCAAACCCTATTTTAAACATAGGCGCCTCAAAATAACTACCCTTTGTCGTTCGGTCAATCAACGTATCGAATCTCAATTTGTACTAAATTAAACGGAATCTCAAATGAAAAGGAATCGTATTTGTTGATGGGATAGAATCGAATTTCTTTCGACTGGACTAGAGAATGAAAATAGTATTGTCATTATCGAGAAGTAAATATTGAGGCAAGTCCTAGCTAAAAGAAATGGATATTCAAACTGAAGAATGCTTATTCGACACTTGAATATTTTTGTAGTTTAATGAAGCCGGTAATTCTTTGATTTTTTAATTGAGAGTGATGATGAATTTACAATAGATTCAAAAGAAAAATATGCAATACCTGTCTTACCGTGTCCAGTAAGCCATCTCACCTCAAATATTTTGATTGTCTTATATTTGTGTAATACTTTGTTTTAGTCATTAGGGTTTTACCACATACGTCATACATTCATAATGGTAAACTAAAAAAAAAAAAAATCAAATTCCGTAATTAACTATCTACTATTAATTATATTTAAAAACAAGCTACTTCCATATCGATAACATAGAACTTAAAAGGTGAATATGTATTTCATAGACACAACAAGAAACACTAATTTTACTATCAGCAATAGAACAATAAAGTGAGTAATAAAGAACATTTTGATTTAACGTAACCGTTTAGCAAATAAGTGCCCAGGTTAATGTCTCATATTTCTTTTAATTGCCTCCACTTAATTAAAGTCAGTATGGAGTTTTATTACTATACCTTCATTCGATGTAATTAACATCGATTTGTGATATTGACTCATGACTGGGCGTTTTGAAACTATATATTAGGTACATGTGAACAGAATAAGCCGGATTTTCTACACAAATGTCTTTTGTGCGGCCGATATGCTTTGAATTCTAAAGCGGTTTCAGACCACGGTTTCAAAGAAAGCACTGTAAAGGTCGCGAAAATATGCATTCTACGAAGACTCTTAACTGTTTTCGCACTTAGTAGCTGTCAATAATGTTTATAAACAAGTATGGTGCTGACACAAGAATTCAAAACATCGCACACTGTTGAGGAAAACAAAATCCTTCCTTCATACTGGGCATTGATATTCAAAACAGTTTTGAGGACTGAATGAATGCCTATGAAACGTCATAATATGTTATTCATTATTTCATTGTTTTGATGTATGTTTCCTACTGTACTTCAATCCCTACTAATATTATTTTGATGAAATTTGGCACAGACAATCTTAAGATCCTGAGAAAGAACATAGGCTACCTTTTATCAAAACACCACGCGGGCGAAGCCGCGGGCGGAAGCTAGTACTAAATAATAGCAAGTAATTATTTCATTGATAGAAATAATGTGGAATTATTAGTGTTCTTTCAAGATATATCACGTTAATGAGCTCGTTAAAAAGTTGTGTAAAAATTATATTAATATTTATTACTAGCTGTGCCCGCGACTTCGTCCGCGTGGAATAGTGACTGCATAGTAGTTACTACTTAACTTTTATTGAATAAACACGTACTACCATAAATAACTAAAAAAACTTTTAGTATAATTATTACTAAACTGAGCTAAAAAAATAAATTCCTAATTAATTTTCTACGTAAAATTTATTTTAAATTATGTCATATTATTTTTTAGGCACCAGGAGGGAAAGGAGCAAATTTGTTTTCCTTCCTTCCTTGTATGGATGTTTTTGACAATATATTGTGCAGCAAATGAGTGCCGAGACAAACGTCAAAACGCAAAGGAATAGAATCCGCTATCGATACTAATTGACATAAGCGTACTGATGATATTTTGCTAAAGATTTGTTCACCCTACCAACGACAACGACGACGACGACGATCACGAACAAAATTTTCATCCAGTCGCAATTTAATAAAATTGTGCAAAACACATCATACGCTTTAAATGACAATTAGTATCGTAGCGGATTCCTTCTATTCCTTTGCGTTTTGACGTTTGTCTCAGCGCTCATCTTTCCTGTCTCGCGCCTGTAGTAACTAAACCGTTTAGACTGTGCAATAAAAATTAAATTAAAAAAAAAAGACGGGTTGCACTCCGGGAGTGCCGGCAGAAGTGAAAACTTGATTATTAACGTTCAGCATGTTTGATATTTTGGAATGGTGTCCGTCTTACGCATGGAATATAAGGGCTAAAAAAAAAAAAAGTCCGTCTTACGCTTTTTCGATCAGGCCACGTGTCCTGACGCGAGTTTAAGATTTTATACCCAACGCCGCTAAAGAAGTTTTCACTTCAAAAACAAAACGCAACGAAGAAAAGTGCATAGAAAAAGGAATAAATAATTTCACAAACTTCCCGAAGATCTTTAAAAATAAATACCATTTTAAATATTTATAAAAATAAAAAAAAACAAAGTCATCGGGGCTGCCATACCATCATTATCATATTATCATAATTTTAAAGATCGTCGGGAAGTTTGTAAAATTATTTATTCCTTTTCCTTCATTGCGTTGGGTTTTTTTTTAATTTTTAAACTTCGGTTTCTTATTTTCATGTAATATTTTCAAGTGAGCGAGACCTACCTTCCGATTTTGATGTAAACCATATTATCTAATTGTACCTATATGTACCTACACGACATATCCTGTCGTTTGCTGCTCCATTTGGTTTATTTATCTAACCACTGTCACCCCTAAAGTGTAATAAACGGATGAACCGATTTCGATAAAACATTACTAATTGTAATTCACACGTTGCTCTTTCATCACTACATAGTATAAAACAAAGTCGCTTTCTCTGTCCCTATGTCCCTATGTCCCTATGTATGCTTAAATGTTTAAAACTACGCAACGGATTTTGATGCGGTTTTTTTTTAATAGATAGAGTGATTCAAGAGGAAGGTTTTAGTATATAATTTATTATACTTATTTTAGACAAAGCGGGCGAAGCCGCGGGCGGAAATCTAGTAAGTATTATAAATGCGAAAGTTTGTGAGGATGTGTAGGTATGTGTTTGTTACTCTTTCACGCAAATACTACTGAACCGATTACAATGAAATTGAGCACACATATAGAGGGTAACTTGGATTATATATATATTATAGTATTAAGATTAGTAGGATTATTCCATATAATATAGATCTATCTCACAAAAAATCAGACTAACCGCCGCATGACTATTCTTTTTAAATTAAATTACCAACATATTATTCCCGTCTCTTGTATATTATTATCCACATGGATTTCCATACAGCTCGGGCTCTCAAAGCCAAAACAATCGATATCGTCTTATCACCTCAAAGTATAAGATATTTGCTCTTGGCCAAGATTTATTACTCGCCTGTCAGATAAGTTCTCGCAAATTCGAGGCGAGCGGTGTCAAAACGTGAATATTCATTAACAGACCTCTGTTCCTGCCGCCCCAACATCTGGAGTTAGCTAATTTTCAACAACACTTGTTACTGTATTTATTAATAAGAAAACAAAGGGACAGCGACCGTTATATAGGGTTAAAATTGAAAATACCTTACCTACTCAATACATAATATAGTACATATAGGTACAAATAGCTACAGGAACACTTACTAGAGAGGACGTTATAGGCCACATAATGAAATATATTCTAATAGAGACTATAATAAAAGTATAAAACAATTTAGCAATAAAACATAACAATGCGGAAGCTTCAGGTAGATTGATTAAGTTTTATTTCCTTAGGTATTCCAAAGAGGTGATGTTCTAATAACATTTTGAGGGGATAGCAATAAGGACGTAATTTTATGCTCATTAATATGATATTATATAATATGTTAGTACAGAAAAACGAAGCATTGGCAGTAAATATGAGGCTGCCATAAAATTGGTAATTTACCAAATGGAGATGAGATATCAGGAGATGAAGATGCAGATAATTTATATGTTCTTGATGAAGATATAGCCTATTGAGAATTGGAATGGGGACATAAAATCAATGTGAATACAGATAAGTTAACTGAGAATCAATATTAAGTGTTAATAAAATTAGAACTGGCTATTCCTATTCCAATTATACTTTTCATATCAAGTCATTGTTAGCTGAGGATTATACTAACGGCTGTAGAGAGCACCAAAAGACAAAATCAGAACTAACATGAACAAAAATGTATTCAAAACGCAAATAGTAGACTTGTATGTAGGTTGCTTTTGCACGCTCAGATAGTACTACAAATATATAAATAGTAGCCGCCCACACTGCACTCATTTGTTACACTGGTGCACATTAGTGTTTTACGCCGCATTTTATCTTTCCCTTTGTACTTAGAATGCTTTATTTATACGGCTAAAATTAATCTAAACTCGGGTATAAACTGAAATGCAATGCTTCCCTTGCGTGAATTTTCTTGTGACATTACGTTTTGTTAATTAAAAATGCTTTGCGAACTTGCGCTCTGACAGACACGCTTTAAATTTATTTTAGATTACGATGTGGATTTAAAAAGTATTGTACTTATAATGCCATGACTGACTCCTTTGTTAGAACATTTTTGATTGTAAAAGATTCGAGAATTTTTGATTGAGTCGTAAAAAGTTAGTTTGTGTATCTACGTCTAGTGTTCTAGCTTAGGTCCTACTATGCATGCTTCCAGGTAATAACATTTAGTGCAGTTAGTTAGAATTTGTTAAAATGTGTGTCTAACTTTCAATCTCTATTGTTTTAATAATATAATATCTTTTGTTATTAAACCTTATAATATTTTAATTACTTCTTAACGCGCTTTACCAAGTACATACTTGCGTTATTAATTTTAAAGACCCAGCTGTTCATAAGCATATTCGAAGCAAAAACAAAAACACGAGTTAGTCAAAGTCTTCAGCAACATTTGATGCGTAATCTATGCATATTTACAAAACAAACAATTCACCCTCATATTCTTCGAATCAGCAACATTCAGTACATTTCCCTTTCAAAATGTCGTGAAATAATCTTCAGTGCTAAAGCTTAGGTACTTATGTTTTGTTTGAGACACACAATAATGCGCCATAAAGTTTAAACAGAAACATAAAGCAGACTTCAAAACAACACATGCCATACGCATAAAGTGCCTGTCTACGTGTTTATTAATCTACTTATAAAATACGCTTAGGTACCAAACAACTCGAATCAGTCGTCAACAACCATTCGAATCAATTCATGATAGGTCAACATTACCGCTCTTAACAATTGAGTAGGACAGTAAAACCCAAGTAAACAGGAAGCATATCAACTATTTACCAACGATCATTTCAGTCCCCGCTCGGGATGTAAAAACTTAAATCTCCCTAAGAAAGCCCCGTCGGAAACCGCAGACTGTTTTGAATAAAATCTTAAATGTTGGATTAGTTGGACCGACGCGACGCCTGCGATCAAGCGGCATTTTGTTATTTTGTTTAAACAGAATTTGAAATGCATTAAACACTTCTTAAATCACTGTTCGTGAAGTTCCTGTTTTTTTTTCGAAACAAAACGGTTATGAAACTTACTTTATTAATAACATAGCGTCGCACGACCCCGAAATAATCTGTCAATTACTCAATTTATGAAAGGTTAGGTTCATAGAAACTTTTAGTTTGTTATTTATTTGGATGAGATATTTCCTTGTGATATGTCAGCAACGTTTTTACAGCACCAAAATTTTATGGTTTTGGGAGAGACTTGATCTTGAAGAGTGTAATATAAATTCAATATGTATAATTTAAATCAATCTGATGAAATGTTTTGTTTGCTTGGTCTATTCTAAAATTATAAAACAAAAGTCATTTTTATGAATCTTGTGATCGTTTCTACTTATCAAACTTTTCGAGATATTTAAAGTATTTGAGGTAGGCTTCTTTTAGGAGTATCCTACACAGTTTTCATAACCATCGTTAAAATTCTTCTTTCTATTATAGGTTTATAGACATTGTTGTATCATTTACCAATAATAAACAAGTTTACAGAACTTTTCTCACTTATACAGAGTACCATTCTAAAAGCCAACAGGTAAACATAAAAATATGCCGCCGATTCTGTAACTGCTAAACTGCAAAGAGTTTATTGCTGGCCCTAGACGCTTTAACGCCTATAAATTTTACGCGTGTTCACAATGGCGCTATAAAATGTTGTAATAATTCTAAATCCCGTTGTTTTTCTTTAGGGTTTAGAGAGAATATTTTATTGTAATACGCCTTAAGGTTGCGAAATTGCTTTCCAACGCTGACTCGCGATAGA
Source organism: Colias behrii (assembly GCA_029959065.1). Taxonomy (NCBI): domain Eukaryota; kingdom Metazoa; phylum Arthropoda; class Insecta; order Lepidoptera; family Pieridae; genus Colias; species Colias behrii. Next base: position 9,908,100 of record JARWMC010000013.1, read on the forward strand.
AATGTGTGGGAACTTATGGCAGTGCGTACTGCGTAGAAGTATGACCAAAACGGTAATCTTGATTATTATGTAAGGTTATACTTTGCTTTTCGATTACATGAGCTTACACCACTGATTTCAATCGTATGCACAATCTTTATGAATATATATTCCTAGATGAAGACTTCTAAGCGAAAGTACATTTTGCTTTAAAAGGTGCAGAATAAAAGAGCTCAGGAAAGAAGAGTACGTATAAATTTTGACGCAAAGAGATTAAAAGAAGATTATTATGTCTAAAGAAAACTAGTAGGTACCTTGAACAAACGTCCTAAAATTTGAAATCATATTTCCAATAAACTAAAGCAGATATAACAAAATTCACAAAGTTAATCGACAATTGAACCCGGGTTTGTGTGCACCATCACCGTGGGCTGATTCTAATTTCCGCGCGGATGAACAATCCGGCGTAATTAATACATCCGGATACGTCCGGAGTCCCCTCCGATGGATCATGGCGTTTGGCGCGTTTTTACACGTTTCTTTGCCGCTCTTTTTATTAGGTTACACCTTACAATAAGTGAGGTGTGCGTTTATTTTGAATGTTAAAGAAGTCTTGATCATGTTAGTCAGACTCTGTAGTTTGTACTCTGTTGTTAACTTTTTGTGCGTTGTTATAAACTGTCTCAAAAACTATTTGATAGGATTGACGATAGGTATAATGTTAGAGATAATAGAACATTATTTGATGAAATTAAAGAAAAAGAAGTAAAAAAAAAAAAAAAACCAAAGCACGACATGCTACATTCCTTAACAAAACTAAAACGCTCTTTTGATAGATTTCTATAAACAGTAACAGTGCATAACATACCTACTGAATACGTTCGCGTTCGAGCATTCGATCGTTATTTAAGTTAATAAACAATTTCAAACCAGTAATATAAATATAACCGTATCAAGTTGCAATTTAGAGCAAACGTTTTGATGAGCTCGAGAAACGCACTGCCAATTACTTATACACCGTGTCAAAAATAGTGGCGATCATAAATCTGTAACATATAGCACGTGTCAAAAGTGGTGGCGGGAAAATTTTTAAATTAGAAAGTGCATCAACATTGGAGCGTGAACGTGTAGGAGCGTACATAAGCACACTTTACTCGACTCGAAAGGAGGAAAACGTAAACGAAAAGTGCAATTATAAGGCAAAATATTAAATTTTTAGTATTTAACTGGGGTTTTCTTGTGGTGCATTTTTGCAATGTTTCATTTATGTGCTATGTTGGTTAACAATTCAGAGTAGAGAACAATGTTTTTATTTCTTGTGTGTTTTTGGGAAATTATGTTATTATATTATTCACTAGCTGTGCTCCGCGGTTTTGCCCGCAGTGCATCGCTCCTGTTGGTCTTAGCGTGATAATATAATATAGCCTTCCTCGATAAATGGGCTATCTAACACCGCAAGAATTTTTCAAACCGGACCAGTAGTTCCCGAGATTAGCGCGTTCAAGCAAACAAACTAACTCTTCATCTTTATAATATTAGTATGATTAATTCAGAATAACCTTACACTTTTTATTATTCATAATTGTAGAGCAATATGCTTTTCGTAATATGTGTATAATTTCGTGGGAAATCCTCAATAACTTAGCGTTAGCGCTAAATTTAGCCACAGAATGAACTCCCACGCTTCTCTAAGATCATTAGGTCAGAGTTATCACACAAGTATGAATTTAACTGAAATAGTGCAGCGGTGCATGACGGTCTCATAACAGACTGACCTCCATTTGGAGTCTTCGTGTGTAATAACTATTTGATGTTTAGTTTAAGTAACACTAGTAATAAATTGAATACGGTGTCTTTGCTAATAACATTGTGCCAGAGTTATTCAGAATCATAGAGATATCTGTATTTAAGTGAAAGTATAAACTAACAGTATGTTTTTTTAATTTCGTGTGAATATCAACTAAATTGATTCAAATCTAAATTATGAATCGATTATTGAACATTGACGGCATATTAATATACCTATTAGTTATAATTATTAATTTATAAGCATCTTATATACCTACTAGAAGCATGTAATGTGATCTCTTATATATTATAATGTGGGTACTTTATTATTTATTCATATATTAACTTTTAATAGTACTATTAACTTGCTTGATTTTAATACACGTTATAGAATAAATATAATATTTTACCTCACTCAATCATCGTTTGTTGGTTTAGAAAATTATATTTTCTAACTTTGATCAAACATACCTGAAACAAAATACATTAATCCATTAAAACTATACACAAACTGAAATATAAAATAAAATAAAAATTAAATAATAATATATTAAAGTATTATACATTTATGTACATTGTAACATATTGCTAAGCTTGAATGTTAAATGATTACAATAACATGGTAACTTTTTATATTATTATACTAGCTGTGCCCCGCGGATTTACTCGCATTGCTCCGCTCCTGTTGGTAATAGCGTGATGATAATATAAAGCTTATAGCTTTCCTCAATAAATGGGATATCTAACAACGAAAGAATTTTTGAAATCGAAACAGTTCCTGAGATTAGCGCGTTCAAACAAACAAACTAACTCTTCTGCTATATAATATTGTATGTACCTTGTACATAGTTTTTATTTTCATTCGTAGACAGTTATTAATGAATGACTATCTTTCTTAGGATTAAATTTCACACATCACTGAGCTTCATAATATGTTTTCCTCCTATCAAACCACTTTATTTATTTAATTGATGATTATTCAGATCGGCTATGAAGTATAATTTATCATGAGGTATTAATTAACTTCAGTAGATGTTCTGATTGGCCATATTAAAGTTATGATATCGAGTGCTCGTTAAAAATTTGTAGTTATTATAATTAATAAGCTTTTTTCTCTCTTTTTTATAAATTATATTATGGATGTAAAGAAGATGGTTAATTAGTTATCATGGTTTTTTCATAAACTTACGGAAAAGTTACATTTGAAATTATATGACGTATAAATGTAAAATTATATCTACAAGTACATTCCTGAAAACCTTATACAATAATTTAACGAATTATATTGTTCAAATTACTGCTCAGTTATTTCACGCTCTATATAAAACTAATCGGTTTAAAAAACATTTTCCAAACAAAGAGCAAGATATATGAAAATAAGTAAAATAAATACAAATGATTCAAGATCCTCGTACCATGACATTAATGTAAACATAATTTATTTAAAACGGCTTCAAATTGTTATTTAACTTCGAATCACACTAAATATTTTATCATGAACGTAAAATCTCTTGTTTAATTGAGCAATTTAAATTTTCGGGTACTCAACACATTTTATTACTAATAACTGTCTACAATAATTGTTTTGGGAGTAAATGATTAATTTACATTTGATTAATTTGTTTGTGTCATATCTTTATTATATAAATTATTTTATCTTACCGGCTACTCACGTATCTGCCGCAGGGGCAATATTGGAACAATCTCTGTTGCACGGCGCTTGGAGCAATTGCAGCTGTTCTCTAAATTGCCCCTGCTTGCCTATACAATTAAGGAGCCAATTAAGGGTGCAATTCCAATATTGCCCCTGTTGCAGGGAGAGTGCCCCGTCAGTAGCCGGTTTTAAAATAAAATTTCAGTCGAAGTTACAGCTATACAATATGTAAAAGGAACTGTCAGCAGACGGTATTAATTCATCTCATGATGATTGATTCATGTCTAACAATAAAAGTCTAGACATTTATACCGCATAAAGAGATCGATATCATTTACTATTATAATTTACATATTGTAGTTCTGAGCTATTCATGCCTCATATAAGTTACCACGTCATCCTTCATATAGAAATATAATCTTATCGGTTAAAAGTCTTTGTAAGAAACTCAGTTCTTTTGTACGAAAGCATTTCAGATTTACGTTTATCATATTCTTTTTGTAGCAGATATTCCTTATATTTTCGTGTTGGATTAATAAACTTTATTTCTGCTACGAAAATAAAATCAATCCTCACTTACGACCCAGAGGGTTTTTATAAGGACATCGCAATTTGCCTTGAGCGCATTGCTGAACAAAGCCAATATGTTAATATCCAATTTGCAATTATGATCGTCGCCCATCGAGGGACGCTATTGTTTCCTACTAATAAAAGATCGTCATGCGTGACTTTCGTAATCACGTGTTATAATTGTTATTATATTTATTCAATAGCTACTTTTGAATATATAAGTTATGAGAATATATAAAGTTATATAAAGATAATTATTGTGCGGTTTTAAAGCAGTTTTCAATCAGATTAGGTATAAGTAGATAGTCATAGTCGGCGATTGATATAGGATGACTGCTAAAACATAAAGTTTGTCTTCTGGTAAAGAAAAATAGTAGTATTAATTTCCGGCTAGACTTCCTTCCAGACTATCATTCGTATTAATTAAAAACGCAAATCAAAACGAATCAAATAATAGGGAGAAGTTCCAAGACTAATATCGAACGAGCGTTGAAATTTTAAAGGCATTAAGAAAGTTATCTTTGAAGAATTTCCCAAGTTGTCGGATAAAACTCGGATTCAGTATCATCGAGCAACGTCGGAGGAATGTAATAACTTGCAGGTGTTTCAAGTTCTTTATTAGATTTCTCACGTTCCTTCTTCTCGTTTTTGACGGACGCAGGATTCTCAAGCAACTCTTTGTGGTTAATTTTGAAATACCGGCCGCGGCGAGTCACTACGAACACTGGACGTGTACATACACCAATATATAGATAGGTATAGGGTATAGATATAGCCTAAAAACTTAGAAAATAAACAAAACGTATATTATAGAATCTGTATTACTTATTTTGTAAATGGTTTATAAACATAAGATATTATGCAAAATGATTAACTGTTCTGAAATAAATTGGCACGAGGATTGTTTCTAATTTGCATTTTATCCCAATAAATGACATTGTTTAATCTGTGGAAAGGGCGGGACGTTTAAAAGAAATATAGCTCGATGATTATTTATATTCTTTTCAATTATAATGTTAAGATACGTCAGACATAGCCAAAATTGCTTAAGTTAGCAGTTAGCACCATTATCATTTGAGATACTCTGCCTTGATATTCGAATGGTGATTCATGAAAAATAAATTATATCCTAAAATATTTCACAGGCGGTTCAGTTTCGTAAATGATAGAAGGTCAAACGATTTCACTGACGTCGTAAAAAGTGGCGTGGTTTTTATAGGGTTGTCAATGTGTAATACTTATCTCATAGCTCACGTAATAACTGTATTTAAATATTACGCATAAATTGCAATCCTTCATCAAATAAATGTGTAAAATAGCCTATTTTTATTTTCTTAAATTCCAAAATTACTCACTATAATTATTTTTCTTAAATTATATTTTCTTTATAAACTCTATTATCTTTGTGCGTGCAAAACGATTGTGCTTAATGCAGTTATTTCTCAATCTGCCAACCCTAGCTTGGTGTGTCACGAGGCCGAGCGAAAAGTGGTTTCGACGCCGAAAGGAAAAGTGTACCGTGTAGCCGTGTAGGCCGCGATACGTCGTGTCATTGACACATGCAAATACGTTTCGGCGCTCGGTCATCGAACTCTCATTGAATGACTGTCGAAAGTTCTTACGTAGCCGCGGAGACGCGACGGTGTTAATCTGCGCTAATTGGGAACCAATTTTTTAGTTTTATAGTGTGCGTTTTTTTGTACGAGAAACTAGAAGTTACAAAAAATACGTATTTTTAGAACAAATGTGCAGAATCATGACTATCGTGTTATAATTAAGCAGCTATTTACATATTAGATGTTCAAATAGAACGTAATATTTTTCGGCATTGCACTGTAGAAAGTTATCCATACACGGCCAAAACGCAGACACGCGAGACAAATATAAATAAATAAAGCATTACTTGCAAACTGCGCAGACATCGCTGCGGGTCATTGAAAAGCAATCCTAATACAATGGGACAAGGTTATTTTTTATGCATTTAGCACAAGCGACGGCACGAGATGCGTCTGGCCGTTGTATTATTAGCATTGCGGATTTCGGCATGAGACGAGAGTCGAGACATTCCCAAATACGAGCGGACAATATGCAAATGAAATCTGCGTTGCGTCTATACCGTTTGCTCAGTACACTCTCTCCGGGGAATTACGGAAATGCCCGTATTGTGCACAACTTAGATTTCAATTGAAATTTAAATAGAGTGGAAGGGGGTTTGTGTATCTACTGACCCTACATTTCTATTCTTGATGAATTCAGAAGCTATGAAATATTACTTGCTATTATAATTTATTATTTAATATATTTTGCGTATTCCGTAAATTAAAACACCGTTACATACTACGTACTTATAAATATTTATATTCATTAATACTATTTTTAGAAATAATTACCGACAATGTAACGGGATTACATACATAATTAATCTAACATTTTGGCACAAGTTAAATAAATAAGAGGAAAAACGTGTTTAATTATTTTGCGTAATAAATAATATTTTCACCTTGTTAGTAATTTAAATCACTAATTACATGATATTAAAACATTTATTACGGTCGTAAAAGTGTACGTAAACGTGTTTACGGAGGCTTCGTCATCTCTGATAAGAGCGGCCTTGTGACGGACGTTAGAAAACTATCTCAAGCGACCTAAATAGGGAGGAATACATACTAAGACGCGGACGCGCTATAGGTCAGGGCTGTCAACAATTAGATTAGACGATGAAAAATGTATATGTTGATTTTGTACTCGGTTTTTTAAAATATTTTAGGTAGTAAATGTAATTAAAGTAATAAAAAATGTGTCTTAAAGTTTTAACACTAAATTCCACTTTACAAATAATTCATTTAATTAATTATGACAACGAGACTTGCATTCCTTTAATTAAATAGGAAATACATAATTCAATTTAAAAACAAAATTATATTTTCACGTTTCGTTACATGTCTGACTATATTTTTTCCGAAATTAATTTAACGCAAATAAAATATGGCAACCCCATTATAGATAAATAATAATCTAATCCGTCATAGGTATTATGTGTGAATTGTGATGTCATGCTGGCAACAAGGCCAGACGCCTTGCAAACTCTGTTAGCTAGCAATTGGCAAATAGTATGAAAATTAAACACAATTTGTAAATAATATTGACGTATTAATTTAATAAATAAATATTTCGAATTATAATTACTTAACAAATATTAACAAATAAATATAATAATTCAACAAAATTTGTCGAATTTAATTTATCTCTGGACGGTAATTTTCTAGCCCAGTTCTTGCCATAAAATTAAAACTAATACACATTTTTAAAGGCCGGCCAGAGTTAATCTTATAAGCGCATTAAAAGTACTAGATATAAGCATACATACCGCATTTAAGGGCGCGTATAAAGTCAAATCACCAATCAACTTTTAGTTGATACGTGTAATATTCAAGACCAAATATAAAAAATAAAATATATGTAAAACTTGATGATATTTTCGATTAAATTGTCAGATCAAAAACATAAAATATTGAAATTGACTCGATAGAAAAAATTCACGAAGTTACCTCTAAATTTCACACTTTTACGTTTTTTACTTGACATGGTAATACTTATTATGATTTTTTTTTCATAAACAATTATATTAAAACATTTGCAAGATATTTGTCAGAGCATTTTGTGTAATTACTTTTAGTTTTGGTTTAATCACGATAAAACACTTTTGGCGCTTACTATATTTTTAATTACGCAAGAAATCATCTTCCATCGCACGTTCTGGGAGCTAAAAACATAATTCTATTTCATACATCAGACGCTATCGCTCCGTTGAGACGAGTAGACCACGCTAAAATTGCTGCGCCGTGTTTTATAATTACGCCGAATATTGATTTGTTGAAATTAATGGTAAACAACAAAATGAAAAGACTTAAGAAACGAGAACTAAAGAAGATTCAAATTGAAAAGATAACTAAATGTCGAAGGTAAGTTATAATAGTATTGTTATAATATTAATAAATAATAATTATAATATAAAAAGATAAGTCTTGATTTACCTATTTGAGAAAGTTTAGTTTCTGTAAAATAGTTTCCGCGGGCTGAGTATTGACGCGATAGCAGCAGCAACTATAGATAGGTAAATAAAATTCATAGTGGTACCTAATTCTTACAGTCGCGGTGCAATCAATCAAGTCAAGAAAGATTTATATTATTATTATTACTATAGGCAGATCCTATGTTCGCTCCAGTAAATAATAATATAAATAATATGTAAACCGGTTGTGAATAGTACATATATATTATATTTACAATCTGTATTAGATAATCATACATAACATCTATACATAGGTATAACAAATTCGTACGAAAGTCAAAACTGTACTTACATTGAATAGGTATTTTTTTATAATATACATATGTATATGTATATATATAATATATTCATAATCTGTATTACATAGTAATATGTAGTACATATCTATACATAAATATAGTTTTTAGAATTTTTGTATGTCTGTCTGTATGTATGTCTGGGCTCTAATTTTGGTACAGATATAGCTTGAGACCTGAGAAAGGATATAGGATGAGTTTTATCCCGTAAATAAAAAAAACTGTCTGTGTTTGTCTGTTTGTTTGTACACGCTAATCTCCGGAACTACTGGACGGATTTGAATGAAAGTTATTTTGTTGTGTAGGTACTATTATATTATCCGGGAAATAAAAAATAATAATTTATTTTGAAAACTGAAACACCTGATGCAGAACCGCAACAGACCACCTAAACTATAGATTCATTTGAGAAAGTTTATCCAGGCGAGTTTGGATATTATTATTTGTGTAAATTCTGTAAATTCGTTTCCGCGAGTTGAGTATTCATGCGACGATATTTATAGATACCTACATTCATAGTGGGCACCTACAATTTACAAAGACACTTTTTATACTTAGTTATGTAGGTACCTAATTCCTACGGTCGCCTTGCAAATGCAATCAATCAAATCGGGAATGTTTTATAATATTACTAGCGGTCCGCCCCGGCTTCGCCCGTGGTACATGTTTACGTTTTCTCTACATAAAAACCATCCTCGTACTTCAAGGAATATAATAAAAAAAGAATTGTCGAAATCGGTTCAGCCGTTCTCGAGCGCTTACCAACACATTTTGCGATTCATTTTTATATATAAGATTATATATAAATATATATATATATATATATATATATATATATATACATATATATATATATATATTATAGTATTACTATAGGTAGATTCCTATGTTTGCTCCAGTAAATAACCAATACAAGTTGTGAATAGTAACTACACATTATATATATGTACAATCTGTATTAGATAATAATATTACAATCACATAGGTATAAAAAAAAATTGTACGAAAGTCAAAACTGTACATTGAATATTTTTACGGATACTTGGGGCGTGATTTTCAATCGATATAGGAGCCAAAAATATAGGTACATAGTTTATAGAATTTTTGTCTGTTTGTCTGTATGTATGTCTGGCTCTCTAAGCTCTAACTTTGATACAGAGATAGCTTGAGACCTGAGAAGCACATTGGATAGGTTTGTTCCCGTAAATCCTAAAAAAACTCTATGTGTCTGTTTGTTTGTACACGCCAATCTCCGGAACTATTGGACGGCTTTGAATGAAAGTTATTTTGTTGTGTAGGTATTATCTGGGCAATATAAATATACAAATTCGAAGATCTAGAATGTATGATGAGGGACCCTGAGATCACACTCTAACATTTATAGGAGTGACGTCAACAAAAATTGTTGCGTCTGATGGAAATTTTCTGTTGATTAAAAAAAATCAAAGATCTGGAACATCTGATATAGACCCATAAGAGCCCAGCTACACATTTATAAGAATGACGTTTTACAAAAAATTTTCAGTCTGATGGGCGTTTTCTGATAAAAAAATTCGAAGGTCTGTAACAACTGATGAGGAACCCTAAAATCCCAGCTGCACTATTACATTTATAGGAATGAAGTCTTAAAAAAAATGTTCAGTCTAATGGGTATTTTAAAAAATTCGAAGGTCTGGAACATACCCTAGGAGCTCAAACAAACTATACCATTATATATAAATTACACCTACTCTAAATAAATTCTCCTAGTTGTTCACGTCTAAAGTTCACGCGAACGAAGTCGCGGGCATCAGCTAGTGTAGAATCACATGTTTTTAGTCGTCTCTCGATAAAATAATACAACAAATTTCGAAGAAATTCCGAAGAAATTTGTTAATATGAACAAAATAATAACTAGTTTTCAAATAATATTTTATTTTTTTATTAATCAAGGATAATATTTATTTTTATTTTCAGAATAATTGCAGAGTCGAAAAATATTGTACAATCTAACGAATTTGATAAAAACAAAGTTCTGGAGGAATGTGTGTCGTCGACTGTGTATGTTTATTTAAAAATACTATCTATACTCGCTATTTTGACTTTGAATAATTTATATTTGTTTAATTGACCCTGTTTGAAAGTAATTTACTAATTTCACAGAACAATTTTAAATTTGGAAAATGTGGACCCTCACTCTCTACCTGTGTCTACTGACTATTGCCACGCAGAAAAAAATACTCTAGAAAGGTACCTGCTAAAGTTACCAGCTCTCGATAAAATAATACGTAAATTTCGAAGAACTTTGTAATATTTTATAAAGGATAATTTTTATTTTTATTTTTAGAATAATTGCTGAGTCGAAAAATGTCGTACAATCTAACCAAATTAATCAAAATAAAGTTCTGGAGGAATGTGTGTCGTCGACTGCGTATGTTTATTTAAAAATAGTATCTATACTCGCTATTTCGACTTTGAATAATTTTTATTTGTTTAATTGACCCTGTTTGAAAGTAATTTACTAATTTCACAGAACAATTTTAAATTTGGAAAATGTGGACCCTCACTCTCTACCTGTGTCTACTGACTATTGCCACGCAGAAAAAAATACTCCAGAAAGGTACCTGCTAAAGTTACCAGCTCTCGATAAAATAATACGTAAATTTCGAAGAACTTTGTAATATTTTATAAAGGATAATTTTTATTTTTATTTTTAGAATAATTGCTGAGTCGAAAAATGTCGTACAATCTAACCAAATTAATCAAAATAAAGTTCTGGAGGAATGTGTGTCGTCGACTGCGTATGTTTATTTAAAAATAGTATCTATACTCGCTATTTCGACTTTGAATAATTTTTATTTGTTTAATTGACCCTGTTTGAAAGTAATTTACTAATTTCACAGAACAATTTTAAATTTGGAAAATGTGGACCCTCACTCTCAACCTGTGTCTACTGACTATTGCCAGGCAGAAAAAAATACTCCAGAAAGGTATCTACTAAAGTTACCAGCTCTCGATAAAATAATACGTAAATTTCGAAGAACTTTGTAATATTTTATAAAGGATAATTATTATTTTTATTTTTAGAATAATTGCTGAGTCGAAAAATGTCGTACAATCTAACCAAATTAATCAAAATAAAGTTTTGGAGGAATGTGTGTCGTCGACTGCGTATGTTTATTTAAAAATAGTATCCATACTCGCTTTTTCGCATTTGAATAATTAACCTGCTTATATTGCTTAACTTTTTCATTACAGTTCATTGAAGCGAAGAGCTACTCTAAAGAGTCAGAAACAAGCTCAGGAGGAAAATTTTTACGATGCAGCAGAGAGAGTCATAATAGACAAGATGTACTTCCTGGAGAAATTGAAAATTATATCTAATCATGCCCCTCAATTTGGTTGTACTCTTTCTAATTTAAATATAATAGGCGAAAGAAAAGTGGGTTTACGTTCAAAACTGAAATTAGCGTGTAATATGTGCAGAGGTGAATTTACACTGAATACGACAGATCCACAGCCAACTCAAAACCTAGATATAAACACTGCAGCTGTTTCCGGTATTACTAGTGTAGGCATTGGGTTAGAACAATTTCAAGGTTTGTGTGCATCCATGAATCTTCCCATAATGACGCAACAAATGTACCGAAAAAAACACACGTTAGTTTGTGATCAATGGGAGAAAACAGCGCATGCTGTTATGGAGGCTGCAGCAGAACGAGAAAAGCTAGCTGCGATTGAAGAAGGAAGAGTAAAAAACGGAGTGGCAATTATTGACGTAATTGCTGATGGGTGCTGGTCTAAGCGCTCGTACAAGAATAACTATTCTGCGCTTTCTGGAGCTGCGGCCATAGTTGGAAGAAAATTTGGAGAAGTTTTATTCTTAGGAGTCAGGAATAAATACTGCTGCATCTGTGCCCGTGCACAGAAAAAAGGCATAGCTCTATGTGAGCATAAATGTTTTAAAAACTACACAGGTAGCTCATCTGGCATGGAGGCAGAAATAATAGCAGAGGGCTTCAAGAAATCAGTAGAAATGTACAATATCATCTATGGAAGATTGATCGCAGATGGTGATTCAAGTACGTACTCAAAGATCCTCGAAGAAAGACCATACAAAGATATCACAGTAGAAAAAATCGAATGCAGGAATCATATTTTGCGAAATCTGTGCAACAAATTGGTGACAATTAGTAAAGACACAAAGTACCCTCTGGTTATGAGGAAAATGCTCACTACGCAAAGAATACTCGCTATTAGGAAAGTCATTTGCTGTGCCATAAAAAAACACAAATCAGAAAATGTTGAATTGGGACAAAAAATAAATAAGCTCTATAATGATATTTCAAATTCTTATAATCACGCATTTGGACACCACAACGAATGTCTTGATTATTACTGTAGCAGTGAAAAGAAAAATGAGGATCTCGTACCACGAGTTAAAAACTCAGCATTTTGGGTTAAAATACAGTACATTGTAGGCATAGTTGCCTCACATTCTCGAAGTCTAATCAATGACTGTGACAGCAATGTCGTCGAACAATTTAATAGCATTGTTGCTAAACTTGTAGGTGGTAAAAGAACAAATTTAGTACAACGGCAAACATACCAATCTAGATGTGCAGCTGCAGTGGTGGCATTCAATACCAAAAGACCGCTGTATAACATTCAAAAATCGTTGCTAGGTAAAAGCCCTAAATCAAAAAGTAAAACGTTTGAGGAGAAAAGAATACAAAATAACAAACTAAGAAACAAAATAAGAAAAAAGATAACACGAGTCAGGAGGATTAATTTTGGTGAAAAGTTGGCAAACACTGATCAACATTATGGAACAGACAGCTGCCATAAACCTGATATGGAAGAAGATATTTATAGAATTGCTAAACAGAATTTCTTAAAACAATTAGAAAAGTCAGAACAGGAGAGGTCAACTATCGAACGTGCAACTATTCTGCAAAAAGATAGTAGTGAGTGGTTGGAACTTCGAAGGAATTTGTTAACAGCATCCAATTTTGGAAAAGTTATAAAACGCCGTCCTACTACCAGTGCTAGTATTGTTAAAGCTATGCTGTATAAAAGTGATATTTCAAACGTAGTTTCAATAAAACACGGTGTGAACAGTGAGGCCATTGCTTTGAAGCAGCTAGCGGCACAGGAAGGATTACAAATAAGGTCTTGTGGACTTTTCATCGATAGTGCAATACCGTTCTTAGCTGCTACTCCAGATGGCCTCGTTGGAAACGATACAATAGTAGAAGTCAAATGTCCTTTTTCTGCTTTTAATATGGATATTAGAGAAGCTGTTAAAAGTAGAAAAATTAAGTTTTGGACCATTAAGGATGAGGCTATGGTTATCAATACAAATGATTCCTGGTATTATCAAATTCAAGGCCAGCTTCATATATCCCAAAAAGATGTTTGCATTTTTGCTGTATGGCTTGGTGACAAACAAAGGATGGCCATCGAAATGATACCGCGGGATGAAAATTTTTGGCAGAAAAAAATGGTAGTAAAGCTTACCAATTTTTATATGCAACACATATTACCAGAATTAATTGATCCACGTCATACACGGAACATGCCTTTAAGGCAGCCACATATATTACGAATTGAAGAGCAAAAATGTAGTGCTTTGCAGACCTCTTCAGAAACTGAATGTGAACGAGATCTCACGACATCTCCATGTGGCAATATAGAAAAAAATATATCGATTGATGAATATTGATACTGTATAATATACAGTACATATTCATCAATCGATTATTGTATTAGATTCTTACATAATATATGAAATTTACGTTTTGTTGTACAGGCCACTTTGATCTCGAATATCTCCTCTTTGGTTAAGAATTCCAAATTCAAATTTATATATTCATTTATTTGGTACACTTGAGTTTTCAAAACAGTCATTTATTTACTTTTTTGATTATTTTTTCTTTGGAATCGTTCATATTTCACAATATGAACGATTTGAAATATCGCTTTATTTATGAATATGAGTTCTACCGTGGCACGAGTGCTGTAGAAACAGCTCGAAGAATTAACAATGTGTATGGCGTTGGTGTCGCAAAAGAAAACACGGTACTAGTGTCGGTGTCGTTCACTACAGCTTTCTAAAAACTAATCGAACTAACTAAAATTAAAAAGAAAATTGTTTTAAATAAATAAAATATGTATTTTTTTGCATTGGTTTCTTTTACACCTCCTTACACCCCCCCCTCCCTTTACTCCATACTCCATAGTTTCATTTCCATTTTTTCTACAATAGTCCTACATTGGCCGCGGACTGCTCAGGGCTGTATCTCTGTAGTGCAGTTATGGGCAGGCTGTGGCTGTTGTCGCACAACACATTAAAATTCTCTAAAGGGCCTCTGCGTGTTGGACCTGTGTCCTCACATAAGTTTTCCAAAGGATCGGGTATCTTCCTTCTGGTGGTACCCGTGTGTCATGGAGAGAGGAATAATAAATAATTTATTTTGAAATAAAAACACTTGTACATGAAATTTTCACTTAACTTACATAATATAATAACAATATGAGACACATTTATTGTGACATTCTTGACTTGACTTTGATTTTTTTTAATCAACAAAAAATGTCCATCATTCTGTAAAATTTCATTCCTATAAATTATAAATGTTATAGTGTAGCTGGGCTCTTAGTGTTCCTCGTAAGATGTTCCAGACCTTCGAATTTTTTAATCAAAAAACGCCTATCAGACTGAACAATTTTTGTAAGACTATGTATAAATCTTTCTTGATTTTATTGATGTAAAACTATGAATGAAATATTGATATGTATCTTCTACGATCTTAGGTATATATGTATACCTAAGATCGTCGCGTCAATACTCAGCCCGCGGAAACGAACTTACGAAAATAATAGATATCTAAACTGGATGGTGGATATTAGTAGTCCGTATAGCGGAGGTAAGTCCCACAAAAATCGTTATTTGACGACTTTTTTACAAATAGGTCTCACACTATAATATCTACCTACACAACAAAAAAACAAAAAAACATTTATTCAAATCCGTACAGCAGTTCCTGAGATAAGCGTATACAAACAAACAGACAGACTTTTTTTACGGATTCGTGCTCTATACTGTTTCCCTAATATTGTTTTTTTTTATATATTACATACAGACAGTCTTTTTACTGTTTTATAATATGTATAGATTATCATTAATAATTATAAATAAATAATAATAAAAAGACATATTACATAATTTGTGATGATTTCAACTTCACTGTTTTATACAATTATTTTAGACAACATACCTACTAACTACCGAAAATACGCGTTGAACGAGCGAAGAATATTGTGTTTAATTTAGCGTGCGATGAACTTTACGTACGTTGGATGAGCCGGGTGTATGAGGGTATTGTGAGGGCGCGCGGCATGGCGCGTAATGGGCGGGGCTTAATCGTAGAATTATCTGGCTTTATACGCCCTCTTAATATAACCACGCGTAATATGACTTGAAAATCATGAGATAATTCCACATTTTTAAGTACCACAGACCTGAAGAGCTGCATAAACCCACTTCGGTTGGATGGTTCTTACTGATTTTTATTAAAATTTAATATGTAACTAGATTATACACGAGAGTTATTAATTTTAGGAAAACATGAGTAGGTTTTTGGACAATTTTGAGACCGTATTCTTTTATGCTATATAAAATTACATCCTAAATTAAAATCATAATATTGACCATTCACAAAGGCAAGTTATTCCAATATTCAATTGTTTAACAAAATTAAACTACGTAATAGGTATTGAAGTTTTTGATTGCAAAAATAATGACGTCGTTAGTACTTAACTTGCATACTTAGTACCTACTACTACTCATATTAGTTATTAACAAGGAAGTTAACATAACATACACCAATAGTACACACAAAGTTAAACAAATAGATATCGAAGTATTGTTTGCAATAGACGAGGAAGCAGACGGGCGCGGTGCAGACGGTGGTCAATGACCGCATTCTTAATAGTTGAAAGTATAGTATCCGGCTGCAAAAATTACCATTTCGAGTGTGCACGCGTATTCCAGCTCGTTAACAGTGTTGTCATATCATTTGTTAATGTTTGTGTGTGAACAGATAAAACATACTGCTAGGAAATATCTTTCCAGAGAAGTACAACATGGGAATTTTCAAGAGACGAATTAAGGGGAGGCTCCCTAAATTTTATGTGAATTTGCATTAATATTCTGAAACAGGCACACATACAATCAAAATGGAAGTTTAGTATATGATTTATTGGGTCTTTTTCTTTCGATGTACAAGACAGTTACGTAATTGTAACATTTTCGCTCGATTCATTTTTTATTCAAAAATTATGCCTTTTTAAGGATTATTACATTTTTTTAAAGATTTACTTGGACTTTATGTCTAAAATAAATGTTAACAGTAAGAAAATAGAGTTTACTATCGAATCCCAATATATTTTTTCTCTAGATCAATTATTACTTTAGTTATAAACGAAATAAGAATTGAGACTTACTTTTCGAGCTCGAACGCGATCAAAGAGCGCACGCGATATTCAACTTTATTACGGCTGTGATAGCGTCTAGTACCGTAACCGGTCTCTCAGTGCCAGAAATTATGTTAGGGAGCCTCCTCTTAACAGGCACTTTCTGGGCGGGCTTGAATGACCACCTTAGATCTCGTCACCACACTTTCCATCCGGTGGGACTGGGGTCAAACGTCCACCTATCTACGTATAAAAAAAATCTTAGCACTAGTGGCGAGAAAAAAATATAAGTACGTGAAACTTTAAAATAATGTTTTTTTAGGGAAATACGGTATAGTTTTTATAATAATCTTAAATATGCTAAGAGGAAATATTCCTCTGAACTAGAAGGAGAACGTAGTTCATATGCAGAAATGAACACAAAAGATGGGATAAAATCCAAAAATATCTGCGAACAAGGTCGCGGTAAAAGCTACTTGGCAGTTGGCTTATATGTTCATAATAAATCGGTTTTATTTGCTAAATTTATTTTATTGCATATTATATTTACTCTTTTCATTTTCTTTTTTATGATTCAACTTTACGAATTTTTTTTAAGTAGTTTACATTGTTCAATGTTATCGAAAAATTTGAAGTATCTTCAAAATGAAGACTTATCACACATTACAATGACGCTATTTTTAATTTTATCAATATTCAAAAGAATCGACAATCTATAATTAGTCATGTAATCATTATAATTATCGATGATAAAATTCCTTTTTAACACGCTTTTGTTAGCTTCAAATGCAGTAGGTATGTTTGTAAGTAACCGATTCCTTTATAGACTCACTTTAAACGGACAAATGAAATTGAACTATACACTTATCAAAGATCGGTGACAATACAACAATCACGTGTTTTAGCGTATTTTATAGATTTTTTTACTATAATTAATTATTATTATTAAAACAATGTACGTCAAACAATTACAGATGTCGTCGGCACACGTAACTTATGAATAAATAATAAAGGTGTTGTTTGTGAAACCATGGGCTGCGCCACAATCACGTCAAGGTTCAAGATCCTTGACTTGTCTAGATTATTTTTCATTCAATTCAAACGGTTAGGTAGGTTTGGAATATTTTTGCTGGTGACTTCCATGTTCCTTTGTATATCAGGAATCTGATGATTTCTTAGGATTTAAGGCGTTAAATGTATTATTGGAAGATTAAATTGATGAAGATAAAAATGTAGACAAAGAAGAAGAAAAAAAAAGGCCTGTTAGTTTTGTTCTGAGAAATATAAAATTGAAAATTATCATTTAATTATAAACCATGCAGATGAGAAGACATAAAAAGCCTGCTGTTCATCGCAATTTCAAGAACCACAGGATAGGATCGTTCTAATCATGGTGATGAAAAGGACGAAACAAATTAAAAATGATTATGTCACCAATATAAGATAAAAACACGATATAAGAAAGAAGAAAATCCAGATTATGAAACTAAAAATATTTTCTTCCAAGGTTCCAGTTTTCGTCCAGGACGTTTCCTGTATGTCACAAGCTTAAATTTTCAACAACTTACTTGATTTTATCTCTAAAATACTTACAACCGTTATTAACGATACCATAAACTTCATTGTATGGTTTGGACCTTCAAGATTCAAAATTAAATGAATATTAGCACTTTAAATTCCACTTTCTACAGGTACTAAAGCCAATAACCGAGCGTTGCATAAAATATAAATGCCGACCAGATCGTTCGATCGTTACGTAAGGATACAGAATATTATCGAATACAGTTTGTAAAGAACGTTATAAGATAACAGAAATCTTAGTACTCTTATATTTTAATATGTGAAAATATGTTCTAAATTTTCGGAAATTATTCCACAGCAGCTTGGAAATGCCGAAAATTTTGTTATTGAACTATAACCAAATGATTGTTTTTGCTGAATTTTGGATATCTATATGATACTTTGTTTAGCAGATTTCCTCAGTTTCTAATTTTGACTCAAAATTAAGAATAGGTAGTTGAAATCATTTTAACACAATTCCCCACAGGTAATGCTTTGTAAAATCTCAAAGAGTTTTCCGCAAAGACACATTTTTTATCACCATATGGTACTTGTATAATAAACTTGATGACAATCGTAAAAAGTGTCATATTTACGAGATAGTGCAGCATCAACGACTTTATAGCTCGCCGTCACGGTAAGGTTGAGAAAAAAGGACAATCACTAATGACTTACTTCTCTGCTAACGACGTTTGCCACTTGTCCCTAATTGCCGTGACGTCCATAACCCGTATTGTAACATACTTTGAGAAAATACACGATCTCGAAATACATGCTGATAATGATGACAAGACTTTCATAAAACATGTGGCAGGTTGGAAAATTACGTTTATTCAGTCTACGATTTTAACCATAAAAAACGCACGTACAATATCACGACACTTTTTAATTTCGCACCTTTTCACATTCGTCATCACATTCGCAAAGCAATCATTTACAATCTGACGCAGTTTGTATAGAATCAGAGATCCAAAGGCCATAAACAAAGCACCGAGCAAATTCACCGTTGAAACCAAAAGGATTCTAAATCTAATGAATTAAGCCACCGCTTCTGAGTTATCGTTGGATGGATTTTTTGTTCGTCTGCGCAGGTGTCTACGTACGCGATTCAACCACGCTTAATTATTTTCAACCTTACCGCGAATCCGTTGTTTGTTTTCCCCTTTTTTATCAATCCCAAAGAGCATTCAATTTCGATGAGGTCATGATTTGTGGAAACTGCAAACGTTTTACCTGGTTCTTCTCAGAAGGCTAGAGGGGAGGGAAACGATGATAATGTGCCTAATACTTGCAATTGCCGATGCATAAAATGATGTTGCAAATATTGTAAGTAATTTTGTTAAATGTTCTATTCAATGGATTGTGTGAAGATGTGTTAAATCTTAGGATAAAAACATTAATTAGGCACGTGTAACGTTCACAGAAATAATCATAAATATTAATTAACATTTGCATCACCCCATTATCAATTCTCTATTTCTTGTACTAAGTACCATACATCTAACACGCAACACCACCGTGACATACAAACAATTAATTTCTTTCGAATCAGTGTCATTAGTTTTGTGGGCCACGTGTAATTGAGAGTATTGGTTTAACGGCCCTTTACAACGTGATTGCGTTCCGTGAGATTGCTCATATGGTATATTATGTGTTCATATGAATGGCTCGGTTTCCCATGCGCGCGCGCTGGTTGTGCCGTTATCTGTGGTCATCAGTCTGGGCCCCGGGCACACCGGAACTCGCGTATTGGGAATACTGTACGACAGACGGTTGCTAAGCGTGCTTGCGGGGAAAATTGACTGTGCATGTGTTACGTAGACTGACTGTAGTTGTAGAGCCATTTTTTGTATAGGATCTTATTAAACTTGGCTTCATTTTTCATTAAGTATTAAAATATCGTAGTTTATGTCGAAATTCTGGACTATGCAAAATGGCAAGTTCATTTTTGCATGCGCAATTTATTTATAAATTTTTATTTAATAATTTAAAAGTTCTTAGAGCTTATTAAACAAGTAGTTACCAACTGGTTTAACGGAATCTTATTTATTTCACAACTTTGCTATTATTATGCAAAATACCATTAAAACACAAATAAACATGCACAGATTTGTAAACACATTAAAAGTTTGCGACACATAGAATGCAGTTGAATGTTCCTAGTTTTAACAATTGTCGTTAACTCTAATATTTAGAGCGCTACAAACAGGCGTGTTTGCATTTGTGACTCCAACTTCATTACATCGCTCGAAGACATCGCAAACACATCAAAAGCATATCCCTTAACCCGTACCATTGTTAAGAATCTCAGATACGTACAAAATTTATACTTGTACGTTTAATATATCCAACTGCAGCGTATTGTGCGGACTGCATATTAATGATTACAGCCGCAAAATGCACTCGCTTTCATACTTTTATCAGTTTCAGAATACAATAGAATCCTTCCCCCTTTTAATCCTCGCAAAGGTGAAGTAATATTTTATTTCAATCCTCGTTTATTAAAGAAACTGCAGAGCTTTGTGTACGTATTAAATGTATGTGTTTTTAATAAGCCACAATTACAACATAATGACGCGTTGTTAACTCATAAAAAGTGTGAGTAATTGAGATATTGTTAACAATAGTGTTCAATCAATGGTATTAATTGCTGCGTTTGATCACGGAGCCCGTATGAAAGGGTCGGGAGGTAGACTATAGCATGATGTCGACTGTATAAATCAATAAACGTTACATTGCTCCCCCGGTTTGAAACATGAGCGCACAACCGCATTGATTTCCTAATAAGTGAAGAAATGTATTAGGATGGGGCTGGCGCATCGCCGCCCAATCCATGGGGGCATTAATAATGCATAGCAGATAACAGTTCTGACACGCTCCTGAGCAATATGAATTACTGATCGAAGGGAGCTTATAAAAATCATTGTCCATTAATGAATATTCAAGCGAGTCTTGATTAACTGTAAGTGGCCATAATTGGCAGTAATGATATGTGATGACGATAAGCGTGGTATTCACCAACTATGGATGTTCGATAATTGACGCTTTGTGTATCAAGTGGCTATTTTTGACCACTTAAAATTATTAACATTGATTTGATAGAGATTGATAGAATCTGTGCATTCATAATAAAACATATTTACTCATTTATTTTGTAGAAACTAGGTATATAGTATTCTTTACTTTATTAAATATCAGAATCAGGAGAATAATTTATTGTTACAAAAACAAGACAATTTCAAACTTTACGAGAAACTATGAGACACTTGTGTATCTTACTTGGGAAAACAGAAACTAAATCTAGTCCCAAACTAATCAAACTCCTGTTTAGGACTAGACCATAGCCTCAGGACTTGTAAAAGAGAAGAACATACTTGTGTTCCACTAACGGCCGCTTTCAATATTCGATCGTGAATCTTAGATTTCTATTGATCCAGATTTTATCCGATCCGTCGATTGATGTTGAATCTGCATTTCAATAAGCCGATCTCGTCTCCAAATCCATTAGAAAAAAGGGATTGGTCATAAATTTGCGCCCTCCTTAACGTTTTGTTTTACGCATTTGCAGTAAAAGAACATCAGCAATTGTTAATGAGTAAAATGGTGTTTGCTTTCTTATAGCTAATCTATTTTATGTATAATCACAAGAAATTGCATACACAGTAATAATAATAATTGATTGCAAAGTTGCAGCGGTAAAGTACTATAACGTTAACGTTAGATTAGTAACATACGTTTTGTTGAAGAGGAACGGAACGTCAGTCAATCGCAAACGTCAGTCAGTCAGTTTGACATTGGCAAAATTAACTTAAATTATATTATTATAGTCTCAAGTTTGTTTGTTCCTTGGAAAGAAGAAAGTTAAATAAAAAATGGAGTCAGAGGCAGAAACTGTAAGTAAATAATTATACTAAATATACGTGCAATAAACATTCACGTCCACAAATGTATAATTTTCTATGTAAAAGATAAACGCGTGGCGCGGTATTTCGCGCCATTTCGTACAAAACTTACTAAGTTTTATTTTATTTGTTTGTAGAGTAAAACTAAACCTCTTTCGAAGGAAGAGACGAAAGGGCTGCTCTCCTTAATTGAGGGGAGCAAGATATTGTATAACAAGAAGACCAATGCCACCAGTAATAAAATGAAGATAGAAGAATGGACACGGATTGCAGGGGTCTTCAATGCAAATATAGGCACCTGTCGCCGTACACCACAACAACTGCGTCTTAAGTGGGAAAACTTGAAAAAGAATTCGCGAAAGCGCATTGGTCTCATGCGGATGGAACGGATAAAGGTAAATTAAGTTTAAAATAGATAAACCCTAAAAATACAAAACTTGGACTAGCCTTGCCTGCTTGTTAGTCTAATAACTAGACTAGTGGTTGTAAGCGACTGCTGAGCATGAGGTATTAGTCAGTATTTTCAGGTTGGGCAGTGTTTTTAAGTTTTAACATTAGGAATTTCTCAGTAGCTGCCCGGAGTCTGGATATGTGCCCGGTAGATGGCAATAGGCTTGCCTTAAAACATAACTGGCAAAATGTGGGTGTGCCAGGGTGTGCTACCGCTGCTCAACCTGTTGGGGAATACAGGGCATGATGTTATGTTATATTTTACTTATAGTTAAGTAGGTACTGTAAATGGTAGTCCAGAACATGTTGATGAGGAATTTTTTTAAATATATAATTAATGATTATGTCAAATTATGTTCCAGACTGGAGGTGGGCCACCAGGGTACTTTCCTCCAGATGAGATCCTGGACAGGGTAGCAGCATTACTGGGCAGCACTGGAGAGGGTCTCACAGTGAGGTTTGGTGGTGATGCTGAGCCCCAACTTATTGGTGATAGTGATGGTGATGGGAGTGTTGGGACAGCTTATATTGTGCCAGCTGATCATCCAATGCTATTGATTGACACTCCATTGCCTGTGGAAAATCCTACGCCGTCCATGGATTATACATCTGTGTCCATGGGCAATGAAGTGCCAGCCAATGGCATTGGGGATGAGTTGGTGTCGCTGGGTACGCCCAATATCCATTCCATTGAAAAAAGGAATTTCAAAACTAGTGGTAATATCCTATTACATAATAATAATGTGATACTTTGCATGTTTGTTACACAATAATGCTTTATTGGCTCAACCAATATGGATAAAATTTTGGCACACAGGTAGACTATGACCTGGAACATATATGTTAGGTACCTACATGAAGATTGTGAAGATGAATAAACATTAAAGTTTGTGAGGATGGATATTTGATACTTTTCCATGCAAAAACTACTAAAAGAATTTTGATGAAATTTTAAACATTATGTTTTCCTATATTTAATGCATTTTTGTTTTACAGGTGGTGTTAAGCGGAAGCTACTGAAGCCAGACAACGGGTGTCAAGCTCGAAACAAGGCATTGGCAGAGTATTATAACATTAAAAAACAAATGTTAGAAACTAAAATGAGAGAGAAGAATGAAACTTTATTATTACAGAATAAAAACTTAACGCTAGTAAATGAAAAATTAGAGTTAGAAAATGAAAAATTAAAATTAGAAATAAGGAAGCTGAAGGGTGAGGATTTTTAAAATTATATAATTTCGTGTAAATATATTTTATGTACGTATGTAACTAAATAAACTATTTTGAAAAATTAATGTTTTATTGAAATTATCATTGTTTAATAATTTGAAGCTAATAAAAGGTATGATAATAAAGACAAAATGTTAATGATAAAAATCTAATCAAAGGAATTTACAAATTATCTCAAGACAGACTATTCATATTTTTGTAAAATAAATAGGTAGGTAATAAGTTTTAAAAATAATTAGAAATCAGTCCTTGTCTATTTCTGATATCATTTTCAATACTGTCCGAATTCTCTGATATCACAGTAGTTTCATTATCGTCTGGCATTTCTACTTCAGGGGGTACTTCTTCAATGTTATAATTTCTGCAGATATTGTGAAGAACAGCTGTAGCAATTATAACTGTTTGTATGTTATATAATGACAACCGCATGGTCAAGGATATTACTGGGAAGCGACGTTTCCAGACTCCAAATGTCCTAAACAAACAAATACATTTTTTTATAAACTTGGTTAATAAAAAGTAAATGAATAGGTAGGTACTTAATTTTTATAATCTCTAGTATAGTGAAAGCTTTATAAAATGGTGATTTTACCTTTCAATTGTGTTTCTAGTTTTTATCTGGGCCTCATTGTAGTTTATTTCCTGGGCAGTTGCTGGGTTTAACAAAGGTGTGAGCAAGTAAGGCCGGTTTGGATAGGCACTGTCCCCGAGCAACCAGCGATTTCCTAGAATACCATCTTCACACTGGGCTGTAATAAGAGTTAGATACATTAGAAATTCATATTATTTTAAATGTTAATAACATTTAAAAGGGCAATAAACCCAATATTACTTACCTTTTAATACTGACTGATTAAAAATTGTAGCATCATGAGCAGAACCAGGCCACCGAGCAACAACATTCATTAATTTAAGGTCTGCATCACAAACGGCTTGGACATTGATTGAAAAGTATCCTTTCCTATTTCTATATTCCTCTCCTATTGTTGAACCTGAAATACATAATATTTTATTTTATTTGTTGTAGCAAATGTATGGCAACTTTCTAAACAAATAGTAATTAAGTAAATTGCAAATTTTTTATTGATAACAAATCAGTACTTGTATACCTACATGGAGACTGAATGTGTACATGTGTACAGTCAATAGCACCACATACTCTAGGAAATTGAGCTATGTTATAAAATTTATCTGTAGTTCTAGAATGCAGAAAAATATATTTGTTATACAATCTAGCGATAGCAGCAGATATATCTGCCACTATTCTACAAGCTGATGATAAGGATACTCCAGCAAAGTCGGCCACTGAATTAAGCATTGTACCCAATGCATAAAATCGAAGTGCCAATAAAAGTTGATGCAATGGTGGTATACCATTATTCCTGAAAATGATAGGTACTTTAGTTATGTATCCAATTTTTAGGTTATGTTTATATACATTTTGAAGCAATTTGAGCAAACAAATAAATTTCTTACCGTCTTGATTTCACTTTGATATAGGGCATTATTTCATTAAAGACAGATTCTACTGAGGCTTTGTTCATTCTGAATCTGAATGTAAACTCTGCGTCAGTTAAACTTGCCATGAAGTTTATTCGTCGAAAAGTTTTTGAGGACACAGCTCTCTCTTGTTCGCTGTCGCTACTATCCCAATCCGACAGCTGAGCTAATAATTCAAGATCACTATCACTATCACTTGAAAATATTTCCATTTTCACGCCTTTTATCAATACAATCGGTCAAAATTGGAGGATCACAAATAAAGATCTATAACGTTCAAAAATCGATTTGTCAAAATCAGAGATCGGTTAAAGAAAACACCATACTCTCACTTTCATACAAATACCAATCTAAAAACCCGATCGGCCCTCCCAAAGATGGATTGAAAAAAAAGATCGAGTTAGCGATCCATCGATCGGTTATTGAAATACTAAAAGTAGAAAATGGATTGAAATATCAATCTCGACCAGCAAATTAGGGATTGAGATTCAATATAGAAAGCGGCCGTAAAACATGCATTTTTGGTGATTCCTAACGTTTTACTAAGTGATATAGTTCTTGGTGAGACAACTTACAAAGCTTGCAAAAAATAGACGAATAATTTTGCAATTTGATAGGAATACAATAACATTTACAGCTCTACATAAAATTATTGAGCAATAGAAAATAATGAGTTTAAAACTGCAATATATCTTTTATACTGACAAATAACTATCTGACGTATGGCAAAATAATGCTTAATTGCACGATTACTCTACTTAGAGTATAAAACGATATTATGTAAAGTACCTACACAATATTATCTCCAATCGTCGTACAAAACTGTTGTAAAAACGCAATATCCCGGCGGTAATGACGTTATCCTCAAATCCATTTTACACATCGCGTAAAACGATTACTAGTAAGTTGTATTACTGAGTCCGGAGGATTTCTAAGAACTGTTTCAATTAAGAGAAGGGTTACAACAGGATAAATGTACGCGGGCCCCAGAGACCGACAGATGGCACGCGAGTGTTAACAGTTATGACCCGGAATAAGGAAATTGGATCAATTACATCCGAAACGGACGGACCCTCATTCTTATTTATTTACCTAGATTATAATATTTATACAATCTCTTGACACTGCCGCAGCTAAACGAACTTTGGTTTTTAGGTTAAGCGCTTTTGACAAGTAATACTAATAACCCTTTCCGGTGGTTATTTTTATCTATAATTTTTAAGTACATGTGTTTAAAACAGGAACTTAAACGTATGTTCGGTTATATGAAAAAATAATATACATAGATTTGTGTGTAAAATATTATATAATAAATGAATGGATATTACGCGAAAGTTACTACACAGATCACAGATAAAAAATTCGCGCATAATCTGTGCAAACTATAGCATTATATTCTGTGGTGCAAACCAAATCATTGATTTCCCGCTCAAACGACACTCAATGACAAATGGGCGCATCGCCATAATTATTGGCCATGTATAGGTGGTCCATTAGCCTTCCGAGAAATGAACTGTACGCCTGTCGATCAAAGCCGGCCGACATTTTCATTCGTTATCAATTTACGGACGATCGCGATTTCGCTGGGTGGACATTTGCGGTGTCTATTTGTCATGTTGTGTTTGTTAGACCCAAGTTAGACCCAAAACGTTGACGTTTTAATAAGATAATATTAATTCTCTAATTATGTATATTTGTTTTAAATACATTAGGTATTTTTAAAATTTACTCTCTCCTCTAACCTCGACTTCAAAATTTTTACCTTTTCTCAATTAAAATGTCGTTTATTGTTTGCGCAGTGTAAAACAAAGTACCGAAACACAGATAATCATATTGCATTTTTAATAAAATCGGAATGATAAGATAGCCTCGGTAGGTACCTTTGAAATATATTTTTAATCGTCTTTAAAGCCATATAAAGCATATCCAATCAATAACTCTTCAACGGCTAACTTTTGGATATGGTATTATAAGAGATTATGGCAAGAGAGTCATAGCGATAAACGACAGGATATAAATGCACTAGCTATCTAGTTTATGTGCGTTAAATTGACGGCATGTCCATGGTAAAGTGCTTTATTAATTTCAGATAGTAAAACCATTATCTCTTGCGCTCGGTTAACCCCAGATTAATCGTGAAACATTCTATTTTATTTGAGGAAAGATTGAACTAAATGCAATTAATCTGTGCTGTTAAGTTTGTTTAAAAAAGCTTTAAAAATTAATAATATATAAGAACTGCGTTTTGAAGTGGAAACAAAATATACTGGTTTTTGTCAAAGATGTGAAGACGAGCACACGTCTTTTAGACGATATTCGTATTTAAACTTTACCACTTCATTCTTTGGAAATAACTCAGCTTATGTCCACTAGATACTGGACGATAAAATTATTTAATTGAGTTAAATTATTCATTACTGTCAAATACAAGCGAAATTAAATGTAATCCCAGGTTTCTGCACACAACAACTCTGTTAAATACCACTAGGCGCCAATCTAACCGCAAGTTTCACAAAATTCGCGCACACCACAAAATATTTGTATGACATTTGATACAGTGCAGCGGCAACGTCAGTAAGTCAAATTACTATCAACAAAATTCAGTCTTAAATATTACGTAGCATAATCTTATACTCTCATTGCTGATACTAGAATTTAGAATAGTATAGCAATGTCTCAAATAAAAATATCTATATTAAGAAATATTTATACTTTAAAAGAATACGCTTAAATTTATGAAATTATCGTATTGTCACCAAGTCTTGTTAGTTGTACAAAGTTTGAATTAAATCTGTCCACTGAAGTCGAGTCCAAAGTGTCGGCTACATACATGCATACAGGTGAAGATAATAAAAATCTATAAAAATCGTAGCTCCAGGTAAGTAAAATAAACTCCTGTTCCTCCCCTTGCAATTGTCTCAATCATCGTATTATTTTTCTAAACGCGTCCGTCCGACTTAGGCTAGGTTTGTTAGGTGCCTGAAAGCAATTTATACTGTCTAGACTCTAGACGTGATAGTTGATATATTAGCTATTCTGCACGAGGCGAACGGCATTACCCTTTTATCTTTACTTATATTATACATTTATATTCTTCACTTGTAAATGGGGAAGTCTTTGTGTGTTTTACGTACTTATATATGTTTTATTTTATCATATTCAATATTCGTGCGAGGTTGTTTGAATATAGGGCTAGATGGAATATTTGTAAAAAGACTGGAACGAAAAAATTACTTAGTAAGATATAAATCTTACGTATAACGTAAACCTTTTTCTCAGTATAATATTTTTATACTGTCTTTGTTGTCAATACGCATAAATACGCACGTAACTCTGTTGCTCGCTATTTTTGTTTTAATCCAATAAAACTGCAGTAAAGTCTATAATTTGACAAACCGTAGTTAAATTACAAAGCAAGCCATATTCCAGATTTATCTAATCACGGCGGCGAAGTTTACAGCGCTGCTAAAGTTAAGTGATAGTTAGTTTTGGAACCGTTCGCCAAACTAAGCGTTTATACGACTTCAAATAGCCTGTTAAATGTTAAACATCTTCCGCTTCCTTTGATCATGGCTTAAAAATACATTTGTACACTTTTGTAATTCAATTTCATGTTTTAACAAGGAGTTATATTACATATCTAGATTTTCTAATGTTGTACTTAATTAATTTCATTATTCTAGTAAATGAATTCTCAAAACAATTTTGATGAGAAGATAAAGCATAAAACTGCAATAAGATAAGTATATTTAGCGCTAAAGTGCAACGCGTCTGCGGCGCGTGCGCGGCCCTGCGCAAGGTCAATGGCACGCGCCTATCCCGCTCACACACCGGAATTCCATATTTAAATCTCGTCCGCAGAAAAATGGCGGTCGACTCCATTCCGCGGCCGTACGGGGAATTAATAAAACATGCCTTCTTACTTCTTACTTTTTTACGTATCTTTTTTCTGCGTATCGTTAACAGTGCGGTCTCGCTGTTATGTTGCACTGCGCTTATTAATCTTAGTATATTACGCCGTGATTGAATTTCGGCAACGCCTCCACTGGATAACGGTGCTTAAACTGCGCCTCGAATTTGTGAGTAAATATGATGTGACACACTTGCGAGCGTGCAATTAGGAGGAATAAAATGGAATTGGCTATAAACTGACGAAATTCTCAAGTTTCACCCAAATTGGGTGTACAATTTTTGTTGCGTTCCACGCGTAGAATGGCGGGACATAATTACACAGAAGTGCAAGTCATGATTAATACGGCAGGGATTTAACTATAAAAGACTATCGAAGGGTGTATTAGACGAGTAAGCATGATTATCGGAATTAACATAATGCATGTGGAAAGTGGAGAAAATGGGTTATAGTTCGATCAATGAACTTCCTGAAGTACAAATGCGATGTACCGAAGAACATTATCTCTGCTATATTAATTTTTAAAAAGACTTTTACATCAGATCTTTAGAATACGCTGCAGTTCAAATTCCATAAAATGTCTTTTGTAAGTAAAACAACAATACTTCATCTCAAACAGTCTCAGGACAGTTTGAGAAAGCAAGAGCAAAACGCGTGGAAAAGGACGTCTGGAACCAACTGGCGGCTCAGGGACTGAACAAAAACGACTACAGCGCAGTCACTCAAATTGAACGCACAAGCAATGTGGCGAAATTAATTAATGTCCCTTCTGAGTGCGGTGGATCGTTTGAAAACTATACGAGGGTGGGAATGCGCTAGTCATCGGTGCCGGCAAGACGGCATTCCTCAAGTTATTTAAAGTCTTATTGGAACATGATTCGTTTGCATTTTGCATAGCAAGCTGATGACCTTCACGATACGCACAACGTTTTCTTACTATTAAACTGATTTTTAGTTCATTTTCCTCGCACATACGTAGCGGAGACACGTGAGAACACATTTTAAGGATTTGTAAGATTTAAAAACAAAATATGTATTAAAAACAGGCACAAAGTAGTTGACCTTCTCGGCAGCAAGCACGCTTATCTTGTGTGAACTCATAATAGGAGCACTAATCTCCTAGACGGTGTACAAACTTTAAAATGCAATAGCAATAAAGATTTAATCTACCTTTTTAACTTACAGGAACTCAAACTTATTCAAAAACAAACTTACGCATTGAGGTTCTTTTTATAACATCCCTTTCCTCAATTTTGTCAACGCTAACATTCAAAATTACTAGTATTAAATCTTTAATGAAATTATTTTGCTCCTTCACTTGTTGAATGCCCTCTGTTCATCTATTTAGTGTGAGATGTTTTGTATAATCTGTACCAATAAAGGCTTGTTCATTCCCAATGAATGTTATGATATCTCTTACCCTCTTTATGACTATACCACAACAAACTTGAGCATTTCACAACGTGTGACCTCACTGCATAGAGAATCGTTCTTTGAGGAGCATAAATGAAGTGTTGTGCAATAAATATCATTAAACCAGAATTGCGATGCGCAACTGCATAAGTGCACTGGCTCGACCAATAGCACAGATATCTTAAAAGCAAAAAGTCAGCGCTGAACTTTAAGGTATAAAACCAAGAAGCTTATATCTAATACACTGGAGATTTCAGTATGAACATTAACTTGTAACAAGAAAATATGGCCTTGAATGACGCCTGTATGTTTTTTTATCCCTTTCACACCTAACTTGGCGCTTCTTGGTATAAAAAATTCGTTTGAGCTGTGAACGGCTGAAAGGTTAGTCACTATAATTAAATATCAACGTTATGATATTACGGCTTCTATATAAATGGGTAGTTGCGTGGCGTGTTTTCCAATTTATGAGACGGGGTTTAAGATCCAAATCCTGCTGGCTGATTTGATCTTCGTTTAGAAAGTAGTGGCATGCTAGCGCAAAGGTAGACGGATAGATTCGTCTACCTTTGATAGTAAGTAAGAGAAGAATAAACTCTAGTGTTAAATGTAGGTATGTATGCCCGTATTTTAATCGCATTATAAAACTATTGACTTTGAAAAAGGAAATTCAGTTAGGAACTCTTAAGTGGGGTTTACGGTTGATTATAATTATTGAAAATTTTTGATGGTGGAATGTTTTTTTTAAACTTATCCTGATTTTAAGGCAATTACACGGTTCAACGACCTTAATGATTCTGTCACTACATTTGAATTTGTTTTTTTAACCGCCCTCTATAAATATACATTGTTGTTGAAGTAAAAGTGACCAAAGATTATGGAATTGTATACTGTATCGTATTGTATCGTAATGTGTTAGTGGTTTCTACCTAATTTATGTTTTCTCTGAGAGGCAGTAACATATTACATTTATGAATAGTAAATATTGTGTACTATGTATGTTGTAAATGTAATGTAGGAAGACTCATCTTTCAACATTATAAGCAAAGTCTCTACTACATGACCCATTCTGGAGACCTTAAGATGACTAAGCAAGTAATTATAAGTTCTAGAGTGGGGAACAGTTAAGAAAACACCGATTTAGAAATTAATTTTATTCAACACGCACTCTACTATATTCTGGAGACCTGATGATGACTAGGGTGGAGAACATCTCACCTACAGAGATATAAAAGATGGAGTACATTATTTGACGTAATTCTATAGAACGGCCTCTACCATGTCATGGTGTATCGAATGGTAATGGTGACCAGGCAAATGTATTTAGCGTTCTTTGTATATCTCTTCATACCTAGTAGGAATATATGCATGCAACCTACACACACCGAAAAAAAATAGGGGAACGGACAAGAAATCACGTTTTTTTCGACTTGTTATGTATTTTGTAGTTAGTTCGGGGTTAATTTTTTAAATCCCTTACGTCTTTGAAGGATGACGAGAAAAAAAATGTGTTTCGATTTTTAAACATTAAAATATTATACCCCTTTAAGAGTTTGCTGAAAATATTATAACGTGTTTTAAACTGAGTTTATTTTTTTCTACTGTTTATCTTTGAACACATTACAAAATGAGTGATTTTCCTGCGACTGAAATTACCCTGGAGCCTATGACTATGACTGATATGGGTCATACCTTCCGTTCAAAGAATACAGTGTTAGTTGTGTCGGTATCTATGGTCTATTACAATGTTCAACGCTATAGTTACATATTATGTTGGCGCGGGCAAGGAAGAAATTGGGCAACTTGGAATTGGTTTTATAAGGGTGCAAACTTGGATAATTTATTTTGTTGTGGCTTTGGAAAAAATGCATGTGACGTGTGTAGATCAGTACCACCATGTCATGGCAACAGGAAAATTATAGTACAGTTGAAGATTAAAGGTATTCGAGAAGGAAATAAAACCGACCCAGTACGAGTTAGACTCGCGCACTGAGGGCTCCGATCAAATCTATTTTTTATGATGTTGTAACTTTAAATTTATGTTTTTTAGCATTGTTTCCATTATTTGTGTCTATAAGACATCGCCGACATCTGATTAAATCTGATATTTGTTTGGATTACTAGGCCGAACGTTGATTTAACAAGCATCACTCACGACGTCCAACTAGTTAGCGAATTTATAGCCCTTTGAACAGAGCGGATAGAACGTTCGGCATATTGTTGGATGACGAGTTGTTCTTTAGTCATTCAATTAAATGTGGTCATTCAATAATCGCTCTAGTGTTCAATCAAATAGCAGATTCCTCCAGATGACTGCGACATATTATCTAGTATCTTATTAAAATCCTCCGATTAAACAGATTTTCCAGAGAGTTGACGTCTTCAGAAGAGTTTTCGCTTTCGTGAAGTAAAAATTTAACAAAAAAATAATATTGAAAAAGCCTTCGTTTTTCTTATAAATATATTTATAATGACGCCTTATTTGATTATTATTATCCCGAATGTTGGGTTGTAGAATAAAAACGCCTTCGTCACAATTCATATTTTATTATTCCTTCACTTGGTACATTCACTTGATAGTTTTCTTAAATCTTACATAAATCACAAGGCACGGCTATGGCACTTATAGACCGCACTGGTCGGCTGTTTAAGATCAATTGGCTCGCTGATCGTCTCTTCAAAAAATGTAAGCGATCGACTGACAACTAACCAACTGGAGGGGAGGTTAAGTTGTCAGGCGGTAGATTATAAATACCAGAAAACCTTGTCGATGGAAATGTTCTATGTATGATTTTAAAATTTGTAACACGAATCTATTTCTTTTTTCCTCGGAGAGTCACTGCAAAGGAATTATTGTTATATAATTTATATTTTTATGAATCACTAGCTTTCCGCCGGCGGCTCCGCCCGCGGTTTCAAAGAAAAACTCGCATAGTTCCCGTTCCCGTGGAATTTCCGGGATAAAACCTATCCTATATTACTCGTGGATAATGTAGCTTTTGAATGGTGAAAGAATTTTTAAAATCGGTCCAGTAGTTTATGAGCCTATTCATTACAATCAAACAAACAAACAAACAAAGTTTTCCTCTTTATAATATTAGTGTAGAAGAAATCATCGGTTCACCCAGTTAAAAGTGCGGAGGTAACGGAACCAACAAAAAATTCAGTTGAATTGAGAATTTCGTCCTATAATGGCGTCGGCTAAAAATGTTGCTATACGTTTATGTCAGTTTTGACTTTCCTACGATTTTATACAATAATATAAAATTAAATGATTTTATATAATATAAAAAAATTGCTGATTTTCGGCGGTATGGCGACCATTTGGAACTGTCTGAAAAGTATGGCATGGCGATTTTCGTACATGGCTACTGGACGATGATTACCTGTGCAAAAATTAGCCTGGTACAAATGGTTGAATTTTTTTTTTTTAAATCAACGCATTCACGTCGGTATTGTGAGCTGTAAATTACACCGGAAAAGTATGGCATGACACTACCGCCTACTTCTTTTTTATGGGCTATCGGTAAATCCTAAAATTTTTGTGTTACAAATCGTTTGCCTTCCGTAATTTATCCGACGAGTTCGACTAACGCCCACGCGACTAGTCTGCCGGTACCACTGTTCTGAGCATGATTTTTCTTTTTGTCATTGCGTACTAAGACCACTGTAGAACCGCCATCCTGTTACAAATGACCCAAAATTTTGTGTCAGTATCTCCCGGCATTGGATTGTTTTGGACCCTTAAAATATACGATAGAACAGCAATTAATCTTTTTTAAAAAATATTCAAGGCACAGGGAAAGTCTGGTTACTGTTTTATAGGTATGTGTTTTCTGATAATATTTTACTGTCAAAAATTATCAACACTGGATATTATTCAATGACGCCTTTCAAAAACAAAACTAATTTACAAACAGATTTTTATATCTTTACATACCTATTTTTAACTTTCATTTCATGAACTGCTCATGTAAATACCTATTACAATCTGGTTTAATTTAACAAAACATTCAATTCGGTGAATTTTAGCGTTATTTTGCAAAAAAAAACCGCACGTACAGTCCCCCGTCCGAGTCGAACTGACACCGTCAAATTTCGTCGAAAATATGCAATAGAGGTGAGGTTTTATGTGGGTTTTATTATAAATTCGAGTTTTTTCTTGATAATTTAACGATAATAATGAAAGTTGAAAAAACAATCAATACAAATTGTTACAAATATCATAACATATTTTTTGGTATAAATTTCATGTATAAATATGTAGCCGTTTTCCTAACAAAATGCGTTTTATGTTCAAAAAGGGGTTGATTTGTATGTATTTTTTTTATGTTTAGGCCGTTCTAAACTGAAAAATAAACAATACACTTTGTTCATTATATCCTTGAGTATCACATATATTTTTTTTAAGACAATCGTACCAACAGTTTCCTCAACAAAATTCAATATGTATAAGGTGTTTTTCGGTTTTGACCATAGTGATCACCTTAAAAGTTTCTTTAACAAACACCATTCGCTGATTTCACACGTGATGCATGAAATCATACTAAAAATATTCGCCAGATTTCTGTCAGTTTTATTAAACAGATCAAAAATTAACAGTATAGTTGATACAGTACAAAAAACAGGCTCATTCTTCGCGTAAACACAAGCAATAATTATAATTATTTTTGCAGAGATAACTGACGGGCAGACAATGACGTTATTCATTTGAATACAATATCAGTATTCATAAATAAATATGGTCGTATTTATTTAAACACAGCACACACTCGATAACTGGGTGGAGTGGCCTCATTAGAAATATTATTTTGACGTTCTTTTATGAGAGGCATAACTGGGCATAACCAAAAAAATTGGCAATGACATCTGAGAGAGAAAAACAAAAAATGCAGTAGATGCACAAAAACATGGTACAACTAATGTCGTTTAAAATATTGAAATAAAAACATATGCGGCTTGCTAACTGCAATTTTCGGAAAAGCTCCAAACAAACAAATTGACGTAGGATAAAAAAGGTTCAAATCGAAGAAAGCCAAATCATGATAAATCACATCTAGTTTGTCTTAAAAATACGCTTTCTGTAAACTAGAGATAAAACATCATTCCAAGGAAAAGAAACTTGCACGGTTTTTCTAATGCCGGCTGTACACACTCGCCGAGACACACCGAGACAGGCCGAGAACGAGTATGTACATGGTGGCATTCGTCTTGTCTCGCTCTCTCGTGTCTCGCCTCGGTTGTCTCGGTTACTGGTCGGTTTTTTGCGCCCGAGTCAAAGGGTCTCGTTGAGTCTCGCGAGGAAAACGAGAGCGAGCATGTACACACTTGTTCAGTTAGTTGCTCGCTGACGTTATTTATGAACGCACGTGTTTCACTATGTGGTCTAATGAACGAGAATTACAGTTTTTGGAGTGTTATCAAACAGAACCTTTTTTATGGAACTTATTTTTTATGGATTTATTTTAAATTGGCCAGAAGGTTCTGCCACCAACTCAGCCAATTGATTTTCCATTGTACTTCTGAAACAAAGAAGCGTTTCTATTGATTCCTTAAAAATAAAATAAAATACATTAACTATTCAGGAAGTTTTTATATTTATTTCCCTGTTTTTACTGCGGTGCATGGTAATCATCCACCATCTTCTTTTTCTCCATGGTTTGAGAATTTTTTTTTATAGTAAATGTTTAAAAAATTATAATAGCTCACGGCACAAAGACAAATAGCAGCAGCTTTTTCTACGTCCATTCTCGTGTAAGTCTTCAGTTCAAATGTTAGAACGAGTGTGTACAGGCATGCTCTCGACGAGAGTCTTTTCGGCCGAGGCTCTCGACGAGAGGCTCTCGACGAGTGTGTACAGCCGCGGTAATACAAGCAATTCGCGTAGACCAGGCACGATGCCAACGTAATTGTATTAGCCGTCACTAGATAATTTATCAATTTCTGCTATTTATTTACTTTTTCCGACTGCTATCTCGACATGGAGTTCAACGATATTTAATAATAACAAGCTGGCCGGAACGTTGCTCGTGACAGGCTCAGGGAACAATAAATAATTTTTCTGACCATTTTTGATTGATCAATTACTTGAAAGTATGGACATAAATATCAGATTTTCGGAAGCATATTATAATTGCTTGATGTTCGTTGACGTTCTGATGTAATTTTCTTTTTATATCACAATTAAAATTGGTTGGTAAAGAGAATAATGAGATGTGATTGGATATTTTCTGCGCGGAAGAAATAAATAAAAAGTGTTGTAATTAACGACCAAAGCAAAAAGATATTGAAAGCAGTGAAAGATCATCATTACTAATGTAATTCAATTAAATTTTTTAATTTTTATTTCCAAAAGTATATAAAAGGATATCCACTTCTTTTCTCTTATAATATGTATATTACATTAATTCAGCTACTTTAAGCGCAAATACATGATATCACTAAGTTCAGGGTTTTGAAAAAGACCACGCTTTTAGAGTTTTATTAAGCAACACATCAAAATGCAGCCCTTTTAAGCAGTAGCTTAAATCGTTGCCCATTTGCAAGGCCTAGTTCAAAACAGAAATAGTTACAGTGCATAATATATATACAGCTTTAGAAGTATTAAAAAGTGAGCAATGGGAATACACTACAAAAATTAAAAGCAGCCATGTGAAAACTAACCATCGGCGATGATAACCTTCTATAGTAAAATATTCGTGTGACTACAGGAAATTGTGGTAACTTTACAATGGTGCTTTAAACGTTTGCGAGGGTTTTGTCATGTAAGTTTATCCGCAATGTCGTCTGGATTGAGAATTTTCTCTCCTATTTGTAGAACACAACAAAGCGTTGAATCCTTTGTCAAAATATCGTCGAACACACTAAGACTTAAAAATATATTTAATATATAAACTTTCATGTATACATTGTACAGCTCTTTTTATCGTTTGTCGGGAAAATATAAAACGCTTTAATTTTAAAGTTTTCTTTCCTAATAGCTCCTTGGTCCATGTTTTCCATTTTATCTTTAAACTTTATCGAACAACTAATCTGTTTTTCCTTTACTTTGCAGTGGAGAGTTAACAATCTCGAACGTACAAAACAAAATGCAAAGCGTATCATCGCAAATTAAAAAGTAAACAGCGGAGGAAACATTAATTAGCACTAACGCACCTTTTAATGAAAGTAAAGGCGTGTTTGCTGGCGAAAGTATTTGCTGTATTTGAAAATTAAGAGGAGTGATAGGGGAGAATAAAGGGAGGCGGGTGCAATCAGAGCTTCGCCGATGGCTGGCAACCTTAAATACCAGTCTTAATTGTACTGCTTCCGTGTTCCGTACATAAATACACTTACTGGAGTAGGTATTCGCCGCGGGGATTCCTAACACCGTTGGTACCTTCAAACGTTTTCGCAATTTATAGAGTACCTGAAATTAATTTACAACCTGCTTCTCTTTTTAGGTACAATGGCTTCTAGAAGCTTGTGACGTTATTTATGTGCATAGTCCATACATAGGATGCGATGTTTATCTATACAATAAACCAATATACCAGATTAGAGGATGAACTCCGAAGTTGTGTTCGAGAACCCAAAGTTATATTGCAGCTAAATTTTATCCAATCCGAAAACTTACTAAGCAAAATAGTTGCAGCAAATTAATGTATCTCAAACTATAGGTATAGCACAGAAATACAGGTTTGTTAGGTGACAATTAATCAATTTAAAAATATGCTTGGAATTAAACAAGTGCTATAGGCCCATTAAGAAGAGCTGGAACGTCAACACATTTACACATTGCACATGTTAGGCCGGGAGATACTGACACAAAATTTCGAGTCATTTGTAACAGGATGGCGGTCTAGAGGGGTCTTAGTACGCAATGACAAAAAGAAAAATGATGGTCAGAACGCTGGTACCGGCGGACTAGTCGCGTGGGCGTTAGTCACACTCGTCGGATAAATAGCGAAAGTCCAACGATTTGTAACACAAAAATTTTAGAATTTACCGATAGCCCTTAAAAAAGATGTAGGCGGTAGTGTCATGCCATACTTTTACGATGTGACTTACAGTCCGCCATACCGACGTGAATGCGTTGATTTAAAAAAAACAATTCAACCATTTGTACCGGGCTAACTTTTGCACAGGTAACCATCGTCGTGCAGCCATTTACTAAAATCGCCATGCCATACTTTTCGGACGATTCCAAACCGCTTCCAAATTCCAATTCCGATTCCGATTCCAAACCGCACTACCGCCTACATCTTTTTTATGGGCTATCGGTAAATTCTAAAATTTTTGTGTTACAAATCGTTTGACTTTCGCTATTTATCCGACGAGTTCGACTAACGCCCACGCGACTAGTCCGCCGGTACCAGCGTTCTGACCATCATTTTTCTTTTAGTCATTGCGTAATAAGACCTCTGTAGAACCGCCATTCTGTTACAAATGACCCGAAATTTTGTGTCAGTATCTCCCGGCCTATGTATGTGTCATATTTTGCAATTGTTTATAAATACAGGGTGATGTAATTGGTGTAGTACGAATATCTAAAAATCTATGAAGAATTTTGTGATACAGTAAATGGAAGAATTATAGACTATTTTACAGTATTTAATAAAATCATTTAATTTTTTGTTCATTTTCATTAGAAATGTCAATTTTTCTCACCAAGGTGGAAATTTGGATGATAAGGATCTTGTTATAAAAATATAAATTTTGACTAAAATCGGCATTTTTTTTTTCAAAAATCAAATTACTAATTAATAATCAGAGCTATCACATTATTAAAAAAAATAAGCCAAACTATACACAATTTTTACTTGATGCAATCCTCAAAGATCATGGACATAGTGTATTGCGCCTTCCACCATACCATCCAGAACTCAACCCAATAGAGTTACTATGGGGCATAATTAAAGGGAAAGTAGCATCACAAAATGTGAACTTTAACTTGAAAACTGTGGAAGAATTATTTAGAAAGGAAGCAAATGCTATTAGTCTGGATATGTTTAGTGACGTTTGGAGAAAGACGCGAGAACATGAGGAAAAATATATTCAATTAGAACCAAAAGTAGATAATTACACTGACTCATTTATAATAACATTAAGAAATTCTGACGGCGAGTTCTTCGAGCGATGAAAGTTTCAGTGAAGTAGAAGATTACGATTATGATTAAATAGATTCTTCTTCTTCTCTATAGATACTGCTTTCTGAATTGGTGGTAAATGTTAAAACTGTTAAACTGTTATGACGATTCAAAAGTGCTTCTAGAAGAAGTCTAATTGTATAAATGTTTGAGTTTGAGTTTAAAACCAATAATGTGAAAATTATACAATAAACATGTAACACATATTTGTTAGCGCGTATTGGTAGGTATTACGTACTTACTACAAATATAATATTTCTTAGATATCTTTACTCGAACAAAGTCAGGACAAGACTGCTCCGCAACTGCAGAAGACGTCCGTTATTTAAATCATTATCAAAACAACCATCCGTGTGTTGGGAGTGAGCGCACGTGTTATTTGTATTGTTTTTATGACCTGAAATTTAATTATTATTTGATTATTGAATGATTATTAATACTTTTATCCAATTGATTATTATTAGAATAAATAATTAACTTCATCAATTGATTTACTTTTAAATTATAATTTTACAGGTAAATTATGAGAGCTTTCATAATTATATTTGCATATATTTATCTACAACGCACCCATTTTACAATTCAAGTCTAAAATGAAACTAGAGTCGCATTTATTTTTGAACATACTGTAAGTGAAATTGCATAAGTGTGAGTACTGTGAACATGCCAGCTTTCCTTAATTGACCGATATTCGTATTCAGATTTTATAATTAAAACTCAGCTGCCGTCTATTTTTATCTTGAACAGCTATTTAACTGACAAGTTTTTAAATTAACGAAGCACTATAAGAAGGAAATAAATTTCATTATTCGTATAAAACCTAATTACACGCAGTCCATTCACGTTTCGTTTCTAATTTAGGTTCTGGCGGCTTAAAATTCTGAATGTTATATCTCGAACAAACTTTTTGTAATCTTAATTTAAAACATGACCAACAAAGACGTATTTCACTGAAATAGCCGTAAACTTGTAAATGCAAAATGAAATTTGAATACAACGCACAAACTGACGTGCGTTGAAGATCGAGGAAGCATAAAATAATATTTCGGAGGGCGTCACATCGCCCCGGCTCATGAAATGAGGAAATGAGACTCTCTGTCCCGTCGGGAAATTGTTCCTCCCAATCATAACGCTGAGTAAATCTCCTCGCTTTGAAAGACTTTAAAAACGATGGCTCAGATTCGTCCCTATAAGTGTAGCAGGAATTTGTTGACACAAATCTTATTATAGACGTCGAGGTTTAAAACAAATAAGCGTACATGAATTTAGCGAGTTTTACACGAAATTGGGACTAAAGGAGATTGAAATTCTCACTGGATTGCTGATGTAATAAATTAAGTGGAAGGTTATACAGAACGTTCACAATACAGTGATTTCTGGAATTTTCAATTTGGCTTTATTACAAAGTCAGTTGGTTGAATTATATACTCCATTTAGAAGTTTCATATTCTGGAAACTGAATAACTCAGTATAATAATATGTATGTATAGTATGATAATTATGGTTAATATTTGCATTATTGTTCTAACGAAAAGCACTGCTTATATTTCCGAATCATCAGACATTACTTTATTCAAATAAATTTCCATTGCTTCCTTTCTTTTAAAAGTTCAAGCAACAGAATTGAAACCGAATACTACATCACCATTCCAATATCGTCGAATAGAATCACAGTTGGAATTGCCAAAAGTCAAAACCAACACCCCGTATACCGACGTGACGACACTAATGTAGGGAACCAATGATCACGGCATTTCCCAAAAGGTCCGACTCCGAGCGATATATCCTGTGCGCACATCCGATTGAATTAATCCGAAAGGCGGACGGTAGACGATAAACATTTACATACAGTATACTGTATCCAGTATAGCAGGTATCAGAGACTTATCTGCCGTGTTGTAAGAGAGGATTACGCTCTTGAAGAATTTCGAACATCGTCTTGCTTTTAAGGCATTTTGTAGTTTTACCTGTGTTTTAGAGGAAACTCAAACTTAATATATCTGATGTATATTTTTCG
Organism: Colias behrii; assembly: GCA_029959065.1. Taxonomy (NCBI): domain Eukaryota; kingdom Metazoa; phylum Arthropoda; class Insecta; order Lepidoptera; family Pieridae; genus Colias; species Colias behrii. Next base: position 9,950,026 of record JARWMC010000013.1, read on the forward strand.
CTAGCTCCTGTAGGAAGTATTTTTTTAGGTATCATTGTAATTTCTATGAAATTATTACTTTGCTTAACTATAAATTAAAAATAATAATTTGTGTCAATTGTAATAAAAGTTGTGTCTAGTTTTTGAGCCCTATGCTCACTCTAGGGGTAAATCGATCGCCAGTAACTTGTATTTTTTCCTATAATAAGAAATATACACATCCACAGACATTCAGATTTTTACACCAAAAATATCCTTAGCAACCACGGCAATTGTCTGATAACAGCACCGTTATGCAAAGAATGAAGTCATAATACCCATTTGTGTGTGAAGTGAAAAGCTGATACGGTGTGGAAATGAACTATTGATTCTGATAAGATTCGCGCGTTACGTCAGTATGAATTGTAATCCTTAATTAGAAGAAATATTAGTCACCGTTCAGTTGTGCAAATCGTTTATCTATTGAAGTGTGTAGGCAATGATGTATGCGAAATGACGCAATAAAAACTTGTACATGTATTGGGACTGTGCACGATTACAGCGCCAACTAGCGTCCACAACTTTGTGGGCTCTGTCACATTGACGTTTAGGCAGTTTATTGGTGAAAAAATATCGAAATGAAAAAATAACAAATATTTTCGACTAATAAATTGTTGTGATACCACGATTTGGGTGGAAAAAAGGTGTTGAAATTATTTTGGTCATTTAAATCAAATGAGGTAAGTCCAAAAAGTGTGTTTAATTTTGATTGTGTCAGGGTTTGTTTACTTCATTTATAGTTGTAGTTTTACAGTAAAACAATAAGAAAAAGCTACTGTAATGGTTTCATTATATAACAGTAAATACATTTAAATGTTCCTGTATCGCTAGTAATAAATTAAATATCGTTTTCAGATCGAAATGAGTATTGTTTTGAAGACCGGGTTTGTGAGTGTTACTCACGATATCAAATTCCAACCACAAACTGTAATTAAAGGAAAGTTGTTGGTATTGGCTGGACATGTCCAAAATGTAGAAGAATTAAGAACAAAAGAAGGGCAGAGTTCAATAATTCACGCTCTCATCATAAGGCAAACATCTATTACGTTGCCACCTTACAAAACGGTTTTAAACGTGAATAGAGCGAGTAGTCACTAGTGTTAAATGTAATTGTGTTTATAATCAAAGTGGTAAATGGTTTGGTAATGTTTATTAGCGGACTAATGCGATTAAATAATGATATTAAAATGTATTTATGTAGAATCACTTTGCAATTGACAGATACATCTGATGACAGAGCTTACATTATTTCTACTTTTGACCACCATGAGCGCTGCGATAGATTATGTTACCCCCACCTAATACTTCGCACCCAGCGAATATAGTAATGTTTAGCGAAGTGCAGACAGTTGTAGGTTTTGAATACGTTATTAACCTAATTAATGTTTTGCTCACTTTTGTTGTATTTTAGTCTCCGTTCTTAGGAACAAAAAGTTGAATTTTACAGACATAAAATGTATTATTATGTGCATGATTAGTTTATCCCTTGGACCTTTCCCGTTAATGTAAATTTCTACTCCATTATTTTTTGACGATGTAATTCGTTGCATAGATGCTATTGGTACAAACATTTGACCCGAACAGGATTTAGACAGGTCCATTAATACGCGTCTATTTTGCTATGCACCGGAAAAACCAGACCCGTATATTTCATCACTAATGTCACGTAGCACGTTGCAACTCGCGTGGTTACACCGGCTTCGTTGATTGGTCGGGCCCAGTCAATTGGTCCTTTGTACGCACCGCTACTCATACCTTCCCTCATTGAACCGTCTAAAAATAGCCCCACGATAGAATTGACTATCCATTCATGTAGCTATGTATTGAGATCAATATCTGAGTTTTAAATTCCTGTACAGTGGGAAATTTGAACGTGTATTAGTGCTATCACTAATACACGTTCTATATATTGAACGTGGAAAGATCGTCGTTAATACTAATGGTATACGTTATGACTTTCTTAATTATTATATGACATCTATAATAATTATAATGAAAGGTTTACATCTGGATTTAAAGATCTTGAGACATGATCAAAATGCACAACAAAATTTCACCCTCCAGACGCTACCTAATGGTCTACGTCTATTCCAGACTAGACGTCCCAGACAAATTTAGCAATGACTAATATATTAAACACAGCAGAAAACAGCATTGAATGCCGTAGATACGGAACTTAAAGTCAAAAGAAAGTAAAATAACTGAAATTACAAATAGGCCAATTAATTTAAGAAAGAAAAAGAATGCTTAATGTTAATACTCAAGCTGAGAACTCGAGCCAAATATCTCTGTTTAATGTCTACTTTTAAAGCGTAAAATTTAATTTGAAATCCCATAAATTATGTGGAACGTGTACATTAAACTCAACGATTACGGACTCCTGTTTAAAATACAAACAAGGGATTGTAAAAGAATGAACAAATGCACGTTCATATAACCAGATGGCGAGCGATGAATGTGTCGTTAATGAGCTGGGCTCGACCGCGATACCGCTACCCGAATGTGCCTCCGTCACAGCGACATTCACAATTTTGTTGCATTCATTTCTCCTTCTGTTCGAACAATTCCATGAAGCGAGCGTTTCAGCAGTAACTCTAGCTGCAATGTACTAGAAATGGATTTTAAATTGTTATAGTGTAATTGATCTGGCGTGGGATGGTCTAATAGTACAATTTCTATGGAATCCAAAATCGATATACAGCGTTCGGTCGATTGAATAAAATTATCTACACGCAATTATTTAATAATTTCAACAATCTATAATGTTATTTAATAAACAACAAAAAGTCTCGGTAGAATAAGCTCAGCTTTATTAAGATATACTTTTATGGCTTATAACTTTTATAATGACGCGGCCGTAAAATTGCACCTGTTATGAAATTGAAAAATAAACCTGAGCTAAAATCCTTCGCATGTTTATGCAATTATTTTAGTACAAGATTATATGAAAGATTGTTCAATAAATAAATAGGTTGTTAAATAGAAGACCCAAGAATGATTAGTCGTACAAGGAATAGTTTTATTCTTAGCACAAAATACCTGACAAGAGATGACGAAAATTGTTTACGAGCCGCAAATATGCATGATTAGATGAAATAGGTCGACACCAGCCCGTGATGTTGTTTGAAATAGATTGTATTATTCCTCATACGTTTGCATATTGTAGGAAATATTCCACATCATTACAGAAATTTCAGACATAGGCAAGATAAAGATCAAACATAAGGCTATGACAGATATAAAAACAGGCAAAATATTCCGACAATACAAAAGTGCTATCACGACCAATGAATAAACAGTTTATTTCCGTTCAATTATATTTATTAATCGAACAATTCTCACAACTTTTGCATTTATATTAGGATAACACCAGAGGCCGGATAGCGATTTTGCGGCAGCCGGGATGCGCCCAATTCCGACCAATCAACGCTCTGCGACCTCACCATATGGGCACCATTGCTATGACATATACGTATCCAATTTTGCGTCCCTCTAATGGGACATGGGACAGATGCATGTCTTGTACTGATCTAGCAAGGCGAAAAGGTCATCTGCATTCTGTGCTCTATTCTATTGCATTACAGAAGTTTTTGGTATCTCCAGAAGATAAAGGACCTTTAAATGAATCATTGCTTGCTTTAGCTACATTAAATAAATTATCTAGGATGTAATGCCCTTATGTAATGGTACAGACTGTAGAAGTATTCGTATGCACTCCAAGAAACATTATGTAAACAAAACGATTTTCTAATTTAGGTAGTAAATTCTCAGTGGTTTGTATGACGTCATGGCGAAGCTACGTGACCTCAGCATGATTCACCGCCGTCTTGCATACCTCTCGTTTGTAGGTAATAGGAAATGCCGTAAACCAGTCTTTCCCAACGTGGGCGATAACGCCCCCTTGTGGGCGCTGCAGGCCTAAAGGGGGGCGGTAAGAGACCCAGAAAAAAAAGGGGGCGTTGTGTAGGGCTTTGGGGTCGATTTATAATTTCATCTACCTAGCTAGGAAGACTCTTAGAAACCGACTGAGCTCTCGACTTCGAGAGTCGACATCTTGTGAACATCAACTAATATTAATTAAGATATAGCTCAAAATCGGTTCGATATAATAGACCGCGGGCAATCATGTTTTAACAAGTTTTTGTTAAATAATCCGATTTGTACTTTCCTGTATCAATCGGCTGGTTCTATAATACTTGTTCTTGCTTGTCGAGTACGATTGGGCGTCGAATGAGATAAACGAGTTTATGCACGTTTGATGTCTTATTCCTGTTGGTGCGTACTGCTTATGCAATCCTATATAAACGACGTAAATTTATTTTATTTTCATTTGCGGTTTCGCGCATAATAGATAAGCAGTACTTGATTTCAACACTTACGTATTTCTCAAAACAAAACAATGTCGGAAGTAAAAAAGAAGAGACGGCAATACTCTGCGGAATATATTAAATTCGGATTTATTGAAAATCCCACAAACCCGTCGTCGCCTTTGTGTCTTCTATGTCTAAAAACATTTTCGAACGAAGCAATGAAGCCTTCAAGACTGCAAGATCATTTGAATAAAATGCATCCAGATAAGAAAGACAAGAATGTAGCATTTTTTCAAGACCTAGAGAAGAAGCATAATACTCAGCCAAGTGTACTATTTTCGGCGGCTGCTAAGCAAGATGACGACGGACTTCGAGCTTCGTACAATATCTCTTTGTTAATTGCTCAAAAAGGCAAACCACACAACATCGGAGAAGAGTTAATTTTGCCAGCAATAAAGGAAGTAATAACTACTGTGCTTCATAAACCGGCCGCAGATATTATCCGAAAAATTCCTTTGAGTAATAATTCTGTGCAAAGACGAATTGATGAAATGGCTGAAAACATTGAAGAATCATTGTGCAATCATCTGAGGACTAGTCAATTCTCAATTCAGCTCGATGAGTCCACTTTACCAACTAATGAAGCGTTGTTGCTATCTTACGGGAGGTTTATTAAAGATGAGAAAATACGTGAAGAACTATTGTTTGCCAGAAATTTGGAGACAGATACAAAAGGCGAAACCATATTCAATACATTGGAAAAGTTTTGTGAAGAGAAAGAGATTCCTTTGAAAAATATTATATCAGTTGCTACGGATGGCGCTCCGGCTATGACAGGGCGCCATAAAGGCTTCATAGCGTACTTAAAGAATAAAATTCCAGATGTCCTTGCTATACATTGCGTTATTCATAGACAACATTTGGTTGCTAGAAACTTAAGTGAACGACTATTTCAATCACTGCAATATGTCATCAAAGCAGTCAATAAAATCCGTAGCAGCTCTTTGAATGATAGATTATTTCATCAGCTTTGTGCTACTAATGACGAAGATTTCAACCGTTTGTTGCTTCATACTGAAGTTCGTTGGCTGTCAAGAGGCAATTGTCTGATTCGATTTTACAACCTGTTTGACTCTGTGATAGAGTTCTTGGAAACTAAAGATACAGAACTGCGCAACAATCTCATAACATCAAAGAATGATATAGCTTACATGACAGACCTGTATAAACTGTTCAACGACATGAACCTCCAACTGCAAGGCGATGAACTAAATTTAATTAAAACAAAAAATGTCGTTGCTGCTTTCGCAGCCAAACTGCTTCTGCACAAAAAGAATATGGGCAGACGTGAGTTTCACAATTTTCCGAATTTATCAGTATTTTGCAGTAACGACGACTTGTTTGCCTACTGCCAACATTTGGAAAACCTCCACATTGACTTCACCGAACGATACCAGGACATTTTAAACTTGGAAATACCAGACTGGGTGTTGGATCCGTTTTCAAATGTCAACACAGCAATGTCACCTCAGCTGGAAGAAGAACTTATAGAATTGACAACAAACGAAGAAACAAAAATCAAGTTTAAAAATGGATATCAAGAATTTTGGCTACAAAAACCGATCCCACAATTGTACCCTGGATTGTGGTCAATTGTTCAACGATTCTTGATAGCATTCCCATCGTCATATTTGTGTGAACGTGGATTTAGTGCTGTGGCAACGCTGCTTACTAAAAAGAGAAATCGTTTGCGTGTTACCGAACGTGGCGACTTGCGGCTGTTTTTGAGTAAATTGGAACCTGATATCAACAAACTTATTGAACAGCATCAGATTCAACCTTCACATTAGTTTTTATATAAGAATTGATTATGTTTATTTTATTTTCAATAAAAGATACTCTACTATAAAGTTGCGTTTCGATAATCAGTTATAAGTACTTAGCGTTTTTTAAGTATGTTTAAAAAGGGGGGCGTTAAAAAATAATTTATTCTTAAAGTGGGCAGTAGACAAAAAAAGGTTGGGAACCCCTGCCGTAAACCCATAAATTTAATGCTGTACAAATAATGCTTGTAATTACATACTTTCGGAATGTAGTAAGGCTAACTGAAACAAACAAATTTTTTGTTTACGGAATCATAAAGAGACCTTGGTACATGTTTATTTTTTGATGTTCACATATTTGGTGTAGAAACTAATGATTCTCAATCAGAAAGAAGTGTGCATCTAAGTAACTGGAATGAAATCTGCAAGAATGATCGGACTAAAGAAGAAAAAAGTGATGAATATTACACAAATGAGTCGGCCAGTCGCTTTACAAATCAGTTACGCACTTTCCAGCGAATATTTGTGATCATTTTAGTTGATTATCGTTCATAATTGTTCTCAATCAACATGCAGTAATAAACAGTATTTGCAGTGGAATTGTAAATTGGGAACAGTGTAAAAATATATTTTTATAACTTGTATGAATCAATCCTGTTTCTTTGTTGCTTTAGATGGTTATTAGAAGTTCGTCTGTGGTTAGTAGGCATAATGAAGAAGGCAACAGGCTTTAGTTTGAATATAACTACTTAAAATGTCACTAACTACATTTTCTCTAGTATTACTGACTAATTAACTAACTATAATAAAATCGTTTACTAAGATATCTGCAATAATCCGAAGCTGAGTCCTGATAACGGCTGACTTCTAAAGAAAAAAAAGAACAAACTAATTAAAAACGCAATAAAACAGCAGATAAAATCGTGGGTGTAATACATATTGCCTTTAATAGCATCGTATTTTAGTAAATAAAACAGTGTGGATATTCTTATCTTACCCATCAACTTGAAATGTAAACCTACAGGTTGAAGTATCATTACAAATAGAAGTTGCAATTTTATGACCGGAATTTATCTGTGGACGTTTAAATTTATGTCAGAGGAGTTCTTAATTACAAGAGGGTTTGAAGTTAGGGTTGCCAACGTTTAGAAAAGTTTTAAAAGTTGAAAAAGAGAAAAAATAATAAATCTAAATTCATATTTTTTCGTGATGATTTCGAAACTGTCCAATTTGTATTTTTAATATTGTTTTTGATATAATTACTAAGCACTAGAACTAACTACGAGCTTAAAAATGCCAGCTATATTCGTAGGGTTGTCGCACGAAAGAACCGGTTTTTTCTGTCAAATAAATTACGTTTCAGTTTTTTTCACTGGCAAACATCCTTAATTTCGCACGCTGTATGCATTATAATGAGCGAGACACCGTTAAATATGAGGTGAAAACTCACTACAGACAGTCGTACCTCAAATTTTATTTACATCATTTTCACAATTGACATTATTAAACCTTTCCCGTTTTTGTATAAAAAATAATGGTAGAAACGTAAAGTTTTGAAAACATTTTTTCTAAAGCACGTATGAAACTTTAGGTAAATGGCGTCCCATTTTAGTTGTGTTCAATTATTTCTATTTTAGGAAAGAGCAAAAATAGTACCACCGGATTACTTTTTTGGGATTCTAATAAAATCAACTGAAACAACGCCTATGGCAAGGTATTATAACAAAAAGTTCAAAAATCTCGACACAAGTAACAAATATGTCTGCAACGTGCAATCACAAAAAATCGCGATTACATTTTTTTTTCTTAGTCGATATTACAGCGTAGCACGCGCCTTTTATGCCGGAGTATTGTGTTCACATGACTGCACTTATCCATAACATGAAAATCAGTATCATGTTATAGCGTTTTGTTAACGCTATCGCATAACGTCAATAGGGTCGACGATCGGTCAATATTTGCACTGTAAGTTAGGGTTGTCCAATATCATTTGTTTGTTGAGATTTGTTTGGTAAGTCTGCGCTGTGATTAGGTATTAATGTGACATGTTTGCGAACATTTCTGTGTATTAAACAGCTTATAGCCTTTGGTATGGTTTGTTTTAAGGTCTTCTAATTAATAAAACACGTAATATATTTGATGATTACTCACTCATTCAGACACAGTAGTTATTGTTATTTATTATAGAAACTTTACAAAAGATTAAACATTTCACACAGTATTCCTCACATAATAAGGAAAAGTTCTTATTAATTAATAGACTAATAAAAATAACACGGCATTTTTTAAATCATTCAATTATGATTTTTTCCTTTTTTTTAAATAAACATTTTTTCTTATAATTGGCAGCCCTGCAAGAGATCAGTAGGCCTGGAACATGTTGCGGTCAAAACAAACCCGATACCCATGAGCTATACTAACACGTTACTAAGATATTGTATTATACGTTGGCTATTAGAAACAACGTTTTATTCTTATATTCTCAGCTTGTACTCAATCAAGAGCAAATTAATATTATAATAACATTAAGCTGATAAAAGGCCTGTTTCAATTGGTTATAAAGTCACTGACAGTTTGACACTTTTTGACTTGCATTTTCATACATTACTAGCGGTGCGCCCCGGCTTCGCCCGTGGTACATATTTACGTTTTCTCTACATAAGAAACATCCTCGTACTTCAAGGAATATAATAAAAAAAGAATTATCGAAATCGGTCCACCCGTTCACACGTGATGCCGTGACAATGCGAAACGGGTTTCATTTTTATATATATATAGATAGATTTAATGATAGTAATTGATAAGTTAAACGGAACATAACCAGAAGTCCAGGAAATGGTTTTCAATGTTTTTATTTTTTGCGATTTTTTGGATCGTCGCCTAAGCATGTAGATGAGAGCAGTTATTGATCTAAGAAATTTTGCTGCAAATAAACTATCATGGCTATGTCAGTTGTTTTAATTATGTTCCTATTAATAATATTATTTAATTATACGACCAACAATTCTATTATAACGATAATCAATTAATATTCTTTAATACACCGTTTTCTAACAGTTATTGTTAATACGAATCATTTTCTCCATATCATATTATAGTTACTAGCAATATAAATTTTATGTTTATAGCAATCGACTGAATGAATGTTCGTGACTAATACTGTCTATAATATGAGTAAGTACAATCCCCGTTGTTTTCACATAAAATGATTCATACGTTACCTACATGCATTTATAGATTCCTAGTACATTATTAATTAATTATTATCCATCCCACGATTACTTTTATGTTATTAAGTAATTATTTTACAGTAAACATTCATTTTTTCAATGACAACGACCAAATTTCTAAAGAAATAGGCATTTGGGATAAAATGTAGCGGTCGACTTTGAAAAATTGTAGAATTGAATAATTTTTTCCAGTAATCTGCTTATTGAGTTATATGAAATCCTGCCAGTGCCTTACATTTTTTATTTCTTTGCTAAATACTGCTTTTTTAAGAGTTAGGTAAAACCTGACAGTGTCTGCTATTTTTTATTTCTTTGCTAAAAATAACATAAAGTTAATGAGAAGATATTATAGAAAACTTTATTGAATTTTACAATTTTACCTTTGAGTTTATTACGTCCACGTTATTAATTTTCCCAATATCAGGAATCTAACCTTCCTAGAATTCAGGGTCTTAATTAAGCTATTGGAAGGGGAAGGAAAAAATTGATAGAATTTCTAGAAAATACAATTTGACTACAGTTTTATTATAGGTAATAGCGGCTTGTCCTGGAAGTGATTAAAACGTATTGATTTTTAAAACAGGGCTGTTGGGAAGACAAGAAAACGACATTTTATAATGAAATGAAATGCATGGTAATTGATAAGGTAATTAATTATGTGTAAGTATATGTTACATATTAATTTAAGAAATTCTGCTTAAAATTGTGTCTTCTTAATAGATTATAAGAGATGGAGAAGTACCTAGCTCTGCTATAATTGCTATAAATATATCATTTTTGAATCGAATCGATAAGAAACATCCAAACATAGGGGAAACGGAACTTTTACCATTTGTCTGTATACGTGTTAACAAAACAAAGGGTCTTTCCGCTTTCATTGTTAAACCTCACAAAGGAACTTAAAAAGGGCAAATTGCTGAAATTCTATCCGGTAATAGTTAACTAGAGAATGATAGTGTTTATTGTTGTCTTCGATTGTATCTATCTAAGGTTGTAAACTTTATTGTTTGAACATGACACGATGCATTGAAAACCAAATTAAACATTGAAGAATAAAATATATTATATTAGGATGAAATTTTAAAAGTTAAATGTATAGCAACTAGAAAGTTTAAGGACGAAATATAGCGCCTATTCATTGCATTTGCCCCAAAAGTTTACTTGCACGGAAGTGTCCATAACAGTAGCTCTACCATGAGTTTACGCACACGATACTCGCTAGCGATTGTAGTAAGCGGTTTGTATGAAATTTCGTACAGCGCCCCTAGTGTGCCGTAGCGGAACTAAAAAGCCTACCATGAGGTGCATTATAGTATACTACAGTAGATAACGTATAGTAAACTATACTACACTCGCTGTAGTAACCATACAATTTTTGCACCATGAGTTCTAATTTTGACATATGTCATAGTTTATAACTATTCGATGATAGATACGTCATTCACGGAAAATAATCTCGTGAACTATTCACGTTTACTATTGTAGTTACGTCAGACGATTTAACTATGTCAACTCATGGTAGAGGTACAGAGCTCCTATAGCAATTCCAATGTGCAGGTAATATATAAAGTACAAACTTCTGTATGTAAAAATGATCTACGTTCCAATCTACACAGTAGCAAACGCATTTCTAAATAAACTAACATCTTGTCACTAAACAATGCTTCCCTAATGCCTGCTGTAAGCTGTGATTGGTCGATGTCAGCTACAATGCGGGCGAGTCCAATGTAGTTAGGAACCCTCGTGATTTAATTGAAGATTCCACCAACATTGATATCCCTATATTGGAAACTAAAATGATATTAGTCATAGATGAAAAGGGGCAGACTGTTTCGTATATAGTTGCTTTTAGATCGTTCCGTGTTGTCTCTTCATATGTGATTTTGATTTTTATAAAGCAATAAATAACAGTCGTAACGGTTTTTTCAGTTTAATTTATCTATTGATTAATGCTTTAATAAACTGGCCCAGTATTGGATTCCTTTATACTGCGTACCTACCTATAATATAATCTATACTAATATTATAAAGCTGAAGAGTTTGTTTGTTTGAACGCGCTTATCTCAGGAACTACTAGTCCGATTTGAAAAATTATTTCGGTGTTAGATAGCCCATTCATCGGGGAAGGCTATAGGCTATATGTCATCACGCTAAAACCAACAGGGGCGGAGCCACGCGTGTGAAACCGCGGAGCGCAGCTAGTCTTCTATGAAGATGACGTTCACAATTTTTTGAAGGGAATTAAGAAAGCTACAAAAAATCACATTATTTTGCAAGAAAATTATTTTTAAAATACTCACAGAATGACGACATTACATGCAATCTGCATAGTCGGGTACATACCTGAAAAAAAAAACAAATTCATTGAAAATGCAATTCGAGATTTAAATGAAAAAACCGGCTAAAAACCAAACGATAAATGTAAGAAAGCTTATAAATCTTCCGCCTAAAATGTTAATACTTAATAGCAGTCGCGACCCTTGTAAAGGAAACTTCGGTGCAAATTCCTTGGCTTCAACTTTTTAGAATATATTTTCGTGTTCCGGAAAAAAACTTATTTGTTTTGAATTTGAGATAAAACCCTCTTTAATATTTTAACGTTTATATAATTTTATGTTGATTGTAATGTTATTATGCTCAGTTGTAAGCGAAAATTAATGTTTTATTTTAAATCATTGAAATTGATATCTATTAATAATTGTTAAATACAAATATCTGTATTATATTACCTATTGATTTTGATTCAATTGAATCAATTAATAGATTTAACTTAAGTCATGCTTTTATATTTAATTTCACATGCTAAAAATGCCGCTATAGGACTAGTTTATCTACAAAACAGACGAATTAAAATTTCTCGTGTTTTGATCAACTAAAACAGGTTGTTATTTATCTGAAATACTACACTAATGTTACGTTTTATGTTCAAAACAAAATCGTAGAATAAAATCATCATAATAATCCTTATTAGATAACATTAACATTAATAAATAAAAGAATTTTGAATTTGAATTTGAATTTGAATTAACATTAATAGGAATTTTTATTATCTAGTTACCAAATGATTTATATTTACAAACCTTTATTCTTTTGATGTAGATACATAAATACATTAAAAATATTATACCTTCTTTATAGTTGATTGTTTTGGCAATTTTATTCCAAGTACCACTTAGAGGTAATAAATATGCTCTTAAACAAGGATTAATATATAATACAAAAAACACAACAAGCCAAAATTATGGTAACCAGCACGTGATCGTATTCATCAATTTAATTTATGTAAATTATAATAGTTATGATATATTAAATATGATTCATCAAGTATTACATATAACAGTCCATTTACATTAAACGAATATAGAGCTAGAGCTAGAGAAAGAGCATTCTTGATCTTTTAGTGTAAACGAATAGGTACTCGTATTCAGTGTAGATCAGTATAAGAACATTGCATAGAATCTATTCGAACGCACTAAGAACAACCAAAGGATGCTCTACCCTATTTACACAAAATAATTTGTAATAGTGCGGTTAGAATGAGCATTCGCTCGTTTGATGTATGACCGTAATCATTTTTCTACTAACATTTTTGTCGTAACTTTGTAGTTTTTAACGACTAGCTTCATGTTTATTTGGTTCTGAGAATTGTGAATTAAGCTAACAGCGCTTGTAAATTTAATATGTAAAAATTTAGTTCACACGATCATGATTCATGTTTTCAAGTGAATAGAGTTTTACCGAATATTTTAAGAGCTAACCTTACTACTAGCGTAATAATTCTTTTATACTGTATACAGAAACAAATTCTTAGCCGAAAGGTTTAACGTAGCTTAGGTACCTTTGAATTTATTATCAACTCATTAAAAACATATTGAAATTAAAGACTTTTTAACGGATTTTAAACGCGATTTATTCATTCTATTATTTTCCCGACGTTTCGAACACTTTACAGCGAGCGTGGTCACGGGGAGACTGAGATGTTATACGTCTTGACGGTCATTCAAAAATTGCTGTTTGTAAACTACCTCCACCTATTCCTCCGTAGTTGGTATGTGGAGTATTTTTCCGGATGTTGGCAGTATTGGCTGATCGTGTCTTCTAGTCTTTTGGTATGTTTGACATGGGGTTTTAAATTCTTAATAACAGGATCCCAGGTGTTAGAAAGTTTCAAACCATCTTCTCTATTGAAATTTGGGTGTTTTTTAATTTCAATAGCCTCGCGCACAAGTCTTGGAAAAAATTTATTTTCTCTGGCAAGGATTTGTGGTTGGTCGAATCTTATGAAGTGATTGTTGTCCAGTGTGTGTTCACATACCGCAGACTTCTTGTGACGCCGATGCTTGATATCCGCAATGTGCTCCTTCAGTCGGTTAGCAATGCTTCTTTTTGTTTGGCCGATGTATGAGAGTCCACAGTCACAGTCTAACTTGTACACGCCTGCTTCTTGTAGAGGAATATTACTTTTAATTGGTCTCAAGAATTGGTTTATCTTCTTGTGCGGCTTATATATAGTTTTAATTGAAGCTCGTCTTAGGATTCTTCCAATTCTGTCAGTAACTCCCTTCCCCGGTTGTTAGTTTCTAACTCCATAGTAAATTGGATGTTTTTATGTATGGAGTTAAGATGATCTAAAAATGTGAAAAATGTGAATGTGAACCATATGTGAAGGGAGTTACTGACAGAATTGGAAGAATCCTAAGACGAGCTTCAATTAAAACTATATATAAGCCGCACAAGAAGATAAACCAATTCTTGAGACCAATTAAAAGTAATATTCCTCTACAAGAAGCAGGCGTGTACAAGTTAGACTGTGACTGTGGACTCTCATACATCGGCCAAACAAAAAGAAGCATTGCTAACCGACTGAAGGAGCACATTGCGGATATCAAGCATCGGCGTCACAAGAAGTCTGCGGTATGTGAACACACACTGGACAACAACAACTTCATAAGATTCGACCAACCACAAATCCTTGACAGAGAAAATAAATTTTTTCCAAGACTTGTGCGCGAGGCTATTGAAATTAAAAAACACCCAAATTTCAATAGAGAAGATGGTTTGAAACTTTCTAACACCTGGGATCCTGTTATTAAGAATTTAAAACCCCATGTCAAACATACCAAAAGACTAGAAGACACGATCAGCCAATACTGCCAACATCCGGAAAAATACTCCACATACCAACTACGGAGGAATAGGTGGAGGTAGTTTACAAACAGCAATTTTTGAATGACCGTCAAGACGTATAACATCTCAGTCTCCCCGTGACCACGCTCGCTGTAAAGTGTTCGAAACGTCGGGAAAATAATAGAATGAATAAATCGCGTTTAAAATCCGTTAAAAAGTCTTTAATTTCTAAATGTATAATACTCGCGTAAAATCAAACATCAGAAAATACAACATATTGAAAATTTTCTTAAAAGAGAGTCAATGACCCCTAAAGTCAAACTTTGCCGTTTGACTTTTTTCACCAGTAGGAAACATCATTATTTGGGGTTGTCCCATTGTTACTCGCAGACATTTTCATCCTGAAACCTGCTTTTCCGTTTTCAACTACAGCTAGACAAGATTTATTATTATAAGACAAAAATCCGCAAATTTTACTATGAATTCCTTTTTAGCACCAATTTTTTATTTTTTATATTTTTATGTTCCCAGTATCACTCGTTGCAAAGAAATATACACACATACGCGAAAAACATAACCCTAATTATTTTGTATATACCCTATTTTATTGCTCTCAATTAAAAAAAATACGCGATATGACAGTATACTGTTATATTATCTGTGATATGACTCAAGCAAGACGGTGTTAATACAGTCTACAGAGGTACTCTAATAGGATCAATTATTGCCACACTCGGGTCATTATCTCCCGCCCTTGCCTAACCAAGCGTGTCTTTGAGAAAAGCTAAATCGCTCATATAATAATTATCTGTTAGCCGAAATTAGAACCCTCTATTAATGTACTCCGAATAAAAGGCCAATCAAATACGGAGTGGCCTTTTATGTAGAGTAATATTTATGGACTCGAAAAGATCATTCTATTTTTACCTCAATTACAAAGAAAGTGTTTATACTGTTAAATCATTAGAGCTCATTTACAACTACATAACAAGTAACTACCTAAAGATATTCATGAAGTTTTTTTAGTGCATGAAAATCAGCCAGTTAGTAACCTTGTATTTTATATTTTAATAACTATTATAGCTAAGCATTGAAAATGGCTTTACTTCGACAATTCTGAAAATTACCCTTTCAATACAACTTTACTTAAACATTAAAGCTAAATAACATCCAAAATAAGAGACAAAGCGTTCCAAGTTACATTAACTCAAAAACACTTCAAGTTAAAGCAATTACGGATAAATCGATTCTAGCAAAACCTAAGTATAATTTTCGTAAAAGTTGGATTTATATTGCAGGCCCCGATCTGATTTACGACGAAAGAGATTTAAAACACGAGGAATATACGTTTTAAGAGCTAATTTCTAAAATTTTTACAATTTATTGCCTACAGTTCTGACGTTATAAATCGTCGGAAATATTTGTGATGACGTCGGCGATGAAAAACGGCGGAATTTCGTTCCATGTTTATTAAATTGTGTTTTAAGTAAAATAGAAAATAGAAATATAGAAATAGAAAAAAGAAAATCTTTATTGAAAAAGTTTCAAAATAATACAGTTAAAAATTTGAGTTACACTTTCCTTTTTCACTTTAATCGACTTCTAAATGGAGAATATTTTTTGTTCAGTGTATTTTTATTCTTGTATTTAATCTCAGTTACAAGGAAGAACTTAGAATTCAGATAAGTTAAGATAATTCTTTAGTGTTACCACATACAATATATTACTATACTAGTAGTGTTACCTACTAAATGTGCATAAAGTTACTTTTTACCGGTCAATTTAATTTTTATTTAAACAACTCAACTATGTAAACCCTCTATCATGAAACTGAAATTGTTCTATCGTTTCACAAATATAAAACATAGCAATATCGAGCACTTTTATCATCTAACACTCAAAAACGCAGATCGCAGGCGCCATTCCGCTCTTATCACTTATCAACACACGCTCGCCGCGTGGCTAACAGATATTTATTACATAATTATAATCATTAGCTCCACAGTATAAAGAGAACAAGTAAGTTATCTTCGAACAATGGTACATCGCGCCGTTTGTATGTATGCGGAGCACTTGGCCACGCCCCTCGTTCATGTACATACGCAAGCTTGACACACGCACACAACGCCGCTTAGCTCGGTTCCTTCTCATCTCATGGACCGTTCTCGTGAGGGCCGCGCCCGCGCCATCCATTGCTGTGAGCGGTCGGTGTTTGTTTATACAATTATTTAAAATATCAACGTGATAAGTGACAACCCTCGCGAGTTTAGGTACCGTACGCTCCTAAACGCCGGGAGTCGGCCTACTTGTTCTCTTTATACTATGATAATTATCGCCATTAGCTCATTCAGCATTCAACTATTTATGTGCTTTAAATTATTTTCTAAATGTTCCGACCTTTGGACCGCTTTCGATAGATAATTTGTAGCAATTTGTTTATTTATGTCCACATTAAGATAGTATGTTTTGTTTACTATACAAGTCGTGTGTCTAGTCACTAGTGCGTATGGTAATATCATTAGTGGCAGTATTTGTTGTTGATGTTTTGAACAGCTGTTATTTGCAAAGTAGGATGTGCTTTAAGTTTAAATATGTTTAAGTATGTGAATACCGAAGTTTGGTATATGAATTTTAAATTATTGTTGTTGTTGCGTAAAAAATGAAACTTCTAAAAAAATGCAAAAACAGATATTTTTTTCTTTATTTGTAATAACATACTATCCTGTTGTAATTCAGATTAAGCCGAGGTGGTAGCTATTGCAAAACTACACAGTATTGATATAATAATATTAATTTTACCCATTATCATAATATAAACTTTTCATGTAGAGCTACCTAGTCCTACACTAAGCAAAGCCTGTTTTAGTCAGTAACAATTGTTGAACATATAAATATACTAGCGGTCCGCCCCGGCTTCGCCCGTGGTACCTACATGTTTAAACTATCCTATCTATCAAGTTGGATCCAACTGCACATGGTGTGCGAATTTTATTATAATCGTTTAAGTGGTTTAGGAGTCCATTGAGGACAAACATTGTGACACGAGATTTATATATATTAAGATTAAAAGTTAAATATAATATTTTCCTCTAGCGCGAATCCCACAATACAGTAATGGAATTTTGGAACTACAGGGTGATTATAAACATATCTCGGACAGGTGGTATACTACCCAGTATATCACCTAGTATTATATTATCTGTGGTCACTATTCTGTCAATATCTATCTATCCCTCGTATCTATACTAAAATTTTATAATTTTAGTATAGATACGAGGGATAGATAGAATAGAAGCTGAAGAGTTTGTTAGTTTGTTTGATCGCGCTAATCTCAAGAACTACTGGTCAGATTTGAAAAATTCTTTTTCTTCTTCTTTAAATTTATGGTTGGATAGCCCATTTATCGAGGAAGGCTATCGGCTATATATCATCACGCTAAGACCAACAGAAGCGGAGCCACGCGGGTTAAACCGCGGAGCGCAGCTAGTGTCATATAAAAATAAATCGCTGCACGGCGAACCGCCCACTACACAAACGCTAATTATAATTATCAACGCAGACTACGCTTTCATGTCAACGCTCTTACCGACATAATGTTGGATATAAAATATAAATGCAATTTTGTAATCCGCTCACACGTCATAATTATACTGCTATTAAGTATAAGTGCCACTTATCCTTGTATATTTTTTGCTGTGTTATATTAATGTTAACATTTAGATAAGAATGGGTGACGGTATGATTGTTGCAAAGGTAGTCATTGTTGCAAAATGTCAGGAGCGACTCTACGTAGTTACTAGTTAAGCGAATTTTTTTTATGTGTTTTAGTCATATTGGCTTGCTATATGAACAAGTAGATAAAGGCAATCTGTTTTAATTTTTTGTGTATTTAAGACCTTTTTGTGAAGAAATCAAATTTTCAGACGGAAAACCTATTTAAAAAATATTCTGATTTTCAATTTTTTTTCTCCCATAGTTAAGATATATCCAGAGAATTTACTAACGATCTACAATTGTGGAGTTCCAGAGTCTATTCCAAATTCCAATACACTTCACACAAACGCTGTCGCGTCTAAATTAAGCAATTTTTAATTGGAAAAATTCACAACTTGACACGTTTTAGTGTGGTTGAGCAAATTTCTCTGTCGAATATGGTGAAAATTTGCTGGAAAATCCTCATGAAACTACACGTGGTTGAAAATTTTCTAATTTTCTAATGCATAAATTATTATTAATGTGGTATAGAACATAATAAAAATAAAAATTATTGTATATTAATTAATAAACTGTCATGTACATGGCTATGTTGTCTGATGAACATAATATCAATATCATAAAAATATAACTAATCAGGTACCTATTTCATAATATTTTAAAGCTATGAAATCTTTTCTTTCGTACCCAAAATATTGAAATTATTTATTAGGAACTAAAACACAAAATGCAAAAAATTAATAGTTCTCAGAAATTCTCGGCATATTTTACCGACACTAGATTCATAGGATATTACTAAAAGTATAACACATTTAAGCAAGTCCTTGTACGTGATTTTTATCACGTATGCAATTGAATGGCCTCGGTTGACTGGTTGGTATAAAAAGAATACCGTCTAGCTTTAGCTCACGACGCGGTTTCGGCCAACATGCATTCAATGTATAATCTTAAAACTATATAATGTACAGGTAAGTAATTAATGTTGGTGAAATAATGCTATATAAAAAAGTAGGATATGTTACCCTTTGTAGTAATTTAAGATGAAACTGAGATTCTGTTTAGAATTTTTCCGCTTACTTTTTTTGAACTTTTTTTTTAATCTACGCATCTAAATATTCTCAATTTTTTGGTCTACCTCTCATTCAAAATCGTAACGATTCAGGACTCTATATTTTTCTTCAGTTACCCGTATTCAGCAATGACAGAAAGTTGAATAAATAAATAAAAATGTTTTAAATTTTAATGGATAAATATTTCCTCCACCGTTACGATGATCTATAAAAATCACGCTGTATAACACCTAGAGATAAACCGTGACACTAAAACACATCTCAGCTCCGATCTATGATATAACGCTATAAACTTCGCCCTGGTAACTCATATAATACTTATCTACATTACACGAAGCACCTCTTATTTTATCGTGAATTGCAACAAATAACTGATAACGACCAATAAAAGATATGCTGTAATCGTGACGTCTGACGCACCACAGAATAAATATTTCAGTTTGCAAAACGTCTTAGATAACTTTGTGGATATTTCAGAAGTCAGAAGGCAGTTGGCAGCGCTACCAAATATCTTATGAACACTTATTCTAGGCACAGATTTGACAACCGCATAGTTATTTGGAACATGCCGTATATCTTGAAAAGTGCTGTGGCTTCACTGTAAATTTAAAATATTCTCCCAAATGATAAACAATGTGATATAGATTACAAAGAATATGTAAAGTATTTTGTTAAACAACTGGAAATTAAAATAATTGTACGTGTTGTTGTTACACAAGTAATTAATGTACATAATTGTTACGACTTTAGTATCACAACCAATTTCAATGAAACTTGCATCATTATCTGAGTCAGACTGAATTTTACATAGAAAATTATTAGAAGCGGCGGGCTAAGTATAATGATGCCATTAAAAAAAGTATTGTTCTTTGAATAAATAGTAAGAAAATGTAGCACTCCCCGCATGGATGTCTAAATCAATTCGTCAATAGCATACAATGAACATTATCATTTTATCACAGTATTACAATAATATTATGACTTAATGCCAAGTAATTGGCATGTCATCATCACCTTTGTAAGGGGTCACTGCCTCGCTGACAATACAACAAAAACAACAAGACATACAACTATTAAATGAAATTGATAAACAATGCCTTGGAGTCGTCGTGTATATTTTAGTAAAGAAGTATGATACTGCCTTGTGGACACGGCTTTTAACTTTAAATTATTTCTCAAAAAGATAACAGTAAGTATCAAAAATCTTGATGTAGCATTAAAAGTGCATACGCACAAGTTTAAAGAACTCCTCAATGTTATATTGCCCATAAACCCTCCCTTATTACAAATAACATCTATATTTAAATATGTCCGCAATAATTCACTTTGATTACTATACAAAGCGACACGATGCGCGCTCCTCGAAGGTCGGAGAGGCGTCCATACATATGAAACTCGCTTTAATTACGCCCGCTAGACGGGAAGCCTTACAAAAAGTTAGCCTGTAAAAAGCCTGAAGTTACGTCATGCTAGACATACTAAACAGTGAGCGAGAATAAAACGTCTTTATGATATGCCAACGCGACGGAGGACCGATCAATCTGAGGTCTAATACTGTCTGACCGAATGGCGCCACCGCGGGCGACGCACCCTATCTGCCATAGACAATATTTATGCCTCCGTCATACAGCTTGCGAAACCACGTCCGCTCCAATCTGCTGAATTACATCGCTCCTTTGTATCTAGACTTAACGCTGAACTTGGAACAGATACAGCTACGTACTCGCATCGCTTCGAATATTTGACCTTTATTCTAGGGCTCATTCCTCGCCTACACTAAGCAATTTGTTCAAGGCTAGCCGACGTATCCATGATTCCTGTTCTGTATTATTCAATTTGCATTAGTATGCCGATAAATATGAATATTACATGCCATGACTGGTTACAATGCTTTTTTTGCTTTGACAAAGATTTATTAGCATATTATAATAAATTGCTTGGCCAAAAGATATATTATTTGTGATCTCATACGAAAAAGCGTTTTATTTTTGGATTGATTCCCGTTTTTATTTATTTGATAATTAGATAATATAAATTATCTTACTCCTATTATTATAATCAATATGGGTGATTTTTAAAAGTAGGGCAAAATTCTCGAAGGATCAAAAGTTCTGGAGATGGGTTATTTCTATATATTAGTTATATAACTTAAGCTCAGAGATGAATTGAATATTATCAATATGTTTTATACGTGGCATGTGCCCATTGTATTTATTTATAGCCTGCGCTGTTATTGTCTTCAATTTAAGTATTTTTAGAATGGATGCACTGCCAATTGACGGTAGTAATAAAACAATAGAGAATGTCAAATTGCATTTGCATCTTTAAATGTAATAAACAATACATTTATAATATTTACTACAGTATTATGATATGCATTTATTAAAAAAATATTTAAGAAAATCCGGCTTCAAATACGCTGACATAGACAATAAAAACTCATTTCAAATTCCGAATGAATGGAAAGAAAAAATAAAACGTTTGAAAATTGAACTGACCCTTGCAAGCTAATGCCGTAGGCGTGTTTAAAAAGGGTTAAGTCAAGGATGGCACAAGCTTGCAGACAGTTAACATTTTGCAAGGCTATCTAGAGCATACTGGTAATTATGGCGTTAAAGCAGTATTATTTCCAGGGTGGGAAAGAGACAGAGCTATATAGTTCGTCTAGCGGTATCACTTTCGCACACTGGAATTAGTACTGCTTTAACGTCATGGTGACCCCCCAGATCAGTGAGAGGCTGAAACTGTGACAGTGCTGTTGCGGTAGGTCAGGCGCGGGCTGCATTCCGCGCGCCGGACGCAACTAAATATAACTGGTGGTGTGAACGAACGACGTGTTGCCAGGGCTGGCTACTGTATAGTTTAGCAACTGTTAACTGAAACAAGTTGATGGTCAGAATGATACGCGACTTCATAAATTTTACACACCTAGTCAAATTAAAATTTCGTGTGGTTTGCACATTAATAACTACATCTAAAACATTTTTCATTGGCTTAATAATTATAAATATCTTGTTAACTTTCCACTATACTCAAAACGGTAAATAGAGAGTTTAGTAAAAAATATAAAAAAATTAGAACGTACTGCTGGATTACATTCTTAAATGAAACGAAAAAATACAGAACAACAAACAAAAACAATCACACGAGCCTCATACACATATTTCCATAAATAATTTAAAAACGGAATATAAATGAGTTATTTTTGACAACCCTATATATAACCCCGCTATTCTGATCGGATTTGCGTACGCTACCCCATCGGCAACAATCATTATCGAGATTTCTTTGTATTCAGGTTCTGAGTCACAAAAAATAACCTTGCCATATTTGTATTTCCACAAAGCATCTTTTGTGAGGAGAATTACACTTCTTATGAATGCTGCCGTTTAATTTATAAAACAATCTTTAGAAGTCATGTCATTTTGTGGTTGATGTTTACAAACAAATTATTTTAATTATTCTTAAATCGATAAGACAGAATATCTTCAATAATAAATAATATTTAATTTTCTACAAAAATAAACAATAATTCAATTTACGCAATTCCTTATCTAAATTCGGTATATCGCATAAAAAAATCAACCACGCCTAATATTGTATTATCTACAAACAATAAAAAACATGAATCGTATTTTAAAAATGTTTAGTTTTTTTATACGCATTTTTTTTTAATTTCCATTACCAACTTCTTTCTGAATCATAAAACAATATTCTTTTTTTTTGTTATCTGCCAGATGCAAACCCCAGTCCAGTTCCACAGATAAGTGAAAGAAAAGCAATTTCGTATGAACGTCAAACAGTGACCACAGATTATGCGGTTAAACGCAGTCACTTTTGGCCTTAGAGTATATATTACAGTAGTATAGAGCGAGTGTATTGCACAAATTGCTTTGTGCACATCGTAGGCAGATGAGCTATAGATACTATATAGATGTGTGTGTGACAAATAGGGATGGGTAGGTATCAATTGCGTGTTGAACTATCGATAAGTTATGTAAATAAATATGTATCATAAGTAAATTTTATGTTCAATAAGTTATTAAAGGAAAAATATATGAATAAAGTATAAATATGTAATTTTAAATTTGTTTACCAACTGAATAAAGTTTGTTTATTCCATTTGAATATTTCTTGTATTAATTTTAAGTACTTAAAAAAAATATGTTATGAATATCAGAAAAACGTGAGTACTTTTTAAATAATAAAGTTAATAAAATAAAAGATCGGGTTTAGTGCTATTTCTTTAATAATAAATCAAAAAATAATAATAATGTTTTAAAAATGTTAAATAAAAATAAGAAATAATTAATAATTTAAAATGATAATATAATAAATAATATTAATAGTGTCCGACCGAAAGTTCGGTTTCGGTTTCGGTTTCGGCTGAGTTTCGGCCAAAAATCAAGTTTCGGCCGCAGTTTCGGTTTCGGCCAGAATCGGCCGAAACTTTTGCCGAAACCGAAACTTATTTCGCAAGTTCAGTGAACTTAGTTCACACACGTTCACGCTCGCCTAGACTGATTATTCTTCTAAGTACAAATACCAATCCAAAGTATTAAAGACTCTTTAATAAAGAGAAAGATCTCAAAATACCAATACTTAGTATTTAAAGTAACAGTAACAATTACTGATTTGATTTAGATGACTGATTTTACTGAGAACTTAATTTGAAAAAATAATAAAAATTAAAATTGTTATTATTAATATTTTAAAAATATTATTCTTTTATTTTATATTAAATAAATGATTACAACAAATTTAATATACTGTGTTTTCATTTCATGCCCTAATTAAGGCAAAATAATAGGTAAAATGCACCAAAGTTCAGTATTTTTAGTAATTTCATACTTGACCACGTGAGTTTCGGTTTCGGTTTCGGTTTCGGCCGAAACTGAAGCCACGGCCGAACATTCGGTTTCGGTTTCGGTTTCGGCCTGGAAACCAGTTTCGGTCGGACACTAAATATTAATAATTTTTTTATTTAATTTTATCCTTTCTACAATCAAAATCTTCAAAATCAATTTAGCGGTTCAGAAAATATATCGTAACATTACATACTTTACATTTACACTATAAGTAATACATTCGCATTCATAATATTAGAAAGTGTATCATACAAAACACACCACAAATTTATTTATAATACATTTTTAAAAGAGTTTTAATTTTAAAGTTAAATAAATAATTTGTTAAAATATAGTTCTTCTAGTAAACTTTATATCGAGTACAGCGTTGGTCAGGTCACATCACTACGATCACGTGGCGTGAGTGAGGCGCGCGAGCGAGCCTGCGCGTGTCCGCTTCCCACCTCCCCTTCACCCCCGCGATGCTAAATTTATTTTCATAAAAATAAGTATATCAATCGACTTACTGATGAAATGTGAAACTGGATTTCAATTTTGTGTATTTTCTAGTATCGTTTTTGCAAGATATAACTGCACATTTCACCATGTTTATTCCTAGATATGAATAAAAATCCAGAGCAACGCACTTCGTCAGCACTCAACCACGACTACGAGCGCGCGCGGCGGGATCGTCGTGTTGTTCCCACCTGTGCCTACTGTTCCCACTTGGTTGTTCGCACTCTATAGATACTATCTATACTCTAAGCTTTTGGCAAACACATTTTGACATAACCTGATATTCATTCGAAATTCGACCATGTTTAAAGTGAAATTTGTTTTGGCGTTTTAGTTTATTATTTAAAATTTTAAAACCGCAAGCTTTTGTGTTGGATTAACCGACAACCTATAAAAAAGAGCGTGTGTGCAGAGTACGTATCAGAAGTGAAACTTCTCTGGCAAGATTCAAAGATACCGAAATCGTTGCCTTACTCTATGACGTGACGGTATTGCCATGACTCGAATGAAGTTTCACTTCAAAAAAATATTTACCAATTTTATTATGGCTCTTTTAACAGCCAATTGGAAGGAAGTGAACAATTTATCTAAAGATTGCTTATATACAATACACAACATACGTCGCACAAATATTTTTTAGGGCTTCTTTTCTTAGGCAACAATGTCGAGTTACGTCTGACCTGATACTAATTGCTAATAGTTACCTTATTATATTTTATGTAAAACTTAGTAAGAGATCTTCTTTTAAGAGAGAACAATTACTAATCCTGTTTCATCTTAATAGATGATGATTGGAAAAAAAATCAATATAATCCTTATTTTTTTTTCGATTTTGTACTAAAAAAAATATTTATGAACAGAAAAATAAATTACCTATAACTAGATGATTGGGTATATTTAAAAAATCAATCTTATAATTTACATTAAAAATAGAATTAATCATCACTAGCTCTACAGGATTTCCTCTACCCTTTAAAAATAGTCTGTTATCTATAAATAATAAACAACTAATGGTTATCCATTGGCCAGTTATCCCAAAGAATGTACCATTAGGACAAACAGACTACCACATTATCGCGGATACAAAAGACTATTGACATAAGGAGATAAGATTATGTAGGTACACTAAAGGCTTACGCACATTAGTAAGGTCCTCTGCGTTGAAAACTGCCTTTTATGTATCAACGCATGCTGCGCGAGCCAAACCGTACCTATAGGGATACATATTATAACAATAGTTATTCATTTTAAAGTAAGAATTACGCTACGTGAATACCTCATTATACTGTAACTGTCTGCTGAATAAATTACTTAATTTGATTAAGAAGAAGAAGAAGAAGAAGAAAGAAATTTATTGTCATAACGATATGCCACACAATATAACAATAAAAAAAACACATAAAAAAAAAAAACTTAAAAACTAATTGACCCTTAATTTGTATAATATTTTTTACATAAAAAAAAGAACGGAGAAGATAGGGCAAATCAGCATACTGCGCGGCTCGTTGGTTGCTGACAAAAGGGGCTGACTCAGCAAATAGTCGTGCAAGAGCCAGGGCCCTTACACAACACTGGTTTTCAGCAACCCCTTGTGACGTATGGAGTACACAGTACATTTACATTTTTTTTTTTTTTTTTTTTTGTGTAACTAATAAAAAATAAAAATATATATATATATTTAAATTACGTAAAAGAATACGGTGTGTCATACATACTATATTATACTTATACAATAGAGAAACATAACATAATGTAATATATAATATATATAAGTAGATATAAATGAAAAAATAAAAAATAGAGAGAAGATATAATAATAATAATAAAAGGTTTCAAATTGTTTTTTTTTTTTTTTTTTGAAGATACCATGCTCACCAAGGCTTAGTGATGTAATGTTTCAAAAATGTGTTTTTTATATTTTAGTCTAAAATTATAAATTGATTTAATTTGTTTTAATGGTGGTGGTATATCATTCCAGCACTTGGTGGCATTGTATCTAAAACCTCCCCTGAAGGCAGTGGTGTGGTGTCTGGGCACTGACATAACTTGAAGCGCTGATCTTGTTTTGATATTTAAGTTATGTTGCCCAAGCCATTCTAGTTTTGTGTATAGGTACTGGGGAGTTTTAAGATTGACTATACCAAAGAGTAATATGCCAAGGTGCAGACGCCTCCGAGCTTCCATGTTCAAGATTTTAGCCTCTCTAAGATATGGACTGACATGCTCTCTTGGTGGAATATTCCAACAGTACCTAGCACACGCGTTTTGCACGCGTTGTATGGCGCACTTAGTTTTATAGAGGAGTCTAGGGCCATACAACGAATCAGAATAATTTAATTTTGATAATACCAGAGCCTCACATAAAGTTACCCTGAGTTCAGTAGTCAAGTACCGCCTTATCCTGTATAACATTTTCAACCTATAGAAACATTTAGATATAATATTGTTAATATGTCTTTCAAACCTTAGATGTTCGTCCAATATCACTCCCAAATTACGAGCCTCTTTTACCCTTTCAATATCGACGCTATTAATCATAACCCTAACACTATACTGCTCAGCCGCTGCAATTGACTTAGGACTACCTAGTAACATATATTTAGTCTTTGATGCATTTAAAATCAAAGAATTTCGTTGTGACCAATTGTAGATTCGTTCTAGGTCAGCATTTAGAAGAGTAGTTGCATGCCTAATATCTTTGGGATAAAATGAAATATGAAGCTGTGTGTCATCTGCGTACATTTGAAATTTGCTGTGTTTAATGGTGGTCTGTAAGTCAGCGGTATATAAAATAAATAAAAGTGGTCCCAGAATCGATCCCTGGGGAACTCCAGTCTCGATAGGAAGAGGGCGTGAGAATTTTGATTTTCCATCATCACTGGTGACTTCAACAGTTTGAGTTCTTTGACTTAGATAGCTATTAAACCATTTTACACTTTCCGGACTAATACCATAATAAGAGAGCTTAGAGAGCAATAAGGATATATTTATGGAGTCAAAGGCACGTGAGAAATCAAGAAGCACCAACATAGTAACCATTCCCTCATCTTGAGCAGCCAAGATATCATCAACGACATCGAGTAACGCGGTGGTCGTACTCCTATTCTTCCTAAAACCGGACTGCTTATCTGCTGATTAGTGAATAAACATAAATCGAAACATTAAAATCTTAAATAACATGACAATTGAATCATTAGCGTAAATGCACTGCTCCTGTACGCCAAAAATATGTGACGCATTTTCCCGTGTAATGTGCGTGAGTCTTATTACCTATCTAGTTAACGCCCATTGTTCTGTTATCAGTGTTGATAAGTAAATAATTCTGGACGTCGTGGACACGGGCTGCGGTCGCGGGGCACGGACGTCAGTTTGTATGCGTGTGGAAATGCATTTTGTAAATTATTTTAAGCTTAAAATATACAGTATGGTTATGAGTCGTGTTCGTTCGTGGTATATAACATTTAACACATTATGTAACTAGATATTGGTTGGTATGATAACGGGTTTTTTGTTGTTGTTTTACTAGGAAAATGCTGATGTTAATTTACTGAAATAAACTATTATTCCGACGATTGTATAATGTTTTATAATATAATGACAGATTTTATATGAATAAACTGAAAGTGATTTTATAAATAAGAACTTTTTACCGTTACATTCCACGTTTCGCAAAAAATATTTAAATTTTAACAAAAATCCAATAAATTACACGCAAAAATGTTTTACACTAAAGATTTTGCTTATGACGATAATGTCAGAAAAAGTACATTAATAATATGTACGTTTCGAATTGAAATAATTATATTTTTAATATTGTATCAAAATTTACTTTTTTATCAAACACTATAACTAAAAAATCCAATTATAATTTCAACAAAACTACCGTTACTAAAACCGTATTCCCACATCGAACTAATCACGAAACTTTTATACAAACGAATAACAATAGATTTAATATTACGACTGTTATCGATATAGATATTCATTAACATAATTCATAATGTTAATGGTATTTAAATATTGACTAACCTTTGGCCTCACGCGTAAGTATATAATTAAATTGACAATAATAAGTTTGTATTTGATTTTACTGTTATAATATTTAAACTTACTAGCGGTCCGCCCCGGCTTCGCCCGTGGTACCTACATGTTTAAACTATCCTATCTCTCAAGTTGGATCGAACTGCACATGGTGTGCGAATTTTATTATAATCGGTTAAGTAGTTTAGGAGTCCATTGAGGACAAACATTGTGACACGAGATTTATATATATTAAGATAATTGAATATAATATAATTGAATGTTTTAATTTTTACCTATATTAATGATGATTTAATTTATAAAAAAAAAATTTGCACGCCATTTAAAATGGCAGTATGTATATGTGATAAAAAAATTTGTATTGGTATAAGACCTTTAAATTACCATATACGAGCAAATAAACATATTTGTTTTGCTTTACATAAACATTTAACTATCTGTGATTAAAATCTCTTTTTGATTGAAGCATTTTAATATTGCTTACAAATCATTTGCAAATCTAGCGTGTTTCATTATCTTTTCATTCGCAGTATGATTTTAAATTTGCTTTTAAAATTTTAAAGCCTTACAAAATTTTGCTATTAATCAGAATATCTATAACATGACATCATTATTTAATACCCACACTTTTGACTAGGAAAGTTTAATGTTAGTCAATTTAGTTATAATACTAGGAAAGTTTTAAAGATTTTACAATTTAGGTATCCATATAATACAGATTAAAAATTCATACCGTTTAGCACTACTCGCTACGAATACTAAGTAATACTACTTATTACCGGTACCACAGACTAATAATAATATACTGCCGGTACTTATACTTTGTCCTGTCCAATACTACCGGTATTTATTCTACTACCGGTAACAGCTAACTTTAACATCCTAATAATATCAATTATTTAGAATTAAAGATCTTATTTCCAACTTAAGAACAGTAGGTCTACCATGAGTTTACGCACACGATACTCGCTAGCGATTGTAGTAAGCGGTTTGTATGAAATTTCGTACAGCGCCCCTAGTGTGCCGTAGCGGAACTAAAAAGCCTACCATGAGGTGCATTATAGTATACTACAGTAGATAACGTATAGTAAACTATACTACACTCGCTGTAGTAACCATACAATTTTTGCACCATGAGTTCTAATTTTGACATATGTCATAGTTTATAACTATTCGATGATAGATACGTCATTCACGGAAAATAATCTCGTGAACTATTCACGTTTACTATTGTAGTTACGTTAGACGATTTAACTATGTCAACTCATGGTAAGGGTACAGATAAGGAAACAGTAAACCAACTGTAACCATGTTTGTTGTAATTTTTTAATAAAATCACCATAAGCTTAAATAAAATGTGTTTAAAATTCCAGAAAACTATTCATAATATTCTTATAAAAACAATCTGTAAAATCTTGTCGTCTTGTAATACTTGCATAAAATCTACAAGAAACCTGTATCATTCATCAAAATTTGGATATAACTATCAATTTTAATACTATCTAGGCAGCGTCGCAAGGTCCAGTAGGATTCTTGATGCTATAAATTATGACCATAATTATGACTAGTAACTGACGGCAATAACTGTCATCTATGTACATCCATTTGCTTACAGAATAAATAATATATTCGATTCCTGATTGTAGAGCCTAGAGTCATTTTAATTTCGTAGAGTAGAGTCGATTTCGTAAAACTCTACTATAGTAACTACTTGATCGATGTAGAGATTTTCACATGCGCAAGTTTATATGTTGTTATTTAACCACAAATCAAGAAGAAACGGTACATAATATTGATTATGTAGAGTCAATGGTACAACTTTTTCCTTTATAGAGCCAGTTTAAAATCGAATCCTATCGTTTATCATGAATTTAATTATTTTTTAATTAAGTTAGTGTCTATAATCATAGACTTAGTTCGCTTGTGAAACTACCTTCAAAACTCGCGTTTAGAAAACAGCTACATTCGAATCCTTATAGAGATATAATTCAAAAAGAGCAAGAACAATGCAACGTTATTTATGTCTCTATATTCGTATTTTATCTGTATCCAAGGATGCGACATGATTCATCCCGACATGAGCATCTTTATTTATAACTTTCTTTCGCGTATTTGACTTCGGTAGTCACTTAACTTCGTACATTGTACCGATACCTTCACAACTAATTTGTTTTCTAAAATGGTATTCATTGTCTACTTCCCATATTACTATGCGTATGACTATTTCAATGTACCGGAATACTGTAACTGGCCTCTTCCGGTGCTATAAACTATGATACTACATAGATAGACCATCCATAGCCTACGTTAGTCATTACGATAATAATTCGATGATTTTATGACGCTATTATCTTATTTAGATAGTCTAATGGCTTTTATAGTTCATAAAAAATGTTTTAAAGGTAGTTGCATCGGCTTTGTCGAGTTTACTTTAGATAATGCAAATGTAAACTCTTTTGGTTGATGGACTGGTGAACACCGTATCCCGTTTATCATTTCGACCTTCACAAGAGCATTTTGATAAGAGATAACGAATGGCTTCTGTTTCTACTTTTCTGCATTTTTAAACATAACATAATTTTGCATTCAGACAATACAAGACATAGTTACTAAATCATTGCTGTATCTTTATAGATTGTATCGAGTGCTGATAACATTTTCAGACATAGCGTTACATTTCCTTCTGATTGCGACGGAAATCAGCTGACTCGCTGTCAAACACTCTCGCGCTACCACAAGGATAAAGTACGTAAGTTTAACATGCCACAACCACGTACATGTTTTCATTAGCCGTTCAATTAATGACAGATTGTACAATCCACAACAATACGGCCGATCGCGACACGCGTAAACCGATACTGTTTATCAACAGCACCGACGTTCGGCATCAAAAACAATCAATTCCGTCGAATCGATCCTTGCACGTCGATCGAAGATATTTGCCAATTCGTCGTTCGAGCGGCTTAAAATAGACAATCAGATGAGCGCATGCATCGATCTCACCGTGCGCTCGCAGGCTGTGGACGAGCCGGTCAGCTGATAGCACTCGCACAGGTCGCAGTGCACGCTTCCGCTCCAGCGATCGCCTCGCGCACTGGGGTAGTTCCAGCACAACACGCGTCTAGACGGCGGAACACGGAGGTCACACACACACACGGCCTGAATGCGTCAAAGGAAAGCAACTTGCATCGCGTCTCTCGCGTCCAAGCAGCGAGAGTGTCGACGGGCGACTGAATACCGTGAAACCGCGCGGGGGCCGCCGCCGGCACCCGCGCCGCCCCGCGCCGCCCACTTCCTCCGATGAATGACAATAATGGAAGACGTTCAACTCGCCCGCAAACCGAATAATATGAATCATTGCATTAGGGTGCAGCCCCGCCCGACCGGCCTGCGAAACTCCGAGTTTCGTAAATATTTATGAAGGGCTAAGGTGCACCGGCTACGCGTGATAAGGCTACGCGCGACGGCGTTCGGACATGCGAGGTGTCGCGCGATGCGGTCTAGAACTATTTGGAGTTAATGGATTGCAATTATCGGTCGGAGTCAGCGGTGGCTGGTATATTAGCACGATGCGAGCTATCTTATCGCAGCTAATCTAATCCGGCGCGACGCCCTCTCTCGCGTTTTCTTCCAATTGTGTCCACTCAAGGTAAATTAGAGGTTTTCTCTCGGGAGTACACAGTGCACTCTGCCAGTTCATTGCACTTCAGAAAAGAGATAATTTTCCGCTTAAAATATTATGTAAAACGTAGACTCCGTACAATAATTGTGCAACTGATTAAATGTAGAGTTCTGTATTGCTAGTCTGAAAATTACCTGCAGTATTAATTGCGAACACGTAATATGCAATGGTTATTATCGAGAGTTACACGTTTTTAAATTATAAAATAATATCTTATATTTCATATACAGAGAACTGTAATACTAATGAAGACTCTACATCTATTCTATTTCGTACTCTACATCAATTACAAAGGCGAGTACTTGCAAGGAGGGTTTGTACTAGTACAAAAATATCTGATTTATAGTGCTTTAAGCATTGTCTGTCGTGTCTGCATAAACTGGCAAGGTAACTTGTTTCCTTTATTTTTGTCTGGGGAGCCTACGCAAAATGTAGAGAGTATAAATTTATTTACCTACATTTGATATAGCCGGACTTATAAAAAATATTTAGTTCTTTTTATGAACAAAAGCATTATTCTCGACGCTTTGTTGAGAAGTGTAGTTAAGGTAAAACATTAAAAGCTTTTATTATTTTTATTTAGCACATTAAATAGTTTTACGTCCCCATCATAATTCATAACAACTTTAATGAAAAGTTTTCTTGATGTCATATTCATAGGTAAATGCTTGTAAATGTTATTCATTGAATAAACTGTAAAGATACATTTATTATTAACTCATTCCCCCTTCTTTACAAACGAGCGCACTTTTCATAGGTACGCTAGCAAACGGCACGTTTTCGAAATACATCCTCATTAATAAGTTGGACACTTCTCGATCCCTTAGATTATTCAGGATCAACACGTGTGAAGATAATTAGTAAAAATACAGTTTTAATAAACTTATGACCCCAGTAAATTCGACGATTATTATTCTATTCATAATAAACACCTGCCTGATTCTGCAAGCATTTATATTGTAGAATTTATAGTTTAACTAAGTTTATAACAAATCAAAATTCGATTTAAAACTCAACCTTTATTATCGTTTTTTCTTTTTTTGTATTAATCACAATCTACTTTTTCCTATTCTTCAAAACTTTTCGATTATCTTTAATACTTACTAATTAATATTGCATTACTTTAATAGGCCTTCGTGATAAAAGGCTATGTAGGAATAATTCCTAGAAGTCTTTAAATTCCCAAGAGAAGAAATTCTTTCTAATTTCCCGATTCAAAACTTATCAATTAAGTCCTCCATTGTACAAAACAATAGTGTACTTTATTTGTACCACAATTAATTAAGAGAAAGGAAATTCTTATTAACTAGAAATCTTTCTCTTTTAATCTATTATAATTTATTATATCTTTATATCTTTTAAAGAGTATATCTTTTGTAAGGTATATAAACAACATTACTATCATTAAGTTTTTTTATTTAGGCCCTTATTATAACTTACACGCAACTCGTATACAAACATATTATGATTTTTATGACAAAGGTAAACAATAAAAACAATGTTACTTGTTTAAAAAAATCAGTCTTACAAAAATAATAAGACTATACATTACACACGATTAACATAATTATAGAAATAAAAGATTTTAACGGATTTTAAAATCTTTAATTTCTTAAAGTATAATACTCGCGTAAAATCAAACACTAGAAAATACGATTAACATAGTAAAAATATAAAGTTTCGTGTACAATGTTCACATTTCCTATTCTTTCTTCCACAACGGACATCTAAATTCGTCTCTCAAGAGGATATTTTGATTGTACGCTAAACGCGTGGTCGTAAAGGTAGTCTGTCATACAAACCAACACTAATTGGACAATCACTTGGCCCGAGATGGACGTCATGCCTGACTAATCGTCTGACATGTACATAAGGTCATACTTTATCGCACAATCAACTGTGGAAATATGTTTAATGAAAACTTGGTGAAAATACAAATTTTTGTAAGGAAGATAAGTGAGGCAGTGTTTAATATGCTAACATATTGAGGGTCAGTTGTAAATAGGACGTCAGGAGCTAACAAAGTTATTGATATCGAAAATATTGTCAATTTTAAAGAGATGTAAGTAAGTAATATGCGTAAATCAGCTATATGTATTCATCATCAATAAGACATAAAAATTCTGTAGACGTACCTACAATACCCACCGTATTAGTATCCTGTACAATAGAAACCGCATACTGACCGAGCACATAGCTATATAAACGTTTAAACAACCCATAAGCTTACTAGACTCGATATTAACGCCGAGGCCAATATCACATCGTATCGCAAAAGGATAAAAAAGGGATATAAAGTAACTCGTATGGCGAGCTTGTAAGATGCAGAAATCTGTGCGAGCGTGGGCTAACCGGTCTAGACACTGAACTTTAAGGGTCCGACAAAATGAAATAAAAATGGCTACACGACGGGGCAACCCGGGAACTGACATAGGCCAATTGTCCGACTGCCAAGTCGGGTAAGCTTTTGTTTGGTTCCTTTAATTATAGTTTAAGTACTGTCTTCATCCAGACTTACATATTCTGTTTTAGGGTCTTTATCTTAACAGAAAAAATAATACAATGTTGAAGCTTTTGAAATTTGGTAGCGAAATACGCTACCATTCTTGGCTAATATTGAAAAGATGCCTACAACAGATTTAAATTTAAACATTATGTAAGAAATTGTGACATTTTGTATTCGGATTTCCATATTCGCCTTAATAGTAATTTATAACACTACCTCTCTTAATAGTTATCGATCTTTTGCGAGTTCCCTTACTACACTAACGTAATGAAATTCCCAAATACTTATATGACTATTTTTCATTAAACTTAATCAACATTTCTATAATAAGTTCCATCATATAATGACTTCCTATTCTAAATCGTTAACAATATAACCACGGATATCGCATGTTCCCTCCAGATAAATAACTTAATTGAGCTTCTTTAGGGTTATGATTTATGCAAAATAGGGTACCTAATTTCATGCTGTTCAAGCCTTAGGCACAAGTCGGGTACAAGTTGTAATAAGGTTTGAGAAATGAACGCTCCGACGACAACATGCTATCCTGGCTTAGCTTGATGAATGATCCTATGTAATGCAATGGATATATCTTTAATAGAATAGAAATACGTTGACATAATTCGCTTGGTAACGAATTACAGTACTCCAAAATTAATAATGCGCATGCAGATCTTCGCCAATTATCGTATTTTCAGAAACACCCGAATCACCCCGAATCATTGAATCGTAAACGCCCTAAACAAAGCACTTGCATCTTGAACCTTGTTCGAAAGAAATAGGAGTCAATTCAGAGTCATACACAATCGAAAACAATTCGGGCGGTAGGTGACGGAAGCCTGTCAGTCAAAAAATTCAAAAATCCGTCAGTCGTCTTTATATATTAGTGGTTACCGCACGTATTATCTCTGTATGGAATTATATAGAGCTGCTGTTACATACCCTTCTTAGTTTTGTTTCAAAGTTGAATTTTCCGATAAAATGATTATTTACACAGGTAACAGATAACAGTGGGGAAAGTGAAAGTTAATAAGAGCGTAATGAAAGTTCTGATCATTCTACGATATCAGAAATAGAAATAATCCCTAATTCTGTAAATCCTTTGGACTGAGATTTTAATGATTAAATTTCTACAATTTAAATGTAAACCAGTGTTTGAAAATATTTTTTTTAAATATAAACTTTGTCTTATTTTAACCTTCCATGCATCCATCATCACGCTAGCTTCAGTAAGACACTTTAATAGTATAGAATTAATAGTATAGTATTGATTTACTTGGAAAATTCTAAGTATAGAATTTTCCAAGTAAATCAATACAACAAATATATATTCGCAATCGTGTGGCTTATCCTCGCTATTAACTTACATTGAATTATCGAAACAAATTTCGTTACTTATCTCTTTTATCATAAAATCACAATAAAACTCATAATTTTAATAAACTATGCATGAAGAAAATACATTTAACCACTCTATATACATATCGTCTTCGGAAGCTCGGGGAATATGACAGTTGCCGAACAGTGACGAATTTTTCTATGCGCATTATCAGTTTGGGAGTACTGTAATACGTTTTCTATTTGCGCGGAAGCGTTTTCTGTTATAATTTTTATAAATGTTTTCACTACTTTCCAAAATACATTAAATACACTATTAATTACTTTCTTAAAATATGTGAAATTATTCCGTGGTCTAAAAATCTAGCTGTCCCGGTAAACGTTGTTCTGCCTTACTCTTATCACTTAGGGGTATGAAAAATATTGGCCGATTATTATGCACACAAAATTTAATAAGAATCGGTGCAGCCGCTTCGGAGGAGTATGTTAACAAACATTGTGATACGCAATTTTTTTATTTATAGACATCTTATTCTTATCAACTTTTTGCGATTTAATCGTTTTACGACTAATCTTATCCACTTAAAACACACACTTTTTCATTGCTCCACAAAATAAATTATAACAAAAATTCATACCACACAACAGACAGACCCCACTCAAGTATTAAATTTATAATTTGCGCACCGTACATTACACTCATTGTTATGTTTAATCAAAATTTCACATGCAATATCGTGGGCACATAAATGCCGGCATGAGCATAATGTGCACACAAAAGCATTAGATATTTATTCCCAACCCCATGCGCTCAGCACAAAGCAGTCTTGGATTATAGCTTATACTATGTAGATTGTAGACATACCTGCAGACTGTCCTTTATATACGCTTTCCGTGCATATGCAAGGTATTTCATAAAGATATGTCTGGAGTGTTTAATTATTAAGGCCGTGTACGCGGTCCGTGCGCTGTTTGGCTCAAATATGTGATTTTTCAAACCAGATTGTCCATCAACCACTTATCTTACAAACATATGAATTACTAATAATTTTAGGAAATTTTATTGTCTATGTAGTTAGTTAAGAGTTTTTTTCAATTAATACAGTATTTGTGAATACCATCAAGATAACTGAGCCGATGATTACTTGATTTCACTTTTAGTGTCAATTTCGAAGCTAAAAATATCTGAAATTGCTGACAGATCTAACACACAATTATTTTTAACTAACTGCAAAAATCCTTATTAAAATAGTTAGTTAAAAGATTTTTTTATTTTGGACTCCTAACTTACGAAATTAAAATCCGAACAATGTGAATTTTTTTAGAAATTATAGTCGACAAAATGATTATTTTCACCAAGATATTTGACTTTATTGAATATAATTTATACATATTGCAATAAAAGAATGTCTTACTTATAAGATAAAATTTAAAAAATCAACTAAGGTACCTCTAGTATTTTTCTACAAATTTTTTTAAAGTACTATAAAACACTGCGCGCGACGGCGCGACCCGATTAAAATCAGTCGGCAGCGAGCCTTTCCAGAGAGAGGACATGTTACTCGGCGCTCTCCTGTGGACCTATGCTGTTCATAGTAAAAGGATAGCGCAAGCCGCGATCTATCGTTATAGATCGCGGAGATTTTGACTTGCGTTAAATTGAATATGCGCTCTTAAATACTAGCTTTCCGCCCGCGGATTCGCCCGCTTTGTCTAAAACATAATAAATTATATACTAAAACCTTCCTCTTGAATCACTCTATCTATTAAAAAAAACCGCATCAAAATCAGTTGCGTAGTTTTAAAGATTTAAGCATACATAGGGACATAGGGTCAGAGAAAGCGACTTTGTTTTATACTATGTAGTGATAAGAACAACTATGTATCTTGTGAATAAAAATGCTTATGATTGTAATCGAATAATTTATGTGTCTTTTTAACACTTTTCTTACCTTAATTATTTTGATATAAAGCGATGTAACTTTTACTAATGCTTAAAATATTAAGTTCTAACGTATTTTCATTCGTTTAAAGATCTTGACTCTACATACATACATTTGTATGAAAAACTACAGTGAACATTTATAAAAAAAAAAATAACTCGGCATACTATGTGTCTTTCAATGGTGTCTTTAGATGAAAACGTTTTTCTTTTAATCAAATTAGACACCCCTATTTAACCATGAAGCTTCGAAAATATTTAGATGCGGCAACATTAATAAAAAATGAACCACAAAAAGTACACAGATAGCCCGGTATTCTAACGGTTTGTAATTGAGGGAGCAAAGAAAAATGATCAAACTTCCAAGTCGGCCGATAACGAAACCACAAAATTGGATTTTCCGATATAATCTG
This sequence comes from Colias behrii, assembly GCA_029959065.1. Taxonomy (NCBI): domain Eukaryota; kingdom Metazoa; phylum Arthropoda; class Insecta; order Lepidoptera; family Pieridae; genus Colias; species Colias behrii. The sequence continues at coordinate 9,988,603 of JARWMC010000013.1, forward strand.
GAGTTGCCAGTGACAGGCCGGGGCCCGCTTGCCGCGGTTTTTGTCGCTCTTGGCAGATACACAAAAATATGTTAACTTTATTTTGGTACCTATAGGCTATATTATATAGATAGTATTTCCCTGGTTTTACGCGACTATTCGTGAAAACCCGTTAATGTTTTTGTATAAATTTGTAATTAAAATGAAATCAGTGAGCAAGCGATCTAGATATTTGTAGATCTCTCCAATTTTCGAAGTCAAAAACGTTGCATTTAAGTTAAAAATTATACTTGTATTTTAATAGATGTCTACTAATAATATGGAACATAATATGAAAATGGAATATAAATAATATGTATGTACAACTTTATATTCCTAAAACAACTGTAAACATCATTTAAGGACAATTAACATTATTTGTATAGTTGATGAGCTGTATTAGTCCGAGAGATAAATATTTGATATTAGTTATAATTCAAGCAGTTGTGTAAAGTTAGTAAGTACTATTTGTTTTATTTATAGTAGTTATGGTTAGTTTTAACCTAAACGTTTCTTTCGTCAATAAGGATTTTATGGTAACATTTTTCAAATAAATTAAATAAAATATACTTACATTGTACATTTTAGAAACTTTTGCAACTACTTTTTTCTCTCTGTCACCATATTAAAAAAATGGTATCTAATTTCTTAATATATTATCGTATCAGTAACAATACCTTCTAAAATAAGCTCTTATATAATTCCACCAGCTCTACTACTCCCATACTCTACAATTTGAATCACAAATTAAATCAATTTAAAAACACCCAAAACACAAGTATCAAACTGCAATTTTATTAAAAGCAACTTTAGAACATCAATCCCGGAAACCCATTGCATTAGTAAAAATGTAACTTGTAGGAAATTGTCGTAAATCTTTATAAAAGTTAAGGGGTTCCTTCATTCGTATGACGTTTTGAATTATTGGTCCCGTTACGGAAAATCTCTCGTTATTTGTCAACGTCTAGTTATATATTTCAAATAATGATGATATTCCATAGCGCACTTACCTACGTATATTTTTGAACGGCTAAACGATTCCGAAAATATTTCTTCCTTTTTTGCAAGTAAAAAAAAACAAATATTAGGTACTCAGTTTGGTACAGGTATAAAAGTAAAGGTCAAACGTGGTTTTATAAAAAAAAAATATAAATAAATTTATACTTACACATTTTGTGAAAAATAAATCCTAGCTAAAAAAATATATAATTAATGTCAAATAATATGTATTATGTGGTTTTATGAAATCACACTCAACACAAAACAAAATTCGCATCGTCATTTCTTTCATTAAATATACCATCTTGTAGATAAGTAATTTTCGCCCACATTTAATAAAAACAGAAGACTCTCAGTTGTAGGGATTGAACCCACCGTTGGAACCCACACATTCTTGTAATTAATTACGTCACTATAAAAGGTAATATGAATGTCCTAATACTATTATTACATGGATGGATGCATGTCCCTCTCACGCAAAAACGTGTGCTCCTATCTGATTAACAATAAGTATAAATTAGAATATAATACTAGCGGTCCGCCCCGGCTTCGTCCGTGGTACATGTTTATGTTTTCTTTCCATAAGAACCATCCTCGTACTTCAAGGAATTTTATAAAAAAAGAATTATCGAAATCGGTCCACCCGTTCACCCGTGACCAAGGAAAACGGGTTTCATTTTTATATATATGTATAGATAATTATATAAATTGGTCTGCTGAGCACATAAGCTACTTTATTCGAGTAATACTAGTGAAGAATAGTAACTTTAGCACGACAAACTATAGCTTTAACAATGAAACTAAATTTTTCAGCAGTGTTTCATATAATTTTTTGTCATTAATATTTCGTAACCAAGACATGAAATAGATACTACGTACACGAACACATCAAATTACGAACGATACGTAGGTAATTAATCGAAAAAAAAACCGGCCAAGTGCGAGTCGGACTCGCGCACCGAGGGTTCCGTAAAATTTAAGGTTTTCGGAATTTTTCCTTTATGTGTGCTATAAAACGTTGCTTCATGCCAAATTTCAAGATTCTAGGTCGACTGGAAGTACCCTTTAGGTTTTGATTCCCTTGCGAGTACTTGCGAGTTTCAAAATATGCAGCTTAAATTGCTGTTTCTTTTGATTGCGTTGACATAAAAGTTTGATTTTGTTACAGCTTAAAGGTATTATAGACCTAAGTATTTGGTATGAATTTAAATTTAATACCTCTACGCGTTTATGAGGAAATGGGTAGTAAGTTTAAAATTATTAAAAAAAATATATATTATGTGATGTAACTAAAAATTTATGGTTTTCGTAATTTTTCCTTTATCTATGCTATAAGACGTTGCTTCGTACCAAATTTCAAGATTCTGAGTTCACGGGAAGCACCCTGTAGGTTTTGATTCCCTTGCAAGTGTCGAAAATTTGCGGCATAAACGGCTGTATCTTTTGATTGCGTTGGCTTAGAAGTTTGATTTTTTCACAGCTTCAAGGGACAGTAGACCTGAGTAATTGATATAAATTTCAGCTTCATACCTCCACGCGTTCCTGAGAAAAAGGGTCTTGACAGACGGACGGACGGACGGACAACAAAGTGATCCTACAAGGGTTCCGTTTTTTCCTTTTGAGGTACGGAACCCTAAAAACACACACGCACACATTACTCACACTCACACCAACCCACCTACGTCATTACGAGGCCTATGCAAAACGAATCAGACACGACACTTCGTAGAAACAACTTATTCGCAACATCAATACACCTTCTGAGAACCGACCGCGAAGTCATTTAGCTGATAATAATGAAAGATAATAGCAATGATTTTATTTCTCATTATCGGTAAGACCATCGGCTCTATCATGATGGTAACGAAAATAAAAAGCCCATTGACCTTAGAAGGCTTTAACTGTATATTTATCTGTGCCTATATTATCATATATGAGAAAAATTGCAGATTTGATAAGTAAGCTTTTGGAAGTTCCCAATGTAATTTTGATGCATTAACTATGACGTGTGTACGAATAAGTGTAAAAACAATTGTAGAGCCTTGTTCATTGAGAGACGAAAATGATCTATTTTTGAACTGCAAATAAAATTAATAACAGTGCATGTTACGTAACTATGTAAAATAAATCATTTATTATGCTTCTTAATTTTGTCTTATAAAAGGACTTTAAAGCTTTTATAAAAAGGCACACACAAAGGATCTTAATCACGATAGGCCATAAAAATAAATTGATCCATCAAAAAGTTTTAAAACGGACCAGAATACCTAATAATACCTATACAAGAAATAATATAGGTAATCAATTTATCGTTATCTTTAGAAAAAAAAATTGACCTAAACCTATTCTGTCTAAAACAGAAATCCTAAATTCCGAAACAACTTATCTATCAAGTTAACTTTCGACACCAAAACGCATTTACAAACGCATTTATGATTCAGTCAATGTAAACTTTTAACACCCAAAACCTTAATATGTTTCAGTCAATTACCCCTTTATATTTAAACACACACAAATAAACATCCTACACACATCAAGAAACATTACGCAAGTTGTAACATAACTCGAAGAATTCCCAACTCTGGGCCTACACAAGCCTTTGTGACAACTATCTATCTTCTGAAATAGTTTCAGTCTTTAAAACTTCCACGCGACTGCGAATATAAATTTAACTTGAATTAATACCAGGTAACTTTAATGAGTAAGACAGGGAGATCCTTTATCCCCAAAACTTTTTTCGGCCATATTGGAAAATATATTCAGGCAATTAAACTGGGACAATATGGGTATAAATATCGATGGTAAAAAACTTAATCATCTAAGGTTTGCGGATGACTTGGTACTTATATCCGACAATGGTAATGCGCTTCAACATATGTTAAAACAGCTGGAAGATAAGAGTAGGGAAGTTGGACTTACGATGAATAAAGCTAAAACAAAAGTGATGACTAATAGGGAAGAAATACCGATCGAAATTCAAGGTGAAACAATTGAATACGTGAGAAGCTACACATATTTGGGGCAACTAATATCATTTAGAGACCAGTCAGAGTTAGAAATAGAGAGAAGGGTGTCTTACGCGTGGAACAAATATTGGTCATTAAAAGAAATATTTAAAAGTAAATATTTTCCAATGATATCGAAAAGAAAAGTGTTCAACTCATGTATTTTGCCATGCCTTACATACGGGTGCCAAACATGGGCACTAACTCAAAGACATCTTTTAAAACTTAGATCATGTCAAAGGGCAATGGAGAGAAGTATGATAGGCGTAACACTTAAAGATCGTAAAACAGCAGAAGAAATAAGTTCCATAACCAAGGTGGAAAATATTATAAAGAAAATAAGGCAATTGAAATGGCGATGGACGGGACACATGACTAGGGACAGTAAAACGAAATGGACACAAATATTAACAGAATGGCAACCACGTGATGGAAAAAGAAGGAAAGGTAGACAAGTGAAGAGATGGATAGATGATATTAAAAAGATTGGTGGAATAGTATGGACCAGACATGCGAGGGATAGAAACGAGTGGAAGCGGCTGGAAGAGGCCTATGTGTCACAAGACACGCTGATCAACAAACCGGAAAATCCGATGTGTTAGATAATAGTGTTAAAGATAGATTTAGTTTTATATGTATGTTTGTATCAGCAATAAAGGCTTAAATAAATAAATAAATAAATAACTTTAATGCGAGAAGTTACCAAATTAAATGTGTCACACGGATTTAATAAACGTTTTAAAATTGTTACCAAGAATTTATGTAAGTAAACTTTTAAATAAGGTTTAAACTAGTATAGCAACTATAAGTCGCCATAATATAGTGTAATTTAAACTAAAATACAATAAATGTAATGTAACAATTCTATAAATATGCAAATTGAGGAAAATGATATCAAACTAAACTTCTTTAACTGTTACCCTTCTAAAATGAATTACTACTGAAGTTCTGATCTTAGAACCTTTTGAATTAGACAGTCAAATTTCAACTTTTTGTACCATTAATATGCTTCAAAATAATACTCAAAAGGAGTCCCAACACATGTGCATTCTGTAAATTCATTTAGCCGGATCACCGCTGGCAAGGACGGCAAAATTAATTCAGGATTACAGCGTGTTCACATGATGAAAAACCGATTGCATCTGGGTTTGGTTCGCCGAAATACGAACAATTTTTAGCGATAAAAATATCCGCGGCCACTTTTGTTTATTTGTTTCATCGATTGTGAGCTTACGTTTTGTTATAGTCGTTATCTGGTTTCGGCTTTCTGTTATCGGTTCTTTGCTGAAAATGATGTATTACTATTAGGTACCTATGTCTATGGTATATGGTGTTCTAAAGATAGGTTCTATGTTCATTTATCATCTGAATATAAGCACTCTATATTTTTCAATGAATGATTCAGAGCTGGAGGAAAAAAGAGTAAAGCAATGGATAGGAAAAACCAATCTAAAATTAGCAATGCGAACCTCAACATTAGATCACGACGATTCCTAAAATCTTACCTTTGATCTCATAAATGATGATCTGCTGAGCATGATCATCTTAGTTCTTACTAATATTAAAACTTATGCGTTTGTGTGAATTTGTTTTGTGTCTCTGCTAATTTACAATTCTGGTAGGTACAAATTCGAATTGTGCATTCAAAAATTACTAAATATTAGGATCAAAAGCATTCTAGTTTTGTGGATTTGATAAATTGAATCCAAAAAATTATGTAAATTTTCTAAACGGTATTTTGCAACAATTACTATAATTCATTTTTATAATTTATTGCTCTGAATCAATATAAATTCGTATAAGCTGATTCTATTCTTTACATTTTTGCACACGAATACTAATCGGTTCATTAATTAACATTGAATGCATGTTTTATAGTTTTTCAAAATCAATTTAAGATTCTTAGACATGTACGACGAATAAAAGTTGTAATAAATAAGTATATAGAGATCATTTATAAATATATCAATAGATGTACCTACTGTTTATGTAGACTTAGTACCCTTTATGTAAAGATTTAAAAATGTACATTTTGAATCAATTAAAACTATTGCCTCAGAAGAATGAAGCGGATGCAAAGACAAGAAGAATTTTACTCGTTAAAAATATGTGCTAATACTTCGTTTTAATTATTAAAAAACATATATAAAAAAATATTAATTTTGAATGCACAGTTGTCGCAAAATCGATCGTTAATAATCAGCCTTAATATGTTCGGTTATTCGATAGTTGATACAGTTATTATATTACGGTTGTGTGGTATAACTTTCTAATAGGTGCATAGTACACGATCATCATATAAATATTATGCAAATAATTCATATATTCAATTTAGAATCATATTTCCTAGACTATATTATTTGACAGTTATAAAAGCCATATAATTGATGAAGACTTAACACCGTCTTATAAATAAAAGGCCAGCGTGATGTATTAGTCGTGTGACGGAAAAACCAAGAAATATTATATTATGCTCACAAGTAAGAAAGATTTCTTATACAAGTTTCCTGCGTCTTGCTTATTGTAAGGCAATTAATTTCAAGCAGTGCGCTTGGTTCTGCAAACTTTTCAATTGAATCAAAAGCTATAAAATGTGTTAAGTATAACCATTTCAGTTTTATAAATTAAAAATGAAGTTAAATATACTACAACTTTTAGTCTTCATAATAACATCTAGACAAATTCCCTTCAAAATTATCATTTATTAATTTTTCCTTTAGCTAGGCTCCTTCCTTTATCAACTTTGTGTCTATGATACGGATCATAGACACAAAGTTGATTAATACACTATTACCATTACATTTACATACCATTAACCTATAACTTGCTTTACACATACAAATTAGACCTTATTCCGATACCTATATTCGCGTCTCTCGCGCAGCACTTAGTTCCAACCAAGTACCTACACCTATATCCATATATAGTACAAACCAAGTAGGCACCATAGCATCTATAAACACCTATATCTAAATCAATGCTCAATCATTACGAATCAAACTATTTTTCTATCCACGTACTAGCTGGCACGATGGAGCAGAGGTGTGCAACATTAGCATTGCAAATGCTGGATGCGCTCACGATTCCGCGAACTTACTCGATCAACGGTCCCGCGCATTACTCTACTCCACTGGGCCTCTATTGAGAACGGCATTCCATTTAGTGACAGTATTTTCATTTTGGTTTTTCACAGTAAGTGCAGTCTTCAATCCATTAAGATTGAAGATATTATAAAAGGGGAGCGTGTTTCGGTAAGAATTAGGTGTGAAAAATTTAAATCCTTAAGAGTTAAGACAGTATGACACTTCCGACCTAAAGATAATATGTGGTAATCCCTAACTTCTTACCTATAGATTATTGTGATGAACAACTTTATAATTAACTAGCTGTGCCTCGCGGTTTTATCCTCATTGCTCCGCTTCTATAGGTCTTAGTGTGATGATTTATATTATAGCTTATAGCCTTCTTCGATAAATGGGCTATTAAACACCGAAAGAATTTTTCAAATCGGACCAGTAGTTCCTGAGATTAGCGCGTTCAAACAAACAAACTCTTCAGCTTTATAATATTAAAGTATAGATATGCATTTTCATTGTGGCACAAAAAAGCATTCTTATTAGGACCGAGTTTTTATGTACCACTCATTTGTAATTAAACTTGAACATATCATAAGAAAAAGCATACAATAAGAAAAGCATTTCCTTTTCTTTACATAAAAATGCAGTATTTCAATTGAAGTAAAGCGATAAAATACAACATTATAGCATGAATTCATATGTTATAATAGATAAACATCTGCATATGTTAAGCTGCAGTTTTCTAGACGGAAATACCACTTATAGCGTCTTGCTATTTGCCCTCATTACGTATGAAATATGCACGTAATTTTGAAATAAACAATAACTTCGAGGGATCGCAGTTTATAAGGTAAAACATTTCATAGGATTTTTTGTTCTTTGTATGTTTCTCATTTTAGTAAAATAAAGATTGATTCTTTTAGCATGTAGTATAACTAACCAACTTCATGTAAAATTTAAAATGCATAAATTTGAGTAAACTCAAACATTTATTTCTTCTTCTTCTAGAAGCATTTTTAAATCGTCATAACATTTAAACAATTCGGAATTATCAGTATCTATAGAGAAGAAAGGGCAAGAAACTCCATAGTTTCTCTTTTAAAATGTAGCAGTGGTAAAAGGTAGTGATGAATTTGAATTTAAAACTTTTGCCAAACAAATACGAATGACTCATGTAAATTGTGTCTCCAATCAGGTCGTTAAAGTTTTTCTCTCACATATTTGCCGCCTAGCGTACCTAGTTGCATTTGTAGACGAAGTGCATTCCTAAAATAGTCGTGGTCGAGGATAACAGTAATCACCATGGAAGTAATTTGTACTTACTGCGTACAAATAATAACTTTAATGTATGCAATTCCTGTTATATTCAAAGTGTTTATTGTTATTTGTCCTTTTCCTACTAATCCTATCATAACCTACTAATATTAGAGCTAGCGCGCACCACGACTTTATGCAGCGTGATTATTTTATCGCAGAAATACAACGTATGAGTTACTATGACAATGCGCGCACATGCGATTAAGTAATCGCAGCGATTTTAAAATTGTGATTTGTTACATTTTGCTGCGACTGCTCGCGACGCGATTGTCGCGAAAATGAAATGCAGAATATGAAATTGTATGGTACCGCGCGCACTGCGATAATAAAATCGCACACTCGGGCCCGGCCGGCACTTCACTTGTGTTTCGTCTGTCCAACATCGTAGTGGTATAGGTACTTTTTGGTAAACATAAACTCAGTAATCTGTCAAAAGTTTGAATTTATTTATTTATTTATTTAACACTTTATTGTGCAAAATATACATAAAGGTTACAATAATAAAAAAAAGCACAAAGGGCGGCCTTTTGGCGGAATTTTCATTCTATAATAGCCAAAGAATTTTTTGGGATACATCCATATCAGAAATACAATGAACTTCCATGTATGGATATCCATACACAAGTTTAGTATTTCTGATAAAAGAAATCTTTGACATTTATATCTGCTGTAAAAGGATGAGTCCAATATTGACGAATTTTCTTTTTTTTCTTCTTCTTATCCTCCTAAGTAGTAACTAAAGACAAGCAACTTGTACGAAATCCACGATGAAAGTGATAGTAGGGGAGCCCATGATGCTAAATGTGGATTTACTCGAGCGTCACGGGAACCTATTAGAATTGGTAGATTAGACCATAGCGAGAAAAAAAGGTTCTATAATGTTTTCACTTTTAGCGGTGGGGAAGGGTTTTTTGATATTTTTTAATTTAAAAAAGAAAAAAATTGGCTTGGAAATACTCAAGCGCGTTAGATATTGATATTTTGCATGCTCCAGGACGTCACTGAAAAAAAATATACGTTAATCTGACGATTTAAGTGGCGATTTAATCGCTATGAAGAAAGGGTAAAAAATTAAAGTAATATTATTCGAGCGCGTCAGATTAATATATGGGGGGGTTAATTACAATATGAGAAGTCCCCATTTCGCTAATCTGACGATTCGAGCTCAACCTTAGGGAATTATGGATTATTCAAATTTTCCAGCGGGGCCCCTGAGCGCACCCACCAACCATAACTGCTCATATTGACTAGAGGTACTAATGAATAGCTAAGGTACCGTCCCTTATAGTAATCTGACGCGCTCGAGTAAATCCCAAAATCCCCTCTTGGGCTCCCCTACTATGAGTAATGATCACTATTAAATTATCGCTGTGCGCGCACCGTACTCTCTGCTATTTTCTACAGCGCGATTTTGAAATCGTGTCGCAAAAATTAAAATCGTGGTGCGCGCTTGGCCTTATAAATGCAAAAGTTTGTGAGGATGAATGTGTATGTGTATGTTTGTTACTCTTTCTCGCAAATATTACTGAACCGATTACAATGAAATTTAGCACAAATATACAGGGTAACTTGGATTAACACATAGGATAGGTTTTATCCCGGAAATCCCACGGGAACGGGAACTATGCGGGTTTTTCTCTGATGAAAACGCAAGCGAAGCCGCGGGCGGAAAGCTAGTCTTATAATAAAATTCAACCGTCCGTAGAGAAAATGGATCGTTTACTATATAGAATAGGAATTTTTTCCCTGTTCTATCTGCGCACATCTAAAGATACCAATCTAGAGATGCTGTACTTATAATTGTAAACATTATTTATAGGCCTATATTTATTGAATATGGATTTTTAAATTGCAACTACAGTTCATCTGATGTATATAGTTGTAAGTTTAATTGACAACTAATTATTCCGTAACTCTAAAAATAAAATAAAATAGAAGCTCTCCCCAAAAGCTCATTAGCTTTGATAAAGATGTCACTATCTCATGGTAAAGTCATTTTAAAAATCGATCATGTTAAAATCACAACAAACAAACAAAATTTCCTTCCAATGACAACATACACATTACACTATTTATAGTACTTATTGAAAAAGAACAAAAGCTACGAATTTACTTGCTCATATACGATCTACATTCTACAATCAAGCAATATAAAATTCCACTTTTACGATGGGATACTACCACAACCGTTTAGGGAGTGAATAAGCCGCGTGTCCGCTATCAATCAAGACGCATAAGCAAAATTGAGAGTGCCTTGACAGAGTACAGGCTATTATAAATTGAGCCGATTCGTTCGGCCCACCGCGACCGTGCCGATTTTAATTTTAACATAATTTATTTGGAGCGTGTACGTTGCGTAATCTGTTTTTTTTAGAGCAATGAAGAGGTTAAACGGACAATGAGATAATATTTGAATAAATCAAATACATAGAAACATATTTTAGCATTAATAACATAATATGTTTATGACTTAAAATAATAATAATTAACATTTCATCTGACTACAAAAGGATAAGGTATAAATTCCCTCAAAGATCTGCTCAAAAATCATATTTAGTCGCATTGTATTCGCCCACGCGAACGAAGATTAGGCAGTTATTAAACCTATACGCATTGTTTAGGGTCCCTATTCTCAAATATATGAAAAAGCTACATTGTGCGGTCAGTAACCGTTACGTCAGCACAATTAGACCCCATGCGGGACTGGAGCATCGATAGGCGTGATTTATTTACCGTTTCACTTTTTACCGCTAATCCACGAGTCTCTTGCATTTCCTGTTGCATTTGTTGTAAAACTATGCAACTTATGTAATAAGTGTAGCCAAGTATAGAATTTATAGTTGTTTTTTTTTTTATTACAGTACGGTACGGTAAGGAAGATATCGTCCAAAATCTAAATTATTCTTCATTTTCTCTACTTTTCAGATCATATTTACTAAAGTCGCCATGTGTAATTTATATGATAGTGTTGAAATAATCCAT